>OY728135.1:318760671-328760671 GCA_963277665.1 Viscum album
TTAAAGGTCCTCCCCATGATACACATCAAACGTCAAGCCATGATGGTCATCCTCACTATGATGGGAGTTTTTGCGAAGGCCATCCTCGTAACAACGCTACACGCCTTGGAGGTCCTCCCTATGGTATGCACTGTAAAAGTCCTTTATGCAGTGAGGCATCAAGTACTAATGGTGTCCCTTTCCATTAAGACATGGATAACGGAGGCCCTCCCTGCCTAGATTTCGATCATAGAGATGGTCCTCCCCTCGTTTCAGTACATTCTGAAGGCCCTCCCCAGGGTATAACCGACAGGTTCTCTCCCTATGACTATTGTAATGGTAGTCCTCTCCATTGCGGCTGCCATTGCGAAGGTCCTCACAACAGTGACATATCATATCGACATGAAGGTCCTCCCCCTGCCGAATCAAGCACAGAAAATCCCTCATATTCCAAGGTACTCAGAAGGACGGGATCGAGCATGTCAGATTCCCAGTTAGTTTCCAACGACACCCTTCTTCAATCAAGAGACGGTCCGAGGCCACGTTCATCTTCTGAACCACCTCGGAATCTCCCACATGACAATTCAATACGTACCAGCCCCACTGCCTCTGACCACACTATCGGTGAACGTCTCAGTTGGGCTGACCAAGTGGAGGAATCACTTGTGGATGAGTGTGCCGACATGTTGCACCTAAGGAAACGACTGGCTAGAGATGATATACCCGTTATGTTTTAGCCCATGACCACCTCTCAATTCAACATACCCAGAATGTTTTCAAAAGAATGTGCACACGACATCTGCCCCAATATATAGAAAACCCTCCGCCAGCTGAAATCAAGCTTCATGTCCTACGATGGGTATGTAGACCATGTCAAGACAATAAGAGACCTCCTGCGTCACATCGACCTGGAAGCTCTTTCTTCAGCGTGACAACCGCGACCTGTGAAGCATAAAGGAAACCTTGTGTTAGCCTACCTCCATGCACTGCACCAGTTGAGCGTCCTCATTGGTGGTGCTCTGACGAGAGTCCATATCAGAGGATGGGGAGAACATGTAGATTTTCATTTCACTTTTCTCCCTGCCCAAAAGAACCCATTCAGCATAATGTCTTGCCACATCATCATGTCAAGACAGCAATCAAGTGGTCTCTCTATTAGAGAAAGGAGACACACCCAACAAATACAGGACTTGAGTAAGTCCAAGAAGCGTCAGACCCGACGGGAAAAATCCATTCAATTACTACTAAATCAGGCCACTGTAAACATACAACACGCCTCTCGCCTAATAGAGGCCAATCGGAAATCATTGCTTGCCTCCCCAGAGGGGATTGATTCACAGGTGAACTCGACATCAGATCCAGTTCACCCCCGAATGGGGGAACGCAAGATCAGGCAAGTAAAAATAGCAGCATCCACAACCGCAATCCAGGGTCAACACCAACCTGCAGGGCTGGGGGAATTTTTAACAACAAATGCCCCTTAAGACCAATAAAAACGGGAAGAGACTCAATGTCGAGGGAACGAATACAACCCCAGCCCTCAGGGTTGGGAGCATTTTTACCACCACAAAAACAACCTCCCCACTAGAATTAGTATTTTATCATCTAGGGAGGACAATCAAAAGAGGAGGTTCCTGCCATATCTCGTCCTATGACTCACCATCCCCTTCAAGAGGGAGGCGTACTATAAGGTCGCATCAAGGAACTCTCCGCGTCACCCTTCGTCAAGGATTCCAAAAGATATCCCAAGAAAGGAAGGGGAGGACCAGTAAAAGGCATGGGAGATACTCCTACTACTTGGAAGATGACATCTCCTCCACCCCTCTATATGCATCCATCAATGCCATAGAGGTTAACCCCATCGGTGGCACCGAAGATGACGCAAATCCGGATGGATCAGGAGATGATGGTTCCGGTCAGGCTGTGATTTGCAACGAACCACCAGGTATGCACACCCGGAACCAGAGGGCCACCCTTAATATGGTCGCCCCTCCAGCTAACCCTCCTCCACTTACCCTGAGAGCCTCCAACAAGGATAATAATAAAGGACTGGTTACCATTAACCCGCCTCCTTCTCTCGATAAAAAAGAGCCACTTACGCTCGAAGAGTGATTCCCTCGTCAGGAAGAGGAAATGAAAGAATTGAGGCGGCTTAATGCTGAGCTACTCCAGAGGAACCATCTTATTGAAAGAACTTCCCAAGAAGAGCCACACCTTGCACTCCCAGCAAGTGCACCTCAAAGACCATGGTTTGCCTTGACAAATGAGGCACAGTTAGGGCCCCCGCCCAATAAACTGCTCGGTCCATCCAGCTACCATAACATGGATTTAGGATAATACCAAGACTTCCCTACACTTAAGAAACAACCATATTGAGTACGTCTAAACCCTATGATGGTGTCACAAACGACATATGAACTCTTGGTACTGACCGAGACGGATCCTCAAGAAATTCCTCGGGTTACAGCTTCCCAAGACCGTGCCCAAAAGGATGTAAAATAGGGACTCACCAGCACCATCGAGGCACTAAAAGCTCGATTGGAAGAAATAGAAGGTCAACGCGCTTCGGTACAGCCATAGAGAAAGCCCTACCCAGATTGGGTAAGCAACACGCCTCATTCGCCCAATTTTGGGAGCCATGTATTCCCTATTTTCAATGGATCGGGCGATCCAAAATAGCATTTGATGCACTAAAAATCTTATTACGACCCTATTATGGGAACTCTGGAACAATAAGAATCAGTGAGACTTAGGTGCTTTGTGCGGACCTTTCATGGATCTGCCTTCGTCTTGTATACAAATCTTCCATCTCATTCAATAAAAAGCTAGGAAGACCTACGGCAGCAGTTCCTATTCCACTTCAGCTCAACACTTCCTAAAACAACGGGAAGCGGCCTCATGAATTGAAAATAGAGGGAGAACGAGAGGGTCTCATATTTCATAACCATATGGAAGGGTCTGGCCTAATCTCTGATCATGCCAATGCCCCAAGATGAGATGCTGTCCATATGCATCGATAACCATTGAGATAAGTTTTGAATACCGTTCATACCAATGGAGTGCACCACTAGCTTCCTCAATCTCGCTGCCATTGACTAGAGAATTTAATACTACCTACAGTGGACTAATTTGAAGTCTTGAATAGCCTCACAGGCTCCTGCAATGAGAATAGTTAGAGCTGAAGTGTCCTCTGTCATGCTCAAGCCATCCCCTGCAACTACTCCACTGCCTTGGGCTCCACCAAATCATCAAGGGCCCCATGTATATCAGCGGACACCTCTTCCCAAGAAGGAAAATTAGAAATGATCAAAGTGGAACCAGTCCGAGGAAATAAGACACAAAGTATACTCGTTCCAAGAGGACCAAGTCCACGACTACTTCATCGCCACCATGAATTGCAACTTGCTCCACCTCCCGGAGCCAAGGAATCCCAAAGAAGTCGGCCGCAATGACAGGATAGATTACTGTCCCTACCATCAAATGTTGGGGCATAGTATCCAGGAATGCTTCGTCTTCAAATACCTCTTGTAAAGGATGGTAGACTCTGGGCAGGTGGAGCTGGGGCTACCCCCAGCACATGTGACGTACATTTCTACAACTGACTCTGACAAAGGGGAGGGGTGGCAAGAAGTCACCAGCAAGAAGGGGAAGACACTTGATGACTGGATGACTTAGAATATTGTCAACCGAGATCAAGGCATACTATGAGCACAACTACAGTAGCCGGTGTTGCCGCCAACAACCCCTAATGCCGCGCAACCGATAATATTGGCCTCACAACCCTCCACGAGCCGGTCATCCAGGCGTAATCAATAAGGGAGGAGACAACCGTAAGAGGAGTAGTCTGAAATGAGGCTGAAGTTATCCCCGACACTGTCAAATTTTATGCCCCCAAACTTGGAACCATGGGCACCGACCTGCCAAACAACACCATCAGGGACAACCGACCAGGTTGAATTGTCACAGGGCACGAAGCTAATCTTTGGTTCCATCAATGTCATCCATATAATGGAATAGTTCCCTAACGAAGGGTATGGTTACGAACCTGAGTTCCCAACAAAAGGGGATGGGAGGAGGAACCGCTGAAGCAGGGGATGCCAGGGAAGGTGCCGTCACAACTGAAACCAACCCTATGGTTTTACCACAACTCAAACCATTAATATCGCGGAAACCCACGGGAGAGCCTTTCAACGGACTCAACAAGAGAAATAATATCCCTCCACCTCCACAAGAAGCCATGCTGGCCCCATCATTCTACAATACCCATCAGAGGAAGAACAAGTTTCTAGCCGCCTGTTGCGCACAAACAGACCGGTCGGGCTGAGTACCTAGAACGTGGGAACACCGTCGACATCTGAACCCACAGCCGGTCCCACCTCATCAGGTATTCCAGCTCCCAAGCTGCCTGCTAAAACTCTCCCACCAATGGAGAAGCACCATCCACATGAGAAGAAGTATGATATCCTTAATCATCTAACATCAGTACCAGCCAAACTGTCAATTCTGGATGCCCTGAGTTTGTCGGTAGATCTCAGGGAGGCGCTCATAAAAGCCTTTCTCATCCCCTAGGAGTTTCAAGCCAAGGTAGCCGCTGCTAAGATTTACCAGACGAAGACTATCCTGACTGAATGCAATGAGGTGATTTCCTACACCGATCAGGATGAAGATGCCATCATGAAAGGACATATCAAACCACTATATCTGTCCGACACACTAAATGATGTTGAGATCCAAAAAGACATTATTGGAAATGGCTATGTAGTTAACCTCCATCCCCTACAGATGCTTCGTAAGATTGGCTGTAGTGAGGATGACCTAATACCCTTAGCTACAACTCTGTTGGGTTACGACAAAAGTGAACAGAAGACAATGGGACAAATCAAGCCAAAAGACCATTTTGGCGACCTTGTGTCCTACTCGGAATTCCTGGTGGTCTGGCAGAACAAAACATTTAATGCCCTACTTGGAAGGTCATGGCTCCATAAAAACATGTCCATTATTTCATCCTACCGCCAGTGTATCAAGTATTGCGTCAATGGAAAAAGTGGGATATCGCACACAGACAAGTCCCCTTTCGAGATCTTCGAGTCACGCATCATTGACACCGGGTTTTATGAGAAAAATAAAAAAGAAGCCTTCGCTCGATGGTATCGACTGGATGCCCACTCCAAATGATCTGTAAATGGTTCTTGATGACCCCCTCAAGTAGCTCGGTGGAGACTGTGTACTTCCCATCAACCACGTTGAGAGCAGGGATTCAAGCCCGGACACAAACTCAATTGTCCTCATGACTTCAGCCATAATGGCTGAGCGTTAAAATCCGAAAACGATAGCTAACCAACAATTTGGGGATGAATACATGAGAAGGGATGCCCACGATGCCTCACCTCTAGACTCCCAAGATCCCATACCAAGAACTCCCCCCCCCCTTCATATCAAGAAGATGAGAATGTGGGGGAAGAAGAGGAGGAATATCTTAGGGATGCACCTACCGCATTTGAGGAAGGTATCTCCACCACTATGGACGAGCTCAAGGAAATAAACCTGGGTACCAAGGAAGACCCGAGGCCCACTCTTATTAGTACAGCCATGTCTCCTAAGGAGAACGATGTATATACCTCTTTATTGAGGCAACATCGATATGTTTTTGCCTGGAATTACACAGAAATGATAGGACTTGATCCTGAAGTGGAGACGCACCACTTAGGTCTGCCAGATGACAACCGGGGCTATAAACTAGCCACCAGAAGGACACACCCCACACATGCTTTCAAAATAGAGGCTGAAGTTGATAAGCTTATTAAATAAGGCTTCGTTCAAGAGGTCCAATACCCCACATGGCTAGCCAACATTGTCCCCGTTAAGAAAAAAACGGACAAATTTGCGTCTGCATTGATTTCAGAGATCTCAATCGGTACTACCTAAAAGATGATTTCCTGGTCCCAACCATCAAGTTATTAATCGACACAATGACTGGGTATGAGGATATCTCCTTCATGGAAGGTTATTCTAGGTATAGTCAAATTTGTATGGCCCAAGAAGATGAAGAAGCCACTACCTTCAGGGCCCCTCAAGGAATATTCTGTTACAGGGTCATGCCCTTTGGTCTCAATAATGCTAGCACCACATATCAATGTGCCATGCATCGTATCTTTAAACCATTCCTAGTGAGATTCGTCGAACGCTATGTGGATGACTTGGTGGTCAAATCAATATGTCTCTCATATCACCTGTCAGACCTTGATACCGTTTTCAACAAACTTTGACAACATATCCTCAAGATGAATACATTGAAATGTGCCTTCGAGGTTACCACAGAGAAATTCCTTGGCTTTGTCGTATGCCATCATGGCATCGAAGTCGAACTTGAAAAGACAAAGGCTATACTTTTCCTCCCACCTCCCTGCAATCTCACTGAGTTGACAGGATTCCAAGGACACCTCTCCTACATTATGCGGTTCATAGCCAACCTGGGGGGAAATTTTTTTCCCTTCACCATGTTAATGAAAAAGGGGGTTATGTACCAATGGATAGATGATTTCAAAGAGGAATTCGACAGCCTAAAGAAGTAACTCTTAAGCCTTCCAGTGCTCATTCCCCTGGTTGAAGGAATACATCTTATCTTATACGTGACAGCCCTAGAGCGGTCACTGGGAGCCTTCCTCACATAGAAAAGTGACACCGGCCATGAAAACAGTCTCTATTACCACATCCGAACCATTATCAATGTTGAAACTCTATACTCAAACATCAAGAAGAATTGTTTGGCCTTGGTTTTCACAGTTCAAAAATTGAGACATTATCTACAGCATCATGAAGTCCATTTGGTCTCACGTATTAACCAACTCAAGTACATCCTTAGCTGCCCAATGCTGACAGGGCGCCTATCCTGATGGGTAGTCATCTTTCAATAGTTTGACATCCAGTTTGTGCCTTAGAAAGCCATCGAAGGCCAGGCATTAGTAGATTTTATGGCAGAGCACGCCTCTACAGGGACCACCGCACCAGACGTCAAGTTACCTGGTAAATACATATTCTCGGTTCAAGAGGAGTTCCCAACATGGGAAATGTACTTCAACGGCGCATCTCAAAGCCCGACAGGGAAGAGGATGGAGGATCCCAAATTTAACAAGGTGGGTTTGGGGATAATACTCATGTCCCCAGAAAAGGAAGTCTTTCCATATTCTTTCCTCCGGTCAGAAGGATGTACGAACAATGAGGCGGCATATCAATCCCTCATTGTAGGCCTGGATCTCGCACTCCAGGCACAAGTACAACACCTTAAGGTAAAAGGTGTCTTGGAACTAGTCATCAAGCAAGTTAATGGTGACTATGCTAATAAAAAGGAGGAGCTGATTCCCTCTATTTGACTATGTCTGAGGGTTAATGGTGGAATTCTCCAAAGAACCAACATTGACCTATATTCCACGGTCTACGAATTCCCAAGATGATGAAATAGCTAATGTGGCCACAAACCTAGCTGACCCAGACTGGGATGAAACAATTATCAGTATTTCTCATCGTTGAATTGTCTTGCCGTTTGTTCAGACTAATATGGAAGAAATCAATGAAGTTAGTCCTGTTCCTGAGCCATATGATCCTCCCACTAGCTGGATGACCCCCATTGCAAACTACCTTCAAAGGGGAGAACTTCCATCAAACAGGGCTGAACGAGAGTAAATATAGAGAAGGGAAATCAACTTTTTCCTATACAGCGGCACAGGATAGCAAGAAGTCCTCTAAAACAAGGCCTCGACGGAGTCCTCCTCAGATGCATTTATGGAGAACAAACCACTGCCTTCATGACTGAAGTGCATGCCGGAGTATGTGGAGCACACCAGTTCGGGTCTAATATTTCCCATTAGGATCGAAGGCTTGGGTACTATTGGCCCACCGTGGCACGAGATTGCAAGAACTTTACCGAAAAATGCCACTCCTTCCAAATTCATGCCAACTTCATTCACCAACCCCCATAATTACTTCATCAGGCCATGTACTCCTGGCCATTTACCATCTAGGGAATGGATGTCGTGGGACCATATCCTCCCGCCACGACCAAAAAAATTGAAGTAAATCCTCACATTAACCGACTTCTTTTCCAAATTGGAAAAAGTTGTACCCCTCAAGGAATTAGGGGCAAGAAACATTGTTAGCTTTTTGAAAACCAATATCATAACCAGATTTGGCATCCCTCATACAATAATGAAGGATAACGGCACCAACTTCTGCTCTGCTGAATTGGAGAAACTATACCAAGAATATGGTATCAAGGCTAAGCACTCATCCTGCTACCATGAAGCGGCCAACAGACAGATAGAGGCTTTCAACAAGACCATGTCCAACATTCTCCATAAAATGGTGGAAAAAGAGAATAAATCATGACTGGATAAACTCCATCATGCACTGTAGGATTATCGAACCACGATCCGCACCACTACTTGGGCTACTCCATACTCATTAGTATACGGAACAGAAGTGGTCCTGCCCATTGAGAACCAATTTACCTCGCTCCGCGTTTCTATTTGTGACCAGTTATCCAATGATGAGAAATTAGAAAAACGGCTAGGTGAATTGGAACAACTAGATGAGAAGCGGTTTCAAACTTTGCACCATCTGGAAGTATAACAGAACCAGATCGCACAAGCCTTCAATAAAATGGTTCGTCTTCGGTCTTTCCTGGAAGGAGAACTGGTGTTGGTCCTCCGGACCCCAATGATAACTATAGTTAAACCTCCAATGATGGATTTCAAGTGGGAGGGACCATATGTTATACACAAGGTCTACTCCAAAGAAGAATATTCCCTAATCTCTATGGACAGGAAATTCACTAGTGCTCCAACAATTGAGAGATTTATGAAGAAGTATTTCTCATAATCAAAAGTAGTTATCATCCGAGCAGTAGGACGTTAAAAGGACAAGCGCCAACGGTCCAAACACTATGACCCTAAACTAAGAGTATTTCTTCCTCACCGCATGACGTTAAACTACACAAATTTTAGAAAACTATGTATCACTTGATTCCTTCCCTTGCAGGATACGTAGTGATGCAAGGATTCTATATCCTGGCCCAGCCATCCCTGGATAAAATTAAAAGTGCCTTCTTTTCCCCCGTGTACAGACCAACCCTACACGGGGTGTATCCCCTTATAAAGAACTATGTGAGGCTTGATTTCTTCCCTCGCAGGATACGTAGTGATGCTAGAATTCCACATCCTAGCCCAGCCACCCCCGAATGAAGATTAAAAATGCCCTTTCCCCCGTGTACGGACCAGACCTGCACGAGGCATATTACCTTCCAGAGAACTACGTACGGCTTGATTCCTGCTCTTACAGGATATGTAGTGACGCTAGAATTCCACATCTTGGCCCAGCCTCCCCCAAATGAAATAAAAATAATAATAATTCCCTCTTCTCCCATGTACGGACCAACCCCACATGGGGTATATTCCTCGTCCATTCCACACGACGTTAAACTGCACGGATAAGAATGATTGAAAATTCCTTTTTACCCCCATGTATGGAAGAGACCTGGACGGGGTGTATTATCTTTTAAAGAACTATGTACGGCTTGATTCCTTCCCTTGCAGGATGTGTAGTGACGCCAGAATTCCACATCCTGGCCCAGCCACCCCAAATGAAGCTAAAAATACCCACTTTCCCCTATACGGACTAGACCTGCATGAGGTGTATTCCCCAAAAGAACTACGTGAGGCTTGATTCCTTCTGTCGTGGGATACGTAGCAATTCTGGGATCTTATCTCCTAGCCCAGATGCTGATAAAATAAAACACATGGATATATACCCCTCATCCTTACCACATGACGTCAAACTGCATGGAGTCCCCTTCTCACGTCAGTTCATCTTTATCCTCACCGCACAACGTTAAAACTACATGGACATCTTCCTCACCGCACGACGTTAAACTGCATGGACTGCATCGCATCCCACCCAATATATACGGCGAAATGGAATGGGAGTACTCCTGGAGTTCTTGGATGTATCCTCTCCATACATCAGACTCCGCAACCCGGATAATTGTGGGTCTTCATAATCATTCATAGCCATCGGAAGTGGACAGTTATCAACCTGTGGACACCTTTGAACTACTATGCATACCATTCCCTTAGTGGCACTGAATATTTATAGCCCCTGGCCCATCTACCAAAGTTAATATTTCCTCATGTGATACTCTTCTAATCATCGTACGCTTACCAACCTCAGGGCCCCCATATCATATCTCCCGATCCAAAAATTTATGTAGCACTGGTTTACAAGTTTGTTCCCCTCTCACATCCAAACGTTTCCAGGGTATCCCTACCTGGTTAGCCTATGTATCCGCCCATGGTTAAAATGACAATCTTTACCTACAAAAATCATTTCAGGGCTAGGCTAATTTGATTCGATGGGAAATTTTGGTGAAGATGTTTCTTGTTTACTTGGACACTGTTATTTGCATGTGCCGAACTCTGTACTATGAGTAATCCCAGATTTTCAAAATCATCCATGGCCATCAGAAGTGGAATGTTATTGAACTGTGGACACCTTTGTACGACTATGAATACCATGCCCTCAATGGATCTGCATATTGATAGCCCCTAGCCTGTCTACTAAAAGAAATATTTCTTTAGGCGGTACTCTTCCTAGACCCGTACACTTACTGGCCATAGAGCCCCCATACCATACCTCATGATCCATGAAACCCAAGAGTTTCAGTTTACACCCTCATTCCCTCACACTTGTTCAATGTATCCTAGAGCCTCCTAACTCAGCTGCCCTCTGGGTAATTGTAGCAATAGTCACCAAATGGTCTGAAATCTACGACCATTAAACTCAGAGTACTTCTTCTTTATCACACGACGTTAAACTGCATGGAGTAGATGTATACCCCATGCGCAAGATAAATTATCACATTGAACTCTTCAAGTCTTAACAGCAACCTGGGTCGAACATCCCCGACATGTCCAGATACTTCCTTATCAAACGACAGACATCGTGGACCAGGCAATCTTGGATCCTCATAATCATTAATGGCCATCAGAAGTAGAAATTTATCGACCCTTGGACACCATTGTATGACTATGCATACCATTCCCTCAGTGGATCTGCATATTTATAGCCCCTGGCCCATCTACCAAAGGCAATATTTCCTCAGGTGACACTCTTCCTTACCTTGTACGCTTATAGGCCTTAGAGCCCCCATATCATCTCTACTGATCCACGAAGCCCCGGAAGCACGATTTACACCATCAACCCCTCTCCATGTCTTGGACATGCCGAGATATTCAATCCCATTTACATTCTAATCAAGATTGGCCTTTGCAACTACGTCCTTACCACATGATGATTAAAACGTCACAGAACATATCTTGGGCGCTTGGTGTGAAGCTGTAAAGACCATTCATTAAACATCCAGAGAAATGCCTCCAAATACAAGAATTTTCACAGGTTTAAGAATTCCCCCCATCCTCACTACACGACGTTAAACTGCATAGTATCTTTAATAATGCTCCCCATCCTTACAGCATGACGTTAAACTGAATGGAATTTAAGATACCCTCCATCCTCACTGAATGATGTTAAACTGCATGGTCGAAATCATTCATGGGATCAATCAGGAATGGAAGCATTCCTTCGTCCCTCAGTGCACGGGCCAGACCTGCACCAATCACTGTCTCACACCAGCATGAGAAGGGATGAAATCACCCATTCTTGGAAAATTTAGCCTAGATTTTTCTCCCATATCCAGGCACCATCACCTCATAAATCACACTCTATACCCAGAAGGAGCCGAACCCTTGTAAGCCACCCCTGGTGGTCCTGAATCTCAACTTCCTGGAAGTTTCCCAACTATCGGGAGAATACAATAATTGAACTAAGGACACTTTTGCATGACTATGCATATCATGCCCTCAGCGGCTCTACATATTGATCGCCCTGGCCCATCTACCAAAGGAAAGATTTCTTTAAGAGATTCTTCTCTCCTTACGCCCCTTGGCCTTTGAGCCCCCATATCCATCTCAGAATTCAAAATCCCTCTAAGCTGTAGTTTACCAACCCCTTTCACAACCTTGCCTGAATATGCTGGAATGTATCTGAATAGATTACCGAGAACCAAGAAAAGTCATTCCATTCTAAAGAATGTCCCAGTTGCATGACTTTAAACTATGCCAAGCTCCAACTATCCTTTACGCTAACTAAATGCATAGGAAAGTGGCCTCTTGACCACACTCTTGATTAATACAGATGTCATCAAACCCTTTTAGATGTCACATACCCTTTCCGAGCTGTACCTGGTGGTTTTTCATAATTCTCCAAGCCACCCATGGTGGTTTCCATAATCCGAACTTCCATGAAGTCCTCAGGCCATCAGAAATGGACAATCATTTACTTAAGGAGACCATTGCCCAACTATGCATACCATGCCCTCAGCGGTTCAGCATATTGATTGCCCGCGGCCCGTCTAACAAAGGCAACTCATCCTTAGGCGATGCTTTTCCTACCTCTGCACACCGATATGGCTCCCATGCCTTGTGACATGCCCTGAATGTTGTTCAAATCTAAAAATGTTCCCCCCATGTGTGTCTGAATGGTATTGAGACATATCTTAATCAACCAAACCTCATCGGGGCCCTCACCCCACCATATCTGGTCAAAGTTGTTCGACCTAAAACATCAGTAATGATAGTCTTGTCGGTGGGACTTTAAACCACTCCCAAAAAAGAGGCGCAAAGCCCATGTGGCCGAAAACATGAAAAGGGTGACCTAAGAAAAATCCGATCCATACCCGTTGGGTCCTCAGCAAATGGGCCCAAGAATTAGGTTATTGACGTAAAATACAAAAAGTTTGTAGGGTTTTTCTACAAAACCCTAGAAAAATTCAAACTATTCTCGCTGAGTCCCTTGGCTCAGGAAAAAATTAGAGCATTGTTCAATCACTCATCGATTTACAGGAACACTCTAAATCAGAATAGCTTCCTCTTCGTTCTGATCATACCCCATTCTAATGAGGGGCATTTGTAGGTTCCTTAAAATTCCGCAAAAGGGGAAATCCGATAACCCCAAAACATGGAAAAGGTCTGAACCAGTCTGCGTAAAATCTCCCAGCAACAGTACGCGGTCGGTTCGGCGAACCGCCCTCCCAAAAATGTTGTCGTTCACAAAATGGGGGAGAATCGCCTATGTGGGTGCAAACCAGGAAGACCGCCGATGAAGCCAGCCCATTCCATCGTCGTGGACCTCATTGCTCACGGAATAGGGGCAGAGAAGTATGAAACCGCGGAAAAATCCCGTGAATCTCAGTTCCAAAAATCCCTGGTTGACCGAGTCATCTGCGGGTGTGGATTCCTTCCTGGGCCTCTGAAAAAGGTGCTGAATGACCACATATACATCTCTTTCCCCCTCTATAAAAGGATATTGAGGGGTAGAAGAAAGGGATTGATCAGATTCAGGTGGAAGGATTTTGGAGGAAAGATCTTTGGACCTTGCAAATAGCGAAGTTCCAATTCGCGTACCAGAACAGGTATGAAACTAGAAACAAATTAATAAGGAACCAAAAATGCATAAAAAATTGGTGTACTGTGGACTTAAAAAAATACCTTGAGCCATGGCCCCTCCGCGGATGTAATCCCCGCGGACCAGGGATTCTATGCCCCTTTTTCAATCCGACGCACCACATAGCACCCTCCTACGCGGGAGAAGCCCTGACTGACGAACCCCCAACCGATGTCGCCCATGGCCGGCATTGCTCAAGCGAACGCCGCCACCTACCAACCTGGTACGCAGGCCAAACCCAAAGCCGCGTACCACCCAGGTACAGAGGATGCCTATTAGTCTGCGTACCACCCTGGTACGTGGACTACCTCTCCAGCTGTGTAGCACTCCCCTACGCAAAGGGTGCCACTCCTCATACACACATGTGGCCTGCCATCTCTCTCGTTGTTCCTATTCCCTGAGCCAGATAAAATCCTTCCAATCCAGCCTGATCCCTCGCAATCCCTTCATTGGTCCACTCATCGTCCCCGAGCCAAGGCCTCTACCAAAGTCACCGGACCCGTATGATGCAACCTCCAAGCACATCAGTGCACCACTTTGAGTTCACATACCCATGGTCGGTGAGGGGAAAGGGGTTGCTCTGGCCCTTGAGTGGGTTCTCAAAAAATTCCTAGGTTCACATTCCCATGGTAGTTCATGGTCCGAGCCCGAGAGTCCCCTTTCTGCCTCTCCACTTATCAGGATTGAGGGACCCTGCTCGCATTTACTTTTCACGAGCTCCTACGGTGAGCACTTCTCCTCTCTCGTGGGAGTGTCTGGGCATCCCTCCTAGATTAAGCCCCACACCATTCTCTCCGGAATCCAATGTCCCTTCCCCTCTCATCATGAAAGCTTCATTGCTCCGCTGGCCGACTCCAAACTTCCTCCAATACCAAGGAGAAGGATAATTCAGTGGTCCCGGCCTTCTCCTCCGCTCTTCGTCTTCCTCCCCTTCTCAATAGGGAGAAAGTGTGAGGCTCTCCAAGTCTGTTTCATTCTCTTGTTTCTCACACCGAGCATGACTCACATGGGCTTAGGGATTTGTAATGGCCACGACGCCTGCACAACATTGGCCCTCAAACCAAACTACGTGGGGTTTTATCCCTGTCTCCTAATCAGGGTACGTAGGACACCTCCTTGAGGTTCAATCCCAATAATAGGAAACTCTCACGTGTATGCCCTAATCTCTAAGAACTACATGGAATTAGATTCTCGAACAACCGAGATATGTAGGAAACCTCTCCGAGGTTCAAGCCTGATATCTAAGTCTGATACACATTCGTCCCTATTAGACCATGTCCTTATACTCTAGCAAGACCTTCTTCAGACCCAGGAAATCACTTCCCTTGGGTCTTCTGAGCCTCTTCAGCGTAATCCCCACACCAACTTTGACTGGGAATCTCTCGACCGGAGGTCCTTTCCACATGACGTTATTCTGTATGGTTTGGTCCTTGTCTCATGACCATAAAAGGTGATGTGTCTCATCATGTGGCACCGAACTACGTGGATTCTGATTCCTCTCATGAGGGAATGTAGGAAGCCTGTATCACTGGTTCGATCCAAATGCACAAGTCGTTATCTGCCCTCCCTGGATGATAATAAACTCTAGAGCACCCTATTATATGGCTTCATACCAGTGCTGTCTCAATGAGCCGAAACTCCTTGGAGTCATTAGTCCAATGAGGGATGGTAAACCTCATGCCTAAAGGATTCTGAATCCCTGCATTCAGCTAACCATTTCCAACCAGGATTATTCTGTGGATACCATGCTTGGGTATATACCAAAGATTCGCGAACATATGAATTCGTCTTAAATCTATAAGAGAGTCCCAAAACATGCAATTATTTCCCCCCCCCCCCAAAAGGGTGCGATGAGCCCGACCTCCCATCCTATTGAACAGTTTGAGTTCTTAAGCATCGCTGAAAAAATTTCCTAGCAAACGCCTACCTTTGGAAAGAAGGTCCCCAGATCGTTAGGTAAATAACTGTTGGGCATGTCGAAATGACGACCGGTATACCTTACCTGAGCGATTGAGAAGAACTTAGCTCTCCGCCAGATCGACCGTTGGGCACATCGGTCTCCTCCCACTCCCCCGGTCGAAACAATATATTAATAGAGGTATAGTTTTAGGACCTAAGGATGAATCTATTTATTCACATGATCATATCACCTCATGGCACCAAAATTATTTTTTCTATGAAATTTGATCGATAGATTCAATTATTCAAAGTCTATAAAACGTTAAAATAATTAATGATTCAATAGAATAGAATATTTCTTCATATATATAAACATTTCAATCTACTATGGGGAGACAAGTAGTTATTTATATTTAATCTAAAGTATGGATATACCTAATTTTTTGAGAGCCCATATAAAATTCAATATACATTTTTTGGATTTGAAAAAATTATTATGACTATATTTTGACTATAATATGTTTTATTTAGGTATGAGTGGTGTTTATAATATAAATGAAATTTTTTTACCATTCATATCTAGATTTATTAATAATTATATTCATCGAATTTTTTTGTAATGCTTTAATTTGTTGAAGGATAATTTTTGATATAATGATATCTTATTTGGAATATTGATATCATACATTTTTTTATAACAAACCCATGTTGATTCATTTTAGTATTAGTTTGGTATAATTTTTAGGGAACATAACATGAAAGGTAATAATATCAATGGATCCTTATAATTTCGAGCCTATAGTTTCATGGGAGTAGTCCAATGACATATTTGGGTGACAAATATTCTAGGAGAATTAATCTACTATAAATGTTTCATTTCATATATCATTATATTGGAAGAATTTATGTAACCTCAAGATAATAAATTTTAATATTTCATGTTTTTTAATCCCAATGAGATAGAGACTTCCATAAGATAAATGTGACATCAACTATAACACTAATTTTAACCATTATTTTGTCAGTTAATATTTATACAATTAATTAAGTGTTGGTTTATATTTAATTATTATATAAAATGGGTGAGTAGTCTATTAATAGTATATAAATATAACAACCCTTCTATTTATTACATATTTAAACATGATTTATTACATAAACATTCACATAATACAACTTTGAGGATTGATAGGTATAGTGTATTGATAAGTTAAGAACATTACATAACAACTGAAGACATAAAATACACATCCTTATTGAAAAATTCTTTTACATGACCACAACAATCCTTCTTACATAACATTTCATGGATAACCTGAGGACATAAATATGAAAAGGGTGAACTATAAAGCTTGGTAAGGGAGTAAAAAAGGCATAACTTGAAGAATACAATATGTGTTAGGCAATATGAATATCATTGGAACTTAAGAGAAAAATGAACATAAAGGAATGATATAACATGATAATCATAACATGGAAATATGAAAACAACATTAAACATGATATCAGCATGAGGCAAGGGTCATTGGACATGGAGCATGAGTAAACCCTCAATGCACATGAATTACAATGATTAAATCCTCATTTAAAATGAATTATCTTTAGTCAACACTAATTTAACATGACGTATTATGATTCTATTCTTTACCAAATTCAATGGAGTGCAATTAGGGTGAACCCTTCTGAATCATTTCATTTTATGCATAAGTGTGCCACATAGATCATAGAACATGTAATCATTAAAAATCAAAATTTATTCAACGAATAAGTGACATAGAATACATAAATTTATTTCTTCAGTAAAAAATTACATGTTCCTAAATGTTAATTCCATTTATAGTGAAATGGGTATGGTATTGAATTACATGATAATTTTGGCATGGGAAATTTTGGTGTAACTTCTGCAGCATAACAACGTCAGATAGAAATTGTAAAATAGGTTGTTGAGATAGAAATTGGTATCTAATCATTTATAAATGAAATATACTTTAAGGGGGTCATGGAACATAATATCCCAACATATGTTATGGAATTTATATGTGTAATATAAAATAATTTCATTAAAGTAAATAAGGAGATAGAAATCCCTTACAGAATTTCTGAATGGTAACAAGTGTACATAGGAGGAATTAATAAAAGAGAAAGGGTATCTCATCATTCAAAAATAAGGAGGAAAATACAGGGGAGATGAAAAATCATATTCTAATATTTATAATTTAAAATAAAAGGGCAAAACAATATATGGAATCTTGGACATAAATAAGGATGGAAGGAATGTGAGGATCCCTTACTTGTGTGTGCGACTTCAAGAGCTCCAGGAGGGGCTTCCTGAGAGATTGGGGGAACCTTCAGAGTACTATAGAGAGATGAGGTGTAAAGACTAGTAAATTTCAAGGAAATATTTTTTTCTTAATTTTCTTTCGAGTTTTAAAAGAACGCAGTTTCAGATGGCACATGATTCTGAGGCCCGGTGTGCCCGGAATCATTTTCCGAAGTTTGGCTCGGGTACGTTCAGTGAACGAAGGAGCGGGTTTTTCTAACTTTTGAACCGGTGCTCATAATCGAATTCTGAGGGCACCGATGGAATCGCAGCGCCGATATTTTCTTAGAAATGCCTCTTCTGGAGTTTTGTTTGCTCGGGTGTGGTTTTTAATTTTTGGGCTTTAAGTTAAGAAATAAAATAGTGTGGTACGACAAACATTATTTTATTTCACTTAAAGCCACTTGAAAGCCACTTAAAGCTCCTTAAGCTGAGTTAATGTGGATAGGGTACAATTCGAAATATCCTACCCTCTTGGTAAGATATTTGTGAGGCGGGGCCTGCACGAGCCCCACCGTTTCTTTTCCACTAAGTAACGCACCCACGAAAACCCCTATTAATTGAAAGTCAACTGGGGCGTTTCTTAATCTATTAAACGCTTCTATTAATTGGCTTCTTAATTCGTTGAAATTAATTCTATAAATTAATTTGTTCGTTTCTTAACCTGTTTTCAAACCGTTGGCATGTTAATAAAATAAGACCAACACATTTCTTCTTGAGTGTTGTTTGTTGAAAGGATTTTACAGAAACATTAAGTCCTCCATCCTCCTTCGTGAAGAATGCGAAGAACACGAAGAACACGAAGAACGCCAACCTTCGATGAAAGGAAACGAAGAATGCCCGACCCCGGAGATCGACGCGACGCCGATGCTTCTTCCGCGACGTTCTTCCCCCGCGACAAATCTTCGATCAACTGCTTGAGGTAGGAGATTTAAATCTTTTAAATTCCTTTGTGGTTTCTTTCCTCAGCATGGATTTAATTGTTATAATTAAATCCGTGTGTTTCTCTAACCCTCAGAGATCGTCGACGCGACGCCCTTATGCGACAACGCAACGCCCTCCCGCGACGATGTTACGCCCTTCCGCGATGCGACAATCACCTTCTCCCGCGACGGTCAATTTTGCGAAGAACGCACGCTCGACGACTACGGCGAGGTAGGGATTTTATTTGAAGATAATATTTTATTCCCATGGTGGTTCATCTAAAACAATGATCAAGTTCAATTTTAATTTATTTAAAATTGTGCCTTGTTGTTTTTTATGTGTTGAATATTTTATTTCCCGTTTGTTATCACCTAACGAGAAGGGTGTGGGCCAAAAAAACACGACCCGACAACCCTCCGCAGTTTTTAGTTGGTGTGTGGAACGGAGGACGATGGAAAATGGGGCCACAAGGGCGATTTGAGGGCCTTGTAGTGAAGATCGGATCCTGGGAGGATGACTGGCGAAGACCGCACGCAAAATGGACCACCGGAGCGCGTCCGGTGGCCCGCGGAAGCTTCCGCCGATGCGCCACCGGCAAAACCCACCACGGCTGAAGCTGCGGCGGCGAGACGGTTCCACGGCCGCGTGGAACCGGGAGGCGGGATGTGGCTCAAGTCGTGTCCGGGAACCGCGGAGCGGCCCCCGCACGGGGGACGCGGTTCCTTCACTCTGCCGCTCGGCCGAGCCGAGCTGAGGCGACCCGCCGGGCCGGTTCGGGTCAACCCGGTTCGGGCCGACCCAGGGGGGGTTAGGACGGGTCGGTCCGGGCCCAGACCCCCCGTTTCCAGATCTTTTCGGTCTTTTGATCATAACTTGAGCTACGGGCCTCCGAACGACGCACCGTCAGCGGAGATGCGATCCTTGGATTGAGACGGTCTTTTCGGAATACCACATTCAAGGTTTCAGAATACTTTGGGTTCGGCCGGGTAGGTTCGTACACGAAACCAACCGGGCCCTCGGAGCAGAAACACTCATATCTTGAGCTTCAGACGTCCGATTGACGTGTCGTCGACTTTGTTGAATTCCTCCAAGTGAGATGGATCTTTTGGCTTACTCCGCCCGAGGTTGGGACACAGGTGGATTATGGTCGGGTTGGTTTTTCCTTAAAAACCAACTGGGCCCCTGGGACGAAAAAGCCAATAACTCTCAGACCGAGTGTCTGATTGACGCGCCATCTGCAACGTTGAGTTCCTGTTGACGATACAGAACTTTTGGATACAACAAATCTGGACTATGTGTCAGTTGATGTATCAGTCTCTCGGCTTGTGGAGCGGACCCTCTCGAATGAGTTTGTTGTGTGCGGGAACCCTAGAGCTGGCTGCGACTGCGACGATGATGAAAATAGTACGAGAATCCTCGGTTTTTTCGGCAGTAACCACTACGGTACATCTTGGGATACATCAACTCCGGACTACATGTCAGTTGATTCATCGACCTCTTGGCTCGTAGAGTGGACCCTCCCGGAACGAGCATACTGTGTGCGGAAACCCTAGAGCTGGTTGAGACTTGACGGCTGCTGATCAAACCACTCGGTGTGTTACGGATAGCCCAGTGGGAAGTGCTTGGTTGTAGCAGCAGACCCATGGTGGAGGAGCGCTTGTTTGTATCGGCAGACCCGTGGTACTCAACAGGAGGAGTACCTCTGGAGGCTATGAGGGGGAGCGCTTGGTTGTAGCGGCAGACCCACGACGGAGGAGCGCTTGGTTGTAGTAGCATGGGGGAGCGCATGTTTGTAGCGGCAGACCCACGACGGAGGAGTTCTTGGTTGTAGCGGCTAACCCGTGGTACTCAATAGAAAGAGTACCTCTAGAGGCTATGAGGGGGAGCGCTTGGTTGTAGCAGCAGACCCATGGTAGGAAGCGCTTGGTTGTATCAACAAGCTCACAGTACTCGATAGGTGGAGTACTATAGCAGCCCAAGGTTAGAAGGAAGCGCTTGGTTGTAGCGGCATAACTACTGTACTTGATGGAGAAGGAGTTTCCCAATAGCTATGGTTTCAACTTCATGATCGATCTTATGTGGGTCGTTTCATAGGTTAGTACCTACTGATCCTTTGTGGGTCTGACGGATTAGATGAATCAGTGGCTACATCTGATCATCTCTATCGTCTTACGAAGATGTATATACCTGTGTGAGCTGAAACCCTATTTTGCTTTCCTATGTGGATTGTGTTGTGCAATCCTGTGAGGATTTACGTTTTGCTTTCCTATATGGATTGTGTTGTGCTATCCTGTGTGGATTTACGTTTTTCTTTCCTGTGTGGAATGGGTAGTACTTGAGCTCGGATGTTGGAGCCGAGTGAGAATTGATGACTTAGGTATATGTATGGGCATATACCTAAGCCTTGTCGGATGTTACTTCGTGATTGTATCTTTCCTTTGTGGATTATCCTTTGTGGATTATGGGAGACCTTAGGGGGTCTTGGGGCCCCTAATGAGTAGCTTATACTCACCCCTGCACGGGCTATGCCCACACTACGTTGTGTTGGTTGCAGATGACGGACAGTGCAGATCGTGGTGGAGGATTGCGGATCAGGACGGTACCTGGAGGTGGACCACTGGGCGGGACGTACTCGGAGCGTTCGGCTGGACCCGAGGAGCAGTGGAGGCCTTCTGTACCCACCCTTCAGGTGGGACTTCCAGTGGATGGCTCGACATTGCGGCTTTACTTTTCAGTTGCTGTTTTTCCTTTTTGAGTTGTACTTTACTTTCAGTTTGGGTTTGTATTCTGGCCCACTTACTTTCCGCACTTACTGTTGTACCAGTTTTTACTTAGTGTTTACTTTTTCCCCTTTCTTACTCTGTGGTGCTTGTTTACATTACAAAGGTAATTCCTTCCCTTTACCGGGATTTATTCCTTGGTGCTAGTCGCCAGCCCCTGGCCTATGGAAGGCGGGCTTGGGGTAGTCACGGCATGGGCCCCGAGGACGGGTCATGACAGATTGGTATCAAAGGAGTTCGGTTCTACCACGGACTCTAATCTTTTCTATGTGAAGAAATAGTGTTAAGCATATTGAGTGTGTTTATCAGTCTAGGGAGCCCAGTGTTGGTGCGGCGGTCGACGTATCTGTGCACCAGGACCCTGACTTCTGATTTCCGACTTGATGCACGAAAACATTGATTGCATGTGTGTTTCAAGTTTTCTTTGTGATTACATTGTATCAGCTCACCTGGTATACTGTTCTGACCATGGTTCACCTTTTTCCTTTTCAGGATGGCCCCACGACGGCAGCCAGCTAGGGTTCCGAGAGTTGAGCATGACGACAGCCCGCTGAGTGACGAAGCCTCGGTACAGGGCCCTTTGACAGCAGAGGCACTAGCGGTACCACTACCCGCTGAGCCACCGATGCTTCCAGCCCCGACCGCTGACGATGCACATCGCCTTAGTGAACTGCATGAGTTCCAGTGCCAGCGACCGCCCAGGTTCCGCGGGGAGACGAACCCCCAGGCAGCCGAGGACTGGCTGGAGGCGGTTGTACGAGTTTTCCGGTTAGTGAGGACACCAGCAGACCTTATGGTGGTCCTTGCAGCGAGCCTCCTGCATGCAGGAGCAGGTATATGGTAGAGCGTGATGCTCCAGGTGCACGAAGAGGCATCACTCCTTTGGATAGACTTTGAGAGCCTCTTTCTCTCAGAGTTTTTCCCATCCACCCTCTGAGCCGTGCGCATCCCGGAGCTACTACAGCTGCGGCATGGCAGCATGATAGTAGCCCAGTAGGCGGCGAGGTTTACCGATCTCTCGGGATATTCCATAGACATGGTAAGGGACCCATTCTTCAGAGCCCGAACCTTCGAGAAGGGGCTCAGGAGAGAGATCAGAGCTTCATTTGTTTCTCACAGCATTCCAACACAGACATGAGTGTTGGAGCGATCCCCCTTAGTGGAGAGTTTCCCTGCTGAGAAGTCTCCAGCAGCAAGACCCACCACTAGCCGGCATGCGGTAGAGTCTTATGCAGCGGGCAGTAGACAGATGAAGCAGGGGTCCAAGAGCACTAGACCTACCGGTGGTAGACCGCGTGACACATGATCGATTGTGCGAGGCACCCTGGGTGGACAATGACTTACCATGAGCGGATAGTGTTACTCCTACGGCGGGGTTGGTCACATGGCTCGTGACTATCCGACCCTCCATACGGATGACCATCAGATGAACGAAGGACCTCCCAGGTAGAGGCAAAGGTTCGATCGAGGCGGATCTAATAGAGAAGGAGACCGTGGCAGGGGAGCTTGCCATGCAGCTGGAGGAGGACGATGCTTCGAGGTGTTTCCACCACCACCACCAGAAGGTCCACCCCGACCACAGGGAGTTGGTGGACATGGGAGAGCTCATCTTCAACCAGCTGCGGACTTCGATCATGGTGCTCTGGGAGCAGATGGACAAGATCGGTTCTAGTGGATACGTCTTTTGTACTTCTAGTTCCTTGTTGCTGTTGTGTAGTGTCTTTGTATTATGAGCTGCAATAAAAAAAAGACACATACCTTTGTGATGTTTTCATTCCTGTCCTCTTTTGTGTTGTTACTTAGAGGTTCCAGTTTAGAATGTTGACTTGAACCTCACTTGAGAGACATATACTGGAGGAGACCCAGTTACCACACACTGATGCCGACAGTGTGAATCAACCCTTGGAGGCGAGAGTAATGGTTGGATCTCTTGGTAGTAGCGTCGAGGCCTTACGACGTAATCCTTGTTATGGATTAGCATCATCCATGTCGAGATTGACTATATTAGGCAAAGAACTTGGTTCATCCATGGGACGAGACTAGATTTCTCTTATTGACAAAGAAGAAATCTCAGCAGCTCTTGTAGGACCAGAAAGGTCCAAGTCATCCATGAGCGGATGAGGACAGCTCAGAGCCGGAAAAAGTCTTGTGCTGACAGAAGGAGGAGGCCACTAGAGTTCGAGGATGGTGACCACGTCTTCTAGCGTGTCTCACCTCGACGTCGATTACGAAGATTTGTATGAGGCGGAAAGTCGTCTCCATGCTTCATCAGACCATTCCAGGTCCTCAGTAGGATTGGAGAGGTGGCTTATCGCCTATATCTACCACCTCAGTTGCACCGGGTGCCTGATGTCTTCCACATATCTCAGCTGAGGAGATATGTGCAAGACCCAACACACATCATTGACCATGGAGAGCTGGACGGTGATGATGGGGTGACCTTTACGGAGGTCCTGGTGGAGATCGAGGTTCGACTGGAGCGGGTCCTACATGGACGATCGATTCCTCTTCTGCGCATTAGATGGCAGCACGAGAACCTCCAGGAGAGAACTTGGGAGCGGGAGGCTCAGATGAATGCTCAGTACCGCCTTTGTATCCATAAGTTTGTGTTGAAGTTTTACGGGGACGTAAAGCCCTGTGGTGGGAGTAATGTAAAGACCTGTAAATTTCAAGGAATTTTTTTTCTTAATTTTCTTTGGAATTTTACAAGAACGCAGTTTCAGACGGCACCTGATTCCGAGGCCCGGTGTGCCCGTAATCATTTTCCGAAGATTGGCTTGGGTACGTTCAGTGAACGAACGAGCGGGTTTTTCTATCTTTTGAACCGGTTCTTGGAATCGAATTCCGAGGGCACTGATGGAATCACAGCGCTGGTATTTTCTTAGAAACGCCTCTTCCAGAGTTGCGTTTTCTCGGGTGTGGTTTTGAATTTTTGGGATTTAAGTTAAGGAATAAAATAGTGTGGTATGACAAACTTTATTTTATTTTACTTAAAGCCACTTGAAAGCCACTTAAAGCTACTTAAGCTGTTTTAAATCGGATAGGGTACAATTAAAAATATCATGCCCTCTAGGTAGGATATTTGTGAGGTGGGGGCCGCACGAGCCCCACCGTTTCTTTTCCGCTAAGTAACGCACCCGCGAAAACCCCTATTAATTGAAAGTCAACAGGGGAGTTTCTTAATCTATTAAATGCTCCTATTAATTGGGCTGTTAATTCATTGAAATTAATTCTATGAATTAATTTGTTCGTTTCTTAACCTGTTTTCAAACCATTGGCATGTTAATAAAATAACACCAACACATTTCTTCTTGAGTATTGTTCGTTGAGATGATTTGACAAAAACTTTAAGTCCTCCATCATCCTTCGCGAAGAATGCGAAGAACGTGAAGAACGTCGGCCTTCGACGAAAGGCAACAAAGAACGCCCGATCCCGGAGATCGATGCGACGTCGACACTTCTTCCGCGACGTTCTTCCCCCGCAAAAAATCTTCGATCAACTGCTTGAGGTAGGAGATTTAAATCTTTTAAATTCATTTGTGGTTTCTTTCCTCTGCATGGATTTAATTGTTATAATTAAATCCATGTGTTTCTTTAAAGCTCGGAGATCATCGACGCGACGCCCTTCTGCGACGACGCGATGCCCTCCCGCGACGATGCAACGCCCTTCTGCGACGCGACGATCACCTTCTCCTGTGACGGTCAATTCCGCAAAGAACGCACGCTCGATGACTGCGGTGAGGTAGGGATTTTATTTGAAGATAATATTTTATTCCCATGGTTATTCATCTAAAACAAAGATCATGTTCAAATTTAATTTATTTAAAATTGTGCCTTGTTTTTTTTCATGTGTTGAATATTTTATTTCCCATTTGTTATCATCTAACGTGGAGGGTGCGGGCCAAACAAACACGGCCTGACAACCCTCCTCAGTTTTTCGTTGGTGTGAAGAATGGCAGACGACGGAAAACGGGGCCACAAGTGAGATTTTAGGTCCTTTTAGTGAAGATCGGATCCTGGGAGGACGACTGGCGAAGACCGCACGCAAAACGGACCACCGGAGCGCGTCCGGTGGCCCGCGGAAGCTTCCGCCGGCGGCCGGAGGCGGCGGCTGGCAGCGGCCGTCCGCCAGGCGGCAGCGGTGCCAGGTGGCCCACTGGCAAAACCCGCTGCAGCTGAAGCCGCGGCGGCAAGACGGTTCCGCGGCCGCGCGGAACCAGGAGGCGCGACGAGGCTGAAGCCGCGTCCGAGAACCGTGGAGCGGCCCCCGCGCGGGGGCCGCAGTTCCTTCGCTCGCCCGCTCGGCCAAGCCGAGTCGAGGCGACCCGCCGGGCCGGGTCGCACCCAGGCCGGGCCGGGCCGGGTCGCACCAAACTGGGTCGGACCCGGACCCGGGTCAGGTCGACCCAGTTCGGGCCGACCCAAGGGGGGTTGGACCGGGTCGGTCCGGGCCCAGACCCCACGTTTCCGGATCTTTTCGGTCTTTTGCACATAACATGAGTTATGGTCTTCTGAACGATGCTTCGTTAGCGTCGATGTGATCCTTGGATCGAGACGGTCGTTTCGGTATATCACACTCAAGTTTTCGGAATAATTTGGGTTCGACCGGGTTGGTTCGTACACGAAACCAACCGGGCCCTCGGAGCGGAAAAGCTCATATCTTGAGCTTCGGACATCCGATTGACGTGATGTCGACTTTGTTGAATTCCTCCAATTGAGACAAGTCATTTGGATTACTATGTCCGAGGTTGGGATGTAGGTGGTGTACTGTCGGGTTGGTTTTTCCTTAAAAACCAACCGGGCCCCTGGGAAGAAAAAGCCAATAACTCTCAGATCGGGCGTCTGATTGACGCGCCGTCTGTGACGTTGATTTCCTGTTGACGATACGGAACCTTTGGATACATAAACTATGGAATATGTGTCAGTTGATGTATCAGACTCTCGGCTTGTGGAGCGGACCCTCCCGAACGAGCTTGCTGTGTGCGGGAACCCCAGAGCTGGCTGCGACTGCGACGATGATGAAAACAGTATGGGAATCCTCAGTGTTTTCGGCAGTAACTACTACGGTACATCTTGGGATACATCAACTCCATACTACATGTCAGTTGATGCATCGACCTCTTGGCTCGTGGAGTGGACCCTCCCAGAACGCGCATACTGTGTGCGGAAACCCTAGAGCCGGTTGAGACTTGACGACTGCTGATCGAACGACTCGGTGTGTAACGGATAGCCCAGTGGGAAGCACTTGGTTGTAGTAGTAGACCGACGGTGGAGGAGTGCTTGGTTGTAGCGGTAGACCCGCGGTACTCAACAGAAGGAGTACCTGTGGAGGCTATGAGGGGGAGCACTTGGTTGTAGTGGCAGACCCACGACGGAGGTTCGATTGGTTGTAGAAGCATGGGGGGGCGCTTGGTTGTAGAGGCAGACCCACGACGGAGGAATGCTTGGTTGTAGCGGCTAACCCTTGGTAATCAACAGAAGGAGTACCTCTAGAGGCTATGAGGGGGAGTGCTTGGTTGTAGCAGTAGACCCATGGTGGGAGGCGCTTGGTTGTAGCAGCAGGCCCACGGTACTCGATAGGTGGAGTACTACAACAGTCCAAGGATAGAAGGAAGCGCTTGGTTGTAGCGGCATAACCACTGTACTTGATGGAGAAGGAGTTTCCCAATATCTATGGTTTCAACTTCATGATAGATCCTATGTGGGTCTTTGCGGGGCTAGTACCTACCGATCCTTTGTGGTTCCGGCGGATTAGATGAATTAGTGGCTACATCTGATCATATCTATCGTCTTACGAAGAAGTATATACCTGTGTGAGCTGAAAACCTGTTTTACTTTCTTATGTGGATTGTGTTGTGCTATCCTGTGAGGATTTACGTTTTTCTTTCCTATTTTTATTGTGTTGTGCTATCCTGTGTGGATTTATATTTTGCTTTCCTGTGTGGACTGGGTTGTACTTGAGCTCGGATGTTGGAGCCGATCGAGAATTGATGACTTAGGTATATTTATGGGCATATACCTAAGTCGTGTCGGATGTTACTTCGTGATTGTATCTTTCCTTTGTGGATTATACTTTGGGGATTATGGGAGACCTTCGCGGGTCTCGGGGTCCCTACTGAGAAGCTTATACTCACCCCTACACGGGCTATGCCCGCACTACGTTGTGTTGGTTGCAGATGACAGACAGCGCTGATCGTGGTGGAGGCTTGCGGAGCAGGACGGTACCTGGAGGTGGACCACTGGGCGGGATGTACTCGGAGTGGTCGGCTGGACCCGAGGAGCAGTGGAGGCCTTCTGTACCCACCCTTCAGGTGGTACTTCCAGTGGACGGCTCGATGTTGCGGCTTTACTTTTCAGTTGCTGTTTTTCCTTTTTGAGTTGTACTTTACTTTCAGTTTGGGTTTGTATTCTATCTCACTTACTTTCCGCACTTACTGTTGTACCAGTTTTTACTTAGTGTTTACTTTTTACGCTTTCTTACTCTGGGGTGCTTATTTACTTTACAAAGGCAATGCATTCCCTTTACCGGGATTTACGCCTTGGTGCTAGTCACCAGCCCCTGGCCTATGGAAGGCGGGCTTGGGGTAGTCACGGCACGGGTCCCGAGGACGAGTCATGACATTAGGGTTGTATAGGGACATGCTCCAAGGGGTTTGAGTAAATAGAAGAGGGTTCTTGGGCGGTTTTATATAGCTAAAGACAGTGGAATTCTTTAATATTTCACAAACATAGGTTTTGGAATCTATATAATTAAATTTTTAAAACCACAAACCAACCCATGGTTTTTTCTCATGGATTTTTCCAATGGGGATTGAAAAAACTTATTTTATATTTCCAAGGGCCAAAATTATTAAAATATTATGCTTTCCTATGTAGAGGTGAGTCACACACTAAAGGAAATCATTTTAAAATTTTAAACTATTTTATTAGTCTTGGAGGGTCCACTAAGGCATTATAAAATTAATCAAAAAAAATATAAAATAATTTTTTTAAAGGTAAAAACTATATTGGCCGAATAACCCTTTTAATGTATTATATTACATCATTATTGGGTCATTAGGATTTCATAAAATACATTATATATTTATATGTTATTTAATTTTTACCCAAAAATTCGATTGTGTCAAAAAATAATGAAAAATTCACCATTTGATAATTTTGATGTCCTGATTCCAAAAATTATATTTATTTTATATAAATAATTTTTAATATATCTGAATATTCAATTTTAAAATAAAAACTGATATTTACCAAAAATTGTTGTGTTTTGAAAAAAAAACATCTTTTAACCTTAATAACAATCACATTTGACTTTATAAATATTATATACACATTTATTAATCGTAAAATTAATTGGATAATAATATATTATTAAAACAATAACTATTTAAAATTTTTATTAATTCATCAAAATATATTCTTTAATAAAAAATAAAATTTCTATTTTATTGTATAAAAATATAATTCTAATCAATCCAAATACATAATATTTTATAGAGTAAAAAGAATAAATATATTCATAATTTTTAATTAAAAGTAGTGTTCTTATAACAATATTATAATGACATTATTGATAAAAACATAGTTTAATATTATAATTTATATCTTTTTGAAAAGTACCAAATTACCCAAAAAAAAAATTTATCTAATTCCTTATATTTTTATGAAAAACTACTCTCATAAAGGAATTGATGGAATATGAATTTTATTTATAAAAGGGATTACTCAAAACATAGCTAATACCCTATTACATAACCCCTTATAACACCCATATAACACCTAATTATAAGGTGTGCGATTGTGATAGACTCTTGGGGTGGCTCAGATAACATAACTCGGGTGGTAATCTCTATTAACTTCCACTTATCCTATAAGAGATTCCATTAATGTTTAACATATTGAAGCTCAACTTGGGATTTGTCAAGATCAAATCCCAGTTACACTACCTCATTTTTAAGTTCCAAAAAACGAGCTTCGAATGGCTCGAGTCTACTGTATGAGGCTATCCTCTCCTTTGTTTTTGTCGAAAAAATTCTTTTTAAAAACCATAAATTTATACTAGTCTGGTGATCAATGTTCAACATCTATATTATCAAGGGTATGATAAATAATAGTCATTTAAACATAATTGTTTTAAAAAGATTATGTTTATTCTACATCCATAATACATTTAATTAAATAAAATAATGGTAATTTTATTCCTGAATTTTCAGGTTGTTACAACCTTCACCCCTTATGAAATTTCTCCCTTTCAATTTTCTTTTCCCACTCAAAAACAGACAAGGGTAACATTTCCTCATCACTTCCTCCAATTCCTATGTTTCTTCATTAAACTTGTGGTTTCTCCAGGATAGTTTGATGAGGCACATTGTCTTTTTTTGTAGAAGTTTTTCCCTAAGATCTAAGATCTTCAATGACTTCTCTTCATAAGAGATGTCATTCTGCAATGGTACCACCTCAAGATTGAGTACATTATATGGGTCAGGTATGTACTACCTTAAGAGTGATACATGGAATACATCATGTACATGCGACAAGTTTGGTGCGATTACGAGTTTATATTCCATTTCTACAATGTGATCAAGGATCTTAAAAGGGTCTATGTACCTTGGACTATGATTTCCCTTCTTATAATATCACATAATTCTCTTCAACAGTGATATGTGAAGGAATACCATGTCTACAACATCAATGTCTTGGTCTTGTTGATGATTATCAGCATAACTCTTTTGTCGACTCTCAGCAGCATTAATGTGCTGCTGGATGGTCTTAACCTTCTCCACCATTTCATCGACTATTTTGGAACCTAGATGTTTTCTCTCCCCAACTTCATCCAATCATGTCAGCGTTCTTCACCTCTACCCATAATGGGCTTCATAAGGATCCATTTGGATGCTTCAATGGAAACTCGTTTTGTATGAGAACTCAACTAGTGGAAGATGTTGATCTCACCCTCCTTTGATGTCCATTGATCATGATCTCAACATCTCCTCAAGTTTTTAAATAATACGCTTTGATTGGCCATCAATTTTAGGATGATAAGCCATACTAATGTTCGAATCAGTATTCAGATCATGTTGGAGACTCTTCAGAACATAGAGGTGAATCTTGGATCTCGATCAGATATAATCGATAGTGGTACTCCATGCAGCCTTACCCATTTCTTGATGTATACCCCTACTATTGGATCCAATGAAAAATCATGTCGAATTGAAATGTAGTGTGCAGTCTTTATAAGATGATCCACAATAACCAAGATAGCATCATTTCCTTTGAATGTCTTCAGAAGTCCAATGATAAAGTCCATGATGATGTTTTATCATTTCTATGTTGGTATGGGTAATGGTTTCATCATCCCCTTAGACATCTGACTCTTAGCCTTCACCTGCTGACATACCAGGAACTTTGATGTATACTCAGCGATATCCTTCCTCATGTTATCTCACCAATAATTCTCTCGGAGATCTCGATACATCATTTTGTTTCCTGGGTGAATGGATAAATTTGAACTATTTGCCTCATCCAAAAGTTCTTTCTTTAACGTTGAATTTTACAGGACACAAAGTCTTGACCCACATCTCACAATTCCTTCTTCATTAACATTGAACACTGATGATTTCCTTTTTCTGATAGTTTCCACTTCTTTTGAATTCCCAAATCATTGTTTTTAGCATCCTTTATCATTTCCAAAAGATATGGTTGTTAAATTGATTGTGAATGGATTGATGATGTTCCCTTTTTTATGATTTTCATGTCTATATTCATCAAATATATGAATATTGGATCCTTTACAATTCTCATCAATGATAGAATTACTAGGTACTTCTTACTTAAAAAAATTTGCCTCCTTTTTTTCTTTCCCGGGGTGGTAATGGATTGAGAATTCATAGTCTTTGATTAGATATAATCATATTAATTGAATAAATTCATATATTTCCATGTAAATATATATTTTAGACTTTTGTGATTCGTATATATTTTATACTTCTCCACAAAGAGATAATTTTTCCTTATTTTTAACGCAATGATCACTCCCGCCAGCTCGAGATCATGTGTGGTACTGTGTTGAGGCATAGACAATTACTTTTTCATTATTTTCTCAAATTACATGAAAGAGAAACTGATAAAATATTCAATAAGAAAATTCCCACAAACTTTAACATGTTGTACTAAAATTACAGAATATCTTCCCTAATTATTTCATATCATTTCTACTGGGAACTTAATGTTCCTAGAGAACATAATATATATATATATATGACCTGAATTTGAATAAGTCACCACATAAACTACTTTGAAGTAGTAGTTACATGTAATTCACTCATCATTTTACATCTTAGCATAAGAAATTTAGTGCTCCCTTGATCAAGGATTTTATTGATTCTCATCAAGCTTCTCAACACTTGTAATAGAGCATCATCTTGGATAATTCCCGAATTCTCCACATTTATAGAATAAAACTATTTAAGATTCCTTATATATAACTTCATTTTTCATCCATCTCATTATCCCTTCTTTAATGGAAAATGAATAATTTATTCCCTTCATTTCTTCACTTAAAACATCTCCTAGTCCCTTTGTGACAATTCCATTGGTGCCTCTTTCCACAGTTATTGTAAGAATAAAATTGGTCTTCATCCCCTTATCATCTTTATAAAATGGAAATTCATGAGATTCCATATTCTTCTTCCTTTATTTCCTTGGGGATTAAATAAAGTGACAATTGTTAACCATGATTTTTGATAACAGGTTTTCCATAATCACAATAGGTCCTACCTGAGCACCCATTTGATTGGGAATCTCACTGGTACATTCATAACATTTCTCTTCACATTAATTGTTCGCCATATTCCCTGTATTACTGTCCATTGTATATAATATATTGAAAATTATGGATGAGTATCTTAAAAATTTTAACACATAAATGGGAATGCAATGACAAAAAAGGATAACATATAAATTACATTTATTTCCTTATCTTATGAATTTATAGGCTTCAATCTATATTATCCATTATCTACTACCCAAAATATATGCTTAGGGGAATTTTTTTATTCCAGTAATAATGTTTCATACTAATATTATGAATTTACCAAAGCATATCCCCCAGGATTGTCGAACCAAGATTGATAAAAGGCCCATTGTCATGCACCAGTTACCATTTGAGTGTATCTCAAAGCGGTGTTTTCGGGTTTTACCACTAGATACATCTATGCCAGAGCCACCTCTTCTTTTTCTTATCCAAATAGGGATATATTTTCTGGATAAACCACATACTCTATACTCACAAAAAAATTAGGTATTTGTTTCTTATACAAAGTCTTATCCCTAAGGCTTTGACTAGGCTTTTCTAATCCTAATAGAAAAAATAAAAAAACCTATATCCTGATACCAACTGTAACTACTATGTTCATTATTACATACTATAACATGATTTATTACATAAAAATTAACTGAATAAAACATTTAAGATCAATAGGTCTAGTGTTTTGAGAGATTAGGAACTTTACATAACAACATAAAACATAAAATATAACATCTTTATTGAAAACTTCTTTTACATAACCACAACATTCCTTTGTACTTAACATTGCATGGGATGACCAGAGGTCATAGATAAGAAAAGGGTGAGCTATAAAGTTTAGTAAGGGAGTAAACAAGGAATAATAAGAAGAATAAAATACATGTTAGGCAATAGGAATATTAATTGATCATAAGAGAAACATGAACATAAAGGCATGATATAGCATGGTTATTATAACATGGATATGTGGCGACAACAACTAACATAATATTAGCATGAGCCAAGGCGCATTGAACTTGAATCATGATGAAACCTTCATTGAACATGAATGAGAATGAGTAAACCCTAATGTCATATAAATTATCAGGAGTCAATACTCATTACACATGAGGTATCATGATACTGTTCTTTACCCAATGCATTAGAGAGCTATCAGGGTGCACCCTTCTTAATCATTTAATTACATGCATAAATGTCCCACATAGATCATACTACACAGATTCATTAAAAATAAAAATTTATTCCATGAATAAGAAATGTTGAATACATAAATGTATGTCCTCAGTCAACAAGTACATATTCATAATGGTGAATACCCCTGATGGAGAAATGGGTATGGTATTCACTTATACAATGATTTAGGAATGGATAATTTTGGTGTAACTTTTGAAACATAATTATGTCAGATTGAAATTGTAAAATGGGTTTAGATGAATTATTTATATGAATAACATCAAAGAATTTCTTGAAAGTAAATGAGGAGAGATAAATCCCTTACGGAATTTCGGCATGGTAACAGTTGTACATGGGAGGAATTAATGAAATAGAATGGGGTATCTCACCATTAAAACATAAGGAGGGATGTATGGGGGGGGTGAAAAATCAAACACCAACATTTTTAATTGAAAGTAAAAGGGCATAACAATATAAGGAAACATGGACATAAATAAGAATAGAAGGAAAGTGAGGATCACTTACTTGAGTGTGTGACCTCAAGAGTTTGAGGAGAGGCGTAATGAGAGATTGGGGGTGCCTTTGGAGGATTATATAGAGAGGAGGTCAGTTTAGGGATGTGCTCCAAGGGTTTTGAGTTAATATATTGGGTTCTTTGGTGGGTTTATATAGGAAAAGAGAGGGGAATTCTTTAAGATTTCACAAACTTAGGTTTTGGAATATATATAATTAAATATTCAAAACCACAAAACAATCCATGGTTTTTCCCATGGATTTTCTAAAATGGGAGTGGAAAACATTATTTTCTAATCCCAAGGTCCGAACTTATTAAAATATTAGGCTTACTTATGTGGAGGTGAGTCACACTCTCAAAGAAATCATTTTAAAATGTTAAAATATTTTATAAGTCATAAAGGGTCCACTAAGGTATTATAAAATTAATCAATAAAGTCAATTTATATTAAAGGTAACAAATATATTGGCCGAATAACCCTTTTAATGTATTTTATTATATCACTATTTGGCCATTATGATGTCATAAAAAACATTATATATTTATACGGTATTTAAATCTTACCCAAAAATTCGATTGTCTCAAAAATTATGAAAAAATCACAATTGGATAATTTTGACATCCAAATTCCAAAAATATTATTTATTTTATCTAAATAATTTTCTATTTATGTGAATTTTTATTTTTAAAATAGAAACCAATATTTATTAAAAATTGACGGGTTTAAAAAAAATAATTTTTAACCAGAATAAAAACTACATTTGACTTCATAAAAATTATATAAACTATTATTATTAATAAAAGTAATTTGATAATAATATATTATTACAAAATTAGTTATTTTAAAAATTAATTAATTAATCAAAAAAATTATTTAATTTAAAATACAAATTCTCTTATATCGTATAAAAATATAATTCTTATCAAAATGAATACTTAATATATTATTGATTAAAAACAATAAATAGAATCATCATTTATTATTAAAAATAGTGTTCTTATAAAAATATTATAATGAAAAATATTAATAAAAAATTCTTTTAATATATTAATTTATATATTTCTTGAAAAGTACAATTTTACCAAAAAAGTTTATTTGTCTGATTGAATATATTTTTATGAAAAACTAGTATCATAATGGAATTGATGGAAATAGAATTTTATTTATAAAAGAGATCAAAAAATGTAACTAATACCTTGTTACATAACCCCTTATAACACCTGCATAATACCTAAGGGTAAGGTGTGAAATTATGAAAGAATCTTGGGGTGGCTCAGATAACATCACTCGGGTGTTAATCTCTATTAACTTCCACTTATGCCATACATGATTCCGTTAAAGCATAAAATATTGAAGCTTGTCTTGGGCTAGGTCAAGAGAAAAGCCCAGTGACCCTACCTCCTATCTGAGCTCTAAAAAATTAGCTTTGTATGGATAGAGTCTACTCGATGAGGCCATCCTCTCCTCTTTCTGTGTTGAAAAAATTTCTTTTTAAAAACCTTAAATTTGTACTAGTCATGTGATCACTATTCAATAGCTATATTATCAACGTTAATGATACTTAATGGGAATTTAAACCCAATTTTACAACAAAGTTCATGTGTTTTTTATATCTATAATACATTTAATTAAATAAAATAAAGTTAATTTTATTCATGAATGTTCAGGTTTTTACAACCTCCACACATTAAGAAATTTCTCCCTTAAAATTTTCTTTTCCCACTCCAAAAGAGACGAGGGTAAATTTTACTCATCACTTCCTCTAGTTTATATGTTGCTTATTTAAACTTTTTGTTTCCCCACAACACTTTGATGAGGGGAATTATATTATTTTGTAGAAGTTTTTCCCTACGATCTACGATCTTTACTAACTTCTCTTCATAGAAGAGTTCATTTTCCAATGGTACAACCTCATGTCTGAGTACATGCGATGGGTTAGGTATGTTCTTACTTAAGAGTGATACATGGAATACGTAATGTACTTGAGACAAGTTCGGTGGGAGTACTTGTTGATAAGCCACTTATAAAATGCAATAAAGGATCTCAAAATTACCTATGTAACTTGGAAAATTATTTCCCTTCTTCCCAAATATCATAAATCTATTCCATAGTGATATGCAGAAGAATACTTTGTCTCCAACATCAAACTCTAGGTCTCATCGATGATTATCTTCGTAGATCTTTTATTGAATCTAAGCATCCTTAATGTGATGTTGGATGGTCTTAACCTTCTTCACCATTTCGTCGACAGTTTCTAGTCCTAAATTTTTTTTCACACCAACCTCATCTAAACATGTCAGTGTTCTGCACCTCTTCCCATAAAATGTTTCATAATTATCCATTTAAATTATTTAGTAGATACTTTTGTTATAAGAAAACTCAACCAGAGTAAGATGTCGATGCCATCCTCCATTAATGTCCATTTAGCATTATCTCAACATGTTATCTAGTGCTTGGACAGTACACTAATATTGAAAATCAGTTTGAGGATGAGAATCCATACCGGAGTTCATATCAGTATTCAGAGAATGTTGGAGACTCTTCTAGAACATAGAGGTGAATCTTAGATCTCAATCATATACAATCGATAGTGGTACTCCATTTAGCCTTACCAATTATATGATTTATATCCATGCCAGTTGATCCAATGAAAACTCCTCCAGAATTTTAATGATGTGTGTATTCTTTGTAAGACAATCGACAATTACCTAGATATCATTATTTCCTTTGGTTGTTTTCAGATGTCCATGGACAAAGTCCATTATGATGTTATCCCATTTCCATGTTGGTATGGGTGATGGTTGCATCATCCCCTTAGACTTCTACCTCCCAGTCTTCACATTCTGACATACTAGGAAATTTGATATATACTCAGTGATCTTCTTCTTCATGATATCCCACCAATAATGGTCTCAAAAATCTCGATACATCTTTGTATTTCCTAGGTTAATGGAGAAATTTAAACTATCACTACTAGAAATCCCATTTTTACCAACGCTTATATCCCAACGGTTTATCAAACCGTTGGGAATGGTTTTGTATACCAACGGTTTTAAGAAAACCGTTGGTATAGAGGCTTTTATGAAGAAATTTACCAACAGTTTGTAAAACCGTTGGTATAGGCCTCAATTAATACACTTTTACCAATGGTTAAACACTAACCATTGGTATATGTTGGAATCTATGCCACCTTTACCAACGGTTTAACGAAACCATTGGGAATGTTTTCCCATAAATCCAGTTCGGGTGTCCAGTAGCCCCTCCGCTCGATTGTAGTCCCCTCTGCTCGACTGCAGCCCTAAATTGAAGGTCTCCCAACGCTCTCTCGTTACCCAGTCTCCAAAACTCCATCTATCCTCTTCAATCAAACAATTTTTCTGTTCTACACTTCAAATATGTAAGTTCTACCTTAGTTATAATGTTCTTCATCTATTTTTTTATTTTCTATTTTGATTTGATCTAAACGGCTGGGATCTCTCTATACAAAGACTCAGAAACTCGTTCCACTCACAGATCCATCTTAAATCAAACAATATTGTAGTTCTACACTCTGAAATCTATAAATACTACCTTTGTTTTAATGTTTTGCATCTATTGTTTTTTTATGTTTTAATTTGGTATAAAATAGGTTGTCTTGTTTATGAAATGCAAAGGTTAGTGATATTCAGGATGAATTGGATGTTGGTTGGGTGATGGATTGGAATTGTGATGTTTTTTGGATTAAGTTTAGTTAATTTTCAATGACTTATTTGGGGATTTTCTCCCTTTAACTGATCCCCCACTCCTCATGGACCCTGGACACCCCCCCTCTTGGACCCTGGACAGTCCCCCCTCCTGGAACATGGACAACCTGTCCCCCCTCTTTCTTGAAACTTGGACAGCCCCCCTCCAGGACCCTGGACAACCCCCCTCCACCCTCCTCCCAGGACCTTGTATAGTCCCCCTCCTTACTGGACCCTAGGAATCCCCCCACCCTCCACCCTGGACCCTAGATAGCCCTCATCCTTGATGGACCCTAGACAGCCCCCCTCCTTCCTGGACAATGGACAACCCCTTCTCTCCTTCTCCTTGTCCCTGGATATCCCCCCACCCCCATTCCTGGACCCTAGATAGCCCCCCACCCCTCCTCTTAGACCTTGGAATCCCCCTCATCCCCCTCCTCAGCCACAAAATACCCCCCACTTCAAAACATTGACCACCAAACTTGGACATGCTGGATTTTCTCTAAAAAGATAGATTTGATCCTCAAACCACCTCAATAATATCCTAAACAATGCTTATAAGGTGGTATTCACCACATAGCATCCAATTGTATTCCAAGTCACTATTCTATCCTCCCTTGGCTAGATTTTACAAAAAGTTTTCAACCTTAAGGATCCAAATAAAAATAAATTGATATAAGACATTTGATAATGGATTAAAATTTCAAATTGGGATCCAATGAGGAATATTCGAGATATTATGCATCATATCCATGAGTAAATCCATTTTTATATATCTGATAAGTTATATTTCACAATTTTCACACATTAATTGTTTTTAAAAATGGGACAAACATTTATAAAGGTTCTAATATATAAAAATGAATCTATTTGTGGATGGAGCTTAACCAACAATGTCTAGTTTGTCTGCCTCTTCAATGATCATCGATGTGCACGTCCCGTCTCCATATGACCTCGCACGATGGGTGACTCAGTGTATGGATGATGAAAGGCACCATATTCTCTTACTTCCACACCAGATTCACGCCTGCTATGCTCCATAAGTGATCAATCCCACTAAGCATCCATGTGAGCTTGATGACACGACCACCGGTTCTTGTAAGAGGCAGAGGTGTTCTGAGCTGATGGACCAAGACGATTGACCAGTGTCCATCCATCTGGCTGAAGACGTAAAACTTAGCGCTTCCTGGGAGGAAACTCATGTGTTAGAGTTTCATCATTTTTCTTTTTTACTTGGTTTTAGGAAATAAACATGGCATGTATGCAACAATTGTTTAGCTGCTTCTGATCTGTATGTGCACTTGTCATTACTCAGCATGACGGCTTCTATTTTGTCTGATCCTTAGTGTTATTTTTTATGACATGATGCGGCTATGTGATTTCTATGTGTAGATTTTAAAGGTACATAAGTATGTTCACTTTTCATTATTCCATTCTTTCAGTGCTTAGGCCGATGGTACGAGGGAGGTTCGTACCAGAGGTAGACAAGCATCTCCGCGTACCCGACTAGACACTTCCCCTCTGACTAAACGCATTCAGATTCTATTGAAACTTAAGGTAAACGATCCATGGGTCACATGTGATGTGTATAAATCAACCCCACCTCAATAAAAAGCACGGTGTGGCCAGGATCATTCAAACTGCCTCTCTTTTGTTCAAAATTGACTTATTTTTAAGTGAAATCAACAACTGACAAATGGGAAACCAACCAAACGCCTTCGGATTGTGTTGAAACTTTAGGAAAACGATCCATGGGTCATATGTGTCATGTAAAAGTGAACTCCGCCTCAATATGATGTGCGGTGTGGCTGGTATCAGTCCAAGTGTATGTATTTTGTTTAAAATGGACAATATTTTACGTACATTCTCCAATCCAATCAAACATCTTTTGATCGTGTTGATACTTTTTCACAATGATCCATGACTCATATGTGACATGTTAGAGTCAACCCCGCCTCAATTTGAGGCTCGGTGTGGCCAATACCACTCAAAGTGCCTCTGTTTTGTTAAAAATGGACATAATTTTAAGTGAAATCAACAACTGACATACGGAAAACCAACCAAATGCATTCGGATTCAGTTTAAACTTAGTGAAAACGATCCATGAGTCAAATGTGACTTTTATGAGTCCAATCCGCCTCAATACGAGGCTCGGTGTGACCAAAAACACTCAAACTGCCTCTGTTTTGATAAAAATGTACTTAATTTTAAGTGAAATCAAAAACCGACATACGTTAAACTGACCAAATGCATTCAGATTATATTGATACTATAGGAAAACGATCCATGGATCATATGTGATGTGTAAGAGTCATTCCCGCCTCAATACAAGGCATGGTGTGGACGGTACCATTCAAAATGTCTCTTTCTTGTTCAAAATGTCTTTATTTTTAAGTGAAAACAACAACTGGCATACGGAAAACCGACCAAATGTGTTCCAAATCTGTTCAAACATTATTAAAATGATACACGGGTCATATGTGATGTGTACGAGTCAACCTCACCTCAATCCAAGGCATGGTGTGGCCAGAACCACCCAAACTGTCCCTCTTTTGTTTAAAATGGACAATATTTTCCGTACATATGCCAAACCGATAAAACAGATTCTGATTGTGTTGGTACTTTTGAACAACGATCCATGAATCATATGTGATGTGTAAGAGTGATCCTTGCCTCAATTAGAGGCCCGGAGTGGCCAACACTACTCATAGTGCCTCTGTTTTGTTAAAAATGGACTTAATTTTAAGTGAAATCAACAACTAACATACGAAAAACAGACCAAACGCATTCCGATTATATTGAAACTCAAGGAAAAGGATCCATGAGTCAAATGTGATGTGTAAGAGTAAACCATACCTCAATAAGAGGCTCGGTGTGACCGACACCACTCAAAATGCCTCTGTTTTGTTAAAAATTGACTTAATTTTAAGTGAAATCAACAACTAACATACGATAAACCGACCAAACGCATTCGGATTCTGTTGATACTACATGAAAATGATCCACATATCATATGTGACGTGTACGAGTCAACTGAACCTTAATCTGAGGTGTGGTGAGGACGGTACCATTCAAAATGTCTCTCTTTTATTCAAAATGACTTTAATTTTAAGTGAAAACAACAACTGGCTTACGAAGAACCGACCAAATGCATTCCGAATCTGTTGAAACATTAGAAAATGATCCATGGGTCATATGTGACGTGTAGGAGTCAACCTTTCCTCAATCCGAGGTGCGGTGTGGCCGGAACCACCCAAACTGTCCCTCTTTTGTTTAAAATGGACAATATTTTATGTACATACGTCAAACTGATCAAACGGCTTCTGATTGTGTTGATATTTTTGAAGAAATATCCATGACTGATATTTTATGTGTAGGAGTCAACCCCGCCTCAATTCGAGACCCAGTGTGGCCGAGCCCACTTAAAGTGCCTCTGTTTTGTTAAAAATGGACTTAATGTTAAGTGAAATCTACAACTGACATACGACAAACCGACCAAACGCATTCAGATTATATTGAAACTTAAGGAAAATGATCCCTGATTCAAATTTGACGTGTACAATTGAACCCCGCCTCAGTACGAGGCTCGGTGTGGCCGACACCACTCAAAATGCCTCTGTTTTGTTAAAAATGGACTTAATTTTAAGTGAAATCACAAAATGACATACAATAAACCAACCAAATGCATTTTGATTTTGATGATACTACAATACAATGATCCATGAATCATATGTGACGTGTACAAGTCAACCCCGCCTTAATCCGAGGCGCGGTGTGGATAGTACCATTCAAAATGTCTCTCTTTTGTTCAAATTGTCTTTAATTTTAGGTGAAAACAACAACTGGCATACGAAAAACCGACCAAATGCATTCTTAGCCTGTTGAAACTTTAGGAAAACGATCCATGAGTCATATGTGATGTGTACGAGTCAACCCTGCCTCAATATGAGGTGTGGTGTGGCCGGAACCACCCAAACTGTCCCTCTTTTGTTTAAAATGGACAATATTTTACGTACATACATCAAACTGATCAAACAGATTCTGATTATGTGGATACTTTTGAAAAACGATCCATGAATCATATGTGATGTGTACGAGTAAACCCTTCCTCAATTTGATGCCCAGTTTGGCCGAAACCACTCAAAGTGCCTCTGCTTTGTTAAAAATGGACTTAATTTTATGTGAAATCAAAAACTGACATGCGACAAACCGACCAAACACATTCGTATTATATTGAAACTTAAGGAAAAAAATCCATGAGTCCAATGTGACGTGTACGAGTGAACCCCGCCTCAATATGAGGCTCGGTGTGACCGAAACCACTCAAAATTCCTCTGTTTTGTTAAAAATAGACTTAATTTTAAGTGAAATCAACAACTGACATACAGTAAACTAACCAAACGCATTTTGATTCTGTTGATACTACAGGACAACGATCTATGGGTTATATGGGACGTTTAAGAGTCAACCCCGCCTTAATCCGAGGTGCGGTGTGGCCAGTATCACTCCAAGTGTATGTATTTTGTTTATAATGGACAATATTTTACGTACATACTCCAAACCAATGAAACCGCTTATGATTGTGTTGATACTTTTGAAAAACGATCCATGACTCATATGTGATGTGTAAGAGTCAACCCCACTTCAATATGAGGCTCGGTGTGGCCGACACGACTCAAAGTTCCTATGTCTTGTTTAAAATGGACACAATTTTAAGTGAAAACAATAACTGACATACCGGAAACCGACCAAACGCCAACGGATTCTGTTTAAACTTCTGTAAAATTATCCATGGGTCATATGTGACGAGTACGAGTCAACCCTACCTCAATCTGAGCCGCGGTGTGTCCATGAAAACTCAAAATGTCTCTCTATTGTTCAAAATGGACTAAATTGTAAGTGAAATCAACAACTGACATACGAGAAACCTACCAAGAACCTTTGGATTCTGTTGAATCTTTATGAAAATGATCAATGGGTCATATGTGACGTGTATGAGTCAACTCCACCTCAATCCGAGGTTCTTTGTGGCCGGAACCACTCGAATTGTCTCTCTTTTGTTTCAAAAGGACATCATTTTTAGTGAAAAAAAACTGACATACGGAAAACTGACCATATGCATTCAGATTCTGTTGAGACATTAGGAAAACAATCCATGAGTCATATGTGATGTGTAAGAGTCAACCCCACCTCAATAAGAGGTGCTTTGTGGCCGGAACCACTCGAAGTGTCCCTCTATAGTTTAAAATGGACTTCATTTTAAGTGAAAAGAACAACTAACATATGGAAAACCGACCAAACACATTCGGATTCAGTTGATACATTAGTAAAAGGATCCATGGGTCATTTTTGACGTGTACGATTCAACCGCACCTCAATCTGAGCCTTGGTGTGGCCGCCACATCTCAAAGTGACTCACTTTTTATAGAAATGGAAAACAATTTAAGTGAAAACAACAAATGACATACTAAAACCCAAAAAAAACACATTAATATTCCATTGAAACTTTAGGAAAATGATCCATGGGTTATTTTTGACATGTAAAAGTCAACCCCACCTCAATCTAAGGATCAGTGTGGCCGAAACCACTTGAAGTGTCTCTCTTTTGTTTCAAAAGGACATCATTTATAGTGAAAACAACAACAGACATACGGAAAACCGACCAAATGAATTCATATTCCGTTGAAACATTAATAAAACAATTAATGAGTCATATGTGATGTGTACGAGTTAACCCCACCTCAATCCGAGGCATAGTGTGGCCGGAACCACTCAAAGTGTCTCTCGATAGTTTAAAAGGGACTTCATTTTAAGTGAAAAGAACAACTGACATACGGAAAACTGACCAAACGCATTCGAATTCTATTGATACTTTAGGAAAAGGATCCATGGGTCATTTTTGATTTATATGAGTCTACCACTCCTCAATCCAATCCTTGGTGTGGCCACCATGACTCAAAGTGGCTGACTTTTCTTTGAAATGGAAAACATTTTATGTGAAAACAACAACTGACATAATGAAACCCCACAAAATGCATTTGGATTCCATTGAATCTTTAGGAAAACAATCCATGGTTCATTTTTGATGTTTACAAGTCAACCGCGCCTCAATCCGAGCCTTGGTGTGGCAGGGAAAACTCAAAGTGACTCACTTTTCTTTGAATTGGAAAACATTTTAAGTGAAAACAACAACTGACATACTAAAAACCGAAAAAATGCATTAGGAATCCGTTGAAATTTTAGGAAAACGATACATTGGTCATTTTTGACGTGTATGAGTCAAACCCACCTCAATCCAAGGTGCGGTGAGGCCGGAACCACTCGAAGTGTCTCTCTTTTGTTTCAAAAGGACATCATTTTTAGTGAAAACAACACAACTGACATACAGAAAACAGACCAAATGAATTCTTATTCCATTAAAACGTTAGGAAAACCATCCATGAGTCATATGTGACTTTTATGAGTCAACCCCACCTCAATACGAGGAGAGTTGTGGCCGGAACCACTCGAAGTGTCTCTCTATAGTTTAAAATGGACTTCATTTTAAGTGAAAAGAACAACTGACATAGGGAAAACTGACCAAACCCATTCAGATTCTGTTGATACTTAAGGAAATGGATCCATTGGTAATTTTTGATGTGTATGAGTCAACCGCGCCTCAATCCAATCCTCGATGTGGACGCCAGGACTCAAAGTGACTCACTTTTCTTTGAAATGGAAAACATTTTAACTGAAAACAACAACTGACATACTGAAACCCCACAAAACGCATTTGGATTCTGTTTAAACTTTAGGAAAACAATCCATGGTTCATTTTTTATGTTTACGAGTCAACCAAGCCTCAATCCGAGCCTTGGAGTGGTCGGGACAACCCAAAGTGACTCACTTTTCATTGAATTGGAAAACATTTTAAGTGAAAACAACAACTGACATACTGAAAACCGACCAAATGCATTAGGATTCCATTGAAACTTTTGGACAACGATCCATGAGACATTTGTGACATGTAAGAGTCAACCCCACCTCAATCCGAGTCATGGTGTGGCCGGGATCACTCTAAGTGTCTCTCTATAGTTTAAAATGGACTTCTTTTTATGTGAAAAGAACAATTGACATACAAAAAACCAACCAAACACATTCAGATTGTGTTGATACTTTAGGACAAGGATCCATGGGTCATTTTTGATATGTAAGAGTCAACTACGCCTCAATTTGAGCTTCGGTGTGGCTGCCACAACTCAAAGTGGATCACTTTTATTTGAAATGGAAAGCATTTTAAGTGAAAACAACAACTAACATATGAAAAACTGACCAAATGCATTCAGATTATATTGAAACTTTAGGACAACAATCCATGGGTTATTTTTTATGTTTACAAGTCAACCTCGACCCAATCCGAGTCGCGGTGTGGCGGGGATCACTCAAAAATGAAATTTTTTTAAATGAAGCACATTTTAAGTGATAATAACTGGCACACGGAAAACCAACGAAACCATTTTGGAATATGTTTATACTTTAGGAAAATGATCAATGGGTCATGTGTGACGTGCACTAGTCAATCATGCCTCAATACGAGGCATATTGTGACTGGTACTACTCCAAGTGCATGTATTTTGTTTAAAATGGATATCATATATAGTAAAAACACATGTATACGAGAACCCGATCAAAATATGAATTGAATTCCAAATTTCACATATAATTGTCATATAAATTTGAAATTTAATTCTAAATGAATTTTAAAATGATTTATAAATGTATTTTAAAATTAATTCTAAATGAATTCTAAATTATGTATCTTTATAATTACGTTATGAATTCTGATTTAATTCTGAATGTGTATAGTTTCAGGATGTATTATATGTTAAATGTATATGAATTTGTTCTTTATATGTATATGTTAGTTGGTTATTTCAGGTAAAGGAGAGGGATTGAATAATCATTGGTTAATGGAGACCCTGCTCCTCCCCTATGCAAATTGCAGGCTGCTGTGGAAATTGCAGGCTACTATGCAATTTGCAAAGCATAGGCTATGCCAACGGTTTGAAACTGTTGGCATAGTCTTCTAAGAAGGTTTATACCAATGGTTTAGATGGAACCATTTGTATAAACTCTTTCCCAACAGTTTCAAACTGTAGGGAAAAGATGTATAAGTGGATTTTTCCCAACGGTTTTGAGTGAACCGTTGGGAAAAGCTAGAGATTTTTTTGGGTTTTCCCAACGGTTTACTTATTAACATTGGGAAAACATATGCCAACCTTTGGGATTGGTTGATTTTTCTAACCTATACCAATGGTTCTTTGTAAACCGTTGGGAAAACTTTTCCCAACAGCTTACTTCCCCACGGTTTGCATAACCGTCGGGATAGATATTCCCAACGGTTCTGCGGCCTTTCCCAACAGTTGTGAACCATTGGAAATGCCTCTTTTTCCAGTAGTGTATGTGAATCATTCCGATGTTCTTTCTTAAAATCTGGATTTGATGGAACAAATAGTCTTTACCCAAATATCACAATTCCTTCTTTGTTAACATTGAACTCCAAGTATTACCCTTTTCAGATAGTTTCAAATTTCTTCAGAATTCCCACATCAGCATTTTGAGAATATATTAACCTTTACAAAAGATATGATTGGGAAATTATTTGATAAAGGATTGATGATGTTCCCTTCATTATGATTCCCTTTTCTATCTTCTTCAAATATAAGAATATTGGATCCTTTTCATTTCTTTGTAATGATATAATTATTGGGTCCTTTCTTCTTAGAGCATCTTCCACCTTCTTCGAATTCTAGGGTTGTAATGGATTGATCATTCATTATGTTTGATAATATCTAACCATATTCATTTGTTCATATTCAACTAAATCTATGTGAATATATATTTGAGACTTTATTGATTCGTAGATATTTCACACTTCCCCCAAAGAGATAATGCCGCTAGATTTTTAACGCAAAGATCGCTACTGCCAAATTCTGAACATGTGTGGGACTACCTAGAGGCTTAGTTAATGAATTTTTCCTTTTGCCTCAAATTACATCAAAGTGATACTAATAAAACTTTCAAGAAGAAAATTCCGACAAACATCAGCATGCGATACAACACTTATAAAAGTTTTTTCCATAATGATTTCATATCATTTCCATAGGGGACTCACTGTTCTTAAAAAATATAAAAGATATATTAATAAGGAATGAATTGAGATACATTACTACATAAAATACATTCAATTAGTGGTTACACATAATTCATTCATCATTATCCATCTTAGAATAGGACTTTTTGTTCTCCCTTGATCAAGGAGACTGTTGATTCTCATCATGCTCCTCAGTACTTTCAATCAAGCATCGTCTTGGATAATTCCTAACTACTCAAAATTTATAACATAAAACTATTTTATATTACTTATATGTAACTTTGTTTTCTATCCATAATATTATCCCTTCATTCATGGAAATTGGATATTTTTTCCCATCCTTTCCTCACTTAAAACATCTCTGAGTCCCTTTGTGACATTTCCATTGGTGCCTCTTTCCAAACATGTTGAACGAATGAAATTGGGTCTTCATCCCCTTATCAACATTATCAAATGGAAATTCATGAGATGTCATTTTCCTCTTTCTTGATTTACTTGGACATTCAACAATGTGCCAATTGTTTATTGTGATTTTTGATAGCAGTTTTTCCACAATCACGATATGTCCTACCTGAGCTCCCATTTGATTGAAAATATCACTAGGACATTCATCATGTTACCCTTTCCATCAGTTGTTTTCCATATTCCTGACATTACCAGCCATTTAATTGAATGAAAGGAAAATTATGGATGAGTATCTTATGATTTTTTACACAAAAGGTGAATCTAATGAGAAAAAGGGATAACATATAAGTTACATTTATTTCCTTAACATATGAATTTATAGGCTTCAATATATATTATCCATGATTTATTAACAAAAATATATTCTTAAGGGAATTTTTTTATTCCATTAAAAATGGTTCATAATAAGCATATGAATCTACCATATAAAATCCCCTAGGAGTGTCGAACCAAGAGTGCATCAAGCCCCGTTGTCGTGTAGTAGTTCCAATTCGAGTCCATCTAAAAGCGGTGTTTTTGGGTTTTACCCCTAGATATATCTATGCCAAATCCACCTATACTTGGCTGTATCAAGATAGGGATATGTTTTCTTAATAAACCACAAAATCTATACTCACCAAAATTTAGGGATGTTTTTCTTATACTTAGTCTTAACCCTAAGTCATTCATTAACGGTTTCTAATCATAATCACAAAAATAACTAATCCTATCATTTGATACAAACAATAAAAACCCTTATCTTTATTACATATTTAAGAATGATTTATTACACAATCATGCACTTAATATAACTTTTAGGATCGAGAGGTCTAGTGTATTGAGAATTTAGGAACATTACATAACAACTTAAAACATAAAATACAACATCTTTATTGGAAACTTATTTTACATGACCACAACATTCCTACATACTTAAAATTTCATGGGATAAACTGAGGACATAAATAAAAAAAGTGGAAGCTATAAAGCCCAGTAAGTGAGAAAACATGGTATAAAATGATGAATAAAATATAGGTTAGAGAACAGGCTTATCAATGGTGCATAATAGAAACATGAACATAAAGACATGATATAGAATTATTATTGTAACAAGGAAATGTGGAAACGACATTTAACATGATATTAGCATGATCCAAGACTCATTTCACATGGATCATGAGTAATCCCTTATTAAATATCAATTAGAAAGAGTAAACCCTCATTGAACATTAATTATCATGAGTCAACAATCATTTCACATGATGTATCATGATACTATTCTTTACCGAATGCATTGAAGTGCTATCAGGGCGCACCCTTCTTAATCATTTTAGTACATGCATAAGTGTGTCACATAGATCATACAACATGGATTCATTAAACATCATAACTTATTCCAAGAATAAGAGATGTGGAATACATAAATGTAAGTCCTAAGTCAATAAGTACATGTGTATAAAGGTTAAAACCATTGATAGAGAAATGAGTATGGTATTCAATTACATGATGATTCTGGCATGGGAAATTTTCCTGTCACTTCTGCAGAATAACAAAATTAGATAGAAATTGTAAAATGGGTTGATGAGAGAGAATTTCACACCCTAACTTTTAAATTTATTTTTATTTTATTATTTCATGGCTTCGGTTGACCTTGTCAAGGTGCGGGTTCAGAGAATGTCAATTGTTTTTTGATGTTTAATAATTTTAGTGGGTTCTAGACCTGTGTGCGGTCACCGCACAGTTGGCAGTAGCCGTGTCGTTAGCCCGAGTGCCAACATAAATGTATAACGATTAAAATAAATAACGTTTTATGTAAATAAAGTGAGTTAAATGCATAAATTGTAATAATAATAATGTTATTATTTAATTAATAATAATATTATTACTAAGGTGTCATTATTTTTATTGTTATAAATTTTATTATCAATAATTTTATTATTGTTATTATTATTATTATTATTATTGTAATTGTTATTTTTATTATTATGAATTATTATTATTATTATCTTTATTAGTGTTATTTTTTTTATTATTTCTGGTATTATTATTAATATTATTATTATAAAATGATAAAAAACTGGAAAACCCTACTGCTACAGTCCCCCGGCTTGACTCGGGGCATGGGAATTTTAGGATGGTAGGTTTTTTTTATAGTTTTATTGGGTGAGGTTTTATAATATTATGAAAATGGGTTTGTTCAGCACCACTTTAAGTGGCGCTGAACAAATTTGGGCAAAGCGCCACTTGAAGTGGCGCTTTGACCCCACACCACCCCCAACCCCATTTATATAAATATATATAATTATATATTTATAAATATAAGAAATTTATTTATTTATAATAAATACCTGAATAAATAAATTATAATAAATTATATTTTTATAATAAATTTATTTATTTATATTTATTATAAATATAACACATACATTAATTATAATATATTTATACTAATTATATATTTATTCTATTTATAATTATACATTTATTATAATTCTATATTTATTATATTTATAATTATGTAATTATTATAATTAAAATTATGGAATTATAATAAATTTATAATGATAAAAATAATAACTATAATAAATATATAATTATGATAAATATATAATAGTATTAAATATATAAATATAATAAATATTAAATTATAATAATTATAGAAATATAAATATAATAAATACAAAAATATAATAATTATATAGTTATAGTAAATATTAATTATAATAAATATTTAATTATAATAAATGTTTAATAAAATAAATATAATAAATATATAATAATATTTATAATTATATATTTATTATATTTATAATTATAAATTTATTATATTTATAATTGTACATTTATTATAATTATATATTTTTTATAATTTTATATTCCTTATAATATTATAATTATCATGAATAGAATTATATAGTTATAATAAATTTATAATTATAATAAATATATAATTATGATAAATATATAATAATTATAAATATGTTAATATAATAAATAAAAAATATAATAATTATATAATTGTAATAAATGTAATAAGTATATATATTTATGATAAATGACATAAATATAATAAATGTAATATAAATATAATAAATTTATTTATAATAAATTTATTTACTATCATAAATATAATAACTATAATAAGTACAATAAATATATAATTTTAAATAAATCATAATTGTAAATAAATTATAATTATTATAACTTATTTTAATTTAAAATTATTAAAAAATAAAAGTAGGTTTATTATAATAAAAAAATATATTTATTATAATAAATAAACATTTATAATAAATGTATTATAAATATTTCTTATACATTTGGTATAAATTTAGTATACATTTATTATAATAATTATTATAATAATACTTATTATACATATATTATACATTTATTATAATAAATATTTTAATAATATCTATTATAATAAATATTATAAATTTATATTTATTATAATAATATTAATTTTACGTTTATTATACATTTATTATGCATTTATTATAATATTTATTATAATAGTAATTATTATACATTTATTAGATATTTATTATAATAAATATTATAATATTATAACATTATAATATTTATAATAAATGTAAAATAAATGTATATTTATTATAATAAATATTATAATATTTATTATATATTTATTATAAATATTTATTATAAATATAAATATAAATAAATGTATAATAAATGTATAATAAATGCATTATAATATTACATTATAAAATAAATACTATAATATTTATAAAATAAATGTATAATATTATAATTAGATATTTATAATAAATGTATTATAATAATATATAATTAGATATTTATTATATTTATAAAATCAATATTTATAATTATTGTATAATTAATAATTAATAATTAATTATTGTAAATATATATTTATATAAATATATATTTATAATTAATGCATGTATTATATTTATAATAAATATAAATAAATAAATTTATTATAATAAATATAATTTATTATAATTATATATATATTATAAAAATATAATTATGTATTTATTGTATTTATTGTATTTATTTTTTTAATTATATTCGTTAAAATTATTGTATTTATTTTAGTAATTATATTTATAATAATAAATATTTATTGTAAATAAATTATAATTGTAAATAATAAATTTATTTATCTAAATTATATATAATTATTTACAGTGTATAAATATTTATTATAATAAATATGTGTTACAAATAAATTATAATGTATAAATATTTATTATAAATTTATTTATTTATCTAAATTATTAAAAATTATTTAAAATTATCTAATAATATGAAATATAACATAATAAATATAATAAATTGAAAAAAACCGAAAAAAACTATAGCGCCACTTCAATTGGCGCTAAAGAAACCCATATCCCTAAATAATCTCTCCCCTGCCCCATTAAAATATATAATTTTTTTTGCCCCCTACCCTAAATTTGCCCTTCGGGGCATACAACGCCACTCGCCTCGCACCTCCTTCAGTGCTTCAAGCAGCCAAATTCTAGTCCTCCACCTCTAGACTCTACACAAGAGTCCTCTACGTCCAACCTCACCATCCACGGAGCACACCACCTCCTGCGTTCAACTTGTGCTCACCCTATGCACTCATTCCCCATCCCCCTTTTCCCTCACCATTACGGTCATCCTCACCCCTACCCTCACTATTCCGGCCTCCCTCGTTCTGTCCTCCTGCCGCTCTGGTCTCCTGTGCCCCATCCGGCCCTCTCCTTGTCATCTCGTGCTCCGGCACAGTCAGCACTCTCGACCGCCACTGTTTCCTTTCCCTAGCCGCTCCAGCCAGCATACTACCTTCTTCCCTTTATTTCTTAGCCACCGACACACCCACTAGCATTGACCCTCCGACCAACCAACCCTCCTTGCTCCAGACCCCATCTTCCTTGCCGCACTAGATTCTCCGCCCCAGCATACACCCCTCGATTGCCTTGTTTCTCCAGCCAGAAGCTCACCGATCCTACCATACTTCTTTTTGTGTTTGCCATTAATTTTTTCTTTGGGGTTTTAATTTTTTTGGCTAAATCCTGAAACCACAATTGTGTTTGGTGTGATTGTCTCACTGTTTAGGGTGTGTGGTTGCTCTGTGAGGGATTTTTTTTCCTTCTATCGGGTTTTTTTTTTCACGTATGCTCTTGGTTTGATGTAGGAGAATCTACATTTTCCCTTCTGAATAAGTCCATTTAATACCTGTGTGTTTTTAATTAATTATTTCACTTGATTATCACCTCTGTAAAATAATTATTCAATATTCTATAGTGTTTTCAAGTTAGTTGGGTTTCTTAAAAATAGTTTGATGTAATGTTTTCTATTTTAGGAAATTTGTTTGATTCGTTTATAATTTTTTTTATTATACTGTTTTATTTTTTTATGTAATTGCTAATAACCTGTTTGGGTTTCTTATAAAACTATTATACATTGTTTTACTTGCTTATAAAAATCATTCATATACTAGTTAGATTGTCATAAATCTTTTTATAAATTTAATGGTTTGTTTATATAATTATTGATAAATTGTTTGGATTTTTTTATAAAGGGGACTTCATTTTTGAGCTTTGATGGATTTTTATGGAAATGATTTTGTGTGTGTTTGGAATGGATAAGTCCCCTTCTAGAAATTGTAAAATGTTTGGGTGTGTGTATTCAAAACTCAATGTCTTGTTTGGAACTTTCATATACTATGTGTGTTTTATCTTAGATTAAATAGGTATTTAGAAACATTTTGTTAAAATCTTAGTGTAAATTCAAGTTTGTCCATATTTATGTAAAAGTGGTATTTATTGTTTTGGAAATGGTTTTGGCGTGTGTTTGGTCATTCATGAGGGATTTGGGTGTCCATCGACATGTAATCATTGTGGTGTCATTTAAAATGGTTTTATTAACTGTATTAATGGTTTACTAAATTATAAAATAGGTGTAAAACATGTTTAGGGGATGTTTTGGGGTGTGTAAGGTTTTAAAAGTGGGTTTTAACATGTCGTGCATTTCTGTTTGGTTTTTTCACACCAAATATTGGTTGAGTTTCCCGGTTGCCTCTTGCATATGGTTTATGATAATTAGAACTATATTTTTATTTTTTGTTAGTAATTTCCATGCAAGAAAAATGATGGCATGTGCTTTCAAATGGTTTTTCACACTAAGTGTTCAATGCGAGTCCTCTTTGGTCATTGTAACAATGTTTATAACTAATGTTATTTGAATGACTGGATGTCTATAAAAGCATGGTTTTGATCAAAAATTCTAGAGGCCTGGTTGTATTCTTTTAAAGGGGTTTTGTTGGAAAACCCCTCTTGGATTAGGTCTTGTGCCTCATAGATTGATCATGAGATAGGAGGGTCCTTGGGATGGGCCTCCTTTTGAAAATATTTATTTTAAGGCATGAGAATAACCACGAGGTGGTTGGGGTGGTTCTAAATTTTGTAGAGAGATTTTTTATATATATATGGTATGTTGGTTGAATGTAAGGCACACCTGTTTGTGAACATAGCACAGAAACCTGGCATAGCAATGGGGTTTACTGGGAACGATTACAACACTGGAATTTCATATACAGTCCAATGGACCATATTTGGTGGATATTCAGGATTATTGTTATGGTACTGGGCCCCTTTTCTTGACCTAAAAAGGGATGGCCGAGCGTTAGGGAGTTTGATTATATCGTGTGTGGCATGGTACTGGGTATGGAGTCACATGTATTAGTATGTTATGTTCTTCCTCCGAGTTCCTAGGATTTTTGTGATCCATTGATACAAGAAATATTATGGATAGATAAGCTAGTAAAAGAGACTAGGGGTTAAAATATGTGACCTAGATAGGGATTATAACCAACTATGGATATTCACATGTTTTGTCTTATTATTTTATTGTTTCAATATAATATTAACCCAGATAGAATCAGGTTCATGGGTAATGAACCATATTTCTTGTATGATATCATGATTATACATTTAACATATATCATGTACATAACTATAATTTTCTTGAAAAAAGTGGTTCTCTTATTTATTTGTGATAATTTAATTCTACATAAGATTATTTATTTGTGGTATTTCTATTTTTATATATGGTTAAATTTACCGAATGGTTTTTTCTCTTAATGAGAACCTATAGAACCTAATTGTTAGTCAGTAGGAACAAGAATACATGGAGGCACACTTGAGGTATATAGCTACTGAGCTTGGCCATGGAGGTAGTAAACTATGAAAATGAAATTAAAAAGTGGTATTAGATCCTTATTTATTGTCTTTTTTATCACTATTTAACATGTTGTATATTGATTATAGGATGTGGTTGAAACAAATGATTGATATTATTATAGCTTGTAACTAATCCATCTGTTTATGAATTATGGTTTTCTATAGATAATATTATTACTTTAGTTTATGCTTATTAATGTTTTCCAATTTTAAGGAATTTGAATCATATATATGATTTATAGGAATTTTTTACTCTTAACATTGTAAGAAATCATAGATTATGTTCAATCATATTATTTGATATATAGGATTCAAATTATAGTATTTTTCTTCCCGATGATTGAGAAGATTAGTTATATTATTGGGTTTTTTTAATTGAATTACCCCCAAAAAATATATATATAATGTTTCCCTATATAAGTCAGTGTTGGTACCCTGTATAACCAAGATAATTTTATAGTTTTTTCATCTTATATTCCGATTTATGATGTGGAACCTAGGTTATGATGACCTAGAGACTGGGTACATAGGGCTTGAGAGAGTTCTGGAGTTAGGATAATGGTAATGAACCTGAATATTATCATTGTAATTTCCATTTCGAATATAAAATTGTTCACATAAAAGAAATGTTAAAACAAAATATACTATAATATATTAATTTTAAAATTATATTTTTCAAAAAAACATGGACATAATATTTGAAATTAAAGAATTGGGGGAAAATAGACAATAATAACATAATAATTGAAAATGCTGAATCATTTTGATAACCTAGATTAATCACACTAATGAAAACACATTTGAAATTAAATATAATAGTAGTAGTTAAATTTATATTTTTAATATTAAAATATATAACATTCATAGAAAATATAATTTAATGAAAAATTAATGAAATTTCATGTATTTATGCATGGAACCCATATGATCCTTTCAAATAATACCATTTAAATATCAACGTGACCATCATGATTAGTAACATGATCATTATATTAGTAGAATCACTTATATATGTTTAAATTAATACTTAGGTATCTTTAAAAAAATGATATATTTACACTATTATTCAAGTAAAAAAATACATTAAAAAAGATAAATTATTTTTTTTTTATCTTTGTAAAACATTTTTTATTTTACTTTAATAATAAATATAATTATAAAAATGAAATTTTATATTAATAAAATCCATTCATAAATTAATATATTGTTTTTAGTAAAGATAATATACTTTTAAGATACCATATGTCATTTTCCAAAGTGTTAGAGAATTGATCACAATATTATAATTTTTATTTTTCAAATACATGAGGATTTTATTTAAAAATTAATCTTATCATATATATAGAACAATTATCATAAAGCAGATCTTATTTTTCAAATCTATGCATAAAAAAATATTTAGGTAGATTTCATGTTATTTTTCCAAAATAGTTTTTTACAGAATGTGAAACATTATAAAATATGATATTAAACATTATTTCCAAAATACAATATTTTTGAACATGTGTATAATCTATGGAACCACTAGTTAAAAATCACATGCACCATTTAAAATTTATTGTGACAATAAAAAAAATTTTTTTTGAGCTGAAATTATAAACTAATGAATATAAAATTCAAAACACCCATCTTCTGCCCATATAAATACCACTACTCACCGACCATTTACCTAAAATTTCAAATCCATAGGTACTTCCATATCTGATCCCAATCCACTACCCCAAAACCTAGTTTTTATGTTATCACCAAAAGAAGGATTTCATGTTCTTTAAGGAGTTTTCAAAGAGACAACATTGAAGAGGTAAAATTCTCAAACTACATATTTTAAATTTTATCCTCACCAAATTCTCTCCACCTCAATAATCCATCATAGAATAATACATCTAGTATCATATATATACTAGAATTAAATAATTATAATTGAATATTTTCCATCAAACCTTTTATCTTCTCTTTTAAAAAAAATCCACTATCCATTTTATCTTTTCTTACAGCCTTCATGGATGTTGAGTCTTCAATTCCATTTTCACATTCATGGAATGTTTAAATTAACCTTTAATTGTTTATAATTACAGGAATATGTGTATTATATAATTTTTCAATTTTTTTTAATAAATATATACCCATGTTATTAAATAAAATGAAACATGATCATGATTGTAGTTAACATTTCATAAATAATATTACCTGTTGACATTATCCTTTTTACCACATTAATCATTTATTTTTTAAGAATGTTATATATATTGGGGACCATTGAATGTTTAATAAGAGATCCATAACATTTTAATTCATTTATAGTGTTTTATATCCATTTCGAATGAACATCAATAGTTAGCAGCAATTGATACGACCTTGGATCCTTGGAACGAACGACCTTGAAACAAATAAATTAAATATTTTATCTAACTGAGTGGATATATAATTGAGCAGAGTGAAATTAAAATTAATAAATAATAGATATAAAATGATATAAATTATGTAATTAATGATTTTTATTTTATTTTATAGGATATTTTTATAGTTACCATTGCTTAATATACTTGGATATTACTTCAAGTTAGATTAATATTAAGAATATTACAAAATTATATTCATGAGGACCATAATAGTTTAGTATATTTGGAAATATAAAACACAATATTATGGTGTGGTGAAATACCTTAAAAATATCTTGTAAAGATATTCACCTTTAATACCCCTACTTGAAACCATTCTTCATGGCCTAGGTAAAAGAATCATAATAAAGGGGTGATATAAAATGATTGCTAGGAATAAAAAAAGGTGATACACAGGCCCAATCAGAAAAATAACAGTATCGGAATTTGAGGATAAAATTATAAAATAATACCGTACATATCATTGATCATTCACACGAGTCATAATAATATATTTGATGTTCATATGAAATGAATCCCAATTGAATAAAGAGAATAATCCATGAAATCATGACATATGAATAGGACATGGAATTTTGGTAGTCACTTAAACATGTAATATCATTACCTATAAGTTAAGTATCATTAAAATAACATACCATGGTACTTCACGGGGACTACACCTATTGGGTGGGGCACACCACCATTACAAATTACATTCCTTTCCTTATAACAGATTAGGTTCTCCCATCTTACCATAGTGGATCAGGTTTTCCCATCTACACATAGTGGATCAGGTTTCCCCATCCTCTTATAGTGGATTGGGTTTCCCCATCATCCCATAGTGGAACATGATTCCCCAACATACAAAGTGGATCGTTCCCATTAACATGATTCTCATCATTATCTCATGATATATAAATCATTACCCAATGCATGGGAGGGAGATATAGGTCCCACCTAGATCATAAAGAAATAATACATACATGTGCAGAAAGATAATAAAATTTTCATCATATAATGACCCATAAGATCATATGGGTTTTATAAACATTATATAATAACCCATGAAATGAAATGGGTATCTTATATATTTCCTCATTTCATAACCTATGGAAATGACATCGGTCTCATAATCATTTCATAAACGTATAAACCATGAATAGAAGCAGGTTTCAAGAGCATATGACCCATGGAAGAGAAACAAGTGTTAAAAAATCATTCCATTAAAACATTAACAATTCAAGAAAGAATATGAGTGGTATTACTAGGTCATATCCCCATTAAAACATAAACTATAAAAATTATGTCATATTAGATGGAGGAGGATTTGAATGATCACATGACAAATTTCTTATAGAAAAAATAATTTATTTGAAAATAATTTTTATAAAACTATTCCAAAACACGTTTCTTATAAATAGTGATTTACAATTTAAATTTTAAAATATTATGTGGAAAATATTTTTTTCCTATGAAAAATTATTTTTAAAATATAATGAATTTTTAAAAACGTTTTCTTTTATAATATATTGAAAAATTATTATAAAATCTTGAATATATTTTTGAAATCCCATTTCTTTGAGAACACCAGGAATAATCATATATAATGCTTGAAGGCATTTGGAAATGCATTTTCGTTGAAAATAATTTTATATCCTAAAATATAAGATCAAAATAATAATGAAAATAATTGTCTAAAAAATAACATTAAAAACATAAGGATAAATATTTAAATCTTTTAAATCACTTTTTTTTTTGAAAATTTCCTTTTGAAAACATATAAAGGATTAATTTAAAAAAATTTCAAACACCTTTTAAATCATCAAACATTGTTAAAAACATTGTCACTAAAAACGACATCAAATTTAAATTATTTACATGATATGAAGAAAAACGTTTCATTAAAAATAAAATTATATTCATACAAAGGATTCTTCAAGTAATTTAAGGTCGTGATGGTGGGTAAGTCCGTACTTGTCGAAAATTCCTTTTAAATCTAAAAAGTTTAGAAAAAAACTTGATTGGAAGATGATGATAATATTAATTTTAGAACTATTGATTAAAAATGTAGAATATGGGTTAAAATCCCCTTTCAAAATCATTATAAAATAGAAAAATAGTTTTGAAAACAATTTAATAAGCACTATTTGAAATGAATTTATATATTTGACCAAAAAGAGAAATAATGTTATATTTTCATAAACAAATTCTTAATTATATTAAGAACAAAAGATTATAATTTTTTTAATAGAACATGAATATTTAATTTATAATCATAGGAGAAGAAACATCATGTGTTTTCTGGATAATTGGATCATATGATTTCATCCATGGAATCATAATCATAAACAAACCCGATAAACAATGTGATTATAGAAATAAATTGTTACCCCTTTGGTAGCGTTGAATATTAATGCACATGAAATAATAAAATTATAAGAGGCTTAAAATTTAATTAAAATAATAGTATTCACTATATAACAAGTCAATTCTTTGTGTAGACACCCCATACAAAAATATAGCTGCATAACATGGAATGTATCTAAAAGAATTTATAATCAAGAAAAATTATTTTACCAATTTGGTAATTTTTAAACTATAACCCCTAATAAAGTAAGATAATATAATGTATATTTAAATATGAAATCGGTAGTGTACACACCCCACATAATAAATGAGGGGTTAATTAGGAACAAGTCTCATATGCATAAAAGTGAGATGAGAAAACACATACCATAAGTCTTGAATTTCATTACACATGAAGAAAAATATTGTATAATATATATAAGTATGTTTCAAATCTATTAAAAAACCATATTATTATATATAATGAAATATATTATTTTATTATGAATTTATATTACCAATTTTTTATCAATTCCTTATTAATGTTATCTTTAGGGTAATACACTCTTCATTTTTTCATATATATTCTGACTTCTTATTCATCATTTTTTTTCTTAGATCATGATTTAAATTTCTTAAAAATTTAAAATATGGTATAAATATCATATATATTATGTATATAAAAATTTATTATAATAAATAAAATATATGTTTATGAAATGGAATAAACTTTTAATATAGACAACATACATGAATATTGTTTTCATTTTGTTGTAGTATTGAAAGAATGAATATAAATGCCACACACACACACATACACATATATTATAATTTCTAAAAAAATATTATTTCATATATATCATATATTGTCACTATACATAACAATGATAAATTCAATGTAATGTGTGAATGTATCACATCATTGTGAGGAGGCAGTAGTCCACACGTTCACAAACGAAGTTATCGTATTTACCAAAAATTGAAAGTATGAAGGTATGTTTTGTGTGAAAATTAGAGAATAATAAATAAAACATAAATACAATATATATCATATGAAAACATATGTAAATTATAATTTTACCCATGATAGGTGATAATGTAAAAAAATGAAAAAATCATTTTTTGAGGTGGCAGTCTACCGTACACACGAATCGTATGTTCATTACCCATTAGATGAAAGTGTATGTATGTATAGAAAAAAACCATAGAAGAAAAATATATCAGTATATTTAGGATAATTATATTATTATATAAACATGGAATTAAAATATTTGATGGGGTTTAGAATCAATATAAAAAATTACATTGTGGAACGATGTTACCGCTTCTTTGGTTAACTCCTCTTAGTTTCCACCAATGAGCTTCCTTGATAAAATTTATGCATAAGGGGTATGTTATAGGATGAATTTAGAGATTTTGGTAGGATATAGGGGGATTTTGTTCCAATAAAAATGGGTTTAGAGGTGTGAATAAGTGTCAGGGTGATTTCCCTTTTAAGGTGGAGTAAGAGTGTCATTCTTGTAATTTTTTTAAATGGGATTACACTAAGGTTTTTCCTATGTCATTTGGATCCAATTATGGTCCATATAAGTTGAACATAAGGATAGGTTCTATAGGAATTGAAAATGGATTTTGGATAAATTTCAATGTCATTTTGGACCACATGTTTAATGTTTACTCAATTATTAATCTAATTTGTCTTTTGACCGCTGTAATTTATTTTTCTCACATTCACTAATATTTTTCATCAAAAAATATGTTGAAAAAATTATATATTAAAAATTATTCTTATTCAAAAAATATAATCCATTTTTATAAATTAAAATAACATAATTTTCATAAACTAAATTTATTTTATTCCTATAGACTGGATGACAAAGAGGGGTTTTAAAATAAAATGGTTCAAATTTTTAAAATATTTATTTATCCAATTTATAAGTGAAATTGATGGGAACTGACTAAATTAGTTAAAATTATTTATAATTTTTATAATGGAAAATTAACCCCCATTCAAAATATAACTTAATCTATTAAAGTATTAGTTGAAAAAGAAGTTTTTAATTTATATTCATTATATTTCACTATTAATTATTATATAATACTTCTCATAGAAATACCAAAAAATCACCCAAAGAAAAATATGATATTATTATTTCAAAAATGATAATTATTTTTTCAAATAAAAAACTATAAATGTTTCAAAATTTATATTTCATACGGGTTCCCCATTAAAAGACGACAAATTGTTCTTTTTTAAAAATACAACTTTTTATTCATAAAATTGGATTTATTATTATCCTATACCTATAAAATATATTTTATGAGTGTCAAAAATAGCTAATGAATATATAAAAAATAAATTTTATTGAAAATTTATTCAATAGACTTTTTTTAAATTTATAGGGATAAAATCATTTTTTACAAAGATAAATACATTTCAACGAAAAGTATTTTCTTTATTTTCAAATTGTTCTTACATTAATTTATAAATAATTTATAACCAAATAATTGATTTTATATACATTATTAAATAATATTTTTAGAATATAGTTATATTTTTTCGTAACTTCTATTCCAAGAACTATGAGGTTGTCATAATAATATTTTAATAATAATATAAATAGTATTTTGTAGTTCGGTTAAAATCGGACTTGAGTGTATCATAAGATAAATAATGTGTTGTGTGTAGTTTATTATTAACATGGTGTTACATATCATTAAATCTAAACATAATTATTTCATAAAAAAAATATATATTAAATTTTGAGTAAAATTAATTATTTTGAACATATTAAATTAATTTGAAAAAATATTTTACAAAATATTAGAGTGTTACATTCTTCCCATATTAAAAATAATTTCCCCATCGAAATTAATCAAGGTTATCAATGGATTAATACCTGATATTTCCTTTTAAATAAACCCACATTGTAAAAATAAATGCTAAAACATTATTTAATAACGAATGTTTGAAACATAATGATTACCAAAAATAACTCCAAACTAGGTATTTTCGGGGGAGAACATGATTTTGGAGTGAAGATTTGGCATAGACGAAAAGAATAAATAACTATACATAGTGATAAAAATCATATACCATCATAAAGTTAATGATCAATGGAATGTTAAGGAACAAATAACAATATATGTTTTATGATTTATAATACTATAGGTTCAACATAAAGATGGTATTATGAAAAATAGTTTCCAATATACATTTCATAGAGGAATTATTTTACCGTATATGTTGATACATATATTTACGTAATTGATTTTTTACCGTTTCATATGACCAATATCACCCTTTGATTATTACTTCTTCAATTTCCAAATCATCACATACTCTAAGAAATAAAGTTAAATTTTTCATTCTTAATGCATTAGCAGGTCATGAGATCCATATATCGAATGATATCGCATTCAATCATTCTTTATCAAAATGAAATGGTAAGAAAATGATATACAATATGCATAAATCCCCATACATCTAGATAATAATTTAGTCTCTAAAAATTCATTTGAATTTTAACATAAACTATTAAATAAAATTTTAACCCTATAACCCTTATGAATTTTGAATGTACAAAACATTATAAATACGGTCACTAATTTTCCCAAATTCTTCTTAATATTGACCCCCCATATATCATAAAATCCCTCTAATTTTTCATATACCAAATATGTGAATAAATTAATCATGTATTCTCTTAAAAAATGGTAATAACCTAAATTAAAATAAGTACTTATTGAAAAAATATATGATTCCATATTACAAAGATTATTTTATATATTCCATGAATCACCAAATTTTGTTTTTAAACATCACAATTATAGTATAAACCAATTGTCAACAAATCCATAATTATTTCCAAGGTAACCATTACTATTAAATTTAAATGTTCATATCTAACATATCATTAACCATATGGAATTATATTATCAAAAAGATAATATTAAAGGTTATATTTCTCATGTTCATAACATTTCAATTAAATCACTTTTTTAGTCCATCAGAACCATTCACCATATTCTTATAAATTCTTAACATAAATAGAAAAATCCATATACATTTCATAATTCATAATTGTTTAATCCAAATACATAAACACTTATATTATTCTACATCATTTTTAAAACTTTACCAAGTATAAATCATACTATTACATAGTACCTCTTTCCTTTAAAATTTCAAATGTAGTCATCTCATCACCAGTAATATAACCATTAGACATACCATCTTGATGATTCTATTTTTAATCATTAAAAATGAGAAATTGAATTTCATAAAGACCATTAATTCCTTATATAATTCATTTAACATTCTATGATTTCATGGGGATTCCAATATTCCAATACATTGAGTTAACCGACCCCTTTATTTTTCCTTTGTCATTACCTATCTTGTGTATTTATTTTCCAAAACCAAAACATCTTCTTATCCATTTAACTCATTTTTTTGGATGATTATTTCTAAATTAATGATATAAAGGAAACATAATCTTCATTCCTACGTGGTTTACATTATCCAATCTCTCAGTTAATTCCTTACTTCTCTTCTTTTGTGAGTTTGAGAGTTGGTTAAGGTAAACATTTCCACTCATGTTCTGTGAAGACTTACTTGGAATGATCACAACATCCTTCACCCCATTGAATATCCAATTTGACTACTCATCAATAAAATTTCCATACCAGTAAAAAATAACTATGTTCCTTCTTGTTACCTTCATTAACTTAAAACGATATGGCATAGTGTGAGAAGCACTTATCATAGTAGAAAATCACATATTCACGAAAAATCTCTTATAGGATGTCTAAATCATGGAACCCAATTTATTGACATATGAAAACATAGGTTTATCATAAGTTATTCATATAAATATTCTATTTATATCCTTCATGACATTTTTTAAAATTTTTGTGAATTAGCAAATCATATCACTAGGAGTGCCACGTTAGGTGTGCAACAGCACACATTATAATGCACTAGTTCTCAATCAATTCTAGATCAATACCATTTTTCAAGGTTGTTACCAATATGTATATATATTCACGGTACAATACATTTAATATCCAAAAATGGATTTAATTTCTTATAAACCACTCTCTTAATGATTTACAAAAATTCAATGTCATTTTTCTATACATTAACTCATCCTTAGACTTATCCTTAGAGACATCCTGAGAAATGTCATTAGAAATATCCCTAGGTATCTCACTAATGTTTTCTCATATTATTTTATAAATTTTGACTAAACCATTCCTTTTATGACAATTATATCTACCTAACTTAACAAAAATGTATTTATCATAAATTTTGAAGAATATTCAGCATATTACAAAAATAAATGTCATAGGATGGTAATATTTTATTGTCTTTGGAATCATGAAACACATTATTATTGTTTGGTGGATGATATAAAACATATCAAGTAATGATAATCCCATTTTTTCCGCTAAAAAAATTTCTTCTTAAAATTGGGAATGAAAACATACGAAAGGGTAGAGATCATATGCTTATAAAGTGTAAAAGAAATTGAGATAATTAAGTATAATCATGAACATAACAATTTGAATACATGAGAATAACAATAGAATATCATACCACACATATCAATGATCACACACATTTGTCATAAATATATATTGGTAGTCAATAAGATATAAATCATAATGGAATCAAGGGAATAATCCATGAAATCATAACATAGGAATAAAATATGGAATTATGGAAGTCACATAAACAGGAAATATCATTCTATATAAGTTAAGGATAATTACCAAAAATATATTATGGAACTTCATAGTGACTATACCTATTAGTAGGGACACACCAACATCACCATTCATAGTCATTTCCATATAGGGTACCAGGTTTCCCCATTATCCCACAGTGGACTAGGAATCCCCATCTTACCATAGTAGATCAGGATTACCTATCTTCCCATAGTGGAATAGGTTTCCCCATATTCCCATATTAAATATGGTCTCCCTAACTATTATAGTGGAAGAAGCTTTTTGACTTGATTAAAATAATTATATAATGAGATAAAAATCCTTACCCAATTCATTTTAGGGACATATAGGTCCCAACCATCTCATAATGAAATCATACACACATATACAACAAGATAACAAATCATGCATCACATCACGACCCATACAAAGATATGGGTTTCACAGACATCATATCATAACTCATTAATTAAAATGGGTATAATTAAAATCTAATCATACAATTACCTATGTAAAAGACATAATTCATATATAATTATCATTTAAGAAACTCCTTGAAAAGAAGTGGTTTTTAAGAGAATATAACCAATGGAAGAGAAATGGTGGTCATAAAAATCATTAATCAAAACATCAAAAAATCACAAATAAATATGAATGGTATTCTTGTATCTTATACAATGTGAAGTATAATACCTAACAAAGTATGTCATCTAATATGGGAAAGGATATTAAATATCACATGAAATATCAATTAGGTAAAAAATAATTCCTTTGAAAATGATTTTTATAAAACCATTTCAAAATCCATTTACTATAAATAGTGTTTTACAATATAATTTAAAACATTTATTGATAAAAATATCATTTTCTCTATGAAAACACCTTTTTAAAACATATATCATTTTGAAAAAAAAATCACTTTTAAAATAGCATGAAAACATATAAAAGAATTTTGAATATAATTTCAAATCCCTTTTCTTTGAAAAAAACCTTGAAACTCATAAATAATTCTTGAAAACAATTTTAATACTTTTTTAGTTGAAAATACATTGAAGACCTAAAAACAATTCCCAAAATAATTTAGAAATACCTATTCTATAAAATTTATTTGAAATATTATAATGAAATATTAAAATAATTTAAATATATTTATTTTACAATTACATTTTCAAATGATATAAAGGACGCATTTCAAATAATTTGAAACAAATTTTAAAACCTAAAAGTTTTTTAAAATAAATTATATTTGAAAAAAAATTAAATTCAGAAAATTTATATAATATTAAAAAAAAATTATTAAAAATAACCATGTAATATAACAATGGAAGATTCATGTAAATTATTTTCTTGATGGAGGTAAGGTCATACTTGCCAAACATACCTTTTTCACCATAAATGATTAAAAACATTCCTTGATTTCAAAATGAAAAGAATATTCCTTTTAAAAAAATTGGTAAAAAGGTAAAACATGGGTAAAAATTTACTTTAAAAATAATAGTATGATATTAAAATATTTCTGAAAACATTTTTAGAAAACATGGCTATGAAAGAACACATATTTCCGACCAAAAGGATAAATAATGTCTATTTTTCATAAAAAAGTTCTTATTTATATTAAGTACCAATGTGTGCAAAAATGGTACTAATACATGAATATATAATAGATAACCATGGGATTATATAATTTATAAGTGTTATTTATTTATTAATCATCATATTTCATCCATTGATGCATAATCATAAACCATCTTGATGAATGATGAGACTATAACAATACATTGTTACCACTTTGAATCTTTGAATCAATATCCCCTGAATGGGAAAAATAAAATAAAGCTTAAAATATCATTAAAATAAGTATATTAATGTTATAAAATTTTAATGGGATTATATAGACCCAATAGGATAATATAGGTACATAACACAACATGTATCTCGAAGAAGGAAAATTGAGATAGAATTAAATTATCGGTTTGATAAATTTAGAACCATAAACCCCCTAAATTAATGATCATTAAATGGATTTTAAAACAAAAAAAATTTTAATTATATAAATCATAGAATACATTAATCTATATAATATACACCATATAAAGAAATGATTTTTGAATAAGCCATAAGTCTCACAAAAATAAATGTGATATGAGAAAACGCTTAACTTATGTATTGACATTCCTTGTACAAGTTAAAACCTAGTGTATAATAAATATAATTTTATTATAAATATTCTATAGAAAAATATTATTATATCTAATACCAAATATTATTTTATGATGAATTTATATTATATATTTATTAACAATGAATTGTTAATGTTAGGTTTCTGGTAATATCTAATATATTTTTCATATATGTTTTGAATTGTTATTATTGATAATATTACATAGATAATTATATAATTTTTTCAAAAATATAAAGCATGATATAATTATCAATTATATTCCATTCATAAATATTGTTAATAATCAATAATTGATAGAAATAAGAAATTGATTACACTATTCATGGAGATGGTATGTCGTACGTACACACAAACTCTATTTTTGTTTTATTTTCGTTTTGAAAGAAAGAAGTTAAATGTAATTTATTTATATATATTTATATATTATAATTAAAGTATAATTATTACTTCATTTAAATCATATAATTTTAAAAACCTCATATTTAATACATTCCATGAAATGTGTGACTTAATCACATCACATTAGAGAGGTGACAATCCACATGTCTACAAATGAAGTAATCATATTTACACAAAATTTAAAGAATGAATGTATGTTTTATATAATATTTAGATAAGAATAATTTAATCATAATTATAATATATATAATATAAATTTTCTTATTGCTATAATATTTCTTACTAAGAGATGTGGTAATTTAAAAATGAACATGATCATTTCTTGAGGCGATAGTCCACTGTACACAAAAACGCTATGTTCGATAACCATTAGATGAAAGTGTGTGTGACTATTTGTTGAACAATTAGAAGAAAAGAATATCAGTATATTTATGCTACTATTTTTATTATATAATCATGGTATAATAATATTTTAGGGGTGGATAATAAAAATAAAATAAAATATCTTGTAGAATGATGTTACCTCTTATTTGGGTTACTCCTCTTAGTTTTCACCCAAGGACATCCATGGTTAGATTCCATCCCAAATAGAGGATTCTTGGATTATGGTATGTTTGTTAATGAATATTGGGGATGATATTTCTGATCCATAGTTGTTTAGAGGTTTGAATAAGGGGGAGAGAGATTTCCTTTTTATTGTGTTGGTGGAGTGGTAATCTTGAAAAATTTTTAAAAGGAAATTCCCTCCACATTTTTCAAATGTAAACTAGATCCAATATGGAATCTGTTTTTCAAAATTCCATTCCAATTATTAGTAGAAGTTAGTATCAATTTTATCCCACAGAAGAGACGACAAAGAGGGTTTTTAAAGTAATAATGTTGAAACATTTGAAATTTTTATATATTCAATTTTAATGTTGAATTTATTCCAATGAAATAAATTGGATTAATTTGTGTAAAATATATCTAATTTAACATTAAAACTTATTAAAAATATAGTTTAACAACATAAATAATTTTGATGAAAATATAGTTTTAAAATAATTTTGGTATAATTCACTATTGGTCAAATTGAAACTTCTTATAAAAGTTCCATATATTCACCCAAAGTAAATATTAATAATATTCCTTAAGAATTGAAGAATATTTTTTTAAATAAAAATAATTAATGTTTCATCTTTCATATTTAAAATTATTTCTCCATTAAAAGGTGGTAAATATTATTTTTAGAAAATTACATTTTTTGTTCATAACATTGGATTTATTCTTATATTTTTCTAATTAAATCTCTTGGATGAGAATCAAAAATATTGATTGAATATATAATATTTAAAATTTATTGAAAAAAATCACCAAATGTTTTCTTTTAAATTTTTTTACACAATAATATTTTGTACACAGATAAATAGTTTTCTTAGAAAAGTAATTTCATTGTTTTCAATTAGTTATAAAATTTATTTATAACTAATTGCTAACAAATGGACACATTTTAAATAAATTTTAAAATAAAATTTTCACACATTAATAAATATTATTTATAAAGTCCTTACCAATGGCTAGGTGGTGGATATAATAAAATTAATTTTACATTGTAGTTTGGAAAAAATCGGCTTTGTGTGTACTCCAGGATAATAAAATTGTTTTCTGTAGTGAGATATTAACTTTTTTTTCATATCACGCAATAAAAAAATATTTTTTTCTAATTAAAAATATATATTCTCTTTTATATGAAATGATATATTTTAAAAAATTTAAATTAATTCAGTAAAAATATTTCACAACATCTCTTGGTTTAACATTATTTTAAAGTTTATAATTATTTTGGAAGATATGTTAAGGCATATTTCTGACCCCCTTTCTATAGACAAGTAACATTACCTCTATAACTAACTTTCCCTATCTATCTCTCTATAAAGTTATGAAATTATTTTAAATTATTTAAATATGTATCTTAGTAATATACCTATATAATTACCCCTTATTTTTACTGTGTAATATATACTAAAAGTTCATTTCTCTTATATATTCTTGAAAATAAAAATCCTCGAATGGGAAAATTCATACCCATTAACTAATTTATGTAACACTCACTGATATAAGACATATTTTATTATACTAAAATATGATTATTTCAAATAATTAATTCTTTCTCCTCCAATGGCCGGAAGGCCTTAATTTATTTATTGATTTTTAATAATCCACCTTTCAAGGGGTGAGGTGGAACCCTTACAAGGCCCGTAGGCATAAGTATTAATTGGCTCGTAGGCCTTAGAAGAATTCAATGCCCATAGGATTAAAACATTACATACAACCCATACTATCTATTTGGAACTAATCCTCCCCAACATCTTTATCATGAAATCAGCTCTCTACCTTCGCATGAATATTTGGCTAGGCTTTCCCAGGAATGCACAGGCTTATCCAGATGGCAGGTTCCAAACCCTCTCATTTTTGCAATTCGTTTAGCTTCTACAATGGTGAAATCTCTTTGCTCATCCTACTTCTGAAGCTTGTTCCTTATAGGTTGTCTTGTTTTAATATGTAATTAAGGTGGCCCGAAGGCCTTGAGGTGTCCAGAAGGACTTACTGACCTGATGTCCTGAGTGGTCCTAAGGCCTTAAAGAACTCCGTGATGAAATCGGTGGCTCGAAGCCCCAAACGGGGGAATATTTCTAACTGCTACAGTGCCCACTACAGTCTCCGCTACAGTACCTACTACAGTACCACACAGTTTTTACTACAGTACTGCTACAGTACCTGATACAGTACCCCCTAGAAATTAGCCTCCACCTGGATTTGATCCCGGGTCTCCTAGATTAACTTAAGGAGTCCTCACCAATGGGGCTGAGGCTCATGTTCTTTAATTCCTTATTATCATTTGAATCATTATGAAATTTCCTTCTATTATGATAAGATGATAGAATATAAAACCCATTACTTTTCTAGGATAATTCATTTTTTATGATTGATTTCATTTTTTTAAAACACATTAGCATGTATATGTAATAATGTGTGTTCCAAGATAGCACTCCAATAAATTGAGTAATGTATCTATCTCATAATATGTATTGTACAATATTTGGGAGTAAACATATTCCATGATGGGACTATGTCCACCATGTGATGTTTTATTTGTATTTAGACTTTACTTATACTAATTACATGATTTATATTTCTTCCAAATTCTTATGTTTACATAATATTAAGACTGAATGATATTTATGTTATGCCTTAATATGATTATTCATGATCCTTTTATTTTATTTTATAATTTTATGATAAATTATCATGTTCATTATCTTACATGGTTTTTCATCTCATCAATTTTGTTCATGTATTCCTGAGGTACATTCCTATCAGGAATAAACACCTCCACTAATGGTAGGATGATGCATTGGAAAATAGTTTTTAAAATTTTCATTTAGTCATAAAATACCATTTTGGATCATTAGAGTACAATCCAAAAAATGGGAAATAAAATTTCCTCATATGATTGTGAAAAAAATAGAGATCAGGGGATAGATAGATTTTTCAGGGTTCAGATCCATTATGGAATTATGCTCCATACTGTGACTGCTTACTCGCCTAAAGTATAAATTCATTTATCATTATTAACTTATGAAATTCAATAAAAATGATCATGTGAAATCCCAACATAAATTTTAATAATCACAACCAACAACACAACTTCCCACTATAATAAATAATATGATTACATGATCTAAAGAATTCCATAAAAATAAATTATGTTTAAAAGGCTAAACAATATAGAGATCCACTTCCTTGATCCAAAAAAATATACAAGAACAAATCCCCAAATATGATGACTTGTATTTTTCTACATAGAAATTATCAATTGGATAAAAACCTCACAAATAATTGAGATTAATTAGGTGTTTACCTTGGAAAGAAGAAACATCTAATTCAGATGAATCCCACAAATACAATCATCACCTCTATAACACCTCAAATCGATATATAGTGTTGGATTTTTCTATAAAATCTCATATCATTCATCAACAGGGTCTTGCCATTATCTCTTACTCAACCCATGATACTCATCGACAATTTATCTCACAATCATATCACTGTTACACATTAATGGAATCCAAAAATTTTCTACAGAAAAATTTTCACATAATAAATACCCATGATCCCCAGAACATCACTAAACTACCATGTCTCAACCATCTATTACAAAACTGATGCAAAAAAATGTTGAGGAACACTGAACCCTCGATGAGAATAAAATTCCTTAATATTTTTAAATTATTAAATGGAGATGAAAAATATATCGAATGGAGAATATATTTATAAATGTCAATTTAAAATAGAAGGATATGTTGATATCATCATAAATCAACTATATAGTAATATATACTATATGAAAGAATTCTTCATGAAACATATGTACTTATGTGATTCGATATTCATCTATGACACAAAATGACTACATCATTTGAAACTAAGCATGTAAACATGGATGAAAGGGAAACATGATTTCATTACATAGATTAAAAAGCTCTATAACTCCCTTACAAAGCGGGAATGGATATGTGATTCCCATCTATAGGAAAAAATGATACATGAATACCTTACATAGATGTATTTGATATGTAACTAAAATGGATACATGACTCAACCACATAACAAAAAAATAGTTACATTGATCCAGAAAACACTCAAACTCAAATAAGATTACTTCATCCGATCAAAATCTATTCTTAGAAATTATTTCTAGCATCATGGAAATCCCTTCCATGAAATTTATGTTATTAAAATATATATCAAGAAGATTTATACATTAGAAGATCCAAATTTTTTTCAATATATACAACAACCCAATCTTACCATGAACCATGGTATCCTCTAGAAACATCAATCCATGTCACCAAACCCATGGGGTTCTTCAATCAACACCGTTTGATTTTTTTCAAACCCATTTAAAAATTAATTGGATTAAAACCCATTGATACTACAAATCATGATATCATTCTATCATTCATAAAAAAGAATCATGAAGCCTTATATTGATCTCATTAAATGTGGAAACATGAATATAATATTCGTTTTTTGTTTGGTGACTCTTAACAAACTATGTTTTAGCCCTCTAATATACAAAACATCATATTATCTTAATTTATCATTTCCAATATGAGCATTAGAAATACCCATTATTTTTAAGGAGGATTCATTTACAATAATTACTACACATCCTTCATGATTATCAATATACATAATAAATTTTCATCCCCCATCATATGGCATGAAACCCACTATCAAGTATCTAGGACATTGTTTTCTTACTTTCCTTGAAGGTTACTTATATTAAGAATGAATTTTAGGTAACTTTCCTTAATTACATATTTTATATATCTAAATATATTTATAATTTAGATAAGCACTATTAGGATCAAATTATTTTGAAAATGTTTTTTCTATAGTAGAGTTTATTAAAAATTATTAAGAAATTTTTGAGGATTCTCCCTTGACCATAATAGAGATTTTGAATTAATTATTCAATTTTTCCATATCACTCCCAAAAATATGAAATTTTTATTGTGTAATTGATAATTTTTCATCCTCTGATGATATCCTTTACTCAAGATAAATGATCATTTTATCATTTCATACAACCTTCAATCTAATATTTATTTACTCATCGATAAAAACTATCTCCCTTTAAACTTTTTAAACTTTTTCATAATTTTTTTTTCTATCCTACACATATATTATTATCTTTCATGATAATGGAAGTTTTCTCATGAGATTAAAAGAATTCAACTATGATCATGGATTCAATTTTTTTCCAGAATCATTTTTATCACCACTATATGAGTGAACAATATTTTGAACATGAGCAATACAATGTTTCAATATTTCTTATTTATATCCATTAAAGTAACTACAATTGGTATGATTAAATTCCTCTTCTATGGTAATTATATTTTTCATTTAAGTTCATTTAAATATCTTCTTACTTCCAATTTTCTTTGAATCTTATTTTTAATTTTTCTTCCAATTTTTACCTTGATGTTTCAATCATCTATAGATTCATAATATTTTAATTTTATCATTGGTAAATTGATTACAAAAGTTACATTAATATTTCATTTGAAAAATCTACAAGAAATATTCCTATGTTCTTGATTTTTACCATTTCAAATATTTTAAAAATAAATCCAAGAATCCTTTGATATTAATATACAATTTTAAAATCACCCAAATCATAAATATATTTATCATTTAAAATTTTCATGTTTTCCATGTGTTCAAAGTCCATATATTTTTCCATGTTCTTTATGAATTATTCCAATTTTTATATTTCACAAGAAATAATAATATTATGTAACTCATCAAGAAAAATATCTTAACTATCTGTGAGTGATAAAATATTGCAATCAAATCTATTTGAAAAATCTATCATAAATTTCATAACAATTATGGTTTCCTCAATATCATCACAAAAACCATGAATATTTCTTAAAATTACAATTTCTTGAGTGAAGAAGTCATCAACACAATAATACTATTCAACTTTTTTCATCAAAATTTCTTTCCCAAAACTATATCATTACTTATATTACTTTCACAAAACATTTATAAGTGCATTAAAAATTATCCAATATTTATTTTGTTGGTAATATACCCATAATAATAGAAAATATGTTCTTATATAATGATATAAGAATGGAATTATGATCTTTTCTATCCACATCCATGTTTATATTATAAGAACATATCATCTATCAATTGTTCTTAAATGGTTTAAAACCCATTTTCAGTACCTCAAAAACTTCTAGACCTCAGGATAAAAGATATAAAAACAAGTGATTCTTCAAATTATAATTAATTTTTACCTTCAAATTTGGTACAAACCTACATTTAGATAATTTGATATTGTGATAGACTCCACGAATAATTGAAAATATGAATTTATATAGATATTTAGGAATTATGTTTTTTGGACTCTATGGAAAAAATAATTAAAAATGGGAAAACATGGCTTATAAGTCATGTACAACCTACATGATGTGTTTTACTCAATCATAGAATGCCTGCAGAAGCATTGAACAAGACTTGTAGGGTTTATTTGATATGAATCTTATACACAACTTCTACATATATTAAATTTCATGCAGATTTGAAAAATCATAATCCCAGTCAATGTGAATCACATACACGACATGAAAATTTTACATGATATGATCAATTGGATATCCCATCCAGTTAAAGATATGTGATAATTTTTCAGAGAATATTATGGATCACAAAAATAATATTTCTGTCCTTCTTACATAGTTTTCAGTTGTCGACATATATCCCCTTAAATATATTTCAATATGTGATGGATTTACACATCATGTACTTCTCAAATATATATATCGCTGAGATCTCCTCCATGCACAGTAGGTTCGTACCCTCAATTTTTTTTATTTTTCATTATCATTTTTTCATATATTTCGCTTAAATACTTAGATTTAATTCATTCCTTTAGTTTTTTATTAAATCATTTTGGCTTGTTACCTATTATACACCCATTATTCATCATTTATGATTCTTATTGCATTTCATTACTCGTTTTCTATGCCATTTCATGTTATTCATCAACAATTTGTTCAATTTGTTGTTTTTCATTCTAGGTAAGTGTTTTATTGGATTTACATTTCTCTCTTACTATTTATCTTGATTATTTTATTTTTAGTTATGTAATGCTTATTTCACAATAGTTTTATGATAATTAATTGACTATTTTATATTCCTTTACTGTTGATCGATACCGTTAGGTTTTGATAACATTCTAAGGATTATGGGTTGAGAGATGGGGTGATTTTGAACCTACTAAATCAATAAAAAAATCCTTGGTAACCATATGGCTAGTAAGTAGATTAAAACCTTTTATTCATCACATTCTTATACATATCCATAATAGTGGGAGGTGAAATGGAATTATCCTGACCCATATGGATTTTATAAGGCTATAACCATTATCCTGTTATTCTTTATATAATTAATATCTGGATAATTCATATAGGGTTTCAAATATGATCAGAAAAAGCTACTGTTACAGTGTAGGTAGATATAATTTCTCTGACCAAAGATAATTGGTGAACCTTTCACTAATTCACATCCTATTTCATAGGACTATGCTAATATAGAATTAGGATTATATTATTCCAAGATACATGAAATTGACCATGATCACTTATAAGTAATCTATATTAAATCCAAACAACTCAGTAATAGAAACACAAAATCATGAAGTGGACGTGAGGAATCCTTTCAAAGCGTTTTAATGGTTTCTTAATTCCTAGTGATCCATGTGGGATAAAATATCCAATTCCTATTTAGTATTCCTTTATAGTAAATATAGTTTGGGACTAAAAATTTGTAATCTGATCAATTCCCATAGAAATTAAACAATGCATGAAGGTGTATGAAATTTTGTAACCATTTCTAGGTACCACTACTTTTTAGGTATGATATCTTTCATATTGAACCTTGGACTACCTCACCACTCCCCCTTTCATATATTTTATTCCCTTTTTTCCTTTTTAAATTTTCTTATCATGGACAAGAACCCACTTCTTTCATTCTTTAGTGGTTTATTCATCTTGGTCCTTTGACTTGTTCAATTATCTTGATGATCAACAACTATATTTTTTCTATACCAATATTGATAGGTGTTTAGATTCCCACACCCAATTTACAATCTATAATCACAGAAATCATGCACAACCCAACCAAAAAAATATGCAATATGTGACACATTTTAATTAGGGAGAGTATCCAACAATAAAGGAATGATAAATTTTGGATTATGGCGTGCCATCCATATTTTTTGATGTTTAAATCATTTTGTGACATCCTATACAATTGAAATATTTTGATATAAAACTGTGAAAATTCCAAATGATCAAGAACATGTCTCAATTTAGTATACTTCAATGGTAATTCCTGCATGAGCAAATATCTAATTTTTTAGTGGTTCACGATACCTATCACAACCAGGTAATTCCATTATAAGTAATTAAACTCTATGTCTCCCAATTCCCCTTGAAAACCCATGATTAATATTGGAATAAATTCCTAGATCATGAGTTCATAATGACTTGGAATGATATATCCAAAATGATCCTCAACATTTACATCCCTCTGATATGAAATTGGAATATTTGTAATGAAATTAATAACTTCTCCAAAACAAAAGGAGAAACATATTCGGATGAATGTGATAGATTTAAAGAGTTAACCCACGAGTTCCTACATCACAGACTATATGTGTGGATTTAATTTACACTCTCTACCAAGGTAAACCCACAACTCATACAATTGTATATTCCAATAATAAAATAGGACACATGAAAAAGACACACAATGTGGGAAAATGAATTCTAAAGGATTTTTACCATAATAAAATTTATAGGGAGAGAAATTGAGGATTTCCTCATTGTAGAGTTCACAATACAGAGGAGAGTACCATCCACACAACACATGTGGAGTCTCTTACAAAGAATCTCAAGTCATACTAGTTACCTTATATACCACCACCCCTCTTTCTCTTATGATGTATATTCAATCCTAAAAATGTGTGGAGGTATACACCCATACCAAGACTATATATAATTAAACAATTAATCCCAATTCCAAAATTTTAATTACATAAATTACAATCAATGATATGATTAATTCTAGAATCCCCAACAATATCAATAGAAAAAACAATCTATCGAGACCATACCAGCATCCATGATAGAATAACCAAGGTTATCTTCAGTATATTAGTGGACAAGTGTCACCAAGGAAAAAAGGAAATCTTGGACACACATGAATATTCCATCTCTATGACAACAAAAATAATTCTTCAACCTTTTTCATGGAAATCAATAGTTTGCACCCACTCAGACACATAAGTATCAAAATGATTCTCTATAACCACTAAAATAATTTCAAACTATCCAATCAATTATAAAAAACTATCTCTCTACCTTTACACAGAATGAATCCAAATGATGAAAACTAAAGAGATTGAAAATAAAAACCACAAGGTGTCCCTATAAAACAATTAAGTTCATATAGGGATGATCTCTAATACTTCAAATAATAAAATATCAGGTAATTTTCTTGGTAGTACCAAATATCATCCAAGGGAGGAGTCTAAATTAATAGCTTTTAGGAGTTGAATGATGCTAGACTCCTGCTATTGTTCATAGGTATGAAAAATAATTTGAATAATATGATAACGTTAGTTAGAAAAAAAATATAAAAGTGTAACCAACAAAAAAATATCAAGTTAAAATTATTCATAATAAGGAATTTTTTTTAGAACATCCAACATGGAATGCACCTCATTCAATTCCTGTAAGGAATATGAATGTAATAAAAGAGGGACAATATAAAAAATTTCATGATATTTTTAAATAAATACACATCTGTATTTCATTTATTGATGAAATTTAACAAGAACCAACTTATAAAAAATTCATTAATTTCAATAATTCATGTAAAAGAATGATTGAGTATTTTAGAGTTATCTCCCTAAATGATGAATTACCTTTTATTGTGTTGTGGAAGTTTCCTCAAAAAATGTGATACAAAAATTGTTTCTCAATTACTTAGACCATATGAAAATAATATTTTTAGAGTCTTGTGCGATATTGGATCAAGTATAAATATCATGAATATGAGTGTATTCAAAATGTCTGGGATAAGAGAACTAATCCCAATATGGGTGGAAATCTTACCGTAGGATCACTCCTTCATACATTCTCAAGGATTTATCATGGAAGTATTAGGAAAAAATTGTAACTTCATTTTCCCAAAATATTTCATCATCCTAGACATGGAAAAAGAAGGAGATATTCGCACTAAAACAGTAAGACCATTTTTATACACTAATAATGAATTTATAAATACAAATCAAGGATGATTTATATTAAGATTTAGTGGGGGAACATGTTTTTTTCGTTTTGGTGGTGACTACAAATAAAGGTAATGAGTTGTTTAATTATCAAGACATATCTCTAAACGATAAGAAAACTTATCATGTGACTACTAAAGAAGTAAAAAAATTAACTATATCCTACTGAAATTTGATCCATTACTCCCAAGAACATGAATTACACTACACCTATTACATTCAATACTATACAACCATTTTTTATATGATTTATAAGAACATGTACAAAAGGAGTGTGCTATTATTGTTCAAGTAATTTTTATTGAAAAATTTCTAGATATATACAATAAATAAATCACTAATTAGAAGGAAACTCGGGTTAGGTTAAATATATTAGAATATCTTAGTTCATTATTTAGGAATTTTTAGAGCAACTGTAGTATTGGGAAGAAGACATAACACAAAAATGATCACAATAGAAAACATAAATGTCAAGAAACCATTAAAAAATATAATTGAAGAATAGTAGAGAAAAATAAATTACTAATCATTATACATCATGTATAAGTTACAATTTGCGTATTTTTAGTCCCTATTAAATTCTGTGAACCCTTGGATCAGGTCTCATCACCTCCCCTAGGGTATTACTCCCATGTGTAAGATCCACCTCTCACGTACCACCGATACCAATACAACATACAACCTTCCATTCTTCTAGACACAACTCCATCCTCATCTTAGTATATCATTACATGCATCACCTTTCTATTCATATGAAACAACCCGCACCAACACCATCCAGAAATCTCCTACCAAATTATTTCTTGAGAATGATGAGATGCCTTCACCAGACATGTGAAAGAAGTCCTCCCTTGAACCCTCCTCCCCCACAGATCCTTCTACCTCCTCTTCCACATCTGACTATGCACCCACATTATCTTACAAGGACACATAGTATTTATCGAGTTGGTCATAGGGAATTACCACCCACACCACCACCCTTGCCTTCACATCTCTTCACTGAAGCATCAGGACAGGTCAGGCCACTTTAAGGAGAATCCAATGAGGACTAAAACAATCTATTAATAATCCTTCATTAGTAGATCTAGATGAAATAGAAGTTTGTTGACCTCATAAATCAAATCCTCTTATAACCCATCACCCAGGTGTGTTAGAATAAATTCAGGGATCTGTTACTCATGTTTTTGGACACCTTTGAGCATACCATAAACTATGTCCAATTCTCACTCAAAATTAGGACTAGGTAGATCACCCCAGGAAACTTTTTTCTCGTCCATAGCATATAATTTTCCAAATTTATCACCTCCCATGTAGTATTTACACTAAATAATGATCTATATAAGGCCAATTATTCATGTATTTGGGTGAGGGTATTTAGATAATTGCAGATACCTTATGATCCTTACACTATGAAGAGAACCTCTATCCATGGTGTTTCCCTTCAGATGCTTAATTAGGCCTTAGATAATACTTGTATAACTCAAGGTCATGCTCATGAGAGTGTGTTCCAAATCTAGTCCATCATTCATTCCTCTCTATGTGTGGCCTATCCATTTAAATGGGAGGGTATTTTTCAATGTTTGATTGAACCCATGATTTGTGTACTTGAGTTATATTGATCGGAGTCTACCATAATACCCATCTGGCTAGGTATCTCAGTGCCTTCAAGGGTTCCCAACCTCATACCTCCTTCTTCCCAATTGAGACCATCAAACTTCTCTTTCTCCATAAAATGGGGTTTCTCATGATGAGTGGAAGCATCTTCTTGTTGGTTTCAGATTATTTTTAGGATACTGATGAGGCACCTAACCAACATATAGATAACCCAAAATACCTATTCAATGTCCCAATTACCACCGCTACTTCCACTACCACCACCTCCACCCCACCTCCACCTCATCCTCCACCCATATCACCAATAAAATACCACCTACCACCTCACCCTTTATGCTTCTTTTACCTCTGCTAGAAATCTACCTACAGTATCTTATCCCCATCAACCAATTCCCAAATATCGTTTCTCATTTCACCTATCCATCCTAGAGTAACATTACTATATCTTTCATATTCTATGAATTTCATACTCTAACTAATATTACTTCACTAACCCTCCCTCATCCTCATCCCCTACATCATCTTACAAACCATAACCACCTACCGATCCAACTTCTTAATACAAACCCAAACTAAATCACACATAGTATAACATAACCCTATATCTTACCATCCCTACAACCCTACAGGAGAACCTACTGGATTAGAAAATATGGGGAAATTTCCCCACCATTCCATTTCCATATGAGGTTCCCTTCTTCAATCCAGTTTCTAAAAACATGGACTTAATATGGATCATCAACCAACATACACAATACTTGACTGAGAGAGCTTATAGAACCATGGAACCCACCTCATCAGTCGATCCTCCACCCCTTTATCTAGAGATTACATCGATAGGGAATGAAAACTATAGGGAGACACTATTTGGGAGAAGAAAAATAATGTGGATATTGGAGATATTTATTTTTTTGTTTATTTATTTCTTAATACCATCCCCATTTTTTTCTCTTTTTGGGTTTCTATTTTTGTAATACTTGTATTCCATTTGAATAGATGTATCATTGCTTATATATAGGTGACATATCATTTTTTAATACCCTAATTTATGGGTTTTTTTAATTTCATAACTGAATTACATTATCCATGTATAGATCTTCTATGTTCACTAAGTTTATTTAATCTTCTTCCCCATCACCATATTCCTTCCTTAATAATATTTCTCATAATATGGTAGACATTGAGTTCCTATTGGAGGAACTCTCACTTTAGATCAATGCTCATTTGGGGTACACTTAATGCTGTTCTTGGATTCTCTTCCTACCACACATAGTTTGTGGTCAGTACCACCCTGAGGTGGTTATTCCTACCATGTTCCCCCATGATCTTGGTGAATCTAGTAATAGTTAATGTAGAAGGTTGAGGACCTTTGAGTTGATTGAAAACTCAGATTGATTTTTTTCATCTATCTAGATGATTATGACATTATTATATCCATATTAGTGGAAAAAAATATTTTTATTTCTTTAATTGTATTTGTGTGTTTCTGATTTTTCTTTTATCATTATATTATTTTTGTCATAGTTTGTCTCAAACTTCAATAAAATAACCATATTTCATTTCATTGAGTAGATTTTAATTACTATATATTATTTCCACCAACCATTTTTATGCTTCCATCTTATAAGAACCTAGAACATCAGTTCAATAATGGATCTTTATTTCGGGTTGTTTTTTAAGAAAAACAAAGAAATTGTAATTTTTTAAGTACAAGCTATGTACTTATGACTACACACCGTGTACCCGGGTACTGCGTACAACCATGTACTGACTGTGTAACATCTGAGTACTAGTCCGTGTAGGTGACATAGAAGAACACTTAAATTAGGATCTGGTTGAGGATAATACAGGGCGTTTACAATAAATGAACACACCATATAATTTTTTTTGATTAATCAGTGCGGGGTCACATCTGATCCTCAGAAACATCTTCTTCTCCCATCAGTTCGTACAATGAGCATGAGAGAACGACCCAGAATTTTGATCCCCTCTCAGTTCTCCCTTAGAACCCTTTTTGAGATGTCTTCAGGTGCGTTGGAATCCCACCAGTGAGTTCTATACTCCCCTTTAGATTTTCATTGTGATTATTCCTCTCTCTTTAGTTATAAATGGATTAGCGTTTTTACCCATTTTTTATATATATGTCATTCTAAGATGATCCAAGGCCGACGTTCAAGAGTATCGATCGTGAGACTTCGATGTAGGTGGTTTGTGCCATTCATCGTTTGGCTTTGGATTATGTATGCTAAAGTTTCACATAACCATGATTGGGAAATTTTTTGATTTGGAATTTAACCAAATTATTTACCTTTTATTTTTTAGTTGATTGAAAAGGGGTTGTTTCATATGCATAAGTTTAGATGCCTTGTTTACGGGACACCCCATGGAAGTGTTTCCCTAATTTGACTATTTGCAGTTGTTTGGTGTACGTTTTCTATGAGGAGTACATTGTTTCCATGCCTTGAAATGATTAGTATGGATTTTGATTGATTATATGAATTTTTTGTGTTATTCTTGTGAATTTTATCCTTATAGTAGTTATAAATTACATGTGATGGCCTGTTATGATATGCGTGATATTTTTCCAATGGACCACGAGATCCTTGGACCTAGAAAAGTTTGGTGGTCTCCATGTTTATTTACATGGGACCGTGAGAGACTTGGTGTAGACTTTGACCTTGGGGTATTGACCATGAGAGCTACCCAAGATGTCATTTATGATTTATTTATGTTATGTTGACCAAGGGGGTAATAATCGTGAGATCTACCTAGAGGTCATTTATAAATTATTGATTCCAAGTGGACCCATGGGTATTGACTGTGAGAGCTTCCCAGGTGGTTGTTATTTAATGAATTGGTGATATGTTGAACCAATGTGGTTAGGCCGTGAGAGATTTACCATTGGGCTGTTTATGAATGTTTGTGATGAGTCTGCCAAGCTAAAGCACAATCCTAGACTCAGTCTTACATGATTTTTTAGATAGTCTTATGAGACATCTATTTTATTACTATTACACATGGGGATATATATCTTAGGATAGATCTGGTGATTACATTATACAATGGATTGAATAACTGAAAAAATGTAAATGAATGTAATTGAAAACTAAAGGATTGTTTACTTTTGAGTATATCCTAATTTACTGATTCATTTTCTGTGTTGCCTGTTATATATATCCACTATCATTTAGGCCCAAATATTATAGAGATTGCCTATTGGGATTCATCTCACACCCTATTTGGGTTATGATTTTGGACCTAAATAGATTATATGGTTGCTGGTATAGATAAGGGAAAGCGCATGTCTTCATTCGGTACTTGATTGTTGTTGGATTTAGAGAGCATGAGACCAATATGAGGCTTGAGATGCTATTGGAGTTTACAACTTTTCTGTACTTTGGTTTCAGTAGCGTATTTCAAGCATTGTGACTTGTTTGGATTCCTTCCAAGACGCATGCATCATTTACATATTCTATAGTAATTATATTACTATTAGTCTTCTGTTATTTACTATTGTTGTATGGTATTATTTCTTCCTCTATTTTTTATTTTTTTATATTCCATTGTCTATACTCTACGAATGAGGTCATAGTTTCCCCATTATTAGACATTATCCTTCACTGCTTGTCAGTAGCCTCTAGCATCTGGGGAAATGCACTTGAGGTCGTGTAACCAATCGGGTATGGGGCACCATTGGGTGGCAACAAGAACCGGGATGTCACAAAGTTTTATTATAGGATTTCTTTTCTTATATAACTTATTATTTTGATCCTATAGACCGGGATAGGAAGGAATGTGTAATTGGAAAGAATTTGTGCTCGGGATAAGATAACCTGTGTATAGGGAAAAGCCCAGTTACCTCAAATGTTGAATTTTTTTGGGGTTTTTCAATTGTTACAGTTGATTTGATTTCATCATTGAATGATTTACTTATTCTAAGATGTTATCATTGATATTATTTAGGTTTAATTTTTCTAAAACCTGATGAGATGAGGTTATGCCATCTCATGAATCATATAAGAAATTTCTAGAGACCAGATGTTATGCATTCATGTCATGCCATTTAGGGTGAATTACTGATTGCATGTTGTTGTGATTGACATTGTTCTAGATATGCATACTGTTTTGATAGATACTGTGAAAAATACCAGCTATTTTGATAGGATATTGGTAATTATAAAGTTTTATTTAGACGGACACCACGCTTTGGACCCTGATGTGTTATGGGCACTCTTGAATCAAAATTTAGTGGATCATGATTGAACTTTAATTGAAAATTTTCAAGTTATAATGTGAAAATGGATGACAAACATTAATTTGTGGGGAATATGGGCTCCCACATGACAAAATTTGTCATGCCTTGGACAAATGTTTTTTGTTTTTAAGGGTTCTGGAGAAATTTTAGAGGCCTACTGTCCAGAAACTCAGATAACACGGCGTGTGATGTTATGAAAAAATTCCATGCTTTCCTTTGTTCTAGAAGAATCCACTTTTATTATATACACACCATGTACCTTATGTACATTCCATGTAGGACTAGAATGTGTGACTGAATCTGTGAGCAAAGAAATGGTGTTGATAAGAGTTTGGTAGAACACATCGTGTAGTTGGATTACACACTGTGCTGTAGAGACCATGTATCCCACCGTGTGACTAATGAAATAGTTGGATGAAATTCGGGTGGTACACATCATGTCTATATTGTATACGTCGTGTAGGATCGACCATTTATCTGGTCATGTGACTAAATACACGGGTGGATGGAACATAAGTAGTTCACGCCATATCTGGGGTGAATATGTTTTGAAGTGTTACACCATGAGATAACTGTGTAATTCTAGCTATGTAGAAGAAATTGGGTAGGAGGGAAAATTGAAGTACAAGTTCTGTAACATGATGAATACACCGTGTGTATTGGTTGTTATACAACCTAGTTGGAAGAGGTACACGCCCATGTTAATGTTTACGGGAACACATCGTGTAGTGGTTCTACAAGTTGAATAACCTTTTTTTATAAAACATGAACGTTTTATTCACATGTTTCTTTCTAGAAATTCTATGTTTCAGTCCATGATAATCTTGAAAGAAGGTGTGCATTTGACCTTACAGAGTCATGCCACCAAGATGTCCTGTGGATTTATGCCAGGTACCGGGCAATGGAAAGAGACCGGAAGTGGTAGATTAGGGACTACAGGTAGATCCTCCCATCATTTCCATCTTTGAACCAGCTATTATACCATATGTTGGTGATGATGCATAGTTCCGAGAAGGCTTTTTGATGATGATACATACTTTTCAGGGAACACTAAATCCATCCCCGAATATGGAGGAGTTGATGATGGTGTTCCAACAGTAGAATCCTCCCACATTTTTATGGGATAGAGGATGATAGGATGCAGATTCATTGTTGGATTACATGCTTTCAATCATCAAGTATCTAGAGATGCCTCCGGAGGGGAGGGTAATGTTCATGACGTACATGCTACGTGATTCCACCAATAGATGGTGGGATATTGTCTCACTGGTAGGACACCATCAGGATATGGCTTGGGAAGAGTATCATAGAACCATCTATGATTACTTATACTCTGAGTCGTTGAGGTCCAACTGATCCAAAGAGTTCTTTCATTTGAAGAATGTGGCTCTTTTAGTGATGGATTACTCATCTCTTTTCAAAGAGCTTCTGTGCTTCACACTAGTTTTGGGAGGTGATGAGTTATCACTAGCTAGTCGATTTGAGGATGGTCTAAGGTACGTCATTTGGTCATAGGTGAAGATTTATAGTCTTTTTTAGATTACTGGTAAAGTTTATTAAGCACTAATTATTGAGCACAGTCTAAGTGAGTTAAGAGTAGTGAGCCAGGGCGGTTCAACATCCAGGGTTAGTACTCCTTCATTTGAAAACATGATGTTTCATATGGAGCCTTCATGTTGTGATTCCTGTAGAAGGGATGTATGTACTAGTATCTAGGTGAGGTTATACCACTGTGGTAAGAATATGAACACAAGTCCTCATTTATTTAGTGACCTAGTTGAGTGCATATCATGCAGAAAGATGAGTCAACATCCAAATTTTGCCGGTTTTTCTCACCTGCAGCTGGTGATCGAGGATCTGTTATGATTGCATGTTTAAGAGCATGAACACCACTTTCCCCCCATTCATGGAAATGGATTTCATAATTCCATTCATGCCCAGAAGTTGGCCCTAGATATGGTATCCAGACGAAAGGTTTTTAGCGACAAGAGGGTGGATTAGATTAGGTTATTCAGGCAGGTTCGCAGGGCTGTGGTACAGGACCGACTTTTTTAGTGGAGCAGCCCAACAAGAGTAGGATCCCAGTCCCTCTACGGTTAGAGGTACGATTCTAGTTACCTACATTTTAGGTTATTCTCTTTTTGATATAGGGGATTCCCATAGTTATATATATGTTTCAATTGTAGTGAGCCTTGGGTTAAGTATCTTCACATATGATGATGTTATGACATTAGAAACTCTATTGGGGATTAGAACGAGTTGTTAATGTTAGTTCAAGGAGTTCCCTCTTGAAGTTGGTGGGTGTCACTTTTGAGGCATATTTATGTCATAGAGATAATAGTATTTTATGTAATTCATAGAATGGACTGGTTGGTCTCCTTTAAGGCCTTTGTTGACTGGTATCCCCTTAGGGTGTGTTTCACATCACCAGAGGAAAGGTCTTTTCTATGGAAGGGTGAATGGGATTTCCTAGAGAGAAGAAATAGACCTATGCATCATGGTTTAAGAAGAATTAAAGATCATATTTCTAGTTTATATCTAGATGAATATGGAACTTCACAGATGGACTTTCCTCCATTGGTGGATTGTTTTAGTGATGTCTTTCTAGACAAATTTTTAGATTTATATCTAGAGGTAGAGGTATATTTCTCTATTGAGTTAGTACAAGGAGTGGAAGTCATGTCCTTTAATCTTTATAGGATGGCTACACAAGAGCTACATGAGATCAAGGAGAAGTTAGCGGTGTTTCAGGTGAAGGGTTTCATCTGACCCAATACTTCTCCTTGGGGTTCAACTATCATTTTTGTAAAGAAGGCAGATATTACCCTTAGTCTTTGTGTGGATTATCATAAGCTGAACAAGATGATAGTCAAGAACCGATATCCCATTCTGAGGATTGATGATATCTTTGATCAACTTCAAGGAACACGATTATTCTTGAAGACTGACTTGAGATATTATTGTCATAAATTGAATGTTAGACCATCAAATATATCTCTTACACCCTTTCAGAGTAGGTACGGTCTATACAGGTACTTGGTTATGCTGTTTGATCTCACAAATGCACTATAAGTTTAATGACATAGATGAAATGAGTGTTCCATACTTACTTGGATTCTTTGGTGGTTGTTTTCATGGATGATATCTTGGTTTACTCTCATACTTGAAATGATCATTCCATCCATCTTTATATCATATTGAGTACACTGAGAGAGAACCCGTTATATGTTATGATATTAAAATGCCTATTTTGGATAGAAAAAATTTGCTTCTTAGGACATATTATCTTAGAGATAGGTGTATCAGTGGACCCAAAGAAAGTGAGAGTAGTAGTTTCCTCAGATTATCTGAAGAACAACATTGATGTATGGAGGTTTCTAGGGTTGTTTGGTTAATACATATGCTTCATTCAAGAATTTTCATTCATAGCAGTGCCACTGACAGTCTTGACTAAGAAGGGTGTGAAGTACTTGTGGATATATTCTTGTGATTTATCCTTTTTGGAGTTGAAAGTGAGATTGAATTCAGCCCCAACATAGATTTTCCCCTATCCAAGAAAGCATTACACCATTTACTATGATTCATAAGGTATCATACAGGGATTAATGCTTATTCAAGGGGAAGGAGTCGTTGCATACGAGTGTTGGTAGTTGAAGACACATGAGATTAATTAACTGACACACGATCTCGAGTTAGTTACAGTTGTTCATGCTTTGTGTGGTTGGAGACATTATCTTTTCGAATAGATTTTTTGTATACACAAAACAAAAAGGACGTAAGCATATGTTTACTCAGTGATACCTAAATTTGAGATAGCGATGGAGGGTTGGGTACCTTCAGTCTTATGATTTTTATCATTTTGACATTCCTGGAAAAGTAAACGCATTTGCTGATGCGTTGAGCATGATGACTCAAGTATAGGTCGTTCAGGAGGCCAACAGTGAGTGGAATTTTACAGCTCTATTCTCTAAGATTCATTTGGTGGTTCACGATAGATAGTAGATGATATTTCTTTCTTCTGCAGCTGATACTACTACTCTACAGGATTGACTGAGAATGAGGTAGCTATTAAATTATGAAGGCCTAGTTCTATGGGAGTGTGTGTCAGGAGAGCACACTACTCCTAGGTGGACCATAATTGAGGATAAGGTTCTGTGTTTTCATGGGCACGTATGTGCATCAACAGACATAAACGAGGATCTTTTTAGATATTTTTCATGAAAAAACATGGACAGTTCATCCTAGTGTCAACAAGATGTATCAACATCTACATCGTTAGTATTGGTGGCCAGGCATGAAGAGGGATATTTCTAGTTTGGTCATGAAATGTTCCACATATCTATAGGTGAAGGCGAAGCATCGGCGACTAGTAGGGATATTTCAATAGTTACACATTCTTTAGTGGAAGTGAAATTATGTCGTGGTGGATTTCGTGACGGGTTTACCAAGCTAACCACGAGTAAATCATGTTGTATGGCTTGTTTCTGATAGACTCATGAAGGTATTACACTTCTTGTTGATTAATGAAACCATCAAGGTTGATGCGCTTGGAAGGTTGTACATCTGAGAGATTGTACATTTTCATGGGGTTCCACACTCCATTATTTCTTATAGGGATGCCCGATTTACTTCTCCTACATTGTAGGGACTATATTGGGATATGGGTACATAGGTCCATCTGATTATAACATTCCACCCCAAAATAGATGGCCAATCCGAGTACATGATCTAGGTTTTGGAGGGAATGCTTCGAGCATGTGTCCAGTATTTTGGAGGATAATGGGAGAGAAACATACCACTTCTATAGTTTTCCTAAAATAAGAGTTTTCAAGCAATGATTCATATGGATAGTTATGAGGATTTGTATGGTAGGACTTATCGATCACCCTTATGTTGGCTGGAGGAAGGAGAGGAAGCTATGATGGAACCTCATCTTGTCTAGGAGATCATAGATGAGGTAGAGTTGATTTCAAAGAGGATGGGTACTGCACAATTTGGCCAGAAATTGTATGATGATCGATGGAGACAACATATGGAGTTTGAGGTAAGAGATAAGGTTTTCATACATGTCACACTGAGATAGGGACACCAGAGGATTGAGAGACATGGGAAACATTCACTGAGGTAAGTCGACCCGTTTGAGGTTTGGGAGAGATTCTGGCTGGTTCCCAATCGGTTGTAGCTACCTCAGAGGTATTGTGCTATGCAGGGTGTGTTTCTTGTTTATCGGCTATAACACTACTCTTTAGATGTGTCTCATGTTTTCAACCTGAGGAGGTTGAGTTAGAGGTGGAATCATCCTTTGAGGGGAACCCTATTCAGATTGTGGATTGTACCACGAAGGTTCTCTATGGCTGGTCTGTTCCTCTGGTATGGGTACTATGGCAGCACATTCGAGTACTGAAAGAGACATGGGAGAGGGATGTTGATGTATGATCACAGTGGCTGGAGTTGTTCAAATATTCTTCTTCCCCACCCTTGGATGGGAAATTCGAGGACACATTTCTTTAAGGTGAAATTTTGTAAGATCCTGGATCATCATTTTAGTTATGGATCTTTATTATGGGGTTTTTTAGGAAAAAAATATGAAATAAGAATTTTTATTTGTACACATTGTGTACTTATGTGTACACACCATTACTTATGAGTATACGTTGTGTACCCATGTACTGCTTACAGTCGTGTACTAGCCATGTAACGGCTGAGTAAATGGTTGTGAAGGTGACTTGGAAGACTGCCTAAAGTGAAAGTTGGCTGAGGATAATACATGGTGTGTACATTAAATGAACATAAAATTTACATTTCTTTTTTATCTGAATAATCAGTGTGGGGTCATGTCTAATCCTTGAATACATAATATCCCATCAGTTCATAAAAAAGTGTGATAGAATGACTACGAATTTTGAGCCCCTCCTAGTTCTCCATTTGAGCTCTGAATGAGATGTCGTCTGGTGCATTGGAATCCCACTGGTGAGTTCTCAATCCCCATAGGTCTTTTCTTCCAAATTATTATTATCTTGTGATTTATCTATGGAATATGATTTTTACCCTTTTTTAGATCTACGTCGTTCTAGGCTGATTCAAGGGTCGATGTTCAAGAGTACCGATCATGAGACATTGATGTAAGTGGTTTGTTCCTTTTGTTGTTCGTATATAGAATATATATGGTAAAGTGATGCATACCCATTATTGGGGCATTTCTTGATATATAATTTAAACCTATTATTTACCTTTTGTGGTTTAATTTTCTAAAAAGGGGTGTTGCATATGTGTAAGGTGAGATACCTTGTTTGTGGGACACCCCATGTGTTTTTCCCTTGTTTGACTATTTTTGGCCATTTGGCATAGGTTTCTTATGAGGCGTAACTTGTTTCCATGAATTGAATTGTTTATGAATGGATTTTATTGACTATATTAATTTCATGTGTTATTCTCGTGAATGTTTGACATTTAGTCGTTATAGATTACATGTGATTCTTTGTTATGATATGAGCACTGTTTTTCTAATGGACCTTGAGAGCCTTGGAACTGGAAAACTATGTGTGATTCCATATTTATTTACACAAGATCATGAGAGCCTTGGTGTTGATTTTCACCCAGGGGTATTTGTTGTTAGAGCTACCTAGGAGTTCATTTATGATTTATTTATGGTAAGTTGACCTAGGTGGTATTGACTGTGAGAGCTACTCGGTGGTCATTTATAAATTAGTGATGCCATGTTGACTCAGGGGTATTGAATGTGAGAGCTACCCAGGTGGTTTTTATATAATGAATTGGTGATGTGTGGAACAAATGGGTTAGAATATGAGGTCTTTCCTAGATGTTTGTTTATTAATTATTGAATGATTATGGTGCGTCTTCCAAGCCAAATCATAAGGTTGGACTCTCTTTTACTTGATTGTTTAGATGGCCTACTGAGACATCTATTTTGATAATATTACAAATGTAGATATTAATTATAGGAAATATCACAAGATTAAATTATCCAATGGACTGAATAATTGAAAAATTTAAATTAATGTAATTAAAAACTATATGATTGTTTACTTTTGAGTACTTCCTAGTTTGATACTTCATTTTTCATATTGCTTACTATATATATTCACTGACAGTTAGACACATATATTTTGGTGATTTCCTACTGGGATTTCTATAAAAACCTATTTGAGTTATTATTTTGACCCTAACAGATTATATGGTTACAGGTATTGATAATGGAAAGTGACCTACTTCATTAGGTACTTGATGGTTGTTGGAGCTGGAGAGCATGAGACTATGCTGAGGCATGCGATGTGGTTGGAGTTTACTGTTTTCTATACTTTTGTTTTTGTAGTTTATTTCCATCATTGTGACATGTTTTTATTCTTTCCAAGACACATGTGACATGAATCATTTATATATGCTCTAGTTTTTATATTACTATCAGTCATATGTTTTTTTAATATTTTTGTATGATATTACTATTTATGATATTTTTTACTAATTTTTATTCTATTGTTAATACTCTTCCAATGAAATCATTATTTTCCCATTATAAGACCTTGGCCCTTGCTAGTAGTTGGAAGCCACTGGAATCTGGGGAAATATGCTTGAGGTCATCTAAACAACCGAGTAAGGGGATCCCTTGGGCGACACCTGGAACATCAACATTACACATCTAGTTTTAACCATTTGTAATAATGTTTTATTTAATGAGGGAATTTTTTGACATAATTTTTTATGGTTTCCCAATTTATTATAACCATAAAATATGTTTCCCTAGGGAATGAAATTTACGTATTGGATCTCTTGATTCCCAACATTCAGATCTCAATTTCTATTTCATTTTTTTCTACGTTATTTTTTTTGATATATATACTATAGCAATTCACACAACAGTGCATACACTATCACTTTTTAAGTGTAATTGAGTCTTTATTTATTATTACTATCGATATACACAGATTATTTTTCATTTTCACTTGTATAAGAGATATTTTCCATTTAAATCATTCTTTATTGATGAAATATTATTACACCCATTTAAATAAAAGAATATTTTATTTTGGAGATTGTTGGAACCCATTTTTACTCATGTTTAAAATTATTTTCATGACTGCATACTTGAGAAATTTAATTATAATTATATATTTTTTCAATTTATCTTTTTATTTTTGAAAGACTTTTATATTTTGGACTCCAATGAAGTAGTGATTAAAAGTGGAAAAATAGGATTTACATGTCGTGTACAATATACACGACATGTAATCATCATTTACAACATTCTTACAGAACCCCAAACCAACTCATGAAGGCTTTACATAACTTGAATCTTTTATACGTTGTTTAAGTACATTACATTTCATGAGGATTTAAAAAATCATAATCCCACTGAAATTGAATCACATACACAGTGTGCATATTTTACACGATGTGCAAAGTTCACAATCCAACTGAGTCCAAGATACATGATGATATTTAAAATGTAATTATAGATCCAAAAAAATGTTATTCATCCAACATACACAATGTGTAGGTGTTTTGATAAATCCACTTAAATCTGATACACGATGTGAAGGAATTACACATTGGGTAATTTTTTATTATATATATTTTTAGTGCTCTTTTGTACAGTGTATCTTCGCACTCTTTGTTTTCTTGGACTTTGGATTCTCTATTTTCATGTCTTTCTTAACCAAACACTATTTTTATTCATTTCTATAGTTTTATTTCAAATAATATTGGTATTATCATAATTCCAAATCAGTTCTTCATCCATTTCTAATCTGATTCTATTTTTATTCTTGGATTCAATACCGTTCAATATTCTTCATATGTTCTTTTTCCCATTATTTTTTCTTTATTATGAGTAAGTGTTTGATTGGATTTACATTAAATTATAATTTTCTTATCCTAATTATTTGTTTTTAAAAATATGTATTTCTTATTTCTCAATATTTTAATGATTATGATAGTTGTTTTATAGATTCCTTTATTTTTTTAATAATTTCTTGTGAGCCTGATCTACAAAGGGTTAGGGGTTTAGGGTATGGGTGTTTATGAACCAAATTAATCATTAAATTGATCTTTGGTAACCCTGTATCCAGTAATTAGGTTAGAAATAACTATTCATCACATTCTCTTGCAATTCCAAGACCGTGTTATGTGAAATTAAATGGACCTGACATAATTGGAGTTGAGTAGTGTATTCCAATTATTGTATGATGTATTATGTATATAAGTTAAGCATAATGCATCATTGTTGTTAGCTCTACCTTGAACAAGGTATAGCATCAGAATATGTTAAAATAATTGTTTTGACTGAACCAATTATTAACCATTTCACCACCTAATAGACTATTAAATAGGACAATTGAAAGCATAATTTATTATAATATGCTTATAAGAGACTAGAAATTGACCATGATACCATTATAGTTATGAGAAATAAAACCAAAATAAATTTTTAACAGAAAATCAAAACATGAAGAGAGAAAATGACGAATTCTATTCAAGGGTTTAGATTGAGTGGTTTCTTGTTTCTAGTGTTCATTTTGGGTGTGACGTTATACTACCTATTTAATAATCCCTTAGTATATATAGTTTGGGATTATAAATTTCTAATCTGATCAATTCTTGTGCGTATTAAATGAAATTTGTGGGTTCATATTTAATAGATTTTATTCTTTAGTGGAAAATTTCCTCCATTCTAGTTGAATTTTCTATCAATATCGGTCTCCTCCACTGGTATTGGGCGGTTAAATATGTATATATTAGTTTTTACAATTATATTTTAAAATAAAAACTCTATGACTCATTAGGTTATGATATAATCGTACAGAAACAAAACAGGTTCACATTACCATGTACAAAATAAAGTGACAGTGACATGAAGATGTTTACATGGTTCAGATCTAGTGTGAAATTGTAGTCCTTATTATTTTTGGTTACACCCCTTACCACATATTATTTTAACTATATCCCAAGTGAAATTCACTTACGAAAGATTATGTTGAATCCAACCACACATGTCCGAATTTGTACCCAATAACACAACTTCCCACTATAATAAAAATGATGATTATAAGAACTGAAGAACAAAAAAATAAATAAAGTTTCCTAGAAAGAAAATGTAGATCTACTAGAATATAACAAAATAAATCACCCATAAAGTTAAACTATATTACACTATAAAAAAATTCTCATCTCAAACACATATCCCCTAAATATGAGAGATTCATTGGGTATTTATCATTTAAACAAGAATCCTTATCTTTAGATAACTCCCACCATTACAACATTAATATTTCCCAGACCTCAAATAACTATGCATCATTGTTTTTTCTCACTATCAACTATGTACCATGTGTCAACATTGTCCATCATTTTTATTTCACCCAAATAATGACAATCTTCTCTAGGTTTTCACATAATCATTTCTCTTTGGTGTGTCAACGACATCCACACCTTTTTCAATCGAAAAATTCATAAACATATAATATATATGACCTCCATAAATACAGTAAAATAAAAAATATATATAATTTAATACAAAAATAACACCAAAAATCATGGAGGAACATAGAACTTTCCAAAAAATAAAATTCATGTGTTTATATAAATATAGATTTTCTACAAGAAAAAGTTTTGAATATAGAATATAGTTAAAATTGTCTACATGGAATGCAATTCTACATGGTTTACAACATACATCTACTACATAGATCAGTAAACTATATGAAAAAATTAGGTAAATAGCAAATTTTACTCTATGATTCGATATTCATCTACGTCTCAAAACGACTACATCGTTTTCATCTCTAAGAGGATACATGGTTGAAATAGCTATGGGATTATATTATGTACTTAAAATGGATATGTAACTCCACAACAATGCTAAAATAGCTACATGATTCCCTAACATAACTAATAATGATGATGTGAATCCCTTAAATATTTGAAATGCCTATGTAACTCAAATGGGTACATGATTCAACGACATTACAGAGACAAATACATAGACATATAAACTGTTCAATCTTGAAGAGAAATACATCAGATTATTTATAACACTTCACGAAAATACTTTGTTGAATAATGAGACTCCCTTAAATGAAATTTAAATACATAAAAACCATATAAATAAATATATATATTATAATAACCACATATTTTGGTGGAAAAAATAAAACTACCCTAATATTCAAAAAAACTATTGGATATTCCAACATCATCAATAGTAGCCCCAAAACCATGGATTTCTTCACCCATGATATCTTATGACGTTTTAGGGTAAAAAAATAGATTTAAGATGTCTATATTGATATTAAAATAAAAATAAATTATATTTTGTAATGAATTTGATGACTTATGTACCTATTCTTCCAAATAGTGTAATACATTCGATCCTTGATTTATAATAATTGGATATTTATCTAAAAAATATTGTAACAATACGTGTTAAAGACTTAGGAAATTATAGATCGTATCAATGAATGGTCTTGTTAGTTTTGGGGATTATGAATCAAATAAATTATTAAGAAAACCTATGATAATTCTATTTGTAATATCCTAATATTTTGAAAGATTGATATTATGTTCGATAATGTGTACAACATGCAACAACGAGTGTAAAAGAATGATGATTTTTTTTAAATATGACTATTATAACATAGCCATTAAAATGGGGGGTATAATTACAATTACATAATTATTAATATATATATATATTAGTTTTGAAATCAATAGAAAATTATTTATTAATTATTATAAAATAGTAACATCATTTTTAGTAGTCATTTTATTCTTCAATAATATGTTTTCTTCAAAAATGTTTTATTAATTTTTTGAGTGAATATTTAAATTAATTATTCTAAAATTCATAAATTTAATTTTATAAAAAAATATCATTTTGAAAATAAGTATATCAAATTAATTCTATAGTGAAAATTTTAAATGTTTCTGAAAATTTTGATTTTCAATGAATAGTGAAAATATAGTATTTATTGAATACAATATATTATTTTAAAGTATTTACAAACTAAAAATCTATTTTTTATTAGTATTAACATTTAAATATTTTTTATTGATATAAATAATACTATTATGTTTTTCTTTATGAACTTAATAGTATAATTTAATATAAAAACATTGTATACATAAAATGGGCATTTTTTGAAAAATGGTTTTTCATCGCATTTTGAATGTATAATTTTAAATTAAATATTCATAATTTTGTGTTTTGAATTTTTAAAATTGGATTTAGCATTTGGAATCATTGGGTCCTAATTTTTTAAATGATCCTCATTTATTATTGGTCAATATGAATATTAACCTAAGAAAATGTTTTACTAAGGTAAAGGGTAAATTAGGTAATTATGGATTACGAATGAAATGATAAGAACTATAAGATGACCACATAACTTGACTTAATTTTATTGTGGAATTAAAATAATCAACAAACATAAAATATTCTATTATATGGCCTATTTCTATTTAGGCTTTATTCTGACCATTGTAATATATTATAAAATTAATAATGAAAAATATCGTACAAATAGTTTTTAAAAATGTAAAATTTTAATGTGGGGTTAAAATGAATGAATTTAATATATAAATATTCATATGGAATCTATATTATTTATCTTCATAATAATTAATTTTATTTTTTAGTGAATAAACCTTTACCATAAATTCTTATACAAAGATGATGTAGTAATTATTCAATTAATGGAAAAAGAAATAAATAATATTATAAATATTAAAAGTAAAATAATTTTTGATAATTAATGAGATACACAAACTTTTTAGATAAATTTAATATATTAGGGATTTAGTAAAATATTTGTTTCAAATTTCATTTTTTATCTTAATGTTATCAATGTCAAAGAAATTAATAGTTCTAAAAATTGGCATTAATGTTTTTTTATAATAACTAATATTTTATTAATTTATATAAAATTATTAAAAATAATTTATTCATAGATATGATTATTTTATACTTTATTGTATTTACCATGGTCCATTTAAGTGTCCTTCATGCATTTATTTTAACTATCATGACCCTCAAAGAGTAGAAAACCATGTTGTCATAATAAGTTTTAAAATGGTTAAAAGGGGGGTAAAAAAAAGATAAGCATACAATGTTATATAAACACATAAAAAAAATTATCTTATGAGATTTGTTTGACTAATAATCATCTTATACTAATATATTATTAGTTTCAATAATTTTTTATTTCAAAATTAATTTTTATTAAATTAGTATTTTATGAAATTCCATGAGTTCCCCTCCTGTCATTTATAAACTTGTACCACCCTTTCTGATTTTATTCCACTTAAAAACCCATTTGTGTCTTCCAATAAATAGAAACATCCATTCCTAACACCCCACCACACATTTTATAGGTCACATTTATGGTATAAACCATCCTTAATGGTCTTAAGTTGTTATGAAAAAAGGTTTCTTGAAGAAGATGTTTTTCATTTAACCTATTGTTTTTTATTTATTATTCTGCCTCATTAAAATATTATTAAACTGTACCTATATAATAACATTATTATATCAAATAGAAGGAGATTTTTTTATTTCAATTTCTCAAATTATATTCATTAATATCCTCCATGAAATAAAAAATCACTCAATCATTATTTTTTATAAAGAACTAACGCCTCACAGACTAATGTAATTTATTTTCCTTCACCACCTCTCAAGGATAGTTATAATGATATAATTAATGTTTATATATGATATTAATTACTTTTTTATCATCATTTAAATATAATATATCATTTCCATTCTTAAATTTCCATTCATGAAGGAATTATAATGTTGTTCATGAGTACTTGTGCACTACCACCACCACAAAGTGGTGCAATTCGTTTTTCATCACCACAAGGCCAAGATGATTAATTTTTGTAGGTTTAAAAATATAAAATGGGTTTTATGATATAATTTTACTTTTGAAATTTTAAAATAAACCTATCTTATTTATACAAATATTGTTGAAAAATGGATACGTTACGCATGTGTGTGTATCGTCTACCGTCTTTTATGTATCTCTCTAATGTATTGGGTAATGTTAATGAGTTAACTAAATAGGATTATACCGAGGGATTGTGGGAAAATAATTTGTTATTTTTTCCAAATTTGGGAAAATGTTAATTGGTAAGGTTTATACTAATATTTTATTGTAATATTATATGACGGTTGTTCCAATTTTAATCTTGATGATAATTTTATGTGAATATATAATGTATATTATATTATTATCCTTGTAGGGTATCCCATTTGTATGAATGAGATGAAAATGATTCCCTATGTTAACAATATTTTTAATCTATATATGCTATGTGTTTTACTGAAATATTTTTATTTCATAAGGTTACGGAATGTATAATCAACTTGATAGGCTTGAAAATTATAATTTTGTGACATATTTTTATGAGTCATTGTGATTTCATTGAAATATTATACATTTTAGTTTGATGTAATTTTTTTAGGAATTTTTTAATGAAATTTTTTGTAAGTTAAGGTGAATACATGGGTATTAAAATGTTTAATTTATGATAAATGTTTATTTTGTGAATGGAATCAAATTTACGAGTATTCATGGTCTAATAGTTTCTTTTACTAATTATATGCCACATACTATGTTTTTTTCCACATACCACTTTTTAAATTTTATTCCATTGAGTTTAAGGATGTGTAAGTAAAGATAAGAATACATGTTGAAAGTCATGATGGTTATTTTGAAATATAAAATTTGTTTCATTTTAAATAGTTTTATATTATTGGAAAAATCAATAATGATTATAAGTGTCCACTTTGTAAAATATGGGTTTTTTGGGTTTGATTTCTGAGATTTTCTCTGAAACTGTAAACCTAAAGATATCCTCAAATCTAATGAAATGATTTGTTGATATAAAACAAATTATTATGTAATTTTTAAGTTGAGGTCCTTAAATTTTCTATCATAGGAGTATTTACTAAACAATAAAGGTTGGGATTTTATTTGAAAATATATTAAAATCCCTCCATATACAAAATATATATCATTATAAAAAGAGTTGAGATTATTTGAAAAAATATAAGGAATTTTAGATATAAATTTTTAGGATATTTTAGTGTTTTTATATGCTCACATTGACTCATTTTGGTTTTAGCAAATAACCAGATCTAGTGGGAACCAAACTTTCAATGGATGTGAAGGAAAATATGGTAGTTTTCTGAATATAAATTCAAATGAAATGGTTTTTGTAGTTAAATATCTTATGGTTATTATTAACCATGTATTAAAATTTATGATCAATTACTTTATCCTATGTGAGTTTCCTAACACATCAAATAAGAAAGTGATAAAGCTATATTAATTATTATGTAGTAATGATCATAAAGGTACAATTATAAAATGATATATGTGTCTTGAATCATTGATGTAAAACCCATGGAAATGTATTAGGATAAAATGAGGATTTTTTTATGTGGTAAAGGAGGTAATGAAAAAATAATCTACCAAGTAAAAAAGGAATAATTTAGTTAACACCATTAAGAGGATATAAATTATTCCAAAAGAATCCAATTAATGTTTTATATAATTGGGGAGTATGGTAATTATGAAAATAATTATTCTAGGGGGGATGCTCTAGAATGAGATCTAAAGACAATACATGTGAATGTTTATGAATGGATAATTAAATTTTATAAACTTGAGGAATCTATAAATAACAAATGAAATGTATATATTATATACGAGCCAATGTTTTGATATAGTTTAATCATATGTAAATATTCATATTTTTTATAGGAAGGAATTATTAAGGAATACCATGGAAAACCATGTTTATACAACAATATTGTATGATTATAGAATCAATATATAGAGATTATATTGTAATGATGTATTTATATAAATATGATTAATTATAATTTCAAAGACATAGACACATATTTTGAGGTTTTATGTTATGGGAACTGCCAATGAGCATGTTCCCAAGTTTTAGAGGCTCATGCATGGCATCCAAACGACCCAAGATAAAATATAGAAAGGGGAGGAATTATCATGTTACTGTAGTGGAATTGTAGTAGGAATTCTAGCAGTACTATAACAACGGAGGTACTTTAGCAGCAGTGCCACTGTAGAGGCAGCAATACTATAGTGGAAATTGTAGCAATAGAGATACTATAGGAGTCTGGGTACTATTGCAGTACTATACCCATAGGGAAATTTGGGACAATAAATGGGCATTCAAGACTTGTATTCATGCCCCATGTCCATGGGACTTTGAGCTAGTAATGGGTCCCCCTCTAACAAAACAAAAGAGGTATTTTCTTTAATTTAAAAGTAAGGATTCGACCCCTTCCTTTTTAAAAAAATGTTATAGGAACTCTTTGGCATATATTTATTGAGATTTTATATGTGTTTGAGATATTTTTAACCTTTAAGTTTATCATATGTAAAATTTATTTAATAAATAATTATCTTATCATTTTTTTGACATAAGTTTAAATAAATTGATAACCATTAGTGTTTATATAATAATTGATGATTAAGTTTACATTTAAGGATGTTAATTGTATTTTTTAAATTTATAGGAATTATATTGATATAGTTTTAGATAAATAACATATCACATGTAGTGTGATATCCTATCGCATCTGGAATAGCCATGACGCTTGAGAAAACAACCAATGTAAGACAAAGGTGTAACACCTACCACTTGACTATTTAATTTACTTGTTAGTAAGAAATTATTTTTTAATAGTTTTTTTAAAATAATGACTATATGGATTTTGGGATAATGTTACTATTAAATAAAAAACCCAGGGGTAGAAAAATGATTTCATTATTTGGAGATTAATTTCATTTTAAAAGAAGTAATATATTTTTTAACCTTTTTTAGATAAGGTTAAAAATTATTATTTGATTTTATTTTGGAATTAATTATTGAATTATATTTTTGAAATAATATGAGATATAAATAGAGTGATTTAAGAAATTATTATCATATCGTTGATATTATATGACCATGTCTTTAACTTGTTTTGTATATAAAATTAAGAGTGATTAATGTTTATTGTAGAAAAATGTTAATTTAATATTTGATGAATATGTGATTATGTATGGAATTTGTTTATTTCAATTTGGGTGGGAATAAATTGATAAATTTTGAGGATAGATCTAAGTTGATCATTGGTTTTTATTATTGATGGCTTAGATATTAATGTTTTATTTCATTATATAAATATTTTTTATTTTGGAGAAATGTCTTAACTTGTTATTATAATTATTTTATTAGATAGCATCTATAGGTACATGGTAATTTTTTTTATCCATTTGTGTAGGTATATGATCCAATATATTTTTCTTTTAGTTCTTCAAGAATAAATATCTGACCATTAAAACACATCATTTAGAGGAAATATAGGTAATGTGGTGAAAATTTATTAATTGATGGAGTTATTCTTATCAAGTAAGTATATTTTCTTATCTTATTAGTAAAAAAGATTAATAATTCCTCAAATCATGTAAAAATATATTAAAAAAATTATTACACTATTAATTTCTCTTCCAATGAATCAATTGTCTTTTTCACACCTATTTAGATTTTGTTGTCATTGACTTTATCGTGATAATTCAATTTATAATAATCAATGTTATCTATTGAAATCTATATTTATTTATATTATTATTTTCATGGATTTTAATATTTTGAAATTCCACTAATATTTTCATGTCTAGAAACCCAGTTATCTGTTTCCCTTGATGGCCTTCATATTTACCTTTTCCTCTTTTCAAGAAGATTCTTTATTAATCCTTTTTACAATGTGTTATTTCAAAATATAAAACCTTTTAACTAATATCATATTCTAAACTTTGAGGATGAATTTTCTAAATTGGGAGATTTTATATCATGAAATTTTTAATGAATGAAATTATGTTTGATAAAGTGTAAGATATCCATCAATAAACAAAAAAATATATTTATTTCTTTATGGATGCCATAAACAATCCATTAAATTTCAATCTCCGAATATGATTTATTATATATTTAAATAATTATATAATATTTATCATAAATAAATATTTATTAATTAATGATTAGAAAATAAGAACTCGTTTTTTAGAAAATATGTTTTATTCTTTAAAAAAATCATTCAAAGAAGATTTTAATTATATTTTTGAGTGAATAATATAAGTAAATTTTGGAACATATTGATAATTTATGTAATAAAATAAATATAATTTTTTAATTCATCATATCAAAATTTCCCAATGTTATGTTTTTAATGTTTTTTTAAAATGTTTGATTATTCCGTGAATAATGAAAAATAATGAATTTTTTATTGAAAACAATATTTTCTATAAATAATTTGAAATTTAAAATTAAAATTTGGATTAGGTTTAAAATATATTTATTTCTAACTTATTAAAATTATCTAGTTATTTATATAATTAAATCTATCATTGAATTTATTATTAAATTATTTTATAATAAAAATATGCATTATCGTGAAAAAATATGGAAATTAAGGGTAATAAATAATATAATGAGGACAATGAAATGATCCTAACATTTTCGTAAATTTTAGTGTATTAATAATTTTAATCAGTACTCATACAAGATTTAGTTATTCGGAATTTTGTTGATATTTTTCTATTTATGACATTTATAATATTATTTTCTCATAAAATTAAAATATTTCACACACATGTTTTTAGTAACAATCATATTTTTATCATGTGGATATATCAATCATAGAATTGATAAACTATTTCATACTAGGTATATAACACATCCCTAATCAATGATTTTTTTCAATACCTCTAAAAAATATTTTCATCATTCCTTTACTGGGGTTTCATGTTATACCGAACATGCATTGACAGCCCTTATATAATGATAACATCAACTCTCAAGGGAGAGAGATATCACCTTACATCCTGATTCATCCCCTAATTCTGTATAAGTTTACGGTGGAAGATGAATATCCCATAAAATATTTATATAATTTTGGAAATTATTTCTTTCTTTGTAAACAAATCTATATCAATTGAATGATACATATGAAAAGATCATTATTGAAGACATGACCATATTGAGGAAATATAACGATGTTTTATGTGAAGATTTGCATGGTCTTTCTCCAAACTGAGAGGTTCAGCTATAAATTGAACAAATACCTAGATATCTCCATATATACGAGATTCATTAGAGATTGGCCACCATTATGTTTTATGAACTAATGTAGCAGTTAGAATAGAATCCTGGCAATGGTTTTATATGCCTGACTATAGTATTGTGGGATGCAATGGTCAACATCATCAAGAAGATGGATAGTTAAATGTTTCTAAGCACTTATTATTATGAACTGAAAAAAAAACTTCATAAAAATCATGTATCTGATATCACATATAGATTACATATTTATTCAATTACCTGGGTACCATTATATTTCTAAGGTGGACCATCAGTTGGGATATCACCAGTTAATAGCAGAGATGAAATATATTCAAAAGGACACCCTTTGAACGAGGTATGAAATCTATCAGTTAATATTGATTCCCTTCAAAGAAACTAATTCCCTCTAAATCATCATGAAAAAAATGGTGTCATTAGGGATTACCATAGAAAATTTGTGGCAGTACATATAGAGGATATTCTGATATACTCAAAAATAAAGAGGAATGTGATCATCATTTCAATAATATGATAATGACTATGTGATTATAGAATATATATAAGATTTGTAGTAATTTTTTTGATAGATGAAGGGTCATTATTTGGTTGTATAATCATCAAAAAAGACAAATAAGTGGACCAATCCATTATAATGTCTATTCAGGATTAGAAAAAACTAGAATTTGTCATTGATATCTAGAGTACCCTTAAGTTAACTAGGTATTACCAAATATTTTTTATAAGATTATTTCAATACTCAGTCACACTAAACATTCTCTCTTATAAATGAATAATGATTTTCTGAAAAAATCATTTTTAGGATAGAATCATGAAATTTTAAAGGAGGATTATCACTATGCTAGTTCTAATGCTTCCCTCTTACGTGGAACATTTTTAGGGTTGAATTTGATTCTTCAATGAGGTTTTATATTTTATAGTAATATAGAATGATAGAGTGTTAATATATTAATTAATGTAGTTGAAATATCATGAGTAGAACTATCAATTTAATGATATAGTGTTGGTTGCTGTAATATTCATGTTCAAAATATTGAGGAAATATCATTCTAGGGAGATGTGTCAGATATATATGGATAATAAGATCCACAAATTTATATTCACAGAGAATAATATTAATATTCTCCATCATATATGTTTATAGTTGATCAAGAATTATTATTGTTAAATCCTATACTATCCTATGATGGTAAACAAATCGGAAGATAAAATATGTAGAAATGAACAGAGAACCTTATAATTGATGAGAATTTAGAAGATTCCAATCAACTTATACATCAAAATGATGGATAATATGATCAAAAATAGAGGGAAAAAATTATTTCATTTAAAATGATCACTCAACCATACATTCTAAAGAAGATAAATGTTTATAAAAGTGCTTATTTGGATTATAGAAAATAGGGGAATGTCTAATGAAAGTGAAATCATTGTATTTTCGAAGTGAATAAGGATTTTTAGGATTCATCTCAAAACTATGAATAAAATAAAATCCTGAGATGATGTGGGGTATTTTGAATGATGAACATAGCTCAACCTTTTACATATACCTATGGAGACCATAGATATATCAAGATATATGAGAGCACAATCAGTTTGATAATATAAAAAGGATATCCAGGAATATACCTAAAAATTCCTAGAATATTAGTTAGAAATGGCTAAAATAGAAACATCCAAATAGATGATACAACCATTTCCATTAATTACATTGAAGTGGGAAAACACCACCAAGAACATTGATAGTGGACTTGAAATGAAATAAATAGGAAATGATGAAATATGGGATATTTTGGATCTTATTATAAATACAACACATTTAATAACTATTTGACAGGACTTTACACTTAATTAAACTGAAGGGACATATATTAGTTTAGAAGTGAGGATGTATAGAACACCATTAATGATTATATTTGATAGAGATATTGAATTTAACACCATTTTCTAGAAGATTCTATAACATAATCTAAACACTAACTTTTAGTTCTATATGTTTTATCACCCTCAAGATGATTGATGCTTTGAGCACACTAGATAAAAAATAAATTACATTTTTAGAGTTTGATCAAAATACACCAAAATTGATTGGAATCGACATATTCCCCTACTCATTTTATCCTAAAATATAAAATTTTACTCATGTATCAATATAGAAACATTTGATACAAATTATGAGAATATATATATAACACATGTATTTTGGGGTGAAGCTGGTGAACATGATCTTCTGGAGTGTGAAATTTTTGAGGAAATTATAGAAAAGTTCAAGACCAATCCTCAAGACATCAGAGCTGATTAGATTCCATAGAACAACCATGTGAATAACCTCTGTTGAGACCTATAGTATGTGGTTGGATATAAAGTGTTCCTATTCATATCTCCATGAAAGAGAGTCATTATATTTGGAAATAACATAAAGCTAAGTCCCAAGTATATAAACCCCTTTGAAATTCCAGATCGCATCATGTCTATGGCCTATCAACTAAAACTCTCACCAAACCTATCTCATGTAAATGCCATCTTCCACATATACCTCTTGAATACATACATACCAGATCCCTAAAATGTACTAAATTCAAAGGTGGTACAAATAAAAATGATATTTCTTTTGAAGAACAACCAGAGAATTTATTGGACAGTATAGATATAGTCCTACGAAACACGAAAACTCACATCAGAAAGTTATATTAAGAAACCATAAGTATGATGTGGGGAGATGGTAACTTTAGTATTATTTTATATATAACTACCCTATTTTTTCACATCAGTATGTAAAATAAACCTTTTGTGTAAAAATATCTAATGGGGGATTCATAATGTAATGACCCTGAATTTTACGAATGGAATTTTCATTCTAAATATATAATTTGGGACATGAGCCACAAGATAAAATAAAATACATTTTATAATCAATATTAAATTTTAATTTATAGAAAAAATATCAACATAATAATTTAATTTATTATAATTTGATAAAATATAGAAAATAAAATAAGAGTAATAGGAAAATTTGTATCTTCCCAATCCCCTAAAATAATCGCACTCACGAACTAAACTATAGAAAATAAGAATAATATTAGTAATGTAATATTAATTTTCTAAATTAAAATATATAACATGGATTGTAAAAATAAGTGAAATATGGATTAATTAAACATGAGGTATTTATAAGAAATGGGGAACCTATATAACCGCTACAAATCTAATCATTAGAATAGAAATTTTATGGTTGGAATAGTAATCTGAACATTTGGAATAGTAACCTAACAATTCGAATTGTATCATTTCTTATAGAAGTGTAAACTAAAATTTTGGTATCTTTTAAAATTAATATAGGATATATTTATACTATTATACATGTACATTAATTTTTAAAAACCGATTAATTAATTAATTTTTTTAAAACATAATTATTTTAATTAATCATTTATAATATATATTCATAATGATTTAAAAGGAAATATATTTAAATTAAATTAATATATATATATATATAAATTTTTATTTTAATGATAAGATAATAATATGGGAACATATGTAATTTTTAAATGGTCATGAAATTAAAACTAATATTAAATTTTTTATTTTTCAAATAAATGAAGATTTATCACAAAATTTATATTCACATATTTAGAAAATTGTTTTAATAATAAACATTTCAATTTTTTAATCTAAATAACTAAATGGTGACGTTATTATATTTCCCTAAATTATTTGAAATTTTTTGTCAGTATAGAGATATGGTGAAAACTGTATTTAACACTCTAAGATAAATAAATGATTTTTTAGTCATGGATAATGCAAGAAACCACTATTTTAAACTCATAATCATTATTTAATATATTTAGTTACAATAATAAAAACTATTTATAGTATTTATAAAAAATAATGATATAATTAATATAATATTCAATATACCCCTCTCCCCTCTTTATAAATATCATCATTCACAACACCTTCTCCAATAAAGTTCAATGCCTTGGAGAATTCTGAAATTATACCAAATTATATTCAAAATATTCCAAAAAAATTCATATCTATGCTTCTCTAACAAAAATACCAATTCCATATTCCTTATGATGTTTTTTGAGGATATGAGATTCAAGAGGTAACATTCTCAAAATGCCTTTTTTAAATTATTTTCTTCTCCAACCTTCTCATCACCTCCATCATCCAATATGGAATAATATCTCCAATATCATATATCTAGTAAATTTTTTATTTATATTTGATTTCCTATAATCCATCATATTCCCTTCTCTTCTTATTCTAACAATAGAAACATAGTCTATATTAGGTCGGTTCACCGCTGCCATGGATGATGAGTTTTTGATTTCAATTACTTTTGTCATTATAGGTTGTATTCAATTATAAAGGATTAAAATGAAATAAAATATTTGTATTAAATATTTTTTCACATTATATAATTAATATATTTCCATATTATTGTATTAAATGAAACCAGTTTTTGATGGTCGACAAACTCACCTAAATGTAGTATCTATTTAAAAATAAATTTTTTATAAATTAATCATCCCAATTTTAGAAAACATATGGATTTTTGTTACAATTTATTTTTTTAGAATTCCATGAATAACATCTCACTTCACTTTTAGTGTTATAGTCTCCTTTGACAAAAACATCATTAATTTTTCATTGTTTATTTTTTCATGGAACCATGAAATAAACGCACTGAGATGAAAAAAAAATTAACCATTTTATCCTATTACAATAGTTATTAAGGAGCATAATAAAAAATAGAATAAATAATTTTTATTGATAAATTCCTCCAAATTATGTTATTATGGAATTTAATATGATTATTCAGGACAAAATGTGTAATTGATGGACGATTCTTGAATACATGGTAAGGGAACCTTGGAACACCCTTTTTTTATTATACTAAAATACTTCTCTCTCACAATCAATTTCTTTGTATCTCTCTATAAGATTTTATAAAATTTAAATAATTTCATTATATATGTCTCTAACATATATACTGGTATTATAATCCCTTTCGTTGATAGGGTAATACATGCATTATGTTCCTTTCACAAACACCTTATTTAAAATCACACTCAATTAAAGGGGTCCTTTATATCCCTTAATCCTATTATGTAATTTTCATTGAATTGATAATTATACATATATAATCTGATATAAATAACTAAAATATTTAATTCATTCTTCTATGTAAAATATTTTTGAAATATCATTTTATTATGATATGTGAAATAATAATGCCACCCATTTTATTCCATGGGTAACTCATATATTTATGCCATATAATGGATTTCCTTTTGTGTTGTACATATGCCTATACATGTTATGAAGTGTTCTCCTAGATTTAAAAAAAAAGTGATGGATAATTTTTTGATTCATGAGATGATATTTATTTCATTTGGGCGTGAAAATAATATGTAATGGGACACTTTCTAACACGTGTTAGTACCTTGATAGTTAGCCTTATCTTATTCTTATGCCATGTTTTATGTAACATCCCTGATCCCAGTATCCCCAATTAAGTGGATAATTTATTAAAATGAAATATATACAAGTTATCACATCCCCATGGATCTATTAGTTCAATTGTTTTGAAGAACTAGATATATACGTTGTTCATTTATTACATTGGTAATTAAATATAGACCATAACAAAGGAAAATAAACTTCTTCCTTGACAAATATTCAGAGATTTAATCTTTATAACACGGGGAGGGACAAAAAATAAAAGTGTCCACTAAAATAATTAGTAAGGGTTACATACATTAGATTCATGAATCAATATTAAGTGAATCATAATCAATAATGCATAATCAATATGTCAAGGTATACAACTGAAAAAACATTCCATTCAATCCACAAAATAAGAATAAAAATGTATTCATATATTTTATCATAATTAAAATATAAAGGATAGTAAAAAATGAATATTGAATGATGGAAATGAATTATTATTGGAAATCATGTATCTAGAACATGAACCACTACCTTCAAGAACATTAATTTTTCGTTTTATGTGATTAGGTAGAAACCAACTTGATTCTTCTTGGAAACAAAAAAAAGTGTTTGTCACCCAATATTTTTTCTAATGAGACCTTTTAATGTATCGAGTAGATAGATAATGTTGGGGTCCACCCATCACTGAAATTCAGAATCATTATTATCATGTAGATATAATTTGTGAACAATATTTCTTATCAAAATATTCTTATTGAGTTGAGGATGTATATTTATCAATATTTATGAAGTTAAAATAACATTCAATGTAAACACTATATGTAACAATGATATACATATTTGACAATAATCATATCCATGTTACATAAAATATAGGTATTTAATGAAATATTTAATTATTTATGGTCATAAATGAAAGGGGAAGTACATATAAAATAAGTCATAAATATGGAATATGTCCCATAGAAATTAATTTGTGATAAAAACCCTTACAAGGATCATATCATTAATCAAATTAATAGATTATGTGAATTAACTTAAAAAACAAACAAAATGAGTGGAAATAAAATAGAAGATAATAAAAATTAATTTCACCCATGGCCATATAATTCATGATCAATAAAATAGAAGTTTAATAAAATGAATGAAAATTGAGTTAAGAAATCTATTACCACGTTTTAATTAGTCGAAATGTGTTCACCATAAAATTAATATTTATAAAATACAATAGTAAATACCATAAAGATAATATTATTCATGATATCATATATCCATGGTAAGTATAAATTCATCAGACATAATAAATATGGGGTTAATTTTTCATATATCTCAATGAAATAAAAGTGCAATGATAAAAACCCTTAACTTATTTCTAAAAGCATTCTACACTTGTACTAAATGTCATTGAAAGTAAAGTTAGATTCATTAATTACACAATTCAGAACATATTGAATATATATTTGATTTAATATATATATATTTTCGTTTATGGCCATTCTGATGTGTTATAATTTTTAATATCATTGTTAGGAAAGAATTCATTTCATAGTTTTATGGATAGTTCCCTTGTGTAAAATAATGGGAGTTCATTTAAAATAAAATAAAAAATACCAAAGAAACGTAATTTATTATTAATGAACATAGAAATTTCAAATGGTATCATATGTAATTTTATATATGGAATAAGGATTAATCCTTATATATAATGTTGATGAAAATGTTTTAATCTGTTTGGGCAGTTTTTGAAACCGTTGCAAAATTGTATCCTATTATTTAATATTATGTTTATATATTGGTTCCAAAACATGATATAACATAAAATATGTATATTAAAAAATTATTTGACCCTAATAATTGTTTTATGAACATCCTTGAAGGAGTTAACAGAAAACAAAAAAATTATCATCCACAAAGGTAGTGAATCAACACATCACAGACAATGTTTTCATATTTAAAATAAATGAATGAATAGAGATTTAATGGTGGATTTTACATTAACACAATAACATTCAAATATCTTTAGGATAAAAAATTGAACGTGTCACTTTTCATTGGGGATATTAGGAGAGGAGAAAAAAACTAAAATAAAAGTGAAAGAAATAGGATTTTACTTCTTTAATGGCATCTCTATAAGAACCTCTTCAAGGCACTTACGTTGTGTCTTTTGGTGAGACCAATGGGTCTAGGATGTGGGGAATAGGCTTGGTAATGTAATTGGAGTTAATTTATAGAATATTTAAGGCTAATAATTTTTTAGGATAACATGTAGTGAGAGGTAGGTATTTATAGGGAGAGGAGAGGGGTGTTTTTTTATTATTTTAATCCTTTTCCTAATATCTTGGCTAAAAAATATCACTTTGGACAATTCACATAAATAAATATAGTAAATAGTTAATATAATTTATAACTAATTAGTTATAAATAATGATTTGTTACCACATCCATAAATTACACTTGACTCAATATTTCATTTATTTACAATGTCAAATATAGTATTTTACATTATTTCACTATTCACAAAAAAATCAACTATTTTTGAAAAAGCCTAAAAAATAACATTATCCATTTTTCTAAATGAATATTTAAAAATGAAATCCATTTTTTGAAAATAAATTTAAATATATGATATGTTTAATTTTTAATTAAATCATCATTTATTTTTTGAAAAATACAACTTTTAATATTGTAACTCATTTTACAAAACATTTAAAAATTATTTATCACCTCATAATATTTTTATTTTTATAAAACCATAAAATATTAATTTCTAAATGTACATAATGGAAATTAATTATATTTTAATTCATTGTATTAATTATAAAATTTTAAATAAATATTTACATTTCCCAAAAATTCAGACACTTAATTTACCATTTTAAAACATTTATTTACTTATTTTGTGGTATAAATATATCATATTTTCATTTATGAGATACCTAAATTTTTTTTATACCATCATAAAAGAATTTATTTTTCTATTCTCTATGTTACAATTACAAATGGTTACATTGCTATTCCAATGTTCATGGTATTTAATATTATATCACAATTCATTTAAGATCGGTGTTGCATGAAACATATATTATAAAATAAATTTAATTTATTTATGAATATACATATGGTACAATATGGGGTTATCATATTCTTCCCTCCATTAAAAATTTCATCCTTGTAATTGTTCATGATTTTTACCTTCTAAACTGATGAGGGTGATTCTTCTTCATGACATCCTTAGGTTCCCATGTTTCTTCTTTAATTTTATGGTTTCTCCAAATAACATTTACCAATCAAGTCATCCAATTTATCAATAATTTAACATGAATGTAATGAATCTAGATAGGCTCTTAATAGTAATATAAATTAGTTTCAAGTTCCATTTCTTCATAAATGTGTAAGTGTGTTGGTCCGGTATGTGCTTCATTAATAATGATTCTTGGAAATTATCATGAGATATGGAGAGACATATGAAAATTGATAACTAATAATATAAATATCCAATTATTTCAAGTATTTCATATAATATGGAATAACCGCGGCTCGTTTTCCCTCTCTTACAGAACCTTATGACAACCTTTGATGGAGATATATTCACAGAGACATGATCTCCCACTTGAAATAAAAAATAATTTATCTAGTTTTTATCATAACTCTTTTTGATACGTTTAACTACTTTAATATAATCCTGAATGGTCATTATCATTGTTGTTGAAACATCAATATATTCCAGGCCTATAAGTTTCCTCCGAACAATTCAATCTTGAAAAGTTGGATCATGAAATCACTTTATATATAATGATCTTTATGGGAACAATTTAATACTATAATAGAAACTATTATTGTAGTCAAATTTACAAAAGGTAAATTATGATCCCACATACCATTAAATTAAATGATGAAATATCTAAATATATCAACCAATGTTTGAATATATTTTTCATACTATCCATCAATTTAAGGGTGATAAGAAGTACTCAAATGAAGCTCAATATCCAAATCCTTCTAAACAATCTTCCTGAATTTTGATGTAAAATAGAGATATCAATCTGAAAAAATCAATAGTGGTACACTATGAATTCTAAAAAAATAATTAATATAGATTAATTCTTGGTGTTCAATAGGTTAATCTTCTCTTATTTAAATAAAATTCTCTAATTTAATGTGGTGGTAAAAAAACCATATTGTATCATTCTTTCTGGGGGTCTTTTCTAGTCTAGTGACGATGTCCATAGTAATGTCATTCCACTTCCACATAGTAATATGTAGAGGTTTCTTGGATCATCTATAACTTTTTCTATAATATTTTACTTTCTATCATACTAGGAATCTTGGAATAATGTCATCAATCTCCCACTTCATATTATCCCACGAAAATTGTTTCTTCAAATCCCTATACATCATTGCATAACTAGGGCCTATATATAAGTTTGAGATATTAGCATCATATAATAATTACTTTTTTAGATCAAGTATTGATGGAACACATAAACACATCACAAATTTCATAATTCCATCCTCAAACATGAAGTCTTCCAATATTAAATCCTTAATGGATTTATTTTTATATTGAAAATTCTTATCATCAGATTGAATGTTTTTTTATCTTTTTTAATAAATATAGTTACACAATAATTTGAAAATGGAAGGTTGTTTCCCATTACTTAAAAATTCCCATAACGATATTTTAATAATCAATGATCAAAGGATGTTTCTCAATCCATATATTTGTTATAAGTCTATGATGTTTCTTTTTTAATCCATATACTACCTTATTTTCTTTTCTGGGTGGTTGTGTATTGAGAAATAATAATGTTTTAGTAACTCAAACTATTTTATTTAACTCATGATAAATTATTTATGTGTAAATATAAATCTAAAACTCTTGTGATCTGTATAAATATCACATCATTCACCATATAGATGTTTTATCCATATCATCATCACAATGATTATAAATACAAAGTCAAGATAATGGTTGGATTTTTTTCCTGAAACATCATATGCTTTGTTGTATATGTAATAACATTATCGTTTTTCATATGAACCTAAACTATTACATTCATTGATGCATCACTGTATACCACAAAACCATAATTGATTTTTTATAGAGTCAAAATAGGAGAACTAACTAATCATTCCATCAATTCAGAAAAACATTATTTAGATTATTTTTTTCATACCAACATAACCACATTACATGTGATCTTGGCTAATGGGTTAGCCCATTATGAAAAATTATGAATAAAAAAATGATAGTAAACTTCTAAACAAAAGAAACTATGTTCCTCAATTATATTCATTGGTTTAGGCCATTATTGGATTTTATTATTCATTACAGAAAAAAACTCAGATTACATCCTTATAGACAATATGGACATGAACAGAAATTCCATGAGGCTTGAATTCCCACATTCTAAATTTACCTTATAACTGCTTCTTACAGAGGGTCTCCAGAATGAACTTTAAGTAATTCTATTGGTCTTCATAGGTTTTATAATACACCATTATATCATAAATGAATACATAAAAAATCAGAAAGATATTTCTTGAATACTATATTCATTATATCCATGAAAACCAAGGGTTCATTAGCCAATCTAAATGGGATTACAGTAAACTCATAATCTCCATGACTTGACTAAAAAGTTTTATTTGTAATTTTATCCTTCTTTATTCACAATTAATGATACCCATAATGATGTTAATTCTTTGAAATTTTTTTAACTAGATGAATTTGATAAAATAAATCATCAATTTGAGGTTGAGGATACTTTTTTATTATTTTAATAGCATTGATTTATTTATATTCTATGAAAAACCTCTTGGATCTATCATTTGTCTTAACAATGAGAATAGGGGCGACCATGGAGAAATCCTAGGCCAAATAAATCCCTTTTTACTCAACTACTATATTTGTTTATTCAGCTCCACTGATTCCATATTTACCATTCTATATGTATTTGTTGATATTGGTCTTGTATCTAGAATAAAATCAATAGTAAACTCAATATCACACTCTAGGATGTGTCCATGTAATTTCCCAAGAAATACATCTATTTATTCTTGTAATATTTATACATCTTCAACTTTAACAATAATTTACTCATCCATATATTTTTTCTCTATTCCCACCCCAAAATATAATTTACTAGATCTATTTGTTGGAAATATATATAAGAATTAGATGATCAAGTTTCTTCTCTAAAGATCAAGAATTCTATATCCTCCTCAAAAAATAATAATTTTCATCTTCTTACTATAAAATGTTACATTATATTTTGAAATATGGTCCATAAAAATGATTATATCAAGCTAAACCAAAGGTACGATGATAGGGTTAATAAATAACAAACTTTTACGCGTCACATATGTGACTTCCCAACATATCATTATTTCTTGTAACATCCCATTGATTTTTCATAGAGAGCATCCTTTCATCCATCAGGTTCCATCACTAAATATTGGAAGACACACAGTTATATCATAATCATCACTATTATTGATAAAAAAATTCACTATAAAGAGTTTAATAATTATATTGTTTATTTAATGTCTAATTCACAAGGATTCATCCAATATTTCTCGGATACCAACAATGAATATCTAAACTAAGACAACCCATAGTCATTGGTTATTTTATTATAATTCCATAGATACTATAGATAACATCACCAAGGATTGATAAGTTTGGTATTCATGAATAACTAGATACATACATGGTTCCCTTATTACATTTTTAATTAAACATATAGATAAACAAATGAATATAAACAACTTCCTTGACACATATTCAATGATATCATCTTCATAAAATGGGGATGAAAAAAATCAATGTGAGGGAAAAAACTATAATTAAGGGTTTCATATAGAAGAAACAACATTCAAAAAAAACTGATGTATTCTAAATAAAGAATAATCAATATCGAATGGTAAACAACTGAAAAACACATTCCATTCAATTAAGAAATTGAGAATGAAAATGCAACAATTGATTTTGACATAATGAAAATATCATGGGTATGAATAAATTAATACTGAATGAAGGAAATTATTAATGATTATAAATCATGTCTCTAGATTATGAACCACTATTGTTAAGACATATCATAAGACAATCTAATTCTATGGTTAGAAACCCATCTTATTCTTCTTGGAATTAAACGTAAAGGGGTTCACACCAACTATTATGTCTCATGAGAACAATTGATTCATCAAGGGGGTATATAATGTCATGAACCACTCATCACTACAAGTCCAAATCATTCTCCATAGATAGAATTTATTCATGAAGATTATTCTTTATCAAACTATACGTATTGATTATATTCTTCAGGTTTATCCTTATTTCTCTTCTAAAATAAAAATCAAAGTAAACATTGTATTAAATAATGTTATACGACTTCAAAAATAATCATTTCCATGATATAAAAAATATGGATATTTTTTGAAATATTCAAGTATTTTTAATCATAAATTGAATTGGATGTATATATAGTAAATAACTGATGAATATGGCATATGTCCCACAAAAATTAAAGTGAGATGAAAGCCCCATATAAGGTTCATATAATTAATCAAATACATTGATTATTTGTATTCACTATAAATCCCCATAAAATAGATAAAAATAAATAATAACATAATAAAAATACATCTTACGCATAACCTTATAATGACATAATCAATGAGATATAAGTTCTACCCAATGAATGAAAATGGAGTTAAGAAACCCCTTACCACTTTATAATTAGTTGAATCATATTCCCCATAAAATTAATTTTTATAAAATGAAACATTTAATGAAATAAATATAATGAGATTATTTATATCATATATCAAAGTACATTATATACCCACCACAAATAAGTGGTGAATAATTCATATATCTCAGCTAAATAAAAGTTATATGAGAAAAAACCATCCCTTAGGTCCAAATTTGTTCTACACTTGTACTTAATGAAATGGATAATAAAATTAGATTCATTAATTTCTTAATTCATAACATATAAAAAATATATTTAATTTATTATAATTTTATTATGTTCATTTATCGTAATTCTACGGAGTTATAATGTCTAATCTCTTTATTCTTAAAGTATTTGTTCCATAGTTTTATGGTCGATTCCCTTGTGTATAATTATCAAAGTTCTTGTAAAATGGAATATAAACTATAAAAGAAAAAATATTTATTATTAATTAAAATATATAAATTTAAATCATCTCATAAATATTTTGGTAATATGGTATGAGGATTACTCAGTAGATAAAATGTTGAAAAAATATTTTATTTTTTTCATGGTTTTTATGACTATCACTAAATTGTATCATTGTATTTAATATTTTTTTATATATCGGTTCAAGAAAATGATATAACTTATAATATTTATAATAAAATATATTTTGACCAAAATAATTATTATAGAACCTTCCATGAAGGATGTAATTAAAAATAAAAAAATCATCATCCATGAAGGTGGTGAACTGACACATCACGGATTCTATTTTCAATTTTAAACTAAATTAAAGATAAGAGATTTAATTATTTGAATTATATTAAAACATTATATTCTATTATATGTATGTTATGGAAATTTTCATGTCACATTGTATTGGAGAGTTGAATATTGGTTTAGAAAAAAAAAATTTAAAAGAGAAATTAATATTTTATCTCTAGAATGTCATCTCCATGAGAAGCTCTTTAAGGCACTTGGGTTTGGTATTTTGGTAATAAAAATATGTATTGGAAATGGGGAAGAGTCTTGGGATGTAAATTGGTCCATATTTAGATAATATTCAATCCTTAAATGGTGTGAGGATAAGGGTTATTTTGGTTGTGGTGTTTATAAGGAGAGGAGTGGTGTGTTTGGGATTATTTTATTCATTTGTTTATTATTTTGCCTCAAGACTATTAATAGGGTTGATTCCCATTACTAAATATAGAAACTAAACCATGTTATTTTTAAATAATTATTTTTAACATCATCCATAAATCAAAAGAGAGTTCATAATTCTATTATTTACTTATAATAATAAATTCCATATATTAACGTATTTCATTATTCTCCAAAAAATTCTATTCTTCCAAAAAAATCCAACACTTTCACCCAAACAATTTTTTAATGTGAATAGGTAAAAAATGGAGTCCATTTTATTAAAATAACTTTATTAAAAAGTGAAATAAGAACTCTAATTAAATTTTTATTTATTCAAAATATAATAATTTTAATATTATAATAGATATTACCACACTTTTACAAAATAATTGTGATCTCATAAAATTATCATATTATTATAATAAATAATAATAATTAATTAATATATTTTAAAAAATATATTTTAAATCATTATATTAACTATAAAATTTTAAATAAATATTTATATTTCATAAATATACAAACACCAAATTTATCATTTGTAAAATGCTTCATTATCTATAACCTAGAATACATTTTTCATATTTTCATTTATGAGATACCTAAATTTTATTTAAACATTCATAGATGGTTTTATTAATTTAATGGAAACATTAATATTCCTAACGATCATATTACTATTCCAAATACCATTTTAATATTTAATAGTCTATCACAATTCATCTATGCTCAGTGTTGCTTGAAACATAGAATATTATATAAATTAGATTTATTTAGGTAGATAAATACCATAAAATCTTATGGTGTTATATTTTAGGTTCCAACCACATTCATATAATATTATTATATAATCATTCCATGACCATTATATTATGCCCCTATATGATTATTCATTTTCCTTTCCATTTATGTCATCATAAGAGGCTTCATTATCATGTTTATTATCATACTATTCATTTTTATCTCACTCATTCTTTATGAATTCCCATGCTTAACCTATGCAGTTTTTTTAGATCAAGGGATTTTGGAGCTCATTATGAAATTAAAATAATGATTTTATATTTCCATTTCAATTTTATATTTGTGTCCATATTATTCAAAATATTCTCATCCTTTGGGACCTTGGTTTGTATATATTGGGTTTTTTTAATGAAATATCTTGTTAAAATTTGTGAAAGAGGATTTGGCTATAATAATTCCATTGTAATGTCAATTTTATACAGTAGTAGGATTCCATTAAAATTACTAATTTTCCAAAAATTATTATATCATGAATTGTCATAAATTTGTTCTATGTTCTGTGTTTTTCATTATAGTGACATTCCACCACAACATTCATCGATTGAGCACTGAGAGAGAGGGAGTTGAAAGGAATGTACCACTAATAGATTTTTTGGAACCCACTATGGAACTACATGTGATTATATATTATAATATTTATGATAGTTTATTATGAGTTATGATTTTTATGGATAGGAAGTAACTAAAGGGTATAACATCCATGTATGAGCTAATGATATTGTTTTAGATGAAACCCCCACCACTCTTTATTGGTGGGAATTCACCCTGAGAAATTGTTATTTGGTGGGAGTGGATGAAAACCAATTTCAAAAACCTCATAACTTCTCTTTAGATGAGGAAGAAGTTGGATAAATATATGTTTTGAAATATATATATGATTTAAAGGGGTATCTTTTTTTCATTTAGACCTTCATATCTGGTCATCCTATTTGGATATTAAAGTAGGATTATATTATTATTTCTTCTTAGAGTTTATAATACTGGATGTTTCCATAAAATATAGGCTCCTCACCCAGAGGAAGACGTTAGTTAAGGATTATGCAAGTCATTTTACTAATCCTAATCAATTTTATACATTATTAACTGGGGATGAGATAAGTTAGTCTAGGAACGTTGAGGATTTTAAAATAAATGTTATTTTAGTTCAGTTGATTTTTTACCACCTATAAACTCTTTTATGGTTTTAAATAATGACTCTATATCTTATAGGAATCTGAATTTGTGGATGTTATCTAGGTATTTGGTTCATTCTGTGAGGATTAGTAGTGCATCATCCATTAGCAAAAATTGTGTGATTGATTTTTCATTGCTAGGTGATGATGGAAAGGGTACCAACAATAGTGGGTCATCATTTTCAAATCCTAACCTCCTCAGCCTCAATCCTGCTCCCCCATGGGACCCCTAATTGAGTGTGCCCTCATCTTACCCCATATGCTCCCCCTCCTCTCCCCTTGAATGGCTCTGGTTCCTTTTTCTCTGGTCTCTTCTCCTTGGGACATTCTGCCCCAAGCCCTGGCTAACCCATGCGTTCTTTCCCAGTTGCGGTCACTAGTAATAGGTTATTCACCTATTCCCACAACCAAATATTTTGAGGTTTTATCTCTTTTGGAGGATCTATCCCTTCTTAGCCAATCAACTAAGAGAATAGGCAGCTCTCACCTTGTCCCTGTTAACCCTCCTACTCACCCTTTTCCCACAAAACCTCACCTAAGAGAATTCTCACCAGATCCCAATCTAGAGCCTCTTGTGCTCACTCATCAGAGCCAAGCCAACTACCCTCACCGCTTGGGGCCATTACAAGGCACACCATCTTCCAATGATCTTGTTCGTCATTTGTAATTCTCATGGCCTCAGGGATAGAGTGAAGATGTAATTTATCTCGTCTGAGAGGTCTAAATTCAATGTTTCAATTATTGTGGTCCAAGAGTCCAAACAGTTCTCTTCCAAGATTGATGTTTTTTCTAAAAGGATTGGTTTTCACTATTTTATGCATGGAGACCCTCTAAACCACCACATCTAGATGTTTTGGAATTATTTATTGAGGGTCAATATGTTGGCATCATCTGATCAACATCTCTCGGTCAAAGCAATAGACAAAAGCCTCACCATCTTTTTATCCTTTTTTATGCCATTTTCAACACTAATCAGTGGGAGAAGCTCTAGTCATATCTCATCCTCTTTAACCTGGGAGAGGTACCATGGTTAGTGGGTGGTGATTTCAACACAATCATGTGTTCCGTGGAAATGAAAGGTTGTTTATCCTTCCCCTTCAATGAAAGGATAGATTTATCCTCCATCACTACATGCGAGGGGTTCCTTGACCTTGACTTCACAGGAGAAAAATTCATGTGGTGAAACAACCAATGAGTAAATAGGATGACCTGGTGTAGACTCGACTGCTACCTGGGTAACCTTCAGGCTCTCTTAGCCTTTCAAAACATAGAGGTCTATCACTTGGTTCTGGCACTATGAGACCACCCCTAACTCCAATTTGTCATGAGACTGGGTATCCCATGAGATCGAGGAGGTTATCGTTCTCTAAATAATGGAATCATAACCCTAACATTCTGGAGATAATGGATCTTTCCTGGAACTCTCCTTTCCAACAAAGAAGTTGGGTGGGGATCAACATGAAACTTAGATGCTTGAAACATGCTCTTCTAGTTTGGTCCTCCTCCCTTTAACCAAACCATTCGGTCCAAGATGAAATTTCAAAAGACATAAAGAGTATTGAAGTTTCCATGGAATATTGATGGGATGATGATGTCTTGGTCACCTTTTTACTCAAGAAACACAACTCAATGAGATAATTTTGTAAAAGGAGCAGCATCTCCACAAAAGTTCATGTGTATCCTGGCTTAGAGAGGGGTATCAACACACTGACTACTTCCATGCCTTCTTAAAGGAGTAGAATCAAGATCACGTGCCCATAATCAGGCTCTATGACACATATTTAACCAGAAACCCAGGGTTACTTGGTGGTATGGTTTGTTCTCATTTCAAAAACCTCTTATATGATCCTATACCCCACTACCAGGATGGATACCCTTTTAGACAGGAAAACATCTTTTAATCCATCCCCCATAGTGCTATTAGTCAAGATAATGATATTCCTTGCGGTATCCCAAATGACAAGGAAATTTTGGGAACATTGATTCTCTTCAACCCCGATAGTGCACCTGGACCAGGTGGTTTCCAGGATCTTTTATCATTTCCTCCTAGAACATCATAATGAAATATCTCTTTGAGGCCATCCAAGACTTCTTCGGAGGTGGATCTCTCCCATAGATAGCCAGCGCAACCACCATGCTTTTGATCCCCATGGTCGGCTCTCCTTCCTCTATCTCAAAATACTGGCCCATCATCTTTTTTAACTTTGAATATAAGTTCATGGCTACCATCATTAACAATAGGCTTGGAAACCTCACAAATCAATGGATCTCTGGGGAACAACATGATTTTTTCAAAGAGAGATCATTCCAAGGGGTTTTTGGGGTTTCCCATGAGATTGTTCGGGACATTAATAATAAAGTTATAGGTTCGAATGTAATAATTAAGTTTGACATGGAAAAATCATATGACCATCCGATGTGGAATTTTATCACCTGTACCATGTGGTGCATCAGATTTTCTAAGGCCTCTATTACTATCTACTACCATTACTAGAACATGGTCTGGTTTAACATTATATTTTCTGGGAAAGAGTGTGGTTTCATCATATCAGTTAGGGGTTTATGATAGCGGGACCCTTTCTCCCCATCCCTTTCCATTCTGGCCCAAGAATCCCTTAGTAGACACTTCTCCCTAGCCATGACACTAGGAGCTATTCATCCCTTTCACTATGGTTCCCACATCCCTAGTGTCTCCCACCTTGTTTTCATGGATGACCTAATATTATTCATAAATTGGTGGAGAACCTCCATCAAAGGGTTCATTAAGATCATGGACGCTTATGCCAATTGGAGAGGACAATTAATCAACTAGGGAAAAAGTGGAATCCTTCTCCCTTCAAGATGCCCTAGAAGACACATGATATTCATCAAAAACATGATTGGAATCCATGAAAAAAATACTCCCTTAACCAACATGGGTCTCCTATATCCCTAGGGAGGATCTAGGACCACTTCTTTACGGATATCTCTAACAAGATCGCAAAATGCATCAATAAATGGTACAACCGGTTCCTCTACTTTAGGGTAGGATCACTCTGAAAAAATGTGTGTTGTCTTCCATTCCTATGCACATCTAGTCAGTGATTAAGGTTTCAAGGTCTGTAATCAAATGGATGGAATACTCTTTTAACTATTTTCTCTAGGTCACTCATGGTGATGACAAATGTAGATGGGCCTCTTTGAATAATCTGGCCAAGACCCTGGATCTTGGTGGCATTATTGTGAGAATCTTGGATGAGTCTATGTTTCTCCTGCAATGTAAGATGGAATGGGAGGACATTTAGGGTTGGCAATTATGGGGCTTCTTCATCATAGGGAAGTATGGACTATGCCATAGGGAAAATGGTAGGGCACCCTCTCCTCTCGGTAGTTCTATTAACGATCAGCTGCCCTCACTCCAATATCATTCCCATTGGATTCTTGGGTAAGGAGAGGTCAATTTCTGGGATTGAAAATGGGGTATCGGTCTCCTCACATTCCTAGGCTTCCCATATTTTGATTTATTGGTCATGGAGGCCTCCCTCTATTCCTCATTCCTTAGGGATGTTTTGAGACAAGATCTTGAAGAATGTTTCATCGAAATCTACCTAGACGGATCTTCAGAAAGGTGCATCTTCATGTTCTCTCCATCTGGTCGATTCTCGGCAAAGGATTATAAGAAGGCCATATCTGACCAACCAGACAATGACCCCTGGGGATATATTCTCTGGGGTAAATATATTCCACCCATATTTATCTTTCTTATTTATAGAGTCCGACACAATTCCATTCCAACAGAAATGGCAATCAAAGATAAAGGTATCCCTATGGCCTCACGATGAAACCATTGCTCATCACATAAGGAGGAATCTTAAATCCACCTCTTTCACCATAGTGACTCGACCAACCATATTTGGAGTGTGCTTGGGTAGTTTGCAGTCCTTCCACAGGTGGCCTCTTCTTTTGGGACTTCTTCAACCCCTGGTTTTATGGAGCCTCTTCCAGACACAATGCTGATGGGTGGTCAATTCGGATAGCTATGGGCTTTTAGTGCATTTGGAAAGCGCACAATTAGGAAATTAACCATGGGTCTCCCCCACCCACTATGCACCGGGTGTTAGGACCAGGATGCTCGCCTATGATCTGGGAAACCTCGATAAACACCATGATTCAGCGCCTTACTTTAGAATTTTTAATGTAAAGAAGTGGCATCCTGACCCTCCATCCCGTACGCCCATGGGCTGTGGTTCTGATGGTTCTCCCATCTCGAAGGGGTCAAACTAAACACAGATGGTCCTAGCAACCAGGGAATCATGGGGGGGATATGGGGTCGTTAAGTCCACTAAGGGTTCAATAATCCTTGTGTTCAATGCATACCTTGGGATGACTGTTGATCTAGTGGCTAAATCCAAGGCCATGTACATAAGATTAGATCTCTGCCTCTCTGGGGAAATCCCTCTCACCATTGTGGAAACGGACTCAAAAATAATTTAGAGATCCCCTAAAAGAAAACACTACCCACCTTTGAAAATCACTTTTCTCATTCTCAAGTGTATGACTCTTATTAACCATGATACCGAGATCCTCTACAAGTGGTGCAAGGGTAATCAGATGGAGGAATTCTTGGCTTACAGGGGGACCAAAGACTCTCCCCTCTCGACATTATACTCCCTCAGATCACTTTTCCCAGGTGGTTTTTATGTCACTCTTAGAGATGCTCTTGCCCTTCAATATTTTAGACCTCTTTGATCCTATGTTTCCTATTAACTTTCCGTGTCATGACCTATTGATTAAATTTTAAATAAAAAATATATAAATTTTCTCTCATTATCAAATCGAGAAGGTGGAATGGTGGATGATTACATGTTTGGAAAACCTGTTCATGGTTTACTATAGATTCATCAGTTATCAATGATTTTCTGATCATGAGAGAGGATGAGAAACCTCTATCTGTTTACTAATAGTTCTTTATAATCAACTAGTGGTAGATGATCTAATTTGAGATAGTTCATAGAAGAAGCACACGATGTTCCATAATAGGGAGTTTTTTGTGGTTCCTATTTTTTTAGGTCACGTTGTTTCTTTCGCTACCTAGGAGAAGAAGAAATATTTCATATTAGGGAAAACCAATCAAGGGGTACTAGCTATCAGAATAAGGTTTGTGTCATAGTCTAGATTAATTCAACTGAGATAACTCTTATTGATCATAATTTTATTACATCTATAGGTTTAAGTATGATTAGAGTTTTATGTATTATATATTTATATTTTTTTGATATTATTTTATCTCAATATCTTAAATATACTTGATTTATTTTCTATTTTGGGTTGAATATAGTGTATTTGTATGATATTTTTATCTATTGATAAAAAATTTGGGTTTTGTTGAAAGGGAATAAAAATATGTTAATTGGTTTTTATTTTGACTAGTTTAAATTATCCTTTAGCATTTCTTTGTCCAAAATATCATCAAATTATTTCTAAACCATGGAGTGGAATATTTCTCTCAATATCAAGAATTCATTGATTTTATGTCAATCTTGAGTAATTTATATATTTTATGAATTATTTCTATTCCCAAATCAGATTATGGGATATACATGAAGACTAATCAAGACTTGACTATTGGCTATTTTTGATTATTTTAGTGAAGTTTTCCATATTTTGTTTTAGTTCTATCAATTCATATCAAACAATAATTCCCCTTTTTTGTAGTCATATTCAAGAAAATATTTCCTAAGAAAAACTTGGTTTTTATATTAGATATGGTTCCTTTAAAAAACTACTATTACATTGGATTAGAAGTATATTCAAATAAATTAATATTAATTTAAATATATTATCACATACTGATTATTAATCTATATTGCATTGAATTTAAAAATTCATAGGGTATATTTTGAATTCATAACGTCATAGTTGTTTTCAGAAATGATTAGAATCTTGAAACTCCATGATAATATTCTTAATATATTTTTCTACATTAGGATAAAATACTATGTTGGGGACCATTTTATATAGACTATTCGGTATGATTACTCATTAGTGGATGTGACTTTATCTTATGAATTTCACTCTTAGAGATTTCCAAGAGGGAGGTTTTTATAACAGAACCCCTTATATGAATTCAACATGTTTGGGTGTAATAATATATTTATATTTGTGAGAATGTCTGATGGTACTTATACATTAATATTACTATTATTAAATCATATTACTACTCACTCACATAGAATAATTCCATAAACCCTAATGATAATCATTCATTTAAAACATTGATATTATGGTTGTGTCTTGAATGATGTCTTATTAATGGACAAGTCGAGGAAGGTTTTTCCATTATATCTTCATTGTTCTTAAAATTAGGACCCTTTGATTAGAATATAAATATACTATTAAATTCCATCCATGTGGTGTATTGGAATGTTTACTTCATATATTAAATGAATGATTTATAAATCATATAGGTTGATGAAAAAAATGTGTAATCTACTTGAAGATATATTATGATAATTATATTATATTAAATAGTTGGTATTTTTATATGGTGGTCATCATTGAGAAATTTTATTCTTTCTCTTAGCTAACATGACCTGCTACTAGATAGTAATCATGGACATTTGAATTACCCAAAAAAATGATAACAATAAAGAATTCTAGAGGGAATCACACTATGTATTTCCATTAATCTTGGTTATAACCAATTTGAATTCAATAAATGGGAAAAAAATATTCTCATGAATCAAGAATAGTTAAATTCATGTTTAAATTATCACATAAATTAAATAAAACATATTTATCTGACTATGAATAATATTATTTATTTATTTTATATAATATTTAATAAATTTTTATTCATTTTTAATAGAATAAAATATTTAATATTGAAAAAAAATGTCTATTCATGTTTTCAATAAATATAGATGAGCATAAATCGACTAAGAGTCCATCCATTGATAAATTTTAATTTTATATCTAGTAAAATATAATTATCATTGTGAATGTTAAGGAACTCAATAAAATAATAATAATATTTTATTATTATTAACTGATATGGGTTTTGTTATGAATTATTATATTATTTTGGTGATGAAATGCAATAAAATAATATCTTATCCAAAAACAGAACTCTAAAGAGGAGATTTTTATGTCTGTTGTGTAAGGTTAATTTAATATTTATAGTACATATGTAATATCTCATATTTTTCATGTATGATTTTTAAATATTATATGGAATTTTTTCGAGACCAGACATGGAGACGACACATCATTCCGAGGCATGGTGATCCTGGAATGGTGGTTTGAATTTTTAAAAGTTAAGTGAGTCTGCATATGTGCACATTTTGGGAAGTTTCCAAAAAAGATTCCTGAATTAGAAATATGAAGGCACCTTTTCGTCCGAGACGATGACTTTACCTAAGAACAGGTCTAACCTAGACTAACGCTGATTGAGGGAAAAAGTTAATTTTCAAACATTTTCAGTAAAATAATATAAAATAAATTGAAAAGTTTATTTTGTTTTTAATTGGAATCATTCGCTGCAGCGCAATGATGGAAAACTTTTTAATAATTAATGCCATTTCATAATGACTCAAAAAGTACAACTTGACTCGTTAATACCATAGCATAATGGAATTATAAAACGCACTTCCCCTTCATAATGGGTTAATCGAATGATGGTCATTGACAGAAAATTGAGAGAAACTCTAGAGAATCCGTGGAGCCATGGAGAAAACTCTCAGCGACGAACGACGATGACTCAAAGCTGAGAATCACTGCGCCAACAAGTTGAAGGATCTCGACGATGACGACAACACGACCCCTTTGTCAGTGATTGATCCCTTTTGAGTTAGGGGTTTGTTATTTAAATTCTATTTCCCCATTTTCGATTTAAACATCGAACGCGGACCAACCCATGAATAGGTTGATCCACAGATTGTGCGTTCTAATGGGAGGGTTTTCATTGGGATGTTTTTGGGGATTGATACATGATTATTGATTATTATTCTAACCCTACTCCATATGATACTACTAACAGGAGCGGATCAACACCGTAACGAACGATAGTGGAGGTTCGTTCCTCAATTTCTTTTTTTGGATTTCCTCCCCCTTTTCTTTTCATGCGGTCTTCATGTTCATCATGGGGCGATGAACAATGGATATTTGAGCATAATTTTAAAGATGCAATGATCCCAAATTGGGAATATGACACTGCGACAACGTAGCGAAGGTGCAACGGTGACAGCGGCGGACGAATCGGCATGGTTCAGGAATTACTGTTCTTCGAGCGTTCTTCGCATGGGAGGATCGAAATGCATTTTTGGGGCCGAATAGAGGCCCGAAAACAATGAAGATGATTCTGTGATGTTGGGGCAACTGAGATTCTGGAGTTCTGTGGCAATTGGATTGACAAAACAACGATCGATCATGACAGGAGGCACACCGGTGTGAAGCGTCGTTTCTGAAAAATTCCAGAATACACAGCATGTACATATGAAGAACACACCGTTTAGTAATAGTGGCGGTGGATAGGGTTTCAAGGGTTAGATAGGTATCACACGACGTGTGACCCCAGTCAGACAAGGTGATGGACCTTCCTTGAAGCTCGATGTGTATCTCGGGTGATAAACGTACATGGGATGAAGGAAACGGCTTTGCGCCACGGCATGTACTCTCTACGCGGGATGGAAGAGGCGGCTATGTAGGACCGGCGTGTATCATGGGAAATACATAGACATGAGATGGAATACATGACTGTGTACTCCACCACACATCCAGGAGAGGCCAGAACACGGGTCACCCCATGTACTGATTACATGGGTGGGCACACAAGGGTTGAGGCCGTGTACGGGCACATGGCCAGCGTAATGAAGCCGACCCCAGTCACTCGGACACATCGTGTGCTCATTACCACATGACGTGTGCTGAATTTTTCTACAATACCAGCCTTTCAACACGAGCTTTTGTACAAGGGCAGTACCTTGGTTCATAAGACACGGTGTGTGACTTTTCTACAAGCCATGTACTTTTTGAAAAATGGCATGATCCTCTTGACCATCGTATCTTGGATATGTTTCGTTTGGGTTAGTGCCTCTTATCCTCATTCCCCTGTAGGTCAGGAATTGTTTCCTTTTACAAGAGTATGATCCCTTCCGCAAGACTTTCTTTGATAGAGTCGGCATCCCTCCGAGAGGCCTGGAGCGATATCCCCTATCCATTCCTGACCCTAGGTAGAGTCATGCATCGATGTGACCAAATCTACCGAGCATTGATCCTCTACCTATCTGGTGAATCCAGATGAATAATGGTATTCTCCATGGCCCTGACAGTGATCCTCATCTGTGTGTCGTGATATTTCCCCCCTCAGGAGTGTGTTCTACCATAATGAGTTTATCTATCGTGATCTTTCCCCACTCAGGAGTGTGTTCTCTCATAAAGAGTGTATCAATCTCTCATGGCCTTTCCCGATGAACGGTGCTTCTCAGATGAACATCATCACAACTATCAGACTCATGGAGTGAGTTCTCCCTAAATGAGTGCTTCGTGGAATCTTCGAACTGAATCCCTAGCAGGGGTATGCAGTTGTGTGACTTGTCTCTAGATAACGGGTCTGAGTTTTGAGTATATCTGGATTGAGTTATCCTATTATATGTTCAGCAGACATATACTGTGTAAAGCTGACTATGACTTTCCTTTTTTTATTTGCTTTGGGTTTTTTCGGTGTCCTCTACTGAGTATTGTTATACTCACCCCTGCATTAGCTTTTCCTGCACGTGTCATGTCTTGTGAAGACGAGCAACCTTTTGAAAGAGTCCGGGGAAGACCATCATAGGACCAGGATTTCAATATTCCCTATAGGTAAAGGCGTTCCTACGACTATGAGAAGTAGTCTCAGTACCTTTTTGTGTTTACAAGTTTGACTTTGCAGTTTTTAGACTCTTGTTTTTGGTGGGCTTGTAATCTGGACCAGTTTACTATCAACACTTTACTTTCTGTCGTACTCTATTGGCAGGTTTGTTTTGTCTGAAGGCATTTTTTTCCATAGTGGTTTTTTTACATTTCAGCATTTATGGTATTGGCGATGTGTCGTGTGTAAAGGTTCTTATGCTATGCCTCCCATGTTATTAATATGCCTACTCGGTGGTAGTCACCATCCCCTGGCCTATTTGAGGTGGGCTTGGGAAGTCACGACGCAGGCCCTATTGGGATGGGTCGTTACAGAGTGGTCACTCATGAGATGGATAGCCTTTCCCTCAGAGTAGTAAATGTGATGAGCTTATAGTTCCTAGCAGTAGTGGTGGAGTACGAGGACGTCTTTCACAAAGATATTCCAGGACTACCTTCCTGCTGGGATATCGACTTCTGTATCGACTTACACCTCGGGACGACACCAATTTATTTATCAGCATATCGGATGGCTCTCGCAGAGTTTTGCGAGCTGAGGGTGTAGTGGGAGGATTTGCAGAGCATGGGTTTCCTGAGACCTAGCATTTCACCCTGGGCCGCCATAGTCATGTTTTGTTAGAAGGCAGATGGAAGTTTGAGGTTGTGCATGGATTAATGGCGCCTGAACCAGGTGACAGTGAAGAACAAATATCCACTGCCATGAATTGACGACCTCTTCGATCTGCTGAAAGGGGCACAATGATTCTCAAAGGTTAAACATCGATTAGGTTATCATCAGTTATGAGTATGGGATGCAGATATACCGAAGACAACATTGAGATGACTCTACGGTCACTACGAGTACTTGGTGATGCCTTTTAGCATGACGAACACCCCTATAGTGTTCATGGGACTGATGAACCAGATCTTCCAACCATACTTGGAATGGTTTATAGTGGTCTTCATCGACAACATCCTTGTGTACTCAGCATCGGAGGAGGAGCACGCGAGACCCCTGTAGATAGTTCTATATGTACTCTGAGAGCACAATCTTTATGGGAATCTCTCGAAGTTTCAGTTCTGGATTCAGGATGTCCACTTTCTGGGATATGTCATCTCAACAGATGGAGTATCTGTGGACCCAGCCAAGGTGGAATAAGTGTTAGTATGGGAGCCACCTCGGAGCGTGACAAAGGTGAAAAGCTTCCTTGGGTTGGCAGGATAATACCAGAGATTCATTCCTGATTCATCCCAAATATCAGAACCGATGACAGCCTTTACTAGGAAGGGGAAACCCTTTGTATGGACAGAGAAGTGATATCATGCTTTTGAGCAGTTGAGACAGAGTTTGAAGAGCACCCCAATATTTATATTTCTGGAGGAGGGTATTGATTAATAGTTTTGTATGACGCATTAGGGACCAGTCTTGGATGTGTCCTGATGCAGTGGAAGGTAGTGATTGCTTATGGTATTCTCCATCTAAGTCCACATGAGAAAAACTATGCGACCCATGATATTGAGTTGGATGTGGTACTCTTTGCATTGATGATGGGGTGACACTACCTTATGGGAAAGCGGTTCATCGTCTACTCTAACCAAAAGAGCCTCAAGTACGTCTTCTCACAGAAGGATCTGAATCTGAGGTAGAGGCATTGGATAGAGTTCATCCAAGACTATGATTTCAAGAACATATATACTCCTTGGATGGGGAACAAGGTTAAATATTCTCTTAGCATAAGGGCGAGCACATAGCCATTAAGTGAGGGGACAGATCAGTTAGCTGCGTTGCAGTTATCCTTCATGGATGGAGAGGATAAAACTTACCTACAATCGACGGTTGTCACCCCTCCTGTCTTAAAATGATTTAGGGAGGTGTATCATGGGGATGTCGATTGTGAGGCTTTACGTGCTTAATTATCCACATGACATGCTCTTGATGGATATTCGCAAGGTGGGGAGTACGTACTTCTTTTTAGAGGACACACTATTGTACCAGTAGAATTAATGGAAGAGGTCCTGATAGAGTTTCATACATCCCTCATGGGGTTACATCGAGGAGTGGAAAAGATGTACCAATATCTCTGACGACAGTTCTTGTGGTTAGGCATGAAGAAGGCAGTAGCAAAGTTCATTTCTCGATGCCTCAAATGACAGCAGGTGAAAGATGAGAACCAGGTTTTAGATGGATTTTCTCACCCCTGGAAGTTCAAAAGTGAATGTGGGATGGTATATCAATGGACTTCGTGACAGGATTACCATGGACGACCAAGGGTTATGATTCCATCTGGGTGATTGTTGACTGACTCACCAAGTCGGCCCACTTCCTAGCTATTAGGGAGCAGTGATCCACAAAGAGCATGGGATGCCTCTACGTGCAGGAGATAGTTCAGCTTCATGGAATCCCCTTAAAAATAGTCTCAGATCGAGACACCCACTTCACATCCTGGTTGTGGAAGGGATTGCGGGAGGCTTTCAAGACTCTGCTACAATTAAGCCCAACGTTCCATCCCAAGACCGATGGTCAGACGGAGAGGACCATTCAGGTTTTGGAGGAAATGTTGTTGTCCTGTATCTTGGACTTTGTTTGCAGTTGGGAGGACCACCTACCACTGGTGGAGTTTGCGTATAATAATAGCTACCACTCCATAATTGGTATGGCTCTGTTTGAGGCCTTGTATGGGAGACCCTACCAGTCACCGATTTGCTGGACCGACCCTGAAGAGTCAGCACTCATAAGACCGGAGTTTGTGCGAGATACCACTGAGAAGGTTCAGGTCATCTAGGTGCTGATGAAGACTGCATAGAGCCGACAGATGTCTTATGCTGATAGACGACGGAGACCACTGGAGTTTGATGAGGGAGACCACGTCTTTTTTTTTCCAGGTCTCACATCACCGAGGATTATAGATATTTGTCCAAGGCATCAAGCTATCTCCGACGTTCATCAGACCTTTCCAAATTCTATGTAGAGTTAACGAGGTGGTGTACCGCCTGGCTCTACCACCACAGTTGCATCAGGTACATGATGTCTTCCTCATGTCGCAGCTGAGGAGGTAAGTGCATGATCCATCACACTTTATCAACTGGGGAGAGCTCGACATCGAGGATGGAGTGACCTTTGATGAGTACCCGGTGGAGATCTAGGATCAGCATGAGAGGATCCTTTATGGTTGATTCATTCCATTTGTGCTTGTTTGGTGGCAGCATGGGAATCTTTCGGAGAGCACGTGGTAGTGGGAGGCTCAAATCCATTCCCAGTACCCAAATCTTTTTTTTTATCTTTGTTATGGATATTTGGGGATGCAAAGCCCACAGGTGGGGAGAATTTAATGTCTCAGATTTTCCACATATTATTTTTAAATATTATATGGAATTATTATGAGACCAAGCGTTAAGAAGACCAATCATTCCGAGACTCGGTGATCTCAAAATTGTGGTTTAATGTTTTTAACGTTAAGTGAGTCGTCATATGTGTGCGGTTGTGGCTGTTTCCAAATGGATGCCCAGATTAAACATCTTAGGGAACCGTTGCATCCAGGACGATAAATTTACCAAAGAAAGGGTATAACCATGACCTGCACGGGTCGAGGAAAAAAGTTAATTATCGAATGTTTTCAGTAAAATAAAATAAAATAAATGGAAATGTTTATTTTGTTTTTATTTGGAAACATTCAGTGCAGTGTAATGATGGGTGGATTTTTAATAATTAATGCCATGTCATAATGACTAAAAAATGACAACTTTAATCGTTAATACCATAGCGTGATGGAATTCCAAAAGGCACTTCCACTTTTTAATGGGTTAATCGAATGATGGTCGTTGACGAAAAATTGAGAGAAAACTCTAGAGAATCTGTTGAGCCTTGGAGAAAACTCTTGGCGACGAACATTGACGAATCAAAGTTGACAATAACTATGACAATGAGTTGAAGGATCATGAAGACAATGGAAGCACGACCCCTTTGTTAGCGATCAATCCCTTTTGAGGTAGGGTTTATTTAATTTCTTTTTACCCATTTTCGATTTAAACGTCGAAAGTGGACCAACCCACGAACAGGTTGATCTGCAGATCATGTGTTCAAATGGGAGGGTTTTCATTGGGATTATTTTGGGGATTAATTCAAGATTATTGATTATTATTTTTACCATACTCCATTGGATCCTACTAATGGGAGAGGATCAACACCATGATGAACGACGATAGAGGTTCGTTCCACAATTTATTATTTTGGATTTCCTCCCCCTTTTCTTTTCATTCATTCTTCGCATTCTTCATGGGGTGACGAACAACGAATCTTTATGCGTCCATTTTACGATGCAACAATACCAAATTGGGAATCTGACACCGCAACAACCTAGCGGAGGTGCGATGGCGACAACGGTAGATGAATCGGCATGAATCATGAATTTATATTCTTCGGGAGTTCTTCATGCGGGAGGATCGAAACGTGTTTTTGGGGCCAAAAGGAGGACAAAAAAGAACATAGATGACTCCAAGATGTTGGGTTGACCAAGATTCTAGAGTTTTGTGTTTATCGGACCGACATAATGAAGATTGAGCATCACAGGAGGCACACCGACGAGAAGCGTTGTTTTTGGAAAATTCTGGAATACATGGTGTGTACATCCGAAGAACGTGCCATGTAGTACCGGTAGCGGAAACTATGGTTTCGGGGGTCAGGTAGGTATCACATAGTGTGTGACCCCAGTCACATGGCATGCTGGACCTTTCCCGAAGCTCATCATGTATCTCGGGCGATACAAAAACACGGGATGAACGACACAGCTTTGCGACACGGAATGTACCCTCTACGCGGCAGGGCAGAGGAATCTACGTAGGACTCAGCATGTATCTCCGGCAATACACGAACATGGTATGAAATACATGACCGAGTACTCCACCTCATGGCCTGGCGATGCCAGAACGCTGGTCACCCCATGTATCGATTACACGGGATGGCACACATGGGTTGAGGCTTTGTACGGGCACATGGCCAGCGTACACGGAGCTGACCCTAGTCAATCGAACACAGTGATACTCATCACCACACATTGTGTGCTGACTTTTTCTACACGACCATCCTTTCGACATGAGCCGTTGTACATGGGCAGTACCCAGGGTCATAAGACATGACGTGTGACTTTTCTACACGTCATGTACATTTTGAAAAATGGAATGGTTCTCTTGTCCACCATATCTTGGACATGTTTTGTTAGGGTTAGTTCCCCTTTTTTTATTCCCCTGAAGGTCACACATTTTTTCCTTATACAAGAGTATGATCATTTTTGAAGGAATTTCTATGATAGAGTCGTTATCTCTCCGAGAGGCCTGGATCGAGATCCTCTATCCATTCCTGACCCTAGGTAGAGTCAGGCATCGACATGAACAACTCTACCGAGCATTGATCCTCTACCTAGCTAGTGAATATGGATGAGTCATGATATCCCCCATGGACCTCACAGTGATCCTTATATATGTATCGTGATATTTTCCCACTTAAGAGTCTGTTCTCCTGTAATGAGTGTATATATCATGATCTTTCCCCACTCAGAAGTTTGTTCTCCCGTAATGAGTGTATCTATCTCTCATGGATTTTCCTGATGAACAGTGCTTCACGGATGGATGTCATCAGAACTATCAGACTGATGGAGTGAGTTCTCCGGGAAGTAGTGCTTCATGGAATCATCAAACTGAATCCCTAGCGGGGTTTTTCGGTTCTGTGACTTGTCTCTAAACAACTGGTCTGAGTTTTGAGTATATTTGGATTGTGTTTTCCTATTATATGTTCAGTAGATATATATTATGTAGAGCTGACTGTGCCTTTACTTTGTGTTTTTTCTTTGTGTTTTTTTCGGGGTCCTCTACTGATTATTGTTATACTCACCCCTACATGGGCTTTGACAACATGTGTCCTGTCTTTTGTAGACAAGCAGCCTTCTGACGGAGTCTAGGGGAGACCAGGACAAGGCCGGGCTTTCTGAGTTCCCTATAGGACGAGGAATTTTTACTACTACTAGTAGAAGTCCCAATACCTCTTTGTGTTTACAGGTAGGACTTTTTAGTTTTCAAACTCTTGTTTTTGGTGGGCTTGTAATCTGGACCGGTTTACTTTCTGCACTTTAATTTCCGTCATACTCTTTTGGTGGGGTTTATTTGTATGCAAGCATTTTGTTCCTTATTGGTGTTTTTGACATTTCAAAATTTTTGGTCTTGGAGATGTGTGCATGTGTACAGGTTCTTAGGAAATGCCTCCCATGTAAGTAATATGCCTACTCGGTGCTAGTCACCAGCCCCTGGCCTATTATGGCAGGCTTGAGGAGTCATGGCGTGGGCCCCATTGGGACAGGCCGTGACAACATAATCATTGTAAATAATATAATTTTTATTCTTCTATCCCTCTCTCAATTTAATCCAATATTTCTCTTGAGAACATGAAGAAGTCATTCAAGCCTAAAGGATCTTATAGTGATCAATATGATCAATTGAAGACAATTGATTCTCTATGCAAGCACTCTGATATCAGTCAGAGTTTCTCAGAGACAAAGGGAGGACATATGAATAATCACTATAGGTATTCTATATTTAAAAAAATTCAAGATAAAAATGGTATTATGGAAATATATTTTTGAAATATGAACACCATCGTCGAGGAATGATCCTCCTTCCATTTATTCATTTCTTTTTTCACGAATAAAATAGTTGAATATTTAATGTAAAATTTCCTCTCACATGGGTTCATGAAACATAATATTGAAATAAATCTTAAAAAAAATTCCACCAAATTCTGTTCCGTTGTATTTGGAACCTTCATGTGGTATTAAGTGGGTTACTTTTAAAATTTAGGAAAATTATTTTGATTATTGATCTATATGTGAAATCATGGTTGAATCATTCATTTCATCAATATTCATTCATTAATCGGATTTAAATAACATACCTTTTAAATTTTTATTCATTAATTAAATGTTAAATATTTCTTAAGTCCAAAAATAGATAATGAATAATCAGATATTCCATCAGGAAGTGTGAATTATTCTGGCAAGATGGGATGATATTACACGTGCTGTAGTTGGATGTAAATGTCATGTACCCAAGTGCACTCCACGAGGACTTGTCACAAGATACATGACATGCCAAAATTTAAATACAAAAAGTGCATTTCTTAAACAATAAATGTTGATCTTGAAAACATAGAACAATGTTTTTCAGAATACATGAATCGTAGATAGTGTGTCTTTCATGTAGTCTACATAGTTTACCAGTGAAATTCATGTTAAAAATGTGTTCATAATAAAAGTTCAGTATCTCATGATATTGAAAACCTATTTCATTAATGGATAACATGACCATTAGAAAGTTGATATGGTGTGTAACTCATCAATTCCCATGTTTGAAGTACACACAAGGTCCTTTGGTGATAAAAATTATCAAACGACTTTAATGATATGTGTCATGTAGGTGGATTGTACTAGTCATGTAGTGTCTCATATGAGAACATTCCATGTAATTTTGTTGGTTTGAAAATCACATTACATTCGGATCATACATCTTGTAACTGGCCTATATGTTCCATGTAATGTGCTGATATACATACTGATGACCTTGGCATGTATCCCGGGAAAGTGGAAAGCAAAACACATGACATGTATTTGGTCAGTACTCATCATGTAGTCTAGACGATGAACACACTAAATCTCCAAGTGTGTCTCTTGGGTATAATGAAACTAAGATACATGGTGTGTAACATGAAATAATATGTTGTGTATTATCCCAATAAAGGAATGAATTAAATTAAATTATATTGTAGATTACATCATTAAAGAAATATTTCATTGTTTGGAACATTATGTGTTTTACAATTTAAGGATATTTTTAATGAATTCTAAATGATCATTTGATTAATTGTAATAATTTTAAAATTATTGGTTCTTCAATTTATTTTCAATGAATTCCATAAATATTGGTATTGACAAGAGAATTTTGATTCTTATTAAGATGAAATGGAATTAAATAATAAATTAATTATTTCTTGAAAGCACGCTAACATTAACAATAAATAATGAATTGAAATGAATGTTAGATGGTTTAATTTTGAATATATACTACATATATGACCATTAATAAAAGTTGCCAAGGAATTATTATTTAGTGGATATTTTTATTTAATTTATTTCATAGGTTTGAAATTATGTAATATTATATTAAATGAATTCTTATGATTCACACCTCCCTCCATTAGTTTTTACGACATACATGACCAATGTTATTTATGTAATCCCCATTAACCAATACTTTGGTTCCCATGACCTATATTCTATTTATAAATAATTGAAACAAATATATTATCATAGGTTGTGTGGAGATGGTTTATGAAAGAACCCTAATTATGCCAACCCTAGTGATACACAGGTTTATAGAGGACATGTTTCAATGCATACCAATACTAGTTATACGAGTTATTCCCCTAATTCATAGATTGATTTATTGTTCACTGAATAAATCAACTATTATATAAGCTCAAGATTTAGTTGTTTATTATTTATTTATTTCCTTCTTATGTATTATTTATTATGTGGACAAAATATTGTTATCAAATAAATAAATTATTTAATATGAAAGGATGGAATATAAATAAATTGATTGTGCATAAATATTTTATCCAATATGTTTTTTTAATTTAGTAAAATCCTCATAATATTAAATAGATGTGTAGTGGATAAAAACATGATATAATCATGGAATAATAAGAAAAATATATCATGTTAATATAAATTAATTACGACTTTCATTGTATGAATTATAAAGAACCCATTATTTAAAAGTCAATTTGGCCTCTGTCAGGGGATCATTAAATTATCACGATGTCATAAATATGATAATGTATCTAAAAAACTAGATATGTATTGGGTTTAATGTCTTACGTCTATCAATATCAATTTTGACGCATCTTTTCAGTTAAGATGAGTTGTAATTGTTAGACCATGGAGTTTACTCAATAGAGTAAGGAGTTGAAAGTCTACAGTTAGATAGACCACCTACCTAGATACCTTATAGTAATTTTCATGGACTCTTCCTTGAATATAAGAAAGTAAATATGAATAATTTCCATAAAATGTTTAGAGAAACATGAGGGTTGAATTTAAAATGTGTTTGCTATTGGGGCATGATAAAATAGTGAGTGAATTATGAAAATCATATTTTTCTTATTTCTCACATAATTTATAATAATGTGATGTACTAGTCAACTTTTGTAGTTATTATATAAAATGTAAAGAAAAAACATGAATAAAATGACATCATTCCATCAGACTGGGTATGAATTTAGAAATTTAAATTTATAGATATGGTACTTTCATTTATATGATGCATTATTTTTAGATTGTTTTTATTATGTTTTATAATCTCATATCCTATTCATCCATCCCATCATATGATCAAAAGTGAAAAGGTTTCCTCAGAGAGATATATTGAGGATAAATCCTATATATATTGTATTATATTATCATATATGTTTCAAGAGTTTAGGATATAATATAAATTAATGAATTCATAAACTTTAATATATCGTCTTATATCAATTGAGAAATTAAAGGAATATATAGACAAAAATATGATTGTCAGTGCACTATATCAATATAATCTAGAAAAAGGTTATCTATCTAACGATCATAGTTTTAAAATTCTGGGTTATATTTATTAGTTAGAGAAATTAGGATTCCTATTGGATAATAATTTATCCATTAATTTTATCTTATCATCCTTTCCATAGATATTATCCTTATTTTTCAAATCCATGGTATACAAAATCATATGTTTCCTATAAAACATTTGTACTTAACTCACCAAGAAGATAAATGTTGGTTAAAAACATGTTTCTCTACCCCTTCTAGTGCTATTTTTGAAAGAAAATGATGAAGATACTATAATTAATATAAATTTAACAGATCTATTACAAAAATATTCAAAGAGACAAAGTATTAGATAAAATAATAATGAACAATTGTTTTTTCCTAATGTTTAAATAATTTACATTTAAAAATAAATTAAAATAAAAAGAAGAGTCTTCTTGTTGTTTCCACTTCAAGTGTATTCATAAAGATCATATTTTCCATTTGTGTATTAAATACAATATTATTATAACATATATGTATTTAATACATTAAATAAAAAATAATATAAATGTTATAGAGTGATCTCAAAAGGACATGAGAAAGGGAAATTCATATGACATCCAATTGGAGGTCCCTATTTCTCATTGTTGTGTTGGATTCAATCATGGTTTTTATAAGTTTCACCACAATATTTATTTTAGTGTCAAGATATACATAATGAGACATTATTTATTTATGGAATAAATGTTATTATGGTACTTTCAAATAATACATATAGTTCTGTAACTCTTTAATCATATACATCCATTGTAATCAATGATGTATATAAATTATAAGACCCTTATACAATTGTTTCAAGATAATTTAAGGTCCAATAAAAATGAAATTTGTTGACCTTTATATACAAATATTAGTGTTCTAGTCTCAATTGAGCTAAGATAATTCGTATGAAAACCAAATACTTTTCAATTTTCTTATAAATAAACCTTTGAAAATAAAGTTATCTCACAAATATTTTTTAGTGGGTTCAAAATGGACACATAAACCATTCTAAAATAACCGTAAATTCATGAAATTCCTTTATGAAATTTTAGAAATTCTCTATGATGTAAATGATTTCTATTTTTATATACTGATGAATCTATTAATTGGATATCATAGAATATCGTATCCAAGTAATCATTGATCATGTAGTTGGAGTAAATTTGATCTACAATTCACATTTTCTTAAATACATCAATTTCATTAGGGTCATTAAAGGGTGATCAATAAAGATTCTTATATATATTTAATATCTTCCATTATACCTTTCAATACATATTTTATAGATATAAGTATAACATCTGACTATATGCCAAAAATTCTATCTAATGGATGTCATATGAAATCTGAAGTGATAATAATCCATTACAAAACTACCACAAGTGTTTTTTGAGTTTTTTTGTTAAAATCTCACCTTAGCTACAAATGAACATTAAAAAAATATTCCTATTAGTTAAGAAAATCATAACCACTAAGGATTATAATTTATATCCATGATGAACTATATTTATATAAATGAATTTTTTGTATTTATGGATAGTGGGAGATGAGTTAACTTATAGGTGTTATGCCTCTAGATGAACATGATTTGATATAGGAATACTGGAATCCAGCATGCTTAGTAGAGGAGTAGTTCAAGAGACAGATACAATATATGAGTTATAATAAAATAGTATGTTTATGTTCACCATGGATGGTTAAACATATAATATTATTTCATAATATATATTCCAAAAAATAAGCATAAAATAGAAATATACTGAGATTGGAAAGTATGTATAAAATCAAGTAATGACCCAAATTATTCAAGATTCTTGGATTTTGACTTTTTATTGTTTCTATGATTTAATAGTACAAGTTACTATTCATGAAAAACAATACATGAAAAGTATAAGATGATACTAATGAATCATGATTGATTATTTAATGTTTGGTCTGTGAAAAAACTTAATCGCCTCTAATCATGCGTATAATCTTGTTTGAATTATACATTGAAAAGCATAATTCTATGATCGTCATATTGTAATATTTATTTTCCAATCCATATAATTTAGAGAAACCATATAGGAGATCTCTATATTATGCGACCAAAGGGATAACATAGGGATACATCTACTAGGAACAATTGAAAAGGGTCAGTGAGATCAATAAATTAAAATATGATATACAGATTATATAAATTACATTATGAAATAATTATGTGTAGTGATCTTAGAATATACATTTGTAAATTAATGATAGAAAACTGTCTCTAATGGGTTAGTAGGACTATTTTATGTTTTTAAGATAAATATTTTTATTATAAATGATGAAAATTTTTGTGTCTTTGTAATTTTTTAAGACTAATGAATGAAATTTATCTACACTTGACTTAATGTAGAAATCATGTTCTGGGGAACAAGATCTAAAAAATTGGCCTATGATTTTGATAAATATTATCATAATACATGTATAAACATTTTTATAAAAAAATAAAAATTGAAAATTTTCAAGACCTATTTTTGTTGGAAAATAATCTTTTCCACAGAACATGCAAGGTAATAGGAAGAGATTTTAATGGTTAAACTAATTGAACAAGATTAAGTCCAAGGAATTTATTTCACATTACAGGATATTTAATGACATTTTATATTAAGAATACATGCTTCATAAATTAAAAATATCAAACAAAATTTAATATAGCTGCATAAACATTCCGTTAAAAATATCTGAATGTATTTGGGACAGTATAACTAGATGATCTCCTAGTGTTCAGAAGAGTGAGAATACTATTGACCGTGGGAGTTTTACAATTCTATATACATAGTATAGTTTGATCTATTATCATATAAATTGATAAGGTATTATGAATGAATAAATTATTATAGCCAAGGTATTTCATATCTATAATATTGGAGTAAATTATGGCTTATGATATAGCATAATGAGTGGTTTTTCAATTTCAAATTCAAATTTTTTTTATACCAAAGTAAATATTTCTATCATTATAATGATAAAAATTATCTATGAACTTAGTCAAGATTTCAATACATTACAATGGAACAAGATATGAATAATAATTTATATCACTACATTTGAATTTTCACAATGTATTAATGTTTCAGTAAACCAATTAATCACAAATACATATGGAGTTTTCATTCCTATCAATAAAAATGTTATTGGACTAGATTTTGTATCCATACTCATTGGAAGCATGTTTTTACATGTGAGAACATATCATTCAATATAAGTTGGATCTATTATTAGTGGGAGTATGTTGGAGTTAGTTCCATTGAATGAATAACATGTACTAATTTTAATATCATATCATATATTGATCATTAATATACATAAAAGTGATGTGAAAATGACCTAGGGTATCTGTTGCATTGATAAGGTCATATAATTTCCTCAATAAGATGAAAACCTTGATTTTTCATGACAATATTCTTAATATATAGTTTTATGTGTAGATAAAATACTATAATGGGGAACGTAGTTTGTAGATTAGATAGTGTGAGGACTCATAAGAGAATCAGACTTCATCACATGTTGTTCACTCCTAGTAATATCCAATATGGGAGGTCATGAAAATAAACCATCTAATTGAAATTATTCATGTTTTGGTTTCATCAGATATTACTATATGTATGTGTGTGTGATGGGCCATAGAATTTAATATTATTATTCATTCATGTTACAAATCATGTAGTTATATGTACCTTATAAATGATAATGATGTCATATAATTGTGAAGTTGGATAGATTGTATGTGTTATGAATTATGACCTATTAATGGATATTTCAATTAAGGATATTCCCCCATATCTATTTTTATACAATTTGATATCTCAACCCTTTGACAGGAATATAACTATTTCATTAATTTCCAGGGGCATGTTGTATCATCGTGTTTATATTAGACAGTAAAAGAAATATGTATCAAATATATATCTTGATGACACAAATGTACAACCATCTTGTCAATATATTGTGACAAAAGGTATTATATTATAAATTGATAGTTTGAATTTGGTTTTCATCATTATGACATTAAGTTATTTCTTTTGGGTTTACCTAACACATTTCTAGATAGTAATCTTGGACATTGGGTATACCAACATAATTCCAACAAAAATGAATTCATTACGGTCACACACAATGTGTTTCCATTATTTTTGATTATTTTAAATTTGAATTTTATTAATTTAGTAAATAATATTATCTTGTACAAGGAATAATTTTATCAATTTTTTATTAATCACATAAATTAAATAAATACTTATTCATCAACTAGTGAATTATATATAAGTATTTAATTTATTTAATATAAAAAATATATATTCCTTAGTTTTTGAATTGAAATATTTATTTATGAATAATATCATAATTTGTGCATTCCTTAAATAGTAAGATGTTTGAATGGAAAAAGACCACATATATTCATAAATAATAATTTGAAATCTTGAAAAACATAATTATCACTGCAAAAGTTAGCATACACCATAAAATATTATTATTGATTAATCATTTTTATGTGGCATGGCCCTGTTGGTAATTAATATATTATTTAATGTATGGTATAAAATTCAATAATATATCAGCTTAATCCCAATATGTATAAATAGATTTTTATGCCTATTGTCTAGAATTAAGAAAAAAATGAGAATATAGAGTCATTGTGCACAACTGATATATATATATATATCTTGAATTCCTCCACTCTTCCACTCCATAATGAGAAGAATTATTTCATGATAGAAGGATATTATAGTGATCAAGATGATCAATTAAATAAAATTTATTCACCATTATAGAACTTAGAAACCAGTTTGAATTGTGCGGAAATTAGTGGGGCATGTGTTGATCACTCCTACATGGATTCTACACATGGATCCTTATTGAGTGATAAAGGTAACCCACACGGGTTTTTTGGAAGATCTAAACAATCATTAAATAAATGTTATCTATTTAGGGAGTATTTTCTTCCAATCATAATTAAATTACTTATAATGTTGAAATAACAGATCTTCTCATAGGGTTTCAGATAACTCATATTATATGAAATTTTTATACAACACCCACCAAAGTAAATTTTTCTACATAAAGAACCATTAGATTCAACCGGAGTGTGATATTGAGTTTATTATTGATTAATTAATAGTATATAACCTTTATATGTCCCTTTATACTAGAGTGTGAGGCTTTTAGATATTTGTTGTACATCCTTTAGGAGATGGAATGACCTTTAAAATTATCTTGTGATGTATTTTTATCACTATATGTAACAATAATGCTTATGGGCCTAGTTAATAGGGTGTACAATCATTTTATATCCCCTTATAGATATGATCCTTGATGATATTATGTTATAATCTCAGTAATGGGAGGATCACGTGCACGCTCTATTTTTTTACCTAAGAACACTTATTGGTAATTACCGTTAAATGAATTAATTAAAAAATTAGTTATAGAGTAGATTTTTTTTTGTTTCATAGAGAATTTTATATATAAGTTATAATATCAATGGACCTTTACAAGACTATGTTTGATGTTTCTTCAGATTTTTATAATAAATACCTTGATATCCACATTTTTTGATGATTTATATGTAATAACTAATGTTTTTTTCCATACTTCTCACATGATGATGTGTCGATAATAACACAGAATAAGATGAGTATGGAGTTATTATTGTTAGATAAATCTAATAGATCCTTTTTGAGTCATAAATGGGGATTTATATCTATAATGATCATGACAATACATATGTTTATTAAGGATTATTCATAGTATTGTGTTGCATCAAGAGTCAGACATGGAGATGTTATAACACATGGTGGGAGGGTGGCCACCTATAGTTCTTGGAAGTTATGGATTAATGAGAAGAGTATTCTAATAAATAGTTTTTATGTGATGGTGGATATTCATGCATTTAGGGTTTCATATAAGTGCATATTGGGTGAAAAGGCTCTTTTTGTATATTACATATCAAAGCCTCAAGATTATATTCTTACAATGAGATATGGACCTCTGATGGAGAAGGTTGTTAGAGTATCAATATCTTTTTATTTTTTAGAAGGAATATACCCATGGGAAAGGAAATGGGGTGTATTATCCTCCAATTAGGAAGTCTTAGGAATAATTGGTGAATGATTTGGTAGAATGTTTAATATAGTTATAAATATTAATGAAGATTCACATTTATGTCAATGAGTATGAGGGAAGAGTGAACCTTATGCCTTTGACTATCACCTCCAAACTCCTCAATATTTTGAGGAAGAGTTATCATGTTTTTAATAAATTATAGGAATAAGAACATAATATATAGTGGAATGAGGAAACATGATTGGTTCTATGATTTAAACAAGATCTTTCATGCTAGAGGACATATAGTAGTCCATATGGGCCTATGTGATGAGATTATGTGGGATTTACACACACCTAAATAAAGAATTTTGTCGATTGAACTATCAATATAATCCAAGATAATTAAGGAAATTACTAAGTGTATAAGGATGAAAAATGTTCCAACATGTTTCAACTCAATTCATATAATTTTTATACGGTAAAAAGATATCACTAATTTCTTGTAAAGAAATTTCCTATCAAAAACCATTATAGTGGTTTAGTGGTTTTATTTTACCATTTAATTTATGAATGGTTTAATGATGTATCCCCATGTTACTGAAACAGTTTAGTTTCCCATCAACTAGTCGAACATGATTGGGTATTTCATTGCTTTATGGGAGAACAAATCCATCAATGAGTAGGAAAGTGGTATAAATAGAAGGTGACTAATCTGTATGTCAAACCCTATAATATTTTTTAGCATGATTAAAAGTTTAAAACATGATTTTGTAATGGTATATAAAATGAACTATACACACATGATCATGTTTACACTCAATTCCACCTACAGATAAATGGGATATCTTAGAAATCCATCCAAGATTCATATGAAATGTTCCTGGAAAGAATCCTTATTATTTTAATGTCATGGGAGAGATATATCAACCATTTTGGGTTCTACAATAATAATATTTATCAATAATATATTTTTATGGAACAATTTTATTATTTATACGACTTTCTATGTTGATCACATCTTTTTATATAAGATATATGAGAGTCTACAATTATTAGATGAAGCCTTTTCTATAAAATGTGAGGGGATCTTCAATTGATTAGAAAGAGGTTGATGAGTTCTTGAACTTTTTATGTGGTTTATATAAATAGATATATCCAACCACTATAATTCAATGATTGTGATCATTTTAAGGAGTGTTCTTACTAGGATGAGAGGTAATAATTTTCTAAGGTAAGGGAATGTAACACCAATTTCTTTGGGTCTAATGATGATTTTGGATTCGATTGGTATAGTTTCATGCTTGTTATCCCTTCCTTAGTAGGATGGTTTTATGAAAAATATATTATATGTATATTATCTAAGAAGATATTATCCAAATCAATTAAATATGATAAACATTTAACACTTCATTGTGGTTCTAGATGCATCATTCAAGGAATCAATGGAATGTACATTGGATGAATGTGAAAGGTCTATTTGTGGGTAGAAATCCACTCTAATATGAGTGTTTTGATATAAAAGTAAATCCCAAGATGTGAACTATTAGTGGAAGTCTTATATATTATCATAGTGGTTGGATATATTAACAGATTTATCCTTGTGACTTTATTCAAGGAATAGTTACTCCATCTAGTTGAGGTAATTACACCATTCTCTTATGTGGGTACGAATATAATTTAATTTTGTCTTAAGAACCTCTGGTATTATAGTAATGTTTTAGTTATGGCAGTGTTAGTGGTTAATAAGAAATTTGTTTATGGACATCTTCCAAAGTGTGTGAATTGTTTATCTGATAACAGTTAGTACCTAGTACATGATGGCCTAATATTGTGTTCCCAATGGATATCCATTTGTAGTGGGGTTTCATTATACCTGATAAGACATTGGGTGTGCATGAGATAGGTACTAAATGCCCACTAGGTACCCATAGTTTCCAGGTGAGTGATAGATGTTTACCAATAATCTTTTAAAAAATGGAAAAAATTACTTTATTTAATTATTATAATTTTGAATTACCCCTACCTTTCAATTCTGCTAGCTAAATTCAACACTACCTTCCTCTCCTCTCTATTAATTACTTTTTTTATTGACATCCACGAGCGCATTGTTAATTTTTTATAGGGCAATACAAATTTAATAATTTATGAATCTTATACAACCTAACTATAAAAGAGTGATAAATGGAATGTCCATGTGTCGATCCCACAATGATGGTTCATATGCTCTAAATTAATTTTAGTAAATTTAAAAAGTATTAGTTTCATTGGTTGGAGAGAGAGAGAGAGAAATTGATAGACACAAGTAGACAAGTTTTTTATAAATCAAGGTCAATGGTGTGTATGGGTTATATAATTTAAGGACATAAGTGAAATTTTAACTTATAAATTAAATTAATTAATTCATGTATGTCAGAATAGGTCAGATTATATGGATCCAATAATCATTTTTTCCTATTGTTAATAGCGAAATACACCATTTCCTTTTTTCTGGTAATTTACAGTATTGTCAAATTGAGTTTTTTTTTGATAAATTTGTAAAACATGGGTAGCTTAAATGTGAATATTATTATACATAATTTAGGTTATCTATCTGAACTATTTAGGAAGGTTTCTTCTAAGTTCCATTCTTTTTTTGGAAAAGATTAATAATGATATTGGAATTTTATAAATGATTTAAAAAAATACATGAATAATGAAAAAGAAATAAATCCAATGACACATTCTTCCATCATCTACATAACCATAGAACAAGGTGTGTTATAACCCCTTATCCTAATGTTGAGTTTTTAAGGGGGATTTATGAAATAAAATCATAACATAAATGAAATATGGAGATGAAACTTGCGATGTCCTTGCATAGCACCTCTTGTCTCTCCAATTGTTTAACTACAAATTGTTTTGTAGTAGAATCCTAGAACAATATTTATAGACTTTCCTGGGGCTCATGAAACATTTAATGGTGTCAAAATGTAACACCAAATGGTCCTGGGGTCATAAAAAATTTATCTTGTTGAAAAACACATCAAGAGCCTGTTACTGGGCTTTTTAGGAATCTTTCACGTCATGAATTTGATTCACAACCTGAATGTGTCGCCCCTTCCATCTAACATGTTTTCTCCTAATCACAGCCTATTTTTTCATGACTTGTAAAGCCTACATATCATGTAATATTAACACAATGTAAATATTATGTTTCCATTTGAAAAATAATTGTTTCATCAAAATTATATATATTCATCCCTCGGTACAGTTACATAAGAATCATTCACTATGGGTAGCCTTAATTTCTATGAAGTCTTCCATGCCACTTTTATTGCGGTACAAAGTTAAATTTTCACCAAATTTTCATCATTTTTTTGTTTTTTCACATGTTGTTTGTATTGTTCCATAAATCACAAAAGAAGTGAAACAATTTAAATATTTCATAGAATAACAATTATATTATGTAAAGTTATGTATTAAAACACCTTAAAATATATTCATGATATACACATATAACATATATATGTCCAATAAGATTATTCCTCCCTTTCTCAAACTATTTCATTATATGTCATAAAAAATGCATAATTTTAGTAATTTTTTAGGATTCATGATTTTAACCACTTATGTTCATTTCATTGAAATATACTTTATTAAAAGTCATCCCCCAAACAACGGTTAGTGGTCTTAATAATTTTTTTTGGTTTATTATGTTTTACAAGTGATATTTGATATATCTAACACATTCAAAAACATTATATTCCATGTAATGTAACCAACCAAGGGTTATTGGTTTTTAAATAAATGATGTAACAGTGGATAAGGATATTGATGTTTTTAGGGTTATTCTTATTGGATACGAAAAAAATTGTTTTTTCCATTTATAAATGTGTTATATAAATGATGTGGGTTAAAAATGAGTAATAATAGTGGTTATGGATTTTTCTGTAGACATACCTATATAACCTAGTTCTAATTGAATTATTAAAATAATGAAATTAAAGGATAATGGTGTTTTCATTGATGGAAATGTTAAATTCTTTGTCATCAAGAGACCGTCTTATTGTAGATATAAATCATACATGGATGAGTTTATAACACTTTTGAACCTTCATTTTATACATGTGATATTATAAAGCCTCATTATTTATTGAATTTATTTACAATAGTTTTTATATGTGTGTACTTTTTTATGCTTGACATGTGATATGGATTAGATATATAAATATAGATATGGGGATGGTTGTAATAAAAACCATCTGATACTGGAGATTGAGTTTGTTGTAATTCCAATCGGGATTGTATTACACGACATAGAGTAGAGTGTAATGACAACAAAGGATGTGGGGATCGATATGTGGATATGGTTGGGTGAAATGATATTTAAACATGGATATGATTAATTTTATAGCATATAATTCCCAATGAGAATACATTTGACAGTTGGTTTGGTTGTAATTCCATAAATGGAAATTATTATGTAATGGGTTAAATGTACCACCAACTAGAGCATTCATCATATGGTTATTTTGGTGCACTAGAAAAAAATTCCATGGTTGGTTATAGAGTTGGGTATACTTCCAACTGATTTATGTATAAATTGTTATATTATGTGACATTAGTAGTGGATATCCTATGAAACCCTATTATATATTTTAAAAGTTAATAGACACTCTATGATTGGATGAAGTAGGTAAAGTAAATTTTAGGTGTCATGGGGACAAAAGAAGACATATGATGTTTTATTTATCATTACATTTAGTTTGTAAATCATGATATATGATAATGAAATTATAGGGGCTATATAAAATTTGTAATGGAATTGGTAGTGGCATGCCGAGATATACTCACACCCAACTAAGGAACCTAGTTACCAAATAATATGTAATGATTAATGGGATATTAAAGGGAAAGATACATAATGATATGAATTACTAACTAGGTGGATCATAGAGAGGATTAATATAAAAGAACAATTGGAGACATGGGATAATTTATGCATTTCTCTGGTATGTGGGTTATTTTTTTCTTTCCTATATCTGATACACCAAGGGGGGATCTTGTTTATTTTTTATGAGTCATGAGGATCATATAGTATTAGGGAAACACATTTTCATATCACATGTGGTTTATTATTTACTGATGAATAAACATGAATATGGAGGTTATTTATGGTATTTCATTACTATGATAGATTATTTATTGGCATTGATTCTAATTGTATATATAGTTAAATATTCTTATAGGTGTATTCTCTCCATGATCACTGTTATACCTATTCCATTAGTTGATATCGTTTGGTGTATGTGGTGGGAATCTTGTGTTATATAGTGACCTCATTTAGCCATATAAGAGGTGAACCGATCTCATGATGTCATAAATATTGTCAAATAAATATTGTTTATTTATATAGAAATAGTAAATGTATTCCCATGTCAAGTAAACTAATCAAATTTATATCAACATGATAATTCACATGGCCACAAAATATCTCCTAAGACACACATGATAACATCTACCCATGATGATCTTCAAAAATATAAACTCAAATTACTCTTTATGAACTATTCATTCTAACCATCATTATGTTGAAGATCAATTGTATTTAAAAAATCTATAGGAACTTAAATCTAATGACAATGTATATGAAATCAACCATAAGTCATAAAAAATTCATAGCCATATTGAACACTCAATTTTTAATAGAATGAAGCCAGACTAAACCCTTATATTTCTCATGACACCAAACTCTTACTAATACAAATAGCTTAAAACATCATAATTAATGATATAAATATCATATATGAACCATCTCACATTATTAAACCCCTATTCAGCCCCATTTCATTTGGGATCTACGCTAATGAATAATTAGTTTTTTCTAATTCAAATAGTTTCCCCATATTTTCTCTATTTAAAGCAGAAACAATCTATGGTTCAAGTCCTGAATTTATTTATTGAATATATAGAAAATAAATACTCAATTACATGGCTTCATTATCCCAACCTATAAATATAAAATGGCATAAAAAATAATATGGAATTGAAATGGCTCAAAATGTAGTAAAATATCAATTTTTTACGACCTTTTGATCAAAATACATACATTATACCTAATAAGCATAGATTAATTAGTTAGTGATAAAAAAACTTAATTTCAAAAAATTATCTATTTGTTTATTAATTATAAAAATAATTTATAGATTATCCAAAAATTAAATTATATATATTATTACCATAAAAATTGATATTTTAAAAGTTACTTTTATCATTAAAATCAATTATATTATTCTAAATTTGTATTATTCATTAAGAACACATAAAAATAAAAATATATATTTATAAACAAAATATTAATTACTAATAGATGTTATTAAGGGTTAATTATATGTAAAATATATTGAAATTTCATTCTTTATCACCCCTCCCCCCACATGAAAAAAATGATATTTCATTCCTAGGTAAAATATGTATCAAATCCATGTTAAAAAACTAGAAATAAAATATTAAAATTGAATGAATTTTCTATTCCTAGATTGTTCGATATTGAAATTATAATCATTACTATTTACCATTATTCTAAAGTAATATTTATTTCCATATTTTGAACCCATACATAAATATTACCAATGAATTTTCATTTGAACTACACATAATGCTTATTTAAGTCATTTGAACCGCACATAAATAATCATTAAGTACTTTGAGTGTGATTCCATATTGTTCAGGAATGGATGAATAATGTGTAAAATATATGTTTGGTAGGGGTATATTTTTATTTTATTGTACATTTCATGATTTGATAGTAAAAGGACCCAACCTTAATCATATATAATCTTGATTTAAGCGAAGAATTCACATTTAGGATCTTTTCAGGATTAGAGTTTTAGAGTATTAGGCCATAAAAATTACATTACATCTCAAATATTACAATGTTGAAACATCTAATATATCATATTTTTTCGCAATAATAAAACTCCTAAAATAAAAAAATTATTCTTATATTAATAAAAATCTTTATGAATTATTCCTTTATCTTACCCATCCTTATATCCTATGAAAACTTTTTCAAAAACATGGGATGATCATAAAACACTAGTTAAGGGTTATAAAATATGGAATGAAAATATTAGTCCACGAATACATACAAATCAATGGAATCATAATTTTCACTCATAAAACATTAGCTCATTAACATACCTCCTAAAATCATAAAATTTATGAATAACTCATAGAAATCAAAAATCAAAATAGAATCTTATGTCATCCATAACATACTTACATTGTATCTGTCACAGCTACATAGAGAGTATCCTTTGTGGTGATTTTTGGAATACCCATCATAGTATATTCCCTAAATATATTAGGAGAATACATAACATTTACCTTTGTCACATTAAAAAATAAAATGGAGAGCTATCATGGGCTCACCTTCCCTTAGTTTATCATGGAACAACATATAATTAAGTAATGCCTAATAACTATAACATAATTTATAAAACATAACAATGCATATATGAAAGATAAAATTTACACATTGAAATCAAAATATAACATTTCAATATATTGACATAATCAATATTTTTTCAAAATAATTTTCAGTACCAAAATAAGAAAAATAGTTACATGGTATTTATTATACTTTTAGATATATCATGTCTTGTTAAGGAATATAAATATCAAATAATGCTTGTGGTGGTGGAAGGTTCATTATCACTACGTACGTTAAAAAAGAAAAATTCCTTTGGTATTTTAGTAAAATGATTCATAAAAGAAAATATTCCTTTGGAAAAAAATTGAATGAAATTAAAATTAAATGGGTTTTTTATACACTGTATAAATATGGTCTTATATAAACCAAAATATTACTCAATGAAAGGATATTAAGATGAATTCCCTTATATTGAGTCCAACAAGTCTTGTTCGTTCTTTATATTCCTGAATAATAAACATAGGTTATCATTTACTTGATTAAGAGCCTTTTTCATTTTTATTATTAATTTTATCTTAAATATCATCATGTTATACAAATTATATAATTATTTATGTTCATACTGGTTGTTTTTTCAATATTCGATACTTGAGTCGAAAATATAGTTGATTTTATCTAAATTTTCCATGTAGTCAAAAGTCCATCATGACAAGAATATTATTCATGAATTAAATATCATATATTTCAAGTATATATTTATTTATAATAGTCAACAATATTTGGATATAATAAATGCAATGCACCACTCATGGAGACAGTAGGCCATACATACACCTAAACGCTACTTTAATTTATTTGCCTTTTTAAAGGAATGAAAAAAATGATAAATAGATATATTAAAATTATAGTCAAATATCATATTTTATATATGTTACAAAAGTTTATTAACTCCATCATTTATAAGTTCTATGTATGTCATGAATGAGTGATATCACTTTGAGTGGGTGGTAGTCTGCATTTATTCAAATGAGATTATTGTATTTACACGTTATGGAGATCATAAAGGTTTGTTGTAAATAAAAATATAGAATAATAGAGAAAATATAAATATAAAATATATCATATATAAATATTGTTTCTTCATAATGACCACAATGAGAGGTGGTAGGGTAATTTTGAACAATCATCGTTTCGTGAGTGTAGTTCGTCGTACACAAAAACAATATATTCGTATCCATTAAATGGAGGTGTGTGTATGTGTAGTTGGAATCCTTATCATAAAAACATCCTAGTATATTTAGGATATTGTTGTTTTTATGTAATAAAATACTAAGAATATCATAGGGTGTGGAGATAAAAAATAATGGATAGGAACTTGAGAGACGACGTTGCCTCTAAACCGGGTAATTTCTTTTGATTTGAGCCAAATGGCTCTCATGAATTTTATTATTCCCAAGGTAAGGATTATTGGATTAAGGGAGGGATTTTGGGAGCCTATTATAGTATAATTAGGAGGATCCAAGGGTCTTGAAATGTTTTATTCAGTGGGTAGAGGTGGTGCCCTATTATACGGGGGAGGAGGTTCATTTAAGAATGTCATAAAATATTATATTATTATAAACTTATTTTTGAATTATAATAGTAAAAAAGTGATATATTTTAGGTATAAGGAGATAATTATTCCACCACCACTCATTAAATTGGTTTTAGATAAGTTTAATATCACTAAATTAACCTTATTGTTTAGTTTTAACCCTTTGATAAAAACATTAACTCTTGCCATGTCTTCTTGTATTTTCATAATATATGGTTATTATTGTTACTATAAAATTAAAAGAGATAAATAAGTGTATAATTAATGAAAATAGAAATATTATATAAGTCATGGGGCCTAATTATATATTTCTAGGACTATTATATCATCTAATAAAATTGTATTTGTTTTAAAAAAATCATTTTTGTCCATTTTGACACCATTTAGTAAATGATTTTTTATAAAGTCATAAAAACATGATTCCTTCAAAAAAAATGCATTAAAAAAATGTTAATATTTTATTATCATCTATATTATTCTTGTATGGAAATATAAATAATCATATTACATTTATTTTAAAATTTATAATATCATTTATTTGAATCCATTATTAGTGAAGCAATCATTGTGTAATAATTAAATTAATTTATTTGATGTCTAAAAACAATAAATAAAATATCATGATGTAGGAAATAATTTTATATAGCTAATTTCTAATTATATTCCAATATATCACTTATATAGGTCCATAGAAAAATTGTTTTATTAAAAGCTACACGTTAATGTTATATTTCCCTTTCCTTTAAATTAAAATTTATAAAATGTCATTTTCACACCCATGTGCCTCCCAAATGCCAAAAGTTTGGCCTAAGGATTCTAATGGTCAGGAATATCTCATAAAATAATATTAGGAAACTTTTTAGTTTAGTTATATATTATTATAATATTAGTTTTTACCCTTAATTACATAATTTTCCCTTTTACAATGGTAAATAAAAATAATTAATAAAGTTACTATTCATAATGTCACAAAATAAAGTTACCTTTATACAAAATTAGAACTTTATGATTCCAAATATTGAATATATTTTTCAAAATTCAAAAAAATAAATATTAATAATTAATTTAAAATTAATTCCCATTGTCTAAACTAGAAAGCGTGTTCTTAAGAAGTTAAAATATCCAAAATAATGACATGTGTTTATGTATAATTAAAATGTGAAATTACTTAAAATGATAATAATTGTATTAAATTATAAAAAAATATTCCAATTAAACTCTAAAACCAATTAAAATGATAATCTATAAATATAAATAAATTTAATGAAAAGTCAGTTATGAATTAAAATGCAGTATTTTTCACTATTCCTTAAAATATGAATTTTATCAAACAAAATTCCATCCAAAGTAAATTTTAATGTCCTTGTAAATACTAATTCTATTTAGTCAAATATTACATATAAATGTGATAAAAAATAGATTTAAAAGGGGTTCTCCATCAAAAGTAGGTAAAATCACCTTTTAAAAATAATAGAGTATTGCATGCTTAATGTCAGATTCATTCTTATTTTATGTCTCTAAACTTTATTGGATAAATGTAAAAACATTTAAGAAACAGGTATAATCATAATGTAGTTAGTTTTATTCCTTACCACTAATACAATAGGTTGGACTTAACTACCATTTAAAATAATAGTAATAATATATTATCTGTTGGTATAACTCAATGTTTTGTGGAATGTAATATTTCAGAGAAACCTATTGTTTCCTATCGATAACTCTATCGTAAAAAGATTCCCATTAATATAAAAGTAATATCTCATTCATAAATATTAATAAAAATAAAAAATGTGTTATTTAATTAAAACTTGGGATCCTACATCATTCCCACCTTTAAGAACTTGCATCACAACAATTTCATTTACTTACAAAATAAGTCGGGGTATTTATATCTTATAGCATTTTCATATTCCCACATTTCCTCTTTAACCATATAGTTTTCCCACAAAACCTTTACCTGATGATCAGATTATTCTGCAACACTTTCACAATGCAGTCAATAATTTTACTATTATTTCACATAAGAATGTTTTCTTCAAACTGAACTACATATAGACTCAAAAAATGAGATGGATTCCACATAAACATTATTAACACTAGAACATGAAAAAAATTATGTACCTGGGATAAATATGGAGGTAAATCCCATCTACACGAAACTGATCCAACTTTCTCTAGGATTTCATAGGGTCCAATGAACCTTAGACGCAACTATCCCCTCTTACCAAAATGCATCACAATTTTCCATGGAGAAAAATTGAGAAAGAAATGATTATTTAGATTGAAAGAAATGTAATCTGTTTATCAGCATGAAATTTCCGCGTGCTCGGAGATGTTCTCATGTGCTTCTGAATCAACTAAAAGTTTTCTGCCATATCTTCTACACATTCAGGTCCCATCATTTTTCATTCTCCCACTTCATCCCATAGATCTCAAGTTTGACACCACATTTAATATAATGATTCAAATGATTCCATCTATACACTAGAATGAAAAATATTTTTATAATAATACTCAGCCAATAAAATATGTTTGTCCCAACTTCCCCGGTAATACAATGAACAAGCACATAGAAAACCTTAAAATTTATGAATTATTCTTTCTAACTCCCCATCTGATTGGAGATGAAAAGTTTTACAAAAATTTAAGTCAGTACCCAATGAATTCTAAAGTCCTTTCCGAATGTTAGAACTGAACCAGAGATCAAAATCAGATACAATAGGGAGAGGAACTCCATGTAACCTGACTATCTGTTCAATATACAATCGAGAATGTTGATATAGATACATAGTATCTCGAATATGAATAAAATGTGTTGATTTAGCTAATCGATTAATAATAATCCAAATTTCATTGTTACCTCGAGAAGAATTTTTTAATCCAACTATAAAATCCATATACAATTTTTCTGATTTGCAATATGGAACAGGAAACTGCTGAAGCATCCTTTTTGGTAACTTCCACTTTGCTTTAACCTATTGATAAATCAAAAATCTCAATGTAAAGTCAGCAATATTTCTTTTTATTCCATCCCACCTATAATACTATTGAAGATATCTATACATATTAGTACTTCTAGGATGAACTGAAAAAAGAGAACTATGATATTCACATAATAACTCTTTCTTCAATGTGAATCACAAGGAACCGATAATAACTTTCCAAACATCAAAACACAATCTTTATCAATGTAAAATTCAGGTAACATACCCTTCTGAACAAATTCTACCTTTTCCTCCCACTCATTATCTTATTTCTATGCTTTCTTAATTCTGTCTGATAGAGATGATTTTACTCTCACATAAAAAAAATAGTGGAATTCCACGCACCAACACTTCCATTAAAAAGTTAATCAAATAAAAAACTAAAGGATATCATTACAAATGTATCATGGTAAACATAGTATTACCCTTCCGTCTCAAACCTTCATCCACTTTATTTGCCTTTCTTGGATGGTAATGAATCATGTAATCATAATACTTGTTCAATTTCATCCATCTTCCCTGTCTCATGTTCAATTATTTCTGATTGGATGTATACTGTAAAATTTTGTGGACAGTATATATTTGACATATTATACCGTACAAATGAATCCTTCAATTTTTTAATGAAAAAATAGAAGCTAATTCCAAATCATGTGTAGGGTAATTTAACACATTTGTTTTCCACTAATGTGAAGTATAAGAAATTACATGATCATTCTACATTATGACATAACCATGCACTTTCAATGAAGAAAACTATAGATAAACAATTCCCCATTTCTGGAAGGCAGTGCCAAAACTAGATCATTCACCAATCTTATTTTCAATTCCTAAACACATTCATCACATTACAGAATATAATACCTTTTCGGGTTAACATAGTTAGTGGGATAGAAAAACATGAAAAATGTTCAACAAACCACCCGTAATAACCTATTAAACATTGATAACTACAAATAGCAGTTATATTTTGGGGTCTTTCCCATTATTCAACAACTTTTGTTTTAGAAGGATCAACAGTTATACCATCTTTAGAAACATTGTGACCAAGGAATAAAATTTTTTGTAACCAAAACTCACACATTCCGAATTGCCGAAACAGTTTCATTCCTTTTAAGGTTTTCAAGACAACCCTTAAATTCCTTTCATTTTCCTATTTACGTTTAGAATATAATAAAATGTCATCAATAAGCACAACCACAATATTATCCAAGAAATCATGGAAAATTCAATTTATAAGATCCAAGAATACAGTTTCTGCATTGGTTAACCCAAAATTCATAACTAAATATTTATAATGGCCACATCAAGTACGAAATGTGATCTCTAGAATGTATTCTTACTTTACATTCAGTTGATGATACCTCGACCTCAAGTCAATCTTTGAAAAATACAGAGCTCCCAGGAGTTAATCAAACAAATCATTGATATGAGGAAAATGATACTTGTTCTTAATAGTGATGTTCTTCAAAGATTTATAATCAATGAAAAGTATCATTAAACCATCTATATTTTTAAAAAACTATATAGGATCACCCCAAGGTTATGATATAGGTCCAATGAATCCTTTATCTAATTACTCATGCAATTGATTCTTTAACTCTAACAGTTCAATTTAAGCCATTCGATAAGGGGGATTTTAAATTGGATTAATATCAGGAACCACGTCAACCGAAAATTAAACATCCTGATCATGTATTATACCTAGAAAATCATTCCAAAAAACATAGAGATACTCATTTAAAATGGAACATCATTAATTTGAATAGTTTATTTGTTTTCAACAATATGTTCTAGGTAAACTTCATTTCCATATTTTACTAGTTTCTCATATTTATGATATGTTATCAAAACTTAAGGTTCATTCATAAACTCAAAATAAAATTCATTCAAAAAAGAACCCACTTTATCTCTACAGTTAATCATAGCTTTCTAAACTGAAATCAAATCCTTACCCAAAATTACATTAAACTCTACTAGAGGAAAAACAACAAGGTTTGCAGGTAGATTCTTTTTTCACACAAGGACATGAAGGTTCATATAATTTCTTTTTTTTCTCAATATTTCCCCCCATGTTTTTGTCCACATGTTCATGATTCATATCTTGAGATAGAACTCCCAATTACATAGAATATTTCTCTAAAATAAAAGAATGTATAGACTCAAAATCAAAAAATATATAGGAATAATATGAATAAACAAACAATGTACCTAACACTACTTTATTTTATGGATCAACGTCTGCTTAAGTAGTTGGAAATTATTTCACCACACCTTTCTTCTTGTAATCTACCTGATTTCTAAAATTCGAGTTCTTCATCAGACACTCATTTGAATAATGACCCATTTCATTACACTTAAAATATATTAATGAATGTAAATCTTATTTTGTCTTTCAACAACCCTGATCATTTCTAGTGAAATTAGGAGCCTTATGTCCCATTTTACCACATAGGAAGTACTTACCAAAATTCCAAAGGAATTCCCCAATTTGATTTTTACCAAAATTTTCACAAACTGTAAACTTATGTTTCTTACCAACAGAAATTTTGGAAGAGTTCTTCCATTTCATCTTCCACCTCAACCTCATATTCTGTTGTGTTTAAAAGAACACCAGATCATTAAGAAATTACATTTCCACATTCTCTACACATCAAATAATTTTTTAATAGCTTTTGAACCCATAATAAACTAATAAAATTATATACATTGTCTTTAATCCTGAGTAAAAATGATTTATTTTTACTATCAACATCTCGCATGAAATTTATCGAATACCTTTCCAGTCGAGTGAATTTTTCTTCATAAGCAGCCACTGAGTCATCCATTTACCTTAATTCCAAGAATTGTTTTCCATCATATATCGGACTGACTTAGGAAAATATTTCTCAAGGAACATACCATTGAATTCATCCCAATAAAGAGCATAAATATCCTCACTATCAATGATATTTTTAAGCATCGACCAAAAAATATTGAATTCACCTTCAAAACGGTATACAATAATACTAACCTTGTGATATTATAAACACCCCATGACATCGAAAATCATTTCCAATATTTTATTCCACCCTTTATCTAGAACTGGTTCAGATGATCCTCTAATTAATCTGAGATGTTGCCTCATGAAATAATACACTACTGACATGTTCCATTGTGGTTGATCTGGATTATCACATGCAAGGATACCCCCACCATTTAGAGCCTCAGTCAACTATTCCATCACTACAACAAAATATTCAGTTCCATTTCCAACCATTTTTGGTTGCTGATTTGGTAGGTTGTTTTCTTATTGATTTCATCCAATCATAGATTCCATGTTTCATTTGCAGAAAAACATTCTGAACATAGACATATCATATACGAAGCATCATGGTAATCTTTAAATGCTATATCATATTAATATTACCATAAATTAAAAAAATTGGAAAATCATTTGACAATATCCTAACTCTTAAACATGTCTAAACCCCCCTTTTATACCAACTAAAAGGCCACAACCTAAAAAATTATATAATATTGAGTTAAGCCAATAATTCACATTATTGATCTTTTTAGGTTTAGAGTTTTATAAAATTATTCCATAACAATTACATTATATCTCAAATATTAAAAAGGCGACACTTATACTCTATCAAATTTTTTTCATTATAATAAAACACCAGAAATAAAATAAGAATTATTTTCTTGATAAAAATATTATTGACTTCTTCATTTATCTTACCCTTATTTGTACCACGAGAAATTCATTTGAAAATCATGGTACGAGAAAAAAAATCATAGTAAGGGTTATAAAATAAGAAAAGAAAGCATTAGTCCATGAATACATACAAATCAATGAAATCATAATTTTCACACATAAAACATAATATCTTTAACAAACATCATGAAATCATATGATTTATGAATAACACATAGAAATCATAATTCATAAAGGAAACGTGTGTCATTCATAACATACTTACAGTGTAGCTTTCACATTTACATAGGGAGTAACCATCATGGTTATGTTTGGAATACTCATCATAGTATATTCCCTAAATATATTAGGAGAAAACTTAACATTTACCTCCATCACATTACCCAATTAATTAGAGATCTATAACGGGATAACCCTCCATTATTTTATCATGTAACCACCCATATACTTAATAAATTCCTAATATCCATAACATAATCATAACATGTAACAATGCATAAAAGAAAGATAAATTTTCTGACAATATAATCTCAATATACCATTTCAATATATTGACATAATAAATGATTCGTCAAAGCCATTTTCAATAACAAAATACATAAAAAGGGAATATGGTACTTATTTTTATTTTTAAAACAATACGGTTTGTAAAGAAATCCAAATATTAAATAATGTTTGCGGCGACGGAAAGGTCGTTGTCAGCAGATATGTTAAAAAACATTCACTTCGTCGTTTAGTAAAATGATTCATAAAAAAATAGATTACATTTGAAAACCGTTGAAAGTAATTAAAATTCAATGGGGTTTATTGTACACCATATTAAATAATGCCATTTATAAACCAAAATATGACTTAATGAAAGGAGATTGGGACAAAGTCCCTTACCTTGAGTCTGACTTGTCTCGTTCATTATTTATATTCATGAATAATAAAAATAGGTTAATTTATAATTACTTAAGAACATTTTTCATTTTTATTATTTATTTTATATTACTTATTATCTGTTATAAATATTACATAATTATTTATTTTCATATCCGTCGTTTTTTCGATATTCAGTACAAGAGTTGAAAATGAACAAGTTTTGATGTAAATTGTCCATGTAGTCAAAAGACCATCATCACCCAAATATTATTCGTGATTTAAATATTATATATATATATCCAGTATATATTTATTTAAAATAGTCTATAACATTTTCATATAATAAATGAAATGCACTGGTCATGCAGACGGTAGTCCGTACGTACGCATGGACAATACTTTCTATTATTTGTCATATTAAAGGAATGAAAACTAAATGATAACAATTTATATTATAATTACATTATAATAACATATTTTAAATATGTTACATATGTTCATGAACACAATCCTATATACGTTCCATGCATTGAATGAATGAGTCATATCACTTTGAAGGGGCAGAGTCCGCACTTCCTCAAATGAAATTATTATATTTTCACATTATAAAAAACATAAATGTATGATCAAAATAAAAATAAAGAAGCATATATAAAATATAAATATAATATATATCATATATAAATACATTTTGATCATAATTTCCACCATGATAGGTGGAAGGGGTAATTGAACAATCATCGTTTCTTGAGGCGGCAGTTCACCGTAAACATAAAAAATATATTTATATTAATTATAATGACGTGTGTTTAAGTGTATCTAGAATCCTTATCATAATAAAATCCTAGAATTATTAGGATACTAGTGTTATTATGAAATCAAATATAAATAATACCATAGTTAGTGGAGAAAAAATGTAACGAAATGGAACTTGAGAGAAGATGTTACCTCTTAATCAGGTAACTTCTTTTAATTTGAGACAAAAGGATTACTTGAATTGCCTTATGACCAAGGTTAGTCTTATAAAAGTAATATAGTGATTTTGGGTGAAAATTGGTTCTGAATATGGGCGATCCAAGGGTCTTTAGTGGTGCCAGAATGTGGGTAGAGTTGGTGGCCGTTTATAAGAGGGAGGATGGTCACATTAGAAAAGTATTGAAATATTATTTTATTATAAAAATATTTTCGAATTTTAATAGTTAAAAAGTTATATATTTATAGGATAATATTCTAATGGGTCTATATCCTATCAACCAATAGGTCTTATAAAAGTATAGGTCACAAAAGTAACCTTATCTTTTAGTTTTAACCCTTTGTTAAAAACATTAACTCTTACCAAGTCTTCTTGTATTTTCATAATATATGGTTTCTATAATAACTATAAAACTACAAGAGACACATAAGTGGATAATTAATGAAATATTTAATATTATACATAACATTTGATGGAATTTTATATTTTTAGGAATATTATATCATTTAATAAAATTGTATTTGTTTTAAAAACAAATTTATGTCAATTTTGACACAATTTAGTAATTGATTTTTGTTAAAATCATAACTTGATTCCATTGAAATAAATTCATTTACTAAAAGATAATATTTCAATATCATCTATAAAATTAGTTTATGGAATTAAAATTATCAAATTACTTTTATTTTAATATTTATAATATAACTTATTTGAATCCTTCATTAATGAAGTAATCACTACATCATCATTATGTCATAATTAAATTTATTTATTTAATGACTAAAAATTATAAATAAAATATATGTTGTAGGAAATATATTTATATTTATATTGTTATATATCACATATATAACCCCATATAAAATTTTTTTTATTAAAAGATTCATGTTTATATTATATTTCCCTTTTCTTTAAATTACAATTTATAAAATGTAATTTTCACAACCATGTGGCTCCTAAATGCCAAATATTTAGCCTAATTATGCTAATGTTCAGAAATATATAATCAAATATGATTGGGGCACATTTCCAGGTAGTTTTATATTATTATAGTATTATTTTTTATCCCTTATTTACTATATTTACCCTTTAACCATGGTAGATTAAAAAAAATTACTGAAGTTACTATTTATAACTTCCAAAAATAAAACGTACCTATTTAAATAATTTTAACCTTATTAATTCAAATATGGAATCCATTTTTTCATCTTCGAAAAATATAAATTTTAGTAATTAATTTAAAATTAATTCTTGTGGCAAAAATTAGAAAGCATGTTTTTAAGAAGTAAAAACTACCAAAAGATTGACATGTGTTTAAATACAATTAAAATGTGAAATTACATAAAATGAAAAAAATTGAATAAAATGATAATAACATAATACAATTAATTTTTACAGAAAATTAAAAGGAAAATATAACTACATAAATAAATTATACAAAAAAAGCTGTTTTGAAATAAAATGGATCATTTTTTCTATGTTCATTAAAATAAGATTTTTTTTAGAAAAAAATACCAAACATTCATACAATATAAATTTTTATGTTCTACTTCTAAAAAAAGTTTATTTTTTCCAATTGAACATATTAATGTGGAAAAAAATATTTAAAAAGGGTTCTCCTTTAAAAGGAAACAAAATGACATTTTAAATATATTAGAGTATTTCATGCATTAAATTGAATTCGTTCTTATTTTAACCCTCTAAAATTTATTTGATAAATGTAAAAACATTTAATAAACATGTGTAATAATAATGTAGTTAGTTCTTTCCATTCCTACCAGTAAAATGGCTACGCATTAACTAACATTTAAAATAATAATAATATTATATATTTTTTGGTATAACTCAATGTTTTGTGCAACATGATATTTTGGAGAAACCTGTTGTTACGTGTTGAGTAAACTATCGAAAAAGAGTCTCATTGACATAAAATTAATATCTTATTCATAAATATTAATAGGCATAAAAATGTTTTATTTTATAAATACCTGAGATCCTATTGATAGTTAATGAATGCTATGAATTCTACTCCAATTATTTTTAGATATCATCAATATCATTCCTTAAATAATAATTAATATATACCAACATATTATAATTTAATAGTGAATAATAATTTTCAATCACACTTTTAATTTGAACCCTTTTTTATTATTAATTAAAAAAATACATTAGTCCCATATGGAACCTAAACATTAGAATATTGTGTGAAATTCCCCCTATAATAGTTAATAAAATTAATGATAACATTTTATCAAAATAGTATACTTATTTTATGAAAACCATGATAAATTATTTCCGGGAACATAGTCACTCTTCACATTATTTTGGAATATTAACTAACTGTAAGGTGGGTGAATATAACGATTCTATTGTAACTCTTATCATAATTATTCCTCATATGTAGGACATAAAAATAGAAATAATTTTGACGATGTACAATTTCATATAAAATTGTTTATTCAGTGAAAAAATATATTTATCTTATTAATATATATCAACTCATAGTTTGTTAAGAAAGAAGTATAACATGTTTTCCATTGGTAATAATGTTTCATGTTCCCTTTATAAAATAATGTATTATAATTATGTGGAATATAGTTTATGAAACCAATATGGTGTAACAAAATGGATTTGGACTATTATTATACCATGTGTTTAAAATTATATAAAAAAATTAAATGAAATCATAGAAAAATTCAATGGATTGACATATTAGTTTTCACATGAATTTCACAAAAAAAAATATTTATAATTTATTATATATATATATATATATGTATTAATGTATGAATATATGTATATATAATTGAGGTTTTCATTAGGAAAAGGCACAAAAATAATTTACAATATCTAAATAATTCTAAAATTTTATAGAAAACAATAAAACATCAAATTTTCTTTTAAAAAAACAATTTTACTCATCTCCCGCATCAATTTCATACATCATAATAATTTTATGATTTATTTATTTTATTTTATTTATTTTATTATATCATAATAAAAATGTGAATATAATAAATAGAATGGGAATGTTAATACATTATATTTATTATGTAAATGTGAGGATTTATATTTAATCTTCATTATGATTTATAAAATACTGAATATTCAATTACCTAAAAATAACAACAAACAAATAATTATTAATATTGAAAAACTAATCTGAACATTAATTACATGACAAAATAGTGGTAAATAATACAGTGAAATGTATTCCCATTATACTCATTAAAACCTCTAAAAATCGTATATATCATTAATAAAAATAAACTCAAAAGTTAACCTAGTATTTTGGAATAATATATCTGGTTGACCTCCCCAAGAAGGTGTTGTTTTTATACACTCAATAAATCAATATTAGTATTGTTTAATCCCATCTAGAATGGGGTATGGGGTTTCATTGAGAGAAAACTCCATGTTTTCATGCATCTATTCTCTTCTCCTTACAGTAATTATGGAGAAATCCATTCTTAATGAGTTCTATATCCCAATATTTGGAAATTTGATACATTTGGGATGGTCGAGGTTCTAAGAGTATATTTCTGTGAACCCTATCTTCTTCAAATTATGGAATTAAGATGTACACCAATGATATATTTTTTATTACAAGATGTTTCTTTTTATCTGACACATATTAATTAATAATTATTTCGTAGAAACTCAACCTTATGAAATCATCCACTTATGAAATAGTTAAAAAATCCACCTGATTCAGCATAATATCTTCATTATTTCCCACCAAAAAATTTTAATTACATTTTATACATATAAAAAAAATAATGTTGTTAATTAAATAATATCTCAAAAAGGTAATTTTTAATGAAATTCAATTTTATAAAATAAAAAAGGGTGAGTTCAAATAATTTTCAACTACACGTAGTGTCTTTGAAAATAATTATATTTTGTAAAATACCATTACTATGATGCTAAAATAGAGATGTAGAGGTTAGGTTTGTATTGAATCCTTAACATCTTATAATAATCTTCTTTTTAGTCTTGAGAAGTTTAATCAACACTTGATGTAAATTATTGTTTTTCTACCAATACCATATCAAGAATAGTTTAAAAATTACATATAACACAATAAAATACATATAAAAACCTCAACACACTCATCTTTAAACACATTCCAAATATCAATCACAATAATAATAAAAATTTTACCTCACCACCTGATATATAATACCATGAAAATTTATTGGTATGAAATGACACATTTTACTCCATTGAAGGTAAAAGTCAATTAGATTTTATATTTTATTTATATTTTAATTGGTTTATTTATTTTTAATAAATGTTAATTAATGTGTAATAAGACACCATGATAGCAATTTAATTTCATGAAAAATAAACATATAGATTTCGATTTTTCATTATGTATATACTATAGAAATAACCTTATGGTCGGTAAATCTTATTGGAACACATTATTCTACAATAATTTTATTATACATATTTCAAATAATACATATTAATAATAATGACCCCAGTCATAGTGTTTATATAAAAAAATGAAACAAAATTATAAATGAAGATGAATGTAGATGAAATATTATGAGTGAAATGAAAGGAAAAAGGTTAATTATAAAAAAAATTATTTTCAATTGACTTTTAATGTGATCATGATCTATCATATAAAACCATATCTCACTCTATGTTAATGAGTATACCCAATTACATTTTTAAAATAATACCTCTCTGTAAAAATTATATGAATATGTAATATACATTTGAATCTGAGAGAACACATTAAAATCACCACCTCCTTGGGTAGAAAGTAAATGTACTTCATAATCAAGACAATGGAATAACTAACCTCCCAAGATTTAAATTTCATATAATAATCATAAATTACTAGTTAAATTATGTGTCATATAAATCAAGAAAATAAAGGTTGAATGAATTATAAAACTAAAGAATGAGAAAATGAATAAGAAATAATATAAGACTATTTACACAAACCATATACTCTAGTATATTCTTGGAATCATAGTGTTTCAAAAATATAATGATTTTTTAAACATACATTCTTGGGTGGAAGCATAGTTCCACACCATTGGACTAACTCTTTGGTAAGCTCGCTATTTATAGGAAGAAAAAAGACCAAAGATTGGGATAGAACAATGATCTAATTTAACAACTCTCCGCGATATGATCAAGAAAATGTGGAAATAAGTCCCAAGGAATCATCTATGATCCATGATCACCAGAGGATTGATACTAGAAATGGTGGTTTATAAATATCAGATTGTGAGTGATTTACCCCGTTTTTTCTATTATATCAAATAAAAAATTAATATATTACCAATATTAATATAGATCACATGAAATCATCATCAAATAAAATTGTCCAAAGTAATGTACCAACACAAAGAAAAACCCATGAAACCAAACTAAACACATAATTATGACTTACATTCTAATTTTCAGATAGTAAAACTGAAATAATCATTCAATATGAGATAATATGTAAAGACCAAGAATTTCAATGTAATTTTTTTAAAAATAAATGGGAATTTTAAAAGTCTGTGAAAATTGTCGGCACATGATTCCTAGGCCCGAAGTGCCCGAAATGAATTTATGAACATTTTTTTGGGTACGTTCAGTAAACATATGATTGGGTTTCTCTAAATTTTGAACCAGTTATTGGAATAGAAATCTGAGGGCACCATTGAACTTGCAGCGCCGATATTCGCTTAAAGAGACATTCATCTCGATGATAGTTGGTTGCGGGTGGAAGTTAGTTTTGGGTTTTTCATGAAAGGAGAGAATAAATATAAAATTCTACAACATTTTATTTTTATTTTATTCATTAAAACCTCCATGTGGAAGTTGATAAGTGGGGACAACTAGATCTTAACCTCCTATGAGAGGTTATGGCGGTTGGGACCACCCAAACGTAACCTCCCATGAGAAGTTTTGGTGGTGGGGGCCACCCAAGGTCTAAACCTCTTGAACTCCCTCATTAATGTGGAGGGGCCTATTGGGCTTCCTCCACATTAATTTTTCCAACCCCCCTTAATTAATTGTGCCAACCCTTGGTATCCTCCAATTTGAATTTTATGCCAACACAACTCATTTATTGTTGCCAATTAATTATTCCAAATTTTATTGCAAACAAATTAAATAGATAAACATATTTTATTTGGATGGATATTCATTTGTTGGGAAAGGATTGGCAAAGGAGGATTGGGAGAACCTGGGATAAAGCTCTCCATTGAAGAACGCTCCGCCAATGAAGAACGCTGACCTTCTTCAACATTCTTTATTAGGAATTCTTCCAATTTGGTACGTCCTCATCTACAGAGAATCAATGACCCTAATACCTTCTTGTGCCAATGTCATCAAGCGAATGAGGTAGGGGTTTATTTCAATTGATTTTCGCTTCACATGTTATCCCCTTCTAATTCATTTGAGGATTTAGGAATAGAGATTAACGTGGGTTGTGGGAAATGATGTTTTAAAATATCTTTCATTCACGTTCATGTTTTTTTCTTTGTGAACTGCTTTCTACCACTCTAAATGCGGAGGGTGAGATCCAAACAAACATGGCCCGACCCCTCCGTCGTTCTTCTTTGATGTGTTTTTCGAAATGGAGGAAGGCAACGAAGGCGACGAAGGCAATGACGCCGCCACCCGCAGCCTCTGCAACCTATGCCACCCCACGACGCTTCACGCTCCTGGCCGAACCGGCCCTGCACCCGGCCAAGACACCAACGGCTGGACTGAGCCACCGTGCCGCCGAGGTCCAAACCCCCCTTGTTGCGTCGTTCACCATGTCGAACCTTTGTGCCGTCACCGTCCGCCATACCGAGCCGACGCACCTATGTTGTCTGCCGAGCCGCACCGCCGTTGTGCCGAGCCACCGCGTCGCTGCCATCCGCTGAGCTATGCCGCCGAGCCATTGTCTGACATCCACCGAGCTGCCATCCGCCAGACTACTGAGTCGCTGACCATCGAGCTGCCAGTGCTGGACAGCCACCCCGTGGCTGGACCGCCGACCCATGGCCAGTCCATGCCCTCGCAGCTGGTCCACGCCCTCGTGTCCAGTCCACGCCCTCACGGCCAGTCTGTCCCCTCGAGGCCTATCCGTCCCCTCACCACTGGTCTGCACCCTTGTGGCCGGTCCGGGCCCTTGCGGCCGGTCCGCGCCCTCGAGGCCGGTCCGCACCATTATAGACGGACCGTGTTCTCGTAGCCGGTCCGCGCCATTGCGGTCGGTCCGTGCCCTTGTGGAACCCATAGCTGGTCCACGCCCTTGCGGTACCCCCCGGTCGAGCCTCCCTCATGGGCCGGGTTGGTCCAACCGGGTCAAACTGGACCAGGTCCCTCTATGACCCTATTACATTTCTTTGGCCATAACATTGGCATCAGATGTCTGTTTGAAAAACCATCAGCCTCACTGTAAATATTGGAGAAAGACAGTCCATTTGAGTGACACCCCACTGAGTTTTGTATTGAGATGGGGAAAAGTCATGTTAGATCGAGCAAGAATCCAATCGGGACCCTGGGACAAAAAGGCTAATAACTCACAGACCGAGCATCTGATTGACGTTTCGTCTGTTACGTTAAGACCCCTATGATGATTCAGCCCTTTGAGATAATTCTGTGTGGGAATTCAGGGAATTTGGAGTATCAAACAGTAGCTTGTGGAGTGGATCCTCTTGGAGACGAGTGAGCATAGTGTAGATACCTAGTGGCTGGATGAGACTTGATGACCGCTGACCGTTTCGACTTGGAGTGACTCGACAAGACCAGTGGGGAGCACCTTGTGTGATGTGGTAGACCCATGGTGGGGAGTTCCTCTGTGTGACACGGTAGACCCACGGTACTCAACAGGAGGAGTACCTCAGTAGGCCTTGAGGGGTAGCACCTCTGTGTGATGCGGCAGAGCCATGGTGGAGAGCGCCTCTGTGTGACGCGGCAGACCCACGATACTTGACACGAGGAGTACCTCAGTAGTCTATTGTTAGTTGGAAGCGACTCTGTGTGATGCCGTAGGCCCACTATACTCGATAATTTTGGATTTCTCCAGCAACTAGGGTGTTCGATGTGGTGTTCAGAATGTTACTTGATACAACCCCTAGAATAAATCCTGGTGTGAGCCAAGTCAGATCCTCCGTGTTTTCCTCATGATTGAGATGGATTACTTGAAAACAAAGGTATATGTATGGGCATATACCTATGTTAGTTTATCTATTGATTTCATACTTTTTTTTATCCTTTTTGGATTTTATGAGACCAAGAGGGTCTCAAGGTCCCTACTGAGTATCGTTATACTCACCCCTATATGGGCTATGCCCACACCTCGTTGTGTTGGATGTAGACGATAGATAGTGCTGACTAGGACGAGTGTACCAGGACTAGACGATACCTGGAGGTGGACCTTACGATGAGTCGGTACATATAGGAGGTGGATAGATGAGGAGTGATGAGGAGGTGATCGGTACCTACCCTTCAGGTAGGAACGTCGGAGGATAACCCAGTTGTTGTTTTCCTTTTTCTTCAGTTATACTTGTACTTTCAGTTTCTTGTACTTTACTGTTGGGCTTTTATTATGGCTCCCTTTTTATTTTCAGAACTCTTTTGATATATAGTTTTACTTGGTGTTTCATCCAGTTGTATTCTTTATTATGTGTGTGTTTATAGGTTATAAAGAAATTCCTTCCTAGTTTTAGGGACTTACACCTTTGGTGCTAGTCACCAGCCCCTGGCATATGGAAGGTGGGATTGGGGTAGTCACAACATGGGCCCCAGGGGACAGATCGTGACAAATTGGTATCAGAGGAGTCGGTTTTACCGTAGAACTAAGAATTTTATCTTTTCTGTAAGGAAATAGTGTTAAGGGCAGTGAGTGAGGTTTTCAGTTCAAGGAGTCTGATGTCGGTGTAGTAGTCGACGTATCAATACAGTAGGACCCTGACTTCTAATTTCCGACTTAGTGCAAGAAAACACTGACTGCGGTTGTGTTTTCAAATGTTTTATTTGTAATCTTTTGAGTCATCTCACCAGGTATAAATTTCATCTCAACAAGTATAACTTTCGACCGTTGCACACCCGTTTCTTTTTAAGATGCCTCCACGAAGACATCCAACAAGAGTTTCGAGAGTTGTACGCACAGATAGCTCATCGAGTGACAAGGCCTCGGTTTAGGGCCCTTTTCCTGTAGAGGCACTAGGGGAGGAACCAGTGGTACCACTCCCCATGTGGCCACATATTCCACCAGCCCCGGCAGCTGGAATTGCATGAGACTTGAGTGTGTTGCATGAGTTCAAGTGCCATAGGCCACCTAGGATAAGGGGAGAGATGAACCCGTAGGTGGATGAGGATTGGATGGAGGCTGTGGTGAGAGTTTTCTGACTCGTAGAGACTCCCTCCGATCTCATGGTGATCCTTGACTCCAGCCTTCAACAGGCAGTAGTAGGCAGATGGTGGAGATTAATGCTCTAGGTTCATGATGAGGTGACACTTCTTTTTGCAGAATTTGAGAGCCTATTTCGTGCAGAGTTTGTCCCAGTGACTCTTCGCGTAGTTCGCTTACATGTGCTTCTTCATATGCAGCAAGGAAACATGATTGTAGCTCAGTATTCATCAATGTTCACTGCCCTCTCACACTACTCCAATGATATTATGCAGGACCCTTTCTTCAAGGCCTGGACCATCGAGTAGGGACTCAGGTAGGAGATCAGGGCTTCAGTGATCTCACTCCACATTCCGACGTAGGCGAGGGTGTTAGAGAGAGCCCTATTGGTGGATATTATCCTTACTAAGTAGTCACCAGTGGCGAGAACCACTACCAGTTGTCACATAGTGGAGTCATATGCAGCTGGTAGCAGACAGATGTCATAAGGGTACAAGAGGACTAGACCAACATGTGGATGACTACATGACTCAAGATCGGTTATGTGGGGCACCCAAAGCTGAGCTAGTCATGCCAGGAGCGGGCAGTGTTATGGATGCAGCCGGTAGGGCCAGATAGCTCATGACAATTCGACCCACAGTTCAGATGATCAGCAGACGGTCGAAGGACCACCCAGGCAGAGACAAAGGTTCGACCGAGGATGTCCACAGGGAGTAGAATGATGTAGTAGAGGAGCTGTCCGTATATCTGGCGACACTACTACAAAAACGACCTATATCAGTGCTAAAAAAGGGCTTTAAAAGCACTAAAAAAGCACTGTAAAGATCAGCACTAATATACGGGGTCCCTTTTATCAGTGCTCTGAAAAGCACTGATAAAGGACACCTTTATCAGCGCTAAAAAAGAACTGATAAAAGACCCCTTTATCAGCACTTTTTTTAGTGCTGATAAAAGGGGCCTTTATCAGTGATTTTTTTTAACGCTGATAAAGGTCAAAAAAAATAATAAATTAAATTAAAAATAATGTGGGTAGTGCTTTTATCAGCACTTCACACCCCTTTTATCAGTTTTATGAGGTCTCCTGCATGCTTCCCTTCCCGCGCATCCTCATACGCACGCACCCCCTTCACTTCCACCTGAACTCGAACCCGGTACCTCCCCCCTTTCACGGCTGCACCTTTACCACTAAGCCATTTGGTTTCTTTCTCTATTTAATTATATATCTATATATATAGTTATATTTATTCATATATTGATATAGATTCATATTAATATAAAAATATTTATTCATATATTAGTATATATATATTAATTCCTATATTAATATCTTTATATATATATATTTAGTTATAATTTTTTATACGTATATTTATTTGTATATTAATATATACATATAAGATTAGTTTTAAATACATTTATGAAAAAATATGTTTTTACGTGTGTTTATAAATAATTAAATACATACATATATACATAGATAGATACAACACACATACACACAGAGAGACACACACACAGAAACACATATATATTTACGAATAAATACATATATATGTGTATTTGAATAGACATAGAATGTACTTATAATATTATTTTTTAATACATTTATGAAAAAAATATGTTTTTGATGTGTGTTTATAAGTAAACCAATAAATAAATACATATATACATATATACAACAAACATACACACACATAGACACTCACACACACACAAACACATATATATTTACGAATAAATACATATATATGTGTGTATTTGAAAAGCCATATAATTTTAAAATGACCACAACTTATAATATGGAATCCCATTTCAATTACAAAACCAGTCAAATTGAATAAAATGAAACAATATTTGATATGATATGTGATACATGTGTAACGAACATCCGGATCAGAAGTTATACTTGTTTGAATGTTAACAAATCAGGGTATCCCGACTAAAAACTCAGTTTTGGAGGCCTTCTGGGCCTTTTTTGGGCTCTAAAAATGTGACTAAGGCTTCTACTAGGTCACTTCCGCATAAATATCATCACAGGCTTTGATTTGATATGCTGTAGAGCCCAAACGGACACTCGGATCAAAAGTTATGATCGTTTGAAGTTTGAGTTACATTTTCAACATATTTTCGATTTTTATTAATTGTTTTGATTTTTTGTGTCCTAAAATTGTTATTAACTGGTTTTTAATCGATAATAATTAGAAAATTATTAATTAATAATATTTTTTTAAAATATTTTGAAGCCATTTTCAGTAAATTTATTATATATTAAATGCAATAGTCTATTTATACGTATCTATAACATATTTAAAAAATATATATTGTATTTATATCAATATAAATATACATATATAACAAAATATTATTTTTCATGAATTTGTTTTGAAACTTAACATTTATCAGTGCTCAGGAAAAGCACTGATAAATCCCCCCTTCATCAGCACTACTTAAAGAAGTGCTGATAAAGGGGTCCTCTGTATCAGTGCTAAAAAAGCACTGATATATGGGGGGCTTTATCAGCCCTAAAAAACACGATGATAAAGGGGGATTTATCAGCGCTTTTTTTAACGCGGATAAAATCAACCCTTTATCAGTGTTTTTTAGTGCGGATAAAGGACCCCAATATCGGCGCTTTTTTTAGCGGTGATAAAAGTGAAGCGCATACCTTGCCCATTTTTTTAGTAGTGAGATGGGCGGAAATTTGAGGGGTTATTGACGCCACCACCAAGAGGTCCACCCCGACTACATGAAGCAGGTGGATAGGGGAGAGCTTAGCTCTAGGTAGCTGAGGCCTACAATAATGGTGCTCTGGAGATGATACGAGTTACGATCTGTGTCTACTCCACCATAGTTGTAGTACTTATAAACATAGGTTCCAATTATTTTCTTATTTCCACTGCCATTGTTCGGAGCTCAGAGATTTTGATAGATCCATTGGCTCGATCTTTATAGATAGAGACTCTTACGAGATTGGATTCGACGATTACACACTGGTGCTGGCAGTGCGAGCTCACTCTAGGAGGCGAGAGCTTTGGCTAGGATCTCCTAGTAGTGGCGTTGAGGCCTTACGACGTCATCTTGGGTATCGACTGGTTATCTAGAGTCCATGCTCAGATAGACTGTGTTAGGCACAAAGTGAGGTGTCTCTGCACAGTTGGGACCAGTTTTACCTTCACTGGTGATAAGGGAGCCTTTGCAGCGCATGATGTACTTACACAGAGGAGAGTGCAGTTGATCACTCATCAGTTGGATAGCATTACCCTCGGAGTTGTTGATGTGGAGAGTCCATGCTATCCTATAGTGGTGGACCAATACACGGATGTCTTCCCTGATGACATTCTGGGTCTACCTCCTCACAGAGAGGTGTAAATTTACATTTAATTGTACCCCAAGACGATAAAAATATCTACACCGGCATATTGGAGGGCTCCCGCTGAGGTTCATGAGCTATGGGTACAACTAGAGGACTTGTAGGGGAAGGGATTCATCCGGCCCAGTGTTTTTATCCTTGGGCAGCCCCGATTCGGTCTCAAAGAAAGTGGATGGGAGAATGAGGATTTGTGTTGACTATTAGTGCCTAAACAAGGTGACCATGAAGAAAAATTACCCACTCCTGAGGATTGATGACCTATTTGATCAGCTGAAGGGAGCACAATGGTTTTCAAAGATAGAACTCAGATCAAGCTATCACCAGCTCAGAGTACTAGATGAAGATGTGCAGAAGAGGACCTTCGTGTGTCGGTATGACAATTAAAAGTTCTTGGTTATGCCATTTGGCATAACCAACGCTCCATTAGTGTTCATGGGACTCATGAAAAATATCTTTTTTCCATACCTTGATCTCTTCATAGTAGTCTTCATCGATGACATTTTGATCTACTCGACTACTGAGGAGGAGAATGCCTATCATTTGTAGGTAGTATTTGACACACTCCAAGAGAACCATCTTTATGGTAAGCTCTCTAAGTTCCAGTTCTAGATCTGATAGGTTCACTTTCTCAGGTGTGTCATATCGGAGGCTGGAGCTTTAGTGGATCCAGTGAATATTGTGGTGGTACTTTCTTAGGAGCCATCTAGGAGTGTGACGAAGGTACAAAGTTTCCGGTGTCTGGCCGGATATTACTGAAGGTTTGTGACAGATTTTTCTAGAGTTGCATCACCACTATCTGCCTTGATGAAGAAGGGGAGCCCTTCATGTGGTCAGAGAGATTCCAGCAGAGTTTTCAGGTGCTAAGTCAGAGGCTGACTAGTGCCCCCATCTTGAGGATTCCAGTGGAGGGCGTAGGGTACGTAGTTTACTACGACACATCAGGTACCATACTCAGATGTGTTCTGATGTAGGAGTGAGCAGTGATCGCATATGGTTCTCGAAAAATGAGACCACAGGAGCAGAACTACACTACCCATGCCCTGGAGTTATCATCAGTGGTCTTCACCTTGAAGATGTGGCATCACTATCTAATGGGAGAACGTTTTACAGTATACTCTGATCAAAAGAGTCTCAGATATATCTTCTCCTAGAATATCCTGAACCTGAGACATCGATTTTAGATTGATTTCCACTAGGACTATGACTTCAAGATAGTCTAAAATCCTAGAAAGGGGAACTTTGTAGAATATGCACTTAGCATGAGGTCTGGTATACAACTACTAAGAGAGGTGACAGAGCAGATGGACTCTTTACAAATATCCTGTGTGGATAGAGATGGGGACGCTTTTATACAGTCTCTTATAGTAACTTCCCCACTTCTTCAGAAAGTCAGGGAGCCACAATGTGGGGATGCTGACTATAAGGCTCAACGTGCTCAGATATACATAGGGTAGGCACCCGATGGATTTTATAAATGTGGGGAGCACATCATCCTCTTTAGAGGACGTACCATGGTTCCATTGTCACTTTAGGAGGATGTTTTGAGGGAGCTACACACATCCCCACTAGTGGTACATGCAGAAGTAGCGAAGATGTACCAGGATCTCCGATGAAAGCACCAGTGGTTGAGAATGATGAAAGTAGTAACAAAGTTTGTCTCTTAGGGCCACACTTGTCAATAAGTGAAGGTGGAGCATCAGGTACCAGCATGCTTTGTTCAGACTTTAGATGTCCTAGAGTGGAAGTGGGATGATATATCTGTGGACTTCATGACAGGACTTCTACATACATCAAGGGGACATGACTCGATTTGGGTTATCATCGAACGACTCACCAAGTCATCCCACTTTCTACCGATCAGAGAGCAGGGTTCAGTAGAGAGTTTGGGAGGCCACTATGTGAAGGAGATTGTGTGGCTACATGGAGTACCTTCTACAATTTTCTCCGATCATGATGCACATTTTACTTCTCTGCTACCGAAGGGGTTTCATGAGGCTTTCGGGATGCAACTTCGTTTGAGCACCGCCTTCCATCCTCAGATGGATGGCCAAACTGAGCAGACCATTCAGACCCTCAAGGACATGTTGTGTTCTTTTGTCCTCAACTTCGGTCGCAGTTGGGAGGGTCACTTACCTTTGGTGGAGTTTTCATACAACAACAACTATCACTCCACCATTAGGATGACACATTTCTAGGCGTTGTACTGGCGAACTTGTAGATCTCCCTTGTGCTGGACTGACCTAGGGGAGTCATCACTAGTGGGGCTAGAGATGGTACAGGCTACCAAAGAAAAGGTTCAGATCATCCAGGAAGAGATGAAGACTTCACATAGCAGGTATAAGTCGTATGCCGATAGGAGACTGAGACCTTTGTAGTTTGAGGATGGCGACCACATCTTTCTACGGGTCTCACCTTGATGATGTTTATAGAGATTTATCTGAGGCGGATAGTTATATCTGAGGTACATTGGACCATTTCAGGTCCTCAGTAGAGTTGGCGAGGTGGCTTACCACTTAGCTCTTCCACCTTAGTTGCACCGGGTGCATGACGTCTTCCAGGCATCCCACCTGAGGAGATACGTGCACGACCCTTCTCACATCATCGAACATGGAGAGTTGGATGTCGACGATGGAGAGACTTTTATGGAGGTTCCAATGGATATTGAGAATCTATAGTAGTGGGTCCTTCATGGGCATTCTATACCTCTGGTGCACATACGCTAGCATCACGGGAACCTCTAGGAGAGAACATGGGAGCGAGAGGCTCAGATTAGTGCTCCGTACCCCCACTTGTTTACCTAGTTTTGAGTTATGGCATACAAGGACATAGAGCCCTGACGTGGGGAGAATATAAAGACATAGAATTTACATGTAATTTTTTTAAAATAAATGGGAATTTTAAGAGTCCATGAAAATTGACAGCGTTTGATTCCGAGGCTCGGAGTGCCTGAAATGAATTTCTGAACTTTTTTGGGTACATTTAGTAATCCCACGAATGGGTTTTTATAACTTTTAAACCGGTGCTCGGAAATGAAATATGAGGGCACCGTTGAACTCGCAGCGCCAGTATTCTCTTAAAGAGTCTTTCATATCGACGACAGTTTGTCGAGGGTGGAAGTTAGTTTTTTTGGTTTTTCATGATAGAATAGAATAGAAAAAATTATAAAACATTTTATTTTTATTTTATTTGTTAAAACCTCTTGTGGAAGTTGAGAAGTGGAGACCACCATACCTTAACCTCCCATGAAAGGTTATCATGGTGCGGACCACCCAAACATAACCTCCCATGAGAGGTTTTGGTGGTGGGGGCCACCTGAGGTCTAAACCTCTTCAACACCCTCATTAATGTGGATGAGCCTCTTAAGCTTCCTCCACATTAATTGTGGCAACCCTACTTAATTAATTATGGCAACACTTTGTATCCTCCAATTTGAATTTTATTCCAACACAACTCATTTATTGTTTCCAATTAATTAAGCCAACTTTGATTGCAAAATAATTTAATAGACAAACATATTTTATTTGGTTGGTTATTCATTTATTGACAAAGGATTGACAAAAGATGATTGGGGTTAATTGGGAGAAATCTATTCAATGAAGAATGCTTCACCAATGAAGAACAAGGAACTCCTTCGACCTTCTTCCTTGGGACTTCTTCTGAGCCGATGTTTGCCGGACCTCTGAGCCGCCAAGCCACCAACCACCGAGCCGTTGTCGCCGGAAAACAACCCCACGACTTGACCGCCGACCCAAGACCAGTCTACGCCCCCGCAGCCGATCCGTGCCCTCGTGGCTAGACCACACCCTCACAGCTGCTCTTCACCCCCATGAACGATCCGCACCCTTGCGGTCGGACCGTGCCCTTAGGGCCGATCCGTGCCCTCGCGGCCAGTCCGCACCCTCATGGTCGGTCCGCGACTTCGTAGTACCCATGGCTGGTTTGCGCCCTTATGGTACCCCCCAGCCGAGCCGCACTCACGGAACCCTCGTGGCCATCGTGGGCGGGGATGGACCCAACGGGCCGGGCCGCACTGCCGGTTGGGTCGGTCCGACCGGGTCAGATCGGACCCGGGCCCACTATGACCCGGTTTCTTTCCTTTGAGCCTAAAATTGGCACCGAACATCTATTTGATGCACCGACAGCGGCGCTGGAAATAATGGAGTGTGACGGTCCCTTTGAGTGATACCCCATGGAATTTTGGATTGAGATGAAGAATAGTCAGGATGGATCGAGCACGAATTCAACCGGGGCCCCGGGACAAAAAGGCTAATAACTCACAGACAGGGCGTCCGATTAACGCATCGTCTATTACGTCGAGACCCCTATGAAAAATCCGACCTTTGAGATAATTATTCATGGGACTTAGTGGAAGTTGGAGTATCGACCAATAGCTTGTAGAGAGGATCCTCCAGGAGACGATCATCTGTAGTGCAGAGACCTAGTGGCTAGCTGAGAGTTGACGACTACTGACCATTTCGACTCGGAGTGACTCGACAGGCCCAATGGAAAACACCTTGTGTGACGCGGAAGACCCCCGATGGGGAGCGCCTCTGTGTGACACTGCAGACCCATGATACTCGACAGGAGGTGTGCCTCAGCAGGCCTTGAGGGGGAGCGCCTTTGTGTGATGCGGCAGACCCATGATACTCGATAGTAGGAGTACCTCAGCAGTACAAGGTTAGTGAGAAGTTCCTCTATGTGATGCGGCACACCCACTGTAATTGATAGAGGAGGTGTTCTCCAATAGCTGAGGTGTTCAACATTGTGTTTGGAATCTTACTTAGTACTACCCCTTGAATAAATCTTACTGTGAGCTGAGTCAGAACCTCTCTGTTTTCCTCATGATTGAGTTGGATTACTTGATAACTTAGGTATATGAATGGGCATATACCTATGTAAGGTTATCTGTTGATTTCATAGTTTGTGATTTATCTTTGTTGGATTTTTTGAGACCTAGAGTGTCTCAAGGACCCTACTGAGTATCATTATACTCACCCCTGCACGGGTTATGCCCGCACCTTATTGTGTTTGATGTAGACGACGGACAACGCTGACTGAGGAAGAGGGTACCTGGACTGGACAATACCCAGAGGAGGAATTTTGGATGAGTCGGTACATAGAGGATACGGAAAGACAAAGAGTGATGAGGAGGTGATTTGTACCTACCCTTCAGGTAGGAAGCTCGGAGGATGTTGTAATTGATTATTTCCTTTTTCTTCAGTTGTACTTGTACTTTTAGTTTCTTGTACTCTACTGTTGGGCTTGTATTCCATCCCCTTTTTACATTCGACACTCTTTTTTTATACAGTTTTACTTGGTGTTTCATCCAGCTCTGTGCTTTCTTGTGTGTGTGTTTACCGGTTATAAAGGAAATGCCTTCGCGGTTTTAGGGAATTAAGCCTTTGGTGCTAGCCAATAGCCCCTGGCCTATGGAAAGTGGGCATGGGGTAGTCACGGCATGGGCCCCAGGGGATGGGTCATGAGATAATACATCCCACTCCCGATGAAAAAAACATCCCACTATCACCATTCAAAAATTTATATGACAACTATCTCTAAAATACATAGGAATATTTCCTTATCTTAAACAATTATAAAATTTATTTTTTGTAAAATGAGGTGTATATATATATTAGGTTATAAAATAATCCATCGTAGAGACCATAAAAAACCATTCAATATCATGGAATTATAAGTGAACATATATAAATAAAGTTAGATTAATTTTATTTAACATTTATTATATTAAAGAATGAAACAGGTAATATAAGTTTCCATACAACTCGAGTAAACCTTTTATACATCAACTAATAATGATAACTATTATAAGGGAAATAATTCCATTGTTTTATCATATATTTCTTGGTAACCACCAAATGTATACCACTCATAAGAAATAATAAACCCATATTGACCTATCATTTTCTCTCCCTCCTTTTAGAATCACATTAATTAGGTCCCCTCTAGACCATTCTCTCAATATAAATGCATATAAGATTCATAGGGTCACATTGGGTCAACATGTATTACCCTACCACAACTTGCTATAATTATCCACCCTCATGTAAATATTAAAACCAAAATTAATGTAATGAAAAATATCTCATTAATAAAATTAATTTTATTACAACATATCAATTTCATCCAATATTATATCTCGTTAACAATTTAACTTCATTTAACAACATCTACAGCAAGATAGATTGTAAAATGTTAACTAAAACATAAATTCATGAAAATTAAGAAACAAACAATAATAAAAAACATATATTTTGGTTAACTTAATACATATTTCATTTAAATAATCATTAGATCACATTTTACAGAATGAATAAATGTTTTAACCATGTTAACAACAATTCTTAAATTCACTAATATTATAAAAATGTAGCTACAGTCAAAAGTCAACCTGTTAAGCACAAGATTATATCCCAAGTATTTCTCCATATGTTTACCCTCATTTATTTATATTTTTCATACATGAAACTTCTTATAACATTATTAAATTCAAACATATACCACACATGAAAATATAGAGTACAACACATAGATACATATAGATCAATAAATCCACTAAAATTATTTATTCCATTGAATTTGTTACTAAATTAACCAATTCTATCATCCATATATTATATCCAACCTGTGGTTATTGATTTTGAATCACAACTTCTTATTTATATGTGGTTGTATTCACTTTATTATTCATTAAATATACTAATTCACAACTTTATACGTTGTTAACCACAATTCCATCACTGATCCACTTTTTTAAAACATAATTACCATTAATCAATTCATTATAAATTAACTACTCATTATAAATTCCAATTTCCAAGTTAATGATAAAAATTTTTGATTAAATCAAGAAATTAATAAATATTTGACATGTATAAACATGTCAATAAACAAGATAGAGTGACACACACCCAACATTAAAGAAGATAAGAAATGTTCATAATGCTTTAACTCTTAAAAGATAAAAATATCATTAATTTAATAATTTAATAAAATAGTAATAAAATATTTTCGACTGTAACTTCACATGAAAATGTTATGATTCATGAAACACATACTAAGGTGCAATTAATCTATAAAAAAGAACATGATTATGAGCAAAAATGATGCATGAATCGATCCATGATGAAAACAGATGAGTGTGAGAGTCTAGGTAACCAAATCTCTATAATATTTTAAAATATAGACTCATGTGAAAAAAAATCATATGTTAAGGAACAAATTATAGACATTGTAAAAGAAGGTTTTACCCATGTTTATAAAAAACACATCGTATCACATCGAGCATTCATCGTAATCTCACGGTCCACCGAGTACATGATAATAAGCTACCAGATTCCATAACCTATAGACTTATACCTCTTCTAATTTCAAAGGGTACCTTCCATTACACCATTAGGTACCTGCTAGAATCAACCGGTCTAATCTAATAAGACCCACATGAATCATTTCTTCCATTCACCTTCCTTCAGTTTAAACCCCATTACTCTCTATAAATAAGATACAATAAACTACCAACTAATTGAAAATATACATGATATTACCAAAATGATAAAATCCATTATAATCTCTTGACCCTAGGTATTCCCATCCACAATAATCATCATCGGGAATCACGAATGATTATATCCAACCATGATGACCTCATTTACAATTTTTGTACCTATTTTACTTATTGAACACATATATGATTCTCTAAAATGCTAATTTTTTTGAAAAAATAAATATAATTACACCTTAGTATAATCAATAACCTATATTAGCTTCTCCAAAAAAAATAATCATTAAACTATAATTCCACATCCTACTATTTGTTTTGGCTCGTTTCCCTCCCCCTCCATAGATTCTATTTTTATAAATATAAGTGAGTTCTAGTTAAAGACATTCAGGTGAAATTGCAGAACACATATCAGGAGTCAACCCAACAATATGGATTCATGATAAAATTCAACGAATATTAATAAAAATTAAAAAATATCATTGAATAAACTATGTTTCATCGACATAAGAATATAATTATATACTATCATGAGCCACTAAAATAAGAATGATGGAATATACACTTTTTTAAACTTGAATTATACCTCAAAAATATGATTAGAGTCAAATAAAAAGTCATGAGTCAACAAGATTCAGCAGAAGATAATCACTAAAAATTTAACCTCATACCCAAAGTCATATACCTCTCCATTTATCTCTTATAAGGATAACTAAAAACAATAGCAACACTATTCTACAAAAAACGTTCACCATTTTTTGAACATATTAAATCTCAATAAAATATTCTTAATTTAAAACACAAAAATATTCATAAATCAATTTTAAAATGATATATATACGTATCCACTTACTCACAAACTCATTAGAATTCTTGATAGACTATGATATGATTTCCTACTGTGTTATTTAAAATCCACAATCATCAGTATATACAAAATGAACTTTTTTCTGTCTCATATAAATGTTCCTTGAAACATTCTTCTTTAATGTCATCCATGATTTACATGTTCATGAACATATGTATCTATTCTAAGTGGAACATCAAATATTTTAATTTTGAATTATATAACTTGTTCCCAACATATAAAGATACAATCACATACATGGTTCTCAAATTTCATTATGAATCTCTTATAATGATGCACACATTACTTCTTTTGTGTCATAGAAAATTCCTACATGACTCAATTGGACGACATGTATCATTTAGATACATGAAATACCATATTTAGAAGAATTTGTATATGTCGTTTCTTATATATGCCTAAAATGGTTATGTTAATCCATTTGGTTACATCACATATTTATCTTATATCATTGGATCGACAATGTGATTTTCCTACATAAATGGAATTGCCTAAATAGAAATATATTATATTGGAATCTTAGATATATGATGGTTTCTACCATTTCTCTGTTATATATTTTTCTTCATGAATTCATTATATGATAGATTTTTCTATATAGATTTTCTCTGTACTGAATATTCTTATGTGAATTTGAAAAAATCCATATTTCTTAAAAGCTCACTCAGGACCTCTTCAATCAACTTCCAAAAAACAAAAGAAACACTTTCTAGAATCATAAAACTCTATCTAAATATATATACATATGTAAACATTATAATAAAACATAACAATTAGTGATCACCTAAGAAGAAGGTTTTCATTAAATATCGAAAAATAGAACTATCCAACAACAATTATATATTGATCCTTCCTTAAACAAATAATAAATTCAGGGGGTTCTTCATTCTCCTCCTTTAAATTTATTGAAAATAATTTAAAATCAAAATACATGTAATTCTTCAACATAAGAATAAAAAATCCCATAAATTATCAACGAGATGTATCCCAACGCCACACTATTATTTAAGGTAGTGTTTTTTAGATATTTACATCCCTTGGTGAAAATAATATTTGTGTTGAGGGATTAAAATGACTATGATGTTCAAAATCCACTACAACTTACACTACCCTTTCAACATAGAAATCTTCCCCACTTGTAAAAAATAATTTAATTTACTGTGGAGGTCCCAAGAAAACCAAAATTTTAGTGTACGAGGATGAATGAACATGAAATATCATCTTCAAATTCAAATATCACTCACACTATACAATGATTATATAATATTAAATTCAATATTCTTTGTTGTCATAACAAATAAGTGATCGATGTTAGCTGAATCGACATAATCCTTGATTAAATGATATCAAATTTTAATATGTTTTGACTTTTTGTATTGAACTTTAATTTTTGAATGATTTATATAACCTTCATTTTAAAAAAATAATCAATTGTATGTAAATATCTTCCCAAATATCTAATAGCTAAAGTATCTGCCATAATGCCGATGAAATTGGATGAGTATCTTCCACATAATTTGAATATTCTATAATCAGGGTGACTAGAAAATTATTGCTATTATTACTATTATACCAGCTAAAAAAACATCTTCAGTAAAAAACCATCCTCTTTTTTAGGGACAACAATCGTATATTTTCCTAGAAAATATTCATTAGTTTGACTTAAAAAGTCAAAATACCAACAGAATTTGTTCATAAATCCATAATTATATGTGCATTTTAAATACCACATTATTAATTTAATTTCAATAATTTTTGAATCCTTTGGTTAACATTGATATCTATCACTTATATTTGGTGAATTGGTAGTGTCTAGTCAAGATGATGTTTGAAACAAAATGTTACCAATGATAAATATAAAATTATTATGATCAACCTTGTGGCATTTTATTATATTTCATAGCATTTTTCAAAAAAATATAGTTGTATAAAATACTTTTCAATATTCTATACCCAATCATTCCTATATTGTTTTATACAATTTTATTAGTAAATAAAAACATAATCAAAATTATACTCAATTTGTGTCCCTTAAGAATAGTATATTTCCTCTAGAATAGGCACTGAAAACTGCTTAAAAATATTTTTAGGGAATTTACCACATGATAAATAATTACTTATATAAAAAATTATGTTACCATAACTTAATATCATGATCAATGCATCTGAGGAATCCATCTTCAAATATAAGTTTCTTTCAAATAATGCCTTTAGAAAAAACCCATTTTTATCAAATAGTTATCATGTTAAGAATACAATGCCCTTGGAGTATATTTAAATCAATTAAATGCATTTGTAAATCTATAGATTATTCTACCATCAATTCCAATACCAAATCCTTAAAGTTGGTCATTAATGAATTATTCTTTTTTTACCATTCATATACATAAGCTTTACATTTATTTTATATAACTAGTAATTCTAATGAGATGCCACATTAAAAATATATTGTTTCCCCAAGACTAGCATACTGAAAAAAGACTCATCAATTTTTATTTCCTTCTGTTGTGAATAGAATTAGAAAAAAATATCCTTATTTCCCATGACTTCACATTTATCATTTTATTATGTTCTTGAACCCCTATTTTGTAAAAATAAAATTTCTAATTCTCAAACTTGTCACATGTTCCCATATAAAATTCATATAAATTTTATTAAATTTTGAGTCCATAGTTTCATCTAATTCACCATGATCAATAGTCTAAACAGCCATTCTAGGCATAACATATAATATAATAGTTTTTTGGTTCTCTACTCATAACCTCATTATTGTCGGGAATAATACATTCCAATTCAAATGATATTCTTAATTTACCCATATAAAAATTATTTATCTCACCATAATCACTATATTAATTACCAATAGAATATTTTTAAAAAACATCAATTGTTTATAATATGATTTTAGTAACTTTAACAACTTTTTTAGAAATAAGATCATTTTTTTCTATTAGAGAGTCAAAATCATCATGAATCTAGTTACATTTTCCATTGATTTTCATGATTCTTTAACCCAAACGCATTTTAATGTTAATAAATATATGATTACAACATCATTATATATTACTATTAATGGAAAATACCATGAAAAATCCAACATATTCTTTTTCTTAAAACATTTCCACCCTTATTCCTTCGATTTTAATATAAAATGAACTTCTATAGACCTTGAAATATTTCCCTATAGGATTCATTTGTTTCCATATCTCATTGTGTGTATCATGTTTATCAAGACTCAAAAAGAATATATTTTTATCATGAAATGTAGTATACATTAATTATCTAAATAATAATGTTGAAACATTATTCTCAGCTACCATTGTTCTTCCCAATTCAACTGTGATCTTATTATTCCTATCTATAATATCCTTATATTGTGGTGTATATTATGTGCTATAATAATTCTAAATTAAATATTTTACAAATAATATTTTATAAAAATAACTTGTGTATTACTTCCCATTATTAGCACTCAGTTTTTATACACAAACTATGTTCTTTTATAACCCGTCATCTTTACATTTTAAACATCATAATAGATATAGACTTGTTATTGGTAAAAATATCATTTTCCATCCAAGTGAATTAATCTATAGAAGTAATGAAATAAATATCAACTGATTTTTAATTCTATACCATGGTCTCACAAAGATCAATGTCGACTAGTTAAAATAGTCAAGTGGATGTAATATTAACATTATTGTGAGTCTTCTAAGTTATCTTTCACTTTTGAAATGTTCAATGGATTCCATATTGTTTTATTTTTAACTAAATAGAATACTGTACCACATCAGGTTTTAAAATATTTTCTTCAGATTCTTTGGCAACGATTCCTAAATATTTTATTCTATAACATGTCATCACCTTTCACATTTATGTATTATGTATTTTAAAGATAACAAATCATGAATTATTTTTCATTTTGTATATTTCATTGAGATAAAGTAATTTTTTCACTTGAACATTTAATGATTCATACATTTGACTTGAATGTTACTTGATTACCATTTTGAATATGTTTTATAACACTAAACCTATAATTTTTTATCCATTAAATATAGAAAATAATCTCATTTCTAATTATCATTCTCAAATTCAATTTAAAAATAACATTAATTTTAATGTAAGAGTTATTACCAAAAATTATTGAACCTACATCATGATTCTCATTGTTAATAAAAATTTTAGAATATATAATAAAATGGAAAGAACACCTAGTATCAAGTATCAATGAATTTTCTTTCTCCATTCATCAATGGAATATTCTGCTAGGAGATTAATTTATCTAGATAACACATAATCTAATTTCCTTTAATCATTGACATGTAATTAAACTATTAATATTTTTATGAACTTCAATTCCCTACACCCCTTATGTATCATAAATTCCACATTTCTATTAATGAAAATCAAATATGTTGTGTGTTTTAAACTTGTAGCAAGTTTCCATTATATCTACTATATATTTTACAAATAGTTTCCTTCTCAATGGAACTACTCCACATGGTCTCTTTCCTTCTCCTGGTTATGAAATCTTATATGAAAACATATTATATTAAGTTTCTAACATTCCAAAACACCATCAATATCCAGAAAATAAGATGTTTCTTGATGAAATGATTTTTTATAAAGAAAATTTATCTATAGACATTGATACCCTTTGAATTTTTGAAATCTGATTTCATTTATAATTTGAGATAAAAGTTTCATTCATTCCTATCCTTTAATTGTGTTCTCTTTTAGTAAATTATTCTCCATTTCTCATGGTCTAAAATTTACCAGAATTAATATTTAAACTTTTTTTTACAACCAATTGTTTTTTATTAATATTTATCATATAAGTATTTTATGTAAATTTTTTATTTATTCTTAAAGAATTATCACTTGAGATAAATCGAGAATTTGATGTCCTTTTTATCAATTTTTATTCTTTATCAGTTTCCATATATTTGAATTGTGTCATTTATAATTCTACACAATGTAAATAAATAATTTCATTAACTTATTTTATAAATTTCTCATATTTTTTAGCTTTCATTCTAAATTTTTTTTATTCTGTTAGAGCTATATCCATTTTAACATTCTCACATGTTTGAAAAATCATATTATTAATCTCCTTTAAAAAAATATTCTTCTATTTTGGAGAATAGTGTTTCTATTAATAAAATATTCATGATAATAATTAATAATATATTCATAATATATTGGTTCCAATTTATATTAATCAATACTATATGAATCAATAGTTTTATTAACATCGCTGATAATATTTATAAATTCCACATTCGTTTCATCATAAAAACACTTCATGAGATAATATCAGTTTAATATTCTTTTAAAACAATAATTATTATTTACTATGTTTTAAATATATTATATCCTCTACCAACCAATAAAACATCTTTACAAATCCATCCCCACATAGTTCATTTAATTGGTTCAACATTTTTAAGATTTATTGTCCATATATTTCTTTATTAGACAATTAACTTCATAGTTTACATATCGATCATATTTAAAAATTTTACCATATAATTTTCCACTTTTCATATTTTTCCCTTATAAAATAATAGGGAATTTTTTTAATAACCCTATGATAATAATCTTAATTTTCATAATCATTAGTGTCTGAAATTTCAATACAAATTTAATTATTCTTTGTGATTAAAAATCTATTTCAACTTTTACATTATTTTTGAATAAAATAATAATGATCATTTAACACTTAATGAGAATATTATATAACTCATCATGAAAATTATCATCTATATCTTTAATAGAATAATTTTTTGGGATCAAATATACACAGAAAAGTTCTCACCAAAATCATCACAATTAAGGTATAATTATGTTTCTCACTAAATCCATAAAAATTACATAAAATATCATTTAATAACGTTTTTAATCAATCAATTCATTAGTCCTTGAAAATATTGATATCATTAAATTTTCTTCTCTATATCTCTACCATTTCCTATTTTACTTTAAAATTATATTAATAAACACTCACCAACGTATCCCAAATTTGTTTTGTGGGATTTATCCCCATGAATTTTGTTTGTAATCTCTTTGATAATGAACTAAAACAATCATTGGGTTCCTTTATATCAACATATGTCTTCCTATTATCATTAAATTCCATCTATTCATTATTTAAAAAGGTTTTGAATCCCATTATGGTAGCATCATGAAATTATGATCTAAGAGATAAATTAAAAGGAACATTCAATTACTCAAACTACGATAATATTAATTCAATATATAGTAAGTGTGTACCAAAGTGGAAGGATGACAATGAGGGATTTCAACATCAGTTTAATAAAAAACTAATGTCAAAATATCTCTTCGGATGAATTCCACATTGGTTTGATAAAAAATAGATGTCTGAAGAATGTCTATAGAAAAATTTCTTCCATCATAAGTTTTATAAAAACTAACCTATAATGAATGTCCTTTATGAATTCTATGTTTGTTTTTGGTAAAAACGGATGTATAATTCCTTCTATGGTAAATTCAAAATCATTTTTTTAAACTTAAATTTAATGTAGATATATTTTTTAAAATAGTATTGAATGTTACATAATCACATATATATGAATGCCCAAATAAGAATAAAAAAATTAAAAACATGTATTAGAAAAATGTAAAATCATTAGTAACATTAATAAAATTACAAATATAAAGCTAGATGAATGTAAGTAAAAAATTAATCAAACATATAATATAATGAGAAAATAATTTTTGAATCACTTTCAGGTTTTTGGATGTATATAAAGAAAAATTATCAAAATCCTACTAAATAATTTCATATGCATTCAATATAAATATATATTTATGTTTAAATAACATGTTTTATAATGAAACTATCCTTTTTAAAATTAATTGTTGTTTTGGCCATCATAATCTCTTAAATGAATCAAAATATAATAATATCATCATTTAACATTACCTTACTGAAAATGAAATTTTGTTTATGAAAAAACATTTTAGAAAAATAAAAACATCAGATATGATTGAAAAATCATGTAATCACTGATATAAAAATAATTCAAGTGATTTTTCACAATGTTTTTTAGTTACGCTATTGGTTAGTGAGACATGTTGTACCTAATACATAACATGTTTTATTTTAAAATATTACTTATCAAAATTGGTGTAAAATTTTAAAAAATCAAGATTAAATAATTATGAAAATAGAATAAAACATATTTCTTTATCATTTTTGAAAACCTTATTCTAAATAAACCAAATAAAGAGCATAATAAATATTTTTTTCTTTTGTTTGGGAAAAATATACAAACCATCAAATATTCTATAATAAAATAAAATATATAAAATTGATAATAGTATAATGATTAGTGGTTCATTATTATCATTTTATTGTTATTCATGGAATAGAAGAAACCAGAAAATGATCTCTATGATATTGAATCATTTAGATACACAAAAAATTTTAGCATCCAAGTTCAAATTATTTATTTCAATCAAAATGTATTCATGGAAAGTAATACCCTAAAGATAAGTAAAATCATATTGGATTCAAAATAAGTAGAGATACCTAATTGAAAAATTAATTATTTAGTTCAATATAATATATTATTTCTTAATGAAAATATATTAATAATTGAAATTTAATTCTATAGAAAAAATGTGGCACATTTACAATAAGTTGATCACCCTTAACTACATCTATGATATTGTTTTTAAAATATACATAATCACTTCATCATGTTTCAGTATTCATTATAAATATATGATAATTATTTAATAAAAGAAACAATTAGATAAAATTATAATATAATCATCTTCCTGAGGAATATTTGATGGTTGTGAGACCTAATTTTTTTCATTCCATTTGTAGTCAATTATTATCAATCATATACTCTTATAAAATATATGTGTATGAAAATATAATATGTAATTATAAATTTAATGATAATTAAAAAAATAAAATAAACTCATACCTCATATGACAGCTTTCATACGTGATTAGCCAGAAAATTAAAAAAATCCCTTTCTCTATCCAACTATGGACACTCATTAGTATTCTGTGGGACTAGAGTGGTTGGATCAATAATATCACGTATTGCTACTCTTAACAAACCTGAATGTTTAAAATGATCATCTGAATAATCCCCCAGATAATGATAAATCCTATTTTATAATAAATACCAGTGGATCCCCATCATTAAACTCACAGTACATAGTTGGCTCTGTATGCAAATTTGGTGGATCAGGGAGGAAGACTGTATAGGAAGCTTTTGTCCTATATTATCTAAAATAATTTCAAATAATTGTGATTTCATCATATCATATACTCAATCATTTAGGTGTTATATCTCATCCTTTAAAGAATAAATTTATTTCCAATATTCTTCCTCCATCGATGCATGGTAGGGGTGTGGCCAATTACCTTTTTAATCATGATACCCAACTTATACCCTCTGACAGGACTAGTGTGTTCTTGATTTCCTAAAGAAGCTATATGAACATGTAACATACAAAGTATTTATAGAATAATATTTTTTAACTTTTGTTAATAATTATGAATAATATTTTAATTTTATGTTAATTGGGACGCTTTTTCTGATAGTATACTCGACACGCAACAACGAGCTTCTTTAAAATCTTATATTCCCTCAACATTGAGTTATACATATTATTATTATTATTATTGTTATTATTTTTAATGGTAGTTAATTACTAGAGATTGGAATGGAGCGAATGAATAGTATCATCTGAATTTTTATATATGATTTACACATTATTAAACGAAGAATCGTTAATTACCAAATTTATTAGAAATTTAAATAAAAACCAATTGATTATAATGAATGTGTTTTTATGAAAACATATTTAAAGGAGAGTAATTGTTTTTCATATCACATTTTATGTATTTTTATTTAATGAAAAATATATTATATAAATTAAATATAATGTTTGAAATTGATTTTATATGTTTTCTAGATATGATATAAGAATAAATTTATTTATTTTTGGATAAAAGAAGTTTTCTTTTAAAAAATTACAGTTTTACCGCCTTTTGATTGAGTACCCATTATAAATCTAGTTTTAACAACTTTAAATGTTTTAATTGAAAAAATAAACTTCTTATTTTTAAGTGGAATATCAAAATTTTCATTGGATGAAATTTTGGTATTTTTCTGCTGAAGTTCATTTTTTAATGAATAGTGAAAAATACTGCATTTTAATTCAAAACCGCCTTTTAATCTAATTTGTTTATATTGTTAGATTTTAATTTCAATTTGTTTTAAAGTTTAATTAGATTATATTTTTATCATTGAATCCAATTTGTTTCATTGTTGGTAATTTCAAATTTAAATTGAACATAAGCACGTGTTAATCTTTTGGTTCTTTATTCTTCTTAAAAACACGCATTTTGGTTTTGACAACATGAATTAATTTTAAAATATTTTCTAAAACTTCTGTGTTTTGATTTTGAAAAAATGGATTCCATATTTGGAATTAGGAGTTCTAAATTGTGAAAATTATTACCTTTTATTTTTATACATTATGAATAGCAACTTCTGAAAATATTTTATTTACCATGGTTAAAGGGTAAATTTGGTAAAAAATGGTAAAATAATAAAATAATAATATTATTAAATGACCATTAAACAAGTCTTACACCTATTTAATGAGATATATCAGACTATGGGTATCCATGGGTAAATTTTAGGACTCCATGGAGCCACTTTTCTATGAAAATTACATTTAATTACTTTTAATTTAAAGTTAAGGAATATATAACCTAAAAGTGTATCTTTTACTAATTTTTTTTATATAGTGTTATATAAGTGATATATTAGACTATAAATAATAATTATAAATCTATAAATATTTCATATATCATGCCATTTTATTTATAATTTTTAGATATCTGATAAATTAATTAATTTATGACACAATGATGATGTAGTGATTACCTTATTAAGAAATGATTTAAATAAATTAGATTATAAATATTAAAATAAATATACTTTGAAACATTTTATTCCATCCACTACTTCTATGAATGATTATTACTAGTTATATTTTAACTAATGATGTTTCTTTGAATGAATCATGTTGTTATGGATTTTTTTAAAAGTCATGACAAGAATAGTATAAAAATTGGCATAAATGAGTTTTTAAATCAATTAATATTTTATAAAATGAAATAATTGTCCTAAAATTATATAGTTATAAAAAATTAAAAATAGGATGTTATAAATGTCATTAATGTCATTAATGATCCATTTATGGGTCTCTTATCATTTTATAGTAAATATGGTAACCATATATTATAAATATACAAGAAGACCCGGTAAAAGATAAATTAGTATACAAAGGGTTAATGCTAAATGATAAGGTTAATTTTTTGACATAAACTTGTCTAAAAACCATTTGATTAAATTATTTAGACCCTAATTATCTAAAAATCTAAATATATAACTTTTGTGTTATTGGTATTCTAAAATCAATTAATAATAAAATAATACTTTCAAACATTCCTAAAGTTCCCCTCCTCCCTCTTATAAAAGGACACCACCTATAATCCTCACTCACACCTGTCAAGCCCCAATTGGCTCATCCAAACTCTACCCAATTAACCTACCAAAATCCACCCTTCCTCTTGTAAGACTTACCCAAGGATGAAGGCAATTAAATTGATCCCTTTGGTTGAAATCAAAAAATATACCTGATTTTAGGTAACAACTTCTTTATACTTATTTTACCTTCTACACTACCTATGATCTTATTATTCATGAATTACATAAAAAAACCAGCATCATAAATATACTAGGTTATTTTAATTATATTTATTAGAACTAAACATAAATACACCTTTGCCAAATGGGTATAGAACATACTATTTATGTTGTCGACGAACTACTGCCTCACGAAATGTTGATTGGTCAATCTTCTCCTACTACCTCTTATTGTAGCCATTATGATAGAAATATAATTATATATGATATTTATGATATTTATTTTATCTATATACTACTTCAATTCTCATTTATAACATACCTTTATCCTTTTCATGTTGTATAAATATGATAATTTCATTTGAGGATGTGCAAACTACTGGCCCCTCAAAGTGATATGAATTGTTCACGATAAACATGGAACATATATAGGATGGAATTAATGAAAATATGTAACATATATAACATATATATTATACTGTAATTATAATATACCTATTTATCATTTAGATTTCATTTCTTTAACTATGAAAAAAATGAATGTAATGTTTATGCATATGTAGCACTTACCATCTCTATGAATGGTGCATTTCATTTCTTATATAAAAATATTATGGGATATTTTAAATACCAATATACTAGATATATATGTTATATATGATATATAAAACATGAATATTATTCTGGAGATAATGTAATTTTGACCACATGTACATTTATAATTATATCAAGTTCATTTTTTACTCAAGTTCCGAACATCGACAAAATGTCTGGTATGAAATAAAATAAATAAGTAATTGTTATAGCAAGGTAATATGTGATATAAAAGGAATAATGAAAATGAAAAAGGATCCAATGAATGTATAAAATTAGCATAAGTTTATTATTAGAGAAATTAAAAAATGAAAGAGTCAAGTCAGACACGAGGTAAGGGACTTTGTCTCAATCTCCTTTCATTGAGGCATATTTTGATACTATACACTAATTTCTTAGAAACAATGTATAATAAAACCCTTTGACTTTTACATTAATTTAAAATGAATATTTTATCAATAAAGTTTTATACTAAATGACAAAAAGGAATGTTTTCAACATTTATAGTGACAATGGCCTTTCCGCCACCATAATATTTATTTCGCTTCCTCTATAAGACTTAATGTTTTTAAAAGGAAAAGAAATCCCTTATTAATTTTTCTGGTGTTTTCATATTGAAAATTGTTTTTGAAATGGATTGATTATTTTAATATCTTGAAATTATTTCTCATGATTTAAAATGAAATATTATTAGTGAAATATTTATATTTCCAATATTATATTATATGTGATTATATAATGGTACTTGGACATTTCACGGGTGGTTATGTGATATACCAATGACAGGTGGTTATGCGATAAACCAAATGATGGGTGGTTCCATAATAAACCGAAATGGGTGTTCACATTATAACCTCCAATGCATTGGGTATGGAAGTTGTCCATATGACTATTCAATTTGTAAGTATGATTTGTGGTAGTAGACTGTATGGTTATTCCAATTACGTATGATTATGTCCCAAGTTTACCTTATATATGTTATGTATGCTTTATATGGGTTTTACGGTAATATTTTAGTTTCAAAGGGGTAAGAAATGAGCCTTTTTTGTGAAGATTATTTACCACTTCATAAAGGTGAATATTAATACTTTTGATAAGGTTTTCCCGGTTTACATGTTGTTTTAAAAAATTAACAATTTTCCATCTATGTGTTTCCCTTAATGAGATTTTTTTCTTGATCCTGTGTTTTTGAAATGTTTTTCAAAGGACATAAAGTGGAATAGGGTCAAGGATGGGATCAAGGAAAATTCATGCTGTTTAAAAAATGGAACTAAACAGGTTTCTTTTATTTTAAGAGTTATTATTTTATGAAAAAAATTTATACTGAGTAGAAGTGTCTACTTGTAATATTCAAGTTGTTATGTATATTTTTTGACCAAATTATATAATGCTCTAAACCTGAAAATATCCTCAATGTGAATTATTAACATAATTCAAAATTATGTAATGTTTAAGGCTGGTGCCTTACAGTTGGTATTATAGGTTTGTTTAGATTACTTTAGAGGTTAGGTTGTTATTAAAGCATAAGTGACATAACCATAATGGTTAGCATATTATAAAGAGACATAGTTATTTTACATAAATCTAATGATATTAAGATAACATGAATTAGTATATCTTAGTGTTTACCCTCCTCATAAGATATTATTTAATGATTGTACTACTATACTCACGTTGACCTTTTTGGTTTTATTAAATGGTTGGATCTCGTAGGCACCCCAGTAACAATGGATGTGAAGGAATCTTGGGTGGTTTTTTAAATGAGAAACAAAATGAAATTGGAGGTTCAATTAGAACTCTTGTGGTTGAACTTAACCAACAATTTTGTGTTATGATTGACCACTTGAACCTTTGTGATTTTTCTAAGGCATCATATATGCGATAAATGAATCCCAATGGAATTTTAGGTAATAACCATAAAGGTAAGTATATTTAAAAACCTATGTGTCAAGTATGTGGAATGAAACACCTAGGAAAATTCTTCCAAGGGGTGGGAAGATGTTTCAGATGTGGTAATTAAGGTAAAAAATAAATAACCTAACATGGAAAAAGGAAGCATTGAGTTAACTACAGGAAAGGGAAAGAAGTTATTTCCAAAGGATCAACTGAGTGTTCTAAATGTGGTGTGGATGTCATTATACAAATAGATTTCAAATGAAGAAGGTTTGGGAATGAGATTTTCAGAATCATACAAATATATGTTTACCAATTCCCAATTCAATTCCAATTGATTATGAGGAAATTGAAAATGACCTATGAAAGGTATGGTTTATTTCATAGTTCATGTTCTGACATTATTGAAATATTATGAGAATGTGTATGATTTTATTTTTAGGAAGTAAGTATAAAATAATAATATGGAAAAACATGGATAAATGATCATGAAGAATGTTCGATGATTAAAATTTCTAGGAATTGACGAGTTATATTGTATCTAAGGATGATGATACTTTTAAATGTATTAATGATAGGATTACATTGGAAAAAAATTTCAGTATGTGTAACCCTGATTTTGGATATGTGAAAATTTTATTCATAGAAGAATTATCTTATCTTGTGTGGAAATAATAGATAACCTTAATGGTTTATGTGATATTTTATTGAGGCAATTATGGGTTATTAGTTTTTGGGATTCAAAATGTGAGGTATGAAACAATCATTGAGGATAAAACATGTTTGAGATACTTTTAAATATTTTATATCATTTTGTTAATGATATAAAAATTATATGGTTTTTGAACATGGACAACACACAAACCCTGTGATAACCCGTAGCATCGGAAAATGCTACGTGAATCGAACCCATAACCAAAGTGACACTATTATATATCACCTACCTCTGGACTACGTGATGTCCCTAGTTAGTATGACTTATTATTTTTAGCTAAATAATTTTATTTTTCTTGAATAAGATTATTTTTGGAGTTTATGTTTTATCAAATGGATATCGTTATTATAGGAAAATGATTTGGTGATTAAGTGATAAAATTTATTTTGGAAGATGTTCTCTATTTTTGGAACACTATATGTCTAAAAAAATTGAATACAATGAGATTACATTTGCCAATTAATGGTTGATATTTTATTTTGGAGGAATCTATTTTTTTATTGTGGACATATAACAATTTTGGTTTTTTTGGAAATGATTATCCTATCATAGAGAATATGTGAAAAGGTTAAATACTTTTTAGTATGGGGCATTAATATTAACCAAAATTATTTGGAGATAAATGTTGTGATTTTTTTGGTAGACTATGTGATAAAAGAATTTTGAATTTTGGGTTTAAAACTTAGTTTCTATTATTTTAAATAATTTTAAAGACAATTTTGTATTTAGTGGTCTTTTTTGATCTTTGGGTATAGTTTGTTCAATTTTTGAGATTAAGAGTAGTATTTATTTTTATAAAATATTATATTATTTGGGGATTATCTGATCTCATACTTACCGTTTTAGTTTATGATAATTTCTAAAGATATGGGAAATATATAGTTTATCTTTTGTGGATTATGTGATTCTCCCAAAGTTGATTCTAGCGCAATCGATTTGATCAAGTCCTCTTGAATACTCATCGTTTAGAGAAAATATGAGTTTGTTGTATTAATTTAGTAAATGATGATATCACACATGAGAAGTAAGTATGTTTAATAATGTTTCTAGTCAATATAATAAATAAATTATCCAAACTTATTAAAGGAAAATTTAAAAAATGTTGTCTTTTTACATTTCCTTCTCATGAATTAAAGACTGTTTAACCTTTCCCAAGTTTTTATTTTTCTAGTGGTTAACTTTCTCCGGATCATGTTTTCTATCACACTCCATCAGAACATGATTGTTAGTATTCAATTATATATCATTGTTTTCATGGAATCATAGTATGTGTTATCTCACTTGATCTTTATATTTTTATTTATTTTGTTTAAAGTGATCATTTTATTGACTCTTTTTCCGATGTTGGACTTCCAATGATGTATCTATGCCTAATTTTAAAATTTTGATGAAGTAATTTCAAAAAGGGGAAAGGATATAACAAAAAAGGTATTAATAAAATAATACTTTTTTATTTCTATTTATACTTATGAATATGATATTAATTTTATGTTAAAGGGGATTATTTTTTCTGATAGCGTACTCAACACACAACAATCGATTCTCTGAAATCTTATATTTCCCACAACATTGAGTCATACTTGAAAATATTATTATTATTAATATATTAAATAGTAATTAATTTCTACTAATTGGAATGTAGAGAATGAATATTATCAACTGAATTTTAAAATATGTTTTACACATGTTTAAATGATGATACATTGATTACCAAATTTATTAGAAATAGAAATAAAACCCATTGAATATAATTGATATGTTTTTATGAAAACATATTTAAAAGAGAATAATAGTTTTTCATATTAAGATTTATGGATTTTTAATTAATAGAAAATATATTATATATATTAAATGTAATGTTTTAAATTTATATTATATGTTTTTTAGATATGATATATGAATAAAATCATTTTTTCAAATAAAAGAAATATTTTTCTAAAAATACAGTTTCACTCCCTTTTGATGAAGAACCCTTTTTAAGTAAAATTTTTAACACCTTTATACTATTTATTTGTAAAATTAAACTTATTATTTATAAGTGGAACATAAAAATTTACTTTGGATGGAATTTTGGAATTTTTCTGCTAAATAAATTTTTAATGAATAGTGAACAATACCACATTTTAATTCAAAATTGCCTTTTAATGTTATTTATTTATATAGTTATATTGTACTCTTAATTGGATTTAAAGTGTAATTAGAATATATTTGAGTCTTTAAATCCAATTTTCGTCATTTTAGGTAATTTAACTCTTAAATCGGATATAAACACATGTCAATCTTTTTGTAGTTTTTACTTCTTAAAAACAAGCTTTTTTGGCTTTAACAACAAGCATTAATTTTAAATTAATTAATGAAACTTATAGGTTTTGAATTTAGAAAAATGGATTCAATATTTCAAATCAGGAGTTCAAAAATGTGTAAATAGGTACCTTTTATTTTTAGACATTATAAATAGTAACTGTAGTAAATATTTTATTTACCATGATTAAATGGTATGTCTCGTAAATATGGGTAAAAAAATAATATTATAATAATATTAAATTACCCTAACATATGTCCTAACCCCATTGGATGAGATATGTACGAACATAAGAATACATGGGTAGATTTTATTACCCAATGTATTCACTTGTGTGTGAAAATAAAATTTAGTTACTTTTAATTTAAAATTAAGGAAAATATTACCCAAACATGTATCTTTTACTAATCTAAATTCAATATGAAATTACATAAGTGAGATCATCAACTATAAATAGTCATTATAAAGATAAAAATATTTCCTATATCATGGTATTTTATGTATAATTTCTATACATCAAATAAATAAATTTATTTATGACACAATGATGATGTAGTGATTTCCGTACTAATGAATTATTTAAATGAATGATATTATAAATTTTAAAATATATTTATTTTGAAACTTTTTATGAAATACAGGAATTTTAGGGATGATTATGAGCTTTTATATTTTAATTAATTTTTTTTTCCGAATTAATCAAGTTTTTATGATTTTTTTAAAAGACATGATATGAATAGTATAAAAATTGACATAAACGAGAATTTAAATCAATTAATATTTTATTAAATTATATAGTGGTCCTAAAAATCTAAGAATCGTAAAAATAACATATAAGATGTTATATATTTTTTTAATTATCCATTTATGTGTATTTTTTCATTTTATAGTAAGCCTGGTAACCATATATTATGAATATACAAGAAGACATGGTAAAAGTTAAATAAGTTTACTAAGGGTTAAATCTGAAAGATAAGGTTAATTTTGTGACCTGAAATTCTCTAAAACCCATTTTCTAGGAGGATATAGACCCATATACATATTAAATTGCAAATATATCACTTTGGTGTTATTATAATTTCCAAAAATATAATAATAAACAATAATTTAAAAACATTCTAATGTGCCCCTCCTACCTCTTATAAAAATACACCAACTCTAACCCTTAATCACACCTCTAAAGCCCAAATATATCATACAAAAACAGTACACTTAAAATACAAACATACCTAAATTTCATAATAGAATCCTTCATCTAGGAAGAGTACAATTCTAGAGATCCCTTTGACTCAAATCAAAAGAAGTTACCCGATTTGAGGTAACATCTTCTATCATGTTCCTTTCCATTATTTTTCATTCTCTACTCCCTATTCTCTTCTTGATATATGTTTAAATTACAAAACCAGTATCCTCAAAATAATAGGTTGTTTTTATGAGAATTATTAGAACTAAAATTCTACAAACCTCTATCTAATGGTTATATAACATACTGTTCCTGTGGACGGTGAACTGATGCCTCCTGAAACGATGATTGTTCAATCTTCTCCAAACACCTATTATGATGGATATTATGATGTAAATGTAGTTATATATGATATATATGATATTTATTTTATCTTTATTCTACTATAATTCTCATTAATATATACCTTTATTATTTTCATGTTGTATAAATGTGATAATTTCATTTGAGGAATTGCAGACTACCACCCCCTCAAAATGATTTGACTCGTTCATGATATTCATGGAATGTATAAAGGAAGGAATTAAAAAATTTATTTATCATATACAACATAGATATTATAATGGTATTATTATATACCTATGTATTATTTAGTTTTCATTTCATTAAATCTGAAACAATGGAAGTAGCATTCTTGCGTACGTACAGCTTACCGTCCCCAAGAATGGTGAATTTAATTTCTTATATCCTAATGATATGGACTATTATAAATACATATATACAAGAAATATATGAAATATATGATACCTAAATCATGAATATAATTCTTGAGTTAATTTAATTTTGACCACATGAACAATTTATAATTATAACAAGATCATTTTTTACTCATATTCCAAACATCGAAAAAAATGTCTGATATGAACTAAAATAATTAACTAATTGTTATAGCCAGATAATAAGAGATATAAATGGAATAATAAAATTGATAAGGGTTCTGAAAAAATTAGAAAATTAACTTAAGTTTATTATTCAGAACATTTAAGAACAGATGAGTCAAGTTAGACACGGGGTAAGGGAGTTCATCTCAATCTCCTTTCATTGAGGAATATTTTGATACTATACACCTTATTCTTTTACACAGTGTATAATAAACCCATTTGACTTTTAAATTAATTTAAAGGGAATATTTTATCTATAAAGTGTTTTAATAAATTAAAAAAGTAATGTTTTTAACATTTACATCGACAATGACCTCTCCACCCCCGTAATCATTATATGGATTCCTCTATAAGCCTTGATGTTTTTAAAAGAAAAGAAATATCTTATTCCATTTTTTGGTGTTTTTGTATTGAAAATGGTTTTTGAAATGGATTTATTATTTTAATATCTTGAAATGATATCTTGTGATTGAAAATGAAATGTTATTAGTGAAATATTGATATTTTCAATATTATATGTTTTATGATTAAATAATGAAACTTGGACATTAGACGGGTGGTTATATGATATACCATTGATGGTTGGTTATGTTATAAACCAAATGATGGGTAGTTCCCCAATAAACCAAGTATGGGTGATTGCATTATAATCTCCAATGTATTTGGTATGGATGTTGGCCATATGACTATTACAATTTTAAGAATGATTTCTAGTAGTTGACGATATGGTTATTCCATTTAAGTATGATTATGTCCCAAGAATGCCTTTTATATCTTATGTGTGCTTTATATGGGTTTTATGTTAATATTTTGGTTACAAAGGGGTAAGAAATCGTCTTTTTTTAGTGAAGAGTATTTAATACTTAATAAAGATGAAAAGTATTACTTATGATAAAGTATTCATGGTTTACACATTATTTTGAAAAAATAAAAGTTTTCCTTCTTTTCTTATCCCTTACTAAGATATTTATGTTCATACTGTGGAATTGAAATGTTTATCAAAGAACGTAATGTGGAATAGGTTCAAGTATGAGATCATGTAAAAGTCATGCTATTTAAAAAATAATACTAAACTTGTTTATTTTCTTATAATAGTTTTTATTTTATGAAATAAATTGATACTGAGTAGAGGTGTCCACTTGTAATATTCAAATTGTTATGTATATGTTATGAACTAATTATCTAATTCTATAAACCTGAAAATATTCTCAATGTTAATTATTAACATAATTTATAATTGTGTAATTTTTAATTTTGGGGCTTTACAGTTAGTATCAGAGGTCGGTTTAGATTACATTAGAGGTTAGGGTGTTATTTAAGCATAAGTGAAATAACTATAATGGTTAGAATATTAGAAAGTTTCATAGTTATTTTAGGTAAAATAAAAGATATTAAAATAACATGAATAAGTATATATTAGTTTTTATCCTACTCATAAGATATTATATAATTATTGTTCTAATATACTAACACTGTCTTTTTTGGTTTTAGTGAATGGTTGGATCTAGCAGGCACCAAAGTAATGATGTATGTGAAGGAAAATGTGGTGGTTTTATGAATGAGAAATAGTATTAAATGAGAGATTCAATTATATTTCTTGTGGTTATACTTAACCAACTATTTAAAGTCATGATTGATAACCTAAACCTTGATGATTTTTCTAAGGCATCATATATGTGAGAAATGAGTACTAATTGAATTTTAGGTAATAATAATAAACGTATATATATTTTAAATACTATGTGTCAAGGATATGGAAAGAAACACCTTTTAAAATGAATCAATGGGACAAGAAGATGTTCTAGATGTGGTAATGAAGTCCATAAATCAATAACCTATGATGGAAAAAATCGTTCAGTTGACCCCCAAAAAGGGAAAGTAGTTTTTTCAAAAGGATCAATTTAATGTTTTAATGTGGTGTGGATGGTCATTATACAAATAAATTTACTATGAAGATGGTTTGGAAATGGGATCTGAAAAATCATACAAATATATTTTTACCAATTTCTAATCCCATTTCAATTGAAGATGAGGAAAATGAAAATGACGTTTGAAAGGTATGGATTATTTCATATTTCACGTTTTGAAATTATTAAAATATTAGGAGATTATGAATGATTTTTTTAAGAATGAAGTATAAAATAATAAGATGGAAAAATATGGATAATGGATCATAAATAATGTTTGATTATTATGATGTCTAGGAATTGGAAAGTTATGTTTGTTCTATGGATGATGATATGTTTAAATGTATTAATAATATGATTACTTTGGAAAAAAAATTTAGTATATGTAACCCCGAAGTTTTATATGTTAAAATCTTATTCATGGAAGAAATATATTTTCTTTTGTGGACATAATGGATAACCTTAAGGGTTTATGTTATATTTTGTTGAGATGATTTTGGGTTATTATTTTTTGGGATGAAAAATTGGAGGTATTAAATAATCTTTGAGGTTAAAACATGTTATTGATAATTTTAAAGATTTTATATCATTTTTTAAATGTTATTAAAATTTTATGGTTTTTAAAAAGGTAAAAAACAGATACCGCATGGAAACCAATTGTGTCAGACAATGCTAAGGGAATCAAACCCATAACCAATGTGAGACTATGATTTATCCCCAACCATCGGACTACGTGAAGTACTTGGTTAGTATGACTAATTTTTTTAGATAAATGATTTTATGGATCAAGAATAAGTTGATTTTTGGAACTTATGTTTTATCAAATTGATATCCTTCGTATAGAAAAATGATTTGGTGATTAAGTGATAAAGGTTATTTTGGAATATGTTCTCTCAGTTGGGAACACTATATGCCTAAGGGAAATTGAATACTATGGGATTTAATTTGTGGATTAATGGTTGAAATTGTATTTTGGAATAATATTTTTTTATTGTGGACATATGGTGATTTGGGATTTTTATGGAAATTATTAACCTATCATAGAGAATATGTGATAAGATTAATTACTTTTTGGTATAGGTCATTAAGAGTAGATGAAATTATTTGAAGAGAAATGTTAAGATTTTTGTGGAAGACCATGTGATAACCTCCTTTTGAATTTTGGGTTTCAAACATAGTTTGAATTATTTTGAATAATTTTAAGGTCAATTGGGTATTTATTGGTCATTTTTCTATTTTGGGTATTGTGTTTTCAATTTTTGAGATTAAGAGTAGTATTTATTTTTATATATTATTATCCTTTTGGGGGATTATTGGATCTCGTACAAACCATTTTGGTTTAGTTAATGTATAATGATAAAGGAAATATATAGTTAATTTTTTGTGGATTATGTGATTCTCTAGAAGTTTATTCTATCACTTTTGATGTGACCATGTAATCTTTAACACTAATCATTTGGAGAAAAGACGAGTTTGAGGTAAAAATTTAATAAAGTATGAAAGTCTACTTGATAAGTATGTTTTCTTATCTTCTTAGTTAATCTCATAAATAAATTCTTCAAATTTATGAAAGGTAAATTAAAAAGAAATTTTTTTTCTGTTTACTTTTTCTTCAGGGGAATCAATGACTGTTTAACCTCTCACAAGTTTGTGGGTTTTTTGTGGTTAAATTTTTTTATCCTGTTTTCTGTCACTCTACATCAGAACATGATTGTTAGTTTTCTCTTATATATATATATATATATATATATATATAATCTTGGAATCCTATTATGTGTTATCTCATGTGACCTCTATACTGATTTTTATTTTTTTTAAAATTATTGTTTTATTGACTCTTCTTCCGATGTGGGACTTTCAATGATGTTTCTATGCCCAATTTTCAAATTGTGAGGAAGAAATTTCCAAAAGGGGGGGAAGGATGTAATGACCCAAGTATTTATAGAATAATACTTTTTGATTTATATTAATACTTATGAAAATGATATTAATTTTATGTTAAATGGGACACTTTTTCAGATAAAAGAGGTATTTTCTGAAAATGCAGTACTACCACCTTTTGATGGAGAAGATTTTTTAAATATAGTTTTTGACACATTTATATATTATATTTTACAATAATAAACTTATTATTTAGAATAGGAACATTAAAATTTACTTTGTATTTAATTTTGGTATTTTTCTGCAAAAGTTCATTTTTCAATGAATAGGGAATAATAGAGCATTTTAATTCAAAACTTCCTTTTAATGTAACTTATTTATATAGATATATTGTACTTTTAATTGGTTTTAAAGTATAATTGGACAATATTTTTATATTTTAATCCAATTTTGGTCATTTTAGGTAATTTCACTTTTAAATTGGTCATAAGCACGTGTTAATCTTTCTGTAGTGTTTACTTCTTAAAAACAAGTTTTCTGGTTCTGACATTGTGAATTAATTTTAAATTAATTACTGCAACTTCTGGGTTTTGAATTTGGAAAAATAGAATCCATATTTAGAATCAGGAGTTCTAATTTTTTTTATTAGGAACCTTTTATTTTTAGACATTATGAATAGTAACTTTAGTAAATATTTTATTTACCATGGTTAAACGGTAAATCTGGTAAATAAGGGTAAAAAATAATATTTTAAAAATATTAAATTACCCTAACACATTTTTTAACCCTATTGAATGATATATTTCAGACCATGGTAATACAAGGGTATATTTTGGGACCTCATGGATGCACTTGTGTGTGAAAATGACATTTAATTACATTTAATTTAAAATTAAAGAAAAAATAACCTAAACATGTATCTTTTCCTAATCAAAATTTTATATGAAGTTATATAAGTGATCTATTCAAATATAAATGGTAATTAGAAATATAAAAATATTTCCTATATCTTGGTATTTTACTTATAATTTATATATATCAAATAAATAAATTTATTTATGACACGATGATGATGTTGTGATTGCCTTATTAATGAATGATTTAAATAAACGATATTATAAATATTAAAATAAATATATTTTGAACCTTTTTATTCCATCCAAGAATTTAATGTATTATTATTACTTGTTATATTTTAATTAATTAAAATATTTAGAATAAATTAAGTTGTTATGTATTTTTTAAAAAGTTCGGATATGAATAGTATAAAAATTTACATAAATGAGTTTTAAAATCAATTAATATTTTATTAAATGATATAATAGTCCTAAAAATACATGATTCATAAAACTAACATATATTATATTAAATATTTCATTAATTATCCTTTTTACATCTCTTGGCATATTATAGTGTGTATGGTAACCATATATTATGAATATACAATAAGCCATGGTAAAAGTTAAATAAGTTTACTATTGGTTAAAGATAAATTATAAGGTTAATTTTGTGATATAAAACCCCTTGGTTGAGAGTATTTCCACCCATAATCATCTGATCTTATAGATATTTCACTTTTGTGTTATTATAATTTCAAAATAATTAATAACAAAATAATAATTTCAAACATTCTTAATGTGCCCCTACTCCCTCTTATAAAAATACAACACCTCTAACCCTTACTCACAACTCTAAATACACCTTATCTCGTCCAACCTATGCCAAAATAAGCCCAAAACATCTCTCCCTTATTCCTAGAATCTGTCTCCTAGGTAGAACACAATTCAAGAGAGCACTTTGTCTCAAATCAAAATAAGTTACCTGATTTTAGGTAACGTCTCCTCTCATGTTCCATTCCATTATTTTCCTTCCCAACTCCCTATTCTCTTCTTAATATATGTATACATGAAAAAAAATAGTGTCATAAATATACTATGTTGTTTTTATGATATGTATTAGAACCAAACTTACACACACCTTCTTCTAATCGGTATAGAACATACTGTTTCTGTGGATGAGGAACTACTGCCTCACGAAATGAGGATTCTTCAATCTTCTCAAAAAACCTCTTATGATGGCCATTATGATGCAAATGTAATTATATATGATATTTATGATATTTATTTTATCTCTATGCTACTATAATTCTCATTTATAACACAAATTTATTGTTTTCATGCTGTATAAATATGATAATTTAATTTGAGGAAGTGCAGACTACCACCCCCTTAATGTGATATGACTCGTTCATGATATAAATGAAACATATAAATAATGGAATTAACAAACTTATGTAAAATATATAAAATTTATATTATAATGGAATTATAATTTACTTATGTATCATTTAGTTTTCATTCCATTAAATCATAAAAAATGAAAGTAGCGTTAATGCGTACGCACGACTTACTGTCTCCATGAATGGAGCATTTAATTTCTAAAATCCAAATGATATGGACTATTCTAAAAAAATATATACTATATATATATGATATATATGATATCTAAATCCTTAATATCATTATAGATATAATGTAATTTTGACCACATGGAAAATTTATAATTATAACAAGTTCTTTTTATACTCATGTTCCGAACATCGAAAAAATGTCCAATATTAACTCAAATAATTAACTAATTGTTATAGAAAGGTAATAACTGATATAAAAGAATAATAATCTTAAAAAATGATCTTATGAAAGTATAAAATTAACTTATGTTTATTATTCGGGAAATTAATGAATGAACAAGTCAAGTCGGACACAAGGTATGGGACTTCCTATCAATCTCCTTTCATTAAGGCATATTTTGATAATATACAACTCCTTATATTACACGGTGTATAATAAATCCATTTTAATTTTAATTTAATTCATATGTAGTCTTTTATCTACAAATAATTTTACTAAACAAAAAACTAATTTTTAATGTTTACGGTGATAATGACATCTCCTCCATTGTAATCGTTATATTGCTTCTTCTATAAGACTTAATGTTTTTAAAAGGAAAAGAATACCTTATTTCGTTTTTGGGTGTTTTCGTATTGAAATTGGTTTTTGAAATAGATTTACTATTTCAATACCTTGAAATTATTTCATGTGATTGAAAATGAAATGTTATTAGTGAAATATTGATATTTTCAATATTATATGTTTTATGAATATATAATGGTACTTGGACATTTGATGGGTGGTTAAGTGATAAACCAATGATGGATAGTTACATGATAAACCAAATTATGGTTGGTTTCATAATAAACCAGGTATGGGTGGTTACATTATAACCTACAATGTATTGGGTATGGAGGTTAGTCGTATGGTTATTCCATTTGTAAGAATGATTTGTGGAAGTCTATCGTATGGTGACTCCATTTAAGTAGGATTATGTCCTAGATTTACCTGTTATATATTATGTGTTCTTTATTTGGGTTTTATGGAAATCTTCTGGTTAGAAAAGGGTATGAAATGAGATTTTTTAGTGAAGAGTATTTACTACTTCATAAAGGAAAAAATTATTACTTATGATAATGGATTCATGGATTATGTGTTGTTTCAAAAAACGAACAGTTTTTCTTCTTTGTGTATCCATTACTAAGAATTTTATACTCACCCCACGTTTTTGAAATTTTTTTCACATGAATTAAAGTGGAATAGGGTCAAGGTAAAATTTTAAAACGTACACTTTTTAATCAAATCTACCATTTTTTTGCAGCTCCCAGTCTTCCTCTTACGCTTTCTTAATTCTATCTGTTAATGATGAATGTAGTGAAAACTTAAATAAAACAATGGTATTTCCTGGAATGACAACATATAATCCAACATTCATCAAAACATTAATCAAGGAATCATATTCCAAACGTAACATGGTTAATAATGCATTATGTTTTTCATTCATGGAATCTGGTACACTATTTTCTTTTAACAAATTATAGTTGATCATGAAATCATAATCTTTTATCCATTCAAGATATCTTCTCTACATCATGTTTAATTTCTTATTACTAAATATATACTTCAGACATTTATTGTTAGTATATATTTTACATTTGGATTTATATAAATGATGGCTCAAAATTTTCAATGCAAAAAAACCCAACTTCTAATTCCAAATCTTGTTTAGGATAATTTACCTCATGTTATTTTAGTTTTATTGTAGTATATCTAATTATTAATCATTATGCATCAAAACACAACCATTTACCTTAAATGAATCATCACTATAGATGAAAAAATAACCATTTCTGGAAGGTAGAGCCTAGACTAGAGCATTCACCAATTGATTCTTATGTTCTAGAAAAAAATATCATTTTATTATATCCAAATTAATGTAAACCCTTTTGTTTTATTTTTGTTACCAGGCTAGATAAACTTGCAATGTTTTTAAAAAACCATCGGTAATAATCTGCTAATCCACGAAAACTACAAATATTGGTAACATTTAATGGTCTTGGCCAATCATCATCCACTTTTCCTTGGTAAGATAAACTATTATTTCATCCTTATTTATAACGTTCCTATGAAAAGAAAGTTGTTGCAACAAAAAAACCAATCTTTCTGAAGTTTCCATACATTTTCTTTTACTATAAGTTTTCAAAAACAACCCTTAGATGTTTTTCAATCTCCAATTTACTTTTATGTTATCCCATAATGTAATCAATAAGCACAACTAAAAAGTGATCCATGATCTCAGAATATATTATATTTATAAGATCCATGAATAAAACAGGTAAAATAGTTAACCCTAATAGCATAATTACAAATTCATAGTCCTAATATTGATTAAGGAACAAATTATTCGAGATGTATGATTCTTTTACTTTCAACTGATGGTACCCTTACCTCTGGACAACCTTCAAAAAATACTATTCTCCCTAGAGGTGAGAAAACAAGTCAACGATATGAGGCAAAGGATTATTTTTTAACAGTGATGTTATTCAAGGAACTATAATCAATGAAAAGTATATTGGAACCATCATTCATTTTAACGAACAATAATAGGGGAACCTCTTGGGGATGTTCTTTGACAAATGAAGCCTTTATCAAGAAACTCCTGCAACTGATTTTTCACTTCCATAAGATCCTTTTGTGCCATTAGTTAAGGGGGTTTTGATGTTGGCTTTATAAGGACCCGACCTTATTACATATATAATCTTTAATTTATTCAAGAAAATAATTCATTTTATATTGAGGATCTTTTCATGTTTAGATATTTAGAGAGTTGGGACATAATACATTCATAACGTTACACATTTTTACATAGTGGATACCATAAAAACAGTTTCAATTTTTTTCAAAATATTAAACATTAAAACTTAAAACATGACTCCTTAACAATTATTCAACATTTATCATGGCTTCCTTATTTGCCTTATACAGCCATTAACCTGTGAAAATCATTTAAAACTTGGGATGAGCACAAAAACTCAGTAAGGGGTTATAAAAATAAGGAAAGAACACATTAGTCCATGAATACTTGTAACGTATGAAATCAATTTCACAATACATACTTTTCACATGTATTTATATACTCACATTGTGAAAACATAGATTTCAACAATACATAAAAACATAAGTAGACCATAAATTTATCTTGGATCATTAATTACATAATATTTTAACCCTCTCAGCTAGCTTATAATTGGTAACCCTCTTGACTACCTTACTATTTGTGCAACCATCGCCATTACAGTTGGAGTAACTGAATGACCGAACTCAAACATACCCATACCTAATGAATTGGAGGGAGATATAGGTTCTACCCTTCATCATAAACAATTCCCAATAACCAAAAAAAATCATACAACATGAATAATTTCATAAAAACATATCTTTTGAATTTTGTAAAATAGATTTGTAAATGAGAATTTTAAAAGGAAAGTCCCTTATATATATCATATAATTTATGTAAGACATAATATTAGAAAGACTAAGATCAATCCACATTATTAAAAAAGAAAATATAATAGGAGTCCCTTTCTAAGGGTAAGGGAAGACCCAGTACAAGTCTATAGGACCAGAGACACATAGCTGTAGACCAAGCATCTAGATGAACAAAGCCCAATTAAAGACACAAAACCAAATTATATATGCTAACAAGACAAGTGGAACAAAGTCTATAATAAGTGAGTGAAAACCCCCCACCCCAAAAAAAACCAAACACAACCAAATTCCTAGAAGACTAAGTCCAAAATCCCAAATCCTGCTCAACAATGCAACCTGCACGATCTGGAAGACTCTGGAACTACAGGTGCCCTTCCAATGACCAGGGATCCCACCAGATCATTTTCACATCATCGACCGTCCAACCAATCATCACTACTTCCAACGGAGTACAACACCACCATCACTGCTCTCCACATCCTTGTGAGGATCCGTTGGATAGAAAACCCATTCCAACTAGATCTTGTCCGAAACCAGATCTGGACCATATCTAAAACCATCAAGGTCAGTCGAGATAAGCCCATGCATCAAACGAGATCCTACCCCATCTGCAGCCCCACCCACACCTCCGTCACAGTTCGAAGACTGTCATTTGTAGCACCGCTGACCGAAAATCCTCCATTATGGCTTGAAGACCACTTTCTACAGCCCCACAAACCGCCAGCCGTGACAGCTCACTGAAAGCATATGCACCATGATACTCCACCAAAAAAGCCCAAGGGGTAATCACCGCCGAGAAGCCAGAAGGGGGGGGGGGTCGTCGCCGCAGATCGCAAGGAACTGAACCCTATGGATGTAAATTTGCGTTAAGAATCAAAAACCATCACACAATCAATTTAAATATCATATAAATAATGAAGAATAAGGTTAACCCAAAGGATGGAAATCGGGTTAAGAATTCCCTTACCTCAGGATTATCTTAATTCATATTTGTTTAAATTTCTTGAATAATGGTTAAAAGAGTGTTATTATTATTTTAGAAAAAACATTTTCTTGTTTATAAAATCTTATATTTTCATTACATAACCTCATTTCACCCCTTAATTGTTAGTATTATGTTCCTTGCATTGTTTCGGGTGAGTTCCTTACATGATTTCCATGATTGGTTCATGATGGATGTTCTTGTCGATTGGAAGTGAAAATCTAGAATTGGAAAGGTAAGGTATTTAAATATTTCCAGTACCATAATTTATACCATTTATCATTTTCATGTTTTATATGAGGATGATTCATAAGTTCAAACATTAATGATGTTCGTTTAGATCATTTAATTGGTTCTTTGATAATAACCACCTCATTTTGTATTATAAATTAAAACCATGAGTAAAAAATAATTACAGAACCATGGATGAGACATAATAAATATATTTTAACCTGGTTCAACCATAGAAATGGTTTCATGACCAGAATTGATATAATTAATGGAAATTTAAATCACATCATCCACGATGTCGGTAATTCGACACATCAGAGACAATGTTTTTATTCCTTGAATAAGTGGGAGAGGAGAAGAATAATGAGGATGAATATTCATAGAACATGATAATATCCATAATATAAATTTTTTCTAGATATTTTATGCCTCTTGTTTAAGATTATATGTATAAAGAATAATAAAATAAAGGAACTCAAAATAATAGAATAATTGAGAGATCCCTTACAAAAATTCGTCCGCCTAACGACTACACAACATGGTTTTAGAAAATATTTAAAAGATATGGGTAAAGGTTCCCCCATATAGAAATGAATAATAATATATAATTGATCAGAAATAAGAAGTAAATAAGAACATGATATGGAAACATGAATGTTATATCACATAAAAGATAACTTTAATGGAAAAAGAATGGAATTGAGAATTTTCTTACGTTATTGAATAACTCTTAGAACATGAAGGTAGGGACCATGGGGGTTTAAAGAAAACTTTTGAGGATACTAGAGAGGTAAGGAGGCTAGAGCTTCATTTATGGTGAATTTGTAATGATGTTAATGAAGGAATGGGTTGGTATTTATAGCAAAAGTGAGAGATTATTTTAATAATTTTCAAGGGACACCTCATTAGGGGTATTTGAAAAACCATGGGCTTGACCATGGTATTTTCTCTTGGTAAAATCCACTTGGGACACCTCATAACTCATTTTACAGTACATAAGTTGACCAGATTTATTACATTATTATTACATCGTTAATGATGTCATTAACATACACAAACTCAAACTTTTATTTTTTTACTATTCACCGAAAATCTACTATTTCAGAAAAATCCCCAAAATTCACCCTAACCATTAATCGATGTGTAGAATTCGAAATTGAAGTCCATTTTTTGAAAATAATTTTCTAAATATTTTTAATTTTATTTTTAAATAAAATCATTCTAAATTCAGAAATTAATTATTTAAAAACAATAATTGCTTTTATATCACATTGAAAGATTAATCAATATGTCATTATCTTAAAGCCTTAATAAAATGAAATAATAATACAATTTAAAATTCATTATGGTCATATTACTATTCATATTACAATTCATAAGGGTATATTACTATTCCCCAGAAAAAACAGGTTGGTTCTAATTGACTCCAAATAACATATGTAACACAATTTTTGATGACCATTTATCGAAAATAAAAACATAGAAGAAGCAGAATTATGCTAAAAGGCTACTTATAAATATCCAATTTAAAAAATAATTCAAGAATTTCAATTTATATTTAGAAAATTTTGGGGTGTTACATTATCCCAACCTTCTAGAAATTGCATCCTTGCAATTTTATTTACATATTAAACAAGTGAAGCTGCCTTTCCCTCATAGCATTTTCAAACTCCCATGTTTCTTCTTCAACCATGGGGTTTTTTTCACAAAACCTTTACCTAGTGGATTACTTTATTACACAATACCAGTTCCCTTTGATCAAAAAAATGAACTATTTTTTCTTCATATAAAAGGTTCTCTTCCATTTGAACTGCTTATGGGCTCAAGACATGTGATGAATCTTTCACATACTTTCTCAACATCGAAACATGAAAAAAATTATGATCCTGAGACAAACATGGAGGCAATGATACTCAGTATGCAACTAGTCTAACATTCTTCCGAATTTCAAAAGGACTGATGAACCACAATCTTTTCTTTCCTTTCTTACAAAAACGCATCCAATGAGAGATTTTAAGGAAAACATGGTCACCTACCTCGAAAGATAAGTCTTTCCTTATGTTATCTGCATACCTTTTCTACATGCTCTGAGCTATCCTCATGTGATGCTAGATCATCTTCACTTTCTTAGACACTTCCTCCACTAATTCTGGCCCCATCAACTTTCTCTCACTGACATCATCCCAAAACAATGGAGTCTGACACTACTTTCCATACAAAGCCTCAAAAGGTGAAATCTGTATATTGGAATGAAAACTGTTATTATAGGAAAACTCAACTAAAGAAAGATGTTGATCCCAACTTTCCTAGTAGTCTATTTGTAATGACCCAAAATTTTCAATTATATTTGTTTCCTAATTTTGTGTGTTATTTTATTTTATACTCAACAAAACTATATAATTTAATTAATGAAGTGGGTATAATTTAAATGAGACTGCTGGTTTTCGACTGTTATATGACCGTTGGTCAATATGACCATTGGAAACTACAATCATAACATTTTGTTTTTTTATAAATATAGTTATCTTGGTTAATTAATACAAAACTAAGATTTAATGGCCACATCCAATTGACTCAAGACATATGAAGCCCATCTGTCGGAGCTTGGGAAGGAGGTAGCATCACGGGGCTTTGCTCTGGACCAAGCATAAGCTGAACTTCAACATGTGAAGCTTGAACCAAATTTCCTATGGGAGAAGTTTATGCTGATAGAAATCACCACTCGATCAATGTTGTTCGAGCCACCCCATGATTCTATCACCATATAACACCTTACACTTAGGTCCTATTCTAGTGTTATAAGGGGATCTGTAATGAGACCTTAGCTGCTCTGTGTAATCTTTTTATATAAATAAAATTATTATTTATTCTTATGGCCAAGTTTGTGAATTTCAAATATCCTGATAAATATAGGATGTGTATTATTGATGAATTTAGGGAAAAATGGTATTTTAATCTCATTTTTGTATTCATTAAATAATTAATAATGTTAAATGATTTTTAGGAAATGGTCTTCTATAGTTTTATTCAGTATGAAATTTAGATTCTAATAAGATCAACATGGTTTTTAGTGAATAGTAAAGTAGGAATAGTAACATACCCATATGAATAGTAATTTATAGTAATTTGACAAAAAAAATAAACATCAACCATGAATGTATAAATACGTTTTAGACATCTTAAAAGTAAAAAATGGTCATAGTTTACGTTTCGGGGCGGCGGGAGGAAACCGAGTAGGGTCCCCCAGGTGGTCTCGCCACTCAGGAGGGTTCGGAGAAATATATCGCGCCCTCTTGCCATGGATTCCAGTGTCTCCCCTGTCAGCGAACATCACAGGGTCACGGTTTCCCGGGGGGGTCTCAGCAAGGGGTAGATGCTCCTGCCCCTGTTGTCCTGGCCTAGGGTTGCTGTAGTCAGGTCGCCGCTCTGCAATGCGTTCGGCCAAGAGCTCATCAACCAGCCTCTTTTGCTCTGCTAGCTGTTGGCGTAGTGTGGCCTTCTCGGTATCTTCCTCTACCTTCTGCACCGAGGCAGATGGGTCGGTGAGTTTGGCAGACCCGACGGGCTCTTTACCCTTTCCGATGTTTCGACCCAATGTCAGTGCCTCCTTGGGCACAGGAAGACCTAGGAGACTTCTATGTTGGCGAGTAATCCTCCTAGATGGGTCCAGTAGCGGCCTGTCCTCGGGGGGTGAGTCCCCGTCGAGGGGATCCACAATGTTTCCCTCATCTGAAAGGTCATCCATGTTGACTGCCACTGCCCTTGGCGACGTTCCCTCAGGGCCGCCCAGTGGATCAGGCTGTCAGCGGATCGCACAGAAGAGGATAGCAGCATACTGCCCCCATCCGCGGACGTGCGCGTGGGGGGTGGCTTCCTCAATAACTATGCGGAGTACTTGAAAATCTGGATGCATTGTTGCTAGAGGGACTCATGGTGGTCCAGCGACTTGGGGTGCCAGACCGCGGGGAGTGCTGCTAGGTCGACCCGGCGGCACTGCTCACCGATCTCCTCAAAATGTGCTTGGCTCCCGGGATAAGGTGCTAGCTGACGGCAGAGGCGGGAGTGAGTCACCCGAATAATCTAGCGGAAGCATTCAAACTCTCCCGGGGTGAGTAACACTGGCACATTAAAATCTGATTCTGCGACCGGCCAAAACTTCTCAGGGAAGTGGCCCGCTGCAAGAATGGTCCAGAAGCTCCATGGCTCCGGTTCGGGGTCCGGAACTTGCCACCCTGCTTGTCCACCGAGGAAAGTCGGGGAATTGGCAATGGCGCCGAGGCAGGCCGTCGGGGTGGTGTGCTGGCCGGCGGGGAATACGGCGAACATGATGGGCCGACGAATGGGCCTCCAGTCATAGTGTCGGTGCTCGCCGAGGGTGTTTCACCTCGCGACTCTTCTGTCGGTCCCCAGAAAAGTTCCTCACCCTCCCTAACAGGGACGGGAGGTGATTCTGAGGAGGCTCGTCAAAACTGTGGGCTTGATCCTTGGCGGTACGCCAAGTACTCATCCTCCTGTATATACCTTCAATGGCAGGAGGGAATCATACAGATCTCGCATTCGGGGAGTATGAGACTGACATGTCGCGTCCCCATCCCTGCCCTCAACTCGAAGGGTTGGGGGGGAGTTTCCATCGTCGAGTCGTACTATGCCTCAGAATCCGAGAAACGGACTGGTCTAATTTCGATCCAGACTCCCCTGACATTCCTCCTGCGGTGAAGACGCCCGGCCTTCCTGCCCCTGGGTATCTCCCCAGGGTAAGGATGATTTCCGTCATGGGGTCCCCTGGCCACAATAGAGCTTGGGTAGAGGGGACTGAAGGCTGGGGTGCGAGAAGCACCGGGAAAGATGTCAAAAGGGACATGGGGAGGACCTCCATGTGAGTGAGCGACTGGATACATAATGGCTCCACACTCGCGGGAGGTAGTAGGGGGAGTGACCTCATACCCCATGCAGTGGGCGCCATAAAGATTCATACCCGAGGCATAGTCGTCACGAAGAAGTTTCAGCTTTCCAGATCGGTGGCATGGAATGAGCCTTCATGTTGAGCGGCACTACCGTGGATTGGTCCGCAGTGGCCATTTCCAGTGTCCGCGACAGAGAGATTCGACCCAACTTTCATGCAGGGCGGTCGGGGTTTCGATCCCAGTCGGGCACATGGCTGCCCCTGCTCAACGTGTGCGGGGATCTGGTAACAGGAGTCAGAAGTGGCTCGGGCCACAGTGGTTGCTGATGTTGATGCCCCAGAATGGGCATTCTCTCCTGCTCCCTCCTGACGCTGGCGTCGAGTCAGATGGGCCGGAACCGGCGGTGCAGGCATAAAGATTTCCAGCTCATCGGCTCGGGGAGTCAGGTGGCGGCGTCGACGCAGCCTGGCAGGGGTTCTTGCCGTTAACCCCTAGGACGGATCGCCGATCGAGTGGACCCGGACATCCCCCACCTCATTGGCGTAGGGGAGGGATGTGTCAAGGCGCTCCGGGGATAGGCTCTCGAAGTGGTTGAACATCGTTGTGGGGAGCGGTGGCTCCCTACGCGGCCCTCGAGGGAGACGATGGTGGTGAGGCGCAACCACTTCTTGATCCAAGCAGGCCATGCCTTTGGCTGGGATGATCCCTTCCTCGTCATACCTACGAACCAAGTCATTGATCACCCTCCGTTGGATGATTTCTAACAGGGAGAGGGGTCGTGAGCACCCGGCTGCTACAGCGGTCGAAGTTGGAGCGACCGTGGAATAGGTGGGACCGCGCGGGGTAGCCGCGTCGGTACTTCCCCTGCCCCTGCGCCGGTGGGCAGGTGGCGATCGAGCTCCGAATGCAGTGATATGATTCCTGGCGACAGGGAGATGAACACACTAGCATCAATAGGAAAGGAGATCAACAACTGAGGCCCATCGTCATTCCGTATCCCATGGTCGGCGAGAGGGATCCACGCTGACGATGTCGTAGAGCGGAGTGTTCAACGTCCTGACGGCCTCGACCCCTGGCGGGTTCGCGCCTCGGTGAGGGTTACCCGGACCTAGCGACATGCTAATCTTCTGACGCGCCGACGGCTACCATTCCCCGTATTGAGGAGAAGAGCTTCACGTCGGGTTAACCATTTTTTTGTTGCTCCGACTCTTTATCCGGGGTGCGTGCATCCGTCTGTGGGGAGGACGCGCTGCTTGTCGCCCCGCATTCCCGCTTTCCAAAGGCGGTTGGAATCTATTCCTTGTTCATGGACGTCTTCTCCTTGATCGAAACTGGGATGATGGGATGTCGGTTCTTCCTTCCGTGAATTCCTCCTCGGATCTCATCACCTAGTTCGGGTCTCCCTCATAGATTTAAGATGGGTTCGTGAAGCTCATTCATGGTGCCATATCTACATGGATGCCAGTTAATTACGCTGCGTCTGTCAAGATGCTCCAAGGGTTCTTGTCAGGGCAGCAACCTTCGGTGAGGAGAATGGTCACGTTGGGGCGTCGTTGGCATGTCTGTCTTTGGTCCCTCATCATAGGGCTTCTCGAGGGCGCGGAAGCCCGAGGCATCCCACATCAAACGCGGGGAATGTGCACCTTCTGAGGTTTTCCTCAGCTTCCCATGTTTAACACGGGGTATGTCGCGAGTTTAACATCTTGCGGAGACGGATCGGGTTGAAAGACCCCTATGGGTAACACTAGTGTTGGGGCCATCACGTGGGAGGGTTCCCAGATATCATAGAGTGGGATGGGGTGGCATGATCTCACAGGGATGTGGCGGCCCGGGTAAGGATCAGGATGGATAGTGGAGTGAGACATGGGGCTTACGTTCTGAGATTACCCAAGAGGAGGAATACAATTTAACGTAATGCGGGACGAGATACAGTTTAACGTCATGATGGACGAGGGGTTTGGGGATTACGCTCTAAGGTGGCCCAAGGTGGTCAGGGAACCGGCGTGGAGAGTTTGGGACGACCAGGTGGTGGGCTTGAACCTTGCGGAGGCTTCCTACGTACCGTGTGTTAGCATGGATCAATTTCCACGTAGTTCACTGGGATGGGGCTTACGCTCTGGGGCGGCCCATAAGAGGATGTCATGGTCGATGCGCGCTCTAAGCCCACATGAGTCATGCTCGGTGTGGGAAATAAGAGGCAGTAGGGACCAGATAATCACGTCGCGAAGGGTGCGTCCGTGAGAAGCGGAATGGGGATTACGTGTTGAGTGGCCGAAAGAGGAAACAGGGGCTTACGCGTGGTTAGCCACCCTTGGTGCCGAGGCTTACTCCCCGGTGGAGGCCCGTGGTGCGACAATGCGCAGTGGGAAAAGGACTCCACTGGCCTTGGCAGGGGGGAAGTACGGAGATGCATGAGTGCAGTCATCCGTAATAAAGGCTAGGGGCTTACGCTCTGAGACGGCCCTTTCCCCACAGACAAACGCCACTCCAACAAGGAGGATCTCATTCCATGTGAGGAAGAGTCCATTCCCGTGGAGACGAGAGGCGTAAAAAAATGTCCGAGCTGGGGGGACCCTGCGTGCGAAGCACGGGGTCGGACCACAGTTTAACTTCATGTGTTAAGGATGAGGTGCTTAGCAGTTTAACGTCCTATAGCTTGGACAAGGTGGGTTTGCTCCACACCCCTAGGGATTACATGCCCAATGACCTCTACCCCTTGTGGGAGGGAAGGCATCGGAAAGTCCATAGTGAAGGGGGGCCGTAGGGCAAACCACCGGGGGGTCCACGTTAGCGTGGCTATGCGAAGAAGAAATAACCATTAGCGTGCCTATGCGGAGAAGCATAAGGCAAATCAACGCAATGGGAAACATGGCCCAAGGGACCTTGAGGTTACTTCACACGATCCTAGAAGGCCGTACGGGAAAACAACGCATGGCATGCATGCCCGGCAGAAGAGACATTAGGTGCCGGTGTAGGGGGCAGCCAAGGGGCGTCAAGGTGAGTGGTCTTTGGCTTTGCGAGAAAAAGGGAAGGTTTGCGCGCAAACCACCGGGATGGCGCGCAATTAGAGCAAGGGAATTGTGCACAGATAGAGAATTACACACAGGGTTTTGTGCGCACGATAGGGTATTGCGCGCACGAGACACGGATTGCGTGCAAGGCTGGAACCCGGGGGAGGGGGAAAATTCACTGAAGCCGGTGGAGTTGCGCGCAAAGGCGAACTCCAGGGCAAGGTTGCGCGAAATGAGGGATTACCTGGAAGTCATCTTGCGCGCGGGGGGAGACGAATTGTGTGCAAAAGAGTCTCTTCGAATTCCTCAACCCCCAAACCGTTCGGGGTCACCTTATATTTATAGGCGACCTCTAGCGCGGAATCCAGGCGGCGCACGAAATGATTGCGCGACAGGGGCAGCGGCGCGAAATCATCAACCACACGGGATGCGGGCGCGAAATTATTATGCGCCAACGTCGGGACTTTTCACGAATCACGGGTTGCATTTCGTGCGGGACATTTTTTCCGCGCACTTCACCCAATTTTTCACGCACCACTTCCTGGGCCTCCGGATCGGGCCTCTGATTCCGAATATGACTTCGCTTCGTCATTTCGAAACTTCCTCCGAGAGTTATGGACTTTATTCGGCGTCAAAAATGTCATTAAAATTTTCATACCATTTGCTTATCTCCATGTTATTATGAATTATTTATGAGTGGGTGACCCTTGTTCCCTCTCTTTTTAGTGTTTTCTAAAACCATGTTATATAGCCGTTATGCTGCAGAATTTTCGTCTCAAAATTTCTATCTCTTTCTCTCAAGTAATTCTCTTGTTTTATTTATGTGAATACCGAGACCTATTTCGTTTCTATGGTTGTTAATAAATATATAAATATGAAATATTTTATTCTAGAGTTGACATAAATATAACCCTCAATCCCTTTGCATGGGTTATAAATGATATAATGATCTTATTTTTAAAAACTTTTAAAACGTCACGATTTTGAAATGAAACCCGTTTCTTTTATTCTCTATGGGTCATCTATGAAATGTTTGATTATGATATATGTGGATCACATGAAATTAATGACATATTAAGGGTGCTCCCTGATAGTAATCCAATTCATTAGGTAAAGAATTAATCTCTAGAGATGACAAGTTTCACGATACCTTGGTGAATAACCTTGGTAATTTTTGTGACACCTCGGGGATAAACATTGCTGATATGTTCATGAATGTCTAAATGAAATGTTGTAGCCACATATTCAAGTTATTATTCAAGTTATTTTTATTATGATATTCCTATTTTTATCTTGCTCAGACCTTTACGACTTTTATCATGTTCTTAATAATATTTCTCAAGATCACATGTCAACTGTTTCACATGTTTTCCTTACTGAGCCTTCTGCTCACCCTTTTCAGTGATGTATGTATCCAGGATATGAGATGCAGTAATTATACATATGATGAACCTACTATAAAGCCTTATGAGTGGTTTAGAAGAATGTTTTATGTTGTTTTCTTGTATTATTCTCTTAATTTTCAAGACACTAGACTTTAAAGATCCTCTATTTGTAAAATGTAATCAAAAGCTATGTAATAAAAGGAGGGATTTCATAGTTGGTATCAAATAATAGTTTAGTTATTTATGGAAATTTGGCTATGAAATATTTAGTATGAACCGTGTAGAAAAGTTTAAATATAGGAAAACGTCCTTGTATTTTGGTGAGTACTAAGTAAGTGGTTTATCAAGAAAATACATCCTTGTATGGATACGAGCTGGAAGAGGAAGCTCTGGCACAAATGTATAGAGGGGTAAAACCCAAAAACACCACTTTGATCTAGAATCAAATAGGAACTGGTGCATGACAACGGGCTTTGCTGCACTCTTGGTTACGACACTCCCGAGGGATATGTTTGGTGAATCATCATCTTTTTATGAATCATTATGAATGATTTATAGAGAAATGTAATTGTTTAAAGTAGTTATAAGACATAAATCCTTTATAGTTAAATGATTCGTAAATGAAATAAGTTTCTAATCAAGGTTTTATTCTTTTAAAAATGATAGGAAATAGGAGGAACCGTGAAAATGGTGACCGCAATGGACCATGCGCCGACGGCTCTCGGTTGGTAGCTGAAATAGAGATATTCATGCAAATGATGAACCAACTAACTCATGTTTTAGGAAATAAATAAAATCAATCTAAGAGACCAATCTCACTATCAAGGGAACAAAATTCCGTTGAGTACTTTATGCGTTAATGACCACCAACCTTCAGTGCATCGACTGACCCATTGATTGCTAAGTAGTGGATCAGCTCAATCGAGAAGATCTTTTCTGTGCTCCACTGTTCAGAGCAAGCGAAGGTCACCCAGGATATCTATCGCATAGAAGGAGAAGCTGATCAGTGGAGGGAGCTGATTAAAAACACAAGGAAAAGAGTGGAGGTTCAATCTATGGAGTGGGAAGAGTTCAGAGGGATTTTCTTCATTAAGTATTTCCCTCGATCCATGAGAACAAGAATGGAGGAGGAGTTTCTCGAGCTGAAGAAGAAAAGAGAAAAAATCTGTTGGAAGCTATGAGATGAACATCACCTGACTTTGACGATATACCTCTATCTTTTTCATGGATTCAAATGGTAAGGTTGATAGATTTTTCGGTGGACTGAGACATCATCTGTGTAAAAATGTAGCCAACTGAAACTATGATAGCTATGAAGAGATCGTGCGGAGTGCGATGAAAGTCGAACTGGAGTTTGGTGAGATGCAATGATATCATAAATCCAACGAAAAAAATAGATCAATGGAGCCAAGAATAGGGAAGAGCTTTGATCAAGGAATAGGAGGCAAGTAAGTGCATCATCCCACGTGTAATATATGTGGGAAGAAGCATTCGGGGAACTACCTCCTCGGGAGTGGGAAATGCTAAATCTTTGAAAGAGATGACCATATTGTGAGGAACTGTCTTAGTGAGGTGAAACCTCAACTTCCAAACACTAACGAAAAGGATAAGATGGTGCGGTCCATACCTAATGTCCAATGCTTTAAGTGTGGACAACTGGGGCAATTTTCCAATCACTGTCCAATTCCGAGGGTAGTGGAGGGGAACCACAATCAGCCTCAGCAAAGGTCAGTGGAGCTAGGTCGTGATTTTTCATTCACGAGAGCTGATGTTGAAGCTCCAAATGATGTGGTAGTTGGTAATCTTGTTGTTATCACAAAGATACAAAGTACTTTGTTTGATTCTGGTTCTACACATTCCTTTATTTCCTCCATGTTTGCAAAGAATTTAGAATCAACCCCCAATTTTCTAATGGTAGAGTTATCAGTCAAGACTCCTGGTGGGATTATCCAAGCATCATCTGTGTTTAGAAACTCTAGAATTTAATTTGGTTAGCACAATCTTATCGCAAATCTAGTAGTCATTCCCATGCTGGAATTCGATATTATACTCGGGATAGACTGGCTCTCAAAGTATAATGCTAAGATCAATTGCAGAAGTAAGGAAATCTCAGTAGTCTTGAATGGAAAACCTACAGTTATCTTCCAAGGAGAGATATCTCAACCAGATCTTTGTCTAGAATAACCTCCTATATCCTTTTTATGGAATTGGTCGGTGAAGAATATGAAGGAATTGAGAGTTTGAGGATAGAAAATGTCCCCATCGTCCAGGAATACGTTGATGTATTTCCTGAGGAGTTTCCTGGACCTCCCCCAGAAAGACAAGTACAGTTCTTCATTGAACTTGTACTTGGATCTCACCCGATATCAAGTACCCCGTATAGGATGGAAAATGTAGAGCTGTTGGAATTAAAGAAACAACTGTAAGATCTTTTTGAGAAGGGGTTTATCCGACTGAGTGTGTCTCCTTGGGGAGCACCAGTTCTCTTTGTAATGAAGAATGATGGATCAATGCGGCTATGAATTGATTATAGAGAACTAAATGGGATCACAGTAAAGAAAAATTACCCTCTTCCAAGAATTGATGACTTATTTGACCAACTTCGTGGGGTTCAATTATTCTCTAAGATTGATCTTCGATCTGGTTATCATCAATTGAGGGTGAGGAAATAAGTTATTCCAAAAACTTCCTTCCGATCAAGATATGGGCATTATGAGTTTTTTATGCCCTTCAGACTAACTAATGCACCTTCAATTTTTATGGATTTGATGAATAGAGTCTTTAAGGAATACCTTGATAACTTTGTGGTAGTTTTTATTGATGATATTATGATATATTCCAAAAGTCGTGAGGATCATGAGGATCATCTAAGGGTTATTTTGAATACTCTGTGGAAAGAGAGGCTTTTTAGAAAGTTCATTAAATTTGAATTCTAGTTACAAAAATCTGCTTTCTTGGGGAACATTGTTACCAATGAAGGAATCACAGTTGACCCTACAAAGACACAATTTGTGAAGGAGTGGCCTCAGCCTACAAAAATAACTGAGATTCAAAGATTCCTTTGATTAGTGGGATATTATAGGAGGTTTGTGAAAAACTTTTCATGACTTTATAATCCACTAACCAAGTTAACTCGAAAAGGGGTCAAGTTCATCTGGACAAATGAGTGTGAGGAATGTTTCCAAGAGCTGAAGAAGATATTGGTTACTGCACTTGTGTTAAATCTACCATCATGTGGAGAAGGATTCGTTATTTTTAGCGATAAATCTCTAAAAGGTCTTGGGTGAGTCCTCATGAATAATGACATGGTCATTCCTTATGCATCTTGAATGTTGAAGACTCATAGAAGAACTAATCTAGGCATGATCGAGAGCTGGCAGCGGTTTTTTTTGCATTAAAGATATGGAGGCACTATCTTTATAGGGAGAAATGTGATATATACACAGACCATCAAAGTTTGAAGTATATTTTCACAAAAAATGAATTGAACGTGAGACAAAGGAGATGGTTGGAACTTCTAAAAGGCTATGAATTTTCAATTCATTATCATCCTGGAAGAGCAAACAATGTCACTGATACATTAAGCAGGAAAGACATAGTTGTTCATTCCATTATGAGGATTCAATGAGATCCTTTGATCAATGACCTAATAAATTTGGACATGGGAATTATAAGGGAAGGGACGTCATCAACCCTAACCCAATTTATTTCTCAACTGTCACTACTATATAAGATCAAAAAAGCTCAGAAATAAGATCCTTTTTTAAAGAAGAAGTTTGATTCTGTGAAGGATGGGATGTTTCCCGAGATCAATACTGATCAAGAAGGGGTACTAAAATTTCATACAAGACTATGTGTTCCATCTATTCTGAAAATAAATAAGGAGATGATGGATGAAGCTCATAGATTTACTTTCTCTATACAACCTGGTAGCATGAAACTTTATAGGGACCTTCGTGATTATTATTGGTGGGATAATATGAAAAGGAAGATTGCTGACATCACATTAAGATGCCTGGTATGTCAGAAAGTGAAGTTATAGTGACAACTTCCTAAAGGGGTATTGCAACCACTACCCATACCAACATGGAAGTGGGACAATATCACTATGGACTTTGTCACTGGTCTCGCAAGAACATCCAAAGTAAACCGTGTGATATGGGTTATTGTGGACTGTCTCACCAAGACTGCCCATTTTATCTCCATTCAGGAAGATTTCTCTCTTGATAAACTTTCCAGGATTTACGTGAAGGAAGGGTAGGGTTGCATGGAGTTCCACATGCTATCGAATCTGATCGTGATCCAATGTTCACATCAAAATTTTGGAGAAGTCTTTAACAATATCTGAGTACTGAATTGAATTTCAGTACGGTATATCATCCCCAAAATGATGTCAAATCTGAAAGGACTATTCAAACACTCAAGGACATGCTGAGAACTTTCTCAATGGAATTTAATGGTGGATGGGATCAACATATCACTTTAGTTGAGTTCTCTTACAACAACAGCTTCCACTCAAGCATTAAAATGGCACCCTATGACGCTCTATATGGGAAGCGATGTAGAAATCCTAATTTTTGGGATGAAGTTGGTGAGAGAAAGCTTCTGGGGTATGATCTTGTGCCAGAGATGACAGAAAAGGTCCATGCCATCCAGCAACACATTAAGGCTGCTTAGAGTCGACAAAAGAGCTATGCCGACAACCGTCAAAGGGACATGGAGATTGATGTTGGTGACAAAGTCTTTTTGTGGATTTCCCATTTGAAGAGGGTCATGGGGTTTGGGAAGAAAGGGAAGCTCTACCCTAGGTACATTGGACCCTATGAAATCCTTGATCATGTGGGAGCAGTGGCCTATCGGCTTGCACTTCCTCCAAATCTGGCACAATTTCATGATGTCTTCAATGTAACCCTCTTGATGAAGTACATACCTGACCCTTAACATGTACTACATCCATAGGTGGTACAACGATAACACAACCTCTCTAATGAGGAGCAGCCATTGAAGATCTTGGATCATAGAGACAAGGTTATACACAAAAAGACTACCCACCTTGTTAAGGTGTTGTGTAGGAACCAAAAATGTGAAGAAGTCATGTGGGAACCGGAGGAGTCCATGAAACAGAAGTACCGACACCTTTTCTCATCAGAGGATATGAGATAAAATTTCTGGGATGAAATTTATTAAGGGGGGAAGAATGTAACGACCCGAACATTTCAATTATAATTGTTTCCTAATTTTGTGTATTATTTTATTTTATAATCAACAAAACCTTATCCTTTAATTAATGAAGAGGGTATAATTAAAATGAGACTGTTGGGTTTCGACTGTTATATGACCGTTGGTCGATATGACCATTGCAAACTATAATCTTAACATTTTTTTTATTAATATGGTTATCTTGGTTAATTAATATAGAAAGAAGATTGAATGGCCTCATCCGGTATACTAGAGCAATATGAAGCCCATCTTTCAGAGCTTGAGAAGGAGGTAGCATCACTGGGCTTTGCTCTGGACCAAGCCCGAGCCGAACATCAATGTATGAAGCTTGAATGGAATCACCTAAGGGAGAAGTTCAAGCTGATATAAATCACCACTCGAGAAATGTTGTCCAAGACACGCTGAGATTCTATCTCCATAACACACCGTACACTTAGGTAATATTCTAGTGTTATGAGGGGCTATGTAACGAGACCTTAGCTGCATTGTGTAATCCTTTTATATAAATAACATTATTATTTCTTCCTATGGACAAGTTTGTGAATTTCAAATATCTGGATAAATAATGGATGTGCATTATTGATGAATTTAGGAAAAATAGGGTATTTTAATCAATTATTTTGTATTCATTAAATAATTAACAATGTGAAATGATTTTCACGAAATGGTCTTCTACAATTGTGTTCAGTAAGAAATTTAGAGTCTAATAAGATCAACATGGTTTTTAGTGAATAGTAAAGTAGGAATTGTAATATACCCCTATGAATAGTAATGAATAGTAATTTGACAAAAAACTAGAAACTTCACACATGAATGTATAAATACATTTTAGACATCTTAAAGGTGAAAAAATGGTCATAGTTTAAGTTCTGGTATTTTTGTATGCCATAAATATTTTATTTACTATTTTATAACTAATTTAATAATATAAAATGGAAATGTATTTTCATAAAATTTAATCATATAATTTAAATTTATTGTCTTACAGTTATAAAATAATTTTATGGGACCTTTATTACTTTTTTAAGGTTTTACAAAATAAGTTATAGTTTTAAAGTTGTATTTTTGGAATAAATAATGATTTTATTTAAAAATTAAATTAAATTTTTTTTAAAAACACTTATCATAAAATGGCGTTCATTTTGGAATTCAGAGCATTATTTTTAGGCTAAGATGAATTTTTGGGATTTTTCTGAAACAATTGAATTTTCAATGAATAGTCAAAATGCAGTTTTGTGTTTTGGGTCTTTAATGACATCATTAATGATGTAATAATGATGTAAGCTTTCTGGTAGACATAGGAATAGTGATATATTTTTTCAGGTGTCCCAAGTGGCCAATACCATGGGAAAATACCTTGGGAATTCCCATGGTTTTGCAAATACCACTGATGAGGTGTCCCTTGAAAATTAATAATTTTTTAACTCACTTTTCCTATAAATACCAAGACATTTCCTTCATTAATTTCATTCCAAAATCATCCTCAATGATGTTCTGGTCTCTTTACCTCCCAAGGTGTCCTCCCTAGGTTCCCTCAAGCCTCCCAAGGTCCCGACCTTCAAGCTTTCAAAGTCACTCTTCAAGGTAAGGGGTCCTTTCACCCTCTACATTTTAAGTCATGACTTCCTTATGTTGTGTCTTCTAGTATCCATATAATTTTGTTGAGGGTATGTTATTATATGTTCTCATTACTGTCCATTTCATGTATAAGGGTTTAGAGTCCCTTTCAGCTCTCATCAATTTGTTTTCTGAATTTTTAAGTGATGCCGTTAGGCTGCTGATTTTTTCGTAAAAGGAATCACATCTTCTCTTTTCTTTCATGTTTCCATTTCATGTGGTATGTCATTCAAATTTCCATACCATTTTATTATATCCATGTTATAATAAATTTATACTGTATTATTAATTATTTATGAGTGGGTATCCCTTGTTCACTCTCTTTTAAATGTTTTCTAAAACCATGTAATATAACTGTTATGCTGCCGAAATTTCGTCTCAAAATTTCTATCTCTTTCTCTCAAGAAATTCTCTTGTTTTATTTATGTGAATACCCAAGCTTATTTCGTTTATATGGGTGTTCATAAATATATAAATATGGTATAATTTATTCTGGAGTTGACATACATATAACCCTCACTCCCTTTCCATGGGTTATAAATGATATAATGATCTTAGTATTAAGAAATTTTAAAACGTCATGATTTTGAAATGAAACCCATTTCTTTTATTCTTTATGGGTTATTTATGAAATGTTTGATTATGATACATGTGGATCACATGAAATTAATGACATATTAAGGGTGCGCCTTGATAGTTCTCCAATGCATCGGGTAAAGAATTAATCTCTAGAGATGGAAGGTTTCACGATACCTTGGTGAATAACCTGGGAAATTTTTATGACACCTCAGGGATAAACCTTGGTGATATGATCATGAATGTCTAAATGAAATGTTGTAGCCATATATTCATGTTATGATTGAAGTTATTTTTATTGTGATATTCCTATTCTTCCTTTTCTCACACCTTTATGACTTTTATCATTTTCTTATTAATATTGCTCAAGATCACATGCCAACTGTTTCACTAGTTTTCCTTACTGAGCATTATACTCACTCTTTTCATTGATGTATGTCTCCAGGATATGAGATGCAATAACTATACATTGGATAAACCTATGATGAAACCTTATGAGTGGTTTGGATGAATTGTTTATGTTGTTTTCATGTATTATGTTCCTGATTTCCAAGACACTAGACTTTAAAGATCCTATCTTTGTAAAATGTACTGAAAAGTAATGTAATAAAAGGAGGGATTCCATACTATTGAACAAGATCAAACCATATAATACAATGTTTGAACCATTCGTTCTGCCGGACCATCTAATTGAGGATAAAAAGCTGTAATGAAATTTAAATCTATGCCTAGTGACTTCTGAAGTACCTTCCAAAAGTTAGAAGTGAACCTGAGATCTCGGTAAGATACAATGGAAAGATGAACTCCATGTAACTAAACAATCTCCTTGAGGTACAATCGAGAAAGCCGATACAAAGAAATTGTATCTTGAATAGAAAGAAAATGTTCAGATTTTGTCAGCCGATCCATAATAACCCAAATTGCATTGTTACCTCGAGATTTCTAAGGTATTACCACCACAAAGTCCATGGATACATTCTCCCACTTCCACTCTAGCACTGAAAAAGGATGAAGAATCCCCTTCGGTAACTGAAAAATTCCTTTAACATGCTGACATGTCAAATATTTCATGGTAAAATCAGCAATATAGCTTTTCATTCCATCCCACCAGTAGTACTCCTGAAGGTCTCTATACATCTTAGTGCTACTAGGATGAACTGAAAATAGAGAACTATGAGCTTCACACAATAAATCATTCTTCAACTGAGAATCATAGGGCACACACAACCATTTTCCAAATCTTAAAAATACAAAAATTATCAAGTTTAAATTCTAGAAGGTTACCCATTTTAACCAATTCTACCTTTTTCTATAGCTCATGGTCTTCCTTATGTGCTCACTTAATTATGTCTGACAACAAAGACTGCACTGAAACCTAAGACAAAATAGATGTATTCCCTACACCAACAACTTCTATGCCAAAATTCATAAAATCATTAATCAAGGGATCATGTTCTAAATGTAACATGGTTAATGATGCATGCTTTTTTCGACTCAAGGCATCCGTCACATTGCTTGATTTTCTAGGATGGTAATTTATCATGAAATCATAATCCTTTATTATTTCAATCTATCTTCTCTACCTCATGTTTAATTTCTTATGAGTGAATATATACTTTAGCCATTTATGGTCAGTATATATATGACATTTGGATCTGTATAAATGATGCCTCCTAATTTTCAAAGCAAAAACCACAACTGCCAATTCCAAATCATGTGTGGGATAATTTATATCATGTGGTTTAAGTTGTCTCGAAGCATAGTCAATTACCTGATCATGATACATCAAAACACAATCAAGTCCCTTCAAAGAAGCATCACTATTGATGAAAAACTCACCATTCTAGGAAGGTAAGGCCAAAACTGGAGCATTCACCATTTTCATCATCAGTTCTTGAAAAAAAAACATCACATTATTTTGCCCAAACAAATTTAACCCATTTCCGTGTTTACTCAGTTATTGGGCTAGATAACCGTGAAAAGTTCATAGTAAACCATTAGTATTAAACTGCTAACCCAAGAAAACTGCGAATATCTGTAACATTTGTGGGTCTTGTACATTAATCAAATAATTTTTTCATGGAAAGATAAACTGTTATTCCATCCTTATTTACAATATTCCCAAGAAAATAAATCTGTTTCAACCAAAAATCATACTTACTAAATTTTCCATATAGTTTCTTTTCATTTAATGTTTGTAAAACAACCCTAATATATTTTTCATTCTCCTCTTTATTTTTAGAAAATACCAGAATTTTATCAATAAATACAACCATAAAATTATCCAAAAAACTCATGAAATAATCTATTCATAAGATTCATGAATACAACAGGTGCATTAGTTAACCCAAAGTGCATAAAAACAAATTCATAATGCCTATATCTAGTATGAAAGGCTGTTTTTTGATGTCATCCTCCTTCACCTTCAGCTGATGGTATCCATATCTCTTGTAAATCTTAGAAAAGTACTGAGCTCCCTGAAGTTGATCAAACAAGTCATCGATATGAGGCAAAGGATACTTGTTTTTAACAGTGATGTTATTCAAAGCTCTATAATCAATGAAAAGTCTCATGGAACAATATTTCTTTTTAAAACACAAAATAGGGGCTCCCCATGGTGAAGTGCTAGGATGAATGTATCCTTTATCAAGAAAATATTGGAACTGCTTTTTCAATTCAAGAAGTTCTATTTGAGACATATGATATGGGGGTTTTGAAATTGGCTTAGCAATAAGATCTAAGTCAATTTTTAATTCGACATCTCGATTAGTTATGACACTAGGTAACTCATCCGGAAAAACTACAAGGTATTCATTTTCTACTAGAACATCATTAATCTGAATAGTTCCCTTGTTTTAATCAATATGAGCAAGATAACATTAATTTACATCTTTTAATAGTTTCTAATCTTCTTTATATGTTATCAATTGTATGGGTTCGTTCTGGTATACAAATAGAATCAATTTCTGAAAAATGACTTATTTAGGTCCATAGTTAATATTTTCTTGATAAACAAAAATCCAATCCATTCCCAGAATCACATCAAACTCAAATAAGGGTCAAACAATAAGGTTCGAAGGTAAAGTCTTTCCACAGACCACAACAGAAAGATTCTTATAATTCTGCTTTGCGATAATATTTCCCCTGGTGTTTTAACAAAAAGTTTGGGTCTCATGTTTTGAGGTGATATTTCCAATTTACAAGAAAATTTAATAGAGATGAAGGAATGTGTAGACCCCGTATCAAAAAAGCTATAGAAAAATATGAGGGAGAAAAAGTACCTGATACAACTACATTGGATGGCCCGACATCTACTAACGTAGTCACAAAGGATATTACTACACCTTTCTTCTTGTAGTCTGGATTCTTTGCATCATTCAGTTCTCTCTTTGGGCCTGCATTTGCATAATGACACATCTCACCACATTTAGAACACTTTATTGTTTTCTTATCTGGATTATTCATTGGATCATTTTCATTATAATCTCAGGCCTTATGTCCAAACAAACCACATTTAAAACACTTTATAGTTTTTCTAATACATTCCCCAGGGTGTTTCTTTCCACACTTTTCAAAAACTAGAAATTTTATTTTCTTACGATCAAATTTAGTTGGTTGATTATTACCCATCACATTCCATCTAGAACTCTTCTTCTCCTTGTTTCAAAAATGCATGTGATCATCAGAAAACTTCTTCACTACCCTCTTAGCACATCATCCACGTTTCTCATAACTTTTTTGTTCACGGGATTCCAACGCCCATCGATACCATGGCTTCAATCATAAGTAAAAGCGGTTTATTTTTCTATCAGGGTCTAGAATATGATTTGGAGCATTTCTCGATAGCCGGGTGAGTTTTTATTCATACACAACCCCTAAATCCTCTTCATTTTGCTTTAATTAAAGGAATTGCTTCTCCATCCTAAGTAACACCACCATAAGAAAATATTTTTCCGGGAAAAGACTATTAAAGTCATCCCACACTAAGGGATTAAAATATTCTCTACCCCTGATATTCCTTATCATTGAACACCACTGATCAGATTCCCCTTAAAAACGAAAAATGGAAAGACTTACCATTTTATTGTCTGAACATCCCATAACATTGAATATCTTTTCAAGGGATTTGATCCATACTTTAGCTACTACCGGGTTAGAAGATCCATTGAAAGAAGGAGGGTGTTGTCTCATAAAATGTTCCACTACTATCATGTTTCGTTGTGGTAACTCTATTAGTTCTCTTTCATGGATGCCACCATATTTATTGCCTGTGTTAGATGATCCATTACTATCACAAACTGCTCAGTTCTAATCCTACAATTCCAGGTTATAAATTTGGAAGGATTTCATTCGGTTGATGCCTCTCCTCTTCAACATCCTATTCCTTATGCAGACAACCATTCCGAACAAAACATATCTTAGATAATGAAACATGGTAATTTTTAAATTCTAAAACATTTCAAATTAATCATCGAGTAAAAATCATTTACGGTATTCTTTTAACATCATCATAACCCCTAAAGTTATCTAAACCATCCTATGATACCAACTATAAGGACCCATCCTTATTACACACATAATCCTGAATTTAGTCAAGAAAACACTTCCTTTTACATTGAGTATCTTTTCATGTTTAGAGCTTTAAAGAGTTGGGACATAATAAATTCATAACGATACATATTGTGATAGAGTGGATACCATAAAAACTGTTTTGATTTTTTTTCGAAATATAAAACATTAAAACATAAAACATGACCCCTTAACAATTATTCAAAATTTATCATGGATTCCTTCTGGGTATTAAACATCCATTAACCTGTGAAATTCATTCAAAACTCGGGATGAGCACAAAAACTCAGTAAAGGGTTAAAAAAAGATTGAAAGAGCACATTAGTCCAAGAATACTTGTAACGTATGAAATCACTTTCAAAAGACATAATTTTCACCTGTATATATATATACACATACTTTGTGAAACATGAAATTTCAATAATACATAAGAACATAAGTAGAACAATAAAGGTATCTTGGAGCATTACTTAGATATTCTTGTAAACCTCTTGGCTACCTTATAATTTGTAACCCTCACGACTACCTTACTATTTGTGTAACCGTCGAAGTTACACTTGGAGCAACCGTATGACCAACCTCTGATATACACATACCCAATGAATTGGAGGGAGATATAGATCGCACACTTAATCATAATCAATTCCCAAGAACCATAGCATAATCATACAAGATGAATAATTTCATAAAAACATTGCTTTTGAATTTTGTGAAATATATTTTTAAATGAGGATTTTAAAAGGAAAGTCCCTTACAAATATCATATAATTTAAGTGAGAATTAATAGACTAGATAAAATATGTATATAAACTACAAATATATATAATTAAATATAATATAATCAAAAACCAACACACAAACTATTTTAATACCACATAAATATTGAATAATAAGGTTAACCCAAAGGATGGAAATCTGGTTAAGAATTCCCCTACCTCAGGCTTTTCTTACTTCAAACTTCTTTAAATTTCCTATATAATTGTTAAAAGAGTGTAATTAGTATTTTAAAAAAACAGTTTCATGTTTATAACATTTTATATGATCATTAAATAACCTCATTTCACCCCTTAATTGTTAGTATATTGTTCCTTGCACTATTTTGGGTGAGCTGCTTACATGATTTTCATGATTGGTTCATTATGGATGTTCTTGTTGATTGGAAGTGAAACTCTAGAATTGGAATGGTATGTTATTTAAATATTTCCAGTACAATAATGTATACTATTTATCATTTTCATTTTTTATTTGAGGATGATTCATTAGTTCAAACATTAATGGTGTTCGTTTAGATCATTTTAGTGTTTCTTTGATAATAACAACCTCATTTTGTCTTATAAATTTAAACTATGAGTTAAAAAGAATTCTAGAACCATGGATGAGACATAATACATATAGTATAACCTACTTGAACCATATAAATGGTTTCATGACCATAATTGATTCAATTAATGGAAATTAAAATCACATCGTCCATGATGTCGGTAATTCGACACATCACGTACAATATTTTTATTCCTTGAATAAGTGGGAGAGGATATGAATAATGTTGATTATTTTTCCATGAACATGAGAAAATATAGAATATAAATTATTTCTAGAGATTTTTGTGCTCTTTGGTAAGAATATATGAAGAAATAATAATAAAATAAAGGATCTCAAAATAAAATAATAATTGAGAAATCCCTTACAAAAATTCGGCAGCCTAATGGCTACACAACATGGTTTTAGAAAATATTAAAAAGAGAGGGGAAAATAGTCACCCATATAGAAATAAATCATAATATTGAATAGATCAGAAATAATAAGGAAATAAGAACATGGTATCGAAACATGAAATTTATATCACATAAAAGAGAACATAAATGGAAAAAGAAAGAAATTGATAATTTGTTTACCTTGTAGAGTAACTCATATAACATGAAGGTTGGGACCTTAGGGGCATGAGGTATCCTTGGGGGGATACTAGGGAGGTAAGGAGGCCAAATATTCGTTAATTATGAATTTTTAATGAAGTTAATGAATGAATGGGTTGGTATTTATAGCCAAAGTGAGGTATTATTTTAATAATTTCCAAGGGACACCTCGTTAGTGGTACTTGCGAAACCATGGTCTTGACCATGGTATTTTGTCATTATATCATCCACATGGGACACCTCATAACTCATTTTACTGTACACTGGTCGATCAGATTTATTACATCATTATTATATCATTAATGATGTCATTAAAACACAGAAACTTAAAACTATTTTTTTACTATTCACCAAAAATCATCTATTTTAGAAAAATACCCAGAATTTACCCTAACCATTTATCAACGTGTAGAATTCCAATATGAATTACATTTTTCGAAAATAATTTTCTAAATAATTTTATGTTAATTTTTAATAAAATCATACTTAATTCAAAAAATAATTATTTAAAAACTATAACTGTTTTTATATCACATTGAAAATTTAATCAAGATGTCATTAAATTAAATCCTTATGAAAATAAAATAATAATACAATTTACTATTCATTAGGGTCATATTACCATTCATAAGTGTATGTTACTATTCATAAAAACAACAAGTTGGTTCCAATAGACTCTAAATAACATCTTGAACACAATAGTAGATGACCATTTTTTGAAATTCAAAACATAGAAGCAGTAAAATTATGTGTAAAGGATACTTATAAATATCCACTTTAAATTAAATTTCAAGCATTTCAATTTATTTTTAGAAAACCATTGGGTGTTACTGGCTAAGTATCATGAACTAATTCAATTGTGAATTCAAATTTCTGATCAGGTATAATACTAGGAAACACATCATTAAAAACATCAAGATATTAATTTTCCTATAGAACATCATTAATTTGAACACTTCCCTTGTTGTTTACAATATGATATAGATAAATTCCATTTCTATAATTCATCAATTTCTTAGTTTCTTAATATGTTATCAATTTTAAGGGTTCACTATTGAATAAAATATAAAAGAATTTCTGAAAATCAACTTATTTAGCTCTATAATCAATCTTATCATGATAAACAGAAAGTAAATCCATACCCAAAATGAAATCAAAATCTCCTTAGGAAAATGCAAAAAGGTTTGTATGTCAAGTCATTTCACATAATACAACATAATGATTCATATAATTCCCATTAACTGTAATATTTCCCTCTGGTGTTTTAGGAATATATTCTGGTCTCATTTGTTGAGGTGATTTTTCAAATTTACAAAACAATTTCTCAAAAATTAAGGAATGTTAAGACCATGTATCAAAAAAAACTTTTGCAACATCTAATTAAACCAACAAGGTATATGATAAAACTTATTTGTATAGAACCACATCTGTTGACATAGTCAGAAAGGATATCACTACACATTTATACTTATAGTCTGGCTTCTTTTCATCATTTGGATCTATCTTTGGGTAGGTCTTTGCATAATGACCCATCCCACAACATTTAAAACACCTTACAGTTTTGTTATAGAAATTATTCATAGGATCAATTTCACTACAATATTAGGCCATATATCCAAACCTACCACATAGAAAACACTTCTCGATTTTGGTAAAGCATTCCCCATGGGGTTTTTTCTACACTTTTAACAAACTAGAAACTAGACTCTCTTACCATCAGATTCCATTGATTGATTCTTATACATTACTTTTCATCTGGATCTCTTCTTCTCATTGTTTTCATTGTGCATGTGATCATTGGAAGACTCCATTTCTACCCTTTCAAAACATAAGAAATGTTTCTCATAAATTATGAAGTCACGGGAATCCAATGAAATTTTATATCGTGGATTCAATCCTGGGTAAAAACGATTGATTATTCTATCAAGATTTAGAATATGAATTAGATCATGCCTCGCTAATCTGGTGAAGTTTTCATCATACACAACCACTTAATCATCCAAATTTTTCTTTAATTGATGGAATTTCTTCTCCATCCTATTTGGAACACCCTTAGGAAAATATTTTTCAATTAAATTATTTTTAAATCATCACACTCTATGACTTCAATATCCTCTATATCTCTGATATTCTTGACCATTGACCACTACTAACTAGATTCTCCTTCAAAATGATAAATGGAAAGAGTTACCTTTTTTAATGAATATCCCATGACATCAAATATCTTTTCATGGTCTTTAATCCATCATTCATCCATTAATGGGTATAAAGATCCACTAAATACAGATGGGTGTTGCCTTATAAAGTGATCCACTATCCTCATGTTCCTTTGTGGTAGCTATTTTTGTTCTCTTGGTAGGATTAAACCTCCATTTATTTCCGATGATATCTGATCCATTACGGTCAAAAACTGCTCTGTCCCAATTCCCACCATTCCCGATTTCGGATTTAAAACAATATTAGCCTCTTGGTTCCATCCAACATCATATTTTTTGATTCTTCTGTAGAAAACCATTCTGAAAAATTATATATTAGTAAAAGAAACGCAATAATAATTAAATAATACTACATTGAAAATTAAGCATAGTTTAAGAATCATACACGTTATTATTTTAACATTATCCTAACTTCTAATGTTATCTAAACCGTCCTCTGATACCAACTATAAGGAACCAACCTTATTACATTACATAATCATGAATTTTAATCCATAACTCACATCCATTAACATTGATAATATTTTCAAGTTTACTATTTTAGAAGGTTGGGATATAACACATACATATCATTCCACAAATACACAGAGTAGATACCACAAAAATAGTAACCATTTTTTTCGAAAATATAAAACTTTTCAAATAAAACATGTTTTCTTTGAAAAATATTCATAAAATTTATCATGGATTCATTAATTGTCTTATACATCCTTATATCATTTGAAAATAATTTTGGAACATGGGATGAACATAAATACCTTAGTGAGGGTTATACAGAGAAGGAAAGAAATAATTATTCAATGAATACTTGTAATGGTACAATATCATTTTCTAAAGGACATACATGTCACCCATATATACATACATTAGGAAATGTGAAGTTTCTAAAAGATTTCCAAAAATCATAAGGAACAAAAATAAAAGCATAATGGTATCATGGGGAATTACATAAATAATCTTGTAACCCTCTCAACTACCACATATTTTGTATCTCTCATGACTACCTTACAGTGTAACTGTCAGGGATACCTTATTGTGTAACCATCACAATTACACTTGGAGTAACCATACAGTCGACCTCCAACATACACATACCCAATGAATTGGATGGAGATATAAGTCCCACCCTTCAATATAAACAATTTACAAGAACTATAACATAATCAAACAACATGAATAACAACATAAAAACATTTCATTTGAATTTTTTAAGACATAATTTTAAAATATGATTTCTTTACAAAACCCAATTACAAATATCTTATAACTATTGTGAGACCTAATATAGTTGATGGAATATATACATAAACCAAAAATACACATAATTAAACATAATATAAAAAAATTCATCACAAAAACTATTTTAATACCACACAAATAATGAAGTAGAATATTAACCCAATGAATGGAAACCGGGTTAAGAATTCCCTTACATTGGGATCTTCATATATCAAACATATTTAAACCACCTTATATTATTATTTCATAACTTCACTTCACCCTTCAATTATTATTATTTGGTTCCTCTCATTGTTTCAGGTGCTTTCTTTACATGATTTCCATGGGTGGTTGGTATTTGATTTTCTTGTCATATGAAAATGAAATTCCAGAAGTAGAATAAAATTTTATTCATATATTTCCAGAATATTAAATAATTCCATAAATAATTTTGGCTATATGGTATGAGGATGAATCATTAGATAAATTTTTAGTGATATTCATTTAGATCAATTTGGCGGTTCTTCGATAATCATGAAATTATTTCATTTTATAATTAAATATTGTACATATAATTTCATTCAAGAATATAAAAGGGGTTATATATTACATATTAAAATCTATTTAAACCATTGAAATGGTTTTATAAATAGTTTAAAAATTTTATTTGAAACTAAAAATACATCACCCATTTTTTTGGTAAAACGAAACATCACAAATCATGTTTTTATAAGAGGGGTGGAGATGGAGTAAGTTGATGAATTTTTCCATAAACATGATAAAGATATATAATATATATAATTATGGAGCATTATTTTCTTTTGGATAATGGGGGGAGAAGATATTATAATAAAATAGAATAATTGAAATGAAAAAAAAATAAAATGAAAGAGGTTATGTACCTCTTGATATTCCCTCCTTAAGATCCTCTTTAAGGCCCTGGGTTTTGGCCTTTTCGCGAGACCAATAGGTGTTTGGGTGGGGGAGGGTCTAGTTATTGTTTTTGGAAAAACATTGAAAAGGATAAGGTCTTGAGTGGTGTTAGAGGAAGGAGGGGTGAGGGTGGTATTTGTAGTGGATGAGAGAAGGGGTTTTATATTATTTTAATCATTAGTTTAAAAATATTTCTTGAGACTATGAATAGTCTTGATTAATGTGACCAAAAAAAGTAATAAGTTCATGTGATTTCTATCTAATTTCTATTTACAAAATCAATGACTCCAGCATGATGATTAAATTCATTTACTTACCATTTTTTGTAAATTATCGAATTTAACTATTTAGAAATAATTTAAGTATTTTAGAAAAATTCCAAAAACTCATCCTAACCATTTTTTCATTTGTAGAATTCAAAAATGAAATCCATTTTTTGAAAACATTTTTCTAAATATTATTAAGTTAATTTTTAAATAAAATCATAATTTATTCAAAATTAAAATATTTTGAAACTATAAATGATTTTATATCACTCTAAAAAATCAATCAAGATCAACTTATGTTATAACCTTTATATAAAATATAATAATATTAAGATTTAACTTTTATAAGGGTTATATTACTTTTCATTAGGTATGTTACTATTAACTAATAAATAATTTAGTTCAATTAGACTACTAATATCTTAATAATCACTATTTTAGTTGACTTTTTTTTTGAAATTACAACCCTAAAAGTGGAAATATTATGTTCAAATTCTAGTTTATAACTATATTTTTGAAAAATTATCATTATGTAGAGATTCATTGCTTCATTCCTTACAATTTATTTTTAATACTATAGGGTGTTACATAAATGATCCATCAATATTTTAAATAATCTAATAATAAATTGGGCATCAATAAAAAACATAATAATGATTTAATTCACAATAATGGAAATCTGAAACATACTATCTAGGCCTCATCCAAGACATATAAAAATACCATCAAGGCCTTGGATTGTTAAATTTGATTAAATTGGTATGGTCTTAGTTGAAAAAAAATATTTATTATCTCATGAGACCTTATGATTCATATAAGGGCTATAACATACCACAAACATAAATTATTAAACCAATTAAATTTTTTAGATGAATGAAAATACAACATAATAAATATAAATTGAAGAAAATCAATATGTATATTTACTCTAAGAACTAGAAAATTAAAATATCAATATATTATCCAATAAAAATCATCATAAACCATACAAATCAAAATGATTAATGATGTCATTATAGTAGATCCCCGATATAATATTCAAAAAAGGATTTTATACATAGATGAATATTATTTTAATAGATTAGTGGAAATATGTTGAGGAAAATGGCGTTTCATACTTTTAAAATATTTTTTAATATCAAACAACTATGAAAATAGTTATGAAATCATTTTCTTTATTAATATCAATGTAAAATTTTAAAAGAATCATGAAATAATTGAGGAATCATGATGGTGATAAATTCCATTCATTTAATATAAGTCAAAGAAACATTCTATTAACACTTTTAAAAGAAAATGAAAAATGTACCTCATTCGGAAAAGGTAAGTAAGATTACTTTTAATAAATTTTCATAAATAAAATATGGGTTAAAATAAAATTTTACAATCCTCTGAGAATAGTAAACTAATATTTGAAAACATTTTTAGAATACATGAATATTGAAGTGAAATATTCCTCATGAGAACTTCAATATAAGAAATACTGTATAAGGATGAGATTGTAAAATAAACCCTTACAACTAGTGTTTCAGATGAATCATAAACCTCATGAAAGAAATAACATAAAATTAAATTTTAAATACCATAAATAAAATGATATTCAAGATATAATATATCAAGTTGGAATACTATACACCACATAAAATAAATATGTGTTGAATATGGAATATGTCACACATAAGTAAAAGTGATATAAGAAACTCTTATGTCAGGTTTGATATCCTTTTTACATGTTAAAACCTGTAGTATAATAGATATATATATTTATTAAATATATTTATATATTATAAAACCATAGTAATATATATCATATAACATATGATTTATATCTAATATTTTATCACCTATTTATTTCTAATTAATGTTCAAAATAACTATTTCAGGTCAAAACTGTTTAGTTTTTCTTATCTTTTATCATTTCGTAGTTCTTGTCTATATAATTTTTTTCATGTTTATATAATATAATTAATATTATTTATCTTATTAACATAATATATATTAAATATATATATATTAATATGTATACATAAAATATGTAGATAGTTAACTGAATTACCCCACTCATAGAGGCAGTAGGCCATGCGTACACATGAACTTTGCATTAACTTTTGATTGGATGAAATGAATGAAAGGTTAAAATTATTCACCTTTAGTAAATAATTTTTATATAATGTGAGTCATATATATTCTTTAAATATATTCTTATTACAATCGATGTAAAATATAAATGAAAAACTAATCACATTTCTTGGGGAGACTATATGATTTATATATGAATGAGTGATGTTTTTTTATTTTATAGAAATAAAAAGAGGTTTTCATGGTTATAACAGTATAATAATAACATATAATTATATATATGATACTAGAGTTCTTAATTTTTATGGTTGTAATAGATTATTTGGATGTAGAATAATTAAACCTCAAAGAGTTGGTAAAGGCGATTACCTCTTCTTCAGTGGAATCCCTTTAGATCTATTTTAAGGGACCTAGGGTTTATATTTTGGATGGTTCAAAACCACAATTACCAGGATGAGGTTTTTTAGTAGCGTAATTAGTAGATTTTTTGAATATAATATTACCAATTTGGTGCATATAAATGAAGAACAAGGATCCCATTTTTAATCGAGGGGTGGAGAATTCTTAGAATTTCATAAAATATTAATTTAATATAAATTATTTATTTTGTCAAAATGGATCCAAATGGATAGAATTAGAATATAATATGAGTCCTTTCTAAATTATTTCATCCAATAACTTTTATATATGCTTTGAATATGTTCTCATCCTTATCATTAATTTTAACCCCCCCCCCCCCATTATCCTTTTTTCACAATCACCATACAATTAGCATTTTCTACTCTATAAGGGTCAATAATGTTACTATAAATAAAGAAAATACCCTAACACGGACCATGATAGATTTAGTAAATCATCTAAAATTTATTTTTCTAAATATATTATTTTTTTGGATTTTATATCAATCTATATAATATTATATATTATAAAATATCAATACTATCAATTTTTTGAACTATTCATTAATTTGAAATTAAAAACATTTGGACGACACATAAAATTAGAAAATAGTATTTTGTTATATACCTAATATTTCATTCTAAAATTTAATATTCATGATCATAATAATTATAAAAAATTATATCACCTGTTTAAATATCTTATATTTGATTTTTCCATTATTTGAGTAATTACAGCCTCTTTGTGGAGTAAGGATTTAAGGTATTTGTTTATTTTAAATAAAAACAATAATTTACCATGATAAAGATAAATTTATTATATTTAAAAATAATAATTATAGTCGAATATATCCTCCTGATATCCCCATATTAAAAATATTATTGTTGTCTAAAACAAAATTCTGACATGTTTGACGTTTCATGATATAAAATACTATAAAGGGTGGAATCTCACAGAAATGGAATTAAAATTACATATAATAAAATAATGGATTATTATGGACGTAATTTACTCATCCAATAAAATAAATGAATATTTTATGGTCATTTTATAGTCCTGATCATTATATATTTATCTTTAATTATATCATTTAACCATTACAATGGTATACAAAATTATTAAGGTTACTATTGATAATGACCAAAAAGGAATCTATTCCATAAATATGAAAGTAAAGACTCCAAATATGGAATCCATTTTTCATGATTCATAAAACATAAGTGGAAGAATTAAATTTAAAATTTAAATGAGGAATTCAAAGTCAAACGGTTCTTTTCAAAAAAAATCCTTTTAAAATATAAAAATATTTTTATACCAAATTAAAATATACAATTGATTCCAATGAACATAATTATATAATTAATAATAATATAGATCTAATTTTGTTCTTCTATTGTATTTATAATATAATAATTTTTAAATGATTTAAATAATAATTTCGTTTCAAAAATAGAAGTATTTTTCATTTCACTTTAAAATAAATCTTTTTAATAAAATCTAGAAACTTCACCTTAAATTTATTTAGTAATTATGATTTGAAAAATGAAATATTTTTATAAAATTTAATTTAATTTTTATTTATAAATTAACTAAATTAATTTCGCATAAAATCAATAAAAATTATTTTTTATGAAAACATCTTTCTAATTCATAAAATAACTTTAATAACAAATTTATTACTTATTTCATAATAACTCATCAATAAATTTGTATTAATTAGGTATTTTATGTATATATATAATAATTTTGTTAATTATATCCATACCCCGTAATTTAATAGTCCTTCCATAATGATCATTTTTAAATAATAATATTTTGGGGTTAGTTTGAGCATAATGTTGTGTATTTTATATGCTATCAAACATAGTGTTCTTTTAAAATCAGTGGTAGTTACATTCTACAGTCATCTAATAAATTAACACCTCAAAATTGAAACTTTTTAATCAAAATATAGGGTCTAAAATTTAAAATTTCCTTTATGGAAAACCCACATCGTAAAAAGGATTTGTAAAAAATATGCTTAAATAGAGGGAAAAAGAAATATAATGGGCATAAATAACATGGTTTCTGGATAGGGTAACAATGATGGGAACAAAAAATCTTGATATTAATGAAAAATATAATGACCATTGATCAATTGATAGAGATAAAGAACGCATTCATTAGAATGGTAACCACCACAATACCATGAATCTATGATGGGTTAAATGGCCATTGATTTTTTAGAATGAAATGTTAACATATAATGTTTTTTAGGTATGTTTACTAGCATCGATGGATTATTTTATAATCTAGATAAATACCTCAAAAAAAATACATGATTCTTTCCATGTCACAAGAATTATATCATCCTTTAGTTATTCTTTTATCTTTTTCAACTTCATTATTATTCATGTAAAAGGATATTCAAGATGAATTTATCTGTAATAAATAAATTATAATAATTGAAGAGATCCATATATCATTCCTTCAACCTCTATATATATACCAAGCCCAAAATGGTTGGCAAATATTATGAAATTTTATAAATAATACTTAATCCCCAAAATATATTATTCAATGTTCAATATAATAAATTCCATAAGTTTTTGACCTTAAGGATCCTCCAAAATAGGTCTGAATAAATGTATAAAAAAATAAAAAAAAATATGATTAATGTCACCAAATTTTTAATATCAATCTGTGATTAATCTCCAATAAACTATCTCTTAATGCCACTGGTAAATAACATGGTATGATATTTTAGTATAATTTTGTAATAACTTTAATCTCGATGAATATATTCATGATTCCAAAAATAGTACCTTAGGTTATTGAATATAATCCATAAATATAATAAAATTCAATAAAATTCCTCATGAATAAAACCATTAAACATCATAATGGTCACTAACACTATCCCATTTACTTCCATATCAAAATCTAGGACATATAAGGATTATCTTTCAATTATCATATATTTCCATTTTCCTAAAATACTACCTTAGCAATAATCAATTATTTTCATTATTATTTCTATTCAACATATGAATTCAAATCATTATTGAAAAACTAATCTAGAACAATCCTTATAAGATTCATGATTATTATAACCACAACATCATTGATAAAATACTTTTATAAGATGATCCTTGAATCCTTATACTCAAGAACTTTAATCATTCCACTTCAGCTGTAGAAATTTTATAATCTTGTAATACAACAGATCCGGGAAACATATGCACTATGTTTTATCAATGCTAAGTAGAAAGAGCTAATAAAAGGGGGTCCTATACCAGTCCTATCAAAAACTGCTGATAAAATATTTTAATAATAAAAATTATTAATATATGTAAAATTATTATATTTATATTAAAAATCATGTTTATTTGTATATATTAAATAAAAAACGCTTAGTTATAATTAATTAATTTTTAATAATTCAAATATATATATATAATGTTCTCAAAATTGTATTTCTAGGATTATAAATAAATAAATAAATACATTTAAATAATTATATGATTAAAATAAATTTCATCAAATAATACATATATTTATTAGACTTATCTGATTTGTTGAATTTATTATATTTATTATATTTATTATTTTTACAATTATATATAAAGACTTATTAAATATATATATTTCTAATCATAATTATAAATAAATAAAAATATGATTCCAATAAAAGTTTTCATAATGCGTGACTATAATTGATGTCTTTATATGTTATATATTTATCATGAATGTTCATTTATACATTACACCATTCAAATTATTCATATTGTCCATATGTGATGGATTTTTTATTATCTATACATTACTAGGTATATCAATCATTCATGTTATACCCATGAATCTATTATGATATGAAAAATATTTATAAAATTACAATAAATACATTTAAATAATAATTATATTTATTATATTTGTAATAATAATATTTAAATTATATATAAATACATTATAAATATATTTGTTGGTAATTTTAATTATAAATATAAATATATTTAAATAATTATAAAATTATAATAACTATATCTATAATAATATTATAAATATATTTTTATATTTAAATATATTTATAATTATATACAATTTTTTGTAAATATTTTTTTATAGTTATAATTATATATAAAATTATTAGCGGTTAAGCACCATATTATTAAAAAGAAAGAAAATGAGGATAGAATATGATATATAAATGAGGTCATAAGGGTGAATGTGATGACCCAAACTCTCAGGGTCCTTTGCCAAAAATCCCGATCCAAAAGGGGTAGTGTCTCGGCGTGAGGCCGATCGGCACGACCGATCGGTGTCACCCAGCCTTGTTGGTGTTTTTCTAGTAGAACCTCCCTTTTGCACAAATTGGGGTTTAAACCCTATTTTGACCCATTTAAGCTTGTTTTAAAGCCTAGTAACGCCCATAAAGGACGTTTAATTAAACATTTAATGAATTAACCTGGTGTGTGCGTCAGTTTACATAGATCGACCCTTTAATGGCGTGTGGGGCCGCGTGGTCAACCCACGACCCTGCTCCTTACGTGGTTTCACATTTTTATCTCAACCATCATCTTCCTTTATAAACTAAAAGGGTACCCCTTAGGTTTCTTTTCTCGATCACCCTGTGCTAGGAGTACCCTTCCTTCAGACGAGCCGCATCGCTATCCGTGGAATTCCACGCCCTAGCTTAGCGTCGATCGTTGATCAACAAGTAGGGATTTCTCCTTCGTCTCTCTCTTATGTGTATCTTGCGGGGTGGGTGTGCTTTTGTTCTTTAGAATTGGATGGACCAACTTTAGTGAAGATAATAAACGAATTCTAAAGAATGAAATGTGAGTGTTGTGACCAATGATGTTGCTCTGTTTCTATCTTTCGATTTATGATTTCTGAATTGTGTGAGCTTACACCTACTAAAAATCATGGCCCTTGGTGGTCTTTCTCTATGCACTAATGAACCCTTACCCCTGGTCACGTTTAAATGGATTTTATTGTGGTTGTGAACCCTTGTTGTGTAATGGAATTTGGCTAATCACGTATATCCAGCTGAATAAATTGAAATCCCCAGGATCAACCCCTTTTTGTGATAACCCCAGTTAAAATACAGCGGAATTGAAATCATGGAGTGTGTTAAATCTTATAAATCTGAAAATACCAGCATGGGGTTGCTTTGTGTTGGTGGTCGTGGTGTGGTTTTTTTTCCTTCATGGGGCATTTGCTGAGTGATGTGGGTTGGGATGGGATCCCCTGTTGATATGTATTTAATGGTTGTGAATTTTATGGTCGGGTGGTTACCTTCATTATATCACGAATTGGTGAGGGATCCTCTGTTGTTGATAAACCGTTGACTCCAGGGTTTTTGGAACCTGGGGCTGTACCGTGGGTTTTTTCTTTTGCTTTGAGCACTTCGAGGGATCTCACTTATCCCTTCGTTGTTGTGACTTTACAAGAGAACCGGGTGTGAATGTTTAGTTGATGCTTGATTGTTTTCCTTCCTTGACTTTTGATTATTCTTACGAGTTTCCCCAAGTAGGTACATAAACTTATTTAAACATTAATACTGAAAATGAAAACAAGGATGGGAAAAATGGGTTTTTTTGGTGTGAGTTGTGACATTGAAAGGGGTGATGTTTGTGTTCTTTAGTCTGGCTGAAGAAAAACCTAAACATGGGTGAGTTCTTGTTACTTATACATATACTTATAGTTTTTTGTTTCTTATTCGTGCCCCAACCAAGTTGAGCACTTAGTACCGAACACCCCCATTTCATGGGGGAGGGTGTTTTTCCCAACACTTCTATTATAGGGTGGTTATTAGCTCCTTTCTGCTCCCTTTCCTGGGTACCCAAGTATCTTTGGGCAGGCTGTGATGCCCTGAGGTCCATTATTAGCCCAAGAATCTTCGGGCAGGATAGTGTGGTGGTTGGCTCAGGTGTGTGCGAGAAGGTGGTTTCCCAAGTGTCTTCAGGATGATGCCCAGGTGTCTTCGGGCGTGGCAGTGGATCTTCTAGCCATGGTGTCTTCGGGCGTGGCAGTGGTTATTCTGGCCTAGGTGTTTGTAGGCATGGTTACGTGTGATAGTTGTGGCCCAGGTGTCTATGGGCGGGATAGTGGTTGAGGCCCAGGTGTTTGCGGGCAAGGTGTGGCAGTGCGACTGCGTGAGGATATGGCCTAGGTGTTTGCGGATAGGGTGTGGTAGTGGGACTACGTGAGAATATAGCCCAGGTGTGTGTGGGCGGGGTGTGGAAGTGGGACTGCCGTGAGAATGGAGGGATTGGATCGATGCGTAGGATGTCTTCAATAACTAGTGGGAAAGTGGCGCGGGGTACCCAAACATCGATGTGCTCTTATTATATATTACTTGCTTGCATTTTTTAGTGAGTGTGTTCGGTGAGTGGGATGGATGGACTCCTTGATAGTGGTGGTTGTCTGCTTCTCATGAGACTTTAGTACGTTCCCCCACTTGTGCATGAGAGTATTTGTTTTTCCCTACTAAGTATACTTGTATGCTCACCCTACGTATATAAAACTGCTTTCAGGTTTCTAGGAGGACTTCGGGCATCGTACGGGACCATACTAGCTCGGACCTTTGGGGATGTTGTAGTTGTTGTTTCCTTTCTTTGGTACTTTACCTTTGTAGTCACTTGTACTTTGTGGTATTTACTTTTGGAACATGCATATGGGAATGGTTGTTTTCGTTTTTCTTGCACTTCTAATTTTTGTTGTTGTGAGATTTACTATCTTATCACCTGATCCTATTAAAAGAAAAAGGGTAATGCTTTCCATTTAGTGAGTGATTCTATACCCTTGGCGCTGGTCACCACTCCGGGACCTATTGAAGGCGGGCTTTGGGGTTCATTATCTCTCCTTCAACTTGAATAAGGAAGGGCCTCACAATCTGCAGACCCTTCCCTCCTTTTGGTGAAGGTGGGTCGTGACAGAATGGTATCAGAGCTGATGGTTGAGAGATAGGATGGTGTCTGGAGTTAGGAACAGTGATGATTGCATGGGATGGTAGGTAAATAGTGTTGGGTGACCTTTGTGCGTGAATTAGGCCATGGAAGACCAGCTAGGACACATGATTTTAGGGGCCCCCGTGATCCGATGCAAGGACTTTGGACCTACCGAACGACCAAATGAGGCCATGCTGATTATAGGGTAGAGACCCTAGGAAAGGTAAATGAATCATAATGACTTGTGTTCACTTGTTTCATGAGTGTTTTGGGAAATTAAAATGTGTAAGAAGTTTAATAAATATTAAGAACAACAATATACCCTACATGGGCTTAGGCATTCATTGTTTACCATGCGGCTATGGCGCCAGGAAGGCGGCCACGTGTGGTACGGGCGATCAAGGCCCAAGAGACTACCTTGGATGATCGACAAAGAGCTGATCAGGATGAGGAAGATTACCAGTGGCAGAAGACACTTTTGTCTTTCCAGCGGCAGACCCTCGAGAAGTATGAGGGAAGCACCTCCGATATGAAGACCAAAGGCTGGCTAGAGGAGCTAGTGATAGCCATTGGGCTAATTCGGGCCCCGACTAAGTAATGGGTTCCTTTGGCCGTCAGCCAGATGCGGGGAGCGGCGCATCAGTGGTGGACGCTTTACCTGGGGGAGAGGAGAGAGGCTAAGGTGGCATGGGCTGATTTCGAGAGGGAGTTCCGGGCGGAAGTCCTCTCTTTGATGATGAAGGCAGAGAAAAGGCAGGAGTTACTCTCCCTCTAGCAGAGAAGTATGTCAGTGAGGGAGCTGGGAATCAAATTCAAGCACCTCCTACGTTTTTATCCAGACCTCTTTCCCGACAAGGAGTCCCGAACAAGACGTTTAGAGGAGGCGCTCCGACCCTCCCTCCAGTATGCTGTTACCCCCTTTACCCTCCCGACGTACTTGGAGGTCAAGAAGAAGGCCGAAGTGGTGGAGAGGATGCACACTCTAGGAGGTGTGTCATGAGAGGGGATCCAGCTGGGGCTATCGAAGGGGAAGGATGTCAGCACTAGGCCTCCAGTGTCAGGACCCTCTATGTTCCGACCAGCAGGGAGAAGGCCGCGACAGTTTCAGTTCCGGTCCCCTGGTCCTCGCCCTTTTACTTTGGGCCCAATACCCCGGTGCTTCATTTTTTGGAGCCATGGACATCCCAGAAGTCAGTTCCCAGACCAAGTACAGTACAGAAGTGGAGGACAACCACAACACCCGCCCCAGTAGCATCTTCCAGCCAGGCCTTTTTAGCAGCAGCTGCAGGGACAACGAGATCCCGCTCCTCCAAGGGCAGACGTTGCAGGAGGAGGCTGACCTCAGGGCGCTCCATAGGGACCTCGAACGGGGCATGGTCAGGGAGGTGGTTGACAACCTAGGGGAAGAGGATATGGGCTTGGTTAGCTGCACACTGCGAAGGCAGCTGTTCCAGCATGGTCGGAGGTCGTTCGAGGTACGATCAGTTTTTTTAGAACCCTTGCTTATGCCCTATTCGATACTGGAGATTCTCACTCCTTCGTCGAACCTAGTCTAGCCCATGCTTTGGGTCTAGACGCTGAGAGACTTCCAGTTCCCATGGTGCTGATCACACCATTCGAAGGTTAGACTGACTTTTTATATGTTTTTCGAGGATGCAGACTGATGATAGGGCCACATCAGTCGGTCAAAGATCTTATTCTACTACAGATACATCCATACGATGTCATCCAAGGCATCTACTGGCTATTATCTATGTGTTACGTCATTAACTACTTCCGAGGATGGGTTATTTTCTCGGACATGGGCGGCCGGCATGTTACTTTCACCGGAAAGCGGAGCAGTCAGAAGGGCAGCTGGCGAGAGGAACCCATCCTCTCCTTGTTATCCAAGCGATCAATGGAGTTAGTGGATGCTGAGATGGTGGAGGTTCTAGGGATCGTCAGCGACTTTATGGACGTCTTGCCTGAGGAGGTGATGACTCTACCCCCTCGACGTGATATCGAGTTTGGGATAGACCTACAGCCCGGTGCTCGTCTGATTTCGATGGCTCCTTACCAGATGGCACCTTTAGAGCTACGGGAGTTGCGAATTCAGATTGATGGCCTGATTAAGAGGGGTTAAGTTCGACCAAGCGCGTCACCATGAGGTGCTATAGTCTTGTTCACAAAGAAGGTAGATGGTTGTCTCAGGTTGTGCATAGACTACAGGAGGCTGAATCAGGTGACGGTCAAGAATCTCTACCCTCTTCTAAGGATAAACGATCTTTTCGACCAGCTGAAAGGGCCATGATGGTTCTTGGAGATCGACATGCGGTCTGGGTACTACCAGCTGAGATTGAAGGAGGGAGACATCCCGAAGACGGTCTTCAGGTGTAGATATGGACACTTCGAGTTCGTAGTCATGCCTTTCGGTGTTATGAACGCCTTGACTGTGTTCATGGGTCTTATGAACTTCATCTTCCGGAAGAACCTGGATCGGTTCGTACTTGTGTTCATAGAAGAAATCCTGATCTATTCAAGATCAGAGGAGGACCATGCGGAGCACCTGAAGATGGTTTTGGAGGTCCTCCAATAGCACCAGATCTATGGGAAGTTGTCAAAATGCATGTTCTGGACATGAGAAGTGCACTTCCTTGGGAACGTGGTGTCCGAGCGGGGGGTAGAGGTGGACCCATCAAAGGTTGAGGCAGTTGTTTCTTGGTAAGCACCCAAGAATGTGGTAGAGGTCCATAGTTTCCTCGGGTTGGAAGGTTACTATTGGAGGTTCGTACCCAACTTCTCCCCCGTTGCAGCCCCTTTGACGGCCTTGACCAAGAAGGATCAGGTTTTTGTGTGGAGTGAGTAGTGCGAGGTAGCCTTTAGCTATCTGATGGAGAAGTTGGTTAGTTCCCTCGTCCTGAGGCTACCATAAGAAGGGGCGGCATATGAGGTGTTATGTGATGCTTCAGGACAAGGACTGGGATGTGTGTTGAAGCAATGACAAGGGGTGATCTCTTATGGGTCTAGGCAGTTGCTTCCTCACGAATGTAACTATGCCACCAACGACCTCGATCTTGCAGCGGTTATTTTTGCGCTAATGCTATTGCAGCATTACCTCATCGGAGAACGCTTCTTGGTCTTCACAGATCAAAAAAGTTTGAGATATATCTTCTCCCAGAAGGACCTAAACTTGCGACAATGGAGATGGGTTGAGTTCCTCCAAGATTACGACTTCCAGATCTCTTATACTGAGGGAAAGGGAAATTTAGTGGCCGATTCCTTGAGAAGGAGGATGCAGAAGGATGCGGTCCGAGAGTCGGCATATGCCTAGAACGCGATGGAGGAGTTGGATTCCTTACACCTGGATACGAGGATGTATGAAGATAGAGATTGCCTATATCAGATGGCAGTGCAGTCGTCTCTATTTCAACAAGTGGAGAAGTCCCAGTGGGGAGACCCATAGTGAGAAGTGATGCATGACTGAGTTGACGAGATCATTGCTCCGGATGGATGGATAGAGGATTGTCAAAACTAGATGCTTTTCTGAGGAATGTTGTTTGTCCCAGAGGCGATGCGCGGCAAGGTTCTCAGTGAGTTCCACAAATCACCCCTAGCGGTACACCCAGAAGTTTCCAAGATGTAACAGGGCCTGAAGAGACAGTTTTGGTGGCCCGGTGTAAAGCAAGTAGTGGAGGAGTTTGTGGCCAAGTTCCTAGTGTGTCAGAAGGTGAAGGCTGAAGACCGAGTTCCAGGCGGCCTGCTGCAGTCTCTAGATGTCCCCGAGTGGAAGTGGGAGGACATCTCGATTGATTTCGTCACATGACTACCCAATGTTCAAGGGGGATACGATTTTATATGGGTAGTAGTGGACCGGTTAATGAAATTGGCTCACTTTCTGGAGATTAAGTAGTCATGTGAAATTGATGTTTTGGCGCAAAGGAACGTGGATGTGGTGGTGCAGTTGCATGGGGTTCCGAGGTCCGTAGACATGGATAGGGATGACCGGTTTACCTCACAAGTCTGGAGAGGATTGAAGAATTCCATTGGAACCTAGCTACTTCTTAGCACATCTTTTCATCCTCAAACAGATGGACAGACAGATCGTACCATCTAGACAATGGAGGATAGGCTGCGAGCATGTGTTCTGGACTCAGGAGGATCATGGGTGCGACACTTGCCTCTGCTAGAATTCGCCTACAATAATAGATATCACTCTACCATTGGTATGGCCCCATTTGAAGCCTTGTATGAGAGGCCATGCCTCTCACCTGTGTGTTGGACCAAAGTCAGAGAGGTGGGAATCCTTGGCCTGGAGGTGGTGCAGAGCACAACAGAGAAGTTTCAGCTTATACGAGAAATAATGATGGCGGCCCAGGACCGATAGAAGTCATATGCTGACACAAGGAGGAGGCCCTTAGAGTTTGAGGTTGGAGACCATGTGTTCTTGAAGGTCTCCCCTCAAAGAGGAGAACAAAGGTTCGGAAAGGGGAGTAAGCTTTCTCCCAAGTTCATCGGACCCTTCGAAGTGTTGCAGCAGGTCGGAGAAGTGGCTTATCAGTTAGTGTTACCATCACCGCTGCTGAGGATACATAACGTCTTCCATGTGTCCCAGATTCATCGTTATCTGCACGGTGATTGACATGTCCTTGACTGGGTAGAGATAGACATCGAGGACGACATGACCTTTGTGGAAATACCAGTGAAGATAGAGGATCGTGAGGATAAGGTGATTCATGGGCAAACCATTCCCTTGGTTCGTGTGTTATGGAGACATGGTGGGCTTGAGGAGAGTACATGGGAGAGGGAAGCACAGATGTGTGCCTAGTACCCAGAGTTGTTTTGAGTTTTGTGCTGTTTTGTTTATACTTGTTGTGGTGGATAGTTTTACCTTTGGCTATGAAATATGTTGTTTTTTCATTCCTCTGAATGTGTGCAAAAAGTCTTCGCTACGAGGAGGGGAGGACCCGACCCCTATTCAAGACGCATTAAGGTGGTTGCGATTAAACATGTGGGGTGAGTCAGTGCCCCCCAAAGTGGATAGTATCCTGACATGGGGGAGGAGACTATCTAACCCACATGTCTGGGCAGTTTGACATGGTATCTTTCTTGGTTCTTTATAGGGAGGTCTTCATAGTTAATAATGAGGTTCACTCTTGAGAGGTATCTTTCGAGGTGGTTGTTCAGACCTACGCTTTCCTTCTGGGTTGTTTAAATTTTTGAGGGCATAAATATTTTGAGAGGTATGTGATGTGATGACCCAGACTCTCAGGGTCCTTTCCTTTGCCAAAAATCCGGATCCTAAAGGGGTAGCGTCTCGGCGTGAGGCCGATCGATGCGACCGACCGGTGAGACCGATCGGCGCGACCGGTCGGTGAGACCGATCGGCATGACCGACCGGTAAGACCGATCGACGCAACCGATTGACAAGACCGATCGACGAGACCGACCGACAAGACTGCTTGGCGTGACCGATCGACGAGACTGATATGCGCAACCGATCGGTGTCACCCAGCCTTGTCAGGGTTTTTCCAGTAGCGCCTCCCTTTTGCGCAAAATGGGTATTAAACCCTTTTTTGACCCCTTTAAGATTTTTTTAAAGCCTAGTAATGCCCATAAATGTCGATTAATAAAATATTTCATGAATTAAATTGGTGTGTGCGTCGGTTTAAACCATCCAACCATTTAATGGCGTGTGGGGCGGCGTGGTCAACCCACGACCCCGCTCCTTACGCGGTTTCACCTTTTTATCTCAACCGTCCTCGGCCCTTATAAACTAAAAGAGTACCCCTTAGGTTTATTTTCTCGATCACCCATGTGATAGGAGTACCCTTCGTTCAGATGAGCCGCATTGCTATCCATGGAATTCCACACCTAGGCTTAGCGTCCATCGTTGATCAACAAGTAGGGAATTTCTCCTTCGTCTCTCTCTTATGTGTATCTTGTGGGGTGGGCAGGATTTTGTTCTATAGAATTGGATGGACCAAAATTAATGAAGATAATGAATAAATTCTAAAGAATGAAATGGGAGGGTTGTGTCCAATGATGTTGGTCTGTTTTTATCTTTCTATTTATGATTTCTGAATTGTGTAGGCTTATGCCTTCTGAAAATCATGGCCGTTGCTGGTCTTTCTCTATGAACTAATGAACTGTTACCACTGGTGATATTTAAACGGATTTTATTGTGGTTGTGAACCCTTGCCGTGTAATGGAATTTGGTTAATCACGTAAATCCGGCTGAATAAATTGAAAGCACCAGAATCAACCCTTTTCTGTGATAACCCCTATTAAAATACAGCGGAATTAAAATCATGGAGTGTGTTAAATCTTATAAATTTGAAAATACCGGCATGGGCCTGCTTTGTGTTGGTGGTGGTGGTATGGTTTTTTTCCTTCACGGGCCATTTGCTGGGTGATGTGGGTGGGGATGGGATCCCCTGTTGATATGGAATCAGTGGTTGTGAATTTTAAGGACGGGTGGTTACCTTGATTATATCACGAATTGGGGAGGGATCCTCTGTTGATGAGAACCCATTGGCTCCTGGGTTTTGGGAACATGGGGCTATACCTTGGGCTGTTTCTTTTGGTGTGAGTACTTAGAGGGATCTCACTTATCCCTTTGTTGTTGTCACTTTACAAGAGAATCGTGTGTGTATGTTTAGTTGATGCTTGACTGTTTGCTTTCCTTTACTTGTTATTATGATTACTATTTTCTCAAGTAGGTACATAAAATTATTTAAACATCATTACTGAACATGATAACAAGGATTGGACAAATGGGTTTTTGTCTGGTGTGAGGTGTGACGTGGATAGGGGTGCTGTTTGTGTTCTTTAGGCTGGCTGAAGAAAAACTTAACCATGGGTGAGTGCTTGTTACCTATACATATACATGTAGTTTTGTTTTCTTATTTTCACCCCACCCAAGTTGAGAACATAGTGTTGAACAACCACATTTAATTGGGGGGGGGGGTGTTTTTCCCAACACTTTTATTAGTGGATGGTTGTTATCTCATTTCTCCTCGCTTTCCCAGGAAGACTAAGTATCTTCGGGCAGGCTGTGATGGACTGAGGTCCATTATTAGCCCAAGAATCTTCGTGAAGGGTAGAGTGGTGGTTGGCCGAGGTGTGTGCGGGAAGGTGGTTTCCCTTGTGTCTTCGATATGAGGCCCAGGTGTCTTTAGGCGTGGAAGTGGAACTTCTAGCCCAGGTGTCTTCGGGTGTGGCGGTGGTTGTTCTGGCCTAGGTGTTTGCAGGAATGGTTACATGTGATAGTTATGGCCGAGGTGTCTGTGGGTGGGATAGTGGTTAAGGCCTATGTGTTTACGGGCAGGGTGTGGCAGTGGTGATGCATGAGGATAGGGACCAGGTGTTTGCGGGTAGGGTTGGCAGTGGGACTGCGTGAGGATATGGTCCAGGTGTGTACGGGCAGGGTGTGGCAGTGGGACTGCGATGAGCATGGCAGGATTGGTTCGATGCATAGGATGTCTTCAATAACCAGTGGGAAAGTGGCGAGGGGTACCCAAACATCGATGTGATCTTATTATATATTACTTTCTTGCATTATTTGGTGAGTGTGGCTGGTGAGTGGGATGGATGGACTCCTTGGTAGTGATGGTTGTCTGCTTCTCACAGGACTTTAGTATGTTCCCCCACTTGTACATGAGAGTATTTGGTTTTCCCTACTGAGTATACTTGTATGATCACCCTACGTATATAAAACTGCTTTCAGGTTTCCAGGAGGACTTTGGGGATCGCGCGGGACCATACTAGCTCGGACCTTTGGGGCAGTTGCTGTTGTTGTTTTACTTTCTTTGGTACATTACCTTTGTAGTCACTTGTACTTTATGGTATTTATTTTTGGAACATGCATATGGGTATGGTTGTTTTGGTTTTTCTCACACTTATAATTTTGGTGGTGTGAGATTTACCATCTTATCTCCTGATCCTATTAAAAGAAAAAGGGTAATGCCTTCCATTTAGTGAGTGATTCTATACCCTTGGCACTGGTCGCCACTCCGTGACCTATTGAAGGTGGGTTTTGGGGGTCATTATCTCTCCTTCAACATGAAGAAGGAAGGGCCTGGAAATCTGATGACCCTTCCCTCCTTTTGGTGAAGGTGGGTAATGACAGAGAAAGCCCACACGCATAAGGGAAAAAAGCCACTCAAGCATCATTATAGTCATGATCAGAGTTATCACAAAAATAACTATCAATATCATGAGACTCCCATTTTTGACATCTAATTCTCATGATTAAAAAAATATATTTGTAAATATATACCAATATATAAATAAATAAAAATTGTTATAATTATAATTATATTAAGTACATGAGGGTAAAATTACATTAAATGCACACACACACCACACACACATAGGACTTAAAGGTAGGTTATAGCCCCCCAAGGGATAACCCACCCAAAAGCTACTTTATTAATTTAGATGATTGGTCCGAAATCCTAGTGGGCATGAAGCCCATTACATTCCTGGCCTAGGGCCCATTATGCTAACAGTATCTCAGTTAATACAGTACCCGCTATAGTACAACCACCACTATAGTACTTGTTATTCCTACTACTTCTATAGTGTCGCCCACAGCTATTATAGTACAACTACAGTACCCGCCACAACTACATTTCCCACTATAGTGCCCACATCTGATACAACATCGTTGGTGAACAGTTTCGTCGGCGCTACATTACCTGCACCCAATGGGGTATGAACCCCCATTTTTTATGTATTATTACGTGGTGCGTAACACCAAGCTAAGCCCCAACAACATAGTTATTATTATAATTCAAAACAAATGTATATATATATATATATGAATAATTATAAATTATAATAATTGTGTTAATTATATATACTTATATTAAAAATTTATAATTAAAAAAATAGTTATAAATAAAATTCTAAATGAATATATACATATTTAAATAATTATTAAATTAAAATGAATATATTAATTATATATTTATAAGATTAGAAATATATTTGTTATTTAAGAAATATATATTTATAAATATAACAAGAAATAAATATATATTTATTTTTGGTTATAAAAATAATAATAATAAATTTAATGAAATAATTACAAATTTTTTAAAAATATTTATTATTCTGGTATAATTTTAGATATAATTATCGATATATTAATGATATATATTTATATACACATATTTATAAAAAAACTAAAAGTAGCTATAATTATAATTCTAAATAAATACACATATATTTCAATAATTATTACATTATAATAAATATATTAATTAAATATATTTAAATAATTATAAATATATTTTTTCTAATTTTATAATTATATATATATATATGTGTTTATAATTATAAATATAATTAAATATATAAATATTATAATATTTTTTTTAAATATTTATTTATTTATAGATATAAATATAAATAAATATTTCTTTATTTAAATAATTAAAAATTTATAAAAAATATATTTATTATTTTTATAAAATGTTATATATAAATAATTAAATATATTTATTAATATATACAAATATTGAGAAATAAATAAAAATAGTTGAAATTTTAATTATAAATAATTAAAGATATTTATTTAACTAATTACGAAATATTAAAAAATATATTTGTTATATTTATAATTTTATTCAGATATATAATTAATATATTTATTTTAATTTATAAATATAAATAAATATTTATTTATTTGTGGTTAAAATTATAAATAAATAAATATTTATTTATCTTATATATAATTTTATAAATATATATAATAATATAAACAAATTATTAACATTATATATTTATTAGAGCTTTTTTAGTGTTGATAATTATAGGTCTTCATTAGTGCTAAAAAATGATAATAAAAGATTTCTTTATCAACACTTTCTATTTTATGATGGAAAAAACATACCTTTATCAGTAATTTTTAACTAGCACTTAAAAAAGTATCGCCCTATTTTCTGAATTAACCATAAGTGTATCCTCTTTCTCTTGCACACCTCAAGATAGCATGGATGTCGACCTCTGTGACACTAACCACTCCTCTGCTGTGAACCCACCTCCATTGTGATCCCTCCTCTGTGCGAACCCCCCTCTACTATGAACCCTCCTCCATCACAAACCCTCCTCCTCTTCAAACCACCTCCGCTGAGAATACTCATCCGTCTCAAACCCACCTCTGCCGTGAACCCATTTTTTCCGCAAAAACACCATTTCAGTGCACCAAATCCCACCTCCACTAAGAACCCTCCTCCACTGCACACCCAAGTCCATCATGAACCCCTCCATGACCTTTTTTGCTGATGCTACCACTATCTACCTCGACTCTAAAAATTCATGACACTAATACATCCATCGTTTGTAATGTTTTCCACATTATTATGAATTCCTAATATATAGACTGATTTTATATTTAATTGGGTTTTGGTCTATACTTACAATACATTTAAATTTTAAATATGTTTTTATTTGTGAAACATAAGTTCCCCAAAGATTAGTTTCATTCCCACATCAACCAATGGTAGTTCATATCGAGGTTATATTTGGGGAATTTCATTTAGCACTACATTGTTCATGTTATCTATGGTGTATCTCTAGGTGTAAAAATAATTTATCAAATATTTTTTACCCTCCAAAACCCACCCCCACCCTATGGTCTTGAATATTAATTCCCCTAGAACATCTTGATCCACCTTTATCTGAATCAGTTGTGGTTGGTGATCATCACATAAAATTAATCTTCACACTCTCTTTAGTTCAAGAGATTTCATGGAATCAATGGATTAGAATTTTATAGATGGGTCCCCAACCATACCCATTATAGAGGGTTATTATTTATAGTATTCTCACATTCAATGTTCATCTATGATGTAATGTTTAGGTATGATCAAAATTAATTAAAGAGATTATCAATTTTAATCAACTCGTTTCCCACTATAGTAAGGATAAAACTTCAATCATAAATATGAAATCATTTTCAAAAATCATTTCTTAGAGATGGATTTCATCTGGACATTTATTAGGATGTTCATAGTTGTATTTATAATAGAATTATCCTTCTTTGAGGGAAAATATATTCTTAATAAGGAAAATACTCATCTCTAGAAGAATTTGGACTTCATTTTTCTAAGCTCTATCATGCGCATTATAATCCTTCTATTCCCTAATCAATTTTTAAAGCATTTGTACTTTTTCTATATTAAAAAAAATACACCCTCCTAATGTAGAATAATATAGTGGACATAATCAATGTGGATCATGATTTGGACTTACCTTTAATTATTAACATCATTAAGTCATGTCCTTCATCAATCATGGATATGGATTATCTTATTATACTGTAATTCCACCATTTTTTCGATCGTTTTCCATTGATTTAGAAAACATTCATTGGATACTTATCATTTTTCTAGTATTAATCTAAATCATATATTTACATATAGAATTATACTAACCAAGTTATTTATATAACCTTTCTTCTGTGTCTCCTCCATTGGACTTGGATTCCCCTCATGACCATATTGTGTACTCAGTCAAATCACCACCACATTAGAAATCATGAGTATCTTGCATACAATACCCCTAACATCTCAATAATTGAAATAAGAAGAAGAAATAAAAATGTTTTTTTTTCACATTTCAGTATTTATGATCACTCTATCAATGCATAATTACAAAATAAATATTGATAGAAAACATAAATGTGTTTCTATCACCCAAGACTCCACTATGTCATCTCGATGACAACTACATTGATATAGAATTCTAAGTGGATTTGATCCGAATTAAAGAACAGATACCAATTCAATCTAATTGAAAGTAATGCCACTTCAGAACATAAATTTATATATCCCATCGATTAATATTTATTATTTAGGTTTTTTCTCAAAAGCTTTATATAAATAATCGTTTACATTCTTATCTATAGATCTAACTTACATTTTAAATTCAATTTCCCAAATATCTATATATATTTATATCACATAGTGATTATTATTTTATTTAACAATAATTTTTTGATGTCCAAGGATTATAATTCACATTAATATGATATAATAGCTACCCACTATAATGATAACATAGATATTCCATAAAGATATTCTTTAATCAATATATCATATAGTCTAGATACATCTACCTTACATGACATAAAAGATGGTTGACTATTAGGTGATGGAATGTCATATAAAATTAATACATCTTCTATTTATCTTCACACATAGTAATCTATAGAAATAATGGTCCCAAGGAAAGACCCAATAATTGGAATTTTACATGTTTTATGTATCATTTTTTATTAATATATGAAAAAATGATTATTTTTCCAAATACATGATGTGGCTGGAGGTCATCACGACCATCAAAATATTATTTATTAACCTACACTAGCACGGTGGTGCATGGTAGATCCACAAAAAAGAAATTAAGTTTTCTAAGGTTTTAAAACTAAAATAAACTCCACTGTTTTCAATAGTGGAGGAAGTGAACATTTTTTACTTTTTATAACTTTTTATTTATATTATTAAGTAGTAATGAAACATGTCTAATGATTTCCTATTTACTAAACTAAATTTAAACATCAATAAGAAAATGTAGAGGTAACAGTAGAGGTGAAATAGAACAAGAGTGATGAGGAATAATCAAATGATTTCTCAAGAGATTTGAATTCTACGGATTTAAAAGTGTATTCTTCATCTTATTGAATTCATACCTTAAAATTCATGGTTAATTATTCCTCACCAGAAGAATAACACACTTATTTATAAATTCATGAAGTTCTCCACTTAAAATACTTACATCTAGGAAAATGATTAAAAGAAATCAACATAAATCTTTCTCTCTAAAAGTTTCTAAAGATGTTAAATTGAATTAAAATTTTGATAGATAGAATAATGACCGATCTCACCGAAAGATCATTGAGATTGAGATTAAGTTAAAAAAGGTGTGGGTTCAATTCACAATTTGAGAACAAGATTCAATATCGCCAAAGGATTCAGATTCTCATTGAGAGAATTTAATTGAATATAAAGAAAATATAAACCAGTAAAAAGTCAAAAATCCTGATCACACAAGTTATTCTAAGATAATATTCAATTTAGAAGAAGTAATACTGAGTAATACATTAAAACGTAGAGGAAAAAGGTTCCTCCCTTTGAAGATGAAGATCATGTACTGCTACTTGCTCCTATACAACTCCAGTTCTTCAGTATTGCACATGGTGTCTCTGGGGAGTTCCGCTCTCGTGTGGTGTGAAATTATAATGAGAGTACCCCCCATGAATGTACTGCTTTGTTTTCTTTAATACCCCTATCATCTGCTGCAAGTCACTGAACACTTCCATCTACTTCAAAAGTCCCTTAGTTGTGCACCGCACACGTGTGCTTTTCCACGACTGGCATGTCGCACTAACTTTACCCCTGTAACTAACTTCTGGTGAGTTAGTTGAAAGAACCTAAACATTTTACCATCCCTTGAATGAAACTGCACAAGAATAAACAACACAGTTACAACACGAATGAAGTAAAAATTTATAATTTAATAAAATAACTTATTAAAGACTTTTAAAATAATTAATAAACATTTAAATAATGTTGTTAAATAACTTACATTATTAGTATTACTAAAAATTAGTAATTATATTTTAATTAATTATAATGAAATAAAATTTATTATTGAAATAACATATAATTATGATAACTTAGGTATTATAAGTTGAATGAATTTTTAAATAATAGAGTTATTATTATTAAAAATAAGAAGATTTATTAATTATTAATTTTGATGTTAAATTGATTAGAAGTTATTATTTTTTAATTAATTAACAAAAGTAAATAAAAAACATCAAGTTTATTATTACTTTGAAAATTAACATTATTAACATTTTAAATTAACTAGTTTAGTTTATTTGTAATTTAATTTATAACTTATTGTTAGTATTTTATTTTATTAACAATTTGTATTATTAAATAATTATTAAAATGTAATATTGAATTATAATTAATAATTTTTTTAATAATCTATTCTAATTTTATTTTAGAAGTTACTATCAATTAATTTTTAATTTAATAAAATTATATTTATGTTTAATAATTCTATTTTATTAAATATCTTATGTTAATTAATTATTTTCAGTTATTAATGTTTAACATTTTAATTTAATTATAATATATTTTAGATTTTAATTTAATTTACTATTATTTATCTTATTCATCTCCCCTCCCCTATTTCGGCGCACAATAAGGGGGTAGGATCCTATTCTGCGCAACCACCGGCCACTGCTGTGGCTCCTTCCACCCGGCTGACGACAGGTTCTCCTCCAGCGCAGCTCTTGGTCACCCCACACTCCAGATCCAGCACTGCTTCAACTCAAGTGGCAATTCCTTAGGTGCAGTAGAGGCCCAGAACAATGTGGCGCGACAGGGGGGCATCCAGAGGCATATTCTTCCTACCGGCGTCGGAAGCAGACTCCCCTAGCGCGACTTCGGCTTCTTCTCTAGAAGCTCGAGCTCCTCCCCAGTTTCCTACAGGGCGACATCCCATCTTCTCTTGCTGCGATGTAAAATATCAGTTCTCAGGGGTTTCCAGATCTGAAAATTCTTGTCTTTTGATTTTTTATTGAAATTAATTGAAAAATTCTGGCTCGAGTCTATGTCTGTGGTGGTGGATGAAGATTGTTTCTGGAATTGAAGGTGATGTGCAGAAATAGTGACATAGAAGGGTTGGAGAAAAGAGGATTCAATGTGATAGATCAAAGGGTGTGCGAAATAATGATGATATAGTGGATGAAATGGAAACATGATGGGAGGTTAAAGTAGTTCCAGGAAATTAATGGCAGGAGACTGTCAGTAGATGGAAAGGATGGAGTAAAGAAACCAATGTTGTATCGGTAGCTGAACAATGAAGTTGTGAGACCGAAAATAGAATGGAATTGCTGAGTTAGAGACTCACCGATAGAAGGAAAATGATCGGCATGTGTGAGAGAGGTTGGATAAAAAGAAATGAACTATCAGTGAGTGCGTGAAACGAGTCAGTGTGAGAAAATGAGAATGAAATGAGTTTTGGTGTGTGACACACTGATGGAAAAAATAACGAGGCACCAATAGTTAAAATGAAATAAAAATAAAAAGTATCGGTGAGTGCATGAGAAACCGATAAAAGAAGAAAATTATTGGTGTGACGCGACAAAAAAATAAGACACTGATAGAAGAAAAATCAAATAAAATAAAACGAGTCACCAAAAGTTCTCAAAAGAGACACCAAAACTGTTGAAATAAGAGAATGAAACCGATTTAACGAATCTGTGAGTAGGAACATCGGTGTGATGACTCACCGATAGTTATAAAAAAACGTCGGTGTGAAAAAACTCTGGTGAGTCAAAGAATCGGTGTGACGCAGCATCGATGCGTCACTCACCAATAGTACAAATTAAAATGTTAACAATAAAAATTAATTTATAACAAATAATAAAATTAACAAAACACTAATTAATTAAAACAAACATCAAATTATCTAAATTGTTAAAAACTAAATAATTAATAGTAACTAAAAACTAACTAAATTATTTTAAAAAAATAACAGTGACTTAATTATTAACTAAAAATATAAAAATCAAGATTAGTGCAAAACTGATACAAAGAATTAACCGCAAATAAGAAAATAAAATAATTAAAATTAACTAAAGATTTTGAACATCTAAGTTAATCAATTAAATAAAAAATGAAAACTTAAAATTAAAACACATTATTTCATTAAACTTTAACTGGAATTGTTAACTTATTGTTTAAGAAGGATGGTTAAACATATTATTTAACAAAGTTAATTTATTCTAATAAATATTAACTAAAGGATAAAATATTAAAATATAGTTTAAATTAAATAAAACACATATAATGAAATTAAATGATTATTTATTATTAAAGTCAAATTTTTAAAAGGTGAGCAAATTAAGATTATTTAACTAAATAGTAATTTAATATAATTAGAATAATTAGAATGACTAAATAAAAAGACTAAAAACACATATTTAATTATAAAAAAGTGATTAATTAACAGATTTCGTGTTAGAAATACAAATATGCAATTATTTATTAAAAAGGGTCAAAATTAAGTAATTATTTTGTTAAAAATTAAATAAAAGATGTGGCAAAACTATTTAAAAATAGAGCCACATAAATACTGTATTTTTTTTTGTTTTTCTTATAGCTTTATATTTTATAAAATATTGATTATTTATTATTTATTTATCTTTTATAATATTTCACCATTTGGATTTATGTCTTTTTGAAAATTCCTAAGTGCTTATTTTAAAATGATTCCAGTATTTTGAAATGTTTCTTAAAAAAATTATTTGTGTTCAACATATGCTTTTTTTTCAAATAGAATTATTTTTTTAAACACTTAACATGGAGTTAGGTTTCATTCCAACTATTTGTAAACTCACATGATTGTCATTCATAAATGGATGTGAATGTTTTAAAAGTGTATTTAATACCAGATTAATTTTAATAAGGGGTGTGTGATGTTTTGAATAAAAATTTGTAAAATATATAGGGTTTTCGTTAATTTTAAATGATTACGACGGTTTGTTCAATAATTTTCCTCAAATTCTTAAAACGGAATTGTGGATTTTTGAAAGAGTGCTTGAAATTTTTTGGTTTATTTTAAAATTGGCCTGTTATTTTAAAATAGGAATTTTTGTAAATTCTTGGGTTTTTAATGGTATTTTAAATGTGATTTTATAAATATTTTTCAAAGTAAATATGAAATTTAGTTTTTCTATAATATTTTATGTTTTTTATTTTATAGAATAAGTAAAACCAATAAATTATATAGGGAAGATAATTATATTTATATTAACACCATGGAAATGACATGTCACTAACTCTATCCAACCGGTATGATATCCATCATTTCCTTACTCCGAAAAAAGGTGAATTAATGTTTAATCACATAGAAAATTCTAAACCTAAATTGCATCCAACATCACCTACATGATTTAAATTATGGGGGATACTGTTTGATATATCTATTTAGGCCTTTTACTTTAGTGGGACGTGATTGATTATTAATATGAAATGTTTGATTCTTATTCATGGATGTGAAAATGGTCCGTTTATTATGAGGTTGTTAGAGTTGACATGTGATTTACTAATTATATTATATTTATTCATGTGATGATCATTGGCCTATTGTTTCACACATACTATTGTTTGTCTTCATGGGACCCCTATAAATTAGGATATAGGACCCGACGTATACTACACTAGTTAGCTCACGTACTCACCAGTTTCCCCTAGTTGTATGGTTTTCTTAGTCTATAAGAGTGTCCTAAATAAGGAATGTGTGGGTATGTTTTGTGGATTTTCTATTTTTTAGGATTCAACATAGGATTAATATTGACCTCGTTGTATTGTGACTTAAAAATGAGTGAATAATTGAATTGCATCTATTATTTCAATACATTGTAGATAATAGAAATAGATCCAACAATGAGGGATATGTAGAACAATTAGATTTATAATCTAAATGAGGATGTGGATGATAGTAAATAGTGAAATATGTCTCTAGTTGTAAATGTATCTAAATAATTAAAAGGATTGGATTTCATTTATAATTTCACTCCTATTGTAAAGTATATAATAATTTAGATGCTTCTCGGTTTGGATTCTATTGAAAGTATATTTCAAGGATAAGTGGATGTCATGATAATATTCCTTCATAGATATTTCTCACTATTGAAAAAATGACCTATACCCATGGTTCAAAACCGTGGGTATAGCCCTGAAAACCGTGGGTATAGCCTATACCCACGGTTCTGGGAACCATGGGCTGGAACGACGTTGGGATAGGTCCCCAGCATATACCCACAGTTTTCTAAAATCGTGGGTATAGGTGTCCGACCACCATGTCACCGAAACATATCCAATTGTCACGGTGTCAACAGCTTTTACCCACAGTTTCAAAACTGTGGGTATAGGTCCAAAAATAATGCAGGTGCCGGGTTTCGATCTCGCGACCTCTTCGCTGCAAACACCACGTCTAACCACTACCCTAACATCAACTATATGTATATATATATATATATATATATATATTTAGTTAAATATATTTATAAAAAACGTGGGTATAGAGGGAAGAACTGTGGCTATAGGGTTCCCGCCAAAAAAAATTTCCTTCTCGCGAAAAAAAAAATTCCCGCGCACACAAAAGTGACCTATACCCATGGTTTTTCATAACCGTGGGTAAAAGAATTTTAGCCCAGACCTATCCCCATGGTTTTCCTCAAAACCGTGGGGATAGATACCCCTATTCCCATGGTTTTGGGAAACCGTGGGTATTGGTCACATTTCAGGACCTATCCCCACCGTTTTGGAAAACCGTGGGTATAGGTCTTGAATAGACACCTATACCCACGGTTTTCCAAAACCGTGGGTATATGGGGGTCTATCCCAGCGGTTTTGGAGAAAACTGTGGGGATAGGTCCATTTTCTAGTAGTGTGTAGGAGTATATTTTCAAAGATCAATCAGAAGGTTTCATTATTTAAAGAATAGATGATTCAGTTACAGTCTCAAATTGAGTATTTTGGGTTTATGTAGGCAATGAGATAGTGTAATTGGAATTTCAATGCTTTGATGGTAGAATTAATTCTCTAGTTGTATAATGAAAATAATTGATTTTATATGAAGGTGTATTATGATAGAAGATTTTTATTTTAATTCTTTATGTGGATGAATTTCTCTTAGTTTGACAACTGAAGGAAATGATAGAAGAGGTGGATACTGATTATTCAGAAGATTCCAAAGTATGAACATGTTTATGGAAAGTGGATATTGAGGATAGAAATTGATGGAGACATAATGTCTATAATTGTTTTGTTCCTTGGTTAATTTTTATATCAATGTTTTTTTATTTTTCTTGTTAAATATTAATTTTACCTAATCAAATAGGATTTATACAAGTAAATAATCGATAGATGCCAATCATTCCAAAGTTTTGGCACCTATGTGGAAGTGAAGAGAATGTAGGGGAATTGACGTGGAATGCAGATATAATAATTAAATATGGGAATCTATGTCACCCTATAGACTATCCTTAGTGCAATAGAATTTATCATGAGTATATTGAATTTGGAAATGATCCGATAAACCATCATCTTACGTTATCTACAGCTCGAGTGAATCTTTTTTGTTTTCCAGGATAAACTCATAGTACATGGCTAGTTATATTGGTAAATTATAAATTTCCACTGTGGTTATTCATGAATTGAAAATACATCATGTTATCTATTATTATTTAAAGACCAAAAAAACTAGGTAATTATATTGATGTTTATTTGGATCCATTGACAAAGGATCTAAAATTATTATAGGAAACTGATGTTACGTAGTATGATGCTTATAATAATCAATATCTCATGTTGAGATCCAAGTTTTATGGGAGGATAAATGACTTCCATGTTTATATAATTTATTCGTGATATATCATTAAAGGAACTCAAGGGTGTCCCATATGCGAACAAGGTAAATAATCAATTAGGTTAAAACATCCATTAGAAACCAGGTCTATATGACACACATTATTTCTACTAGGACTACATAAGTTCATATATTAGAAAACCTCATTCGATGGATGTTTAGAAGAATTTACAAAAAAATATTCAAAAACATTTGATCAAATTTTTGATAAATTAAAATATATAGATGCTTCTTTTCGTAAACGTTTTTCAAAAAACCATACAAAAAACTATTTTAAAAAGAGATCTGTTTTTTTAATTACCATAATGGACTTTTTTGTATGCATGAAATTTTATCTATGATATTCATGTTTAAAAAATTATGTGATAGTTTAATCGACACCTTTCTAAATACACCTATTAAACCAAAGGATGTAATTAAGGATAGATTGGACTTGATCGACATGGGAATATGAGAAATCTATGCACTAGTGAAGGGTGAAAAATGAACTTTTATTCATAATAATTCGTACACTCTTTCTAGGGAGGATATATATCAGTTATGCAACTTTTTGAAAGATGTTAAGGTTCCATAGGGGTATTCATCGAATATCATGAACATCATGTTAGTGACCGATTTAATGTTGAAATTTCTGAAATCACACATCAACCATGTTTTAATGAAAATTCTAATTCCTATAGATTTATGTTGCATATTTTCCAAGAATGTTTTTCATACATTAACCAATATCTATTTATTCTTCAAATCTATATACAAAAATGTTATAGACCCCATGAAATTGCTGACTATGGATGTACAAATTTCCATAACAATATTTGAATTAGAAATTTTCTTCCTGTCAATGTTATAAGATATTTTGGTTTATTTTATGGTTCACTTGGTGAGAGTTATTTGACTATGTGTTCTTATAGACTATAGAAGGATTCACCCTCGTGAATGGTGTATGAATAGTTTGAAATGTTATTCCAAAAATCGATGTTAGCTAGAGGATTATAATGTAGAGAAATATATTTTTGTAGAAGCTATTAACTTATTTACCAAATAAATATCCAGTGTGGAAATAATTGGTCTTCTAAAATATCATCACACTAGGTGGATTGAATATGAAATAATTTATTGAATAGATGTTGTCATAATCAATATTATAGATTGGGAGTTGTGATACCTTTATTTTTTATATTATAGTTTTGAGGTTTCCCTATATGTTTAAACCCACAAATAATTTATTAGGAATTTGAATCAATGATTGGATGAAATTTGGATATCAGATACACATAATCAATAGTTTATAGGATTTTTTTGTGACCATATTGTTAAGGTGTCAGATGAAAATCAGGAATAATTTTCTAGACAACTTCGATGGTTAGCTGTAAGATCAAGTGTTTATGTATTATCTTACAATAGTAATGTATTTAATGGTTATATGTTCTGTACAATTGATCTTGATGAAGAAAGTACCATGAAAAATAGGGGAGTTACACTTGCGGCTGAAGCAATGCCTGTTTCCTGTACAATGTACCAAAATATAATTTATGTGAATATAATATACTTTGGCATCATCAAACAATTATGGGTGGTGAATTATACAAAATTTTAATTGCTGATTTTTTTAAATGAAAGTGTTTTGATAAATGGAGTGAAGTTATAATATATGAATTGGGATTCATGAAAGTTGATTTTAGAAATGAAGCATACATAGAAGAACTATTTATAATGGAATATGTGGATGTACTTGTATTTTATTTTCTAGATTCTGGAAACCAAAAGTGGTAAATTATTCTGTTATCGACCGAAGCCACTTATGTTTTAGATGTAAATTCAATAGAGGATGGACCTTTAATTGGAACTCGATAATCATTTTACAATGTTCCCAACATATATGGTGGTTTGTATGTCATAAGATACCACAATGAATGGATTTGGATAGTCAGTAGAAGGGTAAAATCCATTTATCAATTAAAAAGAGTGAGGATAACAATTAGTTAATATTTGTTTTTAATATATATTTTGTTACCTCATGTTATTATCTATTTCTACTGCATTTTTGTACACTAAATTAAATTTCAAACGACTTATGTAGATAATGACTTCCACACATGCTAGTTCTTTCAATATAGAGGAACATTTGGTTTCTCAATCTACTGCTACTCACAATATAGAGGAATAAAGACCTTCTACACATGATGCTGCTTCCAATAACAGGGCACAATAGGTCTCTCAACCAGCTAATACTTACAATATAGAGTAATAATGACCTTCTTTATGTGTTGGTGCTCCCATTTTGGAGGAATTACATGTTTCTAAACAAGATTCTTCTCATAGTGTAGAGGCACAAAACCATATGCACATGTTGATGCTACTTCTCAAGGGGAACATATTGAAGATGTGGTATTTGAAGAAATTTTAAGCGATGAAGGATCGATGATGCAAAAAAACTATAGTGCCATTTTTTGATGATGTTAACAAAAACAATTATAGTGAATGTAAAAGGAATCAAATGTGTATTCGGATGGAATGCGTGGGGCCAACATGATAACCCCAAAAAGGCCATGTTCAATAGTTACATTGGAATCATCACTTGGAAATGTATGTCAATTTATATAGATTCTTGGGACCATATTATGGAAGGGATTAATATACTGATGTTGGATGCTATTACGATAACATTATGGTAGTATTTTTTATTTTATTAATAAATAAAATAATGAAATATTGACTTACTCATCATCATCAGTTGAAAAGTTCATTTATAGTACATGACTCCAAAAATAAATATGTATTAATTCTTACACAAAGGATTCACTTAGGATTTCACACAATTCTAGAATGATGTTATATTAAATATGCAGAAGGGAAAATAAACCACCACTCACCTCATATCTATGCAGACTTCATAACCGAAGAACCGTGGGATGCATTTACTAGCTGTCATGCAGATGTGTCATTTTAGGTACATCTTGTCTATTTTTATATTGTTCTAAGATATGTGTATTCATCACGTTGACTGATTTTTTTATCTAATAAACAATAACGGAGAGCTGGAAATAAATAATGAGCTGCAAATCCAACGTACCCTTACCGTAAATCAAGGATGGGGTACGATTCACATGAAATAAATTGTTATGTATTTTAAATCTACCTTCATACTTTTATGTGATATGAAACAAAACCATGCTTATGTTCCACTGTTTATATGAATATTTATGACTCAAAACCCAAATCCAATTCCATACCACACCATGTGATACGGTATCTGGAATTTGTAAATAAATACAGGATACTAATAGATGAAAACACAAATATTTTTGAAGAAATATGTGTATGTATTACATAATAAAAAATTGGTTTGCATTAAATTGCTATTACATAACAATTATAACTTATTTTATTATATTTTATATTTGACATAGTCATAGTAATCAACAAAATATATACCAGATAAAGACATACTATTGGTGGGCTTCAAGCAGTCAGAACAGTATGTCCGTGTAGAGGTTGGGTTTTGGGGAAACACCTTGAACATTTTTTGAGTAACAAACAAGAGGAGGATCAATGTGATGAAATGAAATTGTTGATAGAAGGACTAGATACCATTGAACTATAATTATATTTACTGTGAGATATGATGAAAAAATTTATGAGTAGGGAGAACATAGGAGAGGAAACTAAAGAACAACCACCTCATAGAGATCCCACCCCACCCCCACCAGCTATGAGACAAGCCATTCCCCTTAAAGAGATGTCTTAGTTCATGTAATCCGTGTTCAAATTAATGTTTCTTTGAAATGTGAATGAAAATAACACAAATAAATTTCATGTACTAATATTATATAGGGTTATAATGACATATTTTTATATCTATCAACACCCACCCATCGCATTATAACAAGGGATGAGTTGTTCAACATTCAAAACAACATTCTTAACAGTATACCACTTCAAAAAGGTCATGTACGAGTGTCGATTAACATTTCCCCTAATACAAGTTCCTAAATACATATTAAAATTGATGATAAAGATATTAATATGGTCTAAAAATATATTGGAGCATTCATCACATGGATATCACATCTTGTGAAAATCATGTCTCTAAGGAGGAATTCATTTCAATTTTATTTTACAAGCTAAACCTTAAAGAATTAATGAAAAAATGTCAAATTGGATGAATTTCATTATAGAAATGAAAATGGAAGGGGATGAAATGATTGAAAAAATAAAAATAATACAAAGGATAGACCATGTGATCAAAAAGATCAACCGAAAGCACCATTACCCCTCCAGTTCTATGTTTTCATTTACTAACATTGATGGTTCATGTGGATACAAAGTTACAAAATGGTCATAGTAAAATTTTTTATTTTGAAAAAATTATGTATAGAGATAAAGGTAAAATTTTCATTGGTGTTGAGAGTGTATGTGATGTGATCGACTATGATTTCCTAGAAATCTCAGTTGTAAATGTATATAAGAGGTATGTTTACCTCATGATTTTATTTTCAAAAAGATGATATACTATGGGAATTATGACTAAATACATTTCATATATTTGTTAGGTATATATATGAAAAATAATTGAATGTATTTTCTTATGAATTGTTTTTGACTCATTAACCCCTATATCACCTCAAGAGAACAACAAATAATAGATTTCAAAAATTATTATAAAATAGTGGTAGTCCTGGTGAAATTGTTTTAAATAAAACTTCTGATAACATAATCTTCTTAATACCAATGATGAACTTTATAAAAATATAATATTTAATCACATATAATATAATTTCAATTCATTCATTAATTATTCCTTTTTGTATTTTTAGGAAAAGTGGGATGCTCATTACATTCAATTTGGATACCCCAATGATTTATTTTTTCGATTCAATGCATGGATTCCCAAAAAAAACAGACCACAAATGTTGTTGTTTAATAATAAGTAATAAACTCCATACAATGTTTTAGATATAAAAATAATGTTATATAATTTAGAATATATTTTAATGAGTTATTTATTATGACAGTGTGGTGTATGACTATTGTGAAAAACCAGGAATGAGGCCAGGGGATAAGGATGAGAAAGATGATAAGTTCTAGGAATGGAAAAGTATCATCGTATATATAATAATATTTCACTATCCAATCATATATAAAAAAATCACTTATTTTTCTTAATATTCCAATCATCTCTAAAACAAACAAATGTAAATTATTTTGGTTATTATGTTTTTAAATTTATGAGAGATATCATATTCCATGAACAAACTAGAATCCCTAAAGAGGTAATTTATAAGATTATTACTATTTCATTAAAAATATTTATTAATCGTTTGTGTTTATGTTTTCCTGTACTATTATGACTATCAAAAAGACTCATATATATACAAAATGATATAGATTTTATCAGAAATGACTAGGATACATACCTAATGGAAAAATGTACACTAATATAATGAATACAAGACTTCCATAAAAGTAGTAGACTATTTCATATTTATGATTAATTTCATTATTTATTGTATTACCCACATAAGAATTTTTTCCTATAAAAGCGGTTTAGTTTTTTTTGGGTTAGAGCATTTGTTCCAAGATACTCATTCTCGTGAGAGATTGGACCTCAAGGCTAAAACAAATAATTCAATGAGATTGAAATGTTTTTTTTGATATAATGTGTTTTCCCAAACAAATTATACATTCAATAATTTATTAACATAATCTAAATTAAAATTTTGAATAATCATGTAGACAATGTCTTCCACAGATGTATTCTCCCTCAAAACCTTTTTACCCATGAATTCTCGACATTTATCACTTTAATTCAACGTATGTGGAGAGAAAATGAAGGAATGTGATAAAATTTGACAATGTAGGGTTTCTATATCATCAAATAATGAAAATGGAAATCATTTTAATGAACTATGTTACTGGTATGACTCAAAGTGTGTCTGTTTATTTAAAATTGGCATTAATATAAGCTAAAAGAATAAGTGACAAACTTAAAACCAATAAAACACATTCATATTATTTTGATTCTTTAGTAAATCCATTTGAAAATTTTGATTTTTAGAAATCAATAATAGCACAATCTGATGAATGGTGTGGCCAATATGACTAAAAATGTTCATTATTTGTTTGAAATTAAAATTTTAATTAAAAACATGGCACTCACTAAAAACCAAGAAAACATGATTTTATTGACTTGATAATTTAAAAAATTGATTAATATGTACCTTTTGACATGTATTAAATATTATCACATCAAACTGATACATGATGCGACCGATACAGATCATAATGAATGTTTCTAGTTTGAAAAGTCTTTTTTTGTAATGAAACAAAACTAACATACTGAAAACTGAATAAATGCATTTAGATTGATTTGATATTTGATGAAAATGATATATAAGTCACTTTTGACATGTAGGAGTTATCCACAGCTCAATATGAAACATGATGTAACTGGTATCACTCAAAGTGTGTCTTTTTATTTAAAATTTACATCAATTTATATACAAAGAAAAAGTGACATGTTAAGAATTGATCAAATGAATTCGGATTATTTTAATATTTTAGGAAAACAATCCTTGAGTCATTATTGATGTGAAGTATTCAAATAAATCTAAAGAAAAATTATGGTGTGAGCGATATTACTTAGATAATGTCTTTTTATTTCAAATTGACATTAATTTCTGAAAAAAGAACAAGTGAGACACTGAAACTGAGAAAAACCATTCAGATTGTTATGATAATTTATGAAAACAATACCTGAATAATTTTTGATGATTATGAGTCCACCATAACTCTATATGTTTCAAAATGTGACTAGTATGACTAAAATTACCTGTTATTAGATTAAAATTGTCATTTTAGTTCAAAACTTGTCACTCACTGAAAACCAAGACAACATGCTCTGATTGTCTTGATAATTTAGAAAAGTGATTCAAAAGTCATTTTTAATGTGTATGAGGTAGTATTAAGTAATATCGACACACAATGTGACTGGTATGACTCATTATTATTGTTTCCATTTTAAAATGAAATTTTAGTAAAAAACATAAAAAACATACTAATAACTTATAAAAAACATTAATATAGTTTTTATACATTAGTAAAATGACCTAAAAGTCATTAATGAAATTTAAGAATTAGACCCACCTCAATAAAATTCTTGGTGACGCTGATATAACAGAAATTGTCTCTTTTTATATAAAATTTTAATTAATTTATGTAAAAAAAGTGACATACTAAAAATAGATAAAATTCATTCAGATTGTTTGGATATTTTAGAAAAATGATTTATAATTAGTTTTTGAAATAGAAGATTCATTCATACCTATAAATGACACAAAGTGTGTCCATTATAACTAAATGTGTCTTAATTTATTTTAAATTGACATTAATTTAATTGAAAGTAAGAAGCGACATATTGAAAATAGAGAAAAAATATTTAGATTGTTTCGATATTTTAGGAAAATGATTTATAAGTCATTTTTTATGTTTAAGAACTATCCAATCCTCAATATGATGTATGGTGTGGCCAGTATAACTCAATATGTATCTTTTTTTAAAATTGACAATAATATTATGTAAAAACAATATGTGACATTTTAGTTCAAATGTGTTTCAATATGATATACGGCGTGGACATTATAACTCAACGTGTCTCAATATGATTCACAGTGTGACCAGTTTGACTAAAATGTCTGCTATGAGTTTATAATTTTAATTTTAGATCAAAATAAGATATTGAATGAAAACTAGTCAAACACACTCTGATTATCTTGATAATTTATGAAAATGATTCATAAGTCATTTGTGACTTGAATGAAAAACTCTCATATCAAACAGATGGATGATGCAACCACTATGAATCATAATTCATATTTCCAGTTTGAAATTACATTTTAGTAAACAAACACAACTGGAATACCTAAAACAAAGAAGACACATTTGGATGGTTTTTATTATTTAATAAAATAATCCATATGTGATTTATTATAGGTAGGAATTGGCCTCACTTCAATCCAATGCATGGTGTGATCAGAATAACTCGAAATGTTTCATTATAAAAAATTGATCTTAATTTTAGTAAAAGAACAAGTGACATAATCAGAACTGAGAAAATTCATTTAGACTTTTTTTATATTATATAAAAAGAATCCATAACACATTTTGACTTGTTGGATTAAACCCCACAAAAATAGGATGCATGATGTGACCGATATAACTCAAAATGTGTCTTTTTTAATGATTGACTATTTATCAATGAATTATTTCATATTAATGTTTAAATTATTTATTTATAGTATTACTAAAATTGGTATTTTTATTATATAGGTGGATTTATTTTCTTGGGTTTATATGATTTTATCAGATACTTATACATGAGAGGAAATTTTTGAAAGGGGATCACTAGTTTTAAAAGATAAAAAATTATTATTTTTCAATGTTTATTGCATAATTGTATATGAAATTATATAAATCATTATTTGAAATGTATATATGACTATTTTTTATATAACATGGGTGGAAATTTTTTTATTCCTTGGGTCAAATAAAATTTTTATATCATATTTTGAAATTATAGTTTTTTTTTCATGTTTTTGCTGGGTGTGCTGTAATATTAAAATCGCATTGCAACCAGAAAGGCCTTTATTTTCACTATTTAAAGCGCTGATAAAGGGCCTCATTTATTAGTGAAATTTAAATCACTAATATTGGGGGTCATTTATCATCTCCTTTTTAGTGTGTATAAAGGTCACCCTTTATCAATTCTTTTATAGCGTTGATAATGGGGACCCTCCCATTATCATCGCTATGATTAATAACACTTTTTGGGAACTGTGAAAATACAATTTTTATGTTGTTAACGGGAATATGTGTAGTAGTGTTGAACTGGATCTCTTTTTTTCTTTTTAAATATATGCCCTTTCCTCTTGGTGGAATTTGTTGACATAATGGCTTATATTAATAAATTTGACTCATTTTACATTTGAATCTTCTTTAACTCCAATAAAACCATGAGCCTAGGGGCCTTTTCTCCCCACTATTATAAAACTCTCATTCTATTCAAGAAATTATCAACATGTTTCTTTCCATAGTTATCACATGTTGGAAAAACTTTATTTCCCTTCCTCTATTTTCCATTTTTATGTTCTATCATCCTTTTTTTCTCTTTCTTTCCTTCATGACCTTAATAATTGGAGAATCCTTTCTCAATATTGATAACACAAGATACTATATCCTGTTATTATATTAATTATATGGATACAATTTCCTTTTGATGGTTTTTTAATCCCATCAATTAAATGGTCAATCATACTATTTGAATTACTTATGTTTTCCACAATATAACTAGGTAACCATGTAAGGTTTTCTTCATATATAGAAACACTTTTCTTCTCCTTTTTTCTCAAACACAATAATTTTCTATCTATTTTCGCTCATTGTTCTTGAGGAAAATATTTTTCAATGAAATGTTTCTTAAAATCCATCCATTTCATGATTAATATTTATTCCACATGTGTAGTATATTGAATAAAAGAAAAAATTGATATATTTCCCATGAGAAATGATAAAATTTCATAGAAAACGTTTCCCTTTAATTACTTACAAAAGAGAGAAGTATCTTCTATGTGGATGTTATCCTTTGATCAGGTAAAATTGATTCATAGTTCCGTTAAATGATAGAGGATGTTTATTCTTGTAGTTGTTTAACATTGTTACACAATGTTGTATATCATCCATATATTCTATATGGTAATGTTTTTTCTCATAATTATAGTCACAAATATTGCAAACTGGTCCTCTAAAATTTCTAGTAAATGGGATTTATCAGTGCTATAGAAGTTCTACAAATGTAAGAGATTTTAACGGTTTTCCCTTAATAGTGATCTTAAAAGCCACTAATAAAGATTTCCATCAACATCACTTTTCTTATCACTATTAAAGGTCCCTTTTATTATCTATTTTTAGTTCTATTAAAGGCCCCCTTTTATCAATTATGAAAAAGTGATGTTAAAGGCCCCACTTATAAAGGACATTTTTTTGATCCTTCCCTACATTTTTAGTAGTTCCTCTCACTACCCCCTTTTTAGTGCTTCCCCCCATTTATCATCACATTATATATTTTCATACTCCCACGTGTTCCCCTGCCTGTAGTGAGTTTTGAACATGAGACCTCCATCCTATACACTCACACCATTTCCAAACTCCATTTTTTAAATTTTATGATATATATATATATATATATTAACATTTTGATATACTCATATATAAATATAATTATATGTATAAAATATGTTTTTTATGATTGTGTGAATGTGTGTGTTTATAGATACATACACATACACATATACATATATATATATATATATATATATCCATATATAAATACTATTATACATGTTTATATTTATTTACATATATGATATATTAATATTTCAATATATATATTAAAATATATTGATAAAAATATACATGTTTGTCAACACACACACACACATGTATATTATATAAAATAACTATATATGAATATTAATATTCATTTATTTTTTTAAATAAAATTGACATTATTTTTCATTTAAATAATGTTAATATATTGAGGAATATTCTTTATGTAAATATGATTAAATTTGTGCCTTTAAAATAATATTTTAATGTGAAAATATATATATAAACATGAATATATTTTTATATATTTGGTTAAAATAATAGTATAATATGGAAAATGATAAAATTCCAAAACCATTATATCAAATGAATGTACTCCCTAGGATTAAATTCAGTATCTACCAACAATGTCAATATTCCCGCCTTGAATAAGGATGAAATCTATCAAATGTTAAAAAATTGTGCTACCCCATGTAAAAACAAATTTTGGAGGCCTTCTTGGATTTTTTTCCTAAAATAACAAGAAAAATGTACCCACTACTCTCTAAGGTGTAAAGCGGATCAAAATAAACGATTTCATATGTGGTAGATCCCAAACGGACACCCGCATCAAACGTTATGGGCGTTTGAACCTCAGGTTATGTTTTTAACTTATTTTAGATCTTTTATTAATTTATTCATTTTTTATCTTCAATGTGATATTAAAAGACTATTACTCCATAATAATTAGAAAATTTAATTAATATTGTTAAATTTATTTTGTAATAATTTTTTCTCAGAATATATTACATATATTGTTAAAATTCATATTTAGCGGTATCTAAAACATATATAGAAATATATAATATATACAAAAATATAAAAATATTAATATATTAATAAATTCTTTTTTATTAAATAACTTTTTTCAAATATATCTTTAATCGGAACTAGTAAAAAAGTGTTCATAAAAGGGGAAGGTCTTTATCAACGCTTCTAAAAATGCACTGATAAAGACCCCCTTATCAGCCCTTTTTTATAAGCACTGATAATGTGAGCCCATTAAGATCACATTTTTGCAACATTAAAGAAACCCTTTAACAACACATTTTCTTACAATAGAAAATGGTGTTTTTATCACCACTTTTAGATAGTGTTATTAATTCCATAATACTAGATAAACCCAATTTTGTAGTATTTCACCTATCCCAATATGTTTTTAATTTCTTCAACTCCAGCTGCAGCTCCATCTACAGCTTCAATAATCTGCGCAGAAGGCCAATTCTGTACATGGATTATGATATTTGATACGAATTCCATTTATATTACTATAATCTATTTTAAGAAATTTGACACTATATTAGATCATAAAATATTAAAACATAATATATAATCTCACATCTAGTAGAATAGTTAACGTAAAGTGAATATTTTGATATAGATAATATATTAAATTTATCTTTGTTTCTTTTGGACTATTTCAATACTTCCTCAAAATATTTCATTCTCTTATATATTTTACCATATTTTAGTTCCCTAGGATTACACTAAAAATCTCTATAATGCCACAGATAATGGAATTGGATCCATTATCCTAGAGTCAGTGGTTACAGTTCTGCATTGTCACTAGAATTGAGAAATAACATATAAATGGAATGAATATTTTATTACTATTGATAAACTAGATATATAATTAAAATTGTCATTAATATTCAAAAAATATAATACATTATAGTATTTTCATTGAGAACATCATTATTACACTTACCATATCAGGGCATATCAACCATAAAACACTACCTAGTATCCTTGGGAAAGTAAAACTTATGAAATGGATGAGGATAGATACTCATTTAGGGTTATCAAACAATAGTATATATAATGAATAAATAATCATAAAAATTTTTGAAAGGTAAAAAATTGATTCAAATTCCATTAACAATCACTAGAATAATATAGTATGAAAAATTTATCTACTAATCCATATAAACAATCCCATTAGCTCAGAACACATCCATGAATATTTTATCTAATAAAAAATAACATTAAAATCTATAACCAATTTCATAGGGTTGGATTTCATAATTTTTTACATATGAAACATTAAATCTAGGTCATGACCAAGAAATTTAAAAATACAATTAGGTATTTTCAAAGACATCTAAATAAATGGGTAAAAAACAGTGATAGTTTCTCTCATGAGACCTTCTAATTCATCAAGGGGCTTAATAAATCCTAACTTGAAACATATTATGTCCAACATATTCAACATAGGACTGAACTATACAAAATAATTGACATGAATAACTTTAAATTAGTAACAATTCTATTTTTTGAACAAGTCATATAGAATATCAATACATTCCCCAATCAAACGTATCATAAAACTTCCAAATAAATATGATTCATTATATCCTTATACTAAATTCTAAAAATTAGATTAAAAAAAGATTTTTACATTGATGAAAATACATTAAAGAGATTACTAAAAAATTTCTTCAGGAAAATAACATATTTTACATTGAAAATGTTTTTTTAATATCTATAAATTGAGCATGTAATAAATAAATCATTTTCTATCAATAAAACATTGTAAACCATTAAAAGAATCATCAAATCAATGAGGCGTCATGAAGGGAGAAATCTCATTCATTCCATATATGTTAAAAAAAATTCCATTCACATATTTGTAAAAAATATAAAATTGTACCTCATTCATAAAACATCAGTAAGATACCTTTTAAAACCTTTTTTAAAAAATTATATAGTAAAAATAAAATATACCAATCATTAGAGAATAGTAAAATATTTTTTAAAACATTTTAATAGAAAATATATGTGGATAAAAAATTTCCCTAGTGGAGACTTAAATAGAAATAATCTTGAATAATTATGAGATTCACAATTAAATCATTACTGTTTAGGTTTATTTGGAACCATAAGCCCTATGAAATAAATAACATTAAAGGAAACGTTAAATACCATAAAGGAAATAAAATTCATTATAAGTGTTCAAATATCATGTATAATAAATATATATATTTTATAAATATATTCTAGAACCATAATCTTATATATCATAACATATATTAATTACATATTAAATTTCATCACCCATTTATTATCAATTCATTGTTAATATCACTATTTTGGGTCGTACCTATTTTATTTTTCATATATGATTTTATTTCATGGTTCTGATTATATTGATTTTATAATGTTTCCAACATCAAAAGAATATTATTTATTTAAAAAAATACCATATATAATAAATATATATATGTATTAAATGTTATCCATGAAATATTGAGATAAAAAATCAAATTACATCATTTTTGGAGACAATATGTCATACGAACATAGGAATATTGTTTAGAATATTCGATGGATTGAATGAAAGAAAGGTAAATAATATTTTCCTATTATAGAATAATTATAATACAATATATATTATATAAATTAATTATATCTATCCTTATTACAATATATGTAATACATAAATGAATAACGATTCTCTATGCGATGTGGAGATGGAAAGTCATACGTACACATGAGCGATTATTTCACTTTTCATGTGATGGAAATGAGACATAATATGGTCGTACCATAATCATAATAACATATTAATATATTTTACACACTATGGTTATTAGTTTGGAATTGGTAAAATACATGGTGTTGAATTAGAGGAAGAAATAATCATGAATGAGCCTGTAAGATGATTACCTCTTCTCTATTGGACTCCCTTTAGATATCTTCTTAAGAGACTCATATATTATAAAGCCCCAGCCTTAAACCTTACTTAATCTTGAGTTATTACAAGATTACACATTGAGGATCTTTTCTGGTTTAGAGTTTTAGAGAATTAGATCATAAAACTTGCATTACATTCCACATATAAACAAAGTGGTTACATAAAGATAGTATTCTTCATTCCCATCAATGGAAACACATTTAAAATAAAACATGGATTATTTCTTGACACATCCTTGACTCTATCATCTTATCATGTACCTTTCCCTTGACCTGTGAAAAACATTTCAAAAACTTGGGATGAGCATAAAAACTCAGTATGGGTTATAAAAAAAACATGGAAAGGAAACATGAGTTCATATATAAATAAGAATGAAATCATACTTTACCCATAAAACATAGGCACTTTAACATACCTCATAAAAACATGAATAAATCGTATAAATCATAATACGTAAAGGTAACTTGAGGCACTCATAACATTCTTACGTAGGGAGTAACCCTCTTGGTTACGTTTGGAATACCCATCACAGTATATTCCCTAAAATCTCTTCGGAGAAACCTTAACGTTTCACTCCTTCGCGTTACCCAATGCATTGGATAGCTATAACGGGCTCACCTGCCCTTAGTTTATCACGGAACCACCCGTCTTCATAATAATGCCCAAGAACCATAACATAATCATATCACATAAAACATGCATAAAGGAAACATAAAATTTCCACATTTCAATCACGAGATATCAATACAACACATTGATATAATAAAAACATTATGAAAACCATTTTCAATACCAAAGTAAAACATGGTATTTATTTTTCTTTAGAAAAAAGAAGGTATGGCTTGTAGAGGAAGCCGAAACTCAAATAACGGTTACGACGGCGGAGAAGTCATTGTCGCCGCATACGTAATAAAAAAACATTCCCTTTTGTCGTTTAGTAAACGCTTCGTATAAAAAAGATTCCTTTTGAATAAATGTAAAAGTCAAAGGGGTTTATACACCGTATAAAAGAAAGTTGTGTATAAAATAAAAAATGCCTCAACGAAAGGAGATTGAGACGAAGTCCCATACCTCGTATCCGACTTGACCCGACCGTTCTTTAAACTCCTGAATAATAAACTTGAGTTAATCTCTACTTGATTATGAATCCTTTTCAAGTTCATTATTCCTTTTATACCATGTTATGAACATCATGTAATCATTTAAGTTAATAATGTTCATTTTGTCGGTATTTGGTTCTTAAGTCAAAAATAGAATTCTTATACTTACATGTTGTTAATTTGGTCAAAGGTTCATTATACCAGAATGATATTCATGATGTAGATATCATATATGTCATATATATCCAGTACCTGCATTCATTTATAATATTACATCACATTTAGAGGTAAGAAATGAAATGCACCGTTCATGGAGACGGTAAGCCGTACGTACGCATGAACGCTACTTCCATTTCTATTTCATATTTTCTGGAATGGAATCATAATGATATAAGAGTATATTATAATTCCAGTATAATAACATATATAATATCATTAACTTTATCCTTTACACATCCCACATATGGTATTAACGAATCAAATCACTTTCAGGGGGCGGTAGTCCGCACTTCCTAAAATGTAGATATCGTGTTTACCCATAATGGAAACCATAAAGTATGACCAAAATGAAGAAAAACAGAAGCTTAAGGAAAAAATATAAATATTATATATCATATATAAAAATAGTGACATCATAATGGCCACCTTTGAAGGTGTTAAATGAGTATTGAACAATCATCGTTTCGGGAGGCATAATTTCGCCATCCACGGAAAACGTATGTTCTTTAACCATTTGATGTAGTTGTGTGAGAGTGTGGCTCAAATAAATCTTATAACAACATCCTAGTATATTGAAGATACTGGTGATGTTATAAAAGAAGGAAATAAAAAGATTTTAGGGGGTTGGAGAAGCAAAATAAAACAAATGAACATGAGAGAAACAATTACCTTTAAAAAGTGTAACTCCTTTTGATTTGAGCCTAAAGGCTTCCTTTGAAAGGATTCTGCCCAAAGGGAATCCTCTAGGATGAGGAGAGGGATGTGGAGAGAGCAAATGGGCAGGGGTTGGCCGAGCCAATGGCTTGAAGAGTGTGTGAAATGAGGTAGAGGTGGGGGCCTTTTATAAGGGGAGAGGAGGGGCACTTTTGGAAAGTAAAGAAACATTACATTATTTGAAAATGTGTTTCGGTTTTAAAAGGTCCCACATTGATAGAATTCGTGGATAAGGTGATAAGGCATCGAAATCCATTCATCCAATTGGTTTTGGACATGTGTAGTTCATAGATTTTATATTATCTTTCCATTTTATTTAAATCGTCAAATAATGATGTCATCGCTGCATCATTATTATGTCATAAATAATTAAATTTATTTAATGTCTAAAAATTATAGAAAAATTACTATGATGTAGGAACTCTTTTTAGCTTTCCATTGAATATTTATAATCAAAATTTGGACTTGTATAACCCCACTTAAAAATTGTTTTCGCAAAACATATTATGTTTGTGTCATTTTCACTTTAACATTAAATAAAAAGTAATTTATGTCATTTCCCAACAAAAGTGGATCCATGGGGTCCCCAAGTTAGGACATGGCTTGTCTTGGTCGGACATGACACAACCAATAAGGTTGGGACATGTGTCTAGGTTATTTTATATTATTAAAGCATTATTTATTTCTTAAACTACACTAATTACCACTAATCGCGATTAAAAACTTAATAAGTTACTATTCACCAAAAAATTATTTTAATCTCATTGAACCACATTTTACTTCTTAATGACAACCATGTATGTCGGATTTTCAAAATTCAATACACATTAGTGGTAAACTTTCATTTAACTGAAAAATCAGTTTGCTTGATTACCACTTAGTGGTTTCACTATTCATCAAAAATTGAAGTTTTTCAGAAAATTACCAAAAATCCACTCTAAGCTATATTTGATATTCCGAATTCAAAAATGAAGTCTATTTTACAAAATTCAAATCATATAAGTCACATTAATTAATTCAATAATTAATTCCCGCTTCCAGAGCAAAATAGCGTGTTTTTACAAAACAATAAGTATCAAAAGATTGACACCAGTTTAAGTCTAATTTCAAAGTGAAATTGATTCCAATGACCACCATTGGATAAAATGGTAAAAATATATTCTAATTTTACTTCAAAACCAATTCAAAACATAATCTAATCATATAAATAAATTAGATTAAAAAGTAGTTTTGATGTAAAATGCAGTATTTTTCACTATTCATTAAAAAATGAACATTGTCAGAAAAATACCAAAAATTCACACAAGGTAAATTTTGATGTCCCAATCATAAAGGATAAGTTTATTTTGACAAACATAGTTTATAAAATTGTCAAAATATAGATTCAAAAATGGTTTTCCATCAAAAGGCACTAAAACAATCTTTTAAGAATATTAGTGTATTCCATGCATAAGATTGTATTTATTTTCATTTTAAGCCTCTAAAACACTATATTTATCATTAATAGACATAGATAAAAATATCTATTATTCATTAATTACTTGGGATGTTACATCCTTCCCCCCTTTAGAAAATTGCGTCCCCGCAATTTATTTACTTATCGAATAAATGGGGGTACTTATCCCTCATTGCATTTTCTGATTCCCATGTTGCCTCTTCAATCATGTGGTTTTTCCACAAAACCTTTACCTGCTTAATCACCTTATTTCGTAAAACTTGCTCCCTGTGGTCAAGAATCTGGACCGGTTGTTCCTCATAAGATAGGTTCTCTTCCAGCTGAACTACCTCTGGACTCAAAACATGAGATGGATCTGGCATATACTTTCTCAACATCGAAACGTGAAAAACATTGTGTACCTGAGATAAACTCGGAGGTAAAGCCACTCGGTATGCAACTGATCCAACTCTCTCCAGAATTTCGTATGGTCCAATGAACCTTGGACTCAACTTTCCTTTCTTACCAAATCTCATCACACTTTTCCAAGGAGAAACCTTGAGAAAAACATGATCACCTACCTCGAAAGATAGATCCTTCCTCCGGTTATCCGCATAACTCTTCTGCCTGCTCTGAGCCGTTCTCATGTGTTTCTGAATCAGCTGAACTTTTTCTGCCATCTCTTCTACCAATTCTGGTCCCATCAACTTTCTTTCACCCACTTCATCCCAGAAAGCTGGAGTTCGACACCGCTTCCCATATAATGCCTGAAATGGTGCCATCTGTATACTGAAATGAAAACTGTTATTATATGAAAACTCAACCAAAGAAATATGTTGGTCCCAACTTCCCTGATAATCCATAGAACAAGCTCGTAGCATATCCTCCAATGTCTGAATTGTTCGTTCTGACTGCCCATCTGATTGAGGATGAAAAGCTGTACTAAAATTTAACTCAGTACCCAAAGACTTCTGAAGGCCTTTCCAAAAGTTAGAAGTAAACCTGGGATCACGATCTGATACAATGGAGAGAGGAACTCCATGTAACCTGACTATCTCTTTAAGATACAAACGGGAAAGTTGATCAAGAGAGAAAGTATCTCGTATAGCAAGGAAATGAGCAGATTTGGTCAAGCGATCAACAATAACCCAGATTGCATTATTACCTCGAGATGTCTTCGGTAATCCAACAACAAAGTCCATGGATATATTCTCCCATTTCCACTCTGGCACTGGTAAAGGCTGAAGCATCCCTTTCGGTAACTGCCGCTCAGCTTTAACCTGCTGACAAGTCAAACACTTCACAGTAAAATCAGCAATATCTCTTTTCATTCCATCCCACCAGTAATACTCCCGCAGATCTCTATACATCTTAGTACTGCCCGGATGAACTGAAAACGGAGAACTATGAGCTTCACATAACAACTCTCTCTTCAACTGTGAATCAGAACGCACACACAATCTCTTCCCAAATCTCAAAACGCAATCACTATCAATGTTGAATTCAGGCAACTTACCTTTCTGAACCAGCTCTACCCTTTTCTGCAACTCACTGTCTTGCTTCTGTGCTTGCTTGATTCTATCTGATAGAGATGATCTCACTGATACCTGAAACAAAACAGAAGGACTTCCTGCACCAACAACTTCTATGCCAAAGTTCATCAAATCCTTAACCAAAGGATCACGTTCCAAACACAACATTGTTAATGAAGCATTACTTTTTCGACTCAAAGCATCAGCCACTTTATTTGCTTTTCCCGGATGGTAATGAATTGTACAATCATAATCCTTGATTAATTCCAGCCATCTCCTTTGTCTCATGTTTAACTCCTTCTGAGTGAATATATACTTTAAACTTTTGTGATCGGTATATATTTCACACTTTACTCCATACAAATGATGCCTCCAAATTTTTAAAGCAAAAACAACAGCAGCTAATTCCAAATCATGTGTAGGGTAATTTACCTCATGAGTTTTCAACTGTCGTGAAGCATAAGCAATTACCTGATCATTCTGCATTAGGACGCAACCAAGTCCTTTCAATGAAGCATCACTGTATATAACAAACTCACCATTCCTGGAAGGTAGTGCCAAAACTGGAGCATTCACCAATCTTCTTTTCAATTCCTGAAAACAATCATCACATTCTTTTGTCCAGATAAACTTAACACCCTTCCGAGTTAGCTTAGTCATTGGACTAGATAACCGTGAAAAATTTCTAACAAACCTTCGGTAATAGCCCGCCAAACCAAGGAAGCTACGAATCTCGGTTACATTTGTGGGTCTTGGACATTCTTCCACAACTTTTGTTTTTGCAGGATCAACAGTTATTCCATCTTTAGAAACAATGTGACCAAGGAAAGATATTTGTTGCAACCAAAACTCACACTTGCTGAATTTCCCATACAATTTCTTTTCTTTTAATGTTTGCAAGATAACCCTTAAATGTTTTTCATGCTCCTCTTTACTTTTAGAAAACACCAAAATATCATCAATGAAAACCACCACAAACTTATCCAAGAACTCATGGAAAATTCTATTCATTAAGTCCATGAATACAGCAGGTGCATTGGTTAGCCCAAAAGGCATTACTACAAATTCATAATGGCCATATCTCGTACGGAACGCGGTCTTCGGAATATCTGCCTCCTTTACCTTCAGCTGATGGTACCCCGATCTCAAGTCAATCTTTGAAAAAAACTGAGCTCCCTGGAGCTGATCAAACAAATCATCGATATGAGGCAAAGGATATTTGTTCTTAACAGTGATATTATTCAAGGCTCTATAATCAATGCAAAGTCTCATAGAACCATCTTTCTTTTTAACAAATAAAACAGGAGCACCCCATGGTGATGTGCTAGGTCTAATGAAACCTTTCTCTAATAAATCTTGCAATTGCTCCTTCAACTCTAAAAGTTCAATTTGTGCCATTCGATAAGGGGGTTTTGAAATTGGCTTAGCATCAGGAACTTAGTCAACAGTAAACTCAACTTCCCGATCTGGTATTATTCCAGGCAAGTCATCAGGAAAAACATCAGGATACTCATTTACCACTGGCACATCATTAATCTGAACAGTTCCTTTATTTTCAACGACGTGTGAAAGGTAACATTCATTTCCATCTTTTACAAGTTTCTCGGCCTCTTGATATGTTATCAAAAGTAAGGGTTCATTCTTGTAAACAAACTGAAAGTATTTCTGAAAAGAAACTTCTTTAGCTCTACAGTCAATCTTAGCATGGTAAAAAGAGAGCCAATCCATACCCAGGATAACATCAAACTCTACTAGAGGTAGAACAATAAGGTTTGCAAGTAGGTTCTTTCCACAGATAAGGATAGGAAGATTCTTATAAATTCTTTTTGCCTCAACACTTCCCCCAGGTGTTTTTACCAAAAGTTCAGGAGTCATTTCTTGAGATGGTATTCCCATTTTACTAGAAAAGGTTTCAGAGATGAAAGAATGTGTACACCCCGAATCAAACAACACACTGGCATAGTCTGAAAAAACAAACAATGTACCTGATACGACTTCATTTGGTGGCCCGACATCTGCTGAAGTAGTTGCAAAGGATTTCACCGCCCCTTTCTGCTTGTAGTCTAACTGCTTCCCATCACTCAAGCTCCTTGTCGGACACTCGTTTGCATAGTGACCCATCTCATTGCACTTATAACATTTCACAAACTGTAAATCAAATTTGTTCTTACCTTCACCTTGATCCTTTTCAGTGCAATCACGAGCCTTCTGTCCCATCTTACCACATCGGTAGCACTTCCCAGAATTCAGAAGACATTCCCTAGCATGCCTTTTGCCACATTTATCACAAACTGGAAACTTAGTTCTCTTACCATCAGACTTCTTTGAAGAATTCTTACATTTCTCCTGCCACCTCGGTCTCTTCTTCTGCTGGTTGTTATAGGACACTTGGTCATCGGCAAACTCCATTTCCACCTTCTCAGCACATCGAACAAGATTTTCATAACTTTTAAACTCACGAGAAGCTAATGCCCTTCGATACTTTGGCTTTAATCCTGAGTAAAAACGATTGATTTTACTATCAAGGTCCCGGATAAAATTGGGAGCAAACCTTGCCAATCGAGTGAACCTTTCTTCATAGGCAGCCACTGAGTCTTCCTCTTGCCTCAATTCCAAGAATTGCTTTTCCATCCTAAGTCGAACAGCCTTAGGAAAATACTTCTCAAGAAACATACCTTTGAATTCATCCCAGTCAAGAGCATCAATCTCATCGGCGTCCCTGATATTTTTAACCATGGACCACCACTGATCTGCTTCACCCTCCAAACGGTAAATAGCAAGACTAACCTTTTGATTGTCTGAACACCCCATGACATCAAAAATCTTCTCCAGTGCTTTAATCCACCCTTCAGCTAGCACAGGGTCAGATGATCCTCTGAATGATGGGGGATGTTGCCTCATGAAATGTTCCACCACTGACATGTTCCTCTGCGGTTGATCTGGCTGATCTCGTGCATGGATACCACCACCATTTATCGCCTGAGTCAACTGCGCCATTACTACAACAAACTGTTCAGTTCCAATTCCGACCATTTCTGGATGCTGATTCGGAAGGTTATTTCCTTCTGTATGCCTTCCTAGCACAGCTTCCCTGTTTCCTCTGCGGAAAACCATTCTGAACAAACATGTCTTAGATGAAGCAACATGGTAATCTTTAAATGCTATATCATTTCGAAAAAGAAAAAAAAAATATTTTTGGATAATCATTTAATAGAATTCTAACTCCTAAAGTTATCTAAACCGACCTCTGATACCAACTATAAAGCCCCAGCCTTAAACCTTACTTAATCTTGAGTTATTACAAGATTACACATTGAGGATCTTTTCTGGTTTAGAGTTTTAGAGAATTAGATCATAAAACTTGCATTACATTCCACATATAAACAAAGTGGTTACATAAAGATAGTATTATTAATTCCCATCAATGGAAACACATTTAAAATAAAACATGGATTATTTCTTGACACATCCTTGACTCTATCATCTTATCATGTACCTTTCCCTTGACCTGTGAAAAACATTTCAAAAACTTGGGATGAGCATAAAAACTCAGTATGGGTTATAAAAAAAACATGGAAAGGAAACATGAGTTCATATATAAATAAGAATGAAATCATACTTTACCCATAAAACATAGGCACTTTAACATACCTCATAAAAACATGAATAAATCATATAAATCATAATACGTAAAGGTAACTTGAGGCATTCATAACATTCTTACGTAGGGAGTAACCCTCTTGGTTACGTTTGGAATACCCATCACAATATATTCCCTAAAATATCTTCGGAGAAACCTTAACGTTTCACTCCTTCGCGTTACCCAATGCATTGGAGAGCTATAACGGGCTCACCCGCCCTTAGTTTATCACGGAACCACCCGTCTTCATAATAATGCCCAAGAACCATAACATAATCATATCACATAAAACATGCATAAAGGAAACATAAAATTTACACATTTCAATCACGAGATATCAATACAACACATTGATATAATAAAAACATTATGAAAACCATTTTCAATACCAAAGTAAAACATGGTATTTATTTTTCTTTAAAAAAAAGAAGGTATGGCTTGTAGAGGAAGCCGAAACTCAAATAACGGTTACGACGGCGGAGAAGTCGTTGTCGCCGCATACGTACGAAAAAAACATTCCCTTTTGTCGTTTAGTAAACGCTTCGTATAAAAAAGATTCCTTTTGAATAAATGTAAAAGTCAAAGGGGTTTATACACCGTATAAAATAATGTTGTGTATAAAATAAAATATGCCTCAACGAAAGGAGATTGAGACGAAGTCCCATACCTCGTATCCGACTTGACCCGACCGTTCTTTAAACTCCTGAATAATAAACTTGAGTTAATCTCTACTTGATTATGAATCCTTTTCAAGTTCATTATTCCTTTTATACCATGTTATGAACATCATGTAATCATTTAAGTTAATAATGTTCATTTTGTCGGTATTTGGTTCTTAAGTCAAAAATAGACTTCTTATACTTACATGATGTTAATTTGGTCAAAGGTTCATTATACCAGAATGATATTCATGATGTAGATCTCATATATGTCATATATATCCAGTACCTGCATTCATTTATAATATTACATCACATTTAGAGGTAAGAAATGAAATGCACCGTTCATGGAGACGGTAAGCCGTACGTACGCATGAACGCTACTTCCATTTCTATTTCATATTTTCTGGAATGGAATCATAATGATATAAGAGTATATTATAATTCCAGTATAATAACATATATAATATCATTAACTTTATCCTTTACACATCCCACATATGGTATTAACGAATCAAATCACTTTCAGGGGGCGGTAGTCCGCACTTCCTAAAATGAAGATATCGTGTTTACCCATAATGGAAACCATAAAGTATGACCAAAATGAAGAAAAACAGAAGCTTAATGAAAACATATACATATTATATATCATATATAAAAATAGTGACATCATAATGGCCACCTTTGAAGGTGTTAAATGAGTATTGAACAATCATCGTTTCGGGAGGCATAATTTCGCCATCCATGGAAAACGTATGTTCTTTAACCATTTGATGTAGTTGTGTGAGAGTGTGGCTCAAATAAATCTTATAACAACATCCTAGTATATTTAATATACTTGTGATGTTATAAAAGAAGGAAATAAAAAGATTTTAGGGGGTTGGAGAAGCAAAATAAAACAAATGAACATGAGAGAAACAATTACCTTTAAAAAGTGTAACTCCTTTTGATTTGAGCCTAAAGGCTTCCTTTGAAAGGATTCTGCCCAAAGGGAATCCTCTAGGATGAGTAGAGGTATGTGGAGAGAGCAAATGGGCAGGGGTTGGCCGAGCCAATGGCTTGAAGAGTGTGTGAAATGAGGTAGAGGTGGGGGCCTTTTATAAGGGGAGAGGAGGGGAACTTTTGGAAAGTAAAGAAACATTACATTATTTGAAAATGTGTTTCGGTTTTAAAAGGTCCCACATTGATAGAATTCGTGGATAAGGTGATAAGGCATCGAAATCCATTCATCCAATTGGTTTTGGACATGTGTAGTTCATAGATTTTATATTATCTTTCCATTTTATTTAAATCGTCAAATAATGATGTCATCGCTGCATCATTATTATGTCATATATAATTAAATTTATTTAATGTCTAAAAATTATAGAAAAATTACTATGATGTAGGAAATCTTTTTATCTTTCCATTGAATATTTATAATCAAAATTTGGACTTGTATAACCCCACTTAAAAATTGTTTTCGCAAAACATATTATGTTTGTGTCATTTTCACTTTAACATTAAATAAAAAGTAATTTATGTCATTTCCCAACAAAAGTGGATCCATGGGGTCCCCAAGTTAGGACATGGCTTGTCTTGGTCGGCCATGACACAACCAATAAGGTTGGGACATGTGTCTAGGTCATTTTATATTATTAAAGCATTATTTATTTCTTAAACTACACTAATTACCACTAATCGCGATTAAAAACTTAATAAGTTACTATTCACCAAAAAATTATTTTAATCTCATTGAACCACATTTTACTTCTTAATGACAACCATGTATGTCGGATTTTCAAAATTCAATACACATTAGTGGTAAACTTTCATTTAACTGAAAAATCAGTTTGCTTGATTACCACTTAGTGGTTTCACTATTCATCAAAAATTGAAGTTTTTCAGAAAATTACCAAAAATTCACTCTAAGCTATATTTGATATTCCGAATTCAAAAATGAAGTCTATTTTAAAAAATTCAAATCATATAAGTCACATTAATTAATTCAATAATTAATTCCCGCTGCCAGAGCAAAATAGCGTGTTTTTACAAAACAATAAGTATCAAAAGATTGACACCAGTTTAAGTCTAATTTCAAAGTGAAATTGATTCCAATGACCACCATTGGATAAAATGGTAAAAATATATTCAAATTTTACTTCAAAACCAATTCAAAACATAATCTAATCATATAAATAAATTAGATTAAAAAGTAGTTTTGATGTAAAATGCAGTATTTTTCACTATTCATTAAAAAAATGAACATTGTCAGAAAAATACCAAAAATTCACACAAGGTAAATTTTGATGTCACAATCATAAAGGATAAGTTTATTTTGACAAACATAGTTTATAAAATTGTCAAAATATAGATTCAAAAATGGTTTTCCATCAAAAGGCACTAAAACAATCTTTTAAGAATATTAGTGTATTCCATGCATAAGATTGTATTTATTTTCATTTTAAGCCTCTAAAACACTATCTTTATCATTAATAGACATAGATAAAAATATCTATTATTCATTACTTACTTGGGATGTTACATATATGATATTTCAAAAGAGTAAAAAAAATAAATAAAATATATAAGGATTTTTTTTAGAGAAATTTCTAGGTTTTTGTGGATCTATATAGCTCAAATTGTTGTAATGAAATGAATTAAGGGGTGCCGGTTTATAATTTATGGGATGTATATTCTTGGAATTTATTGGACTATTAAATCAAGATAAATTATTTATCATGTTAAAATGGATTGAAATTGATAAAATTAGTATATAAGGTTAATAATATCAAAATAATCACATAAAAAAATTTCTAGGTTCCAGTTGTGTTTTCACCCTTCTCTTTTGGTTTTAACCCTTGTTAAACCTTTTTACAATTTCCATACATTTAAAAATGTATACTATATAATGTTAATTAATGTTACAATAAAATGAACACATAGAAATATATGGACCGTGGTATATTTAATTAACCATAAAGAAATAATTTTTTGGAATATGATATTTTTAGGAATTTTATATCATTTAATAAATTATAATTTATTATAAAATATTAATAATGCCAATTTTTGAACTATTCATTATATTGAATTTTAAAATATAAATAAAAAATTATAATTAAAAAAACATTTTATTATATACCAAAAATACCATAGTCATATTTAAAATTTAGGGGATAAATTATTTATAAAAAAATTATATTAATTTTAATAACATAAATATCATTTAGTTTAATTCGACACTAATTCAATAATTACATCATCAGTGTTGTGTAATCATTTAAGGTAATTAGTTATTGAAAAAAAGAAAAAATTATTTACCATGATGAAGATAAATATTATTTGTTTAAAAATAACACTTATATGATGACATATCATCTAGATAAACCCATAATAAAATTACGTAGTTATTAAAAACAAGGTTATTCAAGGTTTTAATTTTCATTGAATAAACTAATATAAAGAGAATAAGCTCATCCAAATTTCATTAAAATTCCCTATAACTGGATCTTGGATTATTATGAACTAATATTTTTAATAAAATAATATGAATACAATTTTTAGGGAAATTTTCTTATCCTTATTATTATATTTTAATCTTTAATTACTAGATTTACCCTTTATCATTGTAACAATAATTATAATGGTTACTTTTCATGTTGATAAAATATTGTTATCTAATAAATATGAACTAATCAATTCCAAATATGGAAAATATTTTTCAGAATTAAAACTACATATATGGAGAAATTTAATTTTGAAAAGAAATCCCAAACACCACAAAAAGTATTTTTTTAGAAAAAAATCATTTCAAATATAAAAACCTTTATATACAAAATTCAAACATAAAATTGATTGAAATCAATGTAAAAATATTATAAACAATATTGAAGGCCCAATTTTAAATTTCAATCTATTTTAAAACAAAATGTTACATTTAAAATTACTAAAATAATAATACATTTTTCAATATTATGTATTTTTTTTTCAGAATTCAGAGGAAAATAATTTTTTCCGAAAATTAAAAATATATTTACCAGAAGATAATATATATACGATGATTAATAAAATGTTATTATTTTTATAAAATAAATTTTTCATTAGTTTTATAATTTTATAATAATATTTTCTTATAAGAGTAATAAAATATATTTTTGATGAAAAAAAAATTAAAATCATAATATAAATTTAATAAAAATTTGAGTAATTATTCAAAAATTATTAATCAATGAATTTGAAATAGTATGGTTCTTTATATATATGTTTCAAAATTTATTAATAACTATTCATACCAACCAAATTAACTTCTAGATTATAATGATTATATTTAAAAAATAATATTTTGTGATTCGTTTAATCTCAGTGTTGTGTGTTATAAATGCTATAGAACATAATAAAATTTTAAAATCTCATTGTGTAACATATTTCATTGTATATATTTTTCCATTTATCATTGTATTAATATTATTATAATGTTTTCATTTAAGGGGATTGAATTTTGGGTATCAACTATTTACATGCATGAGTTTAGTGTTGGTGATTTTGTACTAATGTTTTATGGAGCCCATTTTTCAATCAATGGATTATTTATTATATAATGAACGATTAATTTCAATTGGTACTCATATTTTTGGATGTATAAGGTTTGGTGTACTATATATTCATTTAATTAATTAGTTAATTATTGATATCACATGTGATAAGGATGTTATGTGTGAGAATATATTTTGTTCACAACATTTAGTGTGGGAATGTTTTTGTTTAGATCATGTTGCAAGGATTTTTTTTTCATTTATAAAATAAATTGTGGTAATTGTTTCCATTCATAATATATAGGGTGGGAATTTTATTTATTCATAATATAAATCTTGTACAATTTTCTTTGTTTTCAACATGCATCGTGATAATTTTTTTGTTCACAATGTCATTATTTCCACCTGATAATGTTATTGCCAATGTTCATTGTTTTGCTAAATTTCATTTTCATGATATATATACATGTGATATCTATATGATAATTATTCACATATAATTCCTATTATATCATGATTTTAAGATGTCTTTCAGTGTTTCATGTTTGTTTATGTTATAACACGTTTCCTTTTAAAATGACATTTTTAAAATTGTAACTATTCCACAATATTTTTAAAATTAAAATTTTCCTAGATCGTGTTATCTCAATTTATTTTCATATAACCCTATATGAATTGTATTTGACTTTTCACTTACTATAAATTCAATATCACCACATTATTTTCAATCCCCTTCCCCAGTAAATTGATATAGGACTATATATATTATTATTTTTTATAGATTCATTTTTCTGATATGTTAGTGAGATAAAATAAATATATTATTATTGTGGAGAAAAAACATTTTTAATGATAAATTCATGGAATTTGATCCTCAATAACACTAATGTTTTTCTCTTTCTGTTGTTATATTATTTAGTGGGATATAAGGATTACTTTGTGGTTATTTTATAAATATTGATAGGTTTATATCACATTGTAACAAAGATAGTGTTTATATAATGTTTTTAGCACTAGACTTGGGTGTGTGGTTACATGGTGATTTATTCCCATCCAAATTGAAGATAAATGGTTCCCTTGTTGATAATAATTAATCAATTTTTATTATTAAAAATTAAATTTAAGGACTATGTGGTGTGTGGGTACTGAATCTATCATCATTGATATCTGAAATATAACAGTCAATAGGGAAAATCAGGTCATTGACTTGTACAAAAATATGATCAATAACTCCATCATGATTGGTTGTGATCTAGTTGGATAATTTGAAGATAATTTTAGTAATATTGAGTTCTCCAACATGTAAGGATGAGTAGACAAATAGGAAAATAATATTTATATAATCTCGTAATTATAAAATGTAATTCATGAAATACAATTCACTTATAGTATAAAGAATGTTAAGGTTCCTAGATCATTCTATTTTATATGTAAGGAATATGGTATTATTGAAGAAATATTCCTTCACATGTTGAATATTTCTTATCAAATGTATTTACTATAATGAGAATGTATTTCCATCATGAATTATGGTTTTCCCTATTTTTTTCACAACATCAATAAATGGAATACTGTCATCAAGTTAGGAAAGGTTTAATAAATTTCATTTACAAATTGAAATTTATAAGGATTTGATATTTAGTCTATACTCATAGGATAGGGAAGTGGGTGATTAAATTTTTATTGTAATTTTTTATAATTATTTTTAAGAAAAAAAGTTCTTGTAATTATTCACTATTTATCAAATTGTTAATTTGAATATCATGAAACAATAGTAATTGTACGAAATCACATTATTCTTAAAATCAATCCTATGATGTACTAAATTATTACATATGAATTTCAATTAATGATATTAGTGTATTTTCCTACACAACTTGTTGTTTATCATATGCTAATTTTTTTTATCCTAATATACATTATATGATATTTCCTAAAAGTATAAAAAATCTAATACAAACTATGTTCCCCATAATTACACTCTTATATCTAGTGATATAATTACAAACATCACTCCTATTATTTTATAGTATGTGATCTGACCCAATAATAACACAAATATATATCCTATCATTAATCTGTTCAACTCAAAAAATGACACACAATCGCCAGACACCAATATTTTTGTCATTTTAGATTATCTTCATTTCCTTATTATTATTTAGTAATTATTATAAATTTACCATTAAAATAAATATCATGTCATTACCTTGTCGAAACACCATACATAATAATCATCTCCAAAACTATGAGGATTAAAAATATAAGATTGAGTTGAGATTATATGCTTAAATTGGGTAAGAATACACGATATTAGTCAAATATCAGAAGTATGAATAAGTCAAATTTGTGGGTATGAGAGCATAATAAAGGTACATTAATATTACATAATAAATTGATACACATTAAAAACATTGATAATAATCATTAATCATGGCATAAGGCACTCATCATAAAAAAATCTATGAGTTATATAATTTTTAAAACATGAGTATGTAATAATTAGTAAAAATAATTAGAATAAGAGGAATATATGATTAAAAATACCACCATATGGGAACATATTTCAATGAATAGGACATAATGGAAACATGAAACATATATCATGGAATAATGTATTGGTAATGATGGAAATAAACCATGAGCTATTGGTAATTACATAGAAGCTATTATAATCATAAATAAATTTAATTTTTAAAATTTTTTTGATATTAGTAAGGTACATATTTAACCATGTGAACATTTCAATAAGGGTAATTCTTAAAATTTTGAATAATAAAATAATATTAAAACTTTACTCTGTAGAAATTGCTTAATGTTTAATGATTAACATTTTCAACATTTAAATAAGTCACAAAAAGTATTATGAACACTTCAATAAGGGTCAAAAATGACATCGTGAATGTTTAAATAGGGAATATATTAAATATTTTTAAAATTTCAGTATGGTATATGAATAACATTGAGGAAAATTTTATACCTTCCATGTCATTAATAGATTATGATATCCTAGATAAACTATACATAAATAAATTATGAAATTTATTGAAGAGAATTATTTATCCCCATGGTTTAGAGACAAGTACATTGTCATCACACAAAATTTTGAGAGAAACATTTATCTATAAGAATAACAAATCATGAAAAAATCATTAAATATAACAGAATAAATAGTTTTTATTTGAAACACTCTTTAATAGAAAAACACCAAAAGTAGTCATATATATTTTTTGAAATTTCTATGTCAACCTAAAAATCCATATAAAATCATAAATGGAAACATCTCGTAATTTCCTTGTTACAAGTGGATTATATGATCCACTTTCCCCTTACCATTCCAATGGTTCTACTAATTTATAAAACCACCAACTCTAACTGATGGCTTTCCATCAAATGGACACAGCATAAGAAATTCTAAAAAATACCAATCGAAAAAGTAGTGTATGTCCAAAATATCCTAGTAGGATCTTACAATGTATTCCAAAAAAATCTATATCAAGTAAACCTATAATGATCTGTTTTAAAAAAACATGCAATGAAAATATTTTCACATTTAATATCAAATAATTAATTTCAAAAAAATAGATGTATATAATAAAACATGTACACTATTAAATTATCATCAAAATATGAATGAATAACGATTTATATAAAAATAAACATGATTAAAGAATTTAATAAAATTGGAATATTTTAATCAATTAAATTATACATTATCAATCATAAATATATAGTTAAGATCCCTAAAGATAGGTTTATATAGTTATTCTCACACATCTTAGGGATATATTTATCTTAATGTATGTACATTCCTACAACACAATCCTTGAGAGAATAGTAGAAAAAACTCTTAGAATATTAACTATTCCCTCAAGTAGTGTTAGTATATTTTTCATCATCATCCCAAGGAATAGTAGATCAAATACATTACAAACATTTCTTCTTCCATACTAACTACATTTCTCCCATGTGCTTCAAGGAAAATAATCATACAGGGGAAAATCATTCATTTTTGTCAAATCACTTCAATCAATAATTTAATCTACCCCATTATCGATTTTTAAAAACATTCTTTCACTTTTTCAAAACCATCAAAAAATTGTATTTTATCACAAATAATTTAAATTTAAAATAACTCATTTAAATTAAATTTAATAAATCATTTAATTCCACAATTTATCAAGGTCCATCATCAAAATCATTTATCAAATCATTCCTTTAATTTCAGAGTATTTTCCCAAAATGAATTCTTCTTTGAAAATAAATACCCATAAAGTTCAAAAAATACACACCATGAAAAATGGAATACATTTATCAATTGACTAAAGTGATGCATTATAAATTAATAAAAAAATAAATTCTAAATAGTTACTTAGGGGTTCAATTGCTAGAGATTTCATTTTGAAACCAACCACCTTAAATTATTACCTCAACAACACCTAATAAGGGATCCCAAAATAGAGAGAGGTATATAATGATCAAGGGATATAAATTGAAATAAAATCCATCAATTAGTTAAATATATACCTCAATTTCATGCGTATTCACCTCTCTCAAAGAGGTAGAGAGAGCTGGAATTGTGAAATCATGATCAAATTGAAATAACACTATCCAAATGAGATCTAAAACATCAACCAAAACATAAATCCATGTAAAATCATGGTTATGAGATAAAAATATTCTATATAACGTCTTATTTTTTATTTTGATAGAATATAATGTTAGGGATTTCAATTCTAAATAAATTATATATTAAAAAAGAAAAATTACAATACTACCATACTATTTATCGAGCATAAAATAATCACAAAATTAATATTTTTTTCCACTATAGATCCAGTGGAATATGAAAGAATTACTAGAATTTTGGAAGTAACACTAGTTGGATGGTGATATTCTTATAATTATACACCTCTTCATGCTTTACATCTGCTGGTCAGTGGTCCTTAGTGGCTAGTTGATGGGCCTCTTATAAATATTCTACCAATACGAGCTTCCACACTCCTAATATAAACCTTCGAGACATATCCCAAATTATCTACAATGGATAAAAAAACCCATAACCCTTCCAATGGTTATATCATATATGAATGAATTAATAGTAAAAAAGTCAATAAGGGATCAAATACATAACATGGAAAAGTAAAAAATATACCATTGTTCATTTCTAAATACCGGTGTCACAATGCAAATATTTTTCCCAAAAAAATTATTCCCCAAGATAGAAAGTCAAGAATAATGAACACAAAATAATTATGGTCATTACTATCATGTAAAATACCCATTCTTCATTTTCACATGAGAACTAGGAAAATTATACCATAACACCCACACAAAGGGTATGATATTTTCATGAAGAACCCTTATCTTTCAATCAATAATCCAAAAAGGATTCCCAATCATTGTCATATCTAGTTCCAAAACAAGGTCCCTCTATCTAAGGACATGATATGGTTAAAATAGTTACATCTTTAACAAAGACATGTGTAACAACTTTGTGGATCAATGTCATATTTATTTAGGAATATAATCAGTATTCCATATTTCTAATCGACTTCACAAACTGAATTAGTCATAATTTATATGCTCGGACACCCCATATCATTAAATTCATCAATGAATTAATTGAGAAGAGACTCTAAAAAATACATATTCAATAATAAATACCTACAAAGGGTATTGGCTACAATTTAGATGAAAGTTATACTAGCTATATCTTATCATCATTATTTAGTAATTTAATTAATTGATTACCTCATTCTCTTGGACTAAACTAGGTCCAACCGGAGAAGATTCACCATTACTATTCCAACCAAGTAGTGATTTACACAACTTAACATACAATAATTCAAAGGGTTAAATATTGAGAGACTAATAATACTTAATTTGGTTAGTAAAAATCAAATTGTATCATGAATAAATCCCATGATCCTACATATTCATGAACATAATCATGAATTAGGTCCTCATATATCTGTATAGACTTCTTTATATGAATATATTAATGAGTATGGTTCTTCTTGATCAAATTTACCCTAGCACCCATAATCTCCTAGAGTCCACTTAAAAAAATATAATTGCATAGGGGATTCTTATCATATACTATAGCAGAAATAACTCTAGGAGATCTTATGATAATTTACCCCTAAAATTTACAAAATCCATAATATTAGTCAAATAAAAAAATGGGAATTCAGAGAGATGATTTGATAAATCATTCGACTACCACCCACATAGGTTTATTTCCACGACTGTTATGTAGAAAACCAACAACATCATCCATGTATTAATATGGACACTTGCTATTTGGTATTAGAAGGTGATATGGTAGACCTGAAGGGTTTTGATGATTGGTAATGATCTTATGTAAAGCTAATCAGTGGAATACAAAATCCATAAAGTAAAATTTTAGAATAATAAACAAGAACTAACTTCCCATATCAGACATAATATTTTTTGCGCATATGTGTACCACCCATTGGGATTAATGAAAATCACACATCACTACCTTCATTATAGGTAATAGGAAAAAAGTGTTAGTGAAGTAATGGATACCCACATTAGAAAAAGTCCATTTTTTTCATGGTCTCCAAAACATATATAGATTCCCTAGATTATGATAATTAATCTTTAACTTGTCCTTCAAAAATAAAAATATCAATAAGAGATGATGTTCATTGTACCCTTGATAAAACAACTATGGTTTCATTTAATGGTACTTCTAGATGTATGTGATCAAAGAGAGTCCTGAGATCCCACCCTATATAATATTATTCCATGTCATGGGATACACTTTTTCTTATCACAGAATCATGAATGAAATTTCTGTTACCAAGGGTGTAGGAAATGTCAATGTCAAATGAATAAGGATACATAACCCATCCATCATTAAAATGTCGACGTATTCTTAAATATAAACAAAAATAAAAAATTTAGTATTGTATTATATGGTAATCCTTTCTTAAAAAATTTAATTCCAATGAAAATTATGAGTTTTCATCAAATTGTAATGTTTGGGATTCTGCGTGGGGTTGTTATTCTCATGAAGATGAAGATGACAAGAAGCATATGCCACCACATGATCACCTAGCATAAATGAAATCCCAGTCCCAAATATGATTAATCACAAAATTCGATAATTACCTTATAATATTATTTAGGTGTAAACATTGAATCTGATGATAGTTGATAAATCAACTTATCAATTATAGAATGATAGTTTGAATCACATTAAAGCATCCATCTATTCCGAGTGATATGGACATTGGAGAAGAAAATATAGATTAATCATTCTTAAATTAGTTGTAACACCATATAAGGAATATTAACTTCTGAATCTCAAATCCATTTTGTGTTTATTCCTACATCATAAAATCCTTACCCATCTTAAGAATTGAAACACCTTATCTAGGATCCACATATGAGAAATTTCTGGGAACAATGGAAGAGTCTAATGGATCGTTCAGATATTTAAATTTTTTAATGATTAGTAGTTAATCATATATTTACAGAGTGATGAATTACATGATCAAAAAAACTAAATCAACATATATATACTGTTGAAAAATTGTGGAATCAAACTACATGATCATCACATATTTATTATAATTAATTTTTGTAATTAAAAAATTAACTTGCATGAAATTATTTAACTGTTTATGGATATAAAAATGGATCTAGGTCAGCTATAATTACATTATTGGAATCAATATGTGATTCCATCAAGTAATGATTCGTAAGGGTTATACAATTCTCCAAAGGACATCTTCGAAATCTATAGGTTCTATTATAGAAGATCACATCGCTTGGGTTATTCTCCTTGTATCATACAAATTATTTCTTCTAATCTATTATTCATAATATCTATAGACTCAACAATGGATGGTGGATGAATATCTATATCTGTTCTTGGGATTGTTCTTAGATAATGGAGCTTTCTAGTGCTTCAAAATTAATCTCTGGATGTCATTGGGCCCAAAACAAATTAAATTGGATATCATTCAAAAAACTAATTTAAATGGGTTTATGTAACAGTAATGTTATAAATAAATAACTAAAAAAATTCCCTTAAATATTAATTTATTCTCTACAAAACACCATGTCTATAATAAAAATAACAATATTATTATTTCATGACATCCGATAATCTAAAAAAATTTATATAATACTATTTAATCAAATAATATTCCAAATATGTTATTTCTTAATGGACTATTAGAATTGGTCTGAAATTCCTAGATAATCATTATCGGGTCTTGAATGATGTCTGTTTATTTAAAATAAATATACCTACCTTATTTTCTAATAAACATATATATATTATATCAACTAAATATCAAATATATATTTTTAAAAATATTATTCACATATAATATTCTCTTAAATAAATGGTGCCTAAATAGTTTTGATAAGGTATACAAGAAAAATTGTTAAACCATGTGTGAGAATTAAATTTATTCATATTTTTAATTAATAAATTATTATATATTATTTAACTAAGAATCTAGATACACATAGTGTGGGATCCTCTAGTCCTCTTTCTCATTATCAATAACCAAAGACGCCAAGAGTAAATGGTTATTCTCTAGAAACACAACCTGGAAACCATATAGATATAGGTTTATGAACCCATTAAAAAATACGTAATAATTAATATTTCTATCTATTATAATCTATTTACCACAATATCTCTAATAAAAAATGTTTTATGTTGGTGTTATCAACCTATGATCTCGATGTATCTTCCATTGAGTTTCAGGAAATCCAAATTTCCTACAGAAAACATTGCCATGGAATTATTTAGGTTATATAATTTAATTTAAAGGGATCTAGATATAAAATTTCATTAAACAATATAATGGAAAAATACATACCTGGATTATTTATTAAGTAAATATTACTCATGGTGCACAAAAAAATCCTACCTCAGTACAAGAAGATTTCATCGTTGTTTTCTTTAATAAATTAATTTTCTCTTCTTAAAACACCGATTTATTATAATAATAATGTCTATGGATCAATATAAACACCCATAGAATGTAAGATCCAATGACACATATTAAATAATATAGTAATCTAAAATGGAATGAGAGGCACTAATATCCAATAATGTTGCCACGAATGATGAATCATTGGTAATGGATCCTCTCACTAACACAATATATGTATTTGTTTCCCTTAGAGTCCTGCGACTACTTTCAGAAGCTCTACTGATGATTCTTTTTGATAAAAAAAAATTCTTTTCGATTACCTGATTATTATATAGATCCTCCTAGTAAATGTTATCTCATACCACTACATGGATTTATATAAAAAATAAAAAATCTCAATCATCAACATGAGTGTCCACAACATCTAAAAATATTTTGTGCTTCCATTAAAATATAATTCACATTTCCAATAATGTCACATTGAAAATAGTTTAACCATCCTTTTTCCAAACACTCTAGGTGATATAGAATAAGTGTGTTACTAAGATATTCTAATATATTTTTTAATAAAATAATCATAACCATACTCTTTCCTCTAAATTGTCCAATCATGCTACCCCTTGGAGTTGTTGGAACCCCCCCATCAATCCTAGCAGACCGGCTATTCCAATTTCATCCATAAAATCACAATCATGAACTTTAAAATATGATATGATCATTAACATTATAAACTATGATTAAATAATTGGTGGAAGTACCATATGAAACATTTAGTATTTATGATTCTCATTCAACACCATACTAGGTTGGAAATAGCCATGTTTAGTAAAATTATTGGCATACTGACTCATTATAATGGCACCTTTTTAATGTTTAAAGGACTATATTAACTTATTTTAATACATAAAATTTAGATACAAATTTCTTTTAAAATATCTCTAATGTATTCTTACCCCAATCCCATATTATTCCATACCAGTAAAAAGGAATCATGACAAATTTGGTCAGGCCCATCATTTTTGAAGAGGTCACATTTCCCCTGAACAAAGCATAGAATATCTAAGAACTCAAAGAGATTATCAACCATTTGAAAAAAATCTATACTTTATAAGGACATTAATACCTTTAATGGATTGTGCTTTTAGATATAGAGAATATTAAGAAATGTTCTCTATTATCATCTCTATATGGTACAACCTCTATGGAAAAGATATGAATATGTGTATCTAAATGCTTCAGACCTTCGTCAGCATACACAAAAACATATCCATTGGTTTAGATCATAAATAGGGATAATCTTCTATGGTTCATCAGTAGATCCCACATAATGTATATTAATACGTCTTCTACGAGGTGAAATACTAAAAAAATCAATAGATAATAAGGAAAACATGAGTGAGGATACCTGATATCATAAACTCTATCAATCTAAATTCAATATAGAAATATAAATATCAAATAAATTATTCGGAAAAATTCAATAGTAATACCAAAATACTCCTCAATATAATGTTTTCTGAATATTCCATGTTAACATATGGATTATTATTTTGAGAGATCTCCACTAACTCACTCATATCCTTCCCCTTATGTACCAAAAACCATTTCTCCTATATTGAAAGAAATCATAAACTATATACTTTCATCCAGAAAAGACAGAACCACATTTGATATAAATTCTACATTAAACACCCTAGATAACCCCCAAAATATTTACTATAATTAGTTCTATAATTGATTGAAGGGCGTTCACAATGCCTATGGGATGGTGATTAGCATATATGTGTTTATTACATTCAAGAGGGAATGAATTAACCTCAAGAATAGTTCCTAATGATAAATCAGTGGATATAAAAAATAATAATCAGTATGTCAAACATTATACAAATAGAAATTTGCACCAAGTAATATATAAAAGTCAAAACAAATCTCAAACAATCAAATAAGTCACATAAATCCATCAAATAAAAAATCATAGAAGCTACATTCAATAAATGGATCACATTATCCATCAGTCAATTCCAACTCCCATGGTTCCATTAATCAGGAACATCCACTATATATAATATGTTTCATTCATTTATCTACACCTTCCATAAGAAAGTATATTATGTTATAAAGTAAATCAATTAGGTGGTGAATAATAAATCACATTATAATATCACAATGTATTCCAATTTTTATCCATATCATGTAAACTAAGAATACTCAATTCCAAAAAAACATGGCACCTAATTCTTCTCATAGATCATATCAAAATAGACATTTCATAACATTAGATAGCTATAGTAATAATGGCACAATATTATATTTTACTAAAATAAGGTTTCAATAAGAATTTATATGAAAATTGTAATGATCAAATCATTCCATAACATTGTAATTTTAAAAAATATCCCATATCATTCATAGAACAATCATTAAGAGACATGGGGATAGTATTGTACAATTATTCTCACACATCACATTGATTTATTGATCTTAGTATGAACACATTCCCATTTCCTAATACTAGGGACAATATAAAGGAACATTTAGGAATATACTCTCAACACTTAGGTATATTTATTATCATTTTCACCATAAATCCATTTCAATGAAATACCTATACATCCCAATCATGTAGTCATCCCATGTAACATCCTTGGATCCTATGTGTTTCATGTAAACGAATCCTTCAAGGGGGTATCATTCATTAATATAAAATATTTTTTAAAAAGTAATTTCATAGACCTTATATACAAGTTTTGATAACATTATATAACATTTCAAAAACCACGATCCAATGGTTTTTCATCAAAACTCATGTCATCCAAAAATTTCATTTAATTTCAATTTTTAAATTATTTAATTAAATTATTTCCCATGTAAATCTAAAAATTCATTCCTAAATCATTATTTCACTTTAAAATCATTTACTAAAAATAAATATGTAGAAGAAAACCCTACCCAAATGGTTCATCATAGACTTACCTTGCCATGTAAAAAAATGTTCAATACACTCGAATCAAGAATTTGAAATTAATTAGAAATAACATTCTAAACAGACATGTATAAATGGTTTAAATTGATATATATTTCATTATTAATCCCACAACCTCAAATCAAGATCTACTTAACAACCATAAATGGAACCAAAAATTGATGAATTTCATGAAAGTTCATGGGGGTCGTATATTAAAAATTCTAAAATTCAGTATCTAGATCCATAAATACCCTGAGGGTTAACCACTATAAATGATAAAGGTGTGGGAAGAAATGAAGAATCCAAATCAAATTGATATTACACTTTAATAAAGTAATCTTATGTATAAATCTATTCATATATCAATGGTGAATATTCGATGGGAGATCCAAATATTTCTTTAGAGAGAATAAATGATTTTTAGGGTCAAATGGAATGTGAGGGAGTTGTTTTATAAATAACCTAGAGATGAAAAAATTATAATAATGACATTAGCCTTATGATTTTCTATTATATTGGAATTTCTAACTAGAAACTAGATTCCACCAGAGATCTAGGGGTACAAGTAAGAATGACCAAATTCAATAAATTACCCTATCAAGCTATTTGGATTTTTATAGGAACCCACTTCTTCCAACCTCCCACAGACTACATGATGGTCCTCATTGGCTATTTATTTTTCCATATATAGATATTTTGGCTACAATACCATTCAAAATCACAATATAAACCTCTCATCAATATAATTTCCTCTATTAAAATGATCAATACAAACCCTGACCATACCAAAAATTTCTAAAATTCATGAACCAAAAAATAATCAAAGAATCAATAAGATATAAAATGTAAAAAAAGAGAAAAAATAATCCATGGTTATTAATTGAAATATAGAGTTGGGTTGTCACATTACATACTTAACATTTTGAAAATTTATATAAGGTCCATGCATAACATAATAAACATGTTAATAAGGTTCTTTATTAACATTATTATCAGTTGATATATAAATAAATACCAAATTAATTTTTGGGGTATAATGAATATAAGGCCCCAGCCTAAAACCTTACTTAATATTGAATTAAATGAGTAATTCACATTGAGGATCTTTTCAGGTTTAGAGTTTTAGAGAATTCAGACATAACTATTACATCTCAAAAGATTACAAAGTAGTCGCTTCTACTAAATTTCCATAAAATAAAAACTCTTGAAAAGAAACATGTATAGTTCCATGTTTTAGGTAGCATGACTTTCCCTTGATCCCATCCATGACCCTATTCCATGCTATGTCCTGTGAAAAACATTTCAAAAACATGGGATGAGCATAAGAAGCTCAGTAAGGGATACACAAAGAATGAAAACTTTTAGTTTTTCAAAGCAACAAGTAAACCATGAATACTTTATCAATGTAATACTTTTCACCTTCATGAAGTAGTAAAAACTTTTCACTGAAAAAAAAGTATCATTACTTACCTTTTTGTAACCAAAGGATTACCATAAAACCCATATAAAGAACACGTAAAATATATAAAGGTAACTTGGGACATAAACATACTTAAGTGGAATAACCATACGGTCGACTTCCACACATATCACTTAATGGAATAGCCATACAGCCAATTTCCATACATACTTAATGGAATAGCCATACGGCCGACTTCCATACCCAATGCATTGGAGGTTATAACGTAACCACCCGTCCTGGTATTCACGGCACCACCCGTCATATGGTTTATAACGTAACCACCCGTTAAAATGTCCAAGTACCGATATAAAATCATAAAACATAAAACCAATATAAAGGAATGATAACATTTCCACATTTCAATCACAATATATCATAAATATATTGATATAATAGAATCCTTTATCAAAACCATTTTCAATACCAAAATACGTAAAAGAGTATATGTTATTTATTTTATTCTAAAAACATTACGGCTTGTTGAGGAAGCCAAAGACCAAATAATACTCGCGGTGGCGGAAAAGGTCGTTGGTGCCGCGTACGTTAAAAGAAACATTTCTTTTTGTCGTTTTGTAAAACGCTTCGTAGAAAAAGATTACTTTTGTATAAAAGTAAGAGTGAAAGGGGTTTATACACCATATAAAATAAAGTTGTGTATAAAACGAAATATGCCTCAATGAAAGGAGATTGAGACGAAGTCCCTTACAAAGACGGTATCCTTGGTTTAAGGATAAATCAATTTACATAATTATGTGTGACAAATGAATACACCAAATATAAGTGGATATTAAGTGTAAAATAATCAAAGGTCATTCACACATATTCAAAGGATTACATATTCAATAACAACATGTTGAACCCAAAGAAATCGAAATTGGGTTAAGAAGTTCCCTTGACAGCCTAACGACGTCACATCAAAATGAGTTGATGAGAGATAAAAAAAGGGTATCTCATCACTTGGACATAAAATTTACATCAATAAGGATATATGAGAACATATCCAAACATAATAATATGTAAATTAAAAGACCCAATAAAATAAGTCTTTTAAAAAAAAGAGGGTGAAAGGTTCCCTTACCGACTTGGGTAACTTTTGAAAAGTACAACCCATTGAAGAAGTGTCATACAATGAATATGTAAATACCCATAAATGGAATTATATTACAATAGGATTGTAATAGTGGGCATTACATAAACCACTCAATGGAAATTGTGGCAAATGTAGCATAAATCTCACAGGAATAAAAGTGAGATGAAAAATCTCTTACGAAAACTCAGCAGTCTAACGGCGCCACTTAAAACATCCAAAATGGATTGATGAGAGGAAATAGGGTCTCTCATCACATGAACATAAAAATTACAGTAAGATTAATATAAAATAACATGCCAATCATAAGAAATATGAGCTTAAAAGAAATGACATAAAAGAGTGTACTTAAAAAGAAAGAGAGTTGTAGGATCCCTTACCTCGGGTCCGACTTGACTCGATCGTTCTTTAATCTCCTGAATAATAAACTTGAGTTAATTTATACTTCCTTAAAAACTTTTTTAAAGTTCATTATTACTTTTATATCACTTATTACCATGTTATAAACATTATTTAATCATTTAAGTTAATCATGTTTGTTTTGTCGATATTTGGTTCTTAAGTCGAAAGTGGACTTCTTACAATTACATGTTGTTCGTGTGGTCAAAGGTTCTTCATATCCAAAAATGACATTCCTGATTCTGGATATCATATATATCATATATATCCATCATATACATGTATTTATAAAATCACATAACCATTTAGAGGAAAGAAATGAAATGCACCGTTCATGGAGACGGTAAGTCATACGTACGCATGAACGCTACTTTCATTTCTACGTCGTATTAATGGAATTAAAACTATATGAGATGTATGTATATTTTAATTACAAAATTATATTAATCATTTATATGTATCATACATCATATATATCCATTATATATAAGTACTTATAATAGTACATTACATTTGGGGATAAGAAATGAAATGCACCGTTCATGGAGACGGTAAGCCGTATGTACGCATGAACGCTACTTTCATTTCTATCTCATACTTTAATGGAAATAAATAATAATGATATAGAGGTAAATAATAATTCCAGTATAACATCATATATAATAACATTAAATCCATCCTTTATACGTCCCACGTATGGCATTAACGAATCACATCACTTTGAGGGGGCGGTAGTCCGCACTTCCTAAAATGAAGATATCACGTATACCCATAATGGAATCCATAAAGGTAAGACACAAATGAAAAATAAAGAAGAATAAGTAAAACATAAACATATTATATATCATATATAAAAATAGTGACATCGTAATGGCCACCTTTGAAGGTGTTAAATGAGTATTGAACAATCATCGTTTCGGGAGGCACAATTTCGCCATCCACGGAAACTGTATGTTCTTTAACCATTTGATGTAGTTTTGTGAGAGTGTAGCTCGAATAAATCTTATAACAACATCCTAGTATATTTAAGATACTTTTTTTGTTACAAAAGAAATAAATAAAAAGAGTTTAGGGGGTTGGAGAAGCAAAATAAAACAAATGAACATGAGATAATGAATTACCTTTAAAAGTGAAACTCTTTTTGATTTGAGCCTAAAGGCTTCCTTTGAAAGGATTCTGCCCAAAGGTAATCCCCAAGGATTAGTAGAGGGATGTGGAGAGAGTAAATGGGAAGGGGTTGTTCGAGAAAAAGGCTTGAGGAGTGTGTGAAATGAGGTAGAGGTGGGGGCCTTTTATAAGAGGAGGGGAGGGGTACTTTTGGAAAGTAAAGAAATATCACTTTATTTGAAAATGTGTTTCGGTTTTAAAAGGTCCCACATTGATAGAATTCGTGGATAAGGTGATAAGGGTTCTAAATCCACACATCCAATTGGTTTTGGACATGTGTAGTTCATAGATTTTACATTATCTTTCCATTTTATTTAAATCGTCAAATAATGATTTCATCGTTGCATCATTATTATGTCATAAATAATTTAATTTATTTAATGTCTAAAAATTATAAAAAAACTACTATGATTTAGGAACTCTTTATATCTTTGCAATGACTATTTATAATAAAATATCTGATCTTTATAACCCCATGTAAAAATTGTTTTCGTAAAACATATTATGTTTGTGTCATTTTTACTTTTACATTAAATAAAAAGTTAATTATGTCATTTCCCAACCAAAGTGTCTGCATGGGGTCCCCAAGTTGACCCATGGCTTGTATTGGTCGGCCATGACACAACCAATAATGTTGGGACATGTGTCTAGGTCATTTCATATTATTAAAGCATTATTTATACCTTAAACTACCCTAATTACCACTAATCGCGATTAAGAACTTAATAAGTTACTATTCACCAAAAAAATTATTTTTATCCCATTGAAGCACATTTTACTTCTTAATGACAACCATGTATTTCGGATTTTTGAAATTCAAAACACAAAGATGGCAAAATTCCATTTAAACGGGAAAATCAGTTTTTATAAGTACCACTTAGTGGTTTCACTATTCATCAAAAATTGAAGTTTTTTAGAAAAATCCCAAAAATTCACCCTAAGATATATTTGATATTCTGAATTCAAAAATGAAGTCTATTTTACAAAATTCAAAAAATATACGTCACATTAATTAATTTAATAATTAATTCCCACTGTCAGAGCAAATAGCATGTTTTTATGAAACAATAAGTATCAAAAGATTGACACTAGTTTAAGTCCGATTTCAAAGTGAAATTAATTCCAACAACCACTATTGGATTTAATAGTAAAAATATTTTCTAATTTCACTTTAAAACCAATTCAAAAGATAATCTAATCATATAAATAAATTATATCAAAAAGAGGTTTTGAATTAAAATACAACATTTTACACTATTCATTAAAAAATGAACTTTATCCAAAAAAACCCAAAAATTTACACAAAGTAAAATTTAATGTCCCGATTCTAAAGAAGAGTTTTATTTGGTCCAAAATAATGTATAAGAGTGATAAAAACTATATTTAATGATGGTTCACCATCAAAAGGTGATAAGTGAACCTTTAGTGAAAACTAGGGAATATACGCCTAAAATTGAATTCTTTCCGTATTTTAAGCCTCTATCCATTATTGGATAAATGTAAAAAAATTTAAAAACATATATAAGCATATTTTAGTTATTTCTATCCATTCCCACCAATACAACGGCTACATGTTAACTACCATTTAAAATAATATTATTTTATTATTAGAGTGCAACATAAGATTCCCAAGAAACTCATTGTTGCGTGTTGGGTACGCCATCGAGCATAACGTCCCCTTTAAAGACATATTAATATTTAATTCACAAATATGGATAAATATGAAATGTCATATTATTTATTTACCTGGGGTGTTACAATGAACCCAACTATAAAATGGTGATAAACTCTACATATTTTATCCACAATAAAATGATAACATTCATAATAATTTCATAGTTAACCTATTTGAAAGAAACAAGTTTCTTGAAAACATTTTAATAAAATTATAATCATTGAAAAAGATAATAAATTTGGATTGTATCATTATATAATATCTTTATCATATCATAAGAAATATTATAGGATGTTGAATTAGATGAAATGCGCATTTATAATATCAATATATAAATTCCCTTAAAATAAGAAGAAAGATCATTTTCTTTGGGTATATTTTATTTCAAAGTAAAAAATGCACAAAATATTGGGAATACATTTCTATATAAAAACCATAAAAACATAGAAAAAGATATTCCTAATGAAAAACAATGAATATAGTGGGAAATATATACCAATTAAACGCATTAATAATAATTTTTTTCACACATTTTTAATAAAAAACAATATTGTTAGAAAATTATAATACAAAAAATGTTAAAGGAACATTTATTTTTAAATTAAATTAAAATACACTGAAATGATACTAATTACAATATATATTTATATATTAGTACATTGATAAAATAAAATAAATGAATATGGGCAGGGATGATTATTATTTATGGATGAGAAGATGAGTTATTCTTAGATTATTTACAAAAACTCCATCAAGTAAATTAAAAACATGATGAGAGGTTAAAAAGAAAATATGACTTGTAATACTCATTAAAACCTAAGTGAGAATAAAATATAGATGTTTTAGATAGAATGATCTTATTATTTTCCCATATGGATATTTATTCATCACTGTCTCAAATTATTTTGGGATTCGGTTGAAAACCCTTATAATTTTGGTAAACATTAAATCAAATTAACAAAAATAAAATTAAACGATCTAGCTTGTAAATAGAATGAATTACATGAAAATAATTATATAATAAATTAATGGGGTTTTATATACACAACATATGAATAAAAGGTTGTCAATATAGAATATTTATATATTATAGAATATTTAAATGAGAAAACCCTTACCTATAATATTGGGTTTCAAATAAATGTATTATTAATAGAACAATTAAAATTAATTATATTAATAAATTGTTTTAAAACCATATTTATATATATTAAATTTCATATTATTTGGTTTCAAATTTTTTTACACATCTATTAGTTAGTTATATGTTATTTTCATTATAACATGTTAGTAATATTGATAATTCCATGCTAGTTTTATAATGTTGATGTATGTTCCAATTAGTTAATAAAAACTTCTATATTATTATATATGTAAAGGTAGTAAAGGAATTTTATTTAAATGATTTATAAGGTCTAATGTTAATTTTAGGGATTATATGGGTATGGTTTATGATAATTGGTTCTATGAATTTTATGTTTCAGGAACTTATCTATAATAATATAATTATATATAAGGACCATTCATTTTAATGTCATCCTTATAAAATATTTTTATTGAATAATGTAATCCTTGATGTAATATATAAAATTTATTAATGTAATCTTTATTAATCATGATATAAATAATTATGTGGTATAAAATTGTTCATATTGGTGGTTGAACACAATGAAACTCAAACACATAATAATCATTAATGAGATAGCATATTGGGTTATATTAATGTAATAAAATGTTCACAGAAGCATAATGATGTCAAAATAAAATCATTACCATTGAAAATAATATATATAAGGATTGATGGAGGGAATTTTATTGAAAAAGGTAGAGAATAATTTATATACTAACATGATGAATTCTCTCTATATAGACATGGGTTCTTATGGAATAAATGATTTAGGAAGTTTTATGTAAATATGATATATAAAGAATATATAACTTTTTTGGGATGATAAATGTGTAGTGATTTAAGATATAAAAGAATTCTTTAGCAGTTTGGAATGATCTGGGAGGTGACCTTTTATATGTGGTATTTTAGTGGAATTTCAACAAATATTCATTTTTTTAGTTAATTTTTTTTATTTTAATAGTAAATTGGATACAAAGTTGAAAATTGTATAATTTATAATTTTTTTAATCAGGACTCAATACATGCATTTATAGAGATGATTTATTATTTTTTATTCCAATACTAGTTTGATTGACCGCTTTGACCTCAATTTACCTTTACCGTGGCATGAAAATGTTTCCCTTGGTAAAATATTTTTATGCATTAAAATTTAATTTCCCCATTATATAATTTGAAAATTCATTATGAACTTCTTCTCTCAATATATTAAAAATCAATTTCAAATTATATGCAATTTACATTTTATGTAAAAACATCAAATATATAAAAATTTGGGTGTCATTGAGAAAATTAATTTCTAAACACCATGAGTCTGAACCTTATATCATATAAATTATAAATATAATTGATGTTAATGTTTTTTTAGGATATTGACTCTTTAAATTTTATTTATCATAAAAAAGTGATAATTTATATTTATCAAGGAAAAAGATACAAAATGTATAAAATATTTAAAAATATACTTTTAACGAATAAAATATTCTATTATTATTTATAACTAGTTGATATTAATTCGAAAAATTTTATAATATATATATATATATTAAAAATTAAATTTAGAATTTTTTTATAAAATAATATAAATATATTTTTAAATTAATACTTATAATATATAATTAAATAACACTTTTAAATAAATCATTATTCTTTGCCCACGATTGATTAAATAATAATTATTTAGTGTTATTTTTTTCATGGTTGATGTTTTTTTGTTTACAAACAACTATTTTTTTAATATTCAATTTTAATGAAATAGTACTTCAATAACAATAGCTGTAGTTCAATGCAACAGATAAAAATTAATTTCTATAATAAAATAATATAATTAAAAAAATTATTTTATTTTTAAATTTATCATTTAAGATTTATATTTTTTATAATTGGGTCCTTATAATAATAAATAATCAATATACAATAAGATATATTCATTGCCAAGGACCATATATCCAATAATCAAATTTCAGAAAAAAATATTCCCATGTATATATATCCAATGACCATATATATAATGTTAATGTTTCATTTCTATATGTTTCTTTAAAACAACACTATAGTAGTTCACCTTATATAATTTTCATTCATCATTTCTACTATATTTTAAATTCCTTATCTTATTTAAATAGTTTAAATTTTTATAATGGTCTTCATACAAAACCATTATGGTAATGTTTTTTCCCCTAGTATTTCAATTTATTTATACTATTATTCCTCTAGTAATTTTCATAAATATTCTTCATATTTCATTTTAATAATGTTTTCATATTAAGATTGTATTATAAAATTTCACCTCCACAAAATATTTTGTGGTTCATTTTAGTTTTGCGTTTCATGTGAAACAATCTTTTCAACACTCTATTTATTTTAAACGAAATTTTTACAATAACCTAAGGGTGTAACATTATACTCCCTTAAATAAATTAACTACTCATAATTTTAATTATACCTCACTATTTCCAATAGTTGGAAGTATGAAGACAATAAACATGATTGTCAATATAATTTAAAATGAAATATAAACTTAGATCTCTTTGGTAGGACAACGAAACTAATATTTTACCACATTTATTGGAAATACACTAAATTTAGTTCCCCAACATTCATTTCAGATAGATATATTTGATAACACGGTATTTTAATCTGTATAATGGAAGTAATTTACCTTGTGTTTTTATAGTTCTATTTTGTACTAATTGATTATTTATGAATGGTGATTTGTAACAAATCCCTAATGAATATTTTGATTATGTAAGCATGTAATACAGTGGAAACCCGTGGTCGATCATAAGGTGACCTCTCACCCAGACATAGAAAATATTTTTCTATTGTTACTATAAGATTTAATCTAATTAAATTATAAATAATATATTAAAATAATCAAGGTGTTGAAATATATTTGAAATATAAATATATTGATAAAAAAACTCAACAATGAAAAATAAAATATACATGAAAGTTAAAAGTTGATTTTTTTTTCAAGATAGTTCATATATATCAAATAATAATTATAAAATATAAAATTGATATCCAATTCATTGTGGAATATCACTCCAAAACATCTTTAATGGAATTTTTACTGCCTCATGCCAATAACTCTGTATATAGAGAAACAATCTCCATAAATATATCGAGGATAACTCTCCGTTATCCAAAACCATTCAATACATACTCCAAGTTATTCATGACTTAAATTGTGAAGGGAATGGAGATTGATAAAAAATAAACAGTACTTAATTATAGAGAAACATTATTGTACACTCAACATTGTTTATTTAACCACCATTATATTCATTGAAATAGAATAATCAAATAAGGTGAATTTCATAACGGCATGAAAATATAATCCCACAATTGAGAAACAATGATGTTAGTTCCCCATTTTTTTCATATATTATTCACATTCACGTTTCAAAAATGGAAAAGGTTAATTGAAAATGATAATCAAATGTGAAACCAATATAAATAATAGTGAAATATTATAGTAGAAAAAACAAATATATAGGAAAATGGATAACTCTGTGGCTACTTATTTTGAAATACAATTTTGGACAAATTAGTAGTTAGGAAGGGTTAAGTACTAATATCTCCATACATATCTTTTGAATATGTATACATTTTAAACAAGTTAAATATTTGAATTGATGAATTTTATATTCTGTGAAGTTGTTTTGTAAATGTTTTTCATGTTCACCCATAATGATTCATCTTATTTAAACCCATTTTGAGAATATTATGGTAGAATTACAAAATAAGACATATCTTCCATGGCAGACTCTTCATATACTCATCCCCCTATTTCCCCTTAAATTATGGACTTGATAATAATAAAATAAAAAGAGTCAAAAATTATAGAACTCCTCAGATACTGTGATATCACCAAGTTATAATTTCACTCATTTGGACCAGCTAAATATAGGATATTATCTAATATTAATAATTAAATTAATCTTGGCGTAGAGTATATTTCCTGATTTACATTATCATATTATACCTCAAAATTTTAGAATAACTTCATTACAATGTTTAGTAATATGAATCATATTATGCCTTTTATTCTATAAAAAGTAATTTGGAAATTTATATTAGTATAGAAAAAAATTTCTCTGAAAAAAATTGATTAAAAACATATAAAATTATAAGATTAATATTTTTTTATGAAATTTTCCGAAATTATTAAAAAAGCAAAAATATTAGAAAAATTCTCATAAAATAATTCATTGGTTGGGAAAACAAATTCATTTTAGTATAACATGATAGAATATATAATCATCATTATTCCCCCACAATTAATGATTAATCTATCAAGAATCATTAATTATTCAAATCGAAATTTGTACCTAAATCTAGAGTGATAAAGTTCTATGATCTATAGTAAAATAAAATTGTAGGACCCTGGGAGACCCTGAGAGGGGAGGGGTGAATTTGGGTGTCATATTTTTCTTTTAAACAGATGCTTCTTGTTCCCACATTGGTAGGAACTAGTTTAACCAATATAAAGGATATGATAGGAAATCAAACATTTACACACAAAGAGATGACAAATCACTTTTTAATTGGTTCATCACTAAGGGCTACGTCCAAGGAGCATACACAGACAGGTTGTCGGTCGTACCAAATTACACTATTCCTCACTAGTTGTGTGTTAAAAAGGTTCATGAACAGTCAATTTGTCCTAGGCTCACTGCCTTTACAACTATTCAGGGATATCCCAATGGGTCCCTCTAGTCACTCCCGTGGACTCCCCCTGTCTCACTGCCTTTGGTGAAGTCACAGTCAGTTTACAGATATGAAGGTCTCTTGAATAGGTTCGCATATAAGTCTTTGTCTCTGCTTTTCATGATACTTTGCTTGTGTTGAAGTCCTGAAATGATGCTCTTGAACACACTAAACCACTAATCCGAATAATCCAAAAGTGAAAACAGGTTACACAGATGATTTCATGCCGCACATAACCTTTGCACGCAAGTTCTCAATTTTGCGCGCAATACATGATTTTTGCATGGAAAATATTTCACGCAACTTCTTCTTTTTATGTGCAACCCGTAATTTTTCATGCAGATCATATTTTTTGTGCAGCTCGGAATTTTTCCCGTAGCTCGGACTTTTTCACATAGCTCAGACTTCTTCATGCAGCTCGAACCTTTTCGCACAACTTAGAATTTTTAACGCAACTTCATTTATGAGAACCTTTTACGCAAATCATCACTCGAATCATCTCTATGTCTTTAGCTCTACGGAATGAGGGGGGTCACCTCTTATTTATAGGCTTCTCAGACCACCGCACACAAAACCCCCTTTGCTGTGAAAAACCTCTCATTTCGCACGTAATATTTCATGCAGGTACTGTTTTTCTCACACATCTCCTTGTTTTTTGCACAGCCCATACCTTTTCCATTTTTCAACGTTCTAATTCTGCAACACTACTTGTGCAAAAAACCTCACTCCACTATTTCGTGCACCACACTATTTTTCATGCACAACTCAAATATTTTGCACACAACCCAAATTTTCCCCCACCACTTCCTCTTTTCCCGCACCTCCTTTTACCAATAATCCATGTCTTCATTTTCCGATTTTTAGGCCCAAAAATTTGGTAAACACTGGAGAACACCGCCACCTTCAATACTTCTGTCTTCTTGAACTATATGATCACTTTATGAGACACATTCTGAACTTCCATTGAGGATTGACAACAAACACAAACCATACTCCAATTCATGCATTGAATGAACATGGTTCAACAATCTCCCCCTTTGGGTTTGTTGACAATCAGTAAATAAATTCAATAGAGCACTAGCCACATGAATACAAAAAACGCAAGAATCAACTCAGCCAACAATCTAAGTCTACGTGAGCAATGCTTGGTATAGAAAATAAGTGGGGAAGCGTGAATTTGGATCCTGTGTTTTGGAATTCGCAATGACACCCAAGTAATTCTCTTAAATTTCCCCAAAAGCATTACATGTCAAATGTATACCTTCTTATCCTATCAATGAATTCTCATTGTGATAACAAACATGTCCTAAATTTATTCCTTCTCCCCCACTGGAAATAAACCCAAAGATCGGTATTTGCTCATTGAACATCACAATACACCCCCTGAATAGTATCTCCCCCATAAATCTACATCATATTCCCAAAAATATTAAAAACAGTTAACATAACTAGGGGGAGGGTTATATCGTAACCACCTTATGCATTGGAAGGTGGATGAACACCAAGTTTCAATCGATGCTTCTCAAACACAACCACTGATAGTGTCTTGGTCAGGATATCAGCCACTTGCTCATCATTTCACAAATGATCCATTCTAATCACGCCTTTCTCTTTGATAATGTGATACCTGATTTCAATATGTTTTGTACGAGAATGCTAAACATGATTCTTTGTAAGAACATTTGTGCTCTTGTTATCATAGAAAATTACCATTGGTTGCTTCACCTCATCACCAATATCTTTTAGTTGTTGCTTCATCCATAAAAGTTGAGTGCATGCATTTGTGGCAGAGATATACTTAGCTTCAGATTCTTCTTCTGAGCCAACATCATGATGTGACTGCTGAGTGTTTTGTACAGCTTCCTCTATTTCTATATTTGTATTTTCTCCACATTGACTTTCTTTATCACTTTTTATCACATTAGCATATGAAATTATTGAAGCATTTGTGGTTTTCTCTTCAATGATCTTAACATCACTGCTTTCCACAATCCTTCCTAATAGCTTGTTGAAACACTTGTAGGCTTTGCTGTTCATTGTGTATCCATGGAAAATCTTGTCATCTACAATGTCACCATACTTCCCTTGATATAATTGTTTGTTCCTGATGTAGAATTTACTTCTAAAAACACGAAAATATTTCAATGAGGGATTCCTTCCATGCCACAATTCATATGGTGTCTTGGTCTCACCATTATAATGTTCTGTTCGATTTTGAATATACATTGTAACTTAAATAGTCTCTTTCCAATAATCTCGTGGAATATGACTCTCAATCAGCATAGTTCGTGTCATTTCGATCAATTATCGATTCCCGCATTCAACAACTCCATTTTTTTGGGATGTTCTCACTACATCTACCTCATATTGTTTCCCATGTTTCTCTAGATATTTTTCAAATTCAATGGATGTGTATCCCCCCTCCATTGTTAGATCGCAGTACAATGATTGTACGTCCAGTATCATTCTCATTAATTTGGTGATAAGTTTTCATGCAATAAAGTACTTTTAAATTCTTGTGAATAACCATTACACAAGCCATTATACTATAATCATCAATGAAAAAGACGAAGTACCTCTCTCCATGAGTTCTGACAATATTTATCAGGCCACATACATCTGTATGTATGAGATCAAGAAGGTGTGATTCCCTTTTCTTTTTTGGTCAATATAAATTACAGACTAGCTTCTACTATATGAATGAATAACTATTCCTTTACATTCACATTTCAGAATGGGGATATCCAAGACTATCTTCAGCTTAGATATCTTTTCCATGTCTTGTTGGTTAATGTGCCCCAGCCTTCCATGCCACAAGTTGTTTTCTTCTTCAATAGACAAATAGAAAGAGTTCACTTTGCTGTCAACCTGATATAAGTTTCCATCTGTTCTATATCCTTTCATAAGATAATTACATGTGTCTCCATTTATAGTGCAGCCTTTTTTGATTCAAAGACACTATGATCCCTGGGTCATAGTGTAGGCTCACACTAAGTAGATTGTGACATAGACAATCCAAATAAAGAACTTTAGTCTTCATTAGCTATCCATTGGCGAGAGTAGTATTCCCACTACCTTTAATCTTCAAATAACCATCATTATTAAACCTCACTGTTCCATCAACCTTCTTTTTAATATTCATTATGTACATCATTTCCCGTCATTTGGAAAGATCATCCACTATAAAGAATCTAGGTGCTGCTGCTCTTTGTAGCTTTGAGGGATAATTCTGCAATATTGGTTTTCTCAATCTTCTTCTTTTCATTCTATGAGATATTGGATTGAGTATAGGATATTGATGGACTTATAATACTTTCCTCCTCAAAATCATATTCTTCATACCCATAATCTTTTTCCAGAGGATAAAACTTGTTTGTGGAAATAACACCATCAGGAGGGTGAAACCTAACCTGTTTCTTAGAGATGAATGGAATTATCTTTTTATAACTCTACTTGCAATACATAGATTTATGTATAAAGTTGGAACAATAAAAATAGTAACCAAAGAAGCTATTTCTTCTATAAGATGGAGGATATGAAATCGGTCTCCTTTATTAACTTCCCAGATCTTCCCCATTCATGTAGCTCTTTGTTTTTCTAAATATGACATGGTTTGACCTAGATATCCACAGAACATACATTTCATGAGGGGAAATGTATTGTCACTTAAATTTATCATAATGCCTTCTTCCTTGGGAAAATGGTTAGACTGCTTGTCATTTCTAAAATATTGAGGATAATATTTAGTTCTTCTTTTAGTTTGGATTGAGTGTTTCTTTTTCAGCATTTCAGGTAACATTTCAACATGTCTATCTTTCATCTTGTCTTTCTTTTGGCTCTTTTCACTTCTAGCAGTTGATGTCCCAGCTTCACAGCCAATTCCACTCTTTCCCATCCATGCGGGTCTTTGATCACTCAAGATTTTTTCAACCCCATCTGAACCACACTTGGCTCTTACTAGTAACTATGCATCTGAGAATCTTCAAAAATGAATTTTCTTTTTACCCTCATTTGTGGCTGATCGACACTCAAGTTTACTGTTAAGTGTAACAACTTCTTCTTCAAGACCCTCAACGGTCTTGGACTTCTCTTCCAGTCTGGATGTAAGGTCATTTATGACCTTTGCTTATTCTTCAATTCTATTCTTCAATTCCACAATGTCGTATGTGCTTTCATGGATTGATGATTGAACTCTCACTTGTTCTTCTTGTCATTCAATTTCTGCTTCAAGCTCATCAACATATTATGATGATTCTTACACCATTTCATTCCACTTACTACATCTCTTGCATTTGTTCTCAAGCTTTGAAAAGGCATCCTTAATTTTCAACTTGGGATCACCATTACGTGTCATATGATTGTCTCCGTCTTTATCGATCGAGGGTTTTAACTTTTCAATGGTTGCCATCATGGAAGAATGGTTTTCAGTTTTAAATTTAGGTTCTTCTTCTTCACAGAATTCAATATCATCCTCTTCCTCTTCACAGAAAAAACTCTTCTTCTGTACCTTGTTTCCAGATTTGAAGTCCCCCTTTTTGAAAAACCTTTTTCATGGCATCTCAATTTCTTTTGCTTCACATTCTTCATCATGGAACGTTTTTTGGAACAGAGAGGCAAAGTGCCCAACTCTTCCACAGTGAAAGCATGCCAGAGGTAACATACATTTAAATTTTCCTTTTCCCTTCTTCAACCCTTTCCCCATCATCTTCATCAGGATGCATCTTTAGTTCGTCAAACCTATTGTGTAGGACTTGAATATTTTCTTCCTTCACTTTGTTATCTCCTTCATAGATATTTTCAATTTTATCTACCATATACTTTGTTGAGGTGAAACTCATCACCTATAGATAGATCTGATCAGAAAGAGCCGCAGTGATAGCATTCTGAACTTTAGCATCTACATCAAGAACTTTCCTATCTGTATCAGTCATAGAAAGACATGTTGGATCAATAACATGTATTCCTTGCATATTAGAAAAGAGGGCCTCCATTCCTAGAGGTCTTAAATGAGATCTCATTCTGTTATTCCATATTTGAAAATTACTTCTATCAAAGAGAGGGATTCCCTAGCATTGACAACATTCTCCATGACGACAAAGTACATATCAAACACCAGTAACCTCCCTTTAATACCACTTGTAGAACCATAGGACACCATTAGAGGGGAGGGGTGAATCAGGGTGTCAAATTTTTCTTTTAAACTAAAGGATCTTGTTACCACATTGGTAGGAACTAGTTTGACCTATATGAAGGATATGAGAAGCAATCAAACATTAATATGAAAAAGGATGACACATCACTTTTTACTTGGTTCACCACTAAGGGATGCGTCCAAGGATCATACACCAGCATGTTTTCGGTCGTACCAAATTCCCATATTCTTCACAAGTTGTGGATTACAAAGGTTTTGGAACAGTCACTCTTTCCCAGGATCACTATATTTACAACTGTTTAGGGATAGACCACTGCGTCCCTTGGGTCACTCCCGTTGACTCCCCTTGCTCACTGCCTTTGGTGAAGTACCAGTCAGTTTACAGACATGAATGTCTCTTCAATAGATTCACATTGAAGTCTTTGTCTCTGCTTAGCACGAGACTCTGCATGCATTGAAGTCCTGAAATGATGCTCTTAAACACACTAAACCACTAATCCGGATAATCAGAAAGTGAAATCAGGTTACACAGATGCTTTTGCGTAGCACCTACCCTTTACGCGCAAGTTCTCAATTTTGAGTGCAATACATGATTTTCACGTGGAAAATATTTCACGCAACTTTAACTTTTTACACGCAACCCATAATTTTTTGCGTAGATCATAATTTTCGCATAGATCATAATTTTTCATGCATCTCGGACTTTTTCATGCAACTCGGACCTTTTCGCGCAGCTCAAAAGTTTTCGCGCAGCTCGTAATTTTTAACGCAACTATATTTACCCGAACATTTTACATGCATCAACACTCAAATCATCTTTAAGTATTCAGTTGTACGGAATGAGGGGGGTCACCTCTTATTTATAGGCATCTCAGACCCCCACGCGCAAAACCCCTTATGGCACAAAAAACCTCTCATTCGACACGTAACATTTCGCACAGGTACCATTTTTCGTGCACATATCCATGTTTTTCACGCAGCCCATGACTTTTCCATTTTTTGACATTTTGATTCCGAAACACTACGTGAGCAAAAAACATAGCTCCACTATTTTGCGCACGACGCTATTTTTTGGGAAAAACTCAAATATTTCACGCGAAGACCACATTTTTTTCACCACTTCCTCTTTGAGAACACCTCATTTTACCAACAATCCATGTCTTCATTTTCTGATATTCAAACCCAAAAATTTGGCAAACACTTGAGAACAGAACCACCTTCAATACTGTTGTCTGCTTGAACTGTATGATCACTTCACTAGCACACATTCTAAACTTCCACTGAGGAGTGACAACAAACACAAACCATACTCCAATTCTTCCATAGAACGACCATGGTTCTAACAAAATTTACATCATGTATAAATATAAAATAAATTCAAAATAATTTTTAAAATAAAAATTTTAATTCATTAAACCATTAAAATACATTCATATCCCAATCACAACGTACCTAACATTGAAAATTATGTCACTCTTGACTTGAGAGAAATTAAATCTCAAGTTATGATGTTATTATAAAATTTTTTGTATCACTAAAGGATTATACAAATTCTAATATATCTAGTTCATAAAACATACAATCAAATTCAATAATGAGATCATTTTCAAGTGATTTTGGTAGTTAATAGATGGTGTGTAAAATTATTTAAAAATTTATATCTAATAATAGGATGTTAAAATATTAAAGATAAGGCATGAATATTCAATAGAGTGATAGAGAATGATAATCACTCAATTGAACATATAAAAATACACCAATTTCCCTTTTTATGACTTATGACATGAGTATAAAATTGAATTCAATGAATTAATTTATCTTAACTATTAATCATTAATTTTTTTTATTTTTAAAATATTATTTCACGGAGCAGAAAATAAAATCTGAAAAAAAATTATTGAATAAAAATTTATACTAATTATTATTTAGTGGGACACGAGTAAATGAATTTAGAACTACGATAAAATTAGTTTTAGTAGTATTTTTTATTATATTTTTATTTATATTCTATTTTTAAATTATTTTAATTTTTTTTCAAAAATAGACGATGAAGAAATATCCAAATGAAATAACTAATTAACACAAATCAGTTCTCACTCAATCTATATCCAATTCTAAAAATAATGAAACAATCCTAAAAAAACCCTAAAAAAAGTTTATCCCCAAGAATAAACTCAATTATAGCTTTCCCCATAAAAACTAGAAATATCTATTAGAAAATATTATGACTGATGGTCTGTGAGGAAAAAATCATCTTCAAATGTGGCTTAAACCTATGAAGAAATTCATAGAATCTATGGGATAAAAATGGGTAGATGTAAAGATTGGTATCAAGTTAAAATTTTTCTAACCAAATAAATGATCCCTATATCATTTCAAAGAATTTAATGAGGTCTACAACTTTTAAAGGGAAACATCATGGGTTTTATTTTATAAACACAATTCAGGGTTCAAACAAAAAATTAGTTGTGTTAGGAATAATATGAAAAAGAGGAATAGAAAATGTGACATAATAGAAACCATATTTTGAGTTAGATTTTCAAGGGAATAGATTTAAAAAATCATTCAAACTCATAAAAATAATTGAAAATAAAATTTCCAGAAAAAATTACCACATTAATAATATTTTAAAATATCTTTTTTTACAAAATCAATAAATCTCTCTTCAATGTAGTTAATCTGTGAAAAATAATAAAATTATTCAATAAATATATAGGTTCTCAATAAATGAAAATGTATAAGGTAGAGAAACACAAGAACATATAATCTTATTAACACAAACTTTGCACATTAATTTCACCATTTAGTTCATTCAAACTAATTAAAAAAATATGGTTAGAAAACACATTGAGAATGAAATAAAAATAAATAAATTTATGTTTACTATAATCCATAGTAAATTCAATAATATACTACCACATAGACCAAAAATGAAATAAAAAACATTAAAAAAATAAATAGAAGGGTAAAATAAGTACATAATGTGGTTTGGATCCCCATGATTGTGCTAGGTTGTTTCTTCCCATAGCTAGGAAATTCATAAATCAATCCCTATATAATAGTTTATTTTTTCATAGAATTGGACACCACAAGATACATTTTACAATTTACATGAGTTGAAAATGATAAATGGGATACTAAAAAAATAATAGAATCGCATCCCCTAGAGTGAATGGAAAAATATGTAAAAGGGGAGAGGGTAAATTCTGAAGGGGTTCCCCTGTTTTATTCAGTTTGAGGAGTGGTATCAAATAGTAGTGAAGATATTGGGAAATGATATGGATTCTATTCTAGATTACATAAAATAAATGATTATTCAATGAATTTTTGTTCAATAAGATCATATTTATATGGACCAGTGTACAAATATACTATATCAACTATTGTTTCTTAAAAATATTCCACATCATTATATTCTTCTTTACCCCCTATGAAATCCATGGGATGGATGAACGTGAAAATGAAAAACCTGAGAATGTAATACACAAGTAAACTTTATGAAACTAAAAAATAAATTATTTCATGGAAATATTATCATCCATACCTAGATCTACTTTACGTACATCTACTTTTTCCAATACTAGTTCGAGTAGTTTTATTCTGGATGGATATAGTTAGTCAATCTATACAAATTTTTCATCAAATTCTATTATCTTAGAATCTAATTCTTCCAAATACAATTAATGTAATACACTTACTATTTTTTTAATGTTCAATAAGGTAGGATCGTTAATATGTTTATCCTTTAAAATGTTTTTACATTGTTAATCCAAATAATGACCAACATCCAAAATTGAATAGGTTAATATTTTTTATTCAAAAATATCTTCATGAAATGGTTCAGTAATGATGAATGTTTATTATATTTCTTTAATCATGTCCTTTCATTGTTTTTAAATAGGAAAATTGGGTGGAATGAGAATTTAATGTTTTTAAACATGGGTTTTATCTTCGTTCCCACTCATAAAGAGTAACTTACACAACTTTAGTGTCTGATAATACTATACATTAACATTATTCTTTGAGTATATTGAAATTTTGTTTTCTTTTTAAAATTAATTATTCTTCCCTAATAGGTAAAAAATCAATCCTATCATATGAACCATCAATATAAAACCCATCATGATCTATGAAATAGAAGTTAATTATTCATATTTTTTAAAAAATTGAAATTTATGATTTTTTATGAAATATAGTTTGTGTATTCTATTGACCTAAATTAAATTGGTTAAAAAATAATGTTAGATTTTTTTTGATAAAAGATAAAAATATTTATTACATAAGAAATAAATATAGTTAACATGCTTACACTATCTCATGGAGGTCACTCACACACATTAATTATCAATTTTCATTACTATATTCAAAAAATTATACTTATTAATAATATAGTAATATAATAAGTGTGTATAAATTTATAATATATATAAATATATATAAAAATAAGAAACAAATAAAAAAATAAATATAAATATATAAAATAATACAATTTAACAATGGAGTTTATTGAAATTGAATAACTTTAATAAAAATATAATCTTGATCACTTATTGAATGTGGCCAATCACAATTCATCCTCAATATTTGAATTGTTACTATGTGACACTAAGATATCTACATGTTGTGAAATACTCTTCCTAAATATATCTAGTATAAATATTCAATTGAAAATTCACCTCTCGCCACACCTTAACTTATTAAATACTTAAGAAGTGAAAGGAATAATGTTTGTATACTAGAAAAAAGAACTAAATATTAAATAAAACAAGTATAATAATCACTATAATTGATTTATACATAATCTAAATTATAATTTTAGTTTTAAGATATTATATGAATTTCAATTACACAATAAAAAATATTATATCCCATGAACTCTAGTGTGGATAGTTCCCCATTTTCATGGTCAGGAGATTCACAAGAATGGAAAAGACAATGAGAATAAAAGTGAAGATAATAATAAGTATAGCAAGATATACTAATAAATTAAAATAAAAGAGAAATATTTAGCCCAAAATATAAAAATATATATATTTGAGTGTGTGTTTTCAACTATATGGTTAACTATTTTTGAATGAGGTTTATTAAAAATTTATAGCCATTTGGGATGAAATTTTTTGGCTCTAAATAGTTTCATCTAAAAACTGTACATAAAATCTACGAAAAGGGAATTAATTTTTTAATGTTTCTATATAAGAAGTTGTTTGTCATAGTATTTTTAATTAACCTGAAAATTTTCATCTTATTTTTAAATGTTTGAATATTTTTATATCTAAATAACTAAATTAAACATTACAACTCTGGAAGGATCTTAATATAGTGATACTCCTATGAACAATGAATTTATTGTCTTGTTATGTAATAATAAGATGTATTCAATGTTAATAGAATTTTTATTTTTATTTGTTAATTTATCTAAATGTGAAATTTTAAGACTTTTTGTGTAACCTTATGTATGGTTTGAACCAATCTCCAAAACTCAACCAATATAAATATAGATTCTATGGCTCAAATTGCAAGTTGGTGTTAGCCTTATAATGTTGGATTCAACTCAAGGGAAATTTTAATGTAATGTATTTTATTAATAAATTAATTCTTAAAAATGAATCAGAAAAGGTTGATTAGTGTATAAATTTTCATTTATGAAACAAAATTAAATAAAAAACAATAAATTTCAAAAGAAATGTCATTTTTAAAATTATGTGGATTTATTTTTAAAATCAAAATATTTGAGAATTTATAATTAAATAATATATTTGTTTGGTTCAAAAAATCTAAATATATTTTTTTTAAAATCATGATCTTAGTAAAAGATCCTTAATTTATAATATATATGAAATTTAGCTTTTCTATCCTTGAAATTAATGTAGAATAATTATTTTGATAGCCACTTCATGTCGAGTATCACATCAAATTTGATTAAATAGGAAATAAAAAGATAATTGAAATCATGTCACTATTAAAAATAATAAATGGGGAGATATATAATTTTGATGAAATCATCATACCATGAAGGGTTTTAATTGATAATTCAATAAATAATTATTAGGTTTATGATATTATTATCTTAAAAACATCATATATTTGAATGAGTGGGTATATCATAAAAAAAATTCAGTTATAGTTTGAATAATGAGGTTTTCTTACACCACATTAGGTTAGTGATCCACTTTATTTGTTGTGATCACATAGGATTTCCCATTATCCCTTATCGTAATAGTATTCTACGGTCGATTGCCAACATTAAACATTGTATTTGGGCACTGGTTTGAATAATATCCATACTCCTTGTAATTGAATCATTGAAGTGTTAGTGATACGTTAGTTAGTAAATTATCTTAATTTATTTTATTAATAGTACTTATTTATTTCCTTAAATATATCATGCTCTATGTAAAATATTTCTATAAATAATTTTTTTATTACATTTATGCAATTTTACTAGAACATTATCCCAAATTTTTTTTCATGCAGGTATAGAAATGTTCATTCTTATATGATATTTTCCATTCAAGATTTTTTGAAAATACATTTTCATTTTCCTATCACCAAACTAATGAGATTAATTGAAATCTATAGTTTCTGTATCCAACAAAAATTCACATTAAATAATTTCTTTGAATATACCAATTTCACTTTGATGATAATGGTAGTAATATAATTGGTAGTAAAATATTATATAATCAATCGATCTTACTATTCGGTTCATTGATAATCCTAAAGAATCTTTTTAAAAGGCATAGTTTGTTTTCATCATAATTTCTTATTGATAAAATATTTATAATTTTAAACTCCAACAAATATCTCTCCACTTTAGTTTGATGCTTTTTTATACTGTATTAATTAAAGTATATGTCCTAAATATCCTCCAGTTTAATGAATTATATTTCTTCCTTTCTACTCATATTCATTAAAAAAGTAAATTATTGGCCATATTCACCTTCCAATTGATAGACAACTAATATTAAATTTTGTTACACAAATTATTAAAGAATATTTACAATATTTTCTATCATGTTGATCCATTTATCATGAAATAGTATATCAAATGACTAACTAATAGATGGTAGTCATGGATTTATGAAATTCTTTCATTTTTTTCTTCTCCGGATCCAGAAAATTAACAATATAAAAATAGTTTAGGTTATATTTTATAACATAAAGTATCATTTCTAAAAATATTTTAAGTTCTTTTCCTATCCCATTTTGTTTTCCATTAAGACAATCATCACATTATCTGTCAATATCAATTTTAACACATTTAATATTTTCTCTAGTAATGAACTATAATAAAAAAGGATAATTTGAGTGTCCTAATGCATTTATTAGAGTAATAAATCATACAATAAGAGTAAATATCCCAAATTTTTTATTTTTTACAAATTAATTTCAACCAATAATATTTTATTTCCATACTACCAAATTTTTTATTGATCATCTTGTTATTTATGTTTTTATCCCCATATAGATTATAACATAATACCAAAAAATAACTACAATCTGCTCTAATACCAACTGAAATGTCCGAAAACCACACTCCTAGAGTCAGCGTACTAAATAAAAGCATCAATCATATACTCAATGAAATTTGAAAATATTTTACTGTTACACGCATGTAATTTAAATCATTAAACATTTCATCTCTTAAATTCCCACATAATTACAAAAACAAAAGGTTCGATGTATTATGATATTTTCTACATGATCATATTAGTTTAAAATCATGCATCAAAATTTTATATAATTATACTTCTCAGGTGATACTTTTTAAGACACATTATCCATAATACTATTATTAATAACCTAGGGAATGAATGAATTAGAAAGGTATGAGATTATATAACTTATATGGGTAAACGTAAGAGATTCCAACTAATGATCATAACTAATCATAAATGAAATATGGGGGTATAATTTCAAAATCAATGCAGAGTAATATAATATAATAAAACTATCCATATTAAATTGAAAAATAAAATTATGAATCATGAGATAAATAAATTATCATAACATAAGGTATCAATCATAAATTTTTATAAACATGAAATAGTAATAAAGAGCCTGTGAAATGTGAATAAGTGAATTTTTTGATAAAATAAACCATTTCAAGGGTAAATACATTCTTAAAGGTGTAATAAAAAAATATAAACAAATATCATGGCCAAAATATGTATTATCATGGGAAAATAACCATGATCCTTGTGGCCTAACATATCCATGTGGTACAATCATAATCATAGGCAATTATCATTTTTGGGGAAATTTAAATAATGTCCTTTATTTGCATTATGAACATTTTAATATGGACCTTTCTTAACATTTTCAATATTTTAACAAGTATCATGATTAACATTTTAAATATTTAAATAAAGAGTATTCTTAAAATTGTGAACATGCTAATATGGTCTCCTTATCTCATTGTGAACAATTAGAAAAGTTCATAACTTATCATTAAGGATATTTTAATATGGACCATGATTAATATTTGAAAAGTTCATATACTATCCTGGATTAAAATTGTGAAGATTTCATTAATCTTAATGTTTATAATTCTATGCATTTTATTAAGGTATTGGCATATCATTGTGAGCATTTAAATAATTTCTATGCGAAAAATTATTATTTAATGAGATATAAATATCTAACCAATGTATTAAAATAGTATAATAGACCCCAAATGATATATTAATAATTTATACTTTTGTGTCCCACAATAATATGTAAACAGTCATGATAATTTTCTTAATTAATTATTAAGAATGAAACATGTTTCCTGAAAACATTAACGTAATATAATCATAAAAAATCAAGAGAAATAAGGTTTATGGTATCATAAGAATCAATACCAGTGGAGTATAATAATATTTTAGGATGTTGGCATAAATTAAAAGCCGTTAAAAGGATAATTACTATATTTCATTGAAAAACAAAAAGCAATATAATTTTCTTTTGATAAATTATATTTTAATGTCATGATGTATAATAAATCTAAATGAAAATTTATTTATAAAAAAAAATGAAAAATGGGAGAGGATGTTTCTTAAATGAAAATATCAAAAATTGTGGGAAAATAAATTTATACAAAACACATTATAATAGACTCCATTATAACTTCTTTTATAAAGGTCATAACTTTTTAAAATTGATTATACAAAAATAGTTAAAATAATGTCTATTTTATACATAAATTAACATCTAAAAAATGCTTTATGAAATCATATAAGTATATATATAGACATCATTAACAAATATTCTGAGGGAGATAAAGTATTATTGAATAAAAAGACCAGGTATTTTCAATTAAAGCATTAATTTTGAAAAATTATGAACCAACGGGGATGTTAAATGTTAATATGTCACTTCAAAATATTTTAAAAATTAAAATATATTAGTATAATGTTTGTTTTCGTTAAAAAAAGCACATAATTTATATTGAATAAAATTTATTAATAAAAAAATTGAATTGAGTGTGAGATAAGAATAAATCCCCTTCTGTCTTTTGTAATCTTTGAATCATATTCTCTTGATGGGAAGTATGTGATTTGCATTTTCAAATAAGACGAATTAAATTAAGGTTGTTATATAAGACATTAATGTGATAATATATAGACCAAAAAAATTATATTGTTGGTGAATATACAACATATATCATTGAGAGTAAATAAATATGAGAAAAATGTTAACATTGTTCTTTATTTTCATGAATTTTATTTATCAAAAGGTATAATAACAATTGAAGTCAATAACTTATTTTATAACATTGTAAATATATTTTCGATTTCATGCACTTTTAGTACAATCACTCTATAAACATATAGTAATTAGATATAGTTTATTTTCATCACTAGATGTTAGTAATATTGACTAATTAATAAAAGTTTCATAATGTTGATGTTGCTCCAAATTCATTAATATCATGTTTATAATTAATAAATTAGTCAGGGTAGATTAAAAATTATTTTTAAATTACTTATATATTTCTATATTCATTTGATTGAGGATATGGGTATGGTTTATGAGAATGGGATCAAATATTATCTTGTTTAAGGAATTTAATAGTCACAATAGTTTTCTACATAATGAAAGTTAATTTTTGTGTCATTTTTCTAGAATCATATTCAAGAAAAACATTAATCATTTAGAATAATTTATGTTCATAGTTGATCATAGGCAAATAAAAAAATGTTATACTAATTAATGAGTAAGAGTATATGATTGTATAATAATAATATCAGTTTCTCGTAAGAATAATGATGTCAATAGAAAATAATTATTGAGTATAATAATATTTAAAAATTATATATTATTGAAGGTAATTTGAAATGATAGAGAAAAACATGAATACATAATTTATGAATTCTCTCATTCTCGACATGGAATCCCTGGGAATTAAACATTTAAGCTTCATTTTTGGGTGAAAAATATATAACTAATCTGGGAAATATTTTGGAGAGGGTAAATTTTTAAATATTTATGAAATGTTTTTATTCTTTTCGAAATAGTAGTGAATCAGTACATTTCAATGTGATTTTTCAGCATCTTTTAGATAAATATTATTTTCCCATAGTGTAAAGATACCATTGTAAAAGTAAAGATGATATAAATTGTAAAATAATTGACATGGGATATTTTTAAACTGATAAATCTAGAAAAAATAAAATTTTAAATGGTTTTGATGATATTTTGTGTCTTTACCAAATTATTTTACCCTTTTATTCCTTATTTTATATTTTTAATGGTATCTCAATTTTGACGTCAATAACTTTTTTATACATAAAAATGACACTGAAATCATTAAATAATTTTTTCTTGCTAAATTAAAATTTTGAATCGATTTATTCTAATCTAATTTCTAAATATTTTATATTTAACTTTTATATAAAGACATAAAATAACAAGAAAAAATATTTTAATAGAAAAATAATTTTTTAAATATTATGTGTTTTATATCCCATAATATCAGCATTTAAATAATTGAGCTTCCATATATATGTTTATTAAATGAATTATTACATTATAACCACCGGTTTAAATTGATATATTTAATTTATTAATGTAAGAATATAAAACAATAAAAAATACATCAATTATAAAATTTCAATTTTTGATATGAAAAGATATTATTGTTATTTATGACCAATTTAAATTCATTCTACAAATGTTAATTTATATATATATATAATTAATTTTATCAAATTTTGTAAAATAATATGAATTTAATTTTTACATGAAAAAAACATAATAAAATAATATTTCATAGTAAATCATATTAAATTATTAAAGAATAATTAAATAAATAAAATTTTTATTCTATTAATTTTTCTAGGATTATATTCATTTGATATCCAAACAATTAATTTTTATCAGTCCATTTAATTGATATAATTTTATAACAATAATAATATATAATAAATAAAATAACATTTTTATAATAAATTTATTCTAATTAAATTTTATCATTTTTCCATTATTTACTATTTTACTATTATACTATTCTAATTTTATTAATAAATATTACAGGTCATCGGTATAACTATTAGATATGAGTATAAAAATGATCATACATCCTTAAATTATATATATAATAGTCATATTTCTCTCATATATATTGCTTTAAAACATCTATAAAATTATTCATATTAGTTAGAACTATATTAATATGTATACTAATTTTATAATTCTAGGCCATATTTATATTATTTATATTGCAGTGGTGATATTCACTAAAACCCATAGAGATAATGATTTTATAATTATTGTATTTTTATTTACTTTTGGTTTTATTCCTCTTGTATTTTTCAAAATGATCATTCATATTTTATGTAATATCCCACACCTCCGTATTTTCTAGAGTGAAGTTGGAATTTCTAAATGGACTTAAGCAACATCACTATGATGCCAATGTCTTGAAATAAATTCCAAGGGATTTAATACAATTAGGGGATGATGTTCCCATTGAAAACTAAAAAACCTAAACCAACATACCATAACCAAACAAAATCTATATGATGCTTGATTAGAATGTAATAAAGCACAATGTATAACAACTGAACCAATTGTATCAGAGTTCCAAGAGAAAAAAAATGATTACTATCAACTAAAAACCGAAAAAATGTAACAAATATAAAAGATTCAAAGAAATGACTCCATTTCCCCTTATGTGCACTAAGATACAACTCCAAAATATATCCCCAATTTCATGAAGCACCTCTAAATAAATGTGATTCGTTTCCTTTACATTTTTCTCAATACACAAAATCTTCCAAAGAAAATATGTGAATAAGAGAAGGTGAGTAATGAAACTAAGTATGATTTTTCAGTTGAACTTCCATACTCAATCCACTATGATAAAAAATGTTTTTACATTTTCATAGAAAAATTAATATCTAAAACATTAAAATAGATTATATTAAACCCAAATAATTTCACACCAAGTTTTTTCCCTTACTAAATACATTCACATAGAAGGAAACCAAACAATTCATTTAACCATTTCTTAGTTTTCAATTAGGAATAACCCATTACATTTCTCATAACCAAATACATAAACAATCAACCACAAAAGATTAGTGTTTCCTTTGATGGTGTAACTTCATATCCACAACCCATCCCTTAGATGGCGATAGTTCATATCCATTTTCCATCACATTCAACTAATGATTAACTATTTAATCCAATGACTATCCCAACACAATCATTGTAAAACCATTTAAACAAAACTATCCATTTATTGAAAACAATTTTCCATGAATAAAAAACCAACAACTATTATAAAATTGTAATTTCAAAATTCTTGAAACCAATTTCAATTTCCAAAAAACAAAAATTTTTAATAATTCCCTAAACCCTCACTAATGAGGGTATCCATCAAGAATTTCTCAAAAATTATTAATTCAAATTCAATAAAAATAATAAATTTCAGATTGAGCCTTCCAGTTTTAATAGTATGAGTAGAGGGTGAATCAGCCTACCTTGAAAACTATGGAGAAAATGAAGAACTACACTTAATCCTCAACAAAACCACATTTAATTTCTAAACAACCAATTTATTTCATTATATATAACATAATTACAGCCATATATAAACCTGATTTGCATAAAAAATAAAATATCAAACCTAACACACTAGATTAATGAATCGATGACTAGAAAAAGAAGTAGATCTATAAAAACCCATCGAGAATTAAGACTTATTAAGAGATACAACCTTCGAAACAAAATGATTTCAAAATTAATTTATTACTTTTCAAAGGGTACAAACGTTATAGAATTTTGAAGGAAAAAAAACTAAGTTCGAGTCAAAATAGATGAAAATTAAGTGGTTTAGAGTAAAAGCCATGTTAGTCCAAATTTTTTAGGATATAACTTTTAACTAGGAAATGTTGGATTTTATTGTTAGGAAAAAACGCTGTCATCTATACAACAACCACTACCTTAAGGATAACCTCACATAGTTGGATCACATGGTTAGAAAACCCATGCCCCCACCATGCATAATCCCTTTACCTCGCGTCACAAAATTACTATTAGGTGGACACACAATTTGAAAAAACTACGAGCCTAACTGTATGCCTACCATAAGAGCAAGCATGTTTTTCATGATTCCGTGTAAGGGTTTTTGGGTTTCAACTAACTATGCTAAAACCATATACCCCCAAAATCCCCAAAAACATTCCAAAAATACATTCAAGCTCTACTAAACTTGAGAAAAACATATTATATACATAAAATACATATATAATGGGTTACTTACCTAAAATGGGGGGTTCGAAATTATATACATCATTGGCCATTACTTCACATGAATGTATAAAATCACTACTTTATTGATGATCTAGGTAAAATGTTTGACCATTTATTTCTCTACTTCCCACGTCTCTTCTATAATCCAACCATATTTCCACAAAATTTATACTTTACTAATTCTTTTCCCAAGAAGACTTTCTCATTCCAATCAACAATATTTTTTGGCATATAAACCATTAATGCATCTCTACCTAGTTCAACACAATCCTATAAAATCACATGGCTAGTATATGGATGATACTTTTTCAACTGAGATACATCAAAAACATTATCAACTACATAGAACCATTTTGGAAAATACAAACTATATAACACATAACTAACCCATTATTATATCCCAAAAAGGATTATGTATCACGGATATAACATTACATTATTTCTATAACAATGATTCAAATTCCATGCATATATTCTCATGAACACATGATCACTCACCTCAAATGAAAACATTCAACGACAATGATCCGCATATGATTTCTAAGGACTCTGAGCCATCTCTATTCTCATCCTGATCAACCAAATCTTCTCTATTGTCATTTGGACAAGGCATTTCAAAACTAGTAACTTCTCACATATTTCCACTCAAAAAATTAGAGAATGAAAAATATTCCCATATAATGCTTAAAAATGATCTATATGTATTGAGGCTGGATGAATTTCATTATATAATAACTACATTAATGGTACATTCTAAGATTCTAACCTTTTAAGGAGTGGAATCATGATTGTTTTTAGGTACTTTTTTTCATATGTGATTAATTTTTTCATTTATAATTCATGGATCAATTTGGTGAATTTTTAGAAAATTGAAGGAAAGAGGTTTGTTCACATTCAGCACATGGTCAGAGAAATCCGTGTGCTCCAGCACAACAAACTATGGAACTATAATCAGTAGGGGTTTGTAAGGCTAGTGAAAAGAATTTCCAATTATTCTCCTTAAAATGAGGTACCATGAACCCCAAAAATACCAGTTTCTTGATTGTCACATAGTTATGAAAAACTTTGCACCCCTACCCATGAAATACTGCACAATTTTTAAAGTGGTCCAAAAATTATTTTTAATTTCCAGAAACCCATGAACGTCACTCATTTTGACCCAGACAAGGAAACTTTAGATTTATGAAGATTATAGAGCTTTATGAATGGATTTTATGGTGTGATACCATTATTCCTCATGATTTGAATCTCGTATCGATGATCTTCTCCTTTAACTTTAAGTGAATTTTAACTCATAGAATTCCTAGTCATCCTCCTTCCATCTCTCATCATTTTGTGGAAAATAACCTTTTGTTTCTCTAGATATATATTAATATTTGGTGAATCTATATCTATGATTGTGGATCTATAATTATAAGTATGTAAATAGTAATTTTTTGACATTTACTAATGGTTTTGAGTATCAAATATCGATCTATGTCGGTGTGCTACTCGTTTTTTGGGATTTCTATTGGGTGATCATTCATCAACTAATCATGGTAGGTGAACTATAATTAAAATCCCATAGTCTTGATCTTAATTATGTGTATTTAATTATTGGATTTCTATATAAGGTTTAAGAAATTTATTTTTTGATGAATTAATTAATTTGGTTACTTAATTAAGGGAGGGACATGCTATATTTGATATATTTGAGGTAATAGATATGGGATAATTAATTGTGAAATTAATTATGATGAATTTTGGGCTATATCATTGAGAAAAATATTTGTAAACATCAATATAAGAAAATTAAATAAACTATTTGGTATAATTAATTGTTGAATTAATTATGATATATTGACATTGTGAATTTAGTTAATTAATTGTTGAATTAATTAGGTGTTAATGAGAAATTAGTTTTTAAAATAATTAAACTTATTTATATGCTAATGTAATTATAGAATTTATTAAAGGGAATTATGTGATGAGTAATTTTTTAATTATTAATGATATTGAGATGATTTATAAATTGTTGAATTAGTTAATCTGATCAGTATAATTAACAAATTTTTAATTTGTAAGGAAATTGATTTGAATAATTAATTTATTGAATTAATCATGTGTTGAGGAATTCTATCATGATAATTTTTTTTAGGAATTAAATAATTATAACATAATCATTCTATAATTTTAATTAATTAAGGGTTACACGGTCACTCGTTTTTTATAATTAAAGAATAGTATCATGATCATTCAAATGAGATAATTTATTAATGGTAACATGGTGATTCATTTGTGTGAAATAAAAAATGGTAACATAGTCAAACATTTGTGTGAATTAATGAATTGTGATACAATCATTAATATTTGAAAATATAAATTGTAACATGAAAAGTCAACCATGTTATCACCCTTAGGTATTTTTCAGATTCTAGTACCGCCCGATGAAGGTACTGAGGTACATATCTCTACAAGATACTAGAGTTTATGTGGTTAAATAAATATTAATTTATAATGTTATAAGTATTTATTTTTAAATTTTAATTATTTATTTATACTACTTAATGAACTATTGGGAATGGATATTGTTCTTGACACCGCTGGTGGTGGCCTAATGAGTAGTACTGTCACTATACAAGGGATTTCTTTTCAGTACCTGAATAGACTTTAGTGATGTATGATAGGTCAAGGGAACATACCCTATATTAGATGGGGGTGTTGAGGGGGGGGGGATCATGGATGAAGGAAATAGATGTGATTCGGGACCCTCTTGAAAGTCATCTATATATTTATTTCAACTTATGTTTTAGACACATGACGTGTACATTAGTAAAAAATGATTTATATTTTATTTTGATATTTTATTTTCTAGCATTGAATATCATATGATATTTGATTTTTTATGGTTATATATATTATTCCAATTTTTTTTCCACCTGTGTATTAATCTAATCAATAAGGTTAAAATCACTCCATGAATGATCTATGAGACCCTCAATATTTTTCGGTATCCTCCGGAATACGGGGAGGAGTGCTTGTGGTCATGTGACAGACTAGATCAAGGAACTAGTTTGTGGATCCCAATTCAGAATGTTACAATGTGGTATCAATATCCAGTTTTATTCATTTTGTTTTCTCAAAATTTTATGAATGTTTTATAGAAGACTAGGAATAGTTGGGCCCTAGTAATGAACTCATGCATGGGAGTTGCAAACACATGTTTAGAGGAAAACCCATTTACCTATGGTGGGATTATTATTACAGATCTTTTCAATTACATTTGAATATTGTTTCACCTTGGGGGATGCACAAGTTCTGTAGTGTAATTATTGTTTCTAAAAATTGGTGAGAAATGAATCATAGCCCGAAATAGCAATAACACTGAGTATACATGCATCATTCTACGAACTCTGGATTTTTTTTGACATGCTTAATTTTCGTAATGGATGGGAAAATGGGTTTTGAGTAAACTTTTGAGCATCTAATATTTTACTTTTCTTTTCAAATTGAATTGAAAATTTTAAGATGAGGCTAAATGAGAATAAATGGTTCTTTAAGGGAAAAATTAACTTATGATGTGTAAACCCATGGATAACCATCACCTAGGTGGTGGATGGTCAAGGGCAGTGGTATTACCTTAGGATTGACCATGTGTAGAGGTTTAAGAAAAATAATTGTTCTGCATTTTTATGATTTTCCTCTAACATAAATGTGATAATGTCATTAATACTTTTTTTATGGTGTGTGTTTGGAATTGTATAGAATAATCCTCTATGAATATTATTATTGTGCGAATGACCTGAGGAAATGGCTGTGAATGTCTATCCATAATGGAACACGAGGAATCGTTTATGCCTGTTGAATATATAGGGGACATTTTTCGAGAGAAAATTTCTCACATCATGAAATTCACGTAAAGAGACCTAGGGAAGGTAGTGAAGAGCATGTATGACTTGATAAGTGAATTCCAGATGCATCACCCTTTGACTTTTACTAGACATGGTGTAACTGAGGTATATGAGTTCTTTGTTGAGTTTATCCAAATAATACTTTACCATTTAGATAATCCTAATGAGAAGTGGGCCATGTTTTCGACTTATATGCCACATGGATCAATGAGGTACTAGTGGGACACTCATGTGTGGACTGGATATGATGATGGTATGTTATGAAAGGAATTTATGGAGATATTTATAGAGAACTTCTATGTAGATACTCTTTGATGTGAGAAGGAAGCAAAGTTATTTTTTCTTACATAGAAGATCATGTGCTTGATGGAAAATTTCTGATGCTTTACATCCATAAATAAATTTTATACACACTTAGGAGGAAATGAGATAACCAGTTGAGATGATTTTAGGACACATATAAGTGTGATATTAATTCCCAAGATAACCTCTTTAGTTTAAAGAAGTTTATTGAGGTGTTGGATCAGGCTGTCACAACTAAGGGTATCTTAAGAATGTATCCAGTTCTGGAAATATTGTTTCTACTATATGATCTGTAGGTGTGACTTCCAAGAGTATGAATAACCATTCTAACAATACTAGTTAGAATAGTGGAAACCAGAGTACACAAATAGGATCGTCGGTTGCACTGGACCTTTGTGGAGTGAGTTTTCATAATGTGGTAGGTTGGGAAATTATTGTAGAGAATATCACCAACCACTAGAAGAGTGCATGTCTTGTTGAAATATGGGACATATATATATGTTCAGTAAGACATATAAATAGATGGTTAGTGAGTTGGAAGCTAGATACAGATAGAGTGTGTGAAGTAGATATTCTACAGCTTATCATACTAGAAGCTATATTTCTACTAGCCTAGGTGGTATAGGTAGAGAGCATAGTGCTTCTGGGAAAGAGATCCCACATAAATAGAGTGATGCAACATAGGGGAGTCGTGCAACCTCACAATGAAGAGGGGTAGGTAATTTGGAATTAGTGTAATGTACACTTGTAGATAGTGAGGATAGTCCATCAACAGTGAGAAGTAATAATCTTTTATTCCATACATTCTCTAGTTCCATGTGTGATATTGCCACCTCTCATCACTTTATATATAAAAATCCCATTCAAGGTTTTCACCTATGGGTGGAGTTTAAAAGAGGGTAATGAATATAGATACACCATTAGTAGTGTGATATAGAGAAATCTATTTGTAAATGTGATGTTCTCTTGATATCAGGGAGTATCGATTTCTTTAGGATCTCTATATTCTTGATATGTTAGGTTTTTCCCTAATTATTGTTTTGGACAGGCTAGAAACATTTCAAACCCACATTTATTTTTTCCATAGGGGGTGAATTTTATGTATCCTATAGTTTACCACTATATTCACCATGTATATTTTGATATGAAAATGGGTGGAGTAGGGACAAATACTGAAAAACATGGAGAGCTCACAGCTGAGTTTAGTAGTATTGTGTTAGATGAGGAATGTTTTAAGTATGATATCTTTCCACCAGAGGTGGAATAATTTATCAATGATTTTCATGATGAATTCATAGGGATCCCACATAAGTGATATTTATAATTCCTATTGATCTCATGCCAGGTACTGATTCAGTTTTTGTTCCACCATACAGAATGGAACTGAGAGTACATAAAAAACATAAGACATAGCTGTAGGAGATGGAGGATTAAGGATTTCTCAATCTGAGTTCATCTCTATGTGGTTACCCAGTATTTTTTTCTATGAAGGATGAAGAGACCAGAAATTTTATTTTTAATTACATGATATTGAACTAGATAACTGTGACTAACCAGTACTATCTTATGAGTATCGATGATCTATTTGACCTGTTGAGAATATTTTGTGTGTTCTCGGATATCAACTTGAGATTAGGGTATCATCATTGAGCATTATGACTTCAAATATAACTATAATTACATTCAGAATTATGTATAAATTTTATGAGTTTTTTTAATTCCTTTTTCATTGAAAAATGCACCATCAATTCATTTTTATGTGTTTAACAGAATTTTCCATCCATACCTAGATTAGTTAGATTTATTATTTTTGAATGATGTCTAGGTGTTCTCCAAGACTCAAGATGATAATTACAACCATCTTGAAATCATCCTGAATATACTGGGAGATAATTGGTTGTACACTAAAGTTTCTATGTTTCATTTTAGAATTGAATATGTATACTTAGTGGGACACATTATCTAGAAAGATGGTCTATCTGTGGAACCCGAGAAGGTTCTAACATAGGATTCTTGGGAGTAGCCTAAGAACGCAATTGATATACATAGCTATCAGGGTTTAGATGTATATTATCAGAGATTCATACATTATTTTCCTATTTACAAGTGATTCTTTAAGTACTAACCAAGAAGGGTATAATGTTTTATTATCCTTAAGAATGTTAGAAGTCCTTTTAGGAGTCAATGAATCATTTTACTTCAACACAAATCTAGATCCTTCCCAAGCTAGGTGAGGAGTACATAGTGTATAGTGAATCTTTCAAATTGGAATCTGTGACACGTTGATGTAGGTAGATCTACCAGTGGTGTATAGGGTCTTAGTAGATTAGGTATGATGAATGAAACTACCCTACACCAAACCTCGAGTTTATAGTTTATGTTTATTCTTTGAAGGGTTGGAGGTATTATTTGTTGGGTGGTATGTTTAGGGTGTATACAGATCACAATATATTAATGTATTTCTTATCCCAATGATATGTGAACCTCTAGATGAAGAAATTGATGGAGTATATGTAGTCATATGATCTTGATATAGAATATACACCTTGGAAAAGAAATAGTGATGATAACACATTGAGCAGGAAAACTCAGACTCAAATATTTTACGAATCTCATGTTGAGTTGAAAATGATACCATTGATCGCTAAAATGCATATGTTCATTAAAGAGAGTTGGGAGTAGATGAATCTCCAATCTATTTTATTGGAGTAATCTCTTTTGATTCAGATCATGGAATGACAATATGAGGAACTAGAGTGTTTGGAATTTATATTAATCCTTGAAGGTGGAGATTAACCTACACATTAGATCATACATGAGAATGATATAATTTATACCTAGAATTGCATTGTCGTTCCTACGATCATGTGAGAGGATCTAAAACAAGAATTTCAATCCTTAAAGTGGGAAGTACATCCACGTGTGACTAAAATGTATCATGACCTACAACGAAATGTTTTGTGGCCATGCATGAAGAAGGTGATAATATGGTTCATGAAATTATGATACATATGTCTGCTAGTAAATATAGTGTATAAATGACTGAGAGTTTTTCTGAACACATTTCCCGTTACATAATGGAAGTGGGACGATGTGACCATGGATTTTTTTGTGGGTATTATGAAGAAACTATGGTTGAAAGATAATATATGGGTTATTTTGGACCGACTGACTAATGTAGTTCATTTGTTTAATATATGAGAAAAATTTTCAGTTGAGAAACTCAGATACTTGTATGTTCGAAATATAGTCTAAATATTGGAGATTCTATATACTGCATTTCTAAATGATGACTTGTTTTTTACATCACGCTTCTGGAAAGGGTTGTAGAATTTTCTCGATACATAGTTTTTATTGAGTACAATATTCCACCCATAGATAGATGGGTAGTTATAATGTATTATACATGCATTTGAGGATATGTTACATGCATGTTTTCAGGTCATTTGTGGGTCTTGGGAGAATAAATTCCACTTAGTGGAGTTTTTCTATTTCAATATAAATCAATCAACTAAATAGATGGGATCATACATGGATCTTCATGGTAGGATTTGAAGATCACAATTATGTAGGATTGATTCTAGTGGTTTAGAGTTGTTGGGAACAAATCTCGTAAATGAGGCATTAGAGATGGTTCATCTATTTCCGAAACATATGGATATGGATCAGAGTATGTAGGAGTCAAATGATGATAGACATTGAAAACCCATAGAGTTTACATTGGATAATTGTGTGTTCTATAAGGTTTTTCTGAGGTTGGTTCAACGCAGTATATGGATATAGGGAAAGATGACACCTAGGTTTATCTTTCTTTTGGAGGTTGTGGAGAGAATTATGACGATGGCATACCGATTTGTTCTTCCAAAAAAATATATCTATATTCATGATATTTTATATGTGTCACAACATACACAGTATAACCCCTACCCTTATCATATGATTGATGTGGATGATGTTGAGATTGAGATAGACGAGTCCTTTGAGAATCATATGATATGTCTTTTGGATCACAGTGACAAATTTTTGGAGGGAATGAATATGCCTACAGTTCATCTCTTATTAAATCATGGGAGTGTGTAGGAGGAATCATGGGAAAGGGAAACAAACATTAGGGATTAAAGGAAGAATATTTTTTGTTTGAAACATAAATATTATTTAGAGTCCATCTCGAGGATAATCTGTTTTATGGTTTGGAGATTATATGATTCTAAAATTTTTTGGGGTTGAATCAAACTTGTTTTTATGTAAAATTTTTTCCCTTTTGAGTAATTTTTATTTTGGTCAAAACTTGGGGTGTGTTTGGGTGAATTTTGAAAAAAACATGAAGGAATTTTAGACACTGAGAATTTCACGGCTGGTGCAGAGTTTTTCAAACCATGAACTCTAAAAGAAGAATCCATGAACCCCTAAAATAATAGGTTCATAATTTGTGAATGGTTATGGAAAATAGCGCACCTTGTAAATGGAAACCATAGTATATTTTTAATGCGAGTCAAAATTTAAATTTAAATTCTCTTGAACCCCCAAAGATCACACATTTTGACCCAAACTAAATCACTTAGGATTCTAGCTGATTTCAATGAATTATGGAGGGATTCCAAGGTATTTTGACCTCAATTCGTTGAGATTAAAATCCTAGATCAGAGATCTACTCCTCTGTTGATAAGTAAATTCTATCTTGTTGCTTTCCTATTCATCCTCCTTTTTTATCTCATTATTTTGGTGGGATGTGACCTTATGTCTTTCTATATTTTCATCATTATTTTTTTAATCAATATCTAGTCTTTTGGATATTGATTTAGAATTAATGAAATCCTAATTTTTTTTAAATTGATTTACGGTTTTGAGATTTTGGACTAGATCTATGTCATTGTGATGCTCAATTTTGGGGATTTACATTGGGTGATTTTTCATCAACTAATCGAGGTAGATGGTTTATAATTAAAATCCCATATAATTAATTTTAATAACGTGGATATAATTTAAGGGGTGATATTTCATGTTTATAAATTTAGTATTTGATGAATTAATTGATTTTTTTGAATTAAATAATTAAGGGAGATGTGATATTTGCTATAATTGAGATAATAGATTTGTGAAAATTAATTATGGACTAAATTATTTGGTGTTTTGGGAAATTTTGTTGAGATAATTAATTGATAAATTAATTATATGATATAGAAATACATGATTTAGGATAATTATTTGATGAATTAATTATGAAATATTGATATTATGAAATGAGAAAATTAATGGCTTAATTAAAAAGGGGTTAGTGATTAACTAATTATTGAATTAATTAAATGGAATTATTTACTAAATTAATTGGGGAATTAATTAATGAGAAATATTGAATGACTACTTTTTTAATTAGTTATGAGATTTAGTTGATTAATTAATTGGAGAAATAATGTGATCGGTATGATTAACAAATTGATGAATTTTAAATGACATTGTGTTGAATAATTAATCTTTGAATTAATTATTTATTGATGAATAGTAACATACACATACAAGATTTTGAATTATTGAATGTTAAAAGGTTCATTTGACTATGAGACTTAATTATAAGTAACATAGTCATTTATTTGAATGAATTAAAGAATGGCTATGTATTCATTAAATTGTGAGAATTTATGAATGGTATCATGTTCATTCATTTGTGTATAATAGATAAATGTAAAATGTAAATTCAGTTGTGTGAATTTTTGAATGGTAACATGGTAATTAATTTTTGAAAATTATAATGGTAATATAGAAATTTAGACACATGATATCTCTCAAGGATAGTTCAGATTTTGACAGGGACCAAAGAAAGTACTCAGGTACGAGTGTCTATGGGAACCTGAGAATTATGTGGTCAAACAAAGATTAATTGATAATGTGATAACTAATTAATTATGGATTTTATTTATATCTCTATAAAAATTCTTTCACACTTTTGACTAGATATTATTTTAGATGTCATTGGTGGTGGCCTACTGATTTGTACTGACACATTACATAGGCATTCTGATTAGTACCAGAATAGACATTGTTGTTGTAGGACATGCCAAGGGAAAAGGATGTTTATTATATGGATGATTAGAGAGTGTATCATGGGTGAGGGAACCATACGTGATTCAGGACCCACTTTGGATTCATTGATGTATTAATTTTAGTTTCTGTTTTAGACATATGACACTTACATTATCATGGAATTATTTCTTCTTTAGTGGGATATTGTATTCTCCCACATTAAATAGCATGATATATTAGAATTGTTTTTGGTTATATATATTCTTCCTCAATTGATTTCTTATTTGTGATGGTGTATTACTCTGATGAAGGAGGGTATATTTTCGCAAGATTGACTTATCATATTCTCACTGCTAGTCGGCATCCTCGGGTATATTGGGAGGCACACTTTAGGTCATGTGACTTAATTTCCTTGGGAATTTCTATGTGGAACATAGTTCATAACAATACATACGTGTTCCTCCCATTATCCACAAAAATCAATTACATTTTTCTAAAAAATATCTTTCAATGTTTTTATCATCCATTCAGATTATACATCCATATAAAAATGATATTTTGTACTCAAATTCAATTGAGTATGAAGGGATGGTTGAAAATATTTCCCGAAATGATATGTAAGCCTCAGATCTAGGATTGATACTATCAAAATTGGTATTCCATTCCTCTTTACCACTTCTCAAGTATGTATTTTTGACAAATCCTCCACCATATGATATTAATGAATATGGATGAAATGAGATTACATTGTGAGCCTCTCTACTATAACCTATATGGAATCATGATTCAGAACTATTCATGGTTGATCTATCATAAAATCTATTCCTATTAACTCTCATTTGATAATAGGAAAATGTAAAAACTCTAATATATATATATATTGGTCAATGTTTCTCTTCAAAAACCTTCATACAATTGATGTATCTCGAGAAACCTCTACCACCATCCTTTTCATATTGAACCACAAACAATTTATCATTCAAGGACTAATATATATTCTGTATTCTAGGATGAAACCCCATATCAAATGGTGGTAAACATGAATAAGTTCTTCCTTGAAATACATTGGAATGAAAATATAATTTTGAGTCCAAAAAACTGATCAATCATCCATCTTCCATTACTCAATTGTCTCCCCACCATTGAATTTTTACCTCATAATAACAAAATCAGAATTGGGTGTCTATTCCCCTTTAACCATCTCCACCAAATAAGGAACAAATGAAACTGCATAGATAATTTGAAGAGACCCAATTTTAGAAGCTGAAAACCTATGTATGACACTAATGAAATTGTCATGATTATAATAAATCCATCCCCAAAGGACCAAAGTGATTATTATACTTGTAAAACCATATACATACATTAGTCTTTTATAACAAAATAATACACCAATTAAAAATTAATTTTTTTCTAACTAAATAAAAAATAACTTCAAGGATATCTATAATCTATCTAGTAAATCCCTACATATCATTCATAATATGCTTCTTGGATTCTTGGGGAAATAAAAATAATAATGGTGAGCTCAAATGTATAGTAGTGGAAAAATATAGTAGTATATATAATGAATCAATGATAATAATAATTATGTAATGGTAAATAACTAAACTCACTGGCCACATAATCAATAAACTAACTCGGAAGTTCATAAAAAACATTTAAAGGTAATAACTAGAACTAATTGTCATTAAAATAATTAGATGAGAAAAAATAAATATGGAAAGGTAAGAAACTGAAAAAACATTCCATTTAATAAATAATCTTATAAATCAATATATACATTGATTTTATCATGTGAATATATCATTTTAAAAAAAATATTGAATCAAAATGAAGGAAATGAATTATTATTGGATGTGATATATCACACATATAAAAACATCAACAATCATGATCCATCTTATGAAAATCATAAAAATACAGATAGAACCCCATTTAATTTTTGCAACATGTTTGTATCATGAGATCCTATTTATGTATCAAGGAGATATATAATGATCAGTCTCCACCTGTCATTGAATTTTCAAATCATTCTTCATATCGAGTAATCAATTTTAATAATAAAAAATTTTACTTATGAAATATAAATATTGAATAAAATAAATATTTTGATAAATATTTCCCCAAATAACAAAATAAATGTCAAATCAGACACCATAGGTAAAATAGTATATGGTTTTGGAAATAATAACATCCATGATAAATGAAATGGATAATTTAACAGACATTCAATGTTCGATGATCATAGGGGATTGAATATTTCAAGAGGACTAAAATCTAAATCAAGGAAGTTAATGTGAATAAAATACTCAGCCAAATCAATCACAAACATTCTAGAGGAATCTTATGGATTGTATCAATGCATCATACCTTAATTGGAGTAATATAAAGGATTTTGGTTATTAATGCATGGTAACATTATGAAAAATATATTTTAAAAACATTCTTGAGGAATTAATCCTTTTGTTATGAATTTTTTTTGAAACCTATTTTATTTTTAAAAAATAACATTTGAAAAAAATTCCTCTAAAAGGTGACATTTTAAAAATTAAAAATAAACAATGATGAAATTGTGATGATTAAATCTATGCGTGCTATGTGAGGTCAATGAACATTCCTTTTACATAGTAAAAGATTGAACAAATTTCATGATTGGAAAGCAACAAGAATATTCCATTAAAAACATTAGTAAAGGGAAAAAGGATATAAATGTATTTAGAAATTAATTTCAAAAATAATTTTTGAAAATATTTTAATAACACAAGGTTTTTATAAGAAAAAATGTTCTCTGACTAAAGATATTATCAATGTTGGGTTTTTTGAAAAACATATTCTAAAATGTTTTGAGAACCAATGATTTAAAAATTGAACTAATAAATTAAATTTTCATGAATAACCATATAACATAAAATTAAAGGTTTTACAGAAAAATGTTTATATTATTTCCTCTAATGTAAATACCATTGAGATAACATTATATTTATTATTTATGAAAATCATATGTATACATTCCAAAGTGTCCCATATGAATTTGAAAGATTCTAAATCACAATACGCATTAAATAATAAAAATAAATATATGTTTAAAATAATATTAAGTTAATAGGATTAATAATATGATATAAAAAGTTTCATTAGATACACCAAAAAAATGTAAGTGAAGAACCTAACATTTACATCACATATTTAAAAAGTAAGATGAGAAACCCTTACATTGAGTTACCTTTTGAGAGAATGTTGTTTAAATTTATGTATAATAAACTTATTATAATTTTATACATTAAATATATAATTTTTCATGTTTATAATTATTTTTATTTCACTTATTACCATGTTTTATATTTCTACTTAAATAATTATTTTATCTTCATCTGTTTTGTCCAAATTCAGTTTATGTGTCAAAATCAACTTTGGTTGGTCCACTATGGTTACATGAGTCATTATATATCAACTTGAGATTAATAATTATTTAAAAATTATCATATTTATACATCAATAATACTTATAATAACAATAAATAAATATGGTTATGAAAAACAAATCAATGTTACATTCAAGGATATAGTAGGCCATACGTACACATGTGTAACATCCTAATTTTTCAGTGATTGTTATGGGAGGAAGGTAAGTATAATTATATATTCCCATAATGATAATTATACCATGAATAACATAATAATTAATCATATATACTTATATATAAAATTGTATTTATGTAAAAGGAATCACACAGTGTTGAGGTGGTGGTAGTCCCCACGTCCAGGACCGACATTATCACTTTTCAGTGCATTAAAGGATAAAAAAAGAAATGATACATATGTATATATATATATATATATTTTATAATTTAATTAATATCATATATATTTTATGTATGTATAATATTTTTTAATTATAATGATTTTTATAAATTTGATGGGTCATGTGAATGAATCACATCGCTTTGGGGGAGTTGTAGTCCACACATTCTCAAATGATGTTTTTGAATTAACCTAAAATGAAATGTATTAATGTTTTGTGTTATAAAAGGATTAAAAAAGTATAAAGATATAATAAATATCATATATATCTTATTTACGAAGATATTTCACCATAATGGAAAACAATAATTGTTGGTAAATTAAATATGAGCAATCATTATTTCATGATATAGTAGTTCATCTTACAAAGAAATAATATGTTCATTACCCATCAGATAGAAGTGATTATAAATGTAGGTAAAATAATAACATTAAACATCCAAGTATGATTGTGATACTAGTTTTGGTATTTTATAATTTAATAAGAATAATATAGGTGGGGAAGAACATAAATTAAAGTAAAAACCTTGAGAGAAAACATTATCACTTAATCAAGTAACTTCATTTTTATTATATATGAAAATATTTCCTTGGAAGGATTTTTTCACAAATTTAGGCATCAAGGTTTAGTGGAGGGATTTTGATTATCTATTTGTGAAATATCATGGCTAAACTTAAGTGGTTTTAGTGATTTTAGGAATGGAAAGGGGTGGTGGGATTTTATAAGGTAGGAAAACAACTCACTTGGAATTTTTGGAATCAGGTTTGTGTGCACATATTATTACCTAAGAAAGTCATAAAAACCCATAAAAACACAATAATGAATGTTTAATGGACTTAATATGGAAATCTAATGGGTTTCAGATAATTATTTTTCTCATTTTGGAAATTACATTGTTAGTTTAGTCCATTATTATGACTAATTGTTCCCTAATAATTGGAATTATTTTTAATTGCATTCATTAATAATTTTGGCTAAAAGAAAATTAGAATTATTAGACATTACAAATTATTATTATTCTATTTATAGAATCTTTTTTTAAAAATTCAAATCACATAAATGGAAAAAACTAATTCAAATTCAACCCATATATGGAACCATAATGTGAGGTTTTTAAAGCAAAATGAACAAAAGGTTTTTATGCTTTTATAGTCAATTTCAAAGTGAAATTGATTTTATTGAACAATATTTTATTAATTTATAAAAATATTATCTAATTAATATTCAATACCACTTTAATTTATAGTATATACATATAAAAAAATAGAATAAAAACAATTTTTTCAATAAAATTTTACATTTTAAACTATTCATTAAAAATTGAAATGTTTCATAAAAATATAAAAAATTCACCAAAACTTAATTTTTATGTTTTTATTTAAAAGGTGAAGTTAATTTTGACATAATATATTTATTAAATGGTTAAAATTAAGATTTGCAATGGGGTTTCCATTAAAAGGTAGTAAAATTGACTTTATCAAAATAAAGTTTTTAGGTGTCAAATAGAGTTTCTTCGTATTTTATGCCTATAAAATGAACTCGTTGAATATTAAAAATATTTTATTTAATATATAACATATATATATTATATAAATCATTAAATAATTTTAAATATTATGATTATTTTTACGAAACGTTTTTGTTTTTATATAAATAATAACATTTCATTTTATATAAAATTGGTTCTTATTTTTGTTTCTCAAAAATTGATATCCCATTTACCCATTTTATATTTATATAAACTATACAATTATATAATTTAGTTAATGCTATTAATAACTGATAACATAAAAGATATGTTATATCATATTATATTAAATAATAATATTTTATTAATATATTTTCTTTGGTGAAACCCAGTCTTACGTGTAGCACAAGCCATTAAAAAAGGTTTCTCTTGCACGAAATACAAGAAAAATCTGTGTCACATTAATTACAAGCTGTTTCATGCATTTAATATATTTAAAATAGTAACTTAATATTAGAGTCTTAGGATATTATATTCCATTGCGTACATGGTATTTCTTGTCAGGCACTCTATCGAATAAAACATTCTTACATTTGAATTTCAGGGTCTTATATTCTCCCCCCAATATTTAAATTATTTCCCCTCAATTTAAAACTGATATTGCTTATAAATTTTTTTATGTTTCCTATTTTGAGGTCCCACATTGTGAGAGGGGTTCAGAAAAAATCCTATATGAAATAGAGAATTTGATGTACAAAAGGAACTTGGATGACCATGTAACTAGGTCTCTATTTAGGATAACATTAGTGGCACGTAGAGATATGTACATGGAGGAAAATCCTATATATTTATAGGGAGTGACTAGGGACATCAAATAAAAAAATAATTGAATGATCAATATAATTTTTAGGGACCCAATTCCATAAATCTTTTATGATTTATAAGTCCATCAGTTCAATAGAAATTAATATATTTGGAACTTTTTTAATCCATTTTCCTAATGTTTGGTAATTATTTTAATGATAAATAATTTAAAGAAATATTCCTACTTAATAGGTTTTAATTTCATATGAAAAATCTTTAATTATTGTTGTTCTTTGATCATATTAAAATTCTTCCATTACTCCTAGAAATTAATTAACAATAATTATTTTTTTCTTGAAGCAATAAAATATCTTTTCAAAGGATAAAATGTATTATAGAAGATTAAAAAATATTTCTATTTTCCCTTAACTATCATAAAACAACAATATGGTTAATAGATTATCCTCTAATCCTCAAAATTGATACTACATGCTCATTAATAACATTTATTCATAAATTTTTTTTACTAAATGAAATGAAAAATTAACCAGGATGTTACATAGTTCAATGGTTAGTGCCAAACCCTTATCATCCTTTGGCCATGTGTTCAAGACCAACGACATTGCTAGATTTTATTGGTTTTCACCTAGCTTATGGGCTTTCTTTTTCAAAAACCATTTTATTATTATTTCCAAAATAACTATGTTAGACACCATTGTAATCAGGTTGATCACTAAATATACGTTTTACTATGGTTTTATATAAAACCTATATAAATAAATACTTCATTTATTTTATTTCATCATAGGCCATACTTTGGGTTAATGATTATCCATAATATCCCCTTCATGGTTTAAAAATCATGAAACCTATTCTTTATTATAAAGAAGCTAAGGTTTAACCTAGGTCACTCATTGTGAAAATCATTCATAGTTGTTCATAAATAAAATGTGAATTATCCTAATCATATCCTCTGTGAGTGTCAAACCAGGCACGTAGTAAGCCCTGTTATCAAGTACCAAGTCACCCCGAGTCATGATTGGAACACTTTGTCAGATTTATTACTCTAAGATATGTATTTGGTAGAATCAGATACACTTTATGTATGCAAACATAGGTTTATTTTTAGAAAACCCATTTAATATATACATAAAAAAATTGTAGGATTTTATCATATAATTTTCAAGGAACTCTACCATAGGGATATGTTCTATAATATATATTTTACTGAATATAGTTCCTAAGGATTCTACTAATCTTAATTTGATACCAACTGTAGAGACATGTCCTTAGAAGCCAAGAGTCGGTGTCTGATACTAATTACATTTGCATTATTATACAGAATCAGGTCCCAAATGATAAAAGAGTTTACTAGTTTTGGTAAACCAGTTATATATACAAGTAATTTATCATAAAATAATACCCAAACTGCAACATAATTTTTTGTAACTAAATAAATAAATATCATCGAGTATAACTCTAATCCATATAGTAAATAATTTCATATCTTTCATTGATTTATTTTTATATTTCTAGGGAATGAAACATAATAAGGCTGATCTCAAATGCCCAGTAATGAAAATATATAATATAATCAATAATTAATAAATGAGAATACAAATTATGACGTAATAAATAACTGAATACACATGCCATATATTCAATAAGCAAAGAGAGAATCACATAAACAATATGGAAAGGTAATAACAAGAAACACATGTCATTCAATTAACTAGATGAGACAAAATAAATATATATGTGAAATAAACATAGAAAACATTCCAGATTTTCAATAAACATAGAATTAATTGAATCCATCGATTTTATCATGTGAATGTCTCATAGGTAACAAATAATGTATCTAAATAAATTCCATGTTTGCTTATTTGACATCATGTCACACACACACACATGAAAACTTATACTCTTTGGATATTTTAAAATTATATATAGAAACCTTTTTAATTAGATATTTTTTTCTCATGATAAACTATCGATGTATCGATATTATATATAAATTATGGGCTCTACCCATCATTATATGTCCAAATCATTCCTTATATAGAGTAATCGATTTAATTACTAAACCATATACCTTATAAAATAAAAGTATGGAATAAAATATACATATTTTTCAATATTTGTCAATAAAAAAATATTATGGTAGACGCCGTATGTAAAATGGAACATGGTTTAGGAAATCGTAATATCCATGATAAATGAAATGGATAATTCAATTGAAGTTCATTATTTAGTGACCATAAGAGATTGGATATTTCAATGGGACTAAAAAATAAATAAAGGTAGTTAATTTGAATACAATCCTTTGTAAAATCAATCAAAAACCATACAGAGGAAGGCTATGGATGGTATCATTACAACACACCCGTATTAGAGAAAAAAAAATTGATTTATTTTTGATGAATAAAAACATTTTAAAAAGATATTTCAAAAACATTCTTCAAGAAAATATCCTTTTGATTTTAAAAACCATTTGAAAAACATTTTCATGAAATAATAAATTTTGAAAACAATTTTAATAAAAATTAAAATTTTAAACACGCGAATTAAACTTCATCTAAATGACAATGGGAAAATATATATGTTTCCTACAATGTAAAAGAACATTCTTTTTTCATGGTAAAAGGTCAAAAATTTCCTTGTTCAGAAATCCACATGAAGATTCCTTAGAAAAATAGCTAAAAATGGTATAACTTTATTTACCAAATAATTTTATAAACCTTTTTTATGTATTCTTTAATAAAATGTTTTCTTTTTTAAGAAAATAGGTTGTTTAAATAAAGATAGAAACAAAGTAGTGTTTTCTAAAAACATTTTCAAAAATCATTGAGGACCAAAGAGTGAAAAAATGGTACTAATACATGAATATGGTCATGAATTACTAGATTTAAGAAAATTAATGGTTTTATTGACTAATGGTTATAAAATTTCATCAAATGGAAATACCATTGATTTATCATTATTGTTATTATTGAGTTAGATAATCATTAAGCATTCCAAAGTGTCCATACCACTTTGAAACATTTTAAATTATAATCCACATTAAGGAATAAAATTAAATGAATGTTTAAAATAACATGGAGGTAAGGGGATTAATATTATAATATAATGAAATGGTTAGTAGATACAGCTAAAAAATATGCAAGTGGTGAACATGAAATTTTTTTCACTAATGTAAAAATTGAGATGAGAATCCCTTACCCTGAGTTTATTTTCTGATAAATGTTCATTAACATACAATATAATAAACTTATGATAATTTTATACTTGATTCGGAAAATTTTTCAAAATTATAACTGATTTTATTTCACTTATTACCATGTTGTATATAGCTACATAAATAATTAGGTTTACATCAGGTGTTTTGACCAAATTCAATAAATGTTTCAAAATCAACTTTATAGGTCAACTATGGGCCAAGAGGTTATTATATAACATATTATGAATAATAATCATGACATAATTTTCCCATTGGTACATAAATTATCCTTTTAAAAACAACCATTAAATATGGTAATAAAAACTGAATCAATGTAACAATAAAAGAGACGATTGGTCGTACGTACGCATGAGTAATGTTCTTATTTTTCAATGGTAATTCTGGAAAGAAGGTAAGTAGAATTATATTTTTAAATAATGATAATTATATCATAAATATCATATTTTTTTATTATATTTTATTATATATATATATATATAATTATTGTGATAGAAAAGGAATCACATCGTTTTGAGGAGGCAGTAGTCCAAACATCCAGGACTCACATTATCACTTTTCAGCGTGTCAAAGGATAATAATATATATATATATATATCCAGAAAGTTAATTATTTCATGAAAATCATATATATTTTGTTCATGAGTCATATTTGTAAATATAATAATATTATATACAGTCCATGGATCATGTGAATGAATCACATCACTTTGAGGGAGTGGTAGTCCACACTTCCTCAAATAACAATATTGTATTAATGTAAAATGGAATACATTAATGGAATGTATTATGAATGGATTAAATAATAATAAATAAATAATAAATATAATATATATCATCTATAAATATTTTTTCCATGATAATGTCCCACCATGAAAGGTTATAATGAAAAAATGAACAATAGTTGTTTTGTGAGGCAGTAGTTCACCGTACACAAAAATAGTTTGTTTCTTCCATTAGATGGAAGTATCTATATGTGTAGGTAGAAATCAAAACAAGAAAACATCCTAGTATTTTAATAATTATTGTTTTGTTATTTTATCCAAGAAAATAAAGTTTATTTGTGGTTAAGAATGGAAATTAAATGAGAAATCATGAGAGAACACATTACCTCTTAACTGTGTAACTTATTTTGGATTATATAAAAAGGATTCTTTAGAAGTATTGTTTATAAAATGGAGTCTTCAATGTAGAGGTTAGGGATTTTGTAAATAAATTTTTCCAGATATTTTTATAACCTATGTGTTTTGAGTGTTTTGAGGAATGAGGAGAGGTGTTGGCCTTTTATAAGGGAGTAAAAAGACTCAATTGGAATTTTTGGAAATATGTTAGGATTAAAAATGTTCTTACCAAAAAAATTCATACAAAACCAAAAAGAAAAAATAATAATTTATGTTTTAATGCTTAATTATGGATATAAAATTGGTGTGGGACAAGTTTCTAGGTCATTGTTTCTATTAATATAATAGTTTAATCCTTTATTAAGCTTAATGTTTCTTTCAAAATTTTAATTTATTTCAATTACCTTCACTAATCATTTTGGTCGAAAAAATCTGTAATTTTTAGAAATAATAAAATATGATGATTTAAAATTTGGAATCCATTTTTAAAAATTCAAATCACATAACCTGAAAAAATTAATTTCAATTTAATACTGCAGATGAGATGAGAATGAGGGTTTTTAATGTAAAAACATTCAAAAGGTTTCTTAGTTTCTACAATTGCAATGTGAGATTGATTTCAATGGCCAAAATTTTGTCCATCTATAATATTATTATCTAATTACTATTTTAAAATAAATTAAAATTATAATTTAAATGTATAAATAAAAAATAACAAAATTGTGTTTTGATCTAAAATTCAGTATTTTTAACTATTATTTAAAGTATTTAAATGTTTTAGAAAAATATTAAAAATTTACCCTAAGCTAAATATTATGTTAATATTTTAAATATTATGTTTAATTTGATATACTAGATTAATTAATGTGTAAAAATGCATATTTAAAATGGGTTCTCAAATAAAAAGTGCTAAAATTGCCTTTAAAATAATATATGTTTTTTATGTGTAAAATAGAATTTCTTCTTATATAATGATTATAAAATAAATGGATGAATATTAAAAAAAATTAAATTTATATATAAAATTTATATTTTATTTAAATAATGAAATATTTATTATTACTTATGTTTATTAATAAAAAACTACATTGGAAGCATAAAAATAAAAATATTTCATTTTATATTCAATTGGTTCTTATTTGTGTTTCTCATTAATTTGTAGCAAATGAATTAATTTTATATTTATAAAAACCATAAATTTTCATAAGTTTGTAAATAGTATTTGTAACTACAAACATAACATCTAGGTTATTACATAACAAATTAAATAATTACATTTTTACAATACATTGTTATTTGGTGAAACACTGTCTTGCGTGTAATACAAGGTGTCGAGGAAGGTCGCTCTTTCTTGAAACTAATGAAAATAGGGTGTTGCATTCATTAAAAGTTGTATCTTGTATTGAATATCTTTGAACTAGAAAATATATAGTAGAGTATTTTGATATTATATTCCCTTACGCCCTGAAGAGATTTGGTCTGTTCTCCTTCCAGGCGATGGCGGAACCCTAGCAGATGCGGGATGCTGATTTTCCCCCCCTTCCTTGCGGCGTCGGGAGGGGGGAGGATGCTGTAGATCGCCTACCTTTGAAGCCACGGGCAGTGTTCTCTCCCTTCACGAACCCTAACTTTCTACCGGAGTTCCCGGCGATTGCGCTTACCCCGAAGGTACCTAATCTTCACCTTGGAAATCCGCAGCTTCCAATCTCAGTATCGGAGTTCTCTGAAGCTTCGAGGCATCTGGGTCTGACCTTGGTGGCTCGATTCAACTCCCGAAGGCCGTCTGTGGACGAGTTTGATCGTTTCGTCTTTGCTAAATGGGATTTGAGAGATCGCGCAGTGGTAGGACTCCTTGATAATCGACAGTTCATGATCCGGTTTGCCTCTGAAGAAGATCTCATTTGCGCTTGGTCCAGTGCTCCCCGGCGCTACAATGGGTGTAGCTTCTTCCTGTTTCGATGGACGATTGATTTGTGTATGAATCGTGATCCCTCTTCTCTTCCTGTATGGGTAAGTTTCCCTCGTCTTCCCCTTCCCTTTCAGAATCCGTCGATTCTTAAGATGATTGGTAATTTGGTCGGCCGTTTTTTGTGTCCTGATGTGTGCACGTCCGCGCTCTGTCACCCAATCAACCCACGATGCTGCATTGAGGTGGATGTCTCTCGGCCTCCGGTTGATTGGGTTTGGATCTCTGTTGGAGAAGAGTTCAGATGGAAGCAAGAAGTCGTTTATGAATCCTGGCTGGGCTATTGCTCCACTTGCAAGCGTTTGGGACATTCTTCTTCGGGCTGTCACAGTGGAACCAGGCACGGGAAGTCTTCAGGTTCGGCTGATGGAATTGTGCAGGAGAGGCATGCCGTGGATGTCACAAACAATAGTAACAGTGTGGGGCAGCGGGAGATTTTGCATGCTGTGAGTTCTGTTTCTAACCCTTTGGTGTCTGGAGTGTTTGACAGGCTGAGGAAGGATCTGAATTTTGGGGGCTTATCAAAAGGGAGTTCCTCCGAGGGTGCTGCTGGCGGTGGTGTGGCATGTCCCCCTGTGGGGATGATTGTTTCGGATCCCCTGCTGGAGCCGGAGGTCTCTGCTGTGCAGGTGCAGGCCGGCTCTTCCTCTGGTGGAGGCTTTCGGGATGGTGATGGAATTACAGGTCAGAACAAAGATAATGGTAGTGGCCGAATGGGTGCAGGAGGGATGGGTGATGTGGGGGATACTGGCAAGGTGCATAGGGGTTCTTTGGTAGGGAAAGGGGCTGGTTCTGCTGCTGTGGGAGAACCGAAGGCCATTGATTATCGGGGCAGTGGTCAGGGTAAGGCTGGAGCTGGGGTTCTGGTACCTGTCTCAACTGGTAATCAGTTTGCTGTTTTAGGAAGTGTGGATTTGGATGGGGTACAGGAGGAATTTGTAGTAGGTGAGCAGGAGGGAGGTGTTGTGCAGAACGTGGTGGTGCTTCCGCAAGTGATGAGCAAGCTGCAGTGCAAGGGGAATGATGTCCCGGGGCCTGTTTTACAGAATAAGGCTGAGTTGGTTGTTTTCGGTTCTGATGAACCAGTTATTGTGGGACAGGGTATGCAGGAAGGTGGCAGTGGCAGTGGCAGTATGGAGTTTGTGGTAAGGGAGGAGGTGGAGAACACAATGGTTGAGCAGCCTCAATGCTTGGCAATAGTTGATCCGAACAATCAGTTTAAGCAAATCCAAGAATACCATGGGAAATGGGGGGATCTCTCTGACAGCGACAAAGAAAATCGTGGGGATATGCTGCGACCTTCATACAGTGAGATTGCTCAAGTTGGTAATAAGTGGATGCCGAAGGTCCCGGTCAAGGGGACTGCCTCTTCACGAGGAAGGATGAAAAAGGATTACTCTCATCTGGAAAAACCGATGATGACCAGATCTGCTGTCAGGAGCATGCAGTCTCCGAACGAGTTCCTTGAGCTGGAGAAGTTGAATCTGAGGAGGAAATATGCCAAAGTACTGAAGCAACATGAGAGTTCGGTGTGGGAAACGGCAACGGAAGATGAGTCTGTGTTTCATGGTGATGCTCAGGGGTATGATTTTGAGGACTTTTTGTGACTTTGATGGGTTGCTATGTGTGTTTACTGTCTTTTTTATTTTTTAATAAATGGCCAGGGGTTTCCCCTCTGGCTACACTTTCCTGGTATATTCCCTTACGCCCTTGGTGTCACATTTCATGCATCAAAGCACAATATGTACCCTTATTCTAATATTGGAAATATCATGATTGGTTAATATTAAAGGAGAAAATCAGTCTTTTGAAATGACTCCTATAATTTCTATCCCCATTGGAATTGACCATTATTTCTTATCAATTCTTTCATTGTCGAGGCTAGTCATGAGAAATCATGAAAACAAATGTTGATAATAACCAGCTAGACCAAGGAAACTATGTATCACAAAGACATTATTTGGTGATTTCAATGAGATAACAACCTATATCTTTTCCACGGCCACAGAAAATCCTCTTTCAGAGATTACATGGACAAGAAAATAAACCTCTTAATTTAAAAAATTAAACTTTGATAATTTGAGATATATATAATGATCCTAAAAAATACTGTACACTTTCAACATGTGTTCTTCACGCTCAGCCCTTGTTATTGAACACACCAATGTGTCATCCACAAGCACCAACACAAAAAAATCCAGATAAATTTTAAATATCTAATTCATCAATTCCATAATGATTTTGGGTGTATTCATAAGACCAAAATGCATAACAAGATAATCATAATGGGCCCATCTACTCTTGAAATCTATCTTTAAAATATCCTCCTTTAGAACCAACAATTGGTGATATCCTAATTGCATGTAAATTTTAGAAAACCATTAGGACCAACACAATTGATTTAATAGTTCATAAATGCCTAAAAGTAGATACTGAATATCTATCATAACATGGATATTATTACAATAACCAGCACATAAACAAATTGTTGAATCATAATTTTTTGAAAAATCAGATTGGTGATACCTACAGTTACATGCTAGGTTGAATGAACCATTTCTCTATATATCTTCTAACTCCACATTCAATAATTTTAATACTATTATTTAAATCTTGAAATACGGATGGGTAATATGACTGGTCCCCATAATGATATCAATTGTAATCTCCACTTCTCTTGTGGGTGGGAATCTGAAGAAATTTTCTTGAAAGACATCTTGAAAATGATCAAAAAAGCTAGAAAAATTCTATTCCCAATTCCATCCATAGTTCCCAAAGTACAAAATTTCAACTAGTATGAGATAATTCAATATTCTGCTGGAAAATAGCTTATTTAACATGTAGTTTAATCCATTTTACCTTTAAAGAGATTCCTGGCATCATCCTCTATCATAAAATTAATTGTTCCAGTATAAAAATCGATGTAATCCTTGAACATTGTCAACCACTATATACCCATGATAATGTCATTATCATCCATATCAAGCATATAGAAGACACATATCAACCAATCTCTTTCAATAGTTAAGGGACATTCTCTATACACAATGGATCTGAATTCAATTTGACTAAGAGGAGTTTGGGGTTTCAAAACAGATAGCATCATCTCAACATTTAATCTTCGTAAATGAAAATGATGAGAAGCAATAAATAAATGGGATGCACCCATATCACAAAAAGATTGGATTATGGTTGAATTCAAACTAATTGTACCTCACACCATCAATGATCTAGATTTATCATCCAAAATTACTTGTTCATCTTCGTATAATTTCTTACTCACTATACTTAGTTCATTATTTCCCTATTAAAGATGAATATACGAAGGACTCATGGGGTTCCTAGAGTCACCATGGTTTGGTCAGTTATGATGATGATAAGTATTCTATGGCCCTATTTCTAACGAATAATAAGATGTATGTGACTCATGATAGGGGTTCCGAACACCCAACTATGGAGTACTATGAAAATAGTGCTGATGAATCCATATAAGATTGAAATTGTGGTATGCTCTAGGTGGTCTCTTACAGTACCGATTAATGTCATCCAAGGAACCACATTTGATAAATAATGTCTTACTCTTATGTTTTAGAGTAAGATTCAATGTTCCAACCATCTGATTATAATTCATTCATCTATATTGAAAATTTTTATTACTCTTCGGTGTTCTTCCAGCATTAGAGTTACCACAGTTTCCCATATGTGTCAACATGCTTCCTCCACCCATAAAGCTTTAGATGAACTTTTCTTCTAATGTTACTCTATTAATAATCTCTGTATAATTCATTATAAAAAGGATGTCAATAATAAATATAATATCCTACCTAATCTCTAATTCATAAATTTTGTCCATAAAGGACACACTAGTAGCAACATCGAGTGTAATTCAGACTAAATTCATGAATTTAGTTACATACTCTATCACTGTTAGATTCTCCTACTTCAATATGAAAAATTATGAAATTCATTCAATCGTGAATGTATGAGGATTGAATTTTTTAATTAAAAATTATTCAAAATACTCCCATGTAATACCTTGTCCTGATTTATGTTAAAATACTAAATCCCACCTTGAGAATGCAAGATCCTTTAGTATATACATTGTAACATGACTTGCAACTCTCTTGGTGTGCCCTGTAAATCTATGATTCTGTTAATCCTACTCATACAGACTTCTTCCTTTCTTGGTTTTGAATTACCCCAAAATATGGGTGGATTCATCTTTTTAAACTAATAATATTAAGACACATTCCTTGGCTCATCCCTTCTGTTCCATATATCCACAAACTGAATGGAATAACCTATATTTGGAACCAACTATTGATTCAACAATGGTTCAAGTGCAACCACCTTCTCAAAAACTTCTTCCAGTTAGTTTCTAAGACACCTATTGGGATCCATTTCAATAACAAAATGAAAAAACCACATGTTCCCCCCTCTATTAATTTATGGCTTATAATATTTGAAATTATCACTTCCCAACTATCATTATAGGTCTTTCCTGAAATTCAAAACATTTCCTCTTCAAATCATTTTTAAAAATTCTACCATCCCTTTTTTAAATTAAACTATTTTCAAATTTACATTCCATTATTTTTTAGAAGCTCACATTTGAAAAAAATAAATATTTTTCAGAAATCAATACCTTCAAATAAAATCATAAACTATTACTCCAAAATAAAATATTTAATCCTAGAGGAAGGTCATTCATACAATTAATGTCACGATATTATCATTAGATAAACCATGAAAATGTGATTACAACTCAGTTTAGTTTCACTAAAACACTTTTTTAGCTGACTCACTGATAACTTAAATTGAGTATAAATTGGTTATCTAATCCTTTTTATTCTCAACATTTTAGGTCTTGAAAATGATACTTCTTTATATCATCCAAACAAAAGTAATAAATCCGAATTAATTTCAACTCCAAGACTAAAAACCAAATTGATTTATCAAAAAATGGAAGATGGACTGATCAAGACTAATACCATTTGTATTCCATGGTCTGAGAAAGATGATACCACACCCAACATCTCACCCCTAATCATTAGTTTGAGTAGAGGAGGAATTTCTACATAGCCTTAAGTGACATCCCGTAGATTCTAGGGACTGAAAATAAATTCGAAGGGTCTGAATACAATTTGGAACAGATTTTACCTTGGAAAAATAATCAACCAAAACTAACATTACATAAAAAAATAACTATATTATGTGTGATTACAATTTAACACATCTCAATGTATAATAACTGAACCAACTATATCATAGTTACAAGAGGAAACTAATATAAATATGTACTGAAACTGGAAGGTAATCCTAGAAAAAATAAAAGACTCCAAGAACAAAATCCACACAACCCAACGTGCTCTAATATCTAACTCAAAAATAGATCCCAAATAACACGATGTACTACTAAATTAATATGATGTTTTCCCTTTACTTGTGTCTTGATAAAAAAAATTTGGAAAATCACCAACGTTCCAGTATAGGGGTGAGTATTAAAACACAGTGTTATTTCCCCAAATGACCTCTCTACTCATGACACTAGTATAGAACATGTTGTCACATTGATATAAAATAATTTAAATAAAAAAAATTTAAAATATACAATATAGAAGAAAATAATTTTCACCCAAAAATAGTTTCTTCATAAAATATAAGATCAACAGGAAAGAAAGAAAACCATTTGTTTCACAATTTCTTATTTTCCATGGTTTCATAACCCATTACATTTCTAATAACCATACACACACACACACACACTCAACTAAAATTTTTTGATGTTACCTTTCATGGTGGAAGATTAAATCTCTATCCAGTACCTTTGATGGTTGTATGTATCGACCATTATCCATCTCATTCAACTCATGCTAAATCTAACAATCTAAATACCATTCCAATAAATCTATCATTTTATTTAAATAAATTATCTATGCATCAAAAACCAATAATAATTTTAGAATCATAATTTCAAAATCATGAATCCAAGTTCAATTTCAACCAAAACATCCAATTTCCAAAATTCCATAAATTGTACATAAATAGGGTCTCCATCAGTAAATTTACATAAATTTATCTTTCAAATTCAAGTGAAAAATAAATTTGGAATCAAGCGTTCCAGATGTAATTAAAAGTCAATAGTGAATCCACCAACTCTAGAGACTATGGAAAAATGAAGAAAAACACTTAATCTATAATAAAACAAGGTGGAATCTACAAAAAACCTACTTCAGATCTTGTCCCTTAACATAAAAAACTATATATAATCATTAGCATCATAAAATATCTTATATATATCTGTAATGAACTAGATCAATGAATTCAATATAGGTATGAGATGTGGACCTAAGTAAAACCATAAATAAAGGATACTTACCAAGTAATCAGGGAATCAACCCACCATGATTTTCCAATGGATTGATTCAGAATCGAAAGGTATAGTCCCCATAACATTTGAGAGGAATAAAAAATATGCTAGTGTTGAAATGGATGGAAAATTAGTTGTTTACAATCAAAAATGAGTTAGATCCACTATTTTGGAATCAAACATTAATCCTTGAATTGTTGACTCACATGGTTAAGAAAACTATTCCCCAAATGTGTGAAAGTAACTTCCTCAGGAGAACCATTCGTGGTTGAATCACAAGGTTAGACAAATTGTGTACGATCCTTGTTGAAGACCTCAGTCTCACTACACACTGTTACTCCTAAGTGGTTATATAGTGTAAAGAAATCATGATCCTAATTATGCACCTACCCTAAATCACATTTCAACCTTTTCACTATTTCCTATAGAAGATTCACAGTTTCTACTAACCATGCTCAAACCACAAACCTCCATAAATTCACCAAAAACATTCTTAAAGTCCTCCAAAATCTCCTAAACTTCACCAAATCACTTTACATACATAAAATAAAAAATAATGGCTTACTTACATTAAACATGGGGCTCTAAATTTCATCTTTATAATCTATTAATGTTTACTTTTCATTGTAATATATTATATAAATTAAATGTATCTTGTTTAGTTTTATTTTAGTGTTTCATGTGTATTATGATATTCAACATAAAATGTATTTCAAGTAAATTCACAATGTAATATGATGTTGTCATATACATTTTTTTGGTTGAACATCTGCCCTCTCGCTCTCACATTCATTGAAGGAATATATAGGATTATAGAGAGAATTTATTTTTATAATACTCTAAATCACCCATACTTGTCATAATTTCCTCCATCTTCTCCTAAAATATTATGGCATAATGGTCTTACGATAATTTAATTCTTAGAGGAAAACATATCATTAATTTCCTTGATTATTAAATTTAATTAATTTATATGTTTTATATTTTCCACATTAAAATATCTATAATTAGACTTTTTCCAGTGGTTATTGCGTTCACGAATTAATTTATAATAATTTTGGTCCCAAACATTTCAATCTGAATTATTTAGTATAATTTAATTTTAATAACTAGTGTATTATAATTTTATGGAACATGTATATCATCTAGATAGAGATGAATAAATTGAATTCTAAATTTCAAGTGGGGATTTTATCAACCATTTATTTATTAAATTTCACTAAAACAACTTTTTATCATCCAATTTAAATCACATTCAATTATTTGAATAGGATGAGTGATCAATAACCTATTTAACATTAACACATAAATAGTCCCAGTTATTTAGACATTAATGAATTCCCCGGGTGTAGTGATAGATATATTTATGTTATTAAATACTTATAATAAGATAAATAATAACTCATATTTATTTTTGGAACCCAATATATAAAAAACCATCCTTCATATGAGATATTTTTTTATTATTTATCTAACATATTTTTCTTATTTTGTTACTTTTTATATTTCACAATCATTGTTTATTGTTGGAGTGTATTCATTATAGCTTTGATGATGCAAACTTCATTTAAATGTAATGATTTTTTACAATATATTGTATCCTATTATTTAAATGAAATGTAATTTATGTAAAACATATCCTTTTATATTTTTTTCTCAAATGGATATTGGGATGAATATTATACCCTTATATTTGTTTACTATACTCTATTGATTTGGATGAAATAAATTTTTATGGATTCTATTTTGTTTCCCTAAATCTATTTCATTGAATTATCATTCATATGTGATTCATTTTTATTGTTGACATTTTTATATGTTTTCCCATTGTTTCTTATCATGATAACTGTGTAAGATTATTATTATTTTGAAATTTCATACTAGCATGATTTTTTTGGATTAATTTTTTTGGGTTAGTTTTTCTATTTTCCTTAGGTTGGAGTTTCTTATTTTATTTTATTAAATTTTTCTTTTTATAATGTGGAATTCCATTTTCCTATTTTTTTTTCCATTTATAGTATTGCGAGATATAACTAGTTCATTACCAAGATGGGGGGTCTTTTAATATATATATATATGAATATATATATATATATAATGAAAAAAATGTCTATAATCCCTAAAAAGTATATATATATATATATATTACAAAATATATGTGTGGGTTATAAGAAAATATAGTCAATGTGGTGTAATATTTTTTGGTCATTTAAAACACTATCTCACACACACACAGGTAAAAAAAACTCTATTCATTTTTTAATCCATTGAATGAATTTATATATATATAAATATATATTTTTGTATGTATTTATGTTTTTATGTTTGTACGTATGTATATATGTATGTATGTATGTGTGTGTCCGTGTATTTGTATATATCTGTCAGTATGTATGTATGTATGTATTTATGTAACTATGTATATAAATGTGTGTATTTATGTATTTATGTATGTATGTATGTATGTATGTATGTATGTATGTATGTATGTATGTATGTATGTATGTATGTGTCTTTGTTTGTATGTATGTATGTGTGTGTGTATGTTATCTATTTGTTTGATTGTTCCTTTTTTTAGTTATATGTATGTAAAAATAAATATATTCCATCGAATATATGCACACACACACAGACACACATATATGTATATGTAAAACATTATTTTAGATATGATAACATTATAACTTATATGATAAGATTTGGATATAATGTTTTAAAAATTGAAGAATTAAGATAAAACATCTCAATCTACTATTATGAAACATTAAAACATTTAAATATATATGTTAATTAAAAAATAACACTCTGAAAAAAAAAACAACCACATAAAGATATATATTATTAGATATATTAACAGGGAAAATAAAATAATTCACGAAACCATTAGATATATATAAATTCACAATATTTACATCCAAATTTTATATTTTCATATATTATATTTTAATTTGTACAATTATATGTTTTCTAACCAAAAAAGCCAAGAAATAAAAACATATAACTAGAAATTTAAAAGATTATTATCATATATTTTTTTAACTATATATATGTTTCAATAATCAAAAGTCATAAAAATTTATATTTTGTAAAATTTAGTATGATACTGATTAATTTTTTTAGAATAAAAAAATATCCCAAAAATTATTATAAAGAAAAATATCACATTATTTGTTTCACAACAAGAATTTAAACTTATTTATAGATTATTTTTAATAATTATAGAGGATATATGTTTGAATGTAGTAGTTTTCCATAACATGGGGTGAGCCTTTCTACTTGATTAATTTAATATATGACTCATTGTTAATTGAAAGTGGTAAGTTGGATTATGATTATAGAAATTAGCGAATAAAAATGATGGATGGAGATATTATACATTAGTTATATGGAATAAGTTTATGTATTTTCTCATTTATAAAGTTAAAAGGAGATATTATAATGATATGAAAAAGGTAATATATATTATAATTTTCATAGAATCCTATTAAAATAATTATTACCTAGAAATTAATTTTATCATCACATATATATTGATAGGGTTATTAATCATTTCATATATAAATATTTATATATATAATTTATTTATTATAAACTTTCATATTTTTTTCATATATAATTTCTTTGTCTTTTTCTATGTGTTTGATTAATTATGTTCCTTCATTAATATGGAGTATAATATAAATAAAACCACTAGTATAATATATATTATACATGGTCATATATTTGATGTTATTTATATATATGTTACACCTCCTAATTTTTTTATTTCTCGTGTTTTTTATGATAAATCATTTACCCATCAAAAATTTGATCAAACAAAACAATGAATGATTTTAAAAAGGTTTTTAGTTACCAATAGTTACACTTGAGACAGAAAGTGAAATAACCATAATCAAATATATTGGTCTTCATTGTAAATCTAAAAAAATATTTAAGAATTATGTAGAATTATTTTATATTAACATTGATGAATATTTTTTAGTGTTTTATGAGATTTTTGTAGTAGTTAATGAAGTTATATGTTATGGGACTAAATATGAAATTTAATAATGAAAAAATATTCATTATGAAAATTATAGTGGCCTAGTGATGGATAGTTGATGAAATTTATGATTTTTTTGTATAAAATTTATATGGAGCATGTAATAGTCAATACCATTTCAATATTGTGTTTTTAAAGTGAATTTACAAAAAAATAGTTAAACAACACATCACAACACATGAAGCATTGATGGATGAATTTTGGATGAATATAAATCTAAAAGCACTAGAGAATTGCCAACATATTAATATAATTCATCATGGGAGACAAATTTTCAAAACATCTCATTGTTATGTTTGTATCCAAGGATTCATAGTGTGGTGAATATTCTATTTACATTGTAAAATATTCTTTTTTATGTGATGTTGTGAAACCTTTTCATGGAATGGTTATACCACTCTATAATATATATGACATAATAAATCACATGATATGGAAATGGAAGTAATTTTAGGATATCTAATTTTTTTTATTTTAGTTAGTGGAATTAAATAGGTTATCAGGCACATGATGTTGTGGTGATGGGAAACAATATCATGTGTTGGTAAAATATAGAAATATATTTAATGTTCATGTCATGTTCAAAAAATGAATGGTACGAGACATAAATACATCATTTTATGATAGATTATATGTCAATGTTGAAGAAAATTTAAACATATACATACATTAAATGAATATCAAAAAATAAATAGAGATATTGACGATATAAATTAATTAAGATAATCTACATTAAATCATAGATAATGAAATAAGCATTAGTTGGGGTAGAAAAATTAAATCGTGTTATTATTTTTATTTTTTTCATATACACAAAATGGTAAAAATAATTCATTTTGGAATATATTAAATGACTTTAATAAATGAATAAAATTGATATAGCTATTATAATGATGGTTTAAAGATTCTAAAATCGAAATAATGATTTAAATGTTACTTCTCCTATATTAATTTTCTAATAATTTCTACTTTATTAGTTACACTCATTGATTTAAATTTACATTGGACTATTATTTTGAGGTGATAGAATGGGATTTAATTTTGAGGGTTTTATATCATGTGAGATAATTATTCTTCTTGAAACATATAGAATATAAAGTTTATTATTTGGTAGTGCCATCAAATTACATAGTATATGAACCATGCACATATACAAAAATATATGATATAAATAAAATAATATTTCTCATATTATATTTTATCTATTTTCTATGTATGGTAAGATATATTATCTTTTCAACTCATTAAGAAAATATCAGTTGAATAGTTAAAATATTAGGAAATTAATTATTTTATTATATCATAACTTACCCCCATCAGAGTATATTCCCTTTGTGATTCCTAACATGTTGTTTCATAATAAAATTTAATTTTCGAAATAATTCTTTCATTTGTTATTGATTAAGGATGAAATGGTAAATAAAATAATATATATAATGTTAAATATATTATACCTCTAATTATAGAAGAATAAAATGAAACATTTGTTCATATCTCATGGACTAGATATTTTCATTATTCTTTATATGATACATTTATTAAAAATTTAAATCTACAAAATATAGGGGAGTGAAATAATATGGTTATAAAAAATAATGGTCCAAAACATCTTCCCCAGAAAATTATTTATAGGCATATAGACGAAATCTAAAATCAAATAAAACATAATGGGAAAGGTTGTAATGACCGAATGAAAGAAGAAAATATATACTACAACTCCCCTCTCTAAATTTCAATTGGATGTGGGAGTGTCCTCCACAAACACTAAGACACCGTTGAATTGTCTATATGAAAGACAAGGTATCCTGATGTATTAATTAAAGGGCCTTAGAAAATATTGGGTGTCATGATAAATATAGTGTAAGAAAATACCTTCATGAAATCAGTTTTAAAGTCCCATCAAGACTTCATCTGAAACTAATAAATACAAAGAGGAGATGTATGTTAGATCCTTGACTTGGGATTGAAAAACAATGAAATTGTCACCTATATGATTCATCAACACACCACCCTCACCCGTAAAACTCCAAATATAATATCCATCCATACATAGTTTCAAATAATGGATTTTTGGTATGTGATTATCCTTGTAACCAAATTTGAAACTATGAATGGGATGAGGGATCAGAAGATATAAATATTTCAAAAGTTCCATGAAAGGGAGAAAACATTTTGAGGATTAAGAAATAACAATATCTTGATAGACAAATTAATCCTCTTATAAACCATATAAATATAAAGTGATCTGATCTACAGATAAAATCTTTACAAAAAATACAAATAAACTCGTCGATGGAGATAAAATAAAAAAAATAAGGCTTTGAAATTGAATTACTAGATTTTAACAATGAAAACATTTGTGATTAAGTTGATAAAATGATCCCATGAAAAGAAAGATATTAAAACATTATATTAATATTTTCAGGGTATTCCTAAACCTCTAATTTTAATACAACTTGGTTGGGTTTTATTTGGGGTTGTTTCATGATAAAATATTTAATGTTTTGAAATTTATCTGATAATGCACGGTTGGAACATGGTTTTCCTAAAATGTTCACCCACTCATGACAACCCACATAAAACAAGGTAGTAGATATTTACTCAGTTGGAACATAGTTTTCCATACCATTATCCATCTTAGTATAATATCTATGGATCATTTAAAACAGTTACACTGCTAGGTGGCACGTTTCGTCAAACGGTGTGGATCTTCTCATGAAAACATGCATACATGTTTTAATTAATCAAAAAATAGTTTTAAAATACAAAAAACACACCTTTTCCCCCCAAATACCTATACAAACCCGTGATGAATTCTTCTTCTAAGGGAGATACAACTATCAATTCTGGCCCCTCAAAAACATCATAGAGGCAGATCAAAGCTTGATGAATGATGTAAAATCTTATCATGATTAGTTTCCCCATGCCATTATCAATATGATTCTATATCTATTATCCTCCCATGGGTACCATAGATTTAATTATTTTCTTGTGGATCTAATACCCTCTTTTTTGGCTCTTAATACTGGGTTTTATTCATGTTCTTCAGTATTGTCTTTCTTTATTGAAAAATCCCAATTAGGGTTTGGAGTTACAATATCAGCTGATCTCGAGGTAGATGGTTACATCATGATGCCCAATTTTATTTACCTTAAATTTTTGTATTTAATTTAGATATTTTAAATTAAATTCATGTTTTTTAATTATATTTCTTTCAATTGGTTTCTTCATAAAACCTAATTCCATTGAATTGTGGTCATAAAATGGAAATTTTCTATGAATTTGGTAAAACCCACAATTCCATTGAATTGGGGTATATTTATGGAAATTTAAGAAATTTAAATTGATTTATTTAAAATGTGAAATGGGTTTGATGGAAAAATTGTAAAACCCCCCAATTTCATTGAATTGGGTTTTTGTTATGCAATTGATGGAAATTGTTTCAAATTAAAAGTTTGAATTTTATTTTGATGTGGACTTTGAAATTGAATTGTGAATTGAATTAAAATATCTATTTGTGAAAATAAGTTTAAAATTTTTCTAGATAGACACCTTATGGGTTTATCTTTGAAAAATCCATGTTTTGATCAAAAATTGATTTTGGGTTTAAAATAGAATATTAGAATTTTGAAATGGGGGAATGGGATTTAGTTGTATTTATAGTTTCTTAAACTAAATTTACCATTATTGAATTGTATTTGAGAAAATGAAATCCTTGAATGTTAGTGATTTTTTTAAAAAATATTCTAGGATGGGAATGCTCTAACACAATATTGACTTTTTACAATAGTAAACAATTATTGGTAAACACAACATATTTCCCCAGTGAGACATGTATGAGTCCACTCATTATACTAATTAGGGACATGTGTACACATTTTGGTTTGAAACATTATTGGGTGAGGATCACATAACCTGAAAGTATTGTACCTCTCGGAAGATGACCATGTTTTTCTATTGTTTATATATTAGATATAAATGTATGACATTGATGTTAAATTTTCTACCTACATTTGATTTATATAAAATATTTTATATAAATGCATTTGTTTAATACTTTTATGAAAAATTCCATATTTTTAAATTATTTACATCACTTGAAATGTATTTCCATCATTAGAAATATAATGTGTGATTAGTTGAAATAGGTTCTTTAAATGAAAAACCTATTTATTTTAAAATATAAATCACAATATTAGGTTAATTAAATGTTTTCATCATATTATAAAATTCTTGCTGAAACCATACTAAGCTTTTATCTCACACCCTACATGTAACTTTGTGCGATTTTAGATTATAACCATCTAGGTTTGAGCAGGGGTAAATTCCCACTTGGATGTGGTTCAAGATGTTGATCTATGGATATGGAGAGTTGTGTCTATTGAGATTTGGGAAATTTATCTCTCATATTTTACTGATACATTAATTTAATACATTGTTTTTTCACATTTATTTGTATTTTGGTACACTTATCCCTGTGGTGTTTCTTTTTTATGCGTAGTAATTTTTTCTCTTGCTTCTTTATTTATGTGGATAAACCATTCCCAAATTTCTTTAATATGATTTACAGTTATAGTTTCCAAACCTTAGGGATCATGAATACCCTTTGGGACATGTTATGACCATTTTATATATCATGTTACTAGGGTACTCGAGTTAGTTTGAGAAAAAGTGGTATTAAAGGTGATATGTCGGACTTCTTCTCTTGAAATCACTATGAAGATTTGTATTTTATATGGGACATAGGAGGTATTTGCGACTAAAAGGATATCCATCTTTAACAAAAAAAATAGTAAGTAACTACGGGTGATCTAGTAATGATATATTGAAGATTAATTATAGTATTTTCCCCTAATGTTTACTTGGAAGGAGAGAAATTCAAATGTTATTGTCTATCTATTGGGATTTATTTCTCCTTGTTTCTATATTTGAGTGTTAATTTGATATATTCTATGTTCTATGTTGATTTTATGAAGTATTATGCCACCGTGAAGATGTGAGAATCTAATCTAAGATGAATCTTCTACTAAACCATAGTGATAGAATCCTCTTAAGGACCCGAATTTAGTAAATGCGATCATTATACTATCCAATCACTTAGAAATGAACCACAACCAGTTCATGTTCAGGCTCCAATCGTGGACACTAAAAGATATTTTCTCTAAGAAAATTATCAATAATTATTTCACCATAATCCCAAACCTTTCATGTGATCAAATTATCTTCAAGATTAAATGGAGTTTTTGAGCAATATGGAATGTTTTTTTGGGGTTCTTGGAGACAACAGGTGAAATCAAGGTGAAGTGTGACAACTTGGTATATGAAAGTAAAATAAGAATATGGTTTCATACTATGGTTTCAACGATGTGGAGAAAGTGATTATAGTAGAAATACTTCAAGGATAAATTCACTAACCTATTATATCTTGAGTTGATTTTGGTGGATAAGGAAATTGAGTATTTCAATTTGAGTAGGCTAATAGTATCATGATATAGTATGCCATACATTTTGCTGAGCTCATGAATTTCCCACATAAGCTAGTATCTATTGAGAATATGAAGTTGATATGGTCTGATTTTGGACTTTTTTGGGATATTAATTCTCAATATGTTTTTGCTGAAGATGAATTGATACACTAATTTGTTTGACAGAGTGAGGATTGTTGAAATGGACATGGCAGGCAAGTCAGGGTTATTGGGAATTTCATTATCTCTAACTTGAAGCATGGGTTACATTAACAGAAAGTGGAAAAATTAGGAAACTAGTGGTGGTTCTTGAAAATAGGTTCCTTCTTGACCTCCTGTAGTTCCTTTAATAGGACCTCATATTATCTTCTAGTGTGGTAATCTAGGAAATTCAAAGAGGTTTTACACTAAGGAACCCATGGTATACTATTCTTGTGGACACTTAGGTCACATTACATAAATTATAGAATGTTTATTCAAGTCTTTATAGTGGAATGAGATCATTAATTCCTCCTAAAACTGTAGGAAAATAATATGCTTCTTGGACAAAAGGGTTCCTACCATAGGCATCTGAAGTGAAGCTTCTTTGTACCATGGAAGAGTCTGTAGAGGAAGCGGATATGGTTCTATTGACAGTGATATGATTCATTACTATAGATTCTTTATTATTGATGTTTTTATTTGATATTGCCTCATCTCATTTATTTATTTAAACCTGGATTTTTGATCTACTAAATCATCATACATAGATTTTATCTTATGTTAGGGATATTACTACACCCCTTGGTATAAAAAAAGAGAAATTATTTCATATCCTAGCTTGTATTTTTTTTATCATATGTCCATATTGTTTAGTTTTATCTAGTTCTCAACACGAAACTTCTTACCATAACATTGAGATAGATTGTAAAATTACCAATATATCCCATATTGATTTTTATCTTCAAAGTTCAACCTTTATTACCCTCAATGGTGTGTGTTGTGTCTTTCAAGGATAATGGGACCCAAAGACATCTAGAGTTAGACTATCTTTTTTCATGTTAGGGAATGTAATATCAATGTTTTCTTCCAATCTATAATAGTAGTCTATTAATTGTGATCTCCCAACAGTTTCCATCAAGTTCCCTAAATCTTTCCTTCTGGATTCTCTAGTTTACCACTAGAAAGGGAGGTGGATTTATCTATCAATTTAGTTCCTGGTTCACTACATGTTGTTATTACCTCTTACCAATTTGAACATATTGAACTGAAATAATTACATATTCAATTGGATGAACTTCTAGAGAATGTATTTTTATGCCCTAGTGCATCACCTTGGTCATCACCTATTTACTTTACTAAGAAAGATGATGGTTATTTTCACCTATGTATTCATTATAAAAATCCCAATCAATTGACGGTAGAGAAAAAATAACTATTAAAATAGATTGAAGATCTATTTGATGAGATGAAAGGGGTAATGTTGTTCTCGAAGATTGATCTTCAATCTAGTTAACATCGGTTGAGAATAAAAGAATATGACATTAAGAAAACCAAATTTCGAAGTAGGTATGGTCGTTATGAGTATGTTGTTATACACTTTTGTCTAACAAATGACCCTTTAATCATTATGGTTTTAATGAAATTGATTTTCCCTGAGTATATTGATCCCTTCATGGTAGTATTTTTGGATGAAATCCTTTTTTAATCTATCTCTGAGGAGGATCATGTCAATCAATTGAGAACATTTATGAGTTTTCATAGAAATAATAAACTTTATGACATTCTTTCAAAATGTGATTTCTGGATTTAGGAAATGAAATTATTTAGACATGTGGTGTTAGAACATGGTTTTTTAGTTTATCAATTATTTTTGAAATCTATTATGACATGGGAACAACCACATAATGTATTTTAGATTGAATGATTTTGGGTCTTAGCTAGATATTATCATTGGTTAATTAAATTCATATCTATGATGGATTATCCGATAACTACTCTAACATAGAAGGGATTAAAGTATTATTTGGGATAAAAATGTCAAAATTATTTTGGCGTTCTGAAATGTATTTTGACTACTATGCTAGTGTTGACCCATCCGTGGGTAGGATAGGATTATGTGGTTTCTGAATGCATCAGTTTCATATTTGGGTTGTGTTCCTTTGTAGTGTGATCATGATGTTTCTTATGTATCTCTTTATATTAGGATACATGTGAAGAAATTTCTTACCCATGGCCTTGAACGTGCATTTGTTATGAACATACTTAAAAGTTTGAGGAATTTACTTTATAGAGAATGGTGTTCAATATTTTATGAAAAATGTAGATTGAGTAATATATTAATTAAAAATATATAAATCTACACTAGAGGTATTGGGTGGAATACATATGATATTTCAATTTCGACATCACCTTTACCCTGGGAAATGAAAATGTCATTACATATCCTTTGAGCATGGAACATCCAACCAAAGTCATGAATAAAGCTTCAAATGAGTGGAAATTGACCATATTTGTATAGTTTTATATTAATGTCTACGAATTAGGGGTTTATGAGTCTTTTCCAATGTTCAATTGATATCCTCTCACATCAAGATGCTTTTGAGGAACATCATATTGATGAGACGCCCCATAGAATTAGGGACAATCCATATAGCGAGGATATAATTTTTGAGTGTATTATATCCAAAGAAACAATTCTATGAAATTAGAATCTCTTTGTTGTTGCATTATTGGTTAGAAAATAAGAAATGGGTGATTGCCAAAATTCACAGTTGGTCATGCAACTATGACTCAAAAAAATTTTCTATGACAACAGGCAAAAATTATGGTGGCCACGTATTATATGTGTCATTGCGAAATTAGTCTATCATTGTTACACTTACCAACAGATCAAGGCCGAGCACTAGAAACATTTAGGTCTATTCTAGTCACATCCCATGAAACTTAGAATTAGGATGAGATCCGTATATACATTTTTTTGGATTTCATCATTTCCAAATAAAGGTTAATACTATATGGGTTTTGATTGATTGGTTGATTATATCGGATCACGTTATACCCATTTTTATTAAAACCTATTTTGAATATTTTATAAATTTATATGTCAATGATATTTTTCGTTTTCATGGAGTTACATATGCTATTGTCTTTGATAGGGATCCTCAGATCACTTTTGGCTGTTTTAGAGGCATTTAGTAAGAATTTGGATAAAAATTCCACTTGAGTACGGAATTCCATCCCTAGTCAGATGGAAAGAAAAGAAGATATATACAGATTCATCAGGATATGGTTTGTGTTTGTGTCCTAGCTTTGGTGGAGCATGGGATGATCATTTGGGGCATGTAGAGTTTTCATATAACAATAGTTACCAGAACGTGATTAGAATTAACCCTTTTGAGGTCATTTATTTTAGGTTTTATAGATATTCATTTTTTTGGTCAATGATTGGGGAATGTTACTTCATATAACCAATATTGGTTCAACATACGACGTTAATGATTCATTTTATTTCTCTAATAATATTGAAAACACATAGATGATATAATTCTTATGTTGATCATTGTCGCTAGGCATTATAAGTTTTAGTTGGTGACCATGTATTATTTAATATTTCACCTTGGATGGTTTATAGTTGTCATGAGAGGCACGGTAAAATCTATCTTCATTTTTTGGGAACATTGGAGGTTTTTGAGTAGCTAGAGAAATATACATACCATTTACCACATCAACCACACCTGACATAGATACATACCATGATCCATGTATCTTAGCTCTAAAAGTATCTATCATATCAATCTCATGTTATGATCTAGAGTGATCTCGATTTCAATCCTAATTTATCCATGACTGAACCACTAGTCAGGATAGTTGGTTTTGAAACCAAGTACTTTGTGGTAGGAAAATACCTTTGGATTATGTTCCATGGAAGCATAGTTATGATAATCATGAGGTGAGAGGGATAGAGGCACTGATGAGAGATTATTGGCATCATCTTTATTGCATGGATTCTTTTGAGTATGCTTTCTAGGTAGATAATGTTCAATGTTTGGGAGGTTATAATATTTTATTACTATTTTATGGTATTCCTAAACCCCTATTTTTAATAATCTTTGACTGGGTTTGTTTAGGGTTATTTCAGTTTAGAGTTTTGAATGTTTTGAAATTTCTAGGCTAGCACATGGTTGGGGCACTGTTTTCCCAAACCATGTGCCCTCTAAAGCCAAACTCTATAACCCTAGGTAGAGTGGGTTTTTATGGGTGGCACATGTATTTTGATACCATGCTACTTATTAGGAGAAACCATGTGGCCCATTTAAAATAGGTTCATGAATAGGTCACATGGTTTATTCAAAGTGTGTAGCTATGTCTGGGAAACCATGTGTACAAGTTTTAACTAATTTGAAAAATGTTTTAAAATACCCTAAACCCATATTTCTATCCACAGACAAACCTATATTACACGATGAAAATTTATCATACCAGGGGAGTTCTGATGATCAATTTCCCCCCTAATAACCCTCTATGAGGCTGATCAATGCTTGAGGATCACCATTTGATGTTCTCCAGGTTTGTTTCCTCTTCTTGATCTCTATGTTCCACTATCTATCTTCACCTCCATAGGGTTCCCTGGTTCCCTATTTTTTTTATTATGGATCTAATTCCCTCTATTTTTTATCATAAACTTATGTTTGACTCCCGTTTTCCATGATCTTCATTCTTTATTGACAAATCACATCTTGGGTTTTGTGTTACGAGATCCTTTGATCCCGAGGTATATGATTTCGTTATTACTCCCAATTTTTAATAACCCAAAATTGATTTATTTAATTAATTTTTTTTAAAATAAATTTAAAAGATTATATTCAATTATATTTAAGTCATTTGTTTTTTTTTTGAAAAAACCCAATTCCATTGAATTATCGTTTTAAAATGGGGTTTAGGTAGGAAATTGGGAAAACCCCCCAATTCCATTGAATTGGGGGGTGTTTATGGAATGTGGTAAAATTTAAATTTGTTTAGGTAAATAGTGGAATTGGATTGATCGTAAAATTTATAAAAATCCACAATTCTGTTTTGTTGGGTTTTTTTTGAAATTGATGGAAATTGATTGAAATTAAATTGTTGAATTTAACTGTAAATTTGGATTGTGAAATTAAATAATGAATTCATTTAAAATTCTTATTTTTTCAAATTGATTAAATATGGGGTGGTATAGAAACTCTAGGGTTTTATCTTGGAAAACTGAATGGTGTAATCCAAACCCATTTTGGTTTTAAAATGTAAAATTTGAATTTTAAAATGGGGTAATGAGATTTTATTTTATTTTAATATTGATTTAAATAAATTTCCATTCATTGAATTGTACTATAGAACATGAAATACTATGTAGTTAGTGGGTTATTTTGGACAAAAATTATAGGACGAAAATGTTTTAGCACTAGATTGACATTATACAACACTGAACAAACATTGGTTAGCACATCCTATTTCCCCATTAGGACATTATGAGTCCTCTTTATCCAGTGTCGAGGGACATGGGTACACATTGCAGTTTATCACATGAGTTTGTGAGGATCACATGACATGTAACTATAATTCTTATTTGATGTTTAAAATATGACTTTCTTTTTTTATATGAGATACAAATGTATTTCATTATTGTAAACTTTTTAACAATCATTATGATTTGTATAATATGTTTTATATAAATTTTCTTAATACAATTGTGTATTGTTCCATTTGTTTAAAGTACATACATAACATGAAATGTATTTATATTTTTGAAATTTAAATCATTAGTGTTTGAAATATGATCTTGAAATGCCAAACTAATTTTTTCAAAATTTGAAATAACTTTATTTAGTTAATTAAATATTGGCATTTTATTATGGAATCCTTGACGAGACCCTATTGGGATTTTCACTCACACCCTACTTGTGCGTTCAGGTATTTCTAGATTTCTTCTTCTATGTTATATTAATCATAAATCACAACATGGATGTGGTTCTATTTGTCGATCCATGGACATGAATATTTGTGTCCATTTGTAAATGGGTTGTTTGTATTTCTTTTTTTAATTATTTTTTATATAGTGCATTGGGTTTCATACCTGTTTAATTCTATTACAATTCTCTCTATGGTGTTTATTTTGTATTCATACCAATTTTCTATATTTATTCTACATTTTACATACAAACCCATTCCCAATTTAGTTTTTTATAATTCCATGTGGTCGTCTCCAACCCATGAGGATCATGAATTCCCTTCGATCGATGTCAAGGCTGGTTCGATAATCGTGTTACCTGGGTTCCCAAGATGGTTCATGACATATATCTAGAAAAATTCCAATATGATTCTAGAGATACTATGTGTAATATTCTGAAAAAAAATCATATTGATACCATAATTTAAGAGATGTGTGACACCTGTGACAAAAAATAATCAAGAAAACATCCAATAAAAGGAGCTTTACAGGGCACATTCATGTTTATATACCCTCTACAACATGTAGTTCATTTTTTAGAATGATATAATCAAAAAAAAAATCCAACTCCCCCTTTAACATTATATTCTAATGAAGAATCATATATAAATAACCAAAAGGGGAGAATAAACTATCCCAGATACTAATGAATATGAGACCAATATGACCTAAATATAACAAAAATATGTAGCACTATAAGATATTCATGGATATTATGGATCTAATACATCAAATATTTAAATATTTATGAATATTTATGTCATATAATATAGAAAGGGTATACAGGGAAGAGCCACAAACCAACAACCCGTGGATATTTCAATGAAAAAGAGGGTTTCTTCCCCCACCACTCACCAAGAACATATAAAAACCAATATTATGTGATTAACAATATTTTTCAAAATATGTGAGTCTTTAAAACTACCTTACCTCTCTATATCATCACAAGGAAATCCAAATTGAAAATTAATATTTTATCTCAATTCAAAATCTTCCCATCTCAACATCTAAAAAAATATTGAGAAACATTCTTTGAAAATATTATACTAAGAATGAAACATCCATCATCATTAATAAGATTTTTTTTGTGATTCTAATTAACATAGTACATTAATTAATCTAATCTATCATCAAAAATATAATTTACATGAAACTATTTCATAGCCTTGATAAGTCCCTAAAGAACATAGATAGAGGAGAATACAAGAAAAGACATTAATATAAGATGATACTGAATTAGTGTAATAATACCACATATTGAGAGAAACTATTTTTCCAATTAAAATTTAAATAAAAAATGTTATCAATAAGGAAATATAGAATACTAATTTCAAATTTAACAAAGGATAAACGATATCCATGGAAAAGTAATGGGGATAAATCATTATAAAAGGTAAGTAAATTCACAAATTTGATGACCAAGATATATAAAATGTATTTATAAGTAATAATATTTCACATAAAATTATTTCTATTCAGTCCACTCCATATAGTAGATTAATTCATGAAATATTAGACTATTTAATGGAAGATTGACTACCATTTTTTAAAATTAACATGTCATCTGGAAACAGAAAATAGGAAAATGAAGGTTGACTTGGAATACCTTGAAATTATACCACATAACATAAATCAATTAGAAAATTCATATATTGTTTTATGGAATTTAAAAAAATGAACAAGTCATGTGAAAGAGGATCTCATTGCCTCAATTAATGAATATTTCAAAAAATTGAATTTATTTATTTTTTAACTAATAAATATCAATATAAATGAGATGTTGTGGAAATGAAACTCAATATTTCTTATTTTGAATCCTAGAAAATCGAAAACCATAATGATAAATATCCATTACATTCATGTATATTCCATATAGAGATAAATATTTTCTTGATGAATTACGCTATGGTGTATGTAGAATGTTTCATTCATCATCTCCTAGAAAATACACATCACACACTGAATAGTTCTATTTAGAATGATATTTTGATTCTCCTTAGAGATAAAGACCATGAAAAAGTTAAATAGAATATCATTATGAACCATATCTGTATTTTTAAAGGTAAATTATATAATTTAATGGGATTAAACTTATTGAAATGGGTGGGTTTTGAGATCTTAGAAATAATAAAAATATTTGTAGATGGTATAGACTCATTAAGTTGTCCCCTTAAATGAAACGTTTTGTAGTCTTGATCATGTATTATCTAATGATATCACATAAAAAATAAAATATTAAAATAGGAATAAAATTTGGTTTAGTGGAACTATAAATTCGCATGTTTTGAATAGCCTTGCAGATCATATATTCTAATTCACAAGCTGTCGAGATTACATCATGCTACTTCAAATTCGGGAATGGAATGGAATTGAGAAACAATGAGGTGTTTTATTCCAATGTATTTCAATTATAAAGAAATGTCACCTGAATATTTATTTTTACGATGAATGAAAATTTATCCATAACCAACCACCCCACAGACCAATGTAATTAGTGAATTATCCAATCCTATGTTGGACATATGGAATTTTACAGAACATTAAAGTATATACTCAATGAAAAATATTTCATGGAATTATATTATTTTTAAAACTGATATATTCTATTGTTGAATCAAATTAATAATAGGTTGAATATGATGTTGAGGAAATTAAAATAACAAAAATAAATGTGAGATAAATTTATGAACATATAAGAAGGTGATTAAAAGTTTTTGAAACTAAATCTATAATATTTAAGGAACAAGTATATAGAGAAGGATATACTACCCATAGAATATTTTGATACATTATTTAAAAAATTTAATGATAAAATTGATGATCAATGAAGAAATAGAAAATAATTTAATAATAAGGAATAATAAATTAGTTTTAATATTTATTTCATCATTAATTTACCTATAATGTATTAAATATTTTGAAATTAAATCTTAAGAATGTTTCCATAAATTACAATAAAATAATACCCACGTCATATGAGATGATGATTCATGAGAACAATTTGACAACAGAGAAGGATATAAAGGAGATAACATTGATGTTTTTAAAATATAACATGATGAAAAATGATCCAAAAAAATTTGATAATGAAATTTGTTTCTGTTATATTACTAATAATAGTGGGGAAAAAATCGAATGAGGCTTAAAATTGTATGATTTAAGTGTGATAATAGTTCAAATCATTGTACTAAATTTATAGATAATTAGTACGATGAAGAAGAATACTAAATTGTTTAATCTAAAAGAAAATCTTCCAGATTTTGAAATGATAAAAAAAGAATAAATTAATTTCTTTCGGAAATATAAATGTATCCTGGAGGAAAATGGTGACATAGATGTTTTAGATTTTATCAAAATTGAATATTGGGTGGTAAAAAATAAGAATAATTCATCTTTGTTATTTATTATGTTTACAAATACAGATTATGATTTTGAAAATTTATCTATTATTTTTTGATATTTTGAACATTAATGAAGATAATATAAAGATTTAATATAAGAGTCTTTTTAAATTCCCTGATAACATAATAGTGATATTTTGTCTACCTGTGATGGTTTCCATACATGAGAACTACACATGGTGAAAGAGAATTGACATTCATAAACATGGTAGTGAATGATGAGGACGATCTGGACATATCCACATTGGGACTACTGAAGCCACTATACATTCTTTATCGATGATGGAAACACCATAATAGTTTTATAAATCATGCATAATAAATATGATGCAAGACATCTATTAAATCAAGTTTGAGATAATTTTTTAAGAGTTAAACGTTTTCCATTTTGGTTTTTTGAGATATTTGAAGAAGAATTTTAACAACTTGACCTGAGAATATCAGAGTCGATGCCTTACATTATTACATTGGGCAGATTATGAGGAATAAAATCTTGAAGGAATAACTGATTTACCAGTTTTTGAAAACCAAATTCCATACAAGATAACCATATTATATTGTTAAATTGAATATAAAACAATTTTTATAAAAATATCAAATGAACACTATCCTTGAAATCTTATTAAAATATTTAGTTGTCATAACCTGGGGAAATTAAAAAATAAGGGTGATATCAAATGCCCAGTTAGGGTTATGTATATAGGAGTATATCATGAATTAATAATTAATAATAAATATAAAATGGTAAATAACTGGATATAAATTCTATTCAACTAATTGGATAAGGAATACTCAATAGGGAAATGTAAATAACAAAACACACATCCTATTTAATAAAAAAACTCAATAAAAATTCCTTCGTAGATAATGACAAAAAAATCATATGGATAATAAGAAAAAATAAATTCTCAATAAATGAAATTATTAATTATTATAAATCATGTTTTTGAGGTTCATTATTTCTTTTTGATCTAGATATATCCTCAAGACCGTTTAGATTATATTTGGTAAATCCCCATATCATTTATCCAGTCGATTAATCTCATGAGACTTATGATTCATCGAGGGAATTATATTAATCAATTCCCAATAGATGTAGTAATTTTCTATATAATTCATCATATAATAGATAATCTATTAATTAATCGACAATAATAATTATAATAAAATATCAGTATTTATGGAAGGATAGGGATTTATCAATATTTCACCAATTAATTAAATAATAATCATAGTGAAAAACATTGGGAAAAATGGTATAATTTAAGAAATAATAATATCAATTACATAAGAATATGTATATTTAAGAAAAAATTGGTGTACAATAAACATGATCATAAGGAAGTGAATGATTCAAGAGAAAGGTAGAAGTCAGAAGAGAAAGTGGGATTATAAATTTAACATTTATGACTTAGTAATTATAAAGACAATATCCTTGGAAGAGATAGTTCCAAGTGGAAATTAAATACCATGATTTATTAGTGAATAAATTTATTAAATAACCAATGTGAATTATATATAGAACATTAAATTTTATTTGTTCATAATAATAAATAAATCTCAATGAAAGGTAAATTGAGACAAAATCCATTACTTTGTGCTTCCTTTTAGTTGTGTGGTATTTATCCACTAGTATAATTGTTTAAACATGTAACTAACATATTTTATAACTATATATATATTTATTATATCATATATTATCTTTTTATAACATATTCATTGTCACGACCCAAAGTTTCATTAATGGAAAATACCTCTTGATCTAGTTAAATGTCTCTTTATGAAAAATGTATTTATAAGATGTCAAATTCTTTGGTTTTATGTTAAGAATTTCGACCGTTGTTAATATAGTCGTTGAACAGTGATCACATTATTAGTATAAATATAAGGCTTTAACGAACCCAATTTTACTCAGACAAAGGAAGCGATGTACACATCCAGCAGAATTTCCCCATATGAAGCCCATTTGTTGGAGCTCGGAAAAGAGGTGGTGTCTTTGGGCTTCGCCCTTGACCAAGCCCAAGATGAGATTCATTATGTCAAGCTCAAACGGGACCGTCTACGGGAAAAGTGGAAGTTGATGGAGATTACCACTCGAGCGATGTTATCTGAGCCACCCCAAGAGTCTGTCACCATCGCACACCTTACCCTTAGGTCTTATGCGGCTGTTTGAAGGGTTTATGTAACAAAAAAGTTGTACTATGTTCATGTACATTATTTTTTTGTATATAATAATGAATATAATTTCTAGTCATTTTTGATACATTGTAAATAGTTTTTAAAGTACAAATGGTGTTTTTAGTTATTATTTAATTAATAAATATTTTTTATTAAATTAAGGGATTTTTGAATTAAATAATATTTTAATAAAATAATATTATTATTATTAAATTAATTTTTATTAAATATAAATGATCTTATAATTTTATGAATGTAATTAAAATTTTTATTACGTTTTGAAAGCCATTTCTGTCAAAACCTGTGAATTTTCGATAAATGTCGGTTTTTATTTTAAAAGAAAAAATTCACATTTTTAGGAAACTATTTAGATAATATAAATGTTATTTTTGGAATCAGGACGTCGAAATTATCCAACGGTGAATTTTTCATAATTTTCTGAGACAGTCAAATTTTTGGGTGAAAATTATATACCATTTAATTATATAATGTGGTTTATGACATCATAATGACCCAATGGTGATGTAATAAAATAACATAATCCTTCTTTTCGGCCAATATAGGTTTTATCATTAAGATAATGTGATTTTGGGTTTGTTTGACTTTCTTTTCAAAGCATTAATGGACCCCTCAAGACATATTCAACACTTTGCCTTTTTTAATTAATTTCCATGGGAGTGTGACTCACCTCCACATAAGAAACCTTATTATTTTAAGAATTTAGGACTTGGGCCTTATAAAATATTTTTTTCCTCTTCTCTTTTCTAAAAACCATGGGCAAAAACCCTGGGATGGTTTGTGGTTTGGATTAATTTAATGTAAGGGGACCCAAACCTAAATAATAAAGAATTCCATCACCTTTCCTATATAAACCCACCCAAGATCTCACTTCCTCCTCACAAAAATTCCTTTTAGTTCGTCCAACCTTTGCCCTACTCTCTCTAGAATCCTCCCAAGGTTCCCCAAGCACCCAAGAAGCCTCTCACAAGCCTCTCTCTAGCCTTTGGAAGAACACTTCCAAGCAAGGTTTTTTTTCTTCCTTTCTCTTTTTTGTCAATTTTCTTTAAGTTGTATTGACCTTTTAATATCAATTATGAATGTTGGGGTATGGTTTAAAACCTCTACCATAATGAAATTTTATTGTTTGAATAATGGGAGACCCCTTTCTCTCTCATTAAATGCCTCCCATGTACACCTATTACTATGCTGAAATTCCGAAACGAACTTCTCTCTCTTCTTTTACATTCAAGCAATACTTTTGTATCATGAATCTAAATTCCATTTCAATTGTTGGTACATGTATATATATGACCTCCTTACTTTCCATTACATGTAAATATGATGAGGAACCCCTTTCTCTCTCATCAACATTTTTTATGAATTCTTATGTCACGTCGTTACGCTGCCGAAATCGCACCGATTTTCTAAGCCAATGTCATTGTGTAGTTAATACCATGCCCATTTCTCCATCAAGAGTATTCCCCTTTATGCACATTTACTTATTTATTGTAAAGTTTCATGTATCAATTCCACATTCCTTTATCGTAGAATAAATGATTATGTTTTATGAATCCATGTTTTATGATCCATGTGGCCCACTTATGCATGAAATGAGATGTTTAAGAAGGGTGCACCCTTATAGCGCTCCAATGAATTGGATAATGTATAGTATCATTATAATTCAAGTGCAATGAGTGTTGACTCATGCTAATTCAAGTGCAACGAGGTTTTACTCGTTCTTCATGTCCAATTAGGGTTTACTCATGCTTTATGTGCAATGAGCCTTGGCTCATGCTAAATCCATGTTAAGTGTTGTTGCCACATTTCCATATTATGATTATAATGTTTTATCATGCCATTATGTTCATGTTTCTCTTATGCTCTATTGACATGACTATTGCATAACATGTATTTTACTCCTCATGTTATTTCATGTGTACTCCCTTACTGGGATTTATAGCTCACCCTTTTCTTATGCATGTCCTCAGGTTATCCCATGCAATGCTAAGTACGAGGCAATGTAGTGGTCATGTAAATGATGTTTTCAATAAAGATGTTGTATCTCAGGTTTTACGTTTTTATGTAATGATCCTAAGCCCCAAAGACACTAAACCTCTTGATCTTCTTTGTTGTATCATGTGAAGATTTTTGTAATAAAGCATGTTTATGTTGTAATAAAAAGAAGGGTTGTCAAAGATGGTATCAGAGGATAGGTTTAGTTATTTCTGGGATTAGGAAACCCTAGTAAATCCTTAGATACAAGACTAAGTATAATAAAAACATCCCTATGTTTTGGTAAATACTAAGTAACTGGTTTATCAAACAAATACATCCCCGTCTGGATACGAGCAGGTAGAGGTGGATCTGGCACAAATGTATCCTAGGGGTAAAACCCGAAAACACCGCTTTGAGCTAGACTCGAATGGGAACTGGTGCACGACAAAGGTCCTTGCTTCAGTCTTGGTCATGACACTCCCGGGGGATATGTTTTGATAAATTCACAATCATAGTATGAAACCTTATTAAGTGAAAAATACCCCTAAGAATATATTTTAGAATGTAGATAATGAAAAGACTAGATTAAAGCCTATAGACTCATGAGTTATGGAAATAAAATTTTATTTATTAGTCATCAAATTTTTTCTTTGGATTACCCTTTATGTGTTACCCCAAACATTCCTTTTATTCCAGACAATGGCCGGTAATAGGAGGACTCGGGCTAAAAACCGTTGTGAAGATCAGTGTGATGATTGTACTAATGAGATGCCCAATCCAATGGGAGCGGGAATCGCAAACTTTGTCACGCTTCTCTCTCAGCTAACTCAAGTTTTGAATAGAAACACGGGTCAAGCGGAACGTTCAACCCCCCCTAAGAAAGAACAAGTCTCTATAGAGAGCTTCATGAGAGAAAGGCCTCCTACCTTTAGTGGATCATATGATCCCATGATCACTGAACAATGGATCAACTCCATTGAAAATATATTCTCCATCCTCCAATGTTCTGAACAAGAGAAGGTTCTCCTGGCGGCTTATCTTATGGGGGGTGAAGCTGATAAATGGTGGACATTGATAAAAAATACAAAGCCTGAGGAGGAGTTCGAGGCTTTGGAATGGAAGGAATTCCGGAAGATGTTTTTCGATAAATATTTTCCGCACACCCTCCGTCTTAAGATGGAAAGGGACTTCCTTTCCCTCAAGAAAAAAGATGAAGAATCTGTGGGAGCGTATGAGGCAAACTTCACAAGGCTTGCACGATACGCTTCCGACTTCGTCATTACCCACGAATGCAAGGTTGACCGCTTCTTTGGTGGGCTGAAGCCTAGCTTACGGAAAGAATTAGCGATCCAGGAATTCAACAACTATGAGGAAATTGTCCGATGTGACCTCAAGGTCGAAATAGAGATCGGAGAATCACAAGGGTATCATGGGGAAAAGAAGCATAAGGTGGACTTCAATGCTGGTGGTCCGATGGATAAATCCAACGGTGCTAAAATGTTCCAGAACCCCACTTGCCAAAAGTGCGGAAAAAAGAACCCTGGAAATTGCCTTAAGGGGACGAGAAAATTCTTCAGGTGTGGAAGAGAAGGGCACCTAGTTGTTAACTGTCGGCAAGAAGGACCCGCGGCTGCGACAGAGGAGTGGAACGCTCCGTTCGAACCTCAACGCATTGTTCAATGCTATAAATGCAAGGAACCGGGTAATTTTCCAAATTAGTTCCCTAGTACAAGGGTTTTCGGAGGCAACCAAAACCTCCAAGATATCAAGGAAGAGATTTTGACATCACTTCTACCGAAGTAAACCCCGACAATGAAGTGGTGACAGATACGCTAGTTATTTATTCAAGAATACTGAACATACATTTTGATTGACGTTCTACGCATTATTTTATATATCGAAAGTTTAGTAGAATAATCCCAGCACCACCACAAATCATGGAAGAAAAGATGTCGGTGAGTACGGAAAATGGGGCAATCATTGCATCCCATGAATATAAATCCTCCCCTGTTATAATCTGTGGATTGAATTTCCCGGAGAACCTCTTCATACTCCCTTTGGTGGAATTTGATGAAATTCTTGGTATGGATTGGCTTTCCTTATATAGAGACAACATAAATTTTCGGGAGAGGGAAATCACACTCCATATGGAGAATCGACCCCCGATTCATTACATGTGTCAGGAGGAAGATAAATCTCCATTAGCTCCATCATCTCAATCATGGATATTTCTGCCCTATGAGAACATGTATCTAGATCAGATGATTGAGTCCAAAGAAGAAACCATCCTTGTAGAAATTCCTATTGTGAGGGAATTCGCAGAAGTGTTTCCCGATAAACTGCCTGGTCTTCCACCTAGAAGAGATGTTGAGTTCTCAATTGAACTTATACCTGGGGCATTACCAATATCCAAGACTCCATATAGAATGGCTGTTGTTGAGCATGAAGAGCTGAAGAAGCAAATACAGTAGAATCTGGATAAAGGGATTATACACCCAAGTGCTTCACCATGGGGTGCACCAGTCCTCTTCGTCAAGAAGAAGGATGGGTCTATGCGGCTCTGCATCGATTATCGTGAACATAACAAAATCACGATAAAGAAAAAGTATCCTCTCCTAAGAATCGATGAATTGTTTGATCAGCTGCGTGGAGCACAATACTTCTCCATGGTGGACTTGCGGTCGGGATATTATCAAGTAAGGGTGAAGAAGGAAGATGTCCCCAAGACTGCTTTTCGTACAAGGGGCAGGCACTATGAATTCATAGTAATGCCTTTCGGACTCACCAATTCTCCAGCAATATTCATGGACTTGATGAATAGAGTCTTTAGGGATTACCATGACAAATTTTTGGTACTCTTTATTGATGATATTATAATATAATCCAAAACCAAGGAGGATCATGAGGAGCATTTAAGAACTGTACTGGACACTTTGCACAAGGAGAAGCTCTATGCAAAGTACATCAAGTGTGAGTTCTGGTTGAAGGGGGTCTCATTCATGGGCCATATCATCACAAGCAATGGGATATCTGTGGATCCCTCCTAAACAGATGCAATTTGGAGATGGTCGAGGCCGACATAGTTAATGGATATCTGTAGCTTATTGGGGTTAGCTGGATATTATCGATGATTTGTGATAAATTTCTCACGATTGTCCAACCCTCTTACCAAGATAACTAGAAAGGGAGTAAAGTTTTCTTGGAGTGATGAATGAAAAGAAAGCTTCAAGGAGTTGAAATGTAGGCTTATCACTGCGCCCGTGCTCACTTTACCCACAAGTGGGGAAATTTTTGTGGTATTCAGTGATACCTCAAAGAAGGTCTTAGGCTGTGTGCTGATGCAGAATGATAAAGTGATATCCTCAGCCTCAAGGCAGTTGAAAATCCATGAGCAAAACTGTCCAACGCATGATCTGGAGTTGGTGGCGATGATCTTTTCCTTGAAAATCTGGCGGCATAATCTCTATGGAGAGAAATGTGAGATATATACTAACCACAAGAGTCTTAAATATATATTCACACAGAAAGAGCTTAATATGCGCCAGAGAAGATAGATAGAGCTCATCAAGGATTATGACTGTTCAATACATTACCACCCTGGGAAAGCGAACAAGGTGGAGGATTCCCTAAGAAGAAAGGACCCATGAATTCTATCAATGATGATAATTGAGAAAGATCCAATCTTCATTGACTTGATGAAGATGGATGTGGGAATCATAAAGAAGGAAACATCATCAATCCTTTCAAACATGATTTCTCAACTATCTCTTTTGAAAAGGTTAAAGGATGCTCAAAAGGATGATGTGGGAATTCAGGACAAAGTGGGAGCTATCGAAAAAGGGAAATCCTCGGAGTTTAATGTTAATGAAGAAGGAATTGTGTGGTTTGGGAAAAGACTATGTGTTCCATCAAGTCCGAATCTGAAGAAGGAACTTTTGGATGATACACATAGTTCAAATTTCTATATTCACCCAGGGAGCATAAAGATGTATCGAGATCTCCGAGAAAACTTTTGGGGGGATAATATGAAGAAGGAGATCGCTGAATATACATCAAAGTGCTTGGTGTGTCAGCAAGTGAAGGTAGAGAGGCAGAAGTATAAGGGGATGATGCAACCATTCCCCATACCAGAATGGAAATGGGAGAACATCACCATGGACTTTGTCACCGGACTTCCAAGGACATCCAAAGGCAACAATGTAATCTGGGTTGTTGTGGATCGTCTTACAAAGACTGCACACTTCATTGCTATTCGAGAGGATTTCTCTTTGTATCAACCGACACAGATATATATCAGACATGTGGTAAGGTTGCATGGAGTACCACTATCTATTGTGTCTGACCGAGATCCAAGATTCACCTCTATGTTTTGGAAGAGTCTTCAACATGCTCTGAATACTGAACTGAACTTCAGTACGACCTTTCATCCTCAAACTGATGGCCAATCCGAGCGGACTATCAAAACACATGAGGATATGTTGAGAGCGTGCTCAATGGACTTCAAAGGAGGATGGGATCAACATCTTCCTCTGGTTGAGTTCTCTTATAATAACAGTTTTCACTCGAGCAACCAAATGGCACCATATGAATCCCTTTATGGGAAAAGGTGCAGAACACCGACATTTTGGGATGAGGTCGGTGAACGTAAGCTTTTTGGACCAGAAATGGTCGAAGAAATGGTGGAGAAGGTGAAAACCATTCAGAAGAATATCAAGGAATCCCAGAGTCAATAGAAGAGTTATACAGATAATCGTCGACGAGACCTTGAGTTTAATGTTAGCGACATGGTGTTTTTACGCATATCTCCATGGAAGAAGGTCATGAGGTTTGGAAAGAAAGGGAAGTTAAGTCCATGGTACATCGGACCCTTTGAGATTCTTGATCGTGTTGGGGCTGTGACCTATCGACTAGCACTTCCACCTATTATGGCCGAGGTGCATGATATATTTCACGTATCCCTCTTAAGGATGTACATACCAGACCCTTCACAAGTAATCTATTTCGAGGTGGTACAATTGGAAGATGATCTTTCTTATGTGTAGCAACCAGTGAAGATCTTAGATCGTAGAGAAAAAGTACTACGAAATAAGACAATGCCCCTCGTCAAGGTGTTATGGAGAAACCACAAGTTTGAAGAAGAGACATGGGAGTCAGAGAATATGATGAAGCTGAGTTACCCACGTTTGTTTTAGTGTTGGAAAAGGAAAATTTCAGGGGTGAAATTTCTTAAGGGGGGAATATTGTAATGACCCAAAGTTTCATTAATGAAAAATCCCTCTTGATCCAGTTAAATGTATCTTTATGAAATTGTTTTTATAAGATGTCAACTACTGTGGTTTTATGTTAAGAATTGTGACCGTTGTTAATATAGCCGTTGAATAGTGACCACATGATTAGTATAAATATAAGGCTTTATCGAACCCAATTTTACTCAGACAATGGAAGTGATGGCCTCATACAGTAGAATTTTCCCATATGAAGCCCATTTGTTGGAGATCGAAAAAGATGTGGCATATTTGGGCTTCACCCATGACCAAGCCCATGCTGAGCTTCATTATTTCAAGCTCGAATGGGACCGTCTACGGGAAACTTGAATTTGATAGAGATTACCACTCGAGCGATGTTATCCGAGCCACCCCAATTGTCGGTCACCATCGCACACCATACCCTTAGGTCTTATGCAACTGTTTTAAGGGGTTATGTAACAAATAAGTAGTACTATGTTCATTTACATTTTTTTGTATATAATAATGAATATAATTTCTAGTCATTTTTGATACATTGTAAATAGTTTTTAAAGTACAAATGGTGTTTGTAGTTATTTTTTAATTAAGAAATCTATTTTATTAAATTAATGGATTCTTGAGTAAAAAAATATTATAATAAAATAATAAAAATATTATTAAATTAATTTTTATTAAATATAAATGATCTTATAATTTTATGAATGCAATTAAAATTTTTATTAAGGTTTGAAAGCCATTTCTTTCAAAACCCGTGAATTTTCGATAAATGTCGGTTTTTATTTTAAAAGTGAAAATTCACATTTTTAGAAAATTATTTAGATAAAATAAATGTTATTTTTCGAATCCAGATGTTGAAATTATCCATTGGTGAATTTTTCATAATTTTCTGAGACAGTCAAAATTTTCGGTAAAAATTAAATACCATTTAATTATATAATGTGGTTTATGACATCATAATGACCCAATGGTGATGTAATAAAATACCATAATCTTTATGTTCGGCCAATATATGTTTTATCATTAAACTAATGTTATTTTTGGTTTGTTTACTAACTTTTCAAAGCATTTATGGACCCCTCAATACATATTCAACACTTTTCCTTTTTTAATTATTTTCCATGGGAGTGTGACTCACCTCCACATAATAAACATTATTATTTTAAGACGTTCGGACTTGGGATTATAAAATATTGTATTCCTCTTCCCTTTTCCATAAACCATGTGCAAAAACCATGGGATGGTTTGTGGTTTGGATTAATTTAATGTAAGGGGACCCAAACCTAAATAATAAAGAATTCCCTCACCTTTCCTATATAAACCCACCCAAGCTCCCACTTCCTCCTCGCTACAATCCCTTGGAGAGTGACCAACCTCTAAACTACACTCTCTAGAATCCTCCCAAGGTGCCCTGAGCTTCGAAGAAGCCTCTCACAAGCCTCTCTCTAGCCTTTGGAAGCACACTTCCAAGTAAGGTTTATTTTTCTTTCTTTATCTTTTTTGTCAATTTTCTTTAAGTTGTATTTCCCTTTTAATTTCAATTATGAATGTTGGGGTATGGTTTCTCACCTCTCCCATACTTCCCTATTATTGTTTGATTGATGGGATACCCCTTTATCTCTCATTAAATTCCTCCCATGTACACCCGTTACTATGCTGAAATTCCGAAAGGAACTTATCTCTCTTCTTTTATATTCAAGCAATACGTTTGTATCCTGAATATAAATTCCATTTCAATTGTTGTAAAATGTATCTATATGACCTCCGTACTAACCATTACATGTAAATATGATGAGGAACCCCTTTCTCTCTCATCAATCTTTTTTATGAATACTTATGTCACGCCGTTACGCTGCCGAAATTGCACCGACTTTCTAAGCCTATGTCATTGTGTAGTGAATACCATGCCCATTCCTCCATCAAGGGTATTCACCTTTATGCACATTTACTAATTTATTGTAAAGTTTCATGTATGAATTCCAAATTCATTTATCGTGGAATAAATTATTATGTTTTATGAATCCATGTTTTATGATCCATGTGGCACACTTATGCATGAAATGAAATGTTTAATAAGGGTGCACCCTTATAGTGCTCCAATGCATTGGGTAAAGTATAGTATTATGATACATCAAGTGCAATGAGTGTTGACTAATGGGAATTAAATTGAAACGAGGGTTTACTCGTGCTTCATGTGCAATGAGGGTTTACTCATGCTTTATGTGCAATGAGACTTGGCTCATACTAAATCCATATTAAGTGTTGTTCCCACATATCCATGTTATGATTATCAGGCTTTATCATTCCTTTATGTTCATGTTTCTCTTATGATATATTGACAAGACAATTTCCTAACATGTATTGTAATCCTCATGTTATTTCATGTGTACTCCCTTACTGGGCTTTATAGCTCACCATTTTCTTATGCATGTTCTCAGGTTATCCAATGCAATGATAAGTACGAGGGAATGTAGTGGTCAAGTAAAGGATGTTTTCAATAAAGATGTTTTATCTCATGTTCTAAGTTTTTATGTAATGATCTTAAGCCCCAAAGACACTAAACCTCTCAATCTTATTTATTGTATCAAGTGATGTTTTATGTAATAAAGCATGTTTATGTTGTAATAAAAAGCAGGGTTGTCATATTCATACCTATTTTTCAAAAATCCTTGATTATTTTTGTAGTTTCAGGTGTTAATTTCCATATTTTTTAGTATGTTTTAACTGGTTATTTTTTTCATTTTAATTAGATAATTATTGCATAATCTCAATAATTTATAATCTAATTTAAATATAATATATTTTCTATATATATTTATTTATATTAATCCATAATATTTAGAAATATTAAATGAAAAGTATTGTCCATATAGACAGTAGGCCTATGTATACATAAACACCACATCACATTTAAAAGGTATGTGATACATATATATATATATGTGTGTGTGTGTGTGTGTGTTTGTGTGTGTTATAAATATAGTATTATATAAATATGATATATAACACACATTTTTATTAAAACTATTCACAATATACTCAGTGTATTTCTTGAACAAATCACATCGCCTTGAGGAGACGACAATCCACACATCCCCAAACGAAGTAATCATATTCCCAAAAATATGAAAGCATGAAACTATGTGTTAGATAATAATTAAAGAAGCATGAATAAATTTTAAATATTATATATATATATATCATATATATATTTTATAAAAACGTTATTATTTCAAACCATGATATGTGTTAATGGAAGAACGAATGATATTAGTTTAAGAGGAGGTAGTTCGCCGTATACCCCAATGATGATTGAGTATCCCATTTGATAGAAGTTTTTGTGATTTTAGTTCATAAAAATTACATATAAATATTAATTTTTATTTATTATACTGATGTTATTATATAATAAATATATATTAATAATTTATGGGGTGGTGAAATAATGAAAAAAAAGTGATTGTTGAAGAACATTACCTCTTTTTTTGGTCACTCTCTTTGGATTATGCCGACAGTCATCATTGGATGGATTTAATCAAAATTTTAAGTTTCTAGGATGAGTGGATGGATTTTGGGGATCTACCCATAAAGGGTTTTAATGGTTAAGTTCTATTTAAAGGTGTGAATAATTGATTACAGTGAATACATTTTTGTTGTGAAGGGGGAGTCATCTTCGTGTAAATATAATAAGGTATACATTATTGGGAGGTATCACATACATTTTGTGCCTCCAATAATGAACCATATATTATCCTAGGGATGGTATTATGTAAATAGTTCTATAAAATAGGTTTTATACATGTTTATAGGTCATTTTGGCCCTTTAGATTATGTTTTTGTCCATTGTTAGTTTAACTTTTCTCTTAATTGCTTTAGTTAATTGTAATTGCTTCCACTAATATTTTTTTTCAAAAAATAACATAAAATTATTCAAAACTATAAATTATTATTATTGAAAATATTGTACCAATTTTTTCAGATTACAATAAAAAAGTGGATAAAAAAATTTAAAATTAATCCCGTAGATGGGATGATAAATCCAGTTTTTAAATAAAAATGTTCAAAAGATTAAAATGTTTTTATATCCAATTTCAATGTGAAATTGTATAAAATGAGTTAATTGTTATTACCTATTTAATAATTGATCAAAATATACATCAAAATAAAATATAAATATAATTTATTTATATAAATAATTAATATGAATAAGAAATGTTTAGTTAAAATTTAGTATTTTTCACAATTCATCAAAATATTGATATTCTAAAAAAATCCCAAAATTAAACCAAAAATATGTTTTATATTCTTATTTTAAAAAAGAAGTTTTTTTTCAAATTTTTTTTAATGATTTTGAAAAACATTATTTTAATAATGGGACCAATTAAAGTGATGCAAAAGATTTTCTTAAAAAATATAGATTTTATATTTAAAATTGGAATTGCTCACACATTATTCCAAGAAAAACCTATTGAATGAATGTTAATAATATTTGATAAAATATATAATATATGTTTTTAATTAATATCATTATAACTATTAATAACTTTTATTTATTATGAAAAAACACATTTGGCGCATAATAAGATTTTTTATAAACAAAACATTCCATTTATCTTTAATGGGTTATTATATTCATTTATAATTAATTATTAGCCAGATAATTATATAAACATATGTAAACAATATTTTCCATATAAATGTAATCATTTACATAAATTTCATTACACCAGTTAGTTGATAATTATCATATAAAATAATAATAATAATAATAATAATAGTATATTGTATTTTGGTAAAACTCAGTCTTGTGTGTAATGATTTCTATCTAAAGAACTCATTATTTTGTATAACTCAAGACAAAATAGTGTTGTGTGTAATATAAGATAATTTTATTTTTTTTGTGCATCATATATTTAATTGGGTGTTTTATACAAATCAAACTACATAATAAGATAAATAATTCCAAAAGAAACTTATTATAATTTCTTGTGGTGTTACATTTCCACCCTATAAATAATTTTCATCCCCATAATAAAAACTTGATATTTTTAATCAAGGGTTTTATATTTAAAAATACTATTTTTTAAAAAACCAAATTATAAATTTTTAATTAAAATAACTTTTTATTAAGAGAAAAGTGGAAGAAAAAAGGTCACATAACTAGAATCCCATATATGAAAACATAGGTGGAAAAAAGAAATATTAGATATGGGAGAAAAATATAAATATCAGGTTTTGATAGAGATTGGTAGAGAACATGTTTGTGAGAATGTTTTTGACAAAAATCCTTAAACCAGACGAGTGAAAAAAGAAAATTTTTATATTTAAAAATTATGATATTAGGATAAAAAAAAAATTCAATACCCATTTCCTAGATTTGATAAATTCTTTCAATCTCTAATAATATTAGATAATATACATGATAAATTTCTATTTAATAAATATATTCTTATCCTTTTGTTATTCCTTGAAATATTTATAATGAATTTTTTTATAATAAGTTTTTTCATATGGTGAATTAATAAGTTAACCTCCAATCCCTCATCCAAATCTAAACTAAAATAATTTCATAAATGGTTAACTATATGAGCTATCAATGTACTATGATGAAAAAAATTAGAATCAGTTACAAGGTATTTAGTAGTATATAATTCTGCTAATCTGTGTCAATAATATCATTATCCAAACATCATTTTATCAACATTGAGAAAATATTAAGGAATATTTTTCCTCAACCATATGTTTTCAAAAAATATTAACTTCCTACTGAATCACATTTCTTAGTATAATTCAATATATGATCTCATATACTTAATGAAAAATTACTAAAATAAAATCATTACATATTTCATAATTTTTATGATGAGAACATCAAATTTATAATATATTTTTTAGATCAAAATACTAAAGTACATTAATCATTCAACTTTGGTTGTATAAACAACATATGCTTGACATTAACCCCTTAAATTCATCTGGGTAATACTCCCCATGACTTTTTGGGATTTAATTTGCATAGCACCCCATCTCTTTAGAGTTGCAACACTAGATATAAGTATTTTCCTTCGTCCCTATACTTTTTTTCTAAATGACCCTTTTTTCTTCACTATCTCCCAATCCATTCAACCATTTATCATGGTGATTCTTTCAATCATTATCACATGTGAAAAGAATCCTTATTTACCTTCTTCCATTTTTCAATTATTTGATCACTCATTCACTACTTCTATTCTATCCCTTTGAATCCATAAGTGATGTAGAATTATTTCTTTGTCTTGATATAACATAAATCAATTTCATTGTATGAAAAAATGGCTTGATATTATGATTCCCTTCAGAGACTAGGCTAAATCCATTATAAGACATGATCAATACTACACTCATTATTTAATTTGAAATATGTTCTATACGTTGTTATCCATGAAAAGGAAGCTTCATACTCAGAAAAACATTCTTCTTAATTTTTCATAAAACTAAAGAACATTCTTTTCATTTTAGTTTGTTCCTTATGAGGGAATTATTAGTCAAAAAAATGTTTCCTTAAATGATTTTTGATCCTTGAGTTCTATTTCCTCTTCATCGCCGTATTCCAGATCAATGACCATCATTGATATTCATATTCATAGAGATGATACACTAAAACTGTATCCTTTACATTTTCACCACATCATAATGCCATAAATACCTTCTCCAAAGATTAAATTCATTGCTCAGATGTCATTGGATAATTAATCTGACTAAATAATCGGGGATCTGTTGTAAAAAGTTATCCAACTTATTAAAATATTGATGCATAACGTGAGTCTCCATCTATAGAAGGTTATTTTTCATAAAATTATTAAGATAACTTAACATATCCATAACATTTATCATTTAAAATGACTACTATATCAGCTTTACCTATGGGGAAGACTTTATATTTTCATGAGTGGGGATACCATTCATCCATCTAGGTGCAATTTAAAAAAAATGGAATATATTGTATTAGATCATACAATTATGTAACATAATTCATAATAAGAAAATTAATTAAATAATTATCATGAATTGAAAAAAATTTATATAATAAATATCATAATAATAAACCTAATTTCTTTGGGTATATCCTCGATTTCAATTCCATCATAATGGTTTGTAATGAAATTGTGAATTATCATTAGTATATCACAAGGGAGTATCAAACCAGTTATGTAGTAAGTTCCATTGTACTATACAATATTATGCTCGAGTTAGGTCTGATTCACCATTTTAAGGTTTCTTCTGTTGATTTATCTATTCTATAAAAAATTTAGTTGTAGTGTCTATACAAATATGTATTTCTAAGAATAAACACATAATATATACCTTTATAATATTCAATAATGATATTCTACACTTATCCTCAATTTATATCTCAGGAATATATTCCTTAATCAATTTTTTTAAAATCTAGTGTCCATGGTTTCTACTAAACATCCGTTGATACCAACTATAACTCCCTGACCCCAGAATCCTAGATTTGGCGCGTTGCATTGTTAAATTTAAATGATTATAAGGAATTAAATAATGAAATATTAATTAGTTTAGATCTTTTTTAAGAAAATATTACATACAAGATACACACTTTAAATTGGGAAATATAAAATAAAACATGATATTTAACAAATTGAAATGACAATATCCTTTAAAAATTATCAAATGATTTATTCTTCATAACATTCACAAAGGAAAAAAATAAGGGTGAGATCAAATTCTTAGAAAGGGTTAATAATAGTTAAATAAATCCCCAATAAATAATGAATAATAAATATAGAATTTTGGATAACTGAACACACATGTGACATGGATTACTAGATAAGGAATTATTAATATGGTAACATAAATAACTATATGCACATGGCATTTAATAAATTAACAATGAAAGAAAACACATCCATAGAAAATGTAAAAAAACCTTCCTTGATGATAATAATAACTAAATTGTCATTAATCAAAATTACTAATTATTGGACATCATATTTTCTAGGAACATGATACCTTTATCATCAATATCTATCCTCATGACAGTTTAGAACATGCAGAGTAGAATCCAATCTGATTTGGTTTTGAGATTCAACTCATGAGTCATATGATGCATTGAGGGGATTTCCTCAACATCCCTCTAACCCATTTAGTTCATCTCTAAGGAATTCCTCAGATATATATTAGTCTATTTAATTAACAAAAAACATGCTTTATCATCAAATATCTGTATTGATTAAATGATATAGATTTATCAATATTTAAATAATTAATCTTATACATGTCAAAGTGAACAACATATGTAAACATGGAATATGTATTAGGAAATAATAATAACCATTACATGATAATTTGGATATTTAAGATAACTATATTGTATAATAAAAATTTCTGTAAGTATGTGATTATTTCAAAATAATGCTAGCAATCAGAAATGAATGTGATATTACACATATAAATTTTACCACCATGTTTTTATTAAGTAAAAAACATTGGATTAGATAGTTCAAAATGAAACCTAAAAGATAATGATGATTTAATGAATAATTATTTTAAATGAAATATGAGTTCTATATAGACAACAATGTTATGAATTGTTGCATAATAATATATAACTATCAATGGATTGTAAATTGAGATGAAATCCCTTAACTTTTGCATTCTTTTGGTTACATTATATTAAAATCTGGTATAATATATTAAAACATGTTTACATAATATTATATAACCATGTAAATATTTATGATATTATATTCGATCTTTTTATAACATATTACTACCCATTCTTTTATAATATTTTGTTACTTTCATCTTTTGGGTCCTAATTGCCCCGTTTTTTCGAGTATGTTTTGAATTATTATTTTTATTCATATCATTTATATCATTACATAAAAATCTAAATTATTTGAAACGCTATGTAAAAATCATATATATTATTTATATATGTATTTATAGAAATATATAAAATTTGGATATATGGAGTGAAATATACCATTCATAGAGATGGTAGGTAGTAAGTATGCATGAACGCTACATCCATCATATTTAAAAGGTAAGTGATATATAAATGTAAATTATCATATTTATTTTATATATTTCACCTTTGTTAGGTAAAACATCCCTTCTCACATTAAATGTATATCAGGAATGAATCATATCACTTTTGTGTAGGTGATAGTCCACACAGCCACATATGAGGTTATCATAATCCCAAAAAATAGAAATCATTTATGAATATCTAATATAATAATTAAATTTGAATAAATAAATAAAAAATATTATATATATCTCATATAATCTAAAAATACATCCTTATTTCTAACAATGAAATATTTTAAGGTAAGAATGAAATAAATTCATTCATGAGGATGTAGTCCACCTCACACACGAACGATGATTATGTATCCCATTTTATAGATGTATGTTTTAGTTTAGGTAATACGATTAACATAAAAAAATTAAATTATATTTTTAATAATAATGTTCTTATATATAAAATATATAATAACAAATGCATGGGTGGATAATGAACTGAAACTAATGTGATCGTTGAAGAATGTGACCTCTTTTTTAGGTAACTCTTTTTGGTTTATACCTAAATACATCCTTGGATTTATTTCCTCCAAAATTGATGATTTTATGGTGAGGTTAAAGATATTGGTGAGATATTGGGGTATGTATTGGAAAATACAAAGGGCTTAGATGTTTGTATAAGTTGGGGGAGTAAGTTCATTTTCTAGTGGAGGGGGAGCGGTATTCTTGTAAATTCAAATAGGTAAGCACTATTGGGAGATATCCCTAACATCATTTTCCAAAAATAATGAACCCTATTATATAGCATAAAATATATAGTCAATATATTCCTAGTAAATTGTTTTTGGACATTTTTCTACTTCATTATAACCCTTATAATTATGGTTTAGTTCATTTTTAGCTAGTTTTTTGTGAATCATTGTAATTAGATTTAATTTCATTCAAAAATTTTATTAAAAAAACAAAGATAAGATTATTAAAAATTATAAGGAATAATGATTCTTAATATGGAATGTATTTTTAAATATAAAATCTCAGAAGTGGCATAAATTTATTTGGAATTGATCTAATATATGACATTATATAATATGCTTTTAAAGTAAACTGTTGAAATGTTCAAAATGTTTTTGAATCCTATTATAATATTAAATATATTAAAATAATTTATATTGGATGAATTTATGTATAATTTATCTAAATATACTATAAAACCAAATTAAAATTTAATATTACTATAAAAATAAGTTAAAAGTAAAAGTAGTTTTGAATAAAATTTCATTATTTTACTTTATTCATCAAAATATGAATGTTCTGGGAAAAATACAATAAATTAAACTAAGGAAAATTCTGATATTATTCATAGAAAAATTATTTTTATCATTGAAGATATAATTTATAAAGGTTTAAATAATTATATTTAAAATTGGTGTGACATTAAAAGATAGAAAAACTACCTTTTGAAAAAATTTATCTTTTATGCATCAAATTATATTTTTCATTATTTTAAGAAAATAAAATCAATTTGATTAATTTAAAATATAATTGATTGAATATATAAACTATAGATTTAGTTAATATCATTAATTATTGGTAATTAATTTAATTTATTATGATAAAACACCATTGATACATAATAATAGTTTTTTATAAAAAACATTCCTTATATATTTGATTGGTTCATATAATCATTTATTAAAAATTGGAATCCAAATAATTATATAAAATTGAAAAAAATTTAAATATTTATTTAATCATTTTATTTCATTGGGTAAAAATGTGTAGTTAATAATTAACATATTAAAAAATAAAATTTGTAGTATATTATAATTTTGAAAAACATGGTCCTACATGCAATGTATGATATCATAGGAACTTATTATTGTGTGTAACACAATCCAAATTAGTGTTACATGTTTTGAAAGATAATCATGGATTTCTATTTATAAAAATCATATCTTTTTTTGTGTACAATGCAATTTAACCAGGAAATTTAATTTGTGATGAAAGGAAAATATTTTAAAGTCTTTGGGTGTCACAGGAATGGGAATACATAGAGATGTTTGAAACACTTTGGTGGTAGTTATGGTGAATAAAATAAAATTACATTGAAATGGTGTCTATCACCATTTGATGGTGGTTTTACAATTGTAAAATAATTGAACTAGTCATATGGTTCCACTATAGAGTGTTATAATACATAAAAATATGTCTAACTTAAAAATATTATACAATGCTTAATCAGTATATAAGAATAACCTCAAGAATAAATTTATCATATATAAGTAAAATAAGGAATATATAGTAATAAATATATTAAGGTGAATGAGATGATTTATACTGGAGGAATATACAATACTGTAATCTGTGCTTAAGGTAAAATTTGAGTAATAATTGAATAACATATTCATTATCATATTAAAACCTTTTAATCACATCATCACAGTCCATGTATAATAAAAACTATATTTATAATTTAAAAAGTTATAATGATAGACATCAAAATAGAAGTATTTACAACATTATTTGTGATGATATGAATACTATGGAATACAAAACACTATAAAGAGATGCCAATATAAATTGTTGTACCTCTAAAATGTGGTCATTGAAGGAATTATTTTAAAATACATGTGATATACCACAACATGATACAATATAAGAAGTCCATGTAAACTAAGAGTAGGATTCACCATGATTATGACGATTTTGGAAAAAATTAAGAAATTATTTTTTCTTAGTATTCTATGATTCTTACTATGATAAATGTTATCATGTCAAAATGTGTATATGATTCCATTAGATATTGAAAATCATTTCATTAGTCTTGGTAAGTTTTAAAAAATATTAACCCATATTTATTAAATTTGGATTTTGACTAAGGATCACACACAAAAATGGAGGATTTCATGTTATAAGATTGGTAATATTTAGAGAGAACAATGCATAATAAGAATCTCACATCCCAATATGGTTATTTCTATAAGTAAATTATGATATCATTGTCATTTTAAAATAACAAAATTTATATTCATATTTAAGGATTTTACTCAATCCAATTGGATATATTTGAACAAATATAATATTTTGGGACAATTGGATTTTTCTAGGAGGATTAAAAGAATATAATTGATCCCAATCATCGATATAATGACTATTAGATTATATAATTAATAAAAATTTAACATACTGGATCTATGAAATTGTTTATAGAGAAATGATGAATGTTTTTATTTTATATAATCATTAAAAAATAGTTATAAGATATCCACCAGGTAATTTTTTGTTATGTTTGAATAAAATTAAGATGAGGTACATGACTTCCTTTTTAGTTTTTTAATAAAATATGATGATGGTAATAAAGGAATATCACCATAATATATCATGGTAGATGATAGAGAATATTAAAGATTTCTTTAGTGAAAATGTATTCTCAACCAAAGAATATTGATGTTTTTATGTTCATTTGTAATATAAATAATTGTTCATAACATTGACAGATCATTCTCATCTTGATTTTGAAGTTAATGAATCAACTCTCTCAATTAGGAGATGACCTTATTATGATTTTGAAGATAAGTAGAACAATGAATATGGAAAAAATAGAGAATATATTATAGGATTATAAATGAAAGCTGTGTAAAAACCTATGATGATTGGGAACATACCTCATTGTCTATAATTTATTTAATTAACCTTCAGTTATATAATATAACAAAGTATAAAATGAAACTATGTGAAAATTAGATTAGAATGGGGTTCCAATGGATGGAGTTGTGAGTAATCCAAAATCATTATAAATGTAGTGCACCAGGGAGTGTATTGACTATTATAACACCTTAATATTTTAATATATGATTAACTTTAAATAATTTATTGTGTTTTATAGATTTCTCCACATAGAACACCATACTTAAATGAAACAATGATATGTATAGATATAATATTATGTATGTAATTTTTAATTCTAAACCATACCTTTAAAAATAGTTGTATTGAATTTAAATAACCACTTTATGAAATATAAATATAATTATAATGAATAATTATACTAATATGAGTGAAATTAAATTATTTTGTGGAAGATTACTTAAAAGATAATTTATTGTTTAGAAATATTTTTTTTATAAAACATCTATTTTTATGTGATATGCAATTCTATTTTAATGAATATTATGTTATTATGAAAATTTATGTTTGATATTAATCATTTTCAAGGAAAATTTTAGTTAAGAGACGATATCGAATAAAAATAAAAACAATTAATAATTAAAATTTACATTTTCCTAAAAAAAATCATTTTTATTAAATTATATAATTTTATAAAAAATATAATTCTAAATTTGTTAATATAAATTATAAAATATTTAAATAAATGTTTTTCAATACTAACAATATTATCTTCATAATAATTTTTTTATTCAAAAAAATATTCTTTTAGTTGAAATGTTCATTTTTTCAGAATATTATTATTTTTTCAATTTCCCCATTGTATATGTATCATAGATGTTTCTAAATCATTTAGACCAATTAAAAATGGATTTAAGGAATAAAATTTTTAATTTTAATATATTCTATGTTATTATAATTCCAATGTCTAATATTTTTAGAACTAAATTAAATGGTTAGTTTATTAAAAAATTGGTTTCATTCATTTATTTGAATGTCATATTTTCCTTGATATATTTAGTTTCAACATTCCATAAAAGCCTTAGACCTTTAATTTGATTGATATTAAAAAATATATGTCTTGTAAACTGATAATTTATTAATTATGTCACACCCCTAAATTTTATTCTCAAAACATATATATTTATTTATAAAAATATATTTATAATCACATCTGCACTTATCATCATCAAATCATGAGACACCATTATCACATTACCCAATGAATTATTGGGATTTTATGAACCCATCCATATCATCATAATAATTAAATAATTTTAATTCCAAAATATCATGAGAACATCTATCATCCTCTCACAACATAACCAATGGAATGGAAAATGGGATTCATCAAGATTTATTTATAATAATATATAATTACCATATAATAAATAATGATGGTTCCATTCGATCAAAAACCCATTAATGAATCAGTGACATCAATGCATGTTTTATTAGATGAAACTACCAATAGAAAATCACTTGAACATTTCTCAAAAAAATAACTATTTAAATTATGGAATAACTTACTTAAAATCTATAAATTTCAGTTATTTGAATGAAAAAATATTATTTTAAAGAAAAGTTGAAACATTTAGAGTAATATTCAAAAAAAATAATGGATATTATGGAGATAATATCTATTCATGTCATATACATTAACAGAGATAATTGTTTCCACAAATTTGTTAAAAATAAGAAAGTTATACTATAAACAACATTTATCCAACATAATAATCCTTTGATTTTTATAAAATAATGTAAAATTTAATCAAAATCACCTTTTTAAAATAATATATGTATAAGTAAAAACCTCATAAAAAACATTGATGATCATAGACATGGGAAAAAATTATTCCAACAAAATAGGAAATATGGGTGGCATTTCATTAAAAACACTTTCTCAGATAGTTTAAGTAACAATGCTATGGAAATGATACTAAAACATAAAAATTAATTAAATAAACATAGTAGAATATAATGAAATTTGTGTATAATACAATGATCATATAATTTCCCCCAAATAAAATTCAGGATTAGAAAATTCAAATTAAAAAGAGATTTTGACAACAATCATTTACGACTTCAATAAATATTTAAACAAAATGTTATGAAATAAATAACAATATGTTCATTTTTATATCCCTATAAATTTAAATATCATCATAATAAAATAAATTCAAGGGATATATATGGAAAAAAATTTAAATAAATGATGAATAAGTCATATGTCTCACATATATTAAAGTTAGACAAGAATTTCCATGAACTCAAGTATTGGATTGATTCATACAAGTTCAAACCAACTATATTTAAATATAATTTTATTATACATATATTATATAACCATAAAAACATATAACATACCATATATAATTTATATATAACATATTATCAACTTTTTAAAAGTAATTTCATATTAAAATCACTATTCTATGTTATAGTTGTTTTGTTTGTCAAGTTTACATGGTTTCTGAAGTTCTAATCCTAATACAATGATCATGATTCCAAAATATCCAATATTTTAATAATTTAATAAGTACCATTTCTAATTATTATATACACTATTATAACTATTATAATAAGCTATAGATGATATATTAATTAAGTTACTCCATGGAGAAAATAATATTAATAGAAAACTGAGTAATGTTTCCACTTTTTGATGGATAGATCGATTGAGTTTTAAATAATAATTAAACATTATATAATACTTATTGTTAAATAAATAACCTATATAACCTTTAAATATATTCTTATTAAGATACATGTAATTAAAATATCAAATACAAATCACATCTCTTTATGGAAGTGGTATCCCACACATACACACAAGTGACATTATCATTTCACAATGGAATGGAATGCTAGATCAGAGGGGTGTTTGTATTATTTATTAGGGAATGAAATGGATCAAATAGAATTAATTAAAATAATTTAATATAATTTTTTTTCTTGTGAATGTGGTACAATGTGACAAAATATTTCATGTTAAGATATGGAGAGAATAAGATCCCTACAAACCAAATAATAAATTTCTTATATGGAATTATAATATTTTTATTTTTGTTCAAAAAATATTTATCTTTAAACAAGGTATCATATTTTTTTGATACTAATGTAGTATTGTTTTAACTTATTTTAGTTATTTTTCATCTTTTTTTTCTTTTCCCTCTTTATTTGAGTGCATTTTGGGACAGCTGAGAATGAACTATATTTTATGAGGATGGTGAACTAATGTTCATGGATGATTGTTTCATAGAATTAATATATTCAATATATATATATATATATATATATATATTTTAAAAACTAATACTATGTCATTTGGGTTTTAGTTGACACAATGTATTTGTATATGTGTTTCGATAGAATCATAATGTTGAATTATTTTATATCATGAATAGGTTACAAGATGTAAATGTATTTCTATGATGATTTTATAAACTGGTTCAAGTCATGAAATGTTTACACAACATTACACTATTTCATGTCCTAAAAAGTCTAATCTATATTTTTTTAACCTAGGTGACAAACATTGTAGTGTATATGGACTTTGTTGGTTTAACATCATAAACACGAGACTTATATCGTGCCATTTTCATCGATGTTAGGTTTTTATGAACTACATATTAATTTTATATTTTATTTGGAATTTAAGATTATATATTAAAACATAGGAAATATCCCTTGTGATTTTGGTGATCTCCTCCCCTTGAGAATAGTTTATTGAATTATTGATTCACATTGTGGATGCGATTTATATCTCAATGTTAGTGATCTCACTACTTCTTCCTTTCTATTGGATGAATATCACAAATGTGCTATGTTTTCAAATCGATTAGTCTTATAGTGTTGATTCTCTTGATACATTCATGATCTATTGTATGATATTCCTCTAGAGGGTATAATTATTGTTGGTTTTACTATTGGCTTCACGTTTGACAAGGTAGGTGCTGTGTTATCTTCTTCCCCATCCATTTCCCCTATAGAATTGATTTTGAGAAGTAATGATCAATTATAGGGTTTCCAATATTTTCATTTAATTATTTTATGTCATTGGATCCCATTGTGATATTTTTTTGACCTGAGTTTGAAGTAGGTTGTTACTTATATTTCTTATGCTGGATGAATTTCATTGTTTTGGTATTATAAATTACATTATAAGTGAATAAAAAAGAATTTATTGTGTGTTTATAAATGGAATTTTGTTAAATTTTGTGTTTCCTCATGTTTTTGTAAAAGAAAGTGTTTCTTTCGAGAATTATGAAATGGATTTATGAAATGGTTTCTAGAAAATGGTTTTGAAGAAATCATTTGGAACATGTATCACATAGTAAACCTTTGGTACTCAGGTCATATGTATATAAATAATACTCATATGTTGATACTTTTGGGCGGTTTAATCAGGTGGTGTTATTCACCTCCCTATGCCAATTAATTTATGGACTTGTTAGACATATTTGGAGGTTCACTAGTTGGAGTGTTTCTTTTTCTATAAATATTTGAGGCATATATCAAGATGCTGGATTCCTTTGATTATATTTATTTATGTCTGTGTGGTATAGTTATCCTAACCAATTTTGATCCTTTATATTATGTTAACTATGATATTACTATTTATTACATTGTATATGATATGATATGCGGTACATGATTTTGGATTGAATTTATTGATATATGTAATATGATATGAATATATTTTTCCCATATTATATGGAATTGTGGAAAATAATGAATGCCTCTCCATGCTCTTGATATAAATTTATTTTAACTGATCATCATGAATAATTTTCTCTAAAATTGATCATGTTCAGAGTTTTGTATAGATACTTATTATAAACAATCATGTATGGTCCCCTATTCATATTGTTTAATTCACACCCTACACATCACTTCAATAGTGAATATATCGTGTTACATCTTTTTATGAAGGGAATACTTAGGAAACATAGTGATGTAGTGAGGTTTCTATAAAATATGTCTTAGTATCTTGTGGTAAAATTTTGGGTGTGTTCTGAAACTATCAAATGTAGTAGTTTTTTTCATTTAGTTTTCCTTTTTGTTGGAATTATAACCTTGAGGTTGTGTTGCTAATTTTTTAACACTTCTTCTGTTTCCATTTTTTTTGTAGTATATTTAATATTATATGTTCCACTGTTCCTCTCTTCTAGGTATATGTATGCCATGTTTTCTAATTTATGTTGTGAAAAATTATACCCTCTTTTTTATACTCAAGTGCTAGTATCCATACCATGGAAATTGGTTATTCACTTCCGGTATATGATATCTTTGGTCAGGTACTAGTTTGTGAGTGTATCTGGGTCGGGTTTGTTGTAGTTTTTTATTATATAGAAGGTGGGGATCATTTTTTGGATGTTGGTAGACTGGATATAGGATTTTAGAGACCTCATATGTAGTCCGCGGTCAATTCCATGATGGATCTTTCCATTATAAGACACGTGTTACCATTGGATATATTGATGTGTTATATTGTTTTTTTCTTTATCATAATCCCATTTTTTGCTTATGGATTTCTAGTTTGACCATATATTTTCCAATCATTTGATCATTTACTATATTTGGTTGTATATAGGTATGCCTCTAAGAGGTCATCTATGGTTCCTTAGAAGGATGCAATAGATGATCCGCATGTTAATCTACCTTTAGATCAAAATATTATCAATATTATCTTGTGAGAAGGTCATAATATCAACAAAAATTTACTAGAAGTTCGTAATGCAGTTTTCATGGTACATCATAAAGCTAACGAAGAAAGGGAACGATCATGGGAGTTTTTAAATGAGAAGAAACCACCCTTTAAAGGTATGGATTGAGATCATAGGTGGAGTAATGTATAGAAATATTTATTATATATTCTCATTCCACAATTCACCTAAAAATGTCAAGGTAACATTTTTGGCATTTATATTTGAGTTTCTGGGTAAGTGATGCTGAAATTCCATGGTAAAATATTAAATAAATACGGCCCTGGAATGTAATTTTTTGAAGAGAAACTTATTTTAGAAATTTTTTCTATAGTATCTAATCATGGTGAAGTCTCTAGATTTCCAATCAATATAATATGGAGAGAGATCAGTGTCATCATACATTAATTTTTTTTTCACTAAGCTAGTTAAATTTTCTCTAGAGGTAGTAAGAAATGAACAACTAATAGATCAAATGTACATGTATGGTTTTTGGTAAAATATCAAATATTAGTTGATTACACTGATCCTTTTTCCTATGTGACACTGTAGATAGTAATATGGTGGTATATATGGATATGGAAGTAATGGTTTGTTACTATACACCTTCACTTACATCCATTGGTTACTTCAATTTTGTGTTGGGGGTGGAGTGGAAAGGTCATTATCATCACAATAATGGTGGGATTAGTTCTCAATAGTGAAATATCACATCACCTTTAGTATAATCTAGTAGTTCCCCCCCAAATTTCTATTGGCATGGAAATATTATTCACACATGAAATTTTTATTCCCCACCTATGAAGATTCCTTACAATTGTGGACACTATGCACATCTACATAATTTCCTTGATGCCATGTATATGCATCAATTTATTAATGGATCATTTTCCCCAAAGGCCAGTATGGTGAATTTATATTATGAAATGTATATAGAGCTCTAGAAACATGACCCAAATTTAATGAACCACCATGTAGTGGATGCATTTCCAGTGAAGAATAATGCATGTATACTAATAGTTAGATGTACTATTTTTTACTATATCTTTAGTAGTGAAAAATTTATTTGACACAGTTTCCTCTCACTAAATGTTAATTTTAATTTTGGGTATATTATTAAACATCTACTACTTCTCTTATCCATTTCTATGGAGTTAGTGACCCCTCTAGGGAAGAGGAATGAGTAGGGGTTATAGTGTTCATTTTTTCTATTCTTGATAGTTGTTTTTGAGTTAGTATAGGATCTCTTATTTATTAATGTGAATTAGTTTGAAATCATACTCAATATGGATTATCTTATCTATCATCCTAATTATTATTATTTTTATCATCATTATTTAATATTACTTCTGGAAAATGGTTGCTCTATAGGGTTTTTCAGAGAGTGGTATATGAGGTTTGGTCATGTAAGACCTTTCCACTCAGATCTTAGGTGTGTTGTTTCTCATGTTGGAGTTTATCCTAGTGACATTTCATCTTTGGATAATATTACCTTGGTTATTGAGGATTTTCCCATTGTTTTCCAAGATGAATTTTCAGGTCTTCATTCAAATAGTGGGTTTTAATTTACAATTGATTTGATGAAAGATACTCATCTGATCTCAAAAATATCTTATCATAAGGCATAAAAAGAGATGAAATGGATCCTTATTATCCTGATGGGAAATGTTTTTATTCTCCCTAGTGTTTCTCTTTATGAAATATACATTCTTTTTTCCAAGACGGTATATAGTTCACTCTAATTTTATGTTGATTACTAGGAGTTGAACTATGTAATGGTTAAGAATATGTATTCTTTCCCGATTTAGATGAATATATTTACTGTTAATTGGGTAAAATTGGTTTTTAAAGATTTATCCTTTGATGGATTATAATTATCTCAGTGTTTGAGAGTATGATATACTGAATATGTATTTCCAAAGTAGGAAAACCCAATAAAAATATCTTGTTATTCCTTTTGGTATGAATAAAACTCTGGTAGTATTAATTTTCTTGATGAACTAGATATTCAATAAGGATCTTGACATTTTTGTTTTATTTTTCATGGATGATATTTTAGATTACTCGATATTCAAGACTGATCATGAGAACTATTTATCTGTGATGTTATTGTTTCTGGTCATAGTTGCATACGTATATAAGAAAATAATTTGGTGGATTATGACTCTCTTCAGATTTGACTACATGATAATAATTACCCCACTCATGAAATATTAACTTTTGTGGTTAATCATGTTCTTAAATCTAGGAGGCACTCTGTTTTCAGAGGGAGGTTCAATGTATTTTCTGACTACAGGAGTATGAGCTATATATTTTATCAAAAATAATTGAATCTTATACAGAGGTAGATTGAAAAGTATATTAATATGATTGATATCAACATCGCATACACTATAGTAAAGGTTAATGTAATTGAATATTCTCTCCAAAAGAATGTTCCATAATAGGTTGTTCTAGAATCGACAGATGAATGAACCCTTATGAGGCACTTATCTCTGTTTCCCCTAGATTCCCATGAAGCAACTTCATATATAGTTCTAATTAGTTTTATGTTGTCATAATATATCCTTGATTATATTCTAAATTCACATTATTAGGATTATTAATTCATGGGAATTCAAGATACCATATTTGGTTAGGATAATGTATCTGGTTAGTCTCTCCCTTGAAAATGGTATTATATGTATTGGGGATCAGTTGGTCTTCCTAGAATCTATGGGAAGATTACTATTTATCATTACTCAGTTATTTTTAGTCTATTGATATGGGAACTAATAATTTCTATTATGACATGAGATGGAGATTCTAGTTACTGTGTATAATGAGTGACATTTCATATTATGTTCTAATTGTTACACCTACTAATAGAAAATGGAAGGGAATCTGAAACCTACTATATTTACAAAGACACTTGTTATAAAAGTTTGATAATGGGATGATAGGTACATGGAATTTGTTATTAGATTACTATGAGCTATCCTAAGGGTAGAATTATATCTGTGTGGTGATTAATTGATTGATAAAGTCAGCTCAATTAATTCCAATCAAGGACACCATTAACTTTTGGGGCATGGGTAAGAAATATATTAATAAGGCTGTGAGATTTAATGTGGATCACTCTAGTATTTTCTAGAATAGGATCCTAGGATTATATAACAATCTTGGAAGAGTCTTCCAGAAACAATGGGACTCATGTTAGGTTGAGTAAAATATACCATTCATAGAATGATGTCCTGATGGAGCATTCTATTCAAATTCTGTTAAATATTAACTATGAGTGTTTCTTAGTTTTTAGTGGATCATGGGATTAAAACATGTGACACTATGAAATTTCTTATAAGAACACTTATCTATTATTTATCAGAATGGATCCCATCATGGATTTATATGGTCACCCATACATGTCACATATTTCTGAGAATATGTGGTCAGGGACACTCTTGTTAGATCGAGTCATTATTAGGAGGTGTTAGTGAGGCATTTGGATATAAATTAGCATCTGGTTATTGATATGAGTCGAAAAAAATCATATTTTCATCATTGGATATACAATTCTAATCCCATTTACAATCTTTTTTTGTAAGAGATATTGATGGAGAAAAAAATTTATATTATAGAGAAACCAATAGAGATCATTGAATCTCATGAAGATGTCTTTCATGGGATGTTGATTCCATTGGATGGAGTATTATTGTGACATCAATCATATTATCATGTGTCATGGAGTACATGTCATCAGTAAGGGAGTAGTGGCCTTAACTCTTTCTGAAAAAAAATCTTTCACATTACTTCACAAGGATCAAAAGACAAACATTGTGAAGTATATAACACCATAATGCCTTTTTTATAGTTTTTTCATCTCTCTTTTTTTTCAAAATTTTTGTTGGGTTCATTTTGGTACATATGGGGATGGATAACCTTTGTTGGGGAAAATGAAATTACATTTTGGAAAGTAATATTTTTATAAATAATAGAGGCTGGGTATAAATATGAAAAACCCTTAAGATTTTTTCTATTGGGGTCAAGATGAAATAGATGAATTTTTATAAAAGTATATATAGACTATTCTTATTAAACAATTTAATATCATGAATGGGATAATTGACATGAATCTATTGTCGATAAAATGTTGGGATCTAGTTTAGACCATAGAATGTTTACATAACGTGAGAATCATTCAGATCATAAAAATTTTGACTACTGTTTTTGTTACATGAGGTGATTAATTTTTAGAAATATACAGGATTCATGGATTTCACATCTTTAACCCAGTATTAAATTTTTTTAATATTCACATCAAGTAGGTTTTTTTGTGTTTCATTTTTGATTTCTTTTTCACTGATCATAAATTCTTCTCTCTCAAAATATAGGATCTCTCTTAGGTTATTTTGGGGATCTATCTTCATTTTGGGTCATTATAGTCATATACTGATCTATATTATGATTGAGTTGTGTCTCTCTAAGTATGTTGTCATCCTATTCCTCTGTTTCCATTAGATATAGCAACACTGTTACACTACATTTTTATGTATTATTGTCTTATAGTGTTGACTATATCGATCCTTTATAGCCGATTGAGTGATCTTCCTCCAAAATATATCCTTTTTTATTTTTGTAGTCCTCTAGGTAATTTTCATTAGGTATGTGATGTGTTATTTTTTCCACCAATAGTACTTTTTATTGAATTTATTTGGAATGGTATGGAAAAATTATAGGGACAATATTGTTTTCTTCTCATTCATTGATGATGGTGGATCTCATTGTGGGCGTGTGTGACCCAATTTGGAGGTAGGTTGCTCCAGCTTAATCCTATGCTGGATGAACTGTATTGATTTGGATTTATCAAATAATTTATAAATTAATTGTCATGATTGAATTGTGTGTGTGTAAACATGTTTCTAATAAAATATGGGGTTTCCTTATTTTGTTAAAAAAATGGTACTTTCAAAACATTGTAAAATGTTTTTATTAATTTGTTTTCAAATATTAATTTTGATGATTTTTTTTGGAAAATATAGAACTTCGGAAGCCTTGGGTACTTATGTGGAATGTGAACTAATAGTCTAAATCCATTGATACAATCGAGAGTTCACTCATAGGGTGTTCTTGTATTCCATAGAATTGTTTTTTAAGAGATTGGTTAGAATTATTGGGTGTTTAACATGTTGGGGTGTTCCTCTTATCTCATGATTCAACTAATATATATGGATACTGGTTTCATGAGATTCTATATGTTTATGTATAATTATTCTAGCTTTTTAAATCTACTGTGATCCTTAGTGTGATGTTGAAAATTCCTTTTTTTATATTTTTTTAATTTGATATGATATCTGATACATGAATTTTTTATAGTCTGTTATAAATGTATTAATCATTGAAATTGTTTAACCTAGATTATTTGGAAGTATGGAAAAAGGGGAATGTTTTTTCAAGCTATAAATATAAAAACTATTTAACTGATTATCAATCCTTCAATTCATTATTGTTGGTAATTTTAATATTATTGTACAGAGAATTTTTATGGAACAATTAGGTGATACAATATAGATCCTATTTATCTCACACGATAAAAACCAATTCATTGGTTTATTGTCATTATTATATCATTAGTTGCAGGGAAAGTCAAGGTGTCATATTGTGGTGGTTATGTTTCTGTTGTCAATGTTTATGTAGAGAGTAGTGACATTGTGGGAATTTTCCCATTATGAGATGTAGAGTATTTGTTTTTATTTTACTTTTCCTTTTTTATTGGGCTTGTACCTTGGAGATTATATAGATACCATACAGTTGTATATATTTTACTGTTTAATTTTTTTTATAGAAAATATTTCCAATTATCTTTTCACATGTTTTGATATTCTATGTATATTTATTCCATGTATTTTATTTCAATATAGAAAAAATCATTCCCTCAAATTTTTTTCAACTTTAAGGTGCTAGTTTCCATCCAATGGGGAATGAGAACACACTTTTGGCATGTGAATGTTTGGGTTGGGTAACCGATTGAGAGGGTACCTAGGTTAGGTTCATTATAACTAAATGGTTATAAATTTACCTATATTGAAATTTTTTTAAAAAAATGATCAATGAATGACATTTAATACCATATCTTGTAATCCTTGTACTATTTCAAAAATTTCATGATTTTTTAATTATTTTTTTATATTTTATTTAACGTAAAATACCACTATATAAACATTATCATCTATTCATATATTTTGAAATAAAGGGCATTGATTAAATAATGGTATTTTATTATAACCAATTTAACCATCCATTTTAAAATATTATTAACCATAAAATTATTTGGATATAATAATTCATCCAAATAATACTATATTTGATGTTTTTAAATATCACTTACTTTCATTTCTCTACTACTTCCATATTCCACACATTAGGGTAGTGTAATAATTAATTTGAAAAATTCCATTAAATAAATTTTAAAAAAAAATTCCAATATAAAAATAAATTACATATGTAAAAAATAAATTTTTTTATTCATTCATGATACTTTTCTACAAACACGTGAAAATATAAATCGGATTAAAAGAAAGATAGTGACATTATTATCTTCTTCAATACATAAAGTAATTTAAAAGTATTTATCTATTAAGAATGAATCCTAGTGGGATTATAAAAAAATATTGGATATAGATTCTAAAACTAAACTATAATAATTAAAATAATTCATTTCATAAATATATTTTTAAATCATTGTCACATTGTTTTTAACATTCATTAAAAGATTAATCCTACTTAGTTTATTAATATTTACTAAGGTTACTATTTATAATGACAAAAATGGACATATTTAACAGATGTGTATCCCCTAATTCAAATTATAGAATCAATTTTTTCAAATTGATTTATAATAGATTGATGAATTTAAATATATTATAAATTATTAAGAGACAATGATAAATGGTTTTTAGAAAAAATGTGTTTCTAATACCCAAATGAACTTATACGAAATTTAAGTATAATGATTATAGTTATATAATTAATTAGATAATTTAAATTTATTTATACTCACTTAAATTTAATATCAAATTCAAAAAATAACAGTAATTTTTTATTACATTGTTTAATGAAAATTATTTATAGTTTTATAAAACAATTGGTTTTCTTCAGTATTCACTGATAGAGAAATGTTTTTGAAAAAATATAAATATTTCATACTATAATAATTTTCATATAATATTTTCCAAAAACAATTTCCTTTTGGTGATATATAATATTAAATTGAAAAAAATTAAATATAATAATCTCTCAAAAAATGATATTAAAACCATTTCTGAAGAAAACATATATTGGATGAAAAAAATGGGTAATAAAAATAGAATTCTTATTTTTTATGATTCAATCGGTACATTTATATTGAGTATGACTTGTATATATATATATGTGCATGTATTTATGTATATATATGTATATATATATATATATATGAAATGTGGTAACTATTAATCATTCCATACAAATTAATAACTAGTTTACTAGGCTAGCATTTATAAAATATTATTTTTATATTATAGTTTAGTTTCCTAAATACTCATTGTTTAATATTATGAAATCAATCAGGCATAATATTACATTAAACAAAATTTATAAGGTGTTACACTCCCCACTTAAATAACTTATTATCTAAAAATGTTAATAACCACTTACTAGAATTAGTGTATCATGACATGTTAATAAAATCTAACAAATATTTAGTGACGATAATGTATTTTTTGTTTCACTACTAGGGAACATGGTATTTTAAATTTATACAATTCAAATTCCAAGTATGTATCTTCATAAAAATAACCAGTTTAAAAAAATATACAGTTATATTTTATAGATACTTTCCACATATGACTTGATATATTTTTATTCCCCTTACTTGAGTTTTGGAAATCAATAACCATCAAGGTAGAGAATAAAAGATACCATACTGACTTGAATTTTTTATGAACATATGAATAATTTCATCCTTTGGTTGTGCTTTGATTAAAATAAATTTCACCTCTTACTCCAATAAATAAATATACAATATTCATTTTTAATTAACGAATCAATATAATTATGTTTTAAGGGATAATATTATTCATAAAAGAATGAAAAATCATTCCTCTAATCTCAATATAATTATCAAAATCAAAATGGTTTGTCATGTGATCTAATATGAATAAATTTTCATATTATGAAATAATACATTAATCACTAGAACCATAACAATAACACAAAAAAGTTAATACATTTCAAAAATCAACATATCATTAATCATAAAAAACCGTAATGTTTATCATATTTTCAAGCACCATGTTCATGAATATGATGATCATATATTTTCTAAAATCATGTTATTCCATTATGAATATAATCTGAATCACTATAAAAAGACAATTAAATAATAACTTCTTCCAAAAATTAACTATATCTATATTAATTTAATGAAATCAATGATTATATAATATGTTTCGTATATTAAAAAATGTTGATAAAATAACTATGAATCACGTTTTCATTAAATCTCCAAAAATTACAAGGTCATTAATACTATCCAAATGACTTTATAAATTTAAATTATCTTCTTATACCAAATAAAAATTATTATCTAAAAAAAGCCTATAATATCGGTTATCGATCCTTCAATAATGTGTACAACTGTAGAACAATCCTATGATATTTAATGATTCTTATAGCCTTCATATCAATTATAAAAAACTTGTTCAACATAATGTTAATATCCCTTGACATAAATAAACAAATGATTAGATTTTAGAAATTAGAATAATATAGGCACTTCCTTGGTCTTGGAGTTACTCTTACAATTAGGAAATTGACTTGGAAAATGCACATATTCCCCACACATAATGAATGAAACAATAAATTGTAGGTAGGGAAATAATTTTTCTCCTAATACTAAACTCTTCATTTTTCCTTTCAAGTTTCATGCTCTATGTCATTCTATTCTATAGAAAAATATTTATGTGCTTCTTTATGAAAGTTATATATGTTCTTTTTACCACATTCTCAACATGTATGAGGATGAATATTCTTTCCTTCGGGGCCTTCATCAACTAAAATCTTAATAAATCTCATTTTTTTCTTATTAAGTGTGTTAAAAAACTCAACCATTTTAAAGTTTTAATAATTTAACAGGATAGATGTTTATGAATAACCACAGGTTTTCTCATTCCATCACACTTTTCATTATGTGTATATGGAAAATAAAAATTCTATTATACATAAAATTCAATGTAAAAACGAATTATTCTTATTACAACAATTTTAAAAAACCAAAATAATAGTTTAATCAATAACAATCATAGTGAAAAATAATATAATCATGAAATTTTATCCATGTATGTCAAAATCAGGACACCTTCATTTCAATGAATGACATGCTAATTTAATCTGCGGTTATTCAAGGTAATAATATTTTTAAATCCTTTATAATTGTTCATTAATAAAATGTGAATTAACCAATTAATATCTATCATGAGTGTCCATCCAGGGGTTTGGTCTTTGGCCCATTCATCAAAAACTAATTATAATCATGTCAACACTAGATCTTTCTTTTTCATAGTTTTACCATTTGGTGTATATTTGACACATTAACATCAAATTTCTAGTATTTAGATAGATATTTACATCCTAAAAACCCACACAATCTTTAATTAATAAAAACATTGATGTTATCCTATAAATTGAAATTTACCATAGGTTTTTACAAAATTTATCTAATATAAATCTTTAAAAATAATAAAACCTCATTATAATAACATTTATAACTACATGATAAAAACAAATATAAAAATTACATCTTATTTCTTTAATATTAAACACATATCACAAATAAAAAATCATGTGGTCTGTAAAGGAGTAAGGTTATTGGATAATACATAAATAATTAACATATTTCATAAAATATCATCAATATCTCCCATAAATATCCTAATTTTAGTACCCTTCTAGAATTCATACTTATAAACATCCATCAAAACAAGGGGATGTCAAATGTAAGAATATGTGAGGTTAGATGATCAGAAAGGGAAAACATATATCATATAAACTATAAGTTCATAATATTATAATAATTTTATTATATTATAATAAATTTCATAAACAAAATATAAATTATTCATTCACTTAAAATATAAATAATATATTTTAAATTCATTTCTTATCAAGAACCATGATTAATATGTGATTCAAATCAATTATCATCAATCTTGAGTAATAACATAGTCATCTAAAATAATAACTATAGTAAATCATATTCTTATGAAAAATTTATTTTCAATGATTTCTATGCATAATAATATTATAATTTATAGATAGAAATCATAACAATTTGTCAAAATGTGAGAAAACAAATTCTCAATATTTTCCATTTATAATATTATCAGGATATTTATAAATCAATCATAATCACATATAAAAAATATGAAAAATATATTTTAAATCTTTTCAACACATACCATTATATTCTCACAAGATATTTATATCACATTACTTAATAAATTTGAGGGACTTTATGAACCAATATGTCACATAATGTAAATCCATTCATATATTTTCAATAATATCATGAAATAATTTAGCATTTCATCATAGATTCAATAAAATGATAGTTGGTTACATCATGATTTTATCATTATAATCTATTACCATTATGAAAATGAGTTATGATTGTTTATTTAATTACATCCCTAGGGAAGCATACGTAACTTTAATAGTTACTTCTATATATGAAAATACCATAAAATGTAACTTGAATATTTCTTATGGAGATACATTTTTAATTTAAAAATCAATTATTTAAAATCAATAAAATATTAGAATATTAGGAAAAAAATCGTATGAAATAACCGTTAATTATTTATTGGAAACTTTAGAGAAAATAATCATCTTTATAATGGGAATATATATTCATGTCGTATATCTTAAAATGGAAAGTTCTTTTCAAACCATTATAATAAATCAATAAAATATTTAAAAAACATTTAATTTAAAGAAAAAATTTTAATCTATAGAAAATATATTAAAAGGTAATGAAAATGGAATATTTAATACATTCCAATTATAGGTAAAAAAATTTATAAAATAATTTTTAGGAGCATGTGAATAGAAGAAAAATGTTTTTAGAGAAACAGGAAATGGTGTTTGATTTCGGAAAAGACCATTTTATCGATCATTTTAGGTTACTAAGAGAGGAAAATTCTACTAAATAATAAATATTTAAAAAATACCCAGGGGATAATAAAATTAAATGGGTGTATGAGATAATGTTTATATAATTTCACATAATGGAAATTCAAACATTGTCAATCCCAGTTAAAATTATATTAAAACATAAATCCATTAATATATTAGTAATAGATATCCTCCTAAAAGGAAATAACATATATAGATATATAAATACCTATAATTTTTATTATTAGAAGAAGAAAATAAATTCATGTTAAGTATATGGAACACGAAAAATAAACAAGTGGTGAATATAGCATATGTATTAAATATATAAAAGTAAGATGAGAAATTCAATTACATCATGTCTACTATTTATTTATACATTTTAATAAAACATAATAAATATATATAATTTTAGAAATTTATTATAAATCTATACTAATATATGACATACCATATGTGATTTATCTATAGTAACATAACACCCATTTATTTCGGACTCTATTAAAATAACTATTTTGGGTGACAATTATTTCTTTTATTAATGTTTCAATTCGGTTGTTCTGATCATTGAACTCTAATCAAGGGTCCTTTATCTCAAAATTTTTTATCTTTTAAAAACTATCATTATTTATAGTTATATAATATTTTATAACTACTAAAATATAGGGTTATTGATAAATAAATTTCACCACATTGTTTAGACAATTATGTGTACGTAGAGACAAGAAAAATTTCCACTTTTAGATAGATGGAACAAAATAAAGTTCAATAATAACTCAACATTAATGTATAATTATTATATCATAAATATCACATATATTAATTATATATTTCATTATTACCATATTTTTAAAGAATGAGTTAAAAATTATTCACAACTCAATGTCGATGTGGTAGTCTCCACATGAGCATTAGCGACATTATCATTTCACAACATATGAGAATGTATGAAATTTGTTATTATATTTTAATTCAATAAACCTAAATATGTTATAAATATCTAATATAAAATTAAATCCATTATAATAATAAATCATATAAATTTTTTATGACAAATTTATCATATCACTATGGGGAGGTGGATGTTCAGACATACACATGGGAAATACATTGATTGCCTATTTTATAAAAAAAGATATGGATAGGGTGTTGCAGTTGCTGCATTATAAAAATATTATGTGTATTTTATGATAACCTATATAATTTTTTTTTAAAAATAATCTTTATATTACATCATTATTTGTCTTCGGAAAAACCAAGTATGTGATGATATCCTAGGATTAGCTGTCAAAGTAGAAGGTCATAGTAGTTCCCCACTATTATAAGTACCCAGAAGTACCATAATAGTATTCTTAAATATAAGTTCCATTACTAGATAAAATAATTTTAAGGAAAAAAGAGACAATTTCATTAATGGATTGAGACACATAGGACTTTGATGTACAATCTGATGATGTATTCCCTTAGTAATATCTTATACATGATATTATGAGAACTACACCCACGAGTAGGAAATCTAAATTTATATGTTTCATTTGATATTACTATTTATGGATGTATGTATTAATCCATATTCCTTTATATTATAATTAATGACTATAATAAGTATTTTAATTCGATCTATGGATAAAAACTATGATGACATATGATCTCAAAGAGGATGAATGTGTTGGGTGTGTCATGAGTAATATTTCATTATTAAATAATGCATAAAAGGGTTTGTCTCTTATATTCTTTAATATTAGTTGATATCTTTGTTCCTTTTATTTAAATGGCATATAAAAAATAAATCCATATCAATAATGTTTTATAGTCATATTTGCTTTCTATAAAGTCAAAGAAAGATACATCGAGCACATAAGTTGATGACACTATCATGAAACCTAAATTATTGGAGATATCATAATATAGGGGTTATATTAGAATGTACGCTTCTATATGAGGTATTATGTAATTTTATCATTAATTTATTTATCTATGGATTCTAAATCATGTTTCTAGATACTGACTTTGTAATTTAGGCTTTTACCTAATATCAGTGAGAAAGAGGCCAATGGGGTCACCGAGTAGTTGTATCCTGAATCTAATTTAAATAATATATTATTATTAATATTTTTTTAATTGAAAAAATATTATTATCTCAGGTTTTTTAATAATAATTCATGTTTTCTCGATCTAATATATTCCATCACAAGTTATTTGAGAGAATATTATATGAGTGTAATATTTAGTAAACATTGTTTTTCTATTTGGTGACTATATTTTTTTTAATAAATAATTTAGTCATGTTTATTTATTAAATAAATATTCATTAATCATGTCCGAATAAATATTATGAGGAATGAGGAATTAAGATTAATAGTCTAGTGAAAAATAATATATATTTAATATTATTTGAATAAATAATATTAAGTTGAATTCATGAGTTTAATGCATGTCATGAAATGATAATATTATCATTATATACATGGGTTACTGTTGGGATTAAATAAATAATAAATGGAACTTTTGAAATTATAAATTTATTACCCAATCAGTTTATAAACCAAGTTATTTTATTTTTCCAATAGATCCAATTCATTTTGGTTTTGTACAAAGACACTTGGAGATAATCCTATGAATCCAAATAGAGATCCCCCTCCATGAATTAACCCATGAATGTAGATTGATCATCCTCCAAATTTCACTCTCAATTATATAGGGATCAAGGAAAATCCTTTGGAAGTAATTCTATGGGAAATAAAAAGATAATGAGACTAGAGATGGGATCTTTTATGCTAACACATAATGATTTTTACAAAGATGTTTAAATATTTTTGACCATGTTTGGAACATCACTAGAGGTAATTTAATATTTATCACAACAAGTTAGTGATGGAATGACATATATCAACTAATATATCCATAAACTAAGAAATAATTTTTCATAAGGTAATTATTTATTTTCTTATTTTTATAATAAATAATATTTGTGTTCATGTTCTTCAGTTCTATTATTTATACATTTTCTATATTATTTTGTTCACTTCCTTTTATCACAATATTTATAATCATATAAATCTATGATTAATCATCGATCATAAAAAAATGTTTAGACCTGTCCCATTTATTCTTCCTCTATTAATATAACCTTTATGTTCTATCAGAGCGGTCACATAATCATTTATAATTATATAAATATTAATTATTTATTTATACATTTATTATTGGGTTTCATGTAAATTTTAATCATTATATAATATGAATTGAGATATATGTTTTCATCCACATCATTTCATATAAAAAATCAAATTTAATAATCTTATGATTGAAATGAATTTGATCATCTCATTTGGAGGTTGTGAGGAATATAGATAAATGAAATAAGAGATAATTCCCTATAATCTTAAGGTACAAACCATGTAATGTTCTTTAATGCATAATGAATTATGTCAAAATTAATTAATGTCTTGTGAATTTATTACAAATGGTGAATCTAATTTTACATTACATATTGAATTGGTTATCCCCACACACGATCATCCATAGTACATGTCGTATAAGTTCTATACACGATGTGTTTCCCTTTAGTTAAGTACATTCTATGTATCTTTATACATGGCCTACATGATTGGTGAAGAGGTAACTTAGAGAAAACGCACCATCTAGCCAATGTACACAACATGTGCTCCAAAAATTTCATAGAAATGTTATGTACTGAGTACCTAGGTACATATTATAGATAGATGGTGAGAATAATACATGACATGTATCATAAAGGTAAACACAATCTACCTTTACCAAATTTTGAATAATTAAAAAAATAATTATTATTTTGTAAAAATATTAACAAAATGTTTTTGTGTGTGGTTATTAATTCTATAAGACATGAAATTCAATGGTTTTTCCAATATTAAAATATCTATTTTATTTATTTGAAATTTTAGGGTCTACATATCATTCGTAAGTCATATTATAGTTATTAACCAATATTCATTGAATATAAACTTTCTATATAAATAACTTGTAAACCGTATAAACATTAAGTTGATATTACATAATTAAATTAAATGATTTTGTTTTTTATGCCACATGGCACAAGAGTAACCCATATACAAATAAAATAAACATTTGGTTGTTCAGACAGTTACTCACTTTGTTACCTCCAAAGTACAATATTTAATTGTAAATAGTTAATTTTTAATAAATATATATTCAATTTTTTAAAAATTACGTTGGATGAGAATCTCAAGGATAATTATATGTGAATTAAGATAAAATAATTGATTAATTAATGTAGATGAAGAATTTATTACATTGTAATTTACCATAAATAAGAATGATTAGAATTGAATGATAATGTTTTTAAATTAAAAATTTATTTCAATCATATTGATGATCATCAACCTATACAACCCCTTTTATTGTGATTGGTTTCAGTTAATTTGTTATTAAATTAAATTGTTGGTGTGAATTTCACTCTCATATCATTATACAATGTCATGCATGATTATGGTTTATTTTATGTAAACCCTTAACCAGTCTATTAGTTCCCCTCACCTACATCTTAGAAAAAAATATTATTGATAGATCTCCCAAGCTAGATGTGGTGGTTCATGGTTAGACCTGAGGTGAAACCAATCTAAGAGATATGCATAGGTTGATCGGTGGAGAGCTATAACCTGAACCTTAATTGGTTCATGGTGTTTTCCCATAGGTAAATTGTTATTTTATTATCTTCTACATAAACTTACCATTATTATAAGTTCATGATCATACCACATTATTTTTTTGATTTGTATCATGTTGCATATTTATTTTATTACGAATTATTTTCCCGATCACATGATTTAATGAATTAATAGGCATGTAATACAGAACTAAATTAATTTGGCCTATGAGTAAATATTATATATGACATAGTTAATCTCATAATCTAATAGAATTAATATTAATAATAACTTAATAATGATAATTATTTTAAATTTACACTTAAAAGATAAAAAACCTCAGTTATATATATTAAGTCAGTACAATTTTCCACTACTTCAGTTAGAATTGATATATAGTTCAAAGTGCTTGATCATCCAAATTTGGGATTCTATCAATTATAGAGGAATATTAACATGAGTATTTGGGTTGAAAAAACATACTATACATAAAGAGTTTTCTTACAAAGTAGGACATAGTGTTACTGAGAGGGAAGGCTTGATGAAATCCAATTAATGATATCAATATTAAAGAGTCCACTCCATAGATCAAGTAACGTTGATTAAATTCCATCGGAATTTGCAATAAATATATAAAACGTATTAAATTTCATAAATATCCTAGGTTAGGGTGATGAGAATAGAAATATAGATCATTTCATCTATAATTTCATAGGAACATGATATTATGAATCCAATGGTGAGTGTTATTTGTTTTCAATAAAATAGTGTGAAATTTATGAGGATAATATTTATTTTTTTATAAATTTTATCCTATGAAGCACCAAAACACATATCATCTTATTTGTAGAAATATTAATTAAAATTACTTCAAAAACATAACTATGGTGTATAAATGATACGAAAAAACTTCTCACCAGTAAAATTTTTATATGTGGGAAAGGGTATTGTGTGTTATCCTACTCCATTAATGAAAAATGTTTGTACTAGAAAAAAGTATTCCTAATTCACCTATTAATGAGGCTTATAAGGATGTTTTTTGTTTCTATGAGAAAAATTTAAATGATGCATTATATGTTCAATGTTTCATGTTACCATCCATGACCAATGGAATTCTAAAGAAACATGAGTACATGGATGCGTATATCAAGATGTATCATCTTTGGAATCTCAATCACAATAAGGGAAAAATAGATATGATACCTCCAATGAACTTTTTACAACTATGTTGCCATATTTGGTGCTATATGGGCCTCTTGGTTATATTGAATGCTTAGACATCGCAGAGTCTAAATTATCTTTTAAGTTGTGCATGTATCCAATACTATACCCACTACCCAATTCTTATCTTGTTTAATTCTTAATTAGTACATATTAAATAATGAGAAGTGTATTTGAGAACATCGTACTCCAATTTTACAAGTGGATAAGTACAAGGGAAATTTCATGGTTTTAGTCCTTATGGTGAATAAGAAAAAGAAGAATAAGGAGAAGGGCCCCGAGTACCATAAAAATATTAATCTCCCAATCACCGACCTTCCATGAAGAGGATGAACAAAGGTAGGGAAAGATAAATGATTCAATTTTTTTAATGTGTAATGTACAACCAATCTAAGCAGAACCCCACCCAAAATGAAATGGGAATATAATGTTATATTTTAGTGTATATGGTTTAAATATCTAAAAATTGGGTACATGATTTTTCTTATAGTTCTCGCAACTGCATCCAAATTTTGGATAAATGTATATTTTGAAATATTCTAGAGGATAGGTAGATTTGTTTTCTTCCAATGGTGAAAGTTTATCATTTCTATCCATTTGTTACTTCCACCATTGATTTTTTACAGTAATGGTTTTGGTTTTAATGGATAATTTTTATGTAAAATATGTTACAAAAATTTAGTTTTTATATCATGCCTAGATTGAGATGGTTTTATTTTAAAATATGGAAACAAAAGTTGATTCCTTTATTAATACAATATATTTTTTGGTAAGGAAAAATAAAATAATGGTTCTTATGTATTATATTAGAAGAACAATGTATTGAAAAATTGATAATGATTCATGTTTTCATGACTCATATTACACCAAGCTATGGAATAATTCTCTTGGTCATTTAAATGAGAAGTGTATGAAAAATATGTATCAAAATGATTATTTATACTCTTATAATATAAAAACATTTTAATTTTTCATGCTTTATTTTAGGGTAAATTTACAAACCTACCATTCTATGGACATGTGGAAAGGGTCACATTAATTTTTTGATTGGTACACACTAATGTGTGTGGACTATTTCTAGTCGAATCTAGAGGTGGGTATTCTTACATAATACCTTTATATAATTACTTGATTAGATATGGATATGTATACTTGATGGGGTATAATACTATATCCTTTATAAAATTTAAAGAACTCATTAATTAAGTTGATAATAAACATAGAAATATGATAAAAAAGCACTGTTCAGATGAAGGTGATGAATATCTTAATGAAGTTTTCATCTACACTATACTGTATTTTGTGATTATATATCCACTAAATCTTTTATAAATACCACAATAGATTGGTATTAGTGAAATGGGTAATCTTACATTGTTATACATGGTATGGTCGATGATGAGTCATGAATATATTTCGTTCTCATTTTTGGGATATTCATTAGAAATTGTGGTAGATAAATTAAAATGATTACCAAATAAAGCAAAATACATGATTTCCTTTGAGTTAAGTGGTAAAAAGAACTCATTTTATCACATACACATGTATGGGGTTGTGATGGATTTTATAACTCAGTATCTAAAAAAACATGCACCTCAGGGCTCATTGTGTGTTTGTATATTGTATCCTAAAGATTCCAAAAGATAATAACTATACATCCCCTGAGAAAATAAATTTATGTTCACCAGAAAATTCATATCAATTGAGAGGTATCACATAAAAATAAATTTTATGTGGAGAAATATTGAATTTTATGATGTCGATGCTAAGGATACACAATAGTTTTTATAGGAAGATATTACATATATCCCCATGGAAGAAGAAGTTCTTGAATCACATGTACTGGGTAAGAGAACAAGAGAGGTATGAGAACCAGGGAGATATAGATTTCTAGTCACTAAATATAGTGACTCATTTTTGGTTGAAAATGATGAAACTCATTCCTATAAAGAGAAAATAGAGATCTCAAAAGGTGAAATATGGATAAAATCCATGAATTCTAAAATAGATTCCATGTATCATAACCATGTTTGTGTTTTAGTCAATGTGCCAATTGATGTATAGTCCCTAATGTGAAAATTGGTATTTAATACAAAAATGGGCCTATATGGTATGGTAAATACCCATAAAGAAGGGATACTGGCTAAAGGGTTTAAATAGTTTCATGGAATTGAATACAATTAATCCCTTTTACTAGTTCCCTTGTCTATGTCCAACAAAATTCTACTTCGTATATATGCTTACCATGATAATGAAATTTTTCAAATGGATGTAAAAACAAAATTCCATAATATGAACTTTGAGGATGATGCCTATATGACACTAACCGAAGGGTTTGTCACTCCATGTGATTCCAAAATTATTTTTAAGTTGTAGAGATCCATTTATGGATTGACGAATAAAACCAGGTCATAGAACATTAAATTCAAAGATGCTATAAAAGAATATGTTTTCATTAAGAATGAATGTATGCCATAATTAAAAACTATTTTTAGAGGGAATGTTTTTGTTACCCTATTAGTATATATTGATGTAAAATTACATTTTTAAAATATTATACCATTCTTACATTCTATTAAGTGTTGGTTGAACAAGTTTTTCTCAATGAAGTAATTAGGTAAATACACCTATAATCTGGGGATCGAGATCATTTTAAATGATACATGAGGATACTTAGACTATGTCAAATTACATACATTGACCATATACTTATGATATTTTGTATGGAACAATTTAATAAGGGCTTGGTTCTAGTGTCACATGGTATACTTGTTTCGACGAAAAGGATTCATCATACACATCAAGTGGAATAATGAATGAGTAATATTCCATATTTGTTAATGAACGGATAGATCATTTATTCTTTGTTTTTTCTAGAAATTAGGATGCCTATGCATTGAACATGGTAGGGTGATATCAATAAGATACAAGAAGAAAATATTGGTCTTCTATTAAAGAGATCCCAAAATATCTAATAAGAACTAATGATATGTTCTTGGTGTATGGAGTAGTTGAGTAGCTAGACATTAGGTATTATACTAGTTCTATCTTTCAAACAGATCATAATTTTTTGTTGTCACTGTCAGGATATTTTTTTTGGTCTCAATGGACGAGCATTGATTTGGAAGAGTTAAAAGAAGATAATTGTCTATGATTCTATCATAGAGTAAGAGTATATATACTATTATGAAAAAGCAATAGAATACAATTGGAATCAAAATACTTCCCAAGAGCATGATTCGGTCCTACAAGTAAACACACTTCCTCGTTTTATGGGGATAATATTGCTCTAGTGGCTCTCACAAAAGAGATGAGGTTATACCAACAAAAAATGTATATACCCTCTCAGTATCACATATTTATTTATGTTTATAAAAGGTGTGGAGGTTCATTATAAAATTTTTCAATAGAATTAAACATTATGGAACCCATGAATAAAGTTTTAACTCACCATAAAGATGACTATTATTTTGCACATGAGCCTTAGCCTTGTTGGTACAGACTCCGTAATTGCATCCGGGACACCTGAAATCTAATACAAGGAGAGACATTTTTTCCAGGTTATTGTAACAGGTAATGTAGTTGGAACTGTGCAGCACTGTAGCAGGAACTGTAGTGTGAACTATAGAAGGTACTATTTGGAACTATAGTAGTCGGGAATATGCCCCTGTTTGGGCCATTGGACCACCGATTTAGTCCCTGATTCCTTTACGGCCTTCGAGCCACCCAGGCCATCAGGTCAGTAAGGCCTTCGGGCCACCTCAAGGCCTTCAGGACACCTTAAATGCAGATGCAAACCAGATGTCCTATAATGAACATGCTCTACAAGGAGTATGAGCAAGGAGCTTTCAACATAGTAGAAGTTAAACAGATTTCATTAATGAGAGGGTATGGAACCTGCCACCGGGACAAGTCTGTTCATGCATGGGAATGCCTAGCTGAACAGCCATGCGTAGGTGCAGATCTGATTTCATGATAAAGATACTGGGGAAGAGCTATTCCAAGTAGTTATTCTGGGTTGTATGTAATGTTTGAAGCCTACGGGCATGTGAATTCCTCTAAGGCCTAAAGGCCATGTAATACTTATGCCTACAGGCCTTGTTAGGGATCCACCTCACCCCTTGAAAGGTGTATTATCAAAGAAATAAAAAAATGAAGGCCTTCAGGCCATTGGATGGATGGGTATGATTTTAGATCTAGTGAATTGAAGGATGTTAGCAGTTGTGTCTAGTGCAAGTGAGAGTATGTTGATGTTGCTTCCCTATAACCAACTTCTGTGTACTTTTGGATAAACTATATTAATTGTTTTTAACATTAATAATATTTTTATCACATAATTATTGTTTTTATCCATTATTATGTATGTGATGATGTCCGACTAGTTGTCGTCACAATAAAAGGTCACAGAAGTTCCCCGCTATGATGAGAACATAAATGTTCCATAACATCATTCATAAATATATCTTTTATAGCTATATGAAATTATATTAGTGACACAAGTGATACAAGATGTTAGGGGTGGAAACTCATAGTACATTGAGGATTTTTCTCATGATGTATGATATTCGTAATATACAGTTTAGGATATTATGATAATGAGACACTCCTATTGAAAATCAAAATTTATACGTGTCATTGGATGTTCATATCTGTGAATGTTAGTATTGATCCTTAGAACATAATATTATAATTAAAAATTGATTCAAATCATATACTTCTACGTATCGATGGAAAGTGTGATGAAATATGTTCATAGATAGGTTGGATACAATGGGTGCATCATGAGAAATATTTCCACTAATCAATAATGTGATAAAGGATTTTTAAATTATTTTATTTAATGGAATTATATATCTAAGGTCCATTTGTGGAAATAATGTAGCCAAAAATAAGTCCTAAGATGTGGTGTTTAATCAGGTTTTTTGATTTTCCTAAATTTATTTAATAATATATAAAACATATATATTGATGGAACAATCAAGAAACCTATATTATTTGAGATAAAAAGATAATTCGATTATATAACACAATAAGAGTTACTATGAGGTATTTTTTAATTGAAGAATTATACTCGTTCTCTATGGGTTTCATGGAATGTTGATAGAAGTTTTCTTTTTTACATTAGGATTTTCACATAATGCCATTAAAAAATAGGCTCAAATGGTCACACCCTATAGGTACCAATAATCTCAGTTAAATAATATATTGTTATTTATTATTTAAAAAGTTTAATAAATATTACTCCAACTCATGGTTTAATAATTATTCATATTTTCTTGGTATTATATATTATGTCACCAGTTAATCAAGATATTCTTATATATAAAAAATCTTTAATAAATATTTTTTTTTCATTTAGTGAATATAATATTTATTTAATGGATAAAAATGATGTAATATTTGTTTATTTAATAAATATTCATTATTCCCAAACTGATAAATTTTGTGGTGTAATGGAGGACTGATTTTAACAGAGTGGTGAGAAATATTATATATTGAATAATATTTCAATAAATAATATTTAATTTAATTCATTATTATATAGAATTTCAAGATATAAAAATATTATTATTATAATATAAATAGGGTTCTTTAGGGATTAAATAAAAAATAAAGGGATGTTATAAAAATATTTATTTATATCCCCAGTAGTATATACACTGAATTATATTATTTTTACTATAGAGGTAGTTCATTTGGTTTGGGCACAACGACATCCAAAGAGTATACTCGCAATCCCTAGATAGATCTCTCTATAATAACTCTCCTAATAATAGAGAGTGACCTATGTCCACCTTTCACTCTTGAATTTAGAGAGATCATAGAGAATACATTGGTAACTCGATGCATCAAATTCTTACCCAATGACAGAAATAATAGGAGCCCAGTTAAATAAAAAAGAGGAATAAAACTATTTAACTCCTTCCTTATTTCCATTAATGATATTGAATATTACCCAATTAATTAGATATCATAGATTGGGCTCACCCATTATATATGATGTATTAGCCTCACCCTTCTTATAGGCTATATAGGTCCCACAATTTAGAAAAGTTGTATAAGGATCACACATCATATGAATTGTATTAAGATAACATGTTCTTCATCTATAACGACCATGTATAATATCATTAGTAAAATATTTTACTCTTACAACTTTTAATCATAAACCTCATGAAAAAAATTGTTTGAACCCATATGAAAAACACATTCTCATATCGAAATACCCCTTAAATTTAATACCCAATTTTGAAAAAAACAACCATAAAAATTAAATAGGGTATTTATTTTAATAAAAACTGAAATATTTTAATGAAATAAAAAAGTTAAAATAATTTTTATGGTGGTGGGAATGACTTTTGACACTTTATACAAAAAAATAGAACATTGTTTTCCATTTTGTAAAAAAGTCAAAACATTTCGTATAAAATATGAAAAAAGATTACATTTTAAAAAATTAATCTAAATTTAAAAGGGATATAAATATTTCATTATAATTCATCATTTCTTTAAAATAAATACAACAAAAAATAATTATGAATAAATGAGTATTGTAGAAAATTATTTAAAAATAAATCGTTAAAAAATATAAAATGAGGTTTTTACAGGGTGGCTATTAACGTAAGAATGAATCATTATGTGCATTCTTCATATCCATTAACAATAAAAAATTTTATAATTATTTATTTTTTTAATAAAATTTTTAATGTATATTAATCCTTCTATTTTAATGTTATAATCAATAAATTTTCAAATAACATCATGTTATATGTTTTGATGATACTCAATCATATGTCAAATAAATTTAGTAGGTTGTCTATGATAATTTTTTCCATTATTCAATAATATTAAAATAATAATAATTGAATAATTTTCATTTTTATAATGTAATTCAACTTATAAAATAAATCATATATAAGGGTTATGAATAATTAATTACATTACTATCATGAATATGGTTGGTCATACGTACACATGAGTAATATTTCCATTTTTCAATGATTATTATGAAAAAAGTAAGTGTTAGATTATCTTTGAAAAGTGATATTTATATAATAAATCCCATATTACATATTTAAATAAAATTATATATACTACCACATGATGTGGTAAAAATCTCAACACTTCGTGGTGGTGGTAATACACATGTCCAGATAAAAAATATTTTCATTTTTAAATGAAAGGAATTGTAATAAAAAAATTTAATGTACTACTTTTCTATAATGATAAATATGGCATAAATATAATATATTTATATTAATTGAATCATTATATATATCTTTGGGATGTGGAGATGGAAAAAACTACATTGGTCCACGTGGCGACAATCCACCATACACATGAATGATGGTTTTGTTTCCCATGTGATGTATGTTGAAATATATATATATCATTAAATCAGCATAACAACACCTCAGTATATGGAACATACTTGTATTATTATTTAATCATGTTTAAAAAATTTCATATTAAGGTAGAAGAAATATTAAATGAAAAAACATGGTTATGAATTATACCTCTCCTTCAAACAACCTCCTATGAAATGCACCAATGGATTTATTCCCTTTTATATATGAGGGGAATGAAACTCTCAGAATTACATAAATATTATATTAATATTAAATTATTTTTATGAATGAATCGATCCAAAAAGATATAATTCAATGATAGAATGATAATGTGTTGAAATCCATTAAAATAATAAGAATTAGTTTATATTACTTTTTCACCATTGTATCTTAATTTTAACCCCACATTAACCCTTTTTGGGATTACTAATATAACATATTTTTTACTCTTTATATGTCAATATATGAACTATAAATCACAATTATCACAAAAATGAAACATATTTAGTATTTTAAACCATATAAAACACACATTTATAAATATCAAATTCTTTGAAATAATGAATCATTTAATAAAATTTTATTTGAAAAAATATACATTAATGTTATTTTTTGAAATATTCATTTCTGTTGATAATAAATAAAACAAGGTATAAAAGATATTGGAATATAATACATTTATATAAATATAAAATGTTACATTAATCTAAGAATTTAATGGAACAAAAAATTCATTTTAATTATATTACACTTAATATTTTTAATATTATTTGTTTTCTATTTCTAGAAATTGAATAATTACTATATTCACATTGCATATGTAATATTGTAATTAAATCATCAATAAAAATTTGGAAAAATTAACTTGATAAAAAAATATCTTTAGAATAATTATTTAGAATAGAAAATATGTTTTATATCCTAATCTCATAAATATTATAGATATTAAAATAAGAATGACACATTTTAAAAATTATCATTAATTTAATATTACAAAGGTTTAAATCAATGTATTATGGATCCAATTTGAAATATTTTCGAAATTTGGATGTACATGGCTGAATTTAACTCATTAAATTAGATCAAATAAAGTCTTAGGGTCAATTTCTTGTCCTTAATCTATAATTTTTTACTATAATTAATTTGTTTACACCTACATTGGTTATAATTATTTATTAAATATTAAATTCATAATGAATAAAAAATGAAAGGTAAATTTAAAAACGAGGACCTACTGATTAAATGTATGTAATTATATTTTAATTATACATTTGAAAGATGTAAAAAATTTTAATTTAAAATATGACATGTAAAATGTAGTGAAATTTTATTTTTCAAAAATAATCCATCTTAAGTATAATTTTTTTCCATATCAAATTCAAGTATAAAATTAATTTCATGAAATATAATTATATTTTTTAGTAATAAATATATAATTATACTTTTATCCAAATCTAATGAAGAATATGGAATTGTAATTACTTTCAAAAAATATATTTTGACTATTCATTCCAAAATTCGTATTTTCTGAAACATATGAAAACATAATTATATGATAATTTTGACATGTCGAATTCAAAAATTGGTTTTGTTTTTTAAAATTAATATAATATAATTATAAAATTATGATTTTATCTAAACCCGTATATTAAAAAATATTAGTAAAAATATTTATTTTTTTATTTAAAAATTATAATAATTTTTTATAATTAATATAACTATTCAATTCTTGAATGATAAGAAAAAAAATTATATATTCTATCATCGCATGAGTTTTTACATTCTTCCACCCATTTTTAAAATTTTTCCTTCTAATTTTATTCATTTCATAAAAAGTAGGGATATATTTCCCTTATATAATTTTCATATTCCAATGTATATTTTTCAATTATATGAATTTTCCAAAATACCATTACATAGAGAATAAATAAATATTGAAACACATTATCTCTCTGGTAATATAACTGAATTGGTTCTTCTTTATAAGAAAAGGCATCTTCAAACAAAACTACATCATGGCTCAAAACAAAAGATGAATCCATCATATATTTTAATATATTTTAACCAATAAATACCTTATGTACCTTTGATTAACTCAGAGATAATCCCCCTTTTTCATGTAACTAATCATAAATAGTCCCATATTTAATATAATATAATGAAATATTGGCTTTATAATCAATTTTCTAACAAAAACTATGACACACTAGTAATCCGTATAACTTTTTTGATAGATCTAATATGTCCCCAAATGATATTGATGTTTATTCACATTAATCACTCTTCCCTCTTACTAATTTAGTCTCATCAACATTATTCCTTAAATTTATTACAAAAAATATAGATTTTTTCACTTCTTTCTATATAATTCCTCAAATGGTTCCATCAGTATATATAAAGGAAATTTTTTAATATTATGACACTCAATCAATGATTGATTTTGATCCCAACATCCCTTATAAACCATTCAATAAGAAATAAGAATATAATAAAATGTATGAATTGTTCACTCATACCATTCAATAGATTGAGGATGAAAATCTATAAAAAGATTTGAATTGGTACCTAATGGAATATAATTTTCTTTCTAGAAACAAGATGTGAACATAGGAACACGATCATATACAATAGAGAGTGGAACTTAGCGTAACATTCCTATCACCATGGGGTACGACCGAGAAAGTTGCTAAAAAATAATAGTATTTTAAATAGTAATGAAATGTGAAAAATTAGTTAATATATCAAAAATATCCCGAATAGTGTTGCAATATTGAGTTGTCTTTCGTAATCCCACATTGAAATGCATGGATATATTTTTTCATTTTCACTCTAGTACTGATAAATATTGAAGAAACCCATTTAGTAATTTTCAACCATATTGAATTTTTTAATAAGTAAAAAATTCATATTAAATTAAACATTAAATATTTTCATTAAATCCCACTAGTAATACTCCATAAGTTCTCCATACTTCTTATTATTAATAGGATTAATAGAGAATGGAGAACTACGAGCTTCACCCACTAATTATCACTTAAACATGGAATCAAAAGGAACACATAATTTTTTTTCAAAATATTAAAACACATTATTGATCAATATTCTACTCTAATTTGTAACCATACTAATACATTGTACATTTTCCTATAAAATATTTTAAGCATTCTTATATTTCATAACATTTATGATAGAGATGATTGTACCGATACCAACAAAACAGAGGAAGATCCAAATTTTCTATTTGTAGGACAAAATTCATAAAATAATCATAAAAATGGTCATGTTACAAATTTATAATTGATAATGTAGTATTGTTTTTTGAATCAATTCATCGACTACTTATTTTTATTTTCCAGGATAGTAATGAATCTTGATGTCAAACTCCTTGATGTATCTCAACCATCTTTTCTAATTCATGTTCAACACATTAAGATTGAATAAATACTTCATTCAATTTTGATCAATATATATTTCACACATTAATCTATTTATGGTATTCCAAAAATGATTAAAAACACATAGCAGCTAATTCCAATTCATGTGTTGAATAATTTAACTCATGAGGTTTCTATTTCCATGATGCATAATCAATTTCCTGATCATTAAACATCAGAAGAAACACATCCCTTCAATGAATAAACATTATAGATGAAAAAATCAATGTTTCTAGAGGGAGGGTTAAAACTAGATCATTCACCCATCTTATTTTTAGTTCATGAAAAAACATTACTATTTTCCATCAAGAAAAATCTAATTCTTTTTCATGATAACATAGACAGTGGGATAGATAACCATGAAATGCTTACAAAACACCACTTTCTATAAGAAACACATCTATGAAAAATATAAGTCCTTTTTAAATTTGTAGGTCCTATCCTTATTTTCACTACTTTTTTTATCAAAGTTAATAGTTATTCCATGTTTAAAAGCAATAATCATAAGGAATTAAATTCATTTCATACAAAATTCAAACATACTAAATTTTTCATACAATTAATTATATTTTATTTTCCAATAAAATCAATATGTGTCTCTCGTGATCCTCTTGAATTTTCTAATGTACAAATATATAATAAAAAAACACAACAACCAAAAAATATCTACATTGTAATGTAAAACATTGTTCATAAGATCCATTCATACCATAGGTGCATTATATAAGAAATATTCATAAATAAAAATTAATTTTGGATGTATCTAATAAAAAATGTGGTCTTTTTGATATCATACACATTGACATTCAACTGATCATACCGTTTCCTAAGACCATTCTTCAAAAAATATTTTCCTTCCTTGAGATGATCAAACAAATAATTGATATGAGGTAATTGATACTTTTTCATAATAGTAATGTTATTAAATGATCAATAATAAATGATACGTTCCATTGAACAATATTTCTTTCCAACATATAACACATGAGAACCACATGGTAATATCCTTGGATGGATGAAACCATTATCTAAAAACTCTTTTTTGACACTCTATTCCATCATATAGTCCAAAGATTGACTAAAGGGAATACCTCGAGCAAAGAAGATGGAAGATTCATCAAATATTGAAAAGGTATTAAGGCGCACACATATACCGGTGTGCCAGCCTTGGGCGCACAAGTAATTTGTGCGCCCTAAGTGAAATTTCACCCAAGCCTCAGGTGGACTATAAATACCCCCTGTGGGCCCCCAATTTGAGAGACGGATTTTCCAAAACTCAGATTCAAGATCTAGTTGCCCAAGTCTTTTTCTGATGTCTTCCGAACACTTCTAAGTTAATTCTTTACCTATAATGGAAGATCTCAAGAAGAAGAATAGGGCCTAACTATTATTATTCATCAATATTTGTGCGCCAAAGTGTCCAGCCCTTAAGGGTAGTGAAGACACTTTCACGCTTCCTTTCCCTCTGAAGGAAACTTGTGAGCCACACATCTGAAAGCCTCTAGGGATGATACTATGGGCTTCAATTCAAATTCGCCCAAGTATCACTTCATAGGTTCTCCGTCGCCCAAGTGAACTCATGTCATGCAAGTATAATTGCGCAACCAGGACTTGCGTGACAGACCAATACTTGCGTGACTCCTTCCAATTCACTTCCTTTCCTCAAATTCACCTCTCCTCTTCATGATTTAGACTTCAAAACCATCTTTAAAGCCATTTATGGCATGGTTCCTTTTTTGGCATCCTTATCTGAAAGGAATTTTGTGGAACATATCTCAAAACCTCTTGATTTACATAACTTTATGTCAATAAGGTTTGAGATTTCCTTCATTCAACCTCATCCTTTATGATGAGAAGATATTTAATCTGGGCATCCTTCTTAGGATTGAGACACAAGTTCCCTAACCTGGGCCTCCTTTTCAAGAGTAATCCCCTGTCATAATTTCTCTTAACCTGGGCCTCCTTTTCAGGAGTAACCCTCAGTCATAATTTCCCTTAACATGTGCCTCCTTCTCAGAAGTAAGCCTCAAATTACAAGTTCCATGTCTGGGCCTCCTTCTCAGGATTAAGCCCCATGTTATATGTCCCCTTTGATTTGGGCTTCCTTTTTAGGAGTAAGTCCCGAGTTAAAATTCCAAATCTCCATAAAGTAAAAACAGCTTTATAGACCCTACTCTTAGGATTCTTTCCTAAAAGTCTTTGTCTTCAATTTCTGGGGAAGTCATACATACATAATCCTCACATCATTTCTTATGATTGCATCTTTCGTGGCACAATCGTCAGGTTTTACTAATACCTCTTGTTTCTCACACTGAGCATGGATCACGTGAGCTTAGTGTGTAAAGGTAATTATGAAATCTATCTTTTTTCCATTAATCATGCATAAAACTCATACTTCTTTACTCAAAATATATGGGTTCTAATTCCTTTTCTAACAAGGATACGTTGGTAGCCCATCGGCAGGTATAATCCCAACTGTAAAATAATCCCTGTCTTTCTGAATGATAATAAACTTCAAGTGCCCCACTGAGTGGCTTTAAAACAAGTATGGTCATCATAATGACCAAGAGATTTCTATATAATATATGGAAAGATAGCATTTATTAAGAATCACTAATTCATATGGATGATTCTCTATTGATGAAGAAACTCAAATGCATATAAAAGATTCTCTAAATCTCCTACATATCAATCATTGATTGAAAGACCTAAAGGAAAAACTCATTTTCAAGATTTGTAAATTAATAAGGATTGACGAACATAACTCAAATCTATAATAGAGTCTCGGAGTAGAAAATAATTCCCCCCAAAAAGGTTTGATGAGTCTGACCTCCCATCCTCACAACCAATGAAAATTCTTAAGCCTCATCAGTCCAAAAATAATGGGAACCTACCTTTGGAATGTAGGTCCAAATGGATATAGAATTATTGGATGTTTCTGGTTCTATGAATAAACTCATTAGAAACTAATTGGAAAGTTTGAACCTCAAACAAACAAGGTCATCCCCATTTCTATAAGAAACAAAAATGGTGAACCCGATGTGAATTCTTAACCAAGTTAAATGATGTTTTACTTCTTTGTTAGGCCCCTATTTAACTTAATGTGAGGGCCAACAAAGTAATAAATAATATTTGTGCTCATCCAAAAGATGTAGTCTGTCCAAACTTATCTTTATTATGTCTGTTATATCAAACAAGCACTCTTTTTCGAGATCTCTCTGCATTACAGAAATGTATTCTTTAAAGATCACACATGTGAATGCCTCGACAGCTACTCCTGCTGGATCCTCATCCGCTCAGAGGACTAAATCACCTACTCAGCGTCTTCAACATTGGGTCTCAAATGCAATGATTAGGGAATACCATCAACACGGTAAGATTCAGACTCTGGAGGCCGTTCGAGAATCCCTCCAAGTTAACAACTCACCCTAGTTGTCCGGAAAGCGATGAACAGTGGTCAAGAAGCAGGTGGTGCCAACCACCATCTCCAACAGTTTCGGGTTGTTATCCCCGGAACACAATCACCAGTCCCTCCCATATTATGTGGAGGTGAATGAGAAGGTCACTCAAGGCCTTAATTCAAGAATACATGAGTTCTTCCTGGGGGCTCCCATCAACAATCACTGCCAGAATCATGTGGTAGTGCACCATCAACCTGATGAGGGTATCACCTTTAGGGATTAGGCTCGGGTTCCTCAGACCCGATCATGGAAGACGAACCGTCAGAGGAAAAATCTAGTCAACAGGGAGCAGGTTCTTACTTCTACCCCTCCGGAGAAGTCCATCAAGACAACTTGATGGAAAACAAAGAGCGGGCATATACACCCATCCATCCTGATGTTACTTCCCAGCAGACTCATCTGGCTGTGACATGCCAATCCCACCAGGCAATGCTGGTGGAGTATTATAGGCAAGAAGATAGACCAGTTTATAATTCATCCTCTAATTAGCAGGCTCTTCTCACTACAACCAAAGAAACATTCCAATCAAATGTGGTGGAGAATAATCAACAGGCGCATACACCTAAAATTCATCAGGCTAACCCACTGTATTATTTGGTAGCACCCGAAGATGTCAATTAGAAAGCTCCAATGATAAGCAGGAGGTAGACACAATTTTCTACCCCCACACATGAGTACTGTAAGAATTCACTGATAGGAAAGGAGGACAAGAGAAGGAATACACCCATACTTCAAGTACAGAATGGACGTATATTCCCATTCCAGTAGCTGAAGTCACCAAGAACATTCTGACAATCTTGAAAGAGAAAAAGAAAATCCCTGTCCATATTATGGATGCCTATCAGAATATTATAATAACTTCAGCAGCAACAGAAGTAAAGACTCATAAATTTATCCCTATCAGTTGAGTGAATCATAAACATATCACTCCCGAATAGATACACACCTCTGTCCTAGTCCAGGAGGGTTGTGGCGCATACTCCCCCATGTCAAACGGACAATCAAGTCAGGCACATACACCCGATTTGAATGGAGATAATCATCCTAACCTGACCATTTCTCATGAGCAGGCACATACACCTACCCATAATAACCAATTTCGTCATCCCATGGTTTCCAAAGTGAGTAAAAAGGCATCTAAGAAAAAGACCCGTAAAACACAGTTGAGAAATCAAGATCCAATATGCAATAAGGCCTTGCTCGATGCTAGAGTTCTTAAAACCCTCAGAAGATTATCTATTGTAACTCAAGATTATACTCATTCATTTTAAAATTCTGGAAGTAATAACAACAATTCCGAATTTCTTCATCATTTATTTCCTCATGAATGCTTTCTTCATGACAGTTCGGTCGATCTCGAAGTATTATCTTTAGATGAGAGCCACGATAACCCTCTGCATGGCCATAAGATCAAGGAGCAAAAGGTTTAATCTTTCATTGTAACCCACCATGGTGGTCCTCTCCATGATGATAAATTTAGCTACGAAAGTACTCTCCATAGTAGTGATTTTCATTTCCTGGAAAATTTTCAAAGGAAAATGTAGTAATGAGAAAGCCATATTATCTTGAGGCACTTGAAAATGTAAATCCACTCATGTCTGATGCTTTACCACTAGCAGGTGAAATACTTTCTCAATCAGAAGATAGCTCGAGGTATAGGTCATTCTTCAAACCACCCCTGGGTCGATCCTCTTCTAGTTTGATAAATTAATTCTCTACCAATCTTGTTGAATCTGATGAGGCAACAAATAAGCACCAGATTTGGTCTAATTAGGTAGAAGAATCTTCATCAAATGATAATGAGGAAGTACTGAATATGAGAAAACAACTGGCGAAAGGTGAAGTACTAGTCATGTTTTGGCCTTTGGATGACTCTCAGTATGATAATCAAGAAATGTTGATATAAGCTTGTATTCACGATATTCGCCTCAACATGTGGAAAACTCTTTGTCAGTTAAAAAAGGAAATATTATCTTATGATGAATATGAAAATCATGACAAGATAATAGAAGGGTTAAAATGCCAAATTGACTTTTCATCTCTCTCAGTTTCCCGATATCTAAAGGATGAAAAGTAGCAGAGGACCCTTCAACGTTCATGCTTTGGCACACTAAAAAGGTTGCGCTAGTTAATTACCAATTCCCCATATGGTATTCATAACAAGGGATGGGGTGTTCATGGTGCACTGCATTTCACTGTACTCTCTAGTCAACAACGCCATCCAAAAGTGGTCTCATGCAATGTTATTTCCCATGGCCGGCCACAACCAACTTGTTTTGTGTGTAATCAAAGTCATTCTCAGGAACAAGACTCAAATAGTTCTTCCCAAATTTAGGCATACAAAGAAAAAGTTTTTGAATTAGTCTTGCATCCGGGAAATGAGAATATCGAACAGACTTCTCATTTAGATCATGCACATAATCAGGTGACAGATGAGTCCTAAATCATTCAATGGTCATTTGAGCCAGGTGATTTGGGTGGATGTCGAATGATGCGTCAGGATAATTTCCGAACTAAAATCCAAAAAATCAGGAGATCTTTTAAGAATGTCCCGGAAGTAGCATCTCAAGAACCACCTCATCTTGCCAGACTGGGGAGTCTTTTAGCTCAACCCTTGGGATCAACCATTGGGATTCAAGGAGTTGAGCAGGGAAAGCATGAACAACCTCAATTCACCGGACTGGGGACTTTTTCAAATCCTCAATCACTTCCTCTGTGAATGTCAATTTTCTCTTGGTTAGGGAAGAAGCCAAAACAGGAACGCAGAGCCGAATTATCAGGAGATTTCCTCCAAATGATGGTTCATTATGAAGTTCTTCAGGGATCAACTCAAAAAAGGAAATTGTCTCATAAATGACATGGAAGAAGATAGTATATTAGAAATGCTGATAGAAGGAATGCAATGCATTATGAATTGATAAATGTCATCAATATTGTTATTACTGATCCCCCAGAACATGAGGTTCACACAGAGGAATCAGATGAAGAAGTTCCTATTCAAGAAGTTATACACACAGAAATAAATGAAGAAGGTGTGCATACCAGAAGCCAGAGGGCTGCCCAAAGGCAAGATATTCCATCGGGCAATGCCCTTCCATACTCCAGAAAGGCACATGCCAAGGAAAAGGTTAAAAGTCACGTTATGTCACACCCTACCCATGGAGAAGGCCAATCACTCTCATTAAAGGAAAGGTTTGCACAACAAGAGGATGAAATGAAGGAGTTGAGGAGGTTGAATGATGAACTACTTCAAGGTAGTCTTCCTCCTAAGCGTGTTGGAGTTAGTCAGTCAAGGGAATTTGTTGTAGTTACTAGGATGGATCATGAATATCCTCCATTACAAGTACACCCTGGTAGGTCTAATCCTATGGGTCATGTGACAAAACAACCAGTAGTGCAACCATCAGTTGTAGTACCAGTCACCACACCTGTCCAAACGTCAGTTATCGCACCTTTTAAAGTCCAAGATCAACTATATATTTCTCATAAGTTAATAACTACCATTGAGTCATTAACAGCACAATTTGAAGCTATGGAGGGAAAACGTGCACATGTTCAACCTAAAAAGAATGCTTAACCTAAATGGGTTGATGTAATTCCTCCCCCCATAAAATTTTTCCAGTACCACATTCCCAATTATTAATGGTTCTAGAGACCCAGAACAACCCTTAACACATTTTGTTTCTCATTGTGATCGTATGATGGGAACTCCTCAACAATAAGAAGCAGTTAAGATCAGATTTTTTGTGCAGTCATTACAAGGTCCTGCTTTTTTCTGGTATACTTGTTTGCAGTCTCTGTCAATTACCGGGTGGGAAGATCTCCATCAATGATTCCATCATCAATTTAGCTCAACATTACCAAAGATGACAGTTTTTTTTATCTTACAAATTGTATGAAAAGGGAAAATGAAATAGATTCAGATTTCATTTCTCACTAGAAGGGATTAACATATTACTTAATCTTATCACTCCCTCAAGAAGAGTTGTTTCCAATCTATGTGGAAAAGTTTTGTGATGAATTATGCACACCATTGATTCCTGTGAAATACACAGGTGGGTTTTGAGACCATACTTCAATAAATAAATAGACCCAAGAATATTTTATAGAGACTAAAGCTAAAACTCGTGTAATTCCATCATCTCCAAGAAGGAGAATGGGGATAGGAGATACTGCTATAGTTACACTTAAACAAGAACCTATACCTTCTTTCACTTCAAAACATTCATCTTTTAGAAGGGCTCCAACTCTGGAGCATCAACAATAGAGGTTGTCTCATCAAGATTATCTAAGATATCAAAGAAGGAATCAATTTGAGGATTTAAAGAAAAAAAATTATTCTTTCCGAAATGAAGAAATTCTTGGTTACTTCATTTCAACTCTGGAAAATAATTTGGTTCAGTTTCCAAGGCCTAAAAGGCCGAAACAAAAGAGATGAAGACCTTACCAACTATTTCCCATTTCATCAGAAGTTGGGGCATCCCATTCAGGATTTTTTTGTCTTCAAAGACCTTCTACAAAAGATGGTGGACTTGGGACAAGTAAAACTGAAAGGTTGTTCAACCCATATAACATGTGTTACGGCTACAGATCTAGAGGAAGAAGATGAGTTGTATGAAGTCAAAAGAAAAAATGCACAAAAATATGATGATTGGATGGTCATGAAAACACTAAACCAAACTCATGCCATTTTACGAACGCAATTGAAGAACCCAATGGTTCCTTTTGCTATTTCTGCCATAGAAAAACTCCCTTCGTCAGAAAGAAAATCCTCAAATAGGCAGCATAATTCAAAGAAAAAAGACCAGTCAGAAGAAGATGAGCTTATGTCAAAGCCTAAGTTGTCTTTGACTCTAGTAGATTTTATGCCATATACTTCAAAAGCACGGGCACTGCCCCACCAAACGGAACAACATGCAATGGTTAATCAGGTAGAGTCTTCATCAAATGAAGTGTTGATCTTTGTTTCTGTTAACATGATTCACTTAATAGATCCGTATGCCAGTCACAGTTTCGATCTTGATGATTCTGAGTTCCCTAAATCAAACATATGAATTAGAGGGAGTTCCAGAGGTCTAGGATACAGGGGAAGATGTGGATATTTCAGAATCCACTATTCAATTACTACCCCTTCTAGAACTGTATATGCAGTAGAAACTCGTGGAAAATCTATTCAGTGGGCTCAAAAAGAACAAGAATCTTCCTCCACACATGGAAGATTCAGTCCTGGCACAATTATTTTGGAGGATCAGTTAGAGGTTACACCTTATACCTCTCAACAAATAAATAGACCTAGTCTATCTAATCTGCCAAATCCATGAGTATTCCCAACTCCTACCCCGATACAAGATGCATCTACTTCGAAAGCATCAACTTCTAAGGAACCTGCGAAACCACATGTTCTTGTTGGGAAATGCAGACCTGTGAACCAAAATTATGATGTCTTGAAACATTTGGCCTAAGTACCGTCTAAGTTATCAATTCTGGATGTCTTGAATCTATCAAAGGATCATCGGGAGGCACTCATTCAGGGTTTGTCAAGTTCTCAAGAATTCGAAACTGAAATTGATACGACTAAAGTCTACCATATAGAGAATGATCATGTAGAATTCCATGTAGTTATATCTTTTAAAAATTTAGATGAAGATGATGTTGTGCATGGACATATTAGACGGTTGTATTTATCTCGTAAGGTCAATGATGTAGACATCCGATGATCTTTCGTTGATAATGGTTTAGGAGTCAACCTTATCACTATTCATACACTTCGTCAATTGGGCCTCACCAAATCTGATTTATCTCCTTCAACATTAATGTTTTAAGAATATGATAATAATGAACAAGAACCCCTGGGTGAGATTACACTCAGAACTCAGTTTGGAGACCTTGTATCTAATTCATATTTCATGGTTTTTCATCATGACACAGACTTCAACATTTTTCTTAGAAGAAAATGGCTACATCAACATGCGGATATACCTTTGTCATACCATCTATGTCTCAAATATTGTTTCAATGGTCAAATTGGTACATTGTATGGTGATAAAGCCTCATTCAGAACATGTAATTCTCAATACATTGAGGCATAATTCTATCACATGGAGGGAAAGAAGATATCCACAAAAAAGAGGTTTCCATTATTAATTCTCCATATGGTTTGGAGAAGATTGCAGTAAAACCATTCATACATATGAGTACAGATTATGTGTTTCCTATCAGTCAAGTTGATAGGATAGACCCGAATCCAAATACTCTTATGGAAACTTACATAATGTCAATTATGGAAACCAAGCCAAATAACATGGTAGAAAATGTTGATTCACCGGGAAATGACGAAAGCTCAAATGGAGATGTCATCATTTCATCCACTAAAATACAGAAATTCTATACTTCATCAACAAGGACAGAAGAAGTTATAGAAATTTTAGAGATGAACGATGATGTCGATTATCAATCCATCATCTCTTCTTTATTACCCAAGGAAGACCCTTCATCATCAATAGGGTCAAAAATGGTACCCTCTTCTTCAAGATGTTCAATTTTTAACTTCTCTTCAGATCATGGAACTTCTGCTTCATCATCTACTATGCAAGTAGAAACAGAAGAACTAACATATATTGAAAAAGAATAGGAAGATCTTAGGGATGATCCTCCAGCATTTGAATAAGGTATCTCTACCATTGAAGATGAACTCAGAGAAAAAAATATGGGTACAAAATAAGATCCACACCCCACTTTAATTAGTGCGGCCATGACTCTAGAAGAGCAAGAAATGTATATTTCAATTTTAAAGAAAAATGGAGATATATTTTCTAGGAATTATACATAAATAGATGGGCTTGATCCTAATGTTTCTACACGTCATTTGGGTTTTCCAGATGAACATTGAGGATTCAAGTAAGCCTCAAGAAGAAGACAACCAACATATGCCTCCAAAATTGAAGCCGATGTGGATAAGCTTAACAAGGATAACTTCATTTGAGAAGTTCAATATCCTAAATGGATGGCGAATATTGTCCCTATGAAAAAAATAATGGAAAAATTTGAGTTTTCATTGATTTCAGAGATCTTAATCAGCATTGTCCCAAGGATGATTTCCCAGTTCCAATCACAGAACTCTTTATTGATGCAACAACTGGATATGAAGAACATTCCGTCATGGATGGATATTTTGGGTATAATAAATCTGAATGGATCTTGAAGATGAAGAATCTACAGCCTTCAAATCCCTTCAATGTGTGTTTTGATATCGGGTAATGCCCTTTGTCTGGAAGAATGCATGTGTAACATATCAACGTTCCATGAACTGTATCTTCAAACCATTTTTAGGGAAATTTTTTGAATGTTATGTGGAAGATATGGTGGTTAAATACATACAACATTTTAATCACTTTTTTGATTTAGAAATCATATTCCACAAACTTCTACAAAACAATTTGAATATAAACCCCTTGAAAGGTGCTTTTGGGGTAACCTTAGGAAAATTTCTCATCTTTGTTATATGCCATCGTGGTATCAAAGTTGATCCTAAGAAGAAAAATCAACCTTTGGTATGTCACCTTATCTAAATTTGAAGTAATTGAGAGAACTTCAATGACCCTTCGCCTATATTCGGTGTTTCATCACCAATCTAGCAGGAAAATGTTTACCCTTCACCAAATTAATGAAGAAGGGAGTCACTTACCAGTGGACTGCAGAATGTCAAGAAGCATTCAATATTATCAAGAAATATCCCTTCAGTCCACCGGTATTAATGACACCTATTGAAGTAATACCACTTATTCTTTATGCAACATCTTTAGAGTGATCATTGGGTGCCTTACTTGCCCAAAAGAATGATGCTGGGAATGAAAACAGCCTTTATTACCTCAATCAGACTATGCTTAAGGAAAAAAATCGATATTCAAGTATTAAAAAGAGCTTCCTAGCATTATGCATTGCCGTTCAGAAATTGAGACACAACCTGAAACATCATGAGGTCCAATTGGTATCTCGTAATAACCCGCTCAAATTTATCCTTAGCCGTCTAATGCATACAGGACGTCTGGCAAGGTGGGCATTTATTTTGTAGCAGTTTGATATCTAGTATGTGTCTCAAAAGGAAATAAAGGGCCAAGCTCTGGCTAATTTCCTTACTGAACACCCTTTAGTAGAAGAAACATCTTTAGATATTGAACATCATAATAAGGAAGTCTTCTCTAATCAAGATAATCTTAAAACATAGGAAATGTACTTTGATAGTGATTCCGGAAGTCCAAAAGGGAAGAAAATGGAAGATCATAAATTCAACAAAGTTTGGTTAGGAATTGTTATTATTTCCCCAAAAAAGGTAGTGCTACCCTATAACATCTTATTTTTGGAAGGTGGTACAAAAAATGAAGCAGAATATCAAGATCTCATCATAGGATTGGAGTTGGCGCTTTAGGCACAGATGAATCACTTAAAGGTTAAAGGTGATTCAGACCTGGTAATCGAACAAGTCAATGGGAACTATTCCATCAGAAAAGAAGATTTAATCCCTTTGTATGATAATGTCAGAGAGTTAATAGAGGAATTTCCTTCGGAACCGACATTTTTTTATGTCCCGTGATCACAATATTCTCAAGATGATGCACTAGCTAATGTAGCCACACCTTTGGGAGATCCAAATCGGGATGAAACAATCATCAGTATTGCCCATCGTCATACAGTTTTAACTTATGTTCAAATCCGAACAGAGGAAATCAATGAAATTAGTCCCATTTCAGAGCCATATGGTCATTCTCTAGGATAGATGAAACATGTCAGGGAATACCATAAAAATGGAACACTCCCACATGATAGATCTGAGAAAGAACAAGTCCGGCGATGTGTGGTCTGTTTCACTCATTATGATAGCCTTGATCACCTAGAAAAAATTCTCTACAAGCGAGGTTTTGATGGAATTTTCTTCAGATGTATTGATGGTGAAGAGACAATGGATGTCATGAAATAAGTACATGTAGGAGTCTGTGGTGCCCACCAGTTTGAACATAGACTGTCTGATCAAATTCGAAGGCTTGGATACTTCTGGCCTTCAATGATACAAGATTGTGTTGATTTCACTATGAAGTTTCATTCTTTCCAAGTATATGCCAATTTCATTCATCAACCCCCAGAGTAGATCTATACAGCTAAATACTCTTGGCCATTTTCCATATGGCGAATGGATGTAGTAGGACCTTACCCTTCGGCTACATCCAAGAAGTTTAAGTATATTGTTACTGCTACTGACTTCTTTTCCAAATGGGAAGAGGCAATAACTCTCAAATAATTTAGTTCTAAAAGCATTGTTAGCCTTATCAAGTCTAACATCATTACCAGATTTGGTGTCCCTCATAACATATTGACGGACAATGGCACCAACATGTGTTCATCTGAGGTAAAGAAGTTGTATCAAGAATACAACATCAAATCCAACCATTCATCTCAGTATCATGCAGCGGCCAATGGTCAAATAGAAGCCTTAAATAAGACTCTTTCAAACATACTGCAAATTATGGTGGATAAAGATAAGAAATCATGTCCTGATAAAATCTTTCATTCTTTATGGTCTTATCAGACCACCACCCTCACTGCTACGTGGTCAACTCCATATTCATTGGTATATGGAACTGATGTAGTATTTCCCATTGAGGTTCAATTACCTTCGCTCAGATTATCCATTTGTGATCAATCATCAATAGATGACCAATCTCAAAAGCGATTGGATAAATTGGAATGATTAGATGAATGAAGATTGTGCACCCTGCACCACTTGGAAGTCTATAAAAATTGAATAGGACAGGCATTCAAGAAAAAATTTCGTCTTCATTCATTCATTCAAGTAGAATTGGTATTGGTCCTTAGAACTCCAATGATACCAGGAAAGAAACCTCCAAAACTTGAGTCAAATTCGAAAGGACCTTACTCAATACAAAAGGTCTACTCCAAAGGAACATATTCCTTAATCTCAATAGATGGATAACTCATCATGACTCAAACCAATGCCAGAATTCTGAAGAAGTATTTTTTGTAACACAAATACACCTTTAGTTCTTACTACAAGACATTAAACTGCATGGTCCCTTTAGTCCTAACTGCAAGACATTAAATAGCATGGTCCCTTTAGTCTTTAGTACAAGACTTTACACTACAGGGTCCCATTAGTCCTTACCATAAGAATTTAAACTGCATGGTCCCTTTAGTCCTCACTACAAGACTTTAAACTGCATTGTCCCTCTATCATCCAACATGATGTTAAACTTTGACCCTATCATCCAACATGACATTAAACTATGTCCCTATTGTCCAACATGACGTTAAACTGTGTCCATTACCTTATATTTCCTACATGACATTAAACTTTGCGTCGTTAGGGTTGTTATAACCTCTTGTTTCTCACACTGAGTATGACTCACGTGATCTTAGAGAAAACTTCCACCATAATTCCCTCTATGGTCCGATAACCATGCGTAAGTCCCAACACCATTTTTTTGGTCATTGTCCTCAAGTACAACTCGATCAACAATTCATTCTTAATCGAACTACGTGGACTTTGATCCTTTCCTTCTAGGCTGGGTACATAGGCAACCTCATGAGGTTCAAGCCCAAAACAAACATATTCACATCGGTTCACGTCCATCTCATACGATGTTGATCCGTAAAGCCCCCCTGAAACCAATATATTCACATTTTTTCATCATCTTCCTTGCTATATGACGTTTTACTATACAGTCCCCCAATGTCCTCACTGCATGACATTAAACTGCATAGCAATACGTCTTAGCTACATGACGCTAAACTATGAAGCATCGGTCCATGCATATGACCCTAAACTATTTGTAATTTTGTCCTATATGACAATAAACTACTACAGTCATTAACACCCTCACCTAATAGGGAATCACTATTGATAGTGATCTCCAACCATGTCATATTCCAAAGACTGCATGCATACATGGCAATGCCTGAACCTTTAATCATGGGTCAAACAATCATTGCACTAAAGTCCCCTTTCACCCTTCACATGTACGAACAAATATGTACAAAGGGTATTTCAAGAAGTACATATGGCTTCATTCCCACCCCTATGGGATACATAGGAACGTTCATGTATTCCTCTAATCCTACACCAAATCTTTGGGCCTAACCCCAAATTCCACTTTCAGTCCCTTGGCAGAAAAGTCCCCCTGTGAGAACATGAATTTGGTATGAATACCCTGGTCTTTATTCACATCTGGTTTATAACAAACACACTAGGTGTCTCTCTCATTATGGTCTAAAATCTATGACCCTAAACAAATTTCTCCCACATTCTCATACCACATGACATTATACTGTATTTGAAGAACTACGTATGGCTTGATTCCCATCCTTATGGGATACGTAGTGAAGTCCAGCATCTCAATTCAGGACCCAACCACAACATGATTATGGTTAGAATTGGTATGTATATCTCCTTCATGAATTAGACAATTCCCATTTTGATGTTCCATAATCCTGACCTTAAATAGTTCCAGATCTCCATAACCATTTTCTTGACTTCTGGTCACAAAATGTCTGATACCCGAGTATTCTTTTTCCTGACTATGTAGCATGTTCCCCTAGGTGGCATTACATAAGTAGTCTACATAACGGACCTGTCGGCCAAAAGATTCTTTTATTTGACTCTGCATCCAATGCCCTTAAACGAACCTTCATAATTCAACCCCCTAACAGGTTTTTCAAACAGTGGTAACATCATTCATGGGATAAAAACCTCTTTTTGTCCTTATTTTTCTTAACAACAATATGTAGGGATCCCCAAAAATAGCCATCCTTAACATATTTTTCCAACACTCTTTTTCAGGATCTAAATGTATTTAAGTCTATGGTTAATATTTCCCTTCTCTACATTTGGGTCAGACCTTCGCAGGAGTGACATTAATCCAATTATTTGAAAATCTTTATTGGAAATATCCTCTCCATATTAAAGTACATCTCACCATATAGCAGACTATATGGTTTGGAATATTTTAATCTTCGTAAACTTTCACTGGCTTTTAAGAATAGAAAAGTAAAATTTCTGAGAGTTCTTTTGCCTAAATCTGCCAAACGTGCCCCTAGGTGGCCTTGCATAAGTAGTATACATAATGGACCTGTCAGCCAAAAGATGCTATTATTTGACTATGCAGCCAATGCCCTTAACTGGCCCGACATAATTCAACCCCCTAAAGGGTTTGTCAAATAGTGGTAACTTCACTCTTAGTAAATACTTCCTCTAATTCCTTTTAGCTCTTTTTTCATATCATCCCTCATATTCAAAATTTCTTAGGTTATAGTTTACATGTTTTACCCCATACTTGAATGTGGTAATATGTTTTCATAAAAATTATCAAGGAATTGAGTCAATTTTAATATAATAAGTCAAAGATATTAAACCATTAAACATTAGAATTTTTTATGTCTGACATGCATGACGTTAAACTGCCAACAAAATACAGGGTACTCATTAAATTGGGAACCTGTAAATGGAACTCTGAACAAAAGTCGAGTCCCAGCTCGCTAAACGTACATATTGTATGATTTAGGCAATAATGAGCAACAAAAGATGCAATGTTTGTGGGGTTGTTTTTATCACCCTAGAAAAAATAATACTATGCTAACTAGGCCTATTAGATTAGGTAAAAAATATATAAGTAATTAGCTAGAGGATGTAGGTACAAATGATTAAAGATGATAGTGTTTCTCATTGATTCACAAGAGTTAGAAGGACATCCACATATTGGAGTCTCTTCACTTTTTCAAGAATTACAAGAGGCTTTCAACATAACTCTTCATTTTATTTACGACATCCCGAGCTTCATCAGCAGCCACTCTAAGTTCATTCAATTGACCATCTTCACTCTTTTCAGCTTGATGGAGTGCTTTCTTGGAATCTGCGATGGATTTAATACCATTCGTTTGAACTCCTTCCAGTGAATTGTTATGCTGGTCATGTTCCCTAGTAACAGTATCTAACTGTTGTTGAAGGTGCATCTACTGGACAACAACTCCTTCAACATTACAGCATGATCAACCTCAACTCGGGACACCGCAGCCTCAAATTCACTAATATTGGTCAACATCATTGCTCTGGTCAGATCTTGATGGTACTTTTTCTCCTACTCCCACCTTAAGATTAATTGTTTCACCACGGCATGGATATCTTGATATCCAAAACCGCCAAGTCCTAACATGTCAAATAAGGAAGACAGTCGCTGGATCTTGAAGACAACTCTTTAAGAGGAACTTCAGATATGATCTTCCATATATTCCTCCATGTCGTGCGATGTGAGAAATGGTGCGCCTTCTACACCTCTGGGTCTGACTCAACATCACTATCACATGGGGGAATATAGTCTGAGATTAATTCACTTAATGAAGTGCCATGTTTTGCTCCCCCCTGACCCTAGGTACTTCACTTTGCACTCCCGTTGGGGTGGAGGCGGAGGCTTCACCTCCAGATCCAGCCACTGAAATTGATAGCACTGCATAGTCAATTGAATGTTTGTGTTAGTTGCAAGGGATAAAAAAAGTTGATTAAGATTTCTTGCTGATTAATTACATTAACAAATATTATTATCTCTTACCCAATGGAAGACCGGTCGCATGAGAAGGCTCCTCCCTGTCATTCCTAGCTTCAACGTGATTTTCAGGATAGATTTTAGGTAGCTCGACTGGGTTAAGTTGCACTTAAGCTAGCGTCTCTGCAATGATAGGGTTGTGTCTACCCCCTTCAGTCATCGGTAGGTCAGCAGCATGCTCATACAGAATTGCAAATTTCAACCAATCATGGTTAGAGATGTAACAATAATTTTTTAACAGGACAAAGGATAACACTCACATCCAAAATCATCTAAATCACATGGTAATTTAACATGATCTAAAATTTCTTCGAAATATGCACCAAGTTTCATCATTTCATCTAGTGATATCTCAGATTCCTGGTTAGTCTCACTAGTGGGAGAATTCGATATATCTTCTTGGAGACCCTCATTCGGCGGCTTCTTAACCCGAACAACTTCTTCAGAGAAAATTGTAGAGTCAGTTACAGTGGCCACCAAATGTTCTGTTGTAGCAGCAACAGGAGCAGTACTGGGAATAGATGCTGGCTCGTCTTCAAGAGCAGCCAAGTCAGTAGGAATTTGCGACAGTTCACCAGCAACCTCCATCATCCCCAAAGGAGGGTCAGTCCTCTACCTCAAAGGGGAAACCGAGGAAGCCCTTGAAATTCCAAGAAATATGAGAAATATTTTCATGAGTTAAGATTCATGATTATCCGAAGGACTTACCACAACAAATGATGCATTTAACTATGGACTTATTCCTTCGATGCCGTTGTTTTTTTGATTTTTGGGTGTGTTGACATCGTCACCTCCAAATACAGGTATTGGAGAGTGAAAAACACTTTCTAACTCCTCGTCCATGGCTTGTCGACCTGGAGATACCTCACCCGGCTCGCGAGAAGATTCAGTAGATCTGATGGTAGTACCACTAGGGCTATACTGTGGTGAAGGATCCTCAGTAGTTCCTTTCTTTACAAGATGAAGGATGAAGAAAGTAATTTCCTTGAGTAAAAAAGCTTCAACTAAAATCAAGTTGCAAAGAAAATAAGGAAATAGACTTACATCTTCAAGAGCCATGTAATTGTGCCACTCCTCATCTACTGAAGCACTAATCCCCTCAGTGGTGCCACAATCCATCATTTCCTTCACCCTCTTAGTGATAGGAATGGAATCATCAGTGGAATATATGAGTATCTCTAGCTCTCTGATGCAGGCCCACACTTGATCAGGGTTATCCTCGAAACAGATATCAGTAGAAGCCCGATGATTCCCTACTCTAAGGATATGTATCCCTTCGCATAAGTGTAGACTAACCGTTCAACATCGCAATATAAACTCCTCCATGTTTGGATAGACTCTGGTCATAAATATTCAATATGTGAACCTGAAGGTTGCGAGGAGGGTCCTACAATCTTGGACTTCAACTTCATCCCAGCTCCTGCAACCACAGATAAAGGATAAAAAAATGAAACTTTTTGCTCTATAAAATAATGGCGATTAAATATCCTCAACGATATAACTCACCGGCAGTCAATGGAGTAGGTCTCTTAACTCTTATAGGAGAATTTTATATGGCACAGGGCCGCTTTGACTCATGTTGTGCCTCATCATCCCCATCATGGGAATCCGGTGAGTCAGCCACGGGTGAGGAACCTCGTGAATCAGCTCCAGGTGTGGAAGAGTCACCTTCAAGATGAAGGGTTTCTTTCCTGAAAGTTCTCTTTTTTTTTCCACCCAAGGAACCAGATGATTCAGTACCCCTTCTGGGTATGATGCAACCCAGTTCTCGACATACCGTGTAGTCAAGTGACTCGCCGCTCCAGCAACTGGTAGATGAAACACTACCCCGATCTTCTCAATAGCTGTCAGCAACCATAGTTGTCAGGCAACCATTAGATGCTGCTCTGACTTGAAATGTACAGGAGATGTTACAAAAATATGTTGCAGACACTTGAATTGGCATGCAAATATGTATGGATCATAGGCCTCACATATAATCTCTCCGTCAATTCTGGTGTTCAATATACAATCTCTGCATGCCAGAATGTATGACCCCAATTCCAGGATAGTTATTCCATCATCAACAAACCGCCCAGTTGGTGAGTTTCCATAAAGAATGAAATGTAATTCCATGAACATTCTCATCCTCACCTTCATATCATAGGGGTTGAGGGACAACAGAAAAATTCCTGAATATGCCTGCACTGATGGCCGGAAATAACTTCTATGAACCTGTACTTCGCTCAATACACCATATGTCTGGAAGTGACTGGTAACCCATCCTCACAAAACATGGAATGGTCCCACTATTCTCAAATGAGACATACCCATATAGACATAGAGTGAGCACCTGTGAATCTTCGCCAAAATTGGCGTGGCTAACCCAACCATTTTCCTTTCAACCAACTTTGCTGCAACAACGAATGCCCATGTCCTGATTCCTCCCTTCGAATCCCTAACTGGAAAAATATAATCACTGATCCAAAAAGATAAAAAGCCCACTAGATGGGTCTTCTCTGGAATTATTTGGTCCACTTCATACCCCAACGTTTCAAACTCCCCTGCTTCTAGAGTTGGCCAGAATGTGCCAAGAGCACCCCTCTTCTCTGTTCTAGGGCAGCTGGTAGGATGAGTACAGGTGGGACCCTTCTCCTTCTTATTGATAAAAAACAAATCCATCCACTCCTTGGGATGAATATCCTTTCCATAATGAGTTTTGGTGGACATTAAATTCTTGATCTTGTGGAAAATTTTCCATATTTTTAATCCAAAGCTGTAGTCTTATCCGAATCATTCCAAGTCACCTTGTGGGGGATGAATTCATCATACGTATTGCCCAAAATTGGATCCCCCCGAGATCTATTAGATATCCCAAAAACTAATTCCTACTTCTCCATGAGTCAGATGGAAAGAATGGTTTTCTGGGCTCTAGCGGCTGATTAGCTCCTGCATAAAGTTATTATTTCTGTAGACATATGTCTGCCCAGCCTAGATGGCTTCATATATTGCAGCTCCTTTCAGATCCTCAAAAAACTCTGCACAGGTTTGTCGCACCCAATATACCCACATCCAAGTTCGGTTCACACCTCCTCCAGGACGGATGTCCCAACTCTTCCTCCAGCCTTTGGATTGATTCATATGAGAATTTCAGAAGATTGAGGGATAAAAATGTGGTTGTAACTCAGGCTTGTGAGGTTTCAGATCTGGGGAACAAAGGCTATGATGTATTATGTAGGCCTTCTCCACTGTTCAAAAATTAAGAAATGATCCTTCAATTAAAACATTTTTTCGAAGAACATTTGGTGTAAGTTTGAAAAGAATGAGGGAGATAGTTCTTTGGCTCTAGAACGTTGAATCCTTACAGATGACCATGGCCATATAAAGGCATGTAAATGCTCTGTGGGAAATTAACATGATACTTCTTCAAGTACTTAGAAAAATATGGGAGAGTGTTGTCATAGATATCAAAATAGTCATTGCCAACAATGTTAATCATATAATCAATTCTCTTGCTAGCCAATTCATCAGCCTATACAACTCTTCAGGGAGGCAATGAATCTGCACAAAGATTGAATAATTAACTTTAATGTATGTTGGTTTTTCATAAAATTTGTGAAGAATAAAAAAAATGGCTAAGGTATTAAAGCACACAAGTGTGGTCACACAAGTGTGACTGTGCAAGTATTGTCATGCATGTATTGCCGAGAAAGTCAAAATACCTCTGCAAAAGCGCGACATAATGTAGAAGATTCAATCATTCGCGGACAGCAGCACCTGCGCGACAAGAGCTCACTTGCGCGATGAGAGCTAGAAGCTTTGGAAGCCGTGTGATTTTCGCGAAAATGGCGCCTATATTTATAGTAAAAGTAGTACCCCTACATTCCATAACCTACGCGCTGATACCTACGCACTCAAAACCTAGGTGCCCAAAATCCTTGGTTTTCCCATTTACCTCAGAGTCAAATCCTTTTTCCTTTTCCAGATCCAACTCCGAGGGGGGACTTTTTTTGATTCTCTGTTCCGTCAAAGAGTCCAATGATTGACTAAAGCGAATACCTTGAGCAAAGAAGAGGTAAGATTCACCAAATATTCCAAACTCATTAAGGCATGCAGGTATACCTGCACGCCAGCCTTGGGCGCACATGTCACTTGTGCGCCATATATGAGGCGCGCAAGTCACTTGCACACCCTAAGTGAAATTTCTCCCAAGCCTCCGGTGGGCTGTAAATAACCCATGTGGGCCCCCCAATTGAGAGATGGATTTTCCAAAACTCGGATTCAAGCTCTCGTCTCCCAAGTCTTTTCCTGATATCTTCTAAACACTTCTATGGTAATTCTTTACCTAGAATTGAATCTATCAAGCGGAATTAGAAGCCATAAGTATTAGAACTCATCAATACTTGCACACCTAAGTGTACATCCCTTAAGGGTAGTGAAGAAACTTGAGTAATGCCTTTCCCTCTAACGGAAACTTTTGTGCCACACATCTGGAAGCCTCTTGGATGATACTAAGGGTTCCAATTCAAAGTTTCCCAAGTATCACTTCATAGGTTCTTCGTCGCCCAAGTGAACTCATGTCGCGCAAGTATACTTGCACGGCCATGACTTTCGCACCAGAGAAATACTTGTGTGTCTCCTTCCAATTCAATTCCTTTCCTCAAATTCACCTCTCCTCTTCAATATTTAGCCTTCAAAACCCTCTTCAAATCCATTTATTGAATGGTTCCTTTGTTGGATTCCGTATATAAAAGTAATTTGGTGGAACATCTCTCCAAACCTCGTGATTTACATTACATTATGTTACTAAGGATAGATATTTCCTTCATTCAATTTCATCCTTTAATATGATAAGATATTTAATCTGGGCATCCTCCTTAAGAGTAATCCCCACATTCCCTAACCTTCGCCTCCTTTTTAGGAGTAAGCCCCAGTCATAATTTCTCTTAACCGGGGCCTCCTTTTTAGGAGTAATACCTAGTCATAATTTACCTTAACCTAGTCCCCCTTCTCATGAGTAAGCCCCAAATTACATGTTCCATGTCTAGGCCTCCTTCTCAGGATTAATCTCCAAGTTATAAGTCCCCTTTGATTTGGTCTTCCATTTCAGAAGTAAGGCCTGAGTTAAAATTACATATCTCTATAAAGTAAAAACACCTTTATAGACCCTTATCTTAGGCTTATTTCCTAAAAGTCTTTGTCTTCATTTAATTGGGCAGTCATACATATGTAAGCACCACATAATTTCTTATGATTTCATATTTCGTGGTACAATCGTTACGTTTTACTAGTACCACTTGTTTCTCACGCCGAGCATGGCTCACATGATCTTAGAATGTAAATGTAATTATGAAATCTCTCTTTGGGCCATTAATCATGAATAAACCTCATAATTCATCACTTGAACTACGTGGGTTCTGATTCCTTTTATAAAAAGGATACATAGGTATCCCATTTGTGGGTATGATCCCAACTCTAAAATAATACATGTCTTTCTGAATGAAAATAAACATCAAGTGCCCCACTGAGTGGCTTTAAAAATAGTATGGTCATCATAATGACCAAGATATTTCTCTATAATTTATGGAAAGATACCATTGAATATGAATCACTAATTCATATAGATGATTCTCTATTGATGAAGAACCTCAAATACATATAAAAGATTCTCTAAATCTCTTATATATCAATCATTGATTGCAAGAACTAATGGAAAACTCATTTTCATTCTTGGTAAATTAATAAGGATTCACAAACATAACCCAAATCTATAAGAGAGTCCTAGAGTAGACAATAATTCCCCCAAAAATGGTGTGATGAGTCTGACCTCCCATCCTCTTGACCAATGCAAATTCTTAATCCTCATCAGTCCACAACTAATGGACACCTACCTTTTGAAAGTTGTTCCAAATGGATATAGAATCATTTGATGTTTCCGGTTCTATAAATAAACCCATTAGAAACCGATTCGTATGTTTAAACCTTAAACAAACAAGGTCATCCCCATTTCCAGAAGAAACACTCTTGAAATGAATTTTTCAATTAAAAATGATATACTTGTAACATTAGATAGGCAGATGTTGAAATTTCCATAGAATCAGGTAAAATTCAACAATAAACTCAACATACTGATGTAGAATAACACCATTTATATCATCTTGAAATATATATATTCAAATCCATTTACTACTAAAACATCACTTATCTTAACAATTATTTCATTTTTGAAATCCAAATCAAAGAAAAATTTAGGTTCTATCTTTAATCAGTTTCTAAACTTCTTGTTTGGTTATTAAAAGAAATAAGTCAACAGACATAACATTATTAACTTTTTAAATTATCATATAATGTTAAACTGAAAACAATCCACATCCAAAAAAATATCAAACTATACTATGTATAATTATCAATCACATTTAGGAAATACCATCAACTAATAACAATAGGAATATTCCAATAAATCATGGTTTCTTTAATTCTTCCTCTTAGAGTTTTAACCATATGTTCTATCTTATTTTCAGGTGGTGATATTCACATTTTTCAAAAAAAATTCACATATTTTAAGTAATTCCAAGATCCAATGTCAAATAGGGTACTGGTATAATTTGAATAAAAACGTATTGTACTAGTCAACACTTCATTAGATATACCAAATTCAACCATATTTGTATCAAATATTTTCTCCACACCTATATTCATTCAATGATGATGATTTCAGCCTTGATAAATAACATCAAAAAAATGTTAGTATAATAACTCAAATCATTGAAATAAAAACTTCTCACCAATGGCTAGGTATCTATTACCGAATAATTTAATTATTCAGCACCCTTTTACTTGTGGTCATGGAACCCTAGACTATTATTACAACACTAGTAACATTTTCTAGATCAAGAAAAACATTCCATGATATTTTTTTCCCTCAATTATAACATGATGGGAAATCATTAGGACTTATTAACTGGATTCTTCTCTATTTTCTTCAACCATGTCTATTTCTTTCCCTTGTCATCTTATGCAACATTATTTTCAGCTAACTACATATCAACTATATCAGGACAAGGAACAACACTCTCATCCCTTTTAAATTAACATTAATCCAAATCACTCTGAAAACATGGATTAAATCCTTATTACATTTAATTAATTTCATAATAAAGGTATTAAAGAAAAAATGGATTTTACATTTAATATTTTTTAATAAAATTTCATATGCAGTTACAAAATCGTGGTCTTTTTTACTCAATTTATTGAATTGTTTCTCCATCCTAACATGAGAAATCATCTATAAATATTTTCCCAAAAACATTTCCTTAAATTTATCCCATTCCATGGAATGAATCTCATATATCTCTCTGGTTATCATAACCAAATACCAACATCGATAAACTTCACCATTAAAATTACTAATGGAAGGACTTATCTTTTGATGTTTCAAACATCCCTTGATTTAAAATATAATTACCATAGAATTGACCAATATTTCATCTAACACAATATCTAATGTTCCCCCAAAAGTAGAAGGGTGTTGTTTCATGAAAAGATCCCACATTATCAAGTTCTTCTATGGAAAATTTTGTTTCACTATAACATATATGTTGTCACTATTTATATTGTGTTTAAAATAATACATCACTATAAAACATTTCTTAGTTGTAATTATGACCATTTTAGGATTCTAATTCAGAAGGAAGTTCTCCTTTTGATACATTTCTAATTTAGTTGACCAATTCCTTCTATGGAAACAAATACTAAACACACACAGATATATATAGATATATATATATATATATTAGTGGAATAAAGATAGTATTATTTAAAATATATATAATTAAAGGTTAACTAAAAAATACAATAATTCAATTATATCTTATTATCATTATCCAAAACTCTATGGTTATCCGACCCTTTAATCTGATACCAATTATAAGGACCCAAAAATGATGAATTTTATATTGTTATGTTCATATTTAAGATATCACATTCCATCATTTATAGTATCTTTTCAGTTAAGAGTTTTAGAGAATTATGAAAAAATCATATACAAGAAATCTATATTTTACAAACATTAAACTTCTACTAACAATACGAATTTTCTACAATATATAAATTTTAATATGAAATAGTTTATCTTTTTAGGAGAAATTGTTAAGACATTAAAAACATTTTCATATAATTTATTTTCCATCCTTAAACCCTCTGTAGAATATTTTAAAAATTAGGATGATTACACAATGGTTAGTAATGGATTTAAAAATAATATATTATTTAGTTTAGTGGAAAACAATAAAATACATAAAATAGATACATTTATTATATTATCTTCTCATAATGTTAACTAAATCATTATCAAATTAAACACAATTATTGATCGTGGAAAAACATTAAAACTCGCAGTAAGAAAATAGAAAACCTTTTAAGTTGACTTATAGAATCATATTCGTAACATATGTTAGAAATAACTAGATCTCAATGATATATATATATGAAAAACCCAATTGGATGACTCCTTTCATCTTGAATTTTATTTCAATAAACATTATCCATTTCATTGGAGATCTATAACAGGGATCACCCATAAAATAGTTTGTATCGGTCTCACCCATCGTATAATATCTATCAAGCTCACCTATTGTGTATGATGTATCGATCTCACCCATCATATATGTTGTATCAAGCTCACCCATTCATCATAAATAATTATCATGTACCAAATCATGAATAAAAAAAATTATTCTTCCTCCTTTTCATCATTAAACAATTAAAAAATATTTTATACCCATATGCAATACACTTTTGGATGTAGAAATACCCATCCCTATTAAAAATCCATTTTCCAATCCAAAATACATATACGAAAGTAAAAAAAATTATTTAAAAAACTTATGTAAACATGTAATGGAAACAAAACATAAAATAGTGGTTACGGTGGATGGAATTACCATTGATGTCATATACGTTAAAATAAAGCATTCATTTCATCATTTTATAGTTAAATTCAAGACATTACGTGTAAAATATAAAAAAATTACGTTTGAAAAACATTGATATAATGTGAAAAGTGACAAGAAATATCATTTATGAGGAATTTATATCTACATAAATTTAACCATAATAATCTTTTTAGAATATATACCTAGAAGAAGGTGTTTTATAGAATAAATCATTGAAACATTTTAAATTAGGATTTTACTTAATGTATCTCATACCTTGACTAAAAATCATCACATAAAATATTTATCATAATGAATTTTAAACTTATGTTTATTATGAAATTTCTTAAGAAACTTTTTTCATGTTAAATATTCCATTTATTAACATTATATAACATATTACTCAATCAATTAAAATCAAATAATATTTTTTTACTATATTTGGATCATATTCCAAAAATGGATTTAGTTGATTTATTAAGGTCAAATTGTCCATTATTCCATCATTTAAGAAATAATAATCATGAAATAATTAACATTTTCCTAAAAAATAATACTTTTTAAATAAATAATGAGTTATTTATAATGTCAATATTTTTTTGTCATTTTTCAGATGTTTTAAACGATTTATTCAACAGGAAATTATCACATTGATCTTATTTTCTCTAATTAATGATATATGGAGTGTGTTGAACTAAAATGGTAAAATTACTTAATTCAGAAAATTTAAAATATTTTAAGAAATTTATTATTTATTTCATAATGTTTATACTATTAATACAATTTAAGAGATTATTTTTTATAGAATTCCATGATATGTGGGATTTAACTACCCCTTCTGGACTAGCAGCAGATTCAAACATAAAAAAGGACTTAAAAACCAATCATGGTGAAAAAAAATTTGGACAATGGTGTGGTCCCCTCTTCAGTTATTGGGACGAAACTGGGTCTATACACCACCAATTAATGTGATTCTTACTAAATTTTAGTAATAATTAAACTGAGAATTTTTAAATTAAATACCATGGAGATATTCTATCATTAGTGTAGCCATTGGATGCTCGAAATTGGTAGAAGACTTAGGTAGAAATCAGTATGAATACATTTTCATAATTAACTGTTCATGTCATTTTCTAAAAAAAGGTTGTGAATTGGAAATATTTTAGTGGAATATAAAAGGTGTTTTGGAATAGCTTTCCAAAAATACCTCTGTTCTAGATTCCAAAATGAAATAGGTCTACCATGAGGAAAACATTGGAGGCTAGATTATAAAGTAAAGATTTCACTCCTTTTTTGTATTAAAATTTGTTCCCTATCCTTTTTAAAATAATAGAAACTATATTTATCTATTTTATGTTGAATTTAGGTTCTTTTATATGTAATATAAATATACATTTTTACTATATTTTACTCTTATTCTTTATCTCATTCACTTATTTTTTGGGTTTTTTTTGTTTCCACCACATCATTCTCTACTATGATATCTTATACATATGATCGTGAGTAAGTAACCTGAGGATGTTCCCCGGGGATAAATTTAGTGATGGACACACGTCATTTCACATTCATGTTTATTGTATCTTATTTTTAAAAATATATTTATGTTACATTACCTTTCCAAAATGATAAAAATTAATCCAATATCATATATTCTGATAAAATTAATCATTATATTTATATCCATGAGAGGTGGTTATGGAAAATTAATTACATTAGTTTGCTAAGCGATAGTCTTCCAGACACATGAACGACAGTTTCGTTTTCATTTTGTGTGAATAAGAGATGGATATATGCCAATACATAATCATAAAAAACTTTCAGTGTATGTGAGATATTTTTTTAATTATGTTAACATGTTTTTAGAATTTTTTATTTATTTTTAAGAATTATAAAATGAAAATTCATGATAGAGAACTATACCCTTTATTCAGATGGCCTTTAATAGTTTACAATAAATACTTTTCTATATGTTTTCTGATAAAACCATGTATTATATATTATTATTTCCTATATATGGATAATATTATTGAATTTATTGGGAAAACAAATTTCTTTTGAACTTTGAATAAAATAGGAGAGTTAGTAACCTTATACATGTGAGAAGATTTGTGTAGTTGGAATTACTGAAAATATTAAATTAATATAAATTATCATTCAAATCAAACTAGCTAAAATTATAGTATAGGATGAGGATAGGTATAAATATATTCATCTAATAGTATTTTGAATTTTTTTATATTTATTTTTCACCTTTATCTCCTTCTTTCAACCTCCCATTATCCTTTTTGATGATTACCATGATAATAAGGTTGTTTAAACATTGAGGGCCATGATAGTTATTATAAAACAAACATTATAAATTGGTGTTTTTTGATATTTTTAACCATATCCCAATAACATGGATGAAGAGTGTAATTTGTAGACTGTTAAATCATGTGATAAATTATTATTTTCTTTAAAATGTCATTAATGAAATTTTTGGAACTATTCATTTAATTTGAAATTGAATGAAATATGAAAGTAATGAAATTCATTTAAAATCTAATATAACATACCTAACATGATAAATATATCTAAAACATTTGTTTAATATACTAATTCATTGAAACTATGTTACATTTATAGTTTTAATATCATTTATCATTCTTCTATTAGTTAAATAAATAACTTATTGGTGTTGTGTACAAATTTATTGTAATAATTTCAGAACATGAAATTTGAAATAAATTATCATGGTAAAAAATAATTTATATTTAAAATGAATATTTTTAACAAAAAAAGTTTTTTATCCCTATAATTAAATATTTTATTCATTGAAAATAAAAAAATTTACATTTTGGACAATATCATTTACTTACATATAAAAAAGGTCAAAATCAAAGTGATATGACACTAAGATACCTTTTATTAGATACTCCTATGCATATGGGGAAACTCATCATGACCCCTCCTTAAAAATATTCCCCTCTAGAGCTAGAAATGGAGAAATAGAGATAATGACCCATGAGTCTCTCCTCCAGTAGGCCCCAGGGTGGAGACAAGCACCATGGGTATCTAAATATCACATGATGAGAGGAATTAACCTTTTTATAGAAACCATAGTTGGGAGATAAGATATATCATCCTAAAAAAACTCAATATATATATATATATAAGAACTAAAAAATCCATCCCCCATGGACGTTTAAAGTAAAACCGCAAGAAATACAATGAGAAGATTCCAAATAAACACCATAAGAATAAAGCTAAGCAGTGACATAGTAGCTATCCCAATATCCAACTAGTAATGCAAAAAAATGGTCCCCATAGTCCTCCTAGAAATCTAAAATAAATTATAGATATGTATGGAGAGAATACAAGTTAAACTATAATTAAAAAATCCAATGGCTCTCGTGCACAAGTGGAGAAGAATACCAATTCCCCCATGAGAATAATGCATAATAAAAAAGAACCAAAAAATGAATACTAACAACAACATCATAAAAAATAAATACACACCAAATAATGCAAGTCAAGTAATGTAATATAGTTAACATCAATGATAGGGTACCCTGTACCACATTCCCACTGATTATCCACTCTCATAGCCCAATTGAAAATGTCCTGGTGATTCCACCTCTTCTGGAAGAACCACATCACAACCTGCAAAAACACACACCTGTTCCAAAAATATACATCACATCCTTCTCAAAACACATGTTCCAAATATCAAATAACATACCACCAACAAACACCTCGTCCACATACCACGTCACACCCTGAAGATACCTCATAACAAAAACACATCTAATCTAGAAGAACCCTAGGAAGCACAACATTCTTGCACACACCATGGCCTCACAAACCACAACCTGCTCGAAGATTATAGGGCTATCACTACATGGAAGATGGATAAGGCAAGATAGGGTTTTATTCCATCCATCCACGTACCAAATGATAGGTAAATACACCATCCCCCATGATAATGTGGGTGTTTAGATCATAGTTCTCAACAAGGGTGGGTGCATATAGAAATCATAGGGAAATACTTATATATATATATAGGTATCAAAGACTCTTCCCCAACCTATGGGTTCCCAAAATAAAATACCAGGCCAATAAACCACCTCTTCTGCTACCTATGAATGTACATATCTGGATGAATGACGGTCACTTCTAAATTTCAAAAGAGAAAGATGTTTGACACCCAATCATTTTGATGTTATTAATCATTTACAATATATTACATCCCTAACAGGAAAAAAAACAATAACACACAACTGACCTCATAATGAAGACAAACAAGGGGAGAAAAATATGATAACTATCCAGTCTAGATTTACTCTCTAATAACACCCATTCCATCCGCTGTCATCATCATTCTTCAAAGTCATAGAACCTTTTATTTTCTCTCAATAAGAAAAACAATAAAATATAGAAAAACAATTACACTCACATCATCAAAATCATACATGGAATCCCCACTACATATCCATATCAGGCTCATCATATCCATAAACATCCATCCACCAAACACAACCATCAGCATCCCCACTTCATAAAGATACCATTCCCCAATAACAATAACACATCTCAGATGCAGTTCCGCTACACAACATATTCATGCATTCCAAAATCAACCATTCTCTCAACCTGAAATTCTATTACACCAACAGTATAACCCTATACACACAATCACACCCCCATCCACAACACCACACAATCAGAACAAGACACAAGTCAAAACAGAACCACACACAACACAAAAAAACACTAAACACTCATATTGTATTCAGAATTAGTAGCACTCATTCTTCACTTCCACAATCTTTATTCAGGTGTGATCATAAAACATTTTCAATCTTAGTACATCCATTAATTTAGTTAGATATACATGATTTTTTAAATTTCCAAATTTATAGCAGTAACCCTCAAGACATACAGGTGTGAAGACATAAACCACAAATGACCATGAAATTCAGAAGGAATCAACCACCACTATTCACTACATGGATCAGTGATAACAATTAAAAAAATGGTGGTCATCATCATCTTTAAAACCCCTTATTTATTACTAAGGTAGAAAAACTAGTTACAATAGATCTGTTCATATTCATAATATCCATAATTAAGATTGGTATTGGACCTCTTTCTAAATGATACATTACCTCACCACCCCACATAATACATAATTAAGAAAAATATTGAGGGTTCTATAACACAAATAATAGGCGATCAACAACTTGACCTTACACAAAAAACTGGGTGTGCACGAGTAGTAGGAAGACTCTAAGGGAAATACGGATATGAACGATACATAAAAAAATGACTCCCTAGGGAACAATGACTCTGGGTGTGATAGGGGAAAATGGAAGGGTTCAAGGATGATAGGATATTAGATTTAGAAAAGGATAGATCCTATATCAACTGAATGGAGATGATTTCAATGTACTTAAAAGTGGGGTCGTGTCCAAGACAATGTGTCTTGCTCATTTTAATGTGTTGGGAAATTATGATATTAAATATATATTTAATATCTATATAAATTTCTTAATAAATGGTAAAAAAAGTTTTTAAACTAGATTTATTTCAAATAAAATGTAGGAGGGTAAAACTGGAAAATCATGGAAAATCTAGAAATGAATCACCATTGGAAATGACTCACTGATGGATGAGTCCCAAATATGATTCACCGATGTGACACACTAAAATGAGTCACTAAAACCATCTATTGATTCTTGACTCACTAATTCCCCTAACTAATTCTACCAATAAACACCTAACTCACTGACACAACCTACCGAAGTGAGCCCCTGATGCAACCTATGACAACGATTCACTAAGGCGAGTCACCGAAACGACCTACCTAAAGTGAGTCACAGACTTGAGACACCGATGTGACGTAATGACATGACACACAAATGCTTACCACCTATAGTGATTCATCGACACTACTCACCAACTCCACCCACTAATTCTTGAATCAATGATACTACACACTAATGCCTTACTCATTGACGCCAGTCACCATTGGAAAAATTAGAAAATTGGAAAACTCTTGAAATGGGTCACCGTAACCTCCTAGAAAACATCAAAAACAAGATTTTCATAAATAAATGGATGGTAGAGATATGATCCATTACATCAAATAACTGTCAAAATATTCTTGACCTCGAGAATTAAAAACTGATCCTAGAAGAAAGAGTGGATCAAAAAACTACCCAGTGAGATACCTCTCAAGGATAAACCACCTTGTATTGATGGTAAGCTGAAGCGAATCCTTGACATACAAGAACACATCCTCAGACCTCTAATATATAACTCCCTAGAATGATGAAGGGCTAAATGATTAAATAATATTACTCATGTCAACAAGGTCAACCTTTCTTTTTTTTGGAGCCTACCTAATTAGAAAATCACAGTTAAGTGTGCTTGGCCTAGAGTAGTGATCAAGATGGGTGACTTTATGGGACATTTCCCAAGGTGTGTGTGATTGAGGACATATCACAATAGAAAGGACATGTGTGGTCATATGGGGATAGTCATTAGTCAGATGACTTTTTTTGGCATGTGGGTGGGCCATAGGGCGGAGACCATGTGTCTGTGGGGTAACAGGTGGTACCTGGTGGGCCAGGAACTGCCGACCATGTTAAGACGGGGTGTATGTGCTATCAACGGCACCCAGTTGTCATATTTTTTATCATAGGGAGGTTCCCATACTTATGTGTGGTGAACCTCCTAGGTTGAGATGCAAGGTTCACAATGAGGACGTTGTGCTCTAAGGGGGGTGGGGTGATTGTACCCCCCAGAATGATAAAGGGTAAAAGATTAAATGATATTTATCATGTCAAAAAGTTTCAACTTTCTTTTCAGGAGACTAAATGATTAGAATTCCACACTTAAGAATGCCTAACCTGGAGTAGTGATTACGATTAGTGACCTTCAGGGAAGATTCCTAGGGTGTGTGTGAGTGAGGACAAAGCACACTAAAAAAGACATGTGTTGGACTGTGGGGATAGTCATTAGTCAGATGAACCATTTAGGAATGTGGTTGGGCCCTAGGGTGGGGACCACGTGTCTGTGGGTAACAGGTGGTACCTGGCGGTCCAGGACCCGATGACCATATTAAGGCGGGGTGTGTGTGCAATCACCAGGACCTAGTTGTCACATTTTGTAATAACCAGAAATTTTCATATAATATTTTTAATTATATGGTGTTATTATGAGTCTGCAAAAGTTGATGGCATCTGATTCCAAAGCCCTGTGAGCTCCAAATAATTTTTCTAACATTTTTTATGTCATATTCAGTAAATGTGCAAGCATTGTTTCTTATCTTTTGAACTGGTTCTTGGATTAAAAATCTGAGGGCACTGTTGAATCCGCAATTTTGTGATTCTATTAATGGAGGCTTCACTTCGACCATAGTAGGTCTACAGAAAATGTTATATTTTAGACTTATTATAAAATAATAAATAAAATAACTTTGTTATTTTATTCTCTCTATACCTCCAACAGACAAGCAGAAGCGTGGGACTATCGATGTGTCAAGACATTAAATGGATTGACCTTTTAAATCCTAAGTAACGACGTCATAAATAATTAAGATGGTTATTAATTAATGAACCCTAACAAATCCCACGAGCATTAGACACCCTTCCACTCTCTTATTTGAATAGATCTTGGGGAGAGTTATCGGGAATGATTCACCAGGAAACAAAGTGCTGATAAAGTGTAGCGACACCAAACCCTTAGAGGATGGATCTGGTTTCAGCAGGCGTTGATGGGTGACACCAAACCACAAACTGATGGATGACGTACGAGTAGTGTCATTGTATGCTTACTGCAGAAGTGATGAACACTGACCCACTTCTTCAATCATGGGATTTCTCCACCGTACATGTGGTAGGGTTTTTATTTTTTCAAATTTCAAGTGATTATTGAATCCTTTAATCCTCCATCATGATTACAAGAAAACACGGAGGGCACAAGCCTACCGAACCCGACCCAAACCTCTGCTACTTTTCTACCCTTGTATTGGTGCCAAAAATTAGATGGAGAAGGATAATAAAAAAGTCTTCGAAGATTCCTTACGAAGACCTTTCGCGGAGCGCCATGGCCCCACGCCCGCCATGAAACAAAGAGGTGGGATGCTCCGCGAGCCAATTTGAAATTCGCAAGCCCGCCGCGAAGTAAGGAGGTGGGATGCTACACGAGCTGATTTTTCATTCATGATACTTCCATGAAGCAAGGAGGGAGGATGCTCCATGAGCTGATTTGAAATTCCCGTACCCTCCACGAAGCAAGGAGGTAAGATGCTCCATGAGCCGATTTGACATTCGTGAGCCGACCACAAAGCAAGAAGGTGGGATGCTCCGCGAGCCGGTTTGATGTTCGCAAGCCCTCCACGAAGCAAGGAGGAGGGATCCTCTGTGAGCCTATTTGACATTCGAGAGCCCACCGTGGGGTGGAATCAATCTTCGCACCAAGCGAGATTTGCTTCACGGTGCCTCTTGCCTATAAATATCGGCCTCACCCCTAGCCCAAAATACGAATCATCCATCCTTTCACCTTCTCAGCTCTCAAATCGCAAACCAATTTCTTCTCTGCGAACCATGAGCTTTTCAAGGTACTTTTTCTCTATGAAGTGCCTCCCCTTTTCCCTGTTTTCACTCTCGCTATCGAGAGAGTTTCCGTTCGAGAAGCTAACAAACCTTCGCAAAAAAGGAGATCCTCATGAGGACTCGAGTCATCGTGGAGCGTTTATGCTTCAAAAAGTACCCCCCATGAACACATGACTCAAATGATAAGGTAGATCCACTGTGACTTGTGATGCACATTGCTTCATAGGACCCTGCTTTACGAGGCACCCACGCTTCGTAGGGCATTGCATTGTGAATTACCTTCCACTTCGCAAAGCACCTCTAGTATGATCTTATGCCCTATGCCTAGGATAGGAAACTTCACTTAGTGAAGCCCTTACATTGCATGGAGCACCAGATCCCTATGCGGCCTCTACTCATAAACCCCTCTGCTCAGTAATTCCCTCTCCCGTGCAACCTCCTAGGTTCGCATGAAGTAACTTCAAAGTCCCTTGGGAGAAGTTTCACATTGTGTTGCCTCACCTCATGCTTCTTCTCATAGGAATGCTAACAGATATTACTTCTTCAAATAGCCATGCTAACATGGAACTCCAATGGGATCACCTCATGACACCCCCAACCACAGAGTTTCCAGTGCATTCCCTTCAATAAGGTTTAGAGGGTACCAGTTATGTTTTTCCTTGGGGTACGGATTAAACCTGCCAAGTCTATGCAGTAGGATGTTAATATTTCATGAACCGTCATCCTCAGCACATGATGTTATGCTGTTACTTCCCCCCATTCATTCGAAATTTGGAAAGGGAAACCACCCTGGTGTAAGCCCCTAGCTTTTCTTGTAGGAGACAACATCCATGTCCCTCCTTTCTTCGGTGCCAAATCACTCTCCTTTTGGGATTTTTCGTCACTGGGCCTCCATCATGGAGTAATTCCCAACCTCTTCGGGTGGATAACCATGCACAATCCTCTTCTTCCTCTTTGGTCTATGATCATGTGTTATCCCCACTAAAATTCCCATGGACACACCTTTCGCGGTGTGATCGTTATGTATTTTTTGTCTCTTGTTTTCTCACACCGAGCATGGCTCACGTGGGCTTAGAGAAAGCACAGACCATGACATATTTTTTAGGAAGCCAAGAATGTAAGCCCTACACCACATGAACTACGAGTTCTTTGATCCTTACTAAGGAAAGGTACGTAGGAATCCTCCTTACCCCTTCATGTCGGTTCACCAACACCTTGAACATCCTAGAGTGTATGCCCCACACCACCTGAACTACGAGGTCCTTGATCCTTGCTAAGGAAAGGTACATAGGCAGCCTCCTTGAGGATCAAGACCACCATCCATTGGTCACTTAGAACCCCTTCATGTTGGTTCACCAACACCTTGGCCTACCTCAGAGCATAACCTACAAATGCACATATAACCTGAAATACGATGTCTTTGATCTTTTCTAAGGCAAGGTACATAGGAAGCCTCCACGAGGTTCAAGCCCACCACTCATTGGTCCCGAACACCTCCATGTCGGTGCGCTAAACCCATCTTGAACTATGAGGTCTTTGATTCATTCCAAGGTGAGGTATGTAGGAGGCCTAGAAGAGGTTCAAGCCCAACACTCAGTCGCATTGACCACCATTATGTCAGTTCACACATATCCTGCATGACGTTAAACTGTAGACCCCAATCAGCGGTAAGCATATGTTTCCCCAGTCAGCGGTAAGTCGTTGCACACCAAACCCATCCTGAACTATGAGGCATTTGATCCTTTCCAAGGCAGGGTATGTAGGAAGCCTCACAGATGTTCAATCCCACCATCCACCGGTCATCCCGACCATCTTTATGTTGGTTCCCACCACCTGAAATATGGGGTATTTGATCCTTACCAAGGCAAAGTAAGTATCAAGCCTCTACGAGGATCAAGACCCACCATCTATCTGCGCCCTAGGTCCCCATTTTCATCGATTCAACCCCATCTAGGGGTAAGCTGTTGTGACCTCAATCAGCGGTAAGATATTACGACTCTATCTAGCAGTAAGCCATTGTGACCCCATTCAGCGATAATTCATTGACATCCCAATCTAGCAGTAATCCATTGTGACCTTAATCAATAGTAAGTCGGTGTGTATATATTCAATGGTAAGATGTTGAAACCCCCAATCAGCGGTAAGACGTCATTATATGAACTACGTGGACTTTGATTCCCTGCCACATGGATACATAAGAAGGCTCTTTGATACTCACGACCATTTCCTTCTCCATCCACTTCATGGAACCTTCTACCATCCATCCTGATTCTTTTTCAGGCCACCACATCCCAATGGGATCATGCCGCCCCATTCCCCATTATGTTTAACAGCAATCGGGAAGCGAACGAAATGTTGTCCACAACATCGGTGTTCCTTTCAGGGGTTTCACCCTTCTGATCTACTCTTGTCAGTGTTTTGATCAGTCCAATCTGGCTCCGCTGGACGTTAAACTTGCGGCATTCCCTTTGTTAAATAGGGGAAGCTGAGGAAAAACTCAGAGACATGCCTATGGCATATAATTTCTCGCATTCGATGCGGGATGTGTCAGGCTTCTGCGCCCTTGAGAAGCCCAATAATAAGGGGAAGAAACCCAGACGTGCCAATGTTCCAGCGCCCAAGACACGCCTGTGAAGACAAATGTGACTACTCCCTGATAGAAGGTTACAGCCCTGACTGGAACCTTTGGAATGTCCTAACAGAAGAAGCATAATTAACCGGTGTCCATAAAGATATGGCACTGGGAAGAGTTTCACAAAAAAATCTTAAACCTATAAGGGATACCTAGACTAGGTGATGAGTTCTGAGAGAGAATCCACAGAAGGAAGAACTGATATCCCAACATCCCATTTCGATCAAGGAGATAACATACCTAAACAAGGAGTGGATGTATCCTGCCTTTGGAAAGTTGGAATGTGGGGCAACGGACAACGGCGCCATCCGGCCAAACGTGACAGACGCGCGCACCCCAATGAAAGCGTCAGAAATAGAAATGGTGAACCCGACATGAAATTATTCACCTCAACATGGAGATTAGTAGAATTAGAGGAATCTATGGATTTATGTTTCACCGTATCCAGTTATCTGGCACCAAGTCCCACCATGTAAATAACGGGCCTGGCATGAAACTCACCAGAAGTTGGGGTAGTAGAACATTGGACATCCCGTTCTGCGACATTGTCAGCATAGACCCCTCTTACCGATCATGGGAGATAAGATGACGCTGGAGAATTGTTCGTCGATTCCTTTTTCTTTCAGCACAGATGAGTTAATCTCCCTCCTCTTAGGAATCAAGTTGCTGCACCTGGGACATGATCACTACCTGCCCATCGACGCAAGGACAGGGGCAATGCCAATGTGGCTGCCACGCATGGCTCCACCTCTTCCACTGCGGCCTCTACACCCATAGTCGTGCGGCATCCACGAGCTATCTCCTCATCCTAGGTAATTCAGTGGAGGGTAAGCAACGACATCGTGTGCCGTTATGAGGAGGAGGAAATATTCTCGACATAGGATATGGCCCGCTTGTATTTGGATTCATCTACTCCTCATCATTAATGCCACCCATGAGGGCCGCCCAGGGGGCCACTACTCCCCACATTGACATATAAACATTTCAAGAGCCTCTCCCCAGAACTCATTGAAAACTCCATGCCTTACGCTGACGAGGTAGGTGTCATCCGGCCCAGCCCGGTTAGAGTCCTGTTCCAGGGGCTCCTAGCCAGGGCTCCCACCCGGCCACGTCACCGCCGTCGCCCGGTCATGCTGGATGAGGAGCAGGTAATCCACGTACCTGCACCACCAGCTTTGGTTTGTCCGACTAGAGGATAGCGTCGGGTGCAAGCTGGAGAGGATGCCCGCCAAGGGGAATCAATGTCGGTAGATACTATGGCCCGAGCCACCGCCGATGCATATCATTCGTTCCCTGTATTCACAGATCCATGGAACTTATATGCCCAACCAGGATCGAGGCCCTAATCGCCCCAAAGGCAGGCTGGTCGACTCTCTTGGTCGCCAGCACAATTAGTGGATTCCATGAGATAACCGACAGTGATGCCTCCCAGTACAAAGGTCCTCCCCGTACGACGACCAGGAAGAGCACGGTCCTTCCCCACTTCGAGACTCAGCATGAAGGCCTGCCCCATGCTACCTTCAATCCAATTGAGGGTCCTCCCAATGGCTGCAACGATCAGCACAAATGTCTCTCTCGTGCCCACTATACAGGGTATGAATTCATTCCTCCTTCCCCTAACCACCAGAGTGGGGAACTTTCACATCATGTCTCTCTTCAATGTGGGGGTCCCCCCCCTTCATCCTCTTAGTTACTGAAGAAGTTCATCCTCGCCTCATCAACCAGAGGGGTGAAAGCCAGCCTCGCTCCACCCACACCCAGCATGGAGGTCCTACCCGTGTTCAGCTAGCCCAGTACAAGGAACCCCTTCATACTGAGGTTACCAAGGGAAACAAGAATGGAGGTCCTCCCTATGATCCTGATAGTTCAAGCGGAGGTCTTTCCCACCCTAGATCTACCCATGGTGGTCTTACCCATGCTCCTGCCAGTTCCAGCGGATGTCTTTCCCGCTCCAACCTTATCCATGGAGGTCCTCCCAATATCCCCTTTTACTTTTATTCTGGTGCTTCTCAAACCCCAGCTTACTCAGGTGGAATCCCTCTACGCCTCAGAATGAGTGCAGCTGAAGGACCTCATTTCAGAAATCTACCTTGTCTCGAGGAGACACCCAGGGGTAGGATAGAGGGTCGTCGCCGCCATAAGAATAATTCATGGAAGATCTAGACATAGATCCAAACAGTCTGATTCTTATAATCCGAATCATATTATGACTCAGCGCAAGAACCCTCCCCTCCCTCATCCAAGTCGAGGGATGGGGTAGATATCTATTATAGGGACCAATGGTGGGTGACCAGAAATGAGACCAATCACCAATAGCCCTAGCGTCTACTCTAGGAATTGTGGCTGTCATTCTGTCTTCTCGTGATGTAGCATCCAGGCCGCTACACTCTTTGGAGGACAACCCAAGATTCAGCGTCCAGTAAGCCCATTCTCCATACTCTCCACCGGCCAGCCTGCCGCCCCAGCAGTCTACCTTAGTACCGCTTCCAGTTCCCCAGCCACCCCCAATTGAAGAATGGGGTAATCAAGGTTCAAACCCGGAATCCGAGTCATTAAGCTTATGGAACATCCTCACAGCAGATCATTTCCCCGAGATGATCTGGCCCACGGCAGTGCCAAATTTCTATCTGTTGGAATCCCTTTCTCCATAGAAAGTTGATTGTTTCCTCCAAACCCTCTGGGAGACACACTTCCTCCTTCGTCATAAGTTAGTGGTTTATCTCAGGAGCCAAGCACATTTGTAAAATATCTGAGAGCAATGTCGTCTATTTGATTTAGCCGCACTCCTGGTGGCCTGGCACCCCAAGTCACCTGGCCTCCATAAGGCCCTCCAATAACAATGCATTCAGAATTTCAAGATACTCCGAATTATTATCAAGGAGTCTTCCCCCATGTGTAAATCCATGGCAGGGGGCAGTACGCTGCCCTCCTCTTCAGTCCTATCTGACGGCAGCCCGACTCGCTATGTGATATCAATGATGTGCCTTCAGGATGAGTCACCATCAACATGGATGACATAGTGGACGAGGAGAATGATCTAGAGCTTATTGATGGGGACTAAAACCCTGAGAGCATCCTATAACTATTGGATCCATCGGGAAGAGTTACTCACCTGCAAAGGAATCTACTAGGTCTCCCTGTACCCACCGAGGCATTGGTTCTCAATGGAAATATCTATAAGGGTAAAGAGAACCTTGGAACTACCAAAAACTGTGACCCATTTGCCTCAGTGTAGAAGATAGAGGAGGAACTTGAGAAGGCCGCTTTGTACCATCAACGTGCTGAATAGAAGAAGTTGGTCGATGACCTCCTCACTGATCGTGCTGCCGAGTTACAGACTGACTACGAAAATCCTAGGCCAGGATAGCAGGGGCTGCAACAACCTACCCTCGACGAACTACCTCTAGGTGACCCTGATCATCCTACCCCCACAGACAGGGTTGAAGGTGGAACTTACATCAAGACCGCGTGGTATGTCTCTTCAAACCCTCCAGAATGGTGCGACAATCCATGGAACCTAGCTCGGGTTCCCCCGATTACCCCACTGGTTTCTCCACCAATCTCTCCATGACTGCTGTTCCACCTTATCATGTTAAATAACCCGCAAACACACTCGTGGTTATGCATCCCCATCAAGATAGGGTCCCCCGCCTAGATGATCAAATAGAAGCACTCATTTCCCGCCTTTAGGCGCTTGAAACACGACATGTTACACTCCCACCTGATGGTAAGCCATATCCAGCATGGTTGGATGATATGTCGGCACCTTCGGGTTTCAGGAATCCCACCTTCTCCCCCTTTAATGGGACAGGGGACCCACCGCAGCACCTGTCCCACTTCAACTCAAGGAGTGGGCCCATGTTAGGGACTCTAGCACAGCAGGAGGCTGCCAAGATCCACTATTTTGTTCAGACATTGGAGGGGCCCACATTCATATAGTATATCATACTTCCCATTGGATATGTAACCAGTTGGGAGGACATTCGTGGGAAATTACTCTACAATTTAATCTCCCCCACATGTAAAATGAGCATCGCAAACCTCATCAAGTGAAAACAAAGTAGAAATTACTGACGATTTGTGTAGGGAATGTCAAGATGAAACTGGTTCCCTCTATGATAACCCAAAAACTACCCTGGAGGATTCAGAGACTTCTCCGATAAGGCCCAGCTCCTGGAATAATCCATACAACAGGCTGACCAGTAACATCCGTTGCCTCTTGCGATTCCCGCGAGAATGGCTGCTAGATCTGAGCCTACCGTGGTGGCCCAAATAGAGGCCCCCATAAACCTGGAGTTATTACCAGTGGATATGCCTCCGCAACCTCACAGAGGCCCACCACTACAGGAACAACCTCCTTCCGAGCAGTGTCTGCCTCAGAATATGCAGGTGCCCCGCATAATGCGCCGCCACCGCTTAGGCGGGACAATCCGGCTCTGGCTCTTTAATAGGATCCTCTCGCACCTCATCCGGGCAAGGCCCCAAGGCCCCCCTTTCCAGATAAAAGAAACATGACCTACCTGTTCAGTGAGATTAAGGTCCCCGACTATTTCCGAAGTGCCTTGGAACTCGGGATTGTGTACTTGCCTGAGTGCAGAAGCCCGGAAGAGGCGAATCTCACTGATCTCCCCAACTACTGCATCTATCAATGGATCCTGGGTCACACCCTCATGGAGTGAAATGTGTTCAAATATTGTCTTCAAGACGAGGTTGATAACAACATAGTCAAGTTGGGACCGACCCTAGAACAAGTAGCATGCGTTGTCATAAGGCCTGACAATAGCAATACTAGTGTGGGTGAGTGGCAGCAGGTTTCTAACTATGGGTCCCCGAAGTTTGATGATTGTATGGATCACAAAATGTTCACTTGTTCCCATGGTATCATTCGTTCCTGCTTGAATTAGCTAGTTCCTATAGAGTCTGCGGTCGCCAATTTATCATCATCATCTCAGCTGGCCTCTTCCCAGAACAACAAGCATCGGCGAAGCAAGGGAAAGAAACGTGCCCCTTTAATGCCATCGTCCTCCCATACTCTCAGCAACTTCATGCCCCCAGGGATGAGGATTCCTCTCAGGATCCACCCAGTAGTGGATGAATCTTCGAGTAATAGTCAAGCGTACGATTCGGATAACACTGTAGAGTTGGTAAACCCCTACCTGACTCTCGATGACGGGGAGTGCCAAGCGGACCTCCGTAACGTCCCCAGCCAACATCAGCGTCAGCGGAGCTGCGACTACATGGGACATTGAGGAACATTAGTTAGATGCTCCAACGAGTCCGTGCATGCCACTCAAACAAGACAACATGCTCATCACAGAGCTCAGCATGCACAACCACCTCATCTTGTGCCATTAGGCCCACCTCCACCACCGTTTGTGCTACTTGACTAAGCAGAGTCACCAAGACCTCCCTGTGATTAGGCACACAGGATCGCAGTCTGGTTTCAGTTAGATGGCCCCAACATAGTAGTCACTCTGCATGCTTCAACTTGTGAGCAGCGGGACATTCCCACTACCAGCCACTCGCTGGTCCAGCCGGCAGGGCCCACTATACATCCTGTCGTGGAGCGTACTCCTGAAATAAAAAGCTCATTCCTGGCACAGAAGTATGATGTTCTCAAAAATCATTCCAATATCCAATCTAGGCTCTCTATCCTCGAGGCCCTTCCCCTGTCTCAAGATATGCGTGAGGCCCTCTCCGAGGCTTTAAGAAGCCCCCTCCAGTTTGAGATGGAAGTAGAAGCTGAAAAAGCCTTTAATGTAGAGGCGATAGGGAATGATGAATGCCAGGTCATCATTTCCTTCATCGGAGAAGATGAAGGATCTCCTATATAGGTTCAAATTTTCCCACTATACATCACCGACCGATTCAACAACGTGGAGGTTCACCGCTGTCTTGTTGATACAGGCTCCAGTATAAATCTAATCTCATCTCAGACATTGCAGAAGCTAGGGTTATCTGATGATGACTTGACTCCCTCTGACATGAAGATCCACAGATACAACAGGACAGAGCAGACCCCGGTCGGCAAGATCCGTTTTAAGTCCTTATTCGAGGGCCTAGTTTCCCTCACCGAGTTTATGGTTTTCCACAATGACACCACGTATAATGAATTTATTGGTAGACCATGGATCCATCTGCATGCAGTGGTCCCCTTATCCTATCACTAGTGCCTCAAGTAGTCCCTCAATGGTCGATTGGGTGTTCTCTAAGGTTATGCATCTACTTTCTCTTATTGTGAATCCTGCTACCTGGATGCCGACTATCACAAGACCAAGGACAAGCAGATTCAGGCCAGTGAGGGTGAACGCGTCACAGTTGAAGCTGACCCCTCTGGATGACACCTATGTCTTCCTGATCCATTGATTGGATTCCATGACCCCTAACACAGGGAAATGTTTTTTTGTCTTTTCTATAAGGGTGAAGCATATTCCCAAGTCTAAGAAATGGTAGAATATCACCTCGTAATCCTACACAAATCAGGCTCAGGTGATCCCAGAACATCCTACCCCTCTACTGTATCAGGATGTCCTCCCAATGGAAATGGTAATAAATCATAATTTCATGTTTCAGGAGGCTAGAATCTACTGATTCAAGACGATGTGCCACTATTGCTTTGAGATCATCAAGCGTGGCCCCTTGTGCTGAAGACCAGATGAGATCAGATTGACAGCCTTAATTGATATGGTTTTCGGCAACACGTGAATCTCTTAATGTATTATCCACTGTCTCCCAGGCTAGAATGAGCCTCTCAAAGGGGTCTGTCGACATAGAGGAATATTCTCCCACTAAATATCCCTCCTCCGCAAGAAAAGAAGAGGATTTGGAGGATTCTCCCCCCGCCTTTGAAGAGGGCATCTCCACCACGGTCGATGGACTGGTACAGGTGAACCTTGGTAGTGAGGAAGACTCGAGACCCCCATTAATCAGTGCCGCCATGACACTCAAGGATCTGTTACGATACATTGACCTCATGAAACAACATCTTGATGTATTCACCTGGAGCTATGATGAGATTCTAGGGCTAGATCCTCAGGTAGTCGTCCACCACCTTGGTCTCCCAATAAATCATCAGGGGTTCAAGTAGACTCCCAGAAAGATGCACCCTTCTCATGGTGCCATGGTCGAGGCCGATGTTGACAATGTCATCAGAGCCAAATTTTTCAAATAGGTCCAGTACCCCAAATGGAGAGCCAACATTGTTCCAGTCAGGAAGAAGAACAGACAGATCAGAGTCTGCGTCAACTTCCTGGATCTCAAACATCATTTTATGAAGGATGATTTTCTCCTTCACGTGACAGAATTGTTGATCAATTCTACAGCCAAGTTCCAAGCCCCATCTATCATGGATGGTTACTCTGGATACAATCAGATCCAAATGTCCCCTGAGGACGAGGAGTCCACATCTTTCTGGGTGCCCCTATGTAAATTCTATTACCAGGTTGTGCCCTTCATCTTGAAAAATACAGGTTCTATCTATCAATGGTCCATGCATTGCATATTCAAGACAATACTTAGAACATTGGTGGAATGTTATGTGGATGATTTGGTTGTCAAATCTTTCCAGCTTTGGGACCATCTCAAGGATCACGAGGAAGTGTTCAGCTTCCTCCGTTCTCACAACCTGAAGATGAACCTATTTAATTGTTCTTTCAGGGTCAACTCTAAGAAGTTCCTTGGATTTTTGTCAGGTACCAGTGAATCGATATCGACCTAGAGAAGATCAAGGTCATCAGTCAAATTCCTCCCCCAAGAAATATTCAGGATATTAGTGGTTTCCAAGGCCACTTAGCCTACATACGCCAATTCATTGTGAATCTGGAGGGCAGGAGTAAGCCCTTTTCTCATCTCAAGACGAAATTATCTACCTACGAATGGGACTAAGAGTGCTATACCACGTTCAAGGAAATCAAGCAGTATATTCTCCAACCACTGGTCCTGATGCCACCCATATCTGGAAAACCACTGGTCTTTTATGTGACCTCCCTGGAAAAATATATTGGCTCCCTTCTCATGCAAAAGAATAATGAGGGGACGAAGAACAGTCTTTACTACATCAGCGTCATGCTCATCGATACGAAGACCAGATAATCCCCCATTGAGAAAAGATATATTGCACACGTATTTTCCATGTATAAGTTGTGACATTACTTGCAGCACCACGAGGTATAGATGGTGTCTCGAGTAGACTCGCTGAAGTATATCATGAGTTCTTCCACGTTGGCAGGCCTACTAGCACGGTGGGCGGTAATCCCCCAGCAGTTTAAAATTAGGTTCGTTCCTCAGAAGGCTATCAAGGGAAAAACATTGGAATGTTTTATTTCTACCCATCCATCCCCCCTGCAGACTAGTCCCTAGACCTAGATTTTCATAACGATGTAATCCTCTCTATAGATCATGACATCCCATGTTGCCAAATGCCCTTTGATGGCACCTCTTGGATCCCCACCGATAGTAGGCGCAATGATCCTAGACTTAACAGAGTAGGCCTGGGTATTGTCTTTATTACCCTGGCGCAAGACATTATGTTGTACTCATTCTTATTTTCAGAAGGCTACACCACCAATGTGGTATAGTATCAGACTCTTATCACTGGCCTTGAGCTGGCCCTCGAGATCAATGTCCTCATTTTCATGTGAAAGGGGATTCTAAACTAGTCATCAAGAAAATCAACGGTTACTATGTCGCCAGAAATCTAGAGATCATAGCATTATTGGTGCGCACACTCCAGCTAATGGCCCAGTTCCCATCTCAGTCGGAATTTACTCATATCCCTTGATCTCAGAACGGTCGATTGGATGCCCTGGACGGCCTGGCTATATCACATGTAGAACCTGAGCTGGATGATCTGATTAAACATGTGGCACATCGAAGATTAATTACTCCTGTCACCCTAGATGATGGTGATGGCCTGCGGATAATCCATCTTACCACTGGAGCCTCCATGTCAGGACCCACAGGTTCCTCAGATGTAGTGGTTTAAGTGACTCCAGACCGGAGAGCCACCTTCATTGAGTATCTCCAAAATGGTTACCTCTTGGCTGATCGGGCAGAGTGTCAGTGAATCCGACACTAAGGGCTACAGATTACCCTCTAGAGTGGTCCTGGTCTAGAGTATATTCTCTAAAAATGTGGGAATTATGGTTCCCTCCTTCATTGTATCCATGGAGTTGATATTTCTCAAGTCAGGCAAGAGGTCCAGGCCGATTCTTGCAGCACCCAACAGGTTGGGCCAAAGCTATCCCATCAGATCCAGAGACCGGGGTACTTTTTCCCCTTAATGTTCCATTATTACATCGAGTTCACCAAGAGATGTCACACGTTCCAAATTCATTCTAACTTCATGCATCGGCCACCAGAACCTCTCCACTCCACCAAGTACTCTTGGCCATTTGCGGTGTGGGGACTCAATGTTGTGGGACCATATCCACTGGCAAAATCTCGCTAGTGCCAGTTCATGTTGACCGCTACAAACTTATTTTCCATGTGGGTCGAGACAGTTTCACTGAAGGTGTTCAGGGCCCGTTCTATCATTGACTTTGTGAGCTCTAATATCATCTAACAGTTTGCAGTCCCTCACGCTATCCTCACCGATAACAGCACCAACATTCGAGATGTTGAGTTGAAGATGTTTTACGCAAAGTACAACATCCATTCAAACCATACCCCCTACTACCACGTGCAAGAAAATGGGCATATTAAGGAATTCAACAAAACCCTCTCTAACATTTTGCAAAAAATGGCTGGTCATAACAAGAAGAGTTGGATGGACAAGATCCACAATTCCCTCTAGGATTATCGGACAATAGCTCATTATTCCACCCTAATGACCCCATATTCCCTGGTGTATAGAGCGGGGGTTGTCCTACCCATTGAGATCTAGCTGCCTTCGTTGCGCATAATGGTCTATGACCAGTAGGTGCCAGATAAGGTAGCCGAAATTTGTCTGGCTGAATTGAAAGCACTAAATGAGAATAGTCTTTGTGCACTACACAATCTGGAAAGGAATCAGAATAGGATATCTAAATCCTCAACAGGATGGTTCACCTCCACTCTTTCATGCAAGGTTACTTGGTATTAGCTTTCCAGACACAAATTACCCCTTCCAGGAAACCACCCAAGTTGGAGCCCAAATGGGAAGGACCATACATAATTCACAGGGTTAACCCCAATGGTGCATATTCCTTGGTGACCATGGATGGTGAGCATATAACTCCTCCCAAAAAATTCCACGTTTCTCAAGAAATAATTTACCTGAGCAAGATGGTCCGACCTGAAACTAAACTTTTCGATCAAGCATGACCCTAAACTGTTCCGTCCTACATGACCCTAAACTACTTTGTACTGCTTGACGTTAAACTGTATGTTGTCCTATAAGATGTTAAACTTCACCCTTAGTTCTATGTGTGGCTTGATTCCCATTCAATGGGATACATAGGAACACTCAGACATTTTGTCTTGAGCCCAGCCCAAAATCATTTCTTTGACAATTCCCCTGGATATAGTTCTATCGTAGGATCCTTGCATGGTATAGTGTAGCATTTTTATCCCCACTCATGTTAGGATTATGACGGTCGCATGATGTGCCCATTTACCATTCTTATGTCCTCCCACGTCCTCACCGTACAACCCTAAACTAGATGGCCTTCAAAAACTACGTATGGCTTGATTCCCATCTTCATGTGATACGTAGGAACGCATGAACGTTTCAGCTTTTGGCCCAGCCCAAACACAAGAATCTTCCCTCGGGTTAAGACATATGCTGTGGTGCATAATTTTTCCCCAATTCACATTGAGCTCATATCTATTCTGCCAAATATCCCACTCCTAAGAGTTGTCCACCTCTTTCACTACCCTTATTGAGTTTAAAATGTATGGGCACAATAAATATTCACTCATTCCTTTGATTGGGACTCCATTATCCTTCCCATCTAGAAGGTCCCCTGAATGGATGTGATGCTAGGACCAAGGGCTCTCCTACCAATTTGGGTAAATTCCCTCAAGGATGTTGAGAAATAGGTTGATACAATTCCCACGTTGAAAATATGATCAGTGGTCAATGATCATTTGTTGTTCCCATTCCAGGCCTCTATAAGGATGCTTTTTTGAACATGGTCAGCAGCTATACATTGTCATTAGATCCACCCAATGATCTCCCAAACATTGAGTGTAGTGGTTCATTCTTCCCCATTGTATCTCCAAGCGATGAACTCCCTTCGGGCGATGCCAGCTATCTGACCCTTATATGAAAGGTAAATCCAAATATGGCTCCTTGTTTCCCACAGCGAGAACCGGTCACATGGGTTTAGGAGTTTTGATGAGTTGGTAACTGCACAAGAGGTCATATCACTACTATTGGCTGGGACACCCAGCCTCATGCCCCTTAGCCTTTTTCGGCCCCTTGGGCTCTTCCGACCCCTGGCCCTATTTATTATTTAGGATTGTGTGTGTTGGTGAGAACTTATGTTCTCATTCATGTCAGGGTATTTCTCTACACCACACATATCCCCTTGAGACATCACTCTGGTCATTTATCGTCCATACCACAAGCACATGCCCTACCGCACTTCGTGTGCCCAATCTCGGGCACCAGGCCTAAGTCTTAACTCTTACGGGGTTGTACAGTGTGGTATGGTATTATTTATTCATTCACGCTGGGTTACAATCCGCGCCATAAACCTCCCCTGTTTAGGGTATCTTACCCAATTCTTCATCCTCACTACAAGATGTTAAACGACAAACTAGCTGGGCCTTTCCGTCTGAGGCCCTGCCTCATCCCCCTTGGCCTTTTCAGGTCCACATCCTAGGTTCTCACTATGTGTTGTATGGTGTGGTATGGGATTATTTCGGCCTTCAAGTTGGGTGACTCACTACGTCGTGCACCTCCCTTGTTTGGGGTATCTTACCGATTTCTTCATCCTCACTGTAAGACATTAAACTGCAAACTGGTTGGGCCGTTCCGTATAAGGCCCAACCTCAGACCCCTTGGCCTTTTCAGGGCCTTGACCCAAGTTCTCACTTAGGGTTTTATGGTGTGATATGGGATTATGTCCCCATTTACTTCGGGTTACTCACCGCACTATACAATTCTTATATGTGGGGTATCTTACCCATTTGCATCCTTACTGTATGACGATAAACTGCACCTTACTCCATTCAAGAACTACGTGTGTCTTGATTCCCATCCTCATGGGATATGTAGGACCACCCAAATTTCTAGACATCGGGTCCAACCCAAACTCTTATAAATATCACTCTCATCTTGGCCCATTGGCCTGCATTCCCCAAGAAAAGGAATATATTTTGTGGTATGGGATTATGTTCTCACTCACATCGGGTGTTTTAACGACCACTCCATGTACCTCCTTCTATTGAGAGTTCTCCATCCCCTTATTCCACAATCATCCTTTACAAATAGACCACCCTCTAGTTTCCCCCCCTGACCCTCTTTGGTGAATCACTAATGTGCCTGGGAGTACTTTGGTTTAACACTTACAGTTTCAGATCCTTCTCGGAAATGATTTCACCCATTTTTTAGGCTTCGTTTTCTCCTTAGTTAGGGATTCCATCACCTTTCACAACTGAAAGGACCCACAAATGGTATGGATTCTTGGCCCAAAGTCCCCCCACCATTATGGGCCAACATCCTCAAGGGTTTCGAGCAATGAATTGATACGAGTCCCGTGTTGGGAATGCAGTCAGTGGTAGACGCTCTTTTATTGTTCCCATTTCAGGTCATAGGATATGAATGATGTGTTTCAAACATGGTAAATAGTTATCCTCCATCGTCACACCAACCCCATTAATCCCAAAATTCTAGTTACATGATTCACACCCTTTTCCATTTCATCATGTCCAGGTATAATTTTGAAACTCTTGGAACTATTCCTCAGTGCGTATCCACACGTTAGGGGGTGAAATGCATTATAATTAAATCATTCGGGGATTCTCACCAATTAACCCTTTCCATGTATTCCACGTATTGAAAATACCTTACCCTCCCTTATTTCCGACACTATGTTTGACTCACAGAGTCTTGTAGATCGGGTTGAGGTACGCACTTACTTGGAATAGTCCCGCTTTTCCATGGTCCAGGTTCTAAGACCTTAAACGAAGATCTTTTCGTATTGCCTCTTTGTGAGAACTACGTATAGATTGATTCCCATCCTTATGGGATACATAGGAACACCTGGGAATATCATCTTTGGTTCTAGCTTAATTAAGATCCAGTCTCTCCTACTTCCTACCCTCTTACCTATTTTTGGCCCCTTTTCCTGAGGTTTCTTTCTCAGAATCGCACACAGTGTGGTGTGGACCTCGTCCTCATTCATGTTAAGTAGTCTTTATTTCACTATGCACGTCCCCCCTTTAGCCTCGTCTATAATACACCTATTCCGGACAACGTTAAAATTCCTGGCTAGTCCCATCACATGGCCCTAAACTATGACGATATTGTCCTTGCCGCATGATGAAAAATAGCACTACATTGCGGTGCCCTCGCTCAAGGGACATCAGGATTGGTATCAGACAAACATCATACCATTCTTTAATGCCTTCATTTTTTCTTGATTCTTGTTGTGATGTCTGGATTCACTATTCTAATCCCATAACCTCACAAAAAAACACATCCATTCACCCTAATAGAAAAAAACAAGACTTATAAAATGACACATCTTTTGGTGCGAGGGCCAGACTTACATGCCCCTTTTATCCCTGGCACTGGTACCTTACCGTTACACCTCTTAGAACAATGTTCAGCTTGATTATCATCGTCATGGGATACATAGATACACCCAGGCATTTCACCTTGGGTCCAGCCCTAGGAATCAGAAGTCTTATTTCTCCTCATTTTGGGCCCCTTTTCCTGAACCCTTTTTGGGGAAACCATGTGACCGCAGTCTTACCCTGAACAACTTCTAAATGCCCCACAGTAATGTTGGGAAGCAGTAGTTTCCTCTCCATAGAAATCATTCCTATGAGTAGGAAAAATCCATGATCAAATCGATGAGACCACCTAACGTGTTTCCACCATGGTGATGTAATTACGTGACTGTCAGATTCTATTCAAACCTACCACCACTCCAAATTCCATGCCTTGTGTGCCCTTTATTCGGTCCCTCATCCTCTATCACGTCTAAAGGAACCCCCTAACATTATGGATTCTCATCTTATTGCTTGCATACTATCTTGGGCCAACGTTCCGAAAGGCTAATCGATGACATTCTCTGTCAGGCCCTGTGTTTCGAACATGGCCCATGTTTGGCCCTTAATTTTCATCCCCATATCAGTCTAACACAATATAAATGTTGTTCTTCAAAAGCGGTCAACGATTATATTTTATTATCGTGCCATCTCCACAATGTTCCAAATTTGGGGTATTGTAATTCACACATTCTTTTCCCTTATGTTCAGATTGGCTTCCAATGCCCCTGGCGTTACCCCACTCATTCACTAGAGCACATTGGGAACACCGCAAATCGATTGTTCTGAGGTCCTCGTCCTCTGATCGGGCCTCTCCCTTCTCTTCCCAGAAACCGGATGGGTTGTTCATGCCCCCGGATGCCTGAAGCTTGGTCTACACTCCCACATTTGATCGGAATATTATGGTGGTCATCCCTTCTTTCTCTCACCGAGCCCAAATCATGTGATCTTAGGTATTGACTGTTGGACACTCCACGAATGTCATAGTAATGCAATTATCCATGACAAACAAGGGAACTCATGCAATCAGTTGACATTATATAATCAAAGCATGAAAGTGAGTTAAAAGTCTATAGGCATCCCAACACCTGAGGGTCGACCCCTCCCTTTGATGGTTTGACCTTGTCAAAAGAGCGTAGTAGCTATGCCACCCTCTAGGTGGTGGCTTCGAGGATTTGATGCCGCCTATTCAGTTACCGCTCACCCTCGGCAGCGATGAGGCTCAATTCATCAGCCGCAATATGAGCCCGCTCCACGCCGATCTAGATGATGATCATTTTGTCAGAGGCTCACTTCATTCTCTCATCAGCATGTGCCAGATGGGCCTTCAATCACAATATTAGATCAGATTGCACATTGATGGAGGCTGAGTGCTTGTCTACCCGACTCCGTAGCTGCTGGACCTCATCTTCAGCCTCCTTGAGCCTCTTCATGTTCATAGATTTCCTCCAGTGCTAACCCACACTGAGGCCACAGTCATGCTCCCAGATATTCTCCTCCATAAGATCTCGGACGGGCATGTGAGGACATTGGGAATCCACTCCCCCAACACATAGTTTTCACAGTCGCGATCGAAGTCTATCCATCTCATCCAGCCATAGTGCTTGGGGGGTTTCATCAATGAAGCGGTTGACCCGCTTCCATGATCGGTGATGAACTATTCTACTGTCCTATTCATCAGTGGTTGTCTCATCCCAGTCAGCGTGGTTGGCGGGATCATATGTAGTGAATTCCCCTAGGAACTCATCTGTCAGGTCTACATCCGGTGTTTGATTTGGCATGGAGGGACTTGGGTTGTTCGACCGATCTTCATCATAGGACCCCACCTTGATGATCTCAGGCTCAGTCTCCCTGATGGTACCACTGGTGATCAGGAGCACCATTTTTCGATGAATATGGACCTCCACTTCCGTAGTCACTGGCATTCCCCAAGGAAAGGTGCTGCCAATGGTACCAAACGACATCTCCAGGGTAACCCATGCCATTTGGATGATTGTCCGTACTAAAAAAGGGATCATGCACATCAGTTAACATGATTTATGGATGAAAGTCATTAATTTGGTAGAGGAGACTTATAGAGATTCAATTCTTGGTCTCGTTCATGGGTTGATGTCGTCGGGACACCGAAGTGTGGCCCTCTATATATTGTTGGACGGTCTGAAGATTCGGGTTCCACTTTGGGTATTCTAGCCCCGACAGACATGCTGATCTCCATGGCAGAAGGCTTGGACCCTGAAGGTCCCGCATTTATATATCATGAATGGCGATAACGAGCTCTATGCACAAGGCCCTCCTATATAATTTAGATTTTATCAAGGAGTACAGAATGACCTGAAAGTGGGCCCTGAAGAAGGATTTTGGAATCATTAGCTTAAGGGCCTCAGCGAACTATTCAAGATCTGAGTCTTGATCCTCGAATTCAACCTCCTCCAAGGGCTCCCTATCCCAGCCTTGTCTCCCCAGGAGAATTCATCTGATTCTTGTGACAGATGGAACCATTCCCTAATGTCAGCAGGAGACAACTGCGGAGGAGTGGTGTGATCGAGCAACACCTGGACTCGATCCGTCATCGGACGTAGGGTAACCTGGGAGTGCACAAAGTCCTCCAGATCTGTCAATTATTACAATTCCTCCACCTGGGTTACCATAATGTCAGCCCTGATAGGTCCAATCACTATCAAATCCATCCCAAAACGGTTCATATGTGGCCACATCTCCGACGGGTCGAGGAATTTCTAGTTAACTTCCCCGATGTCCCAGGCCTCTGGAAATACAGAATTCTCTGGAATATCAATGTGGCACAGTCGCTTCCCTAGAGCATGAGTAGATATTCTACAGAACCCTATAGGTGGCCTCCCCTCAGGATTTCTTCGCACTTCTTGGACCACCGGGTCTGTTGCCACTGCTACCTCTCCCTCAACTGGTGCAGGCCTCGCCACTACGACAGCCCCACCACCACGAGATGCCCCTTCCGCCTTCCAACCACATCCTTGAGGTTTGGGAGGCATTCCATCATTAACATGAATGGTTGGATTCTTCATCATTTTTCTTGGGTAGGACGCCTCCCAACTATGAGAATATTCCTTCACTAACTCGACAATAACAGTCGCCGGAGGCAGTTGGTTTTGTATCTTCCCATCTTCTCATGTGAGCATGAGCCACATATACATCATCACACATGGTTGTTCCTCGTATCGCACCCAAAGTAGACTTGTGGGGTTAGTCGCTGCACACATCGGAATTTCCGAGCAAATCAGTGCGGGGTGTACGGCTCGCAGAGAGGCTCAGAATCCACCCTTGCCACCAAAAATCCACCTCGAAAGGCCAGGAGATAGTCACAGTGCTCCTCCATTCCCCAACCATCATCAGTGAATACCCCATTCGATAATGTAAATAGGTGTAAATTGAAATCCTCCACCTTCCACACTCGGTTTAGAACTGACAGTGCGTTCATCTTGGCTGGAAAGCTCCCAGAAGCCTTCAGGATGGATGAGCATAAGTTCCATTCTGGAGGGGAAATGGGGTTTGGGTATTCGTAAACCCCCCCCCCCCTCGACGTGTGCTACTATCCACCCATACAAGAGATGGAATCGCCAGAAAATTCAATGTGGCATCTTCGCCTCACTGATATGCCGCAACATCTTATACAGATTGGCGAGTATCAGGATCCTGAGGTTGACCCGCCCTCCTGTCACCAACATAGACGCCATAATAAATGTACTTGGTTGCACTCCCATGTTGGCGTCCCTCACTGGTAGGATAATACCACAGATGAGAGCTGTGATGAACGCTTCCCACCTGACTATCAGTTATTTTTAGTGATGACACTAAATTCCCACTTCTACCATTGGATATCCTCCAAAAGTAACCAGTATGAGTGATCCTCACTATGGGCCCACTTAGGGAAATTCTGAGGTCTCACTGGAAATAATCTTTCCTCTGGGAAGTTCAGGAATTGTTTGAACCACTGCCTGAAATGGATGTCTCTCATCGCCTCCTTGTGCTCTCCCATCACATTCTCCATCAAAGCCATCAACAGTTGTGTCATTCGCTACGGGTCCTCCCACACACTCATGACGGGGATGAATTCGTCATATATATCCCCAAGTATCGGGACCCCTGAGATTTGGTGGATGTCCCAAAATCGGATGCCAACTTCCCCGTGGTGAAAATGGAATGTGTTGGTCATCGATGACCACCTGCTCAACAGCTCCGGCATCAGCAGCTTCAGCTGGTAGATGTGAAATTGGGAGGCCCAAGCTGCCTCATACAGGCCCACTCTTTTCAGCTCCGCCCCAAACTACTCACACGAGGTTCCTACCCAATAGGCCTAGGCCCAATCATTTGTGATGTTTCTGCCCCGGTGCAGTTCCCGCTGCTCAGACCACCCCTTCTCCGGGTTCCCCAGAGATTCCTTCAATATCGTCTGATGCATGGGGCGAGATGTCTATGGATGGAACTCCATCCCATCAACATTATTCAAGTGGTTGTACAAGAAGTCAACAATTATGGGTGTGACGTCCTCCCAGGTATGGTCGTCTGTCACCCTAAACCATCGGCACTGCCACGACGTGCTATTAAAACTGTAAGTTGCTTCGTCCAAACTTCCTTATTTGATGAAGACATCATCCCTCAACCCAAAGCCATACACTGGAAACCTCTTACATAACAAGTAGTTCCTCATGCTCTCTGATAGTAGCTCCACCAAAGAATCATGGTCAGAGTGGCTTTGAGTTAGCTCTCTTAAACATAGGTTGTTCACCATCTCATCCCTTCATGCAGCACCCACAAGGACCACCTGGGGAGCTTCTTAACGACCCATTCAGTCTTTTATGTTTGGGCTATTTTTGGGTTCGTTTGAAAAGCTCATTCGCAGAGCATGTTCACGGAGCCCTGACTAATCCTCATAACATAGAGTCGTGAAGTGTATAGATGCAAAGTCAATGAATCACTATGCACCGCAAAGCTGAAATCCTGATTCCTACAGAGCAATCACAGAGTACGCAGAGCATCGCGAATCGAGAGAGCTATAAGATGAAATTGTGAAAAGAGATAAAAGAAAAAAGGGAATTGAGCCCCTTCATTTTATAGGCAACGCCCCTCGCATTTTAGTGGCGAATCTCGAATGTGGCGAGCTTCAAGGCCACCCAGCCAACCTGTCACTTTCCGGCTTGGCGATCCTCTTTTGCAATCCAACTTCGCGAACGACTGGGGAATTTTTTGATTGACCCTCATACTTTGACCCTTTATTTCTCCTCAGCTCCATGTCAGAGGGGGGAATATGTTGGCACAAAAAATTGAATGGAGTAGGATAATAATAAAGTCTCTGAAGCTGCCTCGTGAAGCCCTTTCACAGAGCGCCATGGCCCCGCGCCCACTGTGAGGCAAGGAGGTGGGATGCTCCATGAGCGGATTTGACATTCGTGAACCCACCAAGAATCAAGGTGGTGGGTTTCTCTACAAGCCTATTTGAAATACGTGAGACCACCTCGAAGAAAGGAGGTGAAATTCTCCACGAGCCGATATGACATTCGCGCGCCGGCAAAGATGCAAGGAGGTGGGATGCTCCTCAACCTGATTTTACGTTCACGAGCCCACCGTGAAGTAAGGAGGAGGGATGATCTGCGAGCCAATTTAACATTCGTGAGACCACCACAAAGCAATGAGGCAGGATTCTATACGATCCAATTTGACATCCGCGAGCCCACAAAAGAGTAGAATCCATCTTCGCGCTGATTGTGCTCTGCTTAACAGTTCCTCTTTCCTATAAATACTGGCATCCCCCCCAGGACCAAAGGACAGATCATCAAACCATTCACCTTCTCATCTCTCAAATCATGAATCACTTTCTGCTCTGCAAACCATGAGCTCCTCAAGATACTTTTTCTCTGTGAATTGTCTCCCCTAGGCCTTGTTTTCACCACCTCTATAGATAGGGATGACTTTCATGAAACCTACATGCCTTCGGGAAGGAAGGAAATCCTCATAGGGACTCAAGTAATCATCAAGAATTTATGCTTCATTAAGAACCCCCATGCACACATGACTCAAATGCTAAGACAGAGTCACTATGCCTCGCAAAGCACATTGCATTACAGAACCTTTCTTCGTGACGCACCCATGCTTCGTAGGGCTTTTCTTCATGAATGCCCTTCCACTTTGTGAAGCACCTCTGGTATGCGCCAATGCCATATGCCTAGGCTAGGCTACTTCACTTCGTGAAACCCACACCTTCATGATTCCCTTACATTGCATGGAGAACCATAGCTCTATGACGCCTCTACTCATAAACCCCTTTTCTATGTAACTCCTTCTCCCGTGCAACCACCTAGGTTACCAATAAGTAACATCAAAGTCCCATGTGTGACGTTTCACATTTAATTTCCTTGCACAATGCTTCTTCGCATATGCATGCTATCAGATATTGATTTTTTCATAGACATGCTAACATGGACCCCCAATGGGATCACCTCATGACTCCACCCCAACCACGATGTTTTCTGTGCATTCCCCTCACCAAGGTGCAGAGGGTACTAGTTATGTAAGTCCTAGGGGTGCGGAGTTAACCCACCTCGTCTAAGCTGCATGATGTTAAACTAACAAGCACTGTCATCCTCTGCACATGATGTTAAACTATGACTCCCCCCATGAATCCAACTCAAGGAAAGGGTAACCATGCTGGTGTAAGCCCCTAGATTTTTTTGTAGGAGGAAGCATCCCTACCCATCCTTTATTTGGTGCCAAATCCATCTTTTTCTGGGCTTTATCATCACTAGGCCTCCATAATGGAGTAAGTCCCATCCTCTTTGGGCTACTAAACATGAATAAGGCTTTGTTTCCTATTTGGGATGTCATCACATGTAAATCCCACTCAATTTACCATAGACACACCTTTCACGGCGTGATCGTCAGGTCGTTGTTGTCTCTTGTTTATCACACCGAAATTAACTCACGTGGTCTTAGAGCAAGCACCGACCATGAAATATTTTTTGGGAAGCCTAGAGTGTAAGACCCACACCACTTAAACTACATGGTCTTTGATCATTACTAAGTCAAGGTATATAGGAGGCCTCCACAAGATTCAAGCCCACCATTCATTGGTTGCTTTGACCCCCTTCACGTCATTTCACCAACACCTTGGGTAGCCTAGAGTGTAAGCCCCACACCACTTGAACTACTAGGTATTTGATCTTTTTTAAGGAAAGGTACGTAGGAAGCCTCCACAAGGTTCAACCCCACAATCCATTGGTTGCTCTGACCCCCTTCACATCAGTTCACCAACAACATGGGCCACCTCAAAGCTTAACCCCCAAATGCCCCGATAACCTGAACTATGATGTCTTTGATCTTTTACAAGGAAAGGTACATAGGAATCCACCACAAGGTTCAATCCCACCACCCATTGGTCTTGACCACCTCCACATTGGTTCACCAAACCCATCTTGAACTATGAGGTCTTTGATCCTTGACAAGGCAAGGTACATAGGATGCCTCCAAAAGGTTTAAGCCCAACACTCGGTCGCTCTAACAACCTTCACGTTGGTTCGCCCCCGTCCAGAATGATGTTAAACTATGGACCCCAATTAGTGGTAAGATGTTATTTCCCCAGTCAGTGGTAAGCTGTTGCACCCCAAACCAATACTGAACTATGAGGCCTTTGATCCTTGCACGTCATGGTATGTTGGAATCCTCTATGAGGTTCAATCCCACCATCCATAGGTCATCCCGACCATCTTCACGTCAGTTCCCACCAACTAATATTCAAGTTCATTAATCCTTTCCATGGCTAGGTACGTAGGAATCCTCCATGAGGTTCTAGATCAACCATTTATCTGGGCCCTAGGTACCCATTCACGTCGATTCAACCCCATCCAACGGTAAGCCGTTATGACCTAAATCAGAGGTAAGTCGTTGTGACCCCATCTAGTGGTAATCCGTTGTGAACCCATTCAGCGATAAGTTGTTGAAACCCCCATCCAACGGTAAGCCATTGTGACCTCAATCAGCTGTAAGCCATTGTGTCTCTATTCAGCAGTATGCCGTTGGAACCCCTAATAGGTGGTAAGATGTCGTCCGATAAAATACATGGACTTTGATTCCCTACCATGGGGATACGTAGGAAGCCTCTTTGAGACTCAAGCCCATTTCATTCTCTATCCACTTCATGGAACCTTCCACCATCCATCCTTTTTATTACCTAGGCCACCACATCCCGGTGGGATCATGCCACCCCATTTCCCATTCTGTTTAACAGCAATCAGGAAGTCAACCACATGTTAGCCCCAACATCAGTGTTCCCTCCATGGGTTTCCCCCATCTGATCCACTCTAGTCAGTGTTTTGATCACTCTAATCCGTCTCTGATGGATGTTAAACTTGCGGCATACCTTGTGTTAAACATAGTAAGATGAGGAAAACCTCATAGTCATGTCTATGGCATATAATTCCTCTCATTCGACGCGTGATGCCTCCAGATTCCGCACCTTTTTTTTAAAAGTGATGACATGAACCAGTTTCCCAGTTCATGTTATCAAGGGAATTTATTAAAATCAAAAAGTTGCAGTACAATCATGAGGTGTAATTTGTTTACACCAGTAGGGATTTAAAGAGAGAATCCCTATAATAAGGGTAAGAAACCTAGACGCGCCAATGTTCTAGCACCCAAGACATTCCAGTGATGCCCAACGTCACTACTCCCCTCACTGAAGGTTGGTTCCCTAACTGGACCCTTTGCAATGTCTCGACAGAGGAATCGTAATTAACCGGTGTCCATAAAGATATGGAACTGTGAATATTTTCTCAAACAACATCTTAAATATATAAGGAAGACCCGGACAAGGTGATGAGTTTTGAGGAGGAATCCATGGAAGGAAGAACGGACATCCCATCATCCTGTTTTGATGAAGGAGAAAATTTCCCTGAACAAGGAGTGGATATCTCCCACCTTAGGAAATTGGGAATGTGGGGAAATAGACAATGATGCCATCACAACAAATAATATGGACGCGCACACCCCAACGAAAGCGTCAGAAACACCTTGAATTCTCTATGGAAGACCACCAGTGCGGCGACATCGACAAGCTACGGTGGAGGCAGCGCACCATCACATGCTGCAAGAGGAGGCGACGACACAAAGCTGTGGCAGTTAGCAGAGCTGCCGGGACCTACCAGCCGTAGAGGTGGTGTGGTGTGTCGTCCTATGTTGTAGGAAAGAAAGGGGCTACAACCGAATCCACAAAATTCAGAGGAGGAATCTGACACACCAGTCGGCCATAGAAGAGGAGGGTGGCACAACTAGCGCACCACTAGAGGATGCAGCCTATGGATCGTCGGCTGTGGTGGACTGAGGGAGGTTGAAGACACTCCCGCTAGCTATGGGAAGTGGAGTGGCACACCATCGCATGCCGCTGGAGATGGTGGCCAGCATCGGCCGATGGTGACGGGAGGTAGAACCTGCTCCAACAGGTCATGTATGTCATATGGCGTCCCCACATGTCACCGATGCTACAGAAGTAACCGAACAACCCTCATGACCGTTTTAGAAAACCAGGGGTCACACCCTTGAGTGGCGGCTACAGTGGGTCCCGCCATAGTGGGCCACTCCACCAAGCCATGGGCTGTGCCTCACGCGGCCGGGCCGCCTGCCCAGCGGGCGGCGTGCCCAGCGGGCTGTGCCCCCTCGTTGGCTGGGCTGTGCACCTTTCATGTCAGCCGAACTATGACCCAGCGGTCCAAGACTACCACGACGTACCCCAGCTGGGTCCGACCCAGAGCAGGTCGGGTCTGCTCAGACTGGGTCGGGTCGACACAGGCCAAGTTGGGGCAGACTGGTCCCAGAAACACTTAAATGACCATATCATGAGAACCAAAAATTCTTTTGACGAACCCTCTTTGGAAATATGATCACTTGATAGAGAAAGAACTTTTTTTAATACTCCACTTGAGTTTTTGAAATAGTTGGATTACAGCTAGGTTGGATCGAACCTATATCCAACTGGGCCCTTGGAACTAAAACTCTAATAACCCACAGACCGGGCATCCAATTGATAGACCATCTTTCGTATTGGAAACCTTATGACAAAGTGGTCATTTGGGATACTCCTTTTTTGATCTTAGTGGAATTCGAGGTACGACTGATACCTCTAGGGGCAGATTCAATGGATATCGAGCGCACATGGTGTGAGGAATCTTGTGGTAGGCTGTAATGTGAAGAAAGAACAACAATCCTATGTGGGTCAGCATCTATCGATCCTATGTGGGTCAACATATATCGAACCTCTGTGGGTCAACAACTATCAGATCCTATGTGGGTTTGGACTCAGTGATCCTGTGTGGATGAGCGCCCACTGATCCTATGTGGGTCAGATCCTGGGTAGGTCAGTGGGGGTTATTACCTAAAGATCCTATGTGGGTTAGAAGCAATTCTTCTTAACTGAATAAGATGCTATAGATTACAACCAATCATATATGCTTCTGTAATTAGATATACCTGGTGTGGGATGAGACTTTACACAAGTGGTGCTTCTTCTTCGTGGTGTTACCTGTGTGGTACTTTTACCTTTGTGGTGTTGTCATCGTAGTGTTACTCATGTGGTACATCAATCTTCATGGTCTTACTTTTGTGGTACTCCTATCATTGTGGTGTTACCTATGTGGTACTTCTACCTTTGTTGTGTTTTCTTCGTGGTGTTACCTATGTGGTACTTCTATCTTCATGATGTAACTTGTTTGGTACTTCTACCGTCATGGTGTTACCTTTGTGGTATTCTTCCCTCGAGTGTGAGATGATTATATCATGATAACTTATGTATATGTATGGGAATATACCTAAGTAGTGTTCATGACTTTTTCTTCGTGCTTTGAAATTGATTTCTTTCATTGTGGTATTTCCTTAGTGAAACACGGGGAGACCTATGAGGGTCATGGGATCCCAACTGAGTATCATTATACTCACCCCTACACAGGGTATTCCCACATCTTGTAGTGTCTTATATGGATAACAGACAACATTGATCAAGGCTGAGGGAGTCAGGACTGGACTATTCTCGGAGGTGGCCACTTGGCATGACGTGACACAAGGACTACTGATCATGAGATGTACATACCCTTCAGGTAGGATCCTATGTGGAAAATCCAAGAGTTGTTTTTTTACATTCCAATTATATTTGTACATTCATTTGTACTTGTACATTTCAGTTGGGTTTGTATTCTAGCCTCATTATTTTTAGCAGACTTTTATTACAACAGTTTACTTCAGGGTTTCTTATTGATGTGTTCTTGGACTATGAGTTTGTACAGGTTAAAAAGGCAGTGCATTCCCATTTTAGGGATACACCATTTTGATGATAGACTCTAGACCCATCCTCTAAGGAAGGTGGGCTTAGGGTAGTCACAACATAGGCCCTGAGGGATGATTTGTGACGAAGTGGTATCAAAGGAGTCGGTTCTACTAAAGAACTATGAATTTGAAATATTCTATGTGGAAATAGTGTTATGTTTCATGAGAGTGGTTTTCTGATTGGGGAATCCAGTATTGGTGCAGAAACTGATGTATCCATACACTAGGACCCTAAATTCTAATTTCTGACTCTACGCACTGAAACATTGATTGTGTGTGTTTTTGAAAAACTTTTCATGTAATCTCTTTGAGTTAGCTTACCAGGTATAACTAATTGACCGTGGAGCACCTGTTTTCTTTTAGGATGTCCCCACGAAGATAGATATCCAATATTCCTGAGAGAGTACATGATGATGGTCCATAGAGAGATGATCCCTTAGTTTAGGACCCTCTTATGACGTTAGCACCTTCGGGTGGTGTACTAGTAGCACCATTACCCGTAGTGCAACCATTTCCACCAACCCCAGTAGTAGAGGATGCACGCCAACAGAGCGAATTTCATGAGTTCCCATGGTAGAGGCCTCCAAGGTTCCGAGGCGAGACAGATCCACATGCAGCTGGGGAATGGCTAGAGGCTATGGCCAATGTTTTTTATTTAGTTGGGACACCAGCTAACCTTATAGTGATCCTAACAGCTAGTATTTTTTAGGCATCAATAGGGAGATGTTGGATCTTGAGGTTCCAGATACACGATGAGGTTACCATCATATGGGAAGACATATATGGACCTTTTAGGGCAGAGTTATTCTTTGCAACTATACGGCCGGTGCGTATACAGTAGTTGTTGCACTTATAGAAGGGCAGCATGACTATGGACTAGTACTCGACGAGGTTCACTGATCTATCCCGCTACTCCACCGACAAGTTACATGACACTTTATTTAGGGCCCAGACCATTGAGTAGGGCCTCTGCTGGTAGATCAGAGCATTGATGATATCGCTCTTTATACCGACATAGGCTGGGGTGCTAGAAAGATAACTTTTGGTGGAGAGCTTCCTAGCTGAGCAGGCACCGACAGTGAGAGCCACCACCAGATGTCAAGTAGAAGAGTCATCTGCCGCATGTAGTGTATGGATGACACATGGGACTAGGCGGACTAGACCTTATAGTGGATTACCTTAGGATATAGTGTTGGTGGTGGGGGGCTCACAGGACAAGGAGAACAAATTAGAAGTAGGCAGTGATACTCGTGCAACGGGCAGGGTCACATGGCTCATGACTGCCCGACCCGCCATATGGATGACTAGAAGACGGCTGAGGGACCACTTAGACAGAGGAAGAGATTCGATTTGGGAGGTCTTTAGGAAGCAGACAGACATGGTAGAGGAGCTATCCATGCAGTAGGTGGTGGGAAATGATTCGAGGATCTAACTCCACCACCTCTAGGTGGTCCACCCTGACCACGAGGTGTGGGATGACAGGGACGATCTCATCTCGAGGCATCTGAGACCTACGACCCCGGATCTTTAGAGGGGATTAGAGGTATGATCTGTGTCTACTCCACCATAACTGTAGTATATATAGACACATGTGCTAGTCACTCTTTTATTTCCACTACCCTTGTCTAGATCTCAATGATTCCAGTGGAGATGTTGTCTCGATCTTTACGGTTATATACTTCTATGGGAGATGATTCGACAATTACACAATGGTTTCGGTAGTGTGATAATAATCCAAGAGGAGAGAGCTTTGGCTGTAATCTTCTTGTATCTGCGTTAAGTCCTTATGGTGTCATCTTGTGTATGGAATGGTTATCCATAGTCCGTGCTCAGATTGACTATATTAGGAGCAATATGTGGTGTGTCAATGAGTATGGGACTAGGTTTTCCTTCATTGATGAGAGGGGAACCTTTATAGAAGAGGATGGACATACCCATAGGAGGTTGCAACCGATCACAAATCAGTTGGTCAGCCTTACCCTCATGGAAGTTGATGTTGAGAGTCCAAGCTATCCTGTAGTGGTGGAACGGGATGACGATGTCTTCCCAGATTATGTTCCAAGACAACCTCCTCACAGAGAGGTTTATTTTACATCAAACTATGCCCCAAGTCATAACCAAAATATACACAAACATATGAGATTTATCCCATGGAGATTCGTGAGTTATGGTAATAATTAGAGGACATGTAGAGGAAGGGGTTCATAAGTCCCAGTGTGTCTCTAAGGGTAGCCTTGATTTTGTTCACCAAGAAGGCATATGGGAGTTCCTCCAGGACTATTAATTTGAGATATTCTATACTCCTAGCAAGGAGAACATGGTAGAATATGAAATCAGAAGGAGGCCTGATCTCTAGTTTCTGAGTGAGGAGACAGAGCAGCTAGCCGCGTTACAAATATCCTTCATGAATAGAGATAGAGCAGATTACCTCCAGTCTGTGACAGTCACTCCACCAATCCTTTAGAGATTTAGGGAGGCACAACTTGGGGACATTGACTGTGAGGCATGACATGCTCAGATAACCTTAGGATAGGAACATAAAGGATATTATGAAGGTGGGGAGCATGCCATCCTCTTCAGAGGACACACCAGGGTACTAGTGGTGCCACATGAGGATGTGTTGATCAAGTTCCATGCATCCCATCTGGTGGTACATCTTGGTGTGGAGAAGATGTACCAGGACATCCGAAATAATCAATGGTGGCCTGGGATGAAGAAGGCACTGGCATATTTTGTTACATGATGCCTCACTTGTCAGTAAGTGCATGCTGAGGATCCTATTCCAATAGGCTTAGTGCATCCACCAGAGGTGCCAGAGTGGAAGTGGTATGATATCTCAATGGAAATTGTGACAGGTCTTCCACGTACATCAAGGAGACATGATTCCATCTGTGTGATCGTTGATCCACTCACTATGTTGGCCAAATTCCTACCTGTATGAGAGCATGGATCAGTATAGTTCATGGGATGCCTCTATATATAAGAGATTGTGTGACTTCATGGGGTGCCATCTACAATCATCTCTGACCATGAAACATGTTTTACTTATTGTTTGTGGAAGGGATTTTAGGAGGCGTTCAGGACTCAACTACGTTTGAGCACCACCTTTCATCCTCAGATGGATGGTCAGACAGATGAGACCATTCAGATATTGGATGACATGTTTCATGCATGATTCCTAGATTTTGGCTGTAGTAGGCAGGATCACTTTCCCTTGGCGAAGTTTGCATAAAATAAAAGTTATCACAACAACAATGGTGTGACAACATTTGAGGCCTTGTATGGTCAACCATGCAGATCACCTCTATGCTGGATAGACCCATGGGAGTCAGCACTTATTGGTCCTGAGTTGGTGCGGGATACTACTGAGAAGGTGCAGATAATCCGGGAGCATAAGAAGACTGCGCAGAGAAGAAAAGAGTCTTATGTTTATAGGAGGCAGAGATGTTTGGAGTTCGAGGAGGGAGACCATGTCTTCCTATGGGTCTCACCTCGATGTGGTTCAGAGAGATTTGGATGTGGAAGAAACATCTAACTGAGGTTTATTGGACCATTTCTGATTCTTTGGAGGATTGGAGAGGTGGCCTACCACTTGGCACTTCCACCGCAGTTAGAGAGGGTGCACGACATCTTCCACATATCCCAACTGAGGAGATACCTGCATAACCCATCTCTCATAATCCACCATGGAGAGATATACTTTGATGATGGGGTGACTTTTATAGATGTTCCAATAGAGATTGAGGATCGATGGGAGGGAGTCCTTTGAGGGAAGTTGACACCTCTGGTGCATGTTCGCTGGCATCACAGTAACCTCTAGGAGAGATCATGGGAGAGGGAGGCTAAAATTCGAGCTCAATACACCCATTTGTTTCATTAGTTTATGTTGTGGCTATTGGGGATGAAAATCCCTAAGGTGGGGAGAATGTAAAGACATGGATTTTCCGTGTAATATTTTAAATTATGTGATGTGATTATGAGTTTCTAAAAATTTATTGTGTGTGATTCTGAGGCCTGGTGTGCCAGGAATAATTTATGGAACTTTTTTAAGGTACGTTCAGTAAATGCATGAGCGGAGTTTCCTACCTTGTGAAATGGTTCTCCAATAAAACATCTGAGGGTACCATTGAATCTGATGTGCCGTAATTCTCTTAATGAACCCTCATAAATTCAATGAGCTTTGGACATCCTCCACTTATCCTATTTAAATGAAGCTTGAGGAGAGGTATCAGCACTGATTCACCAAACAATGAAGTGTAGAAAAAGTGTTGCAACACCAAACCCATGGAGGATGAATCTGGTTTCAGTGGGCGGAAACAGGTGGCACCAAACCGCGAACCGACAGATGACATTCGAGCGGAATCATTGGATGCGTGTTGTGGGAGATATGAACACCAGGCCACTTCCTCAATCACGGGCGTTATCCACTGTTCTGGATGTTGGGATTTTATTTTTGCCAAATTTCATGTTATTATTGAATCATTTAATCCTCACTCAGGATTATAAGCTTATGTAGAGAACGCGTGCCTAACAGACCCAGCATGAACCCTCCACAACTTTACTGCCCTTGAGTTCTCCATGGAAGATCGACGGCGTGACGACACTGACCAGCTACGATGGAGGAAACATGCCATCATGCGCTGTAGGAGGAGACAGGGGCACTAAGCCATGGAAGTTAGCAGAGCGGATGACACCAGTTAGCCGTGGAGGAGGGGCGACACACCATCACATGCCATAATTAAAGAAGGGGCCATGACCAAAGCCACTGTGGTCGGAGGAGGGGGCCGACACAATGGTCGCCGTAGATGAGGAGGGAGGCACGACCAGCGCACCACTGGAGGATGCATGTTAGGGATTTTCTACCATGGAGGGCCGAGGTTGGAAGCTGGTACACTCTCCTGTCATGGGTGGTGGAGCTGTGCGCCACTGGAGATGTCAACTGGCATCGGCCGAGTGCGACTGGTGGATGGACCTGCTATAGCGGGTCTTGCATGTCACTTGGCCGTTCCCCATGGTGTTTTCGCTGCGGAAGAAACTAAACAGCCCTCACATCCGTTCGGGAAAACCAGGGTCACACCCCCAGGAGGCAGCTAGGGTGGGCCCCGCCATAGTGGGCCGCTCTACCTAGCTATGGTGCGCATGACCAGTGGGGCCCGCACCCTGCCGGATGGACCGGAATACGGCCCAACGGGCCGTGCCAGCCACGGCCTAGCGGGCCCAGCTCTCCGCGACCCAGTGAGCCGAGCCCATCGAGTCGGACCCAGAATGGGGTGGGTCGACCCAAACTGGGTTTGGTTGGCCTAGTACGGGTAGGACTGGGTCGGATTGGACCCAGGCCCAACCGAACCCGAAAATACTTAGAAGGCCATATCTTGAGAACCAAATGCCCTTTTGATGAACCATCTATGGCACTAAAATCCTTGAATGGAGACGGTCATTTTGGTATACTCCACATGAGTGTTAGAAATAGTTGGAGTATGGCTGGGTTAGATCGAACCTGAATCCAAGTGGGCCCTCCGAACTAAAACGCTTAAAACTCATAGAACGAGCATCCCATTGATGCACAATCTGTCACATTAGAACACTTATGACATGAAGGTCATTTGGGTTACTATTTTGTGGAGCTTTGTTGTGGTCGAGGTACAACCGAAACCTCGACATGCAGATTCTATGGAACTCGAGCACACAGTGTGAGAGTAATCCTGTGGCTGGATGTAACCTGATGAATGAAAATTGATCCTATGTGGGTCAGAATATAGTGATTTTGTGTGGGCCAGCATCTATTTGATCTTTTGTGGGTCAGGGCTCAGCGATCTTATGTGGGTCATCGCACACCAATCTTGTTTGGGTCAGATCTTGTGTGGTTCAGTGAGGGTTATTAACTAACGATCCTATGTGGGATAACATCAGTGATTCTTAATAGAATAAGATGATCTAGCTTAAAAATAATCATATCTACTCCTGTACTTATGTTATACCTAGTGTTAGAAAAAATCTTACCTAAGTGGTACTTCTTCTTCGTGGTGTTACCTGTGTGGTTCTTCTACCTTCGTGGTGTTGTCTTCATGGTGTTACATGTGTGGTAAATTGATCTTCATGGAGTTACCTGTGTGGTACTCCTATCTTCGTGGTGTTAACTATGTGGTACTTCATCCTTCGTGGTATTGTCATTGGGGTGTTACCTATGTGGTACTTCTATCTTTGTGGTCTTACCTATGTTGTACTTCTACCTTCGTGGTGTTACCATTGTGGTATTCTTCTCTAATGTATGGGATGAGTGTATCTTGATAAAATAGATATATGTATGGGAATATACCTATGTAGGGTTGATTTCTATTGCTTCGTGCTATGAGATTGAAGTCTTGCTTTGTGGTATTTTTTAGTGGAACTCTGGGAGACCTTTGGGGTCTGCGGGTCCCTATAGAGTATCATTATACTCTCCCTTGCACATGCTACACCCGTACCTTGTTGTGTCTTGTGAAGATGATGAACAAAATTGATCGAGACTGAGAGAGTCAGGACTGGACGGTGCTCGGAGGTTTCCATTTGGCGTCACGTGACATAGGGACTAATAATCATGATCAGTTCCTACCCTTCTGGTAGGATCCTCATTTGATGATCCATGAGAATTTTTTCACTTTTCAATTGTATTTTTAATTCCAGTTGTACTTTTAATTTTTAGTTGTTCTTGTATTATGCCCCATTACATTCAGCAATCTTTTATTACACCAGTTTACTTCGTGGTTGCTTCTTATTCTATTATTGGACTGTGTGTATATACAAGTAAAAAAGGCTCTGCCTTACCGTTTTAGGAATACGCCTTTCCAGTGCTAGTCTTCACTACCAGGCCTATAGAAGGTGGGATTAGTGTAGTAACATCATGTGACTCGAGGGAGTAGTTATTAAATACTACCCCAAATAACCACAAGAGACACCACAGAAGCACCAAGAGCCAAACTACCCTAACCCATGAATCAGGTAATTCCTTACTAGATGTCACGATACTATTATCTTTGGGTAGAACTAACATGATTGCACAAGTTTAATATAATCCACATTAATGCATCATGATTATGGATATGGTCTTCACCTCTTCATATGTTAGGACTTTATCACAAATTATAGAAAAAGAAAAAAAACTAATCTCATAGGAAACAAGGTTCATTAATTACGTGAAAAAATAAAACAAGGTAAAATTAAAAAAAATCTGGATACAAGGCATGCATATGTGCTTATTGCTCCCAAACACTCTCCTCCAGTCCACCAAGCCTCAGAAACATAGGAAAAAAATGAATGGTTCATCCACGCTGCATCTTCTCTAGAAGATACTGCATCTCCATTGACCTGTCCACAAATGTTGCACCATCCTCGATATCCAAATCTCCCCAGTCAATGACATGAGAGACATCGTGAAGATATCAAAAAAGATAGAGACATGAATGTTGTAATTTATCTTCCCCATCTGTGGTGTCAATGAAAACTGTTATACCACCACATCAACTCACTACACCACCTCGTAGGGTCCTATTATCTTGGGAGAAATATTTCATCCTCTGACAAACCTACACTGCCTATGATGAGGGGATACCTTCAAGAACACGTGGTCCCCAGTATAAAAATCCAAATCCCTCCTCTTATGATCATCATACGAATTCTACTGGTCTTTTTCTACATTCATACTCTCAAGTAAAAGATGAACATTATCTCTCCGGATCGGAACTACCTTAGGACCACGAATAGTTGTCTCCCCAATCTTTGTCTGGAAAAAGGGAAAACAAAATGGCCTTCCATAAAATGCTTCAAATAGATCCATGACAATGGAAGTGTTACATCTATTATTATAACAGAACTACTCTAAGGGAGATTTTCACACCCAAGACACACCAAAATCCAAGGAACATGATCACTGCATGTCCTCTAACATCTGGATGGTCCGATTTGTCTACCCATATATCGAAGGGTTGAAGGCAGTCTAATAGAATAACTGAGTGCTAGACGCATTCTGAAATCCCCTTCAAACTCATGATGTAAAGTGTGTATCCCCATCCATGAAAAATTTCATCATAACTCCATGTAGCCACACCACCTGGTCTATATACCTCATGGAAAGTGCATCCAATATGATGGATTCTTGGATTTCCATGAGGTGTGATGATTTCATCAACAGATCCACTAATACCCTAATTGCATCACAACCTCCTTGACCCCTGGATAACATTGTGAATAAATCCATGGAGATGTTATCCAACATCAACTCAGAGATATCTAGGTGCTATAACAACCCACTAGGAACATGAAATACTACCTTCTCCATCTGATAGACTAACCACTTCCCCACAAAGACTTCCACTACATGATTTATCCCAGACCACCAAAACTGTTCTCTCAATCCATGATACATATTCGAAATTCTCAGGTGGATAACTCAAGGTGATCTATTAAACTCATAGATAAATCCCACACACATAACTAATGTGACAACTTGTCTTCCATATAACGACATCTAATTCTTACCATCTTCAACCATCCCTCTAGAGTATCACCCTAGTCGACATGATCACACATTACCTCTACCTCTGAGTCTCCCCACCTAATATCCTACACCCACTTCATTAGAGATGACTGTACTATCATCTAAAACATTCAACCTCATCCACTATCCATTCCATAATCTATTTTCAATGTTAAAAACTCCTCTATCTCCTTCCATTTTTTTTCAGATTCTGAAGGTACATCTCTTAGCAAGTTCCTACTCAATGGATCAACCATGGCATTCCCTTTTCTTGAGGTATAGGAGATCTCGATGTTCTAATCCAAGATAAAACCCATCCACCTTCTCTTTTGTATGTTCATATCTCATTGTGAAAAGATATATCTCATTATCATGTGGTCCGTGAAGACCCCAATGAACTCCCCAATGAGGTAATGTCGACATAACACTAACGCAAAAATGACCGCTATGTGCTCTAGATCATGGGTGGCATAGTTACGTTTATGGAGATGTAACATAGACCCATAAGAGATCAATCCCCTTGGCTAAATCTACACACACTACAAGAATAGATGGGAAGAATCATGAAACACCTAAAACATCCCCCCTTACTATGGATACTAGAGAATTAGAGCACTGACCAACTTCTCCTTTAGGTAGGTAAAAGATACCAGACACTATTCACACTAAACAAAGGTCTGTTCCTTTCTTGTCAGAGTCGTAAAAAAAGCTGTAACATGAAATAAATTGGATATAAATCTATATTAATAGACTTCTAGACCATGGAATCTATGAACTTCCACCATGTTCTTGAGTATTTCCCTAGAAATAACTACCTCAACCTTCAACGGGTCTACTACTATGCCCTAATGAGACAACAAGAGTACATGTATGGGTCTCCAATGTCTAAAAAATGCACTTAGAATAATTTCTGTAGACTTCCTGTCATCAAAGAACCCCCAAAATAGTCTTGAGATACATTATATGTTACTCGTATAAATTATAGTATTTCATAATTCCATCGATGAATACGATGAAAAAACATTCTAGAAACTCATGAATGATAGAGTTCATAGGTCCCATGTACAATACCGGTGTGTCTGTAACACCGAACTACATAACCATGAACTCGATGTTCCCATACCTTCACCAGAATGAATTCTTCGGGATGGACCCCTCCTTCACCCTCAACTAGTGATTCCAAGACTACAAATTGATCTTAGAAAGCCAACATGCTCCCCTTAGCTGGTCAAAAAAGATAATATATCATCGAGAGAGGTTAACAGTTCTTGAACATCACCTGATTCTACCTCTAGTGGTTTATGCATAGCCTCATTCCACTATCTTCCTTCGTTGCATAAAAGACCATAGCTCTACACAACAACAAACAAGGGTGGATAAATCCCTTAATTGTTAGGTCTTTGATATAAATATGTACCTCACACAACTCATAAGTTTCCACCTGATAAAGATCCATCGAAATCTAAGAGCCACTAGGTTGTAGCTCAATCCCAAACTCGAAATCATATCAAGGGGGATCAGTTAGAATGTCCTCGAGAACGACATCCAAGAAATACCCACCAACTCTGGTGGCCTCCCCTATCTATGTATCCACAGATTCCATTGTTAGCTCTACCAATAATGAATCAATAGGTTTTACATGCCAACTGCCCACCTGAAAACTTCTTTTTCCTATGAAATCCACACACCGACCATCTAAATTTGAAAACATGACTCCCCCCTAGAAGAATTCGATAACAACATTCATGGAAAACAACTATTTGATTCCAAGTATCACTTTGTATGGCTGCATAATTATCAAGAACATATCCTAATGGGACTGATAAAGCCTAAACATCAGCCTACATCCCCAGAAAACATCAAACAAGTTGTTCTCTCCTTTGACTGGGGTACATAACATGAGGGAAATGTAAATTAATTCTATGTTTATTCCCATAGAATGGGCTAGAGTGCATGAAATGAAGGTGTGTGAATCCCCTAAATCAATCAAAACATTATAGAGTACTCAAAAATTCAATTGTACCTTGAACAATCTCATGTACCGCTTGAATAGTTTCCTCTATGGTGTGTAACTGACCATGCACAATTTCCCATCCCCACTACTGATGACTGCCTCCTCGACCATGACCAGGCCGAGTTCCATGAGGAACATCATGAATTCTCCCTCCATTCCCTAATCCAGTTTTAGATAACGACCAGGTGCCATATCTAAAAGGTAAAAAAGGAAATCTAGAGCCTGAGTATTATGGAATTCAATTTTAGATTCATTTTTATTTTTTAATATTTAAATTCCCCAAAACAAAAAATTAAAATAAGAACAAAAGTCATCATGATGCATTTACCTTTACTAGGTTCTCTACCATACAAATAGTTTATCCTTACAGGGTCATTCAGTAATCATAGAGTCATTCCATCCGATCATAGGGGGACCTAAAATCATGTTTTCTAGTCAGTCTTCTCTAGCTTATGTCATCTACCAAGATCACCTAAAACTATCACCCTACAACCCATTCAATCCTCATTGTGACTGACACCAAACATCATCTAATCTCTGAACCATCACCGAAACCATTCTTTCATAACTGCATCCCTATAAAGAAACCACTCCAATGATGGAAATGGAGTAAGAGAGATAATGTGTAACAACCTTTGTTTTTGAAAATAATTTTTATATAATTTTTTTGAAATACTCAGTGTCTTCAAAACACTAATTTTTGTAACCAATACATTAAACATTATTTTCTACATTTTTGATTTAAATTTTGAATTACTAACATTCACAATTTCTTTCAGTAAGCTATTTAGAGTTTTATAATATCGGCTATCATTTTTTGTGAATATTAACAGGACCCTTATGAATAATAATGTACCCTTATTAATAGTACTATGAACCTTATGAATAGTTACCACTCCAATGAAAATATACATAAAATTTTGAGGACTTTTAAATAAAATAGAGTATTTTAGAAATTAATAATAATGTCTTGGTATTTTTGTGGGTAATAAATATTTAATTACAATTATAAATTATTAAATTAATAAAATTATATTTCATCAAAATTATTTCTATATTAATATTTTTTTGTTCTATTATTTGAATATAATTTACGAGACTTCAATTAATTTTTGAACGTATTATAAAATCAATTTTAAACATGAAATATTTTTAAAAAAAAAATTAATATTAATTTTATTTAAAATTTTAATTTAAAATAATTATAATATTATTTTGATAAAATGGAACTGATTTATGGATTATAAATATCGAAAAATGGTTATGGTGAATTCTTGGTATTTTTCTAAAATACTTCAATTTTAGGTCACTATTAAAATAGGACAATTTACGATAAATACTAAATGCCTGATTTATTGAGTCATAAGTGATGTAAGGCAGATGTAAGACCCCTTGTTTTTAAATAAAATGAAAATATTACTATTTTTCATCACAATAATAAATACTAATTATTGTCTTTGGAAAAATAATAAAATAATAAGTAATATAATGGGATAACCGTCCTCTCCTGCACTATTAAACCCCCTCACTCCCTCTTCACTTAATTCCACTCAATACTAGTTCCTTGTCTAAAATCATCTCAAATATCCTACCAAGATCCACCCCATATCCATAATCCCATGGTCTCATAAAAAGTTCCAAACCTCTCCCCTAAAGAGGCTCTCATGGAAGATTACTTCAAGAGGTAAATTCCTCTTTCAATTTTATTTAAGTTCATTTGTTTTCTTATTCATTCAACACCTCCTTTCATCCAAATGTTGTGATGACTCCAGTAACATACTTGTACTAGAAAGTTTTATGATAAAGGATTAATTCTTCATCATAACTCCTTTATACTTCTTTTATAGTGGAAACGAAAACATCATCTAAGATGATTTAATTTATCTCATTCAAGGATGGAAAGTTTACAATTTCTATTAGCATCTTCGATTCTGGTCATGAAACCAATTTTATGGTTGATACATACTATAACATATATATATAATAACTTATGGTAAGGTCTTGTAATTATTTTTTACACACGATATTGATTTTTAAATCCAAATGAGTCTGTTTTGATTAGAAATCGCCTATTAACTCAAACAATTTCCATTAAAGACTTATATAATGATTCATCTTCACTCAAAATAACCATAAAAATATATAAAAATATAAAATTATGTCTTATCACTAAAAATATACAAATTTTGTTTGGACAACCATTCTCATTTTAAATGTTTTTCTATACATGAATATTTGTAAACCAATCGGGAAAACCAAGGAAGAAAGCACTCCCAAACAATGGAATTGAATATATTAACCAATAAAAGGCCATGAATGAACCAAATATGTTTATAATAAATCAATTAAATGAATATTAGGTTCTTGAAACTTTAATTTATGAACCTAAATTTTATTATTCATGTCATTAAGATCATAAATGGATAACTATAAGAATAATGTTAAGGGTTTTCTACTTGAACATCCATTTTCATTTAGTTTACTCTTATTCTCTACTAACCTCAATTTAAATATTATGTATTCATATTTACTCCTCATATATTTTGTAATAATGTTTTATATATGTGTACCCACTAGAATCCTAGTTTCATTTTTGGGGGATATATGGTTTTCAAAGATCTTTCAAAAATTCTACCCGAAATACAAGGGAGATTAAAGGGAATTTTTCTAATTCTTAACTATTTTAAATTTCACTCTATAATCTATTTTTAGTGATCATTAGATTTATAAAAACACACATTTTATTATGAATATACTATCTTACATCACTTCTGGTTTTATACAAATACTTTTCCAAAAGTACTCTTCTTTTTCACAGTAAACGAGTATTTATCTCAAAGAATTACATGATGATTATCTTCATATATTTCCACACTCTTGTTGATTATTATGTATGATATCATCTACCATATTTAATTTAATGGTTTATGATTGGTTTGAATTTATATGTACTATCTTAAAACCACTCACCAATTTACTCTGAACGGTTTGTGTTTAGGCTTAATATTTAGGGAAAGTTATATACATTTTATATGATAGTTTCATATAAATTTTTATGTTGTTTATGATTATCCCAATTGATATGATGAATTAATAGGAATTAATAAGTGATGGGTGGGGCCTACTATATACCTTCGATGCATTCATAGTTCTCATGAGACAAACTACTGTCTTGGAACAACACCATGTAAAAATGATTATTTATGGTCATTGAACAAGGCCTTGATGGGTATGACTATGATGTCCGAAATTGTGCATTATCACATTATGAAACTAGTAATTGAAATTTCATGTGGTAATTTTACTAGTAGAATACACATGACTATGCTTTAGAGTGTCATTATTTATTTAGCTCTTATTCTTTCCATAAAGTGTTCAGGTTCATTTTTAATGGCATGTGTTTTTTATTCACCATGACTAATATTTATGTTTAGGATATATTGAGATATATTTCATTCCCTTATTCATCATTTTATCTCACCTTTATATTTTGTTTCATTTTCTCAATACATTAATATGTTTTTATGAATTGACCGCAGGGATATACATAGAGTTGTGGATTTTCATAATAGAACATGTATGTTTTATTTCATTTCAAGATTTGTTGTTGATTATATGTATTTATATTCATTCCAAATTTACTAATCTTCTTATTTATTTAGGATACATATTCCTGGTTTATATTTAAATCTAATAAAATAAGGAACAGACTCTGGGGAACTGGTGTCAGGTCCTTACAGTCTTTATGTGAGGAAGTTTAGTAGAAAACATGGAAACTAGATTTAAAAAATATTGATTAGGGATCAAAACCCTAAGATAGACTTTGAGGATAATCCTAAAATAACATCAATGAATTTTGGTAAGGAATATATTATGGTTATATTTTTATAAAATACATCATTTTCTCGGTACAACAATGGACATGATTTAGACACAAATGTAAATAGGAGTGAATAATATGATAAGGAGTTTCAGGATTGACCTGGGGTATCCTGGTACATGAAAATGGGCCTTACTGCACACCTGGTTAGGCACTCCTAGGGGATATACTTAGCATAATTTATATCTTATTTATAAGAAATTATGAAGGATTTAGATGTAGTTTGTTCCTTATAAACCCATTTTATGATTATGGGATTATCCATACATAGGATTTCAATTTATGATAATAATTTTAGAAGATATTATTCATTATGATTCATAACCTAATCTAGTGTATTCCATTATTTAGAAATGTATCCTAGTAGAATTAATGGAATCTACACGAACCCACATATCCAATATAGGGATTTCCCTCTAATGAAAGACAGTGATGTTTTCTCCATAGATATCACTGGTATTGAGAAACATATAACTATACAGGGAAAACAAACTAAGGTTATAGAAAATAACCTTAATCGAATGGAGCATTCAGATCTATAACATGAAGGAAATATGTTAGTTATCTTTATGTGACAACAACATCCGTCATTTAATGAGACTAAAACCCCATTCGTAGTGGAGGAGTGGATTAGTCAATTAGATAAGTTATTTATCACTTTGGGATGTAATGACAGAGAGAATGTTTTACTGGAGGTTTATCATCTATCAGAATATGTGGATCAAATGTGTTCTTTAATTAAAAACATAAAGGAGGATGAAGAGATTGAAGAAATGGAATGAAGGTAGTTTAATGAGATTTTCATGGAAAAATACATCCCTCATGAACAACGAGTAGATATGGGAAGAAAGATTCTGAATCTGAGGTAATAAGAGGATGAGAATGTCTCAAAGCATGAATATAACATTACAAGGATATCAATTCAAGCTGCAGACTACAAACATAATACAAGGATAAATATTGATAGATTATTTGATGGTTTAAAACCATTCATTCGATGATCTCTAGTCTACCAAAGTTTCTCATCATATGAATATGTACTCTCAAGTGATATCAAGATGGGAAAATAATTCTATAAGTCATATGATTTTAAGTGTATCTAAGAAAAGAAGAGGGATTCTGAGGAATCAAAAAATATAGATAAGGAAATGGGGAGAAAGGGAAGAGTAGACCTTATAACATTTGATAATTATGGGATATATACTGTAATGACCCATGTATTTATAAAATAATAATTTTTCATATCTATTAATATTTAATAATATTATATTAATTTTATTTTAAATAGGAAAATTATTTTGTTGTCATACTAAACACTAAACAATAGGTTTCTTTGAAATCTTATGTTTTACACAACTTTGAGTTCTACCGAAATATAATATAATAATATTATTATTTTAATTGGTAGTTAATGCATAGTCTTTGTATTAATGTGAGTGAAAATAAATAACTAAATTATTATTACATGTTATTTTTAAATGTCTCTATATTTATCCAATAAATTTTAGAGGCTTTAAATAGGAATGAATTTGATTTTAAGCATGAAATACTCTAATATTCATTAAAATGTTGATTTACTACCTTTTGATGGAGAACCCTTTTTAAATATTGTTTTTTTACTTTTATATGTTCCATTTGACAAAATAAATTTAATATATATAATATGGAAATCAAAATTTACTTTGGAAATTTTTTGGAAATTTTTCTGATTAAGTTCATTTTTAAATGAATAGTGAAAATACTACATTTTTAGTAAACACATTCTTTTAATACAATTTATTTATTTGATTATATTTTCATTTTAATTGGTTTTAAGAGGTAATTAGATTATATTTTTATCATTTAATCCAATATTGGTCATTGGTAGTAATTTCACATTGAAATTTGACATAAACTCATGTCAGTTTTTGGGTAGTTTTTAATTCTTAAAAACACGTTTTCCAGTTTTGACAAGTTGAATTAATTTTAAATTAATTTATTCAACATCCATATTTTTAATTGGGAAAAAATAATTCCATATATTGAATCATGATCTCTAAATTGTGTAAATAGGTTACTTTTATTTTTGGACATTATGAATAGTTATTTCAGTAAATATTTTAGTTACAATGGTTAATGGGTAAATATGGTAAATATGGGTAAAAATAATATTATAATAGTATTAAATTAACCTATCACATTTCATCACCCTATTCTATGAGATATGTACGATACTGGGCATCCTGGGATCGATTTTAGGTCTTTATTGAGCAATTGTTTTTTGTAAAAATGACATTAAATTACTTTTAATTTAATGTTAAGGAAAATATAACCTAAACATGTATATTTTACTAAAACAATTTTTATATGGGGTTATATAAGTGATAACATAAGCAATAAATAGACATTATAAATATAAAAATATTTCCAACATCATGGTATTTTTATTTATAATTTTTAGACATCAAATAAATAAATTTATTTATGACCTAATGTTGATGTAGTGATTACCTTATTAATTAATGATTTAATTAAATGAGATTATAAATATTTAAATAAATTTATTTTGAAACTTTTTATTCCATCCATTAATTTTATGGTTTCTAATCACTTGTTATATTTTAATTAATGAAGTTTCTTTTTCAAATTAATCAAGTTTTTATTGGTTGTTTAAAACACATCATGATATAAATTATATAAAAATTGACATAAACGAGTTTTTAAATCAATTAATATTTTATTAAATGATATAATAGTCCTAAAAATAACTTATTCAGCCAAATAAATTAGATAATGTTTTAAATTTCATTAATGAACCACTTGAAGTTCGACTTTCATTTTATGTGAACTATATTAACCATATAGTATGAATATACAAGAAGACATGGTAATAGTTATATTAGCTAACAATGTGTTAAAGACTAGTTATAAGGTTATATTTGAAACCAAAACTTGTCTAAAACATATTGGTTGATAGGATTTCTACCCATCCCCATTAGATATTTGAAATATATCACTTTGGTGTTATTATAATTTGAAAATCAATTAATAATAAAATAATATTTCAAAATATTCCTAATGTTCTCCCTCCCCCTTATAAAAGGACACCATCCCTAACCCCTTACTCAAAGCTCTCATTACACATTATCCCATCCATCCTCTTCCCAGATAACCTTCCAACATCCCTATCTTCCTCTAAGAATCCTTACTTTGGGAAGAAAAAAATTAAAGAATACTTTGTAGCTTCAATCAAAAGGAGTTACCCGCTTATGGGTGATGTCTTATATCATGATTATTTCATTTATTTTCCTTCTCCAACTACCTAAAATATCTTTATTCAATCAGTTTATAAAAAAAATTTATCTTTAATATACTGGGTTTTTACGAGAATAATTAAAACTAAACATAAACACACATACAACTAATAGGTATAGAACATATTGTTTCTCTGGACGGCGAACTACTGCCTCACGAAATGATGATTGTTCAATCTTTTATTTCAATCTCTTATGGTGAACATTATGATACAAGTATTATTATATATTATTTTTATGAAATTTATTTTATCTCTTTTCTACTATAATTGTAATTTAGAACATACCTTTATAATTTTCAAGTTGTATAAATATGATACTTGGTTTTTACGATGTGAGGACTAAAACCCCCTCAAAGTGATATGAATTCTTCATGATATACTTGGAACATATAAATTATGTAATTAATGAACTTATATGACATATAAAACATATATATTATACTGTAATTATAATTTACCTATGTTTTATTTAGTTTTCATTCATTTAAATATGAAACAAGGAATGTAGCGTTCATGGGTACGTACGCCCTACCATCTCCGTGAACGGTTAGTTTCATTTCTTATATATAAATTATATTAATATTATAAATAAATACATACAAGATATATATGATATATATGATATCTAAAACATGAATATAATTCTGGAGATAATGGAGTTTTGACCACAAGAACAATTTGAAATTAAAACAAGTTCATTTTTGACTCAAGTTCCAAACATCGACAAAATGTCTAATATGAGCCCAAATAATTAACTAATTGTTATATCAAGGAAATAAATGATATAAAAGGAATAATAAACTTGAAAACAGTTTTGAAGCAAGTATAAATTATATAAAGATTATTATTAAGAAATTAATGAACGAACGAGCCAAGTCAGACTCTAGCTAAGGGACTTCGTATAAATCTCCTTTATTTGAGGCATATTTTGATTTATACACGACTTTATTTTATATATTGTATAATCCCCATTGAAATTTAATTTTATTAAAATGGAATAATTTTCTATGAATAATTTTATTAAACGAACAAATTAATTTTTGTTAACAAATGCGGTGATAATGACCTTTCTACCTCTGTGATTATTATTAGATATTTGTATTCCTTAACAAGTCGTGATTTTTTTGAATGTAAAATAAAAACCATATACTATTTTTACATATTTTAGTACTAAAAATGGTTTTGAAAGTGGACATTATTATTTCAATATCATGAAATTATTTCCTGTTATTTAAAAATAAATTTTATGATTGATATGTTTATATTTTCCATCTTTTATGTGTGATGGTTATAAAATGGAAATTAGACATTTGATGGGTGGTTATGTGATAAAATGAATGATATGTGGTTTTTTGATAAACCTATGATAGGTGGTTTCATTATAAACTCCAATGCATTAGGTATGGAAGTCGAATGATTGACTATTCCATTTACTGATATGTATGGAAGTCGACTGTATGGTTATTACATTTATGTTTGTTTATGTAACAAGTTTCCTACATATGTTATATTTTGATTTCAATAGGCTTTATGGTAATATTTTGGTTTCAAAAAGTTTAATAAAAGAGATTATATTCAGTGAAGTGTTTTTGATACTTTTTTAAGGTGAAAATTATTACTTTTTGGAAATTCTTCATGGTTTACATGGGGTTTTTAAAAACTAACATTTTTCTTTTTTAGGTATCCCTTACTGTGATTTTTATTATCATAAAATGTTTTTGAAATGTTTTTCACATAACATAAAGAGGAATAGGGTCAAATATGGGATTATGGAAAAGTCAAGGAACTAGACATGTATTTTTTTAAAGAGTTTCTATATTATAAAAAATAGATAGTGATTAGAAGTGTATAAATGTAATATTTAAGTTGTTATGTATATGTTATGACTTAATCATAAAAATATATAAAACTAAAAATATCATCAATGTTAATTATTAACGCAATTCAAGATTATGTAATTTTTAAGGCTGGGGTGATACATTTGGTATCAGAGGTCAGTTTTGATAACTTTAGGGGTTAGGTTGTTATTAAAGCATAAGTTATATAACCATAAAAATTAGAATATTAGAAAGAGTCATAGTAATTTTATATAAATTGATTGAGTTTAAGATAACTTTAATAAGTATATCTTAGTGTTTACCCTCCTCATATGATATTATATGATGATTTTACTGATATAATCAAACAAACCTTTTTGGTTTTAGTAAATTTCTTGATCTAATATGAATCAAAGTAATAGTGGGTATGAGTAAAACTCTGGTGGTTTTCTGAATGAGAAAACAAATAAAATGGGAGCATCAATGAGAACTCTTCTGGTTATTATTATCCAAATATCTTGATTCATGATTGACCATATAAACATTGGTGATTTTTCTAAGGAATCATATATGCATGAAATGAATCCCAATGAAGGATTAGGTAATAATAATAATGTATAGTATATTTAAAAACCTATGTGTCAATTATGTGGAAAGAAACACTTAAGAAACTACTTTAATTTGATAAGAAGACATTTCAGATGCGGTAATGAAGGTTATAAAGCAATAACCTTCCATGAAAAAAGGAAGTGTTTAGTTGACTACATGAAAGGGAAATAAGTTCTTTATGAGGGATCAATTGAATGTTTTAAATGTAATTTTCACGATCATTATAAAAATTGAAGTCATACCAAGATGGTTTGGGAATGGGATTATCAAGATCATACAAATATATGTTTACCAATTCCTAATGACACTCTAAATGAAGATGTGGAAAACTGAAAATTATCGACAAAAGGTATACATTATTTCATATCTTAGGTTTTTATATTAAAGAAATATTTGGATATTATTCATGATTTTGTTTATAGGAATATGTATAAAAGAAAAAGATGGAAAAACCTTGATAAAGGATCATAAATAAATTTCGATGATTATGATTTATATGAATTGAAGAGTTATGTTGGATCTATGGATGATGATATGTTTAAATGTGTTAATGATGGGATTAATTTGGGATACATATTCGAGTATGTGTAACCCTGATGTATAATATGTGATAATTTTATTCGAGGAATAATTTTATTTTCTTGGGTGTACAAGATAGATAGCCACAGGGGTTCAGGTGATCTTTTGTTTTCGAGGCAATTATGGGTTATTAGTTTTGGGATGAAAAATGTGAGGTATGAAATACACATTGATTTTAAAATATGTTATGGATATTTTTAAGGATTTTAACTCATTTTTATAATGTCATTTGAATAATAAATTTTTTGAAAAATGAGAACAGGTAGACTTTGTGACAACACCTCACGTTGGACAAAGCTGCGAGAATTGAACCCACAATCAATGTGCAACTAAGATTTATCGTGTACCACTTGAATACATAAAGTCCATGATTAGTATGATTTATTATGTTTTTAGTTAAATGATTTTATGGATTAAGAATAAGATGATTTTTGGAACTTATATTTTTTCAAATGGATATCCTTATTATAGGAAAATTATTTGGTGATTAGGTGAAAAAGGTTATTTTAGAAGACATTCACTCTTTTGGGAACACTATATGCTTAAGGAAAATAGAATAATATTGGATATCATTTTTGGAGTACTAATTGAAATTTTATTTTGGAATGATCTATGTTTTTATTATGGACATATGGTGATATGTGTTATTTTTGGAAATGATTAACATATCATAGTGAATCTGTGATCAGGTTAATTACACTTCAGTATGTGACTTTAAGAGTAGTCGATGTTAATTTGAGATAAATTTTATGATTTACTGTGGAATACTGTGTGATTAAATCCTTTTATGTTTTGGGATTAAATCATAGTTTAGATTAGTTTTAATAATTTTAAGGAAAATTGTTTATTTAATGTTATTTGTTGAACTTTGGGTATTTGTTTTCGAATTTTGGAGAGTAAGAGTAGTATTGTTTTATAAAGTATTATCATTTTTAGGGATTATCTTCCCTCGTACTAAGAATTTTGGTAATGGTTAATGTCTTAAGATATGGGAATTATATAGTTCATTGTTTTTGGATTATGCGTTTATTTATAAGTTTTCTCTAGCACTTCAGATGTGACTAAGATATCTTGAATATTCATCATTTGGAGAAAAGGTGAGTTTCTGGTAGAAATTTGATTAAAGGATAAAACACGACTTTTCAAGTAAGTATATTTCCATATGATCTTAGACTAGGTAGTAATAAAATTCTTCCACACTCTGAAAATGACCATGAAGAAAAAACTTTATACACATACTTTTATCATCAGACTTCTACCCAACCACAAATTTATGGTATTGTGGTGGTTATCTTTCTGTTATCAGGTTCTCTATCACTATCTATTAATCTTAGAGTGTTTGTTTCACTTCCATATCCTTGTTTTCCTACATGGAATCCTAGAATGGGTTATCTCGATTGACCTTTGTAATTCTCTTTATTTATTTTAATGTGATTGTTTTATTGACTATGTTATGATTTGGGACATTCAAGGAAATTTCCAAGCCCATATTTAAAATTTTGAGGACACAATTTCAAAATGGGGGGAAGGATATAAAGACCCATGTATTTATAGAATAATACTATTTCATATCTATTAATATATATTAATAACATATTATTTTTTTGTTAAATAGGACACTTTGTTCGATAGCGTACTCAAGACACAACAATGAGGTTTTTTTAAATGTTATGTTGCACAAAAATTTGAGATATACCAAAAAATGATATGCTAACAATATTATTTTAAATTATAGTTAACACATAACAATTGTATTTTTGGGAATGAACATAACAAGATAAATTTTTATTACACATGTTTGTTAAATGTATATACAATTATCTAATAAATTTTAGAGGCTTAAATTAAAAATGAATCTGATTTTAAGCATTAAATTCTCTAATATTTTTTTAATGGTCGATTTACCACATTTTAATGGCGAACGATTTTTATAAATTTTTTTCACATTTATGTGTTCCATTTGAAAAAATAGACTTCTTCTATAGAAGCGTGATATCAAAATTTACTTTTGGTTTTTTTTGGTATTTTTTTTGATAAAGTTCATTTTTAAATAAATAGTGAAAAATACTACATTTTATGTTAGAACTTCCTTTTCATTAAATTTATTTATATGATTAGATTTTCCTTTTTATTGGTTTAAAAGTGTAATTATATTATATTTTTATCATTTAATCCCATTTTGTACATTATACTAATGTTTTATGTAGACATATAAGAATATTTCATACAATATTGTATTTTCTTTATAAATTTTAAATATCAAATAAATAAATTTATTTTGGATAGAATGGTGATGTAGTGATTACCATATTAAAGAAATATTTAATAATTGAGAATATAAATATTAAAATAAATTTATTTTATAACTTTTTATGCCATCCAAAACTTTTATGGACGTTTATGACTTGTTATCATTTAATTAATTCTGGTTTTTAGAAATAATCAAGTTGTTATAGATTTAAAAAAAATAATGACATGAATTATATGGATATACAAGAAGACATGAAAATATTAAAATTAGTAAACTCAGGGTTAAAGATAAATGATATGGTTAAATTTGAAACAAAACATTTCTAAAACCTATTTTATGAGAGTAATTTGACCCAGAATCATCTGATCATTGAAATATATCACTTTAGTTGTATTAAAATTCAAAAATAAATTAACAATAATGTAATATTTCAGATCAATCCTAAAGTTCCCCTCCTCCCTCTTATAAAAGGACACGACTTCAAACCCATTACTCACACGTCCAAACACCACTTGGCTCATCCAAACTCTCCCCAAATATGATCCCAACATCCCTATAATCCTTCTAAAAGCCTTATGATGAGAAGAAGGAAGTTAATGAAGGACTTTTATCTTAAATCAAAAGGAGTTTCCCGATTTGAGGTAATGTCTTCTCTCAAGATTCTTTCATTTATTTTCTGTTCTAAAACCCATTAAACTCTATTAATTAAATTATTTTATAACAAAACCAGTATCTTCAACATAATAGGTTTTTGTTATGAGAGTATTCAAACTACATTTATGCACATCTCTGTCTAATGGGTATAGAACATACTATTTCTGTGGACGATGAACTATTGTCCCAGAAAACAATAATTGTTCAATCTTCTCCTACCACCTCTTATGGTGGCCATTATTATGGTACTGTAATAATATATGATTATATGAAATAGGTTTAATCTCTATTAAAATTTAATTCTAATTTATAACATAGCTTTATACTTTTCATGTTGTATAAATATTATAATTTCATTTGAGAGAGTGCGGACTACCACCCCCTCAAAGTGATTTGAATCATTCATGCTATGTATGGAACATATAAATTATGGAATTAATAAACATATGTAACAAATATAACATATATAATATACTATAAATATAATGTACCTATGTATAATTTAGTTTTCATTCATTTAAAAATGAAATGGAAATGAAATAAGGGTTCATGCGTACGTACGACTTACTATCTTCATGAATTGTGCCTTTCATTTATAATGTCCAAAAACTATGGACTATACTAAATAAATAAATACTAGATATATATTAAATATATGATATCTAAATCCGGAATATCATTATATATATAATGGAATTTTTACCACATGGACAATTTGTAATTATAACAAGTTCATTTTTGACTCAAGTTCTGAACATCTACAGAATGTCTGATATGAACTCAAATAATTAATTAATTTTTATAGAAAGGTAATAAGTGATATAAATGGATTATAAAATTGAAAAATGTTATTAAGAAAGTATAAATTATCTTATGTTTATTGTTAATGTAATTAATTAACGAACGAGTCAGGTCAGGCTCGAGTAAAGGGACATCGTCTCAATCTCCTTTCATTGAGGCATATTATTATTTATACGTGAAATTATTTTATACGGTGTATAATCCCATTTGAATTTTAATTCCATAAAAATGGAATACTTTTTACAAAGCCTTTAACTAAACATCTAAGGAAATATATTTTTTAACGTATTAAATGACAACGACCATTCTGCCACAACGATCATTTTTTAATATTTTGATTGCTTAACAAGCCATAATGTTTTTAATGGAAAATAAATACCACATAAACATTTTTCATATTATGGTATTGAAAATGGTTTGTATAGTGTATATAAATATTTAAATATCTTGAAATTATTATTATTCAAATATCAATTAATAATAATGTAATATTTCAGATCATTTCTAAAGTTCCCCTCCTCCATCTTATAAAAGGACACCACTTCAAACCCATTACTCACACGTCCAAATCCCCCTTTTATCATCCAAACTCTCACCAAATATTATCCAAACATCCATATCATCCTTTTAAAATCCATATGATGGGAATAAAGAAGTTAATGAAGTCCTTTTAGCTTAAATCAAAAGGAGTTTCCCGATTTGAGGTAATGTCTTCTCTCAAGATTCTTTCATTTATTTTCGTTCTACAACACCCTATACTCTATTAATTAAATTATTTTATAACAACAAAAGTATCTTACACATAAAAGGTTTTTTATGAGAATGATTAAAAATACACTTATGCACACCTCTGTCTAATGGGTATAGAACGTACTGTTTCTGTGGATGATGAACTACTATCCCACAATACAATGATTGTTCAATCTTCTCACACCACCTATTATGGTGGCCATTATGATGGAACTGTTATAATATATGATATATATGAAATATGTTTAATCTATATGACAATTTAATTATAATTTATAACATACCTTTAAACTTTTCACGTTGTATAAATATGATAATATCATTTGACAAAGTGCGGACTACCACCCCCTCAAAGTGATTTCAATCATTCATGCTATACATGGAACATATAAGTGATGGAATTAATGAAATTATGTAAAAAATATAACATATATAATATAATATAATTATAATATACCTATGTATAATTTATTTTTCATTCATTTAAAAATAAAATTAAATGAAAGTAGGGTTCATGCGTACGTACGACTTACTGTCTTCATGAATAGTTAATTCCATTTCTTATATCCAAAAACTATAGACTATAATAAATAAATAAATACTAGATATATATGACATATATGATATCTAAATCATAAATATCATTCTATATATAATAGAATTTTGACCATATGGACAATTTGTAATTATAACAAGTTCATTTTTGACTCAAGTTCCGAACATCGACAAAATGTATAATATGAACTCAAATAATTAATTAATTTTTATAGCAAGGTAATAAGTGATATAAAAGGATAATAAACTTGAAAAAGTTTATTAATAAAGTATAAATTATCTTATTTTTATTATTAAGGTAATTAATTAATGAACAAGTCAGGTCAGGCTCGAGGTAAGGGACATCGTCTCAATCTCCTTTCTTTGAGGCATATTATTATTTATACATGACTTTATTTTATACGGTTTATAATCCCATTTGAATTTTAATTCCATACAAATGGAATCCTCTTTTACCAAGCGTTTTACTAAACAACCAAATAAATATATTTTTTAACTTATGAAATGATAATGACCTTTCTTCCATTGCGAGCATTTTTTAATATTTTGATTTCTTAACAAGCCATAATTTTTTTAATGGAAAATAAATACCACAAAATAATTTTCCATATTATGGTATTGAAAATGGTTTTGATAGTGGATATTAATATTTAAATATCTTGAAATTATTTCTTGTGATTGAATATGTAATTTTATGATTGAAATGTTGTTATTTTCAATCTTTTATGTGATAAACCAAATGAAGGATGGTTCCTTGATAAACCATGTATGAGAGGTTATGTTAGGACCTACAATGAATTGAGTATGTAAGTCAGTTGTATGGATATTCCATTTAGTGATATGTGTTGTAGTTGACCATATGGTTATTCCATTTAATTATTTTTATGTCCCAAGTTACATTTACATGCTATATGTTTCATTCTATCGGAATTTTGGTAATATTTTGGTTACAAAAATGGTAAGAAATGAGAAAATATTCAGTATAATGTTTTTGATAATTCTATAAGGTAAAACTTATTAATTTATTATAAAGTATTCATTATTTACATATTGTTTTGAAAAACTAACTGTTTTCCATATTTATGTATCCATTACTGATATTTTTATGCTCATCCCATTTTTTTAATGTTTTTATAGTACATAAAGATGATTAGAGTCAAGGATATGATCAAAGAAATGTTATGTTGTTTAAATCATGGACCTAGAGATATCATTTTTAAATATTTTTTGTATTATGATAATAATGTATAGTGATTATAAGTGTCTAATTTTAATATTCAAGTTGTTATGTATATTCCATTACGTAATTCTAAAAATATATAAACCTGAAAAAGACACTCAATGTGAATTATTAAATTAATTCAAGATTATATAATGTTTAAGGCTGGGACCTTAAAGACACCCTGATACTTACCAGAAGGGTATGGGTGTTTGTAAAAAGTGTGGATAAAAAGGCCAACTATCCAGGGATTGTAAGGGGAAGAAAGAAGAAACCAATGTTCAGTGCTTAAATTGCAAGGAAAAGAGAAATCAAGAAAATAATTTTCCATGGAATCAAGGAAACATTCTCCAAACAAGGACAAGGGAGCAAGGCCAAGCTTATATGGTCACAACTACTAAGGATGATGTTTATAACGATGTGATGGCTGGTACATTAAACATTTTCATGAACATATCCAATGATTTATTAGATTGCAGGTCATTTCATTCTTTAAAATCTTCCTAGTTTTCCAAGAAAAATAGATATTTCAAATTTGAATTAATAAGGTAGTTGTTAGTCAAAACTCTTAAGGTAAATATCATTCTAACCAATTTGTGTCTGGAAGTCTCCATTATGGAATATAAATGTTCTTTATCTACTGATTTTATTATCATTACCATTATTTTCATGAATATAATCATTGGAATGGATTATAATTCTAACAATTATGCGAACATTTATTGCAAGATGAGGGAGTTTATCATTTTTTAGGATGATGTGAAATCCCTTATATTTAGGGTCGAAACATCACTATCCGATTCTCATATAAATCCTCCAACAGTAGCTCTATTGAATTCAATTATGGGGGGGGGAGGGAATTCAATGGCTATGGGTGAGGAAAGGAATGTTCAAATAGAGGATGTACCTATTGTTCATGAATATGTTAATGTGTTTCCAAAGGATTTACCATGAAATCCTCTAGAGTAAGAAATTGAGTTTATAATTGAATTAATTCAAGATTCAAGGCTTATATCAATACCACCATATAAAATGACAATAATGGAATTTGGGGAACTGAAGAAATAACTAGAGTAATTAGTTGATAAAGGTATTATTTTCCCTAGTGTTTCTCTAAGGGAATCACATGTTATTTTCATTACGAAGAAATATGGATCTATGAGTGTGTTAATTGACTATAATTAGATCAACGTAATAACAATAAACAATAATTATCACATACCTAGCACTAATGATTTATTTGATCAACTTCATATATCCCAATATTTTTAAAAAATTTATCTTCGATATTGATATCATTCGTTCTCTGTGATGTAGGAAGATATTCCAAAGACAAAACTTTGAACTAGGTATAGGCATTATGAGTTTATAGTAATTCCTTTTAGACTAGCTAATGTAGCCTTTATTTTGAAGGATATAATGAATAAGGTTTTCAAGGAATATCATAATGACTTTGTGGTGGTATTTATTGATGAGGTCTTTGTATACTCCAAAATAATGGAATATCATGAAAATCAATTACGCACTATTCTAAAGACTCTAAGAAGAAATGAATTTCATGGGAATATTAGAACATGTAAATTTAAGCTTCAATTATTTTCCATTCTTAGCCACATTGTATCTAAGGATGGTATACTTGTTGATCCTCTGAAGAAAAAGGATCTGCAAGAATGGCCAACTCTAATGAACATAAATGAGGCATATAGTTTTATTGGTTTAGTTAGTTATTATTGGTGATTCATTCAGAAATTTTCTTCTTTATCCAACCTAAGGACCAATATTACACATAATGGAGTTAAGTTCGTATGGATTAAAGAATGTGAGGAATGTTTTGAAGAATTCAAGATAAGATTCGTGAATGATCCAATCTTAAATCTACCATTGGGGAATGATGTGTTTGTGATCTATAGTGATTAATAAAATAAAGTACTTGGTTGTATCCTTATGTAGAATGAAAGAGTTATTACCTATTCCTAAAGGTAGTTAAAAATTAATCAAAAAAACTATCCTACTCTTAATCTTGAATTAGCTACTATGATTGTTTCTCAAAATATATTGAAACAATGTCTATGGTGAAAGATTTGAGATATATACAGATCACAAGAGTATGAAGATTATCTTAACATTGAAAAAACTCAACCAGAGGTATAGGCGATGACTCGAACTACTAAAGAATTATTTTTTCCTATACAAAACCACCATGGAAAAAAATATGATATCCAATTCATTGAGTAGGAAGGATCATGGATTTATATAAAAAATGAGGATTAGATGGGATCCTGTATTCATAGATCTAATATGGATGGATATGGAAATTATCAAATAATGTGAAACATCATTAGATGTTTAATTTTTTCCCAACCATATTTATTATCAATGATTTAAATCACTTAACCTAATGATGAAATCCTTGAAAAGAAAATGAATTTTGTGAAATATGAGAAGTTTTCTGACATCATATGTGAAGATGGAATTCAGAAATATGGGGAGAGTTTATTTTTTCCCTATATAACTCTTATTAAAAGGGAGTTATTAGATGATTCAAATAGCTCATATTTGTCTAGACACCATGGTATCACTAAAATGTATAGATATTTGAAGGACCATTTTCGGTGGGACATCAAGAAGTGGGAAAATGATTATTATGTATCAAGATGTATAGTCTGTAAACATGTAAAGGACAAACAACAACATCTTAGAGGAGTCATGAAACCTCTACTTATTCCTACCAGAAAATGGGATGACATAAAAAATGGAATTTTTTATTGGATTACCTAATACTCCCTGAAATAATGATGCAATACAAGTGATTGTTTATCGACATACAAAATATGATCATTTCCTCACTATAAGGTTGGACATTCCACTAGAGTGTCTTGTACGACTCTATATAAATGAAGTTGTTAGACTTCAGAGAGAACCAATTTCAATACCATCTAATCGTAATCCTTGATTAACATCAAAATTATTGGAACATATTCTGAAATATTTGGTTACTGAGCTTAGTTAGAGTACTACTTATCATCTTCAAACTGATGGGAAATTTTAATGGATGATCCAAACCATAGAGGACATGTTGAGATAATGTTCAATTGACTTTCAAGGAACATGTGACTATGATTTACCATTAGTGAAGTTTTCCTACAATAATAGTTTCTATTCGTGTTTTCAAATGGAACCATATAAAGCATTGTACGGAAAGATATGTCGTATATCAAGGTGTTGGGTTGAAGTTGGAGAAAGGATGATTTTGGGCCCAGAGTTTGTGGAGGAAACACCAATGAAGTTATAGACTATTCACGTCCCTATCAAAGAATCTCAAATTAGAAAAAAAATGATATGTAGATAATCGATGGAATTATTTGGAATTTAATGTGTGAGAACATTTTTTCTTAAAATTATCTCTATGGAAGGGTATTATAATATTTGATAAGAAATGGAAAATGATCCCAAGTTACATAGGCCCTTTTTAAATGATAGAGGGAATTGGAGCTATTTCATATCATTTAGATAGACCAAATAAACTTTGTAATCTACAAAATGTGTTCCATGTCTCATTTCTGAGAATGTACAAGCCAGACCCAATGCATGTCCTCACTTATGAAGGCATATAATGGGAACCTAACCTATCTTACTATGAAGATCCTATCAAGATTATAGACACTAAAGAATAAGTGTTGATGAATTGGATTATATGACTAGTAAATATACTTTGGGAAAGTCATAAAATCAAAGGGGAAACATGGGAGCCTGAGGATCTTATGATGAAAAACTACCCAAATCTTTTTTTGAGGTAACACACTGGAAATTTTGAAGACGAAAGTTTTGTATAGAGGGGATAATGTTACACCACATGTTTTTGAAAATAAATTTAATATTATATGCATGAACCACTATGTCACTAAAAAACATCAATCTGTTATTACCTATCCTGTAAACATAATTTTCCCAACTCTGTGATTTTAATTTTGAAAAACTACCATACACAATTTAGATTAGTAAGATATTTTGAGTCTGATAAGATCGACATTGGATTTTGGTGAATAGTAACTTTACCCTAATGAATAGTATTATAACTTTATGAATATTAATATGATCCTTATGAAATGTAACCACACCCATGAAAGTATAAATAAAATTTAGTCTCCTTATAAATAAAATAGAGTATTTTAGAAATGAATAATTATGTGTTTGTAAATCTGTGGGTAAAAAATATTTAATTACAATATTAAATTAATAAATTTATAAAACTATTTTTCATAATAAATATTTCAAAATAAATATTTTGTTTTCCTATGATTTTAGGATAATTTTACAAGACATTAGTTAATTTTTTAACGTATTATAAAATTAGTTTCAAACCTATAATCTATATTTTTCAAATAAATAAGTATTTTATTTAGAAATTAAATTTCACATATTTAGAAAATTATTTTGATAATATGGAATTCATTTTTTTATTTTAAACATTGAAAATGGTTATGGTTAATTTTTTGGATTTTTCTAAAATACTTCAATTTTAGTTGAATATTAAAATACGGCAATTTACAATAAATACTAAATATATGATTTATTGAGTCATAGGCGATGTAAGGATGATGTATGACCCCTTGTTTCGAACTCACATGAAAATATTACTATTCATCGTCACAATAATCAATACTATTGGGTTTCAATGGCAAAATAAATAAATAATCAGTTAAATAATGTGAAAACCCACCTCTCCTCTAATATAAAACCCCCTCACTCCCTCTTCTCATAACAATTATCAAGACCTTTTACATACATAAATTTTAATGAAATATTCTCCCATGATACTCCCCCAAATCGGAAAGCCCTTGGTCTCATAAAAAGACCAAAAAAGTTTCCTTAAAGTGGCTCTCAAAAAGATTACTTCAAGAGGTAAATTCCTCTTTTCATTTATTTGATGTTCCATTCTTTTCTTTTTATTTCCTATCCTAATTTCATCCAAATTTTGTGATGAATCCATTAACATACATGTACTGTAATTTTATTTTGAAAAATAAAAAATTCTTCATCATATCTCCTTTAACGTTATTTTTTACATGAAATGAAAACATCATCCGAGATTCGTTAATTTATCACATTAAAAGACGACGGGATTTCAATTTCTATTACCGTCATTGATTTTGGGAATTAAACCATTTATATGGTTGAAATAGAATATAATATATGTATTATTACTTATTTTAGGTCTTCACATATTTTTTTACACATGAAATTAATTTATACATCAAAATGAGTTCATTGTGATCAAAAACTGCCAATCAACCCAAATAATTGTCATTAAAGTTTCATATATAAATCATCTTCACTATAAATAATGAAATAAATTTTATAACCATGTAATATTATATTTGTTCACAAATAACATAATTCTTATATTTTGTGAAAATATTGTCATTCTACAAGTTTTTTCGTACATGAATATAAGTCAACCAATCATGAATACCAAGGAAGAAAACACTCCCAAACAATGAAATTTAACATATTAACGAATAAAAAGGCCATGAATGAATAGAATAAGGTTATAATAAATATATTAATTGAATATTAGTTTCCTGAATAATTAATTTATGAACCGAAATTTTATTATTCATCTCATTATGATCGTGTGAGTGACACCTTCGATCATAAGGTAAGGGTTTACTTCCCGAACCTCCATTTTCATTCGGGTTACTCTTATTCTCTACATACGTCAATTAAATTAGGATTTATTCATATTAACTACGTATATATTATATAATACTATTCTATATATGTTTAACAACCAGAATACTAATTTCGTTTTTTGGGGTTATATGTTTTAAATGGATCATTAAAAAATTCTTCCCGAAATACAAGCGAGATACAAGAAAATTTCTCAAATTCTTAGATATTTTCAATGGAACTAAATAATCATTTTTTAGAAACCATTATATTTATAAAAACACTCATTTTATTATGAATATACTATTTTAACTCACTTCATGTTTAATACAATGATTTTTTCAAAAGTACTCTTCTTTTCAACGTAAAAGTGTATTTAGCTCAAGAATTACTCAATGATTTTATAAGAGTATATTTATCTATTTGAACATGCTTGAAGATTATTATGTATGATATCATCTACCATATTTAATTTAATGGTTTACGGTCAGTTTTATTTTTGATTTACTAACTTAAAATAATTCACCAATTTACTCCAAAGGGTTAGTCTTTATGCTTAATGTTCTGAATTTTTTTTACATTTCATATGTTAGTTTTAATATGAATGTATTTCTTGTTTTGTTTTATCCCCATTCATATGTGGAATTAATTGGACTTAATAAGTAATGGGTGGGGACATTTATATCCCCTCGATGCATCGGTAGGTCTCATGAGAAAAACTAAGGTATGGGCACAAGGCCTTGACAAAATATTATTTATGGTATTGGAATGATGCCTTGATGGTATGATTATGATATCTGGTGTTATGCATTAAATCATTATGAAACTAATAATTGAAAGGGCATAATGTTATTAAACTAGTATAATACCCATGATTATTCTTTATTATGAAATTATTTATTAATCTCTTATTACTGATAATATGTGTTCAAATTCATTCTTAAAGGCATTTTTTAGTTATTCACCATGCCTAGTGTTTATGTTTATGATATATTTTGCTATATTTCATACCCTTACTGAAAATTTGAGCTCCACCATTATTATTTTTCATTTTATAAATATATAAATAAGTTTATTATCAATGACCTCTATGGATAAACATAGAGTTGTGTATGTTCACATTAGAACATATATGTTGTATTTTATTTGAAGTAGTAATGTTGAACATATGTATGTATCTTGTCTCAAAATATACTAAACTAATCCGTCCATTTGGATGAATATTCTTTGTTTATATTCAAATGTAATAAAATAAGGCACTGTCTCCAGGAAACTGGTGTTAGGTCATTACCTAATGACCCCCGAGTCCCGGCTCTAGTAGATCCTTGGCTGATGTCCAACACCATGTGTATACTAATATCACAAAATGGGGGGCATCAGACTTTTTATAGTAACCATGATCAGGAGATAAGATGTATCATACTCAAAAAACTCCAAGATATATATATATAAATTAAATCATAAATACATCCCACATGAATGATTAAAGAGAAATTGTTAGAAATACAATTAAAATCTCTAAAATAAATACTAAAAGAACAAAGATAAGAAATGACACAACAGGTGCCCCCACGTCAAGATAGTAATGCCCAAAATGATGATTATAGTGCTCTTGGAAACCTAAAATAAACATTATATGTGTAGGGTGAGAATAAAAGTCTACTCAATAAGGTAAACTCAAAGTCTCTCATTCTCAAGTGGAGAAGCATATTTATTTCCCTCTGATAAAACCACAGAAACCAAAATAACCTAACAGAGAATACAAACCAACTCATCCTAAACAATGATACACTCACCAAATAACATGTTTAAGGTATTTTAATATAGAGAATATATATGATAGAGTAATCCACAACACATTACCATTGATTAGCCACTATCACATCCTAATGGAAAATGTCTTGGCACTCTATCCTCTTCTAAAAAAACCATGTCACAACCTGGCCACACACACCTGGACTGAGAAACTACATCACATACACCCAGAAACACCACATCCAAATATTACATCACAAACTACCTAAAAATACATTAGACACATACCTCATCATATCTCGATGGCACCTAGGAACCACAATACATCTCATCCCAATGACACATGGGACGCAAAACTCACCCAGACAGAACTAGGCTTCACAAAAAAAACCTTACCAAAGAGTCTTGGGATATCACCGCCTAGAATAGGGAGTATGGATGAGCTAGTGGCTAGCCATCTATCCTCTCACTGGGATATTTGGGAAAGACACCCTCCCCCTAGAAAATGGGGGTGTTTGATGCATAACACTAAACTAGGATGGGGTGTATATAGAAATAAAAATATATGTATATGTATATATATTTAGGTATGAAACACTCAGCCCCAACCTATGGGTTTCCAAAAAAACTATCCCACATAACATCCATAACATCGACCTTATAATGTACCTAGCAGGATGAACTATGGTCTCTTATAATTTGGAGAAAAGAAATGTGCTAAACACCCAATCATTTTTACGTTACCAAGAATTTACCATTTATTATATACCTACTTGGGAAACAAACAAAAAAACACATAAGTAGACTCACAACTAAGACAACGAGAGGAATAAACACATGATAAAGTATCCCACTCCACAGTTACTCTCCAATAACACCCAAGATAACCAATAAAATCATCATTCATCCATGTCATGTCACCCTGTCTTTTCATTGAACAAGAAAACCGCAAACATAAAGCCAAACCACAAAATTAACCTCATAAAAACCATACTCGGAAACCATTCTAAATATCACCAACACTCTCATCACAACCATAAAAATCCATATCCCCTCAAAAAACAACAATCAGAAGCCCCACTTTATAAATATACCACACCCCAACAACCATAACACAACCCAGATGTAGTCCCACTACATGAAAATTTCATACATTCCACAATAAACCAATATCTATAAAAGAGATTCCATTACACTACCCATACCACCACATAAACATAGAAAACCCACCATCCAAAACACAAAACTATCAGCACAAGACACAAGGCCGACCAAAAGAACACAAAGCACACAACCACCCCAAACACTGAAAATGTATTGATATTAAGCAATAGTCCATATTTAATCCCAATTTAATTATTTTGGGGTTATCATATAACATATTCAACCCTAGGGAATCCATTTATTTATCCAAGTATACATGATTAGTCATATTTAAAAATTTACAGTGGTAATTAAAAACCATAGAAGTACACAAACAGATGCCGCCAATGACCATTATTTTCATAAGGATACAACCCACATAATTCAAAATGTGGATCAAATACAATAGATAAAACAAATGGACACCATCATCATATTCCTAGAACCTCATTTAATACCATTGTAACAAGAACCATTATTGTAATAAGTCTGTCCAAATTTATAAAATCTTTAATTTAGAATGGGAATCAACCACATTATCAAAGAGACATCATCTTACCACACCATAAGATAAACAGTTAAAAGAAATACTAAGTGATCCATACCTTGGAGAACTGATGATTAGCTACTCCACCTTGCCCTAATATAGGCAGTGTGTGAGTATCATGAATAATCCAAGGGGAAAGAAGATCTGAAGTCCACATCATAATAGATGAATCTATGGGGATGAAAGTCTCTAGGTGAACCAACAGAAAATAGAAGGTTTAAAGGAATATATTATCTCATATTTAGATAATTCTATATACGATATCAACAGTTAGGAGACGATTCCAATGTAATTACAAGTCGGGCCATGTGTAGGACCCCATGACATGGCCATTTCAAAGTCTCAAGATATTAAGATATTAGTGATATTATTAAAATCTTTTGAAAGTGCTTCCAAAATCATCAAAAAAAGTTTTAAACTTGTTGAAGGTCAAATAAAATTTAAGGGGGGATAAATTAGGAAAACAATGAAAAAATGGAAATGAGTCATCATTAGAAATGACTTGCAATTGGAAATGACTCATCGATGGGTGATTCACCGATGTGTGTCACCAAAATGATTTTTCAAGGCCACCTTTCAACACTGGACTCACAGAAGTGACTCACTAACACAACCTACTAATTCATGACTCGGTGATTCCACCAACCGATGTGATCCACCGATGTAACCTACCTACAGCGAGTCACTTACAAGACGTATCGAAAGAGAGTAACTGACGCGAGTCATCTACATGAAAAGTCGAAGAAAGTCATTGATGCAACCCACCAACAATGAGTCATCGACACCACTCATTGACTATAGACTCACTAACTCCCATCACTAATTCCACCCACCGATTCCTGACTAGCTCACACTAATCACCATTGGAAAATCTGGAAATATGGAAAACTCTTGAAATGAGGCACTATGACCTCCCAGAACACCTCAAACACAGAATATTCACAATGGAAAGGATGGGAGAGGTATTATCCATTACAAAAATTCAAAAATATAAAAGAATAAAGGAAAATGATGTGGGAAAATTTTTGTCCTTATTATATTATTCTTAATCGTAACTACCTGACATACCCTTATTAGGGAGATAATAATTTCAAATACATACTATTGATAAAGAATATATATATAAAAGAGACGTATCTCAAATATTTAAAACTATTGATTTAAAATATTTAATTCATATTTAATATTCAATTCAAAAAAATGAATTTAAAATTAAACCTTTAAAAATTAATGTAAAGCAGGTTTTCATTAGAAGAATTCTTATGTACGAAAATATTTTCATTCTAAATTCATGTATAACATTCACTAGAATGACTTAAATTTGATAATTTTTTATGAAAAAAATTTAAATTTTAAAACTAATCCAAAAATAATATTATATTCTTAATATTTTAAAATAGAATGTAGTATTCAATGTAAATTATTATTTTTCACAATTTGCTGACAAATCAATCTATTTTGAAAATCCTAAAAACATCAACTTAAAAAATATCACCTTCATGCTACAAAAATGATATTATTATTTTTTCCAATTAAAATTATAATTTTTAGAAATTAATTTTGTTAATTAAATTTATACAAAAATATTATAATAAATTTACTTCCATTTTGATTTAATTTTTTTAATATTTTTATAAATAATATATCTATATAATTAATGAATACTAAAAAAATAAAAATAATTTATTCTATCATTAAATTTGTTATTAAATATTTGAAATTAGTTTTTTCAATGAATTAAATTATTTACCATATCACATGCCAATTTATCTCATTCATGATTTTTATATTAATAAGTTAATAAGATATTATTTAATATAAAAGAACATTAATGTCATTTTAATAAGTATTATAAAATTTCTATATAAAGTGTTTCAATATAGAAATTAAATTTGAATATAAACTCTCTCACCATCAATTATACATATTCATTTACTATAAAAGTCTTGAGCTGACACAATTCATCTAAAAAATATTACATTTGATTTTATTTAAAATATATTTATTTATTTTTTACTACTTGCATAATAAATGTGTGAGCACGTTTTAAGAATTTCATGAAAGTATTAAATTAATTAAAATTAAAAAATCATAATAAATATATATTAATAATGTTAAAAATAATATTTTTAAGACTTTAATAAAAGCTTCTTTTCCATATGTCAACATACAAGAATATTTAAATCCAAGAGAGTTCTATTTTGGAAATCTCTTTTACTTAAAAAATTATAATAGTATTTATTAATGAAATTGGGATCCAATTTGACAATTATTTAAATATTGGATGAATTTTTTTTAAATAATATGATATAATAGAAATAATTTAGGTGTGTGATATACATTCAAATCATCATTACATTAATTTTTACTTAAATTGTCATATTTACTCTTACAGGGGTTACAAATACTTAGTATAGTTACTATTCATAATGAACAGACATAAAAGAGTAATAATTATCAAATTTGAAGCTCATAATTCAAAATATGGGATCTATTATATAAAATTTAATTCCTTTATGTGGTATAAATCAGTTTTAATAAAAAAAGATCAAAACACAATGAAGAAATGTTTTATAGAAATGTTTTTTTTTCTATTCATAAAATTTAAATACAAAAATATTCTAATGATGATTATTATATAATTAATTATATTATATTAAATTAAATGATATTAATGCTACATTAAAAATAACTTTTAAAATATGGGGACTTTATATTACCTAATTTAATTAATCAAAATGAGAAGTTAATGAAAAGTTATTTTTTTAGTATTCACTAAAAAATAAATATTTATAGAAAAATAAAAATATCTCATATTACGATAATTTTTATATGATGATTGAAGAATTATATCATTTTTTGAAATACAATTTCTAAAAGTGGAAACAAGTATTATAATATTCCCTCACAAAAGTCAACGAAACACATTTTTATTAAAAATCATTTTTTTAACTTAAAATGAGAACTAAACATTGTGGGCATATTTCCTACACATTAATCAATATATTTTAATTTGTATCGATATATATATACATACACACACACACACACACACACACACATATATATATATATATATATATCAATATGTGACACCTCTTATCCATACGTTCTAATGTAATGGTTAGGTTATAATGGACAAATTTAAATATTATTATAATTATATGATGTAATAGTTTTACTAAATATCGTTATTGTGTTTTAATAATGATATTGAAAAACAAATTTTTTCTAAAATAAATTTTCTTTTACAAACCCCGAAATAATAAAAATCTTATAACTGAAAATGTTAATGTTATATATCAATATGCGACACCTCTTATCCATACGTTCTAATGTAATGGTTAGGTTATAATGGACAAATTTAAATATTATTATAATTATATGATGTAATAGTTTTACTAAATATCGTTATTGTGTTTTAAGAATGATATTGAAAAACAAATTTATTCTAAAATAAATTTTCTTTTACAAACCCCGAAATAATAAAAATCTTATAACTAAAGATGTTAATGGTTTTTCTAATAGTGCCCTTCCATTCACTTATAAATAGATAACACTTATCCACATTAAAACTCACATTCCATTAAAATTATCCAATTAAACTCTACAAAATTACTCATCATTGATACCTATACCATGTTAGAAATATTTTGGTATCAATTAGATAAACTATGTCATTCATTTTAATGTATAATTCAATAGAAAATGTTTGTACACAACATTAATATTATAAACTACATTTATTTTCCTCTTGATTTATATATTCAAATTTATTCTACGCATATGTATATAATAATATTAGTATCATTTATAAAATTTAATGCTACTATATTATGGGTATTATCTTTTTATTGTCAACTATTCCATCCATTTAGGAAAATGAAATCATCTTTTCTGTATATGTGCAGACACCATCCACTACATGCAATGAATTGTTGTCATCACCACTCATAATTGATGGTTCCTATAATGTTTTTATGAAGAAATACAAATATTATGAGATAATTAAGGTTCTTATATGAAAAATTAGAGACCAAATCTTTAATGAAAAATCCTTAATTCCATGGTATACGGATACCCAACCTAGTTATGACATGACATGAATGGTGTTCCATATCCCCACGGGCTTACGACTAACACTTGTAATAAAAAATATTTCAAAGATAATGATTTTACCACATTTAAAATTAAAAAATATAGGACATTTGGTTATAAATAAATAAAAAATAATTGTTCTAAACCCATAGAAAAGTACCAGAAAGAAGAAAATATAAATCCCAATGAATTACATCATTCAAAAGATGACATAATTTCTATCAATAAAGAGTCTCAAAATCATTATAAAATAAGAGGAATATAGATACACAAGTAACCAACAACTATCTAGGTCCCATAAATCAGATGAACCAACCACCTCTGTGAGGAACCAACCCAAAGTACCATCCAAAATGATATTTGATCCAATTCTCAACTAATATGATGAACATTCATGATCCCCATGAGATGATGACCTGTAACTGGGAATTATAAAATAACCATTGGGAACAATTTCTCCCACAAAATATTAAAACAAAAAATGTACATCATGAAAATATCATCAGATACGTATATCATTATAATAATATAATTTAGATGGAGATGATAAAATCTAAAAACAATTTATTTTCCAAAATCTATCTCATGGTTATCCATGATTATCTACCATGCCCCAGATCACCCATAATGGGTTAAGGAAACCTATAGGAATAAAATATTTCGAAGATCACATGATAAAATTCTATAATAAAAATACGGATGCAAACACCTGATGATACAGGCATGGTGTGTGATATAGATCATATTAGGTTTCGACCAAAGATTTTATGTTGTTACTTTATTCAGAAATTTCAATATTCTAAATGGAAATTTATATAAAGATATTATAAATAATAGTTTTAAAATTGTTTTTAAAAATTTAAAAATAATTTATGAAGACAATTCTTTAAAACATGTCTTCTCACGATTTAAAAACCAAATATTTTCATTAAAATATTCAAAAAACAATTCACAAGATAATATTAGATCAATAAAGAAATAAACTAAAATGAAAATAATATTAGACGATGTAAATGATTTATTAAAATATATTCTAGGTGTATCATCTCATTAAACATATCAATAAATATTAGCAATCAAACAATAATGAAAACTCTAGTGCTAAGTAGTGATAATGAACACTTCTATGTATCAAGTATCTAGTATATAGACTTCATAGGGATAACCAATGTATGATAGTGAGTCCAACATAAGAAATAAAATTAAAAAGTGTCATGAATAATTTTTCGGCTTACATCAAGTCTCATAGGTCTCAAAAAATCTAGTTAAACACACACTTACTTTCATGGATGAACATCTATAGCCTGAACCTTTCTGGTTCTCTATTGTTCAACTGGAAAATGTGTGAGTCTTATAATGAACAATATATATAGTTAATCCCATATAAATATATAGTTTCCCATGAATAGTCATAAAAAGAGTTATATAATCATGTTATGAGGATTACAATAGGGTTCCATAGGAATAAAAGTCGTGTGATCATTCCCTCAAATCACATATCACTCTCACCCCAATATCCCCAAAGTAAATAATCCATTTTTTAATATAAATAAAATGTAATTATAAGAATCATGAAAATTTAAAAAATGTATTATTATAATATATGATCATCATAAAGTGACAATAGTGTCTTCAAACACCATCAATTTTCCATAAATTGGTTTTCAGTTGTATATTTAAAAAGGAATCTATTATCAAAACCATTCACAAACCATCATCATAATTTAAATAAACCCTTTATGGAAATGGATTCTTCCATATCTACTCAATGTATTCAAGGTTTTTTAAAAAACTAAAAATTGCAAAATATCATTTCAAAATGTATTTTTATACCATATTTTTCTTGTGAATGAATAACTAACATCAAATAACCTATGAATAAACATTTAAAAACTAGAATAAATACATTCTATGATTGATCGTGGAAATTTATGAAATTAAATAATTTTAAACGCTATCAAAATAATCATATGTTTTTAGAGAAATTAATATAAGATAAATAATTTCCCTTTAGAAAAACAATATGTCCCATGACCTCACATTTTATAAGCTAACAACGAAAAACATGTTTAAAGGGAATTAAAATCAACATAACATTCATAAATTTATAAAACGTTGAGATGGATCCCATGAGATGTTAAATTTATTTAAAAAAGGATGAAATAGGATTTTAAAAAGAAATTTGAGGTAATATATTATAGAACATGTGTTTGAAGGAGGAAAATATACTTAAATATTGAAGCATTAATTAATTAAAAATGATGGAGAATCATAGAAACACATACATGTAATATATAAAATCTAGTCTTAATGAATAAGATATGTGTCACATTAGATAGAGATCACCGGATCTAGGAAAAGGCTTCCTAATAGATTTTAGAAGAGTTATTAGATCAAAAAATTCAAATCCATCAACCATGACACAATGGATAACAAGGACATAATAATCCATAGGATAAAAGGATTATATGAAGAATAAAGATCAATGGTTGAGATTAAAATAAAGCCTCGAAAAAAGATCACTACTTCGATCAACCCGTTGATCGACCAATAAATGAAGTTTGGAGAACAAAAATTCGTTTAATGGGATCCAAAAATACAATGTAATGGAATATGTACAAATATGATAATTTTACATTTAATTAGGGTGTTTTGGGATTCTAATTACAATATTCATGGAATTAAATATCTTTCTTTCAGTTTCTTGGGATAGTTCGCATAGATAGTACTAATTATGCACCTATCAGTGTTCCCCAAATAGAACCATTGAAAGATCTTCATGGATAGAGTAAATAGTTAGATTAAACACGTGACAATTGTGTGACCTATTCTATATAGGTTTGGTGGTCTTCCTACATGGATAATATGACTATTTTCCAACAATGTTTTACTACCCGAGGTGCTGTAAAATGTATCATGGTTTGGATTTTTGGTTTTAAAAACAATGTTTTAACCATTCATAAACCAAAATACATTAGAATATATAAATAATTCCAATAACATACTTGTAAGAGATCTAATCAATGGATAATCTAATCAATGGTCCAAAACACCTCAAATCAGGTAACACTATGTTAAACATTTCCCACCATAGGAAAATATATTCATAGAATGTATCTGGTTTAAAGATATACCAAGATGAAAAAAATCCATCATTCATATTTGGAGGAGGAAAATCTACAGTTCAAAAGAGAGACTCGATCAAAGGATAAAGACACACACAAAACTCCAATTATAAAACACTAATGTCACCAAAATCATTCAAACAAGTGGAATACTAGATATCCATTATTTTTCTTCCCACCATTATATGATTAATAAAATTATTGTAACATGACAATAACCCATCCATTTAACCCAAATTAGATACTTTAACCACCCACTGTGGTGAACATCTAAGGTACGACCTAAAAAACATTTACTGGAACTTCACATCCATACATCTATAAAATTCAATAAGAAAGAATGATTACATGATCTATATATATTTCAACATCCCAAACAAGGAAACGAACTAGCATGGATTTATGACATAGTTATGTACTCGATGGAAACCTAGGATTTTCAACAGAAAGCCTCACCTCTCGATGAGAACAAAAAATAAAATTATGGCACCTCCATGTACCTATTCTATTAAGAAATCACATCTTCCTTGTTATGAGTGTAAATTCCCATGATCTATCCATATCTAACCAAAAATAACCAAAACAACATGGTTAGTGTGTAATGGGGAAGTTCACTTTTTAAATGTAGATCATCAAATACATAAAAATTTATGTCCAAAAATTAAGAAAAAATTAATTGAATTCCAAGGAAATGAATCCCCAAAAATCTCAGGAATTCTCGTCATAAGATTCCTCTCCATCACCAATATTCAAATTAACATGAAGCAACTAATTTTGTTCGAAATAAAGGTTTAGTATTCAAGAGTTCACATCCATAGGGAAGAACCAAACGTTTAAAAAGAAAACAAAACCATTCACATGATAACAACCATGGTAAAATATATCATCCAAAAGGATCCCAAAAAAGATAAAATGATATTTAAAACAAATGGTTTTAAAAAAGTTAGAATCCACCACAAAGAAAAACTCAAGAAATTTCAACTCTTGTATAAAAAAGCTATAATCTAGATCGACCTAAACCACCATTGGCAACATGTATCACCACCTATGTTAGTTATGATTTACTCTAAGTCCTATGTCTGAGCAATATTTTCTTGAAACATTTATTTCGCCAGATTTATGATATGATGATCCCATATTGAAATATCCCTTTCCAATATCCCAATGTATAGATCCACTTATTGTGACTGAAATGAAATTACATCTAATAAAATATTTGAACCTTCAAGCACAACATCATCGAATGACCATTTTCTCCACACTAGGAGAATATGACATGCCGCTTCATTCTCTAATATGAATAACTTTCTCATTTTTTTAATGAGTAATGATTCACAGAATTCCATACATTTAGCTCCACCTAAACTAAAAAATTAATATTGAGTCTCCCATTATGAAATTTTCTACTTCATTGGAATGAAGTTTAAAATATATGTGTGATGTCCTTTCAAAAATCATATTTATTTTCTGAATACATTACCAAAAATATCTGGAATGAAAAATATCAATCATGATAATTTATTGGAATACTCTCCAACCCATAGCACATCCTAACAAAAACCTAAGAACTAGGTAACTTTATCCTTATTCTAATTCTCAATATACAACCACTAAATGAAGTATTATCTATATAATTGGTAATAAACTATTTTTCCTAGAAGAAGGAACCAAAACAGTGCATCACTACTGGATATTTCCCTTAAAATAAAATTTGTTATAGTTGACCTTCAGAGCATTAGGAGTCTCAATAGGATCAATGATCCCATAAACATCTTCAATATAGTTTATTACTTCAAGATAACTTCATAAAATATGAGAAGAATATTTATGGAACTCAAATAATTCAGGGATTGTGTTAATTTCTTAGAAGCTCACTAGATCAACCACTCATTATAGAGTCTGGGTAGATTCATCAACAAGAGATGCCGAATCAGGAAAATGTGATGGACGTATCCAAAAACAAAACTGATCAATGAACATTCCGTCATTCATGAAAGACATTCTAGTGTACATATCTTGGCATCAACAAAAACTATTTCATCAAATCTAGGTTAAAACAAAACCCTGAATAGAATACAAGAAATCCAAAATCTAACAAAAAATCATCAAAACAATCTATTAACCACATTTTTTTTCAAAACTCGCTATTTTTTACCATTTATAAATTATTAATGATTCATTTAAATTTATGAAGGGTTTTTAAAAATCCATCACAGTTTAAAAAAATATCATTTAACAGATCATGGAAATTTCTCCATTGTATCAAAAACATTAATCTTATTTCCCAATTATCACAACCATTTCTATTTAAAAACCATTACAATCCAATTTTTTAATTAAATAACTTGAATAACACATAATAAATAGTCTTTTAAAATCATATCTCTATACCAAAAATTTCTTTAAAACATGATTCTTTGTAATTAGAATCATTTTTCAATTAAATAAATGAAAACATGTTTTAATCCATAGTATTTTAGAATTTTATTTAAAATCATTAACAAGGGATTAACTATAAAATTACAAAACAAGATATGGAAACAAACCACATCCATAAAACTCTATACTTTCCACATATATTTGAATTCACAATTGAATCAATGGAAAGGGAAGCAATTTTGAGTTTGTGTAGAACTATGAATATATTGGTATCATAAGATGATAAAACACATAACATTTCCAAAATTATGCTCTAGATCATTCATTTTTATTCCTCATACTTAACAAGACAATGAATGAACACTTTAGCTTTGGTCATCAATCCCTTAAAACACAAAAAACATAATTGAAACTAAATATAAATGACAATCTCATCTATAATCTAAATATCAGTCATCATCACGAAAAAAATTATTCAAATCAATGAATCAAGCCACCATCTTCCCTGGTATCCCAAGTCTTAATATGAAAAGGTGGTGATCAATCAACCATTCAAAAATTAAATCCTAAGTCTCAAAACATTCTAAATATCTTGTTTACCCTGACATACCCCAGAAAAGGAAATTAATGGTTATTTACTTCCTTTAAAGAAAAAACTCATCTTATTCCATTTTGACTAACCAATATGGAATACCATCCAACCAAATATTCAAGCTATTTCTCCACTAACATAAAGAAAATTCCTTGTCTCCATGAGGAGATGATAATCACATGGGAATGATGAAATAGCTGTTGTGAATTATTTTTCCCACAAAAATATGACAATAAACAATATACAATATGGAAACATCATTAGATACATACATAAGAATAATTGTATCATGTACAAGGAGATGATATATAGTTCTAAATAAAATAAAGCTTATAGAAACACATCTCATGGTGGTCCAGGAACACCAACCATGTCCTACATCACCAATCCATATTCATGAAAACAAGAAGGAACAAAATAATTTGATGATCATGTTATCACCTACTATAAGGATAAGAGGGCTGAAAACACAAAACATTACCAAAAATTTCAGATCTATACATACTATAAGAATTCCAAAAAATATACAATGTAGTTTCTTAAAAAGGTAATTCAAATATTATAAATGAGGATTAAAATAAAGTGATTATTAATATTAGTATAAATATAGATTTCTATCCTTTTCAAAATAATTTATCAAACCAAACTTGCAAATAATTCCAATTCACCCTTTAAAAATAAAAACTTCCCTTGAAAGGATTTGTATCCTACATTGAAATATAATGACTAATAAATATGGAAATATAAGAACATGAACATGATATCAGAATATGTACATGATTAAATAAAATAGATTGATGTTTAAACATATCTATAAGGAGATAAATCAGGAGCATTAATCAATTTAGAACAAAAACTCTAGTTCCATGAAGTGAAAACTAACACTATCATGTTTTGAGTATCAAGTATATGGATGTCATGTGAAGAACCATAATATTATATTGAGTCCATTATAGTATTGATAAAAAAATTCACATGAATAACCAACAGTCTTATATCTAGTCTCACAAATCACAATAAAACCAGTTGCGTTCACAACTTCTTCCATAGCCACACGTCGGATCCCTAAAGCTTTCATGTTCTATACAGATTCACTAGAAGTGGTGTGATTATTATAGTGGAACATATATCTAGATTATCTGATAGAAATATAAATATTAATATTTCTATTAAAATTAATGGATTTTGATAATAATTTTATGAGAATCACAATGAGAATCCATCTCAATATCAATCACATGCACATGTTATAATGACTCAATATTTTAGATAGGTACAAATTCTTTTAAATTCATTTGATCCCTCACCACATAAATCATTTGGATTAATCCATTGTAAATATTACCATTAGGATGGTTAGTTTTATTTTTGAATGGATGGTATAAGGGGGATAGAGCCTTTCTGCAGAACAAATACATGCCCTGAAGTAAATTCTTTATGTGAATTAAATTCACGACTTTTATTCAATTCTTGAAGAGAGTTGATCCATCCAGATTGTGAGTTTTTACAAGGAATAATTTAAATAAAAACTATTAATTGAATTCATGTAATGAATTAAATAATCTATGTTTATTGGATTGGATAAACCTCAAACAGGTCTGGAAATTATTATTCTCAAAGGGGGAAAACAGAAGGAATTCAAGATGTGAATTATTTTCACACTGTTAATTTTTAATTAACTACTAATTTAAGATGGTGGTACCCATTATTTTTATAGATCTATATTTTCTATCTTCCATAGTTTCAGATCTATATGATGATCATCCTTTACACAATACATAGTCATAAGATCTTTCTCTTATATAGTCTCCATTTTCTTATTAGAAATTGTGTCGGTTCACCACTAGTAACACTATTTACCCACTATCTTATTTTAATTGTTCATTATGGAATCATCGACACTATTTTGGTGAATTATAATATTCCATATTTTAAGGTATTTTTTAATTTATTTATTTTATTTCACTCTGGATCATTTAAATATTCAGAAATTGATGGGTGTTCATCAACCAACTTAAGGTTGGTGGTGTACCTATGTTTCCCAAAATCATTTATTCAATATATGATGTGTCATTTTTATATTCACTAGACCATCTGGAAGCACATCATAAATAACTACAAATTAAATTAGATGAAATAAGTTTAATATATTACAAGAAACCCCATATTGATTTCATAGGGTGACCTCTATGATGCTAGCCACCAGAATGGTGTATCTTATATAAAGTATTGAGTTCTTTATGAATTCAATTTATTTAAACAACCTTCTGAGGTGTGTTAAATTCTATTGATTAGAATTTAATGCTCTTTGAAATGTGGTATTAATTTCATGATACCTAAACCCAAAACCTTACATTATTTCAGGGTGATACAATTTTTCTGATATAAGGATTCATTTTATAGGCTCATCAAGACTTATAAATTAGAATTTGGTATATGAATCAAAGTTCACTAGGAGTTATTATTTATTTCTCTTATAGAATACCAAGGATGGGGTCACTAGTAGGATTCCTTATATAATTTACTCTTGCAAGATACCTTGTATTCATGTAGATTACCCTAGATAAGATCAGTGTTAAATGTTTATATACCATTACATGAGTGATATTTGGATCCATGTGTGATACACCATAGACTTGGTCAGAGGTTTATGACTTTAGACCATACCAAGAGTGATACATTAGATTACACTTACAGATTTACTTGGATGAATTATTATGGTGAAATTTAATTTTAGTTCTCCTATAATTATACATGGGATTCCCTCTTAAGGATCTCCACTGATAGGTTTAACATGCCTCTTTTTCTAGAACTAATTTTTTGTTTTTACTATGTTTAATGATTAGAATTCCATGATCAATAACATGGTTGAATATGGTCCATGATTACACATCAATTCTGATGAACAACTTCTTTTTTCAATGAATATATGCGAGAGAATATAAAATATATATATTCAAATAAATTCCTCTATATACCATATTTGTAAAATATGGCCATGATTGTGATATATTTGACTTAGGCTGAATAAAGTAGTATCTATTGGGTATCCTATGAGAAACCTGATCAGATGTGGTTTATTTATATATTTCCTTGGATTTATTATTTACCTACACAACGATCATTATATATGCACATACATGATATTTTTATACACCATTGTTAGTGACCAACTTATTATATATCACACACTGTTCGGACCACCTATGGTACCTAAAAAACATTATAATTATTGGGGTAGACAAATGGATGAGCTTTTCTTTTGATGACTTATTTTTTCTACTATGTTTGTGTGTGAGAGAAATGGACCGATCCTATGCTCATGATGCTTATAGATGCCACTTTTGGTCTTATTGTATTATTTTAGCGTATTTTATTTTCATATACAGCACATTCTGGTCACTTTAAATTTATTAAATCATAAGATTTTTAATAATTATTTTATTGGATATTGATTTATATTTCACATTTTTATTTATCCAAATGATTTATTATTTCATTTCTTGTTATTTATTTATGTTTTTGAAACAAGATGAAATTATTTGTTTTCTTCTATACAATGATGAAGATGTCATAGTCTCCCCTTGGAAACTCCCTAATCCCTCACTATTATTGATAAGCCTTTGGATTATAGGGAGGCATGATTTATGATATGTGTCCAAGTGGATTAGTGAATATCATAATGGATTCTGATTCGGGATTCAAAAAACTAATATGAGAGTTGTTTTCCTTTTTTCTTACTATTTTTTCATAGAACTGATATTATGGATTTGTTGGAATTTGTTAATGATCTTGTTTCTTTGAGTAGCTTACCAAAATATTGTGGAAACCCAATTTACCATGAATGGGATAACGTTGTTAATTGATTGTTCCTATTATAGTTGTTCTTATTTCACCATCAGATAACACATATGTTTTGTGATGTTATTTTTTTGATATTATTGTTATTAATTGCTACTTTTTCCTTTTCCTATTATGTAATGGTGTTATCATGTCAGGAATCCTATATGATCTTAATGATTCATATGTCATAAAATATTCCATTTCATATTTATATTAGTAGTGAATGAGTTGTTTTTCCCTAATTGTAGTGACTTTTTTGATTATTATATATGGAAATATTTTAAATGATTCAAAAAGAGATAGAATAGTTAGATTAATTAATGTCTCTACATCAATCGAGATGGTTTTTTCTTATATAAATGATTATGAAACCTTAATTAGCCAATTATACCATGTATGAGTCACAGACCACTAATTTCATAGGCTGAAACCTTATATGACATTAATTAAATGAATTTAAATTGTAATTTATGAATCATGTACATTTACAAAATTGAAATAGTAATTGATTTAATCAAATCATTTTTACATGACCATTAACATCCTAATACCAAAAGTAAGGGTCTGGTCACTAATAACAAATGTACCAATTGAAACTTATAAAGAGTATGGGCCATTATAAATTGGTAATGATGATACATCTAATAGGACTATGATAAATAAATGCATATAAAAGAGTATGAATGAAAATTAATTCAAACATTAATATGAAATGGTCTTCTTTAAATAGAATGTCAATTTCAATAGAAAGTTTGTTTTCTATATTCCTTTAAATTGAAACTCCATATTCCGGAACCTCTACTGTGTGATATGAGATCTTTTACGAGACCTGATCTCGCTAGTGTGCAATTGGATGTATCTCTTGCGACTTATATGCTGATTATTATCACATCGACCAAACATTAGATGTTGGAGGATATGTTTGACTTATTTATGGGAAGTATTTGTAAAAGTTCATAAATATTATCTTAATTCTATGTATAATTAAATATAATATGAGGACCATATTTTACAATTATAGAGTTATTCCACCATGATTCCCTCAAGTCATATGCCATGAGGGTGGTGACAACCATGTCACATAGGTGGTGGGCCCAGAGTGTGACAAGGAATAATTTTGTAAAATAGTTTTTTTAATTAAATTTAATATTCCTAATATTTTTCATTACATGAAACACTGAGTTTGTCTTGAGTTACATAGATAATATGTTTCATTGGTAGATTTCATTATACACAAGACTCAAATTTATAGAACTATAATACACTGTTTAAATTCTTATTTAATATATCACAAATAAATCGGAATGGTGGGTATAAATAGGTTTAACTTAATTATAAAAATATATCATTTAAACATTCTTATTAGTTATATATTTTTTATTAATAAAATAATAAACATTTTAAATAAAAATTGTTTTTTTTCTAAAAACAAATATTTTTCTAAAAGAAATATTTGTCTCACTTTTCACATATAATTTAAAAATTATTTTTTCTAATATTATAAACTATAAATTAAGAAAATTATTTTTAAAATAATCATGTCTAAATTATCATATGTGTAATTTTTTCTATTTTTATAAAACGTTCTATATTTCAAGAAATACTGAAAAATACTATATTTTAATTTAAAATATCATTTATGATTAAATTATCAATAAAGATAAATTATATTTTTAATTGGTTATAATGTATAATGACTTCCATTATATATTAATTAATGTAACATTATTTATTAGAATCAATATCAAATTGATATTTGGTATAAAAACATTGTAAACAGGTGATCACTTTTTCTTTGAAATCCCACATTCTTATCACATATGTGAGGTTAATATTAAATTAAATTCTACCGATAAATGAATTAAAATTGAAAAAATTGATTTTATATTTCGAATCTTATTTTTTTATGTTATCTAATAAATTCAAAATTTGTATTTACAAATATTATTAGTGAAAAAAGATAAAATTAATACTGTTATTAAGGCTAAAATGGGGGATTTCACAGTTCATAAATTTGTATCAAAATTAAATTTTACACATACACATAATTTTAATTAATAAATAATACTTAAAATTCAAAAATGTTATTTTTGGTTTATCTAATAAAAATAATTTAAATATTAGTCTTAAATATTAAAAAACCAATTTAAATAAAAATTTACAAGTCAACATATACAAAACTTAAAAGGGAAAAGTTGAGTAAATGTAATGACAAAGGAATAAAATAAAAATATATGTTTATTTTATATGGTGGAGGTTCTTATCAAACAATAGTTCCTCCTCAAAAAAATTTATCTGTTTTTAGCACATGAGGTAATATCGATCTCCTAATAGTGAATTCTATTGGGTATTTACAAAAATGTCACCCTTCCTCAATTATAAATGGGAACTCACTCACCTCATGAATTTACACCTCTCAAGAGATTTACCCCGACCATACCTTGATAAAATAACTTCTAAAAGTCACTCTTATATTCCAAAAGTACTTATTTTTGACAAGAATCCAAGAAATGAATGCTTTTAGTGAAAACCTAAAGAGGATAACTGAACAAGAGGTAACGTTCATCAACAATAATTTTTGTATTATTTCTTCCTCCATATCATTAAATTAAAATGACAACTTAATGATATAATAACCAAATTATGTTCTATATAAAGAGTTTTTTTTGTTAAGGTAAATTCCTACAAACATCTCCACTTCCAATAAATAGGGTACAAAATCATCATTCATGTGTATGAAAGACTACCCCCTCATGAAAAAATTCCATTCATTTTTTCATTACTGCCTCTCAAGGATGGAATAATGATTTATTTATTATTTATATATTATATTTATTATATTATTATTCTTATAGAATTATTAAATCACACAGAGTTTCATTCTTTCCTATGTGTTGGAATATAATAATATCACTCATGTGTACAGTGGACTACCGCCTCCTGAAGAGATGTGATTCCTTCAATTTATAAATGTAAGGAAATAATTATGGTTTTAATGAAATAATGTAATATATATGAAATAAAATTGTTTCTATGATTATAATAAATCATTTACCTTTATTTATTTCCATCCAAAAATAAAATGGAAATAACTGTTATGCGTACGTACAACCTCATGTCTCCATGAACGATGCATTTCATTTTTGTCCCTAAATATTACAAATTACTCTAAAAACATATATAAAATATATATATATTATTTATATTATGTCTATAGTTATGGATATGATAAATTATTAATTTAGGGGTCCCTAAATAATAATACAAAATATACATGAAAAGTAAAACAGTTATTGCTTGAACCCGACTTTATCCTGGAATTATTAATAAACATGTGATAAATGGTTATAATAACACCATATATGTTATCGTAAATATTAATAAGGACTTATAATGTATTTATAATAAAATTAAATTTATTATACATGAGGTTTAAACATGTTAAAAGAACGTCGGGACTTAAGATAATGGATTTCTATCTCACTTTTTTCTTCTATGAGACACATGCCACATTCATCACAAATATTTTTATGTGGTGTATATACTTCCCATGAATGCATTTTATTATTATTATACTTAAAAATATGTGGATCTTCATATCCATTTTAGTATATATCTTTCTATCGTTTTACGGTTAAAAAGTTAACAAATAATTAAGGGGATTGATATTTCAATTTTTTAATTAGCGATATCAATTTTGTTATAATCCTCTACTCTTCTATGAGCTATGTATATTTAACCTAGTACATGTTATACCATTAAGATAATAATTTTAAAGATATTTTTATTTTGTCTTAATATTATTATTTCTTAGGGATGATGATTCAATGATACCAACATGGAATGAGGTTTATGTTAGAATTTCATCATTCATTGGGATTGTTTATTATTAGGCCTCTAATGATAAAATAATAAAATATATATACCTCAAGAAACACATGATATTTATACTTCTCTGATTATTTAATAAAAATCCATGTTTACCTAATTTTTAGTTTCTTTTTTTACACAAGTGTTCATCTGATGTGTTTTTATAAAAAATAGTATTTTTGTTCAGAAACCATTTTTCATCCAAATAAAGGTTTTCTAAAAGAGATTAAACATGTATTAAAATGTATTTTTCAAATAAGAAATAATAAATTCCTAATTAAATTATTTAAATTATTTTTAAAAGTTTCCTTTATATTATTTTAGTGTTTTTTTGGAAGGAAAATCTATTTAAAAATATTTTATGAACTTTTTATTTCACAAATGTATTTTCAATGAAATGTTTTTCCCATATGAAATGTTCAAAGTGACATTTCAAACTCATTCTCAATATAATATTACATTATTTTATATAGATTAATACTTTATAGTGATATGAAAAAATTATACTAATCCTTTTCTTTATATTAATTATTTCTCTTGACAAGATTTTAATGAATCCAGACCTCTACAATGGGTTATACCATGATAAAATACATATCAAGCATGATTATTTTTCATAGGTTATGAAATGAATAAATGATGAAATGTTTATGAAACCAATTTATTTTCCATGGTTTATGGTAATATTAATTTTTTAAGCAAGCCATTTCATTTCAAGGAGTATGATGTGACAAATGTTTTCTAGTATTATGGAACTGATATATATGATTTTAATTATGAGATGAGTGGGACCAATATATCTATCCAATGAATTTGGAAAATATGGATAACTCATTAGTAAATATGATATTATTGAAACTGATTACATGTTCACAATGTTATGTGTGAATCTGATTACATGTTCACAATGTTATTCATGGACATGTCTTTCATGGCCATAATGTTATGTGTGGATATGGTTTTTGTCGATACGTTTATGTGAGTTCATGTATTCATTTCCTTAACATATATAGTGAATTGGTATCTATTTATATATGTTCAAATTTTTATAAATGATGTATATTCCATAAATATATATCTTTCACCAATGTTATGTTTCTATGGATCATGTTCTAATTTTCAATTATGATCCATGTAATATTAAATACCAAGATTTATTCCATGACTCATTTTTATAATCTATTGTATATACTATATATTTTTGAACCGTTGCTATCATGTTGTCATACTCATGTTCTCATGACATATTTATATATCACTTATATAACCATAAAATGTATCTACGACAACCATTTATTTTATTTACTCTCTCTTGTTATGAAAAAAGGTTTTGTTTATGGTATATTTATAAAGAGAACTAAATGGGAAGGCCTTGGTCATAGGCATTGAAGATATTTCACCAAACTAGAAAAATTTGTTCAATGTTTCCTAAGGCACTAACATATTATGGTTTTTATTCATATTTAAATGTAATGTATTGAATATTAATATAAAAAAATATATTATCTATGTGTGAGGGCCCTGGGACTCTATAATGGGTATAAAAAGATTGGTTTACTTTACCATTACAACCAGGATAAAAAAACAATGAGATCCATTGGTATATTTCTATGCGTATGTCGAGATATGTCTATAATGATTAGTATAAGTATGAGTCATTGTACAGGAAGATATACCATAATCTTTCTAAATTATAGATAAAGTGACTTACAAATAATTAAATCCCTTTGTAGATACTACATGTCGATGTGGATTTGACACATAGGTACCTAGGGGTAATAAATACAAAAAAGGTGCATTGATTTGGAAATGATCATCAATAGGAGCATAAAAATTTCCTTGATTTAGACCTGGTTTAACAAACTAGGATAATATTTTCTATAAATTAGACTACACATTACGAACCATCCATATGAATATAAATAGTTTTTATCTATTCATAACATTGGATAATCCTATGGTGTAATACATTTAAAATATGTTTTCCATGATTTAGACATATTATAATCAATTTTTCATGACTACTTTGTTAGGCACTAGGAATTTTGTTTCTCAAACAATGTTTTTTGATTTTAACCAATGGAGAGAACAAAAAATTATTGTGTTAATGATTAATGTGGTGGAAAATTATTTGATTAGAACCCAACTGAACTGTGTTGAATCAATAATACCCCTTCTAAATTTTCCATTCCATTATGTTTTTAAAATCACAAACTCATTTTAATAACGAAAATTATCTTTCTCTTAGAAACATTCTCTTATGGAAAATATTCATCATATAAGATTTTTTTTTGTCTTTACCTATTGTTTTCAATGACTTATATTGTGTTTTTTCAGACCAATTCTTACTATATTTTTCCTATGTCAGAAAATCAGATCCTTATTTACCTCAGAACATTAAAATTTCCTATAATCTGATTTCTCTTTAAATTGGACTCTGATTTCTTTTGAAATCAAACTAAAAATTAATCAGAATTTAGATTCTGATTTAATTGGAAATTATTTTCCAATAACATATGAAATCAGACACTAATTTCTCTGGAAATCTTACTCTGTTTTTTTTCTGAAATCAGACTCGGATTTATCTAGAAATCAGACTCCAATTTCTCTTCAACCAGACTCTTATTTCTTATGAAATCATACTTCAATATCTTCTAAAATCAGACTCTTATTTCTCCTTAAAAAATAATCCAATTTAGGCTAAAATTGGACACTGATTTCTCCTAAAATCATACTTTTATTTCTACTTGAATCAGATATTTATTTCTTCTAAAATCAGACTCAGATTTCTTCTAAAATCAGAATCTGATTTCTCTTAAAATCAGACTCCAATTTGTTCAGCAATTAGAATCTAATTCCCTATTATTTCAAAATATGAATGTAAGTTTTTCTAGACCAATATTTTTATGATCTTATGAATATGATTAAATTCTTTTCATACAGTGACATAATTTCCTTAAATTAATGTTTTAATTTATCCTATCCTAATTGTGATCATGTTTCTTAAGAATAGTAATTTTCTAATAATTTTTAATATAAAACGATGTCATCTAATCTTTTTTATCATACTTTGTTCTTGAGTGCCATGTGTATAGGTGCCTCCTAAATTCAAGGAAAAATATGAAAATTGAATGAGGAAGTTGAATTTTGGAATCCATTCCTAAAAATACCTAGAAATTTGAATAATCTTAGAGATAGAGTTTTCATTGAGTGTTTCTGATCTCTGTAATGAAGTGATACACAAGAGCACTTATTAATCCTACTTTGTGATAATTCTATGAAAAATATGGTCAATCTTACAATATCTTATAAAACATACCAAGTGTGAATATGATTATTTTCTTTTATCAATTCAGAGCTTTTGTGGATAGGAAGATAGATGTGTCGATCCCCTTATAGATCAAGGTCATGCGGGTATAAAAAGAAAATTTTAGATATTCATAATGAGGCCTTACCGTTGTGTGGGTATGATAGAATTTATTTAATGTATAAATCAAGGGACCTTTTTCCAAGGTTGTTGGGTACCATTCTCTTGGTTCAAAATATTTCGTATAGTTTTTAAATTATTGTTGTTACAAGATTTATTTATACTTTATTTTGTTAAAAAAAATTAATTTTTGTACAATTTCTTATATTAATTAAACATATGATATATTAGATTTTTATACTTTAAGGTAAAATCATTCCCTATGTTACCATGTCTCAAGATTTCTTATCTGATCCATTTTATCGGATCCTAAGAAAATCATTTTCTTTGTAAAGAACAATTGAGGGTTTCTGAATCCATTCTGTTTAAATTTCATAAAAATATATTTTCATTAGGATAAAAAAGAATGTTTTTAAACCTACAATTAACCACCCCCATTTTGTAATTGAGAAATCTATATCTATATTTCTATCATACAATTGGTATCAAAGCAGGTCTCTAAAATAAATATACATGAATAAAAGTTCTCCTTGATGAAATTTTCTTACACAACATTACGTGTTATTTTTTTTCTTATAAACATTTTATTTATTAACATTTACTACCAATACTTTTTGTGTAAAATATTTTTTTTAATAATGACAGGAATGAACGTTGTCTCTATAGACAACCTTAATCATACAAGACCCATAATATTTGATGGAAATGACTATGGATACTGATGTGATAGGATGAGGAATTTTATTTTCAATAAAAGTGTGTATAATTTTGTAATGATAGATAGATATTATAGGATTACAAAAAAAGAACTAAATCAATTCAACAATCGAGAAAAGTAATATTATTATATTAACATTAAGGTACAAAATAATTTATTTTATTCTATGACTAGAAATATATATAGCCATATTTCATCTTTTAATGTATTTAATAGTATCTGTACGAAATGATAAGTTACAGATTTTGGCACATCTAAGGTAATCAAAATTAGAAGAACTATTCTTGGAGATGAATATCATGATTTTATGTTTCCATATGGAGAACCTATATGAAAACGTCAATAATAGTTTATAAATACTATTTATATCACTCATTCTATGGAAGATAAAGGAATTGAGGATGATATTCTTATGGATATGATAATATATTTTTTCCCAATGAGTGAGAATATAAAAAGAACAATGATCAATGAGAATAGAAATGTTTTAATCATTACTCCTGATGATTTATTCAACACTCTTATATAACATGAAACTAGAATGAAGAGAGATTCAGAGATCAATAAGAAAAATAATGGAAATGGAAGTTTTTCTTTCCCTACTACATCCAATCATATGAATTATAATACTCCAGAATTTTTTACTGTATCAAAATCCAAGAAATGTACTCTTATATCTAAATCAAGTGATAATGATAATTCCTAGAATGGAAATTCCATTTCTTGAAGGATAAACATGATTATGGTAATGAAATATTTTCATTACAAAAACAAGAAGAAAGACAAGAAGGATAAGAATGATTCAATGCTTGTTATGAATGAAAGAGGGAAGGTCATATCAGACAATAATGTTCTATGATCAAAAGGAACGAAAGAGAAGATAACTATTCTAAAAGAATCAAGAAAAAGTACTAACTGTCTATGTCTAATAAAGTACTAAAATCTAATGATTCCTTTATTGTTACTGATGATGACTCTTGTGATGATTTTTCGGATATAATATCTTTTGGACAAAAGAATATTGGTCTTATAACCATAATTCCAACTGAAAATAAATTCCTCAGGGATAATGTAAATACTAATGAATCATTAAACAATATTTATTTAAATTATAATTTTCCTAATTATGAATACTATGAATCATAGAATGATGAATCTTCCTCATCACCAGATAATACTTTACATTCTTCTGAAAAAGTACATAGGTTTTTCAATATACATGAGAATCCAAATAGTAAGATCAATAGGATAATTGAAATTGAGAATTCTAAAATATCTATTTTAACAAAAGAAGTATTGGATCATTAAAAATATCTTGATCCTAAAACATTTTATTTTAAAAAAATTTCTAAAAAATTTAAGGATGTTAATTCAAATAAGGATACACTTTCCAAAGATATTGAAAGAATTACTTCCAGGAAAAATGTTTTAATGAATAAGTAAAATTCTAAGACTAATGACTTTGAGGATAAGAATTCAATCATAAGATTAAAATATGAAATATTTTCCTTAAATAATTTTTTTCCAAAAATTAATCATTGAAAGGAAGGTTTTGACAAAATTTATTCACAGCTTCATCCTCTAAAAAAATATTTCTAGTTTTTGTTATTCTTGTTCAAAACAAGTTTTAGTCACAACGATTTTGTTCCATAAAGTGTTCTATTTTTTCACTATGTGTCAATGTGGTGGGAATTGGGATAAAAGTTTCTTCTTTTAATAAAACCCAATCCTTAGGTTTTAATAAATCCAATTTTTCTATGATAATGTGGATATATATGATCTTACTTTATAACATTTCCAGATCCAGGAAATTTGGGATTATAAAATTCTAACTATTTATTTTCATGAAAACAAAGGATGTGCCAACAAAAATACATGGTACCTGGATAATGGATGTTCCTTCCCCATAACTGGTAAAAAAACATCTAAGAAAAGATTATTAATAAGAATGGTGGAAAACAAATATTCAAAGACAATTCTCATAGATAATTTTTTGGTATATGTTATATTATAATTCTTGGAAAAGCATTAATTTTAATGTTTTTATTTGTTAATGGTCTGAATAACAACCATGTAAGTATAAAAAAATTATGTGATGAATGATAGCATGAGATTTTTAGGAATAATAAATGTATTGAACAAAATTCCAAGGAATATTTTATTCTCTCTACCAATAGGCATGAGAATTATTATAAAGATAACTAAGAATTTTTTAGGAGCCAAGACCTATCATTCCTCAGTGAAATAGAATATCAATATAGGATATTTAATAAATGACTAGGATAATTTATCCTTAAAAACCTATAAATACTCTCAATGAAAATGCTTCTTAAGGATCTAACGAAGCTTAGATACGATTCTTCAAACTTATATAATCCTTGTTAATATAGAAATAAATATATGTCAGGAATTAAATAAATTAGGGAAGTCTCTTCATAAAATGAATTACAACTAGTTCATATAGATATTTTTGGTCCAAAAAAACTTGATTTATTGGAGTAAAATACAATGTATTTGTATTGATTGATGATTACAATAGATTTAGATGGTTCTATTTTCTATTAATGAAATATTAAGGCTTTTATTTTTTTAAATCTTTTTCAGAAAAATGTAAAAATGAGGAAAAACATTCATTGATAACTATTCATATTGAACATGTTGGATTATTTGAAATTTTATATTTTGAAACATTTTATAATAAGAAAGGAATTACTCATAACTTCACATCTCCAAGAACTCCTCAAAAAAATGTTGTTATTGAATGAAGAAACTGAATTATTCCAAATATTACCATAACAATGTTGTGTGAATACTCTATTGGAAATCACTTTTGGGTTGAATCTATTAGTTTTAAATTCTATACTATTAATCATGTTTGTATTAGACCTTCTCTTAATAAAAAACCTAATGAGTTATGGAATGGTCAAAAATCTATGTTTTCATAATTCAATGTATTTTAATGAAATGTATTCATCTAGAATACTAATGATAAATTACATAAATATGCTCCCAAATCCAATGAAATAATATTTATAGGCTACTCCACACTCTTTAGACTTATAGGGTTTTTAAAAAAATCTTGTATTGTTGAGGAAACAGTACGTGCTAAATTTGATGAAGCTGGTCCATTTATTTTTAAACAAGCCCAAACTACATAATTTAATGTGTTTTCAAAAAATGGTTATCAATCCTTATAGGAGGAATATTCTAATAATGGAAACACTAAAGAAATTTTTTTAGAAGTATTTACCCTAAGAAGTTTTTTACCTTATGTTGATGAACATGATTTACAAAACCCAATTCAGTTGTCTCTTATCTATCATCCATGTGATAGTATCATTAGTGATGTAAATAGACCTTTAAGGACTATAATTTTATAAAGAAATTAAGTAGATAATCTATCATGTATTTCCCGTGTAGAATAGAAAATCACGGATGAACCATTAGGTGATGATGATAGGATTAAATCTATGCAAGGCGAACTAAATGAAATCAAAAGGAACAATGTCTTGACCATGGTCGAAAGACCTAAATAAACGTCTATAATTAGAGTAAAGTGGTCTTCATAATGAAATTGGATGAAAATTGAATTATTGTACGAAATAATGTTAGATTAGTTGAAAAGGTATATAATCAACTAGGAGGAATATAATATCAAGAATCCTACACTCAAGTAGATAGACGTGAATTTATACATATTCCATTATAATTTTCATCATTTTTCTATTTCAAACTTCATTAAATGGATGTGATGTGTGATTTTATTAAAAGATATATTCATGAGTAAGTGTGTGTTGAAAACTGCGTAGTTTTGAAGACACAAAAAATCCTAAACATATTTATAAACATATCAATCTACTATATGCATTTAAACAAGCCCATAGAGCATGGTATGATAGACTTATAGGATATTACAAAGAAAACAATTATATTAAGTGAACTTTTTATTGATCAATTTTCAGAAACAATGATAATGGAATTGTATTGATTGTTCAAAATTATGTTGATCACATTATATTCATATAAAATCTATAATCATTAACTTTTTCTTTTCAAGTCTCAAGAAATCTATGTTTGAAAAGATTATGATGGGTGAGTTAACATTTTTCCTTGGTTTTCAAATTTCTCAAAAACCAGAACGAACTTATATATCTCAACATAAGTATATTAAATATCTTCTTATGAAGTATGCATATGAAAACACTAAATGTATATGTACTAGATTTGGTACCTCAAACACAGTTGATCATGATGAAATGCGAAAACTAGTAGGCCACACATCATTTAGAGGTATGATATGAATATCATTATAGATATCAACTAGTCATTGAGACATAATGTTTTCAGTATGCTTATGGGCAAGATATAAAACTATTCCAAATGAATCCCATTTGAAATAATCGAAAATGGTTTTTCACAATTTAATGGGAACCATGGATTTAGGAATTTTCTATTCTTCTGGAAATAATTTTATTTCAAAATGTTTTTCATATGCTAACACTGGTGGTTGTATAATAGAATGAAAAGAGACTATTGAACTTTTAATTTCCCAAGAGATTCATTAGTTTCTTGGACATCTATGAAACAACACTCAGTATCAATTTCCACTGATGAAGTTGAATATGTAGCAGTTGGATGTTTTTTATGCTCGAGTGTTGTGGATGAAACACACACTCACAAAATATGGAATGAGTTTTACTAAAAAACATATAATGTGTGATAATTCTAGTGAAATTTCAAAAATAAAAAATCCTACACATTACTCTCATAAAACTCACATATACATTAGGCATCACTTTTTTAGGGATCATAATCTAGAAGGATATATTATTTCATAATTTATCAGAACACAAGGCCAAATTTTTGAAATATTCACAAAATAATTACCCTCTAATAGATTTTAATACATTAAACAAAATTCAGGAATTATAACCATTCTTTAATCATTTATATTGACTTTATGTTAAAACATATCTCATAAAATTTAGATACTCCATTTCATAGGGAGAGTACATATGTTTACTCATTTATATTTCCATTTCCGAGAAAATATGGAGATTATAATTTTCGGAACCAAAAAAAGTTATCTTTCCTTAAAAGAACATTTCAAAACCTATGTTTTATAAGAAGAATGATTTCAATACTGATAAATCATTATGATTAATATAGAAAGAATATTTCCTTACTTATATCATTATTATTGCAATTTTTTGTTGGTATTTCAATTTTTTTCTTCAGAAAACCATATTGGATTCACATTCCTTAAATACAATTTGTCCTTAAAACCTCAAAATATTAGAACCTATAAATAGTTATTTTTCATTGATATCAACCATCTAATAAAATAAATATAATCTCAATAGTTGGATTTATTTTTTAATATAAATTTTCAACGTGAATTATATATAATTGATACTGCAATTCACATCCCACATCCGTTTTCACAAGGTTTTTATGCTAAATCTCAACCTCAAGGATTGGTTGATCTTCAGTGAATGGTTATTTGATCCAAATTCCATTTTCGAATATGAATCCTTGATTTAAAAAATCATAAATGACAATGGATGGGAATTTCACTATGTAGTCAATGAAAAAATTAAGAATCTGGTGTATATGAATTATTTTATAGAATTTTATGATACGATTCATTTTAAAGAAAAATGAGGAATAGAAATGTTTTCAGTCAAGAGTTATGGAAATAATTATTCTTTGTATTTCAACAGGGCTGCATGTATCTTAGATATATCTTATGATGGATAAGTCGTCTTTTTCATGCACACAATTATAGATGAAGGTAGTCAAGTATTCTCTTATGATATGTGATATCTTCATAATAATCATTTTAGTGACTATAAATATGTGGAACCTCATTAGGTACATTCTTCTGACCATCAACAATGTATATAATTGCACCATCATGCCTGAAATCATTATATACCCTACGATCTGGTCCAATATCATTTTCTTATTCTTTGAATCCTTCAAAATACCAGGCAACTATATGGACCAAACCATTATGATAATGTTGTTATGTGAAGATACTTTGAGAAGAATTATGATTGGTTTATGTGATAAGTCATGATATTTCTTTGAACTCCCTAATAAGGATGCCCAATAAGCCAGCATGATAGGTGAAGTTGGAGAAAGATCCTTCCCAACCCCTATGAAAAGGAAAGGTAATGTCCCAGAATGTAATGAACAAGATTAAGCACCCGATTCAATATCTACTCATCTTAAACTAAAGGGAAAAAAATACATTTTCTAATAAAGTTGTTACTAAATAGAGATATCTAATGAAGAAGAAGTAAGGAGATATAGTTTTTTTATCACTCCCTTCTGAGGCTAAGGCCTGTAAATTTCATGGAGAAAAACAACTTAGTGATCCCGCTAAAGAGACAAAGTTGAAGAAGAAAAGTCATAATCGTAAATTATCCAGGCATTGTTAAGAGATAACGAGAATGAATCTGAATAGGTTTAGGTACCAAAATTTTTCGTGAAAGAACTAGTGAAAAATGAGACTCTAGATACAAATAAGAAAAAAAACATATTTAAATTATGTAACCAATAGTAGATGAATAAGAAGAAGATGAAGAGGAAAGTGTTGATATGATTTGAATAGTGTAAAAATATAATGAGAAATATATAACATCTTCAAAGTTGTCAAACAGAAAATACAAAGATGAATCCACCACCATAATATCAAAAGAAAAATTTTTTTAGAATGGTGATGATGCTTAAGATGAGGTCAATAAATTTTATTCATCTGTTGAATGAAGTAATGTTGATTATTTTCACAAAGTTTATAAGGACATGGATGATAAGTAAATTGGTGATAAAGGTGATGATAAAGAAATTGTGGATGATAATTATAGAATTATCCATGTTTCTAATGGAGAGTATGAGGTTCATAATATTGAGATGAAATTTTCAAAAACAGTGAAATAAAAGTAAATCATTTTTGAAACACTTCGAATGTTTTTTTGAAAAATAAAAGAAGGATGTCCTTAGAACATATAAAAGGAAAACATTTGATCAAGATAAATTTTTTTCACTAAAAAACGAATTTGTTGCAGAGTCTTTAACTTCTTTTTGTCTTGATTTTCTAGTTTAGTCATTGATAAATATTTTGGAGTCCATCCCTATCATTAATTTTATGGATTCAAGATGTAATATGGTTAAAGAATCAATCAATCAGAAATCATATTCAACAAGAATTCTTATGGAAAAGTTCATCAAACATAAAGCAGAGTTCAAGACTTTTCAAATTAGTTACGATTCATATAGGATATCTTTCAAGGAAGTTACTTAGTTTTCTAAGTCAATGATAGATGATCTTAAATTTATTGATAATATAACCAATTCAGTAAAAGGTGAATTTTATATGTTTGGTGATAATATAATGAACCTTTCAACAAGTATTTTGGAAAAGATAATGGAGGTATATTTTACCCATCATCTGGAAGATATATATATCAATGAGAAACTGAAATCAACAGTTGTCAGTCTTAAAAGGGAAAGGGAACACAGGGAAGAAATGGATGAATAACTCAAAAATAGGAAGATGTGATAAAGTCTCAAAGAGAAATTCATATGTTTTAGGAAGATAGAATCAAAGATATCAAAAGGAAAAATCAGGATCAAGAACAGTTGATCAAGATGTTTTATGATGATAAAAAAATTAAAGAAGTAGAATAAAATCTGAAAAAAGCTACTTTTATAAGGGAAAAATAAGGATGAATGATTTTATTTTCAGATCCGATCTTTTTTTATATTTTCCTTCATAATTATTTTTTTCGAATTAATGAAATTTGTGGTCTTTTTTTGTATATTACTAACATTTCATGTACAATTCCTCTATTTTCCCTCTATTAAATTTTAAAAATCACAAAGGGAGGAGAAAATAATGATAAAAAAGAATATTAGGTTAAAATAATATACTTCCCTAGGTATGGGAGAAATTATTTAAATAAGAAATTATTAAGAAATTATTTTTAGAAATAAATGAATATGATCCATAGGGATTTCAAAGTCTAAGGGGGATTTAGTCATATTTATAATGGGACATAAATAAAAAGGGAGTTGAGTTTTTATTTTCAGATTAAAAATTATGGAATTAGTCTTTATAATCAATTAAAAAATGTTTTTTGTGCCCTCTAAAAAGGGGTATATTATTTATTCAATAATATTACTTAAGACTTTTCCATTCCATTACGTTTTTTAAATCATAAAAACATTTTCTTATGGAAAATTATTGTTCTATAAAATACATTCTATTAAAGAAAATTTTATTTTTCTATGAATCTTTGTGTCTTTACCTATAATTTCAATGAATTATATTGTTTTTTCTAAAACCAAGTATGACAATATTTTTCATAAGATAAAAAATCATATCCTTATCTACCTTAGAAACATACAGTTCCTTAGAATATGATTTCACCAAAATTAAAAATCTAATTTCTCTAGAAATTAGACTCCTATTAATTCTGAAATCACACTCTGAATTCATCATACTTCAAACTTCGGTTTCGTTGGAAATCATATTTTTATTTCTTCTAAAATAAGACTCCGATTTATATTGAAATTATCCTAAAATTTCACTAGAAATTTGAATCGGATTTCTTCTGAAACTAGACTCCCATTTATTTTGATATTAGACTTCAATTTAATATGAAATCAAACACTAATTTCTTCTAAAATCATTCTCCATTTTCTTCTGAAATCAGAGTTCAAATTCCCTGAATTACTACTATGATTTCATTTAAAATCCAAATATGATTTCTTCTAAAAAAAGAAATTTATTTCTCCTAAAATCTGACTCTCATTTCCTCATAAATCAGAATCCTATTATTTATTATTTTAGAATCTAATTGTCATTTTTTTTCTAGAAACTAATTTTCAATAACTTATGAATATAATTAAATTCTTTACATATAGTTACCTCACTTCCTTAAAGTAACATTTCAATTTATTGGATCATAATTGTTTTAATGTTTCTTAAGAATGGTAATGTTTCTCATTGTTTGTTATAAAATATGATGTATTCCAATCTGTTTTAACTTAACTCTTCCCTATGTTCCATATGTACAGGACCCTTTGAAATTGAAGGAAAAATATGACCCTTGAAGTGATACTCTTCAAGAGCTCTGATCAAACCCCCTTTGTGTTAATTTTTGAACACCTTATTCAAGATGAGAACATATTGATCAAATTGACCAATTAGAGCCAATAGTTATTGATATCAATCAAGGGAATTTGAGGATAGGATGATAGAGGAGCTGATAAGTTCAGAGTTTGAAGGCTTTCGGGGTTAGAAATACAATTTCCGGTATTCGTTCTGAGATATTATCCTTTTGTGGGTAATATAGACATTCATGAATGATTAAAGAAATTTACCATTGTCCTAGGTTGTTGGATACCCTTCTCATTGTGTCAAAATATTTCTTATACTTTTTTACTTGTTTTTGTTAAAAGTTTTATTTCAATTGAATTTTTTTAAAGAATGAAATTGTAACTTTTTACACTTTATTCTACATATAAAATATATGTTATATTAGATTCAATACTCTTTAAGGTAGAAACATTCTATATGTAAACCTTTCTAAATATGTTTTATTGGATCCCTTTTATTGGATCACTAGTATGATAGTTTCTTTATTATGAACTAGAAGGGGTTCGTGAATCTATTTAGTTTAACATTGTTACATATTGTTTTTCTTATGGATAAAAATTGAGAGTTTATAATCCTACTATTAAACCCCTATTGTAATTTAGTAATATAAATCTAAATTACGATCCTATAAATTGATGTTTGGTGTATGGTAATTTTGGTGATTCTTAATCAGTTACCATGTATCCTGATTAATAACGAAATCCATAGTTATCTATTAGAATCACTAAATTAGAGAAAGATAGGATTCACTGAGAATTATAGTAATAAAGACCATGGATGAATAAAGATTAATTTTGAATATATCAATAATGTAGTAAAAAGAACATCAAGGAATATCTCAAAGGAATTATAAGATGTTTTATGTGTGGAGAATGACATTGAGTAAAACATTTTTGGCGGAAATGTAAATGTTTAGTTAACAATATTGATGGGGATATTTTTCTCCCTAATGTATTATCAATTTATGATTTCTTTAAATGTGGAAGGTATGTGAATTATGAAATTGATTTCCTAGGGTATTTCTTGTGAATAAAATATATACGTTGGTATGAGTAATCGATATACTACTAACGATTAAGAGACTACAAAGGATATATGACTCGAAAGTGATATTATATAATAAGATAATGAATCTATGTAAATGGATTAAGTATAAGGTGGGATAATTGAATTATTTACAAATTTTAATTCATGTATTATGTAATATGAATCATTAATTATATATATAATGTTCAGTATATGTTTTTAGTTATAGATTTTCAGAAATAAGTTAAATAGTACTAATGAACTTGAATAGTTATTTATTTTCTTGGTGATATTCATGGAAAATGAATGATTATATAAAATATAATGCTTAATACGTTCCTCATTATGGGATAATTATTTTGGGATAAATAGATGATTTATAGTAGAAAATTAAGTTGGATAGTATTGATGACCTTGTAATAGATTAATGATTTGTGGATAATGTGGTTTATGTTATCGTTGAATGACTTTAGAACAATTTTTAGATTTAATAATTATATCTAAAGATTTTTGTTTTATATATGGAATATGGAATTATTTATGTTTTAAATGTTGTTTTATAGTAATTCATGTTGTTAACATGTATCAAAATAAAACATGATGAAGGTATTCACATGTTCGTATTTGAAAATTTAGTTCTACTACATGTTGTTTTGGGAGATTAACAATAATATGATACTCTATATTAAGTAACCTTATTTATAAATATATGTATTTTAATCTGTAGTAAGTGTTAAAGGTAACACCAATTATTATATGGTATAATTTGAAATTTGGATGAGTTTTAATGTAATACGAAACCATAATAAAAATTATTCCTAACATGATCTAACCATTTTGTTCTAATTAATAAATATAGATTGATGGAATACCTTAACATTTTATTAATGAATCTATGATCAATTAAATGTAAATATTCATTCTTATTGAAAAAAAATTATTTTTCTATATTCATTATTGGAGTAATAAATAAATAAAAAATTTAAAGAAGAACGTGATGATGTTGTGAATATTAAATATAACTATGTCAATAAATATATTTCCGTCTATTTTAAAATAGTTCAAGACTTATTCATATATTGGAAAAGAATATTGAAAAAAATTACCCTAACACATTCATTTTTTATCAAGGGAATTTAAATTCATCAATTATATATATGGTTAAGGCCCTTAATTTTTCAATTATCTTCTGTTTCCTTGTCATAAATGATCTCTTTAATTCTCAATATTTATTTACGCATGTCATCCATGTCAAAATCGTCACTTACCACCATTTTCTTTTATTTGGAAACCTAGTATGTGTAATTCTAGATGACCTTCACACAACTCTTTCTCTTTTTCATAAGGATATTTTATTAGCCATTTTTATGATGAGGAATTCTATGTAGGAATTTTGAAATGATAAACAATTGTTGAACGATATGAATTTTGATGGTGAAATTCATTTATAGAGGGTATACTGTGACACCCTATGTTTAGGTGAAATATTTTTTTCAAATAAATTTAATATTTTCAATATTATACATTAAACACAACATGATTTTTCTCTTGTGTCATATTCAAGTACATGTTTCTTGGACACGTTGCGTTATACATAAGACCATGTTTTACCAATAAATTAAATATTAACATCATTTTTATTTAATATATCTCAAAGCCATTGTAAAAGAGGGAATGAATAGGATTAACAAAACACAAAAAATATATATTTTACACTTGTTTATTAGTTATATTTTTTTCTTAATAAGAAAAGAATAAATTAAAAGAATATAAATTCTAAAAAAATATTTTTCTAAAATATGGATTATTCATGATAAGAACACATAATTTAAAATTAATATTCATGTTTTATAAAATTTATCTGAAAAATGAAACTAATATTTTGAAATCATCATATAAAAATTTAATAAGTTTTAATTTTTTTCTTAAATGTTTCAATTTTCGATATATAGTGAAAAATATTGAATTTTATTTCAAAACATCATTTATAGGAAATTCATTTATAAATAAAAATTATATTATGAGTAGTTTTTAATGTAGAATTAGTTAAAAAATATCACATTTTCCAATTTATATCTTTATGATCAATTTCATACTAGATTTTTATATAAAAACTCTATAATATTTTGACCATTTTCTCTAAGAAAACACTCCCCCTAATCACATATAAGAGGTCAATATTAAATGAAATTGCTAAAAATAATTTAATTTTAATTGGAAAAATGGTTTCTATATTTGGAATAAATATAATTTATATTACAATATATGGTAAAATAAATGTGCGGTCTTAATAATCAGTGAAAACAATTAAAATTTATTACTGTGATTAAGGTTAAATATTTATTTTTTGCATTACATGTGTTTGTGTTAAATTAATTTTACTGACACATATTTTTCTATTCATTTAATATGTTATGATATTTTGAATTATTTTTTATAAATTATATAATAAATATGATTTTAATTTTATTCAAAAAATGATAAATTACCTATGTAAAAAAATATACAAGTTGTTATGGTAGAAAAACAAAGAGGGTAAAATTATGTAATTATAATGAATAAGGTATAAATTTATTAAAAATGTTTTTATTTTTTGAGGTATATGTGTTTCATGACCACATAATTCCTAAAATATTTTGTGTATTTAATTTGGACGCACATAAGGTAAGGGTGATCTCCCATTAGGGAATATGTTTGGGTATTTACAAAAATCCCACCATCCAAAATTAAACAATGGAACTTGCTACCCATATTTATTCACACCTATAATGTAGCACCCCATGATATTATGGTATGAGTCTTTTAAAATTTAATATATTTTACAATTTTTGCATCAAACAAAACTAAATTAAAAATTATATTATATAATTAAATATGACAATTTGAATAGTAATGTGACCCTTGGTAAATGTAATAAGGCCAATATGATAGTAAATTCACCTAAGAATGTATTAATAAAACAAAGGTAACATATAAATCAAAATATAGTGTATTTATATCCTAGAATAAGTAAATAAATTTTATAAAAATAATAAATTAATTGTAGTTATATTTGTGAAACAAAAATGTTAATTATCAACTTTATAAATAATATAATGATTTAAAATAAATTTTATCTTCAAAAATAATTATTATAAATTAATATTTTTTTTCTTATGATTATAAGATAATTTTACGAGAAATTGATAATTTTTTAAAAGTGTTATAAAAATAGTTAAATTATTTAAATCTAGTTTATTCGAGTAGCTGATGATTTTATCTAAAAATTAAATTTATCAGATTTACAAAATTATTTTATTAAAATTTAGGTCATTATTTAATTTTACACATTGTAAAATTGGGAGAGTGACTTTTTTCAATTTTTTTAAAATATCTTAATTTTTAGTGAATAGTGAAATACATTAATTTATATTATTTAACAACTATTTGAATTATTGAGTAATAGAGGATGTATAGTTGAAGTAAGACCATAATATCTAAATATCCTTCACGTGTTTAATATATTTGGTGATAATTATCATACTATTCATTTTATCGAGCCCAAGCAATATAAAAATTAATTTAATATTCAAAAAATACACCCCACCTCCTTTATAAATGTCACCCCTCACCACATATTCGACTCACAAATTTCAATCTTTGAGATATCCCAATTTATTCCCACTATTATTAACAATACCACCTATTTACAAGAGCCTGTGTTCTCAATAGAAAATGAAAACCAATACCCTTAAGAATGTTCTCAAGGAGAAGAATCGAAGAGGTAAAAATCCTCATTCTTTTCTTTCCTTTTATATTCAATTCAATTTCATATACTTCCCTAACCAACACTATAAAAAGTAAAATAATAACTATAGTATCAATAAATTAATATAATTTTATTATGTCAATGGAAAATCCACAATGAAGTCTCTTGTCCTTTTCCTTTTATTTTATTTATGAAAACATCACCAGTGAGGTGATGATTTACCATCTTCATGGATGACATGTATTCGTCTTTCAATAATTCCTTAAAGAATGTTCATAAATCCATTTTTATGGTTAAAATAGATTATAATTTATTTATTACCTCTTATCTGATATTCTAGAACAATTATATATCACAAATATTAATTAAAAAACAGAACTAGTTTTTTTAATCGAAAAAAATCCAAAACAATAATCACTAAGGTCTTATATATTGATTCATCCTCACACAAAATAACCAAAATACATATATAACCATTAATTATTTAGTAAGAACATTAGTAACATATAATATCAATTTGGGAAAATTATTTTCATTTTATGTTATCTTCTTTATCTGTAAATAAGTAAACAGATCCTGAAAACCAATGAAAAGAACACTCTTGTACGGTGATATTTAATTTTATAACTCATAAAAATTCCCTAAATGAACATATTAAAATTATTAAGAATAAAATAATTTCTAATATTTTATAAATTAAATTCTCAATGAATATAATTTCATTATCTAGAACATTTAGCACAAGTGAAAAACCCTTTCAGACATAATGTAAGGGTTTATTTTTAATCCCCCATTTTCCATTCGATTTACACATTCTCTCTCATTAAACCTATTTTATTTATTACATATTTTTATACACATATCATAAATACTATTTATTTTATCAAATCTCATATATCAAAATCAGTTCATCCTTCTTTTATGGATAAATAAATGTTTTAAAAGGTTCCTTTCTCAATTCTTACTGACAAGTAAACCTCATTATAGGGAACTTACCAATTTCATACGCATTTTAATTTACCATCCATAATCAATTTTAAGACACCATTATTTTTATTAAAACAATAATTTTTGCACTAAAAACTATATTTTCTATATCTTGTTAGATACAAATAATTATGACAAATATAATTGATTTTCCCAAAAGAAAACTATTTTGAAAAGTAAAAATATGGGATTTCCATCAAGAATTCATTGATTATTTTATTAGATTATGTTCATCTATTTAAAAACCTCTATTAAATATTATTCTTTATTAATATATATCTCTTAGGATTATTATTTTTTATATTTTATTAAATGTTTTATAATCATTTTGATTATCGATACTCTTTCTTGATACCATTCACCATATTACAAAGAATGTTGAGTGCTTATGTTTACTGGTTAATGAAATTTATTAACATTTCATATGTATATTTTGTTTAATTTTTATCCCAAAAATATGAGGAATTTTTTGGACATATTAAGTTACACGTGTGGCCCAATATGTCCCCTCAATGCATCGATTTGTCTCGTGATAAAAAACAGATATACAAATGGATGTGTCCTTGCCCATTTATTTTTAGATATGGATTTGGCCGAGGTCTCAACCATTTATTTTATATATCTTAGTCTAGGCCTTGAAAGTATGTTTTACATGTCTTAAATTACTAATTCCCTGATTATGATTTTATTAATTGATAATTCGTGTGATTATTCGAGTAGTATAAAATCCATGGTTATATTTCTTTCTCATGTAATTATTTATGGAATTATTGAACTAGTTTACACTCATGTAATATTATTCTCAAGACTATAGAATATGTTTTTAGTGATTTATCATTCCTTACTTTTTATTATTTCATCTACAATATTTTATAAAATTAATGATGATCTGAGCTCACACCTTTAATAGGTTTTATTTTTCACCTGGGTGTGAAGATATTTATTATGAATGAAATATAAGGATAATATTGATGTTTATGGATGTTCCAATGGAGTCTCTATGTGGATTTTCCTTTCAATTTATAATTTAAAACATATTTATGTATATGTTTTTCCCAATATACTAACCTATTTAGTCAATTGGGATGTGATTCCTTGTTCATAGAACAAATGTAATAAATTAAGTTTCCAAATATAGGAAACTAGGGTCATGTTCATTACTTTTAGTATTCAAATAAGTTCATATTAACCTTAGAAATTGGATTTAGAAAACATATATTAGGTAATTTATACCTAAGATAGACTTTTTTTATTAGAATATAAGAACAACCTTAAATTTTTTTAAGGTTGAGATTATGTGGGTCTCCCTAGAAAAACATCCATGTCTTGATACGACATGTGGATGTGGTTCTTGGATTGATGTACTAAGCGGGAACAACCCAAAATAAATGTTTGGTAGGACATGACATAACCTGGTACACAACAATGGGCCTTCCTATGCATCTAATTTGACACTCTTGGGGGATATGCTTAGGATAATTCTCATTTTACTTATAAACCATTATGAAGTATTTAAAATAAAATATTCCCCAATGGAAACCATGTTTATGATTATGATATTATCCAATAATAAAGGTATCAATTTATTTTAGGTGTTTTACAAGGTCATAATTAAGAATTATGATTCATAACCTTATTAGCATATTCTATTATTTTGAATTTATAAATAGTGGAAGGAAGTTAAACGATATCAATTTTCATGTACTAATTATTGATTGAACTCATGTACAAGATATTATTGTTGGATAAAGAGTTGTAACTGGAGATGAACGAGACATATCTATATTGGGAAAGATGAATGAGTTTATTAATAATTACCTTACACTTATGGAGAATCTTGAACCACAACATGGTTGAAAAATTTTAGACCACATAATGTGACAATATTACCCAACATTAAATGAGACTACAAAAAACTTTGTAGATGAATAGTGGATATGTTTTAGAGAATATATTTTTCACTTTGGGAAGTAATGAATGGGAAAAGGTTATCCTGGAAGCTTATCATCTCTCTAGAGATTCTAATCAATGGTGGAAATTGATTCGAAACACAAAGGTCGAAGATGAATTTTCAAATATGGAATTTAAGAGTTTTATGGAAATTTTATTAGAAACATTTTTCCTTTACAGATAGACATTAGATATAGAGATGAAACTCTCGAGTTTAATATAAAAAGCAGATGAAAACATTTCCCGGTCTGAAGATAACCTTGCAAGGTTGGAAATTTATTCCACATACTACATATGTAATCCAAGTAACAATATTTATTAATTCATTCATGATTTTAAAATATTCTTTTGAAGGAAATGATTCTTCCTAAATTTCTCCTCATAAGAAGATATTTTCTAATGTGCTATCAAGACATAGAAGGAATTATCTATAATTTTTCACATTAATTTAAATAATATAAGAAAATGGTGTAAGAAAAAATAATGGATAAAGGGAAGAATACATAGGGTAATTTTACAACGTTTGATACATGAGGATGTAAACACCCTAATTCCTACATAAAGGCAAAAATATTTTTTGTACAAGTGTGGTGAGAAAGGCCACCATGTCACAATTTTATGGGAATTAAAGATGCTACCAATGTCCAATCCTATAATTTTAGGGAGATGGGACACTATTCAAATGATTCCCTAAAGAGAAAAGGAAACATTCTTTATAAAAGTACATGGGATGAGGGACAAAATTATGTTATCACAACTACTATGGTTTATTTTATTAATGATGTGGTGGTAGTTAATTTAATATTATCCTAAAATTTATATAAAAATTATTTGATTCTGGATAATATCATTCCTTTAAATCTTCCTAGGTTTCCTCAAAAATTAGATATTTCCAATTCACCTTAACAAGGGATTTGTTTTTAAATAATCTTATTAGAAACCCTACTACAACAATGATGTGTTAAGAAGACCCTATCATGACTCATATATGTGCTCTAATTTCTAATTTTGTCAACATACCAATGGTTTAATTTTCTATAATCAGTATTATAGACTGGATTTCAAAATATAATAAAAGCATTTATAAAAAATAGTCGGAAATTATGATTCATGTTGAAGATATAAAATTTCTTATCTTTAGAGGTGAGACCACATCATCTAAGTCATATCTGGATCCACCTAAAGTAGCTCTTTTAAAGGAAATTCCTGGGGAGGAAGAGAAAACAAAATTTATAGATGAGGAATGAAATATTCAAATTGAATATGTACCTATTTTAAATTAATACATTGATGTATTACAAGACCATTTTCCTAGACATCATGTAGAGTGGTGAGACAATTTTTGTATCGATTTAATTTTTGGTGAAATACATATATAAAATAATCCCTATAGAATAACCACTATATAATTAGTGTAGCTGATGAAACATATAGAGGAATTGACCTATAAGGGGTAGATCATCATTATTGTTTCTCCATCGGGATCCCCGGTTGTCTTTTTCAAGAAGAAATATGGATCCATGAGGCTGTGCATTGACTATATAGAAATAAATTATGTTATAATAATGAAGATTTATCTTCTATCTTGAATTAATGATTTATTTGATCAATTTTATGGAGAGAAATATTTTTCAATGACAGACCATTGATCTGGATATCATCAATTATGTGTGACTAAGGATGAAATTACAAAGACATGATTTCAAACACAGTATTGAAATTATGAGTTTATAATAATTCCATTTGGAATGACTAATGATCCCTCTATTTTAATCGATATAATTAACAGATTTTTCAAGGAATATCATGATGATTTTGTTTGGTATTGATTGATTATTATTTGATATATTCCAAAATCTATAAGGAAAATTAAAACCACATATGGGTTGTTCTAAATAATATGAAAAGAAAATAGTTATAAGGGATGTTTAAAAAGTTTGAATTCTAGATACAAATTGTTTTTTCATGACCATATTGTCCCTATTGATATAATCTCATTTTTCATGAGAAGACAATAGGAAATACAATAATTTCTTATAACAAAATCCATAACCATGGTACATAGTTTCTTTTTCTTAGCATGTTACTATGGGTATTTCATTCAAAATTATTCCTTGTCAGCTATCATGTTACCCAAGAAAACTCAAAAAGGGGTTAAGTTCGTATGGAAAATGGAATTTTAAGAATGTTTTGTATAATTTTAGTGAAAATTAGTGACCTCTCTGATCACAACTATACCATCCAGAAATGGTGGATTTGTAATTTGAAATGAAGAATTAATGAAAGGACATTGAACTTTCCTTATACAGAATGAATTTTACATTTCTTATGATTCTAGGTACTTACAAACTCATGAAAAAAACTATCGAGCTCATAATATTAATTTATAAGTCGTAATATTTTCTCTGATGATGTTAAAAAAATATATCTATAGTGAAGTATGTGAGATATATAAGGATTAATATTCATTAATCTTGAAGGACCATGTGGGTCGAAACAAAATGTGGATTAAAAGGGGTCATGTGTTCATAGATCTATGGAAGATGTATATAAGAATTATCATGAATAGTGAAACATATCTACGTTTTCAATAAGTTTCCCAACATTCTTAATTTAAAAGAATTAAAATTCCTCAGCCTATATATGATAATTTTCAAAATAAAAATAAATCTATGAATGATGGAAACTTGACCTAAATTATGAATAAGGATTAAATTATGAAATTTGGGAAACTGATATGTGTTCTATTGTTTAATTCCCACATCCAAAAATTATATACATACGAAAGTAGCACTAATATGTATATATATTTTAAGGAACATTTCAAGTAGGAAAATGTGAAGGGTGAAATTTTTGATTATTTATCAAGACGATTGGTATGCCAATAGGTGATTGCTAAAATACGACATCCTAGAGGAGTCATGAAAACTCTTATTATACCTATGTGGATGTGGGAAGATATTACTATGGATTTGGCATGGGATTTCCAAAAATATCAAGAATTATTGATAAATTATGGGTAATTATTTATTGACATACCAAATCTGCACATTTACACTATATAATGACATTTTTTCCATTGGGGAACCTTGCACGAGTCTATATTAATGAAGTTGTCAGACTTCATGGAGCACCTATTTCAATTATATCATATCATGATTGATTATGTTTCTCAAAATTATGAAAAATTCTTTAGAGAGAATTGGATATTGAACCTCATTTGAGCACTTCTTGTCACCCTCATAATAATGGAAATTTGAAAAGCAAATATAAACATTAGAAGACTTGTTGAGAACATTCTCACGTGACTTTAAAGGAATATGGGATCAATATTTTCCATTGGTAGAGTTTACCTATGAAAATAATTTCCATTCATGTATTGATATGGCACTTTATGAGCATTATATATAAATAGATGTTGTTCAGAAATTTATTTGAATGAAGTTTGGGAAAGGGAGATTGTAGTCTTAGAGCTTATGAATGAATTAATAAAAAAAGTAAATACTATTTAAACACATATAAAAGCAGTACAATGTAAGAATAAGATTCATGGCGATAACTAGGAGAATTATTTGGCATTTCAAGTGGGATAACATATATTATTGAGGTATATCTATGGAAATGTGTTATAGGATTTGGAAAAAAATGTAAAATGGGACCTATGTACACATGACCTTTGGAAATCCAAGAGAGCATTGGAGTTGTGGATTATCATTTTGTGATGCCATCTAGCCTTTCTAAAGTACACAATTTGTTTCACTTCTCTTTGTTAAGGAAGAACATTCTAGACCCAACGCATGTACACACATATATAGCAATAGAATTTGAACTTATTTAATCATACTATGAAGATATTATCTAAATTATTGACACTAGAGTGCATGTATTAAGGAATTAGATGACTCACATGGTAGAGGTACTTTGGAATAATCATAACGTTGAGGAGACAAAGTGGGAACTAAAAGAATCTATGATGATGTACTGCCCAAATCATTTTATGAGGTAAAATTATAGAAGTATTCATGGATGATATTATTTTAAGGAGGTTAAAATGTTATAGCCCAGTATTTTATCATATTCCTCTTTTAATATATAATATCTTTTATAGCTTATGCTTCATGGAACATCAAATTTGAAATCATAACATACTATAAAATATTACCATTTAAATAAATGTGTCACCATCAGTAACAGAAATATGACCAATATAATAGTAACATCACCTATGAAAAAATAAATAATTACTGGGTTACTTCTAAATGAAATTATTTTATATTTAAATCATGGAATAAGTATATAATTTTAATAGAAATGATAAATTATGATTTGGTAATTTGGTGAAACAGAAATGTGTATTTTAAATTTTATAAATAAACTAATTAATTAAATGAAAGTTTATTTTCATTAAATTGAATCATAAGTTATTATTTTTTATGATTATATGATAGTTTTATAATACATTAATTAATTGTTCAATGTGTCCGAAAAAGAGTTATAATATTAGAATAAGTACATTCGTGTAAATGATGAATTTATTCAAAAATTATATTTCTCATATTTATAAAATTATTTTAATTAATTTGGGTACATTTTTGAATTATTCTTATCAATAAATGTTCATAGTTATTTTTTTGTAATTTTTGAAAAATATTTTAATTTTGGTGAATAGTGAATTACGATAATTTATGCTATTTTAGAAATATATGAATTATTGAGTTTTAGATGATTTATGGATGATGTAAGAGAATAATATCGAACTTTTATTCATTATTTTAATATATTTGGTTATTAATGTCAATATATTAATAGATTCATCTAAAATAATAAATAAATGAATAAAATATTCAAAAAAAGACCATTACTCCACTATAAATACCACCCACACCACCTCTTCTCCTCAAACATTACAAATATATAGCCTTTTCCAATTCTATCAAATTCACTTCAAACTCCCCCACCACACTTCTAGTATCCTTTGGTATAGAAAAAGACAAAAATCAACCCCCTTAACAAGGATCTCAAGGAGAAGAATTCAGGAGGTTAAAATTCTCTTTATTTTCATTTATTTTCATTATAATTTATTTTAATTTCCTTCCCTAACATCCCCAATAAAAATTTATATAATAAATATAGTATCTATTATATACTATAAATTTATTATGTTAATATAAAACCCACCATAATACCTCTTCTCCATTTACTTTAATTTTAGAGATGAAAACATCTTTTGTGAGGTAACAATTTACTGCCTTCATGGATTACATGTTTTCATTTTTAAATTTTTCCTTAAATCCTTATAATAAAACTATTTTAGGGTTAAGGATGATTATAATAAATTTATTAAATATTATATCATCTTCTAAAACTATTACAAATAAATAATATTAATTAATGAAAAGAATTATTCTTGATGCTTGAGAAATCGCAAAAATAACCTAAATGATTATCACCATCATATTATCTAATGATTCATCCTCATCCAAGATTACCAAATGAATAATATAAAAATTTAATATTTTTTAATATCATTAGAAACAAATAAATTCAATTCTATAAAACTATTCTCATTTTACATGATCTTCGTTCTGTGTATAAAACTAAACAAATCCTCAAAACCAAGGAAAATAACACTGCTAGATGACAAACTTTAATCAAATAACCATTCAAAAAGACTATAAATAAACATCATAAAATTATAATGAATTATTTAAACGTTTAATAGGATATAAATTAATTTACTAAGTAATCTAATTTCATAATCCATGAAATTATGTTTAATTGAAAAACACCTTCGTAAAAATGGTAAGGGCATCTTCCCAAACATTCATTTTCCATTCAGGTTGCACATTCTCCCTCATTACCCCAGTGTATTTCTTTATTATGTTTATATAATAATTATAAATCATTTTATTATTTTAAAAACTCATATATCATAATTAGTTCCTATTTATTTCATGGATAAATTTTCTTTTTACAAGGTTTTTGTCTCAATTCATCCTGATAAGAAAACCCGATTAATTTAAAATTCCCAATTTCATACCCATTTTCATGTACCATTCCAAATCTATTTTAACACTCCATTTTATTTATGAAATCAATAATTATTTCATGAAAACTAATATTTGATCATTTCATGTGTTATACAAATAATTATAACGAATACAAATTATTTTTCAAAATTAATGTTTTTTAAAGTAAAAATGTTTTTTTCTCTCAAGACTTCATCGATGATTTTATTAGATTATTTTAATATATTTCAACACAAATTTTTAATATATTTATGTAATGATATTTATCTATTATTTACGTCTCCTACTACATTTAATTTTATGTTTTATGATTAGTCTGAATGTGGAAGTGATACCTTAATAATATTCACTTTATTACTCTGAATAGTTAGTGATTATGTTTACTAAATTGAGAAATTTAGTTAAATTAACTTTTTATATGGTTTTTAGGTTTAAAACAATTTATATGAGGAATTAATTAGACCTTGTATGTGATTTTAGGGTCCCTCTATATCCCCTCGATGCATTAGTAGGTATCATGAGGCAATATATATATATACATGGTGAAGGCCTTTCCCATTCATTTTCATATTGGATTTCATCAAGGCCTTAACCATTTATTTTAAGATGTCTTGGGAGAGATCTTGAAGGTATGTTTCATATGTATATATTTATAAATTCTCTCATTTTGATATTATTAATTCTTAACTCATTTTATTATTCAACTAGTAAATCATCCATTATTATGTGTGTTTCTAATGTAATTATTTATGAAATTATTTAATATGTTTTTACTCCTACCATATAATTCTTAAGACTATGATTAAAAAAATACTGTTTTTAGTTATTCACTATGTGTTATTTTCTGTGATAACTTCTTCTATATTTCTTACCCTTACAGAGAATCTGATCTCACCCCTTTCTTATGGTATATTTTTCCCTAGGATGTGAATATGTTTATAATGAATTACATGTAAAGATAATATACAAGTGTATGGAAATTTCAAATGGAGATTCAATACTATATTTTATTTCATGTTGTAATTTAATTTTTTATTTATCTTTTTTTTCAAATATACTCTACTAATTAGTCCTTTTGGATTTGATCACTTATTTATTGTACCAATGTATAAATTAAGGCACAAACATCAGGCTACAAGTGTTAGGGTCTTAAAATATAAAACCATTTAATCAAAAATACCCTAACTAAAACATTACCCAACATACCTCTTATAATCATAGAATAATATTTTTGGATATAAATGAAACCAATTTATACTTTCAATTAAAACATATGGGCTCACAAAATATTAATTAATAGTCAGCAAGAAGCATTTTATTTTTTTCTTCCTCCTCCTCCTCCAATTCTTATTTTACAAATATTATATAATAAATTCCATATCATAAATATAATATGATGTTTTTTGTTATTTTAATTACCTATAACTATCTCCACTTCAATCAAATGGGTTATTAACTCATCATGTGTGTGTACATATAATTATCACCTCAAAACCAGATATCATTCGTTTTTCCATTACCACCCCTCAAAGATGGACATAATGATGGATTTATTATTTATATATGATATTAAAGATATTATTATTCTAATATAATTATCATATCACACATAAATTCATAATTTTTGTTTTTTGGGAATATGTTGTCATAACTCATGTGTACTGAATACAACTGCCTCGTAGAGCAGTGTGATTTGTTCAGGCATTACATTGAAGGTAATAAGGATTTTTTTAGTAAACATAGGAGTTATATATGAAATAAAAAAGGGTAATTGGTTATAATATATCATTTATATTTATTTATTTCAATCATAAAATAAAATTTGAAACAATGTTCATGCATATGGACAACATAATATCTCCACGAATGATGAATTTTATTTTTTATCTCTATATATTATTGGTTACTATAAAAATGTATAAAATTAATATATAATTATATATGATATTTTTATCATGGTTAACATTTTGGATATTATTAATCCTTTTTTTAAATAATAGGACCATATATAAAATTCAAAAACATAGATGAATAACAATGTAGTTATTGCATGAAACATTACTTTAACATAGAATTATTAAATAATGGGAAATAAAAGGTCTTAAGAAAACCATATATGGTATAACATATATATTAATATGTCTTTATAATTTATTCATAATAAATATTAATATATTATTAATTAATTATTGATGGGTATGATGTAATTTAAGACTTAAGGTATGAGATTTTTGTCTATGTTATTTACTATGGTTAGTCACATGTCATATTCACACCCAATTTCTTTTATGTGATATAGATAATTCCCATGAATTTATTTTATGATTATTATAAATAAATTTATTGTAACTTATATATACATTTTGGGTTCTCTTTTTCTAGGGTATTAGGTTCAAATGATAACAAATTGATAAGGGATTTCTATCTCAATTTTCCATCTTTGGGACATAAGTTATTTTATGAAACAATCAACTTATATGAAGTGAACATGCTTCTATGTTTTCATGTTATATAATTAATATCTTTATTTTAATGAAATTTTAATTTTCACTTAATGTTATATTTCATGGGGATTACAAATCAAATATCAAAATGTTGAAAAAGGTTTATGTTATGATCCCATAGTTTATTGGAATTGTTTAGGATTATTATTCCAATGACGATATATTATGATCTATCACTCATGAAACTAAAGGATTTTATACTCTGATGATTATTTAATTTTAATAAATGTTTTTCATTAATTTTTACTCATTTTATACTCTTTAATTAATAAGAATTTTCTTATGAAAAATAATCTTTTCGGTATAAAATAATGTTTCATCCAAAACCATGTTTTCTAAATAAAATTAAAATATTCATTAAAATGATTTATTTTTCCAAGAAGAAATGACACATTCCTCCTAAAAGTTTTTCAATTATTTTTAAAATAATCAATTATAAGTTTTCAGTGTTATTTGAAAAGAAATGGATTTTAAAGGGTTTTATTAATTTTTTGTTATAAAACATTATTTTCAAATAAATGTTATTTTCCTTAAGAAAATTTCAATGTAAGATTTCAAAATGATTCTCTGTATAAGATGATATCATTTTATGTAACTTATGTTTTTTAAGTGATATGAACCAATGATTCCATTTCTATTCTTTGTCTGATTTTCTTATGATGAATGACATGTATGAAACCCATGTCTATTCCATGAGTTATTCCATGATGAAATTTTCATGAAACACGATTCTTTTACCAAATTTTATGCAATGATGAAATAATAAATTTATTATGAAGCATGTTTCTTTTCTATTGGTTATGATATGATAAAATTTTTATAAAACCCATTTCATGACATGGGTTATATTATGATGTATATTTTATAATATTTTGGAACACATATGTATGATTTTCATTATGATATGGGTGGGACAAATATATCCCTCCAATGAATTGGGTAAATATAGATAACTTGTGTGTATGTATTTTATCTTTTAACCCGATTACAAGTTTACAATGTTATATGGGGTCATGGATTGACATTCAAAATGTTATGAATGAACCTGATTATGAATTCACAATTTTATTTATAGACCTGGTTACATGTTCTCAATGTTATGAAGGGACCTATCATTCATGTCCATCAGTTTATGCATGGACCTAGTGGAATGTGCATGATTTTGTGTGGGGGAATGGTTTCATGTCTTTAATTTAGTGATTGAACCTATCTCAGTTTATATAAGTTCATATTGTTATAAGGTGTTGTGTATTATAAAAAATATTTATATTATTCTATTGTTTAGGTCTCATGGATAATTTTCTTTTTTCCATTATGATTCATATACTACTAACAACAATTTTTTTCATATATCATGATTTTGATATATGATATGTAGGTAATGGTTTTTAAATATTATTATCAGATTTTGATACCGATTTGATGATAGTTTATTGGTATATCACTTAGTTACCCATATTGGGAATCTGATATAATCCTTTATTATGTTTCCTCTCCCAATGTTATCAATAATCGTTTTATGTAGGGTTTTTCTATGAAGAGTACTAAATGGAATGATCTTTATTAGAGACATTGCAGATATTTTACGAAATAAGGTTATTGTGTTCCTACTCTCAAATGTCACTAAACTATTATGGTCATCATGCATGTTTTTGTGTAATATATTGAAAATTCATCTAAAATCTGTAATATCAATGTGTCAAAATCCTAGGTATCTATATTGATACACTCATATTACCTCTTGAATTTCTATTAGAGTAACCTATTATTATCCTTCACTGGGCACCAATTATTAGTTTTGAGGGATATTATTTAGTTTTATGGTGACTGTATGGGGAGAATAACAATATGCCTCTAAAATAGTAGAGTCAATATGAGAATTATAGTAGCATCGTCCCCCACACCATATCAGGGGTGTGGAATACCTCAGGCAACAAAATCCTTACTAGAGGTAATGTTTTCAATATTCAATCATTTATATATTCTCCCAGTGTATTGTGTCAAGATATGCATCTATATGATTGAATACACTATTAAACATTTGTGGGAAGTTATCTCTAATGTTGTTAAACATTAGGATATGGTCTAGTCAGACTATAACAAATTCTTCTATGAATACTTGTTTTTGTAGACACTAAGAGAGGACCGTGCTAATGATTTTAGAAACCTATATTTTTGTTCTATGTCTGTTATAAAGTATTTAATTTTTTTAACACTCTCCAGATTATTTTACCCACTTTTACTATTGAATGGTTTAAGAATGATAGCGGATTTGATGATAGGAATGTGTACTCTCTCCAATCATTGGTTATTTTTTGATGACTCAATATAATTTTAAAGTGAGTGAACGAGGCCCTTATTAATGAATTGATCCAAACAAAAGACTTTATTTTGATTCAGGGTGGTTTATCTTCAAGGATGGGTTTTGGTTAGTCCTAGGGTAAAAAATGTTGATTAGAGTCTTCTTGTGTTGGTATCATGAGTAAGATGAAACGTGCTACAATTATTATTTTTTCTCGAGTGTGGTTTGATAATTCTTAAGAAGTCATAGTTTACGAGAGAAAAAATGAGTGTTGATGTTGCTTCATGATGGTTCACATTCATTATTTCTATTAAACTTTCCCTCTAGTGCCTAATAAGAAGGGTACATTACCAACACCACATTCATGTACATTATATTTCTCCATGTTCGGCTAGTATAATGGGTGCTACTATCAAATCAGTCCAATGTGGTGGTTACTGTTGAGGTGGTCAGGCTTTAGAACATCATCTCTAGTTGAAAATACATGGCCGGGATAGGTAGGTTATTACTCAGATCCATGGATGTATCCATATATATGGATTGTAGCCTTTTCCCAGGGAACATAGTACAAGGCTATCTATAGTTCAAGGTAATATTCTAGTAGAATCTACTTTAGTACCTATATTATTTTATATATGCACAACCCACACATGTATATCTGTAGAAAGTATAGAAATTTTAGGCTTAGTTATGGATTAATTCTAATGCATGATGAATCTCGACACACTATTAGGGGATCAGTGAGAGAGTATACTCTATTTTAGGGATCTTCCCATTGAGATATTTATTCCTATTTTATCTTTTTTCCCTTGAGATGGCCAACTAAGATTTCATTATTATGATGGATCAAATAGTTCCATACCACCACCATTTTTATTTCTATCATCGAAGGTGGTCTTTTAGATCACCTGAGGTAAATAATTTTGTTTATAATGGTGATTGGGATATCTATGGGAGTTAAATAGTTCCTATGAATTATTGGTTGGGCGGAGTGATGTCCCATATGACTACTCCCTTTATGAGGGATTAGGGAATGAGTCTTTTATAATTCCCACTTGTGGTGGATCATTTCATGGATGTCGTCCTTTATTAATTATATGTATAAGATCATGTGAGATAGGTGGATTTAATTATTTATCAAGTCCCAATAATTTCACTAATTTCCATTCCAACATAAATGGTGGTACATATATATCTCCAAGAACCCAAGAATTTGTTAGAGGACTTATAAAATATGGGATTTATATGACCTGATACTTTTTCATGGTGTCCTTCTAACCATTTATACAAGAAGATATATGTTACCCTCAGGTTCTGTGTATATTTACACGATTTGAACAAGATTATAGTTAAGAACCGGAATCTGATGCCCCATTAAGATGTTCAATTTTGACAATCTCCAAGGAGTGAAGGTTTTCTCTAAAATCTATTAAATTCTTGGTAACCATCAGGTATGTGATGAAATCGCACATACCATGTATGTAATTCCTTAGTAGATTAAACATCTATGAGTATCTGGTTATTATCATCAGCCTTACAAGCACACCATCATTTTTAATGAATTTAATGAAATAGTTTTTCCACACGTATCTGGATTTATATGTGGTGGTATTCATGGATGATAACATAGTCTATTCACGTAATAGAAAAAACCATTTCAAACATCATGATATTAAGATGAATACACTGCGATATTATTAGATGTATCATAATCTCACAAAATTCCACATTTTTATTCATAAGGTTCACATACTAGGTTATATAATACCAGAATATGGAGTTTCTAATAACCCATAAATGGTGATTGTTGTAGTTTCATAGGGTAATCCCAATAATTTCTTTGTCATGATTAGGTTTAGGGGATTGAATGATATTATAGGTATTTCATGTAGTTCTTCGAATTCCTAGAGGATCCTCTCACGGTCTTGATAGATAAGGGTGTGATGATTATATTGATGAGATCCTCTAATGTAGCCATCAGGGAGTTAGAATGGAGACTGGATTTAGGGTTGACTATCAATCTTCCAATGTTGGGAAGAATCTATTACCATTATTGTGATATTCTCAGAATTAGTCTCTACACAGTTTTGGGGTAGAGAGATCGTGTTTTGTTGTATAGGTGTCACAAATTGAGACCTCATGAGTGTAATAATCATATACACGACCTTGTCCTAGTTGCTATGGTTCCTACATAACCATATTATAGGAAGTATCTATTTGGGGAATGGTTCTTCATTCCAAATGAATATAAAATTATAAAATATAATTCCACATTGGGTGACATGAATCTTTGGTAGCATTTGTGGGTAGAATACCCATAGTATTCTAAATTGGATATTCATACAACCTAGGAATGGGAAGGAATTGGTCGATGCATTGTGCCTGAAGACTTTGATAATGTCCATCCAAGAGTCATTTTTATGTGGAAGTTGAAGTCCTTATTTTCTGAGATGCACCTTGGGGTTAATTAATATCATATGAATTATTTATTAAACTTTGGTGGATGAAATATTACCTTTAGGAATGGATAAATATGGTATGACTTTCATATTATGAGGGATTAGTCTAAAGGGAAAGGGTCTAAGGTGAGGACCCAAGTATTTGTTGGGTTACTAATGTGGATGAGATCATGCACTTGCATTGATATATCTATGTTCCTTCAGAAATATATTTATAAATGATGCTGGAATAAATTTTTTCTATTTGGAAAGTACACCATCGGCTAACCAAGACTTACTGAGACGTAGTTCGTCAGTATTGGTGGTCGGGTATGTGTTGGAAGATTTCGGGTTTTATGAAATTTTATTCCACCTATCAGTAGGTGAAGGTGGAGAACTAATATCCAATGAGACATCTACTTACTCAATAAATTATTAAATATAAATGGGATGGAATCACCATGTATCTTGGGATGTGTTTGATGAGATCCCCCAAATGAAGTGATGCAGTATGGGTGATTGTTGATAAACTAACCAATGACACACACCTCCTACCTATCCAAGAGATTGTTTACATCAACATGGTTTAAAGGATATATTTAGAAATTTAATTCTCATTAATTTTTTTCCAAGTTATATCATTTCATAATGGGATGTTGATTTTACATATGGGTTCTAGAAAGGGTTCAAAAAATAACTCTGTTTGTAGGTTCTCAAGAGTACATCGTATCACCCATAGACTGATGGAGGGTATTAGTGAACAATACATGTTCTAGTGTAAATGGTCTGAGAATGTGTCCATGGTTTTTAGGTTCTTTAAAGACACACCTTCCTCTCACCACATTTGTCTATAATAAGTGTTTTTCGGAAATGACACATATTTCTCCCAATGAGTCCATTTAGGATAGGCTATACAGTTAGCCCATGTCCAAGTTATAGGTAAGAGAGATATCAATACTAGGAACTCCTCTCGTTCATGAGTCATCAAATTTGGTCCAACTGATTTAGAAGCATATGGATATAGATCAGTCTAGGTATATGTCATATACCAATCTTTTCCTCCAACCTCTAGAGTTTGAGGTGGAACATCAATTCACTCTACGAGTATCTCCTAGACTAGGTCATGGATTGATTTATATATAGGGAAATATACCAAATTGTTACATAGGTAATTTCTAGATCATTTATAGTGTCAAGATTTTATACTATCTATTGGCTTTACCATAGAGGTATCAGGTCATGCATGACATCTTCCTTGTATTAATGATTCACCATATTTACTTCGACCCATATAATTATTTTTATCCTGATGATATTTAGATCAATTTTATACATCCTTTGATGATCCTCGTGTACCTATAATTGATCAAATCAAATAATTCCATAGATTTTTGATATTTCCTCTTTTTGGTGTTATTTAAGTATATCTGTGTGATGGACGAGACCATGGAGAGAGACACTAATAAATGTGATCGACGGTGTGAACTTTTGATAGATGATGTTCTACCAACCTCTGAAGTGTAATTGAGTGATAAGTTTTATTATCGAGGTAGGATGTAAAACTATGTTTTTTGAGAGATAATGATTTTTTTGAATTTTGATTAACACTTGTAATGTTTCTATTTTTCATAAGCTCGGGGTAACAGTGCCTTTAGGACAGTTGGATTTATATTGGAATTGAGAGTAGTATGAGGTTGGATAATATCTGTAGAATTAATAAATTCTTTGAATTAAATTCAGGATGTGAATTTAATTCATGATGTTAATTGATTTGGATAGACCCCATGAGTTTTTTCAGGCCATGAATTCAATGCACTCCTGTAACTGAACACACAATGTGAATTTAATTCATGAAGTGTATTTGTTTGGAAAGACCATGTACGCACATTTAGTTGGTTTTTACTAATAGGGGAAAAGTGAATAACTTATGACATTAATTATATTCACTACATGAATTTTTCAAGACATAATTTAAAAAGAGGTAAGTACTTCAAATTTTTTAAAATCCATATTTTCCTAACCTACACAGTAGAAATTTCATCTAATGGTCATCCTCTAAGCCTACCATGGGATTCAGGATATCTATCCCCTAGTCTCCATTTCTCTCCCTACCAATTTCATTTGTTAGCCTTCATTAAGATAATTTATTCACCATATTATTTTATTAGTTTCTTCCAACCTCATTTTTATAGTTTTTTTTATTGTTAATATTCCTAATTGTTCAGTTTTTTATTCATCTATTTTATTCTGTTATTTATCATTCTAAAGGCTGGAGACAAATGAGTGGTCATATACCAATATATGTCAGTTTGATTAGTTATTTATTAAAATAATATTGATGTGTTATATGATGCTCAATTATTCCTCATACTAGACCATCCAACATCACCTCTTAAATATCAAATAAATTAAATTAAATGATAGACCATGTCTAGTACTATCATATAAAATTATCGATTGATGTTTTTGGGTTACCATAAAAACACTATATAACATAAGTGTTTGAATTATTTAATGTACTAATATATTATTAATTTAATTAATTTAGATCACAATTTGTATTTTGTGAAACTATATTTAAAGTAACTTGATAATTTTTATTAAGATGTATAAAATACATGATTTCTTAACACATAGAATTACTTTAACCAAGGGAGATATATGGTTCTTGACATAATGATGCCTTATATGGGTTGGATGAGGATTATAAATTATATTTTTGTAATGGAATCTCAATATTAAAATACAGTTACATGGTTTTTCTTATATAATACCTTGGATGGGCTTACCCTTCATATTTCTTATATACATTACCTATAATTGAAAACCTATTTCTATATGGTTTACCTAGGTTAGGATCTATTGTAAAATTTATGACACCATTAAATGAGTGATACAAGGATCCTAATATAGTATATCTTAGACATATTCAATGTGTTATGCATATAGATCTTTCCATGAGTGATTCTTGGTATTCTGCAAACGGATCTCCTATATAATGTTCATACAATGAAGGATATTTATATTGATTCTAGAGTGCTACTAGGGATTCCTCTTTAATTATTTTTTTGTATTCTTTAAGGATTCCACATTATTTAGAAATATGAATTATTTTTTACTATGTTTATAGATGAATCCTCTAATCTAAATAAAATGATTGGGTTCGTCCGTGTTTACACATGACTTCAAATATCCATGATTTGTTCCAAAAATCTATACCAATAGACATGCAATATATGTATAAATATTAATATATCTTAATATATATTAAATCATATTCCAAATATATTCACGTTGAAATGGTTCTTAGATATCTGGCATAGGTCAAGGAAGGTAGAATTAGTCTAGTTTCAAATGAGGAACTCAGTTTGGTGTTGTTTACCAATTTATTACCTTCAAACAGTTCATTATAAATTCAATTAATGGATAGTTATAGATATAATTGGTGGTGAACTGCTAATTATATATCACACCCTATTCAGGATACCTATTTCACTCGAAAATACAAAATTATGGTAGTGGTAGACAAAGAGAAGCACCCAGATTCTAAAGAATGATTTTCAGTATCAGGTTGGATTATGAGAGCAGAGGACTGAGGATATTTTCATGATTCTAGTGGTGGAATATTTTGATTTTTTTATATTTTTTTATCATTTTTATGTGCATGTAACTTTTATTCTATAAACATTAATTTTGTATAAAATCATGGAATTATCTTCATTTAATTATTGTCTTCCTCTTTAATTATATAGATGATTTATTATTCCACTGGTGGTTATGTATTTCTATTTCTACTTAATACTAATACTATATGTTTAAAACCCCTTTTTTTGGAATTTTTATTTTCTGAATTAACAAAATTTTATCGATGTGTTTTGTTACACACATTACCATGTAAATCTTGTGTTACATTTTACTTTATATTATCTTTTTTTTACACACAATAATGTGTTCCAACAGATCCACAATATATTATTATATTGTTATTTTTATAATATAGTTATAAGCTATCAATTTAGAATACTAATATGAAATCTAATATCAACTACATAAATATTAATTATAATGTTTTAATATAATGAAAACATATTGATTATAAAATACAAACTTTTCTATAAATTCATCCTTTGTGTAAAAAATACAATTTTCTCAAAAGAACTATTTTATGTACATTTGTGAAAAATAATAAATTATTTTGTGAAAATATTATAAAATAATTTTTTTTAAACAATAGTAGGGTATTTATTTATATTTTAATTTTTTTGGGTAAATTTTGGGGATTTTATTGAAAGGTACAATTTTATGGTAAATAATTAAAAATAAGAAATTCAAATTGAAAACATCCATATCATTTAATTTATTTATAAATTTATATAATAGATTGATTTTTTAAGTATAATTTTATGAATTATATACCTATTAATCCAATTTAGTCCGTTGGAATCAATTTCATATTGAAATTTGATATAAAACCACTCTAAAAGATTGATCAATTTTGCATTAACACCGCTCTGTGTTATCATATATGCAGGATTAATTTCCAAAACAAAAAAATATTATTTTAAAGTAATTTAGAAAAATAGATTCAATATTTAGAATGATAATCATATACATAATATAATAAATTAAATGTACTTTTTACAGAAAAGTATAGTTAATGAATAAAAAAATCATGTCCATGGTTAATGTAAAATATTGGTTTACCAGGAGTGAAATTAAAATTAGAAGGTTAAAATGACCATTAAACTTATCTAAAAGATTTTTGATGAAAATTTTGAGACCCATATATGTCTATGGATTGACAATGCTCCATTTGTTGATAGTTTTGACATATGAAAAATATGAGACTGCTTATTTCATTTCAAAATTAAAAATTGTTTCCTCTCCACCAATTATAATAGGATATAAACTATCCTCTCTTATATACCCATTATAACCATATTGGATCTGAAAATTCATAATTAAACAACTTCCAAAAATCAATACTTTAATCTTAGATGTGTTATTTTGGACATAAAGCCACCCAAGTAAGTATTTTTGTGGAATCATAAGAAGGATACTTGATGAATAGGTAACATTTATTTTTATACCATGATTATATAATATAATCATTCTATAAAATAAACTAAGATTTTGTTAGGTTACTTTCAAGTTGTACATACATATCCAGCTCCGTCAAATTGGTTATGAAATCATCATCCATTTGTACGTCAGACAACCGCCTTCCGAACAAAAGTAATTCATTTTCCCATTTCCACCTATGAAGGATGGTCATTATGATGTATTTATTTTTTATATGTGATATTTATGATGTTATTATGATTCTGGAATTATTATATCATACATAACTTTATACTCACTATTTTGGTCAAATATGATAACATCACTTGTGGGTACGTCGGACTATCTCTTCATGAAGTGATTTGATTCATTCAAACATTATATGTAAGTTATTAAGGATTGGTTTCATAAAATTATGAGATATATATTATGTAAAATTTATTCTAGAATTATAATATATATAATTTAATTTTCCGTATTTCAATCAAAAATCAAAAGGAAATAGTGTTAAAGCATATGTTGGGCATACCGTCTTTATGAATAGTGCATTTCGTTTCATATAACTAAATTTTATGGATTACTATAAATATATATAATCATTATATATAATAATTATATAATTTTTTAAATTCTTTATATTCATATATGATGATACAACTATGATAATTAAAATAGAATGTCAATACATACAAGAAAAATAATGTTTTTATTTACCAAAACATGACTTCAACAAGGAATTATTTGTAAAAAAGTAATAACTATGCATTTTTTAATCATATATGTTATTATATACATGAATATTTATCTATATGTTTTTATAATGAATGTATATTTATTATTATGTAGGTTTTAATGAGTATAATGGAACTCATAATTAAATTAATGGTTTTTTCTATGAACATATCTTCTTTGAGATGTAGGTTATGTTATGCACCTATATTATAGCATGATGTGTATATATAAAGACATTGACAGGTAATATCATGAATTTATTCATCCAAATTATATTTAATGTTTTATTTATTGTAATTTCTGTATGAGGCTTATGATTTAATGTTAGCAATGTGGTAAATAATACGATACAATCTCATCATCTGTCGATATTATTTATGATTGTGTCTCTAATGTTGAAATATCATGATATATCTCTTTGTAATTATCATGTTTTTTAATATCCTATGGTTATTAAATATATATTCTTAAAATTTTACACTTTTCTCACTCTTTTGGACTTAATATAATTAATATAAAGTTTCTATTAAAATATATCTTTATTTCACTCTTTAGTTAGAAATATATTTTCTTCCCAAACCATGTTTTGTAATAAAATTCAAACTTTTTATTAATATATTATAAATTTCAAATGAAATATTTACCTAGGATATAATGTTTTTGAAAAAAAATTTAATGGAATATTCATGTCATTCTTAAAACAATGGTTGTTTGGATTTTACCGAAAATGAAAAAGGAATATTCATTTAATCATGTACAACCTGAACAAAATGTTCAAACGTCATGTCCAATAATTTCATCGAAGAATACATTATAATTTTTCAATATTATTTCCAAATGAAATGGGTTTCATAATTTTTATTTTTTAAAATATGGTTTTCAAATAGTAAATGATATTTCTTCAACTAAATGATTTAAATTGAAATTCAAAATTATTTTACATATTAGATGACATAATTTTGTATTAATTATAACTTACTGAGGATATGATCCATGGATATTATTCCAATTTATTCTATGAATTGTTTATTAATTTAAATAGTGATGTTAATGAAACCTAATTATTTTCACTGAGTTATATGGTGATGAGAGTATTTTGAAAATTGCTTCATTTGATGGGTAATTCTATTATCAAATGATTATGAAACATGTCTACTTTACACTTGTGATGGACTAAAGAAATTATTACAGTACCCATTTCATTTCTTGGGTTATGATATAATGTTGTTTTCATATCATTTGAGACACATAAATATGGTTTTCATTATGTGTTGTGTGGGTCCCATATCTCTTTATAATGAATTAGGTAAATATTTATATCTCATGAGATAAGATAGACTAGAATACAGAGTGAAGAAAGTTCATTAAGACAAGGCTATATTGGGGAGAAAAATCAGTTTAGTAAGGGACCTCTTTTACTCTGAAATTTTTGGTCGTGAACCCATTTCAACATGATATCCTTGGAAGTGAGCTCTGACTAATATGGAATTGATTATCTATGCTTACGTGTATAAAAACAATTACTTGTATTATGTGAATTATATGATCTCATGGATCATGTTAATTTATTATTTTGTTATTAATGTCTTGTGGATATCCAATATTTATTCCATGACTCATGATTATGAAATTTTTTATGAATGGTAGTGTTTTTAAATGTTCTGATAATGTTCTCATATCCTAATTCACTTGTTATTCTTGTGTATCTACCTTGTTTTCCCTTTCAGAGCATCTGGGATCACCCCTTTTTGTGATCCAATCCATGGGATATGAATATATTTATTATATATGATATGGATAAGATGTGTGAAAGCTACGAAGAATGTAGTGAGTCATAATTTATCTAACATATGGACCATTTTTTATATTCCCATCATTCCAAAGGCACCACACTATTTCTGTCCTCACGAGTTAGTTTTTCTAATGTAATTAAAATTCATCATAAATTATTTAATATATATATGTAACACCCCATGTTTCAATGGTATGCTTCTCTTTTGAATAATACAATAGCTTGGGTTGTACACAACATCGAGTTGTAGCACACCACAACCAATCAAAAAGCTATTATGAAAAGTAATAACCACTTTTTGAAATTTTATAAATTTTATTTTCCCAAATGGACTTCTTTTTTGTATTCATAATATCAGAATTATCATAGGGTGAATTTTTGGTATTTTTCTTAAAACATTCTATTTTTTGATGAATAGTGAAAAACAATACTTTATTGTTTAAAATTGATTTTTATTTAAATAATTGTTATGTTTATTTTAATTTATTTTAAATTCAAAATTGATACATAATACCAATATTAGTTCTATTTAATTAATTGGAGTAATTATATAATAATATTATATATATAAAATTTTGTTGAACTATTTAACGCCTTTTTCCCACATTATAGGAACATTTGAAAATTTGCCCAAAACAATATTTTACCTCTTCTGTGAGTTGAATTTCAAAAATCCGAGAGACAGGGTTGACATAAGTAAGTAAAATTTATTTCAATAGGATGACAATATTTTTTGGTAAATAGCTACTTTTGAATTTTATTTACCATAGTTAAATGTAAATAGGGTAATTAAAGGTAAAAATTATATTATAATTACCCTAAAACATATCCTAATTCGATAAGTGTATTTGGACCAAAATCCACCATAGGAATAAAATATGATCCTTCTTGATCCACATGTATTATATTTGGACATTTATTATTATTTTATTTAAAGAATAGTTAAATGTGTTAAATCAAAATTTTGATAACTAAACTATTTTTAATATGGGGTTATACATAAGATAAATTTGACTATAAATATTATTTTTCCACAAATTCTTCCTTTTTTTATTATAGATAAGGAAAAATCCTCACGATCACCTATGGGGGCCGAAAGTGGAAAAGACCCAGTGCATTTCCACAAACTGGACCCTTAACTGAGGGGTGAAGGAAATGAAAAGAGTGAAACAGTGTTAGAACGTCATCCTCCTTTGCATAGGACGCCAAAGCATCCACAGCTTGGTTTCCTTTCCTAAAAATATGTCTGACCTCCATGTCTTCTCTTATCCACTATCTGCAATCCCTGAGGATGTACGCAATGACCCAAGGTGGGGCCTTGTTGTTTCCAAGAATACCCCTAAGGACCTCAGAATTAGTCTCCACGCAGTTAAGCTTAAGGCTGTAGAGATCGGACAATATTATACCGCAGTGAAGGGCTCTTGGCATAAATTCATTTTTCAAACAATTATTATATTATTAAAAGATATAATATTTAGATAAATTTAAGGCTTGACCAAAGGACTTATATAATGATATATATGTCACTAATGAACCACATGGGGTTATCTTGGCATTTTACAGTATGATCAATAACCATGTAATATAAAAATACAAGAAGACATTGTAAAAGTTAAACTATTTAACTAAGACATAAATATAAAAGATAAGGTTAATATGGTGACCCAGACTTGTCTAAAACCTATTTGTTGAGTATATTTCGATACATTACCACCTTTTAGTATAAATAAATCTATTTGGTGCCATTATAAATTGAAAATTATTTAATAATAATTTAATCTTTTAATCTTTTTCTAAATTGACCCCCACCCCTCTTATAAAAGGGTACTTCCCCATCTCTCAAAATCACACATCCCAAGCCACTTAGATCTGCCAAACCATACTCAAATATCCTCCCAACTAATATCACATCAATATAGAGGCCTTAATTGTTTCATAATTACTCTATATAGATCCTTTTAGATCAAATTAAAAGGAAGCACCCAAAGATGAGTAAATGATTTCATTATCTCTTTCAAAGATCATTCCTTCTTCCACTTCCTCTTTCGTTGATGTTTCCGTACAAAAGTAAACAATACAGTACCTTCTACATACTGTGATGCTATTATTAATATGGTACAATCATATTCATAATCCTATCCATCGTATTAATGAAAATGTCACCATACGTGCGTACGTACGGCTTACAGTCTCCACATCATGGTGTAGTTTCTTATTCAACCCTTAATTATTAGTATGAGTATAATAATGAGTTTAATTGATGTAAATAATAAATATAACATGTTAATGATTCTTTATATGTATTATAACTTCCAATTACAAATGATTTCATCACTAATAGAATGATATTGTCGCTCGTGCATATGTACTGCTTACAGTATCCAGAACTTGATGAGATTTTGTTCCCCATCATAACCATTCAAAAATAATTTTCATTTGATTGTTAAAAATAATGTTTAAGAACGTAAAATCATTTTGGAGATGAAAAAAATACATCCTATCAATAACAAATATTACTTATGTAACAAAACATAAAAAGGATAATGAATCAGTTAATACTCGAAAGAATGATACTACTAAAATATTATTAACAAAGAAATATTAGAAGATCATATATGATATCATCTTTATGTATGTGGTTGTTTTATAATTTAGTAACAATTTTTTAACTATTATATAGGAGGTTAACTTACCCTTGACTAAGGAAAAGTACTAGGTAATGGTTAATTTAACAATCTCTTTATTATCCAAGGTTGTTTTTATGAATGTATCTACTGGGTCTTCTTTATCATCCACATCTGTATTTCTTAAAAATGTAATTCAAATCATTTTTAGAATTTCCTAGAATTTGGTTTAAATGATTTCAAAATAGAATGAAATATTTCACTCAACTAGTTTTTGGATTGATTTCAACTATTTCAACATCCTTCATTGGAATTTACATTTGTTTGAAGTTTGTTTATTTATTATGATACAATCTTCCACATTGTATTGAAGGTTTTGTGATATGTTTGACTGTGAATGTACTATTTTTATACCATTCATGGTTTATGGTTATAGTATTGACAGTTCGTATGGTAGTTTTAATATGAATGTTTTTATTATGTTTTAACCCTTTTATATGAGAAATGTATTGGACTTATTAACTGAAGAGTGGGGCCCGATATTGCCCCTCAATGCATTGGCAGGTCTCATGAGACAAACTAGTGTCTTGGAAGAAGTCCTTGACAAAATATTATATGTAGTCTTGGCATGAGGCTTTCACTATATGGTAATGATGTTTGGAATTATCCATTCAATCATTATGAAATTAGATATTTATATTACATGTTATTATCCGACTAGTATAATGTCCATATGAATAAGTAAACAGAATTATTTGATTTATCTATTCTTTATTATTCTGAAGTTTATGTTTAAAATTCTTGTGTTTTAGTATCATACACTGTTTTAAATATATATATATATTTCATATGATAGTGTCCTCTATATTATTATCCTTATTTAGAATCTATGCTCTACCATTTCTTATGTATTAATTTTTCTAGGATGTGAATAAGTGAATTATTATTAACCTGTAGGAATAGGCTAAGAGATATGAGTGTGTTTAAAGGAGACACAATGTTGTAGTTTTTCCATTTCATAATGTAATGTAAAATGTATGTATGTATCTATTACATCCAAGGATACTAAACTAATTGGTCTGTCGAGACTTGATCTCTTGTGATCATGCCTATGTTATGTAATAATGCACTGAGTCTGGTTAACTAGGGTCAGAGATTTATAATTGAAATCATACAAAGTTTTTTAGAAACATTAGAAACTAGATTTAAAGAACTCTGATAAGTGAACATTACCCTAAGATAGACATTGAGTATTATTATATAAGAATATCCTAGAATTTGGGTAATGTAGAGATTTTGTGAATTTTACAATCAATACATACCTATTTGGATATGAGAAGGTAGAGGTGGCTCTGGCACCAATTTAACTAGGGGTAAAACCCAAATAAACCACTTTGAGATCTACTCAAACTGGAACTGGTGCACGATAATGGTCCTTGTTGAACTCTTGGATATGACACTCTCAGAGGATATCCTTAGGATAATTCACATTTTCCTTACAAACCTTTATAAGGATTTATGAGTAAATATTTCCTCAAAGAAAACATTTTTTTATGATTATGAATTATATGCATAAAATATTCAATTTATGTTAGGTATTTTACTAGTTTGGAATTAAATATTCTGATTCATAAACTACTTGAGTGTATTACATTATTTAGAAATGGTCCATAGTGGAAGAAATGTAAGCTATATCAACATACATAATCAATGTAGGTATTTCCCTCATACTAAAGATAATTATAGTAGAGATGGTGATTCAACTGGTGCTGAATAGCTTAAGACCATACTGGGAAAACTCACTCAGGTTATGAATAATATCTTTAGACGTGTGGAGCAACCTAATACACAATATGGAGGATCAATGATTGACCTCTTCATGAGGCAACAACCACCACCATTAAATTGGACAAAAAATCCATTTTTAGCTGATCAATGGATAAATTCCATAGTGACAATATTTCATGCTTTGGGTAGTAGTGAATGGGGAAAGGTTTTCATGGAAATTTATCGCCTTAAAACAGATGAAAATCAATTGTGGCCATTAATTAAAAACCCAAATGAGGGTGAAGAATTATTAAATATGGAATAGAGGGAGTTTAAAGTTATTTTCTTAGAAAAATAATTTTCTCATGACCACTAAGTGGATATGGAAATATAATTTCTAAGTCTATAGAAAAAGGAGGTTGAGAATGTCGCAAAGTATGAGGATAACATTAGAAGGTTAGAAATGCATTTTATAGATTATATACATAACCCAAGGATTAAGATTGATAAATTCTTTGTTTTGGACTTAAAACCATTTATTTTTTGAGCATTAGTCTCACAATCCATCTCGTCATGTGATGATATAGTCTCATGTGCTCTAAAAATAGAAAATAAATTCTCAAACTCTTCAACATTAATGTAAAGCATGAGAAGAATCTATCTATTGAACAATCTAGAAATGGAAATAATAGGAATAAGGGAAAAGGTATATTTACATATTAAAGTAAACATGGGAAGAACCTCCCTGGTACATTCCTAAATGGAATGGGAGTATGTTACATGTGTGGTGAAAACGGCCACCAAGCACGTGATTCTAAAGTAGAAAAAGAGGTTAAAAATGTAGAATTCTACAATTGTAGAGAAATGGGTCATTATAAAAATGAATGTCATTATAGCCAAAGAAACCTACCATAGAAAAGGCCAAGGGTTCATGTACAAGCATATGTGATCACTACTACTGAGGTTGAAGCTTCAAAAGAAATGGTGGATGGTATATTAATGGTTTCCTCAAATTCAACCAATGCTTTATTTGATTCTAGATCATTTCATTGTTTCATATCTTCCCAGTGTTCTAATAAAATTAGATATTGTCAATTTTATATAACAAGGGAGTTTTCAGTCAAAACTCTTAATGGATGTATCATTGCAACAAAGTTTTGTGAATCAATTCTCATTAGGGCATATAAACATGCTTTATTTTATGATGTCATCATCTTATGCATAATTTAATTTGATATAATCATGAAATGAATTTTCTTTCATAACATGATTTGAGAATATATTATATGAAGAAGGAGGTCACATTTTTGGATGATGATAAGGAATAACTTATCTTTACAGTAGAAATGTCACCATCTAATTCTTATCTAGATCCACCCACAGTAGCTCTAATAAATTCAATTATTAGTGAATAATAGAGTGAAATAACTATGGGTGAAGAAAGGGATGTTCAAATAGAAGATGTACCTATTTTTTAAGAATATGTTGGTTTGTTTCCAGAGGATTTACCTAGACATCCTCTAGAATAATAAATTTAGTTTTCCATATATTTAATCAGTGGTTTAAGGCTCATATCGAAGATCCCTTATATAATGGACACTATGGAATTAGTGGAACTAATGAAACTACTAGATGAATTGAGTATTAAAAGATTTATTCTCCCTAGTGTTTCTCCATGGGGAGCCCCTGTTCTTTTTTTAAGAGGAATGATGGATCTATGAGGTTATTCATTGACTACCGGGAGATCAATGCTATAATAATAAAGAACAAGTATCCCCTACCTCACTTTGATGATTTATTCAATAAACTTCATAGAGATAAAATTTTTTCAAAGATTGACCTTCGATCTAGATATCATAAGTTGTGCATGAAGGAGGAATACATTATGAAGACAACACTTCGTACCAGGTATCGACACTATGAGTTTACAGTAATGCCTTTTGAACTGACTAATGCACCCTTTATCTTCATGGATCTAATCAATAGAGTTTTTAAGAAATATCGTGATTACTTTGTAGTGGTATTTATTGATTATATCTTGCTATACTCCAAAATCAATGAAGATCATGGAAAAAACTTGATCACTATTCTAAACACTCTTAAAAAAATAAATTATATCGGATGTTTAGAAAGTGTGAATTATAGCATCAATAGATTTTTTTGCCTAGCCATATTGTCTCTAAGGATAGAATCTATGTTGATCCTTCTAATACAAGAGCAATAAAAGAATGGATAAATCCAATGAGTATAACTGAGGTATGTAGTTTTATTCGGTTAGTAGGTTATTTTCAGCATTTCGTCTAAAATTTCACTCGATTGGCTTACCAATTAACCAAGCTCACATGTAAAGGGGTTAATTTTTTTTGGAAAAAATAATGTGAGGAATTTTTTGAAGAATTTAAGAGAAGATTGGTCAATGATATTATCTTGACTCTACCATTGTTAAATTATGTGATTGTTCTTTATAGTGATTCTTCAAAGAAAAGAATGGGTTGTGTCCTTATGCAGAATGTTTGGGTCATTGCCTATGTATCATGGAAGCTAAAAATTCTAGAACAAAACTATCCCACTCATGATATTGAGTTGGAAGATTTAATCATTGCTTTGAATATATAGAGACACATTCTCAATGGTTAAAATTTTAGATATATATCTATCATAAGATTTTGAAGTATATTTTGTCACATAAATAACTCATCATGCGGAAAAGGAAATGGGATGAACTACTCGAGAATTATGATTGAAATGTACACTAACATACAGGGAAGGAAAATAAGGTGGAAGATGCTTTGAGAATAAAGGACCATGGAGTTTAGAACAAGATCAGAGTTGAAAGGGATACTATGTTCATGGATCTTGTAATGTTGGATATATGAATAATCATGGAAGGTGAAACATCAATAATTTTTCACATTTATTCCAATCCATCATTACTAGAAAGGATAAAATGTTCTCAGACTAATGATGAGAAGTTTCCAAAGAAAATTAAACCTGTGAACGATGGGAGATTGATCGACTTCGTATAGGATGAATTGATATTACTATTTTTTAAGAGACTTTGTGTTCCTAACATACCGGATCAAAAAATGGAATTTTTGGATGATTCCCATAGCTCCAATTACTCTATACACCATGGTAGCACAAATATATAAAGATATCTGAAGGAAAATTTTTTGTGGGCCAAAATGAAAAGGGATATTACATTTTATGTTTCAATATGCATGGTCTTTCAATAGGTGAAGACTGAAAGACAACATCCTAGAGGAGTTATTAAACCAATTCCCATACCTGAGTTTAAGTGGGATGATATTATGATGTACTTCGTCATGGGGATACCAAAAAATATTAGAAAGAATGATGCAATATGGGTCCCTGTAGATCATCTTACCATGTTATCAAATTTTTTTACCATAATAAATGATTTACCTCTTGAACATTTAGAAAGACTATATATTAATGAAGTTTCAAGTCATATTGGTGTACCCGAATCGATTGTTTCTGATCGTGATCCCTTTTTATCATCTGGATTTTGGAAAAGTCATCAGAAATATCTAGACACTGAACATTGTTTGAGCATTGCCTACCACCCTCAAACTGATGGAAAATTAGAACAAGTTATTCAGACCTTAGAAGACATGTCGATATCTTTTTCACATGACTTTCAAGGTATGTGGGATCAATATTTACCTCTAGTAGAATTTTCCTATATTAATAGATTCCATTATAGTTTTTAGATGGAACCATATGATGCGTTATATGGAAAGAGATGTTGCAAACCAACTTGTTGGGATGATTTTGGTAAAAGAAAACTCATAGGCCAAGAACTATTTGAGGAAACAATGGAAAAGGTGATGATTATCCAAAACGACATCAAAGAAGCTCAAAGTGGGAAAAAGAGTTATGCCGATAACTGAAGGAATGATTTGGAATTTTAATCAGGAGATCATTTTTTCATGAAGGTATATCCATGGAAGGGTGTTATATTATTTGGTAAGAAAGTTAAATTAAGTTCCAAATACATCAAAAATTTCAAAATTCTAGAACAAATTGTATTTTTAGCTTACCGTTTGGAAATTCCTCCATGTCCTTCCAAAGATCATGATGTTTTCCACATATCACTGTTGAGAAAATACATACCTGACCTGATGCAAGTACTCACCTATGAAGAAACAGAATTGGAACTTAATATGACTTATTGTGAAGATCCTAGAATGATTCTTGATACCAGGGAATAGGTGTTGTGAAATTGGATTACTCATCTAGTAAAAGTTATATGGAGAAACTGGAAGATGGAAGAGGAATCATGGGAACCCAAGGAACTTATGATGAAGAACCACCCGAATCATTTAATGTAGTAATCTTCTAGAAATTTCGAGGATGGAATTATTTGATGTAGGAAGAATGTAACACCCAGAAGATTCCACAGTATGATTCTCCTTGAATAATACAATAGCTTGTGTTGTACATAACTTTGAGTTCTAGCACACCATGGCCAATAAAACTAGCCATTATAAATAATAATACGCACTTTTTTGAAATTTTTTAAATTTTATTTTTCAAAAAAGTTTTCATTTTTGGATTCAGAATATCAAAAATTAGCTTAGGGTGATTTTTTTTATGAAAACATTCAAATTCTGATGAATAGTAAAAAACACAACTTTATTATTTAAAAAAACTTTTATTTAAATAATTATTATTTTTAATTAAATTTATTTTAACATCAAAATAGATACATAATACCTATATTAGTTTGATTAAATTCATTGGAGTCACATTATAGTAAGATTAGATATATAAAATTTTATTGAACAATTTAATGGATTTTACCCAACTTCTAGGCTCATTTGAAAGTTTTCATAAAACATAATTTTACCGCTACTATGAATTGAATTTCAAAAATCCGAGAGATACAGTATAAGGCCCCAGCCTTAAACCTAACTTAGTCTTGAGTTATTACAATATTACACATTGAGGATCTTTTCAGGTTTATATTTTTAGAGAATTAGATCATAAAACTTGCATTACATTCCACATTTAAACAAAGTGGTTAACTAAGATTATATCATGTACCCTTCCCTTGACCTATGAAAAACATTTCAAAAACTTGGGATGAGCATAAAAAGCTCAGTAAGGGATATAAAAATATAGAAAGGAAACATGTGTACATGTATACAAAAGAATCAATGAAATCATACTCTACTCATAAAACATAAGCACTTTAACATACCTCATAAAATAATGAATAAATCATAAAAATCATAAGACATAAAGGTAACTTGAGGCATGCATAACATTCTTATGTATGGAGTAACCCTCTTGGTTACGTTTGGAATACCCATCATAGTATATTCCCTAAATCATTTTGGATAAACCTTAACGTTTAACTCCTTCGTGTTTCCTAATGCATTGGAGAACTATATCGGGCTCAACCCTCCTTAGTTTATCATGAAACCACCCGTCTTCATAACAATTCCCAAGAACCATAACATAATCGTATCACATAAAACATGTATAAAGGAAAAATAACTTTTCCACTTTTCAATCACAAGATATCAATACGGCACATTGATATAAAAACATTTTGAAAACCATTTTCAATACCAAAATAAAAGAAAATTATAACATGGTATTTAGTTTTCATTTTAAAAAAGGTATGGCTTTTAGAGGAAGCCGAAACTCAAATAATGGTCACGACGGTGGAGAAGTCATTGTCACCGCATACGTAGGACACAGACATTTCTTTTTCCGTTTAGTAAAATGCCTCATTTAAAAATGATTCCTTTTGGATAAACGTAAAAGTCAAAGGGGTTAATATACCATATAAAAGAAGGTTGTGTATAAAACAAAATACGCATCAATGAAAGGAGATTGAGACGAAGTCCCATACCTCGGGTCTGACTTGACTCGATCATTCTTTAACCTCCTGAATAATAAACATGAGTTAATTTATACTTTCTTAAGAACCTTTTTCATGTTCATTATTCCTTTTATATCTCTTATTACCATGTCATGAACACTATGTAATTATTAATGGTAATAACGGTCATTTTATAGATTATTGGTACTTGAGTCAAAAATTAACTCTTTATAATTACAAGTTGTTCATGTATCCATTATATCCAGAGTTATACTCATGATGTAGATATCATATATATCATATATATCCAGTATATACATGCATTTATAATATTTCATAACGTTTAGAGGTAAGAAATGAAATGCACCGTTCATGGAGACGGTAAGCCATACGTACGTATGAACGCTACTTTCATTTCTATTTTGTATTTTAAGGAATGGAATAATAAAGATATAAAGGTATATTATAATTCCATTATAATATCATATATAATATCATTAATTACATCCTTTATATGTCCCACGTATGGAATTAACGAATCAAATCACTTTGAGGGGGTGGTAGTTCGCACTTCCTAAAATGAAGATATCGTGTTTACCCATAATGTAAACCATAAAGGCATGCCGTGAATGAAAAATACAAAAGCTTAAGTAAAACAGAAACATATTATATATCATATATAAATATAGTTTCATCTTAATGGCCACCTTTTAAGTTGTTAAAATAATATTGAACAATCATCGTTTCGTGAGGCAGAAATTTTCCATCCACGGAAACAGTATGTTTATAACCATTAGATGTAGGTGTGTGTAAGTGTAGCTTGAATAATTCTTATAAAAACATCCTAGTATATGGAAGATACTGATTTTGTTACAAAATAAATGAATAAAAAGAGTTTTGGGGGTTGGAGAAACAAAATAAAACATAAGAACACAAGAGAAGACACTACCTTTAAATCGGGTAACTCTTTTTGATTTGAGCTCAAAGGCTTCCTTGAGAAGAATTCTGCCCAAATTGAGGCTTCTAAGAGTTATAGAGGGATGTGGAGAGTCCAAATGGGCAGGGTTGGCCGATCCAAAGGCTTTGGAAGTGTGGCTAAGGTGGTAGAGGTGGGGGCCTTTTATAAGAGGAGAGGAGGGGCACTCTTGGAAAGTTAGGAAAAGATAATTTGTTATAAAATGATTTTCGGATAAAAAAGGACCCAAAATTATATATTTTGAGGATAAGGTGATAAGGGTTCGAAATCCACCCATCCATTAGGTTTTTACAAGTGTAGGTCTTATATTTTACATTTTATTTTCATTTTATTTAAATCATTAAATAAATTGGTAATCGCTGCATCATCATGGTGTCATAAATAATTTAATTTATTTAATGTATAAAAATTAAAGGAAAATACTATGATATAGGAAATATTTTTATATTTCCATTGACTATTTATAGTCAAAAATATGACTTGTATAACCCCATTTAAAATTTTTTTTAGTAAAACAACTCATGTTTGTGTTATTTTTACTTTTACATTAAATAAAAAGATATTAATGTCATTTTCCTTCCAAAGTGGCTCAATAGGGTCCCCAAGTTGACCCATGGATTTTATTGGTCTGCCATGACACATTCAATAAGGGTAGGACATGTTTGAAGTTAATTTCATATTATTAAAATATTATTCTTACCTTATATTACACTAATTAACTCTAATCGCGATTAAAAACTTCAAAGTTACTATTCACCAAAAAATTATTTTAATCCCATTGAACCACATTTTACTTCATAATGACAACCCTGTATGTTTTATTTTTGAAATTCAAAACACAGATGTGGTAAAATTTCATTTCAACAAAAAATCAGTTTTTTAAGTACCACTTAGTGGTTTCACTATTCATCAAAAATTGATGTTTTTCAGATAAATACCAAAACTTAACCCTAAACTATATTTGATATACCAAATTGAAAAATGATGACAATTTTAAAATTTTCAAAACATATAAGTTACATTAATTAATTTAATAATTAATTCCCACTGTTAGATCAAATAGCGTGTTTTTATGAAACAATAATTATCAAAAGATTGACACTAGTTTAAGTCCAATATCAAAGTGAAATTAATTACAAAGACAAATATTGGATTAAATGGTAAAAATATATTCTAATTTAACTTTAAAACCAATTCAAAATATAATCTAATCATATAAATAAATTATATTAAACAAAGGATTTGAATTAAAATACAACATTTTTCACTATTCATTAAAAAATGAACTTTATCGGAAAAATACCAAATGTTTACCCAAAGTAAATTTCAATGTCCCAATAATAAAGAATAAGTTTATTTAGACAAATAGAGATTATAAAATTGTCAAAAGTTTTATTTAAAAATGGTTTTCCATAAAAAGTCAGTTAAACAATATTTTAAAAATATTAGTATATTCCATGCTTAAGACTGGATTTATTCTCATTTTAAGCCTCTAAAACACTATCTAATTCATTAATAGGCATAGAAATAAATATCTATTATTCATTACTTACTTGGGATGTTACATCCTTCCCCCCTTTAGAAAATTGCTTCCCTGCAATTTATTTACTTATCGAATAAGTGGAGGTATTTAGCCCTCATTGTATTTTCATATTCCCATGTTGCCTCTTAAATAATGTGGTTTTTTCACAAAACCTTTACCTAATGAATCACATTATTCCGTAACACTTGATCCCTGTGGTCAAGAATATGGATAGGTTGTTCCTCATAAGATAGGTTCTCATCCAGATGAACTACCTCTAGACTCAAAACATGAGATCAATCTGGCATGTACTTCCTTAACATTGAAACATGAAAAACATTGTGTACCTGAGATAAATTTGGAGGTAAATCGACTCGGTAAGCAACTGATCCAACTCTCTCTAGAATTTCATATGGTCCAATGAACCTTGGACTCAACATTCCTTTCATACCAAATCACATCACACATTTCCATGGTGAGACTTTGAGAAAAACATGATCACCTATCTTAAAAGAGAGATCCTTCCTCCTGTTGTCTGCATAACTCTTCAGCATGCTCTGTGTTGTTCTAATGTGTTTCTGTATCAACTGAAATTTTTCTTCCAACTCTTCTACCAATTCTGGTCCCATAAGCTTCCATTCACCCACTTCATCCCAGAAAGCTAGAGTTCGACACTGCTTCCCATATAACGCCTCAAATGGTGCCATCTGTATACTGGAATGAATATTGTTATTATATGAAAAATATACCAAAGAATGATGTTGGTCCCAACATCCCTGATAATCCATCGAACAAGCACGTATCATATCTTCCAATGTATGAATTGTTTGTTCTGATTTCCCATCTGATTGAGGATGAAAAGCTGTACTCAAATTTAATTCAGTACCCAGTGACTTCTGAAGTTATTTACAAAAGTTATAAGTGAACATGGGATCACAGTCAGATACAATAGAGAGAGGAACACCATGTAACCTAACTATCTCTTTAAGATACAAACGGGAAATTTGATCTAGGGAAAAAGTATCTTGTATAGAAAGGAAATGAGTATATTTAGTAAAGCGATCAACCATAACCCAGATTGGATTATTACCTCGAGATGTCTTCCGAAATCCCGCAACAAAGTCCATGGATATATTCTCCCATTTCCACTCTGGCACTGGTAAAGGCGGAAGCATCCCTTTCGGTAACTGCCACTCTGCTTTAACCTGTTAAAATGTCAAACACTTCACAATAAAATCAACAATATCTCTTTTCTTTCCGTCCCACTAGTAATACTCCCAAAGATCTCTATACATCTTAGTACTGCCAGGATGAACTGAAAATGGAGAACTATGAGCTTCACATAACAACTCTCTATTCAACTATGAATCACAAGGCACACACAATCTCTTCCCAAATCTCAAAAAACAATCATTATCAATGTTGAATTCAGGCAACTTACCCTTCTGAACTAGCTCTACCTTTTTCTGCAACTCACTATCTTGCTTCTATGCTTGCTTGATTCTGTCTGATAGAGAAGATTTCGCTGACACCTAAAACTAAATATAAGGACATCCGGAACCAACAACATCTATTCCAAATTTCATCAAACCCTTAACCAAGGGATCACATTCCAAGCACAACATTCTTAATGAAGCATTACTCTTTTGACTCAAAGCATCAACCACTTTATTTTCCTTTCCTGGATGGTAATGAATTGTACAATCATAATCCTTGATTAATTCTAGCCATATCCTCTGTCTCATGTTCAATTCATTCTTTGTGAATATATACTTTAAAATTTTGTGATCGGTATATATTTCACACTTTACTCCATAAAAATGATTCCTCCTAATTTTTAAAGCGAAAACAACAGCAGCTAATTCCAAATCATCTGTATGATAATTTACCTCATGAGTTTTCAACTGACGTGAAGCATAAGCAATTACCTGATCATTCTGCATTAGGATGCAACCAAGTCCTTTCAATTAAGCATCACTGTAGATAACGAACTCACCATTTCTCGAAGGTAGTGCCAAAACAGGAGCATTCACCAATCTTTTTTTCAGTTCCTGAAAACAGTCATTACATTATTTTGTCCAGATAAACTTAACACCCTTCCGAGTTAGCTTAGTCATTGTACTAGATAACTCTGACAAATTTCTAACAAACCTTCGATAATATCCTGCCAAACCATGGAAGCTACGAATCTCAGTTACATTTGTGGGTCTTGCCCATTCTTCCACAACCTTTGTTTTTGCAGGATCAACAGTTATCCCATCTTTAGAAACAATGTGACCAAGGAAAGAAATTTTTTGTAACAAAAACTCACCCTTTCTGAATTTCCCATACAATTTATTTTGTTTTATGGTTTTCAAAATAACCCTTAAATGTCATTAATTCTCTTATTTACTTTTATAAAACACCAAAATATCATCAATGAAAACAACCAAAAACTTATCCAAGAACTCATGGAAAATTTTATTCATTAAGTCCATGAATACTGTAGGTGCATTGGTTAGAAAAAAAGGAATTACTACAAATTCATAATGGCCATGTCTTGTACGGAATGCGGTCTTCAGAATATCTACTTCCTTTACCTTCAACTGATGGTACCCCGATCTCAGGTCAATCTTTGAAAAAAACAGAGCTCCCTGGAGCTGATCAAACAAATCATCGATATGAGGCAAAGGATATTTGTTCTTAACAGTGATGTTATTGAAGGATCTATAATCAATGCAAAGTCTCATTGAACCATCTTTCTTTTTAACAAATAAAACAGGAGCACCCCATGGTGATGTTCTAGGTCGAATGAAACCTTTCTCTAATAAATCGCGCAATTGCTTCTTCAACTATAAAAGTTCAATTTGAGCCATTCGATAAGGGGGTTTTGAAATTGGCTTAGCATCAGGAACTAAGCCTAAAGTAAACTCAACTTTCCGATCTGGTATTATTCCAGGCAACTCATCAGGAAAAACATAAGGATACCCATTTACCACTGGCACATCATTAATCTGAAGAGTTCCTTTGTTTTCAACGATGTGTGCATGGTAACATTAATTTCCATCATTTACAAGTTTCTCGGCCTCTTGATAAGTTATCAACAGTAAGGGTTCATTATTGTACACAAACTGAATGTCTTTATGAAAAGAAACTTATTTAGCTCTACAGTCAATCTTACCATGGTAAATAGAGAGCCAATCCATACCCAGGATAACATAAAACTCTACTAGAGTTAAAACAATAAGGTTCACAAGTAGGTTCTTTCCACGGATTAGGATAGGAAGATTCTTATAAATTCTTTTTGCCTCATCATTTCCCCTAGGTGTTTTTACCACAAGTTCAGCAGTCATTTCTTGAGATTGTATTCCCATTTTACTAGGAAAGTTTTCAGAGATGAAAGAATTTGTAGAGCCCGAATCAAACAACACACTGGCATAATCTGAAATAATAAACAAGGTACCTGATACAACTTCATTTGATGGCCCAAAATCTACTGAAGTAGTTGCAAAGGATTTCACCACCCCTTTCTTCTTGTAGTATAACTGCTTCCCATCACTCGTGCTCTTTTTCGGACACTCGTTTTCATAGTGACCCATATCATTGCACTTAAAACATTTCACTAACTGTAAATCAAATTTGTTCTTACCTTCACCGTGATCTTTTTCAGTGCAATCACGAGCCTTATGTCCCATATTACCTCATCGGTAGCACTTTCCAAAATTCAGAAGACACTCCCCAGCATGCCTTTTCCCACATTTATCACCAACTGGAAACATAGTTTTCTTACCATCAGACCTTTTGAGTAATTCTTTCCTTTCTCCTACTACCCCAGTCTCTTCTTCTGATGGTTGTTATAGAACACTTGATAATCGGAAAACTCCATTTCCACCTTCTCAGAACATCTAACAAGATTTTAATAACTTTTAAACTCACGAGAATCTAATGCCCTTCAATATTTTGGCTTTAATCCTGAGTAAAATGATTAATTTTACTATCAGGGTCTCGGATAAAATTTGAAGCATACCATGCCAATCGAGTGAAGCTCTCTTCATAAGCAGCCACTGATTCTTCCTCTTTCCTCAGTTCCAGGAATTGTTTTTTCATCCTAAGTCGTCAGGCTTAGGAAAATAATTTTCAAGAAACATACCTTTGAATTCATCTCAGTCGAGAGCATCAATCTCATCAGCGTCCCTCATATTTTAAACCATCGACCACCATTGATCTGCTTCACCCTCCAAACAGTAAATAACAAGAATAAAATTTTTATTTTCTGAACACCCCATGACATCAAAAATATTCTCCACTGCCTTAATCGACCCTTCAGCTAGCACAGGTTCAGATGAACCTTTGAATGATGGGAGATGTTGCCTCATGAAATGTTCCACCACTGACATGTTCCTCTGTGGTTGATCTGGCTGATCTCGTGCAGGGATACCGCCACCATTTATCGCTTGGGTCAACTGCGCCATTACTGCAACAAACTGTTCATTTCCAATTCTGACCATCTCAGGATGCTAATTCAGAAGGTTATTTCCTTCTGTATGCCATCCTAGCACTGCTTCCTTGTTTCCTCTGCAGAAAACCATTCTGATCCAACATGTCTTAGATGAATCAACATGGTAATCTTCAAATGCTATATCATTTCAATTTGACCAAAAAAAATATTTTTGGATAATCATTTAACAAAATTCTAACTCCTAATGTTATCTCAACCGACCTCTAATACCAAATATAAGGCCCCAGCCTTAAACCTTACTTAATCTTGAGCTATTACAAGATTACACATTGAGGATCCTTTTAGGTTTAGAGTTTTAGAGAATTAGATCATAAAAATTGCATTACATTCCACATTTAAACAAAGTGGTTACATAAAAGATAGTATTCATTTATCCCATCAACGAAAACATATTTAAAATAAAATATGGATTCTTTCTTGAAACTTCCTTGACACTATCATCATATCATGTACCCTTCCCTTGACCAGTGAAAAACATTTCAAAAACTTGGGATGAGCATAAAAAGCTTAGTAAGGGATATAAAAATATGGAAAGGAAACATGAGTACATGTATACACAAGAATCAATAAAATCATAATCTACTCATAAAACATAAGCACTTTAACATACCTTATCAAATCATGAATAAATCATAGAAATCATAAGACATAATGGTAACTTGAGGCATTCATAACATTCTTACGTAGGGAGTAACCCTCTTGGTTACGTTTGGAATACCCATCACAGCATATTCCCTAAATCTCTTCGGAGAAACCTTAACGTTTAAATCCTTAGTGTTACCCAATGCATTGGAGAGCTATATCGGGCTTACCCGCCCTTATTGTATCACGGAAACACCCATCTTCATAATAATTCCCATGAACCATAACATAATCGTATCACATAAAACATGCATAAAGGAAACATAACATTTCCACTTTTCAATCACAAGATATCAATACAACACATTGATATAAAAACATTATGAAAACCATTTCCAATACCAAAATAAAAGAAAAGTAAAACATGGTATTTAGTTTTCATTTAAAAAAAGTATGGCTTGTAGAGGAAGCTGAAACTCAAATAATGGTCACGACGGCGGAGAAGTCGTTGTCGCCGCATACATAAAACAAAAACATTCCCTTTTTTCGTTTAGAAAAATGCCTCTTATAAAAAATATTCTTTTTGGATAAACGTAAAAGACAAGGGGGTTTATACACCATATAAAAGAAGGTTGTGTATAAAACAAAATATGCCTCAATGAAAGGAGATTTAGACGAAGTCCCGTACCTTAGGTCCGAATTGACAAGATCGTTCTTTAACCTCCTGAATAATAAACTTTAGTTAATTTATACTTTCCTAAGAACCTTTTTTGATTTCATTATTCCTTTTATATCTCTTATTACCACTTCATGAACACTATGTAATTATTTATGTTAATAATGATCATTTTATCGATCATTGGTACTTGTGTCAAAAATGAACTCTTTATAATTACAATTTATTCATGTATCCATTATATCCAGAGTTATACTCATGATGTAGATATCATATATATCATATATATCCTGTATATACATGCATTTATAATATTAGATAACGTTTAGTGGTAAGAGATGAAATGCACCATTCATGGAGACGGTAAGCTGTGCTTACGCATGAACGCTACTTTGATTTCTATTTCGTATTTTATGGAATGGAATCATAATGATATAAAGTTATATTATAATTCCATTATAATATCATATATAATATCATTAATTACATCCTTTATACGTACCACATATGGCATTAACAAATCAAATCACTTTGAGGGGGCGGTAGTCTGCACTTCCTAAAATGAAGATATCGCGTTTACCCATAATGGAAACCATAAAGGTATGCCATAAATGAAAAATACATAAGCTTAAGTAAAACATAAACATATTATATATCATATATAAATATAGTGTCATCTTAATGGCCACCTTTGAAGGTGTTAAAATAATATTGAACAATCATCGTTTCGTGAGGCAGAAATTCGCCATCCACGGAAACAGTATGTTCTTTAACCATTAGATGTAGGTGTGTGTAAGTGTAGTTAGAATCCTTCTTATAAAAAAATCCTAGTATATGTAAGATACTGGTGTTTTTACAAAAGAAATTAATAAAAAGATTTTAGGGGGTGGGAGAAGCAAAATAAAACATAAGAACACAAGAGAAGACACTACCTTTAAATCAGGTAACTCTTTTTGATTTGAGATCAAAGGATTCCTTGGGAAGACTTCTGCCCAAAGTGAGTCTTCTAAGAGTTAGAGATGGATGTGGAGAGACAAAATGGTCCTGGTTTGGCCGATCCGAGGGCTTTGGATGTGTGGGTAAGGTGGTAGAGTTGAGGGCCTTTTATAAGAGGAGAGGAGGGGCACTCTTGGAAAGATAAGAAAAGATACGTTGTTATAAAATGATATTCAGATAAAAAAGGTCCCCCAATTATAACTTTCGAGGATAAGTTGATAAGGGTTCTAAATCCACCCATCCAATAGGGTTTTGACAAGTGTAGGTCTTATATTTTACATTATATATTTATTTTATTTAAATAATTAAATAATGTGGTAATCGCTGCATCATCATGGTGTCATAAATAATTTAATATATTTAATGTCTAAATATTATAAAAAATATACTATGATGTAAGAAATATTTTTATCTTTCCAATGACTATTTATAGTAAAAAATATGACTTGTATAACCTCATTTAAAAATTGTTTTAGTAAACAACTCATATTTGTGTCATTTTTACTTGTACATTAAATAACTAGATATTAATGTCATTTTCATTCCAAAGTGGCTCCATTGGGTCCCCAAGTTGACACATGGATTGTATTGGTCTAACATGACAAATAAAATAAGTTTAGTAAATGTTTCATGTTCATTTCATATTATTAAAACATTATTCTTACCTTAAATTACACAAATTACCTCTAATCGCGATTAAAAACTTAAAGGTTACTATTCACCAAAAAATTATTTAATCCCATTGAACCAAATTTTACTTATTAATGACAACCATGTATGTTGTATTTTTGAAATTCAAAACAAATAGGTGGTAATGTTTCATTTAAACGAAAAATCAGTTTTTTAAGTACAAAATAGTGGTTTCACTATTCATCAAAAATTGAAGTTTTTCAGAAAAATACCAAAACATCACCCTAAGATATATTTGATATTCCAAATTCCAAAATTATGACTATTTTACAAAATTCAAAACATATAAGTTACATTAAATAATTTAATAATTAATTACCGCTTTCAGAGCAAATAACGTGTTTTTATGAAACAATAAGTATCAAAAGATTGGCACTAGTTTAAGTCCAATTTTAAAGTGAAATTAATTCCGACGACCAATATTGGATTAAATGGTAAAAAAATATTCTAATTTAACTTTAAAAGCAATTCAAAAGATAATCTAATCATATAAATAAATTAGATTAAAAAAATGTTTTGAATTAAAATACAACATTTTTCACTATTCATTAAAAAATGAACTTTATCGGAAAAATACCAAAAATTTACCCAAAGTAAATTTCAATATCTCAATCATAATGAATAAGTTTATTTCGACAAATAGAGCATATAAAATTGTCAAAGTTTGATTTAAATTTGGTTTCCCATCAAAAGGCAGTAAAACAATCTTTTAAAAATATTAGTGTATTCCATGCTTAAGATTGGATTTATTCTCATTTTAAGCCTCTAAAACACTATCTAATTCATTAATAGACATAGGTAAAAATATCTATTATTCACTAATTACTTGGGATGTTACATATAGTTTACATTAATAAGTAAACTGTGGTTCAATAGGATAAAAATAATATTTGGTGACTAGTAACTTCTGAATTTTATTTACCACGGTTAAAAGTAAATAAGGCAGTTAAAGGAAAAAATGATATTATAATTACCTTAACACATGTCCTAATTCTATTTTCTATGTGTATTTCCACCAAAATAAACCTTATGAATAAAATATGACCCTTTTTGATCCACATGGATTATATTAGTACATTTATTATAATTTTATTTAAAGAAGAGTTAAAAGTGTTAAATTCAAATTTTAATAACTAGACCATTTTTAATATAGGGTTATACATAAGATAAATTATACAATAAATATTATTTATAAAGATAAAATTATTTCCTAGATCATTGTTTTTTATTTATGATTCTTATACATTAAATAAATAAATTTATTTATGACACAATGATGATGGGGGTAATTATTTTATTAATGAAAGATTAAAATAATTTATATTATAAATATCTAAATAAATGTAAATTGAGACTTTTGATGAATTACACTAATTTTATAGGTTAATGATACGTGTCAGTATATATTTAATGTATTTTTATCGAATTAATCATGATTTCCTGACATTAACCAAAACCAAATACTTAATAGTGTCAAAATTGACATAAATGCGTTTTTAAATCAAATACTATATTATTAAATAATATAATATTCGTAACAATATAATGATCTGTCAAAGGACTTTTTTAATTATAGATATTTTATTAATTAACCACTTTGGATTATATTGTAATTTTACAGTTTTTCTATTAACAATGTAATATAAAAATACAAGAAGACATTGTAAAAGTTAAACTATTTAACTAAAAGTTAAATCTAAACGATAATGTAAATATGGAGACCAACACTTTTCTAAAACCTATTGGTTGAGAGTATTTAGACCCATATCCACCTAATACTATTAATAAATACATTTTGAACCATTATAAATAGATATTAGTTTTATAATAAAATAATATTTCAAACTTTTCCAAAAGTGATCCCCAACTCTCTTATATAAGGGTACTTCCCCTTATCTCAAATGAACACTTCCAGAGCCATTTTTATCAGACAAAACCTGATAAAAAATCCTCCCAACGACCCTACCTTAATCCTAGATTCATTACATTGATCATAAATACAACCTAAGGAGCCCTTTGGTCAAATCAAACTGAAGAAACAAAGAAGAGGTGATAATGTCATCACTTCTTTCAAAGTTATTTTCTTCTTCCTCTTCATCTTTCTTTGTTTTTTCCATAACAAAGTAATAACTACAGAACTTTCAACATACAATGATGTAATTATAAATATGTTACAACCATATTCGAAATTATATCCATCCAATGAATGAAAAATTCACCATACGTGTGTACGTACGGATTATCGCCTCCACATCGTGGTGTAGTCTGTTATTCAATACTTCATTATTAGAATTTGTATAATAATGAGTATAATTGATTTTAATAATAAATATAAAATGTAAATTATTATCTATATGTATTATATCATTAAATTACATATGATTTTACCACTAATAGAATGTTATTGGTGCTTGTGTGTATGTACCACTTATCGTCTCCATGACGCGATGTGATTTTGTTCCCCATCATAGCCATTCAAGAATAATTTAATTTTATGATTAAAAATAATGTTTACAAACATAATATCATTCAGGATATGAATAAAATAAATCTTATCCATTACAAAAATGACTTACATAACAAAACATATAAAAGAAAATTAATTAGTTAACACCTGAAATAATGATACTATTGAAATATAATTAACAAAGAAATATTATAAGATCATATATGATATCATATTTATTTATGTTGTTGTTGTATAATTTAATAAAAATGATTTAAATACAATAAAAGAGGTTAAAATACCCTCGACTAAGTAAAATTAGAATGTGAGGGTTATTTTTACAATCTCATTATTATCTGAGGTTGTTTTTACGAAAATATCTACTTGAACTTCATTATCATCCACATCCATATATCTTAAAAATGCAATTCAAATTTTTTTACTATTTCCTAGAAAATTGTTTATAGTCATTTATACCCTTTTTAATTTTTATATAATGTTTTTAATGGAATCAATCTGTCATTTTCCAAAAAAGTTATTTTCTTAACTTTTTAAAAAATTAAGTAATGAATTTTTTTTAACTAATAAGTTGGGTGAGGCTATTTTTCACCATTATAACACCTCATATTCTTCCCATAGGAGATTATAAGAATATTTTTAAAATAAATTTTTTCATTAGTTTTAATGATTCCAAATTAGAATGATATTTTTCAGTCAAATAGTTTTTGGATTGATTTTATTTGTGTCAACATATTTGGTTGGATTTTACATTTTTTTGAAGTTGATTTTTTATGATACAATCTTCCATATTATATTGAAGGTTTGTTTTGATATGTTTGACTGTTGATGTGATATTGTTTTACCATTATGGGTTTATGGATAAAGTAATGAAATTTTGTATTCTAGTTTTAATACGAATGTTTATATTATGTTTTAATCTTTTCATATGAGAAATGAATTGGACTTAGTAAGTGATGGGCAGAGCCTTCTATAGCCACTAGATGCATCGATAGGTCTCATGAGATAAACTAGTGTCTTGGTACATGGCATTGAAAAATTGTATTTTTAGTCTTGGCACAAGGCCCTGACAATGTGGTTATGATGTCTGGAATTTTGAATTCCATCATTATGAAATTATATATTAACATTACATGTGAGTATTCAACTAATAGAATATCCATTTGAATAAGTAAATGTAATTATTTGATTTATCTATTCCATATTATCTTGAAGTTTTTGTTTAAAAGTATTGTGTTTTAGTTTTATACATTTCCTTAAGTATTTTTGTTTTCATATGATAGTTTCCCCCATATTGTTATCCTAACTTAGCATATGTGCTCACCCTTTCTTATGTTTTAATTTTCCTAGTATGTGATGAAATATATTATGATTTAAATGCAATAATAGGATAAGGGATATGAGTGTGTTCAAAGGAAAAAAAATTGTAGTTTTTCCATTACATAATGTAATTTAAAATGTATGTCTGTATCTAGTACTTCCAAGGCTACTAAAATAATCTGTCTTTCAAGACTTGATCTCTTCTGATCATGCTAATGTTATGTAATAATTCACCGAATCTGGGTTACTAGGGTCGAGGTGTTACAATATAATTATGAAAACCCTAGGTCACTATAGTATTAAATAGAGGATGTCTATTTTTTAACATTTGGAATCTATGATGTGAATCAAAATTGACATCCCCAAGTACATGTATATGTATAACTATAAGGATCAGACAATGTTTAGAAAAGTATCATTCAATTTTTTTAAAGGATAGAGAAAGTTGTTTAAATGATATTACATCCATATTTGGATAGAAGAAGTGCATATATATCTTGAATAGAGTTTCATAGAGATACTAACTTTGAAAATGTATCATTGAGTTTGACTCAATCACCACCTAGTGCATAATAATAGACCATTCTTCACACTCAGTTCGACACTCTTGGGGGATATGATTTTGAAATTAAAAAAGACATTTAGAACGACCATAGAAGATCTAAATATAATATGACTATAAATTTTTTTGATAAACCAATATTTTCATATATTTAAAAGAATACATCATGATTTAGAGATCATATAAGTGTTTTTCATTAATATGTGGTTCACACTGTGATTATTTAATCTTAATCGATTACTTTTTATTTTATTCAAAGAATGGAATCCAATTAAATATTTTTAATGTTAAGTGTGATGGAAAAATAATGATTTTCAACTTTATTATCAACACATTCTTCTAGATGGAATAGAAATTATCATTACTATTCTCACCCAAAAATTCTTATGTAATGGATCATGTTCGAATTCCAAATGAAAAAGGAGTGAATGACATTATGTTTCTTCCTTCATGAGAAATATTACACCTTATTTTAGTTGGTATTATGATCAACTAGTTGTTAAACTTTGTATCCATACCAATGAAAAGATATTTTTCATTATCCATTGTCTGTAACATGAAAAGGATAATATTTTTGTTTAATTTTCTGAAGGTTAAACATATCAATGATGAACACTTATCAATAATTTGAGGGAACCTGATGAAATTAACTCCATAGACTGGGATGAGTCCGAGAACATATTTTTAAATAGATAAATTCCTAGTATTCTTCATATGATGATGGAGAATACGTTCCTTATGATAATGTAAAAGGATGAAAAATCCATTAGTACCTAAGAAGAAAATTTTATAAGACATGTGATGTAAAATTTAGGGATTATCATCCAACATAAATGTAAGGTTCATCGACAATTATGTGGAATAAAACCAAGAATCTAAAGGTCATTATCCATAATAACCATCAGCAGCTAGGAAGATATTGTCTGATGTTCTACTAAGATGGAAATGGATGGATTGAGTTACATATCAATCTCACAGATTTGATAATAAAAAATGAATAAAAAGGAAAATATTAAATCCATAGAGAGAAGAATATGACAATTCCATTATGCTTAAATAGTGGAAAGAAACATGAAGTAAAATACATTAAGTGGACAAGGACTGTATTAATGTATAGAAGTGAAGGCCAAATGGAAATTGATTGCATATATGATGGGAATAAGATAGATATTTATTTAAATATAGAGAAATATATATATAATTCACCTCTAAGATTATAGTGCATCAAGTTTAAGGATAATATAAATATTTATAGCTAGTTCCTAAACACGAGGGTTGATTCTGATGATCGATGTCAACATCTTCTTAAGCTAAGGGGCAAGGGGAAATCTCAAGTGATAACTATTTTAATGAGGGGTGTTATAATGACATGTGGAAAGGATCACATACCATACACTGTAAATCTTTTTTTTTATTTGAATATATATTTATCCATTATTTCATATCTAATTAATTGACAATGGTTATCAAGATTCCACCAACATTAATAGATGTAAAATTATCATTGAAACCCCATAATGGTATAATTATTGAATATCATGTATACGATTCCTCTATGGTTAATGCTGGTGGGAATATGCTTCCCAATAATCCATTCATTCTTACTCTTATGGAATTTGATGTCATCCTATGACTGTATAAACTTTATCATCATAAATCCCACAACTATTTTTTAGGAAGTTAGTCATATATGATATTTCAAAACAAGCTATGATCTTCTATCAATATATATATAAGTATTAAATTCCTATGGATATATTATCCATTGTATGCGTTTAAATTCCCATTCATAATGGGTGTTTATCTTAGATTATTTTGATGAAATATGACCTCAAGTATATTTTTATTATGATGGAATTTTTTAATGACTTTATAGTTGAGTTTACTAGTCTTAAACCAAAACTTGAAGTTGATTTCTAAGAAGAACTCATACCTGGTGCAAAAAAATTTAAAATAATTCCAATATAATGGTACTAATTTAGTTTTAGAAATTAAAGAAGCACTCCAAGAAAACAATGAAGAGGGATTCATTTGAACAAGTGTTTCACAAAATGGTGCACATGTTATTTTTGTTAAAAAGAATTTTTGTTTATGAGACTTTCCCTTAATTAGTTTGATCATAACTAGATCACCATTAAGAAAATATTTCTTCTTCCCCATGTTGATCACTTACTTGATCAACGGCCTAGATCTCAATACATTACCTAGATTGACCTTCATTATATATATCAACAACTAAGGTTAATGAAGAAGGATATCGCTAAGACATAATTCAATAAAATTCATGTAAACTATGAATATATTGTAATGTCTTTATTTCTTATAAATTAACCAACATTATTAATGGATTTAATGAATTGAGTCTTATTGATTACCATGATTAGTTTATCGTAGTATATATAGATGATGTTATTATATATTCTAAGTGAAAGTATGATCTTAAAGATCACTTGGTAATTATAATAAAGAACCTAATGAAAGAGAAACTATATGAAAAATTTACAAGGTGAAAATTTTGGATGGAAAATGATTCAATTTGAGGTCATATATTATAATGAGGGGGAATATCATTAGATCCATCCAATATAGAATCTATTGAATGTTTCCAATACAAAACAAAGTGCCTAAGATTGCCAATTTTCTTGGTTTAGCTAGATATTGTTGATAGTTTGAGGATATTATCTCACAATGATATATTCCTCGGAAACGTTAACTCCTAAGGGAGAAATATACCACTAGACAGATGAATTTGAGTAAAATTACCAAGTAACTGATGAGATGATTATTTAGCACACCTATTATTACATTACCCTAGAGTATAGAATGGTTTTTCATATATATAAATGCATCCAATAAGGGATTAAAATTTGTTATTATGTATAATTAAATGTTAATAGATTATTCCTAATGAAAATGACGTTTTTGATCAAAATTACCCAAATCATGATTTTGATTTTACTGTAGTAATTTTTTAATTAATGATATAGAAGTATTATATTTATGTTGAAAAGTGATATACATATATATACTAATAGTAAAAATGAATAATGTATATATTCACACAGAAAGAGTTTAATATTCACTAATGAATATGATTAAATATTATTGATGATTATGAAGGCTCAATAAATCACCACCCTAGGAAATCAGACAAGGTGGAAAACTCATTGAGTCAAAATTTTCATGCTATTTCATCCATAATTATGATTACTAATGATCCAATATTTATGGATTTTCAAAGGATGGTTCAAGAAATCCTGATGGAAGGGGAAAATATTATATTTATTAATTGAATGTTCAACCATATATCAATGTAAAGATTAAATACTCAAAGAAGATGGTTTTAGAGATGTAAAAAATGGTTAGAAATTTTCTTGAGCTTTACCTTGATCATGATGGAATGATAGCATTTATGAATCGTGTATGTGTATCATCCATAATAGACTTGAAGATGGAAGGGGTAGGGGAATATTATATTAATTCATTCTATATTGATCCTAGAAGTGTGAGGATTTATAGATATTACAAAAAATACTACTAGTTAAATGGTATAAAGAGAGATATCACTGAGTTTGACTCTCAGTTCTTGGTATCTCAACATGTTAAGGATGAAATAAAAAATTCTAAGGGGATGTTTAATTCATTCCCTATAAAAATTAAAATGAGAAAACATTGTCACATATTTTTTCATTTGACTCCTCAAAGTATCCAGTGGACATAATGATATTTGGGATGTAGTCGATCACCTTACGCAGTCAGCACACATCATCTCTATTGAATATGACTTCTCTCTTAATTAGATTTTTATGATATACTTTGACAATGTTATAATGTTTCATGGAGTATCACATGAAATTCTGACTGATTGGGATATGAGGATTACATCAATGTTATTGAAATTTCTTCATAATGATCTCAATATATAACTGAGTATTAGTACTCTCTATCATCCAAAAATAGATGATCATTCTACAAGATAAACTGATTCCCAAGGGGATATGTTGATATCATGTTCTATAATTTTTAGTGGGAGTTGGGAAAAAAAAATTTCCACCAGTTTATTTTTCATATGAAAATAATTTTCACTCAATTTTTCAGATTGAACCCTATGAAGTCTATGGAAACAATTATAGAGCTCTATCTTGCTAGAATTTTCATAGAGAATGAAAGGTATTGGGACCTGAGATATATCATGGAATATAAGCGAAGGTTAAATCCATTCCATAACACATCAAGGTAACTTAGAGTCAGATTAAATGATATACCGAAAGTATCTAATGGGATCTACAATTTTAATTAGGTGATAAGGTGTTTCTAATAATTTCTCTATGGAAGAAGGTTATCATATTTTCGAAGAAATGGAAACTAAGACCTAGGTATGTCAATTTCTTTGAAATTTTTGATCATATCAGGGTGGTATCCAATTTATTGGTGATTCCAATAATCCTCTCTCAAGACCACGATATGTCCCATGTATATATTCCATGTAAGTATATACCATACCCTTCATAGGTATTAATCTTAGACGTCATAACCCTAGAGAATGATCATTCATATAAAGAAAAATTAGTGGACATCATGGATTTCATAGAGAATGTTCATAGAAAAAATACCACTTACCTAGGCAACATTTTGTGGTGAAACCACCATCTTGAGGATGATACATGGGAACATAGAGGTATGATGAGGTAGAAGTAACCTAATTTGATTATATTTGATTGATTTATATTGAGGGAGAAATTAATATTAATGTGGGTAGGATGTAAAAAAAAGAGTTTTTAAAAATTATTTGCATTCAAATAAAAACAATTATTTAAAAGAATGATTTACATGTACCACCAAGTTTTTCTTAAATTACTCAAAACTATGTATTTTTTTATTACACATAAGATATATTTTTAAAAAACCAATGATATATTATTAAAATTGTTATGTAAATGTGAAAGTAATAACATAAATGTTAAACATTGTGATATAAATTGTAATAAATAATTTAAAATTTTGACATATAATGGTTTCATGTTAAGATAATGAATTGATAATAAAATAAATATTTTTTATATAATCATTTTTTGTTAAAAATACTACATTCCCAAGAAATAATATTTATTTTTTGAACAATAATAAAAAATAATTTTTGAAATTTTTAGGAAATTAATTTAATAAATTAAACATAATTTAATTATTTCAACTTAAAAAATTATATTACTGTGAATATTAATGTTTTTTCTGAAAAGTGTCATTTTTATATGTTTAGTGAAAAAAAGAAGAATTAAAATATAAAACTACATTTTAATTTAATTTTTTATAAAGTAATATTTTATTTTGAATTTTTTAGAGGTAAAATTAGTACAATAATACATCTATTAATACAATTTATGTCACTAGAATAAATTTCATTACAATTTTTGACAGAACATCATTGTAAATAGTTGATCATTTTCACTTTAAAAAACGTTTTTATCGTCACATTTTAAATTAATATGTTCTACTTATGTGAATGAAATTTTAAAAAATGGATTCCATATATGGAATCAGAATAATTTATATTATCTAATAATATTACCTAATTATTTTAAAAAAAGAATACTGAATATAGTAAAAAGTAATTACAATGGTTGAGGTTAAAATTCATTTACGGGTGGTTAAATTAAAAATATATGGATGAAAATGAACCATATAATTGTCTAAGAATTAATTTATTGTCATTTTTTTACAATTCTATCACTAATGTTTGAGAATGGTCTGTTTTGGATCCTTAATACATATGAAAATGTGAGATCAATCAATTACTTTCAAAAGTACCAAGTGTGGCCTCTTTCCCACTAATAAAAGGCCACCTCATTTCCTCACTTATTAACACCATAAAATAGTTTCAATTCATCAATGACATCCCAAACCACATTACAATATCTCTCCACCCATCCAAGAAGTGTTATTATGGACATAAATCCATCCTATGATGGATATTCATTCAAACTGAAGGATGGCACTGAAAAAATAGGTAATGTTCATCAATAAGTTTTTTGATTCATTGATTCCTTCTTCACTTTAATTAATTATATACCATGTACAATTAGTTTCCTTAGATACTATAATATACTAAAATGTTTTTATGTAAATTTTATTATTTAAACCCATATTTAATTCTATTAAAAGGGTTATGAAATCATCATTCGTGTCTGTGATGAACTACTACCTTTCGAACCGATATCGTTTGTTTGTCCATTACCACCAAAAAAAGAGGATCATTTTGATGTATTTATTATTTATATAATTTAAATATTAAGATATTATGATTCTAGAATTATAGTTTAACACATAAAATCATATTATTCATTTTTTAGGCATACGATAATGTTGATCCTGTATACAGTCGACTACTGCCTCGCTAAGAGATTTGATTAATTCAAGATTTACAAGGATGGTATTAAGGATGTGTTTCAAAAAAATATTTTATATATATATAACAAACAATATTTTGGAATGATATAATATATAAAATTTAATTTTCTCTCATTTAATCTAATATAAAAATATAAATAATGTTTATGCATACATATTACCTACAATTTCAATGAACAAAAAATTTAATTTCCTATAACTAAATTTTATGGTTTACTCTAAATACATATACACTTAATATATTTTATATTAATATCGTGATTTATATTTTTGTGGTGATGAATATATGATCAATCTAAGAATACTGATAATAACAAGTCAAAACATGCCTGAATACAAAGTAGTTATTGATAGAAACACAACATTTATAAAATTAAATTTATTATACAGATGTTTTGAATGGGTATGAATGGGTATGAAGGATATTAAGGCTTACAGTAAGTTATATTTATCTCAATTTGATACTTAGATACTTATGTTATGTTAGGAACCTATTTTATTTTATGAAGTGTTTATACAACCCATTTGATATGTAATATAATGAATTTTATTCATCCTCATGATATTGTATGTTTCATTTAATTTTATTCCATAATGGGACTTCTGAATCAATGTTACCAAAGTTGTAAATATTTTATTTTAGAATCGCATCATGTATAGGTGTTTTTTATGATTAAGTCCATGATATTGAATTCTCATGATGTATATCTCAATAATATCCATTACATTTCTTCCCATTTGGTGGTTCATGATATCTACATGTAATGATATAATTTTTCAACTATTTGAAACATAAAATATTTATAAACTTTTTTATGAAAATTTAACATTATTTCCATCATTGGTAAAAATCAATTATCATAAAAAAACTATTTTATAAAAAAACCAAAATGTTTTATTAACTTCTAATCAATTTTAAATTACATTTTTCCTTTTTTGAAGATTTACAAAATAAATTTAATATAATATAGATGTATTTTTCTAGTCAATTATTGTTTTTTATTTCCTGAAAATGTGATAGAATCATCAATAAAATGTGTACTACATGAAATTAATTCTATTATGTCATCACCAATCATTACATTGAAGCATCCTTTATATGTTTTCAGCATTATTTTTAAAGAAAAAGACATTAAAAATGTTTTATTTTTAAAAAAAGTTGGTTTCAATGTGGAAATGATATTTTCCTCAAGAATTTTATTAAATGATCATGAAAAATGGTTTTCCATCTGTTATAAAAACTCTTAGTGTTACCTATTACTTCTATAGATAATGATCACTGTCTAACATTCATATTATTTCATTGAATGGTTAATTTCTCAATGGAATGATGTTTTTGAAACCAATATCTCTTCTATAGGATATACCATGATAGAATGATTATGAACACCACTTCCATTCATGATTTATTTAATGAATATATAATTAGGAAATATATCTAATTTCTTCATGTTATAAAATGATGATGTTTTTAGGAAAACCCTTTCATTTCATGGGTTCTAATACAATGAATGTTTATAATATTTTAGAATACATAAATATGGTTTTCATTATGTGATGGGTGGACCTTTATATTAATCCTATGTATTGGGTAATGATTTATATTTCATGAGATATATAGGGATAGAATGGGGAGTGAACCTAGTTCAATAAGATAAGGCTAGCATGGGGTGTGGACCCGGTTCATTACGATACATTTTACACTATGATGGTTTGGAGAGTTCACATATTACAATATGATAGCCTTGTAAGTGGGTCTTGAACAATAAGGAGGTGATATTTCTAAGATCATGTGTATATAATAAATTATATTTCTTATACCAATGTTAAGATCTCAAGTCTCATGATCTTTGATTCCATCATGATTCATGTATTATGAATAATTAATATTTATTTCATGAATCAATATGATGTTCTTTTATATGGATTGTATGTTTTTCAAATGTTATTTTCATGTTATCATAACCATAGGTTTATTGAAAGCTTATGTATCTCCAGTGTTTACCATTACTAGGCATATATTATAACCCTTTTTTGTTTCTTTTCCCCATGTTATGAAGATATGAATTATGTTTCATATGCATAAGAAGGGTTATATTTTTGAATAACATTGTGGGAGCATATTTAGCTCACTTATGGACTGGTTTCTATATTCCATTGCTTTCAATGTCACTAAATTATTATGGTCCTCAGACATGTGATTTTTTAAAGTAATAAACACTCATCAATAATGATGTAATATCGATATATGAAAATCTTTTGTTGTTGTAATATTTCATTAGGCTACACTCTAATCAAGATGGCATAGTATCCCCACAAAACCACCCTTCGTTCTCATAACAAGTTGGTAGTCTCTTGAGTAGAGGGATTTTTTCTTATGGTCTGTAGGCAAACTAGCTCAAGGAACCACATAATAGATTCTCTATTAGGATGATACACATTCCCTCCAATAACATATCACTCTCCTCCATGACCTCTCATAAATTAAATAATCACCTTTTCAATCCCCCTTCTATGGGAATTACATGAATCATGAAAACTAAAACATGAAACATTTACAATCGAAGATCTTCATAAAGTGCCAACCAAACAGTGAAACATCATCAATTTCCATTCAAAACATTTTCATCAATTCATATTTTAAAAAGGACATTCATACCCTCTTTATTTCACAAACCATCATGGTAAGGAGAAATGATCCTTTAAAGAAAAAATTTATTTCAAAACACCCCAAAAAAATTTAATGACGTCACACAATTTTTATAGGAATAAAATTAATTAAACACATGGTTTTACACATTATTTACATGTGATTAAATATAAAATTTCACATAACCAAATAATTCCCAATTCAAAACAAGGATTAATTCATTCATTGAGGGATCATAGGTATGTCAAAATTTTATCATTTCAAACACCAAGGAATTACGCACATATTTTGAAGCCATTTCAAAAAAATAAATGAATTTTACTTTATAAATCATAACCATGCCTAAGACATCACATTACAAAATGTAAAAATGAAGAACATTTTTAATGGTAATTAAATCCAACATATAATTTATCAAATTATTAAACAAGGAGAAGGAACACATGAAATATTCAATATATTTAAAATATAGTCGACACATATTTCATAAGGTTATTCAAGATCAATGGTTATGGGAAATGTTTTGGAGGGATACACATATCCATAAACATTTAATGATAAATGATTTAAAAAACGAGGGAAACTGAAAAAAATTCTTTAATTGAATATATGTATCTCAACGGTAATAAACCTGAGAAGAGTATCCTTTGATAATGATCACCAGGTCTTGGAAGAGGGATCTCGATAGAAGTGAGAAGAGATATTGGATCCAAAATTAGATAATAATAAAACATGATCCAGAAGAACACAATTACATCATAACCTCTATGAATAAAGAATTAAAATAAAAGAGATATCAAAGGTTGATAAGAAAGGAACTCAACAGAAAAGGGGTGTTTCATCAATTGATACTTTAATCTGATTTGTATTGAGATTTGGAGATCCAAAACACCTCAATAGGGATCCCAAAATCCAAAGGATCTAATTATGTTATAATCGTAGAATTTTTTGGGTAATAATGTAATTTAATGATTTTAATGATAATTTTTATAGCATTAAATACCATTCATAGGGTTTCATGGGTTATGTAACATGGTTATTAATAACTGTATGCCCCAAACAACTCCACTCGAAGAGCATCATGGTTATGTTGTGAGTTCTTTTAAATTATGCGACAACTACAAGATCAATTTTATTTAGGTTTTAGGTATTGGAGAAATGGTAAATGTAATCATAATATAACTAAGAACACCTTCATGGGATACAAGAATATCTTTCATGGTTTTTTAAAACATGAAACAACCTTGAGTAAGAAATTGAAACATAAAATAACTCTCAAAAACATGAGAATAAACCCCCAAAGTGATCTAATGAAAGTATACTCAAATAAATTGGTCAAAAACACGAAAATATTCTAATGATATGTTACAACCTCTATGTGTAACCTTCCATTTTTCTCGATCAGCCATAACGAAATCTACAAATTCTCAAATGAAAAGGCATGGTGTGAGTGATAAATCTCAATAGGAATTCTACTATTGTTACATAAGTAGTTATATTAAAAATGAACAGTATATTATTCAATATTAAATAAATAAATTTAATGGAAAATAATTTTATATATTTTTTCAATGTATTCCTTTAAACAAGTAGATGTAAAATGTTTCAAATAATATATAAATGAACATTTCAATAAAATAGTTGGGAATAAATAAAAAACGTTTTATACAAATGGGAATGTAATAATCATATAAAAAACATATTATAGAACCATTTATAAGTCCATGAGGTTAGATATTTTCTAATAAAAGCATCCTAACACTTCACATTAGTGATAATGGCTCAAGTGTTCACACACCCATAATATCATTCCATCAGGACAAATACCTAATTGGGGTAAATCATTATGAGTAGGTAATTTTAATAATTTTCACTGTCAATCAATTTAAATGGACTCAGAGTCAGAAAAATATTTTTGTTTCACGCACTCACTACATAGTGATAATACTTCTTTAATAAAATTAACACTGTAACATCCCATGTAAATAAAGAATAATAAATTTTCATATTTATTAATATTTGCGAATTAAATATTAATTTTAATTAAAAGGGTTTTCTATGTTCGATAGCATACTCGATACGCAACGATGAGTTTCTTTGAAAACTTACGTTGCACACTAGTAATATAATAATATTATTTTAAATGGTAGTTAACATGTAGCCGTTGTATTAGCGGGAATCGATAGAAATAACTAAAATATGGTTATATATGTTTATTTAAAATGTTTTTACATTTATCCAATAAAAGATAAAGGCTTAAAATAGGGAAAGAATTCAATTTTAGGAATTTATACCCTAATTTTCACTAAATGTTCACTTATCGCCTTTTGATGGAAAACCATCTTTAAATATAGTTTTGGTCACTCTTATATATTCTATTGGACCAAATATAACTCTTTTTTAGAATCGGGACATCTTAATTTACTTTGTGTAAATTTTTGGTATTTTTCTGATAAAGTTCATTTTTTAATGAATAGTGTAAAATGTTGTATTTTTATTCAAAACCAATTTTTAATCTAATTTATTTATATTATTAGATTATCTTTTAAATTGGTTTTAAAATGAAATTAGAAAATATTTTTACTATTAAATCCAATAGTGGTCATTGGAATTAATTTCACTTTGAAATCAGACTTAAACTAGTGTCCATATTTTGATACTTATTGTTTCATAAAAACACGCTATTTGCTCTGACAGCGGGAATTAATTATTAAATTAATTAATGAAACTTATATGTTTTGAATTTTTTAAAATGGAATTCATTTTTTAATTCGGAATTTTAAATATCACTTAGGGTGAAGTTTTGGTATTTTTCTGAAAAACATCAATTTTTATGAATAGTGAAACCACTAAGTGGTACATAAAAAATTGATTTTTCATTTAAATGAAATTTTACCACCTCTGTGTTTTGAATTTCAAAAATCTTACATAAATGGTTGTCATTAAGAAGTAAAATGTTGTTCAATGAGATTAAAATATTTTTTTGGCGAATAGTAACTTATTATGTTTTTAATCGCGATTAGAGGTAATTAGTGTAGTTTAAGGTAAAAATAATGTTTTAATAATATGTGATGAGCTTGAAACATGTCATACCCTCATTGGATGTGTAATGGCCGACCAATACAAGCCATGTGTCAACTTGGGGACCCCATGGAGCCACTTTGTTTTGGAAATGGCATAAATAACATTTATTTAAATTTTAAAATAAAAATGACACAAACATGAGTTGTTTTACTAGAATAATTTTCACATATGGTTATAATAGTCATAATTTTGACTGTAAATATTAATTATAAATATAAAAAGATTTCCTAAATCATGATATATTTTTTTATAATTTTTAGACATTAAATAAATTTAATTATTTATGACGTCATGATGATGCAGCGATTACCTCATTAATAAAGGATTTAAATAAAATGAAATGATAATGTAAAATATATTACCTAAAAATTTCCAAAACCTATTTAATTGGTGGATTTAGAACCCTTATCACCTTATCGTAGAAACACATCAATGTGGGACCATTAAAATCCGAAACTCATTTTAAAATAAAGTGACTTTTCTTTACTTTCCAAGAGTGTCTGTCCTCTCCTCTTATAAAAGGTCCCCACCTCTACCACCATACCCACACTCCCAAAGCATTTGGCTTGGGCAACATCTGCCCATTTTGTCTCTCCACTTCCCTCTCTTACTCCTTGAAGCCTCACAATGGGCAGAATTCTTCCCAAGGAAGCCTTTGAGCTCAAACCAAAGGGAGTTACCCGATTTTAAGGTAATGTCTTCTTTTGAGTCCTTTTGTTTTATTTTTCTTCTCCAACCCCCAAAACTCTTTTTATTATTTTCTTTTGTAACAACTCCAGTATCCTAAATATACTTGGATGTTGTTATAATAAGTATTCGAGCTACACTTACACACACCTACATCTAATGGTTAATGAACATACTGTTTCCGTGGATGGCGAATTTCTGCCTCGCGAAACGATGATTGTTCAACATTCTTTTAACACCTTCAAAGGTGGCCATTAAGATGACAATATATTTATATATGATATATAATATGTTTATGTTTTCCTTATGCTTCTTTATTTTTCATTTTGTTCATACCTTTATGGTTTCCATTATGGGTAAACGCGATATCTTCATTTAAGGAAGTGCGGACTACCGCCCCCTAAAAGTGATTTGATTCGTTAATGCCATATGTTGGACATATAAAGGATGGATTTAAAGTTATTATATATGATGTTATACTGGAATTATAATATACCTCTATATAATTATTATTTCTTTCAATTAAAGTATGAGATAGAAATGAAAGTAGCGTTCATGCGTACGTACGGCTTACCGTCTCCATGAACAGTGCATTTCATTTCTTATCCCCAAATGTAATGTACTATTAAAAGTACATGTATATAATGGAAATATATGATTAATGATACATCTAAATGATGAATATAATTCTTGAATTAAAATATACATACCTCTCATTTAGTTTTAATTCCATTAATATGACAATGAAATGAAAGTAGCGTTCATGCGTACGTATGGCTTACCGTCTCCAGGAACGGTGCATTTCATTTCTTACCTCTAAATGATTATGTAATATTATAAATACATGTATATGATGGATATATATGATATATATTCTATCCAAATAATGAATATCATTCTGGATATATTGAACCTTTGACCACACGAACAACATGTAATTGTAAGAAGTCTTCTTTCGACATAAGAACCAAATATCGACAAAACAAACATTATTAACTTAAATGGTGACATAATGTTTATAACATGATAATAAGTGATATAAAAGAAATAATGAACTTGAAGAAGGTTCTTAAGAAAGTATAAATTAACTCAAGTTTATTACTCAGGACGTTAAAGAATGATCGAGTCAAATCAGACCCGAGGTAAGGGAACTTCTTAACCCAATTTTCGTTCTTTGGGTTGATCTCCTACATTCAAATTATGTCATGATATTATTATGTCCTATCTTGTATTTGTACTTTATTTATGAGTACTTATAGTGAATACACATAATAGATCTATTTTATTTAAAAATGATCTTTGTAAGGGACTTCATCTCAATCTCCTTTCATTGAGGAATATTTCGTTTTATACACAAATATCTTTTATACAGTGTATAAACCCCTTTGAGTTTTACTTTTATACAAAAGGAATTTTTTTCTATGAATCATTTTACTAAATGACAAAAATGAATGTTTATTTTAATGTATGCTGTGACAATGACCTTTTCCACCTCCGCAAGTATTATTTGGTCTTTGGCTTCCTCAACAAACAGTAATGTTTTTAAAATAAAATAAATACCATATACTCTTTTATGTATTTTTGTATTGAAAATGTTTTTGATAAAGGATTCTATTATGTCAATATATTTAAATGATATATTGTGATTGAAATGTGGAAATGTTATCATTCTTTTATATGGGTTTTATTTTTTATGATTTTATATTGGTACTTGGACATTTGATGGGTGGTTACGTGATAAACCATATGAAGGGTGGTGCCATGAATACCAGGACGGGTGGTTACGTTATAACCTCCAATGCATTGGGTATGGAACTCAGTCGTATGTCTATTCCATTATGTATGTATGGAAGTTGGCCGTATGGATATTCCATTCAGTGATATGTGTGGAAGTCGACCGTATGGTTATTCCACTTAAGTATGTTTATGTCCCAAGATACCTTTATATGTTTTGAGTTCTTTATATGGGTTTTATGGTAATCCTTTGGTTACAAAAAGGTAATTAATGATATTTTATTCAGTGATGAGTTTTTACTATTTAAATGAAGGTTAAGGTATTACTTTGATAAAGTTATACATGATTTACATGGTGTTTGAAAAACTAACAGTTTTCATTCTTTGTGTATCCCTTACTGAGCTTTTTATGCTCACCCCAAGTTTTTTTTGAAATTTTTTTCACATGACTTAATCTGGAATAGGGTCAAGGATGGGATCAAGGGAATGTCATGCTATATAAAACATGTAACTGCACAAGTTTCTTTTTAAGGGTTTTTTTATTCTATGGAAACTTAGTAGAAGTGTCTACTTTGTAATCTTTTGAAATGTAATAGTTATGTCCTAATTCTCTAAAACTCTAATCCTGAAAAGATCCTCAATGTGAATTATTCATTTAATTCAATATTAATTAATGTTTAAGGCCAGGGACTTATAGTTGGTATCAGAGGCAAAGGAGGTAGGAATGTATCTGATCCTTGGGAACTCTCACATGTGAGCGTTGGACGAAGCATGGCTCTCCGCCCAAGGGCTTCATGAGGAAATGGTTACCACTGGGGATGGTGGTGTGTCCCGCCTAGGGGGTGTAGCCGCCCATGGAGTGCCCTGATAGGTATCAATTATAGTCCCCTAGATGTAATTCTAGACCGTTATAGTTGGTATCAGAGGTTGGTTTAGACAACTTTAGGGATTATGAGTTTTTGTTTGACACATGGTTAGTCCCTATATCTATTCTTTTAGTTAAATCCTGGTTTTATAACTTTTCTCAGGTCAAGTAAAGTCAGTTACGAATGGAAGGAGGATGATCTTAAACGACATTCCTATCTCTTCCTGATGACATGCTAGAAATAATTATTGCAAAGTCATGTTCAGATGATTGCGTAACTTTTTCTAGCATACAACTCACTTGCAAGCAGTTGTTTGAGATATAAAACACCTCCACTATACCTCGTTATCATCGTGGATCATGGGTTGTATTTAGAAAAATATTATTTTCACAATATTCTCATATTTTCGAGAAAGGTAAATATTATCAAGGTATTTTCATATATTTTACCTTATCACAAGAATTTGAAGAATATTATGATTTTAAAAATGGTGCTGAAGAAGGAGACCCTTGCGCAACCTATTTATATTTTCTTTTAAAATATAGTCTCACAGCACATACTTATGGTATTTTAAAAGGACCAATAATAGAAAGTTTTAACTCAATTTCGGTCTGACTATTTTATAGAAATCATGTTTTATCGGATGTTTTGGAATTATATGTCATACATGATTATTTTCTAAAATTGTTTTTCTGTTAACACCCATATGACCCATGTTGTATTAGGCATATTTGGATGGAGGAAGAAAATGATTTTTAAGGATCTCTAAATCATTGTTGTAATGCATGGGACTTCTACCTACATGAACAAGATGACGATGAAACCGAGTGGAAGCCATGATCAAGGTATGTTATTATGAGTTTGTGTAAGAAACCTAGAAAGAGTTGAAAGTCAACATGACAAGTAAGTATGTTTCCTTAAGATCAAAAATAAATTCCTCAATGAAAAGTAACTTAAAAGAAAAATGTTGTCTATTAACTTTTCCTAATGGGGAATCAAATACTGTTTAACCCATCACAAGTTTTTGATTTTCTTGTGGTTAACTTTCTCCTAAACATGTCTTCTATCACTCTCCCTCAGAACATTACCCTTGGTTTTACCCTCCATGTCCATGTTTTCTTACATGGATTCCTAGTATGGGTTAACTCGGGTGACCTCTATACACCCCTTTCTTTCTTTTAAAGTGATAGTTTAATTTACTCTTTTTCTGATGTGGGGATTTCAATGAAGTTTCCGAGCCCAATTTTAAAATTGCGAGGACGCAATTCTCAAAAGGGGGGAAGGATGTAACATCCCAGGTAAATAAAAAAAATAAATTTTCATATTTATTAATATTTATGAATTAAATATTAATTTTAATTAAAAGGGGTTTCTATGTTCGATAGCATACTCGATACGCTACGATGATTTTCTTTGAAAACTTACGTTGCACACTAGTAATATAATAATATTATTTTAAATGGTAGTTAACATGTAGCCATTGTATTGGCGGGAATGGATAGAAATAACTAAAATATGGTTATATATGTTTTTTAAATGTTTTTACATTTATCCAATAAAAGATAAAGTCTTAAAATGCGGAAAGAATTAAATTTGAGGCATTTATACCCTAATTTTCACTAAAGGTTCACTTATCGCCTTTTGATGGAAAACTGTCATTAAATATAGTTTTGGTCACTCTTATACATTCTATTGGACCAAATATAACTCTTTTTTAGAATTGGGACATCAAAATTTACTTTGTGTAAATTTCTGGTATTTTTCCGATAAAGTTCATTTTTTAATGAATAGTGTAAAATGTTGTATTTTAATTCAAAACCTCTTTTTAATATAACTTATTTATATGATTAGATTATATTTTGAATTGGTTTTAAATTGAAATTAGAAAATATTTTTACCATAAAATCCAATAGTGACCGTTGGAATTAATTTCACTTTGAAATCGGACTTAAACTAGTGTCAATCTTTTGATACTTATTGTTTCATAAAAACACGCTATTTGCTCTGACAACGGGAATTAATTATTAAATTAATTAATGCAACTTATATGTTTTTAATTTTGTAAAATTTAATTCATTTTTGAATTCTGAATATCAAATATAGCTTAGGGTGATGTTTTGGTATTTTTCTGAAAAACTTCAATTTTTGATGAATAGTGAAACCCCTAAGTGGTACTTAAAAAACTGATTTTTCGTTTAAATGAAATTTTACCACCTCTGTGTTTTGAATTTCAAAAATCCGACATACATGGTTGTCATTAAGAAGTAAAATGTGGTTCAATGAGATTAAAATAATTTTTTGGTGAATAGTAACTTATTAAGTTTTTAATCGCGACTAGAGGTAATTAGTGTAGTTTAAGGTAAAAATAATGTTTTAATAATATGAGATGAGCTTGACACATGTCCTACCCTCATTGTATGTGTCATGGAAGACCAAGGAAAGCCATGGGTCAACATGGGGACCCCATGTAGCCACTTTGATAGGTAAATGACATAAATAACTTTTATTTAAATGTTAAAATAAAAATGACACAAACCTCAGTTGTTTTATTAAATAATTTTTACATAGGGTTATACAAGTCATAAGTTTGACTATAAATATTAATTAAAAATTTAAAAGTATTTCCAACATCATTATATTTTTCTTATAATTTTTAGACATTAAATAAATTAAATTATTTATGACATCATGATGATGCAGCGATTACCTCATTAATAATGGATTTAAACAAAATGAAATGATAATGTAAATTATATGACCTAAACATGTCCAAAACCTATTGTATGGGTGGATTTCGAACCCTTATCACCTTTTCCTCGAAACACATCAATGTGGGACCATTAAAATCCGAAACTCATTTTAAAATAAAGTGACTTTTCATTACTTTCCAAGAGTGTCTGTCCTCCTCTCTTATAAAAGGCCCCCACCTCTACCACCTTACCCACACTACCAAAGCATTTGGCTCGGCAAAAATCTTCCCATTTTGTCTCTCCACTTCCCTATCTTACTCCTTGAAGCCTCACATTGGGATGAAGTCGTCCCAAGGAAGCCTTTGAGCTCAAACCAAAGAGAGTTACCAGATTTTAAGGTAATGTCTTCTTTTGAGTCCTTTTGTTTTATTTTTCTTCTCCAAACCCCTAAACTCTTTTTATTCTTTTCTTTTGTAACAACTCCAGTATTCTCAATATACTAGGATTTTTTTATAGGAATTATTCGAGCTACACTTACACACACCTATATCTAATGGTTAATGAACATACTGTTTCCGTGGATGGTGAATTTCTGCCTCCCGAAACGATGATTGTTCAACATTATTTTAACACCTTCAAAGGTGGCCATTAAGATGACACTATATTTATATATAATATATAATAAGTTTATGATTTCCTTAAGCTTGTTTATTTTTCATTTTGGGCATACCTTTATGGTATCCATTATGGGTAAACGCGATATCTTCATTTAAGGAAGTGCGGACTGCCGCCCCCTCAAAGTGATTTGATTCATTAATGACATATGTGGGACGTATAAAGGATGGATTTAAAGTTATTATATATGATTTTATACTGGAATTATAATATATATCTATATAATTATTATTTCTTTCCATTAAAGTATGATATAGAAATTAAAGTAGTGTTCATGCGTACGTACGGCTTACCGTCTCCATGAACGGTGCATTTCATTTCTTATCCCCAAATGTAATGTACTATTAAAAGTACATGTATATAATGGAAATATATGATGAATGATACATATAAATGATTAATATAATTCTGTAACTAAAATATGCATACCTATCATTTAGTTTTAATTCCATTAATATGATAAAGAAATGAAAGTAGCGTTCATGCCTACGTACAGCTTACCGTCTCCATGAACGGTGCATTTCATTTATTACCTATAAATTATTATGTAATATTATAAATACATTTATATGCAAGATATATATGATATATATGATATCCAAATCATGAATATCATTCTGGATATATTGAACCTTTGACCACACGAACAACATGTAATTGTAACAAGTCCACTTTCGACTTAAGAACCACATATCGACAAAACAAACATTATTAACTTAAATGGTTACATAATGTTTATAACATGACAATAAGTGATGTAAAAGAAATAATGAACTTGAAGAAGGTTCTTAAGAAAGTATAAATTAACTCAAGTTTATTATTCAGGACGTTAAAGAATGATCGAGTCAAGTCGGACCCGAGGTAAGGGAACTTCTTAACCCAATTTTCGTTCTTTGGGTTGATCTCCTACATTAAAATTATATCATGATATTATTATGTCTTTTCTTGTATTTTTACTTTATTTATGTGTACTTATAGTGAATACACATAATAGATCTATTTTATTTAAAAATGATCTTTGTAAGGGACTTCATCTCAATCTCCTTTCATTGAGGGCTATTTCGTTTTATACACAAATATATTTTATATAGTGTATAAACCCCTTTGACATTTACTTTTATACAAAAGGAATCTATTTATACGAATAATTTTACTAAACAACAAAAAGGAATGTTTCTTTTAACGTACGCGGTTACAACTACCTTTTCTGCTGCCGCGAGTATTATTTGGTCTTTGGCTTCCTCAACAAACCGTAATGTTTTTAAAATAAAATAAATACCATATACTCTTTTATGTATTTTGGTATTGAAAATGGTTTTGATAAAGGATTCTATTATGTCAATATATTTAAATGATATATTGTGATTGAAATGTGGAAATGTTATCATTCCTTTATATGGGTTTTATGTTTTATGATTTTATATTTGTGCTTGGAAATTTGACGGGTGGTTACATGATAAACCATATGACAGGTGGTGCCGTGAATACCAGGACGGGTGGTTACGTTATAACCTCCAATGCATTGGGTATGGAAGTCGTCCTTATGGCTATTACATTAAGTATGTATGGAAGTTGGCAGTATGGCTATTCCATTAAGTGATATGTGTGGAAGTCGACCGTATGGTTATTCAACATAAGTATGTTCATGTCCCAAGTTACCTTTATATGTTATGTGTTATTTATATGGGTTTTATGGTAATCTTTTGGTTACAAAAAGGTAAGTAATGATATTTTATTCAGTGAAGATTTTTTACTACTTCAATGAAGGTGAAGGTATTACATTGATTAAGTTATACAGGATTTACTTGATGTTTGAAAAACTAACAGTTTTCATTCTTTGTGTATCCCTTATTGAGCTTTTTATGATCACCCCAAGTTATTTTTGAATTTTTTTTCACAGGACTTAATGTGGAATAGGGTCAAGGATGGAATCAAGGGAAAGTCATGCTATATAAAACATGGAACTATACATGTTTCTTTTTAAGGGAAATTTTTACTCTATGGAAACTTAGTAGAAGTGTCTACTTTGTAATCTTTTGAGATGTAACAGTTTTGTCCTAATTCTCTAAAACTCTAAACCTGAAAAGATCCTCAATGTGAATTATTAGCTTAATTCAATATTAAGTAAGTTTAAGGCTAAGCCTTATAGTTGGTATCAGAGGAAAATGAGGTAGGAATGTATCCGATCCTTGGGAACTCTGACATGTGAGCGTTGGACGAAACATGGATCTCCGCCCAAGGGCTTCATGAGGAAATGGCTGCCACTAGGGATGGTGGTGTGTCCCGCCCAGGGGGTGTATCCGCCCATGGAGTTCACTGATAGGTATCAATTATAGTCCACTGGAAGTAATTCCAGACCATTATAGTTGGTATCGGAGGTTGGTTTAGACAACTTTAGGGATTAGGAGTTTTTGTTAGACACATGGTTAGTCCCTATATCTATTATTTTAGTTAAATCCTTGTTTTGTAACTTTTCTCAGGTCAAGTAAAGTCAGTTACGAATGGAAGGAGGAGGATCTCAAATGAAATTCCTATCTCTTTCTAATGACATTCTTGAAATAATTATTGCAAAGTCATGTTCAGATTATTATGAAACTTTTTCTAGCATACAAATCACTTGCAAGCAGTTGTTTGAGATATCAAACACCTCCACTATACCTCGTTATCATCGTGGATCATGGGTTGTATTTTAGAAAAATACTATTTTCACAATATTCTCATATTTTCAAGAAAGGCAAATATTATCAAGGTATTTTCAAATATTTTAGCTTATCACAAGAATTTGAAGCATATTATGATTTTAAAAATGGTGCTGAAGAAGGAGACCCTTTCACAACCTATTTATATTTGCTTTTAAAATATAGTCTCCATCACATACTTATGGTATTTTAAGAGGACCAATAATAGAAATTTTCAACTCAATTTCGGTCCAACTATTTTATAGAAATAATGTTTTATCGGATGTTTTGGAATTATATGTCATACATGATTATTTTCCAAAACTATTTTTCTGTGAACACCCATATGACCCATGTTGTACGAGGTGTATTTGGATGGAGGAAGCAAATTATTTTGAAGGATCTCTAAATCATTGTTGTAATATATGGGACTTTTTTATATGGGTTTTATGGTAATCCTTTGGTTACAAAAAGGCAAGTAATGATATTTTCTTCAGTGAAGAGTTTTTACTACTTCAATGAACGTGAAGGTATTACTTTGATAAAGTTATACATGATTTACTTGATGTTTGAAAAACTAACAGTTTTCATTCTTTGTGTATCCCTTACTGAGCTTTTTATGCTCACCCCAAGTTATTTTTGAATTTTTTTTCACAGGACATAATGTGGAATATGGTCAAGGATGGGATCAAGGGAATGTCATGCTATATAAAACATGGATCTGGACATGTTTTTTTTAAGGTATTTTTTTATTCTATGGAAACTTAGTAGAAGTGTCTACTTTGTAATATTTTGAGATGTAACAGTTATTTCCTTATTCTCTAAAACTGTAAACCTAAAAAGATCCCCATTGTGAATTATTCATTTAATTCAATATTAAGTAATGTTTAAGGTCGGGCCTTATAATTGGTATCAGAGGCAAAGGAGGCAGGAATGTATCTGATCCTTGGGAACTCTAACATGTGAGCGTTGGACGAAGCATGGCTCTCCGCCCAAGGGCTTCATGATAAAAATGGCTGCCATTGGGTATGGTGGTGTGTCCCGCCCAGGGGTGTATCCGCCCATGGAGTGCCCTGATAGGTATCAATTATAGTCCACTGGAAGTAATTCCAGACCGTTATAGTTGGTATCAGAGGTCGGTTTAGACAACTTTAGGGATTTGGAGTTTTTGTTAGACACATGGTTAGTCCCTATATCTATTATTTTAGTTAAATCCTTGTTCTATAACTTTTCTCAGGTCAAGTAAAGTCAGTTACGAATGGAAGGAGGAGGATCTCAAACGGCATTCCTATCTCTTCCTGATGACATGCTTGCAATAATTATTACAAAGTCTTGTTCGGATGATTGTGAAACTTTTTCTAGCATACAAATCACTTGTAAGCAGTTGTTTGAGATATCAAACACCTCCATTATACCTCGTTATCATCTTGGATCATGGGTTGTATTTAGAAAAATACTATTTTCACAATATTCCCATATTTTCAAGAAAGGTAAATATTATCAAGGTATTTTCAAATATTTTACCTTATCACAAGAATTTGAATCATATTATGATTTTAAAAATGGTGCTGAAGAAGGAGACCCTTGCGCAACCTATTTATATTTTCTTTTGAAATATAGTCTCACAGCACATACTTATGGTATTTTAAAAGGACCAATAATAGAAAGTTTCAACTCTATTTCAGTCTGACTATTTTATAGAAATCATGTTTTATCGGATGTTTTGGAATTATATGTCATACATGATTATTTTCCAAAACTGTTTTTCTGTGAACACACATATGACCCATGTTGTACGAGGTGTATTTGGATGGAGGAAGGAAATGATTTTGAAGGATCTCTAAATCATTTTTGTAATGCATGGTACTTCTACCTATGTGAACAAGATGACGATGAAACCGAGTGGACGCCATGATCAAGGTATGCTATTATGAGTTTTTGTAAGAAACCTAGAAAGAGTTCAAAGTCATCATGACAAGTAAGTATGTTTCCTTAAGATCAAAAATAAATTCCTCAATGAAAAGTAACTTAAAAGAAAAATGTTGTCTATTTACTTTTCCTACTGGGGAATCAAATACCGTTTAACCCATCACAAGTTTGTGATTTTCTTATGGTTAACTTTCTCCTAAACATGTCTTCTATCACTTTCCCTCAGAACATAACCCTTGGTTTTACCCTCCATGTCCATGTTTTCATACATGGAATCCTAGTATGGGTTAACTCCGGTGACCTATATACCCCCTTTCTTTCTTTTAAAGTGGTAGTTTAATTTACTTCTTTTCCGATGTCGGGCTTTCAATGAAGTTTCCGAGCCCAATTTTAAAATTGCGAGGACGAAATTCCCAAAAGGGGGGAAGGATGTAACATCCCAGGTAAATAAAGAATAATAAATTTTCATATTTATTAATATTTGCGAATTAAATATTGATTTTAATTAAAAAGGGTTTCTATGTTCGATAGCGTACTCGATACACAACGATGAGTTTCTTTGAAAACATACGTTGCACACTAGTAATATAATAATATTATTTTAAATGGTAGTCAACATGTACCCGTTGTATTGGCGGGAATGGATAGAAATAACTAAAATATTGTTATATATGTTTTTTTAAATGTTTTTACATTTATCCAATAAAAGATAAAGGCTTAAAATACTGAATGAATTCAATTTTAGGCATTTATACCCTAATTTTCACTAAAGGTTCAATTATCGCCTTTTGATGGCGAAACGTCATTAAATATAGTTTTGGTCACTCTTATACATTCTATTGGACCAAATATAACTCTTTTTTAGAATCGGGACATCAAAATTTGCTTTGTGTAAATTTTTGGTATTTTTCCGATAAAGATTATTTTTTAATGAATAGTGTAAAATGTTGTAATTTAATTCAAAACCTATTTTTAATCTAATTTATTTATATTATTAGATTATATTTTGAATTTATTTTAAAGTGAAATTAGATAATATTTTTACCATTAAATCCAATATTGGTCGTTGGAATTAATTTCACTTTGAAATCAGACTTAAACTAGTGTCAATCTTTTGATACTTATTGTTTCATAAAAACACGTCATTTGCTCTGATAGCGGGAATTAATTATTAAATTAATTAAAGCAACTTATATGTTTTTAATTTTGTAAAATGGACTTCATTTTGGAATTCGGAATATCAAATATAGCTTAGGGTGAAGTTTTGGTATTTTTCTAAAAAACTTCAATTTTTGATGAATAGTGAAACCACTAAGTGGTACTTAAAAAACTGATTTTTCATTTAAATGAAATTTTACCTCCTCTGTGTTTCGAATTTCAAAAATCCGACATACATGGTTTTCATTAAGAAGTAAAATGTGGTTGAATGAGATTAAAATAATTTTTTTGGTGAATAGTAACTTATTAAGTTTTTAATCGCGATTAGAGGTTATTAGTGTAGTTTAAGATAAAAATAATATTTTAATAATATGAGATGAGCTTTACACATCTCCTACCCTCATTGGATGTGTCATGGCCGACCAAGAAAAGCCATGGGTCAACTTGGGGACCCCATAGAGCCACTTCATTTGGGAAATGACATAAATAACTTTTATTTAAATGATAAAATAAAAATGACACAAACACGAGTTGTTTTACTAAAATAATTTTTACATAGGGTTATACTGGTCCGAATTTAGACTATAAATATTCATTAGAAATGTGCAAAGATTTACTACATCATGATATTTTTTTTATAATTTTTGGACATTAAATAAATTAAATTATTTATGAAATCATGATGATGCAGCGATTACCTCATTAATAAAGGATTTAAATAAAATGAAATGATAATGTACAATCTATGACCTACAATGTCCAAAAACTATTGGATGGGTGGATTTCTAACCCTTATCACCATATCCAAGATACACATCAATGTGGGACCATTAAAATCCGAAACTCATTTTAAAATAATGTGATGCTTCTTTACTTTCCTAGAGTGTCCCTCCTCTCCTCTTATAAAAGGCCCCCAACTCTACCACCTTACCCACACTCCCAAAGCCTTTGGCTCGGCCAACCTCTGCCCATTTTATATCTCCACTTCCCTCTCTTACTCCTTGATTCCTCAATTTGGGTACAAGTCAACCCAAGGAAGCCTTTGAGCTCAAATCAAAGGGAGTTACCCGATTTTAAGGTAATGTCTTCTTTTGAGTCCTTTTGTTTTATTTTGCTTCTCCAACCCCCTAAACTCTTTTTATTCTTTTCTTTTGTAACAAATCCCATATACTCAATATACTAGTATAATGTTATAAGAAGGATTCGAGCTACACTTACACACACCTACATCTAATGGTTAATGAACAAACTGTTTCCGTGGATGGCGAATTTCTGCCTCCCGAAACGATGATTGTTCAACATTATTTTGACACCTTCAAAGGTGGCCATTAAGATGAAAATATATTTATATATGATATATAATATGTTTATGTTTTCTTTAATATTTTTATTTTTCATTTTGGGCATTCCTTTATGGTTTCCATTATGGGTAAACGCGATATCTTCATTTAAGGAAGTGCGGACTACCACCCCCTCAAAGTGATTTGATTCGTTAATGCCATATGTGGGACGTATAAAGGATGGATTTAAAGTTATTATATATGATGTTATACTGGAATTATAATATACCTCTATATAATTATTATTTATTTCCATTAAAGTATGAGATAGAAATGAAAGTATCGTTCATGTGTACGTACGGCTTACTGTCTCCATGAACGGTTCATTTCATTTCTTATCCCCAAATGTAATGTACTATTAAAAGTACATGTATATAATGGAAATATACGATGAATGATACATCTAAATGATGAATATAATTCTGGAATTAAAATATACATACCTCTCATTTAGTTTTAATTCCAGTAATATGACAAAGAAATGAAAGTAGCGATCATGCGTACGTACGGCTTACCGTCTCCATGAACGGTGCATTTCATTTCTTACCTCTAAATGATTATGTAATATTATAAATAAATGTATATTCTGGATATATATTATATATATTCTATCCAAATCATGAATATCGTTCTGGATATAATGAACCTTTGACCACTCGAACAACATGTAATTGTAAGAAGTCCACTTTCGACTTAAGAACCAAATATCGACAAAACAAACATTATTAACATAAATGGTTACATAATGTCTATAACATGATCATAAGTGATATAAATGAAATAATTAACTTGAATAAGGTTCTTAAGAATGTATAAATTAACTCAAGTTTATTATTCAGGACGTTAAAGAATGATCGAGTCAAGTCAGACCCGAGGTAAGGGAACTTCTTAACCCAATTTTCGTTCTTTGGGTTAATCTCCTACTTTCAAATTATGTCATGATATTATTATGTCCTATCTTGTATTTGTACTTTATTTGTGTGTAATTATAGTGAATACACATAATAGATCTATTTTATTTAAAAATGATCTTTGTAAGGGACTTCGTCTCAATCTCCTTTCATTGAGGCATATTTCGTTTTATACACAAATATCGTTTATACGATGTATAAACCCCTTTGACTTTTACTTTTATATAAAAGGAAACTTTTTCTACGAAGCATTTTACTAAACGAAAAAAAGTAATGTTTCTTTTAACGTACGCAGTGAAAACGACCTTTTCCACCACCGCGAGTATTATTTGGTCTTTGGCTTCCTCAACAAACCATAATGTGTTTTAAATAAAATAAATACCATATACTCTTTTTTGTATTTTGGTATTGAAAATGGTTTTGATAAAGGATTCTATTATGTCAATATATTTAAATGATATATTGTGATGGAAATGTGGAAATTGTATCATTCCTTTATATGGGTTCTATGTTTTATGATTTTATATTGGTACTTGGACATTTGGCGGGTGGTTACGTGATAAACCATATGACGGGTGGTGCCGTGAATACCAGGACTGGTGGTTACGTTATAACCTCCAATGCATTGGGTATGGATGTCAGCCGTATGGATATTCCATTAAGTATGTATTGAAGTTGTCCGTATGGCTATTCCATTAAGCGATATGTGTTGAAGTCGACCGTATGGTTATTCCACTTAAGTATGTTTATGTCCCAAGTTACCTTTATATGTTATGTGTTCTTTATATGGGTATTATGGTAATCCTTTGGTTACAAAAAGTTATGTAATGATATTTTATTCAGTGAATAGTTTTTACTACTTCAATGAAGGTGATGTTATTACTTTGATAAAGTTATACATGGTTTACTTGATGTTTGAAAAACTAACAGTTTTCATTATTTGTGTATCCCATACTGAGCTTTTTATGCTCACCCCAAGTTTTTTTGAAATTCTTTTCACAGGACTTAATGTGGAATAGTGTCAAGGATGGGATCAAGGAAATGTCATGCTATATAAAACATGGAACTGGACATGTCTCTTTTTAAGGGTTTTTTTATTATATGGAAACATAGTAGAAGTGTCTACTTTGTAATCTTTTGAGATGTAATAGTTATGTCCTAATTCTCTAAAACTCTAAACCTGAAAAGATCCTCAAAGTGAATTATTAATTCAATTCAATATTAAGTAATGTTTAAGGTCGGGGCCTTATAAAAATTCCTAGTAAATCATTCATTAAAAATCAATTTCCCATTCATAGTTCAATTTCTTACTTTTTTAGATACTTCAAACAGTTTAAATTTCTAAACCAAATCATGATTTTTATAAATGTAATTAATTTCCAAATCATATTTCATTACAATAAATTATTTCTAAACATTTAACATTAAAAAATTTCATGAAAGCATTTCGTAATTGAATCCATCTTCTATCGTAAATCCAACCAAACAATCCAATCCTTTGAAAATGGAGTTTCTTTAATAAATCCATTCATTTTTAGATAGAAAAACTTTCAAAAATAAATTGAGAACACAATTGAATAAATCTAAAACCCAAGTATTAATGTGTAGAGAAAATGAATATGTAACAATATACCTTTAATCACATGGTCAATCCACCGAACAGTTGAATTTGGAGTTCCAACATTGAGTCAAATACATGGAATTTCAAGAAGAATCACTATAATTAAAATCCATCTAAAAAACGATCCAATTCATAAAAAAAATAGAATTCATCAATCTCAAATTGGGAGAGTATAGAAAGAAGGATTCCATAATTAATAGATACACTAACTAGAGGGAGAACAATTTCATCCATCCGCACTTCAACCCAAGAGGAAACTATTTGAAGGTTCTAATATCCTCTCTGGATATTCTATAAAATAAAAAGGGTCATGTTATTGTTGGATGGTATAAATAAGGAATCATAAATGAGGATTTGGGATTTTACAGTTTGGAAAACAAAATACCATGTTGCATCCTACCATACCTTGGCATGAAAATAGAGAAACATAACTAATAGGATGGATCAATAAAAAGAAATCACACAATATATTCCTATTGAGAAATGGCCTCTCAAATATATATCATTAAATGGGCCAAGGTCCTGTTTACCTATTGAATGACTATGGTGATTCCCACACACCACACATCAACTACCCACAAAATTAAATATGCCCCCAACAACCACTACGACCTATCCGTCTCTACCTAAATCAAAAGGCCAGACAACAAGAAGCTTTTTTCACATAAGAATAATATAAAAGATTTAGATATTACCAAAAAATGTATAACCATCAAAAAAAATTACCCAAGTATCCATGATATTCTTGTATCATCCAAAACACAACCACTCACACCCCCACACTATGACCCTTCTCATCCAATATGTATCAACATAAAAAACTATATATAACTAAAAAATATATATATAAAACTATGTATAAAACCAAAACAAAAATTAATGGAAATATTGGTGTTTAAAATAACTGAAATATTGTAACAGCATATTACAACCTTCCTAACAAAAATTATTTATACTCCCAAAAAATCTTATTTAGAAGACTCCATGTCAAAGAGGTTAGGATAATTCTATCTCATTAGTTCATCATGATCCAATGTCCCAGCTGAATTATAACTACGCTTTCATATCACTCAAACCAATGGTTTGGACATTCCATGAAAATAAAAATTATCTTAAAATAAATATTATGTATTAGATGGTTAGTCAAAGTTAAATTTGGTTAAATGTCAAATTCCTCCTCTATAAAAGCATGATATGGGTAATAGATATACTATTGATAATGTGATTGGTAAGAACTATGAATCAACATCAATTAGGGTGGAAAAGAAAAACTTTACGCCACCATTCCCGTATAATAAATAATATCAAATGATACCACATATATTGTGGAATAATTTACCTTTTTTTCAAACCATAAGTAACATAGAAAAGGTAAAAAACAAAGTGAAACAATGTTACCTACCAGAAACACTAAAGGTAATCCCTAATAATAAGTATAAGATTTATACTATCTATGTTCCATTACAATTCTCTTATGAATCAAATGAATCATTTGTATATTATCTTTGATCGAGAATGATAGAACCAAGGATTTTTAAGTAATACATGAACAACATAATGGATATTAAACTAAAATTCTATAAAATTTCTTAAAATTTGAAATTTTGATATATTATTAGTAACTATTATTATAGTAAATCATAACTAGTCCCAAGGTAATATCCTAATGTCCAATAATGTCGAGGACTCAAGAATGATGTTTTTTCCATGATGTTTTCATCTTGTTAAACCTGGAAATCCATATAAAGATAATATTATGTGGTCAAATTATGCTAATAAACCATTTCCTTCTAGAGGCCTATCAAAAAAAAGTGATACATGGATCCCAAAAAGAAAAAATAATAAATGGAATTTTGAAAAAACATGAAAATTACCGACATATATAGATTTCAGAAGTCCTCAACATGAGTTGTATCAAAAGTGGGTATAACATGAGAATATTGTTTCAGTTTATCTTTAATGACCCATATAGAATTATTCTTTAACGAATTATGAGGAAACCAAACCAAAAGTTACATGGTAATCTCACCCCCTAGCAAGTCAGAAGTGAATGGGGTTAATGAAAACCCAATGGTTTTTGGTGATCTACCTCGATATATTGATAGTTTAAACAATATAAAAAACAACTATATATCATCTTACATGGCCTCCAAAATCAACAAATCATATCAAATAGCATCTTAGTGGTGCTACAATGTAATTAAAATTAGTAATTATGTAAATCTTTCTTCATCAATATTTCCCAAAAGAAATTTACAAATTACTGGCCCTAAAAGAACTATGTGACCTTGGAAGATAATAACCACTCATTATTGGTATCCCAAACCCAAAGAGTGTTCCTGATTCTAGGAAAACAATATATTATAGTCTGAATCAATCAAATTAATATGTAATTAGATCATCTGAATTATTTCTAAAAAAACTTTTGTCTCTCCATATTGAACTCCATGATTTATATGATAAAATAGAGCCATAATATCCAACTCAAATGGTGATTATTTCATATCCTAGGTTTGAATTATTCCACTCAAATGATTAACCATGAAGTTACCCTTAAATGGGGAGTAGGAAATTCCAAAATTTAATGATTATAGGTACATCACACATCAACTATGATATATATCCAAATATTTTTATGAGAATATATAAATCAATATGTTGGTCATGGTATAAATGGAAATAATTTCTCTAAAAAGGTAATTCCACCAAATAATAAGAGCATGCATCATGAATATGAGAATTAGATAATGAGTCGGATAGTTCTTATAATACTTCCAAAGAGTTTAGGATTTATAGGCCACCATGTTATCACCATATATAATAAATCAACCCAAAACCAAACATAATGCATAAAAAATACGACATATCCTTGTCTAGTCTTTTTAGGATTTAACCCTAGCAAAAAAGTGAAAATTCATTCAACATATCAGAAGAAATGATATATTTATAATCCCACAATAACTCTATTCCATTATAAGTGATATTAGTTATTGGAGAATCCAAAATTATATAATCTTTAAAAAACTAGTGATTATACCCCATTAAGGCCAAGAAGCTATGAATCTAAAAATAGTTCTTGGTTGCACCTGTTTAATAACAACCATTACCTTATTGTGATTGACTAAAATAGAATTTTCTAAGAAAAAACATTTCCCGTAATAATCACTTCCCAAATCCATAAATGAAATTTTTATATATAATCATAAAATCTATAATCTCTCAAAACATCTGGATGTTCTCAAAAATAATGCACATGGTGCACCAAAATCACAATTTAAACCAAGATCTCATCCACAAATAACATTACAAATTATCTAAGATAGTAATTGTATATCCAATTCATATAGTCTATAAAAACTAGAGTAGTGATTATTAGACCAAAATGAATAACAAGGTACCCATAATGGTCTTACCAAGACTTGATGGCAGTCTTTATAATGTCATATTCATTGATTCTCAATTGGCTATAATTAGACCAAAGATCAATCCTGCAGAACAAATTATACCTTACTATCATGTGAAATAATTATTTATCCATGGATATAGATACATTTAATTTACATTAACTCTATATAATTTTTAGTAATCAATAGATTAGTGTAGTGGCTCATCATCTTTAATTTCAAAAAGAAATTGTTTCACCTAAGGTGAAACACTCTGGATTATAATTCCATTATCTAGAAAAACATCCAATTGGAACTTCTACTCTTTTAATTTATCTGGTTTCATTCATTATGAATGGATAATTATGGGTTGGGTACCTGGTATATATATATTAATGAAATCTACTTCCCTTACCATATGAAATAAAAAAATTTGGAAATAGTTTGGGAAACCCAAAATATACTACAGTGTAGTCTTATTTTAGAGATTTCCACACTGAATCAAAACTATAGAACATTATCAACCTACCTAACTCCATAAGGTGTGATCTATATCTACTCTTTCTTGGGTAAAATTATCCATAAAAAATAAGACACTGTCTGGGTTAGTAAAATAGATTCGTATAACAAAGTAGTTAATCATGGATTTATGGGATTTCGCCAAATATATATCAAAAATGGAATCAAGAGGTTTCAAATAAAGACCCAGATAATTCAATTTGTTCATTATATTTTATAAATAGAATGAATATAATGGGAATTTTACACCTTTACCTATCTTCATTCTAATGGGAATTATAATATCCATCACATAAGATATATTATTCTTATGATGTATTGTAAAATTAAAAACATGAGTTAATATGAAAAACTGAGATGCACAAATATCAAAAATATTAATCACTAAAGATAAATCTATAGTTATGGTAGATATAATAATTTGTGGACCCAAATAAGGTTTCTCTGTTGACTCTTAAAATCCATAAAGAATATTGGTTTTAGATTTTTGTTGTTTCAAATCCCTCAGTTCTTGAACATACAATTGAAATTATTTACTTTTAAGAGTTAATGAGATGTGACATTATATGGGGGAGAATTATAACATCTAATGTTGTCCTAGATGGCTGCAGTAACTAAAAATATTTGGTACCTTATTACAAACCCCATTGATGGTCTAACCTGGTCTCATTGAAATAATGAAATATGCTTCTGTTAGACACCGCAGAAGTTCTGGGTGATTATTTCTATAAATATCCACCAAAATAATCATCAAAATTACACTTTCCTTTAAATTAACCAAACTGGCATCAATTAGGACTTTTAGGAACTCCCAACAACACTGACATGCCATTCGGGTCACATTCCTCCATTAATTCTATATCTAACATATTCACATAATATGTGAGCATCATAAAAAATTCCTAATATCAAATATTTGATCCATGACCCATCAATGATATTTTCTCCTCTAAAATAATATTTTTTCACCACCTTAGGAGAAAATTGAAGAATATCACCAATATGTTTTTCATTCTAATTCAGATTCTTATCTCTTTACTAGTGGATAAGACACTCTATTGACTTTTCCAAAACCACTAAATCTAGAAAAAATTATTCCTTGAAAATATAACTAATGTATTGCCACTATATTTCTTTATGTTTAATTTCTATAATAATCAAATCCCATGACATCCTTATAGGTCATTAAGTCTTGAATGTAGCACATTTTACATTTATTACTTCTGGAATTTACAATAACACAAAAAAAAAGATCAATCTTTTTTCCATGTCCACTTCCTCTTCAGGATCTTTATACCCTTGGAGGGATAGTGGTCTCTATTTAGGAAACTCTTAAGCATAATAACTAGATTCATCCCTTAAATTTTACACAAGAAGATCACAAATAAGAGTAGGTATAGCTACCCACCTATAGCCCAACCATCACACACCATTGACCTAATGATTTTTTGGGAAAAAACTTGGTTCCCTTAAAACAGATCATCATGTGATCACCCTTTTGGTATTTTAAAATGACTTCATGGGGGCACGGTTCTATACAACATCCATAGGTAACAATAAAACATCAATAATGACACATAGATCATTAACTCAATCAATGAATTTTAGAAAATCAATTCCATTATTGGAAATTCCAAATGTTGGGATTTCAACATACTTTAATCACATTAAGGTAAAATACAAAAACCATATAAACTTATTCTTCAATGAAACTTTTAAAAAATACCAATGGTAAATTAATGATCTCAATGATGATATCTCATTTGTATCTCACTTATAACTACCCTTAATTCCATAAAATCATACCTCTTATATAACATAATTTCCCAAAATTCATATGGACATCAATGGAATGCATTCAACACAGACCATTTCTACCATTTTTTCATGAACCACCCTAAATAACCTAGAACACTAATTCCCTATTAATTCAGAACATGACCCGAGGAGTGATCCCTCTCTCTACTAGTTAATGAATAGAACCTTGAATCAAAAGGATAAAAAAGGGAATTATTTGACAATATTTAAAAATTATAATTATTGGATAGTAGAGGTTAAATCAATACATATTAAGTATGATAAACAATTCATGAAGTGAATATTACCCAAAGAATAAAGATATAAATCCCCAATAAATACATCATATAAAACATGACATAATATCTACTAAGAAAATGTATCACATTACCTTTATAATATGCAAACTATATCCCTATATACCACTTTAATTATTCTATGTCCTAAAAATCATGCATACTCACCCCCAAAATGTGTTACTTTCTCTATTCTTGGACCTTTAATATCAAGATATTAATATTCTAGAAGGTAAATGTATGGTTTGATCAACATATACTAGAGGAATTTCACCAACTTTCCTATATTATTTTTTATAAAATAGAAACTATATATACTACGACTTTAAATAATGGAAGGAAATGCTTAGTCATTTAACATTAATAGTCAAACATGGATTTAAAAAAGTAGATATAAAATGTTATGCACCTTTTTTAAATTAACATTTCGATAAAATAGAAGAAGTATATTTTTTATCACTTAATGGATATTAAAAATTGTGGACCAAGTCTTTGATGTATTCTTTTTCTCCTTTCAATAAATAGTGATTCTAATTATTTTTATTCTAAACTGATTACCACCCTTGTGCATATAACTTCCCCAATCCTTAATCACCTACCATCTAGAACCTATTGGAAACATTAAATATGGTGATCTGTTTTTGCATGGCACCAGAAACTTATTCTTGTTCCATGAATCTAATAGACAAAAAAAATTTGTTATTAACCAATCTAGTAGAAGATGGGTCTCTTAAACATACGTTTAGTTTATATCTAGTAACTGGGTAAATATTTATGGTTTGCAGTGAGGTATGTCATACTCCAACTAACTTGGATGTTTCACCCTAGTCTACCCCTTCCCTTAATATATTTAAAAAATACTCTATATCATCCATGTCCTATAATGTCATAATTTCAGAATAAGATGTGACCTTTTCACAATAAATTGAGTTCTAAATATGCATACCTTTCTGCATCTAAGAGTTAATGTATTTAACTTTTTTAAATTGGATCCAATAGATCTGTTTCATGACCATTAAGAGGATCAACCTCCATGCCATTATGTGAACCAGTGACCACTGCCTCCAAAAAACTACAACATATAACATTATCTTGTTTATTCATATTCTAATGAGGAGTGAACTCCACGTACATTCTACTAGAGATAATCTCCTCATGTTGGGGATCAACATTTTGGACTGGTGATTCTAATTTATTTGAGTGATGAAATATTTGTTGAAGATTTGAACATCAATGTTTTCATATGAAGATATAATATTTGAAAGATACATCAATGTTTCTCTTAATCAATACTAATTTATGTGGATCAACAAGAAGTATTGTATATTGGAAAGTGGAATCAATGAGGTGAAAATAACATGGATTAATATTTATAGATTTGGGAAAATATGGCTGATCACATTAAAGATATTATCAATATGAATTCAGAGATATTGGTGACTCTACAGTACTGGGGAATTTATAGGATGTGTAACACAAATAAAAATTGTTCTATTTCGAATGATTTTTTAGTCCATTCTATGTTTAACAAACTTCTTTATTGGATTCTTCAGTTTCCCAATTTTCCCTCAAAACTACTATGTATATAAAAATATCAATTTAGTAGTTGTTGTAAATAAAATATAAGGTAAAGAATAAAAATATTTCTATACTCCCTTGTACATAATAATCAAATAAAAAGATATCATAGAACCCAATCATATTCCCTAATATCTATTCGTTTCTAGTTTAAGTATCCATACATTTCTCAATTGGTGGTCACTACTCATGTTTCTACCCATCCCTCATCTCATTATATCAAAAAATAACACCCAATTAGGTGCAATAAGTTTAGTTATGTTTTAGTTAGATTTGTCATCTCCAATATATTTCAGGGGTTTTAGATCCCTGGTATTCTTTTCCTATTGAACAGTAACTATCTAGTCACACATGTTCTTCAATCAAACAAATAATCATGGGAAATCATTCATTAAAAATAAATTTATTATTTGTGGTTCAATATCCTTGTTTTCATGTTTCCACATGCCTTTTAATTAAAAAACAAAACCATCATTTTCATTATATTCATGCCTTTCAAAATCATCATTAATTTGTTGATAATTTTTTTTCTAAATTTTCAATGTTATATCCTATCATCAAATAATTTATCAATTCAATCCATCTTCTATATATCATCATCAAGAAATTTCAAAGTATTTAAAAATGGATTGTCATTCCTAAAACCATTCTTTGTGTAGAATAATCAGATAATGGTTTATAAATTAATTGAAAACCCATTTCAATATAGAATGAAATTATGTTATCATATGTATGAAATATCCTTTGAGAAACACCTACCATTACTCACATAGTAAATCAATCAAGAAATTGAATCACAAATTCTAATGGAGAGTCAAATTTAAGGAAGATAATGAAGAATAAATAGAATTAAAATCCATAAAAATGGGTTCCAATCCATCATAAGAATATGGATTCATCATTATAAAAGGGAGAGAGTAGATAATAAATGATGATTATACAATATTAATGGATTCACTTATTGAAGGGATGTCAATCACATCAACAAGCACTTCAATCTGAGGGGGAATGTGTTAAAGGCACTAAAATAGTTTCATTAGAGCCTCTGAAATCCAAGGGGTTAAGTGAGAATGAAATGGGAGGAATTTATAATAAGAAATGGGTGTTTGGGTTTTTATTGTTTAAAGAAAATACCATAACAAAGTTAACCCTACCATATTATAGAAATATGGAGATATAACAAAGACCATGGTTAAATATAATAGGCCACACCACCATCACCACTGACCAACTATCTTCATGTTTCCAAAGAGGTGACCATGTCCAGGTCAAATTTATTAAGGTAATGTCTATTAAATATCACACACACCAGGTTTTAGCTACACTAAAAATGGTTGAGACCCTGAACCACCTCCTCCTAACACTAGACTCCCCCAACACTGTAGGGAAAAACTTCATAAAATAGTCTTCTCTTATATATTCCTATCATTGGTTCATCTACCACATAAAAAAAGAAAATACATCGAAAATAACTCTCTAGGGATTCACTCCCCAGTTGTCTCATCAATGGAGTGGCCACTCACAATCCAACCCACAACACTTCTCGTATACAAAGAAACTACCTAAAAACTGAAAAATAAATAAAAGTTAAAAAAAACTAGTAAAACTCCCCAAAAAGAATGAAAAAATACAAGGGGTAAAATTAAATGAAATCTATTATTGGTATGTTACACTATTATTCATATGATCAATAATTGTTTTTTTTGTTACATTAGTAATTTAAAATGTCCAAACTAAGAGAAAAATGATCCCTTCATTATATAGAATGACAACATATAAATTATTTTTTCTTTCTCAATATTTAATATTAATATATATAACACAAATAAAAAAATAATTACTTCATTATTCCACTAGAATAATGATATTTTAACTCCATGATCTTGTAATCGTTCATCAATCACTATCAGTTCATGTTTGGGTCGAATTATCCACAAAAGTTTACATCCATATACATTTATGTAATGAATGAAATTAAATCCAAATATTTTTGGAATAATATGATATAAATATGTAAATAATTTTTTTTATTATTTTAATTTGACATCAAAAATTATCATATTAATTAATAAAACAACATTAATTTGTTAAGAATCACTTAAACATGATCATCTTTGATTTCATCTTCATTATATGAAAAAAGCATGAAATTAAATTACAGAATTCTAAAATATATTGTGTCATCTATTATACTACCTTAGATCACATAATAGTTATGGATATTTTAATTTTGTTTTAATAAAATGACTCTATAAAACAAATTCAAAGCGATGAAGATTACATACTCCCGGTGTTGAAAAGAACAAAAAATTACAATTTATATATTTATTATAAATGAGGATAGTAACTTTATATATTTTTTAAAATGGTTATTTGGTAATTTTTAATGATAGTATATTTTTTACATAAGAAAATTTTATATATGAAGAGTCATCTATGATCAAGGAAAGTGTTTCTATAAAAAATTCATCTCTTAAAGAAATGATTGGTATTATGAGCCATTTTATATTTTTTTGGGTTATATACAACAAATTTGTGAATCATATCATTATTTATCTTTTAATACAATTATTTTATGTTCATTTTATGAATTTTTAATTTAAGGTATTTTTATTCAAAATATTATAATGTTGAAAGGGTTTTCATGGTGTTGATTCTAATTATTTGAGATAAAATACATTTTTTGAACTATGTCTTATTTTATAGGTGTATTAAATTACAATGTATTTTTTATTAGACTCTTTTTATTTCATGGTATTGATATACCAAATCATGTTCCCTTATTCTATTTTTAATAGATTTAGTTGTTACCCTAGTAGTAAAAAAATTTAACTCTACTTTTGATCAATGAGTTATGATCATTATAATGAGTTTATTTTATAAAAGTGGTGCACATTCACCTATTATATTTTATTATGTGTTACTCTGTAATTTTTTAAATCTTCACCACATAAAAACCTTTTACAATCATACATGTTTCATCAGTTATATCATAAAAAAGGGTTATTGATAACTCAAAAAAAAATTCATAATTATTTTTCATGAACTCTTTTTATAATGAGTTTCCACAACCAAATATTTTATCATATGGTATATTATAATACAATCTAGGAAGATTATGTTTTAATATATATTATTTTTTTCATACTCATATTACAGTTTTTGTTTTAAAAAATGTTATATTGAAAATAATACAACTAGTTTTTCCCTTCATATTTAAAAATAGTTTTCATACTCTACCGATTTATTCAAGCTAATACTAATTTCATTTCATAGACTGGTTATTGAATATTAAATTTGAATAATAATAAATTTAAAATTTTTTCACATCACTTTTTCAAAAACACTTTTTTGATGTGACCCAAAACATAATTTTTTATGTAAATGTTAAATTTTATTTCCTAAAATATATTTTTTTCACATCCATTTGAAATTTAATTTTCAAATTTATCAACCTTAATAGTGTTCATGTTTCATTATTTGAACTCTAATATATATTTCTCTTTTGTGTGAATGAAATCTAGTATAAAACAATCCAATTATAAATCCCTTCATGTTTGGTATCATTTATTCTTTCTTTTGTAAGGATATTATTCATCTATTAAAGAAAATATATATGATTCATTTGTAACAATAGGCTATGTTATACTATAACAATTGATATTAATTTTCTAAATGGGTTGGTTTAATTTTACCATTTCTACTAAAATGGTGAAAAGTATTATCATATCGTATATTATTAATGAAAAAATGTTTGCTTATTGGAAAGTTGATTATATATTGTTTTTCCATCCACATTTTTTCTCAAGAGGGGATATGATCATTCTACCCCATTTAGGGAAATTAGGAAAATTATATTGAAATTATTAATTATTATTGCTTAACAAAATAGTTTGATAGTGAATAGATATTTATTATTCCTCATTGTAAGACTATCCATATTTGTTTCATTAAAACATTCACTAGGGAATGGTATAAAATGATTTTTTGCCACTTATAATATATTAATTTTAATAAATTGGTTGTCATCAAAGGATAAGAATTATATACCCTCTTTATCAATCTATAAGTCTCACGATAAAGAAATTCTTGGGTTTTTTAGCATACCTCTCCTTTTATCAATATAGTACCATATCACAAGTTCTTGACTCCATGTTTTCTATAAATGAAATTATATATTTCATCAGTATGTGCTTTGTATTTATAATCTCCATTTATTAATTTATTATCATGGATAATGAATGATCTTAGTTTCAGTAAATTATTTTATTTTTCATATTTTTTATTTTTTATATCTTTTGTATGTCACAATTTTGTTGTTGGAAGCTTCAATTATATGTTTCCCTTACCAGGAAATTCATCTTATTACATATATTTATATTCCTTATGTTCTAATAAATATTATTAATCAAGATATGTTTAGTTGGGAAAAATTTATCAAAGAATATATGAGAGATATTGGATACACCTTATGGACTAAGTGGCTTTCTATATAGTTGAAAAAATACATTAAATGAGAGATACATACAATTTGTTAGTTGATTTATTATTTCTGAAAATCTATCATCAAATATGATCATTGGAATATATTTATTGAAATATTTGACTTATTTTAATAATTTTGGGTAGTTATATATGAGTATATATATTATTATTGAATCTAGTATATAAATTATGTGCTTATGGCATTGGATCCATGAGTGTGGGTCAGGGGTATCATAACTGTAATTGAAATTTTCCCACTAAATGTTAGTATAGTTGGTTTCGTAAAATCTACAAGTCATTGATGTGATATTTTTGGTAATTTCATTGTGCGTATAAATAATATAAAATCATTATGTTATATATTATTTGTATTTTTAAAAATGTGTTTGATGTTTTGAGGATGATACCATCAACCGTTTGAGATATTGAACATTATCCATTGAATGAGGGAAAATAATCTAGATATCCTGGGACATTAATTGAATTGAATTATAATTATTTACCACCATGAATCACCCCACCACGTAGACTACATTTATTAATCCTTTTCCAAATAATTACTCTTAATGTAAATATGATAGTTACAATGATGATGATAAATCAAAAGGGATTACAAAATTGGAGTTGGATGTGAATTTTTTCACAGGGATTTCAAAGTATGGATAGAATGATTAATGAACGAAAAAAACATCGGTACTTAAAAAAATTCATATATTCAATTAAATAATTTTAAAAAAATGGTGTATAGGATAAAAATAACAGATTTAAATCAACAATATTAGAGAACCGTTAGATTTTTTTAATGAAGAATAATAATGCAAGAGATCAATAAAAAATAATTGACAGAATGATAATTTTAATGAAGTATAGTTGTAAGTAGATTTTTTGGATTTATGGTGATGTTTTCGAATAAGAAAACTATATGAAAAATAAATATTTGATATATTTTTATAGAATCATGAATTTTTATGATTTTTAGTTATTTAAATGTGAAAGAATAAATGTTAATTTTTAATCATCAATGAGTATTAATATTTTATTCAAAAAAATGACTATCTCATGTTTAATGAAATTATTGGATATAATCAATAATAAAATAACACCAATGATAAATTGATGATATTTTTTGTCAAATCTAGAAGTAAAATTACATTGAGTAAGAACCAAAAATTTATTTTTCAACTCAATAAGACAAATATTGGTCCACCTAAATGAACATATTTCCATTAAATTAATAAAATACAATATCAATATTAGAGTTTCTATAATAAATATAAAAATATGAACTTTATAGAAAATGAGAAAAAATATTAATTATTATTAATTCTAATTTTTTCCATGAAATTACTATTATTTTACATTTTAAAGACATATGTTAATTAAATTATAAATAAATAAGAATATATATACTTTCAAACAAAATAATTATATAAAACCAAAACCAATTAAATTTTCAATTTATTGGTAAAACATAATTTAATTATCAAATATCGAGAAATATGCCTCCTATAAAATAATTTCACTCAAATATTTTTGGATACAAAATAATTATTATAGATCATGAAGAGGTATGTTGATACTATGGTAGTAGATAAAGTTGATCTAAATGAATTTAAAATTTTATTGTATGGATAAATGATTTTACATTTTCATATCACATGATCAGAAATAAAAAATAAGAAAAAATAATTACCATTATAAAATGGTTGGTGCCACATGATTCATTTAAGATGACTGATTCGAAATAATTCATTCAAGAGATAATGGTTGATTTCATTACATAAAATATGAAAACATATTATAAATCATATATATTTTTTATGTTATAGACATATTAGGGCCCTTACATGGATTAATTTAAAGATAAAATACATTGACAAATGATTGAATCCAATTAGTTAGGGGTAGGAATTAGAGATCGGGTGTATAAAATAAACCAATATAGAAGAAATTTCAAATATAATTTTTTATCAGAATATAATATAGGATAAACTTTAAGGATAAAATAACACTTATTCAATGTAGTTGAAATATATTAAAACCATAAATCCAAATAAAACCATTCCTTTCAAACTAAAACAATGAAAACTCTAAATGAATAATTTTTGTATACTGTACTACATGGTCGAATACTAATGTAGTCTTATTTATTTTTAATCATGATGATCACTCAAAACATAGAAATCAATTTCCACCCAATATTGTATCCATAATTACAATAAGGTCACTGAAATGATTTTTATAGGACATAGATATCTTCGTTATCCTTATTTCTAAACAATCATAGAAAGGATATGGATGTAGAATTTGAGACAAATGTAATATTTTCAAACTATTAATCAAGAAATATCAAACAAATTCACAGAGACATGGATCACTTAAATGAAATATGATGACCATCCCCATTACGATGCATTAACAAGTTTATTTAATGAACATACATGATAATGAATTTGGTTATAAAATATTAATCTATAATGAAAAAATCCATATGTGTTTTATTAAATAAAAATCATAATTAATAATAGGATTAATGGATATGGTATCCATAAAATAACTATTACATTTTGGTTTCCTTGATTGAATCATAGAACTACTATAAAATGCACCATATGATTCATGGATCAACAATTAAATAAGTTCATACAATATGACTAGACTGGGTGGCCAAAATTTGAGATCCATATACCATATAATCTGATATACCAAAGGGTAAAATAATTAACATTTTAATATACATGTTATTCTCTTTGGAAAAATATATTTTAACATAGGATATGTAACATCCCATATGTATTTTATCCATACTTCCATAAATATCATATTGCCTCTAAATCCAAACAGACGGTTTGTGATTTCAACTCATAATATATTATACACAAGAAATAGTGAAACCACATCCCAAAAACCTTTTTCATGTCTTCTAAAACACCTTTGAGAGATATTAACAATATGAAACTGTTCAACATCATTCGAAAAACAATTTGAATAACCATCCAAAACTCATTTCGGGTAATGTCTAAAACATTTTAATACCACCTCTCTGAATATTTCAAAATAACATTAATCATTCTATTAACTTTATATTGGGACCCCATGAACCATTATTACACTGATAACCATATTTAAATTCTAAAAATAATTAATGTTTGAAAATATTTTCCTCTAGAAATGTATCAACCCTACTCAAGATATAATGGGGTTTGGAGTAATCTCTACAAGGCACATGAATCTATATACTTGTATCCACTATCTATAACAAATTAATATGTGAAAAATAATATAATCCATTTTTTCCAATACATTGGTTGGCCATGGTATACCAAGTGTTTCAATGATATATAGCATCCTCATATGTTCTCAATTGTATAATAGTAAACTAATAAAGTCCATGAACATATCAAAAGTCTATGATAAAGGTGGATGATCACATCACATACCCCTTATCCAGATAGATAACTATGTAAAATTAACTATAGGTACATTTATATACATCTTGATACTTTATCATAATCATGGGCTTAGATGTTATTCTTATCTTAAGCGATGAAAATCATATCACGTTTAATGTCTATCTGATGAGATAATAAATAACATACCTGGGAACCCCCAAATATACTAATCAAGAAGGATTATATAAAAAAGGTATGAAAGTGTGACGTTTCTTAAGTAAGGAATCTCACAGACCATTGGTATAAAGGTTAAATATGAAACAATATACCAAGGTATAACAAATAGAAAGTTAATGAAACTCCATTTTGTTTATATATATTTTCATCATGAAAACAAAAAAAATTTATGACTCATGAGAATATTATATAACTTGATTAATTAATATTACATACAGTAACTTAATAATAATACCAACCTATAATGATCAATGATAAACCTCAATTGAGTATATTTAAATGTTGTACATTGATAGGTAATTATTCAACTATTCAAGAATATATTCAAAATTTAAACACAATATGATTGTTTTATCCAAATACTTCCTTATGTTTGTTTGCAATAATTAGTATCAATATAAATATTATTGATTTGTTTATGGTGTTTTAATAGTTGTTTAATGAAATCACTGAATTTTAATACAACCCACCAAATTGTTGACTGGTTAAAATAATAGGCATTTGGATTATCTAAAATTTTGAATATAATGAGATAAAAATATTGTTATCATGCCACAATTATATTCATGGAAGATTTAATTTTATGTTCTAAACGATTCATTAATACCATATAAGGACATGTTGTGACGTGAAGGGAGAAAAAAACACCATAATATAGGATAAAAATGATTTTAATAAAACTCATTCTAGTTGATTTTGATATACTCTAGTGGAAATTTGTTAATCAAATAAGATTTTCCAATTTTTAACACATTTAATGATCAACCATTTACTTGCATATGGATAACTAAAAAACTAGACATTGGAAGAGTAAATTGAAGCATATTAATGAATAAAACGTGTTTTGAATAATATTATCAGAAAAATATATCCTGATCATATAATATTTAGTCAACAATATTAATATGAAACCTCAAATACATGCACCACAGTTTTTTCTATATAGAAACACCTAGGATAAAATATTAATATTCCCTACACCATGGGATTGTAAATATTTTGACAATACAGTCAAATCAGATTAAATTAAGGAATATTTGATGTGATTGTATTTTATAACAACCTAAATGACATGGAAAATAGGGAATTAGTACAACATTATGATTTATGGAAGATAAACTTCATGTATCGTCATTAATGTTTCATTTAAAGTGACATGAATGATATTTTTTAATGGTTAATACATAGTCTATGATAACATATATTCTCTCAAAATAATTATGATATAAGTTATTTAAAAATGGTATATTTTTTACACTATACATGCATCCCCTTTACACTATGAACATAGTCATTACATATATTGAAATCCAATGTTTAATGGTGGTGTATCGTAAATACTAATGTTATCTAATGGGGAATCTTGGATGTATAAATTTTGAATATGAGGATAAAATTAGATGCGATTGAGTTTTAGATATTAAATTCGAGAGATGGAATATCATATTTTAATGCAGACGGGTGTTGACATTCAATGACATTTTTAATCACAACAATGAGAACTTTTAATGTTCAGTTTCTACTTGTTGACTGAAGATCTTGTTGTATGGTTGTTAATTTATCTATATTTTATTCTTTGTGATCATTATTTTTATACCATTCATATATTTATATCTTCCATAAATAATAAAAATAAATTCATATTGTATAATCATTCCATCATGATTCATTAGATTCTTAATGGATATTTGATCGAGAGAATGATGATGATTTGATGATTCATTGAGAATCCTCTCCTACTAAGGTAATTTGTTATATTTAGAAAATTATATAAAATGAACAGTAATTACCAAAACTATAATAATGTGACATAATATTTCAATTACTCACATTCAAACAATATGAAACATGGAAAATACAAGCCTACTAAAAGTTTCTCAATTAATATAGCAGTTAATAAGGGGAAAGTTTTTGACCTAAAAATATTTACGAAAAAATAGACCATATTAATATTGATTCTAGAAAAATAGATAAACAAGGATTGAATAAAACCTTCATGTATGAGTGTAGATGATCTAACAATTTTATTATATTTTAAAATTATATGTTTTATGTATCATGTGAATCAGCATGGTATATTAATTGGGAGATTAATTGGGGTTGGTAATTACACGTGGTCTATAATTATTAAAAATACCTATGTATAATAAATTACAATATTCAGCGTAATATACTAAAACCTATGTCCCCTATGATCTATATAATTGAAAAATAATAATTAATTATTTCTCTTATGGTCCCACCACACATTACATCATTGGGGTTCATCCCTTAATCACTGGTACATTTAAAAAGAAAACTAGAAAGGCACTTTCATTAGGATAATTTGATATTAATCAAGTGAAAGGTATTTTAAATATTAATTTTTAATTTATATAAATTCATCATACTCTTAATCATGATATTTCATACCATAAGAAACTACTCACTCATGATAAAATTTTGAAACATCATGAATGATTTTTTATTCCTAATGGTTGGAGGAAAAAAAATCATGTAACTAATGTGATATGAACTAATAAAAGAAATTCCATAAAAAATAACTATAATAAAACATGATATTAAACCCACAAGAATAAAATAATTAAAAAATATCAAATAAGTGTTCATATCACTCATGGAATTTCTTTGCACTATCTAAATTTATAATCATACCATATATCTTTAAATGAATCTCTAACAATTGATACGTTAAATTTTGTTATAATATTACTTATATATATTCATGGAGATCACCATTAAATAATTTTTTTATTTTATAGTTTATTGAAATAGAATATTTCATTCTACGAATTGACCTGGTTCATGTTGAAATGGGTGTGGTTGTGGAATGTATGCAAAATATCAACTTTTTAAGTCTTGAAAATCCCAAAATCACGTTACAATCTTAAAATATTCTCATACATGTATAAAAAATATTAGAACTCCTTTGAGAGGGATGTGGTCAACAATGGGTGTTTCGGTTTCAATGTAACATATTCCACGACATGCAGTTCAACTAATTCAGCACCCTCTAGGACATAAAGGTTCTATTTTGGCACTATCACTACTCTTCTCCTTCAATTCGTTATTACATGAATGAACTATGGAATTATTCTCAAGGTCAATGTTAATTAACTCTACCTCATTAATCCTAGTGATCTATATTTCGAAAAGACTAAGTTGCATTGTGATTTGAGGAAATGGAATAACCATGATGATTTAATCTACAAAGATAATGAGTGTGTTTTTAAGATAATATTTACCAGAACATTTTTAGTTATACTTAAGAGTAATTTTATTTAACCCTAACCTTAGTCATGGTATGGTTATCCCTTTATGTTTAATGGGATGATACATTGAAATAAATAGAATTAAAGTATCTTACTTTCCTCATAGATTATCCCAATATCATATCATACTCATCTTATGATAAGCCTCATAAAATCATTAAAATCCATAATTATTGTTTAGTTTCCCCCTTCAACCCATAGAGTATCCTTCCACACACAAAATTAATCAAATCCTATAAAACATTTAATCGTTTATAGAAGTAATTTTGTTGTGATAACATGAATTTCATTATGTTTTTTTCACCATATTCTTTCCTTTATGTTCATCATATTTGAATCAATCGATGATTTGTTAGTGGGATTCCATTTTTTTCATTTCTCATTAAAAATTATCAAATGAAATAAAATATATATTTATTCATTAGTTTTCAGAAAATCATAGAAAACAAATCATGGTTAATTATTTTGATCAATTAAAATACTAAATATATAAATAAATTAAAGACTTTATTGGACAAATATAACTCCAAAAAACGTCAATACTTTCTCATATCTAGGAAAAAACAAAATATAAAATCAAATTTTAATCGACATTCAATAAGGGAAACACTCTATCAATGATATTTGTTACCCAAACACACAAGAGTGGGTTTTCAAAGTAAAAAAACCCATCTAATAAACAGATTTCAGTACATGTACCATCACTCACAGTCATTCATGAAGTTATCCATTTTTATTCATATTAGTAAAACCTCTCGAAATTAAGTATTCTATTTATGATCTACCTCACCAAAATATCAATTCAATAATCACTCAAGATATATTTTATTATAGTTATACTCAATATAGAGAAAATCAATTTTATCAAAAGGCTAGTAATTTTCACTAATATCTACTTATAAATAATATTTTTTATTCAAATATAATTTTTAGGGTGAAAATGTATCTGAGGATAATGGTGGGTGGGTAATGATGTAAAATATTTTTAAAAAAATACCATAAAATGAGTCTATTATCCAAATTATAATAAATTATCTTATAGAAGATCTATGAATAGAAACTAAATATCTTATTTATCATCCATCTACTCCAAATTTTTAATCATCTTCCATATTGGGGAAAAATTTCAACGTTTAAAATATTGATAAATATTTCTTAATTTGTTTTCAAATGAGTCAATGGAATTTTTTCCCAAATACTTCTCACACACTATGATGTAAAATAAGACCAATTCCACTATCCATTACATAAATCACTTACTATTTGTTTTGCAGTTACTACTTATATCGGGAGAATTTCAATTCATGGGTCTTTGAAAATAATTTCAGTTTCTAATTTTTATACCTTTTTATTAAACTTAACAGAATCGTTGTTAGGATAATAAAAAATAAATTTAGGCCAATTTATCTTCAACAAATCATAAGATTGAACCTGATTATCATTTCATTCAAAGAATTTATATATTATCATAGAATTAATAAAACTATCCAAATGATCTATTAAATATAATACAAGCATACTAAAGAGTTAGGATAAATAGAGAAATTTGGAATTTGTTGTTTCTTTCTAAAATACAATCCAATGTATTAATGGAATTTCATATGATTAAATGTAATTTATTTTTCAAGATCATATGATCTAAATATATATATTTAGTAAAATTATTGTGTTTCAATATAATCATTACTGGATTGGTAAAAAAATAAAATTTTGATGGTGATGAATATAATGACTATATCTTAAAAAATGGGTACATTGTTGGTTATATAAATAAAATCAGAGTACCTCTTGAGAGAATTAATACAAATATATTGGTCAACCAAATCATGGGATACAAAAATATATTTTTAGTAAATGATTATTTCTAGAAATTAAAAAATATAATTAGATTAATATAAAAAGATTTTTTTAAACATCCAATGTAGCAATGGGTTTTAATATTTTAGTAAACTATACATATATATTTAGAAATTATAACTATTATCTATTCTGTTTTTTAAAAGATAAATTTTTTTATCCCTAATTAAGGTTTTATCCAAGATTAATTAAAGGGGTAAAATTTAATTGGTGTCTATGGAACCCTCCCATATTATTGAATTAAATATTTTCATTAATGTTTAAAACATGGTGACTTGGATGATTGAAAAAATTGTTTTATAATTCATATGGTATTCCAAATATAAGAAAGATAATAATTAATCTATGATGAATGAATACTCTAATTTTCAAATATTATATGGGAATGATTTATTCAAATACCTATATAAAGGAGTGGGGTACACCGGGGTCAATTTGGAAGAATTATGGACTTCAGTGTATGTTTGCTAAAAAATGATGTATGAAAATAAACAATAAATAAATGTGTCACTCTAAAAACATGTTCAATGTATAATTAATAGAGTTACACACTAATTAAATGAGTGAACATTGAGAGGAAAAGGAAAAACATGGATCCATTATATAATTCAAAATTATAAACAACTTAACAACCTTCAAAAAATGCAGAGTTGAAATCTGAAGACTCCTCTTTGTTCACTCTACAATCCCCATTTTTCACTCATGATGTATTTGTAATTTAAATGTGTCACCATAGGTGGAATATGAATATGGAATTTGAGTGTCATTACATGTTTCATAAATTGGAATATGGACCTATTGGGTAACTTATAATGTCCTAATAACTATTGTAGATAGAGGATTATCAATATTTCAAATATTTTGTAGGGTAGGGGCCATCTCAGGCAGTGTTTCTCCAAATTTACATTGTTATGGAATTATATATGGAATCTCAAAAACATATTTCTATAAAGGTACATATGATATAGGAACTGTCTGCAAATGAAAACTCTCTATATATTTTTTATCTCACTGATAGCGAGCGAATCACTATAGAGAACAATTAGGTCACAAATGAGAGACTTGGGTGGTGAATTGGAACATATCCCATTTCCCTTATTCTATAAATCATTCTCCAACTTGGGATGGGCTATGTCATGAGGGTTGGAGGTCACCTTTGGATGTTTCTGTCATAAAATCCTATAGTATGTTTACTTATAAGCAATTTGTTTTGGGATCATATGGGGAAGGCACTATGAATGATTTTTTTACCGAATTATTAGTGTTACATCCCCATAAATAAGATTCTAAATGATATAATAAAATTAAAACACATGAAATAAATAAATATTATATTCCTCCTATGGAATGGATAATGTTTTTGTGTGAAATAGTTCTACATATGATCTCTCTAGAGTTGATAATGGTGTGGAGGTATCTTATGGGAATGATTCCTCACCCACCTCTACAACTGAATCTAGGGAATATGAGGTGGCTAAAACATAGATATTTTAATCCTTCTACAATAGTTTCATCTTTACAAAAAGTGTATAATAACTAATTCAGTCATCCACGAGAGACAAGTGGGAGGGATGATATATAAAAAAAAGAATAGTTTTCGAAATTGGTGATAATATCACCACCTATTATCATTTGTTACCAATTATTCAATATATTCAAAAATTATTGTTAAAATGTAATAAAGTATTTAGTTTTTGTGAAATTTTAAGTTAAAATAGGATCATATTGTCCATATGGCTCAAGTCTTCCTCTTTGTCATTATTTTCTAGTCATTAATTTTTGATAGATTAGACAATAATTCTAAAAATATTATCCTCGGCTTGCTGCTTTGGGAAATTTCATCATCATGTAAAACTATATAAAAAAACACAAATAAATTCTTTTACTCTATAGAATTTTCTTGAATATTATCTTGGTCCATAAATATACTGACATATGTCTATGTAATATATACATTTTAATCTATAATCCACTCTCTAAATTAATCCAAATTCATTCTATATTCATCCCTACCCAGCTGAAATGTAATATACACAATTCATAGATCAAAATTCCACAAGAACTCATTTTTAAACTCTAAAAACGCCACTCTATTACATAAATAATTTTTTCCATTATCATTATTGTGATGTATTCCATGCCATTGAACTATCTCACATCTATCTCATGAATAATAAGTATCATTGTGGTTCACATGGATTTTCACTATAATTTATCCAACCTCAATTAGTGGCTTCCATGAATAATGTAATTGATTTTTTGATGGTGTATGTGGTAGTAATAATATATATGGAATGGTTTTATTTAGGGGAATGTGAATGGGAATGGTATAGGTATAAAGATAAAGATGATGAAAAACTGGTTGTTAAAATAGGAGTATTATTTCTATTCCAATGGTAAGTAGGTCATTGGCTAGGGGGATTTAGGTTTATGTGTGTAATATTTCATAGGATTCGGTTCTATTTTTGGATTTTTTTGGGTTTTAAGAACAAAAAATCAAAAAACCATAGTATATTTTTAGTAATTTAGTAAAACTATTAAAAATAAAGATTAATATTTATTTATAGTTTGTCTCAGTAGTTTTGGGTGATGGTTTGGTTGATTATTGGGGATTAGGGTTACCATTTGGGAAATGATGTAACTTTATGGTTTTTATACTACTATGATTTAAAAATAATTTATAAGGGAGATCAATAGTTTTCTTTAAAAATACAAACAATTTTTATTTTAGAAGATTCATTGTCTATATAGGATTTTCCACATGATCTTTTTATAAAGGTAGGAAAAGAGATTTCATGTTTTCCTGTCATTTTCATTATAAATTATATATGTTAGAATTGTGATAGCATGTAATTAAGGGAAATGGAATACAATTTTTCAAAATTATAAACCCACTTCTTAGGAAATACCAAAAAACATGAATATTGTGTCTTTAAAAAATTGATAATGATGTAATATGACTTAATACATTTCCAATGATTACCTTTTGTGGAATGATCCCAATAAAATTCAATATTGATTTATAAATTCTTAAGAAGGCTGATTTTGATTTTTTATTTAAAAATGGATCTTCATGATGTGGAATTGGACTATAGTTTGTCTAATTCTCCAAAACATATCGCTAATCCTGTTTATTCTCTGATAAATAGATCGGCCCAAAATTATATAAAATTTTCCAAGTGGCTTGATTTCTATTTTTCATCTCGAGTACTCATTTATTTCATGGAAATTTTTTTATTGAATGAGGAATCAAAAAATTAGAATATTCTTAAATTCTTGTTTTTTGATTGATGAAATTTTAGAGGATAACATTCAACACTACACATTTAGACAGACTATCTTTCCAAATTTTACTCCGTTTTTATTCAAATTTTATAATTCCCTAATCAAATGTTTTTTCTTTATTCATAATTTATGTGAGGAGTCGATATTTCTGATGGGTAGTTTGGATAGAGCACATTAGATTATATAAAAAATGAATAAATTTTCTAAAATATATCTAATCAAATGAAAAAATATAAATAAAAAAGAAAAAAATAATTGATTTTATCCTATTAATTATCTATTTAAATTAAATGGATCTATATACCAATGATCTTCATTCAAAAGTATATAAAAGGATTATACCCACATGACAGGATTCAATGTAATGATTTAGATGATGTCATTTCTCTCTACATAGTGGAACTATATATTTTTTAATCACTAAAACTCCCTGAATAAATAGTTTTATCTTAATTAATGACCATAACCATTATATCAACATCTTACGTTGAAATATTTATAATAATTAATAATATAAATTTAACATGTCTCCGTGGATTAGTTATTCCCACAATATGTGTTAGTATTTACATTTCAATGTATTTGTGTTGTATATTGTAGAGTGGGAATAATATTCCTTCTAGATTTCTTTATGCACATCCAAATCAAATAAAATTTTCATAGAACTTCATCTTCATGATAAGTAACATGAATTACTGGAAAATATTATTTATAGTTGATCTCCACTATAATGTGACAAGTGTTTTCATACACCAACCAGAATGGGTTTATTTTCAATAGTTCCTTGTTAGATTTTAAATTAGAATAAAAATAATAATTAATTTTCAATGACCTATCATTGCAGCTTTAGTTAATATTTTCCTACGAAATTCTCTAAAACATTGTTTTTTAATGTTAATCTTATCGACTTATCTGATGATAATATAAGACAATAGTTGTAATAAACCCAAATATTGGTCACCAATTCTCTTGATATATGATTATCAGAAGTTATTCCCTAATCAATAATAGGCATATTATAAAATCTATATATTTAAATTATGTTATTCTTCAAAATGTTGGTGAATATATTCTCTATGTTTGTGGTGGTTTCATTGTATTAAATGCACAGTGGCACATAATCAACACATACCAAAATGTATGTGTAGCCAAATGTGCTAGGTAAAAGACCCATGATTTCCTATAAACTAGGAAAATCACATCAACGAATAGGTGTTATATATTTTAATACCTTTCTATAATTTTTCTTTGCATTGAACATGGTCACAAAATTCTAATAATATTATTTCAAATTTTTGTAGTGATGGGCTATGAAATATGCTATAATAAATTTTCAATATGGTTTTTTCTAGACCATGGTGTTCTTAAATCGGGTCAAAGATGAAAAAGATTTTAAAAAATCAATTTCAGTATTAGTAGAAAACCTTAAAATCAACTCATCTCCACTGTTATTGAATAATAACATATCATCACAATAATATAAGAAAAATAAATCTAGATACACTTTCATCTACTAGATTAAAATTTGTGGATAATGAGTCCTTGTTAATATGTACTTTATGATGTTATAAAATCGATGACATGTTACAAGAGTAATTATAAAGATATTTTCATATGAAACGATATATCAAATATCCTCTCCATTATCTCCACACATTCTGAGTGACTCCATCATTGAAATATGATCCAAAATAACATATTCTTAACAAATTGTATTCCAAATCTCGATAATACACTTTTTAAGGAAAAGAGTCCATTGATCCAACATCAATTTGGAATCAATACTAATCAATACATATTCCAATATTGCAATATAAATCTTGAACACAACCTTATAAAACACAATATAGGGAATTAATATATTGAAATAAAAAACGTACCCATGTAAATCCATCTTCATATGAGTTTATTGAAGATAATATTACATCAATATCCAACTATCATGGTAAATTGGTTTTAAAAATAAATCAATAATATAACCATGAAATTATTCATCTGTTTATTTTCTTTCATTACATACCAATTCTAATGGATCTTATCAATTAAGAAGTAACACAATAAGGGAAGTGAAAAAACATGTCTTCAACTCCTTGAATTTTTTTTAGAACTTCTCATAAAGTTAAAGTTCCATATATTTTTTCTAATATATATGTGATGTGGAAGTTAATCTTTTTGGAATAATTGTGAAATAATTCAAAAACCATCATGTGCAATAAATCATTAAATATTCCACCTTATTTTTTCTATTTAAACTCCTTAAACACGTTTACATCATTATGAAAATATGTAATTTCTTCATTTGAGAATATATTTCCATGAAATATTCCACTGAAGATCATGAATTAACATTTCAAAAAATAAATTATATGGTATTAATGATCACAATTTTCTAGTACGATTTAATTATTCATAATTCATATATCAAATATTTTTCCAGAGATAGGAAAATAATCAATGAAAACATCAACGAACTCATCCTTCATCCCTTGTATCATATTATTCAAAAACAAAAAGAAAAATATTTTTGATATACAAAACATACAAATAGAAATTAAAATGTCTTAATTGAATCCTTAGTTTAATATTATTTTAATCTTTTATTGGTACATTGGTGCAATGGGTGTTTGGTTGTAATATTAATTACCATGTGGGGAAAAGCTGAAATTGTTCTCAGAATGTCTCACAAAAAACATATCATCTAATGTAAGTATAAAAAGACAATTATTTTTTGAATAATTGATATTTTTATAAACCAATAAACTCTCATACTAATCATTATTATTTTTGGATATATTATCATTATAATTCTTCACACTATTTATCCCTCCATTGTTCAAAAAAAAAACTAACGTGGGATAACACATTTACTCTATGATATAGTGTAAAATATTTAGTATCTTATGAGTTAATTTGTTAAGTCCTCATTGAAATGTAAAGTCAAGTATATTTTTTGTTTCAATGTTGTCATCTTCCCTATTTCTAGCCTCACCCTATGTATGTAGATTAAGGAATTATAGGCTTTTATGTCGATAATAATCAATGTAGTATATTTATTTATTTCATTCATTACCTCAATCAGTTAAATATTTTTATCTTATTTGAGTGATAAATTAATGATAACGGGTGACACATCCCCTTATCTAATTAATGATAATCAAAGGTTTATCAGCTATTTCATATATTCCATTCTTGGTTATTTTATGATTCATTAATTAAATCCATGAAAGTCTCCTTGGAATATTGTTCTATAGTAAACAAATCCTTTGTAATTCACTATCTATCTATGAACATACTCTTTTAAATCATACCCTTTTTTCATAACATTACCTCTATGTTCAACATTCTTATACTACAATTGAAATCTCTCATCAATAGTAATGATTAGATAATAGTAATTCATATTTTTAATGTTTTTCACATATTAGAATAGATCAAACAAAAAAATCTTCTTTTTAAACATGGAATATCAAGTGGTGTCTTTTAATAATTATGAATAATTAACTAGTTTCAAGTAAAGTGAGAATAAGAATGATTAGGACCACTCATTAATGCACTATATATAATATAAAAAATAAGTAGTAACAATGAAGTCACATGCCTTCAATAAAATGTATTTGAGACTTCATTTAACATACGTCAATGAAAATTCTTTTAAATAAAATTAATATTTTTTCATCAACCAAATATTTTTTAGATGTTTAATAGAAGAATTTTTAATCTAGAAAAAATACCCCATAAGTCTTTTCTAAACGTTTTGGATATGAGCATACATGGAATCAAGAAACAACCAAATATGTACATGCATTCTGAGGATTTTTTATTTCATTACTACTAAACACTAATTTTTCATTGAAATCATGGAAATTTACACTACTTTATACGTATATTATAGTATATCTATGAATTACTTATTGTATATTAGCATTTTTGAAATGGCCATGGTGAATAGGATGTTAATGTGAAGCTGTTTAAAACTATACAAAAATTTATTTTGTTGTTTTATCATATTTCATTGAAATATCCTCTGTAGAATATGAATAATTGTCTAATATGATTAACAATTGTGATTATTCAATAATTTCCATTTAATGTTTTTATATTGGATTTCTTAGTAGTATTTTTTCTCCTTCACTTCTTACCTCTTACTTCTTTCACATTCTAATTGATTATTATTTCCAACATTGACATTTTAGTCCTATGAAAAGACTTTTCTGAAATATCTATTTTTAATTTCTATACAATGGACTAAACATGATCTATTGTAACATCTATGTTACACATAAAACCTATATTTGGGCTCCTGGGTAGCTATTTTGAAAGATTTAATTGTTTATTTTCAATCATATGGAGAGTAAATTTATGATCTACCAATTAATTGTAATTTTCTTTTCTGGTGAGGTATCTTGTACAGTAACGTATTGATCATTTTCCATGAATTATATAGTCACTAACCCATTGAAGAGTGGTGGGGAGTTTTTCATTTATAGTTAATTTTTTTCCCTTTTTGTTAATTTTGTCTTTGTTGATTGAAATCAATAGTATTTTTTTGGGTCTATGGGGGAAAGTGATAAGATCTTTGGAATATTTTTTTTAATATTTCTACCTTCTTGTTTTAGCCTTGAATTATAGAATCCCTACTAGTGTATTGTCAAAATTTATAATGATTATAATGATGTGGTTAGTTGTAGATCAAAATATAATATTCTAACATTGAGTTTAATTTCACCCCTTCATGGAAGACCCTGAGGATATTTGGGATTCCACACATATAAAATGATGAAACATGAGGTGGTTCAGATAACTTCTCATGACTATGAATATAAATAATGTATATATATTATTATAAAATTAATCTATTTGAGTTTCTAACTTGTCATCTCATAATATTTTTATTGACCATAGTTTATTGGGCTCTATTAGAAATACCTTAAGAAATATTTTCCTTAATATCATCCAAAATTGTTTTAGGTTAATTGTATTTTTTTATAAAAATTAATGTACCAACTCCAAAAGAAACTATGACTTGGAGTTTATTTTTTATAACAATATTGAATGTTTTTAATATCATAAAAATATTATCTCCATGATGTGGTGATCTATGTAGATTATCATTGAATATTTTCTAAGATAGGTAGGTGAATTATCTATCATGATGTTCCAAATTCTGGATATTTCTCAACATCTTCCTCATATTGAATGTTGTAAAATATATCTCCTAAAAACATTAGGTAAGTCCATAAAAATTAATGATAGATAATGGTGATTTATCTTTAACCATTCCATAGGTCATCCCATCAATGCGAGTATTAATGTTAAAAGTTGAATGAAACCATTAGAATCTCTATTAATAATGAATTTTTCACATAACTCCATAAAATGTGATAAATTGTCATTGGGGTAATTATTTTTCATGCCTATGATATTCTGAATCATTTGAACAAATCCTAGTATCAACTAGAATTTTGGAATTGAATTGGTGTCATAAATTTTATGAGAGAGTCCCCAATAATGGATAATAGTTTTTAGACTATTAAAACATATTGAATTTTTATTTCGAGGATCCATTTGTGATTTTGACTAAACTCTCATAAGATTCATTGGATTATTATTTCACCATAATTATACTATAATTTACCAAAAAGTATGACTCAATATCAGAACAAAATTAGCATGGACTCTAAAAATCAATTTTCTTTAATCAAGTTCATAGAGTATGTTTCTTTCACCTATAATATGTCAATATATATATCTTGAACACTCTTTCATGTAAAAAAGAAAAAAAATTAAATATATAAAATGAATAAAAAAGAGTGAACTAACCAATTTTTAGTATGTATATTCAATTCTAATGTTCTTCACAGAAATTTTTCCTAAATCACGAGGTGCCTCTAAGAATCATCACCTCCTATAGAAATTGTTTATATTTTAGAAATATATCAAAAACACAATAATTTTGATGAAATAAAATATTTTTGAATCAGTATTTATGTACTGATATTTAATAATAGGGAATAATGTGGATCCTAGCATAGTAAAATATTCTAATTTATTAGATCAATGAAATTAAGGTAGTAGAACAAGAATAAATTGAGTTGCGAAAATTGAGTACCATATTGAAAAGGGTAGGGGGATATAGAGGATCAGTCAACAGCAATGGATGTTTTCTAAAAAACTACAATGTATTCCTCTTTTGAATGAACATGGTCAATTAATTATGAAACATCATGATTTAAATAATTCACCATGGATAGTATAATAAAAAAAAAATTTCAATTATTATGGTAATGGTAGTGTTTTAAGGCTTTTTTTATTTATAATCTATCTAAATGGAAACAATAAATTACCGTCTTCACATAAGATCACATCCTCCATTACTACATTCGGATTTTCCCTTAACCAAGGTTACTCCCACTATGCAAATTTGGAATGTTATTGAATTATTATAATGGTAATATTATTCCAATACCTAATATTCACAATAAAAAGTAATCATTTATTTTAAAGTATCATCCTCTTAAACATGATCCATCAAAATTTATGAAACTCTTCACTCAAGATTGAAGGAGAAATGATTATGGATGATTTTTTATTTTGAATGGATATAAGAAACATACTAATGGAATGAAGGTCAATGCATTATTAAAATAAAATATGTAAAATATTACTATTATTCAATGTTTTCTTCATTCCAAAATTATGAAAACAACTTCAAAAATTATCATTTAAGTGTTCTATAACTCAATGAAGTTCGTCTCCTCAACCACATTCATTTCCATTCATTTTTCATCTAAATAATATCCAAAAAATTAATACATTAAAATTAAACGATTAGGAAAATTATATGGGACCATAATTCATCCTAACAAAACCATGTATTTCCTGATAGGGTTTTCTATTATTATTGATTTCTCACTATATGTTTTCCATGTTCATGATATAATGGGGTTGGTTTTGTCGTGGATAAAAAATATTTCCCTTTGAAATTTTTAGCATCCTGGTGATCAAGACAGCATCTTCCACGGTTCACAGTTATGTCATGAACATCCCTAAAAAACCCATGGAATGATTTCCACAAAAAACAATTTATTTCAAATAAAAGTGACATATCCCAAAAAAATGGTTTAAATAATTCATGACCCCCCACATCATTGAAGTTGTGAGGAAGGGAAATAACCACTCATCCCCATTAATTTACCTTGATGTGACTTTAATGTGGGAAAATTTTCAAGACCATGGTTCAACAACTCAAAATTTAAAATAAAAATTATTCCACCATAAATAATTTCATGACACATTGTATTAAGGTCACATAATATTCATAATGATTTATTATAACAAAATAATACGTTATTTTGTTATCATGAAGCAGTCTAGTTCATCCACTAACCAAACACTCGAACAAATTAATTTCAAAGACCAAATGAAAACCCTAATACCCATACACTGATGATAAAAATCCAATAATTAATGATAAATAATTATGGATGGATTTTCCTAGCAATCATTGACATAAAAAAATAGATTACACATCATAACCAATAAAATACATAAATAACCAAACTTAAATATATCATAAATCAGATCTCTATACTGATACCAAAACAACCCATATGCAATCCTGGGTAAAAAATGATCTCGGTGTGACCTCTTGTACACCACTATCCTCAAAACTATTCCATTCCATAGGAGTACTAATATATAAACACAGACCTTCAAAATAAATCAGGACTATAGATGTAGAGTTTCATAAGTTGGATTTTATAATTAATATACTTAGTAGGTAAGATCCACATAATCCTTACATGTATTACATGAAAAAAATTTATTAACACTAGTAATAAAATACAGTTAGGAATTTTTTTTATTATTTGATGAAACAAACAAATATTTCAAAACAATCCACTTTAAAACATAGAACACTAATGGATTACATTTAAAAAAATACACATCACAATAAATAATTGAAAACTAATTAATATAATAGATTCATATACCTTGAATGTTCACAAGTCAGTGGATTCAAAAAAGAACACATCTATGTGGGTATATATGATATAAACTATCAATATAAGAGGTAATAAATATATAAATATTCCAAATGTAAACATTGATAAAACCAATGTACCACAAAACTAGTGGTGAACATATAAGGTACATAGTCATTGAAAATTTGAAAAAATATCATGTGGATATGCTATATTAACTAGATTCAGAACCATATTTCAGAATACGATGTGATCAAAAGACTATCTCTAATATAGATTACCTATACTCTCCCCATCAATTGAACAACCCAATCATGGGGTTCTATTACAATTAATCAATACAAACATTTAACTGTCTTTATTCCCTCTAGATGACATCTAGGATCCAAAGAAGATAGTATATCATAAGAGTGAAGAGGATACTACATTATTGTCATTAAAAATAACCTAGATATGAAAATGTGCATGCATTTACCACTAAATGGAACCATCAATGAAAATACCCTTTCTAATTGAAGGATTACAATAGGGTTTCTCATCACCTAGAAAACATTTCACATGTAGCCACCATTCCGAATCACTATAAGTGTTTCAATAACATTACCATGAAATTTCAAAAGTAACCAATTATAATTTAATATTTTAAGGGAATAGTGTAACTTAACAAAGAAACATCTAAAAGTACAAAAGGTTCCCTAGTGTCGGAAATCGAAATCATATTCCATAAAAATTATTTTTCATTTGAAAACCATCCCCAAATCTATTGTAATCACCCAAGTAAACATTCAATATGACAACCCTGTTTTTTATTACAACTTAAACATGATTTATTACATAAAACATCAATTGATACAACAAAGAATATCGAGAGGATTAGTGTCTTTGGGGATTAGGATCATTACATAAAAACTTAAAACATGAATACAATATATTTATTGAAAACTTCCTTTACATGACCACTACATTCCCTCATACTTAGCATTGCATTGGATAACCTGAGGACATGCATAAGAAAAGGGTGAGCTATAAAGACCAGTAAGGGAGTACACATGGAATAACATGAGGATGACAATACATGTTAGACAATAGGCATATCAATATAGCATAAAAGAAACATGAACATAAAGGCATGATAAATCATGATAATCATAAATGGAAATGTGGCAACAACACTTAACATGGAATTAGCATGAGCCAAGGCTCATTGCACATAAAGCATGAGTAATCTCTCATTGCATGTGAAGCATGAGTAAACCCTCCTTGCACTTGAATTAGAATGAGTCAACACTAATTTCACATGATGTATCATGATACTATACTTTACCCAATGCATTGGAGAGCTATAAGGGCGCACCCTTCTTAAACAATTCGTTCCATGCATAAGTGTGCCACATGGATCATAAAACATGGATTCATAAAACATAAACATTTATTCCACGATAAAGGAATGTGGAATTAATACATGAAACATTGTAATCAATAAGTAAAGGTGCATAAAAGTGGATACCCTTGATGGAGAAATGGGCATGGTATCCACTACACAATGGAATTGGCTTAGAAAATCGGTGCTGTTTCGGCAGCGTAACGGTGTGACATAAGAATTCATAAAAATGGTTGATGAGAGATAAAGGGGTTCCTCATCATATTTAAATGTAATGGAAATTAAGGATTTCATATAGATACATGTCCCAACAATTTTAATGGAATTTAGATTCATGATACAAAATTATTGCGTGAATGTAAAAGAAGAGAGAGAAGTTCCTTTCGGAATTTCGGCATAGTAACGGGTGTACATGGGAGGAATTTAATGAGAGAGAAAGAGGTCTCCCATCATTCAAACAATAAGGGGGTAGTATGGGGGAGGTGTGAAACCATACCCCAACATTCATAATTTAAATTAAAAGGGCAATACAACTTAAAGAAAATTGACAAAAATGAGAAAGGAAGAAAAAACCCTTACTTGAAAGTGTGCTTCCAAAGGCTAGAGAGAGGCTTGTGAGAGGCTTCTTGGGAGCTTGGGGAACCTTGGGAGGATTCTAGATAGAGTAGGGTAGAGGATGGACGAACTCAAATGTATTTTAGTGAGGAGGAAGTGGGAGCTTGGGTGGGTTTATATAGGAAAGGTGAGGGAATTATTTATTATTTAGGTTTGGGTCCCCTTACATTAAATTAATCCATACCACAAACCATCCCATGGTATTTTCCCATGGTTTTTGGAAAAGGGAATAGGAAAACCAAATTTTATAATGCCCAAGTTCTAAATTCTTAAAATAATAAGGTTGCTTATGTGGAGGTGAGTCACACTCCCATGGAAATTAATTTTAAAAATGCAAAGTGTTGAATATGTCTTGAGGGGTCCATTAATGGTTTGAAAAGTAAGTCAAACAAACCCAAAATCACATTATTTTAATGATGAAAAATATATTTGCCGAACATAAGAATTATGGTATTTTATTACATCACTATTGGGTCATTATGATGTCATTAAACAAATTATATATTTAAATGGTATTTAATTTTTACCCAAAAATATGACTGTCTCAGAAAATTATGAAAAAATCTCCGTTGGATAATTTCAACGTCCGGATTCCAGAAATGGAATTTATTTTATGTAAAAAAAATTATAAATATGTTAATTTTCACTTTTAAAATAAAAAACAACATTTATCGAAAATTCACGTGTTTTGATAGAAATCACTTTCAAACCTTAATATAAAATTTTAATTGCATTCATAAAATTATAAGATCATTTATATTTAATAAAAATTAATTTAATATTATTATTATTATTTTATTAAAATTTTATTTAATTCAAAAATCCTTTAATTTAATAAAATATATTCCTTAATTAAATAATAACTAAAAACACCATTTGTACTTTAAAAACTATTTACAATGTATCAAAAATGACTAGGAATTATATTCATTATTATATACAAAAATAATGTGAATGAACATAGTACTACTTATTTGTTACATAACCCCTTAAAACAGCCGCATAAGACCTAAGGGTAAGGTGTGCGATGGTGACAGACTCTTGGGGTTGCTCGGATAACATCGCTCGAGTGGTAATCTCTATCAACTTCCACTATTCCCATAGACGGTCCCATTCGAGCTTGACATGGTGAAGCTCAGCTTGGGCTTGGTCAAGGGCGAAGCCCAAGGATGCTACCTCTTTTCCGAGCTCCTACAAATGGGCTTCGTATGGGGAAATTCTACTAGATGAGGCCATCACTTCTTTTGTCTGAGTAAATTGGATTTGTTAAGGTCCTATATTTATAATAATCTTGTTATCATTGTTCAATAACTATATTAACAACGGTCAAAATGATTAACATAAAAGCAAAGATGTTGACATCTTATAAAAAAATTTCATAGAGACATTTAATTGGATCAAGAGGGATTTTACATTAATGAAACTTTGGGTCGTTACAATATTCCCCCCTTAAGAAATTTCTCCCTCGAAATATTCCTTTTCGCCTACTAAAACAAATTTGGGTAACTCAACTTCATCATATCCTCCGATTCCCAAGTCACTTCTTCAAACTTTTTGTTTCTCCACAACACCTTGACGAGGGGCATTGTCTTATTTCGTAGAACTTTTTCTCTATGATCTAAGATCTTCACTGGTTGCTCCTCATAACAAAGATCATCTTCCAATTGTACCTCCTTAGAAGAGAGTACATGTGAAGGGTCCAGTATGTAATTCCTTAAAAGGGATACATGAAAGACATCTTGTACTTTGTCCATAGTAGGTGGAAGTGCTAGTCGATAGGCCACAGCCCCAACACAATCAAGAATATCAAAGGGTCTTATGTACCTTAGACTTAACTAATCTTTCATTCCAAACCTCATGACCTTTTTCAACAGAGATATGCGTAGAAGCACCATCTCTCCAACTTTAAACTCAAGGTCTCGTCAACGATTATCTGCATAACTCTTCTGTCGACTTTGGGATGCCTTGATTTGCTGCTGAATGGTTTTCACCTTCTCTACCATTTCCTCGACCATTTCTGGACCAAGCTTCTTACGTTCACTGACCTCATCCCAACATGCCGGTGTTCTACACCTTTTCCCATACATGGATTCATATGGTGCCATTTGGATGCTTGAGTGGAAACTGTTATTATAATAGAACTCAACTGAAGGAATATGTTGATCCCATCCTCTTTTAAAGTCCGTTGAGCACGCTCTCAACATATCCTCAAGTGTTTTGATAGTCTGCTCAGATTGGCCATCAGTTTGAGGATGATAGGTCGTACTGAAGTTCAGTTCAGTATTCAGAGCATGTTGAAGACTCTTCCAAAACTTAGAGGTGAATCTTGGATCTCGGTCAGACACAATAGGTAGTGGTACTCCATGAAACCATACCACTTACCTGATATATATTTGCTCCAGTTGATCCAATGAAAAATCCTCCCGAATAGCAATGAAGTGTTCAGTCATTGTAAGGTGATCCACAACTACCCAAATTGCATTGTTTCCTTTGGATGTCCTCGGAAGTCCAGTGACAAATTACATGGTGATGTTCTCCCATTTCCATTCTGGTATGGGAAATGGTTTCATAATCCCCTTAGACTTCAGCCTCTCTGGCCTCACTTGCTGACACGCCAGGCACTTTGATGTATATTCAGCGATCTCCTTCTTCATATTATCCCAAAAAAAGTTTTCTCAGAGATCTCGATACATCTTTGTGCTCTCACGGTGAATAGAGAAATTTGAACTATGTACATCATCCAAAAGTTCCTTCTTCAGCTCCAGACTTGATGGAACACATAGTCTTTTCCCAAACCACACGATTCCATCTTCATTAACATTAAACTCTGAGGATCTCCCTTTTTTTATAGCTTCTACGTTTTCCTGAATTCCCACATCATCCTTTTGAGAATCCTTTAACCTTTCCAAAAGAGATATTTGAACAATAATTTGTGAAAGGATTGATGATGTTCCCTTTTTTATGATTCCCACGTCCGTCTTCATCAAGTCTAAAAATATTGGAACCTTCTCAATTCTCATCATTGATAAAATTGTTGGGTCCTTTCTACTTAGGGCAAAGTGAGCACGGGTGCAGTGATAAGCCTCATTTTCAACTCTTTATAGCTTTCTTCGCATTCATCACTCTAAGAAAACTTTACTCCCTTTCGTATTAGCTTGGTAAGAGGGTCGGACAATCGTGATAAATTTCTCACAAATCGTCGATAATATCCAGCTAACCCCAAGAAGCTACGGATATCCATTACCGATGTCGGCCTCGGTCATCCCTCAACTGCATCTGTTTTGGTGGGGTCCACAGATATCCCATTGCTTGTGATGATATGGCCCAAGAATGAGACCTCCTTCAACCAGAACTCACACTTGTTGTACTTTGCATAGAACTTCTCCTTGCGCAAAGTCTCTAGTATAGTTTTTAAATGCTCCTCATGGTCCTCTTTGGCTGTGGAGTATATTAGAATATCATCTATAAAGACTACCACAAATTTGTCAAGGTAATCTCTAAAGACTCTTTTCATCATGTCCATGAATATTTCTGGAGCATTGGTGTGTCTGAAAGGCATTACTATGAATTCATAGTGCCCGTATCTTGTATGAAAAGTAGTCTTGGGGACATCTTCCTTCTACACCCTTACTTGATAATATCCCGACTGCAAGTCCACCTTGGAGAAGTATTGTGCTCCACATAGCTGATCAAACAGGTCATTGAATCTTGGGAGAGGATACTTGTTCTTTATCATGATTTTTTTAAGTTCACGATAATCGATGCAAAGCCACATTGACCCATCCTTCTTCTTGACGAAGAGGACTGGTTCACCCCATCGTGAAGCACTTGGGCGTATAAACCCTTTATCCGGATTCTCCTATAGTTGTTTCTTCAGCTCTTCAAGCTCTAAAACAAACATTCTAATGGAGTCTGGGATATTGGTAGCGCCCCAGGTATAAGTTCAATTGAGAACTCAATATCTCTTCTTAGAGGAAGACTAGAGAGTTCCTCAGGAAACACTTCAGCAAATTCCCTCACAATAGGAATTTCATCAAGGATGGTTTCTTCCTTGGACTCAATCATCTGAGCCAGATACGCATTCTCATAAGGAAGTAATATCCATGATTGAGATGATAGATCTAAAGGAGATTAATCCTCCTCCTGAAACTTGTAACGAATTGGGGGTCGATTCTCCATATGGAATGTGATTTCCCTCTCCTGACAATTTATGTTGGCTCTATATAAGGAAAGCCAATCCATGCCAAGAATTGCATCAAATTCCACCAGAGGGAGAATGAAGAGGTTTTCCAGGAAATTCAATCCACAGATTATAACAGGGGATGACTTATACTCTTGGGATGCAATGATTGCCCCAATTGTTGTACTCACCCTCATATTTACTTCCATGATTTTTGGTGGTGTTGGGATTGTTCTATTAAACTTTCGAGATATAAAAGAATGCGTAGAACCTGAATCAAAAAGTACGTTCTCTATTATTGAATGAATAAATAGCGTACCTATCACCACTTCATTTTTGGGGTTCACTTCGGCAGAAGTGATGGCAAAAGCTCTTCCTTTCTGTCTTGGAGGTTGTTGGTTTCCTACGATAACCCCTGGATTAGGGCAGTGATTTGGAAAATTAACCGGTTGTTTTCATTTTTAGCATTGAACAATGCGTTGAGGTTCGAACGGAGCATTCCTCTCCTCTTTCGCAGTCGCGGGTCCTTCTTGCCGATAGTTAACTGCTATGTGCCCTTCTCTTCCACACCTGAAGCATTTTCTTGTCCCCTTAAGGCAATTTATAGGGTGCTTCTTTCCTCACTTTTAGCAAGTGGGGTGATAGTTTATCTTAGCACCGTTGGATTTATCCATCGGACCACCAGCATTGAATTCCACCTTAGGCTTCTTGTCCCCATGATACCCCTGTGATTCCCCAATCTCCATTTCGACCTTGAGGGCACATTGGACAATTTCTTCATAGCTTTTGTAGTCACAGATCGCTAATGCTTTCCGCAAGCTTGGATTCAGACCACCAAAGAAGTGGTCAAACTTGCATTCGGGGGTAACAACAAAGCTAAAAGTGTATCGTGCAAACCTTGTGAAGTTTTCCTCGTACGCTCAAATAGATACTTCATCTTTTTTGCTTGTGGGAAAGGAATTCCCATTCCATCTTAAGCTGGAGGGTACGCGGAAAATATTTATCGAAAAACATCTTCTAGAAATCCTTCCATTCCAAAGCCTCAATCTCCTCCTTAGGCTTAGTATTTTGTGATCAACGTCCACCATTGATCAGCTTCACCCTCCATACGATAAGCTTCCAAGAGAACCTTCTCTTTTTCAGAACATTGGAGGATGGAGAATATCTTTTCAATGGAGTTGATCCATTGTTCAGTGATTATGGGATCAGATGATCCACTAAAAGTATGAGGCCTCTGTCTCATGAATCTCTCGATAGCGACTTGTTCATTCTTAGGGGGGGTGAACATTCCTGTTGACCCATGTTTCTATTCAAAACATGAGTTAGCTGAGAGAGAAGCGTGATAAAGTTCGCGATTCCCGCTCCCATTGGATTTGGAATCTCATTAGTAAAGTCATCAAACTGATCTTCACAACGGTTGTTAGCCTGAGTCCTCCTATTATCAGACATTGGCTAGAATAAAAGGAAAGTTAGGGGTAACACATAAAGGGTAATCGAAAGACAAATGTTGATGACTCAAAAATAAACTTTTATTTCCTTAACACATGTGTCTATAGGCTTCAATCTAGGCTTTTCATGATCTACTTTCCAACATATATTCTTAGGGGCATTTTTTCCTTAATAAGGGTTCATACTAAGATTGTGAATTTATCAAAACATATCTCCCGGGAGTGTCGTAACCAAGAGTGCAGCAAGGCCCATTTTCATTCACCAGTTCCCGTTCGAGTCTAGCTCAAAGCGGTTTTTTCGGGTTTTACCCCTAGGATACATCTGTGCCAGAGCCGCCTCTACCTGCTTGTATCCAGACAGGGATGTATTTGTTTGATAAACCACTTACTTAGTATTTACCAAAACATAGGGATGTTTTTATTATACTTATTCTTGTATCTAAGGCTCTACTAGGGATTCCTAATCCCAAAAATAACTAAACCTATCCTCTGATACCAACTATGACAACACTATTTTTTTATTACAACCTAATCAAAATTTATTACATAGAACTTCACTTGATACAACAAAAAAGATCGAGAGGTTTAGTGTCTTTGGGGCTTAGGATCATTACATAAAATCTTAAAACATGAATACAACATCATTATTGAAAACCTCTTTTACATGACCACTACATTCCCTCGTACTTTGCATTGCGCGGGATAACCTGAGGACATGCATAAGAAAAGGGTTAGCTATAAAACCCAGTAAGGGAGTACACATGGAATAACATGAGGAGTACAATACATGTTAGAAAATAGGAATATCAATAGAGAATAAAAGAAACATGAACATAAAGGTATGATAAAGCATGATAATCATAACATGGAAATGTGGCCACACCACATAACATGGAATTAGCATGAGCCAAGGCTCATTGCACATAAAGCATGAGTAAACCATCATTGCCTGTGAAGCATGAGTAAAACCTTGTTGCACTTGAATTATCATGATTCAACACTCATTGCACATGACGTATCATGATACTATACTTTACCCAATGCATTGAAGCGCTATAAGGGCGCACCCTTCTTAAACATTTCATTTCATGCAAAAGTGTGCCACATGGATCATAAAACATGGATTCATAAAACATAAACATTTATTCCACGATAAAATAATGTGTAATTAATAAATGAAACTTTGTAATCAATAAGTAAATTTTCATAAAGGTGTATACCCTTGATGGAGAAATGGGCATGGTATCCACTACACAATGTCATTGGCTTCGAAAATCGGTGCGATTTCGGCAGCGTAACGGCCTGACATAAGAATTCATAAAAAATGGTTGATGAGAGAGAAAGGGGTTGCTCATCATATTTAAATTTAATGGATATTAATGAGGACATATAGATATATGTCCCAACAATTTTAATGGAATTTAGATTCATGATACACAATTATTGCTTGAATGTAAAAGAAGATAGAGAAGTTCCTTTCGGAATTTCGGAATAGTAACGGGTGTACATGGGAGGAATTTAATGAGGGATAAAGGGGTCTCCCATCATTAAAATAATAAGTGGGAAGTATGGGGGAGGTGAGAAACCATACCACAACATTGATAATTGAAATTAAAAGGGAAATACAACTTAAAGAAAATTGACAAAAATGAGAAGGGAATAAAAAACCCTTACATGGAAGAGTGCTTCCAAAGGATAGAGAGAGGCTTGTGAGAGGCTTCTTAGGAGCTTGGAGAACCTTCGTAGGATTATAGATACAGTAGGGAAGAAATTTAACGAACTACAAGGGATTTTAGTGAGGAGGAAGTTGGAGCTTGTGTGAGTTTATATAGGAAAGGTGAGGGAATTCTTTATTATTTAGGTTTGGGTCCCCTTACATTAAATTAATCCAAACCACAAACCATCAAATGGATTTTGCCCATGGGTTTTGGAAATGGGAAGAGGAAAACAATATTTTATAAGGACCAAGTGCGAAATTATTAAAATAATAATGTTGATTATGTGGAGGTGAGTCACACTCCCATGGAAATTAATTTTAAAAAGGCAAAGTGTTGAATATGTCATGAGGGGTCCATTAATGCTTTGAAAAGTAAGTCAAACCAACCAAAAATCACATTATTTTAATGATAAAACATATACTAGCCGAACATAAAGATTATGGTATTTTATTACATCACCATTGGGTCATTATGATGTCATAAAACACATTATATATTTAAACGGTATTTAATTTTTACCCAAAAATTTGATTGTCTCAGAAAATTATGAAAAATTAACTGTTGGATAATTTCGACGTCCTGATTCCATAAATGACATTTATTTTATCTAAAAAAAATTCTAAATACTTTAATATTCACTTTTAAAATAAAAACCAACATTTATCGAAAATTCACGGGTTTTGACAGAAATGGCTTTCAAACTTTAATATAAAATTTTAATTGCATTCATAAAATTATAAGATCATTTATATTTAATAAAAATTAATTTAATAATAATAATAATATTTTATTAAAATATTATTTAATTCAAAAATCTATTAATTTAATAAAATAGATTCATTAATTAAATAATAACTAAAAACACCATTTTTAATTTAAAAACTATTTACAATGTATCAAAAATGACTAGAAATTATATTCATTACTATATACAAAAATAAGGTACATTAACATAGTACTAATTATTTGTTACATAACCCCTTAAAACAGCATCATAAGAGCTAAGGGTAAGGTGTACGATGGTGAAAGACTCTTGGGGTGGCTCGGATAACATCGCACAAGTGGTAATCTCTATCAACTTCCACTTTTCTCGTATACAGTCCTGTTCGAGCTTGACATGGTGAAGCTCAACCTGGGGTTGGTCAAGGGCGAAGCCCAAGGATGCCACCTCTTTTCCAAGCTCCGACTAATGGGCTTCGTATGGGGCAATTCTACTGGATGAGGCCATCTCTTCTTTTGCCTGAGTAAATTGGATTTGTTAAGGTCCTATATTTATACTAATCATGTTATCACTGTTCAATGACTATATTAACAACGGTCAAAATTCTTAACATAAAACCAAAGAAGTTGACATATTATAAATACATTTTTCATAGAGACATTTAACTGGATCAAGAGGTATTTTCCATTAATGAATCTTTGGGTCGTTACATTCATGTTTCTAAATAGGCCTTTAGAGAATTATTTAGGAAACATACAATTTCAAATTATCAAATAGGAATCTAAAGTATTCATTAAGATGAACATATTCAAAACCTCATTTGAGAGAGACGTTATAAAAAAATAAATAATTTGAGAGAGACTATGTTTAATAATATAAAAATACTATATAAGTAACCATTTATATTTATGTGAACAACTATATTCACACCCCATGAACATATGGAAATTCACATTTCACAATGGCTTATATATGGACAATTGTAATTAAATTTGAGAATTATTGTACCCAAGAACAAGTGTTATTGAATAACCACTAATACTATAAATATGAAAAAAAAATTCAAAACACAATTCTTCAATCCATCCAATTTCTTCAAAATCCAACAAGGTCTAACAAATGATTAAAATTTCCCAAATTCATTAAAAAGATCACATGAATGTTTATCAGACACTTATCAAACATATAAATTTAATAGACATTATAATGTCTATATAAATCCATTTAAACCCCCAAATTTTATAATAACCAAATAGGAAATATTAGAAACTAATTTAGTCAAATTAAATGAATGAAGAAAATCACCGAACAACAATCAGTATATATCATCCACCAAAAGAGAAGTTATGGAAACAAAATGGATTGAAATTCCTACCTCAAATATTACCGAACATAGTGAAACTCTAAGAATAAGACAATGATATACCATAAACCAATCCAAATTACCTAAACCTATAGAATGGTTAGAAAAAATAAACAACCTACCACTAGAATTCATCCATTAATGAACCAAGATAGCAACGAAGGATGAAATAAGAGAAGGAATAAGATTGAGTCAAAATATTACATTTGGGGGAATCAATCAATGATTGTTGAGGAAGGAACTCATGTTGTATAAAAAGGTTTTTAAGTACTTTATAGTTTCTCTAATGGGCCTAATAAATTGATTGGGTGTAAATAAGTCTGAGAGGTTTTTTATTTTTAGAAGTGGAAAAACTGGATTTCCACATTTTTGAGGACCATTGAATGTCGCATGATTAAGAAAAAGGGTTTTCCAAACCATGAACCAACAATACACATCTTACTATAAATAAAATGGATACTTTCTAGTTTTGTTCAAATGGTTTGGTAAATTATGTGACAACCATGCCAACCGTTTTCGTAAATAATAAAAACACCATCAAACACTTAATGCACAGTTTGTTCTAACCATCTACAGGTCATGTGCCAGGTCATGAACAACCCAATATTGTTACATGGTTACTCTATTATCTTACATAGTTTTAACCTAACTATGTATTTACTATAAAAGAAAAAATGCAAAAATAAAATAAACATTAAATATATATTTAATCAGTTAGACATAAAGTTTTCCTCTAAACAGTGGGAACAATCCACACACATAGCCAAAAACGCAAAAAAATTAAATACTCAGAATTTATCATTATGAATTAAATATAAATATTAAATTATTAGTCAAATATGAGAAATATATAAAATAAAAAAACAAAAGAAATGTTTTAGTGTGAAAATTCACTCCACCACAAAAAGAAATTTCCCCCAAAAATCAACACATTTTAAACTGATGTACCAAAGTGGATGTCTCAAAATCAAATTAATAACCTCTAAAATGAATCATACAAACATAAGAAAATACTCAAAAATTATGATGTCACTCCTAGACCCACAGGTCACATATAACTAGATCATAATAGAAAAATGTTAAAAACCATATGGGTCTCTCAAAAAATTAAACTTAGGGTAGGATGGTACTTGAAGTATATATGAGATTCAACATAAAAACCACCAAACCAAAGAAGAACTCAACCAAGGAAACACTATAAGTGTGATGGATAAAACATAAATTTTTTATTCTTTAAGACACATTCATCCCCAAATAGTAAATGGATATAAGATCACTAAAAAACACAAATATCAAATAGAAAAATAAAAATAAACTTTTAAACAATAAAATAAGGAATAACAAGATAATGGGAAAACATGGAATGACATTAAAAGGATTAACACAAACATTTTATAGGATGGGATTATATGAATAAGTTTATTAGGGAATTATTTATCTTCTATTGACAGCCCCCACATAATGAATGAAAAATTTCTAGTTGACCTCATAAATGGACGGTCTTCAGAGTGTTACCTCAAGATATATTAGAATTCCTAAAAAGACTACACTAGAAGCACATGAGAAAGAGTAATTTTGATATGAATATATTATAGAAAAAAATATTTTTTTTGATGAAGATACTCTAATTCACACCATTCAATTTATATGTAACCCTTTCTAGGAAAAATGAAGATCGGGTTGAAAGCTTCAACAGAATACCCTCTGGAAAATAACATGGATAGTAATGCCTCATCCTCCTTTGTCCTAAACAATAATTTCTGGAAGGAATGAATTTGATCCTTGAAATATAGATAAATACCTTATAAAAATATCTGTCCTTTTAATATATTTCTCAACACCATTTCAAGGGTAATATAAACTACCTCATTCATGTTGTCAAAAAACACTTTCACCATTTGTTGACCTTACTAAATACCCTTGATCTTTTTAAATTTAATTACCTTAACATCCAAAAGAATAAACCAATTAATTAAACATGTCGTCAAGATGACCAATTCATACCTTTATACAATTAGAGTGTAGGGATAACCTTAAAATGATCCAAACCAGGTCCCTCAAACTAAACGTAGAGAACTCACCTCCTTAAGGATTATATAGTACCCAAGGACCTGATGACACATTCAGTTTCATGGATCATACCAAATCCTCCAGCATACCTCAATCACAATAGAAAATATGAAATTTCCAAGAATTAAATGACTCCAGCACTCCACTGAGAATCTGAGAAGGGTACTTAACTTGAATATTCTCTATAGACACCTTGAGGTACTTTCTCATTGGAATATTCTAAATAAAATTAAACCCAAAACTAAATCTACATCAAAACAAAAATCTACAAAAACTTGACCATCAAAAAAATCATATACCAAAATAACAATAACATAATCTAAAACATAATTTAACAAAACCAATATTATTATTTTCAAAATAATAATTTCCATTACTACTCCAAAACTAGTTCACTTGAAAAATTAATTTGAAATATGATTCCCAAATCCAATATCCCATTTCTTGTCCTCATAGAAAAAATATTCCAGCTTACCAATATTTAAAATCACAAAAAACCCTTTAGTTTAACTTTTAAGCCACAAACCCATTAGGAATGAATGAATTATTAAATGAATACCATTTCATGAAATTATTTTCAATTCAAAACCAACTCACTTAGGCTAAGAGAGAGATAATAATATCACCCACATAGAATTATATATAATACGTGATTTTTGTTCATGAATGACTTAGAAAACATTCTTATTATAACAATTTCTAAGCATGAATCTACAACATAAATAATTATACACCATTACCGTTTTCTTAATGTGGTTTTAATCTACCTTAATACTAATTATGTGACACCAGATCACTGTATTTTCCCCCAAACAGATGTAAACTCACCAACAGTATGAAACCACAAGATGAAAGGAAATAACCATAAGCCAGCTGTCCATGTTAGCTCATGATTACTCATGAGTGGTGTTGATCAAGAACTAACCCATGATCAACTACCTACTCCCTAACAGTCCTATATCCAGTATACCTGACACCACAAATAGGGTTTATCTGATACCATTTTCTCATTATCTAACCCAATTTTTCTTCAAACTAGATATTTTAATTGATTTTTTGAAAGACACGAAGGGAGTCTCATATCCCCATGGAAAAAAAAAATTCATAAAAGAATCACATATCAAAAAATGTGGATGATTTATCATAATAGTCATAAACATAAAAAAATAGATTACATCACATAACATAGGGACAAATAAATTACTAAACATAAATAAAAGATAAACATGTTCTAGATACAGATAAAAGAAACAAACTAAATCCAAAATGGACATAGATATTATCTTTGTGTGACCTATGGTCTCCCCCATCCTCAAAACTTTTCCAATTCATGGGAATATCACGAAAAAAATGTAGACCATAAAAATATATTAGGCCTTCCAAATTCAAGTGGCATGAGTAGGGTGTGAGAAAATAAATATCATCAGGTATTTATAATGAAATAAAAATATGTAATTTACAGTAGTTTAGAATTATAGTTTTAAGGTAGAAATTTTTGTATTTAGAAATAATAAAAATGATTTCCAAAAAATTAATTTCCAAGAACCACAAACATATGGATTATTTTTTTTAATTCCCATTTCAAAATGTATCCTTGAGAACCAATTAACATAATTAAACATAAAAGAATATAAGTTTAGAAAATTGGTGAATCAAAACTGATAATAATATGAATTGTATATCTAAAAAACTAACAACAGAAGCGGTACCAAAAATATAAATATTCCCATAAAAACATTGAATGAACCAAAATACAACAAAAAAACTATAGTAGAATATAAAAGGATCATAGTCAACATCTTGTCCAAAAAAACTCGAATGGTGACCCTAGGTGTACTTGGTATAAAACCATTTATTTTTGCATGATGTGAACCATATTCTAACACTGAAAGGATACTCTTTACTACCATAACAAGTAGAAGATTTAAATTTGTCCATTCATCTACCAGGGGTCTTAGTCTGTCTAATCTGAAAAATAGTCTTTTAACCCTCAGGATGACATCTAGGATTCCATGGGAATAGTATATGGGATGATTGATAAGGTAATCACATGATTTATATTAACCATAACCCACATTTACTAATTTTTGTTCCCTTACCACTCCCTAACACCATCCATGTTAACACCCTCGATAGGTGGAGGACTACTATAGGGGTTCCCATCATATAAAAATATTCTCCTGTGATAACCGGCCCCGATCATTATGAGAGTTTAAAACCATTTTACAAGGATATGTTTAAAAGTACCAAACATGACTTAATCCCCTTACAATTTAGAATCACTTCCCAATGAAAAATATAAATATACCAAACATTCCATATGGTTTAAAATATAAATCATTTTATAAAAATGAATTTTCTCTCAAAATTCACTTCCAAAGCTAAGTTAATCACCCAAGTATAATTGAATGTTTTCAAATAGACCTTTAGAATAATCTTTATGAAAAATAAAATACCAATGTTAAAAGTGATCCTCTAATAAAACATTTCAAAAAACTACATGAAATGATCATTAGAGGGAGCCTTTAGAAACTAGAAAAGCATCTAAGAAAAAATTTATTTAGAAAATTGAAATTATATGGAATATAACATTTATATGAATGAGAACCTTTATACGCACACCTCATGCATGGATAAAAATGAACATATTTCACTGGAATATATATATATATGTGTGTGTTTTTACAAACATAAAATGTATTAGGTTCATTAGAAAACAAAAAAATCATCATAAACATGAACAAGAGTTCTCAAAAAAGCACAATTACCATTAGTAGGAAAAAATCCAATTTAAAACACACCTCCACTTACCAACTAATTTCATGAAAACCATACAAGAAAAAATGTTACGATAAAATATCCAAAATTCATTTTAATGTACACTTATAATTTTAAAAAAAGAATTATTGATATATATATTTTCAAATAAGAATAACCATATAAATATTTTAAAACCCATTGTTCATAAATCAACCAACATAAAAATCCATAAAAAATAATTTTAAAAGACCACACGCAAAAATAAAATTAAAATAAATCTAAATATCAAGCATAATATGGAATTATATAGAATGGAAATATATAGATACACATAGATCAATAGTGTAAAATCAAGAAAAAATCAATAAATGAGAATAATAGACTCTAAGATCAAATTCAGAGACACTAAAACAACAAAATAGAATCCACAATCAACCCTAAAACTATTTGGTTCATCCAAAAAGAAACAAATCATGGAAAGAGGGATAAAAAATAGAAGGAAATTATAAGAGAGTAGAGAATTATATCCTATAGTGAAATCAAAAAAATTTGATGAGGATGGAACCCATGAAAGAATAGGATGAGATATGGAAGTTACCTAAGGATCACAAGGGCATGCTCATTAAAATAGGAGGACAAAATATATATTTATGGTTTTTCTTTTTGAAAAAGGAACTATGCTAGGAATGATAAGGAATGTAGTAGAGAGATAAGAGAATTCTATCCGATGGTATAATCCAAAAAATATTATGAGGAAGGAAACCATGGATGAATATGAATATATGAGGAAACTGCATACAGATACCAAGATTTTTCTTATTCAAATTGGAGGAGATATAGTCTCTTTAGAAAATATTGGAATTTCACTGTTTTGAGAATTTGGGATAGTCATAGAGTTTGGCTGAATGGTGTCCCAAACCATGAAAATACTACATGAATTAAAATGTATCCTCATATTGTTTAGTCACCCCGTTTTAATAACATGCACCAACATTGGATAATGGTTCATTAAAAATATCAGACACACTCACATATATTCTACATGGTTTCTACTAACTATGTGTAAGCCATGATCTTTGACTCAGACACCCCAAAATAGCTACACAATTACCCCTTTGTCTCTCATGATTTGTGATAATCCATTTTTATACTGTGTAAGAAAAATCATGAATGAATAAATTGAATAGGAATCTCCACTCTAATAAGTAGGTCAAAATGTTTCCCTACAAACCATTCTCACTAACATTGCATAGATTAAAATATATACTAAAGGCTCCAAAAATAAAACAATTACATCATGAATTTAACTCGAACATCAATTGAAGCATAAAAAAGAGAAATAAACAAAGAATGAAAGGAAAACCAAGGGTAAAGTGGGATTGATAATAAAATAATCACTTATCTTTTTCAATTTATTTTGATTTAAGTATACTAATGAATGATGCTCAAGACCCTATTGTAAGAAATCGTAATATAAAATTTTTATTATTCTTATATAAAGAAGTCTGTGGCACATGGATTTGAAGTCACATCATAAACATGAGGATTCAATATGATAAACTAATAACATATTTTTTATCGAATATTTCCTGAACACATTATATACATATATATGCTTCTGTTTATTCTTTATTATACTTTGATTTGGATTATGTATCCCTTCATAGAGTAAGTGTTGATCTTCTTATTTATTGAAAAATAAATCATCTTATATTCCTCATAACATTCCGTTACATCATATCTTACAAAACAAACACAAAATATCTTCAAATATTTCATATCCAAGTTATATACATGGAATCTCTCTTAATGATATAATGTATCCTTAAACTCTAAAAATTATTCAAACATTTCTTTCAATTAAATATTTTTCTAATGGGAATTTCATTATAATAACATTCATTACAACATGATTTATTACCCATTGTTGTTCCTCCACGTGACTCTTATTTTGATCACCCCATTATTTAGATGGTTTTAGTAAAATTTGGTAATTTTCCATTACAAATATTCAAAATACATTGAATCTTTCTTTAATTGTTTTCCACCAATCATTAAAAAATTTGATGTATAATTTTGAACAATAAAAACACTCAGATTATTACTAAATTTCAAAAACAAATTTTCCCCATCAGTCACCATATCACATCATGTAATCTATGTGTGTCAGTGTGTTTGTATAGCCAATGTGAAATAATGATAAAGTGGTGATTGAATATAATATGACATGGAACATTTTTATTCTTAAACCCTTTTTGGAAACATAAATAAAATATATGTAAGAACATATGTAACATCTTTAATATGATCTTCTACCATATAATCCTTATTTTTCTACCCTTTTTTAGGGTTTCTAAACTCAATACATATCCATGTAATTCATAACACATATCTATTTGACCATATTATAACTCTGTCTCACTAATCACCTTTAATGAGTACTATCATTAATGAATAATTATTTTAAATAATAACGGTACATTTAAATCATATTCATAATGCTTAACTCTTTGATTAATTATTTAAAATTACTTACTTATTAAAATAAAATTTCAGGATGTTAATAAATTGTATGGTCAATTGAGAAATATTTCTAGGTTTATCATCAATATTAATAATGGAACCTATTCCATAAAACATTTTACATGAATGTTATATTAAATAAATGTTTTCATTTTAATTCTACTTTATTTGATAACATTGAACTAATATATGATAAAAAATAATGACTCTAGTACCTTAGATTCTATATTCACCCTAGAATATAACTTTTCTATAAAAAAACTCTTTACAAGAGGAAATAATACTTATTCCCTCTCAGGTAATATTTTACAAATAGACTTCTATATTCATATTGTGTGTGCTTGGAATATTTTCCTTGAAAATAAAAAATAATTGATATACAAATCACCCAAAATAAAACACTTTTTTACACTTATATACTTTCTGAACCATTTATATAATATTATCAACCATAAACCATGCATAAAAAACAATAATATAATTTATTTAACAAATATTATGTTGAAAACACTCATAATTTGAATGATATAATCATTGACATCCAAAATATATTTATTTTATTATAAATTCATAACATATTTTATGTAATTGATTCACTAATGTATTAATTAAATACAAAATTTGATCAATTAATTTGATAGCATACATTAGGTTTTTTTTAATAAACTCTTACATATTTTTTGAACTCCTTAATACTTTTAACACATGTTAAACAGATATTTGGAATCATATACCATATACAATTTATGAATATATTTATATAATATAATATATGATTTTCAATCTACAATGTATTTATCTAGAACCTTTATATATTCAAAATAGTTGCATATCCAATTATTAGGATTTCCATAATAAAATAATGCCTTTTAAATTTTTTTATTTAGATTTTTTTTCATTTTAGAACATCCAAAACAACTCTTCAAATCATTATTATAAATAATTTAACCATTATCATTCTACACTATCATTATTGAACATGATACTATACCTACTAGGTATTACTCATTGATCCTTAATATATTCCATATATCGACTAAAATTTCACCAACTAATTCCTATTTTAATTTATAATGATCTATTAGAAAAATTAAAGAAGTAAATATAGTCTGAACCATTGGAAAGATCAATCCATAGACGGGATCCTATTCACCCCCTAGAATCAATTAACGAAATCATCTTGAATACATGATTAGATATTGATATACCCTTTTCTATCATTTTTATAAACCCAAAGGGCGTCATTATTTCACTAAGGGTTTAATAACAATACAAAATTTATAAAACTAAAGTCATTGTAATTAGTTAACTAAAACATAGAATATTTCAAGGTCATGATTGATCCCAAAGATATAGTGATATTAGTTTAATGATGTTTCTAATTATTTTTTTATTTTATTGATTTCATGAATGATAGGGAATGATGAAAATTATTTTGGGTAATGAAAAAATATGTTTTGAATGTGTGAAGGGGGTTTTTTAGTTTCAAGGATTATGTGCAATTGGATTTTAAAAAATAAATTTATTAATCAATATTTTGACTTATATTTGATATGAGTTGGGTCCAATGGTTATAGTATCCTCTTCTAAACATATAAATCACATGTTTCCCATTGTTATCTATTTTAGGGAATTGTTGAATCGTGTTTGTCTCAATACCATATAAAAACTGGGTTAACTAGAATGTGAAAATTGTCATACCTAAATTAATGGTAACTAGTTGAGAAATTTCAAATGTTCATTTAGATTCAATTTTTAGATGTTGTGATATGAAATAAAATAATTTAATTAGAGGTGAATAAACCAATTAATTAAATCTAAAACATGAATAAAAATACAAAAACAAAACAGAACGACCCCCCTTGAGATACAAAACAATAGACCAATCTCTATATTACTCTCTAATCATAGTGGTGATAGAGTAATTATTGAGGAATGAAATCAATGAAAGAAAAATGAAAAGGGAGGATTTGTTAAACTGGTGATGACCCTGCATAGCATAGTTTCTTTCTCAAGTGTTTGGTCACCAACTTATGCTCCAATAGTCATAACCTTGTCCTTTGTTTATAGTCTCCCAACAGAAATGTGTTGCATTTAATGCCATCATAATGGAACTAAATGTGATATTAGGTGGTCTTAAGGGAATAAAATATGCATCTACACAATTTTTCGTTGAATTTGGCCATTTTTAGGTCATCCCAACACTTTCATGTCTTGTAAAGTTTTCACCACATGTAATTTTTACACATTGTGAAATGTTCACATCAGATGTTAAATTTTCTTCACATCCTAATTTGTTGTAATGTTGTGTAATTATTTACATGATGTGAATTTCTAGTTTCCACCTTGAATATATCTTTTTCATTCGGTTTCTTCTCTTTCGCCCCCTACTGTGTTCAATATGAATCCTTCATCATGGGAAAGCCTTATTGTTTTATGGTTTCATTATGTGAAACATATTTTCTTCTCATATTTTCCACTTTACCATTCAATTTAATAATATTATATTTATAATTCAACACATCACAAAAAAACAGTCCAAATATATGAAAGAATGTCATTTATATTATAAAATTCATTGTATTTCATCACACTAAAATATGAGTATGAAATACACATATCTCTTTTACCAAAACTGATCCTATTAAATATCATACCTATCATGTATTTCTTATTATTGATAAATCCTTTTTAGGTTATTAAACATCATGTATAAATCCATGGTGTCATGTTACATTTTAATTATTTGTCACATGTTCCCAATAACGGGGTTACATATTTCTATTGAATAATTTAGATACTTAGAATCAATAATTATATACATTTATTAAATGGATTCACCATTTTGTTGGTTAATATTGTATTCTTCCAACACATAGAAAATTAATTCATTCATGGCACTATTCTTATGTTCTGGTGTAATTATTGGAAACTGAACACATTTAGTTTTTCGTTCTAATAGATAGATTTCATAGTCAAACTCAAAGTAGATATTGATTCCATTTATATCTATAATATATTATTTTCATAAATGAGTATCATGTTTTACATTTATTTAATAATAAATATTTTTAAAAGATCTCCAAGAAAAAACAAAAACTACTTTAACATCAATTATATCTTGTAAAAAGTCAAGATCAATATTTCATCATATCGTATACCATCAATGCACATCACTAATAACAATATATCATAGAAATATTCTATAAATCAGATCATGTATAGCTATTGGATGGTTTAGGGGGAAATTATTTTCCCAGTCCATTATATTTATTCTCTCAACATGAGTCCACATGTATCATAAGTCTTAAAACATACCATCAAATTTTAATGCAAACTACACCCAATGAATGAGTAACCTAATTGGTAGGGCCATCTCATTACATTGTTTCCATACATAAGAAAACCCTTGGGAATCTAATAGTTATATTTTTCCATATTTAATGATTGATATATTTGAATGTGCCTTCATTATAAAGAATTTGATTATTAGTATTTTTATACCCGATTTACTATCACCTTTTTATCTATTTTCATTCCCATACCATGTTTGAATTATTCTAATTATCTAGTTTAGATTCATATTGATCTATTACTCTTTACAAAACTTATATCTTCTGTCATATACCTATATCGAAATTCAAATACACTTATAGATATCTTGATTAATATTAATAATAATTTACATCAAACCCATCCATGAAAATACATAAAATCGTATAAAACTAAAAATACCCACATTAGTAAGATTAGAGAAAAAAATATCCAACCTTTACTTTATTAGAATGGAATTGGCCTTTAATAAAATGATTATTAAGAAAAATACCTTTTAAAAATGGATACCTTATACAAGATACACCATAATTCCATTATAATTGTTATGAATAATATATATAAACTATAGTTAACTATTAAATTCAATCTCATCTCCTAATATAATCCAACATCAAGTTAGTAGAAAATTCAATCCATTTTATTACCTATAATATAACTCTTTAAAATATTTAATGAAAATTCATAGATTCTATTTTATAGTTTCATCTAAACAATAAAAAAATTACCAATAAAAATATTATATCAATAAATAAATCTAGGAATAAAATAAATAAATAAAATATTTATAAATCTAGTCATGAGATTAGCATTTATAAAACTTTCACAGATAAAGAAACTATTAACACATAATAATTCAACTACAATTTATTGAAAACCCATAAATGAAATAAATATTAATAATTTACATTTACATCAATTATGAGTTCTATAATATTATTTATTATATGGAATTTAAATTAAATATATGGTATTATATATAAAAAATTTATTCTAATTTTTAATTTCATTATAATTTAAATAATTTATCTATCACATATTCTATATTTCTAATCCTTGGTCATGTAAATTATAAATCCCCCTTTTGATATGGATTAATTATTTTTTGTCAAATAATTCGCTTTGATTTAATATTTTAAAAATAAATTATTATTATCAATTGATATTTTTTTAATGAAAAAAAATTTATATTATAGTTTTTTATTTTATAATGACTTTATAATGCACCTATAAATGGTTTAATATAATCATTTCATACATAATTTATAATCTCTTCATATATTTCTAAAAGATATTCAATATCATCATTTCATAGTATATAATTATTTATTTTATTGTTTCAAAGGAAATAAATGATATATTTTTTATAATTTATTTAAAAATAAATTAAAAATTAAATAATTAGCTAAAAATACAATAAAATATGTTTTCTAAACATTTTATGAACCAATTAAATCAATTTCATATAGTAATATTGATGAAAATAATAAATTTCCATGGATATCCTATTTAAGAATATACATAATAATATAAACTATGATTCTCTGCATTATCAATAATTATTTATGATTAATCATTGTCGTTTGTGATATCATTCTTCATAAACTGTTAATTTTATCTTATGACATAAACTATATCATAAGGGTGATATGTGGTCAAATTTTTAAAATAGTTTTATTAGGACCACCCCTTATGATATACCTAATCATACATTATACATAATGCGAAGGAAAATAAATGTCATTGTGTCATTAAGGATGATAACCTATATCCAATGAATTGAATTTTACAATGTTAATAATATCTAATATCATAATGAGATTTTCCGATAAAAAGTTTAATAGGACATGATAATAAATAATATTATGTAATAAATTATTTCAATTTTTGTTATAATTAATAGTATTTCATAAATAAACACAATGTGTATAACTTGATTACCATTATTACGTTTTGAGGGATATATTGACACTTAATAAATGAGGGAAAAATAATTTCATAATATAAATCCCATGAATACTTTGACATTGAAACCACAACCTTACAAACGATAAATGAATAATTTATGGGTTTTATAAATTGAGGATTACTTAAGTTGTTATGTCACATATGTTCTATGTAACATACCAAGTTTATAAAAGGAGACAATATGTTTCATAATTTACATAATATGCCACATCGAATATAAGAATTATTATGATACCTTATAAACAAGCTATTAAAATGGAGTTAATTGAAAATATTAATTTATTTATGAAAATATTTTTTAAACATACATTTAATTAATTATTTTGTGAAAAATTATTTATAAGTGAAAATAAAATCTTTTTGAATGAAAAGGAAGTGTGTTTCATAGAAACTATATATATATAAATAAGTCAGTTTATAAAATAAAAAAATCACCCATTATGGATTTTATTGAAGAAATATATATTTAATATATTAAATGTAATTTTTAAAACTCATTTTTTACATTTTCTAGACATGATATAAGAATAAATTCCTTTTTATAAATAAAATGAGCATTTTCTAAAAATGTATTTTTACCGCTTTTTATTGAATCCCATTTTTAAATATATTTTTTAAAACTATTATAAGTTCTATATGTCATCAAAACCAATTATTTAGAACTGGGACATAAAAATTTACCTTGGTTGAACTTTTTCTTATTTTATGATGAAATTCATATTTTAATGAATAGTTAACATATTTCATTTTAATTCAAAACTACCATTTCCTCTAATTTAATTATACAATAAGCTTGTACTTTTAATTTATTTCAATGTATAATTATATTATATTTATACTATTTAATCAAATTTCAATCATTTAAATAAACTTCCCATTGAAACTATTTATAAACACACATCAGTCTTTCGATGGGTTTCCCTTTTTAAATTTTTTTATCATTTTGCAACAAGATTTAATTTTATATTAATTATTAAAAATTATATGTTATTAATTTTTAAAAATGAATTCCATATTTGGAGTCACAATGTCTAAATTGAGTAAATATGACCCTTTTTTTAGGACATTAGGAATAGTAACTTCAGTAATTATTTTTTCTTTACCTTGGTTTAAGGGTAAATCGGGTAATTAAGGGTAAAAATTATTATTATAATAATATAAAACTATCCTAAAACATGTCATAATCCTATTGGATGAGATATGACTGACCATGAACAAAATTTGGTCTATTTTAGGAACCCGTGTAGCTATTTGGGTGTGAAAATGGCATGTTAGAATAAATAATTTAAAGTAAAGGGAATTATTACATAAAAATAAATCTTTCTATGAAAAAATATTAATTCGGGGTTTTATAATTGATATATTTAACTATTAATAGTAATTAAAATTATAAAAAATTATCTTAAGTCATGTTTTTTCTGTATATTTTTTAGACATTATATAAATATATTTAATTATGACACATTGACGATGCAGTGATTTCATTATTAATTAAAGTTTCAAATAATTGATATTATAAATATCAAAATAAATAGAATTTGAAAATTTTGATGTCTTAAATGAAATTTATGGATTATTATGACATGTTATAATTGATATAATTTTGTTTTTTGAATGAATCAAGTTCTTATTACATGAAAGAAAATAAATTAGTAAATATTTTTAAAATTGACATAAAATTGATTTTTAAAAAAAAACTATTTTATAAAATGATATAATAGTCATAAAAATAATATTCAGATAAATAACATAGATAATTTTAAAATTTTTATTAATTATCATTTTGAGGTTCTCGTTTCGTTTTATAGTAACTAAATTAACCATATAGTGTAAAAATACAACAAGATGTGGTAAGCGTTAATTTATTTACCTAATAGTTAAATCCCATAGATAATGTTGAATTTGTGACCTAAAATTGTCTAAAACCTATTTTCTGAGTGGAACTTAACCCATTCTAATCTTTTCTTATAAATGTATCTGTTTTTAAATTTTAGAATTTGAAAAAACTATAACAAAATAATTTAATATGAAATTCCTAAAGTGCCCCTCCTCCATCTTATTAAAGTCCACCACCTATATCAACTTACTCACACCTCCCAAGGCATGTCACTAGTCTAACTTATGATCAAATAAGCTCAAAAATTCATTAAATTAATCCTATAAGCCTTTCCCTATGTATATGAAAATTCCAAAAATTTGTTTGGCTAAAATCAAAAGAAGTTACCCAATTTAGAGGTAACACCTTCTCACAAGCTCCATTACGATATTTTTGTTCTCTAATCCCTCTACTATTATTATTATATAAATACAAAAAAACGTCAATATCTTAAATATAATATTAATTTTTATTATAAATTTTCTACCTACACGTATATACACCTCCAATTAATGGGTAATGAAAATATTATTTCTGTGTACGACGAGCTATTGTCTCACAAAATGATGATTATTCAATTTCCCCCTACCACCTCTCATTGTAGACATTATGATGGAAACTATATTTCTATATAATATATTTTCTATTTTTATTTTCTCTATTCTTCTGTATTTTTTATTTACAACATACTGTTATGCTTTCCATTTTTTGTAAATATGATAATTACATTTGAGGAAGTCTGGACTACCGCCCCATAAAAATTATATGACTCATTAATGACATAAATGTAATATACAAAGGATGTTTATAATGATCCAATGTGACATATATATCATATATATTATTTTTTTTAATTATAATATACATATTTATCATTTAGTACTCATTCTTTTAACGTGACAAAGAAATAAAATTAGCGTTCAAGTGTATTTATGACCTACCATCTCCATGAACACTGCATTTCATTTCTTACTATGAAATTTTAAGGATATTCAAAATAAATATATATTATATATATTTAATAATATTATGGATATGATGTAATTTTGAATACATGGGCAATTTAAATCAAAACAAGTTCATTTTCAACTCATGTACTGAATATCGACAAAATGTATGATATGAACATATATAATTATGTTATTTTAATAACATGGTAATAAGTGATATAAAAGGAATAATAAAATTTAAAAACATTTTCAATAAATTATAAATTAACCAATTTTTATTATTCAAGAACATAATGATTGTATGTGACGAGTCAAACTCAAGGTAAGGGAAATAATAACTTAATCTTCATTCAATGAGTTAAATATCCATGTAATTGGTTTTTTTTCAAGTATATGTTTGAATGTATTAAGGTTTTTTTCAATGAATATACACATATATTGTGTGTATTTTTATTTTTCACACATTATTATTTAATTTATTTATCATCAATCTAATGATGTGATCATTTTAAGGGACTTCATCACAATATCTTTCATTGAGGATGTTATTGAATATATAGACCTCATTCTTTTAAATGGTTTATAATAAACATATTTTAATTTTGATTTCACTAAAAAAATTTCAAAAAGAATATTTGTTCTACAATTCATTTTACTAAATGAAAAAGGTAATGTTTTTTGTGTATGTGGAGATAGTTACTTCTCCTCCATTTTAATAGTTATTTGATATTAGGTTTCCTCTATTAGCTTTAATGTTTTTTAAATAAAAGAGATCCCTTGTTCTTTTTTGGGGGGTTTTGTTATTGAATATTGTTTTGAATGTGGATTTACTATTTTAATATATTTAAATTATTTATTGTGATCGAAAATAAAATTTTAGGAGTGAAATGTTGACAATTTCCATCATTTATGTTTTATTATTATATAATGGATCATGTACATTTGATGGGTGGTTACATGATAAACCAAATATGGGTGGTTACATGATAAAAAAATATGGGTGGTTCTGTGATAAATTGAGTAAGATTGGTAACATTATAACCTTTCATTCATTAGATATAAAAGTCATTCATATATTTAATTTCTTTGTAATAATGATTTGTGGATGTTGACCGTATGGTTATTCCATTTAAGTATGATTATGTACTATTTTTCCTTTATATGTTATATGTTTATTTGTATGGGTTTATATTAATCTTCTTGTTATACAAAGGGTAAGAAATTAACTATTATTCAGTGAAGTGTATTTCACTTCTACATAATGGTGAAAATATTACATTTTGATAAAGTATTCATGGTTTACATGTTTTCGTAAGACTAATAGTTTTCATTATTGAAGTGAATAATAGTTGAATTTGTGGTCAATATATACTGGAGAGCATAAGAGTTGCATTTTTTGTCAATGAGAAGTCAATATGTGAATGAAAGGTATTGTTGACGAAGTTGGTGAAGCCTTGGAGAATTGTTATTGATTAAAATCATTGAATTCCATAGTTGATCAATTCTCCAAGAGGATATAATTTTGAAAATTGTAGAACTAGTCCTAAATTAGAAGACTTGTATCAATGTGGTACATTTTTATGACACTTGAATAGGTCCATACAATACTCAATTTTACGATGAGAGAATTAATGATCCATCCATTGATTCTAAATGAATGATGTTTGAAAAATTAGATGATTGTTTGAGCTAGTCCTCAAAGACCAAGACATGTGTTAATGGAAAATAAATCCCTCATTTCATGAAGATTCCATGAATAATGACTTAATTTTTGAAGAATGAATAAATGATCCATGCATCATCCATGATTTTATTAAAGGAATATTTAAGATCTTGGATTTTTTATTCAAAAAAAAAATAAATATGATGTTTGAGATGAAGAAGAAAGGAGGAAGGGCTTAGTGGGGAAGCTACTAAGGGTATTTCCCATGAATGGGGATTGAATGAAGAAGGTGGAAATTCATTTTCGTTGTACTATACACTTGGTTTTTAACCATGTATATGGCCTTCCTTACACAAAAAATAGGCCAAACATGGAGGTCTAGTCGAGGTCCTCACCCCAAGCACATGTAGTACTCGAGGGATAACCATGACTGAAGAAAGCCCTTAAGGCTAGCCCCACACGAGGTAGGGAATGTGGGTCATGTGTATGCCCGCAGAGCACACACAATGATCAACCTGTTTGTGCTGGGATGCACAGTGGGAACTAGGTGCACGCGAAGGAGCAGAGTGGATGTTGGGAGCACGCCGACAGGGTGAACACGATATAGGGTGGTACTGTTGAAGGAGATAGGAAAATTTTGAGTTATGGTTGGGGTGGCTTGATACTGAAAATGCGAGAATATTGTGGCTAGCTTCGATGTGGGATGGCATTTTAAAAACATGGAGGTGATCTGCACCGTTCATCTGATCCCATGTCTTATCTGAGCTGCACAATCCATCCCGCATCTGGTGTTATAATTTTCATCGACCATGATTAACCCGAGGTGATTCAACACCCAAGGAGAGCAAATGAAGTTATCTTCATCCTTCAGACACCCGAGCTTCTCCCAAAAACTAGTAATGATCCAGAACACCGATCACATCACTCTATCCACAGTTTGAGCTCATTCCACACCCATCTAGATCTTTTGAACAAAGAAAACAAATCCTTGCATTAAGAGTTTCATGCATGCATCAAAATAATGAAAATTGAAGGATCTCGAGGAAAACAAAGTTTCTAAGGGTGCAGTAGTTGTTCGATGTATGAAGAGAATATTTTCATGCCTTTGAAAATGCATGAACTTGAGGATTACACTAATAAATAAGGAGTCTACATTGAATAAAATGAAACTGAGACTTGCAGAAATATCTTGATCTGTGTTTGAATATTTCAAAACACCGTATATATCGGGCATTCAACGATTTTAGCCCTATATTTTTTAATGCTCTCTTCACCTATAAAAGGAGGATCCCAAGCCCTGAAGAGGTTACTACCATTCTCTAAGAAAAGTTCTCTTCTTTCTCCAAATAAATAGATAAACCGTGAACACCTCTAGTTCGCGAAAGGCAGAAGGTTTCCACCCATCCTTGTTATGCGAAGAAGTGGTTTCCACACATCTCTTTCCCGAATTAGTCTCATGCTTCCATTGTGCGGAGGAGAAGAGTGATCCCCTTGGTTTGAGAAAGAAGTTTTGAATCCATTGCACGAGATGAAGAACCGTGAACCCCCTAGTTCGTGAAAGAACTTGCACACCCTATGAAAATTTTCCAAAGGAACACGATAGGTTATTTGAACCTACGATGTGTCTTTGTGAGGAGTAGCTCGCAAGTAAAACAACCAGTGCACATGAACCCTTTTTTCTCTTAGGAATACATAACCATGAACCTCTTAGGTTCTACGAAGGAGACTCTCGTGCACCCTAAGCATGAAATAAGGAGAACTTGTGCCCTCTTATTTTCACTATGAAAAATAAGACCCTTATGTTAATATATATATATATATATATATTCTGTTTTGTGTTTGCAGGATTTGGGTCTTGGTGAGGATCGCACCATTTGCATGAAAATAGGAAAAGGACAGTGTATACATACACTGCCCTAGGAGTGGAAGAAGGGACCCGAGGCACTTTGTGGGAGAAGGAGGATGTATGCATGATGAACATGCATGTATATTCATGAATTGAGATATACAAAAGAGTAAGAACAATGTAAAACTATGGATAACCCTAATTTGGGATTGAAGAAAAAATATGAATGACACGCATTGAAACCAAATTAAAAAAGAACAAGTGTGTGTGTGCTAAGAAGAAAATGGAAAGTAGATATTGGAAGTGTGTGTTCCATAAAACCCCACCCATTGGGGTTTTCATACAAGAAAGATAAAAATAATTGTTCATGCATGCATGCATGAACATGCACACGTGAAGACATTTAAAAGGAATAACCAAAGATTTTGAGTGCATGTGTGCAAAAAAAAGAAGAAATGACATGAACTTCATGAATAGAGAATAATTAATTCATATTATACCAAGTGATCTGATCCTCAGTGTTTGGATGATCAAATAAGTGTATGTGATTCTTACCAAGAGAACAATGAGATGTGTTAGTGCATTCAGTAGTTTCACTAAGAGGAAGAAATTGAGATATCCAAATACAAGATGTATTGGATCACATTAAATCCCCGCATGAAGTGGATGAGAATTGAGACCGATGATAGAGAGAGTTAAAGAAGATCTTGCATCTGAGTTTAAAGTATTTGAGAATCCCAGAAGGTAGAAAAAGTTGATATTGTTCAGTATCATTATTGCATTCTCAAAGAGCATGTGTGCACCACTTACACACATCTCAGTTTGGTCAAGTCTTCATCTGAATAAGAAATAATTCCGTAATAATTGTAGGAACTGAGCACTAATCAACTGATGTGATCATAATTATATAGCAAGGCCAACAATCCTTTCCAAAGGCTGTTTAAGATTCATGAAGAGATACATACAAAAGTGTGATTCAGAATTCCTATGTGGTAAGATCATAAGATTATCTACAATGAATCATAGAAGAACATAAATAAGGAATATGCTCGTGTGACTCGAGAGCGAGAAGACCCCTGTGAGATTCAGAGAGGAGAAGTTTTCTTCAGTGGGACTCTGATACATGCCAGTTTGACTCTGGTAACACTATTGAAAGAAGTATAAAGAACCTCATGTCAGACTTAGGAGAGATACAATGGGACTCTATATAGACCATTGTAGTTGCTAAACTAATTATAGTGGAGAATATATGTTGCGGTGAATAACAAACACAGAAATGAGTGGTCCTTTGAATAGAACCTTTTAAACCCTTATGTTCTATTCCTTTATGAAGGGCCCCAGGACACCCTGAGAGGGGAGGGGTGAATCAGGGTGACAACTTTTTCTTTTAATGTGATGGATCTTGTTCCCACATTGGTAGGAACTTGTTGAACCTGTATGATGATTATGATTAGAAAGAAAAAATTCACATGCATAGAGAAGACACAACACTTTTTACGTGGTTCACCACTAAGGATTACGTCCAAGGAGCATACGCCGACAAGTTGTTGGTCGTACCCAATTCCACTAATCTTCACTAGCTGTGGATTACAAAGGTTTGGGTACATACACTCTGTTCTAGGATTACTGCCTTTACAAAGGATCATGGATAGCTCACTGCTTCCCTCGGGTTACTCCCGTTGTCTCCCTCTGGCTCACTGCCCTTGGTGAAGTCACACTTAGTTTATAGACGTGAAGGTCTCTTCATAATTACATAAGAATGCATCCTATGTTGTATGTAGATGCTCTATTGAAGTCAAATTCTCACCAGAAGATGAATATCAATTTGTGCTGAGCGTACTGGGCAATCTTCCAGCTTTTGTGCAGCTTCAAGAGGACAGATGTACTTTAACAACACTGGCACACTTCTCCATGCTTGGCGCGCAAGTCCCAATCCCGGTGCACAAGTGACACAAAAAAAACTTGCACGACATTGCCTCTTTCAACTTTGAACTTGCGCGATGTTGCGCCTTTATCTCCCCAACTGCCTTGGGTGTGTAGCCAACTATCGGCGTGCACGCTCTACTTATGTGACCCAACCACCACTTCCGCATCTCAACCACCTGTGCGACGAGAGCTCAAACAATCTCTAAGTCTTGAACTCCTCAAGAAATGAGGAGGGGTCGACCTGTATTTATAGGCAACCTGGACCCCCTACGCGGAGGCGCGCAAGTCCCTCATTAGCACGCAAGTCTCGTCTCTCGTAACCTCTGTCGCGCAACTCACATGCACGACCCAACCAATACTTGCGTGACCATCTTTCCTTATCCAAATTTTCAAGTTCTATTATTGGAAAACAATAGGCGCACAAGTCCGAATCCTTCTAGGTACCAGCGCGCAAGTTATTTCACGGCGCGCAAGTCCACTTGCGCGACCTAACCAACACTTGCCCGACCCTTATCCCATTGCCATATTTTGATGTTCTGATCCTAAAAAACATATGGAGTGGAAGTTTCCTATCCTCCAAGTCCTCGGCGTGAAAGTCCCTTTGCCAAAAACAATTTTCTTCATTTGTCGATTTTTAGGCCCAAAAATTTGGCAAACACTGGGAAACGGTGCCACCTTCACTACTATTGTTGGCTTGAACGGTATGATCTCTTTTCGGGTACACATTTTGAACTTCCACTGAGGATTGACAACAAAAACAAACCGTATGCCAAATCATGCTTTGAAGACCTTGGTTCCAACAATCTCCCCCTTTGGGTTTGTTGGCAATCAAAAAATAAATTCAATAGATCTCCATCCATGTGGAATTCAAAAACGCAAAAAAACAACTCAGCCAACACTCTAAGTCTACGTGAGCAATGCTCGGTGTAGAAAACAAGAGAGGAAGCTTGAATTGGGTTCTAGTGTTTTTGGAATTCTTCATGGCGCCCGATGTTTTCATTCTTATACTTCTCATCACAGAAGCATTACTTTCCTTGAATTTATTCCTTTCTACCCCATTGACAATAAATCCAAAGAGCGATAAGTTGTTCAACGTTCAGCTCAAACCATACTCCCCCTGGATAGTATCTCCCCCATAAACCTGCATCACATCCATAAACAGATAAAAACTGTTATAACAAACGGGGAGAGGGGTTTTCCGGAGCCTCCTTATGCTGTAGGAGGTAGTTGAACACCGAGATTCAACCGATGCTTCTCAAACACAGCTGCTGAAAGCAGCTTGGTCAGGATATCAGCCACTTGCTCATCAGTTCCAACATGGTCCATTCTAATCGCACATTGTTCAAACTTTTCTTTGATAAAATGATACTGTATTTCAATATGTTTTGTACGAGAATGATGAACCGGATTCTTCGTAAGATCAATTGCGCTTTTTTTATCATAGTAAATCACCATTGGTTGCTACACCTTATCACCAATATCTGTTAGTTGCTGCTTCATCCAAAGCAGTTGAGTACATGCCCTTGTAGCAGAGATATACTCAGCTTCAGCAGTACTAAGAGAAGTACTTTCTTGTTTCATGCTCAACCAACCAACACATTTCTGCCCAATATAGAAAGCTCCACCACTAGTGGACTTTCTGTCTACTACATCACCATCCCAGTCAGCATCAGAAAACGCTGATAATTCACTATCCCTGCCTACAGCAAAAAATAACCCGAAGTTATGTGTACCTTGAATGTACCTCATGATTATTTTTACTGTCGCCATATGTTCCTCCTTTGGATTACTCTGAAAGCGGGCCGCAAGGCATGTGGAAAAGACAATATCTGGCCTTGTTGCTCTCAGGTATAGTAGGCTTCCAATGATCCTCATGTACATGGTGGGATCAACAGAGTCCCCATCCTCATGCTTTCCAAAATTAGTTCCAACTGTAATCAGAGTTGACATTGGTTTGGAGTCTTGCATATTAAACTTCTTTAGAAGCTCTCTGGCATATTTTTCCTATGAAATGAAAGTGTATTCCTTCTTTTGAATGACCTGTAGCCCCAAGAAATATGTGAGGTCCCCAATCATAGACATTTAAAATTCTGATTTCATGTGGTTGGAAAATTCATCCACTGATTTCTGCCTGCTGCCACCAAATATGATATCATCAACGTAGACTAGAACCATGAATTGATCCTTTGGAGAATTCTTCACATCGAGATTGTGATCAAATCCTCCTCTTTTGAATTACAACTTCTTGAGATATGAATCCAGCCGTGAGTACCACGACCGTGGTGCCTACTTCAAACCATATAGAGCTTTCTTTAGTTTGTAGACCTTTGTTTCATCAAGACCCAAGACAAAGACCACTGGTTTTTCAATGTAGACTTCTTCTTCGAGTACACCATTCAATAATGTTTTCTTGACATCCATTTGATATAATTTATACCCTCATTGGAGTGCCATTGCAAGGAAAAGCCTGATTGACTCTAGTCTAGCCACTAGAGAAAAGGTTCCTTAAACATCAATGCCTTCAATCTGGGAGTATCCTTTACATACCAGTCATGCCTTGTTTCTGATGACACTTCCATGCTCATCAAACTTATTTTGGATAATCTATTTGGTACCAATCACATTGTGACCTTCGGGTCTCTGGACAAGATCCCATGTCTGATTCTTGTCAATCTGATCTAATTCATCATTCAAGGCTTTCACCAAAGATTCATCATTTGCAGCTTCTTTGAATGAAGATGGCTCTATAACTGATAGAAATGAAGATTGTGTGTTATTCCTCATCCTTCTTGTATGAGTGGGTGCACTCCTGTCCCCAATTATGTTGGATGGATCAATCTCAGCTCTTCGATTTCTCTTGAGAGGTTCAGTAGCATTCTTTTCAGCCATAGTTTCTTCTTCAGATTCTTCTTCCGAGTCAACATCATGATGTGACTGATGAGTGTTTTGAACAACTTCCTCTATTTCTGCATTTGTATTTTCTTCACGTTCACTTTTTTCCTGACTTTCTATCACATCAGCATATGATGTCCTAGAAGCATTTGTGGATTTCTCTTCAATTATCTTAAAATCACTGCTTTCTACAATCCTTCTGAAACACTTGTTGAAACATTTGTAGGCTCTGCTGTTCATTGAGTAACCGAGGAAAATTCATTCATCTGCATTGTCGCCATATTTCCCTTGATTTCCTTCTTTGTTATTGATTAAGAATTTACTTCCAAAGACACGAAAGTATTTTAGAGAAGGCTTTCGTCCATGCCACAATTCATATGGTGTCTTCGTCTCACCCATATAAAGTCCTGTTCGATTCTGAATGTACACTGCAGCTTGAATAGCCTCTTTCCAGTAATGTCGTGGAATACGACTCTCAATCATCATAGATCGTGCCATGTTGTTCACCTGTCGATTCCTACGTTCAACAACTCCATTTTGTTGTGGAGTTCTCAAAGCAGCTGCCTCATGCTGTATCCCATTATTCTCCAGATAATTTTCAAATTCAATCGACGTGTATTCTCCTCCATTGTCAGATCACAACACTTTGATTGATCGTACAATATCATTCTCGACGATTCGCCGATATGTTTTCATGCAGTCAAGGACTTGTCGTTTCCTGTGAATGACCATCACACATGCCATTCTACTGTAATAATCTATGAAAAGGACAAAGTATCTTTCTCCATGAGTTCCGACAACATTTATTGGCCCACATACATCTGTATGAATCAGATCAAGAAGGTGAGAGGCCATTTTCTTCTTTGGTTGATATGAACTGCAGACCAACTTCCCACGAATACAAGCATCACAATATTTTACACGCTCATGCTTCAGGTTGGGAATGTCCCTGACAATTCTCAATTTTGATATTTTCTCCATGTCTTGTTGATTGATGTGTCCCAGTCTCCGATTCCACAAATTGTTTTCTTCTTCAACAGTCATGTAACATACATTTTCTTCACTATCAACCTGATACAAGTCGCCTTCTGTTCTACATCCCTTCATAATTGAATTTCCAGTCATTCCCTTGATAGTGCAGCCTTTCTGATTAAAAGTAACTATAAGTCATGAGTCACAGAGTTGACTAACGCTGAGGAGATTATGAATTAGGCCATCTACTTAAAGGACTTCAGTCTTCTTTATTTCTCCATTAGATAATTCGGTACTTCCACTCCCATTGATTTTCAGAGCCCCATCATTACCAAATATTACTGTACCATCAACCTTCCTTATGATAATTGTTATTAGCCTGACATTACCTGTCATATGAGATGAACAGTTGTTATCCAGAATCCAGGTACTGTTGTTCTTTGACGCTTTGAGGGCCACCTCTGCAAGGTTGGATTTCTCAATCTTCTTCCTTTCCTTCCATGAGACATTAGATTGAGTATATATAACTGATGGACTTTTAAATATCTCTTCCACATACCTAGGTTATTCATAGACAAAGTCTTCTTTGAGAGGTGAAAACCTATTTGAAAGAGAAACACTGTCTTGCTGACAAGACTTGACTTGTCTTGAACTTCGGTATGAGGTGTACATTTCCCTTTTTTGCCTGCAATGAGCGGCCTTATGACCAAGTTTATAACAATGATAACAATATCCATAGAAATTATTTCTTCTATAAGAATTAGGATATGAAATTGTTCTCCTTTGTTGAGCTTCTATATCTTCTCCATTCAGATAGCTTCTTGCCTCTTCACAATAAGACATGGTATGGCCCAAATAACCACAGAACTGACACTTCATGAGAGGAAATGTCTTCTCACTTGAATTTCTCCTCATACCTTCTTCCTTGGAAGAATAGTTAGACTGTCTGTCATTTCTGAATGTTTGAGGATAATTTTTAGTTCTCCTTTTAGTTTGGATTGAGGGTTCCTTTTTCAGAACTCTAGGTAACATTTCAACATGTCTACCTTTCATCTTATCTTTATTTTGGATCTTTTCACTTCCAGCAGTTGATGTCTCGGCCTCACAGCCAATTCCACTCTTTCCCAGGCAAGCGGGTCTTTGATCACTCAAGATTTTTCCAACCCCATCTGAACCACACTTGGCTCTTACTAGTAATTCTACATCTGAGAATCTTCCAAACTGTATTTTATTCCTCGATTATTTTGGAGCTGATTCAATCTCCAGTTTACTCCATAGAGTAACAACTTCCTCCTCAAGACCCTCTGCAGTCTTGGATTTTTCATCCAGTCTGGAGGTGAGGTCATTGATGACCTTTGCCTGCTCTTCAATTCTCAGCTTCAGATCTACTACATCATCATTGTATTCAATTATTTTAGACTGTACCTTCACAAATTCTTCCAGTCGTTCAATTTCAGATTCAAGTTGATCAACGTATTCATTTGATTCTTCTACAATTGATTTCCCGTATTTCCGCTCTTACATTTAATCTTAAGCTTACTAACCGCATCCTTAAGTTGCATCTCGCGATCTACACAAGTTCTCAGTTGTTTTTCTCCATCATTATCTTATATCTTTTCAACATTGGCCATCATAGAAGCATGGTTCCCAGTTTTGAATTCTTGTTCTTCTTCATCACAGAATTCATTATCATCTTATTCCTCTTCACAGACAAAACTCTTCCTTTGCATTTTCTTTCGAGATTTAAAGTCTCCCTTTTTGTAGAACCTTCTCTAAGGCTTCTCGAATTATTCATCTTCACTATCTTTATCATTGATCTTTCTTAAGCACTTAGAGGCAATGTGCCCAAGCTTTCCACAATGGAAACATGCGAGAGGTAACTTCCCTTTGAATTTCCCTTCCCCTTCTAGAACTTCTTTGCAATGAGAGAAAGAATTTCTTTTTCTTCGTCATCTTCACCGCTACTATATTCTGAGATTTTCAGTTTATCCATTGCCTTGAATTCCATTTACTTGCTCACCTGAGTCGTAGCATCTTCTGGTTTGACTCTCATTTCATATGCTACCAAGATGCTCAGTAGATCATCTAGAAAATGATTAGAAAGATATCTTTCCTCAAGGGCTGACACCTTCGCATTATAAAGAGGTGGAAGTCTTCTTAATATTTTCTTTATAATATCAATGTCTTTGATTTCTTCTCCTAGACCCAGAATTGCTCCAACCACTTCAGTAATTCGATTGAAGAAAGTGTCTGCATTCTCGTCTGGATGCATCTTCAGATCATCAAACCGATTGTGCAGCACTTGTTGTTTCGCCTCCTTAACATTGAAATATCCTTCATAAAAATTCTCAAGTTTATCCCACATGGATTTTTCTGAGGTGCAATTCATCACCTTGAGGTAGATCTGATGAGAAAGAGCTGAAGTGAGTGCATTCTGTGCTTTAGCATCTGCATCAAGAATTTTCCTATCTGTTTCAGTCATAACTAGGCCTGTTGGATCAGTGACTTGTTTTACATGCACAGTAGAAACGAGAACTTCCATTACAAGAGATCTTAGATGAGATCTCATTCTGCTCTTACAGATCTTGAAATTACATACATCGAAGTGAGGGACTCCCCTGATATTGACTGTGTTTTCCATGATGAAAAAGCATAGATTCTACACCAGCACCCTTTACCCTCTGATACCACTTGAAGGACCCTAGGACACCATGAGAGGGGAGGGGTGAATCAGGGTGACAACTTTTTCTTTTAATGTGATGGATCTAGTTCCCACGTTGGTAGGAACTTGTTGAACCTGTATGATGATTATGATTAGAAAGCAAACATTCACAAGAATATAGAAGACACAAAACTTTTTACTTGGTTCACTACTAAGGGCTACGTCCAAGGAGAATACGCCGACAAGCTGTCGGTTGTACCCAATTCCACTAATCTTCACTAGCTGCAGATTACAAAGGTTTGGGCACAAACACTATGTCCCAGGCTTACTGCCTTTACAAAGGTTCCGGTATAGCTCATTGCTTCCCTCGGGTCACTCCCGTTGTCTCCCCCTGGCTCACTGCCCTTGTTGAAGTCACACTCAGTTTATAGACATGAAGGTCTCTTCATCATTACATAAGAATGCATCCTTTGTTGTATGTAGATGCTCTATTGAAGTCCAATTCTCACCAGAAGATGAATATCAATTTGTGCTGAGCGTACAGGGAAATCTTCCAGCTTTTTTGCAACTTCAAGAGGAAATATGTACTTTAACAACACTGGCACACTCCTCCAAGCCCGACGCGCAAGTCCCAATCCCGGCGTGCAAGTGACACAAAACAACTTGCGCGACACTGCCTATTTCAACATCTAACTTGCGCGATGTTGCACATTTATCTCCCCAACTGCATTGGGCACGCAGCCAACTACCAGCGCGCAAGCTCTACTTGCGCGACCCAACAACCACTTGCGCATCTCAACCACCTGCGCGACGAGAGCTCAAACAATCACTACGTCTTGAACTCCGCAAGAAATGAGGAGGGTTCGACCTGTATTTATAGGCAACCTGGACCCCCTACGTGGAGGCGTGCAAGTCCCTCATTGGCACACAAGTCTCATCTCCCATAACCTCTGTCGCGCAACTCACTTGCACAAACCAACCAATACTTGCGTGACCTTTTTTCCTTATCCAAATTTTGAAGTTCTGTTCTTGGAAATCAATAGGCGCACAAGTCCGAATCCTTCTAGGTACCAGCGTGCAAGTTATTTCACGGCGTGCAAGTCCACTTGCTCGACCTAACCAACACTTTCACAACCCTTATCCCTTTTCAATATTTTTATGTTCTGATCCTCAAAAACATATGGCACGCAATTTTCCTATCTTCCAAGACCTCAGCGCGCAAGTCCCTTTGCCGAAAACCCTTTTCTTTATTTTCCGATTTTCAGGCCCACAAATTTGGAAAACACTGGGAAACGGAACCACCTTCACTACTGTTGTCTGCTTGAAAGGTATGATCTCTTTGCTGGTACAAATTCTTAACATCCACTAAGGATTGACAACAAACACAAACTGTATGCCAAATCATGCTTAGGAGACCCTGGTTCGATGAATTTACACATACTTCATCATTCGAGATAAGGCTGAGAGACACAATAAGAGTGGATTGAGGCTTTAACCAACCATATAGGTATAATTTAAAATAATCAATTAGTAAAATGTTTTAAAGGGATCACAAATTTACCCCTCCCCCTCTCAGTGATTTACAGTGATCTGGGGAGTTGAATTGGTATTTGAGGGGAGGTTAACACTAAAATATCCAAGTAAGTATTTATGATGTGAATATTTGAGGAGATAAATGAGCAACATCAAATAGAGAATTCTTCCAAGACTCATAAAAATATAAATAATAAATGGTCATAGAAGATGAAGAAGAAGCTTACTACAAATGGAGAGACACCTTACATTGAAGGTAATCTGAATGGTACATCATGTGATAATACTTATTATTCTTCTGATAAACCCTAATAAAGCTATTTTGATGATAGTTTAATTATTAATCTTCATATTTCACTCAACGATCATCTGAATAAAGTCACTAGAGAAGTCTAAATACACTTTATTGAAATCATTTCTGCTCTTCAAGATGAAAAATTACAGCTGGAAGAAAAGATAATGCCATGGAAGAAGAATTGGCTAAAAGGTCTGGAATATACAACACTCTCACAAAACTAGTAGATGAAAAGGAAGAAAAAATTTCACTTTTCAATGAAAACATGGTCAAGTTACTGAATAATTTTAGGGAAGTATCTTTGAGAAATAATTCTTTGAGATTTTATTTTTAGAATCATTCAATGGATTTAAATGTTTCACAATGTTTCTATGGTTTTCAAAGCTACTCAACTAGAATACAAATACAAAAAGATAAAAGATCTTCACATCTATTTAAAATAATTAGGAAATGTACATGAATGGAAAATAACAATGATGAAGGATAATTGGGAATGTAAGATGAGATCAGTTGAGGATGAGAAGTACTCTCTCAACATGAAATGTTTAGAATTGGAGGTGAGATTGAAAAATTGAAATCACCCTAAAATGAAACGCCCCAATACGATGAAAGAAGGTATGTTGTAACTACAGTATTAATTGAGTAATATGATTCCAAAATGAACATCATATCATCCTCTAATTTAAGGGAAACTTCCTACAAGAAGAATGTATCCCATAACCCCATTATTTTTATTTATACTAATGCATTTTTATCTGCAAGTACAGGTTCAAAACCAAAATTTGGGAAGATGTGGATTGATAAAAATGATGAACAACCATAGAAACTTTAAGGGTGTATACTAGAATTATTATGAATAGAAACTCTCGGAAGGATGATCCAACGATATAAATACCACTCGAAAAAATGCCAAAAATCCAGACAGACTGATACTACATGAAAAAGGAGATTTATTGGCTATTGTTGGTGTTGATGGAATTTTTGGAATCATACCAATGATTGATTCCATAAAATGTCAGCATATGAAAATTTTTGAAGGCCCACATTTGGGGAAAGTAAATGTGAAGAAATGAAAAAGCCTGCAATGTTAAGGAAGAAAGCACATATGAAAATGAATCGATATTCTAAGAATAGATTTGAATATCCTGAAGTCTTTTATGGTAATTGAAACAGAAGTGGTCACAGTTGTGATGAGTTCTAGATTAGTCATGCCATGCCTCAAGCATCTGTTGATAAGAATAATAGACCACAACAAATGCAGTGGAAATAAAAAGGGGTTGAAATGTCTTCTTTTAGGAATATGAAAAACACTAAAGTCCAGAAAACTGTGAAACAAACTATTTCCAATAAGAATTCTAAGATGGATTCTATGAATGTCATATCAACAAATAAAATATTCTTCTACAATGGAAAGAAAGTCCAAACCATGGATCATGGAAAACTAGCCATGGAAATGAATGAAAGAAAGCTAAAACTAAATGTAGATTCAATTTAGCAGAAGATGGGATTGACTATAGAAATTGTTGAAGATAATAATTTTCCAAAAATATGTAACTTGAAGACAATGCAGAAGCCTTGTGGAAGATCCAGTTTATAAAATATTAAAAATGCAAGTTTAGTCATCATGCCTAATCAATTGAAAATTTCTAGAGAACTGCAAAGAGCTAAAGATGAAGTACTAGATAATGCAAAGAAAAATTGAAACAAGTCATTCCACATGAAAGATAATTAGAATTTCATGAGAGTTTGTAAATACATAATAACCCAAGTGACTCACAAATATTGTGTGGAAGGTGCAAGATGTTAGGATATTAGGGAAAAAATATTTAACTATTTTACCAGTCCAGATAGAGAAAATTTAATAACATGAAACAAAAGCTAAGTCAATGCTGATAGAAGAGAAGAAAAACAACCCCCACAAGTTGAAGGTGAAGGGATGTCAAGAATCCATGCTGAAAATGAAAAATAAAAAATCCAAATGGAGAGGATACTCTAGCACGAAGAGTACTAGACACTTTAGAGCTGTATGGAAATGAGTTCTTGGGTTGATAGAAAAGTCTCATCCCCAGTGCTTTTGTTAATAAGCTCACAAGTGTTCTATCTTATTCTCTTATAATTTTCTAATACATGTGTTCTTACATTGCATGGAATTGAAGATGATGTTCAATCAAAAAATGACAGTTGAATGAGAGAAGTGGAGAACTACAAGTTGAAATCATTAGTCATTATTTGATAATTACTTAAAGTGATCCATAGAGGAAGATTATCCACATTAATATCTTCACGATTATCTAATGATATTCTCCACCATGGAAATTCAAAGGGAGTTCAAACCTTGAGGGGGAGAAAATTTGAAGGAGATGATATCAAGGATTATTTCATGACAAATCATGAAATTCATATCATCTCAAGAAGTTGAAACTAAGGTTATCCAATTAAGCTTTCATCCTTTTTCCTTAATTGTATTAATCATATCAATTACGGGGAAGTGCTTGATTGATGAAAATATGGGATGAAAGGGGGAGATCTATCTTTTCACTTGAACTTTTTAATATGTTTGGTGAGTATGTACATGATTTAGCCTTTTATTGATAAATATGATTTCTTTTAAAACCCCAAGAATAAGATTTGATACATTCTGAGCAGAATTTACATTGTATGGTTGTTTATGGAAAACACTAAAAACTTTGGTCACATCCCTCTTATTTTCTACACTGGGTTTTCCCAAGTAGACTTATATTTGATTAACTAAAGGCTATTTGCTACCTGAACCTTGTGACATCATACCTCTCTCGGAAACATTCCAAAAGATATTATTCAAAGGGAGGAGGACATGTTTTTGAAGAGACCCCACAAACACCTTTGCATTTTGTTGCAAATAATGGGGAGAAACGTTTGGCACACATATTGACACATTCAATGTGTGATTAACTGATATTGTCAAAAAAAATACAACGGGGGAGATTGATGTGAATAAGAGTTGCATTTTTTGTTAATATTTATTGAAGGTCATAAGAGTTTAAATTTTTTTTAAATGAGAAGTCAATATATGAATAAAAGGTATTGAAGAAGAAGTTAGTGAATCCATGGATAATTGTTGTTGATTCAACACATTGAAAACTACTCATGATCAATTCTCCAAGAGGATATGAATTTGATGATTACTGAACTGGTCCTACGTTCGAAGACTTTTATAAAGGTTATACATTGTTTCAACACTTAAAAAATTCCATGCAATACTGAATTTCATGAGGATGGAATTAAAGATTCATCCATTTAATTAAAATGGATGAAGTTTACAATATCAGATGATTGTTTGAGCTAGTCCTCAAAGTCCAGGACATGTGTAAATGGAAAAAACATCCCTCACATCATAGATATTCCATGCATTATGCCTTAATGTATGAAGAATGAAGAAATGATCAATACATCATCCATGATTGGAATAAAGGAATTTTGAATATCTTAGATAAGTTCTTCCAAACAGAAAAAAATGATGATGTTTGATGATGAAGAAGAAATGAAGAAGGGCTTAGTCTGGATGCTACTAATGGTATTTCCCATGCATGGGGTTTGATTGAAGAAGGTGGACATGCAATTTTGTTGTATTAGACACTTAGTTTTAATCCACATATATTTCATTCTCTACACAAAACAATGGTCCAACCATGGAGTTCTAGCTGAAGTCCTCACCCCAATAACTTACAGGACCTGAGGGTCAGCCACACATGAGGGGAACCCTCAAGGCTACCCCACATGAGGCAGGGCATGTGGGTTATGTGTAAGCCTATAGAGCATGCACAATGATAAACCCATGTGCGCTAGGATACATAGTGGGCACTAGGTGCGCGCGCTTGAGGAGCAGAGTGGGTGCAGAGAGTGCACCCGTAGGGTGAACACGGTATGGGGTGGTATCATGGAGGGAGAGATGGGAATTATGAGCTATGTTTGGAAATTCTTGATACTTAAACCGTGAGAAACTTGTTTCCCACTTCGATGTGGGAGGACATTTTAAAAACATGGATGTGATCTACATCGTTTATCTGATCCCGGGTCTTATTTGAGTTGCACGCTCCATCCCGCATCCATCATTATAATTGTGGTCATCCGTGATTAATATGAGATTATCCAATGGCTAAGGAAAGGCACTAAAGTTATCTTAAACCTACGAACACCTGATCTTCACCCGTGAATTAGTGATGATCCAAAACAATGATCACATCACTCCGGACACCATTTGAAATTATTCTAAGCTCGTTTGGATCATCTAAAAAACTGAAAACTTGCATGCATTTAAAGTTTCATGCATGTATCCAAATAATGAAATTCGAAGGAGCCCGATGAAAATGAATATTCTGAGGGTGCACTAGACTTTCTATGTACAAATAGAATATTTTAATGCGTTTAAAAATGCTTGCACGTGAGGATCGCACCAATAAATAAGGACATTATGTTGAACAGAAAGAAACTGAGACATGCAAACATATCTTGATCCATGTTTGAAGATTTCAAAGAACCATAAATATCAAGCGTTCAAATATTTTAACCCCACAATTTTGAACACACTCCTCACCTTTAGAATGTGGATCCCAAGAAGTTATGAGGTTGCTACCATTCTCGATGAAATGTGCTCTTTTTTCTCCAATGAAATTGAGCAACCACGAACCCTCTATTTCGTGAAAGGCATAAGGTTTCCACATAGCCTTGCTACGCGAAGAAGAGTGAACCCCTTGGTTTTCCAAATAATCCATGCATCCCTTGCGTGAAGAGAAGAACCATGAACCCCATGGCTTGGGAAATAACTCACACTACCCGTGCAAATTTCCCATAAGAACACAGTAGGTTCTTTGAACCCTCACTTTGTCTTTGTGATAAGTAGCTCACGGGTAAAACAACCGGTGTACTTGCACCCTTGTTTTTCTCTTGGGAAGACAGAACCATGAGCCTCTGAGGTTATGTGAAGAAGACTCTCGCTCACCCAATGCATGAAGCAGGGAGAACTCGTGCACTCCTATTTGCGTGGAGATAAAGAATACACTTCTATCAAAACATATATATATATATATATATATATATATATATTAAATTTTGTGTTTGCAGGATTTGGGTCTTGTGAAGATCATAACCTTTGCGTGAGAATAAGAAAGGGATAGTGTATATATACACATCCCAAGGAGAGAAAGAACGGACCCAAGGCACTTTATAGAGGAAGAAGAATGTACGCACGATGCATATGAATTCATATGCCTGAATTGAGATAACCAAAAGTGTATGAACAATATAAAATAGTGGACTACACTAATTTGGGTTTGATGAAAAAATATGCATGACATGCATTAAAGCCGAATTAAAAGAACAAGTGTGTGTGTTAAAGGAACCAAAAAAAAGAAGAGAGAGGTAAAAGAATAAAGAGAAAATGTGTGTTCCAAAAAGACCACACCCATTGGGGTTTTCACACAAGATAGAAGAAATGAATTGTGCCTGAATGGATGCCTGAACATGAACATGTAAAGAAAGTTAAAAGGAAGAATAAATGATTGTGAGTACACATATGTAAACAAAAATAAAAAATTCCATGAACTTCATACATGAAGCATAACAAATTCATATGTTTCCAAGTGAGCCTATCCTTATTATTTGAATGATTACATAAGTGTATGTGATTCTTTCCATGAGAACAAGGATAAGTGTTAGTGAATTTAGTATTTTCACTAAGAAGAAGAAATTGGAATTTCCAAATACAAGAAGTATCATATCCCATGAAATCCATGTAGATGTGAGTGATAATTGAGACTAAATCCAGATAGAGTTAAATAAGATCATCCATCAATGTTTAAAGTATTTAAGAATCCAAGAAGGCAGACATAGTTGATATTGTTCATGATTATTCTTGCATTCATGAAGAGTTTTTGTGCACCACTTGCACACATCTCAGTGAGTCCTAGTCTTCATCAGAAGAAGAAATAATTTGCTTTCATTGTTGGAACTGAGCACTGATCCAATGAAGTTATCAGAATTATTGAGCAAGGACAAAATAATTTTGAAGATTCTTGAAGAGATACACAGGAAACTGTGATTCAGCAAGCATGTGTGGGAAGATCTCAAGATCATCTACACTAAATCATAGAATAACATACTGAAGGAAGCTTCTTGTGTGACTCGAGAGCTAGAAGACCCCTGTGAGATTTAGGGAGGGGAATAAAACTTCACTGGGAATCTGAAGAAGGCCAATGTGACTATGGTAACATTGTGGGAAGTAGTATAAAGAACCTCATTTGGTAATTAGGAGAGACACAATGGGACTCTGTATCGACCATCGTAATTACTAACCAAATTATAGTGGTGAATCTGTGTTGGTGTGAATAACCAACACTGTAAGGAGTAGGTCTTTTAATAGAACCATATAAATCCTTTTGTTCAGTGCCTTTAAATTTACAACATCATTTGAGATAAGGCTATGAGACACATGAAGAGTGGATTGAGGCTTTAACCAACCATAGAGGTTTAATTTAATAGAATAAATTAGTAAAATTGTTTAAAGGGACAAACTGATTCACCCCTCCCCCTCTCAGTGATTCACACGGATCTGGGGACTTCAATTATTTATGTATCCCTTACTGTGGTTTTTATTCTCATACCATGTTTTAAACTATTTTTCAAAATACTTAAAGAATAATAGATTCAAGGATGTGACCAGATAAAATTCATGTTTTTTAAACTTGAAATGAACCATTTTAATTTTTAAAATGTTTCAATTTATTAAAAACAATTTATAGTGATTAAAGTGTCTACTTGTAATATTTATGTTTTTATTTATGAGTTATGGAAAAATTCTCTAAATCGCTAAACATTAAAATATCCTCAATGTGATATAATGTATTATTATTTTCTTAACCCAATATAATTTAATGTTTATGGTTGGGGCCTTATAGTTGGTATCATAGGATTTTTTAGACATATTTAGAGATTATGATGTTTTCATAAGAGTTAGGGATATCATCACGGGTTTATAGCTAAGGTTGATCATATGTTAAATGTATTAAACCCCCCTTTTTAGTGTCTATGATCTGAACTATTAAGGAGACCAATCATATTTTCTGAAGAAATTTACCTTTGAAGAAATTATGGGTTATTTGTTTTTTAGATGGAAAATGGGAATTAGGAAATAAACTTTTGGTTTGAAACATGTTTTGGTTATTTTTGAGTTCTTTATAATATTTTTGTAATATTATATGTATTTAATTCTTTTATAAAAAGGAAACCCCATAGGATATGTGACACCTAGTTTCATATGACAGGGTCATGAGAATCTAACCCACAACCAAAGGGAAAAAAAGGTGCATCGCCCACAATGGCCTACGTGAAGTCCCTGGTTAGTATGAATCTTCCTTTTAGTTAAATGATATTATGGATTAAGAATATTTTTATTTGGGAGATTTATATTTTATCAAATGCATATCCTTGGTATTGGAAAATGATTATGGGATTTAGTGATAAATGTAATTTTGAAAGATGATAACTACTTTGGGATCCCTATATACGTAAGTAAAATAGAATACTATGGGATTTTATTTTATGAGTACGAGCATAACTATATTCTATATGAATCCATGTTTTAGTGTGGGTTTATTATGATATGGGTTTTTTATGGATGTTATTAACCTACCATAGAGAATATCTAATTAAAATTTTACTTTTTGGTATCAGACATTAAGAGTGTTTTATGTTATTAGGTGATAAATGGTTAAATTTATGTTGGAAGACTTTGTTATAAAATCCTTATAATTTTTTGGGTTTCCATTTTATTTTTGATTATTTTGAGGAATTTTAAGGACAATTAGTTATCAAATGGTATTTGTTTACCATTATATATTAGTGTTTAATTTTTGAGATTAAAAGTAGTTTTTCCTCATACAATGGTTTATTATTTTGGGATAATTATCTTATTTTATACTAAATTTTTTTAGTTTTGACTAATGGTTCAATAAATTATTAATATATAGTAAATATTTTTTTGATAAATGATTCTCTAGAAGTTGACTCTACTATTTCAGGTGTGAACATGTCATCATGAATACTCATAATTTGGGAGAAATGATGAGTTTTTGGTACAAATTATTAAAGGACGAAACTCTACATGAAAATTATGTATGTTTATTTGTTTTATTATTCATGATTGAAAATAAATTCCTCAACATTATGAAAATCATATTGAAACAAAAGTTTTTTGATTAATTTTATAACTAAAAAATCAATGATCATTTAACCCATCCCAATGTTGTGGTTTTTTGATTGGTAACATTTCCGGATACTATTTTCTATCACCCTCCATCATAACATTATGGTTAGTTTTCTCTTCCATATCTATGTTTTCCTACATAAAACCCTAGTTTGTGTCATCTTGAGTATAAGGATCCGGCCATAAACATTACATAATCTTGAATTAAATGAATAATTCATATTGATGATCTTTTCAAGATTATAGTTTTAGAGAATCAGGACATAAATATTACATTACATCTCAAAAATTAAAAGGTAGATACTTCTACTCAGTTTCCATTTTTTCATATAATAAAAACTCTACATAAAAATAGACATGTCTAGTCCCATGATTGAGATGGCATGATTTTTCCTTGATCCCATCCTTGACCCTATTCATCTTTAGGTCCTGTGAAAAACATTTCAAAGCTTGGGATGAGCATAAAAAGCTCAGTAAGGGATATAAAACAAAGAAAGAAAGCAGTAGTTCATCATTTCATACATAACATAAGTTCTTTAACATACATCATGAAATCATATGAATAAAATATAGAAAACTTAAATCATAAAGGTTACTTGTGGAATCCATATCATACTTACATTATAGATATCACAACTAAGTAGGGAGTTACATTTCGAATACCCATCACAGTATATTCCATAAATATCTTAGGAGAAACATTTACATTTACCTCTGTCACATTACCCAATGCATTGGAGAGATATCTCAGGCTCACTCACCCTAGGTTTATCACGAAACCACCCGTATACGTAACAATTCCCAAGAACCATAACCTATTCATAACACACAAAACAATCTTAATGGAAAGATAACATTTCCACAATTCAATCACAATATATCATTTAAATACATCGACATAACAAATCCACTATAAAAACCATTTTCAACAAAAAAATACGTAATAGAGTATATGGTATTTATTTTTCTTTTAAAAACATTACGGCTTGTTAAGGAGGCCAAAGATCAAATAATACTTGCGGCGATGGAAAGGTCGTTGTCACCCCTTATGTTAAAAAGAAACATTTATTTTTATCATTTAGTAAAACGATTCATAGAAAAAGATTCCATTTGAATGAATTGAAATTTCAAAGGTGTTCATACACTGTATAAAAGACAATCATGTAGTTAAACAAAATATTCCTCAATTAAAGGAGATTGAGATGAAGTCCTTTACTGCGTGCCCTACTTGACATATTCTTTCTTTAATCTCATAAATAAAAAACTAAAGTTAATTTCTAATTTCTATTGAACCATTTTAATGTTTATTATTACTTTTATATCCCTTACTACCATGTCATAAACATTATGTAATCATTTAAGTTAATAATGCTCGTTTTGATGATTTTTCATACTTTAGTCAAAAATGGACTTCTTATAATTAAAACCTGTTCATGTGGTCAAAGGTTATTATATCCACAATTATATTAATGATTTAATTATAATATATATCAAATATATCCAGTATATACATGTATTTATAATAGTACATAACATTTGGAGGTAAGAAATATAATGCACCGTTCATGGAGACGGTAAGCTGTACGTACACATGAACGGTACTATCATTTATATTTCTTATTTTAATGGAATTAAAACATAATGATACATAGTTATATTATAATTCCAGCATAATATCATATATAATATCATTAACTTCATTCTTTATACATCTTACATATGGCATTAATGATTCATATCACTTAAAGGGGGAGGTAGTCTGTACTTCCACAAATGAAATTATCGATTTTACCCATAATGGAAACCATAAAGGTATGTTATAAATGAAAAATAAAGAAGCATAAAGAAAACATAAACATAATATATATCATATATAAATACAGTTCCATCTTAATGGTTCCCATGAGAGGAAGTAGGAGATAATTAAACAATCCTCGTTTCGTGAGGCGTAGTTTGCCATCCACAGAAATAGTATGCACTTTACCCATTAGATGGAGGTGTGTGAAAGTGTAATTCGAATAAATATGATAAAAAAATACTATTATATTGAGGATATTTATTTTGTTATAAAAGAAAAGAATAGAAAGAGTTTAGTGGTTGGATAAGTAAAATAATATAAAATAATTTAAGAGAAACTGTTACCTTTAAATTGGGTAACTTCTTTTGGATTGAAACAAAAGGACTTCTTAAAGTGACTTTTGCCTAAGTTAAGGATTCTAAGTGGAATAGTGGAATATTTAGAGCTTATTTGGGTTGGGTTTGGATGAGCCAAGGGGCTTGAGAGGTGTGAGAAATGGTTTAGAGGTGAAGGATTTTTATAAGGGGTAGGGGCTCTTTTGGAAAATGTGAAAATATTATTTTATTATATAATGGTTTTCTGTTTCTAATGGTCTAAAACATATTAAAGTAGAAGATAATATGACTCATAGTATAAATAAAAACATTAATAAAGAATTGGACTGGTTTTAGAAATTTTTTAATATTGATAATATTATTTATTTAAATCATTTATTAATGAGGTAAACACTTCATCATTATTGTGTCATAATAAATTTTATTTATTTGATGTCTAAAAATTATTAAAAAATACAATAATGCAGGAAATAGTTTTACCCTTCCAAAAAATATTTATAGTCGAAAAGATAACTTACATAACCCTGTGTAAAAATTAATTTACTAAAAGATATTTTTTTTGTAATTTTTTTCGTTACTTTAAATTAATTAAAATAAATTGTCATTATCACACTTAAGTGGCTCCATGGGGTACCAAAAGAGACCCAAGGATTCCCATTGTCGGACATGACTCATCCAATAAGGGTAGGACAAGTGTAAAATTAAATTTTTATTATTATGATATTCCTTTTACCTTGAATCACCTTATTTACCTTTAACCGTTGAAAATAAAAGTCAAAAGTTACTATTCCACAAAAAATATTTTCATCTTATTAAACCAAAGTTTACCAAATAATAACAACCATGTATGTCAAATTTTCAAAATTCAATTCCCTGAAGCATTACAATTTCCTCTAATTGAAAGAGTCAGTTTTTAACTACTACTTAGTGGTTTCACTATTCATCAAAAATTGAAGTTTTTCAGAAAACTAACAAAAATTCAGCCGAATATATATTTGATATTCCGAATTCTAAAATTATGTATCTTTTAAAAAATAAAAAACATATAATTTGGATTAATTAATTTAAAATTTATTCCCGTTGTTAAAACAAAAAGTTTGTTTTTAATAAATATTAACTACTAAAAGATTGACACGTTTTTATTTCCAATTTCAATGTAAAATTAATTCCAATGACAAACATTAGATTAAATAGTAAAAATATTATCTAATTATCCTTTGAAATCAATAAAAAGATAATAAAACCATATAAATAAATTATATTAAAAGGTATTTTTGAATTAAAATATAGTATTTTCATTATTCATCAAAAAATGAATTTTATCAGAAAAATACCAAAAATTTACAAAAAGTAAATATTGATGTCCCGATTTTGAAGAAGAATTATATTTTGGCAAAAAGAACATATAAAAGTGACCAAAACTATATTTCTAGAGGGTTCACCATCAAAAGATGGTAAATCGATTTTTAAAAGAATATTAGAGTATTTATGTTTAAAATTATATTAAGTCAAATTTTAAGCCTCTAAAATTAATTGGATAAATGTAAAAACATTTAGCTAAAATGTATAATAATATGTTAGTTAGATATATTCATTCCCACCAATATAATGGCTATTCGTTAACTAAATATAAAATAATATTATTATATTATTAGAGTGTAATGTAAGATTTCAAAGAAACATGTTGTTGCCTATCTGGTATGGCATCGAGCATTTAAACCCCTTTAAAGTAAAATTAATATTTCAATCACAAATATGAATAATTATGAAAATTTGTTATTTCATTATTTACCTGGGATGTCACATCCTTCCCCCCTTCTGTAAATTGTGTCCTCATAATTTTTATTCACTTATCAAACAAGTGGGGGTATTCATTCCTCATAGAATTTCCAGATTACCATGTTGCCGCTTCAAACATTTAGTCTTATCACAAAAATTTTACCTGGTCAATCACCTTATTCCACAACACTTTATCTCTTCATGAAATAATCTGGGTCAACTATTCATTATAAGAGATATTCTCTTCCAACAGAACAACCTCTAGATATAAAACATGAGGTGGCTCTTTCATATACATTCTCAACATTGAAACATGAAAAAAATTGTGTACCTGGGATAAACTTTTAGGTAAAGCCACTCTGTAAGAAACTTATCCAACTTTCTCTTGGATTTTCAAGGGTCCAATGAACCTTAGAATCAACTTTTCTTTCTTAACAAAACGTATCACACTTTTCCATGGAGAAAAATTGACAAAGACATGATCACCTACCTTAAAATAGAGATCCTTCCTCTGATTACGCACATAACTTTTTTCCTGCTCTTAGCTATTCTCATGTGCTTCTAAATCAAATAAACCTTTTCTGCCATCTCTTCTACCAATTCTGGTCCCATTATCTTCCTTTCACCAACTTCATCCCAAAAATATATAATTTGACACTAATTTCCATATAATGCCTCAAATGGATCCATCTGTATAATAGAATTATAATTGTTATTATAGGAATATTCAACCGAAGAAATATGTATGTCCCAACATCCCTGGTAATCTTGTGAACATGCACGTAGCATATTCTCCAAGGCCTGAATTCTCTATTCTGATTGTGGATGAAAATCTGTTCTAAAATTTAATTCAATACCCAACGACTTCATAAGGACTTTCCTAATGTTAGAAGTAAAACTAGGATCTTGATCAGATAGAATGTATATGGAAAATCTATTAAACCTGACAATCTATTTAACATACAATCGAGAATGTTGATCTAGAGACAATGTATCTCTAATAGGAAGGAAATGAGCAGATTTAGTCAACCCATCAATAATAAGCTAGATTTCATTATTACCTCAATATTTCTTTAGTAATCCCAGAACGAAGTCCATGGATATATTTTCCCATTTTAACTCTAGCACTCGTAAAGACTAATGCATCCTTTTTTGTAATTGTCGCTCTACTTTAACCTACTGATAATTCAAACACATCACAGTAAAATCATCAATATGTCATTTCATTCGATCCCACTAGTAATACTCCTGAAGATCTCTGTACATCTTAGTACAATGATAATGAACTAAAAATGGAAAACTTTGAGCTTTACATAACAACTCATTCTTTAACTGGGAATCAAATGTAACACAAAATCTCATCCCAAACATCTTAACACAATCATTATCATTGTTAAATTCAGTAAACTTACCCTCCTGAACCAACTCCACCATTTTCTACAACTCACATTCTTCTTTATGTGCTTGCTTTATTTTTTCTGATAGAGATGATTTTACTGACACCTGAAACAAAAGAGAATAATTTCCTGCACCAACAACTTCTATTCCAAAGTTCATCAAATTAAAAACCAAAGGATCTCGTTAGAAACGTAGCATGGTTAACGAAGCATTTCTTTTTAGACTCAAAGCATCAGCCACTTTATTTTCTTTACCTGATAGTAAAGGATCGTGCAATCATAATCCTTGACTAATTCTAACCATCTCCTATGTCTCATTTTCAATTCTTTCTAAGTGAATATATACTTCAAACTTTTTTGGTCAGTATATATTTCACATTTTACTCCATACAAATGATGCCTCCAAATTTTTAAAGCAAAAAACAATAGCACCTACTTTCAAATCATGTGTAGGGTAATCTAACACACGAGGTTTCAACTGATGTGTCGTATAAGCAATTACCTGATAATTCTGCATAAGTACATCGCCAAGTCCTTTCAATGAAGCATAACTATAAATAACAAACTCCCCATTTCTGGAATGTAGTGCCAAAACTGAAGAATTCTCCAATTTTCTTTTCAATTACTGAAAACAATCATCACATTCTTTGGTCCAAATGAACTTAAAACCTTTTCAAGTTAACTTATTAATTGGACTAGATAACCGTGCAAAATTCTCAATAAACCTCTATTAATAACCTACCAAACAAAGAAAACAAGGAATCTCAGTTATATTTTTGGGTCATGGCCATTATTCAATAACTTTTGTTTTAGAAGGATCATTAGTAATGCCATTTTTCGAAACAATGTGACCATGGAAAGAAACTAATTGTAACCAAAACTCACACTTGCTAAATTTCCCAAATAATTTATTTTCATTTATGGTTTGAAAAAAACCGTCAAATGACTTTCATGCTCCTCTTTACTTTTAGAATAAACCAAAATATCATCAATGAACACAACCACAAACTCATCCAAGAAGTCAAGGAAAATTATATTCATAAGATCCATGAATACAATAGGTTCATTAGTTAAACCAAAAGGCATAACAACAAATTCATAATGGCCATATCAAGTACGAAACATGATCTTCAGAACATCTGCTTCCTTTACTATCAACTGATGGTACCCCTTCATTAATCAAATCTTAGAAAAATATTGAGCTCTCTGGAGCTGATCAATGAAATCATCGATATGAGGAAAATGACACTTGATCCTAATAGTAATGTTATTCAATGCTCTATAATCAATGTAAATTTTCATTGAACATTATTTATTTTTAACAAAAAAGACAAGAGCACCCCATGGTGATGTTCTAGGTCGAATGAAACCTTTATCTAATAACTCCTACAATTGCTTCTTCAACTCTAAATGTTTAATTTTATCCATTCAATAAGGTGGTTTTGAAATTGTCTTAGCGTCAGGAACAAAGTCAAAAGTAAATTCAACATCCCAATCACGTATAATACCAGGTAACTCATCAGGAAATACATCAAGGTACTCATTTACCATTGGAACATCATTAATCTGAACAGTTCATTTATTTTCATCAATATGTGCAAGGTGACATTCATTTCCATCTTTTACTAATTTCTCATATTCCTGATATGTTATCCAAAGTAAGGGTTTATTCTTGTACACAAACTAAAAATCATTTTGAAATGAAACCTCTTTACCTCTATAGTCAATCTTAGCATGATAAAAATTAATGCAATCCATACCCAAAAAAACATCAAACACTACAATAGGCAAAACAATATAGTTTGCAGGTAGATTCTTTCCGCACACATGGATATGATGGTTCTTATAATTTATTTTTATTTCAAAATTTCCTCCAAGTGTTTTTACTATATGTTTAGGATTCATATCTTGATATGGAATTCCCAATTTACAAGAAAACTTCTCATAAATGAACGAATGTGTAGACCCTGAATCAAACAACACATTGACATAATTTGAACAAATAAACAGTGTTCTTGATGCTTCTTCATTTGATGGACCAATATTTGATGATGTAGTTGAAAAGGACTTCACAACTTTTTTCTGCTTGTAGTCTGGTTGCATTTCCTTAGTAGAGTTATTCATTGGACACTCATTTGCATAATGCCCCATTTCGTTGCACTTAAAACATTTTAATGATTGTAAATCAGATTTTGTCTTACCATTACCCTGCTTTTTTAGTGCAATTATGAGACTTATGTCACATTTTACCACATTGGTAGCTCTTACCAGAATTCAAAAGACATTCCCCAGCATGCCTTTTACCGAAATTCTCGCAAACTATAAACTTATGTTTCTTACCAACAGACTTTTTTAAAGAGTTCATCCATTTCATCTACCACCTGGACCTCTTATTATGTTGTATGTTAAAGAATACATGATTATTGACAAACTCCATTTCCTCCTTCTCCGCACATAAAACATGTTTTTCATAACATTTTAACTCCCGATAAGATAAATACATTTGATACTTTGGATTTAATTCTATGTAAAAACCGTTGATTTTACTCTCAAGATCTCGAATAAAATTTAGAGAATACCTTTCCAGTCGACTGAATTTTTCATCCTAAGAAACCACTGAGTCATCCTCCTACCTCAATTCTAGGAATTGTTTTTCTATCCTAAGACGAACCACCTTAGGAAAGTATTTCACGAGAAACATACCTTTGAATTAATCCCAATCAAGAGCATCAATCTCCTCACTATCCCTGATATTTTTCACCATCGAACACCACTGATCAGCTCCACCTTCAAAACAATAAACAATGAGACTAACCTCTTGATGTTCTGAACAACCCATGACATCAAAACTTTTCTCTAGTTCTTTAATCCACCCTTCTATTAGCACAGGGTCATATGATCTTATGAATGATGGGGTATATTGCCTTATAAAATGCTCCACAACTGACATGATCCTATGTTGTTGATCTAGCTGATCTCGTGCATGGATATCAAAAACATTTATAGCCTGATTCAATTTTTCCATCACTACAACAAGCTGTTCAGTTCCAATTCAGACCATCTCAGGTTACGGATTTGGAAGGTTGTCTTCCTCCTGATGTCGTCCCAACATAGTTTCCCTATTTCCTATGTGGAAAACCTAGCTAAACACAAAAATATCTTAGGTGAAGGAACATGGAAATTTCTAAATTATATATCATTTCAATATTAACTTAAATTAATTTATGGATATTAATTTAACAATACCCTAACTCAAAATTTTATCTAAACCAACCTCTGATAGCAACTATAAGGACTAGTCATTAAACATTACATAATCATTAATTAAATGAAAAATTCACATTGAGGATATTTTCATGTTTAGATTTTTAGAGAATTAGGCCATATCTATTACATTACATCTCAAAAATTACAAGGTAGACACTTCTACTCAGTTAAAAAAAAATTCATAAAATAAAAAATCTTGAGGAAAAGTGTCATGTCTAGTCCCATATTTTAGATATCATGAATTTTCTGTGATACCATCCTTGACCCTATTCATCTTTAGGTACTGTGAAAAAACATTTCAAAGCTTATGATGAGCATAAAAAGTTCAGTAAGGATTATAAAACAATGAAATGAAACATTAGTCCATCATTTCATACATAACAAAAGATCTTTAACATACCTCATGAAATCATAATATTTATGAATAACACATAGAAAACATAAATCAAAAAGTTATCTTATGGCATCAATATCATACTTATATTATAGATATCACAGCTACATAGGGAGTTACATTTGGAATACCCATCACAGTTTATTCCCTAAATCTCATTGGAGAAACATTCACGTTTACCTCCCTCACAATACCAAATGCATTGGAGAGATATCTTGGGCTCACCTGCCCTAGGTTTATCACAGAATCACCCATATATATAACATTTCCCAAGAACCATAACATATTCATAACACATTAAAAAATCTTAATGGAAAGACAACATTTCCACATTTCAATCACAATATATCATTTAAATATATTGGCACAACAAATCCACTAAAATACCATTTTCAATACCAAAATACGTAAAATATTATAAGGTATTTTTTCCTTTTAAAAGCAATATGGCTTGTTATGTAAGCCAAAGATCAAATAATACTCGTGGTGGTGGAAAGGTCCTTGTCACCACTTACATTAAAAAGATAAATTTCGTTTTATGTCATTTAGTAAAACACTTCATAGAAAAAGATTATATTTGAATGAAATGGAATGTAAAATGTGTTTATACGCTGTATAAAAGAATTTCATGTATTAAACAAAAAATTCCTCAATGAATATAGATTGAGACGAAGTCTCTTATCTCTTGCCTGACATGACCCATTCATTATTTAATCTCTTGAATAATAAACTAAAGTTAATTTCTACTTGCTTAAGAACATTTTTCATGTTTATTATTTCTTTTATTTCACTTATTACCATGATATAAATAACAATCAAAATGCCTAGGAGTGAGTCAGACCTGCTCCTACCAAAAATTTAAGTTTATATTTATTGTTTTTTTGATTTTTGGTACTCGAGTCAAAAATGGACTTCTTATAATAACATGTTATTCACGTGGTCAAAAGTTATTATATACATAATTATATTCATGAATTAGTTATCATATATATATATTATATCCATTATACACCTGTATTTATAATATTATATAACATTTTGAGGTAAGAAATAAAATGCACTGTTCATGGAGACGGCAAGCCGTGCGTACGCATGAACGCTATTTTCATTTCTATTTCTTATTTTAATGAAATTAAAAAAAATTATACATAGATATATTATAATTCCAGTATAATATCATATATAATATTATTAACTCTATCCTTTATATGTCCCACATACTGAATTAACGAGTCATATCACTTTGAGGGGGCGGTAGTATGCACATCCTCAAATGAAATTATCGCATTTACCCATAATGGAAACCATGAAGGTATGTTATAATTACTAAATACAGTAAAAAAACATAAAATAATATATATCATATATAAATACAGTTCCATCTTAATGTCCACCAGAGAGGTGGTAGGAGATAATTGAAAAATCATCATTTCGTGAGGTGTTAGTTTTCAATCCACAGAAATTGTATGTTCTTTACCCATTAGATGGAGGTGTGTGAAAGTGTAGTTTGAATGCTTATCTTAAATACATACTAGTATATTGAGTATACTGGTTTTGTAATAAAATAAAAAAGGAAAAAAAATTTAGGGGTGGGAGACGTAAAATAAAAGAAAATAATTTAAGAAAAAATGTTACCTTTAATTCGGGTAACTCCCTTTGGTTTGAACCAAAATGACTTCTTAAAGTGACTTATGCTTAATTTAGGGATTCTAAGTGGAATATAGGAATCTTAAGAGCTAATTAGGGCAAGTTTTCCATGATAAATGTGGCTTTAGAGGTGTGAGGAATGGGTTAGATGTGTGGTATTATGATAAGGGGGAGGGGCTCTTTAGGAAAGTGTGAAAATGTTATTTTATTATATAGTTATTTTTGGTTTCTAAAGGTCCAAAAAATATTAAAGTAGAAGATAATATGACTCATGGTGGAAATAAAATCATTTAATATGAATTGTACCGGTTTTATATATTGTTTTAATCATTATAATATTATTTATTAAATTTATTTATTAATGTGGTAAACATTGCTTCATTATTGTGTCATAAATAAGTTTATCTATATAATGTATAAGAATTATAAAAAAGATAAAATAATTTAGGAAATTGTTTTACATTTACAAAGAATATTTATATTCAAAAATATATCTTATATAACCCTATGTAAAAATTAATTTACTAAAAGATATTTTTTTATGTAATTTTTTCCCTTACTTTATGTTACTTAAAATAAATTGGAATTATCACTCTTAAGTGGTTCCATGGGGTCCCAAAATAGACCCCAGGATGACCATGGTCGGATATGACTCATTCCATAAGGTTAGGACATGTTTTGAGGTAATTTTGTATTATTATGATATTCTTTTTACCTTGAATTGCCCTATTTAGCTTTAATTTTGGTAAATAAACATCAAAAGTTACTATTCCCCAAAAATTATTTTCATCTTATTGAACCACATTTTACTTAATAATAACAATCATTATTTTCAGATTTTCATAATTTAATTCACAGAAGTGGAAAAATTTCATTTAAATGAAAAAGTCAGTTTTTTACTACTACATAGTGGTTTCACTATTCATCAAAAATTGATGTTTTTCAGAAAACTACCAAAAATTCAGCCTACGCTATATTTGATATTACGAATTATAAAATGATGTCTATTTTATAAAATTTAAATCATAGAAGTTGGATTAATTAATTTGAAATTAAGTGTCATTATTAAAACAAAAATCGCGTTTTTAAGAAATATTAACCATCAAAAGATTGACAGTTGTTTACGTCCAATTTCAATGTGGAATTAATTGAAATGACCAAAATTGGTTTAAATGGTAAAAATATAATCTAATTACATGTTAAAACCAATTAAAAATATAATCAAACCATATAAATAAATTAGAATAAAAGGCAATTTTGAATTAAAATACAATATTTTTCTTTATTCATCAAAAAATGAATTTTATCAGAAAAATACAACAAATTTTCCCAAAGTAAATCTTGAAGTACCAATTCTGAAGAAGAATTTTATTTTGTCTAAAATAACATATAAAAGTGACCAAAACTAGATTTAAAGAGGGTTAGCCATTAAAAGGCGGTAAATCGACCTTTTAAGTAATATTAGAGTATTTATGCTTAAAATTAGATTAAATCACATTTTAAGCCTCGAACATTTATTGGATAAATGTAAAAACATTTAAAAAACATGTATAATCATATTGTAGTTAGTTATATCTATTCATGCCTATAACAAGTCTAGGCTTCAACTACATTTAAAATAACATTATTATATTATTAATGTGCAACGTAAGATTTCAAAGAAACCCTTTGTTGCCTCTCTGGTACGCCATCGAGTATATAAACCCCTTTTAATTAAAATTAATATTTAATTCACAAATATGAATAATTATGAAAATTTATTATTTCTTTATTTATCTGGGATGTTACATCGAGTGTCTATTATACTTCACTTTATATCATTGAATGTGGAAGTTTTATTGACCCCTTTTCTGATGTATGTTTCTAATAAAGGTATTTTGAAGATTCATAACTAATTTAACGAACCTAAATTAAAATTGAGAAGAATAAATTTCCAAATGGGGGTAGGGGGAATATAACATCCTGTGTTTTTAAAATGATACAATATGTTCGATAACATACATAATATGCCACATTGAACTTAAGCATTATTATGTTACCTTATAATCTAGATGTTAAAATATAGGTAATGAATATTTTTAATTGATTTATGAATATTTTTATTACACATTAATTTAAATAATTATTTTTTGAATGATTATTTATAAATAAAAATAAAACCATTTTGAATTAAAAGGAAATGTTTTTCTGAAAAAAAGATTTACATGAAAATATGTGATTTTATAAAATAACAAAATAACATATAATGGATTCTATTAATGCAATATATATGTAATATATTAAATGAATTTTTTATAATTCATATTATCTTTTTTACTGGAAATTATATAAGAACAAATTCAATTTTACAGATAAAATGAGCATTTTTTCTGAAAATGTAATTTTACCGCTATTTGATGGAAACCCCTTTTTAAATCAAGTTTATTAACAATTTTATGATTATTTATGACATAATAATATTCTTCTTTGGAATTGGGACATCATAATTTACCTTGGTTGTAATTATGGTATTTTTCTCATGAAATTCACATTTTGATGAATAGTGAATTATTCTGCATTTTAATTCAAAATGGTCTTTTCTTAAAATTTATGTATATAGTAAGGTTCTCCTTTGAATTTGTTTCAAAGAATAATTAGATTATTTATTTATTTGTTGACATTAGAAATTGTAAATTCTCTATGTATTTTTATTTACCATGGGTAAAGGGTGAATCAAGCATATAAGGGTAAATAATTATGTTATAATAAAATAAATAAACCCTAAAACATTTCCTAATCTGATTGGATGAGATATGGTCGACCATGATCATCATTGGGTTGATTTTAGGACCCCATAGAGCCACTTGGGTGTGAAAATGACATTTTACGACAATTAATTTAAAGTAATGAAAAATATTATATAAAAATTTATCTTTTTAATAAAAAAAATTTAAAGTGGGGTTTTATAATTGATATCATTGACTATAAATAGTGATTAGAAATATATAAATATTTCCTAAATCATGGTATTTTATTTACAAATTCTACACATTAAATATATAAATTTATTTATGAAACAATGACGATGCATTGATTACCTTATTAATGAAGGATTGAAATAAATGATATTATAAATATTAAGATAAATATAATTCAAATGTTTTGATTTCATCAAAAGATTTTTTGGATTATTATAACATGTTATATTTGTGTTAATGTATTTTTATGAATGAATCAAGTTAGTATGACTTTAACATAAATCAATTTCTGAATAGTGTCAAAATTGACATAAATGCGTTTTTAAAATAAATAAACTTTTATTAAATGATATAATTGTCATAAAAATCTATGATTTGGACAAATGAAATAGACAATATAAATTGTTTTATTAATGATCCACTTCAGGTTCTCTTGTAATTTTATAGTAACTATATTAACCATGTAGTATAAAAATACACGAATACATGGTAAAAGTTAATTTATTTAACTAAGGGTAAAAGTGAAATGATAAGGTTATATTTGTAACCTAAAATTTTATAAACCCTATTGGATGATATTATTTAGACCCATACTCATTGTATCCTCTAACTATATCACTAATTAACTATTATAATTTGAAAATTATTTTATAATAAAAAAATATTTCAAGACATTCTTAAAGAGCCCCTCCTCCATCTTATAAAAGGACAAAACCTATACCCTCTAACTCAAACCTCTAAAGACCCTTGGTTAACCCAAAATATACTAAAGTAATCTCCCAAAAGTCATCCCTTCCATTTATGAGACTTACCTTTGGAGGATGAATATTCAATAATGCCTTCTGAATCAAATAAACAAATGTTACACAATTTAGAGGTAACACCTTCTCTCGTTCTCATTTCCATTATTTTACTTATACAATCCCAATTCTCCACTTATTATATTATTAAATAAAAAAATCCTAAATATATAAGTTGTTTTTATGATAATTTTTCAACCATCACTTACACAAACCTTTATTTTATGGGTAATAAACATACTCTTTCTGTGTATTACAAACTACTGCCTCACAAAAATAATATTTATATATGATATATATTATATTATTATTTCCTCTATTCTTATATAAATTTTATTTATAACATTCCTTTATGATTTCCATGCAATGTGAATATGATAATTTCATTTGAGGAAGTGTGGAAAACCACCTCTTCAATGTGATATGACTTGTTCATTCCATACATGGAATGTATAAAGAATTATGTTAATGAAAATTTTCATCATATATAACATATATATTGTTTTGGAATTCTAATATACATATGTATCATTTAATACAAATTCTTTTACTATGAAAAATAAATAAATGTATCGTCCATGTGTATGTACAGTCTAACATCTCCTTGAACGCTACATTTCATTTCTTATATCCAAATCAGATAGATATTCTAAATAAATATAATCTATATATATAATTAATAATATTCTAGAGATAATTTTATTTTGGCTATATGGACAATTTATATCAAAACAAGTTCATTTTTTCTCAAGTAAAAAATATCGACAAAACATCCCACATGAACATAAATAATTATGTAATTTTTATAACATGGTAATAAATCATATAAGATGAATAATAATAATTAAAAATATTTTCAATAAAGTTTAAATTATTCATTTCTTATTATTCTGGAACATAATTATTATACATGACGAGTCAAAATGAGGGTATTGAAAATCCGAACTCAATCTTTAATCATTGAGTTAAATATCTCTGTCATTGGTTTTGAGTTTCCAAGAATATGTGTGAATGACCTATTATTTTTTTACAATAAATATCCCCTAATATTGAGTGTATTTGTATTTGTCACACAATATTATTTCATTAATTTTTCTTTAATATAATGATACAATTTTTTAATGGGCTTCATCTCAATCTCCTTTCATTGATGATTGTTTTGATAATATACACCTCCTTATTTTAAACATTGTATTATAAACCACTTTGACATTTAATTTCATTCAATGTTTTTAAAAAAGTTATTTTTAATCTACACAATATTTTACTAAATTTCAAATGAAATGTTTTCAACCTATGCAGAGAGGACGACTTGTTTGTTGTCATAAATGTTATTTAATATTTATACAATTTAAAAATTTTATGGAAAAGAAATTCCCTAATAACTTTTTGGTTGTTTTGGTATAATATGGTTTTTTAAGTTGGTTGACTATTTCAATATCTTGAAATGATTTCTTGTGATTGGAAGTGAAATTTTATTAGTGAATTGTTTATAATTGTAATAATTTATGTTTTATGACTATATAATGGTACTTGGACATTTGACAGGTGGTTACAAGACAAACCAAAGACTATTGGTTTCCTGATAACCTAACGGTGGGTGGTGTAGTGATTGACCAAGGATGGGTGGTTACATTATAAATTCATATTCATTGGGTAAGGAAGTAGGTTGTATGACTATTCCATTTGTAAGAATGATTAGAGTAAGGTGAACATATATTTATTTCATTTTAGTATAATTATGTTCTAAGATACCTTTATATGTTATATATTTCATTATTTGGAATTTTGTAAATCTTCTCATTACACAAATGTTAAGCAATAAACAAATATTTAGTAAATTATATTTTACTTCTTTTTAAATTTGAAAATTATTACATTATGATAATGTATTCATGGTTTACATGCTTTCCCAAGACATGTAGTTTTCATTCATTATGTATCCATTACTGAGATTTTTATGCTCATACCGAGTTTTGAATGGTTTTTCATTGGACTTAAAAAAGAATACAGTCTAGGATGGGATCAAGGAAATGTCGTGTTGTTGAAACCAGAAATGAACTGTGTTTCATTATAAAAATATTAGTTTTATGAATGTAATTATATCACGAGTATAATTATCTACTTTTAATATTTATCTTGGTTTGTATTAGTTGTGGCCTAATTATCTAATTCTCTAATCATGAAATGTTACTCGATGTTAATTAAATTCAAATTGTTACTGTAAGTCATGATAATGTAATGTTTATGGTTGGGGCCTTATATTTTAGAATATTTTTACTACGGAATAGCCTAATGGAGCGCCCATATAACATATATATATATGGGTTTAATTTAATAATCCAAATAGTTTTTTCAAGACCCTTATACAATCATGATATACATGAATATCATAAATCTAAAAAGGATGAATAAATAATCCATTGGGAGGAATAGAAAATCATCCAATATATTAATCACAGAATTCCAAAAAAATGATAGATTATCCTCTTTTAAATAGGATTTCACATTCTCTCTTGAGATCATTTAATAACTCGTACATTTTTTAAACACTCAAGTTAATGATTAAGGTTAAACAAAATTCCATCATAAATCATATTCATCATCATGAATGTTTTCAAATAAAATATTACCTTAATTATATCATATGTGGGTTTGAAATATGATTGTCAATTTATTATTTTTAGTTTCCTTGATTGAATCATTGAGGTTCCAAATAAATCAAACCACATTATTCTAGGATGTATATTTCAACTAATTCATATTATATAAATAGCCTATGATACTTTAATATGATATCCATATATCATACAATCTAATATACCCAAAGGGAAACAATTAACCTTTTACACATTCATGTTATACTATACACCATACCATATGATGTATAAAACAAAATATGGATTTAGAGAATATTTCCATCAAATAAAGTAAAAAGTTTGGTAATTACCCTAAATAATGATAAAAGTAAACTTATATTTCATTTATATCATAAGATATTTAATTTCATACAAATTTGTCATTATGAAAAATGAATTTAGAAATAAAATGCAACTAAAAAACCCATAAAATAAAAAAAATTGAATATAATATAGATTGATTATATAAATATTATAATAAAACTCTAGAATATTTATCATACACTTTCATGACTTGTTACTCAGTGCCATAAAAAATACTATTTGATATCTAATATATATGTGTGTGTGTGAGTGAGTGTGTTTGTGTGATGTAATGGCATGTATAAATGTACTCGGGAGGTTCTTAATCAATACACCAACTATATAGATGTGATCAAAGAATTCCAATTAATCCATGACTATAAAAAATAAGCTCATAAAAATTTACACACTTAGTTAAAGTTTTCACCCTTCAGTGTAACCCCATATCTCACCAAAATCATGTTCTTTGATATCATAAGTCTATATGGGGAGTATATGAGTGTAACAAAATTAAATCCATCAAAATTAGGTCCAATAAAAATCACAGTTTCCATTCATTTATATTAATCTAAATGTTTCATATTGATAATTTAACACACTACCTACAATAGGATATTTGTATCATGATTATATATGTTTCAATAAATATGGTAACTATAAATAAATAATATGTTGGTCCACCATCTAGACACAAAATAAATATATTTTAAGACACACCCATACTTCCTATACAATAGTCTTTATTTTTATAATGAATAACAATGTCTAATCACTCAAAAAATATAAAATCCAATAAGGAAAAAAAACACATAATCCAAATCAATTGATATTTCCACACTCATGGGATTATGCCATTGTTGAATGAGCATGTACTTTTTTCTATATCTCTTGCATAGTCATATCTCAACACATCATGTATTATCTCAACCATTTGGGTAATGAACTATAACCATTCCACATAAACCATTTCTACCATAAGTATATAACAATGACTCTTGTAATGCCTCAACCTATTTGGATGGGAAAATAACATTGATTCCACAATGATTAAAGAATGTTTTACCTTGGAATCAGTAATCATAGAGATAAAACATGGAAAAATTTATATCCTTGGAAAAAATCATCTAGATACATTGTGTAAAAAAGTACCACCACACATATCATTCCTCACTATCAACGAATCACCTTTTAGAAAATACTATAAATATCACAACTAGAAAAATTGATTACATATAATTCACTGAATCTAATAATTAATAAAATAATCTTTGGAATTAATAATCATATTATAAATCTATCTCTACATAAAATAAAATTATGTTGATAATTCATCACTCCCTAAAATTATCATCTGGGTTTCTATATTAATAAGAAATAAACTAGATAAATTTATTTTGGGGGTAAACACTAAAATCTATAAAAATTCATAAAGACAATAATATATCCTGAACATTCTATTGGTTAAATACCATACACCCTATAAAACTGTGATTTTTCAATCATATTATCCATAAATAGTTAATTCAAACACAATTCTATTATTATAATAAACCATGACCCTAGAAGTTTGGTCATAATGACCATCTAAATATAGTCTGTCATGTCTATGTAAATAAAAACAATCATAGCTTATTTACTCATTCCCATATTCACACATTCTAAAAACCCCTCCAAATGTTTCTCAAAAATCATTATTTTCAGTGAATTTATAAAAAAAATTCATTTCCCACCTCCTAAAATAAATGAAATCCCCAAAATTCTCAGCATTATTCAATATTTCCAAAAAACCCCTACAAAATCCCTAACCACAATCAATATTTTTCATAACTCTATCTATAATATAACATTTGCAACCTAAATATAAAAACAACAAAATTCCCTCGAATAGCCTTAAGGCCGTCTTTTGTATTGATTTTTGATAACCCCCTTTCATGGGATAGAGGTCAATCCTTACAAGGCCCATAGTATTAGAGATTACATGACCCGTATGTCTTAGTAAATATACAGACTATACTTTGGAACTCCTCCTACCAAATTCTTCATCATGATATCAGCTCCCAACCTTTGCATAGTTTTTTATAATGGCTTCCCGTGCAAGCAGAGGCAGATCCAGATGGAAATTCCATACCTTATCATTCTAACAAATCTACATTGATTATTCTCTTGTGAATGTGCCACCTCTAAATCACCATCTATAGTATGCTCCATGTAGAGTCTTTTTGATCATTTCAACACAGTTTTATGTGGCCTAAAGGGTTTGTGTTGGACCAAAGGAATTGATGTGGCCTGAAATCCTTATTGGCCCGATGGACATAAAGTACCGGAGGCCCAATACGGTGAATCAAACTACCAAACGGGAGAATAGTTTCAGTTTTTACAGTACCGAATAGTTTCTGCTATAGTACCTGCTACAGAACAACTATAGTAAACCAGATATATGTCTCCACCCGGTTTTGAACTTGGGTATCTTGGATGCAGTTATCGAGTCCACGCCAACTTGTCATAGGCTCTTGTTCCCAATGAAATTTCTGAAATTCTAGATATTATATTGACCTATCAAAACTTATAAACACCATTTGAATATAATGTTACTAAAGATCACAACTCCTAGTAAATCTCCAATATAAATCATTAGGTAATATTATTCAATTACCACTAACCATCAAATTCATTATTGAGTTTCCCCATTGAATTACTAGGTTTTTTTAAGCCAATATAAAACCCATTGTAATGGTCCCCCATTAATAATTAGGCTCAAATCCAGGGTTTATTTCATTTTTAAATGAAACCATAAAGTAAAAAATACAATTAAATATCAATTATCCATTATTTATTAATTACTTACATAGATCATGTATTTGTTTTAATTCAATGAAAATAATATACATTATTAAAATTCAAACACCAATTAAAATAAATATAAGGAAATACCCCAATCCATAAAAATATTCACTAATAGAAGGTTGAAATAATATATAGAATACAATAATACATAATCCAAATAATAGTTATAAAGATCATAAAATAATAGAGTTATAATAAACTACCTAAAACTAATCACCATAAATAAAGAACTATTAAAATTCCCCCTCCAAATTTCGGTAATCTAATTAGTCCATTGATTCTAGCTGTTATATCTAATTTCCAAAAAATTAAATGAATATGTAATATAATTAAATGAATCCTTTTAAATGTAAATATGTTCTGCAAAAATCAGTTAAAAGAAAAATTCCCAACATTTCCTTTAAACGTTGAGAGAAACAATTTATGATTGAAGAAAAAATCCATCAATATTTCTCTACCCAGGATTTTTTCAATATCACAAAATCATATATAATGGCTTCCAAATTCTACAATATCAAACTTCCCCAAGTATAATGAAAATCATACATTGATGTAAACACCACCAACATGATACAAAAAAAATTAATGAAATTAAATTTTAAGGTCATTTAAATAAAAAAATCAATATTTTTCATAAAGTGAAACTTGATAAAACAAATCCCTCAAAAACAATACAAGAATCATGATACCAAATTAACAACCCCTAAACTCTCCCCACTTATAAAATGACTCATGTTATAATGTGTGAAACAAAAATTCAACCATCTTGTATATTCGAAAACAATAATATCATTATCATTATTACAATAACCAAATAACATACATTAAAAAAGGATAAAATAACAAAAAAATAAATATAAAAAGTAAAATAATATCTATGGCTCCCTATCCTATGTGCAATCGACAAACTCAATAATAACTCTAATGAAAAGAACTAACAGAATTTAAAAATGAATAAATTAAAATATCCTTATGTTTGTGAATCACAATAGAAAACTATGAAAATGAAATATCTACATCCAATTCCATATCTTCCAACTCAATCAATGAGAATAACATTTCACATATATCATCAGATATGAAATGTGAAAGAAATCTTGTACTCTCTTTACAAAAGATGAAATTATCAATTAGTACATCACTTAACACACTTGCAATAATACCTTCAAAATCCAAATAAAATATGGTCATAACTTACTAACACAAACTAAATTTTTCAACTCATCCCATAGTGAAATTATCAAAACCTCATGATATTCATCTGTAAGAAAAAATGGCTTATACATTCAACATATATAATACATATACTAAATTTGAGTTATCTCTTCAATACATAAATCAACATCATATTCCCCCAACACTCTCTATAAAATATCAAAACAAATCGATGACATCTCACAAACACCCATATAATATAATAAATAATTAAAATGTAAACCTTGTAATTCCATATATAGTGGAATACCAATAAAATAATTATAATTTTTATAATTTATCAGACCCCTCTGGTCCGTTAGTGTGAATAAATATGTTGTTTTAGGTGTGTGGGGAAGTTAGGGGGACACATTTTATCACTTTTCAAAAAAATTCAAATCCTCAAACAAAATTTTATGTCTAGAACATTAGGTCAGGAATGATGTGTTATCCGATAGCTTGTCAAATTTCTATAATCGTGAATCATTTTCAATTGTTTTCAAATTTCCTGAATGGTGAGTCTTTTCTAACATTTTATCTAATTTCTAGAATGGTGAGTCATGTTCAAAAGTTTTTTAGATTCCCTGAATGGTGAGTAATATCCAATAGTTTGCCAAATTTTTAGAATAGTGATTCATTTCCAATAGTTTTCCAAATCTCACTAAAGGTGATTCATTTTCAATGGTTTTTTAAATTTCATGATGGGTGAGTCATTTCCCATACTTTTTCAAATTTCAATAATAGTGGGTTTCTTCGAACTATTTTTCAAATTTCTATAATGGTGAGTAATTTCCAACAGTTTTTCAAATTTCATGAATGGTGAGATGTTTTAAACACATTTTCAAATTTCTAGAATGGTGTGTCGTTCCCAAAAGTGTTTCAAATTTTAGATATTTTTCTTGATTTCCCAGGTTTTCTCTTTGAAAATCTTTTAAAGAAGTAAATTTAGTTAAATGTATTATATAATTTTGATTAATATAGTTTCAAGGGATATAAATCAAATCATTGATTTTGTAAAAATACATAGGTTTTTAATTGGTCAAACTTCTTGGTTTAATTTGATCCAAATTAATGGAAATTTTAATCCATCTAAAATCCCATTAGTCTTGAATCTTATCCTTCAAATTCAAGAACCAACCCTTCTTTCACCCCTTCTCTATTCTATTGTGGTGAGGCACCCCGATGCTACCTTCCCATAGGACTAGAGCGATCAAACTATAATACATGGATCATTTCCCCATGATGTTTCTTCCTAATGCATGTGCACCCCCTTTTTTGGGGAACAAAGAAGAGTGGATCCATATTTGATATAAGGAATGTTATACCACTATCTTTTGGGTTCTTAAATTTGTTTCCGTATGTGTCTCGTATCCATGTAATGGTTTGTGATCTCCATGTTTTTAATGGATACATGGTTGTTGGTTGATGAATTCATGCTCTGACATCCTCACGTGAGTGTAGTTGTTGCAAGAGAGGTGATCATTATCTGTTGTGTTGGCCAATTCTTGTGAAAATAATGTTTGAAACCATTTGAGGATAGAGATTCATGGATTCTCTATTCTCCTTATATGCAGTAGTATAGTTATCATGATTTATCCCACTCGATCACAATGAAATTGACGTAATCAATACATGAACTGGATAATTGAATTTTTAATAATTTTGTAGCGATGGTATTTCTTTTTCATTTGATATTTAGTTTGATATATATGTTTTCTTTTTTAGCATGACGTTCTAGATGGAAATTGTTAAATGATGTAAATATGGTATTAATTGTAAAATAAATTAGCCAAAGATAAAGAGGCATGTTTAATGAATGTTGTTATTGTTTTTGTGCATTGGTCATAATCAGATGGATGCAATTATGCATGTTTAAATTGAATAAGTTATTTATCTTTGTAATAAGAAACTAATTTTATTGTAAAATTAATTCCTTGTAGGGTTCTGAATTACCCTCTTACAGTTAAATTCCAATAAACTTGTGGTTTGGAGGTTTGAGTGCTTATTATGTATGAAGGATGGATGTCATGTGTAAGGGATAAGAACTCAGTTGCTATGGTGTTTGTTCACGCTACTTGTATTTATTTATGAGTCTAGGATAGATGATATTTGATCACTATTGTGGTTTATGGGCAAGGGAGTCCCAATGGTTGTGTTAGTTTTTGAATCCTAGATAGGCGAGATACATCTGTTTATGCATATGGGTGTTGGGGAGGACACATGGGATGATGAAAATGGTTAAAGCTAGGCTAAGCCGATGTTTTTCTTATTGGATGATTTTATTTTTTTTATTTTTTATACTATACTCACATATTAAGGTAGATGGTCTTGATTACCCTTATTCCAAAAGAGGTGAGGATGTGTGGGGAATGCCAAGAGATTTCCATGTTTAGCATCTCATTGAAGGATGTTTCTACGGTCTTACTATCGGTGTTATAGACTCGAAAGGTAGTTCATCTACTCACCCTATTGACCCCTTTGTGGTTGGTAGCTTAGAATAATTTTTTAGGATACCTGGAAATATGGAAAGTGGTAATATTGAAAAATGATTGAATAAATGGTGATGAACCCATGGGGGTGGAGCTTTCGGGGTTGAAATATTGAGGTTATACTACTGAGGAACTGTGTACATTGTGTGGTTAGGATTGGAGGGTATGGGACATTGTTTTGATGCTAATAAAATATAATAAGGAATATTTAAATAGTTATTTAATGGTTAAATAATTAATCAACATAAAGTGAAACCAATTAAAAGGTATAAGATGACATAATGCATCTCTTAAAATTCTTGTATTCTTGTAGGATATGTAGTCTTAACAAATGCATCCAGGAGTCTTAGAGATGATAGATTTTGTTGAGTCTAATACTAGGTTATGGGGATAGTCTGGTTGATAGCTATATTATATCATGTACCTATTTTGTTTCCATTTTATACACCACCCTACTGGTTTGGGAAACTGACACACCATTTATTATGACCCCTATGAGGTGTTTTCCCCAACTTCATAGTGGGAGGATGGATGACTGAATTCGTATTTTGGCCATGATATCTCGTGGTTCTTACTTGTGAAGGTTTTCATGGCATTTATTTTTCCCCGTATATGTGTTTTGAGAGATGCAATATGTTGTGGTTACATCAAACACATATATTCTGGATATAGATTCCCAATTCCTACTATTGGTATGTCGTGTATTGGTTTTGATGACATGAGGATACCTACTTAGTGTATGCTATGTAATGTCTTGGGGATTAATACATGATGTATGGTACACGTTATGCGGGCTATGGTGGATACCATAAACAAACTATCCACTTTTGGATGTGTGGATGGAGTTTTGATTTGGCCTACTGCCTGTGGGAAGGACTTTTTATTACATGAGGTGCATATTGTGGTTCTCTCTAGTGTGTCTTTAGGCCAGCATTTTTGGAGAGATATGGATTAAGAAGTGTGATGTTAGGGAAAAGAATTAAACCATTGGAGAAGTGGTAGTGTGGTCCCTGGATATTCATTATTATATTATATACTCTTGTATGCAATACATTGTGAGTGTATCCATGGGGAGGTAGGGAAAATATCATACCTGCTGAGGTGACGAGTTAGATTCAATCTTTGTCAACTGTGATTTATCATGATTTATTTACTTTTTTAACAATATACTCTAGGGAGGATCTTACTGGGTATAATTTTATACTATCCCATCAAATATAAACTTATTATCTGGTCACTTTTAGAATGATAAATATATGTCTGGTTACTACTAATTTGGGGTTGGTAAGAGTTATTCATGCTTTTTGGTCGATGACATTTTACATTATTTTGGTAATTTCATTTTTCCCTTTCAGTTGTAGTAGTTATTGCATGATATTTCATACATGTACATTGGTTTATTTTATATTGTAGATTGAGTTGGATTGGGTTGGTGTCTTTATTATCTCTATTTTTATCATGTGTTCTCATAGAGGGTAATTCCACCCATTTGTGAGTTTACTATACCCTTGATGCTTGTGTCCAGCACGGGGCATAGTGGAGGTAGGAATTAGGTGTCATTATCTCTCTTCACACATTGCCAGCCCAAGAGGGGTACACCTTGTCAATAGGGGGTCATGATAGTGTTTTTCCAGAGGTCTATATGGGGGATATGATAGAGATTATTGTTAAGAACATGTGAGGTTGAATGGGTTTGTAGGTAAATAGTGTCAGTCAAGTATAACATGTTCCATAAACACTATAGATCTGCTATGACACATGAATTTAGAATCCCATGTGATTTGGTGCATGGACCTTTATGTTTAAAGTGGATACTAAACAAGGTGATACTGGTTGTAGGGTTGAGACCTAGGAAAGATCATGTATCATACTTCTTTGGCCTTGTGTTTTAATTGGTAGACCCTGGGATAGGTTAACCTAAAATTAATAAAATAATACAATTAATTAATGTTAAATTATTATATATTTTAGGGTTTTGTGTTGCAAATATTTTCTGTATTGTAGGTGTGGCTCTAGTTCAACATCCTCTTCATGTTGGAATAGAAGATGTTCAATTGGCTATGCCATCCAATCGCCACTCAGTATAGGTTAATGATGACGAATCATGGAGGAGGAAACTCTAAGAATTTCATTTCTATAGTCTGCAAAATTATGGCGGCTTCAGTTCCGATGTAGTCATGGAAGACTGGTTGGTGGAGGTTTTGATAGATTTTAGTTCAATCAATTTTCAAAAGGAGCACTGAAAGTAATTGGTTGTGACGATGTTGTAATTAGTGGTCCTTATTCATTGAGGATCGCATGGAGTTGGTAATCTCATGGGAGATATTATGAGATCATTTTAGAGTTTAGTATCTTCGTTAATAAAAAATGATGCTTATTGCCAGGACCGGCTTACCCATTGGTAGGGAAGTTACAGTGTTTGAGAGTTTTGGATTTGTTTCTGGAACATTATGCAAAATGTTTTGGACCTGTTCCTAGATGAGGAGTCTCGGGCATGGTATTTAGGGTAGTATTTTCAAACATGGATTCAGTTCTACGTCACCCCATTTATGCTGAAAACATATCTCAAGGTGACGGAAATGGTATAGTTCATCGACATAACATTATCCAGAACTGGAAAATTAGAAGAGGGGACTCATCAGGATTTCTTATGAATCATTGTTGTGGTTCGAGGATCCCAGGTTTCTGGAATGAAAAGCTTCCGTTCAACTAGGGGTAGGTCTCACCCCTCAGCATCACTTTTCTCTAGGGGTGTCAGTTCTCAAGCATATGCCAATGGACCAATCACTTGTTTTATTGTAAAGGCTAAGGTCAAAAGAAGCGAGAGTTCCCGACCATTCCTAGAAGACAGTGTGCACTAGGTGTTCCACTCCAAGTTCTACTATTCAGGTAGTTCCAGCCAAAGTAGTAGGAGCATGTTGCAGCAGCTTTAGATCAACAAACAATTGATAGAGTAGGCAGAGGATAGTCCAAGGATGATCCCATTCCACAGAGAGCAGATCACTATAGTGGTGGTAGTTTTCATATGTTTTAGAGAGTTCATGGAGAAGGTTATAGTCAGCATAATACTTTAGCATTTCTAGTTCCAGTTAATCCAGACATTGTTTGAGGTACCCTTTGGTCATTTTCTACTTGATTTTATGCCTTGCTTGACTCCGGAGATACACACTCCTTCGTATCACCTACCCTTATATATGCTATGAGGCTTGGGGTAAAGAGGCTTCCATTAACCTTGGCATTGACTATGCCTGGTTGAGGTCGAGATGACTTATTTGAAGGATGTAGTGACTGTAAGGTAGTTATAGGGTAGCAACTCTCTTAGGTAGATTCCCAATTTTTAGGAATATATCCATATGATTTAATCCTTATCATGGATTGGTTATATTTTTTGTAGGCTATCCTTCATTACATTCATAGTTAGGTGGAGTAATTCAATGTTATTGGTCATCCATCAGTGTTAGTTCGAAAGCTAGACCCTCATATGGGTCAGGGGAATGTTCCTTTTTTTTCATCCATGATGGCTATGTTGGTGTTGTTCTCATTGGAGGTTTAGCAGTCATCATTTCTCAGGTTCATTAAAAAGTACTCTAATGTCTTTCCCAAAATGGTTTTAGCGTTATCCCTTCATTGGGAGATCGAATTCAAGATCCATCTACAGCTAGGCATGTTTCATATCAAAATGTATCCATATTATATGGTTCCATATATGTTGTTGGATCTATGTATATATCATGATGGTCTATTATAGTGTATTTTTGTTAAGACAAGTGTGTCACTATGCGGTGAACAAGTTTTTTTCATGATGATGGATGACATCAGTTTGCAGTTCTGTGTCGATTATCATCAGTTGAACAATGTGACAGTGAAGAACACCTATCCTCTTCTGTGGATTAATGAATTGTTCGATAAAATGAAGGGGAGATGGTTCTCAATGATCTATTTGTGGGTTGGGTATCATCATATTCTTATGAAGGAATAGGATATCCTAAAGACTACTTTCTGTTGTCATCACATGCATTATGATTTCTTGGTGATGTCATTCATTATGATGGATGCTCCAGCTATGATCATGGTGTTAATGAAAGGTGAGTTCCATGAGTTTCTGGATAAGTTTTTGGTGGTTTTCATTGAAGAAATCCTTCTATACTCTGCATCTAAGTAGTAGCATGTAGAGCATCTTCGTGCCTTTATGGGAGTCCATCGTCATAAATAGTTGTTTGGAAAGTTGTAAAAGTGTGATTTATGGTCCTGAGAAGTTCGTTTCGTGGGGAATTCTATATCCCAACATAGAGTAGCTACAGATCAGTTAATGATATAAGTCATTATTAATTTTGAATCCCACATGATATTTGGATAATATTGAAGTTTCCTTGGTCTCATAATCCATTATAAGTTGTTCATGTCCAATTTATCTTGGGATACAAATCCTCTGATAGTGTCAACCAAGAAGGATCAGGTGTACATTTTTACTGATCAGTGTTAGGCATCATTCAAGTATCTAAAAGAGAAGTTGGCCAATCTATTGGTTATTTGTCTGCCAGCACACGAATTTCAGGTCATGGTTTATTATGATGCATTACTTCTAGTATTGGGATGCATTTTGTTTAAGAGATCTGTTGATTATTAAGGGTCTCATTAATTCTATCCCCATGAATCTAACTACGCCACCCATGATATCGAGTTGGTGATAGTGGTGTTTTTCTCTGATGTTTTGGAGACATTACATCACCAGTTAGTGCTTTATGGTTTTCACTAATCATAAGAGCGTAAGTTATTTTTTCTCACAGCATGAACTAAACGTGCAAAAACATTGACGGATTAAGTTCTTACAGGTTTACATATTTGAAATCTCTTATACAGGTAGTAAAGGAAATGTTGTAAGTAGGAAGATAAATTTTGATTCCATGAATAAATATGGCGATTCTTATAGGGTGTTTGAATAACATTCAGAATTATATATGGATATGGGAGAATTTTGGGTCAATACTGTCTATTCCAGATGATATCATAATCATATTTGGTGATACAGATAAACAATTCACAGTTGCTGGATCCTTGGGATAAGAACAATTGAGAATGAGTTTGTTGTAGTGAGGACCCTAAACGGTTGGTCATTGGAGTAAGATTTATCCCTGTTTGGTTTTACCTTTTAGTTGTTGGATTGTCTTGGATGTGTGGCATATCGGGTATCACTTCTCCCATAGATGATCCATATTCAAGATTTTTTTTCATGTGTCACAAATCCATAGTTATCTTCATAATGACTCCTAAATTATAGATTGTGTTGAGGTCGATGTTGCTGATAATGTCACCTTCTAGGAGTGGCCTAGAGGGATCCGAAAATAAAAGGGGAAGGTGTTTTTTGGGCCTCCCATCCCCTTGGTTTAGGTCATGTAGTGGCCCAATGGATTTGAGGAGAGTACCTGGGAACCTTAGTCATAGATACGCGCTCAATACCCCGAGTTATTTGATGTTTAGCTATTTTATTATAATGATGTTTATGTTTTTAGACCTTTAATGTTTATGAAATGAATTTACATTGTTTTTATTTGTGTCTTTCTCACTTTTGATAGGTATCTCCCCCAGTAGTGTGGTTAGGGGCTAGTTATAGTATTTTCATGGTTCCATGATGTCCCATTGATAAGAAGTTGAGCTCCTTTTGTGGCGATATCCATGATAGTTATCGCTAAGGGTGGTTTTTAGGAACTTTTATTATTATTATTATTATCCACTATAGGTCTATTTTAGATTGTCGAGGGTGAGAATGTTTTTAGAGGTATCTGATGTAATGTCTCTAACCCATCTGGTCCATTCGTTTCTTGAAAATCTAACGTTTCAGGTGTTCAAGGAGGTCAAGTTGATTCATTTCAACACTTTGAAAAAATTTAAAATTTTCAAAATATTTCTATGTCTATAATGGTAGGTCAAGAACAGTGAGTTATCCAACAAATTTTCAAATTACCAGAATGACGGATCATTTTCAACAGTTTTTCAAATTTTCCAAATAGTGATTAATTTCAAACTGTTAGTTAAATTTCAATAATGGTTAGTCATTTCCAATAGTTTATCAAACTTCTTGAGTGGTGATTCATTTCCAACAGTTTTTTAAATTTGCAAAATGGTGTTTCATTTCCAACAGATTTCCAAATTTCTAAAATGGTGAGTTATTTTCAACAGTTTTTCAAATTTCAAAAATAGTGAGTCATTACCAATAGTATTTCAAATTTTATGAATGGTGAGTCACTTCCAAAATCTTTTCAAATTTATATAATATTGTTTCATTTCCAAAAGTCATTCAAATTTCCTTAATGTTGTGTTGTTTCCAATTGTTTTTCAAATTTCTAGAATGGTGTGTCATTTCCAATAGTTTGTCAAATTTCCATATTTTTCTATATTATCTAGCCTTTACCCTTTGATGTCTTTCATTAAAATAAAATGATTTAACTATCATATTTACTTGTGATGGAATCTGTTTAAAGGGATATAAAACATATCTCTGATTTTCTAAAAATCAATCGGTTTTTAATTGGTCAAAACATGTGGTTTAATGTGATCCACATTAATGGAAATTATAAATCATTTCCTATATTTTTACTCTAAAATCTAATCCTTCAAATTCAGGCACCTTAATTTCGTTCTTTACTTATCCTTTCTCTCAATTTCATCCCCCCCCCCCCTTGAGACTTTCGTCCCATATGATTGGCATGATGAAATTGTAATCCTTATTTTTTTTACCCTAGAGGTTTTTTCCTACTGTATGTGCACCCCTTGTTTTGGTGCAATAACGAAGTGTCAATCCATATTCGATATAAGGTATGGTCTACCTCCACCATCTGGGTTCCTATATCTATTTCCTCCTATGAATCATTTCCATGTAATGGCCTATGATATCAATGTTTCTAATGTATACTTCTTAGGTGTTGGTGGATGCGGTGTTTCCCTGACGTCCTTTGGTGAATGCAGTCATTGCGGGAGAGGTGATTGTGATCCGTTGTGTTGGCCCATTCTCAGAAAAAGAATTCTAGAATCCTTTTGAGTCAGAGGATTCATGGATTATTTATTCTTCTTGTGTAAATTATTTGTGTTATCTTTATTTATCCTAATATATCATAATGAAAATTACATAAAAAATACTTGATCTAGATTAAATAATTTCTATCAATTTATTAGCAATGTTAATGCATAGTTATTTGAATGAATGTGTGATGTCTATGTTTATTTTTTTATCAAATCATTATTGATGGAAAATGGTAAAGAATGTAAAGCTATGAGTAATTTAAATATTTAATGGACAATGATTATGATGCATTTATAATGAATCTGGTTGTTATTGTTGTGCTTTGGTCATAATCAGATGGATATGGTTATGCATGTTTAAATTAAATAAGATAATTTTTATAGAATAGTGAATATGTTGTGTTGTAATGAAAATTACTTGTAGGGTTATCAGTTACCCTCATTCTTATAAAGGCGAAGAACCTTATGATTTGGAGTTGTGAGTACTCATAAGTTATGAAGGCTAGATGCCATGTTTAAGGGATAAGAGCCTAGTTTCAATGATGTTGGTCCTTGATGCTTTTGTTGTGTTGTGATCCTAATATGGTTGAGCCTGGATTGTTGTTGTGTTATGTAGGGTAGGGAGGCATCGTGGTTGAGGTATGATCTGACTACCATAGTAGAGAGACATTTCAGTTAATGCATATGGGTGTTGTGGAAGACATTGGAGATGATAAAAAGGGTTGAACCTGGGTTTACCCAGTTCTTTTCATGTTGGATGTTTTCCTTTGTTTATTTTCTATACTTTCCCCAAAAAATGATGAAGATGGTATTTCATATAATCCTTCCAATATAGGCGATGGCGTGTGGGTATTCCATGTTCTTTACGTGTGTATATTCTCGAATAAGGACAGGTCTATGTGCATTTTATGGGTGGCAATAACCTGACAGGTAGTTTATCTACTCACCAGGTTGATCCCCTTGTGTTTGGTAGCTTAGAATGCGTTATTAGGATTGCTGGAAATTTGGAAAGTGATAATATTTCATAAATTATTGATTAAATTATGTTGAACTCATTAGGATGGTGCTTGCGAGGATGAAATGATGAGGTTATAATTCAGAGGAACCGTGGACTCGGTGTGGTTATGCGTAGAAGGTATGGGACATTATTGTGATGATAATAAAATTTCATGTGTAATTTTTTAATAGATAATTAATGTTTAAAAAAAATTTAATGTAATGTGAAACTGATTAAAATGGAAAAGATGACATATAGTTTCTCTTAAAATGGTTGTGTTCTTATAGGATATCTAGTCTTAGTAGCGAAAGCGAGGAGTCTGATAGACATTAGTTTTATTTCAGTATAATACTAGGTTATGATCATTGTGTGGTTGTGAGAAATATTATATCATTTAATTTTTTTGTTTCCATACACTAACCAAACATATAATTTTGGGTGACTGATACCACAGGGATTCTAATCACTGGGGGAGTTTTCCCTAACATCCTTGTGGGAGGATAGATGGTTGACATCCCCTTGGGCCCCCTTCTCTCTTGGTAGTTACTTTTACAGGTATGATTGTTGTGTAGTTTTCCCCATATACGTGTGTAACGATTGTAACGGCTTGTGGTTACTAAGAAACATGTATTCTGGATATAGTTTCCCAATTTCTTCTATAGGTCTAATTTGTATAGGCTATGATGGCTTGTGAATCCATACTTGGTATATTGGATTTAATGGCTTGAAGCATAATACCTGATTTATGAAAAATGTTATATATACTATGGTGGTTCTCGGAAAATAGATGGTTACTTCTGTTCATGTGGATGGTGTGGTAATTCACCTAGGTTTCTTCGAGAAATCATTTATATTTCACTAGGTTCATGTTGTAGTGCTCGCACAGGTTTCATGAGGCTATCCTTTTTGGAGTGAGATGGATTAGGATGTACGACATTGGGGAAATGTATAAAACTAGTGGGGAAGTGGTGTTTGGGTACCCTTGATATTATTTACTATATTATATAATATTGTGTGTGATACATGGTTAGAGTAGCCATAGTGAGGCTGGGAACATAGCATACTCGTTGAGGTGAAGAGTTAGTGTGACTTGTTTTTCACTATGATTTATCATGATTTCATTAATTTTTCAAGAGAGACTCTGTGGAGGATCCTATGGGGTATAATGTTATACTCAACCTGTGTATATAAAAAACTTTCTAGGTCAATTAGAGTAGGATGGTGATCAGGAAGGTTATTATTATCTTGGGGTTTGTCAGAGCTGTTCAGGCTTTGTGGTCACTGCAATTTTACATTCTTTTTTAATTATAGTTTTCCATTTCAGTTATAGTAGTTCTTGAATGACCTTCCCTAAAATTACCTTTATTTATTTTATATTTCATTTTAAGTTGGATTTGGTTGGTTTATTTATTTTATCTCTCTTACGCATGTGTTATATTAAAGGGTAACACATATTATTTGTGTGCTTACTATACCCTTAGTGTTAGTCACTAACCTGGGGCCTACTATAGGTGGTACATGAGTTTTCTTATCTATCTTCTCACATTGTTGGACAAGGAGTGGTACACCTTGTCGGGAGGGGTCTTGATAAATATAAGTATATAAAAACTCTATCAATGGAGAATTATCTACTCATTATCTATAAAAATCAAACATTCCTTCTTGTGGTATATCCTGAAATATATAAATCAACCTCTTTGTTTGGACATATTTCTAGGAATAAAATAAAGGGAATGAAAAAATTAAGGGGAAAAACATGTTATTATCCCTTTAACCTCAGAAATATAAATTTATTGTCACCATTTCAATCAATTAAATGAAGAACACTAAAAAATGACAACATTGAATACATATAGAAACAAAAAAAAATCCTAAAATTATACTCTCTAATGGGTGTGAAATAAGCGGAGTCAATGAAATAATACACAAACACTATTTTAACATGGTATAATATAGGTTTATAATTAATCATAGTTTCAAATTAGTTGATATATAACCCCATTATTTCATATTAATATTGATATTGTACATAAAAACAGGTTGACACTTGATTCATGATTTTTTTTAAGAATGATATATTTTTATATTTTTTAAATGGATACATTTAATATAGTGGAAAATTAAATAATAGGATCATAATATGAGGAAAGAGAACATAAACTCAATATTAATGGAAACTATAACAAAAAATATGAATATCACTATAGATTATAGAAATATGTATTTATAATGAATCTCCTATTATAAAAAAGATAATGAGAGAGTATAATATATCAAAAATTGGTAAAAAAATTTAAAGTGATGAAATATATAACTCACTACATAAATGGATATTGTAAGGCCACATTGATGATGGTATAATCGTAAAATATCATGTTAGGTTCTTGAAATTGATATGTGAAAAAGTTGAACCCTTAAAACTCTATTTATTCCTGAATTCAAAATTTTATACATCAAAAAATTTTATAGATTACTTATATGATGACATATATCCATTTATGAATGATGGAACACATATAATATCACCTCAACTATACATTATGAAAAAATCCTTCTAATTAAAACTAGTTATCACCAATATTATACCAATTATTTTGTCTATAAACTTAAAAGTTCCAATCATGATAAATCATAATCTTATGATCTCCCAGATATGATACAATAACCTACTAAAAACATATAATTGGAATATCATAAATATAATCTCTAATATCAATGTAATACATGTTGATAAGTGATTTTTAAAACTACTCCATAATCTTATACTCAACTATAAACATCTGAACAACATTATAATAATAATTATTACTATAGGAATTATCCACCACATTAAATTATCCAAATGTATGTGTGATATGAAACACATATTCAAATAATTAATCTATATATATACCTAAAAGTTTATTATAGTCCCTCTGATGAAGGATATAATGATAGGTTTTGTGCATCATAATGTTTATAAATTTCAAAAAAAAAAGCTAAATGCTCCACATTTTCAACACAAATGTCATATTTACCAATTATAGATCATGGGAAATATAGTGAAAAACATGAGGGTGGATGTATCTAGATATATATAAATGAAAACTCTCATATGAAATAAAACACAAACCAAACCATGGATTAAAGTAATACACTACACCTCATAAGTAATAACCTCTTTTAAATAACACAATAAAATGTATCGGTCCACATATAATTATTTCAATCAAAATATATTTTCCACTATTAGTGTAAACAATGGAATAAACATTCATATTCAAGTAAAATAAAGTATTTATATTATAAGAAAATTTTAAAATGATTCTTTTTCAATAAACTTCAAAGACATGGATATATTTATTCTCTAAAACATTCTTAGTTGACTATGAATGATCTCTGAACTCATCTGTCTCCATGTCAATATAAAAAATAATCCCACCAAGAAAATGTACATAAAAATTAGTAACACACAACCAACAAATATCCTTGATAACAACAGATGAAATTGTTAATCTTTCAAAAAAAAATAGCAACTAGTCTCTAGATATCCTACATAGTCAGTATAAAATCTTTAATACTCTTATATACCATTGATAAACACCATGAAAAACTAATCATGAAAATTTTGAAATATTATTTATATGAACACAATTAATGAAAAGTTTATTTATTAACAAAAAATAATTACCACATATACATAATGTTTATACCTAAAAAAACCATTCTTCAATCTATCCTCCTCTCGAATCGTAAATGCTTTATATTTTGAAAGAAAATAAACATCTAAATACCATATTACACCTCAAGGATGATCAAAAAACTAGATACATGAAAATAATAATGATTGATCACTTTAAAATGATTCAACTTGTAATGATATATAAAAATACTCAATATATCACCTACCATATTAGAAAAAATTGAAAATGTCCATCCTATGGTGAAACATAACACCATATGAATAATTTTTTTAAAAAAAACATATATATAAATTCTCAACCTATGTTTCTTTTATATATGAATCCTCTATGAATTCAATAATATCAATGTGGAATTTGAATGATATTAAATATTAAATAGAAACCCATTGCATAGATAAAGGCATATAATATCCACTGAAAAACATAAAAAATCTAAAAAAATATGGGTGAAATATCTCAATTATGACTTTTGGGAATACAAATCCGTAGTATTCAACTATGAATACAATATAAAAAAATTCGATAATCACTTTATCCCCTAAAAATTAAAGGTTCTATATTTATCCCAAAAAAATAACCCTTCCCTCATAAAAAATAGCACGAACCCATAAAAAATATATAAATCTCATCATATCAATCATATCTTAAAAATTAATCTAAAAATAAACAAGATACAAATTTTTATGATCAGATCTCAGTGAATAATAATATACATAGAATAACTATAATAACTATCAACATCCTCGAACAAGTATCGAATCTCTAATGGTAAGCTACAACAGCCTAAAAATCCATTATGTTGTTAATATCTCCAATTTTACAGTGTCTATTTTATTCTGACCACATAGGAAGACTATTAAATTTCCTAAAAACATTACATACCATGAATTACTAAGGGAAATAATAGCTAGAGATATTAACATGCGGTAAAAAATAATGAACAATTCACACACGAATGTAAACTAAGCCTAAGAAGTGATTCAATAATTTAGGTTTGGATAGAATATACTATGGGATAAATTCAAGTCAGTAGTGATCACCACTAGTTCAATGTTTCTTGAACAAACCCCTGATATAACAACCATAGTACACCTTACCATAAGGGAATATGTTGATAATAAATATTTACATATCTATAAATTAGTATGATCAAAGTTTAAGGTTCATTTCTTGACATTATATATTTTTATTAAATTAGTTTTTCATTTCTATTTTATTTAATATTATACACATGATTATAAGATGAAAATAAAAAATAGATTTTTGGATATAAATAAAAAAATATTATATTTTTGGAAAATATATTATAAAAACTCACGTTTTTATAAATTAATATATTTTTAATATAATTTATTTCCATTCAATGTTAATATAAAACAATATTTATTTAATATAAATGATATTATTATTTAGTAATATCCCATCAAATTTTATTTATTATCATAAAATTGAAAAAATCATAAATACATTTATTTTAAAATAATAAATTATTCTTACAAAAAAGTTAAATTTATCATATTTATAATTACATGTTGATAAAATATATAATATATATTAAATAAACTCATCATAATTTTATTAGGATGAAATATTTATATTTTTATAAAATTATTTATTATTTAGTGAATAGTAAAAATATTGTTTAGTATTTTTGGTATCTTTTATGATTTCATTGATTCTAAAAAATTAAAAGAATATTATTCCATAATAAAAATAATTTATTTTGGTTATATATATATATTTTAGTGAATTAAAATAAAGGTATGTGTCATAAAGAACATTGGAACCTCTAAAATAGAAATTGTGATTTCTAAAATATTAATTTCCCGAAAAATTATTTTGCCATGACAAAAGTTTTATGAAATATTAATTTTTTGGTTATTATACTCAAACAGGTCAAAACCCACATTATTATAGTCACAAACCTTGAGCCAATTCCTCTTTTATGCAAATGGTTTTGTATTTTCCCAAAAAAAAATCTAAGTACTATGTTAAGATATTATTAAACAATACTCCAAATTTTATTATAAATACTCACCTAAAACCCCCATTAAATACACTAATAAGCCATCAAGAAACTATTTCCCCTCATTTTCCCTCTTTATATACTTTTTATGGGTTTTTTATGATTATAATTAACTCTCCTTTGGATTCAAACCCATCTCTTAAGGTATTGGATTCTCTTCCTCTAATTTGTATCCATAAAAATACTTTGTACTTATCATTATAATTTCAACGTTTTTATGTGATCATAAACATATTATCACTAAATTAAATATAAATTTTTTTATATCAATTAGGTTATTCCATTCTCTCTAATTAATATCATTCAATAAAAACCTTTTTACATGTTTTTTTTCAAAAATTAAATATTTTTCTTCCATGCCACCATTTTTATATTTTGAATACCCTAACATAATATTAGTCATGTAATTTAATATATATGTATGTATACATCATAAATATTAGTTTTCACTATATTTAATTCAATACGACTATTTTCCTATTAAAAATACTAAATCTTCAATTCTATAAACACCTATGTAATCATTGATTTTATAAAAACCTCATTCTCTTTTAAACATGGTGAATTGATGAAATATTTTATTATAATTGATTTATTAAACATAAATTAATCCATATGAACGGCCTTCTCCGATATTTGTCTAATCAAATGGGTAAAGAATTAATCTATATGTATGTCACATTTTACTATATCTTGGTGAATAACCTTTGTAAAATGTCTAATGACCACTTGGAATTGAGAATTGGTGACATTCTTATAAATGTATCATTTTTATAGTGTAGAAACATTTAAATGTAATGTAACACATACCTATTATTATTATCTCATTATATCCCTCATTATGTTTATCCATGATAATCTCCCATGATATATTTCATTTTTATCTCATTCTGGGCATTATGCTCAGTTTTTTTATTAACGTGTGCACCTAAAAAATCACATCTATTGAGGTGACCTATAATTGAATAATAAATGCGTATTTCAAGATGATTAAAATAAATTTTTGTTTATTTTTCCTTAAATAATGAACATATTATTTAACTATTTACCTAACACACTTGTCCTCAAAAGGTTCATTACTGTTATTAATGTAATTTTTAAGGAATTATATTCAAAATAAAATATTAAATAATAATTTCAGTGTAATTTTTATCAAAATAATAGTAAAGTATTCTTTATTTTGAAATTATCAGTTTAAAACAAATTTAATAACTATATAGATAATTTTAAATATATAAAATAACTAAACTAAATAAATATATAATGAAAGTGGTTTTTGAGAAATAAAATCAATGTCTAGGTGAAATAATTTATATGGATCTAGAGGAGATATACCTAGGGGAAATAACCATAATAGCGCTCATGTGTAATAACTCAACTGATACATATTTCGTGAAAGGGATATATTGTCGTACAGTGAGTTTGACAGTCCTGGAAGATATGTTTGGATTGGTAACAAAGATTTTATTGACCACAATGAATGATATATAGATATTATAATGTTTTTATGAATTAAGTATATCATCTGAGAGATGTTTCATTATATAATTTAAATATTAGTTTCTCCATCAGAATTATTTTTATAAAATTTACTATAGAAACAACTTTCTCTATTATGTTTTCCTCTTCAAAAATAATGGTAGGAAATTAAATGAACCATCTAAATGAATAATGAAATGAGAATTAAATGATATATATCCCATTATAGGGGAGAATCATATGAAAAATTTAGGATTATCTTGAATCTTTTATCTCTAGTAATTAATAATAAATTAGAACATGTAGAGTTTCTATCTTCTCAAATAAAGGGAAAACTAGATGGTGAAACTTTTTTGAGTCCATAAACATCAATTTTTAGTAAAAATATTGATCTACCAATCACAAATCAATGGATCAATGATATAGAAAAGTTATATATTTTTCATTACTGTACTTTGATTGTAAAAATTGTGTCAGTAATATATCTGTTTGATTGAGAATTCATTTAATCGTGAATACTGGTCAAGAACAAAAATAAGAATGACGATGTAAAATACATGGAGTGAGAAGTATTCATTAAAAGTGTATTCAAATAACTATATTCCATGAACTCTATCAACCCTAATGGATAGGTAATTGCTTTTTTGAAAAAATGGAAAAATAACTTGTGTTGAAATTTGAGATTAACATTATAATTATTTAGTGATATGATTCACAATTTTTATAGATTCATATCAGAATATTTACAAGTTATTTGGGGGGTTTAGGCCATATATGTGGATATCTATGTAAATTAGGAAATTTATATGTTATAAGTAAATAGAATGATGTGATTTCAATGTGTAAATGGATTTCTAATTTTCATAGTGGTCTAAAGTAATATATGAAATGAATAAAAGGATGTAACCAAAATTCATAAAACATTTATACCATATAATATAATAAAATAAATACAAACTAATTATGTTCAATAACTATTGGAAAACCATTTTGGGAATTTTAGGAAAGTTAATCTATATTTCTACATGTGTTTAAGATATTACAGTATCTGTCAAAATAGTCATAAAGATATAAAACATCTGAATATGAATTCCAATGAAAATGTGATGATGGTAATACTACAACCTGATGATCAATGATTGATGTGTTGGGTGAATGGAAATTTATCTATAAATGTCAAAAGTAGAAGATAATAAAAGAAAAATGACATCAATATAAGTAGATTACATGGGATAAGGGACTTTCTTTTATGATCGTGATTGGATAATTTGAGGCTCTAAATGATTTTGTGGTAGGTATACTAATTGTACAATCAAGATGGTAAGAATATTTTTTATTTTGGTTATAAAAATTCCTAAAATTCATTCAAGTTTAAAATGAACATAATTTTAAACACTAAATTTATTGTGTTATAGTTATTATTTAAAATTCAGTGGAACTATTCAGGAATCCAATATTTTTAGGTTTACTATATTATATTTTTTATTTAAAATCACTTCCCAAACCTGATGGTTATTCAAATTCCAGAATTTGAAATAATACTTAAAAGGGATTTTTTGTCAATACATAATCCATAGATGTAATATAAAAGTAATAAAATTAATGTTGTAATGATGTAAAAACAAAAATTATCATTAAATGATTGATATTCCATCCTAATTCTTATCATGAACCCCATTATATTTCTTTATTTATTGAAATTATTTGTGAATAAGATAAAGATAATGTATAAAAATAGAATAAGTGTACATTTTTTTGGAATAAATTTATGTACCTCTAAACTAGTTACTTACAACTCCACTAGAAAGATAAGATGGATTATTAATAAAAAATCATGTCTATATCCATGATAATATTGAAGATCCCATGTAGAATGTAATATGTTGAGTTAGAGTAATTAATGAATAAACATTATTAGTTATTAGATAAGAGATTTATTTGACCATATTTATGTCTTTTGGGAGAACCTATTATCTTTATAAATAATTTTAGTGAATCAATTCATCTATACATTGATTATATATAACATATTGGGATCATAGTGAAGAAAAAATACACTCTTTCAATGATGAATAATTGTTTTGAAAGACATTATGGGTCACATTTATTCTCTATGATTGAACTTGGATTGGTTTATAATATGATGAGGGTATGAAAGAATATATCCAAAAGACTACAATACCAAAAATATATATTGGAATTACATGTTTTTTATTCCATTTTATTTTACTAAATCTACTTCTATATTTATAAATTTTAGGGAAATATTTTTAGGGTACACAATTGATAAATTTTTTATGGTCCTTATTAAGGATATTCTAATATATTTAAAAAGTATTGAGGTTCATTATGATTATCCAACTATTATATTATAGATGTTAAAGGATGTAAATATTATTTTAAACAAAGGAAATGTAGGTTATGGTTAGAAAAACATTCAACTAAAATTTAATCCACTATCTATGTAAAATCAAAAGGGAGTAAACATTATCTAGAAACAAAATGTGAATAATGTTTACGTGAATTGAAGAAGAGGTTGGTTAGCGCACCTATGGTAGTATTATCATATAATGGGTATGAATTTATAATTTATAATAATGAATCATTGATGGTAGATGGATTTGTACTCCCGAAAAAATAAAAAATTATTACATATGAATTTGATAGTTAATGCCTCATTAATAAAAAAATCTTACACATAATTTGGTTTTATATACTATTAAGTTTTCATCAATGATATCAAGGAACTTATTTTACGAGTATTAGCATTATATATACACCAATATGTAGAGTTTGAATTATATATTCACATATAAAAAACTGAAAATGAGAATTAAGAGATGGTTGGAACTTCTCATGGACTATTAGTATTATATACATTATCACTCAAGATAATAAAATAATGTTTATGATGAGTTGAGTAGGAAATACCTAGAAGCTCGTCAAATTAGGAAGATAGAAGTAGCAGCATTTATCAAGGTCATACTAACGATATAAATGTATTTCATATATGAAAGGGTGTCATAAATTTAATCCTAAATGAGTTCCCATTCATAATTGTTGTATATTATCAATAAGTCTCAAATAGATTTTCATAAGTTTAAAAAGTAGATAAAAGATATGAAAAAATGGTAACTATTTTGAGTTCAATGTCAATCATGATATATTATTATTGTTTTTGTAGATGTCTTTGTATCCCATCTATTTTAATGTAAAAGAAATTACATAGAAGATAGAGCTAATATCAGTATTATCTATACACATCTTGGATGCAAAAAAATGTATCCAGGTTTTTTTAGCATTATTGATGAGATAACATGAAAAAGAGATATTTCTAATAAACTGCAAGGTGTTTTTTATGTCAGAAAATGATGACTAAGTGAAAACTACTCAAATGAGTCCTGCAATGACTACCCATAAATTTGTTTAATTGGGAAAACATCACTATAGTCATCATTACTAGAATTACTATGAAATTAAGGGAAAATGTTCATATGTTAAATTGTTGATATATTAACAAATACTTCTCCTTTTATTACACTATAAGAGGATTTCTCCCATGAAAAACATGCATGTAAATATATTCAAGAAGGGGTTACACTTCATGGGGATCAACTATTGGTTTTTAATAACTCTATCCAAGACATACATTAATGTTATATAGATGGAATAAAAAGGATACAGATAACAAAGTAAACCTTATCACAGTATATTATCCTCAAAATGATGGGAATTTGATGAGGAAAATTAAAAAATGGAAGAAATATTACAGGATTGATCACTTTATTTTCAATTGAGTTTGGATCAACATCATCTAATTTTTTTATTTGTATATAATGATTGTTTTCATTAACATAGTCAAATGAATCATAATGAATCAATCTATGAGAAGAGGTTTATAACTCCAATATGTCATGGTGAAGTGAGACAAATAAAACTATTAGGACCATACATTGGGAAATAAATTTTGGATAAGAAACAAGTTTGATTAAAACATATGATGACATATTAGAGTCAAAGGAGCAGTTATGTTGATAATCAGTGGATTTCATTAGATGTGCATGTGGACCACATAATCTTCCAAATATCATTATATAAAGGGTACATAATGATTTAAAAGAAGGACAAATAGAGAGGATGGTATATTGAAACTTTTTAGGTTCAAGATCATGTTGAAGTTGTTTCATATTAGCTAACACTACCTCCATATTATTCCAATGTCTGAAATGTATTATATGTGTCTCAATTATGAATGTATATGTCTTATACATCACATATAGTAGAAAAAATGGAATTTAATTGGAACCTAACCATTAATATGAAGATGATCTGGTCCATATTCCTTAGGAAGGGTAACATGTGGGGATGAATAAGAAAACCCGACTCGTGAGAGTATTATATAAGCATTGCAAGTTCATAGAAGAAACCTAGTAGCCTGGGGAAGTGATGAAGGAGAAATACCCTTATTTTTTAGGATATAAAAAAATATGATGACATTTCATAATGGGATTAATATAACTACCTATAAATTCCATTACATTGTTAAAAAATAATTATATAAGATGAATTTTTAATTCTGAGAAAAAATAGAGACTATTACATTTAATAATAATAAAAAATTCATGAATTAATATTGACATTAATTTATAGATACAATAAAGTTAGATAAAAAATAAACAACAATGAACTAATTAATGTAAACTCTATATGATTGAATTCACTAACAAGGATTTCCTCTTCTATAAAACAATAGTATTCAACATAAGTGTTTAGTATATTATAGACACTATAAAGTGAATTTTAGATCCATTATATGTGATGTAATAAATGTTTAGGAATGATATATTTGTATTATATACCATTTATAAAAGTGAAAAAGGCCATTTTGATCTCACAGTTACCTGATCATAGGTTAATATGACTTTTGGCCAGTATGACCATTGGGAAATATGATACGTTTTTTTATAATTTCATTATTATTGTAAGTTTATGTAAAGTTTTGTAACAGAATATAATGGATTTAGAAAAAATATAAGATGTAGTAAACATTAATGATAACTCATTTTGAATACCAGTTATCAAAACATCAAAGGGAGATAATATCAATTGGGTTCAAAGCTGACTAATCACCAGAAGGGATTCTACAAGTAAGGCTCAAGAAAAATTTACTATGGATTAATTTCATGTTATTTTATATCATGACTAGATAAATGTTGGCTTATCCACCCCAGGAAATTAAAAACATCACACACCATTTACTTTTTATATACACCAATGTGACAAGGGGTCATGTATCTAGATTTTAGGTTTAAAAAAGTTTTATTTTCATTTCGATTTAATATTTTTATCTTTAATTTTATTTTAATTACTATTTTTATTAATATAATTCACATGAATTTAATATAAATATGATAAATGTATTTTTAGATACAAGGAAAACATAATTGTAAATTCGGAAAATATAAAATTAAAATACATTTTTATGATAAATTAAAATATTATAAAAAACATTTATCATCATGAAATGGAAATATAAATAATTATTTTTTAAATATAAATTATTATATAATATTATAATACCTCATTTAATTTTTATAAGGATATAAAAGATGGTATTTTTATAAAAATAATTATTTTTAAATAATGAAGAATTTTAATATAATATTTAAAGCTCTCATATTTATAAATTAATTTGATAAAAAAAATATTATATTTGTAAAATACACATCAATGTTATGATAAACTAATTTGTTTAAATTTTTCTAAAAGAAATAATTTTGTAGTGAATTTTTAATATATAGTTTTGTTTTTTGTATGTTTTAGGAATCCATATATATTAAATAATTATATAATCTAAATAAATTTCCAATATTTAGTAATTTTTTTATATAACTTATTTTAATGAATTAAACTGAATTTCTTTAACCTATAAATTACATCCCAACATCTACATTTGAAATTAAGATATTAAAACAATATTTTTTTGAAAAATTATTTTACAGCAAAAAAGAAATAAAAAATATTGATGTAAATATCGAAAACACCAATATTAAAATAAATAAACCATGAACCAAAAACCATGGGTAATATAATGGTTTTTTATTTTCCACAACCTAGTTTTCCAAGGACTAAATATCGAATTTAATAAACTATCAACCCATTTTTTATATAAATTAGTACTTATCCACCCATATTAATTAAATAACATCAAAAAAATCCAGAATATACACTAATTATACATCTTGAGAGTCATTACATGATGTTTCTACGGTTCCGTGTAACTATCATCATGCATTATGTTTTTATCACACAAGTTAAGGGATTCACTTCCTCTATTTTTTATCATGTACTCCCTTTGTTGTTAGCAATATAATGTGCACGTTATTACATTCTCACACACAAATTATCATACATTAATGTCTAAATTTTTTCCAATAAATTATATTCTTTCATTCTATCTCATTATGTGTGTTCCATTAATAACTTTGTGTACAAGTTATACTACAAAAAGCATCCATAGATTTTTTATTAATCTATTTGATTTTATAAGTAACCAACCATATTTTATTTCTTAGGAATTCATATATACATAAATATACTTCATTTATTGGGTGTTTCCTTTTATTAATCAAATATTTCCTAAACATGGGTCAAAAGTGATGATATTTTTCAAGTCCTTAAACACCTATCCACTCAATGATTTTATATAAAATCCATTATTTATTCTCCATGGGATGTTATTGAAATTAATTTTTATGATCAATGTGTCACACATTAACTAATATTTCTAAATGGTGACTGGTGATAATGCTCTAATTTATTGGGTAACTAATTATTGTATAAACATAACATGTTACACGATACAACGAAGGAATTAATTTAGTAATAAATTTTGTCACACATTTGTAATGAACATAGATTAGATGATTATTAATGTAATTTTTTATTTTTTCTCCACATTTACATGTTATATAACACTTAATTATGATTATAGTCTCATTTTCCCTCATGTTCTATCTATGATAATCACTAAATTTTTAATTACATTTTTATCCCTCAAAATGATTTATGCTCACATATAATGCCTCGAACCTCGTTACCCAGAGTTGGAGTATTATTGCATGACATTATCATGATAAAAGGAATCATGTCCTGAAATACCGATTAGTTTTGTATCCTTGTAAGTACAAGATACATACATAAGTTTTACATTACATCATGAGAATAAAAACAACAACATCTTGTACCCTTTGACCACACTTATATCCCTTAGCTTATCCATGCTGGTCAACTATTAAATACTTCTTCACATCCTGGGAAAAATAAAATATATATAGGGGTGATCTTAAATACTCAGTAAGGATAACAATATAGAAGAAACATCATAAATAAGCATAAACATTTATGTAAATGTATAAGACTAAAACATAAGACTTTTAAAATTAATCATCAGTATAAAATGGAAAATATAAATCAAATAATTCCATTTACTTATTCTTATATACATTCTTTTAGTCAAATATTCACATGCAATATCAATAGCCAATTTCATAATTTGGGAATTCATAATGGCTGACATCATAACCACATAGTCAAGCCCTCGTGCCAAGACTACAAATAAGATTTTTTCAAGGTCTTGTGCCAAGACACTATTTTATCTCACGAGACCTACTGATGCATCGAGGAGTTATAGAGGGCCCCACCTGTCACTTACTAAGTCCAATGAATTTCTCATATGATATGGTTGAAACATAACATAAACATCCATACTAAAACTAGCATACAAAATGTTAATATATTAACCATAAACCATTAATGGTATAAAAATATCACATCTACAGTAAAACATATCACAAAACCTTCAATACAATATGTAAATTTTTTATCATAACAAATCAACATCAAAAAAGTATGAAATCCATTAAAGGATTTTGACATAGATGAAAGCAAATTATTTGAGAGAAGTATCTCTTTCTATTTTGAAATTGTTTAAAAGTAATTTAATTATAAAAGAAAACAATTATTTTGAAAATATTCTTATAATCATGTAAAGTAAGATTCAAAGGTGTTATAATGGTGGAGAATAACTACACTCACCATATAAGTTAAAAAAATATTTTTACCTTAATTTGTCGAAAAGGTCACAAAGTACCTAGTTTGGAAAAAGACGGAAAGATTAGATTAGAACCATTTTATAAAAAAGGAAAACAAGGGTATAAATGAATTTAAACCATATTCTAGTAAATATAATAAATTTTTTGAAATAAATTTTTAGGAAACACGGATGTGGATGATAAAGAGGTCTCAGAAGATACTTACGTAAAAAAAACCACGGATAATAAAAGGATTGTAAAATTAACTCTCATATTGTACTATTCCTTGGTCAAGGGTACCTTAACCTATTGTATAATAGTTAAATCATTGTTATTAAATTATAAAAGAACTATATACATAAATATTATATCATATATGATCTTTTAATATTGCTTTGTTAATAATATTTTAGTAGTATCATTGTTTCAGTTGTCAATTGATTCGTTTTTCTTTATGTGTTTTTAATGTAAGTAATGTTTGTTATGGATAGGATGTATTTTACTCGTGTCCAAAATAATATTATGTTATTAAATATTATTTTTAATAATGAAATTCAAATTATTTTTGAATCGTTTCGATGGGGAATGAATCTCATTGTGTTCGTGGAGACGATAATCCATACATAAGCACAAACGCTACTTCCAATGAATTTTTTTATTTTAAATGAAAATAAAACCAAATTATACATTGGTATATTATTATTAAAGTATAATATAATATTTTATATATGTTACTTGTGTTCATTAACACCATCCTTTATACGTTCCATGTATGGTATGAAGGAGTCATATCACTTTGAGGGGGCGATAGTCGACTCTTCCTCAAATGAAATTATCGTATATATACAAAATTAAAAGAATAATGGTATGATATAAAATAGAATTACCTAAAATTATAGATAAAATAAATATCATAAATATAATATATAATTATTTTTCTATCATAATGGCCACCATAAGAGGTGGTAGTAGAAGATTGAACAATCATCATTTCGTGAGGTATTAGGTCTCCATCCACAGAATCATTATATTATATACCCATTAGATGGATGTGTGTGTAAGTTTAATTAAACTCCTTATAATAAAAAACTTAGTATATGTAAGATACTGGTTTTCTTATAAAATAAAGGAATAAAGAGATTTTAGGGGGTTGGATATGTAAAATAAAAAAAATAACTTAAGAGGAGATGTGACCTTTAAGTTGGGTAACTTCCTTTGGTTTGAACAAAAAGGCTTCCTTGAAGTTCCTTATTACTATGTTGAGGATTATATGAGGAATATATGGATTTATGGAGCTTAATTAGGAATATTTCTCACAATAAAAGGGGCTTGATAGGTGTGAGAAATGGGTTAGAGGTGACATCTTTTTATAAGGGTGAGGAGGGGATTATTTGGAATGCTTGAAAATATTATTTTATTATATAATTGTTTACAGTTACTAAATGTAAAAAACTCATTATAGTCTAAGATAATATGACTCATGTTCGAAATAAAATCATCCCATAAGAATTCGACAGGTTTTGGATATGGTTTTATTTTTTATAATCTCATTTATTTAAATCATTTATTAATGATGTAAACACTAAATCATTATTATGTCATAAATAATTTTATTTATATGATTTCTATAAATTATAAAAAAAATACAATGATTTAGGAAATATTTTTATCTTTCTAATGAATATTTATAGTCGAAGAGATAACTAATATAACCCCATGTAAAAAGTGTTTTACAAAAAGATATATGTTTATGTCATTTTTGTCATTTCTTTAAATTAATTAATATAATGTGTCATTATCACTCTCTAGTGGAATCATGGTGTCTAAAAATCGACCCAAGGAAGTACATGGTTGTAAATTAATCAATAAATAGATTTTGGACACGTTTTAGGGTAATTTAATATTATAATAATCTTATTTTTTACCCTTATTTACTGGATTTACCCCTTTAACCATAGTAAATAAAATATTTACTGATGTAATTACTTATAATGTCTAAAACTAAAAGACACCTATTTAAACAATTTGAACCTCCAGGTTCCAAATATGGAATCTATTTTTCCATATTCAAAACACATAAGTGGAAGAAATTAATTTAATATTAATTACTACTGTCAAAACAAAAAAGCGTGTTTTTAAGAAATACTAGCTATCAAAAGATTGACACTTGTTTATATCCGGTTTAAAATCGAAATTACATCCAATGACCTAAATTATATTCAATAATAAAAATATAATCTAATGATACTTAAAAACCATTCGAATTTATAATTTAACACTATAAATAATTTAGAATAAAAAGGTTGGTTTAATTAAAATTTAGTATTATCACTATTCATCAAAAATTGAATGTTTTCAGAATAGTACCAAAAATTATCCCTAATATTATTTTGATATTATGAATCCAAAAATGAAGTACATTTAGAAAAAAAATTATAATATTTCAAAAAGTGTGTATCATTATTCATAAAGGCTAGTTTTATTGGTTGTTGTGTGTAAGAGTCTCGAAGTTGCGTAGAACGCAAGCTATTACATTCTTCAAAGGGAAACATACTGTGAAAGCTTGGGGTGTTAAATTCTTCCCTCCATCAAATAATTTTTCCCTTGAAATTTACAAAATAATACTACATAAAATGATTTGGGTGGTTCTTCATTATAAGTTCCTCATTTTCCCATATTGTGTCTTCTATCTTATGGTTTCTCTATAGAACTTTCACCAGATGAGTCATCCGGTTTCTCAACACTTGTTCTCTGGTCTCAAGAATTATAATAGGATCTTCACAATAAGATATATCAGGTTCTAGTTCTATTTCCATATATGTGGGTACATGCGTTAGGTCAGGCATGTATTTTCTCAATAGTTATACGTGGAACACATCGTGAACTTTTGACTCACTTGGAGACATTTCCAAATGATAAGATACAACTCTAATTCGTTCTAGAATTTCGAAAGGTCTGATGTATAGGGGATATAATTTTCCATTAATATCGAATTATATAACACCTTTCCATTGAGATACCTTCACGAAAACATAATCTCTTACTTGAAATTCCAAATCTTTCCTAATGTTATCGGCGTAGCTCTTTTGACTAATTTGACCTGCTTTGATGTGGGTTTGGATAACCTTTACCTATTCCATTGATTCCTCAACAATTTCTAGGCCTACTAGTTTTCTTTCACCAACATCATCCAAACAAGTTGGTGTGTGACATCCCTTTCCATATAACTCTTCATATGGTTCCATTTAAATACTATAATAGAAACTATTATAATAAGAAAATTATACCAGTTGAAAATATTTACACCACATACCTTGAAAGTCAAGTGAGCAAGATACCAACATGTCTTCTAATGTTTGAATAGTCAATTCTGATTGTTAATTAGTTTGAGGGTGGTAGGCACTACTCAAACGAAGATCAGTATCCCATGCCTTCTGAAGACATTTCAAGAATCTTGATGTAAACCGGGGATCACGATTAGAAACAATCGATAGGGGTACTCCAGGAAGTCATACAACTTCATAAATATATAGTATTTCTAGACGTTCATGTGGTAAATAATATTTTATAGAAAGAAAATTAGCTGACTTGGTAAGAATATTATTAAGGACCCATATTATATCATTCCTTCTAGGAGTCTTTGTTATCCCCATGACAATGTCCATCATAATATCATCCCATTTACACTCAGGTATAGTAATAGGATTCATGACTTCTCTGGGATGTTGTCTTCCATCTTTCACTTGTTGAAAAACCATACATCTTGACACATAATAATAATTCTCTCTCCTCATGTTGTCCCACAAAAAAACGTTCCTTCAAATCTCCATACATCTTACTGCTACCAGGGTGTATAGGGAAATTGGAGCTATGAGCATCATCAAAAAATTCCCATTTTTGATCAGGTATGTTAGGAACACAAATTATCTTCCCAAATTTCAAAATTTCATCTCTATATAGGTAGTTGGTTAATCTCACATCCTTCACAGCTTTAATTTTCTTTGGAAACACCACATCATCAGTCTGAGAAATTTCTATCCATTATAGTTAAGATGGTTTAGAAACCATTTGAAAAAGTATTGATGTTTCACCTTCCATTAATATTCCCATATCCATCTTTACTATATCCATGAATATAGGATCCCATTCGACTCTCATCTTGTTCAAAACTCCATGATACTTTCTTCTCAATGCATCATCCACCATATTTTCCTCCCTTGGGTAGTAGTGTATGGTAAAATCATAATCCTTGAGTAGTTTGATCCATCTCCTCTGCCACATGTTGAGTTCATTCTATGAGAAAATATACTTCAAGCTATTTTGATCGGTATATATCTCAAAATTTTCACCATTGAGATTTTCTCTCCATATCTTCAAACAAATATTACAGTAGCTAACTCAATATCATGAGTGGGATAGTTTTTTTTAGGAATTATTAGCTGTCGTGATGCATGGGAAATAACCCTATCATTATGCATAAGGACACCATGCCCTTTCTTTGAAGCGTCACTATAAATAAAAATCTCATCATTCCCTGTTGGTAGATTCAATATATGAGAATTGACTAATATTATCTTAAGTTATTGAAAACATTCTTGACACTCTTTTGTCCAAACAAATTTAACCCCTTTACGTGTGATCTTGGTTAATGGGTTAGCCAATTGGGAAACATTTTGGATGAAATGCTGATAATAACCTACTAAACAAATAAAACTGTGTATATTAGTTATACTTGTCGGTGTCAGTCATTCATGGATTTCCTTGGTATTTGATGGATCAATAGAGATTCCATACTTAGAGACAATATAGCCCAGAAATGAAATCTCCTGAATCTAGAATTCACAATTACTAAACATTCCATATAATTCATTTCTTATAAGCTCCTTTAGAATAGTGCGCCAGTTATTTTCATAATCTTCATTGCTTTAAGAGTATTCCAATATATCATTAATAAATACCATTACGAATTCATCAAGATATTCCTTGAAAACTCTATTCATTAGATCCATGAAGACAGAGGGTGCATTAGTCTGTCCAAAAGGAATTATTGTAAACTCGTAATGCTCCTACCAGATTTGAAATGTTTTCTTTGGAATGTCTTCCAACTTCACGCACAACTGATGATATCGAGATTGTAGGTCAATATTTGAAAAATATTGAGCTCCATGAAGTTGATCAAATAAATCATCAATGTGAGGTAGGGGATACTTTTTCTTTATTTTTATCGTATTGATCTCCCTATAGTCGATGCATAACCTTATAGATCCATATTTTTTCTTAACAAAAAGAAAATGGGCTACCCTTGTAGAAACACTAGGTTGAATACATCCTTTATAACTCAACTCCTCTAGTTGTTTTATTAGCTCCACTAATTATATAGTGCCACTATTATAAGCGATCTTTGATATGGGCCTTGAACCAGGAATTAAAGTAATGGAAAACTCAATTTCACATTATGGAGGATTTATATGTAAATCCTCTTGAAATATATCAATATATTCTTGTACAATAGGTACATACTCTATTTGGACACTTCCTTCCATACCCATAGTTATTTCACTCACTTCCTTCCAAATAATTTAATTTAGTAGAGCTACAGGGGTTGGGTCTATATAAGAATCAGATGGTGACGTTTCTTCTCTAAAGATAAGGTATTCATTATCCTCATAAAAAATTATAACCTCCTTATTAAAATAAAGTTTCACATCACGGTTTAAAATCCAGTCCATACAGAGGATTATATAAAATTGAATAATCAGAATGATGATGATATCAGTGGATAAATAACATTTATATGGCCTAATAGGGACTGATTCACAAAACTTAGTTGCAATGATACCTCCATTAAGAGTTTTATCTGATAACTCCCATGTTAAATCAAATTCGAAATATCTAATTTTCTTAAAAAACTAGAATTATATGAAAAAATTTGATGATACAGAATCAAATATAGCATTGGATAAACATGAGGGAACCATTAAATAAACTTTCACCATGCCTTTCAGAGATTGAACCTCAGTAGTAGTGATCGCATAAACTTGGCCTTTCTCCCTTTTCCTTTTCGGAGGTAAGTTTCCTTGTGACTTAGGAAATTAATTTTCATAATTCCCCATTTCATTACAACTTTATGATTCAACATTCACATCCTCTTTCTTTCCCTTGCAATCACGAGTTTGGTGACATTTTTCACCACCAGTAGTAACAGACTACCATTACATTTAGACAAGTTCCAGGGTCTTTCTTCCCACATTTACTATAGGATAGATATTCAACTTTTCCCTTCTTCCATTTATTTTCATTTCCAGAGTGTTCAACAGATCAATTCATCTCTTGCTTTTCTTTAAAGTCATAAGACTTATATAATTATTTACTGTATTGATAGCATATGTGACAATATATTTATACGATGAGAATGATTGTGAGATAAATAATCAATGGAGAAATGGTTTTACACCATAAAAGAATAAATCAATATTACTCCTTGGTTTATGTATATAATCTGTTGCATGCCTGGCTATCCTTTTAATTTTAGCCTCATACTTTGCGACATTCTCATCCTCCTTTTGCCTCATACTCTGAAATTATCCTTCTATATATGCTCGATGGTAATGAGGAAAGTATTTGTTTATGAAAATATCTCTAAAATACCTCTATTCAATATTTGATACTTCTTCATCATCCTTTGTGTTTTGAATTACTGTCCACCATTAATCTGTATCACCTGTGGGGAGATAAACTGTCAGGAAGACTTTTTCCCTTTCACAGCTCCCCAAAGAATGAAATATTTTCTCTATGAAATTTATCCATTGCGTAGCTACAAATGGATTTGTAGTCCCACTGAATATTGGTGTTTTTTGCCTCATCAATTGGTCTAACATTTATCCTTCACATTGTGAATCAGGGTGCTCCATACGGGTAATGTTATTATTTATAACCTAAGTGATTTGTCCTAGTATGGTGATAAGATGATCAGTACCAATTGAATCACTATATCCATTATAATTTTCTTGAGTATGAAGAAAATCCCTACATGGATTAAGTGCATTGATACAGCTCCCATTCCTTACAATAGGCTCTATTTAAATAAATGACATACACTACATTAGTTTATGAATCACAATGCATAATTCCAAACTTGTAAAATTAATAACATAAATTAAACAGTTTATGGATATAATCCACAATCATAAAAATGTTTTCTTTCATGAGGTATATACTTATATATCATTCATAATGGTTTGTAAATGAAATATGAATTATCCCAAGCATATCCCCTGGGAGTGTCATAACCAAGAGTGCAGCATGGCCCATTGTTGTCAACCCGGATACCCCGGGACAAGCCCAAAACTCCTTTTCAGAGTTTTTACTCTTATTTACATCAGTGACAAAGCTACCTCTACCTGATTGTATCCATACAGGTATGTATTTCTTGGAAAATACAAAAAATATAAACATTACAAAAATTATAGGAATTTCTTCTACACTAATCCTCAATGTGTATCTTACGGTAATGTTCTCTAGTCAGAGTTTATATAAATCTAGTTTCCAAGGATTGTACAAAAATTTCTCTGATACGAACTGTAATTCCCCAACCCTAGTTACCCAGATTCTATTAATTATTTCATAATATTGGAACGATACAAGGATTAATGTCTTGAAATGCCAATTAGTTTAGTAGACTTTGAAGTATTATATACATAAGTAATTTTTACATTATATCATGAAATAAAAACAACAACAACATTTTTTCCCCTTTTAACACACGAATATCCCTTAGCTTATCCCTACAGGTCAACCATAAAATACTTCTTCACATCCTGGAAAAAATAAATCATAGAAATTGGTGAGCTCAGATTCTCTATAAGGATACCAATATAGTGGAATCTTTATAAATAAGCATAAACATTTAAGTCAATGTATTAGACTAAAACATAAGCCTTTTAAACAAAAAATTCAGCATAATATGGAAAATATAAATCTAATAATGTAATTTACTTATTCACATGGATATTCTCCTAGTTGAATAATCAAATGAAATATCAATATCCAATTTCATATTGATGGAATGCATACAGTCGGACATCATAACCACATAGTCAAGGCCTCATGCCAAGACTACAAGAACGATTTTTTAAAGGCCTTATGCCAAGACACTAGTGTGTCTCATTAGACCTACCGATGCGTCGGGGAGCTATAAAAGGATCCACCCATCACATACTAAGTCCAATTCATTCCCCATATGAAAATGTTGAAACATAACATAAACATTCGTATTAAAACTAACATACAAAATATTATTATGTGAACCATAAACCATGAATGGCATAAAAATAACACATCCATAGTCAAAAATATCACAAAATCATAAATACAATATGGAAGATTTGTATCATAATAAATCAACTTCAAACAAGTATAAAATCCATTAAATGATGTTTACATAGGTGAAATCAAAATTATTTGAGAGGAATATCTCTTTCAATTTTGAAATCATTTTAAAGTCACGTAATTACAAGAGAAACCATTTATTTTGAAAATATTCTCATAAGTTTTTAAGGGAAGCCAAAATGGTGTTATAACAGTGGAGAATAAATGCACCCTCTATATAAGTTAAAAAAACGTTCTTACCTTAATTTTTCTAAAGGGTTATATAGTACCTTGTTTGGAAAACAACAAAAAGAATCCTTTAATACCATTTTATAAAAACTCAAAAAAGGGTATAAATGAAATTAACCCATTTTCTAGTAAACAATTAATATGTTTTGAAATAAATTTATAAGAAACACATATGTGGATGATAAAGAGGTCCCGGTAGAAACTTACGTAAAAACAACCTCGGGTAATAAAGAGATTGTGAAATTAACCCTTACCTTGCACTTTTCCTTGGTTGAGGGTACGTTAACCTTCTGTATAATAGTTAAATAATTGTTATAAATTATAATAAAAATAAATATATAATTATGATATCATGTATGTACTTATAATATTACTTTTTTAATAATATTCTTATAGTATCATTGTTTCAGGTGTTAACTGATTCGATTTACTTTATATGTTTTGTTACGTAAGTTATGTTTGTTATGGATAGAATGTATTTTATTCATATCCAGAATGATATTATGTTCTTCAATATTATTTTTAAAAAATTAAAATTAACCTGGAATGGTTATGATGGGGAATTAATCTCATCAAATTCGTGGAGATGGTAATCCGTACATATGCACGAACGCTGCATCCATTTCATTTTTTTATTTTAAAAGGAAAGAAAACCAAATGAAACATAGGTATTTTATTATTATATTATAATATAATATTTTATATATTTTACTTATTTTTAAAAATTCTAACATTTATACTTTCCATGTATGGAATGAATTAGTCATATCACTTTGAGGGGGTAGTAGTCCACACATCCTCAAATGATATTATCGTACATATCATACATGAAAGGAATAAAGGTACGTGATAAAAGTGAATTAAAGAAGCTTATATATAAAATAAATATCATAATTATCATATATAATTACAGTTCCGTCATAATGTCCATCATATGAGGTGGTAAAAGAAGATTAAACAATCATTGTTTCGTGAGGCAGTAGTTCGTCGTCCACAGAAACAGTTTGTTCTATACCTGTTAGATGGAGGTGTGTGTAAGTGTAGTTAAAATCCTTATCATGAAAACAAGCTAGTATATTAAAGATATCTTTTTGTTCTAAAATAAAGTAATAAATAGTTTTTAGGGGTTGTATAATTAATATAAAATAAAAGAACTTAAGAGGAGATGTTACCTTTAAATCGGGTAACTCCCTTTGGTTTGAAACAAAAGGCTTCCTTGAAGTTCCTTACACCTAAGGTAAGGATTATAGGAGGAATAGAGGAATATAGGGAACTTAATTTAGAAGAGGTTGGGTTATCCAATGGGCTTGAGATGTGTGAGAAATGGTTTGGAGGTGAGGGCTTTTTATAAGGGGGAGGAGGGGCTCATTAGGAATATTTGAAAATATTATTTTATTTTATAGTGATTTTAGGTTAATAATGATCTGAAGCTCATTAAATTAGAAGATAAGATGACTCATGTTCTAAATAAAATCATTCGTTAATAATTGTACAGGTTTTGGATATTTATTTAATTTTTTTAATCTCATTTATTTAAATCATTCATTAATGAGGAAAACACTGCATTATTATTGTGTCAAAAATAATTTTATTTATTTGATGTATAAAAATTATATAAAATACCATGATTTAGGAAATATTTTTATCATTAAAATTAATATTTATAGTCAAAGAGATAACATATATTACCCCATGTAAAAATTGTTTTACTAAAAGATATAAGTTTATGCCATTTTTTCCTTTACTTTAAATAAATTAAAATAAAGTGTCATTATCACTCTCAAGTGGCTTCATGGGGACCAAAAATCAACCAACGGATACCCATGGTTAGACATGTGTCAATAAATATGGTTTGGACACGTTTTATAGTAATTTATTATTATTATAATAATATTTTTTACCCTTATTTAATGGATTTTCCCCATTAACCATAATAAATAAAATATTTACCGACGTAATTATTCATAATGTCTAAAAAATTATTTTCCCATTTAGACTATTTGTATATCCTGATTCCAAATATGGAATCCATTTTTCCAAAATTAAAACACAAAAGTGGCAGAAAATAATTTAAAATTAATTCTCGTTGTCAAAACAAAAAAGCATGTTTTAAAAAATAATAACTATCAAAATATTGACACTTGTTTATGTCCGGTTTAAATGTGAAATTACATCTAATCACCTAAATTATATTAAATGATAAAAATATAATCTAATGATACGTAAAAACCATTCAAATGTGTAATTTATCACTATAAATTATTTCGATTAAAAAAGTTGATTTTAATTAAAATTATGTATTTTTCACTATTCATCAGAAAAATGAAATATTTTAGAAGAGTACCAAAAGTTCACCCTAAGATAATTTTGATATTAAAAATCTAAAAATGAAATTTATTTTGAAAAATATTTATAAAATTTAAAAAAGTGGGTATTATTTTTCATAACAGTTAGTATGATTGGTCTTGGTGTGTTAGAATCTCGATGTTGTGTACAACGCAAGTTATTGCATTATTCAAAGGGAAACGTGATATGGAAGCTTTGGGTGTTACATCATCCCTTTCTATTGATGTATGTCTGCAAGAAATAACATGTTGTGTGGTGAACTACTATATAATACTAAAGGAGTCTTTCAAGAGGATTTCATAATGATTATGTCCATGTTTTAATTATATAATTCATGTATTATGTTCATTGTTTTCAAGACATTAATACTCAAAATACTCTTTGAGGTTATTAATAAATATTTTTTTATGGAATTATGATAAAAATAATTTATGAAAAAAGTTGGTCAACATATTAACCATACCTAATAATAGAAAATACACAACTCCTAAATAAGTAATGGGAATAAAAATAATTACAATAACTGATGTATATCCAAATATAATAATGAGTTAAATAGGCATAAATCATACATATCATGGTCTCATGTATATCAACTTTAGTATCGTTAAAGGAATTTAACTGACCTCTTAAATCCATATAACCATGACAAATATACTTTCTACCCATAATATTTTTTGATCGTATGAATGATTCCCAATAATATACTAACATCCTCAACTAACTATTCTCAAAATATGTGGACTAAAAGGATGATTATTGTGATAATATATCTTCATTTTATACTATATAAGTCTATATAACTCTCAAATTGGACCATCCATTATTACACTACATGTGTAAATTGAATTTTATCTGTAAAAATAATCACAATCAAATTTATAATCTTCAATACTACAATATTCAAAACATATCAACCATTTAACACATATATAAGATCATAGACTAAAAACAAAAAACTATATAAATATGAATAATGATGAAATATATAATAATGATAGAAAATTTACCAACCAAATATATTGAAACATATAAAACTCAGCTCCAAAATGGAAATAACTCTATTAAAACTCATGAAAATTATTTTCCACCAACAACAAATCTATCTTAATAAGAACATCCACCATAATGTAGGTTCTATGAATAAAATTTCATTCCTAAATTTCGATCTTGTGAAAATTTTCCACCTAAAAATACATATCCAATATATCTTCATCAACTATTATGTTTAATGTAAAAATAAGAAATTTTATACATCTTTGGCCAAAAATCATGATATCTAGATCTCCTAATAATAATCTAAAAATTTCTTTACTAATGGTCTACTCACATGGTCACCAATTGATGATCCTTCAAAAAATAATCTAGAAACTATTTTTATGAAATTGATATCTAAAAATAATCTTTTTGACTCAAAATTTTTTGTTATAGGGTTCACATCCAAAAAAACACTACCAATGGATAAAATAAGCTTTAATGGTGCCCAATTCAACCAAATCATGATTTAAACAACTTTTATCCAGTATTAAAATTTCCTATTAAATAAAGTTTCAATTTATATATATATATATATATATGTTTGTGTGTGTGATATTAATAAAAATAAACCAATAATACATCTTATTCCTTATCCAATTGTTTAATTGTAAGATAAAACCTCAATTAAACAAGCTTAAGATAGTGCATCTCATACCCTTTCACATCCCTATAAATATAATCATTATACATAGTAGTAATATTAAATAATAGATAAATTCCTATAATAATGATTTTATATTAATAATATATTTTCAATTACATTTCCAATAACATGAAAAGAATCATTCTATAATCACACAAAATCATTATTACCAATTTCATAACAACTCTAGGTATTATTGTTCATTTTTAACCAATTGATCTTTTATTTTTATATATGGAATTTCTATTAATTTTAAAAATTTTAGTGAAAAAATTAATAAGAGAGAAATATTAAGAAGTTTTGTTTAGAATTATTTAATAGGTACTAATGGGTGCCGTTTTTTGTTTATTGGGTACTCAATATTGAGGGTATAAGGCCTTCATCCCCATTACTGAACATCAAGTAGTCAGTGTCTTAGCATCAAGAACACAGAGTGATCCCATATTATTAATTAAATATATATATATATATATATATATATATATATATGTTTTTAGTCATAAAATTTTTGTTAGTACATTATATTCACATTACAAACAATCTCTATATTTCCATCTTTATAATCCTTTGGGTATTTATTCACCTATTCTAGGTGGAATTATTATTTAATTTTAGTGACTTTTTACTCACAGTGATAATAAATTCTGAAGACCTAAAATATTTTTAAAATGAATTATTGTTTAGTTATTTTGATATTTTAATCTTTATATATATTCTTATTTTTTTGTATGTGTGAAATTTTATTATTCATGGATAGAGTAAAACTATATATATTTCTAAGAGGTAAGTTTCCTCTCTTACACTTTGGTATTTAATTGTGTGATTATAGTGAAATTGGAAAATATTATTCTTAGTTAATGGGGATAGTGAACATAATAATATTATAAATATGTTCAATATAGTGAAATAAAATTCAGGAATTTTTATGTGTAAAAAATTTATAATATGGGATTTACAGATGGAAATTTGAATTAAAATATGGATAATTTAAAAAAATGTTTTAATAGGTGGATAAATTCATGATTTTAATGTTTTCATAAATGAAAACATTATTAATGTATTTTTTATGTATAAAATTAATGATTTAGTGGTGAATTACTGTTATAATGTATTGGTTAATATAGTAGAATTTCATACCATATGGGCATACCTTGGGATAATTGAAGAGAATCTAATGGGTTAAACAATGGTGTTAAAGTGTTTGTTAGAAGATGAAATACTTTTTTATAGTGATTATATATAAGTGAAATGGGGTAATAGATCATGGATGTTAGTTGTAGATAATAGAAATCAAATTTAGGTAATTTTATTATATGTCATAATATCATATATTGATGTCACACTATATGGATTTTTAATTGAACAAATATAAATACCAAATTAATTTAGATACATAATTATTATTAATAAGTATATAAAATATGTAATTAGTGGTTTGAAATGGATTATATTGAATATTTTACGTTTTCAAAATTATAATTTAATATTAAGAGAAATTGGAAGGAAATTATATATTTTTATGAATGTTTGAAAAACATATATTGTTTTTTATATAAATTTGGGAGATTTTATTTTTAATGTTTTGATTAAAATATTTTTTTTTGTGAAATTAGGACATAACACATTTTTATTTTAAAAATTATATGAGTTGGTTAAATTGTTTCAAGCCTTAGACATGTAACATAAGTTTATGATATGTGATCAAATGTTTTGAAAAGGCTTTGTGTTACTTATATATATATATTATATGATATGTTGTTGGAATAATATTACATGATCATGGTGATCAGATACAATGGGTTTGTGTTAGTGATAATATATTCTAATATCATTGGATAAATGAGGTTATCAATACTTTAGTAGTTTGTTTAGAATTAAATTAGTTTTAATGAATGTTGAAAATAATATCATTTTATCATTTTATGAATTTAAACAACCTATATATGAGAATAATATGCAAAAAATGATGTTTGTTATTGCGATAGTTTCTATTGATTATTATTTCTCGCTCATTTCTTGACACACCTCATGTATGTGGAGACTATATATATTATATTAAAGGTAATTTAAATGGGCCTTAGTAGTTGGGAGGTGATGTTAAGTTATATCTAATAGTTTTTTTTCTTGTCACTCTGTCATTTAGAGGGGATATCAAAATATCATTTCATTCTTTTTTTACATTCATTGATTATGAGATGATATCTTAGATGTTATTTTTAATTTTTTTGAATATATCATCTATTTAGGTATTTATATAATTTAATTAATGATTTTTTTATGGATTACATTTTTATTTCTTTTTTAAATGGTTTTTGACTTTTTTGGGTGTTTATTATCAAAATTCCTCCACATGTGATATTTAAAAAACATTAATTATTGTATTAATCCTTTAATGGTTAATGGGAACACCCGAGAATAAGTGAAATTTTTCTTTAGTATCATTATTGTCTCAAGGATGTATGTTAAAAAATTATTTATGTGAATGAATCCACTTATAAGGTCTTTTTATTTGGGGATATAGTAGGAAGTAGATTAACAGATGGTACATTTATATGGAGATTTTTTGTAACACCATTATCTTTTAATAGAGGAACAATATGAATAATAGTATATCTAACATGCAACATTGTGCCCAGATGAATCGTGATACACTCTTTGGAAGTTACAGATATAACTTACTAGAAATTTTATTTTTATGAATAAGTATAACCACCTTTTGAAAATTATATAAAATAATTTTCAATGAATCAAATATTTTGGTTAATAATGACTCAATTTTTATAAAGTATTTACTTTGATAAAAACTAATTTTTTCATCAACATTATTTTAATTCATTTTTCAATGAAATTAATATAATTATTTTATAAAAATTTAAAAAAATATTAATATATAATATCATTTTTTGAAATAATCTTATAAATATTTTCTTATGTTGAAATTTTAGTATTTTTCTGGAAATAGAGATTTATAGTGAATAGTTAAAATACCAGGGTTTTTTTGTAAAACTCAATTTTATTTTTGATTTAATAAGTAATTTAAAAGTATAATTGTCAATTTAATTTCATTTTAAATTAAAATAAGTATTAAATAGTTATATTATTTATAAATAATTATTTTTAAATAATATTAATACCTTATTTTGATATAAATTTAACTGTAGTCTTAAAAACACATTTATCTGAAAACTATTCATAATTGAAAAATCATTCTCCATTTTAAAATTTTAAAATAAAAGAAAATATTGAACAATATAATTTAAATTTATTTATTATATATTAATTTAAATTCATGTAATTATTATTAGAAGCATTGATTTAATTTTGGAACATCATATACCTAAAATAACATTTCTAAAATACAGTCTCTCGATATGTTTATTGGTTTACATATTAAATTAATATTTGAAAATTATTGAAAATTATTTTGAAAAAAGTGATTCCATATTTTTAATCATCCTACTTAGTGTTTTATAATAAGTTCAATATAATTTTTTTCCATAATATATAGTAAAAATGGTAAATCATTGTCCCCATGGTAAAAACATGAATTTTTAACATACAATGACATATAGTGATAAGGCTGTAATTTTTCTAATTTACTGTTATTGGATAAATTTAAATATTTCAATATCCGCATATCCTTTAGATTCAATTATTTATGGGACACTTACCTATGATAGTGGCCTCTATAATTATTTATGTAATTATAAAGACAAAAATTCTCTATATTTATTTTAAATTTATCTTATATTTTCACATATGGATAACAAAAATTGGTGAATTTATATTAAATTTTATTATTATAGAAATTAAATTATATAAATTTTGTCATTTTATTAATTTTTAGTGATTATATAGAAACCCTAAATTCTTATATAACTCTGACACGATGATTGTGAGAATAGTTGAAACTCACTATAAATAATGTTAAAAACATTACAAGTAATGTATTATGAATTATTTATGGTTCCAAAATACTTTTATAGTCAATAATTATATATTTTTTATAGTTAAATAGATTATATTTTAAATTATTTATTGTCTTCATGTCATTAAAGTCATATTAAATAAATAATTTCATAAACGAAATTAATGTTATGTTAAGTTAAATAGTATTTTATTAAATTATTTAAAATCAAAAAAATAATTAAAAATGAAATTGTCTTAATAAATAGTCTAAAATGTAATCAATTTTAAATTTATTATTTAAGTTTTATCGTGGAAGTGAAATTATAACCCTTTGTTTCATAAAATTTTGTTACAACATTTATATTTAGAAGGTTTTTAATGGGATAAACCAAGAGATAAGGGATAGAATCAAATTAAAATTGTATAAATAATTTTTTATTGACATATGATTTCCTTATTTTATCCCAAATCATAATATCTTTTTATTTGGAATGAATTTAATTGAATATGACCATATTATAATTTAATATTTTTTTAAATTCCAAAAGCGCTTCTCCATACACTTATAAAAGGGATCCTCCTATACTCATTTCATTAGTCATAAAGAACCATTTTTAACATCCAATAACTACAGAAATATGTTTCTTAAATACATTACAATGTCATAGGGGCCCTGGTTTGACTATAATACCCTCCTTGAATGTCTTTTTGTGGATCCCTAAATATGTTTTAGGAATAAGTGGTATCATTCTCAACAATGTGTCTTTTATATTATTTTTTCTTCTACCTTAAAAAAATATTACTAAAACATAGTGATATAATAACATAATAATCTCAAATATAATTTTATTTTATTATATTCATATCAGAACCTACAAGCATCTCCTCTTCCATAAAATGATAAATAAAACCACTATTATTGGGTACAGGGGAGTACCGTTTAACGATGGTTTTAGTAAAAAAATTATATTATCATTGTGATATTAAAAAATTATTTATCATTATTTAGATATAATATATAATATAATTTCATATATTCCTGGTCATTTAAAATTGATAATTTCACTCATGCAAACTTTTAGAGTACCACGTCCATGAAGCGATGTGATTCATTTTTCATTAACATATCTAATGGATAGTATATATAAGTATATTAAAAGAAATAATATGAAATTTAAGATATAATTATGATTATTGGAACAAAAAATAAAACATACCTTCTTTAAATCATGGTATTTGAAAATGGAAATGTTACTCATTAGTTTGTATGGCCTACCTTCTACAAAATTGTTATGTAGTCCATTTTTCATTACCATATTTCAGGGTTATCATAAAAGGTATAATTAATGCTTAATAAATTATAATTATTTACGTTTTATTATTCTTGATATGATTTAAGAGTGGCCTATTTTTTAATTTTCAACATAGTAAATTTCTTTTTTGAAATATGAACTAAATATTATCAAACATTCCAATGAGAACGTAATTGATTATGTAATTACATATCTAATGGTAATAAATAAAATAAATGGAATAATAAACATGAAAAGGTTATAAATTATATAGATAATTAATTTATTTTAATTATTCATTATGATAATGAACATACATGAAGAGTTGGACCTAAGGTAAGAGATTTCATATCAATATTTCTTAATTAATTCATATTTTATTGTTATTCACTTAATTTATTTTATATTTTCATTATACATCCATTTTATATGTCATATCACGAAACCATAATTCTTCATGATATCAAAGGATTCAATTCAAATTAATTTATCCAATATAATTTTACATTAATGTTACCAACTATTAAGGGGTTATAAAATAAAATTTCTTTTCATTTAGCCTTATTAGATCTTCGTTATATTTGATCTTTTAAGATTCTGTGTGTAATTATTTTTGATTAATTTATGTTTTATGTAAAAATATATATATATGGATTTAAATTTGGTTCATGTTATAAATTCATTTACTAATTGTCACTTCAATAATATGATCATTATATTGAAATTTAATCTCAATTTTCACTCCATTATGATATCTTTGATATTAAGAGGATATTCAAATTTATGTGGGGTATATAAATCAAATTTGATATATTTAACATGAATACCTATTTATTAAAGATCATTAATATTACATTGAAATTTAATTCTACCCATGGTTTAAAATTTAAATGTTTCAAAAGTGGTAAGTATTTATTTTACCTTCCCATTTTTTAAGATTCCGTGAATTTTAATTAAAGTAATATCATAATACATCCTTAAAAAATCAATCTATATTTTATCCAATGGATATTAATGATTTTTCTATATATTTTTTCAAATTTTTCTCACATTTCACTTTAATAACAGAAATGGAATGTTTAAAATAAAATCTAATTTTATAACTCATTGAATGAAATATACTATTCTTCCACAAACAAATTTTTTTTAAAATTTATTAAAAAAATACATTTTTTACTGAAATGATTAATTAAAAAAAATATGTTTTCCTTTAATTTTTAAATGCAAGAATCAAATATTTTAAATTTTTCATAATGTTTTAATTTTTTAATTTCATTATAAATAATCAAAAAAAAATTTAATGTATACGGTATTAACATATATTCTTGCTACTGTAACCAACTTAAAATACTTAAATTATCATATAAAAGTTTAGTTGATTATAATGAAAACTATTAAATGAAACCTTATTTTAATATATGTCTTCCATGTTACATATTTCACTACATGATAATAGTTTATTTCAAAAATCATGTTCTCAATGAATCAATGGTTATCTATTATCTCTTATTTAATTTTTCATAATTAACATTATAATTAAACATTAAATTTGTTATGATAATTGGAAATTATATTTATATTATTTTTTATATTATTTTTATAATTGATATGATTATTTAAGAAAATATAAACCATTTTAATATGTTCTTCTACTATAAAGGTTATCTGAATGAATTGGAAAAACATGGTAAATCTATTTTCTTTAATATTTACTGATATTTATTTATCACTCATGTTGATTAGAAATTGAATCTATCATTAATTATAATAGTAAAAAATTGGACCTACAGTGATATGTGGGGCCCAATTATATAAATTTAATGACTCTGACACTAGTAGACCATAGTAGGTTCCTTACTATATTACATTGGCATAGAAATAAGTTTTGAATTCCAATGGACCAATTAGTTAAGAATTCTTGAAAAATAGATTACATACATGAACCATACATTAAAATTAAAAACATAAAATAAAACATAAATAATAAAGAGATAAAATACTACATTTATAAACCTTTGATAATGTAACAAATTTCCTTGGTTCACCCTACATATCAGTAATAATACACATCATGGAATCCAGGGAAAATAAAACATAATAAAGGAGTGTTATCAAATGCCTAGTAAGGGTAAGAGTACAGTGGATGAAAATCATAAATAATCATAATTAGTATAAAATGGTGAATAGATAGAACATAATACATTTAAACATATATTTGAGCATAACATGAATATAATAAATAATTCTATATAAAATAATCACATGAACTATAAAAAAAACCATAGATATTATACTAGTCGAATGATCACATTTAATTATAATAATGACATATTTCATAATATTATACATCTACAATACCATGATCTATAATTAAGATAACTAAAATTAAGATCAATCCTCATGATAGTGCATGTCATTGGGGGGAAACCTACTTGATTTTTGTCAAGATATAACCTCCAAATAATTTAAAACATATTGGAAAAAAATGCGAAGGTTTTTTCACCAACTAATTTCATATATTGGGATCTACCTATTAATCTAGGGTCTATAGTTGGATCCTACCATCATGTACTATGTCAAATTCTTTCCTCATATGAAATAATATACAATACAAGCATTCGTACTTGTATACGAAATGTGAATACTTTAACCATAAACCCTGAATAGTATAAAAATATCACATCCAAACTCAAACTAATAATAAACCCATTAATAACATATGGTGTATGGTATAATAAGAGAACATCCTCAATCAATTGTAAGATCCAAATACATATTTGCATAAATTAGAATTCTCTAATAAAACCTTTAGAAATATCTTGAGAAAAATAACCCTTTACTTTGAAATTACTTGTTTAAAAGATGCACATTTATAAAAGAAAACATTTCACAGAATATTAATTTTTTAAAAATTTAAAGGATGATTCACAAAATAAATTAATAATGATAGGGTTAAAATACTCTAATGATATATTAGATAAAATTAATCATTGTTTCTATATTTTTCAAAAATTATCATTAAGATCTACATTTGGAAAAAGACAAAAAAATCTATTCAAACAACTTTATAAAAATTTAGAAAAGGGTTAAATAAATTGAACATTGGTAGGATAATAATGACAAACATTTATAATATATTTTTAAGAAACATGGAGAAGATAAATATTCCCTAGACGATACTAACGTATTAAACATCCCAAATAATATTGATATTGAGAAATTAAGGATTGCCTTTTAATTTCCAATAGTTGAGGGGACTTTAACAACATATATAAATATTAAATTATGTTATTAACTAATAATATAACCGAATAAATATTTATGATATCATATATGATCCCATTATATGATTTTGTAAATTATATCTCATTATTACTAATGTTTTTTTTTGTTAACTGCTTCATTTTCTGATGTGTATTTTGTCATGTAATCTTAGTTTCTTCTGCACATGATATATTTTCCTTATATAAATATTTATATTAAGTTCATAAATATTATATTCACTCATCATATATATTTATTATAATTATTCATTAATTTTTATCGTGGAGAATGAAACTCATCGCGTCTTGGAGATTGTTGGTCTTGTGTTCACATGAGCGACAATATCATTCCCTTAATGGTAAACTGATAAATAATTGGATTGTACATTAATATTAAATATTAAATATAACTTAATATCCATTATATTATACATTATATTGATCATTATACTCATACTAATAAATTGGTGAAGAAAAACAAATTATACCATTTCTTGGAGAAGGTAAACCTCATGTGTGAATGCATAGTTATATTGTTTTTTGTAGGTTGTATAAAAGGTGGAATATGGTTTAACCATGATAATAATAATATCTAATAATATAGATGATTCTATAGTTATTAATTTATAATTTAATCCACATTGTAATAGGAATTATATGAAGATATGAATTGACATGAATTGGTAAAACAATTACCTCTTCTTCAGTGGACCACCATTGGATGTAACGCCCCGACCCCAGCTACCCAGAGTCGGTGCATTACTTCGTAACATTGGCATGATCACAAAAGATCAAGTCTCGAAAGACCGATTAGTTTAGTAGCCTTGGAAACACTAGATACATTCGTAAACGTTACATTACATCATAAAGTGAAAAACTACAATAACAAAGTCTCCATAGTCCACACTCATATCCTCTTCTGACTATCCCTGCAGGTCATTCATAAAATACTTCTTCACATCCTGGAAAATATTAAAACATTGAAAGGGGTGAGCTCAGATGCTCAGTAAGGATAACAATATTGCGGAAGCTTTCATAAATAAACATAAACATTTAAGGCAATGTATAACTAAAACAAAAGCCTTTTTAAACTTGAACATCAACATAATATGGCAAAAGTAAAATGAGGTAATGCCATTTACTTCTTCACATGGATATTCTACTGGTCGAATAATCACATGCAATATCAATAACCACTTTCATAATGATGGAATGCATAATGTCAGACTATCATAACCACGTAGTCAAGGCCTCGTGCCAAGACCACAAATAAGATTTTGTCAAGGCCTTGTGCCAAGACACTAGTTTGTCTCATGAGACCTGCCGATGCATCGAGGAGCTATAGCGGGCTCCACCCGTCACTTATTAAGTCCAATGCATTCCTCATATGAATAGGTTTAAACATATCATAAACCATAACATAATCATATCACATAAAACATGCATAAAGGAAACATAAAATTTCCACATTTCAATCACAAGATATAAATACAACACATTGATATAATAAAAATGCTTTCAAAACCATTTTCAATACCAAAATAAAATAAAGTTAAAACTTTGTATTTATTTTTCATTAAAAAAATGATGGCTTGTAGAGGAAGCCGAATCTCAAATAATGGTCACGGCGGCGGAGAAGTCGTTGTCGCCGCATAAGTACGGAAGGAAAACATTCCCTTTTGTCGTTTAGCAAAACGCTTCGTATAAAAAAAATTCCTTTTGAATAAATGTAAAAGTCAAAGGGGTTTATACACCGTATAAAATAAAGTTGTGTATAAAACCAAATATGCCTCAATGAAAGGGGATTGAGACGAAGTCCTTAAAAGATCATTTTTAAAATAAAATAGATCTATTATGTGTATTCACTATAGGTACACATAAAGAATGTAAAAATACAAAATAGGACATAATAATATCATGACATAATTTGAAAGTAGGAGATTAACCCAAAGAATGGAAATTGGGTTAAGAAGTTCCCTTACCTCGTGTCTGACTTGACTCAACCGTTCTTTAACCTCCTGAATAATAAACTAGAGTTAATATATACCTTATTAAGAACCATTTTCAATTTAATTATCCTTATTATATCACTTATTACAATGATATGAACATTATGTAATTATTTAAGTTAATAACGGTCGTTTTGTCGATCTTTGGTACTTGAGTCAACAATAAGCTTCTTATAATTACAAGTTGTTTATGTGGTGAAATATCCATTATATCCAGAATTATATTAATGATTTAGATGTCATATATATCTTATATATCCAGTATATACATTCATTTATAATATTACGTAACATTTAGAGGTAAGAAATGAAATGCACCGTTCATGGAGACGGTAAGTCGTACGTACGCATGAACGCTACTTTCATTTCAATTTCATATTTAATGGAACTAAATCATAATGATATAAATGTATAATATAATTCCAGTATAATATAGTGTATAATACCATTTACTCCATCCTTTATACATCCCACATATGGCATTAACGATTCAAATCACTTTGAGGGGGCGGTAGTCCGCACTTCCTAAAATGAAATTATCGCGTTTTACCCATAATGGAAATCATAAAGTAAGCCATAAATGAGAAATACAGAAGAATAAGTAAAACATAAACATATTATATATCATATATAAATATAGTGACATCTTAATGGCCACCTTTGAAGGTGTTATATGAGTGTTGAACAATCATCGTTTCGTGAGGCAGAAATTCGCCATCCACAGAAACCGTATGTTCTTTAACCATTAGATGTTGGTGTGTGTAAGTGTAGCTCGAATCCTTCTTATAACAACATCCTAGTATATTGAGGATACTGGTGTTGTTACAAAATAAATGAATAAAAAGAGTTTAGGGGGTTGGAGAAGAAAAATAAAACAAAACAACATTAGAAAAGACATTACCTCAAAATCGGGTAACTCTTTTTGATTTGAGCCAAAGGCTTCCTTGGGAAGAGTTATGCCCAATGTGAGGCTTCTATGAGTAAGGGAGGAATGTTGGGAGAGTATTTGGGCAGAGTTTGGCCGAGCCAAATGGCTTGAAAGTGTAAATGAGGTGGGAGAGGTGGGGGCCTTTTATAAGTGGAGAGGAGGGGCACTTTTGGAAAGATTGAAATGTTACATTATTTCACAATGCTTTTCGGATTCTAAAGGTCCCACACTTATATAATTCGAGGCTAAGGTGATAAGGGTTCGAAATATCCTCATCCAATTGGCTTTGGACAAGTGTAAGCCTTGGATGTTGCATTATCTTCCCATTTTATTTAAATCATTAAATAATGAGGTCATCGCTGCATCATAATGATGTCATAAATAATTTAATTTATTTAATGTCTAAAAATTATAAAAAAAATACTATGATGTAGGAAATCGTTTTAGATTTCTAATGAATATTTATAATCAAAATTCGGACTTGTGTATCCCCACTTAAAAATTGCTTTAGTAAAACATTTTATGTTTGTGTCATTTTTTACTTTAACATTAAATAAAAGGTATTTATGTCATTTTCTAACTAAAGTGGCTCCATGGGGTCCCCAAGTTGACCCATGGGTTGTCTTGGTCGGCCATGACTCATCCAATAGGAGTAGGACAAGTTTCATGCTCATATCATATTAATAAAACATTGTTTTTACCTTAAACTACACTAATTACCTCTAATCGCGATTAAGAACTTAAAAGTTACTATTCACCAAAAAATTATTTTAATCTTATTGACCACATTTTACTTCTTAATGACAACCATGTATGTCGGATTTTTGAAAATCAAATCACAGAAGTGGTAATATTTCATTTAAACGAAAAATCAGTTATTTAACTACCACTTAGTGGTTTCACTATTCATCAAAAATTGAAGTTTTTCAGAACAATGCCAAAATTTCACCCTAAGCTATAATTGATATTACAAATTAAAAAATGATGTCTATTTTACAAAATTCCAAACATATTAGTTGCATTAATTAATTTTATAATTAATTCCCGCTGTCACAACAAATAGCGTGTTTTTAAGAAACAATTTATATCAAAAGATTGGCAATTGTTTATGTCCAATTTCAATGTTAAATTAATTCTAATGACCAACATTGGATAAAATGGTAAAAATATATTCTAATTATACTCTAAAACCCCTCAATAGTATAATTTATCACTATGAATTATTTTGATTAAAAAAGTTGTTTTAAGTATTTTTCACTATTCATAAAAATTTTGAAGTTCTCAGAAAATTACAAAAAATTCAACATAGGCTAATTTCAATATTAGGAATACAAAAATGAAGTCCATTTTGAAATATAAAATTTCTATAAATTTAAAAGGTGGTTATTACTATTCATAACAGCTACTTTGATTAGTTGCGGTGTGTTAGAACTCGAACTTGCGTACAATGCAAGCTATTGCATTATTGAAAGAGGGGCGTATCATGGAAGCTCGGGGTGTTACATTCTCCCCTCCTTCAATAAATTGCGTCCTCGCAATTTGAAATTTTTCTTTGAAAATAAAAGGTTGAAAAGAGAAAATACCTTTGAGGAAAACCCAAATCGGAAATAAGATTAATAAAATTTAGCCTTAATAAGAGGGAAAATGGAAATAAGAAAGTCACCACCAAATTATGATCTCGATAAGGAGAACATTGGTGGCAATTAAAGACATATAATTGGAGGAAAAACGTAAATATTTGTAGGGAGTGATTGAGGTCATCAATCACAATCAACTGTCAAATTGAGGGCCTCAAAGCCTTCAATCTATGTTGATTTAAAATATCATCAGTTCAACAAGACATAAGGTATTAGGATAACACATTTTTTGTTTTAATATCCCTTTACTAAAGTTTAAGAATTAATTTATTCATTGAATAAGAGATAGGTATATATATATTTATGCTTGAAAATTAGTGTTTCAACCTTCAACTCATCTTTCACTCAAAAAGATAATAGAACTCAAAAATATTATTATTATCCTAATTGTATAAGGTTCCAAATGTTAACACATACCATTTAGATTAGTAAAACGATTTTGTAATAACCAGGGACTTCCTGTAGGCTAGTGGTTGGAAATAAAGGCTTGTCGCACTATGGTTGTGGGTTCGATTCCTGCAGCTGTGTCCGACGCGACGGGTTATTCCCAACCCTGCAGGTTGTCCTTTTCCTAAAAATATAGTACTATACTATTCCAAAAATAATCTTCATAAATGTTTTAACCTTAAACAATACTATCCAAAGTTCAACTTAATCCACTCCAACCTTTATAGTTATCCAAAATACCTTCATCCAGACTTTCTCTAAAAGGTCTCTAAATTCCAAAATCAATTGTAACAGATTCCCAAAACAAAGGAAAGTTTCTCTTATTGTCACATACTAAAAATATGATTACCTTAATCATATTAAAACCTTACTGAAATCAACAAGTACTGCAGTACAATCCTTATATATATATCACATTATTCTAAAAACCAGAATATAATCCATGAGTCCAAAAGCACCAATACATTAGTTATTCCGCTTCAACTGTAGTAACAGCATAAGATTGTCCTTGATCCCTTGGCCTTTTCTGAGGTAAGTTTCCCTGACGCTTAGGACATTCATTTGCATAATGACCCATTTCTCTACAATTGTAGCATTCAACTTTGACAGCCTCTTTCTTTCCCTTGCAATCACGAGCCTGGTGACCCTTTTCTCCACATTTATAACAAACTCCCATTCCTTTTAGGCAAGTACCAGGGTGATTCTTCCCACAATTATCACATAATGGAAAATCCTTCTTTCCCTTTTTCCCTTTATCTGTCTCTTGTTCCACCGTTCTCTTCTTCTCTTGCTTTACTTTGTTGTCATAAGACTTAGAGAATTCCTTTTCTGTCTTGATAGAACACGAGACAATATCTTCGTATGATGAAAAGGATTGTGATACTAAAGCTCGACGGAGAAATGGTTTTAACCCATCAAAGAAACGATCAATCTTACTCCTTGGGTTATGTATATAATCGGCAGCATGCCTCGCTAACCTTGTAAAGTTAGCCTCATACTTTGCGACATTCTCATCCTCCTTCTGCCTCAAACTCAGAAATTGCCTTTCCATATCTGCTCGATGGTCACGAGGATAGTATTTTTCTAAAAACAGATCTTTGAAATCCCTCCATTCCATATTTGATACTTCATCATCTTTCTTCATGTTTTGAATCAATGACCACCATTGATCGGCATCTCCAGTGAGGCGGTAAACTACCATGACAACCTTCTCCCTTTCACTACTCCCCAAGGCATGGAATATTTTCTCTAAGGAATTTATCCAGTGCTCAGCTACTATAGGATTTGTACTCCCATTGAAGGTTGGTGGTTGTTGCCTCATGAAACGGTCTAGCATTGATCCTCCACGTTGTGGATCAGGGTGATCCATACGAGTAAGGTTATTATTCATAACCTGAGTGAGTTGTCCAAGTATGGTAATAAGTTGATCAGCACCAGTTGTATCTCCAGATCCACAATAATTATCTTGATCAGCAGGGCAATCCCTACACGGAGTTCGTGCATTGATACGGTTTCCATTCCTTCTACTAGGCGCCATTTCTAAACAATGGCATAAACTAGATTAGTTTATGAATCAAAATACATAATTCCATACTTATAAAACACTTAACATAAATTGAACTATTTATGGATATAATCCATAATCATAAAAAGAAATGTTTTCTTTGAGGAAGTATATACTCATAACCCTTCATAGTGGTTTGTAAATAAAATGATAATTATCCTAAGCATATCCCCCGGGAGTGTCGTAACCAAGAGTGCAGCAAGGCCCGTTGTCGTGCACCAGTTCCCGTTCGAGTCTAGCTCAAAGCGGTGTTTTCGGGTTTTACCCCAAGGTACATCTGTGCCAGAGCCGCCTCTACCTGCTCGTATCCAGACAGGGATGTATTGCTCGGAAAACTCATAACATCTCTATAATACCAAAATTCTAGGATGTTCTTCTATACTAATCCTCAAAGTCTATCTTTGTTCTATGTGCTCTAATCAGAGTTTATCTAAATCTAGCTTCCAAGGTTAGTACTAAACTGCCTCTGATACCAACTGTAACGCCCCGACCCCAGCTACCCAGAGTCGGTGCATTACTTCGTAACATTGGCATGATCACAAAAGATCAAGTCTCGAAAGACCGATTAGTTTAGTAGCCTTGGAAACACTAGATACATTCGTAAACGTTACATTACATCATAAAGTGAAAAACTACAATAACAAAGTCTCCATAGTCCACACTCATATCCTCTTCTGACTATCCCTGCAGGTCATTCATAAAATACTTCTTCACATCCTGGAAAATATTAAAACATTGAAAGGGGTGAGCTCAGATGCTCAGTAAGGATAACAATATTGCGGAAGCTTTCATAAATAAACATAAACATTTAAGGCAATGTATAACTAAAACAAAATCCTTTTTAAACTTGAACATCAACATAATATGGCAAAAGTAAAATGAGATAATGCCATTTACTTCTTCACATGGATATTCTACTGGTCGAATAATCACATGAAATATCAATAACCACTTTCATAATGATGGAATGCATAATGCCAGACTATCATAACCACGTAGTCAAGGCCTCGTGCCAAGACCACAAATAAGATTTTTTCAAGGCCTTGTGCCAAGACACTAGTTTGTCTCATGAGACCTGCCGATGCATCGAGGAGCTATAGCGGGCTCCACCCGTCACTTATTAAGTCCAATGCATTCCTCATATGAATAGGTTTAAACATATCATAAACCATAACATAATCATATCACATAAAACATGCATAAAGGAAACATAAAATTTCCACATTTCAATCACAAGATATAAATACAACACATTGATATAATAAAAATGCTTTCAAAACCATTTTCAATACCAAAATAAAATAAAGTTAAAACTTTGTATTTATTTTTCATTAAAAAAATGATGGCTTGTAGAGGAAGCCGAATCTCAAATAATGGTCACGGCGGCGGAGAAGTCGTTGTCGCCGCATAAGTACGGAAGGAAAACATTCCCTTTTTTCGTTTAGCAAAACGCTTCGTATAAAAAAAATTCCTTTTGAATAAATGTAAAAGTCAAAGGGGTTTATACACCGTATAAAATAAAGTTGTGTATAAAACCAAATATGCCTCAATGAAAGGGGATTGAGACGAAGTCCTTAAAAGATCATTTTTAAAATAAAATAGATCTATTACGTGTATTCACTATAGGTACACATAAAGAATGTAAAAATACAAAATAGGACATAATAATATCATGACATAATTTGAAAGTAGGAGATTAACCCAAAGAATGGAAATTGGGTTAAGAAGTTCCCTTACCTCGTGTCTGACTTGACTCAACCGTTCTTTAACCTCCTGAATAATAAACTAGAGTTAATATATACCTTATTAAGAACCATTTTCAATTTCATTATCCTTATTATATCACTTATTACAATGATATGAACATTATGTAATTATTTAAGTTAATAACGGTCGTTTTGTTGATCTTTGGTACTTGAGTCAACAATAAGCTTCTTATAATTACAAGTTGTTTATGTGGTGAAATATCCATTATATCCAGAATTATATTAATGATTTATATGTCATATATATCTTATATATCCAGTATATACATTCATTTATAATATTACGTAACATTTAGAGGTAAGAAATGAAATGCACCGTTCATGGAGACGGTAAGCCGTACGTACGCATGAACGCTACTTTCATTTCAATTTCATATTTAATGGAACTAAATCATAATGATATAAATGTATCATATAATTCCAGTATAATATAGTGTATAATACCATTTACTCCATCCTTTATACATCCCACATATGGCATTAACGATTCAAATCACTTTGAGGGGGCGGTAGTCCGCACTTCCTAAAATGAAATTATCGCGTTTTACCCATAATGGAAATCATAAAGTAATCCATAAATGAGAAATACAGAAGCATAAGTAAAACATAAACACATTATATATCATATATAAATATAGTGACATCTTAATGTCCACCTTTGAAGGTGTTATATGAGTGTTGAACAATCATCGTTTCGTGAGGCAGAAATTCGCCATCCACAGAAACCGTATGTTCTTTAACCATTAGATGTAGGTGTGTGTAAGTGTAGCTCGAATCCTTCTTATAACAACATCCTAGTATATTGAGGATACTGGTGTTGTTACAAAAGAAATGAATAAAAAGAGTTTAGGGGGTTGGAGAAGAAAAATAAAACAAAACAACATTAGAAAAGACATTACCTCAAAATCGGGTAACTCTTTTTGATTTGAGCCAAAGGCATCCTTGGGAAGAGTTCTTCCCAATGTGAGGCTTCTATGAGTAAGGGAGGAATGTTGGGAGAGTATTTGGGCAGAGTTTGGCCGATCCAAATGGCTTGAAAGTGTAAATGAGGTGGGAGAGGTGGGGGCCTTTTATAAGTGGAGAGGAGGGGCACTTTTGGAAAGATTGAAATGTTACATTATTTCACAATGCTTTTCGGATTCTAAAGGTCCCACACTTATATAATTCGAGGCTAAGGTGATAAGGGTTCGAAATATCCTCATCCAATTGGCTTTGGACAAGTGTAAGCCTTGGATGTTGCATTATCTTCCCATTTTATTTAAATAATTAAATAATGAGGTCATCGCTGCATCATAATGATGTCATAAATAATTTAATTTATTTAATGTCTAAAAATTATAAAAAAACTACTATGATGTAGGACATCTTTTTATCTTTCTAATGAATATTTATAATCAAAATTTGGACTTGTGTAACCCCACTTAAAAATTTCTTTAGTAAAACATTTTATGTTTGTGTCATTTTTTACTTTAACATTAAATAAAAGGTATTTATGTCATTTTCTAACTAAAGTGGCTCCATGGGGTCCCCAAGTTGACCCATGGGTTGTCTTGGTCGGCCATGACTCATCCAATAGGAGTAGGACAAGTGTCAAGCTCATATCATATTAATAAAACATTGTTTTTACCTTAAACTACACTAATTACCTCTAATCGCGATTAAGAACTTAAAAGTTACTATTCACCGAAAAATTATTTTAATCTTATTGAACCACATTTTACTTCTTAATGAAAACCATGTATGTCGGATTTTTGAAAATCAAATCACAGAAGTGGTAATATTTCATTTAAACGAAAAATCAGTTATTTAACTACCACTTCGTGGTTTCACTATTCATCAAAAATTGAAGTTTTTCAGAACAATGCCAAAATTTCACCCTAAGCTATAATTGATATTATGAATTCAAAAATGTTGTCTATTTTAAAAAATTCCAAACATATTAGTTGCATTAATTAATTTTATAATTAATTCCCGCTGTCACAACAAATAGCGTGTTTTTAAGAAACAATTTATATCAAAAGATTGGCAATTGTTTATGTCCAATTTCAATGTTAAATTAATTCTAATGACCACCATTGGATAAAATGGTAAAAATATATTCTAATTATACTCTAAAACCCCTCAATAGTATAATTTATCACTATGAATTATTTTGATTAAAAAAGTTGTTTTAAGTATTTTTCACTATTCATAAAAATTTTGAAGTTCTCAGAAAATTACAAAAAATTCAACATAGGCTAATTTCAATATTAGGAATACAAAAATGAAGTCCATTTTGAAATATAAAATTTCTATAAATTTAGAAGGTGGTTATTACTATTCATAACAGCTACTTTGATTAGTTGCGGTGTGTTAGAACTCGAACTTGCGTACAATGCAAGCTATTGCATTATTGAAAGAGGGGCGTATCATGGAAGCTCGGGGTGTTACATTGGATCTCCTATTTGGGACACTAGGTTTGGTATTTTTAAAATAATAGGAAATCTAGAACATATATAAGAATATTTGGAGGAGAAATGTTCGGGTTTAGGTCAATATATATAGATAAATTGGGTGTTTGTTAGTGAGGTAGGAGGTTCCTTTTTATAATATTAGGGAGAGGCACTCTTGGAATCCTTTAAACTATCAAATTAATATAAATTGATTTTTAATATAAAAATCATCAGTGGAAGTTATTTCAAAGATTATATGAGGACGGGTAGAAGTAATCCCATCCAATTACTTATTAAATATTTATTTCATAATATTACCCTTATTTTTTCTATTAACCTTTTGTTAAACCCTTTAACTCTTACCATGAAAACATTCTTTTTCAACACATTAGGGCTGATATAGTTACTATAAAATACCTAATTATCCCCAAAATGGATAATTTACTACATATATATCTTTATTAAAGTAATTTTGAATAATTTTATATTTATATTTATTTTATATCATATAATAAATTTTATTAATTTTAATGTATCATTGATATAAATTTTGATATTATTCATTATTTGTATTTTTATAAAATTGTGTAACAATATGATATATTTTAACCAAAAAATATAATATTCAACTATCATAGAAATGTTATCAAAGAATTTTTTGGATTTCATTGATTATATCAATATATATTTATTTCTATATTTTTTTGATCAGTTATTTTATATTTTTATTAATTAAACTATTGTTTCATCATCATCACGAAATACTTAAATTAAATTATTTATTCTCTACAAATTTTAAATAAATATTCATGATGATGATAAAAGTATTATATTTAATATTAATATTTATAGAAAAATTTATCATTTTTATAACCCAATATTGTAAATGTTTTCATTATTTCAAATATGAGAATGTTATTTTTAACTTTTCTTTAAATAATATATAATAACTTTCATATTCTTACTCAACTAGCTTAAAAAGTTTACAATTTCATCCTAAGGTATATTTTTTTCAATCCAAGTCATCGAATGAAATTATTAAATGCTTTGGGGTAATTTAATAATATTATAACATTATTTTCTACCTTTAATTAACTCATTTACACTTAACTATGGTAAATAAAAATTTACTAAGTGAAAATTCATAATATTAAAAAAATTATGTTGATCATATAATATAATAAAATCATACTCATGACAACCATGTATATATGTGTTTTCAAATTTAGTTGATTGAAGTGGCTAAATTATGTTTAACACTAATGCCACAGATGTGGCGAGAATGTGAGTTAATGAAAACATTCCAATGTTCAATAATTTTTATATCTAAATTAAATATAAAAATGAATTCTATAACCTAAAATGAATTAACATACATATAATTAATCAATTATGAATTTAAAAAATCAATTTAATATAATATAATTATTTAAATGAAATTTCAATTTTGAACTACAATGCAGTGTTTTTCATTATTCATCAAAAATGAATACTTTTTATTAAATTATAATGAATGAATAAAATTATTTTTAAAATTGGTGTTCCAATAGAAGGAGGTAAAATTCCCCATTTATTTTTTTTCATTTTTTGCACAAAATCAGATTTGTTTTATATAATTGTCTAGGAAACACATAATATAAATGTGAAAGTTATTCATATTATACATAATTTTAATAATATTGTTAATAAAATTAATAACATCTTATTTTAACAAACTCGATTATATCTAAGAATTTTTATGAAAAACATTTTAATAATATATGGTTGTTTGGTAAAACTCAATCTTTCATGTAATGCAAGCTACCGAGGAAAGCTTATATGTCATGTAATGAAAGATAACTCAGGTTTGTGTGAATTAGAAGCTATATAATATAATAATTTACTTTAATATAAAATATTACAAATTATTGGGGTCTTAAATAATCCTCATAGTAATTAATTTTCATCCTCACCATTTATATGTGATCTCAGTAATCAAGAGATTTATATTTGAAAATACTATTGTTGAAGAACACACATACTAATAAAGGGATAATGACACATATTAATAAAAATTAGGATATATAAATTTTAATATCACCACAAAATCAGGATTTTTAATAAGATATCATTACTGGAAAGTAGAGATACTCACATAGAGGAAAAACATAAACATTTGCAGGGAGTAAATAAGGCCATCAATCACATAAAACTGAATTATCAGTGTAAAATTGAGGGAATCAAATCCATATTTATATGATGATTTAAAATACCATAGGTTCAAAAAAATAGTTTCTATTAATATTCTCTTCAAATATAAGAAGAATTCAGTCACTCTATACAAATGTACAAAAATATAATTTCATGATAAGTTTATATAAACAAAATATTATCCTTTGATTATTTTTTGAACTATTTATACTTCATTTCTTAAACCAAAAAAGTATCATAAGGTGAAGTAATACATTAATCTATAAAACCATTTTTAAATATCATCATAAACAATTTAATAAATGGATAACTCTTCAAATATAAATTTATCATTAATCATTCGATCACGTGAAGTATCTTATATTTAAAACCTTCGAAACATGTGAATATCATCTTCCTTTATTCTATATAAACATGGTTAAAATGTTTAATTATAATAAAACAATAATGAATACATAAATTCTTCCATATTTCTTAAACAAAACATATATTATTGTATATACTCCTTCAATACAAACATGTTGTCAACTTCAAAAATGATGACATAAACAACTGTTTCAACAAAACAATACCTAGTTCCAAGGTAGTCAGTACACTCAAATTTAAATTATCAAAATCAATAATATATTTATTCTAACATCATTATATCATTATCATGAACATATCAAGGGTTATGTTTCTACCATCTCAAAGAACATTGACATTATATGGAGTCACATCCCATTATACCATAATTCATATATTATCAAATAATTAATGAAATAATAATACATTACAATCTTTATATATTACATAATTCTTATAAATGGAATAACATTGATAAAATACTCAAATGAAAAAATTGATGAATTTAATCATAATAATATTAACCATTCTACTTCATCCATGGTAGTATCATAATCATTACTATGATCCATTAGCCTCTTTTGGGGTATACACATTTGAATAATGAGACATTCATTTTTTATGTGTCTCGTCTCCTTGAAGTTGAGGTATTATAAATTAGAAACAATTTTTTATCATTGAAATCCCAATAATGGTGGCATTTATCCTCTCACTTGTATAAAACACTCATTCCTTTTAAAAAGTTACTAGATCTATTACATCACAATTATTACAAGTTGGAAAATATTCTTTTCCCTTATTCCCTTTAAAAATATTTTCCCAAGATATCATCTTAAACTATTCCTTTCCTACCAATCCATAACACTTATATTACTACTTACCTATCATGTTATCACTTAATACCATTTCCTCATATGATGAAAATTCTTTAGAGTTGATTACCCTTAGAAATACTGGCTAAAGACCATGAATGATAAGATCATTCTTACTATTTGTTCCATGTGCATTAGGGAGGTTCACATTCATTCTAATATGAGTAATTAATAAATGATGAGACACACTATGTGAGATCATATCGTATTGTATAATAAAAAATACTTGAAAAATTCTTAACACAAATTTAAAAAATAGTGTGTATCTACTCTAATAATCATGAATACGATTTCTGTGGGGGCATATTTAATTTTTAATACTTCATAATGATTTCCAATGAAAATGGGAATTATCCTAAACATATCCCATAGGAGTGTAAAACTATGTGCACACTAAGGCCTGTCATTACATACCAGGTTACATCGAGTCATGCTCGATGGACATTGTCATAGTTTTTACTCATAGGTACATCTATTCTAGATACACAACTACTTATAGTATCCAGATAGGGATGTATTTGAAGGAATACCCATAGAATATCTACCTTACCAAAATTATAGGGTGTTCTCATATGCATATCCTTAAAGTCTATCTTAGGGTTATATTCCAAAATATATGTTTTCTAAATCAATTTTCCAAGGTTTCTACTAATATTTTTCTGATATATACTAGAACAATCCAGACCCCAGTAGTTAGAAGCCACTACCTCACTATATTACATCGGAATAGATACATTTTTTGAATTTAAAATACCAATCAGTTTAGTAGTCTTTGAAAAAAGATTGCAGACATAAAAAATACATTAAAATAAAAAACCTATAATACAATATATATAATTCTTTGATAATTCCATTAATATTAATGTTTAACTCTACATATTAGTCAGGATACACATATTGGAATTATGGAAATAAAAGAAAGGGGTGATCTCATATGCTTATTAAGGGTAAAAATACAACAGATGACAATCATAAATAATCAGACTAATTATTGAAAGGTAAATATATGAAACATAAAACATTTAAAAATATTTTAGATAATAATATAAAAAAATTAAATAATACAATATAAAATAATCCCATGGGATAGAAAACATAACCATTGATATTATACTTGTCAAATAACCACATGGAATAATAATAATGATTTAATGAATAATGTTGGATGACTACACTATCTAGATATATTCTCAAGATAGCTACTATAACGATCCATATTAACGATATTTTAAGTCATTGGGTAGAAACCCATCTGATTGTTGTTAAGATCTATCCTCTTGAAAATTTAAAACATCTTGGAAAGAATCAGGAAGGGCTTTTCACCATCTAATTTCATCTCTAGTGGCCTACTAATGCATTGAGTGACTATATTGTGCACTTCATGTCACTTACTATGTCCAATTCATTACTTATATGAAAACATAAACCACACAAACATTCATACAATCATACAAAACATTAATACTTTAACCATAAACAATAAATGGTACCAAAATAGCACATCCAAAGGAAAATATACCATAAAACCTTTAATAAAATATAATAGATGGAATCAAAATAGATCAACCTAAATCATTCATATGATCAAACTAATTATGTTTACATGGTTGAAAATAATCTAATAAAATCATTATAAATATATTTAAAAAATACATAATTAGTTTAAAATAATTTATTTAAAATCCATTCATTTAAAAAAAATTATTTAAAAAACCATGTAAATATTCGAAGGAGTCTTCCAAATATCAAGGCATCAGGATTTTGGTAAAATAAAATGATTCGATATAAGTTAAAAATAATCATTCTTTCGATAATTTTTTAAAAGTCATAAAGTACCTCATTTTGAAAAAATAAATATATTCTCGTTTAAAACATTTAATGAAAATAAATTTTTTTTTAGAAAATAGTAAAAATATTTTGGAAAATATTTTTGAAGAAACTTTTACATGGATGATAAATATTCCCCAACAGATACATAGGTATAAACCATCCAAAATAATAATGGGATTGTGAAATTGACCCTTACCATGTACTTTACTTTAGTTGAGGGTCTACTAAACTCCAATATAATGGTAAGTGTATGATATTAAAATATACCAAAACTATATCCATATTTATGATATCATATATGATCATATTATATCATTTTGTTAATAATACTTCATTGTTACCATTCTTTCAGGTGCTAACATGTTCATTTTCTTATAGTTGTTTTTTCATGTAAGTCTTGTTTATTATGAATATGTTATATTTTCATCATTTCTAGAATGATATTATGTTCAAAAATATGGTATTATCTTATAATATATATTTTTTATAATCACTCTTTAATGGTTAATTTAGAGAAAGAATCACATCACATCATGGAGATGATAGCTCATTCGAATACACAAGTGATGTTATCATTATCTTAATGGTATTATGGTAAAATATCGGATAGTATATTAATTATAAAGAACCAATATAATTTCATATTTTTTATTTTATCTATTATATTCACCATTATACCCATACTAATGAGGTTGTGATGAAAAAAATACACCACAATATAGAGATAGTAAGCAGTGAGTACGCATGCATGGTGATATTATTTTCCATATGATGGATAAAAGAAGGAATGTGGTTTTTCCATAGTCACAATAACATCTCATAATTTATATGATTCTTTATTTATGACTTTATTATGGAAAAAACATAGAATGAAGAAGTAGAAAAAAATTAACTTATATGAATTGGTGAAACAATTACCTCTTCTTCGGTGGACATCCTATCGACGTCCTATTAGGGATAGATGAGATTGTATTTTAGGAATACTAGGACCTCTAGAACCTAACTAATAATGTTGTTATGACAAATGGGAACGGTTTGGATGATCTATAAGGCTTAATTTTCGATGAGGAAATAAGGGAGGAGGTGTCTTCTTATAAGATATGTGAGGATAACTCTTGGAATTTATTAAACTATTAAATTAATAAAAATTTATTTTCATTATAAAATATATCAAAAGTGAATTATTTAAAATATATGATGACTGTGGGTTTAAATAATCTCAACCAATTATTTTTATACATGTTTATGACATAATACTAACCTTATCCTTTGACATTAACCCTTAGTAAAACCCTTTAACTATTATCATCACAACTTGGCTTTTTTACACATTAGAGTTGATAACATTACTATAAAATAAAAAAAATATCCAAAAATGAATCATTTATGAAATCCCTCAAATTGTTAATGTTATATTACCTAATTTTAATTTTTTATGAATTTTATATCATTTAATAAAATATAATTTATTTTAAATTATCATTTTTGTCAATTAGGATAATATTCATTATTTTTATTTAAAAAACATCTATAAAAATTATAACTTCGAACCAAATCTAAATATATACCAATAACAAGTCATTGTTATTTGTAAAATTACTGGATGTCATTAATTATATAAAATTATATTTATTTTCACAGTTTTAGTATCATTTATATGATATTTTCATTAAATAAACTATTACTACATAATAATTATGTAAGCATTTAATTAAGTTATTTGTTTTTAAAAAATTAAATAAAAATTATCATGATGAAGATAAATTTATTAAATTATGGTAGATTTTATCTTATCTATAACCCTAAATAAAAATGATTTTGTTATTAAAAATATGAGTATGGCATTTTAACTTATCCTTGAATAAATAATAATAAATGAAATATTCATAGGAAAGTGAATTTTTAAGATAATAATTACAACCTATGGTTTATTTTGGTCTATCAACACTCAAACAATTAAATGAAGACATTTTTTACGTATAACTGTATAATGTTATAATATTTTTTACCTCTATTTACCTAACTTACCCTTAAACATGGTAAATAAAAAATTAGTATAGAAACTAGTCTTAGTATAAAAAATTTAATTCAATTATATTAGAACATAGTGATCATAATTATTAAAACCATGAATTTCTATTTTTTAAAATTCAATTCATCGAAGTTTCTTAATTAGGATTATCACTATTCTCATAGATATGGTGAGAAGTGAGGTAAAAGAAAACATCCCAAAGTTCAACAAATTTTTACATATTATTTGAAAATAAAAATTATTATAATATCCTCAATTAGACAAATATATGTATTATTAATATATTTTGACTTTGAAAATAAATTTAATGTATGATAATTATTTAAAACAATGTCAGTTTTTAACTGCAACGTAGTATTATTTTCAATTCGTCAATAAAAGAAAATTCTCCTGAAAAGTCAAAAAAATAATCATTGGATAATTTTTATATTAAAATTTTAAAAATGAAGTCTATTTTGATATATAAAATTTATAAAATTTAATTTTAAAATTGGTGTGCCATTAAATTGTGGTAAAAGTCCCATTAAAATAATGTTTTAATACGTAAAATCAGATTTTATTTCCTTTTATAATTTTCCAATAAACACATAATATGAATGTAAAAATTATATAGAATATACATACATTTCATAATGTCATTAATATTACTCATAACATCTTATTTTAACGGCAAGGTTATAGCTTATTATATTATAAACTAGTATTTTAATAATATACAATTATTTGGTAAAAATTTGTCATGTGTGTAAGTAACGAAATCGAGGAAAGGTTCTATTGCATGTAATAAAATCTGACTCAGTGTTTCTTGAATTACAAGATATAAAATATATTAAATTAATTTCAAATGAAAAATATTGTAAATTTTTGGAGTGTGCTAAGAAATCCCCAAAATTCATTGATATGTATCATATGATAAATACCTATTCTAGAATTAAATCGGTTTTTGGAGTATACCTACCAATCAATAAAACTATATTCATGTAAGGGCTTGAAGATATACATTTCTTGATTTATGATATCATTATTTTCAATATTTGGAATTTCCCTTATTAATGATTCTATTATTATTATCTAAGATATTGTTTCATTGATATCATCCATTGATTCATTTAGTGCTCAAGTTTTTGATTAAATGAAATGTGTTATTAGTTATTTACTTTTCCATATTAATTATGATTTATTTAATCATGATATATTGTTTAAAAAATAATCCTTATAAATCATCTTACATCACATAATATTTTTTTCCTTTCTCTATGACATGAAGAAGGAATCCCTAAGTGAGTTCATGGATGCATAATATTTTCATTTACTATGTTTTTTTTCAATTTTAATGTGATAATCAATATGAATCATATTTACCAACAATATTATAATATGTTATCCTTTGGTATGTGATCTCTTTAATCTATTAGCAATATGTTAAATTAATCACCCACTCTTGGTTACTAGGGTAAGGGTATTTACAGTTGTTATTAGAGAATGTTCAGTAGAAACCGTTGAAACTGAATTTATAAAAACATTGGTTAGGGAAGATAACCCTGTGAAGGACATCGAATAAATTCAAAAAATTCTTGATGATTATGATTTTAGTAAATATAGTTCAACGTTTTTATTTTCCACGATGGGTTAATAAGTCTAATGATGATTATACATTTAAAGGCATGTATAACCATTTTTAGATTTTTTTGTCACAGGAATTTACCGTGATTAACGTTATTATGGGAGATATTTTAGGGAATAAAATCCTTTAGTTCAATATATGTTTTATTTTAAAGGTTATTTTGGGAATAATTCTTTTATTTTTATACGCATAAGTTTAATGGTTTCGATAATATTTAGTATTTTTATGATCATTGATAATGAGGTCATAATGGGTTATAAACATTTGGGTATATTTGTTTTATCATATATATAACCATGGGATTGAAATTATTTATGAGGTTTACTATTACTTTTTATAATGTTCGTCTCATTTTTTGGAACATTATATAAAATATATTGAAATAATTTTATAAAAATAGCATCCCATGTGTCAGGTGATAGACTGTTGCATCCCGGAAGTTCATGATTCAATAACCCAAAACTAAAGGGAAAAAGGTTTCATATACTACCCTTGGACAATATGATTTATGGCTTCGTATGGAATTATTTTCACTTAAATGGTTTATGTATATAAATTAAATTCATTTTGGGAAACATATTAAAGGAACAAATTATTTTCAATTTTTATGACGTTAAGATGATTAATGTAATTTCAATATATATTTTATTAGGTTGAAGTATGTGTAAACATTATGTTTAACATAAAATATTATTAGGGCTATAGGAAAAGCTCTGTGACGACGGCCCTTGGTGATGGAATCCTAGGCTATAATTGAGGTCAATCCCCCCACCCTTCTTGGAGGTAGGAGGGGTGGTGGAGGAACTGATCTTGCCTCCTCCATTCTCGCAGAAACCCTTCATCCCCTTCTCAAACCCTAGTATTCTACCGGAGTTCCAATTTATTTTGTTAAGCCTGAAGGATACTGATCTCTATCTTGGTGACCCTCACTTATCAATCTCATTATCGAAGTTCTAAAAAGCATCAAGAAATTCGGATCTGACACTGGTGTATTGTTTCAAACATCGAAGGCCCTTGGTTGATGATTTCGACCATTTTGTCCATAGTAATTGGGATTTCCAAGACTGTGAGGTTGTGAGTTTTCTTGACAAAAACCACTTCATGATCGAGTTTTCTTCAAAAGATGACTTGGCTCGAGCTTTGTCCAGTCCCACCCCCGTTGATGTAATGACTTTACGTTCTTCCTCCATTTATTGTATTTTGATCTATGTATGAATCTCAATACATCAACCATTGAGGCATGTGTGAGTCTCCCTTATCTCCCTCTTCCTTCTCAAAATCCTGCAATTATTCATATAATAGGTAAATGGTGAGTCTCTTTCTTTGTTCTGATGTTCTGACATCAATTGGGTGTCATCCAATCAAACCCCTCCCCTATGTTGATGTAGAATTTGCGAGGCCTTTGGTCAATTGGATCTGGATTATTGTTGGTGAAGAATTACGATGAAAGCTGGTCATTGTCTTTGAATCTTTAGTTGACTATAGCATGATATGTGGTCTATTAGGGTAGCTGGCCTCTAAAAATCAATGTGGAGATATGAACATGAAGACCAATTATTTGAGGGAGAGGCTAGTTATGTCCTTTGGTTAGAGGTTGTTTTCGAATGCAGGTGATTGTTCTTGCAATGCTGCTGGTTTAATGAACCGAGTTTCATCTACTTTATGGGATTATTTAGAGTCACCCCCTAATCTAACGATTTCTGTAGTGTTTAGTCAGCTTATGTATGATATGAATTCAGTGGATGGGGTGAATCAGTCTGCTACCAAGGATGTCTCTAGTACTGGCGACATGGGTGGTCCATCAAGGGTCAATGTAGTTACAAAGCACACCCATAAAGAAGTTTTTGTGTCATTGGCTACTAGCAAGACGGTTGAGGTTGATCACAAGGAGTCACAACTTATGTTTAAGGAAACTATGGATATTGTAGGTTTCGATGGAGGTCCCTTGGGGGTTTCAGAAGCTATTGATGGGATACAATGGTAGATTGTGAGTTTGTAGGTGTGGTGATCACATTTTCTACTGGAAATAGTTTTCAAGAATTGGAGCAGAAGAATTCGGAGGAGGGTAATCCAATGAATGAAGGAGTCAGTATGCATCCTGGTCTTCCTTCTCAGTAGGATGGAACCAGAAAAGGAGTTCTGCATTAGTGGATACTGTATGGTTATGAGTTTGTGGAATATCTTAAGTGTCTAGTAATTATTAAAAATAATATTAAATTTTAGAAGGTATAGGTAGGGAAATATGAAAATCATGAGGTGTATATCCCTAGAAAATTGGGGGACTACTCTAATAGTGACAAGGAGAATGATGGGGGAATGATCAGGCCATCATATAGTGACATTGTTCAGGGAGGTAGGATGACGATGATTAAGAATCAAGAAGTCATGACTACTCCAACATGAAGAAGTCTGAGGAAGGACTACTCATATCTTCCAAAGTCGTTGTCCACAAGGTCATCTATTTAAAACACAGAGTTTATTTCCCTGGAGTGGATGAATCTGAGAAGGAAGTATTCTATGGTTATGAAGCATTACAAAAGATCAAAATCAAAATTGGTTACTACGGAGTTAGCTTTTTACTAGGGATGGGGCGACGGGAATTGTTTTTATGATATGTAGTTGTTTCATTTGGCTTGTGGTACTAGTTTTCTATCCTTTTCATGTATTTTATCAAATGGTCAGGTGGCTATCATCTTACTAGCTTTTATGGTTAAGGATTATTAGGGAGGAAAGCTATTTTTTGGGGATGTAGGTTGAAGGGTATGCTATAACAATTTTGGATAAAACCTTTTTTAATTTTGAGGTTATTGAGGTTATTGGGGATATATGGTTATTTATTTTAGGATTGTTCTATTTTTAACTGTAGGATTATTCTTGAGTTTTTGAAATTAATGTATTTGTATTCACATGAAGGATATTCATTGAGGGTATTATGGTATAATATGATAACTATATTGGTTTTATTTAATAAGGAAAAATATGTGGTTCTTATTTTTTAAATTTTGAGTTCTACAGGAAGTTTATTTTAGTTATTAAAGCCTAAAAAACTCACCTTGGATATTAATCTCTTTAGAGTAAAAGATTGTTTTATGGTGGATATATATTATATTTTGGAATTGTACTTTTCAAGTAAGTATATTTTCATATATTCTTATTCTATATGGTAAATGAATTCTCAAACACAAAGAAAACGATCATGAAAAAATATTATCTCACTATAATGATTTCTGATGAATATATGGACTATTCACCCTTCATGGAGTTATGTTTTTTTGTAATATTCTTTTTGAACATTGAATCTCTATATGTATATTAGTAATTGGGTGTAATGTTTCTCTTCTATGTCCATATTTTAACTTCCCATTAATGTTCTTTATTTTGGAAACTCAATTTGTTGTCATTCTAGATAACCTTAATTTTTTCCTTCCCCTTCTTACAAAAGGATGTTTTATTAACCCACTTACAAGGTGGGTTTTCCAAAAAGTAATTTTAAAATGTAAAACCCATTATTTTTAGAATAAGTTAAAATAATAAGGAATAAATTTATTATATTTGGTGATAAGGTAATATCCAAAGATTTTGAAATGAGAACATTCTGTTCTATAGCATATACGACATGGGACACCATGCCTAAATAAAACAAAATATACAATTTACATTTGATCATTATAATGTTTTAATTATAATTGTTTATATAAATATGAGTAACCAATTTTAAAAAATTATCAATAAATATTTTGTACAAATAAAAATAAATTTTTAACAATTACATAAGTTTTAGTAATGTCCTCACATTCTTAAAAAATAAAATATTCTCAAAAACAAATTATTACTTTTTAAATGAAAATAATATCATTAATTTCATCCATATTTAGAACCATTATTGTAAAAAATGAACTCAATTTTTGAATTCATCAGAAAACTAAATTTGTGTGTAATTATGAGATTTTAATGAATAGAGTTACTATTCATTTAATAATGACAAATACCCCATTTTTTAAAACTTTCTGATATACTGATTAAATTCAATAATTTCAAATTAAATTTAAGAATTTCATTTTTATTAAATGTAGCATAAGTATTTTAAAATTTTATAAAATATAAGTAATTAAATTTGAATCATATTTATATCATATTCTTATAAAAGTTTATTTTTAGACCTAAAACACATTTTTTATGAAAAGTTTTATTAACATAATAATATTTCTCCATTTTAACTAATTTAAATTACCCCTAAGTAAGAATTATTTAAATTAAATTTATAAATTTCATATATCTATTTGTGTGAATTTGCGTTCATGTAATTGTTATTAGATAGTAAATTTATGATCATTTTATGCTTGAAGAACATGTTTTCCTAGAAAACCCTTTTGTGGAAAGTTTAGTGAGATTTTTAATAAATTTATACCACATTAATTAATTGGATTTGATAATACAGATTCCATATTTGTATTCATAATATATAATATTATGAAATAAGTTCAATATAATTTTTTGTCATAATTAATAGTAAAAGGGAAAAAAATTGACATCACTGAAAGGGTAAATCTGATTAAACCAGTTTAGAACTAAATTAAAAGTCCACCATTTTTTATATTATTTCTTATGGAATGAACTAATTTCTACCCTTATCACCAGAGTCTTGATATTCAGCATTTAATGTGACCCTTTTCTATGAAAGTGACCCATATAATAACTTTTGAACATAAAAAGACAAAATGTCACTCTGGTTCTTTTGTATATCTCTTATATGTCCACTTGTAGATAATAATTTTTGGGGGTTAATATTAATGGTTATTTTGAGTAAAATATATTATTTTCATGATGGTAATTTATTTAAAATTTTTAGTGATTATATTTTTGACTAAAATTATCACACAATGCTAATCAATGTAAAAAAATTTAAAATCATTATAAGTAATGTATTAGGGATTATTTCTAGTTAAAAATGAATTTTATTATCCCTAATGATGTATTTTTTAACTTTAAATAGATTATATTATAAATTTATTATTTTCTTCATGCCATTAAAATAAAATTAAATGATTAGTGTCCAACATGAAATTAATTATATTTTATGCAAGATATTTTTTAATAAAATTATTTAGAAAACAAAACCTCATGAAAGAGAAAAATTAGGATTAAAAATGTGTAAAATTTAATCAATTTTTCATTTATTACCTATTTTTTTATTGTAGGTAATAGTATAACCCTTTCAGTTTGAAAAAACTTTTTATCGTGGTTAATGTTAAAATGAGTTTATTAGGGGGTTCAAAAAAAACGAAAAGGATTAGATTCTAATTGAACTTCTATAAATCTTGTTTCTAGGATATATTTTTCGAAGTAAAATACAAAACCTGAATACTAGTCTATTGTAAAGTATTATAATTGAATATGACCATTTTATAATTTAATATTTTTATAAACTCCAAAATCCCCCCCCCCCTTCACTTATAAAAGAGAATCTATTATCCTTTTTTCCACACACATTTAGAACCCTTTTGTTCATCCTTTCCATGACAAAAATTATTTAATTAATTTATTACAATATCCTAGAGAGGTTTTCTCTTAGAAACCCCCCATAAGAAGCATGTTGGTGTAAACCTAATGAGTTTTCCTGAACAAGAGGTATTGTTCTTAAGCAAGAGTTTTTGTTTGATTTCTTCATTGAATAAATTAAATTATTATACAAGCATCACGATAGAGAAAAATCTATATATCTCATATACTATGATTTTATTATTTTACAATAAACTACATCCAAATCCTCTTCCCTGAAATGGGAATGAAAACCATCATTTGTGCATACAGCGGACAACCACCTCGTGGGCCAATGTAATTATTTTTTTATAACCACCACTCATGGTGGGTATTCATGATGGATTGAACATATATATGTGTGTGTGTGTGTGTGTGTGTGAGTGTGTGATATCCATAAAAATTTTATACTTATTTAAATATAAAATATCATATAATTTATTACGTTTCTATTCATTTAAAAATGATAACGCCGCTCGTGCATATGTGTGGATTACCACATCCACATAGAGATGTGATTCGTTTTTCATTAACAAATCACATTGATTGTATATAAAAGTATATTTAAATAAACTATATGAAATTTATGATATAATTATAATTCTATAAGGATAATACAATGCTTACATTATTTCAATCATGATCATTGCTAAAAGAAAATGTTACTCTTTTTTACATAAACATTTTCATCTCTATTAATGTAACATAGTTAATTTTTCATAAATATTATTCATTGTTGGTTTTAAATGAATAATTTATGTATTAAAATAAAAATTATTTTATTATTATTAGTATAAAAATGATTTAATAATTAACTATTTTACTATATTCAATCAACCAATTTCAGTTTGGTCATTTGAACATAAAATCGTCAAAACATATGATGAGAACTTAATTGATTATGTAATTTCATTTGAATACATATTAATTAATATAAACTGAATAATAAACAATAAAAGGTTAAAATTTAATTAATTATTTAACCTATTATTATTATTCATGAAAATAATGATCTTACATGATGATTTCGACATATGGTAAGAGATATCATCTCAATTTTCCTTCATTGGGGAATATTTTATTGTTATGCACCTAATTCCATTTATATGGTGTATATATTACAATTTAAAATTTCTTATCACTAAAAAATCAGTCAAAATATTATTTTATGATTCAATTAAAATTATTTCATTTAATGGAATTTGGATTGAAATCAACTAAGTGGTACTGAGTTTTATAACTCAATTTATAGTCATTAAGTTATATTAATTCTTCTTTTTCATAAATAATTTATTAAATGTGAGTTAATGTAACACCTTGAGATTTTGGAAAAAAATTACTTTAAATAAATTTATTTCTCTCATAATTTTTAAGAGATGTAACATTGAGTTTAAATGAAGTGTGATATATTATTAAAATATTATTATGTTATCATTGTAACATAGTCATTAAATTGAAGTGTATGAATATGATTGACAAACTAATTATAAAGATAAAAATATCATACTCAATGTAAATTGATTAATTAAATCATAAGAAATAATCAGCCTATTTTTATTAAAGATATATTATTCTAAAAAATAGATTTCGTTCTGAATGATATTTTTTATTTTTTTGAAAAGTAAAAAAAATTATTTCATATTACCAAAAATATTTTTTTTAAATCCACATATAAATTTTATCTTTTTTTAATTTCTTGGAACTCTCCAAAAATGATTTATTCACAAGTGAATAGTAAATAATTAATTTCTTTATTGAAAAGATTATTTTTTTAATCATAAAAAATGATCCATTTTATTTAAAATGGTTTCAAAATAAAATTATACCAATTACATTTTAAAAAATTAAATTAATTAAATTTTAATCCATTATATGTTTGTATTTATAATAAAAACATTTTTATACTTTAAGATGCATTGATAACTATTTTTTTAATGAAATCTCCTTAATTCTTCATAAATTTAAATTTTCACATCTGGTGATTTATTTTGATGAGATAAATATATTATATACTCAATAAATATATTTAAAATTATTATAATAATTTTATTAGGAATTGGATAAGAATAAATCTGGTTTAATTGTAAGGAAATTTATTTTTTTAAAGTTGTTTTCATCACATTTTCATACATACATAAAAATTTATTTCTTTCACGTAAAGGTTTTGAGTTTGTTAAAATTACTTAAATATTTCGAATCATGGGGTTCAAATTTTAAAAAACTCCCCTTCTATTTTTGATCAATATGAATAGTAACCATGCTAAAATACATCACCTAATTAATGGGTAAATTGGTTTAATCTAGGATTAAACGTAGTGTTAAAGAAACAATTTTTCATCCTAATTCTTAATGTATATTTTTAATTAGGAAATTAACAATGTATGCTAAAAAATGAGTTGTTTAACGAACACTTGTTGGTGAAAATGACATCTATATTTTCTAAATAAAAGTATGTTTCCAAATGTCACTATCATAGTTTTAAATATCCATTTTGTGTTAACACAAGAAAAAAATTATTTATTAATGAATATTATTGAAAAAAATTTCATAATGAAATTATATTCAATATAGTAATATATTTTATATTTTTTGGTTTTATACAATTACTATAATTTCTTACACAATTCAAATAATATATTTATTCAATTAATAAAATATATGATTCTAAATGTTTTTAAAGTTACATAAATTTGATAATTTAGTGTTGTTTTATGAATTTTATTGTTAGATATTACATATTAATATTTTTTTAAAATAATAGATTTTAATTTTAACGTTTTTTTGTCATTAATGTCCAATAAAATGAATATTATCAAAATTAAAAACTATTATATGTTAACAATAAAATATTTTATTAAATTATTTATAAATCATAAAAATCATGAAATAGAAATTTTTTGATATGATATGCTTGATAATTCTAGAAATTGGCCATTTATTGGCAAATTTTCACCATTTATGAAAAACTTACGATATTTAATAATGAAAAATGTATTTATAAAGTTATAACTAAAATTTTTCAAATATGGATTAATAAAATCTATAAGGTCTAAAATTACACATAAAACATGTCAAAATTATATTATTTTAATGGATTTCAACCTTATTCTACCATATCTTCAAATACAAGGTCATTAGTTGGTATTTGGATTGATATTTAATTTATTATAATTAAATCATTAGAGGAATTCAAATCCTGAAACTCTCTATATTTATAAAAGGTCACCTCTTCCATCACTTCCAGAAACACATTGAGATTTCAATCTCTACATTACTCTTCTGATTTCACTTATGAACTCCCCTATACACATTCTAGTGATTTGTTTCTTCCCAAAATTCTAACCATGTAACCCTTTTGAGGTGTTATAAACAAGTTAACTCCCCTATTCACATTCTAATGTTTTCCCACAATCATGACTAATATTTGATTTTATTCTTAAATTACATTTTTAAAATGTTAAATTTAACACAAATGTTTCCTATATAATTTTATAGTTTATTATAATAGGATATTTCATAATGGGAATATTATCTTCCTCAATAATGTTTTAATGATATTCTAATTGTATTTATATTCATCAAAGACAATAAACCTTGATTTAACTTATGATATACCGGGGATATGATCCAATGATACCATTGTTTTTATTTCATATCTTTTTTCATGAATCTAAAATCTTTTTAAACCAAAATTTTCAACATCTTATGTTGTGATGAAATGATGAAATGTTATCGAACCACATTCATTTTCCATCATTTTTGTTATGATGAAATGTTTATGAAACACATTTCTTTTCATTATATCTAATATGATGAATGTTTTATGATCTTTTAGAACACATATTATGTTTTTTATTATGTGTCTAGTGGGACATATATATATTTCCAATTAATTGGGTGAATATTGATATCTCATTGGATAAAAAGGACTGGAATGGGGAGTAAACCATTTTTAGTAATATACTTTATCCACTATGATAGTCTTTGGAGTTGTCCTTAGAAACTATTATGGTTTGGGAAGTTAACCCCCTCCAATATGGTTGTTTTTAAAGGACCCTTGACTGCTTTTGAAAATATTTCTATGATTTTGTGTATGCATTAATTCCATGTCTTATGCCAATGATATGCTCTCATGGTTGAAGTTGATTTATTTCTTTATGATTCTTATCAAATAAAAAACCAATATTTACTCCATGAATCAATATTATTATCTAGGATGTGTAGGATTCGGTTTTTAAATGTTAATTTCATTTTTTAAACCTCTTTTTTCTCATGTTAATATATTATGATTATTATTATATCCCTTCTTTTCCCATTCTAAGATTCATAGTTCATCCTTTATTATATTTCATTTCCATAGATTTAAAGAATGGTTTTATTTAGAATATGTTTAATAAAGGTGATATTTATTAATTTGTATGTTGTAGGTGATGTAGAACTATTATAAACTAGTTCTTTATGTTTCTAAGTATTGAAAGATACTAGACCAATACGATTATTAGATGGACTATCATTTTATTTAATGAATATTCTTTTATGAATATTTTATTCTTATGTATAAAAATTCTTGGCCGCTGGAGGATGTACGAGAAACAAAATGTAATTAACATCTATTGAAAGTACATATTAATCCTCACACAAACCGACGGTCATGGGTTGGTTCAAAATATAAAATTTCACTTCCCAACATCAACAATTATTAGGATATCTATTTAAAGAGATTCAATCCATGAAAAAATTGTATCTAATTCATCTAGAGGTATTTCACACCCATCGTGTTTAAATTATTTATCTTATAATTTTTATTTGGAATCAGTTAGTTCATGTCGAGACCCGATTTTTTTTTTCTAATTCTTATTTAAAAATGTATGTTTTTGAATTGACGTTCTTCAATGCATGGGAAGGGAGTGATCAAAATCGCACGACATTGCTCGGGTCACCACATTACCTCACCCTGTTCACTGCACGTTTTTCTCGACTATCAACGTGGATAAATAAAATTTAGGGAATAATAAATTTTTTAATACAATTAGAATAAGATATTTAATAAAAAATAAAGGATTTATTTTAAGGATAATAATAAGAATATTTCTTGAGAATATTTTTATTATAATTATTATTATTATTATTAGTGTTAAGAATATAGATTTTATTAAGTTATCATTATTAATATTGCTAAAATTTTATTAAGTCCCAATTTTTATAATGGTTAATATAAAATTATCAATTTCATTAATGGTATTAATATTATCACTATAAATTTGTATTATTATCATTATTAATTGTTATCACTAGAATTTTTAAAATTTTATTTAATAATATTATCATTATCATTATCCTTGAGTGTATAATTTGTATTAAGCTATTATTAATTTTATTATTATTATTATTATTGTTATTATTATTATTATTATTAGAATTTATTATTATTGTTACTGTGTTGTTGACAGAATTTATTATTATTATTAATATCCACTTATTTCTATTTTTTTTTCATTTCTCTTTTTCATTTTTTTTATATAGGGTTTGTGCTACACTCTCTTGGACCTTCCCGTTGTACCCCTTCCATCTCCATCACGGCGCAACACCCCCTCCTTTTCCTGGATCAGTTTCACCCCCCCGCTATACCTCCCACCATACATCGCACCTCCAACCTTGCCGGCGACCCATTCTAGCACACAGCGCCCCCCTGGAACACTCTTCTCCCTTGCATCGTGACACACCATCGGAGACCTCCCTCGCTGGATTCCCCTTCCCGTCGTGCAAACCCCCTTGATGCCCGGCCAGCCCATCACTTCACACCACTACCTCTCGAACAACATATTTGGCCGCTGAACCTCCCCGCCTCCCCGTGGAGACCCCATATTTTCCCTCTCCTGACCACCAGCCTGTCTCCCCCACACTCTTCTCTCAGCCGAGAGACTCCTTCCATTAAAGTGTCTCACCCTACTACTTCTCGGCCAAGCCCTTACATCGCGTCATAGCTCCCTGAAACCCATGTGCACCCCTCTTTTGAAGAGTCTCGCCCTAATTCTCCCCTTTGCCAGCTCCTGGGCATCACTTGTTACACTGGCAAGACCCCCGCCCCCCTCTTCTTCCATCTTCCCTGACTCACACCCTCTACCATGACAGACATCCAGGTGCCGACCCCTACCTTTCATGCTAGCCCATTTCCATCCTTTTCGTGCGATTAACCCCCCCTCTTGATAAGTTCCTCTTTCCGCCTCTTTGATTTTTGTTTTCTTTTTTTTAGCGGGTATGAGTTCTGATTTTGGGATTTTAATTTGAAGTTTTTGGTTCATTTGAAGTGCTGTTGGAATGAGACGTTCTTTGCATCCTATGTTTGTAGGGTCTGCTACACCAAGGTAGGTGGTTCTATGTCTAATCCTTTCTTGATGAATTAATTTTCATGTTTAATATGTTTAACACATCATTTAGTTAATTTTCATAGTACAAAATTGGATTTATTTGATGTTTGAAATGCATTGAGCTGTTTATTAGCATGTCTAATTTATGTGTGTTGTTTTTTCTTAAAAATCACATTTAGTTAGATTTTTGTGATTTAAAAATTTAGCGGGTAGCTTTTTAATCTATGCAAGTGGTGCGAATGATATATTTGACATGGCGTCGTGTGCATCTGGTTGTCAAAGAAGGTTTTGTGTGGGTTTTGTTGGTAATGACAAGTGATTTATTTTAAATTTTTTTGTAATCTTTTAATTTTGGGTTATTAAACTATGGGATTTGTGAAAAGGAGTTTTACATATGATTTAAGGTTTTCCATAAAATTATTTGTGTGGTGCTTGACACATTTTAAAATTTTATTTGGGCACGAGTGATGTTGGAGTGCGTTTGAATTTATAAATAGTTAATTTAGTGTGTGAAACTCCATGTAACAAACTTTTTATACTGCTTTAAATTTTATTAAATGGTTTATTAAATTATGAAAACGGTGTGAAACGTGTTCAAAAAATGATTTAGTACGTCTTATTTCAGAATGGTGTTTATGAGTGTAAGTGGTGTCTTGTTTAATGATAAGTGTCTGTATAAATTGTAAAGATAGTTTAACTGAGTACATAACCTATGCATATTGAGTTTTGGAAACACTTTTGGTGTGTGTATGGTTTTAAAAGAGGGCTTGAGAGTGAAAATGGTGATTCCGTGTGTGTGATTACTCTTTTTAAATTTCATGTATAAGTGTGACATGTGACATGAATTTGAAACATGTTTGAACACAAAGCGGGAAGCCCATGTAGCTATGAGGGTGGGCTGGACAAGTGGGCTAGTGTTCCAGAGGTGACTCGACTTGGTTTCACTAGCAGGACTGACAATTGAAACACTAACTAAACATATGTTTTTCTGAGGGTCTTGGTCTTCTAAGACACATTTTCTCAGGGTCATGTCCTTCTAAGCCACGTTTTATGAGGTTCGTGGTTTCTGTGCCACGTTTCACCAAGTCACGAAGATCTAGGGACCCAATCTAGCTAACACCCATGAGGCCTCTCCCATATTTGGTGCTCATTGTTTACTTTACACTCAACATTGTGACACATTGGCTATTTGAAAAAGTGATTACGTGTGTTTTAATTTAAGTTGTTCCATTTGATACCGTTTTCTTTAATTCCACATTCTTTTTCACTGTTCAAGATTTTATCTCTTTTATTTAGTTTATATTGTAAACGTATGTATCATTTAATAGTTATGTGTACAACCTTTTTATTGGGTGACGTCCTACTGGGCATTTGGCCCACACCGTACATACACCTTTGGGTGTATATAGATTCTGTTTCTTTTGTATTCAAGGTAGAAGCGTTGAACTCAGTGATGGTAGTTTTGGTCATTGATGTTCTTCTCGAGCAGTTTGGTGGTTGTGGTGTATGGACGTTGCACCCCTATTATTGCTTGGAGGATTGAGTTAAGGTTTTAGTTTCTTTTATTGTCGTTTATTTTTGGATGTTGGCTCTAGTTTTAAACCATTAAATTATATTTTTGTTTAAAGGCTCTGTTTGGTTGTCAGTTCATTATTTTATTTTATTTATCTTGTTAGTGGTTTTCATGTTTACTATTTCGGGTAAACCATTCCCACATTTTACTCTTGATACCTGGGAAATTGTTCCAGCCTATGGGGATTGGGAACACCTTTCGGGTCATGTCGTGGACCGGGTCCGATGGCGACCTGGCCTGGTTCATGACAAAATGGTATTAGAGGAGGTTTAATATTTTGGGTCGTGTTCTTTTGGGATAGAGTCATGTTAGGTTGGAGTTAAGGTTTTCTGGACTCAACGTCCTGACTACGAGCATGGGGCTTGGCCAGCACACCTCATGGTGGCACTCGATTTACCAAAGTAAGTTGAGATTTGCCTACATCTTTGTTTTGTGTTGTTAATTTTGTTTATCGGAAAGGAAAACGGTGTAGGGGAAGTGGAACGAGTGAGCTCGGAGGGTCTGGAAAGCCATGTGGAGTCGGGGACGCTATCCTAGAATACCATCTATGGTGGTGGCATGATTGGAGTATGTCCGCCAACCATATATCCCAGTCCCCTGCTGATACTAGTTCCCTCTTTCATCATTCCTCATCTCTTTGTTTTGGATTCATGGAAATCTGGGTTTTTTCTAATTAAAAATTAGCTGGTTTTGAAAAATGTTTTGAAATGAAGTGCTTTAAAAATAAAATGATGTGTATGGTTTCAAACGTTTTGGTTGACTGTTTGGTTTTGAAAAGTGTGGCACAGGAACATGCATGTGTGGGGCCCATGGGACACCATTGGTGAATGTGCGACCCACCAGCTTTGTTTATTTTAAAAGAGTTTGATTAAGATTTTTTTTGGTGTTTTAACAACCAGTGGTTGTGTGATGTGTACTTCTATTTTGGGAAGTGTTGTATGTGAGGCATTTCGAGCCGAGAATCCTTTTTGACTAATTTGTGTCTTGAGTTTGAATTTTTATTTGTATGTTGGTGTGCAAGCATGTTATTGGTCAATTCTTTTCAAAAGTGGTCCAGGAATCCCTTGTACTGGTTTCCCCTGCATGTTTAGCGTTCGCTTGTAGTATGTATTGTCAATTGGACTAGTTTGATTGGGTCTTTGGTCCTCTTTCATGACTTGTGCACACCCCCATAATGCATTAACATGAGATTGAAGTGCGGCCACTCGTAATTCATCATTGGTCGAACCTCTAGTTGATCAAAGTAATGACCCTTCCTTTTTATTGAAAGTGCTAAGTCTATCTTTTTTTCCATTAGTTAAACAGATTCTCTCGCAGTGGAATGACATATGCGAGGGGAGTTGAAGGGTTTTTTTTCTTTTGAAGTTATTTGACTCGTTGGGTATGAAGTTTGACACTGTCGTGTTTGAAGGTTCCCCTTGGAAACGGTGCATGGAATTACAATAGGGAAGGGGGAAGGCGGTTCAAAGTTATCGGTGCTAACCGACGTCTTGAAAGGATTATTGTTCTTTCATCAGCCACAAGGTTCAGGTTTGGTGACGTCTCACAACGTGAGTTATCTTTGAAGAGAAAGGGTGGATTTCATAGAATCCTTCAAGAATCCTGGTTTTCATTGGGGTGTGTCATCCTCTTGAGTAGTTCTAATTATTTTTCGGTAAAAAATGGAGTGTTTGTCTTGTGTCTTTCCCTTCTTAAGTGTCTTGGTTAAGATAAAGAGTTGATGCATGTGCTCCATCTAAACCCTTATTTTGGTGGATATATGATGAGTGACTAGTTGGACATCGTGGTGTGTTGTGGTGGTCAGTGTCATCTTGGTTACAGTGTGGTTGTGTGTGTCACAAAAAAGGAGATGCTCTGTTTGGGAGTCTTCAATACTTGAATGTGAGGCATGAGTTGCTTCAAACATCAGGGATCCAACCATAGGCCTCAAAGTGAAGCTGGTGCGTGGTCAGGAACCTGGGAGTGTATAAGACCCCGACTTTGTTTCTGTCGTCGGTACTGAAATTAAAGGCAGTTTGAATTATTTTTTTGTGGTTATTCCATTCTGAATGATCCATTTGGGTGCATAAGGATTTTGTGACTATGTGGAGGCATGTCCATCTTATTATCTTCATGTATTGGGGGTTGCGTCCCACAAGAAGTAATCATTTTTAGTGGTCCTCATGGGGTCTGTTTGGGAAAATTGGTCTCAAATTTGTATGGTGCTCATCCATGGATGTTGACATGTTGGTTTGCCTTCGACTTCTGTTTTGACGCCCTAACAGTTGGGATCGTCCCACCCCACCAATTGTTGTGGGGTGTTTGGTCACTGTCAATAAATTCTAAATGTTTTGTATCTATCATCGATCATAATGGTGGGGAGTCAGCCTGGGCCTCCTCATATTGATTTTCTAGTTTCATCTCGGGCGTCGTTAAGTTTCTAATGGCGGGGAGCCCCTTTGGGATGTCCCTTGTTGGACTTTTAGTTCTATTTATAGATATGACTTGGTGGTAGGTGATAAGAAGTATTCCTTGGGCGTTTATGGTCTTGTTTGATTGTTCCAGTCATACGACGTGGTTTTTAATGGTTCTTGGGGTATTTCAGTTTGTGAAGTCGGGTTCTGTGAGTGTGAAATTTTATTTCCTTGAACAGTCAACTGGTGGTGTTCTAGCTCTTCTGGGTGGACAACACATTCAAGAATGTCCTTTTACGAGTTTCTTGAAGTTTCCTTTTGATTCACTTTCTCTGATCGAGGTGCGTTTTCCTCTTTCACTTCATTTTCATAGAGATCCTTTTTGAACCCCAAGGTGGTATCAATTTCAACATTGGAGTTCAGCCTTAGTAGTGGATTTCCGGGGACAGAACGTGCTATGGGGATGAGAATTGTCAACCTGTAGTGTTAAAATTATTTATCTTATTATTTTTATTTTGCATCGGGTAGTTCGGGTCGAGACCCGACATAAAATTTTGAGTTCTTATTTAAAAATGTATGTTTTCCCTTGACGACTTTCAGCATGCAGGAAGGGTTTGTTCAAAATCGTGCAACTTTGCTTGGGTCACCACGCGACCTCGCCCTGTTCACCTCACATTTTTCTCGATCATCAAAGTGGATAAGTAAAATGTATTGAATAATAAAATTTGTAATACAATGAGAATAAGAAGTTTAATAAAAAATCACGGAATTATTTTAAGGTAATAATAACAATAATTATTTAGAATATTATTATTTTTATTATTATTTTTATTAATAGTGTTAAGAATATAGATTTTATTTAGTTAGCATTATTAATATTGTTATCATTTTATTAATTCATTATTTTTATAATTATTAATACAAAATTATTAATTTCATTAATGATATTAATATTACAACCATAATTTATTATTATTATCATCATTAAATGTTATCATTAGATTTTTGAATATTTTAATTAATAATATTATCATTATAATTATCCTTGAGTGTATAATTTGTATTAAGATATTATTATTTTTCAAATTTAAGATTATTATTATTATTATTGTTTTTTTTTTGTTATTATTATTATTTTTAGAATTTGTTATTATTTTCTTTATTATTATTGTTCTTGTTATTGTTAGAATTTATTATTATTATTTTTATTAATTTCCACTTATTTTTAATTTCGTTTTTTTTCTTTTTTCGTTTTTCTTTTTTTCTCTAGGGCTTGCAAAAAACCCCCTGGACCTTCCCTTCAGACCCCCTCCATCTTTATCGCACCGCAACACCCCTCCTTTTCCCAAATCTGCTTCGCCCCCTACTATTCATCTCACCCTACATCACACCTCCAACATTTCCGGGGACCCATTCCAACACACAGTTTCCCCCTAGAACACTCATCTCCCTTGCGCGGAGACACATCATCGGGTCCCTCCCTCGCCGGTTTCCCCTTCCCATCGGGCGAAACCCCCTGCTGCCCGGCCGGCCCATGGCTTCGCGCCCCAGCCACTCGGCCAATAGATTGGGCCACTGAACCGCCCCGCCTCCATGTTGTGACACCCTATTTTCCATCTCATGGTCATCGGCTCGTCTCCCTCACACTCTTCTCCCGACCAGAAGAACCCCTCACTTGACGCGTCACACCCTGTTGCTTCCCAGCCAGGCACTTGCGTTGCATTGCAGCTCCTCGAAACCCTTTTGTGCCCCTCCATTGAAGCTTCATACCCTGCTTCTCCCCTTGGCCAGCCCCTTCATGTCGCTTGTTATGCCGGGGAGACCCCCCTTCTTCTGTCTTCCCTGACCGACGCCCTCCACCTTGACGAACATCAACACACCGACCCTTAACTCCCATGCCAGTCCATTCCCCTACTTCCACGTGAGCAACCCCCCTCTTGATAAGTGCCTCCTTCCTCTTCTTTAAGTTTTTTTCTTTATTCAGTGGGTATGAGTTCTGGTTTTTGGATTTTAATTTGGAGTTTATGGTTTGTTTAAGGTGTGGTTGGCATGGGACGGTCTTCTCGCACCATGTTTGTGGAGTCTACTACACCATGTTAGGTGGTTCCATGTATAATAATTATTTGATGAATTAATTTTAATGTTTAATTTGTTTAACACGTCATTTATTTAATTTTTGTAGGGTGAAATTGGTTTTCTTTGGTGTTTGATATGCATTGAACTGTTTAGTAGAATGTCTAATTTATTTCTGTGGTTTCCACTTAAAAACCATATTTAGTTATATGCTGGGGATTTATAAATTGTGCGGGTAGATTTTTAATTTTATCAAGTGGTGTGAATGATATTTTTGACATGGCGTTGTGTGTGTCTTGTTTTCAATGAAGATTTTGTGTGGGTTTAATTAGTAACGCCAAGTGATTTTTTTTTTAAAAAATTAATATTTGTTTTCTTATTAAACTATGTGACTTGTGCAAAGGTTTTCTACATATTTGTTACGGTTTTCCATTAATTTATTTGTGTTTTTCAGGTCACATATTAAACTTTTATTTGAGTGTGTGTGATGTTGGAGTGCATTTGAATTTATAAATGGTTACTTTAGTGTGTGCAAAGCCATGTAACACTCTTTAACAATGGATTTATAATTTTTAAATGGTGTATTAAATTATGTCAGTGGTTTGAAACATGTTTGAAAAATGTTTTATTGTGTCTTATTTTAAAATAGCGTTTATGTGTGTAAGTGGTGGTTTGTTTAATGATAAATGCCTTTTTAAATTTTGCAGATGGTCTAACTGAGTACATAACCTATGAAGAGTGAGTTTTGGAAACACTTTTGGTATGAGTATGGTTTTAAAGGAGGGTTTCAGTGTGCCAAGGGTGATTCCATGTGTGTAAGTACTCTGTTTGGATTTCATGCATATGTATGACACATGACATGAACATGAAACTTGTTTGAGCACAAAGAGGGAAGCTTGGAAGCTATGAGGGTAGGTTAGACTAGTGGGCTAGTGTTCTGGAGGTGACTCATCCTGATTTACCGAGAAGGACTGACGATTGCAACACTAACTAAATATCTGTTTTTCTGAGGGTCGTGGTCTTCTAAGCCTCGTTTTCTGAGGTTCGTGGCCTTCTAAGCCATATTTTCTAAGGTTCGTGGTTTCTAAGCCACGTTTCACTGAGACACGAAGATCTAGGGACCCAAGATAGCTAACACCCATGAGGACTCTCCCATATTTGGTGCTCATTGGTTACTTTATGTTTATCAGTGTGACACATTAGTTATTTTAATGAGTGTGTGTGTTTTAATTTATGTTTTTCCATTTGAAACTATTTTCGTTAATTCTGTTTTCTTTTAAAATGTTTATGCATTTATCTATTTTCTTTATTTAATATTGTAATGGTATTTTTCATTTGATAATTATGTATGGAACCTTTTTATTGGGTGACTTCCAACTGTACTTTTGGCTCACACCCTACATACACCTTTGGGTGTATGTCGATTCTGTTTCTTTAGTATTCCGGGTCAAAGTGTTGAACTCATCGATGGTGGTTTTGGCCATTGATGGTCTTCTCGTGCATGTTGGTGTTTGGCGCTTGTGGATGTCGCACCTCTCTTGTTTCTTGGAGTTTTGAGTTAGAGTTTTAGTTTCTTTTGTTGTCATCTATTTTTGGATGTTGGATCATGTTGTAAACCTTTAAATTTTATTTTAGTTTAAAGGCTCGGTTTGGTTGTCAGTTCAAAGTTTTATTTTATTTATCTTGTTAGTGGTTTTCATGTTTACTATTTTATGTAAACTATTCCCACATGTTACTCTTGATACCCGGGCACTTGTGCCAGCCAGTGGGGATCGGGAACGCCCTTCGGGCCATGTCGCGGACTGGCTCGGGCGCCGGGTCAGATGGTGACCCGACCTCATTCGTGACAAGGTAGAATCTCAAGATGTTGAAGAATTACTATATAAAAAATTATTTTTTAGATGGTTGATAAACATTATATGCGATCATCATACTATTATATGTTTTTAATCCTAACTCAACAGATAAATTTTGTGGTCATGAATGAACATCCCTAGAGATGTTTCATGATATAAAGGAATTCATAAAACTAAGATAAAATAATATACTTCCATATTTTTTCATGCATGCAACCACCTCAACATCATTGTTCTATATTTATTCCCTTACTATAAGAAAAATGGATAGATTGAAAACCAAATATGAAAATGAGTAATCACCTAATCTTTTAAAATAATTCTAAAGATGTTTAAGTCATGAAACATTTTAATCAACATATGAAACCCTTGGTTTAAAAAAGCTAATTCTTGGACGTCACTAGTTCAAATACATTATAATAGTTTACATATAAAATATGATTTTGCCCACGAATATCGCTTTGTAGTGTCAAACCTTGTGGGAAGTAAGGGAAGAGCCACTATTCACCTTAATAATGGTTGAGATAAACTCTAACAAAAGTTATCGAGGTTATCACCCCAAGATTAATATGTGAAGAAAACATATCCAATTGTAGTATCAATACATGGATGTATTAATAGTTAAACCACATCATCTATACGTTAACATTACATTTTAGTGTTATTTTATACCAAAACATATGCCTTGGGTTTTCACTCAAGTCCATAAATTATAATATCTTATAAATAACTAAGCCATATCCAAATACAATCTGTAACGAACCATACATTAAAAAAAAACATTTTATTATATGAATACTCATTACATTACAATTCAATACATGCTAGGAGTGTAAGGGTTTTCAAACATTGGGGATTAGAAACACAATAGTATTATTTCATGATATATCTTGAACATCTACTATAATGATCATCTTATATAGTAAACTTCATAGACATTCCATACATAAAAACATTCATTATAACCTTGGAAAATGAATGAAACCAATGGGAGGTCTTAGCAGCTTTGTTTGGGTATGCATAAATGATATTAACCATGGACTATAACTATGAATATGATAAGAATAAGGTTAGGATAACATGACTATAATAGACTATAATCACACTAAACAATTCATTTATCATTTAACATAAATCATGGCATATTGATTTTTCATAAGAAAAGAATAAATTTATAAGTGTGTGGAGTCATAAATAATCATTAATAAGCCTTTAAAACACAACATAATCATAAGTTGTACACTTTTTTTAATAAATATAAGAATAAAAAATAATTTCCTTTATCTTAGATAAATTACAAGACTATTATATTTGATTGGAGTCATGCCCCCATTCCAACTTATCCATATTCAAGGTTCACTCTCAATAATATCATATTGAACAAATTCCCTTATTGGACAGACTTCAATACATATTCCATTTCGAATTATCTTAGGAGATATACAATTTTTAACAATGCATTGGAAACTATAGTTCTATGACCACTTACACATAATCATATTCATGTTATATGTGTTCCATGATATTAGAAAACATTCATCATATCATCGTATCAAAACCCAAGGAAAGTAAATATGTTTCATAAACATTTCATCATAGGTTAACCCATGGAAAATAAGTAGGCTATGTAAATATATCTTATTTTTAATAATAAACCATCCATGGAAACAATAATTTTGGTATAATTTTATGATATCCATAATAAATCATACATAAAGTTAGTGGTTGTTATCATAGATGTAAATTTTCATTAAAAGATCACTATAACATTTTTTTCCGGAAAATGACTATTTCGTTTAGAAATGTCTTATTTTAAATCCATATTTTAATAAAATATTAAGGAAATAATTTTATTTTCAAATTAACATATAATATTATAATGTAATCATCAAATAATTTAACAGTCATTATGGTGGGAAATTATGGTCAATCCATTGTCATTATAATAATGAAATTGCTCAACCCTTCAATAAAAATTTCCCCATTAAAAAATGAAAAGAAAAATATTTTTAAACTATTTTTTAGAAAGAAAAAAATAAGTAAAATTAATTTTAAAACCAATTTACTAATGTTCAAAAACATTTTTTTGATAAAATTTAGAAAACGTGGATAATAATAAAAATGTTTTACGGAGATAGAGGATAAATAAGATGTCTTTTTCTTAAAAAAAATCAACCTTTTAGTTTATCAAACAAAGGAAAACATAAAAAAAGAATAAATTTTCTTGAAATAATAATTAGATAGTAAAAATTGAATGGTTTTTCTTTTAAGGGTCATATTAATTTACTAATGGAAATTCAACCATAAACAATATAGATTTAAATATAATGGAATAATAAATTCATTACTTTAAATATCATCTTTCGTTGTATGTGTTCGAACGTTCTATATAATAAATTTTTATTTATTATAAAGTAATTATATGAAAATAATCAAATATAAAACAACATTTATTATTTTGTAATAACACATTATCAAAAAATTTTAACAATACTTTATTAAAATAACTATTGCATGTGAAGATTTGTTCATTTATTATTCATGTTTCAATTAAATATTTAGTTCCATTGTATATTAATAGTGGCTAAATCATATCAATAATGTTAACAATGATATAAATATAAATATAATTTTATTATATATATATATATTTATACCCCCATAACATTTATAAATAGAATAATTATTTAATACGTTCATGAAGATGGCAGGTCAAATGAACGTATGAACACAATACTAATTTACTAACAAAAAATGGAAATAAATAAAAATAATACATTATCTCTACATTCCCACAATATAATAAAAAACTCACATTTAAACAATAAATACATCATAATAATAAACCATGAATGATGGTGATATAAAGTGAATTATTTTGCTTTGTGGAGATATTAGTTCACATGTACACATGAGCGATACAATCATTTTGTATTTAAAAAAATTTGGTTTATAAATTTGGATCTATAATCATAATAACATTTTGGGGTAATAATAATATGTAATTGTTTATTTTATGGAAAAAACATTTTTTTGGGTGTAGGCGGATGAAGAAATAAAATTGAATTTTTTTTGTTAAGTGTTATAACTCTTTTTTGAAAACCAATATTTATTACACCTTAGAAAAAATAATGGTTAATATTTTAGAAAACAGATATGATATAATACATGGTTAATGATGATAAGAAGGTATTAGGGTAGGTGTTTTTTTGAGATAAAAGGCTCTGGTTTTGTGGATAAGAGAGAAGATTTTTTATTCTTATACATAGGAGAGAATGGAAACACTTGTAATTACATAAAAGATAAAACTATATAAATATATATATATATATATATATTATAATCATGTCATATAGAACCAAGGCACACTATATATAATGATAATACGATATAAGGTCAAAATAAACTCCACTGATAACATTTATACTTATTTTGGATACATTTTAAGCCTTATCTCCTAGTTAAATCATATAAAGCTCATTTTGACATTGAGGGTCATAACTCAACATTTTACCCTGATAATATAATAATTTGACCAAAAATAAAAGGGTAATTCTTAATAAATTATTAAATTATGATTCCGAATTTGAAATATATTTTGCTAGTTTAAATTTCTATAGGTGAGGGAAATAATTGTTTCTATAGGAGTACCAAACACATCCCAAATCATTTTTAAGAAAACAAAATAATTTAAATGGAAAAAAAATTTCACCTTTAAATAATGTAATAAAATTATTATAATTAATTTTTGTTTAATTAATAATATAAATATGTTCATATTTTTTCTGAAAAAAACCTAATGGAATCATAATATATTATAACATTTCATCACAAATGTAATGAATCAGTTCCAAAATACAAATTAATGTTTCAAAATAACTTATTAATCTTCTTAAACAAATCATTTTTGAGAACCACACATTAAATAGGATAAAGACATGTAGTGTAGATATTTTTATGCTTTATCCTATGGTTTTAATTTTTTTTACCTCTTATAACGATGACACAAATATTTACTATTCTTACTATTAATAATGACAAAAAAATCGGTTAAACATATTGAATAATATTAAGTATTATAATTCAATATATATAATCCATTTTACCCAATTTATTTTATAGAAATTGTATAATATAATTTTAAATTAATTTTGGAAAACACTAAGAAAATATGTCTTCTAGAAAAATAATGTATTCTTAAGTATATAATGTTTTTATAAAAAATGAAGCATAAATTTATTATAACTACCAAAAATGGATTATTAAAAACATAAATAAATTAATTTTTCTTTGAAACTACTTTAAAAAAATGTAATTTTATCAATTTTTCAGATAAAAAAAACTTTTTCAAAAAAAAACTCAATATTTCCTCTATCCACTATACCATCAAGCATTTAAAAAAATCCCAAAATCTCACACTTAAATAATTTTTATATTATGATTTAAATAATAATATCTTTTTTTATCAAATATATTTTCAAGTATTTTAGTTATAATTAATAATATTTTATCTGAAAATCAATAAAAACAATTTTTTAAAAAATCAATATTTCTGATGTAAAAAATAGATTTTATTAAAATATTGACCACTTATTTATCAAGAAATTTAAATTATATAGAACCTAAATATATTAGATAAATAATTTTGTTTTTTCTATTAATATAAACATTTAAACAGCTATGTTATAATGTTTATGTTTAAATAATAATATATATATCGTTGTTTTTTGAACTCAGTGTTGTGTTTAAAGAAAGCTATAATATAAATTAAAATTTCTAAAAGAGAAATATATCATAAAATATCATGATCAAACACATATAATAATTTATAATCATATTTATATAATGGGTAATTTAAAATTTAAAACATGGTGTGTTAAAACTCACAGTAAGTGAAAATTCAACAATATGTTAACAATGGTTATATCATTAGATTAAGAAAAATATAACCATGTGATAAATATCATATTAAGTTCATGGAAAAATATGTGTTATCTATATGTCTTGAAATAAATACAGGTAATACCAAATGATAATAAAAGTACATTGGCTATAGTTTGTAGTAAAATTAGATTATAAAATGATCCTTGGATTATAATCAAAGGCATAAATATAATGAATTCCATTAAAATGCCACATAACCAAAAACTATTGTACAAAAATATGCATGTGGAATAATTACATAGGTGATTTTTAATAACGAAACTATATCCTATTTGTACCTTGGTTTTATAAACCTACAATCCAATAGCGTCTAACGCATCACAACCCTATGAATTATTAGTGATTTAGGTTTAACACACCTATAGACCATTCCTTTCTTAGGATTAAAAAAACAATCCACTATTAACTTATTATTCACTAACCTACAGTATGTTAATATATAATGAGAAATGGAACCTTAACCAATGCATTAATGTGTGATATTTGACCCCACCCAAAAACATCTATTCATTTTGTACTATAATATATCAAAATTTCAACATATCATGAAAACCTATAGAAATGATAATTGGTTTTACATCATTTCCAAAGGGTGTCTCATAAACTAACTTCATGGATTAGATCGATTGATATAAAAAATTCAATCTCCAATAATAACTATATAAAAGAAACATTTATAAAGATATTATTGAAACATGTCTCCATATTATTTTAATTTTTTTAATGATCAAAATTTAAATGATACTATGGAAATAACATTTAGAATACACTTCTGAAAAATTCTTTAAAAAATTGAAATTATGAATCACTTTCAAAAATAATTTTCAAAGTAGTTCTCATAAATATTTTTTGTTAACTTCTAATTCAGTATAAATGATTTCTCCCTGAAAAATAAATATGGTTTTTTCATATTAAATTTGAAGTGGAAGGTACAAATTAAAACATTTAAATGAAAATATTCTTTTATTTTGAAAATAGATTTACTCAAACCCATATCATAAAGGGAGTGGAAAATATTTTATTTGGAAAGGCAAAACAATAAATTTTATGGTTATCAAAATGAAATCATATTTCTATTTCCAATTTATAAGGGAGAACATTATCTTGAATAGTAAATATGGATTATAATTAAAGGTTGTTCATTTTTTAGATAATGGGAATTATTTTTTACAATTACATACTTTTATGGAGAAGAATCTAATTACAGAGGAATATTTGGTTCAATGTTTTCATTTTACCTAGATATAATGAGATAAATAAATATAAAATATTATAGTGGATGAATCAAATCATAAAAGTAAAAAAATTATTTTTGAATTCCTAAAATTAATATAAGTATGATTGAGTTTACAAAAATATTTATAACTTCATTTTTTTTATTCCTGAACCCTTGAACCATATAAAAAATTGAATTTTTTATCCCATTAATTTCATGAAGATTATGATAAAAATACATTCATGGTTATTTTATTGACAAATTTGTTTTAAAAAAGTGATGTATATACAATAATTATCAAAGAATAATTAATGAGATTAAAACACCTCACAACTTAAGAAACATTTAATAAAAACCATTTTAAATATACATCCTGAAACATAATGTATAAGGTTTTAAAATATATAAAAAAATAGATCCTATAAAGATTATTTTTTAAAAAATAGATATTTAATAATAAAATATTCTTATTAGTTATTTAGCATCATTACATGATTTTCATAGTTTAATTAATATTAGAAAATCTTTATTTTTCATTAATAATCATAATCTAAAATTTATATAAAATATGGTATATATGAATAATTTATTACATTCATAACTAAATTCTTATATCATCTTCATTTCATCTAACAGAACCACTTAATATCTCCATGTATGATATAAACCAAAGATATTTTCTAGTAAATGTTGTGGGTGAATGTTTAACCAAAATGGATATAAAAGAAATTTTCAACTTCATAATATCGATCACATCTGATTTCCCTCATATAGTAATTTTTTGATTTTAGATTGAGCTTTATTTATATAAATAAATTGTGAATCCACCTTACATCCATGTTTGAATAGGTAAGACTCATAAATAATACTTATAATATGCATTGTCCTCACTTCCCTTTTTATATAAATTTTATTGTGTGGTTAAGCTAATTTATAAATAATAATTTAGTTGCTATATTATAACTATAAAAATAAATTTTATTATATTGCACACATTATCATCATATTTATTTATTATTCGGGAAGAGGGGAAGAATTGAAGGAGTACAATTGAGGAGGGCCTAGGGGGGGAAAGAAATGCAATCTGAGGGAATCCCCTCTCACCAGGTGGACCCCTTCATGTTTAAGATGTGTTAAATTGTAAAAACAAGAGGTACTCAGGCCTTGTGTCACATTGGATTCCTTTTGATCCACCACCTTATTCCCTTCGCGCCATGTAAGATTTACCAGGGTATTTGAAAGAATACTCATTCTTTTCCTGATGAAGTATGAGATTGACCAAGTGTTAGGGAATGTTTATTACAATGAGTTGATGTGAATAAGAGAGTCCATTTTAGCTTTGGTGATGACAAGACCCCCTGTAGGGAGAGGGAAAGGCCATAAAGGAGGGAAAGGGCTTTTGGCTGGATGGAGGTACCCTTTCCTAGGAAAACTGAGAAGGAAACCACAATGGAGGCCCTCGAATCATAGACTTCCCCTCCTCCCTTCATGATCCCTTCAGAACAGGATCTATCTGTGTTGAGAGTCAATCTATAGGAAGGGGGATGCCACAAAACCCAATTTTCATGAGGGACAAAAGATGGGAGAAGATGGACAAGTGGTTAAAGATACTGGAGCGAGTGAGCTTCATTCTAGCCCTTAATATATATGATTAGATCAATAATAAGGCAGTGGATGAAAGAAATGATCTTCTATCCAAAGTAGAGAATCCCTTTATATCGTGATTTGTTCCTCTATTTCCAAATGCACTATGCACCTACATGCAATATGATGGCCCTGGCCATCCGTTCCACTCCCTTATCACCGAACCCTAAAACCAGAAGGTGATGAAAGGTGCATCTTTATATCGTGATTTTAAACAGAAGAGAACACAAAAAAGTTATGCCAAACCTCTTGGAACCAAAACCCCTCATTGAATAGATTCTCTATACTTTTCTCTTTGTGATTGTTGCAGCATGAGTAGTATGAATCTTTTGGGTTACCACATTTTTCGATATTTTCATATGTGGAAAGGCAACCATTCCTCAGTCTCCATGTAAGAAAGTTAAATTTCGATGGGTTGCATTTGATCTAGGGAAGATTGTTCTGTTGATCGTGTTAGGATGGGTGAATGTGGATGCTACGACCGTCATTTGAAAAGATGTTTCATGATCGAGAGGGTGTGAAGATACACCTGTCCGCTTCTATATTGATGACAATCATGTGAAACGTCTCTTGTTGTGCCTAGTCCAGTACTGCCTTAATAAAGGATGTGTGATTTATGAACTCTCCCAATAAAATATGGTAAGCTGGCCACCTCAGGAAGCCAAGAGTAGTTCCCGCATAGTTGGCATGCCAAAAGGGTATATTCCCCTGCCAATGATCCACCACACATGGGGTAAAATGTAGAGAAGTAATGGTAGTAAATTATTTATGAACAGAGACCATTTCCCATCATCTAGTAGCGAACCACCTACGAAAATATTTTCCATGGTTTTACCCCATAAGGTTCGATGTTCATAGAGCTCCCATGCCAGTTTGGAATTCATGTAGAGGATAGTATCTCCATGTTTGTGAACATTAATACCGCCCTCCTGACAAGGTCTAACCATCCTCCCCCATGAATCCCCGGAGCGTTCACCTTTTCCCCTTGCATCCCATATAAACTTGTCCATGAAATTTACTATAGTATTGATAACTATTTCTAGAACATTGAGGGATGTTCGAATGTGAATTGGGGTGGCAATAAGAACATTATTAATGAGAGAAAGGAAGCCCCCAAATGACATGTATTTGTTCTTCCATTTGGGGATCCTATTGGAGATACGACTCACATTATGATAAAAATACCTGAATTGAAGGCATCTCGATGATATATGGACCCTCAAGTAGATCATTGGACAACACCAACATTTATTGATGAGAAGATTGAAAATGGAGACAACCCAATTAGGAGAACATTTGTTGGAGATGTACACATTGCTCTTAATCTTGTTGACAACATGACTACTCCAATAGAAATAGTTCCTAAGAACCATGATGATTCCACGAATAGATCATCCATTTTCACTAATAAAGATCATTGTATCATTAGAGAACATATTTTGGGAGATGGAGGGGGAGTTCCTTTTTCATTTTTATGGATGGATCCTACCATAGATCATATTTTTATGAATGAGGCAGTTGAGAATTTCCTATGAGAGGATAAAGAGGATCAAGGAGAGAGGTTCTCCTTGCCTTAGGCCCAAAACATCCTTAAAAAAGCCATGAGATTTCCCTATGAGTTGAAAAACCAACCAGGAAGAACTATAGAACAGAAAGATGAGATCAGTTGACCATGGTGTGAAGTCCATACCTGAGATGAGATTGTTGATAAATACCCATCCAATTCAATCGTAAGATTTATTCATGTCTTGTTTAATGACTAGATTTGAGCCATGAGCCTTGGTGTTGATATCTCTGACTAGCTCCTGGGCTACCATAATCTCCCCTTGGATAGAATTTCCTTTAAAAAATCTATGATGATCCAATGATATCCGTCGAGGGAGATATGCCGCTAGTCTTGAGTAACTGGTGGTTTCAAAGAATTTTTAAGGGAAGATTCACATACTAACAGGGTGATAATGAAGGATTGAGGATTGGTTCATGATTTTGGGGATACAAACACAAGCCATGGAGGGAACCATTCGTTGGAATGACCTGCCCCTGAAAAATTATTGAATAATATTGGTAAGGTCACATTTAACCACCTCCCATTCATCTCTATAAAGGGAGCCTAAAAGTCCATCTGGGCATGGAGAATTTTTTGGCTTGAGGTGCATGATCCCCTCAAGGATGTCCACTTCCGTAGGGAGGGCCTCAATCATCTAATTGACCACGGGAGACACCATGTTAGATATGCCTTCAAAGAACTCTTCTTTCCCCCGGGGTATCCTTTACGGATGCAAGGGTTGGGACCTACGAGAAGGTCTCTGAAGAAAGAGTGGGTGAGGCCCCCCACCACCTCCATGTCATTCGAGTAACTCTCGTCCTCTATTATAATGTTATGTTGGATAATTAACTTTATTTCCTAAATGTATACATGGAAAAGGTGGTGTTTCTATCCCGATAATCTAACCATCTTACCCTTTTGGACTCCCTCACCATTCGTTCCTAGCAAAGCAACATATCTACAAAGATGGCTTTCTTCCTGGATGCATTCCATTCAGGATCTCGGATAGGGGATGGATCCTAAGGATGACAGGAAAGTGTGGGAGAGGAAAGTAAGAGGGGGAAAGGGAGGGAGAAGGGGTAGGGGAGGGGATGGGGGAAAAGGATAAACGATAGGGGGGTAATGGAGAAAAAATATCAGGATGGGTTAGAAGGAACAAATCCATTAACCCCTTCAACATAGACTGCATGTTGGGGAGGTGAAAAAGTGCATGGGAGGAGGGTCAGGCTTGGGGGGGTAAAGAAGTTATTCAACAACCTTGAAATGGGAAGGAAGAGGTTCTGAGAGGAGACTGGAGAATCTCCTTGGCAACTTTGAAAGGGAACCAAGGCCCCCATCAGAGTAGGGGGGACCATTGTGAGGTTGCGCCGGGGACATCCTAAGGGGAATACCTAAGAATAGGGGTAGTGGAAACCACCAAAGGATTGACATGCAGACCAATGGGGCCATTAGAGTAAGGTGCATGGGTGGTGCGAGCAGGAGCTACTTGCTGAGGACGACTGCGACTGCCCTGAAGGCGTTTTCTGCACACCTAAAGGGGGTTCCCATGGATGTAACATGAATAACAGAACATTGGATAGATCGGGTAGATAATAGGATGTGACCAACTAAATGAGTCCTTTAATCGAAGAGAAATGATTTAAGGAGGAGGTCGTGAAATTTACATTTCAATACAGATCCTGGACTCCGAAGCATCAGGCCAGCTCTCTGTACGAGCATCAGAGTAGAGAAATCCCTTAACGAGTCTCCTATGGCCTTGAGGAAGCCAGTGTTCTGAATGGGATGCGTGATCTAAGGGATGTTGAGCCAAACCGGAGCATAGGGATTTTCATTCCTCTTGTGCGCATCCAGAAACCATCGAACAAGGATGAACACCATCTACCCAAGGACCTCGAGGACTGACACCACGCATGGAAAAAATCAGCTTCCGAACCCAGAATGAAATTAATGTACAGGCCCTAAATTTTATAATCTTTTCCCTGTTGTACAATAGTATCTCATTTAGTTGCACTAAATTTAAAAAACGAAATTCATTTTTATTTTATATAAGTGTGTCATATTCATGAAAAAAAAGTATGATGAAAAAATTGATATATTTTGTTGATTGACAATTTTTTATTTATATAATATATGTATCAATGGTAATAGAAAACATTTAAATTGTTAAATATTGTGAAAAATAATAAAATTACTAGAATTTAAAAATTATGATCCTCCTGATACCCTATATTCTTTACAATTACCAAAAAACTATAAAAAAGATAAATTAGTAGTAATCCAGATGAACATTTATAAATATATATCAATGACTAGAATTGAGTTGATTTTTAATGAATGAAATAAGTGGTATTTGTATGAGGAAACATGACTGTTGTAATAGTGATATGACCATTGGAGTAGTTACCTAATTATTAGGAATATGTTCCTGACCATCAAGAATAATATCCTGACAATTTTTCAACATTACCATTGAGAATTATGACCATTGGTAAAAATGAAACTATTTGAATTATTTGATATATAGGGTGAGTAAAAAGGGTAACAATTTCATAGGGGAGAAACGATGGCCTCAACTAGTGGGATCATGCCCTTAAATACCCATTTATCAGAACATTGAGGGGAGGTAGACCAACTGGGGATCTCTATTAACCAAGATAAATCTCAGATCAATTGATAAGGATCAAGTGAAAATGTATACAAGAAATGTTTATGTTAGTGGAGATCACTATTGTTTCAATGTTAGATAAGCCTCCCCATTAATGTACCACCATCGTAAACCTTACCCATAAAGAATATGATGGTGTAATAAGGTGTCATATATCTAGAATTTAGTTTTATAAAGGTGTAATTTTCATTTATGAAATGAAATACCATCTTCTTGAATCCATATTATTAATATTATCAATTTAATTAATAAAATACTCATGAATGTATGGTGAGTATGATAAATAGATTTTTTAGATACGAATAAAACATATTGGTTTTTTTCTCAAAATATATACACTTATTATGAATTATGTTTTATTAAATAAAATTTATCTTTATTAATATTCTTATAAAACACTGTTTATTTAAATATAAATGATAATATAATTTTATAATGTCCTATGTCATTTTTAGATTTCTCAAAAAGATAATTACCTCACAAAAACTGTTATGTTTCAATAAATAATGATTTTTCTTTAAATGTTAAAAACACTATATTTAGATAAATATATCCATAAAATAATGATTATATTTTAAATCAACACATCAAAATTACATTATGGTAAAATTTTGATAATTTTATAAAATACTTTAGTTTTCATCAAATAGTAAAAACCCAGTTTTGTGTTCTCGATATATTTTATAACTTGATAAATATGTAATAATGACTCAATAATTAATAATAAATAACACATGGACAAAAATATGTTATTATAATAATATATTATATATTATTGGATTAAAATGAATTCCCCAACCAATAAATAACTTTCCAATGTTTAAAATGAAAATTATAGTTTTAAAAACATTATTTTATGTAAAAATTATCTTCATATGAAAACATAAATATTAATAATTGATGTTTTGTAAATAAAATTAAAATATTTCAAAACAAATCCAAAATTACATAAACCTTAAGCTAAAAAATGGGTAAGACCATGGTTTTTTACATTTCAAAACATTGAATTCCAAGGCCTATATTTAATAATTAATAAACAATCAACCCATATTTTATATACATACCCACCTATCTACCCCATTAAATTCACACCCAAGATATCATGAATGATTTTACCCTTACATTCCTTGTCAATGTCCCTCAGAATTCCTTTATTAGGTTCTATGGAACTCCTTTAAACCATTAAGAATCAATCACAAATCGTAAGGGATTCTATTCCTCTAATTTTTTATCAAGTACATACATTATGGTAATTCTTCTAATTTATTCATTATTATGTTATCATGAACACGAGATCCTTCCATTATTTTACTAATATTGTTATATCAACAAATTCCTTCTATTCAGAATCATTGAGCTCATTCCATAAACAACTTTTTTATACCCATTAATCTACTGAAACCATACTTTGATTTTTATTCCACTATTTTTTTGTTATGAATACCTAACCCAATTTTTATCCAAGGACATTCATATAAAAATCATTATAATTAATTCAATTAGTATTAATATTTTTTATACCCATATTCCCATCTCATGGGTCCAAAATGCTAAAAGTTTCATACTATTAAACACCTATTTAATCAATGATATTATAAGAAACCGATTATTCATTCTACATAGTTTACTTGTGAAATGATTTATGATATATTTGGAACAAATTAATTAATAAATTTTAATGGTTCACCTTAAGGCATCTCAACTTAATTGGGTAAATAATTAATCTCATTAGATGATATATTTATGATACCTCAGTGAATACGTTTGGTAATATTTTTACACCACATAGAGTTGAACCTTCCGAATATACATATAAGTGTCTCATTTTTTGTTTTAGAAACATTTACATGTAATATATAATTTAATTTTGATTATTATTTCATGTTATGCCTCATATTGTAACCTTTATGATCATCCACGTTCCATTTTCTTTTGTTTATCTCTCATTAGGTTTTATGCATACACTTTTTTTTGTTGATGTATGTCCTCAAGAAGATAACATGTAGTGTAATAACCATGGATGGAATAATAAAGGAGTATTTTATGTTGACTAAATAGATGTTATGTTTTTTCACTTATGTATATACATTTCTATGAACTGTATTTCAATAAAACTAAACATCAAAAATCCATTTGAATCTATTAATGTAATGTGTTATTAATGAATTATGCTAAAAATCATATATTAAAAATTCTAGAAATCATAGTTGGTAACAAAGGCTTGGTTTTTTTATTTTTAGATATTGGGAATAAGATATATTAGTAATAACCTCATGGGTAAGTATAAGTTTAGCAAAATATCTGTAAAGTTTGGTAAACTATAAAAAGGTTGGTTTCCGAGAAAATAAATCCATATCTGGAGACAAAATGGTGAATATTGTTTTTCTACAAATGAATCTTCATGTAATAAACCTAAAACAATTTGGGAATGTTTTTTATAGTTATCATTTTTGTTCATGGTTAATCATCACCTAAAGTCAACCTTGTTTTAAAACCTCAAGGGAGATGATTGAGTTATTCAAACTATTTTTTTGAACCATTATAATGCATGAATAGATAATTTAAATAATTTATATTTAAGTATATCATATTAGAGAAAAGATGTTATAGAATATTTGGAATATGATTTCCCTTAAAATTATTATTATTATATTCATCATATTAAACAATACCTTACTTAGGTTTTGGTCTTATATAAAATTCATGGAAAATAAAACATCTCATAAAAATAATGGATTGAGTGGAAAATATGACGATGACCTTCCCAATATTAATGGATAGAGTTGAAATAACAATGATAATGTTGAATCAGTTAACACAGGTGTAAAATGGATACCTAACTATGTGTTTCATCTAAATCACTGAGGACTACACAACTTGAAGATGAATTATTCATGCCTCAATGACCAACTATTTTTAGTGGATCCTTTGACCCACTGATCAAAGATAAATAAGTAAATACTATATAAAAGAAATTTTTTGTTCTCTAATGTTATAAGAATTTTTTTTACATTAGAGTTATATCATATAAATGGTAAAGCTGCTAAGTGTTTGACACTAATCAAGAATAAAATGTAAAAGGTCGAATTTGAAGACATATAGTTGGAATATATTTAAATGTTATTTTCGACTATTATTTTCCATGAAACCATCACAAAAGGATAGAGATGAAATTATTCCATCTAGAGAAAATGGAAAATTAATCGGTGGGGACTTTTGATATGAACATCACAATACTTGTGAATTACACTTCAAGCTTTTTCATCAATTCTAGTTGGAAGATTGACTGGTTCTTTCACTGAGTAAGACACAATATTTAGAAATCATTATAAATATAAGACTTTTTGAGATATTAAGAGATATTGTGATGTTATTTATATGTTTAAATAGTTTTTTCATGTTTCCTATAGACTCAAAAATAGAATAACATGAAGGTAACGATCCCTCCAAATTTTGGAAGTAATTTTGATATAAAAATTCATAACATTCGATGTGTTACAAATGTTGGATGAAGAATCCCCAAAATTGTCTGAAAAGAAAATTTGAAATCACTATATGTGATAAAGATATTTTATTATATCTAGAAATCATCATAGGGTTTAAAATACTAATCAACTAAAATACAATTATAAAGGGAATATGGTGAACTAAAAGGATTCATGTAATAGCCTCATATATTTTAGGTGTGCTGAGTGTTTTTTGCATTTAATTATTCAATTTTGTGACATGATGTCTTGATTTATAGGAGTTTATCATTGGGGTTTTAGACTTTTAAATTCCTTATGATGTTACATTGTTTAATAATGGTTTATCAAAATTGTGTTTATTTTCTTTGAAACTAGGTGCCTCAATGAATTTTTTCAATGTGTGGGGCATAATTAATATTTACAGTTTGAAAAATATGATTCATCCCTAGATATACTTTTTTGAAAATCAACTTATTCCATCAACATGGTTGGTACATATTTTAATAAATAGGTATCCTAAACCATGTGGTTTCCAAAATGAGTCACAATACCTTGTATAGTTTGTTCAGTATTTTTCAAAACATGTGACAAAACTATTTTCCTATGAAATTATTATATGAAATCAATTTTAATGGGCATTTATGATCTACATTTACATGTAATTATTTATATAATAATCCCTCTCAAACCATGAAACTCCTTTATAATTCCCCAATTTTTCACTATCCTCCCAATATTGAATATGGTATATATAAGATTGTTTTTATGGGAATTGATGTATGTGATCCAAAACCCTGTACTATTTGTGTTTCCTCTATATATATATATCATTTAAATTGGAAGGAATATTATATATAACATTTTATTTGAGAATCTATTGATTCTGACTCCTTCTAACAATGAATTCATTGATTGTTACTAGAATTGATGTGATTTTCAACATGTCGATGATCCTTTATTGAATAAAGCTTGATCTCTCTTGAATGGTGAATGTTTTTTGGTATGATATCATTTATTGATTATATTAAGAACTTTTTATTTTTTAAACTCTTATAGGATAAATATTATAATGATGGATTCATGGTGGATAGATGTGCATTGACTAAACCCAATGTTCTTTTCTAGAATTATCATGAATATCATGTTCTATTCTTGAAATAAAAATGGATTCGGTTAATTGATGTCTTATTATATGAAATTTATCAAAAGAAGTTGTGTTGATGGACTCCATGAGGTTTATAATCATAGAAATACACTTATCATTATAGAATTACCGTAGTTCTATTTTCTAAACCACATCATTGATGTACCCAATACCAGGATTGGAATCCTTAGTATGTGACCTCATCTTAATTTTTGTGTGAATGTCGTGTGGGTGATGATACCCTTGACAAACAATGGTGTTGATCTCAAAAATCATGATATAAATTGTTACTTACCATTTGGGTCCCTTTTATACTTTTATTTTTATGCTATAATTCTTGTTTTGGAATTATTCATTTGATCGTTCTTCATAGAGATCACATGTGGTGGTATGTGTGGCCTGTGATACCAATTCATTTTGTTTTATTCAATGAGTATGATTATATAGCCTTTGACAACGTTATATGTTGATAAACTTTTATGCATGATTCTAATAATTTATCATGATGGAATGAAATATATTTTCTTTATATGATCTTCTCTATTTGATATATAACCATTCCTTTGGACTCATTATCTTCGTACTCTAGATAGGGGGGCCGTTGTGGTATAATTATCTCTTAATGGATGAGTACACAAGACATGTGATGAAGAAAATGATAGAATTATTGATTTTGGGTGACAGGATCACTATATTCCTTTTATATTCTAAGAAGCATATTATCATGAATCCTCATGGAAGCTGAGTGACATGTTGTCTTGATTCCTTGTGGATGTCTGCTGACATGTTTTCTCAATTCCTTTTGGATTCTATGTGACATATAGTATCGATTCATTAAAGATGTAGAGTTACATTTTCCCTATCCTTATAGCTATATTTTTACTACCCTCATCATCTGTTATGGAAAATTCTCTTGAATGGATTAAAAGTAAATTCATTTAGGGGTCATGGTGGATGGGTGAGTACAAAAATTCTCATCATATTATTGTTGATAATTTCTTATACATTTAGTGATTTTAGGTAATAAACCAATTATACTTCTTCACACATGTTCATGATGCATTGTTGGTTACCTAATAAATTTTTTTACTAACACCCTACATCAGAATATTGATTCATGTAAGGACTTCATGTATAGGGATCATGGTAAGGACAAGGGTACATAAAAAATAGCTCAATAGTGGAACATAAGGCTACTAGAGGAGCTAGGATAGACACCAAATGATATCATAGTTTATGTTATATATTCAACCATTATACATGGGTTGGATTATCCCATTGGGATACTGGTATTCTTATTTTGGTGACATACATTCCATTTTCTATTACATTATGATGTTTTTTCATCATCCTTGATTAGTCCAAGATAATGTATATTTTATTTATATTTTTGTATATTGATGTGATAAATATGGTATAGTCTCCCCATATGTTGTTCTGGATCCTTCATTATAGTTAGAATCTTATTTCTATGTAAAGGAATGTATAAGCTCTTGTGACTATTTATATAAAACATGGTGGTTTCTATTAGAGAATTATAGAATTGTATCATAGAAAATATTTATACTTTTTCTTTTTTAATAACCTATGATATTATAAAAAGGAGATTGGGTGTGGGGGAATCATTAAGGGGAGTTTTTATATGCATAGTTGTATCATGATTAATGGACCTATGTGTAATTATGATAGGGGTGTGCTATCACTGCCCTTCCTGGAGGTTCTCTCTGATAGTTTGATGGCAAGACATCATGGAAACTTCTTAGGCAATCTGAACTTTTGTTTTCTTTTCATAAAATCTCATATTGTAATCCCCTCAATCGTTTCGTGGTGTAAGACATATACACCATATATTTGTATTTTATCTCTTTCTATTTATAAATTCTTTTGATACCTAAATTGGGGTACCACATCATGTTACCATTTCACTAAAAACATTGACCATTGAGTAAGCATTTATTGGATTATTGATATAGTTTTTGGTATTTGGGTATGTTAATGCTTCATTATTAGGAACATAAGACCACATTTCATATAAATACCAATTCAATTGTGTATAATATTTCATATATTTAATGCCTTAATTTTCACTATCTATTGGGGATATACCTATGTTCTCTGTTGATTCAGAAGATATAAGCTCGTAAGGGGCTTACAGCACTAGGGTTTCCCCCGTCGTTGCTTTCTTCTCCCCTACGGTGGATTGATTGTGGACTCTTCCAGTGCTCTCTATGTCATGTTCAAAGTTCACCGTCGTGATGTCATTCCTTCTATGGGATTTTCAGTGCTTCAGTTTAGGATCCTAGTGTGTATGACCAGTTTGCGACGAGGTCGCTTTGTTCGTTGGCTTAGTTTTTGGAGTGTTCGTGGGATCACGGTTACTGGAGGCGCGACGTCATCTTAGTCTACCGTTTCTTGGGGGTTGTGGTCATGATCTGTGGAGGATTGAATGATATGAAGGTTTGTGGTGGTATTCTCCGGCCGGACAGTTAGCGATGACGGGATATGATGTTGGCTTGGTTGTTCTTCGGTGTTCAGGATTGGTGATGGGTTCACGTTCTTTTCCTTTTTCATTTTTTCGAGTTTGGATTTTTTGGTTTCTGCTCTTTTCGATTTCTGCATTTTTGTGTTTCATTGTTTTGGATTAATCTGATCCAGGATCTCATTTATTTGTGTTGAGTAATGGTTGGAAATTCTCACCCGGTGATCTGGATTCGATGCTTTGCTTGCTGGCTTTTTGGCCCTGTATTTCAGATTTGGTTTTCCTCCTTGATTTGAATTTGGTTTTTTTGGGATTTTATTTTGGGAAGAACGTGCGATTTGCTTTTGGAAAGAACTAGAGATTTCATTGGTGATGCCTTATTGAATTTGGAAGCAGTGGTGATGTCTTATAGAAAGCTGAAAGAAGTGGTGATTTTTTGATGAAGCAGAAGAGCTACTTGTTTAATGTGTTGACTCAACGGAATGGATTTTAGGTTTTGCAAGTGATGGATCAGTATGTAATTGTCCGATTTTGGTGGGGACTCTTGATTGGGTTTGGGAAAGATATTCTCCCTCATCCATTTCTCTGTTTACTCCACATTTTATTTCTATTTAATAATTGGGCATAGGTTTTTCCTCTGACTGAACTTTCCTGGTATACCTATGTTCTCTGTTGGGGTGAGATATCTATTCTATAATTAATTCGTTGTATATTATCACACTGTTTTATATATAAATATGGATTTTAATAACAAGTAGGTATGGAGAAAATTATATACATATTTTTAGGATAAACATGGATTTTGGTTATCCTTTTAACCTAACCATTATGTGATTCCATAGACTAATTAGTGTATTTATTAATGGATTTATGTTTTATATTTCATTTTTGAACTTAAGAGAAACATTACCATTGAAGATACATGAATCCACCCACTAGTGAAAATACTACAGTTCCACTATATGTGATGAATGAGGATACACCTGACTATGAACCAAAAACGGATCACATGTTCATGATATTAGAGTCACTCAATCCCATATTCTTTCTAATTGTACCTTACCATAATGGAAGATTGCAATATGTTGTGGTAGACTACACTCATGACTTCCAAACCCAGTATCCCCCAATTATTGAAGACATTGGTGGGCCACAAGATTTCAAGGATTTGTTGGAAATCATTACATCCATATTTGACATGGTCAAGACACCAAAGTATAGATGGTTCAAGAAAGGATTATTTATGCTTTAGGGACCCACTAGGTGATAGTGGAGTTCCATGGGACAAGATGGTATATGTGAGGGCCTTTCGTAGGAGGCCTTCAAGAACACTTTATTTTGGGAATTCATTCCTAATATGATTTTGATGGACCATTCCTATGAATTCATGGAACATTAGTAGGGATCCAAGAACAAATCTGTAGACTAAACTCATTTCACTAAACAGATTCTTTTTTACCCAATATTTCCTAGGAATAAGGTACATAATGGTAATATGATTTAGATAATTTATCATCCTAATATCAGATGGAATGTTAGGAGTTTCAACCAAATGAAATACACCGAGGTTCTATATAATTATTTGACTATTTAAGAGGATCTAGATGAGGAACAAGCAATTGGTATTCTTCCACCCTTCAATAATCTAGTGGGTGGACCTCCTCTAACTTATATGCATGTCTATTTTGGTAGTAGGAAGAGGAATACTAAGTAAATTTAGCAGCATAGAGGTATGTAGGTTGAGAATAGTATTTCTTAACCATCCCCCTCATGAGGAGTTCAATTGCGCTTCAATATATGGAAGATGAAACATTTTCAAATGAACCCAATAGAACATACAATAAATTTGTATATATGTTGAATAATGGGTTGCCTCTCATAGTTATACTATGATTCATCGTCTTTAGGTTTCTATAGGTTTGATGGATGAATTTGTCTGATTACCCAAGGATACAACTATGGTCATCAACTGAATGCTCATGTGGAAATAACTCAAGAATGTTACATACCTTAGAGACCAGACCATTGTGTTGAGGCAAGTCGTGTGAAAGATAAGTATCATGATCCAATAGATAGTTGTCAGGAATTTTCTCCTATTTAAGGTATGGTCTAGATCAATTCTACAATTCAAACGTTTTTATAATAGTTCATATCATTAATTTAAATCTAAACATTTATACATGAAATTGACATACCTTTAAATTTATATTCAAATTTATTTTCCTTGATACACCTTTTGGAATGAATATACAAAATCTCTAATTATGCCTCGAGATTCCTCGGATCATTGATATATTTTGAAATCCATGGGAATTAATTTCTATGGATATGAAAATATTCTGTGTTATTTTGGGATGGACTAGAAGATATGTTATAGTACTCACATTGATTAATCTCAGATACTGGTGTAATTTAAATCACCAAAAGGAGATAATTTCACAATGATATAGGAATAGGAGAACGAAGTAGGTAGAGTGGGTATAGACATAAAACATATTTGGATGTTTATTTCAAAATACTACGAATGGATAATATAGAAATATTAGAAGTATCTCCCTCATATTTTCACTCAATTTTTGTTCTTTATCTGGAAGTCATTCCTTATGACATTATTTGTCTTCCCCTTTATTGGGAAGTTGTGTTTATGTTGGGACTCTTCCCATGGTCCCATCCTATTTTGATACCCCCATATACCATAGCACTAGATGACTTTATGGATCCCAAATTTACCTTCATGACATGGAATATAAGGATTTTGTGAATATTAGCACATCACTCTTGGGTTTTTTTATTTTATTCTCCCTGAAATTAGATATTATTCATTTACTATTCATAGAATACAAAAAGATGAATTAGTTGATCATGAAATATAGGCATCCTTTTCACTGGATCAATGATATATTTGATCAGTTGATGGGAGGATAATATGTTGTTCAGAAGGGGTCACTAATTAGTTTACCAGAAGTGTTAGGTTAGGGAAGAGGAAATTTAGAAGATGGTTTCTAAAATTTGGTATGAACTATACAAGTAACTTGTTGTGATGTTCAGTATAATTAATTTGTCGATAATATTCAAGGAACTCATACAAAATATCTTAAACATATACCTTGACATGTTCTTCATTATATTCATTGATAATATCTTCATTTACTCATTGGTCCAAGAGAAACATGAAAAACATGTCGAGATAGTTTTGAGTAAAATTCTAGCACATCAAATATATTTAATGCTGTTTAAGTGTCAATTTTTAATTGAAAAGGTGTAATTAATTTTCCATGTGGTTTCTATAACCGCTATATTAGTTGAATCAGATAAATATAAGGTGTTGATATCGTAGAAATGACCAATTATGTGTTTACATCTAGAACATTATAGGTTTGGTGGTTTATATCAATGTTTTCATATGAGTTTACCATTTATAAGAACCCTTGCATACATTGACAAAGTAAAGGGGTGAAGTTATAGTGGTTAGGCTACTGTGAAATGTTAAATCTTATGTGGATGTGTAGGTTTACTAATAACCTAGTGGTAAAAAATTTTATTCCTTGGAATGTATTTGTAATGTAATACAATGTATTGGGAGTTTGTTTTGTAGATTTTTTGAGGTAGATGGATTTGGTAGTTTCAAATGGGTCTTATTTTCCATAAAACCATGTTTAAAAGTATCCTATTGAATTCTTCTAAGTAGCTGTAGTGTTCCACACACTGATGTGTTGATGAAAATATCTATTTTTCAGGAGGTATATTATCTACACAGACCACAATATCCTCCTTTATTTCTTCTCATAGTGGGATCTGAATTATATAGAGTCACTGGGTAAAATACCTAAATATGTTCGATTTTGAGATGATCTATGCACTGTTAAAGGTTATTTTCAAGACAAATTCTATTATCCATAAGATGTAGGTTGCTCTAGATCTTGGTAAATTACCATCAGAGGAATAATGGTTCTTAATGAACTCTTTTTATAATTGAATTATGCACACTCCTGAGGACTAGTGATCAGTGAAATATTACCCATTAATGGTGGAATCTTCTTTAGTAATTTAGGAGGATTGTGATCATTAATCTATTACATAGTGTTTTATGATGTGGTAACAACTACATGTTGGTGACATGATTACTATGTATTTTTTAGATAGTGATGATGTTATCCTAGTATGTGGGAGAGTTGCAATCCCTACATAAATAAGATAAGTGATATAAGAATTTTTCCCTACCTAATAGTGGCTACTTCATCCTAGAGATACAAATATGTTACACAATATTAGGCGTTGGTTCTGGTGGCTGGGAACCAAGATGGATAATGTTGGATTCATCTTTCAGTTGTTCACATGCCATATAACAAAGGTATAACACTATTATAGTGTTTTTTCTCTAGATTCATCATATTTCCATGTATAAGTTAAAGGATGTCACAATAGACTTTGGTATGTGGTTACCCAAGACCATAAAGAACTGTGATTCTATTTAGGTGATTTTTGAATAAATAATGAAATTTCGTCATTTCTTGTAGATCTCAAAGACACATGAAGTAGATTAGATTAGAAGGATATATGTTTTGGAGATTATATGCATGAATATAGTTCCCTTGATTATTTTATATAAAAGTTATGAACATTTTCCATCTTTAGGGTTTCCAAAACACCTTCAGGACTCAATTGAGATTGAGTAAAACATTCCATTCATAGACATATGGATAATTAGAATGGAAAATTAATATCCTTGAGGGTATTATTTATGATTTAATTTAGGAATTTGGTATATCATGGGATGATAGCATTTACATGGTTCAGTTTTCATACAAAAATTGTTACTATGATTATATTCAGATGGCATGTTATGAGGCTCTTAATGGTTGGCCACGTCATTAACCACATTATTGGACCGATGCTAATGAGGAATTAGTTTTGGGAAAAATATGGTATAGGATAAATCCTAGAAAGTGTATAGGATCATGAATAATATTACCACATAATAGATCAAGTAGTGACCATATATTATTTTGTGGAGTTGAACATTTTACTTATCCACTGGTAGAAGAGTTTTCTTCTGGGTGACTCCAAAGTTGGGGAAATAATGTGTACGTAAACATTAAAAGCTATATAAATGGTTAATTGAACCACTCATGATTTCAAAAAAAATATTAAGAATATATTTTATCATTTAGGTATTCCCTCTTTCAACTGAGTTATACAAAATTAGTTTCATTTTTCCTAGATTTGGAGGTACATGCTTGATCCTACACACATGTTCGGTTATGAGGATGTTGTGTGGGAAATGATGCATCGTATGTGGAATGATAAGTTTGAATCATTGAACTAAGATAAAAGAAATTGGGATTGAATAATTTTTCATTGATTCATATATTAAACTATCATATCTAGATTTAAAATTAATCATGGGAGTGGATGTCTGATATTTGGTCCATGTGTCCTGATTTTTTCGAGTAGGATACCTAGAGATGCTTCTCAAGGGAGGAAATTATTTAGATGTAGATATTTTAATAGCTTTAAAATTTTTATTATTATATGTTTTCTAATATATAAATCATATCATTTAATCAATGATTTTCTTGGGCTGTTTTTTGACTGTTTGTGGTAGGTTTTAAATAGATATAGAGTACCTTTTGAAGGATCATTATCTGTCAAAACCATTTTGACTTTCTATGTAATTTTATACCTCATGTATGTAGCTTAAGTTTTGACACATGGTTAAGATGAAAATATTAAAAAACATGTGTTATCCAATGATAATCCATGTGATGTGATCTTGATACCAATAACATGGTGGTTCCACAGTTGGATAAAACGTGTTCCCAAACAATGGGGGTTCCAAGGAGAGGCATAATGCCTTGAAAAGTTGAAGCTTAGTTCGTCAAAGTTTCTAACCAAACCATGTTTTCATGTACATATTATCTGAAATCCATTTTAATGTCTATTTTTTAATTTTTAACCATTATTATTTATATAAAATTGAATCTTTAAACATTATACTTTTATACCCTTCCTCAACATTTACCTATGATACCAATATTGTTTTTAGTGGATCCACGAGTGTTATTGATTCAGAATTAAGGTATTTTATCTAAAAAACTATATTATTAGCATGTATTCTTAATTTATATATTTTCCATGAAATTAATCATAAATTATGAATTTAATTAAGTGAACTGTGAATTTTGAATCATATCAATGAATAATTATTATGTCATTACTATGATTCAGGTGTTTTTCAATATATAAATGTAATCTCGATGACCATTGATTGATATCTTGTGAACGATGAACATTTCTTGGAGAGTTATCATAGATCAAAGAAAATTATTCTTTTATCATGTTTAATATCATCATGGATATATTTTATGGTGATATGTTCATGGTGGACTGATGTTCGTTGATTGAACAAGATAGTATGAAATTCTAGAACTGCCCTTCTAAGCATGGAAACTCTTCATGTATACCTTATAAACATATTCTTTGTCGAACTAGAATATTGGATAGAAATAGAAAGCATGTGATCTTGTTCTAGTTTATGTGTGAGTATGTTCCAAGATATGAAGCCCTTGAAAAATAATTATGGTGGCATTGATAACCATGATATTGGAAGTAACATTCCATTTAGGTCCCCTTTATACTCTTATTTCAAGGATATAATTCTTATATTGGAATTGATTATTTTACCATGCTTGATAAATATAAAATGTTGGTTTTGGCATGTATCCTATGAGATCCCTTCATGATATATAATTCCATGTGCATTATAATGTATTTTGTTACAATGGTAGATGTTGATCCCATGTTATATAAGTTGATAATAATTTATCATGTTGACATACCTTATTTTTTACAATATATGTTATGTTATATTGTATGTATAACAATAACTATGGAGGATGTTTTTTTAATTAGAATAGAGGGACCGCATTAGTAATATTATCACATAAAGGGGTAGTTAATATGTTATGCGATGATGTAGAATTCAGTCATTCGAATGTTAGGTGACATGTTCAATTGATTCCATTTGGATATTAAGTAACCTATTTTTTCGAGTCCTATTGAATGAAAACTGTTATATTGTCTTGATTCCATGTCAACATTAGATGACATGTTTTCTCAATTCCTTTTTCTGATGGGTGAAATGTTTTTTCAATTCCTTTTGGATGTTGAGTAACAAATTTTCTAGCATAGTCGATAACTATTGACTACACCAACATCCATTATTATTATTCTTTTGATATGAAGATAAGGAAGGAACAATTGAGGGTCATAGTGGCATGTTTATCAAATGAAAACTCAATATTTGATTGTTGATGAATTATTACACATTTAGTGTTATAATTTCACACACCTATTACTTTTTTGAAACATGTTAATGATACATTATTTGTGACCTATTGGGTTTTATTAATTACACCACATATGGGAATATTGATTCACATCAAATCATCATGTATAGTGTTTTAGGTACGGTAATGGGTCCCATGGAATATAGCTATGAAATGGATCTTGGAGCTACTAACATCACTGAGCTATAATGTAGGAACTTTTTTAGTGCTTCATTTTATATAATACATATTTGTTCTATAGTTTTCCATGTATCATTGGGAGACTAGTTTATTTATTTATATTTCATGTATTTACTTTTTTTATTAAATTGTTATTCTTTTCTCATCCATCATTATTTCATTAATTTCTTTTATGATTATTTTTTCTGTACAAATTTTTTACAAGGTTTATAGTCTCATTGTTGGTGTATTTTGGACCCTCGTTGTCATTAAGAATCCTTTTCTATATAGAGAGGTTCACATGATGTCTATTATTCTCCAGCTTGGACCCATTCGTTTAGGATAGGTAATTACACATTAATTTTGATGAAAATGGAAAATTTTCATAGCAATGTACATATCTAAAAATATTTAAGGCATACTTCCATCTACTCCATTATCGATAATGGGGGAAAGGTATGGATTTTTTAATCACAATGGTTAAATTTGAGAAATTACAGGATGTTCTATTAGGTGAACTTGTTACACACTTCATGATAGGAGGTTGAGTTTTTTGATTCGGGTTATTATCATTCTTTTTGTCATTCTTGTTTGAAATAAAAATTAGGTTAAATCTAAATATTCTTACAATTGATTAATAAATCAAAACCACAAGAGGAAATAAATGGATATCAAATATATATTGGTTTTCTATTATTAAATTTGATGATTTTAAGAACACTAAAAACCTAGTTTTCATTCCAATGGTATGACTTGACAAAATATTGGGTTGAACTGGTTGTAAAAACATAATGATAAGTTCCAATGTATTAGAAAATAATTTTTTGTCTTGAAGGAACAACCTATAACTATCTTCAATTTTGATATTTCCCATCTTATGTACCCCCAAGAACCACAAATTAAAACCTTCTTTATTATTTTTTTGTTCAATAGTAAAAAAAAAGAGAAAGTATAAAAATAGTATATGAACCCATTCTTCATGAATACATTTATTTATCTTAGGAAGTGTTTCCATATCCTCCCCTAAAAACAATGGTAGATTTATTAGTTTGACACATAACTTGATCCAAAACAATGACATAGTCCCCGTATAGAATGAAAAGTGAAAAGAGTTTTTATATTAATGATGATAGTTAAATATTAATGAATATAATTTTCCTTCCCATCATTTGCTGTTAGATATCGTTATAATTGTCAAAATTATATTTTCATTAATCATGAAAATAAGGGAACAACAATGTCAGAGGACTGAAGTAGTGCAATCCAAGGGCATCAACCTAAAGAAAATTAATACTCTCTGGGGGAGGAGAACCAGGGTATTGTAGATGATGTGGGGGGTACATCAATTTCCCTTAGAGGCAAGGAAGTCTATGACTAGTTTTCTTCATGCCATGGATAGTTCAGGTCAGATTTCCTAATGACTTCCTTTCATTTATGGATGAGATAGACCATAGTCTAGGTGGAACATATCTTCCCCTAAAGAGAGTTGACTATGATAGTGGAATCAAAGTTCCTGTGATTATGATGATTCAAGGAAATATGTTGATCAAATTTTTGGTAAAGACGGATGTGGAATTAATAAGGGAACGTACATGATAAATTCTATACCAAATTATTTCCAAATAATTATTACATGAGAGGATCAATAAACCCCCAAGATATGATCCTATGTTACAAAATAAGATAAAAGCTTTGAAAAATGGGTGTCTTCCAAAGTTCAATTTTGATCAATAAGGTGTGATAATATTTTGTAAAATGATATATATCATATCTAGTATATTATTAAATAAAGGACAAATGGATGACAATCGAATCTCCACAAGATCTATAAATCCGAGAAGCACCAAAATGTATAGAGATATATGAGATCCATATTGGTGGGATAACATGAAAATGAGGATTAATGTATATAATCTATTATTCTTGTTATGTTAGAAAGTGATTTATGATTCAAAACATCACAACAAGGTTCTAAAACCACTCCCTATACCATTATTGAATTGGGAAAACATCACTATAGACATTTTCACTATCCTTCAAAATAAATTAATTGAAAACAAATATATATATTTAATCACAAATATATTAACATTGTCTTACAATTTTTATCACTAATGAAAATATTTATCACATTATCACAATTCAAATCAATATATTAAAGAATTGGTGAGACTTAATGGGTTTCCACAATCAATTGTTTTATGCCACGATCTAATATTTAACTATAAGTTATGAAGGATTTTACAAATTTCTATGAATACCACAGTAAACCATAACATATCCTATCATAAAAAAACCCATGGTAATTCTTAAGGGAATATTCAAACATTGTGAGATAGGTTATAGGGTATCTTAATTAATTTTTAGGGTATCTTCGATCAACATCTTCAATATATTTAATTCCCATATAACAATATTTTTCCCATGAGAATTTAAATGGATCCTTATAAATAACTCTATGGGAAGAGGGGTGGTAATACAACATTTTGGGATGAATATAGAGATAGAATATTATTGGGACTATACATTGTAAAAGTCATTATAAACCATAAAAAGTGACCGAAAAACATATCAAGGTTTTTAGAGATGAAAAAAACAGAGTTTAATGTAGGGGATCATGTATTCAAAATATATCATAATAAAAAGGGGTCATGTTGTTCATAAATATGGTGAAATTGATTCCAAGGCACAATAAACCATTTTAGATTATAGATAATGTTGGTGTAGTTTCCTATCGAGTAACACTCCCCCCATATATTTCCATTTTCCACAAATTCTTCCCCATTCCCTTATTTTGACTATATATGTCAGTACCAAAATGTATAGTAGACACAAATGAAAAGGAAATGTAACCTAATCTATAATATAATGATCAAATGATCCATATTTTCAATGAAATTGAAAATGAGTTTGGGAAAATATTACCTGACTTGTGAAAGCCTAGTAGGGAAATTGTTAGTTTATAAACTTTTCTTTGAAACTAGATGAAGTGGTGACTATGAAGTTCCCCATTTTGTTTTTAATGTAGAAAAATATTAGAGAAAAACATTTCTCAAGGAGGTACAATACAACAGAAAAAAAATTATAAATGGGTTATTTTTATTTTATAAATGTTTTTCATTTGCATGAAACATAAAAAATCCAAAACATTATTTATCCCATTGAGATTTAAAAAAACATATTACTTGATTGGAGTTGAGGTGAATGATTAATAAATAAATTAAGAGGTGTTTTTTGAGGTGAAATGATTGTTGCAACAAATATATGAGAATTACAATAGTAACATGACCATTAGGAATAGTAACCTAACTGTTATGAATAGTTACCTACCCGTTAGAAGATGTGTCCAATACTATTAATTCTAACTTTATAATTATTATATGTAATGGGTAAGGATGAAATATAATTGTTGAAAATTGAGAAACGAGGGACTAAAATAGGTGAGCCAAGCCTTTTGAAAACCAGTAACCAGAACTTGGGATGGAGGCATGTAACATCCTAGATTTTATGGTATTCACTTGCAATGTTCAGGAGTGTGTTTTCATGTTTGGAGGAAATAAATGTTTTCTAGGAAGTTACTTTAGAATCTAGGTCTAATTATACATTGAGGAATATTTTACATTTAAAATGTGTAGTACATGACATAAATGATTCTTTGGGAACAAGCCATGATAACAGTTTACTATATAATAATATTAAAAGAGGGAAACAATGTTTATAGTGTTAGTACCTTTTATGTTGTAATATATAAATTAATAGTTTATGATCATCATCTAGTATTTTTAACATTTGGAAACATATTTTTTCAGTTTACATTTTTCAATGAAGTTTTATTCCATTAAACCTAGTTTACACCATCAAATGTTCAACATAGTAGAGTTTAATCTTACAAATGTGCAACTCATCCTTCATTCGTTACAAATGTTTCTCTCTCAAGCCCTAGGTAGGTTTACCCCAAAAAACTCTTCAACATAGTGGATATTTCTAGCTATCCTGAACATTAGAGTTCAATGTCATTATTTACAAATGCTTGGTGTGAAACTATTTGATCATTGATTAACTTATTGATATATGTTATATTAATTGGAACTATTTTACCATGACATTTTAAGAACTGTAAAAAGAGGGGATTGATTTAAAATGATTTCGATAATAAAATTATGTAACTGTTTATCACTCAATGTTTTTGTTTAATATGCACATTTTCAGATTTCTATACATAGAATTTTTGTAGAACACCTAGGTGGGATCCTACTAATCTAGTTTATCTCACACCATGTACACACCGTTAGGGGTATATTGACCTTCTTATGCATCTTTATATAGGGAATGATATGGAATTATAGTGGTTGGTGAATTTATATTAAACTATTATTAGTTATATAGTTGTGAGATAGTGGGGAATCTTCCTCTTATCATACAGAGTAGTTATTCTCATTTTGGGTTTTCTCCTTTTTTTGTACTCATACCTTGGAGTTTGATTGAATTATTTTATTTTTTATAACATATACTATTATCCTTCATGTATGGAATATATATTTAATGATTTACATTTGAAATTTCATACTATTTTGTATATATATTTATATATGAAATTTCATCTATTTAGTATGGAAAAAATCATTCCCTATAGTTTTAATTTATGCCTAGGTTCTAGTCTATAGCCTGTGAGGATCAATAATGCCCTTCATGTATAATGCATATTAGGTTGGATACAAGATTTTGAGTTTATCATAGGTTTGTTTGATAAAATATGTATGATATATCATTTTTCCTCAAGAGTCTTTTACATGTAATGTTTATAAAAGTGGAGATAGTATTATTGAGAATTCATACGTAGTTAGAGGCGAGTGCCTAGCCAATTATTAAAATTATGAGACTCAAATTACCATGTGATATTGGGATGGATGTCTCTTGTGTTGAGTTTTCATCTAAATATCAATTTCAATTGATGTTTTCTGGGTTTTAGTTATGATTAACTGATTCTCTGGTCATTATTTAATTTTTATTTCGTAGTATTAAGAATTTTTGACGTATCCCAGGGTTTCCACATAGGGTGAATATATTTCTCTTCAATTAAATATGCCTTTATATTAGAATCTTATTGAGGCTATCATGTGACAAGTTCATTCTGGGGAGAAAAATTCACCTCAATTCAAATATTAATCTGTTTAGGTAAAACCCAATGATAAATGATAAAGGGATTTATCTCGGGAGTTATTATAAGATAAACCACCATCCATTATGTGTATGAATGATCCCCATGAGGTGGATGCATTTTTATTAAATCTTTTATATATCTATAAAATTATGTATATATTTAAGATTATTAAGGTGAATTGTCTATCTTGTAGACTCGAGGGACCCATCATGTGATGATGAGATTCCATGGTACAATAATATAGGAACAAATTCTTGGACTGGAAGGGCATCAAGACCCTATTATTATATCATTTCTATCTAAATTCCATCATTATGGAATATTATATTGTGTTCCTCTCTTTTTTATAGAGATATTTTTATTGTCAGTGTACACTAATGGGTTCATATAGATGGTTAATTTTACTCTGATGGTCATAAAGAATGATAAAATAAAGGATTAAAAGTACTAGAATGGTATGTTATTAGATATTAGATAACATGTATTCATGTTAAATCATTCCACATATGAGGAGATGGAAGATAGGGATAGGATGGAATATATTGGTCTGGCATGAATGATTTTTCATTCTCACCCTTATATTCTATCTAGTTGCAGCTTCAGTGGTGTGTAGGGAAAGAAGAAAATGTTTAATTAGAATCACATGACTGGTGGCAGTGGTTCTTATTATTGGAACACCTCTGCACAATCAGTTTCATCCAATAGTGTTCCCTTCATTTTCTATCATTGTGTAAAGGTCGGGCACACTCGATGTTCTTATTCCATTCCTAAAAATATGTGAATTTGTTTCTTCTAAAACTATATAAAATGATTCAGTTAGTATACATGTGCACCTTATTATATTCAGGGCTCATTACCTTCGAAGTCCAATACAGGACAATCAGGTGCTTCAATTTATATTGGGCTCCATCAACATGACATAAGAGTGACTCACCTTCACTAAATAGATGAGGTTCCAATGGAGGTTGGTATTGGGTTGGAAGTAGTTAGAGGTACCATAATTTATTCAACTTTTAGAGCAACAAAATTATTTGAAAATATTTCATACCACTTATTTATATCTACGCATTTTTTATATTATTAAACATGTAACAGATCTCATTTACTTTTATATGGAGTTAGTGTAACCTATAGTAAAGAGGATGGGTTGGGGGTTTTAATTTCCTTATTCTCTACCAATAGTTGATGCGAAGTTATTATGGGATTTCCTAGTTTTTTTATTTTGATATTCTTGACATTATCATTAGGATGGAAATGATTGTAACTCATTATGAAAAATTTGATTGTTATCATCTATGTTTCTTATTCCTTACTACTGTCGGGATCTCTTTGGTGCTTCAGGGGGAGTAGGATTTGAGCTATAGTCATACATGACCTTTCCACCTATATCATTGGACATTTTCATATTCTATTGCAGTATATCCTGATGAAGTTTCCCTTATTAGATATATTCCCTCGTTTTGTTAGGGATTCTTCTAACCTCTACCCAGATGACATCCCCGACCTTCCACTAAAGTGGGATGTTGATTTTATTATTAATCTAGTGTTTGATAAATAGATGATCTCGATAAAATATTATAGTATATAACTATAAATGATAAAATAGATAATGATTTAGTTGGATGATCTGATGGTGAAAGGGTTTGTTCAAATTAGTATTCCTCCATGGATAGCCTCAGTAATTTTGCTAAAAAAGAATGCTCATTTTGTTTGATTGGGTGAAAACAATGGGAGGTTGAACCATGTGATTCTTAATAATATGTATCTCTCCCCATGTAGATGATTTATTTATAGTTTTAGTGGGAAACGTGGTTTTTCAATATTTATCTTCAATTGTGTTTTCACCGTATCATATTTCTAGAGTCTAATAAATCAAATACTCATTCCTTGAGCAAGGGTGGACATTATGAATATCTTCTGATCTAATTCGATGTACCTAACAATCATGTGGTTTTTTTGGATTTCATGAATCATATATTCCATTATTATCTAAAAATATATGTGGTTGTGTTCATAGATAATATTTTGGATTATTCATGGTTTGAGAATGAGCAAGTGCACCATCTATTTTTTGGTTTAGAAATCTTGAGGAGTCATATTTTGTATGGAAATATTTCAAAATGTAATTTTTAGATCAAAGAGCTGAATTTCGTGGGGAATGTGAGTTCGTAATATGGCTTATCAATTGATATTTAAATGGCTATGTATATCTTTTCATGGGAGGAGACATGAATCATATTTGAAATTTTTACCTTTTGTGGTCTTGATTGATACCATTTCCAGTTCATCAAGGATATAATTATATTCGTGTCATGTCACACTTAGGGTTTTGTTTTTGCTTTTGGATCTGGTTTAATTTTGGGACTTCATTTTTCGCCCAGGAACCGAGTTTAATGGGTATGAATTTTGAGGAATTTCCTCTAATTATTTGTAGTCTAGTTCTCATCCTTGAGTTTCTACAATGAGGTTTACTAAAAATTGTAATTTTTTGGGTGGGTAGATTGTTGTTCATGGTTTTTTAGATGGTGAACAATTCTCTTGGAAATTATATCTTAGAATGAGATTTTTGGATAGAAGATAAAACATGGTATGTCAGACAGTACGAAATAACTCTGTGGTAGGTGCCTCTTTGGTATTGATGGGATCAAAGTCACCACATGGTTTTATAAACTATGTTGTTAAACTTTATGCCTTTCCATGTCATTATAAAAATACAAAATACCGGTTTTGTCCTTTCGAGATTTCACCCTAATCTCTCTCCCACTCAATCCCCATAGAATTTTCAGTCATTGGATCCTCATGTAATCTCTCCAAGGTTCATTTGGAACATCTACATGAGGGTATTTTACATTGATTCATCATGTAATTTCCTAGTAACTAGCAATTCATATTATCATTCCCTCTTTTCTCTGGTTTCTCATAATCTTCTTTAGTTTTTTTTCTACAATGGGTTTGGTGGTTGATTAAGTGTCGAATGTTGTTTTTTCGGTTCAATAATGATTTTGAGTGACCAGTCTTTCATTATTAGAGTCCCATGGTGGTGTGAATGTGGCTTCACTCCAATTTATTGATGCTTCTAAGTATGAGGTCTATGGTTCCATTTCCTAACATTATTGGGTGATTTTAATATTATTTCATCTTTAAATGTATAATCTCTATGATTTATTTGTGCTGAAAATTTGTTTTTAAGTGGTTGGAATGAATATGTGATAGAGATTGATTTCTATAAAGATAAATGTTTATCTTTTATGGGTGACATACAATGGTGCTTCTTGAATATGTTTTATGATTTATTTTAATGGTGTGAAATGTGTTTTCAAATGCACTTATGTTGACAATGAGTTTAAAATTTAGTTTTTGAAGGATAATGGGTTACTTTGAAATATTGGCCTTTTGTTGTTCCCTATTGATATAAATTAAAAAAAATTAAAATAATTGGAAACATGTTTTAAAAATTAAATTGGTTTGGGTGTAGTTTTTATGTGGGGAATAGCACATGAAAATGTTTAAATTGATTTTGTGTATTTATTGATTCAGTTTCAAAGGGGTTTTATGACCTGTCCATGTGGTGGAAAATTTATTTGGAAATGTTTTTGGAATGTATATGTGAAATTGGTGGTATGTGTAACAAGAAAACATTTAATTGGGAATAAAGTGAATCCCATGCATCTATGTGGTAAGACAAGAACTAGGGTTCTAGTGACATTGATGTTGTTTGTCCCAGTTCGACATAGGTAGGTTAAAAATTACAACATTAAGTAAACAATGATGATGATTTATCACCACTAAAATTTTGGATGTTTCTCCTCTCTAGTGACTCATTCGTGGAGATGTTGATGATTGTGGTTACTAGACCAACATTCATCGAGGTTTGAGATTCTAGTGTCTCAATCAAGTAATATTACCTTAAGGATTTACCCATGGTTCTCTCTTGAGACTTATGAAATGTGGTACCATCTGTCAGTATATGGTGGACCATGAGTTAATTTTCTCCCAAGGAATGTTTTTCTAAAAAAAATCCTTTCAAATGTTACCTTTTAAAGAGTTCTCCATGATAGGGATGTCTTAAAAATAGTCTTTATTTAAAAACATACCTTGAAAATTTTCAATGGAATTTACATAAATGATAATGTTAAATATATTCTGATGTTCTATAATGGAATCCTTCTTTTGGGTAGCATCATACTGGTATTTTTCTCACATACTACATACACCTTTGTCTGTCTATAGACCATGTTTGTTTGGAATAGGTAATGGAAATGTGTGTCGTGTTTGTGGTTTAGGTTGCTATAATTCCTCTTGTATAGGTTTTAGTGGAATTGGATTGAGGGTGATGTCCCTCTTGTCATGTAAAGGCCTTGGTCCATTTTAATATTTTCCATTATTTCATAATATCTTGGGTGTTTGATAAAGTTGTAAATGATAAACATGAAAATTGTTTTACCTAGATTTTTTATGTTAAATAGGTATGTATAGTTTATTTTTTTCTTAGTTTTTCTTATCTAAATGAGTGAAATAACTCACAAAGAATATTTTTGTTACCTAGACACTAGTTTCCATCCCATGGGGATCTTGAATGACTTTCGTTCCTTGCCATGGACTGGGGTAGTTTTCTGTTTGAATGGTGTTCTATCCATGTTCATGAAAAATTAGTATCAGAGTGTGTCACACTCTTTTTGGTTTATGTTATTTGGGGAAACGTAAGTATATTATGAATTTATGATTTTCAATAATTGATGTTATGGTTATGAGTATGGTTCCTGGCCATCACACCTTATGATTAGACTCGAGTTTCCCTATGAATTTAGGTTTCTTTTTGTCTCCTTTATTCTTATCATTTGTTTGGTATTTTGGAAATAAAAATATACATAGGCTAATGAAATTAGTAACCTAGAAGGTCCTGGAAATCCATGTAAAGATAGGGGTTTGGTCCTAGGATACTCTATATGAAAATAGTGTGATTGATGTATGGTTTCCAACCATGTGTTCGTGTTATCTAAGGACACTATTTTCCTCTTGTAAATTGTTTTGTGTCCTTTTGGGTTCTGAAAATTGTTTCGAAAAGGGTTTTGAAAGGTGAAAAACAAGATTTTTAAAGTTGTAATGGTTTCCTCTTGTAAAGATGAAAAGTGAATTTCTATAAAATGATTCTTAGTAAATACAGATGAGTTTTCCGAGCATGAATTTTTATAATCATAACTTGTGGATAAAAAATAATTTTATTGATTAGAACACGTGAACTATTTCAATGTGTGTTTTGAAAATCTGTTTTAATTGGGATTTTTTGAACATTCTAGAATATTTTGAAAGAGGTGAATTAGAATTTTTTAATGTAAATTCATGGGATTAATATTTTTGAATTAAATAAAATGGAATGGTGTTTGGATTTTGGAAAAAAAATAACATTCTTTACATGGTGGTTGGTGAGTTTTTGAACTTTATTTGAATTTCTGAAATATGATGTGAGATCGAGTAATTTATGTGTGGTTGAATGTTTTATTTTGAAATGTGTACCAGTTTTTTTGACCTTCTGTGATTCCATGAGTTACCACATACATGGATATGTATGAATGGTTGATGGAATGAGTGGATGAGTGCCTAGATTGAGAAGGAATGATGGGTTCCTAATTTGGCATGGGATTATTAATCTTTAGGGATCTATGAAATACCACTAGTTAGTTTGCAACCCATAAAGATTATTTTCTTTTTCAAAGGTTATTTTAAGGGATATTTTGATGATTTGGTAACCTTTAGTTCTATGGTGTTCCCCTTATTATTTGGGAATGTTTATCATCAAGTGTATTGAGTCATAAAACATTTCATGTATAAATGGTGTTTGAGTCCATATCAATGAGTCAGTTTTGAAATAATCGGTTGTGGGTTCTTTTGAGAAATGTTGTTGGGAGCCTTTGAGTTGGTTCCCGTTGTGTGTTCGGTGTTTTTTTTGTGGTGTGATTTGGATGATGGTCTATTTTGAATCCATCCCCATTTCACTTTTTTTCTCTTATATGCCCCCATAAATAATTTGTGCATATTCAAAGTATGGCCATATGTGATTCACCATTGGAAGACCCTCTAGTTGATCACCAGATATAAATTCTTCTCATGATACAAAAGTAAAATACTCCCTTCTTTTATGATCCTGAGAGTCCTCCCTTTATAGAAGGGTGGACGTGGAATGTTGAATGAATATTTATTCTACTTCAGTTGTGGGAATTGTTAAACGTGATGTTTGTCACTTTAATGCATAAAATCTGGATTGGAAATGGGGAATGGAATTCATGTGATGGGAAGATTCTAGAATCTATGGGTGGTGGTTGTAGTATTATAAAGGCTAGTGGATATTTTATCAGTTTTTGTTAGGTATATTATACTTTTATTCCATTCAGTGTGGAATAGCTGGTCACGAGAAGCTGGAGTGTCCATTTGAAAAAGTGGTTTTCTATTTGGGTCTTGTTTTAAAGTATATTTCCTTATAATGCTTCTCTATTGTTGATGGTTGTGTATAGTGGAATTTTTTAGTGTTTTGTTATCCTTCCAATGAAAAAGTGGATGTTGTGAAGTCTTTTGAGACCTTTTGTTTTAACAATATAATGTTCTTCTTTCAGGTATCTTGATTTTTTCCGTCAAGATGGAGAAGTGTTTTTTGGGTATCTTGATTCCTTTTTTTCTCATTCAAGGTGAAATGGGGGTGATTCATGTGCATTTTCCACATCCTTATATTTCTAAAAGTGTCCTATTTGATAAAATTGAGACACTTTTGGTGTTTTTTCTTTTGGTTCATCTTGGAATGACGTGTCATCACTCATCAGACCAAAGTGAGTTATCCAAATTGGAATTTTCACCTTATTTCTATGATCCTGGAGATGCTTTAAACATAAGGGCTCTATCCATTATCCATGGAGTTAAGCTCACACGCAGTCGAGAATATCAGGGATGTGACAGACCTTGGATTCTATTTTTCTCAGGCGCTAGAATGGATAAAAAAATATGCTCCATGAGGTAGTTTCTTCATTGTGGAAAGTTTCAATTTTTTCAAATGGTGTTGCAGTTTTTTTATTTGTTGAGACCCTTATAGTATGAGAATTACTCATCTTTTGTAAGGATTCACAGTCATCTCATTTTTAGGGTTTCTAGTGGTCATGATTTTTGTATATGAATCCTTGTTTTTTTATCCATGTGAAGTTGGTCTTCCTGAATTAGTTTTGGTCATCACCCATCTAGTGGGTGGATATTTCCCATGTCATGTTTTTTCCATGGAAGAGGGGTGTTTCTAAAATGTGTATGTTGTTATGTGTGGGATTTACTTAGGATGGCCCATAATGTATTTCTCTTATTGGTCTATGATGGTTAGTTAAACTGGCCATTTCTTATGGCAGGGTGACCCACCATGGGTTACGTTGAAATTTCTTATGAAGTTAAATAGTTCCAGTTCATTTCAAATTGTGAGGATTCCTCTCAGGCCTCCCCTAGTTGATTATCTAGATTTGTTTTTGGTGGGGTCCTGGCATTGGGTAGAATCATTTACAGATATTTTTTCCTATGTTCCACACTTGAGTAAACATTGGGGTTAGAGTGAACCCATCGGTTTGTCGAAGATAGGTTGTGAAAGTGTTTCTAGAGAAGTGGGTTGAGTTAGTCTGTTTCTTATGGTAAATGGTATGAGTTTTTCTTGGTAATTCCTGATGTATTTTTCATTTGATGTTGGGTTGTAAATAGTGAGAATCCCTTTTTTCCTTTGATCGATCAATTAGATATGTCATGGTATTCTAGGGGTAGAAGAAGTACGGCTTAGAGACCATTCTGGACAACCATGTTAAACATTGTGAACATCTATTATCATTAATGGTGTTATTACTTTCTTATTATTTAAATTATTTTGGGTATCTCCTTGTATTGTGGAAGAGTATCAATTTTTATAATTATATCATTCCTTTTTCTGGCCTTCCGAAGGTGAAAACCATTATGGTGGGGAGAATTGTCACATTTGAGGAATTGATTTAGTTTTTGGATATGGTTCATTTTTGGTACACACTTTTTCGCTCATGAACTAGGTGTGACATGGTTTAATTTTGAGGTATTTACATTGTTTATTTTTAGTCTTGTTATCATAATTGAAATTCACCCTTAAGGTTTCATGAAAAATGAATATTGTTTTGATGTAAGATTAATTCTCATGGTTGGCTCAAGGTTTTTCAAACTATGGTAAATTCCCTAGGGAACCATAGGGTAGGAGGATATTTTCAGATAGAGAACCACACGAACTCTGTATAGTAAGTCAGACCATTCAGACTAATCGTGTGGTAGGTGCCTCTTATGAAATGGTGGTTTCATGGTCTCCATACAGTTTGAAAAACCGCGTGGGAAAATCATGAGCCTAACATGGTCATTAATATAATTCCAAATCACTAGTTATGTCCATTCGGGATTTGAAGTTCCAAGGATGAAATGAAAACTTAGAAGTGGGGGTTGAATTAGTTGTTCACAATTTATAAGTTTCAAAACTTCTAGAATCCTAACCCCTCTAACCTAATAATATTTATATCCTTATGAACCATTAGTGAATAATTATGCATTAAAAGGATGGAATTCATATTTACAATGTTTAACCTCAATATGAGAACCAACATCTTTTCCATAGCCACTCCATTGGTTCTATGTCAATAAACTATTATGAAGAAGTAAATACAACTTGTTACAACACCCTTTAGGAACCTACGATCTCATTATAAGAAATATTATACCAACTCCCTTCAGTTTACAATGCTTTCTTATAGAACAGTTGATTTAAATATAATATTTTTTTTGTTAAATATGCTCCACCAAATGCCCATTCCGAATCCTCTGTCCAATTTGGCTGATTCCGACCATCTCAATACGATAACGATGGTCCCGGGTTTTCTCTGCTAAAAAACTCAATAACAATATTCCTCAATCTGGTGGGATTGTTTCACTTCAAATCCTTCATCACTCCTTTTTTTTCACTTATGTAAATGTTTTATATGAATGAACTATCTAAGAAAATTTTTATAGGAAACATGAAAATCAAAGGTGAGAAACTTGAAATCTTTCTCGCTTCTTTAAATATAAAAACCTCTGTAAATAACATACATTTAATGTTCAATATTTAACTTCTTAAGACCTCCATTAATTTCTCTAATATTTCTGAAAAATTGAAATTCATGTTTGACTTCTTCAACATTTCCGATATTTCTCATAACGATACTGTTGGATCATACTTCTAATTTTATCTAGTTGTTTCTTCCAATTTCTACCAAATATTGGTTCCAATTTCTGTAGAATGTTTTTTTCCAATTTCTATAGAATGATGGTTACAATTTTTGCAAATTGTTGGATCTAATTTCTTCAAAATATGGGTTCTATTTTTTCTCAAATAACTATTTCCAATTTTCCCAAAAACAAGGTTATGATATCTGTAGAATCATGGATTGATTTTTGTTTAGGAAACTAGTTATGATTATCTTAGGATCATGGTTTCATTTTTTATCTGAAAACTGATCCCCATTTTTTCATAAACATGTATCCAATTTCTATTGAAATTTAGTTCCTTGTTTTCTTAGAAAACTGGTTTCTATTTTCTCAGAATCTGGGTTTCATTTTTCTTTAGAATACTTGTTCTGATTTTTTTAGAACCATTATTTTTATTTATATAGACTCTTGGATCCATTTTTTCTTATAAATCTTGTTCGGAATCTAAATCATGGTTTTATTTTTGCATAAAAATTTATTTCTATTTTCTCAAAATGTTTGTTTCAATTTATGCAGAAACATGGTTCCATTTTTTCTCAAAAAATTGGTTCTGACTTTCTCAGAGTGCTGGTTATGATTTGTGTAGCATGTTGGCTCTGATTTTTGAAAAAATTTGGTTCTGATTTTTGCACAATTTTGGTTACAATTTTCAGACAAAAATGTTGGATCTGATTGTTCTCTTCTTTTTAGTAATTCTGATTTTCAAAAAAAACTCCACTATTTATTCAAAACCATTTATCATGAATGAATTCAAGATTTGAGATATATTTCTAGATTATGAAATCATCGTATGATTTTTCTTAGAATGTTTGAAAAACATTCTAATTTCCTACTTCTCAATCTTGATTAGCATTCTCTATGAAAACTCTTCAAAAACAAATGACTTATTCATTTATCTTCATCATTCTTGAGCATCTTCTTTCTTTATAACTCAGAAACATCATTATTCCATGATAAAAAACATTCATATAAAAAAGGTTAATTTTCAAAAAATACAAAAGCATTGTGAAATGTAATTTTTCATAAAGGTACATCAATATCCCCTTTAGAATTGCTGACAACCCTCACTAACAACTTTTCCATCTCTCAAAATTTTTACAACTCATATTTGGTAAGAAACTCATGTATTTTGACATTTATCAAAACATAGTATTTCTCAAAAGAGAGTGTCCTAACACCGCCCTACTGGATAATGTAATGTTTTAATGGAATTCCATCCATCATTGGTGAGAAAATTTTGCGACCATGAAAAGATAAATCCATCTATCTTTTCTTCTTTCCCAATATTTTCATTTTCCATTCTCACTTTTATTTTTCTCTCCCCAATTATATAATAAACATATCATTAGATTAAAAAAAAAAGATTAGTATAACTTCTTACAATGTAGAAAGTTGTTACTTTATCTCACCTTTGTCAACATAATCAAAATCACTATTGGGGAGCTTGTTTATGAGGGTTATAAAGACATGGGAGGATGATGAACATGAATTTTCAGCATCAATTCAACAAAACTTTCCTTCTAAATTTATTTTGTAAAGATATATGTAATCTAATACTTTGTTGAAATGAATTCGAACAAAATATCTCTAGCTAAATTTTTCTCTATCATAAAGTGAAACCTTATATAAATTTTTTTTCCAGAATTTCAGACCTGATTCATAGAAAGATCAATTTCACTCTAATTATCACAAAGTATCTTCATTTATTTAGAAACTTTTACATTCAAAACATCAAACTGAAATTTCATCCCCAACATTTCATTACAATCCTGAGTGGCTACAACAAATTCAGATTTTTCTGTACTCAATGTTACTGGTATTTATTTCTTACTATTCCAATTCAACCAACATTCAACCAGAAAAAATGTTCCTTCTAAGGTTGAATTTCAATCATTAAAATATCCCACAAAATCTATTTAAGTATAAACCAGAATATTTTTCTCAATTTTCCATTTTCTAACAACCCACGTGAATTTATTTTATTGACATATCTAAAAATACTCTTTGTAACCAACATATGTGATTATTTCAGATTACTATGATACCATTCAAAAAAAGTTACAACGTAAACAATATTAGGAATTGAAGTTGTAATGTACAAAATACTTTTTATCACCTTCTAAAATTTATTCTGATTCAAACATATTCCAGATTCATCTTTAATGAACATTGTGCTCACTGAAATAATAGTGTAATCTTATTGGGATTCAGCCATCCCAATCTTCAAAAACAATTCAGGGGTATACATTTCATGAGATAAGAATATATATTTTCCCTTTTTTTGAACTTGTAAAATAAAGAAGAAAGTTAATTCTCCCTACATTGACATTTCAAAATTCTTCTACATTTATTTAGAAAACTCATGAAGAAAATTTTCTTGATCCCCAACCAAAATTATATCATCCACATAATAAATTGCATTTATAGTTCCAAAGTCAATATATTTCAAATACATGTTTCTATCAAATTTTCGTTTAGAAACGTTCATCATTCTCAAACAATTTTCTAGCTTAGAATACCAAAAAATATGGATCTTGTTTCATCCTATACACATATTTATACAATTTACACACTTCTTTTCATCCACATCAAGTAAAAACCAACATGGTTGATCAATGTAAACTTCTTCCTCAATCTCTCTATTTATTAATTTTACATTACAATGATTTGATAAAGTTACAATTACAATGAGGGGACAAAACCAGAATCATTAGAATAGTTTCTAGCCCTTCAATGATGGAAAAGGTTTCAACAAAATTCACACCATCCACCTATTCATATCTTTTACAAAGAATCATTTATTCCTTTTTTAAAATATGTTCGTGATCAATAATTTTTTTTCATAAACTGAATTCATTTAGATAAGATTTTTATATTCTTTCTTTGGAACAAGTTCCCATGTTTCATTCTTCTCAATTTGATCCTACCATTCCTTTATAGCATCCACCCATTCTTTATGTTGAATAGCCAGTGAAACTGATTCTAGTTCAAATTTTGAGATATGTGAAATCTGGTTTTCTAATATCATTATCCTTCTAGTCTGAAATGGAGACTTATAATTCCTAATATTTTTTTTCAGATTCAATGTATTTTCATATGGTATGAAATTTCAAAGTTTATTTCTCAACTATAATTTCCTCATCACATAATTCTTTTGAATCCTGACAAGAATGTTTTTAATTTCATTAACTATTATTAGAAATCACTAATTTATCATCCTCTCCATTCTCAACAATATTTATTAATGATCTTGGAATTTCAATTATTTTCACATCACATGTGTCCACTAACTGTTGTAAAATTGTGTTCCAATAATTTTAACTTCTCCCATTTGGAGAATTTCCCATGAAATTTCCTCCCTCATATTTCTCATAAAACATTACCAAATCTTGATTTTTGACCAAGAGAGAATAGGGACTTCAAAAAATTTAAATTATTTCAATGATGATTTTTTGTTATACCAAAATTCATAAGGATTCATGTTGGTTTAAAGTACCAATATAAATCTATTTTGATCATGTAAAGAATTATTAACCACTTCTTTACAAGTTAATTTTGAATATTTTTATTCCTCTAGAACAATTAATCCCATTTACACCAAGCTTCTATTATTTCATTATGTTACTCCATTTTTTTGGAGTATAGTGAAAAATATAATGATATTTGATACTATATTTTCTCTAATGTTCATGAAAATAATTTCATGTTAATTCGGTACCATTATATGTTCTAATATTTTTGATGGAAACCCCAAATTCTTTCTCGGCAACTTTTCTGATGAATTTGATCATTTAAATAACCTATCGCTTGTGTGTCATGGATATGTTGTATTCCATCAAAGTGAAATTTTCAATAAAATTGATAATTTATAAGTTTCATTTTGTGTATTGATATCTCATCAGTACATATAAATCATAATTAATAAGCTTATGTGGTCTGGTTGATTTAATCTCAACTCTTTTATGTCTTTTTGTAGACATTTTTTCTTTCTGGAATGTAATAAAAACATCATAATATCTTATTTTCAATTCTAGAAAATTGCAAAGAGCATCAAATTTATAATTATTTTCCATGTTTTTCTACCCAATGTGGTCATGTCTTTGGTGCCACAACTTATTTTAAACTTTAGCAGTCAAGTAACATGATTTATTGAATTATCCAATTTGGAAGATATTCCCACTGGGTTTTTTCTCCTTTTATAATGACTTTTACTTATTAAATAAATTTGATGATACAAGAATACATTCTAAATATTACCTCTTTTCCTTTATTTTAATTTTGACATCCACTAAGTAATATATGTTTTAGCCTATCAAATATAATAACTTCCTTAGATTTCAAATTATCTGTTTCAATATCTATCATTCTCATTCCTCTAATTTTACAGGAAATATATTTCAAAAAATTAACTGAACCAACATTGAGGCTTTCAACATGTATCACATTTTTTATATCACCTATCATATGTAATGAACAACCACTATCAAGTATCAATGGGCTATTCGTCTTACTTTTATTCAAAAATGTCTCAAAAAATCCCTTTTTCACAACCTTCTTACATTTAGATTTATTTTAATTTATAACATAAGAGACTTATTATGGAAGTAGTTTCATACATGTTTTGACATAATGAATAGATTGATCACATCTTCCACAAACTTCTTCCAGACATTCAATCTAATTTTTTTTTAATGTTTCGAACATCTTGAGATTTCCCCTTTTTAAATTCCTGTAAGTTAAAAATGTTACTCATTCTTATTTCACTATTTCTTATATTTTTATCAAACCTTATTTGAGGTAAAGATATGTTGTGACAACTATAATAATATGTGTTCCCATATATTCCACAAAACTAGTAATACACATCAAATCTAGATTTTCTATTTAATAAAGATCTTTCTTTATAAAATCCTTTTTGAGGTCAGTAACTTCTTTCAGCACTGACATACTCATGACAAGGACCATCATTTCTTTTGAGTTAATTTTATAATTTTTGATAATTGATAACTTTATCACTTCCTTTATCCTCCCAAGATTTCCCAATACTTTTTCCAAACCTAAAATATTAAAATAATCAAATGAAACATTATTTTTGGTTAGAGAGTATTTCACTATGTTCTCATATTGATCCTTCTCAGAAACATTAGAAGTCTCATCATTTACTTATGATGCTTTGATGAAGTTCTAATTCATCCTTATAATGGTAAATTATGAATCATGAAGTTTTTATTGCAACTTATTAACCTATTCATTAGCTTCCAGCTTCTTGATGAGATCATCAATCATCATTCAATGTTCTGTATTTATATATTTGTAACTAGAATATATAGAATGTATGCATCCTCCTATATGATAACATCTTTTCTTCCATCATCAACTTCTTCAAAGTCATTATTCATTACTATAATTTATTTCTTTAGAGTTTTTTTCTCAATAAATTATACAAGTTCGTTTCATAGATAAAACTCTCTATATGATTATTTACCACCTTCTTCCCTATTTGAGGGATCTTTTATTTTCTCAACTATTACAATGGAGGATCTGAATTTCTATGAACATTCATATTCAGATGAATTTTTGTCAGTTGAGTCCAATTAAACATTTTTACTCGACTAAATTATTTTGTTTCTATTAAAATTCATTTAGTATCTGTTGGAAGAATTTTATTCATCATTTTTATTCCACTTCATCCATCAAGATTTTTCATCGGAGTCATCTTGATATTCTCCAAATTTATTCTTTTATAAATTCATAGAAAATTATCTAATTCCACCACACTAAAAAAATTTGAGAGGAAGTCTACCTATATGATTTCCTCTTCCTCTTTGGTAGTTCTTGTATATAAGAGACTTGATTTTTTCACTCATCTCATATTAATCTTCATCTTTAGACTCACAAGGATCTGCTTTTTAAATATCATGGATTTTAATTTGTCTCATAACTTTAAAATCCATTTTATCTTTCATATTATTTTTTAATATTGTGGTTTTTTCATTTCATAATCAATAAGAATGTTATGAAAATAATCAAGAGATAAATCATCCTTATCATCTAAAGAATAAATTTTAGAATCAAACACTGTCTGTAATTTTTCTCAAAAATTTCTTCACAACTGTAGAATCTTCTAGGACATCTCTAAATCCTCTGATTTTGAAAAACATAGCATTTACTCTAGTGAATAAATTATAAAATGACTCTTCCTCCCTCATTCTGAGGTCTTCATACATACTACACCATATTTGATTATTTTCTTATGGAACTTTATTGTTCCCTTTGATAACACTTTCCATCTTGTCCCACAAACTTTTTGAAGTTTTGAGACCCATCACCTATGGATAAGAAGTATATTTTAAGAAGATGAGGATTGATTTTCTAGACTTTCCATCAACATTTATAGTTATCATTTCATAAAATTTCATAGGAGAGTATTTATCTATTGGTGGAAAACCAAGAGGATAAGCATCAACAACTTCCATGACAAGAGATAGGAGATAAGAATCATCATATTTTTTCATCCATAATAATTTTATCCATCCAATGATGGAATTCCCATACTCTTTGGAGAATAGATATTATCCATGATAAGAATACAAAAAGGAATCCATCACTATGATAATAATTGAAGCCCTAAATATATAACAACAACTGAGATGGGGGGGGGGGTGAATCAGTAGTTCAGTTTTTATAATTTTCTAAACTTCCAGATTCTAAACCTTAAAAACCTTTTAATATTTATATCATTATCAAACATTAGTATATAATTATTCTTGTAAAGGTAGTAAAAAATAATAAAACTAGAATATTTACAAGGTTATTATTTAATATGAGAACATATGTCCTTTCTATAGCCACTCATGTGGGTCTATAGAAATCCACTATTAGGATGATGTAAATAAATAATATAATAACTCCAATTAGACCACATCTATACCCTGATAGGAAAGACTATACTTACTCTTATCAGTTTACAATGTTTACCTATAAAACAATTGAGACAATAAAATTAACAAAATATTTGCTAAATCTGCTCCACAATATGGCCATTCCAAATCCACAGACCGATTTGGTTGAGTCTAGTCTTATAAATACAGTAATGATGGTTTTGATTTTTCCCTTCTCAAAAACATAATACAAATCTTCATCAATCTAGTGGAAACTTTTCAATTTTAATTCTATAGTTCTCCTTTTTTGTGCATTTTTAAAAGTTTAAAATTAATAAATGATCTAAGTATGTATTTATAGGAAAATCAAAAATAAATGTTGGGAAACATGAAATCATTCCATCTTTACTAAATCTCAAAAACTCTGAAACTTTTTCAAATTTATTTTTCAATCATTGAATTCATCAAACCTCATTAATTTTTTCTGATATTAATTCATAATTTAAATTAAATTTTTACTTCTTCTAAATTTCATATCTTTCTCATAACGATAATGTTGTATCTTGGTTCTGATTTTCAAATATTATTGGTTCTGATTTCTGTAGAATGTTTGTTCTAATTTCTATAGATTGTTTGTTCTAATTTCTACTGAATGTTGGTTTTTATTTTCATATAATGTTTGTTTCAATTTTTGTAGAAAACTAGAACCATTTTTTATTAGAAAACAGGTTTTGATTTTTCCAAAAACATGGTTCCAATTTTGGATGATTCTTGGTTATGTTTTTTCTCAGAAAATTGGTTCTGATTATCTTAGAATATTGGTTGTGTTTTTCTCAAAAACAAAAATTTGTTTTTATTTTTTTAGAAACATGTTTTTTATTTCTACAGAATATTGGTTTCATTTTTTCTTAAAAAAATGTTTTTGATTTACTTAGAATCTAGTTTCCATTTTTTCTCAGAAAACTAGTTCTGATTTTCTCATAATCATGGTTCCAATTTATTCAAAATATTGGTTCCATTTTTCTCATAAAATGGGTTCATATTTTCTCAAAAACATGGTTCTATTTTTTTCAGAAATATGTTTTTGATTTTCAAATAATTTATTTCCGATTTCTATAGAATCATGGTTCTTCTTTTTCTTATAAAACTTGTTCTGATTTGTGTTGAATGTTGGTTCTGATTTTCATAGAATGTTGCTTATAATTTCCACAGAAAACTGTGGGATCATATATTTTTTTGATCTTTTTTGGGATTCCAATTTCATCAAACATCTATTTTATTTCTTCATTACCTTTCATCATGATTTTTTTCATTATTTTTTGATAAATTCTTGATTAGTAAAGAATTGTTTTATTTTTTTACAATGTTTGAAAAACATTCTATGTTCTGACTTCTCATTATTTATCAACATCCTCAATCAAAACTCTTCCATAACAAAAGGTTATCTTCATTCAACAACATCTATATTGATAAAATTCTTTATTTATAACTCAACAACTTCATTATTCTTATATAATTGAATCATTCTATTACAAATAATTATTAGTTGTCAAAAAATACACAATTTTTGTTCAAAACAATTTATCACAATTGTACTTTTGTATTTAACCCTAATCCCTCTTACACTCGACCCCATGATATTTTCATCCATAAGAACCTCCTCCATGATATATTATTCTCCTTGTTAACCTCTCCTTTTTTGTATTTCATTCTGATTTGTCAAGGAATACACATGTAAGTTGTTCTTCCTCCTTTTCTACCCTCCTTTGATAGGTTCATCCTCTTCTTCTCTGGGTTTTTCTTAATTTGATTGGGTGGTTGATTTAGTGTTGATACTCATTCTCTAGGGTTCAATCGTTATGTTTAGTGTTCAATATTTCATTTCTAGGTTTCGATAGTGGTATGATTGTAGATTCACACTAATTTCCAGATGCATACAAGCCTAAGGTGTGTGGTTTTGTAAAGACCCAGATTCTCCGTGTAATTTTTTTTATGTATTATATAAGAATTTTATGAGTCGGATAAAATTGTTGGTGTGTGATTCTGTGGCCTGGTGTGCTCAGATTAAATTTCTAATCTTTTTTTCAGGTACGTTCAGTAAACATAAGAGCGGGTTTTTTTGTAACTTTTGAATCGATGCTCGGAATTTAAATCTGAGAACACTGTTGAACTCAAAGTGCCAATATTCGATTAAGGAGACCATCACCTTTACCATAGTAGGTAGAGGGTAGAAGTTGGTTTTTTCTACCCATCTGTGGATAATAAAAAAAGTGGAAATAAAAAATAAATTAGCTTTATTTTTATTTAACCGTTGAATTCTATTGAATTCTAAGTGGGGACCACCCGATCTCTTTAACCCTTTTTTATTTTTTCCAAATCCCCAACATTTAATGAATTATCTAAATGAAGTCATTAAAATTATAAATTAATTATGAGGTTCTTCATCACCTATTTTGGGATCTTGGTTGAAGATCTTGCTGGAGGAAATCCCCCATAGAGGAATAACTCTTCTCCTTCAACGATTTTCTCCAACAAACAACTTCGTCAAAGGATCTCCAATGTGGAAGGTCTTCAAGGACGATGAAAAAATGTCCGTCTTTCCATCTCCTCACTGATGTCAACAAATCTTGATGGTATGTATTGTTTATTTTGTATAACCTTTACACGTTCTTGTCATTCTTATCGATTCGAGAACAATAATTTTGCTTGCTACCGTTGAAATGAAGAGTGTTCGGGATAAATGAACATGGCCCAACCTCTCCACAAACCTTGTGGATTTTGGTTTTCTTCCTGGATTGTTTTCAGGTTGATATATTTCCAACAGTGGTGGTCTTGAATCTATTGGGACATCCCAAGATGAGTACGAGAGTCTACGGAAGGAAGAACGGGCCACCGGGGCATGCCCAGTGTCCTGAGGAACATCGCTGACAACTGGTGTCGGCAACCAGAATTGTAAGGGCTCAGAAGTGTTGGCCGGTACTCTAGAGGGCTGTGATGAAGGTGGGGAGAGACCGCACTGTCGAAGAAGGGCCACGACGCATCGGCCGTGGCGGAGCAAGGGCGGTGGTTGGTGCTTGGCCGACCACGTGAAGGGGGTGGCGTCGCGCGTCCGCACCGAAGGGCGTGCATCTGTTGCAACACGAGGCCATGGAAGCAAAGGAGGGGAATCCGACTTGTAACTGGCCATTGGTGGTGGCATGGAACACACCCTCACCGTGCAAGGGTGTTGGTCGTCTGGCTAGCTGGGGAGCCGAGCAGGACCCTAGGTCCTGTGTGCCAGCTGTCAGTGCCACATGGCGTTGGGCGGCCGACCGCCCAACTCAAATGTCCCAGACATTCAGGGTACCCATGGGGCCCCACACCTTGGGTGGCAGCTAGGGAGGACCTGACCACATGGCCACCCAGAAGTAGGCCGGGCCGGACTCGGTCCAGACCCAGGTCGGGTCGGGTCGGTCCGACCGGGTCGGAGAAGACCTGGACAAGCTTCGACCCTCTTTTCAATATTTTGCCTATAAATTGTCCTATGGGAATCCGTTTAATGAACCATCTATGGTGATAGAAAAATTGGATCGAGATGAGTCTTTTTGGTATACCCCACTTGAGTTTTGTATAAAGTTTGGGTATGGTCGGGTTGGATCGAACACGAATCCAAACAGGCCCTCAGGACTAAAAGGCCAATAACATATAGACCATGCATCTGATTGACGCACCATCTATTGAATTGAGACCCCTATTATGTGGCGCTCCTTTGGGATACTTATTCATGGGACATTTTGGTAGTTGGAGTATTTACATGTGGCTTGAGATGCGGACCATCCAGGAATAAAGCGAGCATAGTGCGGAAACCCTGTGGCTGGTTGTAACATGAGAAAGGGATCCTATGTGGGTCTATGCTTTGGGATTTTATGTGGGTTTGTGCTCCAGTATACCACTTGGATACACTCTAGGAATCCACATGGGACTACTCCAGGATCCTATGTGGGGTTTTTGTACTAGGATCCTACGTGGGTCTGATGATTTAAGATCATACGTGGGTCTGCCTCTCAACAGAGTATGATGATTCAGTAGTTACATCTAATCCTCTTTACTACCATACCTAAGTTATACCTAGTGTGAGGTAAGACCTTATCTTTCTGGTACACTTCTTTGTGAATATTCCTTTGTGGTATTTTTTTATGTGGATTTACCTATGTGTAACTACCTTTGTGGTACTCACCTTCGTGGTATTCCTTCCTTCGTGGAACAGTTAAGCTTTGGACTTTGAGTTAGGCCCTATGTTTCCTCATGATTGAGATTGGTATACTCGAAAACTTAGGTATATTTATTATCATATTCCTAAGCAGGGTTTTCAGTTATTTTAATGATTTGGGGTTTATCCTTTGTGGATTTTGGGACACCGTCGAGGGTCTCGGGGTCCCTACTGACTATCGTTATACTCACCCTTGCACGGGCTATGCCCACACAATGTTGTGTTTGGTGTAGACGACATACAATGCTGACTGAGGATGAGAGTACCAGGACTATAGGTATCTTGAGGTGGATATTAGACGAGGCCTACCACAGAGACGACCGCTCGAGAGTTGTACCAACCCTTCAGGTTTGATCCTTAGTGGGTGTTCACCGGAGTTGTTTTCTGTTTTACTTGTACATTTTAGTTTACTTGTACTTTTCAGTTGGGATTGTATTCTAGCCCCTTTTTCTTTTTGTACACGCCTTGTTTACTATATAGTTTAACTTTTTTCTTGTATCCTGCACTGTGCTTAGTTTTGTGAGTTTACAAGTTATAAAAGCAATTCCCTCACATTTTTAGGAAATAGGCCTATTGGTGCTAGTCACTAGCCCTTGGCCTATGGAAGGCGGGCTTGGGGTAGTCACAGCACGGGCCCCAAGGGATGGGTCATGAAAAATTGGTATCAGAGGAGTAGGTTATAACGTAGAATATTGGACTCTAATAATTTAAATGGAAAAAGTGTTAAGTGTTATGAGTGTGGTTATCAGTTTAGGTAATCCAATTGTTGGTACGGTGGCCGACATATCCGTACACGAGGACCCAGACTTTTGATATCTGACTCAGTGCATAAAAAAACTAATTGCGTGTATGTTTTAAAAAGTTTTCATTGTGATCTCTTTGAGTCAGATCACCAGGTATAACTTATTGACCATGGTGCACCTGTTTTCTTTCAGCATGCCGCCACGTAGGCAGCCAGCTAGGTTTCTAGGAAGGGTACGTGATGACAGCCCACTGAGCAACATGGCCGTAGTGCTGGGACATTTATCAGTAGAGGCACCAGCAGAAGAACCAGCGGTAAAATTACCAATTGGTCCACTGTTCCCACCAGCCCTAGCAGCGGAGAGTGAACGCCACTTGATCGTATTTCATGAGTTTCATCGCCAGATGCCACATAGGTTTATGAGTGAGACGGACCCACATGTAGCTAAGGATTGGCTGGAGGCTGTGGTGAGAGTCTTACGACTGGTAGAGACACCAGTTGATCTCATGACGATCCATTCTACCAGTCTTCTACATACAGTAGCAAGCAGATGGTGGATCTTGATGCTCTAGGTTCACGACGAGATGACACTTCTCTGGGAAGACATTGAGAGCCTGCTTCGGGCAGAGTTTTTCCCAACGACCCTTCATGCAGTGCACATAATAGATCTTCTTCATGTGTAGTAGGGAAGCATGATTGTGGCTCAGAAATCAGTGAGGTTCACAGACCTCTCATTCTACTCCACTGATATGGTGTGGGGCCCATTTTTCAAGGCATGGACCTTAGAGAAGGGACTCAGGTGGGGATCATGGATTCGATGATTTCCCTCAACATCCCAAAGTAGGTGGGGGTGTTAGAGTGAGCCCTCTTAGTAGAGAGTTTTATTGCTGAGCAGTCACCATGAGCGAGAGCCATCATCGAGCATCACATAGTGGAGTCTTCTGCAGCTGGTAGCAGACAGATGTCATAGAGGTCCAAGAAGACCAGACCTATAGGTGGACGACAATAGGATTCAGGGCCAGTTGTGTGGGGCACTCAAGACAGAGCCAGTCATGCGAATAGCAGGCAGTGTTACGCACACGGTGGGTAGGGTCACTTGGCTCATGACTGCCCAACCAACTATACAGATGAACATCAGACGGTCTAAGGACCGCCCAGGAAGAGACAGAGGTTCGACTGAGGAGTTCCGCATGGATCTGGCAGACATGGTAGATGGGTTTCCCATGCAGCTAGCGGTGGAAGATGATTCAAGGTGTTACCACCACCACCACCACGTGGTCCACCCCGACCATAGGGACCAGGTGTATAGGGGAGAGATCAGCACCAGGAAGCTGATGCCTATGACCACGATACTCCAGAGATGATACGAGGTATGATCTATGTCTACTGGACCTTAGTTTCATTACTTATAGACATAGGTTGTAGTCATTCTTTTATTTCCACTGACGTCGTTCAAAGCTCGGAGATTCCGGTGGAGCTATTGGCTAGATCTGTATGGATGTAGACTCCTATGGGAGAGGATTAGATGATTACACACTGGTGTTGACAGTGTGAGCATACTCTAGAAGGTGAGAGATTTGGGTGGGATATTCTAGTAGCAGCGTTGAGGCCTTACTACGTCATTTTGGGTTTGAATTTGTTATCTACAGTCCATGCCCAGATCGACTACATTAGCAGAAATGTGTGGTGTATCCGCGAGGATGGGACTAGGTTTACCTTGACCGGTGAGAAGGGATCCTTTACAACATAGGATGGACATACTAGAAGGAGAGTGAAACTGATCACTTATCAGTTGGCTAACCTTACCCTCAGAGTAGTTGATGTGGAGAGTCTGAGCTATCCTATAGTGGTGGATCTGTTCGCGGATGTCTTCCCTAATTATGTTTCAGGTCTACCTCCTCCTAGGGAGGTGGAATTTTACAGTGACTTGTACCCCGGGACGACACCGATATCTACACCAGCGTGTCGGATGGAACTCGCGGAGCTTCATGAGCTGCGGGTACAGGTGGAGGACTTACAAGGGAAGGGGTTCATCCAGCCTAGTGTTTCTCCTTGGGCAGCCCAAATTTTTTTCGCCAAGAAGGTGGATGGGATCTTGGGACATTGTGTTTACTATCAACACCTGAACTCGGTAATCTTGAATAACAAGTACCCACTTATGAGGAATGATGACCTCTTTGATCCGATGAAGGGAGCACAATGGCTCTCAAAAAGAGACCTCTGGTCAGGTTATCACAAGTTCAGAGTACGAGATGAGGACATGAAAAAGGTGAATTTCAGATATTGGTACGGCCATTATGAGTATTTTTTCATTCCATTCGGCATGACCGATGCTCTAGTAGTGTTTATGGGACTCATGAACAGAATCTTTCAGCCATACCTCGATCACTTTGTAGTAGTCTTCATCGATGAAATTCTGGTCTACACGGCTACTGAGGAGGAGCATTCCTATAATTTGTAGGTAGTTTTGGACACATTCTGAGAGCACCAAATTTATGGTAAACTCTTTAATTTCCATTTCTATATCTGAGTGGTTCACATTCTAGGACATTTCATCTCGGAGGTTGGAGTTGCGGTGGATCCAGCGATGATTGAGGTGGTACTTGGTTAGGAGCCACCCAGGAGTGCGACAGAGGTACAAAGTTTCATGGGTTTTCTAGATACTACCGGATATTTGTGCTAGGTTTCTCTAGAGTTGTAGTACCTTTATTAGGGTTCGAGAATAAGGGGAAACCCTTCGTGTGGTTGTAGAAATACCAGTGTTGTTTTCGAGAACTAAGGAAGAGGCTGACTAATGCCCCCATATTGAGTCTACAAGAGGAGGGTGTTGGGTACGTAGTCTACTATGACACATCATGGACTAGGCTCGGATGTTTCATGATGCAGGAGAGAGCAGTTATCGCATATGGTTCTCGAAAATGGAGAAATCATGTATAGAACTACACTTCCCATGACCTTGAGTTATCAACGATGGTCTTCGCCTTGAAGATGTGGTGACACTATTTGATGGGAGAGCATTTTATAATATACTATGATCACCAGAGTCTCATGTATATCTTCTCGAAAAAGGACCTGAACCTGAGACATTGAATTTGGCTTGATTTCCTCCAGGAGTATGACTTTGAGATAGTATATACTCCTAGGAAGGGGAACGTTGTAGCAGACACACTTAGCAGGAGAACTGGTATACAGCTTCTGGGTGAGGCGACAGAGCAACTGGCTTCTTTTCTGATATCCTTTGTAGAACAAGATGGAGAAGCTTTTATTCAGTATCTTACAATAACTCCACCACTTCTTCGGTATATTAGGGAGGCACAGTGTGGGGACACTAACTGTAATGATCCACATGCTCAAATATCCGTACGACATGCAGCTGATGGATTTTTTGAAGGTGGGGAGAACGTCATCCTTTTCAGAGGATGTACCATGGTACCAGTGTCACTTCGGGAGGAATTGTTGAGGGATTTCCACACATCCCCTCATGTGGTAGATCTAGGAGTGTCAAAGATGTATCAGAACCTCCAACAATAGCACTAGTGGTCAGATATGAAGAATGAAGTAGAAAAGTTTGTCTCTCGGTTCCTCACTTCTCAGCAAGTGAAGGCAGATCAACAGTTAGCAGCAGGCTTAGTTCAACCATTAGAGCTCACATAGTTGAATTTGTATGGGATATCCATGTACATAGTGATAGGAATTCCACGTACATCCATGGGTCATGATTCTATATAGGTGATCATCGACTGACTCACAAAGTCATCTCACTTCCTACCGATTAGATAGAAGGGTTCAGTATGGAGCTTGGGACACCTCTATGTGCTGATGATTGTGTGGATTCATGGATTACCCTCAACGATTGAATCTGATCATGATGTGTATTTCACTTTTTGATTATGGAAGGGGTTATAGGAGGCTTTTGGAATGTAGATTCGTTTGATCACCACCTTCCATCCTCAGATTAATGGCCATACTGGGCAGAACATTCAGAACCACGAGGACAGGTTGCGTGCTTGCGTCCTTGGCTTCATTCACATTTGGGAGGATCACTATCCCTTGGTGGAGTTTTCATACAACAACAACTATCACTCCACCATTGGGATGGCACCTTTCAAGGCTATGTACGACCTACCTTGCAGATCCCCTTTGTACAAGTCTGACCCAGGGGGGTCAGAACTCATGGGACTATAGATGGTAAGGGTTACCATGGCGATCGTGCAGATCATCCAGGAGTAGATGAAGACTACACAGAGTAGGTAGAAGCCTTATGCCGATAGAAGATAGAGACCTTTGGAGTTCGAGGATGGTGACCACATCTTTCTATAGGTCTCACCATGACGAGGTTTATGAATATTTGGCTGGGGCGACAAGTAATCTCCGAGCTTCATCGGACCCTTTCAGGTCCTCCGTAGAGTTGTATAGGTGGATTATTGCCTAGCACTTCTCCCTCAGTTTCACCAGGTGCACGATAGTTTTCACGTATCCTAGCTGAGGAGATACGTTCATGATCCTACTCACATATTTGACTGGGGTGATCTTAACATCTAAGATGGGGTGATGTTTTTAGAGGTTCCAGTGGATATCGAGGATCGACAAGAGAGTCCTTCGTGGGCAGTCGATACCTCTGATGCGCATTCACTAGCAGCACGAGAACCTCCATGAAAGCACATGGGAATGGGAGGCTCAAATATATGCTCAGTACCCCCCTTGTTTCCCTAGTTTATGTCATGTATTTTGGGTATTCATAGTCGTGAGGTGGGGAGAATGTAAAGACCCATATTTTTCATGTAATTTTGTTATAGACTATATGGGAATTTCATGATTCTATGAAAATTGACGGCATGTGATTCTGAGTCCCAATTTTCAAGAAATAAATTTCTAAACTTTTTTTCGGGTACATTCAGTAAACGTGCAAGCGGGTTTTTTTTAACTTTTGAATCGGTTCTCATAATTGAAATATGAGGACACCGTTGAAATTACTACACCAATATTTTCTTTCGTAGACATTCACCTCGACCACAGTAGGTCGAGGATAGAAGTTGTTTTTTTGCTACCCATTGGTGGAAAATAAAAAAGTGGAAATAAAAAACAAACTAACATTATTTTTATTTAGATTTTGAATTCATTTTAATTCTCAGTAGGGACCACCCTATCTCTCCAACCCCTTTTTTTATTTGTTCCAAATCCCCCAAATTTAATGGCATCACTAAATGAAGTAATTAAACCTATCAATTAAGGGGGAGGCACTTCATCACCTACTTTGGGCTCTTATTGGAGGATCTTGCTTGAGGAAACCCCTAATATAGAAATAACTCTTCTCCTTCAATGATTTTCTCCAAAGGAGAACTCTATCAAAGGATCTCCAACGAGAAACGTCTTCAAGGACGATGAACAGATGTCCATCTTTCACTCTCCTCACTGAAGTTAATTAATCTTCAAGGTAGGGATTTTTTCATTCGTATACCCCTTACCTGTTATTGTCATTCTTCTCGATTCAATAACAACTATGTCGCTCTCTAGTGTTATAATGTGGAGAGTGCGGGCCAAATGAACATGGTCGGACCTCTCTGCAACCCATGTGGATTATGGTGTTCTTCACGGTTTGTTTTTGGGTTGAGAAATTTCCAATCGTGGTGGTATTGAATCGATGGCGACGTCCCGAGATGAGTGCGGGAGACTATAGAATGAAGAATGGGCTACCGGGGCACACCCTGTGACCTAAGGAACGTCACCGGAAAATGGGGTTGGTCACCAGTGCTGAAAGGTTTTGAGAGTGGCAGCCGGTACTCCAGCTGGCTGCGACGACGAAAGTGGTGTGATCGGGCCACTGGATAAGGGTTGCGGCCCGTCAGCCTCGGCGGAGAAAGGGTAGTGGCCGATGCTCGGCCGACCGCGTGAAGGGGGAGTCGGTGTATGTCCGTGCCGTCAGGCATGCAGGGGCTGTGGCACGAGGCTGTGGTGGTGAAGGAGGGCGGCCGACTGGCTACTGGTAACCTGTGGTGGTGCAGTGGGCGACGACGCCGCGCTAGTGGGCTTGCCATCTGGCTAGCTGGGGAGCCGAGCGAGACCCTGGGTCCCACGTGCCAGCTGTCGGTGCAATGTGGCACTGGTCGATTGGCCACCCAACCCAAATAGCCCAGCAATTCTGGGCACCAAGGGGCACCTCCCCCTTGGGGGGCGGCTATGGCGGACCCCACTACGGGGCCACCCAACCGCTGGCCATAACGGGCCGGGCCGGACCTAGCGGGCTAGGTCGGACCTAGGGCCAGACACAGGGTCAGGCCAGGTCGACTCAAACCGGGTTGGGTCAGCCCAGGTCGGGTCGGGCTGAGTTGGTCTGACTGGGCCAGATCGGACCCGGACCAGCTTCGACCCCTTTTCACACTTTCTTCTATAACATTACCTATGGGAATTCGTTAGACGAACCGTCTATGGTGTGAGAACCCTTGGATCGAGATGGTCCTTTTGGTATATCCCAATTGTGTTTTGGATAAAGTTGGGGTACATCTGGGTTGGATCTAACACGAATCCAACCCGGCCCTTGGGACTAAAAGGCCAATAACGTACAGACCGAGCATTTGATTGATGCACCTTCTATTACGTTGAGACCCATATTACTTGGTGGTCCATTCAAATATTGTTTTGGGACATCGTGGCAGTTGGAGTATTGACCTCTGGCTTATGGAGAAGACTCTCCATGAATCAAGCAAGCCTAGTTAGGGAACCCTATGGCTTGCAGTAACATGAGAAAGGGATCTTATGTGGGTATGTGCTTTGGGATCCTACGTGGGTCTCTGCTCTGGTATCAAACATGGATTTACTCTAGGAATCCACGTGGGACTACACTAGGATCCTACGTGGGTCTACTGATTTAGGATCTTGCGTGGGTCTATCTCTCAACAGAGTAAGATGATTTAGTAGTTATATCAAATCATCTTTACTACTGTACCTAAGTTATACGTGGTGTGAGATGAGTCATTATCTTTGTGGTAAACTTCTTTTTGATAATGCCTTTGTGGTATTTTTTGGGGTTGAATTACCTATGTGTTACTACCTTTGTGGTAATCACCTTCGTGGTATTCCTTCCTTTGTGGAATATTTGAGCTTTGGTCTTTGAGTTGGGCCCTGTGTTTCCTCAAGATTGACATGGGTATACTCGACCACTTAGGTATATATATATATGAAAATATACCTAAGTAGGGTTGTCATTTTTTTCATCCTTTTTTGTTTATCCTTTTTGGATTATGTGAGACTTTTGAGTGTATCGTGGTTCCTTCTGAGTATTGTTATTCTCACCCCTGCATGGGATATGCCCACACCTTATTGTGTTTGGTGCAGATGACAGACAATGCTGACTGAGGACAAGAGTACCAGGGCTGAAGGTAACTTGAGGTGGAAAATAGACATGTTGTACCATAGAGATTACCATTTGACAGCTGTACCTACCATTCAGGTAGGATCCTTTGTGGGTGTTCACTAGAGTTTTTTTTTCCAGTTTTTCCTCTACTTTTCAGTTTACTTGTACTTTTAAGTTGGGTTTGTATCTGGCCCCTTTTTCATTTTATATGCACAATATTTAGTATATAGTTTTACTTTGTTCTTGTATCCTAATTTGTGCTTAGTTGTGTGAGTTTACAGGTTATAAAGGAAATGCCTTCCCAGTTTTAGGGAATACGCCTTTCGGTGCTAGTCGCCAGCCCATGGCTTATGGAAGGCATGCTTGGGGTTGTCGCGACATGGGCCCTGGGGGACGGGTCAGGACTAGTTCCAAGCCATATCACTGTTTGATAATGTTTAAATTAATTAATGGTTAAATATTAATTCTCTATGATTTATTTATGTGGTGTGAAAAATGTTTTGGAAGGGGTTACCATGATTATGTGACAGAAACGGAATATTTTAAAGAGAAATGGTTTTGTTTTTTATGGTGGTGTTTCTTTAAAGTGTTATGAATTTTTTGAAGGGTGAGAAATGTGTTTTCAATAGAACATAAGGTTTTAATGAGTGTGAAATTATTTTTTTGAAGGGGAATGGATTATATTGGAATATTTCCTTTTTTTACTTTCGACTTGAATTTTAAATTGTTGAAATAATGGAAAACATGTTTTAAAAATGAAATTGTTTTGGGTGTTGATTTTGAGTGGGGATTGGCACATGAAAATGTCTAAATTTATTATATGGGTTTCTTATGAAAATTTTAAATGGATTTTATGAACATTCTATATGGTGTTAAATCTCTTTGGAAAGGTTTTTGGCATATTAATGTGAATGTGACGGTATGTATGACATGTGAACATGGAATTAAGAATAAAGTAAATCTCATGTATCTATGGGGGCTGACTAGATGTAGTGTACTTGTCATATGGATATGGCTTCTCACGATTTCATATAGCTAGATTGATTATTACAAAACTAACTAAACTGTGATGATGATTTGTCTCCACAAGAATTTTGGATGTTTCTCCTCTCTAGTGGATCATTCATGAGGACACTGTTGGTTGTGGTTATTATAAAACCTTTCATCGAGGTATGAGGTTATCGTGTCAAACAATAGCATGATTACAACTATGGATTTACCATTGGTTTTTTCCTAATATATATCAAATTTGGTACCATTTTTCGACATACGGTGGACCATGATTTCATTTTCTCTTAAATAATGTTTACCTTAAAAACATTCTGTTGAAATGTAACCTTTAAAAATGTTTTCCTTGATATGGTTGTTCTAAAAAATTAATATTTATTTAAATTTTTTTCTATAAATGATTGATGTACTTTTACATAAAATTGCATATAGACTGTCTTTTTATTTTATTGCATGGAATCCTTCTTCTGGGTGGCATCCCACTAGAATTTGGTTCACACCCTACAAAAACCTTTCGGTGTATGTAAACCTTGTTTAACTAGAATAGGTAAAGGAATGGTGTGTTGTGTTGGTGGTCCAAGTTGTAGGAGCTCCTCTTGTGAATGTTTTTTTGGTGGTGGATTGAGGGTGTTGTCCCTCATCTCATATGGAGTTCTTGGGTTATTTTATCATTTTAATTTCTGTTGCTATATCATGGGTGTTTGTTAAATTTATAAATACTAAAACTAAAAATTGTTTTACATTGTTTAGTTATGTTATATAGGTATGTATAGTTTATTTATTTAGTTATTTATACATATATAAATTGGTAAAATGATTAACAAAGCATAATGTTATTACCCATGAACTAGTTGGAAGCCTGAGGGGATTGGGAACACCATTCAGGCCATGCTATGGACTTGGTTGTGTGTCAGGTTAGACGACACTCGGGACTGGTTCATGACATGTCACCTTTGAATTCTCTTACCAGGAAAGGAGTGAGGGTCACATGTGACCTGAAATGTTATATTTATTTCAATGATAGGAAGATAATGTAAGAACCTATCTTGATCTTAGATGATCTCAGTATATTATAGGTGGTATAATCTAATAATAAAATTGATAGTCTAGGGATAATGTTTATACAAGATGATCATGTTCTCACATATGGCTCTCATCAATATTATATACATAATAAAAATTACCCTACTGGTGATTTGGAGCATGATGAAGTCTTGCATTTTCTTAAATTTTGGAATCACTGTCTCATTAGAGAGTGGTTCACAGACTTTTCTAAGTATATTTGTTTGATCTATATATTTTCGTAGAAATTCTATAATATCATACACATTAATTATGTAAAATAACATCATTTGTTCTACATAGATTTCATATTCACCCCCAAGGAATGGGAATTTCATTATAGACTCTCTCAAGAGGACAATTCCATCACATTCTATATTTAAATTGATTGAATAGTGGAACCTTATATGGATCTTAAATTGGATTCTTTTTGACGAATATGAGGATATTTTAGGTATTTTTTACCATTTTCAGTCATCAACTTCCAACCATGATTCAGTTTCTTTGGGAAAACATCAGGATAATTAATTTAAGGGAATTAGATAAATCCACTATGGTGGTGAGACCATCTCTGGTTGGTATCTACTTTTAGATGATATTCTCCACTTTAGGGATCCATTTTTTATCCAATCATCTCTGAGAAGTTCATTTTTGTTTAACATTTATAGTTTTTATGGTCCATTTATCCAATTAATTTGAATATTAATTATGAAATGAGACAATATTTTTATAGGTCAGTTATGAAACATGGAACTACAATTTTTTCATGTTTTTAAACCAGCCTATAGATAAAGGATGAGTAGTTAAAACATTCTGGATTTCTTTATCCACATTTGGTGCTAGTTTCGAAATAGAATGAGGTGTCTATAGACATTTTTTTGATTTACATGGACTCTGTAATTAATGAATTTTATCTGGTGGTGATTGACCGATTCAATATGTCTTCTTATTTTATTCCAATCAGGAATAGCACTAAATTTGATGATCTATGTAAGTTCTATGTAATGGATATTATGAGGGCTTATGGGTTTCCCTCCATTATAGTCTTGGACATGGAGATTGGGGTTTCCTCCAAGTTCCATAAAAATATCATACTGGTTTTGGGGTCTCATGTTAGGTTGTTTAAAACATTCCATCCAAATAAAAATGGTCAGATAGAATGTTCTATTTAGATCATACATGATTTTCTCTACGCATGTGTCTTGGATTTTATCGAATCATGGGAAAGCCATCTAGAAATGGTAGAGATTGTGTATGACAACAGTTATTATTTTTTGATCAAAATGGCTCCCTTTGAAGAATTGTATGGTCTCTATGAAGATCACCACTTTGTCAAGAATTGGTGAGTGATTCTACTCTTGTGGGACCAAATCATGTTTATGAGAAGTCAAAGAGGATTTAGGATATATGTCAGCATTTATTTTTAGAACACTTTCTAGGGATTTTTTGTGGATAATCGATGTTTTCCTTTTTTTCCCATAATTGACTAGATTTTCTAGTAACTTTCTCCTCATATGGGGCATTTTCAGATTCAGAAATAGGGAAAGGTGGATCTAAGATATGTTAGACCATTTTAGGTCACTAAGAGGGTTGGTAAATGTCTTATCGATTTTAACTTCCAAACCATTTGAATGGTATTCATTATTTTATCTACTTATCATATCTAAATAAGTACCATCTATATCCCTTTCATGTTCTTAGAATAAAAGAGATTGAGTTAGAGACAAACATTTTATTTGTGTACTACCGATTTGAGATAATTGATTATCAATTGAAGGCCTTGTGTAGGGAATCCTATCTCATTAGTTAGAGTATTATGGTTGAAATGGATTATATTCTCAAAACACATGGGATTCTGAGTCATTACTAATGAATTAGTGGTCTCACCTATTTCTGTAGAACCCTTCTTCCACATGACGCTTCTAGGACATAATGTCTTATGGTGGAGAAATTATAAAATCCTATATTTTAATGAATGCCCTATCTATGTTTCAAGATTTTCTTTTGGGTTTAGAGGAATTAAATTTTTTTTGAGAGTTAATAAAAAATCTTTCTATAGTGATCCCTACAGGACTATGTTATATCCTCAATTTGTGGTTTACTGTGTAAATGTATTATTGGTAATAAGATATGAAAACATTTTATGGAATAATAATCTTGAATGCTATAAAATCCCTTTAATTGTGTAAGTTATTTTAATGTCATGAAACATTATTTTATTCAATAATATCATCTTCTAATATTTTAATTAAATTTTATTGGGAGTACGTGTTTCATGGGGGTTTTAAAATGTAAAACCCTGGTTTAAGTCATAATCATTTCAACCCAATAGGTTTTTATCTAAATTTTTTTTACCTCATCATTCATTCATTGTGAAGGTGTCTCCCTTGAACCCTATTCTCTTATTCTAGGAAGAGTTTGGTGCCTCCTCCCATTCTATATTACTTCATTAATTTTTCAATCTCTATGGATGTTATGTTTCTTATCTTAGGTTAAAAGTCATTTCTACTTCTGTATTTCAATTCACCCTGGAATCTCCATTGAACAATGTTTGGGTATTTGTTGATCATATAGTGATGTTTATTTTGGTAATTTCATGATCAATTGGGTGATACATTTCTATGATCTAGTCCAGAGTTTGTTACAGTGTGTTAGGTTCAGGTTCTCTGAGGAATGTTGTTATCAAACCTCTATGTCATCTATTTTATTTGTTGAATGTGATTTTAAGACACAAGGATTAATTATCAATCTTATGTTTTTTGTGTATTCATTTCTTTTAGTGTTGGTAGATCTCATTGTAGTTGTGTGTGTGTCAATCATAAGGTAGGTGGTTCTATCTCTAGGATGTTTTGGATGAACCTCGACTACTTTGGTTTTATAAAAACATATAAAAATAAACTATAATGATTATATATTTTTTTGTGAATGGGGTTTTGAGAAAATATAGTTTTTATCTTGTTTTTATAAAATAAAAGGTATTTTCAAATCATGTTTAAATATTTATATGTAATTTATTTCAAATCATGGTTTTCATGAAATAGTTTTGGAAAAGTAACCCATGGGAAGCCCTGTTTACAATGGTGGATGATGTAACAATATTCCTCATCCATTGTTACTGTGAGGGGTTCTCTCATGGGGTGTTCCTCTTCTTCCAATGCTATGTGTCCTATGGACTTCTTAGACCTGTTGTGGGTTCCATTTATAAGGTTATCATCGACGCCCTATATTCGATAAAAATATATAGGGGGTGTTATGTGTGTTATTATATATTTTATTGTAATAGTGCACTAGCTAACCAGACCTATAGTGATCCTTAGCACTATTTACCTATTCTTCATTTTTTTTGATGTGACTTTGAATACCTTCTTGATATATGAGATATTCTTTGAAAATATTTTAACTTTATTATTTTAGAAATTAGGAATGAGGGGAAATTTATACCCTATTTTTGATATAAAACATTTAATACTAATTATAATTACTTTACTCCATTAAATTTGAACATGTTTTTATTTTTATAATTATATTAGTGATAGAACAATTTGGTGGAATCCTGTTGATCCTATTTAGCTCACATACAGCACACCCCTTCAGTGGTGTGTAGACCTAGTTATGTCTTTTGATATAGAGAAATAAAAAACCCCAATATTAGGAATATAGGTTATATTAAACCGCCCTTGTGTATCTGGTGGTGAGAGAGTGGGATGCCTCCCAATTATCACATGTATTAGTTTATTATCTATTTTTTCTTAATGTTCTTTACAGTTGGACTCATATCATAGTGTTTGTTTAGATACATTTTAGTATTATTTCCACTATTGTTTTCCGTTACTTATGGAATATATATTCATATTTCTCTTCCACAATTTTTTAGGTTATATATATATATTACATACCATATTTTCTCGATGGGTGAAATTATTTCCTATGGTTTTTGTACATGCATGGGTTCTTATTGGAAACCCATGGGTTTGACGAGCACCCTTCATATATATGGGCGATTAGGTTTAGTGCTTGTTTTTGACGGTATCCTATGATGATTTGTTAAATATCATCATCAATAAGGTTCTCCCATGACTAATCCCACATTTATATCTAATGGGTATATTTTGATAAGAATAAAATATAAGATAAGTTCAATTTAATGGAGATCACAACTAGGTCAATGTTAGCTGATCCTCCCGATAAAAAATCCCCCACAACAATCCGTACCATTATTCATATTTCCAGTATAATAATGCGGTTTTTATCTAGACCACAATATTATATAATTTAAATTTAAATTTTTTGAAATAGAATAGTTCATTCTTTAATATTACTATTATTATTTTATTTAATATTATACACAAGAATTTATGGTGAATATGATAAATAGATATTTGGATAAAAGTGACCAATAGTTTTATTCTCATAAAACTTATACACATTAATGATATATTCTTTTACTCTAAATAAAATTTATTTATTTTAAATAGTTTTATAACACTCCATTTATTTAAATATAAAGGGTTACAAATTTAATAATGTAACACCGTGTTTTTATGTGTGTTAAAAAGTGGATTATGTCATAAAACAATTATATTTCAATGAATAAAAATTTCTATTTGAAATTTAAAATTCTAATATTTAGAGTATAATTCTAATAAAAAAATATGGTCTTTGAAATTATCACATAAAAATTATGTCAGTGTTAAATTACTAGTATTTTTTAAAATAATATTTTTTCATAGATTGGTAAAAATACAGTATTGTGTCTTATATAAGTTTTATGACATCATAAATATAAAATGATTATGAAATAATTATGAAACATACATAAAAATAGAAAAAAGTTTTATTTTATTAGTATATTTAATATTTTTGTATTAAAATTAATTTCGAAACCTATATATATCATTCCAATTTAAAAAACGAATATTATAGTTTTAAAAACAATATATTATGAAAGAATTATCTTTTCATGAAAAAATTAATGTCAAATATTTATGTTCTATTATAAAAATAATGTATGTCAAAAAAATATCATTTATAATGTCCTAAACTAAGAACTAATACCATGGGTAACCAATGGTTTTCCACTTTCAGCAACCTAGAATTCAAAGGCCTCTATTTTAAAATTAATAATAAATCATCCAATATTTTTCATGAAATACCCACTATTACATCCTATTTCATCCATGAACATACCATTACGAATGAATTTTTCCTTATTTTCCCTCTCTGGAGACTTTCCACGAAGATTCTATGGATCCAAGAAACCCTCCTCAAATTTTAAGAAGAATTCATGGAAGGTAAAGGAATCTTTTCCACTCCCTTTGTATCCATGTGATTGTTTTGTAGTTAGTCTTATAATTTGACTACTATTATGTTTTCCCAGCCCTATAAACCATCCATTATTACCCTAATATTGTTATATTTGTGACTGGATGCTATTCTCTATCACAAAACCCATTCAATAATCTTATATTAACTATCTGTTTGGATAATAAAATCATTCTTTGGTTTTCCTTTCCAATATTTTTATATTTTAAATATCCACCCATTTTTATTCAACGGTACTCATATAGATGTAATTAGACTACATTGATTGGTAATTACAATTTCTGAACCCCATATCAATATCTAATGGGTTAAAAATGATTAAATGTTCAAGAATTGAAACACCTATACACTCAGTGATGTTATATTAAACTCATTATTCATTTTCCATAGGATACTATTGAAATGATTTATAATATATCTGTCAGATGTGAATTAATACATATCAAGGGTATTAAATTATATTTCTCCAATTTATTCTATAAATAATTAATTAGAATGATCACGATCTTTTTTGTACATATCTCAAAACGGTTTTCAGTTACTCATTTTCATAATTTTTAGTACCTTATGTTTTGGTTTTACCTTGGAGAGATTTTGGGTAAAAGGTTTGAAAATTGGATCCAATTTAGGTAGTTCAAAGTTGGATCATGGGTGTCCAAGGCCATGAACACAATCCCAATAAGAATGCAAACCTAGGAAGAGAGAATTCATAGAGTTGGTGGAAGAATTAGAAAACCGTCTTCACCCTTAGGAGTAATTGTGCATACCCAACGAAAATGAGGACCTAGGTAAACATCACATTGTGTGCAACCACAGAGGGGGTAACATCAGGCCAAGGGGCCAAAAAATATAATAAGATATGGGGATGTACAAAAAGAATAAATGTATGGGAATTCTTATCTATCCAATGAGGATAAGAATCAAGGAAATTGTCATTATAAAATATCATGTAGTTTAACATCATGTGACAAGGATGAGGTTGGATATACTAGCACCTAAAGGGGGAGTAAATTATGTGTCTATAGAAAACATGACATGAATGAGTACATAATCCCACATACACCACAACACACAATCTTATAAGAGTCAGTGACAAAAGGCTCAATAGAGTAGATAATTAGTGGATCCTATGATGAACCTAGAGACGAAATGTCTATGAATTCCTATGTATTACATAAGGATGCGAATCAAGCTATACATAGTTGGGGGAAGGTTTGTGCAGTTTATAATCATGTGATAAGGACGTGGTAGACCTTTGTTTATGGTTATAGAGAAAGGACTAAAAGAAGTTAGATTCATCCATATGGGCGTAAACCTTGACAAAAACCCTAATCCCATTTGAGATGCACTTGATGTGGTAAACATGGGTGGATACGTTCTTTATGACACATAGAATACATAAAAAGAGGAAACAATGTGGATTCTCGAATAACACCATGCCATGTATTCATCTTCTTACCGTGAAAACACACACCGAAGGATAATAGCAAGAGTTTAGAGATCCCACATAGAAATGACGGAGTGGAAGGATTTGTGAATAATGGAATCCATATTTTAGGCATGATGGGGGTGGCATAATGATGGTGGATAACTTTTTTACTGTGTTTGAAACACATCATCCATATCATGTGACTAGAAAATGGGAACAAAAAATTAGACATCAACCACTGACCATATTTTCATCATGGGACTTGTGTCAAATTTTCATTTGAAATACTCAGTGACATTAGATGATGAAGGTAGGAGAACACTGAGGCATATCATCCATGTCGTTTGGGGGGCCCTTCGAATGTGAAAGATGGTAAAATACCAAATAAAGGGAAACATGATTCATGAAAATTAATGAAATCATGTCTATATAGAATCCCACAGTCTAGGTTATAAACCGTAGTGCTCCTGGGCACGTTTGTGAATTTCCAAAGAGAATCGAGGGGGCCCAATTTGAGAACAGATGACTCGATAAGATTAGTGGAAGAATGGGGGACAGAGAGATCTCAAGAGAGAGGTATGTGGCATGGCTATTGAAAACCCGATGTGAACGAGGACATAATACCACACCACACCACATACCCCCCTCAGAGGACTTAGCCCAAGTGGTCAAAAGGAAGAGATGGTATCTATGAAATAAGGCTAGATGCAATGTCAAAATGTTTGGGTGTTCCTACATATCCCATGAGGAAGGGAATCAAGCCATACATAGTTCTTGAGATGTCCTGCAGTTTGACATCATGAAACAAGTTTGTGGTAGATCTTAGTTAATGTTCATAGATCTCGGACCTTAGATGCCCAGTTTGATGTCATGTGCATGGGAAAAATGTGTGGAATGTGTGAATCGTTATGCTTGTCATTTGGGATACCACTAAAAGACAATAATGATTGAGGATAACTATTGACTATGTTCACAACAATGTATCAATATTATGTTCCATGGAATAAGAACAAAAAATTGAGTATTTATTGCAATCCATATTCACAATGTGGGACATGTGTCAAATTTTCATTCTGGATCCTTGAGGATGTTGTCCCCAAATGGTAGTTTAGTCAATGTGGCGTGAGACTATGCTGTTAGAGGGGGTACATTCGGATTTTAATGAATATAGAAAACCAAATTATGGGATGCTTAAAGTGTGGTGGTACATTTGTAGTTTATTGTTTTGTGACAAGGATTATGGTGGTGGAGGGGTGCCTCAATGGGATATGTGTGGTGTGAAAAAATAGCCCAACATTAACGGGGACGTAGAGTCCATACCACACTGCAGAATCATAAATGAGAACTTGGGGTAGGAGTCCAAAAAGGTCAACGGACCTGAGGCTGGGCCACATATGTGAAATACTAGTGTTTCTACATATCCCTTGAGGATGGGAATCAAGTCGATCTTAGTTATAAATGTGTCATTTTGTTTAACATCATATGAAAATGACATGGGGATATATTAGTTTAAGATCTTAGATCTAGAACAATTTTGTAGTTTATTGTTATGTTGGAGGAGAGATGGGTAGTTTTAAATCCTTCATCATGGATAGAAAATGCAGTTGAATGTCTTATAGTATTGATATAATAGTTTAATTTCATATGGTACTGGCTATGAAAAATACTGCTTGATGAATTTAGCATTGGTGGGGGGATTAATACACTAACCATCTATAGTGAACAAGGAGTATGCACCATTTGGATAAACATTGTTAATGATATATGGTCCCTCCCATTTGGGCTCCAGCTTCGGTGGATTCCTATCGGGTTTCATTGGCATTCTCAGGGCCAACACCATGTCACCTTGTAAGAAAGATCAGAGGTCAACTTTCATGTTTAAATCTCTAGTTATCATGTTTTGATGCCTCTCTGTATTATGCATGGATCATAGACTATTCTCGTCACACACCTCTATTTCAGCCAGATGGATTTTGGCAACCTTATCTAGTGTTTATTGATAGTAGATAGTAGTGTGTAATGAAGGAAAATGAATCATTATGGGTATGACTACCTCTGTTCAATACAACATGGAATATGGGGTCACCTGAGTGGAATTATGAGTTGTCATCCAATAATCCCAGAGAGCGTTGGGGATTTTATCAAGACAACTCTTCTTTTTCTGACCATCCATCTTCTTCAAGATGTTTAAATTTTTATTTTTTGAATGCCTCGATCTACCCATTTCCTTGTTCATGATAGGAGGTGGTATGATTAGAATGGATATTGCAATTGGTATAAAACTTATTCAGTTCATCTACCCAGAACGTTAGTGCCATTATCAGTGAGGACGATGTGAGGGACTTCGAATGTGTAGATGATATGGGATCTCACAAACTCAATGATAGAATAAGAATTTATTTCCTTGAGTGGAACTAGATCCGACCACTTGGAGAGAATTCCATAGCGGTCAGGATGAACCTTCACTGACAATCCATCATTGATGGATATGGTCCCATGACATCGAGTTTCCAGACCAAAAATGTCCAAGAGTACTTTATAGTATGGAGAGTCTCTGGATTTCGGTGCAAAAAAATTATCATTGATTTGGAATGCATGGAACCTCATGTAAAACTTGACTCTATCATTGATCATGGTGGGACAAAAATATCTCAATCTATGGATCTGGTGAGAGAGTTTTTGCCCTGTAAGATTAGCCCCGCATGAACTAGCATGAACTAGAATGAACCGCCTACATGACCTGAGAAATCTCACCTTCTTTAATGAAACAAAAAATAATCCCGACAAACCCACATCTGTAGAGGATATTCTCAAGATTGGTACCACTATGGAGGGTGAATTTCAATGCATGCAATTGGATTCTGTCATGCTCAGCTCGATCTGCTGGGAGATTACTATGTTGTAGGTACTCGATAAATGGGTCTTCTAGTCATAAGCCACTTCCAACACTGAGTCAGGGAGACCTGTGGGTACTAATGTGGAGGTATCAGTTGTAAGGTGTATTACCTATGGGATATCATCGTCATTGGGATTATCATGAGTGATGAATCTCCGATGCGCTACACAGATAATCAAATCATCATTATCTGGATTTGTAAGAGATTCACCCAAGATATCTAAGGCATTGTCTCGATTGTTCTGGGACCAAGGGACATGAGTAACATCTAGCTGATATAAGAATTGAGCCCTCAAATAGAAAGTTTGTTCTAATAGTGGCATGAGCTCTATATTCCTAACAACGTAGTCAATGTTGATCTACTTGATGACTTTTTAGAAGTCCCCATTCACATGAAAGTGGGGAATGTCAATATTGAGGGCCATCTTGAGACCAGTAATGAGATCCTGGTACTCTACCTCATTGTTGGTACAAACCTCTGACAACATGAATTAATATAGTAGAATAGATTGTTCTGGTGTGATGAAGACGATACCAAAGCCCACTCTGTTGAGTATGGGATCATTGAGTCTTCTTCTAGTAGGGCTTCAAGAATCACCAAAAAAATTATTTTTCAATAGGAAATGGAATTATCTACCTAGATGATTGTAACATACAAAAAATCAAGATCCAGAGACTGTTCTATGAGAGTTATATGGGTGGAAATAAATTTATAATTCCTTTACCTTGATAGAATTATAGGGAAAAAACATGATGTTGAACTACTGGATGATCACATCCCACTAAGCTAAACATCTTGTCCACATGGGGCGGTTCAGAATGTACTTTAGCGGATACACTTGAAATACTAGCTGAATCTCTTGGTGCTGCAAGTAATGTCACAATTTCTGCACTATGAACACTAGTTCAAGGAATCTATTCTCGATAGAGGGGTAACCGGTCTTTGTATTGTGGAGCATGTGGCTGAGATAGTATAAACTATTCTATGTTCCCTCATTTATTCTTCTAGTCAAGAAGGGCACCGAGAGATCATTTCAGAGTAGTCACATAAAGGACCAGCGGCTTTCCAGAAATGGGTGGCATCAGAATGGGATGTTATAACAAGTACTGCTTGATCTCCTCAAAATTGGTATGACACTATTTATCCCACTGATAATTATAACCTTTCTTCATAAGCTTGAAAAGGGGCTTACACTTGCCAGCCAAATTTGTGATGAATCAAGGTATGCGGTCTAAGTGGCCATGAAATCCTCGGAGCTCACAAATGTTGCTCTGAGGAGACATATGACTGATGGACATGATCTTCATTGAATATATCTCAATTCCACTATATCACACAAAAAAGATGAGAAACTTTCGGGAGGTGACCCTGAAGGCACACTTCAACGGGTTCATCATTAGATGGTAGGATCAAAGGAAGTGGATAACTTTCTTGGGATCATTGAGACGGTTCTTGTACTGGTAGGATTTGACCACCAGATCATCCATATACCATTCCACAACGATCTTTAGGATTTCCTTAAATATATGATTCATGGAACACTGATAGGTGTCACCTACATTATTTAGATCGAAATACATTACTTACTAATAGAAAGAAGATTATGGTTTCCAAAATTAGGTAGACTCTTTATCCTTAGGGGCCATTCAAATTTAGTAATACTCAGAATACCCATCCCTAAAGTAGAGATCATGTAACCCCACAGTGGCATCAATAAAAAGTTCTGTTGATGGAAGAGGAAATTAATCCTTTTTTTAGTGATGGTTGAGATGTCGAAAGTTGATGAAGACTCTAATATATGTGTTCTTATTCTTGATGGGCACAATTTTATCTAACCATCTGGGGTACTTGACGTCCTTGATGAACTGATGAGGTTATCATCCTCAGCCTTGACCGTGGCACCATGAGAAGGGATCATCTTTTTGGGAGGTTGTTTAAACCCGAGATGATTCTCTGGAAGAGAGAGTAAGTGGAAGGAAACCTGAGGATCTTTCCATGAAATCTCATCATAAATACAAGAGAATAAATCGTGATGCTACTTCAATAAATCCATGTATCGTTGTTGCTCTTCGACAGGCATAACGGTGCTGATCAAAGTGGGTTTTGAATCCGTCTTCTTACCAAAGTTCTCCTATACGAATTCGTTTACTATGGTTGAAAAAACCTATTTGAAATCAGGAATAACATCTTCTAAATCCTCTTATTTATTCATGGAAAAGGGATCCTCTTCAAAATGATATTCATCCAATTCGACAAAACCTGATGGGATACTTTCCAGCCTGAGCGGCGGTGGACACTGTATTGGGGAGCTCCTATACTGTTGAAACCATAACAATGAAAGCTATTAAACTGATCCCATATTGACTTTGTCTCAAGGATCCATGTTTGATTATATCAATGAAATAGTTGTCTGTTAGCTTGAGCCGTTTTATCCCATCCAAGTAAAACAATAAAATATGATGTATTGTTGTTTCCCTGGGGAGGACATCACAATACCTTATAAGAGTAGGGGGATCTGGGATCACTAGAGCCTGATTTGAATACTAATAATAAGTGATATTTTCGCATCCCTTATATTTGATAATTTTCTCCCCCCTCATTCTATAGACAAAAATAATTGACCCAAGTCTAGGGTCATGGACTGTAATCAGTGGATCGAGAAAATGTAGTCATCATCCTGGTCTTTCCATGGGTCGGTCACAAGCATAGCATGTTCAACCTCGTTATCCTAACTCATCATGTCCTTTCTCTTGTAGTAGTTGCAATCTATCTAGTGGGACTCACAAGAGGAAATGAGAGATTCATAACCTTGGAGTATGCCTACTCAACCATTAAAAGAGAACATAAGGAATTGGATATATGATGAAGGGACCGCTGCGTGAAGGTGGAGCCATGTCCTACCCATCAATGCATTTTAAGTGGTATATTATGAGAAAACCATGAATTAGGTTCTGAAAAATTGGCCTCCAAACTAGGTCTTCAGGTTGATCATTCAAACTCGTGTCTGATCCGCCCCATTATAACCTTGAATTTTCTAGAAGGAGGAACTCAGATCAACATCGGACAACTCCATCTTTCAATGTTTCCGGGTCAGTATAATGTTGATCTTCGAGCCTATGTCAACAAGACAATGGAAAATCTCCACGTCGTTGATATGGATAGAAACCTACAGTGTGCGGATGTGCCCCTGTATGGGAGAACCTTAAACTTATCTAGGGAAAGAGATAATGACCCGACATTCTTCATGCTTTACTACCTCTACATGGAATATTTTTGTAGACGCTACCTCAATCTCAAACTAAAGGGGGATTCTTAATGCCTTGAAAAGGGCTTCATGCATATCCACTGATAGGTGATGAGCCTCGAGTATAGAGAGATTCGAATGAATGATGGAAAGATTCTTAAGAATATTGTACTTATATTCTAAGAGTGAACATCTACTTATAAGAGTTCTTTCTATGATAGGAGGTATGACATGCCTTTCTGGCTAAACTGATGACTGAATGGTGCTGGGAATGTCCCGCTTCTCATTAGTAGAAACATGTGGGGTGACTTCCTGATTAGGGATAGAGGAATGAGGACAATCCTCAACAGAACATGGATGATCAAAGCACGATCTTGGTGGATCTTCCTGATCAAGTAGCACAAACGGAGGTGGAGGTGGACCTGGTTAGACAAGATGAGAAGGTTGCGCATGCAGAGCTCTATTTTGGGCCTATTTTTTTGTTTTCAGTGGAATGAACATCTTGGTTGGATGTACTAAACAATATATCCTGATGACTCATTTAGATAAGGATCCATCGATGCTGGTGTCTTTTAGGGACATTGGGAGGAATTGTACAACACACTTCGTCATTGGGAACCATGTAGGGGTTTCCCATATCAATATTATTCACTGAATCATACCCTTGGTCTTCACCTGAAGAATCATCTATCACTGGATGGATTATGGGTTCATTTTCCAAAATATGGAAGCAAAAAATCTTCTAGAGTACGGGATGAAAATGGAATCGGTGGGGGGAAATTGTTTTCCCTTATGTTGATAATGCTTGCGCTATTAGGAAGAGGAAGGCTATGACCTCCACGCAGAAGAAACGACTGTATGTAACATGGAGACTTATGAATTTTCAAGTTGATTCAAATGTGCACAGATGATACCATGTTCATGGGATACTTTTTTAAGAACCATCTAGTTATCTGATTTTTGAGAGCCATGTTTGGAAACCCACTTCCACTCACCTTCTCTTTCACTTTCACTGTTAAGATTATTTTAACACACATGACACATGTGTCGGGCTCGGACCTCATATGACTAATTTGTTATCAACCTGATCTAGGAGCTAGTCTTTAAACATAATAATAGTTGAGGGTGTTCTCTAGGATCCAGTTATAGGGGAAGTAATTTAGGTGATCAATGAGATCTGCCTCTTCGGGCGTCCTATATTCTAGCCACCATAGAATTCCTTGTTCCAAGGAACTTCAGAAATAAAAAAAATACCCAAACCTCATTAAATGAGTAGTTATGGATCCTTCTATCTGGGATGGAGGATCTAGGAGCCTTGTTCTGAAGAGGGGATAAATGTGCCTGTCAAGGAGATGGTAACTAATTATATCGTATAGGTGGTGGTGGTGCATTACAAGGCGGAACCTTCTGATTCTGAGGTGGGTGCTACTGGGGCGGAGTCTGTGCCTGAGGTGGAAGGCCTCTACGAGGTTGTGTAGGTGGCTCTACTGGTAATAAAAAATGTTCCTAGGGTCCTCTATTTGTGCTACCATGTTGGGATAGGCCTTATCGACCTTTCTCGTGGTAACTACAGGAGGCAACAGACATGCCTTCTTGGCCTACTTTAAGGCTTCCCCTAGACCCTGGACATTGTTATAGCAATCCTGAAACCCCTTGGGTAGTTATGAGTTATGAGATAGGGGACTAGTTTAGTTTTGACATTCCCTATACACACTGCCCGATGTATTTCCTGAGTCAGTGGGATATCAAAAGAGTTGGTGAGGCCTTTCCACTGGAAGACAAAGTCTGTGACACACTCGTAAGGCCTCCATTTGAACATGAAGAGGTCTGTAACACTCATTTTCTAGGTTGTGGAATTGAACTAGTAAAGAAATATCCAACGGATATCCTCTTATCTGGATACCGACATAATGGGTAGCTGGTTGTATCAGACAAACATGGGTCCCTCCATAGTTTTTTTGAAACACCAGAGTTCGTTGGCCTCCTACTGTGCTGGAATTCTCAGAAAGGGTCTACACCATGAGATGAAGTGGGCCAGATGCTGTAACAGATCTCCTGCCACATTAAAGGGGTAAAAGGAAAGATTTATGAATCCAAGGGATGTGGTCGTATAAACCAATCATGCCAAAAATGGCTTACCATTTGTCATAATTCCCACAAGTCTAGATTCCAAACCCTTAAGGTAGGCAATGAGCTCTGTCATTGCATTATCTTGGCGGATATTCCTATCTTGATGAGGATACCTGAACACTAGTGCATTGTTAGTTTCTTCATCATGGAAAGTAGGCCCAATGGCTCATGGAGTAGCTGGGGGGATGATAAGCGGGACTACTGGGGGAATAACTTATACAACGGCTGGGGGAACATGAGTTGGGTTTTGAAGGTTATCATGTAGCTCGGGTGGATTTGGTAATGAAAATCACTCCCTATTTCCATAAACACTAGATACTACCCATTCTGAATGGGCTGGATGGTCAATGTCACCCTAAGAAATTTGTTGGGGGGGGGGGTACGGTGACCTGCCCCTCCTGCCCTGGTCGAGGATTACCGTAGTCTAGTCATTGTTCAACAACACATTCATCAAGAATTCCATCGACCATATTTTAATGTTTTTATAGTTAATAATGAAACATATACTATTTGGGATCATCCTCCATCTATTATACTGATCCATATGGGTCAGAGGGTCTAATGTCTAAAAGATGCTCTTTTCCCTTATTGGATTTCCGACCAAGGGATAATGACTCTGAAGGTATGGGAGGACCTAGTAAATTTCTTTGCTGGTGAGTATCCTTCCCAAAGGATCCAAAATGTGTGGAACCACCCTAGGGGGTAATTTCCCCTGAAGGATCTCTATCATTGTCTCCACTTACGATAGGTCATCCTTGTTATCTACAACTGTACATGAGGTCTTATCCTCCATATCGCTTAGAAATTTAGGTCATTGTTAGATAAAACTTAAATAGAGGGCACCGTACTATCCCCAACCAAAGATCAGAATATGGGGAATCCTCCATAATAATTATGTGAATCACTTTAAATATCTAGATGCATCATTACTGGATTTTTCGATGACGACTAGGAGACTCGGGGTGTTGGGCCACGGTAAGCGCATCCTAATAGACCATGCAACATTGCTGGCCAATATCATCAAAGTGTTCCTGACTAATGGGATAATCCACCAACTAGTGGCAGATATATATGTGTGTCGCCCATAGTGTTTGGAGAAAACAAGAGACATCCTCTTGGGTAAGATATTCCAGTGCACTGATGCTTAAGGCTGCAACTGGCAGAACAACTCTGTGAAATGGTCCACTACATGGATGTACCACAAGATCCTCAGATCAGACTCGGGGTCCGGCTCTTAGTTTCCCCATTCATTGACTAGGGGTGGCTGAGGGACCAGTAATAGAATTGAAGATGACCATTGAGACAGTAGACTGGACAGTGGATAATAGAGTATGTGATCTAACAAGCTGTTGCATCTTGGGTTGTCTTCTAAAGAATGCAATGACTACGCCACCACATCTTGTTAAGACATACTAACGACCTCATCTTACCACATGGGGGTTGTAGTTACTAATGGTAGTCTATTCTACTTCTAGTCCTCTATTGGTCCCCAGAACAACTCTCGATGATCTATGGTTCAGGTAGAGAAATATCATGTTGAAAATTGGAAGGATTGCATGGCCATGCCCTAGAAAGTGGCCAAATCGTCCTCCTGTTGTATGTATCTTCAAAGGGATGTAGGAATCTAGTTGACCAAACATTCTTGAATGAATAGGCATATAAATAATTGTCTTACCCTGACCCCCAAAACGGAAGATCGTGTGAGGGTTTCATTACTTAATTACATTCCATCCTGCTCGTCCTATATTTCCCCCCGAAGAACTCTCCGTGATATCTGGTTGTGGTAGAGATGATCATGTCCATGATAGGGAGGAATGAACAGCCAGGACCAAGAAAGAGGCCAAATATTACCCCTCCTATATGTATCATCAGAGGGATATAGGTATCTGTTGGACCTAACTTTCTAGAATGATGAGGCTTATACACCTTGTCACTGCCCCTACACCCAACACAAAAGATTAGGGTGAGGGTTCAATTACTGAATTGCATTCCTCCTCAGAATCTGAGAATAAGAAGGAATTAATCTCAGACTGATAGTTCACAGTATTTTTATTTTTGTGGTGGAAATATTATTTAATTACCTAGGATAGTTCTTCGGGATATGGTTGGTTTCTCGACATTCAGAGGGCCTTCGGTCGAACTGGTGCTTGGGTGGAGAGGGATTCTGCCTGGGTGAGCTCGGGTGTGAGGAGAACCTAGATGAATGTCAAAAAAAACATGGGGAGGGCCTTTGTGTCTGCTGGTTGGCAAATGGGGAACTATGTGGAAATGGTTGAGAGGGTAGGACCTCCATTAGGGCTGGTGGGAGCATGGGAAGTACTCCCATTTATGTTTCCCTTGGCAGTGACAACACGATGGGGGCCTTCAAACTGGGGGAACTAAAGACTGGGATGACCTTCATGTTGGATGCCAATGAAGCAAGGAAGACCTCCACTTCTTTGATTTCTGGGATGACATGGACCTTAATAATTTTTGGTAATAATAGGTGGAAGACCCCCCACACTGATGCTTTACCAGGTGGGGAGTATCTTCACCTTGGTGAATTGTGATAGGTGGAACGACTCCATACCTGGGATCACAGGTGTGAAAGAAACCTATTTTATGGATTTCAGGGTGCTGGGGAGGGCCTTCCCCTACACTGATATTGGAATAGGTATAACCTTTAATACAATATTGGGATTGGTGAGGGTCTTATATCTTGTTGATGGTGGCATGGGGATGAACTCTCTGTTGGATGTCATCGTTGTGGGTCAGCCTGTGATGAGAAATGCATGTGTTGGCGACCAAAAAAGTTGTCACATCCTTCATTTGGGGTGGTTGGGTCCTCGACCCAGGTCTCGCATATATGTTACCATATTCAGTATAAATGGGTCATTGATAGTATGTATTGGTGGTGGCACTGGTCGCTGTATCTATTGATGATGACGCCCCCTAGAGGGTGCCCTCTTCATCATGCACCTGACATTGGCATAGGGTAAACGGGAAAGGGGTCAATGGTGCATGTGTGTAACTAACCTGATCATTTTCCTATGGGACTGGGTGGTGGTGTTTACGCGACCTAGTGGGAACCCTCCTTGGCAGCCCATGGGGTGGGATCATAGCCAGTACGAGCCAGACATCCCTTACCTCATTATCTTAAGAGAGTGAGTTATCAAAGTGTTCCATGGAGAGGCTCCCAAAACAGTTTTAGGTTTGAGTGGTATTTGTGGCTCCCTATGTACCCCTTCTTGGTGGCGGTGACGGTGAGGTGGAGAAGACTCTAGGACTTGTTTGGCCATATCATGAGTTGGGACAACCCCTTCTTCCTCATATTGTCAAAAAAGGTCTTTGATCACCCTCCTTTGAATGAGTTTAGATGGTGAGATGTGGTGTGGGAGACTAGCTGCCAAGGATGTGGAGGGCGTCGTTGAAGAGATAGGGTCATGTGTGATTGAGGCCTTGGTGTTGCTCTGGCCCCTATGTCGGTAGGTGGGTGGTGATCAATTTCCTGACCTGGATTCTTGGGTCCTGCAAATCTGGAAGATTAAACAATTAGTAATAAAAGGAGGAAAGAAACGACCATTTCCCAAGAATCGTTCCATCTCCCATGATTGGAAAAAAGGATCTACAAAGTCACAGACTAGGATGTCCAACTTTCAACTGCCCTAATCTATTGTTAGTTTCACGCCAAACCCCCTATTTTCTTGGTGGGAACTAGCACAAGATAGCTTGATCCGGTGACATTCTTATATACATATGTCTCAAATTATACTAATCTCCACATTGAGGGGAATAATTTTATTGTATGTTCACTATTTCTGTTTCTGATGATTTCTCTTGGGTTCACATCTGTCTGTGGGGACGCGCAACATTTTTTACCCGCATTCTTACCTTTTAAAGGCGGTAGGCATCTATTGCTTGTTCATGGATGTTTTCTCCATGATCAAAATGGGATGATGTGATGTCTGCTCCTCCTTTCGTGGATTTCCCCTAGGAATTATTCACAATGTCTGGGTCTCCATCATAGATTTAGACGTTGTTCATGAAACTCTTCCCTGGTCCGATATTTTCATGGATTCCAGTTAATTACACTACTTCTGTCAGAATATTCAAAGGGGTCATGTCAGGGTTGCGACATTCGATCAGGGGAGTAGTCACGTTGGAAATATCTTGTGTGTCTTGATGCATAAACATAGATGCATCAGGGTTTCTTCCCCTTATGATAGGGAGTCTTGATGGCATGGAAGCTCAATAGATCCCATGTCGAGTGCGGTGATCTAAATGTGATAGGAATATCCTTGAGGTTTTCCTCATCTTCCCATATTTAACACAAGGTATGTGGTGAGTTTAACATCTAGAGGAGATAGATTGGATCAATCAGAACACTAATAAGATTTGATCAGATGAGTACATCCCCCATAGGGACCACATGGGGGTTTACATGATGAGTGGATCAAAACATCCAATGCAGATGGATCCTGGGATGCTTTGGTCCCAAAAAAGGGGACACCAAGGTTAACAATTGGATGGGATTGAACCTCATAGAGGTTTCCTACATACCATTTCTAGGAGACAGGGATCAAAACCCATGTTGTTTGAATGGGTGAGTCTTGAAATCAACGTGTACCAAATGGACAATGACCTAGAGACATGATGGAGCTTACACATGGAAAATGACCCTTTGCAAGACAGACACTCATGGTTGAATGGTTATGGATTATGTGGGGAATATGAATTGTTGATTCCTAGGGGAATGGAATGATCTCACTGAGATGTGGTGGCCTGGGTAACAATTTGAATGAATATGAATGGAATGTAGAAGGATATAGTGAATGTGGATGGAATCGACGTGAAGATGAAAATTATGTTAGGATTGAACCTCATAAAGTCTTCCAACATATCCATGTGGAATAGAATCCATTTACACATAATTATATGGGGTGATGGGACACCTCGGAGGTGGCCCATGAGAATGGTCGCATGGGTGGGACCCAGTGGAAGTAAAACCCTCAGGTTGTGGCCTGACATTCCTGAAACAAAAATGCTCAATGGAGAGACCCGGATGAGACATGAGTGATGATCTTGAACCTCATGGAGGCTTCCTACATAAATTTCTTAGAGAGGGAAAGGATCAAAGTCTATTTAATTCAGTATGAAACATGGAATTGTGGTGTACTCTAAGGACAGTGACACAACATTGCACTGGGGGTTATGTGTGGTTAGCAGCCCAAGAGTTGTTCTGACACCACTAAGTGACGGACCAAGGATGTGGGTCCCAGCATTGGGGACACCGAAGTTTACCAATGTTTGGAGTTGATCCTTAGTTAGGCTTCTTACATACCATAACTGGGTCATAGGGATCAAAACCCATGTAGTTCACGTTGGGTCCTTGAATCAGGGTGCATGTAAAGGACATCGACCCGACAACATGCTAGGGGTTATGCGTGGTTAGTGGCCTAAGAGTTGGACTGACGCTAGTAATGGACCGACTAGGATTGGGTCCCATCAAATGGGTAACCTATGTTTACGAATGTTTGGGGTTGAACCTCAGGGAGGTATCCTATGTACCCTACCAAGGAGATAGGGATAAAAACCCATGAAATTTGAATATGATTACAAGTGTTTGTGGTTGAACCTCAGGGAGGCTTTCAACGTACCCTACCTAAGTGGAAGGGATCAAAACCCACGTAGTTCGAATAGGATGTGTTTGGGGTTGAACCACATTGAGGCTTCCTACATACCCTTTATCAAAGACAATGATCAGAATCCACATATTTCGAAAGCATACAGTTTAATGTCAAGCGGAAGTAAATAGGCATTCAATTTAACATTATGCGGGATGAAAGTAAACCGACATGAAGTGATCGGGACATGTGGGTGAAGGGAATGAACCTCCGGGAGGATTCCTATGTACCTTACATGGAAATAGAAAAAATCAAATTACATGTAGTTAGATTGTGGGGAAAAGGGGCTTAAACACTACGATGACCCATGGAGGATTCCATGGTTGATGATTACTCTAATCCCATGCGAGTCATGCTCGGTGTGAGAAATAAGTTGTAGCATAGACCTGACGATCACATCATGAACAGTACATCTGCAGGGAATATATTGGGGCTTACGTGTGGTTAGCAGACCAATAAAGACACACGGGGTTACGTTTGGTTAGCAGCCTTGGGATATGGGTATTAGGACATACTCTTGGATGGAGTCATGATGGGGAAAAATCCTAAAGGGAGAGGTATAGGGTATCGAAGGTCCATGGGCCCAACTCTCCTCTTTCCTTTGCGCATGGGAGAAGAGAGGTGGGGAGAGGATGCTACCTCCCACAAGAAAGGCTAGGGGCTAATAGAAAGATGGTTTACCTCCCTTGTAGACAGATGTTATTCCATAAAAGGAGGATCTCATTCCATGTGAGGAAGATATCACTTTTGTGGAGAACAGTGGGCATGGAAAATGTTTGAAGTGAGTCACCCTGTCTATATTTTACGAGGAGAGTCCAAAATTTAACATCTTGTGCTACCGATGATGGTGCTTGGAATTTTAACATCCTATAACTCAAATAATGAGGATTCACTCCTCAACCCTAGGACTTACATAAGTAGTTCACTTTATCCCTCAATTGAGGGAAGGCACCATAAATTCCATGTGGAGATGGGGTTGTACAATGATCTAATGAGGGAATCAAGTTAATGTGGCTATGAAAAGAAGAAATAGTCGATAGAGTTCCCATGTGAAGAAGCATGAGGATAAGAAAAGAAATATGAAGCACTGCCCAAGGGAACATGAAATCACATTTTACAAACCTGGATGGTTGTACGAGAGAAGGTATTACAAATAAAAGGGGTTCACAAGAAGGGGTCGTTCAAATCTCTGGTTCTCCACAATGTGGAGAGACTACGCAAAGGGTTTTTCTTCACGAAGTGGAGTGGCCAGGCCTAGGCATGGAGTATACATGAACATAATGAGTGCTTCGTGAAGTGTATGTGCTTTTGCGGAGTCTGAATTCATGGAGCATGGGTACCTTGAAAGCGTGACATTGAAAAGAAGTGTACTTAGCGAAGCATAGTTATACTACATTAGAATGGGATACACATGTGAATGAAAAGTACTTATTGAGGACTAAGTAATGTTTTAAGACCATTGTTCCCTTATAGATCTCCTTCATTTGTGATGGACCATGCACTTCACGAGGGGCATCCCTACGTGAAGAGGGGTTGCATATAAACCAAGGTAAATTATTTCTCAATGCTCAAATACATTGAAGAGATAATTTTATCAATGCTTCACATAGAATAAGGTGCTTCATAATTTGAGAAATGAGAAGTTTAAAGGTTAGGGTGTCCATCATTTGGGGTTAGGGAAGCCAGGTATTTATAGGTGAGAGGTAGCGTGAATCTATGACAGTGCGTTGAAAAGCCTATTGCACTTTTATATCAGTTGAGGCTTGAATTATGTTTGTCATAACCGCATAGTTGACTGACATTCCCTCCATCGGGCATAGTCCTCTTTTATTCCCCTCACAAAGCTCGTAGAGGCTTCTGTAAATTTCTATGAAATCAGAGAGGTGATACTATTACCTCTACGGCATGAATCATTCCATCAATTGTGACATAACCATAGAGTCTTCTTCCACTCTCTTCTACGTCAATTGTAGGGCAGGCCATGAGTTTATGTCAGCTCTAGTATTAAAGGGCTTCATGTTGGACATGGTGCTGAAGGGATTTTCGAAGGTGCATCAAAAGGCTACCCCTTGTTCCTTGGTGTGCTCATTGAAAAATTTTACAATGCATACATTTTGGTGGAAAAATATCCTTATAATGAATACTGTCAGTACATCTCCCACATAGCTTGACTTGAGCATCATGTTTTCCTGGTTGGATCATTTCATAAGATTAATTATATTCTATCATTATCTTTCAACTTTGTTCATTTCTACAAAACATTGTACTTTTTCATTGATTCTTATATCCTTTAATAGACTATGAGATCTTAATAGAATATTATTTACCCTTAATAATTTTCCTTCCCATAATATTTATTCTTCTAACATAATTGATTCTTCTATTGATAGTTTTCCTCCCTCTTGATTAATGATAGTTTCTTTAGAATGAAATTGTAAAATTATAGTCATATTATTTATTACCAAAACATCTACATCCCAAATAGTATCCCTTAAAGATTCATTATTAGAATATTGGTTAGTATATTATTCTTATTTTCTAGGAGTCTACCAACCTTAAAATTACTCTTTATTCATGGTTATTTATTTAAAAACTCATCTCTAACAATACTGACTATTGGAGGTGCATTTTTTTATATTTATACATCTTGAAAATCTCTATAATATATTTTATATTTTCCACAACTAAAGAAAGAAATTATCATCACTTGATCATTTAGAAATAGTGTATACCTTTTTAGTGGGTTAAGTTTCATCTATAGCTATGGTTGATTTACCATGAATCTATAATTTTCGTTCATAATATTATATCATATTATTCAATGAATTTTTATATTTAATAAATTTATATTGAGCCTCATTTAGCTATATTTATTTTCCTCCAAATTTTTATTAATATATTACAACAACTTATTTTTCCCTATAATCATCACCTTCAAAATTTCAATCTCTTACCTGAGATGTTTTCTTGTCTAAAAATCCATTATAATCCCATTCTCAAAATAAGTTAGCTTCTTATTGAGTTTTGAATTTTTATCAAATATTACATTAAGATATAATTTCAAAATATATTTAGTATACTTTCATTTATCCTCTTATTCATGGCTAAATATGACTTTAGGCTTTTCAGCATGATCCATAAGGGTTGTGTAATTTTTAGAAAAAATAATATCAGACTCACATGAGGGTGATGAGCCTCTACTCCATTATTTACTCATCAAAACCCTATTTATGTTTCTATATTCCTTTATATTCACTTAATCTTGTTTGGAAAATTATCTATAGTTCAATATAAAAAGATCTTTATTTTTAATCTCACTATATTTTTTATCATATTCATTTATTAGGAAATAAATTACAAATATCCCAACACATAATAAATTTAATCCTTTAAGTGGGAGCTTATATTTATTCATTCCTTATCCTATTCAATTATTTTTATAAATAAGTAAAATGATTTTCTAGTAACATTTATCACCTCTATCTTCTGCTTCTGAGATGTTTTATCTTCTATATTTTTAACTTTCTGGGTTTTAAATTAAATTTGTTCATTAAATATTTTTTTCTTATATGTATTTACTCCTATCATGTTTTATAAGATTGTTATAAAACTCATAAAAAGATTAGTTTCCAATTTATTTTATAAAATATATATTTGGATCAAATATTCCTATGAAATATCTCATTAGCTTCTTCATAATAATATAATCTTCCAAAAGAATCATGGAATCAAATGAGGTTACCTATTATATCATTGAATTTGTTAAATTAATCTTCAACATAATTATAAATGTCATTTGAATATCTCTGAAAAATGACCTCAAAATATAAATCTCAGTGTCCTTGATATTTTCATTACATTTATATATATTTTCATGTTTTTCATATATCTACTTAGTAGTTTTATTTCCCACCACCTTGGAGTTGGATTCTTCAAATAGGTATGACCTAATGTAATTCCATACTTTTCCAAATTATTTTATGTGTTTTTTGAATCAAAACTGATAATAACATATATTCTTATTATATTAAAACCCATTTTAAAAATATCATATACCGTTTGTCCTTGTGAAAGTAAATATTGAATCATTTAGTTCATATACCCTTAAAAGTAATTACCATAGAAGAAATGAACTCAACTACTGCTTACTAATTTCAAAATCTTCATCCTCAGTCTTGAGAAAAATTTGGAACATTACATGGAATACCTGATGTTATGGTAAAAAATTGTATTCCCATATGCATTGAAATCACTAAGAGGGGACGTGTGTGAATCATTGATCCATCTTACATTATTATTTCTTCCCAAAAACTATGTACTGATAAATATGGACCTTTTTTTCATATTTTATACCATCCACTAGTGAGTATTCAGAATATAAAATGTACCCAAAAAAAGAATGTACATGGTTCATCATTGAATTCCTACCACTTTTTATGATTGGGTGATGTTTCGCGACATATATTCTCTACTATAAATAACATGAATATAATGAATAGGATATTTCCAATAATATTTATTATAAATAACAGTAAATACTTAGTAGTTTATCTCTATAAATATTCTTCTTCGTATGTTCATAGTATCCACAAATGATGGATTCTTTATATTGGTGTTCCAGTAGTTGAATCCATCTCCCTAAGATCGTCTCCATTCTACCACCAAGTGGTATATTTTTACTTCCTCCAAAATATTCATCATGGGTACCATGGAATCCTAATAGAATAATTATTCAAATATATCCCCAAATATTGGATATTTTTAGACTTGTTCTTCCTCAATCCTATAAATATTCTTTCTAGTGATGATATCCAAGAATTTATAATAAAACATCCCGGGGATGTATTGATAACACAGATAGACTAATGGAATTCCTACTTATCACATTTCTTATTAATTCAATAATGCAACATATGTGTTGGTCTTTTCTACATTTACTATTCAAAACATAGGCACTATTAATTTTTATAATTTTCACATTCTTCTTTGAAATATTGAATGTATTATCTATGATGTTCGTATCAGGATATATATGTTAATTGATCACACCCATCCTTATTTGGTACCTACATAATTATATTTAAATCATAATACCACATGAGTATTATTATAAATATTTAAAATTTAGAAACATCATGATATTGAGTAGTTTTGATCTACACTCATTTAAATCATTCAACACATTCCCAAATTATTCCACATTCAAACTCACTTAAAACTATTTTCAAAACTCAAAAAGAATGTGTATTAATTTATTTATACAATATTTAAATATCTTGATATCAATATATAAAAATATTTCAGTTAATATTATGCATGTTCATGAATACATGTAAAAATTTATGGTATAGAAAACATGTTTTTAGTGTAATGAACACAGGGATTAAAATTAATCATCCATTATTCGATAACACCGCAAATAGGGACCTTATGAAAGTATATCATTTCAAAATTTTAAACCATCATTTTAAAATGTCTAAATATTTGTTTCATCCCTATAATGTGGTAATTTTTCCAATGTAAAACAACATGCATGCAATGTGTCTCAAGTATAACATTATCTATAGTATCAACATACATTATTAATGTGTAGTTACTTTTTACATGTCATGAATCTCTCATAATCAAATTTTTCACTAAAAAATCACTAAATACACCAGATAATGATTTACCAGGAGATAATATATCAGGAAACTTTATCAGCCTCAAAGTTAGATCCTCCCAAAATATTGATTGACAATACAACTTTATCAACTGCAAGACATAAAAAATTTCAATTATTTATCAAATTCATATATATATATATATATATATATAAACCAGAAGACTATAATACATTTTACCATTCTAATTCTTACCTAATTTGTTATTATCCCAATATAGTATGAACTCCAATACTCATACGACTCAAACGAATGAAGATCATGGTAACAAAAATTATCTTATTGTAGATTATTCACTTAAATTTTGAAAGGAGTCTCCATAGATACTAGATATTATATTCTTTTCTCATATAATAGGGATACTTATATTTTGATAGAATATTGAATATTAGAAAATAGTTAGAGAAATTAGGAATCATTTGTCACTTATTGTAAAATAATTTTATTTAATTTTAATGGATATAAAATTTTGATGTTAAAGAGTATATTTTATGTTTATGGGGTAAAACATAACCTGTTATGCATTTATCATCTTTATGAAGAAATGAATGATCTTATGTTTAGAAAAAAATTGATTATAGGTGAAAGATCTTCTATATAGTAATACTCTGAGAAGATTAAAAAAACATATGGTGACATATTTTAGGTAGGATATGATCAGAATTTGTGATACATAAATGTGAATAAATTAAATTAAATTTGGAATTAAAGGCATACTCATCTTATCAATAATAATAAGATAAATCTATTCTAAAGAAAAAATGTATGTGATATTTATTTGATAAAAAAAAGAATAGAACTAGTTGTTCTCCATATTCAAAAATATAAATATTATGAATTATTCATATAAGAAAGATAAAATTAATTCATACCCTCCCATTAATTATGTACATTCAGATATCAGTTTACCCATAGGAAATAATAATAAAAAATATTGATACATAAATTACTTCAATTATTGGTGACTTTACATACATTATTTTTATTATTCGTTTGAATCATAAATCAGTGGCCCTAAACATATTTATCAATTTTAAAAAGAGTGGCAAAACTTAGTTTTGTTTCTTATTCAAAACGTTTGGATTGATAATGGAGGATAGTATGAAAATAGTGCATTTGAATCTCTTCATGATAAAAATGGTATTCATCATGTTCTCATTACACAATATACACGAAAAAAAAATTATGTGACTAAATAAATGAGAATAATCATAGTATTTATATATTACATACTTTTGAATGAGAATTTCACTTCTTAGTACTTCTATAGAAAAGATATTAGAGTATCAGATCACATTAAAAATGATTCTTATAGAAACCATTTTCAAACATAACACTATATGAGATGTATTAAAATAATATATCATGTTATAATCACTTTAAGGTACATAAAAAAAATCATAAAATTTAGTGTTTAAAATAATGGGATGATTGATACATGTGTTTTCAATGGTACCTTCTTAGTTTATACTGTAAATAGAAGTGACACAATTTGTTAAACCATGGTAAAAAAAAATAATCCTTGAAATGTATAATGTAAATGTGCTGTAAAATTCATAGATATAAGTCAAAAACATGATAGAAAGTTCCATAGGACATGAAGATAGTGTTATTTCTGTAAAATAACATGATTATGTTCTTGAAAATGGTGAAAAGATTTTATGACTTGAAGTATATGATGATGATTCAACAAACTCATGTGATAGGGTGTCAAATAACATATCTAATCCATGGATGATAATATAATTAGAGGTCCAAAATATCATATTAGGTCAAGGAAAACACATTCAAACAAAGAAGATGTTTTGGACTGCAGGCCATACCTCACTTCTTTCTCATGTTGAACTAATAGATTTTGATAATGCTATCAAGAATCAAGAGTTAGATAATACTGTGAATGAATAATTTTAAGAGATACATAAGAATAAAAAATTGGAGTTGATACTCAATCCCGATAAAATGAATTTGAATATAAATATGGGATTTTTGAAAAATGTAAAATGAATGAGTTGTATTGGGGAGAAAAAAATAAAGGCTTATGGGAAAAGGGTATTCCCCAGTTGAAGGAATTGAGTTTTGTAAGAATGTTTCCCCAGTTTAAACACTTTATAAAATCAGAAAATACCTTTTAATTACATCACAAATGAAATATAAGATACTATAAATGGATTTCAGGTTTTCCTTCATCAATTTAGAGCTATAATAATAGGTTTACAATGATATACCTAGTGGATTCATGATGTGAAAAGTTATGAGTGGGATTTTCTGGTTATTTTTATCTCTATATAGTCTATAATAAGACCAAATAGAATGTTATTCCATTATTTAAACCAATTAAAATTGTTTTACATTCAAAAAAGGTATTTTGGGCATCAGTTTATAAATTTAATATTATTGTAGGGCTTCACACATTGGATTTTTTATACTAATTATAACATATTTTCAAGAATGTAAGAATGTTGATGTTAAGAATTTTTTATGAAGATTAAAATGTTATTTGAAATGTATGTTCTTAGGGATTTATGATATTTCCATGGTTTATAAATTTCAATTAATACATGATATATTTTACTATCTCACAATAAGTATTCCCATGAACTACTAATGATGTTTGGAATATATGATTTAATGACATTTTCTACACTAATATCAGTGGGAACCAAGTTATTAAATTTCATGGATTGGAATGTAGTTAATCACAAATAATTTAGGTGGTAACTAGAAACACACTCTGATAGAGAACTGATATTGGTTTTCATATGGGTGCATTAATTTGGGACCCCCTCCATTTTAACAACCCATCCTTCCTCAAAAAAATTGATGATGTTCTAAATGGTTTCTTGTAAATGGATGAAAGAACCCTTTCTATTAAGAAAAAAATTATAAAAAACATCCATCTAGAAATTAATATCTCAATGAATCTACCTTTTTGTTTCCACATATATGTTGGTCAAGTGTTATTATTTTAAAAAAAGTATCTTCCACTCATCTCAATCATGTTTTTAATTATGGTTAGCTCTAAGTTGAATCTACATCTAAAAAGATTATTATGATTATATTCGTTTATGTGATTTATAAAATTGAAGTACCTTATTTTTTAAGTCCACTACATTGTTGTAGTGTTTACACTGTACATTTGGTAAAATCTACCCCCCTCAATCCCACTCGATTTTTCTAATTCTCAAAAACTTAGGTTCATGCACCTTTTGAAGATTTTGCCTCCACACACTCTACCATTGGGTTGGAACCTTTTCCTCACATTTATCTATATTTCCATTGAGTTTATACTTATTCTAGAGAGGTTATAATTATTCTTGTACTTTAATTGGGTATTTCTAATGTGGTGTCATTTAAGAAATTTTCTAAGCCTTTACTGGGATATTTCTTACATCTAGGATCCTAGTCTAATAATGACTCAGATGCTTTCCTTTAGGATTATCATGAATATTTTGGTTTTTCTATATCTTAATTTTTTATTCCTCATAGGTTAAAATTTCTAATATGGTGACCCTTCTCGACCTACCCACTATCACTCATAACTCTTTCGAAGTAATGGTGGATAATGTGTCAGAACCACCAATGGTATCATGTTCGAAATTCCATAACCATAGGGGGATAATCTCAAGAACATCCTCCAATGGTATACATATGAGAGATAGGTATAGATAATATTTAGCTCCCACAAATATTTTTTCTATGAAAATTACGTTTGAAGATCCCACTCTATGTATGAGTTTTCTTTTTTTATGGATTATTATTAACTATAAATGGTTAAAATTGAAATAGAAGGTTGTGAATATTTTCAAGATACTGTTAATAAAAACCCATGGGAGGTTGGGTTCATAAATATAACCCTATTAAGAATGTAAATACATCTATATAATTTAATTAAAATATATGAATGTGTGTTCACATGCACTAGTATCTTAAGAAACATATAAAAGTTTTTCTTTACTTAGTGGATACATAGATTATTATTTTGAAGAATTTGAGTACTATTGTGATGATTATTGAACTAATATTATGTTCATATAATTGTTTCAATTATATCAAATAATTGACATATTTTTGGAATTAATGAATAAGGAATATCATTAACTTGGAAAATAATATTTTTCATGATGATGAATTGAAGACGATGAAGATGAATTAAAAACAAGGCTATGAAATATTTCATATTTTAATGATAACCCTAAAAAATGATGAATACAATGAAAATTTTCATTTTTACGAATGATATTTAAAGTTGAATTTGTATTATGTATTTGAGTTTATATTTGGAATTTCTTATAGTTCACATTGAGATTTTTCTAAGTGTTACAAAAAAATCAATAACTATAGGCCCTCCTTAACCACATATTAGACCTAGGCGGTCAAAAATATGGGAGGTAGTCAACTTGGATATCTCACGGTGGTATGTGAAGATTAATTTCTCTTTCAAGGGTAGTTAGGATAGTTTATAAGGATTATATGAGGATCATTGGGTGCATAGTGCCTACGTGCTGCTCGGCTGGACCATGTAGGTGTGGTGAGACCTAGTGTGGGTGTGTGTGTAGTTCCAATGTTCCAAACCTTATGCCAAATCACAAATCATATGGAATTAAAAGTATTATTAATTTGATTAATAATGAACATATGTCTGATTTGGGATGCAGTAGAACAAGTAATCTTCATGCATTATAAAATTGTGCTAATATCAATGTTGTTCGATAGGATGCATCTTTCCCATTCAATCATCTCCATGGTTTCATCTCTAACCTCCATCCTTTTACTAGTTCTGGAACACCTGAGTTCTGCATGTAGAGATCTATCACTATATTATTCATGAGATTGTTGTATGATCTAGATCTCTTGATGCAGATGATGAGTTCTCATGCATGAAATCATCAACCTCCATAGATTTAACTATTTGAGTAATTTGGCATTGAAAATTTAGAAGAAGTTTTGGAGGTTGTTTTAGGAATCATTAGTATAAGCAAGAGTTCTATATTTGAAATGAGGATGAATCGTGTGATTCTAGTATCATGTAAGAATCCATTATCATGAAGATTCCATGTTTTTCATCAAAATATTACATGAGAAATGCCAAATGATTCAGGTGAACTAGAATTCATGAGATGACATATTTTGAATAGATTTGATGAAATCCTTGATGAGACTATTTTATCCAAGCATAAGGTGGTATGAATTTGTGCAAAATTTACTATGAATTTCGATAGACTAAGAAGGATAATGTTGTTGTTTTTAATGTTTTGTCTAAGATCACTAATTTTTATAAAATAGATAATCATCATGCTATAATTTACATGAAAACCCATAGAGTCCTATGATCCACTAAGCCATAATAATTGGAACATGTCATGTAATGAGTTTTATTAAGAATAAGATTCACACACACATTCTAATTAATAAAAATTACTATATGTTCAGACTATCATGTAATGTGTTCCTTATATTCTATCTTGGTCAAAGAACATGTTAGTGTTACATATATAAGCACATATTTAATTTGAGAATTATTTTATATGAACTATCATGAAAACAATATAGTTTTGTTATGGGTAAGTAAGATCTAGTGAATAATTTTTGTCATGAAGTTTTATATGAATTTGATTCGTGAGAAGAAGAAATTTCAACTAGTGATCAAACATTTTGTGGAGAAGAAGAAATTAAAAATAACATATTCCCATTACAGTTTACATGATAAAGATAGTGTGCCTTCAAGATTGGTTTTTAATTTTTCCAGAACATTCCCATAAAAAAAGAAAAATAAACATCTTCATGTATATTTGAGGCATAAAATTAAGGAAACATAAATTCTAGAATGGAATAAATTAAAATATAACATAAAATAATAAGAATAAATTATTATTTTTCAAGGTTTTTGAACATGAGAAGATAACAGTGATATTATGTAGTATCACTATGGCTTAAAATAATATTGAAGGTTTATTTTTTTATTGAGTTCTACAAATATATGGTACTCTAAGAATAAAAAATAATAACCAATAAAATAGACAGTTTGGATATATTTCATTGAGGGTTTTTTATATTTTAATCAGTAATAATATTAATATCATTAATAATAATGAAGATAATGTTTTTCCTAGCTATAAATTCACTATTATTTAGGACATATCATGAATAATAGTGGTTTTAAAAGATAAATAATAGATCTTTTATTATCATTTAGTATCATATGAATTGGGTGAAGAAGATGAATAATGGAACAAACAATATATGGATGAAATTAAAAAGTAATATGATCATTTTCCCCATGAAGAAAAGGAAATAGAATATGATATAAGATAATATAAATATATATATATATATTCATTTGTCTAAATTAAATAAGTGAAAGAAGACGTAGTATAATATTATATTTCTAATGTGAATTAAGAATGAATGTTTATTTCCCACTATTTCTCACGTAATAATTAAAGAATATGGAGAGAAAATCAAAGTAACACACTGAAAACCATCAAATGTCTAAACAAGTGAAAGACATTATTTTTTATTTCAATGTTACTTTAAAAAGGTGGAAACTATCTTTAGTTGTTGTATAATGAATGTTTAGGTAGCACATGAACTATAAATTTAATATAGTGAAATGAAAGTGAATGGATAATCCATTTTTATTATAACCACATATATAATATTTTTTCTAGTGGTTGTCTAGTTTTAAATTTTTACAAAAAAAATTTACATTCTACACTTATTGAGTAGTGAACATTGAAAATATTTCATGTTACATTTGTTACATTCTTTTATATACATTCATATGATAATAAAAATATAAAAAGATAATCAACATCCAACACGTCTAATAGGCAATGGGATAAAAATTATAAAAGTTTAAAATCTTCCCACATTGATTAACCCACACTAAGTGTTATAAATATCTAAAAGTGGTCCTATAAATTGGTATAAAATGGTATTATTTATTTTTTTAGATTATCTATGTTTATGTTATTCAATTTTTAATAATTATTTTAATTACTATGTTAACAATGAAATACAATTTTGGGGAATATAAAATTATCTATAAGAATAATTCTATTTAATCAAAACCATGATGAATTGTTGAAATAAATAAAATATAAATTTAAATAATATAATTTTATTCTAAATATGTTGAATTATAAATTTATCCATGAATTTCCAAGAATAAATACATATTAATCATGGAAAGTGAAGATCATATGAATGAAGTTTCCATTAAGATAGAAGGAAAACATTGGAACCTTAGGTGAGCCAGGAATTGTAAGTGATCATGTGGTTAGTGAAAATTCTCATACAAACCATCCACAATATAATGATTCTTGAACAAGTGGTGAAGATGTGGAATACAAAACCATTTAAGATATATCTATTGATAAAATTTAAATATAATATCCATTTAATTAACATATAAACAATGTATCTTGTTTGTGGAGTCATTCAGTGTATACAAGAAGTGATCGCCTTGTTGGAAGAATAAGTCAATAATATAGAGAAGGGATTGCAAGAAATTATTTTGGAAAATATAGAGTTCTTCATACTTGTTCAATATATTGAATAAAAATTTCATGTTGAAGTATAAGAGAAACATTGAGTCAAGAATACTGAAAAAGAAGAAATCCATGAACATGAATAAAAACTAAAAAAATATCATTTATGTTAAAGATTTACAACTTGATGAAAAATCTAAGAATATCATTGAAAATTAATTTCTACTACAATGAAAAAATTTCTATATTAATATTAAATTTAAATGGTTAATAATTTTTGTTAATAAAAGGATGTAGTGATTGATGATAAAAAACAACCTCAATGTGAGATTTTTAGAAATATAATTTTATTTGGCCAATTTTGTGAAGAAAAAAATTGATACATTAGAAAACAAATAGAAATTTTATGATGTTACTCAATTCTCAATATAAGATTGTAAGGTTAAAAGTCCTCCAATAATTGATAATAAGATCATTGAATTATTCAATGATCTATCAAAAGTATCTGTGACGATATTGGTACCATGCATACCATATTATAATAATGCTTCTAAATATGTTTACATGAATATTTTAAAAAGGAAAACAAAATATATACATGTATGGATGAAGAATTGTGATTAAAATACTACCATGATGAATAGGATGTGTTGGAATCTGAATGTGGAAGCTATTTCCTAACAAATATCCCAACAATTTAGAATGATGGTAGAAAAAACATATTGTTGATATAAAAGTATCTTCTTTTGTGCGTCAATTTTGGGACTACAACATATTAAGGTATTTTTCAATATATTATTAGTATAATCATATAAATTAAAAGTAACAAAAGTATCCCATGTCAAGGTGGAGAAAGATAGACATGAGGAAGAAACATTCATAGTATAATAAGAGTCTAAAAATATTCACCAATTTTTGAATTCTTGAAAATACCTATGATGTTTGAAAAAAAGGTTGTCATAAGAATTGTACATTCTTTTATCCACATGTATCCAAATTTTATAATAATATAAAACCCCAAAATCCTATTTAAAAATAATAAATATCCCTGGGAAGTAATAAAATTGTTTTAGAAAATAAAATTTCAACCATGTGTATTTTTGGTAGAAAATCCTAGAATACATTGGATTATGGATCCATGATGTTGAAGTAAATTTTTTCATCAAATAGAAAACAAAAAATAATGATCAAACAAAAAAAATGAATGTGGAGAATCCAATATTTCATCAAATGTTCCTATTAATTTTTACTAATTTGGAAAAGAGAATTGGTTAGAATGAGGATAATGAAACAATATTAAGCTATTTCTCATGCCAATGTAATAGAAAATATTCCACATGAAGAAGTTGTTTTTTTAATGAGGTGAAACATGACAAGACACAATTCTAAATATTACTCTTCAATAATTCTAGCATAAAAATAATTATATAAGAAGATGAAAGCATCAAATGGTGTTACAAGTTCTTTAACATATCATGAATAAATATGTTTTACAAAAAAAATTAAAAAGTGATATTATCCACATATAATAAAAAAATTGTATTTTAGACGATCATGCACAAAGAGTAAAGGAATTATAGAAACTTGGATGAGAAAACTATCATTACCGAGTTTTCACGTTGAGTATCAAAGAAGGATCCAACTTATTCCGTTAATATATTTTTCTATATTTGTTCGTATTTTGAATGGAATTGAAAGTGATGCTAGTTATCAAGGGTTAACCTGAGAAGTAATTAGTGCTAAACATTCTTGATATAAATTCTAATGATTTCATTATCCTTGAATTATTTCTCAATTGGTATTAAAATGAAAATATGATTGAAGATAATCTTTGATGAAGTTGAACAATTTGTTTTCATATCCTAAATAGAAAATGACAAATAATATGCCATCTTTGATTGATCTTACAGTTGGATTCCTAAAGAATATGTATTGAAGAAGGTTATACATGGTGAAGTTGTGGATGTTTTCAAGTATTTATAGTCATAAGTAAAAGATCCATTTTTTGTATTCTCCATATTCTTACACCTTGATATCCATTCATGAGGAGATATACCTTTATGAATTTGTTTCGGATTGTTTCCCTTGAAGGTGATAATGTAAGAATAACGATGAAGATTCAAGAAAATATTATTTCATAAAAATATGACTACTCTAGAAATTTCATGAAGATCGTATAATTTGAAAAGGTACGTTTTTAATATCCTCTAGTATATGAATAAAAAACAAAACCTAAAAGAAGATCAATTTATTTAATCAATGATATAATAAAAGTAGAAGTATGGAAGTGTTCCATGTTCATGTGTACTTTTTATTTCACATAAATGTTTTTTCATTAGTTTATTGATGTAAGTGAATAAGTTTTATGTTGATATTAATTATAAATGTTTCAAATATCCATTAGTATCATCATACTAAAATAAAAGTGGATAACCCTTGATGAAATGTGTATGATTTTTCATTCTAGGAGTTATAATTATCGGTTTCTAGGTGATATCTTTTTTACCTAAATAAAATCCTATTATTTTTTACATATAATATAGATCATGTAGATGTAGAGTGGAAAGTTGTTTGGAATATCATTTATGTGTAAAATAAAATTATTTTCCCATGAAATATTTATTTCATATAAATAAGTGGGAGATAAAGTTAAATTAATGTTTTGAAATTTACAGGGGCGAGAAATAAGTGAATGTCTCACATATCGATATATTCATTTGGAAATAACATTGTATATATTCAAAAATAAATAAAAGGGTTGATATTGAATAAGCCACTTTGTGTATTGGTTTTATTTGTGTTCAATGGGTTTTGTTGAATATAAATGGTTTTAAACGAAATAGAAATATATCAATAAGTTGAATAATGTTTTTAAAAAACTATAATTATAGTTAAACAGACGAATCTAAACCTCATAAGATAGTAATTGAATCTTTTATGATTGAATAAATAATAGAAGGGATGATGTTCTTAAGTATTACTATCTTAAGAATTATATATAATGTGTTCTTCACATTAAAGATATCAAGATAATTATTTTTTATAATATCATTTTAAATGTGCTGATTGTATAATTAATATTAAATTTAATTATTTGTGTCAATGATATTGAAGAATGGACACATTTTCCACAAAAATAACGATGAAATATGAGGACCACATAAACAATATTTTTCATGTTGATTAATTTAACCAATATATTATAAATTTAAAATAAATACATGAAATATTTCATGATTTCATAAGGACCATGATAATTGTTTAATACTGTGAAAATATCTTTTTTCAAGAAGAATATTAGATTATGAATTTAAGAGAATGGACTGATATTTGTATTTTAAATATCTTATATTTAACATATAGATTATTCCAGGTGTTACAAAAAGATTGACTAACCATAATACAACTAGGGACCACCTCAACCATATATGGAACCTGGGTGGTCAATCACATGTGAATAAATCAACATGGTCATCCCATAGTGACATGTGAATTTCCATTGTACCATCACGGGAAGGAAGGTATGGGTATAGGTATTTCTTAAGGATTAGTGGGTGTATAATGCAAGTAGGGTATCCGAGTGGACCACATAGGAAAGGTGTGGCCTGGTGCTGCTGTCTGTGCATTGTTTCGGGTGCTGATTCCATTTTAATGTTGAGAAGTCGATGGAATACTCATTATCAATAACTAGTTGAAGAAAAAATGACAGTCTAATGTTGGATTCTGTATTGTAATTATAGTTAATTCATTTGAAGAGTTACTCATAGATTATTTCTATTTGATGAGATTCATCTAAATCTTCTAATCATCATTAAGGTTTCTTCATCAAACTTAATCTTTTGATTGGTTCTGTAAAAATGAAATAATATATTTGAAAATATTTCATGACCATATCTTAGATAGATATTATTTCTAGATCAATATATACAAAAGATGAAAATGAGTTTCCAGGAATGTGATATTCATCTTTCATTCATGGTATTATCATAATAATTTGAAATTTCAAAATTTAAATGTTGTGAAAGAGGTTGTTTTTTCCATTGTGGTACATCCATGAATTTAATCATTAAAATGAGAATAATGTATGTATTTCTAGTATGAAAGGAGAAACCAATATCACAATAACTAAATTTGTTTATGTAAGATTACTTCAGAAACACAAAATTATTTTTTTGATATAAAATATATGACATAGAATATCTTATGTGTCATTAAAGGTATCCAAGTTGAGTCTTTTTTAAGCTAATTTGGATCAAGGTTGGCGAGCCTTGCATATAAATACTGGGGGGATAGGGGAGGAATGTGATGTTTCTAATGAATATTTATTTGGGAGATCTTCTTTTCTGAAAATTGAGTACCTTCATGATTTCTTTTAAGAATCGTTTGTTTTTATGATCCAATCATATCTGGAATGTGGTTTGTTTTGTGGATTAATTTTCCTAGACAATAAAAACTACACATTCATTTTAAAATATAGGAAGAAACATATAAATCCATTTTTACATTAAGGTTTTTATGTACCCTTTCCTATTTAGAGAACAAATGAGGGTTACATGAATAAAAACATACTTTATATTTTTAGTATTGAATAATTGATTTCATGAAGCTAATATGGTTTTAATAAAATAAAAGATATATCCATCTAATAATATAATTAATGACAGTTTTCTGTTCTTTTGTTTATTACGAAGAATACAGGTGAACCATTTCTAATCACTTCTGTAAAGAAGTATAACTTCACAATTTCATATACCCATTCATGTTGCACAAAAAAGGTAGTTTGCATGCATAATCAGTTGTCAAATAGGTGTACAGATGCACATGGAAAAATATTACTAAACATCTACATGTATATTTGATACTAATGTATGAAGTATCCTATATTGAAATATTGAATAAATTTAATGTATCACATAAATTAATATGATTAATATTTTATTTGATCTAGGGTTTACCAACTCAAGAGAATTCCTTTGATATCGTGAAATGTCACCCATGAGTATAATAATATTAAAAGGGTAGTGTGATTCAATTGCATAAATATGTTATCCACCTTGAATAATGGAGGCGAACTGGTAAAATAAAAAATATGTTTTTTATCAAGGAAGTATAAGATTTATGTTCGTAGTAATATTCATATCATTGAAAATGAATAAGTGAAAGTGTATTGACAGTTATAAATGTATTATTATTTATGATAAACCTAGAAGAATAATGTTTCTTCTATATATCAAAAAGATCTTTCATTATCATTCGGTATTGGAAAAAAGATTAAGTCACGATAAGAATTAGATCGATATTCGATATGTGAAATAAGAAATTATTATTCATATATGTTTTCATGTGAATATGAACAAATAGAAGAAGATGTGAGAAAATACTTGTGTATATATGACAATTTTGAAGAAAAAGTAGGATTAGTATAACATCCTAGAGTTATAATACATTTATATTACAAAATTTATTATGAATATCCATTACATTACACAAATAGCTTCATGAGGTCAATAATAGTTTAGTGCCTTCATAAATTTGGAACATAGTTTTCTAATCTAGTGATTGATCCTCAATGTTTTCCATAATGATATTCCCACTTAGTACTCCTTATAGACATAAACTAATTAAATATTTCCTCATAACCTTGGTAAAGGAAATATAATAAAGGGTGTGCTCAATTTCCCAGTTAGGCTAAACATAAAAGATATCAATATATGATCATATTAAAGGATACCATGAATTTGTGTGTAATATAAAATGATCACCTCATTTGATAACTATACACTGCGTATCTAATGTCATAATCTTAAGTCAAGGAATAAATATTGGCAATTCCAAAGATATAAATCAAAATATAATCAATTAAAATGATATATAAGGGAATAACATTGTTATAAGGCATATAAGCTTTGGGGTACATATAAGAATTGAAAATCCTCTCTATAGTGGTCAAGGATCTCTACCATGGACGTCGTAGCATACAATGTTCTTTACTAAACTAAATTCACTCTTCCTTATATCCCCTCTTAATTTCACGTGGTTCACTCCCCATTCTATCCCTATATTATTCTAATGGGTTCATTTCCCATTCCAGACATTTCTATCTCCTGAGATATATAAATATTTAACCAATGCATTGGATGGAAATATTGGCCCACCCCTCACATAATAGAAACCATATTTATTTTTTTGACATAATCATTAAAATTCGTGATATCATAACCCATGAATTGAAATGGGTATCATAAACATTTCTACATATAATAAACCATTAAATGAAATGGTTATCATAAAAATTTCCTCATATCAAAACCTGTAAAAAATAGATAGTTTTCATTATCATTTCATTATTGAATAACCAATGAAAATAAGTTTCTTTCATAATATTTTCGTTATTTTTTAACCCATGAAAGTGAAATAGGTGTCATAAATATCATAAAATCATAAAATAAATCATTAATAGAAATAATATTAATGGAATCCTTTGATAATATCCCCAGTAAGGCATAGGTAACCCCAATGGATGTCATCTTTGATGGAAATTGATTTGGAAAGATCGTGTAAAGAATTTATTGGGGGAAACTCCTTTCCACTTTGAAATAATATTTTTAAAACATAAAACATTTAAAAAACCTTATTATTTATAAATAATTATTAATACTTTTAAATTAATATTTTAAAATAACATAAAACACTTTTTAAACAGAATTCATTTTTGAAATCATTTTATTTGAAAATAATCTTTGAAACATATAAATGTATATTTTAAAATATTTTAATATACATTTAAAAAAAATTAAAATAAATTTCCATGAAATTTACCTAAAAATATTATTTAAAAAAATAAAAACATTTTTATTAAATATGGATTTGGAATAAAACAAATTTCTGACCGAATAGATAAATAAAGATAGATGTTATTAAAAATGTTTTATTGCTAATTTTAAATACCAATGTGGGGTGGGGGGAAGGTATCATTCAATGAAGATATAATTAATAAATATATTTTAAGATACATATTTATAATTCATGAGAGGTATAAAAATATATTTCAACATTAGAGACTTAATAATAAACAATCACGATAAATGATTAGATTCCAATATAAAATACTTAACACTTTTGTACCATTGAATCCTAAGCCTAATTAAGAAATAACATAAAATTAATCTCAAAATATCATGAGTATGGGTAAATTAATTATATTAAATTTAAAAAGGTTTGTATATACATCTCTTGAAAGGATATAGTTGTACAATGTAACCTGCGTCTAACAGACGGTAAATTCAGGCCCACATCCCTTACTGACTTGTTAAATTTTAAACCATAAGACCCACGAAAGATAGATACTAAAATCAATATTTCAACCCTAGTATCTCTTGTTATAAGAATAATAATATATATTCCTGGGTATTATATACACCACATTAATTTATGATGGGGTGAATATTACATGTGTCATACAAAAGTAAAAAAGAGAGGCATAAATCCCTTATTTAAAGTCTTAACATCTATCAAACATGTTAAAACCTCATTTATAATGAATATAAGTTAATTATAAATCATATAACTGATTATATTAAAATATATAATACCATGTAATATTTCTTTATGACTGTTTATTACCATTTTATTAATAATTCCATTTTAATGTTATGTTCCTGGTAATAACAACATTTTTTTCTTATCTGTTTTAACTTTTTGTTTTTGGTCCCCTTATTTAAATATTTATTTTATTATCTGTATAATTTAAACCTTTATATAACTATAATATATATTTATTATATATATGAATTTTTAGTAATCAATCAAATTTTTTTATATACAGTAAACTTTTCATGGAGATTGTCGGTCTTACATATGTGTGAATGTTGTTTTTCAATTTCTTGTTTTGTTGAAATAAAGAAAAGTAAATGATTTGTATTTTCCTTATAAAGTAATTTTTATTTCATTTTTATCAAAAAACATTATTATAACCATCCATAATAAATTCCATGCAATGCATGAATGATTCACCCCATATCGTGAGGAGATAGTCCGTGGTACCCATGAACGCCGTTATCATATTCCCAGAAAATGGTAAGCATGAATTTAGGTGTGATATAGTAATTAAAAACCCAAAATAACCTCATATATATAATATATATCATATATAAAATAGAAATCCATCATTATTACCAACTATTAATGGTGGTAACAGAGAAACAAATGATATCAGTTCATGATGTAGTAATCTGTCGAACAAATGAATGATGATTTCACAACCCATTTCATGGAAGTGTGTGTGGTTTTATGTCACAATATTAGAATAAAAAATTATCAGTATATGTATGATAACTATGTTATTATAGAATAATCACATAATAATAATTCAATGGGGTAGAAGAAGTAATAAAATCAAAATGCTTGTTGATAAATGTTACATCTTCATCGAGTATCCTCTATGGAATTGAACTAAATCTTTCCTTCATTGTATTTATGTAAAAAAATTCCTTATAGGATTATGGGAGGGAATTTGAGATGTTATTTGGGTGGATCAAGGTCGATCCAAATGCCTATATATGTGTGAATAATCGGGGATATAGAGTGCTATTTTATTGTTAAAAAGGATTTTCATTCTTGTATATACACAAAACTATTAACTATTGGGATTTATCCCTTACCTCATGTTCCAAAAAAATTGATTAATAATGGAGGGGATCATTTAGTTGGTGTTTATACACCTCCACCACCAAAAAATAATCAAATTTGTATCATGCCATTATTTAGTATTTATGTTTATCAAATATCAACCTTTTAATTTTTTTACCACATTAACTTGTATGTTATTATTTACCTAGGTAATTTATACTTTTTAAAAAAAATTATATTATATTTATTAGATAATTTAACCCTTATGGGTCTATATATGAAATATAATTTATTATATTAAAATTTTTATTATTTGTAAAATTAATACAAATTCATGTAATGCAGAGATATACCATTTAAATACAACTATGCTAATAGAGTTTTTACAAAATATTTTTAAATAAAATGATTATAAAAAACATTTCCCCATTAGTAGAACATAGAGTATATTTATTAACAATTAAAAATAAACTGGTAGAGGTTAGGGGTATTTGAAAATATAAATAATTGAATATATTATTATTTATTATAAAATACAAATAATTTCAATTTTGACATTAACCTTTTTATTTGAATTTAATAATTATGAAGAAAATGATGGAATTAAAATATATTATTTTAAAACCACATAAAATTGATATAATCATCAAAATAATTAATTTAATACAATAACTGATTCAATTGACTTAACTTTTAATATTTTCAATGTCATTTATTTTATTTATTTATAACTAAATTATTATTGAGTGGCATTTCTTATGTGTTAAAGTAAATATTTCATCTATAATAATTTATAATAATTTATCATAATAAATGAAATTGTTTATCTTTCAAAGTAAATTTTTTAATCTAACATTAGATGTTTTCCCCTATCCCAAATTATTATAGATATTTAAGGCAATGAAGGTTCCTTTTGTGTCTTTTTCCTAAAATAATATATTATATAGGTCACATTCATAGAAACTTTTTCAAGAAAATTAATTATATAGACACTATGGTGGTCAGGGTCCAAATATTTCCAAAAAATGGATTTTGGAAAATTTGGTATGGTAGTTTACCCCTTACCTTTTTTGTTTAATTGTAGGTAACCTCAATTTTTACCTTAATCAAGGTCATTATTTTTAAATGTTTTCACTGATAATCATGGTCAATAATTAATATTAACTTATTATATAAAAAAATTATGTTTATTAAATATATTTAATCCATTTTCCAAATTAAATTTACATAAGTGTCATAATTTATTTTTATATTAATCCCATAGAAGCACTGAGAAAGCGGGTTTTTGATGTGAAAATGTTCAAAAGTTTCCAATGTTTTTATATCCAATTTTTAGATGAAAATCATTATAATGACCTAAATTGTATACATATATGTTTATTTGAACCAATTAAACTTTAAACCCAATTTAAATTATATTTTATCTTTATAAATAATTTTTCTTAAAGTAATGTTTTCAATTTAAACTTGTTATTTTTTCACTATTCATAAAAAATGAAACATTTTAGAAAAAACCCAAAAATTAACCCTAAGATAATTTTTATATTTTGATATACTAAATTATGGATAACTTCTGACATAATTTTTATAAAGTTTTATAAGATTATTTTTAAAATAAGAATGTAATAAATTGGTGAAAATTTTTTTTTTAGAAAAATAAAGTTTTTATGAATAAAAGTAGATAATTTTTGTTTCTCTATTATAGAAAATTCATAATATTAACTTTTAACTTTTTATTTTCTGTATATATATATCATTATAATCACTCACCAGAAACTTTGGAGTAATTTATTTAGTTAAAATATTTTTATGTATATATAAATAGTCTTTTATAAAATTATTTCCTTCATTTTAAAATGGTTTTTATATTCATTTATAATTTATTGGTCACAAATGAATTAATTAAATATATAAATGAGTAAGAAATATAATTATTTAATTAATTTTATCATATATGTACACTCCATTCTAATTTCTTCATGATAAATATCATATAAATAATAATAATTCAATTGTATGAAATGTTTCGTTGAAACTCAGTGTTTCATATAACAAAATATAAACTATGTATTATGTGCAACACAAGAAAAAATTATTCTTTCATGTAATGAAAGGTGAACTCATTAATACTTAAAACCCCAACTAAAAATGTTTTTTCATGTCACAAATAAATATAGAAAATATCAATTGTATTTGAAACAAATCACAAAATCTAGAAGTGTAACAAGTAGCATATAATTTTGTTACAATGAGTGGAGTAATGAAATTTTCATTACTTCCTCTATGAAAGTTGAATGTAACGATGAAAGAAGTGAAGATAAAATAAGTATTGTTACAACAATAAAAATTCTTGATAGGTGAAAGACATTATTGATGTTACAATGTACCTTTAAGAAGGTGGAGGCTATCGTTAGTGTAATTATATAGAGAATGTAAGGATAAAAATAAAATTAGATTAACTATAGTGTGAAACAACTGAAAGGATATTCCATACATACATTTACCTCATTAAAATGATTTTTTTTGTGTTAGTTGAGTGGTATTGGATTATTTCTGAACAATTTCAAGGATTGACAAGTCTTATTGGGTAGTGAACCTTTTAAAAATATAAGGGACCTTTACACACCTACTTTAATATAATTTCATATAATGAGGAAAATAGAATAAGATAATCAATATCAAAATGTGTCTAAGAGGTAATGGAATAAAATTTATCAATTTTTTAATTTTCCCAATATATATTCACCCCCTTTTCATTGTTACATTTTTCCCAAAGTTGTTCTTTAAAGGTATTCTATAAACGGGTCTGTTAACTACCATCCTAAATGATCTCCATTGTAATAATTATTTTCTAGGTCCTTAAATAAAATCAAATTGAGAATTTATCCCTATTTAATTTCATAACAAATCAATATCACTAGTATCTATTATATAATTCACATAAAAACTAGATCTTCAAAAAATGTTTTCATAAAAAATATAATTTATGAATTAAATATATAAGAGACTATGAAATAGAAAAATATGGTTATTCTAGATTTTATATATAATATTATAGAAATTAGTGGCCTCTATATAAAAAATAATGATTAGTTTTTTTAATTTGACTTCTATAATTTTCTTCTCCTTTTTTCATTCCAAATATGATGTCTTAGAGAGGGAGATTATTTGGAAAGATAATTCTTCCTTCCAACCAAGACATTCAACATGGTTTATTGGGGGACATTAATACCATCATGGATAATTTAGGGATGATAGATGGTTTGGTATATTCTATAAAATTGGTGTTAGAAATAATAACCTTCACATCACCCAAAAATGTCATAGATATAGTGAATACAATATAGATGTTAATGAATTTTAATAATAAGAAAGGAAAAATAAGACAAAAATTACAATTGGAGCACAATATTTCTATCATTCAATGTTTTCATATTTTCCCCATATAATTTTTACTAATATAGATCTCACCTTATCAGACCATTCATCTCTATGTATTTACCAAAAAATAGGGCATGTGAGAAATGGTTGTTTGTTCTACTCTAATTTTATGTTTTGGGACACTAACATTACCCATATAGTTAACTCCCCCTACAGTAAGTCCATATATATATTTTCATGGGTTGGTATCTATAGTAGGTTAATACATCTCAAATGGACATATAATTGTGTTATAATAGTTGAACTAACACTCACACTTTCATCGTGTCCCTCAAAAGTGAAATTGAGAAACTGAATATAGAACTATAAGAGAGGGGAGAGGATGATATATTTTCACTCCTCAATAATAAGAGAAAATGATTTTCAATGAAACTTCTGAAATAATAATTAAATTCAAAGAATAGGTATAATGATTTATGGCTATGGGGGGGAGGGTAAAGACACCGATAATTTTCAAACATGCTAAACTTGGGATTTTGAGTTTTCCTTTGTACATATTTAGGTTGGGTTCTTGGAAATTTCTCTTGGGAACTCGGTGTGACAAATTTAAAATTTGTTGTATTCAATCTTTGTATCATTGTTCAAGAGTTACCCCTCATGTTGCCATTGAGGTTTTGGAGTAAAAGGGCGTTTTTGGGTGGGCATGCCCCTATACACTGTTGGTACACAATTAGTGGTAACCATACACCCAAACTAAGAAACCACGTAGGAGGAGGCAAAAACTACCGCACGGGTCCCACACGGTTGTGCGCCTTAGCCCATGTAAGTGTGCGATTAGGTCTCATTAGGCAGAGGCAGTCACTCGATCTCCGAATGCATTGGAAAACTATGATGACTATCTGTGTTTCATTCCAGTTCATTAAAAATGATTTCCCTCCATCTCTCTCTCCCTCCAATTTAAACACCTTTGTCCCCCCTACTCAACCCCCACAGACTCCCCAGCCCTTGGTGTGCCTCCCTCCATATCATACTCTCCTTGGGCTTTGATTCATGGGAATTGTTTTTCGGATCCATCAAAATCTATCTTGTATGTCCTCTTATCTCTTGTTTTCCTCTTCTTTTAGGGTTTCCTCTCTTATATTTTGGGGGTTTTAGTTTTCTAGTGGGTATGGTATTCAATTTAGGATTTTAATGTCGAGTTTTGGGTTTTATTCTCTTAGATTGGGTTTATTCTTGCCTCATCATGGTGATAATGAGGTGTGCATCAGATTTCAACATTTTTTTAGATGGTTCTTAATTATAGGTAATTAGTTCCATTAACCATCATTATTAGATGAATTTTATATGTTTTTTTGAATTTATAAATATGTTCCATTGTTTAATTGTTTCATGGAAAATTATTTTTATGTTTTTGACATGCTTATGTGGTGAGAATGATTTTTACAAAGGGAAAGGGATAGGTTATAATTGCGTTCTTAAGTGTGGAATTTAATGGGAATGGTTTATGGGTTATTTTTAATTTTTCAATCATTTTTTCAAAGGCACATGTGGTGCGAATGGGTTTGGGTGTATGTTTTCAAAAAGTAAATGTACTACGTTGTATTGTTTAACTTATCATTCATTTTTAAATATGTGTGATATATTGGTTTAATGAAGGGAATAATTTTTAACTGAAATAGGTTTTTCTGTGTTGATTTGAAAGGGTCTTGTCCCATTAAAATGGTTAAACTGATCATGTGACATTCTTGAGAAAATTTCAAAGAGACTTTATGAATTATTCCAGTGGTGAAAAATTTACATGAAATTTGTTTATGTCTATGTGTAAAATATTTTGTGTCCTAGTTTATATTAAATATTTATTTCTATATATAGTTGTTATTTTGGTAATATTATGTGAAATTGGTAGAATGTGTGACACGTGACCAAGAAATAGAGAATAATTGAAATCTCAGGTATCTAGTTTGGTAGACTATAACAAGTCTTTCAGTGATTCATTAGTTTATTGTCATAGTTTCACTTAGATGTATGACACTTAAAATACTAACTAAACTACTATGATGATTTATCATTGCTAGAATATGTTATGTTTCTCCAAACTAGTGGCTTGGGCAAGAGGATGATGACTCTTGTGGTTACTAAAATACCTTTCACCGAGGTATGAGGTTCTAGGGTCCCTCTATAGCTAGATCAATACTAATGGATTCAACCATGGTGTTCTTCTATTAATTATGTACTTCCATCCATCAGAATATATAGTACCACTTGAGTGTGTGTGTTATTTATAAAATCCCTTTCTCATTTTATCTAGTGTTTTTAAAATGGTTTTCATTAAAAGTGTTCATTTTTTAGATGATTTCCGAAAAACTGTTTTTCTTATAAGTGTCTTTTTTGAAGATTGAATTTATATGATCATGTTAGATTTCATGTTAATGTTATAGCATGGAACCACTTTCATGGGTTTCACCCTACTAGGATTTGGTTCACACCCTACATACACCCTTGGATGTATTTAGACCTTGTTGTGTGTTTATTCTAGGTAATTCCAGGATACTCTGTGATCACGGAGTAGGTTGTTAGTTACATTTTATTGTGGGTTTGGTGGCAAGGACATGAGGGCATGTTCCATAATGTGGCATGACAGTTTGGGTTGGTGTTTTTTGCTTCATTTTTTGTAGTCCTTTTTGGGTATTTTTATGCACAAACTCTAATACTAAAAATCATTAAGGACTTTTTCAGGTTTGAAATTTTAGTTTTGGAATATTTAAAATTGTTTTTTGTTAAAATGTATGAAATTTGGTAAAATAATTCCCAAATAATGTTATGTATACACATGAACTAGTTGACATCCCATGGGGATCAGCAACACCCCTCGGGTCATGCCATGGGCAGGGTCGGGTGCCAGGTCGAGTGGAAACTCAACTTGGTTCGTGAAAAAATGGTATGAGAGAAAGTCATCTCTTTTGGGTCATATTCCATGGGAAAGTCTTTGGGTAGACCGAGGATTGGATTTTCAGGACATGACGTTCTGGTTATAAGCAGTGTACCACGATTGAACACCTCGTGATGAGACTCAAATCACAAGGTGAAGTCAACATTCATCTGAGTCATTTGGTTATTTTGGTTAATTAGTATATATGGAAATGAAAATCGAGTTGGTTAAATGGTATTTGTGATATTTTTGGGCCTAGAAATCCATGTGGAGTCTGATACATTTCCCTAGAACACTCTCCATGAATATGGAGTGGTTGGAGTGTGGATACCAACCATATGTCCAAGCCCCTTACTGAAACTAATTTCCTCTTCCATGGTCTTGTGTCTCATTTGGATTTTGAAACCCATTTTGAAATCCTTTTTTGAAAATGAAAAAAACAATATTTTTAAAATGAAAATGTTTTGGAGTATATAGATTTTATTTTATCGGGATTGAATTTTCAAAACATAAGCATGTTGTTTATTGAATTCAATTATTTTTAAAGAAGAACTTATGTTAAAACGGGTCTAGAAAAATTTATTTTAAATTTTATTCACTGAACTATTGGAAACTATTTTGAATGGGATTGGGATTTATGTGAGATGGTTCGATATAACCATTTATTTGGTAAATAGTGATATTTTAAAAAGTTTTATAAATTCTAAAAGTTTGTTTAAAATGAGGATAAATACATTTTAAATGAGTGAGTATTGATATAGTAGATTTTATTGTGAAACTGAGTGTGTTTTAAAGTAAATTGAAATGTTTTGTGGTCGTTGTGTGAAGGTTGAAAATTAGTATTTGTTTTAATGGTTGGAGTATCTCTGATAATTTTATTGTGAAACAAAAAATGTGTTTGATTTGTGGGGATAGAAGAAAATAATAATAATCTTTAGTGAATTTTCAAAATGGGAAGGTTATTTTAATGTTTTTTTGGAATGTGGAAGTGCTTTTATATAACCTTTGGTATCACCATGAGTTCTCACATTCATAAGATATATGTGGAAAGTTAATAATTTCTTAGTATGGAATGGGAAAAATGTATGTGAGCGGCTTTATGGGATACAATTAGTGAATGTTATACTCCCAAATCTAGTTTTATATTCGAATGTTTTTTTGAAGGAAGAGTTATGGTGTGTATTATCATATTTTTGGAATGATTTAGAGGTATTTTTGGGGATTGGAACCCCCCTTTGTGTTGAATGATGTTCTAGTTTTGTATTTTTTTAGAAAGATAGGTTGAAGTGTTGGTTAATGGCCTTTTTCAAGAAGTGTTTTGGAAATCCTTTTTGGTGGTTCCCACATGTGTTTTATTTTGGATTGTGGTGAAATTGGGTGAATGGATCAATTCGATTTGTTCCTTGGTTTTCCATCTTTCTGATTGTTTGCCCCCATAAAGAAGTTAACACACTCTTGAATTATAGTCAAGGGTGATTATCCATTGAATTTTCCTCCATTTGATCAACTTAAGGACTCTCTCTATCAATTTCATAACACAATTCTTCTTCTTTTTTGTCTAAGTAAAGTTAGTCTTCTTTTTGTGGGATAGAATATGTCAGAGGAGTTTAAGGAAGTTTTAGTTTCATTGAGTCTATTTGTATAGTTATCCTACATGGAAATGGTGAGGGGAATTTCAGCAAGGAAATGTGAGTAGTTCAGAGGTGGCGGTGTTGGCTACAGTTTTTAAGAGCCTTTGGGTGTTTATTTGGTTTTTCCTAAGAAAGGATTCATGCTAGGCTACTAGTATATTATGTATTTTTATAAGAGGATCCTATTGGTGTTTGAAAAATTTGTGCACCATTTTGGATTTAGTTTAAGGTTCATATCTGCATAACGTTTTGATCAGTTATAATTCTCATGTTTGGTGAGTCTTTGTGGTGTCATGTTCTTATTAAACTATATGGGTAAATGTTGGGCTGTTTTTCCAATTTCCTCGGTTTTAACAGAAGTGTTTCTGACATTAGAAAATTTAAAATTCATCCCTTTTAGAAGAATGCGTCATATATGTGTCCTTCACACAATTTTTCTAATTGAATGTAACAAGTGGTAATTCATGTACACCATCTAAGCCCTTGTTTCAAAAAAAATTTCATGTTGGAGAAGTGGATGGTGCGGTGTGTCATGTTTGATTGTGTTTTCTAGGTTGTGGTATGGTTACTTGTGGCACAATAAAAGAGGTTCCATTCATGGGTTTTAATGCCTAACTACAACGTAGGAGATTCTTCAATCAATAAAGATCTAGTTATGGGTCCAATGTTAAATTGGGAACATTGTCAGGAATCCCTAGAGATATAATGAATTTAGGTCACATTTTTATCTTTTGTGTTAGGAATATAGACAGTCTAGGAATTTTATGTGGCAGTTTAGTTTTAAGTTGTCCTATGTGGAATAAAGGAACATAGGGACCATAATTTTTAATGTTGTGACTCGTGGGGGTGGAAGAGTCTTTCCTTGGATATAAAGAGGTGGGGTTGTTTCCTTTTCATGAACCTTAGTGATTATACACTTGTTTGTGAATCCCTATGTGGTCGTTCATGTATGAACATCCTTGTATATCATTTTCAATATTATTTTCAGTCTAGGATCATCAGAGAATGGTAATCCCCATTTGATTGGGTAAATGTGTAGTGTCTTATATTGGGTTTTATGTTTCATTGTCTAGTCCCTTATGGTCGGAGAATTTAAATATGTTCGAAGCTCCAAGGTTATCCCATGTCAGGTCTCTTTTATTTATGCTATTTAGATAAATTGGATAGTTCTTATGGTGAGGATTCCCAATTCTGGTATCACTAAAATTTCTTGGGTGTAAATCAATATTACCCAATTTTTTTCTGGGGAGACTATTTTAGCATCCCCATGTTGTTATCCTTGTTCTTTCATGATAAGTAAGTTTTTTATTATGGTGGGAAGCATGTTTGGGCCTCTCCATAGTGATATTTTTATTCTGTTCCCAATTATGGTTTGGAAATAGTTGATCTCATTCATATATATATATATATCCCTAAGATCATTCCTTTATTAATCATTATGAATTGAGTGTGCCCAATAGGTTCCTTGAGTTAAGGTTATGGTATTGTTCACCATGTGTTGTTTGGTCTTGTCTGTACATTTCAATGATGTGGTGTGGGTTCCATTTAACCATGCATGAGGTTATTTAGTTTGAGAGGTTAGATTATTTGGGTGTGTAAGTTCCTTTATGTAATTGATCAATTGGAGGGGTTTTTTCTTTTGAGGGATGCTGAAACATAGTTGAATGTCAATTTTTGTCTCCAAGTTTCGACTTGTAAACCTCTTTTTCTGCTGGTATAATTTTCTTTATCATGTCATTTTTCATTTTTTTTGAATATCCATGGGTTGCAAAGTTGTACTAGTTATCTCTTTACAATTATCATTGGGAAGGATTTCTTGGGTCTCAAGGTGTTATGGTGGGGATAATAGTCACACATAGTTATTTGAGTTTTCCTTTGTTACTATTCGGGTCAGGTTCTTGGCCATTTCCCTTGGAAATTAGGTGTTAAAGGTTTAATTTTTTGTAATATTTTTTCTTTTATGTTTATCCTAGTTTTAACCCTTGATATTCCTATGATTTTTTGGAGTAAAATTGAGAGTTTTGGGTGGGAAGGATCCTACACACAGTTGGCACATGGTTAGTGGTAACCATGAACCCATCCTATGAAACTGTGTGGTAGGAGATAGAACCATCTTACGTGGCCTCCCCACAAACAATTGTCTCATCCTAGGTATGTATACTATTGAGAATCATTTTTAAGAGGTGGTCGCATGGTCTCCACACGATTTTGAAAACCGTACAGACTAACCATGCAGTCTTGCTAGCTCTTTAAAAATTATTTCCCTCTTTTTCACTCTCCCAAATTTCAACCTCTTTGGCCCCTTTCTCAACCCCCAAGGACTACCCATCCATATTCACATCTCCCTATATCTCCACATCTCCATGGGCTTTAATTCCTAGGTATTATCTGTGTGGATCATTCAATATCTCTAATGAAAGTCCTCTTTTCACGTATTTTCCCAATCATTTAGGGTTTCCACCTTCCTCTATTGGGGGTTTCAGTTTTATAGTGGGTATGTGGTGTGATTTTGGTTTTTAATCTTAGGTTATGAGTTTGATACTCTTGGTTATGGTTTTTCATACCTTCTAGTGGTGATAATGAGGTGTAGATGAGATTTCACACATTTTTTTAGAAGGTTCTTCATGATAGGTAGGTGGTTTTATGCCCCATCATTGTTAGATGAGTTTAATATTTTTTTTTTAAATTTACAAATATGTCCCTTAATTTAATTTTGTGGTGATAATTGTATTTTTAGGTTTTTTGAAAAGTTAATATGGTGGGAATTAATTTTATAATTGTAATGGTCTTGGTTTTATGTGGGTAATTTAGTGTCAGATTTCATGGGAATGATTTATGGGTTATTTTTACCGTGTCAATCATGTTTTTAGAGGCACTTATGGGGAGAATGGGTTTGGTATTATGTTTTCAACAAGGAAATGTAATAGTGTTTCATGTTTGGATGGTCGTGAATTTCTAAATATGAGTTATAAATTGTTTAAATGGAGTAAAGCCTGTTATGAATTTGAATGGGTTTGTGTGTGTGGATTTGAAAGGGGCATGGCCCCTGATAATGGTTAAATTGATCAAGTGAATTTATTGATATAATTTCAAAGGGGTTTTTAATGGTTTAAGTGGTGAAATATTTACTTGAATATGGTTTAGGTGTGTGTATAAAATAGAAAATATAATGGTATATATAAAACGGTTATTTCCATGTATATTTATATTTTTCGTTATGTGTATGTGAAATTGGTGGTGTGTATAACATGTGAACATGAAATTTATCATAAATGAAATCCAGAGTATGTGGGTGGGTGGAATAGAACTAGTTTACTAATGATTCAAAAGTGTATTTTCCCAGTTTCACGTAGATTAATTGATGCTTACAAAACAAACTAACCTATGAGGATGACTGATCACTACTACAACATTAGAAGTCTCTCCTCTATAGTGGCTCATTCATGAGTACACTGATGGTTGTGGTTACTGTACCAACATTCATTGAGGTACAAGTTTCAAGGGTCCCACTCAAGATAGATCAACCCTTTATGATTCACCCATGGTGTAGTAGTATACATGATGTGTTTCCATATGTCGACATATGGAGGGACACTTGATTGCGTGTGTTAAATATAACATCCCATTCTCATTTAACCTACTGTTTGCGAAATTGTTTTCCATCAAATTGTAACTTTTTAAATGTTTAAATAATAAATTGTTTTCTTAAAAATGTTTTTATCTTGAATTTAGATGATCATGTTATATTATCTTTTAATGTCATAGCAAGGAACATTATTCTTGGGTGGAATCCTACTGTGCTTTGGAGCATGCCCTATATTCACCCTTGGGTGTATGTAGACCTTGTTGTGTGTGTATTCCAGGTAAAGCCAGGATACTTCGTGACCCTGGTTTGTGTTGTTACTTGTATTATCTTGTAGGTTTGGTGGTGACAGATTGAGGATATGGTCCCTAATGCGGCATGAAGGTGCGGGTTGGAGTTTTTTTCTCCCTTTTTTGTATTCCTTTTTGGGGTTTTTAAAGTTTAAACATCAATTCTAAAAATTATTAAGGTATTTTTTGGTTTTTTAATTTCATTTTTTGATTATTTAATTTTTTTGTTTACAAATATTCGATTTTGTAAAATAATTACCAAATCATGTTATTGATACCCATGCACATATTTCCAACTCTTGGGGATTCAAAACGCCCCTCATATCATGCCACAGACCAGGTAGGGCAACAGGTCGGATGGTGACCCACCATGGTTAATGGGGAACATGTAATTAAGAGATGACTATGGAGGAATTTTAAACCTCTATGCAGAGGATATATACTATACTAATGAAATAGATGTGGCACATAACCTAGCCTTATCTCACTTTTCTGAATTTCTATTAGGTGATATGTTTAACATAAAACAATGATATCAATTGGTGTATAATGAGATAAATTTATTTTCCAAAATCCCAATAACAGTTTAAGATATTAAAAATAACTTCTAAAAAGTAAGCTGAGAGGATTTCAAAATTATTTATGTGTTGTAGACTCTCAATATGAATAGTGATCTATAACCCAACACCATACCTAGGTCATTCTATTCAATGGATTGAGATATTCTCAATGATCAAATTATGGAGGCAGAGTACGATTAATTTTTTGGGGGTGACTTTACAATAGTGTGTTGTGCCTCAACTATTATCATTATTCATAAGGAAATGAATAATATTTCATTTAGTCGATACAAGACAATATTCAAGTGCAATATCCTATTAAAATTACATGTATATATCATCAATAAAATTCTTACATAGATTATTTACAACCATTTTCTTAAGGAAAACATGGATTCTTTAAATGGAATATTATATTTGGAGTGATTAGACAAACCTAGGGAATGAAAGATAATCTAAAAAGAATGATAATTGGAATTAATGTTATTTTAAATGTTGATATGGACATGGAATATTAAATTATTTAAAAAAATCATCCTTATGGTTGAGAAGTTCATTGAATCCTTAGAATGTGTATCTGATCTATTCATCAGAAGAAATTGATCCTCATGGGTTTCTATTTATCTTAAGGAGATAAGGACCATATTCTTGAAATCAATCATTGTGCTTTGGTAGGGTGATCATCTGACACTCTATTGATTAGTCATGGTTCAACATTTTCATACTATATTTCCCAACCATATCATTACAATATGAAATTTTATTCAACTCAGCTATAGGAATCACTTGATTATAATTTCCAACTTTTTCTTCATAAATGATATGCTCTTGTTCATGAAAAATCAATATGGTTCTATTCAGGTGTTGAACAAAATATTGTATAAGTACTATATATGCATTTTATAGAAAATTATCCAAGCCAAAAAAAAAATTATATTTCATCAATTCATGAACATAAAAGAGATTAGAAATCATTTAGGAACTCCTGGGAATTGAATGATAAAGGTTTTTTGAGGTAGTGTCTTGTTGATCTCATTTCCAAGGAACATATTTACATAAACCATGTTGATATTATTTCTAACAACAGTATATCCCACTTATGAAACTATAAAAATAATTTCCTCCTGTATATGGGTAGGGTAATGATGACAATAGTGAAATGTATTCAATTTTCAGGCATGTTTTGTTTTTTATAATTGATATTAAGCATACCTTTAGGGAGCATAGGAAGAAGATAAAGGAAATAATCAAGGAAGTTCACTAGGTGTGGAATTGTCTCTAGGAATAATAAAATTTCATATAATAATTACTTAAAGATGGATGAATCAAATTGAGATGCATGGAATAAATCACTCATTGTATATTAAAAATGTTGGATTATGATATCCTAGAAATTAAATATTTTTTTCTAGGATTATAAAAATAATTTGGGGAGAGGATAGGTGATTGTGATATCTGATAACATATTTACACTCCACACTTTTCCATTAACATTATGATCCTATTCCATTTCCAAGGGTTAATGGGTATATTGGAGGCCTCCCTCCAAAGGTCTGAATCTCAATGGGCATAACTCCTGTGATCAAGGTATCATGAGAGGTTGTGGAATCATTTGAGACTCATGGGGTTAAATAGTTCTTTCTTTAGAACAAAATATGTTTCTTTGAACTCACTCATAGCTGATATAATTGACAATATAAATAGACATTCTTTTTAATGATATATGACATTATCACCTCAATAATGGAAACCCGATAAACACTTCTATCTTGATCTACGATCATCAACAGAATCACTCCTTGGTACAATACCTACAACATCAAAAATATAAAGACATACCATTAATCATAAAGTGGAGAAATGTCACATATGTTGAGAGAAAAATTAAACTATTGATAATCTCACAGGAAGAGGGATGCATAATCAATATCTTATCATCTACTCTTGAATCAAATATCATATATTTGATTGCAAACTCATTGATAGTAGGTATTTTATTTGAGTCCACTACATCGGACCACTGTGATCATATAGTGTCCATTTTCACCATTATAAAATATTTAATTTTTATTGACTATGATATATTAAGAGAATAAGATTATATAGGTTAAATTATGGCCTCATGGGGTAGTTTTATCTATTTGTATATGTAGATAATTATTGAGAAGCATATAATAATGATATAATATCAGAATATCTTTCAGTTTTAATCATTTGTGAGAGGTGTGTGTGTGTGTTTTGGGACACATATGAGAGTGTTTTTTATGAACCACTATTTAATTATATTCTTATTTTTCTATGAATTAACAATTTTGGCAGAACATAAGGTCAATATCATAATGGCCTCTCACACAACATTGTATTCATGTTGTCACTATTATAATATAAATAATATAAAACTACTAAACTAATATATATGGGGAGGATCTTGTTATGAAATACCTATAATAAAATGTTTATATCAAAAACAACTACCAAGAATAATGTAAAAAATAAAAAATAAAATAAAATAGTTGAAGAAAATTAATTCTAATTTGGGTTTATAGTGTTGTTTTAATTTTTATTAAAAATATATTCTTCATTATATTAATAAATGTAGAGTCCAATACCAATCAATCTACACCATCTCATTCAAATGGTACTAACCTAAACTAATATCTCTATATGCAAGAGTATGTTCTTCAACATAAACCCCTAATCTAAATAGTAACGTTTGAATGACATAAGTATCAATGAGAATGAAAATGACTGTACATGGAGGAAAAATAAATAGTATAGAAATTAGGGAAACTATAAACCATAATGAATTTACACACTAATTAAATCATATAATAAAACATGAGAAATAAATATATCCTAATAATCTAAAAACCACTACTACTTCTGCCTTGAAAAACAGTGATAGTTAGTTGTCCACAAACATGGAGATAAGACATGTACACCGCAAGAAACACAAAACAAAAAAAGTGAGGAAGAATATGATATCTAAACTAACATATGTTAAAAATATTAAGAACAATTATATAATCTAAACACTACCTTATCCTTTAAAGATGATTATTTTTTGTAATTTAATTGCAGAAAAAATATATAGCAAAAGGGATGGAAATTTGTTTGGCTACAAATATGTCATAAAAAAGTTAACACTTGGTAGTCATAATAATAGCATAATTTACTATATTTTTTATATTAATTTTATTGGTAAATTTCATCCTTGTGCACCATATTAATTTCACCACAATTCGAAATCTTTTGAAGGATTAATGGTATATTAGGATTGAAAACTTATTTTGTGCTGGGGACTATTTGAATTACCTAGCTGAGGTCAAATTTTCAATTTTCATAGTTAATGATGTTTTTTAGAGGACTCTTCTCTAGCTTCGTGTTGTATTTTGGAAGCATTAGGTTGTCCTCTTGGTTGATATAAGACCAAATTGGAAGGTCTCTAGAACTACACATGGATATTGAGGCACATAGAGCAAGTTTTGGGATTCTAAATATTTGACTAATCATTTAGTATAGTTTATTTAAATGAATCCCATATTTATTTGAATATTAAAATTGTATTTCTAAATATTAAATTTATGTATAAAATGATATATAAAAAATAATAAGTAAATAAAGCCAATTTTAAATCTAAAACTAGACCATTTAAGTAATTAATAACAAAATATTCGTAAAATATATAAATGTAACAATTTCCCATAAAATAAAATTATGTTTATATTAAAAAAATTATTGAATACAATTTTTGTAAATACCAGATTCATAAATCCCCCAAACATTAACATTTAACATCCATAAAATCATCAAATATCCAAATATAAATCCTCATATGAATAAAAGAATTCAAAAACAGAAATGATATTTTCCAAAATAAATCATCACGTGTCGCCTATGAAACATAATTTAATTTCATTTTAATCCACCATATTTAAATGTTTTAAATATAAAAAATATATCCATGACCCAATCACAACTTACCTCGCATCGATCATTATGTCACTCTTTAGTCAAGAGAGATTAAATATTAAATGATACTCATATATAAAACTTCATGTATCACCATAGTATTGATAAAATTCACATATATAAATATGATGAGACATGTAAATTAATTTAATATTGAGGTATTTTCATCATTTATCTAAATGTATTAGGTTTGGTGTGTAAAATATTTAAAATTTTATAGCTGAATGGAGGAGGTTGATCACTTTAGTATAATTCATGAATATTAAACTGAATACTCGATAAATTCATCTCTCAATTATATATAAAAAATTGAAATACAACCCCACCCCTTTTCAGAAATATAAAATGTGCCATGCTGTAATATAAGTGAATTATTTCATCTAAATTATCTCTCCTTATTTAATTGTTTTTAATTTTTTATTCTTCTTATTTTACTTTAATTCGTATTTTTTTTATTTTTTACATTTTTTTGGGGTAAAATTAAATACAATGAATGAATTAAAATTCATGACCAAAATATTTTAGTGATATATGAATCAAAAAATTAAGTGCAATGAAAAATTCTACCTCATGCCCTTTTTTATTCTATTATTTTTTTCTTTTATTAATTTTTAAGGAGAACTGAATGGTAAAATAATGAAAAATAAAATAATGATTCATGCCCATTCAAAACTATTACCCCAACCCAAAATTATGTCACACACCTAACACCACCCAAAAATGAAACTCATCTAATGGAACACACAATAATGTCTCTCCACCCACACTAAAATGGAAAATATCCATGCAAAAATATTAAAAGTTCATATCTGTATGGAGGATTGACTAGTAACATGGAATTACCCTATAATGAGATTAACAGATTATTTAGGATAAATAATGGTTAATTTATTGATAGTTATTATGTTATAATGTGTCTGGCCAAATAGATTACTCATTCATATCAAAAACATTACATGATCTCTAAATCTATAAAAGAAAAAAATATATCTTTTGGGTCTCATAGAGAATCTATGTATCTCTAAAAAAACCTTGTGTATTTTGAAGAATATATAAAAAATATAGAGTACCTTATAATGAAGGTAAAATATTTAGGATATTTATTCATTATGAATGGATTTAAAAAAATCAACATCATTAAAATCCATTAAAATAAAATTATTGAAAAAAAATTCCACAACAACAATCATTTACATTTCATTCATTAAAACATAATGGAAAAACTCTCAAAATAAAATGAACTTTGAAATATGAAAATATTATTTATTTATCCTAAATTCTCATAAAAATTGTTAAACAGAAATAAAAAACACACAAAAAGTAACTGCGAAATTTAAAACTCCCAACACACTTATAGTTCATTACCATTTATTTCATCTCATCAAAATAAAAAATAAGGGAAATAAAACAAAAGAGAATAAAAATTAAAAACAAAATTTATTTTCTAAGGAATGACTTGTTTTAATATTCATGATAATATAATAGAGACTTATAAACCAAGAAAAAAACATAACCCAACAAAAATAAAGAAAAATATAGTGATATTGGAAATAGGATAGGACTAGGATTGGACCCCTATGTGGGTGCTATGTTTTTGCTACTACTTTTCATGTAGATATAGTGGCGTATCCATAGTTTAATGGTGGATGTGGTTTCTTACTCATGAACCCCCATATATGATTTCACCCAAAATACAAGAGTACATTCCAAGAATGAGGACCTAAAAAATAAAAAAATAATTTCAACCCCTATAAGAGAAGAAAGAAAGAATTTTAAGGGGAAATTGGGGTGAGAGTATTGGGGTGCTCCATATTTATTATGGCACAAGAGTGGTTTCAAATAATGATGATGAAAATAGACTAAGTTGTGGACTCTATTTTTTATTAGGTTTTATAAATGATTATGAAATGATTTCTTATCTTGTTCCATAATTCACATATGAAATAGTGTGCAACTCAACTAGCTCCTCCACACTCTCCTTATCACATATTACTTCTTAAACTTCTTCAAATAGGGAATGTAGTAGTATTAATTAATATAAAATATCAGCATAAGGGATATCAATTTTCAATTATAAATTTATACATTTATAATTACAATAATTCTAAAAAAATAATATCCATAAATAAAATTCAAATTAAATCTCTTTTCACTTAGGAAAGGTTGATGGGTATTCATTTGTAATCCAGAGAAATAAATGTTCAAGTATTCAATCATCCTCACTATAGTCTTCTGGACATGTAGATGTACAATGTATATTTTTCAATTAATTTTTTAGTTTTTCACCTCCATAAATATAATGTTATCATAATCAGATGTGGTGGTTATCAGTTCTTCTATATTTCTCTCTTCTTCCACCATATTTAAATTTTCCTGAAGTGTCATGTACTTATGTTCTATTTTATGTGGATTTTGTTTCCTTTAGATATTCAATTTTTCATCCCCCATATATATATATATATTAATGTATTCATTATGAATTTTTTATATGAGAAAAGTAAATCCTAAAGATACGGCATGACCCACAAAATTTTAAAGGAAAAACACAACATATTATTTATTATGTACAAGCAGATTTCAGCTATCCTCCTAAAATTTGGAACATTGAAACCAAAATTAAAATTAAAAAGAATCAAAATTTTATGGAATGAAATGAATGAAAAAAATGGAATGAAAATAGAAAATATACTTTTTTGATACCCCTATGTGGGTGTTAGGATTTCACTTCCCCTAGTCAGTTAGTTTGAACTAGTCATCCATAATCTAAAAGGTGTGTGCAGTTTCTTCCTCATGAGTAACCAAAATAAAATTTATCTCTTTTTATTCATCTAACACAACCTATAGAGTTCCCAGATAAATATTTCTTCATGTCATGTTCCATGTCATTTTTTTCTAATTATTTTACAGGATGATAAAACACAATGAAAGGGAAGCATCTCATGACTTTGACCTAAAAAAACCTCCAATGGTAATTTTAATTTAATTCTATCTTTTGGATCATTACAATTAAATATTGAAAAAATAATTTATTCATTTAAAATTAAATTTCTACAACTATCATCAGTTGAACATATGTAATCATCTATCTATTACACCATTATTTCTTCAATTTCATCCTTAAAATCCTATTTATCTGAAAATTTAGTCCCCATAAAAGTAGATGGAATAAAATTTACAAAGGAGAATTAGTAAAAAAATTACTATCAAAATAATATATTAAAATTTTGAAATAGCCCATATTTTCATGAAGGTATGAATTTATTGGGTTTTTAATTCCTTTAAACATCCCTTATAATGTTACCCAATGTAGTCCTGGATTTTATGGGGTGTTTTGGGCTTATTCAGAACCCAAAACCCTGCAAATTTGGAAAAACTCTGGCCATCGTGGTAATTAGAAATTACGTTACCCGTATCACATGGCCTCTAATAACCATGTTGGGTGGGACAGAGGATTGACATGTGTCGCATGGTATTCCTTTAACTATGTGACCCATGGTTGATGACCGTGCAAGCAATCTGTAGTTTTTTTCAAAGGTTTTTTATGGTTTTCTCATGGTTAGGGAAACCTCACACATTAACTATGTAGGGATTTCCCCTTCAAATCGAGGGGAGAGTAGTTTGCAGATAGTTTTTTCAACCACGTAACCATGCCTTACTCCCCATATTTTGAGTGTGAAATTTCAAAATTTCCCTAAATTAAAATATAATCCAAATATTCACTTTCTTCCTCCTAATTATATTGAGTGGGTTCTTCTTCCTCTACTCACATCATCCCATTCTCCATGGTCTAATATCCAAGATAAATCCCATGAATAATTTTCAAATCAAGATCTATCAAAGTAATTTTATAGCAATTGGTATTCTATATCTTCCTCATCTTTTTAATTTCAAATTATCTTTGAATTTTTTTGTGCTATTTTGGTGCTAGCTATTTTGTCCAATTTTTAGATCTTTGGGTTATTTCATTAATTTCCCCAAACCTACTTCGAATTAAGGGCCACCTACTATTGATGAGTCATGTAAAACCCTAAGGTAGTTGGTACCATTGTTTTCCCCAAAGTTATTAGGTTTTTATAAATACTCTATTGTTTTACATGCTGATATTTTCCATGTGTTTCCTTTAAATTGATTTCTCTAATATAAATTGTTATATTCACGATGTTATTCTCCTAAGGATCTTTTTTAGTAATTTAAGGATGTAAAACTCAATCATGAACACCCCTTGGGTGTTTTGGATTAAAATTTTTCTTTTATATTAATTTTTTAAATTCTGAGAATTATTCCTAAGATGTGTTTATGGGTAGTAATTGAATTGGACAACTAATATGTAAATTTTTATTGAACCTATAAACCTCCTAAGAGCTTGTATTTCTAAATAAATAGAATATTCATGTTTTATAAAAATTATTAATGAATCAAGGAACATTCTTTGTTCTTTCCCTGACTTGTAATTATAATTACCCTTCTATGTAGTTTCCGAATTTCTAATGGCAACTTATAAATGACTCATCGAGCCATGTAAAATTAATTTCCATGTTTTGATATATTAAAGTGTATGTATTAAATTTAATTGTTTTTTCATGATGGTTATCCTCCTTTAATAGAATTAATCTATTCATATAAATGAATTATAAATGTTGGTAAGGCCACACCAATAAGTGATTTCTTTATTAAATACATTGATTGGATTTTTAGGAATTTTGGGTATTTGGGATTGACTAATAAAAAGAATGAAAGGTAATGCCTCATGTATATTATAATAAATACGATTTTTCCTTTGATATTGGATATGGAAATATGGATATGGTTCTTTTGTGAATTTTGATTCATTCTCCCTTACGTTTGACGGTAAGAAATACATCTCACATGATTGACACTATTTAGATGATGGAATGACAAACCACATCCCTTATTTCGGGTGTTGGCATGATGACACTATAACCATCCAGAGTGTCGAGCATGAAGTCTCTATGTCTTTATTAGATTTAGGTAATATATATATATTCTTGACGTTATAGGCTCATTTAGATTGGTTTTGGATGTTTGAGTTGTATCCTAGTCCATCCAGCACGTCGTATTCTAGGTATATGGACACTAACGTCCACATGTACTTGGTCTATATAGATGGATGAAATATATTACTATACATTATATATATTACCACTATGTATCTAGTTACTTATTAGGCACTAATTTTATACATGATTCGATGTAGGTAGAGACACTAGGAATCCTTTAATAACTTTTTTTAGGCTGATTTTTTTAATTCAACATTGTTTATTATTATTACATTTATTCATGCACACTATTTACCAATTAGAATTTTCTGCGTACTTATAGAAAAAAATTTTGGCGGCCTACTGGGATTTTCTCTCACACCCTACTCAGGATACCATTGGTAACCGAGTATATTACTTGTATATAGGTACAAATGGGGGGGAGTACCATGCTATAGTGTTTTTATGTGCCTTAAATTTGGGTGGATGAAATGACAAGAGGATCGAGAATATTCATGAGATTCTATTGGAGCATCATTTTGTTATTTTATAGTTTTTTCATTTCTTGATTATATATTCATGTCCCATGTTCCCCTACTATATATCTTCCATCTATGAATCCATGTATATTGAACATCCTAGTGGATTTCAAAATTATTATTTAGTTTTTCAATTAATTATTCATCCACTGATCATTGATTATATTTGAAATATTATGCTTCTAGTATTCAATTATTATTGTGTTATCTTCTGTTCCATTTAGATAAGTGAGAATAGTCTCTCCAATTTTCCAACTTAGGCCCTCACAACAAGTCAACATTATCTATAATATAGGGAGGCACGCTTGAGGCCATGTGACCCATCAGCTCAATGCACAGGTTATGTGGACCTTGGTTGACAGGTAATAAAGTGGTATCAAAGATAATTTTCCCTTTTTCATACTATTTTGTTATTATACAGGAGACTATGAGTTAAAAGAATTTGTAAATCACCAGTTTCTAGACATAACTAACCAATTTATAGAGGAAAACCAAATTACCTAGGATGGGAAATTATAGATATTATTTTCACCTATTACAGTTGATACAACATCGCCATTAGGTGAAACACTTTATTTATCATGTAATTATATTGTTATTATATAAATAATGATTTATATTACCTTGACCTAATGAAATGAGGGTGTTTCACTCCATGCATCATTATTGAAAAAATATGACTAATATTCCATGATTTTTTCGAAGTGTTGTTTTCTTTCAGTTTGTATTTTCCTATTATATATAATCAGTTCCTTGATTATTATATGGAAATATTCTGAATTTATTTTCTAAAATGTGAAAAGATAAATTAACCTTAATGTTTCATCTTAAACCTAAATGTGTTTTTTATTATAGGTTAAAGTAGTAACCTTAAAATATTAATTATGGCATGTTGATCCATCGACCATTGGTCGCATGGCTAGGAACCTGTTTTGGTATGTGATAAGTGGAAACCATATTTTTTTCAAAAAATGTATAGTTACTTAAGGATTGTAAATGGAAATTAATATATTTCAATCATTTAAATATATTTAAATAACTAATTCAGAATAAAATTCAATATGAGTATAACTTCTTTTGTGAAAATATACATCTTATACATCTGAAATAGATACCTAGATAGGAAACTAGCCGTAGTAGGGGGTAGATGGTGTGTCTCTAATGTTATTATTTCCTATTATGGTATTTCTTTATTATATAGTCCTAGATTTAGAAGCAATAATATGGTTATGACCTATCTATAGGAAGGTTATGCATAGATCCTTATTTTCTATCCTCAATATATTCAATAATTAATGTAACTTTTAAGGTGCGCGTTTGGAATTGTAGAATCATGCCTCTACGATATACTCTTGTCATTTCCCTAAAGGCTTTAATAACCATGCACCTGAGGTGGGGTTCCATGAGCCACAAGTGATTTATCCTACAGTTCCACTATTGGACCACTTCTTATTCTTTATATGGTAACTGACACCCCGTTCTGAGAGAGAATCTATGTATATTTCAATTTATGATATTTGATTCTCTATCTACCTCAACTATGGAAGAGATGACTTGGGAGTACAAGATGTTTAATCCTCTCACATTTTTGGGTTATCTCGGACCACACATTGCTAATTCGTGGTTCGAATCTATTCTTTCCACATCAAAGCTTATAAAGATTCCTCTAGAGTAGAGTTCCCAACTTGATTCTTATATATTTAATGATTCCTCCAAGAGGTCGTGTGATGTTATTAGCCAGGTAGATCAGCATCAGAACATGGTTGAGGAATAATTCTATAATTCTTTCTATGACTATTTATTTCCCCAAACTCTGAGGGTCAATAGATCTAGAGAATACATGATCCTACATCAGGAAGGTATGTCTGTTATGGAATAATCATCTCACTTTATAGAGATGTAGTGGATTTATCTCAATCTAGTTGTTGCTAATATAATAATTGAATGGAGATTCATGGATAGTTCAACATATGCCATCAGATCGCATATCAATGTATTCAAGTTGACTACAAATTGTGAAATAGTCAACCAAGACATTATTATAGAGTCTAATTTGAGAGTAGCTTATGGTGTGAGTCACGGTGGTTTGGTAGATAGATCTTTCATGGTTTTTCATGGAGGTAGAAGTAGGTAGGTTCCTTGTGCTAAAAATGTTGTGATATGTTACAAGTGTGGAAATCTAAGATAGATTAAGCCTCAGTGCTTATAAGATCATATGGAATGCAATGGTTGCGATAAGATGTGGCATATTGAAGGCCTCTTATAGGAAATTTACCTCTAAGAATAGGGAGAGGGTTTATACTCCTACCCCATGTTGAGGGGTGGGGATAGTATAGTTACTCAACACATGTACCTAGAAAAGCACTTGCTACATTGGATGAGGTGGCAGTCAAAGAAGGGGTAGTTATAGTAATGATCCTAAATGTCATTAAAGTGGGCTCCCTCTAGGAATTCAGGTACTGACTCAAGGTTATGGACTATGAAAATTACATTCAGTCCAACCTATCCCGATGGTGTAGAGCATCGAACCTTCTAAAGTTCAAGGAACTATTCTAGTACCCTTCACTTTAGTGCCTTCTTTATTTGAAACAGACATGTCTAAATCATTTATTTATGACACTATTATAGAGAGTATGGGCCTCATTATCAAACAATTCTATGGTGTTATGACTCTTGATACCCTATTATGTATCCTTGGGAGGTCACCCATTATTGTAGGGATTTCCCTATGACATTAGAGGATACCACTTTGTATGAAATATTTTTATCCTTGATATGACAGTCTTTCGTGTAATCAATAAGATGGGCTAGTTAGCTCCCTATCAAGCCCATATAGACTATTATCATTGGAGAGTGATGTTTAATAAACTAGAGAGTGGTATGTATGTGCATAATGTAGAATGGGATGCTCATGCACACCAAACTATACCTAAGAAACTGAGGCTGAGAAGTGTGAAAACATAGATCTCCAGTATTCTCCTAGATGACTAGGAGTTACAACCTACTACTCTCCCTCATATAATAGAGTATTTTAGATACATCGTACCTAATAAATTATCTGTTCAACCTCCAGTGAGAGTGGTGAATTTTCTTATTATGATTGTTATTGGAGTAGGACCAGTGACCAATCCTCCATATAGGATGTCACCTATTGAGCTTCTGGATATCAATAATTAGTTAGAGGATTTTGAGACTAAAGATTTTATATTCCCAATCACTTCTTGAGGTTTAAAAATCCAATATTCTAAGAAATAAGATGGTATCCTTTTTATTTTCTTGGATTACCGTTGATTGAACCATATTATGCTAATGAATTGATATCAATTTTCTAGAATAGATGATATCTTTGAAAAAATATAAGGCTCAAGAGTATTTTCACTGATTGATTTGTGTTGAAGATATCATCATTTGTGTGTCAAGTCTGCATCCATAACTCACATATCATTTAGGAGCATGTATGGTATTTATGGGTACATGGTTTTGTTTTTTGGACTCACAAACAAAGCATTTGTTTTCATGGCTCTAATAAATCTAGTTTTTTACCCTTATCAACATTCCTTCATGGTAGTATTTTGTAGGATAGTATATTAATGCTCATTACATGACCGTGTCAACCATTATGATATTGTGATGAATTCATTGAGATAGAATCATCTTTACGATGAGTTTAGTAAATTCAATGTTTTTGTTGATGAAGTCCACATCTTGGGTCACATTATCTCGGAATCCGGAGTTTTACAGACCTAAATAATGTGGGGGATTTCGTTTCTTAGGAACTAACCAAGAATTTCTTTGACATTCGGATATACTTGGGGATTTCTGGATAATATACACATGTTATCTATATTTTATAATTCTTTGTCGAACATTATATGGGATTGAAAAAGAATGGTGTGAAATTTGTATAGTCTGATGTTTGTGAAGAAGCCTTTCAATAGTTGATGGCCAGTTTGACTTCACAACTAATAACAATTCTTCTAGAACCCAAATTGACATGTACAGTCTATTGAGATGTATCCAATAGTAGTCTTGGATATATTCTGATTCAGGATGATTGATTCTTCGTGTATGGATCTCACTAGTTGTGGCCTTAGTAGTAGAATTACACGACACATGACCTCGAGTAAGCTATTATTGACCTTTACATATTTTATTGGATAAAATATCTATCTAGAAGTAATTTTTTTTGTATACATAGATAATAAAATCCCCAATAACATATTTACACAGTGGTATAAGAATACCAGGACGAACAGGTCGGTTGTGTACCTATAATAATTTTATTTCAAGCTTTCTTACATTCCTGTTAAAGGAAAATCTATGTCCAATTCTTTAATCTGGAAGACTCAAAATCATGTGGTTTGGGAGGACAATGTAAAATATAATCTCAATTCATTTTCTATAGATTCGTGTTGCAGTTCAGGTGGAACTTGGTCATACCATCCTCACAGCCTTAACAGTGACTTATAACCTTCTAGAAGAAGTACTAATGATGAAACCTTCTGATCCCAAATGCCTTATTAAAATGGAAATCATTTCATATGATGATACATATTTAGGTTAGACCATGTATGGGGGGATAATTTATTATTCCATAGGTGGGTTTGAGTCCCCATATACATCAGATAGGAGTGAATGTTGTAATTCTAAGCCTCATAATGGAATGTTAACCTCTGTTCCTCCCATATGATTTAGGATCTATGACCCCAATATTTGTGGACTGGTATGAAACCATATATTATTAGCTACATCACTTAGTGTTCCACCTTTTGGCTGGTGAAGGTAGAACATTAGCATTTGGCTGGGATTTTTCATAAATCTTCCATTCCCGTGTGGGAATGGGATGATGTTTTGATGGATTTACTGACATGTTTACCCATAAGACCTCATGGAAAAGATAAGTTGTTGGTTTTCATTTATTATTTGGTGAATGTTACACATTTATTACATGTTTATAGATGTTCTCAATATATCAGCTAAGATGAATTTTCATCTAGGAGGTTATACGTCATCAAAAAGATACAAGATATATCTTTCCTCCCATAGACACTCTATTTACATCACCATTTGGTAAGGGCTTGTAGAAGGCCTTGGTTACATATGTGATTCTGTGAATGACCTATCTCCCATAGACGGATGGACCGATAATTCTAACGATTCTGGTGCTAGAGGACATGCTCTATGCATGTTTCATTGACTATTGGGATTCTCGGGAGAAACACATTCCCCCTATTTACTTATATATAATAATATATTTTTGGATACCATTGAGATGGATTCTTATGAATCATTATATGATATGCCTTTCTGATGATATCTGTACTGGTTAGAGGTAAGGGAGGTAGTTATTCTTAGTGTTGGATCTGGGAAAAGTGGAAGCGTGTGATGGATGGTGCCCAACCATGATTTTTTCCATGATATATAATCAATCTAATATTTATATGATGGTGAATTCCATGACCCAGAAAATTGAATCAAAGAAATAGACAATGTATAACTACACCAGCACAAGAGGGAGTATCATCCAAACTTATTTATAATTAATTTCATTAAATAATGAATTGCCTTCAAGGAAAATATTCTTTATGGATGAATGTAGTACCAAATATGTTTTTCACCATCATGGTGTTATATAAACCATGTTATTATATCTTATAGAGGTGATCTAAACGTGTTCCATGAATCTCCAATCATCACCAAAGGAATCTCAAGGTGCTACCACGATAGATCCTTGAGCTCATGTCATCCACCATTGATCTCTTTGAGAATCGCTTTCAATGTATTATCCTCGATCTAGTGGATGAGGATTTCTCTACATTATGGAGAATGCTATTGGAGAATGGAGATCTCTAAAATTTATAAGATTTCCCAAATCCATTATGCACATCCATGAGAAATGAATTGGATCTTATTGAGAAAATAACCTGATTTTGTATTTATATTTCTAGGGTTACAATAAAATAATTGCACAACTGTCCTTAATATTTAGTTAATCCTAGAAAAAACCCATGTAAAATCATAATAATAATATTATAATTTATTGACATGCACTTATCTTGAGATTTAAAATTAAATGTAATTTAATTAAATAATATTTATTATTTATTATTTCTCACCATACCATTAAACTCGACCCACCATTCCTCTACAATATTATTCATGCCATGAAGAATGTCTATTTTTATTGAATAAATATCACTCTATTATCCACCAACAAATAAATAAATATTATATTTACTAAATAATAAATATTTATTTATATGTGATCATGAATAAATGAATAATTATTAAACCTCATATGGGAATATATTTATTCAAAAAAATAAAAAATAAAAAATAATATATTATTTAACGATGATGTAGGATATTCTTAGTGTGTAACCCTATAAGCCTCCTTTTCAAGGCAATTAGGAAAATAATCCTAAAGTCCAAGGTTAGAATCTAGAAACATGTTATGGAACCCATAAATAATTCATTTAATGTCACAATGACATGTTACCTCATATGGATGATTATTGTGTAATATAATCTTTTTATCTTGATATCTCTAATCATGCAGGATACAAACTAGTGTCACTAACCCATGTGATCGATTTCTCTTTCTTTGACATTATGGAAATTGAGTTTTCTTATATAACACCATGACCATATATTTATTTAGGATATGTCATTTATATCAATGGGCCATAGATATCATTTTCTATTAAAAACTGAAGAAAAAAATCCTTTATTGCATTACTCATTAATGAAATATTACTTGTAATAGACCCATTGTGTCCTACCTCACCACAAATAGCTATAATCATAGTTTTAATCAATACAAATAAGTGCATGACTCATAATACTCATTAATAAAAATCATATAGTCTGATGACCACTACACATGTCAGTAGATAAGAACATACATTGACATAGATATATGTGGATTTCCTACTCGCATGTCTCATTCTTATAATATTCTATTTGACATTACCGAGGGAGTAAACCATGAAAAAGTGATTCAAAGTCCAAGGAGTCTAATAAATGGATATCTCTTATTATTTATGTCCCTAAAATTATATCAAATGTATCTTGATCATATATTGAAGAAAACTGTTGTAACACTTTCTAGTTCTCATCATAGTGGGGACCATTTAAGACCATTTAGAGTGACATATACTGTTAGGGAATTATCACATACTATGTTATGTAGAAACCTATAATTATTTGATAAAAAGATTATTAATATTTACAACCATGAATACACATTTTTCTAATGTACATAGAATTTGGTTGTGAGGAACAAACTATAACAGACTACCACTTTCACTTGAGCCAAATCTTAAAAACCTTTAGTCTACAAGCTCTCACATGATACTCATCCTAATAATGAAAAAGGACATTAGTCAAGGGGTCTATGACATTCTTTTTCATCGATAATATGCTTACTAAAACTTCAATCCTATGATAAGAATCCATCAAGAGATGATACTTCCAGAGTGTATTCTTTGTCTATTAGTGTTCCCTTGGATATCATTCAAGATCCTCCGCTACATTATTATAAAAATTCATTGTGATAGAGTATTTACTACTAGGTACCACATCATGCTCCTAAAAAATTAATGAATTGTGGATTTCAGTATAGATGTGATCCCAATAAGCTGAATATTATTCCCAATATCTAGATATTGTAATATTACACTGGATAATGAATGAAAATTTAGTCTCACCATTCTTCGAGGTGAAGTTCCTCTCCCAGTGTCCTAACATGCCTAATAAAAAACATAATTCCTATATTTCCATACCCTTCCTCTATATCTTCTTCTTTATGGATGTATGGCGATCAAGACCATTATATTCTTTATAACGGTTGGCCCACATTTCCCGATTCTTCATTTTCTTATTCACCATTAAGACTATTTGTTTTTTCACATTTCATGTCCTTATCCACAAGTTGAATTGATGTATGATTTTTTAAAGAATCCTCCCATTATTTCTTGTAATTTAAATAATAATAAATATGGAAATGTTGTGGGACATTAGTTGAATTATGAGATATATATGCAACTCATATAGAAATTTAATCCCTAAGATGTCTAAGAAATCAATGTTGCAAATAAGATTGAATAAATGATGAAAACCTAGCACATACACCCCAATATTAGTTTTAAACAAACCATTGGAGATCCAGTACCTCTCTTATCTCAAGTTCACTTGACAAAGGTCCTGAAGGTGAGACATCATGATATATATATCCATATCATCATGTTTAATGTTTTATTGTACACATATGATAGAATTATACATTGAAGATATATAGAATCATTCATAGGATTCTCATAGAGACATAGCTTTTCATCACATGCCTCATTACAATGCACAACTAGAAAAAGGATCTTTTAGCAGATATAATTTCTTTTTACGTTGAAGGATGACATATGGTTTCCTTTTAATCTCTTGAAATTTTGTGCTCGACAAAAGTTTTTCCTTCATAAGTATGGATCACAATGATATTTTTGATTTCATTTTAAATTTTTTCTAAAAAATAAGATGATAAAAATTTTACTACTTTATTTCGTAAAATTTAGACAGATAAATATTATATTTGTTAGTCTCCCACTATTTTATCCAAACCTAGAATCTCTAACCATTAGAATTAGAATATCTTATTTTATGGATATTCAAGTGAAATGGATCTAAATCCCCCTTATCATTAACCCAACATGGGTTTTTCATTAAACATGAATGGTTTTAGGTAGGCATTCCAAATGGCAACTACATTAACTCAAAGTTCCTTAATCCGTTCACTGGACTTCCAAATCCCAAAATCTAAAATTTTATTTCCTCAACCTTTTCGTCTCATTCACACCATGTACTTAATTATAATTCAACCTTGATGTATACTATGTTATTTCAACCCAAAATATTAAGTTATAATTTCCCAAAAATGAAAAGAATCCTTACTTGTGTTGGTTAAACACATTGAACTCTGGTGCGATTTTAACCAAAGTAATAGAAGGCAATAATTACAAAATATTTTATTGAGAGATTTTATTCTTTGTTGAAAAATTTGGAATTTTTTTCTTTATTGGAAGATTTTAAATATTAAGTTAGTTTACTTATGTTATTAACCATGTCATAGATAATATTTATACATAATATGCTTTATTTTAGTTCTATCTTGTATTCACATTAATTCGTTAAATTATGTGATCACAAAAAATAAATCCATAATGAAATGTCCATGAATCTTGATAGAAATAAAATAATAAATTGGTTTGATCATGTCCTTTACTAAGAGTTAGTGTTTTAGAGGTTGATAATGAAACCATTGACCTATGTGGAAGACACCTTGAACCAATTAAGGGTCATGTTACATCATTCCACATATCCACCTATTTATCTCTTTGGATTGGTTTAGGCTCACCTCCAAACTTGAACTACCTCTACTACATCTGGATCTCCATGTAATCCATTTACAACCATGTAGGTGAAAGGATGGAAATGGTTAACAGAAAAAAACAACCATGGGCATGTATTCCCTATATAATAATTTGAGAGAATGAACTCATGAAAAAAAATTATTTAATAATAAATTAAAAGAAAACAATCACATAAATTCTCTGGTCTATGCTCTTGGTCATCCACATTCATACAACGAATCACACATTTAATAAAATCTAGAATTCAATTATTAATCATTCTTATTTATGATATATCACCCTCAAATCAATTAATAATTATCTTTAATTAATGAATTATTTTATCTTAATTATAATATTAATTACCTTGAGATTATCATCCATAATGATATTATAAAAATAAAATAAATTAATTTATAATTAAATGTGTACATAAATTTACCTTGGAGGAAACGTAGTGAATACATGTCTAATTATTCCCAACATGTATTATAATCAAATATTTTTTATTCTTGTTAAATATAGAATACATGAATTATCCCATAAATTCCCAACATGTACATCAGATATGATTACATAAATTACATGATTTTTTCAGTCATGTGTTATGCTTCAATGCATATGGATTTACAACATGTAATACAACCCAAACATGATATGCAGATCAAAAAATTACACATATATTAATTAATCATTTGTATATCTATTTATATTAAAACCTATAACATTATGTGTCCTATCTTTATAACCACACTCATGTACATGATTCAAAATCTACATAGTACAATAGATAAATTTTAAATCTTCATAGTTTGGTATAAGTACACGGTGTGTGTATCTGAGCTACATGACAAGTAGATCTCTCACAATCTATCTGAGGTGTACACATAGGGACTTGGTGTGTAAATCTTTCATTAAAAACTAGAGTGCACCGTGTGTCTAATCGGATACAAGCCATGTGATATTTGTATTACATATTAACCGGTTAGGTAGGTTGTGTGTAGTAATACATGTCCCATATGTGACTCAAATGGACTACACACCATGTATGTGGGAAATAAAGTGTGTAATCTGGCAGATCATGTGTCATTATGTTTTGGTCAAAATTTAGTGCATTTAAAGCATATAATTAATTCATAATCATTAATTAATTTCTGAATCATTTCTGATGCACTGAACCTGACTAAATTATGTGCAACTGTAGTTATATGGAATGTTTCTTTGTGTGGTCTATCCCAAAAACATGGCACCTCCAGTTGAGTTCCTCTATATAATTGTAATCATAATGTTAATAATCTCTGTTAGATCTATGAAAACTGTAGTGGGAAGAAGTATGTATCACCATTCGGATTAATGGAACGATAAAACAAGAATTGAAAAACAAAATTAAAAATGTGTAAATCGCTAATGACCTTTAAATAATTATAAATAATTATGTGACTACTCTGACACCACTTATAGGTTATGTGGGTAGTGGAAGGTAATGTTGGGTGGTGCCCATCTTTGATTTTTCCCTATTCGATGATGAATCTGAGATCTATATGATGATGAATGTCGTGATCCCTATAATTGAATCAATTAAAAAGATATTTGATAATAACATTGAAACTAGAGAGAGGATCATCACATATTATTTGAAATTAATTAAATTAAACAATGAATTATATTTAATAAATTATTTCTATATTGATGAATCTAGTGATAGATATGTAGTCCATGATCATTGTGTTTAAGAAACCAAGCATATATTTCCACTAGTAGTGATACAAACATATTCCATGAATATCCAGACAAAATAAAAGGAATATAAATGTTATTGAATGGTAGATTATTTCTCATGAAATTTCCACCTTTGATCACTTCAATATCCTCTTCAAATTCATTATCCTTGGTCTGGTGGAAGAAGATTGATCTCTCTTCATTATTGCGTTCTTAGAAAAGAGAGATCTCTAGGATTTTGAGGATTCTCTAAATCCATTGTGCAAAACCAAAAAAAATGAATTATAACTCATTGAGAAAATAACATAATTGGGTATTTATATATCAATGGATAAAATAAAATATTTTCACAAGATTCCATAAATATTTATTTAATCCTAGAAAAAACCCAAGTCAAATAATAATAATAAAATTATCATTTCTCGACATGCACTTAACAAGAGAATTATAAATAAATATTATTTAATTATATAATATTCAATGACTTTTATTTCTCAGAGGACCATTAAACGCGATCCACCATTCGTCCACAATATTTATCAAGACTTGAATAATATCTATTTATTTATTAAATAAATATCACTACATTATTCTCCAAATAAATAAATAAATATTATATTTACATAATAGAAAATAAATATTTATCTATAGTCAAGTACAGGTGAATAATTATTAATCTACATATGAGAATAATATTTATTCAACCTATTTAATAGTATATAATAATATATTATTTAACTAATATTCTTGGTATACTTATTGTGTGAGCATCTAGGCCTTTTTCTCAGTGGCATTAGGTGAAGTAGCCTAAAATCCAAGGTTAGCATCTAGAAACATGACCAAGAACCCATAGAGATATAAGTTAATGACACAATGATGTGTTACCCAATACGGATGCTTAATATACTATATAATATCTTATCTCAATATATCTAATCTAGAAGGTTTCATTCTAGTTCCATCAACCCATGTGCTTGATTTCTCATTCTTAGACATTATTAAAATTGAGATTTCAAAAAGAAGAACATGGTTATGGATTTATTTAGGCTATATAATTTCTATCAAAGGACCAGAGATGTCAACATCTCTTAAATAAAATAAGGAAACAATTATTTTCTTAGAATATTATTTAATACAATATTACTCGTAATGTACCCAATGTATCCTACCTTGCCGTAAACATCTATTATCATAGTTTTCATCAATATAAATAACTTTGTGACTCATAATACTCAATAATAATAATCCTAAATTATAAGGGCCAAAACACATGGTGAAAAATATGAACATCAAAAAACATATATATTTATTGATTTCCTACTAGTTGGTCTTGTTCTAATAAAATATTATATGATATTACTAAGATTGTACACCATGAGAAGGTTCCTTATTGTACAATAATTCTCCACCCTTTATATCCTGTATGGTTTTTTTTCTTGAAATGATATCATCATAAAATATAACATATATTCCCCAACAGTTCTATAATAATTAGCGGTTCTCATCATAGTGGGGAACTCCCATGACCTTTTAGTGTGATAGGTACTCTTATGGTATTATCAAATACAATTTTTTATAGGAGAATACTAATGAAGTGATAAGAAGTTTATTAATATTAAAAACCATGAATAAAAGTTATCATTGAGAACATAGAAGTTGGTTTTAGAAAAAAAACACAAAAATTTAGATCACATCACATATAAGATACTACATAGTATGTCAAATTGATAAGAAGTTCATGATGACACCTCAATCCTATCAGTAATATTATTCTAACATATACTAATGACCTCTTGAGTTTTAGGCCTGAGATCATGTTTCTAACGATCCTCTACCAGTGTGTCTTATAGATGTATTCAATGGTAGAGTAATCTCTCACCTATGTTCATTGGACCCTTCAAGGTTGTGAAAAAGATTGGACTAGTGGCGTAACATGTAGTGAATCATCATAGATAATGGTCTATGCATGATTTATTTTGTATATCTCTTCTTTAGTAGTATTATCTAGACATGTCACATGCCTTTCATCTTGATGAGATTGAGTTTCATATGGATTCTTCCTTTGAGGGGCATCATGTTCGTATTTTGGATTAGATCATTAAAACACTCTGAGGAAGGTCAGTTCCATTGTTATAGGTTCTATGGTAGCATGTCTGAGTAAAAAATAAGGCCTAGAAATGGGAAGCTGATATACGTTCTCAGTGGACGAAACTCATTCCCGATGATACCTCATTACCCTAAAAAAGCCAACTATGGGATAAGTTATTTTATGGATAGGAGGTTGTAACAACTCATGTTTTCATCAAGATATGACTTGTTTATTTTTTGTTTTGAAAACATTAAACATACCTTATAATGTTACTCAAATGATTTATGAATATTATGAGGGTTTTGGGGCTTGTTCAGAGCCCATAACCACAATAATTGGGAAAGAAACTAGACTTGACTTTTAGTAGAAACTATATAGTCCAGCTCGCATAGTCGTTTATAATTGTGTGATGTCAAATAGAGTAAAAACAAGGGCCGTATGTTTTTTTTAAATGTGTGACCCAAGATTCATGATCATAAAATGAATAATAATTTTTTGAAAGAGTTTGTCTTGCATGTTTTGGTCATGGTTAGGGAAATCATGCATTTTAATTGTACATGGTCTTCACTTGGACTGCGAGGGGAGCACCATTTTCCCAATGTTTGGCCAGCCATGATTCCAAATTAATTTCCCCCTATTTAGAGGGTGAAATTAATAAACATTACAATAATGAAACCCTAAAACTAATTTTACTTTTCATCCTCCTCATTCTTGTGAATGGGTGCTTCATCCCACTCATGTAGCTTCATTTTCAACACAATCTAGGATCCTTGATATCATCCATGTCTCAAGTCCAAATCAAGATCCGTAAAAGGATCTAGAAAGCTATAGGTATGCTCTATCTTACAATACCTTCATATTTCAATTAATCTTTAGATACATTACACCATATAGGTGCAATATATTTTACCTATTTTGATGGATTTAGACCATTTCTTCAATTTCACCAAACCTACCTTGAATATGATGCCTTCATCAGACAAGGATTCTTCCACTACCTTATGGTAGGTAGTCTCATCATTTTCTTGATGACATATGGTGTTTTCATAGCTTCTCTATTATATTCACATTGTCCTTTAACACGTGTAACCTAAAAATTAACTATTTCATTCTATATTTTTATATGCACTTTGTTATACTCCTAAGGTTATTTTTTAGTAATTTTAATATTCCACACTCAATCACAGACACCCTCGGCTTGAATTTACCATTTTAAATTGATTTTTAATAGTATAAAACGCCTCATAAGCATTCATCTTGGGTTTAATTGAATTTTTGAACACTTATATAAAAATATATTGAACCTAAGAACCTCAAATGTTCTTTTATTACATTATAAATGGATTATACATATATTATAAAACTGTTATTTAATCAATTCACCTTCTACGTTCTTGGACATGGTTATAATTGGAATTTCCCTTTAGGTAGTTTTTAAATTGCCAAATGGAACATTCTAAATGTATCATTGAGATTTATAATATTAATTTCATAGTTTTTATAGATTAAATTCCATGTATTAAGTTGATTGGATTATCCACGACGGTTATCCTTACTTAAAATAATTGAATGGTTTAAATAAAATGATTTATAAATGGTGGCAATGCCACACATATTATTACAACCATTATTAAATACTTTTATTTAATTTTAATTCCTTATTTATATTTAGGATTGAAAAATAGAATTAATAAGAGGTAATTCCTCATGTATATTTCTATAAACATGATTTTTCCATTGATATAGGTTTTGAAATGATGATAAGGGTTATGTTGGGAACGGTGATTCAACTTCTATTACACCGGCTCTCGAGCATTAGGTCTCACACCATTAACACTATTTATATTGTTGTTATGATGCACCACATCCCTTGTTTCATTTTATGGCATGATAAAACACCCACCATCCTAAGTGTCAAGGATGATTCCTTTCACTCTTCTTAAGATATAGGTCTTACAGCCTTTTTCTTGAGCTTATAGGCTCATTTATGCTGGTTATGGATGTTTGAGTTACACTATGGTCCAGCTAGCACCTAGTATTTGGGTATATGGCCACATACATCTTCATGTACATGGAATATATAAGTGGATGTAATATAAATTGATAAAATATATATATATATATATATTACAACTATATTTATTTTTACTTATTAGTGTCTCATTCTGACCATGAGTTGATGTGGGTAGAGCCTCCATGTATCCCTTAGGAACATGAGCATGATTATATCTATTTATCCAGCTTTGTTTATTAGTGTTTCATTTATTCCTATATAGTGTTTAGCTGTGAAAACAACATGGATTAAGTCTAGACACCATTTAGTGGTGGATGACTGGGATTCTATCTCACTCTATACTCGGGTCACCGTTTGTACCAGAGTAAATTAGTAGTATAATAGAATGAATAAGGGAATGTACCCAACTATTGAGTTTTGATGCACTTTACTTTTAGAAGGATCATATGAGAAGAGGTCCAAGCATATGTCTAAGATTATAGTGGATCATCCTTGGGTCCAATTTTATTTTTTCATTGCATAACTGTATATGAATGTCCGATGATCCCCTTTTATATATCATCATTATATGAATCCATGTAAATGACACTACCTAGTGGGTTTTGATTTTATTATTCAGGTTGACATTAATTTATTCTTCCAATATTATTTGATTATTCATGTGATATTATGTCTTCATTATTGAATTCTTATTGTGTTGTCTACATGCCCATTATGATAAGAGGATATAGTCTCATTAATATTCCACCTTTATTCAAACGTAGCTAGTTGATATCTTCAGGCATACGAGGAGGTGCACATGAGGCCAGATGACCCATCATCTCAATGAAAGAGTTAATAAAACCCTAGGTAAGGATGTTACAAAGTTTATTAAAATTTGAGACTTCTCCCAATGGATTCTTAGGTTCTGGCAGTGTTTGGGAGTGAATAAAAAATTCATTGATAGTAGGACACAACTTGGGTTCTTCCAAATGTTATTCAAAAATTAATGGCTATAGTTTATTTTCTTCATTGGACAAATATTTATAAAGGTTCTAAATTTTCATATTCAAAACAAGAAATTTTTTATGAAATTTAATTTTCATTGAATTATACTAAAAAATGTTCCAAATAATTTGTATTCCCCAAATAAATATCAATTGGTATATCAAGATTTGTGTTCTTTAATAAATAAATAATAGAAAAATAAAGGTAAATTTAATCTCTTAATTCACCCTAAAAAGATTATTCAACAGCAAAAGTGGGTGAGACAACATTTTCATTCTCATGGACTTCTTTTTATGATTTAAATAATGTCACTTATTTTAATTTAGTGTAAATAATTTCAATTTGTTTCCATACTTCATGAAGTAGAATAGTAATTTTTGATTCACCAAATTGTTTTACTATATCCTGATGTAATTTTCATTGAGGTGAAATTTTAGAACATTTTCATGATAATACACCTCATGGTGTCCATAATCAGGATAATCATAGATTATGTAACTATGAAAATATATTTTTTGTTACACTAAATGCTCTAAATTAGATGATATAATAATTCAAATTTAAAAACAAAAATAGGATAACTCCCAAAAATGGTTCCAATTGATGTGTGTGTTTTTTGTAAAACCATATTGTATTATATAATAATTAAAATTTAGCAAAGTGGTGACCATGTGGTTATATCATGAAAAGGTTGTGTGGTAATTTATGAAATTGTTACACTGTAGGGTCATGAAAAATTTGAAACGGTGTATGGGAATACCCTTAATTTGAGAAAAGATTATACCAAATTTCCCTCAAAGAATTGGATGAAAATGTTGAGAATACTCAAGATTAAGAAATGACCGACCGGTCTGCATACCGGTCTAGCATTGATGCTACGCAGCCGGTTCAGAGAGCCTCCCCTCTGAGGACCAACATCGTTGGCGTAACGGAGGCGGGAATCCCTCCACGGGCGTGAAGTAGGATGGGAACCAGGCCGGTCCACCATCACGAACTGCCCCAACCGCAAAATGCACCCACCGGTTCAGACCGCATGCACTGTCATTCACGGAATGGAGGTGGAGCCCAACGCAACCGTAAAGCACCCCTTGAACTGATTTGGTTCGTGGGTGTCATGAATTCAATGCCCCTGCGAGTTGCAGATTGACCGAGTCATTCATAAACCAGGTTTTCAGTCATGGGCCTCTGCAAAAGGTGTCGGATGACCACAGATGCATCTCTTTCCCCCCTCTATAAAAGGATTTTGAGGGGGTGAAGAAAAAGGAGAGATCATGTTCGGGTGGAAGGATTCCGAAGGAAGGGGCATAGGATTTCGCGAATAGAGAAGTTCTAATTCATGAACCAGAAAAGGTATGAAAATGGAAATGAATTAATAAGGAACCAAAAAACGTATAAAAAATTGGAGAACCGCAAACATAAAATAAAAAAAACCCGCGATCCAATTCCCCTCCGTCGATGTACTCCCAGCGGACCAAGGAGTTGGTGCCCCTCTTTCGATCTGACGCACCATGTAGAACACTCATATGCAGGTGAAGCCCAAACCGGAAAACCCCTGACCAGCGTCACCCCTAGACGCTGCTGCTCGCGCGGACTCCACCGCGTACAAACCTGGTACGCGGGCCGAACTCGAAGCCGCATACTGCCCTGGTACGTGGGATGCCCATTAGTCCGCGTACCACCCTGGTCCACAGATGGCCTCTCCAGTTGCGTAGCACCCCCTACATGAAGGGTGCTTCTCCTCATGCACTCATTTGGCATGCCAGCTCCTTCTATGTTCCCATTCCCTGAGCCAAATAGAACCCTTCCAGTCTGGCCCGATCCATCCCAATCCCTTCATTCGCATATTCACCGGCTCCGAGCCAAGGCCTCAACCGAAGCCACCAGACCCGTATGATGAAACCTTCAGGCTCATCAGTGCTCCACATTGAGTTCACATACCCATGGTAGGCAAGGACAAAGGGGTTTCCCCAGCCCTTGAGTGGGTTTCCGAAGCCTTCCTGGGTTCACATTCCCACAGTAGTGTAGGGTCTGAGCCCGGGATCCCCTTTTTGCCTCTCCACTTACCAGGATTGAGGGACCCTGCTCATGTTTCCTTTTAAAGAGCACCAGCGGTGGACACTTCTCCCCTCCCATGGGAGTGGCCGGGCATCCCTCTTGGAGTAAGCCCCAGATCATCCTCACCGAAAGCCAATGGCCCTTCCCCTCTCATCACGGAAGGTTTATTGCTCTACTGTGTGACTTCTACCTTCCTCCAAAATCAGGGATAAAGAGAGTCCAGTGGTATCAGCCTTCTCCTCTACTCGTCGTCTTCCACCCCTTCCCTCAGTAGGAAAAATGTGTGAGGCTTTCCAAATTTGTCGCATTCTTTTATTTCTCACACCAAGCATGAATCCCGTGGGCTTAGATATTTGTGATGGTCATGGCGTCCACACAATGATTCCCCTGAGAATGAACTATGTGGGTTTTGATCCCTCTCTCCTCATTAAGGTACGTAGGGCGCATTCTTGAGGTTCAATCCCAATAATAGGCAACTATCACGTGTAAGCACTAATCTTCCAAGAACTACGTGGGCTTCGATTCCCGACCAACCGAGATACGTAGCAAACCTCCCAGAGGTGAAACCTCATAATCTAAGTCTGATACACATCTGTCCTTATCAGACCATGTACCTATACTCTAGTAGGGCCATTTTAGGGCCCAGGAACTCACTTACCTTTGGTCATTCGGGCCGCATTGGCGTAAGTCCCGCAACAACTTTGACTGGGAATCTCTCGCCCAGAGTTCCTTGCCACATGATGTTAAACTATATGGTTGGGTCCTTGTTGTACAACCTTAAAAGGATATGTGTCCCTTCAAGTGGCACATAACTACATGGATTCTGATTCCTCTCACGAGGATATGTAGGAAGCGCATATCACGGGTTCGATCCAAATGCTCATGTCATTATCTTTCCCCCTGGATGACAATAAACACCAGATTTCCCAGTTATGAGGCTTCAAACCAGTGCCATGTGAATTAGTCCAAACTCCTTAGAGTCATTAATCCAATGGAGGATGGTAAACTTGGAGACTAAATGATTTTGAATCCCTGTGTTCAGGTGACTATTTCTAGCCAGGAGTAATCTATGGATACTATGCTTGGGTATAAACAAAAGATTCGTGAACATATGAATACGTCTTAAATCTATTAGGGAGTCCCAGAACATGAAATAATTACCCCCAAAAAGGGTGTGATGAGCCACACTTTCTATCCTCTCAACCAATGTGAGTTCTTAAGAATCGCTGGCCAAATCACCCAGTGAACGCCTATCTTTGGTAATCATGTCCATGTATCATTGGATATGGAACCTTTGGGTGTTTTGAAATGAAAACGGTGCACTTGATATGAGTGATTAAGCAAAACCCAACCTTCTCTAATCAATCGTCGGGAATCACACATCTTCCCACCACCGGTCGAATCAAAAATTGTGAACCCGACGTGAATCTTTAACCAAGCATGAAATATTTAACCTTATCCCACACTGTTCCCCCTTATACTCACAAGGAGGGACAAGAAAGGACATTAATTACACATGGGATTATGAGATGATGCATTGACAGGTTTTCTATTTGTATTTGTTAAAATATTTTGCAGGTACCATTCGTAACTCTCTTCGATCCAACAACATCACGGAGGAACTCACATATGCTTACTTCATGAAACGCAATGAACGGACATCCTCACCAATGAAGGACCTCGTCACCTACTCACCATCTTCAACACTGGGTCTCAGATGTGTTGATCCAAGAGTACCACTTGAGCGGTACTCTCCTGATGGTGGAGGCGGCCATGCATGCCCTCCAATCCTCCAAGACACCTCGGTCGCCTTCCCAGCAACGGCCGCAAAAGCAGATCCAGAAAACTCATATTTCTATATCAAATTATTTTGGGAGTCTATCCCTGGAACGAGACAACGCGTAACTCCCTTATCTTAGGGAGGTGGATGATGTCTCACTGAGGGCTTCATCCCCACTGAATGGGGGTTCTGCTCTAAGGCCCCCGCCGGAATGCGTCATCACAGTTATGTCGCGACTCAATATCCTCATGCAAAGGAGGATGTCATCTCGAGGATCCAGGCCAATGCTCCCCGAGTTCCGGCCCCTCGGTCCACCCGACGATGGAGGAAAATGTACAAACAGGGACCGTTCATCACCCTTGTCTCTTAGGAGGAGCTTCACTACCCAATCATGGAGACGTATTGTGAGCATGTTCATACACCTGTCCGCTCCTCCAAACTCTGCCATCTAGACATGGCAGCATCATACAAGCAAGCGTGCATCACCGCCAAGCTCTATCCAGCCCGTCGCTCACACAGGGCGGCACCTACCAAGAAAGAACCTCTCCCTTCCCAATGTCATGAAACCAACCAACAAGACATGGTGGAAACCCAGTGCCTGCAGAACCAGCTCTTAGCAGATGCTCCTACTGCCTACCATCTAGATGTGGTGGCGATCAACAATGCCCGCCACCCAGATGTGGCGGCAATTAATAGGAGGGCACATCTCCCTGCCAAGAAAGGCCACCGCCTCGATACGGTGGGGAACCATCATATGCAGGGCTATCTCACTATGGATGCCAGTAAAGTCAACCATCCCGATGTGGCGGTAAAAAGAGTGATATACTGGCATATCATGGCATAGGGGCAGACTCGTTCACGTGCCCTGACACAAGAGAATTGTCAGTAATCGCTGACCAGTGGAGGACTGAAGTAGGATATTCCTACTCCAATACCTGAATGGGACATAATACCCATTCCAGCAAAAGATGGATCTCTGCATATCTTGGAAATTATGGAGGAACAGATATCGATCCCAGATCATATCTTGAAAACATGCCAGAATGTAATTTCATTAGCCGCAACAACAAGGACTCAGGCCCATGAACCCATATCCCCAATTGATTCTACTCATCTAAGAGACGAGATAGAAACCTCAGAGCTGATATGCATCCCTGCTTCCACCCAGGAGGGTCATCAGACATATTCCACGATACAAGGGAAACCAGATCAAGCATCTTCTCTTATTCCAACTAGGGGACAACCATCCATCATTGTGATGCTCCTGAGTAGGCATATATCCCTGCTAAAAGTCAAGATGTTTTTCTAAATATCCTGACAGCATCACGAGACCCAATTAGAAATGGATCCATAGGTGAAGGACATTATCAATAGTAGACGATACCCGATGCCAGCAAGCAATCACCCCAAACACGCCGATGGAAGCCAGAAAATAAAGAGTGGGTTCATGACTCTACTCAGATGGAAGATGGGGTTCCCAATGATGCTAATAAAATATCAAAGGGTCAGAACCTTTCCCACCCATTACCATATTATGGGAGTGTTAGTAGCAGTTGAGAAGGTCCTCCCTGCAACGTTGCTACCATCAGCTCTGAAGGTTCTCCCCAGAGCACCTGTAGGGGCCACCCCCAGGGGCATATAACGATCGATCACAAGAGATTATCTTTTGATGCGAGTCATGGAAGCCCTCCGTGTGACCAGATGATCGAGCAGGAAGAAGACCCTCCACTTGTTGTGGCCCACCCTGAAGGTCCTCCTCAGGGTATACGCTGCAAAAACTCTCCGTGCACTGGGACCACCGATTATGATATTAGTCCTTTCTATCGTAGTCTCAACTACAGAGGCCCTCCCCATAGTGATGTCTCACCATGACATGAAGTCCCTCACCTTGTCGTGGCATTCCATGAATGTCCTTCCCAGGGTTTACGTTGCAACAACACTCCGTGCAGCCAGACATCATATCAGGATGGTAGTCCTCACCACTCTAATAATAGAGGTCCTCCCCATAGAGACGTCAAGAAATGAGAAGGCCCTCCCCTCATAGCGGTACATTCTAAAGGCCCTCCCCAGGGTGTACCCCGCAGACATTCTCCCTACAGTAGCTGTGATGGTAGTCCTCTCCATTGCGGAACCCGTGATGGTAGTCCTCGCCACCACGACCGCTATTGTGCAGTTCCTCCCCGCAATGGCCCCAAGCAACAAGAAGGTCCTCCCCTTGTCACAATGTGTCTTGAAGGTCCTCCCCTGGATACACATTGAACGTCAAAACATGATGGTCATCCTCACTATTATGAATTTTATTGTGAAGGTCCTCCCCGAAGTGACATATCATATTGACGGGAAGGTCATACCCCTGCCGAATCAACCACAGAAAAGACCTCATATGATGAGGCACTCAGAAGGATGGGATCAAGCATTTCAGATTCCCAAATAGTTCCGACAACACCCTTCTTCAATCAGGAGATGGTCCGGGGCCATGTTCATCTTCTCAATCACCTCAGAATCGTCCACATGATAATTCAATGCCTACCAGCCCCATAGCCTCTGACCAGACCATCAGTGAGCGTCTCAGTTTGGCTGACCAGGTAGAAGAATCACTAGCGGGGGAGTATGCCAAAATGTTGCATCTTAGGAAATGACTAGCCAGAGATTATGTACCAGTTATATTTAGGCCCAAATACACCTATCAATTCACCATTCCGTGAAAGTTGTCTAGAAAAATGTGTGTGCGACATCCATTCCAACATATGGACAACCCTCCATCAGCTGAAATAAAGCTTCCTTCCCTACGATGGGTATATTGACCATGTTAAGACAATAGGAGACCTCCTGTGTCACATAGACCTTGGAGATCTTCCTTCGGAGTGACAACAATGACCTGAGAGGCGTAAAGGAAACAATATGTTAGCTGGCCTCCATTCAATGCACCAGCTACGCCTCCTCATTGGTGACGCTCTGACACGAGTCCATATCAGAGGATGTGGAGAACATGGAGTTCTTCATTTCACTCCACACCTCACCCAGAAGAACCCTTTCGGGATAATGTCTTGCAATTTTATCACGTTAAGACAACAATCGAGTGGGGTCCCTGTTCTGGAAAGGTGACACACCCAACAAAGATAGGCCTTGAGTAAGTCCCAGAAGCGTCAGGCCCAGCGGGAAAAATCCAATCAGGAACTCCTCAATCAGGCCACTGAAAGCATACAATAGGCCTCTCACCTAAGAGATTCTAATCAACAGTCATTGCTAGCCTCCCCAGAGGGAATTGATTCACAGGTGAACTCAATATCAAATCCTGTTCACCCCCGAATAGGGGCATGCAAGATCAGGCAAGTAGCGATAGCAGCAGCCACTACCGCAGTCCACGTTCATCCCCAACCTGCAGGTCTGGGGGCATTTTTAACAAAACATTCCCCCGTAAGGCCAATAAAAATGAGAAGATAGTCAACATCCAAGGAACGGGGCCAACCCCAGCCCTTAGGGCTGGGTGAATTTTTACCACCTTAACAAAAACCTCCCCCATGTGAATCAATATTCTCTCATCTAGGGAGGAAAATTATTATTGTAGGTTCCTGCCTTATCCTTTACTATGAATCATCATCCCCATCAAGAGGGAGGTGTACTGTAAGGTCGCGCCAAAGAACTCTCCATGTCACACTTAGTCAAGGAGTCCTAAAGCAATCCCGGGATAGGAATGGGAAGACCAAGAAAAGGCTCGGGAGATCATATTCCTATTTGGAAGATGAAATCTCCTCCACCCTGTGATATGAATCCATCAATTCCATAGAGGTTAACCCCATGGGTGACACAAAAGATGATTCAAATACAGATGGATCGGGAGACGACGGTTTCGTTCAGGCTATGATTCAAAACGAACCATCAGGTGTGCACACCCAGAACCAGAGAGCCGCCCTAAATATGGCCCCCCTCCATCTAACCCTCCTCAGCTTACCTTGCGAGCCTCTAACAAAGATATGAAAAAAGGACCTCTTACCCTTAACCCGCCTCCTTCTCTCAATAAAAAAGAGCCACTTACGCTCGAAGAGAGATTCACTCGACCAGAAGAGGAAATGAAAAATCTGAGGCGACTTAACATAGAGATACTCCAAAAGAACCATCTTATTGAAATTGATTCACAAGAATATCCACACCTTGCACTCCCAACATGTGCACCTCAAAAACCATGGTTTTCCCTGGAAAATGAAGCACGGTCAGGGCCCCCGCCCAATGCGGCACCTGACCCATCCAACTACCTGAACATGGATTCAGATGAATACCAAGACTTCCCTCCACTTAGGAAGAAACTTGAGAGAGTACATCAGAACACTTCGAAGGTGTCACAAACAGCATATGCACCCTTGGTACCGGCCGAGCCAGATCGTCAAGCAATGCCTCGGGCTAAGCCTTCCCGAGACTGGGCCCAACAGGATGTAAACCAGGGTCTCACCAACACCATCGAGGAACTTATGACTCGATTGGAAGCAATAGAAGGTCGACGCGCTCCAGTACAGCCAGAGTGAAAGCCCTAACCAGATTGGGTGATCAACACGCCTCCTCCACCAAATTTTGAGAGCCCTGTATTCCCAATTTTCAATGGATCAGGCCATCAGGAACAACATTTGATGCACTACACATCTTATTGCGACCCTATGATGGGAACTCCAGAACAACAAGAAGCAGTGAAGCTCAGATGCTTTGTGCGGGCCTTGCAAGGATTTCCCTTCGTCGGGTATATGTATCTGCCATCTTAGTCAATAAAATGCTGGGAAGTCCTTCGACATGAGTTCCTATTCCACTTCAGCTCAACGCTACCTAAAACAACGGTCAACAACCTTAGGAATTGCAAACAGAGGGAGAATGGGAGGGTCTCATATTCCATCGCTAGATAGAAGGGTCTAACCTACTCTCTGAATAGGCCAATTCCCCAGGATGAGATGCTTTACATATTCATCGATAACCTTCGAGACGTGTTGCGAACACCACTCATACCATTGGAGTGCACCACTAGCTTCTCCAATCTCTCTACCATTGCCTAGAGAATTGAATACTCCCTGCATTACACTAATCTGAAGTCCCGAATAGCCTCACATTCTCTGGAAAAAAGAGATGTTAGAGCTGAAGCATCCTACATCATGCTCAAGCCAGCCCCTACACCTGCTCCATCACTTAGGCCTCCACCAAATCGTCAAGGGACCCCTTTGTATCACCAGCCGCCTCCGCCCAAGCAGGATGATCAGAGAGGATCAATGTGGAACCTGTTCGAGGAACGAATACCCAATGTATACTCATTATAAGAGGACGATGTCCACAAATACTTCATTGTCGCCATGAATTGCAATTTTCTCCACCAAGGAAGCTTGAATAAGTTAGCCATGATGATAGGCTAGATTATTTTCCCTACCATTGAATGTTGGGGCACAATATCTGGGAATGTTTTGTCATAAAATACCTCCTTCAAAGGATGGTAGACTTCGGGCAGGTAGAGCTGGGACCACCCCCAACACATGTGACATATATTTCTACCACCGACTCCGACAAAGGGGATTGGTGGAAGGAAGTCACCAGCTATAAGGGGTAGAAATTTGATGACTGGATGACTCAGAATACTGTCAATCGAGCTCAAGGAATACTCCGAGCTCAACTACAACAGTCGGTGTGGCCGCCAATAGCCCCTGATGCCGCACAACTGACAATATCAGCCTCACAACCCTCCACGATCCGGTCATCTAGGCATAATAGAAAAGGGAGGAAAAAAGTGCAAGAGGAGCAGTCCGCAACGAGGCTTATGTTAGCCCCGAAACTATTGGATTTTATGCCCTCAAACATGGTGCCACGGGAAACGGCCCACCAAACGGAACCATCGGGGAAAACCGACCAGGTGGACCCGTCATAAGATGAGGAGCTAATCTTTTTTTCCATAAAAGTCGTCCATATAATGGAATCGTTTCCTGACGAAGGTTATGGTTACAATCATGAGTTCCCAAAACGAGGAGCTGAGAAGAGGAATCGTAGAAGCAGGGGATACCAGGGGAGGTGCAGTCACGATGGAAACCAACCCTATGGTTTTACCCCGTCCCAAATAGTTTATATCGCAGAAACCCATGGGAGATCCTTTCAACAGACTCAGCAGGAGAATGAATATCCCTCCACCTCCACAAGCGGCCACTCTTGCCCCGTCATTCTGTGATACCCATCAAGGTAGGAGTAAGTGTCTAGCCACCTAATGCGCGTAAACAGGTTGGTCGGGCCGAGTCCCCAGAATGTGGGAACACCATCGACATCCGACCCCACGGTCAGTCCCTCCTCGTCACATTCTCCATCTCCTAAGATGCATGCTAAAACTATCCTTCCAACGGAGAAGCGTCAGCCGCTAGAGTAGAAATATGATATCCTTAAGCATTTGGCATTAGTACCAGCCAAACTGTCAGTCCTGGATCCCCTGAGTTTGTTAGAAGATCACAGTGATTCACTTATAGAATCCTTGCTCATCCCTAGGAGTTTCAAGCCGAGGTAGTCACCACTGAGATTTACTAGATGAAGACTAGCCTAGCTGAATGAAATGCATTGATTTACTTCACCGATCAGGATGAGGATTCCATCATGCAAGGACACATCAAACCACTATATGTGTTCATCACACAAAATGATGTTGAGATCCATAAAGTCTTTATTTTGAAAACGGCTCTGGAGTTAACCTCCTTCCCCGACAGACACATCGTAAGTTGGGCCATAGTGAGGATGATCTAATACCCACTGCAACAAATATGTTGGGTTACGACACGAGTGAATAGAAGAAAATGGGACAAATTAAGCTAAACCCCTATTTTGGAAACCTTGTGGCCTACTCGGAATTCTTGGTGTTCTAGAAGGACACAACATTAAATGCCCTGCTGGGAAGGTCGTGGCTCCATAAGCACATGGTCGTTTCTTCGTCCTACCACCAGTGTATAAAGTATTGCGTCAATAAATAAGTTGGAACGTTTCACACTGACCAGGCCCCATTCAAGACCTATGATTCACACTACATTGACACCATGTTTTATGTGAAAAAGTAGAAGAAGCCTTCAGTCGATGGTGTTGAATGGATCCCCACTCTATATGGTCTGGAAATGGTTCAGATGACCCCCTCAGGAAAAATGGCAGAGACTACATACTTCCCATCAACCATGTTGAGAGTAGGGGTTCAAGCCCAGACACACACTCAGCTATCCTCATGACTTTAGCCATAACAGTCAGGCATGACAACGCAGCGACGACCGCTAACCCTCAATTTAGGGGCGAATACATGATCAAGGACACCCAAAATGCCTCGCCCCAAGACTCCCAAGAGCCCATGCCAATAACTCTTCCCCCTTTGGATCAAGAAGATGATAATTTGGGGGAAGAAGAGGAGGAAGATCTCAAGGATGCACCTCCCGCATTTGTGGAAGGTATCTCCACCACTGTGGACGAGCTCGGGGAAATAAACTTGGGTACCGAGGAAGACTCGAGGCCCGATCTCATTAGTTCAACCATGTCTCTCGAGGAGAAATAAGTGTATACCTTTTTCCTGAGGCAACATCGAGATATTGTTTCCTGAAATTACACAGAAATTCTGGGACTCGTTCCTAAAGTGTTGACGTACCACTTAGATCTGCCAGAAGACAACCGAGGCTATAAACAAGCCTACCGAAGGACGCACCCCACACAATCTTCCAAAATAGAGGCTAAAGTAGATAAGCTTATTAATGCAAGTTCATTAGGAGGGTCCAATATCCCATATGATTAGCCAACATTGTCCCCGTAATGAAAAATAAAGGACAAAAATGCATCTGTATCGATTTTAGAGATCTCAATCGGAATTTCCTGAAATTTGATTTCATGATCCTGATCACCAATTTTTTAATCGACGCAACGGCCGGGTATTAATCTCTATCCTTCATGGACGGTTATTCTGGGTATAATCAAATCAGGATGGACCAAGAAGACAAAGAAGCCACTGCCTTCATCGCCCCTCAAGGACTATTTTGTTATAAGGACATTCCATTTGGTCTCAAGAATGTTGGCGCTACATATCAACAAGCCATGCATCGTATCATTAAACCATTTGAAGGGAGATTCATCAAATTATACATGGATGACTTGGTGGTCAAGTTCAGACAGCGCTCAGATCACCTGTCAGATCTTAAAACCGTATACAACAAACTTCAACAACATAGCCTGATGATGAACCACTTGAAATGCGCCTTTGGGGTCACCTCAGGGAAATTCCATGTCTTTGTCATATTCCATAATGGCATCGATGTTGACCCTCAAAAGACAAATTCTATCCTTGGTTTACCACCTCCCCAAAATCTCACTGAGTTGAGAGGATTCCAAGGACACCTAGCCTACATTAGGCGGTTCAAGGACAACCTAGCAGGAAAATGTTTTCCCTTCACTAGGTTAATGAAAAAGGGAATTAGGTAGAAATGGATAGATGATTTCCAAGAGGAATTTAAAATCCTAAATAATTACCTCTTAATCCCAAAATTGATCATGCCATCAGTTAGAGGAATACCTCTTATCTTATACATGACGGACCTAGAGCGGACACTAGGAGCCTTCCTCGCATAGAAACATGACGCTGGAAGTGAAAACAGTCTCTATTACCTCAGCCAAACCATGATCGATGCTGAAACTCAACACTCAAACATCGAGAAGAGTTGTTTGGACTTTGTCTTTGCAGTTAAAAAATTGCGACATTATCGACAGCGTCATGAAGTCCATTTGTTCTCACGTAGTTACCCGCTAAAGTACATCATCAACTGCCCGATGTTAACCAGGTTCCTAACCCGATGGGCTATCATCCTGCAACAGTTTGACATCCAGTTTGTGCCTATGAAAGCCATTGAAGGCCAGGCATTAGCATATTTTCTGGAAGATCACCCCTCTATAGGGACCACCACATTGGACGTCAAGATACGTGATGAAAACATCTTCTCGGTTCAAGAGGAGTTCCCAACATGGGAAATGTACTTCGACGGCGCATCCTGAAGCCCTATAGGGAAGAGGATGGAGGATCCCAAATTTAACAAGGTGGGTTTGGGGATCATACTCATGTCCCACAAAAAGGTATCCTTGCCATATCCATTCTTTCTGTCAGAGGGATGTACGAACAATGAGGTGGAGTATCAAGCCCTCACTGCAGTCCTGGAGCTCGCACTCCAGGAATAAGTACAACACCTTAAGGTAAAATGTGACTCAGAACTGGTCATCAAGAAAGTCAATGGTTACTATGCTATTAAAAAGGAGGATTTGATTCCCCCGTTTGACCATGTCTGAGGGTTAATGGTGGAATTCTCCACCGAACCTACATTGACCTATATTACCCTGTCTCAGAATGCCCAGGTCGATGCATTAACTAATGTGGCTACAGCCCTGGCTGACCTAGACCATGATGAAACAATTATCAGTATTTCGCATCACCGAATGATTTTGCCGTTTGTTCAGACTAAGACAAAAGAAATCAACGAAGTCAGTCTTGTCCCTGAGCCATATGCTCCTTCCACTGGCTGGATGAACCCCATTGCGAACTACCTTCAAGGGGATAACTTCCATTAGATAGGGCTAAACGAGAGAAAATACAGAGAAGGGAAATCAACTTTGTCCTATATGGTGGCACGAGTCAAGAAGAGGTCCTTTATAAATGATGCTTCAACAGAGTTCTCCTCCAATGCATTGATGGGGAGGAAACCACTACTTTCATAAATGATGTACATGTTGAAATATGTGGAGCACATCAGTCGAGGTCTAAGCGTTCCCATCAGGTTCGAAGGCTTGGGTACTATTGGCCCGTCATGTCACATGATTGCGAGAAAATTACCACAAATGCCACTCCTGCCAAATTCATGCCAACTTCATTCACAAACCCGAGGAGTTACTTCATCAGGCCAAGTAGTCCTAGCAATTTTCCATTTTAGGAATGGACGTTGTGGGACCATATCCTCCCATCACAGCCAAACAACTGAACAATGTCTTTATAGAAACCAAATTCTTTTCCAAATAGGCAGAAGTTGTACCCCTCAATGAAGTCGGGGAAAGAAACACTATTAGCTTTGTGAAATAAAATATCATCACCAAATTTTGCGTCCCTCATAAAATAATGACGGATAACGACACCAACTTATGCTCTTCTGAATTGAAGAAACTATACCAAGAATATGGTATCAAGACTAACCACTCATCCTGCTACTATGCAGCAGCCAATGGACTGATAGAAGCTTTCAACAAGACACTATCCAACATTCTACAGAAAGTGGTGGACAAAGACAAGAAATCATGGCCAGATAAACTTCATCATGCATTGTGGGCTTATCAAACCTCAATCTACACCGCTACTCAGGCTACTCCGTACTCATTAGTATATGGAACAGAAGCAGTCTTTCCCATTGAGCTCCAATTTCCCTTGATCCGTGTTTCCATTTGTGATCAGTTATCCAATAATGATAAATCACAAAAAACGGATAGGTGAATTGGAACAGCTAGACGATAAACAGTTTCCCACTTTGCACCGTCTAGAAGTATATCAGAACCGGATCACACGAGCCTTTAATAAAAAGGATCATCTTCGGTCTTCTTGGAAGGAGAATTGGTGTTGGTCCTTCGGAACTCAGGGATACCTGGAAAGAAACCTCCAAAGATGGAGCCCAAGGGGGAGGGACCATATGTTATACAAAAGTTCTACTCCAACAGAGCGTATGTCCTGATCTCCATGGACGGGCAGTTCACTACCGCTCCTACGAATGCTAGATTTGTGAAGAAGTATTTCACATATCTAAGCGCTTATCGTCCGAGCTGTAGGATGTTAAACTGCTAAGCGCTTATCTTCCGAGCTGCAAGATGTTAAACTACCAAGCACTTATCGTCCGACATGTAGGACGTTAAACTGCCAAACCATAATGTTACAAACACTATGACCCTAAACTAAGAGTAATTTGTCCTCACCGCACAACATTAAAATGCACAGATTCTAGAGAACTACGTACGTCTTGATTCCTGCCCTTGTAGGATATGTAGCGACTTCAGGGTCCCCCATCTTGGCCCATCCACCCTCGGATGAGGATTAAAAATTCCCTTTTCCCACGTGTATGGACCAGACCTGCACATGGTGTATTATATTCCAAAGAACTACATATGGATTGATTGCAGCCCTCGCAGGATACGTAGTGATGCCATAATTCAACAGCCTAGCCCTGCCACCCCAAATGATGCTAAAAATACCCTTTATACCCCGTGTAAGGACCAGACCTGAACATGGCATATACTTTGTCTATACTGCACGATGTTAAACTGCACAGATAAGAGAAAAAATTCCCCTTTCCCCCATACGGAATAGAACTAAACAAGGTGTATTCCACTTAATAACTATGTGTGGCTTGATTCTTTCCCTCGCACGATACGTAGCGATGCTGGGATCTTATCTCCAAGCCCAGCCACCGATAGAAGAAAACACAGGTATATATACCCCTATTCCTTACTGCATGACATTAAACTGCATAGTCCATTGTCCTTACCGCATGACGTTAAACAACATAGAATTCCCTTTTCACGTTAGTTCATCTTCATCCTCACCACACGACCTTAGAAATGCACATACTTCTTTGCAAACCACCCAAGATATATGGAGAAACAGGATGAGAATAATCCTTGTGCATTTGGATTCATCCTCTCCATACATCATACTCTGGGACCTGGAAAAATGCGGGTGTTCATAACCACCCATGGCCATCGGAAGTGGAAAGTTATCAACCCGTGGACACCTTTGTATGACTATGCATACCATGCCCTCAACGGCTCGGCATATTGATATCCCTTGTCCTATCTACCAAAGGCAGGATTTCTCCAGGAAATACTTTTCCTATCTCTGTATGCTTTCTGGACTCCGAGCCCCCATATCATATATCTCGATCAAAAAACTTATGGAGTAGTGGTTTACAAGTTTGTTCCACTCATACATCCAAACGTTGCTAGGGTACCTCTAACTGGTTAGCCTATGTATCTTCCCATGGTTCACATGAAGATCTACATCTACAAACATCAAGCCAGGGCTAGGCTACGTTTACCCAATGGGAAATTGCGGTGAAGATCTTTCTTGTATGCTTGGACACCATTATCCCCATATGCCGAACTCAGTTCTATGAGAAATCCTAGATTTTCATAATATTTCATGGCCATCGGATGTGGAAATTCATCGACCCATGGACACCTTTTCATGACTATGCATATTATTCCCTTAGCGGCTCTGCATATTCGTTGCCCCTAGCCCGTCTACCAAAGGCAAGATTTCCTCATGCGATACTCTTTCTAACCCCATACGCTTAACAGCCTCAGAGCCCCCATACCATATCTCCTGATCCGAGAAACCCCAGAGTTACAATTTACACCCTCATTCCCTCACACTTGTTCAGAATATATCAGATCATGATAACTAAATTTCCCTCTAGGTGATTGTAGCAATAATCACCTAATGTTCCGAAATCTATGACCGTTAAACTAAGAGTACTTCGTCCTTCCTTCACGATGTTACACTACATAGAGTAAAGGTACACCCCATATGCAAGATAAATCATCGTAGTGTACTCTTTGATTTTTAATAACAACAAGGGGAACACATCACTGACATGTCCAGATATTTCTTTACCAAATGACTGACTTCGTAGCCCGGACGATTGCAGATTTTCATAAACACCCATGGAAATCAGTTGTAGAAAGTTATTGACCCATGTACACCTTTGTATTACTATTCAAACCATGCCCAAGCAGATCTGCATATTGATATCCCCCATCCCGTCTACCAAAGGCAAGATTTTCTCAGGTGATACTCTTCTTAGCCCCGTACGCTTACCGGCCTCAGATCCCCCATATCATCTCTCCTGGTCTAAGAAGCCCCGGAACAATGGTTTACCCCATCAACCCCTCTCCATGTCTTGGAAATGTTGATATATTTGAGCCCAGTTACATTCTAATCATCAGTAACCTTTGCAAAAACGTCCTTACTAAATGATAATTAAAATTACATGAAACATGTCTTTTTCTCTTGGCATGAAGCTACAAAGAACAAGCATTAAACATCCATGTAAATGACTCTAACTACAAGATTTTTTACAGATTTAAAAATTCCCCCAATACTTGTTGCATGATGTTAAACTACACAGTATCTTTAATAATGCTCCCCATCATTACCGCATGACGTTAAACTACACGGAAGCCGCCCTTACCGCATGAAGTTAAACTACATGTAATTTAAAATGACCTCTGTAACACCCCGAGATTTTATGAAAAATATTATTTTAATTTCATTAAGGTCTTGTGTTTTATGCTACACCAAGATTACCTTGCGCTATACGCAACACCGTATTAGCTTGCAGTATACACAATACTATTATTGGATCGTGTTACACAAAATTTTGATAATATTTATTCTACGCAACATTGAGTATATATATATATATTCAATGTATAAATAAAATATGGTTGCATTATTTTATTCGAAACAATGAAGGATTCTTGCACAACACGCAACCCTGACTTGGCTTGCATTACATGCAATCACGACCTTCCTCGATAGCGTGTGTTGTATGTAATACCGAGTTTTTCTAAACAATGATATATTATTATAATAATATTATGAAATAGCTGTTATGAATAGTATTAACTAAATTTTGAATTTGACAACATTATTATTCATCTTACACATTTTCTAGAACATGGTATAAGACCAAAATAAATTTTTGGGGTAAAATAAGTATTTTTCAAAAAATGCAGTTTTTCCACCTTTCGATGGCGCACCCACATTAAATCTAGTTTTTGATATGTTTATAAGTTCAATTTGACAAAATAAAATTCTTCTTTGGAATCAAGAAATAAAAATTTACTTTGGATAAATTTTTCATATTATTCTGATAACTTTCATATTTTAATGAATAGTAAAAACACGCTATATTTTAATTAAAAACATATTTTATCATCGTAAAAAATTATGTGGTTAAATAATTATATTGAATGGTTTAAAAGTATAAATAGAATATATTTTTAACATTTAATATAATGAATGTCATTATCCTTGATTTTACATTGAATTCGTAGGTTAAATAAATTCAATCGTTGGAAATGTTTTAACTTTTAAAACCTGTTAGCTTAACAACGGGATTAATTTTAAATTACTTTCTACAACTAATATGTTTTGATTTCTGAAAAATGGATTCCATATTTTTAATCATTGGGTCCAAATTATGTTAATTGGTTACTTGTATTTTTTTTTGATATTATGAATAGTAACTACAGTAATTTTTTATTCACTACGGTTAAAGGTAAATAGGGAAATTCAAGGTTAAAAGAATATTATAATAATTCAAAAATACCTTGAAACTTGTCTTAAAATTATTGGATGAGTATTGGCCGACCATGGGCATCCTTCGGTCGATTTTGGTACCCCATGGAGCCACTTATGAAAGACAATGGCACATTAGATTAATTAATTTAATGTAATGACAAAATTCAAATAAACATATATCGTATAGTAATTAATTTTTATAAGGGGATATATAAATTATATTTTGGACTATAAATATTCATTGGAAATCTAAAACGATTTCCTACATGTTGGTATTTGTTTTATAATTTTTATACATCATATAAATTAAATTATTTATGACACAATAATGATGCAGTATTTACCTCATTAATAAATGATTTAAATAAATAAGATTAAAAAGATTAAAATATCATCCAAAACCTGTCCAATTACTATTGAATGATTTTATTTAGAATATTAGTCATCTTATCTTCGACATTAATGTGTTTTGGACCTCTTGAAACAGAAGATAAGTTTATAATAAAATAATGTTTTCACACTATCCTAAAGAGCCCCTCCACTCCCTTATAGAAGGAGACCACTTCGATGCAATTCCTCACACCTCTCAAGCCTTTTGGCTCATCAAAACTCTGCCCAACTAATCTACCTACATCGATCTCCTTCCCCTTGAAGCATTACATTAGGAATAAGACTCTCCAAGAAGTCCTTTTGGTTCAAACCAAAGAAAGTTACCAAAATTAATTGTAATAGTTTCTCTTAAGTTATTTTCTTTTATTCTACTTCTCCAACCCCTAAAATCTTTTTAATCCTTTATTTTTTGACAACACCAGTATACTGAAAATACTAGGATTCTGTTATGAGAAGTATTAGAACTACCCTTACACACACCGCCATCTAATGGATGAAGAACATAATGTTTCTATGATGGAAAACGAACGCCTCACGAAACGATGATTGTTCGATTTTCCCCTACCGCCTCTCATGATGGCCATTATGATGGAAATGTATTTATATATAATATATATTATTTTTATTATTTCTTTATTCTTCTTTACTTCCCAATTATATCAATCCTTTACGGTTTCCATAGTCGGTAAATATGATAATCTCATTTGAGGAAGTGCGGACTACCGCCCCCTCAAAGTGATGTGATTCATTAATACCTTATGTGGGATGTATAAAGGATGTGGTTAATGATATTATATATGACATTATACTGGAATTATAATATACCTATGTATCATTATGTTTTAATTCAATTAAAATAAGAAATAGAAATGAAAGTAGCGTTCATGCGTACGTACGACTTACCGTCTCCATGAACGGTGCATTTCATTTCTTACCTCCATATGTTATGTAATATTATAAATGATTGTATATTCTGGATATATAATGAATGTATATGATATATAAATCACGATTTACGTTTTGGAGGTAAGTAAATCATGATATAAGTAATAATAACATCAAGAACAACAAGTCCAAACACGTACGATAAATAAGATGATTTTACCAAAAACACTACATTAACATTAATTTACATAAGAATGGGTAATATAAAGTCATAAGTGAACCATATATGATATCATAACAATGCATATGATTCTTTAATAAGTCAATGACATTATTTAAATCATTATACAGGAGGTTCAGACTCTTACGAAGCAAATTGGACCTAAGGTAAGGGAAATATCACAATCTCATTTTTATCCGAGATTGTTTATACTTTGAAATTTACTGGGGTGTATTTTATCATCAAAATACATGTTTCCTCTATATGTATTATTATTTCCATCCACCTACAATTGTTTAAATCCATTTTTACCCTCCGGTGAGTTTTTAGTAAAAGATATGAAAGGAATCTTTTGTCGTTTTTCGTACGAGGTACTTTTTAACTTTTCTGACAAAAGGATCAGAAGAATGTTTTTTTAACTTATACGACATGAACGGATTTTTAAAACATTATTTACAAGAAGCTTCCTTTACATTTTTTCAAGTTTATTTTTAATCAACTTATTTTAGTTTAGAATTGTATGACATGTTAAGAAAGGAAAGGTGTTTTTGAAGTAGAAAGGATATTTTCCTCAATAATGGAGTTCAAGTGTTTTATCAAAATTATTTTCCATCTAAGATAATATAGGGTTCTGTTTCTATCCCTATTATTACATTGATTTGATTATGTTATTTTTATTAATTCCTTTATCTAATATGAATTGTTTTATGATGTCACGATGTTTAACATTCCCATTTTTAATACATGGGTTATGCTATGATGTATGGTTTATGATATTATGGAACACATAAGAATGGTATCATTATGAGATGGGTGGGACCTATATCTCCCTCCAATTCATTGGGTAAAGATTTTATATCTCATGAGATAGACATGGCTGGAACGGCGAGTTATACCGGTTCAGTAAAACAGGACTGTAACAAGGAGTGAACTCGGTTCAGAAATGGACTTTGTCCACTATGATAGTCTTGGCAATGAGTCTTGACTAGTAAGAAATGATTCTCTATGATTATGTGTGTATGCCAAAAAGTTTCATGTTTTAAGTATGATTATTGGGATTTCATATCACTACTATGATTTATCCCATGTTATGAAATTATTCTCTCTTTTGCGGGTTAAGATTTCCAAAATGTTATGTTCTTATGAATATGATGTGATGATATTTCTTTTGTTTGCCCTTACTGAGCATTTGAGCTCACCCTTTTATGTTTTCTTTTCCCCAGGATATAAAGAAAGGTTTTAGGTAAAAAAAAGGAAGATCTTTGTGGGAGATGTTGAAGATCTTTCACCATGATTAGAAGATTATATTCCGAGTTTCCAAAGACACTAAACTATTACGATCCTTGGGTGTGTGTTTTTGTTATATACTAAGTATTTTGCAAAAGTAATGTAATGTCCATGTACGTTAAGCATAGGGTCTCTACAGTTGGTATCAGAGGAAAGGTTTAGTCAACCTTTGGAAACTAGGATGCGAGAACTTTAGTGAGATCCCTATAGATATTTCTAAGGTATGTATAGGGATGTCTCTAAGGCTAAGTATAAGTATATGTTATAGTACTAGAATTACGGTAATCTAAGATGTTAGATATTGAAGGTACTCCCCCTTTATTATATTGTTTTCCCTAGCGTAATTTTTGCCTCTCACACTATTCTTTTTGGGTTTTAGACAATGGCTGGAACCTGAAGGAACCGTGTTGATCAATGTAATGGACAATGCAATGATTGTCCTCCAGAACAAACAAATGTTATGGGAGATGGAGTGTAAAATCTTATTTCTATACTTACACAAGCTATGAATCATTCTGGACTTCCAAATGAGCAGAGGAGGGAAAACATTCTATTGAGTCCTTCATGAGGCAACATCCACCTTCTTTCAGTGGGTCATCTGATCCACTTGTTGCTGAACAATGGATCAGTACCACTGAAAAGATATTTTCAGTTCTTCAATGTTCTGAACTTGATAATGTCATCTTAGCCGTATATCGTTTGGAAGCTTAAGCTGATCAATGGTGGAATCTTATCAAGAATACGAGGCAAAGGGATGAAATTGAGTCCATGGAATGGGACGAGTTCAAGAACTTATTTTTCAATAAGTACTTCCCTCATATTCTCCGAACATAGATGGAGAAGGAGTTTCTTGAAAAAAAGCAAAAGGATGATGAATCTGTTGGTATATACGAAGCAAATTTTACAAGGCTTGCAAGGTATTCAACTAGATTTATCATCCAACCTGAAAGTAAAGTTGATCGATTCTTCAATGACTTAAATCCAAATCTTTGAAGGGAATTAGCTATAAGAGACTTCAGTAGCTATGAAGAAATTGTACGTTGTGCTATAAAGGTAGAAATAGAAGTTGGTGTTACTTATCCATCTCATATTTTTGACAAGAAACGAAAGATGGAGTTCAAGGAGAAATCTTAGAATAATTGTGAAAAGAAGATTAATGTTTCCTTATGCTCAAAGTGTGGAAAAAAGGATGGTGGAGATTGTCTTAAAGGGACAAGTAAATGTTCCAAATGTGGAAAGGAAGGTCATCGGGCATTTAAATTCCGCAAAGATGGGAAGAAGATGTCTAATGATGCAAAAAAAGGAAGGGATACACAGAATGAACCTACTACACTTTAATGCTTCAAGTTCAAGGAGATGGGGCATTATGCCAATAAATACCCTAATCCAAGGGTTGTTGATGATGCTCGACATCAACAAAATCTTAAGGCAAAGGACAAAGGGAAGTCACATGTGATCATCATTGGTGATGTTGAATATGACAACGATGTGGTAGAATGATTAAGTGTTTATGTAATGGGATTCCAAAATAATGTTGTATATAGTATTGTGAAATATTGGAATATTTAAGTATTGGTCTATTGTGGTTTTCAATAACTTTATGGTACCAATAACCATGGAATGTGATTGAGATATTTTTGGAAAAAAATATGATATGCGCATAATGAAGGGAAAATGAGAAAATGAAATATTTGACAGTATTCATGAGCTCATGATTGATATAAGTACTAAGTGATATCATGGTTTGAGTATATAGAATTTTGAGGATTTTGGTATGTGGAAAGAGTTAACTTTTAACAGCATTCATGTAATCAATAAAGTTCAATGAGTATTCATTATTCAAGAGAATTCATTATTAAGGTATTCATATGTTTGTAATTTGACCAACAAGATATATCTTACGATATATGGGGGATAAATGATGGCATTCACGTGATCATTTTCTTTATACTATGAGCTTGGACCGAAGTATTTTAGATAAGCCTAAATATTGGAATGGATTATGTTGGAAATAAGTTAGTATTGTTTAAGGATAGAAGTTTTTTTCCGATATTATTGATGGGATGTTATAGTAATATAGTTTTAGAAAAAGGACAACCTGCAGGATGGGTGACATCCCATCGCGTTGGACAAGGCTGTGGGAATAGAACCCACAACCAAAGTGCGACTGTCCTTTATCGCCTACCACTGGCCTACTGGAAGTCCCTGGTTAGTAGAAAATAGTTTTATTTTATTAAGTGGTATGATATATGAAGTATAAGTTCATTTTTGGAACCATATACGATTAATCTAACCATAAAATGGACTTATAACTTTTTCTAACCTTTTTTTGAAAGAGATGGAATAACCCATCATTCTATCACATGATCTTCTAACACATCACGAATAACAAATTCAACTTCATTTCTTTAAGGGATGAAGTGGAAATTTTTCAATTCACGAACAACAGTGAGATTGTTCCAAAATCATGTAAGTGTTTCTTTTAATTCATCAACTTTAGGGAAATGATATTGAAAAACCAAAAATGTTGTCCTAGTTCCCTTATATCCAATGAATCAGATGGTACCTTAGATCATCACAAATCTATAGCTTTGTGACTGTTGGCTTTTTCATAGCCATGTTCTCTACCACTCTCCATCAGAACTTGATGGTTAGATTTTTCTTCCATATCCATATTTTCACCTATGTTCTCCTACGTGGAAACCCAGTGATGAGTTAATTTGGGTAACCGTTACATTTCATTCTTTAGTTTTTAAATCCATGTTTTGGTATTCCTTTTAACGATGTGGTTTTCTATTAAACATACTTTCGAGTAGTAAACCATTTATAACCCCGATGAATTTTGAGGGAGAAATTAATTTTACGGGGGGTAGAATGTAACACCCCGAGATTTTATGAAAAATATTCTTTTAATTTCATTAAGGTCTTGTGTTGTATGATACACCAAGATTACCTTGCGCTATACTCAACACCGTATTAGCTTGCAGTATACGCAACACTATTCTTGGATCGTGTTACACACAATTTTGATAATAGTTATTCAACGCAACATTGAGTATATATATATATATATATATATTCATTGTATAAATGAAATATTTTTGGATTCTGTAATACGAAACAATGAAGGATTCTTGCACAACACGAAACCCTATCTTGGCTTGCATTACACGCAATCGCCACCTTCCTCGATAGCGTGCGTTGTATGCAATACCGGGTTTTGCTAAACAACAATGTATTATTATAATATTATTAATAACTAGCCGTTATGAATAGTATTAACAAAATTTATAATTTTATAACATTATTATTCATCTTACACATTTTCTAGAACATGGTATAAGAACAAAATAAATTTTTGGGGTAAAATAAGTATTTTTCAAAAAATGCAGTTTTGCCGCCTTTTGATGGCGCACCCAATTTAAATCTAGTTTTTGAAATTTTTATAAGTTAAATTTGACAAAATAAAATTCTTATTTTGAATCAAGAAATAAATATTTACTTTGGATAAAATTTTCATATTATTCTGATAACTTTCATATTTTAATGAATAGTAAAAAGACGCTATATTTTAATTAAAAACAAATTTTTTCATTGTAATAAATTATGTGGTTAAATAATAATATTGAATGTTTTAAAAGTATAAATAGAATATATTTTTACCATTTAATATAATTTATGTCATTATCCTTGATTTTACGTTGAATTCGTAGGTTAAATAAATTCAATATTTGGCAATCTTTTAACTTTTAAAACCTCTTTGCTTAACAACGAGATTAATTTTAAATTAATTACTGCAACTTCTGTGTTTTGAATTTTGAAAAATGGATTCCATATTTGGAATCAGTGGGTCCAAATTATGTTAATAGGTTACTTTTATTTTTTTGATATTATGAATAGTAACTACGGTAATTTATTATTCACTACGGTTAAAGGAAAATAGAGTAATTCAAGGTTAAAAGAATATTATAATAATTCAAAATTACCTTGAAACCTGTATTAACCTTATTGTATGAGTATTGGCCGACCATGGGCATCCTTGGGTCGATTTTGGGACCCCATGGAGCCACTTAGGAATGACAATGACAAATTAGATTAATTAATTTAATGTAATGAAAAAATTAAAATTTACAAATATCGTTTAGTAATTAATTTTTTAAGGGGATATATAAATTATACTTTGGACTAAAAATATTCATTGGAAAGCTAAAACGATTTCCTACATGTTGGTAATTTTTTTATAATTTTTATACATCATATAAATTAAATTATTTATGACACAATAATGATGCAATATTTACCTCATTAATAAATGATTTAAATAAATAAGATTAAAATGATTAAAATATCATCCAAAACCGGTCCAATTTCTATTGGATGATTTTATTTAGAATATTACTCATCATATCTTCGACATTAATGTGTTTTTGACCTCTTGAAACCGAAGATAAGTTTATAATAAAATAATGTTTTCACACTTTCCTAAAGAGCCCCTCCACTCCCTTATAAAAGGAGACCACTTCTATGCAATTCCTCACACCTCTCAAGCCTTTTGACTCTTCAGAACTCTGACCAACTAATCTCCCTACATCCCTCTACTTACCCTTGAAGCCTTACATTAGGAAGAAGACTCTCCAAGAAGTACTTTTGGTTCAAACCAAAGAAAGTTACCAAAATTAAAGGTAACAGTTTCTCTTAAGTTGTTTTCTTTTATTCTACTTCTCCAACCCCTAAAATCTTTTTAATCCTTTATATTGTGACAACACCAGTATAATGAAAATACTAGGATGTTTTTATGAGAAGGATTAGAACTACACTTACACAAACCTCCATCTAATGGATGAAGAACATAATGTTTCTATGATTCCAAACTAACGCCTCACGAAACGATGATTATTCGATTTTCCCCTACCGCCTCTCATGGTGGCCATTATGATGGAACTGTATATATATATATTATATATTATGTTTATTATTTCATTATGATTCTTTACTTCCCAATTATATAAATCCTTTATGGTTTCCATAGTCGGTAAATAAGATAATCTCATTTGAGGAAGTGCGGACTACCGCCCCCTCAAAGTGATGTGATTTGTTAATACCATATGTGGGATGTTTAAAAGATGTGTTTAATGATATTATATATGATATTATACTGGAATTATAATATACCTATGTATCATTATGTTTTAATTCAATTAAAATAAGAAATAGAAATGAAAGTAGCATTCATGCGTACGTACGGCTTACCGTCTCCATGAACGGTGCGTTTCATTTCTTACCTCCATATGTTATGTACTATTATAAATGATTGTATATGCTGGATATATAAGGAATTTATATGATATATAAATCATGATTTACGTTTTTGAGGTATGTAAATCATGATATTAGTAATAATAACATCAAGAACAACAAGTCCAAACACGTACGATAAATAAGATTATTTTACCCAAAACACTACTTGAACATTAATTTACATAAGAATGGGTAATATAAAGTCATAAGTGAACCATATATGATATCATAACAATGAATATGATTCTTTAATAAGTCAATGACATTATTTAAATCATCATACAGGAAGTTCGGACTCTTACGAAGCAAATTGGACCTAAAGTAAGGGAAATATCACAATCTCATTTTTATCCGAGATTGTTTATACTTTGAAATTTGTTGGGGTGTATTTTTCCATCCACATACATGTTTCCTCAATATTTAATATTATTTACATCCACCTAAAATTTTTTAAATCCATTTTTACCCTTCAGTGAGTTATTAGTAAAATATATTAAAGGAATCTTTTGTCATTTTTCGTACGAGGTACTTTTTGACTTTTCCGACAAAAGGACGAGAAGAATGTTTTTTAACTTATACGACATGAAAGGATTTTTAATACATTATTTACAAGAATATTCTTTCACAATTTTTCAAGTTTAATTTTAATCAACTTCTTTTAGTTTAGAATTGTATGACATGTGAAGAAAGGAAAAGTGTTTTTGAAGTAGAAATGATATTTTCCTCAAGAATGGAGTTCATGTGTTTTATCAAAATTATATTCATCTAAGATAATATAGGGTTCTGATTCTATCCCTATTATTACATTGATTTGATTATGTCATTTTTATGAATTCCTTTATCTAATATGAATTGATTTATGATGTCATGATGTTTAAGTTTCCCATTTTTAATACATGGGTTATGCTATGATGTATGGTTTATGATTTTGTGGAACACATAATGTTGAGTCAATAAGGATTTCCTTATGACTTTTCCATTCCTTCTTGTTTTGAAAATCACAAACACCTTATCTTTAAGGAAAATCGCTTTTGTAAGGAAAAATGCTTTCTTTAAGGAAAATCGCTTTTATAAGGAAAAATGCTTTCTTAAGGAAAAATGCTTTTATAAGAAAAATTTATCCTTATCATATTTTCATTAATATTTTTCTTAAGTATGTAATTCAGATTCACTTTCTCGGAATCATAAAAACTTTGATATAAAAGTATTCTGTTTTTAGGATTCGGTTCTGGACAAGAATTATAAGGAAGTTTCATTCCGAATTCCGGATATGAATTCTGACTTAGTTCTATTCCAGATTCAGGATACGAATTCTGAAGAAGAATTCTCATTACGAATTCTAATGACAAATTCTCATTACGAATTCTAATGAAGAAATCCCATTCCGAATTCTCATTACGAATTCTGAAGAAGAATTCTCATTACGAATTCCAATGAAGAATTCTCATTACGAATTCTAATGAAGAATTCCTATTCCGAATTCTCATTACGAATTCTAATGACAAATTCTCATTACGAATTCTAATGAAGAAATCCCATTCCGAATTCTCATTACGAATTCTGAAGAAGAATTCTCATTACGAATTCCAATGAAGAATTCTCATTACGAATTCCAATGAAGAATTCTCATTACGAATTCTAATGAAGAATTCCTATTCCGAATTCTCATTACGAATTCTAATGACAAATTCTCATTACGATTTCTGATGACGAATTCCTATTCCGAATTCTCATTCCGAATTCACCTATTAAACAGAATCTGATTATCATTGTTTTATACACTCTGAATTTATTCACTCCGAACTTTCACTCCGAAATTTCTATTCCGAACTTTTATGTTAGAGTTTAAAACGATGTCGTACTTTCTGTTTCACTTGTTTTGTTATAAAATGATGTCGTCCATTTTGTTATAAACTAACTGTTGTCTAAGTGACACGTGTACAGGTCCCTCCGAACTTTAAGGAAAATATGACCGTTGGAGAGGAGCCGACCTTACCTATAAATAGGAGCTCATTTGAAAGAGCTCGCTGCTGATGAATGCTGATGCATATGCTGATTGCTGAAAAAGTGCTTACATGCTGTTGAATTGATTTCTAGAGAGAGAGTCTCTTATTAAATCTCAAAGCTTCGTGCGACTCCGAATGTTGGTGATTACATTCGAGGGCTTCCGGGGATAGGAAGACAGAGTTGCCGACTACCTTAAAGATCGAGGGCTTTCTTGCTGAGAAAGACAGAGGTGCCGACTTCCTTAAAGATCGAGGGCTTTCTTGCTGAGAAAGACAGAGGTTGCCGACTACCTTAAAGATCGAGGAATTCCTTGCTGAGGAAGACAGAGGTTGCCAACTACCTTGAAGTTGAGGGCTTGCGGGGATAGCAAGACAGAGACTCCGATCATCGTATCGAGGGCTTACCCTGGTGTGGGTAAGACAGACTTGCTTGAAAGTATAAATCAAGAGACCTTTATCCAAGGTTGTTGGATACCCTTCTCTTTGGGTTAAAAGACTATTATCTTGTTACTAGTAGTTTTACTACTTGTTGTTATTCCGCTGCAATTTGTATCTTAAGGAAAGTATAACTTTCTTATACTTCCTTACTTACTCTGTTTCATTTAGATTCTATACGCTTTAAGGTAGAATCTCATATTGTAACTTTTGTTAAGTTTCAATTTCCGGAACCATATTTCCGGAACCTACTTTTGGAATCTCTTTCCAAGTTTAGTTCGGTGATAGAGGTGTTGTAAATCTACTTAGTTTAACTTTGTTAAACTTAGTCCTTTCCTTTTCTTCAGGAAACTTTAGTTGTTCATAACTAACTTTAAAGGTTCCAAAGGAATTTTTAAAGTATACAATTCACCCCCCCTCTTGTATATTGAGCATCTCATATCATATTTCGATCCTACAATTGGTATCAGAGGTTGGAAACCTCTTAATCTATACCATTCTTACATTTGGTATCAGAGCCAAGGTTACTGAAATACTTGTACTCACATACAAGTTTTTCTTGCTCACTTTTCTATTCCGAACTTTTTGATTACGAATCTTTAGCTACTAACAAGTTTGTTTCCAAGTTATTTTTTAGTATGACAGGAATTAATGTTGGATCTATTGACAATCTGAATCCTACAAGACCACCTATCTTCGATGGTAATGATTATGAATACTGGAGAGATCGTATGAAGACTTTCGTTATCAATACTGGAGTAGACAACTTTGTGATGCTTACTGGTGACTATAAAATTCCTGACAAGGAAGTCAGAACTTTTACTAACCAGGAAAAGCAAGAATATCAACTCAACTATAAGGTACGCAATACTTTACTATGTTCAATGACTAGAAATATATATAGCCAAATTTCTTCTTGTGAAGCAGCTAACTGTATATGGAAGAAGATAGAGGTTACACACTTTGGGACTTCTAAGGTGATTGAAACTAGAAGAGTTATGCTTAGAGCTGAATATCATGGCTTCAGTTTTCCTTATGGAGAACCTATCTGTAAAGTTCAACAAAGATTTATGACTATCGTCAACAGTCTACAATCTATGGGAGAAAAAGGTTTAGATGATGAAGCTCTTGTGGACAAGATAATTGATATTATGCCCAATGAGTGGGAATCCAAGAGAACAGCTATAGATGAGAACAGGAAGGTTACTCAAATTACTCTTGATGAATTATTTAGAACTCTTCTACAACATGAGACAAGAATGAAGAGAGATGCTGACAACATCAAGAAGAAGAATGGAAATGGAACATTTGCTTTTACTTCAACTTCGAATCAGATTAAAGCTAAGACTCCTGAGAGAGTTACCAGATCCAAATCTAAGAAAGTCATTTTCCAATCCGAATCCAGTGAAAGTGAAGTTTCAGAAAATGAATTAGCCAATCTTGCTCGAAGGATGAACAAGATAGCTGGGCAAAGAAACTTTCAATCCAAGTATAAGAAAAAGGATAGGAAAGATAAGAAAGATGGAGAAGTAACTTGTTATGAATGTAAAAGAGCTGGACATATTAGACCTGATTGCCCTATGCTCAGAAAGAAAGAAAGGAAGGAAAGACATTCAGAAAAGAACAGGAAGAAGTATTACAAAGCCAAAGCTAAGAAAGTTCTTAAAGCTAATGACACCTGGAGTGCCAGTGGTGGTGACTCTTCAGATGAATCTTCTGATTATGAATCTTCAGGACAGAAGAATCTTGGTCTTATAGCCAGATTACCTATTGAAAATCATTGTCTTATGGCTAAGGTACGAAATGCTGAATCATTGACTAATTTTTCTTTAAATCCTAATGATAATAAGTATTATAACTCTTCTGATGAAGAATCATCTTCTGATGAGGAAAATACTTTACCTACTTTTGAAGAAGTCTCTATATTTGCTGAACTTCTTGAGATTGAGAATTCCAAACTCAACAAGAAACTTGATAAGGCAAATTCTAGGAATTCTATTCTTACTAAAGAGATATCAGATCTTTCTAAAGATCTTGATAAGAAAAATGCTGATTTTGAAAATATTTCAAAAAATCTTGAGAAAGTAAGTTCTGAGAAGAACAAACTTGCTAAAGAATTAGAAAAAGTAATTTCTAATAAAAATGTTTTCGAGCCTAACTCTAGTTCAAAAACTAATGATTTTGAGGATAAAAACTTGGTTGTAAAACTCAAATCCGAAATCTTTTCCTTAAAGAAGTGTTTATCAAACTTTACCCATGGTAAGGAAAATTTTGATAAGATGTATTCTCAAATACGACCTTTAAGAAATAAATCCGGATTTGGTTATACCCAAGCAAAACCTGTTTTCAGCAATAATTATTTTGTTCCTCAAAGTGCCCCATTTTGCACTAAATGTCAATGTGGTGGTCACTGGGCAAGAAATTGTTCCTTAAACAAAACCCAATCCTTAGGTTTTCATAAAGCTTACTTTTCTAAGAAAATGTGGATACCAAAAATTTTATTGTCCGGAAATCTCGGATCCAAACATGTTTGGATTCCGAAAGGCTAACTTTGTTCTTAATTTCAGGAAAATAAAGAAAGTTCCAGCAACAATATTTGGTACATGGATAGTGGATGTTCCCGGCACATGACTGGTAACAAAAGATTTTTTGAAAAGATTATCAAAACGAAAGGAGGAAAGGTAACTTTCGGAGACAATTCTAAGGGAGAGATTGTTGGTATTGGTAATATTGTTCTTTTAGGTAAAACTTTGATTTCAAATGTTCTTTTTGTTAAAGGTCTTAAGCACAACCTCATTAGCATAAGTCAGTTATGTGATGAAGGTTACCTTGTGAATTTTAGGAATGATAAATGCTTAGTTCACAATTCCAAGGAAGAATTTATTCTCTCAGCCAATAGGCAAGAGAATGTTTACACCTTAAACTTAGAAGACCTAAGAAGCCAAGATTTACCTTGCCTAAGTGCAATGGAAGATCACTCTTGGTTATGGCATAGAAGATTAGGACACTGTAATCTTAGAAACCTATGTAAACTCTCTAGGAAGAAACTTGTTAAGGATCTACCGGAGCTTAGATTTGATTCTTCTAAAGTTTTTGATCCTTGTCAATATGGCAAGAAACATAAATCTAGTTTTAAGTCAATCGGTGAAGTCTCAACAACCGATGCATTACAGTTAGTGCACATGGATCTTTTTGGTCCAACACAAACTGGAAGCATTGGAGGCAAATACTATGTGTTTGTTCTTGTTGATGATTACACTAGATTTACATGGGTCTATTTTCTAGCAAGGAAATCTGAAGCTTTTTCTTATTTCAAAAGTTTTAGAGCCCAAGTTAAAAATGAGAAAAACCTTCCATTGAAAACTATTCATAGTGATCATGGTGGAGAATTTCAAAATTCTGATTTTGAAACTTTTTGTAGTAAGAAAGGTATTACTCACAACTTTTCAGCACCTAGAACTCCTCAACAGAATGGTGTAGTTGAAAGAAGAAATAGAATTCTTCAAGAGATAACTAGAACCATGTTGAGTGAATATTCTATTGCTAGACATTTCTGGGCTGAAGCTGTAAGTACTGCTTGTTATACTATAAATTGAGTTTTGATTAGACCTTTCCTTAATAAAACTCCTTATGAGTTATGGAATGGTAGAAAACCAAGACTTTCCTACTTCAAGGTTTTTGGCTGCAAAGTATTCATCTTGAATACTAAAGATAACTTACATAAATTCGCACCAAAATCAGATGAAGGAATTTTCTTAGGTTATTCCACAACCTCTAAGGCTTATAGAGTTTTTAATAAAAATACTTGTACTGTTGAGGAAACAGTACATGTAAAACTTGATGAATCAGATCCTTTTGTTTTTAAAACCTCCCAACCTACATCTTCGGATGTGTTTTCAAAAACTGATTATCAACCGTTGATAGAAGAACCTTCTGATAAGGAAATTGTTCTAGAAGATAATTCTGAAACATTTACCCCAGAAGACTTTCTACCTTATGTTGATGAACAGGTTTTACAAAACCCAAATCAGGTGTTTCTTAAGAATCATCCCAGTGATAGTATGATTGGTGATGTAAATCAACCTGTAAGGACTAGAAGTTCCTTAAGAAATGAATTAGAACATCTAGCATTTCTTTCCCAATTAGAGCCTAAAAACACTGATGAAGCTTTAGGTGATGATGATTGGATCAAAGCAATGCAAGATGAACTAAATGAATTCGAAAGGAATAAAGTCTGGACCTTGGTTGAAAGACCTAAGGAAACTTCTGTTATTAGAGTAAAATGGGTTTTCAGGAATAAATGTGATGAAAATGGAGTCATTGTTAGAAATAAAGCTAGACTTGTTGCTAAAGGCTATAATCAGCAAGAAGGAATAGACTATGAAGAAACCTATGCTCCAGTAGCTAGACTTGAATCTATCCGTATTCTACTTGCCTTTGCAGCATTCTTTAATTTCAAACTATTTCAAATGGATGTGAAATGTGCTTTTCTTAACGGTTATGTTCAAGAGGAAGTTTTTGTTGAACAACCTCCTGGCTTTGAAGATACAAAACATCCTGATCATGTTTTTAGACTTACCAAAGCTTTGTATGGCCTTAAACAAGCCCCACGAGCATGGTATGATAGACTTACTGGATTTTTGCTTCAAAATAACTATGTTAAGGGAAATGCAGATCCAACCCTTTTTATAAAGAAAGATAAGAAAAATGTTTTGATTGTTCAAATTTATGTTGATGACATTATATTTGGTTCAACTCAGCAATCTTTGACTGACTCTTTTGCTAGTCTAATGAAATCTGAGTTTGAAATGAGTATGATGGGTGAGTTAACATTTTTCCTTGGTTTTCAAATTTCTCAAAAACCAGAAGGAACCTACTTATCCCAACATAAGTATATTAAAGATCTTCTTAAAAAGTATGGTTATGACAACACTAAGAGTATAAGTACTCCCATTGGTACCTCAAACTATTTAGATCTTGATGAAGCTGGGAAACCAGTAGATCAAACATCTTTTAGAGGTATGATCGGAAGTCTACTTTACTTAACAGCTAGTCGACCAGACTTAATGTTTTCTGTATGCTTGTGTGCAAGATATCAATCCAATCCTAAGGAATCTCACTTAAAGGCAGTAAAAAGAATTTTTCGCTACCTTAAGGGAACCATGGATCTAGGATTATTTTATACTTCTGGAAATGATTTTGTTCTAAAAAGCTTTTCTGATGCTGACTTTGGTGGATGTAGAATGGATAGGAAAAGTACATCCGGAACTTGTCATTTCTTAGGAGATTCATTAGTTTCTTGGTCATGCAAGAAGCAACATTCTGTTGCACTCTCCACTGCTGAAGCTGAATATGTAGCAGCTGGAAGTTGTTGTGCACAAGTGTTGTGGATGCAACACACACTCACAGACTATGGCTTGAGTTTTACTAAAACTAAAATTTTGTGTGATAACACAAGTGCCATTGCCCTAAGTAAAAACCCTGCACATCACTCCCGTGCAAAACACATAGATATTAGGCATCACTTTCTTAGGGATCACACACTTAAAGGAGACATTATTCTTCAGTTTATCGGAACGCAAGAACAACTTGCTGATATTTTCACAAAATCTTTACCTTCTGATAGATTTGAATATATTAAACAGAAGTTAGGAATGATAACCGTAAGGTAATCTTCCTCAATTAACTTTCTGTTGAAAAATCTCCTTACAGTAATAAACTCCTTTTCATAGGGGGAGTACATTTGTTTGTTTATCTAACAAAGTTTTTCAAATTTTGTTTTCAAACTTTTCGGAACGAAAATTTCCGGAATGGAATTTCCGGAACAACAATTTTCCAGAAAGGATATTTTTGCACAGAATACTTCTGGAATGGAAGTATTCGTATTGAAAATTTCCGGAATGGAAAACTTTCGTACTGGTATTTTCATAACGGAACTTTCGTACTGAGTCTTTCGTATTGACTTTTCGTGTTTACTTTTTCGTATTGAGTCTTTCATATTGACGTTTTCGTATTAAGGTTTTCGTATTTAGTTTTTCGTATTGAGTTTTTCGTAGTCATCTTTATATTACCCATTACGAATAACTTTCCTAAGCTAATCCGAAAGGTATGATTTCCTTACTGAAGTTTTCGTAATCATATTTTACTTGCTGGCAATTTCTTATAGTTTTTTTTTGGTTTTGGATTTCTTAATTCTTTACTTTTATAAAACCTCAAAAAGATCGGATTCAAGCTTTCAACCGCTAGATCAGATCTCAGATCTTTCTAAACCGTCAGATCAACCGAGGAAGTTGAACCGTCATCCCATTGCCTATATAAAGGGGACCCTATTTTCTCGTCCCACATCGATTTCAAGCTTTTGCGTGCTGAAGCTCTGACTCTCTGATTTAAGGTCATTCCGAACTTCAGTCTTCTCTGTTCCGAACTTCTCAGAGACTTCAGATCTGAATGTCTGCAGAGTTAGCTTCTCAAGAGATGTCTTCAACTAAGCCCATTTCACAGTGGTTAGTCTATAGAGAACGGTTAGTTCATCCGAATTTCTTCAGCAACTATGATTCTATCATTTCGAAGAATATCAAGTTAAATGGCTGGGAGGATGTTGCAATATCAAAAACTGGCAACCAAGATGAAGTCTACTCTGACTTGCTTGTCGAGTTTTATGAGACAGTTGCTTTCTTTGTGGAAGACAATAGAGAAAAATTTTCTTTCAAATCGTATGGAAAGACATATAAGCTATCTTACACCAAGGCTGCAAGCTTGGTAGGGTTGAGTTATGAAGGGGAAGCTGAGTTTATCTCGCACTTTCTGCCAGACTCCTTGGGTAGTTTCAACAAGGAGAAAGCCTTAGAAATTCTCGGACTGGATGATGATAAGGCTCCGAAAATTGCAACCCTATCTACAAACTTCCGGATTCTGGAGTTATGGGTGCAAGGGCTTATCGTACCGAGAAAAGGAGACAAGGACAGCTTGAAGAAGAGTGAGATATACATCTTGGATTTTCTGATAAATCTAAGAAAGTTCAACCTGATGAAGCATATTCTTCTCAACATTGATAATTTGAAGAAGGGTAATCTGAGAGCTCAGATAGTGATGTACCCGGCAATATTGTCAAAACTGATAGTTCGGTGCCTAGAATCCTTCAAAGTTGCTTGTAGTTCTAAACCGAAAGTTTGCAAGATCATGTTGCTCAGTGATGCAACTCTTAAAAGGATGAATATAGCTTTTAACAAGGAGTCAGGGAAATTCATTGATCTACCGCCTCAAGCAGAAGTGACTCTGAAAGTGGCTGATCCGGAATCATCAAAACCGGTAAGGAAGAGGAAACAGAAAGAAGTGGTAAGTGAGGCTGAGGAACCCAAGTCTAAGGAAGTCCATTCCGCACCTCCTAAGCCTAAGAAGAAGAAGACATATACTGATGAGGTTGCAGCGAAGTGGAGAGCTGACAAGGAAAAGAGGAAGGAAGGAGATCCGCAGTTCGGATTGGATCCTGCAGAGGCTAAAGCTCTGAAAGAAAAGGCTGCTGATGAGCTTGAGAAGCAAGCTAAGGAAAAGAAGCTGGAGAAGAAGTTGTCAGAAGTTGAGGCTGTGCAAGCTTTGTTGAAGTTTAATGAAATGGTTTCAGCAACCATTCCCGTTCCGAGATCTTTTTCTCTGGAATCTCTACCTGAGACTCCAGGAAGAAATCTTGTAACTCCGGAAGAGGCTGTTCCTACTGAGGAAGTAGAGCAAGTGGAAGAGGTTGAAGAAGCGGCTGAAGGAAGTGGTGAGACAGGAGATGTGCTCAAACAAGTAGATGAATATAAGGGAACTCCTTCGGAACACCTGTCGCTCCGAACATCTGAAGCTCAATCTTCAAAGCTTGCTACTCCTGCAATGGAAGAAGAAAAGGGAGAAGAAGAAGTTACTTGTCAAGAACATATTTTACTTGATGCTGCTCAGATGGGAAATGTGGAAGCCAATGTTCAAGAAGTTGCTGATGAGGAAGATAAAATTGTTCAAGTCTCTGATAGTGAGAACAGATCTCCGGAACAGGTTTCAATTCCGGAAAAACAAAAGGGAAAGCAAATTCTTGCTGATACCCCGAGTTCAGGAAAAAGTTTGAGGAAGGAAGCTGGTAGCTCTTCTAAGAAGAAGTTGGAGCTTATTGAAGAACAAAATTCTCCTAGCAAGATTTCTGATTCGGAGTCATCTTCGTTGGGGCACGATTTTGTTGTACAATCCTTGAAGAAGTTGGTGGGAACCATTCCGACCTTCTCCAGTATTGACTCTCGGTGCCAGATGCTCCAACATACAATGAATCAGAAAACTGACTCCGTATCCATGGTTATGGATAAATGTGTTGAGATAGAAGCCCAGTTCAAAAATTTCTTTATTGGTTACGAAGCCCATAAAAGATCGTGCAAAAGGATGACTAGCTGGTCGAAGAAGAATGTGGAAGAAATGAGGTTGCTGGATGAGTTTCAGGAGAATGTTAAGGATGCATTTCAAACCGAGGACAAGAAGTTTCATGAGATGACTGCCTCATTCGATGAGAAATTGACAGAGGAAAAGAACATTCGGAGTCAGGAAGTAAGAGATCTGAATGGAAAGCTCAACTCTGTTAATCAAAGTTGGAAATTTGAAAGGGATCATCGGATCAATTTTCTAGAAAGGATAAAGTCTCAGGAAGAGAAAATGGAAGCTCAGGAAGAAAAGTTGAAGGCTCAGGAAGAAATCATTGAAGCTCAGTCAGCAAGAATAGTTGCCTTAGAAAAGCAAGCAGAGGAAGATCATAAGGATCTCAAGAAGATCAAGACAATTCTCAAGGGGCTCATGTCGAAGGAGAAAGATCCGAAATGACCAATCCGATCCTTTTGTTGTAATCTGTTTTTGTTGCTGACATTTCAAATATAATGAAAATTGTGCTTGTTGTTTCTATTGCTGTCGTTACTAATCTTTTCAGGTACTTTGTTATTTTGTTTCCATTCCCTCCAATTCTTTTTGAAAATCACAAAGGGGGAGAAGGAAAAGATCCTTAAGAAAAAGAGGAAATCTAATAAGTGCTTATCAAAGGGGGAGAAAGAAAAATACCCAAGGAGATAGAACTCTAATAAGAGTTTGTTTAAGGGGGAGTTTTTCTTAAAGAAACATCACTCCGGAAATATGAATACGATCCTTAGAGACTCAAAGCCTAAGGGGGAGTTAGTCGTATTCATCTATATTCTTAAACCAAGGGAGATAAGCTTTAATATGTTTCTTTCTTCTTAGAATAGCTTTTTCGTAAAGGATGTTTGTGCTTTCCAAAAAGGGGGAGATTGTTGAGTCAATAAGGTTTTCCTTATGACTTTTCCATTCCTTCTTGTTTTGAAAATCACAAACACCTTATCTTTAAGGAAAATCGCTTTTGTAAGGAAAAATGCTTTCTTTATGGAAAATCGCTTTTATAAGGAAAAATGCATTCTTAAGGAAAAACGCTTTTATAAGAAAAATTTATCCTTATCATATTTTCATTAATATTTTTCTTAAGTATGAAATTCGGATTCAATTTCTCGGAATCATAAAAACTTTGATATAAAAGTATTCTGTTTTTAGGATTCGGTTCTGGACAAGAATTATAAGGAAGTTTCATTCCGAATTCCGGATATGAATTCTGACTTAGTTCTATTCCAGATTCAGGATACGAATTCTGAAGAAGAATTCTCATTACGAATTCTAATGACAAATTCTCATTACGAATTCTAATGAAGAAATCCCATTCCGAATTCTCATTACGAATTCTGAAGAAGAATTCTCATTACGAATTCCAATGAAGAATTCTCATTACGAATTCTAATGAAGAATTCCTATTCCGAATTCTCATTACGAATTCTAATGACAAATTCTCATTACGAATTCTAATGAAGAAATCCCATTCCGAATTCTCATTACGAATTCTGAAGAAGAATTCTCATTACGAATTCCAATGAAGAATTCTCATTACGAATTCCAATGAAGAATTATCATTACGAATTCTAATGAAGAATTCCTATTCCGAATTCTCATTACGAATTCTAATGACAAATTCTCATTACGATTTCTGATGACGAATTCCTATTCCGAATTCTCATTCCGAATTCACCTATTAAACAGAATCTGATTATCATTGTTTTATACACTCTGAATTTATTCACTCCGAACTTTCACTCCGAAATTTCTATTCCGAACTTTTATGTTAGAGTTTAAAATGATGTCGTACATTCTGTTTCACTTGTTTTGTTATAAAACGATGTCGTCCATTTTGTTATAAACTAACCGTTGGCTAAGTGACACGTGTACAGGTCCCTCCGAACTTTAAGGAAAATATGACCGTTGGAGAGGAGCCGACCTTACCTATAAATAGGAGCTCATTTGAAAGAGCTCGCTGCTGATGAATGCTGATGCATATGCTGATTGCTGAAAAAGTGCTTACATGCTGTTGAATTGATTTCTAGAGAGAGAGTCTCTTATTAACTCTCAAAGCTTCGTGCGACTCCGAATGTTGGTGATTACATTCGAGGGCTTCCGGGGATAGGAAGACAGAGGTGCCGACTACCTTAAAGATCGAGGGCTTTCTTGCTGAGAAAGACAGAGGTGCCGACTTCCTTAAAGATCGAGGGCTTTCTTGCTGAGAAAGACAGAGGTTGCCGACTACCTTAAAGATCGAGGACTTCCTTGCTGAGGAAGACAGAGGTTGCCAACTACCTTGAAGTTGAGGGCTTGCGGGGATAGCAAGACAGAGACTCCGATCTTCGTATCGAGGGCTTACCCTGGTGTGGGTAAGACAGACTTGCTTGAAAGTATAAATCAAGAGACCTTTATCCAAGGTTGTTGGATACCCTTCTCTTTGGGTTAAAAGACTATTATCTTGTTACTAGTAGTTTTACTACTTGTTGTTATTCCGCTGCAATTTGTATCTTAAGGAAAGTATAACTTTCTAATACTTCCTTACTTACTCTGTTTCATTTAGATTCTATACGCTTTAAGGTAGAATCTCATATTGTAACTTTTGTTAAGTTTCAATTTCCGGAACCATATTTCCGGAACCTACTTTTGGAATCTCTTTCCAAGTTTAGTTCGGTGATAGAGGTGTTTTAAATCTACTTAGTTTAACTTTGTTAAACTTAGTCCTTTCCTTTTCTTAAGGAAACTTTAGTTGTTCATAACTAACTTTAAAGGTTCCAAAGGAATTTTTAAAGTATACAATTCACCCCCCCTCTTGTATATTGAGCATCTCATATCATATTTCGATCCTACACATAAGAACTGTATCATTATGAGATGGGTGGGACCTATATCTCCCTCCAATGCATTGGGTAAATATTTTATATCTCATGATATAGACATGGCTGGAATGACAGGTTATACCGGTTCAGTAAAACAGGTCTGAAACGAGGAGTGAACTCGGTTCAAAAATGAACTTTGTCCACTAAGATAGTCTTCGCAATGAGTCTTGACTAATAAGAAATGATTCTCTATGATTATGTGTGTGTGTCACAAAGTTTAATGTTTTAAGTTATGATTATTAGGATTTCATTTCACTACTATGATTTATCCCATGTTATGAAATTATGCTCTCTTTTGCAGGTTAAGATTTCTAAAATGTTATGTTCTTCTGAATATGATGTGATTGATATTTCTTTTGTTTACCCTTACTGAGCATTTTAGCTCACCCTTTTATGTTTTATTTTCCCCAGGGTATAAAGAAAGGTTTTAGGTAAAAAAAGGAAGATCTTTGTGGGAGATGTTGAAGATCTTTCACTATGATTAGAAGATTATATTCCGAGTTTCCAAAGACACTAAACTATTACGATCATTGTGTGTGTGTTTTTTTATGTACTAAGTATTCCGCAAAAGCAATGTAATGTCCATGTACGTTAAGCATAGGGTCTCTATAACCTCTATCCTTACTACATGACGTTAAACTGTGTGGTCAAACCTATTATGGGTTCAGTCAGGAATGGAGGCTTTCCTCCGTCCCTCAGTGAACGGGCAAGACCTGCACAAACCATCATCTCACACCAGCGTGAGAAAGGAATGACTTTACCCATTACTATGAAATTAAGCCTAGATGTTTCTCCCATATCCAGGCACCATCTCCTCACGAATTACACTCTATAACGAGATAAAGGTGAACTCCCATAACCCACCCCTGGTGGTCCCAAATCTCATCTTTCCAGAAGTTTCTCGGCTATCGGGATAATACAATAATTTACCTAAGGACACCTTTTCATGACTGTGCATACCATGCCCTCAGCGGCTCTGCGTATTGATCACCCCTGGCCCATCTACCAAAGGCCAGTTTTCTTTAGGCAATGCTTCTATCCGTACGTCTCTTGGCCTCTGAGCCCCCATGTCCATCATGGGTTTGAGAAATCCTCTAAGTTCAGTTTACCAACCTCTTTCACAACTCTATCTGAATATGGTGGAACGACCCTGATTAGATTACCAAGAACTAGGAGAATTCGTTCCATTTTAAGGAATGTCCCAGCTGCATGACTTTAAACTGTGTCAAGCACTAACCATACTTCACACAAGCTAAATGTGTAGGACATGGAGAATTCATCCACACTCTTGATTAGTACAGAAGTTACCAAACCCTTTCAGACATCACAAGCCATTTCCGAACCACCCCAAGTGGTTTTCCTAATTCTCCAAGCCACCTAGGGTGGTTTATAGAATGCAGACTTCTGTGAATTCCTTAGGCCATAAAAAATAGAAAATCATTGAATTAAGGACACCTTTGCACGACTATGCATATCATGCCCTCAGCGGAACTGCATATCGATCTCCCCTAGCCGATCTAACAATGGAAAGTTTTCCTTAGGTAATGATTTTCCTACTTATGCACGCCGATATGGCGTCCATACCATGAGACATGCCCTGCATGTTGTCCAAATCTAAACATGTTCCCCCCCAAATGCGTCTGAAAGGTATTGACACATCTTTTTATCATCCAAACCTCATCGGGGCCCTCGTCCCCACCATATCTGGTCAATGCTATTCGAACTAAAACATCAGTAATGTTAGTCTTGTCAAAAGGATTTTAAATTTCTCTAAAAAGAGGTGTGAAGCTTGTTAGGCCGAAAACCCGAAAAGGGAAACCTATGAAAACATCGGGCTATATCCCTCGGTCCACACGAAATGGGCCACAGAAAAATTAGCGTATTGATGGAAAAGGAAAAAAGTTTGTAGGGGTTTTCTACAAAACCTTAGCAATAGCCAAACTATGATCGCTGGATCCCTTGGTCCAGGCAAAAAAAAATTATTAGAGCTCATTTCTATTTTATCATTTTCCTTAACTATGATAAATTCTAATTCAGTGAGTTGTTATTTATACAATAGTCATTCCAGTAAAAATCTAATTTTACATCAAGGAAAGATAGAAAAAAAATTGTATTCCATTTGGATAAAAGGGAGGACGTCCACAAGTTGGAGTGTCTCATTCGCAACAACAAAGAGGTAAAACAGAGTGTGCAAAAATAGCTCTGGCAATCACATATGATCCTGGATTTCTCTCTCTATCAGATCATCAACTGTGCGGCGAAGGTTATTGCATGTTTTCTCTAGCATGTCCTTCTCCATGAACTCATCTTAGGTCACCAAACAAGTATGCCTCACCATTTGTTTGGAGATCATTGATCCCTTTCCTGGTAGCTTCATGGTCACCAGTCAAAGATGACAACTGATCCCTCAGCATCGCTACTCGAACTTCACATTCATTCAGCTCGGTAGATAGGGCGGTCTCTTGATCTTGAGAGCCCGCCTCTAGTGCTATCAGCTGATGGATATTTATCATAGATTCCTCAAAAGCTCGGGCCCGTAATGAGAGGTTGTGAGGTGAGCATGTTTTTGTTCACTAGCGGCAGCCTCCCCATGGGCAATGACAACCTGGCCGGCGAAAAAATGAAGTTGAAGATAGTTGAATCCATATGACTACAAATCTACGAATAGATACCGAAGGGCTTCGGTTTTAGTTTCCATCTCAGCCAGAGGAGTTTCGACAACAATCTCACAGATCCGGGGCCAAGCACACCTTCGAACTGTTCATTGGTTCGCCATGACATTAGGGTATTTGGTATCCTCTATAGATAACATAGGAATGAAGTCTGGAATTGAGATCAACCGAGAAATGTGCGCACTAGAAGATGGTACCATGACTGGAGGGTTAGAATCTTCTAGCCCTGGTTCAATCATGGGAGTTGAGCTGGTAAGTCTAGTATCGACCGGCAGAGATTCGGGAATCAAGGAATGGGAGTCCGAAGCCACTTGATATTCCTCATTTACATCCAAAAGGGTTGGATCAATCTGAACTTTGGCCACAGAGGCATTTGAAGAGAAAGATCCTCGGATCCACTTCAACCTGCAAGCCATCAATCGGTCCTCCATCAATGTCGACGTGGAAGGTGTGGTAAGAACAGTGGCCGCAGTAACCCCTGATTTGGGAAATTTCGAGACCTCCTTCCCCAAGAACCCATCTAGATAATGCATTATCCACATTATAACATACTCAAAGGATAGGCTAGTAGCCGCTCATAAGTCAGGCAAGGGAATACTTATGAAATATCCCTCTTACATCAACATCAACCACCATTGATGGATAATCGTTGGGTGTAGTCCTCGGGCTTGAGGATGGGGATGTGAAACTTGGAGATGCATACATTCAAACTGAGATGAAATAAGATAGGGGCGTAAAACTCACATAGAGAAACCCCATCAATCCGTGTGGATAAAAACCCATCCCGTAGTGAAATCAGGTAAGAACGCTCTTCTAAGCTCCCCCTACGGTCGTCAACCACGACGCCGAAAGGAGTGTGGTAGAGTGAAAGAGAACTGAGAAAAGTCACTCAGAAGCTTGAATACATCATCAGAGATGAGGGACTTCAGACGAACTCCTGCTATATCAAGCAGGGTAGGCCGAAGAGTAGGAACTGGAATTACTGTGTTGTGATGATACTCATAATAGCAACAATGATCCACTATCCAGCCATATAAGAATTAAAATGGCCCACTCAGATGATAGGGTGACCCACCCTCCTGCATGTGGCTTAGTAATTCGTAAATATGAGCCAAAGTGGTCACAAACAGATTCACCGGGCAGACTCCCACCAACTCAGCTTCCATCATCAGGGTGCAATCCCCGACACCTGGGTTGATATCCCGAGATGAGAATAGCCACCCGCTCAAAAACATAGCGAAAAGGCCTGCTAGCCTGAGTATAGGTGGAGCACAAGAACACATCTCATTACCCCATGAGAGATAGTCGCCCGCCTCCAGAACCGCCCAATAGGAACCTGGGGTAGTCCGTGACTGTTGACAACAGTGAGTCTTGGGGCGCGTGACCTTCGACAGAGGACTGGTGGCCTTCAAAAATAACCCTATCGAGGTGACGTAGAGAATAAGAGAACGGGTGCACAAGGGCCGACCCAGTGACTGTTCCTCCATAACCAGCAAGTCCCTCATCAACGAAGGCACCTATTAAAAATTTTCCCATGCCTCAGGAGTAGGTAAGAACTCATCATACATCTCACCAATGATCGAAAGCCCACACAGTTGATAGATGTCCCATAAACTAATACTAACTTCACCACGGGGGAGGTGGAAAGTGTTATTGCTCAAACACCAGCGACTAAGCAAGTTAGGTAGGATTGAAGAGGGTGAGTAAACATTAAACTAGGAATCCCACAAAGCGGAGTATAGATTTACCGCTCCTAGTGACTCGAGAAATTCTGTGCAATGATATTGGACCTAGAAGGCTTAGGCCCATTCATTTGAGAAAATCCCTCCAGACCGAAGATACCACCTGGGAATCCATCCCCCGTCAGGATCCACAGGAGCAAGGTTGATCGAGAGGGGTAACTCTTGAGGATGGCCTCTTTGGAGAAGTCCTGATGGTACCAGTCACATTGAGTCCAAACAGAGCCTCTCAAAATAAAAGTTTCTTTCGGATCAGAATCAAAGATCACCTCTCTTGACTGTGCAAGGTTCGCTTGAGCGCACTTCGGTGACGCTTCCAAACAAGGGGATGGAAGACGGGATAAGATGAGGGGTATAAGAACATCGTCTTGATGTCCAAAACCATAAATAATAAGAAGATTCGATAACGGATAGCCCATAAGTACGGGATATAGAAAATCCTTCAAAACACCATCGTCGGGAATGATGGGTCTGCTAGGGTCCTCTTTGATGCTCTCGGCTCTATGGATCATAGCTAGACGTATCCCTGGAACAATCAGAAGAGGCTCGGTAGGAGGCCTAATCGCAGGTATAGGAGGAACCATATTTTCTTCCTGCATCATGAAAACCAGACAGAAGGTTAGTCCAAAATAAAAAAATATGGGACAAAACACCCAGTATTTTGCGAAGGACTCCAAGGATCCTTCATAAAAAAATCCGCAGAGCCTCAAAAGGTGGTCCGCGACAGCTGTATCCCATGAACCAGATCTACGTCGAAGAAGTCTGCCATACTCTGGCCCGTGGAGTGTTATCCAAAAATCTGTGAACCAGGCTGCCTCGCGTAATCCCAATTCTGAATTTAAATGTTTAATGATCGGAAAACATTAAATATTTTCAGATTCTGGAAGATTTCCGGTCCGCGGATCATCCAAAACCTCATAGCTATTTCATACACGGCCCATCGTGACGAACTTTTTAATTGATTAAAAGTTTTCGTTCGCGGCTGGGAGATTGGTCAGTGGGTGAAGCCAACCGCGAACAAAGAACGGTTTGCGGAAATGGAAGCTGGTTCGTGGATGAGGAGTTTCACGAAGGAGCAGGTGCATGGTAACACAAAAAGCGAGATATCTATTTTCTCAAAGAATCAAGTAAAAGTTGAGGTTAGGGACCCCATTATTTTTAAGAGTGGTCCCCTACTAGGTCCACTACTCTAGCGCAAACTATCCAATTTTCAAGACCACTCTACATCGGAATAGCCTCCTCTTCATTCCAATCGGACCCCATTCCGATGGGGGGAATCTGTTGGGTCCTGAAAAATCTGTAAAGGAGAACGAGAATCCCCTTAATTTGAGAAAGGATTCTACCAAATTTCCCTCAATGAATTGTTCGAAAATGTGGAGAATACTCAAGATTATCAAAGGACAGACTGGTCCGCCTACCGGTCTAACATTGATGGTAAGCGGACGGTTTAGCGAGCCACCCCCCTCCGTAGACCAACATTATTCGCGAAACGGAGGAGGGAATCCCTCTGCGAGTGCGAAGAAGGACAGGCACGAGGCCAGTCCACCGTCACAGACCACCCTAGCCACGAAATGAACTATACGGTTCAGACTGCATGCACTGTTGAAAGAGCGCTGTCGTGGGCGCCCTCAAATGATTAGTGTGATTTGGGGTACTTAAGTGCAGCAGAGTGGCTGACCAAGGTCGTCTCTCAAAGGAGGAAGTGAATTTAACAACTTATTAGAGGTATTCTAAAAAAAAAATAGAATAGAATAAAAACACCACTTTAAAGGATTGGGGTTTTTTGTAGTTTATGAATCTAGAAGAAGTTTGCTGGAATAAGATTGTATAATTTTTTTTTTGTTTTTAGTTTTGAAATGAATTTCAATTTAAATGACACAACAAGAAGATGTGTTTTTTTAGAAATCTATTTAAAAAGCGTAATCGATCTAACTCTACCTCTTCACTTTATTATTAATCATTATCATTTAAATTAACATTCACTTAATTATGATCCCTTAATTTGTTAAATCCCGAACCCTACGAGAATTAACTTTACCACGAAGATTGAAGTGAATTTTAACCTTAGGCTAACTTCGGAACATGCAATCGCAGCACCCTGCTTTGATTGATGTTATAAGATTAGCTTATGACCAGTGGTAAATTAAGGCACATATCCATTCTGGAAATGAGGATGAATTGTGTTTAGGGATTATATTTGAACTCTACAAATTTATCCCGTGTGGTCTTGTATTACCGATTAAGATCGCGCTCTCACAATTTACACAAAATCCCGACCTCGCGTGTTTTTATGTTAATTGTTCAATTGCTTGCTTAGTTTCTTACAATTTAAAAACACAATTCATGGATCATATTAAGTGAATTACAGTATATCATTGATTCAAAATAATTAAATGAAGAGGGTAGAAGATAGATCGATTACTAAAAGACTACTCTTCCATGGGTGGCGTAATCATCGTAGAAGCGTTTTGCATGTGCAAAGGTTTAAAATGGGTATAACCCAATAACGCTTCTACTCAAGAATTCCAGCCCAATTAGGAAGATTAATAGAAGAAGAAATTTAAACAAAACAGAAGAAAAGATAAGAAATATAAGAAGATCAATGAAGTTTATTACACAAATGAAAACATTACAAAATGAAGAAGAGAAGGAGGCTTCGATGAGGGGATCCTTGCTTCAAGAGCTACCCCTCTTACAATGGTTGGAGAATTTGGGTGAAACAAATTCTCCTCTTCCTCAAATCTCCCAATGCACGTCCCAACCCCTCCAAATGAGAAAAACTCCAATTTATAGAGGGGAGGGGAGGAGAGGTTACAAGTGGTTTCAAGTGTGAATGTGGATATTCGGCTAAATATTTTATGCCAACTTGCACCGCCAATTTGACCACCAAAACTCGTGAATTGGCCGGCCTTCCAGAAGGATGATTTGTTCCAAATCATGTCCCCGAGCTTTCATCAACATTTGGGCTCAATCCAAGCCCGTATGTAGAATATATGGCCCAAATATAGAACCTTCTCCATTCTGCGAGCCCAGCCCAACTTTGACTTCATGGCCCAATTTCAACAACCAAATGAACTCTTTAGCTTTAGTGTCCTGAATAACGGTTGTATATAATTAAGTTATAAACACTGTTACAAAATTTCAAATTCAAATAATAAACATAAAAATATTTAGCTTCGAAATACTACAGTGCACTATTAAGGGTAAAACTGGAATTTTCACCAAATTTTCAAATGAATGATCAAATCCCAAATATTTTATAAATAAACATATTTAACACAATGTGAGGAAATTATATCATTTATTATCAATAAAATATTCAATAAAATAGTGTTTTATCAACTCCCCCACACTTACCTTTTTGCACACCTGGGCAAAACCTCATATCAAGTAAACATCAATATCAAATCAAAACCAATTTTAAAACACATATCTTTAAGATCAATCAATTTCACACCAAGAATAAAAAGGATATCATGCCTCATAAAAAACCTTATTTCAAGTTCTCCATTTATATCATTCAATATATTTCCACTTCATTTATCCACCCATGCACAAAACAATTACCTCGCTTGAATTTTCTCTCATCACTCAAATATCAATTTTTTTTTGCAATGTCTTTCTCATCCAAACTCATACAAGGGTCACCATAGGCTTGATAGATTCCTACATCGCTACCCGATGTGATTCAAGGACATATGTTTATCATGAGGACTTTTCAGGGTTGTTCTGTGGCTTTCGGTTGGTAGGATTAAGATGCGAAAAACTCTGAGGCTGAATGAGGAGGGCTTGACTCTTTTGAAGCAAAATTGCATTAATCTAATTTTCACTTAAATATGGTCTTCTCTTCAATCCCCATAGTATCAATTCAGCTCCATCATCATGAAAAGTCATGAAAGGTTTACAACATTCATCATTTCAGCATAAAAAATGTCAATCTTCTCAAACATGATTTTCTTGAAAGCTCCAGATGGGCACAGCTTTCCACCTCAATTAGAAGCTCCAGAAAAGGCACAACTTCACTTGTCATGAAAGCTCCAGAAAAGGCACAGCTTTCAATATAATGAATTTCTTTAGCAGCAAACACATCTCTTCAGAATTTAATTTTCCTCCCAAAGTATCACATAATGTGGTGGCACAACACAAGACAGCTTCCCCCACACTTAAGCTCAACTAGATTATGCAATTTCACTTCAAGAGTTGGTTGGATAGGGAAAATTGGCTTGTAATGTGGCTTAACCTAACAGGCTGTGCATGGATTCTAAGGGCTACAAGGATTAAATAGTCAAGGTAGGCCATTATAAAAAAGGATTCTTTGAAAAGGGGGCTTTAATACCAAACAAATGCCTCAATCATTTAAACATATGTACCTCAAACCCTCAAGTTTTGACAGGAATAGATCAAATTCTGGTTAAATCAAGTATGGTTTGGTTCTCTCAAGAAGTGAGGTGAATGTAAAGAATATGAAAATAATGGTTTAGAATCCTCACAGGAAAGTGATTTCAAATATAAAGACAGTGGTATTGGCATGGGATTCAAAATTCAGCGTACTTTTCATGAAATTACTAAATATTTGAACTTGAAACAAAGTCATTTCAGCATTCATTTAAGCTTAGTTTCAAGGGGTAAATTTTTTCACTTATTGATATGGATTTAAAAATGGTGATGAGAATCATTTCAGCTCAAAAGTTTCAAAAACACACAGAAAATTGTAAAATAAACACACAAATTTTGAAAAACACACAATTTTTTTGGTTTTTTTTTTAACAGGAAAACAATTGAAATTACTAAACTAAAAGGTTCCCTCCCCCACACTTAAAATATTTCATTGTCCTCAATGTGAACCCATGAGATGATATATGCACATGAAATGCAGAATTTTTAAATAGGACAAATAATATAAAAGTGGAAGGGTTAGGAACAGCCTGATGTGATCAAGTGATGATGGGGTCATGCAGTGTGATAAAATCCACTGCATCAGTAGGATGTCCCTCAATGTATCTCTTCAAACGTTGCCCATTGACTGTAAAGCTCCTTCCAGTGTCCTCTTGTGTGATCTCCACAGGCATCAACTTCAGTCGTGAACTATAGAGAAGGACTTTCTCTCCAACATGAAACTCCCTTTGTTGGATCATTTTGTCATGAGCTGCTTTTGATCTTTCCTTGTAGAGCCTTGAGTTCTCATATGATGACAGTCGAATCTCCTCAAGCTCTTGAATTTGCAACTTCCTTTGAATTCCAGCTTGGGCCAAATCCATGTTACATTTCTTTATGGCCCAATATGCCCGATGCTCGACTTCCACGGGGAGATGACACGCTTTCCCAAAAACAATCCGAAATGGGGACATACCAATGGGGGTCTTGTATGCTGTCCTATAAGCCCACAATGCATCATCCAAGCGCTTGCTCCAATCCTTCCTATTTGGCTGCACGGTTTTCTCCAAGATTTGTTTCAACTCACGATTTGAAACCTCAGCCTGGCCATTTGTTTGGGGGTGGTATGGTGTTGATGTTTTGTGTGTCACCCCATACTTTCGAAGGAGGGAAGCAAAATTCTTATTGAAAAAGTGTGTCCCTTGGTCACTGATGATGGCATTTGGTACTCCAAACCTGCAAAAAATCTGTGCTTTGACAAAGTCCACAACAACATGAGAATCGTCAGTCCTGGTGGCCTTGGCCTCCACCCATTTACTCACATAATCAACAGCAACCAAAATGTACAAAAATCCAAATGAACTAGGAAAAGGACCCATAAAGTCGATGCCCCATACATCAAAAATCTCACAAAATAGTATGGGTTGTTGGGGCATCTCATGTCTCCTAGAAATGTTCCCAGTGTGTTGGCAACGAGAGCATGACTTACAAAACAAATGGGCATCATGGAACAAGCTAGGCCAATATAATCCAGAGTCTAAAACCTTACTAGCTGTTCGTTGGGGTCCAAAGTGTCCACCACAAGCAAGTGTATGACAGAAATGCAAAACAGACTCAAACTCATGATCGGGAACACACCTCCTAATGACTTGGTCACTACACATGCGCCAGAGGTATGGATCATCCCACACATAATACCTAGACTCACTTTTTAATTTTTGGACTTGATGCTTCTTCAAATTTACTGGGATTTCAGAGCCAACAATGTAATTAACTAAATCAGCATACCAAGGATGCTTACCTGAGATGGTATAGAGATGCTCATCGGGGAAAGTGTCCCGAAGTGGTACCTGGTCCAAGGTGTCACCCTCTAATGTGTGAGTAAGCCTACTCATGTGGTCTGCCACCAAATTCTCTGACCCCTTCTTGTCCTTTATCTCATGGTCAAACTCTTGAAGAAGGAGCATCCAACGGATAAGTCGTGGCTTTGCATCTGGCTTCTTTAGGAGGTACCTCAAAGCTGCATGGTCAGAAAAAACAACTACTTTAGAGCCCAATAAATATGAACGGAATTTATCTAAAGCAAATATGACAGCAAGAAACTCCTTTTCTGTGGTAGTGTAGTTTGATTGGGCTGAATCTAGCGTCCTCGATGCATAGGCGATCACATGTGAACGTCCCTCCACCCTCTGAGATAAGACAGCTCCAACCGCGAAGTTGGAGGCGTCACACATAAGCTCAAATGGAAGGTCCCACCGTGGGGGCTGTATGATTGGTGGAGTGGTCAGACACTTCTTCAGCTCATCAAATGATACCCTGCATGAATCATCAAAATTGAAGTCAATATCTTTTTGAAGCAATCGAGATAAGGGTAGAGCGATCTTACTAAAATCTCTGATGAAGCGTTGATAAAATCCAGCATGCCCAAGGAATGATCGAACATCACGCACACATGTAGGATATGGGAGGGATGAAATAATGTCTACCTTAGATTTATCAAATTCAATTCCATTTTGTGAGACTATATGACCTAAGACAATTCCCTTTTCGACCATGAAATGACATTTTTCAAAATTTAAGACCAGATTCTTCTCAATACAACGATGCAACACATCACCCAAACTAGAGAGACATTCATCAAATGAGGACCCATAAACTGTAAAATCATCCATAAATACCTCCATGCAGGTCTCAATGAAATCTGAGAAAATACTCACCATGCATCTCTGGAAGGTACCTGGGGCATTGCAAAGTCCAAATGGCATCCTTCGGTAAGCAAAGGTACCGAATGGGCAGGTGAATGTTGTCTTCTCCTGGTCCTCTACTGCAATGGGAACCTGAAAATAGCCAGAAAATCCATCCAAGAAACAATAGTGTGTCTTCCCAGCTAGTCTCTCAAGCATCTGGTCAATGAATGGAAGTGGGAAATGGTCCTTACGAGTGGATTGATTGAGTTTCCTATAATCGATACACACTCGCCAACTGTTTTGTACTCTCACAGGAACTAACTCATCATTTTCATTTTTTATAACAGTGAAACCAGTTTTCTTTGGTACAACATGAACAGGGCTAACCCATTGTGAGTCAGAAATAGGGTAAATGATACCTGCCTCAAGTAATTTTTCAACTTATTTCTTAACAACTTCTAGGAGGGTGGGATTAAGTATCCTTTGTGGCTGTCTCACCGGTTTAGCCCCATCCTCCAAGAGAATCCTATGCATGCAAATGGAGGGGCTAATACCTGATATGTCTGCCAATGTCCAACCAATTTCCCTAATGTTATCTCTCAAAAGATTCAAAAGTTTTTCTTCATGTTCAAAAGAGAGATTGTTAGCAATTATGACAGGTAATCTATCACCACTGATCAAGTATGCATATTTGAGATTTGGGGGCAATGGCTTGAGTTCCAATGTAGGTGGGTGATGTATGGATGGAGAAATTGATGCAACAGACATATCTGCACAATGAACATCAGTATCAAAATAAAAATCATCACAATCAGAGAATAAAGCACCAAATCCATCAGCATACTCAATAGCCATGTCATAATCAGAGTTCACATGATCAAAATCAGAATATGATTCTATTTTAAAATCAAATCTTAGAGAGTCTTGTTCCTTAAAAATGGGTGTAGAAGTATTCTTAGACATCAAACTAGAACCAATACCCATAATCTCCCTAACCATAGGACAATCCAATTCCATGATATTTTTACTTGGTGGTTCAAAATGGGAGATAACAAAAGCAGAATGGTCCTCTGAGGGGTACTTCATGGAATCCATAACATTAAATATCACAACTTCATCTCCAAACTCCATGGAAAGTGTACCCTCATTGACATTTATGATAGTTTTTGTAGTTTTGAGGAAGGGTCTACCTAAGATAATCGGGGCATGAGAACTTACCTGATCATCCTCCATGTTAAGAACATAGAAATCCACTGGAAAGATCATGTCTCTTACCCGGACAAGTACATCCTCAAGGACTCCCGCTGGATATGCCGTAGCTCTATTCGCCAATTGCACTACTACTCTTGTTGGCTTCAACTCACCAACCTGCAAGGAAGAGAATACAGAGTGAGGCATCACATTTATGGAAGCTCCCAAATCACAAAGAGCATCAGAGAAGTGCAACTCCCCTATGGTACATGGGATGGTGAATGTCCCGGGATCCTTGCACTTTGTTGGCATTGCTAGAGTTGGTGTAATGAGTGCCGAGACATTCCTTCCAAGGTTGATCCTCTCATTTCCCTTGAGCCCTCTTCGATTGGTGCAGAGTTCTTTTAAGAATTTGGCATACCTTGGGATTTTCTTAATGGCTTCAAGTAGAGGAATGTTGATCTCCACACGCTTGAATGTGTCCAAAACCTCCTTTTGCATTGCTTCTTCAGCCATCTTCTTGTTTTGAACAACCCTGTTTGGAAAAGGAAGGGGTTTAGGAGGAACATCATCAATCTTTTTCTTACCTTTATCTTTCTCCTTGGATTGCTCATCAGTTGGTATGGAATGCGGCTTCTCTGAAGTTGAGGTGAATCTCGATGGAATGGTAGGTGCAGATGTATCGTTCATTTGCTTCCCACTTCTCAATGTGATGGCACTAACATTCCCCTTTGGATTTGGAGTGGGTTGGGAAGGTAGATTTCCAGAATTCTTACTCACAAGTTCAAGGAGGGCGGTGGTAATCTGACTCATTTGAGTCTTCAACTCTCTCAGCTCCGAACCTTGACTCTTCAGCTCATTCTATTGATTAAGAACAATTTGTTTCAAAAGATCATCAGTGTTAGAGTCTACCTTGTGTTGGATATTCCCTTGTTGCTGACTCGTTGATGTTTGAGCTTCGAATCTCCTTTGGGGTTGTTGGAAACCCTGTTGGTAAGGTGGAGGCTGCTGGAAGTTTGGTTGAAAAGGGGGCCTTTGTTGTTGTCCAGAGCCATACCTCATGTCCGCTAGATCTTTCCACCCTTGGTTGTATGTTGGATCAAACTTCTTTTGGGGATATGGTTGTTGTTGTTGCTGCTGAAATGGTCTCCCAGGGAACACTGCTGCACAATCTTCTGTTTCTTGGAGTTGTGGGCAACAGTCAGTTGGGTGGCTTGACTCAGTGAAAATACCACAAGGCCTTGAAGGAGGGGGTTGGGATGTCTTTTGAGCCAATGCAATCTGCCTCACCATAGTTTTCAATTCTTCTAACTTAGTATCAATCAAATGACATTCAAGAGAAGAAGGACTTACTTGATGTACTCCTCGAACATGTGGTGTACCTCTATCACCGAATTTTTGAGAGTTTTGGGCCATTTTGTCGATCAATGCTCGTGCAGCTACTGTTGTCTTGTCCAACAATGCTCCTCCAGCTGCAGCATCCACCATTCTCCTCTCCATGGGTGTGAGTCCTTCATAGAAGTATTGGATGAGGATTTGCTCACTGATTTGGTGATGTGGGCAGCTTGCACACAACTTCTTGAATCGCTCCCAGTACTCATACATTGACTCCCCTTGTGCTTGCTTAATCCCTGATATCTCCTTTCGAATGGATGTGGTCCTTGATGCTGGAAAAAATCTCTGCAAGAAAAGACGTTTCAAATCGTTCCAACAAGTTACATCTTCGGGTTGTAAATAATACATCCAATCTTTCCCAGCTCCATCAAGTGAGAATGGGAATGCTCTTAGTTTGATTTGATCTTCAGAGACATTTCTAGGTTTTAGGGTTGAGCAAACCACATTAAATTCTTTCAAATGTTTATTGGGATCCTCACCAGAGAGGCCATGAAACTTTGTAAGTAAGTGAATTAACCCAGATTTCAGTTCGAAGTCCGATTCGAGATTTGGGTATGCAATACAATTTGGTTGATAGTTAATATCAGGTGCAGCCAATTCTCGAATGGTTCTATTAATTTCATTTCCATTGTTTCCAGCCATTGGTTCTTGTTTTATGGTTGAATTTGAATTGCTTCCAATTTCAATGTTCTGATATTGGAGTAATTCTCTAACTGGTTGAATGTTGAAACTTCCCGTAGATTGAGAATGTCGGATTCGTGCCCTAAGGCTACGTTCAATCTCAGGGTCAAGATCTAAGAGATCTTCGGGATTAGTTCGTGTCATCAATCAATGAAAGATGAAAAGAAGGAATGTGGACCATAGTAAAATAAAAATTAGAAGTTTGAGTTGATGGTCCAAAAAGAAGTAGAAAGAGATAAAAGAAGAAGAAGAAAAAAAAATCAGATTGGGTAAAGACGGAAGAAAGAAGTGAGGAAGAGAATTAAAATGTAAGATAAAATAAATACCTCTAATTGGTTGAAATAATTACTTGCCTCCCCGGCAACGGCGCCAATTTGAAAGAGCGCTGTCGTGGGCGCCCTCAAATGATTAGTGTGATTTGGGGTACTTAAGTGCAGCAGAGTGACTGACCAAGGTCGTCTCTCAAAGGAGGAAGTGAATTTAACAACTTATTAGAGGTATTCTAAAAAAAATAAAATAAAATAGAATAGAATAAAAACACCACTTTAAAGGATTGGGGTTTTTTGTAGTTTATGAATCTAGAAGAAGTTTGCTGGAAGAAGATTGTATAATTTTTTTTTGTTTTTAGTTTTGAAATGAATTTCAATTTAAATGACACAACAAGAAGATGTGTTTTTTTAGAAATCTATTTAAAAAGCGTAATCGATATAACTCTACCTCTTCACTTTATTATTAATCATTATCATTTAAATTAACATTCACTTAATTATGATCCCTTAATTTGTTAAATCCCGAACCCTACGAGAATTAACTTTACCACGAAGATTGAAGTGAATTTTAACCTTAGGCTAACTTCGGAACATGCAATCGCAGCACCCTGCTTTGATTGATGTTCTAAGATTAGCTTATGACCAGTGGTAAATTAAGGCACATATCCATTCTGGAAATGAGGATGAATTGTGTTTAGGGATTATATTTTAACTCTACAAATTTATCCCGTGTGGTCTTGTATTACCGATTAAGATCGCGCTCTCACAATTTACACAAAATCCCGACCTCGCGTGTTTTTATGTTAATTGTTCAATTGCTTGCTTAGTTTTCTTACAATTTAAAAACACAATTCATGGATCATATTAAGTGAATTACAGTATCTCATTGATTCAAAATAATTAAATGAAGATGGTAGAAGATAGATCGATTACTAAAAGACTACTCTTCCATGGGTGGCGTAATCATCGTAGAAGCGTTTTGCATGTGCAAAGGTTTAAAATGGGTATAACCCAATAACGCTTCTACTCAAGAATTCCAGCCCAATTAGGAAGATTAATAGAAGAAGAAATTTAAACAAAACAGAAGAAAAGATAAGAAATATAAGAAGAGCAATGAAGTTTATTACACAAATGAAAACATTACAAAATGAAGAAGAGAAGGAGGCTTCGATGAGGGGATCCTTGCTTCAAGAGCTACCCCTCTTACAATGGTTGGAGAATTTGGGTGAAACAAATTCTCCTCTGCCTCAAATCTCCCAATGCACGTCCCAACCCCTCCAAATGAGAAAAACTCCAATTTATAGAGGGGAGGGGAGGAGAGGTTACAAGTGGTTTCAAGTGTGAATGTGGAAAATCGGCTAAATATTTTATGCCAACTTCCACCGCCAATTTGACCACCAAAACGCGTGAATTGGCCGGCCTTCCAGAAGGATGATTTGTGCCACATCAGGTCACCGAGCTTTCATCAAAATTTGGGCTCAATCCAAGGCAGTATGTAGAATATATGGCCCAAATACAGAACCTTCTCCATTCTGGCGAGCCCAGCCCAACTTTGACTTCATGGCCCAATTTCAACAACCAAATGAACTCTTTAGCTTTAGTGTCCTGAATAAAAGTTGTAGATAATTAATTTAGGAACACCGTTACAAAATTTCAAATTCAAATAATAGACATAAAAATATTTAGCTTCGCAATACTACAGTGCACTATTAAGGGTAAAACTGGAATTTTCACCAAATTTTCAAATGAATGATCAAATCCCAAATATTTTATAAATAAACATATTTAACACAATTTGAGGAAATTATATCATTTATTATCAATAAAATATTCAATAAAATAGTGTTTTATCAACTGTCATTCACAGAATGGAGGTGGAGCTCTGCACGGCCTCAAAGCACCCCTTGAACCGATTTGGTTCACGGGTGAGGTGCATTCAATTCACCCCGCGAGTTGTAGATTGACCAAGTCATCCATAAATAGGGTTTTAGGTCATGGGCCTCTGCAAAATGTGTCGGACGACCACAGATGCATCACTTCCCCCCCCCCTAAAAAAGGACATTGAGGGGTTGAAGAAAAATGGTAGATCAGATTCGGGGGGAAGGATTTCGGAGGAAAGAGTTTATGATTTCGTGAACAGCAAACATCCAATTCACGAACCAAAACAGGTATGAAAATGGAAACGAATTAATAAGGAACTGAAAAATGTATAACAAATTGGTGAACCGCGAACTTAAAATAAAAAAACTGCGAGCCATGGTCCCTCCATAGATGTAATCACTACAGAATAGGGAGTTTATGACACTATTTTGATCCGGCACACCACGTATCAACCTCATATGTGTGTGAATCCCTGACCGACGAACCCCTGACTAGCATCACCCCTAGCCACTACTGCTCGCACAGACTCCACTGTGTACCAACCTGGTACGTGGTCCGAACCTGAAGCCGTGTACCGCCCTGGTACGAGGGATTCCCATCCGTACGCGTACCACCCTGGTCTGCAGAAAGCCTATCCAGCCACGTAGCACCCCCCTACATGAAGGGAGCTGCTCCTCATGCCCTCATGCAGTATGCCATCTCTTTTAATGATCTTTTTCCCCGAGCCAGATATAACCCTTCCAATTTGGCCCGATCCTTCCCAATCCCTTCATTAGCCTTTTCACTGGCTCCGATCCAAGGCCTCAACTGAAGCCACCATACCGATATGATGAAACCTTCCAGCGCATAGGAGTGCCACATTGAGTGTATATACCCATGGTAGGTAAGGAAAAAAGGGTTTCCTCGAACCTTGAGCAGGTTCCCGAAGCCTTCCTGGGTTCACATTCCCACGGTAGTGCAGGGTCCGAGCCCGAGAGTCCCCTTTCTGCCTCTCTACATTCCAGGATTGAGGGACCTTTCTCACATTTCCTTTTGACGAGCACCAGCAGTGAGATATTCTCCCCACCCCTGGGATTGGTCGGGCATTCCCTCTTGGAGTAAGCCCCACACCATCCTCATTAGAAGCCATTGGACCTTCCCCTTTCATGACGGGAGGTTTATTTCTCCGCTGCGTGACTTCTACCTTCCTCCAACAGTAGGTAGATGGATAGTCCAGTGGTCTCGGACTTCTCCACCACTCATTGTCTTCCACCCCTTCCCTCGGTAGGAATAATGTTCAAGGAATTCCAAATATGTGGAATTCTCTTGTTTCTCAGATCGATCGTGACTCACCCGGGCTTAGAGATTTGTGATGGTCACGGCGTTTGCACAATGATGCCCCTCAGAAAGAACTGCATGGGTTTTGATCACTGTCTCTTAAACAGGCCATGTAGGACACCTCCTTGAGGTTCAATCCCAAAAATATGAAACTCTGATGTGTAAGCCCTAATCTTCCCAGAATTACATGGACTTCGATTCCCGACCAACTGAGATACGTAGGAAACCTCCCCGAGGTGAAAGCCCAAAATCTAAGTCTGATACATATCTTTCCTTATCATACTATGTCCCTATACTCCAGCATGACAATTTTCGGGCCCAGGAAATCACTTCCCTTGGGTCTTTCGGACTGCTTTGGTGTATGTACTGCACCAAATTTGACCGGGAATCTCTCTCCCTGAGGTCCTTGCCACATGACGTTAAACTGTACGGTTGGGTCCTTGTCACACGACCTTAAAAGGTGATGTGTCCCGTCAAGTGGCAGCGAACTACATGGATTATGATTCCTCTAATGAGGATACATAGGAAGCCCGTATCACAGGTTCGATCTAAATGCTCAAGTCGTTATCTTTACCCCTGGATGACAATAAACGTCAGAGAACCCAATTACGAGGCTTCAAACAAGTTTCGTCTCAATGAGTCCAAACTCCTTGGAGACTTTAATCCAATGAGGATGGTAAACCTCAGGCCTAAATGATTCTAATCCCTATGTTCAGCTGACTATTTCCAACCAGGAGTAATCTGTGGATACTATGCTTGAGTATAAACCAAATATTCACGAACATATGAATACGTATTAAATCTATAAGAGTGTCACAGAACAAGCAATAATTCTCCCAAAAAGGGTGCGATGAGCCCGACTTCCCACCCTCTCAACCAATGAGAGTTCTTAAGCATCGCTGGACAAATCACCCAACGAACGCCTGCCATTGGAAAGCAGGTCCACGTATTGTTGGATACGGAACCGTTGGGTGTTTTGAAATGAAAATGGTGAACTAGATATGAATGATTAAGCAGAACCCAACCTTCTCTAATCAAATTTCGGATAGCGCACGTCTTCCCACCACCGGTCGAAACAAACACTATTTATTTTTTTAATTAAATTAAAATAATAATTTTGGATATTAAAGGATTAAAACCCCAAATTAAATAAAAAATAAAAATAAAAATAGATATTATAAATTAAAAGCAATAGTGATATAAACAAATAATAAAAAGATAGTAGTAGTGGGAAAGCTTCAAACTCCCAGTCTCATTTTTATTAATTATCAACAAAGGTTTCCCAACTAAAATAATCAACATATACTTCATTTCCTTAGCATATTCACATAAATATTCTTAGAAACAAATCATACCCTCAAATATAAGATTTTAACTTCTTATGAATGTGATTTTATTTTTCAGTATACTATGAGAAATCAAAACTAATTGAAATTATTTTTCTCAATGGGGATACCTCACCCAATGAAATTTAAATACAAATATATTTTTTTCTCATAAGATTATATAAAATATAATAAATAGAAAAAATTTCAAAAAATAAAGAAATAGACCTAATTAAATCAATAAAATAGTTTCCAAGATAATTCAAAAGAAAAGAGTTCATAATGAAAATAAGAAACGAAAAACCGAAATGGATTTATAACTTTTTCACCCACAACCACATGGATTGATTATATTCAACAGATGTCCTCGTATCTAGAATACCCTCACTATCATAACCCACCCCTATTTCATATCCAATTTTGAAATGAATTGGAGATGAAAATATATTGTGAAGAGGGGAATAAAATATGTTGTTCTATTTATTTCAACCAAAAATTTACTCTTTGTTTACCTAGTTAGAGGATAAATATTGTAAATGTTCATTATTTAACGTTTTTCATACACAAGATAAATATTTTCCTAAACAATATATGATCACTTGTACATGTTTTCAAAATGATATTACATAGTTAATAAAATCGCTTTTTTCTAGTTGAATTGTCCATTCATCTTCATGAATTATCCAGATTTTAGTACTGATTTAATTGTAAACATTATCCTAGATATTTAATTAGAATTCATTCCTTGGATTCATAGTTCTTTTCTAGTTTTAACCACCTTATTTTGAGTTCTATAGCTTGAGTTACATCTTATTTTCAAAAGGTAAATAAATTCTATCTAACCATTCAACTTCTGAAATTAAATTATCTATTTTATCCTTAATGGGATTGATTCATATCTTGGACTAGTATTTAAAATATTAATCTAAATATAAAAAATGACAAAAAAAAATTTAAAATTCTATAATTACTTATTTTTCACAATTCAGTTAAAAATTATAATAAGTATTCAATTTCACATATAATAATAATTTTGTGGATATCATATCATTGAAATACATATAATAGGTACATACTATATAATATATTTCAATTCCACCAAACATAACACCTGGACTCCCATACAAGTGATCACTCAAAATAAATTTCTTGTCCAAAATTCAAAATGCATGCCACTGAGAATTTAATTTCTTGAAATCAATGAAATAAACTTATAATGACTTTTAAATAGATGAAATTCCAAATAAACCATCATTTTTATTCATTAGATTCACAATTCATTAATTACATAATGCATAAGGATACTTAACTCACATATTTCCCCAACACCAAATGATTTAGATTTTGAACAATGTTTTGCACTTCCAAATAAATGAAATAGTAACAACAATATTCAAAATTTAATAAATTTCCACCCAAAAAATTTAATTATTTATATCAATAATGTTGTATATGGAAGTATTTGTTTGGGTTTTGATGGTTATTGGTATTCAAATGTCAAATATATTTTGGTGTAGAAAGAGAGGGTTTGGATCTTTTTGAAGCATTATTACATTATTCAAGTTTACACTAACAAATGACATTATTTTCATTACTCGTATCATAAAAGCAACTCTAAAATAATTTAAATTTTTCGTTCAAATACATCCCACAACATCTTTAATTTAGTAGAAGTAGAATAAAAATTTATTCATACAAATATTATAATTCATTCTTTTTGGAAAACTCCAGAATAAAAATATTTTTATCTTTTTGATAGCCCAATAAATGAACATATTAATTTCCATGAAATCCCTAAATATTAACAATATTAAATATAATTAATTTTATCTCCAACCTTTGGAAATTTAGTCCTCCCCAGGTATCCCTACATTATTCATCAAATCACAAATTAAACACCCAAGACGAATGATTTTCCGAAATCATGTAATGTACTTCACGAATGAATTGGATAGAGAAAATAGATTACAATGACGGTATTTAAATAATATTCATAGGAAAGATATGTTTTCACAATGATAAAATAAAAAATATGTGTTGAAAATTTCGAATTATTTTTTTAAAAAGGACTTTCAATCACAATCGAATTTATTTAGTATTTTTGAATAGAAGTTCATTAAAGATCACCTGATTTGAAATAATATTGACATGTTCTAGTCAAAATATTAATTATTTGGTACACACAAGATGTGGTGTTATTTTTAATATGATGAAAAAATGGTTTAGAATCCTCATGAGAAATATTTTTTCAATAATGGATAACATTCTGGGAATGAAAATAAAAAATTAATGATAATTTCTTGAATTCCATAATTCAAATCTAGACCACATCAAGTTCCATCATTAATTTAATTTAATATAAATTAATCAACCTGTATCATTACATTTCTAGTATTTTTTCCATTCAACAATTTTTTTAATTTTAAGCTAACAAGTATATTTTTGAAAATAATTATTTTAAATAAAAAAACAAATTTTAGTAAAACAAAATAATGAAAAAATTTGAAACGAAAGAACACAATTTCCTAATAAACCATTGATTACCCTCCCCATTAATTATTTCTTATATTGTCCTCATTGTTCAAATGTTATACAATAAAATGAAATCATAAAGATAATACATGAAAATATGATGGAAGGAAAATCATGACTTGGTTTTTATTGTAAAACATTAGATTTGAGTTATCCTACTAAAAGTTGAAAATTGGAAACCAATATAGAAAAAAGTTTGAAAATATTATTGTTTGAAGAAAATAAAAATAAAAATAAAAAGTGAATGTAAAGGAGCATTGTTTTGAACCCTAAAGTGGCTAATATGATTTCCTTTCTAATAGATTGATAGTTCATGATACATTTTCCCAATCCATTGGTAAGCGTGGTTTCTTCCTCATAAAATTCCAAAATAAAATTTTTTCAATTTTATTTTCTTTACTTAACATGTAGAATCTCCCAAAATAATAGTTATTCACATTTCTTTCTATTAACTTTTTATTTCAATGATGTAGTGAAAGATGTAAAATGTAAGGGAAACATCTCAAGACTTTATACTCTAAACATACTCCATTTTATATTGAAATTTAATTATATTGTGTGTTTATTTTCAATTTAATCATGAAAAATAATTCCTTCTTTGAAAAATAGGGTAGTACTAGAATATGTATATCTAACAGTGTACATTTTCTATCAAGAACACCATTCTTTATTCAATTTCATCATTTAGATCCTCTTCATTAGAAAATTCAGTCCACATAAATGTAGTGGGAATTAAATAATCATATATATAAGATGTTAAAAATGTTTCAGAAAATTATATATATGAAAAATAGATCAAAATATAAGACTTATTGTAACACCCCGATATTTTATGAAAAATATTCTTTTTAATTTCATTAATGTCTTGTGTTGTATGCTACACCAAAAGGAGCTTTCACAACACACATCCTTTACTGCCTTACATTACATGCAATCACGACCTTCCTCCATAGCGTGTGTAGTACGCAATACTGGGTTTCACTAAACAACGATATGCTATTAAAATATTATTAAAACAAGCCGTTATGAATAGTAATAACCACCTTTTGAATTTTTTTTAAATTTTATTTTTCAAAATGGACTTCATTTTTGGATTCGGAATATCGAAATTAGCTTAGGGTGAAATTTTGGTACTTTTTGGATAACTTTCATTTTCTGATAAATAGTGAAAATTGCAAAATTTTAATTAAAAAAAACCTTTTTAATCGAAATAATTAATAGTGATAAATTATTAATTTTAGTGGTTTTAAAGTATATATAGAATATATTTTTACAATTTAATACAATGATGGTCATTGGATGTAATTTCACATTTAAACCAGACATAAACAAGTGTCAATCTTTTAATATTTATTATCTCTTAAGAAAACACTATTTGTTTTGACGACGAGAATTAATTTTTAAATTAATTAATGCAACTGATATTTTTTTGAATTTGGTAAAATAGACATCATTTTTGTGTTCATAATATCAAATATATCTTAGGCCTAATTTTTTGTATTTTTTGGAAAACTTTCATTTTTTGATGAATAGTGAAACCACTAAGTGGTAGTTTAAAAAAATGAATATTTCATAAAACATAATTTTACCGCTTCTGTGAGTGGAATTTCGAAAATCCGAGACACACGGTTGATGTCAGTAAGTAAAATGTGGTTCAATGAGATTAAAATATTTTTTTTGGTGAATAGTAACTTTTTACTTTTATTTACCACGGTTAAAAGTAAATAGGGTAATTAAGGGTAAAATGATATTATTATTACCCTAAAACATGTCCTGATTCTATTGGATAAGTGTAATTCGACCAAAAACAACCTTAGGAATAAAATATGACCATTTAGGCCCACTTGGATTAGATTAGGACATTTATTATCAATTTACTTAAAGAAGGGTTAAAATAGTTAAAATCAAAGTTTAATAAGTACATCATTTTTAATATGGGGTTATACATAATATAACCTCGACTATAAATATTAATTATAAAGCTAAAACTATTTCCAACTTAATGGTATTTTATTTATAATTTTTAGACATTAAATATGTTAATTTATTTATGACACAACGATGATGCTGTAATTATCTTATTAATGAAATATTGAAATAATTGATGTTATAAATACCCAAAGAAATGTAATTTGAGACTTTTTATAAATTACACTAATTTTCTAGGTTAATATGACATGTTAGTATTTATTTATGTAACCTTTTTCTAACTAATCATTATATTATAAGTTTAACAAAAATCAATTACTAAATAGTGTCAAAATTGACATAAAATAGTGTTTAAAACAAATATTATATTATTAATTGTTATTTTATTCCTAAAAATCTATGGTTCAGAAAAATGACTTAGATAAGGTTATATATATTAATAGAAAACAACTTGGGGTTCGTTTGGGTTATTATAGTAAGTTTAATAACCTTATAGTGTAAGAAAACAAGAAGACATGGTAAAAGTAAAATTATTTAACTTAATTTTAAATCTAAATTATAAGGTTAAAATAGGAACCTAAACCTGTATAAATTCTATTGGATGAGAGAATTTCGACCCATCCCCACCTTATCTTAGAAATAAATCAATTTTGAGCTATTTAAAACCGAATTTGGATTTATAATAAAATAATATTTTTCGTTATTCCAAAGGTGTCCCTCTCCTCCCTTATAAAAGGGCACCTCCTCCCTCTCTTCCTCACAACACTTTGAGCCTTCAAGCTCGGCCAAACCCTGCCACTTTCTTCTCTGCACTTCCCTAGAGACATCCTAGAGGTCCTGGTCTTCTTCAAAGACCAATTTTAGTGCCATAAAAGGAGGTATCAAAGAAGCGCTTCAAAGAAGAGGTAATGCTCGTTACCGATTCTTTCATCTTTATTTATTCTTCCACTTCTTATTCTTTAGTTGTTCCGTCACGAAGTAATAACATCAGTATCACTCATATACTGATACGTTATTAAAAGTATGAAACAACCCTATTTCACCATCTATCCATCCTACAGAAAATGAAATCATTGCGCGTGTGTACGTACAGAATACCGTCTCCACGCCGTGGTGTAATCTATTTTCCACCACCAACTTACTTGGATGGGTATAATGGTGTAAAGAATAAATATATATATGATAATTGTAAATTGATATTGATTCTGAAATAGTATACATACACTCCAATACAATTCCACAATCATGGGAACGATATCATCGCTCGTGCGTACGTACGGAATACCGTCTCCACGATGTGATGCGACTCGTTCTACATGATCTTCATTGCATAATTATTATATAAATTAATTGAATGAATTAATATGATATATATTACACTAATAACATTCTGGAAATGAGGTATCTATAACCTAAAAATAATAATAAGAATTTATTCGACAAAACACGCATATGAACAAAAAGTAATAAACACCCGAATAACAAGTAGCAATGAAATATTACTAATAATAAGCTAAGAATATGACCATATATGATATCATAACAATAATTATGATTATGGAATAAGTAAATGACATTATTTAAATCATTTTACAGGATGTTCGGACACTTACGAAGGAAATCAGACCTAAGGTAAGGGAAAATATCACAATCTCATTTTATCTGAGATTGTTTGTACTTTGGTATTTACTGGGGTGTATTTTATCATCCACATCCATGATTCCTCAATATGTAATATTGTTTCCATGAACCTACAATTGTTTAACTCCAATTTTACCCTTCGGTGAGTTTTAGTAAAATATATAAAAGGAATCTTTTTTCATTTTTCGTACGTGGTACTTTTTGATATTTCCGACAAAAGTACGACAAGAATGTGTTTTTTAACTTATACGGAATGAATGGATTTTTAAAAAATTATTTCCAAGAAGCTTACTTTACAAGTTTTCAAGTTTATTTTTAATCAACTTATTTTAGTTTAAAATTTTATGACATGTTAATAAAGGAAAATGTTTTTGAATTACAAAGGATATTTTCCTCAATAATGGAGTTCAAGTGTTTTATCAAAATTATTTTCCATCTAAGATAATATAGGGTTCTGTTTCTATCCCTATTATTACATTGATTTGATTATGTTGTGATGAAATTATTTTTATGATATTCTTTATCTTATATGAATTGTTTTATGATGTCATGTTGTTTAAGAATCCCATTTTTATTACATGGGTTATGAAATGATGTATGATTTATGATTTTGTGGCACACATAAGAATGGTATCATTATGAGATGGGTGGGACCTATATCTCCCTCCAATGCATTGGGTAAAGATTTTATATCTCATGAGATAGACGTAGCTGGAATGGCAGGTTAAACCGGTTCAGTGAAGTAGGACTGAAACGAGGAGTGAACTCGGTTCAGAAATGGACTTTGTCCACTAAGATAGTCTTGTCAATTAGTCTTGACTAAAAAGAAATGATTCTCTATGATTATGTGTGAATGAAAAAAAGTTTCATGTTTTATGTTATGATTATTGGGATTATATTTCACTACTATGATTTATCCCATGTTATGATATTATGATCTCTTTTGCAGGTTAATATTTCCAAAATGTTATGTTCTTATGAATATGATGTGATTGATATTTCTTTTGTTTACGCTTACTGAGAATTTGAGCTCACCCTTTTATGTTTTCTTTTCCCCAGGATATAAAGAAAGGTTTTAGGTCTGAAAAAATGGGAAGATCTTTATGGAAGATGTTGACGATCTTTCACCACGAATAGAAGATTATATTCCGAGTTTCCAAAGACACTAAACTATTATGGTCCTTGTGTGTGTGTTTTTGTTATGTACTAAGTATTCCGCAAAAGTAATTTAATTTCCATGAACGTCAAGCTTCGGGTCTCTACAGTTGGTATCAGAGGAAAGGTTTAGTCAACCTTTGGAAACTAGGATGTGAGACCTTTATTGAGATACCTAGATATATTTCTAAGGTATGTCTAGGGATGTCCCAAAAGATAAGTATACGTATAGGATATAGTCCTAGAACTATGCTAACGATCTTAGAATTAAACCTAAGATGTTATATGTCTAAGGTACTCCCCCTTGATTATGTTATTTTCCTTTTATGATTTTTTCCTCTCACAGAATTCATTTTGTGTTTTAGACAATGGAGGGAACCAGAAGGAATTCGGTTAACATTGAATCCAATGGAAAAAATTGGTGACTATGAGCAAAAAAATTTTGTAATGCCTAGAGAGAAAGATATTGTGATTATGCCGAATTAGTCATCACGAATATGATTAACAAGGTGAAATTTAGTGGTTTTCCTAATTCATCAAATAAGAGGAAGATAGACTTTTATGCATGTTCGCATGTTGAGGAGCATAAGGAATGGAAGATTCAGATTTCTAAAGAAGGGAAGAAAAACCTTGAGGAATACCTCAAATGGAGGGACAGATGTTATCTGTGTGGAGAAAAGGGTCATAGAGTGACAGACTGTTATGGAGTTCAATGTCTTATTTGTGGAGAACATGGGCATTACCAAACTCAATGCCCTAACCTAAAAAGTTACTTCTAAATCAAGGAATGACTTATTCCAGGACAATCATTGAAGAGGATGGATTAAAGTGTTTGTGTATTGGTATTCAAGAATAATGTTGTTGAGGTACTTTTATGGTGTATTAGAATATTTTTGTATTAGTCTATTGTGGTTTTCAATAATTTTATGGTACCGGTAACCATGAAAAGTAATTCAAATATTTAGGAAAGAAGATGATATGCACATAATGAAAGGATAAGGAGAAAATGAAATGTTTGAAATTATTCATGATCTCATGATTGATATAAGGACTAAGTGATATCATGATTTGAGTATATAGAATTTTGAGGATTTTGGTATGTGGAAAGAGTAAACTTTTAACAGCATTCATGTTTTCAATAAGGTTCAATGGGTATTCATTTTTTTAAGAGAATACATGATTAAGGCCTTTGAATGATTGGAATGTGACCAACAAGACATATCTCATGATATATGGGGATCAACAATGGTATTAACTTGCTGGTTGTATGAACTCTTTGGTAATCATTTTCACTATAATATGATATTAGACAGCATTATTTTGGATAAACCTAAAGATTGGAATGAATTATATTGGACATAAGTTAGTATTTTATAAAAATAGAAGTTTTTTTCGATATTATATATGGGATGTTATAGTAATTTTAGTTTTAGAAAAAGGACAACCTGCAGGATGGGCGACAGCCCATCACGTCGGATAAGGCTGTGGGAATTGAACCCACAACCGAAGTGCGACTGACCTTTATCACCTACCACTGGCCTACAGGAAGTCCCTGTTTAGTAGAAACTAGTTTAATTATATTAATCAATATGATAAAAGAAGTATAAGTCCATTTTAGGAACCATATAAGATTAATCTCACTATAGATGGACTTATGTATTTTTTGATAAATTTTAAAACATTTTGTTTGAGACAGATGGAATGACCCATCATTCTATCACATGATCTGCTAACACATCATGAATGAAAAATTAAACTTCATTTCTTTAAGGGATGAAGTTCAAATTGTCCAAATAATGACCAACGGTTATACTATACCGAAATCAAGAAAGTATTTCTTCTAATTCCAATTTCATCAACTTTAGGGAAATGATCTTGAAAACCAAAAATGTTGTCCTAGTGCTCTTATATCTGATGAATCAGATGGTACCTTAGATCATCACAAATCTATGGCTTTGTGATTGCTGGCTTTTCCATAGTCATGTTCTCTACCACTCTCCATCAGAACATGATGGTTAGATTTCTCTTCCTTATCCATATTTTCACCTATGTGGAAACCCATTGATTAGTTTATTGGGGTAACCATTACGTTTCATACTTTTGTTTTTATAGATTGGTTTTGGTATTCCTTTTTACGATGTGGGTTTCTATTAAAGAAACTTTCGAATAGTAAACCATTTATAACCCCAACGAATTTCGAGGGCGAAATTCATTTTAAGGGGGGTAGAATGTTACACCCCGAGATTTTATGAAAAATATTTTTTATAATTTCATTAATGTCTTGTGTTATATGCTACTCCAAAAGTAGCTTTCACAACACGCATCCTTTACTTGCCTTGCATTACATGCAATCGCAACCTTCCTCGATAGCATGTGTAGTACGCAATACCGAGTTTCACTAAACAACGATATGCTATTAAAATATTATTAAAACTAGCCGTTATGAATAGTAATAACCACTTTTTGAAATTCTGTAAATTTTATTTTTCAAAATGGTCTTCATTTTTGGATTCGGAATATCGAAATTATCTTAGGGTAAAATTTTGGTACTTTTCGGATAACTTTCATTTTCTGATGAATCGTGAAAATTACTAAATTTTAATTAAAAACAACCTTTTTAATAGAAATAATTAATAGTGATAAATTAGTGATTTTAGTGGTTTTAAAGTAAATTTATAATATATTTTTACAATTTAATACAATTTTGGTCATTGGATGTAATTTCACATTTAAACCAGACATAAACAAGTGTCAATATTTTGATAGTTATTATCTCTTAAGAAAACGCTATTTGTTTTGATGACGGGAATTAATTTTTATATTAATTAATGAAACTGATATGTTTTTAATTTGGTAAAATAGAAATCATTTTTGAGTTCATAATATCAAATATATCTTAGGCCTAATTTTTGGTATTTTTTGGAAACGTTCATTTTTCGATGAATAGTGAAACCACTAAGTGGTAGTTTAAAAAAATGAATTTTTCATAAAACTTAATTTTACTGCTTCTGTGAGTGGAATTTCGAAAATCCGAGAGACACGGTTGATGTTAGTATGTAAAATGTGGTTCAATGAGATGAATTTTTTTTGATGAATATTAACTTTTTACTTTTATTTACCACGGTTAAAAGTAAATAGGGTAATTAAGGGTAAAAATAATATTATTATTACTCTAACACATGTCCTAATTCTATTGAATAAGTGTAATTCGACCAAAAATAACCTTTGAAATAAAATATGACCATTTAGTCCCACTTGGATTAGATTAGGACATTTATTATCAATTTACTTAAAGAAGGGTTAAAATAGTTAAAATCAAAGTTCAATAAGTAAATCATTTTTAATATGTGGTTATACATATGATAAATTAGACTATAAATATTCAATAGAAATCTAAAACGATTTCCAACATAATGGTAATTTATTTATAATTTTTAGATAGTAAATAAGGTAATTTATTTATGACACAACGATGATGCAGTAATTATCTTATTAATGAAATATTGACATAATTGATGTTATAAATACCCAAATAAATGTAATTTGAGACTTTTTATGAATTACACTACTTTTCTATGTTAATATGACATGTTAGTATTAATTTAATTAACTTTTTTTGAACTAATCATTCTGTTATAATTTTAACAAAAATCAATTACTTAATAGAGTCAAAATTGACATAAAATAATTTTTTTTAAAAGAAATATATAATTAATTTTATTTTATTCTTAAAAATCTACGGTTCATCCAAACGACTTATATAAGGTTATATATATTAATAATAAACATCTTGGGGTTCTTCAGTCTTGTTATAGTTAGTTTATTAACCTTATAATGTAAGAACACAAGAAGACACGGTAAAAGTAAAATTATTTAACATAATGTTAAATCTAAATGATAAGGTTAAAATTGGAACCTAAACTTGTATAAATGCTATTAGATGAGAGTATTTCTACCCATCCCCACATTAACTTCAAAATAAATCAATTTGGAGATATTTACAACCGATGTTGGTATTATAATAAAATAATATTTTTTGTTATTCCAAAGGTGCCCCTCTCCTCCCTTTTAAAAGGGCACCTCCTCCCTCTATTCCTCACACCACATTGAGCCTTCAATATCGGCCAACCCTTGAAAATTTCCTCTCTCCACTTCCCTTGAGACATCCTAGAGGTCCTGGTCTTCTTCAAAGGCCAATTTTAGTGCCCTAAAAGGAGGTCTCAAAGAAGCGCTTCAAAGAAGAGGTAATGCCCGTTACCTATTCTTTCATCTTTATTTCTTCTTCCACTTTTCTTATTTTGTTATTCCATAATGATGTAATAACATCAGTATAACTCATATACTGATATGTTATTATAAGTATGAAACAACCCTATTTCACCATCTATCCATCCTACGGAAAATGAAATCACCGTGCATGTGTACGTACGGAATACCGTCCCCACGCCGTGGTGTAATCTATTTTCCACCACCACCTTACTTGGATGGGTATAATGGTGTAAAGAATGAATATATGTTATTTTTGTAAATTGATAATGATTCTGAATTAGTATACATACACTCCAATAAAATTCCACGATCATGGGAACGATATCATCGCTCATGCGTACCTACGGAATACCGTCTCCACGATGTGATGTGACTCGTTCTACATGATCTTCATTGCATAATGATTATATAAATGAATTTAATGAATTAATATGATATATATTACACTAATAACATTCCGAAAATGAGGTATCTATAAACTAAAAAGAAGAATAACTATTTATTTGACAAAACACTCATAAGAACAAAAAGTAATAAACACCCGAATAACAAGTAGCAATGAAATATTACAAATAATAAGCTAAGAATATTACCATATATGATATCATAACAATGAGTATGATTCTAGAATAAGTCAATGACATTATTTAAATCATTATACAGGAGGTTCGGACACTTACGAAGCAAATCGAACCTATGGTAAGGGAAAATATCACAATCTCATTTTATTCCAGATTGTTTATACTTTTGTATTTACTAGGGTGTATTTTATCATCCACATCCATGATTCCTCAATATATAATATTGTTTCCATCCACCTACAATTTTTTAAATCCAATTTTACCCTTCGGTGAGTTTTTAGTAAAAGATAAAAAAAGAATCTTTTGTCATTTTTCGTACGAGGTACTTTTTGACTTTTCCGACAAAAGTACGGGAAGAATGTGTTTTTTAAATTATACGGCATGAATGGATTTTTAAAAAATTATTTCCAAGAAGCTTACATTACAAGTTTGCAAGTTTATTTTAAATTAACTTCATTTAGTTTAAAATTGTATGACATGTTAAGAAAGGAAAATGTTTTTGAAGTAGAAAGGATATTTTCCTCAAGAATGGAGTTTAAGTGTTTTATCAAAATTATTTTCCATCTACGATAATATAGGGTTCTGTTTCTATGCCTATTATTACATTGATTTTATTATGTTGTGATGGAATTATTTTTATGAAATAATTTATCTTATATGAATTGTTTTATGATGTCATGTTGTTTAAGAATGCCATTTTTATTACCTGGGTTATGCAATGATGTATGATTTATGATTTTGTGGCACACATAAGAATGGTATCATTATGAGATGGGTGGGACCTATATCTCCCTCAAATGCATTGGGTAAAGATTTTATATCTCAGGAGATAGAAATGGCTGGAATGGAAGGATAAACCGGTTCAGTGAAGCAGGACTGAAACGAGGAGTGAACTCGGTTCAGAAATGGACTTTTCCCTCTAAGATAGTCTTGCCAATGAGTCTTGACTAATATGAAATGATTCTCTATGATTATGTGTGTATGCCACAAAGTTTCATGTTTTATGTTACGATTATTGGGATTACATTTCACTACTATGATTTATCCCATGTTATGATATTATGATCTCTTTTGCAGGTTAATATTTCCAAAATGGTATGTTCTTATGAATATAATGTGATTGATATTTCTTTTGTTTACCCTTACTGAGCATTTGAGCTCACCCTTTTATGTTTTCTTTTCCCCAGGATATAAAGAAAGGTTTTAGGTATGAAAAAAAGGGAATATCTTTATGCAATATATTGAAGATCTTTCACCATGATTAGAAGATTATAATCCGAGTTTCCAAAGACACTAAACTATTTTGGTCCTTGTGTGTGTGTTTTTGTTATGTACTAAGTATTCCGCAAAAGTAATGTAATGTCCATGAACGTCAGGCTTCGGGTCTCTACACTTATTCCTATTTCTTCTTAGTAAAAAAATATTTTTGGGTTTGATAGTTAGCTTTATTGAATTTTTGGAATAGATCAGGTTCATCTAAATGTTCTTCAAAAATAACTGGATCATTGTTTTCTTATTATTTGGAAAAATTTAAATAAAATTATACTAGTTATTTATCTTTCATTCACTGTATTTCACATTATGTTACATTCTCAAAAAATTAAACACAATAATATCTAAATTAGTTTTGATTTCCAACATTGAAATTAAATTGAATGTCATGAATATTATTATATATTAAATCTAAATTTTCAAAAGAAATGTCCAATTCTCCAATTTAATCATCCTCAAATGTTTCTTCAATATGAATATGTGTGAGAAAATATTATCTTTTTCTTGGGATTCATTTTTATATTTTAATTATTTTAAATCATTAAGGAAGTGGAAATAGATTTAATTTGTCATCTTTCTCCCTGAATCATAATAGATTGTTTTTTGTATCAATATTGATTTTTTGGGAAACGAAATATTTATTTGGAAATGAAATTTAAGAATATAAATACATGAATAAACTATTATTTTTTTATAATAAAGACAAATATAGGAGTAGTAAGGGTGAAAAGTATTTTTTTAAGACTCTAAATTAGTGGTTAAAATATTGGAAATTTAACAAAAATTTAAATAATGATCGGATAAATTCATAAAAATTACTCTAGTTTATGTGAGGGTTCTTTTTGAAACAATAATAAAATTTTTCCCCTTTAAAATATAGCATAGTGGTGACCATGGGTTTGTCTCATGAGGATATTTTGGTCTACATTATCAAACTATCTCATTGTAAATTTGTTTTTTAATTAAAAGAATAATGAATATTTACAAGGATTTAAAGAAAATACATTATACAAACAAAAGAAATTAAAGTTATATAACCAAAAGAAAAAGCAAGATTGATTGAGAGATACAAGATAAAGGTATTAGTAGTGGAGAATATTTAAACTACGGAACACTCCCTCAATCCTTGTCTAACAATGATTTCAAATTAAATGAACCAATTTATACTTCATGAAATAAAAGTGTCTACTTAAATAATATATGAACCATATTGATATCTCAAATATGGGTTTTATCCTATTATAATAGTTATTAGAATTCCCAATGACATATGGGAAACCTAAAATAATTGATCTTATTATGGTCAATGGGGAGACCTTTCATAAATATATTTAAATAACATGAAAATTACATAATATACATATGTTGGTAAAAATATCAATTGAAAATATAATTATGTGAAAAATAATAATGAAATATAACCCCTGAATAAAATAAATAGTTTCTCGGATAAGTTAAAACAAAATAATTTACAATTCAATTCCAAAACATCGAATGAAAGAGTCTTAGGATCGTACATTTCCAACACCACATGGAGTTCATCCATATAAGGATATATTATATTCATTAAATCATTACTTATCTAGAATATCCTCTCTAATACAGCTCAGTCCCATTTTTCAACCATATTATGAACTAACATATATATGAAATTATATAGTGAATAGTTATAGAGAATATTATTTTATATTTATTTCCTACTAATGTTTAGTAGATTTTATCCTAGTTAGAAGCAAAATATGGAAAATATTACATCTAAAATGTGTTGTTCAAAAATATTGACTATTAATCCACAAAAATGTGAGATCTATTTCATTTGTTTTGAAAATGTTATTCTTGAACTAATGAAAATAATTTTTATGACTGAAGTGTCTCTTCATCTTACTCCATTTTATCACATTCAAAAATATACATAATGATCTATTTTTTCCATTAAATTTTATGTCAATGTTAGTTGTGGAGTCCTATTTCTTTTTAGGTTTTAATCAACTCATTTGGTGGTGAGTATCATGAGTTATTCATTATTTACATAATGTATGTCAATTCTATCTGACCATTCATCTTCGAAAAGTGAATGATTTATTTGGGCCTCAAAGTGATCAATTAAGAACATATATGAGTTATATGATATGTATCCTAGAATAAAAGGTTTACTACAAAAAAATAAAAAATTATATCAGTATTGAGAAACATATTCCCAAATAATAGAGTGAAAACAAGCTACAATTCATGAATTATGAAATTTTCAAAATTATTCCCAATACCAATAAAAGTTTCAAAAATAATGAAATTTCATATAAAATGAGAAATTGGTGGTTATATAAATTTTTTTAATATATATAAAATTATTTAAAAATCATCTCTATCATCCACAAAAAACCACTGTTGTTTTATATTTTAAACTATTCACATTAAGTATGGGAAAAAACTCAAGGTACAACCAAAATGATATGGATGAGAATGAAACTAGATGATCTCAATGTGGAAGTGAAGTTACCATATATCATAGGTTGTGATGAAGAATGTTTTTTTAAATTTTCATGGAATTTTATTTGTCATTAAAAATCAATGTTCATTGAAATAAAATATATCTTTATAAAGGAAATTATGGAGAAAGTTGAGTAAGATGGAAATAGTTCCATACATTGATAAAATAGATTATTTTTTCATGAATCCATTTCATAGAAATTAATTTCAAAGAATGAAGATTAAAATTGGAGTTCAGTTTTACCCATCTTGGTCTTACAGTGTAGTCTTTTTCATAGTCTATTCTTGTTCTTTAGATATTTTTGTAAAGTGGGGTTGGGGGACAAAATATCATCATGATTAATACTTTAATTAATTAAAAAAGATATTGGAAAACTATAATTGGATTATTCAAATGTATGTTTCATCATATTTAAGGGATAACGTATTTAAAGGAGTTTTTGAAAGGGGTAAGTAGTTATTTAATATTTTTAGGTGTTTGGAAGCTAGGTTTGACATGTCCTATTAGTTTTGTGTGCAAGGATATTGGAATAAATTTATTCATTAGTTTAATATATTTATTTCTGGAGTTAAATAAGTGTAATATGAGTTTATATTATATTGTATTAAAAAATAAGAGAACATTAAATTTAAATTTGATTTCATGTATAATTAAAAATAATTATGAATTTAAAATAAGCTATAGATTTTAAGGGTAACATGATATTTTAATTCACTGTCATAGTTTATTGCATTGAGTTAGATAATTTAGGCATAGAATTATTAAATGATGATACATTTCTATAATGTTAGAGTTTTAGATTCATTTTTGTTCTCAAATTTCCAAAGAAAATATGATTGGAGATTATTCAAAACATTTAAATGAATATAAAAAATGATAAAGGAATTACTAAAAATATTTGGTTTATTTTCATTTTTTTAATACATAAATCATATTCAAACTCATATAAATATGTAAATATATGATTTGAAGGTTTATTATATTTATTACCAATTTGAGAATTGATATAGAGGGGTATGAACCATTTCTGGAGGTATTTTAATATATACCGAAATACGTTTATTGAAAAATAATATTTTTCTAACGCATGAAAACATCATTTGAATCATTTTAGTGGAGTTTATGAAGAAAATATGGAAATATATTTACTATTTAAGAGCAATTTTTTAATTAAAAGTGGTAAATTTGGATATAAAAATGGAATATAGTAATTTTTAAGAGTCTTATAATGAAATCCAAAGAGTTATCTTACAATATAAAAAGGTAAATTTTACTTTAGAAGAGTCAGTGGAACATCGTAAATGGAATCCATAAATACATAAGAGTACTTACCAACATTGGATGATAATTTTTATACTTTAGAAAAGTAGATTCCTGAGTTAATGAATGTCACTCTCTAAATTTTTAAGACTGAAGAACTTAGTGGAATTTTTTTGAGGTCTTCTCCCCATAAGATGAGCTTATCATAAGATAAAGAGACCACATATGATATTTGTTTGGAAATATTATAAATAAGATATGTATCATGTATGAAGAAATAGTTACATATAATTATAAAATGAATATAATATATGGAAAACATTTTGATAAATTTATAATAATTCTTTCTGAATAATTTAATGAGCTCTTGTTTGGTGAACCGTCCGATGTTAAAATAAACATTAAAACTACAGATTATAATCCAAGATAACCTTTTAAGGTTATGAACTATATTATAAAGTTATAATATTTTTTCTAGATAATTACGTGCATATGTTGAGGCAGTTTTTAAAAAAATAACTGTATAAACATCCATGAAAAATGTTGATGGGAATATTATCCTAAAACATGTAGATAGATTTGAAAGGTAAGATCATTGTAACTACCAGAAATACATAAATAATAAAGTTATTTTTCATAGATTGTATGACATAAAACACCATTATTAGAATAAAATATAAAATCTTACAACATTATAATATATTTTTTAAAATGTATTCAATCTCTTTGATAGAATCTATGGAACACAATACCGAGATTGAATGAAATAAAATACAATATTAAATATTTTTATTTAAACATGACCATTATAAAATATATTCTACGATTTTGGGTATAAACAATAATGAATAAATTATGAAAATTTTATTTTTTACCAATGTATAAAATAAATTCAATTGATATATTTTGATTAGGAATAAAATAAGATTCATTTTATGAAAACAAAATTCTAAAAACTATATTTGTTATAATGTACAGTTTAGTTATACTTTTCACGCATAATTTAAAAGAAAATTTTCAAACATTTAGAAACATTATTTTATAAAATAATCCCAATTTTTTAAATCATAATATAAAAATTATCTTAGTATGATCCTTTGGTATTTTTCGAAATAATTTCCTTTTTTTGAAATATTGTCAAATACTAAATTTAAAATTTAAAATTCAATTTTTTTAAATAATTTATAATGTTAAATTTTATGTTCAAATGGTAAAATAGTAAAATTAGTAAATTAAATTTCAATTATTTCCATTTTTATCATTAGAATAATTTTCTTTTTCTATTATGATTTAAAAATATTATTAATGCTTGAACATTCTCCCATTAAAAACAAGCTTTCTAATCACTTCTACAGGATTAATTTTAAAATACTTTTTTTACTTATATTAGTTTAATTATTAAAAATGTATTAAATATATATAATAAACATAATATATATTTTATAATAAGTTCAAAATTATTTTTGATAAAATATATATTAATGAAAGTAATAATAAACTGTCATGATTATGGTAAAAATGGATTTACCAAGGATAAACATAAAAAAGCAATGGCCAAAATGTCTTGTTAATTTTTCCAACACATATTTGATGGCCCTATTTATATAATTATAATATAAATATCTATTTAACTAGTTTCTAATACAATTTTCAATTATGGTGACAAATATAATAATTTATTTAAATAAAAATACAAAAATGAACATACCATGCTTTTAATATCTATAATGATATACGATATAGAAAAAAACACATGTTATTTTATAAATACTCTTTTGAAATATTAATGTGTTTTTTACCATTAATTTTTTTAAAAAAATAAAGAAGATATAATTACTTTAAATTCTTATGAAACACAAACTTTGTAATAATTTTGTTAATTAAAAACTATATTAAATGATACTAAAAATATTAAAATAGAATTAAATTAAATGAATTACTACGGTACATTAATTTTATAGATAAATATATCATTTTATATTGTTTTTAATATAACATACTCTATTTCAATCATTTCCTTGGTATTTATTTTAAATGAAATGAAATGACTAATTTTGAAATTGACATTAACTTTGTTTTATAAAAATTTGATATTTTATTAAATGATTTAAAATTCATAAAAATATTATTTTCTGAAAAAAAATATGAAATTTTGTAAAATATAAACTCCAGTCCATTTGGAGACTAATTTTTCTTTTATAGCTACTATATTGACCCGTAATTATTAAAAACGGTATTAGAGATGTTATGGTAAAAATGATGTTTTTCACTTTATATGCTCTTTTGTTAAAACATATTTTCAACAAACATTAGATTTTTATTTGATAAGTATTATTTCTTATTTAAAATAAATATTTACAAATTATATAATAATTATCTATTTAATTTTATCTTAAAGGATAAATTACCTAAGTGAAACAAACATGCTACCGTATTGGAAAACCAAAATAGTTAAAGTTAGAAAACAAAGATGTTATAAAATAACATGTTTAAAAACATTTCTTGAAAGTTGGAGGTTTGTATAGATAATATTAACCCTAATACCATTTAAGTGCCAATTTTGGATCCAGTTCATGTTATATTGACATTCCATTATCGAATACCTTTGAAAATATAAATTAATTCCACTACTCCTCAATTATAAAAGAGAACTCACTACCCTCACTTATTCACACCTATCATGAAATTTTAATGATGCAAAATCTATCAAAAAAACCACCCAACATACAGTAACTCATCGTATAATCATTATTTTGGGAATAAATCCATCAAAGGTAGTATTTTTTCAATCCTAAAGAGGGTACCCGAAGAAGTGGTAAAGTTAATCAAGAAGAGTTTTTTTATTTCTTCCACCACCACATTAAATTAATTTGAAAACATGGTTATATAATCAATTTTTTATATTAATTATGATAATATGTTTTTTATGTTAATTTAATTAACAACAACCAACCCCACATCAATCAAATTGGTTATGAAATCATCATTCGTGTGTATGGTGGACAACTAGCACACTAATGAATTTCATTATTTTTTCCATTACCACATCTCACGGTTTGATTTGATAATGGATTTAAATTATATATAAGATATTGATAACATTTTTATTCCACTGGAGTAATTATATTATATGAACATCCTTATTTTTCATTCTATATGTGATACGATAATGTTGGTCGTGTGTACGACAGACTACCACCTCACGAAGTAATGTGATTAATTTTCCACAAACACATTATATAGAAGTTAATGAGGATAAAGTTAATTAATAAATATAAAATACATGACCTAATTGTTATATTGACGAAAAATTTATCAATCCTAAAAGATAACATATCATTTTCAATTGTTACACTTAATGATGACGACATTATTCATGTATGGGTGGACTACCATCTTGATAAAGTGATATGACTCTCTTTTAATCACCACACCACATGGATGATATATATATATATATATATATTTATTTATTAATTATATCATGATAAATCTATAATGATTAATTATAAATTACCACATTTCCATAATGATCATTGAAAAATAGAAAACTTACGCATGCGTACATATGACCTACCATCTTATTGATCAAAATGTAAAATGTTTCTCAAACCCATATTTCATTAGTTGGATTAAAATTATATTATATGTATAAATATGATATTTAAAACATCATTATTATTTTATAGGTGATAGACCTATATAATATATGTAAGAACCAGAACATTTGTAACAAAACATGAATGAGAAAATAAGGTGATTAACACTTGAGATAACAAAAATAATGAACTTTTATTCCTAAGAAGGTGGAAAATTTTATAATATGATCAGATATGATATTATAAATTTTAGTATGGCTCTATTATAAATTAATAACACCATATAAACATTATACGGGATGTAAATGAATGTTGAGGCAATGGAAAATGTGATGTAACATATTTCATCTCAATTTACATTCCACTAAGTCTTATTTGTCATTATGATCAAATTAACATATATGTGGGGTATATACATACCAATATTTACATAATATAAACATTCATTCAATATTCATTCTATGTTATGTTTCACATTGAATTATTTTTTAATTGGATTTTACTTGAAAATTACCAAGTAGTAAAATATTTTAACAAACTCCCATACATTATTAATTGTTAACCATATCTTGAAACAATCTCTTTATAGTTATAACTAATCATTAGAAAATATATTAATATGAAATATCCATATTCTTGTATGCTAGATATGATTATTTCCATAACTATATACTATTTTCACATATGGTTTTCACATTAAATGTTATTTGATTAATTGTGGAAATGTTGATAAATCTGTATACTTTACTCAATATAGCTATATGATGATAACTAATATTGATTGATTAATTAAAATTTTTATTTAAAATATGTTTATTTTCTTATACCTATAGTGATATATGTGTCCTATTATTATATATCCCCTTAATAAATCAATATGTCTCATGTTACAAATAATTTTTCTAAATTAAATGGGTTTCTACCTATAGTTTTTAATCTATGTTGTGAAAGGTATATCCAGTAGTAGTATCATGATACATGATATCATGCAATCCAATAATTTATAATTTCCTTTATTATAAATTAATCTATTATTATCCACAATATTTTCATAATGGTATTATCTCTAGATGGATTTCATTTTTTGTTTATTGAATAAAAGGAATGAATGTTTAATTATTTTCCTTTCCATATTTATTATTATTTATCTTATCATGATAGTCATGTTATTAAAATGGTATGTGTGTTTGGTTATTTAACCTTTTATGCTGATTATGGATATTGATTCATGATATGTGTTTTTTTACTTAACCATTACTATGAAATTGAGCTCGCACTTATTTTATTACGTTCTCCATTATATGAAGAAGATACCTTTTAATTAGTTATCAAATATTTATTTTATTTCATTTTTTTATTTCATATATTATATTTTCTACTCCCAATTTGACACCAATATCATGTATGTTTGGGTTCTCTAAAACTGCTAAACTAATCCATCCTTGGGGGTTTATGCTTCTGTATTTATGACAATGTAATGCAATGAGGAACTAGCTCTGGGTTACTAGGGTCTATGTGTTTATATTTGGTATGAGAGAAAATGTAGTTGAAACCTTTGGAACTATATTTTTAAAAACATATATTAGTGAACATAACCCAATGATAAATTTTGGGGATAAATATATGATAACATACTAATGTTTTGATAAGGAAGAAATTACTTTTTTATCCTATAAATACATCCCTATATAGATCCTACAATTTGATGTGGTTCTGGTATGGACGTACCTAATGGTAATTACTCCAATAGTCTGAATTGTTCTTTACCCTTTTATCACATTGTTTTTTATAATAGGCCTTACCATGCACATGGTTTAGAAATTCTAGGGGATATTCATATGATAATTCATATTTTATTTACAAAAAATTATGATGGATTTAAAAATAATGACATCTCTAATGAGACCATGTTTATGATTATGATATTATCATTGAATAATTTTTTCAATTTATGTTATGTATTTAAATAGTTTTTGGTATTATAAAATATTTTTTTAATAATATGATTTAATCTACGTTATTTTTTTACTTTGAAATGGAACCACGACGACGTGATGAGAATTACATCAATTCACATAATCTGAAGAGAAATAATGATCATTTCATTGATGGTCTTAATCAAATATTTTGAAGGTTCACAATTATTTTCATCATATTAGGGGATATGATCATGTACTAACCAGGCATATAAGTAATTAACTAAGTATATTTGCATCAAATGTATGAAAGATAATAAGAGGACATAATAAAAAAATATGGATAAAGGGAATAATGTAACGAAGGATTTTTCTACCTGTGATTATTGTGGAAAAATCACCACGATACATGTTTAAGGGGAGTGGGATTTTTAACAATTTTGAAGAGAATTTAAATCATGATTTTTGTTGAAATGGAAAAAGAAAATATTCCAATGTTAAATTCTTCGTCTATATGTTGATGGGAGACTATAAAAATGAATTCTACAAGAATCAAAGTAATATACCTCATATGTAGCTAACAGATCACAGTCAGGAATATATTATTACTATACATGAACTTGAGTGGTAAATGTTCATGTATTTGGATTCAAGAATTATTTCATCGAATTATTTTATTAATGATATCCTAGTTATAAGAATTATAAATTTTATAAGTATTTTAATATAATAAATTTTTATTATGTATTTGAATACTTTTTTGTCAGTACCTGTAACTAAGAAAACATATTCAATGAAATGTTTATCTTCTTGTAAAACACAAGGATGAGGGAATGATTACCCATAATATCTTTCTTCTATTGGGATAATGATATTGGGACAAAGAGATGATTGATATTGTTAATGTAAACTGGATAATACTAACTACCTTTGGAATAATTACTGATTTATAGAAAAAGTAGTATATACTATCATTGAGTTAGTTTTCATCAACTTTGAATATATTGAATATATCATATAATCTATTATGTTCATAATGAATAAATAATCATTCCTATTTTAAATTATGTTATAATAGAATTTAGGTTATTATCATATTCTAATATAATTCTTGATGAATGTATTCACATGTTTGGTATGTGTTGATTAAGGTCAATTTCATGTTGTTTGGTGGATTATTGATAATTTGATTTTAGAAATTCAGTGACATCCTTTATAAATTACTTGATCTTAATCTATTTGGTGGTCCATATGGTTAGCGATTTAGGAAATGGTTTAAGTTGAAATATGGATGACGTATTTGAGATTAATGTATTACATAACCATATGTATATATATGAATTTTGTAAAATCTATGATAACTACTTTTCCATAATTATTACTACTTATTGAAGGAATGGATTATCATTCTATTATATATATTATGTTTTTTAAAAGTGAATTTATTGCTTCATGCATAAAAATTATATTTGGATATTCATTTTTGGAGTATGGATGAGTTGTAATTGATCAAAGATAAACAAAAGGATGTAATTTTCCTTTGAAATAAAAATATATTAAGTAATTATATTTCCTTATATTCTTAGAGTGTGAAATAATCCATTAACACTAAATTTATTATAATAATACTATTGTCCAATTTCTATCATTTTATGATATAAATGATCTTTTTCACACATTTAATTTATGAATTTTTTGTTGTTTACTTCCTTCTGACCATGTTATCAATGATTATTCATTTTTTTTGGGTTTTAGTTTTCTCTTCTATATCTATGCTTTCATTTCCCACCCATGTTCTCATTTTTTGAAACTGATTGTGTGTTAGTACTTATGACCATTATAACTCCACTTCTCTATTATTTAAAGGATTTTTTGTTAACCCTAGTCACTATGTGTGATTTAAATAGGGGTATTTTCAAATCACAAACCCTTGATTTCTAAGATTAATAAATAATTATGAGGATGCCGTTTTTTTAGTGTGGGGAGAATATATCACACAAAAACACTAAAATAATAAAATTAGGATTGAAAGAATGTAGGTAATGAAACACAAATATTAGAATAGGATATAACATCCTAATACATTAAAATATATTTATTTATGAAAAAAAATATATTCTCTCTAATAGAATGTAACGCACACAACACCGAGTTTGAATGAAACACAATACTCTATTAAATATTATTATTTAAACATGACCATTATAACCTAGACATTAAGATAGTGGGTGTGAATAGTAATAAATAAAATTTCAAAATACTCTATTTCAAACATATATTGGACACATTCTGTTTTTATCTATTGATTTGGAATAAAAGAATAATGATTTGAAGAAAAATAATTTTTTTTCAAAAAAGTGTATTTTTTATAAAGTTAAGTATTTTAATTCTTTATACATATAATTTTTTTTTGAAAAATATAACTTTTAAAAAATGTATTTTTCAAAATGAAATTAATTTTTAAAATAATTATTTTGAAATTTTATTTTGGTGATTTTTTTGTATTATTCTGAAAAGTTTCCTTTATATGATGAATACTGAAAAATACTGAATATTAATTGAAAACTGCTTTTTGTTTATATAACATATATTGTTAAATTAAAATTTTTAAAAAATATAAAGTAAAATTTTTTAAATTATATTTTAATTAATCCTATTTATTTTTTTAATCATTTTCATATTGATTTTTTGTATAAACATAGTACATTCTTTTGATCATTTTCACTTAAAAATCAGCTTTCCCATTACGTTTGCAGGATTAATTTAAATTTAAATATTTAAAATAATATGAATTGAATTTTAAAAAATGGATTAAATATTTGGAGTCCGAATAATTTATATTTTATAAAAAGTAAAACATAATTTTTCACCAAAATGTATAGTGGAAATGTTAAAAATTAATTACCATGGTTAAGGTAAAAAGGGATTTACTGGGGGTTTACACAAGAATGTAAGGGCTAAATTAATATACCAATTTGAGAAAATCTCATGTTATGGTCATATTTTAAACTTCATGACATTATTCAATATTATTATGCTTTTTAGGGACATGTTTCAATGAGGATTACTTATATAATAAGTTATGTAATGAAAAACCCAAAAAATAACCTTCCTTTGTTTTTATTTAATATTGATTTGGTATAGGAAAAAACAACATATATTTATATATATATATATACTATTTAAAAATATATATGAATTCTTGTTACCATTATAATTTAATTTTAATTTTTTTTTCGGTGAAATAATTAATTTATATTCTTAAAAAACGCATAATTAGTAATTTTCTAGATAAAAGAAAAATAAAATAAATGATACTAAAAATATAAAAAGTAATATAAATTGAATGAATAATTTTTTTACATTAATTTTAATCATATATATCTAATTTTATAATGGTGTGAACTTTATATATTCTAATTCCATCATTTTATTTCTATTTTTTTAAAATTTCAAATAATTTAATAATGTTAAAATTGACATTAATTTTTTTTATGAGAAATTGATATATTATTAAATATTTTAAAATATAAAAAATATATTCTTCAAATATATTTTAAAATGTTTATAAAAATCAATTATTTTCCATTCGTGGTTAAAATTATGTTTTATAGTCACTATATTTTCCCTTAAATATTAAAAACTCTTCTAGTGCAATTATGGTTAAAATGATGTTTTAGGATGTTATGTGTCCTTGGTTTAAAATTGATATTAAACACACATATGATTTTTATTGGAAAAAATATTATTTCATATTTAGAAAAAATAGATCAAAATTATATAATCATTCTCACTTTATTTTAATCATTAAGGTTAAATTACCAAGGTTAAAGAGACTAGTTACTCTAGTGAAGAACCATGATGGTAAAAGTACGAAAAGATAGATGTTAAGAAAATACATATACAAAACATGTGATTTTTTGTGTGCAAGAGGTATTCCAAAATAAAATATTCCATATATTCATCTAATTGAAATTTTTTTGACAACTTGATATGTGAGTGACCTCCCATTATTGAATTATTTTACGAATTTTTAAAAATGCCACTCCTCAATTATAAAAGGGACTCACTCCCATCACTTATTTAAACAATTAGTCCATTTGGATCACCCAAAAACAATAAAACTAACCTCATCTATTTCATTATATAACAATAAAAGAATTATTTTGTGCAAAAATCCAATTTAGGAAGGGTTTGGTGCAAATATAATGGAGATACCCAAAGAAGAGGAATTGTTTTTTAATGAGAATTTTTAGATTTCTTATTCCAAGTCATTAATTTAAAAATTATAATTTATGATATTTAACCATCAATATACTTTATAAAAACATATATATTTTTTAATTTAATGACCTAAAAATAGAATAAAATCAAATAAAAAAGTTAAAAAATTCTCATTCGTGTGTACAATGAACTACCACCTCACAAACCAATGTCATCTTATTATACATTACCACCTATAATGTTTGGTATCATCATGGATATGAATTTTATAGAAGATATTTATGGACTATTTATAGCTATAGAATCAATATATCAAATACATTAAATTAATTTCCATTATATAGGTGATACGATAACGTTGATCATGTGTATGGTAGACTACCGCCTCAAGAAGCGATGTGATTCGTTTGTCACTAACACACTACATGGAAGGTAAACAATTAAGATGTTAATGAATATATGTGATATAAATGAAATCATTATTATATTCATGACATATTCATTCATCTAAAATTATAATATATCATTTTGTTTAATACACTTAAAGATGATAACATCCTTCTTGTACGTGTGCCCCACCATCTTGACGATTTTAATTGACTCCCTTTTCATCACCATACCACATAGATGATATATATATATATATATATAAATTTAAATTAATTTATGGTATTTATGATATAATATTAATTATAATAATATTATATATTACCTACCAACATTTTATAACAATCATTGAAAAATGGAAACGTTACTCATGTCTGTATACAACCTACCATATCCATTATCATAACATACATCCATTCTATAAAAAATCATTTATGATTCATTTTAAAATTGTATTTATTGTATAAATATGCTAATTAGGTCATTTTAATAATTTTTTAGGTCATATAATAATATAATATGTAAAAGGTCCTCAAATTTAATAACAACACCCTAATGAGAAAACAAACCAATTAACAACGAAAAAATAACAATAATGAATTATTTTTCGTAAAAGGGTGGGAAACTATATTAAGATGATCATATATGATCTTATTGACATTTAAAAAATTAAAATAAAAATTAATAAGCTATGTAAACTAATTATAATTGGTTTTGGGAATGTTTGGATAAAGGAAATTATGAAATAAGGGGTCTCATCTCAATTTACATCCCATTGGAAATTATGTTTTTTTATTAACCAATTCACTTTTTGGTGGTGTATATACTTCTACATTGACATGTAATAAATTATTCATTCAAACATTATTATATTTTATGTTTCACATTCAATCGTTTAATCCAATGGGATTTTACATGAAAATTACAATGTTTTAAAATTTATTGAACAATCACACTTTCTTTTGAGACTATTAACCTTACCTGAAATTAATAACTTTATTGTTACCATTTTTAATTAGACATTAAATTTCTCTTAAATATCCACATTATTTAATGATGGATGTGATTATTTACTAAAGCACACTGAATTTTTATGTAACAAGTTATTATTGAATATTATTAGATTAATTGGTTAAATATTGATCAACATGTTTTCATAAATCAATTTAGATAATTAACGATAAGAAATATTGATTATTGAATTTAATCGATTATTTGATATATGAGTAATTGTTTGGACCTACATAGATCAATGTTGATATGTGTTTTCTTCCCCTTAATGCATAAGTAGGTCTCATTAGATAAATAATTTTACCAAATTAAACAATTTCCTACCTATAGTATTTAATATTTCTTTTGTAAGGTCATGATAGTAGAGGTATTATGGTTCATTAATAATTTACTTCATTAATAATTCGTTTATTATTACCTATGATATGTGTAAAATGATATTATCAATTGATGAATTTTATTTTATGTTTATTGATTAAATGGACTATCTGTTCAGTTATTTACCTTTCAATATTGATAATGTCGTATCTTATCAAGAAAGTCAAGTAATTTAAATGGGTTGTGTGTTCAGTTATTTACCTTTCCATAATTATTTTTTGTATCTATTCATGATATATTCCATTTTACAAAACCCTTATTGATCATTTTATCTCACCTTTGTTTTGTTTCCTTGACTCTATATATGAAGAATATATATTTGAATGAGTTTTCAAGGATTCACTTCATTTTTTATGTGTTATGTTTTGTTTTATTTTTCCATTGTAAAATTAGTATCATGTTTGTATATAGTTTTCCAACAATTATAAATTGATTGTTGCTTCATTATTTATCCCTTTTTGTCTATGAAAATATAATAAATTGAAGAATTTACTTTAGGATACCACGGATAGGGTTGCGGAAATAATGGTCAAATATTGGATATAATTTAAATTCATTGTATTTTAAATTTAATAATGGGATATGGCGTGAGATAAATCCAAAACAATTGAAAACTTTATGAATACCTTTTGAATTTCATACTAATTTCTATAAATTTATGTAAATGATATTCACCAATATTCAAGAAATAAAAAATGAAAAGGTATATAATAGGTGGGGTGTCATGAAATTTTGTGAAGAACCGGTACACTAAATTATTAAATATATATTGTATAGAATATATAGGGATGATTAAATGATGAAGAATAAGAATAAATACTAATTTCTGAATAATGTGAAAGAAAATATAATGAAATAAGAATAGGTTTCAAATAGTTCATGATGAGAAGAATATAACAACACAGTGATGACATGATTTTAGCCAATATTAATGGAGGACATTCTTGTTGTTATGAAATCATTTTACCCAATTATTACTATGTGGTATGGAAAAAAACTCTTAAGAGACAACAATGTTAAAAAATTTCATGGGAATTTTTTTAATATAACTCATAGATTAATAATAATGGGTAGTGATATTATGGGAGATTCTGAATCATACCAAGGCTTTTCCTTCTCATTTCAAGGTGATAACCATTTAAATTTAGCATTCCTTGTTTTTTATGTAAAACTATTTTTTAATTGTGATTTGATATCACTTTAACTAGTGTTAATGTTTTATTATAAAGAAAAAGAATAAATAAAATTATAAATCACTAATTCAATCACATACCTATCCTTATTTCGCTAATCATATGAGTATAATTTCACCAATGTACTATTTTGGAACTCTCAAAACCTTATCCTATATGTTCTACTTTATAGTTACATCATTATCTTTTGATTACTATTTTTAAAAAGTGAAATGGTGCAGTTTTCAGAACATAATAAGGCTCATAGAACCCCTCTCTTTTTTTCTGAGGAAAATATTGATCTTTACCCCTTTTACCAGATATCATGTAAACATAATAGAATACACACTCTCAAAATAAAATTATATAGTTTTTTATTAAAATGTTTACTAACTGTAATCTTGATGTTATTATCCTTACAGTACACTTATTTACCTCAAACATGTTTTTCAAACCATAAGTAAGCTTGTGTCAACACCAGAGCTCCTATATCAATCCAAAATACCCAAATAATCAATTATATCAATTTATAACTAATTATTCTCATCAATCCAAATAGATATAAACTCCTAGAAATATAATAGGAATCTCTTCATCCCTAAAATAATAAAAAACCTCATCTTTTAAAACTCTTTAGATTTAATATATTTCAATCACAAAAAAAATCATCATTACTATAGGATGACACGACCATGATTTTGTGGAATCTTAAATAAAATATTAGAGATGAGACACAAAAAATTAGCAGATTTCGAATAGGAACAAGAACTGAGGGATGGAAGGGATAAAAATTACTATAATTTCGATTAGATCCGAATGAAAATTATCCACATCAAATTGGAAAAGGTTTTGGTAGTAAGGGGTACCTAGAAAAAATGGTATTCTCTCATCACCCATTTCTCTTAAATCATAAAGGGGGCCACCCAAAAATGTGGATCTACCCCTAATAGAAAATAGAGACTTCGAACCTAGTCTAGGACAACCTTTTATGGCCACACCAAAAAAAATAAATATTCATTTTATATCATGATTCATACATTATATGTCTCATTATGACCTCCCATGGGACGTGGGTCGAAAACCACGATTACCTTTATCATCTAATAATTTCTCTAGATTATAGCATGACTATTAACACAAAAATCATTGTTGTGTGAATACTCTATTTCATGGAATGATTTCCACTCCCAATAATGGAAAATGACACAATCGAATGGCCTACCCTTTCATGGAATAGACTTGATGTTATCTTGAGTGATTCCATACAACAATAATCCATCATAGAAAAAAATAGGTGTTATGGAATGACTGAATTCATTATAAAAAAACACCATGGAAAAACATAAAGTTTCCTCAAAACCATTCGTAATATTCCCCTTCAGGTAATAATATCCCCATTGTAGTGTGAACTCTATGAATAAGGTTTATTATTTTTATACAAACCCACATAACAATCCAATAAATCATGACATCCAAGTGTCACTATGCAACCACACTCACTAACCCATTGACATGACATGACATGAAACTATCACATATAGATGAGCCTACTACATCAAAATTCACAAGTGTAACCAAATCCCTACTCCAATATTCACATAAGAACCCAAGAAATCTTAAAATCTTCTACCCTTATAAAAAAATATTACATTGAGATTTTTGAACCCTGAAATTATAAATCAGAGTCTTAATACTTAAAACATCCCATCCTATGAAGCCAAATATTCGAATTCCCTCACAATAATTCCATAAATCTATGGACCATTAAAAAATTCCCTACCATAATGATTATCATATATATTAATAACAGAGAAATGCCTACTTACATTAAATTATTTGATCAACATACACTACTAAAACTCATTCACAATTTTCATTTTCAATGAACACGTTCTTATCATCCTAGAATAATGGCTAGATAGACCATCTTCAAATTGAAAATCCTAGGTTCAATTTTACAACAAACCCATCATAAATTATATAAACAAAATGTTGAATATTTCATCACAAAAAATATTATTACGCTTTGCAAAAATAATATATCCTTCTATGGATAAAAATACCTAAAAACACTTAATGTAACACCATCATATTTAAAAAGAATAACATTATACTCGATAGAATATAGAATGAAAAAACCAGTCATAAATGATTCTTATATTAAACTTTTTGATATAAAAAGAAATAATTTTTTTTAAATTATGTATAAAATTTTTACAAGGACTAGATACATTTTTTAAATAATCGATAGAATTTTATTCAATTCATTACATTCTTTAAAAAATATGTTTCATCTGAAATGTGTTTATTTTATTTTTTGGAAAGAATATTATTAATTTTAGAAAATTATAGAAAATATTTTATACATAATTAAAATAATATTTTAATTCATAATATCCTAACTAGTATAGTGTGAAATATTTGGTTTTTTCAAAAACGATTGATTTTTTAGAAAATAGTGAAAAATACTACATTTTGTAAAACATTAGTTCCATTTAAATAAATCATGTAATTCAAAAGTACCATTATTATTATAATTTTATTTTAAAGTCACATAGGTATTATTAATATTTATCTACTAAAATTAATTACTTTTGAATCATATTTGTACTAAATTTTGGTATAATTTTGTTTTTTGGCTTAAATTGGACATTTTTGAAAATTATTTCCAAGGGAATAAATTTTCATTATTTTAATTTAATAAAATAACCCATGGTGATGATGAATTTAAATGAAATTTATATATTATATATCATTATTTTTTACTTATATTCATAATACTATTATTATAGTGAATGACTTAATATTTGATTATTTTATTCTTGAAAGATAGATTTCTTGAAAAATTAGTTTTTTTGAAACATTTTACATGTTTCTTATTAAATTGAATTTTACAATACAATGAAATGAATTTAAAAAAATGGAATAATAATTTTTATTAAGTTTAAATTATATTTTATAATAACTTCAACTTCATTTTTGGCCATAAGGAAATGTAAAAAGAGTAAAATAATTTACCCATAGAAAAAGGGTAAATCGGGACAACCTAAAATAAAACTAAGCGATAAGGCCATAATTTTTCATATAATTTTTATTAGACGAATGTATTTTTAACTAATCACCTTATTTATGATATTTTATCATTTATGGGACACATTTCCTTTACTGTTACCAATATACAAATTTACGTAAGGAAAAAGAAATAATGTCACTCTATTTCTATTAAATATATCATAAATGTTAACATAGGGAAAAGAATAAGTGGTTAATAGATATTAAAGGTTATTTTAATTATAATAATTTTTTTCATGATAGTGATTTATTTTTATTTTTTAGTTATTATGTATTTACCTTAAACAGTTATACAACAATGAGAAATCACTTGTGAAAATCGAGAAAAACACATGGTAAATAATTTTAAAAACCATAAAATTAATGTATTTGGGATGATTTATGGTCCCAAAAGGATTTTATATTTAATAACTATTTAATATTTATGCTTACATTTATTATATTCTTAATTAATTATTATCTATGGGTATTTTATGTCAAATTAAATAAATAGTGTCCAAAATGCAATAGATGATATTTCATGTTATATAATAATTTACTAAATTTTTTAAACATAAATTAATCATGAATGAAGAAAAATAAAATGATAAATTGTCTAAAATTTCCTTAATTTTCCATTTTTTATCTAATTTAAATCTTATAAACTGAATAATTATCATTTTAGTTTTATAACATTTTGATTGTGATTAAGGTTCAAACGGGTTTATTGGGGGTAAAACCAAGAGATAAGGGTTATCCTGTAATTAAAATTGTTTAAATAAACAATCATGGATGTATATTGACCTTATATTTTCTCAAATTCTAATTTCTTTCCATTTGGGTATATTTTAATTGAATATTACCTTATTATATTTTAATATTTTTATGAAATTAAGAAAGTGAATCTCTCGGGGCCTATAAAAGGGAACCGTCTCTTCTCTTTTATTAACACTTCCAGATCCATTTTTCACCCATAAAAACAAAAACAACATCCTTACTTCTCTTTACATGTCATATAGACCTTTTTTTTTATTAGAAACCCCTCCTTAAATATATGTTGGTGTAAACCAAAAAACGTTGTATGAAGAATTTGTATCGTTCTTAACAACCTGTTTTTTATTTCTTCTTCCACATCATTAAAATTTTATTTAATATTTATGATATAATTAAGTAATTATACCAATTATAATTATATTTTTTATGTTAATTTTATACCCTACATCCACCACCTCTTGAATCACAGGAGAAATGAAATTATATTTCATGTGTACGGTGGACTACAACCTCAAGAACCAATGTAATTCATTTTCTAAAACAAACACTAAGAAATGGGTTTAATAATGGATATAATTTATTTCTTATATTAATTAAATATTTATCATTACTTAAATACAAAATATCTTATAATTCCATAATCTTCTATTCATTTAAAAATTATAATTTCCATCAAGTGTGTGTGTGGATTATCTACTCCACAATACGATGTGAATCATTTTTTATTACCACAAATCATGGTTGTATATTTAATTAAAATTATGGAAATATTATGATATTTAATATATATAATTATCATTATTTAAATATAAAATAACACCTACCTTCTTCTATCACGATCGTTGAAAAATCGAAATGTTACTCATGCGTATGTACGAGATACCATCCCTTGTTTGTTGTGTAGTTAATTGTTCATAACAATCATTCCTGGATAGTTTTCAACATAGACTTAATAAATAAATAGTAATTATTATTTAATTATTATTATTTCCGATATGATAATAAAATGATATATTTTACCATATTCAACCTATATAATAAAGTTTGGACACATGAACTGAATATTATCAAAACACCCAATGAGAAATTATTTGATTATGTAGTTAAATATATCATGCTCACAAATAAATAATGGAATGATAAACATGTAAAATGTTATTAATATTGTAAATAAATAATTTAAATTTATTATTCATCAACATAAAGATCGTATGTTATGAGTCAGACTAGAGGTAATGGATTTCATCTCAATTTTCAATCATTGAGGCATATTTTATCTCTATGAAAAGAACATATTATATACAGTGTATATACTAAAATTTTTCCTTTTATATCATGAAAAATTAATTATTAATGTATTTAGAGTTTTTATTCAATTTATTTTATCCAACTGGATTTTACATAAATTCAAACAAGTAGTAAGGGGTTTCGTAACTCAATTTTATTTCACTCAGTGATATTAATTCTTAATTATCTTTGATATTTGAAGATTATGTGTCTACCAGTAACTGATTGTTTTATGCTTTACATCAATTTTTTTCATTTGTATTTATATATGACACACATAATCAATTCATTGATTAATATTTACTCAAATGATATGATATTTGTAAGAGAATATCACCTAAAATTTCACTCCATTGAGAAATATTTTATATTATGCACCTATTGAATATTATGCGGTGTATATACTAACCCTTTGATATATTTAACTTGAATAACTATTTATTAGCAATTATTAATGTTTCAATTCATGTTTATTATTCAATGGGTTACAATTTAAATGTTACAAATGATGTAATTATTTATTTTAAAATCTAATTTTTGGAATTGCCTTAATTTTCATTGAAGGAATGTAATAATTCATCCTTTATAAAATCCATTTAATTTCATATCCATTATATATTTTTTTTGTTTTGAAATTTTATTAAACCCTTTCTTTCATTTGGAATAGGAGTCATGAAAATAAAAATTTAAAATAAAAATTTATTTTATTTATATTTTAATTGGATTTATTTTTCATTCACAAAAATATTTTTAACATTATGTTACAAAAGTCAAATTTATTATTCAAATTTTTAATGATTTAAATTTTGTGTTATCCTTGAGTTATTAAAAGGTATACAATAAATTATATAATGTTTTTTAAAGGTTGGTTTTTTAATCTCATTAAAAAAATATTGAATGGTATTTTTTCCATGTACAATAGGTTAAGAGACATTACCACCGTTGTAAACTTTTAACAATATTTGACGTTATTTGAAATTGTTCAATTTTTTTATAAAGAAACCTCTTAAATTAACAAAACTATTTGTATTTTTATTCTAGTTTCCTTACTTATCTATAGTATATGATTTTATTTTAATACTCATGTTTGCAATGGATCTTTGGTAATTTCAAATCTCTTATTAATTTTGTGTTTGTTAACATTATTATGAAACATTCAATTTCTCTTTATCCATGAAGATTAAATTTCTCATAAATATACATATTATTTTTATCAGATATATGATTATTTCCTAAAAGGTATAACATTTCTACAAATTGATTTTTATTATTAATGTTATTTTACTAGCTAGGGGAAATTTCGATAAATCCATATTTTTTACTCAATATAGATATTACTAATAAGGAATATTGTTTATGAATTTAATTGATCATTAAAAATATATGGAATAAATTAGAAATGTATTGATGTGTAGGGCTAGGTCATAGTATCTCCTTGATGCATTGAAAAGTCTCCAAAGGAAAATGAATAAGCTAGAATTAAAAGGGTTTTTGGTCTATACTTACAAATATATTTAACTATATTATCTTATGGTCTTAATGGTATAAATATCAAGATATTTGTGGCAATGAAATAACATTGTAATCATTTCCATTTTAGATAATTTTATTATTATTATCTGGTATATTATTTCATTGATATTATCTATAGTTTCATTTCATTCTCAAGCTACTGATTAAATAAACTGTGTTTGAAATTATTTACCCTAATATATTGATTATTACATATTTACACACATTATATTATGATGTACATAACTTTTAATAGTAATATTATATCAACCCTAATTTTTTTCATTCACCGTGATATATAGAAAGAATCCTTGAATGAGCTCAAGGATACATTATATTTACTTACACAATGTAATATATTTTTTGTTTTCAACTATAATTTTAAACTCAAGTGTGTAACTAATAGAATTGTACTACTAAACTATTTATCCCTTTTAGATGTGTTCTGTTGAACCTAATACTAAAAAAATAAAGTAACAATCATATTTAGAATATTACGGTTGGGGTATTTATACTTAGTTTTCTAAAAAAATTAATGAAACCTTGGGAACTAAATTTAGAAAATCCTATGTTGGGGAACATAAACCTATGACAAAAATTGAGGACATCCAATAAACACCCTATGCTTATAATAAAGATGAGTGTATTTTAATATTTCTGGGTTCCATCATGGGTTAATAATTATAAGGACGATTATATGTTTTAAGGAATATATACCCATTTTGAGATTTCTTGTGATAAGGATATAACATAATTATGTATATTTTGGGAGATTATTATGTGAATACAACACTTTTATTTGGTATATGCTTTTGTGAAATTGTAATTTTATCAATAATGTTTTTTAGGTTTTGGACAGAAGTTCTAAAGGTTAACAAGGGAGAAACACCTACTACCAACCTACATTATTTCATAACTATTTTGATATTTTTCATTCTTAAGTGCTTTTATTGGTAAATATTATTTTTATTTTTTTAAACATGTTTTACGGTCAAATATTTTTTATTTGATATGATTTTTTGTCAATTTTTGTAATTTTGAAAAAAAAACATTGGTTTGAGGTGATTGTAAAAATTATTTTTAACATGTTGTTTTATTTGGAAAGAATATTATTTTTTCTTTGATTTAAGATAAAGTGTGTGAGATTAAATATGAAGTTAAAACCATTTTAATGTTAAGTCTATTAAGGTTCCATGGGATATGGGGTTATGAATTCAAGGAATTTTATATATAGAACCTTTTGATTAATTGTTGAATTATGGATATTAATTTATTATTTCTTCATATAAAGGTTTATTCATTTTAGCTATATTCATACATTTTAATAACCATTTTTTATTAAATATGTTAGGAAGATTTTTGTAAAGACCATGAAATTTCCAGGAAATTTTTTTCTTAATTATCTTTGGAATTTTACAAGAACGCAGTTTCTGACGGCGCCAGATTCTAAGGCCCAGTGTGCCCGAAATTAATTTCCGAAGTTAGGCTCGGGTACGTTTAGTGAACGAACGAGCGGGATTTTCTAACTTTTGAACCAGTGCTAGGGATCGAATTCTGAGGGCACTGACGAAACCATAGTGCCGGTAATTGCTTAGAAACACTATTTCCGGAGTTTCATTTTCATGAGAGAGGTTGATAAAAATTGTGGAAGATAGAATAAAAATTTAACTACAATTTTTATTTTTCTCTAAGTGGATTTAAGCATGGGTGGAAGTTGGGTAACTACCCAACTTCCCATGGAAGGTTATGAGAGTGGTGGGGCCCACACTAACCCCACCCTTCACATTCCTTAACTCCCTCAACTCACAATTATATTTGATAACTTATGTTTTGATAACTTATGATATTAATGAAGTGTGTTTAATGTGAGTGTTTGAATTTCAAACTCTTGAATTTCAAACCTTAAGTTGTGTTAATAAAATAAGTAAGGGACTTATTTTATTTTGGGTTGGAGGCTTGTTGCTTGAGAGCTTTGGGAGAAAATATAAGGGATACTTGAGTTTCATCATCCTCTTTGACGAAGAACGCGAAGAATGCGAAGAACGCCGAATTCCTCGGAGGTCGACGTCTCCTTCCGTGACGCCTCTTAACGCGATGCCGACGACGTCTTCTTTCGTGACGTCTCTTTCCGCGACGAATCCTCGTTCGACAAACCCTTGTTCAAGCTACGCTCGAGGTAGGGAATTGTCTTGTGATTGTTAATTAACCCCATGTTACTTCCTTCTAAATCAAAGAACACAGATCAACTAAACATCAAGTTGATCCGCGAAGAACATGTTGCTGGTAGGGAATTCTTGTTTGCGGGAAAACGGTAGGGGTTATTTTAATTATTTTGTTCGTGATTACTACTTTGACGTTCTTCGTGGATTATGACCAATTTCTATCATTTAACGAGAGGGGGCCAGACCGCACAAACACGGCCGACCCTCCTCCATTATCCATGTTGGTTTCTAATGTGGTTTGGAGAAGAATGGTGTGGTGCCGTCGCACCGCCCGGGATCGTGCGGAAAGAAATGCGCGGAGCCGTCGCGCCGTGCCATGAAATCGAACAAGGACATGACGTCGTCGCGCCGCGTCGGAGAAACCTGAAGTCACCGAGGCCGGAGCAGGGCTGCGGCGGAGGGGTGCCATACCGGACGAACCAAGGTCGCGGCCAATTCCGGGCCGTGGCGGAGGAGAGTGACCGGCGGTTGGTTTCGGGCCGCCGTCGTCGGAGCAGGGGGGACCGGCCGTCGCCAGTCCGTTGTGGCAGAAACCGGCCAGCCGGAAAAAGGAAGGCCATGGGTTACGAACCCCCGGCGGCCATCTCAACGCCCCCCCCCCCCCCCCCCCGTAATTGGGGGTCGCTGTTACAAAACCAGGGGGAAGGTGCCCCCCCCCCCCCGCGCAATGTCTCGGCCGTTTGGCAGAGCACCTGGCCAGCACGCCCCGCGTGCCGGGCTGCACCCAAGCGGGCCGGACCCGGACCCGGTTCGGGTCGACCCTGGGGGTATCGGACCGGGTCGGACCGGGCGCGAACCCCTTAATACCGAATTTTTTCCGGTCAGACTCTCATAAATTGTGCTATGAGCCTCCGATCGGTGCACCGTTAGTTGCGATGTTATCCTTGGATCGAGACGGTCTTTTAGGTATATCGCAGTCAAGGTTTTGGAATACTTTGGGTTCATCCGACTTGGTTCTTACACGAAACCAACCGGGCCCCTGGAACGAAAAAGACAATAACTCACAGACCGGGCGTCCGATTAACGCTCCGTCTATCGCATTGAATTCCTCTTGATGAGATGGAACTTTTGGCGTACTTCGCCTGAGTTTTGGTTGCTGTTGGATAGTGGCCGGGTTGGATTTTACCCGAAATCCAACCGGGCCCATGGAACGGAAAAACTGATATCTTTCAGACCAGACGTCCATTTGACGAACTGTCAGCAGCGTTGGTGATCACGTTGAGAAACGGTCCATATGAGTATACCCTATGAGAGTTCGGGGTACAGTTGAGATACGGCCCCGTTGGTTCGCTCACGAAACCAACCGGGCCCCTAAGACGAAAAGGATAAAAACTCACAGACCGGACGTCCGATTGACGCGCCGTCTATTGCGTTGAGACCCATATGATGAGGCGGTCCTTTGAGATACTTCTTCGTGGGACTTTGAGATACCTGGTGTATCGACCTGTAGCTCATGGAGTGGACCCTTCCAGAGACGAGCGTGCGGAGTACAGAGACCGTGTAGCCGACTGAGACCTGACGACTGCTTGACCGAATCAACTTGGAGTGAGTCGACTAGCCCAGTGGATGGAGAACTACTTTGTTTGGGTGCAGACCCATGGAGGACGGAGCACTACCTATGTGACAGTGCAGTCCCGCGGTACTCGTCCGGAGAGTACCTCTGCAGGCTACTAGGGGGTGTGACTACTGTGTATGGGTGGCATACCCCGGCAGGAAGCACTACTATGTTTGGGTGGCTGACCCGCGGTACTCGACATGAGGAGTACCTCAGCAGTCTTAGGTTAGTGAGAAGTACCTCAGAGTCGTGACAGGACCATTGTACACTCCAGAGATGGGTCTCTTCAGCAGTTACAGTTTCGATAATGAAAATCCTGGGTTGAGCTGAGTCTATGACCTTTGTGTTTACCTCATGATTGAGATGGGTAACTTGATAACTTAGGTATATGTATGGGAATATACCTGGGTGGTGGTTATCCATTGATTTCATAACCTTTGTGTTTCCTCATGATTGAGATGGGTTACTTGATAACATTGGTATAAGTATGGGATTATACATAAGTAAAGTTTATCTGTTGAGATCCTTCTTTTATGGTTATCCTTGTGGGATTTAGTGAGACCTTGAGGGTCTCGGGGTCCCTACTGAGTATCGTATACTCTCCCCTGCACGGGCTATGCCCGCACCTTGTTGTGTTGGTTGCAGAGGACGGGCAGCGCTGACAGAGGCTGACTGTTCGAGGACTGGATGGTACCCAAAGGTGGACCACACGACAAGTCAGTATCCGGAGGTGGACATCATGGTGAGACGACACTCGGAGGATGTTGACGGACGATAGATTTGTAGAGGCTATCTGTACCTACCCTTCAGATAGAATCCATGGTGGACGATCCAGGAGCTGCGCTATCTGTACCTACCCTTCAGGTAGGATCTGTGGTGGACGATCCAGGAGATGCACTATCTATACCTACCCTTTAGGTAGGATCCGAGGAGGACGACCCAGGAGCTGCTTCCATTCTTCAAGCTATATGTCTTTTTCTGTTGTACTTTCGTTCAGTTGTAGCTGTACTTTCAGTTCAGTTTGTATTCTGGCCCATGTACTTTTCAGCACTTTCTTTTGTACTTAGTGTTTTACTTCCGCTTGTACTCTGTGGTGTTTTGTTTACTTTTATCAATGCAATGCCTTCCCAGTTATCGGGATTTACACCTTTGGTGCTAGTCGCCATCCCCTGGCTTATGGAAGGCAGGCTTGGTGTAGTCATGGCATGGGACCGATGACGGCTCGTGACAAATTGGTATCAGAGGAGTCGGTTCTATCGCAGAACTTATAACTCTGATATTTTCATTCTGTGAAGAAATAGTGTTAAGAGTACCGAGTTTGGATTTCAGTTCAGGGAGTCCAGTGTTGGTGCGGGCGGCCGACGTATCCATACACCAGGACCCTGAAAACTGATTTCCGACTTTGTGCACGAAAACACTGATTGCGTGTTTATTTCCAAAAGTTTTTTAATGTCATCTCAAACCAGGTCAGCTCACCAGGTATAATCGTTTGACCGTGTCATGTTGTTTCTTTCAAGATGCATTTTCATGGACAACCACCTAGAGCCTAGAGGGATGTGCGTACTGATAGCCTGCCGAACGATGAGGCTTCAGTACACACTAGTGCAGAAATCGTTTTTACGTCACCATTTTTTACGTCGGTTATATATAACCGACGTAAAAATGCGGTGAGTAGATTTTTCACGTCGGTTATTATAATAACCGACGTTACAAATCGCGCCTGTTGGGTTTTTACATCGGTTATCTTATAACGGACGTAAAAAACCACTGTGCGGGGTTTTTTTACATCGGTTACCAAATAACCGATGTAAAAAATGCGTAGATATCGGGTTTTTTTACGTCGGTTTTTTTATAACCGACGCAAAAAACCAAAGAGCGGTAGCTTTTTTATGTCGGTTTTAAGATAAACGACATTATAATGTTAAAAAATAGTTTATAACGTCGGTTATATAATAACCGACGTTTTAAAATATTTAAAAAAAATTAATACCCGTGTTCTGTCATTTACGATTTTTTGATTGACAGTCGTCGGCTCATCTCTCTCTCGCGCGGTAAACCCTAATCGGCTCGTCGATCGCCTACATTAAACTCATTTTGTCTTCATTGTTTATCTTCTTCACTCCTCTCAGATCTATCATCTCAACTCGCGACATTCAAGTAAGCCTTCCACGAATTTATTTCGTTCGTTTTTGTTTCGATTCTTGATGTGCTTTTCGTTCGTTTTTGAATCTCATGGAATTTTTTGTTATTGCAAATGGTTATTATGTCCATTCACCTCGCAACATTCAACTCGCAACATTCAAGTAGGTGTATTTTGGATAAGACTATTTTTAACTATTATTCTAGATTTTCATTCTGATATACGCTTTACATCATAATATTTTTTCAAAAAATTATGATTTTTAGAACTCCTAGATTAGAAAACCATCATCTGTTTTCATCTGCATTCATAAAAATATCAATTCATACCTATTACAGTCAAATATTTCATTCTGGACTCATGGTGAGTCTGATAATACATTTCTTCTTTCAGTCATCTCCTAAAAATGATGGACCTTTTCATGCAAAGTGTATCTGATTTCTTGAATACGACGGTATGTTCGATTTTCAACAAAACCAAGTGAGGTGATTTCTTTTATTATTAATAATTCATAAAAAAATTATAATACCTAAATATTATTATCATCCGTTTCATATTTTTCATTATAAAAAAGGTAAAGGGTACTTTCTTTTCATTCTCAAGTTAAATTATATTTTTTATAAAGGTATTTTCTATCTAGGTGGAAATAATTTAACGATAATTAGATTGAATTAGGTATATTATCTTATCTTACCATCCAAACACATTTTTATGTATTAATAATTATTATGTTTTGTAAAAACAATTATGACCCCCATTTCATTTTTGTTAGTTAATTGATCTACGAAAGTGTTATAAATGATTTGATGATCACGATTCACCCATATATATGGTTAGTCATTATGTGACATTTGGGTCCATAATATCCTTCTAATGCATTCAACAATGAATTATATATCATAGATCAATATGGGATACAGATGGTTATACCATGTCCAATGTGTTATGTGATGTGTCTCGTAAGAAATATTATAATAAATTATAGGAAAGGTGATTAGCATATCCCAATATGAGGTGAATGAAACTATGTTTTCCCTTTACATATGTTATGACTTATATGATTATGTTTGTGCCACACTCTTATGTTATTCCACATACCAATGTTGTGATCTTGTGAATAAGGTTTTTTAAATCATGTTCCCACTATCATATAAATCATGTCTTCTGTTATGCTAAAATTGTTATACTTGGACTCAAGTTTTATGATCTATGATTATATAGAACTGTTTCAATTATCTTTTTGATCATGTTCTTTTTGTATGCTCTTATACCCCCATGGATATCTTTTTATGAGATTAGATATTTAATTTATATATATCATGTTTACCCATAATGAGTATCGTAAATCAAAACTTTTATTATTTTCATTACCTAAGTTATAAAAATAAGTATTATGTAGGATGATTCAAAAATTTAATCTGTGAGATGAATTGTTTTATGTGTGAAACCCAGGCAAAACACATATGTATTTTTTTATTGGTATTACATATATATAGTTCGACATATACTTTTTTTACATTACCATGATATTAACATTACTTTTTCTAAAGAAATATTAATGTCCTTAGATTATATATCGGATCAAAAGGATATAGTAATTCTAATATATAATCAGAATGATCAGATAATATGAAAATATTATTAAACATAAAACAAATGGTCTATATTCATATTTCTAACATGACACTTACGATGTATAGCTATTTGGTGTTGGGTACTAATGAAAACTAATACTACTTTCAAGATTTTGGCACTTGAAAGTGTTGAGTACTTTAGATCATATTGATTGAACAACAAGCATGAATAACACATGTTATATTCTCCATTAGGTATTCCTATATTTTAACATGTTTATTAGTATATTGGAATGAGATTATTATAAATGTGTATCCTCTGATCATATTCACTTATTCCAGATAAATATCATTTTGTTTATGTTTTATTGATGTATATTTTATTTGGAGAATCATTAGGCGTCATGGTTTTCTTTGATTCAATGAAATTTAAAACTGTTACATCTAACTATATTTTGTTTTAAAAATAATAATGAAGCATATTTTTTTAAATACCTATAGATTTGTTTTATATTTTAAATTGTTTTACATTCAAATTATGATTTTTTTCATATAAACATGTATTTGTCTTATCTTAAAAATATATATTTTTTGTTTATATTTGTTATAGGTAATAATGAGTCGAAGTTGGATTACGGCACATCAAATGATCAATGAATTTGAGGAAGGTGTTGATGCCTTTTTGGAATTTGCAAAACGAAATGTTCCAAGTAGTGAAATTATTTTATGTCCATGCCTGAAATGTTTGAATATGAAGAAGTTGAAAAGTAGAGAGATAAAAGATCATCTGATATGTCATGGTTTTAATCCGAGTTACAGCCCTTGGATTTGGCATGGTGAAACTGGACGGAATGTCACTAATGACGATGATTCGCAAGATGGTAACTCCGAGGGAATTGAAGAAATGATTCGCGATATTGTAGCAGAACAAATTGAGATAGAACCGACAGTTGCACGTCGATATGGTGATGCTGAAAAACCATTATATCCCGGTTGTACAGATTTTACGGTTCTGTCGGCGGTGTTAAGATTGATTAACCTGAAGGCGAAGCATGGATGGAGTGACAGAAGTTTTACAGAGCTGTTACAATTGATGAAAGACATTCTTCCCAAAGATAACGATCTTCCAGATTCACTTTACAAAGACAAGAAAATATTATGCCCGATGGGATTGGGATACAAGAAAATACATGCCTGTCCGAATGACTACATGATATATAGGATGGAATATGAATTTCTGTCAGAGTGTCCAAAATGTGGGACATCATGGTATAAGGTGAAAGAAAAATCACAGGGTGATGTAGAGATTACAAAGCTCCCTTCAAAGGTATTTTGGTATCTTCCTATAATTAATCGTTTCAAACGTTTATTTTCTAATTCACATGATGCAAAAAGGTTAAGATGGCATGATGAAGAGCGGGTATGTGATGGAAAAATACATCATCCAGCTGATTGTCCAAAATGGACGAAAATTGATGCGCAGTATTCTACATTTGGAAATGAAATAAGAAATCTCAGACTAGGGTTGTGCACAGATGGAATGAATACATACCGAACACTCAACATCACACATAGTTCATGGCCTGTTTTATTGGTAATTTACAACCTCTCTCCTGAAGTTTGTATGAAGTGCAAATATTTAATGTTGAGTACAATGATCTCTGGTACAAAGCAACCCGGTAATGATATTGATGTTTACTTGTCACCGTTGATTGACGATTTGAAACTGTTATGGGCTGATGGTATTAGGGTGTATGATTCTTATAAAATGAAATATTTTCAACTGCATGCAGTGCTACTGTTCACTATAAATGACTTCCTAGCGTATGGAAATTTGTCTGGATACAGTGTTAAAGGGCATAAAGCACGTCCAATTTGCGAACAACAGACGTCCTATTGTCAATTGCATCATTGGAGGAAAACAGTGTACATGAGTCATCGAAAGTTTTTGCCTATGGAACACCCTTATAGAAGATTAAAAAAGGCATTTAATGGCTCACAAGAATTTGATACTGCTCCAAAACATTTATCCCCTGATCTGTATTTTGGGAGGGTCAAAAACCTTGACGTGACCTTGGGAAAGACACAGAAATCTGGTAATGATAGACATATTTGGAAGAAAAGGTCAATTTTTTGAGCTACCATATTGGAGGTATCATGAAGTTAAACATAATATTGAAGTCATGCACATGGAGAAGAATATCTGTGATTCTTTGATTGGAACATTGTTAGATATTAAAGGAAAGACTAAAGATGGGTTGAATGCAATATTAGACTTACTATCAATGGGAATATGTTTGGAGTTAGCTCCCACTCCTAAAGGAAGACGAACATTTCTTCCCCTGGCTTGTCATACATTATCGAAGAGGGAGAAAATTAGCTTCTGTCAGTGTCTTCATGATACCAAAGTTCCTCAAGGTTATTCTTCTAATGTAAAAATTTTTGTCTCATTGAAGGACTTGAAGTTGATAGGTATGAAATCACATGATTGTCACGTCATGATGCAACAAATTCTACCAGTTTCATTGCGTGGAATATTGTCCATTCGTGTCAGAAAGACTATAATGAAGTTGTGTTATTTTTTCAATTCAATTTGTAACAAGGCGATTGATGTGAATGCTTTGAAAATTTTGGAAAAGGATGCAATTTTTATACTTTGTCAATTGGAAATGTATTTTCCTCCAACTTTTTTTGATATAATGGTTCATTTAATGATTCATCTGGTTAGAGAAATAAAGCTTTGTGGACCTGTATATCTTCGTTGGATGTATCCTTTTGAAAGGTATATGAAAATATTAAAGGGGTATGTTAAAAATCTATATCTACCTAAAGCCTCCATTATTGAAAATTATATTTCTGAGGAGGTAGCAGAGTTTTGTACGAGCTACATGGCTGCGGCGCAACACATAGGTTTGCCTCCATCTCGCCATGAACGAGTTAATAATGAGGGAAAGGGGATTCGTGGATTGAAAGTCAAATCATTGTCAGCTGAATAGATGAAGAAGTTAGAATCATACATCTTGAATAACATAGATGATTCTCAACCATATATCACATTCCATATTAATGAGTTGAAACAATGTCATCCAAAGAAGAAAGAAATGTGGATTTTGAATGAGCACAACAAAACTTTTTTGTCATGGATTAAAAAGACTTTGCTTTATAGATCAGATGTATCAGAGACATTAAAATGGATAGTGGGTGGTCCATGTTTAAATGTGATAACATGGTCTGGTTATGACATTAATGGTTATACATTTCATACAAAATCTCAGGACAACAGAAGTGCAGTTCAGAATAGTGGTGTATTGGTGTTTGCAGAAGCAATGCATTTTTCGAGTGCTAAGGAAAAAAACCCAATTTATGCATTAAATGCATATTATGGAGTGATTGAAGTCATTTGGGAGGTTGATTACTTTAAAATTAAAGTTCCCATTTTTTACTATAAATGGTTTGACGGTAACAACAGTGTCAGACACGATGAATTTGGAATGACACTTGTTAATCTGAATAGATTGGAAGACACAGCTGATTCTTTTATAATGGAAACACATGAAAAACAAATTTTATATGTAGTAGATCAATCAGATATGCAGTGGGATGTTGTTTTACAAGGGAAAAAACAATATGTTGGTGAGGATGAACTTGATGAATATGCTGATTTATGTGAGATACCTACTTCAATGGAAATATTAACAGAACATAATGACGATCATGTTGAAGACATAGTTTGTGCCATAAGGAACGATCAGGACGAAGGAATTTGGGAAAACAATCCATCTGTACATTCCTAAAATTATAGGTAACATATGTTTATTTCTTGTTTACATTTATTTTTTCCATAAATTTTAGATATTGTAAGTTTTTTATTTATTAAAACATGTTTTAAAATAAAATAAGTATATGTTTTTGTTTGTTTTAAGTTTGTTTAGTTTACTTTATCATGTTTATAACCATTACATGAATTTTAAAATGCTTATTTTTGTTCACTGACAATTACTTTACCATGTTTACAATGTTTACCAGGTTTACCATTTTTACCATTTTTACCATCTTGACCATCTTGACCATCTTTTACATCTTTACCATTGTTTAACATGCTTACCATATTACCAATGTTTACTATTATATAACTTAGTGCACTTTTCTATTTTCCGATTACAGTAGTATTAAAATATTTGAATTTGTATATTTGTTCACTGACAATTACTTTACCATGTTTACAATGTTTACCAGGTTTACCATTTTTCCATTTTTTACCATCTTTACCATCTTGACCATCTTGACCATCTTTTCCATCTTTACCATTGTTTAACATGCTTACCATATTACCAATGTTTACTATTATGTAACCTAGTACACTTTTCTATTTTCTGATTACAGTAGTATTAAAATATTTGAATTTGTATATTTGTGAACTGACGTTTGTTTTTTTGATTTGAAGGATAATGACAGATCATTCAGATGATCAACCACATGATTCTGGAGAGGAGCATATTGCTGGTCATACCTCTGGGGATGAACATTTACATGGTCCTATTATGACAAAGAGTTCAAAGGTTGGTAAACGTGGGTGCACACGTTTACCAAAATTATCACTTGCACGTACGCAGGACCAGAGGATAATAGTTGAGTTTGATGATGATGATATTCCTAGAGGTCCGAATGCCAATGATTTTAAGAGTTTTGTTGCAACTCAGGCTAAGACCAATGTAAGCATTCTGTATGATGATTGGAGAGGTGTGGATAAAGCGATTATCTATCAGTTGTGGGAGATGATTTTGGTAAGATCTTTTGTCATTGTTTGACCATTCTTTTAATGTTTCTAGTATAAATAATATGTTTAACCTCTTCTTTATCAGATGACATTTGATATTCCTGACACTGGAGGAGTCGGGAAGAAATGCTTATCATTGGCTGCCAGGAGATGGAGGGATTTCAAATCAACCCTCTCATCTGATTTCATTTATGGTCATAGGAGTCATGACAATCCATGTCGTATATATCCTTTTATAGATGAAGACACATGGAGACAGTTTTTTGAAAGTAGAAAAAAAGAGTCATTTCTGGAAAGGGCAATGTAAACTTTTATAAACTTTCTTATATAAATGATTTTATTAATGTTTTGTTAATGATTTCTTATTCTTAAATTACAGAAAACAAGGAAAACTCATCAAGAGATCCAATCTAAAAATGTATACCCTCATAGTTTATCTCGGGGAGGGTATACATTATTGGAAGAAAAAATGATAGCGGAAAAATTTCAACAACTAAGAGCTGAGTCTTCAAGCTCTGGAGAGGTGGCCCCTCCATCCCCTCTAACTAGACATGAAAAATGGAAGAGAGATCAGAAGGGAAAAAAAGGGAAATATCTTTCGGAAGAATCGAGAATCGTAGCTGAGAGGATTGTAAGATATCTATTTAATTTATTTAAGTTAACTTTTTTCTTCATATAAGATTCAATCATTAAAGAAATGTTCAATTAATTAATACAGGACTCTCTTGAGGAGCAGAGTTCAGATGGGACATTTACAGCTACTGGGAGGGAAGATATTTTATTTGCAGTATTGGGAAGGCCCGAACATCCTGGTCGTGTAAGAGGATATCCGGCAGGTGTATCGGTAAGAAAATTGATTCCACGTTCTTCAACTTCTAACATTGAGGGGGTTTATAAAAAAAATAGAATACTTGGAGGCTGAAGTTCAAAATATTAATGCGACGATGGAAGACAAGAATAGAGAATCGGTGTAGTCTATGTTTGCAGAAATGCAAAGACAATTTCAGACTACAGCTCCCACTCCTCCACCTCCCCCTGCAGACCCCATTATTTATCCTCCACCTCTGCCAGTACCTCCCACTCGCCCACCTCAGTCTGCGGACCCCATTTTTTATCCTATGCCTCCGCCGCAGCTTCCTACATATTGCATGTTGTATGTTGATGATTCTCAACATCATATAGTAGCATACGGGTTGGTATATTGTATAGGAGATACAGTTCTTCATCAACAATTAGAGGTAGAGAATCAGAGGGTCACTGTACAGAATATTATAGATAGATCAGCTAGGGTACCAATACCTACAGATGATGTGGCGACAGTTGGACAGAGTATGGGCCATTTTTTAGTTTGGCCATCCAGACTTCTTCGACTCATTACCATAGAGGTATGAGTGATATATCTTTTATTTTATTTTTTTTATTAAAGTTGTTTTATCATTTGAAAACTACTATAATTCTCAATTTTTTTTCACAGGAATACTTCAAAGGTAAAGAAATACTGTATAGACAACAACAAAGACAACAGGCTATGACATCAGATACAGATTCCAGTGGTATTGATAGATTGTCAAGATATTCACATTTGTTGTTGGGTTTTTATGAGTTTCCAATGAAATCTCATGTTTGTGGACGTGAAATAAGTGTGGGGATCACAAAATATGATATCATGAAGCTTGTTACTGGAGATAAGTTGGGCATCAACGTGGTGAAAATTTTTTCCATGTAAGTCTTAACACCTTTTCCCTGCATTATATTTATTAAAAATGTATACTTATATATGTTTTGTATTAGGTATCTTTATAAAATTTGTGAGAGGAATGAACTAACAGAAGTATATGGATTCATGGACCCGCAATTGATTTCCCCTGAAGCATGTGCATTGACTGAGGAACAAAGAATGGTTTATATTGCTGAAAGATTTGAAAAGAATATAATCCAACAATGTTGGATGATGCCTTTTTGTGAGAGGTATGAAACACATTTCTCTCAAAGATTTAATTATCTTTTAACATAAAAATAAACTAACATTAAATTTCCTTTTATCAGTAATCATTGGATGTTAGGGATTTTTTGCCCAAGGGAGAAAGCTCTTTATTGGATATGCTCTGTTCATGGTGATGTGCGGGGAAGTTTTAAGAATATATTGGAAAAGTAAGTTTAAATTTCTCAATAGTTTTATATATTATAATGAATTTTAAATTTACCCCATTCGTATTATTTTCTAATAGTGCATGGGTCTACTTTCGAAAAAACACAAAGAAAAGAAATGAAATGATCAAATATGTAAATGCGAAGGTAAATTTCCATTTATAATTTGTACTTTTTGATTTATTACATAAAAATAATATATTGAATTTACACTCATTCAAAACAGAATTGTCATGAACAACAAGGCCTCATCGAATGTGGATATTATATGTTAAGATTTATGTATGAAATAATAACAACTGGGACAGTTGTGAATTTTGACCTGGTGCGATTTCCTCTTAAACTTTGCCATCATATTTCAATTTGATTAATTCATTATACACGTTAACTATCTTATTTTTAATTTGTAGCTTTTTGATGACCCTCAACCCTATACTGCTGAAGACATCAAACACGTACAAGTGGAGTGGTCAAATTATTTTACAGGTTTGATTGAATTTTAGTTTTTTGTAATGTAAAATGTAATTTTGAATATTGTCGTTTTAATTGTGTATTTGGTAGTTGTTTAGGTTTGATTTAGTTTTTTTTAAGTTGACAGTGTAAGTTTTGAATGATATATAAGTGAATGTTTAATTTTTCTCTACTTCTTGTTTTGGTCTACTTTTGATGGTTCTTCTGGTATGGATTTGGGTCTGTGGGGGAGGGGATCCAAGGGTGTGGGGGTGTGTTCAGTGGGGTTGGGGGTGTCCAGCGGTCTGGGAGGGATGTCCGGTGGGGTGGGGGGACAGTCCTGGGGGTGGAAGGGATTTCCAAGGGTGTGGGAAGCCGGTCCAGGGGTGTGGGAGTGCTTTCTAGGGGTGGTGGGGTTGCCAGGGGTGTGGTGGGGGCTGTCAAGTGGGGTGAGGGGGTGAGGAGGTGCTGTTTAGGCGGGTGGGGGGTTGTCGAGGGGTGTTTGGGGGTGTCCGGGGGTCGGGGGGAAGTCCAGGAGTGTGGTTGGGGCTCCAATGGGGTGGGGGAGGGTTGTCCAAGGGGTATACATGAGGGTGGGAGCTCCAATGGGGTGGGGGAGGGCTGTCCATGGGGTATACATGAGGGTGAGGGCTCCAACGGGGTGGGGGAGGGCTATCCATGGGGTATAAATGAGGGTGGATGTTGTCTAGTGGGTAAGTTTTATATGTTATCTATGTACATGCTTAATTTTGATGTACTTCTGTTTTTGTGGTACGATTTTTTGATTTATTTTCTGGTTGATTCTGGTGGAGAGAAGATCACTGCATTATGTTTAAAAACAAATTGGGTTTATCACGTCGGTTATTTAATAACCGACGTGATAAAAGGCCTGGAAAATTGTTTATCACGTCGGTTATTTAATTACCGACGTGATAAAAGGCGTGGAGAATGGTTTATCACGTCGGTTATTTAATAACCGACGTGATAAAAGGCATGGATAATGGTTTATCACGTCGGTTATTTAATAACCGACGTGATAAAGGGCCTGGAGAATGGTTTAGCACGTCGGTTATTGAATAACCGACGTGCTAAACGGCATGGAAAATGGTTTATCACGTCGTTTATTGAATAACCGACTTGATAAATCCCCCTCCCTCGGTTTTTCACGTTGGTTTTATATGAACCGACATGATAAACCACGCTCAGCCCAGATTATCACGTCTGTTCTTATAGAACGGACGTGATAAACCACCCTCACCCCGGTTTATCACGTCGGTTCTATATGAACCGATGTGATAAACCCCCTCGCCCCTGTTTATCACGTCAGTTGTTTAAGAACGGACGTGATAAACCATTGTCCAGGCCGTTTATCACGTCGGCTCTTCGATAACCGATGTGATAAACCATTCTCCAAGACCTTTGTCACGTCGGTTCTAAGATAACCGACGTGATAAACATCACGATTTTATGTTTTTGACATCGGTTTTTAAATAAACGACGTCAAAAACCTTATTTATAACGTCGCACGTATTAACATCGGCTAGAAACCGACGTAAAAAATTAAAAATAACCGACGTAAAAAACGTTTTCTGCACTAGTGACAGGGCCCTCTTGCAGTTGAGGCACTAGTGGAGGCACCAACGGTACTACCATACGTTGGTCCACCGATGCCACCAGCCCCAACAGTATGCGATGCACGCCACTTGAGAGCGTTTCATGAGTTCCAGCGCCAGAGGCCACCTAGGTTCTGGGGAGAGACGAACCCACAGGCGGCTGAGGATTGGATGGAGGCTGTGGTGAGAGTCTTCTGGCTAGTGGGGACGTCTGCAAACTTCATGGTGATCTTTGCTTCCAGCCTTCTTCAGGCAGCAGCAGGGAGGTGGTGGAGCCACTTGTTCCAGTTTTGTGACAGGATGACCTTCGCATGGGATGACATCGAGACCATCTTCAGGGTAGAGTTTGTGTCAGTAGCTCTACACCCCAAGCGTGTTCAGGAGCTGTTGCCTTTGCCACGTGTTTTTCGTTCACTAGACAAGTCATTTGTGGGCAGTAGAAAGATGATGTAGAGGTCCAGGAGGACCAGAACAGCAGTTGGGCGATCTTGGGTTTTAGGACCGATGGTACGGGGCACCCGGGGTGGGGTCAGAGCCAGCCGTACGAGGAGAAGGAGGTGTTATGAATGCGGCAGGAAGGGTAACCTGGCATGTGACTGTCTGACCCCCCACACAATCGATCCGCAGGCGTTGGAGGAGCCACTGAGGAAGAAGCATCGACAAGTGCTTGAGAAATAGTTGAGCAGTGGACAAGGCATTAGAGCTCCGGGAGCAGGTGGACAGGAGCGGAACTAGTGGATACGTCCCTTGTTCTTCTAGTTCCATATTTCTATTGTATTTGTGTTTTTTACTATGAGATGCAATAATTAAAAGACACTTATCATTGTGATTTTTTCTTTCTTGTCCTTTTGTTTTGTTAATACTGAGAGGTCCCGGTTAAAACTGTTGACTTGACCCTCACTTTCGATATTTCTACTGGAGGAGACCCAGGGACCTCACACTGATGCCGACAGTGTTACTCGACCCTTGGAGGAAAGAGTGACATTTGGATCTCTTGGTAGTTACGTCGAGGCATTACAACGTCATCCATGGCATGAATACATCATTCATGTTAGGATTGACTGTATTAGGCAATGGGTGTGGTTCATCCCGGGGATGAGACAAAGTTTATCTTTTCGACAAAGGTGAAATTTTAGCAGCTCTTCCAGATCATAGGAAAAGAATGTGCAGATCATCCAGGAGCGGATGAAGACTGCACAGTGCAGTAAGAAACAGGAAACCGACGCCGGTCTTAGAGACTTGAGCTTGTTAAATGTTTCATGAAGGGGAATATTTAAGGAGAGATGAGTCTGCTAAGTAGCAGACGTGGAGGCAGAGCTAGGAGAGAAGCGTGAGGTGGTGTACATCTTAACATGCTACAACCACCCACCTTATTTATCCCCGCTAGGCTCAGGGAGCTGGAGGGCAGAGGAAGAGTGCGGCTGCATGCGGACATCGAGTGTGACCGAATGGCTCTAAATATGATTCAAGGGATAGTCTGTGTCCACTACTAGATACTGTAGTAACAGACATCGATATGAATCATTCCTTGCTTTCAGAAATCATGTCCCAGACCTAGAGTTTCCGGTAAGCCGTGGACTTGACCCTCACGTCTGGTGATACCTTGGGAGGAGACTCGATAATCACACTTACACCGACGGTGTAGTAAGACCCTCGAGGCGAGAGTTTCGGTTGGAATCTCTTGGTGGTAGCGTCGAGGCCTTACGAAGTTGGTTTGAGTATGGAGTGGGCAATCAAAGTTCATACACAAATTGACGCTATTAGGCAAAAGGTGTGGTTTAACTACGATGTCGGGATGGGTTTCCCTTGGTCGGCAAAAAGGAAACCCCAGGCAGCACAAGATTAACTCATGCACGGAAGGTGCGACTGATCACTCTTGAGTCGGTCAACCTTACCCTCGTGGCAGCAGTCGTTTTGAGTTTTAGTTCTAACAGGAATTGGAGACCTCTAGAGTTCGAGGATGACGATCACGTCCTTATACGGGTCTCACATCGACGAGGTTTACGGAGATGTGGCCAAGGCGGAAAGTTATCTCCGAGGTTCAACAAAACTTTCTAGGTCCTCAGCTGGGTAGGCGAGGTGGTTTACCGCTTGACCCATCCACCTTTGTTTCACCAGGTGCACGATGTTTTCCAAGTATGTCAACTGAGAAGATACGTGCTCGACCCTTCGCATATCATCGACCATGAGGAGTAGGACGATGGCGATGGGGTTACTTCCACGGAGGTTCCAGTGGGGATCGAGGATCGACAGGAGCGGATCCTACGAGGACGGTCGATTTATCGGGTGTGCTTTCTTTGGAAGTACAGGATTCTCCAGGTAAGTACATGGGAGCAGAAGGCTCAGATGCATCCTCAATACCGCTTTTGTGACCCTAGTTTGTGTTGAGGCTTTACAGGGACGTAAATCCCTGAGGTGTGAGTAATGTAACGACCCGGAAATTTCAAGGAAAAGTTTTTCTTAATATTCTTTGTAATTTTACAAGAACGTAGTTTCTAATGGCGCCTGATTCCGAGGCCCGGTGTGCCAAGAATTACTTTATGAAGTTAGGCTCGGGTACATTCAGTGAACGAACGAGTGGGATTTTCTAACTTTTGAACCAGTGCTTGGAATCGAATTCCGAGGGCACCGATGAAACCGCAGTGCCGGTAATTGATAAGAAACACCTTTTCCAGAGTTTCTTTTTCATGACAGAGGTTGGTAAAAATTGTGGAATATAGAATAAAAATTTAACTACAATTTTTATTTTTCTCTAAGTGTATTTAAGCTTTGGGTGGAAGTTGGGTAACTACCCAACTTCCCATGGAAGGTTATGAGAGTGGTGGGGCCCACATGAACCCCACCCTTCACATTCCTTAACTCCCTTAACTCACAATTATATTTTATAACATATGTTTTGATAACTTATGATATTAATGAAGTGTGTTTAATGTGAGTGTTTGAATTTCAAACTCTTGAATTTCAAACCTTAAGTTGTGTTAATCAAATAAGTAAGGGACTTTTTTTATTCTAGTTTGGAGGCTTGTTTCTCGAGAGCTTTGGGAGAAAAGCTAAGGGAGACTTGATTTTCTTCATCCTCTTTGTCGAAGAACACAAAGAACATGAAGAATGCGATGAACGCCGGATTCCTCGGAGGTCGACGTCTCCTTCTGCGATGCCTCTTACCGCGATGCCGATGACGTCTTCTTTCACGGCGTCTCTTTCTGCGAAGAATCCTCGTTCGACAAACCTCCTTTAAAGCTACGCTCGTGGTAGGGAATTGTTTTTTGAATTATAATGAACCCCATGTTACTTCCTTCTAAATCGAAGAAAACGGATCAACTAAATGTCAAGTTGATCCGCGATGAATATGTTGTAGGTTGGAAATTCTTGTATGCGGGAAAACGGTAGTGGTTATTTTAATTATTTTGTTCGTGATTACTACTTTGAAGTTCTTCGTGGAATATGACCAATTGTTATCGTTTAATGAGAGGGGGTCGGACCGCACAAACACGGCATACCCTCCTTCATTATCCATGTTGGTTTCTAATGTGGTTTGGTGCGGAATGGCGTGGTGCCGTCACACTGCGTGGGATCGTGTGGCAAGAAAAGTGTGGCGCCGTCGCACTACGCCATGAAATCGAACAAGGACGCGATGCCGTCGCGCCGCGTCAGAGAAACCTGAAGACACCACGGCCAGAGTGGGGCCACGGCGGAGGGGCGCGGCGCAGTCGCACCCCGCCGGACGAACCAAGGTCGCGGCCGGTTCCGGGCCATGGCGGAGAAGACTGACAGGCGGCCGGTTCCGGGCCGCTGGCGTTGGAGAAGGGGGGATCGGCTGTCGCGGGTCCGTGGTGGCAGAAACCGGCCGGCCAAGCGGGCCGGCTGGACAAAGGAAGGCCAGGGGTTACGAACCCCCGGTGGCCAGCTCAACGCCCCCCCCCCTTAATTCGGGGTCACGGTTACAAAACCAGGGGGCAGGCGACCCCCCCCCCCCCCGCTCAACGGCTCGGCCGTTTGGCCGAGCGCCTGGCCACGCCCACGCGGGCTGGATATGGACTCGGTTCGGGTCGACCCTGGGGGTATCAGACCGGGTCGGACCGGGCCCAAACCCCTTAATACCAAATCTTTTCCGGTCGGATGCCCATAACTTGTGCTACGGGCCTTCGATCGACGCACCATTAGTTGCGATGCGATCCCTAGATCGAGATGGTCATTTCGGTATATCACACTAAGGTTTCATAATACTTTGGGTTCGGCCGAGTTGGATTGTACATGAAACCAACCGGGCCCCTGGAACGAAAAATCCAATAACTCACAGACCTGGCGTACGATTGAAGCGTCATCTGTCTCATTGAATTCCACTTGATGAGACAGAACTTTTGGCATACTTCGCCTGATTTTTGGTTTCTATTGGATAGTGGCCGGGTTGAATTGTACCCGAAATCCAACCGGGCCCTTGGAACGGAAAACCTGATATCATTCAGACCGGACATCCGATTGACGAACCGTCAGCGACGTTGGTGATCACGTTGAGAAACGGTCCCTATGAGTATACCCTTTGATAGTTCAGGGTACACTTGAGGTACGGCCGTGTTGGTTCGCTCACGAAACCAACCGGGCCCCTGGGACGAAAAGGCTAATAACTCACAGACCGGGTGTCTGATTGACATGCCATCTATTGCGTTGAGACCCCTATGACTAGGCGGTCCTTTGAGATAATTCTTTGTGGGACTTTGAGATACTTGGAGTATCGACCTGTAGCCCGTGGAGCGGACCCTTCCAGAGACGAGCGTGCGGAGTACGGAGACGGTGTAGCCGACTGACACATGACGACTGCTTGACCGAATCGACTTGGAGTGAGTCGACTAGCCCAGTGGACGGTGCACTACATTGTTAGGGTGTAGACCCATGGTGGACAGAGAACTACCTCTGTGACATTGCAGACCCGCGGTACTTCTCCGAAGAGTACCTCTGCCGGCTACTAGGGGGTGTGCACTACTGTGTTTGGGTGGCATACCCCGGCAGGAAGCACTACTGTTTTTTGGTGGCTGACCCATGGTACTCGTCAGGAGGAGTACCTCAGGAGTCTTTGGTTAGTGAGAAGTACCTCGTAGTCATGATAGGACCACTGTATACTCCAGAGACGGGGCTCTTTAGCAGTTACGGTTTCGATAATGAAAATCCTGGTTTGAGCTGATTCTATGACCTTTGTGTTTATCTCATGATTGAGATGGGTCACTTGATAACTTAGGTATATGTATGGGCATATACCTGGGTGGTGGTTATCTGTTGAATTCATAACCTTTGTGTTTCCTCATGATTGAGATGAGTTACTTGATAACTTAGGTATATGTATTGGCTTATACCTAAGTAAAGGTTATCTGATGAGATCCTTATTTGTGGTTATCCTTGTTGGATTTAGTGAGACCTTGAGGGTATCTAGGTCCCTACTGAGTATCGTATACTCACCCCTGCACGGGATATGCTCGCACCTCGTTGTGTTGGTTGCAGACAACGGGCAGCGCTGACAGAGGCCGAGTGTTCGAGGACTGGACGGTACCCAGAGGTGGACCACACGACAAGTCAGTATCTGGAGGTGGACTTCACTGTGAGACGAAACTCGGAGGAGGTTGACGGGCGAGAGCGTTATGGAGGCTATCTGTACCTACCCTTCAGATAGGATCTGTGGTGGACGATCCTGGAGCTGCACTATCTGTACCTACCCTTCAGGTAGGATCCGTGGTGGACGATCCAGGAGCTGTGCTATCTGTACCTACCCTTCAGGTAGGATCTGAGGAGGACGACCAAGGAGCTGCTTCCTTTCTTCTAGCTGTTTTTCTATTTCTGTTGTACTTTCGTTCAGTTGTAGCTGTACTTTCAGTTGGGTTTTTATTCTGGCCCATTTACTTTTTAGCACTTTCTTTTGTACTTAGTGTTTTACTTCCGCTTGTACTCTATGTTGTTTTGTTTACTTTTATCCGGGAAATGCCTTCCCAGTTATCGGGATTTACGCCTTTGGTGCTAGTTTCCAGCCCCAGGCCTATGGAAGGCGGGCTTTGGGTAGTCACGACACGGGCCCGAGGACGGGTGGTGACAATTTTATTAGTCTATTGTGGATTATGTTATCCATTAGAAGATGATTTTTTATCTTCTGACATTAAAATTTATATTTAATATGTATCACATGGAATAAAGATGAGATTGTGTTAGAAATTGATTAAAACAAGAAATTATTCTTCTCTACTAGTTATAATTTCTTGTTTCATATGTTTATATATTAAATTAATTCATCATGTCTTAGAATGTAATATTTAAAAAAATGAAAACCATGTATAATCATTTTTGATAAATTTATAGTCTTTTAACCCATCAAATATTTATGGTTTTGTGGTTGTTAAATTTCCCTTATCCTTGTTATTTATCTCTATATCTTAATCATTAGGTGTTATTTTTCACTTCCATATAAATATTTTCACTTATCATTAATTTTATCCTATTTGTAGATATAGATTGGTGTTTTTCTTGATGTACTTCATATTAGTCATTCCTTCTTTTTAAATGAACATTTTTTAACACTTTTACGATGTGGGTATCCCACAATGGAATTTTCAAATGTAAAACCCTATATTTTTTTAGATAGTTTAATTTGAGAGGTATAAATTTATTGAAGTTAGATATAACACAACATCCATATATTTCAAAATGATAACATTATATTAAATAGTTTATACGGCACACAACACCGAGGAAAATAAAACTATGATATAATATTTGAAAATGAGAATTAAAACCAATATATTAATATTGGAATGATTAATAGAAGTAACAAAATTTTTAAAATTACAGATACAGATTTTATATGAATAAAATATATAGGTAAAATAGGACCCATTTTTTAGTAATCTTCTTACATCCTTAACAAATGTATTTTTTCATAAAAAATTTTTCTATTATTTTTATGAAAAAAATAATATAATTAATAACTGAAAATTTTAGAAATTTTAATTTAAAAATTTAAACTCATTTTTCAAATTACCATGTCAAAATTAACATAGGATGGAATTTTTTTATTTATCTCGAAAGTGTAATTTTACTATGAAAAGTGAAAAATATTTTTTTAAACGATAGTTCATTTTCAATAAGTTATGTAATTTAAATTTATCATTATGATTTTTATTTTTATCTACATTTTAAATAAGTATTATATAAAGATATTTATCCTAATTAATTAAATATAAACCATATTTATACTATATTTATTTATGTTTATAATTACTCTTAAAAATGAATTATCCTAAAAACTATTTTGAAGTGCACAATGATTCTCCATGTTAATTAATGAAAATAAAACCTAATGAGTAATTATATATATAAATTTTATAAATTTTATAAATTTTATATTTTAATTTATTTTTTTATTATTAGGATTACTAATCATAGAGTTATTAAAAGATATGGGTTTTCTTGAAAAATACATTTCCTAAAAATCCATTTCTTAACACATTTCATGTCTTAAATTAAATTCTTTAATTCAATGAATTTAATTTGATACATTGATTCCATATTTTGAATAAAATTAATTAATTTTATTTAACATGTTTAACATAATATTTTGTCATACAATATAGTAAAATCATTAATAATTTGTCACAATGGTAAAAGGTTAAATCGAATTAACCTATATTAAAATTAATTGATAAGGCCACATTATTCTTCTTAATTTGTAGTGGATTATTCTATGTTTGACATTTTAATGTTTTTCTATGATCTTAAACTATTTATGGGAATCCATTCCTTGAAATATACCTATATATTACTTTAAATTATGAATAATACAAAATGAAACTCCATTTCCATTAAATATCTCTTATAAGTCCATATTAGGATAAAAATGCGTTGTGAATGGGTTCTAAAATTTTATTTTTATAAAGAAAATATTTTCATTACAATTTTTTTATTGTTAATTGATTATAATGTTACCTTAGATGATTATAAAACATTTACATGATGCTTATTTAAATAAAGGATAACTCAAGGTAAATAATTTAGAAAACATTAAAAAAATTATTTTAGAAGAGACCACGTTAAAATGAATATTAGAGTGAAACATTATTTATTATTGATGGTGAAATGGGTTATTTTAAAAATTCATTACAATATTTATGTCATTATAGTAAAATTAAATGAATATTATCAAAATAAAATTAATTACACTAATATTATATAATATTTTTTTTAATTATTTAAAACTCCTAAAAATAATGAATGATAAAAATTTGCATGTAATTGTTCTAAAATTAATATATTTTTAATTTATTAACAAATTGTTATATTATAAATAAAATCATAACTGTTTCTATTTGAAGGCGTTTTGACCTCAGTAATGGTTAAAAAAAATTTATTGGGGGTTAAACCAGAGATACTAGTTAGTATCTAATTAAACATATCTAAATCCTATTTGATGGAAATATTATAACATTATCTTCTTCCATCCTCTAATCCCTGTACATTTGGAAGAATTATAATTTTATATGAAATTATTATAATTTTATATTTTATGAAAATTCTAAAGCTCCCCTCCCCTCACTTATAATAGAGAACAACCTCTCATCTTTTCTTCATAATTAAAGTACCATTTGTTTTCTAAAATACATACCCAATTAACTTTTTTAATTCCTTTTCCATTTCATGGAAGAATATTTTATTATAAAACCCTCATATGAATGCTTTCAGTGTAAGACAAAATAGGTTGTCCAAAGAAGATGTATCGTTCTTAAATAAGAGTTTCTGTTTCTTTCTCCTTCCACCTCCATAATGATTTTAATTATTCTGCTATAATAACATTCTCATACGGCATATACTAAGATGTTATTATGTTAATAGAATAATATAAATATTCCCCTTATTCAATTAAATGGGAAATGAAAGCATTATTCTTGTGTACGGTGGAATACCGCCTCATGAATAGATGTAAGTCATGTTCCATCACCGCAACTCAAAATAAATTTAATGATGTATTAATTATATATTTATGATATTCATAAAATATTTTTTTTCAAAAGATAAAATTTTCTATGATTTCTTACCTTTCCGTTCATTTAAAAATTTTAATGACACTCATGCATATTTGAGAATTATCACCTCCACAAAGTGATGTGATCAATTTGTCATTAATGCATCACTTTTATGGAAGATATATGTATATTTAAATAAATAATATTATATTAAATATATAATTATTATTATTATTTAATTTCATTACATTTTTTCAATCATTAGCGTGAAAAATGGAAACAGAACTAATGTATGTATACGACCTACTGTCTCTATGATTCTAATGTGGTTTATTTTTTATAAAAATAAATAATTTTTTCTTTTAAAAGATAAATTTATGTATAAAAATGATAATTATTTATTGATTATTATTTTTAATATGTTGTAACAGTGACCTCTTTTATCATAGAAAACCTATAGAAGTCATTTGGGATATAGGAACCTAATTTTATCAAAATTTATAAAGATAATTTAATTGCATAACTAATTAAATATTACTTGGTAATAAATATAAAAAAATTAAAAAAAGATGAAAAATGTTATTAATACATAAAATAATGTAGATAATAATATTTTTCAGGATTATAAATAATTTTCATGATGGGTCAAACCCGAGATAAGGGATTTTTTCTCAATTTTCCTTTATTCATGCATGTTTTTTATGCACCTCTTTTACTTTAGATGGGGTATATAATACCATTTAAAACATTATATCATGAAACCATCATTATTCATGATATTTTATGTTTCAATTCAAACTATTTCATCCAAGTGGATTATAGTTGAATGTTACAATGATGTAAGGGGTTTTATATCTCAAATTATTTTCATTGAGTTATACTATTTTTTAATTGTATTTGATATTCTAATATTACATTTATAATGAGTTTTTATGGATTTATATTTTATTTAAACTATTTTTTGGATTTAAAATTGATACACATAATGAATTCATTTATTAATTCTTACGTTAATGGTGTGATCTTTGTAAGGGAATTTCATCTCAATTTCCATTATATTCAGACATATTTGATTTTATGCCCCTATTTATTTTTATGTGGTTTATATAAAAGCCCTTTTATATATTTAACATTAATAACCATTTGTTAAGTATTATTAATGTTTTAATTCATGGTTATTATTTCAATGGTTTATAATTTGAAGGTTACAAAATACGTAAAGATTTATTTTATAATCTAATATTTTGAATAGCATTAGTTTTTTAATGAATGTTATAATCCATAATTTATAAAAACAATATATTTTATTATCATTAGGATATATATGAAGTTTCTATATTTTTTTATAACTCATCCTATATGTGAATCTTTAATCCAGAATTTCATGTTTTAAAAGAACCATAGATTTTATTTCTTTTTTAATCAGATATTATTTTCTTCCATGTCCATATTTTTTAAAATGGTTTTACAAATCTTCTTTTTTATTACTCAAATGATTTGTTAATAAAATTTTACGTTATAATTTTATTTTCTAAAGGTAATAATGTAATCTTTCTAATTGTTTTGTAAGTATTATTTTTCCAATTTCATTTCCAAATGTCAAAATGGAAAAAATTAATGTATAAGTCATTAATAAACATTCCCAACACTATAACCTTTTTAGGATATATTTCTTCTTCTTCACATTATATACGTTTTTAGGAAGAAAGATCATAAATTATATATTTTATTAATATTTATATTCCATTTTTCTTATTTCTCTATAGTACTTTATTTTATTCTGAAACCTATATTTCTGATGTATCACTGGTCATCTCTTATCTCTCATTATTTTTTGGTTCATTAACGTTTTCATGAACCCCTAAATTTTATGAGATCATTAAAAATTAAATTTTTATTAAATATCTAAATATTTTATATAATTAGGATGATTGTTTCTTGAACCACATGAAATATTTACATTTAATGTTTTAAGATGAATGTAATTTTATTAACTAGTAGAAATCTTGACCAATCTATATATCCGACTCAACACAAATTTTTATTAATAAGGTATATTGTTTGTGATTCAAATTTATCATTCGATATACAAAGAATATTTTATAAAAGTTGTGATATAGGGAGCTTAGTTTTATATATCCTCTCAATTCATCATTGGGTATCATGAGAAAAATCAGTAAATTGAATTAATTTTGGTTTTGGGGTATACATACACATCGATTAAACTATCGGGCATCAAGGTCTTCAATTTGTATATATAATGATGTATGAGATCTTGACATCCAATATTAATAATTTAATTCATTTATAATTTTTTATAGTTATTCATTATATTATTACATTGATATTTTCCATGTATAAATTCCACTCTTTAGCTATAGATAAAATAGTTCATGTTTTAAATTTTTTATATTTCCTTATTGATTATGTTGTATTTACTCATGACAGTTACATTTTTACAAATACATAATTGATTATTTAATAATAATCTTAATTTTATTTGGTTTCCACGATATATGAAACAATATTCATTAAATGATTTCAAGGATGCTTAATATTTACATTCACTATGTTGTATATTATTGTATTCAATTTAAATGTCAGAGTCATGTTTTTATCAGGTTTATCAATAATGATAATATATTTGTTCCTTTGGTATGTCATCCCTTGTATCTAGTATTATTGTATTAATGTAACCATTGGCTCTGGGTTACAAGGGTCAGGGTCTTTACACAAGATCGTACCTAACACCTCACATCTACCGATCATAATTCATCACATTATTATGGAATTACAAACTCATTTCAATATCCATGAAAATTTTCAAACCTTAAACTCATTAAAATTTAATAGTTTAGTACTTAACCATCCAAATCAGCCACAAAACTATCACCATGAGCATTATTGAACCACTGATATGGCTCTCTCTTGGATCCCACCAAATAATTTTCAAGGATAAAGCTAACACATGGACAATGGGATGGTTCTGTTTTGTAACTCAAAATTGAAAAAGGAATTATCAAATGTACTTAAATCCCAATTATTGTATTTAACATGGAATCAGATAAATTTGACTCTGTCTCAGATAGCATTATTTAATCTCCATCATTACATTGCACTAACTAATCACACTTAATCCCTAACCATTCAAACATTTTTTGTATACCTTTATGACAATTTCCATCTTCCATGGAAAAGGAGATTCATTATCACATAACAACAAAAATAAAACACTTGAAATCTATTTACTATGTAATTTCCATTACTAAATTTAATGATCGTATGTGACTATGTTTCTCACACTCATGTTTGAAATCAAAAGCCAAATTTCCTCAATTTATTATCACACTAGAAACATCACTCATAAAATTTATCAAAATTAACCTATAATGAGACTCACATACATTGATAACATATCACATTATTCACATTATATGAATTACCTGACATATCTCCCTGAGAACTATTCGAGATGGATCCACAAAAACTCATGTATTTCTCCTGCAAGGCCTTGATCACTATTTCTAAGGAAGCATTAGTCAAGGTTCAAGATCAGATATACTACACCACCACCCTTATATCTATTCATAATTTCAACTCACACTATATAGGTACACCTTTAATTCTCATCCAAAACCTTGGGCCACTATACCCACATGTACCTCATCCAATATGCTGGTCCCAAAACCCTGTATGACCACCAATTGATTAACTATCCAATGAGATATAAGAATAATGAACACACACTTTTCCAAATGCATTGATCTATTTTTTAAGAATTCAACTGAATGAAGACTCTCCTCTTCCTAGGTAGACATGACCTCAAAAAACCCTCAAGGGGTCTTACCCGTCATCCACTATGTCTCATCTGAACCCAATTAGTGTATGTTCTGATACTCCCTGGTCACACAACCAGACTCTTACTCTCATCACCAAAGTCTCAATGGACCTAAGTTCATATATCACCATGTATGCACCACATTTCAATATCAAATAATCAAAAGAATCAAAGTTTATTACTTTTTCAATGTCCCAATGTAATATCATTCATGAAAGTGAAAACTGCATGATCACCATCCACCTAGATATCCTACCAAAGAATTAAGCAATTACCTATACTCTACCAATCTTGGATCTGACTGTCTCGGTCCATAATCTAATAGACTATTAATAAAAACAATACAACCACCAAAAACTTAACCATGATTCCAGAATCCCACCATGTATTTTACATCTAAAAAGTGAAATTAATTTCACATTTTTTTCCTTTACCCTCTCATTATTATCAAAATCCTAATGAAAAAATGATCCCATCCTTGGATCAACCCCAAGGAAGAAAATTCCAAAATCAACCCACAATGGGTTACTATAAAACCATTGAATTGTTGGAAAATATATCCATTTCAAAAGATAACCTCACTGTTATATCCATATTCTATTTCATCAAAATATTATAATATGTTCTATCAATATATAAAGGCTACAAAAATCTATATAAAAAACTCATCTTAAAACTTTTTATTTGAAATTTAAATAACATAAAATTATGTAATTTGGTAAATAATAATTTATTGGATCTTTTTGAATCGTTCCATACTGTAATTTGGATGTTGAATGATTTGGGTGGAGTTTTGAGGACAACATGTTCTATTGGAGTGTAAAATATCAATAGGAATATGATAGTCTTGGCATGTTCTTTTGGGATATAGTGTGAAGGGTAGGTGGTCGTATAATGGTGAATCTATATATTAATGTCTATATAATATCCACATGTGTCCCAAAATAATTTTTTAAAGGATATATTTACGAGATTTTTAAGGGGGAATGATTCTTGGTGTGTCCCTATATCACATCATAAAAGCCTAGAAGAAATAATTTGGAATAGTTTCTAGGAGTTTTAATATAGAGTGTTCAATGGGTCACTAAATGGTAATTCATGGATTTTATTAAATTATAATTTTTTAAAAATCCATGAAATAAAATATATGGGTGGTTCATTGAATTATTTTGAGAGAATTTTGATTCGACCTAGTTATAGAATGACAATGGACTAGAATTCTATGATGTGGAAATTTATCATCCAATTAAAAGTTGGAATCCCCTAGATATCCATTTATTTCCTTAAATTTTCTTAGATCATGGGTGATTATGGGTTTATCCCTATAATTCATTGAGAACACACTGATTGGATTTAGCATCGACTTCTAAAATTCTGCTGATAGTGATTCCTTGTTATTTTCCATTCATTATCTTAGGTTTTCTCCTTTTTCATCAAATATAATTGTTGTTTTGATCAGAATGATGGTTTTAGGTAAATTTTTTCTTCCAATTTCTATTTTCTAGATAGTTTTATGTTTCCTTATACTATTTTATTAGGGTTATCATCTCTTTATTTACATCACTTTTGCACAATAAATCGAGAGGTAGCGATTAAGGAATGGGATTAGAGAACATTCTTCCTATTTTGTGATCATTTTGAATGTATCGTGTTAATTTTTTTCATTTTTTAGATATTATAGATTATATGAATGATAATAATTAATCATAATAAACAACTTCAAGGGAATATGGTGAATGACATGTGGTTATATGTATTCCATGATATTGATTTCGGATTAATGGCTATTGTTTCTATTATTGAATGTTATTAATAAATATACGATTAAAATATAGAAACACACTTCATAAAAGGATAAACATATTATAATGGTAAATAAATTTGATATATATATATATTTATATTAATGTAGTATTTTATGGGAAAAAGAAATGGAGTGTTGGTGTGTGTGAGTGTGTGTTGAAATTTGGTATTGATTGTTTTTTTCTTGTTACGTAGTTATAATGTATGTGGGTTGATGGGTTCATTGAATGGAAATGGTTATGGTAGGGTTTCGTGTGATAGATCATATTGTTTTTTGGTTTTAATGATTCTTTACCTTGGTCAAAATATGGAATTTTTTTTTTTTGGGTTGATGATGTGGCTAGTTTTATAGAAAAGGATGGTGCTAGTTAGAACTATTGGGTGATTACATGCATTTATATGGTTGGTTTTTCAACATTGTGGGTATACTTATAATTTTATAGTGTCAATATAATATTATTTTGATAATTAAATTGTAAATTTGAGTGGATGTAATAGAATGATATCATGATTATAAATGAGATAATGATGATGAAATGAACATAAACCATTTGGGATTAAAATGTGTGAAATATAAACGAATAGTTTTTCATTAAATATGAAATCAAATAGTTTAATTAATATAATAATGGTTTGGAATTAGTAATGTTCTAATCTTTAGAATACAAAAAAATTGTTGGAATATGAATTCTTTTGGTGGTTGTTTTGTTAAGTTACATGGTTTTGTTTATGTTATTATAGTTAACAGTAGTGGTGGTGTGTGTTGAGGGTAGTATGGAAATATTTTAGCATTGTGACTATGTTATATTGGTTTGAATGCATTAGTATAGGATTTTGTGTCGAGATATATCTGGTTTATTTCCTGATATTTCATTATGAACCCCACCCATGTTTGATTCCTTAATAACTCCCATAAGTAAAGGGTATTATGTATTTTCTCCGACATTATGGTTCGTGAGTAAAGAAATGTACGACTACTCCCACTTACCCACTCTCTCTTCAAGGATTGGTGTACTGTACTTTTTATGTAGATGTACTGGTGATACATTTTGGGGTTCATTCAAGGTAGGATCGAGGATTGAGGTTGATGTGTCTATAATGTTCAGTATATCTTATTTTGATGGATGTGAGATGAAGATGTATGCTATAAAGGAGATATGGATATATAATTGAAGTTGTGGATATGATATCTTTGGAATGATTTCCAAAAATATTTTAGACCATATAGCAGGTTGGGCTAGGTAGAAATTTAGTATGATCCACAATAGTTGTGAGGAAATTAGTATAGTTAGTTGTGGTATTGTTAGAGAAATTATGGAAGTTGATGAAATTTGATGTTGGGGTATGAGAGAGAAATTAATGGGGAGAATTGAATTCATGGTACACTTTTTTATAGGATTAATATAACATTATGAATCATTAATATAAAATGTGGTGAGTGGGCCTTGGTTAGGATAGGTACGAGTTCACTTTTATGTTATTTATTGGTTTTACTATTTATTCACTAAAGAATTAGTTTTCATTCTCCACATTTTCATTGGTGGTTTTTAGTATTATCAAACATAATATACATGTTATAATCTCCCCTATATATATAGAAATTATTGTTTCTAAGGAATGTTGGTATATTTCATCAGATGCCTCTAGTTAGAATCATAGAGTGGTGGTCAAAGTCACTACATTGGAGTTTTAGTTATTATTTTAATTTGGGGACTTTTATTCACTTGATATGTTATTTAATGGGAATTATTGTAGGGTTTTGTTATTTTATATCTTGATATTTATTGATATTTGATATATATATATATACTCCACGGATTTATAATGTAAATTTCTTCAATTTTCATACTTTATACCCTAAGTGAAAGTAACCAACAGTATGACTATTGGAGATGATAATCAAAGGTCGATATTGTCTTCACTATATGTCCATGATGGGTTCCTAGTGGGGGTGGATCACGAAAAGTGGTATCAAAGTATTTAGTTATGAGATATGGTTAAGACTAGAGTTAGAAGTTGCACAATATTACATGTCTTTTTAGAGAAATAATACTATTTTAGAATAGATCATATTGTAGGATTAAGAGATTAACAGTGAAATGGGATTTTAAGGCCCACCTGATCTGATTCGAAGACTTTAAAATCCCTATCCAACCAAATATATTGTTTTGGGTAGGAGGTACTACTAACTTTAGGTGGAATCCATATAATGAAAATTGTTGTAAGCAAGTTCCAAGAGGATTCAAGATCATTGGGGGAATATTTTCCTTGAAACAAGAATAACAAGATGAAGATGAAATGAAGACATATAATCTTATTTTATACATTTTAATTAATATATTAAAACTCAAATAGTAATTTATCATGAAAGTATATTTTGAAGTAAAAAAAGGCACAATACCGTAATAATTAAGGAATGTAGAACACAATGAAACCAAAGTGGAATCAATTGAAGAATCACCCTAAAAAAGCTCCAAGAATTAACTCTATGTCCGATACCCAATTTATCATGATTCATCACTAGATATGTATGACAACTTCCTAGTACCTATACCTAGAAACAAAACATAAAAAAACGCACCAAAGTTCTCACTTAGTGTGTCAACGTACTTATAAAATTATTTATGGACATCATTTTATAGGTCTTAGGATAGAGCTTCTTATATAGTGGTGGTTTAATAAAAACAATGTCTATATGAATTTTAAATTCATTGGTTACTTTTCCTATTGAAACATTATTCCATAATTTTTTAAACCCTCATGTAAAACTCCTCTCCCACCCATGACGCTTCTATCCTTCCCATGACGATCCCATCATGTTTCTTGATACTTTTGTATGTTCCATGTCCGAATATTTGTATTATTGAGAGGGGGTGAATGAGAGATACCTTTTTCTTTTTTGTTTCATTTATTATAAAACAAAATTCTTCTCCAGTTAGTGATTTCATTCCATACAGAAAAAACAAATGAAACACAGATCCATAATTAAACAATTATTTACAAGGTTCACTACTCAATATGAAAAGTTATGTTCTTTGTATGACATCAAAATAATCAAATTCCACACAATAAATTATAAGAAAATCCATCTGTGTTGAATAAAATGTGTAATATATGGCCTTTCATATGTGTAGAACTATGTAAACAATTAAATAGTGTGTTTGATCCTTCTATCACAAATGATGCTATTAAAAACATTTGGTAAAAAATATGTTACAATTATTCTTTATCAAATTTCAAAAATATAATGCATCAATGAAATTATTCAATTACATACCCAAAATCTAGTAAGAACTTATTGGACATCATAATAAAACTCAGTCTAATATTTCTTGTATGACTCTCCCCGTATGGTTTCTCAATAAGGAAAATAAAACTCAGTCTAAATAAGGTTGAGACAATTATGAACACTTTCTTACTTATTCTAGAATACCCAATATGATAGTCCTACTCAATTTGATAACTGGATGAATACGATAATTAGTAGAATATAATGATCAGATGTATATTTTTCAATCTTTCCTCTTCTGCTTTTATTTCAATCCGGTATGACATCTTTATTAATGCCCAATAATGATACTTCTTCTCTCAAAAAATGTGAATCTTCTCTCTCTTCTTTTATGAAACGTATATCTGTCAAAAAGTATAATGTATTTTCTCTATTTATACTCTCCCCAAAAGTGGGTTGGGTGGTATTTCTAAAAAAAATTTGATCAACAAAATTTTCTGAATTTGAATGTTTCCTTGAATTTTGGATACATTTATGAATTCATATTTATTTATCAACTCTTCTCATTTTATCTAAGTCCTTATCAAATCTTCTAATAATACCAACTCTCTTATGACTTCATTCATAAAAAGTAGTCTAATTGTAATTTTCCAAACATGATTAATTCATTATAATTATTTTTACCAACATTCATCTTCCAAATTCTTGTTTTGTTTTCAATCCTTTTAATCTTTCTCAAACACTATTTAAACTCTTCTTCAAAATAAAATTAATGTTGAGAGTCTTCTTAATCAGAAATATTTCCTCCTTATTATTCATCATTCAATGTTCTAATAAATGTATTCTCACCAACATACTCAACAGATTTATTTGGGTTCAACTTCAATTTCTTCTTATTCGTCATATTTAGATAAGAAACTTTTTATTTTGTATTTATATAATTTCATATCATTACCCATGGAATATTATTTTGAATTATCACCTTGTTTCTTTCATGACCTTCTTATCCTTCTTTCTTCTTCATCACTATATTCATATTGCTCTATTTTTGGAAAATTTACTAGAAAATTAGAAATGAATTCATATTTAAAAATATTTGAGGGATGTTTCTTCATTTATTTTTATAAGCCTATTATCAAATTTTTAGAAAACAAGGATAAAATTTAATCATGATTTTTACATACCTCATTTTAGGATTCAAAATCAAGAGCTTCTTCTTTAATTAGAATCTTTGTTGTCTTACCATTCTTGGATGCCTTAAAATTCATTTATCTATCAAATTTTGTTTCTATTTTCATTTATTTCTACATTATCATTTCTTAACATATGATAGTGTTATCAAAATAATCTATAGATAATGTTTTAGGATCTCTATCTCCCAATTAATTAACTTTAGAATCAAAATTATTGGGAAGGATTCTCAATATCTTTTCAACAATTATAGAATCTTATAAAATTAAACCAATAAATATAATACTACAAGAAAAATTTGTTTACCCTAGTAAAGAAGTTCCTAATAGATTCAAAATAACCCATTTTCAAATATTTATAAATCAGCTTCAATATTTTTAATTTTTCCTTCCTCACTTTTTTATTGCCTAAATAAATAATTTTCAGCTTATCCAAAATAACATTAGTCATGGAAAAACATTTCACTCTTAAGGATTCACCTTTAGAAAGAGATGATAATAAACTATTCTTATCCATAATTGTCAAGATTCTTCTTATCAACACATGTGAGAGGTAATTTTCCATTAATAAGAAGAAAATGATTTGTTTCATATTTAAGAACATCGTATCCATGTAACATAAGAAAAGAAAACATTTTATCTTTCCCGATATAATAATTATTACCTTATAAAAATAAAATTCCTTTAATATTCACACAATTCAGAGTCTCTATCAACTTCTCTGAAAAAAATAAGCAATGAATAAGAAAAGGGAACCTTTATAATAGATTCCAATTGAAAGTTCCTATCCCAGATGTTTGTTTCACTAATAGGAGAGGGGTTAGTTAGTGAGAAATTTATCTTTTATGTCTTCTTATGTGTGAAATAACCTTATCCTCCTGTTAATGATTTATTTTCTTACAAAACACAATTCAAAGGCATGTGCATAGGTACGCAAGTATTTACAAGGTTCACTATTCAATAAGAATATCTACATCCATTTATGGTTTTTATAAAATATAATACCACCCAATATACTAGGAAACTATCCATTTATGTGGAAAAAATGGGTAAGATATGCCCATTCAATCATGTAGAACTATATAAACAATTCTGAAATGTTTGTTCTCTATATAACATAAATAATTTAATTCAAATTCTTATGTAAAAAACATGTTATAGTGCTTCTTTAAAAAATTTAAAAAATATAAAAATCCAAATAAATTTATTCCATTTTTACATAGGAGCTGGTATGAACATCCATGACATAGTAATAAAACATAGTTTGATTTTCCCAGTCTGAATCTCCTAGTCTGATTGCTCAATACAGAAAATATAAATCCATTTGAATATGGTTGAGACAATTCTGAACACTTTCTTCCTCATTCTAGGAAACCCAATATGAGAAACCATATCAATATGATAACCAGATGAATATGATAATTAGGTGAATACGATTATCAGCTGAATATGTTGCAATATTACCTCTTCTCTATTCACTAATGTATTTCACCACTTCTTCAAGGAACACAAATACAAAAACTTATTCTCTATACAGATGTGAATATTCTCTCTTTTAATTTTTTAATAGTACATTACTCAGAAAATAGACATTCTTTTTCCTTTTAAACTCACCCCAAAAAGTGTTTCGGGGAGATTCCGTAAAAGTTTTCCCACTTGACCAAATTTTTTAAATTTTACTATTTCCATAAATTTCAGAAACATTTATGAGGTCTCCAATAATTCTCAACTCTTATTATTTCTTCTCGATCCTTCTAGAATATTTTAAAAAAAACATCAAACTTATAACTTCCTTCACAGAAGTTAGTAGGATTCCAATTTACCCAATATGATTTGTTCATTATGATGTTCTATACCAAATGTATGTATAAATAAATACACATCTTTTCTTATTTGGGACGACCTTAGTCTGATCTTGTTTCTCTATTCCAATTTCCAGATATGGTTTCTTAATTACACTACTCTAAACAAAATGAAAGACTATCTTCCCAAAATAATTTCCACATTACAATTCTTTGAGTTTAATTACATTCCAATTTCATCATTATGAAGAAGATAAAGATACATTCAAACTACTTCAACATCTTTTTATCAATTATCTGTATACCAATGAGTAGGTATTAACTTCAATATGATGTCGCTTGACCCATTTGTAGTGAAAACAATTCAACCTAATGAATGGTTGACTATATTGTTGATGAACTTTGATTGTATATTCATATTGGTCCCATCAACTAAAACTCTTCTGAATATGATTCCAATGATCATTCACTACAACACATCTTCTCCCATTGTAAAACTCATCAACATTTTTTACTAAGGATTTATATCTTTTCAATTTTGGTATGATTTAAAACCAAAACCTTCGGTTTCTAAAATTTTACACAAACTATATTATCCTTTAAATAAGTATGAATTTGAGGAACTAATTAAGATTATTTTGAGACTGGAAATATTCAGATTTACCAAATTTTATTTTCTTTCATCTTTCATCATGATTTGGGAATTCATTTATTACTTTGAATCTAGTGAAGATCATCTCTAGCATCGTCTAGTTGTGATTAATTTGAAGGTCATCTTCTATAGTGTCTTACATAGAATGGAAAGAATTGGGACTTCCCATTCCTAAAACATAATTTTTTATTTCCTAGTCTACCTGAAAATAAATATAATGATTAATATTATACTAAATAGGATTATAATCCCTTTATCTCCCTTTCCACATAGACACGATTAATCTGAGTATAATTGGAGGCATGCCCCCTTTATTTCAGCATGCTGGCATAACATGTTTACAGAATACGTGTGATTTATGGGAAATTCGTGATCAGAAAATCGTCATCATATTATTATCATAGACATAAATACTATAAATCTTCCTCATTATGATAAAACCTTTAATTCCATATTCATTGTGAATTCAATGATCATTTTCTTCCATCCATCTTATCCTAAATATGATATACCTTTTCAAGTATTGTGATTCCATTTTCTTGAATGTGATGATCAGTCCTATTTTCATCAAAAAAAATGTGAGGTCATATTCCATTCTTCATAAACTATATTTAAAACATAAGACAGTACTCTAAAAAAATTCTTCATTATCTATAAACCTTCTCCATTCAACTTGGTATTAACACTATTTTAGTTCTTGATTTACACATGACTGGTCCCTAATCCCCACTTAATTCACCATTCTATTAATCTATCCATCAATTGATTCATCAGATCACCTTCATCATGCATTCCACCTCCTATACCCACATTATACCATGTTTCTCCTCCATTAGGTCCATCAGAAAATCCCTATTCCACCGATTATTGGACCACACATTACTATTATGTCTATGATCTCCTATGTTTCATGCATCTGCTGATCTGTTGTCCCTCTGCGATTGGAACACACATGAGGGATATAATCGATACCTTCCATGAGTGGGACTTTTACTGTAACATCCCATGTAATTAATGAATAATGGATATTTTTATCTATGTCTATTAATGATTTAGATAGTTTTTTAGATGCTTAAAATGAAAATAAATACAATCTTATGCATGGAATACACAAATATTCTTAAAAGATTGTTTTACTGCATTTTGATGGAAAACCTTTTTTAAATCAACATTTTGACAATTTTATAATATATATTTGTCAAAACAAACATATTCATTATTATTGGCACATTGAAATTTACATTGGATAAATTTTTGGTATTTTTCTAACAATGTTCATTTTTTAATGAATAGTGAAAAATACTGCATTTTACATCAAAACTGATTTTTAATATACTTTATTTATATGATTAGATTATCTTATGAATTGGTTTTAAAGTTAATTTAGAATATATATTTACCATTTAATCCAATGGTCTTCATTAGGATTAATTTCACTTTGGAATTGGGCATAAACTAATGCCAAACTTTTCATAGATATTGTTTCAAAAAAAACCGCTATTTGTTTTGACAACGGAAATTATTTTTAAATCAATTATTTCAATTTCTGTGTTTGGAATTTGGTAAAATGGAATAAATATTTGGAATCATATGGTCCAAATTATGTAATCAATACTCTTTTGTTTTTGGACATTATAAATAGTAACGATGGTAATTATCTTTAATTATATTGATTAATGAGTAATCAGGTAGTTAAAGATAATAAAATGATATCTTAATAATAATAAAATACCACAAAATGAGTCTTACGGCTACTAGATGTCTCATGGCCGACCATGGGATGCCTTGTGCCAATCATGGGGGGCCCATGGAATCACTTTTGTGAGAAAGTTACTTTTTGTCTTTTTATTTTTAAAGAATGTTAAATGTGACAAAGAATGTATCACCTAAGTAAAATATTTTTACTTTTTTCCACATAAATGATATTTTGGACTATAAATATTAATTATAAATCTTAAAATATTTTCTACATCATAGTAGTTTTTTTATAATTTTTAGACATTAAATTTATTAAATTATTTATGACATCATAATGATGCAACGATGACCTCATTATTTGGCGATTTAAATAAAATGGAAAGATAATGTAAAATCTAAGACCTACACATGTCCAAAACCTATTGGGTGGGTATATTTCGAACCCTTATCACCTTATCCTCGAATTATATCAATTTGGGACCTTTAAAATCCAAAACCCATTTGAAAATAAAGAAACATTTCTTTACTTTCCATGAGTGCCCCTCCTCTCCTCTTATAAAAGGCTCCCACCTCTACCTCCTTACCCACACTTCCAAAGCCTTTGGATCGGCCAACCCATGCCCATTTTGTCTTTCCACATCCCTCTATTACTCCTTGAAGCCTCAATTTGGGCAGAAGTCTTCCTAAAGAAGCCTTTGAGCTCAAACCATTGGGAGTTACCCGATTTTAAGGTAATGTCTTCACTTGAGTCCTTTTGTTTTTATTTTGCTTCTCCAACCCCATAAAATCTTTTTATTCATTTCTTTTTTAACAACTCCAGTATCTTAAATATAATAGGATATTGTTATAATAATTATTAGAGCTACACTTACACACACCTACATCTAATGGTTAAAGGACATACTGTTTCTGTGGATGGTGAATTTATGCCTCCTGAAACGATGATTGTCCAACGTTATTTTAGCACCTTCAAAGGTGGCCATTAATATGTCACTATAATTATATATGATATATAATATGTTTATGTTTTCCTTAAGCTTCTGTATTTTTTATTTTGGGCATACTTTTATGGTTTTCATTATGGGTAAACGCGATATCTTTATTTAAGGAAGTCTGGACTACCGCCCCTTCAAAGTGATTTGATTCGTTAAATACCATATGTGGGATATCTAAATGATGGAACTATGATATTATATATGATATTATACTGGAATTATAATATACCTTTATATAATTATGATTCCATTCTATAATATACGAAATAAAAATGAATGTAGTGTTTATGCGTACGTACAGCTTACCGTCTCCATGAACGGTGCATTTCATTTAATACCTCTAAATGATTATGAAATATTATAAATGCATGAATGTACTGGATATATATGACATATATGATATCTACATCATGAATACCATTCTGGATATAATGGGTACCTGAACAAATTGTAATTATAAAGGGATTATTTTTTACTCAAGTACCAATGATCATTAAAATGACCGTTATTAACTTAAATAATTACATAGTGTTCATGACATAGAAATAAGTGATATAAAAGTAGTAATGAACTTGAAAAATATTCTTAAACAAGTATAAATTAACTCAAGTTTATTATTCAGGAGATTAAATAATGACCGAGTCAAGTCGGACCTGAGGAATGGGACTTCGTCTCAATCTCCTTTCATTGAGGCATATTTTGTTTTATACACAACCTTTTTTTATACAGTGTATAAACCACTTTTACTTTTACCTTTATTCAAAAGGAATCTTTTTCATATGAACATTTTACAAAATGACAAAAGGGAATGTTTTTTTCGTACGTATGTGGCGACAACGACTTCTCTGCCGCTGTGACCGTTATTTGAGTTTCAGCTTCCTCTACAAGCCATTCTTCTTTTAAAAGAAAAATAAATACCATGTTTTACTTTTCTTTTATTTTGGTATTGAAAATGGTTTTCATAATGTTTTTAAATCAATGTGTTGTATTGATATCTTGTGATTTAAAGGTGGAAATGTTATCTTTCCTTTATGCATGTTTTATGTGATACGATTATGTTGAGGTTCTTGGGCATTATTATGAAGACGGGTGGTTTCGTCATAAACTAAGGGCGGGTGAGCCCGATATATCTCTCCAATGCATTGGGTAACGCGAAGGAGTGAAACGTTAAGGTTTCTCCGAAGAGATTTAGGGAATATACTGTGATGGGTATTCCAAACGTAACCAAGAGGGTTACTCCCTACGTAAGAATGTTATGAATGCCTCAAGTTACCTTTATGTCTTATGATTTCTATGATTTATTCATGATTTGATGAGGTATGTTAAAGTGATTATGTTTTATGGGTAAAATATGATTTCATTCTTATGTATATATGTACCCATGTTTCCTTTCCATATTTTTATAGCCCTTACTGAGCTTTTTATGCTCATCCCATGTTTTTTTTGAAATGTTTTTCACAGGTCAAGGGAAAGGAACATGATATGATGATAGTGTCAAGGAAGAGTCAAGAAAGAATCCATGTTTTATTTTAAATATGTTTCCATTGATGGGCAAGAAGAAAACTATCTTTATGTAACCACTTTGTTTATATGTTGAATGTAATGCAAGTTTTATGATCTAATTCTCTAAAACTCTAATCCCGAAAAGATACTCAATGTGTAATCTTGTAATAACTCAAGATTAAGTAAGGATTAAGGCTGGGGCCTTATAGTTGGTATCAAAGGTCGGTTTAGATAACTTAATGAGTTATAATTCTATTAAATGATTATCCAAAAATATTTTTTTTATGATAAAAATTGAAGTGATATAGCATTTTAAGATTACCATGTTGCTTCATCTAAGACATGTTTGTTCAGAATGGGTTTCCGCAGAGGAAACAGGGAAGCAGTTCTAGGAAGGCATACAGAAGGAAATAACGTTCCGAATCAGCATCCTGAGATGGTCGGAATTGGAACTGAACAGTTTGTTGCAGTAATGGCGCATTTGACTCAAGAGATAAATGGTGGTGGTATCCATGCACGGGATCAGCCAGATCAACCGCAGAGGAACATGTCAGTGGTGGAACATTTCATGAGGCAACACCCCCCATCATTCATAGGATCATCTGACACTGTGCTAGGTGAAGGGTGGATTAAAGCACTAGAGAAGATTTTTGATGTCATGGGGTGTTCAGACAATCAAAAGGTTAGTCTTGCTATTTACCATTTGGAGGGTGAGGCAGATCAGTGGTGGTCTATGGTTAAAAATATTAGGGATTCCGATGAGATTGATGCTCTCGACTGGGATGAATTCAAAGGTATGTTTCTTGAGAAGTACTTTCCTAATTTTGTTCGACTTAGGATGGAAAAACAATTCTTGGAATTGAGGCAAGAGGAAGACTCAATGGCTACCTATGAAGAGAGGTCCACTCGGTTGGCAAGGTATGCTAAAAATTTTATCTAAGACCTTGATAGTAAAGTCAATCGTTTTTACTCAGGATTACAGCCAAAATATCGAAGGGAATTAGATTCTCGTGAGTTTAAAAGTTATTAAAAGATTGTTCGATGTGGTGAGAAGGTGGAAATGGAGTTTTCCGATTATCAATTGTTCTATAACAACCAACAGAAGAAGAGACCGAGGTGGTCGGAGAAAGGTAAGAATTCCTCAAAAAAAGTCTGACGGTAAGAAAACTATGTTTCCAGTCTGTGATAAATGTGGAAAAAGGCATGCTGGGGAATGTCTTCTGAATTCTGGAAACTGCTACCGATGTGGTAAGATGGGACATAAGGCTCGTGATTGCACTGAAAAAGATTAGGGTGATGGTAAGACCAAATTTGATTTACAGTTAGTGAAATGTTATAAGTGAAATGAGATGGGTAACTATGCAAATGAGTGTCCGACAAAGAGCTTGAGTGATGGGAAGCAGTTAGACTACAAGCAGAAAGGGGTCGTGAAATCCTTTGCAACTACTTCAGCAGATGTCGGGCCATCAAATGAAGTTGTATCAGGTACTTTGTATGTTTTTTTAGACTATGCCAGTGTGTTGTTTGATTCAGGGTCTACACATTCATTTATCTCTGAAACATTTTCTAGTAAAATGGGAATATCATCTCAAGAAATGACTCCTGAACTTTTGGTAAAAACACCTGGGGGAAATTTTGAGGAAAAAAGAATTTATAAGAATCTTCCTATCCTTATCTGTGGAAAGAACCAACTTGAAAACCTTACTATTCTACCTCTAGTAGAGTTTGATGTTATCCTGGTTATGGATTGGCTCTCTATTTACCATGCTAAGATTGACTGTAGAGCTAAAGAAGTTTCTTTTCAGAAAGACTATCAGTTTGTGTACAATAATGAACCAGTACTATTGATAACATATCAAGAGTCCGAGAAACTTGTAAAAGATGGAAATAAATGTTACGTTGCACATATTGTTGAAAACAAGGGAACTGTTCAGATTAATGATGTGTCAGTGGTAAATGAGTATCCTGATGTTTTTCCTGATGAGTTGCCTGAAATAATACCAGATTGGGAAGTTGATTTTACTATTGACTTAGTTCCTGATGCTAAGCCAATTTCAAAACCCCCTTATCGAATGGCTCAAATTGAACTTTTAGAGTTGAAGGAGCAATTGCAAGATTTATTAGAGAAAGTTTTCATTCGACCTAGCACATCACCATGGGGTGCTCCTGTTTTATTTGTTAAACATAAAGATGGTTCAATGAGACTTTTCATTGATTATAGATCCTTGAATAACATCACTGTTAAGAACAAATAACCTTTGCCTCATATCGATGGTTTGTTTGGTCAGCTCCAGGGAGTTCAGTATTTTTCAAAGATTGACTTGAGATCGGGGTACCATCAGCTGAAGGTAAAGGAAGCAGATGGTCCGAAGACCGTGTTCCATACAAGATATGGCCATTATGAATTTGTAGTAATGCCTTTTGGGCTGACCAATGAACCTGCTATATTCATGGACTTAATGAATAGAATTTTCCATGATTTATTGGATAAGTTTGTGGTGGTTTTCATTGATGATATTTTGGAGTTTTCTAAAAGTAAAGAGGAGCATGAAATACATTTAAGGGTAATATTGCAAACCTTAAAATAAAATAAACTGTATGGAAAATTCAGAAAGTGTGAGTTTGGGTTGCAACAAATTTCTTTCCTTGGTCACATTGTTTCTAAAGATGGGATAACTATTGATCCTACAAAAACAAAGGTTGTTGAAGAATGGCCAAGACCCACAAATGTAACAGAGATTCGTAGTTTCCTTGGTTTGGAAGGCTATTAACGAAGGTTTGTTAGAAATTTTTCATGGTTATCTAGTCCAATGACTAAGCTAACTCGGAAGGGTGTTAAGTTTATCTGGACAAAAGAATGTGATGATTGTTTTCAGGAACTGAAAAGAATATTGGTGAATGCTCCAGTTTTGGCACTACATTCCAGGAATGTTGAGTTTGTTATATACAATGATGCTTCATTGAAAGGTCTTGGTTGTGTCCTAATATAGAATGATCAGGTAATTTCTTATGCTTCACGACAGTTGAAAACTCATGAGGTAAATTACCCTACACATGATTTGGAATTAGCTACTGTTGTTTTAGCTTTAAAAATTTGGAGGCATCATTTTTATGGAGTAAAGTGTGAAATATATACTGATCACAAAAGTTTAAAGTATATATTCACTCAGAAAGAGTTAAACATGAGACATAGGAGATGGTTGTAATTAATCAAGGATTATGATAGTACAATTTAATACCATCCGGGAAAAGAAAATAAAGTGATAGATGCTTTGAGTCGAAAAATTAATGCTTCATTAACAATGTTGCATTTGGAACGTGATCCTTTGGTTAAGGATTTGATGAACTTTGGCATAGAATTTTTTGGTGCAGGATGTTCATCTGTTTTGTTTTAGGTATCAGTGAGATCATATCTATCAGATAGAATCAAGCAAGCACAGAAGCAAGATAGTGAGTTGCAGAAAAAGGTAGAGCTGGTTCAGAAAGGTAAGTTTCCTGAATTCAACATTGATAATGATTTCGTTTTGAGATTTGGGAAGATATTTTGTCTGCCTTGTGATTCATAGTTGAAGAGAGAGTTGTTATGTGAAGCTCATAGTTCTCCGTTTTCAGTTCATACTGGTAGTACTATGATGTACAGAGATCTGCGGGAGTATTACTCGTGGGATGAAATGAAAAGAGATATTGTTGAGTTTACTGTGAAGTGTTTGACTTGTCAACAGGTTAATGAAGAGCGGCTGTTACCAAAATGGATGCTTCAGCCTCTACCCGTGCCAGAGTGGAAATGGGAGAATATATCTATGGACTTTGTTGTGGGATTACCGAAGACATCTTGAGGTAATAATGCAATCTAGGTTATTGTTGATCGCTTGACCAAATTTACTCATTTCCTTGCTATATGAGATACTTTTTCCCTAGATAAACATTCCCATTTGTATCATAAAGAGATAGTCAGGTTACATGGAGTTCCCCTCTCCATTGTATCTGACCGTGATCCCAGGTTCACTTCTAACTTTTCGAAAGGCCATCAGAAGTAGTTGGGTATCGAATTAAATTTTAGTACAGCTTTTCATCCTCAATCAGATGGCAAGTCAGAACGAAAAACTCAGACCTTGGAGGATATGCTATGAGCTTTTTCGATGGATTATCAGGGAAGTTAGGACCAACATCTTTCTTTGGTTTAATTTTCATATAATAACAGTTTTCATTTTAGTATACAGATGGCACTATTTGAGGCATTATATGGGAAGCGGTGTCGAACTCCATCTTTATGGGATGAAGTGGGTGAAAGGAAGTTGATGGGACCAGAATTGGTAGAAGAGATGGCAGAAAAAGTTCAGCTGATTCAGAAACACATGAGAACAGCTCAGAGTAAGCAGTAGAGTTATGCAGACAACAGGAGGAAGGATCTAACTTTTGAGGTAGGTGATCATGTTTTTCTCAAAGTCTCACCATGGAAAAGTGTGATGAGATTTGGTAAGAATGGAAAGATGAGTCCAAGGTTCATTGGACCATATGAAATTCTGGAGAGAGTTGGATCAGTTGCATACCAAGTGGAATTACCTCCGAGTTTATCTCAGGTACGCAATTTTTTTCACGTTTCGATGTTGAGAAAGTATATGCCAGATCCATCTCATGTTTTAAGTCCAGAGGTAGTTCAGCTGGAAGAGAACCTATCTTATGAGGAAAACCGGTCCAGATTCTTGACCACATGGAGCAAGTGTTACGAAATAAGGTGATTAATCAGGTAAAGTTTTTGTGGAAAAACCACATGATGGAAGAGGCAACATGGGATTTGAAAACGCAATGAGGGATAAGTACCCCCATTTATTCGATAAGTAAATAAATTGAGGGGACGCAATTTTATAAAGGGGGTAAGGATGTAACATCCCAAGTAAGTAATGAATAATAGATATTTTTATATATGTCTATTAATTATTAAGATAGTGTTTTAGAGGCTTAAAATGAAAATAAATACAATCTTATGCATGGAATACACTAATATTCTTAATAGATTGCTTTACTGCCTTTTGATGGAAAACCCTTTTTAAATCAAACTTTTGACAATTTTATAATCTATATTTGTCAAAATAAAAATATTAATTATGATTGGGACATTGAAATTTACATTGGATAAATTTTTGGTATTTCTCTGACAATGTTCATTTTTTAATGAATAGTGAAAATACTGCATTTTACATCAAAACTGCTTTTTAATCTACTTTATTTATATGATTATATTATCTTTTGAATTGGTTTTAAAGTTAAATTAGAATATATTTTTACCATTTAATCCAATGTTTCTCATTAGGATTAATTTCACTTTGTAATTGGGCATAAACTAATGCGAAACGTTTCATAGATATTAATTCCAAAAAAAACCCGCTATTTGTTTTGAAAACGGGAATTATTTTTAAATCAATTATTGAAATTTATGTGTTTGGAATTTGGTAAAATGGATTACATATTTGGAATCATAAGGTCCAAATTATTTAATCAAGACTCTTGTTTTTTGACATTATAAATAGTAATGATGGTAATTATCTTTAATTATCTTGATTAATGAGTAATCAGGTAGTTAAAGATAATAAAATGATATCATAATAATACAAAAAGACCACAACATGTGTCCTAAGGCTACTGTTTGTCTCATGGCAGACCATGGGATTCCTTTTTCCAAACTTGGGGGGCCCCATGAAATCACTTTTGTGAGAAAGTGACTTTTTATCTTTTTATTTTTAAAGAATGTTAAATGTGACAAAGAATGTATCACCTAAGTAAAATATTTTTTATTTTGTCCACATAAATGATCTTTTGGACTATAAATATTAATTAGAAATCTAAAAAGATTTTATACATCATAGTATTTGTTTTATAATTTTTAGACATTAAATTTATTAAATTATTTAGGACATCATAATGATGGAGCGATGACCTCATTATTTGACGATTTAAATAAAATGGAAAGATAGTGTAATATCTAAGACCTACACATGTACAAAACCTATTTTGTGGGTATATTTCGAACCCTTATCACCTTATCCTCGAATTATATCAACGTGGGACCTTTAAAATCCGAAACCCATTTGAAAATAAAGTAACATTTCTTTACTTTCCAAGAGTGACCCTCCTCTCCTCTTATAAAAGGCCCCCACCTCTACCTCCTTACCCACACATACAAACCCTTTGGCTCGGCCAACCCCTTCCCATTTTGTCTCTCCTCATCCGTATATTACTCCTTGAAGCCTCACTTTGGGCAAAATCCTTCCCAAGGAAGCCTTTGAGCTCAAACCAAAAGGAGTTACCCGATTTTAAGGTAATGTCTTCACTTGAGTCCTTTTGTTTTATTTTGCTTCTCCAACCCCCTAAACAATTTTTATTCATTTATTTTGTAACAAATCCAGTATCTTCAATATACTAGGATATTGTTATAAGAAGTATTAGAGCTACACTTACACACACATACATCTAATGGTTAAAGAAAATATTGTTTCCGTGGATGGTGAATTTATGCCTCCCGAAACGATGATTGTTCAACATTTTTTTAACACCTTCAAAGGTGGCCATTAAGATGTAACTATAATTATATGCGATATATAATATGTTTATGTTTTCCTTAAGCTTCTGTATTTATTATTTTGGGAATACCTTTATGGTTTCCATTATGGGTAAACGCGATATCTTCATTTAAGGAAGTGCGGACTACCGCCCCCTCAAAGTGATTTGATTCGTTAAATACCATATGTGGGACGTATAAAGGATGGAACTATGATATTATATATGATATTATACTGGAATTATAATATAACTTTATATCATTATGATTCCATACAATAAAATACGAAATAGAAATGAAATTAGCGTTCATGCGTACGTATGACTTACCGTCTCCATGAACGGTGCATTTCATTTCTTACCTCTAAATGATTATGTAATATTATAAATGCATGCATGTACTGGATATATATGACATATATGATATCTACATCATGAATAACATTCTGGATATAATGGATACATGAACAAATTTTAATTATAAAGGGCTTATTTTTGACTCAAGTACCAATGATCGTTTAAACTACCGTTATTAACTTAAATAATTACATAGTGTTAATGACATGGAAATAAGTGATATAAAAGGAATAATGAACTTGAAAAAGGTTCTTAAACAAGTAGAAATTAACTCAAGTTTATTATTCATGATATTAAATAATGACCGATTCAAGTCGGACCTGAGGTATGAGACTTCGTCTCAATCTCCTTTCATTGAGGCATATTTTGTTTTATACACAACCTTCTTTTATACGGTGTATAAACCCCTTTGACTTTTACGTTTATTCAAAAGGAATATTTTTTATACTAAGTGTTTACTAAAAGACAAAAGTAAAAGTTTTTGTCGTACCTATGCGGCGACAACGACGTCTCCACCGCCGTGACTGTTATTTGGGTTTCGGCTTCCTCTACAATCCATTCTTTTTTTAAAAGAAAAATAAATACCATGTTTTACTTTTCAATTATTTTGGTATTGAAAATGGTTTTCATAATGTTTTTATATCGATGTGTTGTATTGATATGTTGTGATTGAAAAATGGAAATGTTATGTTTCCTTTATGCATGTTTTATGTGATACGATTATGTTGAGGTTCTTGGGCATTATTATGAAGACGGGTGGTTCCGTGATAAACTACGGGTGGGTGAGCCCGATATAGCTCTCCAATGAATTGGGTAACGCAACGAAGTGAAACATTAAGGTTTATCTGAAGAGATTTAGGTAATATACTGTGATGGGTATTCCAAACGTAACCAAGAGGGTTACTCCCTACGTAAGAATGTTATGAATTCCTCAAGTTACCTTTATGTCTTATGATTTCTATGATTTATTCATGAATTGATGAGGTATGTTAAAGTGGTTATGTTTTATGGGTAACGTATGATTTCATTATTATGTATATATGCACCCATGTTTCCTTTCCATATTTTTATATCCCATACTGAACTTTTTATGCTCATCCCAAGTTTTTTTTGAAATGTTTTTCACAGGTCAAAGGAAAGGTACATGATATGATGATAGTGTCAAGGAAGTGTCAAGAAAGAATCTGTTTTTTATTTTAAATATGTTTCCATTGATGGGAAAGAAGAATAATATCTTTATGTAACCACTTTGTTTATATGTGGAACGTAATGCAAGTTTTATGATCTAATTCTCTAAGACTTTAAACCCGAAAAGATCCTCAATGTGTAATCTTGTAATAACTCAAGATTAAGTAAGGTTTAAGGCTAGGGCCATATATTTACAGGTGGAAACCTACCTTTTCTACAAACCATACTCTTATCTATTTGAATAGTATGTCTTATTACATATTCTACATGATTTTTTTGGCATTATCCTCATTTTAAATGAACGATCCTATGATTAATCATAATTTCTATTTCATTTTGATTTGTTCATATTTAATTATTTTTTTTCCATCCCCTTATTTTAACTTTATTCCATGATAAATCTATAGTTATTTTTTATATTATGATGGGAATTTATATATTATATGGTGAAATTTAGAACGGTTTTAGATATTTTTATGTATTAGTGTTAATAAAGGGAGGCTGAAATGATTGTTTAGATAGTTGTGATGACTTTTCCTATAGATAGAACTAGGTACCTTGGTAGAGTTCCTGAGTAATTTTAGTACCAAGTGCGCAATAAGGAACCTCATGGAGGGGAATTAGGTACCTATAATCCCCATATGGTAGTTTTAAAATTTAAAATATATTAGTTCACTGTTTTAAATTAAAATTAAATCATCTAATCTTCTTATTTTTTGATCAACATAGGTAGTAAAAACTCTCATTCCACTCCTCTCATCTTCCTCATCTTGAATCCCCTTAATTATGGATTTTTTAATTGATAAATAATTTATCATAGTATTTATTTGAAAATAAATAATTAAACTTCATTTTCATTTAGTTCTCTTATAAATTATTCAATATCATCTACCTAGAATCCTTGATATGGGGGGTCTCATAATTCATTATTCTAGACAGTAGATCATGAACTAAAATAGGATGCAAGATGAGTCTACTCCTCCTAGTCTGTATAATGTTTTCCCTTTTATTTTCAATTTATTTATATGTACCTTTTTATATGAGAGGTAAAGCTATGGGGAATTTCTGTGAATATGAAATAAATTTTTTCCATCAGATCATAGGGTCTTTAAGTATGATTGTATGATCCAACTAATGACAATGAATGAAATATCACTTGTACAGAGTTTTATTTTGGATTATCACATTATTAATTACTAAAATAAATGTGTCCGATATATGTAATTTTATCTATATAATGAATTATTTCCCAAATATGGATATTCTATATCTTCATCAAATCTGATAAAATGGTATTTGACAATTCTATAAAATGTGATGGGTTCTCTTAAGGTATGATGACATGTTAGATTACATTTGATAATTAAGTTGTGATGTTATAATATAAAAATGACTAATCTATCAAGATTTAATGGAGGGTAAATCATTTTTCATTGTACTCCCAAGAATAGGAACCCTAGAATGGTATGTTAGATTATTAAATTGTAATTTTTATCACCTTATAAATTAAGGATAATATAATCAAAAATCATTATTATATTTCCAATTCAAATTAATGAGAAAATATTTCTATAATCTAGTATGTAATTTATGGGTCGATTAACTAAAATATTGGTGTGGCTTGATTAATGTATTTATTTGAAAAAACATTATGTTTTTATAATTTTGTTTTAATGAAAAAATAATATATAATGATCAATTCATATACCTAACAACCACTAACCATAGGTATGTTCAATAGAAATTCAATGACTGGTGAATAAAATAATGGGTTTTTTATAGTGACCTAGGCTTAACACACATGGATAATACGTCATTTTATATGTGTATTCAGCACATTAAAAAAATATGCCCAATGACCGTAACAGTTTAATGTCTTTGGTAACTTGGAACAAAATCATCTAACTTCTTGAAAAATATTAAATGATTACAACAATGATATTTCTATTTATTTATTCTACCTAAAACCATTTTTCATAACCTTGTTAGAGGAAATATAAGAAAGGGTGAGTTAAGATACTCAGTAAGGGTAAATAAAAGAGATACCAAAATATAATATTAGCATAAATATATGGGAACATGAGAATATGACTGTAAGATATTACCGTGCATATCTAAGATTGTATATGTAAGTCATGGAATAAATATTTGTAGATCATAAGAAATAAATCATAAGATAATCAATATAATTACCAATGAAAGCATATAATAGGAATAATACATGGAATTATTGCAGAAAAATAAGCATATAAAATAATTTAAATATTTTTTAAGTCTTATTTAGATATTAATATTGTTAATATGTTCTAACTCCCCATAAAATATTTTTAGTAATGGATTACTTCCCTGAAAATATGTTCATTCATGGTTTACTCCCAAGAACATCTTAGTGGACAAAGTCCTTTACTAAACCTAGTTCACTCACTATTCTACCCATGACTATATCAAGAGAGATAAATACATAACCCATGCATTAGTGGAAGATATTTGTACCACCTATATCATAATTAAATCATATATACATGTTCTACAATATTTTAAATAATCATATCATAAACAATGAAATGAAATGGGTATCATAAATATGTCATCACCTAGTAACATGTAGAAAGGAAAAAGGTTTAATAATCATTTCATCAAAGCATAAACTATGAAAATAAGAGGTTTTGATTAGAATTTAACCTTTGAAATAGAAATATGTATCATAAATATATAACCTATGAAATATAAATATTTTTCATAAACATCTTTATATCAAAACATAAACTATATATAAAATTAATATACACAGAATCCTTAGATCAAATCCCTTGTAAAGAATTGATAACATCAGAGGATGTGATATTAGTAAATAATATATTTTTTTTAATTATTTTAAATAAAATTCATAAGAAAAAAACACTTTCATGCTGAAAAAAAACTTTTTAAAACATAAAACATTTTGAAAAAAATTCTCTGAAAAAAACCTTTAATAATTATAAAGAAAGTTTAAATATTATTTAATATAATTTATACTTGAAAAAATGTAATATAATATTGAAAAAATTCATAAAACATTATTCTTTGAAGACATATTAATTATAATTGAAAATAGTTTTTGAAAATTTGGTTTTTAATGAATAGATAGTTGCGACCAAGAAAATATATATAAAGTCACGTTTTATTATACAAACATTCTTAATTATCATAAGTATTAAAAAATGGAAAATTGTAACAATACATGAAGATATAATTCATGACCATAGGAGAATAAAATTTATCATATTTCATGAGATATGTATCCTAATATTTAATCAATCGAAGCATAATAATAAACAACCCCAATAAACGATGAGATTTTATTAATAACAAGTTACCACTTTGCTAACTTTGAATCATAACACCTAATAAAGAATAACATTAAATAAATAATAAACTATCATAAAAATAATTATATTATCTATATAACATGCTAAATGACTATGAAAATACCTCATATAGTAATATATGTTCATAAAAAAAACATGTGTCTCCAATAAGGCAACTTTAGACATAACTACCACACAGATTTGGTATCTTTTGATCCATAAAACAACATGAATGAAATATCATTAAATAGATATTTATATAAAATTTAATTTAAATATAATAAACATATAAAAAAATCATGGTCATTCTATAAAACAAACAATATCAATTAGTGGTGAAAAAGGAATAAGTCTCACAGAAATAAAATTGAGACTATAAAACCCCTTACCATAATTCTTGACATTCATTCTACACATTCAAACATTCTGTTTAATAAACATATGATTATTATAAATCTGACACAGAACCATATTCTTATATATAACAAGATATATTATTTTTTATGACTTTATATTTCTTATTTATTAGAAATTACATGTTAATGTTACATTTCGGGTAATATCCTCTATTTTTTCGTATATGCTTTGACTTTTTATTCTCAATCCTTCAGTTAGATCATTATTATTCACATTTAAATACTATAAAACATGATATAAATATCATATATATAAAGTATATATATATATATATATATATAATAATCTTTAAAGGATATAAATATTATATGGAATACAACATTCATGGAGATGGTAGGTCGTACGTACGCATGAACAATGTTTCTATTTTCTTATAATATTGAATGAAAGTAAATAAAATATATTTTTATATGTATATATTATTTTACATTAGGATTACTATATCATATTTATCATATACATTTACTAAATCAATCCTCAATAAATTCCAGGTAAAGTTTGAATGAATCACGTTGCTTTGAGGAGGTTGCAGTCCATTGGTCCACAAAAAATGTTATCATATTATTGAAAAAAATGGAAAGATATATGTTATGTTTCATATAATAATTAATTAATAAATATCATATATAAACATAATTTACATAATTATTATGATCCTTTAATGGTGTAAAGGGGAGAATGAGCGACATTAGTTTGTGGGGTGGTAGTCCGCCATACACATAAAAGATTATTTGGTATCCCATTTTATGGAATTCTATGTCATTTATTTTTAAAACATTAATATAAAAATATATAAGTATATTTAAAATACTTAATTTTTATATAATCATGGAATAATAATATGTAAGGTGGTCGGTAATGAAAATAAAAAAAAATATCTTTTGGATGGATGTTACCTCTTAATGGGTAACTCCACTTGGTTTGCAGAAAAGGGATTCATTAGATGGATTTATGCCCATTTTGAGGAATATTTTATTAATGGAGAGAAGTTAGGATCAAATTTGGTTATGTTTTGGATGATCAAATGTGTCATTATATGCTTGAGAATGGTAAGTGTTAATTCCTATTTCCTGATTATGGGGTTTCATTATTTTGAGTACAAAAATATAATAACTGTTGGGATGTATACCTTACATAATGTTCATAAAAAATTGATAAATAATGGATTAATGTTTATTTATGGCCTATCAAAACCTCAACCTCACAAAAATATGTGTATTTTAAAAAAAATTGTTCCCTAACTTCTATATTTCCCAACTTTTATCATTTTTTTATTAAGGTAACTAGTTTTCTACCATAAGTAATTTAAAAATTAATAATAATTAAAAGTAATATTTTTTAAAACCTATAGACCCACTAAATTCTAAATATGATTTATAATTTTGAAAAAATAATTTTTGTGTTGGAAATTAATTTTTAAACAAGTTCATGTGGCGCATAGAAACCCAACTTTAATCCCAACTCTGCTAATAATGCTTAAAAATATTTAAAGGTAAAAATGTTCACTATAAAAGAGTAATTGGTATATAAATACACAATATTATGTTTTTATTAACATTGAAAAAATCATATGGTAGAATATAGTATTTCTATTAAATTTAAATATTTTAATAATTTTTTATAAAATAACATTAATATCAATTTTGAAATTATTTACTTAATTTAAATTTAAAATTGTCAATACGAATATGGAATTTGATTATTTTATGTTCACACCAGTTTAATAATGATATATTAATATAAAAAATAATGAAACCAATTCAATAAATTTACTTTATTTTTAATATTTTTATTATCATTTATTTTAGTTTACAATTAACAAAATATTTTTCGTATTTGGAATTATACAATAATTTAATATTAAAATTTCATCTATAAAAAATAATAATAAATTAATTGATAAAAATAAACACCATTGTATTTCAAAATTATGTGAAAATTTAAACAGATGTTTTTTTCTGTACACATCTCAACGCTTTATAAATGATAAAGGTATGTAATGTTCTTTTTTTCTTTTTATTTAACTAATTAAAATGTTCACATTCATGAAATATTTTCCCAATAACTCATAAAATTAAAACAATGAGGTGTTAGTTTCATAATATATACATTCAATAAATTTTCTTTACAATTTAATAGGTCATTTTTTCCTTTAATATTAAACATTAACCACAATGTAAACTAATATTTATCTTAATAAATGTAATTATTTTTAATAAATATCAATATTAGTTATACATAAAAACAATTGTTACCATAATAGAAATTATAAATTATTCAGATTAAATATATGGAATCTATTTATCTAAATTAAATACACATAATTGGTAGAAATTAATTTAAAACTAATCTCATTGACTTGTTGAGAAAGCATGTTTTTTAAGGTAAATGATTTAATGTTTAAAAGTTTTTATATCTAATATCATTGGGAAATTTGTTTCAATAACATATATTTTATTAATTAATGTATAATTGATCTAATTAAACTTTAAAACCAAATTATAATATAATTTAAAATTATAAATAAATTATATGAAAAAGTTATTTAAATTAAAATTCATAATTTTTCACTATTACTACAAAAATAATGTTTTCTTGAAAAAACCTAAATATTCACTCTAAAATAATTTTGAAATTATAAATTTTGAGAAAGAATTTTATTTTTTCAAACTGAAATTCTGAAATTTCATAAAAATAGATTTATTATTTTTTTTATAGAAGGACATCAAAAGAAAGTCATTAGGGAAAAAGTTATTTTATATCATATAAATACTTTAAAAAATTAAATTTTATTTAAAATATGTTTTATCGTCATAAAAACATTATAAATAATATATTGAAATTATTTATTTATATTCATATTACTTTTTTTAATTGTATTTTTAAAGCTAACTCATTTAAAAAACTATAATAATATAAGGTGGTTTCATAGAAATGCATTGTTGCATGTAATGCAAGCCAAGTTAGAGATGTGCGTAATGTAATCTTGTCATTATGTTTCATATAATGAAAGCATAACTTTGTATAGCATAAAAATAAAGAATAAATTTGAGGATTCATATAAAATAGTCTATATTGAAAGTTGCATGAAATTAAAAATATCAAAAATAATAAATTAATTTGAAACATTTTCACAAAATATTGGGGTGTTACAATCTACACCCCTTAAATTGAATTTCTTCCTTAAAATTTATATGGATATCAATTGTTTTATAATTTAATGTTACTTTCCTAAAAACACACATTTTATGATTTAATACTGAAAAATTATTTGAAATGTGATATAAGAAACATAATGGTTACCCAATGTAACTCATAACTAGGTTTCTGTATAGGAGAACATGGGTGGATAGTGAAAACATGGACATAGAAGAGAAATATAAATATCAAATTCTGATGGAGTCTGATAAAGAACTTGTTTGGGAGAATTTTCATGATAAAAAACCATAACCATGGGAGGCTTGAAAAAGGTCATTGATATCATCAAAAATAATCACAACATGACTACATTTTATTTCACGAACTCGTTTCCAAATGATGAATTATTTTCATTATATTATATACCTACATTATTTCATTCCATTTAATTATTGAAATATCACCATTATGTTGTTCCTCGGTCAATTTCCACTTAATATCTTATTCCACGAAATAAAGGACAATTTTTCATTCTTAAATAAATTGATGATCATGAGATCCATAAATAAAATTATAGTTCATTTCCTCTGTTTATAGTTATCATTACAAAAAAATGGTTAACATGGGTTGTCAAATATGTATAAATCCTTATATGGTGAGATAGTTCAAAAATATCTAAAACCTCATCCCATGTATAACTTATACCATTCCACAAATTTTCAAATTTGTAACCCTTCCAAAAGATGAAAATACAAAACATTACACTGAAGTTCACTAAATTTGTTAAAATCATCTTAACATTGATACCCCATACATCATATAGTAACTCTTGGTAGTCACATAACATACATGTGAGTAACATCGTCATTTATTATCTTAAAACATTTTAATTACCTGAATTACCCTGTATGCTTATTGAAAACACAAATTATTCATCGTTTATTATATAAGACATAGATTATTGGATATATTCCTAAAATACAAAAAAATGTAAAATCTGTGCGTGATAACATAAACCACAATGTAAAAATATGCTTAATCAATTATGAGTTACACGATACCATCCAATTTACATATTCATAACCAACATATCATTATTCAAAGATCATTATCTCAATGTCAAGAATATATTAATGTTCATCTTTCACTTCATCATGTGTTTTCCATGAATATCACCATTCCATTAAGTCAATTTCTTATTACATCAAAACATTCTACATATTATCGTATATCCTTAAATAAAAATATAAAATGAACAATAATTATATATCACACAATTCACAACTCTTGAATCCAAATATATAAAATATTTTATTACTTCATCCATAAGGTAATAATCTGGCTACCTCATCCTATTACTCAACACCAAATTCCATTGACAGTTCCCCAATAGTATCATCATCATCTTTATCAATATAACCATTACTCAAACCACATTGTCGATTATCTTCATGAGTATTCCAAATAAGACATTGATTTTAATAATTCTAACTCATTCCACATTTAAATCAATTAACTATAAATTATTTCATATGGTTTCCATTGTTATCATCCATTATGTTAAAAAAAATATTCATTTTTTTAATATATTTACCTTTTTTTGTCTTTTTTTACCCAGTCAAAACATTTACTTGTTCCTTTAAAAAATTACATGATTTATCCTCTCATCATTCTCAACATAAAGAAAATTGAATCTAATTTCATCAATGGTCTCCATTACCCTAACTCTTAGTGACATTTTTTCTTTTCTTCTTTGGTGAGTCCAGGTGTTGGTTAAGGTACACATTGTTAATCAACTTTCGTGAAAAGTAATTTGGCATGATCACAACATCCTTCACTCCAGTAATCATCCCATTTTATTTTACATCAAAACAATTACTGTCACATTCAACATTAACCCAATTCGTTCTGGTTACCACCCAAGATTAAAACCAAAAATAATAGTGTTAGAATCACTTATCATAATAAAAACCCAATAAAATCATGGAAAATCACTTATATGGTTTCTAAATTATGACACCTTATTTTAAATCAATGAAACATTGGGATTTTCCATAGTTACATCAATAGAAATATCCTCATAAATATCCCCATTGGATCTCACTAATGTTTTCTCATTATAGATTCAAATTGATAACTAAAACATTACTTTTATACAAACTATGGAAACCCAGGCTTAACATAAATGAATATTATATCATTTTAAGTTATTATTCAACACATTATAAAAACTCATCCTTTAGGACCTTATTATTTTAGTGCCTTTAGAAACATGGACCAAAATATTATAACTTGTTGAAATATTTCTAATAATTCCCAAAAATATCTTATCATTTTGTACATAAACTTAAAATCTTAATTAATTACATTGGGAAAGTAAACATAAGAATGGGTGATATCAAAGTTTCAATAAGGGGAAATAAAAGAGACACATAAGCATAACATGATCACAAGGGTATGTGAACATGATAATAACAGTTTTTGATCATTAAATTTATTTAAATGATAAAAAAATATGAGTCATATAATAAATACTGTCTATTCATAAGACATGAATGTTAACCGAATCACGAGAATAATCCATGAGAGAATAACATGGGAATAAAACACAGAAATATAGTAGACACAGAAGAATATAAAATTATTTTAATAGTTGACAAGTATTATTTCCATTTCCATAATTGTGGTATGGGTTTACGACCCATACTATCTTGGTATTTGTGGTTCATTCCAATGACTATGTTAATATTTAAGATTCACTCCCAATACCTCCATAGTTGGTAAAGTCCATTACAACACTGAGTTTACTCCCCATTCCCCCATATCATTCTCATGAGATTTAAATATTTACCTAATGATTTGAATAGAGATATAGGTCCCACCCATATCATAACTAAATAATATATAACTTTTCTAAAATATCCAAAACAATCATATTATAACACAATAAATGAAATGAGTATCATAAACATGTCATCATGTTGTAACCTAGGGAAGAAATGACTGCTTTCATAATCATTTCATTAAATAATAACCCATGAAAATAAGAGGATTTAATAATAATATAAGGCATTGAAGAGAAACAATATTCAAAAAATATAAAACATTTTATAGAGAAATGGGTTTCATAAACATCATTCCATTAATACCTAAATAATTTATAGAATTCATATGAATATAACCCTTATATCATATCCCTAGTAAGAAATCAGTAACTACAAAAGATTTCATCTTTGAATGAAAATAACTTTTCATAAATATTTTGAAATTAAATCTTTAATAAAAATAAATCTTGTCCTTTGAAAAAAAATAATCATTAAAACATAACATATTTTTAAAACCATTATCATTGAAAATATCCTTGAAAACATATCTAGGATGTTTGAAAACATTTTGAGAAAATTTTTCCTAGAAAATAAATAAAATAAGATTAAAAAAATTTCAAAAACCTATTTTATTTAATATATAAAAATAATTATTGAACCCAATTTGAAATAATTTTTAGAAAATATCATTTTTAATGAACAATTATTTCAAATCGAAGAGATTGATAAATTGGGGTTTTCATAAAAACATTTACTAAATTATATTAAATATAAAGATGTTCAAAATGGTAAAAATATATTAAGATATAATAAATAATTATAGGATGAAAAAATTCATGATATTTCTTGAGATTTGGAAGATAATATTTCTTCAATGGAAAAATAATCATAAATAATCTAGATAAATGATGGGATTGTAGCAATAAACTATTACCACTTTGGTAACATTGAATCATAAACCCTATGAAAGAATAACATTAAATTGAGTTTAAAATATCGTTAAAATAATTATATTATTGATATAATTTGTCAAAGGTCTATCTATACTCCATTTTTACAAATTTATGTGTATAATATAATATTTTTCTTAGAGAAGGAAATTTTAGAAAAAACTACCATACTGGTTTTGTATCTTTTGAACTGAGAAACCCCATGAATAAAATATAATCATATATATTTGTAGATAACATTGAATTTTATAAAAATTGAATAAATTTATGGTAATTATATATAATATACAAAATAAATGAGTAGTGAATTATGTATTAGTCTCTCAGAAATGAAAGTGATACTAGAAATCCCATTACCTTAAGTCATGAGTTTCTAGGTACACATTAAAACATTAAATACAATAAATATAAGTGTATTATAAATATAAAATAAATAATATTATTATATATAATACCATATATTATTTTATTATGACATTATATTACATTTTTTTAATAAATTCATGTAAATGACACATTTTGGGTAATATCCACTTTGTTTTTCTTATATGTTTTGTCTTTTTGTTTTTGATCATCATACTTAGATCATTAATTAATTATTTTCATAATTTAAAAAATTATATAAATATCATATATATCCATTATATAAATATTCATAATAATATATAAAATATAGAAATATGAAATGGAATACACCATTTATGTGGACAGTATGTCGTACGTATGTATGAATGTTGTTTCCATTTTCATGTCATATTGAAAGAAAGTAAATAATATATATATGAATATATATATATGTATTATCATTAAATTATTTTTCTTATTCATATATATGATATAATTTTTTAAAACCCATACTTAATACATTCCATGTAAATTGGAAACGAATAAAATCGCTTTGAGGAGGCGGTAGTCCATTTTCCCCCAAATGAAGTTATTATATTTACAAAAAAATGGAATTACTGAAGAATTATTAATATAATAATTAAATAAGAATAATTAAATCATATATATCATATATATATATATATATATCATGTCCAATATAAATTAGTTTATAATTTCCATCCTTGAAAGGTGATAATGGAAGAATGAGCGACATAGGTCCGCGAGGTGGTATTCTGCCATACAGACGAATGATTATTGTGTATCCCATTTAATTATAGTGTGTGTGATTTTAGGTAGATACATTAAAATATAAATATATTTTTTTATTTATTAAAACAATTATATTATATAATTATGGAATAATAATATTTGAGGGGGTTTAGATTGAAAATAAAATAAAGAGCTTCTGGATGGATATTACATCTTCTTTGGTTAACTCTTCATGTTTTGAACCAAATGGATTCCTCAGTTTGATTTATGACTATATTGAGGAATGTAGGTTGCTTTAGAGTCCTTGGATGTTTATTTGGTAATGTATTTTATTACCCAATGAGTCTTTAGTGATGTGATAATGGGGAAGAGTGAATACCTTTTTTAGAGGAGGGGGTGGAATTCTTATAAATACCAAAAGGTAAACACTATTGGGAGGTATAACTATCCTTATATGATTAAATAATGGATATATAGTGAATTAAAGGGTAATTATATTGGTTAAAAACCTCCACCACTCAATAATAAGTTAATTTTTATAATGTGTTCCCTTAAATTCTATGTTTCCCCACTTTTATCATTTTAGTTTTTATTAAGATAACTAGTTTTATTACCAATGTAATTTAACCAATAAGAAAAAATTAAAATTTTATTTTTTAAAAAATATAGACCGAAATAATAATATATATGATATTTTATTTAAAAAATCCAATTTCTGGTGGAAACTAATTTTAAAATAAGCGCATATAAAGCCCAAAAAACTGCTTTAACCCAAACCATGCTAATAATATTTTTTCTATATATAGGTAAATATATTCATTAAAAAAATTAATTTATCCACCAATAGACTATATATTATATTTATTAACTTCGACAAATAATTCGGTAGAATATTGGATTTTTAAAAAATTGTAATTCTTTTAATATATATTAATATATTATAAAATAACCATATTGTTAATTTTAACATTATTTACATAATTGAACTTTAAATATACAATGAAATATATGGAATTTGAATATATTATGTTAAAACCTATTTAATAATGATATATTAATCTAAAAAATTCGGGACAATATTTTAGTCAATTTACATTACTTTTATTATTTTTAGTATCATTTATTTTTGTTTGTTATTAACTAAATAATTGCTCCTTTTTAAAATCCTTAAGCTATTGATCTAACTGATTCTTCTATAAAAATTAAATTTTGGATTAATATTATTATGAAAATTTAATTAACTTTCCAAATAATGTGAAAAACCTAACTAATCAGGGTTTTTTTCATATCTCAAGGCTTCATAAATTTAAAAGGTAAAAAGATTCCTTTTTACCTTTTTCCTTACAAAACGTATTATATAGGCCACTTTCATGAAATAGTGTCACCATAAATAATAAAATTTGAATCAAACGTTGAATATGGTCTAAATATGTGAATCCAATGTCTTTTGGATCAGTTTAGAGATCATTTTCACTGTTTGATTAATGTTTAATCACTAGGTAAACTAATTGTTTCTAAGATCATAGTAATTAATATTTATTAATTTCACTAATATTTTTTTTAAAAACCTAGTTGAACATACTATATATTATAAATTACTTTTTTTACAAAAATAGAATCAATTTTTTCAAATTAATAAAATATAATAAATAGATATTAACTTAAAATTAATCCTATAATTGTTTTATGAAAGCAACATTTGTTTTAAGAAAACATATTTAAAAGTATGAAATGTTTTTATATCAAATTTTGATGTGAAATTGGTTCTAATGGCCTGAATTAGATTAATTTATGTAAATTTTATCTAAATTGAATTTAAAAAGAAATTAAAATTTTATTTAATGGTATAAATAAATTAGATAGAAAATAATTTTTGAATTCAAATTCAGTATTTGCCCATATTCAACAAAAAATAACATTTTTCAGAAAAACACCCAAATATTCACCCTAATATAATTTTAAAATTTTAGATTAAAAGAAAAATGTTAATTTATATAATTAAATATCAATATTTTTATAAAATTAATTTTATTATTGTTCATAGAATTACATATAAATATATTAATTTGAGAAAAATAGTATTTTCAATTGTATAGACTTTACATAAATGTATTTTTTTTATCAATATGACTTATATTTATAAAAATATTATAAATAATATTTACAAATAAGTTACTAATATTCATATTAATATTTTTAATGGCTAGGTTATATCTATCGTTGAATAAAATTATAATAATAAAATGGTGTTTCATAGGAACGCAGAGTTGCGTGTAAGACATGCCAAGTCATTGTTGCACGTAGCCTAAGTTTACATTAATGTATCATATAACAAAAGATTAAATTGGTGTATCATGTAAATACATAATAAATCAGTTCATTCATATAACAGAAGCTATATATTGTGTTACAGGAAATGAAAAATATCCAATGGATTAACTTAATTCCAAAACATTTTACAAAATCTATAGTTGTAACATTTACACACCATTGTGGATATTTTTTTCATAAATCATATTAAATGTATATACCAACTAAGAATATGGATACATCATTAATACATATAATAGTCACTAAAATATTCAATTAATAAATAAATTCTCCCCAATAGGGATCCCATAATTTAATAACAAACACTATTTCTTTATGAAAACATATAAATTATGGAATGCATCTAAAAATAGATTGAACTCAAAACATGTGATATCTCCTAAGAGTGTGTACATATAGGTTGGAATATGATTACCCATTGGGATATTATAATAATAAGAACATATAGTGAATACATTAACACGACAATATGTATTTAAACAAATGTTTCACAATATTGTAAATAATAAATATATACTATAATTTTTTTTAAAAATTGAATAATTATATAAGTAAAATTACAAAAAAAAAATAACTATAAATTATAATTTAAAAACATATAATATATTATTTTACTTCCCATTAAAGATAGTTGTTATAGTTTTTTAAAAACATGTAATTGATCAGTAGATTTTATCTTATGAAAAAATATATAATATGTTAAGTAATATTATATATTTTGTATTTAATGTATATTTATATTCCTCAAAATGGATATATGATGGATGTAAAACATTAATATGATAACTAAATAATTTTATAAGTATTTATGATAATTTTTAGACTTTTAATTCAATAATGATTCAAATGGAGGATTGATTCAATTCCCATGCCTTGGTTCTGTAGGAAGATCATGGTTAACATGTGAGAAAGTGAGTTAAAAATAACACTATAAATAGTTTAAAAAAAATTTCATGTTTGATATCACAATAGATAAAACTATCAAGAGGATAATAGATTTTATTCATCTAAATGGATTGTTATGAAAATTTATATTTTTATTAAGTTTCAATTTGTTTCAATAAACATATTCTAATGTAGACAAGTGCATATGGAAAGGAATACTGAAACACAATTCTTTCCTATTGATCTTAATGAGTATGTTGATAATGTAAGAAAGATGATGGAAGATTCAACTGCATGAGTATATTAAGAATGTGTAAGGAAATGAGAAAACATGATTTTTCATGTCATTATATCATGGGAATGTTATATATGGATTTAGAAATACTCTGGATGACTATATTCTTATATTAATTAAGGATTTACTATCTGAGGAGGCATATATTCTAGAAAACGATAAAATGGGTTAAAAGTTGGTTGAAAATTTTGTATTTTCATATAATAGGATCTCTTATTTCCTTAATTATTATTATCAATTATTGTAGTAAAATATGGATTTAAGTCAGTGAAAATAATGTGATACATCAAGGTGGAAGACAAATTAATATGGAACTCAATCCCATATAATAGATAATGTGATTTTGAACTTCCCATTAATTATTATATATAAAAATATTTCATTTATTAACTAATTTCATGAAATTTGAGATGGAATAAACTTGAATGAAATGATTATAATGCTGAAATAGTGTATCATATTGAAAGGTTAGCATGGAAGAAATTTGATAGGTTACATCCTGATTTTGCAGCTGGCTGAAGAAATGCTAAATGGGAACTATCACATGATAGTTTCAACCCATTTTTTCAAATTCACACTACACACAATACTTATATTTTTTCAATCACATTTATAACTTTCCATCAAGAATTTTTATGAAGAATCTATTTACTAAAATGATTTTATTGATATCTAGAACTGGTAATACTAGAAATGATATTAACATATACTTATAACCATTAATATGTGAGATAATTATGATTTAGATTTTTTCTTTGAAAGACTATGATTCCTTTAAAAAGGATTAATATATTTTTATTGTTAGAGTTATTATAGAAAATAAGTTATTTATATAAATATATAATGATGTCGGTTTTGAGTAAAAAAGGGAAAATAACATGCACTATTTTTTTAAAAAAAATACATGTTCATGTGCATTAAAGTTTCAACGAATATTTAGCTTCACAGGGCATCGACTATTTCTACAAATGGATCATCCATTCCAGAAAAATTAGAGATATATCAATAAAGTATCAAAGATAGCTGAAACTACTCAAAGAATATCATGGAATGATATTGTTTAAGAATATGATGGTTTTAATTATGTTCTAAGACAATTTCAATAAAATATCAGAAAGTGAAATACTATTGATTTAAATTTCTTTATAAATTGTATAAAAAAATATATTATTTTATATAAAATTGGTCATCAAATTTAATGTTTCATTGTTTTGATATTATGAATATTGAAATAATCATTTTTGATATGTTACTTTTACACATTTAAATGTAATGGAAAATAGATGATTTATGTTCATGTAATGATATGACTGTTAGGGTATAAAAGAATGACATCATCTAGAGTTAATTGGTCTAAATAAATGGAAAGTAAATTATTCTAATTATTCTATGAAAAATGCATAGGGAAAAAACTATTGTTAGGTTGTGGAAAGGTAGATGGTTCTTGATTTTTATTCAAGTAAAATATCAAAATGTCTGAATACAGAAGAAGTGAAAATAAAATCTCTTATAAACTATGATTATTAGGTCTTGTTACATGTTTAGATTCCCATTTCCATTCAAAATATACTTTCACATAATGTTAGATTTGTTGTGAATAAGTTCTCTCATTTTTACCGACACATATATATACATTAAGCTAGGAAAAGTGGGAAATGACTCATCGTATAGTATTATTTAACTAGGGTGTTATTTATGATTACAAATTGTAAGTAAAATAGTAATATATATATTTTTTAATTGTGCGATTTATTTATAGATTTTTTAGTATTTAGTGCTTTAATATTCTAATAGAACAGTTAGACATCATAAAAAGAATATAGTGTTCACTTTGTGTTAAGAGGGAGAAACAATTGCACAAAATTGGATTTACTACTTGGTTAATTTCAATGGTAATAGATTTTCATTTTTAATAACTTAATCATGCATATATATTTAATATTTTATATTGAAATATTTTAGGTTCTAACATTACCAATGAATGTTTTCTCGTATAAAATTAAAGTGTATTCCTTTGGTGAAAATAATGTGACCTGTTAAAATTGGGAAATAGTATTCGATGGATTTAAACTTTATACAAATACTTATGCAAGAAAAAATTCAAACACTATATGAATGTATCAAGATAATCACCAAAATATTTTTTTAGGTGAGTACATCAAAAAAATCAACTTCGATTAGAAAATATATCATATTACAGGGTTTTGAATGAATAGTTTTATTATATTACTATACACATTTCCATGTCAAAATGGTGAAATACGAGTTGTTTGATTGAATGAAACAATATGGTATGAATATGGATAATTACTAATTTAGAGAAATTGATATGAACCATTATTTTCATTCTAACGAAATGTATAATTTTTTATCATATGATAGTCATGAGTTTTATGTAACTAAGCCATTAAACAATAATTTGGTGTTATTTTTGATGTCATTCATAGAAATGTTTATGATTCAGTCATGGATGCTAATGATTTTTTAAATTAAACTGTTAGTATTTAATCAAAAAATTTATTTCATAAAATATATTATTCAATTTTTCGAATTGTTTCTAAATCGGAAATTGTATGAGAGAACACATTACATAGAAAAATTTCCAACAATTAATTGGATTTTATTGTAGTATTTAACGTTTTTTTTAAATTCATACACGATATCAAATTATTTTTATGAATTATATTGTGAAAAATTAAGATGAGTTGACATTGTGGTAACTGAATATTAATATTTATTGAAATTATGGATTTTATGTTGATAACTATTTTCATTAAAAATAATTTTTCAATTTTTTAATTTTTTTTGATGTCGGTCGTTTTTATTATCTAAAATTTTCATTTTCTACATTTATCTTAGAATAGTATTTTAAATTTCTAGGTCAAGATGTTTGATTATGATGATGTTAGAAGGAGAATAATGTAGAGGAATGGACAACATATTAGATATTTAGGAATGTATCAAGTGACCCCCAATATGAATACATTTTATGTTTAAATATTATTTCTATTTATATTAATTATCTTGTTATCATTCATTTTATATTACCGACAAGGTTATTTTAGGCTACATCATCAAGGATCCATTAATATTATAATGTGATGGAATATAGTGTTACATGGGGTACTGGAATGATTGATTCTATTGTTCATCCAACCACTATATTGTTTTAGTCACTGGAAGATCATTTAGGTCATATTTCTTTTATAATAGTTCAATAACCATGAGGTCATCCTTTGATTACTCCATCCCATTATTTTCCATACCCACATTTTCTATATCAATTTCTTCTTACAGCCACACAAGATGGTAGTTCTCAGGCTCCTATACCTCCTTATCACCCAATCCCACCATACATTGTACAGGGCACTATGCTTCCATATATCCCATCGCATATCCATATCCATATAAATTATCATATTTACATGGATATCCATCAATTTTTCTACCTCTATCAGTACATTTATCATAAAAAACTATATAAATTACTCCCACTATATATATACCACATAATATACAGTATACTCCCCCTGACCCTCTAGATGAAACACTCCAAGGTTTGTAAAATATATCATTAGTTTTTGGGTGTTTAAATATTACTGATAGTGAATAATGATAAATTTATATATACTATTTTCGATTACTAACTATTTTTATTGATTAGATGCATATTCTACTATATGACGCGGTCGCGTGAAAATAAAAGAGGTATAAAATCTATAAAGACATATCATGGTTCATTACAAATAAGAATGCATCATCAAAAGGATACATGATAAGGAATGTATATGGTTTTTGGGAACACTTAAAAAACACAGCAATTTCATTTAGGTTCAACAAATAAGTTGGTGGGAAGTTAGAGGATAAATATAGGACAATGCCTAGTTTGAGAGTTTGGTATGTAAGGTTAATCAACATTTGTATATATTAATTTATAATATTAGGATGAAAGATATATTTTATAGTGCGCCATCAATATAATAGTCCTAATACATAAAATCCCATGATTATGAGGTTAATGGAGTTGGATTAAATGTGGGGAATATACAAGTAATACTTTTATAGTTATTGGAAATTGATAGTAGATACTGGGTTTAATGAAATATTTATCATCCCTGATTGGTAGATTTTATAGTAAAAATATATGATTATGTAATAGAAGATTTCATAGTTCATTGCATAAGTTAAATTTATATAAATAATCATTTCATAATTTGGAAATTATATGAAAATTATAAATTACCTATTTTATTGATGTTATAAAAATTATATAATATTTTTTATATGAAAATTATAGAATAAATAAAACATATAAACATAAAATAAAATATATTCACACTCTTTGTCAAACTTCTCCCCCATATTATTGGAAATCAAAATAAATTTAACATATAAAATATTTATCATAATTTTATTGAAATATAGATTTATTAGCATTAATGATTTGTTTTTGTTTAAAAAGAGTTTGTTTTTAAATAAAATTTAGGTCTATACATATTCATAAACAACTACATAATGATATCATATTTTATATCATACCTATTTTTTATTACACGATAAATATTGAATCTATTGTGTTTACAACCCACTTATAAAGATAAATTCTCATGTTTAGAGACATTATTTCTCTTCTTTTAGTTTTTTACCATCGCTAATCAATTTATTTTCTTCTTTCCATGCTGAGTTAAGGAATAATTATTTATCCTGGATGATCATTTGGGTTGAAATTCTTTTTCAAAATCATCTTGTATCTTAGTTATATATAATTATAATTTATTGATCATTCAATAATTGTAGAACGTCAATTCTAGATTTACTTTATACTAATTTATTCCATAGCTGATATATTTTGATAGGAATGAAATAAAATCCTTTAAATAATTTATATTTCATCATATTCTAGTTTATTTTTACTTTTCTTCATAGAAAAAGTGTTCTCTGAACTATTATTGAAGTTAAAAAAATATCATTCCCATCCATCCAATTGATCTTCACATGTGGACCTATTCTTATTTCAAATAATAAAAAAATTAATCTTATTAATTTAAATATGATATATTCATTAATCTTATTATACAAATATTTTAGCATAAAACATATAGGGTTATATTCCCTTGAGTTTTTAAACAGTGGTGGAATTCACAAGTGTCTCTCCATAAGGTTATATTAAAGAAATAATATAATTTACCTTGCTAGATAATGTATCCCCTATCTCATCTTATATCATCCATGTATTTTTAAATTTATAATGATATTATTGGATTTTTGAATCCTTGAATTTCATATCTATTTTATAAATATCATTCTAACTCTTTTTAATTTAATGAGTATTGTTTCATCCGATTAAATTTGTTAGATCATTCTCTAACAGTGATTGATGAAGAATATCACATTCCGTTATATCACCCTTAGTATTATCTTAGTCATGTTTGGTAAGAGTGAATTCATTAATTTTTTGCTCTATAAATCATATTTTAGTCCATGTATATTTTAAACCAACCATTCACTCAAAAAATAAACACAATTGTATCACATATATGAATTGATTTCTCCTAAATGAATTTCATATTATTTATGTGATATAAATAAAGTAATGACATATATTAAAACGAACTCAAAACCCTCAGAATATGTACATGTAATCATTTATTTAAATTCTTTTCTTCCAGATGAAGATATGTGGAATGTGTGGATGTAATCACTAATCAGTGCATTAGTTTCTCCCAAAACACTATTCACACACTCTATTCACCAATATTCACATAATGATTAGTTTATAAGATTAATGAAAAATTGAAGACGAAGAGAAAAAAAGATAATAATGTAGACCTCAAAATAACATGATATTTTTATATGGATCTATTTATAGTAGTGGGGGATCTATTATTATAGTTTGAGCAATAATTCAAACGATATAGAAAAAACCTAAAGATCCTGGATCGTACATGCCCATACTCACAATATGATTAGAATTATTATGGAATGAGGTGTCCATAAACAATTAAACCAGAAACCTTATAAATCCCTAACAAAAAATCTATTATTTTGTATCTATACTATTCAAAAAAAATAATCATAGTTCCTTGAATATTTTGAACTATTATACTACTCCAATAAAAAAGGAGTAATATATTTTATTATTATGTGATGAAAAATGTATCTTTGTAAATCATGTTAGATTCAAATATAGTGGAACACATATTTCTTATAGATTCTATTTACAACATAATTCATTCCCAATAATTCCTTAGTAACATATTTAATGATCAATTACAGGTATTAGTTCATGAATCATTATATTTACGAGTATATTTTTCCTTAACCACAACCCTTTGTGGTGAAATTTTTAGGCATGCATTGTGAATTACATGTTTAAGAGTAAACTACTCCCCTAAAACATACCTATCATGGTTTTTCCTATAAATATATCATGACAATATTCAAAATTGAAAATTATTATTCCATTGTATCCTTATATGAAAATAACCATTTCAATATATATCCTGAACATGAATCTAAAAAATAAAACATAAATAAATATACATTTCATTAATGATCATGATGTGTATGTTATGATACGATATCTAAGTTTAATAAAAAATAAAAATATATCAATAAAATATATATATATTATGGTATGAATTAATTTAAATTCTCACCAAAAATCATGTATTTTTTTGGTTTTTCGGTGTTGGTGGTGTTAGTAGGGGATTATGGGTAAGATTTATAGAGATTTCCTTAAGTTCAAGATAGAAATATTCCATAAAATGATGGTCACATTACATCCTATAGATTTATTTTTTAGTGAGGTGACGAATAATATTTTGTTTTAAATGGGTATATTAGCAATTCAATAACCATTGAGTTGCGTAGGGATTTTTGGCTCAGAGGTATGAATCCATAGTAGTTTGATGAAAGTTATTCAATGAATCCATATACAATGGAAATTTCATTTCACTATAATGGGAATAATCATTTTGTAGAATGACATAGGTTTAGGTGGTCATATTTTTAATTATTAATATGAAACATTCATTGCATTATAAGTAATATTCCCACACTATAATGTGACCTAAGAATGGATGTTCATCACAACGCAACTGATCACACTAAAACCCACCCTATGTAAAACTTTTATAATTTTTTTATGAAAATAGTAAAAAATTAATAAAAAAGGTTTTCTCATATTTTAATAATAGTTGCATCCCTTATTATTTCTCCCTGGATGCATCCTACCTCTTCTTCTGATTTTTGACACATTTGGTCTAGATTTTATAACATCTTATCTACGTAAATTTATTGAGGTAATACTAACAGTAATCATTCATCCTTTATATGAAATATTCTATATTATTTCATTTTCTAATGGATACAACCTAGTTTTATGATATTTTTTTATTTTTTTTAATACCATCTATTTGTTCATTTTGATTCAAATATTCTCAATATGATTTATTCTATTTTATCTTAGTAGATAGACTAAAGTTTCTCTATTAGATTCCACATGATTGATATATGTTATATGAGATTCAAGAAGTAATAAATTATTACTCATACCCAAAAACATTATTTAATGGAAATATATTTTTATTATGATTATAATAAGATCCAGTAATCTCTTGAGTAGTAATTTCAAATTTTTTAAATGATACCAAGGTCATACATGACCAATATTAATGTGAAAAGTAATAAGTAATTAAATATCCGTGTTGCTAAAGTTCTTGTATGATATTTCATATTCCTAGGAACTTTATTAATACTTTCACATATCCAATTTTAGACTCTATATGGTTTAGTTATATTTTTATAGTATGCAAAACATAATGTTAACAATTATGGATAAGGAATAAAATGAGATAGTAAATGTAATGGTTCATGATTTTACCACCCTGACCCCCGAATCCAAGATTCGAAGCATTATTATGTATCACTCGAATGATAAAAAAAGATCAAGTCTGTGAAGACCAATGAGTTTAGTAGCCTTATAAGTACTAGATACATTCATAAGGTTTAAATTACATCGTAAAATGGAAAACTACAACAACATTGTTTCAATAGACAACAATGAGATCCCATAGACTATCCCTACAGGTCAGTTATAATATACTTCTTCACTTCATGGGAAAAATAAAACATAGAAAGGGGTGAACTTAGATTCTAAGTAAGGATAAAAATAATAAGGAAAATTTCATAAATAAGTATAAAATGTTAAGGAAATGTATAAAACCAAAACAAAAGCCTTTTAAACTTAAAATTCAACTTAATATGGAAAATATAAATAAAACAAATTCCATTTAATTACTCACATGGATATTCTACTAGTCAAATAATCACATGAAATATCAATAGCCACTTTCATAATGATGGAATGCATAATGCTAGACACTCATAACCACATTTTCAAGGCCTTGTGCCAAGACTACAAATAATATTCTGTCAAAGCCTTGTGCCGAGACACTTGTTTTTCTCATGAGAAGTACTGATGCATCGAGGAGCTACAGCGGGCTCTACCCATCTCTTAATAAGTCCAATTCATTCCTCACATGAAAAGGTTTAAACATAACATAAACATTATTATTAAAATTGGCATACAAAATGTCAATACTTTATCCATAAACCATGAATGGTATGAAAATAACACATCCATAGTCAAACATATCAAATAACCTTCAATACAATGTTTATGTTTTTTATCATAATATGTCAACTTCAAATAAGCTTAAAATCCATCAAAGGATGTTGACATAGTAGAAATCAAAACATTTTTTAGAGAAATATCTCTTTCTATTTTGAAATCATTTAACAAAAAATATATTTTTAAAATATTATTATAAGACTGTAAGGGAATATTCGACAATTTTATAATAGTGGAAAATAGATGCACCCGCTATATAAGTTAAAAAAACATTTATACCTTAATTATGTCGAAAAGGTCAAAAAGTTCATTTTTTTTGAAAATGACGGAAATATTCTTTTCAAACAATTTTATAAAAATTAAAACAAGGGTATAAATGACTTTAACCCATAATATAGTAAATAGTAAAAATGTTTTGAAATACAGTTTTAAGAAACGTGGATTGGGATGATAAGGTGGCCCCATTAGATAATTAGGTATAAACAACCTCAGATAATAAAGGTATTGTATAATTAACCCTTACCATGTAGTTTTTAATGGTAGAGGTTTGGTTAACCTCATGTATAATTGGTAAATAATATGTTTTAAATTTTACAAGAGTCGTATGCATTAATATGATATCATATAACATCTTTTAACATTGATTTGTCAATAATATCTTAGTATTATCATCATTTCGGGTGTTAAGTGTTTCATTTTCCATTATTTGATTTGTTACATAAGTAATGATAGTTATGGATAGGATGTATCTTATGCATATTTATAATTATATTAAGCCTCTAAGAATTATTTTTAATCATCTAATGGAAATTAGACTTGAATGGATATGATGGGGAATTAATCTCATTGTCTTCGTGGAGACAGTAATCCGTACGTACGCATGAGCGACAATATAATTATTTTGATATTAAAATAATATATAATTGTATGGTATATCATATATAAAGAATTATTATCATGTTATATTTTTTTATTTACATAAATTACACATCATTATTATACCCATCAAAATAATAATGTATTGAATAACAATTACACCACGACGTGGAGACGGTAAGCCGTGCGTACGCACGTATGGTGACATGTCATTAAAAGGATGGATATAATAATTAATATGGTTATACCATTTTTATAATTACGTCACAATATAAAGAAGATAATATAGTTATAATTTTGAATGGAAACACAATGAAAGAGGAAGTGGAAGAAGATAAAGAACTTGAAAGAGGTGATGTAATATTTACCTCTTCTTTGGGTTATTCCTTTTGATTTGATCAAAAGGGATCTTTAGGCTGGACTTATGACTAAATGAAGGCCTATAAGATGAAGGGATTACATTTTAGAGGGTATTTGGGTAGATTTTGGCTGAGAAAAAAGGCTTCAAAGGTGTGAATTTGAGGGAAGGGGGAGCGCCCTTTTCTAAGAGGGGTGAGGGGCACCTTAGGAAAACCTAGAAATATTATTTTATAATAAAATCATTTTAGGTTTATAATGGATCCAAAATGAATTATTTAAAGGATAAGGTTGGTATGGGTCGAAAACCCCTCATCCAATAAGTTTTAGAGAGGTTTGGGTCACTATATTTATTTATCTTTTAGATTTACATCTAAGTTAAATAGTTTTTCATTTACCATGTCTCTTTGTATTTTTATATTATATAGTTAATAAACATACTATATACTTCCTTGTGAACCTATAGTGGTTCTTTAATGATATATATAATAATATTTATGTCCTTTTCCCTAGACTTATATTTTTATGATCAGAATATCAATTCTTAATATAATATATGTATTAAACACTCTTTTATGTCAATTTTTACACTATTTTGTTTTTTGTTTTTTCTAAATTCAAAACAGAATTATATTTTCGAAAAAACTTCAAATAACTAACTATATAAAGTCATATTAACCTATAAAATTATTTTAATTAATAAAAAGTCTCAAATTACATTTGTTTGGATATTTATAATATCAATTATTTTAATATTTCATTAATTAGGTAATTACTGCATCATCATTGTGTCATAAATAAATTAAATAATTTAATTTTTAAAAAATATAAATAAAATACCATTACTTATGAAATAATTTTGTCTTTCTAATAAATATTTATAGTCAAATTTTACATTTTTATAACCCTATATTAAAAATGATTTAGTTATTAAACTTTGATTTTAACTCTTTTAAATCTTCTTTAAATAAAATAATAATAAATGTCTTAATCTAATACAAGTGGACCTAAAGGATCATATTTTATTCCTAAGGTTGTTTTTCATCGAATTACACTTAACCAATAGAATTAGGACATGTGTTATGGTAAAAATAATATCATTATTACCCTTAATTACCCGATTTACATTTAATCGTGGTAAATAAAAGTAAAAAGTGACTATTAACCAAAAATTATTTTCATCTTGTTGAACCAAATTTTACTTACTGATATCAATCGCGTCTCTAGGATTTTTGAAATTCAACTCATGAATGTGGCCAAATTATGTTTTATGTAAATTTGCAAATGCTTCTAGGAGGTGGGTAAAAGACGGTAAAAAGGTCAATAAAATTTTTATCTATCTAAAATTATTATCAACTGACTCCAATGAAAAACATTGAACTTATATAGGTATTATGTATCTATTTTGTCCTAAAATAAATTTAAATAAAATAAATAATTATTTAAATAAAGGTCGGGTTTAAACAATTACTCGTTGTTTTTCACTATTCATCAAAAACTGAATTTTTTCAGAAAAATACCAAAAAATCACCCTAAAATAATTTTGATATTACGAATCCAAAAATGAAGTCCATTTTGAATGATAGAATTTATAAAATTTCAAAAATTGGGTATTACTATTCATAACGGCTAGTTTGAATTGTTGTTTAGTGTTAGAACTCGAAGTTGCGTACAACACGTGATATTGTATTCTTCAAAAAGAATCGTACCGTGGAAGCATGGGCTGTTAAATTCTCCCCTCATTCAAATAATTTTTTCCTCAAAATTTCTACAATATTACTGCATAAAAAGACTCGGGTGGTTCTTCATCATAATTTCCTCAGGTTCCCACGTTGCCTCTTCCATCTTCTAGTTTCTCCATATAACTTTTACCAGACGAGTCATCCAGTTTCTCAACACTTGTTCTATTGTATCAAGAAACTTGACATGCTCTTCTAAATATGACAGATCGAGTTCCATTTCTAATTCCTCATAGGTAATTATATGTGTTGGGATAGGCACGTATTTTTTCAACCGTGATACGAGGAATATGTCGTGAACATTAGAGAGATTTGGCGGAATTTCCAAACGGTATGCTGAATCCCTAATTCATTCTCGAATTTCGAAAGGTCTTATATACCTAGGACTTAATATTCCTTTCTTACCAAAATGTATAATACCCTTCCATGGAGATAACTTCAAGAAAATATGATCTCCTACATGAAATTCCAAATCCTTTCTTCGGTTATCAGCATAGTTCTTCAGCCTACATCAATATGCTTTGATGTGGGTTTGGATTACCTTCACCTTTTCTGTCATTTCCTCAACATGTTCTGGGCCTACAAGTTTTTTTTCACCAGCATCTTCCCAACAGGTTGGTGTACGACATCTCTTTCCATATTACACTTCATATGGTGCCATCTGAATACTTGAATGGAAGCTATTGTTATACCAAAATAGTACTAGTGGAAAATATTGATCCCACAAACCTTGAAAGTCAAGTGATGATGATCTCAACATGTCTTCTAAGGTTTGAATAGTTCGTTCTAATTGTCCATCAGTTTGGGGGTGGTAGGCAGTGCACAAACATGGTTCAGTATCCAAGGATTTCTAATGACTTTTCTAGAATCATGAAGTAAAATGGGTATCGTTATCAGAAACAATCGATATCGGTACTCCATGAAGTCTTACAACTTCTTTAATATATATTATTGCTAAACGTTCAAGTGGTAAATCTTCTCTTATAGCAAGAAAATGTGCTGACTTGGTAAGATGATCAACAATGACCCATATTGCATCATTCCTTCTAGGAGTGTTTGGTAGTCCCTTGACAAAGCCCATTATAATATTATCCCATTTCCACTCAGGTATAGGAAGTGGTTGCAAGACTCCTCTAGGCTATTTCCTTTCAGCTTTCGCGTGTTGACAAACCATACATCTTTACAAAAAATCTACAATCTCCCTCTTCATGTTGTCCCACCAAAAACGTTCCTTCAAATCTTTATACATCTTTGTGCAACCAGGGTGTATGGAAAAAATTGGGACTATGAGAATCATCCCACAATTTCCTTTTTAGATATGGTATATCGGTAACATAAAGTCTCTTCCAAAATTTTGAAATTCCTACTTCATACACAAATTCACTCAATCTCCCATCATTCAGATCTTTAATCTTCTTTTGAAACTCTTCATCACCGGCCTGAGAACTATTTATCCTTTCTAGAAAAGATCGTTTGGAAACCATTTAAAAAATATAGATGTTTCTCCTTCCATGGTTATTCCCATATCCATCTTTATTAGATCCATGAAAATAGGATCCCTTTCAGCTCTCATGTTGTTAAAAACTCTATGATTCGTTCTTATCAGATCATCTACCACCTTATTTTCCTTCTTCGGGCGGTAGTGTATAGTGAAATCATAATCCTTGAGTAGTTCAAGTCATCTCTTTTTCCTCATGGTGAGTTCTTTCTCTGATAAAATATACTTCAAACTCTTGTGATCGGTAAATATCACATATTTTTCACCATATATATAGTGTCTCTAAATCTTCAAAGAAAAGATTAAAACTGCATACTCAAGATCATGAGTAGGATAGTTTTGCTAATGAATTTTTAGTTGTCATGATGAATAAGCAATAACTCTATCTTTCTGCATAAGGGCAAAACCAAGTCCTCTCTTTGATTCATCACTATATATAACAAACCCATCATTCCTCGATGATAGAGTCAATATAGGAGCATTGACTATTCATCTCTTAAATTCTTCAAAACATTATTCACACTCTTTTTTCCAAACAAAATTTAACCATTTTTGTGTGAGCTTTGTTAATGGGTTAGCCAATTAGGAAACTTTCAGGACGAAATGCCAATAATAACCTGTTAAACCAATAAAACTGCATACCTCAGTTACACTTGTCGGTGCTAGCCATTCTTGGGTTGCTCTTGTCTTATAAGGATCAACGAAGATTCCATCCTTAGAGACAATATTGACCAGAAAAGAAATCTCCAGAGTCCAGAATTCACACATTCTAAACTTCCCATATAATTTATTTCTTCTAAGAGTCTTCAGGATAATGCGCAAGTGATTTTCATGATCTTCATAGATTTTGGATTATACCAAGATATCATCAATAAATACCACTATAAAGTCATCATGATATTCCTTGAAAACTTTATTCATTAGATCCATGAAGATATAGGGTTCATTAATCAATCCAAAAGGAATTACTGTAAACTAGTAATGCTTGTACCTGGTTCGAAATGATGTTTTCGGAATGTCATCCTTCTTCACACACAATTGATGATATCCATATTGAAATTCAATCTTTGAAATGTTTTGAGCCCCATTAAGATGGTCGAATAAATCTTTAATGCGAGGTCGAGGATACTTGTTCTTTATTGTTATAGTTTTGATCTCACTGTAGTCAATGCACCACCTCATAGATCCATCTTTCTTATTAATAAAAAGGAAAGGGGCACCCCATGGAGAAAAACTAGGGTGAATAAATCCATTATTACTCAATTCCTCTCATTGTTTCTTTAGTTCCACTAATTATACAATGTCCATTCTATAAGGGGTCTTCGATATGGGACTTTAACCAGGAATTAAATAAATGGAAAACACAATTCCTTGTTCTAGAGGATGTCTAGGTAAATCTTCTAGAAACACATCAACATATTCTTTAACAATAGGTACATCCTATATTTGAACATTATTTTCCAAACCCATAGGTATTTCATTCTCTCCCTCCCCAAAAATTGAATTTAGTTGAGCTACTAGGGGTAAATCTATATAAGAATTAGGTGGGGAAATATTTGCTCTAATGATAAGGTACTCCTTATCATCATCAAAAATTATAATCTCTTTCTTCTTACATTAAATTTTCGCATCAAGGTCCGAAATCCAGTCCGTACCAAGGATTATATCAAATTAAATCATGGATATGATGATGAGATTAGCAGATAAAGAACGTTCATTTTCCCTAATGGGGACTGATTCAAAAAAAAGTGTTGCAATGATACTTCCCTTGGGTGTTTTGACTGAAAACTCCCTTTTTAAATCAAATTGGAAATATCTGATTTTCTTATCAAACTGGGAAGAAATGAAACAATGCGATGATCCTCAATTAAATAATGTATTGGATAAACTTGAGGAAACCATTAAATTACTTTCCACTATGTCTTTCGGAGATTCAACCTCAATAGTAGTGATAGCATAAGCTTGGCCTTGATCCCTTGGCCTTTTATGAGGTAAGTTCCCCTATTTCATAGGTTATTCATTCAAATAATTCCCCCTTTCTCTACAATTGTAGCATTCAACATCGAACACCTCTTTCTTCTCCTTGCAATCACGAGCTTGGCGTCCTTTTGCACCATACTTGTAAGAGACTCCCATTCCCTTCAGGTAAGTACCAAGGTTTTTCTTCCCACATTTGTTATAGGATGGATATTCAACTTTTCCCTTCTTTTCCTTATTTCCATTTCCAGATTGTTCAGAAGATCTATTCTTCTCTTACTTTACTTTAAAGTCGTAAGACTTAGAGAATTATTTTTCTCTCTTGATAGCACAGAAGACAATATCTTGGTATGATTAGAATGACTGTGAGACTAATGCCCGACAGAGAAATTGTCTTAACCCATCAATGAAATAATCAACATTACTTCTTGGGTTACGTATATAATCTGAAGCATGCCTCACTAACCTTGTAAGGTTAGCTTCATTCTTTGCGACATTATCATCCTCCTTTTGCCTCGTACTCAGCAATTGTCTTTCCATATCTGCTCAATGGGCATGTGGAAAGTATTTTTCTATGAAAATTTATATAAACTCCCTCTATTACATATTTAATACTTCATCATCTTCCTTTGTGTTTTGAATCAATGACCACCATTGATACACATCTCCAGTGAGGAAGTAAACTTCCCTGGCGACTTTTTTCCTTTCGCTACTCCCCAAGGTGTGGAATATTTTCTCTAAGGAATTTTTCCATTTCTCATCAACTAGTGGATTTGAACCCCCATTGAAAGTTGGTGGTTGTTTCCTCATGAAGCGATCTAGCATTGATCCTCTACGCTACAGATCAGGGTGCTCTATACAGGTAAGGTTATTATTCATAACCTGATTGAGTTGTCCCAATATAGTGATTAGATAATTATCACTAGTTGTATCACCAGCTCCACTATAATTATCATGAGCAGGAGGGAAATCCCTACATGAAGTGTGTGAATTGATACGGTTTCCATTCCATCCATTAGGTGCCATTTCTAAACAGTGGCATAATCTAGATTAGTTTATGAATCGAAATACATAATTCCAAACTTGTAAAACAGTTAAGATAAAATGAACTATTTTTGGATATAATCCGTAATCATAAAAATGTTTTCATGGAGGATGTAAATTCTCATGAACCCTTCATAATGGTTTGTAAATAAAATGATAATTATCCAATGCATATCCATTGAGAGTATTGTAACCAAGAGGGCAGAAAAGACCATTGTCGTGCACCAGTCCCATTCGAGTCTATCTCAAATCAGTGTTTTTGGGTTTTACCCCTAGGTACATCTGTGCCAGAGATGCCTCTACATACTCATATCCATACAGAGATGTATTGTTTGGAAAACTAAAAAATATATCTAAAATCCAAAAAATTTAGGAAGTTCTTCTTTAATAATCCTCAAAGTCTATATTAGGGTTATGTTCTCTAATTAGAGTCTACCTAAATCTAGTTTCCAAGGTTTGTACTAAACTTCCTATGATACCAACAATAACGCCCAACCCCAGAAGATCAGAGTTGGTGCATTATTATGTATCATTGGCATGATCACAAAAGATCAAGTCTTGAAAGATATATTATTTTAGTTTTCTTTGAAAGTACTAAATACATTCATAAGGTTTACATTACATCGTAAAATAGAAAACTACAACAACATTGTTTCCATAGACAACACTGAGATCCCATAGAATATCTCTACAGATCAGGCATAATATACTTCTTCGCATCCTAGGAAAAATAAAACATAGAATGGGGTGATCTCATATGCTTAGTGAGGATATCAATATAGCAGAAACTTACATAAATAAGCATAAACATTTAAGTCAATGTATAAAACCAAAACAAAATACTTTTAAACATAAAATTAATCAAAATATAGAAAATGCAAATAAAAATAATTCCATTTACTTACTCACATGGATATTCTACTCGTCGAATAATCACATGCAATATTAATAGCCACTTTCATAATGATGTAAGGCATAATGCCCGACTTTCATAACCACATAGTCAAGGACTTGTGCCAAGACTAAAAATAAGATATTGTCAAGGCCTTGTTCCAAGACACTAGTTTGTCTCATGAGACCCACTGATGCATTGAGGAGCTAATGTAGGCTCCACCCATCACTTACTAAGTCAAATGCATTCCTCATATGAAAAGGTTTAAATATAACATAAAAAATTCTATTAAAACTGGCATATGAAATGTCAATACATTATCTATAAAACATGAATTATATGAAGATACGACATCCACAGTCAAACATATCACAAAACCTTCAATACAATATGGAAGTTTTTTATCATAAAAAATCAACTTCAAATATGCTTCAAATCCATCAAAGGATGTTGACATATATGAAATCAAACATTTGTTTAGAGAAATATCCCTTTCTAGTTTGAAATCATTTTAGAAAACATTTATTTTGAAAATAATCATATATTCTTGTAAGGGAATCTTCGACGATGTTATAACAGCGAAAAATAGTCATACCCTCGGTATAAGTTAGAAAAACATTCTTACCTTAAATTTTTCAAAAAGTTCAAAAAGTACCTCTCTTGGAAAACAACAGAAAGATTTCTTTCAAAACATTTTATAAAAATTAAAACAAGCGTATAAATGACTTTAACCCATACTCTAGTAAATAGTAAAAATGTTTTGAAATAAATTTTTAAGAAGCATGGATGTGGATGATAAAGAGGTCCCAGTAGATAATTATGTATAAACAATCTCAGATAATAAAAAGATTGTGAAATTAACCCTTAACTTGTACTCTTTCTTAGTATAGGGTAGGTTAACCACCAGTATAATGGTGAAATAATTGTTATTAAATTATACAAGAATCATATACCTTAATATTATCTCATATATGATCTTTTAACATTTCTTTCTTAATAATATCTTTGTATTATCGTCGTTTCGGGTGTTAACTAATTCGTTTTCCTTTATATGTTTTGAAACTTAAGTAATATTTGATATGGATAGGATGTATATTATTAATATTAAGAATGATATTATGTCTTTAAGCATTATTTTTAATCATCTAATGAAAACTAGTCTTGAATGGATACAATGGTGAATGAATCTCATCATGTTCATGGAGATGGTAATCCGTACTTATGCACGAGCGACAATATCATTCTTTTGATATTAAAATAATATATAATTGGATGGTATATCATATATATAATCATTATCATGTGATATTTATTATTTACATCAATTATACATCATTATTATAACCATCCGAATAATAATGTATTGAATAACAACTCGACCACGATGTGGAGATGGTAAGTCGTACGTACACACTTATGGTGACATGTCATTAAAAGGATGTATAGAATAATGAATTTGGTTGTACCAGATTTATAATAAAATCCTAATATTTAAAAGATACTAGAATTATTATTTTAGAATGGAAAAAACTATGAAAGAGGAAGTGGAAGAAGAAAAAAAACATGAAAGATGTGATGAAATATTTACATATTCTTAGGGTTCTTCCTTTTGATTTTGTCAAAAGGGATTCTTAGGATAGCTTTATGACTAAAGGAAGGCCTCTAGGATGATGGTACGATAGTTGATAGGGTATTTGTGCAGAGTTTGGCCGAGACAAAAGTCTTTGAAGGTTTAAATATTAGGGAAGGGGTAGTTCCCTTTTATAAGAGGGGTGAGAGGAACCTTAGGAAATGCTAGAAATATTATTTTATAATAAATTCATTTTAGGTTTCTAATGGATCCAAAGTGAATTATATAATGTATAAGGTGGTTATGGGTCTAAAACCTCTCAAAATATTGGTTTTAGATAGGTTTGTGTCACTATATTAACCTTATCATTTAGATTTAACTCTTAGTTAAATAGTTTGACATTTACCATGTCTCCTTGTATTTTTATATTATATGGAAATATAAACATACTATATATTTCTATGAGAACCTAAAGTGATTCCTTAATGACATATATAATATTATTTAAGACATTTTTCCGATCCTTATATTTCTAGGAATAGAATATCAATTAATAATATAATATTTGTTTTAAAAACTATTTTATGTCAATTTTGATACTATTTGGTATTTTGTTTCTTATAAAATAATAAAAGCATTTTTACTTCAAAAAAAATTCTTCTAACCACCCCTAACATGTCATATTAAGCTAGAAAATCAGTGGAATTCATAAAAAGGCTCAAATTAAATTTATTTGGATCTTCATAATATCAATTATTTTAGAATTTCATTAATTAGGTAATTACTACATCATCATTGTTTCATAAGTAAATTAAATTATTTAACCTATAAAAAATATAAATAAACTTCCATTATGTATGAAATCGTTTTATATTTCTAATGAATATTTATAGTATCATTTTTCTTATGTATAACACTATATTAAAAATGTTTTAGTTATTAAACATTGATCTTAACTCTTTTAACTCTTCTTTAAATAAAATAATAATAAATGTCCTAATCTAATCCATGTGTACTTAAAGTATCATATTTTATTCCTATGGTTTTTTAGGGTCAAATTACACTTATCTAATAGAATTAGAACATGTGTTAGGTTAATAATAATATCATTTTTACCCTTAATTACTATATTTACTTTTAACTGTGGTAAATAAAAGTAAAAAAGTTACTATTCACCAATAATTATTTTCATATTATTGAATCACAATTTACATACTAATATTAACCCTTTCTCTTGGATTTTTGAAATTCAACTCACAAAAGTGGTAAAATTGTTTTTTATATAAATTTTCAAATGCTCCTAGGAGGTCGGTAAAAGACGGTAAAAAGTTTAATAAAATTTTTATATATCTAAAATTATTATAAACTGACTAAAATCAAATACATTGAACCTATATAGGAAATATGTATCTATTTTTACATATAATAAATTTAAATAAAACAATTAATTATTTAAATAAAAAGTCTATTTTAATCAATAACTTAGTGTTTTTCACTATTCATCAAAAATTGAAAGTTTTAGAATGATACCAAAAATTCACCCTAAGCTAATTTTGATATTTAAAATCCAAAAATTAAGTCCATTTTGAAAGTTAAAATTTACAAAACTTCAAAAAAGTGGGTATTACTATTCATATTGGCTAGTTTGATTGGTTGTGGTGTGTTAGAACTCGAAGTTGCGTACAACACACGCTATTGTATTATTCAAAGAGAAGCGTACCATGGAATCATGGGGCGTTATATTGATCTAGTGTTGTATATGAAATTACACCATGATGATATATATTACACCATAGTTTTTGTTTGAAGATTCTAAAAAAATTTATCTGATAAATATCACACCAAAAAAAATCATTAGGAATAATTAAATTTGGATTTATTGTTTAGTGTGGTTAATTGATTTGTTCATGAATGACAAGGAATGATAGAGGATAAGAGAGCATTAACAATTTAATTTTTTTCTATACAACTCAACAACATCCATCATTTATACATAGCATGAAAACCCAAAAAATACTATGAATTCAAAAACAAATTTAATCAAATAAAACCACTTATTAACACCAAGAATATGATAGTTCTTGAAACCCATATATTTTAAATATTCTAACTTCATATTCCATGGATATCATCATTAAAAATGAGTCTAAAACCACTTATAAGGTTTTCTAATATTTCATTGTATCAATTATTTATAAAAATATCTTACATTTGATTCTTTTTAACAAAAAATATAATTTATGAATACTGGATTTCATTATTACGTGATAAGAAAATAAACTTCACCATCAATTCTTCAAAGATATATTTATTTAATAACTAGACATAATTTGACAGATTCAAATATATTGAATCTTCAATCTAATATCCAAAAGCACACATGGACTTCTATCATTTTAATTGTCCTAATATAACTTGTCCCATTCAATACTATCCCTAATACACACTATATTTTAATAATTTCATAAAGATATCATAGACTTTATGATCAATTATTTAAGGTTACATATTAAACAACACTAAAATACATATTAATTCTTACACTCTAATTTTATCTTCTTCATTTCTAAAATAATTTTTTGGATCAGATATATTCTATAAAATGTTATCATGGATAGTTTAAATCATTATTTAAACATGTTTATATATATTCTAGAATATATGACCAGGTAATATTTTAGAAAAATTTTCGGTCTAATAATGAATTAATATATCATTATAGGAGTTTAAGGGAATTCTAAGACTGTGGGAGAGCCTACATATGACCAAGAAGGCGATGGCCAGTTTTACGGTCCCTCCTCCCTTGGTGGGGGAGGGACCTCCACTGTTTGTTGTGGGTTCACGGTTTTACTATTTTTCCATGTTTTTTAATAATGATTTATTCCCCTATTTCTCTCAAATATCACTCAGTTCAAATGTATCTGAGTTGTTTGACAGTGTCCTAAAACTATTGCTCTCAACACTAGAGTTCATAGAGTTCTCGTCTCCCTAGAATCTGACACTAATATGTCAGCTCAAGATGAATCATCCATCAATTTATTATTTGGATAGATAATTCTTTGGATATTGGGGATAATTATATTTCACAATGATGGGACTTCTTAATATCATAAATATCAAGATCTTATTTGAATCATAGTATGACTTGGTTCGGGCCGGGTCTAATAGCCCTCGCATCTTCTACGTCTTCTTTTCTTCCTCGATTGATGGGCATATGAATTTCGTATTAAAACAGACACCTAGAGTATATTTATTTAGATATGTCTTCTAAAACACTCACTCCCTTTTCAAAATCCATCAATTGTATAACTATTAGGGAATACCGTTAGTTGTTATCTATGTTCTGATAGTATAACTATATCAGTTTTTCCATCCAGTTTCCCCACAAATATGTGTTGAATTTGATGTTTCAAAGAGACCAATAGGGTACATTTGGATTCATTTAGGTGAACATTTTTTCTATAATAAGGCTATTATTTTATAGTTATATATAAATATATGATCCTCATGTGATTAAATGGTCCATTCATTAGTTGGGTGTAGGCAAGGGGGTAAGAATACCAACCATCAAATTGAGGTGGCTCCTGGTAGTAATGGAAGGGGCATGGTTTATGCTTATGGTGTAGAACCATACAAAAAATCTCAATTTAGTGCTACTATTTAGGTTATGCATTTTTTGGAGGTGGTAGGATTCAATTCTCAGAGAAGGGAACTAACATTATAAACACATGTCGGTTGGCGGTTAGAGAAGCAAAGGAGGCCTCCATCTAGGAGGGATGATAGATTACCCCAATCTAACGATGGATTCTACATTTGAATGATTGAAATTAAATCTGGAGGGGGTTCATATAGATGGTTCTTAGGAACTATCAAATTTAACTTTGATTAATATATATGTGAAGGTAGTGGAAAACTGAGAAAATTGGATATATAAGGAGGTCGTTAAAGAATAAGGTTAGTAAGATATAACTATTAATGTAAGAAATAATGGGTTGAATAAAGAATCAAGGAGGGAAATTTAGATCAGGCACAACTCGAAGGTTAATGTTTGTAATAATATCAACAGATTGGAGATTGATTCCCATGTGCAAGATCAAGGGGATGTGTTTCAAGATGGAAAGGGAATACCAAATGAAAAACCATAAAAGAGTATTTCTATGGATCAAAGGTTTTATATGATATATTTAAAGGTTGAAACTTCTATCCGAGTCTTAGGGGTAGTTTGGATGATGTACATGGAAAATATGTACTCACCCTAAGGAATAATAAGGTTGTAAAGGTATAAGGGAAATAGGTAGTTACATTGTAGAAATTGTAATGAAGAAAAAATGATGCAAAAAATACTCCCAATTCTCAATACCGATGTAAAAGATGTTTACAAAAAGAAATATAGAGATGGAAAATGAACCTAGGCTTCTTACCAGGAAGACAAATAGATTTCTATTTTTTTGAGCGACAATCCAATGGTGTAATGTGATTAATGGGAGATAATAAATAGTTAAATGAAGAAATTATTTAGTTGGTATTCATGGTCAGGTCTACTTAGGAAAAGTTTGACAGGATGGCTAATTTTCTTATTCGAGTGGAAAATAATAAAGGAAAATTTTATTTGATCAAAAAAATAGCATCTTGGATTGTGGATCCAATGAAAGGAAGATTACTATAGAAGAGTTTGTACACCAGTTGGACAATATGGCCTATAGTATTTATGACCTCGTCATGGGGAACCTGGATGTGGAGGCCACTTCTCTCCAATAGAGTTTAGATAGAGTTAATGTTTCTAATAGACATAAACTACATTTCAATGATTATGTTATTTATTATGGTGTTGAATTTATGATTTTGACCGTTAAATGTTTCCCACTTTTCAATAAATGTTCTTTTCATATTAATAAAGTTTATTTTGTTTATAAGAATGCTTTAATAGATTCTATCTTGAGTTCCCCATTGTGTTCTCAAATAAAGACGTCGACTTCTAGAAAAATTAATTCTTATTATCTCTATGAATTTCATCCCATAAGTATCATTATATTTTCACCAATAAGGTTATCGTTTTTCATAATAATATTTAATACTGCCAAAGGAGTGGTTTAAATTCCTTTTTCTAGACTTAATCATACTTAATGGTTTATAATTTCTTCTTGAAACATCAATAATATGATTAGAAGAAGAAATTTATGAATTGTATCATCATATGGAAGGAAAATATTTTATCTTCTCTTTCTTCCATAATTAGAAATCATATCAATAGTAGCTTCTCAATTTTATATAGTTTATATCAATTCTCGTTTAATCAATTGTGTTTGTTCATTTGGGTTAATTTTTTATTTTATAATGAATTTTTTTTTATATTTTTTTTGATTATATTAAAATATATATTATTAAGATAAATAGGTTCTATTTTATCCTATTTTAGACTAATTTAATTCACATTTATTTTTTCTTTATTTTGTTTTTCCTATAAAAAGGCATTGAATATTAAAGAATGTATTCCTCTCTCTACCTTGTTTTTCACAAATGGGAAAAAAGAGATGGTAATGTGGTAAATAGCTACACTTAATAGATGAGTGTTCATCTATTCTAATTTCCTTTTTGTACTAAATTTTATTCTTTATAACATTTTATCATTTTATTTTTTTATATCAATCGCCATATTTCATTATAGGAATTGGCAGAAAAGGAACCTAATAATTTGGGCACAAACGACCAACTATATCTTGTATCAGTATCTGAAAATATGGGAGATTCATTGTAGACCTAAAAAAGAAAGCTGTACTATCTATATACTTGACTTCTCAAAAAATTTATTCGATGACTGATTCAAGTATGGTCATATTGGAAACAATGAATGAAACAATTAAATATGGAACCAAAAAAGCATAAGAAGATACTCAACTTCAAAAGTAAATAGATTAATAGATGATGAAATATATATATTCTCTTTCTTCTACACTTCCACTAGAAGATTCAATAGCGGTTGACAATATTTTGATGATGATGCATTCTATTTATGAGGAAACTTCTTCTCATAGTGATGTAGATTACACTGCCAATGTTAATGTTAATGATGGTGGTGTGGGAGGTTGTGATGGGATTTATCTATGACATGTGGATGAGGGTTTTGAGGATTCTAATGATTCTGACATTAATTCCCATTTTTTATTTAAATTGTTTTATTACTTTATTTACAGGTTTCATTTTATTTCATTGTTTAATATTATTATAGTTGTTTTGATTTAGTGTTTTTCTGTTTCATTCTTGTGTGGAGTCTATTTTATTTTTGTATGAGTGATAAAGAAACTGTATTTTTTTGATAGGATGTATAGATGTCTATTCTCATGGTTTGAAAGTATAGAAATAGAGTATTAGTAATAGTTTCTACAATGAAAATTCACCCATGTCCTTGTTTTGAAACCTTTGATTTATGATTTCTTATAAGATGCAATTTCCAAGGTTTATATTTGTGGATATAGGTGTATTTTCAAGATGGAAACAATTGATACTACTCCATTTGCACAATTTCAAACCATTGTAATTTACAATATTTTTAATTTTTATAGCCATTATTTTAAACTGTGACTATAGAATTAAATACACGGTTTCAAACCATTGAAATATCATTGGCCTTATTGCCACAAAAATGGGATCCACAACTATATAAACCATTGATTTTACATATAACCATGGATTAGGGGTTTATAACCATTTTTATAATCCATTTCTATAGCATTATTTTCTAATAGCATCGTAATAATACTCTGTAGGTAATCCCCATATACATTCCAATACATACAACTAGAATCAAGAACATGTTGGATCTCATTTATATAAAATTGATGGTTAGAATATCAAAATAGTTTACTATGGTAAAACTGTTTATATAATAACAAAAAACAAAATCAATTTGATTAAAATTTCTTTCCACTTGGAAACCCCAATTATAGTTCCCATACTCTTGAGTGGTGACCCATATAGTCACCAAGTCATCAAATAATATAATCTATCATGTGAGACTTTTGAAATATCCCCATTTCTGAACCAATAAGGAAAATACATATAAATTCTAGAACTCATGACCACCACACATATCAAGTTTTAAAAAAAATATTTTGAAAACAATTTTGACTTCATGTAATTTATTTATCTTTTTATATGTATCATTCCCAAACGAAAATTTTGGTACAAAACCCAAAAATGATTTCCAAAAAAATAAAATACAGTGATTAAAACATTAAGACATCATTTTTTAGAACATATATTTAGAGATAGAATTCACATAACATAAAATGATCAATGAAAATTAAAAAAGAAAAATAGGTCCCCCAAATATGACCTTGAAAATTCCCCCAATTCATATATCCTGAAAAGATCTCATTAAAATACAAATAATAGGATATAGATTTATCTATAACTGTTAATATATATGGAATAATGAGGGAGATGAAAAGTATTTATAGAGGGAAAATCAATGACTGTTGACTTAACATTTATTCTCGATATCCAACATATAACACCATGTAATGAACCATGTTTTTCAATGGAAATTCACTTCTTATATTTATGTCATAAAATAACATGAAAACACAACATAATGAACTACTAAGTGTTATGTGACCTTTAAACTTATGTTTGTCACTTCTGTATTTGGAATTTTGATAATCTGACATACACAGTTGTGTTCAAGATGATTTTTGGAGTCTAATAAAACCAAAATAGTTTTTATTGAATAGTAACCTAACCTTATGAATAGTAACACGCCCTTATGAATTGTAAAATACTCTAATGAATAGTAACCTTAACTATGATTGTATACAAATAGTTTTCATGTGAAAGTCTGATGTACCTTTATTTTTAGAATAACTTAATGAAAGTTTTTAAATTGGTTTTTTAATAATAAGTTATTATTTTAATTAAATATTAGATTAATCATATTTGGAAAATTATTTTTGAAAAATGAAATTCATTTTTGGATTCTACACATCGAAAAATGTTTGGGGAAAATATTTGGTATTTTTCTAAAATACTAGAATTTTTTATGAATAGTGAAATACCATATTTTACAAAAATAAGCTAAATAAGTTAATTATTCAGTCATGTGTGATGTCTTACTGATGTAAGCCCACTTGGTTCGGGATCAAATGAGAAAATTACTATTCTTGGTCCTTCAAGACTCATTATTCCATGTCTTAGGGGAAATTAATAAAATAATCAATTTTATATTATGGAAACCCCTCTCCCATCCACTATAAAAACCATCCTTCACACCCTCATTTCCTCACACCTCTCAAGCCTCATGCATTATCTAAAATATACCAAAAAATCTTCCTTATCCCCTATCCCACGTTAAAGAGCTTCTGGTCTCATGAAAAGACCAAGCCTAGCTTCCTTAAAGAGGATCTCAAGAGGAGGATTTAAGAGGTAATTTCTCTCCCTCTTCTCTTTTAATTTTCTTTCAAGTTCATGTTCATATCTCGATATCTCTCCACCTATCGTCATCCAAATGGTATTTTAACCCCATTATTATACTTTTACTGTAATTATATGTTGTTAATGGTATATTATATCATCTAGCCACCTTTCCCCCTTCCTTTTATTTTATCAAAGATAACGTTGTTAATGAGGTGTTAATTTACCACCTTAAAGAACGATATGCTTTCTTCTTCCATTTCAACCTTAAAATATCATCATGAGAACATTTATATGGTTTAACCATAGTTTTTTATATTTATTATTTCCTATTTAATGTTCTGGAAATAAATTATTCCCATATTACTAAGTGATGATTTAAAACAAGTTCGTTGTGATCGAAAAATAGGCTAAATTAACCCAAATAATCATCATTTAATTCCTATCTAATGATTCATCCACATGGATATAATATGATTCAATATAAGAACATTAATATTCATGTAAATTCATTAATAACAATTAATATCAGTTATGGATGATTACCCATGTTCTTCCCGAACTTCAATTTAAGAATATCAGTGAACCACTCTAGAAAACCATAAAAATAGACATTCCCAATTAATGCTTTTAAACTATATAACTCATCAAAAGGCACATAAAATCACTTAATTATACCATAATAAACCATATTAATTTAAAAAAGGTTTTGGATTTCTAATTAATGAATAAAATGTCATTATACAAAACATTAAAGAGAAGGAAGCATTCAGATACAAGGTAAGGGGAAAATCTTGAACCCAATTTTCTTTTTTCGGGTTCTCCCTCTTTCACACCAATTTTGTATGGTTACATCATAAAACAAATTTCTTCATTATCTTAAATTTTTTGGGATATAAATGTTTTCTAGTGATTTTTATGTCAAACTAAATGTTTTCCAAAATAAATCTTCTTTTAAGAACGCAATTTTTACCTCTCATTCATGGTTGATGGTTCTTGTATTAAGTATGTTGTTCCCTCTTTGTTTTGGGAACCCAAATCTTATGAATGTATTCATATGAGTGGAAAACCATTCATTAACATGGTTTATTTATGTTAATTATTGATATATGTTCTATTTGGAATTCAAGATAATGATTATATTATGAGGTGATAGGTGTGCCCGGAATTATATAGCGCAATATGAATGTTTGAATGTGACGGGTGTGCCCGGAATTATACAGAACTTCAATGCATTGGGTAAAGTGATTAATCTCATTAGTAAATGTGAAATGATGTGTGAACAAGATTCTAGCTTGGTTCACAATTATGTGTGTTAGTTAACCACTATGACATGATGTTTCATTTTTATGCATTGCCACATTTCAAGTCTTTTATTTATGCTCCAATCATGTTCATGATCTTTTTACTATGTCATGATTACGCTCACCCCATGATATATTCTTCTTATCTATCCTCTTACTGGGATTTTACCTCACCCGTTTTTATGTATATCCTCATGTGGGTACATTTACTAAGCAGAGGACCAGTGCCAATAAGAATCTAGAGGAGAAGAAATGAAATAAATGTTTATGCTTGATGTTTTAATTGTTATGTACGTTCCTTTTTTTCCAAAGACACTAAACCTTTGGATCCTTTATGTGTAATACTATTATGTTGTTTATATATTAAATGATTTAGTAGTAATTTCGGAAAAGTTTGGGTCGCTATATAGCTTGTTACTTTAAAACAAGAAAATTATATCTGATAGAGTATATGACATGCGTCAACAACCTTAATCCAACGATGAAATATTGTTATTTAAATATAGCCATCATAACCTATCTTTTAAATTTTTGGGTATGAATATGATTAAATTATTAGTAATAAATATATAAAATTCCTAAAAATGATCAATTTATAAAAAATTATTAGTAAATAGTCACATAAATTTACGCAAAGTCGTTTTATTCATCAAAAAAAAGTTTTCTTTAAAAATTATTTCTATAGATTTTTTTGATAAAATATTATAATTACTTTCATGATCATTTAGAAAATTTTAGTTGATTAAAATATTTTCATTTTTTAAATCAACATATGATAATTACCTTAGGGTGATTTTTTGGGAAATTTATGAAATGTTATATTTTTCTATGAATAGTGAAAAATACTATTTTTTATAAAAACCTATTTCTAAATGCACAATGTCTATTAATTTTAACTATTTTTCAAAACCAGTAATAATGAATATTTTAAATGAAATTTATTGACTATATATCTAACTATATTAATTTAAATCCATGCAATGATGATAACTATTTATATAATTAAGGTAAGATCATTTTATACTTGAAAAATACATTCCCTGAAAATAAATTTGGCACTTCTTATTGGATTATTTTAAAACTAAAATCTATAACATCTATAAATTGAATTTGATAAAATTTATTTCATATTTTTAATTTTAATAAGTAATATTAGGTAATAAGGTAACATAATTTATATTAATAGTGAGTTGTAAAAATAGTAAAAATGTGTTATCATAGTTAATAATAAAACCAATTTACTGGTGGTTAAACCAATGATATAAATGTTATAATATAATTAAACCTTCTTAATTTATAACTCAAGACCCTATTTAATCTATTTTTTTATAAATTTCTTTTTTTTATTGATATTCCCATCATTAGGACCATTATAGTAATTAATGTAATGTAAAACTCAAATAAAGGACTTAATTTGTAAAAATATGTTACATGTTCACATATAGATAAAAAAGTGGTATGTTCAATTTTAAATATTTTAATGAAGGGTAAATATTTTTCCTTTTTTTGCTATTTTATTTATAAAATTTAATTGAAAAATATTTTCCTTAATTTCTTATGTAACACTAATGTAGAAATTATTTAATTAAATGAAATATCAAATAAATGATTTTAAAAATATTAAAAATAATATAATTTGAAAAAAAATTCGGTTACACTTTGGTTTATAATTTTTAAAATTTAGGGATTTTTTATTTTTATATTTTCTAATTCCTTCAATTTCTTGATGTTTTTAATGTGAGAAGAAATTAAAAGTGTCAAAATTTAAATTAATGATCTTTTCTAATGAATAATATTTTATTAAATGATTTAAATTTCCTAAAACTATTTTACTTTGGAGAGAAAATGTTATATGGTTTATAATATCACCCATTCATTAATTAGGGGACATGTTTCATTTTAAAGTAAATTTCTTAACCCCAAAAGAGTAACAATAGTAATACCACAGTAATTGTAAAAAAGGGTTAAAGTGGTATAAAATAAAACATATCAATTTAAAAACATAATATAAACATTCCCAAATTTCATCTGATTATAGGATTTGGAATTATCCCCATCAAATATTCTTAATATATTATTCTACACTGAATTTTCCTTGATAAATATTTTATATTAATTTTAATAATTTTGAAAATCCAAAAGCATCCCTCCCCACAATTATAAAAGAGAACTTCATATCCTCTTTTCATAAAATTTAAATATCCTTTTTTTCATCCAATCCATACCAAAATCCATTAATTATATCCCACCCTAGGCTGTAGATGTCATTTTTTAATCATAAAAACCACAAAGGGATGCTTCTGGTGTAAACCTAAAGAGGTTGTTCAAAGAAGAGGTATAGTTCTTAATCCATCATTTTTATTCATTCTTCTTTCAAATCATTAAAATATTATTCAATCATGAGGATATATTAAAAAAAATTATCCCATATACTAAGAAAATTTTATTTTTATTCCATACTCTATATATATCTCCTCTTCTATCAAATGTGTAACAAAATTGGGACTCTTGTGTACGTCAGACTACCACCTCTCAAACCAATGTAATTATTTTTCCATTAATTGCACATAAATAATTTTTTAATAATAGACTTAATATTTATATATATATGAAATTTAAAACATATTTATCATTCTGAAGTGATAATAAATGAATTTCTTTCTTGTCTTTTTCATTTAATGAAAAGTGATAATGTCGTTCATGCGTACGTTTGGATGGCCACCTCCATGAAGTGATGTTATTTTTTATTCATAAACATATTACATGGTTGATATATATAAGTATAATAAAAAATAATGTGTTATTTAGTTTATAATTATCATTTTATAAATAAATAATAATAAATATCTTCTCCCTAGAATGATCAATGAAAAATGGAAATGTTGCTAATGCATGTGTATGTCTTACCATCTCTGTGATTGTAACATAGTTCATTTTTCATGACCAAAATTAATTTTAGATGTTAAATTTATGATTTCTTTATCAACATGATAATTATTTCATGATTATTATTGTAGATATTATACAAGATTGACCTATTTTACCATTACCAAACTACCAAAATTATTTTCGACATATGAACGGAATACCATAAAAATTCCTAACATGAACTTAATTGATTATGTTAATGAATATAACATAGAATTAAATAAAATAAAAAGGAAAAAAATTCAACGTAAATAATTAACATAATTTTACTATAAAGAAAGATAAAGTGTTTAGACGACGAGTTAGAAGTGAGGTAATAGATTCCATCTCAATTTCCTTCCATTGATGAATATTTTATTGGTATAAACCTAATTTCATTTAATATTGTTTATATACATATGATTTTACATGTTATATCATTAAACCTTCATAATTAATGGTATTTTATGTTTCAATTTAATTTCATTAATCTAATAGTATTTCACTATAATGTTTCCTTGTGGCGAGTGTTTCATAACTCAATTTCCATTCATTAGGTTATATCACTTATTCATTGATTATATTATGGAAATATTTTTTTGTTATATGTAATTTTTTTTATTTTTGTGGTATTCTTATTTTTTTGTGGATTTTCATTTGATACACATAATCACTTTATTGATTAATTCCCACTCTCACATTATGATCATTATAAGGTTTCTTCGTGTCGAATTTTCTTTATTGGAACATATGTTATGTGATAGACAAATATTATTTTATAAGGTCTATCTACTATCCCTTTGATAATTTATATCAATATTCCCTTTATATTCATTTTATTTAAAGTTAATTTGAAATTATTTATGTCACAAACGTAATGATTCTAAAGTTTCCAAAGTGGTAAGGGTGTGTTTCAAAATTTCTTCATTATTTAGTATTATATATTTTTAAGTCTAATATTGGGAGATTATATTATATTTATATATTAAATATAAAATATTTTTATATCCTCTATTTCTTTTTTAAAATTATAATTTTTACTAGCATTTTCAAATTTTATGTACACAAAAGGAAAAAAATTAAGAAAAATATACTATTTTTTATTTAGTTGGGAATATTTTTTTAATGTTAGTTTATTCTAAAAATACATTCATAAATGATTTAAATATTATCCAAGGATTTAGTAAAGGCATTTTTACCATTGTTTAATTTTAAAAAATGTTTTAAAATGAATCTTCTTATCATCCTCCGAATGAGGTACTTTTAATCTTTCACCAAAAAAATGTGAAAAGATTATTTTCTTTAATATACTTGGAAGGAATATAATTTAATTTCATCATGACCACCATATTCTTTGTTGATTGCGTTAAAATTTGACAATGTTCATTTCAGAAAAAAAATAACAACATTCTATAAACCTTTATTTAATAAAACTGATATTAAAATTGAAAAGGGTATTTTCCTTCAAAAACATTTTAATAATATTTTAATGTTAGTCTTATTCATCAAAATCAAAACCCCTTTATTTAATTTTTATCCAATGAGGAAATTTTTTAATGATGCCATCATTATGAATTTTATATATGGTTTATGATTAGTTTAATGAGGTGAAATATTAATATTCTATAGACATGTTTTTAATATGAATTTTCAAGTTAATTATGTCTTCATTTATTATTCACCTCTTTTTTGTGATGAATAAATTATACTTAGAATGTGATGGGTGGGGTGCACTATAGTACCTAAATCCAATAGTTGGTCTAACGAAGCAAACTAGATTTGGTATTTGGTAAAGGCCTTACCTGTTAATCAATGATATCTTAGAAGAAAGACAAGATAATATGTTTATAATGTCGTGAATTATGTATTCCATTACTATGAAATTATTTATTGATTTCCATGTGATTATTTTAATAATTATGATATCCATGGATATGTTTCAAGGTCTTGTGATTAGGTATATAGAATTATTTGATCAACAATTATTTTTTTATTATTCTTCATATCCATCTTATTGATAAAATGTGATGTGTTTTTATTTACATGCCTTACCTTAATTATTATTACTTATATACTCATGATAATATTAGCTGTATGTATCCCTGACTGATTATTTAAGCTTGCTATTTATTTTTTCCCATTCCCTTGTATGTAAATAACGATTATTTGAATAATTTCAAGGATGTAGAATATTTAATTTCGCTAAGTTTTATTTTTTTATGTTTTCAAATTTGACGTGATATAAAAGTATATATCTAGTTTACCAAGACTACTAATATATTCAATACTAGGGGATAAAATAAATTGTATATAATTTCAATGTAATAATGTTTCTACAGTATCATGACCATTGGGTTGGGGCCTTTATGTTTAGTGTCTGCTCAATTTTAGTAGAAACCATAGAAATTATACTTAGTAAACTATAAATTATGGAACATAAACCTATAACAGTCAATGAATGAATTCCCAAATGAAACTATGTTTATGATTCAAATGATCCTAGTTTTATATTATTAGGTTCCCTCTTGGATGAATAAGTCTAAATTTAATTATATTTTTAGAGGGATATATTACCTTTTTGGGTTATTATGTGATTGGGGTTGGACATGATTAATGATTTTTTGGGAGATATTTATATGAATACAAATCTTTGTTCTATTATATTAGTGATAAGGTTATTAGTTTAATAATTATCTCTATAGATATAAGTTTAAAGTTATGGATAACCTTTCAGTTTAATATTTTCATTTATGTTAAGGTAATAATATTCAATTATGATTATTTATTTTTCAGAAAAAATAAATTGTATAGAAAACTTTTATAGTTTAAAGGTGGTAATATGAGTACTATTGTTTTCGAGGATGTTTGTCATTGTTTTGGAATGTTATAAGATTTATATTAATTTAGTTTTACAATATAGGAATAACCATATTCTAGGTGACAACCTTTTATAAATGGTGGGGCTATGAGGCTTCAACCCACAACTGAATAGCGTCAATGGTGTAATGCCTACAACTGACCTACATGATGTGTTATTTAGTATTAAATTATATTTACACAAACATATGGTTTAATAAATTTTATATTTATTTTTAAAAACATTTAATAAGATCAAATTGTTTTGATTCTATGTTTATTACTGATATTTCATTACAGTTTTTATTTAGTTTAGGTACATTTTACAATTAGGGTTAACATAAAAGATTAATTGGGAACAATGTAATTATGTTTTCAGATGTTTCATATGAAGGGGATGAGATAACCTATAAGTTGATAACAATTACTAATTTTAGGTTTATTTTTGTTATTTTGTATATGTGTCTATTTATTTAAGATATAATCTATGTTAAAATTTCATCTTTATTGTTAAATTATGGAGATTAATGTATGCAGGTTTATTTATCTTTTTAATACCCTACATAATTCTAACAATGTTGGTTTTAGTAAATATATTAAGAGTAACATTTTATAATTTTTTATATTACATTTACTGTTAGAAGTTAATTTCTATTCTTTAGGCACAAAACATTTATCTTAAATATTTTTTCTAGGAGTAATAAATGAAGTGGAAATTTTCCCAAGCACAACCAAAGGAAGGAATTGTACTTGTGAATTATATATGATATAAATAAGTACATTTTTTGGTTTTCTCTAAATTTTTAGTTAAATAATCGTCCAAAATTAGGAAAATTATCTTAAAATTAAAATTTTATATATTTTCCATAAATACCGATGAATAGATTGCCTTTCATCCATGTTATATTTACAGAATTTTCTCCATTAATATTATATTGATCTTTAATTTTCATATATTTATGATCTCTGTCAATCTCCATTATTATTTGGGAAATATGAATTTTCTTTCATGTCAGTATCTTCACTACCCACTAATAATTTCCCATTATTAATCCTAGTTATATTTTATTTTATATGACCTTGGTACTTCCCTTACTCTTTTCCAAGGATGAAATTTTATATACCCTTTTATGATGTGTGTATTCAACAATAGTATTTAAAAATATCAAAACCATAATCTTATTGGATAATTTACAATTTTTAGGAATAAATTTATTGAAGGTGGTGAGAATTTTACACCCCAAAAAATTAAAAGAGGAAAATTTTGTATGATGCTCTATACGACATGCAACCCTAAGCATAAAAGACATGTGAAATATTTTTTTAAATGTTACCATTATAAATTGGCTATTAATTATTTTGGGTATTAATAAGGTTAAATTTTTTATGATATATATATATACACAGATATATATATATATAAAGGCATTTATCAGTATAAATTAAATGATAAATATTATTAAATAGTCACAATAATTTTTTTAAGGTGATTTTACTCATCAAAAACATTTTTTCTTCAAAATTGATATTTATTTATTTTTGTGAAAAAACTATTAAAATTATTTTATGAAAATTATGAAAAAAGTATTTTACTAAAAAAAATATTTTTTTAAATAATAATAATTAATTTATCTTGGGGTTATTGTTTTTTATTTTTCCAAAAAGTTTTTTATTGAAAAATGAAAAAAACAATTTTTTGAAAATTGTATTTAATTTCATAATGTCTTGATATTTTAATTATTTAAAATAATATTTTATTATTAATAATTAATGTTAAATTATTTTTTATACTTATAAATACATTAATTTAAATTCATATTATTATTATCAATAGTCATATATTTAATATAAAATTAGCTTTGACTTGAGAAATGAATTCTTGTAAAAATTGTTTTTTTATTTTGACATTTTTTGCATGGTTTCATTAAAATAAAATTATTCCACATATATGGATTTAATTTGATAAAATAAACTCCATATTTGGAATTATAATAATTAATATTAGGCAGTAATTCCAACTTAATTTTTAGTGATAATGAATTGTATAAACAGAAAATATTTGTTACCATAGTTAATGGTAAAATAGGTTTAATGTGGTTTAACCTATTAGATAATTGTTATAATAACATGAAAACATTTATAATTTACATTCAAGGACTATATCTTGTCCATATATAATCTAATATTTATAAATGTTCCATTTTTGATCCCTACTCCCATTGTTAATACAATTATAATAATTTAAGAAAATAAAAGAACAATTCTCAAATATCTCATGAGTTAAGTTAAGGATAAACATGAGGTATGTTTAGTTATAAATATTTATTTTAAGTATAAATAATATTTTTATATCATGTTAATTTATTTCAATTTATTTCCATTTTTAAATTTTTACATTAAATTCTTATGCAACGGGAATGGTATAATTCTTTAATTAAAAGAAAAATAAAATATATTATGTTAAAAAATAGAAGTAAAATAATTTGAATAAATTTTTTTGTTCTATAATTTTATTAGTTAATTATAAAATTTAGGGATGTTGCAATGTCATATATTCTAATTTAATAATTTTATTTATATTTTTAATGTGAAGTTAATTTAATTGTGTTAAAATTGATATTAATGGTATTTTATAATAAAAAACGTTTTATAAAGTGATTTTAAATTAATATAAAGAAAATATATAGTACATTAACTTTTTATGGTTTATAATATAAACCATTGTATAAATATGGGATTTTTTATCTTTTATAATAACTTTCATGACCCTAGAAGTGTAAAAACATTAATACCCATGAAATTGTCAAAAAAAGTTTAATGTGAGTTAAAACAATAATAAAGGTAAAACATTAAGAAAAACTCATCAAAATTTTTTATTATTATTTTATTTCAAGAACTAATAAGCCTATGTTCTAAATATATCATTTTAGTTCCATTTTTCCATGAGAAATAATTTATATTATTTTCATGATTTATGAAATTCCAAAAGATCCCCTCCCATCATGTAAAAAAGGGAACCTTCATTCCACATTTATTAGTACTTAAAGATAAATTTTGATAATATTATAATTTCCCACATTAATTACATGAGTCCCTAAAAATTATATAGAGGCCTTTTTTTAATTAAAAACCAATGTATGGAATCTTTTCTCATAAAACATAAGAAGTTGTCCAAAGATGATGTGTAGTTCTTAATCATCTGTTTTACTATTTCTTCCTCCCCCTTATTAAAATATAATTAACGAATAATTATTTAATAACATCAATATATCCCATATAATAATATTTTTTTATGTTAATTGAATGCCCTATATCGATCTAATCTTCTATCAAATGAGAAACGAAATTGTCGATTGTGTGTATAGTGGACTCCCACCTCATAAACCAGTGAATTGTTTTTACATCACGACCTATAATGAATATTTATAATTAATTTTTGGATGTATATATATGAAATTAGTGACATATTTATAATTATAATGATATAATATATCAATTACTTCCTTACCTCTCCATTTACTAAATAATGATAATGTCATTCAAGCATATGAGTGGAATACCATGTCAATGAAGTGATGTGATTCATTCTTCATAACCACATCACAGGGATGATAAATATTATTATATTATAAAATTATTATGGTATTTATGATATTATTGTCCCACTATAAAGATTAAATAATTATTATCTTCTTTATATATTGTTCATTTAATAATATAAATTTTACACATGGTTTCATACACCTTACTGTCTCTATGATTGTAATGTTGTACATTTTTCGTAACCATACATTATGATTGGTTAGAAATTTAATTTATGAATATAAATAAAAATTATTCCACTATTATAACTAAGTATTTGATGGAACACTGAACAATTTAACCATATTCAAACTACCTCAGTCATTTTGGGCCTATGAGCTAAATATCATCAAAATATCAATTATGAACATAATTTTTTATGTAATTAAATATAAACCGGTATTAAATAAAATAAATTAACTATAAAAATACACAATGATCTTATGAAATTAAATACTTATATGAAGTGTATTATTTGGGAAAATAATGAATATGTGCGATGAATCTGACATGGGGTAAGGGATATATTCTTAATTTCCATCCTTTGAGTCATATTTTAATTTTATGCATCTAATTTATTTTATATGGAGAATATACAACCAATTTTCTTGCCTGAATGGCCCAAAGGCCTTAATTTTTATTAATTTTTGATAACCCCACTTTCAATGGATAAGGGGGAACCCTTACAAGGCTTGTAGGCTCAGAGATTACATGGAAAGTAGGCTTAGGATATTACATGATATGAAGGTATTAGGGAATTCAACCATAATATCTACAAGGAACTGCCCCTCCCTATAATCTTCATCATGATAGTAGATCTCCTCCTTCGCATTGAAATTTGGCTAGGCTTTCCATGAAAGCACAGGCTTCTCCCGATGGCATGGCCATACCTTCTCATTCTGACAAATCCATTTGGCTATACACCGGTGAGTGCACCTACTCTGAATCCTCTTCTGGGGATGCTCCTTTTTTGTAGTGTGTTTGGGGAAACTGCATGTGGCCCGAAGGAATTGAGGTGGCCAAAAATCTCTACTGAGCCGAAGGCCTGGGTGTCCCTGAAGCCTTAAAGACTCAAAGCCCAAAATGGTGGCCCAAGGTGAGTAGTTCCAGCTACTACAGTACCGAACAGTTCCTACTACAGTTCTTTCTACAGTACAAACACAATTTATAGTTCTGCTATAGTACATGTATAGTGTACAGTTCTGTTATAGTCTCACACAGTCTGCAGTACTACTATAGTTCTTGCTACAGCGCTGCTACAGTGCCTGGAAATATGCCTCTACCTGGTTTTGAACCTGGGTCTTGTGGATGCACATAAAGATACCTCAATAACTGGGCTGAGGCTCATGTGCTCATGAATCATTAATACTTAATGGTATTTTATATTTCAATTCATTTTATTACATCCAATGGTATTTTACATGAATGATACCATGTGGTAACTATTTAATACTCACTTTTATATAATTTGGATGTACAACTTATTCATTAATCATATTAAATCAAAATTATGTTTGAAATATAATTTTATTTATTTATGTTGTATTTCCCATTTTTTGGGGATTTAAATTTTTTATACGTAATAACTTCATTGACTAATTCTCAGTTTGGGGTTATGATCATTGTACGGATTCTTTATATCAAATTGTCTTCTATGGGACATATGTTATGTTATACACCTATCTTATTTTATGTTTTGCATATATTACCAAATATTATAATTTATATCTTGAATCTCTTAGAATTCATAGTATTTAATTCTTATATAGATTTCTTTCTTTTACCAGGTTATGATTTGAATATTTCCAATGTGGTAACGGTTTATTTCATAATATCATCCTTATCCAGGATTTTTTGTATTTACGTCTCTATTGGGAGAATAATATGATATTTTTATTTGAAAAAATTTTTCTTCACCCATGTTTATATTTGAATGTTATTTGTTTTCCATTAATTTTCCTCTTTTTTGTAAATAAGTGATCAAGAAATTAAAATTCAGAAACATTTCATTTGTTTCTTCTTTAATCGAGAATCTTTTATTCTATGACCATTTATTGTAAAAAAACATTTTCATGAATGTTTTTAATATCCTCTAATGATTTATTGAAGACATTTTTACCCAAGTTTTAGTTTCATAAAATGATTTAAAAGGAATATTCCTATCATTTTCAAAATTGGGAAATTTTCCACATTTCTTAGAAAAATGTTAAGGGAATTAATTCTTTACCATACTCAGTATGAATGTAACTTACCACTATAAATAGGACTCATTTATTTGTTTCTTAATTTAAAATTATACAATATTCTATTATAGGAAATTTTTTTCAATAATATTATGTAATTATTTTGTTTTTTAAAATTTATTCAAATTTAGGAGGGTATTTTTTTCAAAAATGATTTTAATTATATTTCTTTGTTATATCGATTCATTAAGTATAAAAACCATTTATTTTACTTATGATCCATTTTGGATATATTATTGTGTGACCATCCTTAATCATTCAATAGATGTATTATGATTAATTGGATTGGGGGAATTATTAACATTTCATAAGCTAGTTTTTCAATAAGAATATTTATATTGCTTATGTATTCCATTGTTATTATCCCATTACATTTAATGAAATCATTAGAGTTAGTAGGTGATGGGAGAGGCCCTATGTAGCCCCTCTATGAATCAATAAGTCTCATGATACAAGCTAACTTGGTTATTTAGTTAATGACTTACCCATTTAGGTATGATGTTGTATCATGACACCTTGACGGTGTGTTAATGATGTGTGACATTATCCATTCCATCATTATGAGAATATTTATTGATTTATATGTTATTATGTGAATAGTTATTTTATCCATGGAAATTGTTTTTAATCTTTTTATTATTATATCTAACTATTTAATCATTATTTATTCCGACCATATTATTCTTTGTGTACATGTTATTAATTAAAAGGCATGTTTTTCAATTATTTACCTTATCATATTGATTATTCTTTATTTAATCATGATACATTCTGATGTGAATAATGATTTCTAACAATTTGACCTTACACAATGTTTTTTTCTTTTCCCCGGGATATGAAGAATGAATATTTGAATAATATCATGGATGTAGAAAATTTGCATTCACTATGTTTTATTCCATTTTATGTTTTCAAATATAATTTGATAATCTTATAGGTATCTAGTTTACCAAGAATAATAAAATATTCATTGAATTGATATGTTATCACTTTTATCAAGTTCCAATGTAATAAATTAACCACCATATTAAGGCTATTGGGGTTTGGGTCCTTATACAATACACCTTTACTTACAAAATCCACCTTGCGGATGGAAATGAATTTTATAGAACAACTACGATATGATAGATGTTTTAGAGACTAGGTGAATATGATAGAAATGATATTTTTAGGGGTTAATACTTAGGTAACCTATAATTGTTTCGATTATTAAATGCATGTGGAATAATTATGACCTATTTTTTATCAAACAATACACCAACTATTTGTATTCTACTAGACATAACTTATGGTTCTATGTGGTTATGATGCATTGTTTAGAAATCCATACACCAACCATATTCTACTATTTTCTATGTATTCCCATCTCTAATTATTTTTTATTCAGAATCCACAAATATTCTCAAAACCATTTTCAAATAGTGCACCTTCTCAGTGACTCCCAGAAGCTCTAGCATGGTTTCCTAGAGAAGGCGCATATATTTCCTTAACCGTTCTCAAACCATGATCTCATATAAATGATTAAAAACTAACCAAAGACTCTTAAAACTAAAAATAAGTATTACATAATAACAAATTACAAAATAAAATAATCATGTAGTTTAAAAGGGGGGTTTATTATCCCCAGCACTGTGGTTTACTTATTTTAAAAGATGGATATTTTAGATCCTTCAAAAAAATTTGCATCATTTTTCCAATATAATTTATTCTCATTCCCATGTCTCTTCATAAAACATACCATGTTTCTATAAGAATCACAATAAATAAATAATTTTACCACACAATAACATTTTTTCCCTACCCACATTTAATAATATCACAAGACTCAATGTCTCATATAGAAAATGGTCAATACGATCTCATAGAATAACATGATTGGGATTAGGGGGGAACTTATTTAATTGTGATACATGAATTACATATTTCACAGAGCTAAATCTTGGTAGTAAAGAAACCCATAATCCACATCACCGACTCTTTCTAATGTATCAAAAGTTTCAATGTACCAATGATACAGTTTACCTTACATACTAAAAATATGATACTTTATTCGTTGAGAAAATATCTTGATAACATTATCACCCACATAAAATGTTAATGGTCAATTAACAAGACACACAAATGATTTTTGATTTATTTTTTCCTTAATCATCCTCTACTACATCATCTAAAAATTCTTCGTTATCTCATTTATCAAGCTAGGTATGATAAGTAATTTTTCACAAATTTCCACTCAATAAAGTGGAAAATGAAAATGACATGCATATAATTATTTGAAATGATCCACCTCTATTTAATAATGGTAATTATTATTGAATGGGTAATAAAATAAAGATATATTGTCTTCTTAAACCTCAAAAATCAATAACTCAAGTTCTAATAATTCCATCCAAGGTTTGGATCATCTGTTCAAACTGTTGATCCCTTTAAAGATGATAAGCTCTACTCAAGGCTGATTGGGATTTGAGGTCTTTCTTAAAGGATTTAGAAAATTTAAATTCAAACAAGAAATCTTTGACATATGTATTTGAAACTTTCAGGCCATGTAACACCCCATGTTTCCACGGTACGTTACCCTTTGAATAATTCAGTAGCTTGCATTGTACGCAACTTCGAGATTCTAACACATCGCGACCCATAAAACTGGTTATTATGAATAATAATACCCACTTTTTGAATATTTATAAATTTTATCTTTCAAAATGGACTTCATTTTTGGATTCGAAATATCATTATTAGCTTAGGGTGATGTTTTGGTATTTTTCTGAAAACATTCAATTTTTTATGATTAATGAAAACAGTGAGTTATCGTTTAAAACTGACTTTTTATTTAAATTTAATTTAGGTCAAAATAGATACATAATACCTATATAATTTATATGTAACTTATTAGAGATAGTTTGTAATATTTTTAAATATATAAAAATTTTATTGAACTTTTTACAGCCTTTTACCCACCTCCTAGATCATTTGTAAATTTACATAAAACATAATTTCACCACTTCTGCGAGATGAATTTTGAATCTCCGAGAGACACTGTTGATATTAGTAAGTAAAATTTCGTTCAATGAGATGAAACTAAATTTTGGCGAATAGTAACTTTTGTCTTTTATTTACCAAGGTTAAAAGTAAATAGGGTAATTAAAGGAAAAAATGATATTATTATTATTATCCTAACACATGTCGTAATTCTATTGGATAAATTCAATTCGTCCAAAATAACCTTAGAAATAAAATATTATCCTTTAGGTCTACTTAGATTAGATTTGGATATTTATTATTATTTAATTCAAAGAAGATTTAAAAGTGTTAAATTCAATGTTTCATAATAAAAACCATTTTTAATATAGGGTTACACATAAGATAAATTCAACTATAATTATTCATTAGAAATATAAAACAATTTTATACATAATTTTGTTTTATTTATATTTTTTAGACATTAAATAATTTAATTTATTTATGACACAATGATGACGCAGTTATTACTTAATTAATGAAATATTAAAATATTTTATATTATAAATATATAAATAAATATAATTTGAAATTTTTTATGAATTACACTACTTTTATAGGATAAAATGAAATTTTGGGGTTATTAAGATGAATTTTTTTTCAAGTAATAATGTTGTTATTAATTTAGGAAAAACAAAATACCAAATAGTGTCAAAATTGACATAAAAGAGTTTTTAAAACAAATATTTTATTATTAATTGATATTATATTCCTAAAAATATAAGGTTCTTCAAAAAGTCTTATATATTGATATTTGTATCATTAATGAACTACTTGGGGTTCTATTGGAAGTATATAGTAAGCTTATTAACCATATAATATAAAAATAAAAAGAGATATGGAAAATGTCAAACTATTTATCTAAGAGTTTAATTTAAAATATAAGGTTAATATAGTGACCCAAACCTGTGTAAAACCTATTGGTTCAGTGGTTTTCGACACATACCCGCCGTATCCATCAAATAATTCATTTTTGAGCAATTAGAAACCGAAAATGATTTTATTATAATATAATATTTCTAGTTTTTCTTAAGGTTCCCATCACCCCTCTTATAAAAGGGCACTCCCCCTTCCCACCAATTCACACCATCATAGAATTTGGGCTTGCAAAAATCTAACCCAATACCCTCTCAAATGTACTTCCTTAATCCTAGAGGCCTTACGTTAGTCAGAAATCTAACTTAAGGAGCACTTTTTTATCAAATCAAAATGAAGAAACCTAAGAAGAGGTAAATATTTCATCACCTCTTTCAAGTTCCTTTCTTCTTCCACTTCTTCTTTATTTGTTGTTTGCATTATAAAATAATAAATCCAGTATCTTCTATATATTGTGATGTTATTATAAATATGGAAAAACCATATTCATTATTCTATCCATCCATTGAATGACATGTCACCATACATGTGTACATACGACATACCGTCTCCACATCGTCGTGTAATTGTTACTCAATACATTATTATTATGATGGGTCTAATAATGATCTGTAATTGGTGTATATAATATATATAACATTATAATTATTATTTATATTTGATATACCGTCCAATTATATATTATTTTAATATCAAAAGAATGATATTTTCTCTTGTGCGTACGTATGGATTACCGTCTCCACGAACACGATGAGAATCATTCCCCATCGTAATCCATTCAAGACTAAATTTAATTATATGATTAAAAATAATTTTTAGAGACTTAATATAATTCTGAATATGAATACGATACATCACATCCATAACAAACATTACTTACGTAACAAATCATATAATGGAAAACAAATCAGTTAACACCCGAAACGACGATAATACTAAGATATTATAAACAAAGCAATGTTAAAAATCATATATGAGATCATATTAATGTATATGATTCTATTATAATTTATTAAAAATTATTTCACAATTATAAAGGAATTTAACCTACCCTCAACCAAGGAAAATTACAAGGTAAGGGTTAATTTCACAATCTCTCTATTATCCGAGGTTGTTTTTAAGTATGTATCTACTGGGACTTCTTTATCATCCACATCCATGTTTCTTAAAAATGTATTTCAAAACATTTTTACTATTTACTAGAAAATTGGGTAAATTAAATCATACCCTTATTTTATTTTATATGTTTTTAAAGTAATCATTTCGTCGTTTTCCAAACAAGGTACTTTATGACCTTTTCGGAAAAATTAATGTAAGATTGTTTTTTTAACTTATACGGCGGGTGATGCTATTTTCCACCGTTATAACATTGTATAAGATTCCCTTACAAGCTTATAAGAATATTTTCAAATATAAATGATTTATTTTATATTTACTTGACTTTTAAATTATTTCAAAATATAAAAGCGATATTTCTCTAAAAAGGTTTTGATTTAATCTATGTCGAAATCCTTTGATAAATTTTAAGTTTGGTTGAAGTTGATTTATTATTATTCAAAACTTCCATATTGTATTGATAGTTTTGTGATATGTTTGACTATATATGAGTAATTTCATACCATTCATGGTTTGTGTATAATGTATTGACATCTCGTATTCCTGTTTTAATATGAATGTTTATGTTGTGTTTAAACCTTTTCTTATGAGGAATTCATTGGACATAGTATGTGAAGGGTGGATCCCGCTATAGCTCCTAGATGCATCAGTTGGTCTCATGAGACAAACTAGTGTCTTGGCATAAGGCCTTGACAAAATCTTATTTGTAGTCTTGGCACAAGGCCTTGACTATGAGATTATGAATGTCTGGCATTATGAATTCTATCATTATGAAAGTTTCTATTTATATTCCATGTGATTATTAGACTAGTAGAATATCCATGTGAATAAGTAAATGGAATTATTTGATTTTATCTTTTCTATATTATGCTGAAGTTCATGTTTCAAAATATTTTGTTTTAGTCTTATACATTTCCATAAATGTTTATGCTAATTTATGAAAGTTTCTGCTATATTGTTATCCTTACTAAGAATCTAAGCTCACCCCTTTATAAGTTTTATTTTTTCAAGGATGCGAAGAAGTATATTATGACGACCTGAAGGGATAGTCTATGGGATATCAGTGTTGTTTATGGACACAATGTTGTTGTATTTTTCCATTTTAAGATGTAATGTAAAGCTTATGAATGTATCTAGTACTTCCTAGGCTACTTAACTAATTGGTCATTTGAAGCATAATCTTTTGTGATCATGCCAATGATACAAAATAATTCACCAACTTTGGGCTTCTGGGGTTGGGGTGTTACAGTTGGTATCAGATAAAGTTAAGTACAATCCTTGGAAACTACATTTAGATAAATTCTGATTAGATCACATAACCCTAAGATAGAATTTGAAGATTAGTATATAAGAACTTCCAAAAATTTTGGTATTGTAGTGATTTTCTGATTTTTCCATGAAATACATCCCTTTCTAGATATGAGAAGGTAGATGTGGCTCTGTCATAGATGTACCTAGGGGTAAAATCCGAAAACACCGCTTTGATCTAGACTCGAACGAGAACTGGTGTACGACAACAGGCCTTGTGGAACTCTTGGTTACGACACTCCAGAGGGATATGCTTAAGATAATTCTCATATTCATTACAAACCATTAAGAAGGATTTATGAGTATATACTTCTTCAAAGGAAACATTTTTTATGATTATGGATTATATCCATAAACTATTCAATTTATGACAAGTGTTTTACAAGTTTGGAATTTTGTATTTCAATTTATAATCTAATCTAGTTTATGACATTGTTTAGAAATAGTTCCTAGTTGAAGGAATGGAAACCATATCAATGCACGCACTCCATGTAGGTATTACCCTCCGGATAAAGATAATTATAGAGGAGAAGGTTATACAACTAATTTTGATCATCTTATCACTATTTTTGGACAACTCACTCAGGTTATGAATAATAATCTTACCCGTATGGAGAACCCTGATCCATAGCGTGGTGGATTAATGATAGATCACCTCATGAGGAAACAACCACCAACATTCAATCGGGGTACAAATACACTAGAATCTGAGCAATGGAAAAATTCTTTAGAGAAAATATTCCACGCCTTGGGGAGTAGCGAAAGGGAAAAAGTCTTCATGGCAGTTTACCACCTTACTAGAGATTTTGTTCAATGGTGGTCGTTGATTATAAACACAAAGGTAGATGATGAAGTATAAAATATGGAATGGATGGGGTTTGAAGAAATTTTCTAATAAAAATACTTTCCTCATGACCATCGAGTGGATATGGAAAGTCAATTTCTGAGTTTGAGGTAAAAGGAGGATGAGAATGTCACAAAGTATGAAGCTAAATTTACAAGGTTAGAGAGGAATGTTGTAGACAATATATGTAACCCAAGAATTAATATTGATCATTTCTTTGATGGGTTGAAACAATTTCCCCATCAAACATTAGTCTCACAATCCTTCTCATAGTACAAAGATATTGTCTCAGGTGCTATCAAGACAGAAATAGAATTCACTAAGTATTAGGACTTAAAAGAAAAGCAAGAGAAGAAGAGATCTGAAGAACACTCCAAAAATGAAAATAATTGTAAGAAACGAAAATATGAATATCTATCTTGTAGTAAATATGGGAATACACACCATGGAAATTTCTTGAAGGGAATGGGAGTCTGTTACAAGTGTGGTGAAAAAGACAACCAAAATCATGATTTCAAGGGGAAGAAAGAGGTTGTAAATGTTGAATGCTACAATTGTAGAGAAAGGTAGAATTATGTGAATGAATTTCCTCAGCGTTAGGGGAGATAACCTCAGACAATTCCAAGGGATCAAGGCCATGCTTATAATATCACTAATGCTCAGGTTGAAGCTCCGAAAGATGTTGTGGTAGGTAATTTAATGGTTTCCTCAAGTTTAGAAAATGCTTTATTTTATTCAAGATCATCACATTGTTTCATATCAGTCCAGTTTCCTAAGAAAATTATATATTTCCAATTTGATTTAACAGATGAGTTTTCAGTCAAAAATCATAAGGGAAGTCTCATTGCAATAATGTTTTGTGAATCAGTCCCCATTAGGTCATTTAAATGTTATTTATATACTGATCTCATCGTCAAACCCATGATTGAATTTATATAATCCTCGGTATGGATTGGATTTCAGACCATGATCTGAAAATTTATTGTAAGAAGAAGAAGGTTAAATATTTTGATGATGATAAGGAGTACCTTATCTTTAGAGCAGAAACGTCACCACCTAATTCTAATCTAGATCCACCCCCAATAATTTAACTATATTCAATTATTGGGGAGGAAGGGAATGAAATAACTGTGGGTGAGGAAAGGAATGTTCAGAAAGAGGATGTACCTATTGTGAAAGAATATGTAGATGTGTTTCCAGAAGATTTACCTGGACATTCTCCAGAATGAGAAATTGGGTTTCCATTGATTTAATTCCTAGATCAAGGCCCATATCGAAGACATATTATAGAATGGACACTATGGAGTTATTGGAACTAAAGAAACAACTAGAGGAATTGAGTAATAAAGGATTTATTCTCCCTAGTGTTTCTCTATGGGGTGCCCCTGTCCTTTTTGTTAAGAAAGAAGATGGATCTATGAGGTTGTGCATTGACTATAGGGAGATAAATGCTATAACAATAAATAACAAGTATCCCATACCTCAAATTGATGATTTATTTGACCAACTTCAGGGATCTCAATAATTTTCAAAGATTGACCTTCGATCTAGATATCATCAGTTGTGTGTAAAGAAGGAATACATTCTGAAAAACGCATTTCGAACTAGGTATAAGCATTACGAGTTTACAGTAATGCCTTTTGGATTGGCTAAGTCACCCTCTGTCTTCATGGATCTAATTAATAGAGTTTTCAAGGAATATCTTGATTACTTTGTAGTGGTATTTATTGATGATATCTATGTATACACAAAAATCTACGTAGATCATGAAAATCACTTGCGCATTATCCTAAAGACAGATATATGACATGAATTATATGGGAAGTTTAACATGTTTGAATTTTATATTCAAGAGATTTCTTTTCCTTTCCATATCATATATAAGGATGGAATCTCTGTTGATCCTTCTAAGAAATGATCAATCCAATAATGGCCTGCACCGACATGTATTACTGAGGTACACAGTTTTATTGGTTTAGTAGGTTATTATCTGCATTTCGTCCAGAATTTTTCCCGATTGGCTAACCCATTAACCAAGCTCACATGTAAAGGGGTGAAATTTGTTTAGACAAACGAATGTGAAGAATGTTTTGATAAATTTAAGAGATGAATAGTCAATGCTTCTATATTGACTCTACCATCGAGGAATGATGGGTTTCTTATTCATAATGATGCTTCAAAGAAAGGACTTGGTTGTGACCTTATACAGAATGATAGAGTTATTTCCTACAAATCATGACAGCTTAAAATTCATGAGAAAAACAATCCTTCTCATGATCTTCAGTTTGTATTAGTAATATTTGCTTTGATAATATGGAGAGATTATCTCTATGGTGAAAAATGTGAGATATATACCATCCAAAATAGTTTTAAGTATATTTCCTCACAGAAAGAACTCAACATGAGGCAAAGATGATGGATTGAACTATTTAAGGATTATTATTACACTATACACTACCACCCGGGGAAGGAAAATAAGGTGGTAGATTCTTTGATCAGAAAAGGTCATGGAGTTTTGAACAAGATGGGTGTTGAAAGGGTTCCTATTTTCATGGATCTAGTAAAGATAGATATGGTAATAACCATGGAATGTCAAACATCAATAATCTTTCAAATGGTTTCCAAACCATCTTTACTAGGAAGGATAAAAAGTTTTCAGGTTGATGATAAAGAGTTTCAAAAGAAGATTAAAGTTGTGAATGATGAGAGATTGAGTGACTTCGTATATGAAGATTGAATTTTAAAATTTGTGAAGAGACTTTGTGTTTCCGATATACCTGATCTAAAAAGAGAATTATTGGATGATTCTCATAGCTCCAATTTCTCTATACACCATGGGAGAACCAAAATGTATAGAGTTTTGAAGGAACATTTTTTGTAGGAAAACATGAAGAGGGAGATTTCTAATTATATGGAAAGATGTATGGTTTTTCAACAAGTGAAAGTTAGAAGGTAATAGCATTGAGGATTCATGAAACCTCTTCCCATGGCTGATTGGAAATGGGATAATATTACGATGGACTTTGTCATAGGACTACCAAAGACTCCTAGAAGGAACGATGCAATATGGGTCATTGTTGATCATCTTACAAAGTCAGCACATTTTCATTCTATAATAGAATATTTACCACTTTAACATTTAGTAAGACTCTATATTAATAAAGTTGTGAGACTTCATGGATTACCCCTATCAATTGTTTCTGATCATGATCTACGTTTTAAATCATGATTCGGGAAAAGTATTCAGAAAACCCCGGATACTGAACTTCATTTGAGCACTGCCTACCACCCCCAAACTAATGGACATTCATAATGGACTATTCAAACCTTAGAAGACATGTTGAGATCATGCTCACTAGAATTTCAAGGTATGTGGGATCAATATTTAACTCTGGTAGAATGTTCCAATAACAATAGCTTCTATTAAAGTATTTAGATGGCACCATAGGAAGCGTTATACGGAAATAGATGTCACGCACCAACCTGTTGGGATGATGTTGGTGAAAGAATATTCGTAGTCCTAGAACATGTGGAGGAAACAATGGAAAAGGTGATGGTAAAATCAAAACCACATCAAAGCAGCTCAATGTAGACAGAAGAGCTATGCTGATAACCGAAGGAAGGATTTCGAATTTCATGTAGGATATCATGTTTTCTTGAAGGTTTCTCCATAGAAGGGTGTTATACATTTTGGTAATAAGGAAAAATTAATTCCCAGGTACATTAGACCTTTCGAAATTCTAGATTGAATTGGGGATGTAGCTTACTATTTGTAAATGCCGCCACGTCTCTCCAGATTTCATGATGTATTCCACGTATCAGTATTGAGAAAATACATTCCTAACCCAACGAATGTACTCACCTATGAGAATTTTAACTGGAACCCGATTTGTCTTATTGCGAAGAGCCTATCAAGGTTCATGATACAATAGAAGAAGTGCTGAGAAACTGGACGACTCGTATGGTAAAAGTTATATGGAGAAACCATAAGATGGAAGAGGCAATATGGGAACTTGAGGAACTTATGATGAAGAAACACCCGATACTTTTAATGCATTAATATTCAAGAAATTTTGAGGATGAAATTATTTTAAGGAGAGGAGAATGTAACACCCCAATCTTACACGGTACGATTCCCTTTGAATAATTCAATAGCTTGCGTTGTATGCAACTTCAAGATTCTAACACATCGCGACCAGTCAAACTAGCAGTTATGAAAAGTAATAGAGACTTTTTGAAAATTTATTATTTTTATCGTTCAAAATGGATTTCATTTTTGGTTTTGGAATATCGAAATTAGCTTACGGTGAATTTTTGGTATTTTTCTGAAAACATTCAGTTTTTGATGAATAGTGTGAAACACTGAGTTATTGTTAAAAATAGACTTTTTATTTAAATAATTATTTATTTTATTTAAATTTATCTTAGGTCAAAATAGATACATAATACCTATATAATTTCAATTAAATTCATTGTATTTAGTTTATAATATTTTTAGATATATTAAAATTTTATTGAACTTGTTACCGTCTTTTACCCACCTCCTTGAAGCATTTGAAAATTTACATAAAACATAATTTAACCACTTCTGTGAGTTGAATTTAGAAAATACGAGAGACATGGTTGATATTAGTAAATAAAATATTGTTCAATGAGAACAAAATAATTTTTGGTGAATAGTAACTTTTGAGTTTTATTTACCATATTTAAAAGTGAATAGGGTAACTAAAGCTAAAAATGATATTATTATTACCCTAACACATGTCATAATTCTATTGGATAAGTGTAATTCGACCAAAAACAACCTTATGAATAAAATATTACCCTTTAGGTCCACTTGGATGAGATTAAGACATTTATTATTATTTAATTCAAAGAAGAGTTAAAAGTGTTAAATCCAATGTTTAAAAACCAAACGATTTTTAATATAGGGTTAAAAATTATATTAATTCAACTATAAATATTTATTCAAAAGATAAAATGATTTCGAATATACTGTTATTTTATTTATATTTTTTATACATTAAATAATATAATTTATTTGTTACATAATGATGATGCAGTAATTACATAATTAAGGAAATATTAAAATATTTGATATTATAAATATCCATATAAATGTAATTTGAGACTTTTTATGAATTTAACTAATTTTATAGGTTAATATGAAATTTTAGGATAGGTTAGATGATTTTTTTGAAGTAATAATGCTGCTATGAATTTAGAAAAAACAAAATACCAAATAGTGTCAAAATTGACATAAAAGAGTTTTTAAAACAAATATTAAATTATAAATTGGTATTATATTCCTAAAAATATAAGTCATAGCCAAAAGACTTATATAATTATATAGGTATCATTAATTAAGCACTTGGGGTTCTTTTGGAAGTATATAGTACGTTTATTAACCTTATAATATAAAAATACAAAGAGACATGGTAAATGTCAAACTATTTAACTAAGAGTTAAATCTAAAGGATAAGGTTAATATAGTGACTCAAACCTGTCTAAAACCTATTGGTTGAGTTGTTTTAGACACATCCTCACATTATCCTTTAAATAATTTATTTTGGAGCCATTAGAAACCGAAAATGATTTTATTATACAATAATATTTCTAGGTTTTTCTAAGGTGCCCCTCACTCCTCTTATAGCACTCCCCCTTCCCCCAAATTCACAACTTCAAATCCTTTTGGCTCGGCCAACCTCTACCCAAATACCCTCTCAACTGTCCTCCCTTAATCCTAGAGGCCCTCCTTTAGTCATAAATCCATCTTAAGGATCCATTTTGATCAAATCAGTAGGAAGAACCTGAAGAAGTGGTAATATTTAATCACCTCTTTCATGTTCCTTTTTCTCCCACTTCCTCTTTATTTGTTGTTTCCCACTTACTCTGATGTTATTATAAAATTGGTACAAATATATTCATTATTCTATTCATCATTTGAATGACATGTCACCGTACGTGTGTACGTATGGCTTACCGTATCCACGTCGTGGTGTAATTGTTATTCAACACATTATTATTTGGATGGGTATAATAATGATGTGTAATTGATGTATATAATATATTTAACATGATAATACTTCTTTATATACGATATAACATCCAATTATATATTATTTAAATATAAAAATAATGATATTGTCACTCGTACGTATGTACTGATTACCGTCTCCACGAACGCGATGAGATTCATTCTCCATCGTAATCCATTCAAGAATAATTTTCATTAGATGGAAAAAAATAATGTTTAAAGACTTAATATCATTCTGAATATGAATAAGATACATCCTATCCATAACAAACATTACTTATGTAACAAAACATATAAAGTAAAATGAATCAGTTAACACCCAAAACAACGATAATACTAAGATATTATTAACAAAGCAATGTTAAAAATCATATATGATATCATATTATTGTATATGATTCTAGTATAATTTAATAAAAATTACTTCACCATTATACAGGAGGTTAACCTACCCTTGACCAATGAAAAGTACAAGGTAAGGGTTAATTTCACAATCTCTTTATTATCCGAGGTTGTTTTTACGTAAGTATCTACTGGGACATCTTTATCATCCACATCTATGTTTCTTAAAAATTTATTTAAAAACATTTTTTCTATTTACTAGAAAATGGGATAAATTCATTTATATCCTTATTTTACCTTATATGGTTTGAAAGAAATCTTTAAGTCATTTTCCAAACATTGTACCTTATAAACTTTTCGATAAAATTATGTTAAGAATGTTTTTTAACTTATATGGTGGGTGAGGCTATTTTCCACTAATATAACATCATCAAATATTCCATTACAAGTTTATAATAATATCTTCAAATATAAATTTTTTCTTTTATAATTACTTGAATTTTAAAAGATTTCAAAATAGAAAGAGATATTTCTCTAAAAAGGATTTGATTTCATCTATGTCAATATACTTTGATAGATTTTAAGTTTTTTTAAGATTATTTATTATGATACAAAACATCCATATTGTATTGAAGGTTTTTTGATATGTTTGACTGTGGATCTGTTATTTCATACAAATAATGGTTTATGGATAAAGTATTGACATTTCTTATGCCAGTTTTAATACGAATGTTTATGTTATGTTTACACATTTTCATATCAGGAATTCATTGGACTTAGTAGGTGACGGGTGGAGCCTGCTATAGATCCTCGATGGATCGGTAGGTCCATGAGACAAACTAGTCTCTTGGTACAAGGCCTTGAGATAATATTATTTTCAGTCTTGGCACAAGGCCTTGAATATGTGGTTATGAAAGTCTGGAATTATGTATTCCATCATTATGAAAGTGGATATTGATATTGCATGTGATTATTCGACTAAAAGAATATCCATGTGAATAAGTAAACGGAATTATTCGATTTAATATTTTTCATATTATTCTGAAGTTTGAGTTTAAAATGATTTTGTTTTAGCCTTATACATTTCCTTATATTTTTATGATTATTTATGAAAGTTTCTGCTATATATTTATCTTTACTGAGCATCTGAGCTCACCCCTTTCTATGTTTTATTTTTCCAAGGATGCAAAGAGGTATATTATGACTGACCTCCAGGGATAGTCTATGGGATCCCAGTGTTGTTTATGGAAAAAATGTTTTTATAGTTTTCCATTTTACAAAGTAATGTAAACCTTATTAATGTGTCTAGTACATCAGAGGATACTAAACTAATCAGCCTTTTGAGACTTGAACTTTTGTGATCATGCCAATGATAGGTAATAACGCACTGAATCTAGGCTTTAGGGGTCGGGGTGTTACATGCCATTTAACATTACAACATGGCATAGTGAATGTCTCTCCATTGTTTCCACCATATTGAATTCATGAATAGGGATGAATTAAGATGAATATCTGACATGGTCTATAGTCACCCATATTAAATTGGGTTTATAAACTTGTCTTAGTATACCTATGAAATTACATTGCTATCAGTTCCCTTCTCTACTAGGTTATAGGTAAATATTTCAATATACCCACTAGTAATTGGTATTTTTCATGGACTACTAATAGGCGAGTCATATTGAGGTATACTCTTCCACCATTCGTTTCATTACATGCCACAAGAACCTTGTTCTCATCAACTAATCAATTATAAAAATTACTTGATGAGGAGACAATATTATGTAGTGGTAAGAAAAAATAATTTTTTCCAAATAAGTATGAGGAACGACAATACAATCTATGAAATACTACACCAATATCCCATCTAGAAATTTATCCCTCAGTGGTCTCCCCACCATTTAGTTTTCACCTCATGGTTAGACGTTCTGGATCAAATTTCATAGAATATTTAACCTTAAAAATAAAATCATGGGATAATAGTAACTGTAAATAAAACAACAATATCATATTTCTTAGAAAAAACTAGATTCATCTTAGTTATGACAGTCATCAGTTTCCACTGATCAAAGGCATATTTACAGAACTGGCTATATGAATTACTACTCAATAAATCATCCCCATAATTTACATTTACCGGGGAGTATATCAAATCAATGTTAAACAACGTAAGGTATTCCAAAATTCATTGCTTCCTTAGATTCAAATATCTCTAATAGAAAATTTGTTTCATGTTTTTATAATCCATGAAAATAATAAAATTATCACGAAGGATGTAATGATGCCATTTTTTCAATGAATGGACTACAGAAGGTGACTCCAAATCAGGTTTTGGATAATGTTTCCTATTCACCTATTATTGGTATAACCCATAAGCTACACCACGATCTTTCTACATGAGAAAACATCCCCAAAAAAATCTGGATTCATCACACTAAAAAAAATATACTCATCCAAATATTTGAAACATAAGGATAGGTATTAATGTAAATCAAACATTAAACTCTCGAAAAGATATATATAACTCATAAATCCATTAAAAATGAACATATTGACTCATAAGAGATATCATTATAAAATAATTTCAGGAAAATTTGAGATCAAAGAGTTAATAGTAAAATAATAATTAAAGAAAATTGGGTATCTCAAAGTTTTTTTTATTTTTTTTGAAGGGAAAATAACATCAAATGATTTACGATCTATAAAGAATCCTCTTTAAGTAATTACAAGGATAAGGAATTATAACTCTCATATCCATAAAAAAATTAATAATATTAGAAAAAATACAATGTTTCCCAATGATTACCCATGTTATGCCTATGTATTGTTCATTTTAGACCTTATTTTTAGAATAGTGTAGAATATCATTGATGAATACCACTAGAAATATTTCAATATAACATTGAATGAACTGATTCAAAAATTTTCTGAACAGCACTGCTGAATTTATAATACACAAGGAAATAACTACATATTAATAACGACTATAAAAACATCATTATTTTTTTGACAGTATATCCCCCTTTTGAACTCATTTTTGGTGACACCATGATCAAAAATCAATCCTTGAGAACCATATCATTCACAGTGATTGGTTAATAAGATCATTAATTCAAGTAAGATGTTATCAATTCATTATCAGAACCTTTTTTAGATTACAATAATCGATATAATGTAGAAAAGTTCCATTTTATTTCTGTAATAATATAACATTTTCTTCCCATGGAGACATAATAAGTCAAATGAATACTTTTATTCCTAGAACATCCATCAAAAGAATTAATTCCCTTAATTTCATTGGTTCTATATTCTATGATGGAATTTAAATTCCATTAGTCCCTAATTAGATATCATTCCTAAATTTCAATTCAACTTTGGGTGGTAACCTAGGGAAACATTAAAGGAATACATCATATCATTGGACCGTAATGGTTCGAAAATCACTATTTTTTTTAATCAATAATATAAAAAATAATTTCTGCTAACTAGTATGAGACAGTATCAACCAAGGGTACTAATGGTCCTACTATGATTGCATACACATCCTAATATTCTTTAAATATATTCTCAGCACCAACCAAATATATTAATTTTAACTTCTTTGAATAACATTTGATATAAACCCTAGAGGATGTCAAAAAATCCATTCCCAAAATTAGGTCAAAGATATCCAAATCAATAATATATAAATCCAAAAAACAATCAGCCTCATCAATTTAAGAGGAACTAATTATGCTTCTAAATGATCGACACTCTCATTGCCCTAGATTTGTTTGAGGTTTCAATATATATAGCATAATTTTAACATGAAATACCATATGATCCACAATAAGTGAATTAATAAAAGATTGGGATGTAGGAGCATCAAGAAAATCATTCATGAGATTATAGTTCAAGATAAAATTACCTCACAACCTTGATGGACCATATTGATACTCAATGATCATCTACTAAATGCCATACACCTATTTACTAGGTGTCCTTAAAATTATTTATTTGTATATTCTGAAAATGTTGAGAATTTTGGATTTATTGTGATATGAACGTAACCCTAGTTTTCTTATTTATAAGGGATATTATAATTCTATCATGATAATCATATTTGATCACATGAATCTTTAGACTTGTTTGATCCATTGAAATCAATCACATATTTATTAATCATCTTGTAACAATTTAAACATCCAAACCTACTGTAGTTTTGTAATTAATAAAAATTCATCATTCATTAACTCTCAATATTCTATTAATATCATCACTAAAAACAACTTGGTAAATTAAAATGTTGATCTAAAAAGTGTTTTAAGAAAACCAACTCATTCCCAGTTTATTTAAATTCCAAAAATAATTCTCCAACTTATTCTTGATCCCCATGTTGGAGTTCCCAATTTTACCCATATATGTTAAAGTTTTTACCCAATAAAGGTACCCATGATATCATTTTTCTAGGATCACCAACTTAAACATATTTGTATTGTAATAAATATATATAACAACCATCATATGTTCATTTCCATGCTTGAATGATCCTCTCTTTTGTGTACTCACTAATTGAAACATTGTGAAAAAAATTAACAATCCTCAAAAAATGAAATTCATTCTCCATCATGGATATATTTTTCAACTTCCGAGAAAATAAATAAATCACCCCTGTTGTCTGAATAGAGTAGGAGTAAAATATTTTATTAAAAACTCATTAAATCCAATCCATTTCAAGTCTTATTCTCGTTTAGTATTTAAAATAATCTTCTATCATTCCCTAACAAGATCCTCAAGCATATAAACTAGTGGAATTAATTTCATTTACTCTAAGGTTCCCATTAAATAAAAAAATTTATTTATCTTCCAAATCCACTCCCCCTCTTTTACTATTACCAAATTTCCTTGAATGATCATCATATTTTATTTCAAAATTCTCTTAAATGAATTTTTATAGTATTTCTCTAGAATATTATTTTCCCCATCTACAGTAGGAAATTTTTATAATATGCTCCATATGAGTTGCTACTTCCCATGGTGTTTGTTTTGAATGAAAATCTCATCTTATTCCTCCACCGGGTTCCCCAATTTTCAAATTAGTTCAATTTTTTTAAATACAAAATGAAATTCTACTTTATTTCCACTCACTTAAAGTTAAAGGATTATTATATTCCCTAACATAAAAAAACAATGATCATAACAAATTTTTAAAAATAAAAAAATTAATTATTAAGAATTTATTCTAAGTTGTAGGTATCTTTACTAATAAATCATGTATTATACTAATTAGGTAAACCCATGAAGATGTGATGAATTTATTCCTAGACATTTCTTAGAACACGTTTTTTACCTTGACCATCTTGATAACATGAAGTCTTTCATGAAGAGGTATGCTATGTCTTTTTATACTATATATTTTAGGTTCTCAAATCAGTATCTACTTAATACCATCCAACAATTATGGAATAACCAAGTATAATACCATTTATTATATCCATACACAACCCATTATCTTATGCATGGTCTGAGGTCTCATTGGACTTAGGTGAAATGCCTATGACACCAAAGGATGGGAATAAGTTCCATGAGATTTCCATATCATTATGGATTTATTTTTTCTAAAATGTTAAAACCTACTAATGATTAAATAAATAAAAATAATTTTATATTATGTATTTAAATTATTACAATGAAACTCAAAACCTAAAGTAACATAAGAGTAGAAGATTAAGTAAAAGATGAAACACTAAGAAAAAATGAAATTATAACACAATGACATACAAGTAGAATCCACCTAGGAATCATGGAAACCAAAATCCAAGCTCCAAACCCATGTACAATTCTAACTACATCATGCCACATAATAAGAGATGTATAAAACCATTCCTTTTATTATATATTATATAATTTTCAATACTCGGAAGACATGGAATGGTGAACCACGAATAATTATCCACATGGCCTCAAGGTAATATCCCCTAATGCTAGAGGCATTTGTCTCATATTGGGGGCCGAAGTGTGTCTATTTGGAGATTATTCCCTCAGCACTAGAGTGTGGAATAAAAGATATGAAATAATAGATAAGTAGTGGAAACATTAAATCATTCAGAAAATAAAATAATGTAAGACATGTATTGATAAACAGTACCATATAGAATCTCATATACAGATGATGATAATATATGTCGTGTGTCAACAAAAAATAAAAAATAGTTATATATGGATGGTGTACTATACATGTAACCAAATACCAAAAAGACCAAAAACTATCCCAAACAACATCATACGCCCCATCTCGATCAACTTCACTTGTAACACCCCAAGCTTCTATGGTACGTTTCCCTTCGAATAATGCGATAGCGTGTGTTGTACGCAACCTTGAGTTCTAACACACACCACAACTAATTAAACTAGCCGTTGTGAATAGTAATACCTACTTTTTGAAATCATATATATTCAATATTTCAAAATTGACTTCATTTTTAGATTCGGAATATCAAAATTAGCCTAGGGTGAAATTTTGGTACATTTCGGATAACTTTCATATTTTGATGAATAGTGAAAATTTCTAAATTTTAATTAAAAACAACTTTTTTAATCAAAATAATTAATAGTGATAAATTGTGAATTTGAGTGGTTTTAAAGTATATTTAGAATATATTTTTACCATTTAATATAATGTTGGTCATTGGACATAATTATACAATTAAACCGAACATAAACAAGTGTCAATCTTTTGATAGTTATTATCTCTTAAAAACACGCTTTTTGTTTTGACAGCGGGAATTAATTTTAAATTAATTTCTGCCACTTCTGTGTTTTGAATTTAGAAAAATGGATTCCATATTTGGAATCAGGATGTTCAAATTGTGTAAATAGGTAACTTTTATTTTTAGACATTTTGAATAATTACTGCGGTAAATATTTTATTTACCATGGTTAAAGGTAAATCCAGTAAATAAGGGTTAAACAAAATAATATTATAATAATACTAAATTACCCTAAAACGTGTCTCAACCCTATTGGTTGATACATGGTCGACCATGGGCATCTTTGGGTCTATTTTGAGACCCCATGGATCCACTTGTAAGTGATAATGACACTTTATTTTAATTTAGTTAAAATGAATACAAAAATGACACAAGCATATATCTTTTAGAACAACAATTTTTACATAGGGTTATATATGTTGGATTTTAGATTATAAATATTCATTAGAAAGCTAAAACGATTTCCTACATAATGATAGTTTATTTATAATTTTTAGACATTAAATAATTTATTTTATTTATGACACAATGATGATGCAGTAATTACTAAAATAGTGAAAAATTAAAATAATTGATATTATAAATACCCAAATAAATATAATATGAAACTTTTAATGAATTAAACTAATTTTCTAGGCTAATATGATATATTAGGATTGATTTAATGGACTTTGTTCGAAGTAATCAATCTGTTATGAGTTTCACAAAAATCAACTATTGAATAGTGTCAAAATTGACATAAAAGAGTTCTTAAAACAAATATTATATTATTAATTGATATTAAATTCCTAAAAATCTAAGGTTCGGCCAAGAGACATATATTATGATAGGTTAATCATTAATGGACCACTTGGGGGTCTCTTGGATTTATATAGTAAGTTTATTAACCATATTATATAAAAATACAAAGAGACATTGTAAAAGTAAAACTAATTAACTTAGAGTTAATACTTAAGGATAAGGTTAATATAAGTACCCAAACCTGTCTAAATTCTATTGGATGAGTTTTTTTCGACCTATACCCACCTCAGCCTTTTAATAGTCAACTTTGGAGCCTTTAGAAACCGAATATGAATTTATTATAAATTAATATTTCTAGCTTTTCCAAAGGTGCCCCTCACCCCTCTTATAAAAGGGCACTCCTCCTTCTCATTTCTTCACACCTTCAAAGCCTTTTGGTTCGGCCAAACTCTGCCCAAATAATCTCCCAACATCCCTCAATACAACCTAGAGGCCTTAGTTTGATCAGAAAGCCAGCCTAAGGAGTCCGTTTGATCAAATCAAAAGGAAGAACCCGAAGAAGAGGTAATGATTTCACCACCCTTTTCTAAGTTCATTTCTTCTTCCACTTCTTCTTCCTTTGTTATTACCATTCTAAAATAATAACTCCAGTATCTCACATATACTGTGATGTTATTATAAGTATGTTACAGCCATATTCAGTATTCTATCCACCCTTTGAATAACATGTCACCATACGTGCGTACGTACGGCTTACCGTCTCCACGTCGTGGTGTAATTGTTATTCAATATAATATTATTTGGATGGGTATAATAATGATGTGTAACTCATGTAAATAATAAATATAACATGTTAATGATTCTGTATATATGATATACCATTCATTTATATATTATTTTAATATCAAAAGAATGATATTGTCGCTCGTGCGTACGTACGGACTACCGTCTCCACGAACGCGATGAGATTCATTCTCCATCGTATCCATTCAAGTATAATTATAATTTTATGATTTAAAAATGATGTTTAAGGACTTGATATCATTCTGGATATGAATAAGATACAACAAACATGGATTATGTAACAAAACATATAAAAGAAAATGAGTAAGTTAACACCCGAAACGATGATAATTCTAAGATATTATTAATAAATCAATGTTAAAAGATCATATATGATATCATATTAATATATATGATTCTTGTATAATTTAATAAAAATTATTTCACCATTATACAGGAGGTTAACCTATCCCAACCAAGGAAAAGTACAAGGTAAGGGTTATTTCACAATCTCTTCATTATCCGAGGTTGTTTATATGTAATAATCTACTGGGATCTCTTTATCATCCACATCCATGTTTCTTAAAAATGTATTTCAAAACATTTTTACCATTTACAAGAATATGGGTTAAAGTCATTTATACCCTTTTTTGACTTTTTATAAGAGGTTTATAAAGGAATCTTTCCGTCGTTTTCAAAACAAGGTCCTTTTTTAACCTTTTCGACAGAATTGAGGTAAGAATGTTTTTTTAACTTATACGGCGGGTGCGGTTATTTTACGCCGTTATAAAATCTTCAAAGATTTCCTTACAAGATTATAAAAATATTTTCAAAGAAAATGTTTTATTTTATATGGATCTTAAATGATTTCAAAATAAAAGGAGATATTTCTTTAAAAACAATTTTGATTTCATCTATGTCAACATCCTTTGATGGATTTTAAGATTATTTGAAGTTGATTTATTATGATACAAAACTTCTATATTGTATTGAAGGTTTTGTGATATGTTTGACTGTGGATGTGCTATTTTTATACCATTCATAGTTTATTGTGAAAGTATTGACATTTCGTATGCTAGTTTTAATACGAATGTTTATGTTATGTTTAAACCTTTTCATATGGGAATGCATTGGACTTAATAAGTGACGGGTGGAGCCCGCTATAGCTCCTCGATGCATCGGTAGGTCTCATGAGACAAACTAGTGTCTTGGCACAAGGCCTTGACAAAATCTTATTTGTAGTCTTGGCACGAGGCCTTGGCTATGTGGTAATGATAGTCTGGCATTATGCATTCCAACATTATGAAAGTGGTTATTGATTTTTGCATGTGATTATTCGATTAGTAGAATATCCATGTGAATAAGTAAATGGCATTATTTCATTTTATTTATGCCATACCATGTTGAAAGTTCATGTTTAAAAGGCTTTTGTTTTAGTTATACATTGCCTTAAATGTTTATTCTTATTGATGAAAGTTTCCGCTATATTGTTATCCTTACTGGGCATTTGAGCTCACCCCTTTTCTATGTTTTATTTTTCCCAGGAAGTGAAGAAGTAAATTATGATTGACTTGCAGGGATATTATGAGGGGTTAATAGTGTGGATATGAAGATTTTGTTGTTTTAGTAGTTTTTCACTTTGAAATGTAATGTAAAACTTTATGATTATATCTAGTGTTTCCAAGGCTACTAAACTAATCGGTCTTTCGAGATTTGATCTTTCTTGTGATCATGCCAATGTTATGTAATTAATGCATCGACTCTGGGTAGCTGGGGTCGGGGCGTTACAGTTGGTATCAGAGGAAGTTTAGTACAAACCTTGGAAGCTAGATTTAGATAAACTCTGATTAGAGCACATAGACCTAAGATGAACTTTGAGGATTAGTATAGAAGAACTTCCTAGAATTTTGGTATTGTAGAGATTTTGTGAGTTTTCCGAGCAATACATCTTTGTCTGGATACGAGCAGGTAGAGGCTGCTCTGGCAAAGATGTACCTAGGGGTAAAACCTGAAAACACCGCTTTGAGCTAGACTCGAACGGGAACTGGTGCACGACAACGGGCCTTGCTGCACTCTTGGTTACGACACTCCCGGGGGATATGCTTAGGATAACTCTCACTATCTTTACAAATCATTATGAAGGGTTTATGAGTATATACATCCTCAAAGAAAACATTTTTATGATTATGGATTATATCCATAAATAGTTCAATTTATGTTAAGTGTTTTATAAGTATGGGATTATGTATTTTGATTCATAAAATGATCTAGTTTATGCCATTGTTTAGAAATGGCACCTAGTGGAAGAAATGGAAACCGTATCAATGCACGCACTCCATGTAGGGATTGCCCTCCTGCTCAAGATAATTATAGTGGGGCTGGTGATGCAACTGGTGCCGATCAGCTAATCACCATACTGGGACAACTTACTCAGGTTATGAATAATAACCTTACCCGTATGGAGCACCCTGATCCGCAACGTGGAGGATCAATGTTAGATCGATTCATGAGGCAACAACCACCAACGTTCAATGGGAGTACAAATCCCTTAGTAGCTGAGCAATGGATAAATTCCCTAGAGAAAATATTTCAGGGTTTGGGGAGCAGTGAAAGGGAAAAAGTTATCATGGCAGTTTACCGCCTCACTGGAGATGCTGATCAATGGTGGTCATTGATTCAAAATACAAAGGAAGATGATGAAGTATCAAATATGGAATGGAGGGAGTTAAAAGAGCTGTTTTTAGAAAAATACTACCCTCGCGACCATCGAGGAGATATGGAAAGGCAATTTCTGAGTCTGAGACAAAAGGAGGATGAGAATGTCACAAAATATGAGGCTAACTTTACAAGGTTAGCGAGGTACGCTGGTGATTATATTCATAACCCAAGAAGTAAGATTGATCGTTTCTTTGATGGGTTAAAACCATTTCTCCGTCGAGCGTTAGTCTCACAATCCTTTTCATCGTACGAAGACATTGTCTCATGTGCTATCAAGACCGAAAAGGAATTCTCTAAGTCTTATGACTTTAAAGCAAAGCAAGAGAAGAAGAGACCTGCTGATCAATCTGGGAATGGAAATAAGGGGAAGAAGGGAAAGGTTGAATATCCATCTTGTGGTAAATGCGGGAAGAAACATCCTGGTACTTGCTTGAAGGGAATGGGAGTCTGTTACAAGTGTGGTGAAAAAGGCCACCAAGCTCATGATTGCAAGGGGAAGAAGGAAGCCACCAACGTTCAGTGCTACAATTGCAGGGAGATGGGGCATTATGCAAATTCATGTCCTAAGCGTCAGGAGAACTTACCTCAGAAAAGGCCAAGGGATCAAGGCCAGGCTTATGCTATCACTACTGCTGAGGTAGAAGCTCCGAAAGATGTGGTGGCAGGTAATTTAATGGTTTCCTCAAGTTTAGCAAATGCATTATTTGATTCTGGATCATCGCATTGTTTCATATCTTCCCAGTTTGCTAAGAAAATTAGATATTTCCAATTTGATTTAATAAGGGAGTTGTCAGTTAAAACTCCTAAGGGAAGTATCGTTGCAACAAAGTTTTGTGAATCAGTCCCCATTAGAGCACATAAATTTTCTTTATCTGCTGATTTCATCGTCATACCTATGATTGAGTTTGATATAATCCTCGGTATGGACTGGCTTTCGGACTATGATGCGAAGATTTATTGTAAGAAGAAAGAGGTTACGATTCTTGATGATAATGATAAGGAACTCCTTATTTTTAGAGCAGAATCGTCACCACCTAATTCTTATTTAGACCCACCCCCAGTAGCTCAACTTAATTCAATTATTGGGGAGGAAGAGAATGAAGTAACTATCGGTGAGGAAAGGTATGTTCAAATAGAGGATGTACCTGTTGCGAAAGAATTTGTAGATGTATTTCCGGAAGATTTACCTGGACATCCTCCAGAACGAGAAGTTGAGTTTTCCATTGATTTGATTCCTGGATCAAGGCCTATATCGAAGACCCCTTATAGAATGGCCACTGTAGAGTTAGTCGAACTAAAGAAACAACTAGAGGAATTGAGTAATAAGGGATTTATTCGCCCTAGTGTTTCTCCATGGGGAGCCCCTGTTCTTTTTGTTAAAAAGAAAGATGGATCTATGAGGTTATGTATCGATTACATGGAGATCAATGCTATAACGATAAAGAACAAGTATCCCCTACCTCGTATTGATGATTTATTTGACCAACTGCATGGAGCTCAATACTTTTCAAAGATTGACCTTCGATCTGGATACCATCAGTTGTGTGTAAAGAAGGAAGACATTCCGAAAACAGCATTTCGAACCAGGTACGGGCATTACGAGTTTACTGTAATGCCGTTTGGATTGACTAATGCACCCTCTGTATTCATGGATCTGATGAATAGAGTTTTCAAGGATTATCTCGATGAATTTGTGGTGGTATTTATTGATGATATCTTGGTATACTCCAAAACCTACAAAGATCATGAAAATCACTTGCGCATTATCTTGAAGACTCTGAGGAGGCATGAATTATATGGAAAGTTTAGCAAGTGTGAATTCTGGCTTCAGGAGATTTCTTTTCTTGGCCATATTGTCTCTAAAGATGGAATCTCTGTTGATCCTTCTAAGACCAAGGCAATCCAAGAATGGCCAGCACCTACGAGTATAACTGAGGTACGTAGTTTTATTGGTTTGGCAGGTTATTATCGACGTTTCGTCCAGAATTTTGCCCGATTGGCTAACCCATTAACGAAGCTCACATGTAAAGGGGTTAAATTTGTTTGGACAAAAGAGTGTGAATAATGTTTCGAAGAACTGAAGAGAAGATTAGTCAATGCTCCTATATTGACTCTACCATCGGGGAATGATGGGTTCATTATTTATAGTGATGCATCAAAGAAAGGACTTGGCTGTGTCCTTATGCAGAATGATAGAGTTATTGCCTATGCATCACGACAGTTGAAAATTCATGAACAAAACTATCCTACTCATGATCTCGAGTTAGCAGCAGTGATCTTTGCTTTGAAAATATGGAGGCACTACCTCTATGGTGAAAAATGTGAGATTTATACTGATCACAAGAGTTTGAAGTATATTTTCTCACAAAAAGAACTCAACATGAGGCAAAGGAGATGGCTTGAATTACTCAAGGATTATGATTGTACGATACACTACCACCCAGGGAAGGCAAACAAGGTGGCAGATGCTTTGAGTAGAAAAGACCATGGAGTTTTGAACAATATGAGAATTGAAAGGGATCCAATTTTCATGGAGCTAGTGAAGATGGACATGGGAATAACCAGGGAAGGTGAAACATCAATTCTTTTTCAAATGGTTGCCAAACCATCTTTACTAGAAAGGATTAAGAGTTCTCAGACTGATGATGAAGAATTCCAAAAGAATATTAAAGCTGTGAATGATGGGAGATTGAGAGACTTTGCGTATGAAGGTGGAATTTTGAAATTCGGGGAGAGACTTTGTGTTCCCAATATACCTGATCTAAAAAGGGAATTGCTGGTTGATGCTCATAGTTCCAATTTCTCTATACACCCTGGGAGCACCAAAATGTATAGAGATTTGAAGGAACATTTTTGGTGGGACAACATGAAGAAAGAGATTGCTGATTTTGTGTCAAGATGTATGGTTTGTCAACAAGTGAAAGCTGGAAGGCAACAGCCTGGAGGAGTCATGCAACCTCTTCCCATACCGGAGTGGAAATGGGACAATATTACGATGGACTTTGTCATGGGGCTACCAAAGACTCCTAGAAGGAACGATGCAATATGGGTTATTGTTGATCGTCTTACTAAGTCAGCACATTTTCTTTCTATAAGAGAAGATCTACCCCTGGAACGTCTAGCAAGACTATATATTAATGAAGTTGTGAGACTTCATGGAGTACCCCTATCAATTGTTTCTGATCGTGATCCCCGTTTTACTTCAAGATTTTGGAAAAGTCTTCAGAAATCCCTGGATACTGAACTTCATTTGAGCACTGCTTACCACCCTCAGACAGACGGACAATCAGAACGGACTATTCAGACCTTAGAAGACATGTTGAGATCTTGCTCACATGATTTTCAGGGTATGTGGGATCAATATTTACCACTGGTAGAATTTTCCTATAACAATAGCTTCCATTCAAGTATTCAGATGGCACCATATGAAGCATTATATGGAAAGAGATGTCGTACACCAACCTGTTGGGATGACGTTGGTGAAAGAAAACTTGTAGGCCCAGAACTGGTGGAGGAAACGGTGGAAAAGGTGAAAGTAATCCAAAATCACATCAAAACAGCTCAAAGTAGGCAGAAGAGCTATGCCGATAATCGAAGGAAGGATTTGGAATTTCAAGTCGGTGATCATGTTTTCCTGAAGGTATCTCTGTGGAAGGGAGTCATACGTTTTGGTAAGAAAGGAAAATTGAGTCCCAGGTACATCGGACCTTTCGAAATTCTAGAACGAATTGGGGCTGTAGCTTACCGATTGGCAATGCCGCCAAGTCTCTCCAAAGTTCACGATGTGTTCCACGTATCTCTGTTGAGAAAATACATGCCTGACCCAACGCATGTACTCACCTATGAGGAATTAGAACTGGAACCCGATCTGTCTTATTGCGAAGAGCCCGTCAGGATTCTTGATACAAGAGAACAAGTACTGAGAAACCGGACGACGCGTCTGGTAAAAGTTTTGTGGAGAAACCATAAGATGGAACCCGAGGAACTTATGATAAAGAACCACCCGAGTCTTTTTATGCAGTAATACCCTAGAAATTGCGAGGACGCAATTATTTGAAGGAGGGGAGAATGTAACACCCCAAGCTTCTATGGTACGTTTCCCTTCGAATAATGCGATAGCGTGTGTTGTACGCAACCTTGAGTTCTAACACACACCACAACTAATTAAACTAGCCGTTGTGAATAGTAATACCTACTTTTTGAAATCATATATATTCAATATTTCAAAATGGACTTCATTTTTAGATTCGGAATATCAAAATTAGCCTAGGGTGAAATTTTGGTACATTTCGGATAACTTTCATATTTTGATGAATAGTGAAAATTTCTAAATTTTAATTAAAAACAACTTTTTTAATCAAAATAATTAATAGTGATAAATTGTGAATTTGAGTGGTTTTAAAGTATATTTAGAATATATTTTTACCATTTAATATAATTTTGGTCATTGGACATAATTATACAATTAAACCGAACATAAACAAGTGTCAATCTTTTGATAGTTATTATCTCTTAAAAACACGCTTTTTGTTTTGACAGCGGGAATTAATTTTAAATTAATTTCTGCCACTTCTGTGTTTTGAATTTAGAAAAATGGATTCCATATTTGGAATCAGGATGTTCAAATTGTGTAAATAGGTAACTTTTATTTTTAGACATTTTGAATAATTACTGCGGTAAATATTTTATTTACCATGGTTAAGGGTAAATCCGGTAAATAAGGGTTAAAAAAAATAATATTATAATAATACTAAATTACCCTAAAACGTGTCTCAACCCTATTGGTTGATACATGGTCGACCATGGGCATCTTTGGGTCTATTTTGGGACCCCATGGATCCACTTGTAAGTGATAATGACACTTTATTTTAATTTAGTTAAAATGAATACAAAAATGACACAAGCATATATCTTTTAGAACAACAATTTTTACATAGGGTTATATATGTTGGATTTTAGATTATAAATATTCATTAGAAAGCTAAAAAGATTTCATACATAATGATAGTTTATTTATAATTTTTAGACATTAAATAATTTATTTTATTTATGACACAATGATGATGCAGTAATTACTAAAATAGTGAAAAATTAAAATAATTGATATTATAAATACCCAAATAAATATAATATGAAACTTTTAATGAATTAAACTAATTTTCTAGGCTAATATGATATATTAGGATTGATTTAATGGACTTTTTTCGAAGTAATCAATCTGTTATGAGTTTCACAAAAATCAACTATTGAATAGTGTCAAAATTGACATAAAAGAGTTCTTAAAAAAATATTATATTATTAATTGATATTAAATTCCTAAAAATCTAAGGATCGGCCAAGAGACTTATATTATGATAGGTTAATCATTAATGGACCACTTGGGGGTCGCTTGGATTTATATAGTAAGTTTATTAACCATATTATATAAAAATACAAAGAGACATTGTAAAAGTGAAACTAATTAACTTAGAGTTAATACTTAAAGATAAGGTTAATATAAGTACCCAAACCTGTCTAAATTCTATTGGATGAGTTGTGTTCGACCTATCCCCACCTCATCCTTTGAATAGTCAACTTTGGAGCCTTTATAAACCGAAAATGAATTTATTATAAATTAATATTTCTAGCTTTTCCAAAGGTGCCCCTCACCCCTCTTATAAAAGGGCACTCCTCCTTCTCATTTCTTCACACCTTCAAAGCCTTTTGGTTCGGCCAAACTCTGCCCAAATAATCTCCCAACATCCCTCACTACAACCTAGAGGCCTTAGTTTGATCAGAAAGCCAACCTAAGGAGCCCTTTTGATCGAATCAAAAGGAAGAACCCGAAGAAGAGGTAATGATTTCACCACCCTTTTCTAAGTTCATTTCTTCTTCCACTTCTTCTTCCTTTGTTCTTACCATTCTAAAATAATAAATCCAGTATCTCACATATACTGTGATGTTATTATAAGTATGGTACAACCATATTCAGTATTCTATCCACCCTTTGAATAACATGTCACCATACGTGTGTACGTACGGCTTACCGTCTCCACGTCGTGGTGTAATTGTTATTCAATATAATATTATTTGGATGGGTATAATAATGATGTGTAACTCATGTAAATAATAAATATAACATGTTAATGATTCTGTATATATGATATACCATTCATTTATATATTATTTTAATATCAAAAGAATGATATTGTCGCTCGTGCGTACGTACGGACTACCGTCTCCACGAACGCGATGAGATTCATTCTCCATCGTATCCATTCAAGTATAATTATCATTTTATGATTTAAAAATGATGTTTAAGGACTTGATATAATTCTGGATATGAATAAGATACAACAAACATGTCTTATGTAACAAAACATATAAAAGAAAATGAGTAAGTTAACACCCGAAACGATGATAATTCTAAGATATTATTAATAAATCAATGTTAAAAGATCATATATGATATCATATTAATATATATGATTCTTGTATAATTTAATAACAATTATTTCACCATTATACAGGAGGTTAACCTACCCCAACCAAGGAAAAGTACAAGGTAAGGGTTATTTCACAATCTCTTCATTATCCGAGGTTGTTTATATGTAATAATCTACTGGGATCTCTTTATCATCCACATCCATGTTTCTTAAAAATGTATTTCAAAACATTTTTACTATTTACAAGAATATGGGTTAAAGTCATTTATACCCTTTTTTGACTTTTTATAAGAGGTTTATAAAGGAATCTTTCCGTCGTTTTCAAAACAAGGTCCTTTTTTAACCTTTTCGACAGAATTGAGGTAAGAATGTTTTTTTTAACTTATACGGCGGGTGCGGTTATTTTACGCCGTTATAAAATCTTCAAATCTTTCCTTACAAGCTTATAAGAATATTTTCAAAGAAAATGTTTTATTTTATATGGATCTTAAATGATTTCAAAATAAAAGGAGATATTTCTTTAAAAAGAATTTTGATTTCATCTATGTCAACATCCTTTGATGGATTTTAAGATTATTTGAAGTTGATTTATTATGATACAAAACTTCTATATTGTATTGAAGGTTTTTTGATATGTTTGACTGTGGATGTGCTATTTTTATACCATTCATAGTTTATTGTGAAAGTATTGACATTTCGTATGCTAGTTTTAATACGAATGTTTATGTTATGTTTAAACCTTTTCATATGGGAATGCATTGGACTTAATAAGTGACGGGTGGAGCCCGCTATAGCTCCTCGATGCATCGGTAGGTCTCATGAGACAAACTAGTGTCTTGGCACAAGGCCTTGACAAAATCTTATTTGTAGTCTTGGCACGAGGCCTTGGCTATGTGGTAATGATAGTCTGGCATTATGCATTCCAACATTATGAAAGTGGTTATTGATTTTTGCATGTGATTATTCGATTAGTAGAATATCCATGTGAATAAGTAAATGGCATTATTTCATTTTATTTATGCCATACCATGTTGAAAGTTCATGTTTAAAAGGCTTTTGTTTTAGTTATACATTGCCTTAAATGTTTATTCTTATTGATGAAAGTTTCCGCTATATTGTTATCCTTACTGGGCATTTGAGCTCACCCCTTTTCTATGTTTTATTTTTCCCAGGAAGTGAAGAAGTAAATTATGATTGACTTGCATGGATATTATGAGGGGTTAATAGTGTGGATATGAAGATTTTGTTGTTGTAGTAGTTTTTCACTTTGAAATGTAATGTAAAACTTTATGATTATATCTAGTGTTTCCAAGGCTACTAAACTAATCGGTCTTTCGAGATTTGATCTTTCTTGTGATCATGCCAATGTTATGTAATTAATGCACCGACTCTGGGTAGCTGGGGTCGGGGCGTTACATCACTCATACTCCTAAGAAGAAATTAGAAACATGTCTTATGGTGCTTGCCCTTATCCATACCTACGTCCATAATGTCTGCCCAAGTACCCATTGGTGGCCTAAATATGGTGGGACATACAAACACAGTAGGAAACCACCCAATGTTTTGATTCTATCTTGTCTGTTAATATATAATAATTAGAATGTATATAAAGTAATAGAACAGGTAAAAGAATTACAAAAGGTAGATAACATATAAGGTCTGGGTTCTCATAAACACTCGTCCTCTACTACCTGCTTTAGCCTTAGCCAGAATTCTACTAAATAAACAATTAAACCTATCTCATTTTATGATCATAATAATTTAATTATTCAGTCACATTTATGTAATATGTTCTATAACCTAGAACCTAACCATCCCCCATAATACTATTCAATCAATGATGCCTAACCAGGACATCAATTAGGTTTAATATAAAGACTAAATCCAATATTGTGCTTTGGATTGGTAAAAGCATCATATTAATCATTCCATTAATCAATAGATTAATAATCCAAGCCTCTACTTGGTATTCTTAATTTGGAATCCAGGTATCGCTCTAGGGTAATCATAAAACAACACCCTAGAAACCTATCCGAGAATTACTCACTGGAATCGTGGTATCTCCCTAGGAGTACTCTAACATCACTACTCACTAATTCCACCCTTGGCGGCCTACTAAAGTATCCCAATTGTCACACGGGTCATATATTATCAACTCCCATTTGGAACTATCCTTGTAAATCTATAAAAATTACATCTATCACTTCTATGTATAATGATATTCCCCCATGACTCCATCATTGGAAATCCGTTGGGGGAGTCCAACTATCACTCGGGCATAAGCAAGCCAGTAGACATATGACTCTTTGCATGGATTTTGTATATGAAATCATGTTTCATCCATGGAATATAATAATTAATTCAATGCCATGTAATTATGTTAAGGTCATCACCATGATCAATTCATTTAAAAAACACCTTATAAGGTGGATCAAGGCATGGCTCATCTTCTAGGGTTTAGCCTCTTTGTTATCCTAAATAGGATAATTCAATACAAAGAGAAATACTTGCTTAAAAAATACATCACATTAAAATATACTAGGTTCATTATTGTTCCATTGCATTCCATTCAGAAATATCAATTACAATTTTTTATTCATTATTAATCATCCCATGGAAATGGGTAACTGACACACCTAGAAGGTATTCAAATTCAATCACCGCCCATCACAGTCAAATTAATTAAACAACATACCCAAGGTGAGCCTCTAATTCAATTTTGTTAACCTTTATTCATTTATCAATGGATCTCATTAATTATATAAATCATACCAATCATTTTGAATCAAGTATTAAATTCCATTTCAACGAAATCACTCAGATTAACGTAACTGTGGAATAATATCATATATATAAATACATCAAATTTAAGGGGAAACATGAGTCCACATATTGGAGTTTTATAGTAGAGTATTATTCGAGTATAAACTCTTTATTTTACTTGGATCTGGAGAAAATTGTAGAACAAATAAAGAAAATTGAAAAAGGGAATGTGATCTTGCACCAAAAAAGCACTACGGATACCAAGAAGAGCAAGGGATGAGACAAAAGGAATATAGATCTTACTGGCATAGATCAATGATTCTAACAGATTTATATTCTAATATCAAATGGAGAAGATATTCCACTTCCTATATTAGTTCTCAAGGAAGATCTTCCCAAGGGAGAGGTTTTTGTGTGGATGAATATTGAATGCTTGGTTTCAAATTATGTTCAATTTAAGTTTGATTTGGTAAATTTAAATAAAATATTATGCTACACCATTTGGCTGCCCAAACGGCCAAACCATATACCAACCATTTAACCACATTTTTATGAAGGCGAAACCCACACAATCTTCATTAATGGTTCAACTAACTAACCGAAAATGGTGAAAATTCACTCATTTAAATAATTATAGAGATCTTGTATGGGAATAAACCTACAATCACACAGTTTAAACAAACCGTGTGGGATCTACCGACTATCTACCTAGGTACTGCAGGGTTAGTAGTAACTATGTACATGCCTCGAATGGTTTCTACTAATCAAGTGGAATGATTTTGTCTCCCTAAAAGTTGGGTTCCATGATCTAAACCAGCCTCATATTCCCTTGTTTACCTCCATGACCTCAATCTCCATTCACATTAGACAGTAATTAAGAATTTGAAAAAAATAACATAATGAAAATTATTTTATACCTCAATAAATAACCGAGTTCTAAAAAACTTCACCCATTAATGAAATTCAACCCTAAATTTCCATTCTCTGGCAGGTCAAGCTTCATATGAGAACAACTAAGACCAATGTGCTCATAAATTAGCCTCCTGATACTAAGTCTCATTCTATACACATTTTTGTTTCCATAACACCAATACTAGAGGAACTGAACGAACTTAGAGAACCATTGTACTATGATCCAAAATACTAATTGGATGATTCTAAAATGATGAATCAAAATTAAACCACCCTAATCATTCTAAAATGCATTAGGTTGGTCTAGAAAATAACATTTCAACAAAGATACATGGATTATTTTCAGCATGGATTGATACCTCTGAGGGAACTACAACCGATAGGATACAAGCATGAATCTATTCAGAATCTCAAACGACCTAACATATCACAATGAATGTAAACCCTGTCTCCTGATCCTTATTTTTTCCAACCTCAGCAAGACACATAAAATGACATAATCCCCAATCTCAAACTCTAGAGGATGTCAATAACAATCAGAAAAATATTGTTATTAAGATTGTATGAAATTATTCCACTTTGCAATCAACAGTACCAGCTCTATAGTCTCCTACATGAGATAAGTTCCAAGCATAGCTTCCTCTCCTGCCTATAACAAACATAAGGGTTATCAGCATGGTGTACCATATAAATCCTCATAATTAACATTTTGTATAGTGTCCTAAAACATATTGTTGAGTGAGAGTTCATACAGGGGTATATTCCTCTCCCAAGAAGCCCTAAAGTCCAGTACACTTGACTGTAGCATGTCCTCAAGAAGCTATATCATATACTCAGACTAGCCATCACTCTGAGGGTGGTATGATGTGCTCAGAATCAAATTTGTACCTGTTTCCTCTTCAAACACTTCCATAAATGTTATGTAAACATGGAATCCCTATAAAACATGGTTGTGCTTATCACCCCATGATGTCTTATTATCTCAATGATATAAAAACTCCCAAGATCATCCACACTAAAGGTCTCCTTGATTAATTGGAAATGAGAAAACATCATGATCTAATCAACAACAACAAATATTCAATCATTTTCTCATAACGACCTTTGTAAACCTATCACGTTGTTCATCATGAAATCATCCCATTTACAATTATTAATTGGATGCTCATGTAATATTATGGTTGATCGTTGGTTTTCCCTATTCACTTACTGATAGGTGGAACACCTCATGAAAAAATCAACGACATCAATTTCCATACCCACCCCCAGTATTGGAGATATAAACCCTATTACATCTTGGATATTCCATGATGTAATTCCCCAATTGAAGTATGAAATTATTGCATCATCTCCCCATTCATGCCTGCTGAAACCCATATGTGACCATGTACACATAGAACTTCCTCCCCACTAATAGTAAAACCAGAAAGAAGGTCCCCACCTACCACCCTCACCTGTATGAATATGCCTCATAATCTAACAGATTCCACATCCACGCTCTCTCTAGTAGGGTAGATTTCGTAGTTAAGGATGATTGAAAAGTATTCTGATTACTGTCTAACACTTCCATGTTTATCTCAAAGGATCAATACATAATCTTCCACACGTAATTGTACTATATAAATACTTCTATCCAGGTCCTTCTGATTGCTATACTGGCCACTACATTTCCATTTCCATGCATGTAGTCAATATAGATGTCAATAGACAGTAGGTATTCGCCCACATTCACAGCCTCAAGTTTAGATCACACTATGTAAATATGTACTTGGGGAATTTGTGGTCCGTGAACATTATAAAACACTCTTCATGTATGTAATTTCTCTAATATCACAATGCATGAACAATTCTAATAAATCAAGATCATAAGTCGGGTAATTCCTCTCATGTGTCCCTTACTCCCCGGAACTATATTCCATGTCTCTATCCCCCTACATAAGAACTACCCCTATCCCGATACAAGATGGATTGTAGTAAATGGTGTAACTATGACCTAGATATGATTAAATATATATCATCACTGAATTCAATCTACATTTTACCTTCTGAAATTCAATATTGCTTGCATCCAACCATAAAAGTATCACATCAATTTTATTCAAGCTCGTTAATGCCACTACAAGGCATGGAAATTCCTATCTGAAATTCATATATCACCCAACCATTCCTAAGAAAATCTATACCTTAATGATTTTCTTGGGATTCCCCCATGAAACTATTGATCTCACCTTCCCTGATTCAACTGATTCTCATGTCTCTGAGATAATGTGACCAAGGAAGTGAATATGATCTATCTAGAAATGAAACTTTGTTATCCTAGCATATAAATGATGATGTCTTAGTGTATCCCATGTGATCTCAAGATGTATTGCATGGTCATGTCAATTTTGATAATACACAAAAATATCATCCTTCAATAACTTGAATAATGAATCCAAATAAGGAATGAAAACATATTTCATCAGTTACATGAATATTGTTGGAATGTTCGTGATACCCGACGACATAACCCAATACTCATATATATAATATTTTCTATAAAATGTTGTGCAAGGTATGTTTGAAGGTATAACAATTTCCTAATGATAAACTGATCTCAATAAATATTCAATGAAACCTGATCTCCAAGGAGACAATCAAAGATACCATCTTTCTATGGTAGAGGATACCAGTTCCTAACCACCAACTAGTTCTATTTTTTATATTCTATTCATAGACTAATTATACAATATGAATTTTTGAAAAAGGACTGTAGAACCCCATCTAGAATCATTTGGTTCGATAAACCATTTTACCTCTAAATCTTGTAGCTACCACTTGATATTCTATAAATAAGTAGTATCCATCCTTTAATGAATAATGGATACAAATGAATCTCATGGAACAATATCAATAGAGAATTCTACCTCTCTAACTTGAGGTAATCCCAACATTTCATCTGGGAAAATTCACCTAAAATAATAAAAAAAATCGAGGGATATCTACCTGATGTGTTCCCTGATAATCAATAAAAAATCACTAAATATGAGCTATCATATAACCTTGACCACAATGCTCATGTCCATATCATCTTTCCTAGACTTCCCATTCACCCATGTGAATAAACTCCCAAACCTCTTGTGATGTGAAGTTCACCCTATTGTGATAGACGTAAAAAAAATTAGGAAAGGGAACCGACCATTCAAACATGAGAATGATGTAAGAAATTTTCATCTTGAGGACAAAGGGGTCACATAACAATTGACAACCACCAATCTTAAGGGTTCACTCCTTGAGCTGTCATACATCCTCTATTCAAATCCGAAATGGGGTATAAAGAGGTATAACACCATCAGAAATATGAACACAGAGCCCAAGGATATTCACAATGGAAATAGATATTAAACTATGACAAACAGCTATATCAAAAAGGCTAGATGATAAAGTGGAGTATATAAGAATTGTTTCTATCATAGTAGAAGATCCATGATTATGTCCTAAGGTTTTTTTGCAGAGGGTATGTATGTCCTAATTTGTATCCATGTGGTATAACTAGGCTACCCTAAGATGATTTACTCTATTTTTTTAATGGGAATTTGACTACCATGATGATGATCAATGCATCAACTTGATTGGCCAGGTGTACTCAATCTCTATGCATGCTGAGACTCTATTGACTCCTCTCTAGTATGTAGATTCGGTGTAGACCCTCTCTCACTTGGTACTAGAGGAAAAGTACTACCAAATCATTGTAGATGTACCATATTTCCAAAGGATCGGCACTCGACTAAATATCTATGCACTGAGGTCTTTTATGTCCTGGTCTACCACATTGGTTCCATCTCACCTATCTAACTATGAATTTTCTCTAACTGCTAATGTGGCCACGTGGAATCTCTATATAATGATTCCTACTATTGTTCAATGTGGATGCATATCTAGGTGTTGAACATCTCGGGCTCACACCCTCATCCACTCCCAGGTTACACACTGTGGAAATCACTTGATTCAATATTCTAGAAATAGTAGTAGGTAAATTTAAATTCACCTACAATCATATGTCATACCAAATCCCATCCTCAAATATCAAAGCTTTAGATAACATTCAGCCCATCTTAATAGTTGCAAATCGTTGGATCCCTATGAAACGGGCCAAATAATCCATAACTGATAACATTCCCCACTCCTAGTACATGAACTCTCGGGTCTTATCATCCCTCAACATATTAGGATACAAGTATTCATATATGTTTGAATGAAAATCCATCGAAGGAACCTCCTGATGATGATCCTTATGAATAATATCATACATCCATCTATTGGTTAAATCATGCAGTATATAAATACATATATTTACTCTCCTCTTGGGAGGCATCTCTAGATTCTCAAAGATAGATAGAATGGACTCTAGTTGTGACACCACATCATGTTGTCTTCCATCCCCACAAAACAAGAGAGGATGCTTCTTATGGAACTCACTCTTCAACTTTAACATGGTCAGGGCATGATATGGTGCTCCCTAAAGAGTAGTCAAGGAATGCATAAATCGTTCATAGAACTATGCTTCAACACCTCTGTCTAGTACAACCATTGGTACCATAGCTGGCAATACTAGTGGATCTGCTGCTATCACATGGACTGCCACCTCCAAGGTTTCTTGTCTTCCACCCACCGGGCCTGTGACTGGAGGCCTTCCTGGGGTAATTCGTCTACAATTCCAATCACACATCTCAAAATAACATCATTAGCATTGTTCATATCTCAAATAACATATATTAAAATAGGATTGGTATAAGCCTTTCCCTATAAGAAAACAGACCTCTTCCTGATCATTTAGTCAGGTCTGGGGGATGTACAGATCAAACAATATCTAGAGTTACTACCTACTACTGACTACTAATTTTGGGTCAAGATCATGTTCTCTTCTATAAGAAAATTCAGTTTCCAATTTATTTTCATATTCCTTTTCATTATGTCACAATTCATTTTAATGGGTTGAACTAAATGGGTCACTAAATTATAATCCCAAAGGCATAATTCACCACAAGAACCAAAATAGAGAATCCTCATAATACACACCAGTACAATTTCTAGTATTTCTATCACAACAACAGGTATAATTATCACAAAAATTATCACAACATAATTAAATAAGTGACACATCCTCAATTTTATGGTATAATTCATGACATGTGATTCCTATAAAGTGGATAAAATGATTCATGAGATGGTATACCCTTGTCTCATCAGGTTTCATCAAAATAGAACTCATAATAGAATAAAAAATGACATGAAAATTCAATTTTATCACCCAACAATGGAATAAAATTAACTGTAATAGCCAAAATTTAGAAAATTACAATTTTCCATTGAGGAAATTTTTCATTTCCCTATACATGGGTTAGATACACCTAGGTAAAACTCATTACCAAATTCAAATTCCTTATTAACCCATTATACTATCTCCAAATAATAAATCAAACCAAAAAAGGGATCTAATACCACATTGTAACTTCCCAGAACTGGATTCCACTGAATGGTGCCCTAAACGGGGTTGGGAACAAGGCCTCAAACGCATCTCCCCAAAATACAGACGTTTCCAACTAGAAGGGATGGTCTATGTGTGTCAATGGATATATTATTCCCTCAAAACCATAATGTACCAAAAGAGATATACAATAATAGATAAGTAGTGGAAGTATTAAATCATAAATACAATAGACAAAATTCAAGACATATATAGAAAATTAATACCATATGTAATCTCACATACATAAGATGATGATACAAGTTATGTCTCTACAAAATTTCAAAAATGATATACATGTATGGTTTAAAATACATGTAACAATGCAACAAAAAGATGAAAAACTATCCCATCTAGCATCATGAGCCTCAAACCGGTCTTTTTTTATCCTGATACTAACAATATATATGAAACTTGTATCACGGTTCTTGAACTTTTCTAAACCTACACCCCTAATGTCTTTCTGGTAGCCATCCATTTCCTAAAGAGGGTCTGAGATTCAATCCTAGTAGGAAACCACCAAAAGTTATAAAGCCATCCATGTATTGAATATATAATAATAATAATAGTGTGTAGGCATAAATAGAACAAGAAAAGGAAGTTCTAAAAGTAAATAACCTATAAGGATCGGGTTCTCATGGACAATCATCCTATACTTCCTATATTATCCTTAACTGGAAATCCTCTGAATAAATAGTTAGTCATGTCCCATTTTATGATTAAATTCGTTTAATTATTCATTAAAATTTATGTAAAAACACTTTGGACCTAGCATGCTGGTGAGAATCCCCTTTAAGAATATTTGATCAATGATTCCTAACTCCGCAATAAATCAGGTGTTAGAAAAATATAGACACCATGAATGCGCTTTCTCTTTGAAGACACATAAAATAATGATTCCATTAAACATTAAATTATGAATATGATCCTGTCCTTGGAATTCCGTATTTGGAATCTAGGTATTACTCCAAGAGTTTCAGAACCAAACACAGTATAATATCATCCTAGTCATTCCTCATTGGAGTCCGATTATCACTCTAGGTGTGGTGTAACATCGTCGCTCACTAGTTTTGTCCTTGTTTGTCTATTAAGGGAGGCATAATGCAACCCATGTCTTGTGTGATCAACAACCCTCTAAGTCCATCCATGGAAATATTTATGGAGTCTAAGTATCACTCTGGAATATAAAAGTAATTCCCCATGATTATAACCTTGGAAATCTGTATGATGAGTCCAGGTGTCAATCAATATCATTTAATTATTTCATGTTCATTACTTTGATCAATTCATTTAAACCTCAACTCATAAGGTGGATAATGTAATTTATTTTCTTAGAAGGATTATCCCATTCATTATCTCATGTGTTCATTTCAATATAAAGATAAACTCATTATTAAAGAAGAAATTACATGTAAATATCCTAGGGTTATGGTCATTTAATTCCCCTCTTTTATGAAATATCAATTACAATTTAAAATTCGTTTTTAAACATCCCATGAAAATGGGTAACCAACACACCTAGAAGGTATCAAAATTCAATAACCCCCATGGCAGTATAATTAATTAATCTAGACACTCATGGTTTTGTTCCAATTCATTATTCTTAACCTTTGTTCTTTTCTCAATACTTCTCATTAATTACAAAAGTCATAGCTATAAATTTGAATTAAGGATTAAATTCCATTTCAAGGGCATGGATCTGATAATTCCACATGTCGAAAAACATAATGTATATAAACTCATCAATGTCAAGGGAAACACATGATACCGCCTACTATTGGTTCATAGTAGACTTCTCATCCAGCATCATCTATTAATTAATATCTGATTGGGAGAAAATCAAAGAGTGGACGAATAACCTGGAAAAAGAACTGACTATCTTGTATATTAAGATCATAGTTGATACCAAGAAGAATGAGGAATGACACTAATGATTTAGATATCATAATGAGATAGATTTGATATTTTTTATGGATCTAGATACCATGTTCAGATAGATAATGTCTTCATCTTTCTAAATTAGGCATCTCGAGGGAGCTCTCCAAGGATTAGTTTTCTATGAATAAGAAGAATAGAAATTATTTCTGAAAATATAAACATTTTAAGGGAGATTTTGTAAATTTTCCCAAAAAACTATGCCACATGGTTTTCCCACATGGTTGGCCAAACACTGCACAAACCATGCGTCCACATTTGTAGGAAGGGGAAGCTTGCATAATTTTCACATGCAGTTGGACTAGCAAAGCATAAGTTATTAAAATCCAAACTCTAAAAAACTACAGAGCTCTTGAATGGGTGTGAACCTCAAAACACATAATTTACCCAAACAATATAGTCTCCTCCTTTTTTATTCTGATGTATTGCAGGGTTAGTAGTGATAATGTGCCCTCCCTACATGGTATCTAATAACAATGTTTTGTGGGTTTTCTCCACAAAAGTTGGGATCTGGGCACCAAACAAGCCCCAAATAGCCATTTCTAGATCCATGACCTCAATTTAAATTCAAATTAGGCCTAAATTAAGAATTTAAACAAAACATAATCGAAAGAAAAATATTTTTTAACTGATGAAAGAACTGAGTTATTGTATACTGGTACATAAAATCTATATATATACAAAATTTCCCAAGCATGGGTTGAGTATAAAACTGACTAGGTAATCCCTAGAGACTTCTCAATATGCATTACTAGAAAAAAACAATTTAGATTATATTTATATAAAATAGTGGGGGAGAATATCAAAACAATACCATGATAAAATAGTTTATGTAGATCCTATAAACTAAATAAATTTTATTAACCTCAATTTTTACATGGAAACCTCATACAGATTCCAAACTCAAAAACCCGTTCAAGTGTAATGGTAGTCCCAATACTCATGAGTGATGACACATCTCATCCCCATGTTACCACCTGATGAAATCTACCATCATCCATCTAGGCACTATCCTCATATCTACACCAACTATGAATCACAATTCAAATTGATAAAATTACACTATCTACACATTCCACATTCTAGAAAAAATCTATTTCTGATGAAACCCATTTTTCATTCAAGGGAATTATCAAAAACCATATGTATTCAAGTTCAAAACAAAGATTTATATAATAATTTTTTTTAAAATAAATAAAAAATGATTTATTCAAAGATAAAACATTCATGTTGTAGACTAATAGTGAGGGAGAGATTCCACAAAAATTGTAATGGTAAAAGAAAAATTAGAGCCTAACATAAAAACTATATATCCATCCTTGAAACTTATTTACGTAAATATACCCCATCACATCTCTATAAATATAAATCTCAGGATATAGATCTACCTATGAAAAATTAGATATATGGATCCATGAGAGTGAAGATGATTAGATCTTGAGGGAGAGAAAGAATGTGGACTTATAAATGATTATCGTGATCTAATGCAACTTGATTAGACAAGACTATCTTTTAAATCAAAATTAATTTCTAAGAAAACCTATGAGAGATGTAGAGTTTGATATAATTGGATAATAATATATAAATGAGAGTTTTAGAGTGTAAACCCAGGTTATTCTCTAATTTAAGTTGCATTTAATTCATTCCACATGGTTAGCATTCAAGGTTTAACAAATACTTTTTCAATAATGTTCATTATTAAAGACATCAACCAAGGATCCACATGGTTATAACACTTTATTGGGAAAATCGTGTGCCAAGATTATGTTTCTACTACCTAAATACTCCCATGTCACATGGTTTTAATAGAAATTAGCATAGTTTTTTCAAACCATGAACCAACTGTTCACTTTCCTTTTGATTCTGTGAATCATTAGAATGGTTTCCGGATGAAGGTGAATGGTTTTCATTCACCATTATCAAACCATTTACTCCCATAAACATCCACAAAACACTCTGAAACCATCATATACTCCCAAAATTCAACCCAATTATAATATAACATAATAAATAATAATAAAAGGGTAATGAAACTAAAATCATGGGTATTACAGGGATCCTAATTTTACTAAATGATCAATTGAAATAGTGTTTTCTATAAGGTATAGACTTAGAAAAGGTACATGAAACATTATTATTTTTACATGTGTTTTAATTGAAGATGTTTTATATGAATAAAATAAGTTAAATTAAATTAAATTTAATAAAAAAAATTATTATCAGGTTAAAATGTTTCTCTAATTTTTATAGAGATACATTTTCATCATCATTTATGTGGGCTTCAGGTTGCTGAGGTTCAGCAGGATAATCTGGCTAACCATTGTAGGATTGATCTCATTGAGGATGATGAGGATTAAACACTAATAATATTAATATTTCAGTGTTATGTATTAGTGTATAATGATGGGTTTTCTGGAATCTATATAAAAATCACAAGCTATGGAAACTAGATATAACCATTTTATCTATTTTAGGCTAGATGCTCAAGTTCTACATGTCATTTGTTAGATGAAGGGTGTGGTAAATTAGTAGTTGTCCATTAATATTGGGGAGTGGATTAAGGTTGGTATTTTGTAGGATAACTCCAAATGGTAGATTTTCATAGATTTTATAACATCACCCTTGAGAGTATTGAAGTGGATGGAGTTACTCTCTATCAAATAGGGGATCCTAACTATGTGGTAGCATGGTATTATATTTATGGACTTTCATCACATCACTCCTATTTCTTCTAATAAGGAATCCATATCATTAAATTTGAAGAAGTAATTTACCATATTTATTATATATATAGTTAATTAATTTATATATCTGACCCACATGGTGGTATAGAAGAAAGATGTGATCATTGATTGGATGCATGCGTGCTCAACCTAAGTCTTCTTGGGAGGGGAGTCGTGAGAGGTCTCTAAGGGAGGGGATGTTGGCATTGGATCGTATATGTCTTGGTCATCGAGGATTATGCCAATGGGATATTGGCCATATTATATTTCTTCCTCCCATTTCTCTTTGGATAAAATATTTTTAACCCTTTGGGAGCTTTGTACTAGTTTCAATTTCCATTGGGGTTCTTTTCCATTGGAAATTTTAGTGACATATTATATCCAAAGCATAGATAGTTTTTAGAGGGTAGATCCCTTATCATCCCTGTAAACATAAATTTTCTATGATGGAATATATGTATTAGGGGATGAAATATTATATAATGATTTGAGGAAAAAGAACTAGTAGAATTCTACTTCATTATGTACATAGTTTAGAAACATATAGGATTGAGCATGGTAGTTGAGGTAGTTATCAGCATCAAGTGTATCTGGGCATGGGATGATGGATTCTATGGAGGTACCAATGTTTAATGGTCCATATATTATCCACATTGACATTTTAATATCATTTGACATATCTTACACTTCGATTCAAGAGTATAACACTCCTCTTTTTCACCCTTTTTATTATGTGCCTTAAGACTCAATATAGACAGGCTTCTAGTATCCCTAGTGTTGACTCTGTCAGTCTGAGGTCTGATGATGTTACATGATGTGTGATGCGGTTGTCAGCATATAATGAGGTACCACCAGTCATCTAGAAATTTTTATCTATTGTAGATAGAGAAAAAATATTTCATTCAAAGAATCAACTAGTTTTAAACCATCAGTTTATGAACTTGTTATAAGCACATTAGGTTAAAATATTTTTATTTTCCAAAGAAATATTTATATTGTCATTATGGGAACTTTGAGTTTTTTATTGCATTTGGTGTCATTAAAATAGTATGTATTATATTGGGATTTAAATATTCTTTTTTCCTTGAGTTCCTAGACCAATTATGGAAATGTTAATCAAATATATACTCTTATACTCGATATCAAATGGGGTACATGTTGAGTATCAATGGGATTTTTTGTTGTCCTTTAGAACCTCTGACTTTATGGTCTATTTTCCATGAATAAGTTATCAATCCATGAGGTGAATTTCCATAGGAATGTGGTTTCCCATCAATGGGTGATTATTGATAAATATATTATTGAGTTTTTTGGATATTAGATCTCAACCAATAACATCATAGAAGTCTCATGGGTCTCATGGGATATTATTAGCCGCTGGTGTCTGCTCTTTCATGAATTGCAGCCTCATTGAAAACCCTATTAAGGACAATACAAATATATATTTTTTGATTGATTATATTTAGGAGTCTTCTAATTACATGACGGGGTGGATTATTAGTTATCGTATCCTCTAAATTCTTGATGATGAAGTGATGTACAAGGACATCAATGGTGTCTCTCATATCTATCCAGGTTGGATATTTATGTCTCAGAGAGTGGTGATATTATATGGGTCCTGAAAGAAAAAACCCATCTATGTGACTGCGCTTACCATTATCTTGAGAAGGAAATGGAAGTATTTTATATTAATCAATTGATACATTACATCATGGGTGATCTCATTTTGTTCTGTGTGGAATATATAATCCTAAGATATTTTTTCCCTCAGTAGGATCTAAATCCATATCAATGGAGGTGGATGGTGTTCTTATAGTATTTTTCCATTGATATCTCCTATACCTTATGGAATATAAATATAATTACTAATTAATAATGTATAAATTCATAGCGAGGTACATTAAGGAAGTTTTGAGATTCTTTAAGGAAGATGGAGGATCTCACAATGATACATCTCAATGAGGAGGAGGCGTGTGGTAGAGGTGTCTTATTCCATATGATATTGAAAATTTACTTGATGCAGAATGTAGAGAAGTATTAGTGAGGTGACTCAAAAGTAGAGGTATTATTGGAATGATTCGCTAGTATTGCTACTCTTTAGGGGAGGATTTATCTCCAATCAGTATTGCATAAAGATGGACTATGTGTGTTTTATGGTTTATATTTTACAACCAATACTAGTGAATCAAAGATGTATCATACATTTGGGTAAGGTGTAGTGTTTTATGATAAAGTGATTGGTAAGAGACTATGTATCATAGTGTCTACACTAAATGAGGGTAATGGAAACACATCATCAATCAAAGCAGTTTGTTCTGGCCATTTCATTTTTCTGATAAAAAATTGCAGTACATATCAATAAATTAAATTATTGGTTTACCTTAATCCCATGAATGATGTTATATTATTTGTGTTACGATTGATCAATCAATGAATTCAAATCTCTTTATATCCTTTAGGTATTTGGGTTTTATGGACATCTTAGTGAGTCCATATATGGATGAGGTGGTGTGGCCTCATGGGATATCAAAGACATTAATTTATAATTAGTAAATTCATATCATGTTTTGAATTTAGGGAATTATTTAACATGATTTTGGTTTCTACCACTGTGTAAGTATTACTTTCCATCCTTGAATAAATGATAAGATAGATTAGATAATTTAGACTTTGAAGGATATGTTGTAATCTTTCATTCTATATTTTGGTGGATCATTGGTGGGGCACTTTCCATTGGATAAGTTTTTATATAACAAACTATACCACTATCCATTAGCATGTTAGTGTTCACAGAAATTTATGGATAGACTTCATGATATATGTTGTATGGGACTAGGGTTTAGGATTCATTGGTCCTTGGTCTAGATGCGATGTTGGGTATGATAGAAAAGGATAAAATGGGTCAAAATGAGGTAAAGCTTTAGTTTTATCCTCAAGAGTCTTATGTTGATGGTATTAAAAGACCTATATAGTTTATGATTAAGGATAATATTTTATTTGTTCCCCCTTCTCATTAGTAATGGAGGTTTTTCCATTGGAAAATATTTCTCCCTAGTTCATTATCCTTTTTTATGTGTTATAGCATGTCCATGAGGTGGCATATTGTTTATCACTTCCACCACAACTAGGATGTTTTCATGAAATATTCCATATTTTTCTTCTCTGATGATATCTTTAGGATAATCCTCATATCATCAATTGGGAATATAAGGATCTCAAATATGATGAAGTGTTTTTAAGTCACTAGTCGGTATTCTAGATCATTGAGAGAAGGTTCTGTGTGAGTATTTTAATCCATGTGTTTTTATTTTGTATAGGTATGGTGGTCTGCAAGAGAGTACATGGAAACATGAGTTATAGAGTCACTCTCAATATACTAATATTTTTTATCCTTTTCTCCTATTGATGGGATTTTATATATTTATTTTGAATTGAATGATATTGTAATTTTAAGATATTTTCTTGATCCCCCTAGTGCTATTGTGGAATCTCATTTGTGAGGTATCTCTTGATGACTACATTATTGTTATAGTTTTGGTTTTTTCTTTCTTACATTGTTTTATTTTCTTTGAGATAGAATAATTATAGAGGAATATAATGCAATGGATCATTTTTTTTCTAGCCCATTATTTTTCTTCATTTGTATATTTATTTTGACCATGGGAGTTTAAAGGATAAGAAGGTTTGGTGAAGATAAAATATCTACAAAGTATATAATGTTGTGTAATGGTCATTCGAGTCATGACATGAATTTTTTTTTACAGTAGGGGTGAATATATAGGTGATTAGCTATACCACATCCTCAGGATCCATGGAAAAACAGTCTTGAATGAGGAAATTTTGAGACATTCCATATGGAGATATTCCTAGTGTGACCCTATATCATTGTATAAGGTATTAAAGGATGGTAATTGGTGGTATTTCCTATATTAATATCAAGTAATAGTTATTCAAGTCGCATTATGAACCTTATTTTATTTTATTGGAATGGAATGTTTGATGGATATTTAAATAATGGACAAATAGGGTGTCTTAGAACATGATTTTGGGTAGGGGTTTGATTCTTACCAATCATGGAATGACTATGTACTATAAAAACATGATGGGGATATTTCTAAAAACACTTAAAATGGTATTTCCCTCATTTTCCCTTTATTTCCTTTGTTTTATGATATATATTATATGATTATATGTGTTTCCTTTAAATCATTTGATCCCTTTTTTATTGGTTTTACCCATAATTATTTATGTATCAACCAATAAATTTTCAATGATAGCTTTCTCTTCTTTTTATAGGGTTTTATATATTCTCATAAAATGGTATGGTTGTTCTAGTTGTTTTAGATTTCAATATTGATTGTTTTGTTTCATGGTTTGATGTGTATTTATAGGTTCAATATTTTTGTGGATTTCCTTGTGTGATTATAGCATAATGATCATCTCTTCATTACATCATCATTATATAGAGAATAGTGAACTATCAACTGAGTTAAGGGATTCATGAACTCTAATATTTGACATGAAAATTGTGGATGTTTCATTATCATCCCTTCTTCGAGAGGATAATATGTATTGGATTAAAAACATAATGAATCAGACTTTGAAAAATTAAATGGAATGGGAAGAATTTCATATAGTTTTTTGTTTTCCATGGCATTACATTATAATTCTAGAAAATAGATGTTTTTATTAAGACTAGTAGATGTAAAAACCCATTATAAATGTATAATAATGGAAATATAGTAAATAAAATGTTTTTTGGAATTTCATTTTGAAATGGATTTTTTTAAAAATAAATGGATGTTTGAGTGTGTCTAATTGAAAAAAATTGGTGTTAATTATTATTTTGTGTCATTATATACTATTGTAAATTGTTTGAAACATGTGGGGGGTAACTGATTGGGAATGATTCTGGATAGTTTCAAGATAATGAAAATTCTTATGAAACGTGCCTGAAAAGATTATTCCATCGTTGGTAAGAGGAAAAACGATTGTTGATATAGAAAAATTTTGTGAATATTTTTATATAAGGGATAGTGTGGGAACTTATCAAGGGATTCTTAAATAACTTATAGAATGGTTGTTTTTTCATTGTGGGTGTTTATAGTTTCTCAGTAGTAGTGGGGTTTGATGTTTGTAATAAAATTTGAAATTGGTGTTTCTAGAATAAAATTAAATAGCTCTATTAAACGAGGTAATTATGCCAAAAAAACATGGGTAATGGTTGGAAATAAAATTTGAGAAAGGATAATAATGGTTTATAATTATACATATAAATTCATGGTTCAGTGTATATAATAATAGCTGGAAAATAGTTAATATATAATTAATTGACTACACATATAAATTTTTGAATGTGAATTCTGATGTACTCGATTTGGGTTTACATGTACACATACATTATTAAAAATAAGAACATGTTTTCATCAAATACCGAATACTTAGAGGTCAAAAACATTGGTTTTGGTGATCTTGTTCATTTTCAAGGGATTTCTGGCCAAACACACAAACCGGGGGAAAACTGAGAAAATTTTCAAATGACATGACATGTACATTTATATACACTGGGTACATTTAGACTCAGACACGGTTTTCCTTGGACAAGTACATGTCTAAGTTACTAGATGCATGTACACATTGTGTATAGAATATACACGCCTTGTATAGTCTTCTAGAAGTGGTTGGTGGATGAGAAGAAGTTCACACGCCTATGTGGACGGATGACGTTTACACGCCGTGTACATCATCTATACATCATGTCTCTCCTTCTAGAAGCAGTTTTTGGCCGATAAAAGAATTTACTTGTCGTGTATGGCTGCGCTGCATGCCTTGTATCTCCACCTACTAGGAAGCGTTGTGTTCCAAGTCAAAGACGTCTTGTTAGGACACCCAACAGTGGAGAAAAAGATGAAAAAACACATTGACAACACTACACGGTGTGTATTTTGGCCACATGCATTGTACTCTTTTTTTCTATAAATAGAGGCCTTGGCCTCTAGTTCAAGGAGAATGGGAAACATTTGAAGGAAATAGGTTATGTTTCCCTGTTTTCATGCTACCGTCATTCTACTACTATGCCATTCGATTATTCTACCACATAATTCTTCTCTCCTCAATGATTCCGTGATCACCACATTAGGTATCGAGGGTCTTTTTTTCATCATTACTATTATGTGTAACTAAACACACAGTGTGTTTGGGTTGTGGGTGACAAAAATGTTGTAATTTGACTTATTTGTTATGAATGTGTTTCTTCTGTTTTACCTTATTTTATTCTAATTTAATCACTTCATTTTAACACTGAAAATTATGATCCAAGTCAAGGGAACAATTTTCCTGAACTCAAAAAAAGAATAATGATTAATACTTTAATGATCATTGGAATAATTCTTCGATTAAAAAAATGGACTAATCCAAATAAATAACTGTGAAAAACATACTACTGGACCAAGGAGTCTGTTCCTGCATATTTAGATGTATGTTTATCAGACCATGGAAACCTTGTTACAATTGAAATGCAGAGTGTTGTGTTATTATGAATAACACAACCACATAAGAAATTTTATTTAATAAACAACTTCTTAAAAATTCATAACCCCAATGCATTTCCCTTCATATTTGCATCAAAACCAATTTCCCATGTTTTCCTTTATCTGTTGTGTAAATTTCTAATGAAACATAAATCCAATCACCCATTTTATCCAAACATTAATAATTGACTCTAAATCTAGTACAGTTCACTAAGAAGAAATACAATGTAGATAATCAAGACAAAAATAACTACTTTTCCCTTGTGGATTGACCCCTTACCGGTACTATACTCATTAGGGTAAAACGATTTGGGACACCGATAAAATAACATTGGTGAAACGTGTCACGAACTAGCCCGGGTCGACCCAGAACCGGTCACCCGAGCCGGTCCGCGATAAGTCCCGAGGGGCGTTCCCGATCCCCCCCGGGATGGCAACAAGTTCCAGGCATTAAAATTTGATCGTTGTGAACGATTTCAGCCCAAACAAAAGTAAATAGAACAGAACAAATAAACACTAACAGCGGAAAATAAATAAAAGCCACACGACCACGTACCTCCATGTGACCTCTCAGGTCACCACCCAACTAGAGAGCAACCTCGCTCTAACACTGAGCGACTCAAAACAGAAGACCTGAGCAAGGGAAGACCTGCAACTGAAATGATAATATAGGCGTGAGCATTAAAAATGCCATGTAGGTAAGCCAAAGTAAACCACTGAATCCAAATGTTTCCTTTCCCGAGAAATCCGTTGACACAGGTTTGAATATACAATTATAAAAATAGATTTTTTCACATTTCTAAAATAAACAACATGTTTCCCCCATTTGAAAATCCAACGCACACTATAAATCACTTTCAAAACCATTTCCTGTTTTTATAAACAAAAACAAATACAGATAATACTACGACTGTGCTAAAAAGGAACAGGTAAACAGTACAGGCTGAAAACAAACCAGTGAAACAGGAAGTAACAAGCAATGAAAAAGGGACACAAGTAACAATATGAGCCGTAAATAATAACTATAAGTAAACAATCAAGGAAGAAAGTAACCATGGGTGATCCTAAACATCCCTAGAAAACCCCTGGACGTACTCGGGTTCAGACTACCTGCCGGCGTGGTACTCCATAGTCAATAACCAACTGGCCGCCCTAATAGCCAACTAGTGGCACATCCCACCTGGCCTGTCCACAACTCCAGGAGGTACTAACCCGTCTAATCAGGGTTAGCAAGCAACCTTCACTCGATAATCTACAAGACACCCAGGAACCCATGGTGGTTTTTGTAACACTGTGTAAGTGGGATACCCTCGCACGCGTGACTCATCTCACCGCACTTGCCAACCCCTTACACGGACATCGCTACATGACAACCCTCGAAGGGAAGTCCCCTTGTAGAGATGACCTCACAAGTACGTATATATATATATATATATATATATAATCACTTCACATTTAATAAAGTGCCAATCGGGCCTTCATGGCATTTAATTATCAAAACCACTTTATAAAAATACCTGAAGTCGCCAAGCGAGCACTTTGTTTTTTTACAAAAATCAAATGACTTTACACGAACATTTCACAATATCTTTTTCAAAAACTCAAGCGCTGCTTTTGTATTAAAAGAAAGGCCAAACGGGCATATTTTCGTAGATTTCTTTTTAAACAGGTTCGATGTGTCTCATAAAGGGGCGAAAACATTTTGAAACCAAGAACCATTTAGAAAAGTTGAGATTTCGAGAAAATAAAAATAAATAAAAATAAATGGTAACAATTTCAAACACCATCTTCATTTGAGGGCACATCCATCTGTGCACCTGGTGCACCCATGGATGTGTCAACATCCAATGGTGCGTCAACCTGCAAAGGGGCACGACAACACTTCCAAATGATACTAAATTTCATAAAACTAACCAGTACAGGATAATACGATCCAAGAATGATTCTTTCTTTACAAAAGGGAAACACCGCTCAAGACAACCAATTGTAACATAAGAGAACACAAGAATTTAGTTCCACGTTAGCTAGCAACACCTAAATAGGTGCACTATAAAAAAAATAAAAAGTGCAGGACAATATCTAGTGCACAACTACCTTGGCATAAAATATAATTGCCTCAAACTTAACATTCGAATAAAAACTATAGATTTTTAAAACACAAAAATAAGCCGCGCAAGGATATCATAAACACGCGAATCATGGAATAAAATTTATTTAAAACAATTCTAGCATCAGGAGAGTACCTCGGAAAGGAAACAGTTGAGTTCGCCTACCTCAAACATAGAGTAGACACGACGGAAACCCAGCAGAAAGTAGAACCAATCCCTGGGGACTAACTGCGTACGCTGAACAGTGAAAAAGTACACGTCACTCAACCTGCGACAGATAAATGATTAATTCTAATTAAGTAAAAACACCAAGATGGGATAAAAAGGAAAATAAATAAATAAATAAACAAACAAATAAGCAAATCAATGAATATATAGATAAATAATAACATAATAGTAATAACAATCATAATAATAATAATGTGAAAATAATAATGGTGATAACAATAACATCATAATAATAATAACAAAATATAACAATAATATTCGCATAGCAATAATGATAATAATAATAATAATAACATGATAATAATATGATAATAATATTAATGTAATAATTTAATAATAATAGTAACAATAATAATATAACATAATTATAATATATTAATAATATAATAATGATAATAATATAAAATAGTGTTCACATAATAATAATAATAATAATAATAATAATATAATAACAATGGCATAATAATAATATAAATTTAATAATAATAATAAGAATAACATAATATAATAATAGTAATAATAATAATAATTTAATAATAATAATAAGAATAACATAATATAATAATAATAATAATAATGTAGTAATAATAATACAACATCACAATATTAATAATAATATTAATATTAATAACATATTAATAATAATAATAATAATAAGATAACCGCATAATATAATAATGATAATAATATTAGTAATAGAAAAATATTAGCATTATAATATTAATAATAATATTATTATTAATATGAAAAAAAAAACAAAAACAAAACGTAATAAAAAAAAGAAAACAATACTTATAGCGGAGGGGGGTTGCGGAGGAGAAGACCGGGGCTGGGGGGGTTCGGCCGGAGGCTGGCTGGAGAAGGGGGGTTCTGCCGGAGAGGGGTGGCTGGGCGCGGCAAAGGGAAAGAGGGGTCGGGGATGAGGGTGTGGGCTCGGGACAGGGAGAGGAGCGGGACGGTGCCAGAGGAATGGGGAGGCCGGGACGACGAGAGGACGGGGGTGGAGGCCGGGAAGGAGCAGGGAGGGTGAGGCCGGAGCGGGGGGGGGGGTGTTGCCGCCAGAGGGAGAGGAGGCCGGCGGACGGGCTAGCGAAGAAGGCAGGGGCAAGGCGGTGCAGCGGGGGTCCGGGGCGGTGCAGCGAGGGGAGCCGGGGCGGCGGTCGGGCGCGGGCACGGCGAGGCGAAGTGCCGGAGGGCGAGCGGGGTGCATAGAGGAGAGGACGGCGCTGAAGGAGGGAGGCCGCCGGGGTGTGTTGCGCGCGGAAGAGATAAAGGAGAGGGAGGAGAGAGGGGGAAGAGGGAGAGAGGGGGATGGGGGTGGCGGCTGGGTAGGGGGGTAGGATTAGGGTTAAATTATTATACATATATATATGATAAAAATAATAATAATAATAATAATAATAATAATAACATTATTATAATAATAATAAAATGTATAATAATAATAAAACATTTTTAATAATAATAATAATAATAAAACGTTATAATAATAATAATATAAAAACTTTATAATAATAATGATAAAACTTATAATAATAATAATGAAATTTCTAATAATAATAAATGATAAATTAGCTAATTCTAACAATAATTATTTTGATCAAATATTCAAAATCATAAAATAATTTAAAGATACTACACATGTATATATTTATACATATATAGATATATACATGAACATATATAGACCTATATGTATATATACATCATTATACATATATAAATATATATAACATACATATACATATATAAAATAAAATTAACTATCATATTAATAACACAACTTAAATAGCGTTAATAACAAAATATCAACATAAAAATTATAATATTTAAACATGCCGGGTGAATACACAGTCACCCGGGCTGAACGCACGGTCACCGCTAACGATGTAGTGACCGCGCACCGGCGCGAAACCGCCAATTGCAATTAATCTTCGAAAAATTTAAACCGGGACCAAGATAGGAGAAAAATTACAGACATCTGCAGTCGGGGTGTGACAATTCTCCCCACCACAGGCACTTTCTGCCCCCAGAAAGTCACCAGGACAAAATTCGTCAGATTCAGGTTGATGCCCAGACGGAACTAAAGGAACCGAAGAAAACTGAGAATCTCGGGATGACCTTACTCCACACAGGTCACACCCGACCGATTCAAGAGAAAACTAAGGTCCGAGGTTGAGGGGAGAACACGAAGGGGTTCTCCCCACCACAAGAGCTCAACTTGTGCAGGAAAGTTGACCATCTAAATAGACAACCCTAGGAAAAGGGGGGGGAGTCGACGCAGGAACTCCCAACCGGTTTAAACCAACTCTCATAGCACGAGTGAAAAACAACACCTTCGTCGAAACCTTGAACCCACGACTAGAGTCAACAACTTCAACACCAGGGAAAACCCATAGAAAAACATTTAACCAATATCAAATTGGAGATATGATTCACCGAGGTCCACGAAACATAACCACATTGACAACATAACTAAAACGAGGTCAACCCACACGAGGGTCAAACACACCTTTCGAAAGACACACGATTCAGAAACAACAAATCCACATAAACCAGACTACTTGGATTATAATAGAACAATTCCATGATAACCCCATGGTAAAACAATGAACAAACAATATCGTCGAAACTTAACAACAGAAAAACAAGTACTAAAAGATCTTGATTGTTCCACTGCTAACACGGAACTCAAAACCTGGACCAAGGATTCACACCCCTGGGGACTCCTGACTGTGCGCGAGCTTCACCCCGAGACTTGTGGCTGGGGCTCTGATGGCTGAAGCATCTTCTTCCTCACAGTCAGGTACTGACATCCTCCCATCCCAGCGTCCTCTTCAAGCGACGCTTCCTGCAAAACTTCTCCAGATGACCCAGACAGCCGCATCGATGACACGTCTTCGGAGGGTTGCGACAAGACGACTTTAAATGCCCGAAACAACCACACTGATAGCACACCACTGAATAACCTGATGAACTGGAAGTTGGGACCAAAGGGAATAACTCCTTAGGAACAGGTATCTTTGGCGCCTTTTCCTCACCAGAGGGGGAACTCTTACGAACAACAAGGGACGCTGAAGGATTAACCACCTGCACACCGGAAACCAACTCAGCCAAGAATGCTTCCTCTACGAGCTTCTCGAAACAAAGGTCTTTAGAAGGGAGGACTCGCTCCTTGATCTCTGGATGAAGACCCCCGGTGAAAAGAGAGACCTTCATGAGTTCATGAGATGCTACCTCTGGAGAAAAGGATATTAGTTCCTTGAAATGGTCAACATACGCCTTCACCGTCTGTTGGCCTTGTTGAATATGCACAAGCTCTCTCTTTTTCTCCAGCTTCACTTCCTCAGGTACAAACCATTGGATGAAAACAGTTTTAAAAACATCCCACGTCATTTCAAATTGCGTTGATGATGGGGAAACCCTCTTCCACTGGTCCAGAGCTGGACCCTCAAACAACTCCATAATTGCACGAACCTTAACATTATCGGGAGTTCCCAACATTCTAAAGACATGCACCACTTCCTCGAGCCATTTCACTGCTTCTAACGGACCCTGATTACCATGGAGAATAGGCAGAGTCCGAGGAGGACTAAAAATTGGGCATGAAATATCTGAATCCCTAGAGACCTTTCTGGGCAGCATTTCTTGAGCGACATATAAAACACAAAGCCAAAACCAATATCAACACAAAGCAACCTCAATAAAAGCACCTTCATCAAAACAGTCAGCACAAGACCAAACAAACACAAACACAAACCAAAATAAAGCCTCCTTTTTATTTTAAACTTTAAAACCATCCTTTTTCAAGACCACTTTCCAAAAACCAATCCACTTTCGAACCAAAAACATTCCAAAACTGTTTCCCCTTTAAAACCGATTTAGAAAATAGGGTCAAGCCATTAATTTCAAATACACACCCAGGTAATCCCTTGAACCGTTGCACATGTCTTCATCCACTGTCCAATAATACTCGCACCAACACGCATCTTCCACACATTCTCGCACATGTGTAAACGTTCATAAGGAGGACCTGAAGTTTCTCCCCAAATCATTCATAACCAATTCCAAGAAAACAATAGATTTCCAAATCATGAGATTTCAGTTTCAAAACCCATTTCATACATTTAATGTATTTTAAAAGAAACCAGTCGAATTTTTTTTATCCAAAATCCTTTTTCATTTCCAACAATGTACTTACACTGACCAAAACAAAATAAGCATCCAAATTTGCATCAATCACTGAAATGAGGGACTAGTAGTCACACTCATCCTGGAGACATGGTAGTGGGCCATGTTCCAAGTCAGCATCGACCACTAGGAGGAATTCAAACCATGTACTCAGACTCCACATGGGTCACTACTCCATGTGAAATTATGATTTAACGTCGGCTTGCCTCCATTATCATCTCTCAATCCAAGACAAACCATAAAAGACAAGAACACAATTCCCAAACTACCCCTGGTAACTCGAAGATCGGTGCGAGCAAGAGTTCGCGACGCTCTTCCCGTACCTACCCCTCGAGTTCCGACATTCCTAATCTCCTTCTACCGGACAACCCAAATAACAAGAACCACCTTTGATACCATTTTGTCACGAACCAACCCGGGTCGACCCTGAACCGGTCACCCGAGCCAGTCTGCGGCAAGTCCCGAGGGGCATTCCCGATCCCCCCGGGATGGAAACAAGTGCCGGGCATTAAAATTTGATCTTTGGGAACGATTTCAGCCCAAACAAAAGTAAATAGAACAGAACAAATAAACACTAACAGCGGAAAAGAAATAAAAGACACACGACCACGTACCTCCATGTGACCTCTCAGGTCACCACCCAACTAGAGAGAAACCTCGCTCCAACACTGAGCGACTCAAAATAGAAGACCTGAGCAATGGAAGACCTGCAACTGAAATGATAATATAGGCGTGAGCATTAAAAATTCCCCGTAGGTAAGCCAAAGTAAACCAATGAATCCAAATGTTTCCTTTCCCGGGCAATCCGTTGACACAGGTTTGAAAATACAATTATAAAAATAGATTTTTTCACATTTATAAAATAAACAACATGTTTCCCCCATTTGAAAATCCAACGCACACTATAAATCACTTTCAAAACCATTTCCTATTTTTATAAACAAACCCAAATACAGATAATACTACGACTGTGCTAAAAAGGAACAGGTAAACAGTACAGGCTGAAAACAAACCAGTGAAACAGGAAGTAACAAGCAATGAAAAAGGGACACAAGTAACAATATGAGCCGTAAAGAATAACTGTAAGTAAACAATCAAGGAAGCAAGTAACCATGGGTGATCCTAAACATCCCTAGAAAACCCCTAGACGTACTCAGGTTCAGACTACCTGCCGGCGTGGTACTCCATAGTCAATAACCAACAGGCCGCCCTAATAGCCAACCAGCGGCACATCCCACCTGGCCTGTCCACAACTCTAGGGGTACTAACCCGTCTAATCAGGGTTAGCAAGCAACCGTCACTCGATAATCTACAAGACGCCTAGGAACCCATGGTGGTTTTTGTAACACAGTGTAAGTGGGAGACCCTCGCACGCATGACTCATCTCACCGCACTTGCCAACCCCTTACACGGACATCGCTACACGACAACCCTCGAAGGGAATTCCCCTTGTAGAGATGCCCTCACAAGTATGTATATATATATATATATATATATATATATATAATCACTTCACATTTAATAAAGTTCCAATCGGGCCTTCACGTCATTTAATTATCAAAACCACTTTATAAAAATACCTGAAGTCGCCAAGCGAGCACTTTGTTTATTTTACAAAAATCAAAAGACTTTACACGAACATTTCGCAATATCTTTTTCAAAAACTCAAGCGCTGCTTTTGTATTAAAAGAAAGGCCAAACGGGAATATTTTCGTAGATTTCTTTTTAAACAAGTTCGATGTGTCTCATAAAGGAGAAAAAACATTTTAAAACCAAGAACCATTTAGAAAAGTCGAGATTTCGAGAAAATAAAAATAAATAAAAATAAATGGTAACAATTTCAAACACCATCTTCATTTGAGGGCACATCCATGTGTGCACCTGGTGCACCCATGGATGTGTCAACATCCAATGGTGCGTCAACCTGCAAAGGGGCATGACAACACTTCCCAATGATACTAAATTTCATAAAACTAACCAGTACAGGATAATACGATCCAAGAATGATTCTTTCTTTACAAAAGGGAAACACCGCTCAAGAAAACCTATGGTAACATAAGAGAACACAAGCATTTAGTTCCACATTAGCTAGAAACGCCTAAATAGGTGCACTATAAAAAAAAATAAAAAGTGCAGGCCAATATCTAGTGCACAACTACCTTGGCATAAAATATAATTGCCTCAAACTTAACTTTTGAATAAAAACTATAGATTTTTAAAACACCAAAATAAGCCGCGGAAGGATATCATAAACACATGAATCATGGAATAAAATTTATTTAAAACAATTCTAGCATCATCAGAGTACCTCGGAAAGGAATCAGTTGAGTTCACCTACCTCAAACATAGAGCGGACGCGACGGAAACCCAGCAGAAAGTAGAACGAATCCCTGCGGACTAACTGCGTACGCTGAACAGTGAAAAAGTACACGTCACTCAACCTGTGACCGAAAAATGATTAATTCTAATTAAGTAAAAACACCAATATGGGATAAAAAGGAAAATAAATAAATAAATAAACAAACAAATAAGCAAATCAATGAATATATAGATAAATAATAACATAATAGTAATAACAATCATAATAATAATAATGTGAAAATAATAATGGTGATAACAATAACATCATAATAATAATAACACAATATAACAATAATATTCGCATAGAAATAATGATAATAATAATAATAATAATAACATGATAATAATATGATAATAATATTAAAGTAATAATTTAATAATAATAGTAACAATAATAATATGACATAATTATAATATATTAATAATATAACAATGATAATAATATAAAATAGTGTTACCATAATAATATTAATAATAATAATATAATAACAATAGCATAATAATAATAATAATTTAATAATAATAATAAGAATAACATAATATAATAATAGTAATAATAATAATAATTTAATAATAATAATAAGAATAACATAATATAATAATAATAATAATAATAATGTAGTAATAATAATACAACATCACAATATTATTAATAATAATAATATTAATAACATAATAATAATAATAATAATAATAAGATAACAACATAATATAATAATGATATTAATATTAGTAATAGAAAAATATTAGCATTATAATATTAATAATAATATTATTATTAATATGAAAAAAACAAAAACAAAACGTAATAAAAAAAGAAAACAATACTTAAAGCGGAGGGGGGTTGCGGAGGAGAAGACCGGGGCTGGGGGGGGGGGGTTCGGCCGGAGGCTGGCTGGAGAAGGGGGGTTCTGCCGGAGAGGGGTGGCTGGGCGTGGCAATGGAAAGAGGGGTCGATGATGAGGGTGCGGGCTCGGGACAGGGAGAGGAGCGGGACGACGCCAGAGGAAGGGGGAGGCCGGGACGACGAGAGGACGGGGTGGAGGCCGGGAAGGAGCAAGGAGGGTGAGGCCGGAGCGAGGGGGGGTGGTGTTTCCGCCAGAGGGAGAGGAGGCCGGTGGACGGGCTGGCGAAGGAGGCAGGGGCAAGGCGGTGTAGCAGGGGTCCGGCGCGGTGCAGCGAGGGGAGCCGAGGCGGCAGTCGGGCGCGGGCACGGCGAGGCAGAGCGCCGGAGGGGGAGCGGGGTGCGTAGAGGAGAGGACGGCGCTGAAGGAGGGGAGGCTGCCAGGGTGTGTTGCGCGCGGAAGAGAGAAAGGAGAGGGAGGAGAGAGGGGGAAGAGGGGAGAGAGGGGGATGGGGTGGCGGCTGGGTAGGGGGTAGGATTAGGGTTAAATTAGTATACGTATATATATATGATAATAATAATAATAATAATAATAATAATAATAATAATAATAATAATAATAACAACATTATAATAATAATAATAAAATGTATAATAATAATAAAACCTTTTTAATATTGATAATAATAATAAAACGTTATAATAATAATAATATAAAAACTTCATAATAATAATGATAAAACTTATAATAATAATAATGAAACTTATAATAATAATAAATGATAAATTATCTAATTCTAACAATAATTATTTTGATCAAATATTCAAAATCATAAAATAATTTAAAGATACTACACATGTATATATTTATACATATATAGATATATACATGAACATATATAGACCTATATGTATATATACATCATTATACATATATATATATATAACATACATCTACATATATAAAATAAAATTAACTATCATATTAATAACACAACTTAAATAGCGTTAATAACAAAATATCAACATAAAAATTATAATATTTAAACATGCCGGGTGAATACACGGTCACCCGGGCTAAACGCACGGTCACCGCTAACGATGCAGTGACCGCGCACCGGTCACCCTGTTTTCATGCTACCGTCATTCTACTACTATGCCATTCGACTATTCTACCACAGAATTCATCTCTCCTCAATGATTCCTTGATCACCACATTAGGTATCGAGGGTCTTTTTTTCATCATTACTACTATGTGTAACTAAACACACAGTGTGTTTGGGTTGTGGGTGACAAAAATGTTGTAATTCGACTTAGTTGTTATGAATGTGTTTGTTCTGTTTTACCTTATTTTATTCTAATTTAATCACTTCATTTTAACACTAAAAATTATGATCCAAGTCAAGGGAACAATTTTCCTGAACTCAAAAGAAGAATAATGATTAATACTTTAATGATCATTGGAATAATTCTTCGATTAAAAAAATGGACTAATCTAAATAAAGAACTGTGAAAAACTTACTACTGGACCAAGGAGTCAGTTCCCGCATATTTAGATGTATGTTTATCAGACCATGGAAACCTTGTTACAATTGAAATGCAGAGTGTTGTGTTATTATGAATAACACAACCACATAAGAAATTTGATTTAATAAACAACTTCTTAAAAATCCATAACCCCAACGCATTTCCCTTCATATTTGCATCAAAACCAATTTCCCATGTTTTCCTTTATCTGTTATGTAAATTTCTAATTAAACTTAAATACAATCCCCCATTTTATCCAAACATTAATAATTGACTCTAAATCTAGTACAGTTCACTAAGAAGAAATACAATGTAGATAATCAAGACAAAAATAACTACTTTTCCCTTGTGGATTGACCCCTTACCGGTACTATACTCATTAGGGTAAAACGATTTGGGACACCGATAAAATAACATTGGTGAAACGACTACCAAATTTTGGTGTTGTTTTCGAGGAACATAAAAAGTTAATTTTTTTTAATTATGTTTGTATTGAATTTTAGTGGAAATAAAAATCATTAATTCCCAAGAATATATTTTCTAATCTCAATTTTTACCATTATTATTCCTCTTTTATGCTTGGTGTGTTTAGTATTGTGAAGTTACATAGGTGTATGAGCATCTACCTCACTCATTCCAAGAACGCTAAGTCATCATGGATTTTCCCAATTGACCAAAAAATAGAACAGATGCTTTTGAGGTGATGATGAGCACTCCAGGAGATGAACAACCAAAACATTCACATGGTACAGAACAAAGACGGAAATATAGCTACTGTCCAAGGAGTTGGACATCTATTTGGTCCGGATAACAGCCAGAACTAGCAAGCTCAAACTACTCTAGGGTATGGCCCGCAACAGCTCCAAAAGTTCCAACCTGATTGGATGCCATTTTTATGGACAGACCAGGGGCCATACTTTTCCCCTCGTGAACAGAAATACATGCTGCCTCCATTCCCCCAGCAGCCACCTCCATGCCACACTCTCATGGAGTACGACATGCCATATATTCACGGAGCTGACACGAGAATCTTACATCCACCGGTGTAGGCCCAACACATTGAGATCAAAACTTCTGTTTTGCAGCTGATCCAAAATATCATTTAGTTTTGTGGCCTACCCAGCGAAGACCCCAGTGCCCATCCCTCCAATTTCCTAGAGATATGAGACACGTTCTTCTACCACAGAGTGTCCGATGATGCCATTTGTCTTCACCAATTCCCTTTATCATTAAGGGATAAGAAAAAAACTAGATAAAAGGATTTTTCCAATGATCTCTCCTCACCTATGAGGATCTATCTCTAGTATTCTTGTAGAAATACACCCCACCCTCGATGATGGTGACTCTGTAGAAGAAAATACACAACTTCTAACTGCACGACTCAGAGTCGTTTTATGAGTCAGGGGAGCACTTCAAAGTGATTTTGAACAAATTTCCACACCATAGACACCCTATTTATATGTAGATCAAAACCATATATGGATGAATGAAAACGAACACAGTCTGTGGTGGATGCAGCTGATGGAGGTATACTTATGAGAAAGTCTCCCGAAAAGATTTTCGAACTACTGGAAGACATGTTTGTGAACAGATTCTAGTGGCATTCTGAGCGGGGTACATAGAAATGAGGTATGAATAATATCTATTCTACTACTATGATTACTTTAAATTTGTATGTTGTATCCAAAATGATCTAGGCACTAAATCTGAAGGGTGCGTCCCAAGTATATGCAGCAAACCATCCGACGTGTAGCGAATGTGGTGATAATTGTAACACCCCGACCCCTCTAGACCTGTGTTGGTGCATTACTATATACATTTTCATGGATAGAAAGAATTAAAATCTAGAAGGAATTGTAATTTTAGTAATATTGATGAAACTAGACATAGATATGCAACTAATATTACATTGGAAATTTTACAAAATACAATACATAACAAAAACCAAAAACTACAACCACATAAACTCAATAAATGATCTCCTCTTCACCACCTGTTAAAGGTAAAAAATGAAAGGGGTGATCTCAAATGCATAATAAGGGTTAAATATGGTGGAATCATGAATTAACAATTACTAAATTTTAAACAATTTGACAAAATCAATATGGCATGGTGAATAAATGAAAAACTCACACCATTAATAAACTATGAATGAAACTGAATCCATAGATTATTCCATTGTGAAAACATCGTGGATAGTAATAAATGAAAATGAATAAAGATAATTCTTATTAATTTTATGTCATTTATCTGGAACATGATACCATAATTCAAAAAATTGTTTAGTTTTAGTGGTTGAAACACATCTTATTTTTGTAAACAAACTCGAAGGGTTTGTCGCCAACTGATTTGCCTCATGAGACCTACTGATGCACTGATAGGATATAGCAGGACCCACCTTAATCTAAATCCCAATAATTAATTATATGTATATTCAACACCAGATCAACATGACTTTACGTTATCCTTATAGAATAGAGGATACAGATTCATCAATATTTCCACAGTCAAAACAACATTCAAAATTAATAATGTAAATAAAATAAGAAACGACATAGAAAATAATCATATCCCTGATATAAGAATATGTATATTTAAATGAAGTATAATTTTAATTTAAAATTGATCTCAAATGGTCATTAGGTACACCACATAAGAAAGAGTAGGTGCACAATACTAAGAAAGTCACAATGAAGTGAAAATTGAGACAAAAATCGTTACTATGTTGTAATCAACTGAGTCATATGACCAAAAGATAATAACCAAAAAATTAATCCTAGAATAACATGAATATAAAAATAATCACGATAATATATATCAAATCGTAGTACAATTATACCAAATATATGAAATATGAGGAAAAAATGGAAATCCCACAGAATTGTAAGTGTGATGAGAAATCCCCTTACAAACATTTAGGCATGGTAATGAGTGTTCTTGCGAGGGAATAATGAGAGTAAAGGGGTATCCCATTATTTATATTTCATTAGGACAGTATGGGGAAGGTGTGAAAACATACCCAATCATCAGGCATTAAAAATAAAAGAGCACAACATAGGGGAGATTCTTGAACAAAAGTGAGAGAGTGGATCCCTTACCTTATGCTCGAAGGTGTTCTTGTTTGTTCTTAATGACCTAAATAATAAAATTTAGGTTCATTAATTTATAAGTACAGAACATAATAAACATTTTTTGGATATATTATAACCTTATTATGTTCATTAATGGACTTTTTGATGGTTTTAGAGATTCAATTTTATTGTTTTGGAAGCATTTTCATACTGGGTTTCATGATTTGTTTACTTGTATTCATGAATGGAAGTTCATTTGAAATGTGGTTAAACATCCAGAATTCTTAATATATCTTATTAGAAACATTATATATATATATAAATGATCTTATAATGATTCTGGTTATATACCATGAAAATGACTAATTCGATGAGTTTAAAAATAAACACTTGGATTTGGTTTGGCAGTTTTGTGCACAATAAACTTGTTTTGTATTATTATTCCATATTGTGAATGTGTAAGGATTCCGAAACATTAATCAACATAAAATACATATATTTTTAACTAGTTCGACCATTAAAAAGGATTCATGACCAGTATTGAAGATTGTAATTCAAATTGAATACCCGTCATCCTTGAGTGTTATAAATTAACACATCTCGGACGGTGTTTACATTTATTTTATAAAAGGAAGGTAAAAGGAGATATTATGATGAAATATTCCATTAGAAAAATGAGAATCTAGTACATGTAAGGTACTGGAATTATCATTGAATTTGGATGAGGGGAGGTGATAAGGGAGAAAAAACAATGGAACTTTGTAAAAGAAATTTAAAGAAAAGAGAAGAAAGGTCCACCTCTTGAGTACCCCCCTTAAGAATCTCTTTAAGGCCTTCATTTTTTGCCCTTTTGGTGAGACCATTAGGTCTTGGGCATGGGTGAGGAGCCTGGGGAGTGATTTGAGTAGAATTTTGGCAAAGCACAAAGCTTTAAAAGAGTCAAGAGATGAAGGAGTTGGGGGATTATAGTGGAGGAGATGAGGGTTTTCATAATTCTTTAATCATTAGTTTATTATTTCTTTACAAGATAGAGAATAGTAAGTATTCCATGACCAAGAATAGTAATAAATTCATGTGACTTCAAACCAATTGGTCTTACATCAATAGATCAAAATAAATGAATCAATAAATCCCTTATATAGTATTTGTCTTAAATTATCGCATTTTATTGTTCATCAAAAATTCAAGTATTTTAGAAAAATCCAATAAATTCACCCTATCCATTTTTGAAAAATAATATTCTAAATATTATTATTTTAATATTTAATTAAAATCATTTTTTTATCAAAAAATATAAACACTTATATTATTCATCTTTATTTTAAGGTTCCTAAATTTATTTATACATTCATGGGTGTGGATACCATTCATAAGATTAATATTACTATTTATAATGTTAAGTTGATATTTATAAGGGTAGGTTACTATTCATAATGGTACGTTACTATTCACTAAAAATAAGTAAATTCTATCTGACTTTAAATATCATCCTAAACACCGTCGTGTATGTCAGATTTTCAAAATTCAAAACACACAAGCAGAAAATTTAAGTTCAATGGCTAGGCTATGACTATCTCCTAAATAACCATGTGCTATTTCAAATGAACTCAATGATTTATTATATATAGCTTACAACTCTAATTAATTTAAGAGAAACATACCATAAAATGTATGGGGTGCTACATTATTCCTCCTTCAGAAATTTCATCCTCAAAATTTTTCATTTATAAATCCCACCAAGAAGATGAGGGTGGTTTTTCTTCATAACATACTTAGGTTCCCATGTTTCTTCCTCCGTATTCTGGTTTTTCTAAAGAACCATTACTAGACGTGTCGTCTGATTTCTCAATACCTTCTCCCTCGTGTCATGGATCCCAATAGGATCTTCATATTATGACAAATTATGTTTTAGTTGTATTTATTCATAGGTGAGTACATGCCTTGGTTCTGGGATTTATTTCCTCATCAATGACACATGGAATACATCATGGACTTTGGAGAGACTTTGTGGAATTGTTAAAATGGTAATCTACAGCTCCGATTCTTTCTAGAATTTCAAATGGTCTGATGTACCTGGGGCTCAGTTTCCCTTTTTTACGAAATCATAAGACACCCTTCCATGGAGATACTTTCAGAAAGACATGATCTCCCACTAGTAATTCCAAATCCTTTCTCCGGTTTTCAGCATAACTCTTATTCCTACTTTGGGATCCTTTAATATCGAATTGAATTGTCTCTATCTTTTCTATGTTCTCTTTAATATGTTTTGGGCTTATAAGTTTCCTCTCACCAACTTCATCCCAATAAGTTGGAGTTCAACATCTTTTTATATATAATTCCTAATATGGATCCATTTAAAATATATAATGGAAACTATTATTGTATGAAAATTCCACTAATTGTAGGTATTGATCCCACATACCTTGGAAGTCAAGAGAGAATGACCTCAGCATGAATTCTAGAGGTTGAATTGTCCTTTTAAGTTGTCCATCAGTTTGGGGGTGATTAGCAGTACTCATACAACAGTATTCAAAGCCTTCTGGAAGACTTTTACCGATTTTTTTGTAAACCATGGATGTTGATCAGACACAATCGATATAGCTGCACCATGAAGTCTTAAAAATTAATTAATATAAATTCTTTCTAGGTGCTCAAGTGGTGAATCCTCTCTTATTGGAAGTAAATGTGCTAATTTTGTGAGATAATCAACAATTACCCATATTTTATCATTACTTATAGGTGTCCTTAGTAGTCCGGTGAAAAAATTCATCATAATATTATCTAACTTCCACATAGGAATAACTAGAGGTTGCATCACTCTTCTAGGTTGTTGTCTTACTGCCTTCACTTGTTGAAAAACTAGACACCTTAACACGTAGTCATCAATTTCCTGCATCATATTATCCCTCCAGAAATAGTCATTCAGATAATTATACATCTTTGTGCTACCAACGTTTATAGAGAAATTGGAGCTTTGAGAATCATCTAATACTTCCCTTTTTATCTCATGCACCGATGGAACACATAACCTCCTCCCAAACATCAGAACCCTTTCCTAAAAAATGATGACTACAAATCTCCCATCCTTGACAGCATTAATTTCCTTTTTCAGATTCTCATCATCAGATTGAGATATTTTTATCTTACATAATAAAGAGGGTTTAGAAATCATTTGAAAGTGCAATGATGTTTCCCCTTCTTTAACAATTCCCATATCCATCTTTTATAGATCCAAAAAATGGGATCTCTCTCAACCCTCATTTGAGTCAAAAGTCCATGGTATTTCGTGTTTAATGGATTTTCCACCTTATTCACCTTTCCTGGGTGGTAGTGTATTGAACAATCATAATATTTGAGTAAATCGAGCCATCTCATTTGCCTCATGTTGAGTTCTTTTTGTGTTAAAATGTATTTCAAACTCTTGTGGTCCGTATAAATCTCACATCTTTCACTATTGAGATAATGTCTCCATATTTTTAGAGAAAATATTACAACTAATAACTCAAGATCATTAGTTAGATAATTTTTCTCATGAGTCTTCCACTGTCTTGATGAATAAGAAATAACTTTATTGTTTTGTATAAGGATGCAACCATGTCTATTGTTTGATGCATCGTTGTATATTACAAATAGATCACTTCCAGATGGAAGAGTCAATATTTGAGCATTGACCAATCTTCATTTCAATTCTTTGAATTATTCTATATATTATTTTGTCTACACAAGCATAACTCTTTTACGTGTGAGCTTGTTTAGCTGATTATCCCGTCAAGAAAACATCTAAATGAAACGCCAATAGTAACCTGCTAAGCCAATAAAACTATATACCCCAGTTATGTTCGTTGGAGTGGTCCATCCTTGGATTTCCTTTTTCTTCACAGGATCAACTAGGATTCCATCCTTAGAGACAATATGACCTAGAAAATAAATTGATTGAAGCCATAATTTTCACTTGCTAAACTTTCCATATAATTCATTTCTTCTAAGAGTTTTTAGAATAATCTAAAAGTGATTTTCATGGCCTTCATAGCTAAATGAGTATACTAGGATATCATCGATGAATACCAAAACATACATATCAAGGTATTCCTATAAAACTCTATTCATTTAATCCAAGAAATAAAATGGTTAATTTTTCAGTCCAAAAGGCAACATATTAAATTCGTAAGGCCCATACCTGGTTCAAAATGCTATCTTAGGAATATATTCATTCCTCACATGCAGCTGATTATATCTGGATCGAAGGTCAATCTTCAAAAAAAATTATACCCCAAAAATTTGATCAAATATATCCTCAATACAGGGCAGAGGATACTTATTATTTATTTTAATAGCATTGATTTCCTTATAGTCAATGCATATAATCATTGATCCATCTTTCTTTTTTACAAACAAGACCGAGGCTCCCCATGGAGAAACACTAGGTCGAATAAATCCGTTCTCACTCAAATACTCTAGTTGTTTATTTAGCTCCACTAATTCCATAGTGGATATTCTATAGGGAGTATTTGAAATAGGTCTTTCACTATGAATTATGTCAATCTAAAACTCAATTTCCCACTCTAGAGGATGCCCTGGTAAGTCATCTGAAAACACATCAATGTATTCTTGCACTATATGCACATGTTCAATTTAAATATTTATTTCCTCACCCATATATACTGGGTTCTCGTCCTATCTAGTAATTTGATTTAATTGACCTACTAGGGGTGGTCAAAGATAAGAATTATATGGTGAGGTCTCTCTTTTACAGATAAGAGATTCTACACCATTTTCAAAAATCGTAACTTCCTTTTTCATGCAATAAATATTTTCATAATTGTTTGACAACCAATTCATAATGAGAATTAAATCAAATTCCATCATTGGTATGATGATATGGTTAGCAACTAAAACACGTTTATGTGTCACGAGGGGGACTAGTTTACATGCATTTGTGGCAATGATGCATCCCCTGGGAGTTTTGACTGATAACTCCTTTATTAAATCAAATTGGACTTGCCTAATTTTCATGGAAAATTAAGAATATATAAATGAATGTGATGATCTAGAATCAAATAAAGAGTTGGCTATGTTTGATGAAACAATTAAATTACATTCCACCACATCATTAGGAACATCAACTTCCGCAGTTGTAATTGCATAAGCTCTCCCTTGCCCTCTTGGATTTTTCTGAGGCATGTTTACTTGGAACATAGGACACTCATTTGAATAGAGTCCCATATCTATACAATTTTATTATTGAACATCATCAAACTGTTTCTTCCCCTTGAATTCATGAGATAAATGACCATTTTCTCCACACTTATAGAAGTGTCCCATTCCATTAATCATTTCCCAAGATGATTCATTCCACAGTTCTCACATAATGAGAATTTTATTTTTCCCTTGTTTTTCTTTGGGGCCTCATGTTTCACTTGGTTATTAGAGTATCTATTTTTATATTTTTTCCCATGAAAAAATTTGATATAGAAAATTCTTTCTCTGTTTATATGGAATGTGAGAAAATTTCAACACAGGATGAAAATGTTTGAGAAGCCAATTCCCTTCGAATACTGGGATTAATAACTTCAAAGAAATGATAAATATTGGTTTTTAAGTCACTTACGTAATCTATGGAATACATGTCTAGCCTTGTGAAGGTTTCCTCATACTCTGCAAAAATGTCTCCTTCCATTTGGTTTAAGTTAAGAATTTCCTCTATATTTCGGTTCATTCCTCACAAGGGAAATATTTTTCAAATAAAATTTCCTTAAAAATTACTCTATTCTATATCTTCTATTTCTTCTTCCTTCATGGTATTCTTAATCAAGGACCACCATTGATCAGCATCTCCCTTAAGACAATATACTGCCAGTACTACCTTTTAATTTTCATTGAATCTTAATGCCACAAATATCGTTTCAAGGGACATGATCCATTTCTCAGCAACCACGAGATTAGTAGTCTCAATGAATGATGGGGGATTATTCCACATGAAATGATCCAACACAGGTGTGGAATGGTTATTCATTATAACCTAAGTATGTTTTCCCAATATGGTCAGGATCTGATCTTCTCCAACATTGACTATGTTGACTTTATCAGTGGGGAGATTTGTACCTTTCCCATGAGTATTGATTCCCATTCATCTATTGGATTCCATTTCTAAATAAGGGCACCCACTAGATTAGGGTATGAATCATAATGTATAATCTTAATTTAACAAAATACTTAGCATAAATTGAGATCCTATTCATGGATAATCCCACAATAAAAAAAATGGCTTCTTTGAGGAATAATTTACATTTCAATCCTTCATAATGGATTGTAAAGAAAATATGAATTATCCTAATCATATAACCTGGGAGTGTCATAACTGAGAGTGTAGAAAGGATTGTTTTCATGTACTAGGATACCTCAGGTCAAGCCCGAAACTCCTTATTGGAGCAATCCCTCCTAGGTACATCTGTTCCAGATCCACCTCTACAAGCTAGTATCCAGACAGGGATGTATTTTCTATAAATATTCACATAATATATTCCTTATCAAAATAATAGGATGTTCTTGTACGTTCATCCTTAAATATTACCTTAGGTATTTGTTCCCAAATCTACGTTTTCTAATCTAGTTTCCATGTTTGAAACTAAGCTTCCTATGATACCAACTGTAACGCCCCGACCCTCTAGATTGAAGTCGGTGCATTACTAGGTACCATGGAATGGTTATAAGGAATGAAAATCCTTAATGAATTATCAGTTTAGTAGTCTTAAAGAAACTATATACATATATGTAACTCAAATTACATTGGTAATGTCAAAAAATAAAATACAAAACAAAAAAATTGAAACCACATGAACTCCATAAATGATATCCTCTTCACCACATGTTGAAGGTAAACAATGAAAGGGGTGAGATCAAATGCTCAGTAAGGGTTAAAAATGGTGGAAGCATGAATGAATAATAACTTAATTGTAAACAATTTGACATAACCAATATGTCATGGAAAATAAGTGAAAAAAACACGCTATTAATAAACTGATAATGAAAGTGAATCCATAGATTTTTTCATAATGAAAACCTCGTGGATAGTAATAAATGATAATGAATAATGATAATTATTATTAATTTAATGTCTTATATTTTCACATGATACTATAATACCGTAAAAATAGTTTCGTTCTATGGGTAGAAACTCGTCTGATTTTTAGAAACAAACTCGAATGGTTTGTCACCAACTAATTTGTTTTATGAGACCTATTGATGCATAGAGGGGCTGTTAAGGGCCCAAACCACCACTACATAAAAAGAATTATTTATAAATAGATTCAAGACAAGAGAAAAATTACTTTACATTATCCATATTGAATATATGATACATATTCATCAATATTTCCATAGTCAAAACAACATTCAAAATAAATACCACAAGTAAAACGCTATACGACTTAGACAATAAATATATCCATGATATGAAAATATGGATATTTAAATGTAATATATTTTCAATTTAAAATTTATCTCAAATAAAAATTAGGTACACCACATAAGATTGAGTATGTGAACAGTACTAAGCAAGTCACAATGATGTAAAAATTTAGACAATACTCGTTACTACATTATAATCAATTGAGTCATATGACCAAAAGATGGTAACCACAAAATGAATCATATAATACCAAGAGTATATAATAAATCATGATAATATATATCAAAGTTCAGTACAACTATACCACATATATGAAATAAGTGGAAAGCAATGGAAATCCCACATAATTGAAAGTGATATTAGAAAACCCCTTATAACATTTCAGCATGGTAATGAGTGTTCTTACAAGTGGTTAATGAGAGGTAAAGGGGTATCCCATTATGTATGTGTCACAAGGGAAGTATGGGGAAAGTTTGAAAACATTCCCCTTCATTAGTAATTAAAAATAAAAGAGCACACCATAGGGGATATTCTTGAACCAAATTGAGAGAGAGGATCCCTTACCTTACACTCGAATGTGTGCTTGTTTGATGGTTTATGTGATTCAATTTTATTGTTCTGGAAGCATTTTTTTACTTGGTTTCATGATTTGTTTACTTGTATTCATGAATGGAAGTTCATTTGAAATGTGGTTAAACATAAATAATTATTAATATATCTTATTAAAGAAATTATAGATATATAAATGATATTATAATGATTCTGGTTATATACCATGAGGATGACTCGTTCGATCAGTTAAAAATAAACGCATGGATTTGGATTTGCGGTTTTATGCACCACAAACTTGTTTTGTATTAATATTCCATATTATGAATGTATAAGGATTACAAAACATTAACCAAGATAAAATACATATATTATGACCTGGTTCAACCATTGAAAGGGTTTCATGACTAGTATTGAAGATAGTAATGGAAATTGAAAACCAGTCTTGCTTGAGTGTGATAAATTAACACATCTCGGACGATATTTTCAATTATTTCAAAAAAGGAGGGGAAAAAGAGATATTGTGGTGAAATATTCTATTAGAAAAATGAAAATATAGAAAATTTAAGGTACTAGAATTATCATGGAATTTGGATGAGGGGACGTGATAATGGAGAACAAAAGAATGGATCTTTGTAAAAGAAATTGAAAGAAAAGAGATGAAGGTTCACCTCTTGAGTAATCCTCCTTGATAATATCATTAATGTCTTTATTTTTTTCCTTTTGGTGGGACCATAAATTCTTGGATGTGGGGGAGGATCTTGGGGATAGATTTGGGCAGAATATTGGCAAGGCACAAGGATTTATAAGAGTGAAGAGAAGAGGGAGTGTGGGGGGGGGGTTACAGTGAAGGAGAGGAGGGTTTTCAAAAAAATTTAATCATTAGTTTAAAATTTCTTCACAAGACAATGAAAAGTAAGTATTCTATGACCATGAATAGTAATAAATGCATGTGACTTCGAACTGATTTTGTTACATTAGCAGATCATCATCAATGACTCATTAAATCCCTTTTTTAGCATTTATCATAAATTATCTAATTTTATGATTCATCAAATATTAATGTATTTCAGAAAAATCCCAAAAATTCAACCTCACCATTTTTCAAAAATAATTTTCTAAATATAACTATTTTACTAACTAATTAAAATAATTATTTAATCGAAAAATATAAACACTTAAATTATTCATCTTCATTTTTAAGTTACCTAAATTTATTTATTCATTCATGGGTGTGGATACCATTCATAAGTGTCATATTACTATTCATAAGGGTAAATTACTAATCATGGGAGAATGCTTGGGACCTACAGGTGGCCCTTTGATGAGGGAGGTGAGATATGTTGCTAAAAAATGAGGGCCAAATCAGTACGAACAATACCAGAACCCGGCATGGCGTGATCAACAGAACACAGGCTGGGGCCAAGAGCAGAAGAAACCGCCGCCCCAACGACTTCATGACTATGGTCATCCTCCTTATCAGAACTGCTACCCGAGGCAACAATAGCCCAAGTAGGGCTCTTATCACCAGCCAGTGTATCAAAACCCTCGCCTGCAGTAGCCGCAGTATCCACCGCCTCCACCAGCTTCACATCCACCAAAACAGGAGAACACATCAAGGTTAGAGGAACTTATGAACAAGTTTATATCTACTACAGAGACTAGATTCCAGAATCTAGAGGCTTCAATTCGCGTCTAGTAGAACCAAATTGGCCAGATGTCAAACCAACTCTCAATGAGGTGTCCTAGTACACTACATGGTAACACTGAGATGAACCTGATGGAGGAGACCCATTTCATCACACTATAGATTGGAAGAGAGCTACAACAGAAGGAACCATCACATCCACCCCCATTGATGATGAAGGTAAAGTTATAGACCCTTACTCATCCAACGACCCAGTAAAGGAGGCTTCACAATGTAAAGAAAAGGAGGTTTTCAAACCCTTCAGGCCTACATTACCCTTCCTAGAGAGAATTAAGTAGATAAATCTACACCACAAGTTCATCAAATTCATGGACATGTTCAATAAAATACACATCAACTTTCCATTTGCAGAGACACTAATGCAGATGCCCACTTATGTGGAATTCATGAAGGAGATATTTTCCAGTAATAGAAAGATGGAGGATTTTTTCACCATTGTACTAACCAAAGAGTTCTCAGTAGTCATAAAAAATTCCATTATTTCCATGCTTCAAGATCTAGGAAGCTTCACTATTCCATGCATGATTTGACCACATAAGTTTGGGAAGGCCCTTTCCAATTTAGGTTCTTGTTTCAACCTCATGTCCCTTAGAGTTTTTATGAAGCTAGGGCTCAATTATCTAAAGCCTACCTGAGTATCCCTTCAGCTTGATAATTGGTCCATCAAATATCTGAAGGGGCTACTAGAGGACATGCAGGTCAAGGTGGGAATGCTAATCCTCCCAGCATATTTCAACAGCATCGACATGGAGGAATACTAGGAGGCGCCTCTCATTCGGGGTAGGCCTTTCTTGGCCACTGGGAAGGTACTGATATACTTGTACCTGGGGAGATGATTTTTAGAGTAGGAGATGAAAGAGTCTCCTACAATTTCCTCAAAGCCGTCAAACAAACATCATTGTCAGAGTATGAGGGATGTTATGCGGTGACCACTGTGGATGAAAACATTAGTAGAGAAATGAATGATCTGGTATGTTCTTTCCCCATAGATGACTTAGTTTTTTCAGACATTCCATTTGAGGAAGCACCAGAGGATCTGCAATTCCTAGAAGGCCAGGGCATCCACTACTGGAATTGTGCAGTTATACCTGATATTTTAGAGTGGGGAGAGGTGCAACAACTTGTACATTCGATTCTTAAGGTGCCTGAACAAGAAATGAAGGCTCTTCCATCTTCTCTGAATTACTTGTATTTGGGAGACAATCAAACACTATCTATTATACATAGTGCAACAATAGCACAGGAGCAGGAGGATGCACTTCTGCAGGTTTTTCAACAGCGGAAAAATGCTATTGGGTGGACAGTGGTAGATTTTATGGGAATCATCCCTACCATTTACACCCACAAGGTACTACTCAATGAAGGTGTGAAGCAATCTCGGAAACCACCGTCATGCCTAACCCCCCCCCCCCCCCCTAGAGGATGTTGTGAAGAAATAGGTAATTAAGTTGCTGGATGCAAGCATCGAATACCCCATCTCAGATAGTCCATGGGTGAGTCCCCTGCTAGTGGTACCGAAAAAGGGTGGTATCACTGTGATTTCAAATGAAAAGAACGATCTCATTCCTATACTCTTTGTGACGGGCTAGAGAGTGTGTGTGGACTAAAGAAATATGAATTATGCCATGAGTAAAGATCATTTCCCCTACCCTTCATGTATCTGATGCTTGAGAGACTAGTGGGGCACACCTTTTACTGCTTCCTCGACAGCTATTCCGGCTACAATCAAATTTCCATTTCTCTAGATGATCAAGAGAAGAGAACATTTACTTTCCCATACTATATGTTTTCTTACCAATGGATTTCCTTTGGCATGTGAAATTCCCCCGCCACCTTTCAACGCTGCATGCTAGATATCTTTCCTGACATGGCCGAACTGTTCCTGGAGATTTTCATGGATGATTTTTGTTCATTTATAGAAAATCATTAATCACTTACTTGTGGCACCTGAAGTTGGTTCTGGAAAGATGTGAGAACACTAAACTAGTATTGAACTAGGAAACGTGTCATTTCATGGTTCATAGTGGCATCATACTTAGTCATAGAATCTCTGTAAAGGGGATAGAGGTGGACCCGACAAACATAGAAGTCATTTCACAACTTCCTATTCTGACTTCCGTTAGATCCAACCTATGCTTCCTAGGGCATGTAGGTTTCTATATGAACTTTTTCTGTGACCTCACAAAGATATCTCATCCCCTCACCAACGTTCTGACCAAGGATTCCATTTTCTTGTTCGATGATCCATGCACCATAGCTTTTGAGCACCTGAAGCAGCGCCTGGTGGATGTTCCACTGATGGTTTCTCCAAACATAGAGGAATAATTTAGAGTGATGTGTGATGCCAGCCACCACACAGTGGCAGAAGTCCTGGGCCAATAGCTTGACCAATTTTTCTGACCCTTCTCTTATTCCAGAAGGATTCTAAACGAGTCATAGATGATCTATACCACCACGGAAAAGGGGATTCTATCATTGGTGTTCCCTTTTGTCATGTTTTGTTCTTACTTAGTTCTATCTAATGTTATTGTTTATAATGACCATGCAACACTAAGGTACCTGATGAAAAAGAAAGATGTGAAGCCATGATGGATCTGATGGGTACTCCACCTCCAAGAATTAGATATTGAAATTTGGGAAAAAAAATGAGTGGGAACGTTGTGGCTGATCATCTCTCCCTCCTAGATATACATAATTTAGAGAAGGAGGAATATTGAGAGATCTGGGAAGATTTCCTAGATGAACACCTCTTTTCAGTCAAAGAAACACATAGACCCTGGTATGATGATATTGCTAATTTCCTGGTCATAGGTTCACTTCACCCCGACCACTCCTTCCAATAGAAGTAAATGTTTCTCTCTGATGATAAGAGTTACTTCTAGGAAAATCATATTCTTTTTAAACCCAATGGAGATGGGGTGATCCACCATTTCATCATGGAAACTGAAGTTCATGGGGTCCTGGAATTTTGTCACACCTCACCAATTGGGGGGACATAATGGGCCATATCACACTATTGCAAAAATCCAGCAGTCTACGTTTTTCTGGACCACCATGCATAGAGATGCTTGATGCTTTGATTCTCATTGTGATCAATGATAATGAATAGGTAATGTGGGGAATAGAGCTGAGATTCCACAACACCCCATCCTGGAGGTCGAGATCTTCGATGTTTGGGGCATAAATTTTGTGGGACCATTCCCCCATCTTTCGTGAGCACCTACATCCTGGTCAGCGTCGACTACATCTCCAAATGGGTAAAATCCACTACTACAGCACCATACATGACCAAGGTAGTCATTGGATATTTTAAGAAACACATTTTTAGCAGGTTCGGTGTTCCCCATGTACTAATCAACAACATAGGGACCCACTTCGACAACACATTAATGAAAGGATTATTTTCAAGGTATAGAGTGAATCATCACTTGGGGACGCCATACATCCCCAGCCCAGTGGTCATGTGGAGCTCTCTAACTCTGAGATCAAGCAGATTCTGGAGAAAATAGTGAACACTTCGGGGAAAGATTGGTCCATGAAGCTAGATGATGCATTTTGTGAATATCATACTGCTTTCAAAACACCATTGGGGATGTCCCCATTCCGCCTCATCATTGGAAATCCATGTCATCTTCTAGTAGAGCTGGAGAACATAGAATACTTGGCCATCAAGACCCTGAATTTCAACATTAAGGTAGCTGAAGATAAGCGAAAGTTCCAACTATTTTAACATGATGAAATCAGATTAGAGTCATATGAGAACGCCAATATGTACAAGGCGAAGATGAGAGCAATACCCAACCAGATGATTTCACAAAAATATTTCCAACCTGGTGATCATGTAATCCTTTTTAACTCACGCCTTTAACTATTTCTAGGAATGATGAAGTCAAGATGGTCGGGACCATTCCGAGTCATACGAGTATTCCATCATGGAGCTGTGGAAATTTCTGGAGAGGATGGTCAACCATTCAAGGAGAACAGAGATTGGTTGAAGACTTACCATCACATGGAAGACATAGTGGGAACGTTTTCCACCATACATATCTTGTAAGTATATGTAAGTCAGTCGAGCCAATGACCGAAAACAAAGGCACTTCCTGTGAGGCAACCCAGCTGATACACGTCAGGTACCACCTATATACATGGTATGCAATTTTTCTTTTTCATTTATCTTCTAAACTATTATAAATATATATATTAACTATGTAAATATGATGGATGATACTAGTGATGATGGTAAGGTCACTAGCATTTATCTGAGTCGTCACATGTTTGAATGCCTCCCGACCTACCTTCGGTACGGGGTTCGTCCTTTTTATTTTTGTTCTTTCTTGAACAATGTGTGTGGTATTTTTCATATTATATATATATTTTCTTATAAGAAAACCCATGATGGTGATGGATCGGTTGTCCAGGTCATAACTCGGTTCCAAAGGACCCGAGTTCAAATCCTAACAACTTCCCCATTTCCATCATTTTTCCTTTTAATAAAACCACATGGTGTGTCTTTCGATATACATTTTTTGAATCAAGTTTTCATCAATAATTGAAAATATATTCAATACAAAAGAATACAAGTGGGTGAAGTTGGAGGAATTGTAGAGTCTCTGCCCTGGACCCAAAAGAATTGGGTTCAAACTCGTCTAACCTCCCTACTTCATCCCTTTTTGTCTAATTAAAAACCACACATCATGCATTTTTATTTCTCATTTATAATATAGGCCTTGTACATTAAATATATTTAATTAATAAATATGAATAGTTGTACAACCTTTGCTCCAGTGGTTGAGGGATTCCATTTAGAATGGCTGATCGCCGGTTTGATCCTCGCCCATGAACCAGACCAAAGATTGAACTTCTCTTTTTCTAATCACAGAACACACAATGTGCATTTCCTGGTACATTTTGTGTATAGATTTATTTTTGGTCATATATATATTTTTGAATATATATATTTCATTTATTTTTAATTAGGAATAAAAATTATTATATAGTTTCTTATATTAATTATATAATCTGTTAAAAAACTAGTAGTACACAGCGTGTATGCCACTGATACGCATCGTGTACTGTGGCTATAAAAGAGGCAGCCCACCTAGCTTGAGCCTGTGCACCCCCCCCCATCCCTGTATTCTTCCCCTGAACACAATTTAGCTTCCTAGATCCCATTCTGTGATTTTTGAGCATTTAAGGTCTGAATTGCTTTCCCATTACGATCCTCATACTAGGTATTTCATTCGACACGCATTATTTCTATATTTTATAAGTGCTTCAATCATTTTTTGGATCAAATGGCCCTTCGGCTTCCACAACACACGAACACGATACCAAGAACACATGTTGTTTACTCTTATACACGGCCTCACACATGCCTACTAAAAATTGGAAATTACATGGTGGGTATGTTTGGTACACACCGTGTACCATTCCAAATCATGCCCGAGTACATTTTTCACATGGCCACACACACCATGTTTGTCTACACGACATTTATATTTGGTACATGCCATGTATACCATCTCTTCAGGCCAGCCTGTGTCCAGCACCCGCACGACCAGGAAACCAATTGCCTATATGTGGTGTTTCTCCAGTCTACAAATTGTGTACCCTTCCCTGCACATTACATGTCCACACAGTTAAAATATCCAGATAACATGGGATGCTAACCCATTTCCACTACACGCAGTGTACTCTGGATATACATGTTGTGTACTTTTTATTTTTATGTTCTCTCAAATTTTCTTCATTATATTTTTCTATTAATTTTATTTTGTTTGGGTTTCCTTTCTTTTTCAGGATATGACAGACAATGACCCTTCACAAGGGAAGAGGCCTGCCTCTGCCACTAATGGTAAGAGGCAAACTTTTCATCGGATACGACTCCGCCCCACAACGACATTAGCTTCTCACATTCCAATGTACCAGCCTCCTCCACTGGGCATCCTTCCACCACCCACCACCTCATTAGAGGATGGTCCTAGTACCGTTGCACCTTCACCATCTTATACAGATCATTTGAGCAGCACCCTTTCTCCACCATTGGCCACCACACCCCCTGTGCCCTCCTCAGTCGCCACAGACCCATCATCGGTCGCCCTATCTAGCAGGCCTTCATCTACTGCGGCCACTCCGCCACTAGATCCAGCCCTTGTTTCTCTACCACCTAGTCCACCCCCTGCTGGTATTCCCTTTCCTTGTATGGTGTTCCCGGTTATAGACCTAGTGCATGAGAGAGTCTGTCATTTCCCTCACCACCCGATCCTGTTGAGCAGCTGCTATCTTGATAGCAGCGTCCCTTAGTAGCTAAGAATTTGGTGGAGTTAGAGGATCTTCTCAAACATACCCCATTACTCACGATCTTCCATGTCAGCACTCCAATTTCCAGAGATTGATTTTTTATTTTTCCTGCATCCTTCAAGTTTCACGGGCCCGAAAACCAGGAGACACCTGAAAATTCATTACTAGTTGTCTGATTTAGATTGGGCGGCCAGTATATTTCCCTTACTATGACCGAGTATGGATGAGGGTGCAGTTTCTATCCTCATCCTATCACCCCACCCCTTGTCTCGACCCTAACCCAGCCCGAGCGTTTTGATCTCACTGCCATGTGAATGGATATTGGTGGGCCTGACACTGCTACACCCCCACTTCCTAGAAGGGTGCCCTCATCACGTACCCTATCCTCCACTTCACCCACCGGTGCTTTAGCACCATCCTTTTTCCTTGACTTGAGGATATGGGGATTGTGACCAGCCGTGACATGGAGCTCCTTACCTGTGTCATCCGGTAGGACTACTTGGACCTCCCCTACCTTTCTTCCTCCTACTTCCATGAAATGTTCATCAGCTGTAAGGGCAACTTGAATGGTGGGTTTTACACCACCCACCTTTCCCATCACCTCGTCATTTTTTATCCTTCCCTTCCCCATGAATGGATAGATTTTACCCAATGGATGGACTTTCTCATGCTTATTCACATTGTATTGGTCCAGAAGAAAGGGGAACTTACATCCTTTCCCATGCCCTACCTCTTCCCCTACCGACCCTCCTGCCCCCCCGATTCCCCTTCCCCTAATTTCCCACCCCTTACAACTTCCACACCCCACCCACCTTCTTCTGGTATTCCTTTTTATTACACCATCCCTTCTTATTATTTTCTTTGTACAACCCCACATCCCTCTGTACCCTCGGCTAACCCCCCCATCGCCATCCTCCTTCTCGTGATAGATCACCACCTGGCTCATATAGAACCTCAACAGGCTGCTCTCCTTCAGCAAAAGACTGCCTCTTCTCAACGCGTGGACCATATTGAGAATATGTTGGAGATACTACTATAGAATCTTGGGATTCCCATTCCACTGGAGGCTCATTCATCTTCTGCGCCTCCAACTTCTCTCATCCCATCCTCAGGCGGTGTCATGGCCGTAGACTCCATCCTCATCTTCACGACATGTCTCATCCCAACACCTCTTGTAGAGATCACCATCCTAGAAGACCATTCACTGGCATCCCAACCCCAAGCTGAGGACTCTCTCCCTCCAGCTACTTCAACTTCTATTCTAGCTGCCTCTTCTACACCTCCAGCTTCCATGGTTACTGATTTTTCATTACCAGCTGATTTTGTACATGATGATGCATCTTCTAAGGCGACCCTCTGACCTTTTTTATGGAACATTTCTTTTGTTTTATATATATTTTTGTGCTATCTTGTGATTTTTCTCTCTTGTGTATTCTGGAAATTTTCTTTCTCCATGGCCATCACTAGTTCATTGACATTTTATGGGCTATACATCACTGCCACTTCCCATCTTTCTTTACCTGGAAGCGAGGGGAATATTGTTTTTCAGTTTTTCGTTGTTTTCATTTTCTTTCATGTTTTTATTCTTCCATTACTTCCCCTATCTCTGGTCCTCTATTTTGTCCCCACATTCCCTGTCCCACCTTTCTATGGAACTTGAGGGACCATGTGCCCTAGTCATTGTGGGGGAGCTTCTCTAACCTACACATCTTTTTTACCTCAAACTAATCTAGGAGACATCATTAATAGATGAAATATTTTAAACTTTGGAAAATTTTCGATTTAATATAATTGTAAATAATAAAGGCATAGTAAAAAAATTTAGAAGTTACATGCTTATTTTAAAATTTTTGATAAATTATTTTAAAATTATTGCTGACATGGTTTATTTTCCGACTTAAATTCTTGGCTATCAACATTTATTAAAAATTTAATTTTTATTCATTCCATGACTTGATTGGTCCTTTATCTTTTTTCTCATTCTCGAGAGGTATTCTAAACCTATTTGACCTATTTATCCTTATATACCATCTTTCATGAGAGATTATTAGATATATATGACTACCTAAATTTGTATGTTTAATGTTCAAAACATGAAGTGTTTTTGAATTACATTAAAATGATTGAGGCATCAGATTGTTTCAACCCCTTTTATCTTGAGACCGACCCTACATTTGATCATCTTAAAGCCCCTAGAAACAATGAACATCCTTTATAGGAATCCATATTACAATACTATATCCCTTCCTAACCTAATCCTATTATAATTTTGCATGATTATACACTTGATCTTAAAAGTGTTAATTGATAGTACATGACACATTTTTTGTGAATCATTGTGAAATTAAGTGTGGGGGTAAACCTCGTGTTCATTTGGGGTAGAAAGGTTTCCAAACCACTATTTTTGGAATCTCTATGTGGTCCCCTATGTTTAAAATAATGATATGGACAAGGGGGCCTTATACTTGTTTTTGTTTTGTGAATCCTACCCAACTAAGAGAGATAGTGTTGATGAGAGCCTTTGACAGAGCTTATTGAAGATGATTTTACATTGAGCTCTAAAATTTGAATATCATGCATTATTGTTTAAGAATATAACCTCCCTTTTTCGATCCTTTGAGATCATTTTTCACATTACTTCTTACCAATCCATAACCTTAGAAACCTTTGAACCTTTATAAAATCCCTCATGATTTTTCTGATTTAAAATTTCTGAAGTAGAGAATGAGAGCAGTTGAAAGCCTATGGATAGAGTGAATATAAATATGATTGATCACAAATATGATAAAATGATCTTGAGTGATGAGATTATTATTTTATTATGAGGTAAATCATCATGTGTCATGTGTAATTTTAATATGTTGAACGGTGTGCATAAAAGAGAATGGATGTTTCATAATTAAACTATAAAGGTGGCATGACTAGAATATTATTTAAAATTGAAATTTGTTTTTGTGCCTTTATAAAATACTTTTATATTCTTATAGTATTTATAAGTTTAATTTATGTTGCATGCATCCATTTTTTGAATATGGATACTATTGATTAGATGTTGAGATTTTTCTTGAGGACAAGAAAATGACTAAGTGTGGGTCAGTTTGATGTACCAGAATTTTGTGTACTTTTCCACATACATTATTGAAAATAAGAACATGTTTTCATCAAATACCTACTACTTAGTGGAAAATATTATCGTTTTCGTGATCTTGTTCATTTTTTGGGGATTTTTTTCCAAACAGACATACCATGGGAAAACTGAGAAAAATTTCAAACTACACGTCGTGTACATATATACACACTATGTACATTCAGACATAGAAATAGTTTGTCTTTGACAAGTACATGAAAATGTTACCAGAAGTATGTACACTCCATGTATAGAGTATTTTTTCCATGTATAGTCTTATAGAAGTAGTTGGTGTCAAAGAGGAAGTCAACACGCCCATGTGGCCAGCTGATGTTTTCACACTGTGTACATCATCTATATGTCACGTTGCTCCTTCTAGAAGATATTGGTATCCATTAAAAGAAAGTAAATGATGCATACGGAAGCACTACATGTTGTGTATCTCCACCTATTAGGCGACGTTGTGTTCCAAATAAATGACGGTGTGTTAGGCCACCCACCGATAGGATAAAAGATGAAAAAAACACTTTGAAAAAACTACACAACATGTACTTTGGCCAAAAACTTGTACTCTCATTTTCTATAAATAGAGGCCTTGGACTCCAGTTCAAGGAGAATGGGGAAGATCAAAAGGAAAGAGTTCATGCTACCCTGCTGTCATGCTATCATCATTCCACTAGTCATCTATTCCACCATTCTATCACATAATTCATATCTCCTCAAAGTTTATGCGGTGACCACATCTGGTATCGACGGTCCCATTTCCATCATTCCTATAATGTGTAACTAAACACACAATGTGTTGGGGTTGTGGGTGATGAAAGAGTTGTAATTTGACTTAGTTGTTATAAATTTGTTTTTTCTATTTAACTTCTTCTTATTCTTCGCTAATCACTTCATTTTATCACTAAACTTTCTTAGTAATATCAAGGAAAGAATTGTCAGGGACTCAAAAGAAGAATAACGATTAATACATGCGTGATTATTGGAAGTATTCATTAACTCAAAAACAAATAGACTAATCAAAATAAAGAACTGTGAAACACTGATGATCGGACCAAGGTTTTAGCTCCCTCCGCTTTAGAAAAAGTTTACCATACCATGGAAACCTTGTTATAATTGTAACCCAGATTTTTTGATTATTATGAATAACACAACATCATAAGAAAATTTTTTTAATAAAAAACTTCTTAAAAATACACATCCCCAACGCATTTCCCTCCATATTTCCATCAAAAACAATTTCCCTTGTGTTTTTTTTTCTATAAAGTAATTTACTAAAGAAATTTAATCCAGTCACCATTTCTATCTAAACATTAAAACGCGAATCTAACTTTAGTAAACTTCACTAAGAAAAACAAATACACACTAGATAAGAACAAAAAAATAACTTCTTTCTCCTTATGGATTGACCCCTTACTGGTACAATACTCGTTAGGGTAAAATAATTTGGGACACCGATAACATAACTTCGGAGAAATGAAAACCAAATTCCTATTTTACATGTATTATATATGAATGTTGGAAGGTTTGTAGTGATATAATTGGTCAAGGTGGTGGAGTGTGGTGATGATGATATGGTGAAGGTTTTTGGTCGTGATGATGTTGCACTATTGTATAACAATTATTCTACTCTTTTATGAGGATATATATATAATTCATTTCTTGTAATTTATTTATACACTCCACTTAAATCATATAACAATACTAGTGAAAAAATGATTTGGGTTATGGGTGTTTTATCCAACATGCAAGTCAGTGGGGGAATGGATGATTAACTAGTCGATATCATTCCATTTCTATAATAGATGTCGGTAGTGGAATGGTTGTGTGGATATGGCGGTGACACATGGTAGTGGTCAATCATGGTAGGATGATGGAAAGAGGATTATTTGCTTCATGTTCATCATACACTATAGATATTGATTTTTGATGAAGATGTTGTGTGTGGTAGAGATGTGGATATGTGGGTGTTGTTATGGTTACAGTATGAGTCAAATAATTCTAACATGAGGTGTTAGACAATGTGGGAGGATGGGATTTATTTTTTTGTATTCTGAAAAACATCATATGGTACATGAATGTATAGGGTTTTTTGTAATGAATATTAATGGAATATAATCACCTGATGTTTTTTGTTGGAGAATGAGTGCATAAAATCATTTGGGTAGTGGTTGTTGGGTTCCCTTTTTTAATATCGATGATACTAATTTATTGTAGATTAATTTGAAATTTGGGGAGTTATCCTTGGTGATGTTTGGTAGTAGTTGACATGTTAATTGCATATTGGTAATTTAATTTTTCAGTGAAGCATCAGTATGCTCCCACCATATTTTCATAGAGGGATTTGGTTGTGATATTACTTAGTATACACATTATTCTCAGCCTTAAACATAGAAAATATTTTTTCTATTTTCTGGGAATGTGTGCATATTGGTGTGGATGGTTATAGGTTGAGTCTTGGATTGATGGTAAGATATATAACTTAGGAGATTTCATAGAATTTTTATTTGGAGATTTTTATTTTTCCAACATGTCATGATTTTTTGATTATTTAGGGTTTTTAATAATTTATATAATGGTGTTTATTGGTCATTAATGTGTTTATAAATATATATATATATATATATATATATATTCTTAGGATTTTTCTTCTACTCAATATTTTATCTAAAAATATTTAAAAACTCAAGGACCCATTATTTAATTTTCTATTTAAAAGTAAATGTTTTTAACAGGTTTATCTTCAATTTTTTATAAAATTAATATTATATATGACCTATATCAACATCATTTAAGAGTAAATTAATAATTTTTTATGAAACAAATAATGCTTTATCTCACTATAGAATAGTTCTTATTTATAATGCATCCTTTACATGTTTAAAAATGTTTTTCTGGATGTTTTCATTAATTGATAATTTTGAAAATATAAATAAATATTATTATATTTTTTCATAGTAAAAGTTTGATTTTTAGAAGGAATTATTTATTTTATAATGGATTTTAAAGTCTTGTGTTTCTAAGAAATAATTCTATTATTAATATACGAATTATCAAGGAACATTTCTGAATATATATTTATTTTATAATTCTTATTAGAATGTCATTTTCAAGGATAATTTTTATTAGGAATAATTTAGTTGATTTCAATGAAAACATTTTTATAGAGTTTTCAAACTCGTGAATAAGTTATATTTCCTCTCATTTTTCAAGTGATTTATCTAATGATCTTAATATCTTATTTTTAATCAATTTCAATATCCTCAATTACCATTATGTTACACTAGGGATATGTTTTTATACCACTATCTACCTTCTTTCTATATTTGTGAGATGAAATGTTATATTGAAATTTTATTGGAAACCCATATCTTTTCCATGAGTTAATTGAGTTATGTTTGAAATGTGAATGTTTTCCTGAAATTGGGATCCGATTTTTTGAATTGGGTGAAGAATATGCTTCTCAAACATGTTCCACTATGTCTAGGGATCCGGAACTGGTAGATGATAATATTTGATTCCCTTCAATGAAAAGAAATAATATTGTTATGATGATGATGGGTTTATCCATAATGTGCGGAAGCTAATAAGATGGATGGATTACTCCAGTCTATCCAGTACTTCTATTACACGAGCCTCAAGTAAATATAGGCCCCCTAAAAAGGGGTTAATGCAATAGGAGATGCTCCCAAGAGCAAGTCCAGGGGTCCTAAAACACATGTGGAGATGGCCACCATACCTTGTGAGAATAATGTTGAATCATAGATTGTGTAATATTTTATCATTGACATCGTGAATGCCGATAAGGGTGATGTGGAGATCCTCATGAACTCTAATGAAGAACTAAGTGAAGTGTCCTTATTTATCAACATTTGAGAGGAGGATACCCATAGAATGTATGAAAGAAAGATACTGGTTGTTACGAGTGATAAACAGGTCTCCTGGATTGATAAATAGAATTGGATTTTGATATGAGGCTTCAATGAGGGTAAAACTAGTCTTGGGGAACACATCAAAACTTGGGACAACATGGCTCTTTGATTCAAGGATCTCATTAAGGACAACACATAAATGATGGTCTCCTCCATGGAATTGCATGTTCCTAAGGTAAAAAAACTATAACCTCGTCAAATTATATTGGAATGGTGTAATAATTTCATATGAGGTTTGAATTTTTTTGTACCTTAAAATTTGATGGTTTCCCACATTCTCGTAATAGTGATTTGAAATAAAAAATAATAATGATTTAAGGAATGTTTTCCTGTTCTCTTGGGATGTAAATGTATAGATGATTATTATTGAAGGGTGTTGTCCTATTTCACCCTCCAAGTCATTGGATACAGTTTCATATTGCATATGATAATCACACTGAGTGTGGAACATTAATTTTTTCCAAACTATAGAGCACGAGAATTTTTTTTTCCTTGAGATGTAGAATGTGAATTTTGTTTTTAACAATATATATAACGGGGGTATTATTTTTTTACAACATAAAACATTGAAATTTTATTATTTCTCACTATATATATTGGTAATATTTTTCAACAAATTTAACATTGTCGTTTTTTCACAACATGATACTTTGGAATTTTTTCATTATATAATGTGAGGGAAAGATTGAATGAGCTCAAAATATATAGATTCTATTTACATGTTTTTGTGCCAAAAGTTAATTGTTATGATATTTTTAAGGGCATGTTACGATTCCATTCCATATTATGAGGATTATTATTTTTGGATCATGTTTATTATATAATGATTCTACACTATTTCATCATGGTATATATTTATACATTTCATATTAAAAATCATTTTGTCATAAATTATAATGAACTCTCATTGTTCAATGTTCTATTTTAAATGATATTTATCTCATTGTCAGGATTTCTAAATGGTTAAGACATAACCCTTGATGAAATATTGTTTAATTTCACCCATATTAATCATTTGAACTCACCATATTCTTATTTTTTTGATTCCCCTGTTTATAAATATGACTACAACTTATGATATTTGGAAAATATGTTATAGTGTGGTTCTATTATGAATCCATGTTCAGAGTATTTCTATAATATGGTTCTTATGTGGGCTACCCTCAATGAAGTCCTCCCTTTATTCTTGGTATTATATAATTATTTTGAGATATAATGATTAATTTATGGAAATATTATAAAAATAAAATTTAGTTTTTTCATTTGGTATAAAATATAATGTTTAAAAGTTTTTTAGAAGAAGGCCTGGTAATGTGGGTATGGGGTGTCTCTATACCTTAGTTCTTCTCCCTTGTTTGCAGCATATACTAATCCCAATTGATATTGTTTACAAACTAACCCTTTGATCATAGACAATGGTTAACACTAAACACCATCTTATCACTCAAACATCACCTTTGATAAAACTATACCATGAAACCATTTAACCACATGCACCCCTCCTAATCTGGAAGTGATGAAAGACTGATAGTGATCCCCAAAGACCACCTCCAATATATGATTGGCTAGTGACAAACACTGATTGTGTGTAAGTAACACATATATGAGACATTACATTCAACAATATTTAATGTCTATGCTATAAGATAAATATAAATAATCAACCTCGTATCATAAAGTAATAAGAAGCAATCCAAATACAGTACATGAAAACCATGGAACATCAATGCAATAGAATACAATTAAAATGTCTGATATTAAAAAAGAACCTTGATATTGACCATGGAGCACCAATATCTCATTGAAAACATGTTGATGTAGTAATGTATATATCTATAATAAATCATTACATACTATCTTGTAAAATACTTTACATTTTTGTTGGGTGAGAATAACAAGTATACTCAGTAATATCCTTCTTGAATCCTCTCATACAAAATGAGAAAAACCACTACAAAAGCATGGTGAATAAACCAATGAAACTAATGCTTCTCCAAAATATATATAACAATATTTTACATTTATCACCATGGATCACTCAAAAATATGACATAAAAAAATAATTATATATAAAAATCACATATATATATATATATATATGAAGTTACCTCACTTCCACATCTCCATTAGTGTTTCTCTCTCACGTCCCAACAACAATGTCATGTGCTTATCAATTTATAAATCATCTTTCACCTTATTCAATGGTATTGCAACCATTATTAGAACATGTATTTTCTAACATCTCTTCATCTTCATATCCCAGTAGAAACCTAGGGTTTTATCAAAATCCACTACAACATTTATACATAAATAATATCACATGTCATCATAGACCATGTGCATACACCCATTGAAATCTAAAACCACTTTGCCTGAATCAAAGTATGTGTTAAACCACAAGATATTAAATCCTACACATATATATATATAGTAAAATCATGATCCATCATATATATAGTTGGAATACAACCAGTACCATAAGATATTACAAATCAGGATATTCCTGCTCTTCAACATCTTGAGGTATATTTGGGGGGGTGTAATTCATCCATTCCCTCACCATCCTGTAAGTTAGAGAAAACTATCGACAAAACATTTTATTTTTGGTTTCCCTATTAACAATGGTGGGGTGTCATATGAAATAATTAAATATAGAATTATATGATGAAAAAACCATAATTGGAGAAATTATCTAGACTTAGAATCATTTATCACATTCACCACACAAGACACCCAACTGCCACTACGAAGATCTATGAATTAAATAATCATACAAGAATAAAGATCTGTAGTAATAAATTTATTATATATTAATTAATTTTATTCTTTTTTATTTCCATGATTTAAATTATAATACTCTATGTGAGGTTTCAATGGAAGTATATATTCTTTTCTTATATTCTCATGTATTTCATTATCATATGTGAACATTATGAACAAACAAAATTCATTTAATAGTACAATTATTGAATCAAAATAATCATAGAAATGTAGAACTCAGCCTATGATACCATATAAAAGATTCAATAATAGTGCATAGAATAAATCTGTATCCCATAGTTGGAAACTAATCATACAAATAACGACTACCCATCTCCCAATCAAGCAAGTATCAAGCATGATGTAAGCATCAATGAGAAATCACTCTCTAAAATCATCATGATCACCATAATTACCAATTCCACTTACTAAAATTGAATTTGTACTTCCATCACCAACATCATAAAACATTATTTCCCTAGGATCCATCCAATTAACCCACATGTAATCAAACAGAAATATTACCTCATACCTTAACCCATTTTACTTCAAATCATTCCAATTAAACAAGTTTATCAATCAACCACACCAATGATCTAAATATTTATGGAATATATACAAATTTATCTATATTTTTCAAAGATATTAAATCTATGAAATACATGGAATCAAGGAATTCAATCCTTCTCTAATAAAATAGTCTCTTTCATCCAAAGAAATTTATATTTAGAAAGTACCCATTTCAATTCCATCAAAAATTAACCATTTTTTATGAATGGATTTATACACAATAAGTAAAACGAAGGAAATTTATAATATTATCTACAAATGAACATAACATTCTTGAAAAATTATTTCATTATTTAAAATTTTTAAATTTTACAATTAACTATACTACTCCTACCACTTTCAATAATTTTATAATATCATTTGTCTTTAGATTGTTTAAAATTTCCTAGAAATTGACCATTATAGACAACAACAAAAATATATCAATTTTTTGTACATATTCTAGTAAATAAATAAGAAAGAATTTAAAATTAAATAACAAAAAAAATAAAAATTTCCATCCCTTAGTTTAATTACCATGACAAGAAGTATTATTTATTTTTAATATGTTGTCATCCATGTTTAAATTTTCTATTATATAAAATTATAAAATAATCCCCATTAAAATTTACCAAATAGTTTAATACTATATCATGTTATCATATTTTTATTACAAAATAATATTTACATTATGGCTTCTGATTATATATATATATATATAGAATTTACAAAACATTTATCTTTATTCAACATCATATGATAACTTTTCTTTCCATTATTGTAATAATAATTTATGTTAATATTATATGAAATATTGTTTTCTAGATTCATGATCAAATAAAAAATATCAAAAAACAATGTGATCTCAAATTAAATTCCTGATTTAATAATTTTTAAAAAACCATCACATTACAGGTGTTAATATAATTAAATGAATAGATACTTCTATGCAATATGTGATTTACATATTATCAAACATTATTTAATTTGGACATAATAATATATTTATTTCCTAAATAATAATCTTGACTCTAAATTATGAGATAATTTTTTAGTTTCAATTTTCATCATTATAGAACTATAAAATAATTCTTATTACTCTACTGCGGGTTATTTTATATTCTAGACCTATATAAATAATTTATAGAATGTGATTATACTATTTATTCCCTCTGTATAATTTACAAAATAATTATATTAATTGAAAATATAGTTTATTTCTATGATGGAAAATAATACTAACAATATCTTGCATGTCGTTTCAATATTTAAAAAGGGTTAACACCTTAATATACAACAAGTGACATCATTAATTACGAATGATGAGATTCTCATCAACAAAATTATTGAAATAAAACATGTGATATTATATATTCTTAATAAAATAATAATTATGTATATCTTGTGATATTACTATTAAATCAATTCATGATATAAGAATAATAATATATTAACCATGTCATATATTCTATTTTATATTTCTCCTCTTCTGGTTTAATTTTCTTTTATCTTATTTAATTACCATTTTATATGGGATTAGTGTATTTTAACATAAGGTTATTCCCATTTATATACTCATATTAATATAATAAATGGTAAAAATACCACTATAAATAAATTTAGAATTCTAAAATTCCCCAGTAGGGGAAAAAGGCTTCACATTACCGTTACTCAAGAATAGGAGAGACATAAGGTTTCATAGATCATAGGGAACTCATAGAAGAGATTTGAACAAGTTTTAGAAGACTCAAAAGACTCTAAAGAGTATTTTTTGATCATATAGACTCAAGGATAATAAGAAACATGAATTTTGGAAGGAATAAATTTATTGTTTACTAAAAATAGTGGGTCCTAATGATATGTTTGGAATCATCGTTGGTCTATTGACTATAATTTTCATTCAATTATATTTCCATTTAATTTATATAAATGAATCATTATAAAACTTATAAAATAAGGAAAGTAAATAATTTGTAAAATATTTGTCAATAATATATATAAATCAAATTTTTTTCATTATTTCTATAAAAAACCTGAAAAAATAATTTACACACTCGAAATAGTAGAAAAACTAAGTCACTGAATAAAATATTTTACCATTAGGTATCATAGTACCTTGTTGTAAATGTATTATAATTTTATATCACATTGTGAATGAATTCCCATATGACCATTACATTACTCATGATAATAATGAGCTAAATTTATGTACCTAGTATAAAATATATTTCACCTTTATATAGATTTAGAAAACTCAAACTTTCCATTACATGAACATAGGAAAATAAATATTACACTAACATGACATTTCATACGAAATGATACCTTAAAAACAACTATGTAGGTAACATTAAATAGATATTATAATTTAGGATTAACATTTATTAAGTTCATGGAGATCAATCTACCTTTATGTAACCTTTATAAAACATTTACTACCATTATGAAAATGGGGGTATATATAAGGGAAAATAAAATAACGGAAAAATAAAATTTTTAATAAATAATTATAAAAATTTATAAAGGTAGTTATTATTAATTAATTTTATTCTTAAGTACGTCTAAATAAATTTCTAAATATCAATAACCTAATATAATAACAAATTTATTTAATTTACATTAATCTTAAACCATTTCACAAATGTTTTGAAAATCTAGATTAAAAAATAAAAACACTCTCTTAAACCGTTAGACATACATAATGTTTAAGGAATGTCTTGGGAAAATCTACACAATTAAAAAAACCACTTCATGTAAAGGCTTGAGGCTCAATCAAATAGTGGTAACCAAAGGATCATGATATGGATTTTTACCCTCTTTATATTTTACTAGATTTTATTCTTTCTCTTGAAAACACTTTTAAACCACATATTCCATTTCTAAAATTATTCAACCATCATGTTTATATCATAATTTTTATCCACAAATGAGTCTATATAATCTATTATTTATCACTGATATCATTTAAATATGTCATTAAAGATTCATAAATAAATTTTTTAATGCCCATGTTGTTTTACCCATTCTATAACTTGAATTAATCTAAAAAATTAACATTAAAACATAATATTTAATAAAAATTATTTTTTTTATAAAATAATAGGATCAACTATTTTTTCTCTTTTTTTTAAAACTCTAATAAACACATTGTAACACCTAGGTTAATTTTACCCAACCAATTTGATAGGTAACATTTTACTTTTCACCGATGTCTTTCATGTAAATCTATAACAATTTATTTCTTAATTTAATATAAAATAATAAAACATTTAAATCATTTTTATGATTTTGTAATGATAATATATTCATAAAAATTGGGAAATTCGGTGTATGTAATCTGTGTATATTTCAGCAGTCTAAAAAATATTTCCTAAGGAAAATTACATGAATTGTGACTAACATCTTCTCAATTAAACTCTAAAAACAATGGAAAGAATGGGACTATGTACCATGACCTCTATATAGAATAGATAAAAAATTTAAAGTTATATGCGACCATTATCTCAATACTAATTTATTTTTGTAACTATAGAATGAGCAACAAATGAAAAGTTACTCAAAATAATATTAATTTAACAAATGCATTAACCATTATAAAAATGGATTATAAGAGATGAAATAAATATAAAATATCTTCTGAATAAATTTATTAATATATTTATTATGACATTTAAAAATGTTATACGTGCTTAACAAAATGTTAGGACTCAAGGTATAGGTTCCATTAACTCTCTTTCTCATTACTATTGATTTTTTCCCTATTCGTTTATATATAAATTTCTTACTCTTTATTACTTTTTAATATTCCTAACTCATGTTTTTTATTATTTATATTTATTAAATTTTATTGGGATGTGCACTCCAATAATTTTACTTTTTTATTTTTCCATAATCTAACCCTTCTAAAGTATAAAATTGAGTCTTTTCTTGATTTCCACTTTTTTTTATAATTTCTTTTTATATTCATATACCCAAATACATATTTTTTCACTCTATTATTTATATAGAAACCCCACATTTTTTTACACAACATTTTTTGGATTATTTTTGGATTTATGATAATTCTATGCTCTAATCACTTTAAATGGCTATTTTTAGTTTTTCGTAGGAGATCAACCTAATTGATTGATTTAACATCCTCTTGATTATATTTTACTGATAATATTTACATCACATTAAGATTTATTAAAATATAAAATGTTCCTTACTTTATTAATGAATTTTTAGGATGCCTTGATCCATTATTTTCTTAGGATCCTATCAAATACCATAATTGGAAATGATTTCTGGATTTAATATGTTACACTTTTTGTATCATGGGTTTATTTAAAGTTTATGTTTTAAATGTATTTCCCATCTATGTGAAACAAATATGCCTGAAATATTATGATGATGGGTATAAGTAGATTTATAATTTGATTTAATGGATTAAATAATTCATTATATCCCCTTACATCATTTTGTGATAATTCATAGGGAGACTTGGATATTTTTTTTATTTCTTGGAGATAATAATTGGCCTATATTTATGGTTCCATGGTTATGATCCTTGGTGTATGTATATAAAAATATTTAAATTATCCTCAACTGATGATTATGAATGGGACTTGAAATATGTTTATGATGACATGAATTATGATTTTTTCCCAATATTTAACATTAATAATTGGAGAATATTATATATTTACCATATTTCATTGTTTCAATGTGATATATTATTATCCATTTCTATTTTGATTCCATGCTATAATTTACTTACTCTTAAAATATATTACCCCATGTTTATTTTAATTTTCTACACTCACAGAGATTAATGGTTAACCCATTACATCATTAATGTTCATAGATTATTTTATAATATGATAATTGTATGGAATTCCCTATGATAAATTCAAGAAGATATACATAAACTATTATATAGGTTTTTTATAAATATTATCTGATGTAACTAATATTCCAAATACACTAGACCTATATATTTCTTGGAATGTTTTATATCGAATTTAGGTGAAAATTGAAGAAAAAATACATGAAATATATGTGATTCATTATATTTAATTTGATCAAACAGTTTAGAAATTTCTTTGGATATTTTTTAAAATCTATGGATAAATACCCCCAAAATAACCAAAATAGAACTTTATAAAGTTGGATTTTTGTATTTTTGTGTGATTTATTATTACTAAGATTAATAATTTCATCTTTTATTCCTATTCATTCAATTTTTTTCATCCATCACTATCCATTTTTTAGTAAGTGTACAGAAATAAGAGAAATATTGCGAGTAACCAATGTGATGGAAAATGTGATGATCGCTCAATCAGAAACTATATATGAGGGGAGTGAGAATAAAAAACCACATTGAATATTTCATGTAATTGGATCGTTTTACAAACAATAAAATGATCCATATGGATTAAATGAATCTACCAAATGAGAATCATGTTCCATGTGAGTCCTTAATGTGACAAAAATCATTTTATATTAGTTGGTTATATGATCCTTTAATTGTAGAGAAATAGATAAATTCCATTGAGAAGATTTTATTCATACTTCAATTATATGATAAATATAATTATATATTGGAAAGTTACCAATTATATTTAAATGTTGATCATTGGTGGAAATTGATCAACATTACCAAACCTAATGAACACATTGACATGATAAAAATTAAAGAATTCAAGAAAAATATTTGACAATAAATTTTTTCTTCACACTCACTATTATAAATATAGAGATGGTATTTGTTACACTTTTGAAAAGTTATATTTAGTTTATTTTTTATATGAGGAAACCAATACATAGCTCTCAAGGTAGCTCTCTAGTTTTCTCATTAACCCCAAAAGAAATGTTTTCTACTTTTTTAGAGTCATAAATCTTGTGTTCAAAAAATATTTTCGAATTCGATACTTTCATATCTAAGAGAAAATTTCATGACATAACCATAAGGTAGACACGACGATTCATAAATCTAGATGGTTTTGTGGGATAAGAGGTAATAAATGACACATAAATTTTATCTATGGTATTAAAACAAGCCACATAGAGGGGAAATGATCTAACATTACATATATCACAATTTTTTGTAAAAAATCATGGAAACTACCTATAATGAATGAGTATATGGTTAAATGATATAAAATAAGGGCATAAAACTGAATATATACATAGGTAAATGAAGAATACTTTTAGTATTATTAAAGGAAAAATGTTACCACTCAACCCTACCTATAATATATAATGTTACACCTAAAAATAACAAAGAAACTATTAAAACGTTTCACAAAGATAAGAGTCATAGAATATAATCTATGAAAAAAACCTTTATATATAATAGATAAATGTTAATATTTTTTATGACTATCATTAAGTAATAGCACGAAAGTAAGGTGGAGATTGTTCCACATGCCATTAATTCAAGAATATTGAATTTATTATTTGTATCTAAATCGATTAATTAATTTATATCAATCATGTTCTATATAAATATTCTAATACCACCTCGATATATAATCATTAATCTATTATTCAAAACAAAAAGTAGTTCAATCTTGGAATCTCTAGTATATTCCTCTTCTCAAATTAATTTTTTTAGGAATAGTCTTCCAAAAAACCTAGTTATCCTCCCTTTGGTAAATTTCAATTCTATATTGTGAAAGGACTAGTTATCATTCTATCAATAAATATCAACTACTGGTAGAGGTAAATAACATTCTATATTCGATATTATCCTCCAATCTTATAGATGTTAAGAGACAATTATGAAACTCCATTATATTTTTTTTCTAATGAATTGATATTTTTACCTTATATGGAAGTATATATAACTCAATTGGTTGTGGAAAGAGAAGAAATTCATAGTATAGATTCCAATTATAATTCATTTTTTTGATATATTCCTTAAACAATTGTCTTCCATGTGATTGAGAATCTGAGATCTCTATAAAAAGTAATCATTATGTTCTACCTATATCTAATAGTCCCTAAAGAATAGCCTTCATAAAACTGGATAAATTGAAGGTTCATAACCATAGTGGTCTAATCCTCTTTTTTATAAATAAGGTTTCTCAATTCTTCACTTCGTTGATTATTTTGAACATAACTTGAACATGATAAAACTCGTATATCCTCTACTACGGACTAATTCCTTGTTTTACTAGATATTTAAAGATCATTATTTTATAAAAATTGATCATTGATCAGGATAACCTCTTTTGAAAAAAAAGGAGGATATTTTCATGACATCCTTTAACACAATATATATGTACTATTTGTTCAAATTGATGTCATTAAAACACACTAATTATCATGAAATACCTATGGATATGATGAATAAAGAAATTTCTAGACTATCTTGAAAATTTTTTGGTTGTTTTGTAGATGATATTATTATATATTTTAAAATAATTTATGATAATAAATGGAACGTCAATATTATGATTAATTCTTTATGAAATGAGAAGTTATATACAATGTATAGTAAATATGACTTCTATATTGAAAAATTCACTTTCTAAGGGAATGTTATCTCAATATAAGTGATATTTATCAATCCATCAAATATTATAGGTATTAATGAATACACATTCCCAAAAAATGGATAAATATCTATAGATTCCTTGGATTCGAGAGGTCTTATCAATAGTTTATTGGAAATTTCAAATGAAAATCAAACTTATAGACCAACTGATATTTGGACAGAGAATAAATACAAAATCCACCTTTATCCATATATCAATAGAAACATATGGTCTTGTACATGGATATGGGAAACCTATGGCCATAGGAAGGAAATTTTGGATGATATATGATAACATATGAGAACATGTGTGGAATCATTTATTCCATTAAAACATTGTGGGAAATAGCCTGCATGCATGGGTTTGTAAGCATGTGTCTATACGGTTCTATGGATAATACTATATCCATAAGAAAATTGGATTGTGCCTATAAGGTTTTGGGGTTATGGATTTATCCATGGGATGGTCAGTTCATGGTTATAGGGTTGGATATAGCCACATGTGGTCCATCCCATGGCTATAGATTCAGATATGTGACATGTATAACCCCACATAACTGTCACTATTGTTATAAGGTTTGGGGTGGGAGATATATTCACAGGACCTGTGAAACCATTATTATTTTCCCCCATCCTCATAAAACATTATAATTAATTTGATAATAATTAAAAATTATTTATTATTTTTTCAAATATATATATATATATATGAATTTCACACACAAATATATGTGTGTGTGTGTGTGTGTTTATGTGGTTTCTTTTTTTGTTTAGTGGTAAAGTATTTCTATAGGTAGTAGTGATATATTGGTTGAGTCACATGGCCTTAGTATTTTCCCAAAATATATCCAAGGGAAAAGATCCTATGGATTTATAATTTTGAGTTAGGGGGACGATATACAAGGGGTTCAATACAAGACTAAATGTTGTGTGGTTGAGTTATATTTTAATAAATGATCAACCCATGGTTATAGGGTGTTGGGGGAGTGGGAATATTTCCATGTCAATATTTTTTATCCATGGGATATATCCATTATGATAAAATCCCTATGCTCTGTGATTGTGGTTATATTATATTTCCATAGGAATTGGTGCTAAAAAATTTTTATTGTCTTATCATTATAGCCTAATTTTCCCAGTATATATTAATTTTTTTATTGTTAAATATAAATATAGATTTTATGACTCTAATAATAGTCCAGTCAAATTACCTTCATTCATACTACCTAAAATTAGGGAAGAATATTGGATATAAAAATATTCTTTAATGATTGTATAAGGATGTGTAATTAGGAAAAATGATAAAGTGATATCCTATGACACGCGATAGTTAATGTTACATGAGAAAAAACAAAAAATCACGATCTAGAGATTGTAGTGGGTAAATTTTCCTTTAAATTTTAATTGAATTATCTCTACCGTGAAGAGTGTAAGAAAAATAAGGATAAATACACTAATGTATATATTCACATATAATGATCTCAGTGTAGTCCAAATAAGATAGTTAGATCTAATCAAGGACATTGACTTCTCATTACATTATCATCTTAGAGAAACAAATATAGTGGTTTATGCTTTCAATAGATGGGAACCCACGATTTCTTTTATTATGTGCATTTTAAGGGATCAAACATTATTAGAATTTCGAAGGATTGATATGGGAATCATAAATGGAGGTAATAAATTATACCATTTTCACATGATTTCTCACCCATTTATCCTATTAAAAGATTATGGGTGGATAAAGTGAAGATTTGAAAATAAAAAAGACGGAGGAAGTGATGAGGAATGTGAAAATATCAGAGATCAAAATCTTTAAAGACTATGTTACAAGGTATGAGACATTATTCTATGTGATATTTGGTAATATAATAAAGAATTATATAGTGGGTTGTGCTAATAAAATAAAATTCTTCATCCTCATAGAAAGAAAAATTATTTATACAGATATCCAAGAGAAAACTTGGTGGAACAACATGAAGAAATATATTTTAAAATATTCATCAACGTGATTGGTTTTCCAATAATTTAAGATGAAATGAAAATAGTTCAAGTTTATGATTCAAATATTACCCATACAAATAAGTAAATTGGAGGATATCAACATAAAATTTTTCCCAGGTCCTCCAAATTCATTTGATTAAAAAATTTCCAAAAAGGTTGTTGTAGATCATCTTTAAAATACTTCACAATTAATTTAAATTTATAAGGACTTATCACTTGGTCAATATTCTAATGTATATTTATTTCAATGAAGTGGTGATATGACATGGAACACCACTACTGATTATATCTGATTGATATCCATGGTCCACTTCAATATTCTAGGTATAGAGTTAAACATTATTCTAACATATCATCATTATATAGAGCTTCAATTTGAAAGGATCATTCAAACACTATAAGATACTCTCAGTATTATTCTATGTACTTTCCATGAAAATAGTGTGAAAACCATCCACTAGTCAAGTCCTTATAAAATAACAAAATCTACACCAAAATTTAGATGTCTCTATAGGATTCATTATATGGTAAAATTTAATGAACTATAATATGTCTTGATGAATCTAGATAATGGTTTATATTGGTACTAAAGCTTTTTGAATAAATGATTGTAAATGTCCAATAAATTTAGGAACACATCAGAGCACCTCTTGATCAACCAAAGATTTATAATGATTGTCATGGATAAGAAATGGTGTTTAACATTTTTGACATTATATTCCATATAATATCTCTATAGAAGATCGTTATGATGTCTGGGAAGAATGAAAACTATCTTATAGGTACATAGGACCATTTTAGATGACCAGTAATTATTTAGTTATAGCCTATTGACATTCCCATCCAACAAAACACTATCAAGTGTATGGTGCGATTCACTAATCTATCTTAAGGAACTATCTACCAAATTCATCACATATACTAATTCAAAATCTATAATAGTATGAATAAATTATCTCCTACGATGAGAAACTAATGAAAATATAGGATTATAGATATAATGTGATAGAAAATAAGACAATTCATCTTGTAAATGTACAATAGTGAAATCATATGTGTAAAAAGGTGACATAGGAACTCAAGGAAGTAATGAAATAAAATTACCCCCATAAATATAAAATATGCATAAATACTCATATGGAGGGATAATAATTTAATCTATAAAACATTTTCCAAATTTTAATGTAAATAATTTCATAAATGGGTACCTTTATGATCCCTCCAAAATATTCAAATCCAAAACATTGAGAAGAAGGTAACTGACATTCAAAAATAAACTCATCATTAATCCCCCAGACAACCTGATGTAGCTCAATATTTTCAAACCCCAAATTTTTATATAACATTATCATGTATTCTCTTGAAATGTGGTAATAACCTGAATTACCGTAAAACCTTAGTGAAAAAATCAATGCTTTCAATAAAATGACTGTTTCCTCACACCATAAGTAAAAAAACTTTTATAAACCCAATCCATGATACCATAAACCACCCTTTAATCTTTTCAACAACAAGGTTATCAATACTATTCCATTTATTTTATCACAATAAAACATCTATGTTTTTCATTATCAGAACATCACACACATATTAAGGGGAATCCTTCCCTTAATCATGTGATTTCAAAGTATATCAACATACCACCTAAATCACTTTTCATAGTCACCAATACCATTCTGAATATACTCCTAAATCCTTATGAAAAAACTACAATTGTCCAATACTAAGATATTTCATTATTTCATTAATCCATAAAACCATAAAAGTACATATACATCATTATGGTTGAATAAACACTCAATCATTCCACCACTTCATTATCATACTCTACATCCCCAATAGTGATCACATGTGATTTCCATTTTTTGTTGACCTAAATAGGTTGCTGACATATATCATTATTGATAACCAAAGGATTATAGAACTGGCTATCATAATGCCCATTTTCCCTACCCATGAAACATGGAAGTGTGGCAGGTGAATTCAATGTATCCATGACTCTATTTTCATAATTACATTTATTATTTCCATCACTTCAGTAGTAAATTTCCTTATGATGTTATTTACCACAAAAAAGCAGTTACCTATCAACTGAAGATAATTTACTCCATGTCACATTCCACATAGCACAATGGAAAGGTCATTTACTTTTCCCCATGGTTTTTATATTTTTATTTAATCTCTATCTTCTATTCTTGTCAAAACCATGAGATTTAAATTTTAATCCAACCTATTTTTCCGCCTTTATTGAAAAAACACACAATCTCTTCATAGAAACTGAATTCTCTTTTGGGTAACACCCTTTAATGGCTTATTCCTAAGACAGAAAAGAAACTATCATCCCTACATTCATGTTGGATGATAATAACATAAGCGTATCTTTCATGTCTTTTAAAATTGTCCTCATAGGTACCAACAGAATCGTCATCTATTTTCTTTAACTCAAGGAAATCTTTCTCCATATTTTTACAAAGAATGATATGAAATTACTTAATGATTAATATGTTCTTAAACTCCTCCCAGTACATGTATTGAATTTATTTTTTCTAACTAATATTCTTAATTAGATTCCACCACTATTCTTCTTCTCCTTCTAAAAGATAATCATCCAAAATGAATTTTTCATGTTCCAAATACTAATGGGTATAAAATATATTTTTAATGAATCTGATCCTTTTTTAAAAAAACAAGTGGATTAAAAGACCCACATGTTACCTCATGAAGGACACAATAGAAAGTTATTCCCTTCTATGATCATTTAGAAGTACAGAATTAATCATTCCTTGTGCAAGTATAACGATAATATTTTTCATTCCAGCTCCCATAAAATTTTTTTGTTCATGAGTACATTTGTGGAATTTCACACGTCATGAATTATTAACATTTTAACTTTGGGTTTCATCTATTGGCTAAAAACATAAAGCATACTATGAGAAAAACTAATCATAGTGGTAGAACCACATAATCAGGGGAAATTATATAACAATATATCAATCTATGACACCTCAGGTTTAATCCTAGGATATTAATGATTATTGTGAAATATATAAGATTTTAGACTATAAGTAGAATTATCCTTAAAAAATCCCTTGATATATCATTATAAATATATCTAGGGATTTCAATAATTTTTCTCATCCTAGTTTCCAAATTTTGAGTTATCCTTTGATCTGATACCAACTATATGGACCATGCATTTCATACATGGATATTACATGTTTTTTCATTAATATTAATTACATTACAAAAACATATGCACATGGAACATATTAGTTTTGTTTCATTGGAAACATGGAACACAATATTCTAATTTTGTGAATGATTATCAATGTTTCCCACAAAGATCTTCCCCTCTAGTACCCCAACCTAAAACCATTCCTTATAACCTAGGGAAAAGAAAAGATAAGAAAAGGTTGAGATCAGATGCTCTATAATGGTAAACAATGATGACATGTAAGCATAAACATAAGAAAATGGGAATGATAAATGTGATCATAACATTATAAGATCATTCCGTACAAATCAAAGATCAAAAACATTAATCATAGAGTAAATATTGGATGTTAAAAATACATGAATCATAAGGGAATCAAGAGAATAATCCAAGAAAGCATAACATAGGAATGAGAAAGAAAATTTCATTACACACACACAAAGACACTAATATATATATATATATACATATACTATAAATTTGATACTCATAACCAAGGCTATCTTAGTGGAATGAGTTCACTCCCCAAACCATCTTAATAGTCAAAGTTCACTCCCAAGACAATCATAGTGGCCATGGTTCACTCTCAGGACCATTTTAGTAGATAAAGGTACTTTATTAAACTACGTTCACTCCCCATTTGATCTATTTCAATCACATGTGATATAAATAATTTCTCGATGAATTATTGGGAGATAAAGGTCCCACTCATAAAGTAATAAAAATCATACATGTGTCACATAAGAACATAAATCCTTCATCATAAACTAAAATAATCCATATAAATAATAAGGAAAATATCCATAAATCATAAACCCATTAATGAATATTTATTATCAAATAATTTTATCTTAGATGGAAAATTTTTTTTCAAATATCAATGAAATAATTCATGAAGAAAATATAGTTTCCATTTTTGAAATCAGACACTTTTTAAATCATAAAATATTTAGAAAAGATTATTCTTAAAAAATAACCATGAAAACATATAATGTAATATTTGAATATTTTTTTATGTCACTTTTTATTTAATTTCTTCTTAAAATTCATACATTTTCATTTAAAACACATATGAAAAAAATTTAGAAAGCATTATTTTTAAAGTACATAGATTTTTAACCAAAGAGAGAATAACATTACATGAAACATATAATGTCATGAAAAGAAGGATATTCATGATACAAAAAGTAAAATGAATGAATATTCTCCTCGTGATAGAATATAGGTTTGTAATATGACATGTTTCTCAAATAATAACAATTGAGGCTAAATTACTTTACAGATTTGGAATCTTTTGAACTATAAACCCCATGAAAGATATATCATCAAATGGATTAGTAGATACCCATAACTATACTGAATAATACCCCTAAAATAAAATTAGATTAATTATATAACCCACACAAAAGACAATATTATTTTATAAGTTCTTTTACCAATGGAAATAAATGTGCAGAAAAATTCCCTTACCTTATGTCTTTACTCTCGTCGTACTCATACCAACTTCCTCTTCAGGGGGTATATACTTTTTATTTTCAAAAAAGGACTAATTTGATTGGATTTAACCACATATTAATAATTATAGGATTAATTTATGTGTGTTGGGATGATATTTGGTCAAGTGTTGGTAGATCCAAATCAGAACTGAAGTGTAAAGAAAATAGAATAATAACATCACTTTTTTGAGAGAGGAAAGGGGAACTTTTGTAATTTATCAAAACAATTAATTTATAATAAATTAAATATCTATTAAAATACATAAAAATGTAATTTTAATCAAATATATTGTTTTATAGGGTGGTAATAAAATAAAAAAAATTGACATTTTTTTGTGCAATTGGAAACCTTGTAATTTTGATTAACCCTTAGTTAACCAATTATATTTTTAACTATGGAAACATAATTTTCAATAATAAAAGTTGGATATCCTTATATATATGGTTTAAATTAAAGAATAAATGAAAAATTTATTATATTTGATAACATAATTTAGGTTATATGTTATTATTTTGTGTTTCATTATTTTTTTACTAATTTAGTAAAAAATTAGTTTTCATAAAATATCATTAGTGTCAATTTTGACACTATTCACTACATTGACTTTAATAAAATAAATAATAAAAGATAATATCAAACCTATTTATTTAATACACCCAAAATATGTCATATTCACCTAAAAATTTCTTGGATCACCTTACCAAATTAAAATTATATTTATTTTAAAATTTATAATATCATCTAATTGGGTTTTTAATTAATTTATTAATTACTAAATCATCACTGTATAATTATTTATTATAATTATTTCTCCAATGTAAATTCCAAATAAATTTTCATGTTGTATGAAAATTGTTTATATTTCATAATAATATATATAATCAATCACATATTATATTAAAACCCATATTATAAATATTATACTTATTAAAAGAATGTTTGTTATATTTCCTCACTCTCATTGACTTAAAAAATTTCCAAATCATTTCCAAGGAAAGTAATAAATTAAAATTTTAAAATTCTAACTTTATATTTATATAAACAAATTAAATTCATTTGATAACATTTGGACTACTGTTATTGTAGTTTTCTTAAATTTGAAAAATTAAATTTTCCCTAAATTACCTGATTCACCCTTAATAAAGGTAATAAAAATTACTACAGTTACTATTCATATTGTCCAAAAATAAATGGGACCAATTTAATAAATTTAGAACTTCTCCATCCAAATATTTAATCAATTTTTCCAAATATAATTCTTAAATTTTTTGAAAAATTAAATAAAACTAATCTCACTAACGGTACTAAATGTAGGGTTTTTTTAAGTAGAAATGGTGAAATGTTTGGAATGTTTTCATATCCAATATTAATGAAAATTTGATTAAAATTACCTAAATTGTATTAAATATGATAAAATTGATCAAATTATATTTTAAATACACTAAAATATTTAATTTAAACCAATAAATTATTTATATGAAAAAAGTTTTCATCAACTAAAATTCGGTACTTTTCATTATTCATCAAAACATGAAACATATTATGAAAAGAGAGTAAAATTAAACTGAAGTAAATTTTTAAATTATTTTTTCAAATAAGAAGTTTATTTTTTAAAATATAATTATAAAAGTGTCAAAAACATTATTTAAAACAATTTCACCATCAAAATGTGGAAGGACTTCCTTTTTAGAAAAATAATTCTTTCATGTGTAAACATGGATTTGATCATATATTATGTCTAGAGAAAAAATTCAATGAATTATAAACATTATATTGAATATTTTATCAATATATATTTCATTAATATAATCCAAAAGGGGTTATTGTTTTATTTTATTAGTATGAAACATTCTTCTGGGCATTTAAATTGATTTTTCAGCAAAAGATTTACTTTTTATTTCATATTTTTTTTAAATGTGTAAATCATACATTAATAATTTAGTTAATCATGTTAATACATCAAATTATAATAGCCAGGCTATAATTTTGTTCATTAAATATTTAAAATAATAAAATCAGGTTTCTAAGGAACTCAATGTATTCTTTAATTCAAGCTAAGTTGATGATCCATATAATTCAAGGTTAACATGCTGTAGTGTGAAATATACGATATCAAAGAAATTAGAAAATATATCTCATTAAAATCATTGTGTATTACATTATACCATCATTAAAATTATTTTGACCATCAAAATTCATCTAGTTTATCAAATGTTTAAAACTTGAAAGTTCCTTTCATAGAAACCCACAACATATAAATGAATAATAAATATTACATTAAAAAGAGAAAGTGGAAACAAAATAGTTACCCAAAGTAAATAATAAGTAGGTTTCGACATGCGAAAAAATATATGGAAAGTGAAAACATGGTATTGGAAGTGAAATTTAACTATTAAGTTATGATGGAGATTTATAGAGAAAATGGTTAGGAAAAAGATAACAACCACAAATCCCTAACCAAAAGAAGGTTAAAAAGGCCATTGATTTCATCAAAAAAGATGATAAGGGGATAATATTTTATTTCAATACCCTTTTTCCTGAATTTGAATAATTTCCATGAAATGATTTACTTCATCGATTTCAAAAAAATATCACCCATTGATGTGCCTTAATCAATTTATACTTCATCTATTATTATAGGAAATGAATGAAATTTTCTCATTTATAAATTATTAGTAGATCACGAGATCCATACATGGAATGATTGGTCCTTCCATCTGTCGTCATTATAAAACATTGTTAGAAAAAGTTATCCAATAAGCATAAATCCTTAGCTGAAGGCATAATACATTAATTTCTAAAACAACATCAAAATTTAAATATAAAAAAAATTATATATGGTTAAATTTATGATCATTATAAAAGATTAAAATCAAATAAATTCTAATGAAGGTAATTATCATTCAAAAATCAACTCGTCCTTAATACCCCAAACAAGTTGATTCCTCTCATAATTGTCACACACCAAACATGTTAATACCATTATCACATATTCTCTAGAAACAATTTAATTAAATAAATTACCATAAAAACTTAGTGAAAACAAAAATTCTTTCAAAAACAATAACTATTTCCACATATCATAAGTCCAAAATTTAAATAAAATTAATCAATCATACCTTAAACCACCTTTTCATCATATCAATCCCAAGTCTATCAATACTATCCCATTTAAGTTGTCACAATCTTATATATATGTATTTATTTATCTCAATGTCATTAACATAATAAGGTTTACATATACCTTAATCACATGTTTTCAAAAAATATCACCTTACCACCTCAATCACTTTTAACGGTTATTGGTACCATTTTGGATATTATCTTAAATCCTTATGAAAAAACTATAGTGCACAAATAAAAATATATTTCATTATTCTGTAATACCATAAATGTGCTTCTAAAACATTATTCTTGAATAAATACTCAATCATTCTACCACTTCATCATCATACACAATATCTTCAATAGTGACTGCATGTTATTTTCTTTTTTATTTAGCCTTAAGTGGTTTCTGATGTTTATCATCATAGATAACCCTCATATAATAAAATTTGTTATCATAATTCACATTTTTCTTTTCATATCAAACATTGATGTGTGGTAGGTGCATTATGTGTAGACATTCTCTATTTTAATCTTTATCTTTCATTTTCACATTATATGTGCAGTAAAATACCCGATAACCTTATTTACCACACCTAAAACATTTACCATTCCCATTCATAAAATTTCATCCATGTTACTTTCCACATTTTAAGTACAAAGAAAATATCAACTTCTTTTCACCATGGTTTCAGTATTTTTCATTAAGATCGATATTTCTTTTTGTTTCAGAAAGATTAGATTGATTTGTAATGCCAACTAATATTCCCCCCTTCATATCACAATGCACAATATCTTCATAGATATTGAAGCCTCTTATTCATAAATCTCTTTAAAGACATGGTTTTTAGAAATTGAAGAATCAATCAACCTTACTTTAATGTTAGATGATAATACTAGACACAGACATTCAATGTCTTGTAAAATTATCCTAGTATGTAGTAACAGACTAGTCATCCCATTACATTAACTCAAGTAATCCTTTATCCATTTTTGTATGAAGAATATTGGAAATTTGTTTATTGTATAATATGTTCCTAAACTAATCCTAATATAGGGGTTCAATTTAATCTTGGTTTCTTGTATTCTTGATTAGAGTCTTCCACTGGTCTGCTTATCCTTCGTAACAATAAAAAATACTAACTTAATTTTTCATGTTTTAAACACCGAGGGATGGAAAATATATGTTCAGTGGTACAAATCAATTTTTCTCAATGTGCGGAACAAAATACCCACTGAAAGTAAGTGGATGTTTCCACATGAAAGTATTAATTGAAATTTATTCCCTTCATCACTCGTTTTCATATAAAAAAATTCATAGTTTTTTACACAGAAAAATTTGTCTCATTAACTTTGTCACAGAATTAATTATATGACCCTCACATAGACAACAAATTTCATATTTTATTAAAGATGTGTCTCCATGAATGAAGAACATGTAGGTGCAATTTCTATGTTCCCAAAGAATAATCTATAATGATTGATAATTGGAAAGAAACCCCCTCTAATAGTAAGCCATGAATTTCTAAGATTGATGACAAAATGATACTAAAACATTCAAAATCTATTTTTTGGCTTCTTCACAGAATAGTCGGTGTAATAACCATATCAAGATGAATATATCAGTTTGAGATGCTTTATTTTACTATTCATAGAGCCCAAATGTACTCATGGGTCAAAATTTATGGCTATAAGACATTGGAAAAATATTGTAAAGGAATTTACTTCACCGCACACGGTACTAGTTTGGACAGCTAGCACTGATAGCTTGCGAGGAAAACTAGCATGCAACATCTATTGTAGATAGCAATATTAGAGTAACTCCCTCACCCGGGATTCCATATTAGACTATAATTAATACCCTTGGTAACCTCACTTGAACAACCAAGAATTTGGAAGAATCCCATTAAGCTAGCGTGGATATCTAGTGCACATTGACTAATAGGGTTAACAAGAATTGAGAGCCAGCACAGAGAGATTGTATAGACAGATAGCATTTAAATCTTACGTGAACAGCTAGTAGGGATTTCTAGCATGGGTAGCTAGCATGAAGAGCTAGCACGCAATAACTCTTTTATCCAGGGTTCCATATTTTCCTATAAATAAAAACCATCGGATCCTCAATTTGACACACATAATTCTCCAAAAGTCCAGCCAATGCTCAGAACATATTAAAGCTTCGTTCAAGTCCTCTTTAGGATTCTATTAAACCTATTACACCTAAAGAATATTTAATTAAATTGTAATTATGAAACTAATGTCATCCCATGGGTTTAATCAAACCTCACCTCCATGATTCATTCACCCAATCCACGATTAATGAGGACTATCATGAGGTTCCCTTCTTTAACAAGGGACATACATGACATACCTCTAAGAAAACATATGGAGACTCTTTAATTTTTGAGCAAGGAATTTTCCATGTGTAGTTCCCCATGTGGTCTATCTCCCAAGGTGAAACCAATTCCCTCGAGCCTACCAATGCAGAGCACCCCCTACGTGAGCCTACTTGGTTCACCATACCTTCCATCATGTGTTACACCTTCATTAGGTCTTCATAAAAGTCATCCATGGTAGTGTCTCTCGACCTTTGGCTCCATTTTCTAGTAGGGATCAAATAAAAACCACACCCAAGGCCTCTTGACTAACAAACCCATGGGAAAAGGCACTCAAGAGTGTCTCCCATTTGTATTTTTATTTCTACAGCCAGAGGTCCCTTGAACTATTCATACTCGACATTTAAGGTCCTCAAGGAATATGTATATTTTTATATTCATGGTAATGAGGACCCATAACCTAGGGTTAGTGTCTGGGAGTTCCCAGTATTAGAGATTAAGATTTTAGACATGTCTTCCCCTTCTCATCTTTGAGACCCAGAGCCTCCAGTTCCCCATACGGAGTGTAAGGATCATATTTTTATTTCCATTTTTCATGGTATTGGATTCCTTACCAACTACAGAACCAATTTTAGGGAATACCACTTGTAGTAATCCCCTATCCTTTATTAAGAGGTTACAATATTTCCCCATTGTACCTCTGCATCCTTAATATTCATTCATTCCTCACATTATACTCACATCAAAAGTCAAGTGAAGAGGGGTAAGTTATGTATCCCTAGACACTTCAAACAAATGGGAAGGAAATGTTTGTGGTTGGTCAAATCTTTTGCTTCATGTATTTCTCAAACCATGCATGACTCGTGTGAGCTATGATGTTAGTGATGATCTTGACCCCTACATGATCCATGCGAAGGATTGAACTATGAGAACTTTGATTCCTATCATTTCCAAGATATGTAGGATTCCTACAAAAGGCCTAAGCTCAAGGGAAATCCTCCTCAAATGTTAGTCCCAATCATACCCCCTAATTTATTAGGGAATCATTCTAAGGAGTAGTCCTCAAAATCCATCATATGGGAATCCTATTTAGGTGTATGAAAAAAACTAAACCCCCAAATTACCATGAGATAATAAATCACTCATGGCCCCTTCTATTGGGATCCTCTTCATGATTAAGTCCCATCTTAATTCTATCAAAGCGCTATACCCCATGAGAGACTTATTAAACTATGTCGGCTTTGATTTCCATCCAAATGGGATGTGTAGAAAGAATCCCTATGGTTTAAACTCAACTCAAAAATCAACACTATTGTTTTTGTACATATAACTAACATGGTCTAATTCAACTTGGAAACTCATAACCCTTCCATGTTCCTTGGGATTCTTCATCATAATTCTCACATCATAAATTGACTAAGAACATACTGCCTCAAAATCCTTGGCACGCGATGTTAAACTGTATTGTAGGATCCTTATCACACAACTTAAAAGGATTCATGTTCCACATTAAGTGGAACAAATATATATTAGTTATGATTCCTGTCACAAGGATACATAGGAATCCCATCTATGGATTTGATCCCAACATAAAAAAAAATCATGACTCCATGGATGATGATAAAATCAAGGGTGATTCCTGTCTCCATGGATGATGATAAACTCAAGAGTGACCTTCATCTCCCTGGAAGAAAATAAATTCAAGATTTCACCCAGTGTGTGTCTAGAAACCCAACATAATTTTAATGATTACCAAGAATATCTATGTAGTATATGGGAGAATTCAATTGATGGATAACCTCAGATGCATAAATATATATCCATTAAAAAATAACCTCATATAGAATTAGATGATTCTAAATTCCACACAAGATAATAATTGATTACAAATTCTTAGATGACTAACATAATACTTGGAAATTAATGAATTATTCACAAACATTTCTTAAATTTAAAAATATTCTTACAGTATGAAATAATACCCCCCAATGGGTGGGATGAGACCAGCCTCCCATCCTCTTGAATAATGTGAGTTCATAAAAATCAAAAGTCAGACTATCTATCAATCATCTGAAATTGGAATGAAGGTATCCATGGATAGGGAACCATTGGGTGTTTCTGATTCCATGAAAAGACACTTTGGAAACCATTTGGAAATAGAAAACCATTAGGTGGTGAAAATTATGAGGAAAAACATTATGATCCCGACATTAGTCCTTAACCATGATAATAATATCACCTATCTATTTGGATCCTCCCACTCTCAAAGGAAAAAAATTCCATGAAATAAAATCAATCCTAAAAGTATTTTATATTCTTATTTGATAGGTTTTTCTCTTTTTTTTGTTTCTCAGGCACTCCTTTTCAGAACTCCCTTCGACCCAATGGACTCATTAGGTTTTCATCAATATACACCCTGAATGTGTCAGATCTTCATCTGTGTGAAGGATTTCATCTCCAACCTAGAATCTTAAACCCTAGGTATCACACTCATTTCTCTGAGAGTATATTCAAAATGGTATAATCATGAAACTATAGGTTACCCGACATGCCCTCCAGCTCATCCAACACCACTGGTCAAATGGTCAATGATGACTGGTGGTCCTGAAGTAGATGTCTCCAACCTATATCCTCAATGGTTTTTGGATCTTATCCCCAAAATAAACCTACTAGCCCCTCCCATAATTTAGAGTGGTGTATCAAGAGGCCATAGAAATCCTCTTTTAAAATACATAGGAGTCCTTCTCAATGGATGCCTCTTGAAATCATTTCCACCAATGTCATGTGACATTTAACCCTCAATGTGATGAGGGAGTTGTACTCAACCCACCGTTATCGGTCATTCAGACATGGGATCACCAGACATCCCAATATGAAAAAAACTAGCCAACATAGAGAATTATAACACATGTACCTCCTCCGAATAATCACATCAACATGGTTTGTTGGAAAACAGCGAGTTGGCACATAGACATGTATGCCTTTGTTAATCTAGCCAATAGACTCAATTGATAGCATTCAAGGAATCACACAATTCAATAAACAGTGGAATATTATGAATAGGAAAATATACCTACATACACCCATCAATCCTACCAGTGGACTCATATGGTAGAATTCGAATAATCCTACTAAAAAATTTTGACAACACCATATGCGCAGGTTCAAGCATGCCTATATCCTCATCTGGAAACACCTAGATAAGTTAGTTAGAAAGTCCCAATGATAAGAAGGGGGAAGAATCATCTCTCCTCCCCCATAAAAGGGGATTATTTTTATCCACTAGAAGGAATGGGAGGATATTATCTAGCAGATACACCAACTCCAGATACATAATGGGAATATATCCATATTCCAGTTATTGATGTCACTATGAATATCTTACCAATGGCGAAAGGGAAGACGCAAAAAGTATCGATTATCCTAAAAACATTCTATGATATCATAATAGAATCTATAGTATTTACCAAGTAATAGACACGTATATCTATCCTCACAAATGGGGTGGATCATTATAAAAACATCCTAGAGAAGACAAACTCCTCTTCTCTCGTCCAGAAGGGTTATAGACAAAACTCCCCCATATTACATGTATAGTCTGATGGGGAACATACACTTTCTCCAATCATAGGTAATCAGGATATTACAATTTCCACTCCAATGTATCCAAAAATACCTTCCCATGAAACCCAATTCTCACAGTAAGTGTCCCTAATAATTCATATGAAAGCATCTAATACGAAGCATTAGTAAACATGATTGGAAAATCAAGATCCAATCTATAATCAATATTCTCTGGAAGCTTGAGTTTTTTATACTCTACAATGATTATGTGTCATAAATTATGATCCTTCCATCTTGTAACCAAATTTTGGGAGCATTATTAGTAAATATAAAGGTCCTCATTAGACACTTCTTTATGAATTCTATATTCCTGGATACAATTCAACTGATATCGAGAGGAAATCTCTTGATGATAGCCACATAAACCCTTAGTCTGTCTATAAGACCAATGAGAAAGTGGGTATTCCCCTTAATGTAATCCAACATGATGGTCCTCCCCATGAGGGTTCTTTCTATGAATGTTCTATCTACAGTTTTGATTTGCATTGAAAAAATAATTCTCTATTTAACAATGTAGTGATGATCCTTCCGTATTATTGTGAGGCAGTTTCAATCATTGGGATAATCATGTATGATTCTTTATCACTTCTAGGTTAAATTATTTCTTAAATAGAAGACATCCCAAAGAGATAGTCATTATCCAACCCACTCTTGGGTTATTTTCCAGCTAACCTAGTAGAGGGAACCCCAACCCATCCCATGGCTTGTGGTAGAACAATCTGAAAGTGTCCACTCTGGTTGGATCGGGTTGGGAAGCCTCTGGTAAAAGATGAAGAATATCTACTAAACATAAGGAAATAGTCGAAAAAATATGGAATAATAGTCATAGTGTTGTCTTTATCAGCTTCTCACTATAGCATTCTAGAGGTGTTTGTGGAAGATTGTATGCACAATATCTTCCTCAACATATTTAAAACTCATCATCACCTAAAAGAAAAGGTAATACACTATGATGAGTATCAAACTCACATTAAGGTAATATAAAGGTTTTATTTCTAAATTGACTTGGAATATCTCTTGGCTTCCTGACATCCAAAGATCGGGAAGCAGTAAGGAGTCCTTCAAATTGTATTCCTTGATGCATTAATGAAGTTGTGCAAGTTGATTGTGGATACCCCATATGATATTCATATGAGATGATTGGGTACATATGGAGCTCTACATTTCACAATGACCCCCATCCAAAAAATCCCATCAAATGTTGTATCATTCAATATCACTTCCCTTGGATGGATAAATAAAATGGAATGTATTCCTGATCGAAGATATGATCAACAGGAAAAGTCCTCCACTGACTCTTATCAACGTCGGGCTAGAAGAGAGTAGGCTATTGAGATAATTTTTCATAAATTGTCTATTAATATTGATCTGGAATCTCACTTAGAGTATTCCATCAATCAGATAGAGAAAATTTAATTAATATAATATTGATCTTATGGAACATGCGATTTAGGCGTGTTCTTAATATTACAACCAACTATTGTTTGAAAAAAAGTCTGTAAAATCATAAGAGAATCTACGGTAATATCCTCCAAAAAATAGAGATCAACCCCAACCCATAGGGATGAGAATTATTAAACCCAACCATCAATTTTATCTAATCAGGCCCAAAGATTTGTGAATGAATAATAGGAAAAACCATATCCCTCATGTCTAGGGGATTTTTAACCACTTCAATCCCCTCAACGGGAATAATTTTTCTCTTGATTATGGAGGATTCCATGGATTTAATCCTCTAATTTTGTCTCGTCATCTGATCTGGTACATTCACATGGAATACACATGATTTAACTCTCTTGGAAATCTGTCCAGGACACTTTCCAGCAAAAAACACATAAGGAATCCCTATATAAGGGAACAACGTCTCGCATATGGAATAGAAGTAGGTTATCTTGCAAAGATACTGATAGAATGTCGATGATACATTAAGTGTATATGAACATCATCAACACTTTCATTTAAAATCATCTAAAGCAAGTGACAAATTTAGGTGATTTAGGAGGTTACGTTCATGATCATGAGTCATTCAACACTAACTCAAATGAGGGAGGTATGTGTGCCTAAAACCAGAGACACATAAAAAATTTGGTCATCCCATCAAAAAATTCACCTCTACCTCCTCAAAAGGAACCTAATAGTTGAAATGTTAAGGGTCGCACTACGTCTCACCTACCCCATGGAGAGGGAAACCCCATTTCTCTAAAAGAATGGTTTTATCGGTAAGAGGATGATATTAGAGAGTCAAGAAGGCTTAATTCAGTCATACTCCAAGGATGACTTCCTTCCAGATATTCTCCATAAGAATATCCTCAACGCATAATTCCATTAAGAGTACCTTATAAGATATGGTTTTTTTGTAACAACTAAAGAATATGGGGAAAATCCTCTCATCATGGGATATCAACAACCAATATATTTTTATCCTACAATAGAAGATCAATAAATATATTTATTTTGTGCACAAAAGGATCCATGTTAGAAATATCATTACAAGCCTACCCCCAATGGGTTACTGATGGAAAACACTAGAAGTACCACCACCAATCGTCCTATATGCCCCTGCACCAATATAGTATCCATCCATCATACTCATTCATGCTCCAGCCACCACAACTTCTCAGTTCCAAGATCTTCCATACATTACATGAATTCTTCTGAACATTAATGAGTCACTAATGGTTCGATTGGAAGCCATGAAGGAATGACGTGCCCTGGTACAGCCGGAAAAAATTCTATCCCTGAATGAGTGGATCCTACCCCTCCCCCACAAAACTTTGGAAATACTAAATTTATTATATTTAATGGATATGGAGATCTGTTGTAGCACTTGATTCATTTTATCTCACAATGTGATCCCATTATTGAGACCCCTGAGCAATATGATGTTGTGAAACTGAGATTATTCATGAAATCATTGCAAGGGACAGCTTTCGTGTGGCACGCAAGTGTGCAGCCTCAATTGATCACTAGATGGTAAGACCTTCTTCAGAAGTTCCTCTTCCGGTTCATCCAAATTATGTAGAAGAAAATAGTATTCTCCCTCTAAAACTACTAGATGAGGGAGACTTAAAGGGTTTCAGATTTCATTTCTTCGTGGAATGTATTTACATAATCCTTAAACCTACTGATCCCTAAAGATGATCTATTCCCTATTTGTGTGGAAAATATTTGTGATGAGTTTCACACACCACTAACCCATATGAAATACATTTTAGTGTTTTGGGATTTGGCCTCAATTTCATAATTGTAGGAAACTCCATTGTAGAAACCAAATCCATGTCCTGAGTGATTCCCTCATCTCATGGATGGAGAATAATAAATATAGAGGCTGCTACAGTGGCACATAACCAGTCCCATGTAATAAATCTTACCTCAAATCCCACATTATACCATAGGGATACACCTCCCAAATGTCAGTTGCAATGGCCTTCTCATTTCAATGATTAAAGAGATTATCGGAGAAAATAGGTTGATGATTTGAAAAACAAGGTCTATTTATTTTGGAATGACTAAGCCTCTGGTTAATTAATCTCGGAATTGAAAAATAATTTATCTCAGTTACCAATGTATAGGTTTCTAAGAAAAAGTGTTGATGAAGATATCCAACACTATTTCAATTTTATTAAAATTTTGGGGCACCCTATAAAATATTTTTTTGTTTTAAGATACAACCTCTAAGAGATAGTGATCTCTTGGAATGTGAAACAAAACATTTTCTTGCCCCAGTACCATGTGTTTCTGTTAATAGTCCATAAGAGAATAGTGATTGGTAAGAGGTTCCAAGAATGAATAAACATGAAATTTGGTGACTAGATGGTTAGAAATATGATCAAATGAACTCGGGATAATCTCCTAGAAAATTTCAAATATAAAAATAGGTCATTGACCCCTTCTTCTATATAAAATTAGGCTTCCTCAAAATCCAAGTTATCTAAATGAAAATCCTCAAAAAAGAGACTTGTCCTTATAGATAAGGACAAAAGAGAAGAAGATGATCTCATGTCAAGGGAAAAAATTCCTTGTATGTATCAGACTTCATGAAGACCATAAAAAAAGAACATGCACTGCCCCTCCAAATGGTACAATAATAATTGACCCATCAGGAAGAATATTCATCAAATAATGAGTTGATTTTTAGTTATATTAATGTTATTCATTTAACAGATCAATTAACACAATGTGATTTTGATTATGAACCTGATATCCCTATACATGATTGAGGAACTGTGTGTAGTTGTCATTAAGGTCAAGGAAATACGGGAAGTCATGGTCATTCTAGGACCCACTACTTCAACCAAACCCCTTCTCGAACTATCAACGCAGCCAAAACTCGTGGGAAAGATATCTGGAATGATCAAAATGAACAAGGGAGTTCTTCATCCATCCATGATGGGATATACTAAAAAATGATCAAATTGTAATATCTGTTAGAGGACACTCCACCACCTCTTTAACGGGTAGGCTGAGAAAATTGGTCATATCCACTAAGAATAGGAACCCTTCATGTTCCTATCCCAAGGATGACCCATCCACATCATGAACATTAAATCATAATGTTCCTAAAAAGAGAATATTCATGTGGAAAATCATTAAACTTTGGAACAAAAATATGATGTCTAGATAAAATTACCCAAGTTTCATCTAATTTATCAATCTCGGATGCTATGAGTCTATCAAAGGACCTCCAGGATGAACTTATTGAGGCATTGTCAAGCCCTCAAGAATTTGATGTTGAAGTTTCAACTATTGAGGTATATCATGAAGAGAAGTTTCCTATAAAATGTCATGAAATCATCTGTTTCACTGACTATAATGAAGATGTAGTCATAATAAAAATCATCAGACCCCCTATATATCTCTGGAAGAATAAATTACATCGATATCTAAAGAGCCTTCATTTAAAATGGCTCATGAGTCATCCTCGTTCGAGTTTGGACACTTTTCCAACTAGGTCTCAAAGGATCAAACTTATCATCCTCCACTCTAATGATTCTGAGTTATGATAAGAATGGGAAAGAAAATCTTGGTGAGATAACAGATAGAACTCAGTTTTGGCATCTTATGTTTGAATCAGAATTTATGGTTGTTCGTCAAGATATACCTTTTGTTGCTAGGTAGGGAAGACCATGGCTGCATCAACATATAGTCATTCCCACATCATAAAAGCAATGTATCAAATGTTTTTGCAATTGTATAATTGGTAAATATCATTGTTACAGGGCCCTGTTCAAATCCTTGGATTTATAGTACATTGACATAGGATTCTACCATAATGGACGAAAACATTCACTAACTGATTATGTTACTCAAATCAATTCCCCCAATGTCTTGAAGATGATCGCAAATAACCCTTTCAAGCTGCTCAATGTAGATTAAGAACAACTTATTAATCATATCTAAAGGTTAGTCTCTGATTTATGCACTCATTAATTAGTTTTTGTGAGGGAAATCATGAATATATTGACCGATGGTGAAGAAGAAGTTTTCAACTCTTTGAGTGATGGTGAAATGTTGAATAAAGATATCGTAATTCCTTCCCCTAAGCCCCAAAAAAGCCAGGTTTGGTTAGTCAGGCTCGAATAATCTTTCATGATGATAGGAGAATGTAGAGAGACTCATTCTCAGTACCTTGTTTTCTCTTTAGGACTCCATGAAGGATTTATTCCCGCAAGTGAGCTCGAAAAAATGGACACAAACCCGAGTTATCCAAATAGTGGCTCCCTTCATCCCTATGAGAAGCTTGTTTTTTCATGTCCTCCCCAAGAAGAATTTTGGGTAGTACATAATGAGGAAGTGGAAGAAGAAGAACATCTCAGGGACTCCCCCCCCCCTCATTTGAGGAAGGTGTCTCCACTACTATGGATGAACTCAAAGAAATAAATTTGTGTACCAGAGAGTATACACACCACACTCGGATTTGTGAGGCCATGAATTATTTAGAACATGATGTATATAACTCATTCCTAATGAATAATTGAGATTGTGTTTCCTCTAATTAAACATATATTCCATAACTTGAACTCGATTTAGACACTTGTCATTTGGTTTTATTAGAAGATCATTGGGGATACAAGAAAGCATCGAGGAGGACCCACCTGACCCATGCCTCCAAAATTGAGGTTCAAGTGGAAAAACTCATCATGAATGATTTTTTATATGAATAACAGGGCCCAAAATGGATATCCAACATTTTTCCTATAATGATGAATGGTAAAATCATAGTTTTTGTTGATTTTAGATATCTCAACCATAATTATTCCATATATGATTTACCAGTTCAAATTAGAGAACTCATGATTGATGAAATGGCCAATTATTAGGACATATATTTTATGGATGGCTATTCGGGGTACAACCAAAACTAGATGGCCTTTGAAGATGAATAAATTATATCTTTTAGAGAAATTTAGGGATTATTATGCCTTTTGGTAATTCCCTTGGGCTTTATGAATTCTGGCGACACATACCAACATAGAATGCATTACATCTCCAAACCCTTATTATAGTAATTTGTTGAATTATACATTGATGATCTTGTGATCAAGTCTCATCAATGTTTTGACCACATGGATGAACAAAATACTATCTCTTGTAAGCATCGATAGAAAAATTTAATGATTAACCCCTTGAAATGTTCTTTCGGGGTAACTTCGAGAAAAATTCCTATATTTTTTATATTCCATCATGGAATCATGGTCAATCCTGGGAATACTAAAACTACCCTTAGCATGTCACCTCCTAGAAACTGGAATGAATTGATATGCATTCAAGGACACATGGACAACCTCCTATTTTTAATAGCTATCCTCTCTGGAATGTTTTTACCCTTTAACAAATTGATAAAGAGAGGGGAACATATCAATGGACCAATGACTGTTAATAATAATTTGACGTTATTAAGAAATACCTCTTGATACCACTAGTATTGATTCAACCTATTGATGTAAAGATGCTCATTTTTTATATAAAGACCCTAGAATGGTCACTAGGAACCTTACTCCCAAAAAAGTGTGATGCTTGGAATGAAAAGAAAACTATTATTATCTAATTGAAACCATGATTTATATGGATAATTGATACTTACATATAAATAAAAGATTCAATGAATTAATATTCACAATTAAGAAGTTGAGGGACTATCTTCTACACCCTGAAGTCAAACTAGTCTCTAGAAATAAACCACTCAAATTTAATCTCAATCGTTCAATATTCATAGGCCATTTAGAATGATGGGTAGTTATTATACAACAGTTCAAAATACACTTTATTCCCCAAAAATCAATGAAAGGTCAGGCTTTGGGAGATTTCATGAATGAACACCCATCTGCAGAAGAGGTGACATTAAATAAAGAATTCCCCAATGAAGAAAAACTCTCTATTCAAATAGGCACCTGGACATGGAATATGTATTTTGATGTTGTATCTTGGATCCCAACAAGAAATATAATTGAAGACTGTATACTCATCAATATATGGTTATATATTGTTCTTATCTCCCATAATATGGTTGTATCCACAACGAGGTAGAATATTAGGATCTCATCATAGGACATGAATTGGCACTTCAAATTCTAGTAATCCAACTAGAGGGGAAATGAAACTAAGAGTTGGTAATCAAGAAAATCAATAGGGATTACACCATCAGAAAATAGATGTTACTTCACTTGTTTTACAAGGTATGGGGGATAATGGAAGAATTCAACATAGATAAAACATTTAATTATGTCCCGCGATCTTAAAATACCCATGAAAATTCTTTGGAAAATGTAGCTATAGCTTTGGTAGATCCAAATCAGGATGAAATATTCATTAGAATTTCCCATCGTCGAATGGTCTCACTGTTTTTTCGATCCAAAACATAGGAGAAAAATAAAATAAGACCCATACCTGATCCAAATGGTCCTACTAGGGGAAGGATGATTCCCATCATTGACTATCTATTGGATGGGGTTATCCCACTGGATAGAGTTGGATGAGAGTAGATATGGAGGTGACTAGCTAATTTCATACTTTATGATAGCCCAAATCACTAGAGTGTGCTCTACAAATGATTCTTTGATGAATTCCCTCTCAGATGTGTCAACAAAGAGTAGAATATGATTGTTCTGGAAGAAGTACATACAGGAGAATGTGGTTACCACCAGTTAGGGTATAGGATTTCTGATCAAATCCGATGTCTTGGATAATTTTGGACTTCAATTACATGGGATTGAATAGAGTTTTCTATGAATTGTCATCCCTTCCAAGTGCATTCCATCATCATCTATAATCCCCCAAAGTCTCTGCATCTACCAAAAAAACTCCTGGTCTTTTCAATATGGGGAATGGGTGTAGTTTTTCCTTATCCCATTGTTATGGATAAGATGTTCCAGTAGATCTTTTCTACTACAGATTTGTACTCAAAATGGGATAAAGCAATACCTCTTAAAGAATTTGGGGACAAAATTTTTTTTAGCTTCTTCAATACTAAAATCATCGCCATATTTGGTGTCCCTCATACCATAATGATAGAAAATGGCACAAATTTCTATTCTTTTGATGTAGAAAAGATGTATCTTGAGTACAGTATAAAATCCAACCATTCATCACACAATCATGAAATGGCTAATCGAAAGATGGAGACTTTTAACAATACCATGTAGAACATACATTTGAAATGGTGTACGAATATATGATTTCATGTTTTGATAAGATCTTTCAATACTAATGGTCTTATTAGAATACAACATATACTGTAACATGGGAATCCTCATACACATTGGTGTACAAAATAGACAGATTCTTTCCCATTAATGTTCAGTTTTCATCAGTCTGTATTTCCATTTATGACCAGATATCTATAGATGAATAGACATATAAGTGACTGGATTAATTGGATAGACTATTTGAAAAGAGGTTGAATACATAGAATCACTTAGAGGTATATCAGAACCAGATATCACATGCCTTTTAACATGAAGGTCCACCTTCATTCATTCCTCCATGAATAGATGGTTTTGGCCATTAGGACTCCAATGATACCAAGAAAGAATCCTATGATGCTTGATCCAAAGTGGGATGGACCTTACTCATTACATAATGTCTACTCTAATGTATATTATTAATTGATCTCAATGGTAATAAAGTATATTACAACCCCAACCAATGCATTGTTCCTGAATAAATAATTCATATCGTTACACAATCACCATCTTGGTTGTATGAAGTTAAATAGCATATCACCATATGTCCAATCTACAAGATGTTAAACTATATAGTGGCTTCTTGTCACATGACCTTAAAATACACAACACAATGTCCTTGTCACATGATAATAAATTTAATGAAACATATTGTCCTTACCGCAAGACATTAAACGGCCTGGTTAACATCCATTTATTTCAATGTTTAGAAACCCCCAACATTCTATGAGTCAGGATACCCCTCGTGGTCCCTTCAAAATTGGCCTACATCTCACAATAGGTCCCAATTAAATTTCTCTAACCCCTCATTGTGTCGATATGACCTCTTGCCCAGACTAGTGGAAGAATGATTGGATTCCCTTATGCATAAATACAAATTACATCAATTGAATTCCATAATTTCATTTGGGCGCATTTTTATAGGTATATGTCCCAATATTTTCATATCCTTATAATATTACAGTAAACTGCATGATCCATTCAATAACTACATAGGGATTGATTCTCATCCTAATTGAGATACATAGTGACTCCCGGATCTCCAATATTTTTTCCAGTTATAACCATAAATAAAATTTCTTCATTCCTTAATTTTTAAACTAGATATGTATAGTGAACTTTTCGAGAATGGATGGTTTGATTACAATAATATTTGTGGTGATACCTAGCCTCATGTTTTGGGCACAACCATTAATCAATAAATTATATAAATCCCCTTTCCCCACATCATAACCCAATTGGTGTAGGAATCCTTTTCAATAACTATGTGTGGATTGATTCTCATCCTATTGAGATACACAGTGATGGCTGGATCTCCAATCTCAAGCCTAGACATAAATTTATTTTATACCTCATCACTCACTACATGTATGAATCAAAACTACACAGGTAATAGTCCAACAAATACATGTGTCTTGATTATAATCCTATTTAGATATGTAGTAACACCCACATCCCCTATCTTAGGTCTAGCCATAATGTTTTAAAAAAACCCCACATCACTCCCAATGTGTATGGGTCAAACATGGATAGTGAACATTCCATGAACTATGAGTGCCTTGATTTTCATTATAATGAGATACATTGTGACTCCCAACTCTCCAATATTGTGCCCAACCATGATTTTGGAAAATGAAACCCCATTTCCTTTACATCATGCGTAAATTAAATCTTCATATAGTACCTTTATAGGAAATATGACATGATTCTCATTACAATGAGATGCATGGGGGTATATGGGTTTTATGATTTAGGCCCAACCAATAGTAAAGAAATTATCAAAGAGCCCCATTTCCCCATAAAAAACCTGATTAATCTGGGGAATAATTGCTAATAACTACATGTGGCTTGATTCTTACTCTGAAAATATTTGTACTGATGCACGTGTCCTGCATCATGGTTCCACCACCACATTTCCATCCGTTCACATCGATTCATTTTTGTCTATAACACATGACATTAAACCACATGGGAGTTCAATAACTATGATGTATTGATTCTAATCCCAATGAGATATATAGTGATGCCTAGATTCTATCCCATGTACCAACCCCCACATAATTGTAATTACACTATCCTTAAGTTGTGTTACCATTATACTGTAGAAGAAACATTTAACACTCCTTTTTTACACATAGAGCATAGATAACATGGGTATATGATTACTGTAAATGAGTTCTCTTCCTAAATAAGGTGTATCTATTCACATTGGTGATCTCATGTCTTGGATTAAAGAACATAAAAGGAACACCATATGTTCTTATCACATGATAATAAACAACACGATTTTTCTAAAAACTTCGTAAGTCTTGATTCTTTCCCCAACAAGATATGTAGTGATAACTACGTCCTACACCTTGGCCCAGCCACAATATCCCTCTTCACGTTGAGGCACCTTTTTCATTATCACATGACATTGAACTACATGGACAATTTTCTTACAACATGACTTTAAATAGAACAGTACCCATAGAACTGTGTTTTACATGATTCTCATCCAATTGAGATATGTTGTGAACACTAGTCCATTCATCCTTATCCCAGTTATGGTGAAAAAGACAATTCCTCCTATACTATATTCAAACAAATCAATCATGTAATAGATTTTATTTTGGGTCCTCTCATTAGAGATCACACCAAGGAAACCAGATATGTCCCCATTCTAGATATGAATTATATTTATGAAAGGGAATCCAAAATCATGGCCAATATCTATCCAAAAACATCCTTTGTGCATTAGAAAATTCAAATTTCACATGTCATACTTCTAATATTGAATACCTTAAAATATCTAGACGCTTTTCTTGGATTATGGTAGTATAATTTTCTGATACCTATGAGCTCATTTTCCAGACTATGTAATATGCACCTATTTTGGCCATGCATTGGTTTCACAATTATTGGGACAGTCAACCATAGGATTCCATTGTTCGACTATGAAGTACATACCATAGTTGTGTTTATTTAAAATAGCTCCCATAATAGGATTGTAAAATAGCATTAATATCTCCCGTGGAAGAAGCTTCTTCGATCCCATTAAACATTGATAATGGTATGTTGGAACCCTCCATTCAAAGTCAGCAGTAATCCCATGTATTTTCTTCCATATCCTTTTTACTCACTTGAAAGCCTCTAAGAATGTGGTTTACATTTTTCCACATAATATGTTCAAAACATATTGGAATAAACTTGGTCCATTTTACCACATATCATTCATCGTTTCCATATTATTATAGTCATACCTGTATGACCTAAATATATAGGAATCATACTTCATGCACTTGGGTCGGACATTTGTTGGGATCCTACTCACAAGATTCGAAAAAAAAATCATGACTTGAAATACCAATTATATATTCAGGTAATTTTCTAAAAAAGACAAACTCTATGGTATTGGGTTTATCTAAATCTTTGTAAACATCCATCACCTTTTAGTGATAGAATGTCAGAATTCCTTAGAGCTCTTTTGAAAGACTATACAGTATGAGCCCTAGTTTTCCTTAAATAAAACAACCCTTATTAAAATTCTTTCATCCATAGAATTCCACTATTTTGTATAATGTTGGTGCCCTAGTTTTGCATTCATAAAACATCCCACATAATGGGTTTTTCAAGTAGTGGTAACTTTATTCTTTGGAGTGACCTCCTATAACGCCACAAGGTCTTTTCTATTCAACTATTTAGATCTTAGAATCTCCAAATCACAACATAAAACATTATCCTTCCATACCTGAATATAGTATTACATTTCTAAATGAATTATAAAAAATGGGAAAACCATAAAACCATCAGTCAAAGATAATGAAATTAAATTAAATCTCTTTAATGTCCTTACTATGTGACATTAATATGCACATCAAAATGTCCTTGCTACATGACATTAAAAATCATAGAATGATGTCCTTATAACTAGACATTAATATTAATTTCATGATTTCCTTACTGCATATCTTTAAACTAAAAATCATGGTATCCTTTCTCCATGAATTTAAACTGTATAGGATAATATCCTAACTACCTGAATTAAAATTGAATTTCACAATGTCCTCATTGTATGATATTAAACTACATAGTCAATGTCCTAGTCACACAACATTAAACAAAATGATAGATTAACCATTTTCAGAAAGGGTCCTTCTCTACTGAAAGTGGTCATCCTGAAAAATATACCCTCTTCCATTGAAGTTATTCATGTTGGAGTGGTTTTCCATTCATGGAAAATGACAACCCATGTATTCTCTTTATTCATAAATCGTTTTCCTTTTTAAAAACCACCCATGTAGTATTGAGATATATTAATCTCCATAATAATCCTCTATTCATCAAAAATATAATGTCATAATTCTTAAGGACTCTTTTTTTCAACTATGCAGCACACACTCCAGTTAGTGTTTCACAAGTTCCCACATAATGGGCCTGATAGAAAAAATGATTCCATTTTTTGACCATTCAGTAAGCTTTATATTCGGCCATGCATAAATGATCCATCCAAATGGGGTTTTCAATTGATGGTATCTCCATCCAATGTAAAAAATTCCTATGTTCCTGAATACTATGTTTTAGATTTGAAAACCATAAAATTGGGTCTCAAGATTCCTCTAAGAAGTATCTAAGTAATGTTGGAACACTCTTGACTATCATGCCTTTTTTGGATATTTATTTCAAACAAAATGTTCAATTTTGTTTGACCTAAATATCTAGCTATATTAGTAGGACTTGAATGACTTTAAACATCCCATAAAAATTGGTCAAAAACTTATCCAGTTCAAAACCCAAAAAGAATGGTCTATGAAAAAACAATGTCTTTCCCACTATGTCTCCTCAATATTCATCTTAGAAAAAAATTATGGTGATTACATAAAAAGATTATATGTTTGTTGGGTATTCCATATGACCTTAGCAACAATCGTAATATTCTCCATAGGCCCCATGGATTTGAAACAAATTAGAGCATCCGTAAAAACATGACATATCTCCCGAACACAAAAAATGGTGTTGGAATGCATCAAAGTGCCCTATAGTTACCTTAGAACTATATTATGTTCATTATGAATGAACCTAATTTTGATTAAAAAGTTATATTTTTTACATTTCTATTCTTTTTTTGGAAGTCACAAACTCTTTTTTCAAATGAATTCATATATTTTATTTACATTAAGGATTTTTTTTACATTTCTTTATTACTATTATTGCATTTGAATACGATAATAATTGAACCCATAAGTTTTAATATGTCACGTGATTATCTTCATGAACCCATATATGATTTTCAATATACTCAATAAATAATATTTTCATCAAAAACATCGATTATGATTTTCATCGTACGGTCCATTCAGTATCACATTGAAAAGGTAAATTGTATTCACTATCTTAAGGAAATTGATCATACACTTTTACTATTCACATTCTATTTTATCCAAATTGTTAAATTCATTGCATACCCATTTTATTATATTTATAATGTATCATCATATCGAAAGTAAAACATTTTAATCAAAATAAAGTGTTATGTTATGTTTCAATACGTATTAAAAAATGATGCCATTGATTCAATTACAAGATGACCATTGTACTTATAGTTGTCCAAGAACCTCTTGTTCTTCAAGAAAAAATAAAACCAATGGAATCCAAGATTACTATTGGGACATTGGCTGATAAACACCAATAAATTTGGAATGATCATTAATCTTTTGATGAATTCGAGACATATTGTGAGAGCTATGACAAATTGTTGATTCATTCCAAAGGCTTGGATGTCAAGTTTTAAACTGATCATTCTACATAATTATTACACTCAAGAGTTTTTATTGGCCAAGTGAAACACCGATCATTGGTGATTACGATCGATGGATTCCATGGATAGAAAGACAATTATGCCGATCATCTTTAGATCGATGGATAAGGAGGATAGGAAGGCAATGGCGCTGATAAACTTCTTGATCGAGGGATTTTGGGGATATCAAGACAAAAGTAGATCACTGCATTAGGGGATTTACCTTGAGTGGTTATGGCAGACCTAATTGAAATTATAAATCTAGGGACCATGATCCTATGTTATTGGATACCATTATATTGGGTTTAAAAGAACTGTATTCTTTTAATTGTTTAAATTTCCACTGATTTTTAATAGAAAGTGAATTATTTTATATATTCATATTTATATTATTTATTTAGTGATTATGTTCTTTATGATTACAATTCTAGTAATTATGATCTTTTCAATTAATCCAAATGACTCAGTATGCTTTATGATTGAATCGTTGTATTATTTTACTCTGATCATCGTAACCATTGTGATTACAATCTTTTACCCGCTTAGTCTGTTTAAATCATTTAAAATGTGAAAATGATTAGTTTCATTTACGTTCTATGGATTATTTTATCACAATAAACCCAATTACAATACTTTTATAACCAGACCCAATGCTTTTTTCAATTGATTTTTAAAACATTAATACGTATTGAGAATTGAATTAGTTTAAATTCTCTTAAATCGAATTCATTTAAAATAAATTCCTTTAGGGATAAAAATGAAATTTTTTACACCTATAACTTATCCCACCCCCTCTTGTATTGTGTCATCTGTATATAAATTACGAACAAAAAATTGGTATCAAAGCTAGATTTCACTGCTTATATATTGGAATTCATTTATTTTTCAAGTTAGTTTTATTTCATTTATAATATTTTGTTTATAAATATTTGTAACACTAATATGTGTTGTGGAAGAAAGAAAATTTTATTATTTTAAAGATGGAAGGAATTAATGTCAGTTTAATTGATAATCTTAATCCTATAAGAACAATAATTTTTATGGTAATGATTATGAATATCAAAGAGTTCAAATAAAGACATTTGTAATAAAAACTGGATTTGAATGGTTTTTATGCTAACTGGTGACTATAAAATTCATGACGAGGAAGTTGGTGTTTTAACCGATAAAGAGAAATTGAAATATCAATTGAGTTAAAAGTTACAGAATATGTTACTACGTTCAGTGACTATGAATATATATTTCTAGATTTTATCTTATGATGTATCCAATTGTATTTGTAAGAATCTTGAAATTACTCATTTCGATACATCTAATGTGGCTGCAACTAGAAGATATATGCTAAGATAAGACTATCATGCTTTGGAATTCTCTTATGGAGAACATGTTTGTAAGGTACAAAAACCATTTATAATAATTGTGAATATTTTTCAATCCATGGGAGTGAAAGGACTATATGATAAAACCCTAGTTGAAAAGAGAATAGATGTGATGGAAAATGAATTTGAAACAAAAAAGAACTATTATTGATGAATTAAGAAAGGATACAATTATTACTCTTGATTTGTTATTTGGAATTATTTTTAAACACAAAATTAGATTGAAAAGAGATGTAGAAAAATAAAATAAAAATAATGATGGAGTTTGTTTTAATACCACTTCAAATCTGATGAAATTCGAGACTACTACGAATTTTATTAATCATGCAAAGAAAAATAAAGTTATAGTTTAACAAGACTCAAGTGAATTAGAAGATTCAGAGAATGAGTTGGCCAATATTGCTCGAAGAATGAACATGATTGTTGGAATGAAGGACTTTCTGTATAGATACATGACATGTAACATTGATAAGAATGACAAGAATGATTATAAACTTACTTGTTGTGGGTGTAAGATAGACAAACACATCAGACCTGATTTCCAAAAGATGAAGAATGAAAATACATTTTGAAAGGCACTAAATAATGCACTATAAATCAAAAAGAAAATAAGTATTAATGGAAATTGAATCATGGAGAACTAGTTGTGGAGATTCATTAGAGGAATAATTGGATAATGAAAACATTGGACATAAGAATATTTCACTAATTTCTGGAATACCATTTGAAAATAAATGCTTCATGTAAAAGGTACACACTTTTAAATCATTGAATAATATTTCTTTATGTAAAAATTATCCTGGTGAGAATTATTATATACTTCTTATGAAGAAAATTTCTTAGTACAAGATAATTCTTTACCTTAATTAGAATAGTATTCTAGATTTGAAAATTTAAATGAATATGAACATTGGGATGTTTGTAAGAACTTGAGAAACAAAATTCTAGAGTAAATGTTTTAACAATACATGTATCAATTATTTAAAATGATATTGATAAAAAATCATTTCAAATAGATTCTATTTATAAAAAACTTAACGTATCTAATTTTATAAAGGATAATATTTCAAAATATTTGGAAAAAGTTATTCAAAATAAATTTTTTTCGAAACAAAACGCACTATTGAAACTAATACTAATTTGGATAAGAATTTATTTTTAAAACTAAAGAATACAATTTTCCCTTCAATGAAACTTTTGAAAAACTTTACCACTGGTAAAGAAGTTTTAGACAAAATGTAAAAAATCATCTACAAGGTTATAGTATAATAATTTGATATAATCATTCAAACCCATTTTTTTTGTCATAATTAATTTATCCCAGAAAATTACCCCTTTTGCACAATGTGTCAATGTGGAGGTCATTGGAAGGGAAAAAAAATTCTTAACTAAAACTCAATCTTTGGGATTCCAAAAGACAAATTTTTTTAAACAAATGTAGGTTCCCAAACATTTTCTTTATAACATTTATGGATACAATAAAGTTTGGATTCAAAAATTCTAATTGTTGTGTTTTTAGGAAAACAAATGATGTACTAACAACAAAAACATATAGTACATGGATAGTGGATGTTCCCATTATCTAACTGCTAGAAAATACTTCTTTGAAAATATTATTGAAATGAATGGTGGATCAGTTACATTTAGAGACAATTCCTAGGGAAAGATTATTTGTATATGTAATATTTTTCTTCTCGAAAAATCCTTGATTTTAAATGTTCTATATTTAAATGTTCTTACCATAAATATTATAAGAATGATTCAATTATTTGATGAATTTTACCTTGTGAATTTTAGGAACGATAAATGTGTAGTACAAAATTACAAGGAAAAATTAATTATTTATTCCCATTGGTATGAGAATGTGTACACAATCAACTTTGAATACATTAAAAGACAAGAAATTCCTATCCTTAGTACAAGAAAAGAATGGTTAAGGATTTACCAGAATGTAGATTTGATTCATCAAAATTATATGAACCTTATCAATAGAGAAAGCAAAATAAGTGATGTTTTATATAAATTAGTCATGTTTCAACCTTTGACACTTTATAGTTGATGCATGTGGGCTTAATCGATCCTACAAAAACTAGATTTATTGCAAGAATGTATCTTGTATTTGTCTTAGTTGATGACTAAACTAGATATACATGGGTGTATTTATATAGAAAAGAAAAATGAAGACTATTTTTATTTTAAAATCATTATAGGAAAATTTAAAAAAACCCTTCCATTGAAAAATATTCATAGATATCATGGTGGATAATTTGAAAAATATGTTTTTGAAATTTTTGTAGGTAAGAAAGTCATTACGCATAACTTTTCTGAAACTAGAACTCCTCAACAAAAAAATGTTTTTAAAATAAGAAATAATATTATTCAAGATATAATAATAACCATGTTGAGTGAATATTAGAAAGAAATAATTTTTGGGAAAAAGTTATATGTACTACTTGCTACACTATAAATCGTGTTTCAATTTGGCCATTTTTTTAATAAACTTCCTTATGAGTTATAGATTCGAAGAAAACCAAAAGATTCTTACATAAATGTATTTTTATGCAAAGTATTATTTTTTAAAATATAAGATAATTTATATAAATTCGCATCCAAATATGATGAAGGTATTTTCATCAGATATTCCACTAATTATAAGGATTTTGGAGTTTTGAATAAAAATTCATGTATTATTGAGGAATCAGTACATGTATAATTTGATGAAATTGGTCCTTTTTTTTAAAACAACCTTATCATACATCTTCAAATGTTTTTTTTCAAAATTGATTATCATCCTTTTATAAAAGACACTTCTAATAAGAAAAATACTCAAAACAAATTAAAGTATTCACTCCAGAAATTTTCTATCTTCTTTTGGTGACAAGGTTTTACAAACCCCAAGTCAATTTCTTCTTAAGAATTATCTCAGCCATAGTATCATTGTTGTTGTAAATCACCCTATAAGGACTAGAAGTTTTTTAGAAATGAACTATAACATCTAGAATTTATTTCAAAATTAGTACCTAAAATTCCATATGAGGCTTTATGTGATGAATAATGGATTAAATAAATGAAAGATAAACTAAATTAATTTGATGGAAATAAATTCTGGACATTGGTTGAAAGACCTAAAGAAACATCTGTAATTGGAGAAAAATGGGACTTCAGATACAAATGTGATGAAAATTTAATAATCATTATAAATAAATTAATTCTAGTTGCTAATGGTTATAATAAACAAGAGGGACTGGATTATGAATAAACCTAAACTATGTTAACAAGAATTGAATCTATTCAGATGCTATTATCCTTCACAACTTTCTTAAATTTCATGATTTTTTTTAAATTGCTGTGAAGAATTCTTTTCAAATGGATATGTTTAAAAGGAATTTTTTGTTTAAAATCTTCATGTATTTGCAGATATGAAACATCTGGAACATTTTTTCAAACTTACCAAAATGTTAGGTGGACATACAAATCATTTAGAGCCTAGTAAGATACAGTAACATGAGTTTTTCTTCAGAAAACGTTTTCTAAGGGTACTATTGATCAAACACTTATTATAAAGAAATAAAACAAAAAAATAATCATTCAAATATATATTGATGAAATTATATTTAGATCAACTGAGTAATATTTAAAATATTATTTTTAAAATCATTCAAAATTTGAGTTTGAGATGACTATAATAGGTGAGTTAGCATTTTTTTTTGGTTTTCAAATTTCTCAAAAAAATTAAAATAGAAATATATATCCCAACATAATTATATTGAATATATTCTTAAAAATAATTAATTTTACAATAAAAAATGTATTAGTACATTAATAGGGACATAAAATGATCTTGAAATTGATGAATCCAGACAACCAGTAAATCAAATAACATTTTGATAGATGATATAAAGCTTACTATACATAACATGTAATCAACTGGACATAATATTTTTAGTATTATTTTGTTTTAGATATCAATAAAATAAAAAGGAAACCCATTTTTTAATCTGTTAATAAGGTTTTTCTTTATCTAAAGGGAACTGTGGATTTGAGACTTTTTACTCATCTCGAAATGATTTTGAATTTATAATTCTTTCAGATGTTGACATTGATGGTTGTTGAATGAAAAAAAAGCACATCCATAACTTTTCATTTCATTGGTGATTATTTATTTTCTTTTTCTTTTAAGAATCTATACTCAATAGGAATTTCCACTACTGAAGCTGAATCTGTGGTAGAAGGAAGATTTTTTTATCAATTGTTGTTGATGTAACACACACACAGAGATTATGGCATGAGTTTCACTAAAACTCAAATAATATGTGACAACACTAGTGACATATATTTAAGTAAAAACAATACACCTAACTCTCAATAAAAACACAATGATATTATTAATCAGTTGCTTAGGGTTCATTCACATAAAAGAGATATTATTTTAAAATTTATAATAATGCAAGAACAACGTGGTGATAATTTTTAAAAATGATTTCTTATCGATTGATTTGAGTACATTAAATATAATTTAGGATTGATCAATATAAATTAATCATTCACATCTACTTATTTTCTAAATCATCTCCTTAAATTAATTTACTTTTTTTCCAAGGGGAAGTACATATGTTGGACAGATAAAAATATCCCTTACCAAAAATATTCCACACCCATTTTTTTCATACCTCATAATTTTGGTACTCATAATTTTCCTACTCATTATTTTCATTCTCAGAATTTGAAGACATTGAATTTTCGTACTCATAATCTTCATACACAAAATGTTTATATTTAGAAATTTCATTTTCAATTTTATTTCTTTATAATAATATTTTAATATTTTTTAAAAAATTGTTTTTGATGAAAAATTCCTCAATACCAACAAACCTATCCTGAGATTCTTCAAAGTATAATTTAATACTCTAAATTATTTTAATTAATTTCTATTCATTGGTATTCGATTTTTTTAAAAAAAAACTTTATATGATTTACCCTGAATACAATAATAGTTTCTTAATAATATAAAATTTAAAAACCATCAAAAGTTCATATCAACCATTGGATCTCCTTGATCTACTTTGAACTATATAATTTAAATTATCATATTTCCTTCTCCTATATAAATCCCCCCAAATCCCACATCAGTTTTCTTATTATTTATGATAAAGTTCTACTGGTCCTCAAATAGTCAGGACCAAAAGTTTCCATAGTCAATGTATTCAATCATACTCATGTCTGAATCGTTAGCAACTTCTCCAATGGAAATTGAACTAATATATTACTATAAAAAATCTTTTATACTGGGTAATTTTACTAATCACATAGATTTATTACATGTATGGTTCATCTCTGAAAATAATCATTTAGTTTCAAGGATGGGATGTACTGCGTGTGTAGAAACCTAAAAACCATGATCTGTTCATCGTGGATGAATTCACAGAATTATACAAAACTATGAAGCTTGATGATGACATGAAGGTATCGATTTATATTAATGATAGTGAAATCAATATGTCTGTAAAAAAGATGCACATTTTCTTAACATTCCATCTGAAGTGGAAGATTTTTTTTTCATGCATAAGTTTTCAAAATAAAATTCAATATTTATAAATGAAATGGATGAGAAATATATTTTTTAGATTCAGGCAGATAAAATAAAAACCGTTCAACTTTCATCTATTTGATGACTCACTACACTCTGGATAAAAGTTCACTTAATCCCCAGGAGTGGTGATGGAGAAACTCAAAATGTTTCAGATCTCTTTATAATTGATTATCATGTGAATATGAAGAAGATAAAATTAATGGGTTTCATATTAGTAACAATAATTAATCTCAATTATGGTTCAATCAAGTCCCAGTATATTAGGTTTCTACCCATCCTTAGTAACATTATTCACAAAAGATTGGAGTTTTTCAATATTCTTCAAAAGACAATATAGTGAAATCTGATAATTCTTTTGATTATTGAAGTTATAGTTTGGATATTGAAGTTTCATTTTGATCTAGAAACTATAATGTTTTTAAGTATGTTGAACATGAAACTTAAAAAGAGACAGTTGATGTAATCCAAGGAATTCTAAATAAATCTATACCTATTTTTTTAGAAAATGAAATGAAACCCAAGTATAATTATGTTATCAAGGAAAATAATAAAATTGATTATTGTGCAAAAATAATGACCAATTGGAGAAAGGATCTATCTGAAAGGAATGTAGAAGACATGTAATTTGGTCTCAATCCTAATAAGGATTTTGCGGGAATGATTATGGCTGATGAAACTCTAAAATAATGTCAAAAGAAAAAGAAACTGATTAAGACAAAGGCATATATGATTGGAATCCATAATTTTTTGAAAGGATTAGAAAAATTATGTGTCGAAATAAGTGTAAAGGAATAAGTTAAAAAAGAATTATTCTCTCATTCTATTAAAATAAAAGTAAATTAGAAACCCAAAAGTGGGAGAAGAATCAGAACCATCAAAAAAATTTAACGAACATTTTTTAATAGATAGACAAAACATTAAATTTTTTATGATAGGTGAATAAATCAATTAAGGTGAAGGGAAAATTAAATATAAAATTTAAGAGTAATAATTATAAGAATAATAAAATGAACAAAAGGAAGAAGGAGAAAATATAATGGTGAAAAAGAAACTGCTGAGGAACAAAAGTATCAACACTATAAAATAACAGTAAGATCTTACCAAGCCACATAAAGGAAATTTCCATCCCATTAAGTACAAACATCAAAGAAATACGATCAGAAATAACAATAATAGAAAGTAATCCATATCCCTGAAAATGAATAAGAAACCATATCTAATGTTAATCGGAATCAGAATTCAGATGATGAACATGTAGGAAGTCATATTGTAGAGCTTCCCAATAATGTGGAAAATACTGACTCAGACCATACAATCTCTTTGAAAATAGATCAATATTTTGTTCTAGAACATAGAATATTTTAAAAGGAAATCCTATATTTACCATGAATATAAGATAATGTTGATTTTTTTGCATACAATTAAAATAAGTGATCATACTCTATTGAGCTACAAACAATGAGACTGATGAAACTTGATACCAATTTAAATGTATTGTAAGAAAGCACCAAATAACATATAGTGTATTATAATAAAGTTGAGAAATGGTCTCATAATCCTGATTAAGGTGTCAAAAATCATGAAGAAAAACATTAATATATTATAGAACTTTTGAATGAACTCTCATATACATTCAATAAGTTACAAAGAGATTCTCGTCATAAATTTAAAACCATCAGAGGTCTATATGGAAAACATTTTAAAGATTACAAAGTGATTGAAAATAAGATTAATTTTATTCAATCATAAGTATCATATTCAATGTTTTATAGGTATGAGATGATTGAATTAAAAAATAATAATTTCATGATGAGAAATAGGAATGAAGTCCAATAGAAGAATAATAATGATCAAGTTGCCAAAAATTTACTCTGGAAGAGAAGTTGAAATCTTAAGAAGAACTGATTCAAACCCAGGATTAATTGTTTGAAGATCCAGAATAGAAATTCTGGTCGGAACAAGAATATTTTAAAAATCTTATGGAGTATAGGAATGAATTCATCAAAATGAAAACTATTGTCTTATACCTCATGAATAATGATAAGGAGAAGGAAAACAAAAGAAATGAATATTTTTGACCTCATGAAGTATTTTTTAAAAAAATTAAATGAAAAACATTGACATAAAAATTTCTTTTGATTTAATTTTATCCATTTTTTGGATAAATATACATTCAGTTTTTATAGATGATAAAAAAATTTATTACTTCATCTATTTTGTTTCTCTGAACATTTTATGGTATTAGGTGACATTCCCTACTTTTTTTTGTAATTCAGATGGAGAGAAAGTTTTATATAAGGGGAGAATGTTTTTGATAGGGGTAGAAATTCCCATAAAAGGGATAATGGAAGAATGAAAATTAAAAAAGGAGAACACTTTTAGTAAGGGGGATTATTTTTTATAGAATATTATCTTTAAGTATTTTTTATCCTAAGGGTAAGTTTAGTCTTGTTCAGTTTATATTCAGAAGAATTTTTTAACTCAATGTTAGATATGTTTAATTGTTCACCTCTAAATACAATGTTCATCTACTATTATAATCCTTAATTTTTTTTACTAGAGGTGTGTGCTTTCTAAAAAGGGGGAGATTTTAGATTCAAAAGCCTTTTTTTATATTTATATTACTTTTTTTCTTTGGAAATCACAAACCCACTTTTGAAAGGAATTGTTATATTTTATTTACTTTAAGGATTTTTTTAATTTTCCTCATTATGATTTTTCATATAAATATGATAATAATAGTACTGATATGTTTTACAGTATTAAATTATTATTTTTATAACCCTATATATGATTTACATCATACTCACTGAATATTATTTTCATTGGAAACACCAATTATGATTTCCATCATACCCACCATTCAGTATCGCACTGACAAGATACATTTTATTCACTATATTAATGAAAATAATCATGATCATTTATTTTTCACATTCTATTTTATGAGAAGAGTTAAATTAATTTCGGAAAAAAATTTATTGTATCTAGAAAATAGTATCGTATCAAAAGAAAAACCATTTAATAAATGTGATTTCATATATTTTTTTCCAATATGTATTATAAAATGATGTCATTGTTTTAGTTACAAGATGACTGTTAGAGTTCTAGTTGTCCAAGTCCGTCTTATTTTTTAGGAGAAAATTTGACTGTTGGAATCCAAGATGATTGTTGGGACATTGTCCTATAAATACCAGATTTTTTGAATGGGATCTAATATTTTTACAAATTGGAGACATCTTGTGAGGGAACTGTAAAAATTTATACTTCATGTGAAACACTATGAATTCAAGTTGTCGACTTAACATTCTAAATAATTGTTACTATCAAGAGGTTTTCCTTTCATATGTTACATCAATAATTTGGGATAATGATTGAGGGATTCTATGGAATGAAAGATAGTTTTGTCGATCATTTGTGGATCTAGGGATTTCGAGTCTGTGAAGAAATAAGCACTGATGACCTTCATGATGGACGATGTGTGGGTATATCAAGATAGAAGTCAGTCAATATATTGAGGGATTACCCTAGTGTGGGTAAGATAGACTTTATTGAATGTATTAATCCAGGGACCTTTATCCATTGTTATTAGATACCCTTCTTGTTGGGTTAAAATAATTGTATTATTTTAATTGTTTACATTTCAGTTACTTTGTATTTGAAATTGAATAATTTTATATATCCATTTTTATATTCTTTACTTTTTTATTATGAACTTTGTAATTACAATTCTAGTGATTATGTTATTTTCAATTACTCAAAATGATTATGTATTCTTTATAATTGAATCATCTTATTTTTTTTTACTTTGATCATTGTAACCATTGATATTATGATATTATATGTGCTTAATATATTTAAATAATCTCTACCATTAATACTATTAGTTTCATTTCTGACATGTGGATTAATTTATCATAATCAGACTAATTACGATACTTATATAAATGGACCCATATCCTTGCCCAATAAATTTTTTAATAAATTAATAGGTATTGTGAATTGAAAAGGATTAAATTATTTTAATATAAATTCCTTTATAGATGAAACTAAAAAACAAATAACCTAACATTTACCCCCATTATTGTGACATATTCATATCCAGTACAATCCAACCTATAATTATAAGTGGGAGAGGATTTTTTGGCACCACAAAATGTGTCTCTTGAACTCTGTTGTATAATTAATGATGTGACCCTCACATAGATAATTAATTTAATGAATTATTAGAGATGTGTCTATATGCTGGAAGAAGATGCATTCTATATTTCTATATTCCAAAAGACTACTCTAAAATAAGGGATAACTTGAAAGAACACCCCTCTAAGGGTAGGATATGGATTTCCATGATCGATGAAAAAAGGTGTCGATGCATTAAAAATTCATTTTTGGAATTTATTCAATGAATATTTGTTTTATTCACCATATTAACAAGAATATACCTCTTTGAGATGTTATATTTAACTGGTCTTTGTTCCCAAATGAACTCATGGATCAAAATTTATGGAAATTACAAATTTGAAAGTAATTGTAAAGTGATTTTCATCACTACGCAGTGTACTATAATGGAAATATAGCATGTACAACTTCCATATATAGTTATTACACATAAAATAGCATGGAAAGATAGAATAGATAGCTATATAAGAGTAACTCCCTCATCTAGGGTTCCATATTTTCCTACAAATAGGACACTTAGGCTACTCATTTGGACAACCAACAATATAGAACAAACCCTCTATAGCTAGAATAGATATCTAGCACACACTACTAGCACATATAGCTAGTGCCAACATCTAGTGTTAGCTGCTAGCAAAGAAATATAGCACGGAAAGATGGTGCAGAGTAACTCCCTCACCCATGGTTCCATTTTTTGCTTCTAAATAGTACCATTGGCTCTTAATTTTGATGCACAAAATTCCCTAGAGGTCAGATGATTCTCTGATCTCCATAGTACTATTATCATGCACTATGTAACCTTCTAGGAAGTTCTTTAACACCTAAATAATAGATAATTAATGGGGAATAGGGAAATATAATTCCACTCAGGGGTTTTAACAACTACACATTGCAAGGAAATCACCTTACCCCTGATTAATGAAGACTAGCATGAGCTTCCAATACTTATCTATGGACTTACACGATATACCTACGAGAACACCAATGGAGACCCTTGAATGCATGAGCAAGGTCTTTTCCAAGTGTAGTCACCCAGGGGGTCCTTTACCCAAGATGCTTCAAATTCACTATATCTTACCTACACGAAGCACCCCTTGCATGAGCATCCTTGGTTCTCCCTACCTTCCAGCTTGCGTGGTCCATTCATTGGTCCATATTCAAATCCATCAATGAAATACCCTCTCCTCATTTTTTCCCTTATCTGATAGGGATCAAATAATACCCTCTACTAAGTCCTCTTGACTTACAAAACCATGGGAAAAGGCACTATAGAGTGTCTCCCATTTGGATTTGTATTTCTTGTGGTCAGATGTTTCCCACACTAGATATACCAAGAGGAAAGGATCTATAGGGAACATATATATTTTTATATCTATTGTTACCAGGACCCCTACCCTAGGGACAGTGTGAGGGATTTCCCGGTCTTGGAGATTAGGGTTTGGACCATGTTCTTCCTTCTCATCTCTGAAAGCCAGAGCCTTTAGTTCCTATAATGGAAGGTAAGGATCATGAATTCTTATCCATTCAACAAGATATTAGATCCTCCTCAAACAATAGAACCAGTTTCAAGTAATCTATCTTTGAGTTAGCCCATAACATTTCATGAACGAGGTCAGAGTCTTAGTCCTATCTACATCTAAATCCTTAACCTGCATTCTTTCCCCACCTTGGACTCACATCCACTGTGAACTGAAGAGAGATAAATACTATATCCTCATCCTATTCCACCAGTGGAGAAGGAAATGTTATTGGTTTTTCAAATCTTCTTCTTCCTCTTATTTCTCATACTGAGAATGACTCATGTGGGCATAGAGATTACTGATGATCTTGACACCGACATGATCCATGAGATAGATTGTACAACAAGAACTTTGATTCCGGTAATAACTAGGATATATAGGAAGATTACCAGAGGCCCTATCTCAAGGTAAATCTTCTTTAAAGATTAGTCCTAATCATAATCCCAAATTCATCAAGACATCCTCCTTCGGAGTAATCCTCACAATCCATTATATGGGTATCCTCCTTTGCTGTAAACCCAAAAATAAGGCCCAAAATCACCATGATATAATAAATCACTCATGGAGATTTATATATGGAATCTTATTCAATAATAAGACCCAACTACATTCTCGTAATGGGATATACTCCCCTATGAGACATACCAAACTACATGGGCATCTATTCCCTTCCAAATGGTTTACGTAGGAAGTCTCTTTGAGGTTCAAACCCATATCCTAAAACAATCTGGTTATTTTTATTCATATTTCTAAAATGGTTTAATTAATATTGGAAACTCATAGACCTTACAGGTTCCATGGGTTGCAGTGTCATAATTCTCAAACCAAACATTGAATAGGAACCTCCAACCTAGACATCCTATCTAAATGTTATTAAACTATACGGTTGGGTCCTTATCAAATTACCATAAAAGGTATGATGTTTCCCATTATGTATCATCATACTACATGGTCTCTTATTACATGAAAAAGGATACATAGGAATCCCATATATGGGTTCAATCCTAACACAAAAAAACTCATCTCCTGGGATGAAAATAAACTCCATAGTGATTCTCATATCCCCGGATGACGATAAACTTTGGAGTGACCTTCATATCCCTGGATGAAAATAATCTCCAAAGTTCCCCACTATGTTGCTAAAAGACCTGCATAGTTGTAATATTGTGCAGATAATCTCTAAGTAGTATATGAGAGGATACCACTGATAGAGAACCTTAGATACATACATATATCTATGTTCATGAATAACCTCATATATGTACAGATGATTATAAATTCCACACAGGATAATAATTTATTTCTAATTATAGGATAACCCATATAATACATGGGAATTATTGAATGATTCATGAACATATATAAAATCTTAAGAGAGTCCCGGAGTAGTCAATAATCCACCCCAAAATACTCTGATGAGACCAACCTCTTATCCTCTAGACCAATGTGAGTCCTTAAGCATCGTAGGTCAAAATATATAATGAGAATATGCCTTTGGATCCCAGGTCCCCATGGATACAGAACTATCAGGTATTTCCAGTTCCATAAATATACTTGTTGGAAACCATTTGGAAATAGAAAACCATAACATGGTGATAATTCTAAGGGAAACAATATCTTCTGTATGTATAGTGATAAGATTAGTAATTACAACTACCATACCATTTGGTTTTTCATGAGGAAAATGATTTCACATTCTATTGCACTCATCATTAACACAGTTCTTTGGGTTCCAACCATTGTCTAAAACCAGAAATCATTCTGTGAAAAATAGTAATCGTAGTGTTATAACTACATAATAAGGGGAACTTACTTATAATATTTCAATATATGATATTGTATGTTTAATCCATGGTTAATCATGATAATTAAATAATATATATTATTCTAACCTAAACATAGACTTGTCCTTAGAGATATCCATATTAATATCCTTAGAAATATCTCTTGGGATATCACTATGGTTTTCTAATCCTATTTTCCAAAGGTTAACTAAACCTTTGTTCTGATACCAACAATAAAGGCCTCAGAATTTCATTTATAGATATTACATATTTTTAGATGAATATTGATTACAATACTAAAACACGCAATTGATGACCATAATTTTATAGTTCCATTGGATATTTGGAAAACATTTTTCTAATTTGGTGAATGATATTAAATATTTCCAACAATGATCATCCTCTATAGTACCCCTCCCTAAAAACGTCTTTTATAACCTGTGGAAAATAAAACATATGAAAAGGGTGAACTTAGATACTCAAGATGTTTGAACAAGGAATACATGTATGCATGAACATGAGAATAAGTGTAGGATATTGTGATCATGACATTAGAATATGATATCAATCATATCAATGATCATAAACATGAAACATGGCAGACATATTGGATGCTCATATGAAATGAATAGTTGGGGAATCAAGAGAATAAGCTATGAAAACATAACATATGAATAATACATTGAATTATAGCATACATATATATATATATAATTACTTCCATATTAATCAATGCATAGAAACACGTCTATCTCAATGGAATGGGTTCACACCACAAACCTTCTTAGTAGTCAAGGTTCACTCCCAAAACCATCTTAGTAGTGAAGTTTCAATCCCAATACTATATTAAAAGAAAGTTTTCTTTACTGGACAGATTTCACTACCCATTTAACTCATGTCTATATCCTAAAATATAAATCATTACCCAATTCATTAGAGGGATATATAGGTCCCACTATTAAAATAATGAAAACCATAGATATGTGTTCCACGAGAAAATAAATAATTCATTATAAAAATAAATAAACCATATAAATAATAAGGATAATATCATTGAATCACAACCCTACTAAATCATAAGAAACATTAATTTTTTTTATCATATATGGAAAATGGTTTTTCAAATATCAATGAAATAATTCTTGAGGAAAATATCTTTTCCAAATTTAAAATCAAACACTTTTTAAGTCATATCTTATTTATGAAACCTTCTTCATTCAAAATAAACATGAAAACATATTAAGGATTATTTGAAAACTATTTTAAAACTATTTGAAATAATGTTTCTATAAAAATTCATTAAATGTCCTTTAAAACACATTTAAAACAATTTAATACAACATTATTTTGAAAGAACATGGTTTTCCGACTGAAGAGAGAATAACATTACATGGAACTTATAATATCATGATATGAATTAGATTCATTATAAAACATGTAAATGTTAATTCCATACACATAAAATAATAATATTGGTTAATAATATAACATGTGTCTCAATGAGGGAAACTTGACACAAAATTACCTTATGGATTTGGTAACTGTTGAACTGTAAACCCCATGAAAGAGATATCATCAAATATATATGTAAATACCCAAAAGTTCTCAAAATAATACTCATAAAATAAATTCATTTTTATTATATTAACCACATAAAATAAGAAACTAGTGTATAATTCATGTGTCACACATTAATAAAATTGAGAAAAAATAGTTTACCTTATGTTTTGACTGTGTTCATACTCGTACAAACTTCCACTTCTTTGGGAGTCAACATTTTATTTTTATAAAAGGACTCAGTTGGTTTTTTTTCTCAATAAATTCATCTAGGATGAATTTAGGGAAGTATTTAGGATATTTGGATATATTTGGGTCACACCAAATAGGTTCTAGATTGTGAAGAAAGGAGGAGAAGAGGTTCCATTTTATAAGACACGGAAGCGGAGCTTTTGGAATTTCTCAAACAATTTAATTTATAATAAATTAAATCTTAATTAAAATGACACCAAATGGAAATGTATTCAAATATAATGTGGTATGGGGTGCTAATAAAATCAACCAAAATATTTTTGATATGTTTTGGTTCAATTTTAATTTTTATCATTTTTATTGAATCATAGTTAACCTTTTTTTATTTTAATAGTGATAACCTCATTTTCAATATAAATGGGGGATATTTTTACTTATATGGTGCTAATTGAGTCATAAATGAACTATTTATGATATTTTGAACCATAAATAATCCCATTTATCCTAACCTGGTATTTTTATAATTTGTATCTAATTTAATAAAATATTGTTTTCATAAAATATCATTATTGTCAATTTTGACACTATTCGTTACATTGACTTTATAAAAATCAATAAAATAATATATCTTCTAATATATTATTTTATTAGAATACTAATATGTAATATTCTATTAAACAATTCTTTTATCAGCTGAATATATTTAAATTAGCTTCATTTTAATATTTTTTATATCACATAAATGAGTTTGTCATTAATTGAGTAATTACAGCATCATCATTGTATAATTATTTATGATAATTACAACTACAATGAAAATAAAAAAAATCAATGAACTTTAGAAACCTTTTATCTTTAAAAATATTATATTTAGTAGATAATTTCATTTATTTAACCCCATATTAAAAATATTATACTTATAAAAATTAGTATTCCATTTTGTCTCTATCTTTGATTTTAATAATATCCTTGTCACTTGCATGGACAAGTGTCTATTAAGTTATTAAATTTTAAACCTCATCTATTTAAGGTTAAAAAACATCATCCAATAACATTTGGGAATGTTTTATGGTAGTTATCTAATATCTATAATATTATATTTACCATCAATTACCAGATTTACCCTTAACTGTTTTAAAAATAATTAGTAATGATACTTTTCATATTGTCCAAAAATAATAGGTACCAATTTAATACAGTTGTACCTTATGTTTACTAAAACTGAATCCATTTTTTAAAATTAAATTAAATAGATTGGTATAAATTAACTAATAAATAATCCCTCATACAGGATGAATCAATGAGTTTTTGAAGGAAAAATGTTCAAAAGTTTAGAATATTTTTAGATCACATTTCCATGTGGAATTGACTCCAATGAACTATATTGGATTAATTAATATAAAATTATATGTACAATAACTTTCAAACCCACAAAAAATATAATTTAACCCTATAAATGTTTAATATGAAAAAATATGTGTTCATTTAAAATTCATTATTTTTCATTATTCATCAAAACAAGAAACATATCAAAAAAATAAGGAAAATCCAACCAAAGTAAATTTTGATATTTTTTTCAAATAATAAGTTTAATTTTTGATATATTCTTTATAAATTTTTTAAAAACTATATTTAAAACATATGCTCCATTAAAAGGTTGAAAACTACCTTTTTATCAGTATACTTTTTTTATACATCAAATTCGATGTGTTATTATAATATATATATATATATAATAAATAATATGAATATTAAAAGATAGATAAAATATTATATATATATATATTTAATATAATCCAATAAGAGTTATTTTTTAACTTTTTTAGCATAAAATAAAGTATTGAATATTAAAATATTTTTTTCAGAAAAAGATTCACTTTTATTTAAAATGAGATTTACATGTGTAAATCATACTTTCTGAAATCATTTAATCATGTTATGTAATGAAAAAAACCAATATCCCATCCCACAAAATACCCAGCCTGATTCATGGCATGGCATTAAGGTCGTTCCTGATCCTGAATTGTTGACAACTACTGCTTGGGTATTAACAATATTCTTTTGGAATGATTTCACCCATTTACAAAAAAATAAATAACCAACAGAAATAAATAACACAATAAATGAAAATAATAACAAAAAAAGTTCATAAAATTATATATTCATTGTTCTAAAACTATAAAAAAATGTTCTATAACAAAATGTTAAAAACAAAACTATCCCAAAATAAACCAGAATGCGATAAGAGAGGCATCACCCTCATGTCACGACCAACAATACCTACAATAAGTGGAACTCTATCAACAAGATCCTTCGTCACCATGATACATATGTCCTATACCTATTTCATATATAACAAAGTATAAATACACCCAAACATGTTTTCATGGTGTGATATAAATCCCAGTTGGATGTCACCCAAAAGGAACTATTTCACACTCTAACATTTGAAGGCAAATTAACATGCACGTTTTCATGAAAATGATTAAAACATTTTTAAGGAATAATTTTAAGGAAACACATTTCTAATATACTATTTATTAAATTAAAAATGAACACATGTTCAAATATATACCAATGTCTAGACCTATATCTCATTAGCATCATGTCAAAAGAGATCATCATGGGTAAATCGCTAATGGTAACAAAAACGAGTAGGATTATAGAAACCTCATACGTTGGTGATCAAAATCCTACAATGAACTACCACCAACATCTTAATGCATGATCCATTCGAGGGGAATATATCCCAAGGTCTAATGGTCTACAAAAAAACGTTCTTGTGAATGATCCACTAGAGGGGAATACATCCCAAGGTCTAATGGTATCTAATAATATCACATGTTTAGTTTGTATTGCAATTGTAAATCCTGGTATATGAATCAGGCCATAGCCACTTCAAAATAAACTAGTGTACTATTTCTAGTTTTCCAACCTAAATACTCGAGATTCCCTTTACGCTCCAATTAAATTTCACAAACAACATAAATCAATACATTCTCATACACATTCCATGCATCATAAGAACATAATGAAGTAATAATATTCCATAAAAGATCCATTTAGAAATATATTTCACAAACCCAGACAATTTATAAAATCCTTTGGGAATCACAACAAGAATAACACATGTGTAGGCTTATATTTTCCCTCAAAAAAACCACGTTCAAATTTATATTCATATATATTTTTTTTATAATATTCTTCACAAATTCAAGACATATTTAAGGTTCACAACAAAATATCCAATAAGAAAAAATTTCATTTCACATAGGAAGATCCACTTTCAACACATTTGACCCATTATATTTTATTAAAAAACATTTCATGCCTTTCACACAAGGAGTAGAACCTTTTCAAGAAACAAAACTACAAGTAATGTGAGGAATGAAAAAACATTCCTTTAAAACTTTATTTTTATCACATGTGTTTTTCCAACCTTTTTCAAAACCAGATACACACCTCACAAAAAATCCATGGAATACACATAAACACCCAAGATAACATATCAAACTTATCTATTGACTCAAAATCATGTAAACACATAACTCAAAAAAGAAAAATTTATGAAATTAGTGCAAAACAAGAAGCGCATCACCACAAGACCCTAATGAGGAACAACTTAAAAACACACATAAATATTTTTTCAAACAACACATGCTCAAACCCTTATTTGGTTATACACCTTGCTTTAAAAAAGAAAATAATGAAATAGGGGAGTACATCACTAAAAGTGGGAGTAATAATGAAGAAACAGACTTAAATGAAGTTTCCTAGAAGAATTATGGTAAAAACCACCCAATGATTATGTTTCCAAGGCTTCAAGAATTCCTGGAAGAGGCTCTCATGGCTGCAAATCCCAAATGAGGCATATGGGAGGGGAATTGGGGATAAATTAAGAGGGGGAAAGAAGGAAATTTCTCAATATTTAATGACATGGATAGGAAACATGCTTTTCCCGCATTGTTTTCAAAATAATGTTGCAACCTTGCATCCCTCATTGTCATAGAGGAACATGTTGTACAGTTAACCTATAGGGTTTGACAAACTATTCACCAACTGTGTGGTGTCCACAGTCTGTAATGGCACATGGTTGCACTGTTTCATTGGTAAGGGTGCATGATTTTCCCTAACTATGCACCAACCGTGCACCACCTACTATCAAGACCAAGTTCTTCATTTTTCATCAAAATCTTAATGGGAAACTGTGGTATAAATATTAGACCACAAATAATCAAGAAATTACCTCCTAATGAAAACACTGATGTCACATGTTCCTACCCACGATTCTATTAGCTAGGATATAATGTTCTTATTAAAATAATTAAAATAATAAAATACATTTCATATAAAATCTATGTTCTAGGTAACACAAGCTAAAGCAGTGTTGCGTTTAATAAAAGCTTATCATGGTGTAGCATGCAATGCATGGTATCAAAGAAATTAGAAATTCTATCTCATAAAAATTTTAGTGTGTAACACATATTTTGATGAATCGTGAAACTATATTTATAAATCCACGCAATAGATTTATTAATACATTATATCACATGATATCATGTTATAACTCCTTGGTTGTGATCTTTTCCCCATGTTTATGAAGCCTCAGTGAAGATCCAAACCTATTTTTATAGTTCCTTGGTGATAATCCTTAGACTAAATTTATGATTCCATTGTGATGAGACGTGGAATATGCTTATGATTTCTCAGTAGTAATGTGTGACTTATAATTATCATGCCATTATTTATGTTTATTCACATTAAAAAATTTTACATGATTTAATTTTTTTCTATCCTCTATTCCATATTTCCATGTTATATATTTTAAATCCTTTCACTTATAATTCAATGCTATTATTTAGTTACCCTTATGGTATATCACCCCATGTTAATTTTATTTTTACAACACCACTTGGATTTATATCTCACCTTTTATTTCTTTCATGTCCTTGGGTTATCCAATATTTCGATATGAGATATTTGTTCCCTAAGATAAAATCATAAAGATGTAAATTAAATGTTTACTTATTTGTCCTTTAAATATTTTTATGTGCATCTAATTTATCAAAGTAACTAAACAACAAATTTTTTTGATATGTTTTATATTATTTTTATTTTTAAAATGATGTAATAATATGTGAAGGATATGTAGCTCATTATATAATAACTCATGAGAATCATAATAAATGATATGATAACTTTAAACATCATCCTCGTGATCTCTAAAACATGACTCCCTGACCTTCTTCAAGATGGATGACTACATTTTCATATAGCATAAAAGTCATCTACCTTATGCTTCCCCATTACAAGATACCATGATAACAACTCCTATATCACTATTTATACATATATATACTCTCAAAAAGAATCTCTTTATGACTTCCTACTCTTCATATCCACACAAACATTCCCTTTAATCGATATGGAGGATATCTTAAATTCATAATCATGTATTAAATTCATCCACCTAAATTATTATTGTTTCATATCCCAATAAGTGATGAGATGTTGTATGATTTTATAATATGTGAAAACTATAATGAATAAAATTATAATGTAGTTCCACCACAGCTTCATAAAAAAACAATTTCTACCAACTAAAGATCATGTGAGGAATAATTAGTCTCATAAAAGAATAACTACTGAGACAAATATGATACCATTGGCCTATGTATCACCAAGACAAAACCCTATATAAGATGATATGAAAATTATAAAACCTCAAACATGACTCATTCCTTTTTAAATCAAAGGACATGAGTGTTGATCATCTTCTTCGTCAGGTATTCAAAATCTACCTAACACTAACCATTCCCTTCAAAGGCCTAGTAATTAAATGTCAAGGTCTTCAATGAGCCTAAATTTTGAGATAATTCATATATCAACCTTTTATAATAGTATTTAATACTAGATAATCGTGGTACCTCTATAACATTCATGGGTTATTCTTAAGAAACAATTTCATCAATCATTAATTAATCCACTTCTACACTCTATTGAGACACTACATTCACAATACAATTAACCTATAATATCATAAAAATACACTTATCTAGATTGTCATAAATTTTATAGTTCATAAAGACATAAATAATGTTTCTATATTGAACATAATGATCCTCCTATTACATTGACTTCACAAGGATTACATTGATAAATATTTTCATGAACTAATACTAGAACTAACAAAACATTAAGTTTACATGTCCCATGAAAAGTAGATTGATAATTTATGGAACGAAATAGAAATACCATGAAGTCAATTTTTCCATAATGACAGTTAAAGACATTATTAGGGATATATTCCTCCTTCCCTATCAATAGATGATATCAACATCATAGAGCAGTCCTTGAAATCCAACAGGCACCCTTTAACTGATCAAACATGTCATCAATCCTTGGATGGGTGTAAATGTTATTTTCAATTTTATAGTTAAACAACTAGTAAGTTATGCTAAAACTCAGACTATAATTCACCTTCCTTGAAAATAACACCATGTTAAAAAACTCCACACAATAGTATATATGAATCCATTATACATCAAATCATATATCTAATTCGAAAACTAATATAACTCTAAATAATTCATTAAATTATGAGATATAAAAATTAAAGAGAGGTTGGGTTTTAAATCTATCTTGAACATGATATGATGCCAAAATTGTGGCATCAAAACCACTTTTTGGAAGACATACGAACACTCTTCAACAAACCATGAGAACTCCATCACCTACAATTTCACAAAACTCAATAGACAATCCACCAAATAATAATTCAACATATCTAAACACTAATAACATATCTGATTCTATAAATTGATAATACATATCCCACACCATCCTTTACTATAAAATAATAAAACTCCCCTCCATAAGAAATTAATAATTTCATGATCATTTTATAAAAAATCCATTCCATGAATGATATTTATGTTTTATCTATAAAAATCATAAATCCTTCCCTGATATATATTTACCCATCATTGGTTCACAACTCAAACACATATCATGAAGACGAAACTAACGTCTAACTTGTGTAAAAACACTCAGGGAACTATAAGCCTCTCTACACTGAGTCCCTGAGACTGCACTAAGCTATTTTGAATGAATATGTGTTATCCTCGTGAATGAAGAAACCAAAGCCAATGTAGAACATAATCGTACAGTACCACATATGATATAAAACCTTCCTAATGTAAGTAACATCATCATATATAGTTTAATATACCATTCTCTACTAACTCACTAACCCTGGTGATGACTAATGCAAAATCTAAAGGAGTGACAAACAATCTACCTTTCATAGAAGAATAGTAAAATGGAAAAGGAAGAATAAAAGAACATGAAGAAAATTGACATGGGACATAGAGATTAATGTGGTTTTGGAAATTATCCCTTTCTATATGGAGAGGTAGAAATATAACTATGTTGGTAATAAAAATAAGGGAAAATAAGTGTTTCACACAAAAGGAAACCATATATCGAATGAGTATATAAAAACAATCTGGTGAAGTTGTGACCAAAACCACATAGAAATTTGGTTGTGATATAATAACCAGTGGATAGAAGTTAATAGTGCTATTGTGACATTTCATAATCACCAATCACATACTATTATAGCTCCATGTCAATGCCTTGAATTTTACAATTCCTTTTCACATTATGATATTGTAATTTTACACTACTAAACCATTCAAAAAATCACCCACATAGAGCATGATCTTCTATTTTGAATAGCTTCGATGTTACACACTTAGATAACTTACCTAATCTCAGCTCTCCCCCCTCTTTAATCACAAATGAGTTCATCCCATAGAATATTATATTTTATACATAAAAATTAGGAAATTCTATTCTTCCCCCTTCTATGCTCCCATTATGATCTCTTATATTATATCTGTTATCCTTCATTCATTAATGGATACAAAAAGATACAAAAAATTGAAAAAAACTATTTATCATCACTAGATTCATCAACATTTTATATGATTTATTGGTTAAACAAACCTTTTGTAATTTTAAAAAAACATCCTTTATTAATTCATTGATAAAATGGTAATTTTATAGAATAAACTTCATATGGTCATGAAACACTAGGTTGTATTCCTCATGTATATCACATTTATTATAGCACATGAATACATTATCATCTTTTTTTTCAACTCCTATAATAATTTATTTAGGAAAATTGCATCATTCCAAACTTATATTATACTAATATGTGCTTCCTCTATGGTAGATAAATCCACAAAGATATACAACAAAGATATCCAATTTACAATAGTTATTCCATATGTAATCACATAATCGTTGGTACTTCTCCTACTATCAAAATCACTTCCAAAGTCAACATCCACATATCACTAAAATTAAATTCCTTCTATAAAAAACATAGATACTTCCTTGGTACACATTAAATACCTCAATATCCAGTTCAAATATTCATAATTTTTATTTCTACTGTTAGTCATGTACATGCTCACAAATCCCACAACATGATCAGTATCAGGTCAGGTACAGTCCATGGAAAACATTTGGCATTTAACAACTGATGTGTATGAAACCATTATCATATACTCATCCACTTATGATTTCTTTGTTACTTTCTCATTGGATATTTTGAAATGGATTTCCTGGGATACAAAAAATGGATTTTCTTCTAGTATTCTAAATCATTTCCAATCCATTCCACGATAGTCATCCAATGAAAACATCAATGTTTCATGTGCACGTTCTCTCTTTATCTTCAACCCAAAAATATTTCCAACATCTATTAGATTGTTTATGTTGAGCTCCTTAGTCAGGTTCCCTTTCAACTCACCAATTATCTTGATACATGACCCTGTAAATTTCCCTATATCCCCATAAAAAATAAATATAATGTATCCATCACCAATAGAATTATAATAGCATGATTGATCCATGGAACATCATATGTATGTATTTTTTTCTCATGAAATTACCAAAAATATTATTTTTCTACCAAGGTGCCTGATTTAACCCATACAATAATTTTTGGAGTTTTCACATTAGGTATTACTTTCCTGACTTGACATATACCAATAGTCAATGCATTTAAATATCCTCCTCTAGATCTTCATGAATTAAATTTAACTTCACATAAATTTTCTCAATATAAAATTCCGCAGATTTAATAATACATAAAACAACCACGGTGGTTGTATGTTTTACTACAGGTAATAATACTTCAATGAATTACACACCTTCCTTATATTGAAAACCTTTCACCAATAGCCTTTCCTTGTATCTCCTTTTACAATCACATTCATCCTTTGAATGTTACACTCATTTTTTATATAATACATTACTTTATTATGGAAAAGGTTCCATATACCATCTATTTTCTTCATGTAATAAATAAATATCCCCCTTCACAGGTAAGTCCCATATACTCATCTCATTCAGTTACATTACCTCTTAAGAAAATCTAGATCTCCACCATCAGTTAATAACAAAATGAATACATCTAAACATTACTTATCACACTTATTGATCACCTCAACTCCACTTGTGGAGTAGGATCGACTGGTTTGAGTGTCTAATGGTCTAGTACACCTTTAAGATTGACTTACTCGTTCCATTTAGATTCTTTATTCCCAATATCAAATTTATCTTTATAGAGGTGCTTATACATAACACCTTTATTAAATATCACATTTTTTTCTTCTTATCATTATCTCTTTCATATAATCCAAATGGAGATTACCAAACTTGTTAGCATCATACCCAATAAAGAAACCTGATTTTGATATAGAATCATGCTTTTCCCTTGCATCAGAATCTATATATATATATATTCCAAAGAGATAAAGACTCATAAATTTGGGTTTCATCAATCCTTTTCAAACCATATATTCATGGTAGACATTCTCCCATTGGTACATATGGACACATTATGATGATATATGTTTCCATGTTTACTTACACCTCTAAGAAAGTATTGAGAAACCCTATGTGCATCCATGTGATCCTTGTATGTTCATTCGGTTTCATATTCATCATTTTATCAGTGCTATTCTATTTTTGAGTACCTAGAAGTGTCATCTTTCACCGAAATCCATTATTAGAAAAACAATATCCATAAAATTAAGACTTCCACCCTCTTCTCCATTGTAAAACTTAAAATATATCATTATTTATCCTAACACATTCTCCACCATGGTCTTCATCTTTTGAAACATGTTAAAAAATAAAATTTTCATTTCTAAAATTAAACTCATACCTTCTTTGTTGTTTTGAAGATAAATTTCATATAATATTGTGACCCTCCAAGGAAATGTAAAAGTGTATGCCCAAATATATCCTTGGAAACTATCTCTATCTTCCCAACCTTCATAGTTTTACCTCCTTCTACAAATGATTCCCTTTTTTCAAGGATATAATCCTCACATAATTCAACTTACACCAACTTAAACTCTAGTATCATTCCTCTTATTTTAATTACCTTCATCCCCATATCACTAATGTGGACTATCCTATAAATAAATAGTGTTGAATCATTGAAAAAATATTTTGATGTCATTATGTTCATAATAGTTTTGGGCATAGTGTATAGTATACCATTCTTTTGTCCATGAGCTATAACTATAGATCACCTTGTAGTATTCCACAAACCACTTGTCAATATGGTACTAAAACATACATTATTAAGATTCCTAAAATAAATTTGATTTTCAATTAATATTATGATATAACATACATTATACATAACTAAATAACTTCAAATGTTTGTTTTAATATATGCATCTCCCTTCCCTATAATCAGCAAGGTTTCTTCATCAGTATGATTTATGTAGAAAAAATTTCTAGAAAAATTACATTTTTAGATACTCTAAATTGGAATCGTGAGGTAAAATTGATTCTAAAATTGAAGACTCTATATGGTTATCCATGATCAGTAGAATCATATCATTTGTTCCTTCTGCTATCATGTTTTTTGTATTTGTTTCAGGAACCATTATTTTTTTAATAACTCCTTCCTAACACATCATTTCGTCACTAAAATCATACTAGTTGAACCAAACCCTTTTAAAATGTCATGGATCGTTCCCAATAATTTTGATTATATATTATAGTTAACCCATTGAATGTATATACCTCTTACTTAGATGTTAAATGGATAAATATTGAATCTACTTGATTATCTTCTTCAAATATTTTCATAGGGGATTAGGTCTCAAAAATATGTTATAACCAAAATTTTATTACTTAAAGAACTAATAATTATTATTAGTGTCATTTCCCAACTATTATTAGTGAAGATACTAAAACTTGTGTATATACATCATCATCAAAAATAGTTCCCAATAATGAAAAATAATTTTTTATGGTGTTGAATTCATTTACATGATCTGCAAAAATATTTCATTCAATCAATTTCATATTAAATAATCAATGCATTTTGTAATATTTGTTTGACACAAAAGGCTTCTTGAAAATATTACAAAGTTATTTCATCAACATAGTCATTGTATTCTCCTCTTTGACGTTAAACATAATGTTTTTATCAAATAGAAATAATATAATTCCTAGAACCTATCTATATAGTATATCGAACTTAGTATTCCCTATCTTTTTTATCTTTTACCCAAAAGTTACAATTTTTTTTGATACAAATATTCTTTAGTACTATTCCTCTAGAAATAGAAGCTCGTTTCATCAATGTGATTTATCTTCCCCTTTAATTCATCCATAAAAATAGTTAAATAATAAAAAATATAACGTGATCTTCCAAACATCTGCTCTGATACCAATTTTTATTGAGACACTCTGAGCAAAAACATTTTATAGAAGAATAATAAATGTAAATGGTAAAAAAATGAATAAAAACGAAGATGAATACATGACACATACATTTTAATGGATTTGTTTATGTTCCCTATGTCCACCTAGAAGTAGAAATATCACAATTTTATAGTGTATAATTTCAATGAAATCACATTTTCACACACCCAGAAATCCTAGCATTAATGTTCTTATAAAGAAGATGATGAAACTGTGACACCAACTACACAGTAAGTCCACTGATATATTATAACTCATGATTGGATGTCCATAGAGATATAGTAACCTATAGGAATATCTAGTAAGATGATAATACAATTATATGTTGAATAACATACATCTATAGTGTCATGTTGCATGCTATTGTAGTAATTCAATACTGCATTATTGTTGTGTGCATTATGTTCTGTTAGCATTTGGACTAACTTCACCCAAAGGATCAAACAAAACCATTCTAATAAAGAAAACCTACATGACTACACCCAGTCTAATTTCCTGTAATTCATTTAATATTGCATGGTTTTCCTCTACTGACACCATCTCACCTATTATAATTAAAAGCATTTTATATTATCTTTTAATATGGACTCAAAGTAAACTAATATAAAATCTTCACCAAAAAATGATGACAAATATTATGAAGCATACCCAAGATGATCAACCACTAAAACCATTGATGATCATGACCTCCAACCATATGACACATTAGTACATAACATCTAGTAATATCATTAGAGATACCTACCCTAGAGAAATGTGAAGAATGCTAAGACTAGATCCTTTCCAGATAAAACATAAACTACCAACACAACTAAAAATCATTATATCCAACTCTATTTTATTTTAAAAATAAATTATATATGGAAATGATCCAATATATTAGTGAACCTCTTCAAACACCTCTACCTTATATAATACCTCTAGATACATAGGTAACATAAATGGGGTGATGTTATGTAAAAAAGTGGGATGCAATGCCTCTTCAAACTACTACTATATGTTATAATCAAGAGGTTAAGGGAATATCAAAGAATATTATTCAAATAAACTCCATGATATCATAAACAAATTCTCCCCTGCTAAAGTAATATAATCTTTTAATTTCTAGCTACCTTCAATGTCATTGAGAGAAAATAATTTAAAAAATGATTCTAGAAATTATCCTACGACACATTTGACACCCCATGATCTATATGGAATAAAAACCACCAATAATTTGTATAATCCCTTTTCTAAATAATGGATGATTGGAACCATTGATCCTTTCATTCATAATATAGACTAAATGGAATATGGATTTTTCCAAATATTATTATCCAATCTCATAATCAATTATTTACACTATACACATTTCCAAGCCCTGATACTATAACTCACATAGAATCGTCCTCCCAAACACATTATTCTTTTTTCAGTAAAACATTATACATTCAAATAGATCATTATATTGAACCTCACCAAAGGAAATAACATGTGAATGAAACCCACTAGTCATATATAAAAAGTAAGGAAACCCCTAATCCAGGAAACATGGTATCTCGTTTTATACTATTTAATAAAATTCATTTCATTCTCCCAAGATCACTGTAATTCCTACACGAATGAAAACAATATGATTTCTTCAGCAAAGATAGTTTACTAAGCTACAATTAGAATCGTCATAATTTGCACAGTCATAATTATTATGATCCCTAAAATGAATTATTGAGTTCTCTATATTTGGTTTTCTGTTCGGTTTCCTATGCGACGCCATATGATATGATTGATTCAGATTTTCTTCCTACTTAACCGATTAAATCCTCACTAGGGCCTAAAAATAAAATCCATATTAATTTTATACCATACCATGTCCTGCCAATACCCCTTTTGGGTCACTGGTGAAGTTGGGAGTGGTCTCTAAATCCAACCTCCAATAAGACCTTCATTAGAGAATAGCCTTGAGGGTATATAAATGATCATATTGGAGAAATTTTCCTAATAATCCTAGTAATAAAAAATACACCATTAATAAACTACATATAAAATAATTCCAACATCCCACAAATGAATTTAAGGTCATAAATAAAAATTTAATTGAAAATACCAAAAAAAACTCATTTGGAAATAACACATGAATATCAACCATGAGCTCCAGGAGAAAATAATGTCTAGCATAGTCATCTAGTCCCTTCTATAAATCTAATATATATTTATATATAAATTATTAATAAGACACATATACTTATTGTGATCATCCCATAAACGTATCATCAATTTTGGAATAGTAACAGTAATTCATTTGTAAACATATATAGAACAAACTCATTACTTATACCATGTTAACTACCACCAAAACTATGATATATTGATCCCAATTCACTAATATGTAACTGAATTCGAGGGCGACATCACCTCAAGGGAACCCCCTTGTATTCCAGAGGATACCAAATACTGTGAGGGTCTAATAGTTGTATATTGGGGAGATCAAACCCTCTAGAATTATACTTAATATAATGGAGTAATAAATAAAACTAAAAGAACAACAAAAGGTAATAATAGTTGATACCCGATATGGGATAAGAAAACAGACCATATGTAATTTTAGATGATACATATACAATTCAATCAAGCATAAAATATGTAATATGTAAAACAAGGATGGATAGATAAATAAATAAATAAATTTCTGAAATACAGTAAGTATCCTTATTATGATCTTTCCCCATAGTTCCTATGACAATTCATAACCCAAAATAAGCAATATCAAGATGCACGAGCCAAGTCATAACTTGCGTCAAATAGATTACATTGGGTACCAAATGGTGGCATGAATAGGGTGAGACTAAAACATAGTAGGCCACCACCAATGATGTCTAATGTTGTTCGTATAATGAATTTAAAACATCAAGGTGTACAATATATAAACAAATAAATCAGAAAAGTGGAGGTAAACTCGGGAATTCCACCTACTTCAACATAGTCACCACTATCACTACCCATGGGAATAGTATATTAATTAAGAGACCCATGGATATAATCCTAGTAATTAAAGAAAAATTATCCAATTCAATTAAAAGAGATAATCCAAGGAATTACCCTTTCTAAAAGGGATCTTTCCGGTCCTAAGGTATACGTCTAGGGTAATATCACGATATACTTTATGGATTCACATGTATATCTTGAGGATATACATGATTCACATGTATGCCAGTCGGTGACTACGTACATCAATATGAATAACTGGAGATCATAAAAACATTTGAATTTTATGGACTTTTTTGAATCATTTATTTCAAGTCGAGGAATGAATGAATGTAAGAAATTGACTACATCCAGGGTTATTTTACCCTTCACAATCAGATCAATGAACCATGTGGTTTCCTCATCGTTTGAACATTGAATTCAAAACTAAAATCCAATTCTAACATGATGATGAGATACCTATAAAAATAATCAGTATCATTCTATTAACATGGATCAAGGTCATTATGAAATAAAGAATACACACTACGGGAAAACCAATTATTTGTGATGAGAATAAATCACATCACAAATAGTCTGTCGAAGAGATTATTTGCGACGGGATGGTCAACCAATCACAAATATTCAAATATTTGAAAATGGAATAGGCACCATGTTATAAAATGTTACGTGCGGTTTGGTGCGTTTTGCGCGCCAAACCACACGAAAGAGTATTTGTGACGGGTTGGCACCGCCCGTCGCAAAAACCAGGAGGCGGTAAGACAAAGTTGGGACAGGGGGATCCCCTGTCGCAACTAGTTCGGCCCCCGAAGGTTATTTGTGATAGGTCCCATCCCAAATAAACGGAAACGGTAAAAAAATATTTGCGACGGGATGTTGTACGGTCACAAAAAATGTGTCAGCAGATCACTTTTTACGACGTGCCTCATCGCAAATAAACTTTTTACCGTCGACGATAATTAATATAACCGAAGGTAAATACGATGGGTCTAGTCGCAAAAGATACCGTTTGTGACGGGAATCCGATCACTAATAGTCTCGTCGCAACTAATCTAACCAATATATACCCCCTCCGTTTTTTCTTCTCTCTACCTGAATTTCTTGCTCCTCTGCTTCTGTAAACTCTAATTTTGGAGTGAATTTTTTTTGGGCTTTAGCTTTTTTTATGAAGAAGTTGTGAAGTCGCCTACAATTATAAGAGATCATGATTAAAGGTATTTATGTTTTATTTAATTTGGTATTTATTTCCCTTCATTATATTATTTTTAATTATTGATGTTTCGTTGTAATTAAGTTAGATTTAGATTGTTTTTTCATCAGTATTTATTTCTAACAATAAAATAAAATTATTGGTATTAATTCGTATTAATTAGTAATAATTAATCATTATAAACGATAATTAGTAATGTATATAAATAATTAGATGCAATTACTAATTAGTAGCTCTATTTTTTAGAAATTATTAGTAATTAACACTAAATAGTAATAATTAGAAAATAATAGTAACAAATACTAACATTTAGTAATAAATAATATTAATTAGTAATAATTAGTAAGAAATAGTAACAAATAGAAATAAATACTAATAAATACTAATAATTAGTAATAAATACTAATAATTGGTAATAAAAATACTAATTAATAGTAATAAATATTATTAAATAGTAATAAATACTAATAAATAGTAATAATTAGTAATAAATAGTTATAATATGTAATAATTACTAATAAATATTAATAAATACAAATAAATTAAATAAATACTAATAAATACTAATAAATAGAAATAAATATTAATAAATAGTAATAAATAAAAATAAATAGTAATAAATAGTAATAAATACTAATAAATAGAAATAGATAGTAAGAAATAGAAATAAATACTAATTAATAGAAATAAATACTAATAAATAGTACTAAATAATAATAATTACTAATAAATAGTAATAAATAGTAACAAATACTAATAAATACTAATAAATACTAATAAATACTAATAAATTTTAATAAATACTAATAAATAGTAATAAATACCAATAAATACTAATAAATACTAATATATAGTAATAAAAACTAATAAATATTAATAAATAATAATAAACACCAATAAATACTAATAAATACTAATAAATACAACTTAATCGTAATTAATAGTAATTAATAGTAATTAATAGTAATAAATAGTAATAATTAATAATAATTAGTTATAATTAGTAATAATTAGTAATAAATATTAATAATTAGTAATAATTATTAATAAATAGTAATAAATAGTAATAAATATAAATAAAGAATAATAAATAGTAAAAAATACTAATAAATAGTAATAAATACTAATAAATAGTATTAAATATTAATAAATACAAATAAATAGTAATAAATAATAATAAATAGTAATAAATAGAAATAAATACCAATAAATAGAAATAAATAGTAATAAATACTAATAAATACTAATAAAAAGTAATAAATACTGATAAATAGTAATAAATAGAATTAAATAGTAATAAATACTAATAAATACAAATAAATAATAATAAATAGTAATAAATTCTAATAAATTTTAATAAATACTGTTAAATAGTAATAAATAAAAATATTTAGTTATAAATAGAAATAATAGTAATAAATTTCACTAAATAGTAATAAATACTAATAATTAGTAATAATTAGAAATAAATAGTAATAATAGTAATAATTAGTAATAAATACTAATAAATACAAATAATTATTAATAATTAGTAATAATTAGTAATAATTAGTAATAATTAACAATAAGTAGTAATAATTAGTAATAGTTGGTAATAATTAGTAATAATTAGTAATAAATAGTAATAAAAATGACTAAATAGTAATAAATATTAAATAATAGTAATAATTAGTAATAATACTAATAAAAAGAAATAAATAGAAATAAATACTAAATAATACTAATAAATACAAATAAATAGTTATAAATACTAAAAATTAGTAATAATTAGTAATAATACTAATAAATAGTATTAAATAGTAATAAATACTAATAAATACTAATAGTTAGTAATAATTAGTAATAATTACTAAAAATTAGAATAATTATTAATAATTTGTAATAATTATTAATAAATACTAATAAATACTAATAAATACTAATAAATACTAATAAATACTAATAAATAGGAATAAATAGTATTAAATTGGAATAAATAGTAATAATTGGGAATAAATAGTAAAAAATAGCAAAAATTGTAATAAATTTTAATAAATACTAATAAATACTAATAAATAGTGTTGAATGCTAATAAATAGTAATAAATACTAATAAGAAGTAACAAATAATAATAAATAATAATAGTTAGTAATAAATATTCATAAATAGTAATAAATACTAATAAATACTAATAAATAGTTATAAATACTAATAAATTGAAATAAATACAAATAAATTGTAATAAATAGTAATAAATAGTAATAAATACTAATAATTAGTAATAATTAGAAATAATTAGCAATAATTTGCAATAATTTGCAAAAACTAGAAATAATTAGCAATAATTAGAAATAATTAGAAATAATTAGCAATAATTAGCAATAATTAGCCATAATTATTAATAATTATCAATAATTAGAAAAACAAATATGAATAATTAGTAATAAATATGAATAATTACCAATAAATTAAAATAAATTACAATAAATAGAAATAATTAGTAATAGTTTACAATAATTGGAAATAATTTTACATAATTAGCAATAATTAGCAATAATTTGAAATAATTAGCCATAATTATAACTAAATAGCTATAAAATCAATTTTAATAAATTATAATAAATTGTAATAACTTAGCATAATTTTCATTGGATTGATGATACTCTTTTTGCTATATGACATTTCTCCTTTCAACTCTCACCAACTCAAAACATACTGAAAAGCATGATTCTCTATATACATATCCATTCTCGTAACAATAAGTTTGAATATACATTATAGGACCATATTTTTAATAATTTTTTCAGGCGGTGATAGTTGCAAGAAGACGATTCATCAACGAAAAGGGGGCTCTTTTGTCTGACGGCTCATTTACATGCATCTTTTTCAGACTGAAATAAAAATGTAGAATTTGCTCAGATGACCAATTATACAATCTCTTATGCACGATAATGAATAAGTGTACCTCTAAGAAGATTCTTTGTTGTATTTTCAATGTGATAAAGTTGTAAGTAAATGAGCCGTCAGACAAAATAGTATTCGTTGATCCACTGAAAATTGTGTTGCCCATAATTAATGTTAATTATTAAGAAGTAGTTGTAATTTTTTATCTTCTTTCTTTGGATAGTGTTTTTCTAATTTCAAACATTCCTAAATAGTTATGATTTTATATATTGTGGAAAAATATGGAACATGGAAGTCGACAACAGTCATTATTAGATGATCGTACCTGGATAAATCATCGTAGAAATCCAAATGGTTATTGTTTAAATAATTTATATATTAAGGTTTTTGAAGCTTTCTTATCATTTTCATTATCAAAACCATAATTTATTTCAGAAGGAATAATTAAGTGACCTTATAAAAAATGTTCTCTGAGAATGTTTAACACATTTGAGAAGGTTGGGGGACATCTCTTGTTGTTTGGTTTTCATCATGATTATGTATTTCGCTATCAAAACAGTGAACGTAGTTACAGAGAAGATACTAATAACTTTATTCTTGATCCATCGGGCTTTGAAAATTTAGTACATGATGTTGCAGGTCCATCTGTTCAATTAATAGAAACTCAAGATGCTATTGATTTAACTCATGAGTAGGCACCATCTAACTTTTATGAGTTTATGAGGTATGTCAAGGATGCATTATATTCTAGTTGCAAGATAAGAAAATTAGAAGCAGTTGTAAAATTTAGGTCTATTAAATCATATAATGCAATGCCTAATAAAGGTTTTGTTTAGATATTTTTTTGGTTAAACACTATTAACTGAAGGAAATGTGCTGACTGAAAATTACTATGAGAGCAAGAGACTGGTTCGTAATCTGGGACTTAGTTATCGAAATATTCATGCATGTGAAAATGATTTCATCTTATATTCTGGTGAAAATGAGTCATTGGATATTTTTCCCACATTTGTACAATCGAGGAATAAAGATGCTCAACCGGGGAAGTCTGGATCGATTCCAGTGAAACAGTTGAGATATTTCCCCCTAACACCCAGGTTGCAACATTTGTTTATGTCTCAGAACATAAGGTCAATGATAGCATGGAACAGAACCAAGATTTCAACTAATAAATTCCTGAATCATCTATCTGATGGTTATTCATGGAAACATTTTGACCGAAAACATCCTTCTTTTTCTTTAGAATCTCAAAATGTGTGATTGGTTCTTTATATTAATGAGTTTTTTCTGATTGGTTCTTACAGTAGTCAGTATTAATGTTGTTCTGTCATTATAACTCTATACATTTTACCTTCAACGATGTTGATGAAGGATATCTATATCTTTTTGACCTTATTAATTCTAGAAAATCCGAAAAATAATATTTATGTTTATTTGAAACCATAGATTTATGAGTTAAATTCATTGTGGAGTAATGGTGTTAGTACATATGATGTTGCTATGAAACAAAGTTTCATATTAAAAGCTGCATTTATGTGGAAAATTAGTGACTTCCCAGCATATGGAATGTTATTTGTCTAGAGTACACATGGCGTGAAATCATTTCCATACTGTATGAAAGACAAAAAAGCCATTATGCTAGTCAATGGAAAAAACCTTGCTATTTTGACTGTCCTCGCAGATTTCATCCAACCGATCATCCTTTTAAGAGGAACGAATCTCATTTTAGAAAAGTAAAATTTAGAAGGGATGAAACTCCAAAAATGATCATAGATATAGAGTTAAATTAAGGCGTATTTTCAGTACCTCCAATCACATTTGGTCCAACAATAAACCAATAGAAAATTCATGGATTTGGGAAAGAGAATAATTGGATAAAACAGAGCATTTTTTTTGGGATCTTGTAAATTGTTCTGATTTGTTAGTCCACCACATGTTGGATGTCATGCATATTGAGAAGAATTATTTTGATAATTTATTTCATACAGTTTTGGATACACTAGGTTAAACCAGAGATAATGTAAAGGCATGATTAGATCTTGCCCAAATTTGCATACGACCAGAACTTTAACTATTTAAAAATGTTAGATCACAGAGGTTAATGAATCCAAAAGCAGCTTATACATAGTCCAAAGAGAGTCTCATATGATTTTGTTAGTGGATTTTAGATTTGAGACTTCCAGATGGCTATGATTCAAATTTTGGTAAATGTGTTAAGAATGGTCTTATTATCTGATTAAAAAGTCATGACTGTCATGTTATAATAGAAAGACATATGCTGATCGGATTAAGTGGTTTGTTGGATTCTATGATTTGGGATTTGATAACAGACATATCATATTTTTTTCGAGACATTTTTTCAGAGACAACAGACTATGATGCACTAAGTAAACTAGATTAATATATTGTTTTCATTATATGTAAAATGGAAAACATCTTTCTTCCAGCTTTATTTGACTCAATGGAACATATGATATTACATTTTCCATATGAAGCTAAATTTGGAGGTCCAATATAGTTTTTATGGTGTACCCATTCGATATATGCATGTAGAAATTGAAGAAACAATTTCGTAACAAATCATCAGTTCAAGGCTCATTTGCTGAAGCTTATTTTCAAGAAGAAATTTCTTTTTTCTACTCTCATTATTTTGAATTTGAATATACCTAAAAACACAACTGTATGGGATGGAATGAGGGGAATGCTGATTACTAAATGAACAATGAATTATCATTTTTTAATCATCCAGAGCTTGGCTTTGGTGGATTTCATGAATGATGAATATCAGTTGATGAACATCACATAGATTATACATATGATCTGCTCAACTGTGATGAAATGACATCATCTGTATTGTGAGTGATTAGATCACTTATTCTATAATTTATGTTAAAGTAAGTAAACCTATTTTATTTTTAGGTTATATGATAATCATATCAAGAAACAACTTCAACAAATTTCAATAGTTGCATTTGAAGAACACTGAGAGAAAAAATTATCTCAATGGTTTCAAAAACTAGTAACATAAATTATTGATGCTTTAAAATTTCAATTCTGTTTTTTATTTATTATATTGATAATTTTTTAAAAAAAATTAGGCGTCTCAACATGCTGATAAAATTGATAAGTAATTATGTATATTGAGTAACCCACTATCTAAAATGGTTAAATCTTATAATGCATATGTGGTGAATGGTTTTGGATTTCATTTATGTACTTATGGGGAATGAAAAAAACAACGAACAGTAATGTTTTCTTAAGAGTATCACATCATAGAGAAACTGATGTTGATTTTTACGGCATGGTGGATGAAATTATTAAACTGTGTTATCTAGGACAAAATTACATAACAATATTTAAATATCAGTGGTTAGATATTGAGAGAGGCTTGTGTGTTCATCTGATTCATGGAATCATCGATATTAAATATAAAATTCTTCTTGCACTAAATGAACCATTTTTACTGGATCAACCGACACATCAAATATATTACGCAATGTACTGTGCTACTTCAAGTGATTTTAGGGATTGGTGGAGCATAATAAAAATGAAATCTCAGGAAAATAAGTTTACTCAAACTGAATGTGGTTTTGATGAAGTACAAGGAATTGAAATTTTTCAAGAGACTACTCAATATATGCCCTTTTCATAAAGAGACCTGAATATCGACAATGAAAACCCACAATTAAGGTTCAATAGTGACAATGATGTTAATGATGTTACAAATGAATTTGAAATGGCCAAAGATGATGAAATCAAAACCCATATGGATATTGACAATGTCGATGATTAATATGAATACATTGACATCTTTATATATGAAGATGATGATGAAGTTGAACATTGACATAGTTAAATAGTGGTTATAATCATAACTAAGATATATCTATATGTAATAGTTATTTTAAACTATCTGCTAACAACAATCATTTTGTGTTTCAGATGGGGCCTGATCTACATAATGAGTTGGAGGAGGCTAAGCTACCTTTGGATGTAAAGGATTTGGGATCATCTGACCCTCAGGCTACTGGCAGTTCAGGGGGTATGCAGAGGGGGCATGGTCATGCGTGACTTATGATTCCCAAACCTATCCCCAAGCGGTGTCCACATCTTGGTTTCGATCAATGCATGCAGAGGTATGATAACCTGTGTATTTTAGTTAAATTTAATTAATTTATTTATATACTAATTTTTTGATTATTTTTTATTTTTTCATAGTTTTGTGCATATAGTTATTGGACAGCGGAGCGCTATCTTGCGCAATTATTTTTTTCAGCCATGGATCACACAGGAACAGATTGTCGTTCATGTGCGGCATGGAATGTTCACTCATTGGCTATTATGTAATTAAATAATATATTTTTAGATATTTATTTCATTATTTACTTGATATTATAAATTATTTATACGTTTTATGGTATCCTGTCGATGGTAGCATACGTGGTGTTATCCACGAGGCATGAGAGAAGTCTATGCCTGCGCGTTTTTGTCCGTTTTTACACAATTTGAGAAGGACAACCATTAATAAAGCAGGAGTGATATTATTGGATGATTCATGTAGAGCCCACTAAACAGAGTAAATTTCATCTCACATGTGGGATGTATTATCTTCAAACTGGTTGACTAGTGGGTTTCAAAGGAGATCTTCATTGGGCCGACATAATTGGGGGAGAAAGGAGGTGACACATCGAGCTGGTAGTTGTACATTCGACATGCATAGAGAATATCTTGTAAGTATATTTTTTAAATAATTTATATACCATTACATATAAAAAGTTTATTTTATATTCAAATAGAAAGTCAAGAATGCTGATATAACAGAGTACGATGTTTATCGGAGGATGTACAGTGATGCAGCCACTAGAGAGATTAGATGTGATGAGCAGCATCAGATTGTGGTTAGTGTTATTTACTTTTTAGTTTGAAATTTAACTGTATATAATATTTTCACTATTTTAAATCAAAATTGAAACTGAAGGAGACATATGAGGCCACGACCTCTCAGACACGGGTTGAGAGTCAGGCCGAGATGGCTGATCAGACTAGTGCCCACCATTTTGATGAGGCGGCATCGATACTGGCAACCTAGTATGCCTTTTAGAAGGGCCGAGTAGTTGGTATCGACTCTCAATTTACTCCTGGGACTTATTATGGTACTAATGTGATGTTAGAGTGTAGCTCGAGAGGAGCTCATGGAGAGACATCATCTTATGGCTCACAGTATCTGGATCAGTTGCAAGCTCAAACTAAACATATAGAGAGTTTGCAGGAGTAGCAGGAAGAGATGTGTCAGCAGCACGATCAGGACAGGCGTTGATGGCAGCAACAACAGTATGAGTAGATAGAGTACATGCACCGTCTGACTCATAATTTAGGGATAAAGTTTCCTCCACCATCTAATCCAGCTTCTCCAGCTCCTCCAAAAAATTATCCCCTAGTAAGTTTTTTGTTCTGTTAAAAACATTTGAATTGAACATTTGTTGTAATAAGAATTATTTAGAGTTTTTGTCTTATATTTTTATGAATATTGCATAATTTTTTTAGTATTTTTAATATTTTAATATTTTAATATTTATTAGTAGTGTTATATTTTTTAATATCTATTTATTTTACTACTAATAATAATAATAATAACAATAATATTTTATGATTGTTTTATATATTTTTTCTGAATATTGAGAATTTAATTATTATTTTTATTTTCTTATTATTTTAATAATATTAATATTTTATTTCATTTTATTAAGTATTTTCGATGGGTCTTTTTGTGATAGGGGGCCCATTCACAAATAGAGTATATATATATATTTAATTGTTTTTACAACAGGTTTCATTACTGTCGCAATAAGTTTTTTGAAATGGGCCCATCACAAAAGGCTTATAACATATAATTTATTTGCAACAGGCCTGTATCTCGTCGCTAAATGTATTTGTGACGGGCCCATATCAAATGGTTCCTATATATATAATGTATTTAGTAGGACTTATATTTGTGATGGGGCCGCTCCCCATCGCAAATAATATTTTTTCGGATGGGGGCATTAAAAAAATATTAGTTGCGATGTTGTTTTCGTCAACATGCTATTTCTGACGGGCCCCTATCGCAAAAGGGTTTTTGCGACGGGATCCCGTTGCAAAAAGCCCGTCGCAAATAGTCAAATTTCTAGTAGTGATATGTGAATCATGTATTTATCAGGATCAAGGTATTTCATTGAAAATATACCAACACACCCATTGATTGTAACTCTTTAGGGTTAATGAACATGTTCAACGCATTTTAATATTTTAAAAAATATTTTTAACAAATTAATAACTCCATATACTATGAAATGTAACCCAGGGTTCCCATAGAAATATTCTATTGATGTTATTCCATTCCATAAAGGTAATCAAAGTCTTTCATGTTATAATTCGTAGGTGTAATTAAAAAAAATGTGTAATAGTTTATATTAAAATCAAACTAAAAGCATACAGGTTCTTCTAAAGGTTTACCATAAGTTACTTATATCATTTTATAATTACATTAGTCTATTTCATTTAAAGATTATATAACAATAATAAAACATGGTCTCTGAAATGTACTCATGATAACCTATGCATTTAAAAATGTTATATAACTTAATTCATTGTCAAAGTCCATCTTGGAGTTCTATTATTTAGGTAACCTGCAGAACACACCTTAAAGGGTTGCTACATTAATTAAGAGAAAAATAAATTATATGTTTTCTCAGAATCAAACCAAAAAACAATTATGAAGTATTTTGGTTTCATAAAATGGTTTGGTTGTGGTGGAAGTTAATCTAAAGTCACTCTAAGGGATGATTTTAGTTGAGGTTGTCAAAATCCAATAGCGTAAGAGACAATTTTACTATACATAGGTTAGGCATTATGTGAAAAAATAAATGAATCATAAAATTTAATGGAAACACTAAAAATTGCCATTGGGCAGAAAAATGACACATTTTATAAATGGAATAAAATTTAGGGAAAATCACATATACCGGCTACCTCATTCCTAAGAAACTTCAATCTTTTGGTATTGACCCTCAAGTCAAGTTAGAATTAAATAATATTAATAACAATAAAATTTCGTTGAAATATTTCATAACCTAAATAAAAAATTTTAAGAATCTTGATAGTAAATGCTACTAATAAAAGTAGATAATGGGAGGAGAGACATATTGAGATATATTGTTAATAAGTTATGGAATATAAATTCGCCTAGAAATGAAGATGATATCTAAAAGATGAAGAGTAAAGGAGAATGGTGTGTACGTGGGAGATACTATGAAAATGTGGAAGAAAGTGGCGTAAAACCCATTTAGTGTTGGTGGAAAGAATTCAACATTCTTCCTTTTTTATGAGGTTCATGGCCAGGTTTTAGGTTTAGTTAAATAGTGAAACAACTATGTGGACTCACTATCTGATGAACACCCACCATTTAGGGTTAAAGTGCGTGGTTTATCAAACCAGGTGCTAACAATGACCATAGATCTACAATTTACTAAAACCTTCCATGGTAAAAGGGGTACCCTTGTATGGTTTATAAAAACTATGTTCCTTAAAAAATGTTCCGCATAGTTTGGGGTGTACAATTAGCACTAACCATGTGCTAACTGTGTGCCCCAATCTATTTTCTCTTGAAACATATGTTCTAAAGCTCAAATCTTTTGGTACTTGTCTAACATCCTAACATACATCTCGATCCTAAAAACATATCCAAAAACAACACTTTAATGTTATTGAATTCTCATAATTTTACTAAAAACCTTATTTTTAAACATAACCCATCCAAAAGATTAAAAATATCAAATTATCTTCAGATTTATTAACACATACGAACATGAGATCTTATAAACTCCCCACCATAGATCTTATCATCACTATGAAGCCTCGATGAATATCCAAAAATACTATCCAACCTATATCTGTTTTCAAAACATATTGAAACCCCATCATTCATATCCAATCACTAAAAACACTTCTAATGCAGCTCCAAGAAAAAGATAGAAGATTCTTCCAATCTAAGCCGATGTTCATGTTCCTCATTTAACATAATCATTATGTTATATGGATCTCATCTAAAATTATACACCTCCTGCTCATCATGTTAATCTTTTATGATCCATGGAGCTCTATACCATATGAATTAATAGGAAATCCCAATTCCAAACTTGTCTTTCTACCACCGTCTTAATTTCCTATCAATGACAGTCATAAATAATTCCCTAACATCCTCATTATAGTTCCAATCATTCCATATATGACAAACCTGCTTTTTATTACAACTTAAACATGCTTTATTACATAAAACATCACTTGATACAACAAATAAGATCGAGTGGTTTAGTGTCTTTGGGGATTAGTATCATTACATAAAAACTGTAAACTTGAAATACAACATCTTTATTGAAAACTTCATTTACATGACCACTACATTCCTTCGTACCTAGCATTTCATGGGATAACCTGAGGACATGCATAAGAAAAGGGTGAACTATAAATACCAGTAAGGGAGTACACAATGAATAACATGAGGAGTTCAATACATGTTAGGAAATATGAATATAAATAGAGCATAAGAGTAACATGAACATAAAATCATGATAAAGCATGATAATCATAACATGGAAATGTGGCAACAACACTTAACATTGAATTAGAATGAGCCAAGGCTCATTGCACATGGAGCATGAGTAAACCCTCATTTCACATGAAGCATGAGTAAACCATCATTGCACTTGAATTAACATGAGTCAACACTCATTTCACATGACGTATCATGATACTATACTTTACCCAACGTGTTGGAGCGCTATCAGGGCGCACCCTTCTTAAACATTTCATTTCATGCATATGTGTGCCACATGGATCATAAAACATGGATTCATAAAACATAATAATTTATTTCATGATAAAGGAATGTGGAATTCACACATGAAACTTTACAAACAATAAGTAAATGTGCATAAAGGTGAATACCCTTGATGGACAAATGGTCTTGGTATTCACTACACAATGATATTGGCTTAGAAAATCGGTGTGATTTCGGCAGCGTAACGGCGTGACATAAGAATTCATAAAAATGGTTGATGAGAGAGAAAGGGGTTCCTCATCATATTTACATGTAAGGGACAGTAAGGAGGTCATATAGATACATGTAACAACAATTGAAAAGGAATTTAGATTCATGATACAAAAGTATTTCTTGAATATAAAAGAGGAGAAAAAGGTTCCTTTCATAATTTCGGCATAGTAACGGGTGTACATGGGAGGCATTTAATGAGAGAGAAAGGGGTCTCCCATCATTAAAAAAAATAATAGGGCAGTATGGGAGAGGTTCGAAATCATACCCCAACATTCATAATTGAAATTAAAAGGGCAATACAACTTAAAGAAAATTGACAAAAAATTAGAAAGGAAGAAAAACCCTTACATGGAAGTGTGCTTCCAATGGCTAGAGAGAGGATTGTGAGAGGCTTATTGGGAGCTTGGGGAACCTTGATAGGATTCTAGAGAGATTATGGAAGAGGTTGGACGAACTCCAAGGGCTTTGAGTGAGGAGGAAGTGGGATCTTGGGTGAGTTTATATAGGAAAGTTGAGGGAATTCTTTATTATTTAGGTTTGGGACCCCTTATATTAAAATAATCCAAACCAAAAACCATCCCATGGTATTTGCCCATGGTTTCAGGAAAAGGAAAGAGGGAAAAAATATTTTACAAGGCCAAGGTCTGAACGTATTAAAAAATTAGGGTTGCTTATGTGGAGGTGAGTCACACTCCCATGGAAATTAATTTAAAAAGGCAAAGTGTTGAGTAAGTTTTGAGGGCTCCATTAATGCTTTGAAAAGTATGTCAAACAAACCCAAAACCTCATTATTTTAATGATAAAACATATATTGGCCGAAAAAAAGGATTATGGTATTTTATTATATCACCATTGGGTCATTATGATGTCATAAAACACATTATATATTTAAATGGTATTTAATTTTCACCCAAAAATTTGACTGTCTCAGAAAATTATGAAAAATTCACCGTTGGATAATTTCGACATCCTGATTCCAAAAATAATATTTATTTTATCTAAATAATTTTCTAAATATGTGAATTTTTACTTTTAAAATAAAAACCGACATTTATAAAGAATACACGGGTTTTGACAGAAATGGCTTTCAAACCTTAATAAAAAATTTAATTGCATTCATAAAATTATAAGATCATTTATATTTAATAAAAATTATTTTAATATTAATAATAATATTTTATTAAAATATTATTTAATTCAAAAATCCTTTAATTTAATAAAATATAATTCTTAATTAAATAATAACTAAAAACACCATTTGTACTTTAAAAACTAATTACAATGTATCAAAAATGACTAGAAATTATATTCATTATTAAATACAAAAAATAATGTACATGAACATGGTGCTACGTATTTGTTACATAACCCCTTAAAATAGCCGCATAAGACCTAAGGGTAAGGTGTGCGATGGTGACAGACTCTTGGGGCGGCTCAGATAACATCGCTCGAGTGGTAATCTGTATCAACTTCCACTTTTCCAATAGACGGTCCCGTTCAAGATTGACATAATGAAGCTCATCTTGGGCTTGGTCAAGGGTGAAACCCAAAGACACCACCTCTTTTCCGAGCTCCGACAAATGGGCTTCGTAAGGGGAAATTCTACTGGATGAGGCCATCGTTTCCTTTGTCTGAGTAGAAATGGGTTCGGTAAAGCCATATATTTATACTACTCATGTAATCACTGTTCAACGGCTATAAAAGTAACGGTCACAAATCTTATCATAAAACCAAAGAAGTTGACATCTTATAAAAACAGTTTTCATTAAGAGACATTTAACTGGATCAAGAGGGATTTTTATTAATGAAAATTTGGGTCGTTACAATATTCCCCCCTTAAGAAATTTTTCCCTCGAAATTTTCCTTTTCCAACACTAAATGAAATGTGGGTAACTCAGCTTCATCATATCCTCTGACTCCCAAGTTTCTTCTTCAAACTTGTGGTTTCTACACAACACCTTGACGAGGGGCATTGACTTATTTCGTAGACCTTTTTCTCTACGATTTAAGATCTTCACTGGTTACTCCTCATAAGAAAGATCATCTTCCAATTGTACCACCTCGGAAGAGAGTACATGTGAAGGGTCCGGTATGTACTTCCTTAAGAGGGATACATGAAATACATCATGCACCTTGGACATAGTAGGTGGAAGTGCTAGTCGATAGGCCACATCCCCAACACGATCAAGAATCTTGAAGGGGCCGATGTACCTTGGACTTAACTTACCTTTCTTTCCAAACCTCATGACCTTCTTCCACAGAGATATGCGTAAAAACACCATGTCTCCGACTTTAAACTCATGGTCTCATCGACGATAATCTGCATAACTCTTCTGTCGACTTTGGGCTTCCTTGAAATGATGCTGAATGGTTTTCACCTTCTCCACCATTTCTTCGACCATTTCTGGTCCAAGAAGCTTACGTTCACCGACCTCATCCCAACATGCCAGTTTTCTACACCTTTTCCCATACAGGGCTTCATATGGTGTCATTTGGATGCTCGAGTTGAAACTATTATTATAAGAGAACTCAACAAGAGGAAGATGTTGATCCCATCCTCATTTAAAGTCTATTGAGCACGCTCTCAACATATCCTCAAGTGTTTGGATAGTCCGCTCGGATTAGCCATCAGTTTGAGGATGATAGGCCGTACTGAAGTTCAGTTTAGTATTCAGAGCTTGTTGAAGACTCTTCCAAAACATAGAGGTGAATCTTGGATCTCGGTTAGAAACAATAGATAGTGGTACTCCATGCAACCGTACCACATCCCTGATATATATCTCTGCTAGTTGATCCAAAGAGATATCCTCTTGAATAGAAATGAAGTGTGAAGTCATTGTAAGACGATCCACAAAAACCCATATTTCATTGTTGCCTTTGGATGTACTTGGAAGTCTAGTGACAAAGTCCATGGTGATGTTCTCCCATTTCCATTCTGGTATGGGCAATGGTTGCATCATCCCCTTAGACTTCTACCTCTCGGCCTTCACTTGATGACACACCAGGCACTTTGATGTATATTCAGTGATCTCCTTCTTCATATAATCCCACCAAAAGTTTTCTCGGAGATCTCAATACATATTTGTGCTCCCTAGGTGAATAGAGAAATTTGAACTATGTGAATCATCCAAAAGTTCCTTCTTCAGCTCTGGACTTGATGGAACACATAGTCTTTTCCCAAACCGCACAATTCCTTCTTCATTAACATTAAACTCTGAGGATTTTCCCTTTTTGATAGCTTCCACTTTTTCTTGGATTCCTGCATCATCCTTTTGAGCATCCTTTAACATTTCCAAAAGAGATGGTTGAGCAATCATTTGTGAAAGGATTGATGATGTTCCCTTCTTTATGATTCCCACATCCATTTTCATTAAGTCTAAGAAGATTGGATCCTTCTCAATTCTCATCATTGATAGAATCGCTAGATCCTTTCTACTTAGGGGATCTACCACCTTGTTCGCTTTCCCATGGTGGTAATGTATTGAACAGTCATAATCCTTGAAGAGATCTATCCATCTTATCTGGCGCATATTAAGCTCTTTCTGTGTGAATATATATTTAAGACTCTTGTGGTCAATATATATCTCACATTTCTCTCCATAGAGTTAATGCCGCCAGATTTTCAAGGAAAAGATCACCGCCGCCAAATCCAGATCATGCATTGGATATTTTCTCTCATGGATTTTCAACGGCCTTGAGGCATAGGATATCACTTTATCATTCGCATCAGCACACATCCTAAGCCCTTCTTTGAAGCATCACTGAATACCACAAAAATCTCCCCACTTGTGGGTAAGGTGAGCACGGGTGTAGTGATAAGCCTCCTTTTTAACTCCTTTAAGCTTTCTTCGCATTCATCACTCCAAGAAAACTTTACTCCCTTTCGAGTTAGCTTGCTAAGAGGGTTGGACAATCATGAGAAATTTCTCACAAATCATCGATAATATCCAGCTAACCCCAAGAATCTACGGATATCAGTTACCGATGTTAGCCTCGGCCATCCCTCAATTGCATCTGTTTTGGAGGGGTCCACAGATATCCCATTACTTGTGATGATATAGACCAAGAATGGGACTTCCTTTAACCAGAACTCACACTTGTTGTACTTTTCATAGAGCTTCTCCTTGAGCAAAGTCTCTAGTATAGTTATTAAATGCTCCTCATGGTCCTCCTTGGTTTTGGAGTATATTAGAATATCATCTATAAAGACTACCACAAATTTGTCAAGGTAATCTCTAAAGACTCTATTCATGAAGTCCATGAATATTGATGGAGCATTGGTGTCCTAAAGGCATTACTATGAATTCATAGTGCCCATACCTTGTACGAAAAGCAGTCTTGGGGATATCTTCCTTCTTCACCCTTACTTGATAATATCCCGACCGCAAGTCCACCTTGGAGAAGTATTGTGCTCCACGCAGCTGATCAAAAAAGTCATCGATTCTTCGGAGAGGATACTTGTTCTTTATCGTTATTTTTTTAAGTTCACGATAATCGATGCAAAGCCGCATTGACCCATCCTTCTTCTTGACGAAGAGGACTGGTTCACCCCATGGTGATGCACTGGGGCGTATAAACCCTTTATCCAGATTCTCCTATAGTTGTTTATTCAGCTCTTCAAGCTCAACAACAGCCATTCTATATGGATTATTGGATATTGGTAGCGCCCCAGGTATAAGTTCAATTGATAACTCAACATCTCTTCTTGGAGGAAGACCAGGAAGTTCCTCGGGAAATACTTCAGCGAATTCCCTCACAATAGGCATTTCTTCAAGGGTGGGTTCTTCCTTGGACTCAATCATCTGAGCCAGATATGCATGCTCATAAGGCAGTAATATCCATGATTGAGATGATGGAGCTAAAAGAGATTCATCTTCCTCCTGACACTTGTAAAGAATCGGGGGTCAATTCTCCATATGGAGTGTGATTTCCCTCTCCCGACAATTTATGTTGGCTCTATATAAGGAAAGCCAATCCATGCCAAGAATTGTATAAAATTCCAGCAAAGGGAGTATGATGAGGTTCGCCGGGTAATTCAATCCACAGATTATAACATGGGAGGACTTATACTCATGGGATGAAATGATTGCCCCATTTTCCGTACTCACCGACATCTTTACTTCCAAGATTTGTGGTGGTGCAGGGATTGTTCAACTAAACTTTTGAGATATAAAAGAATGTGTAGAACCTGAATCAAAAAGTATGTTCACTATTCTTGAATGAATAACTAGAGTACCTGTCACCACTTCGTTGTCGAGGTTCACTTCGGTAGAAGCGAGGGCAAAAGTTCTTCCTTGTTGTCTTGGAGGTTCTTGGTTGTCTCCGATAACCCTGGGATTAGGGCACTGATTTGAAAAATGACCTGGTTCATTGCATTTGTAGCATTGAACAATGCGTTGAGGTTCAAACAGAGTGTTCCTCTCCTCTGTCATAGTTGCGGGTCCTTCTTGCTGATAGTTAACAGCTAGGTGCCCTTCTCTTCCACACCTGAAGCATTTTCTTGTCCCCCTAAGGAAATTTCCAGGGTGCTTCTTTCCGCACATTTGGCAAGTGGGGTGCTGGAAATTCTTAGCGCTGTTGGATTTATCCATCGGAGCACCAACATTGAAGTCCACCGTACGCTTCTTGTCCCCATGATACCCCTGTGATTCTCTGATCTCCATTTCATCCTTGAGGGCACATCGGACAATTTCCTCATAGATGTCGAAGTCATAGATCACTAATGCTTTCTGTAAGCCAGGCTTCAGCCCACCAAAGAAGCGGTCAAACTTGCATTCAGGGGTAACGACAAAGCCGGAAGCATATCATGCAAGCCTTGTGAAGTTTTCCTCGTATGCTCCCACAGATTCTTCATCTTTCTGTTTGAGGGAAAGGAAGTCCCTTTCCATCTTAAGACGGAGGGTGAGCGGAAAATATTTATCGAAAAACTTCTTCCGGAATTCCTTCCATTCCAAAGCCTCGATCTCCTCCTCAGGCTTCGTATTTTTGATCAACATCCACCATTGATCAGCTTCACCCACCATACGATAAGCCGCCAGGAGAACCATCTCTTGTTCAGAACATTGGAGGATGGAGAATATCTTTTCAATGGAGTTGATCCATTGCTCAGCGATCGTGGGATCAGATGATCCACTAAAAGTAGGAGGCCTTTGTCTCATGAAGCTCTCGATAGTGACTTGTTCTTTCTTTGGGGCGGTTGAACGTTCCTCTTGACCCATGTTTCTATTCAAAACTTGAGTTAGCTGAGAGAGAAGTGTGACAAAGTTCGCGATTCCCGCTCCTATTGGATTGGGCATCTCATTAGTACAATCATCACACTGATCTTCACAACAGTTGTTAGCCCGAGTTCTCATATTACCGGCCATTGGCTGGAATAAAAGGAAAGTTAAGGGTAACACATAAAGGGTAATCCAAAGACAAAAGTTGATGACTTATAAATAAACTTTAATCTCTTTAAATCATGAGTCTATAGGATTCAATCCAGGATTTTCATGATCTTCCTTCTAACAGATATTCTTAGGGGCATTTTTCCCTTAATAAGGGTTCATACTAAGATTGTGAATTTTTCAAAACATATCCCACGGGAGTGTCGTAACCAAGAGTGAAGCAAGGACCGTTGTCGTGCACCAGTTCCCATTCGAGTCTAGATCAAAGCGGTGTTTTCGGGTTTTACCCCAAGGATACATCTATGCCAGAGCCGCCTCTACCTGCTCGTATCCAGACAGGGGTGTATTTGTTTGATAAACCACTTACTTAGTATTTACCAAAACTTATAGATGTTTTTATTATACTTAGTCTTGTATCTAAGGCTTTACTAGGGTTTCCTAATCCCAAAAATAACTAAACCTATCCCCTGATACCAACTATGACAACCCTGCTTTTTATTACAACTTAAACATGCTTTATTACATAAAACTTCACTTGATACAACAAAGAAGATCGAGAGGTTTAGTGTCTTTGGGGCTTAGGATCATTACATAAAAACTTGAAACATGAAATACAACATCTTTATTTAAAAATTCCTTTACATGACTACTACATTCCTTCGTACCTAGCATTGCATGGGATAACCTGAAGACATGCATAAGAAAAGGGTGAGCTATAAAGCCCAGTAAGGGAGTAAACAATGAAAAACATGAGGAGTTAAATACATGTTAGGCAATAGGAATATCTATAGATCATAAGAGTAACATGAACATAAAATCATGATAAATCATGATAATCATAACATGGAAATGTGGCAACAACACTTAACATTGAATTAGCATGAGCCAAGGCTCATTGCACATGGAGCATGAGTAAACCCTCATTGCACTTGAAGAACGAGTAAACCCTCGTAGCACTTGAATTATCATGAGTCAACACTCATTGCACATGGCGTATCATGATACTATACTTTACCTAATGCATTGGAGCTCTATCAGGGCTCACCCTTCTTAAACATTTCATTTCATGCATAAGTGTGCCACATGGATCATAAAACATGGATTCATAAAACATAATCATTTATTCCATGATAAAGGAATGTGGAATTCACATAAGAAACTTTACAATCAAAAATTAAATGTGCATAAAGGTGAATACCCTTGATGGAGAAATGTGCATGGTATTCACTACACAATGATATTGGCTTAGAAAATCAGTTTGATTTCGGCAGCATAACGGCGTGACATAAGAATTCATAAAAATGGTTGATGAGAGAGAAAGGGGTTCTTCATCATATTTACATGTAATGGATAGTAAGGAGGTCATATAGATACATGTCCCAACAATTGAAAAGGAATTTAGATTCATGATACAAAAGTATTGCTTGAATATAAAAGAGGAGAAAAAGGTTCCTTTCGGAATTTCGGCATAGTAATGGGTGTACATGGGAGGAATTTAATGAGAGAGAAAGGGGTCTCCCATCATTCAAACAATAATATGGAAGTATGGGATAGGTGAGAAACCATACCCCAACATTCATAATTGAAATTAAAATGGCAATACAACTTAAAGAAAATTGACGAAAATGAGAAAGGAAGAAAACCCCTTACTTGGAAGTGGGCTTCCAAAGGCTAGAGAGAGGCTTGTGAGAGGATTCTTGGGAGCTTGGGGAACCTTGAGGGGATTATAGAGAGAGTAGGGAAGAGGTTGGACGAACTCCAAGGGCGTTGAGTGAGGAGGAGGTGGGAGGATGGGTGGGTTTATATAGAAAAGGTGATGGAATTCTTTATTATTTAGGTTTGGGACCCCTTATATTAAAATAATCCAAACCACAAACCATCCCATGGTATTTGCCCATGGTTTCTGGAAAAGGAAAGAGGGAAAAAATATTTTACAAGACCAAGGTCCGAAATTATTAAAAAATTAGGGTTGCTTATGTGGAGGTGAGTCACACTCCCATGGAAATTAATTTAAAAAGGCAAAGTGTTGAATAAGTCTTGAGGGCTCCATTAATGCTTTGAAAAGTAAGTCAAACAAACCCAAAACCTCATTATTTTAATTATAGAACATATATTGGCCTAACATAAGGATTATGATATTTTATGACACCACCATTGGGTCATTATGATGTCATAAAACACATTATATATTTAAATGGTATTTGATTTTTACACAAAAATTTGACTGTCTCAGAAAATTATGAAAAATTCACCGTTGGATAATTTCGATGCCCTGATTCCAAAAATAATATTTATTTTATCTAAATAATTTTCTAAATATGTGAATTTTCACTTTTAAAATAAAAACCGACATTTATAAAAAAATTCACGGGTTTTGACAGAAATGGCTTTCAAACCTTAATAAATATTTTAATTCCATTCATAAAATTATAAGATAATTTATATTTAATAAAAAATAATTTAATATTAATAATAATATTTTATTAAAATATTATTTAATTAAAAAATCCTTTAATTTAATGAAATATATTTCTTAATTAAATAATAACTAAAAACACCTTTTGTACTTTAAAACCTAATTACAATGTATCAAAAATGACTAGAAATTATATTCATTATTATATACAAAAAATAATGTACATGAACATGGTGCTACTTTTTTCTTACATAACCCCTTAAAATAGCCGCATAAGACCTAAGGGTAAGGTGTGCGATGGTGACAGACTCTTGGGGCGGCTCGGATAACATCGCTCGAGTGGTAATCTCTATCAACTTCCACTTTTCCCGTAGACGGTCCCGTTCAAGCTTGACATAATGAAGCTCAGCTTGGGCTTGGTCAAGGGCGAAGCCCAAAGACGCCACCTCTTTTCTGAGTTCCGAAAAATGGGCTTCGTAAGGGGCAATTCTACTGGATGAGGCCATCGCTTCATTTGTCTGAGTAGAAATGGGTTCGTTAAAGCCATATATTTATACTACTCATGTGATCACTGTTCAACGGCTATAAAAGTAACGGTCACAAATCTTATCATAAAACCAAAGAAGTTGACATCTTATAAAAACATTTTTCATAAAGAGACATTTAACTGGATCAAGAGGGATTTTCATTAATGAAACTTTGGGTCGTTACACCATAAATCCACACATTTGAAAGATCCACCATCCTAGTACCCACTCTCCTTTTAATACTCATGTTAGAGTAGACATGCCTCATCATCCATTCACTATACGAGCACGTCATACTTTACATGAAAATCCCCTGACCAAATCCTAGAATTCATCAATAATATCCAAATTGGAATTCGTAATACAGTTTTCAATAGATTGCATCCAATAACATATAGGAATGATAGTCAAACCACATTTTTATGATTTCCTTTAAAACACTCAATTTCACCCACTAATGAATCATCACTTCCCTATCATGATGCCTTTACCCATAGATACATCCCATGGTCATCTAAGTACACTCCCTGAAGCATGTACCCAACCCTAGATAGAAAAACACTATTAGGTTCTCTAACTATGTTATCCTTGTAACAACCGAGATTTTTATGCGTAATATTTTGTTTTTGTATCATCAAAGGAATATTTCACTACACACTAGCTTGACTTACATTACACGCAATCATGACCTTCCTCGATAGCTTGCGTTGTACGCAATACCGAGTTTCACTAAACAATGATATGCTATTAAAATATTATTAAAACTAGCCGTTATGAATAGTAATAACCACTTTTTGAAATTTTATAAATTTTATTTTTCAAAATGGACATCATTTTTCGATTCGGAATACCGAAATTAGCCTAGGGTGAAATTTTGGTATTTTTCTGAAAACTTTTAATTTTTGATGAATAGTGAAACCACTAAGTAGTAGGTTAAAAACTGAATTTTGCATAAAACTTAATTTTACCGCTTCTGTGAATGGAATTTCGAAAATCTGATAGACACGGTTGATATCAGTAAGTAAAATGTGGTTCAATGAGATAAAAATAATTTTTTGGTGAATAGTAACTTTTTACTTTTTTTCCGTGGTTAATAGTAAATAGGGTAACTAAGGGTAAATTTGATATTACTATTACCCTAACACATGTTCTAATTCTATTGGATAAGTGTAATTCGACCAAAAACAACCTTATGAATATAATATGACCATTTAGGTCCACTTGGATTAGATTATGACATTTAATATTATTTTATTTAATGAAAAGTTAAAATAGTTAAAATTAAAGTTTAATAACTAAAACATTTTTATTATGGGTTTATACATAAGATAAATTAGATTATAAATATTAATTAGAAATCTAAAACGATTTCCTACATAATGAAATTTTATTTATAATTTCTAGACTTTAAATAAATTAATTTATTTATGACACAACGATGATGCAGTAATTACCCTTTTAAGGAAATGTTAACATAATTGATGTTATAAATGCTCAAATAAATGTAATATGAGATATTTTATGAATTCCACTAATTTTCTAGGTTACTATTCTATATTAGTGTTTATTTAATCAACTTGGATCGAACATATAATTCTGTTATGACTTTCAAAAAAATCATATATCAACTAGTGTCAAAATTGACACAAAATAGTTTTTAAATCAAATATTATATTATTAATTGTTATTTTATTCCAAAAAATCTAAGGTTCGGCCAAATGACTTAGATAAGGATATATATATTAATAATAAACAACTTGGGGTTCTTTTGGCATGTTATAGTAAGTGTATTAACCATATAGTGTAAGAAAACAAAAAGTCACGGTAAAAGTTAAATTATTTAACTTAGAGTTAAATCTAATTGATAAGGTTAAAATAATAACCTAAACTTGTCTAAATCCTATTTGTTGATAGGATTTCGACCCATCCCCACTTTACCTTCGAAATAAGACTCTTTTGAACCATTATAAACCGATTTTGACTTTAATATAAAATAATATTTTGAGATATTCCTAAGGTTCCCCTCTCCTCCCTTATAAAAGGGCACCTCCTCCCCCTCCTCCTCACACCAATTTGAGCACTCACGATCGGCCAACCCCTACCAAAATACCTTCTCCACTTCCCTATAATAATCCTAGAGGTCCTGGTCTTCTTCAAAGACCAATCATAGTTCCCTAAGTGGAGGATTCAAATAGGCGTTTCAAAGAAGAGGTAATATCCATTACCGATCTTTTCAATTTCTTTCTTCTTCAACTTATTCTTATTTAGTTGTTTCATGATAAAGTAATAACATCAGTATTACTTACATACTGATATGTTATTATAGATATTAAACTACCCTAATTCACCTTCTATCCATCCTACCGAAAAATGAAATCACCGTGCGTGCGTACGTACGGAATACCGTCTCCACGCCGTGGTGTAATCTATTTTCCACCATCACCATACAAGGATGGGTATAATGGTGTAATGAGTAACTATATATGGTTATTATAAAGTGATATTGATACTGAAATAGTATTCATATACTCGAATACAATTCCACGATCATAGGAAAGATATCATCACTTGTGCGTACGTAGGGAATACCGTCTCTACGATGTGATGCGACTCGTTCTACATGATCATCATTACATTGTAATTATATAAATGAATTGAATGAATAATTATGATATATGTTACACTAATACCATTTTGGATATAATGTATCTATAACCTTAAAAGAAGAATAAGAATTTATTCGGCAAAACACGCATAAGAACAAAAGGCAATAAAGACTCGAGTAACAAGTAACAATGAAATATTACTAATAAGAAGCTAAGAAAATGACCATATATGATATCATATCAATATGTATGATTCTGTAATAAGTCAATAACATTATTTAAACCATTATACAGGAGCTTCGGACACGTACAAAGCATATCGGACCTAAGGTAAGGGAAATATCACAATCTCATTTTTATCCGATATTATTTATACTTTAGTATTTACTAGGGTGTATTTTATCATCCACATCCATGTTTCCTGAATATGTAATATTATTTCCATCCACCTACAAATGTTTAAATCCAATTTTACCCTTTGGTGAGTTTTTAGTAAAGAATATGAAAGGAATCCTTTGTCGTTTTTCATACGAGGTACTTTTTGACTTTTTCGACAAAAAATACAAAGAATGTTTTTTTTAACTTATACAACAAGAATGGATTTTTAAAACATTATTTCCAAGAATCTTCCTTTATAAGTTTTCAAGTTTATTTTTAATCAACTTATTTTAGTTTATAATTGTATGACATGTTAAGAAAAGAATAGTGTTTTTGAAGAAGAAAGGATATTTTCCTCAAGAATGGAGTTCAAATGTTTTATCGAAATTAATTTCCATCTAAGATAATATAGGGTTATGTTTTTATCCCTATTATTACAATGATTTGATTATGTTTTGAGGGAATTATTTTTATGAAGTCATTTACCTTATATGATTTGTTTTATTATGTCATGTTGTTTCAAGAATCCCATTTTTTTTATATGTGTTATGCGATGATGTATGATTTATGATTATGTGGCACACATAAGAAAGGATTCATTATAAGATGGGTGGGAACTATATCTCCCTCCAATGCATTGGGTAAAGATTTATATCCCATGAAATATACATGGCTGGAATGGAAGGTTATTTCGGTTCAGTGATACAGGACTGAATCGAGGAGTGAACTCGGTTCAGAAATGTACTTTGTCCGCTAAGATAGTCTTGGAAATGAGTCATGTCTATCAAGAAATGATTTTCCATGATTATCTGTGCATGCCACAAAGTTTCAAGTTTTATGTTATGATTATGGGGATCTCATTTTCACTTCTATTATTTATTCCATGTTAAGATATTATGATCTCTTTTGCCGGTTATGATTTTCAAAAAGATATGATATGATTTTTATTTCCTTTATTTGTCCTTGATGAGCATTTGAGCTCACCCTTTTTTGTATGTTTTCTTTTCCCCAGATCAGGAAGATGGATATTAAGTAGAATATGCTAAAAGGGACCCTAGATATGATGAAATAAATGGGAGACACTATAGAAGATTTATGAACCAGTTGTTTATGTTTCCCAGTTTCTAAAGACACTATACCTATACGGTCCTTTGTGGTTTTGTCGTATGTTGTAAAAAGTGTGCTTCAATTTTGAATTATTAACAATGTATGTAAAGTATGGGTCGTTATAGTTGGTATCAGAGGAAAAGGAGTTAGGAATGTATCCGATCCTTGGGAACTCTCACATGTGAGCGTTGGACGAAGCATGGCTCTCCACCCAAGGGCTTCATGAGGAAATGGATGCCACTGTGGATGGTGGTGTGTCCCGCCCAGGGGGTGTAGTCGCCCATGGAGTGCCCTGATAGGTATCAATTATAGTCCACTGGAAGTAATTCCAGACCGCTATAGTTGGTATCAGTGGAAAGGAATAGTCAACCTTTGGAAACTAGGATGTGAAAGCCTTAGTAAGAACCCTAAGGATAAGTCTAAGCATAGAAAAAAATCTTAGTGTTTTAGAAATGGCCATGAATAACCTAGGATAAGACCATAAGAGTGAAAATTTTATTCTTGAATTATGTGGTTTTCCTATTATAATTAGTGTTGCTCACACTATTCATCTTGGTTTTAGTCAATGGATGGAACCCGAAGGAACCGTGATAATGCGGAATGCGATGGACAATGCAATGATTGTCCCCCTGAGCAACCAAATGATATGGGAGTTGGAATGAAAAATCTTGTAGCCATGCTCACACAACTTTCTCAAGATATGAATCATGCAGGACTTCCATACGATAAAAGGAAGGAGGAAAATTCTGTTGAATCCTTCATGAGGCAGCGTCAACCTTCTTTCAGCGGGTCTACTGATCCATTAGTTGTTGAACAATGGATTAGTACTACTGAAAATATATTTTCAGTTCTTCAATTTTATGAACATGATAAATTCATCCTAGAAGTGTATCGTTTGGAAGAAGATGATGATTAATGGTGGAATCTTATTAAGAATACGAGGCAAAGGGATGAAATTGAGTCCATGGAATGGGATGAGTTCATGAACTTATTTTTCAATAAGTACTTCCCTCGTATTCTCCGAACAAAGATGGAGAAAGAGTTTCTTGAACTGAAGGAAAGGGATGATGAATCTGTTGGTACCTATGAAGCAAATTTTACAAGACTTCCAAGGTACACTTCTGGTATTATTATCCAACTAGAGAGTAAGATCGATCGATTCTTTAGTGGCTTAAAACCAAGTCTTCGAAGGGAATTAGCCGTAAGGGACTTCAATTGCTACGAGGAAATCGTTCGATGTGCTCTCAAAGTCGATATAGAGATTGGAGTAACCCATCAGTCATATGGGTTTGATAAGAAGAGGAAAATGGAATTCAAAGGAAAATCTAAAGAGCACACTGAAAAGAAGATGAGCTTTCCCTTATGCTCAAAGTGTGGAAAGAAATATGGAGGGAGTTGTCTTAAAGGGACAAGTAAAAGTTTCAAATGTGGAAAGGAAGGTAATTGGGAATTTGAATGCCACGATAATGGGAAGAAGATGTCTAATGATGGAAATAAAGGAAGGGATACACAGAATGAACCTACTACACTTCAATGTTTCAAGTGCAAGGAGATGGGGCATTATTCCAATCAATGCCCAAATCCAAGGGTTGATGATGATGGTCGACGTCAACAAACTCTTAAGGCTAAAGACAAAGTAAATTCACATGCAATTTCTATCAGCGATGTGGAGTACGATAACGAAGTGGTGAATGGTACACTTACCATCCACTCTAAAGTAGCAAATGTTTTATTTGATTCTGGATCCACCCACTCTTTTATTTCTGAAGAATTTTATAAGGGTATCACCGTATTACCTCAACAATTAGATGTTGAGTTAGCTGTGACAACACCTAATAGAACATCAATCGCATCAAAAGTTTATAATTCTTCTCCGATCGAAGTTTGTGGGAAAGTGCTTCCTGCAAATCTGGTGATACTTCCGTTAGTGGAATTCGATGTGATTCTTGGCATGGATTGGCTTTCTTTATACGGAGCTCATATCAATTTCCAAAGAAGGGAAGTCACATTTCATATTCCAGATCAATCTATGATCGTCTATCAATGCAAGGATGAACATAACCTTCCAGTGGAAATTTCTTCCATTTTATGGGTATTGTTTCCACTAAATGAAGGTTATTTATCTCAAATGGTTCGTGAGAAACTCGCGATTAAGAATATTCCAATCGTATGGGAGTTTGATGATGTATTTCCGGAGGAATTACCGGGTCTTCCACCAAATCGTGAAGTTGAGTTTTCAATAGAACTTGTACCGAGAGCTTTGCCTATTTCAAAGACACCTTATAGAATGGACCCAATTGAGTTGCAGGAATTGAAGAAGCAACTCCAAGAGAATCTTGATAAGGGATTCATACACCCTAGTGCGTCACCTTGGGGAGCACCTGTTCTATTTGTTAAGAAGAAAGATGGATCAATGAGACTCTGCATTGATTATCGAGAACTTAACAAGATCACTATCAAGAACAGATATCATCTCCCACGCATTGATGACTTATTTGACCAACTACGCGGAGCTCAATACTTTTCCAAGATTGATCTTCGTTCAGGGTATCATCAATTAAGGGTCAAAAGGGAGGATATACCAAAGACTGATTTCCGTACAAGGTATGGACACTATGAATTTATAGTGATGCCATTTGGTCTTACTAATGCCCCGGCTATCTTCATGGATCTATTGAATAGAGTCTTTAGAGACTATCTTGATCAATTTGTGGTAGTCTATATAGACGATATTCTTGTCTATTCAAAGATCAAGGAAGATCATGAAGATCACTTGAGAATTATATTGAAGACCCTGAGAAAGGAGAAGGTTTATGCCAAATTTACCAAGTGTGAAGTTTGGATTCAAAAAGTTTCATTTTTGTGTCACATAATCTCAAAAGAGTGTATATCTGTGGATCCAGCAAAAACAGAGGTTATCAAAAGATGGTCGAGACCAACAATAGTAACTGATATCCGAAGTTTTCTTGGTTTGGATGGATATTATCGACGTTTTGTAAAAGATTTTTCACTATTATCTAACCCACTCACCAAGTTGACTCGGAAAGGAGTTAAGTTTGTTTGGACAGAGGAATGTGAAGAGAATTTCAAGGAGTTGAAAAGAAGGTTATCCAGTGCACCTATGCTCACACTGCCTTGTAGTGGAGAAAGGTTTGTGATCTACAGTGATGCATCTAGGAAGGGATTGGGGTGTGTTCTTATGGAAAATGATATGGTAATAGCTTATGCCTCACGACGGTTGAAAATCCATGAGCAAAATTACCCAACACATGATTTGGAGTTAGCTGCGGTAATATTTGCATTAAAGATTTGGAGGCATTACCTTTATGGTGAAAGGTGTGATATTTATACTGATCATAAAAGTTAAAAGTACATTTTCACACAAAAGGAGCTGAATATGCATCAAAGAAGATGGGTGGAGCTGATTAAGGATTATGACTGCTCAATCCATTACCACCCTGGGAAAGAAAACAAGGTGGAAGTTGCATTAAGTCCACAAGACCATGCTATTTTATCCATGATGAGGATCACAAAAGATCCAATATTTATGGATTTACAAAGGATGGATCTTGAAATTATAATGGAAGGGGAAAAATATTATCTTTCTCAAATGAATGTTCAACCATCTATACATATGAAGATTAAAGAGGCACAGAAAGAAGATGTCGAGTTACAAAAGAAGATGAGAAATGTTCCTGAATTCAACCATGATTTTGATGGGATAATAAAGTTCAGGAATCGGGTTTGTGTTCCTCCCATCCCCGAATTAAAGAAGGAGCTGCTGGATGAGGCTCATAGTTCTTCATTATCTATTCATCCTGGAAGCATGAAGATGTATAGGGACATGAAAGAGTACTTCTAGTGGGATGGCATGAAAAGAGATGTTGCTGAATATGTCTCTCGATGCTTGGTTTTTCAACAAGTTAATGCTGAGAGACAGAAGTATAAGGGGATGTTACAACCATTACCCATACCCAAATGGAAATGGGAAAACATCACTATGGACTTTGTCACAGGACTTCCTAAAACATCCAAAGGCAATAATGCTATCTGGGTCATAGTTGATCGTCTTAAAAAGTCTGCAAACGTCATTGCTATTAGAGAGGATTTCTCTCTAGATCAGCTTGCCAGGATATATGTAAAGGAAGTGGTAAGATTGCATGGAGTACCACTTTCTATTATATCTGATCGGGATCCGAGATTTACCTCGAAGTTCTGGGAAAGTCTTCAGCATACTCTGGATACAGAGTTTAGTTTCAGCACTGCTTATCATCCTCAGACAGACGGTCAGTCTGATAGAACAATTCAAACCCTAGAATATATGTTGAGATATTGCTCTATGGATTTCAAAGGAGGTTGGGATCAAAACCTACCTTTGGTGGAATTTTCTTATAATAATAGCTTTCACTCCAGTATTCCGATGGCTCCTTATGAAGCTCTCTATGGAATGAAATGCAGGACTCCAACTTGCTGGGATGAAGTTGGGGAAAGAAAGCTATTAGGACCTGATCACATTGATGAAATGGAAGAAAAGGTCAGATCTATTAAACAACACATAAGAGCAGCTCAGAGTCGACAGAAAAGTTATGCCGACAACCGAAGAAAATACCTAGAGTTTGAAGTGGGTGATAAAGTGTTCTTACGAATATCTCCCTGGAAGAGGGTTATGAGATTTGGAAATAAGGGGAAGTTGAGCCCTAGATATATCGGTCCTTTCGAAATACTGGATCGTGTGGAAAGGTAGCTTACCGATTGGCGCTTCCACCGAATCTCTCTCAAGTTCACGATGTGTTCCATGTATCTCTCCTGAGAAAGTACATACCTGATCCTTCACATGTACTCAGCTCAGAAGGTGTACCACTGGAGCAAGATCTTTCTTATGAAGAACAACCGATAGAGATTCTGGATCGTAGCGAAAAAGTACTACGAAACAAGACCACTCGATTGGTGAAAGTTTTATGGAGGAACCACCAACTTGAAGAAGCTACATGGGAGCTCGAGGATATGATGAGGGGGAAGTATCCTCATCTATTTGTTACAAAGTGACGAATTTTGAGGGCAAAATTCTTTTTAAGGGGGGTAGAATGTAACACCCGAGATTTTTATGAGTAATATTTTGTTTTTATATCATCAAAGGAATCTTTCACTACACACTAGCTTGACTTACATTACACGCAATCGCGACCTTCCTCGATAGCTTGTGTTGAACACAATACCGAGTTTCACTAAACAACGATATGCTATTAAAATATTATTAAAACTAGCCTTTATGAATAGTAATAACCACTTTTTGAAATTTTATAAATTTTATTTTCCAAAATGGAATTCATTTTTGGATTCAGAATACCGAAATTATCCTAGGGTGAAATTTTGGTATTTTTCTGAAAACTTTCAATTTTTGATGAATAGTGAAACCACTAAGTGGTAGGTTAAAAACTGAATTTTGCATAAAACTTAATTTTACCGCTTCTGTGAATGGAATTTCGAAAATCCTACAGACACGGTTGATATCAGTAAGTAAAATGTGGTTCAATGAGATAAAAATAATTTTTTGGTGAATAGTAACTTTTTACTTTTTTTACTGCGGTTAATAGTAAATAGGATAACTAAGGGTAAATATGATATTACTATTACCCTAACACATGTTCTAATTCTATTGGATAAGTGTAATTCGACCAAAAACAAACTTATGAATATAATATGACCATTTAGGTCCACTTGGATTAGATTATGACATTTAATATTATTTTATTTAATGAATAGTTAAAATAGTTAAAATCAAAGTTTAATAACTAAAACATTTTTAATATGGGTTTATACATAAGATAAATTAGATTATAAATATTCATTAGAAATCTAAAACTCCTTCCTACATAATGATATTTTATTTATTATTTTTACACTTTAAATAAATTAATTTATTTATGACACAACGATGATGTAGTAATTACCCTTTTAAGGAAATGTTAACATAATTGATGTTATAAATGCTCAAATAAATGTAATTTGAGACTTTTTATGAATTACACTAATTTTATAGGTTACTATGATATATTAGTGTTTATTTAATCAACTTGGTTCGAACATATAATTCTGTTATGACTTTCACAAAAATCATATATCAAATAGTGTCAAAATTGATACAAAATAGTTTTTAAATCAAATATTATATTATTAATTGTTACTTTATTCCTAAAAATATAAGGTTAGGCCAAATGACTTATATAAGGATATATATATTAATAATAAACAACTTGGGGTTTGTTTGGCATGTTATAGTAAGTGTATTAACAATATAGTGTAAGAAAAAAAAGTCACGGTAAAAGTTAAATTATTTAACTTAGAGTTAAATCTAATTGATAAGGTTAAAATAATAACCTAAAATTGTCTAAATCCTATTTTTTGATAGGATTTCGACCCATCCCCACTTTACCTTCGAAATAAGACCCTTTGGAACCATTATATACCGATTTTGACTTTAATATAAAATAATATTTTGAGATATTCCTAAGGTGCCCCTCTCCTCCCTTATAAAAGGGAACCTCCTCCCCCTCCTCCTCACACCAATATGAGCACTCAATCTCGTCCAACCCCTGCCAAAATCCCTTCTCAACTTCCCTAGAATAATCCGAGAGGTCCTGGTCTTCTTCAAAGACCAATCTTAGTTCCCTAAGTGGAGGATTCAAAGAGGCGTTTCAAAGAAGAGGTAATATCCATTACCGATCTTTTCAATTTCTTTCTTCTTCAACTTCTTCTTCATTAGTTGTTTCAAGATAAAGTAATAACATCAGTATTACTTACATACTGATATGTTATTATAAATATGAAACAACCCTAATTCACCTTCTATCCATCCAATGGAAAAATGAAATCACTGCGCGTGCGTACGTACGGAATACCGTCTCAACGCTGTGGTGTAATCTATTTTCCACCATCACCTTACAAGGATGGGTATAATGATGTAATGAGTAACTATATATGATTATTATAAAGTGATATTGATACTGAAATAGTATTCATATACTCCAATACAATTCCACGATCATAGGAACGATATCATCACTCGTGCGTACGTACGGAATACCGTCTCCACGATGTGATGCGACTCGTTCTACATGATCATCATTACATAGTAATTATATAAATGAATTGAATGAATAAATATGATATATGTTACACTAATACCATTTTGGATATAAGGTATCTATAACCTTAAAATAAGAATAAGAATTTATTCGGAAAAACACGCATAAGAACAAAAGGCAATAAAGACCCGAGTAACAAGTAACAATGAAATATTACTAATAAGAAGCTAAGAATATGACCATATATGATATCATATCAATATGTATGATTCTGGAATAAGTCAATAACATTATTTAAACCATTATATAGGAGCTTCGGACACGTAAAAAGCAAATCAGACCTAAGGTAAAGGAAATATCACAATCTCATTTTTATCCGAGATTGTTTATACTTTAGTATTTACTGGGGTGTATTTTATCATCCACATCCATGTTTCCTGAATATGTAATATTATTTCCATCCACCTACAAATTTTTAAATCCAATTTTACCCTTCGGTGAGTTTTTAGTATAGAATATGAAAGGAATCCTTTGTCGTTTTTCGTACGAGGTACTTTTTGACTTTTTCGACAAAAAATACGAAGAATGATTTTTTTAACTTATACGGCAAGAATGGATTTTTAAAAAATTATTTCCAAGAATCTTCCTTTATAAGTTTTCAAGTTTATTTTTAATCAAATTCTTTTAGTTTATAATTGTATGACATGTTAAGAAAAGAAAAGTTTTTTTGAAGAAGAAAGGATATTTTCCTCAAGAATGGAGTTCAAATGTTTTATCAAAATTATTTTCCATCTAAGATAATATAGGGTTCTGTTTTTATCCCTATTATTACAATGATTTGATTATGTTTTGAGGGAATTATTTTTATGAAGTCATTTACCTTATATGATTTTTTTTATGATGTCATGATGTTTCAAGAATCCCATTTTTGTTACATGTGTTATGCGATGATGTATGATTTATGATTATGTGGTACACATAAGAAAGGATTCATTATAAGATGGGTGGGACCTATATCTCCCCCCAATGAATTGGGTAAAGTTTTATATCTCATGAAATATACATGGCTGGAACGGAAGGTTATTTCGGTTCAGTGATACAGGACTGAATCGAGGAGTGAACTCCGTTCAGAAATGGACTTTGTCCGCTAAGATAGTCTTGGAAATGAGTCATGACTAACAAAAAAATGATTTTCCATGATTATGTGTGCATACCACAAAGTTTCAAGTTTTATGTTATGATTATGGTGATCTCATTTTCACTTCTATGATTTATTCCATGTTAAGATATTATGATCTCTTTTACAGGTTATGATTTTCAAAAAGATATGATATGATTTTTATTTCCTTTATTTTCCCTTGCTGAGCATTTGAGCTCACCCTTTTTTTGTATGTTTTCTTTTCCCCAGGTCAGGAAGATGGATATTAAGTAGAATATGCTAAAAGGGACCCTAGATATGATGAAATAAATGGGAGACACTGTAGAAGATTTATGAACCAGTTGTTTATGTTTCCCAGTTTCTAAAGACACTATACCTATACGGTCCTTTGTGGTTTTGTCGTATTTTGTAAAAAGTGTGCTTCAATTTTGAAGTATTAACAATGTATGTAAAGTATGGGTCGTTATAATCCTATGGAAATGTAAAAAAATTTCGTGTTACCCTATTATATCATAATAAAATTTCAACTTAACCTTAAATAACACAAGAAATCATCAACCTACCCTTTAGTGACATAATAAAACATCTGGTTACACAAAATTAATGTAGGAAAATTGTTTGATACCCATTAGTAGCTTATGAAAAATTATTTCTTCCCCTCATTATCATAAGAAAAATCAATGTTTCACTTTAGTATCATTATAAAAAATTAATTTAACCTTCATTAATTTAGAAAACACTACATGTGACCGTTTAGTTATATATGAAACTTCCATGTTACCCTTCAATAACATAATAAGACATCAAGTTACCATTCAGTAACATAAGTAAACATCATGTTATCCATTAGTGACTTATGAAAAATCATGTTACCCATTTGTAACATATGACAACATCATGTTACCATTTGGTAACTTAAAAAACATAAATTTTACCTTTATTAACTTAAGAAAACAATAATTTACCATCAATGAAATAATAAAAAAATAAATTTACCCTTCAGTAACTTAATAAGTAATCATGTACTCTACTTGAGGATGTCTAAATTAACATTATACAGCCCATTTAATGACTTGATTTCATTATATAAAATCAAAAGGTCCACATGATCATTAAGATAATGTCACTAATGTCTAATCTACACTGATGATTCACTTCCATAGTTTGGTACACAACTAACCATATTTTCATAATTTTTCCTTCCAAGAACCAAAATGACACTGATGAATCACTGTTTCCCGATATCTCAGGTATCCCGTGTCTGAATGTATCAAACAGACTCATCTCACACACACATCTAGATCTGAAATTGAGTCCATTCTCTGTGATTGGAAAACTCAAACATACCTACTCATGAGGGTCCAAAATCCATTCTCAAAATTCCTAAATGATATTCTATGGATAAATTTAATCTCTCATGATGGACATTCATTGTAAGACTTTTGTGGATATCAATGAAATAGGAGTTCCTAATTCATGATTTCATTTAAAACAACATTGTATCCAATGAAACATACATCATCCACCACCAAACATGGTTTCTGGGTGTGGTCCAAAACACTTACTCCAGTATCTAACATGAAACTACAACTGCATATAATCATTAGTATAATAGGTTTGTTTATAGATTCACACTTGACACTCTTCCTCATCCATGCTTACAAAAATTTCTGATACGAAATCGGAAACCAAACCATATCGGCAGTGATAAGTCACACAATACTTTTATAATGCCATATCAATAACTACTATAACTTATATTTATATTAATAAAGCAAGGACACATCACTTGTAACAAAAAGATTAATTCCTAGGTCACCCTATTATATGGGTGACACGTAAATGTGGCCTTCAAGAACACAATACCATTTATTCAAGTAGTTGTAAACCAAAAAACTATAGACTTTACTGTGATGGAATTTCTTAAAACTTCTTAAGACTTGAGAAATTATTACCTAACCACACACATCTCAATGAACTATTTCGAGTAACCCTTAAATATGGCCTTAAAAAACACAATAACATCTTTCAAGTAGTTGTTAAACAAAAAATATACATTTTACCATGATGTAATTTCTTAATAATTATTAAGACTTGAATTTTTTTACCTAACCACACACATCTCAATGAACTATTTCGAAATCAATGGTATCCATGTGTGAAAACACATAGTAGCATGGTATTTAATCAGTACAATGGGTTCACCCATATCATGGAATTTATAGGCGCAACAGAACCATGCATCCAAGTATGTGATTTCTTTTTTAAAAATGAAAACCTAAAATTCAAAGTGTTTTAAAAAACAAAAATTGGATTAATAAATTTATGAGTTTTATATCTCTATCAAATTAAGGGTCCCTGGACTCAATGTAAAATTGACCATGCCCATGGAATGCCATTACCATGAATCTCATGAATCTAAGAATCTCTTATATACAGAAAGGTATAACTTACTGAATGACCACCCACCTACCCAAGGTAGTATTCCAAAAAAATAAGAGTCCATAATATTCCCCAATGATGTATGAATGAAACCTCACATTCCTAAAACCCAATTAATGTATCCAATACTTCTTCGTTTTTCTAAGGGAGTTTCCATAACTAAGGGAACCCATCACCGACACTGATGTATTGACTATAAAAGTAGGCTCATTCCTAAAATTTCATTAGGCTCAGCAGCCAAAACTCTATTACTAAGTAAAAAAATACATCTGAGTGTCACGGGAAACATCCATGTTCCTATCCCAAGAATTACTCAAAACATTATGAAACCAACCCCCCATACTAGATTCTATACTATAAGAAAATCGAAATTTTTTTTATTTAATCCATTAAAACTATTCAAATTTTATATAAGCATTAAGGAGGATCAGATAAATAAAATATAATGTACCTATTATAGGGTAAACAATTTTATAAAATGTACTTGGAATATTATGTTGATGATTCCAAAACACACTCTATGAAAAAATATCTTATGATTTTCTTTGAAACATTTTTATATTTAAAAGTTATTAAAAAGGGTAATATCTAAATTTAATTTCCATAGTAAGATATAGAGTAAAATGTATTTACGTTTCAAATATATTTTTAGTCAACAGATTCCTCATAAACAATAGGATTCAATACCACAAAATAGATCATTAATCATATTAAGGAAATCACTTAAGTAGTAATCTACCGTATATTTATACGAAACACCATATTAGTGGGTGGTGAAACATTAAATAACCATCTAATTAAAGATAAATATGCACATACCGGGTTATGACTATAGATTTAAAATATTGAGTGAAACTATGAGGTTAATGTCATGCCAAGTTTGGTTGAGGTATAGATGCATCAATTTACAATTAATGGAGGAAAACACTATAAAATAAAATTGAAATTCCATTTAAGTGAAACCTAATAATAGTTAATATATTATTATTTGAACACACCCTTATTGTTATTATTACATAGGAATTAAATTCTAAGATTTATCCTTAGGGGTCGAATCAATAATTAGATAATTCAGTTACATAGGTTTTCATTCCTAGTTTTTGAAAGTACAAACCTTTATATTATGCAATTGGAACACTTTTTAACAGACATATAACATTAACCACATGGGTTGAGTTAAATAAAATCCAATCCATTTTATATTAAGGTTTCTCAATGTTTCTAATTAATTTAATACTTTAAAAACTTTTCATGAATTTAATTAATTTTAGGTTTTTTAGATAGAATGTCATTATAAATAAATACATGGAATCAACATTTTGGTCCATGAAGGGAATGCATTTAACCAAACATATAAATTTACTATAATAAGTAAATATGTCACGACCCATCCTTGGGGCCCATTCCATGACTACCCCAAGCCCGCCTTCCATAGGCCAGGGGCTGGCGACTAGCACCAAAGGCGTAAAACCCGATAAAAGGGAATGCATTTCGTTTATATAAGAAAAAAACACCACAGAGTACGCAAGCTAAAGTAAACACAAATTAAACTGAGTAAAAAAGTATGTGATGGAAAGTAAATGGGCCGGTATACAAACCCATCTGATAGTACAGTACAACTGAGAAAAGTAAGTACAACAGCTGAATAGTAAAGTTGTAACCACCAAGACATCCTCCAGAACTCCCACCTGAAGGGTGAGTATAGATAGTCTCGTCAGCTCCTCGGGTCTGGCCATCCACTCCGTGTACGTCCCTCCTGATAGTACACCTCCGTATACCGTCCCGCTCCTTAGGCCTCAACCACGATCAGCGATGTCCGTCGACTGCAACCAACACAACGTAGTGCAGGTATAGCCCGTGCAGGGGTGAGTATACGATACTCCGTAGGGACCCCGGGACCCCCTAAGGCCTCCCTAAATCAAAAAAATTATACAACACAAAGCATATATACAAATACGAAGTATCAACCAACAATACTTAGGTATATTCCCATACATATACCTAAGTCAACAATTCCAGTTCTGCTTCAACTTCCGAGCCCATGTTCAACCCAGTCCACACAGAAAAGTACAACCCAATACACACAAGAAATCACAACCCAATCCATACAGGAAATCAAGTCAATCATATCAAAGATAATGATTGAAATTCAAGACTCAACTCACACAGTTATACTACTCATGAAGAGGGGTGTAGATGACTGATGTAGCCTATGAATCATCTCCTCTGCAGAACCCACGTAGGATCTAAGTACAGATGTTGTCGCTGCTGGACCCACGTAGGATCCAAGTAAAGTAACCATCGATTCCGAACCCACGTAGGAACCAGGTACAGTCGTTGTCGCTACCGAACCCACGGAGGATCCAAGTATAGTCGTCCTCGCTGCCGAACCCATGTAGGATCCGAGAAAAATTGCCATCATCGTCGCAGTCACAGCCACCTCTAGGGTTCCCGCACACAACATGCTCGATTCTGGGTGGGTCTGCTCCCCGAGCCAAGGGGTTGATAAATAAACTATCACGAAGTCCAGAGTTGATGTATCAAAAAGTTCAGTCTCGTCAATAGGAACTCAATGTGACAGACGACGTGTCAATCAGACGCACGGTCTGAGAGTTATTGGCTTTTTCGTCCTAGGGGCACTATTGGTTATTGAGCTAAAACCAACCCAACCGTACTCCATCTCTATCCAAACCTCAAGAAGAGTAAACCAAAAGAACCTTCTCACTAAGAGGAATTCAACATAATTTATGGTACATTATTCGGACGTCCAGTCATTAAGTTATAAGCGTTTCAACTCCAAGGGCCCAGTTGGTTTTGGGTTCGAACCAACCCGGCCATAACGAACTTCTACGAAACCTTGAGTTTAATATACTGCAACGGCCGTCTCAATCCAAGGATCCCAATGTAACTGACGGTGCCTCTATCGGAGGTCCGTAGCCCAAGATATGGGCGTTTAAACGAACCTGGCTCGAAACTAGGGGGTTTGGGCCCGATCCGACCAGGCCCAATACCCCCTGGGTCATGCCGAACCGGTTCAACACGACCCTGGTCCATGTTCAGCCCGATTGGGTGTGTCCCGACCCAGATGGTGTGGCCCGGCCCGGTGATGGCGGCCCGGCCCGGCGCGGTCGGATTGGCACGGCTCGGATGTCGGTCGCGGCTCGGCTCTCGGCCATACGGGGTGCGAAGGGGGGGGGGGGGGCTGTTTCCAAAACAGCAGACCCGTGGGGCCCACCCGATGCTCTGGACGGGGGTTTCAATCACCCGGTTTTTCTGGAAAACGTCCGGCCTTAATGGCCGGCCGGTTGAGCTGTCGCCGGACCCTTTAGTGTCCCACCGCCCAGAGCACTAGCAGCCGGCCGAGCCCGGCCGCCCCTGCTGAAGACCATCGCGGCCTTAGGCCGCGACTCCTATTCGACCAGCACGGCGCAAAGGCACCGTGCCCCTCCACTGGGGCCCACTCTGGTCACGACCTCCCTCGGGTCCTCCGGTGCCGCGCACCACCGCTGCGGTCCGCTCCGGTCGCGGTCCTCTTTGTCCCCATGTGGTGCAACGACATCGCGCCGCCTTCTCCTCAATCGTCAACATTGATCAACAAGAAAACGGGGTGGAGAAATCAGTCGTGTTTGTGCAGTCCGATCTCCTCCCATTACGTCGGTAACAAGCGGCCAATTTAATCAATGAATAACGTTAAATTAAACGTGAACGAAGTTAACATCTACTTCGAAGGAAGTTTGCAGTTGTTAATCACCGCTAATGATGGCATCGTTCCCATCGTCGTCGGTATCTCCTCCCTTGTCGTGGAGGAGGAAGAGGATGGAGAATACCGGGACCGCCTAGTCGACGTTCTTCATCGGAGTCTTGGCGTTCTTCAACAAAGGAGGTAATGTTCTTCAAGGGACGTATAGTTCTCTCCCAAAAACATAACAAAACTACCTAACCCCACCCCCCAATAAAATAAAACTCATCTTCTTTTATTAATTCATGCCTTAAATTTCAAAATTCAAACACATAACTCCATTAATTGATTAAAAGAGTGTTGGCATTAAATTAATGTGAGGAGAGGAGAAGTCACCCAATTAATGGGGAAGTTTAACAAAGTTAATATGAGTTACCCAACTTAAGAGTGGGGGTTTAGAGGAGTTAGGGAATGTGAAGGGTTGGGATCGTGTGGTCCCCACCCCACCTTAATCCTCTCATGGTTAGTTAGTAACTAGTGGGTCACCTCCCAACTCCCACACCTTGGATAAAACCACTTATGTTAGGAATAAAATTTAAACCACAAATTTTATTCAATTCTTTATTAATCCCCAATATATAACAACTCCTCTGAGAAAACACATCTTTGGTAAGGTCCTCTTAAGAATTTACCACCACTACGGTTTCATCGGTGCCCTTATATTTCAATTCCGAGCAATGGTTCAAAAGATAGAAAAACTCGCTCGTTCGTTCACTGATCGTACCCGAGCTAATCTTTGGAAATTCATTCCGGGCACACCGGGCCTCGGAATCGTGTGCCGTCAGAAACTGCGTACTCGTAAAATCCCAAATAATTTAAGAAAAAAATTTATTTGAAATTTTAGGGTCTTTAAATTACTCCCACCTCAGGGATTTTAGTCCTTATAAAGATACATCATAAACTAGGGAAACAAATGAGGGTAATGTGCACACATCTAAGCCTCTCGCTCCCATGTGCTCTCCTGGAGGTTCTCGTGCTGCCACCTGATGCACAATAGAGGAATAGACCATCCACGTAGGACCTTCTCATGGAGATCCTCGATCTCCACTGGAACCTCCGCAAATATCACCCAGTCATCGATGTCTATCTCCCCATGATCAATGATATGTGTCGGGTCGTGCATGTATATCCTCAATTAAGATACGTGGAAGACGTCGTGCACCCGGTGCAACTGAGGTGGAAGAGCCAGGTGATAGGCCACCTCACCTATCCTACTGAGAACCTAGAATTGTCCGATTAAGTGCAGAGATATCTTGCCGCACCATCCAAATCTCCGTAATCCACGTCCAGGTGAGACCCGTAAGAAAACGTGGACTCCATCCTCGAACTCTAGTGGTCTCTGCCTCCTGTCAGCATAGGACTTCTGTCAGCTCTGATGAGTCCTCATCTGCTCCTGGATGATCTGTACCTTCTCCGTCGTGTCCTATATCATCTAGGGTCCTATAAGTGCTAACTATCTAGGGTCTTTCCAGCACAGAGGCGATCTGCAAGGTCGTCCGTACAATGCCTCGTATGGTGCCATCCCGATGGTGGAATGGTAGCTATTGTTGTATGAAAACTCCACCAAGCGTAAGTGATCCTCCCAGCTGTGACCCAAGTCAAGGACACATGCACGGAGCATGTCCACAAGATTATGAATGGTCCTCTCTGTCTGACCATCCTTCTGAGGGTGAAAGGAGGTGCTCAGGCATAGCTGTGTCCCAAATGCCTCCTGCAACCCCTTAAAAAGCCAGGAAGTAAAGAGATCATCTAGATCAAAGACGATAGACGATGAAACATCATGAAGCCGTATGATCTCTTGAACGTAGAGGCATCCCTATCTCTCCACTGAGCCCTGCTCTCTGATATATAGAAAGTGGGCCGACTTGGTGATTCGGTCTACGATCACCCAGATGGAGTTGTGTCCTCTAGAAGTACGTGGAAACCCTATCACGAAATCCATAGATATCACATCCCACTTCCACTCCGGGACCTTTAAGGGTTGTACCAAGCCTGCTGGTACCTGGTGCTCCACCTTCACCTGCTGGTAGGTGAGGCATCATGAAATGAACTATGCCACATTCTTCTTCTTACCCGGCCACCAGTGCTGTCATCTGAGATCTGGGTACATCTTTACTACTCCTGGATGAACCACCAATGGGGAAGTGTGAAACTATCTCAGCACCTCCTCATGTAATGCATCTAGTACCATGGCACGTTCTACGAAAAGGATAACGTTCTCTCATCCTATAGAAAATCCATCAGGTGCATGTTTTGTCGATATTTGTGCATGTCACGTCTCACAGTCAACGTCCCCACGCAGTGCCTCTCTGACCCGCTGATGTAGTGGAGGAGTGACTGTGAGAGACTGTAGAAAGGTTTCCCCATCTCTATCCACAAAGGATATCTGTAACGTGGCTAGCTGCTCCATTGCCTCTCCAAGTAGCTAGATTCCTGACCTCATGCTGAGAGCATTAGATACTACATTCCCCTTCTTAGTAGTATAGACTATCTCAAAGTAAAAGTCCTGAAGGAACTCAAGCCATCGCCGTTGTCTGAGGTTCAGATCCTTCTGCGAGAAGATGTACCTGAGACTCTGGTGGTCAGAATATACTTTAAAGCGCACTCCCAGTAGATAGTGTCGCCACATATATAAGGTGAATACCACTAATGCTAACTACAGGCCATGGGTAGTGTAGTTCTACTCATGCTACCTCAACTGTCGTGATCCATAGGTGATCACTGCCCGCTCCTACATCAGGACACACCCGAGTCTGGTCCCTGATGCATCGCAGTAAACTACGTACCATACTACCTCCTCCAATAGCCACAAGATGGGTGCACTGGTCAATCTCTGTCTCAGCTCCAAGAAGCTATACTGACATCTATATGACCACACGAAGGGTTTCCCCTTCTTCGTCAAATCTGAAATTGGTGCTAGAACTCTGGAGAAGTATCACACAAATCTCCGAAAGTACCCAGCCATACCTAAGAAACTCTGTACCTCGGTCACACTTCTGGGTGGCTCTCAAGCTAGCATTTCGTCGATCTTCGTAGGATCCACCACAACTCCCACCTCAGAGATGACGTGCCCCAAGAAGTTGACCTCTCGAATCTAGAACTGGAACTTCGAGAGCTTACCATAAAGTTGGTGATCTCGGATTGTATCTAGTACAAATCGCATGTGGTAGGCGTGCTCCTCCTCAGTAGTTGAGTAAATCAATATGTCGTCGATTAAGACTATGAAAAATCGATCGAGGTAAGGCTGGAAGATCATGTTCATGAGACTCATGAACATTGCTGGAGCGTTGGTTACGCCGAAAGGCATAACCAAGAACTCATAGTGGCCATACCGACACCTGAAAACCATCTTCTACACATCCTCATCTCGAACTCTAAGATGATGATAGCCTGACCTGAGGTCTATCTTCGAGAACCGTCATGCTACCTTAAGATGATCGAAGAGGTCGTCAATCCTTGGAAGTGGATACATGTTCTTCACGGTCACCTAGTTTAGGCGATGGTAGTTGACACATAGTCTCAGGCTCTCGTCCGCCTTCTTGGAGAACAAAATCGAGGAAGACCAGGGTGAAACACTGGGTCGGATGAATTTCTTACCCTGCAAGTCCTACAATTGTAACCATAGCTCTCGAAGCTCTGTAGGAGCCATCTGATATGCTGAAGTAGATATCGGGGTTGTCCTGAGATACAGTTCGATATAGAATTCTACCTCTCTGCGAAGAGGTAGTCCTAGAACATCTTCAGGAAAAACATATGCATTCTGATCCACCACATCAGGAAAACTCAGACTCCGCACGTCAACTGCTCCGAGAATGAGACTAGCCAACTGATGTGTGATCGGCTTCCCTCTCCTCTGCATAAGTCTATTCTACGCTGCAAAGTCTCCCTTCTCGCTGGTGAAGGTGAACCTGCTCCCATCAGTGCGGACACACCGCACCATGCCCCTAATACAGTCGGTCTAAGCAAGGACTGTAGATAACCAATCCATTCCCAAGACTACGTCGTAAGGCCTCAACTCCGCTACAAGAAGATCCCATCCGATGCTCTCGCCTCCTAGAGTAAGCTCACACTACCGGCACCAGTGCGTAATCATCGAGTCTGCTCTTGTAGGTGTCTCTAGCTGTAAGGATCGAGCCAACAGCTCTGTCGGAATCTCTGAGCTCTAAAAAAGGTTAGCGGCAATAAAAGAATGACTTGCTCATGTGTCTATAAGAACTGCAGCAAGGGTAGAGTAGACATAAGTAGTTCCTCGAATCATATCAGGTGCGCCGTGTTCATAGGCCTCCACTACCTGAAGATGAGGCTTCCTCTGCCCGCCAGCTCCCTGTAGTCTGGGTGGAACTCCAGGTGGTGGTGGTGTTAAAGCCCCAAAGCGTCATCCACCACCTACTGCTCATCCATCTCACCTACCTCATCTGCCACCTACATAGCACTGTCTGCCTCTCGTATTACTGGCTCTGCTGCCTGTGACATGCACCTCTGAACCAGTATCCTTAGGAAACCCACCTAATGGTCTGGTCTACTTGGACCTCTGTGACATTTGTCTACTTCTGGCTGCAGAAGACTCTGATACGTGTCGCCCTGTGGTAGGTCTCGCTGCGGGTGTAGGCTCAACAAGATAGATATCTACAAGAAGGGCTCGCTCCAGTACTCATTCCTGTGTCAGAATACTGAGGGAGATCATCGAAGACCTGATCTCATGCCTCAGTCCCTGTGCAAAGGTCTGGGCCTGGAAGAATGGGTCTCGTACCATGTTAGTGGAATAACATGAGAGGTCGGTAAATATCGTCGATTACAGGGCTACAATCATGCTTCCCTGCTACAAATGTAGTAACTCATGAATGTGCACCACATGAAGGGTGGATGGAATCAACTCTATGCAGATGAGGCTCTCGAGGCCCGTACAAAGAAGAGATGCCTTGTCGTACACCTGGAGAATCAGGCTCCACCATCTACCCGCTGCCGCGTGTAGGAGACTAGCCTCAAGGTTCAAAATAAGATCTACTGGTGTCCCTACCAATCTGAAGACACAAACAGTAACCTCCAGCCAATATTTTGTTTCCTGAGGGTCCATCTCCCCGCCGAACCTGGGCAGTCTCTAATGCTGAAACTCGTGTAGTGCACTAAGGCGACGTTCACTCTCAGCTGCTGGGGCTGGTGGAATCGGTGGCTCGGAAGGTAGAGGTACCGACGGTGCCTCCGCTGTAATGGGGCCCTGCACTGAGGCCTCGTCGCTCGGTGGGATACCATCTCGCACAAAGCTCGGAACCCTAGTTGGCTACAATCATGGGGCTATCTTGAAAAGAAACAGGTGCACCAAAGTTAATACAGTATACCTGTTGAGCTGACACAAAGTAATCACAAAGAAAACATTTGAAACACACATGCAGTCAATGTTTTAGTGCATTGAGTCAGAAATTATCAGTCAGGGTCCTGGTGTATGGATACGTCGGCCACCGCACCAACACTGGACTCCCTAGACTGATAACCACACTCAATACCCATAACACTATTGCTTCACATAGAGTAAATAATCAGAGTCCTAGGTTCTGCGGTAGAACCGACACCTCTGATACCAATTTGTCATGACCCGTCCTCAGGGCCCATGTTGTGACTACCCCAAGCCCGCCTTCCATAGTCCAGGGGCTGGTGACTAGAACCAAATGCGTAAAACCCGATAAAAGGGAAGGCATTGCCTTTATATAAGAAAATAAACACCACAGAGTACGCAAGCTGAAGTAAACACTAAGTAAAAAGAGTACAAAATTAAGTGATAGAAAGTAAATGAGCTAGTATACAAACCCAACTGATAGTACAGTAGAGCTGAGAAAAATAAATACGACAGCTGAATAGTAAAGCAGCAACCATCAAGATGTCCTCCGGAACTCCCACCTGATGGGTGAATACAGATAGTCCTGTCGGCTCCTCGGGTTCGGCTGTCCACTTCGTGTATGTCCCACCTGATATTCCACATCTTTATACCATCCCACTCCTCATGCCTCAACCACGATCGGCGTTGTCCGTCGTCTGCAACCAACACAACGTAGTGCGGTCATAGCCCGTGCAGGGGTGAGCATACGATACTCAGTAGGGACCCCGAGACCCCCGAAGGCCTCCCAGAATCGAAAGAGGATAAACCACAAAGGAAATATACAAATACGAAGTATCAACCAACACTCTTATGTATATTCCCATACATATACCTAAGTCAACAATTCCAGTTCGGCTCCAACTTTTGAGCCCAAGTTCATCCCAGTCCACACATGAAAGTACAACCCAATCCACAGAGGAAAGCACAACCCAACCCACACAGGAAAGCAGGTCAATCATATCGAAGATAATGATTGAAAGTCAAGACTCAGCTCACACAGGTATACTACTCACGAAGAGGGGTGTAGATGATTTATGAAGCCTCTGAGTCATCTCCTCTGCCGAACCCACGTAGGATCCAAGTACAGATGTCGTCGCTTCCAGACCCACATAAGATCCAAGTAATATAAAAATCACTGTTGAACCCACGTAGGATCCAAGTACAGTCATCATCACTATCGAACCCACGGAGGATCCAAGTACAGTCGTCCTCATTGCCGAACCCACGTAGGATCCAAGTGCAGTCACCATTGTCGTCGCAGTCGCTGCCAGCTCTGGGGTTCTCGCACACAGCACGCTCGATTCCGGGAGGGACCGCTCCATGAGCCAAGGGGTCGCTACAAAAATTGTCACTAAGTCTAGATTCTGTGTATCACAATGTTCCGTCTCATCAATTCGAACTCAACGTGATAGACGGTGCGTCAATCAGACGCTCGGTCTGAGTGTTATTAGCCTTTTCGTCCTAGGGGCTTGGTTGGTTTTTTAGTTGAAACCAACCTGACCATACTCCAGCTATGTCCAAACCTCAAGACGAGTACGACAGAAGAACCATCTCACTGAGAAGAATTCAACGTAATTGACGGTATGTTATTCGAACGTCCAGTCGTTAAGTTATTAGCGTTTCTGCTCCAAGGGCAAGGATGGTATCGGGTTCAAACCAACCCTTCTATACCAAAATTCATTGAAACATCATTTGTGGTATCCCAAAAATATCGCCTCGATCCAAGGATCCCAACGCAACTGACGGTGCATCGATCGGAGGTCCGAAGCCCATGATATGTTTGTTTGAACGAACATGGTTTGAAACTATGGGGTTTGGGCCCGATCCGTCCTGACCCAATATCCCTTGGGTCAGCCCGAACCTGGTCGACATGACTCGGGTCCGGGTTCGGCCCGATTGGGCGTAGCCAGGCCCTGCTGGTGTGGCTCGGCCCGGCACTGGGGCCCCGGCCCAGTGCAGTCGACCCGGCCTGGTGCGGGCGGCCTGTGGCCCGGCTCGGAAGTCGGCAGCGGCTCAGCTCTCGGCCGAGAGGGGTGCGAAGGCGGGGGGGAGGGGGGTGCCTCCCCCTGTTTCCAGAATAGCGGACTTGTGGGGTCCGCCCGATGCGCTGGCAGGGAGTTTTAATCCCCCCGTGTTTCTGGAAAACATTCGGCCTTAATGGCCGGCTGGTTGAGCTGCCGCGGGACCCTTCGGGGTCTCGCCTGCTGGAGCGCCGGCGGCCGGCTGAGCCCGGACTCCCTGGCTGAAGACCGCCGCGCCTTAGCCCGCCGCTCCTGTCTGACTGGCATGGCGCGACGGCGCCGCTCCCCTCCACCGTTTCCCGCTCTGGCCGCGGACTCCCTCGGGTTCTCCGGCGCGATGCGACGTTGCCGCCCACCATCACCGCGGCCCGCTCCGGCCGCGGTTCCTTTGGCTTCAACGGCGTGGCACGATGGTACCGCGCTCCACAACCGTGGACCGCTCCGGACGCGGTCCTCTTCGTCCCCGCGTAGTACAACTACATCGTGCCGCCTTCTCCTGGATTGTCAACATTGATCAACAAGAAAATGGGGAGGAGAAATCGGCCATGTTTGTGTGGTCTGATCTCCTCCCATTATGTCGGTAACAAGCGGCCAATTTAATCAACAATGAATGTTAAATTAAACTTGAACAAAGATAACCCCTACCTCGTAGGAAGTGCACGGTTATCAAGCGTTGTAGATAATGGCGTTGTTCCCGTCGTCGTCAGTATCACCCACCTTGTCGTGGAGGAGGAAGAGGATGGATAATACTGGGACCTCCAAGTCGATGTTCGTTGTCGGAGTCTTAGCGTTCTTCAACAAAGGAGGTGAAGTTCTTCAAGGGACTTATAGTTCTCTCCCAAAAACATAACACAACAATCTAACCCCCAAAATAAAATAAAACTCATCTTCTTTTATTAATTCATGCCTTACATTTCAAAATTCAAACACATAACTCCATTAATTGATTAAAAGAGTGTTGGCATTAAATTAATGTGAGGAGAGGAGAATTCACCCAATTAATGAGGAAGTTTAACCATGTTAAGATGAGTTACCCAACTTAAGAGGGTGGTTTGGAGGAGTTAAGGAATGTAAAGGGTTGGGATTGTGTGGGCCCCACCCCACCTTTATCCTCTCATGGGTAGTTAGTAACTAGTGGGTCCCACCCCAACTCCCACACCTAGGATAAAACCACTTAAGATAAGAATAATATTTGTACCACAAATTTTATTAAATTCTTTATTAATCTGCAAAATTTAACAACTCCTCCGAGCAAAAGCACCTTTGGTAAGGTTCTCTTAAGAAATTACTACTGTTGCGGCTTCATTGGTGCCCTCAGATTTCGATTCCGAGAATCGGTTCAAAAGATAGAAAAACCCGCTCATTCGTTCACTGAACGTATCCGAGCTAAACTTCAGAAACTGATTCTGGGAACACCGGGCCTCAGAATTATGTGCTGTCAGAAACTGTGTACTCGTAAAATCCCAAAGGATTTAAGAAAAAGATTTCCTTGAAATTTAAAGGTCTTTAAAAAATATTTCATATAAGTAGAGAATATAGGTATAAAAGACTGTAAATCACACTGGCATAGAAAATAGATAACAATAATTACGATATGTCAATACTATGATCCAAAAATGATTCATAAACACAACCACTCTCATTAAATAATTTGCCAAGTGGTAAATCCCATAAATATGTAAACAGTAGATATTCTAATCATTGACCAAGGTGAAATGACAATAAACATTAATAACAAATAATGCAATCAATAGTTCAATCCCTAGAAACATGATCTTTCCCACTATACATGGGGTTTTCATTCCACGAAATGAGCTATTTACTATGTTTTAAAACATTCCTAGCCTTCTATCTATAAACCCAAAATTGTATGAAAATGTAATAAAAATCCTCTCAAACCACTTTTTGATATCCTAATCTTGAGTTTCCCATATTTAATCAAATTTGAGATCCAAATGGCCACAATAGTTTCTCCTCATACATCAAATGCTACCAACTATGAATGATCGTATAATAGTGGAATGGTGGGACAACTATACGCTATTTATTATTATTAAATATAGAGGTGGATAAAATAAAATGATAAATAATTGTTTATGGTAATAATTCTTAACAACCTGAAAATTTCCAATAGAACCCACCATGCGTGAGTAAGAATGATACATATACAAGCTAGTGATTTATAAAGTAGGTAATTCATAAACATGGATAGATTGATAAAATAATAAATTAATAAAACACCAAACTCTAGTATATAGTCTATGTACTTGCTTCTCATGCTTCTCCTATTCCATGTCCAAGCCCAAAAAATTAACAGTAAAAACCACCATAAAATTCATAACTTGTAGCCAATAGATATAATTGGGTAATAAAAGGTGGCCTTAATAGAATTTCAGTAAAACATTCTACGCCACAGCAATGGTTTCTAATTAATTATATTGCATGGGTATAAAAATAAATAGTGTGTAGTACATAAATCAGTAACTAAGTGAGTGCATGTGAATCAGGTAATACAACATGCTTCAACACACGTTGTAATGTCACTAATCATGGGAATAGTAATGAAGTCATCAAAACCAGGGTTTTATGTCCATGTATCCAAGAACAAGTATCCAAGATAATAGAGGGAGATATCCAATGGATTCTATAATAAAAATGGAATCTAACTAAGCTTGATTAAAAAAATTAAAAGGTAATCTTAGGTTAAACTGTATTTGAATCTAAGGAGATAATTTTAGGTAGTCGATGTCGGAGGACATCATTCTGAATCATGTGATATCATCCCAAACATTATATTTTTCTAATGTTTTTATGTGAGTCATTAGTTCCACTCTAAAGATTTCATGAATTTAAGAGACTAATCAGATCCATGTTGGGTTTACCCCTCACCAATCTCATCAAAGAATCATGTGAAATCTATCACATTCATATATGGAATTGAAAACTAGAATCCATGTCTTACTCATAGAAGGATTTATTATAACCATAATATATATCATTATATTAACATGTATCAAGGATCATAATGAAATAAAGAGACAATTTTAATAATTTATTACTCTATCTCAAGTAATTTTTTGAAATTATAACAAAATTTTAATTTGTTGTAACTCTTTAGGTTAAATGGACATGTTTCAAAAAAATATTATTCTAAAAAGAAGTTCCATAGTTTAACATCTCTATATATATTGAATTATAACATAGGGTTCCTATATAAATAATCCATATGATTCAATGAATTCCAAAATGGTAATTAAAGGAATTCATAGAATAATTCATAGATTCATGTAAAGTAATTGTTTCAAGGTTTCTATTAAAATTAAACCACAAACATAGAGGAATATCACGAGGTGTTCCATAAGGTACTCATCTCATTTAACAACTAAATTATTCTTTTTTAAATAAATAAAATTATAAAATACATTTGGATCTATCATTGATCTAAGACACCCTATGTCTTTTAAAAAATTAAACAAATATATTCCAAAGGTACATCAAAGAGTACCATTGTTTAAGTAACATTCAAAAAATGCCACATGGGGGGATTAAATTACATAAGGGAAGAATAAATTATGTGTTTACTATGTGTTAAGCCAAACACACATTATGAATTGTTTTTGTTTTATAAAAAGGTATGGTTATACCGGGTGTTAAGTCGAACTCACTCAAAAGTGTTAGTATGAGTTGAGGTTTTCAACATTCAAAAATTTAATAATGGATTTTATTACACCATAGTCAGGATTTATGTGATAAAACAAAGTAATCGTAGATTTTAATGGAAAATATATAAAAAATTATAGTATAAAATAGTGAAATATTTTAAAAATGGCATGAATTTTAGAGAAAATCATTCAGACCACCTACCTCATGCATAAGATGATTCACAGGTCTCATATTTTCCATCGATTCGATCTAGAATGAAAGAAAATGAAGAACTAGAGAAACACCCTATAAATAGAAAATAACCCAAATAAATAATGTTACAAAGAATTATTGAAATGGATCCTAATAAAATAATGTATCATCGGGATAAAATTATCAAGATCTCTTTATTTCAATATATGGTGTCCAATTTATACATGAATTTGATAAGATCTCCCTTAGATCAAGCGATAAGGAATGAGGCACGTGTAAGGGAGAAATCCATCAAATGATGAACAAAATGGGGTAAAACAAATTTAAAGGTATATGATTAAATAATTATTTTCCCCCATTTAATTATGTGTACGGTTTGGGAACATGGTTAGAACACCAAATCCGATAACCAGGTGGACTCAGTGTCTGAATCACACCCACCTCACAAGGTTAAAACCCATGAATTATAAATCTGTTCACCAACTATATTCATGGATCTTTAATTTAATGTAGATTATTTATGGTTATTTGGGGCACCTTTCATGGTTTAAACAGTCTATGTGCCTTAAAAAATAGTCCACACTGCATGGTGGGCATGGTTAACAACATCTGTGTGCTAACATGGTGCCCCATGCTATTTTTCACCTAAAACATAAGTTATAAATATTGAAGATCATGTTTTATATATGACCATCTGGGGAAATCTTGGATTTAATTACTTATCCAAAAACAAAAGTCTTTAAGGTGATCCAACTATCATAATTCTGTTCTGGATGTTTGTTTCAAAATCAATCCATATACGAGAGTAAAAATTCAAAATTTTGTTGTGAATTCTCAACTCATAAGAACATAGTATCTTAAAAAAACTCCCCATGGATCACTCAAAAAATCTATAGAAAATTAATAGTAACATAATTTCAAAATATTATATGTCATGAAGGAACCCTACGACCACATCACTACAAATATACCCACTCTCACTCTCTAATGGAATACATTATATGCACCAATCCCTTCTATATCTTTATATCTATATAAATATCTAACAAATAAAATCTAGAACTGTATATCCACCATCACAAACCTAATCCCAACCAAAAATAACTACCTCATCATAGTAGTGTAATATGAAAATGAAGGATATCATCCTTATAATCTTAATCTATTATTCACATCACACACCATGTATCTACATAACAACTATAAAACCATGTTAGCCAAAACACACATATATATATATATATATATATATATATTATAACCTCACATCCTTATATATAATATATATATATATATATCTTGTAGTACTCGATCCCTCACACATAGTACTACATCTTAATAGAGTGTTGGAGAGGGAGAATCCAATCATCCTTTCCCTATGCGACCATGTTATTTTGAAGTCCTATGGAACCTATGTCCTCATATGGGTGATTTTAAGATTAAAAAACTCAGTTTGTGGTGTGAATGAAATAAAAATTAAATAAACATGATATAATAATCTACACAAACCCAACTTAAGGGAAAAATCACAAATAAATTTCATAAACTACTATGATTTACATTGACTATATTTTCATGAATAATGGATGCAAACAGTTGATACTTCATTACTAAACACCCATAACTGATATTGTCAAAAATACTAACAATATATATATATATATGAAACATCCCCTTTTTTCATAGCATTATTTTTTATCAGATTCACTATTAATGATGAAAATAAAATAATCTATCCAAATTTTATGTCCAATAATTTATCAGTTATTAACCTAAATTTATAAAAACCATTATATTCTCATTCCAATAATCATATTTAATTAAAAATACCACCATTTATCAATATTGAACCGATTACCCATTACGAATTTTATCTATTCCTTCCATATTGAACATTCATTTAGTTAAAAAGTATTTCCCTCATTTTTGAATCAAACCATTTTATTTAGAAACTATGACGTGAACCAAAATTACCCATCATAATAACACATCAACCATCTCATTATCTCACTCCAATAAACAAAAAATATAGCATCACCACAAAACATCCTCAATTTTTTCCTTTTCATTCAAATAGTCATTCCACAAAAGAAATAATAATAAAACATCCCATACTCTACTAATTCAAAAAACCTACACCTCATAACCCTAAATATCTATAATCCTTTAACAATAATACCCTAAGAATAACCTGGATGACTCAATATACATGACTAAAAAACATATATATATATATATATCACATGTAATATCCTTATTATTATTTAAAAATCCATATTAGATCAAAGGATAATGTATCAAACTCAACGCCCCAATTCCAAATTCCTAGACTAATATTCCATTAAAAACATTATGTAATTAAAATTTTATATAAATTTATTCAATCATTTAAAAAAATAATTAATTAATAATAGATAAAAAAATCTCAATAAAATATTTATTGAAATTCCCAAACATATGGGATATAATATGTAATTTCATAAACCACATGTGAATCATTGTATCACTAGTAATTCTGTTACTGTACATTTTATGTTTTAGGTTAACTCCCCAATACCCTTAATGAAGTGAAATATAAGTTTAATTTACATTGACACATAACTAATATGGGGAAAGTATTAAATCCTTATCCTTTTTTGAAGATTCGATATTGAAACACCCAAGAAATTGATGATAAAGAACCACTAAAACCAAAAACATTAACCTAAATGACTAATAATTAACAACCCTCATCATGAACTAGGATAAACCTTACCAAATTAATAAAGGACTCATCTTCAATAACCCCACAATAAGAAAGAAAAAAATAATATCAAGAAACAAATGATAAATTTAAAATAGTAATCCGCTTAGATTGATGAATGTATTTTCATTTTTAATTAATGGGTTTGGGTGCATATAGGGATAACTAAGAATTAACAAAGAAGCACCAAAAAATGAATAGGGTTTAAGAGAATGAAATAAAGTTGAACAAAATAATAGTTTGAACATTTTTATAGAAAAAAATAGAATAACCTTTACCAAGACATAGTGATGTCTAAAATGGGGATTTCTAACAGTATAAAAGATAGATATAAAAACATAGTTTTCAAAAATGGTATATTTACACATTCATGACGGTTGTTTTAACTATTTTAAAAATCTATTAGAATAGCACCATGATGTTATGGATTCCAAAATAAACATATCTCCCCCGAAAACACTTCCAATTTACAAGAAATAACCTAAAATAAGTAAACAACCCTAACTATTTAAAACCCACCCTATGAATTTCTACACAAAATATAAGTCAGGACTATGGAATAATTCATATACTCCCACTAAAATAGATGTTTTCTCATATCATCATTTTACATAGGGATTACACTAGAATTATTCACAATCCATTTCAATTTAAATGACAACCACTATGACATAATGATACACCATGGAAATTAATCCCATTAAAATAGTTTTTTCAAACACCAACTACATCACCTCATACCATTTACAACTCACCATGACCTGTAAAAAGGCCAAATACCCTTAAAAAGGGTGTTCCGAGATCTATAAGGCTGAAACTCAATTATTCCCCATGAAACCACTTCTAAAGTATCCCTCAATAACTCTAACAACTTGAGAATAAAAATAACAGTCTTCGAAGACCAAATCATTTACAGTACTTATATATCAATAAGTTTTATTTTGTTCCTCTTGTCTTCTTATTTCTTCTCAAGAAATCTATACTACTCTTATTTAGTAATATATATATATATATCCTATAGTTCCTCTCCATATTTCATATCACTGATTATTTAAATTGTGAATTTATAATTCCTAACCAACTATCATGATAATAATTTATTTAAATTGGTTATTTCATACATATGGATATTACGATTAAGTAATAATGATTATCAGGTCTCCTTATAATTACATCTCTAGGATAAGCATGTCTAGGGAAATATAAAATTTTCACCTTATCTAATATATACTTTAGTATTTCAATTTTTTAGTTAACAAATTGGACCATTTTTTAAAGAATAACTTTTGAGGGATTGGTATTTTTATCCCGTGTTTATTAAAAATATTTTACTACATTTTTCTGATTCCTATCCATAAATTAAAAAACCAATTTCCCTAAAGGGTTCTGAAAACATCGCAAAAAGAAGTAAATACTCCCACAAATACATTGTAGATGGAAAAAAATTCTATAGACCCCTCAATGAAAATTGATGAAAATTGAATCGAAATTTTGAGAAGAATCATTAAAAAATCATAATTTTCAAAAATTTTATGGGACCCATGTACTATCACCGGGAAGTGTTCACGGAGCGCTTAAATTGCGATCCACCAGTATGCGGAAGGACCTGTGAGAGGATGGATTGTGGGCCAATGGCCAGCAAACCCAGGAAGCCAAGAATTGGGTCATTAGGGGAATAAAGTGCACAAATACCATCTACATACTATCTCACAAACTCTACATTTCACCAACACAGAATTATGACACGATCCTGTGAACCTAGAAGCACAAACAATAGCCTCTACAAACATCTGTTGAGCGAATCTCTTGCGGGATGAGATATGGATTCATAGGATTATGGAAATGGTGGGGCATGGCCACATATATTATTTCCCAAATTTTATATAAAATGATAATGAGAGTAATACTATGGGGATGGATGAATAAATCAAAAAAGAATACCCTAGAGGCTGGGTGATTGGATTCGAAGAGGAATCCGACTTCAGTTCTGAATCATCGATGAAGTGAAAACCGTGAATCATGGTTCTTGAGGTATAACTATCCATGAACCATAATGAGACAAAACATAATAATAATGGGTAAACCTAGATCCTAATTGTTTTAATTGAGAACCATAAATACCTCACTGATGAATTACTCATGAACAACCGGTTCCAAAACCATCCTTCAATATGACACTCTGAATAGTGCATTACTATGAGGATCAGACCATGCACCGTGTACTACATCCGTATGCAGATGGGACCCAAAGCCGCATGGTGGACCACATCTTGTACTTCGTACCACTTCGGTATGCGGTAGTCCATACCCAAGCCTTCATACTTCTTCGGTATGTGGATGCCCCCAACCCACATAGTACTATGGTTTGTGGGGATCCCCTCATCCCGCAAGAAAAAATAGTATATGGAATGGGGAGTCTTATGGTGTTCTTCCATTAGACTAAAATATTTCCCCAATATTAGAATCCACTCCTCCATAACTCCTCCATAAACCAATTCCCCATCATCAGGCCAAAGCCTCCCCCAAAGCCACCGGACCCATATGATCAGATCATTAGGTGCATCAGCGTGCCCTTTTGAGTCTACAAATCCATGGTAAGAAGACTCACAAAGGATGTACCCACAAAGGGTTGGATTCTTGGGATTTCTATATGTCTAAATTTCTATGGTAACCCAGATTCCATCCTTGGGATGTTGACATTTACCACTCTGTTCAAGGGATTAAGGGTGACCACTTACTTTTCCATTCGATGATGAACACAGATCAGTTAAAGTAATCATGTCCCTTCTCCTTTTGATGATAGGAGACATTACTCCCCTTTCCCAGAGTGCATTCTAGGGAACTCCCATGGAGGTATGTCCCTAACCATATGAGAGTCAATCCACATGACCCCCATTGTTATCTCGTGTTGAATGGTGAATTGCTTCACGCCCTCAACCATCATCACCTCGGTTTCTTCCGCCATAGGCCCGACTTCTTCCATCAGTGGCAGAGAAGAGGTGTGGATTTTGGAATATCTCATATCCTCTTGTTTCACACACTGTGAAAGAATCATGTGGGCTTAGAGATTTGTGATGATTACACCATTCACATAGGCCAACCCATCCTAAACTAGGATAACTCTGATTCCTTTTCAAACTAAGATACTTAGTATGTCTTCTTGAAGGCTAAGCTCAGTAGGGGTTCCCTTATGAAAGTGTCCATCCATTCAGGACACCCTCAAATGTTTATCCTTCATGCATAATCCCTAAAACAAAATGAACAACATGAACTCTGATTCCTATTCAAATCAAGATATTTTGGACGCCTACTTGATGTCTTGAGCTCAAAGGGGTACACTCCAAAAGGGTCCACCTAGTTAAACTCCCAACAAATGGACCTCCTTATTTGTACAAGCCTTGACCAACCCAAACTACATGGGATCTGATTCCTCTCTCAAGGATCTGTAGGAAGCCCGTATTCTGGGTCCGAACCCAACATCAAAACATATTCTATCTCTCCTAGATTAATATAAACTCTAGAGCACCTTATTTCATCCCTTAAGTCAGCAATTCCACTGTTCCATCAAATATATGTGTATCCATGATGATCCTCCAACCCAGGGGTAGCTCATGGATATACTCTCTAGGAATTAACTATGAATTCATGAACATATGAACATGAATTAAATCTATAATAGAGTCCTAGAATAGGAAATAATTCCCCCCAAAAGGGTGAAATGATCCAGTCCTCCCATCCTCTCGACCAATAGATTCCTTATGTGTTGTTGGCCAAATCATCATCCAATGAGTGCCTAACTTTGGAAAGAAAGTCTGTGAATCATTGATACCAGGGTCGTTGGTTGTTTCTTTCTCCATGAATAAACTAGTTGGAGACCATATGTGGAAGTCATATCCTCAGAGGACTAATTGTACAAATCATTAACCCCATGGAATTTATAACTGAGACCATTTGGTTGTGTCACCTCCTTCATTAAGAAGAAGGGATAAAATGCACAGTCCTTGCAGGGTAAATCCAATCCCCCCTAAAGGAAAATAATACTGATCAGGTCGAAACAAAGATGGCGACTTAAAAGTGTCTATAATAACAGAAGAATTATTATCACCCATTGGACCGTTTTTTCATTTTCCCAAAACACATAAACATAGAACATTGGTTTGAAACAAAAATGGTGAACCCAACGTGAATTCCCACCAAGTTGGTGGTTCTACCCCACTCAAGCCCCCTCTCCTCACAATAAAATATGTGAAAAGGGGGACAAGATGAATCTTCAAATATACATATGTTAAAGAGATTCTACTTTTATGGGGGTTTTCCATATGTATATTTCTTATATATATATATTTAATGTTTTCGCAGAGAAACCTTCAATCCAAATGGAATCTCGAAAACCAATGTAGACACGTACCTCAATGATCTTGCTGGAAGCTTGGGCCCCGATGAAGAGAAGGACCCCCTCACCAACCCAGCATCTTCAACATTGGGTATCCAATGCACTGATTAAACACTACTAAAAAAATGGCACTCTACCTAAAATGGGGACTTCGAGACGAGCCCTCCAATATATAAAAGCTCTTCATATTCCTTCTCAGTCGTAACCAGTACCCCAACACATGGTGTCCCTGGTGGTCGTCTAGAACTATTTTGGGTGCTTTTCTCTAGAGTGTGACAAAAATTACCTCCCTTATCTCAGAGAGAGATATGATGTCGATTATGATGAATTCATCTTAGCTACATAAGGGTCCAACTCACAATCCCCTACTAGAGAGCATCACTGCCAACACTAGGTGACAAAGTATCCTCACTCTAAAGAGGATCTTATTTTGTGGGCACCTGCTAAAGTCCCAAAGACATGGGCCCCATGGTCTACCCACTGATGGAAGTAGATATGAAATCAGGAACATGCTATCACTCTGATTCTTGAGGAGGAACTCTACCATACAAACACAACATCATTCAATGGGTAGACATTCAAATGTACCCCTCCAGTCAAACCCACCATAGAAATAGTGTGGAATAATACGAGCACATGTGCATTCCTTCTAGTGTTCAATGATCCCACCATGAATGTAGAGAGGAAAATTATAGGCAGATGCTAATAACTGTTGATGCATAAGAAGCTCTTCCTCCAAATAGGACGACAACCAGCTACATGCAGGAAAAAATACCTACTGATGCGTATCAAGTCCGCCATCAAAAAAGGGTGGAAAAATATGAGTTGAGTTAAATTCGTACGGATGCATACAAAGCCTGTGAGACAAATACAAAAATTGTGAGAAGATGAAAATTACCTATCCTAAAGATGAATCCCACCAGTCAACTAGAGAAGGAAACTTACTGAAGAATCATTACTCTATCCTAGAATAGGAGAACTGCTGGTATCTACTAGAAACCTATGGAGTACTAGAGCAGGAAAACACTCCTCCTCTAGTATCAGACCGAGCATTAATAGATGTTACATCCAAATATGTATCATAACCCATCTTGTAAATGATGGAAGATTAGTTGTCAATTCTAGATCATATCCTCCAAACATGCTGATATATCATTGCATCTGTGACAAAGGCGAGGAACTAGGACCATGACATGTCTCCTAGAATAGAATGACTTACTCGCAAAATGGTTTAATCACCCTAGAGCAGTTATTTATACCAGATCTAATATAGGACGGTTGATGGCAATATCTCATGATACACAGACAACTGAATCAGGAACAATTTTTTTTTCAACTACGGGACGCCAATACAACGTGGTGGCCACTCCAGGGTGGGAATATATCCATTCATAACTCAATATGTCTATCGGAATATCCCAGTGGCATCAGGGATAAAAAAAATAGAGACCTATATATGAAGGTCGTTACCAACAGCTGACAACCCCGGTAACCCACAAGAGAGTACAGGAAAATGAAATACGACAATGGAAACTATAAGATTAAGAGCACAAAAATGATCCTACTCGACTGGAAGCTGGAGTTCTTGATGCTCTCAAACATATATCAATAATGGATCAATACCCTATCAGTCTATAACATAATAATGGAAGTGGCAGTAGTAGTTGTGAAGGCCCTCCCTACAATGGTGATACAAGCTTCTATGAAGGTCCTCCCTATAGAAACCATGGGGGATTACTCCATGGGCCATGAATGAATGATCATGAAAGCCTATCTCTAGATGTGTGTCAGGGTAGCCCACCCCTTTACCTGAATAATAGGTAGAAATAATGTCCTCCCTTTGATTTAGTCTTCCCTAGTGGTCCTCCTCAGGGTATACGTTGAAGATATGCTTCTCCCTGTACTTCGATGTTGAGTCATGACGGTAGTCCTCACCATAATAATAACAATTGATAAGGACCTCCCTGCAATGAAATCTGATGTGAAGGACCTCCCCTTAGAAACATAATGCAATGATATGGTCCTCCCCACATTATAGTATATCCTAAAGGCCCTCCCCTAGATGTGCACAGTAGAAAATCTCCCTGCATCTTGGAATCAAGCTGTGATTCTAGTCCTCTACATCATATCAGGCATCAAGATAGTCCCCCCCAGTGTTATCAAGCAGCCAGAAGGTCCTCCACTTTCTGCATCCCATCCTATAAGTCCTCCCCAGGGTATATGAAATATGGGTATTCCATGTGGGAAGGCATTAATTTTCCAGGGTAGACCACTCCATTTTAGAATTGATGGAAAAGGTGCTCCCTATAATCAAAATTCATGCTGGAAAGAAGGTCCTCCCCTTATTGGGAGAAATGTGATAAAGCCCTCCAATGACGAGGTGCTCAGAAAAATGGAGTCTGACATGTCAAAAACTCTATCTATGATGAGTTATATCCATTATCAAACAAAGGAATATATAGGTCCATGGTCCTCTTCTAAGAAACCTCAGTTCGACTCACATATGGATGAGTCTCCTACCAGCCCAACTTCTGGGAATGAAATTTTTAAAACGCAATCATGCTAGTAATATCAAGTAGAGGAGTCCACGAAATAACAATAACAGGATATGTTTCTCATGAGATGACTATGAGATAGGGGTAAAATACCAGTGATTTATTGGCCTATGACCACTTCTCACATTGACATACCATGAGAGTTGTCTAAGTATTGTATGCATAACAGTAGCCACAATATCTTGATGGCTCTCTACTAGCTAAAAGAAACGTTCTTTCCCTATGAATGGTATGAAGACCATGTCAATGTATTGGGAGAGCTCCACAATCTAATAGACTTGGAATACCTCCCTTCTGCATGGTGGAAATGATCATAAAGGCAAAAAAACCTAGAACTGGCTTGCATCCATGCACTACACAGGCTGTTATGCATTGCCGGAAACTCCCCATATGGAGTTTATATTCGAGGATGGGGATAACATGGAGCACTACACTTCACCCCACAACCCATCCATCTGAAATTTTTGGAAATAGTCTCTTTCAATTTCATTACCCAAAGGCCGAAATCCGAAGAAACCCATGCTCAAGAATGATGGTATATTCAACAAAAACTGACTTAAAGTATGTCTCAAAAGTGGTAGGCCTGACGAGTTCCAGAAATTGAAAATCTTATGAGTCAGGAAACTTATAACATCAAGAAGGATTCCTGCCAAAGGGAATCCAACAAACAAATAGTGTGTATTTCTTCAAAAGAAAATAAATCTAATGAGGATAAAATTCCATACTCAGTTTATACCCACACAAGAGTGCATGAAATCTAAAATATGGGAATAGTGGTGGCTACCCCCACAATATAGAAACTTCTCTAACCCATAGGTCTGGGGGAAGTTTTAACATAAAATTACCTCACTAGACCAGAAAATACAAGCTATAGTGCATCAACATAAGAACAGAAGAAACCCCCTTATACAGGGCTAGGGGCATTTTTACCTCAAGTTCCCACCCAACGGACGTCTATCTTCTCATGTCTTAGAAGAATGATAAATAGAGTGTTCACCCACTCCACCCCTTCTCATGATTCATTCCCTCTGATATGAATTCACATCACGAGGTAAGATCATGGCACTCTATGGGTTGATCATTGGTGATAAATCTGAAAGATGCAAATTAATGGAAGGATAAAGTCCAACAAATGGTGAAAAAAGCTCCCTTACCATTCAAAACTGGGTAAACCACAGATCTCATGGTAAATGATACAAATAGAGAGGATGAAAGAGAGTATGGCTCCCTATTATAGGCATCCAACACCGAGCCTGATGGTGTTCATACCCTGAATCAGAGAGTTGCACTAAATTTGGGTGCACCCTTAGAAAACCCATTACTACATCCCTTGCAAATCCCCAATAATGAGAAGAATAAATCCTAGATCGTATATGACCCTCCTCCTCCTATCCATGAGAATGTCTCCCTCATGATTGAGGAAATATTTTTCAAGTAGGAAGAAGAAATAAAAGAGCACTGCAAAATCAATGTCGAGTTGTGTCAAGGAAGCTATCTTATCGGATGTGTTCCACAAGAGGAACATCAACAGATGCTCCTAGAAGTAGTTCCCCTACCACAGTCAGTCATCCTGGTAAAAGAAATTAAGCATGTATTCCCATCCAATCTGGCACTAGTACCATAAACCTACTTGAATCTTGACCTGGGAGGACATTAAGACTTCCCTCCACTGGGAAGGGGGCCAGAGTATATTCAGGCGAACCCACAATGTTCACCCATGACTGGGTATCCACCCCAAATTCCAAAATTACTTACACATTCATAATTTCCCCTACTGCACAACCCCAAGCTCATATCCATCAGGATATTCTTCAAGGGATCTTGAATATCATAAAGAAACTAACAACCCAACTAGATTCCTTGAAAGGGTGGTGCGCTCTGATACTACCAGAATGAAAAAATTACCCCGATTGGGTGAGAAATGTTTTTCCACCTCCAAACATTGGGAACCCTTTATTTCTGATGTTTAATAGTTTGGGAGACAAGTAGAAGCATCTAATACACTATTAATTTTACTTTTACCCCATGATGGGAACCCTGGAGTAACAAGAAGCAATGAAACTCAGGTGCCTCATGTGAACTCTACATGGCTTAGCCATTGTGTGGTATACTAGCTTTCCATCTAACTCAATCACAGGCTGGGAGGGCCTCCAGTGACATTTTATCTTCTATTTCAGTTCATCATTACCTAAGGCAATAGTTAGTGATCTCATGGACGATAATTAGCAAGAGAATGGAAGAGTTTCATACTTTGTCACCAGATTGAAGGGCCTGATTTACTTGCTGAACTGGCCACTCCCCTAGGATAAAATAATTCTATGTGCATTGATAGTCACTATTATGATTTCTGAAAACCGCTCATCCTAGTGAAGTATAGAAGTGGGTTTCAAGATTTATCTACCATTTCCCAAAGGGTAGAGGACTCCTTTCATCGGACCAATCTCATTTCACAAGTGACCCCATCGGCCCTAGGGAAATGAACGGGAAAATTTGAAGGGGATTAGGTCACGCTTAAGCCACCCTCAACACCAGATCCAGTTTTGTGAATCCCACCAAATCATTCATGACCCACTAGACACCAAAAACCATCCCCACCTTGGCATAACTTGCAAAGGGGTAATAAAAGATATCAGTTCAAGGAATGAATTCATAAAGTCGACTCATTCCAGGATGACCATATTTGTGGCTACTTCATCACCATCATACACTATATGTTGCTCCGACTTCTAGATCCAAAGAGAGCTGAAGAAGTGGAACTTGATGATCATTCAAATTATTGTCCCTATCAATAGATAATAGGGCACCCCATATAGGTGTTCTTTTTATTCATTGATCTCTTACAAAAGATGGTGGATTCAGGACAAGTCAAGTTGGGTCTGCCACCAGCACTAGCGGCATATGATTCCACCTTAGACCCAAGAGATGAAGAAGTGTGGAAAATAGCCACCAGAAAAAAGGATAAAAAATTTGACAATTTGATGACTTGGAAAAAAGTCAACCAAGCTCATAACATCCTTCAAGCATAGTTGAAGAAACCAAACATTCCCCCAATTTATCATAATGTAACATAACCATCATCCTCTACCCTGCATTCCTCTAAGGGTCAGAAGGGCAGAATGCATGAGTAAGAAGATGATCATGCACCAAAGCCAAAACTGATCTTGACACTTGAGGACTTCATTGCAGAAAACATGAGACAACAGGCACCGCACCGCCAAATGAGACAATGGGATCTATCCCTCCAAATGATACTATCATAATAATATATTCTAATAGAATCACTTTCAAATAAAGAACTAATATTAGGCTCCATTAATGTCATTCACTTGATGGACCCCTTCTCTAATAGAGACTATGGACAAGAACCTGAATTCCATGTATCCAACCAGAGTGCTGGAGGAAGAGCCCATAGAGGCTGAGGGATTCCTAGAAGCCATGATAATGGGAGGTATAAAATTCCCAGCAACTCATTAACAAAACCTGTTAATGTAATGGAAACTAGTAGAAAAAACCTCTATAAAGAACAACAGGAACCACAGTGTTTCTCCACCCCCAATGAAATAAATATGATCCCAATAATCTTGGAGTATTTTTCGGGGGAAGAACAGATGTCCAATAAATAAAGGAACACATGAAAAACCAATTCAACCAAAATCAGAAAGCACTGAAACACATTCAACACCTGTCACAGAGGCCAAACAATCTACATCCAAATCTTATGCCCCTAAAGCACCCATGAAAGAGAATCCCTGAGCCAAGAAGTTCCATCCTTTAGAGAAAAATATGATATTCTAAAGCATCTAGCCTTAGTAAAAGAAATGATATTTATCCTAGATGCCTTGATTCTATTCGCAGACTATAGGGATGCACTAATATAAGCCTTACTAAATCCCCACGAATTCAAGATCAGTGTAGTAGCAGCTAAAGCTGATCAAACGGAGACCAATCCCAAATTATCCAATGAAATCCTCTCCTTCACAAATAAGGATAAAGATGCCATCATGCATGGGAAAATCAAACCATTATATGAGTCTGGATAGATAAATGGCATTGATGTTTGGAGAATTTTCATCGAAAATGGAATTGGAGCCAACCTCCTCCCATTAGGAACACTTCATCTGCTAGGATATGATGTGGATAGTATTATAACCTATATTACAACTCATCTGGGATATAAAAAAAGAAATAAGAATCTGTTGGGATGAATCATGATTAATACTTTTCTTTGTGTCCTCATGTCTGATTCCAGATATATTTTAGTGTGGCAAAGTATATCATTCAACGTCGTGTTGGGGAGGCCCTAGATGCATCAGCACACTGCAATTACCTCATCATACCATCAGTGCATTAAATAATATGGTAATGGAAATAAAAGTACATTACATGACGATAAATACACATTTTAATCTATTGAGTCACATTACATCAATGCAGGGTTCTATGAACTGAAAGAGAAGTTGTTGTTGGCTGACGACATTAACTGGGTCACCACCCCAAATGGATTGGAAATGGATCCCATCGATCTCTTCAAACATATCAAGGAATCTTATGCATTACTAATTAACTAGGTTGAGTGCATAAGATCAATAATCGATATAGACCTAGCCACTAGCAATATTACCATTATGGACCCCGAGTCCAAAGGCACTGAAAAGTGAACCGACTCCTATGATGTCACAGAATGACTGAACTAAGATGCTCTCTGCCCTTCCTCAGGACCACATAAATTTCTCTACTTACATACTAAGGTAGATGATGATGTCATGTCACAAAAAGAATTCATGGAAATTCCATCATCTTTATGTATTTCCCCGTGGTCAGTCAGGGAAAAAGGAGTTGTTTTGATTTCCACAAATCGGAGTTTCAATTTATCTACCGAAGACAAATAATTCATCTCGAAAATACTCTCTCTATAAAAAGAGGATGATGATTATTATTATTAAGAATAAGATGAAGAAGAAGACCTCAAATATTCCCCTCCCACTTTTGAAGAAGGTGTCTCGACCACAATCGAGGAACACTGGAAGATTAACCTGGGCACCAATGACAACCCAAGGCACACTCTGATTAGTGTTGTTATGCCTTTAGAGGGGTAAGAGCCATATAAATACTTCCTAAATAATATTTGATATTTGATTTCTAAGATCTACAATGAAATTACAAACCTCAATCCTGAGTTCTCTACTCATCATTTGGGTTTTCTGGAAGACCATCGTGGCTATAAGAAGGATGCTAGAAGGAGACACCCAACACATGATTCCAAAATAGAGGCTGAAGTTGACAAAAGGATCAAATCTAACATCATCTGCAAATTCAAATATTTTATATGGCTCAAAAACATAGTCCCTATCAAAAAGATGAATTGAAATATTAGAGTCTTCATTGACTTCGGGGACCTCAATTGATATTTCCCAAAAGATGATTTCTCGGTCCAAATCACAGAATTGTTGATCGATGTGACCACAAGATATGAGGACACATCATTCATAGATGGTTATTATAGATAGAACTAGATATAAATGGACTGAGAAGACTAGGAATCCACAAATTTCATGGTTCCCTGGGGAGTGATTTTCTATAGGGTGATTCCCTTTGATGTGAAAATTTTTGGTGCTACATATCAGCGCGACATGCATCTCATTTTCAATCCCTTTCTAGGAAAATTCATCAAGTTCTATGTCAATGATCTGGTTGTAAAATCATTATAGTGCTAAAAATTTCTGATAGATCTTGAAACTATTTTCACCAAATTGTGACAGCACAGTTTAAATATGAATTCCCAAAAGTGTTATTTCAACATTACCTCTAGTAAATTCCTCATCTTCTTTATTCTCCATCGTGGAATCGATGCTAACCCTGAGAATACAAAATCCATCCTTGGCATGTATCCACCTTGCAACCTCACCGAATTGAGGGGTCTCTAGGGGAACCTGGCCTACATTTGGTGCTTCACAGGAAACCTTGTAGGTAAGTTCCTACCTTTCACTAGGTTAATGAAGAATGTGGTGGCATGGGATAATTATTATCATGAATCATTTGACAATCTCAAAAGGTATCTCTTAAGACCACTAGTGTTGATGCTTCCTGTTGGGAGAAAACCATACGTAACTTCCTAAGGTGCTTTCCTCGAATAGATGAATGATGATGGTAGCAATAAAAGTCTATATGATTTCATCAAAACTATGATTGACGTTGAGACATGATATTCCAAAATTGAAAAGGACTGCCTAGCCCTAATCATTGTTGTTCATAAATTAAGGCATTACCAGCAGCACCATGAGGTCCACCTGGTCTCCCACTACAACTCGCTCAAGTATATCCTCATCCAACTCATGCTAACTAAACACCTATCATAATGGGACGTCATCCTATATTAGTTTGACATATGAAACGTGCCCCAAAAATCCATCAAAGTCCATGTGTTAGCAAACTTCCAAGTGGATCAGATGTAAGAAGAAATGACCCTTTGTATACAGATCTTCCTGAAAAAGTTGTATTATCCACCCAAGAAATCCCCTATTCGTGGAAAATTTACATTGATGGTTTTTCTAGAAGCCTGTTAGGTAAAACGATGGAGGATCCCAAGATCAAGAATGTTGGGATGCTTGTTATAATAATATATCAAGAAAAGGTCATATTTCTCTACATTTTACTACATTTAGAGGGATTCACAAAAAATTAAGAAGAATAATAATCCCTCATTTCATTCATGGAGCTAAAACGTCATTCATGAGACCAAAATCTTAATTTAGAAGGTGATTCAAAACCAGTCATTAAGCAGGTCAATGGTGACTATTCCATTAGGAAGGAAATATTAGTACCATTGATGAACCATGTTTGAGAACTGGTTATAGAATTCCCATTAGAACCAATACTAAATTCAATCCCTCGGTAACAAAATTCTCAAGCTGATGCATTGGAAAATGAAACTATATCCCTGGATGATCTAGGCCAAGATGAAATAGTCATCACCATTTCCCACCGTTGGATGGTATTTCCATTCATTCAAAAAAATATGGAGGAAATCGATGAGATTATCTCCATTTCTGTGCCTTTTGGTCACAACACTGGCTAGTTGACTCCCATTGAAAATTACCTCTGTAGGGGGGAACTCCCACTAGATAGGGATGGAAGAGAAAATATTCGGAGTTTAGAATTAAATTTTTTCCTGTAAAATGGTGTAAACCAAGAAAATTTCTCTACCAAAGAGAGCTTGAAGAAGTCCTTCACAGGTAAATCGATGGTGAAAAGGCTGGTTATATCATGAAATAAGTACACACTGGAGCTTGTGGATCACGCCAATATGCATCCAAGATCTCACATAATATTTTAAGGCTTGGATACTATTGGCCCACTATAATATAGGATTGTACCACATTCACCAAGATGTTTCTTTCCTTCAAGGTTCATGCCAATTTTTTTCACCAACCCTTAGATCTACTTTACATAGATAAGTACTCAAGGACATTTTTTTGTTTGGGGGATAGATGTTGTTGGAAAATATCTTCCATCCACAACCGGACAATTCAAGTTCATTCTCAGAGCAACCGACTTCTACTACATGTGGGACGAAGCCATAGCCCTTAATGTGGTTGGGGGAAAAATCATTTTCAGATTTGTAATCTCCAGCATCATTACCATTTTTGGTGTCCCCAATACATTACTAAGAGACAAAGGGACCAACATTTTCTCTAATGAGTTTGACAAGTTATACTGAGAGTATGGAATCAAAGACAACCATTCTTCTTGCAACCATGCAGTAACCAATGGGAATATAGAGGCTTTCAAAAAGTCTATGTCCAACATACTCTAGAAGATGGTGGAAAAGGATAATAAATCATCGAAATACAAGAACCTTCAATCATTATGAGCGTGCTAGACCACGACCCACACTACCACCCAGGAAACCCTATAATCACTTGTATACAGGGTAGAGGTGGTTTTTTTAATTGAAAATCATGTGCCATAACTCCACATGTCCATTTGTGATCAATTACCCTTAGAGAAGAAATCCCAGAAATAGTTTTATGATTTGGAGAAGATGGATGAGAAAAGGCTCAATACTTTTCACCATTTTGTATTTTAGCAAAATCAAATCACACGAGCCTTGAACAAAAAGGTTCGCCTTCGGTCTTTCCTAAAATGAGAGATGGTGTTAGTCCTTAGAACCCCGATGATACTTGGGATGAAACCCCCAAATATTTAGAAAATGTGGGAGGGACCATACTTCATACATAGTTTCTATTATACTACATAATATTCCATAATATCAATGGATGTAAAGATCATTATGGATCCCAGTAATGGAAGGTTTCTAAAGAAGTAATTCACGTAATGGAGTAGATGTTCCACTGATGCATGACCCTAAACTACAAAACATAACATCCTAGATGCAAGAAATTGATCTTCATATCACAAATCATCCTAATAGCATGATGAAAAGTTGTGATAGAAGAAGCATCATACCTACAATACATTAAATCTCATTGCAAAAATTTCCATAATCGCACAACGATAAACTGATATAGCAGAATAATCCTAGCTAGAAGACGTTAAACCACACAACATAAATAATACTAATCACACAAAGATAATATGATAGAGAAGAAGAATCCATGATGAAAGATATTAAACCACACAAAAAAATCATCCTAATTGCACAATAATAAACTTTGAGAGAAGAAGCGTCCTAGTTGCAACATGTTAACCCACACAACACAAATCACATTAATCACACAATGATAAACTGCGAGATCATAGTGTCCTCGCTAAATGAAGTTAAACTACACAACAAAAATCATACTAATTGCATGAATCTAAACTGTGAGAGTGGAAGCGATCTAGATTTACGATATTAAACCGCATAGAATAAATCATCCTAATCGAATAGCAATAAACTGCGATGTTAAAATTTCCATAAGAGCATGACATTAAACTAGATGGAGTCCATCTGTAGAACAATACATGAAACATCATGGTTTCTAAAGAACCACATACATCTTTATTCACATTCATCAGTGGAATATGTAGTGACGTCTTGACCCTCGATCTTGTCTCATCCCCCATATGAGAAAAAAATACCTCTATTGTATCCTCTATGACCCTGTACAATGAGGAACATCCTTGAAACTCCTTGTTTCTAACATAGAGCATGAATTGCGTGAGCCTAGGATTGTTGGTAAGGATTCCCTTATGTAAATAAACCATAGAGGAATACGATAGACCCAACACCCATAACAGATGAAACCACAATTTCCATACTCCTACGCCCAAGTCAGATTGGTACAAGAGACATTTAGAACTATGTATGGATTGATTCCTGCCCTTGCAGGATACATATTGTTGCCTAAAGATAACATCTGATCCCAAACACGAATGAAAAAAAATTACATCTCATTTACCTACTTATGGGATAGACCACTGTAAGGAATATCTAGAGCTACGTATGGCTTGATTCTTGTCCTTGAAGGATATGTAGTGACATCCAGATCCTTTATCTAGGTCTAGACACCCAAAAAAAAAGGCATATTCCCCTGTTTATATGTCATAATTTCATGTTGGAATCTAATAAAGGTCCTAACAACATGACATTAAACTATAGGGTTCCCCAAGAGTCATGTGCAGCTCGATTCTCAGTGTTTACAAATCCCAAACAAACCCTCAATTTCCTACAAAACAAATTCATAAATATTTAAGAAATTTCAATTATAAATTATGACAGTCATAAGGAGTAAAAATATCATTCTTCCCCCTACATATGAGTTAGATCTATTTAAAAGATTTAGTAGTTCATGACTAATCACAGTCTGGATATTTCTTACATTCCCAGACACATCTTTTCCATTTTCCAAACTCCATACTATAGGAATGCCTGGATATCAATAATCATTAATGTCTATCGGGGATGTTATGAAATTTTCATTCATTCACCTTTTTCTGACAATGCATACCATGCCTTGGAGGCTTTGCCTATGTTACCTACAAGAAGGTCATCAATCAAATTCCAATTCATCCCCAGGAGAGTCCTTTCCTATTTATTTATGCCTAATGGATTCTAATCCCCATGTTATTCCTCCTGAACTAAGGACTCCCCAGTACTATGTTTTATAAATTCTATTACCACTCATGTATATGAAATACCTGAATATCCTGACCATGATTAACTCAATGCTATTTATGGTCTTTATGAAAAGTTGTATCCACAACACAATATTATATTGTGTTGCAAGTGTCCTTACCACATGACGCTAAACTGCATGGCCAGAAGCATCTCTGTTGCATGACATTAAACTCCACCATACAATGGAAATTTTTACGTTCTTATCTTGGGTTGGCCACTATCAAAAAATGCCTTCCCTTCCTGCATAAGGGCAAAAAATCTACAAGTAATGTTCATTTAGAATCCAGTGTAACTTCGCTTCCCCTGAAAAGATATATAGTTGACAAAACTTCTATGATCCAATCCAAGGAATAGAAAAATATTAAAATTTCCCATTTTATGTGCATGAATTGAATCAAAGCGGAGAATCCCTGGACAAGTCCCTTTTACAGGGCTACTTAAGGTGGTCACATTTTCCTTCTCTCATTTCAGGATTACCCTATGTCCACCCCACATGGAAATATAATGTGTGGAATTTTTCCTTGATACCTAACATTAAATTACATAGCATTGGTCTAAGTATAGAATTCACCCTTCCATTGATTATTCCATTCTTAAGTGGTGACCCAAAATCACCATAATCCATTTTTTCTCAAACCGAGTATAGTTCATGTGATCTTAGAGGCCCAGCAGGAGATCCACCTTGACATCCTGGTAAATTCTTCCCAGATTTTTGTCCTAGAAGCATGACCCTAAATAGAATGTTATAGTTCCCTTCCCCACAAGGATCCCCAACCCAGGATGTACGACGTTAAACATTAGGGTACTCCAAATATGGGACATATTCCTTACCCTACATATGAGTTAGATCTCTATAGGTAATTACATGATCCCATGGGTGAATCACAACCTAAACAATTATAATGTATCTAGATACACTCCTTCCATACATCAAACTTCATGCATTGAGTAATTTTGAATCCACATAATCCTCCATGACCATTGAAGATGGAAGGCCAGTGTTCTATGGAAACCTTTGTTTGACTATGCCATTAGGCCCCGGTGGCTCTGCATATGTTTCCTATCAAATGACTATCAATGAAAGGGAAATTAAACCTTAATAGATTATTCTCATACCGCAGTACTCCTAACAGATCCTAAGCTTCATGAAATACCTCCTAATTCAAGAACCCTCATATTCATGGTTTACATTATTGGCACACTACCCGCATTATGGATATATTTGAACATCCTAACCTGATTCACCTATGGTCTCTCTTAAGACTTCTACAAAATAATTACACACCATCCCTATGCATGAAGTTGCTCTGCGGATGAAAAATGAAATGCCCCAATTATTTTTCGTTTTCCCGATATAGTTCGGCCAAAGAAATTCCCAATTTAATGTTTAGGTGCACCCCATTTCATAGTCCATACACAATATCCAGGAAGGTCTAAATGTCCATAATCTTTCATGTTCATCATAGATGGATGGACAATGTCCTATGGACACCTTTATTTGACTACACATATCATGACTCAGTGTCTCTGTATTTTTCTCAAACAAAACAATCATCAATCAAAGGAAAATTCGTCCCTAGGAGAGTCCTTTCTAGCATCGGTATGCCCGCATGAAATTTATGTCCCATCTCACACCTTGGATTTGGAAACTCCTAGAATTATAGCTTACATATCTTTACCCTTTCAAATTACCAAATATGAAAATCATTTCTAGTGGAATTGAGGAGTTATTTACTCTCCCCTACAAAAGTGAAATTCATGTGGGTGTAGTTTCCAATTAAAAGAAGGTACAAATTCTCCTAATACTTCTAGAAATAATCCCTCAGGTAGGCCAACAACAATTATCATCAACCTCAAAACAAATTTAATGTGTTATAAATCTCCCAGGCCATCAGAAATGGAATGATAGTGTCCCGCGTACACCGTTTGTTTGACTATTCACATCATGCCATGGTGGATCTGCATATGTGGACCACAAAAATTACTTCATAAAAAAATAATTGAGTCCCCATGAGAGTCCTCTCCTACCTCCGTACACCAAAAATGACTATGAGGACTTATATAAATCTAAAACTCATAAATTCAGTGTCAAGGGAAATCCCTCATTTATGTCTGAATATTATGAAGACATTCCCTAATGATGAATCCCAAATTAGGGCCCCTGTCCCCTAGTTGTGGTCAAAGTTATTTGACCTAGAATACCAGTAATAAGACTTATTGGAATGACAATAAACTACCAATGGAAAAAATGTGCATTACTCACTAGAGTGAAAACTCATAATGGGATCCCCTAGATAAATGTCGAGTATCATCTCACTAAATCTATACTATGTATGGTTTAGGAAAAAAATGATGAGATATGAAATATTCAAATGAGGCATAAATCATGTTAGGTTGAAAACCTATAATGGGTGGCCTAACCAAACGAAATGGTATACCAGCTAAGCCCGTACCACACATGCTTAGGAAACAATTAAGGTAACAATGAAAAAAAGACACAAAATAACAAGAGGCTTTCCATATAACCCTAGGAATAGTCATACTACGCTCTTAGAGTCCCGTGGATTTGGATAAAATTAGAGCCTGATTCGATTATTTCAATTTATTAGTTTTGAATCATGTTTTAAGATTATTACCTGATCTAAATAATGCTTATATGGTTGTTTGATGTTAATAGACATTATAGGAAAATGAATAGAAGAAGAATTGGGGATGAATTGTTTTATTATGTTCAACAATAAAATGGGGGAAAATCCCTAGTTTTGAGTCTCTCCAAAGTATCAAAACAAATCCACTACATTATCATTTGGGAAATTACAGTGGGGATTGACTATCCCTTTCCTGAAAAATGGAAAGCAACTTCCACATGCCATCAATAGTTTTCTCTAAATTAACTCTCCCATTTTATTTAGGTTTGACCATCGAGCGCACACATTCCATATGGGCTTTATGGTCCTACCCTTTATTCTTGATAGCTTCATAATTTGAACCAAAAGAGGTCAGTTGAGCCTTCAAACTTGTCATGTGAGCCTCACATTCTCGCAGCATCTCCTTTTGGGAGATCACCAAATCATGAGCCTTCACCTCTTCAACTATCAGGTGATAGAGTTCCTCTAAAAGATCTCATATAGTCATTACCTGATGATGGGAATAACTGAATCTGTAATGTTTATCCTCATAAGAATTGAGGTCTTCTAAAGCTATGATAATCTAGAAAATTAGAAAGTGTAGATGCTGATAATCAAAGCCACGAGAGCACAATTTAGAAAATAACCACTGGAATTTGTTTGTCTCATCAGTAAAGCTTGCCAGAGGTGTTTCCATTACAAGGGAACATTACTATTTTCATGACATTTTTTACTCCACCTAATTCCTCCTCACGACATTAGGGCCTTGGTCTTCCCCTACTGAAATAGGTTTATTGGTTGGAAGAATCCTCACGATAGTGGGAAGGGATATAAGATAAGTTTCCCAAGTAGGGGGGATCTCCCTCCCCTCAGATGGTTCGACCCCTGTAGTTAGACACGAGGGACTGGTTGTGGCTTATAATATATCCACTGAAACGTTACAGGGGCTATCCTCATTAGGTTCATGGGTGGTATACATATGAGGGGAGTAGTATGATTCACTCCCTACCAAGATAGAACACACAGATGAAGCCCCTTCTAGATGAATCTGACAACAGTTCTAGTATCTTCTCCAGATAGAGACTGGAATATAAGGTATAGGAATAGTAATAACTACCAAGACAATTATAGATGGAATGACCATTGGGGTCAAGATAGGATGAAGTATTGTTAATAGATTTTGGACCCGTCGAATTGGTCTTCCCAGCACCCCGTTTTGGTAAAATTCCACCCACAGTTGGGAATATTCCAATGATAAAAACATGGATCTTTTAATATTATGGATGATAACCTACATAGAGAAACCTTTCTACATAATTATAAGACATAAGTAATAAAGAATTGTAGGATTAGATTCTCCCCTTAACTGAACGGCAGGAAGAAGCACACTCTGTAGAAGGAACCCAAATTTCCTGGTGAACTGGTAAGGGAGGCGGGACTAATAAATAGCCACTCAATCCATGCTAGCAGTGAACATCCATTACTGAAGTGTGATATTGTATGAGAACTTCTATAAAGAATCACCACTTTCACCCATTAGTCACCCATTAGGGGTTGGTTATGATATAAATGAGAAGTGAGAAGAATCATTTAGCCACCCGACCACATCACTAACACTTAATGTCTTAGGACGAATATCAGAAATGATAAGATGGGAAGGTTGAAAGTCAGAGTGAGGAACCCTCATGGTGTGTCGATACTCATAGAAAGGAAAGTGTTCTGCCATCCACCCATAAAAAAAATTGAAATGGTCTAATGATATGATACATAGGTTTACCATCACGTATCTTCCCAAGAAACTCATAAAATTGGTTAATTGTAGGAATGGATAGATTAACTTGTCGACCCTATGCTAGAGTAACTGCCACCATCAGAGTGTAAGCCCTGACCCCAATATATACATCATGGGATGGGAATATTCATCCTCTAAAAATCATGGAAAATAATCCTAAAAATCTAAGCACATGTGTCATATCCTATCAAAGCTCATATACATAGGTAGTATATCATTCTGCTTTGAGGGTGGCACAATATAACCCTAGTATTTAATGAGACTGATAGTTTGGATGAGTTCGGTTGTGACGGGCCTTTGGCCTAGGACCATAAACCTACAGAAATGACCCCATCCCATCCTCAAATGGGATAAGGTATAGAGCCTAGAGGTAGTGATTAATTAAACCCTTTTCCATGACCAGTAGGATCCATGTAACACCCCAAGCTTCTATGGTACGTTTCCCTTCGAATAATGCGATAGCGTGTGTTGTACGCAACCTTGAGTTCTAACACACACCACAACTAATTAAACTAGCCGTTGTGAATAGTAATACCTACTTTTTGAAATCATATATATTCAATATTTCAAAATGGACTTCATTTTTAGATTCGGAATATCAAAATTAGCCTAGGGTGAAATTTTGGTACATTTCGGATAACTTTCATATTATGATGAATAGTGAAAATTTCTAAATTTTAATTAAAAACAACTTTTTTAATCAAAATAATTAATAGTGATAAATTGTGAATTTGAGTGGTTTTAAAGTATATTTAGAATATATTTTTACCATTTAATATAATGTTGGTCATTGGACATAATTATACAATTAAACCGAACATAAACAAGTGTCAATCTTTTGATAGTTATTATCTCTTAAAAACACGCTTTTTGTTTTGACAGCGGGAATTAATTTTAAATTAATTTCTGCCACTTCTGTGTTTTGAATTTAGAAAAATGGATTCCATATTTGGAATCAGGATGTTCAAATTGTGTAAATAGGTAACTTTTATTTTTAGACATTTTGAATAATTACTGCGGTAAATATTTTATTTACCATGGTTAAGGGTAAATCCGGTAAATAAGGGTTAAAAAAAATAATATTATAATAATACTAAATTACCCTAAAACGTGTCTCAACCCTATTGGTTGATACATGGTCGACCATGGGCATCTTTGGGTCTATTTTGGGACCCCATGGATCCACTTGTAAGTGATAATGACACTTTATTTTAATTTAGTTAAAATGAATACAAAAATGACACAAGCATATATCTTTTAGAACAACAATTTTTACATAGGGTTATATATGTTGGATTTTAGATTATAAATATTCATTAGAAAGCTAAAAAGATTTCATACATAATGATAGTTTATTTATAATTTTTAGACATTAAATAATTTATTTTATTTATGACACAATGATGATGCAGTAACTACTAAAATAGTGAAAAATTAAAATAATTGATATTATAAATACCAAAATAAATATAATATGAAACTTTTAATGAATTAAACTAATTTTCTAGGCTAATATGATATATTAGGATTTATTTAATGGACTTTGTTCGAAGTAATCAATCTGTTATGAGTTTCACAAAAATCAACTATTGAATAGTGTCAAAATTCACATAAAAGAGTTCTTAAAACAAATATTATATTATTAATTGATATTAAATTCCTAAAAATCTAAGGTTCGGCCAAGAGACTTATATTATGATAGGTTAATCATTAATGGACCACTTGGGGGTCTCTTGGATTTATATAGTAAGTTTATTAACCATATTATATAAAAATACAAAGAGACATTGTAAAAGTGAAACTAATTAACTTAGAGTTAATACTTAAAGATAAGGTTAATATAAGTACCCAAACCTGTCTAAATTCTATTGGATGAGTTGTTTTCGACCTATCCCCACCTCATCCTTTGAATAGTCAACTTTGGAGCCTTTAGAAACCGAATATGAATTTATTATAAATTAATATTTCTAGCTTTTCCAAAGGTGCCCCTCACCCCTCTTATAAAAGGGCACTCCTCCTTCTCATTTCTTCACACCTTCAAAGCCTTTTGGTTCGGCCAAACTCTGCCCAAATAATCTCCCAACATCCCTCACTACAACCTAGAGGCCTTAGTTTGATCAGAAAGCCAACCTAAGGATCCCGTTTGATCAAATCAAAAGGAAGAACCCGAAGAAGAGGTAATGATTTCACCACCCTTTTCTAAGTTCATTTCTTCTTCCACTTCTTCTTCCTTTGTTCTTAACATTCTAAAATAATAACTCCAGTATCTCACATATACTGTTATTTTATTATAAGTATGGTAAAACCATATTCAGTATTCTATCCAACCTTTGAATAACATGTCACCATACGTGCGTACGTACGGCTTACCGTCTCCACGTCGTGGTGTAATTGATATTCAATATAATATTATTTGGATGGGTATAATAATGATGTGTAACTCATGTAAATAATAAATATAACATGTTAATGATTCTGTATATATGATATACCATTCATTTATATATTATTTTAATATCAAAAGAATGATATTGTCGCTCGTGCATACGTACGGACTACCGTCTCCACGAACGCGATGAGATTCATTCTCCATCGTATCCATTCAAGTATAATTATCATTTTATGATTTAAAAATGATGTTTAAGGACTTGATATCATTCTGGATATGAATAAGATACAACAAACATGGCTTATGTAACAAAACATATAAAAGAAAATGAGTAAGTTAACACCCGAAACGATGATAATTCTAAGATATTATTAATAAATCAATGTTAAAAGATCATATATGATATCATATTAATATATATGATTCTTGTATAATTTAATAACAATTATTTCACCATTATACAGGAGGTTAACCTACCCCAACCAAGGAAAAGTACAAGGTAAGGGTTATTTCACAATCTCTTCATTATCCGAGGTTGTTTATATGTAATAATCTACTGGGATCTCTTTATCATCCACATCCATGTTTCCTAAAAATGTATTTCAAAACATTTTTACTATTTACAAGAATATGGGTTAAAGTCATTTATACCCTTTTTTTACTTTTTATAATAGGTTTATAAAGGAATCTTTCCGTCGTTTTCAAAACAAGGTCCTTTTTTAACCTTTTCGACAGAATTGAGGTAAGAATGTTTTTTTTAACTTATACGGCGGGTGCGGTTATTTTACGCCGTTATAAAATCTTCAAAGCTTTCCTTACAAGCTTATAAGAATATTTTCAAAGAAAATGTTTTATTTTATATGGATCTTAAATGATTTTAAAATAAAAGGAGATATTTCTTTAAAAAGAATTTTGATTTCATCTATGTCAACATCCTTTGATGGATTTTAAGATTATTTGAAGTTGATTTATTATGATACAAAACTTCTATATTGTATTGAAGGTTTTGTGATATGTTTGACTGTGGATGTGCTATTTTTATACCATTCATAGTTTATTGTGAAAGTATTGACATTTCGTATGCTAGTTTTAATACGAATGTTTATGTTATGTTTAAACCTTTTCATATGGGAATGCATTGGACTTAATAAGTGACGGGTGGAGCCCGCTATAGCTCCTCGATGCATCGGTAGGTCTCATGAGACAAACTAGTGTCTTGGCACAAGGCCTTGACAAAATCTTATTTGTAGTCTTGGAACGAGGCCTTGGCTATGTGGTAATGATAGTCTGGCATTATGCATTCCAACATTATGAAAGTGGTTATTGATTTTTGCATGTGATTATTCGATTAGTAGAATATCCATGTGAATAAGTAAATGGCATTATTTCATTTTATTTATGCCATACCATGTTGAAAGTTCATGTTTAAAAGGCTTTTGTTTTAGTTATACATTGCCTTAAATGTTTATTCTTATTGATGAAAGTTTCCGCTATATTGTTATCCTTACTGGGCATTTGAGCTCACCCCTTTTCTATGTTTTATTTTTCCCAGGATGTCAAGAAGTAAATTATGATTGACTTGCAGGGATATTATGAGGGGTTAATAGTGTGGATATGAAGATTTTGTTGTTGTAGTAGTTTTTCACTTTGAAATGTAATGTAAAACTTTATGATTATATCTAGTGTTTCCAAGGCTACTAAACTAATCGGTCTTTCGAGATTTGATCTTTCTTGTGATCATGCCAATGTTATGTAATTAATGCACCGACTCTGGGTAGCTGGGGTCGGGGCGTTACAGTTGGTATCAGAGGAAGTTTAGTACAAACCTTGGAAGCTAGATTTAGATAAACTCTGATTAGAGAACGTAGACCTAAGATGAACTTTGAGGATTAGTATAGAAGAACTTCCTAGAATTTTGGTATTGTAGAGATTTTGTGAGTTTTCCGAGCAATACATCCATGTCTGGATACGAGCAGGTAGAGGCGGCTCTGGCACAGATGTACCTAGGGGTAAAACCCGAAAACACCGCTTTGAGCTAGACTCGAACGGGAACTGGTGCACGACAACGGGCCTTGCTGCACTCTTGGTTACGACACTCCCGGGGGATATTCTTAGGATAACTCTCACTGTCTTTACAAATCATTATGAAGGGTTTATGAGTATATACTTCCTCAAAGAAAACATTTTTATGATTATGGATTATATCCATAAATAGTTCAATTTATGTTAAGTGTTTTATAAGTATGGGATTATGTATTTTGATTCATAAACTGATCTAGTTTATGCCATTGTTTAGAAATGGCGCCTAGTGGAAGAAATGGAAACTGTATCAATGCACGCACTCCATGTAGGGATTGCCCTCCTGCTCAAGATAATTATAGTGGGGCTGGTGATGCAACTGGTGCCGATCAGCTAATCACCATACTGGGACAACTTACTCAGGTTATGAATAATAACCTTACCCGTATGGAGCACCCTGATCCGCAGCGTGGAGGATCAATGTTAGATCGATTCACGAGGCAACAACCACCAACGTTCAATGGGAGTACAAATCCCTTAGTAGCTGAGCAATGGATAAATTCCCTAGAGAAAATATTTCAGGCTTTGGGGAGCAGTGAAAGGGAAAAAGTTATCATGGCAGTTTACCGCCTCACTGGAGATGCTGATCAATGGTGGTCATTGATTCAAAATACAAAGGAAGATGATGAAGTATCAAATATGGAATGGAGGGAGTTCAAAGAGCTGTTTTTAGAAAAATACTTCCCTCGCGACCATCGAGCAGATATGGAAAGGCAATTTCTGAGTCTGAGACAAAAGGAGGATGAGAATGTCACAAAATATGAGGCTAACATTACAAGGTTAGCGAGGTACGCTGGTGATTATATTCGTAACCCAAGAAGTAAGATTGATCGTTTCTTTGATGGGTTAAAACCATTTCTCCGTCGAGCGTTAGTCTCACAATACTTTTCATCGTACGAAGACATTGTCTCATGTGCTATCAAGACCGAAAAGGAATTCTCTAAGTCTTATGACTTTAAAGCAAAGCAAGAGAAGAAGAGACCTGCTGATCAATCTGGGAATGGAAATAAGGGGAAGAAGGGAAAGGTTGAATATCCATCTTGTGGTAAATGCGGGAAGAAACATCCTGGTACTTGCTTGAAGGGAATGGGAGTCTGTTACAAGTGTGGTGAAAAAGGCCACCAAGCTCATGATTGCAAATGGAAGAAGGAAGCTACCAACGTTCAGTGCTACAATTGCAGGGAGATGGGGCATTATGAAAATGCATGTCCTAAGCGTCAGGAGAACTTACCTCAGAAAAGGCCAAGGGATCAAGGCCAGGCTTATGCTATCACTACTGCTGAGGTAGAAGCTCCGAAAGACGTGGTGGCAGGTAATTTAATGGTTTCCTCAAGTTTAGCAAATGCATTATTTGATTCTGGATCATCGCATTGTTTCATATCTTCCCAGTTTGCTAAGAAAATTAGATATTTCCAATTTGATTTAATAAGGGAGTTGTCGGTTAAAACTCCTAAGGGAAGTATCGTTGCAACAAAGTTTTGTGAATCAGTCCCCATTAGAGCACATAAATTTTCTTTATCTGCTGATCTCATCGCCATACCTATGATTGAGTTTGATATAATCCTCGGTATGGACTGGCTTTCGGACTATGATGCGAAGATTTATTGTAAGAAGAAAGAGGTTACAATTCTTGATGATAATGATAAGGAACACCTTATTTTTAGAGCAGAATCGTCACCACCTAATTCTTATTTAGACCCACCCCCAGTAGCTCAACATAATTCAATTATTGGGGAGGAAGAGAATGAAGTAACTATCGGTGAGGAAAGGAATGTTCAAATAGAGGATGTACCTGTTGTGAAAGAATTTGTAGATGTATTTCCGGAAGATTTACCTGGACATCCTCCAGAACGAGAAGTTGAGTTTTCCATTGATTTGATTCCTGGATCAAGGCCTATATCGAAGACCCCTTATAGAATGACCACTGTAGAGTTAGTCGAACTAAAGAAAAAACTAGAGGAATTGAGTAATAAGGGATTTATTCTCCCTAGTGTTTCTCCATGGGGAGCCCCTGTTCTTTTTGTTAAAAAGAAAGATGGATCTATGAGGTTATGTATCGACTACAGGGAGATCAATGCTATAACAATAAAGAACAAGTATCCCCTACCTCGTATTGATGATTTATTTGACCAACTGCATGGAGCTCAATACTTTTCAAAGATTGACCTTCGATCTGGATACCATCAGTTGTGTGTGAAGAAGGAAGACATTCCGAAAACAGCATTTCGAACCAGGTATGGGCATTACGAGTTTACTGTAATGCCGTTTGGATTGACTAATGCACCATCTGTATTCATGGATCTGATGAATAGAGTTTTCAAGGAGTATCTGGATGAATTTGTGGTGGTATTTATTGATGATATCTTGGTATACTCCAAAACCTATGAAGATCATGAAAATCACTTGCGCATTATCTTGAAGACTCTGAGGAGGCATGAATTATATGGGAAGTTTAGCAAGTGTGAATTCTGGCTTCAGGAGATTTCTTTTCTTGGCCATATTGTCTCAAAAGATGGAATCTCTGTTGATCCTTCTAAGACCAAGGCAATCCAAGAATGGCCAGCACCTACGAGTATAACTGAGGTACGTAGTTTTATTGGCTTGGCAGGTTATTATCGACGTTTCGTCCAGAATTTTTCCCGATTGGCTAACCCATTAACGAAGCTCACACGTAAAGGGGTTAAATTTGTTTGGACAAAAGAGTGTGAAGAATGTTTCGAAGAACTGAAGAGAAGATTAGTCAATGCTCCTATATTGACTCTACCATCGGGGAATGATGGGTTCGTTATTTATAGTGATGCATCAAATAAAGGACTTGGCTGTGTCCTTATGCAGAATGATAGAGTTATTGCCTATGCATCACGACAGTTGAAAATTCATGAACAAAACTATCCTACTCATGATCTCGAGTTAGCAGCAGTGATCTTTGCTTTGAAAATATGGAGGCACTACCTCTATGGTGAAAAATGTGAGATTTATACTGATCACAAGAGTTTGAAGTATATTTTCTCACAAAAAGAACTCAACATGAGGCAAAGGAGATGGCTTGAATTACTCAAGGATTATGATTGTACGATACACTACCACCCAGGGAAGGCAAACAAGGTGGCATATGCTTTGAGTAGAAAAGACCATGGAGTTTTGACCAATATGAGAATTGAAAGGGATCCAATTTTCATGGAGCTAGTGAAGATGGACATGGGAATAACCAGGGAAGGTGAAACATCAATGCTTTTTCAAATGGTTGCCAAACCATCTTTACTAGAAAGGATTAAGAGTTCTCAGACTGATGATGAAGAATTCCAAAAGAAGATTAAAGCTGTGAATGATGGGAGATTGAGAGACTTTGCGTATGAAGGTGGAATTTTGAAATTCGGGAAGAGACTTTGTGTTCCCAATATACCTGATCTAAAAAGGGAATTGTTGGATGATGCTCATAGTTCCAATTTCTCTATACACCCTGGGAGCACCAAAATGTATAGAGATTTGAAGGAACATTTTTGGTGGGACAACATGAAGAGGGAGATTGCTGATTTTGTGTCAAGATGTATGGTTTGTCAACAAGTGAAAGCTGGAAGGCAACAGCCCGGAGGAGTCATGCAACCTCTTCCCATACCGGAGTGGAAATGGGACAATATTACGATGGACTTTGTCATGGGGCTACCAAAGACTCCTAGAAGGAACGATGCAATATGGGTTATTGTTGATCGTCTTACTAAGTCAGCACATTTTCTTTCTATAAGAGAAGATCTACCCATGGAACGTCTAGAAAGACTATATATTAATGAAGTTGTGAGACTTCATGGAGTACCCCTATCAATTGTTTCTGATCGTGATCCCCGTTTTACTTCAAGATTTTGGAAAAGTCTTCAGAAATCCCTGGATACTGAACTTCATTTGAGCACTGCTTACCACCCTCAGACAGACGGACAATCAGAACGGACTATTCAGACCTTAGAAGACATGTTGAGATCTTGCTCACTTGATTTTCAGGGTATGTGGGATCAATATTTACCACTGGTAGAATTTTCCTATAACAATAGCTTCCATTCAAGTATTCAGATGGCACCATATGAATCATTATATGGAAAGAGATGTCGTACACCAACCTGTTGGGATGACGTTGGTGAAAGAAAACTTGTAGGCCCAGAACTGGTGGAGGAAACGGTGGAAAAGGTGAAAGTAATCCAAAATCACATCAAAACAGCTCAAAGTAGGCAGAAGAGCTATGCTGATAATCGAAGGAAGGATTTGGAATTTCAAGTAGGTGATCATGTTTTCCTGAAGGTATCTCCGTGGAAGGGAGTCATACGTTTTGGTAAGAAAGGAAAATTGAGTCCCAGGTACATCGGACCTTTCGAAATTCTAGAACGAATTGGGGCTGTAGCTTACCGATTGGCAATGCCGCCAAGTCTCTCCAATGTTCACGATGTGTTCCACGTATCTCTGTTGAGAAAATACATGCCTGACCCAACGCATGTACTCACCTATGAGGAATTAGAACTGGAACCCGATCTGTCTTTTTGCGAAGAGCCCGTCAGGATTCTTGATACAAGAGAACAAGTACTGAGAAACTGGACGACGCGTCTGGTAAAAGTTTTGTGGAGAAACCATAAGATGGAAGAGGCAACGTGGGAACCCGAGGAACTTATGATAAAGAACCACCCGAGTCTTTTTATGCAGTAATACCCTAGAAATTGCGAGGACGCAATTATTTGAAGGAGGGGAGAATGTAACACCCCAAGCTTCTATGGTACGTTTCCCTTCAAATAATGCGATAGCGTGTGTTGTACGCAACCTTGAGTTCTAACACACACCACAACTAATTAAACTAGCCGTTGTGAATAGTAATACCTACTTTTTGAAATCATATATATTCAATATTTCAAAATGGACTTCATTTTTAGATTCGGAATATCAAAATTAGCCTAGGGTGAAATTTTGGTACATTTCGGATAACTTTCATATTTTGATGAATAGTGAAAATTTCTAAATTTTAATTAAAAACAACTTTTTTAATCAAAATAATTAATAGTGATAAATTGTGAATTTGAGTGGTTTTAAAGTATATTTAGAATATATTTTTACCATTTAATATAATGTTGGTCATTGGACATAATTATACAATTAAACCGAACATAAACAAGTGTCAATCTTTTGATAGTTATTATCTCTTAAAAACACGCTTTTTGTTTTGACAGCGGGAATTAATTTTAAATTAATTTCTGCCACTTCTGTGTTTTGAATTTAGAAAAATGGATTCCATATTTGGAATCAGGATGTTCAAATTGTGTAAATAGGTAACTTTTATTTTTAGACATTTTGAATAATTACTGCGGTAAATATTTTATTTACAATGGTTAAGGGTAAATCCGGTAAATAAGGGTTAAAAAAAATAATATTATAATAATACTAAATTACCCTAAAACGTGTCTCAACCCTATTGGTTGATACATGGTCGACCATGGGCATCTTTGGGTCTATTTTGGGACCCCATGGATCCACTTGTAAGTGATAATGACACATTATTTTAATTTAGTTAAAATGAATACAAAAATGACACAAGCATATATCTTTTAGAACAACAATTTTTACATAGGGTTATATATGTTGGATTTTAGATTATAAATATTAATTAGAAATCTAAAAAGATTTCCTACATAATGATAGTTTATTTATAATTTTTAGACATTAAATAATTTATTTTATTTATGACACAATGATGATGCAGTAATTACTAAAATAGTGAACAATTAAAATAATTGATATTATAAATACCCAAATAAATATAATATGAAACTTTTAATGAATTAAACTAATTTTCTAGGCTAATAGGATATATTAGGATTGATTTAATGGACTTTGTTTGAAGTAATCAATCTGTTATGAGTTTCACAAAAATCAACTATTGAATAGTGTCAAAATTGACATAAAAGAGTTCTTAAAACAAATATTATATTATTAATTGATATTAAATTCCTAAAAATCTAAGGTTTGGCCAAGAGACTTATATTATGATAGGTTAATCATTAATGGACCACTTGGGGGTCGCTTGGATTTATATAGTAAGTTTATTAACCATATTATATAAAAATACAAAGAGACATTGTAAAAGTGAAACTAATTAACTTAGAGTTAATACTTAAAGATAAGGTTAATATAAGTACCCAAACCTGTCTAAATTCTATTGGATGAGTTGTTTTCGACCTATCCCCACCTCATCCTTTGAATAGTCAACTTTGGAGCCTTTAGAAACCGAATATGAATTTATTATAAATTAATATTTCTAGCTTTTCCAAAGGTGCCCCTCACCCCTCTTATAAAAGGGAACTCCTCCTTCTCATTTCTTCACACCTTCAAAGCCTTTTGGTTCGGCCAAACTCTGCCCAAATAATCTCCCAACATCCCTCACTACAACCTAGAGGCCTTAGATTGATCAGAAAGCCAACCCAAGGAGCCCTTTTGATCAAATCAAAAGGAAGAACCCGAAGAAGAGGTAATGATTTCACCACCCTTTTCTAAGTTCATTTCTTCTTCCACTTCTTCTTCCTTTGTTCTTACCATTCTAAAATAATAACTCCAGTATCTCACATATACTGTGATGTTATTATAAGTATGGTACAACCATATTCAGTATTCTATCCACCCTTTGAATAACATGTCACCATACGTGCGTACGTACGGCTTACCGTCTCCACGTCGTGGTGTAATTGTTATTCAATATAATATTATTTGGATGGGTATAATAATGATGTGTAACTCATGTAAATAATAAATATAACATGTTAATGATTCTGTATATATGATATACCATTCATTTATATATTATTTTAATATCAAAAGAATGATATTGTCGCTCGTGCGTACGTACGGACTACCGTCTCCACGAACGCGATGAGATTCATTCTCCATCGTATCCATTCAAGTATAATTATCATTTTATGATTTAAAAATGATGTTTAAGGACTTGATATCATTCTGGATATGAATAAGATACAACAAACATGGCTTATGTAACAAAACATATAAAAGAAAATGAGTAAGTTAACACCCGAAACGATGATAATTCTAAGATATTATTAATAAATCAATGTTAAAAGATCATATATGATATCATATTAATATATATGATTCTTGTATAATTTAATAACAATTATTTCACCATTATACAGGAGGTTAACCTACCCCAACCAAGGAAAAGTACAAGGTAAGGGTTATTTCACAATCTCTTCATTATCCGAGGTTGTTTATATGTAATAATCTACTGGGATCTCTTTATCATCCACATCCATGTTTCTTAAAAATGTATTTCAAAACATTTTTACTATTTACAAGAATATGGGTTAAAGTCATTTATACCCTTTTTTGACTTTTTATAAGAGGTTTATAAAGGAATCTTTCCGTCTTTTTCAAAACAAGGTCCTTTTTTAACCTTTTCGACAGAATTGAGGTAAGAATGTTTTTTTTAACTTATACGGCGGGTGCGGTTATTTTACGCCGTTATAAAATCTTCAAAGATTTCCTTACAATCTTATAAGAATATTTTCAAAGAAAATGTTTTATTTTATATGGATCTTAAATGATTTCAAAATAAAAGGAGATATTTCTTTAAAAAGAATTTTGATTTCATCTATGTCAACATCCTTTGATGGATTTTAAGATTATTTGAAGTTGATTTATTATGATACAAAACTTCTATATTGTATTGAAGGTTTTGTGATATGTTTGACTGTGGATGTGCTATTTTTATACCATTCATAGTTTATTGTGAAAGTATTGACATTTCGTATGCTAGTTTTAATACGAATGTTTATGTTATGTTTAAACCTTTTCATATGGGAATGCATTGGACTTAATAAGTGACGGGTGGAGCCCGCTATAGCTCCTCGATGCATCGGTAGGTCTCATGAGACAAACTAGTGTCTTGGCACAAGGCCTTGACAAAATCTTATTTGTAGTCTTGGCACGAGGCATTGGCTTTGTGGTAATGATAGTCTGGCATTATGCATTCCAACATTATGAAAGTGGTTATTGATTTTTGCATGTGATTATTCGATTAGTAGAATATCCATGTGAATAAGTAAATGGCATTATTTCATTTTATTTATGCCATACCGTGTTGAAAGTTCATGTTTAAAAGGCTTTTGTTTTAGTTATACATTGCCTTAAATGTTTATTCTTATTGATGAAAGTTTCCGCTATATTGTTATCCTTACTGGGCATTTGAGCTCACCCCTTTTCTATGTTTTATTTTTCCCAGGAAGTGAAGAAGTAAATTATGATTGACTTGCAGGGATATTATGAGGGGTTAATAGTGTGGATATGAAGATTTTGTTGTTGTAGTAGTTTTTCACTTTGAAATGTAATGTAAAACTTTATGATTATATCTAGTGTTTCCAAGGCTACTAAACTAATCGGTCTTTCGAGATTTGATCTTTCTTGTGATCATGCCAATGTTATGTAATTAATGCACCGACTCTGGGTAGCTGGGGTCGGGGCGTTACAATCCATGTCAATGGGGATACATGGTTTGTAACGTCCCATGTAATAGCTGCTGGAAGAAATTTTCACACATATTTCCAAGGATTGAGAGTCCTCTATGCTGGTGGATATCTCATAATCTAATTACCACCTACCAATGCAAAAATGGAATGTATTGGTGCTTCAACAACATCGACTCATCGGTTAATGGGGGATTTATCCCTAAGAGAAAGCTACCAACTAGGTGACCTATGCATCCTGGTATAAGTTCACCGCTTCCAACTGGTCAGGGGGGTCTCTAAGAAAATTTTATATGCCCAGAATGATCAGGCCCGTTTTTTAAAGAAGCGTCCCCTAGCTCACATGTCCCATTTTGTGCTCTAACCACCATTATCGTTTTCTCAGTAAAGGTTGATAATGGATGGATGTCCCTGGGTTACTAGTCTCATGGAAGTGTTGTTCCAACTATTATTGCTCTGAGTCCACACAAATACTTTTAGTATAAACACATTCTCCTAAATTGGAGTATCATTGACTTACAATGTAGAGGAAATATTATCTCTATCATGACATGCGGGTGATTCCAAATGAATTAAAGGAGTATTAGGGTTATCGAATTCCAAGGAAACATTATTAGGAACCCCAAATACATAAATTGGAAAATTCATAGATAATGGGTAAGCTAGAAGATCTATCATAAGAAGATCATTTAAGAATATATCTTGAGTAATAATGTAGTTTCAGAGATGGTCCTCAGTATCCTCAACAATGCCTGCCCTCATCTCAGTCGATTTCATCATGTTCTACGGAATAGCCTCTAAAGCCTTTACATAATGATCCAAAAGGCCACAAAAAAGTCATTCCTATGAGAACATTGCTGGGAAAGGGCCACAAAAATTGTCAAGGGACTTAAATGAGGGTCTGCATGGGGATCTACAAACATCACTAAAAATGGTATTCGAAAACCACTTCCCTAAAATTAACAGTATCCAGAGACCATTTCCGGTAAACTGATGATACACCGAATTCATATCCCACTTTTAGTCATGGTATGAGAAGTCCCCACAAGGCATTGGCTTGAAAAATAAATGGTTCACGAAATGAAAAATATGTGTATCGAAGACTCACTATGATGATATTTAAAGATGTTGATTAAGAGTTAATATTCGGTTTAAGAATGATAAATTTCAGTTCAACGACTTATGTTTGGTGTGTGAAACATGTAGATCACGTACTTCTCTCCTATGCGGAAGTTCGAACATTAGTTTTAAAATCCACACTACAGTCGTGAAATGGAAAATTTAGTTCGCATGAAGATAAAATTGTGGGGAGTTTAGTTTATGGAACATACAAGTTGGTTAAAAAATATGGGTTTCATAATGTAATCCATACACATAAGCAGAGGATGTGGATGGAGAGTCGAGAGAACTTTTCTATATAGAAAATGGTGAAAAGAAAATGACCTCATCCCCTATAAATAGGTGTGGTCCCCTCATACGAAACCAATCTATTATACAGAAAAACACTTCAGTTCATGACCACTTCTACATCAAAATATCCCCCTCTTCATTCTGAATGGACCCCATTCAAATGGTGGAATTTCTAGGGTCCTAAAAAAATTTCAAAAAGAAGTAAATACTCCCACAACCACTTTGCAGAAGGAAGCAAGAATTACTATAGGCCTAGTAAAGAAAATTGGTACAATTTGAAATGAAATTTTGAGAGTAAACATGATGAAATAAATTTTTTAAAATGTTTTAGGTGACCCATGTACCATAACTGATAAGGGTTCATGGAGTCCATGAATCTTGATCTACCTGTATGCGAAAGGACCTACGAGGAGCTGGCCTATGAGACAATGGCCAATGAACCTAGGATGCTACAAACCACATTATTAGTGGAATAAAACGCACAAATTCCATCCACATACCAACTCACAAACTCATATTTTCAAGAACTAAAAAATATGACAAGGTTCTGCGAACCTTAATTCATGAATAACAACCTCCAAAAACCCCAGTTGACTGAGTCTCCCTTCGGTTGTGATATGTCTTCACGGGCTTCCAAAAATGGTGTTGCATGCCGAAATATATGACTTACCTAATTCTCTATAAAAGGAGAATGGTTGGAATAAGATTGGTAAAGATGAATAAATAATGTTTTAGACCCTATAGGTTAGAAGAAATAATTCAAAGATGATTCTGACATCAGTTCTAAATCATCGATGAAGTGAAAACTATGAATCATGTTTCTGAAGTTATAACCAACTGCAAAGAATAAAAAGAAGGAACTTAATAATAATGGTTAAATAATGAACCTAATTGGTGTCAAAATGAAACCATAAATTCCTCATGGATGAATTACATGTGAACAATGGGTTCCAAGAACATCATTCAATACGGTGATCTGCAAAGTCCATTGCTATGCGGACCAAACCCCACACTGCGTACTACATCAGGATATGGATTGGTACAGAATAATCGTGGAAGACTATATCGAGGACCACATACCACATGGGTATATGGTGGTCTATACCCAAGCCCACATACTTCTTAGGTACACAGATGATCCCCTACCCGCATAGCATTACGGTAGGTGGGGCTCCCCCCATCGCTCATGAGAAAATATTATACAGAATGGGGAGTCTTTCGGCGTCCTTCCCTCGGGCTCAAATCTCACCCCTCCATTACCATTTAGTCATACATATCTCCTCCGTAAAGCAACCCCCCTACATTAGGACATAACCTCCACCAAAGCCACCAGACTCGTATGATCAGATCCATGGGTGCATCAACGTGCCCCTTTGAGTCTCTGTACCCATGGTAAGCGGAGTCATGAAGGTTGTCCCCATAATATTTCGAACTCTTCGGATTTCTGTAAGTCTACATTCTCATGGTAACCTAGATTTGAACATTACAATGATGGTGTGAACCTCCCAATTCTAGGGATTAAGGGTGATCACTTTATTTTCTATTCAATTAGGAATGGTGATCAGTCAAAGGAATCATGCTAGCCTCTCCTTTTAATGATAGGATACATTCTTTCACTTTCCCAGATCACATTTTGGGGCACTAACACTATGGAATGTCTCTAACAATATTAAAAACAAGCCACATGACCCCCAATGTCATCCCACATTAAAGGGTTCAATGCTTTGCACCCTCTCCCACCGTCGCCTCATCTTCGTCCGTTGTAGTCTCGACCTATTCCATTAGTAAGAGATAAGAGTTATGGTTTGTTGAATCTATCAAATCCTCTTGATTCTCACACCAAGTGTAACTAATATTGTCTTATTGATATGGTATTATAACAAAATCCACATATGTCAACCCTTATTAAACTATGAGATCTCTGATTCCTGTTCAAACAAATATACATAGGACTCCTACTTAAAGGACTGAGCTCAAAAGGGGTGACCTTCAGAAACGGTCAATCCAATCATGACCCCCTCAAATTGGATGTTTCCACGTGTAATCCTCATAAAAAATGAACTTTGATAATTATGATTCTTATTAGAATCAGGATACATAGGATACCTACTTGAAGTCCCGAGATCAAAGGGGTACACACCAAAAGGGTCCAACCAATTTTACCCACAAAAAATGGGCCTCCTCCCAAGTCCAGGCCTCAACCTAACCAAAATACATGGGATCAGATTCCTCTCATGAGGATATATAGGAATACCATATTATGGGTCTAACACCAATATCAAACCATCATTGATCTCTCCTGGATGAGTATAAACTTCAGATCACCTTATTCCATGGCTTAAGGCAGCATTTCCTTTATAGCATTAATGCTATGTATAACCATGATGATCCTTCAATCGAGGTTTCTCCTTTTGATACACTCTTTAGGAATGAACCAAGGATTCATGAACAGATAAACCTGACTTAAATCTATAATAGAGTCTTGCAATATGAAATAATTCCCCCTATAATGGTGTAATGAGCCCGACCACCCATCCTCTTTACCAATGGGTTCATTAAATGTCCTAGGCCAAATCATCATCTAACGAGCACCTATCTTTGGATTGCGTGTCCTTGAATCTTGGATACTAGGGTTTTCCGATGTTTCTATATCCATGAATAAACCCGTTAGAGACCATTCTAGGATGTCATGTCCTATGAGGATTGATTGCACAAATAATTAACCCCATGATGTCACCCACTGGTACCATTTGGCTGTGGCACCTCCTTCATAATTCAGAAGGGATAAACTACCCAGTCCCCATAGGGTCAATCCAATTCCAACTAAAGGACAATGATGTGGATCGGGTCGAATCAAAGATGGTGATGTGAAACTATCTATAATAACGGACTAATACTTCTCACACATCAGACCATTTTTTTGTTTTCCCCAAACATTTACACGTGTCACCTCAAGCAGAAACATTCCAAAAAATAAATGATCACATTTTCTATGGTATAGAGAAGTAACATAATTCATGAAAATTGGGTGGATTGTTTACCCAAATAAATAATGATAATTATTCACGTATAAATATTACTCTCATATCCACTAACAATCTTCTGTTTAACAGTAGTTCCTTTTGAAACTTGGTTTAGCCTTAATTTATGATATTGTTTTGTTGAATGAAATGTTCATTTGAACAGTTTTGAGAATCTAAATGAATTTACTATCATTTTCTTCAAATATACCCAATAGCATCCTAATATGATTGGGAAATTGTGTCTATTTAGGTTTCACTTTATGATTCTATGAAGCATTATTATCAATCCTCATTACATATATCTAATTTTTTATTATTAGTTATTTTGGTATTTAGATTTTCAAAAGAGGGTCCTCCACTTCAATGTCCTTTGTAGAAAGATTATCCATAGTGATTTGATTTTCCTTTAATTTATGTCTACTTATTATTTTAATATATTTTTTACACTCTCATAGATCCGAGATGTTTCTTGATAGTGTATGCGATGGTAAAATATAATTTTTTTTTTGAAATTTAACTCCAATGGTTCTTGATGTTCCTTAGTGGATAATTTTAGTTGATCAAGTATGTATCTTGGTTTTGTATCTTTTTCTCTACTTGGGATAAACACTAATGATTTTTATTAATGCACTGTGTTTTTATAAATTTTATATAGGTATTATCCATTTTCCATGTTACTATAATTATTTTAGTTGGAGTTGTTATTGATATACTTTTAATCTTATTTTCTATGACTTATTATATCATATTGTGGGATGCTTGTTGTTCTTCAGTAAAACATCATTGACACGGGAAAAAATGTCGTTTTTCACTCTCCTTTTTTTCCATACATTATGTTAGGTAACTGGACTAAATTTTTATCTATATATATTTTAAAAATAATTTTTTGGTTTAGTTTTACTCCATATTACTTACTTCTCATATTTTTTTACACTTAATTAAAGTGTGGAAATCCAGATATAGATGTGGTCCTACATACATATCATGTAAAAATTTTGGTTTCACCTTTTGAAACAATATAATACCTTGAATATATAGTATTGTCTCCAATTATTTAGATATAGTTTTTAAATAGGATTCTAGCATGGTATTATAATCAAATTAAGGAACAACATGTATTAGAGGACCATGCTAACATTTCAGCTAAAACTTATATCTTGGTAGTTCAGATAGAATATCATATGGTATATCTGGGATATTTTCATTAGTCATATATTGGTTAAATAATAAATTAATATTAAATTTGGTTTCATGTAAAAGTAAAATATTTAAAAGTATATACAAAGTCTTACCCTATATTTTAGGCACATTTTTAGCATCTCGTTAATGTACTCCCACAACTCAAAGGTAGATTTTCTGTCCTTTATTATAAAACATTTAATATCATTATGAATTTTTACCATTTTATTAGGGGGAAATATTTTTTTGAACCTACAATATACATCATAACATGTGATATTTGATCTATTTGGTGTTCCTTTTAACAAGTATTTAGATCAGTCCTGTAGAAAAAAAATTAAAACTCCAATAGCCTTAAAAAATCCTCTAAGGAATTATTATTCATGAATGTGTCATAGTTTTACAAGTAACTAAACATGTTTATATGTGGATACTCACACTATATTTCAATAAAATACAAAATATTTTCATTAAATTTTATTTCATATGGTTTTAAAAAAAAATCATGTTCTGTAGGTCTTACACTTCTCAAATATTCTCCATCAATCGATAAATGTATGTAGCCCGTTAATTTAATATACCACATCATTTAGGAAAATCCATATATTAGTAATCTAATATAATTCTCAATAATGTTTTGAAAATTTTGTTTTACCATCACTAATCATCGACCACTTATAAATAACCTATAATTATAAGTATTGAAATATATTGGCCTAATATTATGAATATTTTTTAATCAAGGTATTTGTATTTTTACCATGAAACCATGACCAATGAGATAAAAAACAAGAAATATATTTATTAAAAAAATAATGGAACAACCTAAAAAAATATAATAAGACATTTGAATTGATGAAATATCTAATTTTTATTATATTTAGTTCTATATAATATTTATTATACCTAGTATTGGAACCAAAAACATGAACCAACTGTAGGCATCTTCAATTCCTAACGATGAATGTCAAATTTTAAAATTTTATAATTCCTTCAATAAAAATCATATTATATTATATAGTCTTTGTTTCATCCAACAAAAAATGATATATCTATAGATCTAATAAGATAACAACACATTTTTTACTAATTCATTAAATTTATAATTCAAATTGAAATTTCAAACCAAAAAAATTATAAACAATTCATTTTCTTGGAAACTTTGACATGTTAAATTAATTTCAAAACATATTTTTACTAAAAATATTTTTTTATCTTTTGAGTATAAGTGAGTTTATTAACTACATATTTCTTATGTAATTTATATAAAATGGATAAATATACATCAAAATTATCCTAATGCTTTTAATTCTTTGGGGAAAAATATATATACTCAAAATAAGAAATAATAAAACCTAAAATAAAAATAAAAATGAGTATAATGAATATCATTATAACCTTAATCCATTCCTATAATATTTTTCTTCCTAAAAAAGAACTACTTTACACTAGGAATCATTTAGATAAAAAAATAAGAAAGTCATACATTTTATAATAATAAATACAAATAACCCATTCTAAAAAAGAAAATATTCAATATGATTCCATACATATGCACTTGATTTACCATCCCTAAATGTGGCTGCACACTCCTAACTAATAGAGAATCTATCACAACTTTAGAACCCATTTTAGTTTTTTTAAAATAAATAAAAATGAATAAAATGTAATGATTACTTCTAAAGATAATAAGGATAATTCTATAATTCTAAGCCTATATTATAAATCATATGCATCCAAGTGACAAATTTTCCAACTCTTTCTAATGTGCTACAAGTAAAAAAGTACATAATTCTTATTCTAAAAATAAAAAATTCAAAAATAATATATACTACTAATGAAATCATAGCATAAAATCATATATTGTTTTATAATCAAGGTGTCTTCTCAAATACGATCATTACCCTACCGAACTATCTTTATATATTCTTGTGAATTCCAAATCATCCAATATTCAAAACCAACAGATGTATTTTTCACTGTAACATTGAGATATCTTTAAATTTATCTTAAAATGTAAAAAAATCTTGGAAAAATCCTAAAAAATATCCATATGTGATTTCAAATATATATTTCCACCCTAAAGTGGTTGGAATAAATAGTTATTTCATTATATTAAGAAATATATAATACATCCGAGTGTCATATTCCTTTTGGGATGTGGAATAACCATCTTTCTGTCATCTCCTCATTCAATTCATCATGAAATCCATGGTTTAACTCATTCTCTTTCATGGAAAAAATTTTAATTCATTAAATCGTAATTTTTTTTCCATCTTTAATAAGTGTGGTGTGAAAATAAATTAATGTGCTATAAATATTTTAGAATTTAATAATCATATTTTTTATACATAAAAAAGCTATAAAATTATCCAATACAACCTGATATTTTGTTTTAATCTTCAAATTATTAAAAAAATATTAAATTTCACCACAATATCCATTCTTCAATGATTCTTCAAAAATATATAAAATTATGTATTATTATATTTGTTTAATAATATAATTAATTATATAATTATGTAATTAATTTTTGGATTTCAAAAACTTATAACTGACATGAAAAGAAAGAATAAAAATTATTAAATGTTTTTTATTGTATACATTATTGTTTAACATTATCAATAAGTTAATAACATGTTTTTTATAAACAATTATTCTGTAATGATGATTAAAATTTTGCTTAAAGAATTTACATTTATTTCTTATGGACTGTAGTGTCATAAGTATTATACATATTTCATGGATTTATAATAGTCTATGATCATATATATCATATAAAAAACCTAGTACAATGGTTAATGGGTATTATGTGAAGTAATATGAATAGTAAAATTAACTATAACAGTATAGATCCAAATCATTTATTATTTTATTAGGATTATATTTTTAGGTTTAGTATGATATATAAAATAAACTATGATTAATGTTTATGAAAAAATTAGTATATTGGTTGAATGGGGTGCAATGTAAACTAATCTAAAATATTATGACTATGAATGAGTTTAGATGATGAATTTTCCATATTGCAGACATTGGTTTTTATTTTTTATGTGGTGTATAATTAAATTCACTTATGTAACATAATGGTAAGATTAATGTAATGGATGATTCAGGATAAGTTCTTTATGATGGACCTACTTATTTCTACTGTGATACTAACTATCATAGATTATATATTTCTTGAACAAACTAAAATCTCATAATATCCTATGGATTTTCCCATCATTGAAAACATTTCTTAAGGAGGATATTTATTTGAATCAATATTTTTCATATCATAAGTTATGCACCTTTAGGGGGTTAAACATCCCCATTGGACAAAGGCATTTTATCTTTATAAATACAACATGATGATACATCACATATTTGGTGATTACTATTTATCAAATCATTTATATTTATTGAGTAACTAGAGATTTTGGGGATAATAATTACAAATGATGACTGATCCAAGCTTGTTACCTTGAGTTTTAATGTATATTATAACCATTTTAGGACATCCCATGGTACTAAAATAATTAAGACATATGAATAAATTCCCTATGAATATTATTTTATAGATCCATGGAATATGTTTCTTTAGTTTTTATTAATAATACACTTGAAATAAATCCCATATGAATGCAAAATTTTAATTTTAGGAACGTTTTTTTATATTAGTGATTAATATAAAATTTTATGATGTTTTTTTCATAGGTTAATACATTCTTGTAACACCTCTACATGGATTCACGAATCCCATGACACATTTTTGTGTTAAAAAAATGCTGCAAGAACATTCGCTAGTCATGATAGGTTAGAAACTAGTGTTTTTAGAAAAATAATAATCATTAGTTATAGATTTTCCTTTATAGTGAAGAGACCTAACTATTGTATTAAATGATACCATTTTTCATAAATTCGAAATCCAAAGCATTTGAACCCTCTAAAGTGAAATAGACTGTAATGGAATATAACATACCAATTAACTAGATGTGTAAAAAATAAAGAAAATGATTTAAACATATCCTTTATAGATATATTATATTATCCAATAATGTAGTAACTCGGATTTCCCCAGTCCCTTCCTTTGTGAAAAACTAGTGTTGAGGTGTTCTTGGAACTGTTGGGGGATCATTTCTAGATTTTTTCTAAATTTATAGTTTTTTCATCTACATGTCAATTTTTCAGCATACCAGTGCGTCAACATGTCACTGGGTCGTCATGAAAGTGCATCAGTGAGTTGAGGGAGTCTGAATCATTGAGTCAAGGGCATCTGCATTGGTGAGTCGATGGAATCAACATTAGTGATTCAGGGACATCGACATCAGTGAGTTGAGGGTGTCAGTGTCGGAAGGTCAGAGTGTCAGTATGTCAGAGTGTCGGTAGGTCAGAGCATCGATAAGATAGGACGACAGTAGGTTGATTCATCGGTAATTCACGATAGTATCTCACCCATTAGTGGATCAACATCAATGGCTCAGCATTGGTGACTCACCCATCAGTGACTCATTTCTAGTTTTTCCACTTCCACCCATGTTACGTGTTTTTCTCCGTTTGAAGCTAATCTTTAAACTGACAAATGTCTGTTGGTATATCTCCACTATTTTCGAGGGTAATTATTAAATCCTAATTAATTACAATGTGTGAAACCCCCAGGATACATGGTTGATCCACGATCTGACTTTCAATAACTTTGAAATGGTCTCTCTGATTTTATGATCCGACATCTTTTTATGATGAGATCCTCTCTTCCTTATTTCTTTTTCGTTTCTCTTTGTGTTCTTGGAGACTTCCTCCAGAGACAAGTCTTGCACCCGTGATGGATCCCTTCCCGCCCAGCGATGGATTTTTTCCAACAAGCCACACCATTCTCTATATTTGGTGAAAAGGGAACTTTGATCATTGATTATCCTTGTAGGGACTTTATTTTACTTCTCTTTAATTAGGAATCATGCAGGGTGGGTATATTAATGGTTACTTGTTTGGAATGGGTGAATAATCTTATTGAAAACATAATTAAATAAGGATTTATTATGATAAAAATATAAATCATGAAAATACAATAATGGGAAGTGTGTAGTTTGATGTTGATCGCCTATTTAATTTTTGTTATATTTGATTCTTTTATGGATGTTTTGTATGTATGCCTTCTGAAAATCAATTAACGTTAGTGTTCATAGAATGTGCACCGATGGTATTTTGTTGTGATGTTTGGATATACAGAGATAACATGAAATCTGGTTAATCTCATACAATTGATTAAATAAATGGATTCCCCATGATCAAACTTGTTCTATGATCACCCTGATAATATTAAAGTTGAAATTAAAGGACCCCAATTGGTTAAATATGAATTGGTTGGTGTGATGGTTGTGGTTATGTGTTGTGTGTTATAGTCTATATTTTGTGGTCTTGGTATGTGGGGTGGTACAAGGGGTGTTGTTGTATCAGTCTAAGAGATTGATTGATTGATGAAAGGATAAACTTATAGTCAGTTGGACTATCCTTTTTGTGTGGTGTCTCAGTCCGAGAGATTGATTGATTGTGGAATGAAAAAACTTATCGGTACCTGAACTGCCTTTATTTTGTGTTGTGGTTTCCAATCGATGTCGAGCAGTGGGATTGTGGTGTGGTTGTGGGTTGGTTATGTAGTGGGATGACATTGGGGATTATTTTGGATAGCGAGGTTATAGGGTTGGGTTATGAGAGAAGGAATGGGCTGTTTTACTTTGAATAATTATAGCTGATAGTAGATGAATAGGGGTGTGCAGTGGGACTGCTAGTCTAGTTTGGTGATGTTGTTTTGTACCATTGTGCATTGGGACTTCATTTTGGTTTTGTTCATTACTTGGTGTGGTTACGGTTCGTAGTTTCCCGGTATTGATAGAATAATTTAAACTGAATCCCCTTAAAATAAAAAATAGGACTGGAACAAAAAGGTGGTTGGGCTTATGCTTGGAAGTGGTTGATATGTGGTCATGCATATAGGGGTAGCGGCAAAAGTAGTGCTCATGTGGGATTGTTATCTATTCGTTTGAAACTCGTATGTTGGGGCTAAGTGCTTGTTTAACGATATATATATATATATATATATATATATATTGTTTTTCCTAGTGATTTCAATATTCACCAACCCTTGTTGGGCACTATGTTCCGAACACCTCCATATCATAGGGGAGGGAGTCTTTTCCAATATCTTGGTGGGAAGAAGGATCACTAGTTACTGATTTTCTCCCTCTCACCCTCTTCCATATCTTGTCTCTCAAGTGTATCTAGGAAAGCTATAATGGATCAGGGCTTACCATAGTCCAAGATTCATCAGGCAAGGGTTTGTTTTAGAAAAGGGGCCTATGTTTCTGCGAGCCATGTTTTCTCCCATGTATCATTAGGATGAGGTCCAAGTGTTTTCAGGAATTGCGGTCGTTGTTCTGGCCTAGGTGGGTTCGGGTGTGGTGGTGGTTATCGCCGACCAGGTGTCTTCATGTGTGGCAGTGGGTGTTGTGACCCAGGTGTCTGTGGGCATGGTTGGGTGTGGTTTAAGGCCCAAGTGTGTTTGTGGAGGTTGCGTAAGTGAGATTACATGTGGGAAGAGTGGCAGTTTCAAGACATTATATCATTTGGAATGAGTAGTTAACTCGTAGAGAAGTGGTGTGTGGGGTACCCAAATGACGATGTGCTTATATTATTACGTTATGTGACTTACATTACTGGGGTGAGTGTGCCTTGGTGAGGATATGGTGATTAGTATTCCCTGGAATGAGATTGAGGTTCCACTATATCTTCTCACAGGGGTACTAGTATGCTCCCTCACTGGTGCACGAGCATATTTAGTTTCCCTACTGAGTATACTTTATGCTCAACCAACGTATATAAAATACTTTTCAGGATTCCAGAAACACTTTGAGGATCGTTCCAGACCATACTAGCACAAGCGTTGGGTTAATTGTTGTTCCTTCTTAGTTTCCTTCTTTTTTGGTACATTATAAAGTAGATTTTTCTTTTCTATGTTTCAATTTTACTTTTTATCAAGCATGTGGGAATTGATTCTTGGCATTACTATTACCATTTTTATTTGGTGTTTTTGGGATTTACCATCTAATCTTCTGATCATGTTTCAAAAAAAGGGTAATGCCATCCAATTGTGTGAGATTTTGAACCCTTGGTTCTAGTCTCCACTCTAGGTCCCACTAAAGGTGGGACTCAGTGGTCATTATCTATCCCTCATCTTAATGAAGTAAGGGCAAGGATCTTTATCGTCCATTCCCTCATCTCGAAGAAGGCGAGTCGTGGAAAAATGGTATTAGAGTATGATGGTTGAGGGATAAGATTGAGTTTTTGGTAAGGAACATTGAGGATTTCATGGGATGGTAGGGAAATCGTATTAGGAAATCATGGTGTGTGAAGTAGGCCAGGTAATACCGACTATGACACAAGATTTTAGGGCCCCTTGGATCCGATACAAGGACTCTGAACATAATAGATGACCATGTGAGGCTACACTGATTGTAGGGTAGAGACCCTAGGAACAGTGCATGCATCATAATGACTGGTATTCTTCTATGCCTTCAGTATTTTGGGAATTTAAAATAAATAATGAGTTCAAACAAAATTTAAATTTCACTACTCGGGATTATGAATTATTTGTTTCTCTTTTCAGCTATGGAACCTAGACATCATCCATGGGTTGTAAGAGAATTTGATGCCCAGGTGGTTGATCTGGTTGGAAATCGGAGGGCCAAACTAGAGGATGAGGATGACCAGTGGAAAAAGACGCTTCTTTCCTTCCAATGGAAGATTCTAGTAATATATGAGGCAAACATCTTGGACATGGAGACAAAGAGATGGCTCGGGGTTCTAGTGATCGATTTTAGCTTGATCATGGCTCTAATAGTGTACTGGGTTTCTTTTGTAGTGAGCCAGATGCAAGGAGTGGAATGTCAATGGTGGACGCTTTACCTATTGGAGAGGAAGAAAATTTAATATTCATGGACTAACTTTGAGAATGAGTTTTGGGAATAATTATTTTCTTCCACGATGTTGGCTGAGAAAATGAAGGATTTTCATTCCACTCAGTATGGGATTATGTAGGTATGGGAGTTGAGGATCAACTTAATGAATCTCCTTAGTTTTTCTCCAGATCACTTGTTGATGAGGATTCATGGGATTGATTCTTGGAGGAGGAACTTCTACCTTCTCTCCAGTATGTTGTTACCCACTTTACTTTGTCGACATACCAAGAAGTTCAAAAGAAGGCTGAAGTAGTGGAGAGGATTCACACGCTAGGAGGTGTTCCAAAAGAGGGGATCCAGCTGAGTTCCTCAAAGGGGTAGGTTCTTAGCTGCAGGTCCCTGGCATCATGACCTTCCAAGTTCGGCTAGGGGGGAGTTGGCCTCAACAGTTCTAGTTTCGATCTCCCAATCCTCACACTTTCTCCATGGTCATAGGACCGAAATTATTTATCTATATCAGTAATGGGAATCTTCAAGATCATTTCCCTAGATGAGTGTAGTACAGTGGGGGGTGGGAAGGTTCTGCACCCACCTCAACAGTAGTAGTTTCTAGCTAGTCCCTTCCAGTAGAAGGGGCAGTGAGCTCCTACTCCACTGAGGGTTGATGGTGATGGAGGAGGTGACCTCTAGGCACTCCTCAGGGGCCCTGACCAGAGCATGGTCAAGGAGGAGATCAAAAGACAAGGGGAAATGGGGTTGGGTATGGGTATTTTCTCGCTGCATAGATAGTAGTTCCAGTGGGGCCAAAAGTTGTTCGAGGTATAACCAATATATTTGGTACTCTATCATGTGCCTTGTTTGATTCAGAAGATCCACAATCCTTTCTTACACCCAGTCTATCCCAAGCCTTAGTTCTAGATGTAGAGATAATTTCCATTACCCTGGTGTTGAGTACTCTAATTGGAGGTCAGACCAGCCTTTTTTCTATTTTTTGAGAATGTAGACTGATGGTGGGGCTGCATCTGTCTAATGGGGATCATGTTCTGCTACAAATTTTGCCATACAATTTCATCCTAGAAATCAAATGGTTGTTTTCCATGCATGTTTTTATCGACTACTTATAGATAAGTGTTTTGTTCTCATATATGGGAGGCCAACGTGTAGATTTTGTTGGAAAGTGGAGTTTCTCAGAGGGCAGCTGACACCTGGATCCCCTTCTTTCCTTGTTAAACAATTTGTCAGTTGAATAAGAATACTCAGAGATTGAGTAAGTTCTAGGTATTGTCTGTGAGTTCCTAGATGTATTCCCCTAAGAGGTTGTGACTTTACCCCTTCAACATGATTTTGAGTTTAGGATAGAATTACTACCCGGTGCCCGTACGATTTTGATGGATCACTATAGGATTACGCCTTCGGAGTTGTGGGAGTAGCGAATTTAGGTAGATGACCAGATGAAGAAGGGTTCTGTAATACAAAGTGTGTCTCTATGGGGTTATCCAATCTTGTTAAAGAAAAAGGTAGACGTTATTATTACACTGTTTATAGACTACCGAGGACTGAATCATGTGACAATCAAGAACTGTTACCCCCTCTCAAGTATTGATGAATTTTTTGACTAGTTAAATGGAGTAGGATGGTTCACTAAGATTTACTGGTGGTCTAGATATCACTAATTAAGGGTTAATGATGGTGACATCCTAAAGGCTTATTTCAGGTACAAGTATGAGAACTTTGAGATCTTGGTCATGACGTTCAGCGCTTAAAACACACCAGATGTGTTCATAGGGAACATGAAAATTATTTTCCACGGGTATCTGAATCATTTCGGGGTCATGTTCATTGACGACATACTAATCTACTACAAATTATAGGAGGATCACTCAGAGAATCTAAGGGCACTTTTGGAAGTCCTCTGACACTACCAGCTCTATGGGAAGTTGTCCAAGTGAATCCTCTATACATGAGAGGTTCACATACTTAGACAAGTGGTGTTCTATCATGGAATATCAGTGGACCCATCCATGTTTGATGAGGTTGTTTCATGGGAGGCACCAAATAATGTGGTAGAAGTTTGTAGTTTCCTGGATCTTGTAGGTTACTATTAGAGGTTTGTACCCGACTTCTCTCTAGTTTTGGCTCCATTGATGGATTTACCCAGAATGGACCAGGCTTTCGCATGGAGTGAGTAATTCCAGGAATATTTCAGTTATCTAAAAGAAAAGTTGGTTAGTTCCCCATTAAAGATGTTTCTAAAGGAGGGGGTGACGTTCGCTGTGTTTTATGATGGTTCAGGTCTAGGCTTGGAGTGTGTGATGATGTATAAGTGGGGAGTGATCCCTTATGGGTTTAGAAATTTATGTCCTATTGAAAGTAACTATGTAACCCACAACCTAGAACTTACAATGTTGTGTTCACACTGAATTTTTGGTGGCATTACCATGTCTGGGAACACTTCGTGGTCTTCATGGATCCCAAAATGTTGTGGTATATCTTCACTCAGCAAGACTTAAACTTGGTGAATTGTAGGTGTATGGATTATCCCTAGGAAAATGACTTTGAGATATCCTACAACTAATGAAATGGGAACATGGTGGCCGATGCAATGAATAGGAAGTCACATAAAGATGTAGTTCAAGATTTTGTAGATTCATGGAAGGCGATGGAGGAGTTAACTACTTTGAATTTGGGAATGATAGTAGAGAATAGTAGAGACTATTTATTTTAGATGGAAATGTAGTCTTCCTTGTTACGGAAGGTGGATGAGTCTCAATGTTGAGAATCGGAGGCTGATGTGATGTGTGATAATGTAAGCCAGTGTTATTCTCTATATGGATGGTCAGAGGATAGTCTAAATCAGATGATATTCCAAGGCAAGCAGTTTTTCCTGGTGGAGATGTGCAAGGGATTTCTTGTTGAGTTCCATAACATGACCTTGTAAGTACATCATGGAGTCCCCAAGATTTACTAGGGCTTGAGGGGTTAGTTTTGGTGACCTATAGTGAATCGGGAAATGGCAGAGTCTGTGGAATGATGCCCCATGTGTCAGCAGGCAAAGGCATAACACCGCATTCCCAGTGATCTATTACAGCCCTTATATGTTCTTGAGAAGAAGTGGGGTGATGTATAAATGGATTTAATCATAGGTCTACCCATGGATGAGAGAGTATGTGATGCCATCTAGGTATTGGTGGGCTGATTGACAAAATAAACTAACTTATTAGCAGCTAAGGAGACTAGCACCATGGGTGCCTTAATATATAGGTACGTTGGTGAAGTGGTACAACTGCATGGAGTTCCATGGTCCATAATTTTGGATTAGGATACCTAATTTACTTCACGAGTCTAGGAGGGATTAAATAATTCTTTTGGAACCCAGTTGTGCCTTATCACTACTTTCCACCCTTTGACGGATGGGCAGATATGAGGACCACTCATACATTAGAGGATTTGCTGCGAGTGTGTGTTCTAAACTTCGAGGTATCATGGGTATGCCGATTTCACTTGGTGGAGATTTCCTAAAACAATATCTAGAACTCCACCATTGTAATGGAACCATTTTAATCCTTGTATGGAAGACCGTTTCATTCAACTATGTGTTGGACAGAAGTTAGGGAGGCAGGTGTTCTTGGCCTAGAGGTAGTGCAGAGCTTGATGTAGAAGGTTTATCTTATGCATGAAAGGATAAATACAGATCAGGACCCATAGAAATCATATGTCTTTCAAAGGAAAAGACCCATGGAGTTCAAGTTTGGGAACCACATGTTCGTATAGGTCTCCCCTTAGCGTAGACAATGGATATTTGGTAGGGGGAGTAATATTTCTCTCATGTTCATCAGACCCTTCAAGGTGTTGGGACATGTTTTCAAGGTGGCATATCAGCAAGCGTTTCCATTGTGGTTGGAAAGGATCCACAACATATTTAATTTTATGTAGTTATGTAAGTATCTACGTGATGACTCCCATATCCTAGACCAGGGAGAGTTTTATATCGAGGAGGATGTGACATTCATGGAGATTCCAGTGAGAATCGAGGATTGTAAGGAGAAGGTGGTTCACGGATGGACCATTCATTTTCATAGTGTGTTATAGAATCATGGTGGACACAAGGAGTGTACCTGGGAAGGGTAGGCACATATGTGTGCCCAGTAGCTAGAGTTGTTATGAGTTTTTCTCTTGTGTTTTCTTTGTGCATTTATTATTATTTAATGTTTGACCTCACTTGTTGTTTTATGATTTGTTTCCCCATTCTTACTTTTTTTTTGAAAATTCCTGACCATGGGGATGGGAGAACATGATAAAAAATTAAGATGCTTTAATATGGATGTGATCATTCCCATGCATGTGAGTCGGTCCCACCAAAATCGGATAGTATCTTGATGAGGAGGAAAGAGATCCATAATCCATTTGTCCAGATGGTGTGACTTTTGGTGTTTGTGAGGTTACATGAGGGAGCAGAGCAGTATTGTTTCTACAGTTTTTCATAAGATAGATTTTTTGAATGTTTCCTTGGGTGTCAAGGTTTCTACTCTAGATTTAGAACAATACCGGGTGGTTTACTCATGAGAGGTATCATAAGGGATGGTTGTTACAGTCTGTTTTTCTTTTGGGTTAGATTTGAAATTCATGAGGATGAGAATAATTTGAGTATATCTGATGTAATAACCTGGAATTTCCCCAGGCCCTTACTTAGTAAAAATCCATTGATGATGTGTTTTGGGAGCTTTCAGTGGCTCATTTCATGAGTTTTCCAAAATTTCCAGTTTATCCATCGGCATGTCAGTGTGTTAGCATGTTAGTGCATCAACATGAAAATGAATTAGTGAGTTGAGGGTGTCGACAATAGTGAGTAATGGGGTGTCAAAATTAGTGAGTCAGGGTATTCAGCTTCAATGATTCAAGGGAATTAATATCAGTGTTTTGAGGTCATCGGCATCGGTGAGTCCTGGGCTTCGACATCAGAGAGTTGAGGGTGTTGGTGTTAGTAGATCAGAGCATCATTAGGTCAGAGCATTAGTAGGTTATTTCATTGGTATTTTAGTGTGTCAGTAGGTTGATGCATTTTTAAGTTTCATTGGTATCTCACCCGTAGATGGCTTAGTGTTGGTGGCTCAGCATCAGTGACTCTACCATCAGTGACTCATTTCCATTTTTCACAGTTTTTCCAATTTTTCTAATGTTACATTATTTTTATATTTTTATAGTTAATCTACCAACACATAGGCATCCGATGGTCTATCTCAACCATTTTCAAGGGGAATTATTAAATATCAATTAATACCAACGTGTGAAACCTCCAAGCCATGTCGTGAAACCATGATGCATGTTTTATGTAATTCAAAATGGTCTTCCTGATTTTTGGATCTAGCCTCTCCATAATCCAAGATCCTCTCTACCTTCTTCCTTTTTTGTATCTCTTAGTGTGGATGGATTCTTCATCCTGATATGAGCCATACACCCGTGTTGGAGCTATTCCCGCTCATCCATGGAGTTTTTCCAGCACATTGTGTTATCCCTTGTTTTTGCCGAAAGAAGGTGCTTTGATCATTGATCATCCATGTATTAATTTTCTTTTTCTTCTTTTCAACTGTGCGTCATGCGGGGTGGGTATATTAATGGTTCCTTATAAGTAGGGGCTAGATACACTTCTTGAAAACATAATTAAATAAGGTTTTAATATGATCAAAAAATAACTCGTGAAAATAAAATAATAGGAAGGTTATAGTTTGATGTTGATCACCAATTTTGTTTTTGTTATCCTGGATTAATTTATGGATGTTGTCGATGTATGGCTTCTGAAAATGATGATAGTTGGCCTTCTTTCCTTGTGCAATGTTGTTATTTTGCTATGATGTATTAATATACAAAGATAACATGAAATCTAGTTAATCACATACACTCAGCTAAATAAATGAATTCCCCGGGATCAAATTTGTTTCTTGATCACCCCATATATATTAAAGTATAAATTAAAGAATACCTGTTGGATGAATTTGAATATCCTTTGTTTCATTGTTATGGTTGTGTGTTGTGTGTTCTGGTCTGGGTTCTCTGGGACTGGTATGTGGGGTGGTACTGGGGGGTGGGTTGGTGTTTTAGTCTGAGAGACTAATTGATTGCAGAATGGATAAACATTTAGGCAGTGGGATAGTATTTGGTTTGTGGTGGATTAGTATAAGAAATTGATTGATTATAGAATGGATTAACTTTTAGGCAGGTGAACTAATAGTATGTTGTGTTCTGGTCGCGAAGAGGCATTGAGCAATTGGTATGTGGTGTGGTTTTGGATTGGTTATGCAGTTGGACTACATTGGGGATTTTTTTGGGTAACAGGATTGCACAGATGGTTTTTTATATAAGTAAAGGGTGGTTTTTATTTGAATAATGATAGTTGATAGTAGTTGAATGAGGATGTGTAGTGGGACTGCATGTCTATTTTTTTGTTGTCGTTTTGTACTTTTTTGTAGTGGGACTGCAATTTGGTTTTGTTAAATGATTGTTGTGTTGATGGTTATTAGTTACCTAATAGTGACATCATAATTTAAATTGAATCCCCTTAAAATAAACAAATGGGAGTTGAACAAAAAATTTATTGGTCTTGTTCTTTGTAGTGGATGATATGTGTCATGCGTGTAGGTATAGCAGCAAAGGCAATGCTAGTGTGGGCATGTTTTCTATTCATGTAAAACCCTTAAGATGGGCCCGAGTGCTTTTTTAACATTATTAATACATTTTAGTTCCTTTTTATTTCTATATTCACCACACCTTTGTTTAGAAAAATATTCTAAACACCTCCATCTCATGGGGGAGGAAGTATTTCCAAACATCCTGGTGGGAAGATGGATGGGTGGTTATTGATATTCTTCCTAGAACCCTCTTCTAGATCATGCCGCTTGGGCATATCTCAGAAATTTATAATGGATTGAGGCTGACCATAGTCCATGATTATTTGGGATGGGGTTTTTTTGGATGAGGGGACAAGGTTTCTAACAGCCAGGTTTTTCTCCCAAGTATCTTCGAGATGAGGCCCAGGTTTCTTCGGGCAAGGTGGTGGTTGTTGTGGCCTTAGTGTCTTTAGGTATGGTGGTGTTTGTTTTGGCTAATCTGTTTGTAGGCATGGTTGTTAGTGGTTTGAGGCCCATGTGTGTTCCGGACGGTTTCTGTAGTGGGACTACATGTGGGAAGAGTGGTAACATCAAGACATCAGATCATTAAGAATGAGCAGTTAACCAATGGGAAAGTGGTGTGCGATGTACCCACATGTAGATGTTCTAACATTATTACTTGACAAGACTTGTGTTACATGGGTGAGTGTGCCTTGGTGAGGATGTGCTGGTTAGTATTTCTTGGCAGGTTCATGAGGTTACACTATTTTCTCATAGGGAAGTTTTTATACTTCGTCACTTATGCATGATCATCTTTAGTCTCCCTACAGAGAATACATGTATGCTCACCCTAAATATATTATACCATTTTCAAGTTTCAGGAGAAATTTGAGGAATGTACAAGACCTTACTAGCTTGGGCATCAAGATAGATGCAATTGATGCTTAGTTTCCTTCTTTTTTAGAACATTATGTTTCTGTTTTGCCTTTCGTTGTATCAATTTTACATTTGACCATGCATGTGGGAATGTATTATTGGATTTACTTTTACCTTTAGTCTTTTTTTCTGATGTTTACCATGTTATCTCATGATATTGTTTAAAAAATTGGTAATCTCTTCCATTTGGGTGAGATTATATACCCTTGGTGCCAGTCTCTGCTCTAGGGCCAACTAAAGGCAGGACATAGGGGAATTATCTATCCTTCATCTTTAGGAAGGAAGGGCAAGGAACTTTTATGTTCTTTCCCTCGTCTTGAAGAAGGTGATCCAGGACAACTAACATTTGATCAAATTTCAACACACATCTCTAGTATTAATTTTTATTAGTCAAGAATCATTTACCAAAAAAATATTAAAACACATATAATAATGGTAAAGAAGCCTCTAAACCTCTCTAGTGAAACCCTAAACTAATTATATATTATTTACACCTAGTCAATGGGTGTTTATCAAAATATTTGGAATTTTAAAATTAATTAAAATTATTATCTTATAACACATGGTTATCCCCCACAGTTATCTAATTATATGCCTAATTGTAAAAGACTCACTGTCTCATGAACCCAATATTATATGTTTAGTTTACCAAGAATCCAAATTATAAGGGATCTAATTTTATATAACATATCTTACATAATTATCCTACATGATTCCCAAAACATGCATTTAATTGTTCTTTGATAAGAAGATTCTCCAAAAAATTATGTGTTTCAATTCAATGATTCATAAATACTTGAAGAAATATTTACATTATAGATTAATGGTTTCATAATTCTAATAAAAATTCATTGCCTAAAAAAACAAAGCAATATCTTCTTTAAAAACACTTGAAAAATTATTTTACAGTAATCTCCCTAACACATTCATTTTGAATCATTCCATGTTACCATTAAAATCTTACTCATTAAATTATTTATCATCTTAGGATCCTGTATTATATTTTGATAATATTGAACCATACTTTATAAAATTTTTCATTTGAGTCTATATTTTTTGCATTATAATAAATAATAAAAAAATTATTCTCCAAGTACTTTTACAATTTATAACAATGATCTAATTGTGTATGATACACACTTACCATCCCCACAATAAGGAAGAAAATAACTAAGCCACAAAAACATGGGATCTAATTTTAGAATATGTAATAAATTTAATTTTGGTCTTCAAGAATCTCTTTAATTAAGACACAATTGAAAAAAAAAACACAATGCATGTAACACCCCTAGATTTTATGAAACATATTCTTTTAATTTCATTAATTTCTTGTGTTGTATTCTACACCAAGATTACCTTGCGCTATACGCAACACCGTATTAGCTTGCAGTATACGCAACACTATTCTTGGATCGTGTTACACACAATTTTGATAACAGTTATTCTAGGCAACATTGAGTATATATATATATATATTCAATGTATAAATGAAATATGGTTGGATTCTGTTATACGAAACTACGAAGGATTCTTTCACAACACGCAACCCTGACTTGGCTTGCATTACACGCAATCGCGACCTTCCTCGATAGCGTGTGTTGTACGCAATACCGGGTTTTAATAAACAATGTTATATTATTATAATATTTTCATGACCTAGCCGTTATGAATAGTATTAACTAAATTTTGAATTTTATAACATTATTATTCATCTTACACATTTCTAGAATATGGTATAAGAACAAAATAAATTTGTCGGGTAAAATAAGTATTTTGCAAAAAATGCAGTTTTGTCGCCTTTTGATGGCGCACCCACTTTAAATCTAGTTTTTTACATGTTTATAAGTTCAATTTGACAAAATAAAATTCTTCTTTGGAATCAAGAAGTAAAAAATTACTTTGGATAAATTTTTCATATTATTCTGATAACTTTCACATTTTAATGAATACTAAAAACACGCTATATTTTAATTAAAAACAACTTTTTTCATCGTAATATCTTATGTGGTTAAATTATAATATTGAATGGTTTTAAAGTATAAATAGAATATATTTTTACCATTTAATATAATGTATGTCATTAGCATTGATTTTACCTTGATTTCGTAGGTTAAATCAATTCAATCTTTTGCAATGTTTTAAACAAAAACCCGTTTTTATTCGACAACGGGATTAATTTTAATTTAATTTCTTCAACTTCTATGTATTTAATTTTAAAAAATGGATTCCATATTTGGAATCAGTGGGTCCAAATTATGTTAATTGGATACTTTTTATTTTGGGGAATTATGAATAGTAACTACGGTAAATTTTATTTACCATAGTTAAAGGTAAATCGGGTAATTAAGGGTAAATATAATATTTTAAAATTACCCTAACAAATTTCAAAATCCTATTGGATGACTAAAGGTTGACCCATATCACCTAAGGGTCGGATTAGATTCATTTAATTAAATTATGTCAATAAAAATAATTTAATTATTATTAAAACCAAAGAATGTGACAACATGTCACTTTCTTAAATATTAAGTATAATAATTTTACTCTTGTGATAAACTTCATGAAACTTTGAACATGAATAGTATCCAGAAATCTAATACAATTATATAAATCATAGGAATTTATTTAGAATTTTTACGTATTAAATAATTATCATTTATTATGACACAAAGACGATGCAGTAATTGTCTTATTAATGAAATATTGACACAATTGATGTTATAAATGCCCAAATAAATGTAATTTGAGACTTTTTATGACATAAACTAATTTTATAAGTCAATATAACATGTTATTGTTGATTTAAGTAACTTGGTTCGAACTTATCATTCTTTTATAAATTTCATAAAAATCATGTACCAAATAGTATCAAAATTGACATAAAATGGTTTTTAAAACAAATATTTTATTATTAATTGTTATTTTATTTTTAAAAATCTAAGGTTCTGCAAAATGACTTAGATAAGATTATATATATTAATAATAAACAACTTGGGGTTCTTTTGTCTTGATATAGTAAGTTTATTTACCATATAGTGTAAGAAAACAAAAAGACACGGTAAAAGTTAAATTATTTAACTTAGAGTTAAATCTAATTGATAAGGTTAAAATAATAAACTAAACTTCTATAAATCCTATTGGATGAGAGGATTTAGACCCATCCCCACCTTATCCTCGAAATAAATCAATTTGGAGCTATTTAAAATCGAACTTGACTTTATAATAAAATAATAATTTTAGTTATTCCAAAGGTTCCCCTCTCCACCCTTATAAAAGGGCACCTCCTTCCTCTCCTCCTCACACCAATTTGAGCCTTCAAGCTAGGCCAAACCCTGAAAAATTAACTTCTCCACTTCCCTAGAAACATCCTAGATGTTCTGGTATTCTTTAAAGACCAATCTTATTGCCCTAAGAGGAGGTTTCAAAGAGGCGTATCGAAGAAGAGGTAATTTCTTCTCCCGATTATTTCAAGCTTCTTTCTTCTTTAACATATTCTTATTTAGTTGTTTCATTATAAAGTAATAACATCAGTATCACTAATATAATGATTTGTTATTATAAATATAAAACAACCCCATTTCACCTTCTATCCATCCTATGGAAAACAAAATCACCGCGTGTGCGTACGTACGGAATACCGTCTCCACGCCGTGGTGTAATCTGTTTTTCCACCAACACCTTACATGGATGGGTATAATGGTGTAAAGAATAACTATAAATAGTTATTATAACATCATATGGATTCTGATATATTGTATCATCCACTCCAATTCAATTCAATAATCATGAAAACGATATCATCGCTCGTGCGTACGTACGGACTACCGTCTCCACGACGCGATGAGATTCATTCTCTACTTTAACCATTCATGAATGATTATAAAGTACATATAATAAGTAATCATGAAATATATGACATAATAATGATACTGGATTTATGTGTATATATATGTATGTCATCTACTTAATTCCATTCAACTCAATAAGGAAACGAAAACAGCGTTCATGCGTACGTACGGCCTACCGTCTCCATGAACGGTGTATTTCTTTGCATTTACTGATTTATTATATATATGTATATTCTGAATACATATATATAAATCATGTTTTATATTCTGGAATTATGTAATCATGATCTAATTAATCATATGAATAATTACAAGTCAAAACACGGACGAAAAATGAAACAATTTTACCCAAAACGCTCTTTAACATGGAATTTACAAAAGAACGGGTAATATAAAGTCATAAGTGAACCATATATGATATCATAACAATGAATATGATTCTGTAATAAGTCAATGATATTATTGAAATCATTATACAGGAGGTTCGGACACTTACGAAGCAAATCGGACCTAAGGTAAGAGAAATATCACAATCTCATTTTAATCCGAGATTGTTTATACTTTGGTATTTACTGGGGTGTATTTTATCATCCACATCCAAGTTTCCTCAATATTTAATATTATTTCCATCCACCTACAATTGTTTAAATCCTATTTTACCCTTCAGTGAGTTTTTAGTAAAAGATATGAAAGAAATCTTTTGACATTTTTCGTACGAGGTACTTTTTTGACTTTTCCGACAAAAGTACGAGAAGAATGTTTTTTTTAACATATATGGCATGAATGGAATTTTAAAACAAAATTTCCAAGAATATTCATTTACAAGTTTTCAAGTTTATTTTTAATCAACTTATTTTAGTTTAAAATTGTATGACATGTTAAGAAAGGAAAAATGTTTTTGATGTAGAAGGGATATTTTCCTCAAGAATGGAGTTCAAGTGTTTTATCAAAATTATTTTCCATCTAAGATAATAAAGGGTTCTTTTTCTATCCCTATTATTACATTGATTTGGATATGTTGTGATGGAATTATTTTTATGAATTCCTTTATCTTATATGAATCGTTTTATGATGTCACGATGTTTAAGATTCCCATTTTTATTACATGGGTTATGAAATGATGTATGATTTTTGATTTTGTGGCACACATAAGGATGGTATCATTATGAGATGGGTGGGACCTATATCTCCCTCCAATGCATTGGGTAAATATTTTATATCTCATGAGATATACATGGCTGGAATGGTAGGTTATACCGGTTCAGTAAAACAGGACTGAAACGAGGGTGACTCGGTTCAGAAAGGGACTTTGTCCACTAAGATAGTCTTGGCAATGAGTCTTGACTAACAAGAAATTATTATCTATGATTATGTGTGTATTCCACAAAGTTTAATGTTTTAAGTTATGATTATTGTGATTACATTTCACTGCCATGAGTTATCCTAGGTTATGAAATTATGATCTCTTTTATAGGTTAAGGTTTCCAAAAGTTATGTGCTTATGTATATGATGTGATTGATATTTCTTTTGTTTACCATTAATGATCATTTGAGCTCACCCTTTTATGTTATCTTTTCCCCAAGATATAAAGAAAGGTTTTATGTATTAAAAAAAGGAATATCTTTATGGGAGATGTTGAAGATCTTTCACCAGGATTAGAAGATTATATTCGGAGTTTCCAAAGACACTAAACTATTACGATCCTTGTGCGTGTGTTTTTTTTATGTACTATGTATTCCGCAAATATAATGTAATTTAAATGTACGTCAAGCTTCGGGTCTCTACAGTTGTTATCAGAGGAAAGGTTTAGTCAACCTTTGGAAACTAGGATGCGAAAACGTTAGTGAGATCCCTAGAGATATTTCTAAGGCATGTCTAGGGATGTCCCTAAGGTTAATTATACGTATAGGTTATAGTACTAGAATTACTCTAAAGATCATAGAATTAAACCTAAGATGATAGATATTGAAGGTACTCCCCCTTTATTATGTTGTTTTCCCTAGCATGATTTTTGCCTCTCACACTATTCTTTTTGGGTTTTAGACGATGGCTGTAACCCGAAGGAACCGTGTTGATCAATGCAATGGACAATGTAATTATTGCCCTCCTGAACAAACAAATGTTATGGGAGATGGAGTGAAAAATCTTATTCCTATACTTACACAAGCTATGAATCATTTTCGACTTCCAAATGAGCATAGAAGGGAACAATATTCTATTGAGTCCTTCATGAGGCAACTCCCACCTTCTTTCAATGGGTATTCCGATGCACTTGTTGCTGAACAATGGATCAGTACCACTGAAAAGATATTTTCAGTTCTTCAATGTTCTGAGCATGTTAAAGTCATCTTAGCAGTATATCGTTTGGAAGGTGAAGCTAATCAATGGTGGAATCTTATCAAGAATACGAGGCCAAGCGATTAAATTGAGTCCATGGAATGGGACGAGTTCAAGAACTTGTTTTTCAGTAATTACGTCCCTTGTATTCTTCGAACAAAGATGGAAAAGGAGTTTCTTGAGCTGAAGCAGAAGGATGATGAATCTGTTGGTATATACGAAGCGAATTTTACAAGACTTGCAAGGTATGCATATGGCATTATCATCCAACCTGAAAGTAAAGTTGATCTATTTTTCAGTGGCTTAAAACCAAGTCTTCGAAGGGCATTAGCTATAAGAGACTTTAGTAGCTATGAAGAAGTTGTGCGTTGTGCTATCAAGGTAGAAATGGAAGTTGGTGTTACATATCCATCTCATGGTTTTGACAAGAAACGAAAGATGGAGTTCAAGGAGAAATCTCATAATAATGGTGAAAAGAAGATGAATGTTTCCTTATGCATAACTTGTGGAAAGAAGCATGGTGGAGATTGTCTTAAAGGGACTAGAAAATCTTTTAAGTGTGGAAAAGAAGGTCATCGAGTAGCTGAGTGTCGAAGTAATGTAAAAAGGGTTTCTAATGATTTGAATAAAGCAAACACTGCATAGAACGCACCACCAACACTTCAATGATTCAAGTGCAAGGAAATGGGGCATTATGCTAATAAATTCCCTAATCCAAGGGTTAGTGATGATCGACATGAGAAACCGCTTAAGGAAAAGGACAAAGGGAAGTCACATGTGATCACTATTGGTGATGTTGAATATGACAATGATGTGGTGGGATGATTAAGTTTTTATGTAATGGGATTCCAAAATAATGTTGTATCATAAAGTATTGGAATATTTATGTATTGGTATAATGTGGTATTCAAAGTGATTGAGATATTTTTGAAATAAGATGATATGCGCATAATGAAGGGAAAATGAGAAAACGAAATGTTTAACAGTATTCATGAGCTCATGATTGATATAAGGACTAAGTGATATCATGGTTTGAGTATATAGAATTTTGAGGATTTTGGTATGTGGAAAGTGTTAACTTTTAACTGCATTCATGTTTTCACTAAGGTTCAATGGGTATTCAAGAGAGTACATGATTAAGGCCTTTGAATGTTTGGAATGTGACCAACAAGACATATTTTATGATATATGGGGATTAACGATGGTATTAAATCGCTGGTAATCGTTTTCACTATATTATGAGAGTGGACTGAAGTATTATGGTTAAGCCTAAAGATTGGAATGGATTATGTTGGACATAAGTTATTATTGTTTAAGGATAGAAGTTTTTTCGATATTATTGATGGGATGTTATAGTAATATAGTTTTAGAAAAAGGACAACCTGCAGGACGGGCGACAGCCCATCGCGTCGGACAAGGCTGTGGGAATCGAACCCACAACCGAAGTGCGACTGACCTTTATCACCTACCACTGAACTACAGGAAGTCCTTGTTTAGTAGAAACTAGTTTTATTATGTTACACAGTATGATATATGAAGTATAAGTCCATTTTAGGAACCCTATATGATGAATCTAACTATATATGGACTTATGTATTTTTTTGATAACCTTTCTAACCTTTTGTTTGAGATAGATAGAATGACCCATCATTCTATAACATGATCTGCTAACACATCACGAATGACAAATTCAACTTCATTTCTTTAAGATATGAAGTGGAAATTGTCCAAAGAACGACAAGCGGTGAGACTATACCAAAATCCCGAAAGTATTTCTTCTAATTCCAATTTCATCAACTTTAGGGAAATGATATTGAAGACCAAAAATGTTGTCCTAGTGCTCTTATATCTGATGAATCAGACGGTACCTTAGATCATCAAAAATTTATGGCTTTGTGATTTCTGGCTTTTCCATAGCCATGTTCTCTACCACTCTCCATCAGAACATGATGGTTAGATTTCTCTTCCATATCCATATTTTCACCTATGTGGAAACCTAATGATTAGTTTATTTGGGTAACCGTTACGTTTCATACATTTGTTTTTAAATATTGGTTTTGGTATTCCTTTTTACGATGTGGGTTTCTATTAAAGAAACTTTCGAATAGTAAACCATTTATAACCCCGACGAATTTCGAGGTGGAAATTCATTTAAGGGGGGTAGAATGTTACACCCCTAGATTTTATGAAAAATATTCTTTTAATTTCATTAATGTCTTGTGTTGTATTCTACACCATGATTACCTTGCGCTATACGCAACACCGTATTAGCTTTCAGTATACGCAACACTATTCTTGGATCGTGTTACACACAATTTTGATAATAGTTATTCTACGCAACATTGAGTATATATATATATATATTCAATGTATAAATGAAATATGGTTGGATTCTGTTATACAAAACTACGAAGGATTCTTTCACAACATGCAACCCTGACTTGGCTTGCATTACACGCAATCACGACCTTCCTTGATAGCGTGTGTTGTACGCAATACCGGGTTTTAATAAACAATGTTATATTATTATAATATTTTCATGAACTAGCTGTTATGAATAGTATTAACTAAATTTTGAATTTTATAACATTATTATTCATCTTACACATTTCTAGAACATGGTATAAGAACAAAATAAATTTTTCAGGTAAAATAAGTATTTTTAAAAAAATGCTGTTTTGCCGCCTTTTGATGGCTCACCCACTTTAAATCTAGTTTTTGACTTGTTTATAAGTTCAATTTGACCAAATAAAATTCTTCTTTGGAATCAAGAAATAAAAATTTACTTTGGATAAATTTTTCATATTATTCTGGTAACTTTCACATTTTAATGAATAGTAAAAACACTCTATATTTTAATTAAAAACAACTTTTTTCATCGTAATATCTTATGTGGTTAATTATAATATTTAATGGTTTTAAAGTATAAATAGAATATATTTTTACCATTTAATATAATGTATGTCATTAGTATTGATTTTACCTTGAATTCGTAGGTTAAATCAATTCAATCCTTTGCAATGTTTTAAACAAAAACCCGTTTTTATTCGACAACGGGATTAATTTTAATTTAATTTCTGAAACTTCTGTGTATTGAATTTTAAAAAATGGATTCTATATTTGGAATAAGTGGGTCCAAATTATGTTAATTGGCTACTTTTTATTTTTGGGAATTATGAATAGTAACTACGGTAAATTTTATTTACCATAGTTAAAGGTAAATCGGGTAATTAAGTGTAAATATAATATTTTAAAATTACCCTAACAAATGTCAAAATCCTATTGGATGACTAAAAGTCGACCCATATCACCTAAGGGTCGGATTAGATTAATTTAATTAAATTTTTTCAATAAAAATAATTTAATTATTTTTAAAACCAAAGAATATGACAACATGTCACTTTCTTAAATATTATAAGTACAATAATTTTAATCTAGTGATAAAATTCATGAAACATCGAACATGAATAGTATCCAGAAATCTAATACAATTATCTACATCATATGAATTTATTTAGAATTTTTAGGGATTAAATAATTATCATTTATTATGACACAAAGATGATGCAATAATTGTCTTATTAATGAAATATTGACATAATTGATGTTATAAATGCCCAAATAAATGTAATTTGAAACTTTTTATGACTTACAATAATTTTCTAGGTTAATATGACATGTTATTGTTGATTTAAGTAACTTGGTTCGAACTTATCATTCTGTTATAAATTTCATAAAAATCATGTACCAAATAGTATCAAAATTGACATAAAATAGATTTTAAAACAAATATTATATTATTAATTGTTATTTTATTTCTAAAAATCTAAGTTTCGGCAAAATGACATAGATAAAAATATATATATTAATAATAAACTACTTGGGGTTGTTTTTTCTTGATATAGTAAGTTTATTTACCATATAGTGTAAGAAAACAAAAAGACATGGTAAAAGTTAAATTATTTAACTTAGAGTTAAATCTAATTGATAAGGTTAAAATAATAACATAAACCTTTATAAATTCTATTGGATGAGAGGATTTCGAACCATCCCCACCTTAGCCTAGAAATAAATCAATTTTGAGCTATTTAAAACAGAACTTGACTTTATAATAAAATAATATTTTTAGTTATTCCAAAGGTGCCCCTCTCCTCCCTTATAAAAGGGAACCTCCTCCCTCTCCTCCTCACATCAATTTGAGCCTTCAAGCTCGGACAAACCCTGCCAAATTAACTTCTCAACTTCCATAGAAACATCCTAGAGGTTCTGGTCTTCTTTAAAGACCAATATTAGTGCCCTAAGAGGAGGTTTCAAATAGGCGTATCGAAGAAGAGGTAATTTCTTATCCCGATTATTTCAAGCTTCTTTCTTCTTCAACTTATTCTTCTTTAGTTGTTTCATTATAAATTAATAACATTAGTATCACTAATATACTGATTTGCTATTATAAATATGAAAAAACTCCATTTCACCTTCTGTCCATCCTACGGAAAACAAAATCACCGCGCGTGCGTACGTACGGAATACCGTCTCCACTCCGTGGTGTAATCTGTTTTTCCACCAACACATTACATGGATGGGTATAATGGTGTAAAGAATAACTATAAATAGTTATTATAACATCATACTGATTCTGATATATTGTATCATCCACTCCAATTCAATTCAATAATCATGAAAATGATATCATCGCTCGTGCGTGCGTACGAACTACCGTCTCCACGACGCGATGAGATTCATTCTCTACTTTAACCATTCATGAATGATTATAAAGTACATATAATAAGTAATCATCAAATATATGAAATAATAATGATACTGGATTTATGTTTATATATATGTATGTTATCTAGTTAATTCCATTCAACTCAATAAGGAAACGAAAACAGCATTCATGTGTATGTACGGCCTACCGTCTCCATGAACGGTGTATTTCTTTGAATTTACTGATTTATTATATATATGTATATTCTGAATATATATATATAAATCATGTTTTATATTCTGGAATTAAGTAATAATGATCTATGTAATCATATGAATAATTACAAGTCAAAACACGGACGACAAATGAAACAATTTTACCCAAAACGCTCTTTAACATGGAATTTACAAAAGAACTGGTAATATAAAGTCATAAGTGAACCATATATGATATCATAACAATGAATATGATTCTGTAATAATTCAATTACATTATTTAAATCATTATACAGGAGTTTAGGACACTTACGAAGCAAATCAGACCTAAGGTAAGGGAAATATCACAATCTCATTTTTATCCGAGATTGTTTATACTTTGGTATTTACTGGGGTGTATTTTATCATCCACATCCATGTTTCCTCAATATGTAATATTATTTCCATCCACCAAAAATTGTTTAAATCCTATTTTACCCTTCGGTGAGTTTTTCGTAAATGATATGAAATGAATCTTTTGACATTTTTCGTACAAGGTACTTTTTTGACTTCTCCGACAAAAGTACGGGAAGAATGTTTTTTTAACTTATACGGCATGAATGGACTTTTAAAACAGAATTTCCAAGAATAATCATTTACAAGTTTTCAAGTTTATTTTTAATCAACTTCTTTTAGTTTAAAATTGTATGACATGTTAAGAAAGGAAAAATGTTTTTGACGTAGAAGGGATATTTTCTTCAAGAATGGAGTTCAAGTGTTTTATCAAAATTATTTTCCATCTAAGATAACAAAGGGTTATGTTTCTATCCCTATTATTACATTGATTTGGTTATGTTGTGATGGAATTATTTTTATGAATTCCTTTATCTTATATGAATTGTTTTATGATGTCATGATGTTTAAGATTCCCATTTTTATTACATGGGTTATGAAATGATGTATGATTTATGATTTTGTGGCACACATAAGAATGGTATCATTATGAGATGGGTGGGACCTATATCTCCCTCCAATGCATTGGGTAAAGATTTTATATCTCATGAGATAGACATGGCTGGAATGGTAGGTTATACCGGTTCAGTGAAACAGGACTGAAACGAGGGTTACTCGGTTCAGAAAGGGACTTTGTCCACTAAGATAATCTTGGAAATGAGTCTTGACTAACAATAAATGATTCTATATGATTATGTGTGTATGCCACAAAGTTTAATGTTTTAAGTTATGATTATTTTGATTACATTTCACTGCCATGAGTTATCCCAGGTTATGAAATTATGATTTCTTTTACAGGTTAAGGTTTCCAAAAGTTATGTGCTTATGTATATGATGTGATTGATATTTCTTTTGTTTACCCTTAATGAGCATTTGAGCTCACCCTTTTATGTTTTCTTTTCCCAAGGATATAAATAAAGGTTTTATGTATTAAAAAAAAGGAAGATCATTATGGGAGATGTTGAAGATCTTTCACCAGGATTAGAAGATTATATTCCAAGTTTCCAAAGACACTAAACTATTACGATCCTTGTGTGTGTGTTTTTGTTATGTACTATGTATTCCACAAATGTAATGTAATGTCAATGTATTTCAAGCTTTGGGTCTCTACAATGCATGCACCATAGATAGGAATGTACGCCATAATTATTATCATCACACCATGCATGTTTAATAAGTGTGGTGTCCCTATAAAGGATAATAGGGTTCCTTAAAGTAATGATTCCTAATAGGTATCCCATATTATAACATATACTATGTTCTAACGATATTGTCTCCTTATCAAACCCATGAAATATTTATTATTTCTTAAATAAAAAATAAGTACTAATTTTCAAATGACACTTTAATATCACTTTATCATTACCCCCCAAATTGGCACCACTCTTATTCTAATAATAAATATTTGATTAACCCCTAAGCCTACAACCAATAGCCTATCTGTTGGGGACTATGAGTGATAGTAAATATGAACATATATCAGAGGCATTAGACTCATAATCCAAGGAATAAAAATGAAACTCTAAATAAAATCCATATAAAATAAATCCAATATCCAGTGATATATGTGATGTGATACCTAAATATAAACAATAAAATAAATCCAGAAAATCCAGTGGAATCAACCCACTGACACCAACTATGACCATCGTGAGATAGTAATGTTCATCCTTTTCATTGACTCCAACCTATAAATCTAAAAAAGCAAACACTGACACATACATGTATATATATATATAATTATCTTGTTACATATACCCTATCAACTACAATTTGACCTCACCAAGGATCATTCTACAAATCCATATATAACATATAATGACATAATTTTAAAAGAATACATACCCTAAAGGTACCCCTAACCACATCCAAATGTATTTGGTCACTCTAATAACCTAATGGAGTATTTCATCTTCATAAATCCCTTACATATACATATTTTTATAGAAACACATATGAAATCACAGTAATAAACACATAACCACCACCACATATTGAATCACAAGAACATACCACATCCTTATCACAGTAGGGTAACAATAACATGAAGTAAATCAACCTCATTCTCTCATATTGTTAATTTACTCCACCATGTATCCACATCATAACCAAGAAACATTATCTACAAGGATATATATATTATAACCAAAATCTATTACATACCATGTAAGTCCTCAATCTGTAAGAGAATGTATTATATTAGAAGGAATAAAAGTGAAGCGAAAGGTGACACCCAACTAGTCCCTATACAAGTGGTATATTAGGGAAGTCACTCAGAATTTATGTTATGATATGTGTCTCAGTAAGGTAACTTAATTAGAATGGGGGTTTTTTAAAGTGAAAAGAAATTTGAAATTATAAATAGTACACATAAACCCAACGTAGGTGTTAACTCAAAAAAAATTCATTTTCTAATAAAAATTTCCTTCACCACATCATCATGGCTACCTCCCAAAAATAGTTTCTACTACAATACATAAAAATAATCTCTAATCAAACCAAATAGTAACTTTATATATATATGTTACTTCATCCATTTATCAAAAAATTACCAATTTTTTAATTTTCCAATTCCAGTTACATTACATTCATTTTTCCATATTTATAATTAAACAATTCATAAATACTTAATCACAATTTGTCCCAACAATTTGTTTATATGAACTATCATATTTTAGTAAACATCCCACAATTTATCAACTTATATCTCATTTCCCATTAAAACATTTGATCATTCGATCCATATTCCTCTTCAATATAGTTACTAATACAATCATTAATCTCATTGTCAATACATGTTATTGGGAAACTATTATAGGATGAAAAACAACCCCTCACAATACCATATCATCTATTACGCAATCCCATGAAAACAACTACCATAAACAAACTATCTCTTCCATAACAACATCAATTTTTCCCTTTCTACACAATTAACCATGCCACCATTATAATATAATTAAAACACTTATTATCTACTACTATTAGAAAAAACACACCACATCATCTTAAAAACCAAAAATACAAGCCAAAAAAAATCTACCCAAAATAATAATAAATCCTTATATAGGGAAACAAATAAAGGAAAACATAAAATCAATTCTATAGAATCACATGCTTATCATAGATGGATATTACATATTTTTAATACATTACACAAACACATGCTGGAGGTCCATATTTTTTTAGTGCCTTTGGATAATGGGACACAATATTCTTAATGTAAGAAAGATATTAAATGTATCCCAAAAAGATCTTCCCCTTTTTTACTCCAACTTAAATACCGTTATTCATAACCAGGGTAAAGGAAGTATAAGAAAGGGTGAGCTCAAATGATCAATAAGGGTTAATGAAATAAATATATAAGGACAACATGTGAGTAGGGATATGAGAACATAGTAATAATATTTATTAATCATAACCTACATGTAAAATATTATAATCATTATTTATAAAATAAATATTTGTAATTTATAAGAAATTAATAGTAAGGAAATCAAATAAAAAGAGCTATGGGATCATAAAATTGATGACATAATACAAATATATTTATCAAGAACATCAGTTTAAAACATTTTAAACATGTATAAATTGAGATAAGATCCCTCATTAAGCTAAGGACATGAAATTGGACCCTCTTATAAACTTATTGACATGCACCCAGGTCCATGCATAACATTATGGACATGAAATATTGTTCCATTCATTTTATTATGGAAAATAAAGATGGTTCCAAGAATAACATTATAAACATGCAATAATGTTCACACATAAAATATTTAGTCATAATGATTCCATATTAACCCTATTTATTGGAGGATGATATAGGTTCTCACACTTTTCCAAATGAAAATCATACATATGTGTTTCACAAGATCATAAAACATTCATCATATATAAACCGATAAAAATAAATGTGTTTCATAAAAATTTCATGATAACATAACATGTAGGGAAGTGATAGGTTCCAAAATCATATCATTAATTCAACATATCTTAATCCATGGAAAAAGAAGAAGGTTTGAAAATAATTTTATCATGGTATAACCCTTGGAAGAGAAAAGAGATTCATAAATATCATTCCATAATAAACATAAACCATTAATATAAAGGATAAGAATGGTATCCTTTGATTATGTCCCTATTAAGGGATGGGTAACATCAACACAATTCATCTTAAATAAAAAATGTTTCTCATCACTCCTTAAAAATATTTCTTGAAGAAAATATAAACTCCACTTTGTGAAAAAAAAAATTAAACATAATGATTTTTTTAAATCATTTTATTTGAAAACTAAATTAATATTTATAAATTAAGCTTAAAAAAAATAATTATCATGATGATTTGATATTTTTTTCATGTTGTACACGTTAAAACAATAACTCCTTTTTCATTTTTGGTAAAAGAAAAAATGGGCATTGTTTTTTGAAAACGATATGAATATTACTTTAAAAATATTGAAAAAAGTAAAACAATGATAAATTTTTATTTTAATAATAAAAATATAATATTAATACAATTTCAAAAATTGTTTTTGGAAACATGGTTTTGGAAGAAAACAGTTTCTAACTAAAGAGAGAAATATTGTCAGGTTTTATTAAAATTATTTTCTTAGTTATTTTATGTACCAGTGAGTGATAAAATCATAATATTACTTGAAAATATCATGGATAAATATAGGATAATAAAATTAAATATTATCTATAGAGATTTATAATAAAATTTTACCATCAAAAACCTAATTATAAACAATCCTAAAAAAATATAAGATTGTAACATAAAATCATTACAAATTTGGTAACTTTGAATCATAATCTACATGAATGAATAACAATAAACGAAACTTAAAATATCATTAGAAAAAATAAATTCGTTATTTTAAATGCTAATGTGTTTGTATATACACTCCATACAAGAATATAGTTTTATAATATGACATACGTCTAAAAGAAGGAGAATTGAGATAAATTCCATTACAACTTAGGAATCTTTTTAATTATAATCCCAATTCAAGAATAATATAAAATGAAACATTAAATATTATGAAAATAATGGTATTCATGATATAAATTTTAAATTGGGTGTTATATACACCACATAAAATAAACATGTAGTGAACCAGTGTATGTCTCCCAGAAATTAAAGACGAACAAGATATTTATTTCTACAAGTCTTGAATTTTTTAGAACTCATTTAAACCACTAATATACTAAATATAAGATTATAATAAATCTATTAAATAACCAAAATCATATATATCATGTCATATATTAATTAATCATTTTTTTGTTACCCATTTGTTAACAATTCAACCATAAATTCACATTTTGGGTCAAAACAAAATTGTTCTTCTTATATATAATGATCTTATATTTTTGGACTTATTAATTTGACCATGGTTCCATAATATACATAATTATATTCATGAAATAATTATCATATTTATACATCATATATAAATTTAAAATTGAACATTACATATGGTTTTGAGAAATGGATTTCATTACGATCATCGAGATGGTTGGTCAAATGCACTAACGAGTAACGTTTCAATGTTTGAATGACCATTATAGAATTAAGGTATGTATTATATTATATTTAAATAATTATAATAATATTAAACATAATATATTATATGAATATAAATACCATTCCTGTGGTTTTGTGATGAAAATAGAGAGTCACATCCCCTTGTGAAGGTCGTAGTCCCGACGCACACAAATGGTGGTATCCCCTTTTAGTGAGTGAACATATAATACTGAAAATGATATATTAACAGTTGAAAATTATAAATAGTTAATTAGTATCATAATTATGTCATTTATATCACATATATTTATCCTTATTATCTTTCATGTAATGTGTTAGTGAATTACAAATCCCAACACATCGCGATATGGTAGTCCATCGTACACACGAGTGACGTTATCATATACCATATGTAATTAAAATAAAATAAGTTATTTATGAAATATTGAATCAAAAGGTTTAATGGTTTCATAAATAATAATATATATATATATATACTTTATATCACTTATCACACCCACCTTTGATAGGTGTTAATGAAAAATCTAATGACATCAGTTCGCTAGGAGGTTGTCCACCATACACATGAATGATGATTTTGTAACCCATTTGATTGAATTGAAGATGGTTTTTGTCCATTAACATAGCATAAAAACATATTATTATATATAATATATTGTGGTTATTATTTCACCCGATTATAATAATAATTAAAGGTGTTTTAGAAATTAATAAAACAAAAATGCTCGTTGATGAACATTTCCTCTTCTTCGGGTACCTTTCGTAGGTTTAAACCAAAACATTTTCAAGGAAGGATTTATGTCCAAAATAAGGATTCATGGACAATAATAGGGATGTTTGGAATGTATTTGTGAGTTTCATTTCTGAACTAATTTTTTTTGAATGTGTGAATAAGATAGGTGAAGGTTGGCCTTTTATAAGTGGGGAGAGGACACACTTGATGATTTTTCAAATAAATAAGTGATCCCACATTTTCAAAAGTCACATGGGTCTAATATTTTCCATTATGGAACCATAGAGGTTTAAAATTCAAATTTATTCATAAAATAGTATTTATTCAAGTGTATAGGTCATTTCATCCCTTATCATGTTAGTTTAACCACCGATAAACCCAATTTTACCTTAACTCTAGTAATTTTTTTTTACTGTTTTCATTATTAATTTTTGTCAATATTTTACTATACCTTATTATATGATATAAATTATTATAATAAATATAGAATTATTTTTTCTATATTAAATTCACATAAGTGAAAATTTTTATTTTAAAATTAATCTATCAAATGTGACGAGAAATCTGGTTTTTCGAGAAAAAAATGTTCAAAATATAACAATGTTTTCAAATCAGAGTTCAATATGAAATTGATTCCAATGAACCAAGATGGATTAATTTAAATATAATTGGATTAATTATACATTAAAATTAATTTAATATATAATTTAAATTTATAAATAAAATAAATGATATTTATGTTTTCAATTAAAATTCATCATTTTTTCACTATTTTTCAAAAAAACATTTCATAACAATCTGAACAAATTCACGATAATATAATTTGGAAATTATGATTTAAAAACCTAATTTTATCTTATAAAAATAATTTTCTAATAGTTTAAAATTTTAATTATATTATTGTTCACAAAAAGATATAAAAATAATGTTTTTTTGGAAATAATATTTTTGAAACATATAAAGTCTTTACAATAAATGTATCTAATTATCAATATTTTCTCGTTATATAAACCCATTTTAATACATATTTAAAAAATAATTATTATTATTCATAATAATAAATTCAATGCCATGGTTATAACAGTTGTGTTTAACTAACTATATTAATAATATATCGTAGTTTTATTAACACTCACTATCATGTGTAATGAAAGTGAAGCTAGTGTTTCTTGTAGTGAAAGATTAACTTGGTGTTTCATTTAGTGAAAAATATCCCTGAAAATTAATTTTTTCAAAAATTATAATTCACAAAAACTATTTATGTTACATTCTAAAAACAATAACATTATTTTCACCCTCAATAATTTTCACTTTGGTACCAACAACTAAGGATACATATACCTAGTTTAATCTATGGGTTCCTGTGTAGTTTCCTCAAGCTGGTGGTTTATGCATGAAAACTAACTATTGAGTGGGCTTATTTCTTAAAACATTATATATCCAACCAAGAATATCTACATGTTGTTCCTCATAAAAAATATCATGCTCCAGGGGTAAGTCCTCAACATCAGTACATGTGATGGATCAAGTATGAACTACCTAAAGAGTGATACATATACCATATATTAAACATGAGAGGGGTTTAGTGGAAGATCCAAAATGAAATTCTACAATCCTTAATTGATCATGTATGTTAATGGGACTGATATATGTAGGGATTGTTTTTTCCCTTCTTTTTTCCACATATAAATTCATAGATATACCTTCCCACCAACATCAAATTATAGATCTTGTCAAAGATTATAAGTATAATTTTCTATTTAATTTAAATTTTCTATATATATTTTTTAATGGATTTAACCTTCTCATCCATATTATTAGCCTTTTCAGGTCCCAATATCTTTTTTTATAAACCCTCCTTCCATTAAATTGGATTTCTACACAACTTTATGTAAAGGGATTCATAAGGTTCCACTTGAATGCTAGAGTGAAAGATTTTATTTAATGAAATTTAAACTTGAGGATGTTGTTTATCCCAACCAAATTTCAAATCTATTGAACAAGATCTTATTATAACCTCTGGGGTTTGAATTTTTATCACATGGCCAAAACATAACTATATATTAAGAGGTTGATGGAGGCTTCACCAAATTTTTGAGGTAATCTTCAGATCCATATTAGATATAATATAATGTGATACACCATTAAACCTTATATATTCCTTAATGTATATTCTTGAAAGAGGGTCCAAAGATAAATAGTCTCTTATAGAATTAAATTGTGCCGACATTATAAGTTGATCGACTATAAAAAAATTATCTCAACATAAAAGATAATATAAACCCTAAATTTTACCTTTAATCACATGATAATAAAGTTTAAATTCATTCTTACTCAAATAACTTTATCACTATATAGAAAACAGGATGGTATCATTTGCATAAGTGTCTTTTAATATATCCATAATGTTGATAAACTCCCATTGCATAAAAACTCAAAAGGGGTGTCAATGAAATTGAACCTATGATAAGTGTTGAACTCATAAAATCATGATGATATCGCTAACTCTAAATTTAATCTTAGTAGGAGCCATAAATGATTAAAAATATAATTCACCCTTTATTATTTAATAAGCTCATATCTTATACAAAAAAAATTTCATTGTATGTTTTGGTTCATTATTGTAACAATAGAATTTTAAATTAGATATATTTATTCTATAATCCATGTAGAGGATGATAATCACGTAAAATTTCACTAAATAATTAACAATATTTTTTTCAAGTGCCTCATTCATAAAAAATAAAACATGAAAAATTCGACTATGGGATATTGGATAAGTGTGCCCAAATTGTCATGATTTACTTCATCCATTCTAATTTCATAAGCATTCCCATTTTCATTTCTCATCAAATGTTTTTGTGGGTAATAATCCATATTAGCCCATGGATTGTGTAACTGAATCAACTAATTCCAATGCTCCTCGATCTTGAAACAAAAAAGTGTGGGTGGTGTATTGTTTTTGTTCTTCTATCTATTCATTTCATTGACTGACCTCTTCACATTACATTTACATTGTTTTCTTCTGTGTATAGGAATTACCATTTTGAACCACCTTCTTCTTCATTTTAGGAACTCACCTATGTTCCCCTTCAAATAGTTTTGGCATGTAAGAGTTTGAAAATTTTTCTACACTCCTTGTGACATATCATTGGATTTTCTATAGAACCTTACTTTCCTTTTCTTGTCATGAGAACCCATAGGGGTTATAGATTCCAATTATACTTTTAGTGCTCATCAAATGATTTCTTCATTACATCAATCCTCTCTTATGGTTTCCTCCATTAGAATATTTCGTTTTAGGCCACTAAAGAATCAGTCAAACTTACTTTTAGGATGAATTATAATACATAAATAGTTCCTCACAAGTCTCTTAAAATTTCATTATAGGTGCCAATATATTTTTCATCCTTTTTCTTATACCCGAGGAATTCCTTCTCTATTTTTATGAAGAATATGAGGATGTAAATATTGAAAAATAGGATTTCAAATTCCAACCCCATTTTGGAGTCAATTTCATCTCATTTCCTAGTATGGTTAGTAAGATTACATCATTGATCTACCTCACCTTTCAAATGGTAGATAGCAAAATTGATGTTTTCTTCCTCTAAATACTATACAATTTTAAATTACATTGTAGTAGTACTGATCCATTTATAAGTAACCAGTGGATATGTAGAAACACTAAAATAAAATTAGTGTTTTCACATAAAGGACTCAACATAATTTTGTCTCCTCTTTTTATCATTTGATATTCTACCATTAGTTTTAAATTGAGAACGTTGTGTGAGAATTTAAATGAGTTTTTTCATTTAAGATCCCATAACATTTGGTTTCTCAAGAAGAAAATTATTTCATTGGCTATTACATTCAGGATTAACATGGTTCCGTCAGGTTCCAACAATATAATAAAACTGAAATCGTAGTTTAAGAAACAACAATTAACGTGTCTTATCGCATAAACACGAAAAATAACATATTTTCTGTCTAAATAAAGTACCATTTTTAATATATGAAAACATAGGTTTGTCATATGTCATTAATTGTGATCATATATTTTCATTATTCATAATAGTTCATAAAGAGTTTGTGAATCTCTAAATAATATCCCTTAGAAGTGTCAATATAGATGGGTAGTAAGGCCCATTTTCATTCTTGAAGTTATGATCGAGTCCATCTCAATACACCCTTTTTGGGGTTATTACTCCAATGTAAGTTTGTGTTAGAACTATGTCCACTAATATTACATATACAAGGATGTCATATCCTAGAAATCACTTTCTCTACCCTTCACCCAATTTCATAGATATTTTCCTATACATTGACAACTCCTTATACTTATACATAGATACATCCCTATGCATATCCTTATAAATATTCCTAGGGATATCACTAAAGATATATCATCATAGATTCCAAAGTATAACTAAAGCCTTCCTATAATACGGTCTATAGAATCCTATGATAATCATACCTAGATATTACATGTTTTTAGATGAATATCTAATACATCACGTAGATTCATTCTTGAGGAATGTAATTCTTTACCATCTTTGTAAACCTAGAATACAATCCTCTGAAATAAGTAAATATCATCAATGACTCCCATAAATATATCCCCTTTATTAATTCTACATAAAACTCATTCTTGATAAACTAGGGAGAGTAACCATAAGAAAAGGTGGGCATAGATGCCCAGTAAGGGTGAAAAGGGGAAATATGTATGAATAAATTAAGCATAGGGGTATAAGAATATGATTGTAACATTTGGAAACCATACCTTTAATGTCAACGATCATAATCTTGAGTCATGGAAAATATATTTTTATTTCATAAGACACTAATCATAATTAAATCAATTAATATGAGCCATGAGAGGATAACATTGACATAATAAAGAGACTTTTGGCATACAAATCAACTTATGATTTTTTTTAACTTATACAAATAGAAACATGTGTACTCAGTAAGTTAAGAACATGAAATATGGACCTCAGATAAACTTAAGGACATGAAAATAGGTCCATGCATAGAATTATGGACATGAAATACATGTTCACACATAACATTATGAACATGTAATCTGATCCACACATATAATATTTATTCATGATTTCTCCATATTTACCAAATGAATTTGAGGTAGATATTGTTCCCATCTTCCACATAATGAAAATCATACATATTTGAGACAGAAGGTCGTAAAAAAATATTATATCCTAACCCATGAAATGAAATGGGCTTAATAAAAAGTTGAAGGGAATAAAGAACATACTAGAATTAGTGAGTCTACAAATAAAAGTAATATTTCAAAGGAATGTTCCCATTTTGATATTAGTAGAAAATAATTTCCTTAATTGAGGGGAATTTCTCCTTCTGAATGCTACTTCTATGAAACTGAGAATTTAATCCTTATTTCCGAATATTTTAGGTGTTTTTAACTAACAATGGATGGAAGTAAAGGAAATGTTAGAGGATATCATTTCTAGAATGAATGATGAGGTAAATCATAATATATTATAATGATTTCCATGAAATTAAACAGATGTTTTCATCCATTAATAGGAAGAAACCAGGAAAATGAAATGAAAATATTGGGAGAAATTCAAAATTATAGGTCAAGGATTTCCAATAACACATTAATCCCTTGTTCTTAATTGTATTATCTTGTTTATTAAGGGGGAGGGTTTAGTTGATATAAAATTAATAAAAGGGCAGTAATCTCATGCATGTGAAATTCATGATGTTTTTGTTGAATTATGTGTAAGATTTGGCAATTCATTAATAAATATGATTATTTAGATCCCCTTGAATGAGATTTGGATATTCTGAACATGATTCCACATGAATGGTCATTTATGTACAATATTGACAATTTTGTTCATAACAATCCTATTTTTTACATCGTGTTTGACCAAGTAAACTTATAGTTGATTAACTAAATTCTCTTTTCATAGAGAACCATGTAACATCATCCCTCTCTCATAGGTGTTCAAGAAATAATATTCCCATGATGGAAAAATGTTTTATAAAATATCCACAATTTTCCTATTCATTTGATTTCTAATAAGAGTAAGAAATTTTTGAGCACACATATTGACTCTAAAAAATTATGTCAAACTGGTATTAAAAAAATACAAAGTCGAGATTGTTGGTTTGGATGTTGAATTTTTTTCAATGGTATTCCATTATCTGTTTAGTAAGCTGATGATGAAATTAAAATGCCTGGAGAGTTAGTATGGTTCATATTATGCAATTAAATTTCATGTTTGTAAAATTCTCCATTATCTTACTCTAATGATTATTGAAGTGATCTTAAATGTTGCAAACATTTGATAAAAACTATTGCACATTGTATACTACAAGGTATGGCCATAAAAAAGGAATTTATTAATGTATTATAAATTAATTTAAAGACCATGAAATAATAAATTGCATGATATGGAGAAGAATAATAAAGAGTATTTCCTAAATGGTATTTTCTAAAGAGTCTATATTGGAAGAGAATTACACTTCTACCCAAGGATATTTTTCAATGTAACATAAATGGGTCTCATATAAACAATATTGTAACAAAGGGAACCCCTAAGGCATTCCTTCAACTACACTTATAAGCACCCAAGGGGATCTACCACCATGGGATTCCCTTCTATTGGTATCCCCTCAAGAGGTAGAGGGTTCCATGTATATGTTAGGGAATGGACCCATGTATAGGGCCTGTAGAGGAGATGACATGACAAAGAGTGCATGGAAGAAGAAGTGTTTCTAGCATGCATCCTGGTATAGAGAAAGGAGGGTTTGGGATTTATAGATACATATGGGATTAGTTGTTTGTTATACCACGACCCTGAAGTGAGGTTAAATAGATGTGGGATGTGTGTAGTGAGTGTTCTATTCAACCTTCATTGAAAACGATAGCTAGAATGTTGGTCCCAAAATGTGGATTATCTCCGTCATGTAATCAATGTCGGTTATCATCTCTCACCACTATAATTCAATGAGAACTCTATTTCACTAGAGAACATATATTCTTGATATGATCTACCATTGACCACCTTTATTATCTTTCAGATGTGATATTTATTTGAATCATCTATATTGTGATTTTAATGCATATGATATCAAAGAGAGAAGAATATTCCCAATAGCAAACTCAGTTACCTGAGCTAAAATGAAGGATTGATCACCATGGAGATGTTATAGATTTCAAAAAATGAAGGGAATGTGATCCCTATTTCCTGAACGTAAGGACTCGGTGAGGAGCGTAGAAATGGGACCACGAAATTAATCATAAACATAATATATATCGAATGTCTTAGTGTATTGGATGAATTAGTGACATGAAATATTTTCCCAAGATTATTTACTGCTTAAAAAGAAGATATGATTTTCTGTAGTGAGGTGGTGGTCATCCCCTATAAAAAGATAAGGACCATTGATATGGGGTTCCTCCAAAACATTGAGAATGGATATCATTTTATTAGATAAAAAAATAACCACAAACATATCATATTTCATGAAGAAGGAATCATTATTCAAAATATTCATTCTCAAAGGAGAAGAGAAGATATCGTAGTACTTCGATAAGTGATTAAAACTCCCAAATTTTCTTCATAAAGAACATTGTTCCACGAAGCTACTCGGGAATGTGAAATTACACATCTCATTGGTTTTTATGAAGAACCATAATACCATTATTTCTTTCCTTTTGTGATGAGGGTTGACACACCATGATAGTTTATACATAAACCAAGTCTCACCGAGAAGATCTTACAGTCATCTAAATCATATAACCATTAAATTTTGTTCACAATAAGGAAGAAGAATATGGTAGAAATCCCATGCACTTGATTTTATCGAAAAAGAGTTTGTGTGAATTATTCATTACACTGAAGAATGATATAGTATTTGTGCCTAAAATTTTTGTGTGGGTAAACAAAATGTGGATAGTGTACGCACCTCTTATGCACATGACTTTACCGACACATATAATTAAAATTAATGTGATAACATGTATTCATGATACATATGTGATGTGTGTGAAGTTGGAAAGAAAAATATGCATGTGATGCATGCATTCTTACATTCATATATACTAACCTTAAGAACAACCCAAAATATAATTTATAATCGCATAATAATTATGAATATAAATATATTTTCTGGGGTTTTTTATTCCATGAAAATCATGCATGATGTGAATTAGAATTCATCTTGTGAAAGTATTATTATTGAATAAGTTATTGAAGAAGATTAAGTGCATAACTAGAACTCCTAAATGTGATCCATGGACTTCTTATTGAAGAAATAGTCAAATTAATTATTTTTTTTACTAAGTCAACTAGTAATCCTTGGTGATCAGAATTATTGTGCAAGGACAACATACCTAACCAGTGGGTTTTAATGTTACCTGAACAGAGTACCAGAGAAAATAAATCCTTATACGCCTGTAGATGAATATTGAAGATAATACTATAGTGGATAAAACATTATTTAAAGGTGAATATTTCTCAATAGTCCCACTATTTTAAGATTATCATTGTTAGATCTTGGAGAAAAATGACTCTCTCAATTAGATCCTAATCATAAGTATTTCAGTTTAATCTATAAGAAAATGGAGTTTCTCATATAGTTTTGGAGTATTGTAATAAATTTTTTGATAGTGAAGAATCCATGTTAAAGGGAATAAGATGGAATTTATTAGTTATTTTTACCAAAAATTGAAATATTTTGTGTTTCCCTCTCTATTCCTATGATTGTGCATGAAGTGAGATGGATAGATAAAATTTAGTGGATTGAGAACGTTAATAAGTTTGAGAGGTCGAATCTGAAAAAATGGAAATTCATAAAAAGTAAACACTGATTCACCCATCCCTTATTAGTTTAAAATATTTCATGGGACTCTACAATATTTTTCCTTATTTTCTTCCAAGTTAGTTGTTAGTGAAAAACAAATCACATTGCTTCACGATGTGGTAGTCCATTAAACAGATGAGCGATGTTATTGTATCTGCTATGTAATTAAAATAAAAAAATTATATATGATATAATTAATCAATAATAATAATTATATTATATATTATATATATACTTTATATCCATCTTCATAACCAACCATGAGAGGTGGTAATAAGAAAAATTAATGGCATCATTTCTTAAGGTGGTAGCCTATCATACACACGAATGTTGATTTAGTAACCCATTTGAAGGTAGTGAATTTGGTTGTAGGTAATTTTATTAACATAAAATAAAATTATCTTTAATATAATTAGTTTAATTTTTTCAAACTGGTATAATAATAATTCACAGATGTAGATTAAGAAATAAAAAATTCTCATTGATTAATTTTACCTCTTCTTCGGGTATCTTCCTAATGTTTTCAGCAAAAGCCTTCTTAGGTTGAATTTAAATACAAATAAGGACTATACTGTGAGAGGAGGGAATTTTGGAATTTATATGGTTAGTTATTTTTATGAAAAGAAATTTTTTTCATGATTTAAGGAATAGAGGAGAGGGGTGTCCTTTTATTAGTGGGGAATAAGACGAACTTGGTATTTTATTAAAATAATTATGTGATCCCACATTTATTTCATTTAAAAAGTGTCCAAAATGATTAATTAAAAATATTATAGCTTAAATTGTGTAAATATATACATCCAATAGTTTTTTACATGATTTAATGTCATTTCAATCATTACCATTTTAGTTTAACACCCTATTAACACATGTTTATCTTAATCGTTGTAATTAAGTTTTTCTATTTTCACAATTAATTTTGGTAAACAAATTATTTATACCTTATAAGATAATATAAATAATATTGATAATAAATATTAAATTGACTTTCCCAAATTCCATTTTCAAAAGGGGAAGACATTAGTTTAAAATTAATCTCCCAGATTCGATGAGAAATCATGTTTCTTTTAAAGAGAAAATGATTAAATGTTAGTAAATTTTTTATATCAATGTTCAATATAAAATTGATTACAATGACCTAAATTTGATTAATTTATTTATATTTAATCTAATTTAACTTTAAAAATAATTAATATAAAATTTAACTTTATAAACAAAATTAAAAAATTTAATTCTCAATTAAAATTTTGTATTTTCACTATTCATGAAAAATGATTTTTTTTAAGAAATAAAAAAAATTAAACCAAAGATAAATTTTACATTATGATTTCAATAGATAATTTTATTTATAAATTTAATTTCCTAAAATTGTCAAAAAAATTATTATTGTTCACAAAAATACAAAAAACATTTTTTTAAGGAAAAAGTATTTTTGAAACATACAAAAACATTACTAAAAAATATTTATTTTCATACCAATATGTTTTATTTATATAACACCATTATCAAAAATATTAAAAATGTAGTTATTAGTAACTCTATCTCTAAGAACAATTTCAAGGTTATAATGGGTTCATTTAAAGAACAATATTAACAATATATCATTTTTTGTCAAAACTCTGGTTAGTGTGTAACATATGATAAACAAGTGTCGCGTGTAGGAAAAGCATAACATGGTGTTTCAAGAAACACATGATGTAAAAGGAATTTAATTTTTTTCAATAAAATAATCCATAAAAAAATTGGGTATTACAAAATCACATGTAATAAAACCTTCTTAATATGTCTTGTATTTTGTATCAAAATTTAATGTATAACTATAAAACTGACAATTAAAAATATCAATAATACTATTTAATTACCATTATATAAAAGTTAAATTTTTATGGAGATTTATTTACTTATTTAAATAATATAAAATTATAATTTCATAATAGAAAATATAAATTTATTATTTTATGTATAAAAGAAAAAAAAAATTGCAAATGAAAAAGAATGAAATAAATCACATGTGAATAACCTCTTTACCTTTAATTATTTTAGTATGTTTTTTTATCTAATTTTTTTATTTAAAATCCACCACATAATTAAATTAAATGGATTTTCAATCAACATTCACACATAATTAATTAAGGATATTTCTTAAACCCCTACCTATAGTGAAGCTTTGTCAATGAAACAATAATCAATCTATGAATCGATCACTCAAAACTAAAATGGATTCATCACGAAACCTAATCATATAAAAATATCATCAAGGGACTAGAAAAGTATAACCCATGGCTAAAGGAAACATTCAACATAGGCCCATGATAATAAATAGAACTAGATGTTCTAAAGAGAAAGGGTAAAGAGGAAAAAATCACATTGAATTGATAAAGGGATTCCCCATTCCAATCATGGGGTTAAGATCCACAAGGTGATGGTTGAGGATCACCAAAAAGGACCCAAATATGGATAGGGATTAAGATAGTAAAATTAAGAAAAACTAAATTAAGGGTCTACCCATATTTATAATTAAAAAATGAAGGGATTTCATTATGATATAGTGAACCAAAAAATGAGAATTTTCAACATGAAAAAATCATGATCCAAAAACTTATATCTTCAAAATGGTATATACCCCCTTTCATGGTTGTCTTTATAGGGGTTTCAAATTTTTTTGATCAACACCATGGTATTACATATTACATAATTATCATATTTTCCATGAAATTACCAACCATATAAGAAAATATAAGGCATTGTGGAATCAACCTCATCATTTCAAACTCACCCCATGACTAACCACAATAAAGATCACTCAACATCATGATGTAGTTTGTGCACAATAAATAAAATGTGTTTTATATAAAATCATTAGCTAATATAGGGATTTAACAAAAACTATATTGACAAAACATATAATATAATGGAATCCACTAATGTATGGGGAACCTCCATGACAATGATATCCATAAAAATGGTTATTTAGAACCGTAACTACAACAAATCCCCCAAATGGAAAACTCACCGTGCATAAAACTCCAAAAAATATCAAAATAAATCAATGAATCTTTTAAATGGTTATCTCATGATTTATATAGAAGAAAAATAATTCTTAAACTCAAACCCACATACAATTTCTCTATAAACACCTCCAATACTTAAAAAAAACAATGGTCTTGGAATATCTATTAATTTACACTATTCATGTATCAAGGAGTTCCATTATAGTCCTCTACCATTCATTTTATTTCTCAATAATTTTATACACATATTATATAGTAATGATTGCATATAAATACTTAATTTCTTCTCTATATTTATTAAATTTGGCCAATAAAAATGTAACTTGATAATTACGAACACATAAAATCAAAAAACCAATATTTGTATCAATAAGTTCTTATTTATGGATAAGAATGTTTGTTTAAATGTGATCGACACATATAATTAAAATATTTACTCAATGAACATATAGTCATTAGGATACATAAAAGTCCCCAACTTTTCTAATATATTATTGAGTATTCTAAAAAGGTACATAATAAGTTTGTGTCATATTTGAAGAGGAACTCTTATCGGCATGGAATTATTCATCACGAGCTTCCTAAAATCAGTCAATTGTATTATATTTTTTCCCAAAATCAAAAATTGATTTCCCAAAAATACATGATAAATTTGTCACGAAATGTATAATATTATTGAATCATAAATGTTTTTTAGGAGGTTTATCTAATTAACTATAAATAATATACCACTTAATGATAATATTCACACGTCCTGTAACTTGTTTTTTTGAGCTTCAAACCTTCATTAATCAACACTGATTAGAAAGAAAAGAGTTAGATAATAATGTTTCACTTCAGGATTTGGTAAATCGTTATTATAAATTATAATTAAATATTTTTTATTCTCTTTATTAACTTCTATTATTATTTAAATTCAAAATATTTGTTCTTACGCTTCCCTGTCCTTTTCATAATCATTTTACATAGCGGTTTACCTCTCTTTTAATTCATGTAAACTTAATAGTTTAATATATTTTCACCACTCCCATTGATAATTTATGTTTCTTATTTGAGTATCGAGTAGTTAGTTAGTATCAATTTTGGAATTTTATCCAAAATGGTACTTCATGTTCCTTAGTAGAAATTTTTAGTTAGTCAAGTGTGTCTCTGTTTTTATATATTTATCTCAACTTTGGAAAGAAACTATTTATTTAGATAACTTATTGTGTATTCATTAATTAAATATACAGTTCAAAATATTATCCTTCATCACATAATTATTTGAATTGTGTTTTTATTGATTTACTTTAAATCAGGATGGATTTCACTTATTATAAAATAAGGAATTCTAGTTACTATTCTTTGGAAAATCATGGTGGACCATCAAAATAATTAAAAATTTTCTAACTAAATTCCTGTTTCCAACCTGTGTATTATATTACAATCCTAAATAATTGACTACATTTATTTTTTAATTAAATATTATGTTTGGATATACTCAAAAATACCGAATTCCCCAATTAGTTCTACTTTCATCCATATTATCAATCCTAATACATATTTGTTCCTTCATATATTTCAAATAAAGGTTGGGGTTGTGTCTTGGGTGGTGATCACATAAATTAAGAAGATAGTCACTTATTTAATTATTTATATATAGCTTCTAATGATGATTAAAACATATTATTGTCCTCCACTTTTTAAATTCCTTGTATTACATGTCCATGTTCAAATTTACAAGAAAATATTTCATAATAGTTCATTTAAAATTTCATATGCTATGGTTTTTGGATTTTTCATTAATGATCCTTTGGTTACATCATCTATCTCACTAGAATTAGTTTTTATATTAATTAAAATATTTTCAATTAAATTAAATGGATTACCCGCCATTGGTGTCTCATTATTTTTATCTCATTAAATTTCTCACATCCCTAAACTGTAGATTCTCTACCCCTTTAAGTAAAATTTTATGTATCATTATGGAGTTTTCCAAATTTTATCGGTGGGAAGTTATTTTATATAAACTTTTAAACTAAAACATCCTATGTTGTTATTATGTAATATGTTCCTTCTAAACAATCTTTTGATCAATGCCTCTATAAAATTGGAGTGTCATATAGCCTTATATCATCTTTTAGGACACTATTATTCGTGGATATGTTATAGATTTATAAGATATTCCAGAGTTATATGTGTTGATATTCACACTGCATTACAAGAAATCTCATGATATTTTTTGTCATTTTTAATAAACTTGGATATACCTAAAATTTGATTTCTTTTTTTAGGTCTTAATAGGATTATAAAATCTCCCTCAGTCTATAAAATTGTGTAGTCTATTTTCATTATCTATTATTTCACCAAATGAACTTCATTGATGAGCTATCATTTTTCCTGCTCATTCGTTCTAGGGGATTTTCACTTGGAAAACACTAATCATAAAAAATATTTAAATTACATATCAATATTATAATTAAAATATAATGGCTCCATATTTTCAAAAATCCTTGAAAGGGACATAGGAATTATGCTCATAAAACTATGACATCCGAGAGAAAAAAAATAAAGCATCACATTTGTATAAATGAATATAAATAGAATAGAAAAAGATCTATAAAATATTTGATTTGAGGGATAAACAAATTATTATTAAATTTTGTTCAATGAATTATTCATTATCCTTATTAATGGAAATAATAACATGACCCATGAATGAGTGTAATCAATTCCTAAAGATATATATCAAATTTTAGAAATTTTTATTTTTGTATGTTTAAACAATATTGTTTAAATCATAGAATAATATAGAGTATTTATTTCATCCAAAGGAATATAAAACATCATTAGATCCCAGATAATAAAAAATCATTAATTATAAGTTTATTAAAAGTAAAATTGAAATTAAAATTTTAAAACAAGAAAACCATTTCAATAATTTATTTATATGGAAAATTAAAAAATTTAAAATATTTTTAAAGGATTTGTTTTTCAAAAAAATATAATTTTTTACATTGAAGTAAAATTTAGTTTGATATTTATATGGTTACTATTTAATTTAAATCAATTGGATAATATTCTTTTAATATTATATTAATCCCTTAAATTTTATTTTACCAAAAATATATAATCAAACTAAGTTTAAATAACCTAACATTAGAATAAAAAATTATCAAAGCCATATTCATAACAAAAATACATCCGTATCATATTGGTTTCCCACACCTTGTAACTCAATTCTATAAGAATAAATTATAAAATAAAATAATAAAACATGATCTTGAATGTGATTCCTCCCTCCTGCACTTGATTTATTATCCCATAATTTTGATACTCTCACTTGACTGATATGAATTTAATGATTAATTAATAACCCATCCCATGTGAAATAAAAATAATAAATAAACAATAAAAGAAAATAATATTACTAAATATAATTGGAAAATTTCACTCATTTAAAAACGTTTATCTCATTATTCGATAGTAATGTTCAAAATATTTTATCTCTCTTAGGAAAGGTAAAAATATCAAAATTCAGTAATATTTTTTCTAAAAAAGGTATAGAACTAAAAAAATAATAGTATAGTTTTATCTATTACACTATGATAACATTTTGTCCTAAAATACTATCATTTTTTCACCAACAATCCATTATATATCTAAGTGAATTATGAATCTTCTTATATTATGAATTGATGACTAATTTTCCTTTTAATCCTTGAATTTATTGAACAATAACATAAAATATTTAGAAATGATGGTACAGTCCTTTGAAATATTCATATATGATTCAAAATTCATATATCCTTATATATGTTGTTATTCTATAATAAGTGGTTCATTATTTCCATAAATATTCTATACTACTCTAATTACGGACCAAAAATTTATAACTTGTTCATTCCCAGATATGTTTTAATTTCTGGTCCCATGGTAGGGAATGTTTTTAGAATTCGGTATTCCATATGAAATCATATTGTTAGAATAATTCTATAGGTAGGTTTAGTATAAATTTTTGATATCATTGAGTAAAGTGGAATTTAATATTTATTTTGGAAAATATAGTAAATTTGGGTGTTTAGTGGTTTGGTATAAATGAGATGTATCCTCAATTGATATATATCAATGCCTAGATTTTGGTTACATTTCATAATCTATAATATATGTTATATCATATGATATGAGAAAAAATTCATAATATATAATATTTTAACTAACCAGGATTTGAAAAATAATTTTTTTAGAAATTTTAACAACAAAAATGAGATAAAGTTGATGTTTATTTTCTATATCAAAAATATCTTAGGGGAGAGTCACATCCAAGGTATATATTAATGGGAAAATATTTACAGTAAGTAGATCTATTATAATTGGATCTAGAATAAGTTGAGTTGATAGGGGGGATATGAAAATCATAATGCGTTGGAAGACCACGTAATTTATAAACATGAACCATAGAATATAAAGGTTCTAATATTTTGGTAGGAGGTTGTAAATTCATTGAATGCGGGGTTATTTTTCTTTTATGAAAAATAAATTATGTATTGGTATTCACCCTGTGATATGTGAAGATCACAATGTTCATAAATGATAATTAATAAGGTTCCTCCCCTTATTTGGAAATTTTATATGTTTCATATTCATGAAGGTCATATGATACATAAGGGTCCTTTGAGATCCAAAATTGGGTAAATTTTGGGATACCCTTATGTTATGTATGGTTCACCCTTAGTAGAAAAAATGATAAATTTTTTGGATTACCTATGATTTTAAGGGTCCTAGGGTATACATATTTTGATAAAAAAAATTGGATCTTCAGAAGATGAATAATATTTTAATATAAATTATGTTATGGGACAAGAAGTTGATATCTAAATGTTAATTGAGTCAAAATATAGTGATTTCAGAGCCTATAAGATAAAGTATAAGAATGATGATGTTTTAAAAGATAATACCTGAATGTTTTTATAGATAATAAATTTGACATGTTTAGAAAATAAATTTATTATGGGAGTCACTCTGTGATATTTTACGTTAAATTCTTTAATATGTGGAGATCATCTGATATATAATAGTCCTTTCATTTTTTGTAAAATCAGATAAGTATTGGTTTATAATGTAGTATACCCTATAATTAGATGATTTTAGTAGATGATATGAAATTTTTAATTGGTTTATTTAGATATTATATAATAGTTTTTATATCAAATTGATAGATTTTTTTAGACAATAATTTTATCTTGTAAAGGGATTTTTTGACTGATGGTTTCTAGAATAATAATCCAGAATTTAAAAAATTAAAATTAGACGATATGAATATTAATGGAGGAATTGTAAGTTGTGATATGTAAGAATCCATTGGAATGATATGTATGGGATAACCAGTGCATAAGAGTATATGTTTTTTCAAAAATATAATGTGATGGGTATCATATTGATTTTCTAAAATATTAAAAAAATTATTCAATAAAATTTAAGCAAGGTATTTATTCCATTTTTAGCTAGAATGATGAGAATAAACATAGTCTCTCTTTTTACGCATCCTTCATTACAGAGTTATTTCTTCACTAATTATTTCCAGATCTAACCATTGTCTATTAAGGGGAGGATTCACGGGTATGGATAAATTCCATTGGGTTTCTATTGTTAGTTTATATCACTATTTAATTTTTTTGTATTATATGTTTCCAAAATTATTGATTTTAACATATTATCATATTTCTTATGAATGGAGGCAGATGGACTAGATTTTATCCATGATTAGAGTCCTAATAACTTTAAATGAGGTTGGTGGACATTGCATTTCTAAATCTCATTCTCATTTGGGGATTTTGTGCATGTGTGATATCATTATGATTATTTATAAAATGATTTTTTTATTTTTTTGATATCTAAAAATTAATATGATTGGTATCACATCATCCTAATTGTAATCAACTATATAATAGTTTTATAAATAGCTCATCGGTGTCCCATTGGTCATGCGAGTATCAATGGACCACTTTTTAGAATTTTTAGACGAATCAATCAGATTCCCAAATAAAAATTATTTTCCTCTTTTAAATATGTTTTTATGGGATTTTGTTAAATCTATTCCTAAATTAAATGGATTAAAATGAAGTAACATGATGAATTCGATTCTTGCAGGTGGTGGTTTAAAATTTTATTTCAAAATAAATATAAGGTTTTATAAATAATTTTACAATAGCATTTTTTCAAGGATTTTTTATGTCCAAAATTAGTATTTTTTTCTTTTCCTATATGTTTTTATGAAATTTAATTTATATTTTTTAATGGAAAGGTAGAAGGGCTTGGTTGTGAATTATTTTTTTATAATTAACCTCATGTTAGAAATTCCCCTATTTTCCAAATCATGGTTTCAATAGATATTATTCCGGATTAGGATTTATCATAATATTATTTTTCAATTATGATACATGATTTTATAGGAATCTATTAGTTTTTTTCAATGTTATTTTTGGTTTTATGGACTATTGTGAATCTAGCTGCGTGAATCGGTAAAATATTATTCTTTTTATAACTAAGTGGTGGGGTGGGCCCAAATTGAGATTATTTCACTCATAGAGGTTAGATATGCAAGAAATATATTGGGTTCGATACAACCATGATTAATAATATAAAGGGATGTAGGGTTATCCTCATGGGTATATTAGTTATTGACTACGTTGTTAACACTTTGTGAAGGATTGGGTGGTTAGGTATTATGGAATATTATTTTGGTTGATATATACTTCAATATTGAATTAGTATGATTCATGAACATGTTTAATGTAGGTAAAATTGAGAATTTTATAAGGTATAAGTCAAGTGGTATTTCTGTTTCACTTTTATTGTTATGATATATTATTGGTAGAAATCTTCATTGTTTACACTATATGATTAACTATTGTTGTTTTTATTATGTAATTTGATTGAGACCCAACATTCATTAAGTGATTTGTCTGAATCATTTGATGTGATTAGTAATGGGGCCCACCTTTTGATGGTTTGGTTTGTCTTATTCAATTCGTCCAATCTGAGGTGGCTATTTTGGATTATGTGAGAGGTTTACTATTGTGATTACCTCCTCTTATCACCTATGTTCTGAATTATAGGTGTTATATTAGCCATTGAACAATCCTACAATTGATGTAGTTCTTGTTATTCCATGGGCCCTTTCCAAGGTGGGTGTTTTGACTTGTGTGAGAGGTTGGATACTATGATTCCCTACTCAGATCGCTTATTTTGTAAATTACAGATGAGATATTAACTATATGACCCATCAAGTGATGGTGTGGTTTGGATTATTCTATCAGACCAACAAATGAGGATGTTTTGGAATGGGATGGAAGTTGAATATTGTAATTCCTTCTTTTTATTTCTATTTTTCTAAATTATAGATGCGTGATTACCAATAAAAACCACTAAGTGACCAAGTGAATAATATTATGTCATGGAACCTGTAACACCTTGAGATTTTGGAATATATATCCCTTTAATAAATATGATATGTTTGATAGCTTATATCACATGAAACATAAAACTAAAAATAATTAAATTATTCTATGTTACAATTAAAGGTAATGTTTAATAAATTATGAAAAAACAATGTGAAACATCATTAAGTAAATTAAAACTATGAATAAAACTCCAAAGTAAATAAAAATATATTAAAATGATTTATTTTAAAAACCATATATTATAATACCTCATGTGTTATTATTATTATATCAATTGAATGTATTTATTCCAAGTATGATAAATTAATAACAAACATTAATTAATTAATTATAATGAATATTAATATAATAATTCATTACTAAATGAAAATGTTTTTCAAAACATTGCTTTTATTCTATATTATATATGATTTTTTAAATATAAATTAATAAATTTTAATAATTTAATTTGAAAAAATTTGCAACAATTTTTGGACATATCATGAGAGTATTATATTAGTATGAAAATTTGGTATTTTTCTAAAAATATTCATTTATATGTTAATATTTTAAAATAACATTTTTACTAACACCATGTATTTTATAACATTATTAAGATATAAGAATGGTGTAAAAAATTATGCAACATTTTTCTTGTCTAATTATGTATTTAATAAGTAAAATTATACATTATAAATATTAATTTTAATTTATAATCCTATGTTTTACATTTTGGATCCTATGAAATATTTTCTCTAAAAAAAGTTTTATGTTTCATACACTTTTCATTTTAGATTGAAATTTATTTACTTTTAGAATATTATAATTATAAAATAGTTTTTATATTTAGAATAATAGTATCAAAATTATCTAGTAAAGGTAATATAATAAGTTACTGAGATTAAAAATTAGTTATTATGGTAAATATAAAAAATGATAATCTTTTAAAATATGGGTAAAATATATAAAACATGTTAACAACATGTATAAAAATATGTGTATGATTGATGTGTCGATATATATTCCTCCCCTATCTAATATTTTCCACTCTTGGGTCTACTTTCTTTTGAAAGTAACAAGCCATTAATATAATATTGTGAGTATTTTAAAAATTGTCACCGCCTTTAACATATAAAAGAAGCTCATAACCACCCAAATTAGTATCACCCCATAAGCCTCAAAATTGACCAATATACAAAAAACTCCATCCCCAAAAATCTTATAAAATACATTTATGTACTTCTCTCATCAAATGACCACCATTCAAAGGCTTAATTAATTTTTCAAATGACTTTTCCAAGGAGTATGGTTGAAATTCATAAACACTTATTTTTTATTTAATTATTTTATTTCTTCTTCTAACTACTCCAAATTTATTACACACATGTTAACATAATGACATAAATATGATGGCTATACTAAAATAGTATTATAATAAATTAATAATCATTTTATACCTCCCTATAAAATGTTTAAAAAATAAAAATTTCACAAGTGTGTTTGTCTAGATTATCCCATCCTTGAATGCAAGTTTTTTCATCACCACCTCTAATGAATAGTTATATAGATAGATATAACGAACATATTTGATATTTAATAATTTATTCTAATTCTATACATATATATTATTATTTACCTTGTATTCTTCCTATCTATTGAAAAATATGTGAACTATCGGCTTCATGAAGCAATGCATAAAATCTTTAATCACCTACTTAAAAATATAGATTTAAAAGTTTGTATACTAAATAAATATAATATTAATTAAATTTTTATGATTTTATAACCTTAAAAAAGGTAAAATTACTAGAATCATGAAACCAGAACATGCATGGAAAACTAAATAGTTTTCTCATCAATATTGATTTTAATAATGAATTATTAATATATGGGTAATTTTAAATTGTAAAAATAATGTTATATATTTACATAAGTATTAATATTTATATTAAATATTTACAATCATTCCAAATTTATTATTTATGATTTTATATTTCATACCTACTAATCCTGGACTGGAGGTAAGGTTTTATACTTCTCAATTTCCTATTATTGTGATATGTTCTATATTCCCCATCATATTTCTTTTTGTCTGGGGTGTAAAATACCGGTGACTTAATTTTATGAAAAATTTCATGAATAATATAGGTATTTAATATTACATATAAATTTATATCTTTTAAGAACATTTAATTTAATGGTTATCGTACTTGTAAGAGTTTATGTTGAAATATTACATTTTATCAAAACTATTCTATATTAAATTTATATTGGGGGAGTTTTTTTTATTTCACTAATAAACAAAATTTATTTTATTGTCCTATATTTATTTCTACATATTTGGAATTTTCATTACATATTTACCCTTTTTATCACTCAAAATTCCTAAAATACGTTTTTCAAGAATATCCAACCTTATTTATCCTTTTCTTGGGTGGGAATATTTTTATTCAATATCCATGTTCATAAAACTAATTTAAGATAATTTATTGAATAATTTTATAGGATTTATAATGTAATTTTTATACTATATTTTACTTTATTTACAAAAAAATTAAAGGAATATTCTTGTCATTATCCAAATGCGATAGTTTATACATTCTTTACAAAACTAATAAAAATTGGTTTTCAACCATTATGGCTGGAATGGATTTTGAAACAACCATTTACTTTCAACGTCATGAATATTATTTTAAAATATTACATTTTTTTAATATAAAATCATATTTCCATTATTCATAGGATATCTAATATTTTTAAAGCTACCAAAAAATATACTTCTTCTTTTTTTAAAATAATTTTTTTAATACATTTACAAATGTTTTTTTACTTTCTGTCAATGTTAGATATAATTGTTTTTTGAATAACTAGGGGTATTATCTTATAATACCATCCACATTCTTTCTCTGGATGACTTTTCATGATGATGCTTTAAGGATGTTTTGGTGAAATCTATTTCTTTCCCATAGTTATGTATGCTATAAAGGAATGTAGAATTTTCACATGTTCTTAGGGAATACATATGAATGGTTTTAATATTATGTGATGGTATGATCTTTAATATCCCTATAATTTATTAGGTAATGTAGAATATCCCATGATCTCAAATGGTACATGGGTGGTTTTCCCAAGCTCAAGAGGGTACACTAGCAGTTAGCCCATTCCCAAGAAGGTAACAAGGTGGTTATCCCAAGCCTAATATGTGATGGATGTATTAGTGGGTATCCTTGACATGTGATTTATATAATTATATATTTTCTACACTTTTATTTCACACTCTTCTAACATATTCTTATAGCTATGTCTTTATGTACCTTGATTTTTGAGGTTTCATATTCTTAGAAATCATGTCTTATTTTAAATGGATAATTATGCAATAAATCATGATATTAGATTTATATCATTGTGTATGAACTTTATATACAATTATTATGTTCATATACTATTATTCTCATCTTATAATCACTTATGATATTTGATTGATATATCTCACAATTACCATTAATGAGCATCTGGACCATGGGATGTTAGTCGAGTGGTACCCGCTGGTTGTACCCCTAGCTCTCCATGAAAACTGGCGCAGGATCGAGTACCACCAGGCTTGAACACTGTTCATATTATGAACAGGGTGATTCAAATATATTCCTTAGCTGGGGAACGTGGCGCGCACTTGGGCTGGTGGGGGCCCCCCTATGGGAGTCGGCGTTAGCAACACACGTTTAGCCAACGAGCCCGTACCCGAGTGGTAAGGGCTCCGGCTTGGCATCCAAGAGAACCAGGTTCAAACCTGGGTGGAGGAGAATTTACGGGGTATTGTAGTAGTACGTTAGCAGTACTGTAGCATTCACTGTAGTAGTTACTATTTGGTACTGTAACAGCCAGAACTATTCACCCGATTTGGGCCTTCAGGCCACCGGTTTGGGCCTACGGGTCTCCAGGGCCTTCGGGTCATCAAAGGCCTTCGGGCCACAAGACCTTCTGGTCATGTTGACCACGGAGTAGCCCAGTGCACACAGAACAGGCCCCATAAGAGGATCAGAGCAACAGGAGTAACAGCCACTAGATGCAGAGCAAACCGTATTAGAATAATGAGAGGGTATGGCAGCCGCCATCGGGACCAGGCCCCATGCAGCTTTGTATGGGGCAATGCTAGCCGATTAACAATGCAAGGTTAGGAGATAGGTGATCAATTATGCAGAAAGCTGGGGAGGGGCTGTTCAAGTGGGATGGGCCTATGGGTCATTTATTGGGCATGGTATGCCTTTGGGCCTTCGGGTCATGTATTGCCGGTTTGTCGGGCCTTATGCCTTTGGCTTATGGGTCATGTACGGGTTCCCCTAAAACCCTTAAAAGGGGGATTGTCTATAATAAAAATAAAAAAGAAGGCATTCGGTCCATTCGGTACCATGGGAATCTAATCTCCCTACTTTTTTGGTTTTCATTTCTTTAAGTTATAATGAAGAATATTAAGTATGATATGTCTAGAATTATACTATGTAAAAAGTCTGTATTTGGGAAATATTGTTGATTTCACAATAATAAGATGATTATGTCACTAGTCTCCAATTGCTCTAATACTTTCTGGTTATATGGCATATTTTACTATGGGATGCATTGAATAATCATATAAAATGATGTAATATTTATGTAAGTGATGCTTGGGTAACTTCAATTCGTCTCAAATAATGTTTTATTTATTTTATTAGTATTATAAAACATTATTTAGAATAAAATGGATAAATTTAAATATAGTAAATTTCCAACAGTTTTGTTGATATATAGTGTTTATGGATTCCATGAAATGGCATCCTAGTCTAGATAAAAACATACAGGCTCCAAAATTTATGCAGTTTTGGGTAATAACCCTTAAAATGATAGTTTCATATTAAACATATCTTCATTTGTGTAATTATAAAGAGGAATAATTTTACACTTGGTTTGACTCTATTTGGGGGTGTGATTTAGTTAATTTGTATTCTATTAATGAACCATTATCAGGGATCTTAATAAATATGGATTTTTAATCCTAATATAAAATAAACATGGAATATATTTATAAAAACATAGAATTTCATACGTTATGGTATTCACATTATTTATGAGTTTCTTATTCTAATTTAACAGTACTTTTGAAATTAGTCTCCTCTATAACCTTCATTTATTTTAGTAAATTTATGAAACCAAGAATATTTGAGTTAATGGCTATGAAGGATAATGGTGTGATTGGACCATTGTGAAATATAATGGGATGGGATATTGGGTGAAAATGCATGATAATTATCAGCCAAATTTATTAATATATCAATAATTTTGTGAACCTTCGTGACCTCCATAATTGACCAAGTGAGAAGAAATTTTCTATCAAATAATTTATAAAAAAACAACGTACTTATTTTAGTGGGGCCACTAATCCACTTATTAATAAGAAATGGATCAATGGCATTGAAGATAAATTTTCTATTAAATATTCATCAAACCAAATGAATGTTTATATAGTAATGTATCGTTTATAAGAAGAATCTGATCAATGTTGGAATCATATCAAGATTTCAGGGGAAGAGGAGGACAATGAATAAATGAACTAGGATGAGTTTAAGTAGGTATTTTTCAGTAAGTATTTTTTTTGAACTCTTTATAGTAAAATGTAGTGTGAATTCATGTAACTGAAGTAGATAGATAATTAACCCATTACTTCCAATTAGAATATTATTTTTTCATCAAACCCAAAAAAATATTGATTATTTCGTTGATTATAACTAGTTTTTGAGATTTAATTTCCATTAAGATACTCTGTTACATTCGAATACAATATTATATTTTTTATAAAGGATGAAATTGATATTGGAGACTCCCATTATTCTCTTGGTTTTGGGGATAGGAAGAAAAAATTTATTTTTTATGGAATTCAAATAATAAAACCCATGTAAATGAAAATTAATCTTCCTTAATGAAAAAATATAGGAAGACACATGATGGAAATGATCTCCACTGGTAGGTAAATGGTAATAGTGTGGACAATAAGGTCCAAGATCCCATGTATATTGAGAAGGCATTGTTGAAAATATTTATTCATCAAATTTACCACCCACACTTAAATACTTCAATAATAAACATTATACGAATTATGTGAACAACTATATAAAATTAAGTGTTAATGGAAAAAACTAGCATCAATAACCCCCAAGACAAAGGATAAGGGATATAATTATAAAATATTGACTAATGAATTGGATCATAAGGGATAATTGGTGAATGGTATAATTATCATCCACTTTTAAACATCACAAATCATAATTTATTCAGTTCATATATACTCTTTTATATTTAATGAAATTTAAAATGGTATCGCATAATTACCCAAACAATTAGATATTAAATTATCAGTAAAAACAATAAATTTTATGATTATGTAATATCAATTCTATATCACATGTTTGATAGAAGTATGGGGGAATTTTCTTCATAAAAATATTTTTTTCTTCTCCTTATAGTTGAATTTCATGTGATTTTGGGTATCTATTTCCTCTCAATATATAGATCCCATATCAATTTCTAAGGAAGAGAATTCATATTTGATATCCTGTATCAAACTATCAACGTCTATCAATGTGAGGATGAATATGAACATTCAAGTTACGTTATTTATATTATATGGGTATTATTACCTACTCTTGAGGGGTATCTAGAACAAATTATTTTTGAGAAACATACAATTAAAGATATTAAAATTATATATGAAAATGGTAATATATTTCTTGATGAGATTTTTAGTCTTACCCCAAAACATGAAGTTGGGTTTTTAAAATAACTCATATATGCTGATATAACTATTTAAAATACTATTTATATATTAGACCCAATTGAGTTATAGGAACTAAAGAAAAAATCTATGATAATTTAGAAAAGGAATACATACACCCATGTTCATCACCATGGGGTGCACCTATTTTTTTTTAAAATTAAATATAGTAAAATGAGTCTTTTCATTCATTATTGAGAACATAACAAAACCACTATCAAGATCAAGTATCATCAAAACCAAATTAATTATAATAACATGAGATACATAATCTATAGTTCATGTAAAAAATGTATTCATTACATACTAGTTTGGATACTAACTAAAATACATAATTTTAACAATCCATAATTTTAATATATATATATATATATATATATATCTAATATTAAGACCCTTATATATCCAACACATAGTCAGTATGTAGTTTTAGAGAATTATGAAACCCATTAAGAAACTAATCCCATATTTTTCTCCTAAAATGGTAATGTTTCCCATTCTACCTATATTTTCTAATTCTATAGTAATACTTCAAAATATCTCATAAAATCCTCCAAACATGATACCCTATTAGACTAGTTTTACATAATACCATTCATCATAAAATTTAGAAAATGGAAATATAAGAATGGGTGATCTCATATTATTAGTAAGGGTAAAATTGGAAGATATCAATCATATTTGAACATAATATTAGATTATAGAAATAATAACATAATCAAATTTAGGTTATCAATGTAAAATATTCATACACCGAGAATCATAGATCAAAATTTTCAAATCATTTCATGTATATAAACATGAATAATAATGGTTCCAAAGTAGTAATAAAAATTCACGAGTTATAACATAGGCATGAGACATCATATGAATAATAAATATTATCAACAAAGTTATCTGAAATCTCTTCTACGTATCACATTATTATCTTATAGAGAATCAATCATACTCATTAATCCAATGGTTAAAAAATTTATTTGAAATCATGTCCATGCATAGTCTTGTAATCATATGTAAGGAATCAGTCTTAAACTGTACATAATCATGAGTTTTTTTAATAATTTTACCTTATTTCAAATTGGGGATCTTTTCATGTCAAGAGTTCTATATAATATTCCATAACACATGCATAACAAAATCACAAAATACAATGCAGACACATCATATCAATATTCATTTTCTCTATAATATAAAACATATAAAATGAGTCCTGAATTATCGTCATGGATAATCTCTATTACACTTAACATGGATTTTTTTCCTTTCACTTACCAAACCTTAAACCCTATGAAAATAATTTAATAACATGTAATGATCATAAAATATTAGTAGGGGATATAAAAACAAAGAAAACTATTAATTCTATAAAAACTAAAAAACTCATAAAATATTTTTCTTTATCTTCAATTATCATTGAAAATATGGAAAAAAACAATTTCATAAGAATAATAAACACACATTTTTATCAAATTAAATCAATAAAACCTATAGAATGTGATTAATCCTCTTTTGGTGACTTATAGAATCATATAAATAAACCCTTTCAAAACCCTTTTATTTGATATGACCATAAGGAAGACTCCCAAAATTATCATTACCCGGTGCATTGGAGATCTATAATTGGTATCTCATTTCAAATAAGTTATATCGGTCTCACACATGATCTATAACGGGGATCAATCATTCGTATAATCTATATCGGGCACACATGTTTCCAACAATCAATAATGCATATCAACCCTTTATATAAGCTATATCTTCTCACCCATGAGGTATAATTGGGATAAACAATTATTATAAGGTATTTCAGGATCACCAATTAGTTGTAATGGGGGTCAACCCTTCTTATAATCTATACCTGGATCACCTATTTCATAGAGTCCTCATGTACCATTTCATGAATAAAAAACATTCATCATTCATCTCATATAAAAATTATTTATTAATATATAACGTCATAAACCCGTGGAAAATATAGTTTTAATATCGATCTATTTAAAATGGGATTAACTATTTTAAAAGAAATAGTTTCCTTAACAATCACTTTCAAACATGGTTAACAGATAGAAATGAAACGTGTTCTATAACATTATATTTGAAAAGAGTTTAATCAATACATAAAAAGAATTAGGATGTTATAAATAAGAAATATACCTAGACTAGGATACATAAAAAAATATTTTTATGTTGATCAATGTTAAGACCATGAAAATATCATTAACAACATTATTGAGGAAAATAATCATTAAAAAATCCAAAATGACCCCTACCACATTGATGAATTTAAATAATAGTCCCCATGAATGAATGAAATTTTATAAAACCTTAAATTACATAATAATTAATAAACTCAAGATATCATATGTAAAATGAGTTGTATATACACCTCCTAAAATAATAGGGGTGTATAATATCAAAATTAATGCCTCAATGAAAGGAGATTCAGACGAAGTCCCTTGCCTTGAGTATGACTAGTCATGTGTGTCTTTGTATTACTGAATAATAAACTTACTTAAATTATTTTATTTCTATAGAAACTTTTTTTAGGATTATCCTTACATTTATTTTACTTATTTCGATGTAGTATACGATTTTCACCATATTCTGTTTATGTGTCAAAAGGACTAAGGTTGGTTGACTATGGTCAAAGAGATATGTATATTGGAATATCCATAATAATAATTATAATCAAATTCTTATCAAATTTATAAATCATTCACACTTTTAAAACTTCTCATAAAATATTATTTTGAAAAATGATCCAATGTCACAATCATTAAGATAGTACGTCATACATCTGTATGAGTAATGTCACCATTTTTCAATGATCGTTATTGAAATAAGGTAAATAAAATTTATATTTTCAGAATTATATTTATATCATAAATTACATATTATTTTATCATATATACTTATATATATTTCTTGGGATTAAAAAGTAATGGCATCGCTTCGAGAAAGTGAAAGTCCACAAGTCCACGAATGACGTTATCTCTGTATCAATGTTTGAAATGGTAATAAATAAAATTATATATTACATTTATAGAGAAGTTATTGTGTGATTAATATCATATATATGTTATTAATATCACATATTTTATTTAAAACCATATTTAATACATTCCATGTAGTGTATGAATGTATCACAACGCTTTGAAGAGGTGGTAGTCCACACACCCACAAACGATATTATCGTATTACTAAAAAATGGAAATCATGAAGTTGTGTTTTATATAAAAAGTAAAGAATTATGAATACATTAAAATAATATATATATATATATATATATTATTTCCATCATAATTTTAAACCATGATATGTGGTAATGGAAAAATGGTCAATGTCATTTTGCAGGACGATAGCTCGTCGTACACACGCACTTTGATTTCTTTACACATTTGATGGAAGTATGTGTACGTGTAGTTATAAAAATTAAAATAATAATATATAATTAAATTTATTATACTATTTTTATTATATAATAAAGTAATAATAATTATAATCAATCGGGTGGAAAAATAAATAAAACAAAGGTTCTCGTTGAAGAATGTTACCTCTTCTTCGGGTAACTAATTTTGGTTAGCACCGAAGAAATTACATGGTTTTATTTTGGGCCAAATTTAAGATTATTGAATTAGATTAGTAATTTTAGGGGATTATGTTTTTAGGGATGGGAAACTCCATATTTCGTGATAGGTGTGATGGAGTTGGGAATGTGAGTTCCTTTTTATAGTGGAGGGGGAGTATCATTCATGTAAATATGAGAAGGTAAACAATTTTATAAGGTATCACTTATATAATGTTCTTCCAATAATGATCTCAATTCGATCTAATAAGGTATATTTTCGAATAATTTCTATCATATGGGTTTTTGAAATGTATTTAGGACATTTGGAGTCTTATGATTAATGTTTAACCACTATGTAGAAACATTTTTACCTGAAACGTTGTCATTAATTTTAATTTTATTAACTAATATTTTTGGCCAAAAATTAATTTTAGGTTATTTTACATTATAAATTATTCACACTATAAATATGAATCCATTTTTTCAAATTTCAATCACAAAATTGGAAGATATTAATTTAACATTAATCCCGCTGATGGGACAACAAAGAATGTTTTTAAGGTGAATATGTTGAAAAGTTTACTCTATTTCTATAATGAATTTCAAAGAGCAATTGATTCACATGACCAATATTAGATTTATTGATTTTAAATTTAAAAAATTTTACAATAAAAAAATATAAAATATTATTTAACTATATAAATAAATTATATGAAAAATTATTTTTTAATTAAAATTCAGTATTATTCCCTATTCATACTAATATGAAACTTCTCAGAAAAATACAAACTAGTCACCAAAAGTAAATTTTTATATTACTATTTCAAAAATAGAGTTTTTTTCAAAAAAAATTATAAATTTTAAAAAAATTAGTTTTAAAATAGTTTCCCCATTAAATGGTGGTAAAATGACCTTTATGATAAATATAACTTATATGCTTAAAATTTGATTCATTATTATCTTAAACCTATAAAACTTATTGGTTGAATTTCAAAACATTTTAATGAATATATCAGATAAAAATTACATTAATATATTTTATTAATAGTGGTAAATTTAATTTATTAAGAAAAAAATCATTCTAATCATAAAAGTAGTTTTTTCAAAAACAATACATCCTTTATATTCAATTGGTTATTCTTTTCATTTAAAACTAATTGATAACAAATGAATAGATTTTATGAAACAAATTAAAAAATAATTTCATAATTTTTTTAATATCATCCACTCCTACCATTCGAACATCTAGGTGAAAACTATCATGTTAAATAAGTATATTAATAGTGTATCATTTTTTGTTATGACTCAGACCTGTGTGTAACATAAGTCATGAAATAAAGTCGATGGTGCATGAAATGAAAGATAAAATTAGTGTCTCGTTTGATCCAAGATAAAATATTTATTTTTTTTAACATAATCCATTAAATAATTTTAATTAATTTGAAATAAATTATTTCATAAAGTTTTGGGATGTTACATCCAACCCCCCCCCCCCCTCAAAAAATAATTTCTCCCACAAAATTCATCTTAGTTATCAAATTATTAAAATTTATAGAATTATATTATATAAACATAGATCATAAAAAGAATTATCAAACCATCCTTTTAAAAAGGGAAAGTGGGAATCATATTGGTCACCAGAAGTTACGAATAACTTGGACTCCACCTGGGGAGAACATTAGTGGGAAATTAAAAGGAAGGATTTGGATGGAAATACTAATTTCTATAGACTAATAGTGAGTGATAGATAACATGGTGAAGAAGAAGTCAGTTATGAAAAAGAAAAAAATCCAAATATGTTTTTAAGTGGTCGTTGATATCATTAGAAAGTATAGTAATAGGATAAAATTTTATTTCCAGATCATTCTCCTAGAGTTGAAGGATTACTTCACCATCTATACTAAGATCTTAAGTAATTATACATATTTGATGAGTAGAGATTCATCTTGTAATTAATTCGAACCATATAACCATATCTTTATCCAAATAAAGAGTATCCAAGATGGCTTTAAATTACTAATGTAGTATAATCAAATTATAAAAAATAACATAATCCTCAAATGGATAAAATGATATTCCTTCTTTCTAAGGCTATTAACCAAAACCAAAATGTTTATCCAATAGTAATATAATTCATACATTCATGTGAAAATATAATACATTAATATATATTGTTCAATAGTAATACCCAAATATACAACTAAATCATTATATGGATATATAGGCCTAATGGTCACCAATACCATTAAAATTACGTCCACATAAGTAGTGGTATTCTCCATCAAATAAATTTTAATCATATACATAATATACATATAAAAACTCTATAAATGTATCCCAAGGTATTTTTATTATTTAAAAAATTAAAATATGGGTTCCAAGGACAATGGGGTTATGATCAAACCTAAAAAAATATTGATCACCCTAGAGTTGTCACCACTTCACTAGATGAACCAACATCAACTGTAGAAGTAGCATATGATTTCAACATCCCTTTTTTTCTTCTTATCATGAAGGTTTCCACCAATAGTCAGTTTCTTCAACCACACATTACCATAAGATCACATATCATTGAAGCTAAAGCATCATAATATTGCCTATCTATCTTTTATCTCACTATTTAATTTTTCATGTATCATTTCCATGCAGTCATGAATCTTGTGACCCGATTTCCACACTGGTAACACATTCCAAATCCAAACATACATTCCAAAAAATATATTTTATGACAAATGAAACATGTTTTAGTCATACCTTTATAATAATTAGTTAGTAAGTTCTCTATTAAATTCCCCTGTGCCTATTTGAAACTCTGGTCATCTCTTGGAACATTTGTTTTGGAAAACTCCAACTCAACTTTCCAAATAAAATAAGAAAGTTTCTCCTAAAATTCAAATTATTGATAGGCTAATTATCTTTATATATATGGTTTCAATTCTGGGTAAATTCTATTAATATTACTGCGAATGTGTTGAATAAAATCATGAACATACCTGGCCAATCTTATGAAGTTTTCTTCATAAGTGGAAATTGAATTTTCATACAATTTCTTTAATTACAATAAATTTTTCTCCATCCTGAGATTCATAACCATAGAGAAATATTTATTAAGGAAAATATCATTCAATTATCCTATTACATAGAATCAATATCATCTTTCTCTCAAGTAATCAAAACCAAATTCCATAATAAAATAGATTCACCTGTAAAACGATAGATCGAAAGAGTTACCTTTTGATGTTCTTAACATCTCATTAATTCAAATATATTCTCCAGGGTATTGATCAATCCTTCTACTACTGATATGTAAAATTATAGGTTGAATGATGTTGGATATTTACTAATGAAATTATACACTATAGAAACATTCATTGGTGTAAGATCGATTTTATCTCTAGTATGGATACCATTATTATTTATTCCTTGGGTCAACTGATAAATCACTACAAGAAATTGATCAGTTCTAACTCCAAACATCTCATGATATTTATTTGGATGGATTTTTTCCTCTTGAGGCCTTAAAAATAAAAATTTCTTGTTTCTCCTATAGAATTTTTTTTTTGATTAATCATAATTTAAATGAAGCAATAAGGAAATATTAAAAATATATATTATTTCAACTTAAACATGGAGTACAATATTTTAAGAGAATGAAATCAAAACTATCCTAGACTCTAATGTTTTATAAAAATTCCCATTGATACCAACTATAAGGACCCATCCTTAAACATTACAAAAGCTTGGGTTTTATTCAAAAAAAATACATTATTACACATTGAGTAACCTTTCAGGTTAAGTGTTTTAAAGAATTATTCCATCACTCATACATTACAAAACTATAAAATAGAAAGTGGAGACTTCTAATTAGTATCCATTTTACCCATAATATTTTTTTTTATAAAAATAGTGAAATATATTTATGGAAATTATCCATGACTTCCAAATTAACTTATTTATTTCCCTTAAATATCCTTAAACCATGTGATAACATTTAAAACACCTGGTATGATCACAAAATCTCAGTGAGAGATACATAAAATGGAAACCATAAGTTTAGTAAAAAAATGAAAAATGATATAGTTTTTATTTTATCTTCAATGTCCTTTGAGAATATGAAATAAAACTTTTTGAAATGAATAAAAACACAAATTTTCACAAAGAATATCATTAAAATCAATAGAATTAAATTAAACATATGTCTGTAACTTAGATCATCATACACATAAACACATTAAAAATCCTTTTAATTGGAATAACCAGAAGTCCTACACCCAAAATTATCATTACCCAATGAATTGTAGATATATAATGGAGATTATTATTTGTATAAGCTATATCAGGCTAATCTGTGAGGTATCATGGGGCTCAAACCTTAGAATATTCTATACCTGGCTCACCCATTTCTAATGAGATGTAATGGGGTCAACCCTTAAAATAAGCAATATTGGGATAACACATTCGATATAATTGGTCTCAACCCTTCATATAAGCTATAGCAGGCTCCCTTATAATCTATAATGGTGTCAAACCCTTCATGTAAGCTATATACGGCTAACCTATTTTATATAATGCTCAACTAACATATCATGAATAAACAACTTTCCTAAAAAACTCATAGAAACAATAATTATTCATATATAACCTAATAATATCATATAAATGAAATGGTTATAATTTTAATCTCTTTGAAACATGATTAACCCTTGGAAAAGAAATGGGTTCCATAAAAATATCTTCAAGACATGGTTAACCCAAGAAAAAGAAATAAGTTCCACAACAATATCTTTGAAACAATTATAATACAATTTGAGAAAGAATGAGGATGGTATAAATATGAAATATCCTTAGTGTAGGCTAAGTAAAAATAGTGTTTTTGGTGTTGATGAATGAAAATATCATTAAAATATCATTACGAACATTCTTGAGGAATATAATCCTTAAGAAATCTACTGTGTCTCGTACCAATTTGAATAAATTGAATCTTAATCCCCATTAAAGAATAAAATTTAATTGATAATTAAGTAAAATTTGACTAAATAAATTCAAGATATTATATACAAAAGGGGTTGTATATACACCTTATAAAATAAGGTTGGTGTATAACATCAAAAACAATTCTTCAATGAAAGGAGATTGAGAAGAAGTCCCTTACTATGAGTCTGACTTTTCATGAGTGTATTTATCTTCCAAAAAAATAAGCTTATTTTATTTATTTGAATTATTAATAACATTTTTCATGTTTACCATTGCTTTTATTTCCATTATTACAGTTTATTATAAAATTACGTAAATAATTAAGTATATGTGAGGTGTTTTTATCATATTTGGTTTATGTGTCAAAACGACTAAGGTTGGTTGAATATGGTCAATGAGGTAATTACAGTTACATATTAAAACTAATAATCATGAAATAATTTCATATTTATTCATATATTATACTTTTAAAACCAATAATATAATATTTTTATGAAAAACAAACCAATGTTACAATCATTGAGATGGTAGGTCATACATGCACATGAGTAACGTTCTCATTTTACAATGATCATTTTAGAAATAAGGTAAGTAACATTAATATTTACATATTTATCATCATATCATAAATACCATATTATTTTATCATATATATTTATATATATAATTCTAGCGATGTAAAACAAATCACATTGCTTTAGGGAGGTAGTAGTCCACACATCCATGAACGACGTAATCACTTTTTTAGTGAGGGAAAAGGTAATAAAGAAACAAAATATATTATATTTCCATAAATTTTATTATTTAATTAATATCATATATATTTCATTAATATAACATTTTATTATTAAATCCTTCTTTTATAAATTTCATGTAAAGTGTGAACGTATCACATCGCTTTGAGGTAGTGGTAGTCCACCCTTCCAAAACAATGTTATCATATTCCCAAAAAATGTAAAGCAATTATGTTTTATATAACAACTAAATGATTATTAAAAAATTATAAATATAATATATATATATATATATAATTTAAAAACAATATTTCCATCATAATTATTCACTATGAGAGTAGGTAAAGAAAAAAAACAAATGTCATTATATTGTGAGGTGGTGGACCTCTGTACACATAAATGGTGATTTCATTACCCATTTGAAGAAAGTGTGTTTTGTTATAGGTATGACCATTAACATGACAACATATAAAAATATTTATGAAATTGTTTTGTTATAAAAAAAATTATAATATGAATTTATGGTACTTATAAATAATTAAAACAAAAGTTCTCGCTGAAAAATGATACCTCTTCTTGGGGTAACTACTTTTTGTTGGAACCAAAGCGATTCCATGGATTTCTTTATGAATACCTTTATGATTATAGTATGATAGGTGGTTTTTTGAGATTATTAAAAAAATAATGAGAAAATGGTATTTAGATGTGTGAATAAGTGGGTATGGTGAGTGTCTTCTTATACTGGAGGGGACTGGCATTATTGAAAAGATAAAAAGTTAAACATTATTGGGATGTCTCTTATAAATAATTTACCTCCAATAATGATCCAAATTAAATAAAAGAGGTTATATGGCCTTATAATTTAAATAAAATGAGTTTTGGACATGTTTAGAGGTAATTTGGACTCTAAAGATTAAATTTTAACAACTAAGTAAACATATTTTTACTTTACTCGCTGTAATTAATTTTAATTTATTTCACTAACTGTTTTTCTCAAAAAATAATTTGAACTCATTTTATTTTATAAATATTAATTATTATGAATATGGAATCTACTTAACTAAAATAAAATCATAGAAGTGATAGAATGTAATTTAAATTTAATCCTGTAGACGGGGCGACAAATTAGGATTTGAAAGTAAATATGTTCAAACGTTTGCTATGTTTTTATACCCAATTTCAATGTGAATTTTATTTCTATTAAATATATTTTATGGATTTATTTATATTTTATCTAATTATAATTTAAAAAAAATTTATTATATAATTTTACTATATAAATGAATTATATGAAAATGTAGATTAAATTAAAATTCAGTATTATTAACTATTCATCAAAATATGAATCTTTTTAGAACAAACATTCACCCAAAGTATGTTTTGATATAAATATTTCTAAAATAAAGGTTATTATTTTGAAATAAATTTTATAAAAGTTAAAAAAAATTGTCTTAAATTTGGTACGTTATTAAAAGGTGGAAAAACATCCTTTTAGAAAAATACACCTTTTATGCTTAAAATTTGATTTAATATTATCTTTTGCCAAAAAAACAAATTACATTTCTTTAAAAACATTTTTATTAAATATATAAAATATAAATATCATTAATATATTTTAGTAATAGTGGTTAATTTAACTTATTACGATTAAATGACATTCTCACCCTAAGAATAGTTTTTCATAAAAACACATCCTCTATATTCAACTGGTATTTATTTTCATTTATAATTACTTGGAAACTAATGAATTCATTTTATAAATATGTGTAAAATATAATTTCATAATTTTTTAAATTTTATTATTTCCTTCAATTCCAACAGGTAGGTGACAACTATAATGTTAAATAAGTATATTAATAGTAAATCATTTTCTGGTTAGACTTGGGATTGTGTGTAATAATTAACAACATGAAGATATTGTTGTATGAAATGAATGATAAAATTTTAGTTGCATGTGATTTAATAAAAACTATTTATTTTGGGTAACACAATCCATTAATGAATTTAAATTTATTTGAAATAATATATCTTACAAAATATCAGGATATGGAAGTATAGCTATAAGAAATCATTCTCATGCATGAAAATGTGAACACATTTATTTTCAATCACTAACCCAAAAAACATTATCATATCATGAGATATCTCTATCACATTAAAAAATTCATTATATGGATAGAACAAAAAAACTCATCACATATTATAATTTCAATTATATGTATACCATGAATTCAATAAAATATTTATCAATTTTTTATATCTTAACTCAGGGAAATGAAAATGAGTTTCATAAAGCTTTAATCATCATAATAAATATAAATCATGAGAAAAATAAATATTTAAGAATTATATCATCTCCCATTGAGTCATAAATAACATCAATGTATGTTTTCGTAAATGAAAATATCTTCAAAAGATCACTAGAAATTTTCTTATGGAAAATAACCTTTTCATTTGAAATGTCTTATTTAAAATTATAAAAAAATTAAATAATATTTGAGAAAAAAAGTTATTTGAAAATAACCCTGGAAACATGTAATGAAATATTAAAATAAAATTTTATCCATGAAAGTATGAAAATATACTCATGCGGTTTATGTTAAAACAACGATTACATTCACACTTTAGAAAAAAGTACCCAATTCAAGAATATTAAATGACGGTTATTTTTAACTATTTTTATAGAGTGAAAAATATGTGTAAAAATGGATTTAATAAATAATATATAATAGTAAAATAATTCTTGGAGAAACGTTAACTATAATATAGACATGGAAGAAAGGTATTCATGTACAAAGAGAAAATAAATTTGACTTTTCTTGAATCATTCTATCAATAATTCTATATAAAAATGAGAGTAGAATGAAAGGAAAATAAGAAAAATACCATAAATAATAATAGGGGGATTAAATATATTGGCATTAAATTACCATAATATTATAATTTTCATCAAGGGAAATATAACATAACTACTCTTGAATATAAATGATATTTTAAAAAATATATTTTATCACTTCCGAAATTTCTAAATAAAAAACTTCATAGAAGATAGAACATTTGATGGATTTATAAATCTATATAATTTTATGTATAATCATAAAAAATTATATTTATTTTTATTATATACAAAACAAAAAAGATAAAAAGTGGTAAATATGTCACATAGAAATAAATGTGAGACAAGAAACACTTACCACTTTGGTTACTTTCCAATCAAATCCCCTAGGACATAAATATTTCTATTATAAAATTTAATAAAATTAATTATGAATAATAAATGCTATAAAATGAAAAGGGGTTATTACATTCACCTTATAAACATATATAGGTTAAGAACATCAAACATGTCTCGATGAAAAAATATTGAGACAAGAAATCCTAACCTCAAGCCTCTTCTTTCATTTTACTGGTTCCAACCACCAGTATAATAAATATAGATTGATTATAAATCTCTTATATACCCATATTAACATATATCATACCATATATTATTTATTTATAACAACTTATGACTTATTTATTTATAATTGTATTAAAATATTTATTTTTGGTGATAACTATATCATTTTTCATGCAAACATCAATTTAGTAGTTATGATCCTTCAACATTGATCAAGGATAAATAATATCCATAATGATTATAATTTCATAATTATAACATGTAATATTTATATAAACTTTTATGATCATTCATGTAAGTTTATGATGAAAAATGAGTTACATCACTTCATAGAGATGGTAAACTTTGTGTAAGCACGAGTGGTGCTTCTTCCATTCAATTGATATAAATAAAAAACACTAAGTCATAATTTAGCTTCCTAGATTCATAATTATGTCCAAAATAACATTTTTATACATTAAATATGCCTTTATTACCATCCATGTGTAGAATAAATTAGAAATTATTCACAACGCTTCATAGAGATTGTAGACTACATTTATGAACAAGCAGCGTTATCGTTTTCCAAATGATTAGAGGGATAAAATGTAGATAAAATATTATAATTATTTAAGAATAATTATATCATAAATATCATAGAAATAAATTAAATATATCATAATAACCAATAACAAATTTGATTGATTACAAATGAAATACATATGTTTGTGAGTCGGTAGTCCATACATGCCCATGAATGGAGGTTTTATTTTTCATTTTAGGGAGAAGGAGATAAATAAGGTTATGCAATTAGCATAATAAAATATATTTATATGTGTGATACTAATGTTATTTTAATTTAATGGTTAGAATATAATTTAAGGAGGTAGAATATGACGTAAAAAGAAAACACCCAGTTAATACGATTACATCATATTTAAAGAACCTCCTTTATCATACATGTTAAGAATTATATATATGAAATTTTGTGATTCAAGGACCAATATAAAGTTTTTATGAATTTTTAGAAGATATTTTTTCATATCCTGGTTAATATGCATTTCCCATACTGAGTGAAATTTCAAGTTTTATTGGATTTTAAAAACCACTTTTTGGTTGGGTGGTAACCGATCCAAAACATGGGAACCTAAATAACGAGATGCCCAAAGTCTCAATTAAAAAGTAAAAAAACCCCAGGGGACATAGAACTGCAAAATTTCATGATCTAGATTCACCTAATCAGCTTTAGTCTCATCAACTTCCACCAACCACTTGATTCGCCCCTATCATTATCATCGTCCTATAACCACAGTCAACGATGTTGTCAAAAAACCACAGGAGATCACCAGAGATGGTCAGAGTCTGTTGTAGACATTGCAAAAACATAATAAAAATGTCATTTTCATCCCCCAGCTAACTAGAAAAAACTATAAAATATTATAGTGTGACCTCACCATATCAGAATGAAAAAAAACATGAACACCACTCAATTGTGACCAATTGTGATTGTCTATACCATATCCAAAAATTAACAAAACCAATAGATAAACACTAATAAAGACTTTCACTGAACAAAAAACAATAATATATACCAGCATATATGAATCTATCAAACCACAATAAAGTATTTGAGGAATAAATATAAAAATCCACAATATAACATTTAAATTTTCAATCCACCTCTAAAATCCTCCCTCTAAAAAGAGTAAGCAAAACCTAGACATTATGGATGAAAAAAAATGGATCAAGCTATAAGAGGAGAACTATAGGCTATAAAATGCCACATCCCAAAACATTCAATAAGCCACTGCTCCAGATCTTTCCATGAGAGGTGTAGAATGACATGAATTCTGGGTAGGGATTGGAATGACTTAAGGCTCTGAATAATGCAATCAGGGTAAGACTGAAACCAGTAGCCAAAGATGAGGGAGATCTAACTCATGATCTCCTAGAAAATCTTCAACTGGAAAACCTAAAATCCCGAAACAATGATGACCCATCACTACAGATCTGACTTGGATAGGTGTGGTGGAACATGAGATCAAAGCATGGCTAGAGTAGCTAGGGGCTTCCACAAAAACCCACCTTTGTCTACACCATCAAAACCTCCCTATTTTTTGTTCCACATGAAAACAACACCACCATGAATGTTAAAATAACCCATCAATAGAATGATATCCTATATTCAATGAGAGGGGTACCCTTTGAATTATTTAAAATATTAAATTAGTATAAATTAATTCTCATGGTCAAGAGGAGAAAAATTTATATATTTCATAGATATGGTAAATATAAGTATAAAAAATCTTATATAATAAAATTTCAAAAATTATATTTCATTTTTTAACCATTATCTCTTTTTACCCCTTATTAAACATTTTGATGATTATAATAATATCAATGATTTATACAATTTCGGTGTTATGAAAGTAACTATTAAAGGAAAACTGAGACATAAGTTTAAAATGGTTGTTGTGATTGACTGTATACCACTCAATAAAGAAAATGTAATACTATTAGGAATATTAAATAATTCTATAAAAAAGTATTTATCATATAAACCATGAAATTCATTTTCATGAATATACAAATTGTTGAATTTTAAAAATATTAAGAAAAATATGTAGATAGAATAATTTTTTTTAAGAAATCACTAATACATTATATTTATCTAAAAAATTATTCTAACACTAAAACATACCCAAAAATGTTTCTTTCTATTTTTTATTTCATTTAATTGCTTTTTATAATGCTTTCACTAGCACTGTGTCATCATTACCAAAGGATTTAAGATAATTATTTCATCACTAAAAATTAAAAGTAAATTTCCATAATAAAACATATAAATATAAAAAATTACCATTTAGAACAATCCGTGATTTTTTATACTTGTGGAAACATATTAGAGAAACTAAAATAATGAAAGATAAAATAAGGAATTATTCTTTACATAAAATGATATTAAGGTAATTTTCAATTTCACGTGGAAATAAATTTCATAATTTTATAATTGTTTTTTATTATGGTTGAATAAAACTCAACTACATAAATAAATAATTTTTTGGGTATTTTTAAATTCTTATACTATTATTTTAATCTTGTTTTTTATGTTTTTCACTTACCATGGTGACAAAGGTTTTATCATGGTTGCAAATCATTATTACCAAAAAATAAAAAGAGATCTATTTACCAATTTTGAATCTCCGAATTTCATAAAAGGGATCTATTTTATCAAATTTAATTCCTATAATTTTTGGGAATTAATTTTCAAATAAACTCGTAAAACACAATATAAAACAGTTTTCTATAAAAATACATTTTATGTATAAAAAATATTTATACCAAAAATAAGAATTATATCGATTATAATTAATCACAAAATATAATTATATCCAATTTTGAAATAAAATGTAATCCTATAGAATAAACTAACTTTACTAAAAATTGAGTGAATGATTACTAAGAATTAGTAAATAAATTTGTAGTGAGCGATAAATATATTTATATAATATAATTATGTTAACCAGATTCATACCCAATAATTCAATGTCTAGTTTTAAAATTCATGTTTTAATAATAATATTTTGTAGGTGTTAAATTCTAGTGTTGTATGTCATGTTCACTACTAAACATAATCATCTTTTAAAATCATAGGGTATTGAATCCCTCATCAATAAATAAATTTAATCATCAAAATTTAATATTAATGTCGGTAATTCATGTGTTTAATAATTAATAATCCTCTTATTAATCACCCATATCAAAAAATGTGTTCATAAAACCTCCTTTTAAAAATATAGAATGATAATTTTGATGATAATATAGAATAACACATAACTATGATTCCAAATAGGAGAACATTTGTGGGGAGTAAAAAATATTGGAATAGAGGACCAAATTAAATTCTATATAATGATTGGAATTGATAGTGAATTCAATAACTATAATTTTGATTACCATAAAATCATTATTTTGTACGAGAGAAAGAAGACCATCAATTCATCATAAATGATGGTCAGAGGATAAATTATTCAATTTATGAGGGGTTATATTATTATATTTTCTAAAAATACTATAAATAATAATTACATGATTTTATTCAAATACATAAACATAATTTTATCCTATAATTTCATGTTTTAACTTGTTTCAACCTCAATATCATATCATATTCTAAGTGATGAGTATCTGTGATTAATCATTATTATTTCTATAGAATTATCATTTAATATATAATTGTGTCTAGAAAAGCATAAAAATATAATCATCATATATTTAATAAAACCAAATGGTTATTATTGGATAACATAATTCCGAAAATTAATAAACCATAGAATGAAGAGATAATACATTTAACTCCAAAATTTCTTTAATAACACAAAAGGTTTAACTTAGATCATTCCATAAATAAAAAAACATATATTACAAATTACTCCAATAACCTTAATATTTATGAAGGATTTAAAATAAATGGTTTCCACATACCATACAACTTACACTCCCAAAAATTTAATATAATCCTTCCAAAAATAAACATTTACATTAATCCTAAGGGTAACATATACTGCAACCCCATAAAAAAACTCCCATAATATCTTAAATCACCTTAAAATCCCATCACATAAAACATAAGAAGCGGTGTATATGAATTTTAACTTATGATCATAAATAAACATATAAACCCATGATAGTATCTATACATAATAGGTTAAAATATCATTAAAACAACATAATCTCTAATGTAAACTAAACCCGACTATAAAATCAACTATATATGTTTGAGACTTGTACACCTGGATATGGTGCTAAATATATATTATGTACATATTATCTTGAATACCAACTAAAACACCCAATATTAAATATTCATAGTTATTATTTCCATATCTAAAATTTAGAGTCTTACACACCCAGTACATTTTAGGTTCAGAGTTTTATTGAATTATCAAAACACTTTATATAACAAAATCCATGTCGTTCTCCTCAAATGGGAACTTTTCCCATTATACCCAAATTTTATTATTCCATATAAATACTTCAAAATATCCCACAATATACACCACACATGATAAAGGTATAATATAATATTACATAATATCATTATTCATAACATAGGAAAAATATAAACATAATAAAGGGTGATATTAGATGCCCTGTAAAGGTAAACATGGGAGATATCAATAATAAATAAACATGAGATGATCTTATAGGTATGGTAACATAATCAAGAACATGTTGTGAATATAAAATATTCATTCCAATAAAATATTAAACTAATATTTCTAAAATCATTTCATATCAATAAGAATGAATAATAAGGTTTTTAAAGAAGTAATTATCATTCCAGAGTCATAACATAAGAATATGGAATCATAATAATATGAAATAATAATTATATGAACATAGTTATTATAAATAATTTTCAGTCATAATATATTTATAATATCTATAATAAATCATAATCAACCTTTATAATTTTAAAAAACTATTTTCAATCATGTCCACAAATAATATAGTTTTCATAACATGAAGAAATCATACTCATGCATCGAAATGTGAACACATCTACTAACTACCATGCCTACTATTTTTCATCATTATCTCTTGAGTTATATATATCACATTAACCAATGAATTTAAAGAATATAATGTACCCAACCATTACATGATCATAATATATTCATATATATTCCATATGTTCATGAAAACATTAATCATTTCGTCATACTTGAACCCATAGAAAAGAAAATGGGTTTCATCAAGATTTCATCATCATAATCAACAACTAAACATAGAAAAATAAGGGTTATATAATTATGATATCTCTTTATTAAATAATAAGTTACCTCAATTGATGATTTAATAAATTAAAATAACATTAAAAGATCACCAAAGCATTTCATGATGAAAATACCATTTTCATTTGAAATCAATTATTTAAAATCAAAAAATTTCTGGATATTAGGAAAACAATTATCTGATAATAACCCTAAAATATTTAAATAAATTTTAAGTGAAAATGATATTCCTGATGGAAAGAAAATTCATTCTTGTGGTATTCATTAAACGAAGACTATATTAACACATTTGTTAAAAATATCCTCATTAGAAAAATGAGAAGAAGATTCTTTTTTTTTGAATTTTTATAGAATGTAAAATATGGGTAAAATGAATTTAGTAAATAATTTTATAATAATAATAACCTGTGAAAAAATTCTAAAGGAAATATTGACAAGAATAAAAACATTCCCAACACAATTGGAAATGAACATGACTTTTCATAAAATAATTATCAATTATTTTATATACCTAGGTGAGGAGATGTAAATGAAAAAAATTAAAAGCAAATAAATAAACCAAGTAGGAAAAAATATATTCATTTTAGGGGATATGTATCATATAATTTGACAAAATTTAAATTTCACACAAACAATATTGAAAATAAATGAGATTATTGCATAAATCCCATACTGCTTTGGCAATCACAAAATCAAAAAATTAATAAATTGAAAGCACAATATTTATTTAAAAATATATATAACTTTCATAAAAATCATAATAAATTAAATTAATGGACATATATATACCAAAGAAAATAAAGAAGTGGTAAAAACTATATATTTCTCATAGAAATAAAATTGAGAAGAGAAACCCTTACTACTTTGGTAACATTTCAATCAAAACCCATTGTATAAAATAATTAAAATTGAAAAATTAGATAGAATTAATCCATAAGTATATATGATATAACATGTAAAATTATTCTTATATAACCCTCGTAAATATAAATATGTGTTTAACATTAAACATGTCTTAATGAAACAATATTGAGATGAAGAATCCTTACGTCATGTTTCTTCTTGAATCATATGGGTCTAAAACTCCAATATAATAAATAAATATTTTTTAAAAATATATTACAAACCCATATAAATATATATAATACCATATATTATTCACTTATAATATATTATCACCCACTTATTAAATATTCATTATTAACATCACAATTTCATGTGATAATTATTTCATTTTTCATGATTGTTTTAGTTCCATAGTTCTGATCCTTGTACTTTGATCATAGTTTCAGAATATATATAATGTGAATAATATCATAGGTATAATATTTAATTATTATACATACTTTTATAATCATCCATATAATTTGGTGATGAGAAATGAATTAAATAACTTTGTGGAGACGGTAAATCGTAATTATGCATAAGTGAAGTTTCCACTTTTTGATGGATAGTACAAGAGAAATTTAAATAATAATTACCCTTTATATAATAATAATTTCATATATATTCATTAAATTTATCCTTATAACCATCCATGTATATTAGTTTTGAAAACTTAATCACATTATTTCATAGAAGTGGTGATCCCCACACATGCCCAAGTGATGTTATCATTTTACAATAGATGGGAATGTAAGATGGTAGATAAGATATTGTAATAATAAAAGAATAATTATATAATATATATATATATATATAACATATACACATTAACTCCATCAAAATAACTAACCCTGAAAGGCAGTGATGAGAAATGAAATAAATCGATCCATTTGCTGTTAGTCTACATGTATGCACAAATTATGGTTTTATTTCACTTATGATAGAAAAAGGACATGAATAAGGTTATGAATATAAAGACACAAACTTATCATACATAAATACTACATATTAACTGAAGAATATTCTTTACATAAAATAGTGTTCTATTCTAGAATCATTTAGGTTTAGTGACATTGGAAACTTGGACATAGAAAACTGGTCCATCAACGAGGTACATAATCTCATACTATGTTCCTCATAACTTCCACCCTTATTAGAAATATCATACATAAAACGTTTCATCATAACCGTGGGAAGGAAAAATTAAGAAAGGGTGAAATTAGTTTCTTTATAAGGGTAAACACAAAATATATTTACCTATCATGATCATAAGTGTATATTAACATGATAAAAACATTTGAAAACCATACCATTTATATTATATATCATAAACATGAGTCATAGAATAAATCATGGCAGTCCATTAGAAAGGAATCCTAATGGGATCAAATAACATAAACCATGAGAACATAACATTTGAATATGGAACAAATTTTTGTATTACACCCAAACATAGAAAATCATCTCCTTATTTTTTAAATTCCATTTTCCATGTTTGTCATAGTGGAATGGGTTCACTACATAAACCATCATAGTAGTCAAGGTTAAAACCAAGGATATTATAGTAGACAGAGTCCCTTAATTAACTAGGTTCACTCCCCATTACATTTCTATTTATCTTCTATGATATCAATATTTATAAAATTCATGATTCATGCTCAAATTTACCCAACAGAAGTGGGTAGAATGGACTTGTAGTCTAGCTTGGGTTGTTGAATCCTCCGTGACCTAAGAAGAAACATATATACACATAAATTCTATGGACTATTTTTTTCTATGAAGTGGCAAACATGGGTTGATTTTATGTGGGCTTAAGTGAACTCTAAGAAACTGAAGATAATTCAATTTTGAAGTATGAGTTGATCCTAGGTTATCACTTGGGGTGGATTGGATGCATTCCCTTTTCAACTATTTCAATTTATTATATTTGAGATGAGTTCATTAAATAAGATCAAACAAAATCATCACTCACTGGTTTAATGCCTACAAACACCAAATACTAATCACCTATAAACTTGAAGGATCAAGGCTTCGAGCACTCTAAGGTAAAGGATCGTATTAGCACATGAAGTGTGTGGCCTTAAAATTAAATAAGAATGAAGAAGTTTTAATATCATAAAATAAAATATTTCATTTTAATAATGTGATTAGAGATTAAGGTAGTGATAAATAACATCCAATCTAGACCCTTTCTACTCCATTGGATCAACCCATAAGTGGGTTAGCACTTCATTGATCCTATGGTTTCAATGGAAGTGGAAAGTAGACTCATTGGGCAGGAATTGGAGAAGTAAAAAAACAATGAAATAACAATCACTCCATCGTTGTGTGATAATCACACAAGGTTTGGTATGAACAAGTTCACACCCTGAGGAAATGGTATCAAAGTGATAAGAATAATAATAGTAAAATATAATATGAATAAATTTTATAGAGAAGCTGAGGTAATTCAATGAACATACAATTGAAGGAATGCGATTAAAACATCAAATTGGTAGCATGTGATTAAGATGAAACAAAGCTCAAATATCATCAACTCCTCCACAAAAACTGCCTTAAAAAGGCATTTTGGAAGCGTTGGGTTCAGCCTACAATATTAAAAGACTCCTAAATTAATTGTGGTTTTCCATAGGTGGGTGGAAAGTTGAGGGAGAGTTGATTTTTTAACCCTTGACCCGAGGTGGCAGCCAGCTTTCATCCCCCGAAAAAATGCATCTGAATTTCCATATATATTTTTGAATTGGAGTGTTCCATAGATGACACAAGTGAAGCTACATATGTCTTCTATCTCTATGTAAAATTTCAGCCCAAATGGATATGTGGTCGCCGAGATATGATTAAATTGGTAGGCTGTTTTATGGGCCGCAGAATCAAGCCCAAACTTTCATCTCTAAATTGGCCTTCCTTACTAACCACTATGGTGGATGAATTAGCACTAGATCCTGAATAGTTATTTGTCCCTATATATGTATGTTATCATATAACTAAATTTGTTCTTCATTGGGATTGTATATTGGGCCCCACATTCTCATTAGTGGGCTGGTGTATAATCTACCATCTCCAGAATTGATTGCATGAAATCCCATTTTGGTTGTCTTCCAAAGTGAATATTTCAACACATTACAAGTAAGAATTGTCCCCAATATAATTATAAACCTGAAAATTTTATATTAAAATAAAATCAGGATCATTGGGTACTTTAAATGATGTTAAAAATGTACCACATAATAGTGCATTTTGAGAAGGAATTACAATCATAATTTGAAATGATGTTCAAAGTGTAAAATGAACTAAAATGGTATTTATGAATAATAAAGAACATGAATATTATATATATTAAAAATGAATATTTGCCTCATTTAGTGGCTAATCAAACCCACAACTTTATTTTTTCTAGTCCCGAGAAAAATATATATCAAAAATATGAAATTCTAATTCTCTTTTTCAAAAACATTTTAATACACAATGATCACCAAAAACCCTTATACCAATCAATCAAGAAACCCATAAAAATATTTTAATACAAGATATTTTCATAAGAATATCCCAATACCAATCCCATTCTTTTGTTCATATTCATTTCCATATTTCATCTGATATCAATTAAGTGTGAGGATGTGTTGTGTATCACAATAAACATGGGGGTTCATCTTTATTCAAGGGGGAAATGATAAAAGAGCTGGGTGGAATCACATGCTTATATTAAGATGAGTATTCAATTTTTTTTCTATATATCCATGGTAATTGAAATTTCACTATAACACCCTGATATTTTATAAGATATATATTCATTTTAATTTCGTTCATATCTTCTATTGTATGCTACACCAATATTATCTTGCGCTATACGCAAAACCGCATTAGCTTGCAGTATACACAACATTATTCTTGGATCGTGTTACACACAATTTCAAGTTTGTTTGATAGTTGTTATTCTACGCAACATTGAGTGTGTATGTATGCCTGTATATATATATATATATATTTAATGTATAAATTAAATATGATTTTATTTTTTTATACGCAACAACAAAGGAGTATTTCACTACATGCAACCCTGATTTGGCTTGAATTACACGCAATCGTGACCTTCTTTGATAGTGTGTGTTGTACGCAATACCGGGTTTCACTAAACAACGATATATGGTTATAATGTTATCACGAACTAGCCGTTATGAATATTATTAACTAAATTTTGAATTTAATAACATTATTATTCATCTTACACATTTTATAGAACATGGTATGAGAACAAAATAAATGTGTCGGGTAAAATAAGTATTTTTCAAAAAAAATGTAGTTTCGCCACCTTTTGATTGGGCACCCACTTTAAATCTAGTTTTTGACATGTTTATATGTTCAATTTTACAAAATAAAATTATACAATGGAATCAGGATATAAAATTTTACGTTGGATAAAATTTTCATATTATTCTGACAACCTTCATATTTTAATGAATAGTAAAAACACGCTATATTTTAATTAAAAACAACTTTTTCATCGTAATTATTTATGTGGTTAAATTATAAAATTGAATTGTTTTAAAGTATAAATAGAATATATTTTTACCTTTTAATATAATTAATTTCATTAGCATTTTTTTACATTGAATTTGTAGGTTAAATCAATTCAATCTTTTGCAATGTTTTACACAAAAATCTATTTTCTTTCAACAACGGGATTAATTTTAATTTAATTTCTGCAACTTCTATGTATTGAATTTGGAAAAATGGATTCCATATTTGGAATCAGTGGGTCCAAATTATATTAATAGACTACTTTTTATTTTTGGGCATTATGAATAGTAACTACGGTAAATTTTATTTACCATCATTAAATGTAAATCGGGTAATTAAGGGTAAATATAATATTATAAAATTACCCTAAATTTTTTTTAATACAATTGGATGATTATATTTCTTCCTCAGTCATATTTTCATCGAAATGGAATCCATTATAACCCACTTGGATGTGATAAAGACCTTTAGTTTATTTTATTTAAAGAAAATTGAAATATGTCTCACTCAAACATTAATAATTAAAGTATTTTTATTATAAGGTTATACAGAATATAAATTTGGTTATAAATACTCATTTAAAATCTAAATTTTTTTTCTTTATCATCATAATTTATTTTTAATTTTTAAGAGTTACTTAATTAACTTATTAGCTTATAAATTAATGATGCATAAATTATTTATTTAGTAAAAAAATCAATAATATTGTTTTTATTGAAATAGTAATACATATTAAAGGGCCCACAAACCAGATCAAAACTTATTGGTAATTTATATCTACACCATAAGCATCCAATGACTGAATATATGACCGTTCGGAATCTTATAAAAGTGATTATGACACTTATATTATTTTATCTTGTATGATGTCAAAGTTGTCACCTTCATAATTAAATAAATATAACATTTTACAATTTGGGTTTTTCTAAGATAAATCCAACTAAATGTATTATTATGAAATATATAAGATTTATATTCATCCTAGTATTTTTTTTAATTTTTATGCAATAAATAAGTATATTTAATAAATATAAAAAAATGTTGTAGTAATTATTTTATTAAGAAAAATATCAAATAAATGGTTTTACAAATAGTAAAATAAATATTATATGAACTATTTAATGTGCTCCAATAATTTTATAGATTAATATGACATATTAGGAACCTATTAAATATTTAATTTCGAATATATATTCTGTGTGGATTTTATTTAAATTCAAATAAATGAATAGTGTCAAAATTGACACTATTGTTATTTTATAAAAATAACATATTATTAAATTTCTTAAAAATCAAAAAAAATATTTAAAAATTATAAATTGAAATTTATATAGTCTAAAATGGAATAAATTATCTAATTATGGATAAATCACATCCCATATGTAATTATTTATAACAATTTAAAATTTCGAATCTTATTACCACAAATACAATGTAATAGATTAAATAAGGATAAATCAAGTTGATAATGTTTAAAATAAATTCCCTACATGTCTAAATTTTATTAGTTGATGATATTACAACCCTATATCATCTAATATTTTAATATGAGTCATTTGTTGTGGTTTTTAAATGGGGTTATATTTATTATAAATTAATATTTTTACGATTTCCAAAGGTGCATCTCTCCTCCCTTATAAAAAGGAAACCCCTTCCCACATCTCTTCACACCCTTTTGATCCTTGAAGATCTGCAAAATCCTGAAAATTATTCTTCTCAACTTATCTAGTTATATCATATAGGTTATGTTCTTCTCAAAAGACCATCCCTAGTGCCCTAAGAAGGAGTTTAAAGGAGGTGCATTGAAGAAGAGGTAATATCCGTTACCGATTCTTTCAAATTTATTTCTTCTTATACTTATTCTTATTTATTTGTTTCATTATGAAGTAATAACATCAGTATAATTATTATACTGATATGTTATTATAATTATAAAACAATCCTATTCCACCTTCTATCCATCCTATGGAAAACGAAATCACCGCGCGTGCGTATGTACGGAATACCGTCTCCACGTCGGGGTGTAATCTGTTTTCCACCACCACCTTACTTGGATGGGTAAAATGGTGTAAATAAATAACTATATAAGATTATTGTAAATTGATATTGATTCTGAAATATTATACATACACTTTGATACAATTCCACGATCATGGGAATGATATCATCGCTCGTGCGTACGTACGGACTACCGTCTCCACGACGCGATGATATTCATTCTCCATGTTTACAATTAATGAATGACTATAAAGTATATATACTGAAAAATAATGAAATATATGACGTAATAATGATACTGGATTTATGTATATATATATGTATGTCATCTACTTAATTCAATAAGGAAAAAAAACAGCGTTCATGCGTACGTATGGCCTACCGTCTCCCTGAACGGTGTTTTTCATTTCATTTATCTATATATTATATATATATATGTACTGAATATATATATGATATATAAATCCTGATTTACATTCTGGAATTAGTTAAATCAAAATATATGTAACAATAATATCAAGAACAATAAGTCGAAACAAGTACGATAAATGAAACGATTTTACCCAAAACGCCGCTTTAACATGGAATTACAAAAGAATGGGTAATATAAAGTCATAAGTGAACCATATATGAAATCATAATAGTGAATATCATTCTTTAATAATTCAATGAAATTATTTAAATCTTTATAAAGGAGTTTCGTATATGTACGAAGCATATCAGACCAAGGGTAAGGGATAATGTTGCAATCTCAATTGTTTTCTATCCGAGATTGCTTATACGTAAGTATTTACAGGGGTTATATTTATCATCCATGTCCACGTTTTATAAAAATGTTTTTATTTATTTTTAAAGTCCTTTCTACCCATTTTTTACTTTTACTACATTGTATGTAAGGAATCGTTTTTTGTTTACCATACGAGGTACTTTTTGACTTTTCCGACAAAAGTACGAGGAGATTGTTATTTTAACTTATACGGCGTGAAAGGATTTTTACGGTTTTATAAGGCCTTATTTTTAAGAAGCTCCCTCCAAAATATTTCATGACTAATTTCAAAAAAAACATTTTCTTTTAAATTTTCATGACATTTTGTGAAAACAAAATGATTTTAAAGAAGAAAGGATATTTTCCTCAAGAATTAATTTCAAGTGTTTTATCAAAACCATTTTCCATCTAAGATGAAATTATTTCATATGTGTATGTTTCATGTATAATGTCTCTATTATTTAAATGGTTTCAATTTTATTATGATGAAATGATAACCATTTGTTTTATATTGATTATGTTATGATGGAATGATGTTTATAAAACCCATTTTATTCTTTGGGTTATGATGAATGATTTATGTTTATGTTGTGGCACAAGTAAGAATGATTTCATTATGAGATGGGTGGGACCTATATCTCCCTCCAATGTATTGGGTAATGATTTATATCTCATGAGATAGACAAGGGTATAACGGTAAGTTAATCCGGTTCAGTGATACAAGACTGGAACGAGGAGTGAACTCGATTCCAAATGGGACTTTGTCCACTAAGATGGTCTTGGCAGCAATGCCTTGGCTACTATGGAAATCATATCATGTGCTTAAGGGTTTCCACAATAACATGTTTTATTCCCATGCTATTTTATCATGATTGATGTTCCTTTATGATATATGCCTTACGTACTTCAATGATTTATGTTTTTTCTCAAGATTTTGATGATTATATTTTATGTTCATGTTTTTGCATTCAAATGTTTATGGATTGATTTATGTCCTCTATGTTTACCCTTTCTGAGCATTTGAGTTCACCCTTTTTATGTTTTCTTTTCCCCAAGATTTAAAGAAAGGTTTTAGGTAAGGAAAAAAGGGGAAGTTCTTTATGAGAGATGTTGAAGATCATTCACCACGATTAGAAGATTATATTCCGTGTTTCCAAAGTCACTAAACTATTACGGTCCTTGTGTGTATGTTTTTTTAGGTATTAAGTATTCCGAAAAAGTAATGTAATGTCCATGTACGTCAAGCTTTGAGTCTCTACAGTTGGTATCAGAGGAAATGTTTAGTTAACCTTTGGAAACTAGGATGCGAAAACATTTCTGAGATCCCTAGAAATATTTCCAAGGAATGTCTAGGGATGTCCCTAAGGTTGAGTATAAGTATAGGTTATAGTCCTAGAATTAAGGTAATGATATTATAATTAAACCTATGATGTTAGATGTCGAAGTTACTCCCCCTTGATTATGTTATTTTCCTTGTATGATTTTTTCCTCTCATAGAATTCTTTTTGTGTTTTAGTCAATGGAGGTAACCAGAAATAATTCAGTTAACATTGAATCCAATGAACATATCAGTGACTATGAGCAACGAAATTGCATAACACCTAGAGATAAAGATATTGTGATTATTCCGAATCAGTCATCGCGATATATGATTAACAATGTGAAATTTAGTGGTATTCACAATTCATCAAATAAGAGGAATATAGAATTTTATGCATGTTCGCATGTTGAGGAACATAAAGAAAGGAAGATTTAGATTTCTAAAGAAGGGAAGAAGAACTTTTAGGAATACCTCAAATGGATGGAAAGATGTTATCTTTTTGGAGAAAAGGGTCATAGAGTGAAAGACTGTTATGGAGTTCAATGTATTATTTGTGGAGAACAAGGGCATTACCCAACTCAATTCCCTGACTTAAGAGGTTACTCCTAAATCAAGGAAGGACTTATTCCATGACAACCATTGAAGAGGATGGATTGAAGTGTTTATGTATTGGTATTCAAGAATAATTTTGTTGAGGTACTTTTATGGTGTATTGGAATATTTTTGTATTAGTCTATTGTGGTTTTCAATAATTTTATTGTACCGGTAGCCATATAAAGTGATTCAAATATTTTGGAAAGCAGATTATATGCACATAATGAAGGGATAAAGAGAAAATGAAAATTTTCAAAGTATTCATGAGCTAATGACTGATATAAGGACAAAGTGATACCATGGTTTGAGTATATCGATATTTTGGGATTTTGATTTGTGGAAAGAGTTATCTTTTGACAGCATCCATGTTTTCAGTAAGGTTCAATGGGAATTCATTTTTACCAATAATACAAGATTAAGGTATTCACATGTTTGCAATGCGATCAAAAATATATATCTTGTGATATATGAGTGATAAATGATGGTATTCACGCACTTATTATATGACCTTTTTAGTAATCATTCCCTTTACACTATCAGATTAGACATAAGTATTTTCAAAAAGCCTAAATGTTGGAATGGATTAAGTTGGACATTAGATAGTATTGTTTAAGGATAGAGCTTTTTGATATTATGAAAGTATAGTTTTAGAAAAAAGGACAACCTGCAGGACACGAGACAACCCGTCGTGTCAGACAAGGTTGCGGGAATCTAACCCACAACCGAAGTTCGACATGCCTTCATCGCCTACCAATGGCCTACAAGAAGTCCCTGGTTTTTAGAAATTAGTTTTGTTTTATTACGTGGTATGATGGATGAATTATAAATCAATTTTTTGAACCATGTATGATTAAACTCACCATAAATGGACTTATGTATATTTAATATCCTATACTCACCTTTTATTGTGATAGAGACATATGGAATGACCTATCATTCTATCATGTGATCTTAGAATACTTCAAGAATGTCAAATTCAACTTCATATCTTTAAATAAGAGATGAAGCGGAAATTGTTCATGGAATGACCAATGCTGATTTTACACTGAAATCAAGTAAGTATTTATCTATATACAAAAAATCATCAACATTAGGGAAATGATCTTGAACACCAAAAATGTTGTCCTAGTACTCTCATATCCGATGAATCCGATGGTACCTTAGATCATCACAAATTTATAGCTTTGTGATTGTTGGATTTTTCATAGCCATGTTCTCTATCACTCTTCATCCGAACATGATTGTTAGATTTCTCTTCTATATCTATATTTTTCACCTATGTTCTCCTATGAGGAAACCCAGTGATTATTTAATTTGGGTAACCATTACGTTTCATAATTTAGTTTTAAAGTTATGTTTTGGTATTCCTTTTTATGATGTGGGTTTCTATTAAATAAACTTTCATGTAGTAAACCATTTATAACCCCGACGAATTTTGAGGGAGAACTTCCATTTAAGGAGGGTAGAATGTAACACCCCGATATTTTATAAGATATATATTCTTTTTAATTTCTTTCATATCTTGTGTTGTATGCGACACCAATATTATCTTGTGCTATACGCAACACCGTATTAGATTGTATTATACGCAACATTATTCTTGGATTGTGTTACACAATTTCAAGTTTGTTTGAAAGTTGTTATTCTACACAACATTGAGTGATTATGTATATATATATATATGTATTCAATTTATAAATGAAATATGATTGTATTTTTTTATACGCAACATAAAAAGATTCTTTCACTACACTCAACCCTGATTTGGCTTGCATTACACGCAATCACGACCTTCCTCGATAGCGTGTGTTGTACGCAATATCGGGTTTCACTAAACAACGATATATGGTTATAATATTTTCACGAAATAGCCGTTATGAATAGTATTAACTACATTTTTAATTTTATAACATTATTATTCATCTTACACATTTTCTAGAACATTTTATAAGAACAAAATAAATTTTTCGGGTAAAATATGTATTATTCAAAAAATGCAGTTTTGCCGCTTTTTGATGGCGTACCCACATTAAATCTAGTTTTTCACATGTTAATAAGTTCAATTTTACAAAATAAAATTATAATTTGGAATTAGGATATAAAATATTACCTCGGATAAATTTTTCATATTATTCTGATAACTTTCATATTTTAATGAATAGTAAAAACACGATATATTTTAATTAAAAACAATTTTTTTCATCGTAATAATTTATGTAGTTAAATTATAAAATTGAATGGTTTTAATTTATAAATAGAATATATTTTAACCATTTAATATAATTTATGTCATTATCGTTGATTTTACATTGAATTCGTAGGTTAAATCAATTCAATCTTTTGCAATGTTTTAAACAAAAACTCGTTTTCTTTCGACAATTGGATTAATTTTAATTTAATTTCTGCAACTTCTGTGTTTTGAATTTTAAAAAATTAATTCCATATTTGGAATCAGTGGGTCCAAATTATATTAATATACTACTTTTTATTTTTGGGCATTATGAATAGTAACTACGGTAAATTTTATTTACCATCGTTAAAGATAAATCTGGTAATTAAGGGTAAATATAGTATTATAAAATTACCCTAACAGTTGTCTTAATACAATTGGATGATTATATTTCGTCCTAATTCATATTTTGGTCGAAATGGAACCCATTAGAACACACTTGGATGTGATTAAGACTTTTAGTTTATTTTATTTAAAGAAAATTGAAATATGTCTCACTCAAACTTTAATAATTAAAGTATTTTTAATATAGGGTTATACAGAATATAAATTCGGTTATAAATACTCATTTAAAATCTAATTTTTTTTTCTTTATCGTGATAATTTATTTGTAATTTTTAAGAGTTACTTAATTAACTTATTATCTTATACATTAATGATGCATAAATTATTTATTTAGTAAAAAAATCAATAATATTGTTTTTATTGAAATAGTAATACATATTAAAGGGCATACAAACCTGATAAAAACTTATTGGTAATTTATATCTACACCATAATCATCCAATGACAGAATATATGACCGTTTGGGGTCTTATAAAAGTGATTATGACACTTATATTATTTTATTTTATATGATGTCAAAGTTGTCACCTTCACAATTTAATAAATATAACATTTTAAAATTTGGGTTTTTTATAAGATAAATCCGACTAAATTTATTCTTATTAAATATATAAAATTTATCTTCATCCAATTATTTGATTTTAAAATTTTATACATCATATAAGTATATTTAATAATTACACAAAAATGTTGTAGTAATAATTTTATTAAGAGAAATATCAAATAAATGGTTTTACAAATAGTAAACTAAATATTATATGAACTATTTAATTTTCTCCACTAATTTTCTAGATTACTATGACATTTTAGAAACTATTAAATATTTTAGTTCAAATATATCCTCTCTATGGATTTTATTTAAATTCAAATAAATGAATATTGTCAAAATTGACACTATTGTTATTTTATAAAAATAACATATTATTAAATTTCTTATAAATAAAAAAATGATTAAAAATTATTAATTGAAATTTATATAGTATGAAATGGAATAAATTATCTAATTATGGATAATTCACAGCACATGAGTAATTATTTATAACAATTTAAAATTTAGAATCTTATTACCACAAATACAATTTAATAGATTAAATAAGGATAAATCAAGTTGATAATGTTTAAAATAAATTCCCTACATGTATAAATTTTATTTTTTGATATGATTACAACCCTATAACATCTAATCTTCGAATATGAGTCATTTTTGTATGTTTTTAAGTAGGGTTAGATTTATTATAAATTAATATTTTTAAGATTTCCAAAGGTTCCCCTCTCCTCCCTTATAAAAAGGGAACCCCTACCCACTTCTCTTCACACCCTTTTGAGCATTGAAGCTCGGAAAAACCCTTCCAATTCCTTTTCTCAACCTCTCAAGTTATATCATATAGGTTCGGGTCTTCTCAAAAGACCAACCCTAGTGCCTTAAGAATGAGTTTAAAGGAGGTGCATCGAAGAAGAGGTAATATCTATTACAAATTCTTTCAAATTTATTTCTTCTTCTACATATTATTCTTTAGTTGTTTCATTATGAAGTAATAACATCAGTATAAAACTTACACTGATATTTTATTTTAATTATGAAACAATCCTATTCCACCATCTATCCATCCTATGGAAAACGAAATCAACGCGCGTGCGTACGTACAGAATACTGTCTCCACACCATGGTGTAATCTGTTTTCCACCACCACCTTACTTATATGGGAATAATGTTGTAAATAAATAACTATATATGATTATTGTAAAGTTATATTGATTCTGAAATATTATACATACACTTCGATACAATTCCACGATCATGGGAATGATATCATCGCTCGTGCGTACGGACGGACTACCGTCTCCACGATGCAATTAGATTCATTCTCCATGTTAACCATTCATCAATGATTATAAAGTATATATACTGAATAATAATGAAATATATGACATAATAATGATACTGCATTTATGTATATATATATATATGTATGTCATCCAATTAATTCAATAAGGAAACAAAAAATAGCGTTCATGTGTACGTACGACCTACCATCTCCATGAACAGTGTTTTTCATTTCTTTTATCTATCTATTATATATATATTTATATATATTTAATGAATATATATATGATATATAAATCATGATTTATATTCTGGAAGTAATTAAATCAAGATATAAGCAATAATAATATCAAGAACAACATGTCGAAACACGTACGATAAATGAAATGATTTTACGCAAAACACAGCTTTAACATTGATTTACAAAAGAATGGGTAATATAAAGTCATAAGTGAACCATATATGATATAATAACAATGAATATGATTCTGTAATAAGTTATTGACATTATTTAAATCATTATACAGGAGTTTCGGATATGTACGAATCATATAGGACCTAAGGTAAGGGATAATGTTTTAATCTCAATTGTTTTATATCCGAGATTGCTTATTTGTAAGTATTTACTAGGGTTATATTTATCATCCATGTCCAAGTTTTATAATAAAAATTCATTTATGTTTAAATTCTTTTTTACCCATTTTTGAATTTTACTACATGGTATTTAAGGAATCTTTTTTTGTTTACCATACAAGGTACTTTTTGACTTTTCCGACAGGAGTACGAGAAGATTGTAATTTTCAACTTATACAGAGTGAACAGATTTTTACAGTTTTATAAAGTCTTATTTTTATGATGCTTCCTCCAAAATATTTCATGAATATTTTCAACAAAATCCATTTCTTTTAAAATTTCATTACATTTTTTGAAAAGAAAATGATTTTGAATAAGAAATGATATTTTATTCAAGAATTCATTTCAAGTGTTTTATCAAAACCATTTTCCATATAAGATGACATTATTTCATATTTGTATGTTCCAAGTATAATTTCTCTATTATTTACATGGTTTAAATTTTCTTATGATGAAATGATAACCATTTGTTTTATATGGATTATGTTATGATGGAATGTTGTTTATGAAACCCATTTTATTTTTGGGTTCTGATGAATGATTTATGTTTATATTGTGGCACAAGTAAGAATGATTTCATTATGATATTGGTGGGACCTATATCTCCCTCTAATGAATTGGGTAATGATTTATATCTCATGAGATAGACAAGTCTAGAATGGTAAGTTAATCTAGTTCAGTGATACAGGGCTGGAATGAGGAGTGAACTTGATCCAGAAAGGGACTTTGTCCACTAAGATGGTCTTGGCAGCAATGCCTTGGCTACTATGGAAATCATATCATGTGCGTAATGGATGCCAGAATTACATGTTTTATTATCATGATATTTTATCATGATTCATGTTACTTTATGATATATGCCTTACGTACTTCCATGATTTATGTCTTTGCACAATATTTTGATGTTTAGATTTTTTGTTCAAGTTTTTGCATTCAAATGTTTATGGATTGTTTTATGTCCCCTATGTTTACCCTTACTGAGCATTTGAGCTCACCCTTTTTATGTTTTCTTTTCCCCAAGATTTAAAGAAATGTTTTAGGTAAGGAAAAAAGGGGAAGATCTTTATGGGAGATGTTGAAGATCTTTTACCACGATTAGAAGATTAAATTCTGAGTTTCCAAAGACACTAAAATATTATTGTCCTTGTGTGTCTGTTTTTGTTATGTATTAAGTATTTCAAAAAATTAATGAAATGTCCATGTACGTCAAGCTTTGGGTCTCTACAGTTGGTATTAGTGGAATGTTTTAGACAACCTTTGGAAACTAGGATGCGAAAACTTTAGTGAGATCCCTAGAAATATTTCTAAGGAATGTCTAGGGATGCCCATAAGGTTATATATAAGTATAGGTTATAGTCCTAGAATTATGGTAACGATATTATAATTAAACCTAAGATGTTAGATGTTGAATGTACCCCCTTTGATTATGTTATTTTCCTTGTATGATTTTTGCCTCTCATAGAATTATTTTTGTGTTTTAGTCAATGGAGGGAACCAAAAGGAATTCAGTCAACATTGAATCCAATGGACAAATTGGTGACTATGAGAAACGGAATTGCCTAATGCCTAGAGAGAAAGATATTATGATTATTCCAAATTAGTCATCGCGATATATTATTAACAAGGTGAAATTTAGTGGTATTCATATTTCATCAAATAAAAAGAATATAGTCTTTTATGCATGTTTTCATGTTGAGGAGCATAAAGAAAAGAATATTGAGATTTCTAAATAAGGGAAGAAGAACCTTGAGGAATAACTCAAAAGGAGGGAAAGATGTTATTTGTGTGGAGAAAAGGTTCATAGAGTGACAGAACATTATGGAGTTCAATGTATTATTTGTGGAGAACATGGGTATTACCCAACTCAATGCCCTGACCTAAGAGGTTACTCTTAAATCAAGGAAGGACGTATTCCATGAAAATCATTGAAGAGGATGGATTAAAGTGTTTATGTATTGGTATTCAAGAATAATGTTGTTGAGGTACTTTTATGGTGCATTAGAATATTTTTTTATTAGACTATTGTGGTTTTCAATAATTTTATGGTACCGGTAACCATGAAAAGTGATTCAAATATTTTGGAAAGCAGATGATATGCGCATAATGAAGGGATAAGGAGAAATTGAAAATTTTCATAGTATTCATGAGATAATGACTGATATAAGGAATAAATCATACCATGGTGTGACTCTATCGAAATTTTGGGATTTTAGTATGTACAAAGAGTAAACTTTTGAAAGCATCCATATTTTCAGTAAGGTTCAATGGGTATCCATTTTTTCCTATAATACAAGATTAAGGTATTCACATGTTTGGAATGCGATCAAAAAGATATATCTTGTGATATATGAGGGATAAATGATGGTATTTACATGCTTATTATATGAACATTTTAGTAATCATTCTATTTATACAATAAGATTAGACAAAAGTATTTTCAAAAAGACTAAAAGTTGTAATGGATTATGTTGGACATCAGATAGTATTGTTTAAGGATAGAGCTTTTTAATATTATTATAGTAATGTTTTAAAAAAAGGACAACCTGCAGGACGGGAGACAACCCGTCGCGTCGGACAAGGTTGCGGGAATCGAACCCACAACCGAAGTGTGACAGGCTTTCATCACCTACCACTGGCCTACAGGAAGTCCCGGGTTTTAGAAATTAGTTTTATTTTATTAAGTGGTATGATAGATGATGTATAAGTCCATTTTTGAGACCATGTACGATTAAAATCACCATATATGGGATTATGTATATTTAATATCTTATACTCACCTTTTATTGTGATAGAGAAAGATGGAATGACGTATCATTCTATCGCGTGATCTTATAATACTTCAAGAATGTCAAATTCAACTTCATATCTTTAAATAAGAAATGAAGCGGAAATTTATCATGGAATTACTAATGATGATTTTACACTGAAATCAAGTAAGTATTTATCCTATACAAAAAATCATCAACATTAGGGAAATGATCTTGAAAACCAAAAATGTTGTCCTAGTACTCTCATATCCAATGAATCTGATGGAACCTTTGATCATCAAAAATTTATGGCTGTGTGATTATTGGATTTTTCATAGCCATGTTCTCTACCACTCTTCATCAGAACTTGTTGGTTAGATTTTTCTTCCAAATCCATATTTTTCACCTATGTTCTCTTATGTGGGAAACTTGTGATTAGTTAATTTGGGTAACCGTTACGTTTTATAATTTAGTTTTTAAAGTTATGTTTTGGTATTCCTTTTTACGATGTGGTTTTCTATTAAATAAACTTTCAAGTAGTAACCATTTATAACCCCAACGAATTTCGAGGTCGAAATTCCATTTAAGGGGGGTGAATGTAACACCCAGATATTTTATAAGATATATATTCTTTTTAATTTCTTTCATATATTCTGTTGTACGCTACACCAATATTATCTTGCGCTATACGGAACACCGTATTAGCTTGCAGTATACGCAACATTATTCTTGGATCGTGTTACACACAATTTCAAGTTTGTTTGATAGTTATTATTCTACGCAACATTGAGTGCGTATGTATATATATATATATATATATTCAATGTATAAATGAAATATGATTTTATTTTTTAATACTCAACAAAAAAGGAGTCTTGTACTACACGCAACCATGATTTGGCTTACATTACACGCAATCGCGACCTTCCTCGATAGTGTGTGTTGTACGCAATACCGGGTTTCACTATACAATGATATATGGTTATAATATTATCACGAACTAGCCGTTATGAATTATATTAAATACATTTTGAATTTTATAACATTATTATTCATCTTACACATTTTCTATAACACGGTATAAGAACAAAATAAATTTTTCGTGTAAAATAAGTATTTCTCAAAAAATGCAGTTTTGCCACCTTTTGATGGCACACACACTCTAAATCTAGTTTTTGACATGTTTATAAGTTCAATTTTACATAATAAAATTATACATTGGAATCAGGATATAAAATTTTACCTTGGATAAATTTTTCATTTTATTCCGACAACTTTCATATTTTAATGAATAGTAAAAACACGCTATATTTTAATTAAAAACAACATTTTTCATCATAATAAATTATGTGGTTAAATTATAAAATTGAATGGTTTTAAAGTATAAATAGAATATATTTTTACTGTTTAATATAATTTATGTCATTAGCATTGATTTTACATTGAATTCGTATGTTAAATCAATTCAATCTTCTGCAATGTTTTAAACAAAAACCTGTTTTATTTTGACAACGGGATTAATTTTAATTTAATTTCTAAAACTTCTATATATTGAATTTGAAAAAATGGATTCCATATTTGGAATTTGTGGGTCATTATTATATTAATAGACTACGTTTTATTTTTGTGCATTATGAATAGTAACTACAGTAAATTTTATTTACCATCGTTAAAGGTAAATCGGGTAATTAAGGGTAAATATAATATTATAAAATTACCATAACACTTGTATTAATACAATTGGATGATTATATTTCGTCCTAAGTAATATTTGGGTCGAAATGGAATCCATTAGAACCCACTTGGATGTGATTAATACCTTTAGTTTATTTTATTTAAAGAAAATTTAAATATGTCTCACTGAAATATTAATAATTAAAGTATTTTTAATATAAAGTTATAAAGAATATAAATTCGTTTATAAATACTCATTTCAAATCTAATTTTTTTTTTATCATGATAATTTATTTTTAATTTTTAAGAGTTATTTAATTAACTTATTAGCTTATATATTAATGATGCATAAATTATTTACTTAGTAAAAAAATCAATAATATTTTTTTATTGAAATTGTAATACATATTAAAGGGCCCACAAACCAGATCAAAACTTATTTTTATTGTGTATATACACCATAAGCATCCACTGACCTAATATATGACCGTTTGGAGTATTATAAAAGTGATTATGACACTTATATTTTTTTTAAATGATGTCTAAGTTGTCATCTTCATAATTTAATAAATATAACATTTTAAAATTTTGTTTTTTATAATTTAAATCCGACTAAATGTATTCTTATGAAATATATAAGATTTATCTTTATCCTAGTATTTTATTTTTAAATTTTATGCAACAAATAAGTATATTTAATAATTATACAAAAATGTTGTAGTAATTATTTTACTAATTGAAATATCATATAAATGGTTTCACAAATTGTACAATAAATATTATATTAACTATTTAATGTTCTCCACTAATTTTCTAGATTACTATGACATTTTAGGAACCTATTAAATATTTTAGTTCGAATATAGCCTCTCTGTGGATTTTATTTAAATTCAAATAAATTAATAGTGTCAAAATTGACACTATTGTTATTTTATAAACACAACATATTATTAAATTTCTTAAAAATCACAAAAATATTTAAAAATTATAAATTTAAATTTATATAGTTTAAAGTGGAATAAATTATCTAATTATGGAGAATTCACAGCACATAATTAATTATTTATTATAATTTAAAATTTAGAATCCTATTACCACAAATACAATTTAATAGATTAAATAAGAATAAATCACGTAGATAATGTTTAAAATAAATTCCCTATATTTATAAATTTTATTTTTTGATGATATTACAACCCTATATCATCTAATATTCGAATATGAGTCATTTTTGGAGGATTTTAAGGGGGGTTATATTTATTATAAATTAATATTTTTAAGATTTCCAAAGGTGCCCCTCTCCTCCCTTATAAAAAGGGAACCCCTTCCCACTTCTCTTCACACCCTTTTGAGCCTTGATGGTCGGCCAAACCCTGACAATTCCTCTTCTCATCCTCTCTAGTTATATCATATAGGTTCTGGTCTTCTCAAAAGTCCAACCCTAGTGCCCTATGAAGGGGTTTTAAGGAGGTGCATCGAAGAAGAGGTAATATCCGTTACCGATTCTTTCAAATTTATTTCTTCTTATACATATTCTTATTTAGTTGTTTCATTATGAAGTAATAACATCAGTATCACTCATATACTGATATGTTATTATAAATATGAAACAATATTATTCCACCTTCTATCCATCCTACAGAAAATGAAATCACCGCGTGTGCGTACGTACGGAATACAGTCTCCCCACCGTGGTGTATTTGTTTTCCACCACCACCATACATGGATGGGTATAATGGAGTAAATAAATAACAATATATGATTATTGTATAGTTATATTGATTCTGAAATATTATACATACACTTCAATACAATTCCATGATCATGGGAATGATATCATCGCTCGTTCATATGTATGGACTGCCATCTCCACGACATGAGGAGATTCATTCTCCATGTTAACCATTATTGAATGATTATAATGTATATATACGGAATAATAATGAAATATATGACATAATAATGATATTGGATTTATGTATATATATATGTGTGTCATCTACTTAATTCTATAAGAAACAAAAAACAGCGTTCATGTGTACGTACGACGTACCGTCTCTATGAAAGATGTTTTTCATTTCATTTATCTATATATTATATATATATATGTACTTAATATATATATGATATATACATCATGATTTACATTCTTGAAATAAGTAAATGAAGATATAAGTAATAAAAATATCAATAACAACAAGTTGAAACACGTACGATAAATGAAACGATTTTACCCAAAACGCTGCATTAACATTGATTTACAAAAGAACGGGTAATATAAAGTCATAAGTGAACCATATATGATATCATAAAAATGAATATGACTCTGTAATAAGTCAATGACATTATTTAAATCATTATACTTGAGGTTCGTATATATACGAAGCATATCGGACCTAAGGTAAGGGATAATGTTGCAATCTCAATTGTTTTCTATCTGAGATTGCTTATACGTATATTTTTACTGGGGTTATATTTATAATCCATGTCCAAGTTTTATAAAAAATTTCATGTATGTTTAAATTCCCATTTACCCATTTTTTAATTTTACTACATGGTATGTAAGGAATCTTTTTTTTGTTTACCATACGAGGTACTTTTTGACTTTTCTGGCAAAAGTACGAGGAGATTGTTATTTTAACTTATACGGCGTGAACGAATTTTTACGGTTTTATATTTCCTTATTTTTATGAATCTTCCTCCAAACTATTTCATGAATATTTTGAAAAAAATCATTTTATTTTAAAATTGCATGAAATTTTTTAAAAATAAACTGATTTTTAAGAAGAAAGGATATTTTCCTTAAGAATTCATTTCAAGTGTTTTATCAAAACCATTTTCCATCGAAGATGACATTATTTCATATGTGTATGTTTCAAGTATAATGTCTCTATAATTTATACGGTTTCACTTTTATTATGATGAAATGATAACCATTTGTTTTATATGGATTATGTTATGATGGAATGATGTTTATGAAACCCATTTTATTCTTTGGGATATAATGAATGATTTATGTTTATGTTGCGGCACAAGTAAGAATGATTTAATTATGAGATGGGTGGGACCTATATCACCCTTCAATTCATTGGGTAAAGATTTATATCTCATGAGATAGACATGGCTGGAACTTAAGTTAATCCGGTTCAGTGATATAGGACTGGAACGAGGAGTGAACTCGATTCAGAAAGGGACTTTATCCACTAAGATGGTCTTGGAAGCAATGCCATGGCTACAAGGGAAATCATATAATGTGATTAATGGTTACCAAAATCACATGTTTTATTCCCATGATATTTTATCATGATTGATGTTCCTTTATGATATATTACTTACGTACTTCCAAGATTTATGTCTTTGCTAAAGATTTTGATGTTTAGATTTTATGTTCATGTTTTTGCATTCAAATGTTTATGGATTGTTTTATGTCCTCTATTTTTACCCTTACTGAGCATTTGAGATCACTCTTTTTATGTTTTCTTTTCCCCAAGATTTAAAGAAAGGTTTTAGGTATGGAAAAAAAGGGGAATATCTTTATGGGAGATGTTGAAGATCTTTCACCATGATTAGAAGATTATATTCCGAGTTTCCAAAGACACTAAACTATTACAGTCCTTGTGTGTCTGTTTTTTTTATGTATTAAGTATTCTGCAAAAGTAATGTAATTCCATGTACGTCAAGATTTGGGTATCTACATGAACTCAAAAGAGTAAACCCATGTAGCGAGAGTATGCCGATGACTCCCAAGATCAATGACCTTAGGGAACCAAATGAATCCCACATACTCGAGCATCATCTCAAGTTAACTCAGTAAAAAAGAAAGTCAAATTACAAGAAATAGAGATAAAATTACTAAATGATGGCCAAAAAACTATGGAGTCATGATCCCCAATTGCTGAAAGCCGCACATTAAGTCATTTCATTGCTCTATGTGCAAATTTATTGTTTTTTTATTTGGATGTTTTTTGATTTTTTGAATACTAATTTTAAAACTAAAATGATTACCAAACCTATGATATTTAATTTGGGGACCCCATGAACTCAAATTAATACCCCACTATCCAAAAGACGTGAATTTTGATCTTTTTTTTATTTGGATGAAAATATAAACAATAAAATATCACATTGGATAGCCACACTTTCAAAAATCTATGCTCATGAAATTATAAATGGATTAAAATCAGAATAAAGGAATGGTAAATTATTTGATATTCAGTATAAAAGTTTTCAATTTGAATTATCATGTTCAATTTTAAAGGAATTTTTACTTCCATTTAACAAAAAAAAATTCAAATCATTTTTTTCGTACAAAAGGGAATAATATTATCTCATCTCTCCCAAACATAAAATTACATTGCCCCAGTGTTTGAAGAAAATAAAATTTAGAAGAGGTTGAGGTAGATAAGGGATGTTCAAAAAGGAAATCGAAATATGAGGATCATGGAATGAAGTAACCTGGTGGTTGAAGTTGATGATCTTGCTGCTCCAATTTTGTCATTTTGATATCAATGTCACTTGCAGAGTTCCCCAGTAGAAAAAGGGAAAAAACAAAAACAAACAAAATATATATATATATAAGGAAAATATAATTATATATATAATAATTATAGAATAAGGAAGCACAATAAGCCATCGATTAGTGGTAAATGCACACCCTTGTCTCACTTCGGTCCCGGGTTCGATTCCCCGCGGCTTCGCCGGTTGTGATGGGGTTTGACCCACAACCTACGACGTGTCCCATTTTATTTTTTATTTTTTTATTTATGTTTTGTATTTTTATTTTAACCTACAAATGAATAAAATAAAATAAACTGATAATACATTGTCTTATTTTAAAATTTATGGGTAAGGTATTACTCAAGGATCACACCACGTGACATGGATAAATATGGTGATCCCCTTTCGTACCCATCCATAATCATAATAGAAGAACATGTAAAATATATATATATATATTTATTATTTTTTATTATAAAAATTATTCATTAATTCTTATTTAAAATATAAAGTTGATTAAAACAACAAAATGATTGGAAACTTGAAAACCATGGGTTGCCTCCCATACAGCGCTTTGTTTAACGTCGTTAGCCCGAAATGGACCCCCTAACTTACCCAATATAAATTTAAAACATTTTATGGACCCCATATTTCTCCAGGTCCACTAGAATGAAATTTATTCTTTGTTTATAATTTTTGTCATGTGCAGACATATGTTCTATAATGAGTGGAAAAATCCAAGGAATATCAGAAATGGATGATCCAGTTTCTTTTATAGTCTTTCCAAAGAAAGTAAGAATCATTGCCTCTTTATTGGTTTCAAGATAAGAAATTGTAAAAATTGGAATTTTTTGGCTATCCCAAATGAATGGAAACTTGAGGTTGGATGGAAAATCCTTTTGTTCATGTTCGGGTAGGCTAAAACTTTCTGACATAGGTTGGGACTTTGAATCAAATTCAATTTCATTTTCAAAATGGATCAACAGAACTGGTTCCTTTTGAATAGAATATTCCACCACAAAATTGGAACGATCAATTTTAGGAATGGGTATGGACTCAATGTTTTGATATTTCTCTCAATGGTTCAATGGTTGGTGTTTTTGAAAATTTATCAATGGAGTTTGACTTAGGAGACTCAATCCATTGTGTAAAATTCTAATCTTTTGAATCCAAAAAGTCAATTTTTTCTTTATTTTAAAGTCCCTTCAGCAATTCCTTGAACCTATTCATCTATCCCAAATCCAATGGTTTGTTCTTAAATAATGTTACGACAGTTATGTGGAAGAAAACATACCTCTTTCAATAATGGGGAAGGGATAACATGAGTGGGAATGGGTTCCATAACCATATCAAAGTTTTTTAATTCTAATCTCAAAGATGAAACCTCCAAATTCATTTTCTATTTTTTTTACACAATGTTTCAAGTAATGGTTGTGGATCATGATGGGAAAGGGGTTTAGAAAGATGGTCTATTCAAGGTGGATAATTAATTTGTTGGAATTGCACAGGAGGGAGTTCAGATTGGCTTTTTGGGAATTGAAACTCATTATATGTTGCGATGTTTTGTGGATCATAGGAGTAAAAATATTGTGGTTCATTATGTATTTGATGATCCCACATGTAGAAATTAGGATGTTCATTGTACAGCACACATGGAGTTGGTTGATCAATGTAGGGATAGGTTTCCCATTTTTTTACTTGTTCAAAATTGAATTCCATAGGAGTGAGGGGGTGTGAAAAGAGAATATGGTTGAAACAAAGGATGATAATGTCTAATATAACTTAATTAGGTCCCAGGAAATAGTTCCAAAATTTTATTCACCCACAAATTTACCCAATAGAAGAGGGTAGAATGGCCTTGTAGTCTAGCTTGGGTTGTGGAATCCTCAGAGACCTAAGAAAACAACCTATTGTAATGTACATTCTATGGACTGTTTTTGGATATGACGTGGAAAAATTGGGTTTATTTTATATGGGTTTAAGTGAACTCTAAGACAGTGATGTTAATTCAATTTTAAAGTATGATTTGATCCTAGGTTTTCACTTGGGGTGGATTGGATGCATTCCCTTTTCAACTATTTTAATTTATTATATTTTATATTATTTCATTTACGAAGATCAAACAAAATCATCACTCACTAGTTTAATGCCTACACACCCAAATACTATTCACCTATACACATGAAGGATCAAATCTTTGAGAACTCCATGGTAAATATTTGTATTAGCACTTGAACTGTGTTTCCGTAAAATTCAATAAGAATGAAGAAGCTTTAAAAATAATAAATTTAAAATCACAATTAAAAGAAGTGATTATAAATTAATGGGGAGATAAATAACATCCAATCCTACCCCACGCTACTCCCATAGACCAACCCATAAAATTTTCATCCCTCCATTGATCCTACGGTTTCAATGGAAGTGGAATGTAGACTCATGAGGGAGGAATTGGAGAAGTAAAAAAAACAATTATATAACAATCACTCTACCGTTGTGTGATAATCTCACAAGGTTTGGTATGAACAACTTCAAACCTTGAGGAAATGGAATCAAAGTGATAAGAAGAAGAATATAAAAAGATAATATGAAGTACTTTTATAGATAAGTTAATGTAATTAAAGGAACTTACAATTGAAGGAATGAGATTACAACATTGAATTAGCAGCATAACATTAAGATGAAGCAAAGATAAAAGATCCTCAACTCCTCCACCACCACTACCTTAAATAAACATTTTTGAAGCCAAGGGTCCAGCCTCCGATATTATAAGTATCCTAAATTAATTCTGGTAGGCCATAGATGGGTGGAAAGTTGAGAGAGAGTTGATTTTTTCCACCCTTGACCTGAGGTGGCAGCCAACTTTCATCGAACGAACATACATGTCTGAATGGCCTTCTAGATGGCTGAATTGGAGTGGTCCATAGATTAAACAAGTGAATATACGGATGTCTCCTAACTCTCTATAAATGTTCGGTCCAAATGGATATGTGGTTGCCGAGATATGATTAAATTGGTTGGCTATTTTTTGGGCTGCAGAATCCGGCCCAGAATTTTATCTCCAAATTGGACCGCCTTAATAACCACAATGGAGGCCAAATTAGCACTGGATCTTGAAGAATTATTTGTTCCAATATATTTATTATAGAATCCAAAGAAATTGTGGTTTCATTGAGATTGTATGTTTGGCCCCACATTCTCATCATTGGGTTGGTGTCTAATATGTCTTCTCCACAATTGTTTGCATGAAATCCCATTTTGGTGGTCTTCCAATGTGAATCTTCCAACACTCCACAAGTATGAATTGTTCCCAATATACTTATAAACCTAAAAATTAAATATGAAAATAAAATCAAGATCATTGGGTACTTTAAATGATGTTCAAAAGGTTACCACATAATAGTGCATTTTAAGAAGGAATTACAATCATAATGTGAAATGATGTTCAAAATGTAAAATGCACTAAAAATTGTGTTAATGAATAATAAAGCACATAAAAATTATATATATTAACAATGAATATTAGCCTCATTTAGTGGATAATATATTCATTAGAAATAAATATAGGTCCCACCCATCACAAATTGAATAGAAAACATACGTGTTCTACAAGATCATAAGACATTCATCATATTAGAACCCATGAAATGAAATGGGTTTCACAAACATTGCTTCATTGTATAACCTATGGAAAAAAATAATGTTTCATGATCATTTAATAATTTCACTATAGAATAAAACATGAAAAAATGGGTCTCATAATAAATTTTTCATGGTATAACTTGTGGAATAGAAATATGTTTCATAAAAATCATATCATCATAAGAATAAACCACTCAAATAATAAATAATAACATTGTCCATAACACCCTGAGTTCTTTTTAATTACATTTTTTCAAATAAATTAAATTTATTTAAATTCTTGTGCTACAAGAAACACCATGTTATAATTTCACCACACACAATATTGGATTATCTTTAATCACATAAAATATTGATTTTTAACAAAACCACAATATATTATGAATATTGTTTTTTAATGTGACAGTTTTAAACCAGTCATAAAGCATAGTTATATGAATAGAAATAAATAATTTTAAAATATTATGTATAATGGAATTATATAAAGGAAAAATAATGATAATAAAATTTATAATTTTTATAAAAGTCATTAAATGTATCAAAAAACATGTTTTTTGAAGAAAACAGTTTTTCTGTCATTTGGTGAATAATAATAAAATTACTTTTTGAAAATTATAAACTTAATTTGATAAAATATACTTAATTTTTTAAGTATAAGATTCATTTTTATATTAGCCATAATATTTTTGAACATTCTGAAAACATTCATTTTTTGATGAAAAATGAATGTATTAAATTTATTTATCACGGTTAAGGTAAAAATGGGTTTATCAGGGGTAAATCTAAAAATTAATGGTATAGAAGACATATAAAAATGACTAAAAACTATTTAATATAAATATATATACCATTACTCCTAAAAGGTTCCGTAATTTTCTTTTTTGGACCCTTGTGACCTATGAAAAATGTGGGAGCACTCAATTCTTTTAAAAAATACTATGCATGTCATATCTCCCACTTATAAAAGGCCACCCTCAATCTTCTATTAATCACAAACTCTAACCATTTAGGTTAAAACTAGACATAACCAAATAACATACCCACTTTCCTCACCTTATCCTAGAAGACTTGGTTTGTAATGAATGATAACAAAGGATGGTTTTAGTGGAAACCTGAGGAGGTTGCTCGAAGAAGTGGTCGCATTCATAAATGAGTGTTTTGTTTTATTTCTTTTTCCACTTCCAAGAATAATTATTATACCATTATGATATAATAATATTTTTATATTCCATATAATAAGATTTTTTTATGTTAATTACCTGATTTTATCTCTTCTTCAATATAATAGTTTACAAAATCGTTGTTAATGTGTAATGAAGACTACCACCTCACAAACCGATGTTGTTCATTTTTCCATTACCTCCTATCATGGTTGGACAAAAATTTGTATTTATTATTTATAGATTATATTTATGATATTATTAATTTTTTTAAATTATTATATCACACAAACCTTCATGATTTATCTTTTATGGAAATATGATAACATCACTCATGTGTAAGGTGGACAAACACAACGCAATGCATTGTGATTCGTTCATGATTTACACCAAAGGTATTAAAGATGGGTTTAAAAAGAATATGTGATATATATGAAATTAAATTTATTATATAAGGATAATATATCATTTAACATTATTTCTCTCAATTCAATAAGAAATTAGAACATCATTCTTGCATACGTACAACCTACCATCTCCATGAGTGATGTATTTCCTTTTCTATCAGTATTTTTTTGGATTACTATAAAAACATTTATACTGAATATATATGATATTTATATATTTTTTATAATTATAGAGATTATTTCCCCAATGTAAAATTAAGGGGACAAAAAATATAACAAATTGAAACATATATGAAAAACAAATCTGTAATTACCCAAAACATAACTTTAACATGGAATTGTTAATAAATGAGTAATAAAAGGTAATAAGAAATTCATATATAGTATTAAATATATAAATATTATTATATAATTATTTATAGTAGGATTATATTTATTATACATGATTTTTTTAATGTGTCCAACAAAAATTAACACTTAAGGTAAGGGATTTCCATCTCACTTTTTACCTTTGTGAGACACGTTCCATTTTCACCATCTCTTTCATTTATGTGGTTTATATATAATACCAATAAATGTATATTATTATTATTATCATGAAATTTACTAGGTTATACATATCCATTTTATTGTCTCTCTTTCATAGAATTTATGGTTAAAAAAGTTAACGAATCGGTGAGGGATTTTGTCTGTCACTTTTATTTTCAGGAGACATATACCAATTCACCACTCGTTTCTTTTGTGTGGTGTACATACTGCCCCTTTGACATGTTATTTTAGGAATAAAATTATTTTAATTATATTTAATGTTTAATTTAATGTTTTTATTTATTAAATATTATTATTCAAAAGATAATTATTGTGATATGGTATTTTTGTCTCAATTTTCATTCATTGAGACTTTTGTAATGTTATGAAACTATACTCCTTTATGAGCATCATATATGGCCCCTTTGACATATATTATCAATGAATTATTTATTATGATGATTTTTTATGTTTCATTTAATTTTATCATTTCATGGGGATTATGATTTAAAGTCACCAAGTGGTCAAAGCTTTGTGTTACAATATCATCGTTTATTAAGATTATTTATGATTAAGTGTCCAATTTTGAAATATTATGATATAACTCACATAAATTATTATTATTTTCTTATCTTTTGGTTATTAATAATATTTTCATGTAATAGTACCTGTTTCCCCTATTTTTAGTCAAAATAATTGAGAATGTATTTAAAACAAAATTGGATTTATCTCTCTCTTCACTTGGAAATATGTTTTCTTTCAACAACATGTTTTATAAAAAAATTAAAAAATGATTTTTTATTCACCAATAGATTTTAAAATTCATTTTTACCAATTTTATAATTTAAAAAAAATTATTCTTGATGTCACTTTCTAAACATTGTAGGATTGTCTTTTACGAAAAATGTGAAAGGAGTCATTAATTTAACATTTATGGAGTGAATGAAAACTCCAATCATCATAACCACTATTTTCATTAAATATTAATTCCTATGTTTTTAGCGTTATTTTCCAAGAAAATCATTTTCAAAATATTTAATGTTTTAGTGAAAATCGAATAAGAATTTAATTTTTCCTCAAGAAATGATTTAAATGATTTTTAAAACATTATTTATATGTTTCAAAGTATATCATCAAAGAAAAGGATTTTCAATATTTTTTATGAATTTTTTCTTTTCAAAAGTTATTTTTAAGGAAAATTTATATTCCTCAAGAAAGGTAACAATTTATTTATCTTCCAAATTCATTATTCATCTAAGAAGACATCCTTTGGTATAATTTATGCTTTACTAGGGATATGGACCAATGAAACAATTATTATTCAATCTCTGAAGGGTTCATGTTTATGATGAAAATATTTTTATGAATCCTATTTATCTTCCATGGGTTATACCATAATAGAAATCTAATAAAACCCACTTTGTTTTAGAATTTATGATATGATCAAATGATAAAATGATTATAAAACCTATATTTTTACATAGGTTATGATTAGATAAAATGTTTATAAAATCCATTTCACTTCATGGGTTATGAGATGATGAATGTTTTGTGGTCTTATGGTATATTTATGTATGGTTTTTATTATGTGATTGTAGTTATGTTTAACCAATTATAGCAGTTATGTTATAACCAAGGATGGTTCTTATTTAATAACCAAAGACAGTTTGGAATTATATTTCCCTACATTGTAATGTTTAATGATTTATATCTCATATGATAGATAGTACTGGAATAGGGAGTGAACTCAGTTTTGTAAGGGAGTGGATATGGCTCTAAAACATAGGTACCTGGGTGTAGTGACTCCAAAAATGGTGCATTGATCTAGACATGATTTCCACATGGTGCATGATAATCAGCCTTTTTTCACACCTGGTTAGACACTCCCAGTGGATATTCCTTTTAAATTTAAAAAACATTTATGAACCATCATGATGTATTTAAATAGATGATGACTATGAATGACCTAGGATGAACCGAAGGTGTCATATATTAATTTTAATTTGCATTTATTTAGACCTCCTAAATGATTTTTTGGATTATTTGATTTTCTATTATGATTAGAATTACTCACACTATGATTGGTGGTTTTAGCCAATGGAAGGAACCTGAAGGAACCACAATGCCATTGAATGTGATGTATAATTTTGTGATGATCAGAGAAATGGGTTGATTACAAGGGTGATGGAAATTATGATTATTCCTAATTAGTTGTCACATTAAATACTTAACAATGTTCGACTTAATCGACTACCAGAATAACAAAATAAAAGAAGGAATGAGTTCAATGAGAGTTATGGTACTGGATACCACGGAGTAAAGAAGATTTAGTTTTTAATGGGTCAATAATATGACAACAAATTCCAAATTAGATGTCTTATAGGAACGAGGTTATTTTGTACTATTGAAAATAAGGACTCAACATAATTAACTGTAAATGGAAAATGAAATGTTTGGTAAACACAATGGATTTTAATAATGGTCTCCCAAAGATAACATCAATTTTTCAAAGCTTTAAATGTAGAAATTAAGGGTATTATGTTAATTGATTTCCATATTTTAATCCTTGTGGAAAAATTAGAAAGGTTCTATGATTAAGGGTTATATTTTTGAAGATAAAGAGACAATAAATGATATATTAAAAGAAATAGGTATTAAGGAATGAGATGATGAAGTGTAGTAAATGGTTTGAGAATTAAGTTGGGTTAATTATGTATTTAATAATTAGAATTCAAATATTTTGTTATATGAATCATGAAACATATAAGTATTTATTAGTATATTTTTTTGTAAAGGGTTTTTAATAATATGGTGAATGATATTGATGGACATGAAGAGTGATTGAGTGGAAAGGTGATACTTTGATTATGGTAAGGTAACCCATAATATATTCTTAATGTTTCAAAAAGGGGATTTAGTTTAGATACATAAATGATTGATATGGATAATGTAAATTAGATAGTATTGATGACCTAAGAATAGATAAAGGATTTCTTGAAAAAATGATTTACCTTATCATTAATGGAGTTTACAACATTATTGGATCAATATAATATATTCAATAACTTGTGGTTTTATTCGAGGAAGGAGAAACCATGAATTTTTTCATTGAGGGTCTATGGTAATACTAGTTTCAATAGAATGCATAATGAAGGTAATCACATGTTTGACTAAAAATTTACTTTTTATTAATGAAAAGTCATGTGACCATAAAATAAATGAAGTTTCTCTAACTCATAGATAAATATAATGATAAAGTATGATAGTACCACCAAACATGAAGTCCCTAATTGATGAAAATTGTGCATCTCTTGACCAAATAATCCAGCACCCATTCTATATTATTATTCCCTTGGAGAAGCCTGACTAATACAACAGATCCCAATACAATTTTTTCACTGTGAAGGTTGTAACCCCTATACAATAGAGGTGTAGTTACCATGGGTCTAGCCTCTTCTCTAGGGGAATTACCTGAACCATAAAAGGAACTGGATCCCTATATCACTAAACACAATTTTCTCTCTCTAGACCTCTCCCATTAATCTCCACATCAATACCAAAGCTATCCGCATTTAATTGCAATATAATACTCTAAGGCTTCCATCTATCCTACCTACCCTGATTACCTTAACTGACATCCATGTTATTATAGGGCCCTAGAGGAATCCTTCTTATCACCGAAGGATCCATCAAACACATAATAATGACCCCCATCTCTACCACTAATTCCATAACCCTTGCCTAAAATAAATTGGAACGATTATTTTTCCCCCATAGCCTCTTTTCTAGATACACAACGATTCCAACACACATCTCTGAACTCCATACAAAAAACACTCACCTATGATCCTTGCTATCTTGATCCTGGGAACTAATTCTTGATTACCCCTGTAGTGTCTCCCCTTCATACTTATATTAATTACCTATTCCATGAAATACCAAACTCTTTTCTCCCACTCACCTTGAAAAAACTTGTTCCACTATGTTTCTTGATACGGACTAGTTGGAAATGACATCATGAGGACAGAACCAATCGTTTATTTTATACATTCTCATCCATTGGAATTGAATGATTCCACTTCCTCCAAACTGAAGTATTTATATTGTATAATATCTCCTTTCACGCCCAGCATCATGTTCCATTAATTTTTCCTACTTCTTGCATGCAAAATGTTCCTGACGTCCCTTCCACCAAATCTACCTAAGGTAAAACATGAAAAAATACACTTTCCTTATTCATCAACCTCCCTAATACTATCATAGACTTACTTATGATCTTATTTTAGGATGTATTACATCAAATATGGATAAATACTAGCATCCTTGAATGAAAATTATGGTAATTAACACCCCAGATAATAAAACATCCCTTCCATCTTGTTAATCCACCACATATTAATATATTTTTGACATAAAATCCAATAACCCTTTATTTATTTCACCTCCATTCATTCTAAAATGCACCACATTAGATTTACATTCCCCATAGTTGGTGTTTTAATTCCCTCTAGTATTCCCCATACGTAACCCTTATAAAAACTTATAATAACTAAAATCTATCAATGACCCCCCATGCCAACTATACTTGCATGGAATTCATGGTATATTTCACACTCAATACCCTAATTCCAACTTTCCAAGTTACCCTTTCCATCCATTTCCATGATGCCTAGATGAATTTTCCAAATTTATTAGTATCACATAATAATGTTTCCATAACATTATATAATGTGTAGATAGTCCCCTTTGGTTTCTTGATGATGGATAAAACATGTATTGGCATAAAGCTAAGTATAATATTTATCAGTGTAATCCTTCCTCGAATTGATACGAACATAGTTTTCAATTCCATATTCTTCCCATGATTCGTCTAATGATTTCCTCAATCAATTCCTTTTGATCCTTCAATAGGATATAGGGGCTTCGAAATAAACCATTTTTAATTTTCACCTATGTATACCCATTTTTTCTGGTATTACATTATTGTGTATTCCTAAACATTTATTTTATGAAAACTAAAATTTTACTATGATTCATGAATTGGATACTAATATTTTCATAATTTATCATTATTTTAGTAAATCTTATAATTGATCTATATCTTCCATTACTAATAAATTACATGGCTACAATAAACATTAAATGTGATACAAGTCCACTTCTGAACCAATTTTTATAAGGGGGAATCATCCCATATTCCATGATTTGGTGTATATTCTTTGTAATAACCTCTTGATAAATGATAAATAAGATGGGTGAAAATGGATCTCCTTTTTTTACTCCCCAAATAGATTTGAAAAAAAATCCAAACCCTCTTCTCGTAAGAGAGATGGTAATCCACGTTGATATATAGAATCCAAAACAAAAATAACAAAACCACTCCTAAAATTTTACTTTTCTTATGACCCATATAATTAACATCAATTAAATTATATCATATTCCTTATCAGTGTCCACATTAATCATTATATTGGATCCAATTTTCTATTTATTTACATAATCCACAATTTCATTAGCAATTCTGATTATCCCATGAATACTTCTCCCTTCCACAAACCCACATGAATCTACAAATATTAATCTTGGTATAACATTTCTGAGCCTCCAGTGGATGTGAAAGGAAATAATATTATATGAAAAGTTACGTAAATATATAGTTCTATACTCATTAAGAGAAATAGGGTCTTTCACCTAGGGAATCATAAAAACATCAGATGGCCGAAATCCTATGTTCATCAATCCAATCCGAAAAGAATCTTACACTGCCTCCCCCAATTATGCTTTAATAATATAACAATAATCAATAAAAAAATGTGACTATAAAAAATCAGGACAAAGTGATCTCTACTAGTTCATACTTAAAAAGGTCTCCTTGATCTCTTCTTTCTCTATAATAGCCACCTAGACATCATTGTCCCTATCTTCCTCCACTCTCGGTAAATAGATCATGAACATCTCTATTAAATCATGCATTTTTTCACTTCCTTAATTAATATTTTCTTCTCTAAGTCCCTCTAAGTATTCCAAAATCGTCTTCCCAACCAATTTCACATCTGATATAAAGGATACATCCTCTATTTTTAGTAAAATTCTATTATTACATCTCTTTTCTTTCAAACATTCCTAGAAGCAAGAAATATCCTTGTCCCCCTCCAAAATTAAAATCACTCTTTATTTTTTTTCTACAAACCCTATCAATGTATAATATTTTCTTAGCCAAAAATTGTTCTTTTCCACTAACAAGGCTAACCAATCATCACACCATTAATTTTATAAGATTTCCTATAATCTTTTGAAGTGTTACTTTATTTCTTCCAGATATAAATCATCACATGTTTTATTTAATGACCACTCCTTTATTTTCATTCATCGATGTTATATATGCTTCATGATGTCAAACCATGCAGAACCCCTCTTAATTTCTCTCATGACTCCTTAACCATCTGTATGATTCCATCCATCCTATGTCAGTACATAGAATGAATGAACTATTTATTTCTCCATTTCCACTTCATTAATATAACTATGGGTGGAGATCGATTAGATAATGAATCGGTCATATGAGTAACCGTGGATTTTTCATATGTATCCACTCCCTAATGTTTTGAAATTCATCAGTCATGCATACTAAAAAACCTCATGGATCATTAATATTATTGCACCATGTATATTTTCTTATAGGAAATCCCTTATTCATAAGTCCCTCAGTGGCTTAAACTCCCTAAAATATTTCATTTCATTGGTTGATATGAAATCTCCTCTTATCTATTCTAATGTCACCATATCTATTTCTATGTCTCACCCTACGAACTAATGTAGACTACCTAATTATAACAAATTTAGCTACTTCCAAATGGTAGATGTATATGAAGCCCCACAGTTAGCATGAAAAAAGGATAAAACAATATCAGTACCCCCAACATTTATTTTGATTTTAATAAACTCTAAGTAATCATTCACAAGATCAACTAATATACCTCATTTCACAAAAATCCATATGTTACTAATAACAAGGATTACATGCATGAATTCAACAAAACCCATTCTCTAAGAGAATAATGAGATTCCATCAACTCCATATTTTGGTTCTGAAATAAGGAAAATGGATGCTTAATGTTTCCGTAAATTAGTGGAAATGAAGTAAAACATTACATGTGCCCCTAAAAACTATTTCATGTTGTTTTGGGGGATTAATGATAAGTTTTTTTTTGTAAATTTAGTGACATTTTTCTAATTTTTTTAGATTTTGAACATTTAGAAGGGACATAAGGTTAACCATTTATGAGTTTTTATATATTGAACATTAAATTAGGGTTTAGATATTTATGTTTTATTTCTAAATATGATGATTTATTCATATTGGATGACCTGTGCTAACGATTTTTTTGTGATGATAACTAAAGATATATAGAATGACGCATTTTTTTTTATTTGTGGATATTATGATATATAGGTGATTGAGTTATAAAAAAATCATATTCACTTCATGGAGTAAGATATGAAGTGGAAATTGATCAAATAAAAACCCAAAGGTGATCTTGTTCTTATGAAATGGAATGACATCAAGTAATTATATCCTCTCATGAAAATTATTAAACCTTATGAAACTAATATTAGAATAAAATGTTGTCCTATTATATTCATTTTTGATGAAATCAATGAACTTTTTCATGCCTATTTATTTTATGGTTTTTTAGTTTCTAACTTTATATAGATCACCAATTTTCTTTTGATATGTGATCTCTATCACTCTCTATAATTATTTATTCATTACTTCCATATCTAAATATTTTCTTCCCACCTATGTTATCTTGTGTGGAACCAAGTTATCAGTTACATTAGTTTTCTATTAAGTTTTTAGATTTTGTAAGGGAATTTTCATAATTAATTTTTACATTGTGGGTTTCTATGAAAGAAATTTCAAATGTCAAGCAATTGATGATCGAGATGATTTTTGAGGGAACAATTCATTTTAAGGGGGTAGAATTCTAAACCTATCGATTTTGTGAAATTTTTTTTTTCAAAAAGAAATATTGAATTTTTTTTATATATGTCACTGAGTTTAACTTTTATTACAAAGGACACTAATTTTATCTTAGGTTACACACAACTTGAATTGTATATTTCATTATATGCAACATAGACTTCCAACGAAACATAACATACCATTGATGTATTATTATTTTATGTAATAGATATCTCTGAGATATTAGAATGGTATACACAAATATAATTAACTAAATTATTAAAATATGGTTTAAAAAATTATATATAATTAATTCTATAGTAACCAATTAATTATAAATTAAAACAACAAACTTTTTAATATAATGAAAATCTTTTTCTAAAAATCTATTTCTATAAGAAAGATGCATGTTATATCAAAAAATTAACAAAAAAAAGATATGATTAATGATTTTAATGAAATTTATATAATATATTTTCAATATGATGTTCATATTATGTGTTTTCTAGATATGGGATATGAATAAATCCACATTAAATCTTAAAACTACATTTTTATAAAAAGTAGTTTTGTAGCCTTTTTCACACAAATATTAAAATAAACTGTGAGAATCTTAAGAAATTTTATTTTAAAAAAATGAACGTAATTTTTTAAATCATCATGTAAAAATTATCATAGGGTATTTTTTTATTTTTCCAAAAAAATTCATTTTTTGATGAAGAGTGAAAAATACTGAATTTAAATTGAAAACTACCTTTTTGTTTATATTTATTATAATATAAAATTATAATATAATTTTTTTAAAAGTATAATTAAATAAATTTTATATCTGTTAATCCGATTTAGGTCATTGTAGTTATTTTCATATTTAATTTTGATATAAAAATGTTGTAAACTTTTGTAAATTCTCTCTTTAAAACCCAAATTTCTCGTCACGTCTGTGGGATTATTTTTAAATTAACATTTTCCACATATATTAATGGAATTTAGAAAAATAGACTTCATATTTTTAATCTGAAAAATTTATATTATATAACATGGTCAACTAAATGTTTGACCAAAATTAATTGTCAATATAGTAAAACATATTTACCATGATTAATGTAAAAATGGATTTTCTTGGGGTTAAACAAATAAGATAATTGATAAAATGGCATGAAAACTTTTAAAAATAACATTTTATGTCTATATTTATACTTTTATCAACTTAGGATTAGTTTCTATGGGTTTTGAGAATATATGGATAATAAATTGACACGTATAATAAGTTAAGTCAAGAAAAAGACAAAAAAACAAACCTTCCTTGGTTCTGATATATATAAAGCTTTGGGATATGGAAAAACAACATATGTTTAGTTATAAATATTATTTAGAAATATAAAATATTTTCATAAACATGATACATTATTTTAATTATTTTATATGGAATAATTACTTTAAAGGATTGAGAAACAATGACACAATAATTATTTAGTTAATAATTAAATACAAACTGATACTAAAATTATTATAGGTGAAGTAAATTGAATGTTTTATTGTCGTAAATTATTTTTTAGATTAATATTTAATTTTACATACTTTTTAGAATAATATATTCAAATTTCATTATATTCTTGATATTTTTTAATTCAAATTAAATAAATAAATAAATTGACAATAATGTTATTTTATATTAAATGATAGTTTATTAAATGATTTAAAATTACTAAAAAAATATATTCATTAAATTTATTTTAAAATTTTAATAAATAAAAAATATGTTCCATTCATCTACAAATTTTTCTTTTCTAATGAATATATTAAAAGTGAACTAGTAAAACCTTTATTATCGTAATTAATGTTAAAATTGTGTTTTTCCACATTACATGCGTTTGTGTTGAAATTAATTTTCAACACACATACGATTCTTATTTTATAAAATATATTTCATATTTAATCTGTGGGTCTAAATTATCTTCAATGGATTGTATAATTTTAGTCTTAAAGTTTAAATTAATTAGGTTAAAATAACTAGTTTCCATTGTGAAAAAAAATTAAAATGGTAAAAATAATGAAACACAGATGTTAAGGAAAAACATGTTTAAAAAATGTATTTGATTGATTGGAGGAGTTTTTACTCAGAAATATAATTCCTTTACCCTTTTAATTATCAATTTGGATTCACATTAGGTAAGACTAACCATTAAATAGTGAATACTTTAGTGTATTTGCAAAAATGTCACACCTCTTTAACTATAAAAGAAAACTCACTCCCCTCACTTTTTTACACAACACAATCCATTTGGCTCACCCAGCACCAGCCCAAATCACTTCCCAACTTCTATCCTCTGTTTTGATAAGTTTTTGTTTGGATATAAATGCATCCTTGAAGGATTTCGGTTCAACCCTATGAAGGATACCTGAAGTAGAAGCAATGTTCATCAACAAGCATTTTTGTTTTATTTCTTCCTACACCTCATTAAATTTTTTATACCATGATGAAATAATAACATCATTTTATTCCAAATATAGATATTTTTTTATTTCATGACCTACAACAATATCCACTTCCATCAAATGTGTTATGAAATCACCATTAGGGTGTTCAGTGGACTACCACCTAATGGACCTATTCCATTTAATTCTCCATTACCTCCTCTGGAGGCTGGAAATAATTGTGGATATATTTTTAATATATTATATATGAGATTTTTATTATTTTATTTTTATTTTTAAATTTTAATCTAACAAATACTTTCATACATTCGATTTTTTTACAATATGATATTGTCAATCATGTGTATGATGGAATACTTCCTCGTGAAGTAATATGATTCTTTTTCACATTACATGAAAGGTTTTAAAGATAGTTTTAATGATAATATGTGATATATATTACGTAAAAATGATTTTTTAATGACAATATATATCACCTACTTTTGTTTCCTTCAATCTGGAAGAAAATGGAAATAGTGTTCATGTACATGTATGGTCTACTGTCTCCATGAACGATTTATTTCATTTTCTATAAATAGATATTAAGAATTACAATAAATAAAAATATTATTAATATATATGATATTAATATTAGTTTTTATATTCTGTATATTATTAACCAATTATTGATATAATAGGACCAAAAAATATCAATTTAAAACAAATGCGAAAAACAAAGTAGTTATTACCCGAAATTTACTTGTAATAAATAATTTTTATTAAATAAGTAATATAACTTCATAAGAAAATAATATATGGTATTATATATATTTTTGGGTCATATAATTGATTTATAATAAACTTATATTTATTATATACGAGGTTTGTACTTTTATGAAGGAATTCATAACTGAATGTAAGAGATTTCAGTCCCACATTTTACATCTGTGAGACACATGAAATATTCACCACCTATTTATTTGTTGTATATAATTCCCATGAATTTATTTTATTATGATTATAAATAAAATTATATATATTTACACATCCATTTTTTATCACTCTTTGAGGGGATTTAGAGTTCAAAAGTTAACAAATTGATAATGGTTTTTTGTCTCGATTCAACTTTATTGGGAGATATGTTTTGTTATACAGCTATTTACTTCATTGAGGTTTATATACTTACCCTTTTATAGGTTATTTAAAAAATATCCTTATGTCTATGCTATTTTAATATTCATGTATTTTTATTATTTCATGGGGATTGTGATTCAAAGTTACCAAAGTGAGAAGAGTTTTACATTACAATCTCATTATTTATCAGTATTGTTTATTATTATCCTTCCAAAGATGAAATATTATGTTATTTATATCAAGAAAATAATTTCTCTACCCTCTGGTTAGTCATGATAATAAATGTTTTCTCCTTTATTTTCCTCTCTCATTGTACTCAAGAGTTCAAAAGAGTATTTTTCTAAAAAAACAACTCCTCTGTCAAAACTCAATTTCTTCCAAAACCTTGTTTTCTAAAACAATATTCTTAGTGTTTTATGTTTTAAAACATTATTTTCAAAACCATGATTATATTTTTCTCAATATATGATTCAAATTATTTTTAAAGGATTCCTTTAAAAACTTAATAGGATATTTTCCATAAATTTATTTTCAAATATGTTTTATGTTTAAAATAAAATATTTTCAATGAAAATTTATTATCGTGAAGAAAATTTTTAAATGATCCTTGAAAATTATTTTCTATCTAATATGAAATTTTTTGATTTTTCCTATGATTTATTTTGGATATGAAACAATGATACCATTCTTATTTGTTATTTAAATGATTCATTTTGAAAAAAATATGAAACCCATTTCTCTTCCACGGGTTATACCATAATAATTTTTTTATGAAACCCACTTCATTCACGTAAGTTATGATATGCTGAAATGAATATGAAACGCATATCATTTCAAGGGTTATGATATGGTGATTTTTTATGATCTTATGAAACACATATATATGATTTTTATTATGTGATTTTAGTTACGTTATAACCAAAGATAGTGGTTACGTTATAACTAATGACAGGGGTTATATTATAACCAAAGAAGGGTGGGACATATATCTCCCTCCAATAAATTGGGTATTCATTTATATATCATGATATTGATAGGACAGTAATAGGGATTAAACCTAGTGGGGGCCTATATCTCCCTCCACTATGGATGGTGGTGTTTCCAACCCAAGAGGTATAACCACCCATAGAGTGCCCTTTTATGATTTGGTAATGACCCTTTACTTCTAATGAAATGATTTTCTAAGGTTATATTTATGTAATAATTCTATGTCATTATTCAATGTTATTCTCTCATGTATCATATTCTTTTATTATCTTATGATTCATGTCTTATGAGCTTCCAGTCATTATGCATGACTTGATATTATGATGTTTGATAAGAAGGGTATGGTTTTCAATTTTTTTGTTCATGTTCTCATTCCCTTATGTTTATTTCCTGGTCACACATCTCATTTATATACCCTTAATTACAATAGAATCATATAAATGTTTCTGATTTTATCCTTGATCATGATGGAATGATAATGTTAAGGAACCATGTATATGTTCTATAATAACCAAAACATTTATGAATAAATTTTCATTTCATTTAATTAAATATCTTATTGATATAAAAAACACATGAAATCCTATTGTTTTATTATATTCAATTGGATTTTAATCTTTGTTAGGTATCCGTAACATTGAATATATAGTCATTGAACATTGATCACATGACTAATATAAATATAGGGTTTTAACAAAACATTTTTTCACAAAAAAAGAAATTGTTAGCCTCAACCAGTGGGACTGTACCCTATTAATCCCATTTATCAGAGATTATAAGGGAGATAGAATTTATGGCCTTTATTCTAGATTATTACTACTTCGAGATCCATTAACATAAGAATCAAATAAACTGTTTATGGGAGAAGTTCAAGCTCATCAAGATCATGACCCAAACCATGTTCACTAAACGACCCCAAGAAATCCCCACCATTGTGTACCTTACCCTTAGGGAGTATGCTGGTGTAATAAAGTGATATGTAACAAGTCCCTAGAATTTTTTATTTTTAAATTATTTTTTATAGAATAAAAAATATATTTTTCTTATTACTGTTACTTTTTAAATTCTTTTTAAAGCACAAATAGAATTCAGGATAATATTTGAATTCAATTAAAGAGTCTGTTTTGATAAATCAATGTAGTTTTTTTAAATAAATATTACATTTTAAAAATATTATTATGAAACTAAATTTATCAAATATTAATGATCAAATAATTTTTATAAAGTAAAAAATGTAACTTTTATTAATGTTTGAAAACTATTTTTTTTCAAAACCCGTAAATTTTCAATAAATGTCAGTTTTTATTTTAAAACATAAAATTCACATATTTAGAAAATTAATTAGATATGATGTATATTTTTTTTAATCAGTACTTTCAAATTATTCAATAGTGAATTTGTCAAAATTTGCTGAGATAATCGAATTTTTGGGTAAGAATTAAATATTGTATAAATATCTGTTTCGAATGCTTTTGTCTGGGGGTGTATGTCTGTCTCATTTGGGGATTAGGGATGCAGTTTTTTTCCCACATTCCCACTTTCCAAATGTAGGCGACATCCACTCCTTTTTCATGGAAATCTTCTCCTTGATCGAAACGGGATGATGGGATGTCGGTTCTTCCTTCCATGGATTCCTCCTCGGAACTCGTCACCTATTCTGAGTCTCCCTCATAGACCTAAGATGTTGTTTGTGAAACTCTTCCTAGAACCATATCTTCATTGACACCGGTTAATTACGGTTCTTCTTTCAGGACATTCCAAGGGGTTCTATCAGGGCAGCAACCTTCGGTTAGAGAAGTAGTCACGTGGGTCATCACTGTTATGTCTGGACGTTGGGGGATTGGCGTGTCTATATTCTGTCCCGTATTATAGGGATTCTTCAGGGCACATAAGCCCGAGGTATCCCACATCAAACGCAGGGAATCATATGCCATGGGAATGTATCTGATATTTTCCTCAACTTCCCATGTATAACACAGGGTATGCCACAAGATTAACGTCTAGTGGAGACGTATCGGGCTGATCATAACCTTGAATAGAGTGAATCTGATGGAGGAACCCCCTAGAGGGAACACTGATATTGGGGCCATCGTGTGGGTGGCCTCTTACGATCTGTTTGTGGTAACGAGGAATGGGGTGGCTTGATCCCACTGAGGTGTGGTATCCCGGGTAAGAATCAAGATGGATGATGGAAGGTTCTGTCAATTTGATGGTGAATGGGATGGAACTGTCACGGGGGTGATGATGGTTTTGGGCTTTATCCTCAATGATACTTCCTATATTTCCCCCTGTTTGGGAATCAAAGTCCGTGTAGATCATATGATGATGGGTTACCTCCAATTGGGGTTTTCAACGGCTTACCGCTGGATGGGGTTTCAACAGATTACCACTGATTGAGGTTACAACGGCTTACCGCTGCAGTGAAAATGACTTACTTCTGAATGGATTGACAACGGCATACTGCTACAGTGACAATGGATTACCGCTGAATGGAGTGACAACGGCTTACTAGTGAAAGAGTTATACAGTTTAACATCATTTTGGATGGGGGTGAACTGACGTAAAGGGGGGAGGAATTGTTGGGTGGTGGGCTTGAACCTCATGGAGGATTACTATGTACCTCGCCATTGAAAGGATAAAAGTCTTCATAGTTCAGGTGGTTGGGAATCGACGTGGAGGTGGACCTGGGGTCCAATGGGTGGTGAGCTTGAACCTTTTGGAGGTTTCCTACACACCCTGCCTTGGCAAGGAGAGAAGTCCTCATAGTTCAGGATATGCAGGCATTTGGGGCTTACACATTAAGGTGGCCCAAGGTGTTGGTGAACCATTGTGGAGGAGTGTCAGAACCAATGGGTGGAGGTCTTGAACCTCGGGGAGTCTTCCTACGTACCATACCATTGCAAGGATCAACAACCTTGTATTTCTAGTGAAAAAGGGGTTATTGAACTGACGCGAAGGGGTGTCATAACAGCTGGGTGTCGGGCTTGAACCTCTTGGAGGCTTCCTACGTACCCTACCTTGGCATGGAGAAAATTCCTCGTAGTTAGAAATGCGTTGTGGGGCATACACTCTAGGTTTCCCAGGGTGTTGGTGGGCCGACGTGGGGAAGGACCTGGGGTATAATAGATGGTGGTGGGCTTGAACCTTAGGGAGGCTTCTTACATAACCTACCATGGAAAGGATCAGAGTCCTCATAGTTCGGAATACGGTGTGGGGATTACATTTTAGGCTACCCATGGTGTTGGTGAACTGGCGAGAAGAGGATCAGAACAACCGGGTGTTGGGCTTGAAACTCATGGAGGCTTCTTACATACCTCTCCTTGGCATGGATCAAAGACCAAGTAGTTCATATGGCTTGTGGCTTACACTCTAGGCTTCCCATGATAGATGTTAGGGTCGATTCTTACTCTAAGCCCACATGAGTCATTCTCTGTGTGAGAAACAAGAGATAGTAGAGACCCGATGATTATGTCGTGAAAGGTGAGTCTGTGAGAAATTGAGTGGGGCTTACATATAGTTATTTGCGCAAGAAGTCTGGACTTACTCTAGGATGGTGGCCCGATGGCGACAAAGCACAGTGATAGAGGGACTTGGGACCGAAGAAAGGTGATGTATTGTTTCCCACCAATCCCTTCACTGGCCCTGGGGATCGAAGATGAAAGGAGGAGTAGAGATGATGCCTCCTACAAGAAATCTTGGGGATTACACCGAGATGGTCTCCCATTCCCCACTGACATATTCCACTCCCATAAAAAGGATATCATCCCCTGTGGAGACCAGTGGGTATAAAGAATGTCCAAGGTGGGGGTACCCCATGTGCGTGGCACAAGGCGAGTTCACAGTTTAAAGTCATGTGCTAAGGATGATGGTGCTTGGATGTTTAATGTCCTGCAGCTCGGACGAGGTGGGTTTCCTTCTCACTCCTAGGACATACATAATCGGTACCCTCTACTCCTTAGTGCAGAGAGGGGACATGAAAAGCTGTGCTGAGTGGGTTTCATGGAGCGAACCATCGAGGGGGCCATGTTAGTATGTCTATGCGAAGAAACAATAGCCATTAGCATGCCTATACATAGAATCATGAGGTGAATCAATGCAACAGGAAGTATCGTACAAGGGACATTGAATTGACATCGTGAAAACCTGGAGGGTCGCACAGGAAAAGGAATTTCCAAGAAGAGGGGTTCATAGGTAGGGACCTTGTGAATCTCTCTTGCTTCACATGGCAGAGGGCACTCATGAAGGGGTTTTCTTTGTGAAGTGGGGTGCCTTAGCCTATGCATAGGGTAGAGGTGAATATGGGGGGTGCTTTGCGAAGTGGAAAGGAATTCGTGGAGTACTTCCTCGTGGAGTAAAGGTGCCTCGAAAAGCAAGGTTTAATGAAGAAAAATGATTCTCCAAGTACAGTGACCCTGCCTAAACATGTGGATCATGTGTACATGATGGGTGTTTCGCGAAGCACAAGTGCTCCATGACGACCCGGGTCCCCATGGGGATCCCCTTACTTCGCGATGGACCTTAGGAATCGCAAAAGGCATCCCTCTCATAATAGGGGATCAAAACAAGACAAAGGGGAGGCACTTCGCGGAGCAGAAGTACCTCGCACAACTCATGGTTCGCAAAGCAGAAGGATAGATCGCGATTCGGGAGCTTCTAATTCGAAAGGTAGGTTTTTACATCCTTTGGAATCAAGGGGAGTCTGGTATTTATAGGCAAGAGGTGCCACGAATTGAAGCTTACGTGGCGTGAAGAGGGAATTGGTTGCTTCGCGGTAGGCTCAAAAACGTCAAGAGCGTTCGCGGAGCATCCCACCTCTTTTCTTCACGGCAGGCTTGCGAATGTCAAATGTGTTCACGGAGTGGCCCGCTTTCTTGCTTCGTGGCAGTCATGGTTCTAGGGGTGACTCCTTGAAATAGCTTCATGAGGAATTAAATAGGGCCTTCTTTTTGGCTTCTTCTTTGTCCCGAGTTTTGGCACCAACAAATGCCTCCCCTCAGACTTGAAGCCGTAGAGAGAAAAAGGGTCAAAGAATGAGGGTAATCACCAAAATCCTCGGCCTTTCGCGATGCTGGCTCGCGAACATGGCTCGCGAGGTAGATAGGGGATGTGTGTGCCTAGCACGCCATGAAGCTCGACATGAACTGGACGCGTCGTGATTCTCCGAAGGACATCGCCTATAAATAGGGGGCTTCCGCCTCTTTTGTTTGTTCCCTTAACTACAAATTTTTCCTTTTGTGCTCTTAATTCGCAGAGCTCTGCGTACTCCGTGAGTTTTCTCTTCGAATTAATTCTTCACGATGCATCGTGAGTCCTCGACTCCGGGTTTCCACTCTGCGATCTGGCGCTTGAACACGTAGGTAGCACTCAACGAATAGTCTTCATGAAGATTCTTCGTGAACGCACTCTTCGAATGTGTTTTGCGAACTAACCTAAAAAACATCCAAGTTACAGAACAGAATGGCCCACCAAAAATCTACCTAGGGGGTCCTTGAGGATGCCGCCTGGAGGGACAAGATGGAAAACAGTCAGGGACTAGGAGAGTTAGTCTCTATCCACTCGGACCAGAGTTCATTGGTGGGGCTTCTATCGGAGAGCCAGAATAACTACCCACTATGTAGGAGGTTTCCCTTGTATGGATCCGGGCTAAGGGATTACGACTTCATCCCTGAAGCAAGTAGGGACGATCCAGCTTACTGGTTCTAGATCATACCGTGTCATCACCATTGGTTCAGGGAAGTCGATGGTCATGCCCCGGAGGACTTCACACCCTTCATTCCCGACTGCTTATACAACCATCTGAACAATGTCGACGGGGAAGGAATTGTATCCAGAGACATCCCCTCTTATCTATCGCACTATCCTCAAGGTGGAACTAGGGAATCCAAACAAGGGGTGGTCTGAGGAATGGGACCTGGGCTAGGGATGCAACTTCACAGATGATTGGGCATTGGCCTACTGGGTAAGAGCCTCATGTGAGGAGTTCATAGCGGAGCTGAGAAGATTTTTCTTGTATGAGGTAGATTTGGCTTCCCAATTTCACATCTACTAGCCGAAGCATCTAATGTCGGAGCTGCTGATCCAGTGGTCACTGAGGACCAATACCTTCCACCTACATAACGGGGGGGATGGAATCAGCTTATGGGACGTGCATCAGATCTCAGGGGATCCCAATATTAGGGTCTATGTACAACAAATTCTTCCCTGATATGGGTGCATGGGAGGATCCAGAGCAGATGTTGCATCTGGTGATGGAATTGATTGACCTTGTTCCAGGGGAGGATAAGGAGGTGGTGAGGGTTGTCCACTTCAAGCATTGGTTCAAAAAGTTTCTAAACTTCCCTTTATGTTGTCAGTTCTTAATGAGACCTCAAAATTTCCCAAAGGGGGATCTGAGTAAAGAACACTTGTACTGGAGGCTGTTGGAGAATAGCCAGTGGAAGACCTGGGGGTTCAGTGTCAGCACTGAGCAACAGCCAATAGTCAGGATGGCGGAATTCATCGCAGCTCTTATCTGTGGTTGGATCGAGACAGTGAGCGATACCAATATGGGACTGCTACCAAGAAGTTTTCTCATGGATTCCACATTGGAAATAGGAGGCCGGGTCAAACTAGGGATCCCAATTCTTGCCAAGTTGTATAAGATATTGTGGCACATTAGCGAGGGAAAGATGACACAGAAGAACTGAGGGCCATTCCACCTCCTGTACGGGTGGATATTGGCACACATCAGGGGGATCCATGAGTATCTGAACCCCATCTTGCATCCAAGGTCGAACATCCGCCCCTTGATTCTCAACATTGCGGGGATTTTTCTGGCCAAGCTGACCATACCATCGATATTAACTCGAGTCTGGAAGGGAGAAGAGTTCAACATTCATATGTCCCCATTGCTGATGGGGGCCTTCATAGATGATGTTCGAGGAGTAGAAGAGAACAGGACCTACCTCCCAGCCTTTTGAGGTGGAGTCTTGGTAGCCAGGGTGGACAGCGAGCATCTCTATGAGCCATACACCCCGCACCAGTTTGCAAGTCAATTCCTTTGCCTGTAGCGACTAAACCCACAGGTCTACTAGGAGGTGCATCATGAGGAGCACCTGTGTGTTATGAGGCATATGTGGCTCAGGTTTACAGTAGAATACGAGGAGATACAGAATGAACTTGATTTACTGATTGCAGTCCACGAGCTGGTAGTGGAATATGACTAGAGCTGGGAGGCGGCCTACCCGGGGAGGCACTTAAGCAGCCAACCATTCTAGTTGGTGATGGTGACCTCCCCAACCTCTAGGCCGAGGCCAAAAGGCGGAAAGGGCATCCCGTAGTGGCGGGGCTGCTATAGTGGTGATGGTTGCACCAGTTGAGGGGGAGGTAACAGATCCGGCAGCGGCAGCGGACCCAGTGGTCCCAGGAGAATATAGTCATCTGGAGAGGAGACCACTGATAAGATTCCGTAGGTTTTCTAGTCAGGCCCCGGGGAAACAGTTGCGCCATATTATCATCTCAGAGAATGCTATCTTCCCAGAGGCCTGGGAAATCTTGGAAGTCAACCGATAATTCCTCAGCCCATCTGAGTTATGGAAGCACCTTAACCACCACGGGATGGACTTGTTGGGTATTGGACCTATTAGAGCTAGTTTTGCAGTATCCCAGGTGTAGGCGGAGAAATACATGGATGAACTGGAAGACTCTATCCACTCCCGGGGTTCCCTATGCTGGATGACAGTCTGGGTCAGGGTGTTGTTGGATCGTATGGTCCCTCTGCAACTGTCAGCTGCTGACCTGAGGGAGAGCTTCCCTCTACTGGAAGAATTAGACGAGTCCTCCTGGGGAGACAGGGCCGATAGAGGGAGTCTTGTGGAGGACGGTGAAGTTGGTGATCAGTCCTCAGATCTTGAAGATTTCATAGAGGACCTCGAGGTAAAATCCTATGTTCCTTCCTTAGGGTCTTCTATTAGGATACTCTGGATTCCTTATCAGCATTTGTACTGTGCAGGAGGACCTTGTGCATATACCTCGTTCTCGCCCCTCATTGGGTACCAACGCGGGACCATTGAGATCCACACATGTGGCTGCATCGAATTCCGTGTCTAGCGAGGCTAGGACACTTGAGGCGGCTCCCCCGGAATCTCCAGACCTTCCAACCATATACGGGGGGCCACGTCTCGGGGTCTCGATGACATCAACCCAAGAGAGATACTAGGGATTTGATCTCTGTAAGTCTCCTCTACCGAATTTATGACTATAATCCCTTGACCGCATTAACTGACATTCATGTCCTCTATTTTGGCATGTACAGTCCTTCAATTGGCCTGGGATGATGCGGCGAAGTTGGTCGAGTCTTCTGGTAGTGCCCTTCCTAGACGTGTGACAATGTTCATGGCGGTGGACATCCAACCTGACCAAACCGCAGTGGTTCAGATCACTAGTGGGGAAGCCATTGGGTCTGAGCCTGAGGTTATTGAGGTGGGATCCGATGATGAGGATCAACGAGACAGTTCAGGCCCCACCACGCGTGATCCTACATCAGATGTGGACCTGGCTGAGGAGTTCATGGGGACATTCCCTTCATATGAGCCTACCAACCACGCCGACAAGGATGAGATGGCCTCTGATGAGGAGGACAACAAAATATTCTATCGCCGATCTTGGAAGCTGATCACATGCTTCATCAAAGACACCCCCAAGCACTACGGTTGGATGATATGGACAGACTTCACTCGCAACTGCACGAACTGTGTGCTGGGGGAGTGGATTCCAAGCATCCCCACATGCTCGTCTGAGATCTTATAGCAGAAAAGATTCAGGAGTATGACCATGGCCTCAGTGTGGGATAGCAGCGGAGGAAGACGGTAAACATAAAGAGGCTACAAGAGGCTGAAATGAGGTCCAGTTACTGCAGAATCGGGAGGACGAGCACTCGAACTCCCTCAACATGAAATCTGAGCAAATATTACGATTAAAGGCCTAGCTGGCAGAAGCCGAAGAGGGCCTATAGTGAGCCTCTGAGGAGATGACCGTCATCGGAGACGACGTGGAGTGGGCCCAGATTGCGCCCAACGAATTGTGCCCTCCCGCTTCCATGGGAAGAGATGGAGCTGAACAGGCGATGAAAACTCCTAGATGTCACCAGCCAGAGGGTGGAAGAGCTACCACGCTTTATTGATGAGGTCAACCTGTCCATGGGGGGAGTCAACCCTTGGGTACTATAATGATTACAAACCCTAAAATGTTCCTTCATGATTTAATTGTTTGATTTCGTATCACGCAAGAGTTCTGTTGTTTACTTTGGTTTATTGCATCCTTTTGATGTTCAAAGAGTGTCCAGAGATCATTCTCTAAGATCACATGGGTCGGGCCTGATGTGAGAAATAAGGGATGGCCACATTATCACACCATCCAAACATAGGAGTGCAAACCAAGATTTGGGAATCTGGGGTTTGAACAACCGGTCTGGATTTCCGGAAGGAAATAGGAGAGACCTGACTAGAGAATGAAGCTCTCAAAACAGCCAAATTTCCATTTCCTAGTGTACCCTTATGCACGAACAGGGTAATGCCAGGGGCACTGAAATCAATCCGAACAGATGGGAATGGGTGGTATGAATCACGATACCCAGGATTTGGAACATTTTTGGGGTGGTGTGACAATAAAGAATAACTTTGGACTTCATTCGAAACACAGTATTCTTATTATATTATCCTGGAGTGGGGCTAGAAAATGAGGGCCGACCGCTGACCCTGTTTGAAACATAGGGCCAGACTAAAAATGTCATCTGTTAGTCTTTCAGAATTTTTTCTTAGGATAATATAAGACAAATAGGGTGAGCATCCATACTGTTAAGGAGTTACCTTAGTCATGAAAGAGGACGAGGGTCCGAATAAGGGGAACATGAAGCGTGGAATGTGGAGTGATGGTTTGTTCAAACAGAATCCAACACTCTGGAAATTATGCCACCGTGGTGGAATCCCATTAGATGGGAGCATCAATCTGATCATTGATCATTCGTTATTTTAGACATGACCTCTCTGGAGAGGGGGCTATCACTTCCCAATGTCATCGTGGGGAATCCCAAACTTGTTCAGGGAAAAATTGCAGTTACATGGTTCCTCCCAAGGGGTCAGTCCAGGGGTCGGAAATTAGGAGGAACATGATTTATGATTCCTGGGGCTGGACCCTAGGTGAAATGTCTCGGTGTCTCTACATAACCCATGAGTATGGGAATCAATCCATATGTAGTTCTGGATGCACAGTTTAATGTCATGCGGGATGATGAAAATCCTGCTTGCACCGATACACATCCTACCAAAAATACTAACCCCGCGTGAGTCTTGCTCGATGTGGGAAACAAGAAGTAGTGGTGGGACCTTCCCGACACAGGAAGGAACATGTTAGTGCGAAGAGATTCTCAGTGAATGTCATCCCAATGATGCTAACTCGTCCATGTATCGCACCTAGATGCATGAAGAAGTAAATCCAAGTATGTCAGAATTCCAGTTGAACATGAGGAAGTGGAAATGTGTGAATCATGATGCTCGAAATCTGGATCACAATGATGGTGATGTGATGATGGAGGGATAACTATTGACCATGATTGAAGTAGAGAAACAATATCGTTTTAGCCTAGAATGGGGATAGACAAATGGTGGTCGATCACGGACCATGTTCAAAACACGAGACATGTCGCAAATGTCATCCGAGATCTTTAGGGACATTGGCCCGAAACAGTATGTGAGCCGAGGCAGCATATGACCACACCGTGAAGGGGGTCCATTCGGATGTGGAATAGGATGAGGATCCAAATAGCGAGCTCACGAAACATGGACATTGAATGAGGAGAATGTCCCCATGAAAATTCTACACTTCGGGCACTTTGTCAAAACGCATCTGAATACGATAACGAGACATATTAGATAGAAGAATTAGAGTCCCTTACCATAGGGAGATATTATTTTAGGGTCATAGAATTTGGATCATGGATAGTAGGAAACGCAAGACAGACATGGTGGGGTAATTATAAAACCTAACGTGAATGGGAACCTGGGGTTCCGACCACCATGGGTTCCCTGGGAAGATTTTTGGTCATGAGATCGGAAACGAGAGTTAATCTGGGCCATTAGGCAAGGTGCATGGACATTCCTACATTCCCCATGAGGATGGGGATCAAGATTCACGTAGTTCTAAGAGGCGGCATAGTAAGGTACCAGTGCTAGGGATCAAAGGGTCGTGCGGGTGTGGCCCTCAAACCAAAAGAAGCAGTATTTGATGTATCTTGTTTTCCTTTAAGGTGAGTGATTTTTTTTTGTGATGTGACAGTCCAAGGATAGAAAGTCCCGTCATCGCCAAAAGAATCAAGCCGTATGTAGGCATTGAAAAATGGTATGGCATGTGACCAATACTAAACATGGTGTCCCCTTGAGTGAGTACATCACAATGTGGTGCCGTTTTTCGTCATGCAGCCAGGACGATAATGTCACAGTTTAGGGTCATGTGATGGGATCAGGCATTCATTTTAACGTCATGCGACATAGAAAAAGTAAAGACGATGCTATGTGGGGAATGTGTACGGTGTAATTAAACATACCTGACATTAATGTGGACATAATCCCATACCACACCGTATGAAATTATGATAAATGAACCTCAGGAAAAGGGGAATAAATAGATGTTAGAGGGTAAAGGTTAGGAGAAACTATCTCCCAATTGAGTTGGACCCGAAAATGAGACGTTTGGGTAGTCATACGTATCCCATAAGTATGGGAATCAAGCCACATGTTGTTCTAAATGAGATCTTAGTTTATAGTTTTAGAGCTCAGACCATGGATGTGCAAGACTATCCCAAGTAAATGTGAACCTTAACCCAATCCCTAAGCCCACTTGAGTTGAACATGGTGTAGGAAAAAAGGCAGATAAAGTATTTACAATACGTGAAATACAAGTAAAGGGGAAACTGGTGAAGCCCCGAGCAATTTCCTTATCGCGGCTTTTTCCTTCCTAACGTGCGGATGCGCACTAGGGAATAGTACCAAGAGTTTTGAAGTTATACTTGGACATGATGAGGTGGAGAAGGATTTAAATCATGTAACCTACATTTTGGGCTTAATGGGGTTGGTGTGACGATGGAGGATGACTGTTGACCATGTTCAAAACACAGCATCCATATCGTGTTACCCTGAAATGGGGACAAACGAATGAGAGTCAGCCGCTAACCAAATTTGTAATGTCATACTTGTATCAATTTGGTTTCTGAGACCCTCGAGGACGCTGGCCCATAATGGTAGGATATCCCTTAGTCCTAGCATCCATGCATCTTGGGGGTCCCTTCAGGTGTGAAAAGTGATTGATGCCCTAATGAAGGGGAACACAAAGCTAAAAAAACAGATGAAATCTTGTCCGAGTAGAGTTTGACATTCCAGATATTAAACCAGAGTACCCTTAGGCACATTAATGAATCTCCAATGTGGAACGAGGGGCTCATCATGGGAGCAACCTCTTTGAAAAGTCGAGGATAGAACAAGAGGTTGGAAAACTCTCAGGGGAAATAGGTACACGATGTGGTTGTTACAAACCCGACGTGAACAAGGATATAATCTCGTACCACACAATATATCCATTTCATGAAAGAATGTTGTATGGGGAGCCATGATGGGGATGGACCCAAAGCCATGATTCTCGGGAAGTCCTACGTATCCCATGGGGATGGGAATCAATCCATACGTAGTTCTAAAATCACACATTGGAGTAGGCTACCCTAATGAAGGGGGTGTATGGCGTGGCGAATAACCCGATGTAAATGGGGACATAATCCCATAACACACCATACAACCATAAATAGGGACTTGGGCAAGGGGACAAAAAAGGTCAAGGGGCCTGAGGTTGGGCCTTGGTTGAAAAGGCCTGACCAGTTTGCAGTTTAACGTCTTGTAGTGAGGACGAAAAGGTGAGTAAGATGTCCAACACAAGGGAGGTGTATGGCATGACGAATAACCCGATGACAATGAGGACATAATCCCATACCACATTGTACAACCCTAAATAGGAACTGGGGCTGGGGCCTAAAAATGGCAAGGGGCCTGAGGCTGGGCCTCTATCAGGAAGGCCCGACCGGGTTATAGTTTAATGTCTTGTAGTGAGGATGAAGAGAGGATAAGTTATATCATCTGGGGATGTGTACGGAACGACAAGTAACCTGACGTGAATGAGGAAATTATCCCATACCACACCGTACAACCCTATGAGATAGATCTTGGGTTGGGGGCCCGAAAGGGCCAAGGGTCCTGAGTTTGGGCCTCAGATGGGAATGCCATATGTCCTCTTGTACGGTTTCTGCGTAATCACAGATCCTAAGCCAATGCGATCAATGCTCAGAGGGGGAAACAAGGATCCATTCTCAGTTCCCCCCATCACATGGGGCCTAATATCTAGCATTTCCTGAAGGGAGATCATCGCTTGGAGATACAACGGGGTATAATGAACCACTACACTCAATGTTTGGAACATCTTGGGGTGGTTCCAACATCGCAGGACAGCTATTGACCATGTTCGAAACACAGTGTCCCTATAGTGACCTGAAATGGGAGCAACAAATGAGCATCAACCACTGACTATATTCAAAAGGTGGGACTTGTATCATCTTGTTTCTCAACATCCGTGGGGGTATTGGCCTGAAGAGGTAAGATAACCCTTAGGCCTAGCATCCATACCATTCAGGGGCCCTTCTGGATAGGAATGATGATATAGTCCCAATAAAAGGAGTGGGTGAATCATAGTTGTACCAATCTATGAAAGAGGGGAATGTCTCCAAGGAGTGGGACGTATGGTTAGATTGAGGTTAGCTTGACATGAATTGGTGAAATAGTTTTCACCTCTACCATATGTCTTGACCCGAGGGGAAGACTCTGGTGTTTGGGTTGGACCAATAGATGAAGTTTCCGGGCGTTCCTACATATCCCATAAGGATGAGAATCAAGCCATACGTAGTTCATGAAGGCCATGCAGTTTAACGTGATATGGTGGGTATGTGGGCGGATAAATGAATGGGAGTGGTCACATGGTGTGACCATTATAATCCTGGTATGAGTGGGGATAAAGAACCCAACACTTTATCATCAAAAGATCCTCCGAGAGAACTATACCCTGGGGGGATATTCAAAGAGAAGAGTTTGGGGGATAGGTTCAAGACGAGGCATCTGAGCATTCCTACGTATCCTATGAGGATGGGACTCAAGCCATACGTAGTTCTGAAAATGCAGTTTAACGTCGTGCAGGACGATGTGCAGTTTAAAGTCATGTAGGATTGGACAGTTTAAGGTCATGCGGGACCGGCTTGTAGTTTAGGGTCATACGGGACCATCCATTTTAAGGTTGTGGAGGACTAGTAGGCTTAGGAAAATTATTTTTTGAGGAACATGGCATGGGTTTGAGGAGTTATATGTTCACCATCCATGGTCACCAGAGAGTATGCTCCATTGTGGTAAACCCTGTGAACTATGTAAGGTCCTTCCCATTTAAGATCCAGCTTGGGTGGTTTCTTTCTATGGATCATTAGAGCTTAGAGGGACAATACCTAGTCACCTTGCATAAAACGGTAGAGGTGAACCTTATTGTTGAAGGCTCTAGCTATCTTATTCTGATGCCTTTCCAAATTTTGTAGGGCACGAAGCCTATACTCGTCAAGTGCTTCCAATTCAACCAGACAAAATTCAGCCACCTTATCTGTCGTCTGCTAGTCATGGACCACTGTGCGTAACAAAGGCAGTTGTATCTAGATGGGCAAGACAGCCTCAGATCCATACACCAGGGAATATGGGGTCACTAGGGTGGAATTACGAGTCGATGTCTGATATTCCCAGAGGGAATTGGGGATCTTGTTCGGATAACTCTTATTGTTCTGACCAACCATTTTCTGCAAGATGATAGAGATGGATTTGTTGAATGCCTCGATCTACCCATTCACTTGCGCGTGGTAGCAGGAGGTATGGTTCGAATGGATTTTGTACTTGGAATACAATTTCTGCAGATCGGATGCTCGGAAGTTTGTTCTGTTATCGGTGAGGACGGCGTGAGGGACTCCAAAACGATGGATGATGTTGGAGCTCACGAAGTCGACGACAGAACGTGCCTTGACCTCTTTGAGGGGAACTTTATCTTCCCACATGGAAAATAAATCCATGGCGGTTAGGATGAACCTGCATTGGCGAGCTGTCACTGGTGGATATTGTTCCACGACATCAAGTCCACACACCACAAATGACCAATTGTACTTGGTGTATTGGAGAGGTTCTGGGATCCAGTTCATGAAGTTAGCATGAATTTGGAATGCATGACATCTTTTGGAAAACTCAATGCAATCTTGGATCATGGAAGGCCCAAAGTACCGTAGTCTATGGATCTGATGGTATAGCTTCGGCCCAGCCTAATGGGAACCGCAGGAACCGGTGTGAACCTCCTTCATAACCGGATAAATATGAATCCTTGGATGCAATGGTGGAGAACACCATCAAACCCGCTCTTGTAGAGGATCTGATCATGATTGGGACCACACTAGAGGGTAAACTGTAGTGTGCAGCATCTGATTTTCTCACGATCGGCCCGATAAGCCGGGAGGTAACCATTTTGGAGATACTCGACAAAAGGGACTATCTAGTCGAGAGTCACTTTGACCACTACATATGATGAACATTGGGGTCCTGACGTAGAGTATCCAGTGGTATGATGGATTACTCGCAGGCCATTGTCATCATCTTGGGTGATGGGAGGAATGACTCTATGATGTGCCATGTGTGTAATCAGATCATCCTGCTCGGGTTCTCCAAGTGATGTAGCCAAGCTGGCCCGGGCATTATCTCGACCGTTCTGAGATCTAGGGACATGAGTAACTTCTGACCGAGATGGAAACTGGGCCATTGGCTGGAGGGTGCACTCCAAAATGGTATGAGGTTTGGATTTATAACGACATAGTCACCGATGAATTTCATAATGACTATTTCGGAATCCTCTCTAACATGCAAATGGGGTACATTGATCTTGAGGGCCAACTCATGGCTCGTGATAAGAGCCTGATACTCTGCCTCATTGTGGGTGTGGCCTTCTAACAACAGGAATGAGTATGGCTGAATGGCTTGAATTGGGGTAATAAATACAATACCTAGGCCCACTCTGTTGAGTCGGGAATCATTGCGTCTTTTGTCGGTGGGGATTTGGGAGGCACCATTGAAGTGCATCTATCAACACGGGATGGCATGATCTTCTGAGTGGATTTCCTCATCGGGAAAATCCAAGTCCAGGGGCTAGTCCGCAGAGGTCGGATGGGCAGATAGAAACTTTGCCAATGCTTTTCCCTTGATGGCCTTTTGAGGGACAAACCTGATGTTGAACTGCTGAAGGATTACCGCCCACCATGCTCGAAAGCCTGTCAACATGGGCGGTTCAGAATGAACTTCACTGGGTCTACCCGAGACACCAGATGTACCTCGGGGGGCTGCATATAGTGTCACAATTTCTATACTGCGAATACCAATGCAAGGAATCTCTTTCCGATGGGGGGTATCTGGTCTCTGTGTCGAGGAGCATGAGACTGAGGTAGTAGAGGCTGTTTTCTATCCCCTCATTATTCTTCTGGGTCAGAAGGGCGCTGAGAGATCTTTCCATGGTAGTCATGTATAGGATCAGCGGTTTTCTAAAGACGGGTGGAATTAATACCGAAGTCTGGAGCAGATATTTCTTGTTTTCCTCGAACACGGTCTCGAACACTTTGTCCCACTTGTTGTCAGAGCCTTTCCTCAGGAGCCGGGAAAAGGGATTACACTTTTCAGCCATATTTACAATGAATCATCTTATATAGGCTATGTGGCCTTGGAAACCATGAAGTTCCCAAATATTTCTCAGGGGAGGCATCTAATTGATTGCCTTGATCTTCTCTAGGTCGATCTCAATGCCCCGATACCTAACAACAAAGCCATGAAACTTCCTGGAGGTTCCCCCGAAGTCACATTTCAACAGGTTCATCTTCAAGTGGTGGAAACAGAGGAAACCGAACACTTTCTCAATGTCCTTGAGATTGTCACAACGCTGGTGAGATTTGACAACCAGATCATCCACATAGCATTCCACCAATGTCCCAGGGATTGGCTTGAATATGAGGTGCATGTCCCATTGATAGGTTTCACCTTCATTTTTCAGGACGAAAGGCATAACCTAGAAAGCAAATGTACCTTGTGTAACCCTGAAAGCTGTATACTCCTTGTCCTAGGGGGCCATTCGGGTATGTTTTTATCTGAAGTACCCATACATGAAATAGAGGGCTTGGAACCCAGTCGTAGCGTCGATCAACAATTCTATCACTGGACGGGGAAATCATCCTTCAGACAGTGATGATTGAGATCCTGGAAGTTTATTCAGACTCTGATATGTCTGTTCTTCTTCCTGACTGACACAATGTTGGCTAGACACTTGGGGTACTAGACCTCCTTGATGAAGTTGGCTCTGATGAGATTTTCAACTTCATCCTTGACCATGGCAGTGTGAGAAGGGTGAATCTTTCTGGGAGGCTGCTTGAACCCGTGATGATTTGTTGAGTGACCTAGGCGGTGGACGGCTACCTGAGGGTCTTGTCCTGGAATCTCATCATAACATGAGGCAAACACATCGCGGTGCTATTTAAGGATGTCAACATACTGTTTCTACTCCTCGAGGGGAATGACGGCACTGATCAATATGGGTCTTGGATTTGCCTCACTACCAAGGTTCACCCATACCACTTCATCAACCATGGTGGAAACACCTTCTTTAATGGAGGAGATAGCATCCTCCAGATCTCCGTATTCACTTGGGAAGGAGGGATTCCCAGTGGGTGAAGCTTCTCCTAGATCTAAAGAACCTAACGAGAGGATGGTACCAACCTATATAGCAGTGGAAAACATATTAGGAGATTCACGTGATGCTGAGACCATAGTGATGAAGGAAGTCGATCCAATATCATCTAGTCTTCATCCCAAGTGTCCACACATGATGATATCAATGCAATAGTGGTGCATCGGCTTGACCCGGTTAATCCCATCCTGGAAAAAAAGACACTTATGATGTACTATCAATTCCATGGGGAAGACATCCTGATACCTAATGGGGGTAGGAGGCTCCGGGATCACCAGAGACTGGTTTGTGTAAGAGTATGAGGTGATTTTCTATCGTCGCTTGAACTTGGGAATATGCTTTCCTCTTGTACCATAGACAACAAAACATTTCCCCATGTCGGGGGTCGTGGCTTCCATTCGATGGATCAGGAAGACATAGGCGTCATCTAGGCCTTCCCAAGGGTCATTTGTGATCGTGGCAGGCCCAAACTCACTCTCCAAAATCTGCTTATCCTTGCTCTTATAATAGTCAGCATCGAGGTAACGGGTTTCACAAGATATGATATGAGATGAAACACCTTGGAGTATGCCCAATCGACCATTTAGAGAGTACTTGAGGCACTGGTGATACGAAGAAGGGATCACCGCATGTAGGTGGATCCATGGTCTTCCCATTAATGCATTGTACACGGTGTCCTGGGAGACAACCATAAACTCGGTACTAGCAACTAGGCCACCGAACTGGGTCATCAAATGGATCTTGCTGACCGTGGTCTATTCTATCATATCATATACCTGGATTCTTAAATCAGAGGGAGTCTGGTCATCTTCGTATAACCCCAGCTTTCATAGTGTCCATGTCAGTATAAGGTAGATCCCGGAGCAGGTGTCAATGAGATAGCGACGAACCTCCACACGGTTAAATTGACCGATGATGTAAAGTGGGTAGATATGCCCCTTTATGGGAGAGCCTACATCTTCTCATGAGAATGAAATGATGGTCTGGCATTCAGCATCCTCGACCGCTTCAGCATGAAAGGCTTCTGCAGCTGCTACCTCCCTCTCAAACTGGAGGGGGCTACTTAAATCCTCGGCGAGGGCCTCACACATATCTGATGACAAGTGAAGGGCTTCATGTTTAGAAAGCCTTACTTGGATGTCTATGAGGTGCTCCAGGACATCATACTTCCGCACCAGGTGCAAACTTCTACTTACAGGATTCCGCTCTTCGACTGGAGGCATGTCGGCCCCTACTAGCTGGACCGGCGGATGAATGGTGTTGGGAATGTCCCTCTATTCACTAGTCGAATCTCGGAGAGTAGCTGTCGGATGAGGAAAAGAAGACATTGATCGGCCTGTAGCTGGGCGAGGCTGGATGTGGCCTGGATGAGGTAGCTCTGCCTGATCCAGTTGCACAAAAGGTGGTGGAGGCTGTCCTGATGACACTGAATGAAGAGGTTGTGCGTGCTGAGCTATGGTCTGGGCCTGCTGTCTGGTCTTGGTGGCATGCACATCCTGGCTGGAGGTGCCAACTAATTCACCTTTAAGAACTATATCTTTGCATCTCTGCCGACGTTGGCATCGACTGGGGACATTGGGGAGGTTCTCCTAGAACTCCACCTCGTCAAGAGTCATATAGGGATTTACTAACTCTGCGGTATTAACCTAAGAGTACCCTTGACTATCACTTGAAGAGTCATCCACTACTGGGAGGATTTTGGGAGGGATCCCCATCGCAGGGAGAATGAAGTCGCCGATAGTGCGGGACGACGATGGCATTGGAGGGGCACCTTTTTTTTCTTGCGTCGACGATGCTTTCTCTTCTGGGAAGAGGCCGGATGGGATGATGATGTGCAAGTGGTGGATGCAACTTTTAAAGGATCTGGTTGATTCAAGTGTGCCTGAATGATTCCATGGGCACGAGAAACCATCATGTGAGCCATCCAATCTTCATACTTCTAGGACCCGTGGTTAGAAACCTTCTGTCACTCGCCTACACTGTCACTACTGTTTTCTATCCTTACAAAGACACCCGCCACTTGTGTCGTGGCTGGACCCAGTCTGACTATGTTGTTATCGACCTGGTCTTGAAGCCTGTCTTTGAACACATAGAACTACTTAAGGATGTGCCCCAGAATCCAATTATAGGGGCAGTAGTTGGGGTGATCAATGAGATTCACCTCTTCTGGCCTACTATATTCAGGCAAGCGTACAATCCCCTGCTCTAGGGAACTACGGACATAACTGGGGACATGATTCTCACTAAAAGAGTAAGTATGGTTTATTATTTCTGGAAATGGGGCCCTTGGAGCCTAGCCCAGATGAGGAGTCGAATGGACCTACTGAGAAGGCGGACCCTGATTGTCCCGCCTGGGCAGTGGCGGCGCATTCCACGAAGGTGCTTTCTGATTTTGAGGCGGATGCTGCAGAGCCGGAGGCTGCGCCCGGGGAGGAGGTCCTCTACGAGGCTGCAGGGTTAGTTCCACTAGTAGTAACTCCAGCTATCTGGGGGCTTCTATTTGGACCACCACGGAAGGATCGTCTCTAGCATCCCTCCTTGTTAGAATTATAGGGGGAAATGGACGTGCCTAGATAGTCTGTTGTAGGGCTTCCTCAAGGCTCTGTGCCTTGTCGGAGAAGTCTCAAAATCCTCTAGGGTAGTTCTGGGTGATCAGAGATGGAATCTGTTTTCTCTTGACATTCCATAAGCACATCGTCAGTAGTTTCTCTTAATTCTGTGGCATGTCAAGGGAGTATCTGAGCCCCTTCCACCGGGAGATAAATTCCGTGACTCGCTCATCAGTCCTTTTCTTGCACTTGAAGAGGTCTTTGATGGTGTTTTTTATGGGTGTTATAGTTAAACTGGTCGAGGAATTATATGCAAAGGTCCTCCTATCTAGTCATAGATCTGATGGGGAACTGGTTGTACCAGATGAATGTCAACCCCTCCAATGTTTGAAAAAAATAGTGGCGCTTCGCAGCCTCCTACTACGTTGGTTTCCCTAACATGGTCCCACACCTTGAGCTGAAGTGGTCCAAATGTTGCAGAATGTCCCCCGTCTCGTTAATGGGGGAGAAGGTGGGATTCCCAAAGCCCGGATGTACCATCATATCATCCACCCATGTCGGGTATGGCTTTCCATGAGGTGGTATTTCAACCTGTTGCATTTCCAATGCCTCAAGGCGGGATATGAGAACCGTCATATGATCATCTGGGTGGGGTTCCCTGTCTGGACAGGGATCCCTAACCACAAGTGTGTTGCTGGTTTCTTCAACATGGTAGATAGGCTCAGCGGCTCGTGGAGCGGCTGGTGGAGCGGCCTGCGGGGTAACTGGGGGAACCCGAGCTGTATTCCATGGATTGTTGCGTTGTTCGAAAGGGTTTGGTGAGACATATCCCGCCCCCATTCCATGAGCTCCGTATTCATCCATGTCCGCAGGAGTGTCATGATCAGGGTTTCCAAGGGGCAGCTCACCAAGGGGAAGTTGTTTGTACCCCTGTTATAGTGGCCTAGGATAGTTGTAGTCATGTTGTCACTCTACAGTGCGTTCAACCAGGAGTTTTTCGACCAACTTCTTTTTCTCATCATGTTTTTGGCGCAACGTGGCCTTCTCGGGATCCTCCTTTATCTTCAACACTATGGAGGATGGGTCGGAGTGCTTGACAGCTCCGACGTGCTCTTTGGCCTTACCAGAATTCTGGCCAAGTACCAATGCCTCGGTGGGCACAGGTAGACCTAGGAGGTTCTTCTGATTATGACAAATCCTCGCCAATGGGACCAACAGTGGTGGTACACCCTCAGGGGGTAATTCTTCATTGAGAAGATCCAGATCATCCTCCTCGTCCACTATATTGGCTATGTTGACTGTGACCCTTCCTGGGGGCATGCCCTCAATATCGCATAGCGAGTCAGACTGCCGCAAGATAGGACTGAAGAGGAGTCCTACATACTGCCCCCATCCATGGATCTGCATGTGGGGATATCCTCTCGGATAATGTTTTGAAGTACCTTGATACTCTGAATGCATTGTTGCTGGAGAGCCTCGCGACGACCAGGTGACTCGGGGCACTAGGCCATAGGGAGTGCGGCCAGATTGACAAGACAACACTGCTCGCTGATGTCTTCAAATACGTTTGGCTCCTTGGATAAACCACACTCTTATGACGAAGACTGAAATGTGTCTCCCAGAGGGTGTAGAAAAACTACTCAACTTACTCTAGGGTGAGGGACTCCGGTATACAGAAATTATGCGCTGCCATAGACCAGAACTTCTCAGGGAAGTGGTCCACTGCAAGGATTCTCTTGAAGCTCCTCGGCTCAAATTCAGGGACTTTCCTTTGATTTCCCCACTCTCTTGCTAGGTTTGGTTGAGGAACTCGTAGCGGTACTGAGGTAGACCATTAGGATGGAAAGTCGGCCAGTGGAGAATATGGCGAACGGGCTGACTGGCTGCCAATTCTCAGGTTTTCCTCCAAAGAGTGTAGTAACCTGGTCGATACGTCATGATTAAAGGGGTTGATGGCCGTCATTCCTAGCTCAGGGGACAGGGCTACCGGTGATAGGCCGTGATTCTGCTCACTGGCCATTGGTCCATAGAATTGCTCTTTGTGATCTCTTGTAGAGGTAGAGAGAGCTTCCGGTGACGATGGTGGTGACTGCACAACCGTTACCTGCGAGGTCACCAGATTTTCATCCTCTTGGATAAACCTACGGAGGGGGAGGGAATCCGGTGGACCTCGCATTTCAAGATTACCAGGCTGATGCAACTCATCCTTGGACTGACCCTTGACTCGGATGAGCGAGGGGAGGGTTTGTTAGATGGGTTGTACCCCGCATCAGAGTCTGAGAAGCGGACCGGTTTGATATCCATCCGGGCCATCCCATAATTCTTCGTGTTGCAGCGAAGTCCCACCTTCCTTCCCCTAGGTGGATCCTTGGGACAATGATGATTTCTGACCTGGGGTCCTTCGGCCACACTGGTGATGGGGCGGAGAGGGGTTCCACCCGAGAAAGCCGAGGTGCGAGGATCACCAAGACCAATGTCAAAGGGGACATGGGTAGGAACTCCATGAATAGCACTAGATCGGGGAAAACCTCTGCTGGATCTAGCAGGATCATGGGGTGGACCTCCATGCTTAGTACGGGTGGAGCGAGGCTGGCCTTCACCCCTCTAGTTTCTGAGGTGAGGGGGACCTTCACCGGCTGCGAAGAGGACGTATGGAGGATCCCCATGTCGGAAAGTGACCGGATGGGAAATTTTCCTACATTGGAAGTCGGGGGTAGGAGGAATGACCACATAACCAGTGTAATGGGAACGAAAGATGCTTTCTTACCAAGCATCCCTGCCTTGGGGAAGACTTCCATTTGGATTGGGGGCAGCATGGGACGGACCTCCATGTCGAGCCTCGAAGTGGGGAAGACCCACTCTCTCTGTTCTATGGGTACGGGGAGGACCTCCATACGGGGTGGAATTGTTGGGGGTTGGTTCACGGCGACCACAGCTCGGGCCACAGTAGTTGTCGACGTTGACGCCCCTTGGCAGGTGTCCTCCACAGCTCATGCCCGACGCTGGCATCGGGTCAGATGAGCAGGGGATGGTGGTGCAGGAGCATAGCATACCTGCTCCTCCTCTGGCAAGACTAGGCAGTGGCACTGATGCGGCCAGGTGGGAGCCCTTGCTGGGAGCCCTTAGATTGGGACTCTGACTGGGCTAGGCCGTACATCGCCTACCTCATCAGCGTAAGGCAGGGAGTCTTCAAAGCGATCTGGGGACAGGCTCCTGAAGCAGTTGTTTGTCGGGATGGGGAGTAATTTCTCCCTACGTGGCCCTCGGGGGCGGCGTTGGTAGGGAGGCGCAGACACCTCCAGATCCAGGCGAGCCATATCTCGGGTTGGGATTATTCTCTCCTCCTTGTAATGATGCACAATGTGGTTAATTACCCTTCGTTGGATAACTTCCAAAGGAGAGATGGGGCATGGGCGCCCTATTGTTGTGGACGTAGAGGCCGTCATAGAAGTGGTGAAGCCACGTGGAGTGGCTATGCTAGCTTTACCCATACCCCTGCATAGACGGGTAGGCGATGATCGCATTCCTGAGGTGTCAACCTTATTCTTGAGTAGCAGGGAGATTAACTCGTCAATTCTGAAAGAAAAAATAAATCGACGCCCACTGCCCCTGTGTCATCCCATCATCCGTGACTGGTAAGAGGGATCCACATAGACAACATTGTTGAATGAGATGTCCAATGTTCTACTGCCCCAACTACTAGTGAGTTTCATGCCAGACCCTCTATTTTCTTTGTGGGTCCCAGCGTCAGATCTCTGGATCCGGTGACACATCAATCCATTGATTCCACGAGCGCTACTAATCTCGATATTTGAGGAGACTAATTTCACGTCGGGTTCACCATTTCTGTTTCTACTGCTTTTGTCGGGGTGTGCATGTCCGTCTCATTCGAGGATGAGGGATGCAATTTTTATTTCCCCACATTCATGATTTCCAAAGGTGGGTGGCATCCTCTCTTTATTCAAGGACTACTGCTCCTTGATCGAAACAGGATGGTGGGATTTCGGTTCTTCCTTCCGTGGATTCCTCCTCGGAACGTGTCACCTAGTCCAGGTCTCCCTCATTGACTTAAAACGGTGTTTGTGAAACTATTCCTGGATCCATATCTTCATGGAAAACAGTTAATTATGCTACTTATGTCAGTACATTCTAAGGGGTCCAGTCAGGGTAGAATCATGCAGTTAGGGTAGTTGTCACGTGTGGCATCACTGGCGTGTTGGGATGCTAGGGGATTGGTGTGTCTGTCTTTGGCCCCTTATTATAGGGATTATCAAGGGCGTGGAAGCCTGAGGCATCCCACATCAAACACAAGGAATCATAAGTCATGGGCATGTATCAGAGGTTATCCTAAACTTCCCATATTTAACTAAGGGTATGCCGCAAGTTTAACATCCAGCAGAGATAGATCGTGCTGATCAGAACACTGACTAGAGTGGATCAGATGGAGGAACCACCAAGAGGGAACACAGATATTGGGTTCATCGTGTGGGTGGCCTCCCGCAAGTTGTTTGTGGGAATAGGGAATGGGGTGGCATGATCCTACCGGGACGTGGCAGCTTGGGTAAGAATCAGGATGGATGATGGAAGGTTTTGTGAATTGGATAGTGAATGGGATGGAACTGTAATGGGGGTGACTATGGTTTTGGGCTTGATCCTCGAAGTGACTTCCTATGTATCCCTGTTGTAGGGAATCAAAGTCCACATAGTTCATATGATGAAATCTTACTACCAATTGGGGTTTTCAATGGCTTACCGTTAGATGGGATTTCAACGGCTTACCACTGATTGAGGTTACATCGTCTTATCCCTACAGTGACAACGTCTTACCACTGAATGGAGTGACAACAGATTACCACTGTAGTGACAACAGCTTACCGTTGAATGGAGTGAAAATGTCTTACCACTGAAATAGGTCCATAGTTTAACGTCATGTGGGACGGGGGTGAACTGACTTGAAGGGGGGCGGAACTGCTGGGTGGTGGGATTGAACATTGTTGAGGCTTCCTACATACCATGCGTTGGAAAGGATCAATGACATCATAGTTCGAGTGGTTGGGAACAGACGTGAAGGTGGACCTGGGGTCCAATGGGTGGTGGGCTTAAACCTCATGGATGCTTCCTATGTACCCTTCCTTAGCAAGGATCAAATTCTTCGTAGTTCAGGTTATAGGGGCATTTGGGGCTTACGAACTAAGGCGGCCTAAGCTGTTAGTGAACCATCATGGAGGAGTGTTGGAACCAATGGGTGGTGGGCTTGAACCATGGGGAGGCTTCCTACATACATTACCTTAGCAAGGATCAAAGACCCCATAGTTCAGGTGAAAAGGGTGATATTGAACTGATGCGAAGGGGTCCCGGGACAACTGGGTGTTGGGCTTGACCCTCGTAGAGACTTCCTACATACCCTTCCTTGGAAATGATCAAAGTCATTGTAGTTCAGAATATGATGTGGGGTTTACACTCTAGGTTGCCCAGGGTGTTGGTGGGACGACGTGGGGGAGGACCTAGGGTCCAATAGATGGTGGTGGGCTTGAACCTCGGGGAGGCTTCCTACATACCCAGGCTAAGAAGGATCAATGTCCACATAGTTCAGAATACGGTGTTTGGCTTACAATCTAGGCAACCCAAGGTGTTAGTGAACCGATGAGAAGATGTTCGGAATGACCGGGTGTTGGGCATGAACCTCGTGGAGGATTCCTACATACCTCGCCATGGTAAGGATCAAGGACCACACAGTTCAGATGGCGTGGTTCTTACACTCTAGGAATCCCAGGGTATATGTCAGGGTCGATGCTCACTCTAATCCCACGTGAGTCAGGCTCGGTGTGAGAAACAAGAGATAGCAGAGACTCGAAGATAACGTCATGAAAGGTGCGTCCGTGGGAAATGGAGTGGGGCTTACATGTAGTTAGCATCCCAAGAAGATGGGACTTACTCCAGGATGGATGATCGATGGCGAAAAAGTGCAATGGGAGAGGGACTTGGGACTGAAGAAAGGAGAAGTACAGTTCCCTACCAGGCCCTTCACTGGCCCTAGGGACTGAAGATGAAAGGAGGAGGAGGGATGATGCCACCTATAATAAATCTATGGGCTTACCCCGAGATGGTCACCCTTTCCAGATGGACAAACGCCACTCTCATAAGGAGGATATCATCCCCTATGGACACCTGTGGGCATTGAGAATGTCCATGGTGGGGGTACCTAGTGTGAGAGGCATGGGGCGAGGTCACATTTTAACGTCATGTGTCGAGGATGATGGTGGTTGGTATTTTAACATCCTACAGCTTAGATGAGGCGGGTTTTCTCCACACCCCTAGGACATACACAACCGGTACCCTCTACTCCTTGGTGTAGAGAGGGGACATGAAAATTCGTGGTGAGGGGGTGTCGTGGAGAAAACCATCGAGGGGCCCACGTTAGTGTGGCTATGAGAAGAAGCAATATCCATTAGCATGCGTATGAAAAGAAGCATGAGGCGAAGCAACACAATGGGCAGTATTGTCCAAGGGACATTGAAGTCACATCGTGCAAACCTGGAGGGTCGCAAATCAAAAGGAATTGCCAAGCAGAGGGGTTCATAGGTAGGGGCTTGTGAATCACTATTGCTTTGCATGGAGGAGGGCACTCGCGAAGGGGTGTGATTCCTGAAGTGTGGTGCCTTAGCCTTTGAATAGGGCAGAGATGCATATACGAGGTTCTTTGCGAAGAGGAAAGGCATTCATGGATCACTGCCTCGCGGACCAAAGGTGCATCGCGAAGCAAGGTGTCTTGAGGAAATTTGCTTCACGAATTACATTGATTCTGCCTTAGAATGTGGATCGTGTGTACATGGAGGTTGTTTCGGGAAGCATAAACACTCTTCGATGACCCGGGTCCCCTTGGGGATCCCCTTCCATTGTGAAGGCCCACAGGCTTCGCGAAAGGCATTCCTCTCAGAAGAGGGGATCAAAACGAGACAAAGGGGAGGCACTTCGCAGAGCAGAAGGATGCTTCGTGATTCGGGAGTTGGGATGTAGAATGGTCGGTTTGTATGTTCTTTAGTCTTAGAGGGAGTTCGGTATTTATAGGCAAGAGGCACCACGAAGTGGAGCTTACACGGTGTGAAGAGGGACTTGGTTGCTTCATGGAGGGCTCGTGAACATCAAGTGCATTCCCAGAGTATCCCATCTCCTTGCTTCACGACAGGCTCGCAAACATTAAATGTGTTTGTAGAGCAGCCCACCACCTTGCTTCACGGTGACCGCAGTGCTGGGGGGGACTCCATGAAATAGCTTCGTGAGGCATTCAACGATGCCTTCTTTTTGGAGTCTTCTCTGTCCCAAATTTTGGCACCAACAATATATAATGTGGTTTATGAAATCATAATGACTCAGTAGTGATGTAATAAAATACAATAAAATGTATCTTTTGACAAATATATGTTTTTTTTCTAAAATTATTTAATTTCCGGTTTATTTGATTTATTATATCAAGACTTAGTGTATCCTTAAAGACATATAATATATTTTAATATTTTGAAACCATTTCCTTTAAATTGTTACTAACTTACACATAAGAGAGGGAAATATTTTAATATCTTCAGCCCATAGACTTATAAAAAAATGTATAACACTCTCTTTTTCTATAAACTATGGGAATCAATTCCTGGGATGGTTTGTGGTTTTGAATATTTTAGTGTGTAGTGTTCAAAACCAAAATAAAAAGAATTCCCCCGCCTTTCCTATATAATCCCACCAAATATTCCCTTTCTCTTCTCTAACGATCTTTTAAGAATGACCAACCTCTTTCTATTTCTCCCTAGAGTCCTCACAAGTCACCCCCAACCTCCCAATAAGCCACTCCCAAGCCCTTGGAATCACACATCCAACTAAGGGATCTCCCTCTCTCATTTTTCTTCATGCACCTATTTTATGTCATGCCTTTAAATTTACATTTACATTATTTGGGATATGTTCTTACATACCTCCTTCCTATCCATTTGATTTATTCATGATTGTATCTTCCTTTCACTCCAATTAATCCCCCCCTATGATCATTTAAACCCACCGGTTACAAGGCTGAAATTCTGTAAAGGATTTCTCTCTTCTCATTTTCCTTGAAGAATTTATTTTATAATTTGAATCTAAATTCCATTTTTCATGTTGGGATATTATGTTTCATGATACCCTTACTATAGTGGTCATGTATAAATTTTTAGAGACCCATTTCTCACTCATCAGCCCAATTTATGAATTTCAATATCATGATGTTATGCTGCCAAAATTACATAGCTATTTTCCAAGACAAAATCATCATATAATAAATACCATACCCATTCCACTATCTGGGGTATTAACCTTTATGGACACATACATATTGAATAGTGAATTACATTTATTAATTACACATTTATTTATTTCGGAATAAATTATGATTTTCAATGAATCCATGTTATATGTTCTATTAATCACACGTAAACATGAGATTGAAATGGTTATGAATTGTGTGCCCTGAGATCTCTCCAATGTGTTGGGTAATGTTTAGTATCATGATACATAATATTGGGAGAGGGGTTTACCTAATTCCTTTATAGTACTTTTTCCCCACCATGTTGAGATAGGGTTTTACCTAATTCCATTTTGTTAATGATGCAGTGTTGTAAGTTGTTACTGCATTTCCATGTTTTGATAATCATTGTATAGTATGCCTTTAGATTCATGTTTCTCTTATGCTCCATTAATATGCTTATTACCTAATATTTATTGTATTCATCATGTTATTCCTTGTTTATTCTATTACTAGGCTTTATTGATCACCCTTTTATTAAGTATGTTTTATGGTTATCCCATGAAATTCTAATTACGAAGGTATGTTGTGTTCATGTAAATGAATTTTTCAGTAAAGTTGTGTATTTACTATGTTAAGTTGTTATGTAGTGTTCATAAGACCCAAAGACACTAGAACTATAAATATTTTGAGTTTTATTAAGTTCAATTTTATGTAATATATCATGTTTAAATAAGAAATAAAGAGCAGGGTTATTATAGTTTGTATCAAATTATAGGTTTAGTTATTTTTGGGATTTGGATTAGAAAACACTAGTAAAAGCCTTAAGGATAATACTAATTATAAGAAAATAATCCCCAAATTTTTTTTAGTATATTGTAAGTGTTTTATCAATAAAATACATCCCTTTCTTGACATAAACAATTATAGATGGCTCTGTCATGGATGTATCAAGGGGTAAATCCCAAAAACACCTCTTTGAGCTAGACTCGAGCGAGAACTACTGAAAGAAAATTGGCCTTGTTGCACCCTTGGTTCGACACTCCCGTGGGATATGATTTGGTAATTGTATAATCATAGTATGAACCCTTATCAAGTGAAAAAATAATTTCCCAAAGAATATTTGTCAAGAATTATTTCGTGGATAACATAGAATAAAGACTAGAAACTCATATGGTAAGAAGATAAATATAATTTATAAGTTCTCCTATTAATGTCCTTGGAATACCCTTTATGAGCTTAATAGTTTCAAATTACTCATATCTAAGTCTGTATTGGAAAATTTAGAACCAGAATGAAAACGTTAAAGGTAGGGTTATCATGCATAGTTCTATACATTATTTTATATCCATAAAGTTTGGTAGAACAATCCAAATACCACCACAAAGCATGGAAGTAGTTATGTCAGTGAAAATACAGAATGGGGAAATTATAGCTTCCCATGAATATGGATCATTTCTTGTCACTATTTGTGGATTGAACTTCCAGGCCAACCTCATCATACTTCCTTAGGTGGAATCTGATTAATTTCTTAGAATGAATTGTCTTTCCCTATATAGAGACAACATAAATTTCCACAAGAGGGAAATCACTCTTCATATGGTAAATCCACCCCTAATTCTATACATTTTTAAGGAAAAAGATCAATATTATTTATCACCATAATATCAATAATGGATATTACTACCCTATTATATTTAATATATTACTTATATGATTGAGTCTAACAAAAGAACCATCCTTGAAGACATTCTTATTCTGAGGGATTTCACTGATGTGTTTCTTTAAGAATTTCCACATCTTCCTCATATAAGAGATGTTAAATTATTTATTGATCATATTCCTAGGGGTTTCCAATATACAAGAAACCATATTGAATGTATATTGTGGAGATTTAGGAGCTAAAGAAACAACTATAGTGGAATTTGGATAAATGGTTTACATGCCCAGGTGATTCATCATGGGGTGAACCAATCCTCTTCATTAAGAATAAGGATTGGTCAATAGACCTTTACATTTATTATCATGAGCTCAAAAAATCATGATAAAGAATAAATATAATTTTCCATTAATTGAAGACTTATTTGATCTGATACATGGACCACAATACTTATCTAACGTGGATCTGTGTTCCGGATATTACCATGTTAGGGTGAAGAAAGCGGATATCCCCAAGAATACTATTCGTACGAGGTACGGGAACTATTTATTCATAATAATTCCTTTCTAAATCAATAATTATCCATCAATTATCATGGAAATGATGAATAAATTCTTTATATAATATCTCAACAAATTTCTGGTACTTTTATAGATAATATTCTAATATTCACCACAACCAAGGAGGAGCATGAGGAGTATCTGAGCACTACTCTAGAGACCATAAAAAAGGATATGATCTATAAAAAAGTATAGTAAGTGTGTGTTCTGTTTGAAGGAAGTCTCATTAATGGGGTTTATAATCATAAAATTGGGATATATGTGGATCCTCCAAAAAATAAATTGAGGGAAGTTTGAGGATGATATTTGTGAATGATATTCATATCTTCTTGGAATTAGCTGAATATTATCACTTATTTGTGATAAATGTATCATGATATTCCAAGACACTTACCAGGATAACTCAGAAGGGAGACATTTTTTCTTGGAATGATGAATGTGAAGAAAGCATCATGTAGTTGAATAAGTGGCTTGTCACTACCCCTATGTTCATACTACCCACAAGTGGGGATCTTTTAAAAATCATCAACGATGCTTTAAATAAGGTAATGGGATGTGTGTTGATGTAGAATGTCAATGTCATTGCCTATTCCTTAAGGAATTTGAAAATTTAGGAGCAAAAATATCCCACTCATGATCTTGTGTTGGAATCTGGGATCTTTCCATTGAAAATATTGCGGCATTATCTCTTTGGGGAGAAGTGTGTAATATATAAAAATCAAAAAAGTCTCAAATATATATTCACACAGAAAGAGATGAATATATTCCAATAAATATGGTTAGATCTCATCTAGGATTATGACTACTCAATCCATTACCACCATAGGAAAATGAATAAGGTGGCAGATTCTCTATGTACAAATAATCCAAAAATTCTATCATTGGTGAGAATTAAAAAGGATCCAATCATTCTAGATTTGATGAAAATTGACATGGGAATCATATAGAATTGAACAAAATCAATCCTTTCATAAATGATTTCCCAGTCATCTCTTTTGGAAAGGATAAAGGATGATCACAAAGATGATGTGGGAATTTGATAGAAAGTGGAAACTATCAAAAAAATGTAAATCCCCGTAGTTCAATGTTATTGATGAAGGTATTTTTGAGATTTGGGTCAAGATTATGTGTTTTATCAAATATGTTGTTAAAGAAAGAACTCTTGGATGATGCACACAGTTCGTATTGTTTCATTCCCCCATGAAATGAGAAGATGTAGTGAGATCTATTAGAGCACTATTAGTGGGATAACATGAAGAAGGATATTACTAAATATACATCAAAGTGACTTGTATGTCAGAATGTGAAGGATGAGAGGAAGAGTTCTAAAGAGATTATGTATCCATTACCCATACCAACATGGAAATGGGAATACATCACCATGTACTTTGTCACCAAATATTAAAATACATCTAAAGGAAATAATGTTATCAGGGTTTTTGTGGAACTTCTTACAAATACTGCACAATTCATTTTATTTCAAGAGGATTTCACACTAGATAAACTGGCATGGATATACATCATAGAAGTGGTAAGGCTACTGGGAGTTCCATTATTGATTGTTTACGATCGAGATCCATGATTCCCCTATATGATCTATAAGAGACTCCAATATTCTCTAAACACTAATTGGATCTTTAGCACATCAAATTACCCTCAAACTGATGGTTAATCTGAGCAGACTATCCCAACACTTGAACACTTGTTGATAACTTTTTCAATGGACTTCAAAGGCGAATGGGTCCAACATCTTCCTTTGGAATATTTATCTTACAACAACAGTTTACACTCAAGCATCCAAATGGATCCTTATGAATTCCTTTTATAGAAAAAAGGAAAGAACACCATCATGTTGGGATGAATTTGGAGAATAAAAACTTCTAGGTCCAAAAATGGTTAAAGAAATTGTGGAGAAGGTTAAGACCATCCAGCCGAACATCAAATATTTCTAGAGTCAACAAAAGAGTTATGTTGAAAATTTTCAATGAGACCTATATTTTGATGTTTGACACATTTTATTCCTCCACATACCTCAGTTGAACAGATATATGAGATTTGGGAATAAGGGAATGATTATTTCCAGATACATCATCCCTTCTGAGATCCTTGATCACATCGGAGAAATGGTTCATTGACTAGAACTCCCACCGAACCTTTCGTAAGTACATGATGTATTCCATGTAAATATCTAGAGAAAGTACATAATAGACTCCACTCATGTACTCAATATATAGTTGGTACCATTGTATAATGACTTCTCCTATGAAAAGAATTCATTGAACATCTTAGATCATAGAGAAAAGGAAATAAGAAATAAGACACTACCCCTCATAAAAGTGTTACGGAGAAACCACGTGTTTGAAGAAGAAATATAGGAACCAGAGGAAGTGATGAACTGGATATTCCCTCATCTGTTTTAGTTGGGAAAATGGAATTTTTGGGGAAAACTTTCATAAGGGGTGAATGTTGTAATGACCCAAACATTTATGAATAAAATTCACTTCCATTAAATTAAATGTATGATGGATATAGATAAGATATTAAATACTTTTTTTATTATATCCTTCTAGTGTTAAATGACCATTAAATATATTTACCATTCATAATACAGTCGTTGAACCATGATCACATGACTAGTATAAATATAGGGTTTTATCAAATCATTTTGGCATAGACAAAGGAAGTGACGACCTCAACCAGTAGGATTATACCTTATAAAGCAATTTTTCAGAGCTTTCAAGGGACATAGATTTTCTATCCTTTTCTCTATCAATATCCACAAACATAATCATGAGAGAAACTGTTTTCGAGAGAAGTTAAATCTCATTGAGATCACAGCCCAATCCATGTTCACTGAACGACCCTAAGAAAGCCCCACTGTCTTTCACCTTACTCTAAGGCTATATGCTGTTGTAATAAAGGGACATGTAACAATACACTATAATTATTTATTTGTAAAATATTTTTTATAGAACACTGAATATAAATTTCCTATTATTGTTACTTTGTAAACTCTTTTTAAATTACAAATAGTATTTTTGGTTAATATTGGGCTTCAGTAAAGGAATCTATTTTCACGAATTAATGTATTTTTGGAAATAAATAAAATTTAAATAAAATATTATCACTAAATTACATTTAATAAATATTAATTATCATAAAATTTTTATAAATCCAAATGTAACTTTGTTTAAGGTTTGAATTTGTTTTGTCAAAGAATGAAAATTTTTAATAAAGGTCGGATTTTATTTTAAAAGTGAAAATTTACATATTTAGAAAATTAATTAGATAAAATAAATATTATTTTTAGATTCAAGATGTAGAAATTATCAAATGGTGAATTTTTCATAATTCTCTAAGAAAGTCCAATTTTTGTTTAAAAAGTAAATATTATATAAATATATAATGTGTGTTATGACATAATAAGGACCCAATAGTTATGTAATAAAATACTATAAAAGGTATGTTTAAATAAATATATATTTGTTAATTTAAAATAAAGTAATATCAGGTTTATTAGATTTATTTTATAAAGCGTTAGTGAATCCTCCAAGACATATATATAATTTTAAAATTTTAAATTCTTTTCCTTGAAAGTGTGACTCGCCTCCACATAAGCAAGGGAGATATTTTAATATCTTAATCCCTTATACATATACAATAATTTATACCACTCCACTTTTCCAGAAAACATAGGAAAAATCATTGGATGATTTGTGGTTTGGAATTTTTTTTGCAGTGTCCAAAAGCATAATAATAAAGAATTCCCCCACCTTTTCTATATAAACCCACCTAATCACTCATTTATCTTCACTATAGATCTTTTAATCTCAAAAAAACTCTTCCTATTACAACATAGAGACCTCCCATGGTTCCTCCAAGCTCCCAAGAATCCTATACTAGGCCTTTGGAATCACACATCCAAGTAAGGGATCGCCCTATCTCCTTTTTCTTCAAGCACCACTTTTATGCCATTCCTTTTAATATCTATTTTCTTGACTTCAGATATGTTCTTCCATACCTCGTTACTATATATTTGATTTACTAATTATGGGATCTTCCTTTCACTCAAATTATCCTCCCCCCCCCCACCATGATACTTTAAACCCACCCATTGCCATCTCAAAATTACATAAGGTATTTTTATCCCCTCATTTCCCTTTAAGCATTACTTTTATACTATAAATCTAAATTACATATAACATGTATGGATATTATGTTACATGATACCCTCAATATACATCCTAGGTAAAAATGATTTGATATCCATTTCACTATAATCATCATAATTGATGAATTTCTATATGACATTGTTATGCTACCAAAATTGTTACGCGATTTTCCAAGAGAAAATAACCATGTAGGGAATACCATACCCCTTCCACTAGATTCTAAATGTTAACTACACCTTGATCTGATACCAAATATAAAGAACCAAAATATTCCTGAAATGTTATTACATATATTAACTGTAAAATATTCATAACATAATATATAATACGTGCCAGAATCATTTAGGCTTTGTTCCTTTAGTAACATGAAAACATAAAAAACTACTCCATAAGTGACATATGTAATATCCCACTATATTCTTCATATATAAAACCCTAATTTTACATATTATACATAACACCATTCATCAAAACATATGTTAAAGTAACATAATAAAGGGGGATCTCAAATGCTCAGTAAGGGTAGTCAAGGGATATATCAACATATCAAGAGCATAATGGTATGTGAACATTAGAATAACATTTTAAAACCAAAAAATTCATTTCATATATCAAAAAATTGATCCATGGAATAAATCATGGAACTTTATAATACAATAATCATAATGCAACCAATGAATATGAACCCTGATAACATAAAATTGACATATTTCATATATTGGTGGCATCCACATAAGCATATAAAATCATTTCCTTAGTAGTGCAAGGCTCATTTCCAAGACTATCATAGTGAAATGGTTTCACTCAATAAACCATCATAGTAGTCAAGGTTCACTATCAATACTATCACATTGTATATATTCCCTTACTGAACTATGTTCACTCCCTATTCCATTACTTCTTATCCCATGAGTTAATAAACAATACCTTATCCATTGGATTTACATATATGTCCCACCTATCATAGAATAAAAATATTACATAAATTTTCCATAAGATCATAAAAAATTCACCATATCTGAATACATGAAAAGAAAAGGGTTTTGTAAAAATTTCATCATTGTATAACATGTGTAAAATAAACAAGTTTCAAAATAATGTCACTATTTAATAATCTAATAACCTACAAAGTTTATCATGGCATAACCCATGGTCGGGAAATGGAATTCATAAAAATAATATCATTATAAGTGTTAAAATTTTTTAAATAGAATAATAATGTTATCCTTGGATAGAATCTCTATTAAATCTAAAGTAGCATCAAATTAATTCAACTTTTTAGGAAAGTTATTTCAAAAAAAATCTCTTGGAACATTTATTAAAGAATATAACCTTTCATTCAAAAGGATATTTTTAACGAAAGATTCAGAAAAAGTTCAAAATTATTTTCATTTAAAATAACCTTTAATATTTATAATGGAATCTTAAAATCAAATAATGTTCATACCTTTGGTAAATTTGGTTCATACCATACACATTAAAAAAATATTTCATACTTTCAGAAAAATAATAACTTTCCTTGTTTAAAAAATGACATGATGATTCATTGAGAAAAAATTAAAAAAAAATTAAAAATGGGTAATGTTTTATTATATATATCATTTCTATAATGTTAATGAAATTTTTTACGATATTTTTAGAAATCAAGTCCATGAAAGAAATTTCTTTTTGACCAAAGAAGGAAATAAACAAGAATTTTTTCATAAAAACATTTTTTTTGAAATATTGAGTACATATATAGAGGAAAATGATAAGAAACATGTATCCACATGAAATAATCATAGAAGAATAAAATTAATTTTTTCATGAGATATATATTATAATATTTCATCATCTAAATCATAATAGTAAATAATCCTGATAAAAAATAGAGATTGTTACATCAATCCTTTCCCACTTTGTTGCCTTTTAAATCACGTGCCCCACTAAATAATGACATCACATTAAAATTTGAATATCCTTAAAATAATTATATTCATGATATAACATTTAAAATCACTGTATATACCCCTCATAAAATAATATAGGTGTGTAACATATCTTATGTCCAAAATAAGGAAACTTGAGACACAAATCCCCTACCTCAAGTAATGACTTCTTTGATACACATTCCAACCTCATGTATAAAAAATATAACATTATTATAAATATATTATAGAATCATATTTATATATATAATAAGATATATGATTTATTATGACATTTTATTTTATATATATCTCATTTTTTAGAAAATTTATCCTTATTACCTTCCATGTAAATTGTGAATGAATCACCTCACTTTGCGAGGTCTTAGTCCACCGTACACTCAAGCGCCATTATCATATTCCAAAAAATAGAATATAAAAATATATATGTAATATAATAATTACATAATAATAATAATATCATAAATATCAAATAAAAAATTAAATCCATCATTATATCTATTCGTAAGAGGTGGTTATGGAAAACAAAAAAACATCAGTTCCAGAGGTTGTAGTCTTTCATTCACAAGAATGATGATTTTATTTTCCATTTAATGAGGATGAAGATGGATATAGGTTATTTAATTAATATAATGAAATATAATTATAAGGGATATATTTTATTTATTATATTATAGTAATTTTTTAACATTTTAGGTATTTTTTAGATTAAGTAAAACAACAACACATAGTTAAAAAAGAAATAATTCTTCTTCAAACAAACTCTTTAAGTTTAACAAAATCTTTCCTAGATTGGTGTTATTGTATCATGAATTTATCTAGTATGTGGTTAGGTATATAATTAATATATTTTGGTAGGTTTTCAGTAAACAAAATGTTTTTTGGAAGTGTGAAGAGATGACAATAATGGGTGTCTTTCTATAAGAGAGGTGAGTGGCACACTTTTATGTATTTTTAAAGTGTACCCACATTTCTCACATGAAAAAAGGCTCCAAAAAATAACATTATAAATATTTATATTGTATAATATCAAAATATTTCAGTCCAATATAATTGATACAAGTTTTTATGTTATTTTACGGTTCATTTGTTTTGTTTCACGACCATTATACCCATTTTCACCTTACCTATAGTTATTAATATTAAATGTTTCCACATTTAATTAGGGTAAAAAATTATGTTTACATTATAAAATAATATAAATAATTATTTTTCAAATTAATAAATAATTTTTTAAAAATTATTTTCATATAAGTCAAAATATTTGCATTATAATTATATTCTCATATGCGACGAGAAAGTGATTTTCTAAATAGAAAATATTCAAAAGTATAAAATAAAATTATCTCAAACATTAATATAAAAATGATTCCAATGACCTGAATTAGATAAATACATATATAACTGTACTAATATTAATTTTAAACCCATATTAATATAAATTAACCATATAAATTATTTTACCAAAAATGAGGTTTTAAAAAAAACCCTGTATTTTTCATTATTCATTGAAAAAATAATATTTATAGAAAAATACCAAACAAATAATCCTAAAATAAATTTGAAATGATGATTTAAACAAATGAAGTTTATTTTTTAAAATAATATTCTAAAATTTGTAAACATTACTTTTGTCATTTATTCATAAATTTCAATAAAAAATTATTCAGAAAATATTATTTTCAAAACAAATAAATACCTTTCTAAAAATTAATTATCTTTTTATCAATATTTTTTTCATATAAATCCATTATAATAAGTATTTAAAACGTTTTTATTACTATTAATAATTATATCTTTTACTTCTAGGTTATAATAGTCACTTTTAAATAATAATATAAATAATATACATTGGATTGTTAAAAATTAGTGTCTTGTGTAACGTAAGCTAAACTCGATGTTTCATGTAGCGCAAGCTATCAAAGAAATTTCATATAATCAATAAATAAAATTCATAAAAACAAGGTGTATGATAATTTCATTAACATAATAACATGTTATTATATAATATATAGTAATTTTATTATATTATAATGGGTTGGAAAAAATTTAAGGAGGTATTAGAAGATGTAAAATGAAAATGATTAGTAAAGACAATTATCACATCTTTGAAGAACCCCCTTTATCTTACAACTTAACACTTCTAGATTGGAATTTAGGTGACATCATGAATGATTAGAATTTTGGGGAATGTTGGGATGTGATTTGGGTATATATTTATCTATAAAAATTGCTCAAGTAGTATGACCAAGAGAGCATGATTGTTGTCCTTATATAAGAGAGGATGGGGGAACCATTAGAAATACTTAAAATAATATTTTTTAAAAAAATTAATTTTCTTTTTCAAGTGGAACAAAATTGATATATTATTAATCTAGGGTGATTTTAATTATAAATACTATAATAAAATAAATTTTATGAAATTTTATTTTATATTTCCACCCATATCTCTTAGGGTGACCCTTTGTTACCCCTATTGAGGATTATCATGATATCCAAGTTTTCTACTCTTTATGGGTCACGAATGTGACCATAAAATGAAAAGTTACCCTTAAATGGAAGATATATGATATTCTACACCATATTCCAATCACTAGTACAAATATAGTATTATAATAAATTTGAAATCATTTAATAAATTATTATATAACATATGATACCAATAAATCATCATGAGGACTACTCATTTAGTTTAAATTTAAAAAAAATTTAATATGAAAATTTAGTTAGAATTTAAACTTTCAAAACATCGCTAAAAATTATATTTGTTTATAAAATTCATGTAACAACATAACTTAAATAATAATAATACTTATCAATTTTTAAAATGATTTACTTGATTTTTCTACTACTTGTACAAGCATTATGTAGGTATTTCCAAAGTATTTAAGTTAAATATTTCATCACAACATATTAAAAATAGATTTATATTAAAAAAATTGTTCATAATAAAAATAACCATTTATTAAAATTCATGAAAATCTTTTATCCTTGTGAGAACATATTAGAGATATTAAAATCAAGAAATTGGCATTATTGAGTAATTATTTACGTAAAATATTATTGTGGTTGTTATTAGAGGAAGGTGGATATAAATTAACAAATGTTAAAAATTGGGATGTGTACGGTTTAATATGACTCATAAAATGATATAATGGAAAATTTGGCAGATTTTAAAGTCTTTTACAAAAGTTTAAATATTGTTCTACCTATTTTTATATTACCATTGTGAGAACATTATTATCAAAGTAATTATTAATAATAGTTCAAAAAGGGACATTTTCACCAATTTTAAAACTCATGATTCCAAATATTAAATATATTTTATATAACTAAATTTCTATTAGTGGATTAAATTATGTTTGAAATAAATCCACAAAACGTTTTGTACAATAGTTTTCTAGAAAACTGCATTTTAAGTATAAAAATATTTTAATTCAAAAATTATGAAGAATTTTGATCCCACTTAAATTAATTAAATTATTTTTAATAAAAATTGTTTAATTATGTTTTAATACTAATTCATAATAAAATGTAACTTTTAAAATAATTAAAAAAAATCTATTAAATTGTTATTTTTACTATTCACTGAAAAAGTAATATTTGATGAAAAATATCAAAACGTCATCCAAAGATAATTTTGATACGCTGATTAAAAAAATGATAACCTTGTTTCAATAAAAATTTTATAACTGTAAGAAATTAATTATAATATTCTCTACCAAAAATCAATAAAACCCATTTTTTTATGAAAATGCATTTCAGAGAATAAAATGTATTTACTAAAAAATGAGTTCTTATTTTGTAAAAATTAATAAAAAAAATTATATTTATTGTAATATATATATATATCATACTGTGTTTCCTCCTATTTATACACCGAAATTCAATAGTTACGTTGTAATGGTCATATTTAAATAGTAATTTATAACGATTTTTAAAGATATATTGTGTGTATCTTATATGCTATCAAACATAGTGTTTATTTAAAATATCACGGTATTACATTGATGACTTGTTTGATTAACTAAATGGCGCTAAATATTTTTATAATATTAAACTTTAATCTAGATATTTCCAATTAAGGATTAAACGAAGGGTATACACAAAACAACCTTCCATACAAGGTATAAACACTATAAATTTATAGATATGTAATTTAAACATACAGATTCCCCAATTAGTATCATAAATATAATTAATAGAGTATTTATTTATTACCTTGATAATTTATTGTTGTATTTATAATTTAATATTCCCATATATTCTAATAGAAAGGAAGATCATGAAGATCATATTTGGATTCAGTTAAAGGCCTATAGAAAGGATATATTTTATTTTAAATTTAAAAATTGTGAACTCTTTCTATAAAAATTATAATTATTGGGTTAGGAAATTAAAAGCGATTGTATATTGGTTAGTCATACAAAGATGAATGTTATTGAAAAATTACCTAGACCAGCCAATTTGATCAAGATCTATAGTTTCCATAGATTAGATGGATACTGTCGATGCTTTTTTAGAAATGTATGGCTATAAAATACACTAATAAAGGTAAATATAAAGGGATAAATATCCATTTGAATAGAAAAAATTTATTCAAATTTCAAATATCTCTATAAAAAGTGATTCGGTGTACATGTTCTTATACCATCCTCTAGGAGAGAAGGGTTTTTTCAGGTACATTGTTGTGATAATGAAGGTATTGGTATGTGTTCCCTTGTAAAATGACATGGTGGTAGCATATTTTTCTTGGAAATTTTTTATTCATGTGAAAAATTACTGACATGTTATTCAGAGTTGGGAGCAATAACTTTTCCTTGAATATATTGAGGAATTTTCTCTTTGGTGAAAGTCCTGATATATGTACTTATCATAAAAACAGAAATTATATATTCACATAGAAAGAGTTGAATATGAACTAAAGGATGTGGTTATATTTGATTAATTATTATAAATATTGAATACATTACAAGATTGGGAAGTTGAAAAATAGAGATTTTAACACCCTGCCCCCCCCCCTTATTGGTTTGAGAAGAGGAAAAATGCTACTAATATTAAGTGACATCTCCAAGACACTAAAGGCTAGAAATAAATTTCAATGGATTAAGAGGACATTGGGGGATTATTTTCCACAAGAACCCATACAATCGATCAAGAAACATATAATAACAAAAACTAACTAAATGATGATTGATAATAAACCCTATAACCGGGTGAAATACCAATACACGATAAATATTATAGTATAGTGGAAAAATAAATAAGAGATCAAGGCTCCAAATCTAAATTAGAAGACATTGGTACCAAATTGGAACCATCCCTGACCAAGATGCAGACCCTCCCATACTCAACCATCAATAACCAAACCATAACATCAAGGATCACCTCTAGGGAAGTATCAAACATGACCCTTCCATGTATCTCAAAAGAATATATCTAAAAATTCCCCAATGTTTCCAAGTAGGGGGGAGTATACCACATGGTAGGATTTCCCTAAAAAATATCGCACACAACACTAGTAAAAGAACAATTTATAACATTTTAATAAAATAAGGGGTGATAATATCAAAATAGTTTATCAATGGAAAATAGTTTCTGAAATAAATTTAGAAAATCATTACTTCCACTTTCCCTATCCATATGGAATACCCATTTCCATGTTCCATATTCACCAACAAACATGCATGAAAAATGACAAACCCAATACTCATGAGACTAAATAAGACTTTCACCAAGTCATTACTAGGTGATATACCCTTGTGCCTTTCTAACTAGCACTGAGCACCATGTAGTTTTCAACAAGAACTTATATAATTTAATTTTAACATATGAAATCATGTATGACCATACCATCATCCATATCAATTATATTTCAAAATAAGATTTATTTTCAAAACAAAATCCACTGAAAACATTAAAATTAAAATATAACATGGGAATATTTCAAGACTTCCTTTTTTAAACCACGTCAAAAAAGGGTTTTCCAAATAAAATAATTTATTTATTTATAATAAAATCATAAGGTCCATTTTTTGTGATTCAATACAACAAGTTATAGAATAGTACAGTGGGGTGGAATCCACCAACCTCAATTATGATTTCAAAAAGGATATTAAATAATTTCATGGATCAGCCTATTATTACCCTTCCCTATAAAAACCCCCACACAAAGATATCCTCAACATTATTCAAATCACATTGATCTAGTCTTACACATTGATCCACGGTTCCACATGAAAAAACCTAAAGATATTTTAGATGAGAATGAATAATATAATCTAACCATTTATTTCTAAAAAATATCACCTAAAGATTCATTGGAAATGAATTTTAGATATCAAATATCACCAGAAATCACCTGTCTTAATAATGGAAGTCAATATAAAGAATAAAGGTATTGAATACAGATTTTCAACCACTAGTCATAATAAAAATCACTGTTCTCAACGATTTAGAGTGTAAATTTATAATTTAATTCATAAATTCATCATCATTCACTTATACTAAAATACCCATTTCCTTAGTTAATATTCTAGAAAACTCATTTTACTAACTGAAATCATGTTATGGGATAATTGTTTTTTAAACATTGAACTTCAAGACCAAACTATTTATGTCCTAAAAAATTCATGATGTTAATTATACCTATAAATGTTTGTAAAAACGAATCTAGTTTGTTTCCTTTTTACACCATCCTAAAAAACTAAAAACTTACCCAAAGACTCAAAAGAAAATATAAAACCATAAAATTATAGAATATCTGATATATCATCCATGATTAATTTTCTTTTCTGGCAGTTATGAAACAACACAATCCATATGGATGACAATTCTCAAGGAAAGGAGATCAAATTTGTTTTGAGGTGTGTGTTCTATTAGAATCCAAGTACCAAATATGTGTGGAACTTATTTTTTATGTTGTTTTGGCACATATTCCTTGGGAGATATTCAGTAAGAGGCTCGGGATTCAGGCTTAGGTAGAGGATTTACATATGTTTATCACTATCTGGTTCTAGGGAGCGGAGGCACGAGCACAAGAAATCATGATTTTTGGGATGGTATTTTCCTTGATTTTGAATGATTTATGGGAGATGAGGAATGAAAGTAGATAATAGATTATGTATTTTCTTTAACTTGTTATGATCTTATTGTTTTTACTAGTTTATGATCTGGATCGTCTTATTCACATTAGTGAGTCATGGGCTTCTTATAGAGTCCTCATTTTTAGATATTCAAGACCCAGTTGGAGTTCTTCTATTGGGTGGTTATAAACTAAAACATACCTATTTTATGGTATAAACTAAATGTGTAGAGTCCATTCATTCACTAATCTATGATAGAATAAGTCATTGTTCATGATGTCATAAGGTCATTGTTTATTGGGTTCAAGATGTTTTTATTTATAGGATAATGTTATTAGGGTAGTGAATAAATCACTATTTAGTGGAATCTTCTTGTGGAATCTTTACCAAATCAAGATTTTTATAATCAAATATGATACACAACATATGGTTAGTTTCATTAAAGACACCAATTTCACTCTGTGGTACCTCATTTATCTTATCAAGATGTGAATGTCCATTTTCGGTAATGTTATGGTGGCCACTCACACCTTAAGAGAGGAAACTTCGCTACTGCCATCTTTTCTAGAAAAGGTAAACCTTATGATAGTTTAATTATTAATTATATCACAGGATCCCTTCCTCATGATTTTCGTTTTCTTTTCAGAGGTAATTCCCTTTGTTTACATCACTTCAGAAAAAACTAATGGGTGTTTTTATTTTGGAGTAACTAGTGATTTTCAGTGATGGAATACCTCAACCTTGGGGTTTTACATTCTCCCCAACAATGGCATTTCAATACATTGTAAGTTGGATATTGATATTTCTCTCAAAAAATTCTGGCCATTTCTCCCACATAACCTTTTCATATTCCAATGTTTCCTATTGAAAGTGACCATACTACTATTGTACTCACACTAATGAAATAGATCCCCCTTGACCGGTTTTTTCCAATCAATCAAGAACATGTACCGGTTTATGGATATAATTTTCATTTGATCAATGGTAACATGATCCCACCTAATCAAATGTCTCAGATCGTGGTGATAGTTTATCAGTTGAGAAATATTGAATATTTTATGAACATCACTGAATCTCACTGGTAATTCTCACTAGTGAATAGTAGTTCCAATATATTCTATAAACTCATATTTTTCTGCATTCCATGGTGTTATCATACCTTATTTAACAAAGAATAAATTTCTATGTTTTGATAACATATATAATAAAACATTTTTACTAACATCAAAAGATTAATGCTAGTAAATATTATCTACATATGAATTATATATTCTTTTAATCAGAGCCACATTTTTTAGGATCATTTGAATTTTATTAGAGTTCTCGTGCACAATACATGGTATAAACAAAGAGATATCTGTTATTTCCAAAAAAACATAATGTATATTGATAATGAAATCCATAAATTGCCCCAAACATGGACATCTATATTGTTATGTGATAAATTTTTTATATGAGAATTCAATGAAAGGTATTTGATCCTCCCATGACCCACACATTTCAATGACATGTGCAATGAGCATATATCCCAATATCTGAATGGTGTGTTATTATTTCCCATCCTTCTATAGATCATATAATAAACTCAAAGACAATTTACTTCCAAGATTTTTTTATAATTATCACAAAAATTTAGAAGTGAAGCAGTGGAATTTGTTAGATAAAATCCAATACAGAACTCCAAAAAACCCAATCACTTCTCAGAGAAACAATTTTTCCATGTAATCTACAATATTTGATTCTTTAATGTGTTTTGACATAGTAATTTGATATCTAACTACCCATATATCATCATGTATTGGTGTGATTATTTGTATTACTATGACAAAATACATCATAATTTGATCCCACAAAAATATAGGTATAGTCCTAGACTGCATCATAATAGCCTTCCTTTTTATATTTAGGATTTATCTACTGATATTTAATACATTTCATTACATAGTATGAAATCTTCCATCTCATACATGCCCACTAAAAATGTTCTGTCATTTCCTTGTACATTTTATAAACACCTAGATGAATATCTCATTTAAAATGGATTTATTTCAAAAGGATATGTTCCTAAAAAGATTGAGGAACTAAAATTTGATTCTAAAATCATAGTAAATGTTTTTCCTCTTCTTTCAATCTTTACATGTCTCTCTACCATTTTGGTTTGAAAAAATGATGTTATAATTAGTATATGATATATAACATTCTTTTATTAAATTTATCAACTCTATAAAATGAAATACTAGAAATATAACTACATGATCACTGTATGTATCAAAGTCCAAATGAATGTTAGCATGATCATCAAGTGCCTTCAGTCATGAGCTTCTCATACTACTTCGTTTAATGATTTTGAACATAATACATATTCTAGAGAATTCTATTCACTTGGTGTATATACCATGCCCAAATTTAAATATCATGATGTACTCCATCCATATTCATTGTCTCAAGTTTATGTATCACTCAGAAAATATATATTTCAAACACTTATGTTCCGTAAAAAAATAATTTTCTCCAAAGAGGTAATGCCTAAACGTTTTTATGGAAAAGACAGATACAACCCATTCTAGGTCATTCGTAGGATAGCTTTACCCATTCAATCAAAACTACTTGAATCATGGTTCAAAACATGGAATACCTATAAGAGAACACATCAAAACCCATATCTACATGCATCTCAACACAAGAAATAGATGTTACATGGTTCTAGAAAAATTAGCTTTGATGCTAAAGTCAGATGAGTTTTATGTTCTAAAAATAATTTATGACATTAATCATTCCATGTGAATGGAAAATAATTTCATGTCATTTCAATCATTGGAGAAGAAAGCCTTGATAATTATTTAATAATGCGATGATAATATCTTACTATTCCTAGAAAATTATGTATCCCAAAAATGTTGTTGGGTATCTACCAAGAGAATAATTATTCTATCATTATAAGTTGAAGTTATATTTCTTTTTTTGAAATGAAATTTATGTGTAAATGGAATTCTTGGATCCAATAGTAACACTTATAAAACTTCTCACGCAAACAATGCTTCCAAAATATATTTAGTACAATTTCAATGTTATCTTCATGGTAATTCCTATTTGTAGATTATATAAGAATATCATCCATAAATACAACACACAATACAAGAAAACATCCATTTAGAAGTGGTTATTTTTGTGTATTGCAGAATTTTAAACCGCCTCTACATGGTTTGGTGGATTTTTATAGAAACCACCGCTAAATTGGGCGTCAGAAATATATTAGTGGAAGTTATTTCCATTTAGAGGCGGTTTAAGGGAAGCGTCGTAGCTGCCTCATTTCACAGTGGTTTTACTGAGTTTAGTTGCAGTTTTTACAAGCCATGTATTTTATTTTATTAGCAGTAGTTATAACCACCATGAATAAAATAAAATCTAGCAGCCGTAAAACTACTGATAAAGTCACGAGAAATTCTAAAGAATGCATGCAGGTGATGTGAATCTATAGCAGTAGTTAAAACTTCCACTAAACACAAAAAATACTTACATATAGAAGTGGTTTTAACTACTGCTAATGTCTTACCTCTGTAATTTTCACGGCAGTTAAAACCACTGTGAAAAGCTGACCAGAAAAAAAAATTCTGCTTCCACTGCACCACTACCTTGGAAAACAAATCCAAACAGAAATACCAATATCCTAACAGATTAATGCACACAAAATTTAAAAATGAATGGAGAAAACTAGTAAAACATTTATGGTCGTGATGCTTGGAAAATATAGTGGAACATCATTAATGGATATGTGTAGTGAGGAGAAGTAAAAACATGACCTGAATTGATAGAGAATGTGTACAACACCACACACCACATTCTAAGTTTGATTTTAAAGTTAGTATAGATTAGTGATTCATGGACATGGAATAATAATTTAAGGTTATAGAATTAGGACCACATGGGGATCATGAAACTCAACCATTCTTGAGGTGGACTTCCTCCCAACCCTTAATCCCTACTGAGCCATGATTGATTGAAGAATCAAGGATATTTATATAGTTATAATTTATTATAGGGGTGCACCCAATGAGGGGAAGAGGTGACCTAAAATATATCATGATGACAATTACATCTTTTGAAAACTGGGAATTGAAATGGGAGTAATCGACATAAATGGAATTATTATTGACTATGTTTGAAACATAGGATACCTGAGCTTGTTGAGGATAGGATGACAAATATCATGATCTACTATTTATGGAGATCAAAGCATGAGATCCACTTTTTATCAGTAAATGTACTTCATTGAATGAGCCTGAGATGGTATGTAAGACACTATGTCCACGAATCATTTCATTAGAGATCCTTTTCAGATTGGTAGGGTGAGGATTATTCAAATAGTAGAATGTGTGAACCGCACAAGTGTATATTGGGATGTACCATATAGAATATTAGGTTCCATGGTAGATATTTTCTCATGTGCTCAAATGTTCTATTTAAACATGTGGGTGGAAAATATTCAAGCCTGGCCCAGAGGGAAAAGACCCCACGATCAGTTGCTGGTAGGGATGGGACTGAGATGAAATATACATGCATCAATATGTGTCTCCTCATAATGGGAATCAAGACAAACAAAGTTTTGATGCGTGACATGGTAAGAGACTATTGTCGGTGGAGTGATTTCATCTCTAGAAAGGATATCATATCATTTCATATTAGGATAAATAAAAGTTTTGTATGGGTAATTTGTGGTTCATTTCGTACTTATCATATGAAGAATCTCAGTTTTATATGTGGTAATTATTTTTATAATCATCCCACACTTATCGGATGAGGCGTCCTTATTTCATTTAATAGGGTATGGTTGTTAATTAACATTGTTTTCTGAGGACAATGGGCTTTGTTGTTTAAAATCATACAACATGGACTATGAATACAAATAGTTTAAATTCCTGGAGCTCCAAATATAGGAATAGGTTTGAGTTTAAGGTCTCCAAGCTTTTACCAAAGTAGATAAGAAAGGGAGAAACCTATAATGAGTCAGTGATAGGTTTGTGCCCTGGGTTAAATATTTATATGTAACTACATATATCGTGATTATTGGAATCAATCCACATGTTTTTATGATTCACGGTGTCATAGGATACCAACGCCAGAAGGGTTTACCCACTTGGATGATGATATTGAATAATTACATATTATAATATTAGGCATCGAGAATTTATAAGAGGTGAAATTATATCTCTTTAAGAGACATATCAATTTTTTATGGGGTTAAATTATATGTCATTAATAGGTATATATATTTTACACGGGGTAATGATATAGTTTAAATTCATCTTATTAGGATTTTAGAAGGTCTTTTTCATCTATATACCCATTATTTACTTCCTCATATCAGGAAATGAGAGAATCTTGGCCCACTGATGTGTCAGCATAAATGAAAGGAGATTATTGCTACAAAAGTGGATCATGTGAGTGTTTTTGGTAAATGACACCTTATGTAATGGATTATTACTTGGTGAATCATCATCTAGGCTAAATGATAGAAGTTATATGCATCAATACATATCCCATGGAAATGGGAATCAATCCACTGATAGTTCTAGAATGTTGTGGTGAATAAAACCTGGGTTTATAGGATAAAATAAGCCCTTCAACCCATGATGACATCCTACATGTGATTGCACACATTGTAAGATCATACAACCCGGAACATGATGAAAAATTGAATGTCATGTCTTCAAGAAAATGATTATTTTCATCTCACATAATGTCATGCTTCTATGTTTTATATGATGTAATGTTTTTCAACATATCATAATTATCGTAAGAGTAATCCAAATTTTATATAGTGTAAGAATTTTAGATCATCCAATACACATCGAACAATGAATCCTAATTTTATGCGGTCTAATAATATCTCCCATTAAGAGGAACCAAGGTTTCATATGGGGTATGAACACATTTTATCATCATGAACAAAATATTATACCCATTAACAACGCATGAAGATTCACTATCTACAAATTCTGCCTCACCAAAGTGTCTACAACACTATCCCCTTGATCACTATGAAATGACCCAATTTGTTCCAAACATCAACAATGGGTTTGACTCCTAGTCATCCAAAATCTCAATTACCAATTCAAACACAGGCCTAAATAGAATGATGTATACCACACTCGAGAAATCAAGACATGAAAGGAAACATCAGAAATCAATAAAATGAATAAAAGGAAACATGAGAAATCAAGGAAATGTGAGTACATGAAAATTTTTGGTGGAAACTATATGCCAGACAAGTTACATATACAAACCAATTGTTCCCATATTTGTTCAACACATCGAAAATACCACTAATCACAGTCCGATGATGCATCGTCACCCTATTCACCTCCATATCCCCTTTCTGATGTCACCTGTAAGAACATTATATTGAAAATTAAATACTGTTGCATATTTATATTAAAACATAAAACCAATGAATTTTTGAAAACTAAATGATTTTGATTTTTTTTGATTTACCTACATACCACCAGTCGATGCACTACCACCAGGTCTTATCTGGCCATCTGCTGATGTATATCAGTCATTACTTTCTGCAAAGCGGATATCTAAACCCACTGGTCTTGAACTGTGGTTCGTAGAGAAGCAATCTCTCTATGAGAATCTTCAGGTATGGACTGACTATAAGAAGGAGTAGATGTAGCTTCAATTCCTAGTGGCATTCCAAAGACCTCAGATGGTATGGGTCATAAACCCATCCTGTGCACTCTACTAGGATGCTCCTTCCTAAGGACATTAGCAACTGGGTCATCTTGGGTGAATGAGTAGGACTGCGCATGATTGGCATCCCATAGTTCTTTAATTTTTACCTATAAATCAAATATCAATATATATTAACATTGAAAAAACTGATAATAAGTTATTATAATAAAAAATTGACTTCATACCCCAACTTCTTTCGCATTCTCATTAATAAAACTTCCATCTGATTTTCTGGGAACATCCAACCACAGTTCAGTTCAGGATGCTTCATTCCCGAAACTCTATGACTTTATTAAGAAACGATAAATTAAAAATTCAATATATTAAATAGATAATATTTTCTTATAAATATTTAAACTAATTAAATGATTACCAATGTCCTTCGCCTTCTAGAAATTCTTTTTGAGCCCGCAGTGTGAGGGATGACTAACTTAGCCCGGTTTGAGGCATTCTGTCTTGAGAGATCCTGAAATAAATAAAATTAAATTTAATAGTAATGCATTGAATGTCATCTCCTATTCATATACATGTATAAATGTAAAACGATGATAATATATTAATATATATTTCAATACCATCCACTTCTCATCACGATGTCTTTCAACAAAAACACTCCACTATTCTTTCGGTACCCCACTAGGTAGCTTCTCATACATTTGTTGCATGGTCAAAGAAGTATCGTTGAAATCACACCATAATCTCCATTTTAAATCTTCCCATTCCTTACCAAGATTTTTCAACATCCACTTCCATGCTATCACATCAGAAACTATAAAGTGTAAGAACATATTTATACATACATTCATTTTAAACATATTAGTAACATGACATTCAATTAAACCATAATTTAATAAAATCACCACTATTTGGGAATCAAAAACATCATTTTTTCAGCATGGAGTCATATGTCTTCAATCATCATAAGAAATAAGAAGGGAAATGGGCTCCGCTGCCAGCTGACCAAGAATCTGGCCATGTAACCCCACAGCTTCATCCGTAGGGACCCCATAAGAATCAAATGGCATGACTATCTTCTCACCATTAATATTCCAAACATCTGAACATTTTATTTTTTTCTCCACGGTTGCATTTTTTCATCTTCAATGAGAAAACAATTAGTATAAACAAAATTCAATAAATTTATATAATTAAAATTTGTACCTATGGAAGTGACACTCGCAGTATGTCTGTGATGAACTGGGACGGGCGTGTCGCTGGCCCATTTCTGAGGCTCCTGAAGGGGGAGTTGACGACTCAGCCTCTAATGGGACATTTACAGATGGTGTGAGAGATGGTGCAGGGGGAGATGGTGTAGGGGTGTAGGCAGCTGCTGCCTCAGATGTCGTGGGGAGGGAGCTAGATGGATCTTTTTCTGTCGCAGAACTTGATGAAATAGTGTAGCACTTCCTCCTTGGGATTCCTATCATTTAATCAAATAAAATTATGTTCAAAATATATATTTCACAAAACATTTGTGAAAAATTATTTAAAAATGATAATAGATTCCCAGTACTAACAGAAAAAATATATATAACAATGATAATGAATGACTGCAGAAATGAAACAAGTGGTTGCTGAATGGATAAATAATTGTACATACAATCATTTTCACCTTAAATCATGTCGGTTTCATACTCCATTACATCATCCACTTCAGTCATCCTTTCTAGACTAATATTTTCAATATCATGATGCAAAAAAAATTCTGCTTCTCGTTGTTGATTAAATTCAATTTTCGAGGTCAACTCTTCCACTCCATCACTCATATCATACAAATCTCTTTGTATTACGTGAGCAACTACACTCCACCGTTCATCCACAACATCATTCACATAATATACCCTTTTTTCATGCGATTCTAAGATATATGGATAATGCAGTTCATGATCACCATCATCCATCAAGCGAGAGAAGTTCACAGAAGTAAATTGCAAGGAATATCATTTAACACCTCTGATAATATCGGCCTGTTTGCATTTGAATAAAACAACAAAAAAAATTCTATGGTAGTTTAATTCAATAATATCATGCATCTTTCCATAGTATCCCACTTCATCAAATGTAAATATACCACTATTCTCTGTTTTCAGAACCACTTCTCGATCGACTGTACAAAATCTAAATCCATTAACATTATAAGTGTCAAACATTCTAACATGTTTTATAAGACCTCTAGCAAGAAACTCCAAATCTTCTAACAAGTCTGCTCGAGTATCAGTATTCATGATCTGAGAAAATAAATATAATTTCATAGATTTACAAAATTTATTTGTCAAACTAATATTCGTATTTATAGAAATATTTATGAATATACATGTCGTGCAAACCATTCTACAAGCTCTTTATTCACAGATTTCGTTATATCTTTCTCATTTCGTGATCAGTCTCTCATTCATATCCTTGTTTGTATCCTCAACTCTTCAATAAATGGATCTGCAATTTCACTATTTAGCTGCACATATCTATGTGCCTATAATAATTCCAATTATGTCAGTGTCATATTTGAGGTCCTCACAACTGATCGGCTAATATCATGAAATATTATTGATTTATGATGCATTTGAGATTGAGTTTATGTGTCGTCAACACGTCCAACATGATTAAATCTTGTCTCAATATCATCTAAATATATACAACAATAGGTAAGACACTCCTCAACCAAATAGCCTTCAGCAATAGAGCCTTCTAGTTGAGCTTTATTTCTCACGTATGCTTTCAAATGCCCAAAATATCTGTGATATAAAATAGTAATATTATGCATTTATTTAAAAGTAAAAAATTGTTTACTTAACTAAAAAACATATAAATAAAATACCTATCTATTGGATACATCCATCAATAATGAATGGGGCCTCCTAATTTAGCTTCCTAAACCAAATGCACAATAAAATGAATCATGAGAGTAAAAATGATTTAGGAAAGATCATCTCCATTGCACAAAGGGACAATATAAACCTCTCCTGGAGGTTGTCAAGATGAAATGGATGTAGAGATTTCTCACATAATTTCCTGAAAGATGTTCAGAATTTGAGTTCAACAGTGGTAACGTTTTTAGGTAATAATATTCTCAATGTCTATGGTAGTAACTGTTGTAACAAAATATGTGAATCATGACCTTTAAATCGATGTAACTTATAATTGTTCATGTGAAAACACCTCAAGATGCTACTCGAATAGCCATAAGATACCTTCACATTCTTTAAAATTCAAATGAATGTTTCTTTATCCCTATTTTTCATTGCAAAAATGGCCAGAGAATACTTTTCATTCTCATCTGGCCAGAGATCAAATTTTATGTTCATTACTTGAAAGTCTTTGCGAGCATTGATATGATCCTTCCATATTCCATGATCATTAAGTAATGTGAAAATCAAATTTTCATAGACATTCTTTTCAATATGCATCACATCAAGATTGTGCTGCAAAAAATTAAATTCCCATTAAAAAAGTTTGAATAATATATTTTTTTTCTTCCATTGTTTTGTTCTAATTGCACTTGACAATGCACTTAGGACCTGTTTTCCACTATCATTCAAATGATGAACCTTTAAAAAATATTTTTCAACATTTTGAAGTTGTTTCAATATTTCAGAACTAGTTAACAACTTTGGAGGTGGTCTATGATCAATGGAACCATTAAATTTTGATCTGTTCATCCAAAATCTATGAGATGCATCCAGAAATATTCGATAGCACAAGAATCTCCATTTTATACTGTGAGGTAGCCATTTGGGCTCAAAATCAAAGTTACAAACAAGAGAATCCAAACCCATGTAAGTGTTCCAACCAGATAAATTACCAAGCCTAGGGAAGTCACTAATGGTCCACATTAAAGAAACATGCATTTTGAACATTTTTTAGAAGAATCATCAAATGAATCAACACTGTTGCTCTATAACTCCTACATTTTGTCAATCAAAGGATGAAAGTATACGTCAATATCATTTCAAAGAATTTGTTTTCTAGGAATAATCATCGAAAGGATAAAATATTTTTGTTGCATACACGTCCATGGAGGCAGATTATAAGGGATCAAAACAACTGGAAAAATGTTATAACCGGTACTCATAGTCATAAATGGGTTGAATCCAACGACAGCCAATCCCAATCCAACATTCCTAGAATCATATGAGAAATATATATATAATAAATCAAATGCCTTGCATGATTGGGAATCTCATGGATGTATCATTAACCCATCATTGTTATTATCTACATAATTCCACTTCATGTGTTCAGCGGTTTTCGATGACATGAATAATCTTTACAATCGAGTCTTCAAAGGAAAGTAACGCAAAACCTTTGCAGGTGTGTTTCTTTTCTTCTTCCCTATGAAATTTTGTTCATTCTAACTTTCAACATCACCTTTTGACTTTCATCTTGAAGAATAACATTTCATGCAATTCTGTCTACTTGAATCCTCTCCCCAATAAAGCATACAATCATTGGGACATGCGTGTATTTTTTTTATAATTCAGACCAAGCTTGTTAACACCTTTTTTCATGTCATTAAAAGATTCCGGGATTTTTATTCAGGAAATTCATCACGAATCAATTCCAATATCATGGAAATTTCCTTATTTTTAATTCCACAAAGACATTTGATTGGGTACAACTTCAGAAAAAAATGAAAGCTTTGAATATTTCAAACACCCACTATACAAATCTTGATTTCCATCTAAAACTAAATCATTAAACGCGTTTTCCTCAGTAGGGTTTTCTCTTAAAATTGGCTCCAAAGAATCAATAGGAGGATCCAATGATATGTTACAATCTTGATAAGCATGTGTTATAGTCTCAAAAACATTACTTGTCATGTTTCAATTTATAGCACCTTCTTCTGGTTGTTCTGATATGTTTTGATGTTGATAGTGGTGTCTTGCAGTGCCGATTGCATCATTTTTGAGGTTTTGCATTTCGTTTTCCATTGTCAATGAACTTGGGACCTTATTCTGTGGATTAACATCAATGCTCAATCAATCTATAACATTCGACTCTCCATGCCAAATCCAACATAAACATTGATCAGGGAATTGCTTCAGTATGAAATGTTCATACACTTCATCTCTCTTCAACCATGTTCTAAATTTACATTTAGGACATGGAAATAATATTCTACCTTCAATGGATCGATTAGAAATTAAAAAATCTAAAAACTCATCCTAACCCTTAACATACTGAGGCGTGTTCCTCGGTAATGTGATCCAACATTTATCCATATATATCTCATTGTGCCTACACAATAATAATAAAAATTAAAACCCAGATTTACTACTAAATAGAGAAAGAGATTCATCTATATGATAGTGTAATATTACAGAAACATAATATAATAAATATGAGCCACTGATTTAGATATGAACCCTATAGTGTTTGGTATAGGGGAAGTTTCTTTGGTAAAGAGAAACAATGTGCTAACAACGTGGTAGCAACTTTACCCTGAAAACAAAAGTACATTGTTAATTTGGAATAACCCCAACCTTAGATCTCTATATAGTCTTCATTTAAAGCTCTAATATCGAATAAGTCTATTATAAATAATGTTTAGGTAAAACCTTATGATTCTTAAAAAACTCAACACATTTTTAGATATGGTAATGCAACCCTACTGAGGTCATATCCTATAATAACCTTCAATATATATGCATCCTCAATATGAAAAATGACCAAAAATACCTATAATATATATAATAGAACCATTAAAATGTATATAATGCATAATAGAAAGAGGGGGGGCTAGGGTCGTCGGGGTCTCCAGGGTCGCGGGGTTGTTGGGGTCACGGGGGGTCGGGCGAAGCGGGGTCGCCGGGGTCGTGGGGTCGCCGGGGTTGCAGGGTCATGGGGGATCGGGGCCTTAGATTTGGATGAATTCATTGTTTTTTCCTTGGACTAGAAAGAAACACGTGAGGGATGGTAGTCTGGATGCATGATAAGTGGTGGTGTTCATGGAAATTCATGATGAAATTACTTGGGAGATTAGGTTTTGAGGTTCTACGAACCTTGTGTCGATTGTATTCCTAGACCTCTCTTTGGCGTATTCACATAGAAAAGAGTGGTGGTGTGACCTGAGCGTGATTTGGATCATATATGTGTTAGTGCTCATGAGTGGAGAATTATGGTTAAATGGGACGATCGAGGATTTGACCATGGATTTGAACTAAGAGTTCGATTCAGACTTCGGTGTGGGCATTTAACATTTTTGTTATTCATTGAGTTTTAAGGCATCATGGTCATGATATGATAGCGCATTGGTGGGTGGGATTTAGTTCCTTTGTTATAATTCATCTAGAGAAGGACATACTAGTTTTGTTGCATAAACATTGATGTGGTATGGTGGAGACCACATCACAAATGTCATTAATGATGCGGCTGATGTGGTTTGGGGATCAAAATAGGGTATTTAAAGAATATTTGATGTGTTTTGACATGGTTTTTTGAGTTTCATAGTAGAATCGTGTTGGGAATTTGGAGATGAAATGTGGGGTGTTGGTACTATCCTTCATGACAACATAATAAGATAATCAGGATCACATAGGTGGAAATAGATCCCAGAAGGAATTCTCTCTAAACATTATATTCGGGAACATAGAAGAATTATATTCATCCAAACCACTACAATAAGTTAGAATGAATTCAATACCATTCACTTCAACACACAAAAGAAATTTATTCAAAGTAAAGGGATGTTATTGTTGAGTAACTCATGTTCGATATACTACATGATCGCGTATCAAATGTATAAGGAACTCCATACCTCAGTGTCATAATTCATTATAGTCAAGTAGGTCTTATAAATAAATAGGTTATCCATTTTAAAAAATAATTAAAAATACAAGGATTCATATTCAATGAAAATGATTACTTTCATCCAAGACTATACATATTAATGAAAAAACATCAAGTTTGGATAAAATATAGAGAAATAAAATACAAATAAAATTTAAATTCAAAATAAGCCTAGTTGAACTATCTCACAATAAAATTTCCCAAAAAAAGTCACAACCATATTCACAACTCAAAAAATCTCCATGTTATCCCGGAAAAGTCACAAAATTCCAATGTCCTTTAATCGAACAAGAGGAAACAAATAACTAGAAATCACACTCTTGGAATTAGAATGAAAAGATCGACGTTAAACAGACACGTGAATGTGTATGAAAAGTGTGATATAAATAGTTCTAGAAATGTTTCACCATAGATTCATTGTAACTCATTTTATAAAAAATATTCAAAAATACATATTTTAAATATAGTTATAGAGTATATTATTCACATATAGAAGTTTTAAAATACATAAATCACAAGATTTTTTCATTTTAGTACAAAATCTAGAATTACAATATAAAACATGGGTAGAATTAACACATTATATAGTAAACATTAAACAAGAAAAATAACTAAAACAAGAAATTAACATAAATAAGCACCAAAATATTACTAAATAACTATATAAACATCCACCAAGAAATGTCTCCGAATTAAAAAATCAATGTTTATGGGTTCAATCTAGGTAGGAAATGGGATACAGTAAGTAATCATCATTGGGAAACAAGAATTATGTGTAACTCACTGGGTTATAACATGATGGATATTGGAACACAAATATGGGCACCAAAATTTTTATTGGCCAACCACGTTAGAACTAAACTCCACCCAACCCTAGATTATCCTCTTATTCTCATGGGGAGGTAACCCCAAATAGAAATAATTCATTCTAGGTGAACTAGAAATTGCATATTCTCAAATATTTTTACACTAATCAATATATTCTATTTTACTACATTAGTTTCCCAATAATTCAATAATTGGGGGAGTGTAAAAAATCAAATAATATTAGGATAAAATATATTATATTATTACACTTTAAATAAACCTTATCAAACTTCCAATAACCTCCCAATAAATAGTTCTCTTTTACATCATATCAAGAATTAAATTTTTATAAAATTATTACTAATAAAGGAAATTGTCACCCCAAAACATTAAATACCAATGAGGTAACAATGAGGGTATAAAAATCACATGGAAAACATTCATTATTAAGATTCCAAACATGGTTTTAATTAAATATTTGGATGCCAATCCATTTTTATAACTATTGAAACTTTTAATCAAATCACATTTTTAAATACTTTTAAAAATAAATGCTTTCCATTAAGAACAATTTAAAATAATTATATGACACATATTTCTTGTTTCCATTAAACATAGTCTAATTACACACCTTTTTTATATACCATACCTTAAAAACATAAAGAATATTTTTTTAATAAAAAATCCAGGGTCAATCATCTCCATAAAATTAAAAATCAGTTAGAAGAAGCTTCATTTTAATTTTCCTAAATAAATTACATGAATATCATTAATTTTAATATGAAAAGTAGATATAAATTATAATACCATTTTATCAAAATCTAGAAAAAAATAAAACACTCTTAAAAAACAATTACATGAACCATAAAATTTTATATCTTAATAAGAAAAGAAACGTTAGGCCATACATGAATTTCCTAATGTTATAAATTAATTAATTTAATAAAAACAAATTCCATGTCCAAGGGGAAACAAATATACTTCTATGATAGTAGAACCACATTGAAAGTAAATGAAATCCACTAACCCAAAACTACCAAACCTCCTGATTAGACACATCCAAAACCATAATTATATCTCTTATGGGTATTCTTGTTCATTGGAGAATTCAAAATCAAAAATTTTTGTAAAATTACTATAATTCAAACCTTAGGGTTCGTATAGGTCATTGGGGTCGCGGGGGGCTGGGGGAAGCGAGGTCGCTGGGATAACAGGGTCGTCGGGGTCGCGGGGGACCGAGGTTTCCAGGGTGGTGGGGTCGCCAGGGTCGCGGGGTCACCGGCCTTGCGGGGTCTCCGTGGTCGCGGGGGGCTGGGGTCGCAGGGGAAGCGGGGGGTCGGGGGAAGCGATGTCATGGGGTGAGAAGGGGGGTCGGGGTGGGGGGAAGGGTTTGTAGTGTAAAAAAAATATTATTTCATAGCGGTTTATTATAAATAAATGTGAAAAAATTTTAAAAAAGGGTTTAGCAGCGGTTCTGAAAATGACCGCAAAAAACCCACTGCTAAAGTCAATTTCTATTTTAGTGACAAACAGAGTCAATGTACTTGTGGAACATACGTTTCATTAAATCCATGAAAACAATTAATGTCTTCATTAGACCAAAATTCATGATGACATATTCATAATGTCCATAGTGACTATGAAATGTTGTATTTTGAATAACAACTCTACAAAATCTAATTTTATGATATACTAAGAATAGATAAAATTTAGAGAACCACTTGGCTCCCTTTAATTGATCAAACATGTCATCTATCTATCGAAGAGGATATTAATTTTTAATTGTTATTTGATTATAACTATGTTAATCAACACATAATTTTAGAGTTCCATATCCCATATTTATGAATAAAACCAATTCAACCCAAGGAAATTTACTATGTATTATAAATCCTTTACATTCCAACACTTATAGTTTAAAAATTAATTCCCACTACTCAGTTTGATCAACTATTCAATGTATTAGTAAAATAGGGATTATTCTCAGGAGTAGGTCAATAATGAATTCAATTTCTCTTTTTGGTGGTAATATAAATTATTTTTTTGGAAAATATCAGGGTATAGATCCACTATTTCCTGAAGAGTACCATTTATTATTTCATCATCTATAATCAAGATAATTGTTCCTAAGTAGTTCAAGTTAGTTCCATTAACCGTTAATCAAGGTTTTTCTATGTTTGTATTTATATCCAAATCTACCTTGAAAATTTTAAGGACTCTATCCAGATATTTAATGTTACCTACCTAGAATAATTTTCATATGGACTTTAAAACCCACCAACCCTTCCATACTAACGATTAAATAAAAAACATCCATCTCTATGATTATAAACTCCAACATAAACTGGATTGCATTAATGGTAATAGAGCATGATTGTAATTTGAATCTTATACACTCCCACTATCAAAGGGGAGTCTTCATGCTCATGAAATGGGGAATCATTTCATCATGTAGTCCCAATTATTAAAAAATAGAAGGATCAAGGAAATATTTTGATGAGATAATTTCAAACAATGCATGAATAAGAGTATAGTTCATAAAAATGGAACCTCTCACCAATTAGGGACCTTGTTTCCAACTTTTAATATACTCTTTTCCTTCATATAACTATAACTCAGCCTCCATGGGATATATATTTTTCCCTATTTAAGTGGAACTTGAATTATATAAGTGTTCCTGAAAACTTTATGGTTCACCTGCATCTACGGCTATGAACTAGTTATATGCCACATTTTTTTCCAAGAATATGATATATGAAGTTGAGTCAATCCTATTCCACATGTTTATCTCTGACACTTAATACGAAACCTCTTGAAATGGACTCTCTTTCCATACTGGTAGTAATTTCATCTTGGTTTAGTATGTCATTTATTTATGGGTGTTAATGAACCGCACTGAAAATAACCTTGTTTTCTATCATATCATTTAAGAAAACTAACTTATTCTATAGTCTAATTATTATGGGTTCCACCTCTATGACATTATAAATCGCTTTTTCTCTTATTGACAACACTATAGTTAAAACCTATCCCCATGGTAAAAAACAAACTACTTCCCACAATATTCTTAACAAGACTCCTTTATATCACAATTTCCCTATTAACTATCATTGAAATATTTTTAATAATATGAATGACTATATTAGATAGAATATTTAATCAAAATCTGGAATGAAAAAATATGATCCTTTAATGGTTCCCTAGATACTTATTATTTGTAAAATTTAATTAAGTTGATAAACATAGCTATGTAATCTGTCATAGAGAGGGTTTATTTCGTTAGGTTGAGAAAATATTTTTTTCATTCTATTTTTAATGTGTGGGGTAAAAAAAATTTTAAACAATTCCTCATAATTCATCCACATATGTTCTTGGTCATCTTTATCTTTCACATGTAAATAACACCATTGGAATGCTTGGTCTTCTAAAATATTGGTTGAAAATTTAATATTCACCTGTATTGGTTTTCCAATAAAATTAATGTTTCTATTCAATTGGTTTAGCCACACTTATTCCTTCTCTAGTTCAGAATCCCCAAAAAACAAAGGTGGGTTAAACCTCTAAAATAGAATCAAATGATCCACTTTATGAGATAAATAATTTTTATTTAGTCTATATATCGTTTGAAACATTTTCACAATAATCTATGTTAGATTTTGGTTCACTTTTGGCTTAGGTGAAACCACACTTTCAGTAGATTATTCTTGCGGGTTTCTACAATGTCTTACTGGTGCTGTTTTTTATAAATAGGAAAATACACCATTTATATCATTTTCTATAATAACTGAAGGCTTGAATAAATTTAAAAATAATAAAAATAATTATTATCATAATGATCAACAATGAGAGAAGCTATCACATAAATATTTATCATTTTAGTTATTTAATTATTTATTAAAAAAACACAAAACAGTGGATGAAAAATGGAATCATAGTGGGATGTCTCTAGACTAATTCTTGATATGAAATACCCATTGTCTAAACCCATGATGTTGAGATGTTTACACCTCTATAAGTTCCTTAGAACAATTTTGAATTCAGACACCCTGTTAACTTGAATTTAACCATAATAAGGTTATCTGTATATTTTTATGCTATACATTTCAAGTTTTGATAGTTATATCTCCTTACTACCTACTATACTTAATGATTGAACAAAATGGAAACCATTTATAACATCTCTCCCCCCTCATTTGTTTCAGAAGTGAAAAAATGCTACTATCCTTATGTGACATCTTCAATACCCAAAAATAATTCCAATAAATTCCAAGGGATTAAGAGGACATTGGGGGTGATTTACCATAATAATCCATACAACATTATAAGAAGTATATAAAAACAAAGTCAAAATAAATTATGCATCAGAATAAATCAATTAACCTGATGATATACCAATACAATAAAAATATCATTCTACATTGAAAAAGAATAATAGATATAGGATTAGGTTCTAAATAAAAAGACATTGGCACCAATGTGAATCCATCCCAAGTAAAGATGCATACACTCCCCAGATCCAGCTTTAGAAACCAAACCATAATTTCGAGGATCACAACTAGATAAGTATGAAACATGACACTTCTCTATATCATTGTAGATGAATGTAAAAACCCACCAAATATCCCAATTAGGGGGTTAGTATATCACTCAGTATGATTTCCCCAAAACTTCTCACACAAACCACAAAGAAAAAAAAGTTGGGACATTTAATATAAAATAGGTCTGAGAATATGAAAAATAGTTTTTAAAAGAAAAATTGTTATTGTTATAATTTTTTTTAAAAAAAATTACTTCCAATTTCCCTTTCACATTCCACATAGAGTACCCATTTATAGTCACTCACAAAAAGGAATACAGAATAAAAATCCTTACACACTTGATTGGAAATTATTCTTCCACCAAATCATCACTTGGTAATATATCCTTCTGCCTTTCCAGTTGGTTCTGAGAAATAATTATATTTCAATAAGACCGTGTAAAATTCAATATGAACATGAAACCCCATTTATTATAGTACAATAATTCATATTAAATATTTTTCTATTAAAAATTTTCTTTTAAAACCCAAATCCTTTGAAAATGTTTAATTAAAACATCTCATGTGAATTTTTAAAACTACCATTTTGAAACGACATCAAAACAAATGTATTCGATATAAACTAATAATGATATTTTCAATAAATTCAGAGGGATATTTTTTCATGATTTAAGTCAATAAGTTCTACAATAGTACAGTGGTTGAAAAGTCACCTACTTCAATTATGTTTTTACAAAGGATCTTAACTGATTTATAGAATCAACCAATTCTTCTTGTTCCCTTTAAAAAACCACAAATATCTCATAAATGGAATTTAAAACTCTTATATCCAACATTAAACATAAATCTATGGTCTACATGAGGAATCCCATGTAGATCCAAGGTGATTATGAATAATTAAACCCTATAAATTGATTTTTAGAAATGAACACTAAAATATTCGTTTCAAATAGAAATAGGACATTGAATATCACAAAAAACACATAGGTCAACCCTATAAGTTTACTAAATGAATAAAAATAGTTTTTGAGGATTTAAAACCATGGTCTATAATAAATATCATAATGGAAAAATTATCTATGATATAAATTTAGATTTTACTATTATAATTTTTTCGAATAGCCCTTACTCTGAAAAACCAATAACCCCATTTACATTTCTTGAAAAAACTCTATTTTAAAACAAAAAACTATTTTATAAAATAAATGGGTTTTATTCTATTAACATTTGTCCTAAACTATTTACGTCATTAAACCAAAATTTTTAGTCTAAATGTTTCCGGTATATTGTGTTAGTAATTGACTTTAGGATCTTAGAGTTTTACATGTTTATAAACATCTATAAGCTAACCCAAATACTCTAAATACAGGAAATTTGTGTAAAATGAAGGAATTCCTCAATCCGAGGGTGCTATATTGATGATGGTATGAGTATTAAAGGTCATGTTATATTGTCCAAGATGAGGATTGAAGTATATCTAATACTTTTGTATTTTTATAAAGATGGAACATGAAATCATGAGATAATTAGAGAAATACACTCATTAACAAATTAATATTAATCTAGATATATAATTGAAGATTAAATAAGTATATAAGGAACATGTGGAAATATAGAATATGGTTAGTAATGTTTCGGTGTTCACCCTTTATAATGATGGACTAAAGATATTCAAAATCTGGATATGTGAACTTATAATACTATAATTGAAGAAGGATATATTGGATGAAGAACGTATCTCATCATTCTATATCCATACTAGAAGTAAAAATATGTATATAGATATAAAAGATAATATTTGCAGGGATAACATGAAGAGTGATATTTCAAACTGTATATATTAATTAATATTATATTAGTAAGTTTATAATGAATCTAAAATTTCTACGAGGGCGTTCAAATCGTTACACATATATGTATGGAAAGGGGAAAAATCATCAGTGATTTAATTAAAGGAGTCCCTAATACATCTAAAGGCAATAACAATATTTAGGTTGTATTTAATCACCATATAAAGTTAGCACACTTTATTTCATATCATATAATACTTCTCACTTGACCAACTTTCTAGGATATATATCAAGGAAAGGTAAAAGATGAATATAGTACCACTTTCAATTATATCTAACAGATATCTAAGGATTACCTTAAAATCCTATAGAATTAATTATTAAGCATTGAATACATAGTAAAAATCTAGTATTACATATCATCCTTAGAAATATGGTCAGTCTGATAGGACCATTCAAAACCTGGATGAAATATTGATAACATTCGATATGGATTTAAAAAGTGTTTGGGATAAACAAATTCTTCAAGTAATAATTTATTAAAAAATTTATTTCACTAAATCATTTAAAATAATCCTTATGAATCCTTATGAGGAAATAATTTTATGACTCTAATATGATGGGATGAATTTAGAGAACAAATAATATTTAGACTTGAACTGGCTAATGAAATGGAAGAGATATTTAAATCCATTCAACAGAACATCGTGGAAGCTTAGAGTTAATAAATGTGTTATCCTAACAATCTACAATGATATATAGAGTATAATTTTTATGACAGGTTATTCTAAGAAATATCCCATTAGATGAATGTCAAGGGATTTAAAAATAAGGGAAATCTTATCCATAGATATAATGGTCCCTTTGAGATTCTTGATTGTATCATTCTGGTAGCTTATCACTTGGAACTTCCACTGAACCTCTCTTAAGTTAATGATTTGATCTATATATCACTTTAAATAATAATATCCATTATCTCTCATATCTACTAAACATGGTTATTTTACACCTATATCATGATTTGTTTTATGAGGAACAATCATTGTAGATTCTAGATCAAAGAGATAATGTAATACGGAACTAGAAAACTCACCTTTTTAATTTTTTATGGTGAAACTATAAATTTGAGAAATTTTATGGGAATCCAAGGAACTAATGATGCATACATATCATCACTTATTCCCATTATAATGACATAATTTCAAGAACGGGTTCTTATATGGGTCGTAGAATGCAACACCATGAGATTTTGGAATATATTTTCCTTTAATAAATTAAATTTTCTTAATATCTTTTATCATGGGAAACACCAAACAAAAAGATTCATATTATACCTTATTATAATTCATTGTAAACATTAATAAATTTTGAAAATAATATATGAAACATCATTTTAAATGTTATAAGAACAATATAAACCCCAAAAGTATAAAAATAATATTAAATTGCCTTATTATAATAAATATGAATTATAATTCTTCACATATTAATATAAATATATAAAAAAATATAATAATTTAAGAGATGATAAATTAATAAAATCAAATAAATATTTAAGTAACTCTAAAAAAGTTATTTTAATAATTCCTAGTTAAATGAAAAATAATTTTTTAAAATATTGTTTTTATTATATATTAAATATTTTTTATTTAAATGATAAATTTAAAATTTTAGAATTTTAATTTTAAAAAATGAACTACATGTGTTTAATTTTGATTATAATTTTATATTATGATGAAATGTTTGAATTTTTTTAAAATATTAATTAATGGTTGAATAAAGCCCAATATTGTATTTACAAATATTGTTCCTTTCATGAAATAATTAGGATATAAGGATGATATAAAAAAATTATTTACCCTTTAAACATAAAAACATATATTTAGTAAGTAAAATTATACATTTGAAAATTTTTATTTTAATTTATATACATATGTTTAAATTTTTTTAACCAAAGTAACATTTTTTTAAAAATTGGTTCTATGTGTAATTCAATTATTATTTTAGAAAAAAATAAGTATTTTATAAATTTAATAATATAAAATGGTTTTTATATTCGGAATCATAATATTTATATTATATAATAAGTGTAATTTATAGATTACGATGGTGAAAAAATGTGTTACCATGGTAAAAGTATATTATGGTATAAAAATAAAATAAGCGTAAAAGATCAAAGAAATTTCAAAAAAATGTCAAAAGAGTGTCCCCAAAATTTGTTTATAAGAGGCATATTGATAATAATCCTACACATTCCATTATTTATTACTATTTATCCACATTATCTTGAGAGTGACATTCATTTTATATATTTTTATGTAAATTTTTAAAAATATGATACCCATTTCACTTATAAATGGAGCCTTTCACAATACCCCCACCCCATCATCATGCCTTAAGCCTTTAGATAGACCAAAATATACCCAAATACCTTATAAAAACATCAATACGTATCATATTTGTATTTATCTCATTAAATAAACTCCCTTTAAAGGATTAGTTAATTTTTAAAATGAGTTGTCCCATGGAGTAAGGTAAAAATTCTTAATCACTCCTTTAACATTTCTATTTCATTATTTTTTCTTCCATATCCTCCAAATTTATTACAAACCTAATAAAATAATTTAATATGTATCATAATAATACTAAAATTATATTATTTTAATGGAATAATAATTTTCCACCTCCCTCTCAAGCATTGGAAAAATGTAAATCTCGCTCATATATATGAGCGAACAACCACCTCCATGAATGATGTATTTTATTAAAAAATTATCATCAATAGCCATATATAGAGATATATTGAACATATATGATATTTATAATTCTTTTTTTATTTTTTAAATATAAATAATTATTTACCTTCATTTCTTTCAATCTATTTAAAAATGAAAACATCATTAATGTGTATGTACGAACTAACACATCCACAAAGGGATTTATTCCATTTTTCATCACCTGCTTACAAGTATGGTTAAAAAATTAATTATAATTAGTAAATTTAATATATATTATTTTATTAATATTATATAACTATTACTAAGGTTCAATTACTAGAACCATAAAACTGAAACATGCATGGAAAACAGAATAATTAGCACCCAAATATTTATTATAATAATGAATTGTTAATAACTGGGTGGTTTAATATTATAAAGGTTGTGGTATATTATATGATAAACATGATTAGGGATATTTTATTTATTTTTACTAAATATAAAGTTATTATATAATATTTTATAGTTTATACAATGTAGTTGGGACTAGAGGTAAAGTTTTCCTCATCTCGGTTTCTCTTCATTGAGATATTTTCTATATTCACCACATTCATTCATTTGTGTGGTGTATGTACATAACATAAATTTATATTATGATAATTTTTAAGATACCTATGGGGATATAATATTCCATATAATGTACTATTCTTCATATGGTTTTAATTTTACGGTTACCAATGTTGTAAGAGTTTCTATTACAATCTCTATTTTTATCGGGATTATTTATGTTTCAATTTACATTGGTGGAATTGTTTGATATTATATTCCTAAAACATAGATATAATCTTATAATATTTATATTTATGGGGTTTTCTAATATTATTTCTATTTTTAAAATGTTGGGAATCAAAAATTCCAAAATAATGTTTTTTTATAAAAGAATACTTTATTTCCCTTTTTTTAGTCAGGAATCTTTTTAACCTATAACTAAGTTCATAAGAATTGTTTTATTGAAGATATTATCTAATTTTCAAGAAATTTAATGTCATTTTCCTACTATATCAGACATTATTTTTTAATTTTTTTAAGTAATATTATATTTATCTTCATAATATTTTATTTTTTAATTTCTTTACTAATGTTAGAAAATAATAGTTTTTAAAAATTTATGAAATGAAAATATGTTCATGTAATATTGTCTTTTCTTCATCATGAATCGTAATTTAAAGTATTATGTGTCTTTTTAAATAAATTCCAATTCCCATTTTTCATTGGATTTTATTATTTTTAAATTTTATTAAAATTAAATTATATGTTTTTATTATTTGCCAATGAATATTTCTAATGATATAATAAAATGGGTTTTCGTCTATGTCAACATCCTTAATTAATTTTTATTATTAATTAGGGATATACTCTTACAATAACCTATAATTTTTTATAATAATGAGTTATGATGATATTGTTCTATGGATGTTTTCATGAAACTTGTTTCTTTACCACAACTTAAATAAGATATGTATTAATGATGAATACACTTATATTATTATGGAATACATATGAATGGTTTTACTATTATGTGACATTTGGTTCCATTATATACCTCCAATTAATTGTGTAATGTTTTATATCTCATGAAATCAATGTGCTCATGGGTGTTTATCCTAAGCCCAATAAGGAACACCGATAGTTAAGAAATCCTAAGAAGTTACATAGGTTGTTATACAAATCCTACTATGTTATGAATGTCATCATATGTACCCTTTAATTATTATTTCTATAATTATGTTTATTCAACACTTTTATGGAACATTCTTGAAATATTATTGTACCTATTTTTATAATGGTTCATGATAATTTGATGTTCCATTCTATTTTGACTCAAGTATTATGAAACGATGATGTTTTAGGCAATGTATCGTGATTTTAGATTTATGTATTTGGTTATAACATTTATCTACATTGATTATTTTATCATACACTTGTTCTCATCTTATGCTCACTTATAATCATAGATGGATATCTCCCACTTTTACCCTTATTGATAATATGATCTCATGCCTTTTTATCTTTCTATCTCCTCATATTATGAAAAAGGGTATTGAGTATGAAAATTCTATAAGTTTACCATGTGATAAGAAAGTTTGTAGGAAATGTTGAGTATTTTCCATAAATATGTTGATTATATATCTATTCTATAAACATACTAAATAATTATTATTCATTAGAATATATTAATGTTACATGTATTGATTATTTTTCTAAAATGATGTAATATTTATGAAAGTTATGTCTAATTCATCACATGACCTACACCATCATAGATGGTTTAGCTTTTTAAAGAGTTTAAATATTGATATTACCACCTTAGATCTCTTCCTATGATGTTGAGATATGTGATTAGCATTGGGGACTACCTCCTTTTCATGTACTTTTCCTTTTTCAGGAGGTTGGTTATTATAAAAGACACCACAAACCACTTATGATGATATTTTAATTCAGACTTTTACATACGGTAAATGTCTATGGTACCATACCCTAATGGGATGATTTTAATGATGAGATAGGTTTTCCATAAAGATTCCCTCCTCAGATCCCTTGCGGTACATTATGGGTTTCTTGTATACTATAGACTATTTATGGTGAATCCTTTCTAGGGAAGTATTCCTTTAGGATTAAGTCATTATTTTGAGATTCCATTCCCAAATGTCCTTCATTGGGATTGATATTATGATATATTTATGACCATCATTGATCGAAGAATGTGGGGAGGGGTGTCCTGGTGACTTGGTTTGAACATTATAAATTGATGTATATTCTTGTGAGTGTATTTTTATCATATTTATTGGTGGGTTCCTTACATTATGATTAATTAAACTTACTATAAGTTTTTATGCACATACATTTCACCACAATATCATTTACTACATTTATGAGAAATTGATTCATACTATGTCATCAGACTCACCCCATACCAATGTATATGGCATGGGTTTCCATTATTGTGGGTAAAACTACATGTTTTCTCTCATCATTCGGTTTTTATTGGATTTTTCGATGTGGTATGGGTATATATAGTTTTGGATACAACAGATTTTGTGGGGATGGTTATGTGTGTTTGGATTGAGGCCATCATAGTTTACTTTTTAGTTACTATTCTACATATGTATCGTCCAGTGTGTCTCTATTAAACTCATATAATAATCATTTTTACCCATGTGTTTTCACTACTACTTCTCTATTAAATTGTGGTCCCTCATATAAATTATTTACTTATTTTTTATTCAAGATATTGGGGGAACTCTTGGACACATTTTTAGGTCTATAGGATTTTGGGATGTCGACTATACAAATGGGTCATGTTGAATATTTGATAGACTTGTAAATGAGGTCATGCATCATCCCACCATAGGTTACATTTCATAGTTAAATCCCATAGTGTGAAAAATTGTTTTAGAGCATGTTATATGAATATAAAATACCAGTTATATGTGGATATAAGTTTTTAAGACTTTGGAGGTAGACCGATAGCATGCTGAACTAGTATGACTTTGGTTGAAACCCTAGTTTCTAATGGTTGTTAACTTGGAGGACTACACAACATATCATGAGTGATATATTGGACCAATAATGATAATGTTGTATGTATGATATTGAGGATGATTCATACGTTTTTGAGCCATGGATTTATTCATGCATCATGATAGTAACATGTTTTGGGAATGATAAAAACTCCTATTGTTGATATTGATTAACATATTTCCTTATTATAATCGATTATTAATTTAAGTATCATATGATATATTTGATAATTATAAAATAAATTATAATGGTAGATTATATTAATAAATAGTTCAGTTTCTTCTTTAATTAATTGAATTATTTTTATTATTGGCCACTATAGGGAAAATATTTTCATGATGGTGGGTGTTTAGGAAACTATTTTTTTTACAAAAAAAATAGTTTTGGTAACAAAATGTGTTCATAAAGAGGTATTTTATGTTTGTTTTAATTGAATTGGATCACATGGATAGTGATTTTGGAATGGGTTAGAATTTACTAGTATTGAGAAAATTCAAGGAAATATTTTTTAAATCATGGTTTCAAATAAGATTAGAAAACCAGAAATGTTTTTTGGAAAAACAATAAACTAAAATGAAATTTATATTTAGATATACTAGTTTGGGGGGTCCTTTCATACCAAGATTTTTTTTAATCTAAAAATATTTTTTATTTCTGTAAAAAAATTTATCAGTGTTGAATAAGAAAATGGTACCAATATAGACAGGGAAATTTGGATTTTATTTAAATTTGATCATCCTGGAGGATTAAATTGTGTGCTCAAATAGTTCTTAATGTTGTTTAGAAAGATCTATGTGATTTTTTTGGGTTTGCACTATATTTTTCTGATGTTGGGAAAAATTTGATTCCTCTCTAGACTAGATTTTCATATTTTTGAATGGTATAATAATGCTAACCTGGGTGTTTTAATTATCTATTTGGAGTTCATGCTATGGTTTTTTCAAGCACTTTTCATGTTTTGCACATATAATATAGATTATTGATATTTTTATTGAGTATTTTTATATGAGTTGTTATTTTTCTAAAGTTAAACAAGTTAAATTGGGTTTCGATAAGATATTAGTGTTATTAAGACCACCCTTAGTAAGAATATACTTTTATGATGAGATTATTATATTAGGGAGAACCATAGTCCTAGATATGAATTGTTTAATTTAATTGGTGCCTTGTGATTAATGGGGGTGGGGAATCACTGTCTCGATTATTGGTGATGGTATTAGTATGGTGGTCATGTTTAACCATTATGATTGGTAATGTATAAAATAATTATTGTAGAGTTTCTATGTTTTTCTTAAATAAGGTGATGATAAGGATACTCATGTAGTGGGGAACATCAAATTATATGTGGATATGTGACCCTCATTTTGGAAATATAGTGGTGGGATCAAAAATAGTTTGTGGATAATCATGATGGTACTGGAATACAAGAAAGAAGATAGATGCAAATTATTTTGTAATTTAGGGACTAAACATTTTGGATTTATATTACGATTTTCTATAGATTCCATGTTTCATCATCTAGATCACGGTGGAATTTAGTGGACTCCAAGAATGGTTAATATTGAAGATGTGTTAGTACTCATGGGTGAAGTTTGATGAGGGTTTTGGTTAGACAATATCCTACCATGTAATTACACCGAGTGTCATGTTTTTTCTTTATTGGGGGTATCAAGATGTTTCTATAAGCATGCTTGGAAAACTGAATCATGACCAGAAGATGTGAAGTTGTCTCGATAGCTAATGGAATGTATTTTAAAAAATGTTCTGTCAATGAAGGACTAGTTTGTGTTATCTCATTAAATTGGATGTTATGAGATGGAAATTAAATCAAAGTAATTTTTTTTTGAGGAGTCCTTTATATTTCAAGGATCAAAATAGGATTTTCATAAAAATTTTGGTTTATCCTATTTTGGTTTGTGGGTAGTTGATCTGCAGATATTCTGGTTCGAGGGAATGAAAATAGAGTACTGTTTGATTCTAACTAAAATATGGAAAATCGAGAAAAACTATCAGGTTCTTCTTGGGGACAAGAAACCCTTTCATGGGGGTCTTATAATGACCTAAAAACATACTTGTCATTTTTATAATGCAAAATTGGATTTTTTGGGCTTGGATTAGGGGATGTTTTGTGAATTGGGTTATCAGGATGATATTCTATAGTTGGAAAAATATTTTAAGTGATTTTGGAATGAATTGTCATTAAACCAAATTTTAGGGGAATATAGAGATCTTCTAAAAATTCTATAAAATTTTGGTGATTGAATATTGTGTACAACTATGATGTATCATATAAAATTATACACCAACACCTTTTATTTTATATAATATCACAATCATGATATGGGTGATACATTATGAAATGAATAAAATAAATAAGCTTTAATTATTAAATTTACTAGTCATGGGGATAATATATTTTTTTAATAGTTGTAACTACTGGAAGAAGATAATTAATATTTTTAATTCTAGATTCTAGCTAATATCAGTTGAGTAGTGTAGAAAAGGTCCAAATTGTAGAATTAGATTTTCCAAAAGTATATATATCAGGGTTAACTATATAAAAAGCAAGTCAATCCAAACTAAATCCATCTGAAGTTTAGTTTGGAATGATTTTATGGAAAAAATTTAATGTGTTATAAGTCCCTATGAGGCATAAAATAAAACCTTTGAATGTAATTGTTTTGTTGTTTTGGGATGAAATTTTAATTTTTTAAACATTAGGGTCCTTCCCTTTTTAAAAAAATTAGCTATGTGTTGGCAGTCACCATGGGATATGTAAAGGTATCCCTTTGTGAAATTGGTGATATGTAAGGTTCATCCCCTTATCTAGAAATTGGGTAAGTATTAGATATGTGATGTTCATATAGTACGTAAGGGTCATCCTTTTTTATAAATAGGATAAATATTTAATTTCCCATGTGATATGTAAGGGTTACCATACTACATAAAAATAATAACGTTTTGGGAAACCAAGGGATATATAAGAGTCTCAGACTTTGAAAATTTTTGTAAACAAAGGCTCTATCTTTGGAAGATGAATAAAAACCCGAAGTTACTTATGTTATGGAACTGGAATCCAATAGCTGAATGTTAAGTGAGTATAAAATCTTTAGTTTTTTATGTTAGAAATATAAATTATCCATAATTTGAAGTTTCATGAGCTAATCCTAAAAGGTATTCCAATATGATAAATTACCTAATCCCTAAAAATTAGTCAAATATGGTAGTTATCTTATGATACATGATGTTAAATTCTATAATACATGAAGATTGTATAATATATAAGTGTCCTTACTTTTTTGAAAAAATATGTTACGTGATAGAGTAACATAAAATATGTAAGGGTCAAAATTGGTGATTTTAAATGTATTATACAAAAGGCTGACCTGGTACTTTATGAACATATATAATATTAATTTTGGAGTATTTGAATATTTTTTCCAGAAGGTGATATTTGGATATAAAGGAATTATTGAAGGATTTTTTTTATGGAATAATAATTTGGGTCTTATAAATTTAACCCCAATCCTTGTGAATATTAATGGAGGATGTGTATGGTGTGATGCATAAGTTTCCTCTATGGTGATATGTAATGGTCACCACATACATAATTATCTTTATTTTTTCTAAAAATTTAATTTATTGGGTTTAATAAATATATTAAACAATTATAATAATTTATTAAAGAAAATGTAAATGGGGTTTTATGCCATTTGTTTCCAAAAATATAGTGAACATTTCCAGGCTCCCTTCTAGGTCACATCCTTCCTTCCCAATTGAGATTTTATTTATTGTTGTTAGATATTTAGACAATTTATTTTAGGGAATAGTCATGGGTATTTTTAATATAAGGCCTCAGCCTTAAACCTTACTTAATCTTGAGTTATTACAAGATTACACCTTGAGGATCTTTTCAGGTTTAGAGTTTTAGAGAATTAGATCAAAAAACATGCATTACATTCCACATTTAAACAAATTGGTTACATAAAAGATAGTATTCATTTTTTTCATCAACGAAAACATATTTAAAATAAAACATGGATTCTTTCTTGACACTTCCTTGACACTATCATCATATCATGTACCTTTCCCTTGACCTGCGAAAAACATTTCAAAAAAAAACTTGGGATGAGCATAAAAAGCTCAGTATGGGTTATAAAAATATGGAAAGGAAACATAAGTTCATATATACATAAGAATTAAATCATACTTTACCCATAAAACATAATCACTTTAACATACCTCATCAAATCATGAATAAATCATAGAAATCATAAGACATAAAAGGTAACTTGAGGCATTCATAACATTCTTACATAGGGAGTAACCCTCCTAGTTACGTTTGGAATACCCACCACAGTATATTCCCTAAATGGCTTCGGAGAAACCTTAACATTTCACTCCTTCGCATTACCCAATGCATTGGAGAGCTATATCGGGCTCACCCGCCCTTAGTTTATCACGGAACCACCCGTATTCATAATAATGCTCAAGAACCTCAACATAATCGTATCACATAAAACATGCATAAAGCAAACATAACATTTCCACCTTTCAATCACAAGAAATCAATACATCATATTGATATAAAAACATTATGAAAACCATTTTCAATAACAAAATAAAAGAAAAGTAAATCATAGTATTTATTTTTCTTTTAAAAAAAAGGTATGGCTTGTAGAGGAAGCCGAAACTCAAATAATGGTCACGACGGCGGAGAAGTCGTTGTCGCCGCATACGTATGACAAAAACATTCCCTTTTTTCGTTTAGTAAATGCTTCGTATAAAAAGATTCCTTTTGAATAAACATAAAAGTCAAAGGGTTTTATACACCGTATAAAATAAGGTTGTGTATAAAACAAAATATGCCTCTATGAAAGGAGATTGAGACGAAGTCTCATTCCTCGGGTCCGACTTGACTCGATCATTCTTTAATCTCTTGAATAATAAACTTGAGTTAATTTCTACTTGTTTAAGAACATTTTTAAAGTTCATTATTCCTTTTATATCACTAATTTCCATGTCATGAACACTATGTAATTATTTAAGATAATAACGGTCGTTTTAACGATCATTGGTACTTGAGTAAAAACTAAACCCTTTATAATTCCAATTTGTTCATGTATCCATTATATCCAGAATGGTATTTATGATGTAGATATCATATATGTCATATATATCCAGTACATGCATGCATTTATAATATTACATAATCATTTAGAGTTAAGAAATGAAATGCACCGTTCATGGGACGGTAAGCCGTACGTACGCATGGACGCTACTTTCATTTCTATTTCGTATTTTATAGAATGGAATAATAATGATATAAAGGTATATTATAATTCCAGTTTAATATCATATATAATATCATAACTCTATCCTTTATACGTCCCACATATGGTATTAACAAATCAAATCACTTTGAGGGGGCGGTGGTCCGCACTTCCTTAAATGAAGATATCGTGTTTAACAATAATGGAAACCATAAAGGTATGCCCAAAATGAAAAATACATAATCTTAAGGAAAACATAATAATATTATATATCATATATAAATATAGTTTCATCTTAATGTCCACCTTTTAAGGTGTTAAAATAATGTTGAACAATCATCGTTTCAGGAGGTAGAAATTCACCATCCATGGAAACAGTTTGTTCTTTAACCATTAGATGTAGGTGTGTGTGGGTGTAGCTAGAATACTTCTTAAAAAAACATCCTAGTATATTGAAGATACTGTATTTGTTACAAAATAAATGAATAAAAATAGTTTAGTGGGTTGGAGAAGCAAAATAAAACAAAAGGACTCAAGTGAAGACATTACCTTAAAATCGAGTAACTCCCTTTGGTTTGAGCTCAAAGGCTTCCTTGGGAAGAATTCTGCCCAAAGTGAGGCTTCAAAGAGTAAGAGAGATAAGTTGAGAGACAAAATGAGAGGGTTTTGCCGAGCCAAAGGCTTTGGAAGTGTGGGTAAGGAGGTAGAGGTGGGGGCCTTTTATAAGAGGAGAGGAGGGGCACTCTTGGAAAGTAGAAATGTTACTTTATTTTAAAATGTGTTTCGGATTCAAAAGGTCCCACATTGATATAATTCAAGGGTAAAGTGATAAGGGTTCTAAATTCACCCATCCAATAGGTTTTGGACATGTGTAGGTCATATATTTTACATTATCTTTTCATTTTATTTAAATCCTTTATTAATGAGTTAATCATTGCATCATCATGATGTCATAAATAATTTAATTTATTTAACGTCTAAAAATTATAAAAAAAATATCATGATGTAGGAAATCTTTTTATATTTCTAATTAATTTTTATAGTCAAAAATCTGACTTGTATAACCCCATTTAAAAATTGTTTTAGTAAAACAACTCAGGTTTGTGTCATTTTAATTTTAACATTAAATAAAAAGATATTCTTGTCATTTTCCTACCAAAGTGGCTACATGGGGTCCCCAAGTTGACCCATGGCTTTTCTTGGTCGGGCATGACACATCCAATAAGGGTAGGACATGTTTCTAGGTATTTTCATTTTATTATAATATCATTTTTCCCTTAAATTGCACTAATTACCTCTAATCGCGATTAAAAACCTAAAAGTTACTATTCACTAAAAAATTATTTTAATCCCATTGAACCACATTTTACTTATTAATGACAACTGTGTATGTTGGATTTTTTAAAATCAAATCACAGAAGTGGCAAAGTTACAGTTAAATGAAAAAATCAGTTTCTTTAACTACCACTTTGTGGTTTCACTATTCATAAAAAATTGAAGTTTTTCAGAAAAATACCTTAAATTCACCCTAAGCTATATTTGATATTCTGAATTCAAAAATGATGTATATTTTAAAAAATTCAAATCATATAATTTACATTAATTAATTTAATAATCAATTCCCGCTGTCATGACAAATAGCATGTTTTTATGAAACAATAAGTATCAAAAGATTGACACCAGTTTAAGTCCAATTTCAAAGTAAAATAGATTCCAATGACCACCATTGGATTAAATGGTAAAAATATATTCTAATTCCACTTCAAAACCAGTTCAAAATATAATCTAATTATATAAATAAATTATATTAAAATTAGGTTTTAAATTAAAATTCAACATTTGTCACTATTCATTAAAAAATGAACTTTATCAGAAAAATAACAAAAATCCACATAAAGTAAATTTTGATGTACCAATCAAAAAGAATAAGTTTATTGTGACAAAAATATTTTATAAAATTGTCAAAAGATAGATTTAGAAATGGTTTTCCATTAAAAGGCAGTAAAACAATATTTTAAAAATATTTGTGTATTCCATGCTTAAGATTGGATTTCTTTTCATTTTAAGCTTCTAAAACACTATCTAATTCATTAATAGGCATAGATTAAAATATCGATTATTCATTACTTACTTTGTATTTACATCCTTCCCGTATTTAGAAAATTGCGTCCCCGGAATTTATTTACTTATCGAATAAATGGGGGTACTTATCCTTCATTGCATTTTCAGATTCTCATGTCGCCTCTTCCATCATGTGGTTTATCCACAAAACATTTACCTGATTAATCACCTTATTCTGTAACACTTGATCCCTATAGTCAAGAATCTGGACCGGTTGTTCCTTATAAGATAGGTTCTCTTCCAGCTAAACTACCACTGGACTCAAAACATGAGATGGATCTGACATGTACTTTCTTAGCATCGAAACATGAAAAACATTGTGTACCTGAGATAAACTTGGAGGTAAAGCCCCTAGGTAAGCACCTGATCCAAATTTCTCCAGAATTTCATATGGTCCAATGAACCTTGGACTCAGCATTCATTTCTTACCAAATCGCATCACACTTTTCCATGGTGAGAATTTGGGAAAAACATGATCACCTACCTCAAAAGATAGATCCTTACTCCTGTTGTCTGTATAACTCTTCTGCCTGCTCTGAACTATTATCATGTGTTTCTGTATCCGCTGAACTGTTTCTGCCAACTCTTCTACCAATTCTGGTCCCATCAGCTTTCTTTCACCCACATCATCCCAGAAAGCTGGAGTTCGACACTACTTCCCATATAATGCCTGAAATGGTCCCATCTGTATGCTGGAATGAAAAATGTTATTATATGAAAATTCAACCAAAGAATGATCTTGGTCCCAACTTCCCTGATAATCCATCGAACAAGCCCGTAGAATATCCTCCAAGGTCTGAATTGTTTGTTCTGACTGCCCATCTGATTGAGGATGAAAAGTTGTACTAAAATTTAATTCAGTACCCAACGACTTCTGAAGGACTTTCCAAAAGTTAGAAGTGAACCTGGGATCACGGTCAGATACAATGGAGAGAGGAACTCCATGTAACCTGACTATCTCTTTAAGATACAAACGGGAAAGTTGATCTAGGGAAAAAGTATCTCGTGTTGCAAGGAAATGAGCAGATTTAGACAAGAGATCAATAATAACCCAGATTGCATTATTACCTCGAGGGGTCTTTGGCAATCCCACAACGAAGTCCATGGATATATTCTCCCATTTCCACTCTGGCACTGGTAAAGGCTGAAGCATCTGTTTCGGTAACTTCCGCTCTGCTTTAACCTGTTGACAAGTCAAACACTTCACAGTAAAATCAGCAATATCTCTTTTCATTCCATCCCACTAGTAATACTCCCGCAGATCTCTGTACATCTTAGTACTGCGAGGATGAACTGAAAATGGAGAACTATGAGCTTCACATAACAACTCTCTCTTCAACTGTGAATCACAAGGCACACACAAACTCTTCCCAAATCTCAGAACACAATCATTATCAATGTTGAATTCAGGAAACTTACCTTTTTGAACCAGCTCTACCTTTTTCTACAACTCACTGTCTTGCTTCTATGCTTGCTTGATTCTGTCTGATAGAGAAGATTTCACAGATACCTGAAACAAAACAGAAGAACATCCTGCACAAAAAACTTCTATACCAAAGTTCATCAAATCTTTAACCAAAGGATCACATTCAAAACACAATATTACTAATGAAACATTACTTTTTATACTCAAATCATCAGCCACGTTATTTTTTTTCCCGGATGGTAATGAATTGTACAATCATAATACTTGATTAATTCTAGCCATCTCCTTTGTCTCATGTTCAATTATTTTTGAGTGAATATATACATTAAACATTTGTGATCGGTATATATTTCACAATTTACTCCATACAAATGATGCCTCCAAATTTTTAAAGCGAAAACAATAGCAGCTAATTCCAAATCATGTGTAGGCTAATTTACCTCATGAGTTTTCAACTGTCGTGAAGCATAAGCAATTACCTGATCATTCCGCATTAGGACGCAACCAATTCCTTTCAATGAAGCATCACTATATATAACAAACTCACCATTCCTGGAAGGTAGTGGCAAAGCTGGAGCATTCACCAATCTTTTTTTCAGTTCCTGAAAACAATCATCACATTCTTTTTTCCAGATAAACTTAACACTCTTCTGAGTTAGCTTAGTCATTGGACTATATAACCGTGAAAAATTTCTAACAAACCTTCGGTAATATCCTGCCAAACCAAGGAAACTACGAATCTCTGTTACATTTGTGGGTCTTGGCCATTCTTCAACAACCTTTGTTTTTGCAGGATCAACAGTTATCCCATCTTTAGAAACAATGTGACCAAGGAAATAAATTTGTTGCAACCAAAAATCACACTTGCTGAGTTTACCATACAATTTCTTTTCTTTTAAGGTTTGAAAAATTACCCTTAAATGTCTTTCATTCTCCTCTTTACTTTTAGAAAACACCAAAATATCATCAATGAAAACCACCACAAACTTATCCAAGAACTCATGGAAAATTCTATTAATTAAGTCCATGAATATAGAAGGCGCATTGGTTAGCCCAAAAGGCATTACTAAAAATTCATAATGGCCATATTGTGTAGGAAACGCAGTCTTCGGAACATCTGCTTTCTTTACCTTCTGCTGATGGTAACCCGATCTCAGGTCAATCTTTGAAAATAACCGAGCTCCCTGGAGCTGATCAAACAAATCATCAATATGAGGCAAAGGATATTTGTTCTTAACAGTGATGTTATTCAAGGCTCTGTAATCAATGAAAAGTCTCATAGAACCATATTTCTTTTTAACAAATAAAACAGGAGAACCCCATGGTGATGTGCTAGGTCGAATGAAACATTTCTCTAATAAATCTTGCAATTGCTCCTTCAACTCTAAAAGTTCAATTTGAGCCATTCGATAAGGGGGTTTTGAAATTGTCTTAGCATCAGAAACTAAGTCAACAGTAAACTCAACTTCCCGATCTGGTATTATTCCAGGAAACTCATCAGGAAAAACATCAGGATACTCATTTACCACTCGCACATCATTAATCTGAACAGTTCCCTTGTTTTCAACAATATGTGCAAGGTAACATTAATTTCCATCTTTTAAAAGTTTCCCGGCCTCTTGATAAGTTATCAACAGTAAGGGTTAATTCTTGTACACAAACTGAAAGTATTTCTGAAAAGAAACTTCTTTAGCTCTACAGTCAATCTTAGCATGGTAAATAGAGAGCCAATCCATACACAGGATAACATCAAATTCTATTAGAGGTAAAACAATAAGTTTCGCAAGTAGGTTCTCTCCACGGATAAGGATAGGAATATTCTTATAAATTCTTTTTTCCTCAACATTTCCCCCAGGTGTTTTTACCACAAGTTCAGGAGTCATTTCTTGAGATGGTATTCCCATTTTACTAGAAAAGGTTTCAGATATGAAATAATGTGTAGACACCGAATCAAACAACACACTGGAATAATCTGAAAAAACAAACAAAGTACCTGATACAACTTCATTTGATGGCCCGACATCTTCTGAAGTAGTTGCAAAGGATTTCACCACCCCTTTCTGCTTGTAGTCTAACTGCTTCACATCACCCGAGCTCTTTGTCGGACACTCATTTTCATAGTGACCCATCTCATTGCACTTAAAACACTCACTAACTGTAAATCAAATTTGGACTTACCATCACCTTGATCTTTTTTAGTGCAATAACGAGCCTTATGTCCCATCTTACCACATCGGTAGCACTTTCCAGAATTAAGAAGACATTCCCCAGCATGCCTTTTGCCACATTTATCACAAACTGGAAACTTAGTTTTCTTACCATCAGAATTTTTTGAAGAATTATTCCCTTTATCATGCCACCTCGGTCTCTTCTTCTGATGGTTGTTATAGAACACTTGATCATCGGAAATTTCCATTTTCACCTTCTCAGCACATCGAACAAGATTTTCATAACTTTTAAACTCATGAGAAGCTAACTCCCTTCGATATTTTGGCTTTAATCTTGAGTCAAAATGATTTATTTTACTATCAAGGTCTCAGATTAAATTTGGAGCATACCTTTCCAATCAAGTGAATCTCTCTTCATAGGCAGCCACTGAGTCTTCCTCTTACCTCAATTCCAGGAATTGCTTTTCCATCCTAAGTCGAACAGCCTTAGGAAAATACTTCTCAAGAAACATGACTTTAAATTCATCCCAGTCAAGAGCATCAATCTTAGTGGCATCCCTGATATTTTTAACCATCGACCACCACTGATCTGCTTCACCCTCCAAACGGTAAATAGCAAGACTAACCTTTTAATTGTCTGAACACCCCATGACATCGAAAATCTTCTTCATTTCTTTAATCCACCCTTCAGCTAGCACAGGGTCATATGATCCTCTGAATGATGGTGGAAGTTGCCTCATGAAATGTTCCACCACTGACATGTTCCTCTGCGGTTGATCTGGCTGATCTCGTGCATGGATACCACCACTATTTATCGCTTGAGTCAACTGCGCCATTACTGCAACAAACTATTCAGTTTCAATTCCGACCATCTCAGGATGCTGATTCGGAAGGTTATTTCCTTCTGTATTCCTTCCTAGCACTGCTTCCCTGTTTCCTCTACGGAGAACAATTCTGAACAAAAATTTCTTAGATGAAGCAACATGGTAATCTTCAAATTCTAAATCACCTCAATTTGACCATAAAAAAATATTTTTGGATAATCATTTAATAGAATTCTAACTCCTAATGTAATCTAAACTGACCTATGATACCAACTATAAGGCCCCAGCCTTAATCCTTACTTAATCTTGAGTTATTAAAAGATCACACCTTGAGGATCTTTTCGGGTTTAGAGTTTTAGAGAATTAGATCATAAAACATGTGTTACATTCCACATTTAAACAAAGTTGTTACATAAAAGATAGTATTCATTTCTCCCATCAATGAAAACATATTTTTAAATAAAACATGGATTATTTCTTGACACTTCGTTGACACTATCATCATATCATGTACCTTTCCCTTGACCTGTGAAAAACATTTCAAAACAAAACATGGGATGAGCATAAAAAAGCTCAGTATGGGTTATAAAAATATGGAAAGGAAACATAAGTTCATATATACATACGAATGAAATCATAATTTACCCATAAAACATAATCACTTTAACATACCTCATCAAATCATGAATAAATAATAGAAATCATAAGACATAAAAGGTAACATGAGGCATTCATAACATTCTTACGTAGGAAGTAAGCCTCTTGGTTATGTTTGGAATACCCACCACAGTATATTCCCTAAATCTCTTTGGATAAACCTTAATGTTTCACTCCTTCGTGTTACCCAATTCATTGGAGAGCTATATCGGGCTCATCCGCCCTTAGTTTATCACGGAACCACCCGTCTCCATAATAATTCCCAAGAACCTCACCATAATCGTATCACATAAAACTTGAATAAAGGAAACATAACATTTCCACCTTTTAATCACTAGATATCAATACAACACATTGATATAAAAACATTATGAAAACCATTTTCAATACCAAAATAAAAGAAAAGTAAAACATGGTATTTATTTTTCTTTAAAAAAAGGTATGGCTTGTAGAGAAAGATGAAACTCAAGTAATGGTCACAGCGGTGGAGAAGTCGTTGTCGCCGCATACGTATGACAAAAACATTCCCTTTTGTCGTTTAGTAAACGCTTCGTATAAAAAATATTCCTTTTGAATAAACTAAAATGTCAAAGGGTTTTATACACCGTATAAAAGAAGGTTATGTATATAACCAAATATGCCTCAATGAAAGGAGATTGAGACGAAGTCCCATACCTCGGGTCCGACTTGACTCGGTCGTTCTTTAATCTCCTGAATAATAAACATGAGTTAATTTCTACTTATTTAAGAACCTTTTTAAAGTTCATTATTCTTTTTATATCACTAATTTCCATATCATGAACACTATGTAATTATTTAAGTTAATAACGGTCATTTTAACGATCATTGGTACTTGAGTCAAAAATAAACCCTTTATAATTACAAGTTGTTCATATATCCATTATATCCAGAATGGTATTCATGATGTAGATATCATATATTTCAAATATATCCAGTACATGCATGCATTTATAATACTACATAATCATTTAGAGGTAAGAAATGAAATGCACCGTTCATGGAGACGGTAAGCCGTACGTACGCATGAACGCTACTTTCATTTCTATTTCGTATTTTATAGAATGGAATCACAATGATATAAAGGTATATTATAATTCCAGTGTAATATAATATATAATATCATAACTCCATCCTTTATATGTCCCACATATGGTATTAACGAATCAAATCACATTGAGGGGTCGGTAGTCCGCACTTCCTTAAATGAAGAAATCGTGTTTACCCATAATGGAAACCATAAAGGTATGCCCAAAATGAAAAATACAGAAGATTAAGGAAAACATAAACATATTATATATCATATATAAATATAGTTTCATCTTAATGGCCACCTTTTAAGGTGTTAAAAGAATGATGAACAATCATCGTTTCGGGAGGCAGAAATTCGCCATCCACGGAAATAGTATGTTCCTTAACCATTAGATGTAGGTGTGTGTAGGTTTAGCTCGAATAATTCTTATAAAAACATCCAATTATATTGAATATACTGTAGTTGTTACAAAATAAATGAATAAAAAGAGTTTAGGGGGTTGGAGAAGCAAAATAAAACAAAAGGACTCAAGTGAAGACATTACCTTAAAATCGGGTAACTCCCTTTGGTTTGAGCTCAAAGGCTTCCTTGGGAAGCCTTTTGCCCAAAGTGAGGCTTCAAGGAGTAAGAAAGGGAAGTTTAGAGACAAAATGGGCAGGGATTTTCCAAGCCAAAGGCTTTGGATGTTTGGGTAAGGAGGTAGAGGTGGGGGGATTTTATAAGAGGAGAGGAGGGGCACTCATGGAAAGTAAAGAAATGTTACTTTATTTTAAAATGTGTTTCTGATTCAAAAGGTCCCACATTGATATAATTTGAGGGTAAGATGATAAGGGTTCTAAATTCACCGATCCAATAGGTTTTGGACATGTGTAGGTCATAGATGTTACATTATCTTTTCATTTATTTAAATCCTTTATTAATGAGGTAATCGTTGCATCAACATGATGTCATAAATAATTTAATTTATTTAGAGTCTAAAAATTATAAAACAAATATCATGATGTAGGAAATATTTTTAGATTTTTAATTAATATTTATAGTAAAAATATGACTTTTATAACCCCATTTAAAAATTGTTTTATTAAAACAACTCATGTTTGTGTCATTTTAATTTTAACATTAAATAAAAAGATATTCTTTTCATTTTCATACAAAAGTGGCTCCATGGGGTCCCCAAGTTGACCCATGGCTTGTCTTGGTCGGGCATGACACATCCAATAAGTTTAGGACATGTTTCTAGGTATTTTCATTTTATTATAATATCATTTTTTCCTTACATTGCACTAATTACCTCTAATCGCGATTAAAAACTTAAAAGTTACTATTCACCAAAAAATTATTTTAATCTCATTGAACCACATTTTACTTATTAATGAAAACCATGTATGTCGGATTTTTGAAAATCAAATCATAGAAGTTGAAAATTTTCATTTAAATGAAAAAATCAGTTTCTTTAACTACCACTTAGTGGTTTCACTATTCATCAAAAATTGAAGTTTTTCAGAAAAATACCAAAACTTCACCCTAAGATATATTTGATATTCTGAATTCAAAAATTATGTATATTTTACAAAATTAAAATCATATAAGTCACATTAATTAATTTAATAATTAATTCCCGCTGTCATGACAAATAGCATGTTTTTATGAAACAATAAGTATCAATAGATTGACACCAGTTTAACTCCAATTTCAAAGTGAAATTGATTCCTATGACCACCATTGGATTAAATGGTTAAAATATATTCTAACTAAACTTCAACAAAAATTCAAAAGATATTCTAATCATACAAATAAATTAGATTAAAATGAGGTTTTGAATTAAAATACCACATTTTTCACTATTCATTAAAAAATGAACTTTATCTGAAAAATACCACAAATTCACACAAAGTAAATTTTGAGATCCCAATCATAAAGAATAAGTTTATTTTGAAAAACATATCTTATAAAATTTTCAAAATATATATTTAAAAATGGTTTTCAATTAAAAGTCAGTAAAAAAATCTTTTAAAAATATTAGTGTATTCCATGCTTAAGATTGGATTTATTTTCATTTTAAGCCTCTAAAACACTATCTAATTCATTAATAGGCATAGATAATAATATCTATTATTCATTACTTACTTGGGATGTTACATTTAATTTACCTTGCATATTTTTTTAGTTTCTCTTTTTGTAGTGGTTTCCTATCAGTTGTTCCCTAAACTAATGATTTTCCAATATTATTATATTTATTATTATAAGATTAAGATCATTTAGATTTTATGAGTGAGTAGAGTCATATAAACTCTTAATCATATTGGTGTCATTTAAATTAATTAATACCTTTCTTATATAGTTATTTTTTCTCATGTTTACTCACTATGATTTTTTCAATCATGTTTTCATGATTTTTGTGCCTTTCCACTTAAATTAGAATGGACATGTCAATGGCTAATAGTGAATATGGACAAAATGGATTTCAAAAATTTTTCTTGGTGGTGCCTTTATAAAATGAGTTTTGGTGGGCCTTTTATAGAATTTTTGGGAGAATGAATTGGATTCTCAAGGAAAATTTATTTTTCATTAAAAATGTGGATTTAAAAATTGGTTTTTTATGAAAATTGGATTTCTAAATGTAATTGTTTAAAATAAAGTTAAATAGATAATGATTTTATTTATTAGGATTGTTTGAAAAGGTATTTCCAAACGTATGGTGGATTTTATGAATAAAAAATTCATTTGGATTTTAGCCAAGGTCCTATCATGAGTAAAGATAGTATGTGATGCCTTTTCCTTAATGGTTTATGATTGAGATTTAACTTTTTTTAATGAAAGATAAATTTTTTTAGTTGTGAATGATATGATTTTCTCAATTCCATATAGGGAATGACCCTATTTTCTATGGCTTGGATTATTTTGATATTATTCTTTAATAACATATCCTTGTATTTTTTCATATTTCTGGATGATTCGAGTTGTTATAGAAAATATTTACCTTTATTTCAGTGTTATATATGTTCGCCTTGATTTTCATGCATATGGGTTCATGAATTGTCCCAATGATTTTCTAATTTTTATATCAATGTGGTTATGTTGACATAATTTGTGGTAATAAATCTCTTTGGTGTTAGATAATGGTGAAATGGTTTAGGTTCAATAGAACCATTCCAAATACTATGAAGTGATGTACAATTATTCTCCTAGGTAAATTGAACCTAGAGTGAGTTGTTTGGGTATGGTTGAGGATTTTGTGAATTAGTATTCAAAAATATGGTTTTGGGTGATAAAATCATTAATTTTTATGATGTAGGGAGCATGGAAAAGGTTTAAATGACTAACTGTGAGAGCCTTAGAAGGGATAAACAAAAGGTTGTTCCTATAGTTCTATTATTCTTAAGATGTTTTGGTAGGATAATATTTCCTTGTTTTCAATATATGATTAATTTTTTTTCTTTTTGTTATAAAACATCCATGAAACTCAAACATGATTGATAGGGTGTGGTTGAGTATTTCATTTCATTAATAAGGAAATTGAAAATCACTAAAACTTCCCAAAGTGACTATCATGAAACATCTTCATAAACCATCACTAAGGTAATAGTAATGGTATTTTATGATAAAATATTATTCAAGGAAATAACCATAACTTTCCAAAAACAAAAATTTGATAACTTTACATACAAATAACTAGGTTAAAAAAATATGAAAATCCTAATATATCATTCATTCTCATCCTAAGTCCTCAAATACTTCAATATCATCAATAAACACTACCAAAAATCGATCACTAAATAAATGAAAAAATATACTTCAAAAATACAAAAAATCTTACTTGTACATTCATAAAATAGAATGAAAATACTATATACTCATAATGTGTATACATTTAATGAAAATATATTTTCAATATATCCACAACCTAAAACCACAACTAATGATATCCCGAATGAAAACTAAGATTTAAAACTCAATATTTAGGTCAAATATAAAGAGCATATTTCGTCGACTATTATAATGGATTCATATTATTAATCATTAAATTCTTATATTAATTATTTTATATATTAAGGATTAAACATCCATCTACTTTCTTGTAACCATGAGCAAGTATATCTAATACTGTCACACTAAATCAAATTAAACCATTCATTAAAAAATCATCTATTTGATATATTAGCTTATTAAGATTAGATAAATTTATCTTATCTAATGAATATATATACATATATATATATATTATTTCCCAAGATGAAACTATTTATTAAACATGACCTCATAACACAAATAAAAAATCATAATCATCATAAGAAAAAACAATCATGTGTTCTGGAATAATATGTGGAAACTCTTCCACTATCACATATAATGCACTAATTTAAATATATCATCATATATTTCAAATAGATAATCCCAAAAATTTAATGTTAATGATAATGATCCAATACTCCTACAGAGACAGAATGGAAATCACATATCCATGATAAAACAACCTTATGTTGACAAAAACTAACACATAATATTATTTCAAATATTTTAGGAATACAAATAATAACATTATATATATAAATATATAACATCATAATACAAATTATCATACCCCAAAGATTACTCAAATAAACTATGAACCTTTAGAAAACTAAAAAAACCCTAAATTTCATCAATAAATCCAATGGGAAACCTGTAATCTCCACAACAAACAAAAATCATAAACAAATGTTAGAATTGTAAAGGAATGATAAGCACAAGTGTCTATAAAAATTAAATCTAAAGAGAAATAGTTATATATCATATCTCTCAAAACCTCTAGACCATATAACTAGAAAGCCTCAATGCCATGAAAATAAGGTCTCCACATTGATCCATTATGATGGCACAAGTTCACACCTTGAGCTATATCACGATCATGATGTTGAACATGATAGAATTTTTCTCCAAAACTACTTCAACCTTCCAATAGATCCTCCTATATTTATAAACCAAAAAAATAATACTCTAGTCATTACTAATTAAAATACTATTATAAGGGCCTCTTAAATTTTTAAGTAATACCCTTTATCATTACACTACACATCAACTTCGACTAATGTTTTTTTTAAATAAGGACACACACCTAAAATATATGGAACACTATAATAACATAAACAAAATTTTCCAAAAGCACCACATAAATATCTCAAACTAAAAAATCCCAATGAGTGTTAAGGTACTTGAAGATCCCATTAATCATCAAAAAATAACCTTGACTACCTATCATTATGATAAATCTTAATAGATCCAATAAGAAATTTTTTTTCTGATTCACTTCAAAAATTACCTTATTCAGTATCCTCTTGGATATCGTATCACACTAAATAAATAATTAATAATAATTAATTTTTACTGTTTTAATATATCAGTATATCTTAGGATAATGTATTACCATAAATTTATTATCTCTCAACACATCATCAACCAGTATGACTATAAAATAATAACACGATACCATAAATATAATATATTAATCCTCAGCACTACAACACCCCTAATGAATTGATAAAAATCCTGATTACACAGTACATTCTAAGTAACTAATAATAACTCATTCGAAATATGATCCCAAAACTAAGACAATTGGATAATTTACTTAGGTTGATATCCAAGAGAAAAAATCTACCATTATTGAGTTAGTCCTCTTAATAAGCTAATTATCAATGGAACATGGTTCTTTAGCTATATTTTAACTAGTTAATATGGAGAGTAAAACACCTCTAGAAGACTTTTTTCCTCATTATTTTTTATTGATCCCACATATCATAAAATCAATTTCACATAAAATAAAACAAGGAAACATCCCAAGTATCACAGAGTATATAAAAAACTTTCTCAACCCTTTTCTATAGTTCTTCAAGGATACAATAGATACGCCTCTCAAACATCCCTTCAGGGATGGACATGTATAATAGATAAAAATTCTAAGTAAGATTAATCAAACTCATCCAATGAATATTGATGGAAAATATATATATTAAACTTATAAGTATAAACCAAGTGAACAATAATTCCATAAACATATATAATCATCATTAGATATGTGATGCGACATAATTCATGTCCCACAATTACCATTATTCCATATAGATAACATATCATCACTTTTTAATTAGTAGTAAAAATACTTATAAGAATTTTGGGTTGAGTTTCTTAAAAAAATTAAAATTAAATAAATGAATCATATATTAATATATATTTATCATAAAAAGTGATGAATGTTTAGAAGGAATATTAGAGTAAAAATGGATGAATTTTGGAATGATGAAATAGCCACATCATGGTCTAGTGATGACTATACCATATTGAGGGACACAACTGTTCTATATGGCTATATTTTTGAATGATTCATAAAGGTTCTTCTATAGAACATATAATTGTGGATTTTTTCGTATGTTAAGATTGAAATGATTAAATATCTTCCTTTTGAGTTTAATGGAGTGTGAAGGAAAATGATATTTTGATAAAAAATAGAGGTGGTGGATTTTATGTTGTGATGAATCTGAAATCATATATAATGAAATGAATTTCAGTTATCATGGATTAGTGATTATTTTTAAAATATCCCTGTATACATAGGGAATACCAAAACAATCATTTGGTTCATCATGATTTAAAGGGAAATAGTAAACATAATAAAAATTTCATTCGTTTATATTTTTTTGCCTTTATAGTTGTATCTAAAACCAATTATTCCATGGGTTATTTAACACCAAGCCATAGTGGTGTTAAAATATTATATTTGAATTTAAAATAGGGAATTATTTAGGGGGATAAGTAGATTTTTGAAATTTTGGTTTGTAAAGTAAAGAGTAAACCTAAATAGATTCCATGTCGTGTGGGTGAGCTCTATTCCATGGTTGATTGGGTTATAGTAAATATCTCAGTTTTTAATTTATTATCTTTTAAGAGATATTTTATGATTTTAATGAGGTTGTTTAACTTTTACTTGGATGATATTAATGGATTCATTTTGAAAATACATTTGAAGAAACTTCACTCATAAAATTATGGGAAACATTGAGGCATTCTTATGAGAATATAAAAACATATTCTTTTGTAAAGAATATTGATTGAGAGAAAGAAATAGATTCTAGAATAGTGACTTCTATAATATGATAGAGTTCATTCCATGTGTTTGTTCATATTGGAAGTATGTTAGGATTATCATGTTGATGAAAATAGAGAATATTTGGACATGAAAAATGATTCAATCTTTTACATTGATTTATAATTATTTAATTATTCACTTAGCAGAGCAATGAATTATTATAGAGTGAGGAGAGTAGAAATTTATCATATTTTTTAGGTTTTTAAACCAAGAAATAAAGTGATCCCACTCTATCATGTAAAGGAATGAAATATACTAGTAGATAATTTCAGTATTATAGTTAACATAATATTCAAATGTATGGTGTGATCACTAAGAGGGGAGTGGTGAAATAGTGATATCTCTTATTTTTATAATTTTTTATCTTTTAATAAATCTTTATGGATTTTTAATGATAGATCATATTTTACTTGTATCTATTAGACTTATGCATGGGATATAATAGATAAAGGTAGGGTCCCGGGAATTTATAATTTTCGATAGCAATGTGAACCTACTCCTTTCCTAGAAAAGATAATTTAGATTTGATATGATAAATCACTTTCAAAATAATGTATTTTTATCTCCAAAAAGGTAGGAGATTAACCCCTAAAATATCTCACATATGATATCCTAGAATTATTGGCCTCTAGTGAATTTAGTGGACAATCTCCCAATGGGTTCTTTATATTGGCTCCAAGAAGTTTAATATATATCTATAAAATATTATTTCCATCTCATGATGGAATATTTATACTACCTCCATATATTCTTTAAAGGGTTCACCTACACTCCCCCTCTAATAGGTCTTCTACTATTATTTTCTATTTATGAGGTATCTTTGTTTTCCTTATTCTCCATCAATTTGACATATATAAATCCTTCCCTAGTGTTGTATATATCAATGGAAATTTTCAGGTGACCTCGTGGTGATATTTATTTATAGAAGGAAATAGGCAGCAGTTCATGTCACTCACCTTCTCCTATACCTCAGCATATAAGTATTCATGTTTTCCTTTTTCTCCTTCAATGCATAGGGAAATGAAAAATTCTAACAGATTTTATTCTCCTTCTTCTTCTTTTGAAAATATTTCTCCAATGTCACTAAACATTCAAGGGGTTATAGCTATAATATTTGTCTCGTCGCATATTTATATTTTTAAAATTATCAGAAATAATAACATCTTATTTTGAGTAAATAAATACTATATGAAATATCAGAACATATTATAATATCTTAAGCTAATTCAAATTTACATTAACACATTTAAATATTATTATGAGTCAATAATTTTATATCCACCTAATATGGGAATATCTCATCACAATCATCTCTACTAATTCCATAGGTATTTAATCATCTTCTATGTCAACATTAATCATGAAGTACTATGACATATCATGTGGTGTGGATCTCCTCATTTTGGGATTATTTTCACATCCATCATATATGGATTCTTGAATGAGTTATAAACTATTGACCATAGTGTGGTCCTCACAATTTTAGATTCCCCCAATTTCACCATGGTAGACTCTATATCAAAATGTTACTACTTATTTCTCACTAGTTGTTAGCAGGATTTTCATGGTCACCATTAATGAAAATTTTCTAGTCTCTGCCTATTTTTTATACATGAAAACTTATAATATACTAGTTATTCCTCATCATGATGTGAATATCCTGAAGAACGGATCACCTATGTGTTGTGAGAATCTTCATCCCATTTTACATAAACCATGACCTTCACTATGGTGAAGAATCTCTCAAAATTCTAATTTAATAAATCTAGATATGTTCTATATTGTGGTGCGGTTCTCCATTGATCACAAAAGGAATAAAAAACTATATTATGATGTTTTATTCATTTATAATCAGTATATATAACATAATGTAAATTATTTCTTCATATAAAAATCTTGGAAACTCATATTTTTTTATCAAATGCACTTCCTAAAATTTCACTAAGTATAGATGTCTTTTATTGATCAAGGTAACACCATTTTGTATGATGTTGATTTCATATGAAGAAAATTTTATTTTTTGTATGAATATTTAAGTTCTATGATTTCATTCCATTGGAAAACATTTGTCCAACTAAAAAAATTGTATGACTTGTGAAGTTATTTATAAATATATAATGTCATATAAAATTGCATGAAGTCATATGATTTTCCTTTTATGTCATACTAAATTATCTATATTTATAAAAAATAGAAAATTATACTATTTACGCACCTTTTATTCATGTGGGAATGAGAATTTTAAAAGGGGAACACCTAAATAAAAAGATATGTGGGGAATATCAAGGATTGTGAACACTCACCCAGGTGAACTGTGCAAGGGCAAAGTAGCATCACCATGCAGGTACTGCCTATGCAGGAGAATCGTTGTGTATGACTATATTGGGTGCCATCACATCCATGTAGGTCCCAAAAAAGGCACTCCTAGAAGGCTTTTTCAGGAAACACCTATGAGTTGTCTAGTGAAACAAACCTTCACGAGTCACCTCCTTCACCCAGGGTACTAATAATGCCTATAAATTGGATCCTATGGAACCTCATTTAAAATTACTAGAAAATAATAAGTATCCTCAAAGATCTGCTCACCCTTTTCGTCCTCTAAGGCCCTAAAACATTCATGTATAATTCTATGCCTCAAAATAAGAAGCAATTAAGGGGTGTATAAGGATTAGAGTTCCCCTAAGTGTTTTTCTCTCCTACATGATCCATCTCCCCTAATATAAGATCACAAGGTTGAATCCCCCCTTATTAAGCCCTAAAACTAAGTACTAGTCATGAAAAGAAATATGTGGAGACACTTGGATCCTAGAAAAAGTCCTTTTCCCAAGTTTTGGTACCCAGGTTTTCCGTCTCTCAAAGATCTCCTAAGCTCGCTCGGGTATACCCTGAGTGACCCCATTCAGCCTTCCCATCCTTCACATACTTGATCCATCTTTATCTCGCTCATCCTTAACCTACACAAAGATCCTTTGGTATAATCTTTCATGCCACCCATAGCAGGGAACCTCTTCTCTTGGGACTCCCATTTAAGTGATACCAGATCAAAACCTCCGCCAAAACCTCTGGACTTCCATGATCATAGTAAAATACACACCATAATGTCTCCCATTTGTTTTTCATTTCTTCAGTAATATTTTTCCCACACTTTTCCTACCAGATGGGTAGGGTCCTATGGGTATTCAAATGTTTTCATCCCTTTGGTAATGGGGACCCCAACATTAGGGAAGTTCCAAGGACATCTTATTTTTAGACACGAGGGATAGGGCCATGTCCTCCCCCTATTTTCTCTAGGGACTATGGACCTCCCATTTAAAATAGTGAGGTCATGATTATTTTTCCCCCTTTTATGAGGGTTAATTATTTATCCTTATCCCTTCCGTGAAACAAATTATAAAGTTCCCCCCATAGAGTCATTCCCCATTTTTTCGGGCATGATTCCACTCCCCTTCTATCCTATGTCCCTAGGGTTAATTAAAAAAGTGGAGATATGCATATAAAATCCTATTTTATCTATCATATCCCTGGTATCATTTGTTATATAATGAATTTGATTTTGTGGTTTTCCAAATATTTCAATCCATATTATTTGTTACAGCAATCACGACTCATTTGGTCTTAGAAATTATTGATGATCAGGACATTGGTACGATCAAATGCATGTTTTGATGGAGAATCTTATTCCAGATCATTCTCTAACCTTTCTTTTGAGGGACTCTATAATAGGTAAGTATTAACGTACATTTATAATAAATAAATTTTATGAAATAAATAAAAAATTATACAAATATATGCCTAAAGGACACACTAGTCTAATGATTTAGAAACCTAGAAACATAAACATCAGTATATAAGAGATATACATTATGTCCCAATAGGTTTTCCAAAACTAGAACACCTTTAAGAAATATAATTCCGGAAATATATCTTCAATACCTAGGTAAGGGAACATAATAAATTTTTGAGCTCAGATGCACAGTAAGGGTAAAAAAGGGATACATCTAAATATAAACATGATAATAAGGTTTTTAAATTATGATCATGAAAAAAAAATATCATACCTTATATATAAAAGATCATAAATAAGAATCATGGTATAAATACTGGCAGTTCATAAGACATGAATCATAAGGAATAAAATACCATGTTCCATGAAATCATAACATTAGAATAAACCATGGAATTGTTGTAAACAGATAAGAATATAATAATGTTTCCATAGTAGTCGAGGCTATATTAGTAGCATTTTTTCACTCCCTATACCATCTTGGTAGTCATGGTTCACTACCATATCCATCTTATTATCATGTGTTAACTCCTCATACGATCTTACTATTCATAGTTTGCTCCCATGACCATCTTAGTAGAAACATTTCTCTCTAAAGACCATCTTAATAGCATTTCTTCACCCATTATATCTTCTGGGTAGTCATGGTTCATTCGCATGTCCATCTCAATAGTAGATTTTCACTCCAAATATCATCTTAGTTTTTCTCATGAGATATAAATCTTTAATCAATGCATTGGAAGGAGATATATGTCCCACCCATCTCATAAATTAATCATACATAGATGTTACACGAGATCATAAACATTCATATAATAACCCATGAAATAAAATGGTTATTGAAAACATGTAATAGTATCATAACCTTAGAAAAACTATTGTGGTTTCATAATCATTTAATAAAAATCATTATCCATGAAAAGAAGCAGGTTTCAAAATCCTACATCCTGTGAAAGATAAATGGTTTTTATAAACATCATTCAATCATAACATAAACCATGTTAAGAAATGATATGAATGGAAACATTGAATCATTCCCCTAGAAAGTCATGAGTAACACCAATGGATTTCATCTTAAATTGGAAATAATTTGGGAAGCCCATTTAAAACATTTCTTACGGAAATTATCCTTTATTCATGAATTTATTTAAACATAAACCCTTTTTAAAATCATTTTCTTTGGAAACATATAAAAGATAATTGAAAATGTTTTTAAAACCATTTATTTTAATGTATGTTTATCTTTATAAATAAATCTTGAAAATGTTTTGAAAGCCATTTCCCCTAAAAAATTATAAAATAAACATGGAAAAAATATAAAAATAATTTCTTTTAAAATAACTGTAAAACATATAAAGAAATATTGAAAACATTTTGAAAAAAATTTCGTTGAAAATACTTTGAATACATATAAATAAATCTTGAAAATATTTTGAAAATTATTTCTTTGGTAATAATTTGAAAACATATAGAGAAACCATGATTTTTTTTAAAATCGTTTAAAAATAAATCGAACACTTATAATGAAATATTTAAAAACAATAAATAATTTTTTGAAAACATTTTTGAAGACATGGTTTTTGAAATAAATTAGATTTTTGACTGAATATATAAATAAAATCAGGCTTTCAAAAAAAATATTGTATTAAATATACTAAGGATAAAATAGTTTCAAAATGTTACTAAAACATTAATATATCATTAATAAAAAAAGGATAATAAATTTCATGATTTTTATTGAGGTATGAATTATAATATTTCTTCAATGAAAACATAATCACAAATAATCTCATTAAATGATGAGATTATTTCAATAAACTCTTACTACATGGTGTCTATGAATCATACTACCCGTGTAAGAAAATTAAATTACATGGAGATTAAAAGTATTATATAAAAAATAAGATTAATGATATATAATTTCAATGTTTTTATATACACCTCATAGAAAACTATATGTTCATAACATGACATGTGTCTCAAAGAAAGAAAAATGAGACGAAATTACTCTAATGATTTGGTAACTATTGAAAGAAAAACCCTGAGATAAAGGTAAAAAATATATATGTAAATAACCATAAATTTATCTATAATATTAATATAATACATTCATGGGAAGTAAATATACCACAAAAAATAAATGAGTGGCTATTTTGGCATTTATCTCGCATAAATCAAATGTTAAATTAAATTCCTTTACCTAGTGTCTTGATTCTCTTCATACTCATAAAAGATTTCTATATAATAAATTTATGTTTATTATAACTATTTTAAAGAACCAAATTATTATATCTAATACTATAAATTGTTTTGTTATGAATTTATATTACCTTCTTATTGAAAATTCTATGTTAAGGTTTCACTTTGGGTAATATCTTCTTTGTTTTTCGCGTGTGTCTTAATTTTTTATACCTTTGGTCCTTATAATTATATAATGATTTCCATTTTGTAATATGTGATATAAATGTTATTTATATTAATTGTATTTTTATTATAACAATATATAGAATATATATGTGTGAAATAGAAGACACCATTCATGGAGATAGTAGTTTGTGCGTATGCATGAACGCTGTTTCTGTTTTATAACCAGGAAAGCTGAGTCAGAGGAAGACCTCTGACCATTTATTAAAATAAAGGAAAAGAGTAGCGAAAGAGTACAACACACATGGAAGACGACAACATATCAGAAAACATCATACTCATCACCATACTGATGATAAGCTAATTCATCTGCAGAGGTCGACTCCCACTCTGAGCTTTCATAATGCTTTAAAATATTGGAAAATTTCTTTCTTAAATTCAACATTTTCAGTGATATAAACTACTTAGATGATAACGTTTCCTTTTTCAAACCAGAGGTTGCCCCGGAACTATTCTCCCTCTTGGAGGATGATCTGGTAGACATCGGCTTTGGCAGGTAAGAAAAATCTTTCCTCAGTCTTATTCTTGGTGGAGCATTCATACCGCCATCACTTGCAGACACCTTATTCTCTCCGCCTCTCACAATATCACTATAGGACTGTTTGGGGACAGCATTAACAATTTCTTTGTCACTCTTCTCCCCCCTAGGGCAATTTCATTGTGTGAGGACTTGATCATGTCACCATTATTTTCCTTACCACTGTCAGAAACATCCCCCCATTTTCCAAAAACCTAAATCGCTTGGTACTGCACTAATCGCTCCTGCTGACCATTTGTGTCAATCATGGAAAGGCAATGCTCCACCATTTCTTGATCTGCATATACCCCATCTTTTATTATTCTTACCACTATAACATCCTCTTGAGACTCAGCATCCAGCATTGGAGGGTACTCCTCCACATCTGCATGCCCCATCACATGAAACTGATTCCATGTGGGCACTGTCACTACCAGAACACCATCACCAGTGGCCTTCCCACTGTACCGATCAACAACCACCTCTGAAGCACCCACAAACATACTGACATCACATGCAGTAGACTCCAACTCTATCGCCACAGTAGATCGCCTATTTTCCTCAGAAGAAGCCATAGCAGACCCCAGTCCTCCATTATTCACATTGACATTGCTACTCCCCGTCCTTTGCGTAGCCACAACATCATCATCCTCTATGATTCCCACAGGAGTAAGTTCATGTTGATTAGTTTCCTGAGCAGTGACCTGGGGCTCTTTCTCATTACCCCCTTAAATCACTGAAGGACATGCCGCACCGCCACAACCAACACCCATGGAGACCTTTTCATGTTCACCATTCCCCCAGTTCAAGTCCTGTCTCAACCGAGACAGCACCTCAGACACTAGTGGATTAGAAAAAGTTGCTGCATGTTTTTCCACAGCCAGTGCAACCTGAGATCCCCAACCATTTTCCTTGATATCAATCATAGCAGTCCTCCTATCACTTCCTAGTCACTTCCCAGGACCTGTTGACCTCGTGCTCATGTTTCCAGAGTCACATTTCAAGCCGATGTTCCCCAATTTCTTGCAGATTGAACAATAATCAGTCCAAGATTCATAAACGATAGCCTGCCTCCATTTGAATTCTTCACCCACTGAAATCCAAATCCATTCCACCGAAGGTCGCGAAACATCCACCTCAACACAGATTCTAGGATTGATCGGATGACTCACAGTGGTCGTACGAACATCAGAACACTGGAACCGGCCAACCATATTTCCAAGCATACAAATAATTGCAGGGTTTTGAAATGGTAAGGGGAGATGAGGAAGACTTACCCAAATCGATATGGAAGCTGGATCGTGATTCATACAGAAATCGATCGTCCAATAGAGGAGAAAGAATTTGCACCCGTTGCATCACCAAGGAGCACTAGACCACGCACGAGACAGATCCTCTTCTGATGCAAATCGAATCATTAAATTTCGATTATCCAAAAGGCCGACGACCACACTATCACACAAATCCCATTTTCCGAAAACAAATCTATCAAATTCATCAACCGACAACCATCGGAAGTTGAATCGAGCCACCAGCGTCAGGTCCATGAAACTCGTCACATCAGAGAACTCAGACACCGAGAGCAGGAGATGAGGATCACCAAGTTGAAGATCAGGCACCTTCGGGAGGTCGTAGTTTTCCACACAGATGAACATTTTGTTCATTAACCATTAGAAGGAATTGTGTGTAAGTGTTGTTAAAACCCATTTCATAATGACATATAATTATATTATAGATATTTTGTGGTTTTATAACCATTTAATAAGGTGATTTGAGGTGTTGTAGAAACAAAATAAAAGAACAGATCTTAAGGGATGATGTTACATCTTTATTGGGTAACTCCATTTGGTTTTCACCGAAGGGTTTCCTTGGAATTATTTATTTCTAAAGGGAGTATTAAAAGATTAAGGGAGGAATTTTTGGAATTTTATTGTGCATATCCTTTCCGAACCTAAGTGGTTTGAGAGGTTTGAGGAAGTGGGAGTGTGTGTTCCTTTTTATATTGGAGGGGGGGGGGTGTCACTCTTGTAAATAAAAAATTTCTTTGTTAATGGAAGTTATACCATACCTAATGTGCCTAAAAATAGAAACCTAATATATGAAAAGTTAAAAATGGTAAGAAAACCTCCACCACACGAAAATATGTTAAAAATACATAAAAACATAATTTCAAATATTATAACCAATTTATAAAATAAATATATCATTTGTTTTAGAAAATAATTTTAAATCAAGAAACTGTGATGTGAAAAAACACTACTTAAACCCAGACTATGCTAAAAAAATTTTTACAATATTTGGGTCAATATGTTAATTATAAAAGATCAATTGGCCCATTAATCGAATATATTTCATATTTATTAAAATATAAAAATTACATTCCCTAATATTTGATTTTTATTAATTATAAACCATTTAATAAAATAACATTTATTTTAAATAACATTAATGTCAATTTTGACATTATATATTAAATTTTAATTTTAAAATATTAAAAAAATAATAGAATTAAAATATTTCGAGTTTAAATCTATTTAACATGACATATACATCTAAAAAATAATTAGATATAATAATTAAATAAATTTACATCACTTTTAATATTTATAGTATCATTTTCTTTAGTTAATTATTAAATAAATAATCACTATGTTGGCATTTATTAAGCTTTTAGATTAACTAAATCATCAATAAAAAATAATGATAAATTATTATGATAAAAATAACACATTTATATTGAAATATTATACATATAATCGAATTTAGTATGTGTTTTAAAAATCTCAAAGTTTTATAAATGTTAATATTATGGAAAGTTCCATTTTTGTCTCTTTCCTTACTTAACCCTTTATATAGGGCACTTCAATTTAATAATTTAAAATTTACCCAAAAAATTTAAACCAATAGGGTATCTAGTCTAATTATTTATAGAAATATTTCTTTGGAAAATTTTCTAGGCCAATTTGGTCCTTGCGATTAATTTTTAGTCCCTTGTTAAGCTTAATTTTACCGTAATCACCATAATTAATTTTAATCACATTCACTAATATTTTTGGAAAAAATATTAAATTGATCTCATTTGAATATAAATATTATATTTATTAAAACTGTTTGTGCCCTCTTTTCATAATTAAAGTCACATAAGTGTGAAAATTAGGTTTAATGCTAATCCCACAAACATGGACAGAAAGTGGGTTTTTAAAGTAAAAATGATCAAAAGTTCAAAAATTTGTTATATCGAATTTCAATATATAAGTATTAAAATGACCTAAATTGGATTATTATATGAATAATTGATCTATATTTACTTTAAAATCAAATTTAAAATCTAATTTAACATTAATAATTATTTAATCAAAGAGGCAGTTTTTAACTAAAATACATTATTTTTCACTAATCATAAAAAATGAAGTTTCTCAGAAAAAGCTAAAAAATTCAACCTTAGATACTATCAGAATTATGAATTCAATTTTTTTAAATAAAATTCATAAAAGTGTCAAAAAAATTTAAAAAATTTGTGTGATGTTTAAAAGAGTTAAAGCTCGGTCTTGCATGTACCTCAAGCTAATATAAGTATTGTGTTTAGTACAAGCTTAACATGGTGATGCATATAAATAAATAACAACCAAATTTAGTGTTTGATTAAAAAAAATATCTAAAATATTGAATTAATTTGAATAAAAATTAACAAAATCATGGGTTGTTATATTTTCCCCCGTAAAGGAATTTCTCCCTCGAAATTCATCTAGGTTATCCAAGGTTTAATAAAGTTAAGGTCTTCCAATAAAAACCGAAATTGACAAAATGAACATTAATACTCAATTTAAAAAATAATTTTTGAACAATAATACTTACCCAGAGTAACAACTATTTGGGTTTCCATATTGGAGAACATAGGTGGAATTTGAAAACATGGACATGGAAATAAAATTTAACTATCATGTTCTGGAGGAGAGTGATAAAGAATATGGTTGGGATGAATTTAACAATAATAAATCATTAAATCAATAATTATCTAATAGACTTTTTGATTCATTAGAAAATAAGATATTATGAAAAACTCTTCTATTTCAAGATCATTTCCCTAAGGTTGAAGAGTTTTCATGAGGAGTTATACTTACTTGGTTTCATTCCCTTTCATAAGTAAAATCTCACACTTTTTTCATGTCTTGAAAAATTTGAAATTCACATATTTTTTCAAAAAGGAAGTTGAATTTTTCATTCCTAGATCAATAAGAGGTCATGAGGTCCATAAAAATTTATCCCACCTCTCTTTAGTTACCATTAATACAAAATTGTTAGTGCTGGTAATCCATTATGCATAAGTCATCATGTGGTGAGATAATACCTTAATCTCACAAACATAATTCGAAGTTTAACTTAAACATTCCATAAATTTTTAACCTTATAACGCTTTTAAATGATGAAAATCTAAAACATAATAAATAATGACATAAATCCGCTTAACATTGATCCCCCATATACCATAAGGTACCTCATGGTTGTCACATTCCAAACATGTGAATACATTAATCATATATTCTCTTGAAAAATTTTGATAACATGAATTACCAAAAATAATTATTTAATGAATGCATGATTATTTATTCCAAATGTTACGGGATATATTCCTTAAATTCAAGAAGTTAAAATCTTCATCAATGATGACATGGACCAATTTTTCAAAAAGTCATTACTTAGTTCCAAGGTAATTAGTGCTATGAAATTAACATATTCATATCCCACATATCATTATCCAAATAAAATTATCTGAGAATAAATAATATATTAATCTTTACCTTCATATAGTCAAAATATCACTTTCTCATTAAATCACTTTACGAGTCCATTAGGAACATTCAACAAATACATGTAAATACCAAGTGAAAAAACCTAAGCAGACAAATCCTTGTATACATCACAATTATTATAACATAATTATTGAGTCTAAAATATAAAAAAAACTTTTATTATTCCTATTAATCCATAAGATATTACTAGGCTACCTTATAATATTACTTAATACCTATTTCCTTTCATATTTCATCTGTATTATCATCATCAACTGCAATATAACCATTACTCAAACCACATTACTGATTTTATTTTCGATATTTTGACATGGTACATTGATTTACATAATTATCATTAATTGAAAAATTAAAACATTTACCCTTTAATGATGTATTAGGGAAGACAATATTCAAATCCACTTTTTTAACTTAACTCTTTATTTTTCAATTGTGGTCACTTTCTTTGTGTCATTATTATCGATAGTCAAAACACCTTCTTGTTCATCTAAAACATTCAATTAGGATATTATTTACACATTTTTTACACAAATTCGGATCAGAAAATTATTCATCACATTCAATATTAACCTAGTTTCTTCTAGTTCTCACTATTAACTAAAACCAAGAATAATTGAGTATGAAACGATTATCATAGTGAGGAATCACATAATCCTGAAAACCAATTTTATGATGTCTAAATTGTTACACCTATATTAAAATATGAAATGTTAGGTTTGTCCTAGGTTATTCATATCCAACATCCATTCACATCCTTCAAGATTGTTCATGAATAGTTTGTTAATTTCCAAAGTACATCCCCTTGGAGTGTCAAACTGGGTCCTCTATTAGGCACGTTGTTGTATAACAAGTTATACAGAGTCATACCTGACACACAATTTCTAATTTTTTAATCTTAAGTGTATCTATTCTAGAGCCACATTTCTATTATCCACAGAGGGATGTATTTCTTGGAAAGCAGTCACTCTATCCATTACCAAAATTTAAGGACATTTTTCTTAAACATTAACTAATCCTTAAACTTATCCTTAGAGACATCCCTAGACACATCCCTATAAATATACCTTGGGATATCACTAATTGTTTCTCATCATAGTTTCCATAGGATAACTAAAACTTTTATATAATATTAACTATAATGATTCGGTCTTAACATACATATGCATTACATAAATTATATGTAATACATAAATTTTTATATAAATATATGACCAAAAGCTATACTATTCAAGTTCTTTTGGAAACATAGAAACATAAACACTGATACATAAGAAGATACATTATCTCTCACTATGTTCTCCATGACTAGTACACTTTTTATACATATAAAACATGAAATATATCTTCATATCCTGGGAAAGGAAACATAAAAAGTGGTGATCCCATATTCTTAGTAATGGTAAAAAAGGTAGACATGTAAAAAAAATCATGTACATAAGGTTAAGAAAACCGGATTATAAAAATAGATTATAATATAATACATATCAAATATCATAAAATATAATCATGGAATAAAGATTGGAATTTCATACGACATGAATCATAAGAAAATAGTGATCTTAATCCATGAAATCATGACTTTGGAATAAAACATGGAATTGTGGAAAACACCTATCCACATAATATGAATTACAATGTAGTCTATGTATTTATACCAAGGATATATTAGTATCATGGGTTCACTCCCCATACAATCTTGGAAGTCTGGGTTCACTCCCATTCCTATCTTAGTAGAATTAATTCACAACTCATTCCATCTGGTTAGTCATGGTTCACTCCCATGGTTGTCTTGGTATTTAATGTTTGCTGCCAAGATCATCCACTCCATATACCATCTTGGTAGTTATAATTCACTCCTATGGCTATATTAGTATTAATGTTTTACTCTGAAAACAATCACAGTCTATCTCATGAGAGATAAATCATTACCCTATGAATTAGAGGGAGATATAGTCCCCACTCTTCTCATAATTATATCATAAACACATGTTCAACAAGATCCCAAATATTCATATCATAAACCATTAAATTAAATGGGTATCATAAACAAGTAATAATATCATAACCTATGAAAAAAGATATAGGTTTCATAATCATTTCAAAAAAATAATAACCCATGAAAAGAATAAAGTTTCAAAATTCTATAACTTTTAAAAGAGAAAAGGGTTTTGTAAACATCATGCAATCAAAACATAAACAATTCTGAGAAATAATGTGAATGTAAATATTGAATAATTACGCTATAAAAAATTGAGTAAAATGAAAGGATGTCATCTTATATGGGAAATAATTTGGGAAGGTCCTTTAAAACATTTCTTAACAAAATTATCCTTTCTTCTGGAAAATTTATTTTTTAAACATAAAAACTTTTGAAATCAATTTTCCTTGAAAATGATTTTCCTTGAAAATTTATAAAATGATCCTGAAAATGTTTTGAAAATTTGTTCTTTTAAAATAATTTGAAAATTTATAAATAAAGCTTTATTTTTTTGGAAAACTATTTTCCATGAAAACATATTGAAGAATATTGAAAAAGTTTTGAAAACCATTTCATTAAAAAACCTTTAAAATATGTAAAGTAATATTGAAATTATTTCGAAACAAAATTCGTTGAAGATTCATTGAAAATTAATAAAAAAGCATGAAAACATTTTAAAAATTATTTCATTGGAAATACATTGATAAATTATAAAGAAATGTTGAAAATTTACAGAAAACAATTTATTTTAAAATATATTTCAAAACTATAATGAATGATTTAAGACCCAAAAAAAAATTGAAACATTTTTTAAAACATGGTTTTGGAAATAAAACATATTTGTGACCGAAAAGATAAATAAATAAATCTTTCATAAAAATATTTTCCTAAATATATTATGATTAAAAGAATTTAAAATGGTAATAAACATTAATATATAATAAATAACTATAGTATAATAATATTCATGAGTTTTCTTGAGATATGGATCATAATATATCATTAATGAAAAAATATCCTAAATAATCTCGATAAATGATGAGATTATTTCAATAAACTCTTACCACATTGTAACTTTGAATAATATTACCCATGTAATAAAATGTAATTACATGGAGATTAAAAATGTCACTAAAAGAATTAAATTCATGATATAAAATTTAAAATGTAGTTTATACACTTCATAGAAAAATATAGGTGCATAACATGGTATGTGTCTCAAAGATGGAAAATTGAGATGCAATTACTCTACCGATTTGGATACTTTTGTGACATAAAACCCATGAGAGAAAGGGAATATAATAGATATGTAAATACCCATAAAATTAATTATAACATTCATATAATACATTAATGGTATTTAAATCTACCACACAAAAAACATTAGTGGTGATTTAGACATGTATCTCATCGAAATAAATTGTGATATTTAATTCCCTTACATTGTGTCTTGATTCTCTTCTTACACAACAAGATTCCTGAATAATAAATTTATGTTTATTATATATATTTTACATAACAATACTCTTATATCTAATAACATATATGGATTTATTATGACTTTATATTACATGTTTATTAACAATTCTATGTTTCGGTTTCACTTCCACTAATATCTACATTTTTTTCAAATGTGTCTTAATTTGTTATATATTTCAACATTATATATATATCATAATTTCCAGAATGTAACCCATGATATAAATATCATTTATATTCAGTATATTATTTTATAATAATAAATATAATATACAATTATGAAATGGAATACACCATTCATGAAGATGGTAGGTCGTACGTACACATGAAAATTGTTTCTATTATATTGTTGTATTGAAAGAAAGAATGAAAATGATATATATATATATATATATTTTATATAATTTAAGTATCATGGTAATGTTATATATATTATATAAGTTCTTAAAACACCTAATTCATTCTATGTATTTTGTGAATGAATCAAATCACTTTGATGGGGCGGTAGTCTACACTTCCTGAAATGAAATTATCGTCTTTACAGAAAATGAAATGTATAAATATATGTGTTTTATAATTATTTAATAATCCTAAATAAACAATAAATATTATATATAATATATATAAACAAATAATCCATCATAAGTTTCACTATGATAGGCGGTAAAAGAAAAATGAACAATCATTGTTTTGTGAGGCGGTAGTTCACCATGCACATAAAAAATATGTTTTTTACTCATTATCAAGATGTTAATAAGGACTCGGCCTTATTACATAAATAATCTCAAATTTACTCAAGAAAACAATTAAATTTACATTGATTATCTTTTAAAGTTTAGAGCTTTAGAGAATTAGGACAATACATTCATAACATTACACATTGTTACAGAGTGGATACCATAAAAATAGTTTCCATTTTTTTCCAAAATATAAAACATTAAAACATAAACAAGATTCCTTGACAATTATTATACATTTATCATGGCTTCCTTATTTTTCTTAATCATAAATTAACCTATGAAAATAATTTAAAAACTTTGGATGAGCACAAAAGCATAGTAAGGTATGAAAAAGAAGGAAAGAACACATTCGTCCATGAAAACGTGGAACGTACGAAATCATTTTCAAAAGACTTAATTATCACCTGTATATATATATATAAATACTTACCTTGTGAAACATGAAATTTACACAAATAAACAAGAACATAAGTAGAAAAATAAAGTTATCTTGAGGCATTACTTACATAATCTTATAACCATCACAGCTACCTTATAATTTCTAACCCTCACAGATACCTTATATTTTGTGTAACCATCGCAGTTACACTTGGAGTAACCATACGGAAAACCTTAAACATACACATAACCAATGAATTGGAGTGAAATATAGGTCTCACCCTTCATCATAAATCATTCCCAATAACAAAAACATAATCATACAACATAAATAATAGCATAAAAACATTACTTTTTAATCATGTAAAACAGAATTTTAAAAGAGGATTTTAGAAGAAAAGTCCCTTATAAACATCATATACTTGATGTGAGACTTAATAGAGTGGATTTAATATGTATATAATCTGTAAATAAACATTATTAAACATATTATTATCATAATTCATCACATAAACAATTTAAATACCACATAAATAACAAAGTAGAATGTTAACCCAAAGAATGGAAATCGGGTTAAGAATTCCCTTACCATAGGCTAGTCTTACTTAAAACATGTTTAAACATCCATTATGATGGTTAAAATAGTGTTATTAGTATTTTAAAGAAACATTTTCATGCTTATAACATCTTATATGGTCATTTCATTACATCCTTTCACCAATTAATTGTTAGTATTTTGTTCCTTGCACCGCTTTTGGGTGAGTTCTTCACATGATTTCCATGATTGGTTTATGATGGTTGTTCTTGTCGATTGGAAGTGAAACTCTAGTATTGGAATTGAGTAGTATTTACATATTTATAGTGACATAAATTATACCATTTATCACTTTGATGCTTTATATGAGGATGATTCATAAGTTAAAACATTAGTGATGTTTGTTTATATCATTTAAGTGGTTCTTTGATACTAACAACTTCATTTAGTATTATAAATTAGAACCATGAGTACAAAAGAATTACAGAACCATGGATGAGTCATAAAACATATATTATAACATGGTTCAACCATATAAATGGTTTCATGACCAGACTTATAAGAATTAATGGAAATTGAAATTACATCATCCAAGATGTCCGTAATTCGACAAATCATGGACAATGTTTTTATTCCTTAAATAAGTGGGATAGGAGATGAAAAATGTTGATGAATTTTCCATAAACATGAGAACATCCAGAATAAAAAGGATTTTGGATATTTTATAGCTCTTGGATAAGAGGGGGTGAGGAAATAATAAATAGGAATTATTAAATAAAAGAAAAACTTGAGAAATTTCTTACGAAAATTATGCAGCCTAACGTCGTCTCTTAAAATTTCATAAAAACAAGATTGATGAGAGGAATGGAATATCTCATCATTAATACATAATATAGACAGTAAGGTGAAATATTTAACAAAATATCCCAACACAAGACAAAGGGAATGTAAGAGAATAACATAAAATGAAAGAAAAGAACGAAAATAAACGATGTTGTTTACCTCTTGATCCCTTCTCCTTGAAATCCATCTTAAGGGATTTGAATGTGGTCTTTTGGTGACACTAGCAGCTCTAAGTCATTGGAAAGAATATTGGAGAAGGAATTTTCCAGTAATTAGACAATGCTCAAGGCTTGAGAGGTGTGAGAGGAAGAGGGGAGTGAGGGTGGTATTTATAGTGGAGGAGGGGAGGTATTTTATATTATTTTAATCATTATTAATATATTTTTATCAATACTATGAATAATATCAATTAAAGTGACCCTAAATAGTAATAATGTCATGTGAGTTCAATCCATGTGGGCTGACATCATCCTTGTATCACCTATGATTCAGTAAATCAAGCATTTAGCATTTATCATATTTTATCGTATCTTACTATTCATCGAAAATTCTTGAATTTTAGAAAATTCACCAAAATTCACCCTTAACATTTTTCGACGTGTAGAATTCAAAAATGAAGTCCATTTTTGAAAAATAATTTTCTAAATATAAGCAATTTAATTTTTAAATACAAGCATACTTAATTCGAAAATTAACAGTTCTAATTCCACAACTACTTATTTATCACAAAGAAAAATTAACCAAGATGTTATTATCTTCTAGCCTTAAGAAAATAAAATAATAATAAAATTTACTATTCATTGTGGTCATATTACTATTCATAAGGGTATATTACTATTCACAAAAAGAAATTTGGTTTCATCAGACTCAAAATAACATACTAAACACAATTGTAGATGACAGTTTCTTAAAATTTGAAACATAGAAGAAATAAAATTATGTTTAATGGATACTTATAAATATCTCCCTTAAACAAAATTTCAAGCATTTCAATTTATTTTTAGAAAACCATGGGGTGTTACATTATCCCACCTTCTAGAAATTGCATCCTCGCAATTTTATTTACTTATTAAAAAAGTGAGGGTACCTTTCCCTCATTGAATTTTCAGACTCCCATGTTGCTTCTCCAACCTTGTGGTTTCTCCAAAAAACCATTACCTGGTGGATTACCTTATTCCGAAATACTTGTTCCCTTCAATGAAGAATATGAACTTGTTTCTCTTCCTAAGAAAGGTTCTCTTCTAGCTGAACTGCTTATGGGCTGAAGACATGTGATGAATCTGGCACATACTTTCTCATCATAGAAACATGAAAAACATTGTGTACCTGAAACAAAATTGGAGGAAAAGCTACTCAGTATGAAACTGTTCCAACTTTCTCTAAGATTTCAAAGGACCGATGAACCATGGACTTAACTTCCCATTCTTACCAAAATGCATCACACTTTTCAAAGGAGTGATTTTAAGGAAAACAAGGTCACCTAACTCGAAAGACAAGTCTTTCCTTCTGTTATCTACAAAACTTTTCTGCCTGCTCTGAGTTTTCCTCATGTGTTGCTGGATCATCCTCACTTTCTCATCCACTTCTTCAACTAATTATGGCCCCATCAACTTTCTTTCACTGACTTCCTCCCAAAATGCGGGAGTCTGACACCGATTCCCATACAAGGTCTCAAAAGGTGCCATCTGAATACTGGAATGAATACTTTTATTATAAGAAAACTCAACTAAAGAAAGATGTTGATCCCAACTTCCCTGGTTGTCCATTGAACAAGCTCGAAGCATATCCTCCAAAGTCTGAATTGTTCATTCTGACTACCCATCTGATTGAGGATGAAAACCTATACTGAAATTTAACTCTGTGCCCAACGACTTCTGAAGTCCCTTCCAAAAGATAGAAGTGAACCTTGTATCTCGGTCAGATATAATGGAAAGTGGAACTCCATGTAACCTGACAGTCTTTTTAAGGTAAAATTGAGAAATCTGATCCAAATTCATTGTATCTCGAATTGAAAGAAAAAATGCAAACATTGTTATCCAATCAATAATAACCCAAATTGCATTATTACCTAAAGAAGTCTTTGGTAGTCCAACCACAAAGTCCATTGATACATTCTATCATTTCCACTATGGCACTGGCAAAGGCTGAAGCATCCCCTTCAGTAACTGCCACTCTTCTTTAACCTGCTGACATGTCAAACATTTCATGGTAAAATCATCAATGTCTTTTTCCATTCCATCCCACCAATAATACTCCCAAAGGTCTCCGTACATCTTAGTACTTCCAGGATGAACATAAAATGGAGAACTATGGGCTTCACACACTAATTATTTCTTCAACTGCGAATCACAAGGCATACACAACCTTTTAGCAAATCTTAAAACACAATCTTTATCAAGGTTAAATTCTAGAAACTTGCCCACTTTAACCAATTTTACCTTTTTCTGTAGCTCAGGGTCTTCCTTCTGTGCTCACTTAATTTTGTCTAACAACGAAGAATGCACATAAACATGAAATAAAATAGATGTATTCCCTGAACCAACAACTTCTATGCCAAAATTAATCAAATCATTAATCAAGAGATCATGTTCCAAACGTAACATAGTTAATGATGCATGATGTTTTCGACTTAAGGCATCCACCACTTTTTTTGATTTTTCGGGATGGAAATTGATCGTGCAGTCATAATCCTTTATCAATTCAATCCATCTTCTCTACCTCATGTTTAATTCCTTCTGAGTGAATATATACTTCATACTTTTATGGTAAGTATTTATTTGGCATTTGGCTCCATATAAATGATGCCTCCAAATTTTCAACAAAAAAACCACAGCTTCCAATTACAAATCTTCTGTGGGATAATTTATCTCATGGGGTTTAAGTTTCCTTGAAGCTAAGGAAATTACCTAATCATCCTGCATCAAAACACAACCAAGTTCCTTTAAAGAAGCATCACTGTAGATGACAAACTCACAATTTTGGGAAGTTAAGGAAGAAATTGGAGCATTCATTAATCTCTTCTTCAGTTCTTAAAAACAAACTTCACATTCTTCTGTCTAAACAAATTTAACCCCTTTCCATGTTATCTTAGTAATCGGGCTAGATAACCATGAAAAGTTCTTAACAAACCGTCGGTAATAACTTTCCAAGCCCAGAAATTTACGAATCTCTGTAACTTTTTTGGGTCTTGTCCATTCATCAACTACTTTGGTTTTGGAAGGATCAACTGTTATTCCATCCTTATATACAATGTGCCCAATAAAATAAATCGTTTACAACCAAAAATAATACTTTCCTAATTTTCTATACAGTTTCTTTTCATTTAATGTTTGTAAAACAACCCTTAGATGTTTTTCATGCTCCTCTTTATTCTTAGAAAAAACCAGAATTTCATCAATAAATACAACCCCAAACTTATCCAAGAACTCATGAAATATTCTATTCATAAGATTCATAAATACAGCAGCTGCATTAGTTAATCCAAATTGCATAACAACAAATTCATAATGCCCAAATCTAGTACGAAATTTTGTTCTCGGGAAGTCATCCTCATTCACCTTTAGTTGATAGTATCCAGATCTCAAGTCAATCTTGGAAAAGTACTGAGCTCCCTGGAGCTGATCAAACAAGTCATCGATATGAGGAAGATGATACTTGTTTTTAATATTGATGTTATTCAAAGCTTTATAATCAATTCAATGTCTCATGGAACCAAATTTCTTTTTAAAAAACAAAATAGGAGCTCCCCAAGGTGATGTGCTAGGACGAATGAATCCTTTTTCAAGAAAATCATGCAACTGATTTTTCAATTCAAGAAGTTCAATTGGAGTCATACGATAAAGAGGTTTTGAAATTGTCTTATCATCAGGAACTAAGTCAATTGTGAATTCGACTTCTCGATTTGGTATGACACCGGGTAACTCATAAGGAAAAACATCAAGGTATTCATTTGCCACTGACACATCATTAATTTGAATAGTTCCCTTGTTTTCAACAATATGAGTAAGTTAACTTTAATTTCCATCTTTCAATAATTTCTCAGCTTCCTGATATGTTACCAATTGTATGGGTTTATTCTTATGTACAAACTGAAACTCTTTTTGAAAAACAACTTCTTTAGCTCTATAGTCAATCTTAGCATGATAATAAGAAAGCCAGTCCATCACCAGAATAACATCAAACTCGACTAAGGGTAAAAAAACAAGGATTGCAGGTAAAGTCTTTCCACATACCACAATAGAAAGATTCTTATAATTCCTATTTGCTATAATATTTCCTTTGGTGTTTTAACAACAATTTCAGGTCTCATTTGTTGAGGTGATAATTCCAAATTGCCAGAAAATTTCTCAAAGATGAAGGAATGTGTAGACCCTGTTTCAAACAAAACGTTAGCAAAATTTGAGTGAACAAACAAAGTACCTGATACAACTTCAATGGATGGCCCGACCTCTACTTACGTAGTCGCAAAGGATCTCACTACACCTTTATGCTTGTAGTCTGGCTTATTTTCATCATTCAACTCTCTCTTTGGGTAGGCGTTTTCATAATGACCAATCTCACCACATTTAAAACACTTTACAGTTTGTTTATCAGGATTAGTATTGGGATCATTTTCAATGCAATCTCCGGCAATATGTCCAAACTTACCACATTTAAAACACTTCCCATTTTTGATAAGACATTCCCCAGGGTGATTCTTGCCACACTTTTCACAAACTTGAAATTGTATTTTCTTACCATCATATTTCTTTGGTTGATTCTTACCCATTTCTTGCCAACTGGACCTCTTATTCTCTTTGTTTCCAAAATGCACGTGATCATCTGTAAACTCCATCTCTACCCTCTCATCACATTGTACAAGTTTCTCATAGATTTTGAATTCACGGGAGGCCAACGCCCTTCGATACCTTCACTTCAATCTTGAGTAAAAACGGTTGATTTTTCTTTCGAGATCCCGAATAATATTTGAAGCATACCTCGCCAGTCAGGTGAAGTTCGCTTCATACACACCCACTGAATCTTCCTCCTTCTATTTCAATTCAAGGAATTACTTCTCCATTCTATGTCTCGCCACCATAGGAAAATATTTTGCAAGGAAAAGACTTTTAAATTCATCCCACTCTAAGGCATCAAAATCCTCTCTACCCCTGATATTACATACCACTAACCACCACTTATCAGCTTCCCATTCAAAATGATAAATGGAAAGACTTACCTTTTTATTGTCTGAACATCCCATAACATCGAATATATTTTGAAGGTCTTTGATCCATCCTTCACCTACTACTAGTTTAGAAGATCCGTTGAATGCAGTAGGATGTTTCTCATAAAATGTTCTAGTACAGTCATGTTTCGTTGTGGTACCTCTATTGGTTCACTTGCATGGATTCCACCACCATATATTTCCTGTTTTAGCTGGGCCATTACTATCACAAACTTCTCGGTTCCAATCCCTATCATTTCTGGCTGTAGATCAGGAAGGATGTCGTTTTGTCAGTGCCTCTCTTCTTCAGCATCCTCATTCCTTCTACGGACAACCATTCTGAAAAAAAATTGTCTCAGATGAAGAAACATGGTAATAATTAAATGATATAACATTTTAAATTAATCATAGAGTGAAAATCATTTATTGTATTCTATTAACATCACCCTAACCCCTAAAGTTATCTAAACCATCCTCTGATACCAACTATAAGGACTCGGACTTATTACATACATAATCTATAATTTAGTCAAGAAAACAGTTACTTTTACATTAAGGATATTTTCAGGTTTATAGCTTTAGAGAATTATGACAATACATTCATGACATTACACATTGTTACATAGTGGATACCCTAAAAACAACTTTCATTATTTCAAAAATATAAAACATTAAAACTTAAACAAGATTCCTTGAAAATTATTCAAAATTTAACAGGGATTCCTTCTTTGTATTAATCATCCATTAAACTGTGAAAATAATTTAAAATCATGGGATGTGCACAAAATCTCCGTAAGGTATGAAAAATAACAAAAGAACACATTCTTCCATGAAAACATGTAACATATGAAATCATTTGAAAAAGACTTACTTATCTCCTATATGTATATATATATATATATACTTACCTTGTGAAACATGATATTTACACAAATAAACAAGAACATAAGTAGAACAATAAATGTATCTTGGGGCATTACATACATAATCTTGTAACCATCACAGCTACCTTATAGTTAGTAACCCTCACGGCTTCCTTATATTTTGTGTAACCATTGCAGTTACACTAAGAGTGACCATACGGCCGAACTCCAACATAAACATACCCAATGCATTAAAGGGAAATATAGGTCCCACCCTTCATCATAAACAATTCCCAATAACCAAAACATAATTATACAACATAAATAATAGCATAAAAACATTTCTTTTGAATCTTGTAAAACAGAATTTTAAAAGAGGATTTTAGAAGAAAAGTCCCTTATAAACATCATATACATGAAGTTTGACTTAATAGAGTTGATGTAATATGTATATAATCTGTAAATACACATAATTAAACATATTATAATCATAATTCATCACACAAACAATTTAAATACCACATAAATAATGAAGTAGAATGTTAACCCAAAGAATGGAAATCGGGTTAAGAATTCACTTACGTTAGGCTTGTCTTGCGTCAAACATGTTTAAACCTCCGGTATAATGGTTACAAGAGTGTTATTATTATTTTAAAGAAACATTTTCATGTTTATAACATATTATATGGTCATTTAATTACATCATTTCACCCATTAATTGTTAGTATTTTGTTCCATACACCTCTTTTGGGTGAGTTCTTCACATGATTTCCATGATTGGTTTACGATGGTTGTTCTTGTCGATTGGGAGTGAAACTCAATAATTTTAATGGAGAAATATTTACATATTTCCAGTACCATAAATTATACCATTTATCAATTTGATTTTTATATGAGGATGATTCATAAGTTAAATCATTAATGATGTTCGTTTAGATCATTTAAGTGGTTCTTTGATAATAACAACCTCATTTAGTCTTATAAATTAGAACCATGAGTTCAAAATAATTCCAGAATCATGGATGAGTCATAAAACATATATTATATCATGGTTCAACCATATAAATGGTTTCATGACCAGACATATAAGAATTAATGGAAATTTAAATTACATCGTCCACGATGTCGGTAATTCGACACATCACGGACAATGTTTTTATTCCTTAAATAAGTGGGAGAGGAGAAGAATAATGATGTTGAATTTTCCATAATCATGATAAAATACAGAATATACATGATTATAGAGATTTCATGCCTCTTGGATAAGAGGGGGTGAGTAATGAAGAAAAATTAATCATGAAATAAAAGAAAAACGTGAGAAATTTCTTACGAAAATTCAGCAGCCTAATGGCGTCTCGTAAAATTTCATAAAAACAAGATTGATGAGAGGAATGGAATATCTCGTCATTCATACATAATATGGACATTAAGGGGAAATTTTAATGAAATATTCCAACACAATCCAAAGGTAATGGAATAGAATAACATAAAATGAAAGAAAAGAATGAAAATAAAAGAGGTTGTTTACCTCTTGATCCCTTCTCCTCGAAATCCTTCTTAAGGGCTTTGATTTTGGTGTTTTGGTGAGACCAGAAGGTCTAGAACGTGGGGAAGAAGTTTGGGGATGGAATTTATCTGAAATTAGACAATTCCCAAGGCTTGAGAGGTGTGGGAGGAAGAATGGAGTGAGGGTGGAATTTATATTGGAGGAGGGGAGGTATTTTAGATTATTTTAATCATTATTATAATATTTTTATCAAGACTATGAAAAATCTCAATGAAAATGACCCTAAATAGTAATAATGTCATGTGAGTTCGATCCAAGTGGGCTTACATCGTCCTTGCATCACCTATGATGCAGTAAATCAAGTATTTAGCATTTATCGTATTTTATAATATTTTACTAGTCATCGAAAATTCTTGAATTTCAAAAAATTCCCAAAAATTCACCCTTACCATTTTACAATGTGTATAATTAAAAAATTAAGTACATTTTTCAAAAAAAATAATTTTTTAAATATTAGTAATTTAATTTTTAAATAAAATCATACTTAATTAAAAAATTAACAGTTCTAATTCTACAGCTACTTCTTTATCACAATGAAAAATTAACCAAGATGTTATTATATTCTAGACTTAAGAAAATAAAATAATAATAAAATTTACAATTAATTAGGGTCAAATTACTATTGATAAGGGTAAATTACTATTCACAAAATAACAATTTTGTTTCATCAGCCTCGAAATAACATACTGGACACATTTGTAGATGACCGTTTATTCAAATTCAAAACATAGAAGAAATAAAATTACGTTTAAAGGATACTTATAAATATCTACCTGAAACAAAATTTCATGCATTTTAATTTATTTTTAGAAAACCATCGGGTGTTACAATGTTTGTGTTAGTGTAGGTTGAACCATTATCTTAAAATCATCATAGTATTTTTGTGATATTGTACTTTTTATATCATGGGATAATGTGAGTTGAGGTGGTGGATAAAGAAAACAAATAAAGGATCTTAAGGGTGGGTGTTACCTCTTATTTTGGTGACTCCTTTTGGTTATCACCAAATTTCTTGCTTGGATTGATTTCATCCCAAATGTTTGATTCATGTTCTAAGGTATAGATGTTGGGAAATGTATTGGGTAGAGCATGGCCGAACCTATGAGGTTTGAGAGGTGTGGGGAACTAGGAGAGTTCTTTCCATTTTAAAGTAGAAGGAGAGTGTCACTCTTGTAAATACCAAATTTTCTTCATTAATTTGTGGTAAACCATACCTAATGTGCCAAAAATATGAAAAAAATAAAGATGAATCATGGTCCAGAAAAACCAACACAATAGAAAAATATGTGAATTTTAATAATTTGGTTCTTTAAATTCTGTGTTTCCCCAATTTTATCATTTTGGTTTTTATTTAAGACACTAGTTTTCAAACCTATGTAGTTTAACCATTAACAATAAATTTAAGAGGGTTTTTTTAAACATAGTGAAACTTAATTATAAATATGATACTTAATTTACAAAATAAAAATCTCATGTTTTTTGGAAGTTTAATTTAAGATAAATGCATATGACGTGCAAAAAAACTACATAAACTTGGACCGTAGTAAAAATGTTTTTATAATATATGGGTCACTATATTAATTATTAAAGATAAATTGGTCCATTAATGGACCATATTTAATATTTATTAAAACATACAAATGACATGGCATAATATAGGTTTTTTATTAATTTTAAATCATTTAATAAAATAAAATTTATTATAAAATAACATTAATGTCAAATTTGACATTTATTTAGTTGATTTTTATTTAAAATATCAAAACAATTATTGGAATTCAAATATATTGTCTATATAGTTTTGAAACATTATATATTCATCTAAAAAATAATTGTATATAGTAATTAAATTAATTTACTTCACTTTTAATTTTTATTGTATCATTTATTTTAGTTAATTATTAACTAAATAATCAATATGTTGGCATTTATTAATCATTTTATGTAACTAAATCGTCTCTAAAAAATAATGAAAAACTATTATGATAGTAATAATGCATTTATATATAAAAATATATGTATAACTAAAAATATGATATTTTTTACATATCTTAATGTTTTATTAAAGTTAAAGGTATGGAAGGTTTCTTTTTTGTCGTTTTCCTTACTTAACCTTTTAGATAGGGATCATTCATTTAATAATATCTCAATAACCTAAAAAATTCACAAAAATATGAGTTATTGTCGAATTATTAGAATAAAATTTCCTTTTTACAAGTGTCAATGTCATTTTGGTCTATAAGAATAATTTTTAGTCCCATGTTATGCTTAATTTTACATTAATTGTCGTAATTATTTTTAATCACATTCACAAATCTTTTTGGTCAAAATTTACATTGATCTTATTAGTCTATAAATATTATACTAATTACAATTGTTTATATAAATTTTTGAGAATTAAAATCACAAAATTGGGAAAATTAAGTTTCATGCTAATCCCATTGACAATGTGAGAAAATGAGTTTTAAAATAAAAACATTCATAATTTCAATAAGTGTTTTTATATAATTTAAATTTTAAAATGATTCCAATAACCTAATTTTCATTAGTATGTAAATAATTGATCTAATTTGAATTTAGAATCTGATTTAAAATATAATCTAGCATTAATAATTTTATAAACAAAGAGGTAGTTTTTAATTAAAATATATTATTTTTCACTATTCATCAAAAATTAGGTTTCTCAGAAAAATCCCAAAAAATACACCTCAGATTATACCGAAATTCTGAATTCAAAAATGTTTTTTAATTTTACAAATAAAATTAATAAAATATTCAAATTTTAGTTTTAATAATAGGTGCTCTAGTAAAAGACCATAAAACTCAACCTTTTAGGTAACGCAAGTTAATCTAAGTGTTGAGTGTAGCATAATCTTAACATGGTGTATTGTATAACACAATACAAAATAAATTCAATGCTTCAAGAAATTTAAAAATATAAAAATTTTAAATTAATTCCAAAAAAACCCTATGATCTCCGGGTGTTACAGCCTTTATAGTCGTGGATCCTCAAAGCCATGTATCGTCTCAAGGGGATATATCCCTAATAATGGAAAGGGCCTCATCTTTGGTATAAGTCCCAAAACATGTCATAATCATCTCAAAGGTCCATGTTCCTTCTGAGAAAAAGGCCTTCAAATTCTATAGAAGACCCAACCATGACCTCAAGGGGCCACATCCCTTATTACTCAAACCTTCATAGGGCCTCCATATGCATGGGTCCTCAACCCCAACTAAACTAAATGGTATTTGATTTCCTACAAAATGGGATAAATAGGAGGCTTCCTTGAGGTCCAAACACAACACCCCACAAACACCCAAATTTCCTCAGGTCCATACTCCCAGTAGTGTCACATCCAGTATGGGAGGCCACTCCCTTATAGGTCCCTAGGGCCATTTATTCATTAGTCCCACACCATCCCTTGAATACTAACCTTTCACAAATACATCCTTGTTGCATAATGTTAGGCTACATGGTTTGTTCCTTACCACATGACCTTAAAATGTATCATGTGTCCCTTTGAGTGGAACAGAACAACATGGGTACTAATTACTCTCATAAGGATATATAAGAATCCCATCTCATAGGTCCTATCCTTGAATCAAAAAAACTCTTGTCTCCCTGGATTATGATAAATTCCATTTTCCCCACTGTGTGGCTTAAAACTATAATCATAAAAATAAATGACAAAAGAATAACTAATTAATTTGCAAAAGGGTACCATCGATTGGGATCCTTGGATACATATAGATTTATCCAATAATGAATAATATTTGATACATATATATATGATTCTAAAGTTCATTCATGATAATAATTAATTGTTAATACATGGGTGACCTATGTTATGTTTTGAATATAATGAAGGATTCATGGATATTTCTTCCATATTTAAGAGAGTCCCAGAGTATGCAATAATCCCCCCAAATGGTGTGATGATCCTGACCACCCAATCTATCAACCAATTTGAGTCCTTAATAATCATTAGATACATTTTCGAAATAACACCTAACTTTATTATTTAGATTCATAAAACATATCGAATAATCGAACCATTGTATATTTCCAGATCTACAAAAAAAGCCCATTTGATGCCATTCAAAAATGGTTAACCCAACATGAATTATTTTACAACATTTAAAACCCCAAAATCATAACATCGAGTGAAAAACATTCACCCAAATTTTTATAAGAAACAAAAATAGTAAATTCAATTTGAACCTTTATCAAAGATGATAGTGTCTCCAACAAACTAAGACCCTTTCACACACACAAAAATCGGGCCAAAAATTGATCCAAAATAATCAATTGTGCATGTGTTTTTTTATTGAGAGGTTATTTTGATGGCTTGTTCTTATTTTTATTTTTCATGTATAATTCGTGAACATTCAAAAAGATATCCCTTCAATACAAATGGCATCGTACAAGTTCCATTAGACATGTGATTCATCCCCTGCATAAGTTGGGTCCTTGAATAAACAAAGGACACCATTGCTAACCCAACATCTCCGATACATTGTCCCAAATGAGATTTTTAGGGAGTAACACCTAAATGGTACCATCCAAACCCTAGATTCTTCTCGAAAATCCCTTCATCCTAATAATCCCCACTATCCATACACTCAACAAGGACTGATGTCTAGGAATTAGATGACACCAATTTCCATATCAAATTTTTTTGGGAGCCTATCCCTAGAATGAAGTAATTAGATCCTCCATTATCATAGGAATTAATACCTAGAGACCGCATACTGCCTTACCCAGGTAGAATATGGGACCCTAAAAATGGATTTGTCGTGTAGTAGGCATCACCAATGAAGCATAGAGAAAAACCCTCAACATGATGAGGTGTTTCCCTCGGGAGTCTGACCAAGGATGTGCTGACAAGGGTGTAAAAACAAGAAAATATAGAACAGGTCCATACGACTATTCCCTCCAAAAAATATTTCCTCTCAAATTTAGTGGGAAATCCCAAATAGGCACGAATTCCTACCCACACTCGACAGTCCATTTGGAATAGTTTGATAACATCCACAGAATCCCAACATTCAAATTCAGCAATAAAATTTGAGTACAAAAAACACCTTCCCTCATAAAAAATTTCCAATAATTAAATATAATGGAAAACATGATCATGTGCAAAATTTTAACCACATTAACCAAGACTATTGGCATATTCAGATTTAATTTGGAGAAAACAATCAGCAAATCATGGAAACAAATAGGGGGAAGACCCATATCTATACCCCCAAACCTGAGTAATCTCAGTATATACATGCATGAAATAGAGTATAGGAGTCGGTGCATACCCCTGATTTATCCATTGACTGGAAATATATCGATGTTCCAACTACTATTGTTTCCCAGCATATCCTGGAAATGGTTCAATGAAAAACAAAAAATCATGCCCACGTCCTACAAACATACAAGATATAATAATGGTAACGGAAATGGTATCGTGGAGGAAACACAACTTCATCCCAAAAATTATGGTGACTCATAAACATATAACTAGGGTCACTCTGAACTAGACACATATCTTTTCTCCTATCCATGAGGGTTTTGGGCCAAATTTCCCCAAGATATATAGACAATAGGGTCAGGTCCAAACACCTGTTCCAACTGGAGGTTATCAGTTTACATTGTTGTCCATTAAAGGGTAGGAATAATACCCTAAAAAATTTCTAGAGACCTATCAGAAATTTATTGTAGTGACATGGGATCTAATCAAATATGTATCCATACGTGAAATCAACTATCTCTACAAGTTCCCCATGTCACCCATAATAGATCCCTCAAAAATAATCATCACCAAATGTGATTGGAAAATGAATATTTGATCTACATTCCATGTATTCTTAACATTAGAGTTCTTGGATCCCTCGTAGTTTTATATATGGTGGATCAAGATACTATTCTTTTGTTACCAAATTATGTTAACAGTAGCAGTTTGTTTGGAGGTCATCCCCTAAAATCTTATCATGAAGGATTTCTTCGAGTACCGAATCTAATCAATCTAGAGATCACATCTTTTAATGAGTTCCATGGTAGACCTCCATGTTTCTAGAAAATAATAAATTAAGGAGGTCCAGCCCTTTATATTGTCCACCGTGAGTGTCCTCCCTAGTGTATACACTAAGAAAACTCTCCATGAAGTTGGACATCATGCTTGGATGGTAGTCCTCTCCATTATATAATTAACCATGACGGTCCCCCCCATAAAGATACTCCACTTCATCAAGGAGGCACCCCTTGCAGATTTAATTATGACAAAGCTCTATTACCATGACGAACTTTGGAAAATGATTTTAGTCATGCTTAATGCCTTATAATTGGAAATTGAATCCATTTATAAGCCATAAATTAGCCTAATGCAATGGGCATTCTCTAAACAGTCTATGAATCTCATTCATTCTAATATGAAAGAGGAAATATCTACTGATCTAGTAGTTTATAATAATGTAGTAGGTGATGGGCACCCTACACCGATTTTTGATTGCAGAACGAAGGTTCTCTGTAACCAGCCTCTTCCTCTGGTATGAGTGTTATGGAAGCACGGGTGAGTACAAGATGACACTTTGTAGAGGGAGGCCGACGTATGATCACAGTGGCTAGAGTTGGTTGAAGTTTCTTCTTTTCCACCACTGGAAGGGAAATTTGGGGACAAATTTCTTTAAGGGGGAATTTTTTAAGAACCCGGATCTCCATTTTAATTTATGGATCTTGAATTCAGGTTTTTTAGGAGAAGGGAAGATTTATAAATTTTCTATGTACACACCATGTACTTTTGTGTACACTCCGTGTACCCAGTTTCCATGTGTAGCTATGTATAGGCCATGTAATGGCCTTGTACGTGGCTGTGTGGGTAACTTGGAATACCGCCTAAAGAGGGGGCCATTTTAAGCTAGTACATGGCATGTGCATCAAATTTACACATCGTGTAGTTTTCTATTTATTTAATTAATCAGAGAGGGGTTGTGTCTAATCCACAAAACCATATTCTTCTTCACGTTTTTCATGGAGAGAGCTACGAGATAGCTGATAACTTAGAACCCCTATGGTTCCTTCCCCTAATCTTCGATTGAGACGCCACTAGGTGTGTTGGATTCCCACCTGTGAGCTCTATATTCCCATATATCCTCTTTTCCTAATTTATCCTATTTCTTGAGTAATCCAAGGATGAAATATTTTAACCTTTTGTAGATCTACAATATTATAGACCAATTCAAGGGCTGACATCCAGGAGGGTTCATCTTACAACATCAAGGTAGGTGGTTTGTGCCTTTCTTTGATAGTATTTTGATTATATATGCTTAAAGTGACAAATACCCATGTTCTGGGCTATTGTGTGTTTTTTATTTTGTCCCTATTATATACCTTCTATGGTTTAATTGATTGAAAAGTTGTTTTATCATATGAATAAGGATTGATTCCTTGTTACAGGACACTCCATGGGTGTGTTTCCATAGTTATACTATTTAGGGCCGCTTGGCCTAGGTTTCCTATGAGTCATACCTTGTTTCCATGCCTTGAATATCTTAGGATACAGTTGATTTATTATATGAATTTCATGTGTTATTCTTGAGTATTTTTTTCATGTAGTAGTGGTAGACTACTTGTGATGCTTTGATATGATAGGCACATTGATCTCCCAATGGACCACAACAGCCTTGGGCCAGAAAAACTATGGGGGTTTCCATGTTTATTTCTACAGGACCTTGAGATCCTTTGTGTATATTTGACCCTGGGGGTTTTGATTGTGGGAGCTATAGAGAGGTTGTTTATGATTACTTATTCTATATTGACCTTGGGGGTATTGACTGTGGGAGCTACTCGGAGGTCATGTATAAATTATTGATGCATTGTAGACCATGGGTACTGACCATGAGAGTTTCCTAGGAGATAAATATCCTGACACTATACATTGTGGGACTATATGGGTTTGACCATGAGATCTTTCCTAGAGGGTCATTTGTGGATAATTGAACGATTATGATGAGTCTTCCAAGACAAATCATAATCTTGGACTCGGTATTACATGGTAGTTTATATGGGATTCTAAGATGTTTGTTGTTACTATTATATAGTGGGATAGAGATCTTAGGCTAGATCCTGAGGCTACATTATTCAATGGTTTAAATTATTTATAAATGAAAAGGAATTTAATTGAAAACTGTAGGCTTGTTTACATTTGAGTACTTCCTAGTTTATTGCTTTATTTGTTTATATTAAATTCAATATATATTCACAGATTTTTAGGCATAGATATTTTGGAGGTTGCCTATGGTGATTCATCTCACACCATGTTTGGGTTATTCTTTGGGACCCAAACAGGTTATATGGTTGCAATTATGGATAAGGGTAAGCACCCTTCTACATCAGGTGCTTGATTGTTGATTGGAATTGGAGATCATGGGACCCATGTGAGGCTTCTGATGCTATTAGAGTTTACTACTTTCTATACTTTGGTTTTAGTATTTCATTTCTAGCATTGTGACTTGTTTATATGTTTTCATAGACATATGTGACATCCATCAGTTATATATGTGATCCAGTAGTTTATTAACTATCAGTTTTCTACTATTTACTTTCATTATATGGTATTACTACTTCCCTTATAGTTTACTATTATTTATTCTATTTTGTATACTCTTCCTATGAGGGAATAGTTTCCCCACTATTAGATCGTGGCCCTCGCTACTAGTTGGAAGCCTATGGCATTTTGGGAAATGCACTTGAGGTCTTGTGACCAACCGGGTATGGGGCACCCTTGGGCGGCACCCAGAACCAGGATGTTACAATTATATGTAAAACCCAATTAAAAAGACAATATAAATATTTAAATAAATTATATGAAAAGAATGTTTTGAATTAAATGTAATAATTTACACTATTCATTAAAATATGGATTTATTACAAAAAAATTCTAAAATTTCACCCAAAGTAAATTTTGATGTCCTGCTTTTAGAGAAGTATATTTTGTCAAATATAACATAGAAATGTGACAAAAATTATATTTAAAATGGGTTCTCCATCAAAAGGAGATAAAATGTCCTTTAAAAAAATATTGTAGTATTTCATCATTAAAATTGGATTCATTCTCTTTTTAAGCCACTAAAATTTATTAAATAAATGTAAAATCATTTAACAATCATGTTTAATTTTACTATAGTTAGTTCTTTCCATTCCCTGCAATACAATGTCTAGAAGTGAACTTCCATTTAAAATAATAATATTATAATTGTATTATTTTTTAGTATAACTAAATGTTGTTTTCAACATATGATTTTAGAGAAACCCATTGTTGCGTGTTGAGTACACAATCAAAAAAATAATCCCCTTTAATGTAACATCAATATATTATTCATAAATATTGATAGATATTAAAAAAGTATTATTCTATAAATATGTGTGGTCTTACATCATTCCCTCCTTTTTGAAATTTTATCCTCGCAATTTTAAAATTTTGCTCGGTATCTTTATTGAAAATCCCACATCTTAAAAAGGATGAATGAAACTACCACTTTAAAAGAATTAAAAAGAAGTAAAAAAGGTCACTCAAGATAACACATACAAGGATTTAATGTAGGAATACATGGATATGGAAGAAAAACTAATCATCTTGTTCGGATAGAGAGTGATAGAAAACACGATCAAGATAAAGTTAACCACCATAAAAACCCAAACATGTGATGGATTAAATGGTCATTGATTTCACAGTAAAAAAATTTAACTAAATTTTTTTTAAGATACATTCCATAAAGTTGAGGAATTATTTTACTACTTATAATATGAACATAATGAAATATACTTACTTGACATGTAGATTACCATACTTTAATAAATTTCTATCACAAACACATCTTTTCACCAAATGAAGAGTATTAAATATGACTTGGTCACATGTGAAGTACAATAATAAACTTTTAGAGAATCACATAATACAAAAAAGATGAACTATATATTTCCCTTTATCTTTAGACATTAACCAAAACCAAAATGGTTAGTATAAAATCAAATAATCCCCAAAAAATAAGAATTCTTTACACATAGTACTACTATTAATCACCAAAATTCATTAGTAATAGCCAAGTCCTAAAAAGACCATTCAACAAACAGATGTCCTTAAAATTCCTCAAAATAATCCAACTGTCATTGAAGTCCAAAACATAGAAGGATTTGAGCACATATTTTTCCAAGATAAATTTTAACATTTATCACTAAATAACATCAACCACTCAAAATGTCTCATACCAAAAAGTAATTAACCTTATCAGTTTTTCTCCATGATTGGTTAATTATTTCCACAAATACTCAAATCACCATTTTCCACCAAAAAAATAGATTCTTCCAAAATAAAATAAAACCATTTAACCTCAAAAAAATATCATAGTATTCTACTTTTCATAGGAATATAATGTTCTCAAAAGAAAAAACATCTTCCAAAATAACATTTATCACTTAATCACCAAATAAGTTTCTTATAATAATTATATAAATTTGATAAAACATAAGTTTCCAAAATCAACATATTCTTAATCCATATAATCATTTAACTAAAGGGAATAAGTCATACTAACTAGGGACTTCATGTAGGTCAGTGGTAGGTGATGCGCCCTTGTCACCCTTTGGTTATGGGTTCTATTCTCGTGTCCTTATCAGACGTGATGGGTTGTCACTCATCCTGAAGGATAACCTTTTTCTAAAACTATATAATTCTTATAACATTTCCAACATGAAATAAAATAATCATAATAACCATTACATAATTTAACCTCAATTTTATCTCAGGACTTTCAAAATGTAATAAAACGTAATTGCCTCAAATTCAAGGATAATATAAACGCTAAAGTTTCATTATAACTATATACATGAAATAAAATATAATTATTTTTCATTTTGACATAACAAACATAAGGGTTAAAAATAATATAAGTCTTCTAATGTATTCCCCTAATTAATACATTGATAGATATCATGATCAATAGATTCAACATAACTCTTCAATTCATAAAATGTGGACATCTTAATCATTGAACATTCTTCATGATTATTTATCTATGTTTTCCCATTTTATTCTTTAATAATTACTTTCTAAAAAAAATAATGCATAATTTTCTAAGATTAAATAATTTAAAAACAAGATCTATAAGATAACTCATTCCATTCATAGGTCATTTTTGGTTTCCTCATCTTCAATTGGAATGGCATTAGGTTTTGGTAAATATATATTTGTAGGGTTCAACTGATCCCATTCCTTAACCTTCTTTGTATGACATCTATTTGCATAATGACCATGCAAACCACATTTAAAACATTCAATCGATCCCTCAGAAATAACTTTTATCCATTTCCTTGGGTCAACTGAACGCTTCCTTTTTCTATGGCGGGTTATTTCTTTATGACCTTAATTTCCACATCTATAACATCTTCACATACCTTTAAAACATTTTCCTTGGTGTTTATTTCCACATCCTTGACACATAGTTTTTTCAATACAATTACCATTATCATTTTTTACCAGAAATTCTATAGGGATTCATTTATCTCATATATGATTCCTTATAAAAATCACCAATGTTTGAGTGAACAGTCATGACTCCAGATTGTCAGTTTAGAATAACCATAAGAGTTCTAATTTCAACTTCCATTTCATTTGGTTTCATATCTCGAAAATAACCAAAGTTCCTTCACATCCATTATTACTTTGGTTCCTTATAGATCCATCCATTTAAAAAAACCAAAACATTTTAGTGTGAGTATATCAATGAAATCATCATATATTATCACATGAGTAGGGTAAACACTAAGATATAATTATTCATGTTATCTTAAACTCATTCAAATTATATTAAATAATAATTACTCTTCCTAATATTCTAACCATTTTGGTTATATATAACTTTCCACTTATGCATAAATAACAGCCTAACCTCTAAAGTTATCTAAACCAACCTTTGATACCAACTGTAAGGACATGGCCTTAAACGTTGCCTAATCTTGAGATAATTCAACAATTGAATTTAATTTTCTTAGAGGAAATTTTCAGGTTTAGATATTTAGATAATTAGGTTATAACTCATATGTAACAAGATAATTATTACAAGAAGACACTTATACTTAGTATCCTTTAATTCATAAAACAATCTCTCTTTAAAAAGAAACATAGTTCATTACTTGTTTAAATAGAATGAATTTTCCTTGATCCCATCCTTCACTCTATTCTTCTTTATGTCTAGTGAAAAACATTTCCAAACTTAGGAAGAGAATAAAATAATAAGTAAGGGATACACAAAGAAAGAAAACTATTAGTCTTTGGAAAACGTGAAAACCATGAATACTATATCATAAATTAATACTTTTCACCTTTAATAAGTAGTAAATATAAATAACTAAATATAATCTCTTTGCTTACCCTTTTTGTAACTGATATATTATTATAAAGCCCATAGAAATTAACATATAACATATAAAGGTAACATGGGATATAAATATAATTAAATGGAATTACTATATGGTCAACTTCCAAACATATCACTAAATTTAATAGCCATACATCCAACTTCAATACCCAATGCATTAATGGTTATAATGTAACCACCCATCCTTGGTTTATCATGGAACCATCCACCTTTGGTTTATCATGTTACCACCCAACTTTGGTATATCACGTTACCTACCTTCTTTGGTTTATCACATAACCACTCATCAAATGTCAAAGTACTATTATATAATTATAACACATAGAAGATTGAAATTATCAACATTTAACTTATACAATTTCATTTGAAATCACAAGAAATAATTTCAAGATATTGAAATAGTAAATCCAATTTGAAAACCATTTTCAATACCAAAACACCGAAAAAGGGAATAAGTGATTTCTTTTCCTTTTAAAAACACTAAGGCTTATAGTAGAATCCAAATATCAAATAAAGATTATGAAAGTGGAGAGGTCATTGTCACTGAATACATTAAAAAATCCTTTTTTTATTTAGTAAAATTATTCATAGAAAAAATATTCCCGTTTAAGGAAATTAATATTCAAATTCATTTATTATACACCGTATGAAATAAGGCGGTGTATAACATCAAGACATGCCTCAATGAAAAGAGATTGAGATAAAGTCCCTTATCTCGAATCTGACTTGTCTCATTCGTTTGTTATATTCCAGAATAATAAAATTAGGTTAGTTTCTACTTCCTTCAAAATAATTTTCATGTTTATTATTAAATTTAAATTACTTATTATTATGGTATAAAAATTATTTAATTATTTAAGTTCATATGGGTTGTTTTTTAAATATTTGGTATTGGAGTCCAAAATGAACTCGTTTTGATGTAAATTGTCCATGTAGTCAAAAGTAAATCATATATAAAATATTATTCATGTTTTAAATAATATATATAGTATATATGTATTTATAATAGTTCATAAAAATTTTAGATAAGAAGTGAAATGCAAAAATCATAGAGATGGTTGGTCAAACGTATGCATGAATGCTGCTTTCATTTCTTTGTCATATTGAAGGAATGAAAACTAAATGATCCATAGGTATAATATAGTTTGATAGTAATGTATATGTTATAAAATTTCATTAACACAATCCTTTATACATTACATGTATGGAATGAATGACTATATCACTTTGAGGGGGAGATAGTGCACACTTCCGAAAATGAAATTATTTTATTTACACATTATGGAAAGAAAGAAGATATATGGTAAATAATAATTACAGAATCATAGAGTAAATATAAATGTAATAAATATCATATTTATTTATTACATTCATGTATATAAATGTGGTTTAATGATGATCATGTAGATTGAATCGCATCATATCTTAGAGATGGTAAGTCGTACGTACATATGCCTGGTGATATTGTTATTCGCATGATAGATAAAAGAAGGTATAAGGTTATACCATAACTATAATAACATATCATCATGTATAAGATACTGAATTTATTACTTTATCATTGAAATGACATAATAAGATAAAGTAGAGGTAGAAAGAATTTTGAAAGAGGTGAAAATACAAATACCACTTTTTCGAGTATCTCTGTTTGATTGTCACAAAAGGTATCCATGGGATATATTTGGGCCCAATTTATGGCCTCTAGTAATAATTGAGATATATTGGGAGCTTATTGGAGTATATTTTGGATGATCCAATGGGCTTGAGAGGTGTGAGTAAGTGGGTAGAGGTGGTTTCCTTTTTTAAGAGAGAGGAGGGTCACTTTAGGAAAGTCTTGAAATATTATCTTATTAAAAAATACTTTTCGTAATATAATAGCTCAAAAGTTATATAATTAGTGTATAATATGAGTATAGGTTTAAAGCCTCTCAACCAATGGGTTTTAGAAAATTTTAGGACATGAACATAAAATTTTCTTTTAGCTTTAACCCTTAGTTAAAAACATTAAGTCCTACCATGTCTTCTTTTATTATCATAATATAAGGTTACTATATTCACTATAAAATGCCAATAGAACAGATAGTGGATTATTAATTATTTTCATGTTTTTATATAAGTTATTTGGACAAATCCTATATTTTTATGACTATTATATCATTAAATAAAATAGTATTTGTTTTAAAAACTTATTTTGTCAATTTTGAAACTAATTAGTAAATGAATTTTTTTTAAGTCATAACATCTTGATTTATTCAAAAAAAGAATTAACTAATATATACCATGTAAATTTCTTCCAAAAAATTAGTTTATCGCATAAAAATGTTCAAATTACATTTCTTTTAACATTTGTAATTTCATTTATTTCAATCATTAACAAATAATGTAATCACTACATCATCATTGTATCATAAATAAATTTATTTATTTAATGTCTTAAAATTATAAATAAAATATCATGATGTATTAAATCCTATTATATTTATAATTAATACTTATAGTAAAATATATCAATTATATAACCCCACCATAATTTTTTTTTAATGATACATGTCTGTGTTATATTTATATTTACATTAAATTAATTATTATATCATGTCATGTTCATACCAAAGTTGATCCGAAATGCCAAAATATATGCTTTAGGATTTTTTTAGTCTCCCATGACTCATAAAATAGGATTATGATACATTTTGGGGTAGTTTGAAATTATAATAATACAATTTATTTACTCTTAATTTCCTGATTTACACTTTAACCATGGTAAAAACAATTACTGAAGTTATTATCCATAATGTCAAAAATTAAAAGGTAACCATTTACACAATTCAGAACATATGATTCCAAATATGGAATCCATTTTTCAAAATTTAAAACATAGAAATTTTTGTAATTAATTTAAAATTAATTCCCATTTCCAAAACATGAAAGCATGATTTTAAGAAGTAAAAACTATCAAAAGATTGGCATGTGTTTAGGTCCAATTTAAATGTGAAATTATTTATAAAAAAAATAATTTGATGAAATGATAAAAACAAAATTCAATTACTCTTAAAAAACATTTTTAGGGATAATGTAACTATATAAATCTATTATATTAAATGGTAGTTTTTTATTAAAATGCAGTATTTTTCACCATTCATTAAAATATGGATTTACAAGAAAAATAATAAAATTTCATAAAAATTAAATTTTGATGTCCCAATTTTAAATATGAAGTTTATTTTGTAAAATAGAACATATAAAAGTAAAAAATACTATATTTGAAAAGGGTTTGCTATCAAAAGGTGGTAAAACACCCTTTTAGAAAATATTAGAATATTTGGTGCTAAAAATTGGATCCATTCTCATTTTAAGCCTCTAAAATTTATTGGATAAATTTTAAAACATTTAAAAACATGTGTAATCATATTTTAGTTAGTTATGTTCATTATCATTAATACAACATCTAGGAATTAACTACCATTTATTATAATAATATTATTTAATTATTATTTTTTGGTATAACTCAATGTTGTGTGAAACGTAAGATTTTGGAAAACACGTTGTTGCGTGTTGAGTACGATATCGGACAATACATACCCTTTAATGTAAATTTAATATCCTATTCATAAATATTAATAGTTATTATAACGATTTACTCTATAAATACTTGGGATGTTACAATGGAACTCCTCTATTATTGAATGAATTCAAACTCTCCATCATAAATCTTCAAAAAAGGATAGTTATTTTAAGAGTAAATGTAGTTGTGATACAACTTGAAGTTTCTAGGTCTGGGGAGATAAATGATTGGGTTGGGTGGATTAGTGATCCCATTTCTTTTTATTATTTCTTCCCTTTTAATCAGACTCTATGGCTAGTAAAATCCAAATCATCTCTTACTTTTAGATCTCAAATTTATGCAATTGATAAAGTATATAATGGCAAGGAAAATTTCATTTATAAGCCTCCTTCTCAATGTAAACCTACTACCTTTTGGCACAGGATACCTGGATTCTCTAAAAAAATAACTATTTGTATGAAGTAAAGATATGCTAAAAATTTATTATAGGTATTCTCTCAAAATACATAATATACAATCTTCCAAAATTCCTAGTCTCTATTGAATTAAGTGGACCATCTTCTAATGGGTCCATTATACTTGACCTTGATGGTTGAATCTATCTTCTGAAAATAATCCAAACTTCCCTCAATGGGGGGTTTATACTACCTCCTCGCTATTATACAAGGTATATCCTAAAATCCCCCTTTAACTGGTATTGAACCATGACTATCTCATGATATAATATAAAGGTTTTCAATATTGTTCTTTAGGCCCATGAATTTTTAGTGTATAGATAAAAAGGATTTATCATAGGATCTCTTTATCATATTACAATATCAAATGTAGTGGAATGTTTTTCCAGCCTCTTACCTTCATCTCAACTGCATAACCTAAGATGTCATGTTGACATTTTTCTCCATTAATTCATAAGGAAATCCTGAATTCAACTAGATTTTATTCTCCCAATTATTTGACCAGAAAATTTACTTTAGCATAATGAAACATTCAAAGGTTTCTACCTTTCATATTATTCTCCTTCCATATTTATATTTATAGAATTACCATCAATAATATTTCTTTATTTCAAATAAATAAAATTACTATGTAATGTGGAAGGATTATTTTATCTAATAGAATGATTCAAATTCTAGTTATGGATCATTTAAATAACCTTATATCTTGGGAATTTCATATACATGTGATATTTGAATATTTTATATCAATCATATCTATTAATTCCATATTTATTCAAACCTATTTTATTTCTACATGAATCATGCATCACGATGACACATTCTGGGATACAGAACTTCCCATGTTGACCCTTTTTCTACTTTAAACAAAGAGGGGTTCTAAAAATATTCATACAATATGGACTAGGGATTTTTCCTCACTATTTTGTAATACCAATAGTCACCATGATAGGCTCTATCGTACAGACTAGCTACGTGTTTCTCATCGATGGTTTTTAAACTCACCAAAATAACAGTTATGTAATGATTAATTATATCTTGACATTTAAAAACCCTCGATTAGAATGGATATTAATTTTCATGTGGAAAGTAACATGAAACATTAATCACCATTTTAGGGTGAGAATTTGCTCCCCATTTTATGTAAACTATGACCTTCATTGTAGCGTGTCACATCACAGCATTCCATTTTCGCATCACCAGGTTTTCAATCTTTTGAGGAATGTATGTCATTTCATCTCAATAAGAATAAAAACTTATGTTGTTATTTATTCATTTAATATCTACCCATGTAGAACCATTTAAATTAATTATTCAAATATTAAATATAGAAGACTCACATTTTTTATCCAATGGAATTCCAAAAATTTACCTTTTTATTTTTAGTTTAACACTATTTTTTATGAATTTAAAGTCATATAAAGAAACATTTAATTTTCATATGAATTATATGGTCATATATTTTTATGGCCTTTCAAATTTATTGGTCAACCTAAACTTTTTTATGAATTGTGAAGTCATATGAAATTGAATGAAGTCATACGATGTTCCTTTTAAGTCTTATTAAATAAACTAGAGTCGTATGAAAATATTAAATTCATATGATAACACATCTAAATTAATAAAACAATTATTTAAATCCTATGAAGTCACATAAATTCATATGATTCCAGGACTTATATAATTTTCTAGCTTCAACCATGAACTTCCAAACATCACAAAATGACATCTGGGCTATTCTAATACATCTATATCATTTTTAAACCCTCTTCCAAGAGTTTTAAAACACTAAAAACATCATCAAACATGATATAAACTCCAATTATGGATTATCCACCTTCATCTAGCTCTCCCATGAACTTTTAACTTGTTTAACACTTTTTAAAAATAGCTTATACAATCTATCCAATGATTTTTAGTTCATCCAAATTATTCTTGACTATGTAAACTATTATGGGTAGTACTATTCACATATTTAGTATTTTTTCCATTAATATTATATCAAATGTAACCACATATGAATTTTTCTTCCTTAAATCATTCCAAGAAAAACTGTTCAATGGATGAAAATTTTCTCCAACACATATTCAAACTTTATCATAATCCTAACTATTTTACATATGAAAACATATATATTCCTTATATGGGAACAAGAAAACTGTAGACTATATGATCCTAAGACATATCCCAATGCAAGTGAACCATGTAAAAACCCTTATATCTCTTTTTTGATTTATCAATTTTATTTACATTTTGAGAGAGAGTTGAGTTTTTACTAGCCATAAAATAGGATCATTAAGAAGGGATGTTTAAATTCACCATATCCTAATTCACCCCAACTAAAGTTATATTTTATTTCATGAAACAATAATTCGTTATTAGATTATAATGATCAGTTTAAAGGAGTTTCTCGCATTTGATTCAATGGACGTGAATGAGAATCACAACATAATTATGATATTTAATGATCATAACTTTTAACTACGGACGAATCAGAAGAAATGCTTCTTATGAATATGTATATGAATGTGTATATAGATAACATACATGGAATTATATTCAGCAAGGATAATTTATTTTTTTAAAAAAAATATACTATAAGAGATTGGTTTTTCATTCTAATGAAATTAATGAACTAGGGGAAGTTTATCCAAAATAATATATATGAAAGTGATATCTTATACATCTTTAAACACAATGTGGGAATGGTTTCTCAAATCTATGAAGGTGGATCAACTATATAAAAAGATAAATTTTACATTATATAGAATAAGTATGATTTTTTTAGAAATCACCCTCATGAACCTATTTATTCTTTTTTTTTCAAGAATATATTGTTGTGGATAACATAGAAAATCATATTAATACCAGATGAGGTAAAAACAGTGAAGTGAATTTTGAGAAGATTTATACCTCATCTAAATATGAAGGTTTAAGGATTGAGGAAAAGGATCCAAAATAATTTTAATTGGGTAGTATTTATAGAATTTTTTATATAAAATAATGAATAATTTTGACAACTACTACAAAAGAAGCTTTTTACTGCGATAGAATAGGCCTTTATTAACAAAAAATGTATTGACTATCATAGTGTTGTTAAAAGTCCTATAATTTTATCACCACTAAAAAGGTTTTCATAAAAGACACCATTTATCTGTGCATTATTTAGTGGTGATAATGAAATAATTTATCAGGACTTACAGAAGCACTGATAAAGTATCCCTTTACCAGTGATTTTCAAATCCCTAATAAAGTATGCGTTCATCAGTTCATTTTGTAGTGGTGATAATGGGGCATAATATAGTGCATTGTTACATCACAATAAAACACCAAAAACAAGTCATACAACAATGTGTGGCATCATCCCACTATAGAACAAGAAGTAGAACCAGAAACTAACAAAATCATATACAAATATAGAATTTAAATGAAATAAAAATAACCACAAAAATACAAGAAAAAATTTTATTGAGAAAAAACACACCTATATAAAAAAACAAACCACCCTAGATCGATAAAAATAAATCACCAAACTAAGAAAAATATTATTATATTAATAATTAAATAAAGAAATAAATTAAACAGAAAGTGTTAATTTTAAACAAATCTTTGAGTCATACCCAGAACAATGTGTTTCAATTTGAGTTGTGGTTAATTCTTGAACGTCACAACATTTATTGTTCATCTTGAAGCATTATATCTAAGAAAATTAACTAAATAAGTATAAGATAAAAATGATATGGAGATTAATTAAATAATAGTAGATGAAATGATTAGAAAACAATCTATGATTATTTGATCAATTTCAGCGATGTGATGCATGTTTTAAACTAAAATGATAGATATATATTAAAAATATGAACATAGAATAATTATGGTCACACAACATATTATAATGAGGTGTGAATGATTCCAAGACATCTGAAATGACTTATACTTCATCTTCTTAATTTATCAAAACAATTTGAATGTCTTTCCTCGGTTTTGAGTACGTCACATCTGTGTAGAGACGCTAAGCTTAACGTACATGTAAATTACATTACTTTTGTGGAATACTTAGTACATAACAAAAACACACACAGAAGGACCGTAATAGTTTAGTGTCTTTGGAAACTCGGAATATAATCTTCTAATCGTGGTGAAAGATCTTCAACATCTCCCATAATGATCTTCCCTTTTTTTCTTACCTAAATCCTTTCTTTATATCCTGGGGAAAAGAAAACATAAAAGGGTGAGATCAAATGCTCAGTAAGGGTAAACAAAAGAAATATCAATCACATCATATTCATAAGAACATAACATTTTGGAAATCTTAACCTGCAAAAAGATCATAATATCATAACATGGAATAAATCATAGTAGTGAAATGTAATCCCAATAATCATAACATAAACCATGAAACTTGGTGGCATACACACATAATCATAGAGAATCATTTCTTATTAGTCAAGACTCATTGCCAAAACTATCTTAGTGGACAAAGTCCCTTTCTGAACTGAGTTCACTCCTCGTTTCAGTCCTTTTTCATTGAACCAGTTTAACCTGCCGTTCCAGCCATGTCTATCTCATGAGATATAAAATCTTTACCCAATGCATTGGAGGTATATATAGGTCCCACCCATCTCATAATGATATCATTCTTATGTTTACCACAAAATCATAAACCATACATCATAGCATAACCCATGTATTAAAAATGGGAATCTTAAACATGGCGACATCATAAAAAAATTAATATTAGATAAAGGAATTCATAAAAATAACATAATCAAATCAATGTAATAATAGGGATAGAAACAGAACCCTATATTATCTTATACGGAAAATAATTTTGATAAAACACTTGAACTCCATTCTTGAGGAAAATATGTTTTCTACTTCAAAAACACTTTTCCTTTCTTAACATGTCATACAATTCTAAACTAAAAGAAGTTGATTAAAAATAAACTTGAAAACTTGTAAAGGAAGCTTCTTGGAAATAATGTTTTAAAAATCCTTTCACTTCGTATAAGTTAAAAAAACATTCTTCTCGTCCTTTTGTCAGAAAAGTCAAAAAGTACCTCGTACGAAAAACGACAAAAGATTCCTTTCATATCTTTTACTAAAAACTCACCAAAGGGTAAAAATTGATTTAAAAAATTGTAGGTGGATGGAAATAATAATACATATTGAGGAAAAATGTATGTGGATGATAAAATACACCCTAGTAAATACCAAAGTATAAACAATCTCGGATAAAAATGAGATTGTGATATTTCCCTTACCTTAGGCCCGATTTGCTTCGTAAGTGTCCGAACCTCCTGTATAATTATTTACATCATGTCACTGAATTATTCCAGAATCATACTCATTGTTATGATATCATATATGGTTCACTTATGACTTTATTTTACCCGTTCTTTTTTAAATTCCATGTTAAAGAGCGTTTTGGGTAAAATCGTTTCATTTGTCGTCCGTGTTTTGACTTCAAATTATTCATATGATTACATAGATCATGATTACTTAATTCCAGAATATAAAACATGATTTATATATAATATATATTCATAATATTCATATATATAATTGATCAGTAAATGGAAATAAATACACCGTTCATGGAGACGGTAGGTCGTACGTATGCATGAACGCTGTTTTCGTTTCCTTATTGAGTTGAATGGAATTAAGTAGATGACATAAATATATATACACATAAATACAGTCTTATTATTATGTCATTTGTTTCATTATTACTTATTATATATACTGTATAATCATTCATTAATGGTTAACGTGGAGAATGAATCTCATCACATCGTGGAGACGGTAGTCCGTACGTATGCACGAGCGATGATATCGTTCTCATGATCGTGGAATTGTATTGGAGTGTATGTATAATATTTTAGAACAAATATCACTTTACAATAATCATATTTAGTTATTATGTACACCATTATACCCATCCAAGTAAGGTGGTGGTGGAAAATAGATTACACCACGGCGTGGAGACGGTATTCCGTACGTACGCACACGCGGTGATTTCGTTTTCCGTAGGATGGATAGATGGTGAAATAGGGTTGTTTCATACTTATAATAACATATTAGTATATTAGTGATACTGATTTTATTACTTCATAATTAAACAACATAAGAAGAAGAAGTGGAAGAAGAAATAAATTTCAAAGAATCGGTAACGTACATTACCTCTTCTTTGAAGCGCCTCTTTGAGTCCTCCTTTTAGGGAACTAAAATTGGTCTTTTAAGAAGACCAGGACCTCTAGGATGTTTCTAGGGAATTTTATAAGAGAATTGTGCAGTGTTTGGCCTATATTGAAGGCTCAAAGTGGTGTGAGGAAGAGAGGGAGGAGGTGCCCTTTTATAAGGGTGAAGAGGGGCTCTTTTGGAAAAACTAAAAATATTATTTTATTATAAAGAAACATTCGGTTTAAAATAGCTCCAAATTGATTTATTTCGAAGATACGGTGGGGATGGGTCGAAATAATCTCATCCAATAGAATTTATACAAGTTTAGGTTCCTATTTTAACCGTATCATTTATATTTAACTTTAAGTTAGATAATTTTACTTTTACTGTGTCTTTTTGTGTTCTTACACTATAAGGTTAATAAACATACTATAAGAAGCCAAACGAACCCCAAGTTGTTTATTATTAATATATATAACATTATATAAGTCATTTTTTCAATACTTAGATTTTTAGGAATAAATTAAAAATTAATAATATAATATTTGTTTTAAAAACAATTTTATGTCAATTTTGACACTATTTAGTAATTGATTTTTTTGAAACTCATAACAGAATTATTAGTTCGAAAAACTTTAATTAAATCAGTAATTACATGTCATATTAACCTATAAAATTAGTTTAATTCATAAAAAGTCTCAAATTACATTTATTTGGGTATTTATAACATCACTTATGTCAATATTTTATTAATAAGATAATTACTACATCATCTTTGTGTCATAAATAAATTAACGTATATAAAGTCTAAAAATTACAAATACAATATCATTATGTAGGATATTGTTTTAGCTTTCTAATGAATATTTATAGTCTAATTTATCTAATGTATATCCCTATATGGAAAATGATTTACTTATTAAACATTGATTTTAACTATTTTAACCCTTCTTTAAATAAATTAATAATAAATGTCCTAATCTAATCCAAGTGGGCCTAAATGGTCATATATTATTCCTAAGGTTGTTTTTGGTCGAAGTAAACTTGTCCAATAGAATTATGACATGTGTTAGGGTAATAATAATACCATTTTTACCCTTAATTACCCTATTTACTTTTAACCGTGGTAAAAAAAAGTAAAAAGTTACTATTCATCAAAAATTATTTTCATCTCATTAAACCACATTTTACTTACTGACATCAACCGTGTCTCTTGGAGTTTTGAAATTCCACTCAAAAAATCAGTACAATTAAGTTTTATGAAAAATTCATTTTTTTAACTACCACTTAGTGGTTTCACTATTCATCAAAAAATGAAAGTTTCTAGAAAAATACCAAATATTAGGCCTAAGCTATATTTGATATTATGAATTCAAAAATGATGTCTATTTTACCAAATTCAAAACATATCAGTTGAATTAATTAATTTAAAAATTAATTCTTTTCGTCAAAAAAATAGCGTGTTCTTAAGAGATAATAACTATCAAAAGATTGACAGTTGTTTATGTCTGGTTTAAATGGAAAATTACATCCAATAACCAACATTGTATTAAATTGTAAAAATATATTCAAAATATACTTTAAAACCACTCAAATTAATAATTTATCACTATTAATTATTTCTATTAAAAAGGATGTTTTTTTAATAAAATTTAGAAATGTTCACTATTCATCAGAAAATGAAAGTTAGCCGAAAAGTACCAAAATTTCACCCTAAGCTAATTTAAATATTCCGAATCCAAAAAATGAAGTCCATTTTGAAAAATAAAATTTACAAAATTTCAAAAAGTTGTTATTACTATTCATAACGACTAGTTTTAATAATATTTTAATAGCATATCGTTGTTTAGTGAAACTCGGTATTGCGTACTACACACGCTATCGAGGAAGGTCGCGATTGCGTGTAATGAAATTCAAGTCAAGGATGAATGTTGTGCAAGCTCCTTTTGGTGTAGCATACAACACAAGACATTAATGAAATTAAAAAGAATATTTTTCATAAAATCTCGGGGTGTTACATTCTATCCCCCTTAAAATGAATTTCGCCCTCAAAAGTCATCGGGGTTATAAATGGTTTACTACTCGAAAGTTTGTTTAATAGAAACCCACATAGTAAAAAGGAATACCAAAACATATCTTTAAAAACTAAAGTATGAAACGTAATGGATACCCAAATTAACTAATCACTGGGTTTCCACCTAGGAGAACATAGGTGAAAATATGGATATGGAAGGGAAATATAACCATCATGTTTTGATGGAGAGTGGTAGAGAACATGGCTATGAAAAATCCAACAATCACAAAACCATATATTTGTGATGATCTAAGGCACCATATGATTCATTGGATATAAGGGCACTAGGACAACATTTTTGGTTTTCAAGATCGTTTCCCAAAAGTTGAAGAATTTGAATTAAAAGAAATACTTACTTTATTTTGGTACAATCTCACTGTTGTTTGTTCCTTGAACAATTTCCACTTCATCTCTTAAAGAAATGAAGTGGAATTTTTTCTTCATGAAATGTTAGCAGACTATGTGATAGAATGACGGATCATTCCATCTATCTCAAACAAAAGGTTAGAAAAAGTTATTAAATATACATAAGTAGATCTATAGTGAGATTAATCATATATGGCTCCTAAAATGGACTTATATATCATACTTCATAATATAATAAAACTAGTTTCTACTAAAGAGGGACTTCATGTAGGCCAGTGGTAGGCGATAAAGGCCAGACGCACTTCGGTTGTGGGTTCGATTCCCACAGCCTTGTCCGACGCGATGGGTTGTCACCCGTCCTTCAGGTTGTCCTTTTTCTAAAGCTATATTACTATAACATCCCATCAATAATATCGAAAAAAGTTCTATCCTAACTTATGTCCAACATAATCCATTCCAATCTTTAGGCTTATCTAAAATACTTCATTCCAAGCTCATAGTATAAAGAAAATGATTACTTGAAATGTCACATAAAAATCACGTGAATGCCATCATTTATCCCCCATATATCATAAGATATATCTTGTTGGTCAAATTAAAAACATGTGAATACCTTAATAATTCATTCTTTTGAAGAATGAATACCCATTGAACCATAGTGAAAACATGAATGCAGTCAAAAGTTAACTCTTTCCACATACCAAAATCCAAAAACTCTATATACTCAAACCATGATATAACCTTCTTCTTATATTAGTCATGAGATCATGAATACTATCAAAAATTTAATTTTCTCCTTATCCCTTCATTATGCGCATATCATCTACTTTCCACAAATATCTGAATAACCTTTCCTATTTACTGGTACCATTAATCATACACTTTCAAAACTTAAGGAAAGGCAGTTGTTTAACAATCCTTAGATGTCTCTTTATTCCATAGTACCATGAGATTACTTATACAAAATTACACTTGATAAACATGTAATCATTACACTACCTTCATAAACCGTTGACCGAGCTTCAACAATTCCTTCATCTCACATATCATTTGTAGTCTCTTCATCATCATCAACATAAATACTACCCATACGACCATACTGATTCTCTTCATGAGACTTTCCCTTAGGGCATTGGTTTTCATAATGCCCGTACATTCCACATTTAAAACATTTAACCATTGTTGATGTCGTAGCAATACCATTATCCTCATCCATGGTGTTAACTGAACCTTTTCCTTTGCACTTACTGGCTTTATGTCCTTTTTTTCCACATCCAAAGCATCTTCCAGTTCCTTTGAAACATTCTCCTTGATGCCTCTTCCCACATGATTTACATAGGGGAAATTGAACTTTCTTTCCTCTATGATCATCATTAAACTCTATCTTTATCTTATTAGCCGAGTCAGGAAACTTACCAAATTTGAGTTTGTTGATCATATTATGAGATTTATGATTTGGCATAATAATTATGTTTGGACTTCCAAATTCCTTTTTTTTGGTTTCTCATGAATAATATCATTCCATTGTCCATCATATCCTCCATTATCGTGAATCATCTTGTTTCCAGCCATTTTCTAAAACCCAAAAAGAATAGTGTGAGAGGAAAAAATCATAACAATGGGGGAGTAACTTCAATATATAACATCTTAGGTTTAATCTAATATCGTCACCATAATTCTAGAACTATAACCTATACTTATACTTAACCTTAGGGACATCCCTAGACATACCTTATAAATATCTCTAGGGATCTTACTAAAGTTCTCGCATCCTAGTTTCCAAGGGTTGACTAAACCATTCCTCGGATACCAACTGTAGAGACCCTAAGCTTAACATACATGTACATTACATTACTTTTGCGGAATACTTAGTACATAACAAAAACACACACATAAGGACCGTAATAGTTTAGTGTCTTTGGAAACTCGGAATATAATCTTCTAATCGTGGTGAAAGATTTTCAACATATCCCATAAAGATCTTCCCTTTTTTCTTACCTAAAACCTTTCTTTATATCCTGTCGAAAAGAAAACATAAAAGGGTGAGCTCAAATGCTCAGTAAGGGTAAACAAAATAAATATCAATCACATCATATTCATAAGAACATAACATTTTGGAAATCTTAACCTGCAAAAAGATCATAATATCATAACATGGAATAAATCATAGTAATGAAATGTAATCCCAATAATCATAACATAAAACAAGAAACTTTGTGTAATACACACATAATCATAGATAATCATTTCTTATTAGTCAAGACTCATTGCCAAGACTATCTTAGTGGACAAAGTCCCTTTCTGAACCGAGTTCACTCCTCGTTTCAGTCCTGTTTCACTGAACCGATTTAACCTGCCTTTCCAGCCATGTCTATCTCATGAGATATAAAATCTTTACCCAATTCAGTGGAGGGAGATATAGGTCCCACCCATCTCATAATGATACCATTCTTATGTGTGCCACAAAATCATAAACCATACATCATAGCATAACCCATGTATTAAAAATGGGAATCTTAAACATCGTGACATCATAAAACAATTCATATTAGATAAAAAGATTCATAAAAATAACATAATCAAATCAATGTAATAATAGTGATAGAAACATAACCCTATATTATCTTAGATGGAAAATAATTTTGATAAAACACTTGAACTCCATTCTTGAGGAAAATATCCTTTCTACTTCAAAAACATGTTTCCTTTCTTAACATGTCATAAAATTCTAAACTAAAAGAAGTTGATTAGAAATAAACCTGAAAACTTGTAAAGTAAGCTTCTTGGAAATAATGTTTTAAAAATCCTTTCATTTCGTATAAGTTAAAAAAACATTCTTCTCATCTTTTTGTCGGAAAAGTGAAAAAGTACCTCGTACGAAAAATGACAAAAGATTCATTTCATATTTTTTACTAAAAACTCACCGAAGGGTAAAAATGGATTCAAACAATTGTAGGTGGATGGAAATAATATTAAATATTGAGGAAACAGGTATTTGTATGATAAAATACACCCCATTAAATACCAAAGTATAAACAATCTCGGATGAAAATGAGATTGTGATATTTCCCTTACCTTAGGTCCGATTTGCTTCGTAAGTGTCCGAACCTCCTGTATAATGATTTAAATAATGTCATTGACTTATTCCAGAATCATACGCATTGTTATGATATCATATATGGTTCACTTATGACTTTATTTTACCCGTTCTTTTGTAAATTCCATGTTAAAGATCATTTTGGGTAAAATCGTTTCATTTGTCTTCCGTGTTTTGACTTGTAATTATTCATATTATTACTTAGATCATGATTACTTAATTCCAGAATATAAAACATGATTTATATATAATATATATTCAGAATATAAATATATATAATAGATCAGTAAATGGAAAGAAATACACCGTTCATGGAGATAATAGGTCATACGTACGCATGAATGCTGTTTTCGTTTCCTTATTGAGTTTAATGGAATTAAGTAGATGGCATAAATATATATACACATAAATCCAGTATCATTATTATGTCATTTGTTTCATGATTACTTATTATATATACTGTATAATCATTCATTAATGGTTAACATGGAGAATGAATCTCATCGCGTCGTGGAGACGGTAGTCCGTACGTACGCACGAGCGATGATATCATTATCATGATCGTGGAATTGTATTGGAGTGTATGTATACTATTTCAGAATCAATATCACTTTACAATAATCATATATAGTTATTATGTACACCATTATACCCATCCAAGTAAGGTGGTGGTGGAAAATAGATTACACCAAGGCGTGGAGACGGTATTCCGTACGTACGCACACGCGGTGATTTCATTTTTCGTAGGATGGATAGATGGTGAAATATGGTTGTTTCATAAATATAATAACATATAATTATATGAGTGATACTGATGTTATTACTTCATAATAAAACAACCTAATAAGAAGAAGTGGAAGAAGAAATAAATTTGAAAGAATCGATAACGGACATTACTTCTTCTTTGAAGTGCCTCTTTGAGTCCTCCTCTTAGGGAACTACAATTGGTCTTTGAAGAAGACCCGGACCTCTAGGATGTTTCTAGGGAAGTGGAGAAGATAATTTGTAAGGTTTTGGCCGATCATGAAGGCTCAAAGTGGTGTGAGGAAGAGAGGGAGGAGGTTCCCTTTTATAAGGGTGGAGAGGGGCTCTTTTGGAAAAACAACAAATATTATTTTATTATAAAGCCAAATTCGGTTTTAAATAGCTCAAAATTGATTTATTTCGAAGAAACGGTGGGTATGGGTCTAAATAATCTCATCCAATAGAATTTAGACAAGTTTAGTTTCCTATTTTAACCTTTTCATTTATATTTAACTTTAAGTTATATATTTTTACTTTGACCGTGTCTTTTTGTCTTCCTACACTATAAGGTTAATAAACATACCATAAGAAGCCAAACGAACCCCAAGTTGTTTAGTATTAATATATATAACCTTATCTAAGTCATTTGGCCTAACCTTAGATTTTTAGGAATAAAATAAAAAATTAATAATATAATATTTGTTTTAAAAACTATTTTATGTCAATTTTGACACTATTTAGTAATTGATTTTTGTGAAACTCATAACAGAATTATTAATTCAAAAAAAATTAATTAAATCCATAATTACATGTCATATTAACCTATAAAATTAGTGGAATTCATAAAAAGTCTCAAATTACATTTATTTGGGTATTTATAACATCAATTATGTCAATATTTCATTAATAAGATAATTACCACATCATCTTTGTGTCATAAATAAATTAACTTATTTAAAGTAGAAAAATTACAAATAAAATACCATTATGTAGGAAATCATTGTAGATTTCTAATTAATATTTATAGTCGAATTTATCTAATGTATAACCTTATATTGAAAATGATTTACTTATTAAACATTGATTTTAACTATTTTAACCCTTCTTTAAATAAATTAATAATAAATGTCCTAATCTAATCCATGTGGGCCTAAATGGTCATATTTTATTCCTAAGGATGTTTTTGTTTGAATTACACTTATCCAATAGAATTAGGACACGTCTTAGGGTAATAATAATATCATTTTTACCCTTAATTACCTATTTACTTTTAACCGTGGTAAAAAAAAGTAAAAAGTTACTATTCATCAAAAATTATTTTCATCTCATTGAACTAAATTTTACTTACTGACATCAACCATGTCTCTCGGATTTTTGAAATTCCACTCACAAAAGTAGTAAAATTAAGTTTTATGAAAAATTCATTTTTTTTAACTACCACTTAGTGGTTTCACTATTCATCAAAAATATGAAAGTTTCCAGAAAAATACCAAAAATTATGCCTAAGATATATTTGATATTATGAATTAAAAATTGATGTCTATTTTACCAAATTCAAAACATATTAGTTGCATTAATTAATTTAAAAATTAATTCCCGTCGTCAAAACAAATATCGTGTTCTTAAGAGATAATAACTATCAAAAGATTGACAGTTGTTTATGTCTGGTTTAAATGTAAAATTACATCCAATAACCAACATTTTATTAACTTGTAAAAATATACTCTAAATATACTTTAAAACCACTCAAATTAATAATTTAACACTATTAATTATTTCTATTAAAATGGTTGTTTTTAATTAAAATTTTGAAATTTTCACATTTCATTAGAAAATGAAAGTTAGCCGAAAAGTACCAAAATTTCACCCTAAGCTAATTTCAATATTCCGAATCCAAAAATGAAGTCCATTTTGAAAAATAATTTTTACAAAATTTCAAAAAGTAGTTGTTACTATTCATAATGACTAGTTTTAATAATATTTTAATAGCATGTCGTTGTTTAGTGAAACTCGGTATTGCGTACTACACACGCTATCGAGGAAGGTCGCGATTGCGCGTAATGAAAGGAAAGTCAAGGATGCATGTTGTGCAAGATCTGTTTGGTGTAGCGTAAAACACAATAAATTAATGAAATTAAAAAGAATATTATTCAGAAAATCTTGGGGTGTTACAATCTGATTTTTCTAAAATTTCATTTTAAACTAGATAATGCACTTGATTCATATTGGTAACAAACTATATGGATTTGACATGAGAATAATTCATACATGTCACAAATGAGTTATGAATCATTTTTCCAAATTATCAATACAATATGATAAAATTTTCATGTTCTTTAGTGAATGTTACTTTTTGAATTAAAATTTCAATTTTAAATTGATAACGAACACTTTAAGTCATATTAGAGAAATCATGTATCATACATAGGGGGTATAATTCCTACATGTCACAAATGACTTATGGATCATTTTCCCAAACTATCAGAATAATATGAATGTCTTTTCTCATATTAGAGTATTTTATTTTCCTTTTTTCATAAAATTATTGTTAATTTTAAATGAAAAGATGCACCTGGAGTCATACTGGTGACATCGTGAATTGTATTGAGGTGTATATGATTCTTACATGTTCCCAATGACTTATTGATTATTGGAATAAAGTATTAAAATAATATTTATTTATTTTCTCTATTTTGGGCACGCCACTTGTGTATTTTAATAAAAAGTCATTTTAAATTAAAAACACACACATTAAGTCATATTAGTCATATACTTTTTGTTTTTTACATGAGACTGATTCATATCCATAAAAAATTAATTATGAATCATTTTCCTAAATTGTTAACAAAAAATGAGTTCCATTTCCCATTTTTTATTGAGTAAATTTGTTTTAACTAAAATGTCAATTTTAAATTGATAATGGACACTTTGTGTCATACATGGGCATATCATGTATCTAATTTAGGTACAGATTATTCATACATGAAAATAATGACTTATAGATATTTTAATTTAATTTATCAAATCAATAAGATTTTTTGTCGATTTTGAGTATGTTAGTTGTCATTTTACTAAAATTAAAGTCAATTTTAATTAGAAAGATGCACTTTGAGTCATACTTGTTACACCATGTGTTAGATTGAGGTGACTCTAATTCCTATTTTACAAAATTTACTTACGTATTGTTTTACTAAACTATTAAATCAATATGAATTTTTTTCCTTGAACATTAGTATGTCACTTATGTTTTTTTGCTAAATTGTCATTTAAAATTGGAAACACATGTATTGAATCATACCATCCACATAGTGTGTTTTTTTGACGTGAGACTAATTAATAAACATTTAAAATTAATTATGATCCATTTTAAAAAATATATGTGGAAAATATGAGAAACTTTTCACAGTTTTCAGTGAGTGATACTTGTGTAAATAAAATGTAAACATTTATTGAAAACAGACAATTTGAGTTATCATAGGGACATCATGATTTCGATTAAGGTTTGGATGATCCCTACACATTAAAAATGACTTTTTTATTATTTTCCTAAAGGTTAAAATCAATACTAATGTGTTTTCTTAGTTTTGAGTATGTCATTTGCCTTTTGTACAAAACAAATATTGTCAATTTTAAATTAAAGTACACACTTGGAGTTATACCGGTCACACCATGTGTTGGATTAATGTGATACTGATTCATATACATCCTCAATTAAATATGAATCATTTTATTAAGGTTTCAAAAAATCCAAATGTGCTTCTTTAGTTTTAATTTTTCCACTTTTGCTTTTTACAATAATGTCATTTTAAACTTGAAACACACACTTTAGGTCATACGGGTCACATCATGTGTGGGTTTGACCTGAGACTGATTCTTTGTAACCTCCCAAGTAAGTAATGAATAATATAGTTTCTTATCTATGTCTATTTATTAATTAGATAGTGTTTTATAGACTTAAAATGAGAATAAATCCAATCTTAAGAATAGAATTATCTATTATTTTTAAAAGATTGTTTTACCGCCTTTTGATGGAAACCCATTTTTAAATCAAACTTTTGACAATTTTATAAGCTCTATTTGTCAAAATAAACTTATCCTTTAGAATTGGGAAATTGAAATTTACTTTGGATAAATTTTTGGGATTTCTCTAACAATGTTCATTTTTTAGTCAATAGTAAAAAATACTGCATTTTACTTCAAAACTTCTTTTTCATCTAATTTAATTATATAGGTAGATTATCTTTTTATTTGGTTTTAAAGTGTAAATAAAATATATTTTTACCATTTAATCCAATGGTGGTCAATATAATTAATTTCACTTAGGAATAAGGCATAAACAAGTTCCAAACTTTTCATAGATATTGTTTCAAAAAAAATCACTATTTGTTTTGACAACGAGAATTATTTTTAAATTAATAATTGCAATTTTTTTTTTGAATTTGGTAAAATGGATTCCATATTTTCAATCATAAGTTCCAAATTATGTAATTAAGACTCTTGTTTTTTGGACATTATGAATAGTAACGACGGTTATTATCTTTAATAATCGTGGTTAATTAGTAATCGGGTAGTTAAGGGTAATAGAATAATATCATAATAATAACAATTGACCGAAAAATGTGTACTAATTCTACTGGTTGTGTCATGGACGACCATGGGATTCCTTGTGCAAAACTTTTGGGCCCCATGGAATCACTTTTGGGTGATAGTGACACTTTATCATTTTATGTTTTTAAAAGGAAAGTATAACCAAAGTATGTATCACCCAAGTAAAAAAAATTCATTTTGTCTAAATAAATGATCTATTAGACTATAAATAGTTATTGTAAAGCTAAAAATATTTCTCTACATCATATTATTTTTTTAAATTTTTAGACATTAAATAAATTAAATGTTTTATGACACCATGATGATGTAGTGATTACCCTATTAATGAATGATTTAAATTAAATGAAAAGATAATGTAATATCTAAGACTTAAACTTGTAAAAAACCTATTTTATGAGTATTTTTAGAACCCTTATCACCTTATCCTCTAAATATATCAATTTGGGACCTTTAAAATCCGAAACACATTTTAATATAAGGTATCATTTCTTGACTTTCCAAGAGTGACCCTCCTCCCTCTTATAAAAGGCCCCCACCTGTACCACCCTACCCACACCTCTAATGCCATTGGCTCAGCCAATATCTACTCATTTCAACTCTCCACATACCTCTCTTCATCCTAGACTCCTTACCTTAGGCATAAAGCTCTTCAAAAATCTCTTTTGGTTCAAACCAAGAGTAGTTACCCGATTTAAAGGTAATGTCTTCTCTAATGTTCATTTGTTTTATTTTGCTTCTCCAACCCCCTAATATCTTTTTATTACTTTATTTTGTATACAAAACCAGTATAGTAAATATACTAGGATGTTTTTATAATAATTATTAGTGCTACACTTACCCACACCTCTGTCTAATGGTTAAAGAACATATTGTTTCTGTGGTTGGCGAATTTCTGCCACACGAAACAATGATTGTTCAATCTTCTTTTAACACCTTTAAAGGTGGACATTAATATGTCACTATATTTATATTTGTTATATAATATGTTTATATTTTCCTTATGCTTATTTATTTATCTTTTATTTCATACTTTTATGGTTTCCATTATGGATAAACGCGATAATTTCATTTTTTGGAAGTGCGAACTACTGCCCCCTCAAAGTGATTTGATTCGTTAATGTCATATGTGGAACGTATAAAGGATGGAGTTGATGATATTATATATTATATTATACTGGAATTATAATATACCTTTGTATAATTATGATTTCATTCCATTAAATATGAAATAGAAATGAAAGTAATGTTCATGTGTACGTACGGCTTACCATCTCCATGAACGCTGCATTTCATTTATTACCTCTAAATGTTATTTAATATTATAAATGCATGAATACTTTGGATATATATGATATATATGATATCTACATCATGAATATAATTATGGATATAATGGATATTTTACCCCATGAACAACTTTTAATTATAAAGAGTTTATTTTTGACTCAAGTACCAATGATCGACAAAACAACCGTTATTAACTTAAATAATTACATAGTGTTCATAACAAGGTAATAAGTGATATAAAAATAATAATGAACTTTAAAAAGGTTCTTAAGCAAGTAGAAATTAACTCTAGTCTATTATTCAAGAGATTAAAGAACGATCGAGTCAAGTCGGACACGCGGTAAGGGACTTTGTCTCAATCTCCTTTCATTGAGGTATATTTTGTTTTATACAGAACTTTCTTTTATACGGTGTATAATCCTCTTTGAATTTTACTTTTATTCAAAAGGAATATTTTTATACAAAGTGTTTTACTAAACGAAAAACGGGAATGTTTTTGCTGTACGTATGCGGCAACAACGACTTCTCCGTCACCGTGACCATTATTTGAGTTTCAGCTTCCTCTACAAGTGTAGGGTCCTGAAAATTCCGCGTGGGGGAAATCCAATTACCCCAAGACTTTGAAGAGGACCAAACCGGTCCGCACACCAGCTCTCAGAAACAGCATGCAGCCGGTTTGGCAGACTACCCTCCTGCAAATCTACAGACCAGCGTCATCCGTGAAATAGAGGCGGGGACCTCCGCGGGCGCGAAGCAGGAAGGGTGCCAGGCCGGTCCACCACCATGAGCCTCCCCCTCCATGGACCACTGTCGTTCACGGGATGGAAGCGAAGAGGTGAAAAACCGTGGAGTAATTCCGCGGGTCTCAATTCCAAAAATACCTGGTTAACCGAGTCATCCGCGGATGAGGATTCTTTCAGGGGCTTCCGCCAAGGCTGTGTGCCCTTCCTATTCATGGCTCTATAAGTATCCACCGAGGGTGATGAAAAAAAAGGAGGAAGGACAGGATAAAATCATGGGGAGATGCTGGAGAAATTTCTCCCAGTGGTCCGCGACCATCCGTGGACCCCATGTCGTTCGCGGATGTTCTCTTCCTCAGAGAGGAGAAACCACTCCGCGAACCACATGCAGACAGCTCCTCCTTGGCCAGCCCTTAATGGGAATCTCCTTCACGAATGGTCATCTCCTTCGCGGATGGCCATATCTTATGCGGTCCAGTGTCCTTCGCGAAATGGAGGTGGAACCCCTCCACAGGCGCGAAGTAGGATGGGTGTCATCCCCTATACGGCCATCCTTCGTGGACCACCATCCTTCGCGGACCACCATCCTTCGCGGACAGCTTCCTTCGCAAACAGCATCCTTCGAGGACGTTCATCTCCTCCACGGGCAACTCCTCCACGGACACCCTTCACAGACAACCAAACTGTGAACCCTTCACAGACACTCCTCTGCGGCCAGTCCTTCGCGAATAGCTCCTCCGTGCACAGTCCCTCGCGGTCGACACCTCGCGGCCAACTCCTTCACGGCTTGCCCCATGAGGAAAACCCCATGCACTCATTGGCCCATACCGCGGGGGCACAACCCCCGCGCCCCCACTCGGGGACAGTACAGGGCAACGGCCCTGGCCCTCCGGACCGATCCATTCGCTACCGTCACAGACCCCCATGAAAAATGGAGAGTCGCACCACGAACTTTTCGGGCCGGGTCAATAGTATTTTACATCACACCCTTGTGCCGCTCCAAAATACGTCCTATACATTCCATGACTCGAGCTACTCCTCATGACTCTCCTTAAACCCCATTTCCTAGATCCTTTTTCTAGGTTCATCCAGAAAGGGCTGCCCTTGCATAAGTCCCACACCAACCATTGCTAGGTCTCTCCTACCTAGTCGTCCTCACCACATGACGTTAAACTGTATGGACCTCATCCTGACCACATGACGTTAAACTGTATGGCCCTCATCTTGACCACATGACTTTAAACTATATAGCCCTCGTCATATCCATATGATGTTAAACTATACGGAAACAGTCATCTCTACATGGATATAAAATGTAGCATTCCCTTTCATTCAATAATTGGATGTCTCTTGCTCCATGCAAGAGATGCCATACGCTACGTTTACAGTGGCATAACTTCGAGAGCATTGTAATCCATTAAAACAATCCATCACTCCACCCCACACATTGCATGTCCTTCATTAGGATCTTCATACTCTTTCATGTCAAAAGGGACCCCCTAACGGCCTGGTCCCATGCCGCATCGGCTCACCTACCATCCTTGGCCAATGCCCCGGAAGACTTTCGGCAATACATCGAGATAGGTCATGTGATTCAAACATGGTCAGCAGTCGACCCTCATTTGTTTTCTCCCATTTCAGTCTAACTTGATATGGATGCTATGTTTTGAACATGTTCAACGGTTATCCTCCATCACCATGCCACCCTCACTGCATTCTGAATGTTGGGCATGTGATTCACACTTTTCATCTCCCTTTGTTTGGACTGATTCCAATGCCCTTGGCATTATCCTTCTTGTGCACTTTCACATAGGCGTTGACCCCTATTATATTACTCAATCCACCAATGGTTTGGGACACCCTCATGTCCAAACATTAGGAAGACACCCCGGGCGTCCATCTCGGAGTAAGCCCCGACCTTCCGGGCGTCCATCTCGGAGTAATCTCCGACCATCCGGGCGTCCATCTCAATGTAAGCCCCAACCTCTTAGGCCTCATCAGAGTGTAATCCCAGATTCATTGGGCCTCCTCAGAGTGTAATCCCCAATAAATAACCCTGGGTGACCATCTCGGAGTAAGCCCTGACCTTTTGGGCCTCTTCAGAGCATAAGCCCCAATTCATTACCATAGGCTGCCTTCATGCGTAAGCCCCATTCCATTTCTCACGAACGCATCTTTCGCGACGTGATCCTCTATTCCCTACTGCCTCTTGTTTTCCACACTGAGCATGACTCACGTGGGCTTAGAGTAAGCATCAACCATGAAATCCTCTTATGGGCCTCCTCAGAGTGTAATCCCCAATCCATCATTCTGGGCTACCCCAGAGCGTAAGCCCCAAGCCAAAGCGAACTACGTGGACTTTGATCCCTGCATCCTAGATAGGGTATGTAGGAAGCCTCCATGAGGTTCAATCCCACCACTCATCGGACCACCTGGTCTCTCTTCATTTCGGTTCTCCAACACCTATCTGAACTACGTGGACTTTGATCCTTGTTTCCAAAGCAGGGTACGTAGGAAGCCTCCCCGAGGTTCAAGCCCATCAACCGATCGATCCGATCGTCGCCATGTTGGTTCTCCACGCCACTCATGGAGCCGCCTCAAGCGAGTTCCAACCCTTTGGGGTCATTAATACAACGAGGGATGGTAAAACTCGGGCATAAATGATTCAGAACCCCTGCGTCCAGTTGATCGTTTCCCACCAAGGTTAAATCTGTGGATACTATGTTTGGGTATAAACCAAAGATTCACGAACATATGAATACGTCTTAAATCTATAAGAGAGTCCCGGAGTAGGAAATAATTCCCCCCAAAAAGGGTGTGATTATCCCGACTTCCCATCCTCTCGACCAATGTGAGTTTTTAAGAGTCGCTGGTCAGACCATCCGGCGAACGCCAGCCTTCGGAAAGCAGGTCCATCAATCATTGGAAACAGAGCCTTTGGGTGTTTTTTGGACAAAAACCAAGAGTGAAACAAAAAATGGTGAACCCGACGTGAATCTTTAACCAAACATGATGGATTTAACCTAATCCCACCATAAGCCCTCTATTACTCACAAAGAGGGCCAAGAAAGGTCATTAACTATGCATGGGATTATGAGATGCTGCTTTGATGGGTTTTCTGCTTGTATTTGGTAAAATGTTTCATAGTCACTACTTTCAGAACTCCCTTTGATCCAATGGAATCACAAAGGAACTCACAAGTGTGCACTTCCAATGACGCAAGGACAAGACTTCCTCAACAACAGAGGACCCCGTCACCCACCCAGCGTCTTCAACGCCGGGTTTCGGATGCGCTGATCCCAGAGTACCATGCGAATGGTACTCTCCCATCGGTGGAGGCGACCATTCATGACCTCCAATCCGTCAAGACTCGTCGGCCGCCTGCCCAGAAGCGACCGCAAAGGCATACCCAGACAGCCCCTGTCGCTGTCTCCAACCGTTTTGGGAGCTTATCCCTAGAACGGGACAATGAGTATCTCCCTTACCTTAGGGAGGCAGATGAGGTTGATGTTGAGGACCTAATCCCTATCGAACAGTGGTTACGCTCCAAGGCCCTCTCCGAAAGGCATCATCACAGTCACGTTGTGACCCAACATCCTCGCGCCGAGGAGGATGTCTCCCCGATGATTCAGGCCCACGCTCCCCGAGCTCCGGCCCCTCGGACCACCCGATGAGGGAGGAAGACGTACAATCATGGATTGTTCATCACCCTGGTCCCTGAAGAGGAGCTCTGCTGCTCATCCATGGAGACCTACCACGAGCAGGCACCTACACCTGTTCGCTCCTCCCAAGCCCGCCATCGAGACATGACCGCATCATATGAGCCGACACACATCCCCGCCATGCTCCATCAAGCCCGTCGCTCACACACGACATAACTTAGTAGGCAGGCACCTCTCCCTTCCCAGGGTCATGAATCCCACCAGCTCGACGTGGTGGGGACTCGGCACTTGCAAGACCAACTCCTGGAAGTTGCTTCAGATGCCCGCCAACCTGATATAGTGGCTATCAACAAAGCATGCCACACAGATGTGGTGGGAAATCATAGGCGGGCACTTCTCCCTGACAAAAAATGCCACCGACACGATACGGTGGGAAATCAATATATAAAGGGACATCCCCTTACGGATGCAAGAAAAGTCCGACACCCCGATGTGGTAGCAAACAGAGAGAGAAACCGGTGTATCCCGGTACAGGGGCAGATTCGTTCACCTGCCCTGACACAGGAGAATTTTCAGTACCCACTAACCATTGGAGGACCGAAGCAGGATATTCCTACTCCAATACTGGAATGGGACTTCATACCCGTTACATCCATAGATGTCTCTCCACATATCCTGGAAATGATGGAAGAGTAGGTATCGATACCAGATCATATCTTAGAGACTTGACAGCATGTAATTGCATCGACGGCAATAGTAAGGACTTGGGCCCATCTCCCCAATTGAGGTGACTCATCTAAGAGACGAGACAGCCACCTCGGAGTAGATCTGTATCCCTGCTTCAGCCCAAGAGGGTCGCCGGCTATATTCTACGACCCAAGTGCAACCGGATCGAGCAGTTTCACTCGTTCCAACTGGGGGACACCCGTCCATCACGGTGGTTGCTCTAGAGAAGGAATATATCCATGCTAAAAGTCAATATGTTCTTCGGTGTATCTCGGAAACATCGCGGGACCTAATTAGACAGGGACCCGAAGGTGAAGGTCATTGTCAATAGCAGATGGTCTCTGCTGCCCGAAGAAGAACACCCTGAACGCGCCGAAGGCAGCCGGAAAATAAATAGAGGGTTCATGACTCCACTCTGCTGGAAGATGGGGTTCCCAATGTCGTTAAGCACATATCAAATGCTCAGAACCTGGCCCACCCATTACCATATTATGGGAGTGTCAGTAGCAGTTGCGAAGGTCCTCCCCGCAATGTCGCTACCAGCAACTCTGAAGGTCCTCCCCAGAGCACCCGTGAGGGCCTCCCCCGCGGGCATATAACGATCAGTCACGAGATATTATCTCTTGATGCGAGTCATGGAAACCCTCCACGTGACCAGCAGATCGAGCAGCAAGAAGACCCTCCACTTGTTGCGGTCCACCCTGAAGGTCCTCCCTGGGGTATACACTGCAATCACTCTCCATGCATTGGGACCACAGATTGTGATGGTACTCCTCGCTATCATAGTTGCATCTAAGGAGGTCCTCCCCATAGTGACGTCTCATCACAACAAGAAGGCCCTCCCCTTGTCGTATCCTGCCCTGAAGGTCCTCCCCAGGGGTTACGCTACAACGGAACTCCACGCAGCCAGGCATCAGGTCTCGGTGGTAGTCCTCGCCACCCTGATAACGGAGGTCCTCCCCATAGAGACGTCGAGCAATGAGAAGGTCCTCCCCTCATTGTGGTACATTCTGGAGGCCCTCCCCGGATGTATCCCGTAGATATTCTCCCGGCGGCAGCAGTAATGGTAGTCCTCTCCATTGCCGCAGTTGTGATGGTAGTACTCGCCACCATAGCCTCCATTGCGAAGGTCCTCACCACAATGGCCCCAAGAAACAAGGAGGCCCTCCCCTTGTCGCGGCATGTCCTGGAGGTCCTCCCTAGGACTCACGTCAAAGGTCAAGCCATGATGGTCATCCTCACCATGATGGCAGTAGTTACGAAGGTCCTCCCCATAACGACGCTACGTAGCTAGAAGGTCCTCCCCTTGTTGCGACACACCTTGGAGGTCCTCCATAGGGTGTGCACTGCAAAAGTCCTCTATGTACTAAAGAATCAAGCATTAATGGTAGTCCCCGCCATTATGGCCTCCATTGTGGAGGTCCTCCCTGCGATGACATATTATTTCGATAGGAAGGCCCTCCCCCTACCGAGTCAAGCACCGAAAGGCCCTCATATGCCGAGGCACGCAGAAGGATGGGATCGTGCATGTCAGATTCCCAGCATGTCACCAACGACGCCCTTCTTCGATTAAGAGATAGTCTGGGGTTGTGTTCATCTTCTGAACCACCTTGGAATCGCTTACACAATGATTCAGCACCTAGTGGTCCCACTGCCTCTGATCACACTAGCAGTGAGCACCTCAGCAGGGCTGACCAAGTAGAATAATCACAGGTAGAGGAGTATGCCAATATGTTACACCTGAGGAAACAACTGGCCAGGGATTATATACCAGTCATGTTTTGGCCCAAAACCACCTTTCAGTACAACATACCCAGGGAGTTGTCAGAAGAATGCATGCATGGAATCCGCCATAATATATGGTCGACCCTCTGCTGGCTGAAGTCAAGCTTCCTTCCCTATGAATGGTATGTAGACCATGTCAAGACGGTAGGGGACCTCCTGCGTCACATCGAACTGGAGGCCCTTTCCTTGATGCAACGACAATGCCCCGAGAGGCGCAAAGGGAATATGGAGGTAGCTTGCCTCTATGCACTGCACAAATTGTGTCGCCACATTAGTGACGCTCCGATGGGAGTCCATATCAGGGGATGGGGGGAACACAGAGCTCTGCATTTTACTATGCTCCCCACCCAGAAGAACCCGTTTGGCATGGTATCATGTAACGTCGTCACCTCGAGATGGAAATAGGGTGGACCCCCTTTTCAAGAAAGTTAACACGCCCAACAGAGTCCGGCCTCGAGTAATTCCCAGAAGCATCCGGACCGGTGGGAACGAGCCATTCAAAAACTCATGAATCAGGACACCGAGAGCATACAACAAGCCTCTCACCTAAGAGTGGCCAATCAACAATCTCTGCCTGCCTCCCCAGAAGGGACTGATCCATAGATGAATTTGGCACCAGGTCCAGTTCACCCCCGGATGGGGGCACGCGAGATCAGGCAGGTCGCGATAGCCGCAGCTACTGCCGCAATCCAGGGTCAACCCCAGCCTGCAAGGCTGGGGGCTTTTTTAACAAAAAATTCCCCCATAAGAACAATAAAATAGGGAAGAGACTCAATGTCCAGGGAACGGAGCCAGCCCCAGCCCTTAGGGATGGGGGCATTATTACCCCCTCAACAACAATCTCCCCTATGAGAATCAGTATTCTCTCATCTAGGGAAGACAGTCAGAAGAGGAGGTTCTATTCCTATCTCGTCATTCGAATCATCATCCCCTATGAGAGGAAGGCACACCGTAAGGTCGCATCAAAGAGCTCTCTGCGTCAGTCTTCGTCAAGAAGTCTGAGGGCAATCCCAAGTCATGAAATGGAAGGCCAGCCGAAGACGCGGAAGATCCTCTTCCTATTTGGAAGATGACGTCCCCTCCACCCCTTAATATGTATTCATTAACATCATAGAGGCTAACCCTGCGGGTGACACTAGAGAAAATGAAAACCCAGACGGATCAGGAGACGACAGTTCTAGTCAGGCTGTGACTCACAATGAACCCCCAGGTGTGCACACCCGGAACCAGAGGGCCGCTTTAAATAAGGCCTCCCCTTCGGCTAACCTCCCTCCGCCTGCCCAGCGAGCATCCAACAAGGACAATAATAAAGGAACGGTTACCCTTAACCCATCCCCTTCTCTCGATATTAACAAGCCACTCACACTCGAAGAGATGTTCGCTAGATAGGAATAAGTAATGAAATAATTTAGGTGGATTAACGCCGAGCTGCTCTAGAGGAACTACCTTATTGAAAGTGCATCCCAAGAAGAGATACATCATCTACTCCCAGCAAGTGCACCTCAAAGGCTAAGGCTTTCCCCAGAAAACGAAGCACGATAAGGGATCCTGCACAATGAGGCGCCTAGTTCGTCCAACTACCTAAACGTGGATGATGAATACCAAGATTTACCTCCACTTAGGAGGCAACTGAAGAAAGTACGCCTGAACCCTCTGAGGTTACCCCAATTAGAATATGCACCCTTGGTGCCGGCCAATCTAAATCCTCAGGCAATGCCTCGGGCTACGTCTTCCTAGGACCAGGCCTAACAGGATGTAAACCAGGGACTCACCAATACCATCGAGGCATTAACAGCTCGATTGGAAGAGATGGAAGGTCGAAACGCTCCGATACAGCCGGAGCGGAAACCCTACCAAGATTGGGTGACCAACACACCACCTCCACCCAATTTTGGGAGCCCTGTATTCCCCATCTTCAATGGATCAGGTGATCCGGAGCAGCATCTAATGCACTATGCGTCCTATTGCGACCCTATGATGGGAACTTCGGAACAACAAGAAGTAGTGAAACTCAGATGCTTCGTGCGGACCTTGCAAGGATCCGCCTTCGTCTAGTATACGAGTCTACCGGCCCAGTCAATAAAGAGCTGGGAGGACCTCCAGCAGCAGTTCATTTTCCACTTCAGCTCAACGCTGCCTAAAACTACGGTCAGGGATCTCATGTACTACAAGTAGAGGGAGAACGAGAGGGTATCATATTTCATCGCTAGATGGAAAGGTATGACCTATTCTCCGAACAGGCTAATGCCTCAAGATGAGATGCTAGCCATATGCATCGATAATCTTAAAGATGATCTGCGAACACTGCTCATACCGGTGGAGTGCACCACTGGCTTCCACCATCTCTCGGCTATTGCCCAGAGAATTGAGGAATCCCTTCAGCGGACCAATTCAAAGTCCCGAAAATCCTCGCAGGCTCCGGCGAAAAGAGACCCTATACTGAAGCGTCTGCTGTCACACTCAATCCGGCCCCTGTGCCTACTCCGCCGCTCAGGTCTCCACCAAATCGTAATGCGCCCCCTGCATATCAACGGCCACCCCCACCTAAACGGGATGATCAGAGGGGACCGAAGTAGAACCAATTTGACGAACAAAGACAAAAAGTATACTTGTTTCGAGACCATAAAGTTCGGGGCTACTTCATTGTCTCCATGAAATGCAACTTGCTCCACCTCCCGGAGCCGAGGAGACATGAAGAAGTCGGCCGTGATGACATGCCAGATTATTTCCCCTAACACTGGATGTCAGGGCACAGTATCTGAGAATGCTTCATCTTCAAAGACCTACTGCAGAGGATGGTAGATTCCGAACAAGTCGAGCTGGGACAACCCCCAGCATATGCGGCATGTATCTCTACCACCAACTCCGACAAAGAGGAGGGGTGTCATAAAGTCACCAGAAAGAAGGGGCAAAAATTTGACCATTGGATGACTTAGAAGACTATCAACCGAGCCCAGGGCATACTCCGAGCTCAACTACGGAAGCCAGTGTTGCCACCATCAGCCCCTGGAGCCACAAAGCCGACAGCATCGGCCTAACAACCCTCCACAATATGGTCATCCGAATGGAGTCAAAGGAGGAAACAATCACAAGGGGAGTAGTACGCAATGGGTCCAAAGTTAATCCCGACCCTTGCAGAATTTATGCCCTAGAATTTGGCACAATGGGAACCAACCCACCAAACGGCACCATCAGAGACAACCAACCAGGTTGACCTGTCAGAGGATGAAGATCCAATATTTGGTTCTATCAACGTCATCTATCTCATGGAATCATTCCTTGAAAAAGGGTATGATTACGAACCCAGGTTTCCTACACGAGGATCTAGGAGGTGGAATCGTAGAGGCAAGGGATATGAGGGGAGGCGCAGCCATGGCCGAAACCGACCCTACGGTTGGACTCCGGCCCAGATCGTCAATACCATGGAAACCCCTGGTAGAGACCTTCAGCAAACTCTGTAGGAGAAGGAATACCCCTCCACTCATACAAGAAGCCACTCTGGCCCTGTTGTTCTGCGATACCCACCAGAGGAGGAGCAAGTGTCTGGTCACCTAGTGCGCACAAACAGACCGGCCGGGCCAAGTCCTCAGAACGCGGGAACACCATCGACATCTGTCACTACGGCTGGTCCATCCTCATCAAATGCTCTAGCTTCAAAAGCACTCGCTAAGACTCTCCATCCAACGGAGAAGCATCGACCACTAGAGAAAAAATACGGCATCCTTTAGCAGCTGGCATCAGTGCCAGCCAAGTTGTTAATCCCGGATGCCCTGAGTTTGTCAGCTGACCTCAAGGAGGCGCTTATAGAAGCTATGATCAGCCCCTAGGAATTACAAGCTGAGGTAGCTGCCTCCAAGACTTATCGGACGGAGACTGAACCAGCTGAATGCAATGTGGTGATTTCCTTCACCGATCAGGATGATTATTCCATCATACAGGGACACATCAGACCGCTATATGTGTCCGGCACACTGAATGGTATTGAGGTCCAAAAAGTCTTTAAATACAATGGCTCTGGAGTTAACCTCCTTCCCCTGAAGACACTACGTAAGTTGGGCTACAATGAGGACAATCTAATTCCCTCAGCCACAACTTTGTTAGGTTACGACAAGAGTGAGTAGAGGCAATGGAAAAAATTAAGCTAAAGACCCATTTCGGTGACTTGGTAGCCTACACAGAATTCATGGTGGTCCGGAAGAGCACGACATTCAATGCCCTGTTGGGAAGGCCATGGCTCCATAAGCACATGGATGCTCCTTCATCCTACCACCAGTGTATCAAGTACTGTGTCAATGGACAAAGCTAGACATTGCACGCCGACAAGGCCCCTTTCGATCTCTCTGAGTCACATTACAACGATGTCGGGTTCTATGAGAAAAAGAAGAAGAAGCCTTTGATCGACGGCTTTGACTAGATCCCCGCTCCAAATGGCATGGAAATGGTCCCCGGTGACCCCCTCAGGTAGCTTGGCAGAGATTATATCCATCTCATCAACGGTATTGAGAGTGGGAGTTCAAGTTCGGATGCACATTCAGATGTCCTCATGACTTCATCCATGTTGGCCGAGTACGACAACGCGGGGACATCTACCAACCCTCGACAAAGGGACGAATACTCTAGAAAGGATGCCCATGATGCCTCTCCCTCAAACCCTCGAAGGCTCATACCAGAAACTCCCTCCTCGTCAGATCAAGAATATGAGGACTTGGGAGAAGAAGATGGGGGAGATCTCAGAGATGCACCTCCCGCATTTGAGGAGGGTATCTCCACCACTGTGGACAAGCTCAGGGAAATAAACCTGGGTACCGAAGAAGACCTGAGGCCCACTCTCATTAGCACGTCCATGTATCCCGACGAACACAAGGTATATACCTCCTTCCTAATGAAACATTGGGATGTATTTTCATGGAATTACATGGAAATGTCAGGACTCGATCCCGAGGTAGTGACGCATCACCTGGGTCTTCCAGAAGACCATCGGGGCTACAAACAAAACGCTAGAATGACACACCCCTCACATGCCGCCAAGATAGAGGCTGAAGTCGATAAGCTCATTAAAGTAGGCTTCATCAGGGTGGTCCAGTACCCAAATTGGTTGGCCAACATCATCCCCGTTAAGAAAAATAATGGGCAAATCCGTGTCTTCATCGACTTCAGAGATCTCAATCGGCATCGTCCGAAAGATGACTTCCCAGTTCCAATCACCGAGTTGTTAATTGATGCGACGGATGGGTATGAGGCTCTATCCTTCATGGAAGACTATTCTGGATATAATCAAATCAGGATGTCCCGAGAGGATGAAGAAGCCACTGCCTTCAGGTCCCCTCAAGGGGTATTCTATTATAGGTTCATGCCCTTTGGTCTCAAGAATTTCGGTGCCACATATCAACGTGCCATGCATCGGATCTTTAACCCGTTCCTAGGAAAATCCATTGAATGTTACGTGGATGACCTAGTGGTTATGTCCAGACAGTGCTCGGATCACCTGTCGAACCTTGAGACCGTCTTCAACAAGCTCTGGCAGCATAGCTTGAAGATGAACCCCTTGAAATGTGCCTTTGGGGTTACCTCAAGGAAGTTCCTTGGCTTCGTCATATGCCATCGCAGCATCGAAGTCGACCCTAAGAAAACGAAGGATATCCTGAGCCTTCCACCCCCTAGAAATATCACTGAGCTGAGGGGATTCCAAGGACAGCTGGCCTAAATTAGGCGGTTCATATCCAACCTGGTAGGAGAATGTTTTCCCTTCACGAGTTTGATGAAGAACGTGGTCACGTTCCAGTGGATGAATGATTGCCAAGAGGTGTTCGACAACATGAAGAAGTAACTCTTAAACCCACCGGTGCTCATGCCCCTGGTCGAAGGAAGACCTCTCATTCTATATATGAAGGCCCTAGAAAGGTCATTGGGAGCCTTCCTCGCATAGAATAACGACGCCGACATCGAAAACAGTCTCTATTAACTCAGTCGAACCATGATTGATGCTGAGACTCGATACTCAAATATCGAGAAGAGCTGTCTAGCCTTGGTCTTCGTGGTTCAAAAGCTGCGACATTATCTGCAGCATCATGAAGTCCATTTGATCTCATAGAGTAACCCGCTCAAGTACATCCTCAGTCGCCCGATGCTAACCGAACGCCTATCCCAATGTGCGTTCATCCTGAAATAGTTTGACATCCGGCTCATGCCTCATAAAGCCATCAAGGGCCAGGGATTAGCATAATTTCTGGTACAACACCCTTCAACAGGGACGGCTGCACTGGATGCTGAACTACTTGATGAAGATATCTTCACGATTCAAGAGGAGTTCCCAGCATGGGAAATTTACTTTGACGGAACATCCCGAAGCCCCATCGGGAGGAGGATGGAGGATCCCATATTCAATAAAGTGGGTCTGGGGATAATAATTGTGTCCCCAGAAAAGGCATTTTTTTCGTATTCCATCCTCCTATCAGAGGGATGCACAAACAATGAAGTATAATATCAAGCCCTCATTGCAGGCCTGGAGCTCACACTCCAGGCACAAGTACAACACCTCAAGGTAAAAGGTTACTCGGAGATGGTCATCAAGCAAGTCAACGGTGAATATGCTCTTAAAAAGGAGGAGCTGATCCCCTTGTTTGACCATGTCTGAGGGCTAATGGTTGAGTTCTCCACAGAACCGACATTGTCTTACATTCCCCGATCCCATAATGCTCAGGATGATGCATTAGCCAATGCGGCCACAGCCCTAGCCGACCCAGATCGGGATGAAACGGTCATCAGCATTTCTCATCGTCGAATGGTGTTACTATTTCTTCAAGCTAAGATGGAAGAGATCCATGAAGTTAGTCCTATCCCAGATCCATATGCTCCTGCTACCGGCTAGATGATCCCCATCAAGAACTACCTTCAATGGGGAGAACTTCCTTTAGATAGGGCTGAACAAGAGCATGTACGGAGAAGGGAAATCAATTTTGTCCTATATGGTGGTGCGGGTTAGCAAGAGGTCCCCGACAAACGAGGCCTCGATGGGGTGCTCCTCAGATGCATTTACGGAGAAGAAACCGCTTCCTTCATGAATGAAGTACATGCATGAACATGTGGAGCACATCAACCAGGGACCAAGCTTTCCCATGAGGTTCGAAGGCTTGGGTACTAATGGCCCATAATGGCACGAGACTGCGTGCATTTTACCACAAAATTCCACTCATGCCAGATTCATGCCAACTTCATACACCAGCCCCCGGAGTTACTTCATCAAGCTAAGTACTCCTGGCCATTTTCCGTATGGGGGATGGACGTCGTGGGACCATATCCTCCCGCCACGGCCAAACAGCTGAAATATATCCTCACAGCGACCTACTTCTTTTCCAAATGGGTAGAATCCATACCCCTCAAGGAATTCGGGGCAAGAAATATTTTCAGATTCGTGAAAACCAATATCATCACAAGATTTGGTGTCCCTCATACTACACTAATGGACAACGACACCAATTTCTACTCTGCGGAGTTGGAAAAGCTATACCACAAGTATGGTATCAAGGCTAACCACTCATCCTGCTACCATGTAGCAGCCAATGGGTAGATAGAAGCTTTCAGCTAGACCTTCTCCAACATCCACCTAAAAATGGTGGACAAAGACAAGAACTAATGTCCAGGTAATCTCCTCCATGCATTTTGGGCTTATCGAACCACAATCCACACAGTTACTCGATCTACCCTGTACTCATTGGTGTACGACACAGAGGCGGTCCTGCCCATTGAACTTCAGCTTCCCTCACACCGTTTTTCCATCTATGATCGATTGTCCAATGATAAGTAGTCAAAAATGTGGCTAGACGAATTGGAACGGCTAGACGAGAAGCGGTTGCACACTCTGCACCACCTGGAATTGTACCAGAATCGGATCGAATGAGCCTTAATCAAAAAGGTCCACCTCTGGTCTTTCTTGGAAGGAGAATTAGTGCTGGTCCTCCGGACCCCAGTGATACCTGAAAAAAATCCTCCAAAGCTAAATCCCAAGTGGTAGGGACCATATGCAATACACAAGGTCTACTCCAACGGAGCATACACACTGATCTCTATGGATGGGCAATTCACTACAGCTACTACCAATGCAAGATTCCTAAAGAAGTATTTCACAGAGAGACCAAGAAATATCTATTTCCTCACCGCATGACGTTAAACTGCATGGATTCCATCCTTACCGCACGACGTTAAAATGCACGGATAACAAGAATTAAGAATGCCCCTCCCCCCATGTTTGGAACAGACTTGCACGGGGTGTACGGATTCCAGAGAACTACGTACGTCTTGATTCCTTCCCTCACAAGATACGTAGTGACGCCGGGACTCCCTATTCTGGCCCAGCCACTTAAAAAAATGCCCCTTCCCCCTTGTATGGACTAGACCTGCACGAGGTGTATATCTACGTCCTCACTGCATGACGTTAAACTACACGGAGTTCATCCTAACCGCACGACGATAAACTGCACGGATGAAGAAAAAAAATGAGATGTACACATCATCCGAGCTGTATGACACTAAACTTCCAAGCACATTGTCCTCACCGTATGACATTAAACTACACGGAAACTAATAATTCCCCCTTGTCCTAACTACAAGATGTTAAACTGTATGGACCGCATCCTCACCGCATGACGTTAAACTGCGCGGATTTTACAAAACTACGTATGTCTTGATTCCTGCCCTTGCAAGATATGTAGCGACGCTCGGATTCCCTATCCTGGCCCAGACACTTCAAAAAAAATGTCCCCTTTCCCCCGTGTATGGACCAGACCTACACATGGTGTATCATATTTTCACATAACTACGTATGGCTTGATTCCTGCCCTTGTGGGATACGTAGTGATGCCGGGATTCCCTATCCTAGCCTAGCCACTTCAAAAAAAATTCATTTTCCCCCGTGTGTGAACCAGACCGACATGGGGAAAACCTCCCGTCCTTACCTCACGACGTTAAACTACACGGACAATGATGTTAAATTCCCCCTCCCCCCGTGTACGGACCAGACCTGCATGGGGTGTATATCTTCATCCTTACCACACGACATTAAACGGCACAGACCCCCTTTTTCTTTCACATCGGGTCACCTTCATCCTTACCGCATGACGTTAAACTGCATGGAGTTTGTCCGTACCGCATGACATTAAACTGCATGGAGTTTTGTCCTCACCGCATGATGTTAAACTGCATGGACTTCGTCGTGACCCACCCAAGACACATGGCGATACGAGATAGAGATACTCCTTGCACATTTGGATACACCCTTTCCATACATTAGATTCTGTGGCCTGGATAATTATGGATCTTTATAACCACTCATGGACATCGGAAGTGGAAAGTCATCGACCCGTAGACACCTTTGTACGACTATGCATACCATGCCCTCAGTAGCTCTGCATGTTGATAGCCCCTGGCCCGTCTACCCAAGGCAATATTTCTTCAGGCAGTACTCTTCCTAGCTCCGTACGCTTACCGGCCTCAGAGCCCGCATATCATACCACTTGATCTAGAAGTTTATGGTGAAGTGGTTTACAAGTTCATTCCCCTTTTCACATCCATATGTTTCGAGGGTATCTTTATCTGGATATCCCATGTGTTGGTCAGTGGTTCACATAGCGACCAGAATCAACAAACATCAAGCTAGGACTAGGCTACTTTGAGACAATGGACAATTGTAGTGAAGATGTTTTCGGTATACCCAGACACCATTATCCCCACGCACCAAACTATGCACTGTGAGAAATCGCGGATTTTCATAACCACTCATGGCCATCAGAAGTGGAATGTCATTGACCCATAGACACCTTTGAACGACTATGCATACCATGCCCTCAGTAGCTCTGCATAATTATAGCCCCTGTCTCATCCATCAAAGGCAAGATTTCCTCGGGCGGTACCTCTCTTAGCTCTATACGCCTACCGGCCTCAGAGACCCCACAACATACCTCCTGATCCGAGAATGCTCAAAGTTGCATTTTACAACCTTCATCCCCCTCCTTGTTCTAAGTATATCAGAACGTGTTGACTCAGTTATCCTTCGAGTGACTGCAACAATAGTCACCCAATGGTCCAATCTCTATGACCGGTAAACTAGGAGTACTTCTTCCTCACCTCATGACATTAAGCTGCACGGAGTGAAGGCACACCCCCGTGAACAAGATAAATCAGCGTAGGGGGGGCTCTTTAAGATTTAATAGTAACCAGGGATGGATTTCCCTGACATACCCAGATATTTCCTCACCAGATGACAAACTTAATGGCCCGGACAATCGCGGATCCCCATGACCACTCACGGCCATCAAAAGTGGAAGGTTATCGACCCATTGACACCTTTGTACGACTATGCATATCATGCCCTCAGCGGATCTGCATAATGATAGCCCCTGGATCGTCCATCAAAGGCATGATTTCCACAGGCGATGCTCTTCCTAGCTCCATACGCTTACCGGCCTCAGAGCCCCCATATCACCTTTCCTGATCCAAGAAGCCCCAGAACAATGATTTACACCATCAACCCCCCTTCCACATCTGGGGCATGTTAAGGTATTCAAGCCCAGTTATATTCTGATGAAGAGCAGCCATCGCAATAATTCCCCCTGTCCTCGCCACATGACGTTAAACTGCACGGCCACCCTTAAAGATACCTTCGTCCTCGCTGCATGACGTTAAACTTCATAGAGACCTTCAAAAATACCCCTCATCTTCTCTGCATGACGATGAAATACACGACAACCTTTAATAATTCTCCTAGTCCTTACCGCATGATGTTAAACTACACGGTCAAGCCCATCACGGGTTCAGTAAGAAAGAGAGGATTCTCTCTGTCTTGCAGTGCATGGGTCAGACCTGCACGAACCACCGCCTCACACCCGCGTGAGAAAGAGTTACTTCACCTGTTCTCGGGAAGTTTAGTCTATATATTTCCCCTGTATTCAGGCACCCTCTCGTCATAAACCATACTTTGTACTCAGAAAAATCCGAAATCTCATAAGCCATCCCTAGTGCTTCCAAATCTCAACTTCCCTGACGTTGCTCAGCTATCGGAAGTGGATAGTCTTTGACTTAAGGACACCATTGTATGAATATGCAAACCATGCCCTCAGCTTCTCTACATATTGATCACCCCTGGACCATCTACCATAGGCATGTTTTCCCTGGGCAATGCTTCTCTCTGTATGCCTCTTGGCCGATGAGCCCCCATTTCTATCCCAGGATTCGGAAACCCTCTGAGTTACAGATCACAAACCTCTTTCACAATCCTAGATGAATGCGGAGAAATGTCTTTGAAGAGATTACCGAGAACCATGAGAAGTCATTCCATTTCAGATATTGTTCCAGCTACAAGACTTTAAACAACACCTAGCCTTAACCATCCCTTATGCTAATTAAACGCGTTGGGGGGTGGTCTCCGGACCATGCTCCTGATCAGTACAGATGTTCCCAAAAACCTTTCAGATGTCACACTCCCCTTCTGATCCACCCTTGGTGGTTCTCATTTCTTTCCATACCACCAATCCTGGTTTCCATAAGCTGGACTTCCATGAAGTCCCCTGGCCATCAGAAATGGATATGTTTTTGACATAAGGACACCTTTGTATGACCATGCATACCATGCCCTCAATGGATCTGCATATTTATTGCCCCTGGCCTGTTTACCAAAGGAAATTTTTCCTTAGGAAATTATCTTCCTACCTCTGTATACCGACACAACTCCCATGCCTTGATACATGCCATGCATGCAGCTCAAATTCCAACATGTTTCTCCCCCACGTGCGTCTGAAGGGTATTAAGACATCTTTTAATTAGTTGAACCCCATTGGGGACCTTGCCCCACCATATTTGGTCAAAGCTGTTCGACCTAAAAAATCAATAATGATAGTCTTTTCGGCGAGACTTTAAACCACTCACAGAAGAAAGAGTCAGAAATCCTGTTAGGCCGAAAACCCGAAAAGGGAGACCTAATAAAAAGCTGGGTTATACACGCTGGGTCCACATTTATGGGCCCAGGAAAAATCAGGGCATTAAAATAAGATAAGACAAAAAGTTTGTGGGGTTTTCCTATAAAACACTAGCAAAAGTTGAACTGTGCTCACTGAGTCCCTTGGCTCAGGAAAAAGTTAGAGCATTGTCCAATCACTCATTAATTTTCAAGACCACTCTACATCAGAATGGCCTCTTCTTCATTCCGATCGGACCCCATTCTAATGGGGGGAATTTTTAGGGTCCTTAAAATTCCACAAGGGGGAAAATCCAATTACCCCAAGACTTGGAAGAGGACTGAACCGGTCCGCGCACCGGCTCCCAACAACAGCACACGACCGGTTTGGCAGACCACCCTCCCACAAATCCGCAGACTAGCGTCATCCGCGAAATAGAGGCGGGGACCTCCGCGGGTATAAAGCAGGAAGGGTGCCAGGCCAGTCCACTGCCGCGAACCACCCCCTCCGCAGACCACTGTCATTCATGGGACGGAAGCTGAGAGGTGCACAACCGTGGTGCAATTCCTCAGGTCTCGGTTCCAAAAAATACCCAGTTGACCGAGTCATCCACGGATGAGGATTCTTTCATGGGTTTCTGCAAAGGCTGTGTGGCCATCCTATTCACGGATCTATAAATATTCACCGAGGGAGATGAAACAAATGGAGGAAGGACAGAAGAAAACTATGGGGAGATGCTGGAGAAATCGCTCCCAGCGGTCCACGACAATCCGCAGACCCCATGTCATCCGCGGATGTGCTCTTTCACAGAGAGGAGAAACCAGTCCGCGAAACACATGCAGACAGCTCCTCTACGGCCTTCACTTAGTGGTCATCTCCTTCACAAACGGACATCTCCTTCTCGGATGGACATATCTTCCACAGACCAGTGTCATTCACGAAATGGAGATGGAACCCCTCTGCGGGTGTGAAGTAGGATGGGCGGCAGCCCCTTTACGACCATCCTTTGCAGACCACCATCCTTCAAAAACCACCATCCTTCGCGGATAGCTTCCTTCACGGACAACATCCTTCACGGATGTTCATCTCCTCCGCGGACAGCTCCTCTGCAGACACCCTTCGCAGAAAACCAAACCACAAACCCTTCATGCCTAGTCCCTCGTGGACAGACCTTCGAAGATGGCTGCTACGCGGCCAGTCCCTCGCGGCTGACCCCTCACGGCCACGTCCTTCATGGCCAGCCCCTTGCGGAAAACCTCATGCACTCATTGGTCCATTCCGCGAGGGTTGTGCCCCCCGCACCCCCACTCGAGGACAGTGTCGGGCTGCGGCCTCGGCCCTCCCGGCCGGTCCCTTCGCTACCATCACTAACCCCCATGAAAAATGAAGATTCGCACTGTTAACTTTTTAGGACGGGTCAATAGTATTTTACATTGCACCCTTGTGCCGCTCCAACATCTGTCTTATACATTCCATGAGTCAAGCTACTCCTCATGACTCTCCTACAACCCCATTCCCCAGCTCCTTTTTCTAGTTTCATCCAGAAAGGGCCGCCCTTGCGTAAGTCCCAATCCAACCATTTCTAGGTCTCTCATACCTAGTCATCCTAACCACGTGACCTTAAACTATATGGCCCTCGTCCTGACCACATTACGTTAAACTATATGGCCCTCATCCTGACCACATGACTTTAAACTGTATGGCCCTCGTCATATCCATATGACATTAAACTATACGGAAACAGTCCTATCTACATTACTATAAACTGTAGCATTCCCTTTCATTCAATAATTGGATGCCTCTTGCTCCATGAAAGAGATGCCTTATGCTACATTTACAGTGGCATACCTTCAAGAGCACTGGAATCCATTCAAACATTCATCACTCCACCCCATGCTTTTCGTGTCTTTAATTCGGATCTTCATACTCTTTCATGTCTGAAGGGACCCCCTAACGGCCTCGTCACATGCCGCATCGGCTCACCTACCGTCCTGGGCCAGTGCCCTAGAAGACTTTGGGAAACACTTCGAGATAGGTCATGTGATTCGAACATGGTCAGCAGTTGACCCTCGTTTTTTTCTCCCATTTCAGTCTAACGTGATATGGATGCTGTGTTTCGAACATGGTCAACAGTTATCCTCCATCACCATTCCACCATCACTGCATTCCGAATGTTGTGCATGTGATTCACACTTTTCATCTCCCTTTGTTTGGACTAATTCCAACGCCCTTGGCATTATCCCGCTTGTGCACTTGCACATAGGTGTTGAACCCTACTATATTCCTCAATCCACCAATGGGTTGGGACGACCTCATGGCCAAACATGAGGAAGACACCCCGGGCGTCCATCTCAGAGTAAGCCTCGACCTTCCGGGCATCCATCTCGGAGTAAGCCCCGACGTTCCGGGCGTCCATCTCAGTGTAAGCCCCGACCTTCTGGGCCTCCTCAGAGATTAAGACCCAATTCATTGGGTCTCCTCAGAGTGTAAGCTCCAATCCATCACCCTGGGAATCCATCTCAGAGTAAGCCCCAACCTACTGGGCCTCCTTAAAGTGTAATCCCCAATTCATTACCCTTGGCCACCTTCATGCATAAGCCCCATTCCGTTTCTCACAGACGCATCTTTCGTGACGTGATCCTCTAGTCCCTACTGCCTCTTGTTTCCCACACCAAGCATGACTCACGTGGGCTTTGAGTAAGCATTGACCATGAAATCCTCTTATGGTCCTCCTCAGAGTTTAAGCTCTAATCCATCATTCTGGGCTTCCCCAGAGCGTAATCTCCAAGACAAAGAAAACTACATGGACTTTGATCCCTCCCTCCTAGACATGGTACGTTGGAAGCCTCCATGAGGTTCAAGCCCACCACCCATCGGACCACCTGGTCTCTCTTCACGTCGGTTCCCCGACACCTATCCGAACTATGTGGACTTTGATCCCTTTTTCATATGTAGGGTACCTAGGAAGCCTCCCTGAGGTTCAAGCCCGTCAACCGGTCGATCCGATCGTCGCCACGTCGGTTCACCATGCCACTCATGGAGCCACCTCAAGCGAGTTCCAACCCTTTGGGGTCATTAATCCAACGAGGGATGGTAAACCTCGGGCATAAATGATTCTGAACCACTACGTCCAGTTGACCATTTCCCACCAAGGTTAAATCTGTTGATACTATGTTTGGGTATAAACCAAAGATTTGTGAACATATGAATACGTATTAAATCTATAAGAGAGTCCCGAAACAGGAAATAATTCCCCCCAAAAAGGGAGTGATGATCCCGACATCCCATCCTCTCGACCAATGTGAGCTATTATGAATCGATGGTCAAACCATCCAGAAAATGCCTGCTTTTGGAAAGTAGGTCCATCAATCATTGGATACATAGCTGTTGGGAATTTCGTGGCCGAAAACCAAGGGCGAAACAACAAGCCATAACTTTTTTTTAAATGAAAAATAAATACCATCTTTTACTTTTCTTTTATTTTGGTATTGAAAACGATTTTGATAATGTTTTTATTATATCAATGTGTTGTGTTGATATCTTGTGATTGAAATGTGGAAATGTTATGTTTCCTTTATGCATGTTTTATGTGATACGATTATGTTATGGTTCATGGGAATTGTTTACGAAGAAGGGTAGTTCTGTGATAAACTAAGGGCAGGTGAGCCCAATATCGCTCTCCAATTCATTGGGTAACATGAAGGGTATAAATGATAAGGTTTCTCCAAAGCGATTTAGGGAATATACTGTTATAGGTATTCCAAATGTAACCATGAGGATTACTCCCTATGTAAGAATGTTATGAATGCCTCATGTTACCTTTATGTATTATGATTTCTATGATTTATTCATGATTTGATGAGGTATGTTAAAGTGATTATGTTTTATGAGTAAAGTATGATCTCATTGATTCTTATGTATGCATGGACTAATGTTTTCATTCCATATTTTTATATACCTTCTTGAGAATTTTATGCGCATCCAATTTTTTTGAAATGTTTTTCACAGGTCAAGAGAAAGGTACATGATGTGATGATAGTGACAAGGAAGTGTAATGAAAGAATCCATGTTTTGTTTTTAATATGTTTCCTTTGATGGGAAAAGTGAATATTGTCTTTAATGTAACCACCTTGTTTAAATGTGGAATGAAATGCATGATTTATGATGTAAATATCTAAAACTCTAAACCTGAAAATATTCTCAATGTGTATTCTTATAATAAATCAAGACTAAGTAACTTTTAAGGTTGGGTCCTTATAGTTGGTATCAGAGGTCAGTTTAGATAACTTTAGGAGTTAGAATTATATTAAATTATTATCCAAAAAAATTTATGGTCAAATGGAAATGGTATAGAATTTTAATATTACCATGCTGCATCATCTAAGACATGTTTGTTCAGAAAGGTTTTCTGCAGAGGAAACAGGGACGAAGTGCTAGGAAGGTATACAAAAGGAAATTACCTTCCGAATCAGCATCCTGAGATGGTTGGATTTGGAACTCAACAGTTTGTTGCAGTAATGGTGAAGTTGAATCAAGAGATAAATGGTGGTGGTATCCATGCACGAGATCATCCAGATCAACCACAGAGGAACATGTTAGTGGTGGAACATTTCATGAGGCAATATCCCCCATCATTCAGAGGATCATCTGACCTTGTGCTAGGTGAAGGGTAGATTAAATCACTAGAGAAGATTTTCGATGTCATTGGGTGTTCAGAAAATCAAAAGGTTAGTATTTCAATTTACCATTTGTTGGGTGAAGCAGATCAGTGGTGGTCGATGGTTAAAAATATCAGGGATTCTGATAAGATTGATGCTCTCGACTGGGATGAATTCAAAGGTATGTTTCTTGAGAAGTGTTTTTTAAGGCTGTTCGACATAGGATGGAAAAACAATTCTTGGAATTGAGGCATGAGGAAGACTCATGGGATACTTATGAAGAATGGTTCACTAAATTGGCAAGGTATGCTCCAAATTTTATTTGAGACCTTAATAGTAAAATCAATCATTTTTAATCTGGATTAAATCCAAAATATTGAAGGGCTTTATCTTCTCGCGAGATCAAGAGTTATGAAAATCATTTTCGATGTGCTGAGAAGGTGGAAATGGAGTTTTCTGATGATCAAGTTTTCTATAACCACCAACAGAAGAAGAGACCGAGGTGGCAAGAGAAAGGGAAGAATTATTCAAAAAGGTATGATGGTAAGAAAACGAAGTTTCCAATTTGTGATAAATGTAGTAAAAGGCATACTGGGGAATGTCTTCTGAATTCTATAAAGTTCTACCGATGTGGTAAGATGGGACATAAGGCTAGTGATTACACTGAAAGAGATCAGGGTGATGGTAAGACCAAATTTTATTTACAATTAGTGAAATGTTACAAGTGCAATGAGATGAGTCATTATGCAAACAAGTGTCCGACAAAGAGCTCAAGTGATGGGAATCAGTCAGACTGCAAGGAGTCATATTTTATCACCATTTCATTCTCCATGAGGGGGAATATATGTCCCTTTGATAATGAACCTATATAGATCATAAAATCTTCTCTGTTTTAGGGTAGTGTAAGTACTAGCACTCTGACCAACCTTATTTTCAGTTCTGGGAAACTTTCTTCACAATCATCTATCTACAAGTATATAAACCATATTAGGATCAACTTGGTGAGTGTATTAGATATTTGTGAGAACTATATCCCAAATATTTAGTAGTATCTATCCAACCCAACAAAACTAAGGATCTTAGTTATGATTTTTGGTTTACTACATTTAACAATAACTTCCATATTTCAACGACCTACTGATATACCCTCACTTGAAATTATATGACCCAATAATGAATCTTTCTAAATATAAAATTCATACTTGACAAATTTATCCTAAAACATCTCCTTCTACATGGTATTTAGCACAATTATACAATGTTCATTATGTTCTTATTTACACATTGAATATATAAGAATTTCAACTATAAAGACTACCAAGAAATGAACAAGGTAATCTATAAATACTCTATTCATTAAATCTATGAAATAATAGGATCACTATTAATTCCCAATGAAATTACTATATATTCAGAATAATCATACCTCGTATGGAGGGTTTTGAATATTATATCCTCCTCAATTATTAGCTGATGATATTTTGATCAAAGATAAATCTAGGAAATAGATACATCTCCATGTAATTTATCAAATAGATCATCGATAATGGGTGGAGTATTGTTGTTCATAATAGGGATATTGAGAAGTTCTCGATAATCAATAAAAATATGCATTGATGAATATATCTTATTAATAAAAAGAACATGTCTATCCCATTGAAATGAATTAGGATGAATGTATCCATTTTCTATATTTTCCTAGAGATTCGTATTTAAATCCTAAAACGAAATAAAGTCCATTCAATATAGAGTCTTTGAAATATGCATGGCACCCTGTATGAGTCTACTAAAAACCCAAGTAAATGATTTAGGGAAACACTAGGAAAGTCCTATAGAAGTACATCATTATATTACTGAACAATATGGGCATTTTTAATGTTGATTTTCTCGCCAACTATTTGTGGTAAATATCTATTATAAATTGTTTGAAACCCCAATATGATTTAAGTAATTTCCATAGGTTGTTCAGGTTCATCCATGAACTGATATATGATTGAACGATGATTCATATTATAAAATTTAATTTATTTTTAGTAACAATTCAAATAGTCTCTATACTAAAATATCACATCTATACCAAAAAATAAATTAAATTCAACTAGAGTAAGAATAATAATATTCATAGTAAGAAAATTCCCAAAAACTTCTATCAAAGAAGAGATGTTTACTTGAGATGCGGTTATCCTACTAATAAGGGTTTCCACTCTTAACTCAACATATAATCTTTAAGGTGCAGGTGTAATACCCTTAGTAAAATATTCTAATACAAAAGTGTGGGTAAAACCACAATAAAATGAAAGAATTTAATCTTGTAGTGGATGATAAGTTTAAATTTCACCATGTCACTTGATACATCACATTATACGTATTAATTTAATAATATTATCCTTCTCCCCTTGTCTTATTTTTTATTCAGTTCCCTTAACGTTTGGGGAATTCCATAGAATAGTTCCCCATATACTTATAGTTAAAAAAATATACTTTAATGGATTATCTTTTAACCTTTCATTCATGACCATAATGATAATTTATCTACAATTAAAGAAAAATCCTCTTCCTTGTATGCATGTACCAAGGTGTTGCATTCTATAAGTCTCAGGTGTCATAAAATTATCCTTTCTATTATTCCCCATATCCACGTTTTCATACATTTCTTCCTCTTATCTTAATTTCATTGAAATCCATAATATTTAGAGAATTATTTCTCTATCTTGATATCATATGATAACATATCCTTAGATGATGGGAATTTTTGGGAGAATAGTACCCCACAAAGGATTGTCTTAAGCCCATCAAAAAAGTGTCCCATTTTACTCTTAGATTCCATTCATAATCTAGAAAATTCCATGATATTATTTTAAATATAACTTCTTAATTTGAGAAATTTTCCTCTTTGTTTTGTCTTTGACTCTATAATTTTATCTCAATATCTTCTCATTCTTCATGAGAAAAATATTTTTCCAAGAAAATTACCTTAAAATCATTCCACTCTATGCTTTTTAATTCCTCTTAATCATTGGATTTTTGAATAAATAACCCTCATTGGTCTAAAACCCCAAGAGATGATAAACTTCCATGAAAACCACCTCCCTTTCATTACTTTCCAAAGTGAGAAATATATATCTTTTCTATGTAACTTATCCATCAATCAACTAATAATGGATTTTATATTCCATTGATTGATGGTTTTTTTTGTTTCATGAAATGATATAACATTGTTACACTAAATTTTGGATCATTAGGCTACTCCATATGGGTAAGTTTCTTGGTCATCACCTGATTCATCTTTACCAATATCTTTATAATTTATTCAGTTCTAGCTTCATCTTCTGCTCCGACATCATTATCATTCCTAAGAGGAAGATCCCTACATAGATTACATGCATTAATATGGTATCCATTCCTTCTAATAGGAACCACTTCAAAACGATGGAATATTCTAGATTATATCATAACATTATGAATCACAATTTTTAATTTCTAAAACTAGGGAAATACCTAACATAAATTGACAATTTATTCAAAACTAATATTACAATCATATGTTAGTTTTCATTGATAATATTCTTAAATCATAAAATTATTTTCAAATATTTCATAATATTTTGTAAATAAAATGTGAATTAACCCAATTATATCCCTAGGGAGTGTCAAGATAGGTGTATAGTAAGAGAACACTCATCATGCACCCAAATAATAATCTATATATAATTGACCAACTCTTTTCAAGGTTATTACCCTAGTTGAATTTTTCTTATAACCAAATCCACCTATAGTATCCATTTGGGAATTTATTTCTTATAAAACCACATGTTTTTTACTTACCAAAAAAATAGGATTTTATCCTATAATTAGACTTATCCACAAAGTCAGACATAAGGTTATGTTCCCTAATCTATGTTTTCATAAATGTAGTTCCAAATTTTTCTACTAAAATTTATCTAATACCAATGTTAAAGACCTTAAACATAGTAGTTCAGAGTTAATTGTTACTCTATTACATTATTTCTAGATATAATTGATTTCACAAAAAATTTATGAATAGTTTAGTAGTATTAGAGAAATAGATATATAAATAAATATTACATTAAGTTTAAAAACATAAAATAAAAAATAACATTTTATTTGAGAGCATCATTATTACCTCTATAATATACTTGAATATAATTCATAATACACTTCATGGAATACTATAGAAAGTAAACATAATAAATGTGTGACCTCAAATAATCATTAAAGTTCTGCATATGTAGATAGCTAAATAAGGTATGAATAACATGGTTGGAATAAATGATGATCAAATAATGTCATATACAAAATAAAATGAGATTGAAACTAATCCATGGATATCATAACTATTAATATAATCACATAGATGTTAATAAATAATTTTATAATGACTTTATACTTAATTTTGGACATCTTAAACATATATTTGAGGCCTTTTTCCAAGACATCTACATAAATGGGTAAGGCCTCGGGTGAAAACCCAACATGTTTTGTCTCATGATACCTACCAATACATATAGGGGGAAAATAAATTGGATCCACATATATCACATAATAATTCCAATGAATTTATCATATTAAAGAATAATACAATATTTTCAGCATGCCTTAAAAATCAATGATTTTCCTTATTGGAAGAACAAGCTTGTCGAATGTAAATAAATTTCCAACTCAAACTGATCCTAAAGCTTCTAGTGAAATATGGTGATTGGTATTATTAGAGTATTTCCCCAGTAAAGCATAAGATTCAATAAAGGATATTTACTTAAATGAAAATAATTTAAAAAGATAACTAGAAACTATTTGGAGGAAAATACCCTATAGTTTCCCTACATTTCTTACATTACTATTACATCATTTTAAAGGTAAACAATATAATAGTGTTACAAATCCTGGATCAAATGGTTTATAGTGTTTTAAAGAATTAGGTTAAAAAATAAATTTTAGGTAATAAAATACAAAAATTTCTTAATTCCTTCTTCTATATCTTTTTATTTTCCCTTGTATTTTCCTTAGTATATGTAGTCACCTGGGGATATACATTAAAGAAATGGTTGAGATATAGTCTTATTAAGAGGATAAATAGGAACATGAATAATATAACATCGGTGATAATAATAATCATAATTATAAAAAAACTATGGGATCATAATCATAATAATTATAGGAATCATTGTAAAAAGGCATGGAATTTGACCATGTATAAAAATGAAACATCATATATTAGTTGTCAACTATCACACATAATTGTGAATAAATATAGCATCATGTTCACACATAACATATGTGAATAATCATAACATCATCATCATTGTGAAAAAAATCTATCATCATGCTCATTTATATTTCACATTATAAGATAAGATACATTACATTATCCAATGCATTGGAGCACTATATAATTCTGGGAAGGCGCATCACATCATAACTTTTATATAATCATTCATGTCACATAGAATGCATTTCTAAATTAGACATAAAATTACCCATCGAAAGGAAATAGGATTCATGAAAATTTTATGAAGAATATATTCATGAAAAAACTAGGTGGATCCAAAAGAAAAAGGGAACTCAAAATTGGTATAATAATCATCAATCTTGAGTGAAATAGAAACAATCTCAAGGGAAGTAAAACATGTATTTTTGGAACGAGAGTTCTTTTGGAAAGAAAATTAAATTTTTATTAAATCAAATTTGGAGAATTTATATCCCACAAATAAAAATGTTATGAAAATAAAATTATATTATAGGAATAATAAAAGAACATCTATACTGAAATTTGGCATGAATAAGGAAAAACTCAAATAAGGAAAATTGGGTTCGAGAATCCACTTACCTTATGACTAAATTATTTATTCACATTAGTATCTAGTATAATAAAATTAGAATAATTAATTAATAAATCCAGAACAACTTATAATTTTTTTATAGTATAATTAATTTATTTTTTTGTGAATTATTATTATTTATAGATTTCAATTCCATTATTTTGAGAGTGTTCTTTTTCATGGTTTTCATAATCATTTCTCCTGTATATATGTGTAGATGTCTAGGTAAAAAGAGGGTAATTTTTAAAATTGAGATTATATGTTATTAATAAACATACTTAATATTATATTATATTGAATATAATTTGGTTATATAGTATGATTATGATTCATTACATGAAAAGATAATGATAATCATTTCAATTAATTTGGGGGGTTTTTAATCATCACAAACTAGTTTTTTTTATTTTTTAATAATATATATATATATATTTTAGTTACAGAACATAAAAAAGGTTATAAAATCAATTTACCATATTTTTGAAACCATTATGATGGTTCTATGACCACCCTTTATGGAGATAAATAAAAATGAAAACATTTCGTCCTCAAAGGTGATAAATCAACACCTCACGGATGATGTTTTCATTTTAGAATAAAAGGGAAAGGAGAAAAAGTTTGATGATGGATTATTCCATTAACATAATATAATTCTAGTATATATAAGATAAAGGAGTTATAATGACACTTGTATGATGTTATGTGAGGATATAATGAGAAAATGAAATAAGATAAACTGAAATTAAAAGAAAATAAAAGAAAATGAAAGAGGGTTTTACCTCTTGAATTCTTCTCCTTGAGAACCTACTTATGAAAATTAGAATTTTTTATTTTTTTTAAAACAATTTCATTAGCATGGGAAAAGGGATTTTAAATTGGTTTGGTTAGAATTTGGATAATCTTTAAGGCTTTATATTTTTTAAGAAAAGTGGTGTTGACAGGTGGTATTTATAGTGTACGAGAGGGGTGTTTTTTGAATAATTTATTCATTAGATTATTATTTTTTTGAAGACCTAAATTAGTTTGAATCATATCACTAAATATATTAAATAAATTATTTTATAATACGGTAATTTCATCATCAATGAATCAATATATAGTTTACATAACTTATAATGTATATATACAAAAAATTATAGTATTATACTATTCACCAAAAAGTCAACTATTTTAGAAAAATATAAAGCAATAACCCTAACCATTTTTTAATTTTTAGAATTAAAAAAGGATATCCATTTTATGAAAATAATTTTCTAACTGAGAAATTCAATTTTATATTTAAATCATAATTTATTCAGAAAAATATTGTTCTTAAAATCATAACAAATTTTATAACCCTTTGAAAAATTAATTAAGGTCTCATAAAATTATTTTATAATTGTAAGAAAACAAAAATATTAGTTTATGAATCTATTTTATGAAAATATATTTTCTTTTAAATAATTATATTAATTATAAAATTATAATGAAATTATTATGACATACAATAATACCAACACTTAAATTGTAATTTTTAAAACATTTATTTACTTATATAATGATGTAAATATATCATATTTTCATTAATATGGTACCTAATTTTTATTTATAATTTTATAGGTGAAGTTACTATTTTATTAGCTATATTACTATTCCTTATGGTCAAGTTAATAATGTAGGGGTCAAGTTACTATTCCATCGATCAAGGTTCCTTAATTTCTCTTATTTCATTAATTATTCATTTATATTGATTATATTGTGTTCCAAATGTGATTTTATGTAGTTTATACTATATGAAATAATTATAAGAAGGGAATTTCTATTGATTGAATTATAGGTTATTACATTCTTCCTCCCATACGAAATTTTTCCCTTGAAATTTCATTTTACTCACTAGAGTGAAACCAAGTGAGGGTAATTCTCCTTCATCACTTCATTTAGTTCCCATATTCCCTCTTAGTATTTATAGTATTGCCATAGTACTTTTACTTGGTGAGTAGTCTTTTTCCATAGAACTCTATCTCTACGGTCAAAGATCTTCATTGGTTTCTACGTATAAGAGATTTAATTTTCCAACCATACCATAGTTGAATATAGTAAATGTGAAGGATCTTGTATGTACTTCTTTAAGAGGGTTACATAGAATACATCATGTATTAGTGACATGGTAGGTGGAAGTGTTATTCGATTGGCCAAAGTGATGACATAATCAATAATCTATAAGGGGTCGATGTACCGAGGAATAAACTTTTCTTTCTTCCCTCATATTGTGATTCTATTCCATAAGATATGTGGAGGAATATCATGTCACCAAATATAAACTCCAAATCTCATTGACGATTGTTTTTATAGATCTTTTGTAAAATTTTGTCTTTCTGGATATGTTACTCAATGGATTTCAACTATTCCACTAATGGTTTAGCCATTTAATGTCCCAACTACTTTCATTCACTGAATGCATCCCAATATGCTGGGGTTTGTCTTTTTTTTCATAAATGGATTCATATGGATCCATTTGGATGATCGTGTGGAAACTATAGTTGTAAGAGAACACATCCAAAGGAACAAGATGGTCCCTTACTCCTTTTAAATCCATAAAACATGACCTCAACATGTATTCCAATATTTGAATAGTCCACTGAGATTTACCATAGGTTTGAGGATTATAATCTGTACTGAAGTTCATATTAGTGTTTATAGAATATTGGATACTTCTCTAGATCATAGTGGTGAATCTAAGATCTCGAAGGAAGATAATCGATAGTGGTAATCCATGAATCCTTACAACTTATCTAATATATATCCCTAAAATTCGAGCCAGTGATAAGTCCTCTCAAATTGTGATAAAGTGATATGTATTTGTAAGATTCTCCACAACAACCCATATTTCATTGTTTCCTATAGATGTATTCAAAAGTCCGGTGAAAAATACCATGGTAATGTTTTTCCACTTACATGATAGTATGGGTATTGGTTTCCCCATCCTTTTATAACTTATCTATTCAACCTTCACTTTCTGACATAATGATCACATTGGTGTATATTTATTGATCTCCTTTTTTATTGTCCCACCAATAGTTCTCTCAGAGATCTTGATACATATTTTTGCTCCCTATATTAATTGAAAAGGTTAAGCTATGCGCGTCATTTAGAATCCCCTTCTTTATATCTAGATTTGATGGTATACATAGTCATGACCCAAATCTTAAAACATGGTCATCATCAATTTGGAACTTTGGTTATTTCCCAATTTTTTGACAGCTTGCATGTTTTTCTGAAATACCTCATGATTGTTTTGAGCATCCTTTATTTTATCTATAAGGTATGGTTGTACAATAATTTGAGAAATGATTGAGTATGTTGCTTTCTCAATGATAACTATGTCCATACTCGGAAAATCTAAGAAGAATGGATCATCATCCTATCATTATTGATAATGTTGAAGGATCCTTTCAACTTAGATCAGTTTCCAATTTATATTCCTTACCAGGATGGTAGTGGATTGAGAATTCATAATACTTGATGAGATCTAACCACATTCACTACTGCATAATAAATCTACTTCTATGTGAATATATATTTTAGGATCTTTTGATCATTATATATCACACACATATCCCCATAGAGAAAGTTCCACCAGAATTTCGACAAAAAGATCACAGCCGCCAACTCCAGGTCATACATAGGATAGAGTTTGTCATGAATTTTAAACTTCTTTAAGGTGTAGGCTCTCTCTTTATCATTTTTCTTCAATACATGGCCTAAGTGATAATTTTAATCATCATTTTATACCTCAATGAGCTCCCCACTTGTTGGTAGTGTGAATATTGGTGTAGTGATAAGACTCTTTTTCAACTCTTTGAAGGAGTCTTCACATTTACTGGTCTATAAAAGTTTTTATCCCTTCCAAGTAAGCTTGGTTATTAGGTTTAAATATATGCTAATTTCATCACAATTCACTATTAAAACCATTGTAGATGAAAGAATCAATGAATATCTATTACTAATTTTGGCCTACGGCACTCTTCGATTTCCTTTCTTATAGATGGGTCCACATATATTCCTTTTTTGGTGATAACATTCCCCAAGAATGATAATTCCTCCATAAAAAAAAATTTACTTTAATTTTTTTATATGATCTCCCTTATTATAGTCTTTATCAAATTATAAAAATGATTATCAAGTACCTCCTTTCCCTTTGAGAATATCAGAATATCAACTATAGAGAATAATACAATGTTTTTGAGGTAATATCTAAAGAATATATTCATTAAATCCATGAATATTATTGGAGAATTAGTAATTCTGAGAGGCATAACTATGAATTCCTAGTGTCCATACCTCATTAAAAAGGAATTCTTTGGAATATATTCCTTTCGGAACTTTAATTGGTGATATTCCAATTGAAGGCTCTCCTTAGAGACATACTTGGTCCCATGTAGTTGATCAAAAAGATATCCATTCGTGGAAGAGGATACATGATATTTATCATGATTTTGTTAAGCTCATGATAATATATATAGAGGCTCATTGATCCATCAATGTGCTTGATGAAGAGGACTGATGCACCCCTATGGTGAGACACACTTGCATATAAAACATTTTTCTAGATTCTCTTGTGACTACTTATTCAGTTCTTCCAACTCAATGATGGCCATTATATAAGGTTTTTTTATATAGGAAGTAATCTAAGAATAAATTAAATTGAGAAGTCTACCTCTCGGTCATGAGGAAAACCTAGAATTTGTTTTTGGGAACAAATCAGTGTAGTCCCTCACAATGGCCATGTCCTCAATCCAGATTCTTTCCTCTATCTTAATCATTTGAGCTACATATTCTTTCTCATAAGTAAATAATATCTACACTTGATATGATTGTTCTGAAGAAGATTCGTCCTCATCTATACACTTGTATATAATTGGAGGATGTCTTGGGAAGTGAAGAGTGATCTCCCATTCCATACAGTTGATGTTGGCTTTGTATAAAGATATCCAATCTAGGCCCAATATATCATAAAACTACACCTAATGAAGTGATACAACATTTTATAGGAGGTTTAGTCCTAAAACATTAATTGGGGAAGAGTTATACACATTTGATTCAATAATTTCCCAATTTAATGTTATCATAGATAAATCAACCATTATATTTTTATGTGGTGTTTGAATCGTTCTACTAAACAATCATGATATGAAAAAAAGTATAAAACTATAATCAAATAGCATGTTCTCTATTATTTAATAACTAGGGTAAGTGTCATCACACCACTATAGAGCTCCACCTTGATATTATGGATGAAAAAAGCCTTCCTTTTCTCATTTGGATTTGATAGATGTTGATGATGATTACCTTTGGGGGATCAAGGTTTAGTGCACTGGCCAGTAAAGTGCCCTTGGTCCCAACAATTGAAGCATTTAACCATAGGTGATTCTTTCCTTTCTTCCACCACATTGTTCATCTTCATCATGTCTCTTAAACATTCATGAGCTTGGTGGCATTCTCTCCCACATTAGAATAATTTCCCAATCCCATTTGAGGAAATTCCCATGATGATTTTTCCCACATTTATGACATGTGGGTGGTTGAGTTTTTTTTCCACATTTGTCATTATATCCTCCATATTAAAACTCCATATTTCATTTCTTATCTCTATAACCATGAGACCATTCTCCAAACTCTATCTCCACCTTGAGAACATAATGAGAAAATTCTTCATAACACCCAAATTCCTGAATAGAGAGATCCAATTGAAGGCGTGGTTTTCAAACACTAAATAATTTATCTATTTTTATATCATTTTTTGATTAAAAAACATGAGGTGTGCCTTGAATGACTTGTGAATGTTTCTTTATAAATCGTGAAAATACCACCTTCCATTTTCTTCTGCTCTAAGAGTTCACTCTCCATATTCATATGAATTGTTTGAGGGAAATACTTATCACGAAATATTCTCATAATGTCCTACCACTCCATCTCTTCAATTTTATAGTTTGGATTTCTATCCTTAATCAACACCCACCATTGATTGGCCTCTCCATCTAAATGATAAACATTCAGAGTCACCGTCTCCATCTTAGAATAGTAAAGCATATAAAATATCTTCTCTATTGTGTTGAATCACTATTCCATGACTAGTTGACTGGAAGATCAACTAAATATCAGTGGTTTTTTCCACATAAAAGACTAAATAACTAGTTTCCCCCTATTAGGGGAAGTTGGATGTTCCACATTATTCAGGTTATTGTTCTTAGCCTGAGACATCTGTGTAATAATAACCATGAACTTCTGAACTTTTCCACCTAAGGCATTATGCAATTCATTCAGGAAATCTTTGCATTGTCCCTCACAGAGTTTGTTGACCTAGTTTCTCCAAGTTCCCAACATTTTCTAAAAAATAAAAGGATTGAACAAACACATAAGTCAACAAGTCAGAAATAAACCATTTATTTCTTTTTGAAATTGACTCTAAAGGAACCTATTATGGGATCACTAGGTTTAGAAAATATTCTTGTATGAATACATATATATAGTCTCATACTATGTTTTTCCAATAATTTTCAATAATACTAATACCCAAATTACCTAAATCATTATATGATACCAACTATAGTTATCCTACTTCTCTTAAATTTATATTATGACATTTTAAAGGTATAAAATATAATATTTTTACAAATCTAGGATAAAACGGTTTAGTGTCATGGGAAAATCAGGTTCACACTAAAAAATACATAATAAAACATAAAAATTATTTCATTCATTATTCTCTAGATTCTTAGTTTATCCCATGTTCTCCTTATTATAAGTAGTCATCTAAGTATGTATATTAAAGAAAGGGGTGAGCTAAAATCCCAATAGGAGGATAATTAAGAACAAGAATCAATATATAACATCGGCGAGAAATACCATCATCATTATAACAAAAGTTTGGGATAATCATCATAATCATTAGAGTAAGCATTATAAAAAGGAATATAATGCGGAGATTATTAAAAATGAAACATCATGACTTATGGGTCATCTAACACACATAGTTGTGAACAAATCTAGCATCATGTTCACGCATAACATATTTGATTATTCATAACATCATTATCATTTTAAAAAAATATAGCATCACGTTCATGCATATTACACATTATCTCAGGAGATACACCACATTACCCAATTCATTATAGTTATATATGATTCTAGGTGCACCTGTCACATCATAACGTTTACTTTATCATGTGTGCCACAGAGAATGTATATCAATATTAGACATAAAATAATCCATAGAAAGTAAATAGGTTTAATTATAATTTTATAAAGAATAAATTCATGAATAAACATTGTGGTTCCCAAAATAAAAAAGGGAATAACATACTAAGTATAAGATTCATCAATCTTGAGTGAAGAAGAAACAATCTCAATGTACCAAAAACATGTGTTTTTATAAATAAGGGTTCATTTGGATTTTTTTTTTGCAATTTTCATAAAATCGGATTGGAAGCATGTATATCCCAGAAATGGAAAGATAATAAAAATTAAATTATATTTTAGGAATAACAAAAATACATCCACGATGAAATTGTCATGAAAGAGTAATAACCCAAAGAAAAGAAATTGAGTTCAAGAATCCTCTTACCATATGTATGAATTTATTCATCACTTGAATATCCTAGATAATAAAATTATACTAATTAATAAATAAATAAAAAACCTATTATACAAGTATTATATTTATTATATTTTCTCTAAGGATTGTCCCTCTCAAGATGAGATACAAGCTGCTGAAAATCTGGATAATCTCTTGACCCTCAAGGAGAATCTGACTCGCAATCAGCTCAACATTAGGTGGTCAAAGGAAGGATATAGAAATTCATGTTTCTTCCACTACATGCATATGAAGAAGAAGTTCAATAATAATATCAATGCACTAATGATTGATAGAAGCATGTTAAATTCTAAAACTGATATAGAAAATGTTGTGACCTACTACTTTGAAATGTTATATTCAAATTCTAGGGGAGACTTTTGACAAACTGATGTAGTGTATTGAGTCAAGTGTTGATGATTCTCATAATAAAAGGTTAACTAAAATCCCTAGCTCAAAGGAAATATAGGCAGCCCTCTTATTATTAAACATATATAGTGTTGCTGGCCCATATGGCTTCACCAACAAATTGTTTATGTTCTACTGGGAAATTTTTCATCATGAGGTAATAAATGTTGTAAGGGAATTCCTTCAGCACTCTTAAATACTGATTGGGATGAATTCCAACTTCATTTCACTCATTCCAAGGAACTAAAATTCCCTGGATGTAAGAGATTTTAGGCCGGTGTCTATTGGTAATTCTATTAAAAACTTTATTATTAAAATCATGGCACGAAGGATGGGTGAGGTGGCCAAGGAACTTATGTCGATCAATCAGTTTGGATTTTTCCCTGAAAGAAAAATCCAGAATTTCCTTTTCACTGCTTCTGAATGTGTCAAAATTATGAGGAGAAAAGTTAAAGATGGTAATATGGCATTGAAGATTTACATTTTTAAATCCTTTGACATAATAAAGTGGGAATTCATTTTTTTCAATCCTTAAAATGCATGGTTTATCATCAAGGCTTATTTGTATGGTTTTCTCCATTATCGAAAGTTCCAGACAATCTATTCTAGTTAATGGATTCCCAAAGGGCTTCTTTCAGTGTTCACGAGGTTTCGGATAGGGTGACCCTTTATCTGGATTTTTATTTTCCAATGTTGAGGATTATCTATGTTGTTTCTTTCATGATCTTATCAATTTTGGTTTGTATCAAATAATGCAGTCTAGAAGGAACTACTTCGCACCCTCACACTTGTTTTATGCAGATGATATCTTATTATTTTTCATGGTTGACAGGAAAACCATATCTTTCATTAAGAACATTTTCTCACACTATGAAGAGGTTACAGGTCAAGTAATTAGTTGGGATAAATCTTTTGCAGTCTTTAGAGAAGTAATTCACATTTTGAAGTTGAACAAGACTACTTAGAGGCTTGGTGTCAAGAGGATATCTTTTCCCTTCACTTACCTTAGACTCCCTTTATTTTGGGGCAGGTTTAAACACTCACACTTAGAGAACACTACTTTAAAAATCACCAATCAATTGGAAAATAGGAAAGGGAAGAATATGTATCAAGAAGGTAGAATTTGTCTTGTCAATTCCATCATTACCTCAATGTTTGTGTAACCCTTCTCGTAGTACATATGGCCTAGGTCCCTTGTCAAAGAATTGAGTGGCAGGATACAAAACATTATTTGGATAGGTTCATTCTGTGAAAGAAATCTTGTCACAGTCCCTTGGAAGGAGTGCATTAAACCAGTGAATTTGGGTGGAATGGGAATTAAAGACATCAGGATTTTTAATGATGTGTTGCTCTAGAATTTTACATGGATGATTCTCTCCATGTCTGATTTCTCTGTGGAGTTTCTGGTGATCAGAATTTTTGATAGGGTACACATAGGGAATGCTAAGTAATTGCAATCCTTCGTTTGGCCAGCGATCAAGAGGAATTATACAAAGATCATGAAACACTCTAAATGGCTGGTCTATACGAACTCTCACTTGAACTGCTGGACAACTCATTAGCTATCTTTCCCCATTAAGGACAACATATCCATCCCCCCATTCGTGAAGAATCTCTCCATCTCGGACATGCAACGTAACCTGAACGGTCTTGATTTTCATCCCACTCATCTTAGTATGGAGATTTCCAAATATGATTATGTGGATTGTGACGTTCTGGTATCACTATTACAAAAACGGCCTATATCAGTGCTAAAAAGGGATTTAATAACGCTAAAAAAGCATTGTAATGCTTAGCACTAATATACGGGGTTCTCTTTTATCAGCGCTTTGAAAAGCGCTGATAAAGGCCGCTTTTATCAGTGCTAAAAAAAGCCCTGATAAAATACCCCTTTATCAGCACTTTGTTTTGGCGCTAATAAAAGCGTCCTTTATCAGCACTTTTAAAAAGCGCTGATAAAGGTAAAAAATATTAAAAAAAATTAAAAAAAATTAAAAAAAATATTGGGGAGTTCTTTTATCAATGCTTCACATCCCCTTTATCAATGTTAGGAGGTCTCCCACGCGCCACCCTTCCTGCACATCCTCATATGTGTGCACCCCCTTCGCTTCCACCCGAACTTGAACCCGGGACCTCCCCCCTTTCAAGACTACACCATTACCACTATGCTATTTCGTTTTGTTCTCTATTTAAATATATATATATATATATAGTTATATTTATTAATATATTTATATAGATTAATATTTATATTTTTATATTTATTCATATATTAGTATATATATTTTAATTGGTATATTAATATATTCTTTTATTTTTTTTATTTATAATTTTTTATACGTATATTTATTTGTATATTAATATATACTTATAATATTATTTTTTAATACATTTATGAAAAAATAAGTTTATAATGTGTGTTTATAAATAAATAAATAAATACATACATACATACATACATAGATATATAAAACACATAGACACACACAGAGAGACACACACACACAAACACATATATATTTACAAATAAATACATATATATGTGTATTTTAAAAGCTATAGAATGTACTTATAAAGATTATTTTTAAATACATTTATGAAAAAAAAATTGTGTGTTTATAAATAAGTAAATAAATGAATGCATACATATATTCATATATACAACACACAGACACACACATAGACACCCACACACACATAGACACATATATTTATGAATAAATACAAATATGTGTGTATTTGAAAATCCATAAAATGTTAAAACGACCATAACATATAATCTAGAATTCCATTTCAACGCCACAACCAGTAAAATCAAAGAAAATGAAACAGTCTTCGATATGATATGTAGTACAGGCCTAACAGACATCCGGATCAGAAGTTATACTTGTTTGAATGTTAAAAAATTGGGGTATCCTGACTAAAAACTCGGTTTTGGAGGCCTTCTGGGCCTTTTTTGGCCTCGAAAAAATGTGACAGAGGCTTTTCATCTATTATTTGCGCGTAGAACTCGTCACATGCTTCGATTTGATATGATGAAGAGCTCAAACAGACACCCAGATCAAAACTTATGGCTGTTTGAAGTTTGAGTAATATTTTCAACATATTTTAGATCTTTTATTAATTGTTTTTATTTTTTTGTCCTCAAATTGTTATTAAATGATTTTTAATTGATAATAATTACAAAATTATTAATTAATAATATTTTCTTAAAATATTTAGAAGCCATTTTCACAAAATTTCTTATATATTAAATGTAATAGTGTATTTATATGTATCTATAACATATTCAAAAAAATATATTATATTTATATCAATATAAATATACTTATATAACAAAATATTATTTTTCATGAAAAAAAATATATTTTTGAAATGCAACATTTATCAGCGCTCGGGAAAAGCACTGATAAATCCCCCCTTTATCAGCGCTACTTAAAGAAGCGCTGATAAAGGGGTCCCCTTTATCAGCGCTAAAAAAAGTGCTAATAAAAGTGACCCTTTATCAGCGCTGATAAAGGCCCCCTATATCATCACTTTTTTAGCATTGATAAAATTAAAGCACATCCCTTGCCCATTTATTGTAGTAGTGTATGGATTCCCACTCTTAATGGGATGTTTTCTAGCCGTTAATGTTATAAAGTTCAATGTGCAGCCTCATTTGGAATCCCAACGTGTGTGGCTGGTTTTTATTATCGTTTCATCTTTCCTAATGATTCTTTACTAGTCTGAAAGATTTGAAAACAACTTCTACCTATCCAGTGCCTCCTCCAATGGACTGGGCTGAATCTTGCCCTGGTTTGTCATTTATTCTCGAGTGCTGAGGACTATCATCTCCATTTGTTTGTTTCTTTTGGGTTTTCTAGTAAGTTGTGGAGTTATGTGAAGGATATATTTCAGTGTTTCCTCAGCCTCGGGTCTATTGATATGCTTCTAATTTCAGTTTTCTAGGTGGACTGCAGTGACTAGGTGAAATCCCTCTTACTAGTAGCGGCTATAAATATTTTATCTTATACATGGAAGGCATGGAACAATCTTATTTTTAACAATTGAAAACCCTCCTTCCATTATGGTGTCCTGGCCATTCATCGTAGCGTCAGACATGCTTCTAAAATTCAAAATGTATCAATGTATAATGATTTCTCTGAACTTATTATTTTGAGGACTCTTGGTGTTAATGGTTGGGAGAGAAAACCACGTATGGTGAAATACATCCGATGGATTTCACCGATCTCAGATTGGATTAAAGTTAATGTTGATGGAGTGGCCTCTGGTGCATCGGGCTTTGCTGGCTGTGGTGGCATTTTCTGAACCCATTGGGGCTTTGTGAAGGTCTGTTTTTTCCACTTCATTGGAAGTGGATTTGCAGTTGAAGTAGATCTATGGGCAATGATAAAGGTGCTAAGCTATGCAACCCATTACGGTTGGTAGAGATTGTGGATTGAATAAAATTCTTCTTTTGCTGTGCGAATTCTGAAATATTGGTCTAGGAATGTTACATGTAGGATGCTGCCTCAATGGATTACTTGTCTTCACCGTGCAGAGTCTATCTCTATTTTTTTCTCCCATGTTTACAGAGAGGCCAACCAGGTTGCTGATGATCTTTCCAAAAATGAACTTTTGGAGGTTAGATCATGTTGGTATTTTGTTTTTAAAGTTACTATCCTAGTCTGGCATAGATGGAATATAGTGGTGAGGTGCACACGCAGCTTTGTAATTCCCCTTTGTTCTGACTTGCTTTGTACTGTTAATTTTTTTAAATAATTTTTTAGGAGCAGGCCTGCCTGTCTCTTGAAACTTATGGATAGTTATTATAGTTTCATTTAGTTTTTTATAGCCATTATGATGAGTTATAGAGTTCAATTCCATCATTCTGAGAATGTTCATTTTCTTCGTTTTCATGATCTGTTCGCTTGTATACATGTACAAAAGTTTGTGTAAAATGGGAGTAATTTCCAGAATTGATATTAAATATTATTAATGAAATTATAGAATAGTATATTATATTATATATCATTTTTTATATGGTATTAGGATGATTTATTAGATGAATGTTTAATGATAATCGTTTCGACTAATTTGAGGGTTTTTCGATCATCAAGAACTAGTTATGTACTATTTTTTAATACTATATATGTATGCTAGTTTAAGAAAATTAAAAAGGTTATAACATACAATTTAAAATCTTTTATCAAATAGTATAATGGTTTTATGAAGATATTTGAAGGCGATAAAGGAAAAGGAAAACATGAAATCCTTGAAGATGAAAAATCATCACCTCACGAATGATGTCTTCATTTTAAAATAAAATGGAGATGAGAAGTGGTTTGATGAAGGGTTATTCCATTAACATAATAACATTACAGGATATATAAGATACTATAGTTATCATTCTACATGGACGAGGGGATGTGAGGAGAGAATAAGACAAGAAAATAAACTAAAAATAATTTAAAGAAAATTAAAGAGGGTTTTACATCTTGAATTCTTCTCCTTAAGAACCTCATTAGGGAAATTGGATTTGGTATTTTGTTGAGAAAAAAGGATTTTAGAAGTGGGTAAGTTTATTAGGTAGAGTTTTGAGTATTATTTTGACAATATTCAGCGATTTGGAGTGGTGAATAGAAGAGGTGGTGAGGGGTGGTATTTATAGATGAGGAGTGTGGTGTTTTTTTATTAATTTATTCATCAGTTTAATATTTTGGATCAAGACTATAGATAGCATGAATCTTGTAACTAAATATATTAAATAAATAAGGTGACTTCTAGAAAATAGTGATTACATCAGTAATTATTAAATTAATAGTGTATTTAACTTACTATGTATATATACCGTAAATTACCATATTTCACTATTCACCAAAAATTCAACTATTTTAGAAAAATACTGAAAATTAACCCTAACCATTTTTTAACATGTAAAATTAAAAAATGAAAATAATTTTATGAAAATAATTTTCTAAATATGAGAAAAAAAGTTTTTAATTAAAATCATCATTTCCGTGCAAATTTCTGATTTTAAAAAAATAAATAATTTTATAACCCTTTGAAAAATTAATTAAGGTATCATAAAATTATATTATAATCTAAAAACACAAAATATTAATTTATGAATCCATTTTATAAAAATATATATTTTTAAATCATTATATTAATTATTAAATTGAAATTAAATATTTATTAATATCAAATATACAAACACATAATTTATCATTTTTAAAATATTTATTTACTTATGTAATTATATAAATATATAATATTTTCCAAAATAATATAATTATATTTTTTTATAATTTCATGGGTGAAATTACTATTCTATTTGATGGATTACTACTCCTTAAGGTCAAGTTACTATTCAAGGGGTCAAGTTACTATTTCATCGGTAAAAGTTACTTAATTTATTTTATATCATTAATTATGGATTTATATTGTTTTTAATTTGAACCAAATGTTATTTTAAATAATTTATACTATATTATGTAAATATAAGAAATGAATTTCCATTGATATAATTCTGGATTGTTTTATAGCCTTTTCATTTTGAAATAGCTTATTTAAATTAGAAAAATATTCTAAATTTTAAGGAAAGTAATTCCATTGAAAAGAAACATTGAAAATTATAATGGGATATTCAAATATTGTGTATTTATGATGGCATAAAATTATGTTCATTTAGTGTATATTATAGCACATATTCCTTACATTTTTTCAATAAAAAGTCAAATGTACCTTGTTTGGAAAGAAAAGGGAAGATTCCTTTAAAACCATATTTTAAAATGTAAAAATGGTTAAGACTTTAATTAATAAATCACTGTGTAATATTAAAAACATATTCAATATTTTTAAAAAAAATATGGATATGGAAGAAAAATATTCATGAATGAGTAATAAAACAAAATCCATTTTCTGTAAAACAATTATCTTAGTATCATGAGTGCATAAAGAGATTAAAATGAAATGAAAACTTGTAAATTACATAAATAACCAAATTAGATGAAAATGGACTGGATTTAAAATATAAATATCAAATAATCCCCCCATTAGATATAGAAAAATAAACAATTTTGAATAATGGTGAAATTGTGAAATAAACACTTACCTCGGGTTTGACTTCCTTCATATGTGTTGAAACCCATTTTATAATAAAGATAGGTATATTATATATCTATTACAATAATAATAATAATAATAATATATAATACTATATATTATTTACTTATATCCTTTTATCATCCATTTATTAAAATTTCTTTATTAAAATAATTGTTTTATGTGATAATTGATTCATTTTTTAGGTATGTTTTTATTCGGTAGTTTTATTCATTTTACACTGAAAAAATACCAATAATATCATTATTTTAATCCTGATACAAATATAATATATATATTAATTATATATATTTATAATCATCAATAAAAAATTTGAGATAAAAAATTGAATTACATCATTCATGGAGATGGTAGGTCATACATCTACATGGAAGCTATTTTCACTTTTTGAAAGAAGGAACGAGAATTTTTTTAAAAAAACTAAAAATTTAAAAATAAATTATTATATAATATATATCATATATATTCATTAAATCTATTCTGATTACTATCCACATAATTCTGTGATGAAAAACAACTCGTATCGTATCATGGAGGTGGTAGTCCACACGTACACATGAGAAACATTATCATTTTCTACTGGATTTGAAGGTAAGAAGGTCCATGTGATGTTATAATTTGAGAATAATAATAATGTTACAAATATAATTTATTAATATAATTTATAAATTTTAAAATTTTAATAATAATCACCGGTTAATGTTTGTGAAAAAAATGAATCACATCGTTCCATGGAGGTGGTAGTTCATACGTACGCATGAGTGATAACTTCACTTCCCATTTCATGGAAGATATAGTGAATAATCGTGGTATCATGATCATAATAATATTTCAATACATTTAGTACCCTTAATTTATTATTTTATAATAAATATCACATATTTATATGAGGTATAATAGGAAATAAATTGAGATTGATCGGGTAAGATGATCATATATTATTCGAAAGAACTCTTTTAGATCCTTTCTTGATGACCCCTAGATTTTAATTTTAAGAAGACTCAAACATCCAATATGTGTATATGGAAGTTTAGAAGAAACATTTATAGGTTTTTTATCTATATGGCCAAATGTGGAGTGAATTAAATTGGGAAGCTGGTCCATTTATAATAGATTTAAAGGACACACTTGGAATTACAAAAATGATTAAAATATGATTAAGTCATTCTCAATAAAAATGATTAAAAATGTATAGATATTAAAATAAAAATACAGTTATTTTTAAATATCCCCATCCAATAAAATTTTGACATGTTTTGTGTCATTTTACACCTTGTCTTTTGGTTTATCCCCTTCTTTAACCAATTTTATTCTTAATCATGGTAATGAATTTTTACTATTAAATAGATATAATTTTACTTAAAAGGTAAAAAAATTATCATAAAATACCATTAATCATATGATGATTCCTCTTTCAATATATTTTTATGATTTTTTAAAAAAATTAAAAAATATTACTTAGCATAAAATATCATTAATTTTATTTTTAACATTATTCATTTAATTTTACTTTAATGACAACACAACAAAAAAATAATTCTAACATAAATCTTTCACACATTCCAAATTTGTTATATTTATCTAAAATGTTCACAGAGCACAATAATTAAACAAAATCTTATTTCTTAAATATTTTTGAAATAATTTATTTTATTTTTCTATTAATTGAATAAATAATATGTCGATGTCGTATAATAATTTAAGGTAATTATTCGATCACTAAAAATTTAAAATATATTACCATGATAAAATAAATAAATAAAATTTCAAATAAATATTTATATCTAAATCTTTACTCTTTTTATCTTTGTTATAAAAGTTTAGAATAATTAAATTCAATAGATTGGTGTTTTCTATTTATCCATTTAATAAAATAATATAATAGTCATAATCAAAGAAAAATGGAACAAAATGTTAATCCCTGACATTTTCTATAGATTTCTTGAGCTTGATTTCTCATATTCATTTTTATTTTATTGATTATATTTCATTTGTGTTTCACATTAGGGTTTGTTTTGGTCAGAATTTGAGAAAAATGGAATAAAGGGGGAAGTGTATGGTTGGTGCACAGTTTTCCCTAACCAGGTGTCCTATCCTAGAAAACCATGCAACCCTAGACATAAGATTTTTTTAATTCTAGAGAAGGTTTTTACAAACTAAATTCCTTAAAAGGAGAAACTACAAACCCCACTAGAAGAGGTACATGGTTAAGGTATATGTGTAGGAGAAACAGTGTGCCACGAGCAGTAAACCATGTTTATGGGATTTTTCTCCCCCAAAATTTGTTAAACAAATTGTCGATCCCTTGTCTTATACCACCAAAAACTCAATCATGACCCATAATCGATTTTTCTAAATTCTAGATCCCCCCAGGGTGATTCTAAGCCTTCTTGACCTCTATTCTTCAAGATTCAAAGCCCGTATTGAATATCTGCACCCCTCCTCGTAAGTGAATCATATCCTTCCTGGTTTCTTGTTCCTCTTCCTTTATTCACTCAATATAGAAATGGGTTGTTTTTTTAATCTAGATCTTTTTTTGTGGATATAGATCTATAATTTAAGGATCTTTATTTTTTCGAATTTGATTTAAGGTTTTAGATATGTATCTCGTTCTATGTCATTTTACTGCTCAAGTTTTTGGGGTTTTCATTATGTAATTGTCCATAAATTAATTGAGGCATGTGTTCTATAATTAACATCCCAAAGTGTTAATTATAATTAGGTTTATGTAATTGTATAATTTCAATTAGGGTGTCTGTAGTTTAAATTTTTATTGAGTTAATTAATTTGGTGAATTAATTAATTGATAAATGTAACACCCAAGAATTTTATGAGAAATATTTTGTTTTTATTTTATATAAATCATCAAAGAAATCTTTCGTTGCACGCAATTGTGACCTTCCTCGATAGCGTGTGTAGTACGCAATACCGAGTTCCACTAAACAACGATATATTATTATAATATTATAAACTGTCCACTATGAATATTATTATCTGAATTTTAAATTTTACAACATTATTATTCATCTTACATATTTTCTAGAACATGGTAAGAGAACAAAATAATTTTTTTTGGGTAAAATAAGTATTTATCAAAAAATGCAGTTTTTCCGCCTTTTGATGGCGCACCCACATTAAATCTAGTTTTTGACACATTTATAAGCTCAATTTTACAAAATAAAATTCTTCTTTTGAATCAGGATATAAAAATTTACTTTGGATAAATTTTTGATATTTTTCTGATAACTTTTTTATTTTGATGAATAGTAAAAATACGCTAATTTTTAATTAGAAACAAGTTTTTTTCATTGAGATAATTTATATGGTTAAATTATAATATTGAATGGTTTTAAAGTATATATAGAATATTTTTTTACCATTTAATATAATTTATGTCATTAGCATTAATTTTACATTAAATTCATAGGTAAAAACATTTCAATCTTTGGCAATGTTTTAACTTCTAAAACCCATTTTCTTAACAACGGGATTTATTTTAAATTAATTACTGCAACTTATATGTTTTGAATTTTTAAAAATGGATTCCATATTCAGAATCAGTGGGTCCAAATTATGTTAATAGGCTACTTTTTATTTTTGAACATTATGAATAGTAACTACGGTAAATTTTATTTACCATAGTTAAAGGTAAATCGGGTAATTAAGGGTAAATATAAGATTATAAAATTACCCTAACACCTGCCAAAATCCTATGGGATGACTAAAAGTGGACCCATATCACCTAAGGGTCCGATTATATTCATTTAATAGACTTTTTCCCATGAAAATAATTTAATTATTATTAAAACCAAAGAATGTGACAACATGTCACTTTCTTAAATCTTATAAGTATAATAATTTTAATTTTGTGATAAACTTAATGAAACTTATAACATTAATATTCTAAATAAATTTAATACAATTATCTACATAATAGGAATTTATTTATAATTTTTAGGGATTAAATAATTATCATTAATTATGACACAATAGTGATGTTGAAATTATTTTATTAATTAAAATATCAAATAAATGGTTTTAAAATGTTAAAATAATTATTATATGCACTATTTAATGTGCTACACTAATGTTCTAGATATATATGACATTTTATTAATCTATTAAAGCTTTTAGTTCGAACATATCCTCTGTATATATTTTATTTAAATTCAAAGAAATGAATAGTGTCAAAAATGACACTATTGTTATTTTATAAAAATAACATATTATAAAATTGTTTAAAAATCAAAAAAATATTTAAAAATTATAAATTAATATTTATATGGTCGAAAATTTCATAAAGTTTCAAATTATGTATAATTCACAACACATATGTAATTATTAATATTAATTTAAAATTTAGAATATTATTACCATAAATAAAATTAAATTGATAAATAAGGATAAATCAAGTTGTTAATGTTTAAAATAAATTCCTAACATGTCTAAATTTTATTGGTTGATGATATTACAACTCTATCTCATCTAGCTTTGAATATGAGTCATTTTGGAAGTTTTTAAGTGGGGTTGGGATTTAATATAAACTAATATTTCTTATATTTCCAAAGGTGCCCCTCTCCTCCCTTATAAAAGGGCACCTCCTCCCTCTCCTCCTCACACCAATTAGAGCCATCAAGCTCGTCCAAAACATGCCAATTTCACTTCCCCACTTCCCTAGAATCATCCTAGAGGTTCTGGTCTTCTTCAAAGACCAATTCTAGTGCCCTAAGAGGAGGTTAAGAAGAGGCGCGTCAAAAAGAGGTAATATCCATTACCGATCCATTCCAAATTATTTCTTATTCAACATCTTCTTAATTTTTTTTTTCATTATGAAGTAATAACATCAGTATCAATCATATACTGATATGTTATTATAAGTATGAAACAACCCTATTTCAACATCTATCCATCCTATGGAAAACAAAATCACCGCGCGTGCGTACGTACGGAATACCGTCTCCACGCCGTGGTGTAATATATTTTCTCCCACCACCTTAATTGGATGGGTATAATGGTGTAAATAATTACTATATATGATTATTGTAAAGTGATATTGATTCTGAAATAGTATACATACACTCCAATACAATTCCACGATCATGGGAACGATATCATCGCCCGTGCGTACGTACGGAATACCGTCTCCACGATGTGATGCGATTCGTTCTTCATGATCTTCATTTCATAAGGATTATATAAATGATTTTAATGAATAAATATGATATATAGTACAATAATACCATTTTGGAAATGATTTATCTATAACCTAAAGAGAATAATAAGAATTTATTCGACAAAACACGCATAAGAACAAAACGTTATAAACACCCGAATAACAAGTAGCAATGAAATATTACTACTAAGAAGCTAAAAATATGACCATATATGATATCATAACAATAATTATGATTCTGGAATAAGTCAATATCATTATTTAAATCATTATACAGGAGGTTCGGACACTTATGAGGCAAATCGGACCAAAGGTAAGGGAAATATCACAATCTCATTTTTATCCGAGATTGTTTATACTTTGGTATTTACTGGGGTGTATTTTATCATCCAAATACATGTTTCCTAAATATGTAATATTATTTCCATCCACCTACAATTTTTTAAATACAATTTTTCCCTTCGGTGAGTTTTTAGTGAAGGATATGAAAGGAATCTTTTGTCGTTTTTCGTACGAGGTACTTTTTGACTTTTCCGACAAAAGTACGAAGAATGTTTTTTTAACTTATACGGCATGAATGGATTTTTAAAACATTATTTCCAAGAATCTTTCTTTACATGTTTTCAATTTTATTTTTAATCAACTTCTTTTAGTTTAAAATTGTACGACATGTTAAGAAAGGAAAAGTGTTTTTGAAGCAGAAAGGATATTCTCCTCAAGAATGGAGTTCAAGTGTTTTATCAAAATTATTTTTCCATCTAAGATAATAAAGGGTTCTGTTTCTATCCCTATTATTACATTGATTTGATTATGTTGTGATGGAATTATATTTTTATGAATTCCTTTATCTTATATGAATTGTTTTATGATGTCACGATGTTTAAGATTCCCATTTTTATTACATTGGTTATGCTATGATGTATGGTTTCTGATGTTGTGGCACACATTAGAATGGTATCATTATGAGATGGGTGGGACCTATATCTCCCTACAATGCATTGGGTAAAGATTTTATATCTCATGATACAGACATGGCTGGAACGGCAGGTTAAACCGGTTCAGTGAAACAGGACTGAAATGAGGAGTGAACTCGGTTCAGAAATGGACTTTGTCCACTAAGATAGTCTGGGAAATGAGTCTTGACTAACAAGAAAAGATTCTCTATTATTATGTGTGTATGAAACCAAGTTTCATGTTTTATGTTATGATTATTGGGATTACATTTCACTACTATGATTTATCCCATGTTATGAAATTATGATCTCTTTTGCAGGTTATGATTTCCAAAAGTTATGTTCTTATGTATATGATGTGATTGATATTTCTTTTGTTTACCCTTACTAAGAATTTGAGCTCACCCTTTTGTATGTTTTATTTCCCTAGGTCAGGAAGAAGGTTATTAAGTAGGATATGCCAAAAAGGGACTCTAGATATGATGAAATGAATGGGAGGCAATGTAGATGCTTTATGAACCAGTTGTTTATGTTTCCCAGTTTCTAAAGACTCTATACCTATACGGTCCTTTCATGGTTTTGTTATATGTTTTAATAAGTGTGCTTCAATTTTGAAGTATTAACAATGTATGTAAAGTATGGGTTGTTATAGTTGGTATCAGAGGAAAGGTATAGTCAACCATTGGAAACTAGGATGTGAAAGCCTTAGTAAGAAACCTAAGGATAAGTCAATGCATAGAACACAATCTTAGTGTTTTAGAAATGGCCATGAACAACCTATGATAAGACCTTAAGTGTGAAATTTTATTCTTTTTTATGTGGTTTTCGTATTATAATTAGTGTTGCTCACACTATTCTTCTTGGTTTTGGTCAATGGCTGGAACCCGAAGGAACCGTGTTAATGCGGAATGCGACGGGCAATGAAATGATTGTCCCCCTGAGCAACCAAACGTTATGGGAGCTGGAATGAAAAATCTTGTAGCCATGCTCACACAACTTTCTCAAGCTATGAATCATGCAGGATTTCCAAACGAGCAAAGGAAGGAGCAACATTACGTGAATCCTTCATGAGGCAGTGTCCGCCTTCTTTCAGCGGGTCTACTGATCCATTAGTTGCTGAACAATGGATTAGTACTACTGAAAAGATATTTTCAGTTCTTTAATGTTCTGAACATGATAAAGTCATCCTAGAAGTGTATCGTTTGGAAGGAGATTCTGATCAATGGTGGAATCTTATTAAGAATACGAGGAAAAGGGATGAAATTGAGTCCATGGAATGGGACGAGTTCAAGAACTTATTTTTCAATAAGTACTTCCCTCGTATTCTCTGAACAAAGATGGAGAAAGAGTTTCTTGAACTGAAGCAAATGGATGATGAATCTGTTGGTACTTATGAAACAAATTTTACAAGACTTGCAAGGTACGCTTCTGGTATTATTATCCAACCTGAGAGTAAGATCGATCGATTCTTTAGTGTCTTAAAACCAAGTCTTCGAAGGGCGTTAGCCATAAGGGACTTCAATAGCTACGAGTAAATCGTTCGATGTGCTCTCAAAGTCGAGATGGAGATCGGAGTAACCCATCATTCATATGGGTTTGATAAGAAGAGGAAAATGGAAGTCAAAGGAAAATATAAATAGCACACTGAAAAGAATATAAGCTTTCCCTTATGCTCAAAGTGTGGAAAGAAACATGGAGGGAGTTGTCTTAAAGGGACAAGTAAATGTTTCAAATGTTGAAAGGAAGGTCATCGGGCATTTGAATGTCGCAATGATGGGAAGAAGATGTCTAATGATGAAAACAAAGGAAGGGACACACAGAATGAACCTACTACACTTCAATGATTCATGTTCAAGGAGATGGGGCATTATTCCAATCAATGCCCAAATCCAAGGGTTGATGATGATGGTCGAAGTCAACAAACACTTCAAGCTAAAGACAATGGAAAGTCACATTCAATTTCTATCAGCGATGTGGAGTACGATAACGATGTGGTGAAAGGTACACTTACCATCCACTCTAAAGTAGCAAATGTTTTATTTGATTTTGGATCCACCCACTTCTTTATTTCTGAAGAATTTTCTAAGGATATCACCGTATTACCTCAATAGTTAGATGTTGAGTTAGCTGTGACAACCCCTAATGGAACAACAGTCGCATCAAAAGTTTATAATTCTTCTTCGATTGAAGTTTGTGGGAATGTGCTTCCTGAAAATCTTGGGATCCTTCCTAGAGTGGAATTTGATGTGATTCTTGGCATGGATTGGCTTTCTCTACATGGATCTCATATCAATTTCCAAAGAAGGGAAGTCACATTTCATATTCCAGATCAATCTATGATCGTCTATCGATGCAAGGATGAACATAACCTTCCAGTGGAAATTTCTTTCATTTTATGGGTATTGATTCCACTAAATGAAGGTTATTTATCTCAAATGGTTGGTGAGACACTCACGATTAATAATATGCCCATTGTACGGGAGTTTGATGATGTCTTTCCAGAGGAATTACCAGGTCTCCCACCAAATCGTGAAGTTGAGTTTTCAATAGAACTCGTACCAGGTGCTTTGCCTATTTCAAAGACACCTTATAGAATGGCCCCAATTGAGTTGTAGGAATTGAAGAAGCAACTCCAAGAGAATCTTGATAAGGGGTTCATACGCCCTAGTGCGTCACCTTGGGGAGCACTTGTTCTGTTTTTTAAGAAGAAAGATGGATCAATGAGACTCTACATTGATTATCGAGAACTTAACAAGATCACTATCAAGAACAAATATCCTCTCACACGCATTGATGACTAATTTGACCAACTACGAGGAGCTCAATACTTTTCCAAGATTGATCTTCGTTCAGAGTATCACAAATTAAGGGTCAAAAGGGAGGATATACCAAAGACGGCATTCCGTACAAGGTATGGACACTATGAATTTATAGTGATGCCATTTGGTCTTACTAATGCCCCTGCTATCTCCATGGATCTGATGAATAGAGTCTTTAGAGACTATCTTGATCAGTTTTTGGTAGTCTTTATAGATGATATTCTTGTATATTCAAAGAGCAAGGAAGAACATGAAGATCACTTGAGAATTATATTGAAGACCCTGAGAAAGGAGAAGCTTTATGCCAAATTTACCAAGTGTGAATTTTGGATTCAAAGAATTTAATTTTTGGGTCACATAATCTCAAAAGAGGGGATATCTGTGGATCCAGCAAAAACAGAGGTTATCTAAAGATGGTCAAGACCAACAACAGTGACTGAGATCTGAAGTTTTCTTGGTTTGGCTAGATATTATCGACGTTTTGTGAAAGATTTTTCACGATTATCTAATCCACTAACCAAGTTGACTCGGAAATGAGTTAAGTTTGTTTGGACGGAGGAATGTGAAGAGAATTTCAAGGAGTTGAAAAGAAGGTTATCCACTGCACCTGTGCTCACACTGCCTTGTAGTAGAGAAAGTTTTTTGATCTAGAGTGATGCATCCAAGAAGGGTTTGGGGTGTGTTCTTATGCAAAATGATATCGTGATATCTTATGCCTCACGACAGTTGAAAATACATGAGCAAAATTACCCAACTCATGATTTGGAGTTAGCTGCGGTAATCTTTGAATTAAAGATTTGGAGGCAATACCTTTATGGTGAAAGATGTGATATTTATACTGATCATAAATGTTTAAAATATATTTTCACACAAAAGGAGCTGAATATGCGCCAAAGAAGATGGTTGGAGCTGATTAAGGATTACGACTTCTCAATTCATTACCACCCTAGGAAAGCAAACAAGGTGGGAGATGCATTAAGTCGACAAGACGATGCCAGTTTATCCATGATGAGGATCACAAAAGATCCAATATTTAAGGATTTACAAAGGATGGATCTTGGAATTATAATGAAAGGGAAAAAATTGTATCTTTCTCAAATGATTGTTCAACCATCTGTACATGTGAAGATTAAAGAGGCACATAAAGAAGATGTCAAGTTACAAAAAAAGGTGAGAAATGTTCCTGAATTCAACCTTGATTATGATGGGATAATAAAGTTCGAGAATCAGGTTTGTGTTCCTCCCATCCCTGAATTAAAGAAGGAGCTGCTGGATGAGGCTCATAGTTCTTCATTCTCTATTCATCCTGGAAGCACGAAGATGTATAGGGACCTGAAAGAGTACTTCTGGTGGGATGGCTTGAAAAGAAATGTTGCTAAATATGTCTCTCGATGCTTGGTTTGTCAGAAAGTTAATGCTGAGAGACAGAAGTCTAAGGGGATGTTATAACCATTACCCATACCCGAATGTAAATGGGAAAACATCACTATGGACTTTGTCACAGGACTTCTTAAAACATCCAAAGGCAATAATGCTATCTGGTTCATCGTTGATCGTCTTACAAAGTCTGCACACTTCATCGCTATTAGAGAGGATTTCACTCTAGATCATCTTGCCAGGATATATGTGAATGAAGTGCTAAGATTGCATGGAGTACTGCTTTCTATTATATCTGATCAGGATCCGAGGTTTACCTCAAAGTTCTGGAGAAGTCTTCAACATACTCTGGATACAGAGTTGAGTTTCAGCACTGCTTATCATCCTCAGGCAGACGGTCAGTCTGAGATAAAAATTAAAACTCTTGAAGATATGTTGAGATCTTGCTCTATGTATTTCAAAGGTGGTTGGGATCAACACCTACCTTTGGTGGAATTTTCTTATAATAATAGCTTTCACTCCAGTATTCAGATGGGTCCTTATGAATCTCTCTATGGAAAGAAATGCAGGACTCCAACTTGCTGGGATGAAGTTGGGGAAAGAAAGCTATTAGGACCTGATAATGTTGATGAGATGGTAGAAAAGGTCCAATCTATTCAAAAACATATAAAAGCAGCTCAAAGTCGACAGAAAAGTTATGCTGACAACCGAAGAAAAGACCTAGAGTTTGAATTTGGTGATAAAGTGTTCTTACGAATATCTCCGTGGAAGAGGGTCATGATATTTGGAAAGAAGGGGAAGTTGAGCCCTAGATATATCGGTCCTTTCGAAATACTGGATCGTGTTGGGAAGGTAGCTTACTGATTGGCTCTTCCACCGAATCTCTCTCAAGTTCACGATGTGTTCCATGTATCTCTCCTGAGAAAGTACATACCTGATCCTTCACATGTACTCAGCTAAGAAGTTGTACCGCTGGAGCAAGATCTTTCTTATGAAGAACAACCGATAGAGATTCTGGATCGTAGTGAAAAAGTCCTAGGAAACAGGACCACTCGCTTGGTGAAAGTTTTATGGAGGAACCACCATTTAGAAGAATCATCATGGGAGCTTGAGGATATGATGAGGGAGAGGTATCCTCATCTGTTTGTTACAAAGTGACGAATTTCGAGGGCGAAATTCATTTTAACGGGGGTAGAATGTAACACCCGAGACTTTTATGAGAAATATTTTGTTTTTATGTTATATAAATCATCAAAGGAATCTTTCGCTGCACGCAATCTCGACCTTCCTCGATAGCGGGTGTAGTACGCAATACCGAGTTCCACTAAACAACGATATATTATTATATATTATAAACTAGCCGTTATGAATAGTATTAACTGAATTTTAAATTTTATAACATTATTATTCATCTTACACATTTTCTAGAACATGGTAAGAGAACAAAATAATTTTTTTGGGTAAAATAAGTATTTATCAAAAAATGCAGTTTTGCCGCCTTTTGATGGAGCACCCACATTAAATCTAGTTTTTGACACATTTATAAGTTCAATTTGACAAAATAAAATTCTTCTTTTGAATCAGGATATAAAAATTTACTTTGGATAAATTTTTGACATTTTTCTGATAACTTTCATATTTTGATTAATAGTAAAAATATGCTAATTTTTAATTAAAACCAACTTTTTTTCATTGAGATAATTTATATGGTTAAATTATAATATTTAATGGTTTTAAAGTGTAGATATAATATATTTTTACCATTTAATATCATTTATGTCATTAGAATTAATTTCAAATTGAATTCATAGGTAAAAACATTTCAATCTTTGGCAATGTTTTAACTTCTAAAATCTGTTTTCTTAACAACGGGATTTATTTTAAATTAATTACTGCAAATTATATGTTTTGAATTTTGAAAAATGGATTCCATATTCAGAATCAGTGGTTCCAAATTATGTTAATAGGATACTTTTTATTTTTGGGCATTATAAATAGTAACTACGGTAAATTTTATTTACCATAGTTAAAGGTAAATTGGGTAATTGAGGGTAAATATAAGATTATAAAATTACCCTAACACCTGCCAAAATCCTATTAGATGACTAAAAGTCGACCCATATCACCTAACGGTCAGATTAGATTCATTTAATAGACTTTTTTCCCTGAAAATAATTTAATTATTATTAAAACCAAAGAATGTGACAACATGTCACTTTCTTAAATATTATAAGTATAATTATTTTAATTTGGTGATAAAATTAATGAAACTTCAAACAGGAATAGTCTCTAGAAAGATAATACAATTATCTAAATCATAGTAATTTATTATGAATTTTTAGGGATTAAATAATTATCATTAATTATGACACAATTGTGATGTTGAAATTATTTTATTAATTAAAATATCAAATAAATGGTTTTAAAATATTAAAATAATTATTATATGAACTATTTAATGTGATCCACTAATTTTATAGATACATATGACATTTTATTAATCTATTAATGCTTTTAGTTCGAATATATCCTCTGTATATATTTTATTTAAATTCAAAGAAATGAATAGTGTCAAAAATGACACTATTGTTATTTTATAAAAATAACATATTATAAAATTGTTTAAAAATCACAAAAATATTTAAAAATTATAAATTAAAATTTATATAGTCGACAATGTCATAAAGTGTCAAATTATTTAAAATTCACAACACATATTTAATTATTAATAATAATTTAAAATTTAGAATATTATTACCACAAATAAAATTAAATTGATAAATAAGGATAAATCAAGTTGTTAATGTTTAAAATAAATTCCTAACATGTCTAAATTTTATTGGTTGATGAGATTAAAACCCTATCCCATATAATATTCAGATATGAGTCATTTTTGAAGTTTTTATGTGGGGTTGGGATTTAATATAAACTAATATTTCTTATATTTCCAAAGGTGCCCCTCTCCTCCCTTATAAAAGGGCACCTCCTCCCTCTCCTCCTCACACCAATTTGAGCCTTCATGTTCGGCCAAACCCTGACCATTTCACTTCCCCACTTCCCTAGAATCATCTTAGAGGTTCTGGTCTTCTTCAAAGACCAACCCTAGTGCCCTAAGAGGAGGTTAAGAAGAGGCGCGTCAAAAAGAGGTAATAACCATTACTGATCCTTTCCAAATTCTTTCTTCTTCAACATCTTCTTATTTAGTTGTTTCATTATGAAGTAATAACATAAGTATCACTCATATACTTTTATGTTATTATAAGTATGAAACAACCCTATTTCAACATCTATCCATCCTATGGAAAATGAAATCATCGCGCGTGCGTACGTACGGAATACCGTCTCCACACCGTGGTGTAATCTATTTTCCCACACCAGCTTACTTGGATGGGAATAATGGTGTAAATAATTACTATATATGATTATTGTGAAGTGATATTGATTCTGAAATAGTATACATACACTCCAATACAATTCCACGATCATGGGAATGATATCATCGCTCGTGCGTACGTACGGAATACCGTCTCCACGATGTGATGCGATTCGTTCTACATGATCTTCATTGCATAATGATTATATAAATGAATTGAATGAATAAATATGATATATAGTACATTAATACCATTCTGGAAATGATGTATCTATACCTTAAATAGAATAATAAGAATTTATTCGAAAAAACACGCATAAGAACAAAAAGTTATAAACACCCGAATAACAAGTAGCAATGAAATATTACTACTAAGAACCTAAGAATATGACCATATATGTTATAATAACAATAATTATGATTCTGTAATAAGTCAATAAAATTATTTAAATCATTATACAGGAGTTTCAGACACTTACGAGGCAAATCAGACCTAAGGTAAGGGAAATATCACAATCTAATTTTTATCCGAGATTGTTTATACTTTGGTATTTACTGGGGTGTATTTTGTCATCCACATCCATGTTTCCTAAATATGTAATATTATTTCCATCCACATAAAAATTTTTAAATCCAATTTTACCCTTCAGTGAGTTTTTAGTAAAGGATATGAAAGGAATATTTTGTCATTTTTTGTACGAGGTACTTTTTGACTTTTCCGACAAAAGTACGAAGAATGTTTTTTTAACTTATACGGCATGAATGTATTTTTAAAACATTATTTCCAAGAAGCTTCCTTTAAAAGTTTTCAAGTTTATTTTTAATCAACTTCTTTTAGTTTAGAATTTTACGACATGTTAAGAAATGAAAAGTGTTTTGGAAGCAGAAAGGATATTTTCCTCAAGAATGGAGTTCAAGTGTTTTATCAAAATTATTTTTCCATCTAAGATAATAAAGGGTTCTGTTTCTATCCCAATTATTACATTGATTTGATTATGTTGTGATGGAATTATATTTTTATGAATTCCTTTATCTTATATGAATTGTTTTATGTTGTCGCGATGTTTAAGATTCCCATTTTTATTACACGGGTTATGCTATGATTTATGGTTTCTGATTTTGTGGAACACATAAGAATGGTATCATTATGAGATGGGTGGGACCTATACATCCCTCCAATGCATTGGGTAAAGATTTTATATCTAATGAGATAAACATGGCTGGAACGGCAGGTTAAACCGGTTCAGTGAAACAGGACTAAAACGAGGAGTGAACTCGGTTCAGAAATGGAGTTTGTCTACTAAGATAGTCTTGGAAATGAGTCTTGACTAACAAGAAATGATTCTCTATGATTATGTGTGTATGACAACAAGTTTCATGTTTTAAGGTATTATTATTGGGATTACATTTCACTACTATGATTTATCCCATGTTATGAAATTATGATCTCTTTTGCAGGTTAATATTTCCAAAAGTTATGTTCTTATGTATATAATGTGATTGATATTTCTTTTGTTTACCCTTACTAAGAATTTGAGCTCACCATTTTGTATGTTTATTTCCCCAGGTTAGGAAGAAGGTTATTAAGTAGGATATTCCAAAAAGGGACTCTAGATATGATGAAATGAATGGGAGGAAAAGTAGATGCTTTATGAACCAGTTGTTTATGTTTCCCAGTTTCTAAAGATTCTATACCTATACGGTCCTTCCATTTTTTTGTTAAATGTTGTAATAAGTGTGATTCAATTTTCAAGTATTAACAATGTCTGTAAAGTATGGTTCATTATAAGGAAAAATGTGAAATTAAGGTTTTTGAAATTGAGAAATTTTATAATTGTAATCGAATTAATTATAAGATATTGAGATTATAAATTTTATAATTAATAAATGAATTAATTATAGTATATTGATATTATGATCTTAATAATTAATTGTTGAATTAATTATAGGATAATGAGATTAATAATTGAATAATTAATTGATGAATTAATTATGGGATTATTGGGGTGGTGGATTTTGGTTAATTAATTGGGAAATTAATTAAGGGTATTGGTGTGATGAACTAATTGTTGAATTTGAAATAAAATTTAGATAATTAACTAATTTTAGTAATGAAACTGAAAAATTAATTAATTGTTTGGTTAATTAATGAATTTGAGATGATTAATAAAACATTACGTTAATTAATGAAATTGAAGTGATTAATTAATTATTGAGTTAATTAATGGGATTGAGATGAGTAATTAAATGTTTAGTTAATTAATGGGGTTGAGATGATTAATTAATTTTAGAGTTAATTGATATGATTGAGTTGATTAAATAATCATTGAATTAATTAATGTAATATTATTGAAATGATGAATGGTAACAATGGTATTCATAAGAGAATTTGAATCTAGAATTGTAATAATGAAATTATGATATATGATATGAAATATAGAATGGTAATAAATGAATTATGAGATATTTCATGAGATATAGAAAGGTAAAAATGTAATTCTAATACATGATATCCCTTTGGGATAGTTTAGACTCTAGCATGGGCCGAAGAAGGTATTGAGGTTTGGGTGTTCTCGAGAACTTGGGGGGTTTATGTTGTTAAATAAAAAAAATTGATAATGTGAAAACTATTTACCTATACATTGTGTTTATTTATTTATAAAAATTATAACACTGTTATTGAATGGATATTGTTTTAGGTGTATTTTGGTGGTGGCCTACTGAGTTGTACTCACAACCTTCTCAAGTTACCTGATTAAGAACAGAATAAATTTCATGGTTGCATGATAGGTTATAGGAAAAGGCCCTATGTTAGATGATTGATTTGGGGATAGATTATGGATGAGGGAACGGGATATGTTTCAGGACCTTCTTGGGAGCTTTCAGTTTATTTATGTTTGAGTTTTCATTTTGACAGTGCAAATGTATTTTTTCATGGACTATGAAATATTTAGTTTTGAAACTGTATCCCAAATTTTTGTTATCTTTCTATACTGGTATTATTCTGGTTATGATACCATTTGGTTATTCCATTTTTATTATTTATTAATTTTATTGAGTATTTCTCATATAAAAAGAGGTTATAGTATCCCCATGATCGATAATAGACTCTCACTTCTAGTTAAGAGCCTATGGTGTACAGATATGTGCACTTGAGGTCATGTGACTGACTGAATTAGGGTGCATGTGTCTATAACCCAGGTCGGGATGTTATAAAGTTGTATAAGAGATTTATTCTCTTTTCTTCTTATTTTATCTTACTATTTGGGAAAGGTATAGAGGATACTATGTAGAGGCAGGCCTTGGTTATGAGCTTCGGCATGGGAGTAGCTAACCCATGTATGGGGGAGAATTAAATTACCAATGGTGGCATTATCGTTATTGTTGTTTTCTGTTATAGTTGAAAATTATTTCACTGTGGGGGATGAAATTGTTGTGTGATTTGATTATTGTTTTAGAGATTGTTGAGGTTTGATTTTTGGTCCGGTAATTCATGAGAGGTGAGTATACATTCATCATTCTAGTAACTCATTATTACTTTTTAATATGCATAATTTTAGTCATGGAAGGGAAAATGGATTTGGGAAAGTTTTTAAACATTAACTATTCTTCCATTATTGTGAAATTGATTTAAGAAGGGTGCCTAATATGAAATTAAAAGTATTAAAATTATAAAATATGTGAATAATTAGATGTATAGATGAAAATCATGAATTATGAAAGTAATTTAACATTTATTAACCTTGACCTAAATGTAGGATGGTTATGGGTAGTAATATCTTATTAGGTTTGACCATGTGGTAGGGTTTGGGAAAAAATAATTGTTGTGCATTATTTTTTTCCTGTATATGTGTTAATGTTGAGAATAGTATCTTAAGGTGGGTCTTTTGATCCTATAGTTATTCCTATGTGGCAATTCCTATTAAGAGGATAATAGGAGGACATGGGTATGGATGTTCCTCCAATGGTAGAACCTGAGGCACCGATAGTGTTGGGTGAGGAAGTTGGAGGGTAGTTCTTGGAGATTTTTCTTAGTTCATGAAATTCGTAGAAAGAGACCCTAGGCAAGTTATGAATAGAATGTCTGACTTGATGAGGGATTTTTAGTTGCAACACCCTTTGGATTTTTCTAGAGAAGGTAGACCTATGGGAGATGAGTTTGGGATTGAGTTTATCTAAGCTATACTAGACCCTTTGGAGACTCCTACTTAAAATATGTTCAATATGGATTCTTATATGCTGTAAGGATTATTTAAGCACTATTGGAACATTTAGGCTCACACTAGATAGGCAGATGATATGTTATGAAAGGACTTATTTAGGTGGTTCTTGGAGAACTTTTATCTAGAGATGATAAGGTAGGAGATAAAATATGACTTCATGAGGTTGACTTAGTGGTATATCAGTGATGGACTATACTAGATGCTCTATAGGCTTTCATCTATTTTCTCAAATATTGGTAGCATATGATGCTACTTTGGAAAAACAGTTTCAGGATGGACTAATAATTGAAATTAAGACCCATGTGAACATATTTAGGCCTAAACAGTTTTCATAAGGGGTAAATGATGTTATCATAGATGAGGGAAACCTTAAAGAGGCTTCTAGTGCATGATAGATGGTTGCTTTGGGATATGCATGAGGTACGTCTTCAAACATAATGAGGAATCATTATGTGAACATTATCCAAAGAAGTGGAAAACATAGTCTTCTAGGGGGAATGTTTGTAACACATGACCTTTCTCTTTTGCTTTTCCACCAGTGGAGTAGGCCAGGATACTGTTGTAAATATTATCCCCAGCCACTAGTGGAGTGTCAATCATTCAGCAAGATGGGACATCTGCAAAATTCATATAGGGACATATGACTAAGGGTTAATGATGGGATATCTAGATAGAATTATAGTGTGGGAAGGGGATATTATAAACCATATCATGTTATAAGATGGAGTTATATTGGTCATTGTATTAGAGGAAATGGATTCATGACTTTTGTGTAAAAGTTCCCATATCATAAGAGTGACGCATCTCAAGGTTATTAGATTACATCACCAGAAAATGGGGATGATAGTTCCCAGAAGTTCACCCTACACTAGTTTATATCAAGGATAGACCACCAATGGTAATAGGTACTATTCTTGTATCTACTACTATATCTAGTTTCTTATCTGATACTATTTCCCCTCATTCCTTTACTTCTTTGAAACTTTTAAATTGTTTGAGCATGGAAATAGAGTTTGTAAGTGGGGTGTCGATTATAGACACACTATTGGGAGTATGGTCTTTGGAAATATTATTGTGCAATGAATTCTTGAAGTTTTTGAATATCGTTTCCAATGGGATCTATATATTATTAACATGTCAGGCTTCGACCTAATTTGGTTATTGACTAGTTAGTAGCATAATGAACCCATAGTGACTGTTACCATATGAGGGTGACATTGACATCTCCTAAGGGTGAAAAATATATTCACCATAGAGATTTTGATATCTAGTTAGGATTATGGGGTTTAATTACATAGAAACTGGGGGATCTCATAGAATAAGTTTCTAGTTTGTTTCTAGAAGACCGAGGAGTAAATTATAGTGTCTTTACACTAGTAGTGGATTGGTTTCAGGACATGTTTCCTAAATACTAATCAGTGCTACCTCCTAAGAGAGATGTGGAATTTACTATTGAACTCATGCCAAGAGCGGAACCAGCTTTTATTCCACCCTATAGAATGACACCAATAGAGCTTCAAGAGCTCAATACTCAGCTAGATGAGTTGATGGATAAGGGGTTTATCATTCTAAGTTTTTCACCTTAGAGATCACTTGTGTTGTTTGCAAAGAAAGCTGATGGGAGTTTTCATACATGTGTCAATTACCAGAAGTTTAATTAGATGGCTGTTTTAGACGCCAAAAAAAGTCTTTAACTCATGGAGGAAGTTTTGAATTGACAAAGCGAAGTCATATTCGGACTCAGAGGTCGGGTCTGGAGGACCTAGAAGTGGTGCGCGTAATTAAAGGGAACTCGCGCAAAAAATGTTGTTCGCGCGAAGGACTCCCGGGATTCGCAAAAACGAACCGGCGTGGCACGCAATTTTTCATGCCCGGTTCCACGCAGGGAGGCCTTGCGCTCCGATTGGTCCCGGTGCGGAAGATTTCGTGCGGCGCCCTAATTCTGCGACGGCGGATGCCTATAAATAAAAGGTGACCCCAACTGATTCGGGGTTGAAGAATTCAGACCAGCTCTCGTGCGCGCAATTCGGACTCCCGCACGTGCAATATGACTTCCAAGTAATTCCCCATTTCACGCAACCTTACCCTAGGGTTCTCATTTTCACGCAATCCCACTGGCTTAAGTGAATTTTCCAAACTCCTCCGTGTTTTTCCTTTGCGCGCAATCCTTTCCCCTTGTGCGCTATCCCCTCCAATTGCATGAAATCTCTTCCAAATTGCGCACAATCCTTTTGTTAGGTTTTGCCATACCTTAGGGATCGGCCATTACCCTCGCGCGTAATCCAAGCACTTTGCACGTAATCCCCCTTGCTGCGCGCAATCCTTCTTCCCCAATTGCGCGCCATCCCGGTGTTTTGTGTGCAAACCTTCTCTTTGCGCGCAAAACCCAGGACCCCTCACCATGACTCCCTCTGGGGTGCCTACTTGCATAGGCACCTGATGTCCTCCATACTGAGCATGCACGTGATGCATTGTTTTCCCGTACAGCCTTCCAGGCTTGTACGAAGTAACCTCACGGTCCCTTAGGCGTTGTTTCTTGTTGCGTTGCTTTGCCTCGTGCTTCTTCGCACATGCACGCTAATGGCTATTGCTTCTTCGCATAGCCATGCAAACGTGGACCCCTCGATGGTTCGCCCTTCGTCCCCCCTTCACTACGGCATTGCCGATGCCTTCCCTCCCACAAGGGGTAGAGAATTTTGGACATGTAAGCCCTAGGGGTGTGGATCGAACCCACCTCGTCCGAGCTGCAGGAGGTTAAACTACCAAGCACCACATCCTGAACACATGACGTTAAACTGTGGTCCTACCCCATGCCTCGCACGTCGGGTCCTTCCGGGTTGGACATTCTTTACGCCTCTAGTCTCCACAGGAATGGATTCTTCCTCACATGGAATGATATCCTTCCTCTCGGAGTGGAGTTTGTCCATGGGGGAAGGGCTGCCTCAAAGCGTAACCCCCTAGCCTCTCTTGCAAAAAGTTGCACCCATGCACCTCCGTACTTCCCCACTACCAAGGCCAGTGGAGGGTGTGATAGGGAACGGGGCATCTCCTTTGTTTGGTCCCAAATCCCTCTCCCTCTGTGCATTGTCGCACCACGGGCCACCATCCTGGAGTAAGCCCTGTCACTAAGGGATGCTAACCACGCGTAAGCCCCTGTTTCCTCTTTGGGCTGCTCAACACGTAAGCCCCTTTCCGATTCTCATGGACGCACCCTTCACGACGTGATCGTTGGGTCCCTGCTACCTCTTGTGTTTCACACCGAGCATGACTCACATGGGCTTAGAGCGAGCATCGACCAAGACATCCCATGGGCCACCTCAGAGCGTAATCCCCATCCCAATGAACTAAGTGGACTTTGATCCATGCTAACGCATGGTACATAGGAAGCCTCCACAAGGTTCAAGCCCATTACCTGGTCGTTCCGACCCCTCTTTCTTGTCGGTTCGCTAATCCCATGGGTCGCCTCAGAGCATAAGCCCCATGCCTTCATCCTGCATGACGTTAAACTATATGCCTTCATCCTGCATGACGTTAAACTGTATGCCCGTCATGCATGACGTTAAACTGTATGCCCCGAACTACGTGGAATTTGATCCGTACTAACGCACGGTACGTAGGAAGCCTCCATGAGTTTCAAGCCCATCACTTAGTTATTTTGACCCCTCCGCGTTGTTTCACCAGCACTATTATGGGTCGCCCCAAAGCGTAAGCCCCATATCCAACACCCACGTCTCATCCTGACCTCTCCCTCGAGCCCACGTGCCTCGGGAATCTTGTTCCCTAGCCCGGAGATCTTACTTCCTCCAGGATCCAATCCATGCGTTCATTCTCTCGGGTCGCCTCTTCAGGTGTCCAACTGTATCACCGAACTATTCAGACATTGATTCCCTTCCATGGGGATATGTAGGAAGCCTCCATGAGGTTCAAGCCAGCCACTCCATCACCCATCCTGATTTCTACCCAGGCCACCACATCCCGGTGGGATCATGCCACCTCATTCCACTCCATAGTATCTGGGGAGCCGCCCATGTGCTGGCCCAAATATTGGTGTCCCCCCTAGGGGGTCCTTCAATCTGATCCACTCTCAGTGTTCTGATCAGTCCGATCCGTCTCCGCAAGACGTTAAACTCGCGGCATACCCCATGTTAAACATGGGGGGCTGAGGAAAACCTCAGATGACACACAATTCCCCACGTTCGATGTGGGATGCCTCGGGCTTCCGAGCCCTCGAGAATCCCTATATAAGGGACAGAAGACATACATGTCAATCCCCTAGTGTTAAGGCGCGCCAACGACACCCTAGTGTGACCATTCCCCTCACCGAAGGTTGCTGCCCCGACCAGACCCCTTGGAGAATCCCGACGGAAGTAGCGTAATTAACTGGTGTGCATGAAAATATGGCACCTGGAATGAGGTTCACGAATACGTATTAAATCTAAGAGGGGGACCCGGACTAGGTGATGAGCTCCAAGAAGGAATCCAAAGATGGAATAACTGACATCCCATCATTCCAGCTTCGATCAAGGAGAAGACTTCCCTGAATAAGGAACGAATGTTGCCCGCCTTTGGAAAGCGGGAATGCGGGGCCACAAGCCGCGTGTCCTCCCCTGCCTGACGGATGTGCACGTACCCCTGCATAAAAGCATAAAAAATAGAAAATGGTGAACTCGACATGAATCTCTTATCCTCAATACGGAGACTGGTAGTGTTCAGAGTGTCGGAAGATTAACATATCACCTGGTCTGGGCACCTAGCACCAGGACATGAGACCCGCCAAGGGTTGAGGCAGTCAGGATGTTGATCACTTTGTTCTGTGACGTCGTCAGCATGGATCCCTCTTACCGATCACGAAAGACGGAATGGTGTTGGGTTATTGGTTGTAGATTTCTTTTCCTATTAGCGCTAATGGGTTCATCTTCCTACTTCCTGGAATTAGATTATTGCATCCGGAGCTCGATCGCCACCTACCCACCGGTACAGGGGCAGGGGCAGTACCAATGCGGCCACCCCGTGTGGTTCCGCCTTTTCCACAGCTGCTTCGACTCCAACTGCCATAACTGTCGGGCACTCATGCCCCCTCTCCCCATCAGAGATCATCCAACGAAGGGTGCTCAACGACCTGGTTCGTATGTACAAGGAGGAAGGGGTCATCCCCACCAGGGACATGGCCCATTTGGATCTAGAGGTAGTTTCACTTTACCACCATCGTCGCCCCCGAGGGCTGCGCAGGGAGCCGCTGCTCCCCACTCCGACGTTCAACCATTTCGGGAGCCTATCCCAGGAGCACCTTAACACCACCCTTCCCTGCACCAATGAGGTTGGGGATGTCCGGGTTAGCCCGATCGGAGACCCGTTCTAGGGGTTCACGGTAAGGGCTCCCACTGGGCTGCATCGACACCACCGCCCGAATCGCTGGGCCGAGGAGCAGGAAATCTTCGTACCCGCACCACCGGCTCCAACCCATATGACCCGATGTTGGCGTCGGGCGCGAGCGGAAGAGAAGGTCTGCCCCGGGGAACCAACATCAGCAAAAATTGTGGCCTGGGCCACATCTGACCCCTGTTATCAGACCCCCGCACACGTTGAGCAGGGGCAGTCACATGCCCGACCCGGATCGAGTCCCCGACCACCCTGCAGGCATGTTGTGTTGACTCTCCCAGTCACTGTAATAGGAAATGGCCACTGCGGGCCAATCCGCTATAGTTCCATCCAAAATGAAGGCCTACTCCGTGCCATCGATCTAGAAAGCAGAAGGCTTCTCCGTGACAGATACGCTCCGAGTATGGATTTTTCTAGCACTCACTGCACTGGGTACGGGGTCACTTCCCCTACCGCTGGCCGCGAGTATGGAGTCGTTGCATATCTGGTCACTTGCCCGCATGAAGGTCCTCCCCATGTCCCTTTCGACATCTGTCCTGGTGCTCCTCGCACCCCGGCTTCCAGTCCTCTCCGCCCCAACACAATTGCAGCTAGAGGATTCTGTGATGGAAATCATCCCTACCCCGAGGAGCCACCCAGGGGAAGGAAGGCGGGACATCGTCGCCGTAAGAGATATGTCAGGGATGTCCAGACGGAAATCAAACCAGTTCGTTTCTTGGACTCTAAGGAGGATTAAGACTCAGTGATGGAACCTCCCCCGGTCCTTTGAGTCGAGGGCAGGGATAGGGATGCGACGTGTCAGTCTCGTACTCCCCGAATGTGAGATCTGTATGATCCCCTCCACCCTCCGAAGGTATATCCAGATGGATAAAGACTTGGGGTTCCCCCATGGGTCAAACTTGCAGTTACCGTTGGCTTCTCCGGAAGCACCTTCCACCTCAGTCAGAGAGGGTGGATAACATTTCTGGTGACCGAAGGAAGAGTCACAACATGACACACCCTCGGAAAGCACTGACGCTGTGACAGGTGGCATGTTCGCCAGACCATCCTATCTTGACTTGGAAGCTAGGAAACTGCAACCCATGGAGGACGACATAGGATTGGCGGTCAATCTGCCTTCTTGCCGTATTCTCTGCAGGCCAGCCCACCGGACCGACGGCCTTATTCGACACCACTTCAAGTTCCCTGGCCATTCTCGGTTGATGAGCAGGGGTAGCAAGGGCCGGATCCCGAACTAGAGTCATGGAGCTTCTGGACCGTCCTCACAGCAGGCCACTTCCCCAAGAAGTTTTTTCTGGTCGTAGGATAAGATTTTGATATACCAGAATCGCTCACCCTAGGAGAGTTTGAATGTTTCTGCCTGACTCTCCGGGATACTCACTCTCGTCTTCACCATCAGCGAGCGCCTTATACCAAGAGTCAAGCCCATCTCGAGGATATCAGTGAGCAATTCCATCAGGTCGACCTGGCCACGCTCCCCATGGTTCGGCACCCCGAGTCACTTGGAAACCATAGGTCCATCCAACAAAAATGTGTCCAGAGTTTTCAAATACTCCGCAAGGTTATCGAGGAGGTCACCCCCATGCACACGTCTGTGGATGGGGGCAGTACGCTTCCCTTCTTTTCAGTGCGATTCGCTGACAGCCTGACTCACTAGGTGGCTCTGAGAGAATACCGCCAAGGGAAGTGGCGGTCAACATGGCCGACCTTTCGAGAAAGGTAAATGGTGTGGAACTTCTCGATGGGACTCACCCCCTGAGGAGAGGCCACTACTAGACCCATCTGGGAGGATTAATCACCAACAGAGGAGCCTCTTATGTCTCCTCACACCCACTGAGGCATTAACACTTATCCAAAACATCGGCAAGGTTAAAGAGCACATCAGGGCTGTCAAGCTCGCTGACCCATATGCCACGGTACAGAAGGTAGGGGAAGATCCCGAGAAGTCCACACTGTGCCAATAGCTTTCTGAACTGAAAAGGATGGTTGATGAGATCCTGGCCGAACGCATTGAAGAGTGGCGGGCTGACTACGGTGATCCTAGGTCTGGACAACAGGGGCAGGAACAACTACCCCTCGACGAGACTCTCCAGGGAAACTGCGATCATGTCATGTTCTCCGACAGAGGAGAGGCTGGAGCTCATGGAAAGAGGGCGCGATACGTTTCGCAGAACCCTCCTGAGTGGCGTGATCACTCAAGGTACCCCACTCGGTTTCCTCCCGCTTCCCCAAGAGTCACTCCACCAGCAGCCCCACGACCTGCGGAGCTTGACTACCAGATTGAAGAGCCCGGCAATGCGCTTGTGGTTAGGGATCCCTGTCAGGATAGGAACCCGCTTCTGGACGATCCGATGGAGGCGCTCATCGCCTACTTAGAGGCTGTGGAAACTTGGCAGGTGGCAATCTCACCGGATGGAAAGCCATACCTGGCATGGGTGGATGACATTCTGACCCCTCCGGGATTTGGGAACCCCAATTTCGCCCCCTTTAATGGGACTGGAGACCTGCCACAGCACCTGGACCACTTAAAATCATGTTTTGGGACTATGTTAGGAACTCCGGCACAGTAGGAGGCTGCCAAGCTCTGTTGATTCGTCCAGACACTAGAAGGACCAGCACTCGTCTGGTACAGCCAGCTTTCTATTGGATATGTGACTAGCTGGGAGGACCTTCATAGGAAATTACTCTACCAATTCAGTTCCACAACCCAGAAGATGAACATCACAGACCAATTCAGGTGCAAACAAAGGCCCGATGAGCGAGTCGCAGACTTCGTTTCCCGGTGGATGGGGCTCACATACTTTCTTGACATGCCACTAACTCAGGATAAATTACTGAAAATGCGCATAGGGAATGTCAAGGAAGAGCTGGTTCCTTCTCTGATCACTCAGAATTACCCTGGAGGGTTTTGGGACATCTCATACAAGGCTCAGCGCCTCGTAGAATCCCTGCAACCGGCCAGTCAGGAACACTTGTTGCCTCCTGTGATCCTTGCAAGGAGAGCCGCCAGAGCGGAACCCACTGTTGTGGCCCAGATAGAGGCCCACACGCAGCTAGAGTTTCTACCAGTGAAGCCAGCTCCACATCCCCATAGGGGTCCGCCCCCATGGGCAAATCCACCGGCCTAGCAACGATTGCCTCAAAATTGGCAGGCGCCTCCATGTAATGAATCGCCGCCACCGAGGCGTGATAATCAGGCTCTGCCTCCTCAACATGATCCTCCGGCCCCGTGTCAGGGCCAGCCTCCAAGAGCCCCCTTTCCAGATAGAAGGAATTAGGCATACTCGTTCGATGAGTCCCAGGTCCCTGGTTATTCACATAGTGCTCTAGAGCAAAGAATAGTGTGGCTACCTGAGTGTCGAAAGCTGGAAGAGGCACATCTCACTGATCACCCCAACTACTGCCCTTATCACCGGACCCTGGGACACACCATCCAGCGATGCTACGTGTTCAAGGACTGTCTCCAAGACCATATTTACATCAATATAGTCAGGTTGGTCCCAGCCCCGACACAAGTGGAAGGTGTCTTTGTGAGACCAGAGGGCGGTAGTGGAAACGAGGATGAGTGGCAGCAGGTTTTCGACCATGGGTCACAGAAGTATAACGACTGGATGGACCGCAAGATGGTCACATGCGCCCATGGCATCATCTGTGCCCGCCTGAATCAGCCAGAGCCCTCAGAATATCCGAACGCTACCTTGACATCGTCATCCTAGCCTACCTCTTTCGAGAAGAGCAAGAAGCGGTGCAAGAAGAAAGAAAGTGCCCTTCCAATGTCTTCATCATCAGGCACTCTAAGAGATTTTATGCCCCCAGAAATGGGGATCCCTCCGAGACTCTGTTCGGAAGTGGATGATTCCTCGAGTGATAGTCAGGGGTACGCTTCGGTTAACACCGTAGAGTTGGTAAATCTCTTTTTGACTCCCGACAATGAGGAACGCCAGGTGGACCTTCCCAATGTCCCCTGCCATCACCAACGTCGGCGGAGCCATGGATACACGAATCGCCGGGGCTCGATAGTTATCACCTTGAGCCAGGTCGTGCGCACTGCTGAAACTAGGTAGTAAGCCCAATACAGAGCTCAGCACACACAACCCCTTCATCCGGTATCGACAGGTTCGCCTCTACCACTGTTTGTGTTGCTGGATCAGGCAGAACCGCCTTGGCCCTGCCGCGACCAGCTCTTCCCTGCTACCATCTGACCCCAGCCTTCCGGTCCTAATCCAGTAGCCACTCTCCGGGATTCGACAAGTGTACAACAAGATGTTCCTAGTACTAGTCAGTCACTGGTCCCGCCAGTAGGGCCCTCCATGCCTCCAATCGCAGAGAAGCCTCCTGTAAGAAGAAGGTCATGTTTGGCCTAAAAGTATGATGTTCTGAAGAACCTGGATGGAATTCTAGCAAGGCACTCTATCCTTGAGGCTCTTCGCCTGTCGTCTAAAATGCGTGAGGCACTCGCCGAGGCCCTAAAGAGCCCCCTCTAGTTTGAGATGGAGGTAGAAGCTGCAGAAGCCTTCCACACCGAGGTGATTGAGAACACCGAATTCCAGGAAGTTATCTCGTTCTCTGGTGAAGATTAAGACCCTCCCATAGAGGGGCACATTCTCCCACTGTACATCAGTGGCTAGTTCAATGGCCTGGAAGACTGATGTTGTCTTGTTGACTCAGGTTCCGGGATTAACCTCATCCCAAATCGAACACTACGGAGGCTGGGGTTGTCTGAGGATGATTTAACTCCCTCCAACCTCAGGATCCAGGGGTATGACAGGACCGAGAAAACTCTACTTGGCAAGATTTTGTTGAAGACCCAGTTCGGTGGCCTAATTTCCAGCACCGAATTCATGGTTGTCTCTCAGGACACTGCCTACAATGTGTTGATGGGCAGGCCATGGCTCCACCTTCACATAGCGATCCCCTCATCGTATCACTAGTGCCTCAAATACTCTCTTAATGGTCGAGTAGAAGTGCTCCAAGGAGATGCGTCTCCTTTTTCCTCTTGTGAAGCCTGTTATCTGGATGCCGACTATTACAAGAGAAAGGACAAGTTGGTTCTGGCAGGTGAGGTCGAGCCCGCCACTTTCAAAAGTGATCCCTGGGTGGGTTTGGATGATGCTTATGTCTTCCCAATCCATCGGTTAGAGGCCACATCCCCTGACATGGGGCAATGCTTTGTTGTTTTGGGTACCAGAGGAAGGCATATTCCCAGGTCCAAGCGGTAGTGGTAAATCACCTAGTACTCCTACACCAACTAGGCTCAGGTGATCCCCGAGCCTCCTACCCCTGTACGGTATCGGGACGTCAGTCTCATGGCAACGACGGTACGTTATACCTGTCTCTTCCACCGGGCCGACTGGCTCAAGCCGACGCGCCACTACTAATTTGATTTCATAAAGCGTGGCCCTTTGGGCCGAAGACCAGATGGGATTGGATCAACCACCTTTTTCAACTTGGTCTCCATAGTGCATGATTCTCCTGATATGATTACCACTGCCACCCAAGCCTGCACCAGCTTCCCATCAAGGTCTGGTAGCCCTGAAGCAGCTCCCCCCATGGATGATCCCTCCAATGGTGGAGAGGAGGACATGGAAGATATTCCCCCTTCCTTTGTGGATGTATTCTCCACCACGGTCAACGAGTTAGTGTAGGTGAACCTCGGTAGCAAGGCGGACCCAAGACCCACATTGGTCAGCACCGCTATGCCCCCGAGGAGCGGCAACAATACATAGACTTTCTTAGATAGCACCGTGATTTGTTCTCTTGGAGCTATGATGAGATGCCAGGACTAGATCCTCACATAGCCGTCCACTACCTTGGCCTTCCGGCAATCCATCGTGGGTTCAAACAGCCTCCCAGAAAGATGCACCCTTCTCACAGTGCCACGGTTGAGGCCGAAGTTGAAAAATCTATTAAAGCCAACTTCTCCAAGGAAGTTCAGTACCCCCGGTGGCTAGCCAACATTGTGCCAGTCAGGAAGAAGAATGGAAAAATCAGGGTCTGTATCAACTTCCGAGATCTCAATCACCAGTGTCCAAAGGATGATTTTCCCCTTATAGTGACAGAATTGTTGATCGATGCCATAGCCGGGTTCCAAGCCCTCTCCTTCATGGATGGGTATTCTGGGTACAACCAGGTCTGGATGGCCCCCGAGGATGAAGAGTTCACTGCCTCCAGGGCCGCCCATGGTACTTTCTGATACCAGGTTATGCCCTTCATCCTGAAGAATGTGGGTGCCACCTATCAACGGGAATCCATCGCATATTCGAGCCCATTTTCGGGACACTGGTGGAGTTCTACGTGGATGATCTGGTGGTTAAATCTCGCCAACGCTAGGACCATCTCAAATACCTTGAGAAAGTGTTCGGCTTCCTCCGTTCTCGCCACCTGAAGATGAACCCGTTGAAATGTGCCTTCAGGGTCACCTCTGGAATGTTTCTTTGCTTCATTGTAAGATACTGAGGCATCGTGATCGACCCGGAGAATATCAAGGCCATCATCCAGATTCCTCCCCTGAGTAATATTCGGGAGATCAGAGGCCTCCAAGGCCACTTAGCCTATATACGCCGTTTCATTGTGAATCTAGCCGGAAAGTGTAAGCCCTTTTCCTGGCTCATGAAGAAAGGCGCCACCTATGAATGGGATGAAAAGTTTCAGACTGCCTTTGAGGTAATCAAGTAGTATCTGCTCCAACCTCCAGTCCTGATGCCACCCATTTCAGGAAAGTCACTGGTCCTTTATGTGACCGTCCTGGACCGGTCCCTCGGTGCACTTATCGCCCAGAAGAATAACAAGGGAACAGATAATATCCTCTACTACCTCATCCGCATGCTCCTCGATACAGAAGATAGATATTCTCCCATCGATAAGAGCTTCATGTCGCTCATATTTTCCATGCAGAAATTGCAGCACTACTTGCAGCACCATGAGGTACAGCTAGTCTCTCGTGTAGACCCGTTGAAATACATCATGAATCGACCTATGTTGACCGGCTGATTGGTTCGCTGGGCGGTGATCCTCCATGAGTTCGACATCAGGTTCGTACCTCAGAAGGCTATCAAAGGAAAAGTGTTGGAAAACTTCTTAGGTGACCACCCAACCTCTGTGGATCAGCCACTGAATCTAGGCTTTCCTGATGAGGTAATCCTCTCAGTTGATCATGCCATCCCATGCTGGCCGATGCACTTTGATGGTGCCTCCCGGAGCCCCACTGGTAGAAGGCTCAACGATCCTAGGCTCAATATAGTGGGCCTGGGTGTCATCTTCATCAACCTGGAGCAAGACGTTCTGTCGTATTCGTTCCTGCTGTAAGAAGGCTGCACCAACAATGAGGCAGAATATCATGCCCTCATCACTGGCCTCAATATGGCTCTCGAGATTGACGTGCCCCATCTTCATGTGAAAGGGGACTCTGAGCTAGTCATCATGCAATTCAATGGTGACTATGTTGTCAGAAATCCGGAACTCGTGCCATTACTGGAGTTCACCCTCCGTATAATGGCTATGTTCCCTTCTCGGCTTGAGGTCGTTCACATTCCCCGGTCGCAGAATAGTTGGGCAAACACTTTGGCCAGCTTGGCCGCATCACTTGCGGAGCCCGAATAGGGCAACCTGATTATCCATATGGAACACCAGAGAGTCATTTCTCCTATTATCCTGAAGGATGATCATGGCCCATGGGTGAACCATCTCACCGCTGGTGCCCCTATGTTAGGATCCCCGGGGACATCAGATGCGGTAGTCGAAGTATTTTCTGACTGGAGGACGCCCTTGGTTGAATACCTCCAACACGACAATCTTTTATTGGACCGAGCCGAGCGCGAGCGAATCCGATGCCACGCGCTTCAGTTTACCCTTCAGAGCGGTCGCAACCTTGAGAAGCTCCTTTACATACTAGGATTTGATGGTGTTCTCCTCTGTTTCCTTCAAGGAGTCGAGATCCCTTAGGTCATGCAAGAAGTGCATGCTAGTTCCTGTGGATCCATTCAGGCCGGGTTGAAGTTGTCTCTCCAGATTCGGAGGCTGGGGTACTTTTGGCCCTCCATGATCCATGACTGTATCGAGTTCTCCAAGAGGTGTCACGCGTGACGAATTCATGCCAACTTTTTGCATCGGTCACTGGAGCCCCTCCACACTACCAAGTATTCTTGGCCCTTTACAGTCTGGGGGTTGGATGTTGTGGGACCTTACCCATCGGCGACGGCTCGCCGATGCTAGTTCATCTTGACCACTACGGACTTCTTTTCCAAGTGGGAAGAGGTAATTCCTCTCAAGGAAGTCAAATCCCTTTCTATCGCTGACTTTGTGAGTTCTAACATCTTCTATTAATTTGGAGTACCTCATGCTATCCTCATAGATAACGGAACTAACTTCCGAGCAACCGAGCTGAAGAAATTTTACACCAAGTACAACATTCACTCTAACCATACCTCCCGCTATCATGCACAGGTGAATGGACAGATCGAGGAGTTTAACAAAACCCTCTCTAAAATTCTGCAAAAAAATGGTTGGGCTCAACAAGAAAAGTTATCCGGAAAAGATCCCCAATGCCCTCTGGACTTATCGGATGACGACTCGTAACTCCACCCGGGTGACCCCGTATTCCCTGGTGTATGGAGCTGAGGTCGTCCTGCCCATCGAGATTCAGTTGCCCACATTGCGCATGGCGGTCTACGACCAGCACGCGCTCGATAGAGTTGCTGAAATCCATTTAGATGAATTGGAAGCGCTGGACAAGAATAGGCTATGTGCATTTTACAACCTGGAAAGGCATCAGAGCATGATGGCTCGAGCTTTCAACAAGAAGGTTCGCCTCTGACCTTTCCTTCAAGGAGATCTGGTACTGGCCCTCAGGGCGCCAGTGATTCCCTGAAGGAAACCACCCAAGTTGGAGCCCAAATGGGAGGGGCCTTTTATCATCCATAAGGTCTAACCCAATGGTGCGTATTACCTGGTGACTACGGATGGTGAGCGTGTAACTCCTCCCACCAATGCCAAGTTCCTCAAGAAGTACTTTTCTTGAGGCCCCTAGGGTCCAGCATGACCCTAAACTGCATTTGGTCCTACATTTGGACCCCTAGGGTCCCCCATGACCTTAAAATGGATAAGGGTCCCCCATGACCTTAAACTGGATAAGGGTCCCCCATGACCTTAAACTGGATAATGGTCTAGCATGATCTTAAACTACATTTGGCCCTGCATTTGGGCCCCTTTTCCGAGTTCTAATACCTAAAACTAAGACCCTTATGGTCTAGCATGACCTTAAACTGCATGTTCGTCCTTACTGCAAGATGTTAAACATCAAGCTGGCCAGGTCTCCCTGACTGAGACCCAGCCTCAGGCCCCTTGGCCTTCTCGGGCCCCTTAGCCTATTTCTTACCCGGGGTGTGCGGAGTAGTGAAGGACTATGTCCTCATTCACTATGGGTTACCCGCCGCGCCGTACACATTCCGGGAAGAAATTCCCCTTTTCTTCCTATATGATGTTAAATTTTACTTCAAAAACTATGTGTGGATTGATTCCCATCCTTATGGGATACGTAGGACCGCCTGAACACCTAGGATTTAGGTCCATCCCCATCTCTTAAGATATCCCATGATCTCCCGGTCACCTCGGCCTCTCGGCCTATCCCTCCCCACAGGGGGGGGATATATAGGTGTGGTACAAGGTTTTTGGAACCATGCCCCACTCCTCCTGGGAATCCACCATCTTTTGGAAACTCTCAAACTGAGCCCTTCGACCCTTTCCTATGGTCCACTATTGTGCTCAGAGTACTCTGGTCTAGGACATTGAGTGTCAGATTCGACTAAGGCAAGTTTCCAGCCTCTTTCCAAGCTTCATGCTCCCTTTCATCTGGGCCCTTGTTATCTCTCACACCTAGAGGGACCCTCAGGAATGGTTTGGATAAAATGCCTAAGGGTTCTCCTACCATCACGGTCCAACACCCCTGAGGGTTTCATACAACAAATTGATAGAAATCCCGCATTTCTAACATGGTCAGTGGTCGATGCTCATTTTTTTGTCCCCATTTTAGGCTAACGTGACAGGGTGTTGTGTTTCGAACATGGTCAGCAGTAATACTAGGTCGTCACGCTGGATCCCTCATGCTCTGAATATTGGTTGCATGATTCACATTATGTTCCACCCCATCATATCAAGGTGTAATTTTGACACTCCTTGCACTAGACCTCAGTGCACCTCCAAACGTTAGATGGACAAAGCTATGTAATGGTGTCTCTCGGGGCTCCCGCTATCTGAGCGCTAGAGTATGTTCTTGGTTTTTCTCTAAGGATTGTGTGAATCTTGACCCCCATACCCATGGGAAATGATGAATCGCCCAGACATTGCCAATCAGTCCCAGCTTAGCTAGAATCTAGTCTCTCCTACCCCCTAATTGTTGGACCCTCATCGGCTCCTTGGCCCGAGGCTCCTCTCCCGGAACTGCCCATGGTGACGGTATGGGGATATTTCCTAACCCACCCCAAGTGCACCTTATCGTATCGCGCATGTTCCCCCAGGTCCAAGCCATATGACCTTAAACTATGTTGCCAGGTCCAAGCCATACGACATTAAATAGTGCTGTCAGGTCCAGGTCATACGACCTTAAACTGTGGCATCAGGTCCAAGCCATATGACCTTAAACTCTGCTATCAGGTCCAAGCCATACGACCTTAAACTGTGCTGTCAGGTCCAATCCATACGACCTTAAACTGTGATGTCAGGTCCAAGCCATATGACCTTAAACTATGCTGTCAGGTCCAAGCCATACGACCTTAAATTGTTCTTTCAGGTCCCACCACATGACCATAAAATTTTATGATATCGTCCTGGCCGCATGACAAAAAAACGGCACAGCATTGTGGTGACCTCCCCATAGGGGACCTCACATCGGGTATTGATCAATTACCATACCATTGTCAACGCATTTTATGGCTTTATTATTGTGGTGATGCCAGGAATTGCTACCCTAGTCCGATCTCTCTGCAAAATAAAAACCATTCACCTTCAATGACAAACAAGATATATCAAATACCGCTTCTTTTTTTGTGAGGGATAGACCTGCACGCCTCCTTTATCCTTTTCACGGGCACCATGTCGTGCCATGACACCCCTCACGAACTACGTATGGATTGATCCTCATCCATATGTGATATGTAAGAGCGCCTGGCCACTTACCCACAGGACCAGCCTAACTTTTTGTGTCTGGTCCCTCGGCCTAAACACGTCCCCAAAGAGCACATAGTAAGAAAGTCCTTTCCCCCATTCACGTTGGGTTTTTCAACCTCTTTACCGTGTGTCTCCCATTTCCCTTAATCCCTGGTCCGAGTTCTAAGACCTAAAACTAAGATCCTTTTGGGGTCCTACATGAACCTAAACTGCATTTTTCCTACATCTGGGCCCCTTTGGTCCGATATCTAAGACAATAAACTAAGATCTCCTAAGAACTATGTCTGGCTTGATTCCCATCCTAATGGAATACGTAGGAACGGCCAGACCTCGTGTCTTTGGGTCCAGCTTGAGTTCAGCTAGTTCGTCTCTTTGGTCCTGCCTTCGGGACCCCTACCAATGGTCTGCGTGGCGTAGTGCGGGATTATGTCCTCATTCACGTTGGGTTTGCAACAGCTGCACCCCGCGCACCCCGTTCTATGAATTAGCCTTCTTTTCTGATCATAATACATGATGTTAAACTAGGCTTCTAGAACTACGTGTGGCTTGATTCCCATCCGAATGGGATACGTTGGAACGCCTGGAAATTTCATCTTGGGTCCAACCCTAGGGATTACCAAATCCCGTCCCTCCTTACTGTCGGGCCCTCGACTTGAATTCTTGGGTAGTGGTGTAATTGAGACATCTACCCCGAATAAGTTTGGGATGCCCCATAGTGATGGTGGGAAGCGACAGTTCTCTCGCCAGAGTGGTCCTGTCTGAAAATTGGGATGATCCGTGACAAGGTTAATACGTCTGCCTAATGTGCCTCCGCCAAGGTGGCACAATTTTGGGAGTGTTGGAATCTGCTCGAAAAAAGCACCACTCCACTTTCCACGCTTTTCATGCCCCTTTATTCGGATCCTCATCCTCTTTCATGTTTGATGGGACACCCTAACAGTATGGATTATAGACCTTTGGTCTACCTGCTGCGACAATATGGATGATAGACCTTTGGTCCGCCTATTGTAGAAATATGGATGATTGACCTACGGTCCGCCTACTGTCATGGGCCAACGCCCTGGAAGACTGGTCATGTTTGATGGGCCCCCCTAATAGTATGGATGATAGACCTTGGTCCACCTACTGAAACAATATGGAGGATAGACCCTTGGTCCGCCTGTTGTAACAGTATGGATGACAAACCTTGGTCCGCCTACTTTATTGGGCCAACGTTCTGGAAGAATGATCGACGATATTTTAGTTATGCCCCATGTTGCGAACATGGTCAGTAGTCAGCACTCATTTATTGTCCCCATTTCAGGCCAATGTGATATGGATGCTGCATTTCCACTACGGTCAACAGTTATCCTCCATCACCAAGCCCCCATCATAGTGTTCCGAATTCAGGTAACGTGATTGACCTTTTTCATCTCCCTATGTTCGGATAGATTTCAATGACCCTAGCATTTCCCCACTCGTGTGTTAGGTCACGTTGAGGAGACGATACATCGATCGTTCTGAGGTCCCCCCCCCCCCCCCCGTCAGCTGGACCTCCTTCTTCTCCTCATAAATCCAAGCCTGATTTTGGATGCTTGAAGCCTGGTTAACACCCTACAGTTGGATGGAATGATAACACGAGCACCCTTTATTCCTCACGTTTGGTGTGACCCACAAAAGTTTAGGGGTGATTTGTTATTCATTTCATAATTATGGTGAGCATATTAAACTAAAGTTACAGATAAATAGATTGGTCCATACATTGGATTAAAATATTGAGCAGTGGAAGAAAAAAGTTCATGAGATGGCCAAAACAGAGCCCTTAGGGATCAGCATGCTGGATTGATCTTTCCAACACTACTACCCTTTGGCTGGTAGCCTCCGGAACCGCTTCTCGCTCCTTGAAGACTATGTCTTCATCAGCAGCCGCAGAGCATAGCTCGCCAACCCTAGCTTGTGCCTGTGCAAACTTGGTTTGAAGTACAGTCATCTGGTGACTCGCCTCCATCAGTTGTTCTTGTGCGTCAGCCAGTTGGGCCGTCAGTTGCTCCATGAGCTCAGAGCACGTTGCAATGAAGACCTCCTTCTCTTCCGCATTCCCTTCGAGGCGCCAGACCACCTGTTCCACCCTCAGGAACGCCTGGGTGCTCGCCAATATTTCTTGACATTGGAAAACGTTGGTGCGCCGGCTACTCTCGTGTATCTTCTCAGCCATGTAATCACATACTGTCAGATGAAGATGTTGAGCGTCAGCCCCTCCGGCGCACAGGAAGCGCAGCCAGGTCTGGAGTGATCCAATCCGCCTTATCCAATCCGACTGGGGCTGCCTAAGAAAGCACTGGATACACGTCCACCCTTTGTGTCATGTCATCCGGCTCTCCTCAGCCGCTTCTGAGTCTAAGTTGTCTATCTCCTCGGGATCAGTAGGCCGATACACAGGAAAGGCTTCCAGCAGGTCGGCTGCAGGATCTGCCTTTGGGATTTCATCATGAGGAATAGGATCCTCGACATCCGGGCGACCTTCCTATCTCGCCCCGATAGTGATGGTACCTCTGTCAGCTTCTGGCCCCACTCCAATGACAGCGTTGCTGATGTCCGCCGCCCCCTGCTCACCAGCTGACGGGGCCGACTCAGTGCGAGAATCATGTTCTGGACGAGGTGGTATGCCCGCCACTGGTTTACTCATGGATGGCCCAGGCTCAGCAGCCCGACGAGCCTCCAATGTCAAGATCATTGCACAAGGAGCAACCTGATTAATTAGGATCTTTGATAGAATGTTCCAGTAGTGAATCATGGGACTTACACGAACTTAGAGCGCCAGCCTCCAGTGTTCTGGCCCCTACAGGAGTTTTTGTAACAGGAGACCCCTCAACGCTTGTTAGTTCAATGATAGGCATCGAAGCCCCATCCTGTCCCACCGGGGCCTCTCCTCCCTCCTCTATTGGGGATGCCTGATCAGCACCTAGGTGCTCCAAAGTGAGATAGAGAGATGGGTTAGAAATTTCAGAGGATAATGGGCGAAGAATGAAAATGAATGAAGATAGAGACAGACCTCGAGTATCTCGTTTATTTCAAGATCAGAGCTGACAATCTCGCCGCTCTCCCAGAGGATACCTTGGTATGTTTCCCCCTATGATCCCTCACCTTTGGGTTCCCCTCATTCTCCTTCATCTTCTCCTTCACCTTCATCTTCTCTTGTTTCCTCCTCTTCCTCCGACTCCTCGTCACTGTCACCTTCTGCCGACGGAATCATTTCTGGATGGTGTTCTTGGCCGAGCATCACATTCACCAGGAAAGGTGGATCTGCACGCCGACCCCTTTGTCGTGCATATGTGTCCATGGTCGTCAGATAGGCATGCCGCCGATGGAAGTTTACTCTGTCGGTAACCCGAATGAGCCCGACCTCTAGAAGCTGGATCACATCCTGCATTATTTTTTTCCAGATGGCTTCAACGCTCATTGATTGCCTCAGGGTCATCCAGGATAACCACATTGCCGGGAGAATTGTGTCTTGTGAAGGTTCAATCATGTATCTTATCTTATTCCCTGGAAGTTCCCTGGCCTCCTCGTGTGACCCCCCTCCGGGCAACGAGTTCGTGGTGGTGTCGCGTGATGTCCCCGCTGTTGAGGTCCCGACCTGCGTAGGCCTTGCTGTTTGGCGCGCCCCTAGTTCCCCCCCTCTAACAGCACCTTGCCTTCCCCGTCACCCGGTTTCCACATGGGTAGTCTCAAGTTTCCGTACTCGCTTGCGTAAAATCCTCTCAGGGTACGTAATGGTCTAGTGCTCGGCATACTCGGTTGCTAGGCTAGCGTCGACCTTGGTGGGAGGAAGGGTGATGACATCACCGAAGCCAAAATTGGTGAACATCAACCACATCTGGCACTGGACATAGGGATTCTTCTCTTCCCAGACAGCCTTGAATACCTTCTTCGGCATTTTTTGGAGGCACTCGAATTTCCTGGAGAATCGGGATGGCAAGTAAGGCTCACAGATCACTTTCCCATCGATCCGAGCCACGAGCACCCCGCCCTAGATGCTCTGAAAATATTCTTGCTAATCTAGTGAGCCTCGCCCATTTTCCACCATCTGGCCGATCGGGGTGGGGAACGCGCTGAAGTTGAAATTGTTGTGTTTACCGATTCGGATCCTTATGCCCTCCTCATTAAGCGTCATCGGCACCACCCTGGAAATGTTCAGTAGAGATAGTTGCAGGCCGTTTCCCGGAGGACGGATGGCGTTTGGGAAAGTATACCCACCGAGATGAGCCGCCACCTAGCCGTGAAAGATCTGGAAGGGGCCACATACCCTCTGAGGCGACCCCCCTCTGGAGATGTGTCCCAGAATGGCATACAACCTAGCCAGTACGGGGACCCCTAGATTGAACTTTTTGTTGGCGGCCACGGTGCTCGCCATCACCAGGGTTGCTAGACGGACGCCCATCCTCACGTCCCACACTGGCAGGAGCCACCCGCTCATGAAGGCAGCAAGGAACCCAGCGTACCAGACATTCGGGTCCCGAGCCTCAATGACACGGTAGCCCCATAATTAATATTTTCTTGCCTCCAGGGTCCTCCAATATGACCCATCATTGCTCCTCTGAGACGCGGTTGGGCACCATTTACCCCGTCCCGGCATCTTGATCATCGGGTCCTTCTCCAGGAACTGGCTGAAACAGCCCTTATAGGAAATTTCCTTCAGTAAGTCCCTGACCCCCAGCCTCTATTTGGCCAGCTCCAATAGGTTCCATGTCAGCATGGCATGGGGGTCAGTGACCTATCTTCCCAGGTGTTCTTTGGAGGAACGAACTCGTCATATTGGTATCCCTCTAGTGGGATACCTCTGATGCAGTGAACATCCCAGAGGCTGATGCCAACTTCCCCATGGTGAAGGTGGAATGTATTAGTATCAGGAGATCACCGGGTGAATAGCTCTGGCCCGAGCTCAGGTTGACGATGGAAGTGGAACTGCAACGTCCATAATGCCTCGAACAGACCAATATTTCGTATCTCAACCCCAAACTGGTTGCAAGTATGGCGAACCGAGAACACCCAGGCCCACTCATTGGTAAAGTTGCCCCCGGACCGCAGGTCCCAATCTTTCAGCCAGCCCTTAGTGTCATTCGTGATACTCTGACGGAACGTGCTTGCGTAGAGGGCCGGAGAATCCTCCGCGGCAGGCTCATCCTTCGTAATGGTCTTGGTCCTCAGGTTCCGGACATATACATCCATGTGCCTAGTTTCCCTGGAAGGATTTCCGTTGTTGGTGATGTTCTAGCGAGGAAGCCCGTCCACCCGGGTCACCCATGATCACAGTGTGTCCACCTCGAAGCCCAGCAGAGGAACCTCCTCCAAGATGCCAAAGTTCCAGAGCGGGAGGTTTTCAGACAGAGGATACTCCTTCTGGGCGGGGGTCAGCAGGTTGAACAAGGTGAGGTTGTTGGAAATGACCACATTGGCGCCATAAACATCCTCATTCGCTGCCATTTCGTCTCTACGAGCGGCGGCTTCCCCTTCATCAACTTGGTTTGCAGCCATGCCAAGTTTTCTTGAGAGTTGTACGAAATCGACAATAGGTGCGCGGAATCGGAAAGGGTTGCGCGCAATCTGCACATGCGCCTCGCAATTCAAGAGTGAGGATCTCAATCAGCACCATGGGCGCACAAAACCCCGAGTTTGCACAGAAATATGCCCAAAATTTGAAGGGAATTACGCGCTTCCAAAGCATTTTTTACGTGCAAACGCATAAGCAATTTTGCGCGTGAGAGCATTGAGCCTATCGTGTGGAAAATCTTGAGTAAGGAATGTAGGACCCAACGCCCCTTTTTATAGGCAAGTCCAGGGTTCCACACCATGAAAAAAATGAATTCCACACTGCTCTAGAGTTTTGTGCGCCCTGTCAAATATTTGCGAGCAAAATGACCATAAGATCCACCACTTCGGCGTTTCTGAATTTCCCTTGGAATCTGATCATTGAGAACTCTCGCCGATCCAATTCTGAGGGGGGAATTTGTAGATGCTGAAAATAGTCCGTAACTCCTAGAGGAAGTTCCGAACTAATGAAGCGAAGTTATATTCGGACTCAGAGGTCGGATCTAGAGGACCTGGAAGTGGTGCACAAAATTAAGGGGCACTCGCGTGAAGAAAAAAAATCGCACGAAGGACTCTCAAGATTCGTGAAAAAGAACTGGTGTGGCACACAATTTTGTGTGCTTGGTTCTGTGTAGGGAGACCTTGCACACCGATTGGTCCCAGTGTAGAAGATTTCATGCGCCACCCTGATTCTGCTATGGCAGATGCCTATAAATAAAAGGATACCCCAACCAGTTCGGGTTTGGGGAATTCAGATCATCTCTCATGCGCGCAATTTGGACTCCCGTGCACGCAATTTGACTTCCATTTAATTCCCCATTTCGTGCAACCTCACCTCGGGGTTCTCCTTTGCATGCAATCCCCCTGTCATAAGTGAATTTTCCAAACTCCTTCGGGTTCTTCCTTTGCGCGCAATCCTTTCCCCTTGTGCGCAATCCCCTCCAATTGCGCGTAATCCCTTCCAAATTGAGCGCAATCCTTTTGTTAGGTTTTTTCATACCTTAAGGATCAGCTCGTGCCCCCACGTGCAATCCAAGCCCTTTGCATGCAATCCCCCTCATTGTGTGCAATCCTTGTGCCCCTTTTACGCGACATCCCGGTGTTTTGCGCGCAAACCTTCTCTTTGCACGCAAAACCTATGACCCACACCTTGACGCCCCTGGGTGCCTCCTTGCATAGGCGCCTGATGTCATCCATACCGGGCATGCACGCTATGCGTTGTTTTCCTGAACAACCTTCTAGGCCCGTACAAATTAACCTCAAGGTCCCTTGGGTAGTGTTTCCTTTTGCGTTGCTTTGCCTCATGCTTATTCGCATAGGCACGCTAACGGCTATTGCTTCTTTGCATAGCCACGCTAATGTGGACCCCTCGATGGTTCGCCCTGCGGCCCCCCTTCACTACGGCCATACCGAAGCCTTCCCTCCCACAAGGGGTAGAGGGTGTTGGGCATGTAATCCCTAGGGGTGTGGAGCGAACCCACCTCGTCTGAGCTGTAGGACTTTAAACATCCAAGCACCTCATCTTCAACACATGACGTTAAACTGTGTTCTGACCCCATGCCACGCACGCAGGGTCCCACCATCTCAGACATTCTTTATGCCTCTCGTCTCCACAGGAATGGATTCTTCCTCACATGGAATGATATCCTCCCTCTCAGAGTGGCGTTTTTTCATGGGGGAAGGGATGCCTTAGAGCGTAATCCCCTAGACTCTCTTGCGGAAGGTTGCACCCATGCACCTCCGTACTTCCCCACTGCCAAGGCTAGTGGAGGGCATGATAGGGAATGAGGCATCTCCTTTTTTCGGTCCCAAATCCCTCTCCCTATATGCTTTGTCACTCCATGAGCCTCCATCCTAGAGTAATCCCCAACACATAGGGCTGCTAACCATGCGTAAGCCCCTGTTTCCTCTTTGGACCGCTCAACACGTAAGCCCCTTTCTGCTTCTCACAAATGCACCCTTTGCGACGTGGTCGTCTGCTCCATGCTGCCTCTTGTTTCTCACACAGAGCATGACTCACATGGGCTTAGAGTGAGCATTGACCATGACATCCCATGGGCCGCCTCAGAGCATAAGCCTCATCCCAGCGAACTACGTGGACTTTGATCCATCCTAACGCATGGTACGTAGGAAGCCTCCACAAGGTTCAAGTCCATTACCCGGTCGTTCTGACCCCTCTTTCGTGTCGGTTCTCCAATCCCATGGGCCGCCTCAGAGTGTAAGCCCCAAGCCTTTGTCCTGCATGATGTTAAACTGTATGCCTTCATACCGGATGACGTTAAACTGTATGATCGTCTTGCATGACGTTAAACTGTATGCCCCGAACTACGTGGACTTTGATCCGTGATAACGTATGGTATGTAGGAAGCCTCTACAAGGTTCAATCCCATCACTCAGTTGTTCCGACCCCTCCACATCGGTTCACCAGCACCATTAGGGCCGCCCCGGAGCGTAAGACCTATATCCAACACCCACATCTCATCCTTATGTAACACCCGAGATTTTTATGAGTAATATTTTGTTTTTATATCATCAAAGGAATCTTTCACTACACACTAGCTTGACTTACTTTACATGCAATCGCGACCTTCCTCGATAGCTTGCGTTGTACGCAATACCGAGTTTCACTAAACAACAATATGCTATTAAAATATTATTAAACCTAGCTGTTATGAATAGTAATAACCACTTTTTGAAATTTTATATATTTTATTTTTCAAAATGGATTTCATTTTTGGATTCGGAATACCGAAATTAGCCTCGGGTGAAATTTTGGTATTTTTCTGAAAACTTTCAATTTTTGATGAATAGTGAAACCACTATGTGGTAGGTTAAAAACTGAATTTTGCATAAAACTTAATTTTACCACTTCTATGAATGGAATTTCAAAAATCTGACAGACACGGTTGATATCAGTAAGTAAAATGTGGTTCAATGAGATAAAAATAATTTTTTGGTGAATAGTAACTTTTTACTTTTTTTACCGCGGTTAATAGTAAATAGGGTAACTAAGGGTAAATATGATATTACTATTACCCTAACACATGTTCTAATTCTATTGTATAAGTTTAATTCGACCAAAAACAACCTTATGAATATAATATGACCATTTAGGTCCACTTGGATTAGATTATGACATTTAATATTATTTTATTTAATGAATAGTTAAAATAGTTAAAATCAAAGTTTAATAACTAAAATATTTTTAATATGGGGTTATACAAAAGATAAATTCGATTATAAATATTCATTAGAAAGATAAAACGATTTCCTACATAATTATATTTTATTTATAATTTTTAGACTTTAAATGAATTAATTTATTTATGACACAACGATGATTCAGTAATTACCCTTTTTAGGAAATGTTAACATAATTGATGTTATAAATGCTCAAATAAATGTAATTTGAGACTTTTTATGAATTCCACTAATTTTCTAGGTTACTATTATATATTAGTGTTGATTTAATCAACTTGGTTCGAACATATAATTCTGTTTTGACTTTCAAAAAAATCATATATCAAATAGTGTCAAAATTGACACAAAGTAGTTTTTAAATAAAATATTATATTATTAATTGTTATTTTATTCCTAAAAATCTAAGGTTCGGAAAAATGACTTAGATAAGGATATATATATTAATAATAAACAACTTGGGGTTCGTTTGGCATGTTATAGTAAGTGTATTAACCATATAGTGTAAGAAAACAAAAAGTCACGGTAAAAGTTAAATTATTTAACTTAGAGTTAAATCTAATTGATAAGGTTAAAATAATAACCTAAACTTGTCTAAATAATATTGGTTGATAGTATTTTGACCCATCCCCACTTTACCTTAGAAATAAGACCCTTTTTAACCATTATAAACCTATTTTGACTTTAATATAACATAATATTTTGAGATATTCCTAAGGTGCCCCTCTCCTCCCTTATAAAAGGGCACCTCCTCCCCCTCCTCCTCACACCAATTTGAGAACTTAAGCTCGACCAAACCCTTCCAAAATCCCTTCTCCACTTCCCTAGAATAATCCTACAGTCCCTGGTCTTCTTCAAAGACCAATCTTTGTTCCCTAGGTGGAGGATTCAAAGAGGCGTTTCAAAGAAGAGGTAATATCCATTACCGATCCTTTCAATTTCTTTCTTCTTCAACTTCTTCTTCTTTAGTTGTTTCATGATAAAGTAATAACATCAGTATTACTTACATACTGATATGTTATTATAAATATTAAACAACCCTAATTCACCTTCTATCCATCCTACGGAAAAATGAAATCACCGCGCGTGCGTACGTACGGAATACCGTCTACACACCGTGGTGTAATCTATTTTCCGCCATCACTTTACAAGGATGGGTATAATGGTGTAATGAGTAACTATATATGATTATTATAAAGTGATATTGATACTGAAATAGTATTCATATACTCCAATACAATTCCACGATCATAGGAATGATATCATCACTCGTGTGTACGTACGGAATACCGTCTCCACGATGTGATGCGACTCGTTCTACATGATCATCATTACATAGTAATTATATAAATGAATTGAATGAATAAATATGATATATGTTACACTAATACCATTCTGGATATAAGTTATCTATAACCTTAAATGAAGAATAAGAATTTATTCGGCAAAACACGCATAAGAACAAAAGGCAATAAAGACCCGAGTAACAAGTAACAATGAAATATTACTAATAAGAAGCTAAGAATATGACCATATATGATATCATATCAATATTTATGATTCTGTAATAAGTCAATAACATTATTTAAACCATTGTACAGGAGCTTCGGACACGTACAAAGCAAATCGGACCTAAGGTAAGGTAAATATCACAATCTCATTTTTATCCGAGATTGTTTATACTTTGGTATTTACTGGGGTTTATTTTATCATCCACATACATGTTTCCTCAATATGTAATATTATTTCCATCCATCTACAATTTTTTAAATTTAATTTTACCCTTCGCTGAGTTTTTAGTAAAATATATGAAAGGAATCTTTTGTCGTTTTTCGTACGAGTTACTTTTTATCGTTTTCGACAAAAGTACAAGAAGAATGTTTTTTTAACTTATACGGCATGAATGGATTTTTAAAACATTATTTACAAGAATATTCCTTTACAAGTTTTCAAGTTTATTTTTAATCAACTTCTTTTAGTTTAGAATTGTATGACATGTTATGAAAGGAAAAGTGTTTTTGAAGAAGAAGGATATTTTCCCCAAGAATGGAGTTCAAGTGTTTTATCAAAATTATTTTCCATCTAAGATAATAAAGGGTTCTGTTTTTATCCCTATTATTACATTTATTTGATTATGTTTTGAGGTAATTATTTTTATGAAGTCATTTACCTTATATTATTTGTTTTATGATGTCCTGATGTTTCAAGAATCCCATTTTTGTTACATGTGTAATGCGATGATGTATGATTTATGATTATGTGGAACACATAAGAAAGGATTCATTATAAGGTGGGAGGGACCTATATCTCCCTCCAATGAATTGGGTAAAGATTTATATCTCATGAGATAGACATGGCTGGAACGGGAGGTTATTTCGGTTCAGTGATACAGGACTGAATCGAGGAGTGAACTCGGTTCAGAAATGGACTTTGTCCGCTAAGATAGTCTTGGCAATGAGTCGTGACTAACAAGAAATGATTTTCCATGATTATGTGTGCATGCCACAAAGTTTCAAGTTTTATGTTATGATTATGTGGATCTCATTTTCACTTCTATGATTTATTCCATGTTAAGATATTATGATCTCTTTTACAGGTTATGTTTTTCAAAAAGATATGATATGATTTTTATTTCCTTTATTTTCCCTTGCTGAGCATTTGATCTCACCCTTTTTTGTATGTTTTTTTTCCAGGTCAGGAAGATGGATATTAAGTAGAATATTCTAAAAGGGACCCTAGATATGATGAAATAAATGGGAGACACTGTATAATATTTATGAACCATTTGTTTATGTTTCCCAGTTTGTAAGGACACTATACATATACGGTCCTTTGTGGTTTTGTCGTATGTTGTAAAAAGTGTGCTTCAATTTTGAAGTATTAACAATGAATGTAAAGTATGGGTCGTTATAGTTGGTATCAGAGGCAAAGGAGGTAGGAATGTATCCGATCCTTGGGAACTCTCACATGTCAGCGTTGGACGAAGCATGGATCTCCGTCCAAGGGCTTCATGAGGAAATGGCTGCCACTGGGGATGGTGGTGTGTCCCGCCCAAGGGGTGTATCCGCCCATGGAGTGCCCGGATAGGTATCAATTATAGTCCATTGGAAGTAATTCCAGACCGTTATAGTTGGTATCAGAGGAATGGTATAGTCAACCATTGGAAACTAGGATGTGAAAGCCTTAGTAAGAACCCTAAGGATAAGTCTAAGAAAAGAACACAATCGTAGTATTTTAGAAATGGCCATGAATAACCTAGGATAAGACCTTAAGCGTGAAAATTTTATTCTTGAATTATGTGGTTTTCCTATTATAATTAGTGTTTCTCACACTATTCTTCTTGGTTTTAGTCAATGGCTGGAACCTGAAGGAACCGTGTTAATGCGGAATGCGATGGGCAATGCAATGATTGTTCCCCTGAGCAACCAAACGATATGGGAGATGGAATTAAAAATCTTGTAGCCATGATCACACAACTTTCTCAAGCTATGAATCATGCAGGACTTCCAAACGAGCAAAGGAAGGAGCAACATTCTGTTGAATCCTTCATGAGGCAGCGTTCACCTTCTTTCAGCGGGTCTACTGATCCATTAGTTGCTGAACAATGGATTAGTACTACTGAAAATATATTTTCAGTTCTTCAATGTTCTGAACATGATAAAGTTATCCTAGCAGTCTATCTTTTGGAAGGATATGCTGATCATTGGTGTAATCTTATTAAGAATACGAGGCAAAGGGATGAAATTGAGTCCATGGAATGGGACGAGTTGAAGAACTTATTTTTCAATAAGTACTTCCCTCGTATTCTCCGAACAAAGATGGAGAAAGAGTTTCTTGAACTGAAGCAAAGGGATGATGAATCTGTTGGTACCTATGAAGCAAATTTTACAAGACTTGCAAGGTATGCTTCTGGTATCATTATCCAACCTGATAGTAAGATCGATCGACTCTTTAGTGGCTTAAAACCAAGTCTTCGAAGGGCGTTAGCCATAAGGGACTTCAATAGCTACGAGGAAATCGTTCGATGTGCTCTCAAAGTCGAGATAGAGATTGGAGTAACCCATCAGTCATATGGGTTTGATAAGAGGAGGAAAATGGAATTCAAAGGAAAATCTAAAGTGCACACTAAAAAGAAGATGAGCTTTCCCTTATGCTCAAAGTGTGGAAAGAAACATGGAGGGATTTGTCTTAAAGGGAAAAGTAAATGTTTCAAATGTGGAAAGGAAGGTCATCGGTCATTTGAATGCCGCGATAATGGGAAGAAGATTTCTAATGATGCAAACAAAGGAAGGGATACACAGAATGAACCTACTACACTTAAATGTTTCAAGTACAAGGAGATGGGGCATTATTCCAATCAATTCCCAAATCCAAGGGTTGATGATGGTGGTTTACTTCAAAAAACTCTTAAGGCTAAAGACAAAGGAAATTCACATGCAATTTCTATCAGCGATGTGGAGTACGATAACGAAGTGGTGAAAGGTACACTTACCATCCACTTTAAAGTAGCAAATGTTTTATTTGATTCTGGATCCACCCACTCTTTTATTTATGAAGAATTTTCTAAGGGTATCACCGTATTACCTCAACAATTAGATGTTGAGGTAGCTGTGACAACACCTAATGGCACATCAATCGCATCAAAAGTTTATAATTCTTCTCCGATCGAAGTTTGTGGGAAAGTGCTTCCTGCAAATCTGGTGATCCTTCCTTTAGTGGAATTCGATGTGATTATTGGCATGGATTGGCTTTCTTTATATAGAGCTCATATCAATTGCCAAAGAAGGGAAGTCACATTTCATATTCCAGATCAATCTATGATCATCTATCAATGCAAGGATGAACATAACCTTCCAGTGGAAATTTCTTCCATTTTATGGGTATTGATTCCACTAAATGAAGGTTATTTATCTCAAATGGTTGGTGAGAAACTCGCGATTAAGAATATGCCCATCGTACGGGAGTTTGATGATGTCTTTCTGGAGGAATTTCCGGGTCTTCCACCAAATCGTGAAGTTGATTTTTCAATAGAACTCGTACCGGGTGCATTGCCTATTTCAAATACACCTTATAGAATGGCCCCAATTGAGTTACAGGAATTGAAGAAGCAACTCCAAGAGAATCTTGATAAGGGATTCATACGCCCTAGTGTGTCACCTTGGGGAGCACCTGTTCTATTTGTTAAGAAGAAAGATGGATCAATGAGACTCTGCATTGATTATCGAGAACTTAACAAGATCACTATCAAGAACAAATATCATCTCCCACGCATTGATGACTTATTTGACCAACTACGCGGAGCTTAATAATTTTCCAAGATTGATCTTCGTTCAGGGTATCATCAATTAAGGGTCAAAAGGGAGGATATACCAAAGACAAATTTCCGTACAAGGTATGGACACTATGAATTTATAGTGATGCCATTTGGTCTTACAAATTCCCCTGCAATCTTCATGGATCTAATGAATAGAGTCTTTAGAGACTATCTTGATCAATTTGTGGTAGTCTTTATAGACGATATTCTTGTCTATTAAAAGAGAAAGGAAGAGCATGAAGATCACTTGAGAATTATATTGAAGACCCTGAGAAAGGAGATGCTTTATGAAAAATTTACCAAGTGTGAATTTTGGCTTCAAAAAGTTGCATTTTTGGGTCACATAATCTCAAAAGAGGGGATATCTGTGGATCCAGCAAAAACAGAGGTTATCGAAAGATGGTTGAGACCAACAACAGTAACTGAGATCCGAAGTTTTCTTGGTTTGGATGGATTTTATCGACGTTTTGTAAAAGATTTTTCACGATTATCTAACCCACTCACCAAGTTGACTCGGAAAGGAGTTAAGTTTGTTTGGACAGAGGAATGTGAAGAGAATTTCAAGGAGTTGAAAAGAAGGTTATCCAGTGCACCTGTGCTCACACTACCTTGTAGTGGAGAAAGGTTTGTGATCTACAGTGATGCATCCAAGAAGGGATTGGGGTGTGTTCTTATCCAAAATGATATGGTAATAGCTTATGCCTCACGACAGTTGAAAATCCATGAGAAAAATTACCCAACACATGATTTGGAGTTAGTTGCGGTAATCATTGCATTAAAGATTTGGAGGAATTACCTTTTATGGTGAAAGGTGTGATATTTATACTGATCATAAAAGTTTAAAGTATATTTTCACACAAAAGGAGCTGAATATGTGTCAAAGAAGATGGCTGGAGCTGATTAAGGATTATGACTGCTCAATCCATTACCACCCTGGGAAAGCAAACAAGGTGGAAGATGCATTAAGTCGACAAGACCATGCTAGTTTATCCATGATGAGGATCAAAAAAGATCCAATATTTATGGATTTACAAAGGATGGATCTTGGATTTATAATGGAAGGGGAAAAATGTTATCTTTCTCAAATGAATGTTCAACCATCTATACATATGATGATTAAAGAGGCACAGAAAGAAGATGTCGAGTTACAAAAGAAGGTGAGAAATGTTCCTGAATTCAACCTTGATTGTGATGGGATAATAAAGTTCAGGAATCGGGTTTGTGTTCCTCCCATCCCCGAATTAAAGAAGGAGCTGCTGGATGAGGATCATAGTTCTTCATTCTCTATTCATCCTAGAATCATGAAGATGTATAGGGACCTGAAAGAGTACTTCTGTTGGGATGGAATGAAAAGAGATGTTGCTGAATATGTCTCTCGATGCTTGGGTTTTCAACAAGTTAAAGCTGAGAGACAGAAGTCTAAGGGGATGTTACAACCATTACACATACCCGAATGGAAATGGGAAAACATCACTATGGAATTTGTCACAGGACTTCCTAAAACATCCAAAGGCCATAATGCTATCTGGGTCATAGTTGATCGTCTTACAAAGTCTTCACACTTCATTGCTATTAGAGAGGATTTCTCTCTAGATCAGCATTCCAGGATATATGTAAAGGAAGTGGTAAGATTGCATGGAGTACCAATTTCTATTATATCTGATCGGGATCCGAGATTTACCTCGAAGTTCTGGCGAAGTCTTCAGCATACTCTGGATACAGAGTTGAGTTTTAGCACTACTTATCATCCTCAGACAGATGGTCAGTCTGAGAGAACAATTCAAACCCTAGAAGATATGTTGAGATCTTGCTCTATGGATTTTAAAGGAGGTTGGGATCAACACCTACCTTTGGTAAAATTTTCTTATAATAATAGCTTTCACTCCAGTATTCAGATGGCTCCTTATGAAGCTCTCTATGGAACGAAATGCAGGACTCCAACTTGCTGGGTTGAAGTTGGGGAAAGAAAGCTATTAGGACATGATCTCATTGATGAAATGGTAGAAAAGGTCAGATCTATTCAACAACACATAAGAGCAGCTCAGAGTCGACAGAAAAGTTATGCCGACAACCGAAGAAAAGACCTAGAGTTTGAAGTGGGTGATAAAGTGTTCTTACGAATATCTCCCTGGAAGAGGGTTATGAGATTTGGAAAGAAGGGGAAGTTGAGACCTATATATATCGGTCCTTTCGAAATAATGGATCGTGTTGGAAAGCTAGCTTACCGATTGGCACTTCCACCGAATCTCTCTCAAGTTCACGATGTGTTCCATGTATCTCTCCTGAGAAAGTACATACCTGATCCTTCACATGTACTCAGCTCAGAAGTTGTACCGCTGGAGCAAGATCTTTCTTATGAAGAACAACCGATAGAGATTCTGGATCATAGCGAAAAAGTCCTACGAAACAAGACCACTCGATTTGTGAAAGTTTTTTGGAGGAACCACCAACTTGAAGAAGCTACATGGGAGCTTGAGGATATGATGAGGGAGAAGTATCCTCATCTGTTTGTTACAAAGTGACGAATTTCGAGGGCGAAATTCTTTTTAAGGGGGGTAGAATGTAACACCCGATATTTTTATGAGTAATATTTTGTTTTTATATCATCAAAGGAATCTTTCACTACACACTAGCTTGACTTACTTTACACGCAATCGCGACCTTCCTCGATAGTTTGCGTTGTACGCAATACCCAGTTTCACTAAACAACGATATGATATTAAAATATTATTAAAACTATCTGTTATGAATAGTAATAACCACTTTTTAAAATTTTATAAATTTTATTTTTCAAAATGGACTTCATTTTTGGATTCGGAATACCAAAATTAGCCTAGGGTGAAATTTTGGTATTTTTCTGAAAACTTTCAATTTTTGATGAATAGTGAAACCACTAAGTGGTAGGTTAAAAACTGAATTTTGCATAAAACTTAATTTTACCGCTTATGTGAATGGAATTTCGGAAATCCGACAGACACGGTTGATATCAGTAAGTAAAATGTGGTTCAATGAGATAAAAATAATTTTTTGATGAATAATAACTTTTTACTTTTTTTATCGCGGTTAATATTAAATAGGGTAACTAAGGGTAAATATGATATTACAATTACCCTAACACATGTTATAATTCTATTGGATAAGTATAATTCGACCAAAAACAACCTTATGAATATAATATGACCATTTAGGTCCACTTGGATTAGATTATGACATTTAATATTATTTTATTTAATGAATAGTTAAAATAGTTAAAATCAAAGTTTAATAACTAAAATATTTTTAATATGGGGTTATACATAAGATAAATTAGACTATAAATATTCATTAGAAAGATAAAAAGATTTCCTACATAATAATATTTTATTTATAATTTTTATACTTTAAATGAATTAATTTATTTATGACACAACAATGATGCAGTAATTACACTTTTTAGGAAATGTTAACATAATTGATGTTATAAATGCTCAAATAATTGTAATTTGAGACTTTTTATGAATTCCACTAATTTTATAGGTTCATATGATATATTAGTGTTGATTGAATCAACTTGGTTCGAACATATAATTCTGTTATGACTTTCACAAAAATCATATATCAAATAGTGTCAAAATTGACACAAAATAGTTTTTAAATCAAATATTATATTATTAATTGTTATTTTATTCCTAAAAATATAAATATTGGCCAAATGACTTAGATAAGGATATATATATTAATAATAAACAACTTGGGGTTCGTTTGGGATGTTATAGTAATTGTATTAACCATATTGTGTAAGAAAACAAAAAGTCACGGTAAAAGTTAAATTATTTAACTTAGAGTTAAACCTAATTGATAAGGTTAAAATAATAACCTAAACTTGTCTAAATCCTATTGGTTGATAGGATTTCGACCAATCCCCACTTTACCTTCTAAATAAGACCCTTTGGAACCATTATAAACCGATTTTGACTTTAATATAAAATAATATTTTGAGATATTCCTAAGGTGCCCCTCTCCTCCCTTATAAAAGAGCACCTCCTCCCCCTCCTCCTCACACCAATTTGAGCACTCAAGCTAGGCCAAACCCTTCCAAAATCCCTTCTCCACTTCCCTAGAATAATCCTAGTGGTCCTGGTCTTATTCAAAGACCAATCTTAGTTCCCTAAGTGGAGGATTCAAAGAGGCGTTTCAAAGAAGAGGTAATATCCATTAGGGATCCTTTCAATTTCTTTCTTCTTCAACTTCTTCTTCTTTATTTGTTTCATGATAAAGTAATAACATCAGTATTACTTACATACTGATATGTTATTATAAATATTAAACAACCCTAATTCACCTTCTATCCATCCTACGGAAAAATGAAATCATCACGCGTGCGTACGTACGGAATACCGTCTCCACGCCGTGGTGTAATCTATTTTCCACCATCACCATACAAGGATGGGTATAATGGTGTAATGAGTAACTATATATGATTATTATAAAGTGATATTGATACTGAAATAGTATTCATATACTCCAATACAATTCCACGATCATAGGAACGATATCATCACTCGTGCGTACGTACGGAATACCGTCTCCACGATGTGATGCGACTCGTTCTACATGATCATCATTACATAGTAATTATATAAATGAATTTAATGAATAAATATGATATATGTTACACTAATACCATTCTGGATATAAGGTATCTATAACCTTAAAAGAAGAATAAGAATTTATTCGGAAAAACACGCATAAGAACAAAAGGCAATAAAGACCCGAGTAACAAGTAACAATGAAATATTACTAATAAGAAGCTAAGAATATGACCATATATGATATAATATCAATATGTATGATTCTGTAATAAGTCAATAACATTATTTAAACGATTATACAGGAGCTTCGGACACGTACAAAGAAAATCGGACCTAAGGTAAGGGAAATATCACAATCTCATTTTTATCCGAGATTGTTTATACTTTGGTATTTACTGGGGTGTATTTTATCATCCACATACATGTTTCCTCAATATGTAATATTTTTTCCATCCATATACAATTTTTTAAATCTAATTTTACCCTTCGGTGAGTTTTTAGTAAAATATATGAAAGGAATCTTTTGTCGTTTTTCGTACGAGTTACTTTTTAACTTTTTCCGACAAAAGTACAAGAAGAATGTTTTTTTAACTTATACGGCATGAATGGATTTTTAAAACATTATTTCCAAGAAGCTTCCTTTACAAGTTTTCAATTTTATTTTTAATAAACTTCTTTTAGTTTAGAATTGTATGACATGTTATGAAAGGAAAAGTTTTTTTGAAGAAGAAAGGATATTTTCCTCAAGAATGGAGTTCAAATGTTTTATCAAAATTATTTTCCATCTAAGATAATAAAGGGTTCTGTTTTTATCCCTATGATTACATTGATTTGATTATGTTTTGAGGGAATTATTTTTATGAAGTCATTTACCTTATATGATTTGTTTTATGACGTCATGATGTTTCAAGAATCCCATTTTTGTTACATGTGTTATGCGATGATGTATGATTTATGATTATGTGTCACACATAAGAAAGGATTCATTATAAGGTGGGTGGGACCTATATCTCCCTCCAATTCATTGGGTAAAGATTTATATCTCCTGAGATAGACATGTCTGAACGGAAGGTTATTTCGGTTCAGTGATACAGGACTGAATCGAGGAGTGAACTCGGTTCAGAAATGGACTTTGTCAGCTAAGATAGTCTTCGAAATGAGTCATGACTAACAAGAAATGATTTTCCATGATTATGTGTGGATTACACAAAGTTTCAAGTTTTATGTTATGATTATGGGGATCTCATTTTCACTTCTATGATTTATTCCATGTTAAGATATTATGATCTCTTTTGCAGGTTATGATTTTCAAATAGATATGATATGATTTTTATTTCCTTTATTTGCCCTTGCTGAACATTTGAGCTCACCCTTTTTTGTATGTTTTCTTTTCCCCAGGTCAGGAAGATGGATATTACGTAGAATATGATAAAAGGGACCCTAGATATGATGAAATAAATGGGAGAAACTGTAGAAGATTTATGAACCAGCTATTTATGTTTCCCAGTTTCTAAAGACACTATACCTATACGGTCCTTTGTGGTTTTGTCGTATGTTGTAAAAAGTGTGCTTCAATTTTGAAGTATTAACAATGTATGTAAAGTATGGGTCGTTATACCTTACCTCTCCCTCGAGCCCACGTGCCTCGGGAAGCTTGTTCCCTAGCCCGGAGGTCTTACTTCCTCCAGGATCCAATCCATGCGTTCATTCTCACGGGTTGCCTCTTCATGTGTCCTACCGTATCACCGAACTATTCAGACTTTGATTCCATACCATGGGGATATGTAGGAATCCTCTATGAGGTTAAATCCCGTCACTCCATCACCCATCCTGATTCCTACCCGAGCCACCACATCCCTATGGGATCATGCCACCTCATTCCACTCCATAGTATCTGAGGAGCCTCCCACTTGTTGGCACCAATATCGGTGTTCCCCCTAGGGGGTCCTTCAATCTGATCCACTCTTAGTGTTCTTATCAGTCTGATCCATCTCCACAAGACGTTAAACTCGCGGCATACCCCGTGTTAAACATGGGAGGCTGAGGAAAACCTCAGATGGCACACAATTCCCCGTGTTTGATGTGGGATGCCTCGGGCATCCGTGCCCTCGAGAATCCCGATAATAAGGGACAGAATACATACATGCCAATCTCCTAGCATCAAGGCACGCCAACGACACCCCAGCATGACCATTCCCCTCACCGAAGGTTGCTGCCCCGACCAGACCCTTTGGAGCGTCCCAACAGAAGCAGCGTAATTAACTAGTGTCCATGAAAATATGGAACCAGGAACGAGGTTCACAAATACGTCTTAAGTCTATGAGGAAGACCCAGACTAGGTGCGAGCTCTGATGAGGAATCCACGGATGGAATAACTGACATCCATCATCCCGGTTTCGATCAAGGAGCAGAGGTCCCCAAATAAGGAACGGATGTCACCCTCCTTTGGAAAGCGGGAATGCGGGGCCACAAGCCCCGCGTCCTCCCCCGCCTGACGGATGTGCGTGCACCCCGACGTAAAAGCGTCGGAAACAGCTATGAAGAACCAATATCCTCTTTTATGAATCGATGACCTTTTTACCAGTTGAGAGAAGCTTGTGCCTTTTTTAATATTTAATTGAGACTAGGGTATCATTAGTTGATAGTTTATGTAACATCCCAGGTAAATAAAGAATTTGACATTTTCATATTTATCAATATTTGTGAATAAAATTTTAATATTACTTTAAAGGTAATGTAATATTCTATAGCGTACCCAAAAAACAACAATGAGTTTCCTTGAAATCTTACGTTGCACACTAATAATATAATAATATTATTTAAAATGGTAGTTAATGCCTAGCCGTTGTAATGGCGGGAATGAACATAACTAACTAAAAAATGATTATATATGTTTGTTAAATATTTTTACATTTATCCAATAAATGTCAGAGGATTAAAATATGAATGAATCCAATTTTAAGCGTAGATATTCTCATATTTTATAAAAGGTCGATTAACGGCCTATGGATGGAGACCCCTTTTTAAAACTACTTTTTTTCAATTTTATATGTTACATTTGAAAAAATAAAATCCTTCTTTAATATTGGGACATCAAAATTTACTTTGTGTGATTTTTTTATTTTTTCGATAAAATTCAGTTTTTAATGAATAGTGAAAAATGCTGTATTTTAATTCAAAACCTCCTTTTAATATAAATTATTTATATGGTTAGATTATATTTTTAATTTATTCTAATGTGTAATTATAATATATTTTTACCATTTAATTCAATTGTGGTCATTGGAATTAATTTCACTTTGAAATTGGACATAAACAAGTGTCAATCTTTTGATAGATGTTGTTTCTTAAAAACACGCTATTTTTCTCGACAGTGGGAATTAACAATAAATTTAATTAATGAAACTTCTATGTTTTGAATTTGGTAAAATGGAAATAATTTTTGAATTTGTAATATCAAATTTACTATGGATAAATTTTTGGTTTTTTTCTGACAAATGGTCATTTTTAATAGTGAAAAATACAGCATTTTACTTCAAAACTGCTTTTTCATCTAATTTAATTATTAGTTAGATTGTCCATTTAATTTGTTATAAAGTGTAATTTAATTATTTTTTATCACTTAATACAATTTTATTCATTGGAAGTAATTTAACTTTTAAATTGGATGTAAAAACACGTCAATCTTTTGATAAATTTTACTTCTTAAAAACCCGTCTTTGGTTTTGACAACGAGAAGTGTTTTTAAATTAATTACTGAAATTTTTGGGTTTGGAATTTCGTAAAATGGATTAAATATTTGGTATCTTAAGGTAAAAATTATGTAATTAAGACGCTTTTGTTTTTGGACATTATGAATTGTAACGACGACAATTATCTTTAATTATCGTGATTAATTAGTAATCGGGTAGTTAAAGGTAATAAAATAATATCATAATAATACAAAACCAGCCATCCATGTGTCTTAAATCTATTTTATGAGTCATGTTAAACCATGGGATGCGTTTTTCCAACTTTGGGACCCCATGGAAACACTTTAGTGTGATAGTGACCTTTTATCATATTATTTTTTAAAGAAAGGAAAATATAACCAAAGTATGTATCACCTAAGTAAAACAATTTTAGTTCTGTTTATATAAAAGATATATTTGACTATAAATATTCATTGGAAATATAAAAGTATTTCCTATATCATGGTATTTTTTTTATAATTTTTAGACATTAAATAAATAAATTTATTTAAGACATCATGACGATGCAGTGATTACTTCATTAATGAACGAATTAGATAAAATGAAAAGATAAGGTAATATCTGAGACATAAAATTGTCGAAAACCTATTGTATGCGTGGATTTCGAGCCCTTATCACCTTATCCTAGAAATATATTATTTTGGGACCATTAATATCCGAAAACAATTTTATAATAAAGTAACATTTCAAGACCTTCTAAAAGTGACCATCCTCCCTCTTATAAAAGGCCCCCACCTCTACCCCCTTACCCACACCTCTCAAGCCATTGAATCATCCATACTATGCTCTTATTATCTCTCCACATCCATCTCTTACTCCTAGAAGCCTCACTTTGGGTATAAGTCTTTCCAAGGAAGCCTTTGGCTCAAATCAAAAAGAGTAACCCGATTTAAAGGTAATGTCTTCTCTTATGTTCTTTTGTTTTATTTTGAATCTCCAACCCCCTAAAATCTTTTTATTTCTTTCTTTTGTAACAACAATAGTATCTTAAATATAATATGATGTTGTTATGAGAATTATTTGATCTAAAATTACACACAAATCCATCTAATGGGAGAAATACATATAGTTTCCGTGGACGGTGAACTATTGCCTCATGAAACGATGACTGTTCAATTATCTCCTACCACCTCTCATGGTGGCCATTAAGATGTCATTGTATATATTATTTTTATGTCTTCCTTATGAATCTTTATTTTTATTTTATGCCATAACTTTATGGTTTCCATTATAGGTAAATGTGATAATTTCTTTTTAGGAAGTGCGGACTACCGCCCCCTCAATGTGATATGACTCGTTCATGTCATACGTGGAACGTATAAAGGATATAACTTATGAACTTATGTATCATATATAACATATATATTATAATTTAATTATAATATACCTTTGTATCATTATTTTTTCATTCCATTAAATTATGAAATAGAAATGAAAGTAGCGTTAATGCGTACGTACACCTTACCGTCTCCATGAACGGTGCATTTCATTTCTTATCTCCAAATGTTATGTACTATTATATGTATATATATATATATAATGGATATATATGATATATATTACATGTAAGGGATGAATATAATTCTGTATTTAATGAACTTGGGACCACATGAACATCATGTAATTATAAGAAGTCCATTTTTTGACTCATGTGTCGAACATCGACAAAAACGTCTAATATGAACTCACATAATTAAGTAATTTTTATAACATTATAATATGTGATGTTAATTTAATAATAAACCATAAATTAGTTCATTAAGCAATTATAAATTGACCAAATATTATTATTTCGGAATAAAAAGAAATGAACAAGACAAGTCAGACTTGAGGTAAGGGATCTTACCTCTCTCTTTCTTTTTAAATACCCTCTTTTATGTAATTCCTTTTAAGAACCTATTTCTTATATTGGGGGATTTTATTTTATATTCCTCTTACTGTAATTATTATTTCCATATTATGAGAGACCTTATCTGATCTCATCAATCCATTTTTGGATGTTTTATGTGGCGCCGATAGGCTGCTGAATTTTCGTAAGGGATTTCTTATCTCACTTTTAATTCCCTGAGATTTCCATTATTCGATACTTATTTATTTCATGTGGTGTATTTTGTACTGAAATTTCATATATATTATCACGATTCTTTTTATATCCATGGTATTATGTGATTCATATGGTGTTTATTATGTTTTGTTCATACGACTCGATTGATTACAACGAGGTAAGGGGTTTTTATCTCATTTTTATTCCCGTGAGATTCATGTTACATTTTCCACTATTTCATTTTGTGCGGTATATGTACTACCCATGATTGTATTCTTTGGGTAATATACTTTAATTCATGGGTATTTACATATTCATTTTATGACCCTTCTTTCATGGGGTGTATGTTTCGAAAGTTACCCAAATCGGTAAGGGAACCTTTCACCCTTCTCTTTTTAAAAAAATTATTTTTGTTAGGTCTTCTAATTTACATATTCTTATGTTGGGATATGTTCTTATATATCCTTCCTTATGTAAATTTTATTTACAAGTGATGAGATACCCTTTTTTATCTCTCATCATCTCATTTTCGGAAGTTTAATGTGACACTGTTAGGCTATCGATTTTTTTTGCAAGGGAACTTCTTAATCCAATTTTAATTATTTGGGTTAAACCTCTACTTCTTGATTATGTCGTGCTATGAATATGTGTGGATGAATTCTGATTTTTGTACACTTAATATCCACTTATATTGGGTCTATTTATATTTGTCACACATAATTACGTAATTGATTTATCCTTAATCAAAGGATACCGTCTTTGTAAGGGACTTCGTCTCAGTATCCTTTCATTGAGGCATATTTTGTTTTATACACAAATTTCTTTTATACGGTGTATAAACTACTTTGACTTTTACTTTTATTCTGAAGGAATATTTTCTCTATAAAAGTGTTTTAATAAACGACAAAAAGTGTGTTTTTAACGTACGCGGTGACAACGACCTTTCCACCACCGTGAGTATTATTTGATCTGTGGCTTCCTTAACAAACCGTAATATTTTTAGAAGGAAATTAAATACCATATACTCTTTTATGTATTTTTGGAATTGAAAATGTTTTTGATAATGGATTTTATATGTCAATATATTGTGATTCAAATGTGGAAATGTTTTCTTTCCTTTATATTTTTTGTATGTGTTTTGATTTTATAATGGGACTTGGACATTTGACAGGTGGTTATCTGATAATCTAAATGACAGGTGGTGTCGTGAAAACCCGGACGGGTGGTTACATTATAACCTCCAATGCATTGGGTATAGAAGTCGGTTGTATGGGTATTCCATTTATTGACTTGTGTGGAAGTCGACCATATAGTTATTCCGTTTAAGTATGTTTATGTCCCAAGTTACCTTTATATGTTATGTGTTCTGTATATGTATTTTATGGTGATATTTTGGTTACCAAAGGGTAAGAAATTATCATTTATTTAGTGAATAGTATTTACTACTTCATAAAGGTGAAAAGTATTATTTATGATAATGTATTCATGATTTACTTATTTTTTTGAAAAACTAACAGTTTCCCTTCTTTGTGTATCTCTTACTAAGTGTTTTATGCTCATCCCATGTTTTTAAAATGTTTTTCATATGTCATAAAGTGTAATAGGGTCAAGGATGCAATCAAGGAAATGTCATGATGTCTAAAACATGGAACTAGACATGTATCTTTTTAAGAGTTTTTATTTGATGAAAAAATTGAAACTAAGTAGAAGTTTCTACTTTGTAATCTTTGATATGTAATAGTTATGTCCTAATTCTCTAAAACTCTAAAACTAAAAAGTTCCTCAATGTGAATTATTCATTTAATTCATGATTATGTAATGTTTTAAGGTCAGGTCCTTAAAGTTTAACCTAATGATATACCAAGGAATTCCTTCATAAGTAGGTATGACCTACATGAGATCGTTTTAATGTTGTTTATGTCTAAGAATGAAGAAATAATGTTTATGGACTTAATGAAAAAAATCTTACATACATACCTGAATTAGTTTGTGGTGGTGATTTTGGATGACATCTTAGTGTACTCCAGACTCATGACAACCATGCCTAACATCATAACATCATATTGAGTACACTGAGAGAGCATTTTATATACACCAAGTTATCTAAGTTTCAACTTTGTATTTATCAGGTACACTTATTGGGACACATCATCTAGAAGGAAGGGGTTTTAGTGGACCCATAGACGGTTCAGGCAGTTGTGTCATTAAAGAATCCCAATAATGTATTTTATATCCATGGATTTATAGGGTTAGCTGGATATGATCATAGGATTAACTAAGTGATTTCCCATTTGGCAGGACCCCTTTTTGGATTGACCAAGAATGGGATAAAGTTTGAATGGTCATAATATTGTGATAATTACTTCCAAGAGCAGAAGATTCATTTGACTTCCATGCCGATTTGATCCCACCTAATCTAGGTGGAGAGTACATGGTGTTTTGTGATGCTTATAGGATATGACTTGGAGTAGTGTTGACGTAGGGAGATCAAGTTGTGGTGTATCGGTCTCATCATTTGAGGTCGTATGAATGGAATTACACTAATCATGACCTCGAGTTAGCTATATTGTTTTATGATTTTTATGATTTTTTGGAATTATCTATTGGACGATGAGTTTATTATGTTTAAAAATCATAATAGCTTATGTTATATCTTTCCTCAATTATATTTGAATATTTAACAGTGGATATGGTTTGAGTATATGTTGTCATGTGATTTTCAAATATCATATAGGCTTAGGAAAGGAAACTGTGTTACCAATGTTTTTAGAAGATAGGCTTAGAAACAAGATGTTTAGGAGTCTAGTATTGAGTGGAATATAATTAATCTACTAGTTGATATGCACTTGGTTTTTCAGAAGAATAAGGATCAGAGGACTCTAGTGTCAGTTTTAGTGAAGTATACACTTTTAATATCTATAGAGATATGAATTATAAGGGTATGGAATGCTTATCTTTAAAGGAAATCCATGAAGGTGGGGAGATACCTTCAGACTATTTGATAGATCAGGATGAGATCATTTACTTCAAGAATTACGTTGTTGTTACATGGAGTATATGGGATGAGTTGATGCAAGAATTTAATGGCTTGAAGTTGGTGGTACATCTAGGTGTGACCAATATGTATTAATACATACGGTGATTGTTTTGGTGGTCGGGCATGAAAAATGAGATAGTGGGGTTCATGACATGATGTTACACATGTACATAGGTGAAGGAAGAGAAAGAACTACATGGAGGTTTACTACAGCAGTTTCCCATTCCAAAATGGAAGTCGGATGATTTTTCCATGAACAGTGTGGGGGGTCTCCCGAGGAGGCCTTGGAAGAATGTCGCTATTTGGGTTATTGTGCATAGAATGTCAAATTTAGCACATTTATTTCCTATACAGAATACTTTATCAGTAGAACAGATATGAGATTTTTATGTTCAATAGATAATTCATCTGCACAGGGTGTTATAGACTATAGTTTCAGATCGTGACTCACATTTTACTTTGCACTTCTAAAAAGAATTACACAAGGTTCTTGGTACACTAGTTTCTTCAGTACATCTTTCAACCACAGACATATGGGATGTCTAAGTGTACTATACAGGTGCTCGAGGATATGCTATGAGCATGTGTTCTAGAATTCAGTGGATCTTGGGAGAATCAATAATACTTGGTATAGTTTTCCTATAACAATAGTTATCAGGTTACTATTTAGATGGAACAAAACAATGAAATTTATGGTAGTCCATGTAGATATCCTTTATGTTAGATGAGGGTATGTGAGTCATAGTTGTTGGTGCCAAGTCTCATACATGAGATGTCCGAATTGGTGTGGTTGATTTGAAAATTTATAGTTAAGGCTCAGAGTAGACAAGAATCATATGCTAAAATATGTCGAATACCCCTATAGTTTATATAGGTTGATCATGTATTCCTTTGGGTATCACCTGGGTTGGTTCCCTGTAGGATATGGAGATAGGGAAAGTTGGCTCCAAGGTTTGTTGGGCAATTTGAGGTTGTGAAAAGAATCAGGTCGGTGGATTACTGATTGTATCTTCCATAGAAATACAATGTTTTACATCATTATTTTCTTATATCCCATCTTTGTTGGTATCACCCCAGCCATTCTCATGTGATGCATGTGAATGATATAGAGATAGAGATAGATGTGTTCTGTGAGGAACATCTAATATGTGTGTTGGATCATAGTGAGAAACTGTTGTGGGGAAATACCATGTAGATAGTTTGTGCACTATTGCAACATAATCGTGTTCAGTTGAAGATTTTGGAGAGAAAATCATATATGTGGTCTTAGTGGACAAATATTTTTAACTAGGAAACTTAAATTGGATTGGGAGTACAGGTCAATGACTAGTTTCTATAAGGTGGGGAAATTGTAAAACCCCATTATTTTTAAAATATGTCTCGATCATGATTTCTGGTATTCTATTTTACTTTTTTTGAGTAATTTTAATTTTGGTTTTACCTTTAGGTATGTTTGGGAGAATATTTTTGAAAAATGTAAGAAATAGGTAAGTGAACGGTTGGTGCACGATTTTCCTTATTCGTGGGCCCTAACCTAGAAAACTATTCAACCTTGGATAGAGGGGTTTTTCATTGATGGTGCATGGTATTTCAAAGTATGTTCCCTAAAAGGAGAATATGTTCCCACCCTCCAAAAGTGGAATATTTTTAGGATAAATAGTGTGCTCAGAGCATCAAACCATGTCTATGGGATTTTAACCCCCTAATTTTAGTTAAAAAAATATTGAACTATCATCTTATACCCTAGAATTCCCAAGATGGAGCCATAATCTATTTCTACCAATTCTAGATCCTCCTTGATGGATTCCAAACATACAATCCTCCATTCTACATGATGTGAATCCTTGAACGAATATATGCACCCCTCATGGTAAATGAATCCTTCCCACTTAGTTAATCTTTCCTCTTCCTTTATTCTCTCATTATAGAAAGGGGTTTTTCTTTTATTTTTGATTAAATCAATATAAGGTTTTGTGAATATTGATCTATAATTAAATTATCTTTATTTTTTTAATCTTTATTTAGAGTTGTAGATCTGGTTCTCATTCTATATCATTGTGCCCCTCTAATTTTGGGGATTACTATTGGGTGATTGTTGATCATCAAATTGAGGTAGGTGGTCTATAATTTAAATTCCAAAGTCTTGATTTCAATTATGTGTTTGTAATTATATAATTTCAATTAATTATTTAGAAATTTAAAATTTTATTTGGATAATTAAATTGGTTAATTAATTAACTCAGTAAAAATGTGAAATTGAGGTTTTGGGAATTTTAAATTTTTGTAATTAATCATTGAATAAATTATAGGATATTAAAATTTTACATTTTATAATTAGTCATTGAATTAATTATATGACATTCAGGTTGTGATCTTAATAATTAATTGTTGAATTACTTATTGTATAATGATATTTTGGATTGAATAATCAATTGATGAATTAATTATGGGATTATTAGGGTGGTGGATTTTGATTAATTTATTGTGAAATTAATTAAGGGTGTTTCTTTGGTGAACTAATTATTGACTAAGTAATGAAATTGAGATAATTATCTAATTTTTTAATTAGTGATGAAATTGAGATGAATAATTATTTATTTGTATAAATTAATAAAATTGATATGATTAATGAAATGTGGAGTTAATTAATGAAATTGAGGTGATTAATTAATTTCTGAGTTAATTAATGGGACTGAGATGATTAAATAATTATTTTGCTAATTAATGGGGTTGATGTGATTAATTTATATTTTCATTTAATTAATACGATTTAGATGATTAATTAATTTTTGAATTAATTAATGGAATTTTATTGAAATTATGAATGGTAACAATGTCATTCAGACAAGAATTAAAATCTAGAATACTAGAAATGGAATTCTAAGATTATGAAATGAAATCTATAATGGTAACACTGGAATTATGAGAAGTGAAATGAGATTTAGAATGTTAATAGTGGAATTCTAGGATACGATATCCCTTATTGACAGTTTAGACTCTAGCGTGGGCCAATGTTGGAATTGATATTCATGTGTTTTTAGGAACCCAAGGGTTTGTGTAGTTAAATAAAAAATAATTGATAATGTGATAACTTTTTACTTATGAATTTTAATATATATTTATATAAATACATACTCTATTATTGATTTTATATTGTTTTATACACCATTGTCGGTGCCCTACTGATTTTTACTCACACCCTACTCAGGCTGGCTGATCGGTACTCGAATAGATTTCATGGTTGTAGGATAGGTCAAGGGAAAAGTCCCTATGTTAGATGGCTGATTTTGGGATGGATCATGGATGAGGGAATTGGATGTGGTCTAGGAACCACTTTGGATTTATCAATGTATTTATGTTTGAGTTTTTATTTTGATAATGGATATTTATTTTGGCATGGAATATCCACTGTTCAGTTTTCATATTGGGTTCCTAGTTTTGGTTATCTTGTTATACTGGTATTTTCTAGTTATAATATCATTTAGTTATTTAGTTGTTATTGTTTTTTATTCTATCGGTATATTACTATAATAAAAAGGATGGTGTAGTCTCCTCATGATCAATAATAGACCCTCACTGCTAGTCTGCAGCCTCTAGCGTACGAGGAGGGGTTCTCGAGGTCATGTGACCAACCAGTATTGGGAAAAACATATAGAACTCGAGATGTGATGTTTCACTAAATGGACATATATTAAAGACATTCCTGAAATTTTTTAACTCAACTTGTAACGCCCCGACCCCAATTACCTAGAGTCAGTGCATTATTACATAACATTAGCATGATCACAAAAGATCAAGTCTCGAAAGACCGATTAGTTTAATAGCCTTAGAAACACTAGATACATTCGTAAACATTACATTAAATCATAAAAATGAAAACTACAATAACATGGTATCCCTAGTCCACACTCATATCCTCACTGACTATTCTTGCAAGTCAGTCATAATACACTTCTTCACATCCTGGGAAAAATAAAACATTGAAAGGGGTGATCCCAAATGCCCCGTAAGGATAAAAATATATCGGAAACTTTCATAAGAAAACATAAGCATTTAAGGAAATGTATAACTAAAACAAAAGCCTTATTGAACTTGAACTTTAGCATAATATGGCAAAAGTAAAATAAAATAATGCCATTACTTACTCACATGGATATTCTACTAGACGAATAATCACATGAAATATCAATAACCACTTTCATAATTAGGGAATGTATAATGCCAGACATTCTGAAACATTTTGTCAAGGCCTCGGCCAAGACGTCTAAAATGATTAAGGCCTCGGCCAAAACCATAAATCAAATTGGGAAAGGGCCTCGTCCAATTCCACGTCTAGTTGTCTCATTGGACCTACCGATGCATCGAGGAGCTATAGCGGGCTCCACCCATCACTTATTAAGTCCAATACATTCCTCATTTGAATAGGTTTAAACATAACATAAATATTCGTATTAAAACTAGCATACGAAATGTCAACAGTTTCTCCATAAACTATGGATGGTATAAAAATAACACATCCACAGTCAAGTATTTCACAAAATGTTCAATGGAAGTTTTGTATCATAAATCAATTTCAAATAAACTTAAAACCCATCAAAGGATGTTGACATGGATGAAATCAAAGCTATTTGAGAGAAATATCTCTCTTTTTTGAAATCATTTAAAAGTCCCATAATTATAAAATAATACATTTACTTTGATAATATTCTTATAAGCTTGTAAGGGAAGCTTAGACGAAGTTATAATGGCGGAAAATAGACGCACCTGCCATATAAGTTAAAAAACATTCTTACCTTAAATTTTTCAAAAAAAGAAAAAAAGCATATTGTTTGGAAAACGACGGTAAGATTCCTTTCAAAAACGTATAAGGGTATAAATGACTTTAACACATTTTACATTTAGTAGTAAAAATTTTTTGAAATACATTTTTAAGAAACATGGATGTGGATGATAACGAGGTCCCAGTAGATAATTATGTATAAACAGCCTTGGATAATGAAGCGGTTGTGAAGTAAACCCTTACCTTGTACTTTTCCTTGGTTGGGGTAGGTTAACCTCCTGTATAATGGTTACATAATTGTTATTAAATTATACAAGAATCATATACATTCATATGATATCATATATGATCTATTAACATTGCTTTGTTAACAATATCTTAGATTTATCGTTGTTTCGGGTGTTAACTTACTCATTTTCTTTTATATGATTTGTTACGTAAGTCGTGTTTTCGTGGATAGGTTGTATCTTATTCATATCCAGAATGATATAATGTCCTTAAACATTATTTTTAAATCATCAAATGATAATTATACTTGAATGGATACGACGGAGAATGAATCCCATCGCGTTCGTGGAGACGGTAGTCCGTACATATGCACGAGCGACAATATCATTATTTTGATATTAAAATAATATATAATTGGATATAATATCATATATACAGAATCATTATCATGTTATATTTTTTATTTACATGAATTACATATCATTATTATACCCATCTAAATAATAATATATTGAATAACAATTACACCACGACGTGGAGACGGTAAGCCGTACGTACGCAGGTATGGTGACATGTCATTCAAATGATGGGTAGAATACTGAATATGGTTGTTCCATATTTATAATAACATCACAGTATATATAAGATATTGGAGTTATAATTTTAGAATTGAAATAATAAACAAAGAGGGAGTGGAAGAAGAAAGAAACTTGAAAGAGGGTGATGAAAATGTTACCTCTTCTTCGGGTTCTTCCTTTTGATTTTATCAAAAGGACTCCTTAGGATGGCTTTATGAATAAAGTAAAGATTCTAGGATTAAGGGAAAGAAGTTAGGAGAGTATTTGGGTAGAGGTTGGGCGAACGAAAAGGCTTGAAAGTGTGAATAAGGGGGTAGAGGTGGGGGCCTTTTATAAGAGGAGAGGAGGGGCTCTTTTGGAAAGATTGAAATGTTACATTATTATACAATGCTTTTCGGATTCTAAAGGTCCCACACTTATATAATTAGTGTCTAAGGTGATAAGGGTTCTAAATATACCCATCCAATAGTCTTTGTACAAGTGTAAGCCTTGGAGTTTACATTATCTTTTCATTTTATTAAAATCGTTAAATAATGAGGTCATCGCTGCATCATAATGATGTCATAAATAATTTAATTTATTTAATGTCTAAAAATTATAAAAAAAAATACTATGATGTAGGAAATATTTTTTGATTTCCAATTACTATTTATAGTCAAACATATGACTTGTATAACCCCATGTAAAAATTGTTTTAGTAAAACATTTTATGTTTGTTTCATTTTTTACTTTAACATTAAATAAAAGGTATTTATGTCATTTTCCAACTAATGTGGCTCCATGGGGTCCCCAAGTTGACCCATGGATTTTCTTGGTCGGCCATTACTCATCCAATAGGGGTAGGACAAGTGTAAGGGTATTTTCATATTTTTATAATATCATTTTTATCTTAAATTTCACTAATTACCTTTAATCGCGATTAATTAAACTTAAAAGTTACTATTCACCAAAAAATTATTTTAATCCCATTGAACCACATTTTACATCCTAAGGACAACCATGTATGTCGGATTTTTGAAATTCAAAACACAGAAGTGGTAATATTTCATTTAAACGAAAAATCAGTTATTTAACTACCACTTAGTGGTTTCACTATTCATCAAAAATTGAAGTTTTTCAGAACAATGCCAAAATTTCACCCTAAGCTATAATTGATATTCTGAATTCAAAAATGATTTATATTTTACTAAATTCCAATCATATAAGTTGCATTAATTAATTTTATAATTAATTCCCGCTGTCACAACAAATAGCATGTTTTTAAGAAACAATATATATCAAAAGATTGACAATTGTTTATGTCCAATTTCAAAGTGAAATTAATTCTAATGACCACCGTTGGATAAAATGGTAAAAATATATAATAATTATAATATAAAACCACTAAATAGTATAATTTATCACTATAAATTATTTTGATTAAAAAAGTTGTTTTTAAGTATTTTTCACTATTCATAAAAAATTAGAAGTTCTCTGAAAAATACCAAAAATTCAACATAGGCTAATTTCGATATTCTGAATCCAAAAATGAAGTCCATTTTGATAAATATAATTTATAAAATTTCAAAAAGTAGGTATTACTATTCACAATGGCTAGTTTAATTAGTTGTGGTGTGTGTTAGAGCTCGAGGTTGCGTACAACACACGCTATTGCATTATTCTAAGGGAAACGTACCGTGGAAGCTTGGGGTGTTACAATCTCCCCTCCTTCAAATAATTGCATCCTCACAATTTCTAGGTTATTACTGCATAAAAAGACTCGGGTGATTCTTCATCATAAGTTCCTCAGGTTCCCACGTTGCCTCTTCCATTTTATGATTTCTCCACAAAACCTTTACCAGATGAGTCGTCCGGTTTCTCATCACCTGCTCCCTCACATCAAGAATTCTGATGGGCTCTTCGCAATAAGATAGATCAGGTTCCAATTCTAATTCCTCATAGGTAAGTACATGTGTTGGGTCGGGCATGTATTTTCTCAATAGCGATATGTGGAAAACATCGTGAACTTTGGAGAGATTTGGCGGCATCGCCAAACGATAAGCTACAGCCCCAATACGATCTAGAATTTCGAAAGGTCTGATGTACCTGGGACTCAACTTACCCTTCTTACCAAAACGTATAACTCCCTTCCATGGAGATACCTTTAGAAAAACATGATCTCCCACCTGGAATTCCAAAACCTTTCTTCTATTATCGGCATAGCACTTCTTCCTACTTTGAGCTGCTTTGATGTGGTTTTGGATTACCTTCACCTTTTCCATTGTTTCCTCCACCAGTTCTGGTCCCACAAGTTTTATTTCACCAACGTCATCCCAACAGGTTGATGTACGACATCTCTTTCCGTATAACGCTTCATAAGGTGCCATCTGAATGCTTGAATGGAAGCTATTGTTATTGGAAAATTCTACCAGTGGTAAATATTGATCCCACATACCCTGAAAGTCAAGAGATCATGATCTCAACATGTCTTCTAAGGTTTGAATAGTCCGTTCTGATTGTCCATCTGTTTGAGGGTGATAGGCAGTGCTCAAACGAAGTTCAGTATCCAAGGCCTTTTGAAGACTTTTCCAAAATCTTGAAGTAAAATGAGGATCACAATCAGAAACAATCGATAGGGGTACTCCATGAAGTCTTACAACTTCATTAATATATAGTCTTTCTAGACGTTCAAGTGTTAGATCCTCCCGTATAGCCAGAAAATGTGCTGACTTAGTAAGACGATCAACAATGACCCATATTGCATCATTTTTTCTAGGAGTCTTTGGTAGTCCCATGACAAATTCCATCATAATATTATCCCATTTCCACTCAGGTATGGGAAGAGGTTGCAATACTCCACCAGGATGTTGCCTTACAGCTTTCACTTGTTGACAAACCATACACCTCGACACAAAATCAGCAATCTCCCTCTTCATATTATCCCACAAAAAATGTTCCTTAAAATCTCTATACATTTTGGTGCTCCCAGGGTGTATAGAGAAATTGGAACTATGAGCATCATCCAGCAATTCTCTTTTTAGATCAGGTATATCGGGAACACAAAGTCTCTTCCTGAATTTCCAAATTCCATCCTTATACACAAAGTCCCTCAATCTTCCATCATTCACATCTTTAATCTTCTTCTGAAAATCTTCATCATTGGTCTGAGAACTCTTAATCCTTTCTAGTAATGATGGTTTGGAAACCATTTGAAAAAGAATTGATGTTTCACCTTCCCTAGTTATTCCCATGTCCATCTTCACTAGATCCATGAAAATTGGATCCCTTTCAATTCTCATCACATTCAAAACTCCATGGTATTTTCTGCTCAAAGCATCTGCCACCCTATTTTCCTTCCCCGGGTGGTAATGTATCGTGCAATAATAATCCTTGAGTAGTTAAAGTCATCTCCTTTGCCTCATGTTGAGTTATTTTTGTGAGAAAATATACTTCAAACTATTGTGATCAGTATAAATCTCACATTTTTCACCATAGAGGTAGTGTCTCCATATCATTAAAGCAAATATCACAGCTGATTACTCAAGATCTTGAGTAGGATAGTTTTGCTCATGAAGTTTTAGCTGTCGTGATGCATAGGCAATAACCTTATCATTCTGAATAAGGACACAACTAAGTCCTTTCTTCGATGCATCACTATAAATACCAAACCCATCATTCCCCGATGGTAGAGTCAATACAGGGGCGTTGACTAATCTTCTCTTCATTTCTTCAAAACATTCTTCACACTCTTTTGTCCAGACAAATTTAATCCCTTTACGTGTGAGCTTTGTCAATGGGTTAGCCAATCTGGAAAAATTCTGGACGAAACGTCGATAATAACCTGCTAAACCAATAAAACTGCGTACCTCAGTTATACTTGTCGGTGCTGGCCATTCTTGGATTGCCTTGGTTTTAGAAGGATAAACGGAAATTCCATCCTTAGAGACAATATAGCCAAGAAAAGAAATCTCCTGAAGCCAGAATTCACATTTGCTAAATTTCCCATATAATTCATGTCTTCTAAGAGTCTTCATGATAATGCGTAAGTGATTTTCATGATCTTCGTGGCTTTTAGAGTATACCAAGATATCATCAATAAATACCACTACAAAGTCATCAAGATATTCCATGAAAACTCTATTCATTAGATCCATGAAAACAGAGGGTGCATTAGTCAATCCAAAAGGAATTACTGTAAACTCGTAATGTCCGTACCTTATTCGAAATGTTGTCTTTGGAACGTCTTCCTTCATCACACACAACTGATGGTATCTAGACCGAAGGTCAATCTTTGAAAAGTATTGAGCTCCATGAAGTTGGTCAAACAAATCATCAATGTGAGGTAGGGGATACTTGTTCTTTATTGTTATAGCATTGATCTCCCTATAGTCGATGCACAACCTCATAGATCCATCTTTCTTATTAACAAAAAGAACAAGGGCTCCCCAAGGAGAAACACTAGGGAGAATAAATCCCTTATTACTCAATTCCTCTAGTTGTTTCTTTAGTTCAACTAATTCCACAGTGGCCATTCTATAAGGGGTCTTCGATATGGGCCTTGATCCAGGAATTAAATCAATGGAAAACTCAACTTCTCGTTCTGGAGGATGTCCCGGTAAATATTCTGGAAACACATCAACATATTATCCCACAATAGGTACATCCTCTATTTGAATATTCCTTTCCTCACCCTCAGTAATTTCCTTCTCTTCCTCCCCAATAATTGAATTTAGTTGAGCTACTGGGGGTGGATCTAGATAAGAATTATGTGGCGACGATTCTGCTCTAAAGATAAGGTTTTCCTTATCATCATCATCAAGAATCGTAACCTCTTTCCTCTTACAATAAATTTTTGCATCATGGTCTGAAAGCCAATCCATACCGAGGATTATATCAAATTCAATCATGGTTATGACTATGAGATCAGCAGGTAAAGAACATTTAGGTGCTCTAATGGGAACTAATCGACAAAACTTTGTTGCAACAATTCTTCCCTTAGGGGTTTTGACCGACAACTCCCATGTTAAATCAAATTGGAAATATCTAATTTTCTTAGCAAACTGGGAAGATATGAAACAATGCGATGATCCAGAATCAAATAATGCATTTTTTAAACTTGAGGAAACCATTAAATTACCTGCCACCACGTCTTTCAGAGCTTCCACCTCAGCAGTAGTGATAGCATAAGCCTGGCCCTGATCCCTTGGCCTCTTCTGAGGTAAGTTCCCCTGACGCTTAGGACATTCATTTGCATAATTTCCCTTCTCTCTACAATTATAGCATTCCACATTGACATCCGCTTTCTTTCCCTTACATTCATGAGCTTGGTGGCCTTTTTCACCACACTTGTAACATACTCCTTTTCCTTTTAGACAGGCACCAGGGTGCTTCCTACCACAATTATCACAGGGTGGAAATTCATTTCTACCCTTCTTCCCTGTTTCCTTATTTCCTTTCCCATAGTTTTCAGTGGATCTCTTCTTATCATGCTTTGATTTAAAGTCATAAGACTTAGAGAATTCATTTTCCGTCTTGATAGCGCACGAGACAATACCTTCGTATGAATAGAAGTTTTGTGATACTAAAGCTCGATGGAGAAATGGTTTTAACCCATCAAAGAAACGATCAGTCTTACTTCTTGGGTTACGTATGTAATCTGTAGCATACCTTGCTAACCTTGTAAAGTTAGCCTCATACTTTGCGACATTCTCATCCTCCTTCTGCCTCAGACTCAGAAATTGCCTTTCCATATCCACTCGATGGTCTCGAGGAAATTATTTTTCTAAGAACAACTCTTTGAACTCCTGCCATTCCATGTTTGTTAATTCATCATCTTCCTTTGTGATTTAAATTAGTGACCACCGTTGATCGGCATCTCCAGTGAGGCGGTAAACTGCCATGACAACTTTCTCCCTTTCACTACTCCCCAAGGCATGGAATATTTTCTCTAAGAAATTTATCCATTGCTCAGCTACTATAGGATTTGTAATCCCATTGAAGGTTGGTGGTTGTTTCCTCATGAAATGGTCTAGCATTGATCCTCCACGTTGCGGATCAGGGTGCTCCATACGAGTAAGGTTATTATTCATAACCTGCGTGAGTTGTCCCAGTACATTGAGAAGCTGATCAGCACCAGTTGTATCACTAGCTCCACCATAATTATCTTGAGGAGGAGGGAAATCCCTACACGGAGTGCGTGCATTGATACGGTTTCCATTCCTTCCACTAAGCGCCATTTCTAAATAATGTCATAAACTAGATTAGTTTATGAATCAAAATACATAATTACATACTTGTAAAACACTTTACATAAATTGAACTAATTATGGGTATAATCCATAATTATAAAAATGTTTTCTTTGAGGAAGTATATACTCGTAACCCTTTATAGTGGTTTGTAAATAAAATGGGAATTATCCTAAGCATATCCCCCAGGAGTGTCGTAACCAAGAGTGCAGAAAGTCTCGTTGTCGTGCACCAGTTCCCGTTCGAGTCTAGCTCAAAGCGGTGTTTTCGGGTTTTACCCCTAGGTACATCTGTGCCAAAGCCGCCTCTACCTTCTCGTATCCAGACAGGGATGTATTACTCGGAAAACTAACAAAATCTCTACAATACCAAAATTTTAGGAAGTTCTTCTATACTAATCCTCAAAGGTCATCTTAGGTCTACGTTCTCTAATCAGATTTTGTCTAAATCTAGCTTCCAAGGTTTGTACTAAACTTCCTCTGATACCAACTGTAACGCCCCGACCCCAGTTACCTAGAGTCGGTGCATTATTAAATAACATTGGCATGATCACAAAAGATCAAGTCTCGAAAGACCGATTAGTTTAATAGCCTTGGAAACACTAGATACATTCGTAAACATTACATTACATCATAAAAATGAAAACTAAAATAACATGGTCTACCTAGTCCACACTCATATCCTCACTGACTATTCTTGCAAGTCAGTCATAATACACTTCTTCACATCCTAGGAAAAATAAAACATTGAAAGAGATGAGCTCAAATGCTCCGTAAGGATAACAATATAGCGGAAACTTTCATAAGAAAACATAAGCATTTAAGGCAATGTATAAATAAAACAAAAGCCTTATTGAACTTGAACTTCAGCATAATATGGAAAAAGTAAAATAAAATAATGCCATTACTTACTCACATGGATATTCTACTAGACGAATAATAACATGAAATATCAATAACCACTTTCATAATGAGGGAATGTATAATGTCAGACATTCTGAAACATTTTTTCAAGGCCTCGGCCAAGACGTCTAAAATGATTAAGGCCTAGGCCAAAACCATAAATCAAATTGGGAAAGGGCCTCGGCCAATTCCATGTCTAGTTGTCTCATGAGACCTACCGATGCATCGAGGATCTATAGCGGGCTCCACCCGTCACTTATTAAGTCTAATACATTCCTCATATGAATAGGTTTAAACATAACATAAATATTCGTATTAAAACTAGCATACGAAATGTCAACAGTTTCTCCATAAACTATGGATGGTATAAAAATAACACATCCACAGTCAAATATTTCACAAAATGTTCAATGGAAGTTTTGTATCATAAATCAATTTCAAATAAACTTAAAACCCATCAAAGGATGTTGACATGGATGAAATCAAAGCTATTTGGGAGAAATATCTCTCTTTTTTGAAATCATTTAAAAGTCCCATAATTATAAAATAATACATTTACTTTGAAAATATTCTTATAATATTGTAAGGGAAGCTTCGACGAAGTTATAATGGCGTAAAATAGCCGCATCCACCGTATAAGTTAAAAAAACATTCTTACCTTAAATTTTTCAAAAAGGTCAAAAAGTACATTGTTTTGAAAACGACGGTAAGATTCCTTTAAAAAAAGTATACGGGTATAAATTACTTTAACCGATTTTCCATTTAGTAGTAAAAATGTTTTGAAAGACATTTTTAAGAAACATGGATGTGGATGATAACGAGGTCCCAGTAGATAATTATGTATAAACAACCTTGGATAATGAAGAGGTTGTGAAGTAAACCCTTACCTTGTACTTTTCCTTGGTTGGGGTAGGTTAACCTCATGTATAATGGTGAAATAATTGTTATTAAATTATACAAGAATCATATACATTCATATGATATCATATATGATCTTTTAACATTGCTTTGTTAACAATATCTTAGATTTATCATTGTTTCGGGTGTTAACTTACTCGTTTTATTTTATATGTTTTGTTACATAAGTTGTGTTTTTCATGGATAGGTTGTACCTTATTCATATCCAGAATGATATAATGTCCTTAAACATTATTTTTAAATCATCAAATGATAATTATACTTGAATGGATACGACGAAGAATGAATCCCATCGCGTTCGTGGAGACGGTAGTCCGTACGTACGCACGAGCGACAATATCATTATTTTGATATTAAAATAACATATAATTGGATAGTATATCATATATACAGAATCATTATCATGTTATATTCTTTATTTACATGAATTACATATCATTATTATACCCATCTAAATAATAATATATTGAATAACAATTACACCACGACGTGGAGACGGTAAGCCGTACGTACACACGTATGGTGACATGTCATTCAAATGATGGGTAGAATACTGAATATGGTTGTTACATATTTATAATAACATCACAGTATATATAATATACTGGAGTTATAATTTTAGAATTGAAATAATAAACAAAGAGGGAGTGGAAGAAGAAAGAAACATGAAAGAGGGTGATGAAAACGTTACCTCTTCTTCGGGTTCTTCCTTTTGATTTGATCAAAAGGACTCCTTAGGATGTATTTAGGACTAAATTAAAGCTTCTAGTATGAAGGGAGAGCAGTTGGAAGAGTATTTGGGCAGAGGTTTGCCGAACCAAAAGTCTTGAAAGTGTGAATAAGGTGGTAGAGGTGGGGGCCTTTTATAAGAGGAGAGGAGGGGCTCTTTTGGAAAGATTGAAATGTTACATTATTATACAATGATTTTCGGATTCTAAAGGTCCCACACTTATATAATTCGTGTCTAAGGTGATAAGGGTTCTAAATCTTCCCATACAATAGTCTTTGGACAAGTGTAAGCCTTGGATTTTACATTATCATTTCATTTTCTTAAAATCGTTAAATAATGAGGTCATCGTTGCATCATAATGATGTCATAAATAATTTAATTTATTTAATGTCTAAAAATTATAAAAAAAATAATATGATGTAAGAAATCGTTTTATCTTTCCAATGACTATTTATAGTCAAAAATATGACTTGTATAACCCCATGTAAAAATTGTTTTAGTAAAACATTTCATGTTTGTGTCATTTTTTACTTTAACATTAAATAAAAGGTATTTATTTCATTTTCCAACTAATGTGGCTCCATGGGGTCCCCAAGTTGACCCATGGATTGTCTTGGTCGGCCATTACTCATCCAATAGGCGTAGGACAAGTGTAAGGGTATTTTCATATTTTTATAATATCATTTTCACCTTAAATATCACTAATTACCTTTAATCGCGATTAATTAAACTTAAAAGTTACTATTCACCAAAAAAATTATTTTAATCCCATTGAAACACATTTTACATCCTAATGACAACCATGTATGTCGGATTTTTGAAATTCAAAACACAGAAGTGGTAATATTTCATTTAAACGAAAAATCAGTTATTTAACTACCACTAAGTGGTTTCACTATTCATCAAAAATTGAAGTTTTTCAGAACAATGCCAAAATTTCACCCTAAGATATAATTGATATTCCGAATTCAAAAATGATTTCTATTTTACAAAATTCCAATCATATAAGTTTCATTAATTAATTTTATAATTAATTCCCACTGTCACAACAAATAGCGTGTTTTTAAGAAACAATATATATCAAAAGATTGACAATTGTTTATGTCCAATTTCAAAGTGAAATTAAATATAATGACCACCATTGGATAAAATTGTAAAAATATATACTAATTATACTCTAAAACCACTAAATAGTATAATTTATCACTATAAATTATTTTGATTAAAAAAGTTGTTTTTAAGTATTTTTCACTATTCATAAAAATTAGAAGTTCTCAGAAAAATACCAAAAATTCAACATAGGCTAATTTAGATATTCCGAATCCAAAAATTAAGTCCATTTTGATAAATAAAATTTATAAAATTTCAAAAAGTAGGTATTACTATTCACAACGGCTAGTTTAATTAGTTGTCGTGTGTGTTAGAGCTCGAGGTTGCGTACAACACACGCTATTGCATTATTCGAAGGGAAACGTACCGTGGAAGCTTGGAGTGTTACACAACCCATATAATAGGTTAAATATATGTGATATTGGAATTTTAAATACTTATCACAAAATTTTATCCCTATTTCACCTATTTTACCATTATCGAGGTAACAAATATTTACCAAGGTTACTATTCATAATGAAATAAATAAAAAAAGGTTCTTATTTACCAAATTTGATCCCAATGATTCAAAATATTTAACAACTTTTCAAGAATGAATTTCTATAAGTGGTATATATTAATTTAAAAATAATCACATAACAAAAACCACTTTTTTGAAAAATACATTTTTATTCATTTAACTCTATTCATTTGTATCTCATGCCTAGAAAAATTATATGATGAGTGTAAAAAAATTTGATTGAATATATAAAATGTAAATTTCTATAAAATTACTAACCAATAGTAATAAATTTATTTTGTTAAGATAAAAACATATTTCACACATAAAAAGAATTTCCTTAGAAAAACATCTGGTTTACTTTCAAATGATTTTTTCTAATAAATTAATAGATAATGAATTTTCAGTGTACGTGTGTAAAACATAAATTTTTCATAATTAATTTATTCATATTTAAACCCTCCAATTTAATAGCCATTCTATAGTGGTGTATTATATTATGATTCATTTAGAATAAGGGTTTTGTGTATCGTAAGCTATAAAAACAATTATTCTAAGCGAAATATACCATAAAATATTAGGGTGTTACACAGTGAAATCTCACATGATTCTAATAAAAATACTATACTAAATATTAATTCTTCATTACCACTATATAATAGCCTATTCCTATTGGGGCCCACATTTGGGTAACCAAAAATATTAAATTTAATATGTCAATCCTACCTCCAGTATAAAATGGGATAGCATTATAAATTGAGGGTATGTAACACACACATATGAGAGTTATTTCCCTCACAATATGATATTTATATATATAAAGTAAAAAGTGAGGTAAAAAACTCAAATAATGCAATCCATAAAATAAATTTAATGAATATTGATACATGAAATATCAAAGAACCATATATGTATAAAACCACTAACCATGTAAAAAATAACAATAAAACCCCAAAAAGGTTTTCCCAAAATACATATGTTACCATATCATTGATACATGTAAACCCATTATCTTGTTATACTCTATTACTAAATTATAACTACTCTAACTAATGAAAAAACAACAATATTTGTATAAAACCGCTAACCATGTAAGAAATAATTATAAAACTCCAAAAAATATTTCCCAAAACACATATTCTACCATATCATTAATACATGTAAACTCATTATCCTATTATTCTCTATTACCAAGTTATCACTACTCAACACCATCCCCAACATGACATAGAATACTTGAAGATAGATACTAATAAAATTAGTGAGTATAAACATGTTTGGTTGGTTCTCACTCAATACTTGAATTATACCTACAGGATAAGGTCACAGTAATGCATATGTGAGTGTAAATGATATACCATAAAACTATCTTAATCCTGATTAAAGGTTACAATCTATATAGATAACTCATATATCACCATAATAATGATATCTAAATAAAAACGGTATTTATATATAGTATATAATCCACCACACTAGTATCATTCTCCCAATGTTACACACCAAACCATTAACCAGATTAATATATTATAGTATCAATATCATAATCATAGTAATTAATCTATATCCATAATTTTGGTGAGGAAGAATTTATACTCATTTATCTATTTATGATAATGTGGATAACATGTATGTTTGGAAACACCCATACATCCTTTACTCAGGTGGTGATTCACATAGGTAATGAAACTACAACATTTATAGAATAAAAAGGCCTAAAATAGGGATACAACCAACTAATAATACTAGATATTAATCAATGAATTAATGTAATATACCTAGTTCCCAATTATGGAAAAATATCACCATGATTTGAAAAGGGTTTATTCCAACATCTCATATCATATCACTTCTCTCTTGGGAGGAGATAGTCACTTATCTATTAGGATAGCTTTAGTATAAACACACTGAGTGGGGGGGTGAATTGGTGTGGGATGACTGTTTATCACTCTAAAATCATTATACCTTTTTATACTGATGCCACTTATTCAGTGAATGGTTATCTTTTCTTCTTCATCTATAGTTAGAAAGCAAGCACACACACAAAATAAACAACAAGGAACACCAGTATTTTTAATGAGTTTTGTATCCAGTGTGGCCAATTGAGTCCTTAGTGAATGGTATAAATTTAACCACAAATGACCTAATTCCTTCTTATTATCAAATAAATCATGGTCAAGGGAATGTCCTTGGACCACCCTCCTGGAACTGAGTTGGTACAATTATAGATTTTTCCTGGAAGGAAAATATTGTTGGATATTGGCTTATTCCTTTAGAAGTGATTGACAATGTATAACAAGTATTCTTTAATTTAAAATAAGGATTCTACTCAACTTTATCAAATTCCATCAATTAAAAGTGGTTCCTCGAATATAGAAATCATTGGTTTGTATCAAATCTCCAATCACAATAATATTAATATATAGTGGAATGGAAATTTTAGGCTTCCAAGATATATAATATCAACAATTGTAATTTTATTGATTCTCCCCTTAACTTTTATGGTAGTGAATATTTATGAAACTAAATCACAATGCACTTTTGATATTATTTTATGAAATATTAAAAACACACAAACTCAATTCAATATTTTTTTTGGACACTCCACTCGAGCACTTCTAATTGTTAATTGAATTTATTAAAATTCACTTCATGTATGCCTGATATAATACATGGTGTATGTTATTTTAATGAACCCTTACACACTACTATTTCAGTATTATTATTATTATATGTTCATGTTAAGTTATTTATAATGCATTTTTTCAGTTTATTTCTTTTGGTTTCCATATATGCTTCAGTATTATTTATAAAAATGATGTGGGTAGATAAATTACTTTATTCACACATGATCATGTTATAAAAAATGAATAACATAAATGATGTCCCAATTTTTCTATTTCATCATGAAATTGATGTGTGCAGATTATCCTCAAATGTACCATTGTATAATCTCCCCTCACATGATATCTTATTATGTTCTCTCCCTTCTTTGAGTAACAAATTATGCAATATCTCACATTATCTTTTACATAACTACTTTAATACACAACTCTATTTTCCTTCACATAATAGATTATGTGGGGTCTTAGTAACTTCGTGTAACCTTAGAGGGCTTTGCAGAACTCTGATATAATACCATCTACATTAAATATTTCTTTTACATAAAAAATATTTAACTTATTCACATAACCCTTGAGTGTTCTTTGAATAGGAACAATAATGTGGAAACTATTGACTTCACATAAGTTGTGGTACACTAATATTCTTCATAGAAACAAGATTACAAAGAACATATCCTTTGCATAGTTGAGTGTATCATGGAACCATGCATATTCTTTATGATTCTTCATGGATTCTCTATTTTCATGATGAGAACTGAAAGAACTTAAATGTTTCAATATCCTGATTTATCATTGGTACCTAAGTATTTATAGATGAGGTTCACTTCCTTTTCTTATCTAGAAAAAAATTCCATGCGCAATAAAAATGGTGATTCAAAAAATAATTTAAATATTTTAAAAAATAATTTCTTTTATCACATTACCTTGATGAAGAAAATCATGTTGTTCATCCTTTATTCACTCAGATCCATCCTTCATGAGAATGGGCTCACATGAATGTGTTAAAAATCACATGCATTACTTCATTTCAATCCATGAAACACTCCATATGTTAGGATTGGTGAATAATGTACTATAAATTAGTGTTTTATTCTTGTATTAATCATCCTTTCAATTGATGTCTACATGAAAAACAAATCATGTATGAATGAATATTTATGGTCTCATTATCTCAACATTCATTAATTTGGTCATATCTTGACCGTCACGTGATCACTAATGACCGAGGGCACCAAAGCCTATAAATACCTCGCACGGTCAAGATGGTGTTTCCTTGATGTTGATAATGATGGCTTATCATGATCAAATTTCATAATATCATGCAATTATATGACTAAGGTTATATGTACATATTTTTTAAAATGGATTCACAGTATCTCATGCCTACTCATCCCATATTGAAGTTTCCTTCTATCAATAACTTCTTAATAATAAAATTACCTTCTATTTCCTCTCAATTGTGAGTATTCGGGTCCTCTCCCTACCACCATTCCTCGCTATACTGTCTCCCATAAGGCATGTACCACTTATCTACCTATGAACTCCATCCCACATGAACACCCATGTCTTCCCCTATATAGACCCTTTTTTGACACAATGATCTAATACATATATGGTTTCCCATGCATGTCATGACTCCCATATGGTAGAGCTTGCCCCATATGTTATCAAACTGTCCCTCCATGGACAGAATTGGTTGGCACAATTTTGTTTCAAAATTTAACTTAAATAATTAGTAAAAACTTTGTAAAATCCAAGAAACTCAATGGTCATAAAAATGAATCATCATGTGAAAATATAAATGCATTTTTTGTATGTCCATCACAATCGTATCATGAAATAATATTATATTGAATTGAATTTTTAATTCTACTTCTTCAAATATTTTATGGATACTAAACTTCAAAATATCTTTATAAAATTAAGTATTATCACTGTCTTCACCTTTTTAAATATTTTTGACAATGTTAAATCTCCTAGTGGAATTAACACATGTCATTGAACTTTAAGAACATTTCAATAATAAAATTTAATTCATAAAAAATATAATAGTTGTCCTTTGAACTTGTCATGTATGGATATTCTTCAAAACATAATCTACTTGAACTAATTTGAATCTTCTTGATTAAACATTGATCATCATACTAACTTTCATAATAAAATGTACATAATTTCTATGGAAATTCAATCTCCACACATTAAAAATCTTGGGAAAACTAAAGTTATACTTAGATGACTGTCTTATTCTTTAATAAATATTGAAATTAAGTGATTCATCACTTAATGAATCATTGAAAATAAATAACACACAAACACAAAGTAGGATCATTGATTACCCCCTTTTTATTTTTCTCAATACCAATAAAGAAAATGAGATGTCAATATATTCTCTTCAATTCATTTCTCTTTTTTTATTTACTTCTCTCCCCCTTATTGATAAACAATAAGAACTATATTATATAGGATGTTATCATTTATTTCTTAAGAAGTTTTCCAAAAATTATTTCACTATATGTCTACTTGGTATTACCCTATGTAGAAAACAATAGGGTCTAGTTTATGCATAAATTCTTTCCATTCTCAGTTCATAATATGATACCCATAGGTATTGTATATATTTTTTCATTCCTAAGAGACTTTTCGACTATTTCAAGGTTGGAAGTAATTGGATGATACAAATTGATACAATTAAAGTGAAATTTTTTTTATACGACTTATAAATAAAATTCTAAAGGAATATTCAACATTAAATTCATTCACTCACTTCAATACATAAATTAAAAATATTCAATTATAATAGGCAGTTAATTTTTATAAAATTAGTCATGGAACTTCTTCAAGATTATTTGGTTTACATAATCGATTCATTTATCTCCTCCACCTTAATATTAGACATCATTTCATTTTTGTGACTAATGATAGGAGACTATTCCAACATACCTCATCAATGAAATCCTAAAAAATTTACTTCCACAGATATTAGTTTTTCATGAAATATAATGCTCTTGGGAATTCTTTAGATTATCTTACTCAATGTATGATCTCCCCTTTCACTTCATCAAGATTGATCTTCTCATCTATTTTTCTTCCGAATTCCAATTATTATTTATACAAACTATTTTGATATTATCCATGATGGTGACTTGAAAAATATTGATAAGATATTTTAGTTTGATTATATTCATCAAGGTTGATCTCTAATATATTTTCAACAAATAATCATCTAGATATCATCAGATGTATTAAGCTAGTATGGGTAATTTTATTTAATACATGAATGAATATTAGATCTTATAATTATAATAATATAATATACATTTGAATTCACACCCAAAATATGTGAATTACATTCAATTCAATGTCAGTAATGAACCAAGAAAAAATGATGGGAAAGAGGTGGATCACCATTACTTTTACTGATAGAAACAATGATGATAATTTTTTAGAAACCATTAAACTCTAAACTTTTCTCCTATATGTGAAGATGAATTATTCATGCTGAATATAGCCGCATTATTATTAGTCTTTGGTGGTATGGAATCTTTACTTTCCTTAGTATTAACATTGTGTGTATTTTTCTTGTTAACGTTGTACATCAAGGCACATTCTTCACTTAGTGTCTTCTAATTATTCTTTAGTATTTCTTCATGAGCTGCTTTTATAATCACGTAATAATCAATAATATGTCCATCCATTTTTCACCATCCATACAGTACTTCTCATATTATTTTTGATATCATTTTTTGAAAAAATATCATGAAATTAGAACTATTTTAGTAGAATATTTTATTCTCCTATAGCATCTATTATTATTCCAGTTTCTTCCAATCTGTTTTCTCTCTCGAAATCAACTGGAAAAATTTTATGTAAATTATTTGTAATATTCACATCATTCATGGTAGTTACACATGGATTTTTAGGTTTACTATTAACTATTATAGTCCTTTTATTTTTATTTCAATGTATCACTCTTTCTTTATCTTGGGGTTTTTCTTAAGAATTAGTAATTTCTTGATTTCCACCCAAGTTTAACTTACTTATCTTCTTTGTAATCTTATTTGGAATATTCTTTATAAATATTTTTTCCTAATTATTCCCAATGTATAATTATATCTAGTCATCATATTCTTTATTTATTCCTTATAAATTATTTTAGTGGCATGATTGAATGATTTATACTTTCATACCTCTTTAATATTACCAATGACATTTTAAATACTACATTGGTTCTTCAAACATTCAATTCTTATAATAAAAGTTAATTATTCCTTTCCTTCTGGTGAATTTTATTTATACTAATTTACTCTACCTTATTTTAAGTAACCTTTTATATTAAAATACTATCATATTTTACTAACAATCATATTCCATGTGTCCAGGTATTTTGTAGCACCAACAGTATCTGAAAAATCTTAATCTATTATTTTAGATTACAATCTAGATAGATTGGCATGTTTTATAATTTTGTTTCTATTCTTTCCACTATTGAGATTATTTAGGGAAATAACATCAATTAAACTTATGTTCCTTTACCATAGATGTAGTGGTAAGTACTTTATTTCCATTATTTATCGACGTTTTCACAGGGCGTGATTTTAAACCTTTTTTTTCAAAAAACCAAGAGGATCACCAGTATTATTTTTAGAGGATGGTACCTTATACTTAGAGAATACTTTATATTGGCCATTGGGTAATGTCAATATATTCTTTCCACCAAATATATAACTTTTAGGATAATATTCCTCTTTAAAAGTTTTTGTGGATTCAACTCTTATCGGAAAATCCCTTATTTCAGCTTATTATGAAGACTTAGCTTGAACATTTACAATATTTTTTTAATTTGACTCAAAAATCAAGACAATTCATATTTAGGATGAATTTCTCATCCTCTATTAATTTTAATCTATCTTCACATTATTTCTTGATCTTTTGAATTTCATCATATTTCATTTTATTATTCTCTTATAATAAAGAGTCATTTTCCTTCTCATCACTTTGTTTGATCTCAAGTTGACCATTCGTGAAATCAATGATGGATTTATAATTTTATTCTATTGTCTGGTACTTTATTTCATGTTTCTTAGTTTAATACTATTTCTCCTAAATTTTATTTATCCAGTGATCTTATAAAATAGAGCATATTTCTTAATGTTCAACTATCTCTTTTTCTGTAGATATTTTTTTGAGGATGTTGATATTGGTTTTCATTTTTTATTCAAAATATTTCTACAAGTATTATAAATTTTCTTTAATCTTAGTGATCTCTCCCTACATTCCCTTAAATAATCCAAAAATAAAAGTGACTATTTATTTAGGATTATTATGTAGCATATAATTAAAAGTATTAATTGATTCGTCATTAAATTACAAAAATATAGGATCATTTCCACCAATACTTGGATCTTCATGATTATAATTTTGATAGGATATTTTTATTCTTCCTCCTCATATTTGGGTGAAACACTACCTGAGGAATAACTTTTTTCCTTCTTTTTGATAGAGAATATACTACTAGATCATTGGCTTCTAGAAATGAAAAATCTTTCTCATAAATAAGAATTTGGGAAATTGATTCATTATCCTATTTACATAAGAGTGGTGTCATTTTTATTTTTCTCAATTATTTTTAATTATTTTTATAATGAATATGGAGAGATTGAATTCATATTTTTAATAGATTAAAATTCTCTAATTCTATATTCCAAAATTATATGTGACTAAGAAGAAAATAAATTATGATTTTAAAATTGATACTTCTACTCTAATTCTATATTTAATTATAAATTTATAAGATAAATAAAATCTTCACTGGGATACATAAATGAGAATCCAATCATAGGTGTGACCTTCTTTTATAAAAATTGATTGGATCACCTTAGGATAGACATGCAAAGAGGGTTGATGAATCATTATGGGATAAATTTTTATCACATTACAACTTTTATGCCTTATCGTATATTTGTTAATTATTTAGTGAATGGTTCTTTTTTCTTATTCCACTATAGTGAGAAATCATGCACACAAAAATAATAAAGAAAGGGAACAAAAATATTTTTAACGAGATTCACCTCCAGTGTGGATGAATATGATCAATGTTTATTGTGGTAATTATCCCATAAAAACAATTATTCCATCATATTATCAAATAAATAATGGGAATGGGAATAACCATGTACCCACACTCCTTGCATCGAATCGTTATAATACAAGGTTAATATTAGAAGAAAAATATTATATAATTTTGATATTTCACTTCCAAAGTGATAAAAAATGTATAAAATTTCTTCTTAAATAGAAAATAATGGTTTTTATTATCTTTCTCAAATTAAATTATTCCAAATGGAATCCTTGAATATATAAATTAGATTTATATCTCAAAAATTTGGTCACAATAATATGAATATTTTGTAGACTTGCTATATCATACTACATTGATACACATTATCAATAATTGTGATTGTGTATATTCTCTTTTATTATTTTTGTGCAGTGAATATATACGAAACTAAATAACACTACACTATTGATATTATTTTATGAAAGTTTGAGATTTTCAAAACTCAATGCCAATTGATTCTAAATTCTCAACTTAATCACTTATGATCCTTAATTTAATTTATTCAAAAGTGCTTCATATATGTATGGTATATTGCATGGTTCATTATATTTTAATGAACCATTGAAAATAACTATTTTTATATTATTATTATTTTATTTTCTTGTCATGTTTTTCTCACAAGTTTGTTCATTGTATTTCTTTAGGATACCTGATATGCTTCAGTAATATATTATATAAATGTCCTAGATATCACAATTACTGCATGCGAACATGATCCTTTTATGAAAAATAAATAACCTTTATGATGTCCCAATATTACTATTTCTCTATGCATGTGATGAGTAATGATTCTCCTCAAATAGACCATTATATAATCTCCATTCTTGTGATCTCTTCTTATGTTCTCTATATTATTTAGTTAATAGTTTATATTGTTTGTCAATTAATAATATTTACAAGTATTGTACAAAAAAATTAGATCGTGTTCACTTAACATATTATGTAGTGTCACAGTGGCTTTACTCAACTCTAGAAGGATTCTCAGAACAATACTATAATACCATATTTTTGTAATAGTGTATATATATATAGTATTTATCTTATTTTTGTAACCCTTGAGTGTTAATTGAATAATAAATAAGTTCACATAAATTATATCCTCCATGTATGTTCTCATGCGTGGATCTTGTTCATGAAAATAAGAGTGTGTGTAACTTCTCCTTCATATAGTAGGGTGATCACAGAACCACAATTATTCATCATGCTTACTTGTGGATGCTTTTTTTACAATGAGAAATGAGAGATCTTAAAGGTTTCAACAATCCTTCTTAATAGAAGTATAGAGGTATTTATTGAATATGTTCACCGCCTATACATATCTAGAACATGTATTGTTCCAAATTAAAATTGGGAGTCAACAAATACTTTAAAATCATTCAAAAATATCCAATGTCAATCACCTTCACTTGATGGATAAATTCTTTGTTTACATCCTTCACATGTTCAAATCCATCCTTCATGATCATGGGATCACATGCATGTGTTTACCATTACATGAATCATTTTATTTCAATGATCTAACTCATCCTTATGTTCTGATGAATGAATAATTCCCAGTAAATGTTTTATTCTTAGAAGGATCATGTTTCTAATTAATGTTTTCATACAGAAAAAATATTACCTGTATGAAGATTCATGACTGCATTATATTTAGATTCATTCATTTGAAATCAACTTGACCATCGCATGATCACCCAAGATGGAATAAATCACGGCATAAAAATATCTCATGAATTTGAGATTGTGTTTTGGTGAGTTTAAAAATGAATTCCGAGATTTATCAAATGGAACAGCCTCACATGATCAGATTGCTAATGTTATATATATCTTTTTCAAATAGATGAATTGTATCTCATTCATGCTCATCCCACATCCATGTGAGATGCTTAATAAGATAATCCCCTTCTGTTGTATCTCAATTATGAGTATTTGGGTCTACTCCAATCCCCCATTCCACATCGTGATACCACAGATATGGAATGGACCAATTTTCTACCTATACACGTAGACCCACGTGTGAACCAATACCAACCATTCTATAGCCACTTCGTGGCCACTATACAACTCTTTTTTCATGGTTACCCATGAATGGGTTGGATCTCGCATGATGGAGCTTTCCCCTATATCTAGTTGAGATGGACCTCCTTGGGTGGCTTTGGTTTGAATTTTTTTTGCTATGTTAAACTTAAATACTTATTAAATAATAATTAAAATACAAGAAAATAATTGGTCTTTTAAATGATTTATCATTAAAAAATATAAATTCAATTTTTTCATGGCCTTCAAAATCTCCTCATGATATAAATGTATATTACATGGCCTTGTTAATTATACTTCTTCAAATATTTCATTGACACTCAACATGAAACTTTCTTCCTGAAAATTGTTATTTTCATGGTCTACACCTATTTTATAGAAAATGTTCACTCTCCTAGTATAATCGACACATGTCATTGAACTTTAAGAATGTTTCACTAATCATCATAATTAAATTTACATCATCCAAAATATATTTGGTGTCTGTTGAACTTATAATGGATTGATATTCTAAAAAACTCTATCTACATAAACTTCTTCCAATATTCTTGATGTAAATTTTATCCTAATAATAACATTATAAATGAGATGAATATATTTTTTGTAAAATGAAATCTTCATATATTACCCAGATTAGGAACATTGAAAACACATTTTCAAGATAGTAATGTTATTTAATACAAATTAACATAAATTAATTTATCAAATAATAGATAACTCAAAATAGATAAACCAAAACACCAATTTGGATTGTCACTAACTCATCTAACCACACACTAACCTCAATCTAGTAATAATCGACATGCTATGGTGAAAACATATGAAACTGTATATCCTATAAAAACATCCCAAGGTATCAAGGAAAATCCTAATGGGATTAGCACCTTTCATTCATCCCTATCTGGATCACACAATATGAAATTCATCACACATAATATAATCATTAAAAATACATTCATAAACACACCTACTAGAACAATGAATCTAAAAGGTCAATATATATTATATCAAACCATCTCAAACTACATTTTTTCACTAACATATCCCTATATAATAAGAATTATATTTGTGAACATTACTATTCTCAAAAATAGGTAATTGGGTTCCCAATATCACTATCCTATGGAATATGAAATTTGGATATGTTTCTAATGAATTATTTATTATTTTGATGTCATCTTAACCTCTAGAATTGTACTCTATGAATAAACCACTTACACGAATAATAGTTTCGATATTTGAAATAGATGGAAGACAAGGGATAAAACTTATGATAAATATACAAATTGATCCCCCAAACACATTCATATAAACATTCCATAAACATTGTAACTAAAGATCATCTTAATAGAACCCTTAAAAATATTACACTATAACACCCTTTAGATTCACCTCAAAATCTTAAATGCATTAAATACATTTGAAACTAAATCTAAGACTCAATCATTCACTCAACATCATCCACTAATGATCATACTAAGGAACTACTAAATAAATAATGAACATATAAATTTAAAAAGTAACAAACACTTCAACATTTTATCTAGACCACTGAACTCAATCCAATTTCTCAACTAATAATTCGTCATCAACAAGAACATTTGAATGGTCCTGACTTTATAAAATGAAAATATGACCCCCAAATGTTTTAACCATCTCTAAAAAAAATCACAAAGTATAAAATCCTCTTGAATATAAAAACATAAACACTCTATACCCTTCTTCATTACAAATCAAAACATTTTGTAGCTCTATACACCATCAACATAAAAAATATTTAGAAAAAACATAATAAAAGAAAATACCACCCCATAAAGACATTTACCACCTTATAATATAATCTAAAATTACACTAATGGAAGATATAAGATTAGGGAAACTCACAATATTTATAAAATATATAATACAGAATCACCTACTTCAAAAAAATTACCAATCCTAAAGAAACCCCAGAATTACACCCTCTTAAATCAACATTCTATGGATCTATTGAAGTAAGACACATCATCCAAACTCATCAAAATTAAAGTAAATATTTTAGCCAAGAAATAATATCAAAACAAACTTTTATGAACGTCTCTATAAATTCATTAACAGGAACCCCACCACTATATTTCCACCAATAAAAGAGAGAGAAGATAAAGGTTATAAAAAATTCAAAAATAAAAACCACTAAAAACCAATTTATTGGCATGAGTTTGAAAACTATACATAAAAATATCTCATTAATATAGTAAATTCATACTCTTATTATCATAAATAAACTCTAAAAAAGAGATAAAAACCCCAATTAAAAATAAAAAACGTTGAAAAAATTTAAATATTCAAACACCTATAATAAGAAAAGGTATTATATTTCTACCAAAGATAAAAAAAATTAAAAAATACCTCAAAATAAGAATATAATCTTATAAAACCAAAAAACCAATATATGACATAAATCTCATGAATTTAACACTCTCCCCAAAATATGTAGTACAACACTCAGGTGAAGTAAAACAAATTCTATGTCTATTACATTAATTTTTATCCTTAAACTACCCTATTTATATATTTCAGTAACAAGATAATAAATAATCATTATAGGAACTAAATAGTTCTATTGTTTTTAAATATTTACTACCATAAAAGGATGAGATGTAAATTAAAATCATAGGTCATCCATTTCTCATAATTGAGTATTAATCCTAAAAAATATGGAATTACCTCCATATATATGCTCATTTGATATATTACTTGTATTGATATGAAATAATGAGATACATTATTACCAAAAAAAGAATATATCATGGCTGTAAAATTATATAAAGTACTCTATGCAATCCTAGGTATTTCTTTTAATTCATCCAATATATATTCAATTATAAATAAATATCATTGATTATTCTCGGTATTTACCTTTTAAGGGTTACCACCCTTCATTTACAATGATTATATTATACTTTTTAGATTTATACATATGAATAATTAAACTTTTCTGTTCTTGGAGTCACTTATAATAGATTTTTAATATAAGTAGGTATAAAATATCTCCATGGGATCAATACTTCTACGTTATGTCCCAAATATAGCTTCATTAAGATAATAACGATTCATGTGACTAGTGCTCCCACGTTAGAGATACCATGTAACCCCCCCCCCCAAGACAGGTATGATTTTATATATTATATTTTTCTATATGATTTTTGGGGTTGGAAATTTTCACTAATATGTAAACCATGACATGAAGAGAGTCTACACTACAGGGATGGTGTTTCATTATGGTTCTTAAAATTATGACATGGTGTTCATATTTATAATGATATGGGAAAACATTTTTCCAAGATTATTAAAATTATTAAAATGATTATTTATCTTATTATGACATCATGCCATGATGCGTAGATCAATTATTAATTCATAAAACAGATTAAAAATTAAATAATCAATGATGTGGTTAATATAAAAGATACAATAGAGGAAAGACAGTGGTTTTTTATTTCAAGAAATTTGAAACATCATGAATCTAATGGTATAGTTATTTAATGGAGGTGGACTATAAATTAGAGATAATTTAATTTCTTTGTTAACACTGGTTATTATTTACATGGATCAAGCTATATAAATTTATTTCTCATCATTAAACTTTTAGGAGGAGATGATAGGAAATATTTTAGAGAGAAACAGTCCTACTAAATCATTATTTGATACTAGTGATGAGAGGATTCCTTCCAAGGTAATAAACCATCGGTTTATTTTAAGGGAAATAATTTAATCTCACTAATGATGATGAATCACCATAGATAGTGAGATATATACATTTTTTAGTTTTCATTTTATCTTTTTATTTCCTCCGCTAAAACATCTTATACATGGGTTTTATATTTTCTTCTATTTCAAATGGCCATAATTATCTCCCATAAATAAATTTAGTGGTATTAGTTCCAATACAATTAAATAATTAATATGAAGAAAATCACAAAAAAATGAAATATATTTATGTTTTTCTATAACCGTGATCATTTTTAAAAAACTAAATCATGGTTTATTATGTTTTTTCTAGAAAATAATGTGGATTAAAAAATTATATCATAGTTTATAGAAAATATCAAGAAAAATGACATTTCTTAAAATAAATATGGTATAATTACCTTCAAATATAGAATAACATTTTTTAAAATTACCAAATTTAGTTGTACTAACTAAAATTTCATGGTATAGAGAAATAATATTTCCATGAAAAAAAACAACACCTTGTTATATATCAAATGATCATGGTTTATGATATGACTATAAATTAATTTTTTGTTTTATAAATATTTTATTATTTATTTTGAATTTATTAAAATAAATTTTATAATTGTTATTCCATGAATGTAAAATTTATATTCATTGTGTGACATAAATTTGTTAGTTTTTTTAGCCAAGACTATGATTTGTTTTTGTAGCTATTTATTCAATAATACAGTTTGATTATGATTTATACATATTAGATATTAGAATTTTATATAATTAAGGTCTTTATTTAGTATTGATCCATGTAAATAGATACTTTGTGTCAGACTTATCACTAACCTAGGATATTGTGAGGTATTCGTGAATAGATAGTGTACATTTTTTATTGAACCATAATTTTTCTTTTATTGATTTTGGTTATTTCAATTTTCATTCATTACATAAAAGAGATTTGTAAAATTTATACATGTCATGAATTTATATATGTGTAGTTATAATTATATTTTATTATTAGGTAACTATCATTAATCATGAGTTATAGAAGGTGTTATATATTAATATGTTTAAATCTTATTTTTTTTTGAAGAAATGGGATTAAAATACTAAATTTCAAGAAGAATAAATACATATAAGGATTATAAGAAATTTAAATATTCTTTGGGGTATAATTATTTAATATGACATATATAAGATGGATATTTAAATATTGAGGCTATGAAATACCTGGAAATACTATGTCTTAGATTTCTTTCAGTGTGAACACATGTTAAGACCTGATTAATCCAAATGAGTACGTCATACCAAAGCCGGGTAAGGATAGATTATCTTTTGTAATTAAAATTGAGTATAGGACGTGATAATAATATTAGGCTCCCTTATTCAGTTCTAAGATCTAGGTTACAATTAATTAAGATACCATAATTGGATTAGGTACCCTTAAGAATAGAGTTAGGATCATTCATATGATATATTGGGAAATGACTTTTCTATTTAACCATACAAGATTCATATGTGATATAATTTTTATGGTTGTCTATATAAATAGATAAATTATAGGATAAATTCCCATATGACTCTATATTTAGTGAAATATGGATCTTATCCTACTAAATTTATATGATGTATTGGGTCATAATTTTTAGTGTGAATAAATCCTATAAAAGTACACATTGATATAATATAAATCATGATACTCTAATAAAGTTTTTTTTGTATTTTAGATAATGGAATTCATCATGAAAATCATTTTTAAATATCTTATAGGTAGTGAATATATCCAAATAGACTGATATCTAATGATGATAAGTGTTTTCATTGAGAATAACTCAAATTATACGGTTTGGAATGTTATAGAAATAAATTTATCTACTTTTTTATCATGGGTATAAGATACCACTGTTCATATAACACTTGTTCCAATAAACACAATCTTATAAATATGATAGATTTGATGAAATGAAGAGTAGATTTATCTATTTTTAATGGGGTAAGAGTTGTCATTTTGTATGTTAGAACTTAAGAATTAATTCTACCAAGTAGATTCATTTTGAAATTCTAAAAAAATTATAACATTTCAACCATAAATAGAAATTTTATTTCTATATCTTGCTTAGATAAGATGGGATATTAATTCATGATTAAGAAAAAGAGTTATTCTATAGTCATGAACAAAATATTTTATGGAATTTCAAATATAGTGACCAATTAATACATTCTATATATAGAAAATAAAATATATAAAATTAAATATAAAATATTCAAGGTCTACTATAATACCAAATATCTTTGTAATTGTTTCCTTGGGTGTATAAAGGATAAAATCATTCAAACACTATATAGAGATGGATTGTTGGACTCATTCTATTATAAATTTCTTAAGAAATTTGAATCATCTTTATTAAGAAATAACAAAATCATATTTTTTTAAAACAAATTTGTAAGGAAAATGAAACTATTAGATCTAATATATAGTTATATATATGTAAACATTAGTACTCTAGAATATGGTGAGTATATTTACTTCAAAGAATTTACTAATGACATCAGTTGGTATGTCTATTATATTTCTTATGACAAATAATTTTGAAGCCTTCAAAATTTCAATGTTTTTAGAAACAAAGTATGGAATCTAATGGAAAATGTATTGAGTTTATACTTTTGGATCAAGGTGCTGAATTCATGGGTAATAAGTTTTATAATCATCTAAGATATTGTGTAATGTTTTCAAAGATCACACACCCTATAACACCATGGTGGAATGGTGTGTCAAAAAAGATAAATCGAAACTTTTAGACATTTTTAGTTTGATAATGTGTTAGTTCAAACTTATTATATCATTTTGGGGATATGTTATATAAATTTTTATATTTATACTTAACCACATTCCATATAATTTAGTTATAAAGAAAACATATTTGACCTAAAATGAGAGGCATCTCGGTTTTCCTTTTATGAGAAGTATTGGTTGTGAAGCATATTTAAGTTTTTTTATGACTAAAAATGTTAACTCTAAATCAAGAATGGGTGTATTTTTTGGTTATTAAATAATAATTATGAACATAAATTATTTTTTATCTATATAGGAATTTTCCATGAAATGGAATATATCAATCATGATATCATGGGGAGGAATGGTAAAAAATTGTAAACTCGAGACCAAAAAATATTAATGCTTCTTGAGATGGAAAGAGAAACTATTCTTAAATATTTAATAGAAATATAACTAAATTACATTATAAAATAACCTCACAAGTTAAGTAGAATTAATTTAGGATCCCAATATATATTAATTTATTATGGAAATGGTGATTAAGTAATGTTTATAGGACTGGTGAATACCATTGTTATATTCTAGGATGAATAAATAAAGTACCCCCTAGGTACCCAATATAGACCTTAAGTTTCATCATGATAGTATGTACCATTATATAAGATATCATAGAAATGGGACTCCTACCAGGGAGTAGACTAATAGTAAACTTGACCTCCCTTTATGGTGGTAAACTAGAAAAATAATCCATAAATACCTCTGGGTATGAACACACCATCGCATGAATCGAACCAACAAAAAAAATCAACTAAATCAAGAAATATATTTAAAAACTACCGTGATATTTCCCTATAGTAAGTAATAATAGGCCCTACCCTTCCCAGTCTAGAGTCCCACTCACCCTGAAAAACATGAGTGGATACATTAAAAGATAAAAACTAAACTCGGTGGTGATAAAAATCTCTTTGGGCCATAACACTAATCATCTAATCCATGTTGATAATCATGTTGATGATATCAATATCAAGAACTAAAAAGTCTCATACCACCTATAAGTTGACTATCATGACCTGAAATGTATGAAATTTGAAACCATTTTCGGATATCTTTCCCAAAGGTGTGGAAAGATCCAAAAAGTATGACCTAAGTTCTGAATGTAAGAACAAAATTTCAAATAACCTTGATGATATGAAATGATGAGTAACACCTATATCAAATAAATATAGCACCATAGAAGACAAAATAAACATTTTGCCTCTAACTATTTCTAGCTCTATTTTAGATTATTCAAGTGAATAATCTACTATAAAAATCCATCTGATCAAAGCCACATGAATGTCCCCCTTTGCATATGGATTAGACCCATCGCCCATGGAAGAATTGGTAAAAAACTGTAAACCCATAGTGATATTAGATCCTACCTTACATCCTTGAGATATCCTTTCACAAAAACATTTCATATTTTCACTTTGTCAATAATGATGACAAGTCTTTGGAACCACCTAACAACTAGGCTATGTAAGACCTCACCTTCCACACTGGAAGTAGGCAACCTACTAATTCCTTGATGAATTCACTAAAACTGGACCTGAATAGAAATGACCAATATTTAATTTCCTTTTTTGGAAAAAAGATACACCCTAGATAACAATAGCACAAACTGAAGCTCCACCCAAAACTACATTTCTAGCTATGTTTTTCCATGGAAAAGATACTTTATCAGCTATATATACAGCTTTTTGGAGGAACATGAGAATAAAAATCAACAAAATTTCATTACCCAGTACCAAATTGTACATTTGAAACTTTAGTTACTCATTAGTGATAAGCCATGGTGCTAAATACACCAGCTTGAAAAATCATGTATAATACTCCAGAACAGTATGCTCCCACTGCTGCAACGTCAGAGACTCTTAGGTAATTTTCACAAGAAACATATCAGGGTAAAACTATTGATTGAAATTTTATTGATTGAATTCCAAATAATATCCTCATGAAACATAGCTTTAACAAAAGAGTCTCATAGTCTCCTTTATAGTCCCTTGATCATGTATGTGGAAAACCCCACCTTAGATTATTTAGTAGTTTTAAAAAAGTTAAAGGTCCTTCTAATCCACTCAAGAAACTCCCTAGATTATTGGGTTCCCTTATCACCCTAGAATATGGGTCGATGGTGATTATTAAATTCATTTCCATGATCCACCAAATGTATGGGTTCTCGACAATAATTTGACCTAAAGTATTAATAGTGAAGATTAAAACATCTACAAAAGAAGGGTCCACTTGGGGATTCTCTTACAAATTCTCTATCACATCTTCCTCTATTAGATATGGAAGGGCTCTTATAGCAGGCCTTGTCTAATAAAAATTAACAAAAACCAATAACTCATAAGAAGGTTCCCAAATCATATAACCAACATTAGGAAGTGATATGAAAACTTTAAAAAATATTAATGTGAAGTTATTATAAATTGTATCAATTGAAATACACAAATTTTATAAGGATGGGTCCATTTAAATAAACATCCCATTAAATTCATTCAAATTACCTCAAACACCATGTATCTACCTAGTAAAAAATTTATAAGGACCTATGGTAACTCAAGTTCAGACATGGATGTGAGCTGGCCGAGCACCCTCCTCAACTTGCTACCAAAATTTTTAAGGTCCTAATCCTATCTACTTAAGATGTCAAACCAAACTCAAGAAGTGTTAAAACACTTCAATATTAGCATCTCCTATAATACCATATTATAATAGACCAACTTGGGTCCAATAGACAAGCCACATGATCCATTCCATCACGGTGAGGTACAACAAAGATAACAAAACAAGTATTGAATATAATCAAAACAAGACATGAAGCCAGAGTACAACTATAAGAAAAAAATACATCCAAGTCCATAAAAACTAATACAAACATAATAAACCATAAAATTATGAATCAGAAAAGACCACAACCCTCCATCTGACCAATTTTCACATCCAAAATAACTCGAACTAAAGGTAGTAACAACTAGATAAAACAGAATGCTACAAGATTCCCTCCCCTTTTCCTGGATCGAATAATACAACATCAAAAATTTCCCAAATAAAAATTAGGGTGTGAGAACAACACCTAGTAGGATACCTCCATAGAATCTATACAAGTTCTAATATCATTAATACAATATTTCAAGCTTTTAAAACAAAAACCTTTTTACAAAGAATTTTCATAAATCTAATCCAATTTGTAAATCATTTTTCTTTGGATTTCATAAAATCCTTTTATATTTATGAATCCTGAAATATGAAAAATATAAGTTATAAAATAAGGATATTAATCCATATATCAATAGGTAAGAAGGTAAACACATATTCATGAAATATCCTATCTTGTAAAGTTATGTGATACAACACCGTATAAAAACTGTTGAGAAACAATCTATGATAAAAACCATCATGTTATAAAAATATATAAATGAAAATGAATGGTATTATTTTGGGATCTATTCTATAAGAAAATAAATAATATACATAAAAGAGACCTAAAACATGCCAAATTTAGGATCCAACTAATATCAAGTTCATCCATAGTCTATCGAAAAAAACAACCACTAGTGGTTCCACACACACTAAGGCTCCTTATGTCTATTTTTCAATACACTAAAGGTTCCGAAAGTACCAGTCAAAATTAATTTCAACAAAATTCTCAAGATTTATAGAAAAAATTTTCAAATCTAATCCAAACCACTTTGTTGTTTGGAAAACCCCCTTCAAAAAAATCTAGTTTTAAAGATAACACATTTTAAAAACATTTATATTTCCCAGAAATCCCTTGAAACCACAAACAACTTCAATAAAACAAAAAATATAAATTAATTTATCATGAAAAATAATCAATTAAACAAATTAACCCATTATATAAAAACACCTACCTAAAATGGTATGAACAAATCTTCCTTCGACAATGGATATTGGAAACCAAAGAGATCCGCCTTCAAAATACAAGGAACATTAAGAAAATTTAAAAGATCTATAGAAAACACTATATAATTAAAAATAAAAACCATAAATGAAGACAATTAATTGTCCTAGACCAAAGGATTCAAGATCTAGATGAAACGCTTACCTAAAGAGTCTCACCACAACATCCCTAATGAATGATCGTCGAACGATCAAGAATTAAATGTCATGTAATCCCATTACGTAATGTGAATTCCATGACGGATTAAAACATGAAAAAATGTGTCTCTTTTTTATTAAAAAGTTATTTTTTTCATTACATGGTTTGAATTACAAATACACAATATATAATCTTTTAATTCCCTTTAAATTTTCATGACATCTTCTGAGCTACTATTACATAACGTATAACCCCTTTACATGGTGTGTAATCACCCAACAGATAGAAAATAACCTGGTTTCTACAGAAAACCCCAAAAACCCACTTCTTATGTTCTTCACACTCGGGGTGAACTCTATAAGGACCTTTAAACATTTATTATAAGCCTCTATTAATTAAACCTAACATACATCCTTGATTTTTAGGTCATTATATCTAGTAAATTCCCTCTATTCCTAATCCAAATAATTTTTTTTAAGAGAAACTTTTTTGGAGAAAGTGGGATCCCAACCAGTTCAATACAGCCCTTAGACACTATAGCACATAACAAAATTAATAAACACCAGCTTGAACCCATTTGACTTGAATTCCATGATCAATTTCTAGGAATGATTTGTTACCTTTTTGTCGGGGTCGTCTCTGATAATGTCTTCGAAATGAGAAGCCTCCTCAAGCCACAATCGTAGGAACTCCTCTTCAACTATCTTCTTGTTGTTGAAACCTCTAATGAGGATTAAGTATTGGTTGCTGATCCACTCGATTTGCTCCATATTCGGGTCAACTTGAATCAATCTTGCTTGCATCCTTTCCGCAACCATAGTAGAAGCGCGTATGGATACCACATTCTCTGCCATCTCTTCCCCGGATTGTAACAGTAGCTCCCATGGATCTTCTCTAATCACAACTTCTCCTTCCGGCTCCCTAGGCGTCCCCCTCTCTCCCACCTTAGCAGTTGAGACCGATTCCCTCCCATGTACCTCTATTTCCTCTGCACCAACCATATTGGTTCTCGCCCCACACCATGGACCAAGGGTAACCGCTGGTGTCACCTCCTCTGTATGTAGGTACAACTCATGTTGATCTCCTAAAAAACCCACTATACACCAAAAAAAGGGAAACCAAAAACTAAAGACAAGGCATACCTGAAGGAATATAATAGGGTGTTACATTATAGAATAGGTTTTTTTAATTAATTATACTATATTTAGGAAAGTGTGTTACCTATTAAAACCCAACCATGGTATTACAGCCACTTCAATTTTATTTTTATTATAGAATCAGTATCTAGATGATCAATAAAAAATTCTCTCTAGAACCAAGGGGTGTTATAATTAAAAATGGTCATGTTTCACGGTTATTTCTATAACAAAAATATGTTTCAAAATAAAAAGAACACTATTTATTAAAAAAAATTAAACCACACTAATAATTTTGTAAATCATTCATGAGAAATATTTCCAAAAATTAGAGCATCATAAAATCATGATTTTTGTAACAATCCAGCCTGGGTTTCCCTCAAACCCATCACCCGACCTGATCTGTCACAAACCCGAAGGGCGTTCTTGGTCCCTACGGACTGGAGACAAGCACCTGGGCATCAAATGATAAAACCGAGGGAATGATTTCCCCGAACCCGAATAACCACATTGAATACATATATAGATCAATATAGGAATAGCTGAAGAATAACAAATATATATGCTATAACTGTAAGGAAAACAACTGAAACAGAACAACTGAAACAGAAGGTAAAAACTCAAAAAGTCAAGTCCGACTATAAGGGACTCATTAACAAATAGCTACTACAATGATAGAATGCATGAACTACAACCATTTCACCACCATCTACCCGTCCTAGATGACATGAAACTTGCAACCACACTGTGTCACCTTGCCTTTCCTTACACTAAAAGATAAATAAAGGACTATGCGCAACTGAAGCAGTGCGTAGGGTATGAGCTAACTAGCTCAGTAGGATCCCACCTAGTTTTTCCCCAACAAGTATCTATATAAAAAATCATGTATGCCTATTTTAAAATAAAACATGGCATGAGAATTAGTAAATCAGTTTTATATAAAAAATTGTAAACATTTCCATTTTCCATAGTTCTAAAAAAAAGTAGGTATTGCAGTTTCAAATCACATTTTCCATATCATTTTCCACCAGAATAAACATTCATATCAAGGCTAACTCTGAAATACAGGTAGTATAGAATAGAATAACATGTATCACATACCATAGAATACTAAAGGTCTAGGAAGGACACTACTCATACCATAATAATCAAGCGCACAAAAATGATCCTAGAACAAGGGGCCTAGGAAGCATAGGAATATCACATGAGTAAACCCCCTAAAATGTCAATATCGGTTCCCAATAAAAAACAGGCCTTGGAAACAAAGGAAGTCTCCATGACAAACCTCTTTGATAATCAAAAATAAATTTACAATGGCTTCAATCTAATCCTTCCACCTAAGTAACCAAGGTAACCCATGTGATATTTTTTAAAAACCCATTTCAATTCCTTCAAAATAATTCAAAACCATTTATAAATGATTTATCAAAAGCCAAGGAAACCCATTTATCTTTCAAAAAAATATTTCAAAACACTCAAAAACCATTCCAATTTCTTAAATCAATTTATAAAGAAATTTTTATAGCAAAACAACTGGGTTTGTTATCATTAGCTAGAGAAAAACCACTTACCACAAATTTTGGGACACAGATGCCCGCAATGGAATACAAATACAAGAATGAATACCAATAGCACTAAAGAAGACCTTATAATCCAATCCATGAAAAGATTGATTCAAATCTAAATAAAAAATGGTCAGTGGAAGAGAGGAAAACCCACATTCCTCGAAGAAGGATTCCCACTACAACACAACCAATGAAGGAAAAAAGGCCTCTGGAACGAGATCTCACAACAGATCTAGAAGAATTTGACAAGGATAATCCAATTTGGATCAGTAGATCTAATAATAAAATTCTGGGGTGGTAATGTGATCATAATCGAGGAAGAACTAGAAAGGTCACTTACCTAGTGAGACGCACCATAAATGCAATGAAGATCCAATGCTGATCAGATCAAATCGAAAGATGTTGAGTCTCTCAAAAATTCACAAAAACTGCCTTAGGTTCAGAGCCATAATGTCTGGAGAGAAAAGGATTAAGAAAAACTACCAAACATGTGACATTAACCTGGTCACAGGCCAGGTCATGATGTGTACCCCTTAGTCACATCGTGTTGGCCACACTAGATAAGTATGCCCAAAAACCCATCTCTTCAGGTTAAAAATACACAATGTAACCCCAACACAACATTACCTCATGTGAACAACATGGACTAGGTCACAACATCATCTCCCCATTCGAGAAGTATATACAACACTCAGTACACAACATGTACCTCAGGTACACAATGTGTACTTGTTTGGAAACATGTAGTAAATCAAGAAAATGACATCTAATGATTTTAAAACTAGAAGGGAACATAGAAAAAGGGAAAACATATCCGATCAAGGTAATATGATGTTACAATCTACCCACCATAAGTACTTTCCACCCCCAGTAACTCATTTGGAAGATGTACTCCCAAGAAAAAGATTAGGCTGATACTCCCTCATCAATGACTTGTGTTCCCATGTCTCATGAGAATATGATCATTATTTCCATAGAACTATGACCAATGGAATCGACTTCCCATGCAAGACTTTATCTTGAGAGTCAATGATCACAATGGGTTTCTCCAAAATAGAGGCATCTGGGTCTAACTCAATTTCTTCCCAAATCAAAACATGAGCGGCATAAGGGTGATACTTCCGGAGCTGTTATATGTGGAAAACATCATGAATTACCATCATCTAATCTGGAAATGATAACCTATAAGAAACATTCACAAGTTTTTCAGTGATATCAAATGGTCCAACTTAACTCAGATCCAACTTTCCATGTTTTCCAAGTCGATGGTGACCCAACCGAGAAGAAACATCCAATAAAACCCAATCACCAACGGAAAACACCAAAGGATTACATTATCGATCTGCATATGCTTTCTATCAACTTTGGTCTATTACCAAACATTGTCACACCTCTTTAATCATTACCATCTTTTTGTAAACCAAACACAGTACAACTAAAGCTACTTCACCCACCTCTTCCCAACAAAGAGTTGATCATTACGAGAGACCATAAAACACCTCAAAAGGAGCTATTCTGATCGACAATTGGTAACTGTTATTGTAAATAGGCTCAACCAGTCCCATTTGTCTATTCTACAATCCATTGAAGTTCAAGATGTAGGCATGAATCATACCCTTTATGATCTGAATTAAACACTTCTTCTATCCATCTCTCTGTGGATGGTATGTTGTTCTCAATTTGAACGGAGTCCCCATTTCCTATTAAAGACTCCTCCAGAACCTTGAGGTAAACCTAGGATCCCTATCTAAATCAATGGAAGAATCAATACCATGTGACCTCACAATATCCTTCATATACATCTTACCGAGATATTCAACTTCAGTTGTGTACTTAATTAAAATGAAAAGAGCATACTTCGTCAACCGATAAACAACCACCCAGATAGAATTTTTCCCTCAGGTTGTCCATGGTAACCGAACAACAAAATCCAAAGACAACTCGTCCCATTTCCAAACCGACAATGGAAGTGGATGAATCATACCATAAGGTTTTAAGTTCTCTGCCTTTATCTATTTCCAGGTGCAATAGCGGGACACATAATCTGCAATGTCATGCTCCATATCCGGCCACCATAACTATATTCTCATGTCATAATACATCTTTTTAGCACCTAGATGAATGAATCGTGAAGAGATATGACAATCAAACAAGGATGAGCTTCTCACAGGTGTTGGGATGACTACTCGTTTCCCGAATTGAAGTATACCATCTGAAGAAAGAGACCAACCAGAAACTTTCTCTTCACCATAAATGTTTTCCCAAATCTTTTAAAACTCATCATCTTGTTGTTTACTTTTCATGATAGACTCTAGGAGTGATTATTACAACTGAACACTAGTGAAAACCATACCTGATACATCTTCTTGAGAATCCAAGTGATACTGATCAAAAATACCCAATAGATTCCAATCCTCCTTAAATTCTAGAACAACCTATGATTGTACCTTCCTGCTTAAAGAATCTTCAACTAAATTCCTCTTCCCCATAGTATAGGTTATTTCAAAGTCAAACATCTAAAGGTATTCTACTCATCATATCTTTCAAGGATTCATGTCCTTCTAGGAATCAATATAGCCTAGACTCTTATGATCAAATAAAACCATGAAATTCTCCCCAAATAGATAGTGCCTACAACACTTAATCACATGCATCACCGGTGCAGGCTCTAAATTTGGAGTGGGGAAGTTCTTCTCATGTGTTTAGAGTTGAAAAGATAATTAATATACCACATGATCATCCTATATTAGCATGCATCCAAAACTAGAACCTGATGCATCACAAATCACTATGTAACCCTTACCAGAATCAGGTAAGATCAAAATAGGAGCCCAAATCAGAAGTTGTTTCAACTCATCAAAAGAATACTGACACTTTTTGTCCCTTGTGAATTTCACCACCTTCTTGGTAAGAGTAGTAAAAGTTGATTTCATCTTAGTCAAATCCTTAACGAACCGTTGATAGTATTCACCAAGCCCAAGGAAGATTCGAATTTCAAAGACATTCAGTAGTTCCTTCTAAGACATTACAGCCTTCAACTTCTCAGGATAAACTGATAATCCATGCTCAGGAATTTTTCTCTCCAATAACTTCACTTCTAGAATCTAGAAACTATATTTTTAAAGATTTCCACATAGACAGTGATTTCTTAGAATTTCCAAAACCAATCTCAAATGAATCTCTTGATCATGCATAGATATGGAATAAACTAGAATATCATCAATAAACACTACCAAAAAAGTGTTAATATGTTGATGGAATATCCAATTCTTCAAATCCATGAGAACTATAGTATAATTAGTCATACTGAAAGGAATCACAAGATATTCATAATGGTAATACCTACTCATGATGTAACACCCCAAGCTTCCACGGTACGTTTCCCATCGAATAATGCAATGGTGTGCATTGTACGCAACTTCAAGATTCTAACACACCACAACCAATCAAACTAGCCGTTATGAATAGTAATAACTACTTTTTGAAATTTTATAAATTCTATCTCTCAAAATGGAATTCATTTTTGGATTCGGAATATCGAATTTATCTTAGGGTGAAATTTTGGAACTTTTTGAATAACACTTATATTTTGATGAATAGTAAAAATTACTAAATTTTAATTAAAAACAAATATTTAAATAAAAATAATTTATAGTTCTAAATTATATTATTGAGTGGTTTTAAAGTATAATTATAATATATTTTTACCATTTTATCCAATGGTGTTCATTAGAATTAATTTCACTTTGAAATTGGACCTAAACAATTGTCAATCTTTGGATATATATTGTTTCTTAAAAACACGCTATTTGTTGTGACAGCGGGAATTAATTATAAAATTAATTAATGCAACATATATGTTTGGAATTTTTTAAAATAGACATCATTTTTGAATTTGGAATATCAATTATAGCTTAGGATAAATTTTGTCATATTTCTGAAAAACATCAATTTTTGATGAATAGTGAAACTACTAAGTGGTAGTTAAAAAACTGAATTTTTCATAAAACTTAATTTTACCGCTTCTGTGATTGAATTTCGAAAATCCGAGAGACACGGTTAATATCAAGAAGTAAAATGTGGTTCAATGAGATGAAAATTATTTTTGGTGAATAGTAACTTTTTACTTTTATTTACCACGGTTAAAAGTAAATAGGGTAATTAAGGGTACAAATGATATTAATATTACCCTAAAACATGTCCTAATTCTATTGGAAAAGTGTATCTCGACCAAAGAAAACCTTAGGAATAAAATATTATCATTTAGGTCCACTTGGATTAGATTAGGACATTTATTATTATTTAATTCAAAGAAGAGTTAAAAGAGTTAAAATCAATGTTTATTTACTAAATCATTTTTAATATAGGGTTATACATAAGTTATATTCTATTGTAAATATTCATTAGAAAGCTAATAAAACTTACGAAATATTGATATTTTATTTATAATTTTTAGACATTAAATAATTTAATTTATTAATGACACAATTATGATGCAGTAATTACCATAATAGTGAAAAAGTAGAATAATTAATATTATAAATACCCAAATAAATATAATTTGGATCTTTTTATGAATTAAACTAATTTTTTAAGTTAATATTACATCTTAGGAGTGATTTAGTTGACTTTTCTAGAAGTAATAATTCTGTTATGAGTTTTAAAAAAATCAACTATTGAATAGTTTCAAAATTGACAAAAAAGAGTTTTTAAAACAAATATTATATTATTAATTGATATTAAATTATTAAAAATCTATGGATCGGCCACGAGACTTATATAATGATAGATGTATCATTAATGGACCACTTGGGGGTCTCTTGGATGTATATAGTAAGTTTATTAACTATATAATAGAAAAATACAAAGTGGCATGGTAAATCTCAAACTAATTAACTAAGAGTTATAACTAAAATATAAGGTTAATATAGTGACCCAAACCTATCTAAATTCTATTGGTTGAATTTTTTGCGACCTATCCCCACCTTAAACTTTGAATAATCAACTTTGGAGCCATTATAAACCGAATATGAATTTATTATAAATTAATATTTCTATCTTTTCTAAAGGTTCCCCTCACCCCTCTTATAAAAGGGCACTCCTCCTTATCATTTCTTCACACCTTCAAAGCCTTTTTGTTAGGCCAAACCCTGAAAAAATGATCTCTAAACTACCCACAATCCAACCTAGAGGCCTTAGTTGGATCAGAAAGCCAACCTAAGGAGCCCTTTTGATCAAATCAAAAGGAAGAACCCGAAGAAGAGGTAATGTTTTCACCACCCCTTTTCAAGTTCCTTTCTTCTTCCACTTCTTCCTTCTTTGTTATTACCACTATAAAATAATAAATCCAGTATATTATATATAATGTGATGTTATTATAAATATGGTACTACCATATTCAGTATTCTATCCACCCTTTTAATAACATGTCACCATACGTGCGTAGGTACGGCTTACCGTCTCCACGTCGTGGTGTAATTGTTATTCAATATATTATTATTTGTACGGGTATTATAATGATGTGTAACTCATGTAAATAATAAATATAACATGATAATGATTATTTATATATGATATACTATCCAATTATATATTATTTTAATATCAAAAGAATGATATTGTCGCTCGTGCGTACGCACGGACTACCGTCTCCACGAACGCGATGAGATTCATTCTCCATCATATCCATTAAAGTATAATTATCATTTGATGATTTAAAAATAATGTTTAATAACTTTATATAATTCTGGATATGAATAAGATACAACCTATCCATGACAAACGTGGCTTACTTAACAAAACATATAAAAGAAAACGAGTAAGTTAACACCCGAAACGACGATAAGTCTAAGATATTATTAACAAAGAAATGTTAAAATATCATATATGATATCATATTAATGTATATGATTCATGAATAATTTAATAGCAATTATTTAAACATTATACAGGAGTTTAACCTACCCCTAACCAAGGAAAAGTACAAGGTAAGGGGTTTCTTATCTCACTTTTAATTCCGTGAGATTTCCATTGGTCACCACTTATTTATTGCATGTGGTGTGTGTACTGCCCATGATTGTATTCAATGTGTAATATACATTGATTAATGAATATTTACATCATCATTGTATGATCCTTATTTCATGGGTGTATGTTTCGTAAGTTACCAAATTGATAAGGGAATTTGATATTTCAATTTCCACTCATTTGGCTTTACGCATACTTTATTGATTAATTTACTCCAAGATTATTTGTGGAATCACTATTCATTTGATTATGTCATAATTTCCACTCCCCTTTCTGTGGATATAATTTTTATACACATAATCACTCCATTGATAAATTCTCATGTCATCGGTATGAACTTGATAAGAGTAATTTTTACTCAATCTTGATTTGATGAGATAAACAGCCAATTCATTGGTGTTGTTTTTACTAGAATATGTGTGAATATCCCATGATTGTTTTACACTGAATATCTAATCATATTTAGTGTATTTATATTTTTCACACATAATTATGTCCTTGATTTATCCTTAACCTAAGGATACAGCCTTTATGAGAGATTTCATCTCAATTTACATTCCATTGAGACTTCTTTGTTGTTATACACCAAATCACTTTTATGTGGTGTATATAATGTACTTTGACATAGTATATAATGAATCCCTTTATTCTCATGATAATAAAATGTTTTTATTACCTCAATTATTTATATTCAAGTTTGTCTCTTTTGGTTAGAAACTCTAACTAAAATACCATTTTTAAATTTTTTAAAGAATTATTCTTCTAAATCTTGCTCATTAATTTCAATGTTTTAAAAAATGGTTTTAAGGATTTATTTATATGGACATTAATGTTTTAGAGTTGAAACTCCTTTTAAAAGTTTCAAAGTGGTATGGGACACTTTGATTCAAAAATCTATTTTTAAATAGCTTCTTGAAAAATAGTGTGACTTTAAATGATTTCAAGGAAAAGGGGGATATTTCTCTCAAATAGTTTTGATGTTTATTTTCATCTATGTCAATATCCTTCATTATTCTCAATTGATGTTAATATGATACAATACAATCTTCCATATTGTATCGAATGAGTTATGTTTGACTGTGGATGTGCTATTTTTATACCATTCATGGTTTTTGGATAAAGTATTGACATTTCATATGCTAGTTTTAATACGAATTTTTATGTTATGTTTCAAACTTTTCATATGAGGATTGCAGTGGACTTAGTAAGTGACGGGTGGAGCCCGCTATAGCTCCTCGATGAATCGGTAGGTCTCATTAGACAAACTAGTGTCTTGGAACAAGGCCTTGGAAAAATCTTATTTGTAGTCTTGGCACGAGGCCTTGGATATGTGGTTATGATAGTCTGGAATTATGCATTCCATCATTATGAAAGTGGTTATTGATATTACATGTGATCTTTCGACTAGTAGAATATCCATGTGAGTAAGTAAATGGAATTTTTTTATTTTATCTTCTCCATTTTATGCTGACGTTCAAGTTTTAAAGGCTTTTGTTTTAGTTATAAACTGCCTTAAGTGTTTGTGCTTATCTTTGAAAGCTTCTGATGCAATGTTATCCTTACTGAGCATCTGAGCTCACCCCTTTCAATGTTTTATTTTTCCCAGCATTATGAAGAAATAATTTATGAATGACCCTCAAGGATAGTATGAGGGGATATGAAGACAAGATGTTGTTGTAGTTTTTTTTACCTTATGATGTAATTTAAGACTTATGAATATATCTAGTGTTTTAAAGACTACTAAACTAATCGGTCTTTCGAGACTTGATCCTTTGTGATCATGCCAATGTTATGTAATACTGCACCGAATCTGGGTATCTAGGGTCGGGACGTTACAATTGTTATCAGAGGAAGTTTATTACAAACCTTGGAAGCTAGATTTAGATAATCTCTGATTAGAGCACGTAGACCTAAGATGAACTTTGAGGATTAGTATAGAAGAACATCCTAGAATTTTGGTATTGTAGAGATTTTGTGTGTTTTCCGAGAAATACATCCATGTCTGGATACGAGTAGGTAGAGGCATCTCTGGCACAGATGTACCTAGGGGTAAAACCTGAAAACACCACTTTAAGCTAGACTCGAATGGGAACTGGTGCACGACAACGGGCCTTGCTGCACTCTTGGTTACGACACTCCCGGGGGATATTCTTAGGATAATTGACATTTTCTTTACAAACCAATTTGAAGTATTATATATATAAGATGAGAGTAAATGACCTTGTTTAATCCTAATGTGTTTCAAATTGAGAATATGGTGACATGTTAATCTCTAAATGATTTTATGACTACTTTTACTCACACAATGATTTCTGGTTGTAGTCAATGGCTAGATTCCAAGGAAGTCATAGTGACTTTGATAATGATGTACAAGGTGGGAATGGCGGTGGCAATGAGAAACAAAATGGAATGTTGATAGGAGTAAAAGATATCATCTTTATGCCAAATCAATTTTCCAAAAATATGATCAACAATATATATATTAACCAATTTCCAGACTCAAAAAAGAAGAGAAAGGTGATGAATGATAAGATCTCCAGTAGTGGAGACCATGGAGAAAGGAATCCTCAATTTCCATCATGCAGGAAATGTGGAAGGAGACACCCAGGAAAGTGTCTCAATGGGACAAAGAAATGCTTTACATGCGGAAAGGAAGGACATAAAGTGAATAATTGCGGAAGAAAAATGAAGAGTACTATGGAAGAAGATAAAAATGGTCCCAAGAGTCCATTTACAGTCATATGCCGTAAATGTAGGGGACCTGGCCATTACCCGAGTCAATGTCCTATTCTATAGGATATTTGCTTGGTCAGAGATGAAGCTATTTGGAAATAAATGGTTGGATAAATGTTTAAAAATTATTAGTGATCCTTGTGGAAGGGTTTACTTTGGAATAATTTTCTATTGTATTTGTAACCCTAACATTTTCCATGTGAGAATGATATTTATGGAAGACTTATATTTTCTCTTGTGGATATAGTTATAAATAACCATTTGGTTTTATATGATCATTGGGTTTGAGGCAATTACAAATTATTATAATTTGGGATGAAAATGAAAGGTATGATATAACATTTGTGGTTAAATTATGTTATGGTTATTTTGAGAAATTTATCTCATTTTGTTAATTTTATAAAATATAGTTTTTGAAAAAGGACAACACGTAGACCGTGTGACAACCTGTCGCGTCGGACAAAGCTGTAGGAATCGAACCCACAACCAAAGTGCGATTGGGATTTATCGCCTACCACTGGACTACGTGAAGTCCCTGGTTAGTGTGACTATTATTTTTAGTTAAATGATTTTATTTATCAATAATAATTTGATTTGGGATATTATGTCTTATCAAATGAATACCCTTAGTATAGGAAAATGATTTGGTGATTAAGTGATAAATGTTATTTTGGAATTTGTTCGCTTTGTTGAGAACACTATATGCCAAAGGTAAATAGAGTAATATGGGATTTCATTTGAGGATTAATGGTGGATTTTTATCTATTTTTTTATTTTGGATTTATAATGATTTGGGTTATTTATGGAAATGATTAGGTTAATTACTTTTAAGTATGTGACTTTAAGAGTCATTAATGTCATTTGGAGATACAATTTAACATGAAAGACTACATTCTTAATAAGTTTTGGTTTTCAATATTAGTTTTGATTATATTAAAGGATGTTAAAGACAATTGATTATTGAATGGTATTTATTTAACATTGGGGTATTGTTGGTTTAATTTTGGAAATTAAGATTAGTGTTTATTTCTCTCAAGGAATATCCTTTTGGGGGATCATTATATCTTGTACTAACCATTTTGGTTTTGATTAATCTCTAAATACAATGTAAATATATAGTTCATCCTGCATGGATCATGTGATTCTATAGAAGTTTATTCTAGCTCTTCCAGTGTGACCAAGTCTTCTTGAATACTCATCATTTAAAAAAAATGAGTTAGTGGTGGAAACTTATTAAAGAATGAAACTCTACTTAAAATTTAAGTATATATCTTTATATTCTTAGTCAATATCATAAATGAATTCCTCATCCTTATGTAATGTAACTTAAAACAAAAAAATGTTGTCCGTTTACTTTCCAACTATGAGAGTAATGGTCATTTGTCCCAACACAAGTTTGTGGTTTTCATATTGTTAACTTTCTCCTGATAATGATTTCTATCTCTCTCCATCAGAACATGACACTTATTTTATCATCCATATCCATGTTTTCCTACATGGAATCCGAGTATGGGTTATCTTTGTTGACCTTTATACCTCTCTTTCTTTCCTTTAAAGTGATAGTTTTATTTACTCTTTTTCTAATGTGGAACTTTCCATTATATTCCCAAGAAAAATTTTAAAAATTGCGAGGACGCAATTTATTGATGTAGGGGAGAATGTAACACCCCAATCTTCCACGGTACGTTTCCCTTCGAATAATGCAATGGCGTGCATTGTACGCAACTTCGAGATTCTAACACACCACAACCAATCAAACTAGCTATTATGAATAGAAATACCTACTTTTTGAAATTTTATAAATTCTATCTCTCAAAATGGACTTTGTTTTTGGATTTTTAATATCGAATATATCCTACGGTGAAATTTTGGAACATTTCGGATAACACTTATATTTTGATGAATAGTGAAAATTACTAAATTTTAATTATAAACAACTTTTTAAATCAAAATAATTTATAGTGATAAATTATATTATTGAGTGGTTTTAAAGTATAATTATAATATATTATTACCATTTTATCCAATGGTGTTCATTAGAATAAATTTCACTTTGAAATTGGACCTAAACTATTATCAATCTTTTGGTATATATTGTTTCTTAAAAACACGCTATTTGTTGTGACAGCGGGAATTAATTATAAAATTAATTAATGGAACATATATGTTTGGAATTTTGTAAAATAGACATCATTTTTGAATTTGGAATATCAATTATAGCTTAGGGGGAAATTTTGGCATATTTCTTAAAAACTTCAATTTTTGATGAATAGTGAAACTACTAAGTGGTAGTTAAAAAAAACTAAATTTTTCATAAAACTTAATTTTACCACTTCTGTGATTGGAATTTCGAAAATCCAAGAGACACGGTTAATATCAAGAAGTAAAATTTGGTTCAATGAGATGAAAATTATTTTTGGTGAATAGTAACTTTTTAGTTTTATTTACCACGGTTAAAAGTAAATAGGGTAATTAAGGGTAAAAATGATATTAATATTACCCTAACACATGTCCTAATTATATTGAACAAGTTTATATCGACCAAAAACAACCTTAGGAATAAAATATTATCATTTAGGTCCACTAGGATTAGATTATGACATTTATTATTATTTAATTCAAAGAAGAGTTAAAAGAGTTAAAATCAAAGTTTATTTACTAAAACATTTTTAATACAGGGTTATACATAAGATATATTCGATTGTAAATATTAATTAGAAAGATAATAAAAGTTTATAAATAATTATATTTTATTTATAATTTTTATACACTAAATAATTTAATTTATTTATGACACAATTATGATGCAGAAATTACCATAATAGTGAAAAATTAGAATAATTGATATTATAAATACACAAATAAATATAATTTGAGACTTTTTATGAATTAAACTAATTTTCTCGGATAATATGACATATTAGGATTGATTTAATTTACTTTGTTAGAAGTAATCATTCTGTTATGAGTTTCACAAAAATCAACTATTGAATAGTGTCAAAATTGACAAAAAAGAGTTTTTAAAACAAATATTATATTATTAATTGATATTAAATTCTTAAAAATATAAGGTTTGGACAAGAGACTTATATTATGATAGGTTTATTATTAATGTACCACTTGGGGGTCTCTTGGATGTATATAGTATGTTTATTAACTATATAATATAAAAATACAAAGTGACATGGAAAATCTCAAACTAATTAACTAAGAGTTAAAACAAAAAGATAAGGTTAATATAGTGACCCAAACCTGTCTAAATTCTATTTTTTGAATTTTTTTCTACCTATCCCCACCTTAAACTTTTAATAATCAACTTTTGAGCCATTAGAAACTGAATATGATTTTATTATAAATTAATATTTCTAGCTTTTCCAAAGGTGCCCCTCACCCCTGTTATAAAAGGGCACTCCTCCTTCTCATTTCTTCACACCTTCAAAGCCTTTTGGCTCGGCCAAAACCTGACCAAAGTCTATATAAACTTCCCTCACTACAACCTAGAGGCCTTATTTTTACCATAAATCCAACCTAAGGATCCCTTTTGATCAAATCAAAAGGAAGAACCTGGAGAAGAGGTAATGTTTTCACCACCCATTTTCAAGTTCCTTTCTTCTTCCACTTCTTCTTTCTTTGTTATTGCCATTCCAAAATAATAACTCCAATATCATATATATACTATGATGTTATTATAAATATGGTACAACCATATTCAGTATTCTATCCACACTTTTAATAACATGTCACCATACATGCGTACGTACGGCATACCGTCTCCACATCGTGGTGTAATTGTTATTCAACATATTATTATTTGTATGGGTATCATAATGATTTTTAAATCATGTAAATAATAAATATAACATGATAATTATTATGTATATATGATATAGTATCCAATTATATATTATTTTAATATCAAAATAATGATATTGTCGCTCGTGCGTACGTACGGACTACCGTCTCCACGAACGCGATGAGATTCATTCTCCATAAAATCCATTCAAGTATAATTATCAATTGATGATTTAAAAATAAAGTTTAAGAACTTTATATCATTCTAGATATGAATAATATACAACCTATCCATGACAAACATGGCTTACGTAACAAAACATATAAAATAAAACGACTAAGTTAACACCCGAAATGACGATAATTCTAAGATATTATTAACAAAGAAATGTTAAAATATCATATATGATATCATATTAATGTATTTGATTCATTAATAATTTAATAATTATTTCAACATTATACAGGAGGTTAACCTACCCCCAACCAAGGAAAAGTATAAGGTAAGGGGTTTCTTATCTGGATTTTAATTCCGTGAGATTTCCATTGTTCACCACTTATTTATTGCATGTGGTGTGTGTACTGCCCATGATTGTATTCTTTGTGTAATATACTGTAATTTATGGATATTTACATCATCATTGTGTGATCCTTCTTTCATGGGTGTATGTTTCGTAAGTTACCAAATTGATAAGGGAATTTGATATTTCAATTTCTACTCATTCAGCTTTACGCATACTTCATTGATTATTTTACTCCAAGATTATGTGTGGAATCACTATTCATTTGATTATGTCATAATTTCCACTCCCCTTTCTGTGGATATACTTTTTATACACATAATCACTCCATTGATAAATTCTCAAGTCATCGGTATGAACTTGATAAGAGTAATTTTCACTCAATCTCGATTTGATGAGATAAACACCCAATTCATTGGTGTTGTTTTTACTAGAATATGTGTGAATGTCACTTTATTTTTACACAGAATATCCAATCATATTTAGTGTATTTATATTTTTCACACATAATTATGTCCTTGATTTATCCTTAACCTAAGGATAGAGCTTTTATGAGATATTTCATCTCAATTTACATTCCATTGAGACTTCTTTGTTGTTGTACACCAAATCACTTTTATGTGGTGTATATAATGTACTTTGACATAGTATATCATGAATCCCTTTATTCTCAAGATATTACAAAGTTTTGATTACCTCAATTATTTGTATTCAAGTGTGTCTCTTTTGGTTAGAAACTCTAACTAAAATACCATTTTTAAATTTTTTAAAGACCTATTCTTCTAAATCTTGCTCATTAATTTCCATGTTTTAAAAAATGGTTTTAAGGATTTATTTATATGGAAATTAATTTTTTAGAATTAAAACTCATTTTAAATGTTTCAAAGTGGTATGGGACACTTTGATTCAAAAATCTATTTTTAAATACCTTCTTGAAAAATAGTGTGACTTTAAATGATTTCAAGAAAAGGGGGATATTTCTCTCAAATAGTTTTGATGATTATTTTCATCTATGTCAATATCCTTCATTATTCTCGATTGATTTTAATATGATACAATACAATCTTCCATATTGTATCGAATGAGTTATGTTTGACTGTGGATGTGTTATTTTTATACCATTCATGTTTTTTGGATAAAGTATTGACATTTCGTATGCTAGTTTTAATACGAATGTTTATGTTATGTTTCAAACTTTTCATATAAGGAATGCATTGGACTTAGTAAGTGACGGTTGGAGCCTGCTATAGCTCCTCGATGCATCGGTAGGTCTCATGAGACAAACTATGGTCTTGGCACAATGCCTTGGCAAAATCTTATTTGTAGTGTTGGAACGAGGCCTTGGATATGTGGTTATGATAGTCTAGCATTATGCATTCCATCATTATGAAAGTGGTTATTGATATTTCATGTGATCATTCGACTAGTAGAATATCAATGTGAGTAAGTAAATGGTAATATTTTATTTTATCTTTTCCATTTTATGCTGAAGTTCAAGTTTAAAAGGCTTTTGTTTTAGTTATAAACTGCCTTAAGTGTTTATGCTTATCTATGAAAGCTTCTTCTATAATGTTATCCTTACTGAGCATCTGAGCTCACCCCTTTCAATGTTTTATTTTTCCCAGGATTATGAAGAAATAATTTATGAATGGCCTGCAGGGATAGTATGAGAGGATATGAAGACAAGATGTTGTTGTAGTTTTTTTTTACATTATGATGTAATGTAAGACTTATGAATATATCTAGTGTTTCCAAGACTACTAAACTAATCAGTCTTTAGATACTTGATCCTTTGTGATCATGCCAGTGTTATGTAATAATGCACCGACTCTGGGTATCTAGGGTCGGGGCGTTACACATGAAGTCCATCTTCAGTATATCAGACTCTCAAACTCTAAGCTGATGAAAACTCGACTGAAGACCTATCTTAGAGAACCACTTTTCTCCATTAAACTGATCATTCAAATCATCCAAAAAAGGAAAATGATATTTTTTCTTAATATTTACCCAGTCTAACTTTAGATAGTCCACACATAACAGAATAGAACCATCCACTTTATTGAAAAATTGTACCGGGGATTCCAAAGGCAAAACACTAGGGTGAACAAAACCCTTTTCTAATAGGTTTTCCAAAAGAATATTGAGTTATTTCAACTTTACTAGTTCCATATAATAATAATGAATCGATATTGGTTTTGTTCCCAGCACCAGGTCAATTGTAAACTCTACCTAATTCTCTGGTGGAAGCTCAGAAAAATCGTCTGGGAAAATGTTAAGAAAGTATCGGACCACAATAGGCAGATCACCAACAGAATAAGCATCATCATGCTTAAAAAATGGCAAATAAAGAACTCCTAATCTCTAAGTGGGAAGTCCCTACACAACCGGATCTTAGATTCCACTCCCCATGAAACACACGAGAGCTACCGTTGATAGCAAGAAATGAAACATGCTGATGATAACAATCAAACTCAACTCGATGAGAGATAAGCCAATACATACCGATGATGAAATCAAATATATCCTTTTCAAGAATGAGAAAATCCCAAACCAACTCTGTCATTACTATCACGAACAAACAAGAAGGACACTAGAACCCTTGATCATTCCTCCTTACAAGAAGTGACACTAACTCCATTATAAAGGTCATAAGTTCTATCAGAAGATTAAGAGTATCAACAAAACGTGCAGATATAAATGAGTGGGAGGCACCAGTATAAAAAAAAGTAGTAGTTACTAAAGCTTCAATAAGGATCGTACCTCTTATTGTTGTGAGAACTACATAAACTTCAATTGGACACTCATCCACTGCATGTAAAGCCTTCACTCTTGAGGCCTGTGGCTAGATCCCTATAGTCTTTGAAGCTTATGACTACACTATAGTAGCCTTCGGAGTTGACAATCCTTGACCATAATGAGTCATATTCATAGCCTAAAAGAAATGTAATAGATGACCAAAACATACAAATCTATTGCACATCTTCATGGGTATATGACAAGAACAACTGGTGTGAACCCCCTTTTGTCACTGTTATCAAGTCATAGGAACACTTCCCGTTGCAACAGATGGTGTGGAGATGGTCCTGCCACTTCCTCTTCTTCCCATGCATGCCACTGAAGCTATCACTAGTTGTAAGAGAATAGGTGGTAAAGTTGACTTTTCCTTCCATGTCTATATCTTTAATCATTGTTTTTTCCACTATATTTGCATAGGTATAAAGGTTCTACATGAACACATGCGATCTAATGTTCGGTCGCAAACCATGTAGGTACATCTGCACCTTCCGTTGGTCATTACATGCCATGTCTAGTGCAAACCCTATAATCTCAGCAAACCATTTTGGGTAGGATAACCCCAAACTCCCTCCTTACTGCAAAGATAGGAAGTCCATATATTTTCCCAACATTAGAGACTCTAGAAAAAACTACTAAAAGAGAAGGTTTTTGAAACCATTCCAGTCTAAGACCACATTTATCTCTGTATGGACCATTGAGTCCCATTAACACTTGCTGGAACCCTTGAGTCTGAACCCTGAGCACTTCACCCTAATATTTTTAGGTGTCTCTAGGAAGTGGAAAATTTGATCGATCTTGTCTATTCAATCCTCCGCATATTGAGGTTCAGTCATCCCTTTAAAGGATGGTGTCTTCTCATGCAGGAAATATCATGATCGATCTCTTTCTCCTCCAGCTCCTGGTTGTACTTCAAACACTACATTCTAAAACTCACGGCACATCTTGATTGACAGCACAGACTGCCTGTGTGATAGTCTCGATGATATTCTGATCCATAGGTGGAATTCCTTGAGAGAACCAGTTTCTCCTTCCTAAGGAACCTATGGAAGAATCCTCAGAGGCATATAGATGCATACCGGAACATAAGAACAATTAGTCACAGAACATATCTCAGTTCAAACTAGAAAACCAATAAGCATAAATAGAGACATTAAAATAAAAAACCAACATTACAGACACATATCCTAACATCCCATGGTAACTTGAGTCTCGTAACTAAAAGAGCTATCCAGTAACTCATCACAACATACCTCTCAAGTACCAAAAATCTTATCTCCACTCTAATATACATCCCAAGAAAACATTCTTGAGGAAAGACCCACCTCTGATACCAAACTGTAATGAACTGACCGAGTTTTCCCCCAAACCCAGCACTCGACATGATCTATCACATACCCAAAGGGCATTCCTGATCCCCATGAGCTGGGGACAAGCACCCGGGCACCGGATGACAAAACTGAGGGAACGATATCTCCCAACTTAAACAACCACATGGAATACATATATAGGGAAAGAAAGTAACAGAGGAATACTAACAAATATATATTCCAAAACTGTAAGGAAATTAGCGGAAACCAAAAAACTGAAAAAGTATCTAAAAACTCTAAAAGACAAGTCTGATTGCAAGGGACTCAAATCCAAAAATCTAATCCAACAATGGAATGGAAGAACTCCAACCATCTCTCCACCAGCTACCCATACCAGCTGACACGAACCTCTCCTCCTCACTACAACACCTTGTTATTCCATGTACTAAAATACAAATAAAGGTTTACACACCAACGAAGCAGGGCGTATGGTGTGAGAAAATTGGCTCAGTAGGATCCCACCCATGTGTTCCATAACAAGGATTGGTATAAAAAATCATGTTTGTTTATTTTAAATTAAAAACTAGCATGCTAATAAGTAAATTAGTTTTATTGAAAACATGGTAAACATTTCCCTTTTCTATAGTTATAAACAAAGGTAGGTATAATAGTTTCAAATAACATTTTACATAGCATGTTACACAAGAATAAACATGCATATCAAGGTGAAATCATAAATCCAAGAAGTAAAAAAACATAATCACAAGTGTGACAAACCAAGGAATACTATAGGTCAAGGCTGAAGAATACTCGTACCATAATAATCAAGTGAAAAAATTTGATCCTTGAACAATATACCTAATAAGCAGAGGGATAACCCATGTGTAAACCCCCAAAAATTTCAATATGGGTTCCCTTTAATAGTGGGCCTAGGAAATAGAGAAAATCCCCAAGAAGAACCTCCTTGATAATAACAAATAAATAGAACTTAGCCTCAAGCTAAACCTTTCACCTAAGTATCCAAGGTAACCCATGTGCTCCTTTTCACAGACCCATTTCAATTCCTTAGAAACCATTCAAAACCATTTATAATCCATTTATCAAAATCTTGGGAAAAACATTTTTCTTTCAAAACCCATTTTCAACACACACAACAATCATGCCAATTTTATAAATCAATTTATAATGTAATTTTCAAAGCGAAAAAAGAAGGTTCATTATCATAGGATAGAGACTGAACCACCTACCTCATATTTCAAGCCGCACACACCCACAATGGAATCCAATACCAATAATGAAACCCAAAACCACCAATAGATACCCTAGAATCTAATCCATGAAAATATTGATTCAAATCTAAACACAAAAGTTTGGCCGAAGAGAGAGAAAACCACATACCTTGAAAAACAATTCTCGTCGTACCACAACCAACGAAAGAAAAATGCCTTCGGAATGAGATATCACATTGGATATAGAAGAAGATGACAAGGATCAACCATCATAGATTAGCGGATTTAATAACACAATTCTAGGGTGCTACCATGATCTTAAGAAAGGAAGAACCAGAATGAACACTTACCTAGTGAGACACACCGCAAACACAATGAAGATTCAACGCTAATCGGATCGATCCAGAAGATTTTGAGTCTCTAAAAATTGCACCAAAACTACCTTAGTTCAAGAAGAATGAAGTCTGGAGAGAAAATGTCTGATCAAAACTCATGAATGCATGAATTTAACCTAGGCATGATCTAGATCACAACATGTAGGCCACATTGGATAATTATGCTGAAAAAACTCATCACCTTGGTTTAAAAATCTTCTATTTAACCCCTACATGACGTATACCTCATGTATAGGATGTGTACTAGGTCACAACATGATCTCCCCATTCATGACATGTATCATGCACTTAGTCCACGATGTTTACCTCAGGAACACGATGTGTACCTATTCTGCAACCAATAGTAAATCCCAAAAATCACATCTAAGGATTTTAAAACCATAAGGGAACATATAAAAAGGGGAAACATACCCAATCAACGTAACAAGATGTTACAATTTTAAAATCATGTTTTAATCAAAAATTATTTTGGTATATATGGAAATTATATTTCCATGAGTAAACCCATGACATGGTTAATAAATAACACACTGGTTTTTAAATGTTTGTATTTTGATTAATCTTCTAGATATGATTTTGAAAAGAAACCATTTTGTTATCATTATATTAAATGACTTGTTTTATAAATTTATTTAAACCCAGATAATATAGTTTTGGTGGATTTGATCAATTTTTTTAAATAAATATGAAAAAATTTATCTCAAAATAATGTAAATTGTTTACACTATTATGGGTAAGTGTTCAAATATTAAGGAATATTAAGGTTTTAAATTTCATATATGGTAATATATTTTAATATCATGGAGTTCTATATTTTCCATGTAAATTAAGAAATTTAGGAGTTCATTTTGAAATATAAATATGACTTATTCATATATTTGGGGATATTCCTAAAATAATGTATATATTATTAATTGTGTGTTATTTATGTTTTGATGAAATATTTATAGATACATATCTCAAGTATAAATATTTCAATTAATCACTTATTTATTAACTCCCTAGTTGTTTATTATTCAAAAATATAACGATTTCATAGTTCTTAGTGAATGTATTATTTGGTTTAAATTATTTAATTTTCTTCATTTAAATGGAATACCATACATTCAACTGGTTACATGCTAGGTTTGACATAAGATTACATTTTTTTCAACGAATAAACAAATTAATTATTAGGTTAGAAGATTAATTTATAACTGATAATTATGATTTATACATATTTAGTGAAATTGTTTTATTTAAATTTATATCCCTCTTGAGTATTGATTTAAATATTATTTCCTTTATGTCATGTTACACTAGCCTAAGGACTTTAATTCTATTAGAAAGGTGAAAATTTTGCTACCATTTTCCCTATAATTCATATTTAGTAATATCTTTATTTCATGTTATTCTAAAATAATGCATGTGTTGATTTTAAAAACCTTATGCAAGTTATACATCTAAATATATGTTAATATGATCAAATTTTAATCCAGGTTATTAATACAAATCATTAGTTCTATAAAGTTTTATATATTAATAGAATTTTTTTAATATTATTTTGGTTAATAATATAAAAATTAAAATTAAATAATTATATGAATGAATAAATATATGTAATATGTTATATCAAACTATGAACACAATAAAAATTCTATGTTTTAGGTTACTTTAAACATAACACTTCTCAAAACCTCAATCTTATAAATAGATATTTCATGAAAAAATTGGGAATCGATGAATTATCACGTGTTTGGAAAGATGAATATCAGTAGCCTTAATAGTATTTGGTAGTTTTATCATATATATTCTTTGTGTTACACTTATATAGGTTACCCTAATAGGATTAGGTTAACATAGGTATTTAGTTGTGATAATCCATTAGATATATCATGATAAGTACTTTTCTACTCAACTATCTTGTGGTAATATATAATATAATTTATAAGAATGTCTATCTAAATAACTAAATAATGAGGTAAATTCAAAATTTCCTCAAAGTTTTATAAAATATAGATCTTATACCACTAAATTATATAATAAATATATGGGGTAATTATTTTAGTGAGATCATATTTTATAAAAAATCCCTCATTAAATACATTTAAAATATGATACATGCCTAATAAAATAATCTTTTATATCTAAAATGGGATAATCATAAAACGTTTCATTGATATTGATATTATAAAATGGGAGTAATAATTAAATAAAATTCATAGAATGAAAGAAAAAACATATGAAATGTTCTTAAAGAAGAATAATTGTTTTATAAATTAGAGAAATTGCTTCTCAAACAATTGATTAGTGATGTTCTTTTAAAATGAGATCTATATTCTTATCATATGCATGAAAAGTATTTTTTTATGTATCCACTCTCATGTTAGTTTCTATATAACCAAGTTTATAGAGGTAACATGATAACATTGATACTTATATAAAAATATATAATATTAATTGTTTCGATCTAGAATAATATATTCATGAGAGCTAAGAGGTGTTTAGGAAATTATTTATATGTCACGTGACTTAAGGAACTTATATCTCTATAATTATAGGAAATATATTTGGGTGATTTAAGGATTTAGAGTAGTTGGGATCCCCTCTCGGGCTATACGTATCAATGAATTTAATTCTATAATCATTTATAAAAGGGTTCCAATAATTTATTATAAATTAAAACTTTAATGAGTTTTATAAATCCTTATCCAATATCCTAAATATGTTAAGTGTGTATTAGTAAGTTATAGGAGGTCCAAAATGAAGTATTTTAATGATACTATATAAGGATAAGGGTAAATAAAAAGAATAAAAAAGTTATTGGATGGTCAAATAGTTGACATAGGTCATTGAATCCTATAAGAGGTGTTAATAAGGAAGGATAATGTTTCCATTACTTGAGTCCTAAGAATTAGAGACATAATTAAATAAAATATATTAATTCATATAAGAATTTTTTTAATGTTTCCTTGTCTAGTGTTGATTTTATATAAAATAATTCTTTTATTTTGACATTTATATTATAGAAATTATAAATTAAAAAATTATTATGAATATATACATTATTTTAGATATAAGTAAAAATTGATTAATCATGATGTTGGTATTAAAATTTTATTGTAAATATATACAGGAGTTTAGATTTAAGTAAGAATTCATTAATCATGGAGTTTGTATAAATAATGTGGAATTATTTTCTACTATATAGAAAATAATGTAAGGGATTACATCAAGAATGATTGTTTTAAATATTATAAATTTAGATGTGTAATTTGATCTAATTTTTCTCTTATATTATAAGATAATTTGTTTATAAAATAATATTTCCTTTAAAAGGGTGTTATTTTTCATACATATGGTTTATAATATGATCCATTGTATAGAATGTTCTGAAAATAAAGAATAAAATGAGTTTTATTAAGGATAAAAGTGTTTTATCTTTGTTATTTATTAGTATACCTAGTGAATAATTACCACTATGAATTATTGGAACTTTTAAAAAACAATCATGATTTTTCTTTTATAATATTTCTCTAAACATGTAAAGAAAAATATGAGATATATTTTTTAAGAATTATTTTTTAAATATTTCTACTAAAGTAATTAACTGATATTGTATCTTTATAAAATTGGTTTTGATTCCTTTAAATATATATAGAGTAAATATAATTTAGAATTTTTTAGTAAAATTATGATTGAACAAAGAGAATGCAAAAGTAAATGAAAGAAATAATCATATAAATTCAGTTTTAAAAGGGAATTTCACTTTTATCTTAAAATCATTTAATGTAAAGTAAAATTCATTTTCTTATTATCAATGATCTAAAAGAATTTTTTCATTCTTAAAAATATTTATAAGTGATAACCTTTTTTATCACGAAAAAATAAAATACATCATATTATTTCATATTATGAAGTAAATTTATTTATATAAAATTTTAAAAGTTTTGAAAATAAGGATTGAGAAACATGATATCACCATTGTCCTAATATAGATTATTCAATTATTTTATCCCAATTTTTGTTATCTAAATGGGTGTGGGTTTTCTTTTTGTATAGTTATTACTCTTTGTGGTTCTCGATTGAGCTCATGGGAAAGTGTTTTGGATCCATTAAGTTCTTATGGGATTTATTCCAATGAGACCACATCTGCCTTAGTCTATTCATATGGGCGTAGGAAATTATTAAATTTAAAATCAAAAAAAGGCCTTATGCAATAGATAGATCACACTATTTAATGGAATATACGGTATCACGTGTATTTTTTATCTTTAATTCATGGATGATATACTATTTTTTCTTAATAGTAGATTCCAATCTATCAGAAATTTATTGGTCATCTTGAGTTCTTATTATTTTAGGAGAGTATAGAATATTAACATCAAAAAACATAATGTTTTTATCTCTAAAATCAACTAAAGTGGGAATTAATCCATCATTGAATTATTTAAAAGTCTCACCATAGGATCTCTCCCTATAAAATAATTAGGTTTCCCTATTTCAATAGGTCATATACACATCCATGGATTTGATGATTCGGTGGAGAGAATAACATGCAGGGTATCTAACTGGAAGAGAAATTTTCTATATTATAGAGGGATAATCACTCTTATAAAAAGAATTCTATCTTCAATTCCCATGTATAATTTATTAGTTATTCATGTTACTAAGGATTATATTAAAAAATAAAAATACTATCAATAATATCTTATGGGTATCCTACCAGAAAGTTTATTTTCACTAGGTATGTTTGGTGAGCTTGATGAGATTGTGCAATGAATAATGTATTAATAGCATAAGTATCAACAAGATAATGGAGTTAAAGTTAGTGAAACTTGTATATGAATATATGAAATGGAGTTTTTTGTGTTCATTCATTACCAAAGATAAGTATGTAAATATAAACGCTACTTTATACAATACTGACCCTACAAGATCTAACCTCTAATGTCACTTATAAAGTTATTTTCACACACTTCTCTAGAAATATATATTGATAATTGAATAATGGTAGATTTAATTTTATGAGGATTACTAGTCTGGTAATGATCTTTACTTTACAAGTTATCTCTATAATTCCATTAATTTTTAGGAGGTGATTCTTGAACAGAGACTTCTTGATGCAATGTTGAATAAAGATCAAAAAAAATGTCAAAAATATCAAAATCATACCTAATAAGGATAGGTGAATGTTCAATAAATTGAAAATTTGTATATTTTTCATGCCCAATTATAATTTTATTATTCATGTCCATCAAGAGACAAATATGTGAGAAAAGGAACTATGGTGAAACTCCATCCCTACCAAGCTCGGTTTTCTAGTTCGGTGTATCATACACAAGGACCCCACTTATAATAATTTCTAGTCAAAACACATACCTTTTGTGTCAAAATAATCTCATTATGATTAGTAACAATTTTAAATATAAGTTCATTTCATTATGGGAGGTGATTGGGCATGATTTCTTTGGAATCTCCTCAAATATTATTTGGGTATCTCATTGTTCGTAGGATCTGTCAATCAATTCCTCTCTCTTGATTCTAAAATTTGGATGACACCTCATGGTAAGGCCAAATTCATTGTGTGTGATTTGTTACAGGATGATAGATCTTATGGGAAGTCTATAATAAGTTGAGGCATCATATAATTGAATCTATAATGATTCACTTGAATTCAATAGATATACTCCTTATCACTAAATTGAATTCATTTAACAATAAAATTCTATTCTCTTTTTCTTCCCATTTTTAGCTCCTCTATCCCCATACTAACACTATAGTCATAGAATAGGGTCAATAAGTTGTTGGTAAAAAGCCTAAAGTGGGATTTAACTCAACTCTAATAAAACTTATTCTAATAGATTCCTAATTGGAGGTGGTATTATTCTAGATCCACAACTGTCAATGGTTTTGGAATAAAATAATTTTATGGGGTAGGAGACTCCCTCATTGGAGATTCCAGAAATATACTAATTGGACTTCTCATTTTTCGAGTTGTATAACATTATCCTTTCTATAATGGAATAATATTTATATTTTCTCATCAAGTTCTTATCAGGTTATGAGTAAATTATTTGGATCATTTTACATTTTCTCAGAAGATATAAAAGTTTAATTTATAGGAACATCTTGGTTTTCCACATGTAGTATGAGGGAAACAAGGTGTAATACCATTTTTCTTTTAAATTAGTACCATAAAATTCACTTAATGTGTTTGGTATTGAGTATTACCTTCCCCCAAATGGTAATATCATAGTTTTATTGGATTAATTCAATATAAATTACTTTATAACTCCATGATCCTATGTTAGGGGGTTTTCCCCTTTTAATATTTCATAAACATGTTATGTATGAAAGAAATAATGTGATCTCACAAAAATAATTTAGTAGACAATTTTAACTATTAAATGGATACATGGAAATGTTTTACTTTTTAAATAAAGATGGTATATGTTTCATATAAATATATTCCAAGTTTTAACTAAACCATATAATTCTGAAAAGATGAATTCATTTTGGTTTTTTATAATAAATACAGTGAGATGGATTATTCTATATATGATTTTATTTATTTTTTATTAAAAGAGTTTAAAGATATAAAAATGCATCAAGTTTACCAATGCATCAAGTTTATTGATTCTTCTCTATCATTATATTATATTCACTCTAAATATAATTAATTTATAATAGTAATTATCCACTAAATATATAACTTTGAGTTTCCCATGGTCAGTGAACATCATTGAAAGACCTGATATCTGATGACATGATGAAATCATTATGGTTTATAGTTTATATATAGATACAAAGTTTACTAATGAGGCACAAAATGTGTTTTATTTTTTGGATGGAACACTTTATTATACCATATCGAGTTCTATAAATAATATAATTGATATGATTGGTATGAATATTTCATTATAATTCTCATTATTTGAGATAGATTTATAATCTCATGTGAAACCTTCATACTTTTATACCATAATTATTCTTTCATTTATATTAACCTAATCAAGGTGTAGTTGTGTATATTGTTTATCATGTTCTAGGTTTTTACTAACCATGATTGTATTTTTACATTTATATGATGATTATGACATTTTGAACCTTGATTACAAAAGACTGAGGAAGTATATATTCAAACCTATATTAGTGACATGTCGTGTGCTTATATTTTAATGTGGGTGACATGTGATGTACTCATGCACTTCGATGAATGACATGGTATAAGCTCATCTATCATATTCAAAATTTTCCCAATATGATATTAACATACTAAGTGCATCAAGGTCACATAATTTCTTTAGAAACATAATTGTATGATTTTGCATAATATATGAGATACATCTAGTGGACACAAGTATGGATATTTATATAGGTTTTATGGAGATCTCTTCATATCTATATATAGCTAGAGTGGCTTTCATTCTTTGATATAGGCCATTAATTGATTATAATTATTGATTAGATAATTTGTAATTGATTTAAATGAAATAATATTCCTTAGGGTAACACATAGAGAATATGTCTACAAAACGTTAATTGAATAAGTATGGATTATCCAAAATAGGTTTTAGAATAAATCTAAAAGTACTTTTGGACATGATATAATGAGTTGTTTTATATCAAGTGATATAATATTAATGTTTTCAACATCAATAATGATTTTTTACATATAGGATATTAAAAAATACTAAAGAAACTATGGTGTGGTAAATGTCACCATGGCATGGTTTGGACTATTGAAAAACATAATATAGTAAAAGTCATTATTCCATAGTTTTAATAGAAGTCGATGAATTATTTGATAATGTATCACAATAGTTACTTCCACTTCTAGCTATCAGGTAGTGGATTAGAAGACTTTATGAAATATTTAATTGTTAAATGTTTAACTATTTATATTAGCTGAAGCATTACAAATTTTTAATAGTATATAGAATTAACACAATAATTTATGAAATGTTTTGGGATAATAATATATCCCTATTAATAGTGTCTTTGAGGCTTATAAATATGGATTTTTACCATGATTTAATGTGAAAACGTCATGGGTTTAGGTCATGATTTTATTATTAAAAAACATTGAGATATAGTCCTTATTTATTTTTTTATTCCTTTGATAATGATTTTAGTAGGTAAAGAAATAAAATATAATCCTACCTAAGGTGTTAGGTGATTTATTTAACATGTGGGATATCTGTGTAAGAATTATTAATTTTTTATATTTTATTGAATACCCCTTAAATCACTTCTCTAGATTAAAAGGGTGAGTTTTCTTTAAAAATTATAAGGTATGATGTTCATCATTTCTATATTCACTTAATTCAAATTAACAAGATATTATAGAATATGTTTTAGTGATTATTTTATAGTATTTGGAAAAGTTTTTACTACACTAAAAACATTCAATGGTTTTAATATCCCCATATGTAATTGATGTTCAACCTTCACCTATTGAAAAATTAAGCATCAAGAAAAATAATTGACTATTTACTTATTTATTCTAGCCCACTAGAACTATCTATTGAAATTTTTTTACATATTTGTCAATTTGGGATATAAAAACTGACATTAATGATGAAAATACATTAATAAAACCATAAAACTTAACGAAATCACCACTCAAATTTTTAAATAGAGTTTTAAGTCATCTTCTATCATCCACCCATCAATAGTATTCCAAACATTTTAGGAATCACTAATCATGTTAAATTTGATATAGGACATTTTCACTCCTTTACATGATCTAAAAGTACATAAGTGACATCAATATGAGATAATACCATGTAGTCTCCTTTACTTTCAAGTTCAATATATAATTCATCTAGTATTTCATCTAATTTACACTAACTTTAAATTAGGGTATCTGAATAGTTGGGATGGCGGTGAGTATTTAGGGATCAAATATTATTTTCTATTGAATTTTTTCTAGGTTGAGGAATGAACTGGGAGGTTCTAAAATATATGTACTGGTCTGAAATTCTCTATCAAAGGATATTGTTAAATTCTTAAATTTAACAAAAATATTAAATGGCTAACCACTTCTAGTACTAAGAATTGGACATTGTTTCTATATAGAGTCATTGTATTCTAATCCTAAAATTGAAGATCATTATTAATTAGTTATTAATAATAGAAACAATATCACACCCCTAGAGACCTCAATAGATATTCATGCTGGTTCTAGATATCATGTCATAACCCATCCCAAGGGGGCTCATGTTGTGACTACACCATGTCCTCCTCCAATTTTCCAGGGGCTGGGGACTAGCATCAGGTAGGCATATCCCACAAATGGGAGGCATTTTACAAAGTACATGTACACACAGACACACACATCTCCAAGACCAAAATTATTATATGTAAACACACTATGTAAACAAGAATTCATACCTCTAAGATATCAAAAATAAAGTACAATAGTATGAAAAATGGAAAATAAACAGCGCTAGAATACATGCCCACCAAATTAAAGTCTCCCAAAGTGAATTCAAAAGTTCCTGAAACTTGTTCGTGGAAAACCCTACCTGAAGGGTAGGTGTATGATAGTTGTCTGAAGCCATAGGAGCACACCTCTCCTGTATGATCACTCTAAGAACCACCTGGTCCTAGTCCACTAAGGACTTCATCAAAGCATCGATCATCGGCATAAGAAATGACATGTGTAGGAAAATCCCATGCAGGGTTGAGTAAAACAATAGACAGTAGGACACCCCAAAACCACAAAGGTAATACCACTAAGAAATACACAAAGGTTTCTATAAAGGAAACAAACAAAGTACACCACAATGGAAACACACAATCTATTCTGAATATGGTCATCTCAAACATGTATAAGTCTATGGAACAAAGAGAAGGATTTCCAGTTGGATTCTATAGATCTTCTAGTCTTCATGACACCAGAACTATCGATGGTGCATGGGGCATCGATGGCGCATGAAGCGTCAATAGAGCACAGAGCGTCGGTGGCACCTGGAGCAGCGATGGACCCATGGGATTCGATGGCACACAGATCATAGATGGTGCACAAATTGTCTATGGCACACAGAGCCTCAATGGCACACAGAGCATTGATGGTCCATAAATCCCCTAAGTCACATAGTCACCAAGATCACATAGTCACGTCCATCCATAGGATTCCACTCGTAGAATGCTTATTCTGGGGAACCTACACCTCAAGACATTAGTTTGTAAAGCAACTTCCATAAAAACTCACTTTGATTATCTCAAAATGACATTCTCATTTTAAGGGTCCCAACACCACAAATAGATCATAAAATGGACACATGGTTTGAAAGAACCAGCCAATTTAGTCAAAAGGTTTTGGTATGGTCTGAGCCCAACCCAACCTTATTGGTCAGGTCAGGTGCAGTGGGTCATACAGACCAGTTATGCTCTACTAGACACATCCCACCATGAACACATCCCTCTATTCTAAGCGGTTGCTCGACCGTGTGGCCAGCCGACTCCCCCGGTCAATGTAGCATCGGACCGCGTTCACACAACTGGCATGCCTCATCTACATGGTCCCTCAATCCCTCCACTATGGGGTCCTCAATCTAATGAAGCTCTATGATACATCCTTTCTACCTCCACTATGAGCCTCTCCCAATGCGGTCCAACCTGGACTGTGTCTCACCACCACTGTCGACCACCCTTTCAGCGGCATGTTCCTACCACACCCAGCCGCCCCTACCAAGCTGGTTCCACTTCCGCTGCTAGATGCCTTTCCATATCGCACTCCACCTGAGACGGTTTGAGTCAGATCTTCCATCCATCACCTTGCACTACCACCGCCTTACACCGCTTCCAAATCAAGTCCCATGTCTCGAATCATTGCGCCATAGATCGAAGGCACAAGAATCCTTTGATCATAAAACGTGAGGAAAGAGGAATGTGGAGATTATGGGGGAAAGAGACAAAGCACATGACCACCCAAATAGATAAATCTTGTCCTTTTTCATGTCTACCTTGATCTTATCATGTTATAAGGTTTAACAAAGAATAATCAAATGATATTCAAAAACATTTATCATCCCTTTAATCCCCAAAATAAAATCCATCCCATGTGAACGATCAAACCATGGATAAACTTTTTCATTGGTTCATCCACGTTAATCATCTAAATCTAATAAGTGGAAACATTCACAAAGAGATCATAATCCTACCTCGAAGCTAGATCAGTCTTTGATGAAGAATGGAGGTCTATGTCATCATATATTCTTGATCTGTCGACATTCATCATCAAGACAGCTTCTTTCCCCTTACCTCATGTGAATTCCTGGGTTATGATGATAACCCTGAATTTTGCTGACATGTCTATTAAAAAAAATAAACTTCCACTTCATCAACATGTAACATTCAATAAAATATTTTAATTAAATATTTTAATGATGCTCATGCCCAAAAATTTAATTTCACCCTCGACCTACGATGGTCGAGGTTAGGGCCTACCTAAGATAAAGCCACGGATCATAGCTCAATGGTGCCCTTGGATTTCTGATTCGGGCACCTGTTTAGAAGTTTTCCCCATTTTAAATAAAAACATGTGTGTGGTTTTTTAAAAATGTAACATTTTTCAATGAATTATTCTGGTCATACCGAGCCTCAGAATCTCATGTTGTCTCAGCACCTGGTCTCATAATTTTCCCAATTAATTTATAAAAATAAATCTAGGGAAAATCTGAGTCATTACATTCTCCCCACCTTATGGATTTACATCCCTGAAATCCAAAACAGGGGCTACTCAACAAAAAGATAAAGGTATTGAGCATGAATCTGAGTCTTCCATTCCTAAGTTCTCTCTTAAAGATTCTCATGCTTCTAATGAATGTGAACTATAAAATTTGACTGCACCCGATGGATTTGATTTTGTCGATCCTCAATCTCCATCAAGTACTCTTCAAAAGTCACCCCATTTTCAATGTGTAGATTTACCCAGTCGATAATGTGTGATGGATCAAGCATGTACCTCCTCAACTACGACACATGGAAGACATCATGCACCTGGTGAAATTGAGGGGGTAGAGATAAGTAGTACACCACCTCACTGAATCTACTTAGAATCAGAAAAGGGATGATGTATCTTAGAGACAACTTGTTTCCCAGCCAAATCTCTGCAATCCCTATCGTGGTGAGACTTGAAGGAACAAATGGTCTCCCTCCTATAACTCCATAAGCCTTCATATGCTGTCAGCATATGATTTCGTTCAGCTCTGTGTATTCCTCATATTCTCCTAGATGATCTGCACCTTCTCAGTGGTATACCATACCAACTCAATATCCATGAGTGATAACTTCCCTAGGTCCATCAAGCATAGTGGTGACCAGCATGGTCTACCATACAAGTCCACTAATGGTGCCATACCAATGGTGGAGTGATAGATCTTTTGTATGCAAACTATACAAGTGGTAGGTGATCCTCCCAATTATGGACAAAGTTTAGGATGCCATCACGTAGAATTTACTCAACAACCTGGATGGTCCTATTTGTCTAGCCATCCGTCTGGGGATTAAATGTTTTCTTTAAGTGAAGTTGATTCCTAAACACCTCCTATAATCCCTTCCACAATCGGGATGTAAAGACATCATCACAATATGAGACTACCATCTATGGGACTCCATGGAGTTGAACTATCTCATTCATGTCGAGGCTTACAAAGCTCTCAACATAAATCTGCTCGCAGATCAGTAGGAAGTTGGCCGACATAGTGAGTCATTCAATGATCACCTAGATGGGATCATGTCCCCTAGATGTGCATGATAAACCCTTCATGAAATCCATCAATATCTCATCCCACTTTCACTATGGAACCTCAATTGGTTGGGTCAAGATTGTTGGAACATGGTTCTTAGCCTTCACGTACTAGAAAGTGAGGCATCTAGAAAGAAACTCTGCCACCACCTTCTTAATCCTCAAATTTCAAAGGGAATGTGAGGAATCATTACCAATCCTAGATGTACCTCCAAAGGGAAACTGTGGAACTCCCTCAATACCTACTCTTGTAATTTCACTGGAAATATTGTGTGACCTCTGAAGAGAGCGATGTGCTCCCGTCCATTCGAATATCCATCAAGGGAATTCTTTGTGGACATCTAAACACGTAAATTCTCACATTTGGTATCTACAAGCTATGCCTCCCTGATTCCCTATAAGAGTGGTGGGGTGAAAACCATCGATAGGAGGTAATATGTTCCATATCCATCCAAAAATTATATCTGTAATGCAACCAACTGCAATGACTCCTCACTCAGCAATTGCAAGCTGGATATCCTATTAAGAGTGTCTGCCACCACGTTCCCCTTCTTAATAGTACAGAAAATCTCAAAGTCATAGTCCTATAGTAACTCTAGCCATTGTGTATTTCTCATGTTCAGATTCTTCTGAGAGAAAATATACTTGAGACTCTTATGATCATAGTCAATGGTAATCTACTCGCCCATCAGGTAGTGTCCCCACATCTTCGATATAAAGACTACCAATAAAAGCCCAAGATCATAGGTTACGTAGTTCTTCTCATGTTACATCAGCTGGCATAAACCATAGGAAATCTTCACATTCCACTTCCTGAGGACACAACCAAGATTGGTCTCCGATGCATTTCATAACACCACGTACTCAACACCCTCCTCCAGTAATCTCAATATGTGGGCACTCATCAATCTCTACCTTGGATCCTGAAAGAACTTTTGAAACTTCTCTATCCACGCAAAAGGACTCCCCTTATATTTCAAGTCCATCGAGGTTTCTTCTAATCTATAAATGTTAGGTACAATCCTCTGATAGTACCCAGCCAAACCCATGAAACATTGCACCTCGGTAACACTCCTAGGTGGATCTCAAGCAATCATTGCTTCAATATTCATCAGATCTACTAAAACTCCAGCCTCTGAAATGATGTGTCATAAAAAGTGGACCTCCAGAATCCATAACTGACACTTAGAGATATTCTTATAAAGTTGGCTCCCTCATAGTGTTTCTAGGACCATCCTCAAGTGTATCACGTTCTCCTCCTCGTATACCAAGTACAACAAGATGTCATCAATGAAGACCAGGATGAAATTGTCTATCTAAGGATGGAAGATCGTGTTCATGAGTCCCATGAACACTTCCAAGGTGTTATTCACACCAAGAAGAATCACTAAGTACTCATAGTGGTCATACTGACATATAAAGTTTTTCTTCGAGATGTCCTCATCTCGTACATGAAGCTGGTGATATCCAGATCTGATGTTAATCTTCAAGAACCACCTCACTCCCTTCATATGATTGAAGAGGTAATCAATTCTGGATAGTGGATATTTATTATTTATTGTCACCTGATTCAGGAATCATAATTCCACACATAACCTCATGTTTCAGTCAGCCTTCTTGGCTAACAACATCGAGGCTACCCGTGGTGAAACATTGGGCCCCACGAAGCCCTTCGTCTTCAAGTCTTCCAACTGTACCCTTAATTCACAAATCATTGTAGGATACATATGATATATAGGTATAGATATTAGTTTATTTCCTATGTATAGATCAGTGGATACATCTACCTTCTTATGAAGAGGTTCTCCTAGGCCATCATCTGGGAATACGTCCTTATACTCATCCACCACTATAAGAAACTGGGACTTGTCTCATCCATTACACTAAGGGTCATGGTAGACAACTGATATGTAATCAAATGCCCCCTCTTATGAATAAGTCCATACAATGATTAATATGTTTCATTTACACCAATAAAGGAAAACTGGGTCCCATATCCATGGACACACCGAACTCTATGCCTAAAACAGTCAATCTGGACATGAACTGCAAATATACAGTCCATTTCGAGAATGAAATCGTAAGGCCTCAACACTTCCACCAATAGATGCCAACCAAAACTATCACCCACTAGAGTAAGGGTCCACTATCAGAACCAGTTTTTTATAATATAATTTCTACTTGTGGGAGTCTCTAAGAATAGGGATCGGGTCAACAGTTCCACTAGAATCTCCATCTCTCAAACAAGGGTCATGGCGAGAAAAGAGTGAATGGAACCTGTGTTTATAAAAACTGTAACTATGGAGTAAAGAACATAGATCGTACCGCTAATCATCTCTAGAGCACTGGGGTTGTAATCCTCCATCACCTGAAGCTGACCTGGTCCATATCTACCATCTCCTTGAGCCGATGGTGGACCACCTGGCGATAGTGGTGGTAGTACCTCAAACCTCGACCCACCTCTTGTTTACCACATAGATCCTATTCCACATCTACTTATTAGCAGACCTTCTTATTTATGCCTTCACCTATACCTCATTTGTTCCTCATTCGTCTCTTAATCAGTTGTATGATGGGTCGGAAAATCCCTAACCAAATGTCCCTGACTGCCACATGAATAACACAGTTTGTCCTTTTGCTAACTCGATGTTCCCTAAGAGCCTCACACCACTGCCCTCGCATCCTATGGTCATCCCTTAAATTGTTGGATCTTCTTGGATCACAATGTTAGCTATCGTCTACCTACTATCAAACATTAAGCTACCTGGTGCCCAGTGGTAACTCCCACTACAGGTGTCTACTCCGCCAGAAATCTCTCCACAAACAGAACATTCTCTAGTACCCCAGCATATATAGGGATAATAAGGGGTATCATGGATGCCTTTATCTCCCATCTTATTCCATGATCGATTGTATTGGCCCTGTAGAAGGGGTTCTACACCATATCTATGGAGGATTGAGAAATATCTGTAAATCACGTTGAGTACTCTACTACAATCTGACTTCCCTACTGTTGATGTTGGAGCTCTTGTATATTCATGAAGCATAAAGTCACTAGAAATAAATCCTCCTTGAATATATGATCAATGTATTTCCAATTTAGGGTCGTCTCCTCATGCGTCTGGATCTCTATGTGCCACCATCTCTCTGTTGATCTATGTAGAAGACGCACGGCTAAGACATCCATCTGGTCGAGAGGTGTCCTCACTAGATGGAAGACATGTGTAACCACCTCTATACAATCCTCAACTACCTAGGGTTCTAAATCACCCCTGAATCTAGGAGGCCACTACCACTGGAAATCATGGAATGCACTCAACCTGCATGCATCCTCTATCGATAGCGCTGATAGTAACTGCTACTCTCCGGGTGGTGGTATCACTGGTACACCACCTAGGGGTTCTATCTCTAGTACTAATCCTTGTACCGATGCCTCATCACTAGGCGGATCATCCTCATGATCAAGCATTGGAATACTAGTTTTCTGTTTGTGTGGAGGAATCCTGAAATAGATCAAGATATACAACAATCAGTAGAGTATAGCTGGTGAGTCAACTCAAGAAGGACATGAGAACACACTCAAAATCTTATACGATTCATGTACCGTCTATTTTCCCTGAAACAAGTTTTTTGATATACTGATTTGAAAATCAAAATTCATAGTACTGGTGTATGTATATGTTGTCCACCACACCAACACTAGAGACTTTGGTCTGAAATCCGAACATGAAACACTTAACACTCTTTACCAAAACCAATCTCATAGACTCTTAGTTTGTTAAGTAGAACTGACCTACTCTGAAACCACTCTATCATGACCTATCCCAGATGGGTCTATGTCGTGACTTCCCCAAACCCACCTTTGATAGGCCAGGGACTAGAAACTAGCACCGATTACGCATATCCCACATGTGGGAGGAATTTTCATAAGTACTTATACACATGCACACATCTCCAATCCCAAAATTTTGAAATGTAAAAACTTTAAGTAAAAAAACATCCATTCCTCTAAGATACCAACAACAGATTATGATCGTAGGACAACTGGAAAATAAATAGGGCTAGAATACAATCCCATAAAATCTAAAGTCTACCAAATTAAATGCACAAGTTCTTGAAACTAGTCCTCAAAAAACCCTACCTGAAGGGTAGGTGTAGGATTGCTATCTGAATCTGTAAGAGCACACCTTGCATGTCTAATCAATTTGAGCATCACCTAGTCATGGTCCACCTAGCACTTCGTCAAAGCATTTGTCATCTACACAATACATGACATGTGTAGGAAAATCCAATGTAGGTGTGACTAAAACAATACTTAGTAGGAAAACTCAAAACCAAAAAGGTAATACCACTAAGAAATACAAGAAGTATACCACAAAGGAAACACGTGAAGTACACCACAAAGTAAACACATGAATTATATTCCATACGGTCATCTCACACAAGTATAATTCTAAAGAACAAAGATAATGATTTCTAGTTTTAGTCCATAGATCGCTCTGTCTCCATGACACTATAAGTATTGATGAAGCATGGAACATCGATGGAGCACGGAGAATTACTGGTACATAGAGTGTCGATGGAACCTGGAGTGGCGATGGTGGATGGGGAATCAATCATATATACAGCATCGATGGTGTATAGATCATTGATGGTGCCCTGATTTTCGATGTCACACAGAGCATTGATTACGCATGGAGCATTGATGGGTCATATAGCCTCTAAGTCACATTGTCACCATGATCACATAGTCACAACCAGCCACAGGATTACACTCATAGCACGTTTTTTCTGGGAGAACATACTCCTCAAGCCATTACATCATAAACTAGCTTCTACATAAATTCACATAGAGTGCCTCAAAAGGGCCTTCTTATCACAAGTGTTCCAATACCACAAAAAACTCATCAAACAGGCACACACATTCAAAGACACGTCCAATTTAGTAAAAAGGGCATGGTTCGATTCAGGTCTAACCCAGTATGACTGGCCCAACGCCACCAATTTCATCCAACCCAACCCGACCTAGTTAGTCTAGGCCAGCCCAACCTGTTGGGTCATTGGGCCACTAGAGTGGCCCTTATTCTCCAGCCTGGTCAACGTCACGCGGACCAGTTCTTCTCTTCCAGACATATCCCACCTTCGTCGTTTCCCTCTTATCCATATGGTTATCTGACCACATGGACAATCAGCTCCCCCAATCATCGATATTCCAAAGCACATTCATGCGGTTGGCATGCCTCTTCTGCCTCGTCTCATGGTCCCACCACCGATGGGTTTTCTATTCGACACAGCTCCAGGCTGTGTGCCAGATGCTTGCACCACAACATCCTTTCGCAGACCCTGGTAGCTGGTTATAGCCTCTTCCATCACAGGACTCCTCTGACATGGTCCTTCTTGGACTGCGTCTCCCTGCCACCATCGGCCACCCTACCATCGGCCTATTCCTGTCATGCCCCGTCGGGCCCAGTCGCCCATGCGGGGCCGGTGCTACCTCCACTACTGGCCTCCCCACTGGTGGCCTTGCCCTACCACTCTCTGCCTAAGTTGGTCATGGTCGACGCTTTCAGTCACCTCCTTGCGCTATTGCTGGCCTACACCGCCGCAGGATCAAATCCAAGGTCTCGGATCATTGCACCACATATCGAAGTAACATCGATCCTTTGATAATAAAAGGTATGGAACAAAGAATGCAGAGATTGGGGGAAGGAGACAAAGCACAAGAATTCCCAAATGGATAGATTATGTCTTACTCATGGTATCCTTGATCTGTTCATGTTAGATGGATTGGAGAAGAATAATCAACCGATATTCACAAATATTTATCGTCCCTTTAATCCACATAATAAAATCCATCCTACATGAAAGATCAAACTATAGATCCACATGTTCATGGGTTGGTCTGTTTTCATCATCTAAATCTAAAAAGAGACAAGAAATCAAAAAGTGATCAACATCCTACCTCGATCTTGGATCGGTCGTTGATGAATAATAGGGGTCAGTGCCATCGTCGATCTTTAAGTTGTAGAAGTTCATCATCAAGATAGCTTCTTTCTCCTAAACTCAGTGGAATTCTAGGGTTATGACAATATGTCTGAACTTCCCTAACATGGATTATTATAAAAATTAAATCACCGCTGTTTCAATTCATAGTGTTCAATAAAATATTTTTATGAAATATTTTAATGACACTCACATCCAACAATTAACTATCACCCTCGACCCACACCGATCAAGGTTATTCCCTACCTAAGGTAATGTCACTACTCTGAACACAATATTTCCCTCAGAATTGTAATCTAGGAACCCAATTAGAAGTTATTTCCATTTTAAATACAAATTGCATGATTGATTTATCAAAAGCTTAACATTTTTTGATGAATTTTTCTTGGCATACTAGGCCTCAGAATCTCACACCGTCTCAGCATCTGGTCTCAGAATTTTCCCAATTAATTTATAAAAATAAAACCATAATAAAATATGAGTCACTATAAATCAATTCATGGGTCAAGATAATAAATTTTACAAACATTCTTTTAAAGGGAAACTGTACTACTATAACTCCATGAATGAAAATCAATCTAGATTATATCTTAGGAACCAATTCTAGTATATATAAGAGGTAGTAACAAATAAGAATGTAAGTAAAAAAGGTTTTCTCAAAGGAGGAATAAGAAATGGGTATCTGTGGATAAGGAGGTGATAAATAAATGATCCTAGGCATCATCAAAAAATGATGATTTTTTTAGGATAAATAATAGTTTCTTTCTAATCTGAATAAATGGTAAATACTTGTTCAAATTTGGGGGTAACCTATTGACATTGGATGTGAACTAAATACATTACTAAGACTACCCAATCTTACCCAATCCCATGAAGACCATGTTAGTGAGAAAATTGGGTGAGTTCCTATTTTCTAATCATCTAATTCTCCAAGAATCTAAAGACCTAGTGGAAGACACAAAGTCACTTGGTGATGATAGAAAAGGACTAGTTATTTCTATAGAGAAATTAGGGCCTAGATACAATGGAATATAATTATTCCTTGGAATTTAGGCTACCATTAACTTTTTTCATTTGTGTTTTACAAGAAAAATGTAGAAAATCATGACTCTTTTAGAAAGTATTCAAAATAAAAAATCACAAGTAAAAAATATTTGATATTAAATTTACTATAGAGGAGTATAATAAGATGGGAAATGGATCATACTCTCTTATCCATGATACTAACTTGTGAAAACTTCTTGACACCCAACTAGATATTAATATTTGGCACTTAAATAAGGTCAAATTCCCTATAATAGATTTTATTGAAGTTATAAATTTCTTAACCAACAACACTGATGGATAAATTCACCTTTATTCTAAACTTATTAATAAATAGATAATGTCTCCAAATTTACAAATCATGAATGACCACTACCAATTATCATCATGGGTAAGATAATTCTTTCCATGTGGCTATAATTTTTGGATTCACATGCTACCACATCAACCTTTTTCATAAGAATGAAATCTAGACTAACCATTGATGAATCATTCTATATTTAATACCCATTTCTAATTTAATGAAAGAAAAATATTTATTCCATAGTTATCCATATCTTAAATTCATTAAATTCATCTATAAATTTCTCATTCTGTTGAAATTTTACACCGTTTTATGTAAATTTTATAATTGGTTTTTCTAACATTGATAAATAATTGATAAAATGATTGTAAATCCATCTAAATCAAGAAATATTTAAATCATAAAAGTGTTATTAGGCCTTTACAAAACATTATGATCTAATAATTATTTAGTTTAATAGGTATTCCTTCATTAGAGAAAATATTATCCAAGAACATCACTTCTCATATTCAAAATGGGATATAGATATCCTCACATACTACTATTCTTTGTAAAATGTTTCTAAATAATGTTCCTATATCTTTGAATGTTTGATTATAGTGTAAAATAAATCAATATTTAATTTATAAAAATAAAAAATGAGAAAACATATTGGTAGAAATTCAAAATCATCTTATCTATAATAAAATTATAATTGTTCATAACTCCTATTAGTATCACTAATGTTTTATAATGTTTATACCATATTTAAAAATCAATATTCAAAGCAACTTATTTTATCACCCTAAGCTACTGATATTATAATATCTGATCAATCTTAGAAAAAAATCTAAATTTGTTAAATTGTTAAAATAATTTATATGTGTGGGATATATGGTATTTATTCTTTATTCTTACTTGATTCAACCTTTAATGGTCAATTCCCAACAACAAACTACCATCAAACTACTTGGTAAATAAGATAAATTCCACATTTGGTAAAAACCGTTCCCAAATGAATTTATTCTCCTAAAAATCAACCAAATGGTCATCCATCTCTTATAAATCTATAAGATTCATGTGAAATGAGGGTACCAAAATCCATCTTTTATCAGTAAATAAGTTGACAGAAAAATATATATCTATTTTCAATGGATATCCCAAAAATAATTTAGGAAACATGAAAAACACTTAAAACTAAAATTGATCTCTCAATTCTATAAATGTGATAATTGACCCAATTTGTAAGACTAGAAAAGTTTCATATTCATGAGAAATAAGTATAAAATAAATTGAATAAATATTATACTCATCTCAAAAATCATAAATACACCTCTTTGATAAAGTAAAAGAAACTTTATAGCCATATAAATCAATATGATTATTAAAATTCACCTTAAAATGGGATCATAAGAGAAAATATTAATAACATGAAAGACCCATGAAATTTCCATGTTATATGTCATTATAGAATAACATGGGAATTTTAATTATGGTAAAAAAATATAATATATGTATGAATTCTATAAGTAATGGGTGTTATTTTTCACATGAGTTAGACTTTCATTCAAAAAGTAGTCCTTAAAGACTAATTTAGATAAGAAATCTAAAAATATAAATGATTTTTTCAGTCACATGAATAATTCATTTAAAAAATTGTATAAAAAAGTTTGGGCTTACATTAATAATAGGTTGGGGTATCAATATCAAATTAATATTTATTGTCATTAGGTGATAAAGTATTAGTGAATCTATAAAATGAAATATTACCATATCTAATTCAATGAACATCATGCCCACATCTACTCATATTACGAAATCGTTTTGTCCAACATTTTTAAAGTCATTGAGTGTTTCATCAATTTATCTCTTTATTGATCATAAGTGATAGACGATCCACCTATTATGAGGAGTAAATTAAATAACTTCATAATTTTTCCTCCTATAAAGTATTGTTAGTAATAGAGATAGTGGAGTTACCAAATTTCTTAAAATGCGAATGGATTGAGATATGGTGGTCTATAATGAAAAAGATATTACTTGAGAAACACATCTAGATTAGTTGATATATGATTACCAAGATTTTATTTCATTGGTATAATACATTCCATGTTATTATTTTAAAATGATAATGTTGATGCAATAATAATTTAGATCAGTATATGTGTATCTTAATATGATGTGGATTACTTATCTCAATATATTTGAATCTTATATAACAATAAAATCTAGATGTAATGGTTTTTTATTTGCAATGAACATAAATTAATTATAAATAATTATTTCAGTGGTTATATTTAGAGAGGAAATAAATTATCATCCAGTTTAACCATATTTTTAATTATAATTATTATCATTTGTGATATCTATCTCTAAAAATTGATTGTTTTCACATAAAATAACTCACCCTATTTGTCGTTATAGTTTTATTTATTATGATACAATGTCTCATAATAACTATAATTTTTTTCTGAAAACAAAATAATTTATCATGAAAAAATATTGAAAAAAAAATTCCGTACATATAATTTAACTACCACAATTAAATATTTCAAATTGGTCTAAAAAGTGCTAAATATTTGCTAAACCTTTTATAATTAACTGATCTTCCATTAAAATTATTCTAAAATAGAAGTTATATTTTTTGATGGGATGAATTAATATACCAAATCTTAAAAATATGTTGATATATAGGGATATTTATCACTAAAATTTTCATTAATATATAATAATTTAGGATATATATAGTTTTTATCAATAATATTCGACATAGTTGCAGGGTTGAAAATTTAAAAGATGTGGCTATTTTTTTATTATAGGAAATTAAAAAATTAATATTAGTATATTTATTACATTGAAATTTGGTCCCATAACTAATAACCATCACATTAAATCATTTAAAAATACAAAAAGAAAAGGATTTAGATTTATGAAAAATAGTGGATTCATCACTAATTCCCATCAAAATAATTCATCAAGAACATTTGAAATAATTTCCAGGTGTTAAATAGTGACAAAAAATCATAAGTCTCCATTATCCATCAGAAAAAATTACTTTTATATAAGAATAATTTTTATTTTATTCCTTTCATTACAAAATATTTTCTTTTATTTTATTGTATTCACAATAATTTTTGACTTCCTATAGATTTTTTTCAAGTTAAAATTTTGTTTTTTAAAATTACTATAGAATTTAAAGGATTTTTTAGGCATTTATACATAAATAATATTTTTTTCAATATTTTTTTGAAAAGTTCTGTTAATTTTTTTATTTATTTCATGTTAAAATAATTTTTATATAGTTTTTAAAATTAAATATTATGATTTTTATAATAGGAATTACACTTTAATAAAATATATATATTTATATTTATTTAATATTTCGTTGGGGATTAGAAATTAACATGATTAAATTTTTAATAAATAATTAAATATTATAATTTTTATTAATTAATCTATTATTATTATTATTTAATTATTTTAAGTAAAAAAATCTTATAATTAATATATTTACTAATTTAATTTTGATATTTAATATTATATCCTTAATAGACTCTTGGTGTACAGTTTTCATTGGATTAGTGTATTGGTGCCTAGATGAAGTTATTTTAGACTTATTCAAAACAATTTTTAACCTATCAAGTTCAATAATGGGCTTTATTTCTCTTTCTCAACTACACTAGACAACAAACAAAAGGTTTTTTCAATTTTAGGGTCAAATGTTTCTAATTCAGTGTTAAAGTACATTTTCATGTAAGTGATGAGCCCACTATTTTATTTTTTGTTGTATTTTGTTCAATAGAATTTAGATTATTACCATGATATCAATATGTTGATGAATAATATCTTGGAAGGATATCAAAAGTTTTCAGTCATGTTGAGAAGGCCCATGGAGTTACCAAGAAAGGTATCTTGATTAGAAAGTGTTTTTGGGTATTAATGGAAATACCTTGTGACTTGGTAGTGATGCTTTAATATTCATATGAAAATTAAGTTTATTTCATTACTTAAATGTAAAATAAGTGATGATAATTAAACCATCATACATATGGAAGTGTGATTATTTTTTGTGTTTTTCTTCATATTTAAAGACTATTGTTCTTATAAATGTGTTTTTTACATCATTTAGTGGATGTTAGTAGAAACCAACATAGTGGATGTTAGTAGAAACCAACAAGGAGATTAGATATATTTTTTAAAGAAATATTAGCTAAAGTTGTGATAAATGATGATAATACATCCACGAAGTACTGTATGGTTAACCAATTGTATATAATGTTTAAAGTTTCCTAAAAGAGGGTTTGTGAAGTCTGAAGCTGAATTTGGACAGCCATACAGTAATTTGAAGGAAATATGGAAAACTGGAAAACTTGTTATTCTAGATAATAATTATATCATGTTTCATATGCATGAAGTAATCCTATGAAAACCAGATACATGATTTGCATAGATATCAAGACGTGATCAGTAGTTTATATATGTGGTCGATCCATATAGTTTCTTTTCAAATTTATGATTGATTGGGTCTCTATATATGACCAATCTATTGAGTTGAGAATGTAACACCCCAAGAGTTTTATGAAAAATTTATCTTTAAATAATTTTATTTATTCGATAGCTTGTGTTACATGCAACATTGAATTTAAATGAACCACGTAACATTATTAAAATGTTATTTATATGTTATATCATATTCATTGGATTGGAAGGTATGGTTAAAAAAACAAAATTATGAAAAATATAAAGTCTAAATATTTATAAAATTAATTAATTAGTTATCAAATTATTATAATTCAAAACAAAATTATTTGAAAACATAAAAGTAATCTTTTTCGGAATAATAGTTTTCATGTGTGAAATGTTTTTTATATTAATAAATTAAATTAATCACTATTGGTGAATGATTTTAATGAAATTTATTTATATTATTTACTTGATAAAATGATTTATATATTCAGAAAAAATATTTCTCTAATTATAGGATAATAATAAATTCGATTTTATGCTAAAAATATATTATTTCTAAAAAAATATTTTCTATCACATTTTATGAAATTAATTTAAAATTAATTTCTAAAATTTATAGATATTGAAGTAGATAAAATTAATTACATATTTATAATCATTATTTTTATATTTGTTAAATATTCCCCTATTATTTTTTGTCAATATGAATAGTAATCGTGGTAAAACTTTTCACCTCGATAAAGGGTGAATTAGTTTAATATAGGTTTAAAAAGTGATAAGGCCATAATTTTTTATAATAATTCTTATTTTGTGAATTTAATTCGACCCATAAAACATTAGGATCAAAAATAAATTACTTTAATGGAAACTTTCCAATGAAAATGACTTTAATATTATTTAAATTATAGAAATTTTCAAAATGTCACTCTCTGAGTTTTAAATTTTCTTTTAAGTGTTCACATAAGGAAATAAACAAAAAAAATTGAATGTTAATAGTATTTTTTTCAATAATTATGGTTATTTATTTATAATTTTTAGGTGTTATATAATTTTCTAGAATTCCCACATAATTCCAAAATAGTATTTATTCAATTAATTGAAAAAGAAAATAAATAATTTTTAAAATATTAAAAGGGATATAAAATGTGTAATTTATAGTGTTAAGAGAATTTTAGATGTAAATATTACATATTAGTGTTATTTTAAAATATTATATTCAAATTATAACTTTTTATTTCTGTATTTTAAGTCAAATTAAATAAATTGAGTCAAAGTTGACAATAATGATATTTTATCAAAATAATATTTTATTAAATTATATAAAAAATTAAAGTAAGACAAGTTTGATGTTATATGGTCTAATATTTCTTAACAGTTCTATTTATGTACCAATTTTCACTTTTAAATCAAAAAAAATATAACCTTTAATATTGAAAAATTAGTATTGTATTTAAAATTAAAATTGGTTAACAATGGGTTAATCAAAATGATAAGGTTTAAAATAATTCCAAAACATGTCAAAATTTTATTTATAAATGGTATTAAAACACTATACTTCCTTATATTTGAATAACATTCCATTTGGAGGAGTTTTTATTGATAATTAATTTATTATAATTTAATATTTAGAGAAATTCCAAAAGTGTCCCTCACCTTAATTATAAAAAGAAACATCCTCCCTCAAATCTTTACAGAACATTAAGCACCATTGATCAAAAAAAATTACCCATTTACTATTTAAAATTCCCTATCCATATTCTATATTTTCTTTTCATCCAAAAAAACCAACCCTAGATCCCTTTATAGGTAATCTAATGGATTCAGTTAAAATAATAGGTAATCACCTTACGCGATCACATTATTTTCTAGTCTTATTTACCTTCTATAAATTTATGTTATTTATCCTAAAATAATAAATTATGTATCATAAATATTCTTAAATTATATTATGAGTATGAAGATTTCAATGTACAATATCTTTCCCATCAGACAAGAAGTGAATGTATTGTTTGTGCATATATACGGCTTACTATCTCCATGTAGCACTACAATTCATTTTTCTTCATCAAATTTTATGGATGGGTATTATTATGGTTTTAATGTTTATATATGATATTTATGACATAATTATACTTATATAATTATAATATCACATCTACCTACTTACCATCCAATCCTTTGGGAAACTATAACATTACTCGTGCGTATGCGTGGACTACCATCTCCATGAAGCGATGTGATTAATTTTTCAATTATATTTTACTTGGATTCTAATGAAGGTACATTTTAATACTATATAAGATATATATATATATATATATGATATAATAATTTTCTTGTAAATTTGAATTAATATTTAACTTTATTTCATTCCATCAATCAAAAAATCATAACAACATTTATGTGTTCGTACGGCCTACCATTTCTATAAACAGTGTAATTAATTTTCCTATATATAACTTTTATAAATGAATAAAAATACTTATATAATGAATATAAATGATATTTATATTATTATTAATATTATTTATATGATGGAACAAAAATAAATTTACAAGGACTGGAACTACTGACTTGAAATACAAATATTAAATCAAACATTTAAAACTGGAAAGTTATGATTATAATAAAGAATTATTGATGAAAGGGGTGTTGAGATGTTATAAAGGGATTATATATGATATTATAAGTATGAAAATTCATATTTGATATAATTATAATAAACCTAAATATTTTATATTGGAAGTAAGACTACTTTCTAAGAATGGTGGACTCAAGGTAAGGATTTTTATGTCACAATATAATTATTTAACGGTATTGTTTAGGAATAAGTTACCAACAAAAAAACTATTTTTATCTATCTCTCAAGAAACTCATGAATTTTTTTCCTATTATTTTTTCTTGAAAATAAATTTTTTTCATTTCATTATTCTCACCTTATGTACACATGATACTGAAAATTTGTTTTTAATAAAAATCGACATTATATCTCTCTTTGGTAAAAAAACATGTTTCTTACAAATCCATATTTTATAAAAATGTTTTAAAGGAGGTTTCTAAAATTATAATATGATTTTTTAAATTCATTATTACCCAATTTTTATTTTTTAAGAAAATGGTTTAGGAGTAATCTTATTGTATTTTTCTGAACGAGTTATTTTTTAAATTTTTTTAATACTATAAAAGGAATGATTTTTTAACTTATAAAAATTGAATGGATTTTCCCACCATAATAAATAATATTTGATTTATGTATTCTTTTACATGTTTATAAGGTTATTTTAAAATAAATGTTTCTATTTTTTAATTGTGCACTTTATTTAAATAAGTGATTTTAAAAAATGGAATGTTTTCCTCCAGAATTTTTTATTGATATTTTATTATTATTTCTAGTCATAAAAGAAAAAACCCTTGATTTTAATTATGATTTATTGGGAATATTATCTAGTGATACCATCCTTATTCCTTCCATATATAGTTTATGTTTATGATGAAAATATTTTTATAAAACCCATTGTTTTTTCCACGGGTTATGCTATGATGAAATGATGAAATGTTTATAAAACCCATTTCTATTACATTAGTTATTATATTATTAAAAGTTTATAAAAACCATTAATTTTCATGGGTTCTGATACGATGAATTATTTATGATCTGGTGATACACATATGTATGATTATATTTATGTGACGGGTTGGACCTATATCTCCCTCTAATGCCTTAGATAATGATTGATATCTCTAGAGATAAAAAGGAATGGAATGGGGAGTGAACCCATTTTAGTAAGGGAATTTTCCCAATATAATGGTCTTGGGAGTGAACCTCAACTACTAAGATGGTTAGGGTAGTGATCATATTTTACAATGATAGTATTTAAAAGATCCTTTACTAATAAGGAAATTATTTTCTATGCTTATGTTTATTCTAAAATTCCATTTCTTATTCCAATGTTATTCTCTCATGGTTCTTTTTCTTGGATTACTTTATGATTAATATCTTATAAACATTAGATCTTTATTCCATGACTCAAGATTATGATCTATGATATTAAAGGTATTGTTTTCAAATGCTAACCACATGTTTTAATCCGGTTTTTCTATTGTTATTCTTATATAAAAATTGATATCTCCATTGTTAACCCTTACTGGGAGTCAGAGCTCACCATTCTCTTACTGTTTTATTTTCTCAAGTTACGATAAAAGTATTAAGTATGATATATATAATAAGGGTGATAGTTATGAATAATTAAGTGGGTGATGATGTAGATATATTGTGAACTTGTTGTTTGTGTTTCCATGCTTCCAAATATAGTAGACTTATACAATTATGGCTTGAATCATTATATTATGTAATGAATATTAATCTATTTATATTTAATATCTATGTATAAAAAGTATGGATTACTATAGTTTTTATTATATAATGTTTTAGTTAAAATTTAGAAACAGAGATGAGAAACAATTAGTAACAAGTAAGACTAATTGTATTATAAAATACTAATGTTTTGGTAATTATTATGAAGCACTTTGGGTAATCTTAATGTTTCATAGATTATGATGTCATGATTTTGACATCCTATAAATTATTTTTCATCGTTATGTAGTTTCCCACCATGATTATTGTTTCTCACACTATGCCTTTTGTTTTATTAAATAGTTGGAACCTGAAGGAATCATTTTGATTCTAAATATGATAGAAAATACAATGATTATCCTCTGAAGAAGTCAAATGTTATTGGGTTTAGAATAAAAATTCTCATTTTTATTCTCACCCAACATTCTCAAGATATAAATCACACTGAGCTTCCAAATGATAAAATACTGGAATAATAATCTGTTGAGTCCTTCATGAGGCAACACCCACCATATTTTAGTAGGTCCGTTAATCCACTAGTCACTGAGCAATGGTTCAGTACAACTAAAAGTATATTTTCCATTATATAGTGTTTGAAACATGAGAATATTATTCTAGCTATTTATAATTCAGAAGGAAATGAATATAAATAGTGTAATCTTATCAATAACAATAAGTAATAAGAGGAAATTGAATCTATAGATTTGGATGAGTTTAAGAGGTTATTTCTCAATAAATATTTTACAAATATTATTTATATGAATATTCAGAAGTAATTCCTTGAGTTGAAAAAAATATGATTAATCTATTGGTAACTATGAAGTAAATTTTACAAGACTTGTAAGTTATTCTTTTGATATTATCATACAAACTAAAAGTAAGTCTGATAGATTCTTTAGTGGCTTAAACCCAAGTCTATAAAGGAAATTATCCATAAGGGGATTCATTATCTATGAGGATGTAGTTTGATATTATATCAAGGTGGGGATGGAGTTTTGAGTTACCCATCAATATAATGGTTTTGGTCATAAAAATTATAATTAAATTCTAAAAACCTAGAGATAAGATGATTCACCTTCCTTTATGCTCAAAGTGTGGATGGACACATGGAGGAAACTGTTTTAAGGTAACTGGAAAATGTTTCTAGTGTGTAAAGGAAGTTCATTGGGTAATCGAATACTGAAGTGATGGGAAGGTGTTATCTAATTACGAGAATAGTGAGAAATATCCACAGACTACACCACCCACACTATAGTGTTTTAAATGAAAGTAGTATGGGAATTATACTAACTAGTTCCCAAACGAGAAGGTTAATGATGAATATCGATGTCAACAACCTAATAATCCTGGAGACAAATTGAAATCGCATGTGATCATTATTTTTAATGATGGGTACGATAACTATGTGGTGAAAGGTACACTTAACTTCCACAATAGAACTATTAATATATTATTTGATTATAGATATACCCAATCTTCAATATCTAAAGACTTTTCTAAGGGCATCATAGTACCACTTCAAAAATAAGATGTTGAGTTAGCAGTAAAAACCCTAATGTTGTGATGACCTCATCCCAAGTTTACTATTCTTATCTGATTATATTTTATGGGAATATGTTTCCTTAAAATAATCTCATTCTTCCTCTAGTAGAATTTGGTGTTATTTTGGGAATGTATTGGCTTTATTTATATAAATACCACATCAATTGCTGAGAAATTGAAGTAACATTTGATATTCTAACCCATCCAATGATCATAAATCGGTGGAATTGAAAAACTAAACTTTTGGTAGAAATTACATCCATCATATGGGTCATGATTCCTATAAGAAATGGGTGTTTATCTCAAAATGTTTGTGGAGGAACTCAACATAAAAGATATTCCTATTGTGTGGGAGTTTATTGATGTATATTTGGTGAGTTTCTTGGACTTCCACTAAATCCTGAAGTTGAGTTCTCAATAGAAATGATACTTAGTGTTATATCTATCTCCAAGACTCCATATAGAATTTTCCTAATTGAGTTGTAAGAATTAATGAAAAAAACCCCAGAAGAATATTGACAAGGGATTAATTTTTCCATGTGTGTCACCTTGGGGTACACTTGTTCTATTAATAATAAAGATGGATCGATGAGAATCAATATTTATTATTAGGAACATAACAAGATATCTATCAAGAGAAATAATCACATACCCCTTATTGATGACTTGTTTAATCAAATGTACAGATATTAATACTTTTATAATATTGATCTTCATCCTAGATATCATCAATTGGTGGTCGGGAAGGAGGATATACCTAATATCAACGTTTGTACATGTTAAGGATATAATGAATTTATATTGACTCCTTTTTGGTCTTGTTAATGCCCCTACTATATTGATTATTTAATCAATAGATTCATTGGAGATTAACTTGATCAATGTTTGGTAGGATTCATAGATGATATTCTTAGATATTCAAACATAAAGGAATGGAAATAGTATCACTTGAGGATTGTGCTGAATAACCTAAGGAAGGACAATATTTTAAATAATATAACATGTGTGAATTTTGTCTTTATAAAGTTTCATTCATGGGTCATATAATCTCAGGTGAGGGTATATTAGTAGACCCATTAAAGATAGAAGCTACTTAACATTGACCAAGACCGACCATTATGACTAAGATATGCATTTTCCTTGGTTTGGTTGGATATTAAAAGAACTTAGTGTATAGGTTTTCACATCAATCAAATCTGATCACCAAGTTTACTTGAAATGGATCCAAGTTCCTTTGGGCAGATAAAAGTGCGAAATATTTTAATAACTAAAGAGAAGTCAAGTTGGTGCACTTGTTCTTACACTACCCTATAGTATAGAAGTGTGTGTAATCTATAGTAATACATCTGATAAGGGACTAGGATAATGTAAAGACCCAGAAATTTCAAGGAAATGTTTCTTTCTTAAATACTTTGTAATTTTACATGTCTATGGCTTCTGACAGTACTTGATTCTGAGGCCCGGTGTGCCCAGAATCAATTTCTGATGTTTAGCTCGGGTACGTTCAGTAAACGAACAACCAGGTTTTTCTATGTTTTGAACCGGTGCTCAGAATTGAAATATGAGGGCATCAGTGAACTCGTAACGCCGGTAATTTCTTAAGAGGACCTTTACCGAAGATGCTTTTGCATGGGAGAAGAAGTTAATTTTTGTGGAATAATTGAGAGGTGAATAAAATTGTGGGACAATTTTATTTTTATAATTTAAGTGGTTATAACCTACAAGGGGAAGTTAGGGTGGGACCCACTAACATCCTAACTACCCATGTGAGGATAAATGTGAGGTGGGGCCCACATGATCCCCAACCCTTCACATTTCCATAACTCTCATAAACTCCCCCTTTAAAACTTGTGAACTCCCTTTAATTAAGTAACTCTCCCTCTCTCCCTCTTTATTGCCTGCCAACACACATATTAATTAATTAATTGAAACTCTACATTAATTAATTAAGTGCTTGAATTTTGTAAATTTGAATACATGTAATGATTTAATAAATTAAGGGAACCCTTATTTTATTTTTGGATGGCATGTTGTGTTGATATTTTGGGGAGAGAACTCTAGTTTTATTTAAATAACTTCATCCTCAACGAAGAACGTCAACTCTTCGACGAAGAACATTGACTCGGCGACCCCGGTTTCGTCGTCCTCTTATTCTTCAATGACAAGGGTGGAGACACCGATGTGGGAACTCTCCAACGACATCACGCCTTTCAATCTTCTCTCTGTGAAAAAAGGTTAGATGTCACTTCCTCCTCAGACACTCTCCATCGACGTCTACGAACCCTCATCTCTCGACGCCATCAACGGTGATGCCAATGTTCATCATCTTTTGTTGAGGTAGGGGTGTGTTTGGATTGATTAATGATTGGGATTCCTTCCATGTTGTTTTTCCTCTTAAACCGCTTGTTATCGGACTAATGTGGAAGGGACCGGACCAAACTAACATGGTCGGATTCCTCCACCATTCTTGTGAATTTATGTAATTCTTCGGTCGTTCTTGAGTGATGAATCAAGCTATGTTTTCCGAGCCAATCGGAGGCCCGAAAACATCATAAACGGCCTCAGAGCGTTGGGGAAACCTAGAAGAAGAAGTTTCATAGAAATCGGATAATCAGAACGAAGAATGGACACCTCAAGAGGCGTGCTGGCCCGAGGCGTCAATTTATGAAAAATTCGAGAATACACGGCGTGTCCTCCAGGAGCACATGCCGTGTAGTACAAGAATACTCTGGATTCCGTTTCGGACGTTAGAAAAGTAGTACACGGCATGTGACTCTAGACACTTGGTGTGTACTCTCCACACTATTTGAAAAAGGAGACATCGATGGACATGGCGTGTAATCAGGGAAAATACATGGACACGAACAACAATACATCACCAAGTAACATGACGTGTATTCTCTTCATATAAAGGTAGAAGCGGCTTCGCGAGGATCAGCGTGTAATCTGGGAGATACACGGACACGGTCAGAACCACACGGCCAAGAGGCATGGTGTGTACTACATTCACTATGGCAGAAGCGGCTTCATGAGGACTTGGCATGTATTCCGGGAATACACGGACACGGGGTGGAGTACATGGGCATGTACTCCACTACACGGCCAGGCATGGCCAGCGCACATGAAACCAAACCTAAAGGTTTGTACAAGGCGTGTAACTATACCACACATCGTGTACTTACTTATCTACATGGCCAGCCCTACGACACGGGCTGTTTCACATGGGTAGTACCCGGTGTCTGATGACACGGTGTGTATCGCTTACCTACATGTCGTGTACTTTAGGGAAATGGCTTGGTCATCTTGTTCACCGTGACTTGGGAAAATTTTTCTTGGTCTTTCCCCTATGACGTGGGATGGAACTACATGATACATCAACTCTAGACTTCGTCAAAGTTGATGTATCGATCTTTGACTCGAGGAGCGGACCCTTCGGAAATCGAGTGTGCTGTGTGCAAGAACCCTAGAGCTAGTTGCGACTACAATGACGATGACAACTGTACTTGGATCCTATGTGGGTTCGGCAGTGAGGACGACTGTAATTGGATCCTCCGTGTTTTTGGTAGCAATGGCGACTGTACTTGGATCCCACATGGGTTCGGCAGCGATGGTCACTGTACTTGGATTCTACGTGGGTTCGGCAGTGACGACTTCTGTACTTGGATCCTACGTGGGTTCGGCATGAAAGATGATTCAGAGGATACATTTATCATCTCCACCCCTCTTCGTGAGTAGTATACCTATGTGAGTTGTGTCTTGACTTTCAGTCATTATCAACGATGTAATTGACTTCCTTTCCTCTGTGGACTGGGTTGTGCTTTCTTGTGTGGACTGGATTGTACTTGGGCTCGTGAGTTGGAGCCGAACTGGAATTGATGAATTAGGTATATGTATGGGCATATCCCTAAGTAGAGTTGGTTGATACTTTGTGTTTATATCTTTCCTTTGTGGTTTGTCCTTTGTGGATTCTGGGATACCTTCGGGGGTCTCGGGGTCCCTACTGAGTATCGTATACTCACCCCTTCACGGGCTATGCCCACACTACGTTGTGTTGGATTCAGATGATAGACATCGCTGATCGAGGTGGAGTCTTGTGGAGCGGGATGGTACCTGGAGGTGGACCACTTTGAGGGGCGTACAAAGAGTGGATGGCCGGACCCAAGGAGCTGAGGAGACCATTTATGCCCACCCTTCAGGTGGGATATCCGGAGGACGACTCAGTGGTTGCTGGTTTACATTACTTTAGCTGTTCTTTCTTTACTGTTGTACTGTACTTTCAGTTGGGTTTGTATTCTGGCCCATTTACATTCCATCACTTACTTTTGTACACATACTACTTAGTGTTTACTTCATCTTGCATACTCTGTTGTGTTTTTTTACTTATATAAAGGCAATTCCTTCCCTTTTTATCAGGATTTATGCCTTTGGTGCTAGTCTCCAGCCCCTAGCCTATGGAAGGCGGGCTTGGGGTAGTCACGAAACGGGCCCCTAAGATGGGTCGTGACAAATTGGTATCAGAGCAGTCGGTTCTACCGTAGAACTCAGGACTCTGATAATTTCTTCTGTGAAGAAATAGTGTTTAGAGTATCGAGTGTGGTTTTCAGTCCATGGATTCCAGTGTTGGTGCGGCGGTCAACGTCTCCATACACCAGGACCTAGACTTCTGATTTATAACTCAGTGCTCAAAAACACTGATTGCATGTGTGTTTCAAAAGTTTTCTTTGTGATTACTTTGTGTCAACTCACCAGGTATACTGTATTAATCGTGGCGTACCTGTTAAATTCATTATGGCCCCATGTAGGCAGCCAGCTAGGGTTTTGAGCTTTGTGCAAGATGGCAGCCCACCGAGCGATGAGGCCTCAGTGCAGGGCCCCATTACAGCAGAGGCACCAGCGGTACCTCTACCTGCTGGGCCACCGATACCACCATCCCCAGCAGTGGAGAGTTCACGTCGCTTGAGTGCACTACACGAGTTTCAGTGTCAGAGGCCTCCAAGATTCTTGCGGAGAGACGGACCCTCAAGCATCCAAGGATTGGATGTAGGCTATCGTTCGAGTCTTCAAATTAGTAGGGACACCAGCTGACCTCATGGTGATCCTTGCGGCGAGTCTCCTACACGCAGCAGTAGGTAGATGGTGGTGCCTTATGCTCCAGGTGCACGACGAGGAATCTCTACTTTGGATGTACTTCGAGAGCCTCTTCTACTCAAAGTTCATTCGAGCCACCCTCTGTGCGGTGCGCATCCAGGAGTTACTACAGTTTCGGTAGGTCAGCATGACAGTAGCCCAGTACTCGGCGAGATTTACCGACCTCTCGGGTTATTCCACGGACATGGTATAGGACCCATTCTTCCAGGCCCAGACCTTCGAGCAGGGACTGAGGCATGAGATCAGGGCTTTATTGATCTCCATCATCATTCTGACGTAGGCAGGAGTACTGGCGCGAGCCCTTCTTGTGGAGATCATCCTTACTGAGCATATGCCAGCAACGAGGCGTACCGCAGGGCGACACGTAGCGGAGTCTTCTGTAGCTGGTAGTGGATAGATGTCGCAGAGGTCCAAGCAGACCAGGCCATCAGGTGGGTGACCTCAGTATACTGGTTCAGATGTGCGGGGAACACGCAGTAGAGCCAGTCATACAAGAGGCAGGCAGTGCTATGCATGTGGCGGGCATGGCCACATGGCTCGTGACTGCCTGACCCTCCATACAGAGGAGAAGTAGACGGTTGAGGGACCACCTTAGTAGAGGCATAGGTTCGACCATGGCGGTCTGCAGGGAGCAGGCGGACGAGGTAGAGGAGCTGGCCGAGCAGTGGGTGGTGGGAGACGCTTTGAGGTTCTACCACCACCACCACCAGGAGGTCCACCCCGACCACAGGGAGCTGGCGGACAGAGGTAGGCTCAGCTTCAAGAAGTGAAGGATTACGACCACGGCACACCTGAGATGATTCGAGGTACTATCTCTGTCTACTCCACCCTTACTGCAGTTCTTATAGACACAGGAGCGATTCATTCTTTTATTGTCATTGCCCTTGTTCGGAGCTCGGAGATTCCGAAGGAGCCGTTGGGTCGATCCTTATGGCTAGAGACTCCTACAAGAGCAAACTCGATGATTATGCATTGGTGTCGGCAGTGTGAGATTACTCTAGGAGGCGAGAGCTTCAGCTGGGATCTTCTTGTAGTGGCGTCAAGGACTTACAACGTCATCTTGGGAATGGATTGGTTATCTATAGTCCAGGCTCAGATCGACTATATTAGGTGAAAAGTGCGGTGTGTCCGCACAGATGGGAGAAGGTTCACCTTCACCTGTGAAAAAGGAGCCTTTGCAGCACGGGATGGAATTACGCAGAGGAGAGGGCATCCGATCACACATCAGTTGGTCAGTCTCATTCTCGGAGCGGTTGATGTGCGGAGTTCGAGTTTTCCTATTGTGGTGGATCAGTTTGAAAATGTTTTCCCTAATGACATTTCAGGAATACCTCCTCACAAAGAGGTATACGTCTATATTAACTTGTACCCTAGGACAGCCCCGATATCTACTCCAGCATATCGGATGGCTCCAGCTGAGATTCGAGAGCTATGGGTACGGTTGGAGGACTTTCAGGGTAAGGGATTCATCTGACCCAGTGTTTCACCCTAGGATTCTCCGATTTTATTCGCCAAGAAGGTGGATGGGAGAATACGACTATGTGTCGACTATTGTCGCCTGAATCATGTGATCGTAAAGAACAAGTATCCACTTCCGAGGATTGAATACCTCTTTGATCAGCTTAAGGGGGCACGATGGTTTTCGAATATAGACCTTAGGTCAGGTTATCACCAGCTTAGAGTTCGTGACGAGGATGTGCAGAAGATGGACTTCAGGTGTCGTTATGGCCACTATGAGTTCTTGGTTATTCCCTTTAGTGTAACCAACACTCCAGTAGTGTTCATGAGTCTCATGAACAGGATCTTCCAACCTAACCTCAATCGATTTGTCGTAGTCTTCATCGACGACATACTGATTTACTCGACTTTTTAGGAGGAGCACACCTACCACTTACGGGTTGTACTAGACACACTCTGAGAGCACCAGCTTTATGGTAAGCTCTCAAACTATCATTTCTGGATTTGAGAGGTCCACTTCTTGGGGTACGTCATCTCTGAGGAAGGACTTGTGGTGGATCCTACGAATATCGAGGCAGTACTTGCTTCGGAGCCACCCAAGAGTGTGACAGAGGTGCGGAGTTTCCTAGGTCTGGATGGGTACTATCGGAGATATGTGCCAGACTTCTCCAGTGTTGCATCACCACTTTCAGCTTTGAAAAAGAAGGAAAAACCCTTCGTGTGGTCAGATAGATGTCAACAGAGCTTCCAGGAGCTGAGACAGAGATTGATCAGTGCACCTATCTTGAGGATACCAGAGGAGGCCATTAGGTATGTAGTTTACTGCGATACATCAGGGACCGGAATTGGGTGTTTCCTGATGCAGGAGGGGGTAGTGATCGCTTATGGTTCACGACAGTTGAGGCAGCACGAGCAGAACTACCACTACCACAAAAAAAGTTTTTCACAGCGCCCCCCCTATCAGCGCTAACGAAAAAGCACTAATAAAGGGTGTTGCCTTTATCAGCGCTCAAAAAAGTGCTGATAAATGGTGCCTTTATCAGTGCTAAAAAAAGAGCTCATAAACGCACCCCTTTATCAGTGCTTTTTTTAGCGCTGATAAAGGGACCCCCTTTATCAGCGCTTGTTTAGTAACACTGATAAAGGGTCGACTTCAAAAAAAATTAAAAAATTATATTAATATATTAATATATAAATATATTTATATTAATATAAATATAATATATAATTTTTAAATATATTTTACATAAGTATAAATGTACATTGACACTTAATACACTTAATATATAAGATATTTAGTAAAAATGGGTTCTTAAAAAATAAAAAAAAATATTTTTAATTAATAATTTGCTAATTATTATGGATTAATAGTCATTAAATAAAAATTTGAAGACTAAAAAAATAAAAAATAAAAAAAGATCCAAAATATGTTGAAAATGCAACTCAAACTTCAAACGGCCATAACTTTTGATCCAGGTGTCATTTTTAGCTCTACCACATATCAAATCGAAGCCTGCGATGAGCTCTACGTCGTTGCAGCCTGAGAAAACCTCATTCAAGGGTTTTTAGAGGCCAAAAAAGGCACATAAGGCCTCTAAAACTGAGTTTTTAGTCGGGGTACCCCAATTTTTTAACATTTTCTGGATTTTCAGCCGCGTTTAAGGGAGTATTATTGGATTTTTTTGGTGGGGTCTGAATTTATTCCAAGGTATTACATTCATATTGATATTATGTCTTTGAAATTTCATCATTTTTTATAATTCACTGATATTTATAATCAAATAAATAGCAATATATACATATTTTTTATATATTCACACCTAAAAATTTAATTATAAATATAAATAATAAAATATATTTACATATAAAATATATTAGCTTTATCTAAATAATAACTAACATCCATTTTATTTAAAATAAAAATATATGAATATTTATATACCTGTATATTAATCTAACTATATATATATATATTAATCTAACTATATATATATATTAATCTAACTATATATATATTAATCTAACTATATATATATTAATCTAATAACAATATATATATATATTAATATAACTACATATATATATATTAGTATTACTATAAATATATATATTAATATCACTATAAATATATATATATATATCAATATATATATATTAATATAACTATATATATATATTAATAAAAATATATATTACTATATGAATAAATATAACTATATATATATATAAATAGGGATATATATTAATATAACTATATATATATTAATATAACTATATATATATTAATATAACTATATATATAGTAATATGAATATATATTACTATACGAATAAATATAACTATATATATATATTAATATAACTATATATATATTAATATAACTATATATATATTAATATAACTATATATATATATTAATATAAATATATATTACTATACAAATAAATTAAACTAAATATATAAATATATATATAGAGAGAGAGATATCATGAATTGGAAGACAAATCAAAATAGAGTAGTCGTAAAGGCTTAGGCGTGCAGGGGGGAGGTCTCAAGTTCAAATCCTGGTGGAGGCAGGGGCACGCGCGCATGGGGAAATATGGGAGCAAGCAATGTTAAAGGGTGAAGGGGGTGCGTGGAGCGTTGTACAGGGGAAAAAAGTGTTGTAAAAGGGGGGTGATCAAGTGCTATTAAATCCTCCCTGATTGGAAGTATTTTTTAAAAAAAATTAATTTTATTTATTTTTATTTAATTTTTTTAATTTTTTTACCTTTTATCAGTGCTAAAACTAAATCGCTGATAAACGAAGCGCTAATATAGAAGTCTTTTATCAGCGCTAAAACAAAGCGCTGATAAAGGACCCTTTTATCAGTACTTTGTTTTAGTGCTAATAAAAGACCCCTTTTATCAGGGCTTTTTTTAGTGCTGGTAAAAGGGGTCTTGATCAGCGCTTTTCGGAGCGCTGATAAAGGGCACCCCCCCCCCTCCCATTACCTTTTCCGGCTTTATCAGCACTTTTCTAGTGCTGATAAAGGTCATTTTTAGCACTGATAAACGCTGTATTTGTAGTAGTGTACACTACCCATGACCTGGAGTTAGCAGTAGTGGTCTTCACCTTGAAGATGTGGGGGCACTATCTTATGGGTGAGCGCTTTACAGTCTATTCTGACCACCAGAGTCTGAGGTACATCTTCTCACATAAGGACCTGAACTAGAGATAGCAGTAATGACTCGAGTTCCTCCAGGACTATGACTTTGAGATATTATATACTCCTGGGAAGGGGAATGTAGTAGTTGATGCTCTCAGAAGGAGATCGGGCATTCAGCTACTTGGAGAGGCGACGGAGCAGCTAGCCTCATTTCATATATCCTTTGTTGATATAGATGGATCAACCTTTCTACAGTCGCTCACAGTCACTTCTCCACTACTACAGTGGGTCAGAGAGGCACAACGTGGGGACGTTGACTGTGAGACGTGACATGCTTAGATTTCCATAGGTCAAGAACCTGATGGTTTTTCTGAAGGATGAGAGCATGTCATCCTCTTCAGGGGACCTACCATGGTACCAGTTTCATTACAGGAGGAGGTGTTGAGGGAGTTTCACACTTCCCCTCTAGCGGTATATCCTGGAGTAGCGAAGATGTACCAGGACCTCAGATGACAGCACTGGTGGCTGGGTATGAAGAAGGATGTGGCATAGTTTGTTTCACGATGCCTCGCCTTCTAGTAGGTCAAGGTGGAGCACCAGGTACCGGCATGCGTGGTGCAGCCCTTAGAGGTCCCGGAGTGGAAGTGGGATGGGATATCCATGGATTTTTTGATAGGGATTTCATGTACTTCTAGAGGACATGACTCCATCTAGGTGATTGTCGACTGACTCACCAAGTCGGCCCACGTCCTACCTATCAGAGAGAAATGCTCAGTGGAGAGCTTGAGACGCCTCTACGTTATGGAGATCGTACGGATTCATGGTGTGCCATCGTCTATCGTCTCCGATCGAGATGCTTGCTTTACTTCCCGACTTTTGAAGGGGTTGTAGGAGGCATTTGGTACGCAGCTATGCTTGAGCACCGCCTTCCATACTCAGACGGATGGCCAGAAAGAGAGGACCATTTAGACACTCGAGGACATGCAACGTACATGCGTCCTTGACTTGGGTCGCAGCTGGGAGGATCACCTACCCTTGGTGGAGTTTGCGTACAACAACAGTTACCACTCCACCATCGGGATGGAACCCTACGAGGAATTGTACGGTCGACCATACAGATAACCTCTGTGATGGACTGACAATGGGTAGTCAGCACTTATAGGACCAGAGATGGTCCAGGGTACGACGGAGAAGGTTCAGATCATCCAGAAGCATATGAAGACTACACAGAGCAGACAGACGTCCGATGATAATAGGATGCGGAGACCACTAGAGTTTGAGGATGGAAACCACATTTTCTTACGGTTCTCACATCGATGTGGATTATGGAGATTTGGCCTAGTCGGAAAGTTATCTTTGCACTTCATCGGAGCATTCCAGGTCCTCAGCAGGGTAGGTGAGGTGGCTTACCGCCTGGCCCTTCCACCTCGGTTGCACCATGTCCACGACATCTTCCATGTATCTCAGCTGAGGAGATATGTGAACGACCCGACACACATCATTGATCATGGGGAGCTAGACATCAATGACAGGGAGACTTTTGTGAAGGTCCCTATGGAGATCGAGGATTGACGGGATCAGGTCCAATGTGGACAGTCGATTCCTCTTATGCACATTCGTTGGCAGCATGGGAACCTCCATGAGAGCACATGGGAGCAGGAGGCTCTGATGCGTGCACAGTACCCTCATTTTTTTTCCTAGTTTATGATGTAGCTTTATGGGGATGTAAATCCCTGAGATGGGAGTAATGTAAAGACCTGGAAATTTCGAGAATTTTTTTTTCATAAATACTTTGTAATTTTACAAGTCTATGTCTTTTAACGGCACTTGATTCTGAGGCCCGGTGTGACTGAAATCAATTTATGAAGTTTAGCTCGAGTACGTTCAGTAAACGAATGAGCGGGTTTTTCTATCTTTTGAACCGGTGCTCGGAATTGAAATCTGAGGGCACCGGTTAACTCGAAGCGCTGGTAATTTCTTAAGAGGGCCTTTACCAAAGATGCATTTTCACGGGAGAAGAAGTTAATTTTTGTGGATTAATTGAGAGGTGAATAAAATTGTGGGACAGTTTTATTTTTATAATTTAAGTGGTTATAACCTACATGGGGAAGTTAGGATGGGACCCACTAACATCCTAACTACCCATGTGAGGATAAATGTGATTTGGGGCCCACACGAGCCCCAACCCTTCACACTTCCATAAATATCATAAAATCCCCCATTAAAACTTGTTAACTCCCTTTAATTAAGTAACTCTCCCTCTCTACCTCTTTATTGCATGCCAACACACACATTAATTAATTAATTTAAATGCTACATTAATTAATTAAGTGCTTGAATTTTGTAAATTTGAATGCATGGAATGATTTAATAAAATAAGGGAAGCCTTATTTTATTATTGGGTTGGCATGTTGTGTTGAGATTTTTGGGAGAGAGTTCTAGTTTTATTTGAAGAACTTCATCCTCAACGAAGAACGTCAACTCTTCGTTGAAGAACATCGACTCGGTGACCCCATTTTCTCCGTCCTCTTCTTCCTCCACAACAAGAGAGGAGACACTAACACGAGAACTCGCCAACGACATCATGCCTTTCAATCCTCTCTCTGTGACAAAAGGGGAGATGCCACTTCCTCCTTGGACGCTCTCCGTCGATGTCTACAAACCCTCATCTCGCGACGCTGTCAACCACGATGCCAATTCTCGTCATATTTTGTTGAGGTGGGGGTGTGTTTGGATTGATTAATGATTGGTTTTTCTTCCATTTTGTTGTTCCTGTTAAACCACTTATTATCCAACGAATGCGGAAGGAACCAGACCAAACTAACATGGTTCGATTCCTCCGTCGTTCTTGTGAATTTGTGGAATTCTTTGGGCATTCTTGAGCGGTGAAGAAAGCTATGTTTCTGGAGCCAATCGGAGGCCTGAAAACATCAAAAATGGCCTTAGAGCATCAGTGAAACCTAGAAGCAGAAGTTTCATAGAAATCGGATCATCGTAACGAAGAACGGACACCTCAAGAGGCATGCTGGCCAGAGGCGCCGTTTTCTGAAAAATTCCAGAATACACGGCGTGTACTCCAGGAGCACACGCCCTGTTGTACAAGCGTACTGTGGCTTCTGTTTTGGACATTAGAAAAGTAGTACACGACGTGTGACTCTAAACAAATGGTGTGTACTCTCCACACCGTTTGATAAAGGAGACTTCGATGGACATGGAATGTTTTCCGGGAAAATACACGGACACATACAGCAATACATGGCCAAGTAACACGATGTGTATTCTCTTTATAAAAAGGCAGAAGCGGCTTTGCGAGGCTTGGCATGTAATCTGGGAGATACATGGACACGGTCAGAACCACATGACCAAGAGGCGCGGCATGTACTACCATCACCATGGCAGAAGAAGCTTCGTGAGGACTAGGCGTGTATTCTGGGAATACAAGGAAACTGGGTGGAGTACACGGTCATGTACTCCACCACACGTCTTGGCATGGCCAGCGCACATGAAACCGACCCTAGAGGTTTGGACACAGCGTGTAACCATACCACACACTAGGTACTTACGTATCTATACGACCAGCCCTACGACACGGGCCATTTCACACGGGCATTACCCGTTGTTTGATGACACTGCGTGTATTTCTTAACTACACGCCATGAACTTTAGGTAAATGGCTTGGTCATCTTGTTCACCGTGACTTGGTCACATTTTTCTTGGTGTTTCTCCTATGATATGGGATGGAACTATGGGATACATCAACTCTGGACTTCGTGACAGTTGATGTATCGATCTTTGACTCGAGAAGCGGACCCTCCATAAATCGAGTGTGTTGTGTGTGGGAACTCTAGAGTTGGCTGCTATTACGACGACGATGATGACTATACATGGATCCTACGTGGGTTTGGCACTAAGGACGACTGTACTTGGATCCTTCGTGGGTTATGTAATGATGAAGACTATACTTGGATACTATGTGGGTTCGGCAGCGATGGTTATAGTACTCGGATCCTACGAGGGTTCGGCATTGACGACTTCTATACTTGGATCCTACATGGGTTCGACAGGGGAGATGATTCACAGGCTAAATCTATCATATCCACCCCTCTTCATGAGTAGTATACCTGTGTGAGATGTGCCTTGACTTTCATTCATTATCAACAATGTAATTGACTTTCTTTCCTGTGTGGACTGGGTTGTGCTTTCCTGTGTGGACTGGGTTGTACTTGGGATTGTGAGTTGGAGTCGAACTAGAATTGATGACTTAGGTACACATATGGGCATATACCTAATTATAGTTGGTTGATACATTGTTTTTATATCTTTCCTTTTATTTTTTCCTTTTTGGATTTTGGGAGACCTTCAGGGGTCTCGCGGTCCCTACTGAGTATCGTATACTCACCCCGGGAAGGGCTATTCCCGCACTACGTTGTGTTGGATGAAGACGACAGACAGCACTGATCGAGGTGGAGTCTTGTGGAGTGGGACGATACCTAGAGTTGGACCACTTGGCGGTATGTACACGGAGCGGACGGTCGGACCCGAGGAGCTGAGGAGACCATTTCTACCCACCCTTCAAATGGGATATCCAGATGATGACTCAGTGGTTGCTGGTTTACTTTACTGTAGTTGTTCTTTCTTTACTTTTGTACTGTAATTTCAGTTGGGTTTGTATTCTGGCCCATTTACTTTCTAGAACTTACTTTTGTACTCAGATTAATTAGTGTTTACTTGAGCTTGTGTACTCTGTTGTGTTTGTTTAATTATATAAAGGCAATTCCTTCCCTTTTTATCGGGATTTATGCCTTTGGTGCTAGTCACCAGCCCCTGGGCTATGGAAGGCGGGCTTGGGGTAGTCACGGCATGGGCCCTGAGTATGGGTCATGATAGATGAATCCTCATGCACAATGATATGGTTATATTTTATACCTCATGAAAATTTAAGTTCCATGATAAAAATTACCGAACTCATTAATTGGAGTTAGTTTTGGTAATTGTTTCATTAATGATGTGATGGAATTATCCCTATAGAGAAATTTGTGATGTATATATTAATCGCAAAAGTTTGAATAATATTTTGACTCAAAAATATCTAAAAAGAACCAAAGAATATGGTCGGATCTAGTTATATATTATGATTTCTCTATAAATTTCTACCCTGGAAAAGTGAACAAAGAGAAAGATTATTTGATCCCAAAGGATCAAGCTAGATTTTCTATGATGAGGATCACAAAAGATCTGATATTTATGGACTAACAAATGATGGATCTTGAAATATTGAAAGAAACAGATAAATATTATCTCAAATGACTATTCAACCATTTATCCAAGTGTGTATTAAAGTGGAAGAGAGGGAAGATGTAGGGCTCCAAAAGAAGTTAACAAATGTTCTTGAGTTCAAACCTGATTGGGATGAAATAATAAGGATCGGGAATCATGTGTGTGTCTCATTAGTACAATATTGAAGAATAAAATATTGTTTGAAGCTCATAGTTATAAATTCTCTATCCATCCAGGAAGTACGAAGATGTATAGATATTTGAAGGAATATTTATGGTGGATTATCATAAAGTGAGATATTATTGATTATGTTTCCGAATTCATAGTATACTGAAAAATTAAGGTTGAGATATAGAAGTATAAGGGGATGTTACAACCATTTCCCATACTAAAATGGAAATGTGAAAACATCACCATGTTTTTTATCATTAGAATCCCCAAAACATCTAAAAGGAATAATTCTATTTGGGATGTATTTGATAACCTTATGAAGTCAATACAGTGTGTTTCTTTTAGAAAAAATTTCTCTCTTGATCAACTTACTTAGTAATACATTAAGTAAGTGGTAATATTGCATGGTATACCGCTATCAATTGTATCTGATCTTGATGTGAGGAGTACCTTGATGTTTTGAAGAAGCCTTTATCAAGGTTTGGATACAAATTTTTGTTTCAGCACTAATTATCATCATTAGATAGATGGATAGTCTAATATAACTATTCAACCAAAATAAGACATGTTGAGATCTTCAACTATGGATTTCAAAGGTGGTTGGGATCAACACCTTTCTTTGGTGGAATTTTTTAAAAACAATATCTTTCAATCCAGCATTTAGATCGATCCTTATGAAGCCACATATGGTAGGAAGTTCATACATATAACATACTAAAACTAAGTTGGAGAAATAAATATATTAGGACATGATCTAGATGATGAAATTTAAAATAAGATTTAATCTATTAAATGGTACATAAGATAAACTCATAATCAAACAAAATGTTATGGTGATAATCATTGAAAATAACTAGTGTTTGAAGTTGGTGATAAGTTATTCTTGTTATTATTTTTATAGAATAGGTTGATAATATTTGGAAATAAGTTCAAGATAAGCCCGAGGTATATTTTCCATTTTGAAATTCTTGATTGTATTGGGATGGTAGCTTATCGATTTGTGCTTACACCAAATCTCTCTATAGCACATGATGTGTTCCATGTATCTCTATTAGGAAATTTCATAAAAGATCATCCACATGTAATAAACTTGTAGGTAATACCATTTGAGTAAGATCATTAATATGAAGAAAAACCAGCATAGATTCTTGATTATAGAGATAAAGTTCTCAAAAATATGACCAGACACAAGGTCAAACTTTTTTGGCGAAAAAACCAACTTGATGAATTTGTGTGGGAACCTAAGAATGTGATGAGGCATTAGTATCCTCATCATCACATATCATATTTATGAATTTTAATGGTGAAATTAAATTTAAGGGGTTATAATATAACATCCTAATATTTTTATGAAATATTATTTCTTTAAATAATTTTATTTATTGGATAGCTTGTGTTACGTGCAACACTAAGTTTAAATGAACCTCATAACATTATGAAAATATTATGTGTTAATTTTTGAAGATTCATTGGATTGGTGAGTATGAATATTAATAACTATATTATGAAAAATATATGGTCTACACATTTATAAAATTACCTAATTAGAAAAGTGATATTTTTTTGAAAAATTGTATTTATGCGTGTAGTGTATTTTTATATTAATAAATTAAAGTAATAACTATTGGTTAATTATTTTAATGAATTGTATATATTATTAACTTGATAAAATTTTATATAATTCAAAACATATTTCTATGAATAAGACAATAATAAATCTATTTTTATGCATAAAATATATTCTTTTCTAAAAAACAATTTTTGTCATATTTTGGAAAATTAATTAAAAATTAATTTCTTCAATTAATACGTATTTAATTATATAAATTTAATTAAATATTTATATTAAGAAGTTTCAAATTTTTTAAATAGACCCCTTTTATTTTTTTTAAAATGTGAATATTAAGTGTGGTAAAATTTATCCCCACGGTAAAAGGGTAAATAAGGATAATCTATATTAAACATAATTGATAAGGAAATAATATTTCTATCAAAATTCTATTTTTATGAACATAATTTTATCTTATTCACCTTAGGTGAAACATTTATTAGTTTAATGAACATTTTTACATGTAAATGACATATATATTATTTAAATAAATGAAAGTAACAAAATGACACTCTTTATGTTTTAAATATGTTTTATGTGTTCTCATAAGGAAAAAACAAGTTATAAATAAATATTGATATTTATTTTGTTCATAATTATATTATATTCATGATTTAAATTTAATTAAAAAAATAGGTCTTACATAATTACCTTATATGTTTATACAACACCAAAATTGTATTTATTCAATTAATGGAAAAATAAAATACATGATTTCAAAAGTATTAAATGTGATAAAAATTGAGTAATTTATAGTGTTCCCACATTTTTATATGTAAATACGAAATATTAGTGTTTTTTTATAAGAATATATTTGAATTCCAATTATTTTTGTCTTTTAAGTCAAATTTAACGAATAGTGTCAAAATTGACAATAATTCTATTTTATCAAAATTATTTTTTATAAAAACAATTAAAAATCATAAAAAAATTAACTAAGACAAGGTGGATATGATATGGTCTAAATTTTATAAGTTTTCCATTTATTGGACAATTTTTACCATATAAATGAAAAATTACAACCACTAATATTTAAGGATTTATTATCATAGTAAAAATTAAAATTTGTTAACTAAGGGTTAATCAAAATGATAAGTTTAAAAATTATACCAAAACTTTTATAAATTATATTGGTTGATGATATTAAAAACATATTATATATTATATTTAAATCTTTATATATTGGGATTCATTTTTCCTGATAATGAATTTATTATAATTTAATATTTTGAGAAATTCCAAAAGTGACCCCACCTCAATTATAAAATGGCACCTCATCCCTCACTTATTTACACCACTCTGTGTCTTATAGATCAAAAAACTATAAACATTTACCTTATAAACTTCCCTAGAGACATTCTATAGGTTATTTACTTCCTAAAAGACCAAACCTAAGGCTCTTTAGATGAGATCTATGGGATTATATTCAAAGAATATGTAATCACCTTACATGATCACATTATTTAAAATCTCATTTTCCACCTCTAAATATATTTTATTTAACATAAAATAATTATTTAATTATCATAAATATTCCTAATTATTATTTTGATTATGAAATCACAATTATACACCCTCTTTATCCTCAAATGGTAAGTGAAAGTATCACTCGTGCATATGTCTGGCTTACCATCTCCATGTAACGATACAATTAATTTTTCATCACTATATTTTATGGGTAGGTATTATGATGGTTTTAATGTTCATATGTTATAAATATGACCCAATTATAATTTTTTAATTAAAATATATCATCTACCTACTTATCATTCAATCTTTTGGGAAGCGATAATGTTTCTTGTGCGTATGTGTGGACTACAACCTCCACGAAGTGATGTGATTTCATTTCATTTATATTTTACATGGATAGTAATGGGGATAAATTTAATGAATCTAAATGATATATATATGATATAATAATTATATTTTAAATGTGAATTAATATTTTCCTTTCATTCATTCCATCCATTGGAAAATGAAAACAACGTTCAGGCGTACGTATGACCTATCATCTCCATGAATAGTGTAATTCATTTTACTGTCCCTAAATTTTATAGATGAACCTAAATGTGTATAAAATGAATATATATGATATTTATATAATTATTAATATTATTGATATTATTTAACAAAAATAATTGTACAAGGACTATAACTACTAATATGAAATACTCAAGAAAATTGAAACAGTTAACACTCAAAAATGATGATTTTAATAATGAATTATTGATAAAAGTGATTTTTGAAATGTTATAAAGGGGTATTATATGATATTATAAGTAAGAAAATTAATTTTTAAATAATTATAATAAATTTAAATTTATTATATATGAGTTTATAGTTCTTTCGAAGAAAGGGGAACTCCAATAAAGATTTTTATATTACAATCTCATTGTTTATCAGGATTATTTATCCTTAAGTTTCCAATGATGAACTATTATGATATCTCTCTCAAAAAACTCATGAAATATCTTATCATATATTTATTTATTTCAAATTAATGTTTTCCTTTAATTTTTATCACCTTAAGTACTCAAGAAATGGAAAAAAAGTTTTTAAGAAAAATTGACTTTATTTCTCTCTATGATCAAAAAAAAATTCTTCCATATATATATCTTCTAAAATTATTTTAAAGAATATTTTTAATAAAATCCTATTATTTTTTAAAATTCATATTTACCCAATTTTTACTTTTGACAAAACTGTTTCAAAGTAATCTTATTTTCATTTTTTAAATGAGACTCATTTTTATTTTTTTAATTGTGTGAAAGGAATTTTTTTTAACTTATACGACATGAATGAATTTTCCTGATTTCCTGAATAATAATTTATTTAATGATTCCATTACAAGTTTACAATGTTCTTTAAAATAAAATTTTCTCCTTTATAATTTCCTAGTTTTTTTAAATAAGTTATTTCAAAAAATGGAAAGGTTCTTTATCTCAAGAATGTTTTATTGATCTTTTATTGGTAATTTTATTAATCAAAGACAAAAAACATTGATTTAACTTATGATTTAATGGGTATATAATCCAATTATACCATTGTTATTATTTATATATATGGTTTATATTTATGATGACGTGATGTTTATGAAACTCAATTCTTTTTCACAAGTAATTCTATAATGAAATGATGAGATATTTATAAAACCCATTTATTTTCCAAAGGGTATATTATGGTCAAATGTTTATGAACCCCATTTATATTCATGGGTTATTATATGATAAATTATTTATGATATTTTGGAACACATGTTTATGATTTTCATTATGTGAAGGGTGGTACCAAAATCTCCCTCGAATGTATTGGGTAAAGATTGATATCTTATGCGATAAAATGGAATGGAATGGGGAGTTAACTCAATTCAGTAATGATGTTTTTTCACTATAATAGTATTGGGAGTAAACCTTGACTAATATGACAGTTTTAGGTGTTATCCCATTGCAAATTTATATTCTTGGAAAAGATCCCTGACTACTAAGGTAATTATTTTCTATAATTATGTGTATGTAATAATTCCATGTCTTATGATAATGTTATGATCACATGGTTAATGTACTCTAAATTCTTTATGATTCATGTATTATATACTATCAATACTTCTTCCATGACTTAATATTATGATCTATGATATTCATGGTATTGTTTTCAAATGTTAATCTCATGATTAAATACCCCTTTTCACATTTATGCTTATATAAAAATTGATATCTCCCTTGTTACCCTTTATAAGCTTTAAAGATAATCGTTTTATTATGTTTCATTTCCCTAGGTTTTGAAGAAAGGTATTAAGTATTATATGTATAATAAGGGTTCTCTTTATATAGAAATAAGTTGAATAAAATGTAGATATTTTATAAACGAGTTATTTATGTTTCCAAGTTTCCAAAGATACTAGACCTATAAAATTATTGTGTGGATAATTATGTTATTTAATGAATATTAATCTACATAGATTTAATATCAATGCATGAAAATTATGGGTATCTATAGAGAATCTTAAGCATAATATAATCCATACTAAATATCATATTTTACTACATAAAAATGGTCTCCTGGAAGAGTGCATGTGTGAAAAAATAATTTAAATTCTTTTTAGATGTCCTCTATCATCTATGTAAACATTATTTTCATGAGTATTATATTGTGTAAACATGGGTTAGATCTATATATGGGTAAATCAAAATATAGTACATATGTAAATGTAATATTGAATATTTATATTAGACCACATTGTAAATAATTTTTATTGGGTGTTTTGGTCACTATGTAATAGTTACAAAGAGGATGGAATAGAAGTGTTGAAAAGGGGATTAAATTGAGACAATAGTGTAAGACAAATGATGGTGATATTTTTTTTCAAAAATTCCATTCTAATAAACTCAACACCATAGAGGAGTCCATTATAGAAGTAAAATGGAGATGAATAAAATCTATAGAGAATCTACGCACAGTTAAGAAATGAATTTATAAATATCAAGAGGCTTCAATGTTGAAATTGTGTGATGAAGAAGGAGATATCATGAACATATAGAATATGAATATATGGATTCCATAGAAACAGTACAATATAATGAATATGATATTTACATATCACATTTATATTTTTTAATGTAGGTCTTCATCCAAAATAAAAGGAACATTTAAAAAATATGATGATTGATGATCTTGAGTTTTAAAAACTGTGGGAATAAGGTAATTTGAGAATATTGAGTCTTGAAGAATAATGAAGAAAGATAATTGAAGTTAGATAATTATAGGGGGATATATTCATAACATGTAGTGAGTGAATATGGGTATAATACAAAGAATATGATATTATTGATTTTTTAAGTACCAAAGACATTTTTCAATTAGAAAGAAAGAAAAATGTGTTCCAAGTATGCATTCCATTATACACTAAGGAATAATATGAAGGGGAGAGAAACAAGTCCATCTCCTACTATTGATTATTCATATACCAAATATACTAAGGGAACTAGTGTTTCGTGACGAATTGGTTTCTTATTAACTAAAGAAAAGTAAAAGAATAGAAAAAGTGTTAAATACACGTATCAATTATTATATCTAGACCAAGGAAGATAATAAGTCTAGATTGTAGTAGTCTGATGTAAAAATATGAAGAAATGTGAGACAACACTGAATATTTTTGAAAATTTAGGAATCATGTATGATTATTTTGAGTGACTAGGAAGATAGATCATAATAGTTTAAAGGGGACTCAAGATAGAAAAGCCAGTCTTTCTATAAGGAAGTGAAAGTCTATTATAATTTATAAACTTATAGTAATCCCTCACTTTATTTATATATATTTTCTTCTAGGATAATGTGTTCAAGTTCATACACTTTCTCATTATGTTTTTATAATAAGAAGGAATAAGTCTTTTTGGGGATAAAAATCTATATATATTGGAGATGTATTCATCCTTTGGTAGATTATCCTTGTTGATAAACCTTAATATTATCTTATCGTTCTTTAAAATTATATATCTTTGTTCTGACCAAATTATAGAAACAAATAGAGATATAAACTCATTGAATAAGTTAATAGGTGAAAATGGATAAGCGTTAAATTGTTTAAAAGTATATCAACAGTGATTTATCCCCCTCCCCTTAATGTTAGACACTTCCTTGTGTGGTCCAAACAAATGGTATTATAATGGGTTATAACTCTATTAGATTCACTTATATGAATAATTGAGTTACTATTTTTCAAAGACTATATGATCTTAATATTTGAAGTAGCATGTGAATTACCTTTCAATGTAACAGTGGAAGATATATATATTCCAAGGCTAGGGAAAAAAAGAATAAAATATAAGGAAATATGTTTAGAAAAGCCTCATCTCTGAAATAATAGAATAATGACTCTCTATTAATTGAATATAATCAAAAAATTGATCTTACTAATAATTATATATATATAATACATTTTAAAATGAACTTTCTATATGAATTTATCCAAATTAAGTAAATTTGAAAAAAAATATTTCCCCAAGTAGTAATATCAATAAATAAAAAACATGCATGGAAGATGATGATTTGTTGGTTGAATCTGGCACTAAGGAATTCGACAATAGTCTGGTCTCATGTAGTTTATCATCCATGAAAATATTATGGGTACCAATAATATCATTTAAATATTTTCATACTAAATAACCATGAATCAGTAGGAATGATCACAATTATAAGGATTTACAAGATGTGTTAACTAGTTCTTTATGGGATATCGTGTATAACTTCTATAAATAAATTATCTCATATATTTATGTAATTTTTAGAATTATTTAAGAGAATATCACCCACCATGAATAAGATAATGAAATTATAGAGAAGGGTTTTAGAGAAGGGGTACAATTCTATGTTAATCACTCCAAACAAATTGAAGTCACAAGTGCAATGAATATAATTCTAAGGGAAGTATGATACAAATTTAAAAATGAATGGATAAACACAATCAAGGTGAATGAAGAAACCGAGAAAATACTTGCGGAATGGATCCATGCATTAGAATAATTAACTGCTTTCAAGGGTATTTAACTTGAGTTTTAGGATAATAAGATCAAAGAGCTTGGCCATCTTTGATAAGAAAAGAGAAAAAAATTATGAATATAAAATTGAAGAGATAAAAAAAATGTATGGAGATAAAATTAAATATTTTGAGAATTAGAGAAGCATCCTCAATATGAAATCATTATAAATTTCTATTAAATTAAATAATCTGGAATCATTTCAAGAAATCTCTTCTCAATAAGATAAAAAATATATACTTCCACACAAAATAAAAAATAAATCATTTGTTTAAAATTTCCTATCTGGTAGCATGAACATATTTAGATAATTCATAGATCATTATATAGAAGACATAAAGAAGAAGGTTTAATTGACTTCTAAAATTAATATTTTTGAAAAAAATATTTACATGTTCATAATAGGTTTGAAACCTAAATCTCTTCCAATGTTATTGAAGAAAAAATATGTAGAACCCACCACAATATCCAAGGTTGTTTAAATATTATGTAGTATAATTTTTTTCCCTAATAAATTCCACTTATTGAATAAAGGAGAACAAAAATGGCATAAAATTAATTCTAGATGATTTTTCCTAAATAAAAAAGATCATGATTTACGGGATATTGTTGGTGTTTTTGTAAGTTTTAGAATACGGGTATGGAATGTCATTATAATTTTTTAACCATTCTAATAATATGAATACCTACGGTGACAGTAATCAAACCTGAGAAGCTACAACATATACATACTGTAAATAATAATTTTTATACAACAAAAATATTTGAAATTCTTATAGAAAACGACTTTTTTACAATGGTAGTTTTCATTGTGAAGTTGCATAAAATTATAAATCATCCAATAATGAAACTAAAAAATAAGAAGATAAGACCATATAAGTTAAATAGTGTAGAAAATATTACCTTGGGAAAGAATCATGAGTAAAATGATTACAATAATATTCCTAATAATTTTATAAATAATCCTAGTAACTTAGGCTTAGGTCAAAAGGAAAAAAAACTTAGAATTAAGAAAACCTAAGAATATTTAGAAGGATTTCACAATTAAAGGGAGAATATATTTATTTTTTAGAAAAATATGACACACCATGGAAGCATTCAAACAAACCGTGCATGAATATGTTAAATGATTTAATCCTAACTAGAATGAAAACATATACCAAGACAAATCAAGGGAAAACTTGGTCAAGAACACCCCTAAGAAAACATTTAGAGGAACCAAAATTTATAACCACATTTTTAAAGTGTTTTTCGAAATCTCTCAAGCTAATTTTAAAGAATATAGATAAATGAAAGCCTAAGATAAGGAAATATACAAAGGGAAATGAAATATTACACATGAATAGGAAATAAAATTTCACAATATGTTGTCAATATAAGCTGACCTATGATATCATGAAGAGTATCATGGGAGGGGAAATGAATACAGACACAACTCAAGTTATTGTGTAACAATTATTACATCCAAATAAAAAATCTAGAATAAATATAAATAAATATCCAAGTGACTCTTGTTCCTTGAAGGATCATGTTAAAAATAGATCACACGCTAAGGGAGAAAAAAAGAAGAACACATATTGGTCAAAAAAACATTGATTTTAAGAACGGTTGTCCAAGAATGAAGTATTAGTCCATACACTGAGATAAATTGAAAAAGGAAAAGTAGTTGAGAATAAATTCTCAATCCAACTACTCATATTATTAAATAGGGAGGTCCGCCTTATTTTATAAATCATTTCTATTGCATTTTTTGTGATATCCTTTTAGATAATTGTATTTGATTCTAGTTCCCAAATAGAGAACTACTGAAATAATGTAATCTATAATAATTATTTCTAATATAAAAAATGAAATATCTTATAATAATTTTTCAAATGGTATTCTAAATAACATCTGGAGAAAATAACAACCATGGTGATGGTGAATATGGTATCAAAACTAGTTAATACACTAATAAAAGTACATTACTTGTCATAAATTAAATACAATATATCCTAAAAATTACTTTAGTAAGTGAATTTACAATGATGAACAAATAATGAATTTTATTGTTTTCATATTATCTCAATAACTGGAATCATAATGATTATTTAATAATTAGATCAAACATGATAAAGTATATGATTATATAATCCATTGAGGGGTAGTGTGTATTGAGAAGATTACATGATAATTCAATACATATAAATCTTTAATTTCTTAAAATTTCTTGAAAGTTTCATTAATGAGGTATTTCTTTACATTTTATAAATCCTAATTAAGAAATAATGAGGTCTTTTATTAATGGGGTGAAATTAAATTAGTCCATGATCAGATAAATGAAGAAAATTAATGGATTTATATGACAATTTGAAATCAAAACCTATTAGTTGGACTTGAATGTTTTTAATCTATGTGTTGAATAAGTATCCGAAATTCATGCTAAAAGTAGTTGAGAATATTTTTAATAGTTTATATTAAAAAAATGGATCAGGATTGATACATGTTATCATCCATGAAGGAATAAAATTGACAATGGTAATATTTTTTATCATATTTTAGTGATTGTGAATAACCTTATTGTCTAAATAAAATCCTATTATTTTCTACACTAAATAGACCTAGAATTCATAGAGTGGGATAGTTGATAAAAAATTTATTATAAATGAAATAATTATATCCACTTCTATTCACTTTTTATTTTTTATCAAGAAGGGAGGGAGAAGAAAATGAAAAAATCTAAAATAAAGGGGGAGTATAAATATAAAGAACATATTGACCTACTATTTTTCAGTATTGGTATTGATAAAAAATACAAATGGGATATTGATGAAACCACATTGTGATTTGTGTTTTATTTTTTCAATAGAATTTGTAGTATTACTATGAAGTCAACATTTTGATGAAGAGAAACTTCAAAGTAAGTTTGGAGTTCCCAATAATTTTAAGAAATTCCATGGAATTCCCAAGAAAGTTATCATGATTATAAATATTTTTTAAGATTAATGATAATAACTTGTAACTTATAGGTTATATTATCATATTCGTATGATAATGGAATTTATTCCATTACTTATATATAAAATAATAAGTTGTGAATGTTCTATAATTATATATATATAAGGGAGAAGATACTTCTTGAAGTTCGTATATAGAATTTGTAAGAGGAGATGTGATGAGTTAAGGGTGAATATTGATTGTGTTGTCCTCCATGTTTAAAGACTGCTACTATTTTGTAATTATTATCTCTATAATTTAGTGGAAGTGGGAATAAACCATCTATTAAGTAGGTTGAAAAATTAATTTTTAGAAACAAATACTAGTAGAATTTGTGACAAATGATGATAACCTATCTAAAGAGTATTGCATGTGTAGGATACTATACTTAATGTTTACAATCATTTGGATAAATTATTTGTGAAGTATTAAGTTGAGTTGGGATATCCTTGAAGTCATGTGAAGGAGATGTTGAAGACTAGATTAGTCTCTCTGTTGGGTAAGTATCTTCTCACTGATCTGCATAAGCATCATCTCATATTATGTATGCATGAAGTCTTCCTAAGTAAAAAATAAAACATAATATTTTTAAATATTAACCTGTGGTTGATATTTAATACATGAGGTAAATCCATATGTCTTCTTGTATGATGCATGATCAATTGGATCTCTACATATATTTGATCCCTTAAGTTTTGATTCATAAACATAAGAGGTAATAGAGTGATATTCTGTGTGTACTACATAAACATGATCACTTGGAAGAGTTCTTTTTGTAAAAATCATCTCCATTCTACATAGATATCATCCTCCATCTATGTAAACATCACTAATATGTTTGTGTTGATACATTAACACAAAATGGAACTTCATAAGGGTGAACTAAAATTTAGGACCACTATAAAGGTAGGCATAAAGAAGAATATGAGACCATTTCATTGATAATTTTGATTGTGTATTTTTGTTACCATGTAAGGGTTATTAAGTGGATGAAATGGATGTGTTGAAAATAAAATATAGTTTTGATCACACTATAAGATAAACCAATGAGAGATTTGTAGTTGAAAAATTTACTAATGATAAAATCCACATAGTATAATATATTATGGTGGTAGTAAAAGAGACATAAAAAAAGTAAAGATGATCTATAAGGAATTTGTACATCATGAAGTATGGGGTTTTCAAATATCATGAGTTTTCAATCCAGTAAGTGACTCACGGAGAAGAAAATTATATGCACACATGTAATGTTCATATGTGTATTTTTTGGGACCAATAAAATAGGAAAAATATGATATTTTCATATCATATTGATATTTTTTTAATGTAGGACTTAATCTAAATTAATGATAAAGTTTAAATAAGATAAATATAAAAGATGACGAATTTGGGAAACTATGGGAATAGAGGAATTTGAAAATATTGAATCATCAAGAATATCAAAGAATGAGACTTTAAGTGTGAGGATTATGATTGAAAGTATTCATTAAATTTCGTGATTATATATGGTAAGAAAAAATGTGATATTATTGATTGTGTAAGAACTGAATATATTATAAATTCAAAAAAATGAAGTATGTGTTCTAGTGTTGTAGTCCATTGAACACAGATAAACAAGAATAAGGGGAGATAATACTTGATATCTAATACTACTAATTATTCTCTGTCCAAAGAATCTAATAAAATTGGTGTTTTTTGAAGAATTGGTTTTCCATACACTAAAGAAAATGAGAAGAATATAAATAGTATAGAATACACAAATAAAATATTATATCTATGATATGGAATATGAGAAATCCAACCTATATCCCTAGAAATAAAAGTCTTAAGAAAGGTGAGACAACACTAAATATTGTTAAAACTAGATTCAACTAATATTATTAATTAAATTGAGGAAGAAGATCGATTAAAATAATCCATGAGGGACTTGAACTAATAGATGTGATATTACTTTGAGGAATTTAAATTCCATTATCTTATACAAAACTATAACAAGACCTAAATTTATTTATACCTGGTTTATGCCAGGATAATGAGATCAAGTTCATAACCTTTCTCCGGATTTTTCTATAATAATAAGGAAGAGGTGTGGTATGGGGATAAAAACCACAATAAATTTTGGATATAGTCTTCCTTAGAGCGGTCAAACACATTAACAAACCATGGTTTTCTCTTGTGGTGTTTTCCAATTATTTATTTATTTTTTAACCAAAGTAGTGATAAGGAGAGAAAGTTCCAACCATGTAATAAGTGAAGAGGTTATAATGGATAATGTTTAAATTTTTTAAAATTATATTAACACGGATTCTCCCCTCCCCCACTTTGTGTTGGACGCATCCTTCAATGATTTTAATAATAAGAGAAAGTGTTTTTTCGATCAAATTTCAAATAAAAAAGTCAAAAACAAATTATTTTAAAAATACATATTTATATAACTAAACTGTAGCCTTAATAAACTTGTAATCATATTATCATAATTTTTCAATAATTGTTTTTAAATATGTATTTCCCACCTCAAACCAATAATTCCAATAAGACATAATTGTTATCTATCAATCAAAGTATATAGAATATTAGTTCATAAAAAATTATAAATGAAAACATCGATTCTCAACATCTAAAATAAGTATTCAATTTTAGTTTAAAGTATATTCCAACTAGGTTTTGTGTGGATAAAGATTCTAGATATCAAAAGAATAATAATTTTAAGGTTAAAAGTTAAATCTTCACACATAAAAGTGATTTCTGAGGTGATTCTCAACAAAGAATATGAGAAATTTTTTTAATTTTTAATTTTTGTTTTTATGTTTCATTACTTTTTAAAAACCACATCAAAAATTGTTCTAATTAAAGATAGATTTTTTATCATCTAAAACCAAATTCACTTTATCCCCTATTTACATCAATATAAAATCCTCTAAGTTTGTCTCCGTTGTAGTTAGCAACAAATTTTATGTCACTTTTTAATATTCATGAATGAATTTTTTAGATATTAATTGGGAATTTTTTTATAACACATTATTTATAATTTATTAAAATAAATAAACTAAGATTTGTAAATAGTTTTACCAGAGGTATCCTACTGCTAGGTTGATATCCCAGTTTTATCTTTTTTTCATTGTTAAAATATATTATCTTTAATAACTTTCCTAATACACGGCTCAAGATATAAACAAAACATCTCATGTCATTTAGGTGATTGATAATAATCCACTGAATTCTCAATGAATGGTCACTTTTTTATGAGATAAAGTTTCTTTATTTAATTATCACTAAACACATAAGATAACTCATATAACTAATGTACTCAGAATTATCTATTGATAATAGAGAAATTTAAATAGTGATTAAATGATATTATCTTCTCTCACTTGTATTTAACAAACAAGTAACAATATATCAACAATATCATTCAATAATTTATGTTTAAATCAATTAATTGAATAGAAATGAGAAATGGTGTAATAGAAAAATCAAATGAACAAAATTTTTCAATTAAAAAAAGAACCATTTCATATAAAGTGATGATGAAGATAAAAATGAAAAATTATTAGAAAGAAGCCACCATGAGATCTTACGAGGTTCATCCATCAGATGATTTAACCAAATATTACCACTATATAAAGATTATATATTCTCACTATCATTGAAACAAATAGAATACACACACAAGATTATAATATTTAGAATATAGAGAGATATTTCTTACTAAACTATAAAATATAACACTCTAGAATAGAATCCCCATGAATAAATATGACCATCGATTAAAATAATACAATAAAAATTAAATTTCACCTTCACTAAAAAGTATCTCATTTCACACTTAAAATCACACCCTTTTTACTATTTCATCTTCCACTCCAATAATTTTATATTTCCCCTTCAAACAGAATAGATATTTACACATACTTCTAATAGAGTATGAATCTTGATATATCTCTAATCATTATTCATTATTCAAAATAGTTAGTTTAACATATTAATTCAAAAAATATCTAGATATGGTACAATACTAGTTCACTTACTATAGTTCAGTCTAACAATTTAATCAATTTTACATCCTCACATGATAACATCAAACCTTATCTAAACCTTCATAGTAGCTCGATAGTCCATCTCTAACCTAGACACCCCCAAGTATCCTTTAATAAATACCATGTTTTATTAAATAAAATTCAAGTGACAACGTCATAAAAACACTCTATACCATCTTGGTTCCATATCCTCAAACACCAATTATAAGTAGCATATAAATTAATCTCTGTATTTATTTAACCCATAAAGCTACTTGATCAATTAATCATTCAAAAATTCATTCATAAAATTATTCCAGAGTAACAAAACTCATCAAGTAATTGTTTTAAAGAACTCCATATCTTAAATTTTTTATGATTCCCCAATAAAACATTCATACACAATCTCACCAAATTTACATTATAAGTGAACCCTTGATATTTCATGTATACCAACATATGATAAATAATAATCCCTATATTGAAATTGTAAAATATATAGAAAGAAGTATCATGAATAAACATGAATCCCTCTATAAATTCGAATTAATATCATGAACATAAACTCTCTAACATGAATTTGAGTAAATGATTCATTACTGAAACTATTCAAAAGTTAAACATCTATCACAAAATCTATCTTGATAACACCATCAATAGACTTTAGGTAACTACTATATATTCAACCATTATCCATGGTTAAAAACTATGATTTTAGTTCAAAAAAAAATTGTATAACTTACATAGATGGAATTTATAATAATCAAAGTAGTCGCTATCGCGATAAATCTACAATAACTGTGGAAATAAACTATGACTGAAAACAATATAAATTCATGGGTTTTTAAAATCCTGACTATATATTTTTGGATTAAAGAGACAATCATAGTTTTAAAAAACATGACTATAAATAATATACATTATAGGTTTGTAAAAAATCTATGATTGTATGTGGGATAGAATGAAATGTCCAAAAATTGGGATTATATCCTAATAGTTTTTAAAAAACACCAGTTAACAAGTCCCTAAATCAAATTAAAATAAATATAAAAAATATATTTTATTTTAATTAAAATAGATAAAAATACACAATAATATAAATAACTATTTTAGAATCAAACCAAATACTCGTAAACATGTTTCTTTCCATTAAAAAGTGAAACATCCAAAAAATAATTTATGTAAACATAATAATATATGCTATAAAAATAAATAAACAGTATAAAAATAACTGATATACATAAAAATTTATGTATATCTAAACAAAAAAAATTAATAGTCAGTTAAATATTTTTTCAACACTTTTTACTTGGAAAATGATGTTTTGAAAATCACACTACATTAAACACTCAAAAGTCCTCAAAAACATTATAAGAATTTCAAAGTCACATTAATAATATAATTTTTTTATGATATAGTTCCTTCTCATGTCCAATTAATTTTCAAATAAGAAAACAAACTAAATTTTATATTTAATTCAACCAAATAAAAAAAATCACTAAAATACACTAGATATGTTCCTTAATTACGTATTGATTGGATTTTATTATGAGAAAATGATGTTTTCTAAGTTAATTTTCTATCATGTTCTCTACGTAAACGAATTTTTAAAAAATTAAATTACTCAATATATAAAATGAATTTTAAATACATTTTACAATTAGACTATTGTCATTTTACTTAATCATAAACAAACTCTTTCTCATTAAAAAATAAAATCATCCAAAATTTTATATTCAAAACTATTTTTTAACTCATTTCACTACATAATTAATATAATTTTACATATATATATATAGGAAAAAATATAAGTTACACCTAATATATACACAAATAAATAACTCAAAAACCTAAAAACCTCATTCCAAGTCATCCTTGCATAAAAGTATATATATAAATATATATATATATTTTCAAAAAATATGGTAAAATAATAAATATGAAATATAAAAATATAACATATACCTTAAAATATATGTTAAACCAAAACATTTTCATGTATATATATATATATATAAATCTAACACTAAACATGGTAAATTAATAATCCAAATTTACTATAAAATAAATATTCCAATAACTACTTCAATTTTATCTAATAAAACAAACTCAATGATATAGTTAACTCAACTAAATTAAATAATAATCCATGAAATTTCATGGGAATATAACTAATTTTCTAACCTACTAATGTTTTACATGGAAATTTTATTTTTTTTATTATTTAATTATCTTTAATGTTCCCCAGTAACCATTAATTAAAAATAAAATTACTCAATGTATTAATTAAATTTTAAACCCATTATATATTTAGATATCAATCATTTTACTAACTCATAAATAAACTCTTTCTCAATAAAATGAAAATAAAGAAAACAATTATATTCAAAACTACTTTATAACGCTTTTGAATTTATTATTATATATAATTCTATATATATATATATATATATACATGTAAAAATGTAATTTACACCTATCATGTACACACTATATAAAAAACTCAACAACATAAAAAACTCATTTAAAATCATCCTTTTATGAAAATGTATATATATATATATATATATATTCTATAACAATAAAGAAACAATATATAAATTCATGTTAAACCTAAAAATACAAGTTACATCTAAAATTTTGAATATATATACATCTAAAAATACATTGATCACTTATTTAATTATATTAATAACCCAAATACATTATAAAAAACCGTCCCATAGCTTTTTAATTTTCAAATAACCAAACAAACTCAATAATATAGTTAAATCAACTAAATTTTATAAGAATGCATGAAATTTCTTGGTACTATAACTAATTTACTGACTTGTAGGAGTTTGACGTGGGAAAATGATTTTAATGAGACAATTTTATCCTTTGTTATTCACCTTTAAATATTATCAAAAATAGAAATTACTCATTGTATGAATTGAATTTTAAATCCAATCTCAAATTAGACAGTATCCATTTTACTTACTTATACGCAATATCTTTTACATTAAAAATAAAATGACTTAAATATTTTCATTCATAACTACATTGAAACTCATTCTACTTCAACATTAGACATAGTTATATAAATATATAAATTTAAAAAAACAAGTTACACTAAATGCATATACACTGAATCAACAACATGATAATGTAAAAATCATTCTAAAACATCCTTACTTATAATTTCATATATATATATATATAAACATAAAATGATTTTATAATAATTGAAAAACATAAGAATACATGATTCACCTAAAAATAAATGCAACCATAATGAATAAAAACTATAAAATATTAAACTATTGTCTTTTAAAATCAACAAAAGATGATTTTTATAATTTAATTATATACCATTTATTCACTTAGAAACATTAAAAAATGAATCAATGTATGAATTGAATTGTAAATAAACTCTAGAATTGGATAACCTAATTTTTAATGGAAATAGAAATAGTCTAAAAATTTATTTCTCCCATTAATATGCTTAAAACTCTCATAGTTGTATAGAAAAACCTAAAAAAAGTTTCATATGTATATAATTTAGCAAATAGTAAACCAAAATCAAATAAAAGACAATATGTAGTAAATAAATATAAAATGAATTATGAAAGTAATGTCAAATTACTTTAATTGATCTTAATTTTCTTACAATACATTTAGTTTGTAATCTTCCCTAATAATAAAAATGTTTTTATCATTGTATTTAAGACTAAGATAATCACCTACACGAAAATTATATGGGGAAAATCATCTATACCATCATAAAAAATCTATCATGGTAGTGTTCTGACAACAACACTAAAATGATGACCTAACATCTCTTTTATATAGAACACTTGTCTTTCATGACATACAAATATGTAAGGCCCATATATTTGAATATAACAATACAATTCAACTCTTATATATATATATATATCAATATTCATTCCTTATCAAGTAAATATTTCAAAACAATTTCATTTCATCATAAAAACATGACCACAAGACTAATAATCAAGTATAATTATTTTATCCACTATATCATTATATGATATATCAATTTAAAATGGTTTCAAGTCACCTATTTCATCATAATAGCCTATGTTTGTACATAACACAACACCCTCATTTTGATTTTCCATGTTTACCAAATGATTATTAATAATGAAATTGCATCTATTGATCGTAATTGATTTACACTCATGTACCATAATATAAACACTGAATAAATGTGAACTAATCTCCTGAGACACCACACTACATGATAATCTCTAAAACTTCTATATATAAATGTTTAAATAATATTATTGACCACTTATATAATTTAAAATAATTATAAAACATTTATGGGATTATATGAGATTTAAAATATAAAATAAACAATTTTCTATGAAATTTCACTCTTCTTAAAAGAGGTTAAGAACAATTTTTTACATTTATAATTTTATTATTCTTTCTATAACATATTTTAATAATATATTTATAATAATAAATTATCAAAAAAATAAACTCACTAATAATTGATCATACTAATGTCATGTATTCATCAAAGACATTGAAATTAAATAGTATAGTATGATGTGCCATCTGCCTCTCCCCAAGGATAAAATTAGTCAATGTACATCAACATAGAACCATATAGTTATGGAAGTGATGTAAATGATGGTTAAGTTAGATCATAATTATCATCTTTATTTCTCATTAGTCGATTTTACCTTATATCAACATTATTCAAAAATAGAAAAAAACAATCATGCATTCCAAGGTCAAATAATATTTAACAGTTGATATGTTAGGATAGTTATTATTTTTTACATATTATTTCATTCTCTATTTAATTCTCTAATTTAGATATATACATAATAAATGAACAATACCCCCTAGAATAACATTCTTAGAATGGTTCATAGTAAGATATATCATGTAAGTGAAGGGAGACAATATAAATTATTTTTCTAATTAAAAAATAAATATCAGTTCATATTATTTCATTTTCTCAATTTTAATTTTGGTTAATAATTTATAATACACATCTTTATATAAGTTACATAGATGAATAATGGTGACCCTTTCATTTTCTATTCACACGCGTCTAATGATTGTTATAATCAACTCATATAACATGATTTTATAGTCATGTGATTTTAATTATTCTAACTTCAACTATCTAGTATTATCTCATTTAGAAAAGTTATATAAAAACATCTAAAACCATGAGAATATATATTACATGCATAAATTTTTTTCCCAAGTATCATTAATGAGGAACCAATCACTTGTTTATACCAATTATTTTAGGATAATGATACTTCAAAATACCTCAATCTTATAATTATTAATTTCCTCTTAATATATTATTTATTTTCTCATTGATATTTATAATTAATACAAGTAAAAATTATCCTACATTTTTAGAATGTGTATAACTCTTAAACAATATTAAAATATATTTTAGGACTAATAAAAGAAATTGAAATAATATAATTATTTCCTTCAGTTTAAGTGGGTATCATTTTGTGTACCATATCTCTTTATCATATGAAGACACCACATAACAAAACAATTCCTTCAATATATTCCATGTATTCACTACCTGACATATGGAAATGTTGTTTCCATATCTCAAAAATAACATCAAACTAGTGTCGATTATTTCTGTATGGATATCTCATCGATAGGAAATGAAGATGTCCCATTAAGATAAAAAATGTTTCATTCTTCTTCATCGTATATTTTTTAAAAAAATGGACAAGTTAGTTCCCCCATCATGCTCCAACTAGATATCATTTCATAGGTATAAAAATCATTGATAGTTCATATAAAAGGATCACACTTATGAAATTATTCCTTCCATGAAGCAACATACATAATCACACCAATCGTAAAAATAATTATTTAATCTATTATCATTGGTTTTTTATAAACATACATATCAATAAAAATATCATTCATCTTAGAAATAAATATGGACATGAAAGTATACTGTTTATTTAGGCACGTAATAGGATGAAGATGATATATATGAATAATTATGGGACATATATAATGTTGTACATAAGTACATCAAAATGGATTAAATCTATAAAAAGTTAACATTAACATTACATTATGTATCTTAGAAGATAATTAAAGATAGAATTTCCTAAATTATTTACATTTTATTTGATAAGTGTATTTCATGCATACATTTTACAATGCTATAACGTTTTAAATGTTTTATTTAAATAAATAATCTTTCCATTTTTCTGAAAGACTCTTAATTTTTTATGTTTAATGGAATAATGATGTATTTATGAAAAATAAAAAAAAAGAGGATAAATTATGAGCTTCAAGACACTTCGCATCGTGAGTGAAGCTCGTAGTGTGATATGGAATTTTTTAGAGATAAGAAGAGCTAAAAACTATTGAAGAATAGTTACATGTCGTGAATTTTTCAAAAGTAATTTTCCACATAGGACAAGTCATGACATGATTTCAAGATGTGAAAGACCATTGCATTTTTTTTAACCATATTAGACAATGTGAAATTTTTTGGATTTGTTTTTTTGGATGATTTTGCTGAGATTAGTGGTGCATAAAATTCTAGGGATTACACGACATGAAACTATATTACATGTTGAGTAAGTTTTCTTGAGATGATAAAAAAGATGACATAGTTGATGATTTTGATGGGTTTCTCTATAAAAGTATCCCTTTGCCACCCCTTCCAAGGTAGTATAGCCGGAAGGAAGATTTTGAGGGCCACCGTTAGCTTTATTTCATTTCATTATTTCATTCTCGTTACTTTATAATGTTTCCCCTCTCTGGAATCAACTTGAATTCCCTATCCGTGGAGGGTACGTTTTATTGAGTGATCTTGAAAGGGGGAGGATAGACTATGTTCTTTATTCAGTTCTTATGATTCAAATTAATAAGATCTCTTCTTCTTTTTTAATCTAGTATGAATTCTTAATTCGGCTTTAAATTCCAAATACAATTTCTTTAGGTTTTGATTTTGTTAATTTTAATTTATTTAGTAGATGATCATATATCCCTTCATCCTATTAATTTTTCTATACGGTGGAATAGAACAGGTTTTGGTGGTGAGTGCTCAATGGTTTTCAGCATGTGTGTATGACTGTATGTTGAAATATTGGTTTATTAGGGAACGACAATTACTTTTTTGGGATTGATCTAATTAATCAAGAAAACCTTCTACAACACTACACACATTAGAATGAGGATAGAATAATCTATGGTTTTGGATTAGAATATTCTCATCATAACCATCTCTCTAAGGTGGAGGAAGAACGTGGTAGATGAATATCTCTCCTACTATTCAGTGGATGAAAAGGGGGAAAATTGGAAAAAATGATAGCACAACACTAGGTCAGCCGAACCTGCTCTATTAATTGTCTTTCTCATTTGTTTAAAACCAATCAAATCAAGATACTTATTTCTCTCATATTATTCAAATTTAATTAAAACCAATTTTTTCAAAAAACCATCAAAAAGTGAAAACCTTGTTTTGTGTACACTTTTCTTTAGGAGACTAACTAGGATTAACTACTATATTATACTTAGTTAATTTAAATATTGTTTTTCCATACCCCATGTTTGGTGTGTGTCACTAATCTACATGTTGGGTTCACCAAATGCTCACTATTTTTATTTATTTATATTTTATATATCATATATTCTTCTATTTTTCTAAAATATACATTTCTTGTGTGCATACCCTAATTTTTACATATTGTCAAATTTTAAAGTAATTTGAATTTCCTTAGAAAATTTATCCTAAAAACAAATCTCAAATCATGTGTTCAATGTTTAGAACATCTCAATAATATGTTTTGGTCTGAGGAATGAATCCCCAAGGATGTTTGGGTGCCCATATGAGTACCAGAGAAAGCGTGTGGTGCTATTAGTCTTCTCGCTATGTGAAATGGCTTGTGAAATTCCCTAGTTGGGAGTTTTGAGGACTAAGGTGGTGACTTGGGGGAAATGTTATCGGAAACAGCCAAGAACAAATGACCTTATTGGTTGTTTTTGGCTCGGTGTGGTGGATATAAAATCCACCATAGTATAGTTACTAGGGATTAGGTATTTTTATGACTATTACACCAATGGTGTGACACCTATGTGACACAAGGAGGGTGAAATGGCCGGGTTGGGAATTTTACAAGCTGTTTTGGACATTGAGGGGCCAAAATAACCAAGAAATTTTCAATTAGTTTAAGAAATCAATGAGTTCTGAGGGGAAGATACATGTCCACCATGGGAATCATTGAATCTTCAGGTTGTGTTATTTTCTATTTCAGGCTCCTCAGTGGACACTTGGTGGTTCCCAATAGTATATCACATTCCATGGTTCATGTCATTGTGTGCCTTGATGTTCTTAAAATGGGAAGAAAACTGATTTTACCCCGTTAATTATTTAGTGGTTTTGGGCCTTTTTTCTTTTCTACCCATGCAGGCATGGGCCATTTTTTCTCCCTATCTTCTCCCTCAATCCCTTTTGATTATGGGTAGTTTTTTATGTGTTTATTATGGATTTTTGAGGTCAGATTATCCCTCTTATTTTCCCCTTATTATTACCTTTGTCTCTTCTTCTAATTTTGGGAAAACCATATTTGGGTTTAATTGCTGATTCAACCAGATAATGGTGAAATCATCCTAATATGGTAAAACTTTTTTTACTTTTTCTGAGATATCCCATGATGGTGATCTCACATTGTTTCACATTGTTTCATAAAAGGTGCATCAATCGGTGAATTTATTTGAGTATATTGGTTAAATTAGCCAATTTTTATGGTTGATTTGGTTCTAATCATTTTATAATTTTTTTGAGGTGCTTTTAGGAGTGTATTATAGACCTTCTGCATGGTATTGGTTATGATTTCAATGTCATTAGGCTTCCCCATGAGTTTTTCAAAGATTATTACAAATCAAATTAAATATAAAATTATTTTTAATTATTTAATTAATTATAATTTGATTATAATTAATTAGTATATTTGGTATGAATTAGGTAATCGGGTGATGGATGGTTATTGGTAATCTTGTATGATATTTTACAAGAACTTTTGAGCTTCTTCAAAAGGAATAGCTCTATGGATGTGGTATGTAGTCCATAGAACATAACCCTTCTTGTAAATACAATTTATTTATATAGGATGTGATATGTGGTATTACCACTGCATGGATTGACCTATTTAAATAAAATTAATTATTTAAATTTACTTTAATTCTTATTAATGAAATGATCAAAGATCCAAGGGCCACAATGGAACCATGTGCATTGGCTTAATGTAGCAGCCACTAATGGTTGAGGCCTTTATTATCATGATGTGACTTACGATACACATACCCTATGGGGTAAGTTTTAAATAAACATCAAGATTATGGTGAAACTAGATAGTTTCTTTATCCATTGAATAGTTATTTTTAATGAATTTTGAATGGTCTTCCCAATTAAGCCTTCTTAGAACCTTAAGGTGACATAGAGTTGTTGGGATGGAATAGGGAGCATGGGGTGAGTGTTTGTTCTCCCTTTAGATGTGATCACCTTGGTAGGTGTGACTTGGGTGACATTTAGATGGTATGGGTGAGTAAGTAATATCCTAGTAATTATTTGGGTATTTAGATGGGCTTTATTCCATCTCTTTAGATATGTTCTTGTATTTCTTTCCTAGGATACCAATGAGAACTTTATATATTAATTCTATGTTGAGGGGTGTGATACCCACTGAGTGTTAGGCTTGGGTTGTGGGGTGAGTTTGAGATTGAGGTAACCTTGTAGAAATAATTTAATATTATGTGACCTAAGGGAACTTGAAGAATGCCCTAGTGATATAACAACCCCTAAGATGGGGAGAATAGTAATGGGTATTAAAGATTGTAGGTGTAACTTTAAAAACTGAATCGATGATGTGAGATCGTTATTTATATGATAATGATAACTCATGAATATTAAAGACTAACCTCATATTTTTTAGATGATATTTAGCACATGGATGACCCCTATGAGATGTATTATATGTGGTGATTTGGGTGAGATGCACTACCCATCATGTTGCATCGAGATACATGGGATTCTATAGATGAATCCCTTATATCCGAAATTTCTACCAACTAATATGAGATAAATTGGAGGGATGAATTACACCCCCAATGTGAAGTATAAATGAGTTTATTTGGGGAGGGATACAATTCCCTTTAGTGATCAGTATTTTATGAGATGTTGCAGAAGGTATGCACTACCATATGATATGTATACATGAGATAATTCAAGGGGATGCATTTCCCCCCAATGACTAGTATGCTAGTGGATTCCTAGTACTTGCTCCTAGTATTCACTCATTGAGCCTTATACTATTTTATTGCCTAAAACTTTCCCCTAATGATTTTTCATGGGCATGATATTGGTTGGTATGGTCTTCTTACATGCTTGGAGACACTCCATCAATGGATTAAATAAGTTTAGGTTAATCCTAGGTGTCACATTTGAACCCAGGGATCAACATTTTTTATTTATTTATGCTTATATAGTTTATTTAATTATATACCTAGGAATATCACATGTTTACACCATGAATTTACTATTTATATATGGTACTACATTGGTGGTACCCTATTTATTTATACTCACACCCCGCTTGAGTTTCTATAAAACTTGTGTACCTAAGCAGTCATTATTGATCGCAGATTTAGGTTGGGTAGATGCCTGTTATTAATTATTCATAAGGATATCTTGAAAAGAAATTGGGATATATATTAGTCATTGATCAAGGGTATCAATATAACAATGTACTTATGTTTGTTTTTTAAAATGCTTGTGTGATTAGATTAGTGAGTGATCACTCTATATGTAATGGCCTGACCATGAATCTGTATGACTGCGTGCATCTGCATGATATTTATTATAGAATGTTTTTTGTTTCCTTCTTCTACATAATCTGATTATTATTTTTATTTTGATGTTAATATTTAGTTATTAATATTTCATTAAACACTTTGATGTGTGTAATAGTCTCTCCCCAGTAATAGCCTAGACCCCCATTGTTAATCGGTAGCCCCTAGCATACTAGGAGTCATTCATGAGGACACATAGAAACACAAACTGAACAATTTAGAGTGAATAAATGTGGGTATGTTAAAAAAATTGTACTAGATATTATGTGACTTATATCATAGTGTATTATATTTTTTTTATTTTACTATTTTGTGAAATGATAGAAAAGTGATGTAGGAATGTGTTGAAGGTTGTGATATAAGTTGAACTAGTGCACCACAAACATCTTTTTTAATGAAAATTATAGGTTAACTAGTCATGTGATTTATATTATAGGTTTTAAATTTTATGAATTTATGAATTTACCAAGAGATATGCGCTTGAGATTTTTAGATTTTTAGATATTTAAATTTGTGGTTTATGGGGTTTTGGATCTTTTCCTATTAGAAAGACACCTATATACATGAATTATATTAATCATATAGGATTCACATGACCTAAAATTTCTTATGAGTGACAGAGATCACTAAATATGAGGGTTATATTGTTTAAGATTTCAATACTAACTTATATGGTGTTTTTCTATATAATTTGATGTATAATTCTACTCAACTAGACCGCAACATAGTTTCTTCTGATGACAAGCCATGTGGATATTATAGAAATATGATTGATGGAGATGAATATATAGTTCATCATGTAAGAGATATATTGTAACCTTAGTAGTCCAATGTGGGTACTTGATGCCTTGGTACTAGTTTTGTGGGAAAAATATTTTCTATTATTTAAAGATTCAACAATAACCTATATGGTGTTTTCCCTTATAGTGTCTTAGTGAAATTCTAATTATCTACATTTTATAACTATGGTTATTTGAAACAATTCATCTAGAATGATTTAATTATAGATATAAGATAATGAATGAAATAATGATCCATGAGGGGTGCCTCCCATATGTAAAAATCTAGTTATTATTAGGTTATGATTTTGATTGTCACAACATATTCTATTATACTGATTTCTAATGAGGATTAGTGTCCAAGTAGGATGATGATTTTCAATGTGATTACCAATTTTTATATACATGGGTCCCAAATATGGGTTTGTTTGGACAATGAGTTTCTGTGTGAATTTTGAGATGAGAATAAACAAGTGTTTCCATTGAGTTGTGGCTTATGTGAGATACAATTTATAGGATAGGTTGGAAAGACTAGTTACATTGAGATGTGTCTTGGGATATTAATAATCCAAGTGATATGTATATGCAAAACTAGATAAAAGGGTTAATCAAGGTTTGTGAGTGTCTTAGAGGTAGATTCATGGGTAGGTTATTTGGGTTATAATATTATTCCATAATATGTGTTATTATATGTGTAATATAGGAATGAAGATTCCTTGAGTTTTTGTGATGTAAATGGATTGAGTTTCATGGGTATAAAAGTGTGATTTTTACGGACATAATTAATATTTATCCTTGATTTCTTGTTTTAGTTGTGGTTCCAAATGAGATAGATAATTGTGATCCTAGATTTTAGGATCTAGTATGAGTGATAGCATGGATTTATTTTTTAAATTTTGGAAACAACATTTGTCAATGGATTGTCATGCGTTATACCATAACATCGAGGAATGTCAATGTTGATTTTGAATAGATGAAATTCACATGCATTGGGGTATGCTCAAGGGATTAAGTGTGTGATCATATTTTAAGTGGCATGTGAATCATGGAATCATGAGTAAAATTATGAGATGGGGTAGTATGAATTATAAAAACATTGGTTTTAGAAGAGATCAAGGTGGTAATTGTTTGTTATGCATGGTGTTTTATAATTGTGTATTAGTGAGTAGCTTTATATGGGTTGAGGATTGATGGAATTGGTGATACACTTGTTGGAAAGGTTTCCTAGGAGTTAACATTGATAATTATTTTTAGGGAGGAAGGATGGTGGAACCTTGTAAGGTTGCACTCGTATAGAGGTATAAGTAAATCCATGTGTTCGAGAGTACACCATTGGATTTTCTAGGGAATGACCATCAATCTAAATAGAAAAATTCATCTGATTCCAAGGATTATGTTCCCAAGGGCTAGGAAGAGTTCATGGTTGATGTTTTATGTTAGTCATCATTTATGATAAAATGGTCATGTTTATCCATTAAATATGGTAATGGATGGAGTGTGGGTCACATAGGTATGAACCATGAATTGATAGGGTCTTAGATATGATGTGAACATTCAGTGGACGGTCAAGATGAAACTAGGATTCTAGTTCATGGTAAGATGTGTTGAAATTTGGTTCCTTAATGTAATATCGAATTTGATATGTGGATATGGTATTGGATATAGTCTGCATGTTAGGAACATGTTCAATATTAATTTCATATAATCTGATCATGATTCGGATCGATGATGCATTGGTTATCAAGGTGAGACCATTGTAGCTAGAGTGGATGATCTTGGGATTACTTCAGGAGTAGATGCATCATGATCGAGTGATGTGATAGAGCTTCGATGGATGTTATTGAGAACATTAGAGAATGGTAAACCCAAGGGGAACTAGATTATGTTTTCATGTATAATAAGGTGTTTTGAGAAGGAAACTACATCGAACGGGTAATCAAACTGTCACAACCCATCCCCCGGGGCCCATTCCGTGACTACCCCGAGCCCGCCTTCCATAGGCCAGGGGCTGGCGACTAACACCGGAAAGGAATATCCCTAAAACCAGGAAGGAATTGCCTTTATACATGTAAACTCACACAAACCAAGCACACAACAAGATACAAGCACAAAGTAAGTTATAAAGTAAACAGGGTGTGTACAGTAAGTAAAGGGGCCAGAATACAAGCTCAACTGGAAAGTACAAGTAAAACTGAAAATAGCTCCTGTGAACACCAACCAAGGATCCAACCTAAAGGGTAGGTACATCTCTCGAATAGTCGTCTATGTGATACGCCTCCTCCAAGGTCCACCTCCATGCAGCCTGCACAGGTTTCCTCGCACCCGGTGCGCTTGAGTTCTGTAGAATCTACCCCTCGAGATATCGGTCGTACCTAAATCGTCACTAATCTCCACAAAGGAGTAACCCAAAGGACTGTCATGTCATAAGGGTTCAAACGCGATAGATAGCATGTCAATCGGACGCTCGGTCTGTGAGTTATAAGCGTTTTAGCTCTGAGGCTCGGTTGGATTCGAGTTCGATCCAACCCGACCATACTCCAACTTTATCCAAATCTTATGTGGAGTATACCAAAAAGACTTTCTCGATCCAAGGATCCCAATGCTACAGACTTTTCATCAAACAGACATCTGATTCTCAAGATATTCCCCTTTAAGTGTACCTGCGTCGGGTTGGGCCCTGGTCCAGTCCGACCTGGTCAGACCGACCTGGCCCGAATCGGTCAAGGTTGGGCCAGGGTGGACTTGGCCCACTAGGCTAGGGTGGAATCATCCGACTAGGACGATGTCTGGCCCGGCCTATAAGAGGGGCGGACCAGCAAGAAATGGATGGCGGGCAATTGCGGCCCTGTTAGAATAGGGTGGCCAGCAAGGGGTTGACCCGGCCCATGTGGGGTGGAGGCCCAGTTCGGGGCGGCGGCCTGATGGGGTGGTGGCCAGCATAGATAGCGGCCCGATCTGAGGGTGGTGGCCTGCTCCAAGGGTGGAGGCCTACTCCGAGGGTGGCGGCCCACTTCAAGGGTGTCGGACCACTCTGAGGGCAGCGGCCCGGTCTGAGGGCAGTAGCCTTGCTTGAGGGCAGCGACCCACTTTGAGGGCGGGGGCCCGGTGCGAGGGCGGTGGCCTGTTCCGAGTGCAGCGGCCCGGTTTGGTCCGACGCAGGGGGCGTAACCCCCCGCTCACCTGGATTCCTGAATGGCCCAGGGGCCATTCGGTTGGCGAGGCAGCGATGCCGCATGGGCGTCATGCAACCGTCCAGAGGCGGATTTGGCCTTTGTTGCGGCTTCAGTAGAGGCTTCCATTCTTCAGTGGTTTGGCGGTCACACTGCCTTCATTCCCATGGTCGGTCATCGTGTCAGCCGCCTCCTCCATTTTCTTTGGTTGACAAGACACAACTCTCTTCTTACGGCATTTCTCAACGTGTTCGTGGACTTCCGAAGTGGTGCAAGGAATGCAAGATAGTGGATGGTTTGGACCAGGTTCGTTAGGTCCTCACCCTCTGTGTTAGCTCGTAATATAGAGAGTATTAAGGGAGTTCAATAAACAGTTGTATTGGGCACAAGATTAACCCCATCGGGGTGCCACCCCTGTAGGCCACCACCACAGTGGGCCGCCGCCTGTGACCTGGCCGCCACCCCACGCAGGTCAGGCCACCCCCTTATGGGCCACCCCCCTTGCGGCTCGCCCTATTCTAGATGGTTCGCCCTTGTAGGCCGCCCCTCTTGCAGGCTGGACCCAACATTGGCCCAGCGAGCCGAGTCCACCCCGGCCTAGTGGTCCGAGTCCACCCTGGCCCAGACCCAACCAGTCCCTAAATAAATTAACGCACGTAACTGACAAATCGGGTGTCCGTTTGACATGTCATCAGAGGCTTTGGGACCCCTATTGAGAAAATTTCCCTTGACATATTTAGGTTATTATGGGGAATCTTGTGGGGTTAATATTGTGGCCCATACAACTGTTTATTGAACTCTTTTAATATCCTCCATATTACAAGCTAATGTGGAGGGTGTGTGCCTAACGAACCCGGCCCAAACTGTAACGCCCCGACCCCAGCTACCCAGAGTCGGTGCATTAATTACATAACATTGGCATGATCACAAGAAAGATCAAATCTCGAAAGACCGATTAGTTTAGTAGCCTTGGAAACACTAGATATAATCATAAAGTTTTACATTACATTTCAAAGTGAAAAACTACTACAACAACAAAATCTTCATATCCACACTATTAACCCCTCATAATATCCCTGCAAGTCAATCATAATTTACTTCTTCACTTCCTGGGAAAAATAAAACATAGAAAAGGGGTGAGCTCAAATGCCCAGTAAGGATAACAATATAGCGGAAACTTTCATCAATAAGAATAAACATTTAAGGCAATGTATAACTAAAACAAAAGCCTTTTAAACATGAACTTTCAACATGGTATGGCATAAATAAAATGAAATAATTCCATTTACTTATTCACATGGATATTCTACTAATCGAATAATCACATGCAAAAATCAATAACCACTTTCATAATGTTGGAATGCATAATGTCAGACTATCATTACCACATAGCCAAGGCCTCGTGCCAAGACTACAAATAAGATTTTTTCAAGGCCTTGTGCCAAGACACTAGTTTGTCTCATGAGACCTACCGATGCATCGAGGAGCTATAGCGGGCTCCACCCGTCACTTATTAAGTCCAATGCATTCCCATATGAAAAGGTTTAAACATAACATAAACATTCGTATTAAAACTAGCATACAAAATGTCAATACTTTCACAATAAACTATGAATGGTATAAAAATAGCACATCCACAGTCAAACATATCTCAAAACCTTCAATACAATATAGAAGTTTTGTATCATAATAAATCAACTTCAAATAATCTTAAAATCCATCAAAGGATGTTGACATAGATGAAATCAAAATTCTTTTTAAAGAAATATCTCCTTTTATTTTGAAATCATTTAAGATCCATATAAAATAAAACATTTTCTTTGAAAATATTCTTATAAGCTTGTAAGTAAAGCTTTGAAGATTTTATAACGGCGTAAAATAACCGCACCCGCCGTATAAGTTAAAAAAAACATTCTTACCTCAATTCTGTCGAAAAGGTTAAAAAAGGACCTTGTTTTGAAAACGACGGAAAGATTCCTTTATAAACCTCTTATAAAAAGTCAAAAAAGGGTATAAATGACTTTAACCCATATTCTTGTAAATAGTAAAAATGTTTTGAAATACATTTTTAAGAAACATGGATGTGGATGATAAAGAGATCCCAGTAGATTATTACATATAAACAACCTCGGATAATGAAGAGATTGTGAAATAACCCTTACCTTGTACTTTTCCTTGGTTGGGGTAGGTTAACCTCCTGTATAATGGTGAAATAATTGTTATTAAATTATACAAGAATCATATATATTAATATGATATCATATATGATCTTTTAGCATTGATTTATTAATAATATCTTAGAATTATCATCATTTCGGGTGTTAACTTACTCATTTTCTTTTATATGTTTTGTTACATAAGCCATGTTTGTTGTATCTTATTCATATACAGAATGATATCAAGTCCTTAAACATCATTTTTAAATCATAAAATGATAATTATACTTGAATGGATACGATGGAGAATGAATCTCATCGCGTTCGTGGAGACGGTAGTCCGTACGTACGCACGTGCGACAATATCATTCTTTTGATATTAAAATAATATATAAATGAATGGTATATCATATATACAGAATCATTAACATGTTATATTTATTATTTACATGAGTTACACATCATTATTATACCCATCCAAATAATATTATATTGAATAACAATTACACCACGACGTGGAGACGGTAAGCCGTACGTACGCACGTATGGTGACATGTTATTCAAAGGGTGGATAGAATACTGAATATGGTTGTACCATACTTATAATAACATCACATTATATGTTAGATACTGGAGTTATTATTTTATAATGGTAAGAACAAAGGAAGAAGAAGTGGAAGAAGAAATGAACTTAGAAAAGGGTGGTGAAATCATTACCTCTTCTTCGGGTTCTTCCTTTTGATTTGATCAAAAGGGCTCCTTAGGTTGGCTTTCTGATCAAACTAAGGCCTCTAGGTTGTAGTGAGGGATGTTGGGAGATTATTTGGGCAGAGTTTGGCCGAACAAAAAGGCTTTGAAGGTGTGAAGAAATGAGAAGGAGGAGTGCCCTTTTATAAGAGGGGTGAGGGTCACCTTTGGAAAAGCTAGAAATATTAATTTATAATAAATTCATATTCGGTTTCTAAAGGCTCCAAAGTTGACTATTCAAAGGATGAGGTGGGGATAGGTCGAAAACAACTCATCCAATAGAATTTAGACAGGTTTGGGTACTTATATTAACCTTATCTTTAAGTATTAACTCTAAGTTAATTAGTTTCACTTTTACAATGTCTCTTTGTATTTTTATATAATAAGGTTAATAAACTTACTATATAAATCCAAGCGACCCCCAAGTGGTCCATTAATGATTAACCTATCATAATATAAGTCTCTTGTCCGAACCTTAGATTTTTAGGAATTTAATATCAATTAATAATATAATATTTGTTTTAAGAACTCTTTTATGTCAATTTTGACACTATTCAATAGTTGATTTTTTTGAAACTCATAACAGATTGATTACTTCGAAAAAAGTCCATTAAATCAATCATAATATATCATATTAGCCTAGAAAATTAGTTTAATTCATTAAAAGTTTCATATTATATTTATTTGGGTATTTATAATATCAATTATTTTAATTTTTCACTATTTTAGTAATTACTGCATCATCATTGTGTCATAAATAAAATAAATTATTTAATGTCTAAAAATTATAAATAAACTATAATTATGTAGGAAATCTTTTTATCTTTCTAATTAATATTTATAATCTAAAATCCAACATATATAACCCTATGTAAAAATTGTTGTTCTAAAAGATATATGCTTGTGTCATTTTTGTATTCATTTTAACTAAATTAAAATAAAGTGTCATTATCACTTACAAATGGATCCATGGGGTCCCAAAATAGACCCAAAGATTCCCATGGTCGACCATGTATCAACCAATAGGGTTGAGACACGTTTTAGGGTAATTTAGTATTATTATAATATTATTTTTGTTAACCCTTATTTACCGGATTTACCCTTAACCATGGTAAATAAAATATTTACCGCAGTAATTATTCAAAATGTCTAAAAATAAAAGTTACCTATTTACACAATTTGAACATCCTGATTCCAAATATGGAATCCATTTTTCTAAATTCAAAACACAGAAGTGGCAGAAATTAATTTAAAATTAATTCCCGCTGTCAAAACAAAAAGCGTGTTTTTAAGAGATAATAACTATCAAAAGATTGACACTTGTTTATGTTCGGTTTAATTGTATAATTATGTCCAATGACCAACATTATATTAAATGGTAAAAATATATTCTAAATATACTTTAAAACCGCTCAAATTCACAATTTATCACTATTATTTATTTTGATTAAAAAAGTTGTTTTTAATTAAAATTTAGAAATTTTCACTATTCATCAAAATATGAAAGTTATCCGAAATGTACCAAAATTTCACCCTAGGCTAATTTTGATATTCCGAATCTAAAAATGAAGTCCATTTTGAAATATTGAATATATATGATTTCAAAAAGTAGGTATTACTATTCACAACGGCTAGTTTAATTAGTTGTGGTGTGTGTTAGAACTCAAGGTTGCGTACAACACACGTTATCGCATTATTCGAAGGGAAACGTACCATAGAAGCTTGGGGTGTTACATTATCCCCTCCTTCAAATAATTGCGTCCTCGCAATTTCTAGGGTATTACTGCATAAAAAGACTCGGGTGGTTCTTTATCATAAGTTCCTCGGTTTCCCACGTTGCCTCTTCCATCTTATGGTTTCTCCACAAACCTTTTACCAGACGCGTCGTCCGGTTTCTCAGTACTTGTTCTCTTGTATCAAGAATCCTGACGGGCTCTTCGCAATAAGACAGATCGGGTTCCAGTTCTAATTCCTCATAGGTGAGTACATGTGTTGGGTCAGGCATGTATTTTCTCAACAGAGATACGTGGAACACATCGTGAACTTTGGAGAGACTTGGCGGCATTGCCAATCGGTAAGCTACAGCCCCAATTCATTCTAGAATTTCGAAAGGTCCGATGTACCTGGGACTCAATTTGCCTTTCTTACCAAAACGTATGACTCCCTTCCACGGAGATACCTTCAGGAAAACATGATCACCGACTTGAAATTCCAAATCCTTCCTTCGATTATCGGCATAGCTCTTCTGCCTACTTTGAGCTGTTTTGATGTGATTTTGGATTACTTTCACCTTTTCCACCATTTCCTCCACCAGTTCTGGGCCTACAAGTTTTCTTTCACCAACGTCATCCCAACAGGTTGGTGTACGACATCTCTTTCCATATAATGCTTCATATGGTGCCATCTGAATACTTGAATGGAAGCTATTGTTATATGAAAATTCTACCAGTGGTAAATATTGATCCCACATACCCTGAAAATCAAGTGAGCAAGATCTCAACATGTCTTCTAAGGTCTGAATAGTCCGTTCTGATTGTCCGTCTGTCTGAGGGTGGTAAGCAGTGCTCAAATGAAGTTCAGTATCCTGGGATTTCTGAAGACTTTTCCAAAATCTTGAAGTAAAACGGGGATCACGATCAGAAACAATTGATAGGGGTACTCCATGAAGTCTCACAACTTCATTAATATATAGTCTTGCTAGACGTTCCAGGGGTAGATCTTCTCTTATAGAAAGAAAATGTGCTGACTTAGTAAGACGATCAACAATAACCCATATTGCATCGTTCCTTCAAGGAGTCTTTGGTAGCCCCATGATAAAGTCCATCGTAATATTGTCCCATTTCCACTCCGGTATGGGAAGAGGTTGCATGACTCCTCCAGGCTGTTGCCTTCCAGCTTTCACTTGTTGACAAACCATACATCTTGACACAAAATCAGCAATCTCCCTCTTCATGTTGTCCCACCAAAAATGTTCCTTCAAATCTCTATACATTTTGGTGCTCCCAGGGTGTATAGAGAAATTGGAACTATGAGCATCATCCAGCAATTCCCTTTTTAGATCAGGTATATTGGGAACACAAAGTCTCTTCCCGAATTTCAAAATTCCACCTTCATACGCAAAGTCTCTCAATCTCCCATCATTCACAGTTTTAATCTTCTTTTGGAATTCTTCATCATCAGTCTGAGAACTCTTAATCCTTTCTAGTAAAGATGGTTTGGCAACCATTTGAAAAAGCATTGATGTTTCACCTTCCCTGGTTATTCCCATGTCCATCTTCACTAGCTCCATGAAAATTGGATCCCTTTCAATTCTCATATTGTTCAAAACTCCATGGTCTTTTCTACTCAAAGCATCTGCCACCTTGTTTGCCTTCCCTGGGTGGTAGTGTATCGTACAATCATAATCCTTGAGTAATTCAAGCCATCTCCTTTGCCTCATGTTGAGTTCTTTTTGTGAGAAAATATACTTCAAACTCTTGTGATCAGTATAAATCTCTAATTTTTCACCATAGAGGTAGTGCCTCCATATTTTCAAAGCAAAGATCACTGCTGCTAACTCGAGATCATGAGTAGGATAGTTTTGTTCATGAATTTTCAACTGTCGTGATGCATAGGCAATAACTCTATCATTCTGCATAAGGACACAGCCAAGTCCTTTCTTTGATGCATCACTATAAATAACGAACCCATCATTCCCCGATGGTAGAGTCAATATAGGAGAATTGACTAATCTTCTCTTCAGTTCTTCGAAACATTCTTCACACTCTTTTGTCCAAACAAATTTAACCCCTTTACGTGAGAGCTTCGTTAATGGGTTAGCCAATCGGGCAAAATTCTGGACGAAACGTCGATAATAACCTGCCAAGCCAATAAAACTACGTACCTCAGTTATACTCGTAGGTTCTGGCCATTCTTGGATTGCCTTGGTCTTAGAAGGATCAACAGAGATTCCATCTTTTGAGACAATATGGCCAAGAAAAGAAATCTCCTGAAGCCAGAATTCACACTTGCTAAACTTCCCATATAATTCATGCCTCCTCAGAGTCTTCAAGATAATGCGCAAGTGATTTTCATGATCTTCATAGGTTTTGGAGTATACCAAGATATCATCAATAAATACCACCACAAATTCATCCAGATACTCCTTGAAAACTCTATTCATCAGATCCATGAATACAGATGGTGCATTAGTCAATCCAAACGGCATTACAGTAAACTCGTAATGCCCATACCTGGTTCGAAATGCTGTTTTCGGAATGTCTTCCTTCTTCACACACAACTGATGGTATCCAGATCGAAGGTCAATCTTTGAAAAGTATTGAGCTCCATGCAGTTGGTCAAATAAATCATCAATACGAGGTAGGGGATACTTGTTCTTTATTGTTATAGCATTGATCTCCCTGTAGTCGATACATAACCTCATAGATCCATCTTTCTTTTTAACAAAAAGAACAGGGGCTCCCCATGGAGAAACACTAGGGCGAATAAATCCCTTATTACTCAATTCCTCTAGTTGTTTCTTTAGTTCGACTAACTCTACAGTGGCCATTCTATAAGGGGTCTTCGATATAGGCCTTGATCCAGGAATCAAATCAATGGAAAACTCAACTTCTCGTTCTGGAGGATGTCCAGGTAAATCTTCCGGAAATACATCTACAAATTCTTTCACAATAGGTACATCCTCTATTTGAACATTCCTTTCCTCACCGATAGTTACTTCATTCTCTTCCTCCCCAATAATTGAATTAAGTTGAGCTACTGGGGGTGGGTCTAAATAAGAATTAGGTGGTGACGATTCTGCTCTAAAAATAAGGTGTTCCTTATCATTATCATCAAGAATCGTAACCTCTTTCTTCTTACAATAAATCTTCGCATCATAGTCCGAAAGCCAGTCCATACCGAGGATTATATCAAACTCAATCATAGGTATGACGATGAGATCAGCAGATAAAGAAAATTTATGTGCTCTAATGGGGACTGATTCACAAAAATTTGTTGCAACGATACTTCCCTTAGGAGTTTTAACCGACAACTCCCTTATTAAATCAAATTGGAAATATCTAATTTTCTTAGCAAACTGGGAAGATATGAAACAATGCGATGATCCAGAATCAAATAATGCATTTGCTAAACTTGAGGAAACCATTAAATTACCTGCCACCACGTCTTTCGGAGCTTCTACCTCAGCAGTAGTGATAGCATAAGCCTGGTCTTGATCCCTTGGCCTTTTCTGAGGTAAGTTCTCCTGACGCTTAGGACATGCATTTGCATAATGCCCCATCTCCCTGCAATTGTAGCACTGAACGTTGGTAGCTTCCTTCTTCCCTTTGCAATCATGAGCTTGGTGGCCTTTTTCACCACACTTGTAACAGACTCCCATTCCCTTCAAGCAAGTACCAGGATGTTTCTTCCCGCATTTACCACAAGATGGATATTCAACCTTTCCCTTCTTCCCCTTATTTCCATTCCCAGATTGATCAGCAGGTCTCTTCTTCTCTTGCTTTGCTTTAAAGTCATAAGACTTAGAGAATTCCTTTTCGGTCTTGATAGCACATGAGACAATGTCTTCGTACGATGAAAAGGATTGTGAGACTAACGCTCGACGGAGAAATGGTTTTAACCCATCAAAGAAACGATCAATATTACTTCTTGGGTTACGAATATAATCACCAGCGTACCTCGCTAACCTTGTAAAGTTAGCCTCATATTTTGTGACATTCTCATCCTCCTTTTGTCTCAGACTCAGAAATTGCCTTTCCATGTCTGCTCGATGGTCGCGAGGGAAGTATTTTTCTAAAAACAGCTCTTTGAACTCCCTCCATTCCATATTTGATACTTCATCATCTTCCTTTGTATTTTGAATCAATGACCACCATTGATCAGCATCTCCAGTGAGGCGGTAAACTGCCATGAAAACTTTTTCCCTTTCACTGCTCCCCAAAGCCTGAAATATTTTCTCTAGGGAATTTATCCATTGCTCAGCTACTAAGGGATTTGTACTCCCATTGAACGTTGGTGGTTGTTGCCTCATGAATCGATCTAACATTGATCCTCCACGCTGCGGATCAGGGTGCTCCATACGGGTAAGGTTATTATTCATAACCTGAGTAAGTTGTCCCAGTATGGTGATTAGCTGATCGGCACCAGTTGCATCACCAGCCCCACTATAATTATCTTGAGCAGGAGGGAAATCCCTACATGGAGTGCGTGCATTGATACGGTTTCCATTTCTTCCACTAGGCGCCATTTCTAAACAACGGCATAAACTAGATCAGTTTATGAATCAAAATACATAATCCCATACTTATAAAACACTTAACATAAATTGAACTACTTATGGATATAATCCATAATCATAAAAATGTTTTCTTTGAGGAAGTATATACTCATAAACCCTTCATAATGATTTGTAAAGATAGTGAGAGTTATCCTAAGCATATCCCCCGGGAGTGTCGTAACCAAGAGTGCAGCAAGGCCCGTTGTCGTGCACCAGTTCCCGTTCGAGTCTAGCTCAAAGCGGTGTTTTCGGGTTTTACCCCTAGGTACATCTGTGCCAGAGCCGCCTCTACCTGCTCGTATCCAGACAGGGATGTATTGCTCGGAAAACTCACAAAATCTCTACAATACCAAAATTCTAGGAAGTTCTTCTATACTAATCCTCAAAGTTCATCTTAGGTCTACGTTCTCTAATCAGAGTTTATCTAAATCTAGCTTCCAAGGTTTGTACTAAACTTCCTATGATACCAACTGTAACGCCCCGACCCCAGCTACCCAGAGTCGGTGCATTAATTACATAACATTGGCATGATCAAAAGAAAGATCAAATCTCGAAAGACCGATTAGTTTAGTAGCCTTGGAAACACTAGATATAATCATAAAGTTTTACATTACATTTCAAAGTGAAAAACTACTACAACAACAAAATCTTCATATCCACACTATTAACCCCTCATAATATCCCTGCAAGTCAATCATAATTTACTTCTTCACTTCCTGGGAAAAATAAAACATAGAAAAGGGGTGAGCTCAAATGCCCAGTAAGGATAACAATATAGCGGAAACTTTCATCAATAAGAATAAACATTTAAGGCAATGTATAACTAAAACAAAAGCCTTTTAAACATGAACTTTCAACATGGTATGGCATAAATAAAATGAAATAATGCCATTTACTTATTCACATGGATATTCTACTAATCGAATAATCACATGCAAAAATCAATAACCACTTTCATAATGTTGGAATGCATAATGCCAGACTATCATTACCACATAGCCAAGGCCTCGTGCCAAGACTACAAATAAGATTTTGTCAAGGCCTTGTGCCAAGACACTAGTTTGTCTCATGAGACCTACCGATGCATCGAGGAGCTATAGCGGGCTCCACCCATCACTTATTAAGTCCAATGCATTCCCATATGAAAAGGTTTAAACATAACATAAACATTCGTATTAAAACTAACATACGAAATGTCAATACTTTCACAATAAACTATGAATGGTATAAAAATAGCACATCCACAGTCAAACATATCTCAAAACCTTCAATACAATATAGAAGTTTTGTATCATAATAAATCAACTTCAAATAATCTTAAAATCCATCAAAGGATGTTGACATAGATGAAATCAAAATTCTTTTTAAAGAAATATCTCCTTTTATTTTGAAATCATTTAAGATCCATATAAAATAAAACATTTTCTTTGAAAATATTCTTATAAGCTTGTAAGGAAAGCTTTGAAGATTTTATAACGGCGTAAAATAACCGCACCCGCCATATAAGTTAAAAAAACATTCTTACCTCAATTCTGTCGAAAAGGTTAAAAAAGGACCTTGTTTTGAAAACGACGGAAAGATTCCTTTATAAACCTCTTATAAAAAGTCAAAAAAGGGTATAAATGAATTTAACCCATATTCTTGTAAACAGTAAAAATGTTTTGAAATACATTTTTAAGAAACATGGATGTGGATGATAAAGAGATCCCAGTAGATTATTACATATAAACAACCTCGGATAATGAAGAGATTGTGAAATAACCCTTACCTTGTACTTTTCCTTGGTTGGGGTAGGTTAACCTCCTGTATAATGGTGAAATAATTGTTATTAAATTATACAAGAATCATATATATTAATATGATATCATATATGATCTTTTAACATTGATTTATTAATAATATCTTAGAATTATCATCGTTTCGGGTGTTAACTTACTCATTTTCTTTTATATGTTTTGTTACATAAGCCATGTTTGTTGTATCTTCTTCATATCCAGAATGATATCAAGTCCTTAAACATCATTTTTAAATCATAAAATGATAATTATACTTGAATGGATACGATGGAGAATGAATCTCATCGCGTTCGTGGAGACGGTAGTCCGTACGTACGCACGAGCGACAATATCATTCTTTTGATATTAAAATAATATATAAATGAATGGTATATCATATATACAGAATCATTAACATGTTATATTTATTATTTACATGAGTTACACATCATTATTATACCCATCCAAATAATATTATATTGAATAACAATTACACCACGACGTGGAGACGGTAAGCCGTACGTACGCACGTATGGTGACATGTTATTCAAAGGGTGGATAGAATACTGAATATGGTTGTACCATACTTATAATAACATCACAGTATATGTAAGATACTGGAGTTATTATTTTAGAATGGTAAGAACAAAGGAAGAAGAAGTGGAAGAAGAAATGAACTTAGAAAAGGGTGGTGAAATCATTACCTCTTCTTCGGGTTCTTCCTTTTGATTTGATCAAAAGGGCTCCTTAGGTTGGCTTTCTGATCCAACTAAGGCCTCTAGGTTGTAGTGAGGGATGTTGGGAGATTATTTGTGCAGAGTTTTGCCGAACCAAAAGGCTTTGAAGGTGTGAAGAAATGAGAAGGAGGAGTGCCCTTTTATAAGAGGGGTGAGGGGCACCTTTGGAAAAGCTAGAAATATTAATTTATAATAAATTCATATTCGGTTTCTAAAGGCTCCAAAGTTTACTATTAAAAGGATGAGGTGGGGATAGGTCGAAAACAACTCATCCAATAGAATTTAGACAGGTTTGGGTACTTATATTAACCTTATCTTTAAGTATTAACTCTAAGTTAATTAGTTTCACTTTTACAATGTCTCTTTGTATTTTTAAATAATATGGTTAATAAACTTACTATATAAATCCAAGAGACCCCCAAGTGGTCCATTAATGATTAACCTATCATAATATAAGTCTCTTGGCCGAACCTTAGATTTTTAGGAATTTAATATCAATTAATAATATAATATTTGTTTTAAGAACTCTTTTATGTCAATTTTGACACTATTCAATAGTTGATTTTTGTGAAACTCATAACAGATTGATTACTTCGAACAAAGTCCATTAAATCAATCCTAATATATAATATTAGCCTAGAAAAGTAGTTTAATTCATTAAAAGTTTCATATTATATTTATTTGGGTATTTATAATATCAATTATTTTAATTTTTCACTATTTTAGTAATTACTGCATCATCATTGTGTCATAAATAAAATAAATTATTTAATGTCTAAAAATTATAAATAAACTATCATTATGTAGGAAATCTTTTTAGCTTTCTAATGAATATTTATAATCTAAAATCCAACATATATAACCCTATGTAAAAATTGTTGTTCTAAAAGATATATGCTTGTGTCATTTTTGTATTCATTTTAACTAAATTAAAATAAAGTGTCATTATCACTTACAAGTGGATCCATGGGGTCCCAAAATAGACCCAAAGATTCCCATGGTCGACCATGTATCAACCAATAGGGTTGAGACACGTTTTAGGGTAATTTAGTATTATTATAATATTATTTTTTTTAACCCTTATTTACCGGATTTACCCTTAACAATGGTAAATAAAATATTTACCGCAGTAATTATTCAAAATGTCTAAAAATAAAAGTTACCTATTTACACAATTTGAACATCCTGATTCCAAATATGGAATCCATTTTTCTAAATTCAAAACACAGAAGTGGCAGAAATTAATTTAAAATTAATTCCCGCTGTCAAAACAAAAAGCGTGTTTTTAAGAGATAATGACTATCAAAAGATTGACACTTGTTTATGTTCGGTTTAATTGTATAATTATGTCCAATGACCAACATTATATTAAATGGTAAAAATATATTCTAAATATACTTTAAAACCACTCAAATTCACAATTTATAACTATTAATTATTTTGATTAAAAAAGTTGTTTTTAATTAAAATTTAGAAATTTTCACTATTCATCAAAATATGAAAGTTATCCGAAATGTACCAAAATTTCACCCTAGGCTAATTTTGATATTCCGAATCTAAAAATGAAGTCCATTTGGAAATATTGAATATATATGATTTCAAAAAGTAGGTATTACTATTCACAACGGCTAGTTTAATTAGTTGTGGTGTGTGTTAGAACTCAAGGTTGCGTACAACACACGCTATCGCATTATTCGAAGGGAAACGTACCATAGAAGCTTGGGGTGTTACACAAACCATCCACTATCTTACTTTCCTTGTGCCACCTTAGAAGACCAAAAGCACGTCAACGCATGCCGTAAGATGAGGTTTATGGCTCATCAGCCATGGAAAATGGAGGAGGTGGTTGACATTATGGATGGCCATAGGAGGGAAGGCAGTGTTCCCACTGCGCCACTAGTGAATTGAAGCAGTGGTTGAAACCATGACGAAGGCCGAACCTGCCTTTAGTGAGTTCGGCGGCACCGTCGCCACACCAACCGAACGGCCTCTGGGCCGTTCCATAATCTGGGTGACCAGGGGGTTACACACCCCGTGTCAGACCGAACTGGGCCGCCGCCCTCACACCGGACCACTACCCTCGGATCGGGCCACAACCCTCAGACCGGGCTGTTTTCCATGTGGGCTGCCACCCTGCCGGCCGCCGCCCAAGCAGACCACCACCCTAGTGGGTTGCCACCCCACGCGAGTTGGGCCGCCCCCTTGCGGGCTTCCCTATTCTGGTCAGGCCGCCCTTGTCGACCGCACCCCTTGTGGTCCGCCCTTATTCTGGTTGGGCCGCCCCTCTTGCAGGTCGGACTAGACATTGGCCCAGCGGGCCGAGTCCACCCTGGCCCCGCCCAGATAGAGTCAGGCCTGGTCGGTCTGACCAGGTCGACCCGGACTCGGGAACAATTGGACCCAAGAACACTTAAAGTGGCATATCTTAAGAATCAGACGTCTGTTTGATGAACCGTCTGTAGCGTTGGGATCCTTGTATTGAGATGGTACTTTTGATGTACTCCAATTGAGATTTAGAGAAATTTGGAGTACGGCTGGGTTCGATCGAACATGAATCCAATTGGGCCCTCAGAGCTAAAATGCTCATAACTCACAGACCGGGCGTCTAATTGACGCGACATCTGTCACATTGGAACCCTTACGACATGGTGGTCCTTTGGGTTACTCATTTTTGGAGATTAGTTGTGGTTGAGGTATGACCGATATCTCGAGGGGAATATTCTATGGAACTTGAGTGCACCAGGTGTGAGGAAACCTGTGGAGGATGCACGGAGTTGGACCTTAGAGGAGGCTTATCGTAGAGACGATCGTTCGAGAGTTGTACATAAACTTCAAGTAGGATCCTTGGAGGGTGTTCAGAAGAGTTGTTTTCAGCTTTACATGTAATTTCCAGTTGGGCTTGTATTCTGGACCCTTTACTTACTCTACACACCTTGTTTACTTTATAGTTTACTTTGTGCTTGTATCTTGTTGTGTTCTTGGTTTGTGTGAGTTTACAGGTTTAAAGGCAATGTCTTCCCAGTTTTAGGGGTATGCCTTTCTGGTGCTAGACATCATCCCCTAGCCTATGGAAAGAAGGCTTGGGGATGTCACGGCACGGGCCTTGGGGGACAGGTCATGAAAAAGAAAAGGAATTTGCACCTTGTTGACATGAGTCATATCATTTAGTCATTTAACCCTTTTTCATTTTTGGGTGTTACACAAACCACTGGGAATGTGTTTCAGTAATAAATTCTAATGGTAATGAGGGCCATGGATAGGAATCATACATTAAGAAATGATTTATATGGTGGGGATCACCATAATATTGAGGATAAATAAATTGATAATAGTGTCATACATTTCAATAAATGGTCATGGGTAAAAATTATCTTTTTTTTTCTATGATGGTGATGATTGGTGGATCAATTTTGGATGAATAGTGTGCCTCATGTTTAGATTTTCATGGTGGAAGATCATTTGGTGTTTGTAGATGTAACCTAATGAGTTATTTTTAATTAATTACTAGTATAAGTCAGGTTTAATGGTTGAAATACCATAAATAATTCTTAAATAAGATAAATCATTTGGTGGGGGTTCTTGTAAAGAACTTTTTTATATGAGTTTTGAAATTTTGAGGTAATTTGAATATTTTATTTCTAAAGAAAGGTATGTATGATAACCAGTGTTGAGATCATGTTTTAAAAGTATATTACCTATAAATGAGAATTTTAAGCATTAAGAATGAGTCATTGGAGGTGTCTAAGTGCTCAGGTTAATTTCTAGATAATCACATGGCACCCTAGGGCTTGTCCCTATGAGAAATAGCCTATAAAATGCCTTGGTTAGTCATTCTAATTATCAAGGTGGCACCATGGGTGTACACTTGTCAAATAAATCTAGCTTTTAATTCCCTAACTATTAATTTTTTCATGGAATGGGGGTTATGCAACCCACCATGTCATAGTTCACAGGGTTCGAGCAATTTGATAATTGTCATGCCTAAGGGGTGCCACATGTGGGACATAGAGATAGAGAAATAACCTGGCTAGGCATTTAAATGGACATTTTATCATAGGTGTATCCAAAATGAAAAATTAATCTCCACCACAACATTGATCTTGGAATGTTTTTAGGGAGATATCTTTTTCCATCATGATGAGATGGGAAGATCATGGTCAAGGTTTTGGGTGTGTCAGACTCCTCGTTGGTTTCCTAGGTGTGCACCATGACATAGTGCAAGACCTGGCACATTTCATGGTGTGCCATAGTGTTTTTAAAATGAGAGGAAAATTCATTTTTACCCCACCTTGATTATTTATGGGTTTGTACACATTTTTCTTTTCTTCCCAAACATGCATGGGAAAACTGATCTCCTTCTCTTCTCTCTCGATTCATTTTGATTTAGTGTGGGTTTTTGTGTGTTTTTCATAGAAATTTGTTGCGAGATTCCCCCTCCCAATTATCCATTGTTCTTATCTTTATATCTTCTTAGAATTTTGGGTAACACAAATTAGGGTTTCATTCATTATTCCACTGAAGCATAGTGTAATCATCCTTATATTGAATGTTCATGGTATGTCTTTATTAGAGATGTCCTGAGATGACAATCACATGGAATTGCACAGTATTTCATAAAAGGTGCATTTCCTGGTGAATTTATTTTAGGTTTTTAATTAACTTTTATGATTTTAGTGTCTTATTGGATTCTTCTTGTTTGGAACTTACTATAGGATATTTCAAGAGTGGGTTATGGAACTTTTGTGTATGGTTAGTCATGGTTTCAGTGTGATGAGGTCTCTTGATGAGTTGTTCAAAAATTATTCCAAATTACTTTAAATACAAAATTTGCTTAAATTATTTAATTAATTATACTTTTATTTTAATTAATTAATTTTTATTATTTTATTTATTTAGGTCCTTGTGTGTTTTAAGGGGGTTGATTTATTTGTATGGTCTTGGCCAAGAGCATTCAAGTAGCTTCAAGGGGAATAACTTTGTGGATGAAGTATGTGGACCTTTGATCATACCCCTTCTAAGAAATGCATTTTATTTATATGGGATATGATATATAGTATCCCCACTATTGAAAAATCATTTTAAAATTAAATAAATTGTTTAAATAAAATTTAATGACTATTAATGGAATAAACAATGTTCCAAGGGACACAATACACCATTGTGCATTGGCTGGATGCATCTGTCACTGATGGATGAGGCCTCCATTATGATGATGTTATTAGTGAAATTTTAACCCTAAGAGATGAGGTTTAAAAAAAAGTATTTATTATGATGAACATAGATAGGTTATTAGACTATTAAGTGGGAATGTGTGATGAATTGAGAATGGTTGGACCAAGTAGGACATACTATAACTTTGAGGATTCGTAGAGTTGTTATTCTAGTACAATGATCATGGGATGAGTTTTTTTATCCATTGAGATGTGATAACCATGGTAGGTGTTCCTTGGGTAAGATTTGAATGGGTTTGGTTCATAAGGATATACCTAGTTATGATTTGGGTATTATGATGGTCTTTATGCAATCTATCTAGAGAGTTTCCTATATGGATTGCATAAGAGTCCAATGAGGACTTAAGATGTTATGACTATGTCAATGGATGTGATTCCCTAAGAGTGTCAAGGTTTTCTTAATTGATGAGTTTTATATTGAGGGACCCCTATAGGGACTCTAGACTATAAAGTGACATAGGGGGACTTAAAGGGCTCTCTAATGATATAAAAACCCCTTAGATTGTGTGAAATTAATGGGTAGTAACAATTATGGGAGACACCTTAGAACCCAAATCAATGTTGTCATCTTATTATTATTGTGATGGTGGATAAGTCATGAACTTGTGAGGATAATCATGGATTTATGAGATGGGATTGAGAAGCTAGTTAACCCCAACAAGATGAGTTTTATGGCCTGATTTGAGTGGGACAAACTTCCCTATAAGATGCATTGAGGTATATGGGATTCCATGGATGACTTCCTTGTATCTATCCTTCATACCTACTATATGAAGATAGATGGGAGGTATGTACTTCCCCCCAATGAGAATTATATTTGAGATGATTCAGGAGGGATTCCTTTCTCTTAAGTAATCAATATTTTATGATATATTTCAAGAGGGAATCACATTCTCCTGATGATATGTATACATGAGATGATCTCGTAGGGACGACCTAGACCCTAAGTAATTAGTTACAAGTGGATGCCTAGTAATTTCTCTAAATATCTAATAATTTATCCTAATACTACTATATTTTTTCTAGTAATTTATCATAGAAATCATCCATGGTCCTTTAATTGGTTTCCATGGTTGTATGAGATACTCAAAACCACTATGACATTAGTCTAAGTAGGTTTGTCTTAATCCTGGTTGTTATGATAGAACCTAAGGAACAAAAGTGGTTATTTATTTATGCTTCCTCGGATTATTTATTTACTCAACTGAGCATATAACATGTTTATATCCAAAATTTACAAGTTATAGATTAGACCACATTGGTGGTTCCCTATTGAGTTGTACTAAAACCCTACTCAGATGATCATAGAACTTGGTTACTCGAGTAGTCTTCACTAACTACAGGTTCATATTGGGAAAAGGTATGACATTAATAATTTATCTAAATAGATTTCATGAAGTCGGGATGTGGATGAGGTATGGATTTGGGTTAACAGTAGAACATTATACTTGTATTTATTTTATTTATTGTGTGTGTGACTAACCAAGTGGGGAATTATTCTATATGTGATGGAATGACCATGAGTCTATATGACATATTACTTCCACATAAATTTATTATATCATGATAATTTTTATTTATATTGCATGCTCTCATGATTATTATTGTGAGGTGGAATTTTTGTTATTTTTCTATTATTGCACACTTTGGTATGGGGTATAGTTTCAACATGGTAATATCCCAGACCCCCCATTGTTAGTCAATATCATCCAGATTATGGAGAGGCATTTTAGAGGTCTTATAGTGACCCTAAACGGTTACTGTTGAATGAATCGAGGTGGGGATGTTACACATTTTATCCTATTTTGTCAAAGGGGATTTCCACATAACCTTCTTAAGAACTGAAGGAAATATGTGATCTTTATTTTACCTCTATCTACATATACTACATTTCTTACAGTCATTTAAAATTAATTTTCATTCTAATATAGCATGCAGTCATTGGAAAAATGATGCATTTTATTTGAAAAGAATCACAGCTGGTCTATTAACTTTGATTCCTTATAATAATATTTTGGAATGTTTACACCATCAGGAAGATATTACATCATAAAATAAATAATATAGTCAATACCTCTATTACTAAATCACTACATCGTTATCCTGTTAAATAATCAAATCATGAATTCTTGTTTGGTCATATTAACCCACCCTGAATATATTGATATCTTAGAATCCTATAACACCTCTTAAAATATAACAACATCATCATTCTGGATATGTGTTTCTAAACATGACATTGAATTTTCTGTCTTTACTCAAAAAAAATCATCGGCACATTCTTTAGTTTAAAACGAAAATGAAACTAATTAAATATCATATCCTTCACACCACACCTTTCATGTTTGTTGAAATTTTTTAGTTACTGAAATCTTTCTATATTTTCTTCAAATACATCAGAGTTGGTTTGAAATACTACTCCAGTGATATGATAACTTACTTCATCATTAGCTTACCATGGTCTTTCGATGTAATAATAAAAAGAGTATCAAATAGGCTCCTTCTCTAGTGTATTATTAAATGAAAAATCCAAAAACATTTCAAACTAATTCTAAGACCCATTCAATACTTGATCAAGTGCATACATATAATTTATATCCATAATTATAAAAAAAAAATACAGAATACAATTTAACAACTCTTAATTAACCATATTAATTTGGTGAAAAAATAATAATGAGATTTTAAAATTATAAAAAAATAGTACAGTCTATAAATATAAAACTTATGAAAATATAAAAGTAAAAAACTATTAAAAAATTAATAAAATTTTAAATGTATACATAATTTTAAAACTCATTTAAATTTTATAAAGTTATAATTCTTTTGAAATGTATATAAATTTACAAAATTATGTAAAATTATAAAAGTATATATATTTTATAAAAGTTTTCATGATTTATAAAAGTATTTAGTTTTATAAAATTATAAAAGTATGAAAACAAAATATAAAAAAGTGAAATTTATCAAAGTAAAAATTATAATAACTTTTAAACATATAAAACTATAATAGTATATAAATTTATAAACATATAAAACTTTGAAATTATATATAAAAATTAAAATTTTAATCATAAATTACATATATATAATCTAATATACTATTAAATTTTTAAACGTATATAAATTTATGAACATATGAGTCTGTTAGAGTATAATTAATTATTAAATGTTTATATATAAATTATAAAACTATAATACAATATACAGCAATGTTTAAAAAATTATATAAATTTATAAATTTATAAAACTATAAAAGTATAAATGTTCTAAAAAATGTTATATATAAATTATATATGTATGATATGATATGTTATATAATTTATAAATGTATATATAAGTATAAAAAAAGGCATATATACAAGTATAAACATAACATAGTCAACTTATTTAAAAAATTAAATTTATATTGATTAGTATTTATAAATTTATAAAAATAATGATTAATATTAACAAATCAAATGAAAACCCAAATTAACACACCAAATAATACCCATTTTTAGAAAAAAAAATTATTTTGAAAACTATTGAAAAATAATATATTATAAAAAACTATGAAACCCTAATTAATACCCAAGGTACTAGAAATAAATTTGTAAATAATTAAACATATCAATATTCATATACCTTCGATCCAAAATTGAACATAGAAATAGGAATTCGAGTCTGCAATGAAAATTTCTAAATAGAGGGAAAATAGCTAGAATATAAGGTGTGGGATGGAATGATACTCGATGATGTAGAAATAGTAAGTTTGATGGTGAGGGATGAGATAGGAGGGGTTTCCATCAAAGTCTTTGGGAATGTCAGAGACCTTGGGAGGCTTTGTGAAGAATAATGAATTGGGTGAGAAATAATGAATCATGATGGTTTCGTTGGGTTTTATTACACTTTTATTATAACTTTTAAAAACCATAAAAAAGATTCTCTTTTTTTATGGTTTTTTTAACTGTAAAAATATCAATTCACAGACTACTTATAATTATAGTTGATAGAAATCAAAAAAACATAGACCTATTATCATGGTTTTATAAATCATGATAATATATCCATGAAAATAACCAAAAACATCTAGTAGTAAGTTCACCCAAGACATCAAAAAAACTCCATCTAGAAGCACAAGATATAATAAAAAATGAATCCTTTTCAAATTTATGGAAACCTCCCCCCATATGGCGTCAATAGAGAATATAATTTTGGATTATAAAAATAGAAAATTATGGATTTATCTTGATCATGGATAGATTCAAATGAGTTCCATGAGTGAAAAAATCATGACATCATCATTCATGATGTACATACCAATTGATGGGCTTAGATTTTCATGTGGTAGTGATCAAAGAAAAAAGGAACCTTTTTAATATAATTACACTAGTCTTGGATTCCTTCATCAATATAATTCATCTCTACCATCAACTGATCTTGTAATTCCTTCAAATAAAGCAATTAATCATCCCACTTCAATTATAAAGTCCCAATATTACATATCTGACACAACTTCCTTCATATAACCTTCATAATTTACCTACATTAACTAAAATACATTTATTATACAATATAATAAACATTAAAATATAAACAAATAATATAATTCTCCTTAATATATAAAAAACATTTCTAACATTCAAAAAACACTTATATTTTCACACAGTTATTACTGAAAACAAAATTTAGTAAAAATGAAAATATAAATTAAAACATATTATTAAAAACATATTGAAATTAAATATCATTATATAAACACACTAAAAATATTTAACACTGGTAACTATTTAAAACTATAAAAAATTAAATCATTTATCATAAAAATATATCTCAACAAATTTGAATGTGAAAACACAAAATTATCAATAATTTAAATCAAAATTCAATTCTACCTTAACTTCTAAAATATTACAATCTAAATATATTTTTACTAAAAATAATATATGAGACCATATTCATAATTTTCATTCAAAAACATAGATTCGTGAAATAATGGTAAATATAAAGGAAATATTATCAAATAAGGGGATATAATCAGTGAATTCTATAGAAAATATACAACCATTTCATACCTTATCATGGAATTATCCTTCCTTTTTCCATCTAGTATTCACTTAAAAAGTAATGTCTCATCGTACTATCTCAAACAATCATGGATGATGCATTTATAAAGGTAAATAAAATATATATCTCTCTCCACTAATGATCAAGATCAATCCATGTTCTTTTTATTTCTTCTCCTTTATCCATATTTAAGGTTTTTATAATTTTCAAATAAATCCACTTAGAATAATTATGAGATATATTAATCTATATTTTTATTCCATCACAAAAAGAGAATTCATTTAAATCTAGATACTTTTTGGAATAAAAATTATCCTGGAGTGATGCTCATTATCACATCACAATTTAAAAAATAATGTATTAATATGATTCATCGTGGTATAATATTCATTCAAACCCAAATAAAAAATTGTTGGATAAAGTCTCTTAAAACTTTTTCAAAAACATAATCTGATTTTCACATGATATAAATTTATTATGGAATGACTAGATAGATTATGGTGTGAAATGTTTAAGTCATCATCTCTATAATAGACATGTTGTGGTGTGGGAAACATACTCTATAGCATGATGTGTTCTTTCATTAAAATTTTTTACATAAAGTTTTCATTATCAAAGAAATTTTAGTGGGAAATGATCTATTATGGTGTGATCAAAATCTTATAGTACAAAAATATTCAAAAATAATAGGCATACCTACACCAAAACATCACGAATTATGATAATATAACAATACCCATTTATTTGTTCCTTATAATAACATCATTCCATAAAAATTATGTCTTGCATTATGATTCTAAAATTAGCATATATTCTCTCTTAACTTCATCACATTTTGGTGTAATTGATATTGCATCATGATCTAATGAATCAGTATAAGTATTTAATCAATTACATAAGAATTTAATCCTTGCATGACATAGATCTATTGTACTATGACTTATATAATATGGTTTTACATTAAATTCATTTATGTTCGTGTCCATAATTATTTTATAGCCTTCTCTATAATTAATAACATTTTTCAAAATTAATTATTATTCATTCAAAATAACTCATACTCATACTCCAATCTTAAGAAAGAATCTTCATTATCTTTCTTAATTATTCAAGTGATAATAATGTGATATATTAATCTTTATGTTAATAATAATAATATCCTCAGTATTAATTACAATAATCATCTATAGAATCTATTTATATAAAATTCATTAGTGTGTCATGTTCTCTTCATTAGTTGAATCCTTATTCCTCTACTTTAGGTGGTTCATTCCACCACACCATCATTTTTTATACTGTTTGTGAAATACCCCCACCCCTTGGTGAACATTAAATCATATAGAAAATGAAAAATTCATTGATCATCATAAGGTATTATAATAGTTTAATTATTAATCATACTATGTGTGATACCCCAACCACCAAGAGTTCTTCATGAGCTTATCAAGGCATGTTTTATTTATGTACTTTCCTATAAAAAACTCTATATATCCCTTGATGAAACTCCTCCATGATCTAACCAATATATGTGATGAACTCCAACATCTTCTTGATTCAACATAATCAAATTATAAACTTATTCAATAGTCATTTATTAAATTATTCTATAATATGAAATGATATTCTTCCAAGGTGGATCACTTCACCTTATATTTATATCAATCTATTAATTTGTATCTTTAATACAAGATCCAATATTTTATATAGGATACAAAACAATCTCTCTTTAAATATTTATATTTATAATGAGTATCAAACCCATCAATATTAGGTATAACTAAACATTAGAAATATATTTAGTATAAAATCTCCCTTGATCTCATAAATCTCAATAATTAATTAAAAATATTGTATGGATTAATATTGTCAACAAATATTGATAATAAATCAAATAAAATGTAGAAAGTCATTAATATACATTTTATTCATGACATATATAGGAACATCAATATCCCCCTTTGGATTTTTAGGAAACATGACCATCATAAATCCTCATTATCAAAACCTAAATTGGTTTTCTAAAAACCATAAAATTTATCAAAACAAAATTAGTAACAAAAGGTATTAAATCCCCCATTTCTTAACAAAATTAATTCTTGAATTTCAGTAAAGTGTCTTTGTATTTTTTATGTCTCTTATCCACCATTTAAAACATAATATAAAGGAAAAACATGATCGTGAGTTTTTGGGATTATACATTAGTATCCCCCACTTGATGTTATTAATAATTCCATCCCCCAATGAATCATGTTCCCTTAACCCACTTCTTGGGGATCTAATAAATTTATATCCTTAAAATTTTAAACCCTCTTTAAAATTGAAACGGCATTTCTTTTCTCTATTTTAGATCCCAATAAATATATTTAAAAATTCAAAAAAAATAATCATCTTCATAATTTTAAGTGGTAATCCAAATCATGCCCATACGATAACGATTTATCCTCTCAATAGTCTTCATTTACAAGTTATAGAATCTAAATATTTCAATATATAATAATATAAATATCAATTGATCATTATAATAAAATAATAGAAAACACATTATATGAAATAAAATAGATAATTAAATAAAAATATATATTTAATAAATTATTCTCTATAAAATAAATTCCATATTGAAATAACTCCAATGATTTTAAAAATGATCATACCCTTTCATGTTAAAATATTATAATATAATTTTAGAATAAATAAGCAAAGAGGTTCCAGTAACTCATACCTTATTTTTTTGAAGTATAAGGTTATCCAATTTATAAGAACCTTGGCTTCAAAGACTTTTATATTTACCTATAATCCTTTTCCCCATTCTTTACATATTTTTTACTAAACCAATGATATGATTTCATGGAAACATCAATATAATTTTGGTGTTATCCCTTATCCATTTTAGCCACTACCTTGATATCCATAATCCCTAAATAATTTTCAGAGGTTATAATATTTATCCCCATATATGAACTAGTATAAACACTCTTATAAGATTTTAGATATTGAAATCCACTTTTAATATATCTCTATTATTTCTTCAAAGTGAATTAATAACACTAAACTATAAAAAAAAGATTAAGAATTTTCTATGTAACTGGATTATTATTATCATTTTTATCCTTTAATTGGTTAGTGAGATCCTATTTATTTTCTTAAAAATAATTCACATGAGTATTATTATGACTATTATTCTTATAATAATTAGAATCAACCTTAAAAATTTATTGCTCTAATACCCATTTGAAATAATTCATGGTTGTGTGTCCTAGTTTTTTAATTATTAACAGGTCTCTTTAATTCCCCTAAGATTGGTAGGAACCTTCTATTTATTTTTATATAATTTTACTTATCTCCTTTTATTATTTCAATGATAAAAATTAAACTCATAGTTCATCAATTTATGTCTAAAACAATTATCCATGTGAAAAACTCTTTTGTATTTGATTCTTACATGAAAATATTATTTCTATAAAATTTCAAGGGTTACATTACTACTTTTTAATTTTACTAGGATGTATAATTTCCTATTTTTAGTGAGTATTTTGATGATTGATCTTCATCATGTGTGGGTCACACCTAGACTCTTTCACATTCTCTTTTGGTTGTATGTCATTCACATTATTTATTTTATTCATCAATTTTTCATGATTGAAATTAGTGGTCCTTAGCAAAGATTTTTCTCTCTCCCATTTAACCTCTTCTTTATAGTTTGTTAGGGGGTCCATAATGAAATAACTTCCACAAACCTTTTAAAATTTTCCTCCATTTTTAATCTTCAAATATTTCTTGAGATTTTATCCATTATAGTTACTTTTTTTTCTTTTAGTGATCCACTTGGTTTTATAAACCAAAAAAAAGGTTTATTTATTCTCTTATGATTTATCAATAAGCTCTTGTAATAATATAAAAAGTAAAATTTTATGCTCATTTGAATCCAAAATTTTATATTTCAGGCCACTTATCTTCATAGATTTAAAAATATATAATTATGGAACATATTTTTTATATTTATAAACTCATTATTGAATCTTTGTGTTTATCCTATTATACATCCATGGTGGATTGGTGAGACATAAATTCAAATTTATAGGAATTAAATTATGATTTAACTTATAATAAATATCTACTCATAAATCCTACATCATCTTAAGCCAAATCAATCCTCTACTTGAGAATTAAAATCATGGTTTGAAGTTTATTTTATTTCTCAATTTATATATAATTTTAGTAAATGATCACATGATAATTTTTTATAGAATACATTAATTTACTTAACTTATTTACCATAAATCTCATTTTATTCCTCATTGTATTTATTTTTATAACTTATACTTTTCCATTCTAAACAATATATAAAATACTAATGAAAACATCTTATAATTAGGATTAATTGTGTAAAAGATCAAGTAAAATATATTTTTTAATAAAAATATATAACTTTAAATACAATATAAATTCATTAAATAATGTATAAAATCAAAAATATCAATTTAAAATATAGATTCAACTATAGTAATTTTTTTAATTCCTATGGGGAAATTAATTTTTAATAAAATTATGAAATGTAATAAATATGTATCTAAGAAAAAAATATTATCACTTTTTTCAAGATCCTATTGGGATCATACATGAGAATGTTATGAATTTTAAAATAAAGATATATCCTTGTCTCTTTTATTTTAAAAAGATTCTTTATAGTGAAACTTTTGATCATAGAGTTTGAGATAATTACAACAATGATGAAAACTTCCTGATATCCTTAGGGGAATAATTTCTCTCATACTGATTTTGAATCCAAAATGGGTGATCATAAATCAGTGAGAGGGTTGATTCAGGGTTCTATGATATATTAAAAAACATCAATCTTTTCCCATTCTTCCAAACATCATTCTACTGGTACATTCTAGAACAAGGATAGCATATGATAAAATAATGAAAAAATAATGATGACAATGAAAATGAGGAGAGATAGATATATAATAATGTAAATCACATTACATGAGGGATTAAAAGTCTTAAACTCTCTTTTTACTGAATTTTTATGACCTTGGTGTCTAATGGTTATCATCTCATTGTCTACTTTTATGTCCTATTATCAATGATTAATGGTTCAATGAATGAAATGGAAATGGGGTCCTAAACTCATAATACTTTATATTATAAATACAAAGTAAATATTTAGAAAAAGGGAAGTTACTAGAATGTGAGATCCTTCTTCTATATTCTTCATGTGATTCTATGTCAACATATCTTGTGTTAACTATTCTTATCTCAATCATATCCTGGTTAGGTGTCCCTATCCTACATTTTTCTCCATTGAGTACTCACTTGAAAATACATTATTTTGTAATCTCATCACACCATCCCAAAGTCACTAATATGATCTATTTATATAGGAATCTCATATCTCTATATCACTATTAACATTCATGTTCAATCCATAAGTCATAGATTTCCTCTCCCAAATCATTATTTCAAGTCCACATAATTCCATTTCAATGATCTATAAAACGACAAGTAAATCTTATTTAAACTTCACATTACATCCTTACAATATAATAAATTTTAATTTGGATACTTTTATAGAATAAAACTATCATAGAATGATTCCATTTATTGCGTTGAAATACAAAAAAAACTATGTAATATGATTCATCTGGGTGAATTTATCTTTCAAACTCATATCTAAAATTATCAAATAAAATCTCTTGAAACTTCCTCAAAAATCACCCAAATTCATACCACCTTTGATTATATAATAGTATGAGTATACATATTTGTGAATTAAATGTTTAATTTCTTATATATGTAATATAGGTGTTGCAATATGAATAATATTAACTATTATATGATGGTTTTGTCTTTTAAAAATAACCAAGCATAAATATTTCATGACTTGTGAGATTATGAGATAAAATCCATTATTCTAGAATGATATTTATCGTGTGTAATAATAGTAATCAACTCCAATAGATAGACTCAATCAAAAAAACACAACCTTAGGTCATGGTGCAATACCAATATAGGATAGAACTTGTAATTTGTTTCTAGAACATCATAGTATAACTGATATTTTTTGCATCATTATTCTCATGTTAGAGTAAATTTTCCCTCATTTTCATATAATTTTAATGTAAGGAGATTTAAATCATGACATTATTCATTAGTATAAGTGTTTAATCAATTAATTCCTAAAAAATTAAGGTGTGACATAAATACATTATACCATGACTTCTTAAAACATGGTTTTATAGTAAATTAATTTATTTTCAAATCCCCAGTTATTCTCTAAACTTATCTATAATCCATAATATATTCTAGACCTTATTATTATTCCTTTGAAACAACTCAAGTGCATCCTCTAATCATGATCCAAATTCTTTATTATATTTCTTAATTATCCAAGTGATAAACATGTTATATACCAAGATCCATGTCAATCGTAAGAATATCCCCCATGGTACCTATACAAAAAAACTAAAAAACAATTATAAATGAAATATATTATTGTTTCATGAACTCATCATATTTATAATCCATAGTTACCTCATTTTTTGGATCCCTGAAACCATAACATTAGTGTGTATTGGGATTATAGAAAATTTATTCCCCTTGGTGAACATGAAATCATATTTCAAATGGAAAATTTCTTCATCACCAAAAGTTGTCCCAAGATCTAAGTTGTTCTTATTAATCCATGTGATTCTCAAATCACCAACACATATGTATAATCTACCTAGTACATTTATTCTATAATGACTTTCTTCTGAAAAATATTTATATATCCCTTCCTTAAACTCTTCGAAGATACAAAAAATGTATATTATAAACTCCAAAATATTTTTGATTCAACATAGAAAACATAGAATCACCTCCCATGGTGATCTTCCAACAACTGAATTTTATTTATTTCAGTGGATATAGATATTAGATATGTTCCAAATATAGAGCAGAATAATAACTGGTTTGAAATTCTAGTTTTTTATTTGGAATTTGAATTTAGGAATGCTATGAAAATATTAAAAGGGATGTTTACAAGTTTTTGGATATGGTGTTGTATTATTGGGTTATGTTATAGGGATTTAAAATATGGATAATGGTTGGGTGGTGGTTGTGGCATGCCACCAACTACTCTCTTTGGTAGAACTAGTCACCCAATGAAGTGTCTAGAGGATGTTCCCCTGGATAGGGCCACTAAGTGGTCGGTTTTATGTACTGGGTACCCTTGTGTGAACTAGGTGTTCAATGCTTATAGATTAATTAGCTGGTATTCCCAATAACTTTTTTTAATAAATAAATGTTGATATTTTAGGGATTTTCATTTTATAACCCGATTTTGGGGTTCCCTATTCTCATTTTATCAGTGCCTAGGGTAAGTATCCCCATTCTCCTCTCATCTCCCTCACTCCTTTTCTTTTTATGAGATAAAATTTTATGTTTTTATTCATCAATTTCAAGGAGTTGTTAGATATATTCTTCCTCCTATTTTCATCCTTATTCATTTTTACTAATTCCAATAGATTAGGATAATGTTTTCTATATTGATTCGACCAGAACATGGTGAAATTAGGCCCAAATGATGGTATTTTATTTCTACCTCGATGGGATCCTATGAGGATGATATCAATAGGTATAATATATATTTTATGAATTAATATTTCCTTCATAAATTATTTATGTATTTCTATTTATTTAGATGAAATTAGTGGTTGGATTGAGAATGAAGCTTGGGGATTTTTTATTATATTGGTCTGGTGGATATTAGGGATAGTTTGTATCTTATTGATCAAGGTTTAGGCTATGAGAGATCATTTGATTGGTTATTAATTAATTATTTCAAATAATTAATTAAGGAAGTAATATTTGTTTAATTTTTAAATTAATAATAATTGGTTTATAGTTAATTGGACTAGTTAGTGATTGAGTTATAGCCTCATGTTAATGGACAATAGTAATTTGGTCTTGGTTGACAATGTTTTTCAGGCTTCACTTAAATAAAATGACTATATTTCTTAAGGTATGTGGTCTCAAAATATATCCATATGGTTTATATAACACCCCGACCCCAGAAGCCCAAAGTCGGTGCTTTATTTTAATACATTGGCACAATCACAAGGAATCAAGTCCCGAAAAACCAATCAGTTTATCAAACTTGGAAAATAGATTACATACATCAACGTTACATTACACATTATAAAATAAAAAAAACATAAATGATCCTTTTAGAATGCCATTAATCCCCTAGACTAACCCATCTTATCAATAATAATACAATTCTTGGAATACTGGGAAAATAAAACATAAGAAATGGGTGAGCTCAAACACTCAGTAAGGGGAAGAAATACAGTGTAAGATAACATAAACATTAGGCATGGGGAATAATTTAAAACACGTGCGTTTACAAATAATAATCATGAACAATTTACAGAAGGAATATGAAATAAGTAATGCAATAATAAAACATAGTCATGGGTATTCTACAAGTCGAATATCCACCTGAACCATCAATAATATTTACATAATTAGGTAATGTATAATGCGGGATATTCTGAAACATTTTGTCAAGGCCTCGGCCAAGATGTCTAAAAATAATTAAGGCCTCATCCAAAACTATATATCAATATTGGGAAAGTCCTCAGCCAATTCCACATCTAATTGACTCATGAGACCTATCAATGCATCGAGGAGCTAGAGTTGGCTCCACCCATAACTTACTAAGTCCAATACATTCCTCATATGAAAAGGTTGAAACATAACATAAACATTTATATTAAAACTAGCATATGAAATGTCAATAATTTAACCATAAAACATGAATGGTATAAAAATAACACATCCATAGTCAAACATATCAAAAAACCTTTAATAAAATATGGAATATTTGTATAAGAAATCAACCTTTATCAAAAATAATATCCGGTAAATGATGTTGACAAAGTTGAAAATGATCAGTAAAAATCTTTGAGAAAAATATCTATTTTTCATGAAATCATTTAAAAGTCACATAATTTATAAAGGAAGTAATTTAAAATATAGTTTTTAATCAAAGTGTCCCATACTACTTTGAAACTTTTTAAATTAATTAAGATTTTAAAATAATGATGTCCATATAAATAAATCCTTAAAATCATTTTGAAAACATAGACATTAATTAAAAATATTTAGAAAAAATAAATATTTAGAACATTTAAAATGATGATATGGTTAAATAGGCCCTTTCATAAAACCTTAAAAGATTCCTTTAGATAACATTTTTATGAAATACAGACATTTATGATAAATATGTCCCAGTAAATACTTACTCATAAACCATCTCGAATAATAATGAGATTGAAGAATTAACCATTTCCTTAAAATTTCCATTGGTAGAGGGTACGTTTAACCTCCTGCATAATGACCATAGTATGTTATTAAATTATACCAGAACCATATTCATATTTATTATATCATACATGATTCATTTATGACTTTATACTTCCCATTTAATAATGATTTCCATGTTAAATTAACATTTCAGGTAATAATTGCTTTCTTTATCGTATGTGATTTAACTTGTTATTCTTGATCGTATCATTTAGATCATGATTTACATACTTATAGAAAATAACACATGATTTATATATTATATATATTTAGAATATAAATATGTACAATATATATATATATGAAATGGAAAACACCATTTATGGAGACGGTATGTCATACATACGCATAAATGTTGTTTCTGTTTTCATATCATATTGAATGGAAGTAAGTGAATAAGATATATGTAAGTACATAAATATATATATCTATTAAGTAGGATTATTATTTCATATATTAAATCCTTATTAATAATATATATTTTTATAATCACCATTGAATTGTAAATGTGGAAATGAATCTCATCGTGTTAGGGAGACGGTAATCCGTACGTACGCATGAGTGAAAATATCATTATATTGATGGTGAATTCGTATGTAATTGGATGGTATATCATATATAAATAATAATTAACATTTTATATTTATTATTTAAAAATTTGACACTCATTATTATACCCATTCAAATAATGAAGTGTTTGAATGACAAACTACACCACGACGTGGAGACGGTAAGCCGTACGTTTCCACGTATGGTGACTTTGTCATTTATAGGATGGATAAAATAACAAATATGGCTGTAAAATATTTATAATAAGATCATAGTATGTAGGATTTACTGTATTTATTATTTTGGTATGGAAACAACAAAGGAATAGGAAGTAGAAGAAAAAAAGAACATGAAAGAGGGTGGTGAAATTATTACCTCTTATTCAGGTGTTTTCTATTGATTTGATCAAAAGGGATCCTTAGATTTGATTTATGATAAAATTAAGGAATCTAGGTTGATGTTAGGGAAGTTGGGAGGATATTTGGGTAGGTTTTGACTGATCCAAATGGCTTTGGAGGTGTTATTTTGAGAGAAGGGTAAGTACCTTTTTATAAGAGAGGTGAAGGTCACTTTAGGAAAAGCTTAAAATATTATTTTATAATAAAATAGTTTTCGGTCTCCAATGGCTCAAAAATTATTTATTTCTAGGATAAGGTTAGGGTGGGTCAAAAACCACTCAACTAATAGTTTTTAGACCAGTTTAGGTCACCATATTAACCTTATCTTTTATATTTAACTCTTAGTTAAATTGTTTAACTTTTATCGTGTCTTCTTATTTTCTTAAACTATATGGTAAATAAACATACACTAAACTACCAATAGAACCTCTAGTAGTTCATTAATGACATATATAATATTATTTAATCCCTCTTTTAGAATCTTATATTTTTAGGAATATTATATAATTTAATATTATATTATTTGTTTTAAAAACACATTTATGTCAATTTTGACACTTTAGTATTTGGATTTTGTGAAAGTCATCACAACTTGATTACATAGAAAACGATACATTGAATCAATAATAACATGTAATATTAACCTATAAAATTCGTGTATGTCATAAGAACAATGAAATTATATTTATTTTTATATTTATAATACCATTTAATTGATTATTTCATTAATAAGGTAATTACTGCATCGTCATTGTGTCCTAAATAAAATTACTTATTTAATGTCTAAAAATTATAAATAAAATACCATGATGTAGGAAATATTTTTATATTTATATTTAATATTTATAGTAAAATTTATCTTATGTATAACCCTATATTAAAAATATTTTAGTTATTAAACTTTGAATTTAACACTTTTAACTCTTCTTTAAAAAAAATAATAAATGTCCTAATCTAATCTAAGTGGACCAAAAAAATCATATTGTATTCCTAAAGTAGATTTTTGTCGAATTTCACTTGTCCAATAGAATTATGACATGTGTTAGGGTAATTATAATATCATTTTTACCCTTAATTAATATATTTACTTTTAACTGTGGCAAATAAAAGTCAAAAGTTACTATTCACCAAAAATTATTATCATCTTATTGAACCCAATTTTACTTATTGATTTCAACTGTGTATATTTGATTTTTTAAATTCAACTAACATAAGTGGTAAAATTAAATTTTACGTAAATTTGAAAATTCTCCAAGAAAGTGGGTAATAGACGGTAAAAAGTTCAATAAAATTGTATACATCTAATTTATTATAAAATGACTCCAATGAATTACATTAAACTTATATATATATACTATATACCAATATTTACTTAAAATAAATTTAAATAAAATAAATAATTATTTAAATAAAAAGTTTGTTTAAAACAATAACGCAATGGTTTTCACTATTCATCAAAAATTGGATGTTTTCAGAAAAAATAACAAAAATTAACCCTAATATAATTTTGATATTCAGAATTAAAAAATGACTTGTATTTTACCAAATTCAAAACATAGATGTTTCATTAATTAATTTAAAATTAATTCTCGTTGTCAAAACCAGAAAAGTGGGTTTTTTAAAAGTAAAAACTATCAAAAGATTGACATGTGTTTATGTTAAATTTAATGGTTAAATTACTTATAATAACATAAATTGTATTTAATGATAAAAATAAAATCTAATTATACATATAAACCATTCAAATGCATAATTTATCACTGTAAATTATTTCGATTAAAAAAGTTGTTTTCAATTAAAATTTAGTATTTTTCACTATTCATCAAAATATGAAAATTGTCAGAAAAGTACCAAAAATTTATCCAAAATAAATTTTTATGTCCCAATTATATAGAAGAACTTAAATTCATTAAATTTAATATATAAAACTGTCAAATATTGGTTTTAAAAAGGGTTCTCCATTAAAAGCTGGTAAAATTGCCTTTTTGGAAAAAATACTTCTTTTATCTGAAAAAATGAATTTGTTCTCATATTATGTCTAAGAAACACATAATATAGATTTTAAAATTATATAGAGTATATAAGATTCAAAATTTAGTTAATACTATTCATAACATCTTTTTGAACGGCTAGTTTGGTAAGTTGTGGTGTGCTCAAACTCGGTGTTGCGTGTAGCACGAGCTATTGAATTTCTTTAATGAGATAACGTACTATGAAATCTTGGGGTGTTACATTCTCCCATACTTCAATAATTCTTGTCCTCGCAATTTTAAATTGTTCTTCGAAAATAAATGGTTAAAAATATAAACATACCTTTGTGGAAAACCCACATCAGAAATTGGATTAATAAAATTTAGTCTTAATGAGAGGGAAAAGGAAATAAAAAATTCACCACCAAATTATGATCTAAATTAAGAGAACATTGGTGGAAATTAGAGACACATAATTTTAGGAAAAACATAAATATTTATAGGGAGTGATTGAGGTCATCAATCACAAACAAGTGTAAAATTGAGGGCCTCAAATTCATCAATCTATAGTGATTTAAAATATTGTTGGTTTAACAAAAAATAAAGTATTAGGATAACACATTTTTTGTTTTAAGATCCCTTCGCTAAAGTTTTAGAATTAATTTATTCATAGAATAGGAGGAAAAAAATATACTAAATAAGTGGAGTTTTATCCTTCAACTAATTCCTACCACAAACTCACCTTTCACTCCAAAAGATAATAGAATTCAAAAATATTCTATTTATAGTAATCGTATAGGTTTCCAAAAATAATGAATTTATAATTCATTTGTTAGAAAATTTAAAATAAATACATTACACAAACTAGGATATCAAGTAGGACAGTGGTAGGTGATACACCCCTGTCACCATTCGGTTGCGGGTTCAAGTCTCACACCCTTTCCAGACGCGACGGGTTGTCGCACGATCTCCAAGTTGTCTTTTTTATAACAATTCAAAAATAATATTAAGAAATTATTTATCCTTAATAATAGTATCCAACATTAAACTTAATCCATTCCAACCTTTATACTTATGCAAAATACTTTTGTCCAAACTCACAGTCCAAACTTTATTAGAAAGGTAAACAAAATGAAGATCTCTTTTGCCACGTAATAACATATGAATACCTTCATCATGTATTATTTTAAATCATGGTAACACCTTGAATTATCATAAAACCTTATTGATTACATTCATGCTTCCTTATTCTATATAGAATACTAGATATATTCTTTATATCCAAAAATTTTAAATATTCCAACAATGATGGAATAAACCAACCATTAATCAGTTCCAAGGTAGTCAAGAATATCCAATATAATTTATCCAAATCAACCATATCTTATTCCAAAATCACAACCTCAGTATCAGGACCATATTATGGTTTACCTTTCCTTAAACCATTTATTTTCTAAAATGTTTAACCTGAAAATGTTTCACTTTACTTGGTACATTACAATCTCACATCCTTAATGAAATAGTATTGCAGTACAATCCTTATTTATTTCCATAATTCATATAACCAATAAACCATTGATATAAAAATCAAATGAAATAATTCTTTGATAACAACATAATAACACTATTCATTCCTCTTAATATGTGGTAGTATCATAACTTGATTATTATCCAATAGCATCATTTGGAGAATACTCTGATCATTTGGACATTGATTCATGTAGTGTCCCAACTCCTTGCAAATGAAGAATTGTACATTTAAAACCTTTTTCTTACCCTTGAAATCACATACTTGATATCATTTTTCTCTACACTTATAAAAAACTATTATTCCCTTCAAGCATTTAAGAAGGTTATTCATTCCATAGTTATCAAATATTGGAAAATACTTCGTTCCCCTCTTCCCTTTATCCATATTTCTCTCTTCCATCCTTTTCCTCTCTTGATTCCCTTCAAAGCCATAGGACATAGAGAATTCTTTAATTATCTTATTAACACATGATACTATTTCTTCATATGATGAGAATATGTGGGGTACTATTTTCCTTTTTAATGTTGTATTAATAACATGAAAGATATGATCCTTCTTGATCTTTTTATCATGTGTATTTCTAGAATTCTCATTCCTTATACTAGGAGCCATTTCTAAATAATGTCATACACTAGGTTAGTTTTTGAATCACAATGCATAATTCCAAAATTGTAAAATACCTAAGGTAAATTGAAAGATTATGCAAATAATCTATAATCATAAAATGTTTTCTTTGAGAAAGTATTTACTCCTAAATCCTTCATAATGGATTATAATGATAATGTGAATTATCCTAAGCATATCCCCCGAGAGTGTCGTAACCAAGAGTGAAGAAAGGCCTGTTGTCGTGTACCAAGATACCCTGGGTCAAGAGCAAAACTCCTTTTCAGAGCTTTCACTCCTAGGTACATCTGTGTCAGATCCGCCTCTACCTGCTTGTATCCAGACATAGATGTATTGCTATGAAAATACACAAAATATCTACATTACCAAAATTCTAGGAAGTTATTCTATATTAATACTCAAAGTCTATATTAGGGTAATGTTATCTAATAAGTGTTTATATAAATCTATTTCCAAGGTTTTTGATAAACTCACTCTGATACCAACTGTAACGCCCCAACCCCAAAAGCCCAGAGTCGGTGCTTTATTTCAATACATTGGCACGATCACAATAAATTAAGTCCCAAAATACCGACCAGCTTAGAAGACTTGGAAAATAGATTACATACATGAATGTTATATTACTGGTTATAAAATAAAACACAACATAAATGATCCTTTGAGAATTCCATTAATCCCCAAGCTTAACCCTACTTATCAATCATAATACACTTCTGGGAATCCTATGAAAATAAAACATAAGAAATGGGTGAGCTCAAATGCTTATTAAGGGTAAGCAATATAGTGTAAGATAACATAAACATTAGGCATGGTGAATAATTTAAAACACATGCCTTTAAAAATAATAAGCATGAACACTTTATGGCAGGAATATGAGATGAGTAAATAATTCCATAATAAAACATAGTCATGGGTATTCTACTAGTCGAATATCCACATGAACCATCAATAATTTTTTCATAATGAGAGAATTTATAATATAGGACATTCTGAAACATTTTGTCAAGGGCTCAACCAAGACGTCAAAAAATGATTAAGGCCTTGGCCAAAACCATATATCCAAATTGGGAAAGGCCTCGAACAATTACACGTCTAATTGTCTCATGAGACCTATCGATGCATTGAGGATATATAGAGGGCTCCACCTATCACCTACTATGTCCAATACATTCCTCATATGAAAAGGATTAAACATAACATAAACATTCATATTAAAACTAGCATAAGAAATGTCACTAATTTAACCATAAACCATGAATGGTATAAAAATAACACATCCATAGTCAAACATATCACAAAACCTTCAATAAAATATATAATATTTGTATAATAAATCAACCTTGTTCAATAATAATATCTCGTAATGGATGTTGACATATTTGAAAATGATCAGTAAAAATCTTGGAGAGAAATATCCCATTTTTAATGAAATCATTTAAAATTGACATAATTTATAATGGAATTTATTTAAAATATAATTTTTAATCAAAGTGTCCCATACTACTTTGAAACTTTTTAAAAGAATTAACATTTTAAAACAATGATGTCCATATAATTAAATCCTTAAAATCATTTTGAAAACGTGGACATTAATTAAAAATATTTAGAAAAATAAATATTTAAAACATTTAAAATTATGATATTTTTAAATATACCCTTCCATAAGACCTTAAAAATAATTTTGAAAACATTTTTATGAAATATGTACATTGATGTTAAATATGTCCCAGTAAATACTTACTCATAAACAATCTCAGATAATAATGAGATTGAGGAATTAACCCTTACCTTTGCACTTTCCTTTGGTCGTGGGTACATTTAACCTCCTTTATAATGACCATAGTATGTTATTAAATTATACCAGAACCATATTCATATTTATTATATCATACATGATTCATTTAGGACTTTATACTGCCTATTTAATAATAATTTCCATGTTAAATTAACATTTTGGGTAATAATTGCTTTCTTTATCGTACGCGTTTAAAATTGTTATTCTTGATCGTATCATTTAGATAATGATTTATAAAAATACAAAATATAACACATGATTTATATATCATATATATTTAGAATATAAATATGTACAATAGATAGATATATGAAATGGAAAACACCGTTTATGGAGATGGTTGGTCGTACGTACGCATAAACGTTGTTTCCATTTTCATATCGTATTCAATGGAAGTAAGTGAATAAGATATATATAAGTAAATAAATATATATAACTTTTAAGTAGAATTATTATGTCATATATAACATAATTAATAATAATATATATTTTTATAATCATCGTTGAATGGTGAATGTGGAAATGAATCTCATCACGTCGTGGAGATGGAAACTCGTTCGTACGCACGAGCGACAATATCATTATATTGATGGTGAAATCATTTTTAATTGAATGGTATATCATATATACAGAATAATTAAAATGTTTTATTTATTATTTACATCAGTTATACTCAATACTATAACCATCCAAATAATGAAGTGTTTGAATAACAAACTACACAACGATGTGGAGACGGTAAGCCGTACATACGCACGTATGGTGACTTTGTCATTTATAGGATGGATACAATAACAAATATGGTTGTAATATATTTATAAAATCCTAATAGTATTTATGAGGTACTATAGTTATTATTTTGGTATGTAAACAGAAAGGAAAGAGAAAGTGCGAGAAGAAAAGAACTTGAAGGAGGGTGGTGAAATTATTACCTATTCTTCAGGTGTTTCTTTTTTAGTTGATCAAAAAGGGATCCTTAGGTTGGCTTTATGATCAATGTAAGTACTCTAGGTTTAAGTGAAAGAATTTTGAAGTATATTTGGGCAGGGTTTAGTTGATCCAAATGGCTTTGGAGGTGTGATTTTGAGAGAAGGGGAAGTACCCTTTTATAAGAGAGGTGAGGGTAACTTTAGGAAAAGCTTGAAATATTATTTTATAATAAAATTAGTTTTTGTTTCTAATGGATAAAAAATGATTTATTTTTAGGATAAGTTTGGTATGGGTCTAAAACCACTCAACCCATAGTTTTTAGACACGTTTATGTCACCATAATAACCTTATCTTTTAGATTTAACTCTTAGTTAAATAGTTTAACTTTTACCGTGTCTTCTTGTATTCTTACACTATATGGTTAATAAACATTCCCTAAACTTCCAAGAGAACCAAAAGTGGTTTATTAATGAAATATATAATATAATTTAATCCCTTTTTTCGAGTCCTATATTTTTAGGAATATTATGTAATTTAATAATATAATATTTGTTTTAAAAACTCATTTATATCAATTTTGACACTATTTAGTATTTGGTTTTTTAAAAGTCATCATAACTTGATTAATTCAAACAAGATACATTGAATCAATAATAACATGTAATATTCACCTATAAAATTCGTGGATGTCATAAACACTTTGAAATTATATTTATTTTAATATTTATAATACCATTTATTTGATCCTTTCATTAATAATGTAATTATTACATCATCATTGTGTCATAAATAAATTTATTTATTTAATGTATAAATTTTTTGAATAAAATACCATGATGTACTACATATTTTATCTTTCTAATTAATATTTACATTCAAATTTATCTTATTTATAACCCTATATTAAAAATGGTTTAGTTTTTAAACTTTGAATTTAACACTTTTAACTCTTCTTTAAATAAAATAATAATAAATGTTCTAATTTAATAGAGGTGGACCAAAGAGGATCATATTTTTTTAATACTTTTGTTTTTTGTCTAATTTCACTTTTCCAATAGAATTAGGAAATGTGTTAGGGTAATTATACTATCATTGTTACCCTTAATTACCCGATTTACTTTTAACTGTTGTAAATAAAAGTCAAAAGTTACTATTCACAAAAACATTATTTTCATTTTATTAAACCAAATTTTACTTACTGATGTCAATATTGTCTCTTGAATTTTTTAAATTCAAATCACAGAAGCTGTAAAATTAAGGATTATGCAAATTTGCAAATGCTCCTAGAAGGTGGGTAAAAGACGGTAAAAAATTCAATAAATATTTATACATCTAATTTTATTATAAAATTACTCCAATTACTTACATTGAAAGTATATAGGTACTATATATATATATTGACTTAAAATAAATTTAAATAAAATAAATAATCATTTAAATAAAAAGTCAGTTTTAAACAATAACGCAATGTTTTTCACTATTCATCAAAAATATGATGATTTCAGAAAAATACCAAAAAATCACCCTAAGCTAATTTTGATATTCTGAATTCAAAAATTATTTCTATTTTTTCAAATTCTAAACATATAAGTTCCATTAATTAATATAAAATTAATTCTCGTTGTCAAAACAAAAAAAGTAGGTTTTTTAAAAGTAAAAACTATCAAAAGATTGACATGTGTTTAAGTCAAATATAAATGTAAAATTATTCATAATGACCTAAATTGTATTAAATGATAAAAATATAATCTAATTATACTTAAAAACCATTAAAATGCATAATTTATCACTAGAAAATGTTTTTATTAAAAAAGTAGTTTTCAATTAAAATTAATTTTTTTTCACTATTCATTAAAATATGAAAGTTATCAGAAAAGTACCAATGATTTATCCAAACTAAATTTTTATGTCCTCATTCTAAAGAAGAATTTAATTTAATTAAATTGAATATATAAAAGTGTCAAATATTGTTTTTAAAGAGGGTTCTTCATTAAAAACTGGTAAAATTGCATTTGTTGAAAAATACTTCTTTTATTTGAAAAAATGAATTTTTTATCATATTATGTCTAAGAAACACATAATATGGGTGTAAAAATTCTATAGAGTATTTAAGATTCAAAATGAAGTTAATACTATTCATAACCGCTTTTTGAATGGCTAGTTTGGTAAGTTTTGGTGCGCTCGAACTCGGTGTTGCGTGTAGCGCAAGCTATTGAATTACTTTACTGAGATAACATACTATGTAATATTGATGTGTTACATTCTCCCCTCCTTCAATAAATTCTATCCTCGAAATTTTAAATTTTTCTTCGAAAATAAATGGTTAAAAATAGAAAAATACCTTTGTAGAAAACCCACATCGGAAATTGGGTTAATAGAATTTAGTCTTAATAAGAGGGAAAGGGAAATAAAAAAGTCACCAAAAAATTATGATCTCGATTTGGAGAACATTGAGACACATAATTTGAGGGAAAACATAAATATTTATAGAGAGTGATTGAGGTCATCAATCACAAACAATTGTAAAATTGAGGGCCTCAAAGCCATCAATCTATGGTGATTTAAAATATCATCGATTCAACAAAAAAAATGTATTAGGATAACACATTTTTTGTTTTAAGATCCCTTCCCTAAAGTTTTAGAATCAATTTATTCATAGAATAAAAGTGAAAAAATATAATTGATAAGTGGATTTTCATCCATAAACTAATTCTTACCACAAACTCACCTTTCACTCCAAAAGATAATAGAATTCAAAAATATTCTATTTATCATAATCATATAGGGTTGAAAAAATAATGAATTTATAATTCATTTGCATTAATATTTAAAAAAATACACTACACAAACTAGGACATCACATAGGCCAGTGTTAGGTGATGCACAGTTGTCACCCTTCGGTAGCGGGTTCAAGTCTCACGCCCTTGCCGGAGGCGACGGGTTGTCGCCCAACCTCCTGGTTGTCCTTTTTATAACAATCCAAAAATAATCTTAAGAAATTACTTAACCTTAATAATAGTATCCAACATCAAAATTAATCCATTCCAACCTTCATACTTATCCAAAATACTTATATCCAAACTCACAGTCCAAAATTTATAAAGAAGGTAAACAAAATGAATATCTCTTTTTCCACATAACAACATATGAATACCTTTATCATGTATTCTTTTAAAACATGGTAACATCCTGAATTACCATAAAACCTTATTGATTACATTCATGCTCCCTAATTCCGTATATAATACTAGATATATTCTTCATATCCAAAATTTTTTAATATTAAAACAATGATGGAATAAACAAACCATTAATCAGTTCCAAGTTAGTCAAGAATATCCAATATAATTTATCCAAATCAACCTTCTCTTATTCCCAAATCAATACCTTAGTATCAGGACCATATTATAGTTTACCTTTCCTTCAACCATGTATTTTCTAGAAAAGAATTACCTGAAACTGTGTCACTTTTCTTGGTACCATACAATCTCATATCCTTAATGAAATAGTATTGCAGTACAATCCTTATTTATTTCCATAATTAATATAACCAGTAGATCGTTGATACAACACTCAAATGAAATAACTCTTTAATTACAACACAATAACACTTGTCATTCCTCTTCATATGTGGTAGTATCATAACTTGATTATTATCTAATATCATCATTTGGGGAAAACGCTGATGATTTGGACATTGATTTGCGTAGTGTCCCAACTCCTTGCAGATTAAACATTATACATTTGAAACCTTTTTCTTACCCTTGCAATCACGTACTTGATTTCCTTTTTCTCCGCACTTATAATAAACTCTAATTCCCTTCAATAATTTACAGAGTTGATTCTTTCCATAGTTATCACATATGAGAAAATCCTTCTTTCCCCTCTTCCCTTTATCCATAATTCTCTCTTTCATCCTTTTCTTCTCTTGTTACCCTTCAAAGCCATAGGACTCAGAAAATTATTTACTTATCTTATTAACACATTATATTATTTCTTCATATGATGAAAATACGTGGGAGACTATTTCTCTTTTAAATGTTGGCCAAATACCATGAAAGATATGATCTTTCTTAATCTTTCGATCATGTGTATTGCTAGAATTCTCATTCCTTCTACAAGGCACCATTTCTAAACAATGGCATACACTAGGTTAGTTTATGAATCACAATGCATAATTCCAAACTTGTAAAATACCAAAGGTAAATTGGAATGATTATGCATATAATATATAATCATAAAATGTTTTCTTTGAACAACTATTTACTCCTAAATCCTTCATAATGGATTGTAATGAAAATGTGAATTATCCTAAGCATATCCACTAGGAGTGTTGTAACCAAGAGTGCAGCAAGGCTCGTGGTCATGTATCAGGATACCCTGGGTCAAGCCCAAAACTCCTTTTCAGATTTTTCACTCCAAGGTACATATTTTCCAGAGTTGATTCTACCTTCTCGTATCCATAAATGGAAGTTTTTCTAAGAAAATACACAAAATCTCTACATTATGAAAATTTTAGTAAGTTCTTCTATATTAATACTCAAATTATATATTAGTGTAATGCTCTCTAAACATAGTTTATCTAAATCTATTTATAAGGTTTTTGATCAACTTCCTCTCATACCAACTGTAATGCCCCATCCTCAGAAGCCCAGAGTTGATGCTTTATTTTAATACATTATCATGATCACATGGAATCATGTCCTGAAAGACCAATCAGTTTAGCAGACTTGAAAAATAGATTACGTACATAAACGTTACATTACACATTGAAAAATAAAACACAACATAAATGATCCTTTTATAATTCCATTAATCCCCTATCTTAAACCGGCTTATCAATCATAATACACTTCTTGGAATCCTTAGAAAATAAAACATAAGAAAGGGGTGAGCTCAAACGCTCAGTAAGGGTTAGCAATACAGCAGAAGATAACATAAACATTAGGAATGGTGAATAATTTAAAACACATGCCTTTACAAATAATAAATGTGAACACTTTATGGATGTAATATGAGATGAGTAAATAATTCCATAATAAAACATAGTAATGGGTATTCTACTAGTTGAATAGCCATGTAAACCATCAGTAATATTTTCTTAACGAGGGAATGTATAATGCGGGACATTCTGAAACATTTTTTCATGGCGCCGGCTAAGACGTCTAAAAATGATTAAGGCCTCGACCAAAACCATATATCAAAATTTGTAAAGGCCTCAGATAATTCCACATCTAATTTTCTCATGAGACCTACCGATGCATCAAGGAGCTATATCGGGCTTCACCCGTCACTTACTAAGTCTAATACATTTCTCTTATGAAAATGTTGAAACATAACATAAAAATTTGTATTAAAACTAGCATACAAAATGTCGATACTTCAACCATAAACCATGAATGGTATATAAATAACACATCCAAAGTCAAACATATCACAAAACCATCAATATAATATGGAAGATTTTTTTAATAAATCAACATCAATCAAGAATAATATCCCGTAAAGGATGTTGACATAGTTGAAAATGATCAGTAAAAATATTTGAGAGAAATATCCCTTTTTTATGATATCATTTTAAAGTCACACAATTTATAAAGGAAGTCATTTAAAATATAGTTTTGAATCAAAGTGTCCCATAATACTTTAAAACTTTTGAAAGGAATTAACTTTTTAAAACAATTATTTCCATATAAATAAATCCTTAAAATCATTTTTAAAACATGGACATTAATTAAAAAGATTTAGAAAAATAAATATTTAAAACATTTAAAATGATGATATATTTAAATAGAACCTTCAATAAAACCTTAAAAGATTATTTTTGAAAGAAGTTTCTTAAAATATGGACATTGATGATAAATATGTCCCAGTAAATACTTACTCATAAACAATCTCGGATAATAATGAGATTGAGGAATTAACCTTTACCTTGCACTTTATTTTGGTCGAGGGTACATTTAATCTCATGTATAATGACCATAGTATGTTATTAAATTATAAAAGAACCATATTCATGTTTATTATATCATATATTATTCATTTATGACTTTATACTTCCCATTTAATAATGATTTCCATGTTAAATTAACATTTCGGGTAATAATTGTTTTCTTTATCATACGTGTTTTAACTTGTTATTCTTCATCGTATCATTTAGATCATGATTTACATAATTCCAGAATATAACACATGATTTAAATATAATATATATTTAGAATATAAATATGTATAATAGATAGATATATGAAATGGAAAACATCGTTTATGGAGACGACGGGCTATACATACGCACAAAACGCAGTTTCCGTTTTCATATCGTATTGAATGGAAGTAAGTGAATAAAATATATGTAACTACATACATATATAAATATATTAAGTAGATTTATTATTTCCTATATTTAGTATTTTTTAATAATATATATTTTTATAATCATCGTTGAATGGTGAATGGGGAAATGAATCCCATCGCGTCGTGGAAACGGTAATCTGTACGTATGCATGAGAGACAATATCATTATATTAATAGTGAAATAATAAGTAATTGGATGACATATCATATATAAAGAATAATTAACATGTTATATTTATTATTTACATCATTTATACTCATTATTATACCCATCCAAATAATGAAGTGTTTGAATAACAAACTACACCCCAATGTGGAGACGGTAAGTCGTACGTACGCACGTGTGGTGAATTTGTCATTTATAGGATGGATAGAATAATGAATATGGTTGTAAAATATTTATAATAAAATAACATTATGTAGGAGGTACTGGATTTATTATTTTGGTATGGAAACAGAAAATAAAGAGGAAGTGGAAAAATAAAAGAACTTGGAAGAGGGTGGTGAAATTATTACCTCTTCTTCAGGTGTTTCCTTTTGAGTTGAGCAGAAGGGCTCTTTAGGTTGGATTTATGATCAAATTAAGGACTCTAAGTTGATTTTATGATAGTTGGGAGGATATTTGGGTAGGGTTTTTCTAAGCCAAATGTCTTTGGAGGTGTGATTGTGAGAGAAGGAGAAGTACCGATTTATAAGAGAGGTGAGGGTCACTTTAGGAAAAACTTGAAATATTATTTTATAATAAAATAATTTTAGGTTTATAATAGATACAAAATGATTTATTTCTAAGATACGGTGGGTATGGGTCGAAAACCACTCAACCAATAGGTTTTATATAGGTTTAATCCACCATATTAACCTTATCTTTTAGATTTAACTCTTAGTTAAATAGTTTAACTTTTACCGTTTCTTCTTGTATTCTTACACTATATGGTTAATAAACATACTCTAAACTTCCAATAGAATATCAAGTGGTTAATTAATTACATATATAATATTATTTAATACCTTTTTCAGAGTATTAGATTTTTTGGAATATTATATAATTTAATAATATAATATTTGTTTTAAAAACTTATTTTTGTCAATTTTGACACTATTTAGTATTTGGTTTTTCTGAAAGTGATCACAACTTGATTAATTCAAAGAAGATAAATTTAATCAATAAAAACATGTCATATTTAACTATAAAATTTTTTTATGTCATAAAAACTTGGAAATTATATTTATTTGAATATTTATAATACCATTTATTTGATTCTTTCATTAATATGGTTACTACCGCATCATCATTGTGTAATAAATAAATTTGTTTATTTAATTTCTAAAAATTATAAATAAAATACCGTGATTTATGAAATCTTTCTATATTTATAATGAATATTTATAGTCAAATGTATCTTACATATAACACTATATTAAAAATGGTTTATTTATTAAACTTTGAATTTAACACTTTTAACTCTTCTCTAAATAAAATAATAATAAATGTCCTAATATAATTCAATTTGACCAAAGAAGATCATATTTTATTCCTAAGGTTGCTTTTGTTCTAATTTCACTTGTCCAATATATTTAGGACTTGTTTTAGAGTAATTATAATATCATTTTCACCCTTAATTACCCTATTTACTTTTAACCATGGTAAATAAAAGTAAAAAGTTGTTATTAACCAAAAATTATTTTTCATATTATTGAAACAAATTTTACATACTAATGTCAATTTTTTCTATTTTATTTTTGAAATTCAACTCACAGAAATGGTAAAATTAATTTTTATGAAAATTTGCAAATGCTCCTAGAAGGTGGGTAAAAGACGGTAAAAAGTTCGATAAAAATTTATACATCTAATTTTATTATAAAATGACTCCAATTAATTACATTGAACTTATATTAGTACTATATTTCTATTTTTACTTAAAATAAATTTAAATAAAATAAATAATTATTTAAATAAAATGTTGGTTTTAAACAATAACGCAATGTTTTTCAGTATTCATCAAAAATTGGATGTTTTAAGAAAAATACTGAAAAATCACCCTAAGATAATTTTGATATTATAAATTTAAAAATGAATTATATTTTACCAAATTAAAAACTTTGAATTTTAATTAATTAATTTAAAATTAATTCTCGTTGTCAAAACCAAAAAAACGGGTTTTTTTAAAGTAAAAACTATCAAACGATTGAGATGTGTTTAGGTCAAATTTAAATGTGAAATTACTTATAATAACATAAATTTTATTAAATGATAAAAATATAATCTAATTATACTTCCAAACCATTCAAATGCATAATTTATCAAAATAAATTATTTCGATTAAAAAAGTTGTTTTCAATTAAAATTTAGAATTTTTCATTATTCATAAAAATATGAAAGTTATCAGAAAAGTACCAAATATTTATCCAAACTAAATTTTTATTTCCCGATTCTAAATAAGAATTTAATTTCATTAAATTTAATATATAAAAGTTTCAAATGTTGGTTATAAAAAGGGTTCTCCATTAAAAGCTATTAAAATTTCATTTTTTGAAAAATACTTCTTTTATCTGAAAAAATGAATGTGGTCTCATATTGTGTCTAAGAAATAAATAATATTGGTGTTAAAATTATATTTAGTATATAAGATTAAAAATACAGTTAATACTATTCATAACCTCTTTTTGAACGGCTAGTTTGAAAAGTTGTGGTGTGCTCGAACTCGGTGTTGCATGTAGTGTAAGCTATTGAATTATATTAATGAGATAACGTGCTAAAATATTGGGGTGTTACATTCTCCTCTCCTTCAATAAATTTCAACCTCACAATTTAAAATTTTTCTTTGAAAATAAATGCTTAAAATAGAAAATTACCTTTGTGGGAAACCCACATCCGAAATTGGGTTAAAAATATTTATTCTTAAAAAGGGGGAAAGGGAAATGAAAAAGTCACCACCAAATTATGATTTCGATTAGAAGAACATTAGTGGAAATTAGAGACACATAATTGGAGAAAAAACGTAAATATTTATAGGGATTTATTGAGGTCATCAATCACAAACAACTATAAAATTAAGGGCCTCAAAGCCATCAATCTATGGTGATTTAAAATATCATCAGTTCAACTAAACATAAGGTATTAGGATAACACGTTTTTGGTTTTAAGATCCCTTCCTTAATGTTTTAAAATTAATTTATTCATGTAATAAAAGGAAAAAATATACTTGATAAGTGGAGTTTCATCCTTTCACTAATTCCTACCACAAACTCACCATTCACTCCAAAAGATAACAGAATTCAAAAATATTTTTTTTATCGTAATCATATAGGGTTCCAAAAATAATTCATTTATAATTCATTTCTCAGACTATTTAAAAAAACTACATTACAAAAAAAAGGACATCATGTAGGCCAGTGGTAGTTGATGCACCCTTGTCACCCTTCAGTTGTGGGTTCAAGTCTCGCGCCCTTTCCGGATGCGACAGGATGTCGCCCGACCTCCAGGTTGTCCTTTTTAAAACAATCAAAAAATAATCTTAAGAAATTATTTGACCTTAATAATAGTATCCAACGTCATAATTAATCTATTCATACCTTTAGACTTATCCAAAATACTTTTGTTCAAACTCACAGTCTAAAATTTATAAGGAAGGTAAACAAAATGAAGATCCCTTTTTCCACATAATAACATATGAATACCTTCATCGTGTATTCTTTTAAATCATGGTAACACCCTAAATTACCATAAAACCTTATTGATTACATTCATTCTCCCTTATTCCTTATATAATACTAGATATATTCTTTATATCCAAAAATTTTGAATATTCCAACAATTATGGGATAAACAATCCATTAATCAGTTCCAAGGTAGTAAAGAAGATCCAATATAATTTATCGAAATCAGCCATATCTTATTCCAAACTCACTACCTCAGTATTAGGACTATATTGTGGTTTACTGTCACACCCCGACCGCAGATGTCCGTAATTTTTCTTCTTTCTTGGCCCCGGTTTAAATTTTTTCGAAGATTAATTGTGATTGGTGGTTTCGCGTCGATGCATCGCTAGCAGTGATCGTGCATTCGGCCCGGGTGACGATGTGTCCACCCGGCGTTTTAAATATTAAAGTTTTTACATTTTCTTTTTGTTATTATTACTATTTGAGTTGCGTTACTATTATTGTGGTTATTTTCCGTGTATAAGTGTATATATATATATATATGTCTATATATGTGTATATATATACATATGTATATACTTTAATAAGTTATGTTTATATATGTATATATATATATATATTGTATCTATGTGTTTATATTTATATATAGGTATATATGTATATATGTGTTTATGTGGGTATATGTGTATATATCTGTTTGTATATGTTTAAATATATGTATATATGTCTATATGTATATATATATGTGCGTACGTGCACGCGCGCACGCGCGCGCACGCGCGCGCACGTTTATTTTCAAATGTTTTTAAATACTTTAAATTTTTGATTAAAAATAATTATTATTATAAATTTTCTAATTACTACTATTATTATTATTATAAAGTTTTATTGATATTATTATTATTAATTTTTATTATTACGAAGATTAGATTTTATTCTTTTATTTAGTCTTCTATTATTATTATTATGGTTATTATTACAATTATTATAAATTTATTATTATTATTATTATTATTATTATTATTATTATTATTGATTATGTATATATATATATAGTATTTTGTTTAACCCCTCTAACCCTAGCCTACTCCCGTAGCCGCCTACCCCTCTCTCTTCTCTCCTCTTCCCGCAGCCCTCCCCTCTCCTCTCCTCTGCTCGCCGTTTCGCTCGTCCCTTCCCGTCCGGCGGATCTCCCATGCACCCCGCTGTCCCGGCTCCCCCACTGTTCCCGGCCTTCGGCAGTAGCCGGCTTCGCCCCAGCGCACAGCCAGCCTCCGGCTGTTGCGGCCCCCTCCGGCGCTCCGTCCCGAGCCCGCCGCCCTCCTCTGCTCCCGCGCGCGGCCAGCCCCTGCTCCACCACGGTGTGCCGTCAGCCGCAACGGCTCGCCGCACCGCCCTCCCTATTTCCGGCTCCCGCTGCTGCACCCTCCCTCCGCCGGTTCCTATCGCCGAGCCCCCCTCCGTCCGGCTCCCGACTCCACTGTGCGCTGCGCCGTTCCGGCGACCCCCTGGCCCGGCGCGCCCCCTGCTCCAGCGTCCGGCGGCCCGAACGCCGCCCTGCTCTGCCCCTGATCCACCCCGGTGCGCCATCTGCCGCCTCCGCCTCCCTGTTTCCGGCCCCCTCTGTTGCTCCCAGCCTCCCCCTTCCTCCACCTTGCGCCGCCGTCCCGGCTTCCCCGTACCGCGCCTCCTCCTTCCTCATCCCCGCACCGGTCGCAGTCCCGGCTTCCAGCCGCCGGCCCACCTTGCCCTACCTTCTTCGCCAGCCGATCGCTGGCCTCCCCATCTCCTCCGCCGTCCCGCACACCCGGCCTCCCCTCCGGCCTCCGCCCGCACGCCTCCAGCGCGACCTGCACCCCGCTCGACCCCTCCCCTGTGAGTTGTTTTTTTTTTTATGTTAATCTTATATAACATTTATTATTTTCATCATATTAATAATATTATAATTATTTCACTATTATTATGTTATTATTATTATTGTATCATTATTATTCTTATTATTATTATTGTTATTATCACCTCATATTATTATTTTATTATTATTATTATTATTATTATCATGTTATTAAGTTATTATTTTTATTATTATTGCTATATTATTATTATGATTATTTATTATTATTATTATTATTATTGTTATTATTATTACTATTATCTTATCATTTTTATATTATTATATTATAATTATGCTAAATAATTATTATTATTATCACTATATTATTATTATTGTGATTATATTATTGTTATATTATTATTATGTTAATATTATTCTATTAATATTATTATTGTATTACTATATTATTATTATTATTATTATTATTATTATAATATTATTATATTATAATTGTGCTAAAATATTATTGTTATTATTATGGTATTATTATAACCGTGCAATATTATGATTGTTAGTATATTAATATTATTATTATTACATTGTATTATTATTATTATGATGTTATTATTATTATTTTTCACATTATTATTACTCTGGCACTCACTTGTGCTTTGTTAGGGGTTTTTCATCAACTTATATTTGTTTTTGGTAGGTTTGGGATTTTAGGATCAGCGTAGGGTGTTTTCGAGAAAGCGCCATCGCTGCGCCTTGTTTCCGAGGATCTGCCGTCTCCACGCCTCAGTTTCAAGGGTGTTGGACTTTATCACGTGGCTTCGGACACACGTCGTGTCATCCCGCCTTGGTTCCAAGGTCGTTTTACCGTCGCTCTTGGATCTTGAGGTAGGTCTCCCTATGCACTCGCCTCTAAATTAAGAATTTATTTATTCCTTGTCCTTTTATTAAATTTCAGTAAATTTAAGAAAATAATATTAAGTAGTTTTTATAGTGTGGTGATTTGCTGATAATGCAAACTGTTTAATTCTAGCATTTCATTAAAAGTGTTTTCTTGGTTTCAATTGTGGGATTTCATAGTAATGTCGCTAAATGGTTCTTCCTGAGTAACGAAAGACATGTTAAATTGGGTTTTGAAATGTTTTTGGCATGTGTAAATTAGTAAATGTACTATTTATGGAAAATGGTGTTTTCTTATAACCTTGATTAGAGAAAACGTCGTGTGACCTTTTGAAATTGTTTTTGGAAACTTTACGTGTGGTTCTTGGTTGACGAAAGATGTTTTCCCTTGTTGTGTTATTAAAAATAATGCTTTCTGGGTTGTGAAAGTTGTTTATGTTCTTGTTTGAGTGTTTCCAAAAAAGGGGTTTTTGCGAAATGATTAGGTAATGACATTTATATTTTCAGAAAGGTATTTTTGACGTGCGTGAGTTTTGAAATATTGTTTGGGTGTGGAAATGGTGACTTTTGTGTGTGATATCTTGTTTGGCATGTGATATGAGGAAGAAATATACTATGTGAATGTGAAGCTTGTTTGAGCACACGGGGAAACCCTCGGTATCTAGGTGGGCGGACTAGAACTAGTGTGCTAGTGAGCCGGATGGGTGTCGTCCCTGTTTCACTTAGCTGGATTGACGTTTGCAACACTAACTAAACATATGATATCTGAGGGTCATGGCCTTCTAAGCCACGTGTTCTGAGGGTCGTGGCCTTCTAAGCCACGTTTTCTGAGGGTCGTGGCCTTCTAAGCCACGTTTCACCGAGACACGAAGTTCTAGGGTCCCACGCGAGCTAGATGAACCTTAGGGGATTTACCCATAGTGCTCTACCATCTCTGGCGTGGTGACTTCCGTCGGCATACGGGGGACCACTTGGGTGTGAGTGTGTGCGTGTGTGAGTATGTGTGTGTGTGTGTGAGTGTGTGAGTGTGTGTGTGTCGCCCATGGTTATTGCTGATAACTTCTGGTTTATTTTTACTTGCACTTGTTTTCCCTGCTTGTTTACCTTCAGTCATCTTTCACAGCCTATACTGTTAGACTTTGGGGAAAATGGGTTTTCAAATGAAAATGCTAAATTCTCTTTGGGTAAAATTTGAAAATGTAACACTTTGCTTTTTAGAATGAGTTTAAAAACTGAGGAAAGGGAATTAACTTTCAAAAAGGAATAAGGGAAATGTCTCGTGTTTGATTTTCAAGTAAAGCATTATGAAAACTTACTTTTATACATTAAAGTTCAAACCTGGATTATGTAGATTCTTTATTTACTGGCGGTGCATTGGGATTTGTTGTGGGTCTCACCTACTGAGTACTTTTGTGCTCACGCCTATCTTTTACCCTTTTCAGTTGCAGGTTCCTTTTTCTCAGGTTCCCCTGCTTGAGTTGCTCAGTGTGGGAGCGACGTTGGTTGTAGTGGGGTGGTGACCCGCGAGGTCACATGGAGGTATGTCGTGGTATAGTTTGTTTATGTCTTTAGTGTTTGTTTGTTTGTTTAAGTTGTATTCGTTCTTTTGATCTTGTTTTTAGTTTGGGCTGAAATCGTTCCCAACGATTAAAGTTTCAATGCCCGGCACTTGTTGCCATCCCGTGGGGATCGGGAACGCCCCTCGGGACTTGCCGCGGACCGGCTCGGGTGCCCGGTTCAGGGTCGACCCGGGCTGGTTCGTGACAAAATGGTATCAGAGGTGGTTCTTGTTATTTGGGTTGTCCGATAGAAGGAGATTAGGACTGTCGGAACTCGAGGGGTAAGTACGGGAAGAGCGTCGCTAACTCTTGCTCGCACTGATCTTCGAGTTACCAGGGGTAGTTCGGGAATTGTGTCCTTGTCTTTTCTGGTTTGTCTCGGATTGAGAGATGATAATGGAGGCAAGCCGACGTTACGTCGTGATTTCACATGGAGTAGTGACCCATGTGGAGTCCGAGTGCGTGGTTTGAATTCCTCCTAGTGGTCGAAACTGACTTGAGACATGGCTCACTACCATGTCGTCAGGTTGAGCGTGACTACTGGTCCCTCATTTCAGTTATTGATGCAAATTTGGATCCTGCTTTTGTTTTGGTCTGTGTGAGTGCGTAGTTGGAAATGAAAAAGGTTTTTGAAAAAAAAGTTGGACTGGTTTCTTTTAAAGGACTTTAAATGTATAAAATGGGTTTTGAAACTGAAATCTCTTGATTTGAAAATCTGTTGTTTTCTTGGAATTGGTTAAGAATGATTTGGGGTGAAACCTCAGTTCCTCTTTATGAACGTTTGCACATGTGTGAGAATGCATGGAAAGTGTGTGTTGATGCACGTATGAATGGAATGTGGATGAAGACATGTGCAACGGTTCATGAGATTACCTGGGTGTGTATTTGAAGTTAAAGGCTTGACTTTGTTTTCTAAATTTGGTTTTAAATGAAAATGGTTTTGGAAAGTTTTTGGTTTGAAAGTGGATTGGTTTTTGGAAAGTGATCTTGAAAAAGGGTGGTTTTGAAATCAAAAATGAAAAAGAGAATTTTAAAGAGGAGATTTTATTTTGGGTTGTGTTGTATTTGATTGGTCCTTGTGCTGACTGTTTTTGAATGAAGGCGCTTTTATTGATGTTACTTCGATTTGATGTTGGTTTTGGCTTTGAGTTTTATATATCGCTCAGGAAATGCCGCCCAGAAAGGTTTCTAAGGATTCGGATATGTCATGCCCAGTTTTTGGTCCTCCTCAGACTTTGCCTATTCTCCATGGTGATCAGGGTCCGTTAGAGGCAGTGAAATGGCTCGAGGAAGTGGAACGTGTCTTTAGAATATTGGGAACTCCCGATAGTGTTAAGGTCCGTGCAATTATGGAGTTGTTTGAGGGTCCAGCTCTGGACCAGTGGAAGACGGTTACCCCACCGTCGACGCAAGGTCAAATGACGTGGGATGTCTTTAAAACTGTTTTCATCCAATGGTTTGTACCTGAGGAAGTGAAGCTGGAGAAAAAGAGAGAGCTAGTGCATATCCAACAAGGCCAACGGACGGTGAAGGCATATGTTGACCATTTCAAGGAACTGATTTCCTTTTCTCCAGATGTAGCGTCACATGAGCTCATGAAGGCCTCTCTTTTCACTGGGGGGTCTTCGTCCAGAGATCAAGGAGCGAGTCCTCCCTTCTAAAGACCTTTGTTTCGAAAAGCTGGTGGAGGAAGCATTCTTGGTTGAGTTGGTTTCCGGTGTGCAGGTGGTTAATCCTTCAGTGTCCCCTGTCGTTCGTAAGAGTTCCCCCTCTGGTGAGGAAAAGTCGCCAGAGATACCTGTCCCCCAATGAGTTATCCCCTTTGGTCCCATCTTCCAGTTCATCAGATCGTTCGATGGTATGCTTTCAGTGTGGTCGTTTCGGGCATTTAAAGTCGTCTTGTTGCAACCCTCCGAAGACGTGTCATCGATGCGGTTGTCTGGGTCATCTGGAGAAGTTTTGCAGGAAGCGTCGCATGAAGAGGACGCTGTGATGGGAGAATGTCAGTACCTGACTGTGAGGCAGAAGATGCTTCAGCCATCAGAGCCCCAGCCACAAGTCTCGGGGTGAATCTCACGCACAGTCAGGAGCTCCCAGGGTTGTGAAGCCTTGGTCCAAGTTCTGCCTTCCGTGTTGACGGTGAAGCAATTATAAACCTCTTCCATACTTGTTTTCCTGCTACTGAAGTTTCAACAGCGTTGTAAATGCGTAGCTTTTCTATAAATTGATGATGGACTGGTTCTATGATAATCTAAGCAGACTTGTCGTGTGGAGGTGATATTTTAAATCGTGTGTCCTTCTTGAAAGTGTGTTTGACTCTCGTGTGGGTTGACCTCGTTTTAGTTATGTTTAAAATGTGGTTATGTTTCGTGGACTTCGGTGGATCATGTCTCCAATTTGATATTGGTTAAATGTTTTTCTATGGGTTTTCCCTGGTGTTGAAGTTGATGACTCTAGTCGTGGGTTCAAGGTTTCGACGGAGGCGCTGTAGTAATCGTGCTATAAGAGTTGGTTTGAATTGGTTGGGAGTTCCCATGTTGACCCCCCCTTTTTCTAGGGTTGTCTATTTAAATGGTCTTCTTTTCTGCACTAGTTAAGTTCTTGTAGTGGGGAGAACCCCTTGGTGTTCTCCCCTCAATCTCGGACCCCAGTTTTCTCTTGAATCGGTCGGGTGTGACCTGTGCAGAGTAAGGTCATCCCCGATATTCACAGTTCTCTCTGGTTCCTTTAGTTCCGTTGGGGCATGGACTTAAATCTTGACTGACTTTTGGCCTGGTGACTTTCTGGGGGCAGAAAGTGTCTGTGGTGGGGAGAATTGTCACACCCCGACCGCGGACGTCCGTAATTTTTCTTCTTTCTTGGCCTCGGTTTAAATTTTTTCGAAGATTAATTGTGATTGGTGGTTTCGCGCCGATGCATCGCTAGCAGTGATCGTGCATTCGGCCCGGGTGACGATGTGTCCACCCGGCGTTTTAAATATTAAAGTTTTTACATTTTCTTTTTGTTATTATTACTATTTGAGTTGCGTTACTATTATTGTGGTTATTTTCCATGTATAAGTGTATATATATATATATATGTCTATATATGTGTATATATATACATATGTATATACTTTAATAAGTTATGTTTATATATGTATATATATATATATTGTATCTATGTGTTTATATTTATATATAGGTATATATGTATATATGTGTTTATGTGGGTATATGTGTATATATCTGTTTTTATATGTTTAAATATATGTATATATGTCTATATGTATATATATATGTGCGTACGTGCGCGCGCGCACGCGCACGCCCATTTATTTTCAAATGGTTTTAAATACTTTAAATTTTTTATTAAAAATAATTATTATTATAAATTTTCTAATTACTACTATTATTATTATTATAAAGTTTTATTGATATTATTATTATAAATTTTTATTATTACGAAGATTAGATTTTATTCTTTTATTTAGTCTTCTATTATTATTATTATGGTTATTATTACAATTATTATAAAGTTATTATTATTATTATTATTATTATTATTATTATTGATTATGTATATATATATATATAGTATTTTGTTTAACCCCTCTAACCCTAGCCTACTCCCGTAGCCGCCTGCCCCTCTCCCTTCTCTCCTCTTCCCGCAGCCCTCCCCTCTCCTCTCCTCTGCTCGCCGTTCCGCTCGTCCCCTCCCGTCCGGCGGATCTCCCATGCACCCCGCTGTCCCGGCTCCCCCACTGTTCCCGGCCTTCGGCAGTAGCCGGCTTCGCCCCAGCGCACAGCCAGCCTCCGGCTGTTGCGGCCCCCTCTGGCGCTCCGTCCCGAGCCCGCCGCCCTCCTCTGCTCCCGCGCGCGGCCAGCCCCTGCTCCACCCCGGTGTGCCGTCAGCCGCAACGGCTCGCCGCACCGCCCTCCCTGTTTCCGGCTCCCGCTGCTGCACCCTCCCTCCGCCGGTTCCTATCGCCGAGCCCCCCTCCGTCCGGCTCCCGACTCCACTGCGCGCTGCGCCATTCCAGCGACCCCCTGGCCCGGCGTGCCCCCTGCTCCAGCGTCCGGCGGCCCGAACGCCGCCCTGCTCCGCCCCTGATCCACCCCGGTGCACCATCCGCCGCCTCCGCCTCCCTGTTTCCGTCCCCCTCTGTTGCTCCCAGCCTCCCCCTTCCTCCACCTTGCGCCGTCGTCCCGGCTTCCCCGTACCGCGCCTCCTCCTTCCTCATCCCCGCACCGGCCGCAGTCCCGGCTTCCAGCCGCCGGCCCACCTTGCCCTAACTTCTTCGCCAGCCGATCGCTGGCCTCCCCATCTCCTCCGCCGTCCCGCACACCCGGCCTCCCCTCCGGCCTCCGCCCGCGCGCCTCCAGCTCGACCTGCACCCCGCTCGACCCCTCCCCTGTGAGTTGTTTTTATTTTTTTTTTTATTTTTTTTTTATGTTAATCTTATATAACATTTATTATTTTCATCATATTAATAATATTATAATTATTTCACTATTATTATGTTATTATTATTATTGTATCATTATTATTCTTATTATTATTATTGTTATTATCACCTCATATTATTATTTTATTATTATTATTATTATTATTATCATGTTATTAAGTTATTATTTTTATTATTATTGCTATGTTATTATTATGATTATTTATTATTATTATTATTATTGTTATTATTATTACTATTATCTTATCATTTTTATATTATTATATTATAATTATGCTAAATAATTATTATTATTATCACTATATTATTATTATTGTGATTATATTATTGTTATATTATTATTATGTTAATATTATTATATTAATATTATTATTGTATTACTATATTATTATTATTATTATTATTATTATTATTATATTATTATATTATAATTGTGCTAAAATATTATTGTTATTATTATGGTATTATTATAACCGTGCCATATTATGATTGTTAGTATATTAATATTATTATTATTACATTGTATTATTATTATTATGATGTTATTATTATTATTTTTCACATTATTATTACTCTGGCAATCACTTGTGCTTTGTTAGGGGTTTTTCATCAACTTATATTTGTTTTTGGTAGGTTTGGGATTTTAGGATCCGCGCAGGGCGTTTTCGAGAAAGCGCCATCGCTGCGCCTTGTTTCCGAGGATCTGCTGTCTCCACGCCTCAGTTTCAAGGGTGTTGGACTTTATCACGTGGCTTCGGACACACGTCGTGTCATCCCGCCTTGGTTCCAAGGTCGTTTTACCGTCGCTCTTGGATCTTGAGGTAGGTCTCCCTATGCACTCGCCTCTAAATTAAGAATTTATTTATTCCTTGTCCTTTTATTAAATTTCAGTAAATTTAAGAAAATAATATTAAGTAGTTTTTATAGTGTGGTGATTTGCTGATAATGCAAACTGTTTAATTCTAGCATTTCATTAAAAGTGTTTTCTTGGTTTCAATTGTGGGATTTCATAGTAATGTCGCTAAATGGTTCTTCCTGAGTAACGAAAGACATGTTGAATTGGGTTTTGAAATGTTTTTGGCATGTGTAAATTAGTAAATTTACTGTTTATGGAAAATGGTGTTTTCTTATAACCTTGATTAGAGAAAACGTCATGTGACCTTTTGAAATTGTTTTTGGAAACTTTACGTGTGGTTCTTGGTTGACGAAAGATGTTTTCCCTTGTTGTGTTATTAAAAATAATGCTTTCTGGGTTGTGAAAGTTGTTTATGTTCTTGTTTGAGTGTTTCCAAAAAAGGGGTTTTTGCGAAATGATTAGGTAATGACATTTATATTTTCATAAAGGTATTTTTGACGTGCGTGAGTTTTGAAATATTGTTTGGGTGTGGAAATGGTGACTTTTTTGTGCGATATCTTGTTTGGCCTGCGATATGAGGAAGAAATATACTATGTGAATGTGAAGCTTGTTTGAGCACACAGGGAAACCCTGGGTATCTAGGTGGGCGGACTAGAACTAGTGTGCTAGTGAGCCGGATGGGTGTCGTCCCTGTTTCACTTAGCTGGATTGATGTTTGCAACACTAACTAAACATATGATATCTGAGGGTCGTGGCCTTCTAAGCCACGTGTTCTGAGGGTCGTGGCCTTCTAAGCCACGTTTTCTGAGGGTCGTGGCCTTCTAAGCCACGTTTCACCGAGACACGAGGTTCTAGGGTCCCACGTGAGCTAGATGAACCTTAGGGGATTTACCCATAGTGCTCTACCATCTCTGGCGTGGTGACTTCCGTCGGCATATGGGGGACCACTTGGGTGTGAGTGTGTGCGTGTGTGAGTATGTGTGTGTGTGTGTGAGTGTGTGAGTGTGTGTGTGTCGCCCATGGTTATTGCTGATAACTTCTGGTTTATTTTTACTTGCACTTGTTTTCCCTGCTTGTTTACCTTCAGTCATCTTTCACAGCCTATACTGTTAGACTTTGGGGAAAATGGGTTTTCAAATGAAAATGCTAAATTCTCTTTGGGTAAAATTTGAAAATGTAACACTTTGCTTTTTAGAATGAGTTTAAAAACTGAGGAAAGGGAATTAACTTTCAAAAAGGAATAAGGGAAATGTCTCGTGTTTGATTTTCAAGTAAAGCATTATGAAAACTTACTTTTATACATTAAAGTTCAAACCTGGATTATGTAGATTCTTTATTTACTGGCGGTGCATTGGGATTTGTTGTGGGGATCACCTACTGAGTACTTTTGTGCTCACGCCTATCTTTTACCCTTTTAAGTTGCAGGTTCCTTTTTCTCAGGTTCTCCTGCTTGAGTCGCTCAGTGTGGGAGCGACGTTGGTTGTAGTGGGGTGGTGACCCGCGAGGTCACATGGAGGTATGTCGTGGTATAGTTTGTTTATCTCTTTAGTGTTTGTTTGTTTGTTTAAGTTGTATTCGTTATTTTGATCTTGTTTTTAGTTTGGGCTGAAATCGTTCCCAACGATTAAAGTTTCAATGCCCGGCACTTGTTGCCATCCCGTGGGGATCGGGAACGCCCCTCGGGACTTGCCGCGGACCGGCTCGGGTGCCCGGTTCAGGGTCGACCCGGGCTGGTTCGTGACATTTACCATTCCTTCAACCATTTATTTTCCAAAAAGTTCAACCTGAAGCCATGTCACGTAACTTGGTACCATACAATCTCAAGTCCTTAATGAAATAGTACTGCATTACAATCCTTATTTATTTTTATAATTCATATAACTAGTACATCATTGATACAACACTCAAATGGAATAATTATTTTATAACAACATAATAACACTAGTCATTCCTCTTCATCTGTGGTAATATCATAACTTGATTATTATTCAATAGCATCATTTGGGTCATACTTTGATTATTTGGACATTGATTCGCGTAGTGTCCCAACTCCTTGCAGATGAAGCATTGTACATTTGAAACCTTTTTCTTACCCTCACAATCACATACTTGGTGTCCTTTTTCTCCAAAATTATAAGAAACTCACATTCCTTTCAACCATTTACCAAGGTGATTCTTTCCATAGTTATCACATATAGGAAAATCATTCTTTCCCCTCTTCCTATTATCCATATTTTTCTTCTCTTTCTTCCCTTCAAATCCATAGGACTCATAGAATTCTTTACATATCTTATTAACACATGATATTATATCTTCATATGTTGAGAATACATGGGATACTATTTATATTTTAAATTTTTGCTTAATACCATGAAATATATGATCCCTATTAATCTTTCGATCATGCGTATTGCTAGAATTATTATTACTTCTACTAGGCACCACTTCTAAACAATGTCATACAATAGGTTAGTTTATGAATCACGATTCATAATTCCAAACTTGTAAAATACCTAAGGTAAATTAAAAATATTATACATATAATCTGTAATCAGAAAATGTTTTCTTTGAGGAATAATTTACCCATAAATCCTTCATAATGGCTTGTAATCATAATGTGAATTATCCTAAGTATATCCCCCGGGAGTGTCGTAACCAAGAGTACAGCAAGGCCCATTTTCGTGTACCAGGATACCTCAGGTCAAGCCTGAAACTTCTTATCAAAGTTTTCACTACTAGGTAGATCTATCCCATAGATTCCTCTACCTACTCGTATCCAAATAGGGATGTATTTCTTGGAAAATACAAAAAATCTCTACATTACCAAAATTCTAGAAAGTTATTCTATACTAATCCCCAATGTCTATATTAGGGTAATGTGTTATAATCAAAGTTTATTTAAATCTATTTCCAAGGTTGTTTCTAAACTTTCTCTGATATCAACTATAATGCCCCGACCCCAGAAGCCCGGAGTCGGTGCTTTATTTAAATGCATTGGCATGATCACAAGGAATAAAGTCTCAAAAGACTGATCAGTTTAGCAGACTTGGAAAATAGATTACATACATGAACATTACATTACATATAAGAAAATAAAACTCAACATAAATGATCCTTTGAGAATTCCATTAATCCCCTAGCTTAACCATGTTTATCAATCATAATACACTTCTTGGAATCCTAGGAAAATAAAACATAAGAAAGGGGTGAGCTCAAATGCACAGTAAGGGTAAGAAATACGGCGAAAGATTACATAGACATTAGGCATGGTGAATAATTTAAAACACATGCCTTTACAAATAATAAACATGAACACTTTATGCCAGGAATATTACATTAGTAAATAATGCCATAATAAAACATAGTAATGGGTATTCTACTAGTCGAATAGCCACATAAACCATCAATAATGTTTTCATAATGAGGGAATTTATAATGCTGGACATTCCGAAAAAAAAATCAATTCCTCAGCCAAGAAATCTAAAATTGATTAAGGCCTTGGCAAAAACCATATATCAAAATTGGGAAAGGAGTCGGCCAATTACACATCTAATTGTCTCATGAGACCTACCGATGCATCGAGAATCTTTAGTAGGATCCACCCATTACTTACTAAGTCCAATACATTCCTCATATGAAAAGTTTGAAACATAACATAAACATTCTAAGTAAAACTAGAAAATGAAATGTCAATACTTTAACCATAAACCATGAATGGTATAAAAATAACACATCCATATTAAAAAAATCACAAAAACTTCAATAAAATATGGAATATTTGTATAATTAATCAACCTTGATAAAGAATAATATAATGTAAAGGATGTTTACATAGTTGATAATGATCAGTAAAAATATTTGAGAGAAATATCCCTTTTTCATAAAATCATTTAAAAGTAACATAATTTATAAAGGAAGGCATTTAAAAGATATTTTGGAATAAAAGAGTACTATAATAATTTGAAACTTTTGAAATGAAGTAAAATTTTAAAACAATGATGTCTATATAAATAAATAATTAAAATCATTTTGAAAACATGGAAATTAATTAAAAAGATTTAGAAAAATAAATATTTAAAACATTTAAAATGATGATATAGTTAAATAGACCCTTACATAAAATCTTAAAAGATTATTTTTGAAATCATTTTTATGAAATATGTACATTGATGATAAATATTTCCCAGTAAATACCTACTCATAAACAATCTCAGATAATAATGAGATTGGGGAATTAACCCTTACATTGCACTTTCCTTTGGTCGAGGGTACGTTTAAACTCCTGTATAATGACCATAGTATGTTATCAAATTATACCAAAACCATATTCATATTTATTATATCATACATGATTCATTTATGACTTTATACTACCCATTTAATAATGATTTCCATGTTAAATTAACATTTCGGTTAATAATTCCTTTTTTTATCGTATGTGTTTTAACTTGTTATTCTTGATCGTATCACATAGATCGTGATTTACAAACTTCCAGAAAATAACACATGATTTATATATCATATATTTTTAGAATATAAATTTTTATAATAGATAGATATATGAAATGGAAAATACCATTTATAGATACGGTAGACGCTGTTTTAATTTTCATATCGTATTGAATAGAAGTGAGTGAATAAGATATATGTAAGTACATAAATATATATATATATATATATTATCATTATTATGTCATATATTACATACTTATTAGTAATATATATTTTTATAATCATCGTTGACTGGTGAATGTGGAAATGAATCTCATCGTGTCGTGGTGACGGTAATCTGTATGTACGCACGAGTGACAATATCATTATATTGATGGTGAAATAGAATGTAATTGGATGTTATATCATATATATAAATAATGATTAACATGTTATATTTATTATTTACATCAGTTATACTCATTTTTATACATATCTAAATAATGGAGTTTTTGAATAACAAACTACACCAAAACGTGGAGACGGTAAGTCGTATGTACGCATGTATGGTGACTTTTTCATTTATATGATTGATAGAATAACGAATATGGTTTTGAAATATTTATAATAACATCACAGTATGTAGTATCTAATGGAATTATTATTTTGATTTGAAAAAAACCAAGAAAGAGGAAGTGGATGAAGGAAAGAACTTAAAAGTGGGTGGTGAAATTATTACCTCTTCTTTGGGTGTTTCCTTTTGAGTTGATCAAAAGGGATCCTTAGGTTGGATTTATGATCAAATTAAGGAATATAGGTTGCTTTTAAGGAAGTTATTTGGATATTTGGGTGGGGTTTGGCCTACCCAAATGAATTTGGAGGTGTGATTTTGAGATAAGGGGAGGTACCCTTTTATAAGAGAGGTGAGGGTCACTTTAGGGAAAGCTTGAAATATTATTTTATAATAAATTAATTTTCCATTTATAATGGATCCAAAATGATTTATTTCTAGTATAAGGTGGTTATGGGTCGAAAACCACTCAAACAATAGGTTTTAGATAGGTTTAGGTCACCATATTAACCTTATCTTTTAGATTTAACTCTTAGTTAAATAGTTTAACTTTGACTATGTCTTCTTGTATTCTTACACTACATGGTTAATAAACTTACTCTAAACATACAAGATAACCTCCAGTAGTTAATTAATGACATATATAATATTATTTAAGTCCTTTTTCTGAGTCTTAGATTTTTAGGAATATTATATAATTTAATAATTTATTATTTGTTTTAAAAACTCATTTATGTCAATTTTGACAGTAGTTAGTATTTGGTTTTTATGAAAGTCATAAAAACTTTATTACTTTGAAAACATACATTGAATCAATTTTAACATGTCATATTCACCTATAAAATTTGTGGATATCATAAAAACTTTGAAATTGTATTTATTTTAATATTTATAATACAATTTATTTGATTCTTTCATTAATAAGGTAATTACTACATCATCATTGTGTCATAAATAAATTTAATTATTTAATGTATAAAAATTATAAATAAAATACCATGATTTAGGAAATATTTTTATCCTTATAATTAATATTTATAGTCTAATTTATCATATATATAACCTTATATTAAAAATGGTTTAGTTATTAAACTTTAAATTTATCACTTTTAACTCTTCTTTAAATAAAATAATAATAAATGTCCTAATCTAATCCAAGTAGACCTAAGAGGATCATATTTTATTCCTAAGATTTTTTCTGGTTTATTTTCACTTGTCCAATAGAATTAGGACATGTGTTAGGGTAATTATAATATCATTTGTACCCTTAATTACCCTATTTACTTTTAACTATGGTAATTAAAAGTCAAAAGTTACTATTCACCAAAAATTATTTTCATTTTATTGAACCAAATTTTACTTACTGATTTCAATCGTGCCTATTGTATTTTTGAAATTCAACACACAAAAGTGGTAAAATTATGTTTTATGAAAATTTTCAAATGCTTCTAGAAGGTGGGTAAAAGACGGTAAAAAGTTCAATAAAAATATATACATCTAATTTTATTGTAAAATGACGCCAATGAATTAAATTTAACTTATATAGGTACTATATATCTATTTTGACTTAAAATAAATTTAAATAAAATAAATAAATATTTAAATAAAAAGTCGGTTTTAAACAATAACGCAATGTTTTTCACTATTTATAAAAAATAGGATGTTTTCATAAAAATACTAAAAATTAACTCTAAAATAATTTTGATATTCTGAATTCAAAAATTAATTATTTTTTATAAAATTCAAAACATAGAAGTTTCATTAATTAATTTAAAATTAATTCTCATTGTCAAAATGAAAAAAGCGGGTTTTTTAAAAGTAAAAACTATAAAAATATTGACATGTGTTTATGTCAAATATAAATGTGATATTACTTATAATGACCTAAATTTTATTAAATTATAAAAATATAATCTAATTATACTTCCAAACCATTCAAATTCATAATTTATCACAATAAATTATTTCGATTAAAAAAGTTGTTTTCAATTAAAATTTCGTATTTTTCACTATTCATCAAAATCTGAAAGTTATCAGAAAAGTAACAAAAATTTATCCAAACAAAAGTTTTATGTCCTAATTATAAATAATAAATTAATTTCATTAAATTGAATATATAAAAGTTTCAAATATTGGTTTTAAAAAGGTTTCTCCATTAAAAGCTGGTAAAATTGTATTTTTCTGAAAAATACATCTTTTATCTGAAAAAATGAATTTGTTATCATATTATGTATAAGAAACACATAATATGGGTGTTAAAATTATATAGAGTATATAAGATTCAAAATGCAGTTAATACTATTCATAACTGCTTTTTGAACGGCTAGTTTGGTAAGTTGTGGTGCGCTCGAACTCTGTGTTGTGTGTAGCGCAAGCTATTGAATTAATTTAATGAGATAATTTACTATGAAATCTTGGGGTGTTATAGTTTATTCATTTTTTATGTGAATATATTAGATATAAGTGTATGGGGACATAAAGGATCCTTTGATCACTTATAATGATGCATTGGTTGTTGATAGTTGTGGGATTAACCTAAAGTGTAAGAAATGTAATATTTCAACCCAAGAGGTATATTTCCTTTGTGATTTGAAACATAGTTAACCTTAGATAAGTACACTTAGCCTCTTCTAAGTGTGGTATATAGTTGATTGAGAGTGATCATTTTATTTCTTGGTTGATCAAAACCCTCATGTTTCCTTATATACTATTGGTTTGTTTGACGGGTATATTGTATGGGTATTTATCTTTTTTTATTGTATAGTATATAGGTGGATTTAACATAGAATAGACTTATGTATATATTGGGAATTGGAGTACCACCTAGTATAACTTTTGGATAGATATAGATGAAATACCATCCCTTGTGTAATATTCCTAGATCATTTCATCTAAGACATTTATTTAACTACATTGAGAAAAATTCCTTGACCCTAGTGTTTGAAAATAGATTAATGGAAACCATGAGGGGTGTCCTGATCATGAGATAACTTGGTGGACCATGATAAGTACCCAAGTCTTATTCTTTTCAATTAGGGTAATGATAATATAAGGAAGACATGGTGTTATCCTTAAATGGATGGGTATTTAGAACTGGTTTTGTGCTAGAGAGACCAGACTAAAAGTAAATTGTATGCTAGTGTTAGATAATTTTCCACCCCATGTGATCCTTCAGATATATTTTTGTTTGATGATATGCATATTACTTAAATATTTAATTAAGAAATAAAATTATATTATGTGAATGTTTGTGATTGATATGCTAAATGGTTATGGATTTTTTTATGAGATAGATTCTCTTCTTGACCATGATAACATGATATAATATAGAGGTGGGATAGGTGAGCATACTAACCATAGTAAAATAGGGTATGATGGGATAAGATATTTGTAATGGGTTGGAAGATAATTCCAACCAAGGTAATGTGTACTAATATAGATTGGATTATGCTATAGGATGGGTGACTTGATAACCATGTTTAGATTTTGATAAGGGTTGGGAAGTAATTCCAACCATGCATGGATTTTGATATTGTTTAGACATCATACCGTCCATGGGACAGTTGCGGTGTAGAGTTAGATGTTTAATATGGGGTAGATGGCATGCCAACCATGGATGAGATTTGGTGATTTCTTATATAGGTTGGGTGTCATGCTAAATGGTTATGTAATTCTATTGGATATGTTGAGTGTGTTATGTGGGATGATCTTATAGGATGGATTTAATGAATCCTAATATATTATGATACAAGTTTGACATGATGCCTCCAAAGGTGGTTTTGATATGGAAGGTTGTATGTGATGCCTCCCAATGTGGTTATGATATGGTGGTTTGTACATGATTCCTCCTAAAGAAATTATTATGTGGGTTGGGTGTGATGCATATCAGAATATTTATAACTACTTTTTAAAATATTTTTGTAGTGTCATATGAGTTAGTATATAATTCCAAGTAAGTATTATGGTGATATTTTCATAAATATACTAGAACTATCCAAAATGGGTATAGTTACTTCTAAGTGACTTGGACAGAACACAAGATCATAAAAAGTATTACATTTATAGTTATTTATTTATTTATTATAAATAAATTGAATTATTAATGCATTTTATGTAATTGAAATGTTATTTACACCATTGATGGTGGCTTACTGATTTGTACTCAAACTATACCTAGGATGACCTCTTGATTATAGGTATGGGTAAGGAAAAATATTGATGTTGGATGGTTGATATGGATAGCTTGTAAGGATTCAGAAGATGGGGATGGGATAGGACTTGGGACTAGGTGGTGGTTATTTTTAGTTTTATTTATTTTATTTATGTTTCTATATAGTCTACCCATGAGAGATATTACTGGATTTTGTCTGACTCATGTGACTTTTAAATAGCTTTCACTTCTATACCATGTGTTTTATTGTTCACTTTTGTTTAGATCATGGTCAAATGGTATATTTTATACTATTATGTTGTTATGAATTATTTTATGTGAATTATATTATTATTTAGAATTTATGAGAGTTTATATTCTCTCCATGGTATCACCATAGGCCCTCATTGCTAGTCGATAACTTTTGGTATATAAAGAAGTATTCCTAAGGTCACATAGAAATCTAATCATATTACTATTGAGTGATCCAGGTATGGATATTAAAAGTGGTATTAGAGCCTTATTTTTATTATCTTATTATTTGAGTTATGGTGGATAAAATTTAATACTATTCAAACTTGTAATGTTCATTGTGTTTTTACTTGACTAACACATTCATGAGCTTATGCCCAAGTATTTAATGATTTTGAATTGTTATTTTTTCTTTTTTATGTTATAGCGGGGTTGATTTTTACTAAGAATGATGTTTTAGATTTATTAATTTATTTTTTTCTCTTATACTAGAGTTTCAAGAGGCTTAGGTTCATGCATCATATCAAGAAAATATATTTCTAATACTTGTGCACGATTTTATGTGATTGGGATTGTGGTTCTGGAAATAAAATAATGAATTAATAATAAATTATTTAGTGTTTTCCTAAATAACATATTTTTGTAATTCTACTTATATAAACTATATGGATAAAATTTTCTCGATGTATATCTTCATTGGGTGTAGTAATATTTATTTATAAGAAAAAATTATCCTTTAAGGGTTAGTTTTGTGTGCAAATTCCTGGTGATGATTTGTCCTCTTGATTGGGTGGATGGATTGGGCATAGAGATAACTAATCTGTATTGAGCGCCATTGAGTGGTTTTTTTGTCATGTGAGTTTCCTTAGGATATATAAGGTGGGAGTATGTATTTTTATCTATGAGTTGGGTCCTATAATAGTATGGTTGTTTATTAGGTGGGAACGCTTAATGATATTGAGATATGAATTGGAATGATAGTGAGTTAGGTATATTAGTGGGATAGTAGTGTTTCTTTCTTGTATCTTCCTAAGATAAGTTATGGTGTAAGAGGGTAAAATGAGATAGAGGGTTTAACGCAGGCACATGGATGCATTAAGGGATAAGAATCATGGGTATATACTTCATGTTATAGAAGTAAACTAATTCAGTGTGTGATCATGTGTCTGGATAGGCATGGATATGCCTTAGGTATTCTCAAAATGAAATAAGGGTAGTGATTGTGTTATATTGTGCTTGATATGTATTGGAGGCATGGTAATATTGTAACACCCTAGGTAAATAAAGAATATGACATTTTCATATTTATCCATATTTTTGAATAAAATATTAATATTACTTTAAAGGGAATTCTATGCTCGAGGGCGTACCCAATACGCAACAACAAGTTTCTTTGAAATCTTACGTTGCACTCTAATAAGAAAATAATATTATTTTAATTGGTAGTTAATGCCTAGCCATTGTAATGGTGGGAATGAACGGAACTAACTACAAAATGATTATATATGTTTTTCAAATATTTCTACTTTTATCTAATAAATGTTGGAGGCTTAAAATGCAAATGAATCCAATTTTAAGCATAAATCTTCTAATATTCTTTAAAAGGTCGATTAACCGCCTTTTGATGGAGAACCCTTTTTAAATATACTTTTGACAATTTTAATTGTTTTATTTGACAAAATAAAATCCTTCTTTAGAATCTGGACATCAAAATTTACTTTGTGTAAAATTTTGTTATTTTTCTGATAAAGATCATTTTTATTGAAAATGTTGAATTTTAATTCAAAACCTCCTTTTATTATGATTTATTTATATGGATAGATTATATTTTTAAATTATATTAGAGTGTATTTAGAATATATTTTTACCATTTAATCTAATGGTGGTCATTGTAATTAATTTTACTTTGAAATTGGACTTAAACTAGTGTCAATCTTTTAATAGATATTGTTTCTTAAAAACATGCTATTTGTTTTGACAGCGGGAATTAATTATTAAATTAATTAATGCAACATATATGTTTTTAATTTTTTAAAATAGACATCATTTTTTAATTCGGAATATCAAATATAGCTTAGGGTGAATTTTTGGTATTTTTCTGAAAAACGTCAATTTTTTATGAATAGTGAAACCACTAAGTGGTAGTTTAAAAACTGATTTTTCATTTAAATGAAACTTTACCACTTCTGTGATTTGGATTTCAAAAATCCGACATACATGGTTGTCATTAGGATGTAAAATGTGGTTTAATGGGATTAAAATAATTTTTTGGTGAATAGTAACTTTTATGTTTTTAATCGCGATTAGAGTTAATTAGTATAATTTATGGTAAAAATAATATTTTAATAATATGAAATGACCTATACACATGTCCTACCCTTATTGGATGTGTCATGGACTACCCCAAAAATCCATGGGTCAACATGGGTACCCCATGGAGCCACTTTGGTTGGAAAATGACATAAATAACTTTTTATTTAAAGTTAAAATAAAAATGTCACAAGCATGAGTTGTTTTACTCAAAAAATTTAAATGGGGTTATACAAGTCATCTGTTTTACTATAAATATTCATTATAAATATAAAAAGATTTCCTACATCATGATATTTTTTTTATAATTTTTAAACATTAAATAAATTAAATTATTTATGACATCATGATGATGCAGCGATTACCTCATTAATAAAGGATTTAAATAAAATGAAAAGATAATGTTAAAACAATAACATACACTTGTAAAATACCTATTGGATGAGTATATTTATAACCCTTACCACCTTATCCTAGAAATAAATCAATTTTGGACCTTTAAAATATGAAACGCATTTCAAAATAAAGTAACATTTTGTAACTTTCCAAGAGTTCCCGTCCTCTCCTCTTATAAAAGGCCCCCACCTCTACCACCTTACCCACACATCTCAAGCCTTTGGCTCATCCAAACCCTGCTCAGTTTGTCTCTACACATCCCTATCTTACTCCTAGAAGCCTCACGTTGGGAAGAATACTTTCCAAGGAAGCCTTTGATCTCAAATCAAAGAGAGTTACCCGATTTAAAGGTAATGTCTTCCCTTGTGTTCTTTTGTTTTATTTTGATTCTCCAAACCCCTAAACTATTTTTATTACTTTTTTTTGTAACAACACTAGTATATTAAATATACTAGGATGTTTTTATAAGAATTATTCAAGCTACACTTTCACACACCTCCGTCTAATGGTTAAAGAACATACTGTTTCTGTGGATGGTGAATTACTGCCTCACGAAACGATGATTGTTCAATATTCTTTTAACACCTTCAAAGGTGGAAATTATGATTTCACTATATTTATATATGATATATAATATGTTTATGTTTTCCTTAATCTTATGTATTTTTCATTTATGGCATACCTTTATGGTTTCCATTATGGGTAAACACGATATCTTCATTTTAGGAAGTGTTGACTACTGCCCCTTCAAAGTGATTTGATTCGTTAATGCCATATGTGGGACGTATAAAGGATGGAATTAATTTTATTATATATGATATAATACTGTAATTATAATATACCTTTATATCATTATTATTACATTCCATTGAATACAAAAAAAAAGAAATGAAAGTAGCGTTCATGCGTACGTACGGCTTACCGTCTCCATGAACGGTACATTTCATTTCTTATCTCCAAATGTTATGTACTATTATAAGTACATATATATAATAGATATATATGTAATATATTACATCTAAATTATGGATATCATTCTGGTATTATAATATATATATCTCTCATTTTATTTTAATTCCATTAATATGACAAAAAATAAAAGTAGCATTCATGCGTACGCACGGCCTACCATCTCCATTAACGGTGCTTTTAATTTTTTTTATCTCCAAATGCTATGGAATAGTATAAAATGAATCTATAATGGATATATATGATATTTAAAACATCAATACTACTCTGGATATGATTTACCTATAACTACATGGAAAATTCTCTTCGAACAAGTTCAATTTTTACTCATGTACCGAACATCGACAAAAACATCTGATATGAACTCACTTTATTAACCAATTATTATAACATTATAATATGTGATATGAAATGAATAATAATATTTATAGGAGTTCCTTAAGAAATTATAAATTGAAGAAATTTTATTATTCAGGAGATTAAAGAACGATCGAGTCATGTCGGACACGAGGTAAGGGAGCCTACCCCTCTCTTTCTTTTTAAGTACACTCTTTTATGTCATTCCTTTTAAGCTCATATTTCTTATTATTGGGATGTTATTTTATATTACTCATTCTGTAAATTTTATGTTAATATGATGATAGACACTATTTGATCTCATCAATCCATTTTTGGAAGTTTTAAGTGGCGTCGTTCGGCTGCTGAGTTTTTGTAAGGGATTTTTCATCTCACTTTTATTCCTGTGAGATTTATGCTACTTTTACCACCATTTCCTTTGAGTGGTATATGTACTTCCAATTATTCTAGTATTTGTGTAATATAATTTCGTTTATGAGTATTTACATCAGTGTTGTATTGTCCTTCTTTCATGGGGTGTATGCTTCGAAAGATACCCAAGTCGGTAAGGGAACTTTTCACCCTCCTCTTTTTAAAAGACTTATTTTGTTGGGTATTTTAATTTACATATTGTAATATTGGGATATATTATTCTATATCATTATTGATGTAAATTTTATTTCCAAGTGATGAGATACCCTTTTTATCTCCCATCAACTCATTTTCTGAATTTTAAAGTGACGCTGTTAGGCTGTCAAATTTTTACCAAGGGAACTTCTTAACCCAATTTCAATTTCTTTGGGTTTAACATGCAGTTATTGAATATGTCATCCTTTGAATATGTTTGAATGACCTTTTACGGTTTTACACTTAATATTCACTTATATTGGGTGTATTTATATTTCTCACACATAATTATGAGATTGATTTATCCTTAATTTAAGGATACCTTCTTGATAAGGGATTTCATCTCATTTTACATTGAGACTTCATTGTTGTTATGTACCAATTCACTCTTATATGGTGTATATACTGACCTTTGGAATATTATATAATTAATACATTTATTCTCATGATATTATAAAGTTCTGATTAAATTTTATTCCTCGATTATTGTATTCAAGTGTCTCTCATTTTTTTAAAATCCCTTTAACTAAAATATCATTTTAAATGTTTTAATGATTTATTCTTATAAATATTTCTCATTAATATCCATGTTTTCAAAATGGTTTTAAGGATTTTTTATATGGTTATTAATGTTTTAAAATGGTAAAAGCATCAAAGTGGTATGGGACACTTTGATTCAAAAATATCTTTATTAAATGTTTTAAATGGTTTTGAAAATGGTTTTTAGAATGGATTCATTATTTCAATATCTTAAAAGGTTGTATTGTTATTTCAATGTGGGAATGTAATCTTTCCTTTATTCTTAAGTTATGTGATGTGATTATGTTATGGTTCTTGGACATTGTTTATGAAGACAGGTGGTTCCATGATAAACTAAGGGTGGGTGATCCCGATATAGCTCTCCAATACATTGGGTAACGCGAAGGAGTTAAATGTTAAGGTTTCTCCGAAGAGATTTAGGGAATATACTGTGATGGGTATTCCAAATTTAACCAAGAGGGTTACTACCTGCGTAAGAATGTTATGAATGCCTCAAGTTACCTTTATGCATTATTATTTCTATGATTTATTCATGATTTGATGAGGTATGTTAAAATGCTTTTGTTTTATGAGTAAAGTATGATTTCATACATGGACTAATGTTTTCTTTTCGTACATTCATATCCCTTACTAAGATTTTTATGTTCATCCCATGTTTTTGAAATGTTTTTCACATGTCAAGGAAAAGGTGCATGATATGATGATAGTGTCAAGGAAGTGTCAAGAAAGAATCCATGTTTTATTTTAAATATGTTTCCGTTGATGGGAAAAATACGAATACTATCTTTTATGTAACCACTTTGTTTAAATGTGGAATGTAATTCATGATTTATGATCTAATTCTCTAAAACTATAAACCTGAAAATATCCTCAATGTGAATTATTCAATATTAAGTAAGGTTTAAGGTCGGGGCCTTATAGTTGGTATCATAGGTTGGTTTAGATAACTTTAGAGGTTAGGGTATTCTCTAGGCATAAGTGACATTACCATAATGGTTAGGATTTCCGAAAGAATCCTAGTTTTAGATAAAGTGAATTAGTAAGTATATCTTAGTGTTTATCTTCCTCATTAGTAAATGATGGTTTTGTTGATATACTCACACTGACATTTCTGTTTTTAGTGAATGGATGGATATAGCAGGCACCAAAGTGACAATAGGTTGGAAGGAAACTGTGGAGGTTCTCTGATTAAGAGACTGGATGAAATGGGGGATTCAATGAGGAAAATCGTGGTTTTTCTAAACCAACTATCAAGGAGTCATGATAAACCACATGAACCTTGGTATGTTCTTTAATGCATCATGTACGAGATGACCAATCGATGTGGAAGTTCATGTAATAATTATAAAGGTAACCATTAGGGTTTATATGATCCTTACATTTGAGGTAATTATGGGTTACTATATGTTATGATGGAAAATGAAAGGCATGAGATAAACTTGACGTTAAGATATGTTATGATTATTTTTGAAGATTTTATCTTGCTTTGGGGAATGTTTTAAGAATTATATAGTTTTGGAAAAAAAACACGCAGACCGTGTTACAACCCATCGCGTCGGACAAAGCTGCGGGAATCGATCCCACAACCAAAGTGTGACTGGTATTTATCGCCTACCACTGGACTACGTCAAGTCCCTGGTTAGTTTGAATGATTCTTTTTTAGTTAGATGATTTTATGAATTAAGAGTAAGTTCATTTTTTTTTGGTTATCAATGGAAATTATTATCCTATCATGGAGGATATGTGATTAGGTTAATTACTTTTCAGTATGAGACTGTAATAGTAACTGATGTTATTTTGGAGAAAAATGTTAAAATTTATCTTAGGAGACTGTGTGATTAAATCCTTCATAGAATTGGGTTTCAATCTTAGTTTGGTTTACTTTGTATAATGTTATGGATAGATGTTTATTGAATTGTCTTTGTTGAACATTGGGTTTTAGTTTTGTTTAAGGTCTAAAGACATGGGAAGTATATAGTTCTCTAATGTGGATTAGGTGATTCTCTAGAAGTTGATTATAGCTCTCTTAATGTGAACAAGTCATCCTAAATACTCGTCTTTTGGAGAAAATATGAGTTCATGTAAGAAATATAGTAAAAGTTGAAAGTCAACATGACAATGAATCATGCTTCCTTATGTTTTAGTTAAGCTCATAAATAAATTCCTCAACGAAAAGTAACTTAAAACAAAAATGTTGTCTGTTAATTTTTCCTACTAGGGAATCAAATACCATTTAACCCATCACAAGTTTGTGATTTTCTTGTTGTTAACTTTCTCTTAGACATGTTTACTATCACTCTCCATCAGAACATGACCCTTTTTTCCTCTATATCCATATTTTCATACTTGTAATCCTAGTATGGGTTAACTCGGGTGACATTTGTACTTCTCTCCCATTCTTTTAATGTGATAGTTTTACTGACTCTTGTTCCGATGTGAGATTTTCAATGAAGCTTCCAAGCCCAATTTTAAAATTGTGAGGACGCAATTCCCAAAAGGGGGGAAGGATGTAACAACCCAGGTAAATAAAGAATATAACATTTTCATATTTATCCATATTTTTGAATAAAATATTAATATTACTTTAAAGGGAATGCTATGCTCGAGGGCGTACCCAATACGCAACAACGAGTTTCTTAGAAATCTTACGTTGCACTCTAATAATAAAATAATATTATTTTAAAAGGTAGTTAACGCCTAGCCGTTGTAATGGTGGGAATGAACAGAACTAAATAAAAAATGATTATATATGTTTGTCAAATATTTTTACTTTTATCCAATAAATGTTGGAGTCTTAAAATGCAAATGAATCCAATTTTAAGCATAAATCTTCTAATATTCTTTAAAAGGTCGATTAACCGCCTCTTGATGGAGAACCCTTTTTAAATATACTTTTGACAATTTTATATGTTTTATTTGAAAAAATAAAATCCTTCTTTAGAATCTGGAAATCAAAACTTACTTTGTGTAAAATTTTGTTATTTTTCCAATAAAGATCATTTTTATTGAAAATGTTGCATTTTAATTCAAAACCTCCTTTTAATCTGATTTATTTATATGGATAGATTATATTTTTAATTTATATTAGAGTTTATTTAGAATTTTTTTTTACCATTTAATCTAATGGTGTTCATTGGAATTAATTTCACTTTGAAATTGGACTTAAACTAGTGTCAATCTTTTAATAGATATTGTTTCTTAAAAACACGCTATTTGTTTTGACAGCAGGAATTAATTATTAAATTAATTAATGAAAGATATATGTTTTCAATTTTTTAAAATAGACAACATTTTTTAATTCGTAATATCAAATATATCTTAGGGTGAATTTTTGGTATTTTTCTGAAAAACATCAATTTTTGATGAATAGTGAAACCACTAAGTGGTAGTTTAAAAACTGATTTTTCGTTTAAATGAAACTTTACCACTTCTGTGATTTGAATTTCAAAAACCCGAAATACATGGTTGTCATTAGGATGTAAAATTTGGTTCAATAAGATTAAAATAATTTTTTGGTGAATAGTAATTTTAAGTTTTTAATCGCGATTAAAGGTAATTAGTGTAATTTAAGGTAAAAAAATATTTTAATAATATGAAATGAACTAGACACATGTCCTACCCTAATTTTATGTTTCATGGCCGACCAAGACAATCCATGGGTCAACTTTGGGACCCCGTGGAGCCACTTTGGTTGGAAAATGACATAAATAACTTTTTATTTAAAGTTAAAATAAAAATGTCATAAGCATGAGTTGTTTTACTAAAACAATTTTTAAATGGGGTTATACAAGTAATATTTTTGACTATAAAAATTAATTATAAATCTAAAAATATTTCCTACATCATAATATTTTTTTATATTTTTTAGACATTAAATAAATTAAATTATTTATGACATCATGATGATACAGCGGTTACCTCATTAATAAAGGATTTAAATAAAATGAAAAGTGTAACGCCCCGACCCCAGCTACCCAGAGTCGGTGCATTAATTACATAACATTGGCATGATCACAAGAAAGATCAAATCTCGAAAGACCGATTAGTTTAGTAGCCTTGGAAACACTAGATATAATCATAAAGTTTTACATTACATTTCAAAGTGAAAAACTACTACAACAACAAAATCTTCATATCCACACTATTAACCCCTCATAATATCCCTGCAAGTCAATCATAATTTACTTCTTCACTTCCTGGGAAAAATAAAACATAGAAAAGGGGTGAGCTCAAATGCCCAGTAAGGATAACAATATAGCGGAAACTTTCATCAATAAGAATAAACATTTAAGGCAATGTATAACTAAAACAAAAGCCTTTTAAACATGAACTTTCAACATGGTATGGCATAAATAAAATGAAATAATGCCATTTACTTATTCACATGGATATTCTACTAATCGAATAATCACATGCAAAAATCAATAACCACTTTCATAATGTTGGAATGCATAATGCCAGACTATCATTACCACATAGCCAAGGCCTCGTGCCAAGACTACAAATAAGATTTTGTCAAGGCCTTGTGCCAAGACACTAGTTTGTCTCATGAGACCTACCGATGCATCGAGGAGCTATAGCGGGCTCCACCCGTCACTTATTAAGTCCAATGCATTCCCATATGAAAAGGTTTAAACATAACATAAACATTCGTATTAAAACTAGCATACGAAATGTCAATACTTTCACAATAAACTATGAATGGTATAAAAATAGCACATCCACAGTCAAACATATCACAAAACCTTCAATACAATATAGAAGTTTTGTATCATAATAAATCAACTTCAAATAATCTTAAAATCCATCAAAGGATGTTGACATAGATGAAATCAAAATTCTTTTTAAAGAAATATCTCCTTTTATTTTGAAATCATTTAAGATCCATATAAAATAAAACATTTTCTTTGAAAATATTCTTATAATCTTTTAAGGAAAGCTTTGAAGATTTTATAACGGCGTAAAATAACCGCACCCGCCGTATAAGTTAAAAAAAACATTCTTACCTCAATTCTGTCGAAAAGGTTAAAAAAGGACCTTGTTTTGAAAACGACGGAAAGATTCCTTTATAAACCTCTTATAAAAAGTCAAAAAAGGGTATAAATGACTTTAACCCATATTCTTGTAAATAGTAAAAATGTTTTGAAATACATTTTTAAGAAACATGGATGTGGATGATAAAGAGATCCCAGTAGATTATTACATATAAACAACCTCGGATAATGAAGAGATTGTGAAATAACCCTTACCTTGTACTTTTCCTTGGTTGGGGTAGGTTAACCTCCTGTATAATGGTGAAATAATTGTTATTAAATTATACAAGAATCATATATATTAATATGATATCATATATGATCTTTTAACATTGATTTATTAATAATATCTTAGAATTATCATCGTTTCGGGTGTTAACTTACTCATTTTCTTTTATATGTTTTGTTACATAAGCCATGTTTGTTGTATCTTATTCATATCCAGAATGATATCAAGTCCTTAAACATCATATTTAAATCATAAAATGATAATTATACTTGAATGGATACGATGGAGAATGAATCTCATCGCGTTCGTGGAGACGGTAGTCCGTACGTACGCACGAGCGACAATATCATTCTTTTGATATTAAAATAATATATAAATGAATGGTATATCATATATACAGAATCATTAACATGTTATATTTATTATTTACATGAGTTACACATCATTATTATACCCATCCAAATAATATTATATTGAATAACAATTACACCACGACGTGGAGACGGTAAGCCGTACGTACGCACGTATGGTGACATGTTATTCAAAGGGTGGATAGAATACTGAATATGGTTGTACCATACTTATAATAACATCACAGTATATGTGAGATACTGGAGTTATTATTTTAGAATGGTAAGAACAAAGGAAGAAGAAGTGGAAGAAGAAATGAACTTAGAAAAGGGTGGTGAAATCATTACCTCTTCTTCGGGTTCTTCCTTTTGATTTGATCAAAAGGGATCCTTAGGTTGGCTTTCTGATCAAACTAAGGCCTCTAGGTTGTAGTGAGGGATGTTGGGAGATTATTTGGTCAGAGTTTGGCCGAACCAAAAGGCTTTGAATGTGTGAAGAAATGAGAAGGAGGAGTGCCCTTTTATAAGAGGGGTGAGGGGCACCTTTGGAAAAGCTAGAAATATTAATTTATAATAAATTCATATTCGGTTTCTAAAGGCTCCAAAGTTGACTATTCAAAGTATGAGGTGGGGATAGGTCGAAAACAACTCATCCAATAGAATTTAGACAGGTTTGGGTACTTATATTAACCTTATCTTTAAGTATTAACTCTAAGTTAATTAGTTTCACTTTTACAATGTCTCTTTGTATTTTTATATAATATGGTTAATAAACTTACTATATAAATCCAATCGACCCCCAAGTGGTCCATTAATGATTAACCTATCATAATATAAGTCTCTTGGCCGAACCTTAGATTTTTAGGAATTTAATATCAATTAATAATATAATATTTGTTTTAAGAACTCTTTTATGTCAATTTTGACACTATTCAATAGTTGATTTTTGTGAAACTCATAACAGATTGATTACTTCGAACAAAGTCCATTAAATCAATCCTAATATATCATATTAGCCTAGAAAATTAGTTTAATTCATTAAAAGTTTCATATTATATTTATTTGGGTATTTATAAATCAATTATTTTAATTTTTCACTATTTTAGTAATTACTGCATCATCATTGTGTCATAAATAAAATAAATTATTTAATGTCTAAAAATTATAAATAAACTATCATTATGTAGGAAAGCTTTTTAGCTTTCTAATGAATATTTATAATCTAAAATCCAACATATATAACCCTATGTAAAAATTGTTGTTCTAAAAGATATATGCTTGTGTCATTTTTGTATTCATTTTAACTAAATTAAAATAAAGTGTCATTATCACTTACAAGTGGATCCATGGGGTCCCAAAATAGACCCAAAGATGCCCATGGTCGACCATGTATCAACCAATAGGGTTGAGACACGTTTTAGGGTAATTTAGTATTATTATAATATTATTTTTTTAACCCTTATTTACCGGATTTACCCTTAACCATGGTAAATAAAATATTTACCGCAGTAATTATTCAAAATGTCTAAAAATAAAAGTTACCTATTTACACAATTTGAACATCCTGATTCCAAATATGGAATCCATTTTTCTAAATTCAAAACACAGAAGTGACAGAAATTAATTTAAAATTAATTCCCGCTGTCAAAACAAAAAGCGTGTTTTTAAGAGATAATAACTATCAAAAGATTGACACTTGTTTATGTTCGGTTTAATTGTATAATTATGTCCAATGACCAACATTATATTAAATGGTAAAAATATATTCTAAATATACTTTAAAACCACTCAAATTCACAATTTATCACTATTAATTATTTTGATTAAAAAAGTTGTTTTTAATTAAAATTTAGAAATTTTCACTATTCATCAAAATATGAAAGTTATCCGAAATGTACCAAAATTTCACCCTAGGCTAATTTTGATATTCCAAATCTAAAAATGAAGTCCATTTTGAAATATTGAATATATATGATTTCAAAAAGTAGGTATTACTATTCACAACGGCTAGTTTAATTAGTTGTGGTGTGTGTTAGAACTCAAGGTTGCGTACAACACACGCTATCGCATTATTCGAAGGGAAACGTACCATAGAAGCTTGGGGTGTTACATTCTCCCCTCCTTCAAATAATTTCGTCCTCGCAATTTCTAGGGTATTAATGCATAAAAAGACTCGGGTGGTTCTTTATCATAAGTTCCTCGGGTTCCCACGTTGCCTCTTCCATCTTATGGTTTCTCCACAAAACTTTTACCAGACGCGTCGTCCGGTTTCTCAGTACTTGTTCTCTTGTATCAAGAATCCTGACGGGCTCTTCACAATAAGACAGATCGGGTTCCAGTTCTAATTCCTCATAGGTGAGTACATGCGTTGGGTCAGGCATGTATTTTCTCAACAGAGATACGTGGAACACATCGTGAACTTTGGAGAGACTTGGCGGCATTGCCAATCGGTAAGCTACAGCCCCAATTCGTTCTAGAATTTCGAAAGGTCCGATGTACCTGGGACTCAATTTTCCTTTCTTACCAAAACGTATGACTCCCTTCCACGGAGATACCTTCAGGAAAACATGATCACCGACTTGAAATTCCAAATCCTTCCTTCGATTATCGGCATAGCTCTTCTGCCTACTTTGAGCTGTTTTGATGTGATTTTGGATTACTTTCACCTTTTCCACCGTTTCCTCCACCAGTTCTGGGCCTACAAGTTTTCTTTCACCAACGTCATCCCAACAGGTTGGTGTACGACATCTCTTTCCATATAATGCTTCATATGGTGCCATCTGAATACTTGAATGGAAGCTATTGTTATAGGAAAATTCTACCAGTGGTAAATATTGATCCCACATACCCTGAAAATCAAGTGAGCAAGATCTCAACATGTCTTCTAAGGTCTGAATAGTCCGTTCTGATTGTCCGTCTGTCTGAGGGTGGTAAGCAGTGCTCAAATGAAGTTCAGTATCCAGGGATTTCTGAAGACTTTTCCAAAATCTTGAAGTAAAACGGGGATCACGATCAGAAACAATTGATAGGGGTACTCCATGAAGTCTCACAACTTCATTAATATATAGTCTTGCTAGACGTTCCAGGGGTAGATCTTCTCTTATAGAAAGAAAATGTGCTGACTTAGTAAGACGATCAACAATAACCCATATTGCATCGTTCCTTCTAGGAGTCTTTGGTATCCCCATGACAAAGTCCATCGTAATATTGTCCCATTTCCACTCCGGTATGGGAAGAGGTTGCATGACTCCTCCAGGCTGTTGCCTTCCAGCTTTCACTTGTTGACAAACCATACATCTTGACACAAAATCAGCAATCTCCCTCTTCATGTTGTCCCACCAAAAATGTTCCTTCAAATCTCTATACATTTTGGTGCTCCCAGGGTGTATAGAGAAATTGGAACTATGAGCATCATCCAGCAATTCTCTTTTTAGATCAGGTATATTGGGAACACAAAGTCTCTTCCCGAATTTCAAAATTCCTCCTTCATACGCAAAGTCTCTCAATCTCCCATCATTCACAGCTTTAATCTTCTTTTGGAATTCTTCATCATCAGTCTGAGAACTCTTAATCCTTTCTAGTAAAGATGGTTTGGCAACCATTTGAAAAAGCATTGATGTTTCACCTTCCCTGGTTATTCCCATGTCCATCTTCACTAGCTCCATGAAAATTGGATCCCTTTCAATTCTCATATTGTTCAAAACTCCATGGTCTTTTCTACTCAAAGCATCTGCCACCTTGTTTGCCTTCCTTGGGTGGTAGTGTATCGTACAATCATAATCCTTGAGTAATTCAAGCCATCTCCTTTGCCTCATGTTGAGTTCTTTTTGTGAGAAAATATACTTCAAACTCTTGTGATCAGTATAAATCTCACATTTTTCACCATAGAGGTAGTGCCTCCATATTTTCAAAGCAAAGATCACTGCTGCTAACTCGAGATCATGAGTAGGATAGTTTTGTTCATGAATTTTCAACTGTCGTGATGCATAGGCAATAACTCTATTATTCTGCATAAGGACACAGCCAAGTCCTTTCTTTGATGCATCACTATAAATAACGAACCCATCATTCCCCGATGGTAGAGTCAATATAGGAGAATTGACTAATCTTCTCTTCAGTTCTTCGAAACATTCTTCACACTCTTTTGTCCAAACAAATTTAACCCCTTTACGTGTGAGCTTCGTTAATGGGTTAGCCAATCGGGCAAAATTCTGGACGAAACGTCGATAATAACCTGCCAAGCCAATAAAACTACGTACCTCAGTTATACTCGTAGGTGCTGGACATTCTTGGATTGCCTTGGTCTTAGAAGGATCAACAGAGATTCCATCTTTTGAGACAATATGGCCAAGAAAAGAAATCTCCTAAAGCCAGAATTCACACTTGCTAAACTTCCCATATAATTCAAGCCTCCTCAGAGTCTTCAAGATAATGTGCAAGTGATTTTCATGATCTTCATAGGTTTTGGAGTATACCAAGATATCATCAATAAATACCACCACAAATTCATCCAGATACTCCTTGAAAACTCTATTCATCAGATCCATGAATACAGATGGTGCATTAGTCAATCCAAACGGCATTACAGTAAACTCGTAATGCCCATACCTGGTTCGAAATGCTGTTTTCGGAATGTCTTCCTTCTTCACACACAACTGATGGTATCCAGATCGAAGGTCAATCTTTGAAAAGTATTGAGCTCCATGCAGTTGGTCAAATAAATCATCAATACGAGGTAGGGGATACTTGTTCTTTATTGTTATAGCATTGATCTCCCTGTAGTCGATACATAACCTCATAGATCCATCTTTCTTTTTAACAAAAAGAACAGGGGCTCCCCATGGAGAAACACTAGGGAGAATAAATCCCTTATTACTCAATTCCTCTAGTTGTTTCTTTAGTTCGACTAACTCTACAGTGGCCATTCTATAGGGGGTCTTCGATATAGGCCTTGATCCAGGAATCAAATCAATGGAAAACTCAACTTCTCGTTCTGGAGGATGTCCAGGTAAATCTTCCGGAAATACATCTACAAATTCTTTCACAACAGGTACATCCTCTATTTGAACATTCCTTTCCTCACCGATAGTTACTTCATTCTCTTCCTCCCCAATAATTGAATTAAGTTGAGCTACTGGGGGTGGGTCTAAATAAGAATTAGGTGGTGACGATTCTGCTCTAAAAATAAGGTGTTCCTTATCATTATCATCAAGAATCGTAACCTCTTTCTTCTTACAATAAATCTTTGCATCATAGTCCGAAAGCCAGTACATACCGAGGATTATATCAAACTCAATCATAGGTATGACGATGAGATCAGCAGATAAAGAAAATTTATGTGCTCTAATGGGGACTGATTCACAAAACTTTGTTGCAACGATACTTCCCTTAGGAGTTTTAACCGACAACTCCCTTATTAAATCAAATTGGAAATATCTTATTTTCTTAGCAAACTGGGAAGATATGAAACAATGCGATGATCCAGAATCAAATAATGCATTTTCTAAACTTGAGGAAACCATTAAATTACCTGCCACCACGTCTTTCGGAGCTTCTACCTCAGCAGTAGTGATAGCATAAGCCTGGCCTTGATCCCTTGGCCTTTTCTGAGGTAAGTTCTCCTGACGCTTAGGACATGCATTTGCATAATGCCCCATCTCCCTGCAATTGTAGCACTGAACGTTGGTAGCTTCCTTCTTCCCTTTGCAATCATGAGCTTGGTGGCCTTTTTCACCACACTTGTAACAGACTCCCATTCCCTTCAAGCAAGTACCAGGATGTTTCTTCCCGCATTTACCACAAGATGGATATTCAACCTTTCCCTTCTTCCCCTTATTTCCATTCCCAGATTGATCAGCAGGTCTCTTCTTCTCTTGCTTTGCTTTAAAGTCATAAGACTTAGAGAATTCCTTTTCGGTCTTGATAGCACATGAGACAATGTCTTCGTACGATGAAAAGGATTGTTAGACTAACGCTCGACGGAGAAATGGTTTTAACCCATCAAAGAAACGATCAATCTTACTTCTTGGGTTACTAATATAATCACCAGCGTACCTCGCTAACCTTGTAAAGTTAGCCTCATATTTTGTGACATTCTCATCCTCCTTTTGTCTCAGACTCAGAAATTGCCTTTCCATATCTGCTCGATGGTCGCGAGGGAAGTATTTTTCTAAAAACAGCTCTTTGAACTCCCTCCATTCCATATTTGATACTTCATCATCTTCCTTTGTATTTTGAATCAATGACCACCATTGATCAGCATCTCCAGTGAGGCGGTAAACTGCCATGATAACTTTTTCCCTTTCACTGCTCCCCAAAGCCTGAAATATTTTCTCTAGGGAATTTATCCATTGCTCAGCTACTAAGGGATTTGTACTCCCATTGAACGTTGGTGGTTGTTGCCTCATGAATCGATCTAACATTGATCCTCCACGCTGCGGATCAGGGTGCTCCATACGGGTAAGGTTATTATTCATAACCTGAGTAAGTTGTCCCAGTATGGTGATTAGCTGATCGGCACCAGTTGCATCACCAGCCCCACTATAATTATCTTGAGCAGGAGGGCAATCCCTACATGGAGTGCGTGCATTGATACGGTTTCCATTTCTTCCACTAGGCGCCATTTCTAAACAATGGCATAAACTAGATTAGTTTATGAATCAAAATACATAATCCCATACTTATAAAACACTTAACATAAATTGAACTATTTATGGATATAATCCATAATCATAAAAATGTTTTCTTTGAGGAAGTATATACTCATAAACCCTTCATAATGATTTGTAAAGATAGTGAGAGTTATCTTAAGCATATCCCCCGGGAGTGTCGTAACCAAGAGTGCAGCAAGGCCAGTTGTCGTGCACCAGTTCCCGTTCGAGTCTAGCTCAAAGCGGTGTTTTCGGGTTTTACCCCTAGGTACATCTGTGCCAGAGCCGCCTCTACCTGCTCGTATCCAGACAGGGATGTATTGCTCAGAAAACTCACAAAATCTCTACAATACCAAAATTCTAGGAAGTTCTTCTATACTAATCCTCAAAGTTCATCTTAGGTCTACGTGCTATAATCAGAGTTTATCTAAATCTAGCTTCCAAGGTTTGTACTAAACTTCCTCTGATACCAACTATAACGCCCCGACCCCAGCTACCCAGAGTTGGTGCATTAATTACATAACATTGGCATGATCACAAGAAATATCAAATCTCGAAAGACCGATTAGTTTAGTAGCCTTGGAAACACTAGATATAATCATAAAGTTTTACATTACATTTCAAAGTGAAAAACTACTACAACAACAAAATCTTCATATCCACACTATTAACCCCTCATAATATCCCTGCAAGTCAATCATAATTTACTTCTTCACTTCCTAGGAAAAATAAAACATAGAAAAGGGGTGAGCTCAAATGCCCAGTAAGGATAACAATATAGCGGAAACTTTCATCAATAAGAATAAACATTTAAGGCAATGTATAACTAAAACAAAAGCCTTTTAAACATGAACTTTCAACATGGTATGGCATAAATAAAATGAAATAATGCCATTTACTTATTCACATGGATATTCTACTAATCGAATAATCACATGCAAAAATCAATAACCACTTTCATAATGTTGGAATGCATAATGCCAGACTATCATTACCACATAGCCAAGGCCTCGTGCCAAGACTACAAATAAGATTTTGTCAAGGCCTTGTGCCAAGACACTATTTTGTCTCATGAGACCTACCGATGCATCGAGGAGCTATAGCGGGCTCCACCCGTCACTTATTAAGTCCAATGCATTCCCATATGAAAAGGTTTAAACATAACATAAACATTCGTATTAAAACTAGCATACGAAATGTCAATACTTTCACAATAAACTATGAATGGTATAAAAATAGCACATCCACAGTCAAACATATCACAAAACCTTCAATACAATATAGAAGTTTTGTATCATAATAAATCAACTTCAAATAATCTTAAAATCCATCAAAGGATGTTTGACATAGATGAAATCAAAATTCTTTTTAAAGAAATATCTCCTTTTATTTTGAAATCATTTAAGATCCATATAAAATAAAACATTTTCTTTGAAAATATTCTTATAAGCTTGTAAGGAAAGCTTTGAAGATTTTATAACGGCGTAAAATAACCGCACCCGCCGTATAAGTTAAAAAAAACATTCTTACCTCAATTCTGTCGAAAAGGTTAAAAAAGGACCTTGTTTTGAAAACGACGGAAAGATTCCTTTATAAACCTCTTATAAAAAGTCAAAAAAGGGTATAAATGACTTTAACCCATATTCTTGTAAATATTAAAAATGTTTTGAAATACATTTTTAAGAAACATGGATGTGGATGATAAAGAGATCCCAGTAGATTATTACATATAAACAACCTCGGATAATGAAGAGATTGTGAAATAACCCTTACCTTGTACTTTTCCTTGGTTGGGGTAGTTTAACCTCCTGTATAATGGTGAAATAATTGTTATTAAATTATACAAGAATCATATATATTAATATGATATCATATATGATCTTTTAACATTGATTTATTAATAATATCTTAGAATTATCATCGTTTCGGGTGTTAACTTACTCATTTTCTTTTATATGTTTTGTTACATAAGCCATGTTTGTTGTATCTTATTCATATCCAGAATGATATCAAGTCCTTAAACATCATTTTTAAATCATAAAATGATAATTATACTTGAATGGATACGATGGAGAATGAATCTCATCGCGTTCGTGGAGACGGTAGTCCGTACGTACGCACGAGCGACAATATCATTCTTTTGATATTAAAATAATATATAAATGAATGGTATATCATATATACAGAATCATTAACATGTTATATTTATTATTTACATGAGTTACACATCATTATTATACCCATCCAAATAATATTATATTGAATAACAATTACACCACGACGTGGAGACGGTAAGCCGTACGTACGCACGTATGGTGACATGTTATTCAAAGGGTGGATAGAATACTGAATATGGTTGTACCATACTTATAATAACATCACAGTATATGTGAGATACTGGAGTTATTATTTTAGAATGGTAAGAACAAAGGAAGAAGAAGTGGAAGTAGAAATGAACTTAGAAAAGGGTGGTGAAATCATTACCTCTTCTTCGTGTTCTTCCTTTTTATTTGATCAAAAGGGCTCCTTAGGTTGGCTTTCTGATCAAACTAAGGCCTCTAGGTTGTAGTGAGGGATGTTGGGAGATTATTTGGGCAGAGTTTGGCCGAACCAAAAGGCTTTGAAGGTGTGAAGAAATGAGAAGGAGGAGTTCCCTTTTATAAGAGGGGTGAGGGGCACCTTTGGAAAAGCTAGAAATATTAATTTATAATAAATTCATATTCGGTTTCTAAAGGCTCCAAAGTTGACTATTCAAAGGATGAGGTGGGGATAGGTCGAAAACAACTCATCCAATAGAATTTAGACAGGTTTGGGTACTTATATTAACCTTATCTTTAAGTATTAACTCTAAGTTAATTAGTTTCACTTTTACAATGTCTCTTTGTATTTTTATATAATATGGTTAATAAACTTACTATATAAATCCAAGCGACCCCCAAGTGGTCCATTAATGATTAACCTATCATAATATAAGTCTCTTGGCCGAACCTTAGATTTTTAGGAATTTAATATCAATTAATAATATAATATTTGTTTTAAGAACTCTTTTATGTCAATTTTGACACTATTCAATAGTTGATTTTTGTGAAACTCATAACAGATTGATTACTTCGAACAAAGTCCATTAAATCAATCCTAATATATCATATTAGCCTATAAAATTAGTTTAATTCATTAAAAGTTTCATATTATATTTATTTGGGTATTTATAATATCAATTATTTTAATTTTTCACTATTTTAGTAATTACTGCATCATCATTGTGTCATAAATAAAATAAATTATTTAATGTCTAAAAATTATAAATAAACTATCATTATGTAGGAAATCGTTTTAGCTTTCTAATGAATATTTATAATCTAAAATCCAACATATATAACCCTATGTAAAAATTGTTGTTCTAAAAGATATATGCTTGTGTCATTTTTGTATTCATTTTAACTAAATTAAAATAAAGTGTCATTATCACTTACAAGTGGATCCATGGGGTCCCAAAATAGACCCAAAGATGCCCATGGTCGACCATGTATCAACCAATAGGGTTGAGACACGTTTTAGGGTAATTTAGTATTATTATAATATTATTTTTTTTAACCCTTATTTACCGGATTTACCCTTAACCATGGTAAATAAAATATTTACCGCAGTAATTATTCAAAATGTATAAAAATAAAAGTTACCTATTTACACAATTTGAACATCCTGATTCCAAATATGGAATCCATTTTTCTAAATTCAAAACACATAGGTGGCAGAAATTAATTTAAAATTAATTCCCGCTGTCAAAACAAAAAGCGTGTTTTTAAGAGATAATAACTATCAAAAGATTGACACTTGTTTATGTTCGGTTTAATTGTATAATTATGTCCAATGACCAACATTATATTAAATGGTAAAAATATATTCTAAATATACTTTAAAACCACTCAAATTCACAATTTATCACTATTAATTATTTTGATTAAAAAAGTTGTTTTTAATTAAAATTTAGAAATTTTCACTATTCATCAAAATATGAAAGTTATCCGAATGTACCAAAATTTCACCCTAGGCTAATTTTGATATTCCGAATCTAAAAATGAAGTCCATTTTGAAATATTGAATATATATGATTTCAAAAAGTAGGTATTACTATTCACAACGGCTAGTTTAATTAGTTGTGGTGTGTGTTAGAACTCAAGGTTGCGTACAACACACGCTATCGCATTATTCGAAGGGAAACATACCATAGAAGCTTGGGGTGTTACAAAAAGATAATGTTAGAACTATAAAATAAACTTGTAAAAGACCTATTGGATGAGTATATTTAGAACCCTTAACACCTTATCCTCTAAATACATTAATGTGGGACCTTTAAAATCCGAAACTCATTTGAAAATAATGTAACATTTTGTAACTTTCCAAGAGTGCCCCTCCTCTCCTCTTATAAAAGGCTCCCACCTCTACCACCTTACCCACACCTCTTAAGCATTTGTATCGGCCCATAACAACTCATTTGGTCTCTACAAATCCCTCTATTACTCCTAGAAGCCTAACTTTTGGAATAATTCGTTCCAAGGAAGCCTTTGAGATCAAATCAAAGAGAGTTACCCGATTTAAAGGTAATGTCTTCCCTTGTGATATTTTGTTTTATTTTTCTTCTCCAAACCCCTAAACTCTTTTTATTACTTTTTTTTGTAACAACACAAGTATATTAAATATACTAGTATTTTTTTATAAGAATTTATTAAAACTACACTTTCACACACCTCCGTCTAATGGTTAAAGAACATACTGTTTTTGTGGATGGCGAATTACTGCCTCACGAAACGATGATTGTTCAATATTCTTTTAACACCTTCAAATGTGGCCATTAAGATGTCACTATATTTATATATGATATATAATTTGTTTATGGTTTCCTTAATCTTCTGTATTTTTCATTTATGGCACACCTTTATGGTTTCCATTATGGGTAAACGCGATATCTTCATTTTAGGAAGTGCGGACTACCGCCCCCTCAAAGTGATTTGATTCGTTAATGCCATATGTGGGATTTATAAAGGATTTAATTAATGGTATTATATATGATATACTACTGGAATTATAATATACCTTTATATCATTATTATTTTATTCCATTTAATACAAAAAAAAAAGAAATGAAAGTAGTGTTCATGCGTACGTACGGCTTACCGTCTCCATGAACGGTACATTTCATTTCTTATCTCAAAATGTTATATACTATTATAAGTACATATATATAATGGATATATATGTAATATATTGGATCTAAATGATGTATATCATTCTGGAATTATAATATATATATCTCTCATTTTATTTTAATCCCGGTTATATGACAAAAAATGAAAGTAGTGTTCATGCGTACGCACGGCCTACCGTCTCCATGAACGGTGCTTTTAAGTTTTTTATCTCCAAATGATATGTAATAGTATAAAATGAATATATAATTCATATATATGATATTTAAAACATCAATACTATTCTGGATATGGTGTACCTATAACTACATGGAAAATTCTCTTCCAACAAGTTCAATTTTTACTCATGTACCGAACATCGACAAAAACGTCTGATATGAACTCAATTTTATAAACCAATTATTATAACATTATAATATGTGATATGAAATGAATAATAATATTTAAATTAGGTCCTTAAGAAATTATAAATTGGCCAAATTGTATTATTCCGGAGATTAAAGAACGATCGAGTCATGTCGGACATGAGGTAAGGGAACCTACCCCTCTCTTTCTTTTTAAGTACACTCTTTTATGTCATTACTTTTAAGCTAATATTTCTTATTATTGGGATGTTATTTTATATTAATCATTCTGTAAATCTTATGTTAATATGATGAGAGACCCTATTTTATCTCATCAATCCATTTTTGTAAGTTTTAAGTTGCGTCGTTCGGCTGCCGAGTTTTTGTAAGGGATTTTTCATCTCACTTTTATTCCCATGAGATTTATGCTACTTTTACCACCATTTCCTTTGAGTGGTATATGTACTTCCCTTTATTATACTCTTTGTGTAATATAATTTCATTTATGATTATTTACATCAATTTTGTATTGTCCTTCTTTCATGGGGTGTGTGCTTCGAAAGATACCCAAGTCGGTAAGGGAACTTTTCATCCTCCTCTTTTTAAAAGACTTATTTTGTTGGGTCTTTTAATTTAAATATTGTAATGTTGGGATATATTATTATATATCCTTATTGATGTAAATTTTATGTCCAAGTGATGAGATACCCTTTTTATCTCTCATAAACTCATTTTCTGAATTTTAAAGTGGCGTCGTTAGGCTGTCGAATTTTTACCAAGGGAACTTCTTAACCCAATTTCGATTTCTTTGGGTTTAACCTGCAGTTATTGAATATGTCATCCTTTGAATATGTGTGAATGACCTTTTATTGTTTTACACTTAATATTCACTTATATTGGGTGTATTTATATTTGTCACACATAATTATGAGATTGATTTATCCTTAATTTAAGGATACCTTCTTGATAAGGGATTTCATCTCATTTTACATTGAGACTTCATTGTTGTTATGCACCAATTCACTCTTATATGGTGTATATACTGCCCTTTGGAATATTATATCATGAATCCATTTATTCTCATGATATTATAAAGTTCTGATTAAATTTTATTCCTCAATTATTGTATTCAAGTGTCTCACATTTTGTTAAAATCCCTTTGACTAAAATATCGTTTTAAATGTTTTAATGATTTATTCTTATCAATATTTCTCATTAATATCCATGTTTTCAAAATTGTTTTAAGGATTTATTTATATGGATATTAATGGTTTAAAATTTTAAAATCATCAAAGTGGTATGGGACACTTTGATTCAAAAATCTCTTTATTAAATGTTTTAAATGGTTTTGAAAATGGTTTTTAGAATGGATTCATTATTTCAATATCTTAAAAGGTTATATTGTTATTGAAATGTGGGAATGTTATCTTTTTTTTATTCTTAAGTTGTATGATGTGATTATGTTATTTTTCTTGGGCATTGTTTATGATGACGGGTGGTTCTGTGATAAACTAAGGGCGGGTGAGCCCGATATAGCTCTCCAATGCATTGGGTAACGCGAAGGAGTTAAACGTTAAGGTTTCTCCGAAGAGATTTAGAGAATATACTGTGATGGGTATTCCAAATGTAACCATGAGGGTTACTCCCTACGTAATAATGTTATGAATGCCTCAAGTTACCTTTATGCCTTATGATTTCTATGATTTATTCATGATTTGATGAGGTATGTTAAAATGCTTATGTTTTATGAGTAAAGTATGATTTCATCTAATGTTTTCTTTTCGTACTTTCATATCCCTTACTGAGATTTTTATGCTCATCCCAAGTTTTTGAAATGTTTTTCACAGGTTAAGGGAAAGGTGCATGATATGATGATAGTGTCAAGGAAGTGTCAAGAATGAATCCATGTTTTATTTTAAATATGTTTCCGTTGATGGGAAAAAAACGAATACTATCTTTTATGTAACCACTTTGTTTAAATGTGGAATGTAATTCATGATTTATGATCTAATTCTCTAAAACTCTAAACCAGAAAAGATCCTCAATGTGAATTATTCAATATTAAGTAAGGTTTAAGGCCGGGGCCTTATAAATATGTTGATTAATAGTGTTGGTATAGAACCTAGAGGTCTATATTTTGGTGTTATTAGTTGAGTTTATGGTTAGTGTATCACTGGGTTGTATGCTTTCTTAGTTGTGCATTTTGATCAGTAATGGGGGTTTTCAAGTACCATTATAAAAATAGTTTGGTGGATACTCTCTTAACATGGGATAAAGGGTGAATATTTTTCCACCTATATGATATATAGGTAGTGGAGACCTAGTATATCCTTGTTAATGTAAGATTTTGGGTTATTTAGGCATGATCATCCTTTGTGGCATGTGAGATATTTCAATATATGGGTTTTGGGAGAATCTCCTAAGTGGGTAGGTTGAGTATAGAGGTTATGTGGCCCCTAATGTGAGTTCATGATGATGGATAAAATATTAGTGTTTTCATTTGATTATTTTATAGTATATGGATAGGATTTTATAGGGCATGTTTTCTACCTTGATACTTATATTATTTGAAGGACATTGAGAGATTATTATATGTTATGGTAGGGTCTTGGGTTCCTTAGTTTCCCCGACTTCTTGAAGTTAGGTAAAAAAAATTTGATGGTATCAGTGATTGATCTTTCATGGGTGGTAATAAAATATGAGATGGTGTTGGATAAGTTTTGAGACACCTTGTTTTGATTGAGATATTTAGAGGAATCATGAACATGCTTGGCCCTCAGTGTTGTATCATGTTTTGGTCAAAGAAGGGGGTGATATAAGGATGGTCAGGTATGGTTTGAGGAATGGGAACTGATGTATCCATAAAAAACCAATGCCTGATATAAGGTCTCGGTATATAAATCATAAAATTACTAAGACATCATGGGATTATAGATACATCATGGTGATCAAATCATGTGAGAGAGGATTTGATCCTTTTTGTGAAATCTAAAATATGGAATATTGAAAACTATGTCTGGTGACCTTTCAAGTGACTGCATGAATCTTCATGAAAAATAAATAAATTTTAGAGTTCTGCAACTATAGTGACTTGGGAACTTATGTAATGGTGAACTGAAATTGAGACCATGTATTGATCCTAACAGTTTGGAACATGAGAGTCACGTGGTGGTGAGTCATTTGAGACTGATTGTGGTAGTATCGGTTCCCCAGTAGAATTATAGAATGATGATTTTGTGTGCCATGATATTATCAACCCAAGATTATTTCTTATTGGTTAGGTTTTTATAGATTTAATGAGTGAAGTTTGTGAGTGCCAATGTGTAACACCCCGCGATTTCATAGTACATTATTTCTTCAAAGTAATTCAATAAATTGCGCTACACGCAACACCGAGTTCGAGCGTAACACCACATACTAAACTAGCCGTTCAAAAAGCGGTTATGAATAGAATTAACTGAAAATTTTATTTTATATAATCTATAAAATTTTAGAACCCTTTTTATGTGTTTCTTAGACATAATATAAGAACAAATTCATTTTTTTAGACAAAAGAAGTATTTTTCAAAAAATGAAATTTTACCGCCTTTTAATGGTGACCCCATTTTAAAACCAATATTTGACACTATTATATATTCAATTTAATGAAATTAAATTCTTCTTTATAATCGGGATATAAAAATTTATTTTGGATAAATTTTGGGATTTTTTATAATAACTTTCATATTTTGATGAATAGTGAAAAATACTAAATTTAAATTAAAAACAACTTTTTAATCAAAATAATTTATAGTGTTAAATTATAATTTTGAGTGGTTTAAAAGTATAATTAGATTATATTATTAACATTTAATCTAATATTGGTCATTGGATGTAATTTCACATTTAAACTTAACATAAACAAGTGTCAATCTATTGATAGTTTTTATTTCTTAAAAACACATTTTTTGTTTTGCGAGCGGGAATTAATTTTAAATTGATTTCTTCCACTTCAGTGTTTTGAATTTGGAAAAATGGATTCCATATTTGGAATCAGAGGGTCCAAATTGTGTAAATAGGTTACTTTTATTTTTAGACATTTTAAATATTTACTTTAGTAAATATTTTATTTACCATGATTAAAATGTAAATATAATAAATAAGGGTAAAATATAATATTATAATAATATTGAATTACCCTAAAATGTTTAATAATCCTATTGGATGATACATAACTGACCATGGGCATCCTTGGGTTGAATTTGGGACACCATGGAGCCACATGGGAGTAATAATGACATTTTATATTAATTAATTTAAAGTAAAGACAAAAATGACATAAACAAATATCTTTTAGTAAATAAATTTCTTACCTGGGGTTATATAAGTTATCTTTTCAACTATAAATATTTTTTGGAAAGCTAAAAACAGTTCCTACATCATGGTATTTTTTATAATTTTTGGACATCAAATAATTTAAATTATTTATGACACAATAATGATGCAATATTTACCTCATTAATAAATGATTTAAATAAATAAGATTATAAGTATTAAAACAATATCCAAAACCTATAAAATTCTTATTTTATTATTTTATTTCGACTATGATTCATATTAACTTTGTTATTAATGAATATTTTAACTTTTGAAATTGAAGATGAGGTTATAATAAAATAATTGTTTCAAACTTTCCTAAAGATCCCCTCCTCTCCCTTATAAAAAAACCCTCACTTCCTACCTATTTCTCACACTTCTCAAGCCTTTTTCTCTTTCAAACCCTACCCAAATATCCTCCCAACATATCTCAATTAATTCAAGACGCCTTACTTTAGTCAGAAAGCCAACCTAAAAAAGCCCTTTTGATCAAATCAAAAGGAAGAACTCGAAGAAGAGGTTATAATTTCATCACCCTCTTTAAAGTTATTTTCTTCTTCCACTTCCTCATTCATTATTATTTCCATTATAAAATAATAACTCCAGTATCTTCTATATATTTTTATGTTATTATAAATATGGTACAACAATATTCATTAATCATGTTAGGTTCATGTTTGAGTCTGTGTAAGTTGAGAAATATAATAAATATATATAATGGATGAATATGAGAACTTATTTATGGGTTTAATATGATATAAATATGTAAATAATTTTTTTTCTTTTTTTTGGTTAGGTTATATCAATATTTAACTCAAAATTTAAAAAACCTTTTTTGTTCGTTAAGAATCACTGAAATATGATCATCGTCGATTTCATCTTCGTTGTTTGTTACCAAAAATACTATAGAATAAAATTATAACATTATAAATATAATTAAACATCTATTATATTACCTTTAATTATATTTTAATAATGAACTTTTTAACAAGAATTAATACCAACACCATATTTACTAAACCAATTCAAAGCGATAAAGATTGCTTTCACCTAGTACTGAAAGTAGGTAAAAACTATCTAATATACATATAGTGGTTATAAATGAGGATTATAAATGGTCATATTTATAAATAAGCTTCTTTATTGTGAATTTAATTAAATTAATTTAATTATTTAGGACATTTTGTGTAGGTGCGGATTGAATTCAGACCAAGGTAAGGTTTTTTCATCTCAAATTCCTCTCGTTGAAACAAGTTTGGTATTACAAACCAAATTTCATTTATATGTTATACATAATTCCTATTTGAAATATCATATCATTAATTATATTTTAATCATGTTATTTTAATTTCAATTACAATACCTCTCTTTCAATAGGTTTTTTTTAAAATGTTACTCAAGACGTAAGGGTTTTCTTGGTCTCAATTATGATTCTTTGAGACAAGTCACATTTTATACACCATGTTTCCTTTGTATGGTTTTATATTTATTTACTATAAAATAAATGTTATATAATTTATTTACTTTTAATTTATGAGTTAAACTAATCCAAATCAAGTTATTTTCTTTATATGCATTTTTACTCAATTGGTACCCCAATCATAAGTGTTTTTTTGTAGCTTAATTTATATTTATTGAGTTATAATCATTATCTTAAAACTATTTTATACAAGTTGGGTACATTCTACCCATGATTTCATTATGTGATATTCACTCACTATTTTTTATAAATTTACATTACTACCACATAAATCCCTATTTAATATTTTTTATCTTTGGAGTGTGTTTCCATTCATGGGTATTGATAGCTCAAATATTCTTTCTTTGATTTATAATGTTTTAACTTAAACATTTCTCTTACAATTACTTTTCTTTTTTAATACCCTGTTTTCCATTCCTTTAATTTAATGGTGTTCACCAAGATTTCAAAAATTTATTTATTTTAGAAATTATTAACGTAATCATATACCATTACTGTATATTATTTTAGCTTGAGGAATTGTTATGTAGAATGTTATTTCATTTATTGATTAGGGAACTATTGAAAATCCATATATTTATATTCTAATACATATGATTATTTTAAATATGACTATTTATTATTTTATCACCCACCTTCTTTATCTTGATGTGATATGATCATGTTATTATTATTATAGGGAAAAGTATTCACATTTTTTTATTACTGATTGCTAATACAAGTTGAATACGTATTAACATTCAGTATTTTTCATTATATAAATAGACATGTTTTATTAAACCAGAGGATCCTTAGATATTGAAATTAAATTTATTATTGAGTATTATGGTTAATGAATTGTAATTAATAAAGTGATCAGTGGAGCCTGGAACTATATAGCCCCATGATTCATCGACAGGTCTCATGGGACAAAGCAGATTGGGTTTTGGAGTATATCTCTACCCATATCAGTATTGTACCTTGGTACAAGAACTTGGAAACATGTTTTAATTTATAACATTATGTATTCCATCAGTATGAGATTAGTGTTATTGATATCCATCTTTTTATTTTTTATCATAGATATAACATTCTTTCATTTTCAATTGATTATAGAATTATTCATATTATTTATTACTTCCATATTCTTCATATCATGTTATTTTTTTTATATATTTATTTATATTTTTCCCTTATTGAGTGTTTTAACTCATCCCATCTCATGTTTCCATTTCCATAGGTCATGAAGATAAGTTTTACAGATGATAAATCTAAAAGGATAGTTGTTGGATGTTTTTTGGGATATGTTGAAAAAAAATTAGGGATTTATTATTTTCTTATATAGTAGAAAAAATATCCATTAGTTGATAAATACATAGGTTTCTTTAGTTTATGTGTTGTATTAATTATATAAATCTCTAAACCTAAAATGTCATGGGAATGTATGTAATGTAATGGTTATTTTATGTCATGAAATTTTGGGAAAGTTATATTGGGGAATCTATATATGATATTGAATCCAATATGTAAAGTATGTGTTTATGGAATCAAGTTGGGAATCTAGATTTGGGGCATCACAATTGGTATTAGAGAATGGGTTAGATAAATTTAGATATTAGAATATTTGTTGATGATAATTTAATGGTTGATAAGTTTAGGTTGATCATAGTTGCAAAGGTATAGATAACCCTTTGGGATAGTATATGATTTAACATTAAGGTAATAATTCACTTCTTAATTGGGTATAAGAATAAGATAACTTTAGTGGAAACCCTAAGGACAAGTCTAAACAAGAATTCTAAGTATATTATAACATTATTAAATTTTGCTAAAGTATAGATTTTGCAGTTCTCCTAGCAATTACATCCCTATATGGATAATAAAAGTGGATGTAGGCTCTGTCACATATTTACCTATGGGTAATAACCCAAAAAAGGGAGGATTGGGCACTTACTTGATCATCACCTAGTGCAATAAAAAGAGGCTCATGTGTACAACTGGTTTAACACAACCAAGGTATATTCTTCTATTAATTCACATTATCTTTATAAACTGTCTTAAGGGATTTGAATATGTTTAGCTTAAATAACTTAATAGGAATGTGACCATGGATAAAATTGATTAAAATGTATATATTTGTAAGTTAAGTTGTATATTAATCGATATGTTCTTTCCTAGATAAAGGAAAACAGTACATTTCAATGATTTTTGGGTTTAGAATATTTTTTTGAAAGTTCATGGTAATTTGGGGCCTCTAATTTGAGGATTAGGTTAAGAAGTTTGAGAGAACCCAACTCAAAGTAACCAAGTTTGAAACAAGAATGATATTAGTTAAAATAAGGGTTGTATAGGTTGAATCTATTTTGATACAATTTGATATGTAATAACTATAGGCTGACATGAAGTGTTATAAATTGATATATTTTAAGGTTAAATTTTCCTGTGGTTATTTAGGATAATTATATCATAATAATCATCACTCATTTTAACTCGTTTGGCTTTACTGATGGTTGTAACTAGAAGGAGCCATTGGTGTGGGGGACAATGCAGATATTACCTCAATGAATAACCCATCGAAATGGGAGCTGGATTGAGAAAACTTGTGATTATTAAAACTTAGCTTTAATGAAATATGATTAGAAGTGTGAACATAGTTGAAGTCTCAAACACACCAATAATGAAAAGATGGGGTCTTGTGAAAGATCATGTGGTGAATATGAACAAGTAAATAAGATTCAATTTCCTACATATAAAAAATATGGCAAGAAAAATTGGAGAAATTTCCTTAAAGAGATAGGTAAATTCTATAAGTATGTAGATGAAGGTAATTGGACTCAATAGTGTAAGGTAAATATGAAGAAAAAATAATAATTTCTTCAATTGTAAGAGAGTTGGGAATTATATGACTCAATGCACAAATCCAAGGGCCAATAAGGGAAATCGTCACTAACCACCATAAAAACAACTAATTCCAATGAAACTACTAATAATCTATCATATATTGAGTTTTTACTCTAGATTATATAGTGTCCAATGTCATGTAATTTTTCACAAAATATTAGATATTGAGATATAAATAAAAACCCTTAGTGGTGTGATCATAATTTAAATCATTTTCAAGGTTTAAGGGAAGTTATTCCTTATAAATATTGATATTCTTTACTTAATATAATTAAATATTAAATTACAAACAAATTCGTTATCTTTATAAAGTGATAATAATTATTTTTCATCTAGATAAATCTCTTTTTACATCCAAAATAAACATATGATCATCTAATGGTGTATGGTTAATTATGAGTTTCCTATAGAAATTACTCAGATCTTATAAGTCAGATCACAAGGAAACTATTTATTTAAGGGGTAGAATGTATCACCCTGATATTTTAATATTTATGTATGATATTTATGAAAAAAATTATATTCTGAAATGATAAATCATATTGCTCCCGTTCTACATTCTATTGAAAATGAAATCATCATCTTTGTGTAAGTGTGGATTTTCACCTCCATAGAATTATTGATTCCCATTTTAATTTTCATTACCTCCATTCATGGTAATGGATAAATATGATTTTTATGATATCATTAAATTTCTGTTATAACAAATTGGAGAACGTGTTAATGATATTATGAACAAATAATCATCGTTAATTTAATCATTTAAAACAAGCATGCTAAGAGGAAAATGATCCATTATTTATAAGTTCAATATTTTTATAAATTATATCCTATTAATAATTAATTAAAATTATGATATATCACACTATTAAGAACCAAATAATATCATTATTCTTCTGTTCTAATGATATTATAACTAAACTGCCTCATAATCGTCAATTAATCATGGTAGGATTATGATTGGGTTGGTTTAACCACCTACTTGAAAAATACTATGAATTTATATAATTAATGAATATGAGAACTTATTTACTAATATATTATGATATAAATATGTAATTATTGTTTTTTTTTGTTTTCTCAAAGTTATATAAATATTTGACTCATTTATTAGGAAACATATTTCATTTGTTAAGAATCGCCTAAATATGATCATCACTGATTTCATCTGTAGGGTTTGTAACCAAAAATACCATGGAATGAAATTATAACTTTATAAAAATCATGGAACATGTTTTCAAATAACTTTAATTATATTATAATGATGAAATTTTTATCAATAATTAACATTGACACTGTTTTTATGAAACTAATTCAAAGCAATAATGATTAGTTACACCCTATATTGAAAATAGGTAAAAACTAATGAATATATATGTGCATATAATGGTTATAAATTAAGAGTATAAATGTTTATAATTATGAATTAGGTTATAGATCATTAATTTAATGAACTTAATTTATTTATTCATGACATTTGGGGAATGTTCAAAACTAATCTGGAATGAGGTAAGGGTTTTCATCGCAAATTTCACTCTTTGAGACATGTTTGGTATTATGCATCTAATTTAAGTTTTGTGGTGCATATTATACATAATCAAACTTTTAATATATAGATACTACATATTATTAAATTAATATTCATTACATAACATAATGATCCACACCATGAACCTATAGTTATAGTTCCTTTTGAAACATGGATACGTAAAAAAAACTTATTCGTATCAATTCTACATCGCCTCACACTTAGTTCCTTACAACTTGAATCCTTTTATACATATCATACATAAAATAATAATTTGTATCATGGGTATGGTAAAAATAAAAAGGGTGATTTTTTATGCTCATTAATGGTAAACATTGGAAATATCAATTATCATGTAAGAATAACATGATCATGAGGTTATGAGAACATGAGTTTATATTTAAAAACAATACTCATCATGTCATAGATCAGAATCTTGAATCCTAACATAAATCTTGGTAGTTAATAAGACATAAATCATAAATGAATCAATGAAAATGAGTCATGATACCATAATATTGGCATAAGACATAATTTTTTATCATACACATAAGTATAGACAATTATTTACTTAATAGTCAAGGATCACTGCCAAGACTATCATAGTGGATTAGGCTCACTCATTATTTAATAAAATGAGTTAATGTTCACTCCCAAGACTATCATAGTGTATAAAGTTCCTTAATGAACTATTTATATCATGAGATATTGGTGGTATATATAATTATGGTCTCACCTGTCATATAATGAAAACCATACATATGTGTTCCATAATATCAGAAAAATTCATCATATCATAACTCATGAAAAAGAAATAGGTTTCATAAAAATTTCATCATAGAATAACCTATGGAAAAGAAATTTGTTTCATAAACATTTCATCATTTCATCATATCATAACCTATGGAAAAGAAACGTGTTTCGTAAACATTTCATCATTTTATCATAGCATAACCCATGGAAAAGGAACATGTTTCTTAAAAAACATTTCATTGCAATCATAAAAAATCTAAACAAATAATAAGTATGGTATTATTGGATCATATCCCCATTAAATATTAGTTAAAATAAAATGATGTCATCTTAGATGAAAAATACCTTTAAAATAAAACTTGGAACATTTCTTGAGGAAAATACCTTTTTCACTTTGAAATCTTGTTGGTGCTAAAATCCACACTGAAGATGGATCAAGGGTGTACAACACCGTTTCGGATAAAATTTGACCCTCATGTGGAAAAAAATAACAAAAGGGTCCTACATCATGAATCTCCATCGCCAAACCCCTTACCATTGCAAACAGTGTGAATCTGACTATTTGAAGAGCACCGTCAATGTTGCGAAGTAGTGAGGGAAGGCTCTATGAGTCTGAATAGATCTGAGAACTACTACAAAGTAGTTATGGGAGCCACCATGAGTTTGACAGATCTACCTCTATTCAATAAGTATGATTTCATTCATGGTGCACCTTTGAGCATCGCAATCCCTTGTGCCTATAAAAAGGCGAGTCACCCCAAACTTAAAGGATCACTACCCTGACCATTCGCCTTCCAAGATCCCATTTCACTAAGCACCCCTTAATCCATGAAACAGTGAGAAAATGAATCACCCAAGATATTTGAGCATCTCAAACCCTTTTTCACTTTGTTTTGATTTACTTCCACTTCAAGTGGGGATTCCCTTCATGAATCCCCACGAGCATCATAAGGGTGGGAGTCCCTTTTGGGAACTTGGGGCTTTCTGGAGCATTCATCCTTAATTAATCACCCTCCAAACACATGTGGACTCCATGCCTTGGTTGGGTAACCAATATTTTTGAGCCTCCCCACTTCATAGAGACACCTTTTACAATGCTTTACAAAGATCCATCCATTGTGAATCTTCTTCTATTTGAAAAGCTCTAGAGCATTACTGTAACAACCCTAGATTTTATAAGATATATTCGTTTTAATTTCATTCATATCTTATGTTGTACGTTACACCAAGATTATCTTGTGCTATACGCAACACCGTATTAGCTTGCAGTATACGCAATACTGTTCTTGGATTGTGTTACACACAATTTCATGTTTTTTTATAGTAGTTATTCTACGAAACATTGAGTATATATATATTCAATGTATTTTGTTATACACAACAAAAAAGGAGTCGTTCACTACACGCAACCCTAACTTGGCTTGCATTACACGCAATCGCGACCTTCCTCGATAGCGTGTGTTGTACGCAATACCGTGTTTTACTAAACAACGATATATTATTATAATATTATTATGAACTAGATGTTATGAATATTATTAACTAAATTTTGAATTTTATACCATTATTATTCATCTTACACATTTTCTAGAACATGGTATAAGAACAAAATAAATATTTTGGGTAAAATAAGTATTTTTCAAAAAATGCAGTTTTACCACCTTTTGATGGCGGACCCACTTTAAATCTAGTTTTTGAAATGTTTATAAGTTCAATTTGAAAAAACAAAATTATTATTTTGAATCAGGATATAAAAATTTACTTTGGATAAATTTTTGATATTTTTCTGATAACTTTCATATTTTGATGAATAGTAAAAAGACGCTAATTTTTAATTAAAAACAACTTTTTTCATCGTAATAATTTATATAGTTAAATTATAATATTTAATTCTTTTAAAGTATAAATAGAATATATTTTTACCATTTAATATAATGTACGTCAGTAGAATTGATTTTACCTTGAATTCGTAGGTCAAATCAATTCAATCTTTTGCAATGTTTTAAACAAAAACCCGTTTTCTTTTGACAACGGGATTAATTTTAATTTAATTTCTGCAACTTCTGTGTATTAAATTTGGAAAAATGGATTCCATATTTGGAATCAGTTGGTACAAATTATATTAATATATTACTTTTTATTTTTGGGCATTATGAATAGTAACTACGGTAAATTTTATTTGCCATAGTAAAAGGTAAATCGGGTAATTAAGGGTAAATATAATATTATAAAATTACCCTAACACTTTTCTTAATACAATTGGATGATTATATTTTTACTAAGTCATATTTGGGTAGAAATGGAATCCATTAGAACCCACTTGGAGGTGATTAAGACCTTTAGTTTATTTTATTTAAAGGAAAGTGAAATATGTCTCACTCAACTTTAATAATTAAAGTATTTTTAATATAAGTTTATACAGAATATAAATTCGGTTATGAATACTAATTTGAAAGATAAAATGTTTTCCTTTATCATGGTAATTTATTTGTAATTTTTAAGAGTTATTTAATTACCTTATTATCTTATACATTAATGATGCAGAAATTATTTATTTCGTGAAAAATAAATAATATAGTTTTTATTTAAATACTAATACATATATAAAGGCCCAAAAATCTGTACAAAACTTATTATTAGTGTATATATAAACCCTAACCATCCACAGGCCGAATTGTTGACCATTTGGATCCTTAATAAGGTGATTATGACACTTATATTATTTTATTTTAATTGATGCCAAAGTTTTCACCTTCATAATTTAATAAATATAAAAATTTACATATTGTGATTTTAAGATGATAAATTTGATTAAAATTATCATTATGAAAGTTAATATATTTATCTTCATCATAGGATTTTATTCTTAATTTTTATGCAACAAATAAGTATATTAAATAATTATACAAAAATGTTGTAGTAATTATTTTATTAAGAGATAAACCAAATAAATGGTTTTAAAAATAATAAAATAAATATTATATGAAATATTTAATGTGCTCCCCTAATTTTATAAATACATATGACATTTTATGAATCTATTAAAGCTTTTATTTCGAACATATCTTCTGTATATATTTTATTTAAATTCAAATAAATGAATAGTGTCAAAATTGACACTATTGTTATTTTATAAAAATAACATATTATAAAATTGTTTAAAAATCACAAAAGTATTTAAAAATTATAAATTTAAATTTATATGGTATAAAATTTTATAAAGTATCCAATTATGGAAAATTCACAATAAATAAGTAATTATTTGTTATAATTTAAAATTTAGAATTTTATTACCACAAATAAAATTAAATTCATTAAATAAGGATAAATCAAGTTGATAATGTTTAAAATAAATTCCTAACATGTCTAAATTTTATTGGTTGATGAGATTACAACCCTATCTCATCTAATATTTAAATATGAGTCATTTTTGGAGTTTTTTAAGTGGGGTTAGATTTATTATGAATTAATATTTTTTTAGATTTCCAAAGGTGCCCCTCTCCTCCCTTATAAAAGGGCACCTCTTCCCTCTCTTCCTCACACCACATTGAGCCTTCAAGATCACCAACCCCTGCCAATTTCTCTTCTAAAATTCCCCAGAAACATCCTAGAGGTCATGGTCTACTTCAAAGACCAATCTTAGTGCCTTAAGAGGAGGTTTCAAAGAGGCGTATCGAAGAGGAGGAGGTTCAGATCCATACGAAGCATATCAGACCTAAGGTAAGGGATAACTTTTCCAATATCGTTTTTATCTGAGATTGTTTATTCTTAAGCATTTACTGGGTTTATATTTATCATCAATGTACTTGTTTTCTAAAAATGTTTTCATGTATGTTTAATTTCCTTTTTACCCATTTTTGACTTTTACTACATGGTATGTATGAAATCTTTCTTTTAGAAGGTACTTTTTTACTTTCCGGCAAAAGTACGAGAAGAATTTTTTTTAACTTATACGGCACGAATGGATTTTTACGGTTTTATAAAGCCTTATTTTCATGAATCTTACTTTAAAATATTTCATGACTATTTTCAAAAAAATCCTTTTCTTTTAAAATTTCATGACATTTTGTGAAAAGAGAATGATTTTGAAGAAGAAATGATATTTTCCTCAAGAATTCATTTCAAGTACTTTACCAAAACCATTTTCCCTATAAGATGACATTATTTCATATTTTTATGTTTCAAGTATAATTTCTCTATTATTTACAAGGTTTCACATTTCTTATTATGAAATGATATCCATTTATTTTATATAAATTATGTGATGACGGAATGATGTTTATGAAACCCATTTTATTCTTTAGGTTATTATGAATTATGTATGTTTATTTTGTGGCACAAGTAAGAATGATTTCATTATGATATGGGTGGGACCTATATATCCCTCCAATTAATTGGGTAAAGATTTATATCTCATGAGATATACATGGCTGGAATGGTAAGTTAATTCGGTTCAGTGTTACAGGACTGAAACGAGGAGTGAACTCGATTCAGAAAGGGACTTTGTCCACTAAGATGGTCTTGGCAGCAATGCCTTGGATACTATGGAAATAATAACAAGTGTTGAATGGTTTCCACAATTACATGTTTTATTCTCATGCTATTTTATCATGATTGATGTTCCTTTATGATATATGCCTTACGTACTTCCAAGATTTATGTCTTTGCTCAAGGTTTTAATGTTTAGATTTCATGTTCAAGTTTTTGCATTCAAATGTTTATGGATTGTTTTATGTTCTCTATGTTTTCCCTTACTGAGCATTTTAGCTCACCCTTTTTATGTTTTATTTTCCCCAGGAAATAAATAAAGTTTTTAGGTAAGGAAACAAAAAGGGGAAGATCGTTATGGGAGATGTTGAAGATATTTCAACATGATTAGAAGTTTATATTCCGAGTTTCTAAAGACACTAAACTATTACGGTCCTTGTGTGTCTATTTTTGTTATGTATTAAGTATTCTGCAAAAGTAATGTAATGTCCATGTACGTCAAGCTTCGGGCCTCTACATTTGGTATCAGAGGAAATGTTTAGTCAACATTTGGAAACTAGGATACGAAAACGTTAGTGAGATCCCTAGAGATATTTCTAAGGCATGTCTAGGGATGTCCCTAAGGATAAGTATACGTATATGATATAGTCCTAGAAATATGGTAACAATCTTATAATTTAACCTAAGAAGTTAGACATTGAAGGTAATCCCCCTTTACTATGTTGTTTTCCCTAGCATGATTTTTGCCTCTCACGCTATTCTTTTTGGGTTTTAGAAAATGGCTGGAAACAGGAAGATTCACGATAATGGAGGATATGATGAACAATGGAATGATATTCTTCATGAGAAACCAAATGAAACGGGATTTGGAAGTCCAAACATCGTTATTATGCCTAATCAGGAATCTCATAATATGATCAATAATCTCAACTTTGGTAAGTTTCCCGACTCAGATAATAAGAGAAAGATGGAGTTTCATGATGATCATAGAGGAAAGAAAGTTAAATTTCCCTCACGTAAATCATGTGGGAAGAGGAATCAGGGATAATTTTTCAAAGGAACTGGAAGATTCTTTGGGTGTGGAAAAGAAGGACACAGAAAAAGGTTCAATTAACACCATGGACAAGGATAATGGTATTGATACGACATCAAAAATGATTAGATGTTTTAAATGTGGAATGTATGGGCATTATGAAAACCAATACCCTAAGGTGAAGTCTCATGAAGAGAATCAGCATGGTCATATGAGTAGTGTTTATGTGGATGATGATGAAGAGACTACAAATGAAATATGAGATGAATGAAATGATGAAGTTCAGTTAGTGGTTTAAAAAGTTAGTGGAAAGATTGTATGTTTATAAAGAATAATGTATGGTACTATGGAATAAAGAATCATATAAGGATTGTTACACTATTGTTTTTCCTAAAGTATTTGAAAGTATATGTTGAATGGTACCGGTAACCATGGAAGGTTATTTAGATATTTTTGGAAAGTGGATGATATGCGCATAATGAAGGGATAAGAAGATAATGAGATGTTTGATTGTATTCATGAGCTCATGACTGATAAAAGGACTAAGTGATATTATGGTTTGATTATATAGATTTTTTTGGGATTTTGGTATGTGGAAAGAGTTACCTTTTGACTGTATTCATGTTTTCCTAAGGTTCTATGGTAATTTATGTTTCAAGAGAATATATGACTAAGGTATTCATGTGTTTGGAATGAAACTAACAAGGTATATCTTATGATATATGTGAGATAAATGCTTATATTCACATTCTTGGTTGATAACCTTTCTAGTAATTGTTTTCTTTATACTATGAGCTTGGACTGAAGTATATTAGATAAGCCTAAAGATTGGAATGGATTATGTTGTACATAAGTTAGTATTGTTTAAGGATGTAACTTTTTTCGATATTATTGATGGGATGTTATAGTAATGTAGTTTTATAAAAAGGATAACTTGCAGGACGGGCGACAGCCCATCGCGTCGGACAAGGCTGTGGGAATCAAACCCACAACCGAAGTGCGACTGACCTTTATCGCCTACCACTGGCCTACAGGAAGTCCCTGGTTAGTATAAACTAGTTTTATTGTATTAAGAGATATGATATATGAAGTATAAGTTCATTTTTGGAATCGTATACGATTAACCACACCATAGATGGACTTATGTATATTTGATAACTTTTTCTAACCTTTTGTTTGAAACAGATGGAATGACTCATCATTCTATCACATGATCTGCTAACACTTCATGAATGGAAAATTCAACTTCATTTGTTTAAGAGATGAAGTGGAAATTGTTCAAGGCACGAACAACGGTGAGATTGTACCAAAATCAAGTAAGTATTTCTTTTGATTCGAAAATTCTTCAACATTAGAGAAATGATACAGAAAACCCAAAATGTTATCCTAGTGCTCTTATATCCGATGACTCAGATGGTACCTTAAATCATCACAAATCTATGGCTTTGTGATTGTTGGCTATTTCATAGCCATTTTCTCTACCACTCTCCATCAGAACTTGATGGTTAGATTTTTCCTCCATATCCATATTTTCACCTATACTCTCCTATGTGGAAACCCAATGTTGAGTTACCTTGGGTGACCATTACATTTCTAACTTTCTTTTTTAAAGTTAAGTTTTGGTATTCCTTTTTACGATGTGGGTTTCTATGAATAGTAAACGATTTATAACCTCGACGAATTTCGAGGGAGAAATTCATTTTAAGGGGGGTAGAATGTAACAACCTGAGATTTTATAAGATATATTCGTTTTATTTTCATTCATATCTTCTGTTGTACGCTACAACAAGATTATCTTGTGCTATACGCAACACCATATTAGCTTGCAGTATATGCAACATTATTCTTGGACCGTGTTACACACAATTTCATGTTTGTTTGATAGTAGTTATTCTACGAAAAATTGAGTATATATATATATTCAATGTATTTTGTTATATGCAACAACAAAGGAGTCATGCACTACACTCAACCCTAACTTGGCTTGCATTACACGCAATTGCGACCTTCCTCGATAGCGTGTGTTGTACGCAATACCGTGTTTTACTAAACAATGATATATTATTATAATATTATTATGAACTAGCCGTTATGAATAGTATTAACTAAATTTTTAATTTTATAACATTATTATTCATCTTACACATTATCTAGAACATGGTATAAGAACAAAAAAAAAATTTCGGGTAAAAAAAGTATTTTTCAAAAAATGTAGTTTTGCCGCCTTTTGATGGCGCACCCACTTTAAATATAGTTTTTGACATGTTTATAAGTTCAATTTGACAAAATAAAATTATTCTTTTGAATCATGATATAAAAATTTACTTTGGATAAATTTTTGATATTTTTCTGATAACTTTCATATTTTGATGAATAGTAAAAATACGCTAATTTTTAATTAAAAACAACTTTTTCCATCATAATAATTTATACAGTTATATTATAATATTGAATGGTTTTAAAGTATAAATAGAATATATTTTTACCATTTAATATAATGTATGTCATTAGCATTGATTTTACATTGAATTCATAGGTTAAATCAATTCAATCTTTTGCAATGTTTTAAACAAAAACCAGTTTTCTTTCGACAACGGGATTAATTTTAATTTAATTTCTGCAACTTCTATGTATTGAATATGTAAAAATGGATTCTATATTTAGAATCAGTGGGTCTAAATTATATTAATAGACTACTTTTTATTTTTGGGCATTATGAATAGTAACTATGGTAAATTTTATTTACCATAGTAAAAGGTAAATCGGGTAATTAAGGGTATATATAATATTATAAAATTACCCTAACACTTGTCTTAATACAATTGGATTATTATATTTCTTCCTAATTCAGGTTTGGGTTGAAATGGAATCCATTAGAACCCACTTGGAGGTGATTAAAACCTTTAGTTTATTTTATTTAAAGGAAAGTGAAATATGTCTCACTCAACTTTAATAATTAAAGTATTTTTAATATAAGTTTATCAAGAATATAAATTAGGTTATAAATACTAATTTGAAAGCTAAAATGTTTTCCTTTGTCATGGTAATTTATTTGTAATTTTTAAGAGTTATTTAATTACCTTATTATCTTATACATTAATGATGCAGAAATTATTTATTTAGTGAAAAATCAATAATATTGTTTTTATTGAAATAGTAATACATATCTAAAGGCCCAAAAATCTACAAAAAACTTATTATTAGTGTATATATTTACCCTAATAATCCACTGGCCTAAATTTTGACCATTTGGATCCTTATTAATGTGATTATGACACTTATATTATTTTATTTTAAATGATGTCAATGTTGTCACCTTCATAATTTAATAAATATAACAATTTAAATATTGTGATTTTAAGATGATAAATTCGATTAAAAGTATTATTGTGAAATGTAATAGATTTATCTTTATCATAGAATTTTATTTTTAATTTTTATGCAACAAATAAGTATATTAAATAATTATGAAAATATTTAGTAGTAATTATTTAATTAAGAGATAAACCAAATAAATGGTTTTAAAAATAATAAAATAAATATTATATGTACTATTTAAAGTTCTCCACTAATTTTCTAGATACATATGAAATTTTATTAATCTATTTAAGCTTTTATTTTGAACATATCTTCTGTATATATTTTATTTAAATTCAAATAAATGAATAGTGTCAAAATTGACACTATTGTTATTTTATAAAAATAAAATATTATAAAATTGATTAAAAATCACAAAAATATTTAAAAATTATAAATTTACATTTATATGGTCTAAAATGTTATAAAGTATCCAATTATGGAAAATTCACAACAAATAAGTAATTATTTTTTATAATTTAAAATTTAAAATATTATTACCACAAATAAAAATAAATTGATTAAATAAGGATAAATCAAGCGGACAATGTTTAAAATAAATTCCTAACATGTATAAATTTTATTGGTTGATGAGATTACAACCCTATATCATCTAATATTTGAATACGAGTCATTTTTTGAGGTTTTTAAGTGGGGTTAGATTTATTATAAATTAATATTTTTTATGATTTCAAAAGGTTCCCCTCCCTCCCTTATAAAAAGGAACCTCTTCCCTCTCTTCCTCACACCACTTTGAGCATTCAAGCTCAGCCAACCCCTGCCAAATTCTCTTCTACGCTTCCCTAGAAACATCCTAGAGGTCCTAGTCTACTTCCAAAACCAATCTTAGTGCCCTAAGAGGAGGTTTCAAAGAGGTGTATCGAAGAAGAGGAGGTTCGGATCCATACGAAGCATATCGGACCTAAGGTAAGGGATAACTTTTCCAATCTTGTTTTTATCCAAGATTGTTTATTCGTAAGAATTTACAGGGGTTATATTTATCACCCATGTCCTTGTTTTTTAAAAATGTTTTCATGTATGTTTAATGTCCTTTTTACCCAGTTTTGACTTTTACTACATGGTATGTATGAAATATTTCTTTTACGAGGTACTTTTTGACTTTCTGGAAAAAGTAAGAGAAGAATGTTTTTTTACTTATACGGCACAAACGGATTTTTACAGTTTTATAAAGCATTATTTTCATGAATCTTCATTTAAAATATTTCATGGCTATTTTCAACAAAATCTTTTTATTTTAAAATTGCATGACATTTTGTGAAAAGAGAATGATTTTGAAGAAGAAAGGATATTTTCCTCAAGAATTCATTTAGTACTTTACCAAAACCATTTTCCATATAAGATGAAATTATTTCATATGTGTATGTTTCAAGTATAATGTCTCTATGATTTACATGGTTTCACATTTCTTATTATGAAATGATATCCATTTCTTTTATATAAATTATGTGATGATGGAATGATGTTTATGAAACCCATTTTATTCTTTCACTAGTGCAGAAAACGTTATTTACGTCGGTTATTTTTCATTTTTTACGTCGGGTTTTAGCCTACGTTAATACGGAAGACATTATAAATAAAGTTTTTTACATCAGTTATTTAAAAACCTACGTAACATACATAACATCGAGGTGTTTATCACGTCGTTTAATTAATAACTGATGTGAAAAAACCCGGGGGGGGGGGTTATAACGTCGGTTATTAAATAACCACCGTGATAAACTGGGGGGGCTTTATCACGTCGGTTAAACAATAACCGACGTCATAAACATGTGCGGGTGAATTTATCACATCGGTTATTGAATAACTGATGTGATAAACTCCTAGGCTATGGTTTATCATGTCGTTTATTAAATAACTGACGTGCTAAACCAGTCCCGGGAGGGGTTTATCACGTCAGTTAATCAATAACCAACGTGATAAAAGGCCTGGGAAATGGTTTATCACGTCAGTTATTAAATAACCGACGTGATAAACCAGTCCCGGGAGGGATTTATCGCGTAGGTTAATCAATAACCGATGTGATAAAAGGCCTGGGAAATGGTTTATCACATCGGTTATTAAATAACCGACGTGATAAACTAGTCCCGGGAGGGGTTTATCACGTCGGTTATGAAAAAAACCGACGTGATAAACGCTTCTCGATTTCTTTATCACGTCGGTTATTTTATAACCGACCTGAAAGACAAAAAAATTAAAAAAAAATCCACTGCAGTCCTCTGCTCTCCCCCAAAATCAACCAGAAACCAAATCAGTAATTCGTACCACAAAAACAGAAGATAAAAACATGAACTAAAGAAAATTTAAGCATTTACATTGATAATAGATAAAACTTACCCACTTGATAGCCCCCACCCTCATGTATACCCCCTGTACAGCCCTCCCCCACCCCATTGGAGCTCCCACCACACCCCTAGACTGCCCCCCGACCCCCTGGATTGCCCCAAACACCCCTCGACACCCCCCCCCCACCCTTCTAAACAGCACCCCCTCACCCCCTCACCCCACTTGAAAGCCCCCACCACACCCCTGGGCTTCCCCCGACCCCCTAGATAGCTCTAAACACCCCTTTACAACCCCCCCCCCCCCCCCCCCACACACACACACACCCTCCTGAATAGCACCCCCTCACCCCCTCACCCCACTTGACAGCCCCCACCACACCCCTGAACTGCCCCTGACCCCCTGGCCAGCTCCAAACACCCCGGGACAATCCCCCCACCCTCATGTATACCCCACATACCCTGGACAGCCCTCCCCCGCCCCATTGGATCCCCCCACCACACCCCTGGACTGCCCCCCCCCCCACCCTCCTGAACAGCACCCCCTCACCCCCTCACCCAACTTGACATCCCCCACCCCATTGGAGCCCCCACCACACCCCTAGACTACCCCCGACCCCCTGGAGAGCCCCAAACACCCCTTTACAACACCCCCACCCTCCTGAACAGCACCCCCTCACCCCACTTGACAGCCCCCACCACACCCATGGACTACCCCCCGACCCCCTGGACAGATCCAAACACCCCGGGAAAACCCCCTCACCCTCATGTATACCACCCCCCCCCCCACACACACACACACACACACCCAGGATAGCCCTCCCCCACCCCATTGGAGCCCCCACCACACCCCTGGACTGCCCCCCAACCCCCTGGACAGCTCCAAACACCCCTGGACTGCCCCCAACCCCCTGGACATCCCCAAACACCCCTCGAAAACCCCCCCCCCCCACACCAGATAGCCCTCCCAGACCCATGGACACCCCCAACCCCACTGAATACCCCCCACACCCTTGAAACCCCTCCCCCCAGACCAGAATCCATACCAGAAAAACCATCATAAGTAGACCAAAACAATAAGTTGAGCAAAATTAAACATTCACATATATAACATTCAAAACATACACTGTCAACTTTAAAAAAACTAAATCCAACCTAAACGACTACCAAATACACAATTACAACGACAATATTCAAAATTAAATTTTACATTACAAACAACTAAAATTTAATCAAACCTGTAAAATAATTTGACCACTCCACTTGTAAGTGTTTGATGTCTTCAGCATTATAGGTTTGAGGGTCATCAAAAAGTTACAAATTAAAAGGATAGTAGTTAACGTGTATAATGAGTAAATCAAATTGAAATATTATGGCAATGTTTAAGAGGAAATCTTACCAGGTCAAAATTCACAACTGTCCCGGTTGTTATTATTTCATACATAAATCTTAACATATAATATCCGCATTCGATGACGCCTTGTTGTTCATGACAATTCTGTTTGAATGAGTGTAAATTAAATATATTATTTTAATGTAATAAATCAAAAAGTACAAATTATAAATGGATATTTACCTTCTCATTTACATATTTGATCTTTGCATTCCTTTTCTTTCCGTTTTTTCGAAAGTAGACCCATGCCCTGTTAGAAAATAATACTAATGGGGTAATTTTAAAATTCATTATAATATATAAAACTATTGAGAAATTGAAACTTTATTTTCTAATATATTCTTAAAACTTTCCTGCACATCATCATGGATAGAGCATATCCAATAAAGTGCTTTCTCCCTTAGGCGAAAACCCCTAACATCCAATGATCACTGATAAAAGGAAATTTAACATTAGTGGTTTTTTATGTTAAAAGATAATTAAATCTTTGAGAGAGGTGTGTTTCATACCTCTCACAAAAATTAATCATCCAACATTGTGTGACTATATTCATTTCAAGTCTTTTAGAAATATAAAGCATTCTTTGTTCCTCATCCAATGCACACGCTTCAAGGGAAATCAATTGTGGGTCCATGAATCCATATACATCTATCAGCTCATTCCTCTCACAAATTTTATAAAGATACCTAATACAAAACAGACCTAAGTATACATTTTTAATAAATATAACGTAGGGAAAAGGTGTTAAGACTTACATGGAAAAAATTTGCACCATGTTGATGCCCAACTTATCTCCAGTAACAAGCTCCATGATATCAGTTTTCATAATCCCCACATTTATTTCACGTCCACAAACATGAGATTCCATTGGAAACTCATAATGATCTGCCAACAAATTTGAATATCTTGACAATCTGTCAAGACTAATAGATTATGTATCTGATGTCATAAATATTTGTCTTTGTTGTTTTCTATACATTATTTCTTTACCTTTGAAGTATTCCTATAAAAATAAATTGAAAAATATATTAGTTTTCAAATGATAAGTAAAATTTAATAAAAATAAAATAAAATAAAAGATATAACATTCATACCTCTATGGTAATGAGTCGAAGAAGTCTGGATGGCCAAGTTAAAAAATGGCCGATACTATGTCCAACTGTCACCACCTCATCTGTAGGTAATGGTACCCGAGCTGATCTATCTATAATATCCTATACAGTGACCCTATGATTCTCTACCTCTAATTTTTGATGATGAACTGTATCTCCTATAAAATATACCAACCCATATTCTACTATATGCTATTGAGAATCATCAACATACAACTCGCAATAAGTAGGATGCTATGGTGGAGGAGTAGGATAAAAAATGGGGTCAGTAGGCTGAGGTGGGGGAGTGGGAGCTACTGGCGGAGGTGGGGGATAAATAATGGGGTCTGCAAGGCGAGGTGGAGGAGTGGGAGCTGTAGTCTGAAATTGTCTTTGTATGTCTTCAAACATAGACTAAACCGATGCTCTAATCTTGTCCTCCAACGTCACATTAATATTATGAGTTTCAGACTCCAAGGATTCAATTTTTTTTCTATAAACCCCCTCAATGTTTGAATTTGAAGAACGTGGAAACACTTTTCTTACCGATACACTTTCCAGATATCCTCTTACACGACCAGGATTTTCGGGCCTTCCCAATGCTACAGATAAAATATCTTCCCTCCCAGTAGCTATAAATGTCCCCTGTGAACTCTGCTCCTCAAGAGAGTCCTGTATTAATTAATTGAACATTTCTGTAATGATTGAAATTATATGAAGAAAATGGTTAACTTAAATAAATGAAATATATATCTTACAATCCTCTCAGCTACAATTCTCGATTCATTCGAAAGATATTGCCCTTTTTTGCCCTTCCGATATCCCTTCCATTTTTCATGTCTAGATGGAGGGGATGGAGGGGTCACCTCTCCAGAGCTTGAAGACTCATCTCTTAGTTGTTGAAATTTTTCCGCCATCATTTGTTCTTCCAATAATGCATACCCTCCCTGAGATAAACTATGAGGGTATACATTTTTAGATTGGATCTTCTAATGATATTTCCTTGTTTTCAGTAAATTAAGAATAAGAAATCATTAAAAAAACATTAATAAGATCATTTATATAAGAAATATTATAAAATTTTACACTGTCCTTACCAAAATGACTATTTTCCTCTACATTCAAAAAACTGTCTCCATGTGTCTTCATCTATAAAGGGATATATACAACATGGATTGTCATGACTCATATGACCGTAAATGAAATCAGATGATAGGGTTGATTTGAAATCCCTCCATCTCTTGGAAGCCAAAGATAATCATTTCTTCCTGAATCCTCCAGTGTCAGTAATATCAAATCTCATCTGATATAGAAGAGGTTAAACATATTATATATACTATAAACATTTAAATAATATTCAAACAATAGAAAAAGATCTTACCAAAATCATCTCCCATAACTGAGAGATTATCGCTTTATCCACACTTCTACAGTCATCATACAGAATGCTTACTTTTCTCTTAGCCTGAGTTTCTACAAAACTCTTAAAATCTTTTGCATTTGGACCTCTAGGAATATCATCATCATAAAACTCAACGACTATCCTCTGATCCTGTGTACGGGCAACTGATAATTTTGGTAAACGTGTGCACCCACGTTTACCAACCTTTAAACTCTTTGTTCTAATAGGATCATGTGAATGTTCTTCCCCATAGGTATGACCAATATTCTCATCTCCAGAATCATGTGGTTGATCAACTGAATGATCTTTCATTATCCTTAAAATCAAAAAAAACAAACGTTAGTTCAAAAATATACAAATTAAAATATTTTAATACTACTGTAATCAGAAAATAGAAAAGTGTACTAAGTTACGTAATAGTAAACATTTTTAATATGGTAAGCATGTTAAACAATGGTAAAGATGGTAAATATGGTAAATATGGTCAAGATGGTAAATATGGTAAACATGGTAAACCTGGTAAACATGGTAAAGTAATTGTCACTGAACAAAAATAATAGATATATAATTAATTTAATGGTAAACATGATAAAGTAAACTAAACAAACTTAAAACATACAAAAACTTATACTTATTTTGTTTTAAAACATGTTTTAATAAATAAAAAACTTACAACATCTAACATTTATGAAAAAAATAAATGTAAACAAGAAATAAACATATGTTACCTGTAATTTTAGGAATGTACAAATAGATTGTTTTCCCAAATTCCTTCGTCGTGATCGTTCCTTATGGCACAAACCATGTCTTCAACATGCTCATCATTATGTTCTATTAATATTTCCATGGAAGTAGGGATCTCACATAAATTAGCATCTTCATCAACTTCACCCTCACCAGCATATTGTTTTTTCCCTTGTAAAACAACATCCCACTACATATCTGATTGATCTACTACATAGAAAATTTTTTTTTCATGTGTTTCCATTATAAAAGAATCAGTTGTGTCTTCCAATCTATTCAGATTAACAAGTGTCATTCCAAATTCATCGTGTCTAACACTATTGTTACCGATAAACCATTTACAGTTAAAAATAGGAAATTTAATTTTAAAGTATTCAACCTCCCATATGTCTTCAATCACTCCATAATATTCACTTGATGCAGAAATTGGGTTTTTGTCCTTAGTACTCAAAAAATGCATTGCTTCTGCAAACACCAATACACCACTATTCTAAACTGCACTTCTGTTGTCCTGAGATTTCGTATGAAATGTATAGCCATTAATGTCATAACCGAACCATGTTATCACATTTAAACATGGACCACCCACTATCCATTTTAATGTCTCTGATACATCTGATCTACCAAGAAAAGTCTTTTTAATCCATGACAAAAAAGTTGTGTTGTGCTCATTCAAAATCCACATTTCTTTCTTCTTTGGATGACATTGTTTCAACTCATTAATATGAAATTTGATATACGGTTGAGCATCAGCTATGTTATTCAAGATGTATGATTCTAACTTCTTCATCTGTTCAGCTGACAATGATTTTACTTTAAAGCCATGAATCCCCTTTTCCTCATTATTAACTCGTTCATGGCGAGATGGAGGCAAACCTATGTGTTGCGCCGCAGCCAAGTAGCTCGTACAAAACTCTGCTACCTCCTCAGAAATATACTTTTCAATAATGGAGGCTTCAGGTCGATATGGATTTTTAACATAACCCTTTAATATTTTCATATACCTTTCAAAAGGATACATCGAACGAAGATATACAGGTCCACAAAGCTTTATTTCTCGAACCAGATGAATCATTAAATGCACCATTATATCAAAAAAAAGGTCGAGGAAAATACATTTCTAATTGACAAAGTATAAAAATTGCATCCTTTTCCAAAATGTTCAAAGCATTCACATAAATCTCCTTGTTACAAATTGAATTGAAAAAATAACACAACTTCATCATAGTCTTTCTGACACGAATGGGAAATATTCCACGCAATGCAACTGGTAGAATTTGTTGCATCATGACGTGTCAATCATGTTATTTCATACCTATCAACTTCAAGTCCTTAAATAAGACAAAAAAAATTTACATTTGAATAATAACCTTGAGGCACTTTTATGTCATGAAGACACTGACAAAAGATAATTTTCTCCCTCTTTGATAATGTATGACAAGCCTGGGGAAGAAATGTTCATCTTCCTTTAAGAGTGGGAGCTAACTCTAAATGTATTCCCATTGATAGTAAGTCTAATTTTGCATTTAACCCATCTTTAGTATTTCCTTTAATATCTAACAATGTTCCAATCAAACAATCACATATATTCTTCTCCACGTGCATAACATAAATATTATGTTTCAATTCATGATACCTCCAATATGGTAGCTCAAAAAATATTGACCTTTTCTTCCAAATATGACTATCATTACCAGATTTCTGTCTTTCCCAATGTCACATCAAGGTTTTTCACCCTCTCAAAATACAGATCCAGTGATAAAGGTTTTGGAGCAGTATCAAATTCTTGTGAGACATTGAATACATTTTTTAGTCTTCTATAAGGGTGATCCATAGGCAAAAACTTTCGATGACCCATGTACACTGTTTTCCTCCCATGATGAAATTGACAATATGACGTCTGTTGTTCGCAAATTGGACATGTTTTATTCCCTTTAACACTGTATCCAGACAAATTTCCATACGCTGGGAAGTCATTTATAGTGAACAGAAGCACTTCATGCAGTTGAAAATATTCCATTTTATAAGAATCATACACCCTAATACCATCATCCCATAACAGTTTCAAATCATCAATCAACGGTGACAAGTAAACATCAATATCATTGTCGGGTTGATTTGGACCAGAGATCATTATACTCAACATGACATATTTGCGCTTCATACAAACTTCAGTAGAGAGGATGTAAATTACCAATAAAATTGGCCATGAACTATCTGTGCTACTGAGGGTTCGGTATGGATTCATTCCATCTGTGTACAACCCTAATCTGATATTTCTTATTTCATTTCCAAATGTAGAATAATGCGCATCAACTTTCTTCCATTGTGGACAATTAGCTGGATGACGTATTTTTCCATCACATACCCTCTCATCAGCATGCCGTCTTAACCTATTTTCATAATTTGAATTTGAAAATAAAAATTTGAAACGATGAATTATAGGAAGATACCAAAATACCTTTTAAGGGAGCTTTGTAATCTCTACATCAGCCTGTGATTTCTCTTTCACCTTATACCGTGATGTCCCACATTTAGGAAACTCTGACAGAAATTCATATTCCTTCCTATATATAATGCAGTCATTCGGACAGGCATGTATTTTCTTGTATCCCAATCCCATCGGGCATAATATTTTCTTGGCCTTGTAATGTGAATCTGGAAGATTGTTATCTTTTGTAAGAATGTCTTTCATCAATTGTAGCAGCTCTGTAAAAATTTTGTCACTCCATCCATGTTTCGCCTTCAGGTTAATCAATCTTAACACCACCGACAAAACCATAAAATCTGTACAAATAGGATATAATGGTTTTTCAGCATCACCATATAGATGCGCAATTGTCGGTTCTATCTCAATTTGTTCTTCTACAATATCGCGAATCATTTCTTCAATTCCATCGGAGTTACCATCTTGTGAATCATCATCATCAGTGACATTTTGTCCAGTTTCACCATGCCAAATCCAAGGGCTGTTACTCGGATTAAAACCATGACATATCAGATGATCTTTTATCTCTCTACTTTTCAACTTCTTCATATTCAAACATTTCAGACATGGAAAGAAAAAAAATGTCACTACATGGAACATTTTGTTTAGCAAATTCCAAAAAGGCATCAACACCTTCCTCATATTCATTTCTCATTCGATGTGTTGTAATCCAACTTCGACTCATTATTACCTATAACAAATATCAAAAATATATATATTTTTAAGATAAAACAAATATAAGTTTATATGAAAAAAATTATAATTTGAATGTAAAATAATTTTGAAATATAAAACAAATCTATGTGTATTTAAAAAAATATTCTTCAATATTATTATTAAAAGAAAATATAGTTAGATATAATAGTTTTAAATTCCATTGAATAAAAGAAAACCATGGCACCTACATGGTTGATAGAAAATTGAATAGAATGGAGTAAACCTGAGAATCAAATCATATTTAAAATAAAAACATAGATGGAGAAAATCACCCCTCCTGGACACCACCCCCCACCCCCTACCCCCTTGGACACCCCCCTGGACATCCCCCAACCCTCTAGACAGCCCCCCACCCCCCGGACAACCCCCAAAACCTTCTGGACAGGCCCCCACCCCCTTGGACAGTGCCCCCCCCCCCCACACACACCCACCCCCTTGGACACCCCCTTGGCCACCCCCAACCCTCTTGACAACCCCCCACCCCCCCGGACAACCCCCAAAACCCTCTGGACAGGCCCCCACCCCCTTGGACAGCCTCCCACACCCACCCACCCCCTTGGACACCCCCCTGGACACCCCCCAACCCTCTGGACAGCCCCCCAACCCCCTGGAAAGCCCCTCACCCCTCTAGACAACACCCCCACCCCTCCTGGACACCACCCCCACCCCTACCCCCTTGGAAACCCCGTTGGACACCCCCCAACCCTTTGGACATCCCCCCCCCCCACCCCCTGGACAGCACCCCACCCCTCCAGACAGCACCCCCACCCCTCCTGGACACCACCCCCACCCCCGACCCCCTTGGACACCCCCCTGGACACCCCCAACCTCTGGACAGCCCCCCACCCCCTAGACAACCCCCAAAACCCTCTGGATAGCCCTCCACCTCCTTGGACAGCCCCCCAAACCCACCCACCCCCTTGGACACCCCCCAACCCTCTAGACAGCCCCCCACCCCCAGTACAACCCCCCAAACAATGGTTTATATATAAAAACTAGGCATGGTGAACAACTAAAAACACATGAATTTAATATATACTTCAACATGAAATAGATGGAATTGAATATTATTAAATATGGATACTTAAATGATCATATGATAATTAAAAATAACCATTGATATTCAACTAGTCAAATGATCATAAGTTTTCTCGATAACTAATATCATAATGAGGTAATGGATAATTCTAGAAATCTTAAACATATTGTCGAGGCCTTGACCAAGGCCTCAAAAAATACTAGGGTAAGCCCTCAGCAAAACCCATTTTTATTTGGAATCATGAGACATAGCGATGCATCGAAGGGCCATAGAGGTCAATAGCCATTACATTATATGTCTAATAGATTCTCATATAAAAGAGGATAAACATAAGTAGAAACAACACATGAAATATCATTTCCAAATTCGTACATTTAATCAATAACCATTCTATGCAGTAATATAGGTGAATGAGATCATTAGTTGTCAATGAAAACAAAAATTACCATCAATGTCGGGCATTCGCGAAACAAAAACAAACTAAATAAAAGTAGTTAAGTCTTACATGAATATTGTGAAGATCTAATAGATCTAGGGATGATGAATAAGATGATGATGGAAAAAAGGGGTAAGAGGGTTCGAAATTGAAGAATCTTACCTAGTTTAAACACAAAAATCTCAAAACATAAATATAGACTATCTGGGAAAAAAATGAACGAAATAAATTCGTGGAAGTCTTACTTGAGTGATGTGAGATGAGATGATAGATCCAAGGAGAGTAAATATGATAAATGATGAAGGAAAAACGAGTTTAACGCAGCGAGATCGACAATTTGATTAGGGTTTACCGCGTGAGAGAGACGAGCCGTCGGACTGTCGATCGAAAAAACGTAAATGACAATCCACGGGGCGTGGTAATTTTTTAAATGTTTTATAATTTCGGTTATTTAATAATCGACATTATAAACTGTTTTTTTACATTTATAATGTCGGTTATTATAATAACCAACGTTATAAATGCATCAGATAGATCTTTTTTTACATCGGTTATTTTATAACTGACGTAAAAAAATCCACGTGTTGGTTTTTTACGTCGGTTATTCTATAACCGACGTAAAAAAGACATCAGAAATCACAGTTTTTTACATTGGGTATTGTATAACCGACGTAAAAAAATGTTCTGTGGGTTGTTTTGTTACGTCCGTTATAAAATAACCGACGTCAAAAAGGCCTCAAAAGCCGCGTTTTTTACGTCGGTTATATAATAACCGACGTAAAAAACCCCGGCGCTTTGGTTTGTTACGTCGGTTATTTTATAACCGACGTAAAAAATGAGTTATCTACGAGTTTTTTACGTCGGTTATCAAATAATCGACATAAAAAACCCCCGCACTTTTGTTTTTTATGTCGGTTAATTTATAACAGACGTAAAAACCTAACACACTCAATTTGTAACATCGGTTATTCAAATAACTGACGTTAAAAAGCTACTCAACACATTTGTTACGTCGGTTATAAAATAACCGATGTAAAAAACCATGTTTCACAGATTCTCACGTTGGTTATATATAACCGATGTCAAAAATGGTGATGTAAATAATGTTTTCTGCACTAGTGTTTGGGTTATTATAAATGATGTATGTTTATTTTGTGGCACAAGTAAAAATGATTTCATTATGAGATGGGTGGGACCTATATCTCCCTCCAATGAATTGCGTAAAGATTTATATCTCATGAGATAGACATGGCTGGAACAGTAAGTAAATCTGGTTCAGTGTTACAGGACTGAAACGAGGAGTGAACTCGATTCAGAAAGGGTCTTTGTCCACTAAGATGGTCTTGGCAGCAATGCCTTGGCTACTATGGAAATCATAACAAGTTATGAATGGTTTCCACAATTACATGTTTTATCCCCATGCTATTTTATCATGATTGATGTTCCTTTATGATATATTCCTTACGTACTTCCAAGATTTATGTCTTTGCTCAAGGTTTTAATGTTTAGATTTCATGTTCAAGTTTTTGCTTTCAAGTGCTTATGAATTGTTTTATGTTCTCTATGTTTTCCCTTACTGAGCATTTGAGCTCACCCTTTTTAAGTTTTATTTTCCCCAGGAAATAAAGAAAGGTTTTAGGTAAGGAAACAAAAAGGGGAAGATTGTTATGGGAGATGTTGAAGATATTTCAAAATGATTAGAAGTTTATATTCCGAGTTTCCAAAGACACTAAACTATTACGGTCCTTGTGTGTCTGTTTTTGTTATGTATTAAGTATTCCAAAAAAGTAATGTAATGTACATGTACGTCAAGCTTCGGGCCTCTACATTTAAAAATCCCTTCTTGGAGAGACCTTCTGCTTCATGAACCCCTCTCCCATGCGGCCCTCTAGGCTCATATTAAGTTATTTCTTGGTCCCTTGAGTGTTGTTTCATATTTCATTTCCATGCCTTATACTTCTTCACATAGGCACAATAACGGTTATTTCTTCTTCACATAGCCATGAAAACCTGGACCCACCAATTGACCACAACTCCACCTCTTCAACACCTAGAATCTCTTGTGCCTTCCCTTCCCCAAATGTGGGTTGGTACAAGTTATGTAAGTCCAAGGTGTTTGAAGTGAGTCTTCATCATCCATGTTTTAGGGCATTAAACTACTAAGCACCCCACTTCCATAACACGTGACATTAATACATGATCACTTGATGTGTGAAAAGTTTGGGAGGACTCAAAGTGGAATGAGCATTAGGTATCTCTCATCTCTCTTTACCTCTACACTCTATCACCATGTGTGCCTCATATAGTCTCCACATAATCCCTGACCTTCTTCTTGGGATTCCATCCTGGAGTAAGTTCCAATATCCATCTCCTTAATATGCTAACCATGCATAATCCCCACACCATCCCTCATGGTTGCACCTTTTTCAACACGATCATCATGTCCAATTCTACCTATTTTTTCCCACACCAAGCATGACTCATGTGAGCTTAGAGTAAGCAGCGACCATGAAATTCTCTTTAGGATGTGATAGAGATAATATTTCCAATATTTTTAATGTCTATTTAAATGATTTAAACCTCACAAATTTGACAATTTTATCTTATTTGTAACAATTTTGGATTTATAGTGTGTTTTGGGATAAAAAGTTTAAATTTCATAATTCTGGATTTTTAACAGATTTTTATCACAGGGGTATTTTGGTCATATCTTATAAAATATATTTCCAAATTTTGTGATTCTAATTTTTTTTGAACACTTATTTTATTTCCTTCAACTTTGTCTTCAGGACCATGGGTTCAATCGATATTAATGGTGCCCAAAAAAATCAATGAAGTTGACAATTGTTTCCGGGCGGACTGCATTAACGCCACCATAGTAATGGAAGCAAATTTCGGCCTACACTACTCCAAATGATGCGATTCTACCTGGCTATGACAGAGGACTCCAAGGCGCGTCTCCTAAATAAATTTCAAGCCGTTTGGAATCCTTTATGATGGCCGTTTAGTGATAGATTTGTGAAGGAAGCTTCCAGGAAGCTTCATCCAGAGAAATCTATTTTCAATAGAAACCCCATAAATCCCTCAATATGCGTCCAATTAATCTGAAATTTTGAGGGTGGACGGACAAGACATTGATGAACAATATTTATGAATAGTTAAACGCTTGAATCGGCCATTTAATGAGTCTAAAACACGACAAATTTGTGAAGATAAAATCTGCCTATAAAAGGAGGGGAGATCCTACCTCTCAAGATATTCCATTCTTCACCACACCATCCGTCACAAAAGGGAGTTGGCTTGAGAAAGTGAAGGGGAAGGTGGAGATTTTGATCCGTAAGAAGATGAAATTATTTGAATATTTAATAGAAAAGATGAAGGCTTCTCAAGTGATGGAAGGCTAAGCGGCAAGTGGTTGCGGACGGCGACACCCGACGGACACTCTCTTCCGAGTTTGGATTTTAATGTGTAATCTCTTTTTTTGAATTTCTCTTGAACCTATATTTTTGAATGAATCTGGTTGTTTTATTTCTTAAATATATTTTTCAACAAATTTTATTTGACCATTGTTCCATCTATAAATTAGAACAATTGACTTCGCTATTTAAAATTCTTTGGTGAGGTTTTGTCATTGAGCATAGCGAATTCAATTAGGTTCAATTACTTGGAGGTATTTAAGTAATTGAATCACTTCTATAGGCGGGACAACAATCATATTGAAGTCTTAAATATGGTGTCTTTTCAAATTTGAGTGTAAACCTGGGGGTCCTTGGGGGTACATTTAGGAATTTAAAATAAGAGATATTTTTTTATATACAAGGAAGTGAGGAGTGTCCGAGAGGGTGAAGCTTGTCTGCGACTGCTATTTTTATTCTTGATTTAAAACCCACATTATCTTTCCTTTAAAATTATTTAAGTTTAGAATTTAATTAAAATTTTATTTTCAAATTGTTAATCAAACCCCCATTTTCATTTCATTAAAAACAAACAAAACAACAAAAGTGACAATTTTACAACTCGAACTGCAACCTCCTCGAGAGACAACCCTGTGGTCACCACTGTGCTACATAAAAAGGGAAAATATTGATTGAGGGTTTCACGACAAAAACGCTCACATCAACTGGCGCCGTTGCCGGGGAGGTTGCTAGAGTTGATTTTATTTTCGTTTTATATATATATATATATATTTTTCTCCTTTCTCTTGCATGACCCGAACTTCTGAACCGAACGTGTTACCTTTAGATTCAGAAATTGATATAACTTTTCACACTAGGGTTAGAGGTAATAATCCACAAGTTTCAAGTTGTGAATCTTCCACCAATACACCTAGGAGGGACTTAGTTGAAACTGAAATCCAAATGGCTGAAAATATAACTTTGAAAGAACTGGCTTCGTCCTATGATGAAAATCACGAGAATCCTATTGAGTACCCTGATGCCCCTGCTGGATTTGAAATCAAGTCCGGTTTCATCCACCAGCTTCCCAAATTCAATGGGTTTCCCGGTGAAGACCCACACAAACACCTCCAAGAATTTAGTTATCTGTGTGTCAATATGAAACCTCATGGAGTTGATGCCAATCAAATGAAGCTTAGGCAATTTCCTTTTTCTCTAGATGGAGTTGCTAAGGAATGGTTTTTCTATTCTCACTCAACCTTGATTAGAAATTGGAATGAATTAAAAAATATTTTCCTTGAAAAAATTTTCCCTGCGTCTAGAACTGCCTCCATTCGAAAGGAGATTTGTGGAATTAGGCAAACACAAGGAGAAACGCTTCACGAATACTGGGAAAGGTTCAAACGTCTTTGTTTTAGTTGCCCCCATCATCAAATTAGTGACCATCTTCTCATTCAATACTTTTATGAAGGATTGTGTCTCACTGATAGAAGTATGATCGATGCTGCTGTAGGAGGAGCTTTAGTTGATAAGACACCAGCTGCTGCTAGGATTTTAATTGCAAACATGGCCCAGAATGCCCAACAATTTGGAACTAGAGGCCTTCTTCATGTCAAAGCTGCACAAGAATTCCCTACTACTAGTCCCGAAAACAACACAATTGCAAGTCAACTATCTGATCTCACCACCATGGTAAGGTCAATAATGTTGTCTAACACCCCACCAACCCAACCCAAACCTGAAGCATCTTTCCAACTACATGTCCACTGTGGGATTTGTTCTTCGAATGAACATTTTAGTGACCAATGCCCGCAAATGAAAGAGCCTCCTGAGAACTACAATGCAGTTTTTCCTGGAAGACCATTTCAACCAAACCATAAAAGACCATTTCAAAACAACCAAAATTTAAATCAAGGATGGAACAACAACTCAAATGAAAGATTTCGTCAACCTGAACAACCAAGAGGATTCTTCCAAGGACAATCAAGTAATTATCAACCAAGATATTTCAATGAGCAAGCCAATGCTCATTCTGGAAGCTATTTTCACCCTACCCCTCCCACTCAAAACTCGGATAGGAACCTTGAAGAAGCAATGAGGAAACAACAAGAGGAAATGAGGGAACTAAAAGAATACACAAAACAGCAAGATAACAAAATGAATACCTTGATGACTCAAATGGGTCAACTTGCCTCTGGTATTAATTGCATAACAAATCAAATGAGTGGTGGTTTACCCTCACAGCCACAAGTAAATCCGAGGAATAATGGGAAGGAAAATGTGAGTACAATTGATCTTAGGAGTGGAAAAAAATTGAAAAATCCTCAGATTGAGAACATCAAGCCTTCTTCTGATACTGTTGATGAAAATCCTACCCTTGATAAAAATGATGAAAAATCTGAAGTTGATAGAAACTCAAAGTCAAGAGAAGAAATCTTTTTTGAAAGAACAAAGAATGATTGGAAGAGGATGTATGGCCCTTATGTTCCTCTGAAACATACTCAGAATACCCCAGAAACATTCAAACCTCCACTGCCTTATCCAAGGTGTGAACCACCACCAAAGTCAAGTGCTGAAAAAGAATTGGATAAGGAGGTTTTGGAAACATTCAAGAAAGTCCAAGTCAATATTCCATTGCTCGATGCTGTGAAACAAATTCCGAGGTACGCTAAGTTTCTGAAAGACATGTGTACCAACAAGAGGAAGTTCAAAGGGGGAGAAAAAGTAAACTTAGGAAGGAATGTCTCATCATTGATTCAGCATGCCCTTCCGGTCAAGTGTAAAGACCCTGGGACATTTACCATTCCTTGTACCATTGGGAAATGTGAATTCAAAGATGTGATGCTTGATCTAGGGGCCTCCATCAATGTCATGCCACATTCTGTCTACTCATCTCTTCAGGTTGGAGACTTAAAACCCTCTGGAATTATCATTCAACTCGCAAACCGAAGTACCACCAAACCTGCTGGAGTTATAGAGGATGTTCTCGTTCAAGTGAGAGACATGATTTTTCCTGTTGACTTCTATGTTTTGGATATGGAAGATGATCGATTCAGCACAGATGCTCCCCTCATCCTAGGGAGGCCATTTCTAAAAACGGCCAAAGCTATCATCATGTTCACAAGGGAACACTTTCACTGGAATTTGGAGGAGATGTTGTTCATTTCAACATTTTTCATTCAATGAAACACCCAGTTGAGGATCATTCAACTCCCCATGTAAACATGATTGATTGGTTTTCCTCTAGCATGTTACCAAATTTTTTCTGTGATGAAATACCAACTGATTTGGAAGAAGAGGGATATTTGTATGATACCGAATAAGATAAAAATGAGGATGAAATTGGAGACTATGAAGAGTCTTGGGATATTGAGACTGGATATCTGAGAAATTATGAAGATGAATTTCTATAAACCATTGAATCTGTTAGTGGTATTCCAGGAGAGGTTTCCAATTTTTCACATGAAACAAGTCATAATATCATAGAAAGATATAACTATGATGAACATGGAGCTTCACCAAACAATCAAACTTCTGAAGAGTTCCCAGTTATCAATGAAACCAACCCACCTGTGGTAGAATTGAAACCCCTTCCAGATAACCTCAAGTATGCCTTCCTAGTTCATAAGGAACAATTCCGTGTAATATTCTCAAAAGAATTGTCAGAAGTCCAGGAAAACCAATTGTTGGAAGTTCTCAAGTCCCACAAGGAATCCATAGGATGGAATCTCTCTAATCTAACAGGAATCAGCCCCTCAGTTTGCATGCACAGAATTTTACTAGAGGAGAACACTAGACCGGTAAGACAATTTCAAAGAAGACTAAACCCAACACTTTTGGAGGTTGTGAAGAAAGAAGTCACCACCTTGTTGGCTGCTGGAATTATTTTTCCCATATCTGATAGTCAATGGGTAAGTCCAGTCCATGTTGTTCCTAAAAAAAGTGGATTTAAAATCTTAAGGAATGAATTTGGTGATCTTGTCCCCATAAGGCTTCCAAATAAATGGAGAATGTGCATTGATTACAGGAAACTCAATTTGGTTACAAGGAAAGACCACTTCCCGTTACCATTCCTTGATCAAGTCCTTGAAAGACTAGCTGGAAAAACCCACTACTGTTTTCTGGATGGATTCTCTGGATATTTTCAGATTCACATTTTACCTGAGGATCAAGAGAAAACCACTTTCACATGCCCATTTGGAACTTTTGCTTACAGAAGGATGCCCTTCGGTTTATGTAATTCCCCAGGAACTTTTCAAATGTGTATGATAATCATCTTCTCTGAATTTTTGGAAACTTGCATGGAAGTTTTTATGGATGACTTCACTGTGTATGGATCATCTTTTGAAAGTTGTTTGAAAAGCTTGGAACGTGTCCTGAAAACATGCATTGAAAAGAACCTTGTTCTAAATTACGAAAAATGCCATTTTATGGTTGCTAAAGGGATCGTTCTTGGACATGTTGTGTCCCATGATGGAATTCAAGTTGATCAATCCAAAGTTGAGGTCATTTCTTCATTACCATACCCAAAAACGGTCAGAGATGTGAGATCCTTCCTCGGGCATGCTGGATTTTATAGGAGATTCATTAAAGATTTCAGTACGATTGCACTTCCATTGTCCAGATTACTCCAAAAAGATGTCCCATTTGTCTTTTATAAGAATTGAATAAATTCTTTTCATGATCTAAAACAAAGATTGATAACCCCTCCCATTGTTCAACCTCCTATATGGGACATTCCCTTTGAAATAATGACAGATGCATCTGATTTTTCTCTTGGGGCGGTATTGAGTCAAAGGATAGAAAAGAAATCTCATGTGATTGCCTATGCCTCCCGAACTCTTGATCAAGCCCAATAAAACTACACAACAACTGAGAAAGAAATGCTGGCTGTTGTCTTTTCTCTAGACAAATTTAGAAATTATCTGCTGGGCTCCAAGGTGATTGTTTTTACTGATCATTCTGCAATCAGATTCTTGATAAAGAAACATGATGCAAAACCAAGACTTCTGAGATGGATTTTTCTTTTACAGGAGTTTGATGTTGAAATAAAAGATAAAAAAGGATGTGAGAACCTTGTTGCTGATCATTTGAGTAGGATACCATCTATTGGGAATAGGAAATTTCAGTTGTTTTCCCCAATTAAAGAAACCTTTCCAGATGAGGATTTATTTGCTGCTCAAAGTGAAATACCATGGTTCGCTAATCTTGTAAACTATTTGGCTTCTGATGAACACCCCCATTGGTTTTCCAAAAATCAAATTGATAAACTTCGGAGCGATTCAAAGAAATACATTTGGGATGATCCTTATTTATGGCACATTGGTAGTGATCAAATGATACGAAGATGCATTCCGAACTCTGAATTTCAATCCATCCTAAATTTCTGCCACACATTAAACTGTGGAGGACACTTTGGACCACAAAGAACAGCAAGAAAAGTTCTTGATTCTAGATTGTATTGGCCCACCATTTTTAGAGATGCTTTTGAATTCTGCAAAACCTGTAAAAATTGTCAATTCCAAGGAAACATTTCCAAGCGGAATGAGATGCCACAAAACCCACTTTTTTTTTGTGATGTTTTTGATGTATGGGGAATGGATTTCATGGGGCCTTTTCCTAATTCATTTGGATATCTCTACATCTTGTTGGCTGTTGATTATGTTTCCAAGTGGGTAGAGGCTATCCCCACCCGAACTGATGATGCAAAGATTGTGTCTAAATTTTTGAAAGGAAATTTGTTTTCAAGGTTTGGATTTCCAAAGTTTCTAATTACAGATCAAGGTACCCATTTTTTTAATAGGTATTTGGAATCGCTTTTGAAGAAATACGGTGTAAATCATAGGGTCTCTACACCCTATCATCCTCAAACAAATGGAATGGATGAGTTGTCTAATAGGGAGATCAAACAAATCCTAGAAAAAACAGTGAACCCAAATAGAAAGGATTGGAGTTTGAGACTTGATGATGCTCTTTGGTCCCATAGAACTGCTTTCAAAACCCCCATTGGAATGTCACCATTTAGATTGGTCTCTGGAAAGGCTTGTCATCTACCAGTTGAGTTAGAACACAAATCCTTTTGGGCTGTAAAAACATGTAACATGAACCTATATTCTACTGGGAAAGAAAGAAAATATTGTTTGCAGGAGTTGGAGGAGATCAGAAATAATGCATATGAAAGCTCCAGGTTATACAAAGAGAGAAGCAAAGCCTTTCATGATGGGAGGATTCTCAACAAAAACTTCAAGGAGGGAGACAAAGTTCTACTATTTGATGCCAGATTGAAACTCTTCCCAGGTAAATTTCGTTCCAAATGGTCTGGCCCATTCATTGTTACTCATGTTTTTCCTTTTGGTGCAATACAGATTAAATATCCAGACAAAGATACATCATTCACTGTCAATGGGCATAGGTTGAAGCTATTTTGAGAAAATTTTCATGATCCTCCAGGGGAGGAAATTCAACTTCATGACACATAATATAATTGATTCCAGGTTGTGTCTTTCCTTATCATTTATTTTTTCTTTGTCTTTAATTTCCTGAATTTCATGCTAAAAAAAACTACACAATGAGGACATTGCATAGAATAAGTGTGGGGGACACAATGCTGGGTAGAGTAGATTTTTTTTACGAACTTTGTTTTTGAAATTTTTTGTTGTCAAAATTTCTTTCCATTTTTTTTTCTTTTTCTTTTTCTTCTTCTTTCTTCGTGTTTCTTTTTAAAAAAAAGGGTTTTGTAATTTCTTGAATTTCATTTGAAACTCATGCCATGGAGTGAACCAACTTATCCTTTGAAACTAAAGATAAATGAATGCTGAATACGACATTGTTTTAAGTTCAAAAATTTGGAAAATTCATAAAATGACCACTGATTTTTAAATATCATGGCACATATCACTGGCATTGTGATTGAAATTCTCATTCCTGTGAGGCCTCTGGACCCATTTTTACATCTTCCTCACATTTACCTCTTTCTTGAGAGAACCAATTCGTGTTTGTTTAAACCAGAACTTGATTTATTTCTATCAAAACTTGAGGGCTGAGATACGTGTGATTAAAATGATTGAGGCATTTGTTTGAATATTGGAGCCTCCTTTTCATGATTATCCTTTTTTATTTTGCCCTTCCTTGAACATTTTATCCTTCGTGAGCCCTTAGTATCCATGTATAGCCTGTTAGGTTAGCCACATTACAAGACAAATTTCCCTTTCCAGCCTGCTCTGGAAGTATAAATGCATGATCTAGTTGAACTTAAGTGTGAAGGGGAAGATGACTCATTATGTGCTACCTCATTTGGTGTTGCTTTGGGAGAACATTTAAACATTGAAGGCGTATTTGTGATGCTGGAATATATTTTTCTGGGAGCTGTGCCTATCTGGAGCTCTCAAATGAAATGGAGTTGTGCCTATCTGGAGCTCTCAAATGAAATGGAGTTGTGCCTATCTGGAGCTCGCAATGGAAATAAGTTGTGCCTATCTGGAGCTTAAAAAAAATTCATACTTTCTTCTGAAATATTGATGGAATGGGGTGGAAAACAGAAGATCAGAGCTGATTATTTTAAGAGAATATGGAGGAGACCATACTTGAGTAAAAATTAGAATCATTCATTTCTAATTCAAAAAGAGCCAAACCCTCCTTATTCAGCCACAGAATTTTTCACATTTGAAACCTACCAACCCAAAGCCACAGAAAAACCTTTTAAAGTCCTCATGATAATCACATGTTCTTGGTTCACATCGGGTGGAGATGTAGAAATTTATCAAGCCTATGGTAATTCTTGCATGAGTTGGATGAGAAAAGCCTTGTTGCAAATCTATATTGTGTGCTGAGAGAAAAATGAATGTGAGGTAAGTGTGTTGTGTCCATGAGAAGAAAAAATAAGTGGAAATGGATTGAATGATTTGAATTTAGAATTTTAAATATTTTTCTTTAATGAGGCATGATATCTTTTTAATTCATTGTGGTAAATTGGTAAACCCCATTGGTATGTGTTTTATTTTATACCGTGCTCACTTGTCCAGGAGTCCAAGAGCCAAGTGTGGGGGAATTGATAGAGATAATATTTCCAATATTTTTAATGTCTATTTAAATGATTTAAACCTCACAAATTTGACAATTTGATCTTATTTGTAACAATTTTGGATTTATAGTGTGTTTTGGGATAAAAAGTTTAAATTTCATATTTCTGGATTTTTAACAATTTTTTATCACAGGGGTATTTTGGTCATATCTTATAAAATATATTTCCAAATTTTTTGATTCGAATTTTTTTTGAACCCTTATTTTATTTCCTTCAACTTTGTCTTCAGGACCAGGGGTTGAATCGATATTAATAGCGCCCAAAAAAATCAATGAAGTTGACAATTGTTTCCGGGCGGACTGCATTAACTCCACCATAGTAATGGAAGCCAATTTCGGCCTAAACTACTCCAAATGATGCGATTCTACCTGGCTATGATAGAGGACTCCAAGTCTCGTATCCTCAATAAATTTCAAGCCGTTTTGAATCCTTTATGATGGTCGTTTAGTGATAGATTTGTGAAGGAATCTTCCAGGAAGCTTCATCCAGAGAAATCTATTTTCAATAGAAAACCCATAAATCCCTCACTACACGTCCAATTAATCTGAAATTTTGAGGGTAGACGGAAAAGACATTGATGAACAATATTTATGAAGAGGTCAACGCGTGAAGCGGCCATTTAATGGGTCTAAAACGCGAAAACTTTGTGAAGATAAAATCTACCTATAAAAGGAGGGGAGATCCTACCTCTCAAGATATTCCATTCTTCACCACACCATCCGTCACAAAAGGGAGTTGGCTTGAGAAAGTGAAGGAGAAGGTGGAGATTTTGATTCTTAAGAAGATGAAATTCTTTGAATATTCAATAGAAAAGATGAAGGCTTCTCAAGTGATGGAAGGCTAAGCGGCAAGTGGTTGCGGATGGCGACACCCGACGGACACTCTCTTCCGAGTTTGGATTTTAATGTGTAATCTCTTTTTTTGAATTTCTCTTGAACCTATATTTTTGAATGAATCTGGTCGTTTTCTTTCTTAAATATATTTTCCAACAAATTTGATTTGACCATTGTTCCATCTATAAAGTAGAACAATTGACTTCGCTATTTAAAATTCTTTGGTGAGGTTTTGTCATTGAGCATAGCGAATTCAATTAGGTTCAATTACTTGGAGGTATTTAAGTAATTGAATCACTTCTATAGGCGGGAAAACAATCATATTGAAGTCTTAAATATGGTGTCTTTTCAAATTTGAGTGTAAACCTGGGGGTCCTTGGGGGTACATTTAGGAATTTAAAATAAGAGATATTTTTTTATATACAAGGAAGAGGGGAGTGTCCGAGAGGGTGAAGCTTGTCTGCGACTGCTATTTTTATTCTTGATTTCAAACCCACATTATCTTTCCTTTAAAATTATTTAAGTTTATAATTTAATTAAAATTTTATTTTCAAATTGTTAATAAAACCCCCATTTTCATTTCATTAAAAACAAACAAAACAACAAAAGTGACAGTTTTACAACTCGAACTGCAACCTCCTCGAGAGACAACCCTGTGGTCACCACTGTGCTACATAAAAAGGGAAAATATTGATTGAGGGTTTCACGACAAAAACGCTCACATCAGGATGAAAAACACATGTAATCCCCATTACCCTCTATCCTAAACTATGTAAAAAATTGATCCCTATATTCTAAATAGGGTACATAAGAAGCCTACATAAGGTTCAATCCCATCACTCCCCCATAATCTATATTACTTGATTATTTCAAGTCATCTCATCTACATCCTACATGATATTAAACTCCAAGCCCCTCTCTCTTTCCAATCTAGGTGGGTTTTTATCCCTTTCAGGTATATAGGAAGCATCTCTGAGGTTCAATCCCAACCAATGGTAAAATCTGGAACTCCCTTATTAGGATGTACCCTCATGATGTGACATATTCCCTTTTTGGGAAACATCTCTCAGATCCACCTCCCTGGGGTGTTTTGATCCATCCATTTGGGTTTCTAACCATGAGTAATACCCAACATTCCTCTGGGTCATTGTCCTTTGTGTACACCCTAATTATATTCCCCATACTAAACTATGTGGACTTTCATTTCTTGATACAGGGATACTTATTCAGCCTCCCTGTGGTTCAATCCCATCACCCATTTCCCTTTTTGGCCTTTCCTTCGAGCCTTTGTGTCTTAGGAAGATCATTCCCTAACATGAGGGGGTTCAATTTCTTTCGAGTCCTTATCCATGCATCCATTCTCATGAGTTGTCTTCCTAGGAGCCACACTGTCCCATCCTTAACTATGTTGAATTTGATTCCCAACTACTGGGATGTATATGAAACCTCCCCAAGGTTCAAGCCCAAAACTATCATCTTCATGTCGGTTACATCTCATTCATATAATCCACTTCACCCAATTCTCCATCATCCATACTGATTCTTATCTAGGCCTCCACATCCCAATAGGATCATTATATTCATAAGGGATTCTTACCATGCATATTCCCTAGCGATCTGCTCCATCACCTTACCCTTATCCTGGTAAGGTCACTATCATCATCACTGCTTTCTGTAGCACCTGGGCATCTAACCATGTGTATGCCCTAAATCACCCCTTAAATATAAGTGGGTTTTGATCCTTGTCTTCTACACAAGGTATATAGTAATCCTCCCTTAGGTTTAATCCCACACAATGTTAAACCTTGGTGTCCCCCTTTGTGGGGTCTATCCTTCCCTGATCTACCCTTTGTGATGTCTAGACCAAATTTCACAGTGTGAAACCTTCCTTTTTTTGGGCACACCATCCCGATTACATCATCATTGGGTGTTGTTATCCCACCATCTCGTAAACCTACAATGTGATCCCTCCAAGGGAGGTACCCATCTGATCCACTATCATAAGTGTTCTGATCGGTTTGATCTATCTCTACTCGATGTTAAACTCGCGGCATACCCCATGTTAAACAATGGAAGCTGAAGAAAATCTTAGAGACATGCCTCTAGAATAAGATTCCCCAAGATTAACATGTTAATCCTTGGATTTATGTGCCAATGAGAATCCCTATGGTGAGGAATAATATAGAGTTTTTAGTGCTTCATCATCCATACATTCCACAGATGCCTCAGTGTGAATAATCTTATAACCGAAGGTTGCTACCCCGACTTAACCCTTTGAAATGTCCTGACAGAAGAAACATAATTAACTAGAGTCCAGAAAGAGATGCTGCTTGGAATGAGTATCAATTAAATTTTCTTAATCTATGAGGGAGACTCATAATAGGCGATCAGTTTTTGGGAGTAATCTGCTGAAGTAGGAACCGACATCCCATCATCCCGTTTCAATTAAGCAGAAAAAGTTGCTTAAGAAGTGATAGATGATGCCCGCCTTTGGAAAGTAGTAATGTAGGGAAATGAATGTGAACATCATCATCATTATCCAGATGATGTGTGGTGTAATTCCCTAGTGAAAGCGTTAGAAACATAAATGGTGAACCCGAAGTGAAACTCCTCTCCTCAATATGGGGATTAGTATCATTTGAGACATTAGAAGATGATCATGTCACCAAATCCAGATTTCCTATTTCAGGTCCCACCAAGAAAATAGTGCACTTGGCTTGAAAGTCACCAGAATTTGGGGCATCTGATTGTTGGGAATTCCAGACTGTGGAATTTTCAGCATGGATCTTCCACTCTAACCATGGAAGACTGAACAACACGTGGGAATTGGTAATTTATTTCCTAACATATGCATTGATGTCTAAATATTCTTGATTTTAAGGTCCCAATCTACAGCTACAAGAAACCAATCACCTCTCTCCCATAGACATAGGGGTAGGGGAAAGGCCAACGTGGAAATTCTATATGGCTCTGCCTCTACCATGATAGCTTCCACAACCACATCTATTGGGAACACATGCCCCATCTCACCCTCCGAGATCATTTAGATAAGGGTGATCGATACTCTTATTCAATAATATGAATAGGAGGGGGTCATCCCAATAAGAGATATGGATCACCAATATCTAGAATCTTATGTTTCTCATTGTTTACTCATCCCCCAAGGGCCACGTAGGGAGCCACTACTCCCCACTCCAACATCCAACCCTTTTAGAAGCCTCTCCCAAGAATGCTCCTATGACTTAATCCACTATGCCGATGAGGTAAGGGATGTCTGAGTAAACATGGTGATGACTACCACCCAGGAGCCACCAAGGAGGGCTCCCAATAGGCCTCATCACCACCACCAACTTCCTATCCTAGAATCTAAATAGTAGTTGGTATACACCCCTGCTCCACTACCTTGGTTCGGTTGACACGAAATCAATGTCGAGCACAGGATCAAAAAGATTCCTTTCAAGGGGAGTTATCTTCTATAGCTTCAGTTTCCCATTCCACCACCAATTAAAACTATCATTTATCTGTTATTATAGGGTAGGGGAACTCCTATTCCCAAATCATAATGAAGCCCCTTCCACCCCATGGTTAGGATGGGATGACTCTTCAAATCATCGGTGCGATCAACAGCCACCACGGGCTGACCCGTGGTGATTAGATTCAATACGGAGGTCCTCCACGTACTGTTGTCAACCAGAGTGAAGGTCCTTTTTACTCTTGCACTCATCATGGAGGTCCTCCACATGCTACTAGCATCCTTCCAAGCGGCATTCCTCCCCATCTTATTGAAATCCAACATGGAGTTCCTCCCCATTCCCATGATCCCAGGTATGGATATTTTTCCTATATTTTAGGATATAAATGTGGATGCCCTCCTCGCATCATCAATAACTTCATTGAAGGTCATCCTTGCTTCAATGACCATCTAAGGGGAGGTCCTCCCCACTTCATCAATGGTCAGCACTAAGGTCCTCCCCATGTTCTATTCAATCAGTACAAAGGCCCTCATAGTACTAACACATAAAACTAGCATAGTGGCCCTCCCTATGTCCAACCAGCTCCAACGAAGGCCCTCCCTACTTCAGTTCTCCTGACTATGAAGGTCCTCCCCACATTTCAGGATACTAACATGGAGGTCCTCCCCATGTTCCATTCAATATATGCCCAGGATCTCCTCACACCTTAGCCCACCAAAAATTGGTCCTCCCCACTCTAGCATCAACATGCATGGTGGTCCCCCCCTTGTCAAAGATTTCCCTTTCCCTGAAAGCCCATCTCGGGGTAGGAGGGAGAATCATTGCCTCCAAATGAAGAATGTTGCAAATCACCAGGTCATACTTAATCCAATCCGATTTTTATATTATGAAGTAGAGTATGACTCGATGATGGAACCTTCACCCTAATCCTCTGTATCAGGGTCCGGGGAAGGAACCTGGAAATTCAGATTCTTCCTATTGGAAAGTGAGATGAACTAGATCCCCAAATCCCTCCATAGGTATATGAAGGAGGTGGAAGATTTGGCTCCCTTCCAAGTTCTTTCTATGTATCCTTCTCTACCATTTCTGGATTCAATCTCTACCTCAACACTAGATCACAGGGAGCTATTTTGGGATTTGGAATACGATGAGCACCAACCTAATCCACCACCAACGGATGCATTCCTCACATAAGAAAAAATGTTTGATACTCAATTCTATAGGGATGTAGTGATGCAGTTTGTATTGTCTCTGAGAGATAGCCCAGTATGCAGTGGCTTGTTAGCTTGCACACCATTTTCTCCATTGTCCATTCCGCCACCACAATGGTTCATATCAGTTCCATTTCTGATCTCGTAGCCTCCACCAGTTGAGGTATAGGGAAACCAAATTCCGGACCCCACTTCTGTATAGAAAAGTTTGTGGGACATCTTAAAACCAACCAATTCCTTGAGATGTTCTGGCCAATTGTTACATCGAAATTCAATATTCTCAAGTCCCTCAACCACGATGAAGTCATTTGTTTCCATCGGACTCTTTGGATGATTCATTTTCATATCTATCATCATCAGTTGGATTATCTAAAGAGCCATGAGCATTATGATGATATCAACCAATAGTGTCGTGTGGTTGACCTGGTCGTGCTTCCCATCGCTCATCACCATGCATCATCTAGATATCATCAGATCCTTCATCAATGATGCATCAGGAGATTCACTTTTCTTTCCATGATTATTGTTGAGGTGTCCCCATATGTTCATATTCATGGTTGGGGGCAGCATGTAGCTCTCCATTTCATTCTGATCTAGCATCAACCCAATTTCACAGGTGATATTGATGAGATTCCTCCTAGTACTATAGCAGTAAACATTGCTAAACTCATAGAGAAAGATTCTAAGATAGGTATCATTGAAGAAAACCTACCCCCTAGGAAAGTAATACCTCTATTGGATCCCTCGGCTATGGTCACTCACCAGCATAGACACTTTCTTGGCATTATTGATCCCAATGAGTCATTACCTTTCAGTTGGGACCCCAACTAGGGAAAGGGGCCTCTTGGGTCCATTAAGCCCTCTGACCCATCTAGCTCGACACAGAAGATAGAAGAGTATCCCAAGAAGGTCATGCTTCTCCAACAGCTCATGAAATAGAAAATGATCATTGATGATCTCTTTGCCAATCATATTGTAGAGAGAATTCCGGATTATGGTGATCCCCAGTATGATCCCATCCTCCCTCCACTAGGGTAGCAGGGGTAGGCGCAGGTTCTTCGCAGTGAATTGCCTCCCATTGACCTAGAAAACCCTGGTCGTCTGGATAGGGTAGTGGCCAGAGCCTATTGAAACTAGCCATGGTAGGAATTTCCAAACCTATATAAACTACATGAGAACCATCCCTAGGTCACTCTTCAGGTTATTCCTCCAGCTACTCTATAGGAAAATCCTCTGGTAGCTCTTCAGGTTGTTCCACCAACTGCAACATTCATAATCATACATTCTTATCATGTTGAAGAACCCGCCAACACACTGGTAGTTAGAAATCCTCACTGAGATATGAATCTCCCTTAAGTTGATCTGATGGTTTCTCTCATTGCTCACCTCAAGGATCTTGAGATGCTACTGGTTTTCATTTCACCTGATGGAAAGTTGTATCTGGCATGGGAAGATAACATGCTATCTCCCTTGGACTTCAGGAACCATAATTTCTACTACTTCAATGGGATGGGCGAACCACTGCAGCATCTATCCCACTTCATCTCTAGGAGTGGACCCATTATATGGACTCCAATGTAGCAGGAAGCCTCCAATATTCGATTCTTTGTATAGACATTGGAAGGGTCTGTATTCATCTGGTACAGCCAGTTACATGTTAAGTCCGTAGCTAGTTGGGAGGATCTCTACAGGAAATTTCTGTATCAGTTCAGATCCACCACTTGTAAGACCAGTATTTCAGAAATCTTAATGTTAAATCAAAGTCCAGATGAGCAAGTTGCATACATATTCACCCAATGGAAAGTTCCCATGTATTCACTCGACATGTCGTTGACTAGAGAACAACTATTAATGATTTGTGTGGGGAATATGAAAACTGAATTGGTCCCCTCCCTCATCATGCATAACTTCCCAAGTGGATTCTAGGATTTCTCTAATAAGGCTCATCACCTAGAGGAATCCATGAATCAAGCTAAATAGGCACACCTGTTTCCTCCCACATCTCCTACAAGAATAGCCACCATTACCGAAATAGTTGTAGTTTCATAGGTAGAGGCCCCCAAATAGCTAGATTTATTACAGATCAGGCCTCCTCCACAGCCACCCCAACGAAAATAGCCTCTATCTCATCCTTAGGGTCATAATTTCCCACCGTATAATCATCTGGAACCACCCCATCAACCATTGATTCTTAGGAGAGATAATCAGGCTCTATCCCCCCGTCAGCCTCTAACCCCTCATCAGGGACAGACTCTCATATTCTCTTTCTCTGATAGGAGAAATTGGTTTTACTCATTTTTATGGGGCTCAGGTTCCTGGTTATTTCTCGAGAACCTTCGACCAAGGGATAATGAAATTTCCATAATGTAGAAGACCTAAGGTGGTTGATCTCATTGATTTCCCCAACAACTAATTATACCAATGGTTCCTTGTATGTAATCTCAAGTAGTGATATGTTCCCAAGGATTGGATCTAGGACTAGGTTGATAATAATGTAGTTAGGTTGGGCCCTATCTCGGTGTAGGTAGCATGTGTTTCTGTGAGGCATCATAGCAACAAGGGTGAATGGAAGCAGGTCTCTTGCCATGGGACTCATAATTATGAAGACCAGATAGCTTACAAGGATTTCATTTCCACCCACGGTATCATTCTTTCCCATCTAAATCATCTTGATACTTATGAATCTTCCACAACTCCTCCCACTGCTTCTTCTACATCCACACCCCAGTCTTCCACATCCTAGAGGCCTAGGCACTGATGGCTCCAGGGAAATCAAAGTCCCCTGCTTGTGCTAAATCCATACCATAATCATGGAAACTTCATGCCCCCAGAGATGGGGATCACCTACAGAGTTCACCTAGAAATGGAAGATTCCTAAATTGGTGATCATGAGTAAGCCTCAGTAATTTTCATCGAGATGGTGGACCCTTACATGGTTCCTAGCGATGTGGAATTCCAAGAAGCTCCTAATATTCTCGGTCGATGAAACCACGGTTATGGGAATCATGGGGATGCATTATCCAGTGTCTCTAGTCAATTCGTGCATGATAATAAGACCAAATGATAGGTTAAATATAGAGATTATCATGTGTGGTCCTCTCATCATGTCCCACCAGGATCACTGTCATATTCATTTGTGATGCTTGATCAGGCAGAGCCACCGCAACCATGTAATGATCAGATGCATCCAACTATATCCATACCTTATCCATATAGTAATTGGACTGGTCATTTTTGTGTGGTTCATCTAGTGATCAATAGGATATACCCATCACCACCTATAATTTAGGGGTTCGATCAGCAACACCTGTCACACCACCTGCTATAGAGAAACTTCCTATTAGCAGAAATTTGTGACAGTAACGAAAGTATGATGTGATTAAGCACCTTTCCATCATTCTTGTAAAGATCTAGATCCTCAAGGATCTCCTTCTATCCAATGATATGTGTGAATCCATCACAGAGGCTTTGAAAATCCCCCTCTAGTTCGAAACAGCGGTAATAGTCGCAGATCCTTTCCATGTTAAGGAAGTTGAGCATGCAGAGTGCCAAGACACTACCTCATTCTTAGGATAAGGTGAAGTTTCATTTATACAAGGGCACATATTCCCACTATACATAATTGGACACTTTAATGTTGTGTAATTATTCCATTGTCTTATCGAAGTAGGTTATAGGATCAATCTCATCCCAACCCAAACATCCTACAATATGGGGTTGTCTGAAGTAGATCTGGATCCCTCTAACCTAATAATTAAGGGTTATGACTAGACCAAGTAGAGATCATTTGGAAGGATCTATATGAATACCCAGTTTGGTGGTCTGATTTCTAGCACTGAATTCACAGTCATCTAACAGGACACTACCTATAATGCATTAATTTATAGGCCATGGCTCCATCTTTATGAAGTAGCTCCCTCCTCCCATCACCAATGCCTCAAGTACTCCCTAAGTGGTCTAGTGGGCATGCTCCAAGGTGATGTGTCTCCCTTTTCCTCTTATGAAGCCCAATTTTTATATTCCAAAAAATATAATAGAAAGAGTAAGTGAGTTTCAACTAATGAATTCGATCACACTACTCCTTGATCTGACTCATGGATAGATGTAGACAGTGCCTTCATCCTCCTGATCCATCAGTTGAAATCCATGTCCCTAGACATGGGACACTATTTTTTCATTTATGAGATGAGGAGAAGACACATTCCTTGATACAATGAACATCAGAAGATGACCTCATATTCCTACAAAGGCTAGATTGGGTGGTATCAAAACCCCTAACCCCTATTATGTATTGAGATGTTCGCCCCATGGTTACAATTGTATGTCATACTTTCCTATTTCAGTGATCTAGATTGAACCAACTTAATATGATGTGCCACTATTTCTTTAATATTATATATAGGGGCCCCTTAGGTTGAAGTCCTGATGGAATAAAGTTTATAGTATTTATCTCCATGGATTCAGTATTGTAGGAGTCTCCAAATGAAGATTCCCCCACCGCCAAGGCCAGTAATAGAATTCCTCCAAGGTTATCTAGCTTAGAAGTATTTCCCCCAACCAATGATCCTCTCACCTCAGATAATGAAGAGGATTTAAAAGAAGCCCCAATTGCATTTGAAGAAGGTGTATCCACCACTATTGATCAGATGGTACATGGGAATCCCAGTATCGAAGTAGAATAAAGTCTAACACTGATTATCACAACTATGCATGTAGAAGAGCATCAGTAGTATGTGGATTTCCTAAAGAATCATCGGGATATATTTTCTTGGAGTTATGATTAGATTCCAGAACTTGATCCTGAGGTCTCTATCCACTGTCTTAGACTCCTAGTAATTCATCGCGGGCTAAAATAGCCTCCTAGAATGATGCACCAATATCATGGTTCCATGGTCAAGGCCAGAGTTGATAATCTCATCAAATCCAACTTTGTCAAAGAAGTCCATTAACCCAGGTGGTTGGACAAAATTTTTCCTTCCATGAATAATTATGAATATATCAATGTTTGTATCAACTTACAGGATATCAACCATCACTGTCTAAAGGATGATTTCCCCCTTCCTATGATAGAGTTATTGATCAACTCCACCGCTAGATTCTAGGCTCTCTCCTTCATGGACAGGTATTTGGGCTATAATTAGATCTGAATGGCCCCAAAAGATGAAGAATTCACTGCCATCAGAGCACTTCAAGGTACCTTTTGTTATCAGGTAGTGTATTTCAGTCTGAAGAATGCAAGATCCACCTATTAGCATGTTATGCACAACATATTCAAACCAATCCCCAAGAAATTAGTGGAATTATACATAGATGATTTTTTGGTCAAATCCCACTAGTGTCAGGACCATCTAAGGGTCCTTGAGAAGGTTTTTGGCTTCCTCTACTCCCACTATCTGAAGTTGAACCCCTTGAAGTGTTCCTTTGGGTTTACTTATAGGAAGTTTCTCATCTTATTCATCAGGTACAAAGGCATCGAGATCGATCTAGAAAAGCTCAAGGCTATTAGTGTGATGCATCCTCTAAGAAACCTTCAAGAACTTCAAGGATTTCAAGGCCACATAGCCTACATACACCAACTCATTGAGAAATTGGATGGAAAGTGTATTCCCTTTTCCTAACACATGAATAAATGTGTCATCTACCAATAGGATGAAGAATTCTAGACCGATTTCGAAGATATTAAACAGTATCTTTTCTAGCTTCTGTTCTTGATGTCACCTATATCCAATAAGGCACAGGTCCTTTATGTGATCACCTTGGAATGATCCCTTAGTGCCTTTATTTCCCATATGAATAATAAGGGGACAAGGAATATTTTATAATATCTTAGATACATGCTCCTTGAAACTGAGAATAGATATACCTCGATTGAGAAGAGCTACCTCACACTAGTCGTTGTAGTGTAGAAGTTGTGACATTATCTGCACCATCACAAGATACAGCTGGTGTCCCATGTGGATCTACTAAAGTATATTCTAAATTTCTCTATGTTGGTAGGGCTTCTAGTTTAGTGGGAAGTGATCCTTTAGAAATTCGATATCAAGTTAATTCTGTAGAAAGCTATCAAGGGTCAAATGTTGGAAGACGTCCTTGATGCCCATCTGTATTTTGAAGAGAATTCTCTAGATATTTAATTTCTAGATGAAACCATTTTGTTTGTAGACCAGATAATTCCATGTTGGAAGATTCACTTTGATGGTACCTCATATAGAACAAATGGTAGAAGAATCAATGAGCCTATACTCAACAGTTTAGGCATGGGTATCATCTTCATCACGCCTGCTCAGGATGTTCTGCCCTATTCAATCTTGTTGTAAAAAGGTTACACCAACAATGAGGTTGAGTATCAGGATCAAGTCACTAGTCCCAAGATGGCCCTCGAGATTTATTTTCCCCACCTACATGTGAAGGGGACTCCAAGCTAGTCATCAAGCAGATCAACGGTGACTACGTCGATGAAAGCTAGATCTAGTTACCCTATTAAAGTGCACTGAACAACTGTTGGACCAGTTTCCTTCATAGATAGAGGTCAACCACGTTATGAGGTCAAAGGATGGTCTAGACAATTCCTTTTCCAAACTTTCTTCTTCTCTCGTAGATCCTGGCCTGGATGACCTGTTTATTCACTTGTTGCATCGAAGGGTCATCACTCCCACCCCCTTAGATGACAATGACAGCTAGTAGGTAATCCATCTTACCACTGATGCCTCCACATTAGGACCTCTAGATCCCACTACTGTAGTAAAAGAGACCCATGAGAGGATTAATTCCTTTTTTTAGTATCTCCAACATGGAACTCTCCCAATAGACAGAGCTGAACGTGAGTGAATCCATCAGAGTGCAGTGCATTTCACCCTCCAGAGTTATCCTGGTCTTGAATCAATCCTCTATAACTGTGGGTTTGATAGAGTTCTCCTCCATTGAATTTGAGGAGATGATATCCCTTATGTTATGCAGTAGGTTCAAACAGGTTCATGTGGGGCTCATCTAGAAGGGTCAAAACTCTCCCACCAGATTTGAAGATTGGGATACTTTTGGCCCTCCTTGGTTAATGACTATATCAAGTTCACCAATAGGTTCCCCACATATCAGATCCATGAAAAAAAATTCTATCGACCCCCAGAGACTCTTCATACTACCAAGTAATCCTGAAAATTTTTAATATGGGGAGTCGAAATCATTGGACCATCTCCACCAGCAACTGTTTTCCAGTGTAGGTTCATTCTGACCGCCACTGACTTTTTCTCCAAGTGGTAGGTGGCAATTTTTCTCAAGGAAGTCAAGGATTATTCTATCATTTATTTCATGAGCTCTAATATCATCCATCAATTTAGAGTCCCTCACATTGTCCTTTCTAATAATGGCACAAATTTACAAGAAGTTGAGTTTAAGAAATTGTATGCCAAGTATAAAATCCGGCCCAACCACACTTCTCACTATCATATACAGTAAAATGGGTAGATTGAGGTGTTCAAAAAGACCCTCTCTGATATTTTTCAGAAGATGGTTGGTTAGAACAAAAATATTTGGCCGGAAAAGAACTCTAATTTTCTCTGGGATTATCTAATGTTGACTCATAATTCCACCCATGGACCACGTATTCCCTGGTGTATGGAATAGAGGTAGTATTTCCCATCGAGATTCAATTTCTGTCACTCTACATAGATTTATACATTCAGAAACTGTAAAACAAGATAGCATAATTCCATTGGGCTAAACTGAAGTCCCTTGACGAGAATGGGCTTCAGACCTTGCACAATACAGGGAGGCATCAGAACAAGATAGCTAGATCTTTCAATAAGAAGGTTTTTCTTTGTTCCTTCCTCCAAGGTTACATGGTATTGTCCCTAATGAGGCTGATGATACCTGGTAAGAAGACACCAAATTTGGATCCCAAATGGGAAGGACCCCACATCATTCACAGGGTTTACCCTAATGGTTCATAATCTTTGGTCACCATGGATGGAGAGCAAGTTACTCCCCCCACCAATTCCAAATTCCTAAAGAAATACTTTTCATGATAAATCCCCATTTTTCTTATCCTGTGTGATGTTAAACTACACAAGATCATACTGAATGATGATAAACTACACAAGATCATCAATCATGACGTTAAACTACATAGGATCATCCCACATGACGTTAAACCACACAGGATCATCCCACATGACATTAAACTACACAAAACTATCCCACATGATGTTAAACTATATAGGATTATCCCTCATGATGTCAAACTACCCAGGATCATCCTACATGACATTAACCTACAAAGGATCCTTCTTTATGATGTTAAACTGCACAGGATCATCCTATTTGATGTAAAACTACACGATATCGATTGTCCCACATAACATTAAACTATTTTCATGCATGGGATTCAACACATAAAACTGCCCAAAATTTCTATCCCACATGATGTAAAATTTCACAACATCTTCATCCTTACTACATGATTTCAAACTATATGACATTCAAAAACTATGTGTGTCTTTATTCCAATCCTTATGGGATACGTAGGAAGAAAATGACATTTAGTCTTCGATTCCAGCCCCGAGTTCCCAAAATCTCCATTTCTTCTCCTTTATCCCCTAGCCCTAGTTCTCCATAGGGATTTCACATGGTGTGGTTGGGACCACTTTTGTTTCTCATTCACATTCGTTTTACAACAGTTGTACCATGTTCTCACCCCTTAGGGACCTCCCCTTCTTTTTCATCCTTACTGCATTATGTTAAACTTCTTGGAATTCAAGAACTACATGTGTCTTGATTCCTACACTTATAGGATACGTAGGAACACCCTAAAATTTCGAATTTGAGTCTATCCCAAGTTCCTCAACCTTTCCTTTATGGTCTGAGTTCTACAGCCTTAAATTATGATCTCATCCATCCTGCATAACATTAAACTGCTATGTCCTACATTCAAGGAATTAAAAGGTATAATATTTATTGTCCTTTATGCATGACCTAAAAATGAAAAAGCCCCTTCATCCTTAATGATGTTAAACTGCATGGTATTCAGTCCTAATTCATTCATTCTGACCCTTTTTCTAGAGTCTTCTCTTGGGTCTGTGTGATGTGGTTTGGACTTCTCTTGTCCTACTTCACGTCAGGTTTATTCTACCATACTGTGTGTATCATCCATGAGATATCATTCCCCTCCTTGAAGGCCTTACCACATGAATTTAAAGTGAATGACATTTCAGAACTATGTGTTTCTTGATTACAATACTTATGGGATATGTAGGAATGCCCAGAAATTTGGTCTTTGGGTCCAACCTCATGTTCATCCACCTATTTTTCCTCTTTCCTCCACTCTTCCTCTTGAGTTACCTTCTAAAATCGGATCTCTATATCAAATTTTCCTCATTAACGTTCTCATATGTATCATGTTTTTGGAATTATAGTGTTGTATTCTGCATGGAAATTATCTTATTTCATCTCCATGCTTTACATATCACTCTATTTGGGTCTCCATCATCTTTCACGTCTGAAAAGACCCCCAAACAGTATGGATGCTCGACCTTAGGGCTTGTATTCCATTCTAGGCCAACATCCTGGAGGATCTTAAATGAAATTTCAAGTTTGGCCCAGTGTTTTTGAATTCAGTCAGTGGTCAAACTTTGTTTTTTTTACTCTAGGCTAGACAATATGGATGTTTTGTCTCGAATATACTCAATAGTTATACTTCATCATTACTCCACCCTCATCGTGTCCCAAATACTGGATGTTTTGATTCACATTTTTTAACATCCCTATGTCTATGCAAGATTTCAATACCCTCAGTGTCATTCCTACATGCACCTTTGTGCATTGACCGGGAAGACCAGTATTGTGGGGTTATCTTTCACTCTGAACCTCAGTTACCATGTTATGTGCTTCTATATGTCGTAAATATATTCTCTACCCCTTGTTTCCCACACTAATCATGGCTCACATGGGATTAAGGGTTTTGATATGTTTTTTACCAGCATGGAAGAGTCTCATTTTCTTATGGTCCAAACTCTACGACCTTAAAATGGGAGATTAAGTTCTAAGAATATGTGGTGTGGCGTGGACTACTTTTGTTCTCATTCACACTGGGTTATTTCATGGAACCAAACCCCACATTCCCCCCATGAAATGGTCCAAAATCTATGATGTTAAATGAATATCTCCCTCATCCTTATTGTATGTTGTTAAATGGCACATTCTTCATCCAGGCTGTATAGTGAAAAACTATGAAGAACTATGATGTCTTCACCAGAGAAGACGTTGTCCCTTTGGCATCAGTCATTTTCCATGTCATCTTTAAGAACTACATGTGTATTGATTCTAACCCTTGTGGGGTATATAGTGATGACCGATCATCTTATCCTCAAGTCCATATGTAGATCCGTGAACTTTATCACCACCTTATTGGTTTGGGTTTTCCACCCCAGAAAGGTGTGGTTTGTTGAGGCCCCTTGGATCTCATTCACATCATCCTTCCTCATGGCGCTACCCAGCACCTCTCTACCTCTTACGGTCTGAAATCTATCACCTTAAACTAAGATTTTTAATTCCCAAGTTCACATGACATTAAATAGCACCATAATCACAATTTTCTCTCATGTGAGGATATCTCCACTTTTAGCACTAGCCATTTTCCATACCATATTTAAGAACTATGAATGTCTTGATTTCCATCTTTATGGGATACGCGGGAATGTCTGGACTATTCGTCTGTGGTCCTATCACCACCCCTTTTTCATTATATCTTCTTGGTCTAGGTTATTCTGGGAGTACATGGTGTGGTTGATACATTCATTGGTCCTCATTCACATCAAGTTTATAGTATAAATGTCATGTACCTCTCTTTGGAGCACTTATCCTTTCACACGTCCTATATGATGTTAAACTACATGGGTACATACAAGATTCACACATCCTTTTATTTGGGTCTCCATCATATTTAAAATAAAAAAGGACCCCCAAATGGTATGGATGCTTGTCCTTATGGTTCTCCTACTGTCCTGGGCCAACGCCCTGGAGGATCTCAAACAATATCTAGAGATAAGTCCCATGTTTTCAAATTTGGTCAATGGTTGACCCTCAATTGTTCATTCCCATTCAAGGTTACATGATATGGATGTTGTGTTTTGAATATGGTCAAAAGTTATTCTTAATCATTATGCCACCCCCATCACATCCCAAATATCAGACGTTTTGAATCACATTTTCTTTCCCTTTCAGGTTCTTACGGGCCCCCAACACCCCTAGTGTTATTACTACATACATCTACATACATTGAGTAAGTATGTTGGCACGATTTGGATTTTTTCCACTCGTCATTTCTTTTCTAATGTTGTGCACTCTCATATGATGGGAAAATACTGGCATTATAGCGACCCATCTATTTATTACATTACTATTACATCATTTTAAAGATAAAAAACATTATAGTATTACTCATAGAGAATCCAAAGGTTTATTGCCTTGGGAAAACTAGAACCATACATAACAATTACAACATCAAGCATAAACATATATTTATTTCCTTATTCTATAGATTCTTATTGGAACTTGACCCCTCCATAGTACATGTAGTCACCTGGGGATATACATCAAAAGGGGGTGAGCTAAAATCCCAGTAAGAGGATATATAAGAACAACATAACAATGGGTGAGGATAACCATAACATAGTCAAACAATCATGAACATGAGAGGAAGAATTAATAAGAGACTTGTAATGTGGAAATGAATAAAAATGAAACATCATGTCATTGTGTTTAACTACCACACATACTTGTGAACAAATATAGAATCTTGTTCACACATCATTTCACATTAACTCATGATATTCGTCACTTTACCCAATGCATTGGAGTGCTGTATAATTCCGAGGGCACCCGTCACATCATAACATTATCATTTATCATGCATGCCACAATGAACATATATCAAAAATGAACATAACAAACCCATGAAAAGGAATGGGTTTCATCTCATAATAACACATTCATAAACATTGGGTTCCCAAAATTAAGTGGGAATAACATACTTGATACGATAGCCATCAACCTTGAGTTGGAAGTAAAAGGTGTGTTTTTGAAAGAATAGTTCTTTTAGAAAACATTTGTTTGAAATAAACTTGATTAGAAAACATTTATTTCCTTTAAAAGGTAAGATAATGATGAAAAATGGATTTTTAATGAGTGACCATACAAAATATGGAGTGAAAGAGTGAGAACCCAAAGAAATAAAATTGGGTTCGAGATGTTCCCCTTACCTTATATCTGAATGCTCCCTTTGCATTAATGTCCTGTATAACCACATTAGATTCATTAATTTACAATTCAATAATTTTTTGTGCATTTATATGGTTAATTATGGTTTTAATAAGTTATTTTATGGGCCTTTGGATGAGTTATAGTGTTTAAAAACATTTCTCGGGAATGTTTGTTTTTATGGTTTTCTTGAGCGGTTCACATGTATTTATAAATGGAAGTTCATGTAGAACATGGATAATCATACAGAACTTTTCTTAAAGGTTATTAATGATATTCAAAAATTTAAAATTATCTTATAATAAATTATATTATATACCATGTGGATGAATCATTAGATAAGAATTAAATGATGATTGTTTGGGTTAATTGGGGCGGTTTTTTTACCACAACAAACTTGTTTTGTTTAATCATTTAGTAATATGTACTTAATTTATTTCCAAAACATAAAATAGGAAATTATACCTATAAAATATTCTGGTTAAACCATAAAAAATGGTTTCATTACCAGATCTGAAGGTAGAAATGGAAGAAGAAAACATGTTGTTCTTGAAGGTGATAGATTAACACCTCACGAAAAACATTTTCTTTTATAAAATAAAAAGAAGAGGAAAAGGGGGTTGTATGGTATAATATCCCATTAGTATCATAAAAGTCCAGTATAGGTATGATAATAGAGTTACCATACCATTTGGATGAAGATAGGTGGGGAGAGAATAAGAAAAGAATTTGAAATTGAAAGGAATTTAAAGGAAAAGAGGGAGAGAAATTACCTCTTGAATCCTCCTCTTGAGATCCTACTTAGGGACCTAGGATTTGTCTTTTGATGAGACCAGAAGCTCCTGGAAGTGGGGGACTGGATAGGGAAGATTATTGGGCATATTTTAGACAAGTCTTGAAGGTTTAAATGTGTGATGAAATAAGGGTGTGAAGGGTGGTATTTATAGTGGAGGGGATAGGGGATTTCTCAATATAAAATTCATTAGTTTATTATTTCCCCACAAGACAAGGAATAGTGAGTCTTACATGACCAAGAATAGTAATTGTATATTGTGAATCAAAAGAAATTGTGCTTACATCATCAGAACATGATGCCTGACTCTATAATTAGCTTATTTAGCTTATTTTGTAAATTATGGTATTTCACTATTCATAAAAAATTCAAGTATTTTTGAAAAATCCCAAAAATTCACCCCAAAATTTTTTCCACATGTAGAATCCAAAAAATGAATTCTATTTTTCAAAAATAATTTTCTAAATATTATTAATTTAATATTTAATTTAAATCATAATTTACTTGAAAAATACAGTTTTTAAAATTAAAACTGATTTTATAATGTTTTCAAAAATTACATAAGGTCTTATAAAATTATCTTAAAACTAAGATACATATAATTTTTAATTTATGAACACATTTTAGGAAAATACAACTTTTAAATTAATTAATTTATAATTAATTATTTATAACTTACAAAAATACCAATACTTTTACTATGGTCAAATTGTTACTTTTTAAGATGCCTAAATTTTATTTAATTATTCATGGGTAAGGATACTCTTATTTTGGATTATTTACAATTCATAAGGGTCATATTACTATTCATAAGGGTAGGATACTATTCATAAGGGTAGGTTACTATTCACCAAAAATTATTTTTTCCCTATCACACTCCAAACATCTTACTGATCAAAACTATGTATGTCATATTTTCTAAATTCAAACCATAGAAGTTGAAAAATTATGTTTAATGATCACATAGTATTTAGTATCATAATATTTTATTGTGATTTCTAATAAGATTATACTATAAGACATAATTATAAGAATGAAATTCCATTGATAAACCTTTAGGTCGTTACATTCTTCCCCCATTATGAAATTTCACCCTCAAGATTTTGTTTTACATAAAAAGGTGAGGGTAATTCTTCTTCATCACATCTTCTCATTCCCAAGTAGCTTCTTCAATGTAATGGTTCCTCTATAAAAATTTGACCATATGAGTTTTCTTGTTACATAAACCCTTATCTCTTTAGTTTAAAATCGTCCATGGCTGCTCCTCATAAGATAGATCATCTTCCAGCTCTACCACCTCTGAGTTTAGTACATGTGAGGTATAGGGTATGTACTTCCTAAGGAGTGATACATGAAACATATCACAAACTTGAGCCATATTTGGTGGAAGTGAAAGCTGATAGGCCATGGTTTCTATGCATTCAATGATCTCAAAGGGGCCAATGTACCTTGGTCTTAGCTTCCCTTTCATTCCAAACCGCATGAATCTCTTCAATGGTGATATTCTAAGGAAAACTTTATCTCCAATGTCGAACTTCAAGTCCCTTCGATGGTTGTCAATGTAGATATTTTTCCAACTCTGAGTATATTTTATGTATTTCTGGATGAATTGAACCTTCTCTATCATATCTTTCACTAGATCGGGTCCAAGTAGCTTTCTTTCTCCAACTTCATCCCAACAAGTTGGAGTTCTACGTCATTTTTGATATAGAGCTTCATACGGAGCCATCTGAATACTCGAGTGGAAGATATTATTGTATGATAACTCAACCAATGGGAGATTTTGATCCCATCCACCTTTTAATTATAGAGAGAAGTCTCTTAGTCTGTCTTCAAGAGTTTGAATAGTCCTTTTAGATTGACCATTAGTTTGGGGGTGATAGGTCGTGCTGAAATTTAATTTAGTACTCAAAGCATGTTGAAGACTCCTCTAGAATTTAGATGTGAACCTTAGATCATGATCAGAGAAAATTGAGATTGGAACTCCATGAAGTGTCACCACTTCCTTCACATATATCTTTCCAAGTGGTTCAAGTGAGAGGTCTTCCTAAATAGTGATAAAATGGGAATTCTTGGTGAGTCAGTCAACCACAACCCATATCGCATTATTTTCCTTTGACGTATTTATAATACCTGAGACAAATACCATAGTATCATTCTCCCATTTCCACATGGTTATAGGCAATGGATGCATCATCCCTTTGGACTTTTTTCACTCTACTTTAACTTGCTGACATACCTAGAACCTTGATATATATTCCTCAATCTCTATATTCATTTTATCCCACCAGAAGTGTTCTCGGAGATCACGGTACATCTTGCTACTCCCATGATGGATAGAGAATGTTGAGCTACATGCATTGTCCAATATCTCCTTCTTTATCCCGGGTGATGAAGGCACACAAAACTGCATTCCAAATTGAATCACACCATCATCATCAATATGGAACTCTTGCATCTTCCCTTTATTTACTGCATTCACCCTCTTTTGTATCTCCATGTCATCCCTTTGTTATTTCTTAATCTTCTATTGGATGGATGGTTGTGCAATAATTTGGGCAAGGTAGGATGTATCCCATGCACTTCTGATTTCTAAATCCATCCTTTGCATATCCAAGAAGATAGGGTCTTTCTCAATCCATAACATGGATAGAGTAGCTGGTTCTTTTCTGCTTAGAGCATCAGCTACCTTGTTCACCTTTCCAGGATGATAGTGAATAGAGCAATCGTAATCCTTGATTAGCTCTAACCATATCCTTTGACGCATTTTGAGCTCCTTCTATGTGAATATATACTTTTGGATCTTGTGGTCAGTGTATATGTCACACTTCTCACCATAAAGGTAGTGCTGCTAGATTTTCAAGGAAAAATCACAGCTTCCATCTCTATATCATGTTTCGGGTAGTTTTTCTCATGGGTCTTCAACTTCCATGAGGCATAGTCTATCACATTTTCATTTTTCATGAGTACACAACCCAATCCTTTATTTGAAGAATTGTTGTATATCACAAAACTTTATCCACTTTTCTATAGTGTGAGTACAGTTTCAGTGATAAGCCTTCTCTTTAGTTCCTTTAAGATTCCCTCACATTCTTCCATCCAGACAAACTTTACCCCTTTCTTTGTTAACTTAGTCAGCAGGCTTGACAATAGTGAAACATTTCTCACAAAACGTCAGCAGTACCCAGATAATACAAGAAAACTACGGATTTCTGTAACACTAGAGGGCCTAGGCCATTCCTCAAACGCCTTTGTTTTTTAAGGGTCCATATAAATTCTATCACTTGTGATCACATGTCCCAAGAAAGTGACTTGCTTCATCCAAAAGTCACACTTCCTGAACTTGGCATACAACTTCTCCTTTCTCAATGTTTCTAAGAAAAGTCTTAGATATTCTTTATGTTCCTCTTTTCTCTTGGAATATATGATAATTTCATCAATAAAAACTACCAAAAATTTGTCAAGGTAATATTGAAAGACTCTATTCATAAAATCCATGAAGATTATCTGGGCATTAATAAGTCTGAAGGGCATCAACCGAAATTCATAGTACCCATACCTTGTACGGAAGGCAGTCTTTTGAATATCTTCCTTCTTCACATTTAGCTGATGATATCAAGAATGAAGATCCACCTTTGAGAATTATTGAGATTTTATTAACTGATCGAACAAGTCATCAATCCTTGGAAGAGGATGCTTGTTCTTTATGGTGATCTTGTTTAGTTCCCAATAATCGATACATGCCCACATTGTTCTATCCTTCTACTTCACAAAGAGCATTGGCGCACTGTAAGTTGATACACTAGGGCATATGAACCTTTTGCCCAGATGATCCTGTAGATGCTTCTTTAACTCCTCCAGTTTGATAGGAGTAATCCTATAGGGACACATTGAGATAGGAGTAGTTCTAGGTATGAGTTCTATTAAGAACTCTACCTCACTATCTGGGTGGATTTTGGGTAACTATTTAGGAAATACATCATTGTATTCACTCACGATGGGAATTCCCGAATGGTTGGTGTTATCCTTTGACTCAACCATTTGGGTGAGGTATTCTTCTTCATAGGGAATAAACACCCACACCATTGAATGATTTTTCAAAGGAGATTCATGAACTTCCTTGAATTTGTAGAAGATCATGGGATGGTTCTGAATATGAAAAGATATTTTATTTTCTTGACAGTTGATATGTACTCTATATAAAGAGAGACAACCCATTCCCATTCTAGCGTCGAATTCTACCAAGGGAAGTATTACAAGATTCATTGGAAGAATCTTCCCACATATGCTAAAAGGAGAAGATTCAAACATTTGGGTTGCAATGATTTCACCACTTGGTGTTTTTACATATATCTCTACTTCAAGGTTTTGGGACCTCTATTATATAGTTCTAGAAAACTTTCAAGATATAAAAGAATGTGAAGAACTAGAATCAAATAAGACATTTTCCATTCTTGAGTGAACAGAAAGTGTACCTTGTACAACTTCATTATCTTTCTCCACTTCTACAGTAGTGATGTCATAATCCTTCTATTTTTCCTTTGGATTTGGTGGTAGTTGACGCTGGTTACCCTCAAGAACTCAGGGTTTAATGCACTAGATTACATAGTGACCTAACTCTCTATAGTTGTAGCATTGAACCATGGGTGGTTCTCTCCTTTCCCCGGCTACATTCTACTCCCTTTTCATGTCTTTTTGACACTCTTGAGCATGGTATCCTTCTTTCCCGCACTTGAAGCACTTCCCCGTCCCTTTGAGAAAGTTCCCATGTTTCAAATTCTCACATTTTTGGCATGTGGGACATTGAGTTTTCTTCTCAACTTTTTCATTAGATCCTCCATATTAAAACTCCATATTTTGTTTCTTATCACCATAGCCATGGGACCATTCTTCAAACTCCATCTCCACTTTGAGATCACACCAAAAAACTTTTTCATAACTCTCAAAGTCTTGATTGCAAGATCCTTTTGAAGGTGTGGTTTTAATCCATTAAAGAATCTATCAATTTTGCTATCATTGTTGATAACAAAACCTGAAGAATACCTTGGAATCATTTTGAATTTCTCTTCATAGGTTGTGATAGATTCCCCTTATTTTTTCTTGAGCTCTATAAATTCTCTCTCCATATTCATGTGAAGAGTTCTTTGGAAATACTTGTTGATAAACATTATCTTAAAGTCTTCCCATTCCAACTCTTCAATTTCCTACCTTGTCTTGGTGTTCTTAATAAAATCCCACCATTGATCGGCCTCTCTATCTAGACAATAAATATCTAGAGTCACCTTCTCTATCTCAGAACAGTGGAGAAGAGAAATGATCTTCTCCATAGAGTTGACACATTGTTCCACAAATAGTGGATAAAAAGATCCACTAAACATCAGTGGACGTTTCATTTTAAAACATTCGATAGCCAGTTTCTCCCTATTTGGTGAAAGAGAAAGTTCTATATTATTATGTTTAATGTTCATAAATTGAGATAGTTGGGTAATCATTTCCGTGAAGTTTTGAACTCCACCTCCCAAATCATCGGGGATGTCATTTAGGCAATCGTTGCATTGTCCCTCGCACGAGTTGTTGGCCTGGTTTCTACTAGTTCCCACCATTTTCTAAAATAGAAAAGGTTAGAACAAAACATAAGTCAACAAGTCATGAATAAATTATTCATTTGACCAATTTATAATAAAATCATAACATATGGGGTCCCTATTTAAAGATTCTTGTATGAATATTTGTACTTAGTCTCATACTAGAGGTTTTCTCTAGGGTTCACTAATCCTAATTCCCAAATTAACTAAAACTTTCCTCTGATACCAACTATAGTGAACAAGACATTTCTTACATTACTGTTACATCATTTAAAAGATAAAAAACATATTACACATAGAGGATCCAAAGGATTAGTGCCTTGGGAAAACTAGGACCATACATAATAATTACAACATCAAGCATGAACATTTATTTATTTACTTCTTCTATAGCTTCTTATTGGCACATGAACTCTACTTAGTACATGTAGTCACCTTAGTATATGTGTCAAAAATGGGTGAGCTAAAATCCCATTAAGAGGATAGATAAGAACAATATAACAATGGGTTAGCATAACCATAACATAGGCGAAGGATCGTGAACATGAAAGGAAGCATTAATAAGAGACTTGAAATTTGGAAATGCATAAAAATGAAACATCATATCTTAGGGGTTAAATACCACACATACTTGTGAACAAATATAGCATCTTTTTCACACATAGTTTCACATTAACTCATGAGATTCAACACTTTACCCAATGCATTGGAGCGTTGTATAATTCGGGGTGCACCCATCACATCATAACATTATCATTTATCATGTATGCCACAATGAACATATATCAAAAATTAACATAAATAACCCATTAAAAGGAATGTTTTTCATCTCATAATAACATATTCATAAACATTGGGTTCCCAAAATTAAGTTGGAATAACATACTTGATACGATAGCCATCAACCTTGAGTGAGAAGTAAAAGGTGTGTTTTTGAAAGAAGAGTTCTTTTGGAAAACTTTTGTTTGAAATAAACATAACTAGAAAAAAAATATATCCCATAAAAGTTAAGATAATGATGAATAAATTATTTTTAAGTAGTGACCATACCAAATATGGAGGGAAAGAGGGAGAACACGAAGAATGAAAATTGAGTTTGAGATTTTCCCCTTACCTTATATCTGAACGCTTCCTTCGCTTTAATGTCATATATAACCACATTAGAATAATTAATTGAGAATTAAAGAACTTCTTGTAAATTAATATGGTTCATTATGGTTTGATTAAGTTATTTTATGGTCCTTTGGATGAGTTATATAGTTTAAAAACATTTCTCATGAATGTTTGTTTTTATGGTTTTCTTGAGTGGTTCACATGTATTAATAAATGGAAGTTCATGTAGAACATGGATAATCATCCAGAAATTTTATATAATTTTATTAATGATATTAAATAATTTAAAATTATTTTATAATGAATTATATTATATACCATGTGAATAAATCATTAGAAAATAATTAAATGTTGATTGTTTGGGTTAATTTGCGTGGTTTTTCGACCACAACGAACTTGTTTCGTTTAATCATTTATTAATATGTACATAATTTTGTTCTAGAACATAAAATAGGAAATTATACCTATTAAATATTATGGTTCAACCATAAAAATGGTTTCATGACCATATCTGAAGGTATAAATAGAAAAAGAAAACATGTTGTTCTTGAAGGTGATAGATTAACACCTTACGAACAACGTTTTCTTTTATAAAATAAAATGGAGAGGAGAAGGGGTTTGTTTGGTATAATATCCCATTAGTATCATAAAATTATATTATATTTATTATAATGGGTTATCATACCATTTTTATGAAGATAGGTGGGGAGAGAATAAGAAAAGTACTTGAAATTGAAAGGAATTTAAAGGAAAATAGGGATAGAAATTACCTCTTGAATCCTCCTCTTGAGATCCTCCTTAAGGGACCTAGGATTGGTCTTTTGATGAGAAAATAATATCTTGGATGTGTTTGAGGATATAGGGAATATTCTTTTGTGGAGTTTAGACAAGGCTTGATGCTTGATATGTGTGTGGAAATGAGGGTGTGGAGGGTGGTATTTATAGTGGAGGGGAGAGGGGATTTCTCAATATAAAATTTATTAGTTTATAATTTCCCCACAAGACAAGGAATAGTGAGTCTTCTATGAACAAGAATAGTAATGTTATCATGTGAACCCAAACCAATTGGTCTTACATCAGAATAACATCATGCATGACTCTTTAATTAGCTTATTTAGCTTATTTTGTAAATTATGGTATTTCACTATTCATCAAAAATTCAAGTATTTCAGAAAAATACCAAAACATCACCCCAATAATTTTTCAATGTGTAGAATCCAAAAATGAAGTTCATTTTTTAAAAATACTTTTCTAAATATTATTAATTTAATATTTAATTAAAATCATTATTTAATTGAAAAATAGTGTTTTTAAAATTAAAATTGATTTTATAATGCTTTCAAAAATTATGTAAGGTATTATAAAATTATAAAAAAAAACTAGAAGACATAGAATTGATAATTTATGAACACATTTTAAGAAAATACATATTTTAAATTAATTAATTTATAATCAATTATTTATGACTTACAAAAATACCAATACTTTTACTATGGTCAAATTGTTACTTTTTAAGATGCCTAAATTTTATTTAATTATTCATGGGTAAGGTAACTCTTATTTTGGATGATTTAATATTCATAAGGTTCATATTATTATTCATAAGGTTAGGATAATATTCATAAGGGTAGGTTATTATTCACTAAAAATTAATTTTTCCCTATCGAACTCCAAACATCTTACTGATCACAATCGTGTATGTAAGATTTTCGAAATTCAAACCATAGAATTGGAAATATTATGTTTAATGATCACATAGTATTTATTATCATAATATATCATTGTGATTTCTAATAGGATTATACTATAAGGTATAATTATAAGAAATAAATTCCATTGTTGAAATTTTGGTTCATTACAGACATCACTCCTTGTTTCCCACACCGAGCATGGCTCACATGGACTTAGGAGTTTTGGTAGGGTCATACCCACATATGAGCTATGCAAACTTATAGTCTAGGTTCTACAACCTTAAACTAAGTTCTCTTTCATCCAAGAGATGTGATGTTAAACCATGCTTCCTTTTTACACATGACACTAAATTGTTTCATCTTTATAGCATGGCATTAAAGTGCATGGGCTAGTCCTATCATATAACCTTAAACTGTGACACTATCATCCTGGCCGCATGACTGAAAATGGAATAGAATTTTGGTTTTCTCACTTGAGATAGAATCACCTTTGATACTGGTCATCCACCATGTCACTTTTCAAGACCTTTATACATCTTTATTTCCATAGAGACACCTAGACATTTCAACTAGGGCTTGCCACTCAAATAAATCACAATACAACAAAAGGAAAAACAAGAAATATCTAATGCCTCTATGCATGGGTCAAACCTGGATTCCCCCTAAAGACTATGTGTGTCTTGATTCTCATCATTTTGGGATTGGAAGTGATGCCTATATCATTGATCTCAAACCCATCCTCACCATTATTTCCCCTTTTTGACCCTTTTGGCCTCGGTTCCCCTTTGAGAATGTGTGATTTGGTGTGGACTTCTTTTTTCCTCATTCACGTTGGGTTATGTACTACACCACACATTTCTCCTTTTGGGATATTCATGTCCTAGACATGTAATAACAAACATATGTTGCAATTTACATTACTCATGATGTTAAACTACATGAACCCTAAAGAACTAAATTCATCTTGATTCACATCGTTATTGGATGCATAATGACGCACATAAATGTTATCTTCAGGCCTAGACATAGGTTCATTAACCCTTCTAGCCCTCTGCCCCGATCATGGTTCAAACTCTATGAACCTAAACTATGATCCTTACAATATTATGTAGAGTGGCATTAGGTCTCCTTGGGATTCATTCATATAAGGTTTTTCCCTCACTACATCATGTATGCCTCCTTTCTGCCTATCCCTTGATATTATTATGGATCTCAAGCCTCTTTTGACTCGTTCACATTAGATTCATCTCCTCTACGACTTTAAAATATTACAGGAATAGAAATTATATTCATGGTAATAGACTTTTAACTGTTCTCCAAGGTCTAGGCAGTATGAACTTAAACTATGTGCAACATCCTGGCCATATGATGTTAAACTATTCCATTCATTGTCCTCACTGTATGACGTTAAACTACATGTGTAGATTCTTTTTCTGAAAGTAATTCTAGGTCCTCACTAGATAGGTCCTTTATTAAAGTAGGTATGATAATTATTCAGACCAATATGCTCAACCAACATGCTTTCATTACGGTGGTGTAATTTTAGGAGTGTTGTATTTGATTGAGGAGGGGAAATGGGGTTTTGATATTCATATTCCCTTATGGGAACTACCACTTTTCCATACAGAAAGTGAAACGGTCCGCATACACATTGTGGCTTCTTCTCCTCACTAATGTTCCAAATCATCTTATACATCTTTTCCAATACTAGGATCCCAAGGTTGATGTTCTTCCCCATCGCTAGCATAACTTCCATAATAAATGTTCTTGGTTGCACACCCATGTGCCCATCCCTGACTAGAAGCATCCATCCACAAATGAGTGTGAAGATAAACCTTGTCAACCTAACCACCAGTTGATGCTCGTTATTAATGTTGTACCCCCATAACTACCATTGGTTGTCCTCCATAATTATCTATTAATAACCTTCCTTGCTGAATCGATCCCCTATTGGGTAGGTATGTAGCCTCACATGTAGTTTCTTGGGTGCCTCCTCTCCCTCAGCTGGATGATCTGGTGGGAAATTCAGAAAATGACTGAACCACCACTTAAAGTGGACATCCCTCACCGACTGCTTGTCTTCACCTGGAACTAGGTCCATCAGCATCTTCTCCAGTCATTTAATCTACCCCAGATCCTCCCATGTATTTTCTATAGGGAGAAACTCTTCGTATATTTCCCCCATATTTGGAATCACTGAAATATGGTGGAGGTCCTAGAGGCTAATGTCGACCTCCCCATATTGAATATTGAAATTGTTGTTCCTCAACGACCACCTTCTCAACAATTCTAGAATCATGTGTTTTGGTTGGTAAATATATAATTGAGAAGCCCATGCAGCCTCATGTAGACCTACCTACCTCAAATCTACTCCAAATTCATCGCAAGACATGTACACCCAATAGGCCCAGTCCCACTCATTAGAAATATTTCTACCCTGGTGTAGGTCCCAATTATCGTTCAATCCTTTCTTCAAGTTCCCTAAGCCTTCCTTGAGAATAGTGTGGTATTTCAGTGGAGATACCTCTCATTGAAAGTCCTTACCATCAACACTATTGACATGGTTTTAAAGGAAGTCGGTAATGATAGGTTTATGGTCCTTCTACGTACGGCCATCGGTAGCCTTGAACCACTGGTATTAACATGGTGTGCCCCTGAACCAATAAGACGGATCATCCCTGCTTTATTTGGGGATAGAAATTCCATCCCATAGACCAAAGTTGTACAAAGATAGTCTCTTATAGAGGGGGTGATCCTTTTTCCCTTCTATCAGCAGCTCTACCAAATACTGGTGGTCAGAATAACTATTCACACGTTCCCTGAGCTCGGTATTGTTCATTATGTCCTCCATTTGAGTAGGATCCACAAGGACCTCCAAAGCATCTTCATGATTTTCCTTTTTTTAGGCTTGCATATTTTTCTTTTTTGTATGAAGATCATGTTCATGAAGCACATTTACAGAGCACACGATCGTAGAGACTCAAAGGACTCATTGTACTTTATAGAGAAACAAAGGATCGTGATGCAACAAATTCGCTAAGCTGTATTCATGGAGCACCAATATGAGGACCCCGGTTCACAAAGAGCATTTTTTGGGGTCTGATAGCTTTTCGATTTGAGAGCTCGAGCACAATTTTGTGGAGATATGAAATGGAAAAAATATGTTTATCATACCAAATTTATAGGTAGTGTCTCTATGATCTTCATAGTTCCCTCAGCCATATAAGGCTTTAGGATAATATCCACACATGGTCCACGCGTCCTCATTGCGATACAACTTTTAAAACTATAGTTTTTTATAGATATACCCTCTGAATTCGACCATCGTTTTTCCCTAATCTACCATTCTATGGGGCGTTTTGGCACAAAAATTTGTGCCAAATATGGATAAAGGGTGGAAAACACCCTTTGGGATAATATTTGACCCTCACAAGGTACAAAAACACCAAAGGGTCCTATTTTGTAAAGATCCATCACTAAGCCCCTTACCACCATGAATGGTGTAAAGACAACAGTCTAAAGAGCTCGGAGAATGCTGTGAAGTAGTGACAGAAGGCTCTGTAAGTCTGACCAGCTCCATGAACTTCCATGAAATATTGACAGAACCCACCACAAGTCTGATGGATCTGCCTCTGTTCGCAAAGTGAGATTTCCTTCATAGCGCACCTCCGAGCATCGCGATTCCCTGTGCCTATAAATAGGCAATTCACCCCCACCCCAATGAATCACTACCAAATCCTTTAAACTTCTAAGCACCCATTTCAAGAAGCACCCCTTGCAACATGAACCAATGAGAAAATGCATCACCCAAGGTATTTGAACATCATGAATCAACTTTCCCGTTGTTTTGATTTACCTCCACTTTAAGAGGGGATTCCCTTCACAAATCCCCATGGGCATCGCGATGGTAGGAGTCCCTTTTGGGAACTCAAGGCTTCACGGAGCATTTACCCTTCGTGAAGCACCCTCCAAACACATGTAGACTCCATTCCTCGTCTAGGTCTCCATGCTTCATGAGGATCCTCACTTCACAGATACATGTTTTACCATGCTTCTCTAAGAACCCTCCTTCACAAATCTCCTTCTCTTAGAAAATCTATAGAGCTTCACAAATACCTTCTTGGTGTGGTATTATACTTCTCGAACCCCTCTCTTATGTGTACCTCCATCCTCATATGAAATGATTTCATGGTCCCTCGAGTGGTGTTTCATGTTGTGTTTCCTTGCCTTATGCTTCTTTACATAGACACGCTAACAGCTATTGCTTCTTCACATATCCATGCTAACAATGAACCCTCAATTGACCACTCCTCCACCTATTCAACACCTAAAATTACTTGTGCCTTCCCTTCCCTAAGTGTGGGTTGGTATAAGTTATGTAACTCCAAGGGGTGAGGAGCGAGCCTTCATTATCTGAGTTGTAGGATGTTAAACTGCCAAGAACCCCACATCCTCAACAAATGATGTTAAACTATGATCACTGCATGTGTGATAATCAAGGGAGGAATCAAATGATAATGGGCATCAGAACTCTCTAATATCTCTTTCCCTTTTTGCTATATCACCATGTTTACCTCATCTAGTCTCTATATAAGCCTCGACCCACTTCTTGGGCTTCCCTCCTAGAGTAAGTCTCAATCTCCATCTCCCTAGGCCACTAACCATGTGTAATCCCCGCACCATCACTTATGGATGCACCTTTCATGACATGATCATCAGGTCCACTACTACCCCTTGTTTCCCACACCAATCATGATTCATGTGGGATTAGAGTAAGCAATGACCATGAAATCCTCTTTATTCTGCTAACCATGTGTAAGCCCCATTCCCCTCTATCCTAAACTATATGGACTTTAATCCTTGTATTCTAAAAAGGGTATGTAGGAATTATCCTTGAGTATAAATCCCATCACTCCCCACAATCCATATGCCCTAACTATTACATGAAGGCTCCTATGAATCCTACATGACATTAAACTACAATCCCCTTTCTCTTTCTGAACTATGAGGGTTTTGATCCCTTGAGGGTAAATAGTAATCTTCTCTAAGGTTCAATCTAATCCAATGGTGAAATCTTTTTCTCCCTTCTAAGGATGTACCCTCCTAATGTGACATCTTACCTTTTTGGGACACATCTCCCAGATCTACCTACCTAAGGTGCATTGATCCATCCATTTGGGTTGTTAACCATGCGTAAGCCCTAGAATACCTATGGGTCACTACCCTTTGTGTACCCCCCAATTATATGCCTCGTCCTAAACTATATGGACTTTGATCCCCCTATCATGGGGATATGTTGGAAGCCTCTCTGAGGTTCAATCCCATCACCCATTTCCCATCTTGGCCTTTCCTTTGAGCCTTTATGTCTTTGGAAGATCATGCCCTAACCCAGGGGTTTCATTTCCTTAGGGTCCCCATCCATGCATCCATTATCATGAGCTGACTCTCTAGAAATCTTATTTTTCCATCCTGAACTATGTAGACTTTGATTCCTAGCACTGGGATATGTAGAAAACCTCCTCAAGGTTCAAGACCAAATCATTATCTTCACATCGATTACATCTCATTAATTTCATCCACTTCACCCAATTATCCATTATTCATCCTAATTCTTATTTGGACCACCACATATTTGTGGGATCACTCCACTTATACAGGTATCTAACCATGCATAATCCCAAACAATCTTCTCCATCACCTTACCCTTATACCAGTAAGGTCACTTTCATCATTGTTTCTTTCTACAGCACATGGGCAGATAACCATGTGTAATCCCCAAATCACCCCTTCTAACTATGTGGTTTTTGGGCCCAGTATTCTACACAATGTATGTAGGAATACTTATGGAGGTTTAATCCCATCCAATGGTAAACCTTGGTGTTCCCCTTTGCAGGGTCCATCCTTCCCCAATTTTCCTTTTGTGGTGTCTAGATCATCTTTCATGGTGTGAAAGATTCTTTTTTGGTACATTACATCCTGAGTCCGTCCTCATTTTTCATTATGATCCCCCCATATAGTAAACCTTCCAAGTTCTCCCTCCTAGGGAGGTACCCATCTAATCTACTCTCGTAAGTGTTCTAATCAATTTGATCCATCTCCGCTGGACATTAAACTCATGGCATACCTCGTGTTAAACATGGTAGGCTAAGAAAAACCTCTGAGAAATGCCTCTGGAATAATATGCTCCATGATTGATGTAATAAGACTTATGTTTCTATGACCTTGAGAATCCCTCTGATGAGGAAAAATACAGGTGTTCATGTGTTTCGGCATTCAGATATGCCATAGATACCTCAACATGACTACTCTCCTGACTGAAGGTTGATGCCCTGACTTGACCCTTTGGAATGTCCTGAAGAAAGATTCATAATTAATTATCTTCCACAATTATATGGAACTAGGAACTGGTTTCACGAACAATGTCTTAATCTATAAGGGAGACTCGGACTAGGCGACGAGTTCTGAGGAGGAATCCAAAGAACAAGGAACCTATACTCCATCATCCCATTTAAATCAAGTGAAAAACATAACTTAAGAAGTGATGGATTCCTACCACCTCTTTAAAGAGGGAATGTGAGGCAATTAATGTGACCATCACCATCCATCGGCCAGACGACGTTCAGCAGCATGCCCCAGCGAAAACATCGGAAACAAATCAGTTATTTGAAAATTAAAAAATTTCAAAATATTAAAAAAAAAATATATGAAAATAATCTTGAAAATTTCTAAAGGAATCATTAAATAATTGAGTGTTTGTGATGGTGGGAAATTTCATTCATGTCATATAATACATTCCTTTCATACTTTTTTTAAAAAATATACCTTGTTCGGAAAACAAAATGAATATTCCTTTGAAACCATTTTAAAAAATACAATAATGAGTAAAAATTACATTAAAAATCATATAATAAAATTAAAAATATTCTCAATTTTTTTAGAAAACATTGGTGTGGATGAGAAATAGTTTTTAATTGAAGATAGAAATAAATTCGGTTTTACATAAAAATGTTATTTCGGTATCTTGAGTAATTAAAGAGGGAGAAATGAAAGAAAAAATATAATCTCTACAAATAACAAAAGGATATGAAAATTCATGAGTTTATTGATAGGTGTGTCATAATATTTCATCATTTAAAACTTAATCTTAAATTATCCTGATAAATAATCAGATTGTAACATAAAACCCTTAGCAATTATATAATTTTTGATTCATAAACCCCTTGAAATAATAACTTCAAATGAAACTTTAAGTGTAATGAACATGAGTATATTAATGATATAAAATGAAAAATTGGCTGTATAAACACTTAATAAAATAATATAGGTTTATAACATAACATATATCCCAAAGAAGAAAAATGGAGATGATAAACTTTTACCTCAAGTTTGACTTTATTTGAAAGCATTATAACCTCATGTATAATAAATTAAAATTTGTTATGATTATAAAAAAAATATTTGTATACTTATAATATCATATATGATCCAATTATAACATTTTAACATCCATATATTGATAATTCCTTATTAAAAGATTTGTTTGTAAGTGTTAAATATTTTATTTTTTATGAGAATTTTTGTTCGGTAGTTTCAGACCTTATACTTCTATCATGGTTGCATAATATTTAGGATTTAATATTTATATAAATATAATATTTATTTATTATATATATATTAATTTATAAAATTTAGATATATAAAAATGAATTACAGTTTTTATAGAGATGATTGCTTATATGTATGCATGAATGTTGTTCTCTCTTTTTTAAGGATGGAAGAAAATAAAGTAAAATTATTTTTAAAATTTATAAAATATTTATTTTATTATATATATCATATATATTCATTAAATATATCATTATTACCATCCAAGTAAAACAAAAATGAAAAACAAATTACATCGCTTCGTGGAGGTGGTAGTCTACACATACGCACGAGTGATGTTATCATTTTCTAATGGATTAGATGATAAGAAGGTAGATGTTATGTTATAATTAAATAACAATAATCATTTTATAAATATTATATATAAAACTTTAAATTCTCTTTAATAAAAACCATGAAATATGGTGATGTAAAACAAATTGTATCGTTACCTGGAGGTGGTAGTCCACACGTATGCATGAGTGATACTTTCACTTCTCATTTGATGGAATTGAGGGTAGATAATGTTGATACCATAATCATAATAAAATATAATTATATTTATAATACTTAATTTAATATTTTATGGTGAATACCATAGAATTAGATGATGTGGAAGAAGAAATAAATTGAAATAGGTCAGGTAAGACGATTACCTCTTCTTTGGTAGGCCACCTTTATATCCTTTCTTACGGAATTTTGAAATGGTATTCTTAGAAGATCAGAACCTATAATTAAGGACTAGTAATGTTTATAATATAATTTTTTAGGGATTGGTTGGACTAATTATTCCCAAGAAGTTGTAAACAAATAGAGAATGGGTACCCATTTATAAGTGAAAAGAAGGGAACTCTTGGAATTTATTAAAATAATAAAATATAATAGATTCATTCATAAGAAAAATGATTTTAAATGGGAATTAATTAAAACAAAAATATTATATGGTATAAATATAATCATAAAATAAAATTTAGATAGGTTTTGGTTTCATTTTAAAACTTACCTTTTGGTTTCACCCCTTGGTTAACCAATTTTAATATTAACCGTAGTAATGACTTTTTCAATATTAAAGGGGTATAATTTTACTTATAAGGTTAAAATTGGATCATAAATGGTAAAGAGATGCAATTTTATACCATATATTATCCACATTATTCTATTTAAATTTTTTTATTATTTATAAATTTTTAATAAAATAATATTTTCATAAAATATCATTAATTTCATTTTTACATTATTCATATAATTTAACACTAAAGAGATCAAGACAGTGATGGAACTAGAATATAATACCTTAAAACATCACTAAAATTTCATATATATCTTAAAAATTCTCAAAATAATAACAATTCATCCAAATTGTATTACTTCTAATATTTTTAAAATCATTTATTTTAATTTTTATTAATTAAATAAATACAGTGTCATAATTACATAAGCATTTATGCTAATTATTCAATAACTAAAAATTAAAATTAAAATAACATGATAACAAAATTATATTTAAAATAAATATTTATAATTAAACTTATTCTCTTTTAATAATTATGTAAATATTTTAGAGGTATTAAAGTCAATAGAATGTCATTTTGTATTAATTATTTTCTTATAATAATATAAAAAACATAATCAAAGAAAAATGGAACCAAGTGTCCATATATTATAGAGTTAGATGAAAATTTCTAAACTAAAGCCATACAATTAGAACTAGGTAAGTGTTATAGAAATTTTAAATCTTTTTTCCAAAGTTTTAAATTGTTTTATCCTTATTGAGGTGAAAAATATTTAACATGGTTACTATACATAATGACCAAAAATAAAAGGGTCCTATTTACAAATTTTATCCTCTTGATTTCAAATATGGATTTAATTTTTCATGATTAAATTTCTATAAGTGAAACAAATTATTTTTAAAAATATGCATGTAAAATGTGACAAAACACACTTTTTAGAAAAATGAAATGTTAAGCATAAATAGGATTTATTATTATCTCGTTCTAAGAAAAAATATTAGAATAATGTTAAAACATTTTATTGAATATATAATATAAAAAATATAAAATCAAAAACCAATGCTATTTAATTTAATTTATTATGAAAAAAACAATGTTCTCATAAAGATAGTATTTTTTAGAAAAAACATTTCTTTTAACACCTATTTTATAACTTTATACTATATTACAGTTTATTTAGACTTGGGGTTTTTCGTATCATAAGCTATTCAATAAATTTTTATTTGAATGGAAATTTATCATAAAATCTTTTGGTGTTTCGTTATACCCCCCCTATAAAATGAATTTCTCCATTTAAATTATATCACTCTAATATAAAAAATAGGAAATATATGTTTCATCCACATCCTAAAGTTCCCATAAAGATTCCTTGAATTTATAATTCTTCCAGAGAACATTAACCTAGTGAGTAGTCATTATGTAGAACGTTATCTCTAAGATCCAATATTTATACCATTGTTTCTTCATAGAAAATTACATTCTCTAATAATACAACCTCTTAGTTCATTACATGTGAACTACTGGTTATGTACTTGCTCAAGAGAGATACATGGAACACATTGTAAACATGAGAGAGGTTTAGTGGAAGAACAAAGTGATAAGCCACCATCCCTACTCGATTAATAATCTAGAAGGGGCCAATATACCTATGGATCATATTTCCATTCCTTGTAAATTTCATAACCTTTATCCATGGATAAATTTGCAAGAATACATTTTCACCAACTTAAAATTCCATTTTTAATCGATGATTGTGGGAATAACTTTTCTCTTGAATCTAAACTACTTTTAGTTGCGAGTTAATAGATCTAACATTCTATACCATTTTTTGGATAGCTCATGTTACAATATATTTATTTATCTAACTTCATTATAGTATGTCATATTTCCACACTTCTTTCCATATAAGGATTCATAATTATCCATTTGAATGCTCAAGTGAAATATATTGTTGTAAGAAAACTTGATTAGGGGATGTTCTTAATCCCAAACACCATTGAAATACATAGAATGATATCTCAGTATATCCTAAAGGTTTTTAATGATTCTATTAGATTGACCATATGTATAAGGATGATAAGTAGTATAGAAACTCAACTCTATATCTAGATCTTGAAGAAGACATTTCCAGAACATCAATGTAAACATTAGATCCTGATCAGATATAATAGAATGTGGTACTTCATGAAATCTTACCACTTCCTTAATTTATATTCTAGAAATACGGTCAAGAGATAAATATTCATTGATATTAGTGAAATGTACTTACTTCATAACATAATTTAATACAACCCAAATAGATACATAGCCTTTATATTTTTTATAGGAGTTTAATAAAAAAACCCATGGTGATGCTTTCCCATTTACATTCCAGTATGGGTAGTGGTTGTAAAATACCCTTATACTTTTGTTTCCTAGCCTTAATTTAAAAACATACGAAGCACCAAGATATATACTTTTCAAAATCTATTTTCATTTTGTACCACCAGAAATACTCTTTTAGATATTTATACAACTTCATACTTTCAAGATGAATAAATAATGATGAACTGTGGGATTCATCCAGTGGATCCTTATTCAAGTCTAGTATGAATAGAACACATACACGATTATATAACCTTATCATTCCATCACAATCAAGGTTTAACTTAGGAATAATTTTCACTTTCTTTTTTAGCTTTACATCTTCCTTTTTCACTTCTTTAATATTCACTAGGATATATGGTTTAAAACTCATTTGAGTAAAATAAGATTTATCCAATTCCTTCAAGATTTAAAATACATACTTTAAAAATCAAGAAATATTATATCTTTAGTTATCTTAATCATTGATAATCTATCATGATCCTTTCAACATAGATCATCTTCTACCTTGTTTGATTTCCCAATGTGGTAATGTATTGAGAATTCATAATATTTTATCAACTCAAACCATATTATCTACTGTATATTCAACTCTTTATGAGTGAATATATACATTAAACATTTTTGATCAATATAGATGTCACACCTTTCACCATAAATATAATTATTTCATATCTTTAACACAAAAAATGTCACAGGTAACTCCAAATCATGATTTGGGTAATTTTTTTCCTAAAACCTCAATTGGTGTGATGCATAATCTATTACCATATCATTATATATGAGGATGCATCCCACTACCTTGTTTGATTCATCACTATAGATCACAAACCCTTCTCTACTGCAAGGAATTGTAAGTATAGTTACACTAACTAACCTTCTCTTTAGTTCCATGAAATTTTATTCACATTCATTTATCCAAAGGAACTTGTCTACCTAATGAGTTAACTTTGTGAGTGGATTAGAAATCCATGAGAGATTATCTATAAAGCATTTATAATATCCATACAAAGAAATAAAATCATGTATCGGTTGGTATAGGAAAACATTCGGTAACTTATATCTTTGATGGAACCATCGATAAACCCTTTATAGAGATTATATGACCCAAAAATGAAACTTCTGATAGATAAAATTCACATTGGGTAAATTTTTCATACATCTTCTCCTTATTTAGGGTCTTAAAAACAATCCTAAAATAACATTTATGGTCTTACTTACTCTTTGAATATATATAATAATATCATCTATTAAGGCTACTGAAAATTGATCATGGTAATTTCTAAATACTCTATTCATTAAATCCATGAAGATAGTGGGGAATTAGTAAGTCCAAATGGAATCAGTTTAAATTTATAGTGTCCATATCTCATACAGAATTATTTCTTGGGTATTTATTCTCTTTTGACCCTTAAATAATACCATCTCAATTGAAGATCAATCTTTGGAATATATTGACCTCCTTGTAATTTTTTGAACAAATCTTCAATATGGTGTAGTGGGTACTTCTTCTTTATTGTTATCTTATTCAACTCTTGATAATCAATTTAGAGTCACATATATCTATATTTCATTTTAATGAAAAGAACATGTACACTCCAATGTGATTCACTTCGCTAAATGAATATCTTATAAAGATTATCATAGAGTTTTTTCTTTAACTCCTTAACTCAATTGGGTCCATTCTATATGGAGTCTTTGAAATATAAATAGCACCATATAGGAGTTCTATTTAAAACTCAACTTCAATATTTTGTGGAATACTAGAAAAATATTCTGAAAAATATCAATAAAATCACATACATTAGGAATATATTCAATGTTGAGTTTCTCCCCATCCATCTAAAATAAATGCCCCTTTTGAATTGGAATCAAGATCCATACAAAGGATCAAATTTTCATTGGAAGTTCATATTTATCAACACATAAATAGATGATCATAGGTTGGTTCAGAATGAAAAAAATGACTTCCCTTCCTTTAAAATTAATATGGGATTTATGTAAATAAAGTCAATTCATTCCCAAAATAACATCAAATTCAACTAGAGGGAGAATAATGAGATTTTCAGGAAGCACATTCCCACAAACTTAAATTAGATAAGAATAAAATACTTGAGTTGAAAACATCATAATATTATTTTTTTTCTTCTATAAATTAATAATATAATAATTTAGGAGGTATTGTGATTCCCTTATAAAATTTTTTAGATATAAAATATTAGCTAGATCTAGAATCAAAAGAGACATTAGCAGTTCTAGAGTGGATGGTAAGTGTACCTTTCACTTCTTCATTATCATACCCCACATTGTAAATGGCTATCATATGATATCTACCTTTATCTCTAGGATTAAGAGGTTACTAACATTTAAATTGATTATTAACCTTTGGCTTTGAGCACTATTTATCATAATTCCCATACTCCTTCCATTTTAAACACTAGATTGTGGGTGGTGCATTCGATGGTTCTTTTCAAACATCATTGGATAAACTATTCCCATCAATTAGACATTATATTACCCAATGAACTTCCTTTCCACACTTAAAATATTTACTAGTACCTTTACTATTATTTCTTCCATGTTTCCTTCCATGCTTTAAGCATAAATAAATTTCTTTCTTCTTCTCTTCATGATTTTTATAATTTTCATTGAATTACGTCTTTCCCTTCTTATCAAACTATGATATAGATAGGTAACTCTAATCTATATTCCCACCTTGAAAACACACAGACCAATTTCTTTATAGATAATGAATTATCCTATGGATAAAACCATTCGAATACTTGTTTTTAATCCACTAAAGAATCGATCAATATTACTTTCAGGTTGGATGACAATACAAAAAGTGTACCTCATAGTTCTTGTAAAAGTTTCCACATGGATTCTAATATATTCCTCATCCTTCTCCTCTATCATAAGAAATTCATCATCCAATTTCATATGAATAATATGAGTAAATTACTTATTAAAAAAATAGGATCTTAAACGCATCCCACTTCATGGAGTCAATTTATTCTTATTTCATTGTGTTCTTGATAATATTACACCATTGATCTACTTCGCCTTCGAAAATGATAAATAACCAAAATAACTTTTTCATGTTCTGAACAATGGATATTGGAAAATATCTTTTTAGTGGTACTAATCCATTTATCAGCAACCAAGTTATTAGAAGAGCCGCTAAAATAAGGTGGATGTCGCCTCATGAAGGATTCAATGGAATGTTATTCCCAAATTTTCTAATTTGGAATCTCGAGATGATTCAAGTCTTGATAAATTTTCATAATAATAATAATGATATTTTTCATTTCATCACCCATAATATTTTATTTCTCATAAGGAAAGTTATTTCATTATACATCACATTAATCATTAACATAGTTACTTCATGTTCCATCCATTTACTAAAACAAAAAAATCATATTATAAGAAATAATAATAATAGTGAAAACCCATATAATCTTGTAAAATAATTTATAAGAGGTCAAATCATAGGACCATATTTTTAATCTATGACACCTTATGTTTAAACTAGGTTATCCATGATCACCATCTATTCAAATCTTTTATAATGATTCATAAATAAATTTATAATTAACCTAATAATATCCCACCATGGTTTTCAAATGAGGTGTTCGTAAAGGACACACTGACTGTGAACTATAATTATGGATGAGATATACTCAACCAACTATTTTTAGGGTTATTACCCCTAGATTAATTTGTGAAAAAACCACATCCACTTTTAGTATCTGAAAAGTGATGTTTTTCTTGTAAAAGTACACTCTTTTCTTTACCATAACTTGGGAAATTATTCTATACATAGTATTATCCTAAGTATCTTCACTAAATTTTTCTCATCCTAATTTCCCAAAGTTTATTAAAACATCCTTTAATACCAACTATAGTGACTCATACATTTCATACATAGGTATTAAATATTATTAGATGAATATTAATTATATAACATAATGATCCATGATAAAATCATATAAGTCTAGTGCCTTTGGAAACATGGATACATAAAAAACTTTTTCATATGATTTCTACATCATCTCCCACATAATTCATCACAACTTTCACCCTTTTTATACATATCATAATTAAAATCATCCTTTATGTCCTAGGGAAGGGAAGCATAAGAAAGGGTGAGCTCAGATGCTTAGTAAGTGTAAACAAGGGAGATATCAATGATCACATAATAATAACATGAGAATATGGGTCTGAGAACATTAGATTGACTTTTTAAAACTAATCCTAGTATATCATATACCATAATCTTAAATCATGGCAAAACTCTTAGTATTTTATAGGACATGAATCATAAAGGAATCCAAGAACATGAAATATGAGAGCATAATACTGCAATAAGACGTAAATCTTTTGCATACAATAAGAATATAAAATAATTTTTTTAGTATTTAAGGCTCATAACCATGATTTTCATACTGTATGGGGTTAACTCCCCATTCTATAATACCAGTCAAGGCTCACTACCAAGACTATAATAGTAGAAAGAGTCCCTTAACGAACTGGGTTCACACCCTATTTCAGTTCTATTTATCTAATTATATATTCATCTTTACTGAATGAATTAGAGGGATATATAATTCTGGACCCACCTATCACATAAATAAAACCATTCATATGTGTTCCATAAGATCATAAAAAATTCATAATATCATAACCCATGAAAATGAAATAGGTTTTATAAACATTTAATTATATGATAACTTGTTAAAAAAGAAACAGGTTTCATAATCATTTCATCAATTCATCATAGGATAACCCATATAAAGGGAATAGGTTTCACAAACATTTCATCAATTCATCATATCATAACCCATGGAAAAGGAATAGGTTTCATAAAAAACTTTTCATCGTAATCACAAACCATCCAAAGAAATAATAAATATGGAATCATTGAATCATATCCTAATTAAAGATTAATTAACATGAAAGGATTTCATCTATGATTAAAAATTCATTTCAAATATCAGTTGGAACAATTTTTTAGGAAAATACCGTTTGTAAATTAAAATAAATTATTTTCAATATGAAAATTTCTCAAATTTTAAAGAAAATATTTTTTTTAATGTAACCATGGAAAATTATAAATTAATATTTAAATACATTAGTTTTAATTATGTCAAGAAATTTAATTCATGATTTTTAATTTAAAAGAAAACATTAAGTTCATACTTTTGTAAAAAAATCATTCAAAAAATGACAATAAGATTCCATTTATAATATTTTGTAAAAATTTAATCATGGGTATAAATGAAATTAAAAATCATAGGATAATATTAAAAACATTCTTGAAAACATTTTTATAAATCATGGATATGGAAGAAAAAATATTTTGGACTGAACATAGAAATAAAGTTGGATTTCTTTAAAAATGTTCTTCCAGTTTCTTAAGTGATAAGAGAGATAAAAATTAAAAAACATATAATATCTATAAATAACCATAGTATAATTAAATTTATGAGTTTCTTGAGAGTTATATCATGATATTTTTGCATTGAAAACTTAATCATAAAAATCCCAATAAGCAATTAGATTATAACATACAACCCTTACAACTTTAGTAATTTTTGAATCATAATTCCCATAAAATAATAACTTAAAATAAAACATTAAGTTTTAGAATCATAATTATATTTATTATATAACATGATATAGGGTATTTATAAACTCATAATAAAATAATATAGGTGCATAACATAACATATGTCCCAAAGAAGACAATTTGAGATGAAAAACCCTTACCTTAAGTTCGACTTTCTTTGAAAGTTCTCTAATGTCTTGTATTATAAATTAAAATTTCTTAAAATTATAAAAAATAATCATTTAAATAATTATAATATCATATATGATCCATATATAATATTTTAACACCCATTTGTTAATAATTCTTTATTAAAACTGTCGTTTATATGTGTTAACCGTTTTATTTTTCATGGAAATTTCAGTTTAGTAGTTTCAATCCTTTTACTTTGATCATGGTTATATCATATCCAAAAATTTTATAATGATATAAATATTATATATATTTATAATATATATTTATATTATTCCATAAAATTTAGAGGTAGAAAAATGAATTACACAGTTCATGGATATGGTGGGTCATACGTACGCATAAACACTATTTTCACTTTTTAATGAATGGAATAAAAGAAAGTTAAATAAAATTAAACCATTAATAAAACATTATTATATCATATTTATTCATTAAATATAACCATATTATCATCCAATTAAAATATAAATGAAAAATATATTTCATCGCTTTGTGGTGGTGGTGGTTCACATGTACGCACAAGCGACATTATCATTTTCTAACAGCTTGGAATATAAGAAGTTAGATGCGACGTTATAATTATTGAAGAATAATTGTACCATAAATATCATATATTTACTTTAAGAACATTATATTAATAATCCGTGAAATATGGTGATGAAAAATAAATTATAAGACTATGTGGAGGTGGTAGACCACGCGTATGCACGAGCGATACTTTCACTTCCCATTTAATTTAATATAGGGCGGATAATGGTGTTACCATAATCATAATAAAATTTAATTATACTGAGGATACTGAATTTATTATTTTATGATGAATACAATATAATTATAGGAGTTACAAGAATAAATAAATTGAAATAGTTCAGGTAAGATGATTACCACTTCTTTGGTGGGAATCCATTAGATTCTTTCTTAGGAACTTTTGGAATGGTATTTTAATAATACCAAAACATATATTTAGTGAATAGGTAATTTTATAAGATAATTTGGTAGGGATTTTTTGAGATATTATGATCAATAATATGTAATGAAAATAGAGAATAGGTTCCCTTATATAAGTGAGGGGAAGGGCACTCTTGAAATTTATTAAGAGATTAAAATATAATAAATTCATCAAATATAATAAATCCATTATAAATAAAAATGATTAAAAATGTCCTATAATTATAATATATAGAGTTTATGGTTAAAATACTATCATCTAATTAAATTTATATAGTTTTTCTTGTCTTTTAAACCATATATTTTTCTTTAACCCCTTGATTATCTAATTTTAAGCTTAACTATGGTAACGACTTATTCAATATTAAAGAGTTATAATTTTACCTATAATGTAAAAATTGGATCATAAATGGTAAATTGATGAAATTTTATTCCATTTAATATCTACATTTTACTCTTTAAATATTTTTATTATCTTTAAGTAATTAAATAACATATTATTTTCATAAAATATCATTAATGTCATTTTTTACACTATTCATTTAATTTGATACAAAAGACACCAATAAAAATATAGAATTAGTATATAATACTTTAACACATCCATAATATATAATATTTATCAAAAACATTCTAGTAACATGATAATTCTTCCAAATTGTATTACTTTTAATATTTTTAAAAACATTTATTTTTTCTATTAAATGAATAAATACTCTATCGGCATTGCGTAAGCATTTAAAGTAATTATTAAATCAATAAAAATTAAAAATAAATTAACATGATAAAAAAAACTAATTCATGTTGAAAAAAAAATTATAATTGAACTTATCCCCTTTCTTATTATTATGTTAAAATTTTAGACGTATTATTGTCAAGAGAGTAAAATTTTTTATTTATTATTTTCTTAAAATAATATAATGTCCATAATCAAAAAAAATGGAAATGAGTGATAATATTTATAGAATTATATGGAAATGGATGAAATTCAATCATACAATAGGTTAAAGTAATGTTTTAGAGAATTTTAAATCCGTATCCCAAAGTTTTAACCTTATTTTACTCATTTTATAATTACCGAGGTGACAAATATTTACCAAAGTTACTGTTTATAATGACCAAAAATAAAAGAAACCTATTCAAAAAATTTGATTCTAATATATTAAAATATGGGATAAATATTTCAAGATTCAATTTATATAATTTATATAAATTATATTTAAATATAAGGACGTAAAACATGGTGAAAACTACTTTTTAGAAAAGTAAAATTTTAAGCATAAAACAGGATTTATTCTTATCTCATTCCTATAAAAAATATTATATAAATGTTAAAACATTTTATTTAATATTTAATATAATAATTTCATTAAAATCACTTCAAATAGTGATTAATTTGATTCATTAATATAAAAACACATTTGTACATATAAAAACAATTTTTTTAGATTAAATATCTCTTTTACTTTAAAATGATTTAATTTTTATTTATAGTCAATTGATAACCAATGAATTTATTATATACATTATTGGATAAAAAAAATTTCAAATTTTATTTATTTTTATTCATACCCACCAATTTAATGGCTATGTTATAATGATATAACATATTGTGGTTCATTTAGACTTGAGGTTGCGTATATCGCAAGCTATCAAGGAAATTTTTATTTGAAACTAAATATGTAATAAAATATCCTATGTTACATATATACTACCTATTTGAGATATCATATCATGAATTATAATTTATTCATAGTATTTTAATTTTAATTTTAATCATTCTCTTTCAAGGGATTTTGATTAAAATTTTACTTAAGCTGCAAGGGTCTTCTTTGTCATAATTATGATTCCTTGAGTCATGTTACATATTATGAAACATTTTTATTTTGTCTAATATTTGATTAATTTACTATTATATTTATTTTATACACTTAATTTCCTTTTAATTCAAGGAATAAACTAATCCAAATTAATTTCTTTTCTTTATATGTCATTTTACTGAAGTGTTACCCCATTTATAAGAGTTTTTTATGACTCAATTTTCATTTATTGAGTAATAATCATTCTATTAAACTAACTTACTATAAGTTGGTTATATTCTACCATTTATCACATTATGTTATATTATCTCACTATTTTCTATATATTTATATTCCTACCACAAAAAAACCTTATTTCCTTACAAAATATCAACTTCATAAATTTGATCATAAGACTGATAAATAATTTTTTATTTTTCATTCTACAACTAGTAAATATTATGGAGTTTTTATTTAAATTACTAATATTTTTTGAGAAATGGTTCATGTAAATTTTGATTAATCTGGTCCTTTTAATTTTTTAAAACCTATAGAAGTACATCTATTGGTGATATTTTTGAAATTACTCATTTGAATTCAATGGAAGTTGATTCACTACTACCCATAATAAATTCTATAGAAGTTAGACCATAGAATTTTAATTAACTAAAAATTACTTCAATGGAAGATATTGATCCAATATTTGATGATAAAATTACCACTTTACCTAACAACTAGTCAATATTAAGGAGTCATCCTACCAAAAATATTATTAGTGATGCAATTCCACCGGTTAGAATTAAAATTTCTCTAATAAATCAATGTGATCAACCTGAATTTTTATCACAATTACAACCTAAAATTGATGGTGATTATTTAGGTGATAAAATTTTGATAAGGGATATTCGATAATAGATTAATTAATTTTAATGGTATCACATTTATACCATAGTTGAATAACCTAATGATATTTTATTAATAGTATTTGAATGGGTTTTTAGAATAAATGTTATGAAAATGGAAATATTGTTAGAAATAATGAAATACTTTTTCTAAGGTTTATTTTTAAAAATAAGGCATAGATTATGGAGAAACCTTTTCACTCATAAAAATATTATAATAAATTAGAATCTTAATATTCTTAACAGCACATAAATTTTACTATATTTCAAATAGATGTTAAAAGTGATTTTGTTAACATGTACAATCAAGAAAAAAATTTATATAAGAATTCATAGATTATGGTGAAACCTAATCATTGTTAGAAATATTAGAATCTTTCATAATATTACTATAATTTTTAAAATATATAAATTTTCTTATTTCAATTGGATATTAAAATTTATTTTATTAATATAAATGTTCAATAGAAAGTTTATATTGAACAACCTCAATGTTTTTAAAACACTGTATTTCTATAAAATGTATTTAAACATACTAATGCACTCTTTGGACTAAAACATCCCCAAGAGCTTCCAATGATAAAATTACTATATATTTAATTTAATTTTTTTATATAAATTAATATATGATCCAACCATTTTTATAAATAATATTTTTAAAGACACTATAATTATTTAAATTTTTGTCAATGTCATTATTTTTGGTTCAACTAAAAAATCTATTTCTGGTAGTTTTTCTAAACTTATGGAAAATGATATTGAAATAAGCATGATGGGTGAACTCCACTTTTTCCTTGTTTTTGAAATATCTCAAAACTATAAAGAAATATCTTAACTCAAAATTAATATATTAATGATTTACTCAACCATTTTAGTTTTCAAAATCCATCTAGTATAAATACAATAGTAGATACTTCGATCAATATTTATCTTGATAAAACTAGTAAAGATGTTGATCAAATAAATTATAGAAGTATGATCATAAGTTTAATATGTCTTCCAAATATTAGACTAGACATTATATTTTTAGTATTTTTATTTATGAAATTTAAATAAAATCTAAATTAATCACATTTATAATCCTTAAAATTTATTTTTTTGTCACCATAATGGAATATCAAAACTCAGTTTATTTTATTCATCTAGAAATTATTTTGTTCTTAAAAGTTACTCATATTCATAATTTAGGGGTTTTATATTAGATAGAAAAATTATTTCCTAAACATGTTATTTCTTAGTAGAATATTTAGTTCCATGGTCCATTGAGAAGAAACCTTTTTTAACACTCTCTACTACTAAAGTTTAATATGAAATAGTTGTAAGTTTTTATGATCAAGTGTTGTGTATGTAGAACACACTCATGGACTTTGTTTTTAGTTTCACTCAAACTCAAATACTTTTTGATAATAGTAGTTTTATATATTTTTATAGTAACCTGAAACATCACTCACAATAAAATAACATAGATATAAGACACCATATTCTTAGGGATCACACACAAAAAGTAGATATAATTCTCAACTTTATTGGAATATAAAATCAACTTACTGATATTTTTATAAAACCTTTAAATTCATATAGATTTGAACACATTAAATAAAAGATTAGAATAATAAACCTAAATTGATCCTCAATTATCTTCTTTTCAACTAATCTACTAGTATTTAAAATCTCCTTGAGTGGGGTTGGGACATTTTCTTCCATTGGTTTGTCATTTATATTTTCATCAAATTTATATATTTTTTAATTCAGCTTTATATAAATATTCTATCAATCTCATTTTTCATTTCTATGAATGGTCAAAAATCACAGATAAACCTTTCTATGAACCATTGTATAAATAGATATATCATCCATTATTATTGGAATATTATTTTAAGTAAGTTTAATTTCTACAACTATATCTTTTTCTAATTTTTATTTCTCATTTTTTCATTTTTTATCAAAGGGGGAGATATTTAAAACTCATCATTGGTAATATTTCTTAATTATTTGTCAATTTATTTGAATTTTTAAGTATTTTTTTCCTTTTTTTAAGGTAAATAATATTTCCCTATAAATAAATTGAAATTTTAAATATTTAAAATAATTTTTATAATATATATTTTCTCTATACATTTTCAATGGGAATCATTCTATACCATTCACGCAATAAAGGAAAACTATTTGGATAGTAGCATCTCAAATGCCTATATAGGGACTCAAATCTTGAGGATTTTAGTCACACTTAATTTTAAATCTTCTTAATTACCTATTTTATAATAAAATAAATTTCATTGGAATCATATCAAGGAGAGATTATCAGAATATTTATAAAAGGCCATTAGTGAAGCTTAAAGTACCTTCTACCAAAATAGTCAGACCATCATATCAATCTGAATCACTCACATGGATATTTATTGAATAATGTAAAGTTAAAATTTTGATAACTCAAAAATATATCTTATATTATGGAGAAATTATTGATAAAATCCAAAAGATTAGTGGGGAAGATGAAGTTCAACATATGAACTCATTATTAAAAAATCTTGTTAAATCTTGGTTGAAACAGAATTCATGTTGAAAAAATTGAATACATAAAAATATTAAAAGGAATTATTGAAGATTATAAAAGATTAAAAAGTATCATAAGAAACCAAAAGATATGAATGGATAATTCTTGAGATAACTAAATTTCTAATTTCTGATTACATTTTATTATTTCATTATATTTTTCTTTTTTTAGTTCTTTATTTATTTTTTCCTTTATTTAATTTTGAAAATAACAAGGGGGGTTTATGAAAATATAAAAATTTAAAGGTGGATTTATATAGTGATCCAATTCTTTTATAAATATTATTAAATGATTTTTAACATAAATATCTATTAAATATAAACTATGGATTGAAAAGGCTTAGTTTATTTGGAATACTTGGAAATTAAAATAACTAAAATAAAAGTTATTTATTTTAATATATATAATGAGATTCTAAATTCCTTATGATCCTAAAACTTCATGGGATAACCTTGGAGATATATAAAATAAAGGGGTTATATAAAAAGTTTAGTAATGGAATAAACATGATAAGAAAACATAACATGTGATTCAAAGGTATAACTAGATATCACTAAAGATAAGGCTCGTGAGTAATCACATGGGAGAATAAAATAAGGAACATTGTATCCTAAGATCCTATAATCATAGGAAAAGTTTAAGTAACATAAAAAATGATATAAAAATTAATCGGGGCGAACCATCGAGACAATATCACATGGTGGAAAGATTCCCATAATGAAATAGATTCACTCCTTAGTCCCATATATGATGTATCATGAAACTAAAACATTTCGCAATGCATTGAAAGGATGTATAATTCTGGTCCCAATAGTCACATTCATATCATGTACATAAATATGTGTTTCACATAAGTAAATTCATCATAATTTATAAACATAATAATTACCAATAGAAAGAAAATGGGTTGCATAATCTTTCCTCGTATCATAATCAAATGAAATTTCATAATGAAGGAATTTGAGACACAAATATAATTCATGTATTACCCCATAAAAGTAAGGGATGATAAGATAGGTATATATATGTGAGATACATATATATATATATATATATATATTATAATAAAAACATAAATCAAAGGTTTCCATCATGAATGAAAATGTCTTTAAAATATTTCATGAAATATTTATTAAGAAAAATTCCCTTTTCAATTTAAAATCACTTATTAAAAATATTATAATTCAAAAAAAATATTATTGAAAACTTTTTATTTAAAAATAACAATAGAAAATTATAAAGTAAGATTAAAATAATTGAGTGGTAAAGATGTTGGGTAATTACATACATGTTGTATAAGTTAAAAAAATATTCTTTTATGTTGTTATAAAATGTTAAAAAGTACATCATTTGGAAAATGATAGGAATATTCCTTGCACAAAAATATAAAAAGTAAAAAATGGTTAGAAATGTATTTAATAAATAATTTTTATAATTTTCAAAACATTGTTGATAATATTTCTAGAAAACATGTTTATGGAAAAAAAAGGATTTTCGGCCAAAGAGAGAAATAAAGTCATATTTTCTGGAAAGCATTTTCTCAATCATTTTAAGTACCAAATAGATGAAAATAACATTATGACCTAAAATTTAATGAATAAAAATAGTATAATAAAATTAAATGGGTTTATTATACAATGATTAAATAATTTCCTTTAATGAGAACTCCATTATAAAAAATCCCGTTTAAAATGAGATTGAAGTAAAAACCCATAACGCTTTGGGAACTTTTTAATCATAATCCATATAAAAGAAGTAACTTAAAATGAAACATTAAATACCATGATGATAAATTGATTAATGATATTAAATTAAAATGTGTATTATATAAATCTCACAAAATAAGTAAGTGGTTAATATGGCATATGTCTCACGGAAGTAAAAGTGAGACGAGAAATCTCTTACCTTGAGCCCAGACTTTTCATGTATATCCTTTATCTCCTTTATAATAAAATTATATAAATTATTTGTTTTATTAATAACCTTTTCCAAGATTAATACCTTATGATTAAACCATTTACTTCATTTATTTTAATTACATATTTAATTACTTAATCACGTATTTCCACATATGGTGTTTTGAGGACACTCGGTTCATAAATTTAAAAATAGCATCAATGTACTAACTACGGTAAAAGGGTTTATTTTTCTATAATATAAAAAATAATAATAATAAAATATTTATCATTTTTATACATATATTATACTTTTAAAAATAACCATGAATTATGGTTATATAAAATGAACTACATTACAATCATAGAGATAGTAGGTCGTACGTACGCATGTGTAATGTTTCTATTTTTCAACAATCATAATGGAAAGAATGTAAGTGTTATTTTATCTTTCCAAAATAATAATAATATCATAAATATAATTTTATTTATTTAAATACACTTACATATACTATTCATGTGATGTGGTACAAGAAACCAAATCACATCGCTCTGTGAGGTGATAGTCCATCATACACACGAATGATGGTATCATTTTTTAATAAATGGTAAGGTAATAAGGTATGTGCTATGTTATATTAATAGAATTATTAATATTTCTTGAATATAATATATAAATATTAAATCCATAATCATGAATTTTTATGATATGCGATGATGAAAATGAATTACATCGGTTCGTGAGGCGGTAGTCTGTTATACACATAATCAATGGTTTTGTTCCATATTTAATGGAAGAGAAGATGGAAAAATATTATTTCCGAAACATAAAAACATATAATTATATATTATATACTATTTATATTATATTTTAATTTTTAATAAATAAATAAACATGTAAAAAGAGGAAATAAAAAAGAAGGATCTTGGTGAACATGATTACCTTCGTTTAGAAGAACCTCCTTTGGATCTCTTATTAAGGACCCTATGTTTGATCTTTTGGGAATAAAATAATATCCATGATGTGTATAATTATTTTGAGGATATATTTTAGTAGGTTTTTATGTTTCCAATGGCTTCATAGGTGTGAATAAGTGATGGTAGTAGTTCCCTTTTATAATTGAGGAGTGTAATTTTTGTAAATACCCAAAACTATTCAATAATGGGAAGTCACTCTCAAGGAAAGTGCCTAAAAATTAAAAAATAAATTATTGGAAGAGTGATTTGGCCTATACATCCATACAACACTAAAAATAGATATATTTTAAACGTTTTACCCCATTTACATCTAAGTTTACTCACTTTTACCATTTTAATTTTTTTTACCATGATAACTTTTTTTAACGATTTTTACTATTCATTGTGACCAAAAATAAAGTTGACCTTATTATATAATATAAATTATTATTATTATAAAAATTTAATCAATTTAATCAATTTCAATTCAAATAATTGCTATGATTTTATTTAAAATAAAACCCGAAAGTGCAATGAAAAATTTGTTTTCTGAAAAATGCATTTTTTCAACGAAAAGATGATTTTACATTAACTCTATGATTATTAATATTTATTATATGAATTTAAATTCATAAAGTTATGTGTATAATATATAAATTTATTTTAAATTATTACACATTATGTTTTATTTTAATTAATTAAAATGGAGAAATATTAAGCACTTTAAAATAGTTTTTAGAAAATATGTGTTTTTACGCATAAGAATAAACTTATACTAAAATACTATATAAAGATGATTAAAATTTGATAAATAAGATTAAATATATAAAAATAATAATTATGTTTCTTTTGAAATCAAATTAAAATAATAATGGGACTTTTTACTTAATCAATTAATTCATTAAAAATAAATAACAGTTTTACAAAAATCGGTATTTTCACTATTCACTGAAAAGTCAATATTTTTTTTAAAACCCCAAAATTTCACCCTTAGTAAATTTTGATTTGATTATTTCAAAAATTATTTTAATTTTATAAAATAAATTTCTAAAATTTCCAAAAAATAATTAGGTTGGTAATCTATTGTCTCAATAATGTTTTTTAAATTCTTGTTGATTTTGATGCTTACAAATACCCTACTTTTTTACTAATGAAACCAATTTAAATTTTTTCAAGAGTATATTTTTTGATAAATTTATCTTATTATAAACTTATTTTTAGGTTAAATTTTTTATAAATTATTTTGGATATGTTTTTGAGAAGTCTGGAAACACTGTTTATACCCTACGTTTGTAAGTGGAACGTATGGTTTCCAAACCTAAGGTTTGGTAAGGACTGTAATTTTGTTCCAAACATTTAGAGTGAATGTATGGATAAAGTACCCTATGATACTTTAAATGTATAGATCATGAATCATAATTTTTTAACCAACCCTATGTTTGAGGAACTAACGTATGGATCAACAACCATGAAGTCAGCCATTCGTTGTCAACCGCAATTTCAAAGTTAACCCCATGTTTACCTTGCTCAACTACAGAGTTTAAATCAAAGATTTTTTATATTATTTCAACAATGATCTCTCCAAGGTTAAATATTTATTTTAAATCTGTTTAAATACGAATTCTAAGGCTCATTTTCAATGAATTAAATCGTTCTTATTTCTAAGGTAGGTTATGATTTTCTTTAAACATTCAAAATTCAGATAGTCATGATTCATCTGGTGATATTATTTGGATAGGTTTAACTAGAATAAAATTGATTCTTTATTTTTAAATAAAAGAGTTATATCAATAAAAAATGTGAAGTTATTTTTTTTGTAACAACGTATATGCTATTCTAAAGAGCTATATATTTGAGACATACATGTTTTAATATTCTCTTATTTGATTATCATATTTTTTTGTTGAAATAAGTATGTTTATATATTTCATGAAGATCATTTGTAACTAATATCTCTTCAATGCATTTATTTCTTGAATACTCTTATATATGAAGAAGAATATACATTATTTCTCAGTGGTTTCTTCAACTGTGAGTTAAATATATTTCTCAACAAATCAATCAATCTTGATTTATTATAGTATCTACTTCACATCCTCAATCATGGTGGAGTATCATCTTCTCACACTAATTTTTGGATTAAAATTTTTTCTATAAAATAACTTGTATTTTTATGAGGTTTAAACTCCATATGCTCAGTTTTAGAGGTCTTATTATAATAGTGCATATTTATTGAAAATCATCAATATCACTGAGAGAGTGTTTTTTGAGTGTACTAGGGGATATTTGTGCCCCAAACTACTATAAAAATTATCGTGTTATTCTTCTCTATTTTTATATTGTATAATTTTCTTAAATAAGATAATAGTGTATGTATTCATAATATATAACAGGGATAAATTTTAAGTCTATCAAGATTATTAAAAGTAAGAAATTCACCTACCCTCTTATGTATCTTCATATTATTCCGACCTAGAAATTGGTATCAGATAAGTAGTTTTTGAATAATTCTAATAAGATATATAAATATAAAGTAAAAGGTCTATACAAAGATAGATGTCTATGGAAGAACTAAAATAAGAAATATCCATGATCCAAACCCCATAACTAAATGGATTAAATTATGGTTTTTGTAAATAAATTATTATTATCTATTTAAATAATCTTGGTTTCAATGTCTATATGAATATATTCAAACCATATGTAATCTTGGGAGAACCAGAAAAGTGGGATGCTATAAAGGAAACTGGGTATGATTTCAATTCAAGGAACATGAATGTGATTACATGTAGAATCTTTCCAGAAGATTTTAATCATGTATGTCTATGTTCTAATCCCTATGACATGTGGAAAAATATCATAGTTTCTTATAAAGGGACTGAAAATGTAATTAAATTGTGATATGAAACTACAAAGCTAAAATTAAACACCTTCATTATGTATGATGGTTTAATAATCACTCAAATTATTACAAGATTTACTAAAATAGTTAATGTATTTCTATATTGGTAGATCTATTTACTCAACTAGATCAATATTTAAAATTTTTAATAGTCTTACCCTCTAAATGGAATGGGATATTTTCTATATTTAGAGCATCCAATTATATCAAAAATCTAACATTGAATGAGTTTATTGGAACTCTAATGATGTATAAATAATAAATGAAAGCTAAATTTAAAGATCATATGTTGAGAAAAAGGGAAAATATTTACCTTAAAGTAACTGATCAAATTATGAAAAGAAATCAAAAGTGGAAGTTGTATACTCAAATGATTCAGAAAACTCATATTCTAAAATAGAACTGGCTCATCTAGAAAAAATATTTATTATATTTTATAAGAATAAGAAAGGATTCAACAAGTTTTTAAACAATATCTAGAAATATGGTTGAGGAGTTAAAAAGTAAGATGCTATGAATGAAATAAAAAGGGTTATATCAGACTTCATTTCCCACAACTAAAAGAAGATAAAAGAAAGATAGAAAAGAAATAAATGAAGTATCAAATATGAGATAATTATGAGTGTAAATTTAAGAAATCTATAAAGTTTGAATGGAGTGTTCCTAAGGACTCCATCAATACTTCTAAATCTAATTCAAAAAAGGATTCAAATAATATAAATGTAAATATGTTATTTTTGGATAAAGAGAAAGAATTAGTATATTATTATTATTATTGTTCTTTTAACAATAAAAGTTTTTATTATATTAAATTTTCTTCCTACTTCTCAATGATTGAAAAAAAAACTATGAATCTTTAGTAAAAAGAATAAATCTCTAATGAATATTCTTAATTTTTTCTTAAATGAAAAATATTCCAAGTTAAAATATCACTTACAACTAAAATAAAAAATTACAAAATCTACCTCAAACTATATTTCTCATGAAATTAGAATCCAAGAGTTGGAGGATGAAATAAATTTATTCCAAAGTTCTATAATTATATTAACTAAGGGACAATAATCCATCAATTATATTCTTGGTAAATATTTTCATAAAAAGGATAAATATAGAATGTGGAGGAATTGAAAAAATTTCTAAATTATATAGAAATGATTTCATACCAAATTTTAAGAATAACTTCTTATCTAGAGTCACTTTTCATTATTGTGGAATTAATGTTCATTATTCTAATAAATATTTTTTAAGAAATACCAAAATTAATGGTATAAAAAGGATTTTATTTCTAGAAATATGGCTAAAATTAGTCTTATAAATTTTAGAAAAATTAGGCAAATATGGTTACCCAGATCTTTAATTGCTGGCATAGATAGTTATAAGAACATTTAGGTAATAAAACAAGATTTTATTCAATGTTTTTATAGAAAAAAGGACACAAGAACAAAAATATATTATAGTATAAAAAAATTGGATGATAAATAAATATGATTGGAGAATATTCCAATTTTTATACATTTTAAAACTTAGATGGAGTCCTAGTTACCTTTGGTGGTAATGAAAAAGGGAAAATAGTTGTAGTTGGATCAATTGGAGATCCAAAATTAATTTTAATTAACAAAGTTCTCTATATTCAAGGGTTAAAGTACAATCTGATAACTATCTATCAACTATATGATTATTGTTTTTATGTTTATATTTCTAACAATTTCTCTTATATTTTTAAATATTAACTACCTATGTTTAGAGAACCCAAAAATGAAAATGTGTATACTTTTAATATTATTCCATGTGTGAACAACAAGTGAATTTTTTAACTATTGAGACAAATGAATAATGGATATGGAATTGGAGACTTAGAAACTATAATGTATGTAATTAGTAAAAATTATCTAATAAACACTTAGTTTATGATTTTCTTAGTTTTAAATTTTATAAAGATATATTTTGTTATGCATGTCAAATAGGAAAGTAGCAGAAGTCATCCTTTAAGTTTATTAATGAGGTTTCTATATCTAAACCACCAGAACTTATCCACATGGATTTTTTGGTCCTTCTAGTAGAGAAATATTGGATGAAAAATATTATATTTTTTTATTTTAATATTTTTTCCTATTTACTTGGGTTTATTTTCTAAGACATAAAAGTGATAATATCTCAGTTTTTGTTTTATTCTAAAAAATTGTTCAAAATTAAAAATATTTGAAAATAATTTCACTTGGAAGTGGTCATAGAGGAGAGTTTGATAATCAAGAATTTAATTCTTTTTGCTCAAACTTGGGTATTAAACATACCTTATCTACTCCAAAAACGCCTCAACAAAAAGTAATTGTAGAAAGAAGAAATATTACTATTCAAGAAATTTAATGGACTATGTTAAATGAATATAGTATTCCAACCTATTTTTGGGAAGAATCTATTAATAAATCTTATCGGATAATGAATATATTTTTAATAAGACCCTTTCTTAAAAATAAACACTATGAATTATAGAATAAAAAAAACCTAAAGCTGCATACTTTAGAGATTGTGGATGTAAGGTGTATATATTGAATACTAATGAAAACCTTGTTAAATTTTATCAAAAGACTGATGAAAGAATATTTCTATGAAATTTTTCTACTTCTAAAGCTTATAGAGTTTATAATAAATATTCAATGATAGTTGAAGAATCTATTCATGTGAAGTTTTATAAAAATTCCCCTTTTGATCGCAGAAAAAAATAAAATAGATGAAGTTACTAATTCTTTAGACAAATTGAGACTTTAATCACCAAAAGATGATTTTGAAAATAAATTAGAATACAATGAAATTCAGTCTATTCCAATCTAGAATAACATGAAACTAGTGAACCTGAAAGTTCCATACCAAGACAACCCAGAACCTTGAAAGATTATTCTTTAGAAACTATTATTGTAGATCTTGATACACAAGTTAGGACTATAAGGACTCTATGAAACCAAGATAAATTCTCTATCTTCCTATATCAATTAGAACCTAAAACAATATAGGAATAATTAAGAGATAAATTTTGTTTAATAGATATACAATAATAAATTTTTATAGTTTATAAGAAATAAAATTTGGGAATTAGTTGATAGTCCATCAACTCATCTAGTAATAGTAACCAAATGGGTTTTTAGAAATAAGTAATATGATAAAGGGTTAAATGCTAGAAATAAAGATATATTAGTAACTAAAGGATATAATCAATAAGAAGGGTTATATTATCATAAAACCTTTTCCCCTATTTATAGATTATAATCTATTAAAATTATTTTACCATATTCATTATATATTAACTTTAAAATATATTAGATTGATATAAAATCAGATTTCATAAATGGATATTTAGTGGAGGAATTATATATTAAATAGACACTGGGTTTTAAAAAACCCCATCTACCAAATTCTATTTTCAAACTTACTAAACCTCTTTATGGCCTTAGAAATCACTAAGAGCTTGGTATGAAATATTGAGTTATTCTCTACTAGAAAATGTATTTTTTGTTGAATTGGAAATTCCTAATCTCATTAAGAAAACTATTTGTTCATATATTTTATCAGTACAAATTTATGTATATTATTTTATCTTTATTTCAACTAATAAAAATATTTTTAATGATTTTTTAAAACTTATGCAAATGGAATTTGAAATGAGTATGATAGGATCATAAAATAATTTTCTTAGTTTTTAAATATATCAAAAAGATTATGGGAATGATTTAAATCAAATAAAATATATTATTGATTTATTTTAAAAGTTTGGACTTGGAAAGAGTAAGAATTATATAACTCCCTTATGTACCAATATAAAACTTGATTTGGATAAAGCTATAAAACCAATTGAAATCAAGTTATATAGAGTTATGATTGGAAGCTTATTGTATCTTACTACTATTAGACTAGACATTATTTTTTCTATCAATTTTTGTGATAGATTCAATTAAAACAAAAAATAATCCCATCCTATTATTGTTAATATAATTTTTTATATTTTAAAGGAACTATTTTTTAATGTTTACTTTACCCAAAAAACTTCTAAATTTAATTTAATTTCATATTTAGATGCTGATTTTGGTGGTTGTTGGTTAGATATAAAAGTACCTTGAGAACCTGTCACTTTTTAGGTAAGTCCTTAGTTTCATTATCAAGTAAGAAACAAAATTTATTTTCTTTTTCAATTGATGAGGTAGAATATATTTTTTCTGGAAATTACTATGCACAAGTGTTGGGATGAAACACGTAATTATGGAATTTGGACAAAATTTTAATAATATTCCTATTTTACGTGAAAATAAAAGTTCAATTAATATTAAAAAATAAATTATGAGTCACTCAATGACTAATAATAGTGATATAAGACAACATTTTATAAGATATAATTTTCTAAAATAGGATATATCATTGGAAGTTTTTTATTCTAAATATCAACTTTTTGATATTTTCAATAAACCACTTCTCACTACTAGTTTTGAATTTATTGAGGAGTTGGGTATATTTAATTTTAAATAAAATTTTTATTATATTTAATTAATCATTTTATTTTTAATAAAATTTATTTATTTATCTATTTAAAAAAATTAATAGTTTAGTTTTATTTATTTTTATTAATTTTGTTTGTTTTACTTTGTATTCAGTTATTAATTAATTACTAGTTTTTTTATAAATTATGGATTTACTACTCTTTTTAAAAAAATATTTTTTTCAAAATTATAATATGTAATGATTAATTCGATTATTTTGGATTGATAAATCAAACTGATGTTAACGAAACCATTAGAAACTACCCTTTATCTCTCTCTTACCATTAATCTCGAACATTTTTAACTTTCAAAACTCTTGATTTCTCTTCAAACCCTAAAATATGAACATGAAACCTTCATATTTTCTATAATGGAAAAGACAAAGAGGATAGAATAATGTGGAATGAGTGAATCTAAGTGCCAAAAATCTTCAGGATTTGACAGAAGAGTCCTTTAATGGAAGGCTGTTGATTTTGAGAGGCTATTTTAGATAAACCTAAGCAAGCTCTAGATTCTAAAGGTTTAAAATGTTTTTCAATATTAAAAATACTAAGTATGTTTTCAAAAATAAACTAAAATAGTTTTATGATCACATCCAATTTAGATTTGGAGAGACATAAGATGTAGTCGCCACAAAGGTAAATAATGTGGAGTTTTTGGCCTCTTAGTAGAAATTTCCATGTCTTTTCAATGTCCCATGAAATGTTTTTTCAATTTAATCTCCGATCTATTAGAGATAAAGATCATAAATCTAATGATGTTATGTATTTTATTTTTTATCCACCCGATTATGAAATATTCTTGTAATGTATCTTAAAGCTTACTAGAAGGATCTTGTTGTATTTATTCAATCTATAGTATTTCTTAGGATTTACTAGTAAGAGAAAATTGATTTTCTTGACATTTATATCATTTTTTTATGTTAATAAAAATAAAGCTGAATTTCTATAGATATATTATGAGGTATATGCATCAATTCTATCAAAAAGAGGATAGAATTTCTTTGTATCCATATAGGAGACTTATTTCTCTTTTATTGTATAGAAATAATAAGATTTGTAATATTCATATAGTTTTAGATATCATCATCGTAATATTATTTTTACTGGAACCTTAAGAAAATTTGGTTTCTTTTGGAGCACCATGAAATGAAATTTGATTCTGACTGGTATTTATGAACTATAGGTATCTAGCGAACATTCTCGGGGGGAAAGGAAATTAGAATTCAGCTAGATCAGTACAAATTCATGCTAAAGAAATTGGTAAATCAACAATAGATGTTGTTGTTGAGGCAACAGGAAATATAAATAGGGTTGGTATAGGTGACCCAACTATTGTAGGAGGTTTTCACCAATCTCTTAAAGAGTCCATAGAATAATCCAACAGTGAGACTCTTATTACAAGGGATAGAAAAAGATAAGATAATTTGGTTCATGACAAATTGAATAAGGTTGAAGAAGTTTAATAACCATTGTGTATGGGTGTTGCATTTTATTCTGTAAAAAAAATAAATGAAAATCAAGATGAGCAAGAGGTTCATGGAGAATAACATGTTAAAAAGAATGCTCAAGATGGTGAGAAGGTGCACACATTTTTTGTCAAAACTAAGAATTGAATGAAAATAATATAGTTTCTATTAGTGAAGAATCTTTTGAGAAGATTGTTAGTGAATATAGTGTGCCATAAACCAAGAAAAAATTATTATCTAACCTAACACCTAACTCAGTTCATGGCAAGGCCAAAAAGGTGTTCTGATTCCCACAGGCTGGCAACTAGTTCCTGGGTATCAAAAATTCACCATGGGAATGATTTCACCAATTTATATTTTCATGACCAACCATCCAAAATAGACATTTCGATAAAGAATAACCAAAAAAAATAGGACTAACAATATTCAGAATCAAGTTTTTATAATTTTACCCCAAAAAATACTATAAAGGAAAGGAAAACAAAAAATATCCCAAAAACCTCCATGCAACATGAGAGACATAACCCCAAAGACACCACCACCAACACCTGCAATAGGGAACACTAGAAACCTTATCCACCATCATCTCCCTGACACATCTTTCCCTTACCTTGGTTATACATAAATAAGTCTACAAACACCTAAAGGTATATGTAAGGTGTGAGCCAAAGAGCAATAGGATTCCACACAAAAGAAAGGATTCCATACTAAAAAATTAGAAGAAAAATTGAAATGAACATTTTATACAAAAACCCTAAAAACATTTTCAAGAAAACATTTTAAAGGAGACCCATTATTAAGGAAACACTTTAAAGGAAAACCATTTCACAACAACTTACTTCAAAAATAAATACACAAATATACAGACAATTTCCACCATATACTAATGGATGGAACCACATTACATAATCTACATGTCATAAGTGATCACAATAGGTAAATTCCTATGGGTAATCTAGCATAAGTGAGACACTATAACCTCGTACCTTGGTGAAACGTGGTATAGTAACAAAAAACATTAGCTTTCCCATGCATGATCCACAAAGAGGGAACATCCCATAGACTTAGTGGTCTCCAATAATCATCATAATTTAGCTAGTGTTTTGATAGTCAATCCTGCTAAGTGAAACTAGTACTTTCCACTTCTATGTCAACTAGTTTCAATACAAGAGAAGAAATTAGGACTTTCCACTTTAGTATCACTAGTGTACTAGATATAGTCATCCCACCTAGATACCTAATATTCATTTTGTTCTCAATTTCACATTTCTCATATCACACAATTCATCACATTCACAAACACATTCCAAGAATTATAAACACATCGAGAAAATCACTGCTTTTACAAACTGTTACATGGAAACCACCATTTTCCATAAAAAATCACCTTCCATTTTACACACACCAAAACCATTTGGAAACAAATTTCACACCATTTATATAACTCATAAAACACATTTGGAAAACTAAAAGAAAAAACATAATAGATTCAACCATTTCTATGGGTTAAACCCTTCTAAATCCAAACATAAACCAATTTCACTTTAAACCTACTTCCCAATATTTAAACAATTCACAATTCAATTTAAAATTTCACAATAAGAAAGTTATTTTTCCATAAAAATCCATTTCCTTTTAAAAATTCACTTTCAACTACACTTGTACCTCAAGTGCCTTTGAAAATGTATTTCTCACCTTTCATACAACCCATTAAACACTTACATGAATCACCATAATAAAACACATAAAAACATATCTATTTTCCTTTATAAAAATCTATTTTGATCACATAAGAACATCAAACCCTTCAAAAATGTCTTTCACAGCCCAAAAGTAAATCATATAGCACATATAATTAACCAAGAAAGCATATCAAATCATCTAAAAATGTTAGAGTGTATAACCACCTACCTAAAGTGTATAAACTTCCAAAAAATGATGTGAAACCACAATAGTACCACCATAAGACCCTATAAAAGAAATATCCAATCATAAACATCAATATTAAACCCTAAGAATCAATATTTTATACTAAATAGGTCACCCATCCTATTAGAGACATGGAAACCCAAGAGATAATATGAGAAACCCAAGAAAAGAGAAGAAATCAAGTAGAACAACTTACTTGAAGATTTATTAGAGTTTACAAGAAAAATCCACCAAAAATGGTGATCCAAGGGATACATGGGAAGGGGAGGAAGCTCCTAGGGTTGGTGATCTCAAATGGGGGAGAGAGAGGTGGATTTGGGGCTAAATCCTGAGGGGAAACATCCAGAATTTTAATATTTTTAATGAACTGGACAAGTCACATGGTTATCATGAATGGTTTTACAAATAATGAAAAAAACATGTGCCCCTTACTATATAATAAATACATACCACATGTTTATCCTTCATATTTTATAAACCATGAACTAACCATGCAATCAACCACTATCCAAAAACACCACTTGGTTGTAGGGTTACCTGGGAAAGGGAACACAATTTTCCAAACTGTGTTCCAACCGTTCACCACCTGTTGTTAACCCAAAAACTCAATTTCTCATAAAACATAAATGGGGGAACTCATGGACAAAAACTAGACTAAAAATAAATAAGGAAAATACCTCATAATTAAACTCTTCACTCCTGGAACTTGAGAGAAAAATTGAGATCCAAAAATAAACCGAAACCAAGGGTCAAAACAAAACCCAGGTGTAACAATTCTCCCCAATATAATGCTTTCTACCTCCAAAAATCCATAATACAGCTTGATACCAAAATAAAAAACTGATACTTCTCTATAGCTCAAGTATATTACCTATAAATATCAAATGAGACGAAAGCAAGAACACCACGAATGGAAACATGGATTCAAAAGATTTAACTTTGGAGACCAAAATGGACTCCCCATATATGCCTTTTACTGCCAGAAAGCCAAAAAACCTCCAATTGACTAATCAAAATAACATGAGTTCTTACAACCACATGATCCAACCTCTCAAGCCAAGAACACTTCAGACATTTCCAAATGAAACTCATACCTCTATGTAAAATGAATAAACAAACCCAAACCACTTCTGAAGAAATACTTCTATAGCCATACTTCAACAAAACTAATGTGAACACTCCCACCCTAACACTTACTCAAGGGAGGGAACCAGGATTAGATATATCCAAATGAGAATATCCACTTCTAAGATAGCACTAGAAACTAAATCATATTATTAACATAGGGAGTCCTGAATAAACTCCCCACCATTTGAAAGGAGCTAGCACAAATTTACTCAAGAAGAAATTGCTATGAGACCTATCGTGGGTCTCCCCACCATAAGAACCAACCAAATTAACCAAATAGAATATTCCAAAAAACCCCTCTATTGACAAGGGAAACAACCGCCCAAGATACGGTCTATAATTGAAACTAATTCACAATGGAGAACTGCACAAGGATAACCAAACAGGGGTCTACATTCAGAAATCTCAACCACTGGAATTCCAAGAAAACGAGACTATCATGCCTCCTTATGACCAAAGAGGAGTTTCCAAACCACTTGATCCACAATGAGAACATGATTCCTCTATGTCTTTTTTCTATAAAATAGGATCATTCAAAATGAAACAGATACATAAGAAGCTTAAACTTCCCCGATTTACCACATTGAATACAAAATCTAGAACAAGATCCCTTACACCCTTGGGGCTCCTGAATGCATGTGATATTCACTCCAAGGCTTATGTATGGATCCCTGATGTTTGAATCATCTCCTCTCTTACAACTAGAAGCTGATAATCCTTAATCATAACACTTTATTCGGCTTCATGAGTGACCACACAACAATCTAGGTAGAGTCGAAAGAACAAAATACCCCACAAGACTCACTCTACTCCAACATGACATTTTCACCAAGACATGGACTTGTGATCTACACAAATCATCATATTTCATTCCAATTATGAAAAACTATAATTAAGAACACATGGAAGACACCTTCATTTAGAACAGAGAAATTTAATATTTTTGAAAGAAAAACACTCTCCCATTAAAATGGAATTTCTCAAAATGATCAATAACATCAACTTTTAAACTTTAAAGAGAAAATGACACAACAAAAAACCTCTATACATGAGCATTAAAACTGAAGAATCATTAAAAACAGAGATACTTTAACCAGGTCCCAACATACCATAACTCCTGAAAAAGGGTAGGGGTGTCTCTTTGAAGAGGTGGACATAGCTCCACAATGCTTCTTGAGAACACCCCAATAGGACTGTTACAAGTGACCTAAGAATACATATACATGGAAGGACTTGAAGCATTCATACATGATGACTTCTTATGACCATACTCACCACACTAATGGTAAATCATGATCCAATGCTTGAAAGAAACTGATGAAATATCTAAAGGCCTTCTTAACACCACAGCCAACACCAATATCTTCAAGAAGCTTTCCATTACTGGAATTCCCTTCACCACTTCCAGGGTGGACCTTCTAGCATAAAGATGGAAATATTTACTCTTGACAACTCAGAAAACTCATAGGAACTAAAGTTTCTTTTAGGTATCCATATCTACTCTTCTAATTTGAGAGGAGCCACTTGACAGAAAAAATAAGTGGATTCAATTTTTGAAACTCATGAATAAATTCATTACATTGATTAAGTGGAGGGTTTGAAAATGGTGAAACAATTGTGGACTCACTTAGAATATGAATTAAATCTTGTGGGGATGTACACTAGCCAACAAGGAAACCAAGAACATAGATCAAGTCGATCAGTCATCCAAACTCACTGAAACCAAACATCAAACACACAGGGATAAACTCAAAATATTCCCAAAAAAATTCTCAAAAGATTCCAATTACTATTATCTCAAAACCAAATCATCAATAAGAACCCAAAATTGGAACACCATTCATACAAGATGAGTTTTAAAAATCAAAAAACCTCACCGGTGACATTCCTAAATCACATAGAGACACACCACACAACTACTGGTTATCGAAACATCACATTTTCTATTAAAATATCCTTTGAAAATAAAACTGGCTTGGTGGGATGCACACTCACCAATGGTATTCCATAGATCCCCACACATGCATATTCTCGTTCCAAATTGAGAACCCATCACCTCAGGTAATCAACCATTCACATTTTCACATATTTCCCTATATGTGGTCACTTATGGAAATACCAAAGGTAAAAACAAAACTTTTCCTCTTTATAAAAAAAATATCCAACCCACACTTTCAACTTTTCAATTCACTCCCCACTTAAAAATTTTATAAAAAATTTCAAAATCGCACTCACCACTGAGTCAAAATCACATTCAAATCCCACACATCAAACTATTTCATATTTTATCAAAATAAAATCCCATGGATTCTATCCAAAAATCCCAATTTATCACATTCAAAATATTTTTGACATCTCAACAAACCACACTTAAAATAGATTTCCAAAACCCTTCTTGAAATAGTTCTTGTTTTCCAAACAATCAATTTTGATAAACCACAAGTTTTAATTATGAAAATCCAATTCTCATTGAACTCGTCCCCCATTTATTCAAAAATAATTTTATAAAAATACACTTTTCTAAATATTCCTTCAAAATGATTCTTAAAATCTATTTTCCAACTTCCCAAAACCAAATCATTTCCACCTCAAATTTAGTTTACCAAAATTTTGAAACAAGAGTTTTAAAAAAAAATTAGAACTCAAGAAGGCACAAAATAGATTACAAGGGGTAAACTAGTGTCGATGGGTGACTTGGACACATGGTTTGTGACAATACACCAATCACCCCACTATCACAAAGATACTTTTTAGACCATATCCCTATCTCTACATGTCTTTCCAGGACATGTGAGATCACTAAGACCATTGACCCAACTCTCTTTTCATTTCCCAAATACAAAAAAAAACCTCAAGGACCAAACAAACCAAAAGAAACCTGAATTCCTATGGAAATTATAATGTTTTCATGAGGTGTGATAGTCGAACACCCTACTTGTAACCAGAAATTCAAGTCCTGATAGTCTTAGCTCCAGTCTATCTAGACTCTTCCCCAAATAACATGACTAGAAAAGAGCATAACCCAGATCTAATACCATTTTTTCATGAACTAAGATGGAGTGTCATCTAACCTAATACTTAACATAGTGTGTGGCATGTCATAAAGTTTTTATTAATCCCCACAGGCTAGAAACAAGTATCTGGTTATAAATAATTAAATTTGGGAATGATTTTACCCATTTATATTTTCATTAAAAACCAACAGAAATAGACATTTGGATAAAGAATAACTAAAACCAAATAAGGAATAATAATTTTCAGAATCAAGGTTTTACAAATTTAAACCAAAAACCATAAATACTACAAAGGAAAGTAAAACACAAAACATCCCAAAAACCTCTATGAAACATGAAGTACATCACCCTCAGTCCACCACCACCAACACCTGCAATAAAGAATACTAGAAACCTGATCCACCATCATCTTCACAACACATATTTCCTTTACCTGGGTTATACATAACAAAGTCTACAAACACCTGATGGTGTATCTTGGGTGTGAGATAAAGCCAAGTAGAATTTCACCCAAAATAAAGTATTTTATTCTATAATATTATATGAAAAAATGAAATGTAGATTTTATAAAAAAACCCCTTAAAACAAATTCAAGAAAACATTTTTAAGGAAACCCATTCTTAAGGAAATACTTTCAAGGAAAACCATTTTACAACAACTTTCTTTGAAAATAAATACACCAAGATAAAAACAAGGTACACCATATACTGATTGATGAAAACACATCACATAAGCCAAATGTCACAAGTGAGCACCATAGGTAAATCCCTAGGGGTAATCTTACACAAGTAAGACATTAAAACCTCATACCTTAATGAAACGTGGTATAGTAACCAAAACCATCATCTTTCTCATGCATGAGACACTAGGTAAGAATATCCCATGAGCATAGTGTTATCCAATCAACATAAAAATTTAGTTACTATTGTAATCACCAATCCATCTAAGTGAACCCAACACTTTCCACATCTATATCAACTTATGTAAAGACACTAGAATAAATCAGGGCTTTCCACTTCTGTATCACTAGTGTACTAGATCAATTCGTCCCACCTAGATACCCAAGATTCCCTTTGTGCTCAATTTCACATTTCACATATCGTACAATTCATCACTTTCACATACACATTCCAAGAATTATAAAAACACTAGTAAAATCACCGCTTTCACAAACCATTATATGGAAACCACAATTTTTCATAAAGAAATCACATTCCATTTTACAAACACCAAAACCATTCGGAAAAAAAAAATTCACACCATTTAAAAAACTCATAAAACTCATTTGGAGCACTTAAAGAAAAGTAAATAATATATTCAACCATTTCCATGGGATAACCCATTCCAAATCCACACATAAACCAATTTCACTTTAAACAAGATTCCCAACATTAAAACAATTCACAAGTAAAATTAAAATGCAAAACAAGGAATTAATATTTCCATAAAAATCCAATTCCTTTAAAAAAACTCACTTTCAAATACACCCGCACCTCAATTACCTTTAAAAACACATTTCTTACCTTTTAAACAACCCATTAAACACTTCCATAAAGCACCACAATAAAACACATATAAAAACATATCCATATTCCTTTATAAAAAGCCATTTCCATCATATAATCATGTTAAACCCTTCCAAAACATCTTTAACACCCCCCAAATAAATAATAGAGAACATATAATTAACTAATAAAGCATATCAAAGCATCTAAAAATGTTGGAGCATGGAACCACCTACCTCAAGTGTAGAAACATATTGAAAATGATGTGAAACCACAATTTCACAACCATAAGACCCTATAATGGAATGATCAAACCTTAAACATCAATATTAAAGCCTAATAATCAATATTTGACCCTAAATAGGTCAATAATGACACTAGAGAGATAAATCCCTGATTAAGAATAAGAGAAACCCTAGAAAAGAGGGAAAATCAAGGAGGAGAACCATTTACTTGAAGATTTATTGGAGTTTACAAGAAAAATCTACCACAAAAATATAGATGAAATGGATCCATGGGATGGGGAGGGGGTTATTAGGGATGGATATACTAAATAGGGGAGATATAGGTGGATTTAGGGATAAATATTAAGTGGACACATCTAGATTTCATATTTTTTTTAATGACCTAGACAATTCACACAGTTTTCTAACAAGGTTTTCCAAATCATACAATAATTATGCACCCCATACTATCCAAGTAGGAAATTACACAAGGTCAGAACACATGATTATACCACATGGTTTATAAACTATACGATAACCGTGTGATCATCCATTGTCCAAAAACACAACTTGGCAACATAGTTACCTCAGCAAGGGCGCACGGTTTTCCAAACTATTCACCTATCGTGCGCCACTTACTGTTAACCCAAAAACTCATTATTTTCATAAAAAGTCAAGTGGGATACTCATTTAAAATAAATATACTAAAAATAAACAATGTAAATGCCTCAAATTTAAAACCTTTCACACTTGTAACTTCATAGAAAACCCGATATCAAAAAATAAACTGGAACCGAGGGTGAAATCAAAACCCGAGTTTGACATGGTGATCAAAAAAATTTTATTAGAACTTTGTTATCATAATCTAGTAAAAATATTAAAGGTTGTTCCCTTACTGTGGTTAAAGTATGAAAACCCTCAAAAAATATAGAATAAGTATCTTCTGGTTATCTTATTTCAAAAATAGAATATTTGGTTTTAAAATTTAATTAGATAAAAAAGTGAATAAAAATTTTAAAGTGAGGTGGAAGTTTATAGAAAATATTTAGAAAATTTTATGTGTTCCAATATTCCAAAAGTATATTTGGAATATATTCAAGATCATCTACAAAACCTGAGTTAAAATACTATTTCCAAAATTTATTTTTATGAATTTAATAGAAAAATGACTAACCATATTGGGAAAATAAGAGCATATTTAGTTTCTAAGTTATATTTTATAGAATTAATAAAATAACTTGGGAGTCAATTTGAATCTATATAAAGAATATCATTTCAGTAAAGGTATTATACTTCTAGTCATCCAACTTCTCAAGATTTGATAAGGATATTTTAATCTAATACAGTAGTGTTTTCTTTAATAAATGATCATATTGAGAACCATCAGTGTGATAGTATTCCACTTCACACTTTTCTAGGTAATAAAAAAGATTTTTTTTATAGATTGACTTCTGATTATCCAGGTATTATAAACCTGGTCAATCAATTAAGTGGGATGATGCAAAATTTTGTATTGTCTGTAGATATTTTTCATGAGTTTCTAAAAGTAAATTTAATTGTAGGTCTGAAAATTAGACTGGAGTCCAAGATTTTGATAAAATAGTTGGTTGTGATGTTTAATCAGAATTTTGAAGCAATTATGAGAGAAATTATTTGATATTCATTTACATATAACTCCTTATATTAACTAGATCCTTTTCTCTCATTCAATCCTATTTCTTAACCTTTTACAACCATATATTATTTTTAATAACAGGTGAATTTTAATGAAATTACTTTCTTCATTATAATTATGTTTCTTTACTTATTTTTTATCTATGTAGATCTATTGATTCGATAGGAATTAATTTTTATTGACCTACCAAAATACTTATTTCCAGTTTTCTGCAACACTAATTGTGTTATATTTAATTTTTTGAAAATTCATTTTTGATATCACAAAATGGGGGAGAAATTTGGGTAAAGAAAATTTTCTTATGACTATGATATATTACAATGGGGGAATAGGAGAAATTTAGAAATATGAATATTTGAAAATTTCCTAAAAACTATCTATTTTGTTTAGAGAACATAACTTTTCTATAATATTCTTTCTTTAAATCCAATTTTATAAAACCTTAAATGAGAATTATAATTTATTTTATATCACTTTAAGACTATATTTTTATATATTTTATTTTTTCTATAATTTCTATTATATGGGTTTTTTTATCATAAAAAAAGGTGATATTATTGGTCATGTTTCCTCTCAACAATATTCTTTGAATTCTTGTTGATTTTGATGCTCACAAACACCATTTTTTGTTTTACTAATGAAACTACTTTAATTTTTTTCGTGATTATATTTCATGAGAAATTTATCTTATTCTAAATCTATTTTCTTGTTAAATTTTTGTCTCTAGTATTATATACATGTTTTTGAGAAGTCTAGAAACACTATTTATACCCTATGTATGTAGGTGGAACGTATAGTTTTCAAACCCTACTTTTGGTAAGGAACTATACTTTTCTACTCTACGTTTGGAGTGAATGTATGTATCAGGTACCATATTATGTTGTAAAATTATGGATTAGGAACAATACTTTTGGAACAAACCCAAAATTTGAAGAACTAATGTATGGATCAGCAAACCAAAGTTTTGAATTCAACCATATGTTTTCAATCGTGCTTTAAAAGTTAACCCTATATTTTAATTGGTCAAATAGGGAGTTTAAATTCAAGATATGTCCAATGATCTTTTCAATAGTCTCACTAGGATTAAATATATATTTTAAAGAAGTTTAAAAACAATTAAAAGGCTCATGTAAAATGGATTAAATCATTTTTATTTCTATGGTAATTCAATATTTTCTATGAATATTCATAATTAAAATAGTTAGGATTTATCAGGAAGTTTTTTTTGAATTTGTTTAACCAGAATTAATTCGATTTTTTCTTGTTAAATACCAAGAGTTGTATAGATAGAAAATGTACATTGATTTTTATGTGTAACAAAATTCTTTCTACAATTTAGAGACATATATGTTTTAATATTATGTTTTTTGACTTCTATATTGTTGTTGTTGCTGCGATCATTCTATTACTATATTTCTCAAAGATCATATGAAACCATGATCTATTTGAAAGTTTTATTTCTTGAAGACTCTTATCTATTAAGAAGAAGATATATTATCTATTAGTTGTTGAAGAAACTATGAGCTAAATATGTTTCTAAACAAATCAATCAATATTTAGTTATTAGATTGTCATTTTCTCATACTCAGTTATGCTAGAGTGTGGGATTATTTCACTAAATTGTGGGTTAAATGGTTTTCTATATAAGAACTTATCTTATTGTAAGGTGAAAATTACCTTCACTAAATTGTGGAGGTATTATGATAAGAGGACATATTTAGTGAAAATCACCATACTCATTGAGAGAGTACTGGTGGAGTAAACTCAGGGATCTATGTGTCCTGAACCACTATAAAAATGGTTGTGACATTATTCTCTATTTTTCTGCTACCTAATTTTCTTGATGAAGATAACACTATGCCTAATCATAATATATGAAGAGGGATAAAATTTGAATCTATCAAGATTATTAAAAGTACAAAATTCACCCCCCCCCCCCACCATGTATCTTCATATTATTCGAACCTAATAAATTATAATACATTCTCGCAAAAAGAAATAAAAAAATTGAACGAACAATATTTTTTGTAGAAAAAAATATCTTTATTAAAAGTTGAGTTCCTATTAATAATTTATCAATGATTCTATATAGGAATTTTATTTATATTTCATAAAGTAATTAATTCTATTCATATCCACTAATTTAACAACTAGGTTAAATTTTTCATGTTTATATAAGAATATTTTAATATTATATCAAATTTTGTTTAAAATTAGTGTTTTGTGTTGAATATGATATTGCACATAGTGTTATTTTGAAATATTATAGTGTTATATGTTATTTTAGTTTTCTAACATTTTGTTCGAGGGTATGTAATTAAATACACAAAACTCTCAAGGTAGGAAGAAGTGTCTCACAAACCCACCCACAATAGAAAACACAACAAGAATCAAGTATAATAAGAAATTTAAAAAGAAAGAAATAAATAAAAAATAGAAGCTATAGGTATGGGAACAATAGCTAAAAATCCCATAATAAGAATGATAAATTGCTTAAAGATAATGAACAAAGTAAATTTAAGTGGTTCAACCCTCTTTGGTCCTACTACATGTTAGGAACACCACCCCACTTATTTATTATTATTAAGGAAACAAATAATGTAATATTATAATTAAGGATATGAGAAATGGAAAAAATAATTAAAATCATACAAGACTAAAGAAATAATACAATAACACTCACACAGGTAAGAAAAAAATAATAATCAATGAATAATGGTAAAATATTCGATAAGAAAAACAAACTAGGTCAACCCCCCCCCCCCCCACCACCAGGGATCAATCTCACCTTTTTAATCCCCTCAAAAATTTTGGAGCCATTTTCCTTTTTCCTTAAAACTCACAGAGATATAATTCATCCACCAGAACAATATCTATATAATCAACCGCAAGTGGTGTCTTGAAGAGGGCCTCAAATGAACCCTCCTCACTCTGGATCATCTCCTTCCCCTCTCTCAATCTCTCTCGTCTTCACCTCTATAATATTTTAATATATCTATATCTAGATAAATTAGGGACTCAAGCACTTAAAACTAAAGGAATAAATCCCTCAATAAAATCAACTACTTTGGGACATGTGTCTGGTCAATAAGATTACTAAAGAAGTCGTTGTAGCAAAACCTGAATAGCCAGTGATGTATAAGGATCCATTATCTCACTATGTAAAGGTCGATGTGGCACTATGTAGGGTTCTTTCCACCATTGCGTAAGGGTAGACTGAAACTATGTAAGGGTAGCACCACCCACTTCTTAAGGGTAGCTCACCCAATGACTCAGTCATGTAAGGGTCTTCACATGCCTCATGTAAAGGTAACACAACCCCCACGTAAATATAATGCTAACTTTGTTAATGGTAATACACCCAATAACCATGCCACATAAGAGTGTCCTAATCTCACATAAGGGTATCCCGCACATCATTTTGGGTACGTAAGTATACATAGATCCCTATGTAAAGGTAACCTCCCTATAATAAAACTTGCGTAAAGGCAATCTATGTAACTCAAAGATCATGTAAGGGTAACATACCACTTACATAAGGATAAAATCACTTCACATAAGGGTAAATAACACCTTGTATAAAAGTAAGCTTCCATCATATGATGTTAATGAAAAACCAAAGACAAAAAACTTCCAAAATATTTTAAGTTGAATAACACTTAAATAATAGTGAATTAACATTCAACATGATATTATTCATGACATCAACAAATCAAAAAATCATTTTAATTTGTAACATTAACATTCAAATTTATCAGATCTATAAATTAAAATATAAAATGTAAACACACATGGATATGTATTTATAGGCCTACACTAGCCTAACGCGTCAATTGGGTTGGATATTCTTCATTAAAAAACTCTCTAAGATCAAACCTAATCAGCCCAACCTGACCAACTACCTAGAATAAACCATGATAGAACAAGTCTTCCCATACTAACCCATATATTACTATCAACTACTAAAACATTTTCAAAAATAAAATGAAATATAAGATGCTACATTAAATATAACGCATACCTTCACTTACCCGAGGTTCTCACCATCACATACCTATAACCAGCTGGACATATACTATCAAATGTCTCGGTCAGCTCTCGTTTTCCTTCAGGACGCCCAAATAAAATAGAGTAGTACTCAATTCCTCACAAAGAAAGAATCATGAAAAATTATAATTGAAAAATATAAACAATATAAAAATTGAAATTATTATAAATGAAAGGAGTAAAATTATTAAAAACACAACAATCACTCACAGAATGTAAATAGTATACAAGTCTCCACTTGAGTCCAAACAACTCAGAAAATCATCCCTACTTTAACACTCTTCAAATCGGGGACCCCTTCAATTAACTTGTAGATCCAATACAAGGATCATAGAAGAAAAAAACTTATATTTACACCTACTCTATACTAAGGGATTATAAATAGACTCAAAAAACCTCGACATTATCATAATTGAGGTATACCACATTATTCTAGAAAATATTATCCCTATACCTATCCTCAAGGTAGTATGTCTTAATGTGGCCATCCTTTCCACACTGATGGAACTTAAACTTCTTAAACTGACTACCATCCTTCTTTTACTTTCTTTTACCTTTAGTTTAACCCTTCACACTGAGTGACTTAGTCCCACACATAACCCCACTATACACCATTTTTAAACCATTAATCTAAAGATCCATAGACAAAACATATATATTCACTTCTTCTAAATTGGTGGAACCCCTTCCATACATCATATAATCTCTAATCGAATTGAATGATTCATTTAATGGATTAAAAAGAAAACAATTATGGACCTCATCCATTATTTTAGCATCCACATTTCCCAATTAAATCACCATATTATTAAAGTTATCTAAATGAGTCCACATAGAGGTTCTAGAGACCATTTTCAAATTATAAAGATGAATTTTCATTTATAATCGTTCTAAAAGAGACCTATTAATGTTGAGATGATCAAGATTTAACCAAATTAAACTAGAAGAGGTTTCATGGACTAATTATCACAAAACATTGTCACCAAGGGTCAACAAAAATAGGGGATGGCCTTTTTCAAAATTATAGGTTCAATATCCTCAAAGGAGGTAAAGGTCTCCCATGTAGCAGCGATAGTGGTGATCTTCTTCTTATATAATACCAAAGTTTTTTCTAGTCCATTGTGGAAAAGAAGAGCTTGAATTTTAACTCTCTAAAAATTTAAATTTTTATCACTATCAAACTTCCCAATATCTAATCTAGATGAAGACATATCTAGACTTGATTAAAACCTACCTTAGATACCAATTTTTTATTGGAAGGTATCCAGTGAAATAGAAAAACTCCCAAGGTAGGAGGTAGTGTCACATAAACCTACCCAAAATAGAAAACACAATAGGAATCGAGCCGAAGAATAAATTTGAAAAGAAAGAGATATATAAAAAAAACCGAAGATATAGTGATAGGAACAACAACATAAAAAATACATATTGAGAATGATAAATTGTAGGAAGATAAAGAACATAGGAAATTTACATAGTTTAGACCACTTTTTTCCTACACAAAAAAAAACCACCCCAATACTTTATTATTATTTAGTGAAAAAATAATATAATCTTACAAAAAAAAGATGCGAAAAACTAAAAACAACACAATAAAAATATTATGAATCAGAGGAACAACACAATAACACTCATACATATGGGAAAAATAGGCATAAACAATGAACAAGGTGAAAATAGTGGATAATAAAAAGAAACTATGACAAAAACTCCTTAACAAGGATTGACCTCACCTATCAAAGCCCCTAAAAAAATTCAATATATTTCTTCCTCCACATAACTCACAGAGTTATGAGATCTCCACAAGAACAATATCTCTAGAGTCAACCATAAAGGGATTCAACAATAGGGCCTTGAATGATCCCTCCTCGCTAGATCATCTCCTTATCCTATCTAAATCTATATTAGCTTCACCTATTTTAGATTTCTATCTATCTATCTCTAGGTGAATTCAAGATAAGAGTGATTTAAACCAAATGAAAAAATCCCTTGAAGAAACATTCAATTATTTAAGGACATGTGTTTGGTAAAGGATCTTGGTAAATAATTCGTTATAAGAAAAACAAAATGGTCGACACTACATAAGGTTCCATCAATTTTCTATTTAAAGGTCGAAATGGCAATTCATAAGGGTCGCTCACCCATTGTGTAAGGGTAGACTGGAACTATAAAAGTTCAGAACCACCTGATATGTAAGGGTATCTCGCCCAATGCCTTATTTACTTAAGGGTCTTCACAAGCCTCATGTAAAGGTAAAAAAATATTGATTCAAAAGGAAACTATCTACACCTTCTAACCTTACTTTTAAAAATCAAAATCCAATTACTCAAAACTTATATGTTTATAACTTTTTGTAATTCCCAAGTCTCTTAAGCTATGTTTTATAGGTATATGTTATTTTAGATGTAGAATACCCTTTTCATTGAACAGAATTTACTTGTTGGAAAAAAAATTAATTTGTACACTCTATGAAAGGTTACAAAGTTCATCATAATTATGTTTATATGCTCTTGAAGACAATGTATAACTAACCCCATCAGAAAAATCTTTACTAATCCCACTAGACAAACATCATCAAATAGAAAAAAAATGATTATCGAATGAACTTTTCCAAAATCTACTGAATAAATAATTTCATACATTCCACTGAATGAATATTTATCATTCTATAATATGGAATCCAAATAAATTTTATTAATATTGATCATTATGAACATTATATGGAGATATTGTGATAAATATTCCAAGTGAATAAGTAGTTATCTGATGATTTTTCAACCACCTATGAGATATGTGTAATATGACCATTGGGAGTTTTCTCATATAAGTAAAAGTTTAATTAGAGGAGGGGGAAGCTTGAATAGCTATATATTTTTCTAAATTTTTTTAGAAATATGACAATATATAGTTTCTAGGAAGATTTTACAATATCTTGTTATTTTGAGATTTCTTTATTATAATCTTTTAGAGAGTCTTTTTCTAAATTCATCTGTTTTTAGGATTTATTATAAATGACTTTAGAATATTTGTATTTTTAATTATTATAACAACTCTAGTTTGATTAAGAAAATTTGGGTTTTAGGAAGACATTGGTTACCAATATTCAAATCAACGGTTCCCAAGGTAAATAAAAATAGAGGCTTCATCTAATCTCTGTGATTGAATAATTCCATGGATAGGATGTCATACCTAGCGATAGGGTGAAATATCCCAGATACCTTAAGTCAAGGTTATTAAATTATTTAACACTAAAGGTTAAAGTGTGAAAGATTTATTATAAAGTTATTTGTAGGTTTTATTACTCACTTTATAAACTTTGTTATTAATTTTTTTTACAAAAAAATTACACCATGAATTTATATATAAAAGTTTTATACTATTTATTTTAAAATTTTCCTAATCTGATAATAAAGTGAACCGATAAAAATATCAATCTAGTATAATTTATTAAAGATTTTGTCAAAACTTTTAAGCTATATTTTATAAACGACAATTCACCCCCCACCCCAATTATTGTAGTAAAACATATACTCTTTCAATTCTACAAAAAAACCTCATGTAAATGTAATGTTGTCTCACATAAGGGTAACAGACCCAATATGAATTCCATATAAGGGATGATCAAGCTCACTTAAGTGTAGCCCAGGCATAATCATGGCTGTATAAGGTTATATCAATATCTACATAAAGGTGACCTCCCTACACTGAAACTTGTATAAATATAATCCATGAAATAGAAAGAACATGTAAGGGTAACATATCACTTACATAAGGGTACAATCACTTCATGTAAGGGTAAATAACACCTCAAGTAAAGGTATTATTCCCTCACATAGTGGTAAATCAAAACCAATCCAAAACCACCAAAACAAAATCTAATCCAAATAACACTTAAACAAAAATGAATTAACATGCAACAAGATATTATTCATGACATAAAAATGAAAAACAAATGCATTTTAATTTGTAACATTAATATGAAAAAATTAACATAATTATATTTTGAATATATTGTTTGTTAATAATAATTTTATTCTATTGTTTTTTATACAAAATAATAAAATAAGGTGAAATTAATAGGGTAAGTCTTCTTTTAAATACACCGAAATTGTTATCTAAATTTTAGTTGAACATTTTAATTTTCCTTAACTATCTTGTGATTTCAAAAAAGGGAGATATTTTTTATTCAATGATTCACTTGTTTTATTTGTTATGGAAATAAAAAAACATGTTATATAAACTTAACCTAACATGAGTTTCATTTTAGTTATTTTTTTTATGCATAATGAATTTCTGGTAATTGAAATACCAAAAAACTCAATTTGTAAAAATATGATAATCTAAACTTCCATGCTAGACTACATCCAATGAATTCAAGATAACTATAGAAGTGCATAAAAATCATCAATGGATAAAGAAACATGATAAGATCAATGAAATATGAAAAACATATTATCTTTCTAGTAAAAATTGACTTTGAGATTTGAGAAATCTGACTATTGAATTTTTTTAAAATGATATCTATAAATATAGTCATAAACTCATGTGTTAGAATAATATGGATACACAAGTTGAGAACCTAATAAATATTAAAATTGTTTTAAGTCCTCAAAATATTTTTGAATTATTATACTTTCAATTTTTTTCTTTCTAAGAGTTTACTAAGAGTTGTGTCTTGTGAGGCTTTGTTATAAATCTCTTAGTATTTCTCTTGTAACTTATCTTTTACTAATCCTACAATATTGATGGATTATAAGGATTGGAATAGAGGGGATTTACTGATCCTATGTGATTAAAGAATTATAAGGATAAGAATATAGAGTGTTCATAGATAGAACATTATACCTATAGAAAGGTTTATGTTGATGGTAGCTGGGGATATAAAGACTGAACTTTTGATATGTTATAAAATTGGGGATACTTTACAACTAGTTTTCATGGATACCTAGGATTCATTGTATAGATCTAACTTACACTTTGGTTTAAAATTTTGGTCTCAATATATCCTTTAAATAATTATTTGGTTTTCTAAACAATTCTCTATGTATTATTTTTAAACTTCTTTTGTATTCATATTTTAATTACCACTAGTTTAAATTTTCTATTTCTACTTCTTAAATTTATATTAAAATATTTTTATAATCATATGACACATTTATTTCCATTTTTTTAACTGTAGTTTATAGAATTCATATTTCTACTGCTAAACATTGAATTTATCAGTATTCAGTAAATCTAGTTCACTTAAAACCTAAATGTTGGTTGAAACTTTTATGTTCGTTTTAAAAACAACAATTCACCCCCCCCCCTCTTATATATTACTATTATTTATCCTTGCAACAAAATTGGGGAGGGGTGTCCCAATCATGATATGTCTTGGTGAACTATGATAAGTTCCCTAGTATCATTCTTGTCAATTTAGGTAATGATGGTATAAGGGTAACATGGAAGTATCCTTAAATGAATGGTTATGTGTATCTAGTTGGGTGCTTAAGATACCAACTTAGAAGTAAAATGTATTTCATTGATTTATGAGTTTCCAACCCATGTAATCCTTATAATATATGTGTGTTTTTTGAAATATTTATTCCTTACATGTTTAAATAATAAATGAAATTATAATTTCTCAATGCATATGATTAGTGTAACACTTAGATGTTTTAGTTTTTATATTCCATTAAACAAATACTATGTAGAAAAACTTGTATTCCATTCCACATTAAACCAAAATGAACCATGATATATTGAAATTTAGGATAAAATTTAACACATTATGAGAATAAAATGTGAAATATCATTAAGAAAATTACAAGATGAGTAAAATAACAAGAAAATAAACATATTGTAATTAATTAAAATATTTATCATAAAAACACTTATTTTAATTACATAAATATTATTGTTTTTATTTTAAAGAAAAATTTTATATGTTATAATGTAATTAATTAAATAAATTTATTTTTTAAACTGGATGGGGACAAATACCCTTTATTAAAAGAAACTAAAATAGAAAAATATAGGATAGGTTCATATATACACCTAAACTCATCAAGAATAAAAACTAATAAAAAACACATTCATCAGGCTAAGGGAAAGTCCAGCTTCTTTACTTATAGTAACCATTCAACCTGTAAGAGAATAAGTGCTCATGTTATGATGAGAAACTCATCCATCCCAATAGTGATGATTTCAAACCCTTCTCCATGATTTTTTCCACTACCATGGCCCCCCTCTATCATAAAAGGATCCAGCTTCAGAAGCAGCATTAATATATTCAATTTTGGAGGAATCAATGCCTCTTTTACCCTCATTATCACTATTATCATGGGAAATATGATCAAAGGGATTATGTATATGGATATTACCTCTAATTTGGGACTTCCCTATCATAGTAGGCCTTGTCATAGTAGTAGGAATAAGATCATGGTCTTTTGTTAATTCTTGAGAACATCAGACTAAAACCAAAGGACTGGACACCATGATAATATTATTTTCATCCAAAGAAGTCTTCTCTTATCTGACATGAGGGAGCAGATAATTTTCCACCACTTATACTATATAATTTTCAAAATATTCATTCTTCTCTACTAGATATGTAGTATCAGTTATAGCATTATCATTTAAGTCATGAGGCAGCATCATCTCGTAATCAGAATTAAATACTACTCCCTTTCTAGAAGGAATAATACGAAGATTCAAGGAATCGGAATTAGATCCCTAACTACTTGTATTAGAGATGAAAAGATCCATTCCACCTACTGTAAGATCCATAATCTATCTATAATAAGTCTTTGGATCCCTGTTTTCTTGTTCCACCATATCTAGCACTGAGTAAGGAGAATCAAGATCTCCTGTCTTCACAGGTTTGTATTTTTGAGAAGTCTATTTTGAAGAGATTTTATCACTACCATGAGTTGAAAGTAGTAAAATATTCTAGTAATTATACTTTTTAGGAGCGTGGATAGAAACCTAATATATCATAAATTTAGATTTCACCAGGGGCTCAACATCAACTTTATTTTTTCCCTTCCAAAATATGGAGGAGGCCAACCTTTCCTCATGCATCAGTTGATGTTCAACATCCTTTTGAACATCATCTCTAAATTCAGAGTGCTTATATAATTCACCAACTAAATTTCCCATATCTAAAACTATAGTAGGGGGTTCTAGATTATCATAAATTTCATCATCCCATGATTCATTGTAATTTCCTAGAAACATTCCCAAATAATATTGTTTCCCTACTATCTGCACCTGATTAGTGGGATCCCAAATCAGAACTTCATTCTTATTCAATATTACATTAGAAAGATCAGCATCATTGACTTTTCTAAGACCATGACATACATAATTATTTTTATTGGTCCGTTTTCCATTATCAAACCCAATTACTTGAGCATGGGAGGTCCCAATAGCATCTCCCTAGTGTTCAGGTCCCTGTACACCCCTAGAGGAGGTCTACACCATATGAGAGGGATCAATCTTCTTATATTACCTTTGACAATCCTTCTTTAAGTGACCTCTATTAAAGAATACTTCACATATCAAATATCTAATACATTTATCATTATAATGTCCAACTATATTACAAGTATTGAAAAATAGAGGTTTCCTCTCATAATCAATCCTCAAAATTTCGATTATCATTGTGCATGGAGGGAATCACTTCATCAATCATAGAATTGTTTAAATTCACCTTAACCAATATCATGGAATAATGTTCATATCTAGCTAATTCAGTTTCCTTATCCATTCTGATGGGGTTTCCTATTGCAGATGTGATGTCATAAAGAATTTTTGAATGCCAGAGGATCCAGAACAAATGATAGATCCTTATCCATAATTGGGAGAGTAAATTTTTGGATGATAAGGGATCAAAATAAATCAACCATTCATGAATTTGGAAAGACCCTAGTTTTAGATAAATTGAACCAAAACTCTATGCCTTTTATATTAAGTCCTCATATGGAAATAGGAATTGAAAATAACCGTGCCCAATTGGAATACATTTTTAGTAAGAGAAACCCCAAATCGAAGATACACGGTTTATCAAGTCCAATAATTAAAGGGGATTAGCTCATTTTTTTGAGAAATAGATAATAAATAAGAGATAATTTTCACATCTCTAACCTCTCAGATATAGCACTAGGGTTCACTATAACATGTGCAACTAAATATTTTTTTATGACCCTTCCCTTATATGAATCCATAAATGATGTTAGGATTTGGGAATCCTTTTCCTTAAAATCCAAATATTCTTTAATAACACTTGGAATAGACATAGATTAGGTTAATATACCATTATTGACATACCAATGTAGATCTTCCTCACTCAACTTTGATAGAGGTTTTATTATCACTGCTAAAGAAGAACCATCTCGGGTGGCCTTATAAGGTTGTGCTGCACCCGAATATCGAATCCTAGGGAGAAGAAGAAATCCCAAAAAGTGTGGAATGGACATATCCGATGAAAATCCCTAAATTTCATGGGATTAAAATTAAATAAATTTAATATTTTTAAGATGAATAACTGATTTTAATGGTTTTTAATTGAAATCGTTTAACTCTAAAAAGAGATATTTTTTATAGAACTGCTTTTAAAGTGTTGTGATTTTTTATGTTAAATTAAATTGATTAATTTTATGGGATTAATATAATAAAAAAAATTAATGTACATATAAATATATTAACACTCATTTAATTAGTAGTTTATATGAAATAATATTAAGAAAACATAATAGTTAAAAATTCATCTTTTAATAAAAATGTGTTTTCATTATATTTTATGCTTCCATTTAAAAGTTAAATTCCTAAATTTTATAATTTAAATCTAATCTAATTAATGACATTTTTTGATTTAGAATGTCAAAATTTTCATAGGGTGAACTTTTTGTATTTTTTAAAAAAAGTTGATTTTTAGGTGGAGTAAAAAATGCATTTTTTACAAACACCATAACTTTTAGGACATAATCATGATATAAGCATGACTTAAAAATTTATGAAGATTTCTCTTGACCAAATATATGAATAATGGGTAAATTAATTCATAAATAATATGTTGAATATATAAACCTGTGTTTGAACTTTTGGAACCTAAGTTATATTTTATTCTAATAAAAAACTATTACTTTTTAATTTTAATTAAATATTCACAAAATGAAAAAACAATTAGCTTGGTTTGAAAGAAACATTACCCTCAATTGTTTAATAATAAACCAAAAAAGTAATGGTAATAAATATTATTTATAATATTTTCCCAAAATATGTAAAAATTCATTTTTATGCTTGAAATTTCAATTTTTCTATAAAAACTATTTACTGCATTATGTGTTTTATATTAAAAATATTTTTAATTTTTTTTATAAATTAAGTAAAATAAAATGGATTTAATATTGGGGATTATAATATTTAAATTATTTAATAAGTTTAATTTCCTTTTTATTCAGAAAAATAAGTTACCAGAGAAAAAAAAGTTACCATGATAAAGGGTAAAATAATGTAAAAGTGTTAAGTCGAGGGGTAAAACCCTTAATTATCATAAAAAATATCTTTAAATGAGTTTATAAGGGATTTATTTATCTAAAATCATGTTATACTCGTTATTTTTTTAATATTTAATCTACTTTTCTTGAAAATGATTTTTCTTTTTACATTAAATAATTAGTATTTGCAAAAACTCCGCTCCTCTCACTCATAAAAAGACTCCTCCAAAAACTATTCAAATATAAAAAAAAATTACAATTACCATCCATAATATATCATATTTTCTTAATTAATAATACTCTCTCATGTTTTGTAGATTTTAGTCCCTAGATATTTCTCAAATTCCTTTAAACCCAAGAATGTTTCCAAGTGTATATATGATTTATTCTTTATATGTAATAACTTATTATCATTAATTTTCATTTATATTTTCCATACACCCCTTATAAATTATTATTTATCTCTTTAATAACATCTAAATAATATCATTATTCTTCTAAAATGATGATATTTTAATGATATCACTTAATAATAATACTCATCCATTGATTATAACATATTCTTGTTTGGATTGGTTTAACAAACTGCATGAATGGTGCTATAAATTTTTATCATGGATGTTATGTAAACATTATTACTAGTAAGATATGATATTAACAAGTACATAATTTTTTGGTTTTTTCTATGGAATGTTAATATTAAAATTTTACTCATTATTAATATACCATATTTTAGTATTTGAAATTATCGAAAAAAGAATGTTGTGGATTTAATATTTAAGAACCATACTTGAAACTACCATGGAATAAACATTTAACTTCATAAATCATTATAGAACTTATATTATATTACCTTTATTATTATAGATATTATGAAATCTGGAACATAAAATAAATATTGAACCCGTTATATCAGAACTGGTAAGGAATAGTTGAAACTACTAAAAACTGATAATCAGTATAAACTAAAAATAAGTAATAAATATGTAATAAATGAATATAAATGATTAAAATAAAATTAAATAAACATGAATAAATTTTTTAAAAAAATTAATCAATGAATATTGGTTTATTATATAGGATTTTAATTTATGTTCGAGTAAGTGAAATCCAATGAAAGGGTTCTTTGTCTCAATTTCCATTCTTGGAGATAAAGTTAATATTTTTCATGAATACTTATTTTTTATGGTGTACATACTACCAAAATTGACATATTTTTATCTTAAATAAATTTTGATTCATGTGATTCAAAAAAATCATGATCTCTTTTCATGTGCTTTTGATTTATATATTACTAATATTCATGAGGGTTGTTGTTAACTTAATTTACTCTCATTGAGTTATAACCTTTATTTTTAAACTTTATCCTTTAAAGTTTTGATTCCTACATCATATAATTATATTACATTATATAAAATCTTTAATTTATATATATTTATATTTTTTCACATATAATATTTTCTAAATAATTATTAATTAAAAAATAATGACGTCCATAAGGGTTACCCATCACAAATTTTCTTCTTTGAGACATGTTTTATATTATAGACTTGTTTTATTTTATATGGTGTATATAAATACTCTTTAAAGTACTATATAATTATTATTTATTTATTCATGTTATTTAATATTACTTTACATGTTCTCCATTTCAATGTATTTTGATCCAAATATTGTAGCAGTTGTAAAGGTTTTTCTTCCAATTTCACTTTGATTCTAATATTTTTTCTATCTCAGTTTCTACTTCAAACAATTATACATCCATTCTCTCTAAAAAAACCCATTAAATTACTTATTCTATAGTTATTATTGGTTTTCCCATGTCGTCATATCATTTCAATTCCTATTTTTTACAATTCTACCAAATGGTTTCTCATAAGTGAAACCAACCTTATCTTTTTTCAGTCGGGATTTTTTTCTTCCATATCTATATTCATTATATTATTTTATGAATGTTCTGATTTTTACTATGATGATTTATTAAGTTAATTTTCTAATAACTGTGAGTTTATTTAAAAATTATAAAAGGAATCCTTCTAACATTCTCCGCATGGTTAATTCTTTACTTTCACTATATAAGTGAAAAACGAATCTAATTTTTAATGTTTTCTACATGAATGCATTTTTCTAATTTTATAATAGTTTTTTAATGAATATTCTTATTAATTTTGTCATGGTTTTCCAAAATATTTTATATTCTTATTTTATTGTGAATTTTTCCCTCTAAAAATATGGGTTTTTTTAGAGGAAAAAAAAGGGATTTTATTTAACTTATGTATATTTTTATATTCAACTCTATATTTCTTATCATTAGCCTCGTTTATTTACAAGGATTAAATATTTTTAATTATTTGAAAATTCATGTTTCTAATTTCATATTTATATCACCTTGAAATGTATTATTGAAGTGACTTATAAGTTTAATGATACAACCATGTTACAGAATCTTTATAAAAATTATTTTTATAATTTTTCTTTTATTTTCCTATAAAACTCTAAATGATATATCTCCTATGGAGTTATGTTTCATGTATTGACCTCTAAATTATATTATATTTTTTTTATTTTGGGTTATATAACATTCAGTATCAATGATCTAATTCTAGATCTCTTTTTATATCATATCATTTAAAATATTTAAGTTATCCATCTTTATTTAAAACTGTTTTTCATATACGCCAACATCCCTTAATATTTTTTATGGTTTATTGGATATATTCGCTAATGATATCATCAATATTATTCCTATGGATGTAATATGATCATGTTTTGTTTAAATATCCATGAAACCCATTTATTTCTTGGGTTAATTATGATTTGATGAAATTATGAATTTTTTCATGGTGGAACACATATATATATATATAATAAATATTATGATGTGATGGGTGATAAAAAAAATATATAGCCCAAAAATTCATTGGGTAATGTTTTATATTTCATGATATGATATGTAAGGGGATAGGGAATACACCCAATCCATTATGGGACTATGTTCAATATCTTAGGTTGTCTTATCAATGATCCTTGACTTGTGATTATGATGTCATTTTTTATAGTGTTGGCATTATCTTATGAAGTCATAATATTATATCTACCAATTTATTCCAAGATCCTTATGTTATGATTCATGACTTATGGTCCATGTTTTATTGGTTATTATTTCCTTATTATGTGTTCATATAACTTGAATATGTTCTCAAACCCACATGATAATCTTATTCTCACTTATGATCTTTGATTATTATCATGTATTATGTTTCTTACAGATAGTTTAACCTCACCATTCTTAAGTTTCCATTTTCTTAGGTTAGAAAGAAGATAGGTATGTATTATATGTCTATATGGGTAGCATTTTTGGAGAAATATTTTGGATATTTTGATGAATTATTGTAAAAAAAAGTAAACCTTGGTTAAGTGGGGAAAATGTCCATTTGATGGGTAAGATATTGGTCTTTTTAGTTATATATTTTACCTAATTATATAAAAATATAAACTTTAAATGTATTGAGAGTGTATGTGACTCAATTTTTGTTATTGTTACTATAATTATAAATGGTTAAGTTTGGGTCACTTTGGTTATAATCAAATCTCATTTGTAAAGAATATTTTTTAGCACCAGATCTTAGAGTGTGGATCAGGGGAATCTCAATTAGTGTCAAATAAGGGTTTAGATAACTTTAGACATTATGATGTTATCATATGATGAAAATTAAAGAGTTTTAGATTCCATCATGTGTTAACAAGTTTAAAGTTAATCCTGTATTTAAATGCATAAATTCACTTTTTGAGGTCTTATGTTATTGGATTTTAAGGTGATTAATGATATTTTGGGAGATATATATTGGGTATTTGGAAGAATACATGATTAGGGAATTGATAACCCATTAGGTTGGTATGTGATTTGATTTTGATGTTATTATGGTTAATTGGACAATGGGTTAATTTATTTTGGGAATATAAGTTAAATAATATATATAACCTTAGGGGTTAAAAATTTGATTTGTTGATAAGATGATTTAGGTTATTTTAGGAAATATTTAATATGATATTGGTGGTGTTTAAGATTAAGTTAGTATAAATTGATATGTGATTTTTTGTTGTTTTGAGATAAAAGGGTAATCTGATTTCTAGGAGTATAGGTTTCCATGATTTTTGGGTTTAGAATATAGTAATACAGATCTAGATAAATTAAGGTTTATGAATTTATATAGATTCGGTTATTGTTATTAATAGGATGAAACTTAACGAACACTGAGTTAAAATGAAAGAGTTATAGTTTTAACCAATAGTAACATGGCTGAACTGAATGTATTGTGGGATGAAATAAAGGTGTCATGAGATCATATATCTTATAATTGATTTTTCATATGTTTATTTACTTTGATTTTATTAGATATTATCATAAAAACTTTAGTTTTAGTATTTGGTTAAGTGAATTATTATGAACATGAATCTATGAAATAAATGTCTCTAGAAACTCTTATAAGCAACTAATGATTCATATTTGGCATAAATGGTTATAAAAAATAAAAATATAGACATATAGCTATTATGAAATAAAAGATAAGTATCTTAGTCCTACTTATGATAGTGAGGTTCATTTATAACTGAAAATTATATCACAATTCATGACTATATTAAGAATTACCTCACCTAATTTCATTAGTGAGATAAGCTAATATTATGAGGATAAAATTTACTTAAGGGGGTAGAATTTAACACTCAGATATTTCATTATTTATTTTCCATTAAATAAATATTATGCTTAAAAACGTATATCATACACAACACCAAACTAAAAAAATTGAAATATATTAAAATTAATAAAAAATATTAATAAATTATGAGATTAAAATGTTCAATAAATTAAGAATATTATAATAAGATAAAACCCAAAATTAAATAAAAATACAGTAATTAATTAAAATTATTTATTATAAAAAAACATGTATTTAAATTTATTGCATATTATTGTTATTATTTTGAATAAAAAATTTATCTTTTCTAATAAAAATGAATTGAAAAATTTTAATTTTTAAAATATGGATAATTAATTTTAATGGTATGTGATCAAAATCATTTAATGGTAAAAAGGGTCATTTTTTAAATAATTATTTTTAAAGTGTTAGATATTTTTTTCTCAAATAAAAATGATCACTTTTAAAAGATTAATGTAATGAAATTTTCCACATTAAAAATAAATATATTTACACAAATTTAATAATTAATTGAAATGAAATCATATTAAGAAAACTTAATTTTTAAAAATTCATTTTCTAATAAAAATAGTTTTTCAATATAATTTATGTTTTCATTTAAAAGATAAATTCCTAAATTTTAGAATTTTAATTTTATAAAATGAAATTACTTTTTTGATTCATCATGTAAAAATTATCTTAAGTTAGATTTTATGAATTTTTTTTAAAAAAATATTTTTTAGTAAATAATAAAATTATAATTTTTAAAAATACTTTAACTTTTATCACTTAATCATGATATAAGAATGAATCAAGAATTTATGAAACATTTTTCTCAATAAAATATATATTTAATGAGTGAAATAATACATTTAAAAATAATATGTTTAATTTAGAAACCTATGTTTGACATTTTAGAACGTAGGTTATATTTTATTTTAATAAAAAACTATTTTTGGTCATTTCATTTAATTAAGTATTCACAATATGAAATTATTTTTTGGATTAGTTTTAAAAAAAATAAACCTCATTTTTTATTAATAAAATAATAAATTTTATGTTAATCAATATTATTCATAATATTTGGCTAAAATATGTATAAATTTATTTTTATGCTTAAAAATACATCTTCTCTAAAAATTATTTTCCCACGTTATTTGTTTTTATATTAAAATTATTATTTTTAACTTTTATAAAATTAATAAAATAAAATTTATTTATTATTTGGAATCATCATGTACAAATTTTTTTGTGTGTTCAATTTTTTATTCCTAAAAACAAGCCACTAAGGTAAAAAAGGTTACCACAGTAATGGAAAAAATATGGTAAAAGTGTAAAATTAATGGGTAAAGAACTAAAATATCATAAAAATATATTTAAATGATTGGATGATCAATTTATCAACCTCCCCTATTATTATATTTATTATTTATCAAATTTTTATTCACTTTCCCTGAAAATGATATTTCTTTTTATATTAAGTAATAATTATTTACAAAAATTTCACTCCTCTCACATATAAAATGACCCATTCACCACCCCATCAATTCCACACATAAAATTTTAACTACCCTATATATTATTCCATATGTTCTTACTTAATAATTATGTCCCATTTTGGGTATCTTATGGCCTCTATATATTTCCCAAATTCCTTTAAAATTGATAAGGTTTTCAATAAGAGATACGATTTCTTCTTTGTAAGTAACAAGTTTTTATCATCATTTTTCATTTATCGTCTTTATAAAATGATTATAAATTCTAGTTTATCACTTTAATAACATATAACTAATAAAATTATACTTCTATAATGATGATATTATAATAAAATCACTTCATAATCATACTCATCCATTGATTATAACATGTTCTTCTTTTGGTCGGTTTCGCCACCTATATGAACAATTCTAGAAATTATTATCATGGATGGTTACAAATATATAATTAATATTAATATATAATATTAATAAGTAAATAGTTTTTTTATTCTAGAATAGTAATATTAAGATTTGACTTATTATTACTATACCACATTTTATTCTTTGAAAACTACAAAAAAAACACATTATGGATTTCATCATAAAGAACCATACTTTAAACTCCCATGGATTGAAACTAGAACTTCATAACTTAATATGTAACTTCTGTTATTTTTCCTGTTCTATTATTTATATTATTATATCATTAACTAATAATTATGACCGGAACTGTTATATTGAAAAAGATATGGAACCATTGAAACTGCTAAAAACTGATAATCATTATAAACTAAAAATAAGTAATAAATATATAATAAATTAGAATAAATGATTAATATATAAGGTAATACACATGAATACTATTTTAAAAAAATATTGTTAATGAGTCTTATTTTATTTTATGGGAAGTTAATGTATGTCCGAGAAATTGGAATCCAAGGTAACAGTTCTTTGTCTTAATTTCCATTACTTAAGACATATTTTATATTTTTCACCTATACCCCTTTTAAATGGTGTACTTACTACCCAAATTAACCAATTTTTATCTTAAATCACTTCTGATTCATGTGATTCAAAATTATTTTTCATGATCTCATTCCATGCGTTTATGATTCATATGTTAACAATGTCTACTAGGGTTATTGTTGAATTAATTTACTCTCATTGAGTTTTAACCTTTATTCATGAACTGTATCCTTAATATTTTGGTGTCTTCCAATTTATGAATATATTATATTTTATTCCTTATTTTTTTCAATTTATTTAAATTTTTTTCTCATAAACTCTTATAAATAATTCTTACTTCAAAAATTACGATGTGCGTAAGGGTTACCCATCTCAAATTTCATTCTTTGAGACATGTTATGTATTATGAATATATTTTACTTTTTATGATTTACATATATACTCTTTGAAATATTTGTATCATGATTATATATTTACTCATAGTATTTTAATTTTCATTTTATATTCTCTCTTTCAATGAATTTTGATCCAAATGATGGAGTAGTTGTAAGGATTTTTACTTTAATCTCACTCTATTTCTATGATTGTTTATGTCTAAGTTACAAATTGTGTAATTTATATGTATTGTCTATCTAAAAAAATTATTTAATTATTTGCATGTTATTTATATATTTTACATGCCTTCTTATCATTTCATATCCCTTTGGTTTATAATTAAACCAAAACATTACCTTTAAGTGAAACTAACCTTGTCTATTCTTTTCAACCAGAAATCTTTTACAATTATATCGATATTATTTGTATTATTTTACAAATGTTCTTATATTTTCTACAATTATTTATTATGGTAATTTTCTATTGAATTTTAATTTACAAACAAAAAAATTAAAAGGAATATTTCAGATGCATTCTATATGGGTCTTTTTTACTTTCTTTATGAAAGTATGAAAAAAATCTAATTTTTAATATTTTTTACATGAATTCATTTTCTTGCTTTTATAAAAAAATATTAATAGAGATTATTCTTTATTTTTTCATTGTTTTACAAAGTAAAATCAATTCCCATTGTTTTTTTAATTTTTCATTTTAAAAATAATGTTTAATGTTTTAGAAAAATAAATAAATGGATTTTATTCCACTTATGTATATTTCTATATTCCTCTTTAAATTTATTATTATTAACCTCATTTATTTATAGGGTTTAAATATTTGTAATTATTTTTCAATTAAGGTTTTTTATTTCCTCATTTCATCCCTTAAAATGTATTTTCTAAGTGACTTATAATTTTTATGATATATCCATATTATAAAATATTTATAAAAAATATATAATTTCACTTCCATTTTCATCTCAAACTATTAATGGTTTATCTCCTTTGAAGTTTTGCTTCATGAATTACCCTAAAAATTATATTATAATATTTTTATTTTAAGATATTAAATGTTCATTTTCAACGATCTAATTCTATATCTCTTCTTATGTGATATTATTTGAAAGTGTTAAGTAACTCATCATATTATAAAAAAAATTCATTTACATCAACACCCCTTAATGTTTTTTATGATTCATAGAAGATATTATCTAATAATACCGTGTATATTTTTTCTTTGGATGTCATATGATCATGTTTTTTATAAATATTCATGAAAACCATTTCTTTGAAAGGTTAATTATTCTTTGATGAAATTATTATTATTTTCTTATGTGGTATACATATTTATGTACATATTATGATGTGATGGGTGGGACTAAAATTATATCCCCTCCAATTTATTTGGTAATGTTTTATTTCATATGATATGATATGTAAGATACCATGGATTAAACCCAATAAACTATGGGACTCTATCCACTTGTTATATTTTTATGGAAGTGATACTTTACATATGATTATAATGTCATGTTTTATATTGTTGCCACATTATTATAATTCCATGATTCTATAACATCTACTTATTTATGCCAAAATCCTTATGTTGTGATTCATGAATTATGGTCCATGTTTTATGGAGTATTATTTACTTATGATGTGTTCATGTACCTTGATTATATTCTTATGACCACTAGATTATAAAATTCTCACTTATGATCTTTGATTTTCATCACATATATATACCCATAATAATCATTTTAGATTTCCCTTATTATGTTTCCTTTTTTCAAGGTTATGAATAAGGAGATTTTTTATGATATATCTTGATGGGTATAATGTGCAGATAATTTTATGGTAGATTTTGAAGACTTTTTATAAAATAAGGAATCCTTTTTTATTGTGATAATCCAATTTAATGGGAAAGATATGGGTTTTGTTAGTTAAAATTTTTTCCTAGTTCTCTAAGACACTAAATTTTAAATATCTTGGGTATGTAAGTGTCTCAATTTTTGTTATTGATGTTTTAATTATGGATGGTTAAGTTTGTTCACTTCAATTGGAATCAAATCTAGTTTATAAAGAATATGTTTTTACCACAATATCTAAGAGAATCAGTTGGGAGCATCTCAATTGGTATAAAAAATGGTTATGGATTATGTTAAAAGTTGGGTGGTCATGCCAACCATACTTAAAATATTTAATGGGATGGTGGGTTGGGAAAACTTTCTAACTATAGGAAAATTGGATGTTATGGGATCAAATGTGTGTAATGGGTTGGGAGAGCATACCAACCATGGTGATTCATAATGTTATGGAGTGGGTTGCACTATAGGTTGGGTGAGATACCAACCATGGGAATATTTTGACATGGTTTGGGAATTCATTCCAACCATATATTTTCTTGATTTTATAAAATTTACTATGATATGGTTTTGATGTCATGCCAACCATGGGTAGATTGTGATACAGGTTGGATGTCATGAAAAATGTGAGAGTTGTGGTGAATAGTTGTATTTTCAATATGGTTTAGATGTAATGAAAACTATGAATGGGATATGATGATTTATGATTTGGTTGGGTGTCATTCCAACTAGTGACAAACTTCTTCTTGATATGTTGAGTATGTTATGTGGGATGATCATGAGAACTGGACATACTAAATTTGGATAGATTATGATATATGTTGAATGTGATGCCTTCTGAGGTGGTTGTGATATGGTGGGTTAGATGTGATTCCTATTGAGGTGGTTTTGGTATAGAAGATAAGACATGATTCCACCTGAGGAACTTGTGTTAAATCTTGGACACGATGCCTCCCATAATTTTTGTTTCTTATATTCTAAGATGTTATGTTGTGTGATGTGACATGGGACATTATGCCTGGTTGGTATTATGGGGATATGTTGAGAGACACCTAGTAACTAGCTAAAGTGTGGTCACTATGGAGTGACTTGTGTATCACGTGATAGGTATTAAATTTATAGTTTTTTATTTATTTATTATGATCATAACTCATTTTCTATGCACTATATATACTGGATATATTAAGGACATTGTTGGTGGTGGCCTAATAAGTTATATTGTAACCCTAATTGGGCATCCCTGGAAATTTGTTACCCAATAATACAACCTAATTTCATGCATAGTAGGGTAAGGGACTGATGTTAGATGGTCGAGCTAGATAGCGTGGATAGAGCTAGGAGATAGGACCAGGTTGGGACCCAGGACCAAGCGGTGGTTATTTTCAGTTTTGTTTATTTTTTTTATGGGTTATATATGATCTCCCATGGGATATTTTATTGATTCCTACCTCAATCATAAGAATTTTATATTTCTCATTCTTTTATAGAATATGGTTTATTATTTATCTTTGGTTAAATATTTTATGGATGGAATATTTTATCCTATTATGATAATATGAATAATTATATATTTCACTTTGTTTTACTTTTTTTTATTAGAGTTTATAGTCTCCTCATGGTATCACCATGGACCCTAACTACTATTCAATAGCCTCTAGTGTATGAGGAGGAATGTTTGAGGTCACATGGTTCTCTAATCTAGTTATTTATAAGTGAGTCAGGTCAGGTTGTTAAGGCTATCATAGATAATGCTAGAATGTTTTATGATCTTCTTCCAAGGGAAATTATTTTATTTTACCTTAATAATAATCTCAAAAATTCCATCCTTCAAAAAATAAATACTTAATGTAGGTAATATATCAATCTCTCTTGAACACTTTACCTTCCCCATGTATATGAAATCCATAATTCTTAGGTATTCTTGAACTTCAATAAAGAACCCCTCTTCCATTTTGCATTATAGACCAGTCAGCATGTGCAACCTCCCCTACAATGTTCTGGAGAGCATTATCAACTTAAGGATTTCCATTTACCTTCCCCGGTGGGTCTCTATGGAACAACATGTATTTGTGAAGGGTTTCTCTATACAAGTGGATATTGCATTGGCCCAAGACATGATGAGATATCTCAATACAAAGATCCATGGTTCAAACATAGCCATCAAACTTGACATGAACAAGTCTGTTGATAGACTTGAATGAAGCTTCATCAACAAGGTGATCTCAGGTATGAGTTTCTCCCCCTAGACTACTGACCTCATTTGTAGATGTTTTAGCTCCTCGTGGCTAAATGTTACTTTCATGGGGAAGTCTCATGGTTTCTTTAAGGTGACTCTTGGTCTAAGATAGGGTGATCCCCTATCACCGAGATTTTTTGTCCTCACACAAGACATCCTCAGACACCTCATCCATAGAGGCATGAGCAATGGTGTGAAGCTCCTTTTCCATAGAAGGATGAATCTTTTGCCCGTCTATCACCTCATGTTTGCTGAAAACACATTAATCTTCATGAATTCCAATAATAGTTCGGTCCAAGGCCTCCTTAGGGTGATTGAGGAATATTTCCATTGGAGTGGGAAGGCTATTAACAGGTCTAAGAGAATCTTCGTCATCTCTAGCAGATGCTCTTCTAGCCGGGTGTCCTCCTTGGGCCGTATTCTGGATATGCAGAGAGGAAGTTTTCCCATGGATTATCTTGAAGCTCTCATTTCCTTAGGCATACTTCGGATTCATGAGTTTGATCACATCACTAACAAGATCAGTAATCGTATCCTCAAATGGAAGAACAGATTTCTTTCCTTTGGGGGTCAGATTAGGCTAGTTAATAGCGTTCTTATGGCCTCTCATGTCCATGCCCTCTCTTCAATCAAAGTTTCGAAAAAATTCATCAGCTATATTGACAAAATCTTGGCCTACTTCATTTGGGATGCTCTCACTGAATAAAAACACCATTGGGTGTCCTGGGCGAAGATGGTGAGGCCCATTCAGGAAGGTGGTATTATTATTCAAAGCCTCGCAGACACTCTTCTCTACAGGAATAAAAAAATGGCCTGGGAAATCCATGAGCGGCGTTCACTCTGGGGCAGGGTCATGTACAGCTCTTATAAAGATTACCCGGAGAAGCATAGCAGTCACACGTCTCCTTTCAGGTCCATTATCCTTCCTTATTTTACAGCCCTAATTCCTCACACCTGCTGGATTATTAGAGAGGGGGATATGCCCTTCTAGCATCACAACTGGGCTGGCATGGTGCTTAGAATTCTGAGATTCCCAGCCACTAACATTTTGTTCAGGGTGGCGAAGAAATACCCGAAATTCCTTAGGGCAGTGCTGAATGACGACCCACAAGGCACCTGCAACCTTTTCGAGCTCACCTCTAACCCAGATTTGTGTGTGTTTACTATGTCCTCCCTAGGGGCCTTCTCTGTAAAGGATTATCACAATTCTATTTCTCTCTAGGGGCACACTAATTTTCGGAGTTAGGTCTGGTTGAAGGAAATTCCCAAGAAGGTCAACTTCTTAACGTGGAAAATTAGGAAAAATGTGATCCCCACCGATGAGAACATCAGAAGATACGAGATAAACATGGTTTCTTGATGCTCTTTCTGCACTAATCACAAATAGGAAAGTGTGGCCCACCTTTTCTTTGAGGTTGAATGGGCACACAACATCTAGTACTTCTTCGGGGACATCACTGCCTTCTCTTCCAGCAATCTGAGTGAAGAGTCATTTCTTGCCTGCTGGTTCCATGGCTCAGGTGATAGGGGTCTGGAGAAAATGGTGTGTTATATCATTTTGAATACTGGATGTTGGTGCTTATGGTAGGCCAGAAACAGAATGAGGATTGAGGGAATCCACTCCACAGAAATAGGCATCATCACTAGAGTCAGAAACCTTCTTCTTAACCTTGCAAGGATCTCTTGAAAATGGCATGATGCTCCAGACCTCGATCTGCTTTCTTCCAGCATCTTATCCCCTCTTCCTAGTGGAACTATGTTGCGAGGAAAATGTATCTGATGGGTTCCTTACCCTATAGGACTAAAGCTCAATATAGAGGGGTCCTGCATCTCGGGAGTCATGAAAGGAGGAGGGGTTGTCTGTGACACTAGAGGCTCAGTTATTTGGCATTCACTACTCACTTTTTTTTGCGGCTCTTCTCTGCAGGTAGAGGCTCATACTCTCCTCACTGGTCTTTCCATCAGCCTCCAGGGGAACATCCCCATATTTGAAGCTGAAACTTATTCCCTTATCCTCCTCAATTCAGTAAAAGGAATCGGGTCTATTCCCTGGTCTATTGCTTATATCGTTAGAAAATTCCGAGGAATTCTATCCACCAACATTCGAATGGTTCACACATCAAAAGAGGGGAATAAAGTGGTGGATCACCTTTCCTCTCTAGTGGCTCACAACCTTTTCATGTCTTGCTTCTATGACCTGAATTTTTTGGGCCCTAAGGGGGTTAACATCATTATAGGGGATTCCCTTAGTTTGTATTACTTTCGCCCCCCCCCCCCACCTTCTCTTTTGTCTTCCCTTGATTTTCCTTGTACTTTCTTTCTCCCAATAAATAAATAATTGATGATGATGATGATGTAAATATTCCTCTATCACATCAATCACAATAATTCATTTCAAATATAAAATTCTTGATTGTTTAAAACAAAAATTGAAAATAATTTCAATGTTAAATAAAAATTCATGCTTGGAATTTATCTTTATGGCATTCTTGGGAAGATAAATATGCACCACACAAAAATGGAGTAGCAAAAATAAATAAATAAGTACAGTTTGGTTAACATGGGGAGGAGTATGTTATTAGATTATGTAAACTTAAAAGTTTTTTGGATACAAAATACTATTGTGTTTTTCAACATTCTCAATTGGTGCTTAGTCTAATAAAATTTCATGAATACCCTATATGTGTTATAGTTTAAAAAATTCTCAGCATAAAGAGCTTAAAGTAATTTTATAGCCCATGTTATATTAAAATCAAAGGAAAATATTTCAAATATTTGATATGAGATCCAATGAAGGTATTACTCTTAGATATAAACTTGGTGGAATATATTATCGGTGTTACAAAAATAATTTGAAGAATATTTTTTATAGTTATAACATTATTATTTTTTCAAAATACAAAAAAAAAAACCAAAAAACATTTTCAATTGATGATGTGATTAAAAAAATCAAGGAAAAGTAATTAATATCTCGGGAAATATTTGAACATAGTAGTATATTTTCATAATTCTCATTTTGATTCTAAAAAAATGTTGCGAAAGGCTTAAACTAAGGAGGATCTAAGTTTAACAGAGTTAGAAACATGTTGATCTTGAAAACACCATTATATATAGTAGAAAGGGTATTCAAACCTATAAAAAATTAATAAATTTCAATCATTCCAACTTTATTATTAAATTTGAACCAAAAATTGTTGATAACAAATTGCAACATAAGGATTGGGTATCAAAAATTGAAGAAGGTTTGTAATAGATTGAGAAAAATGATACTTCGAAGTTAGTTTCAAGTACCAAACATAAGAATATTATTGGGGAAAAGTGGGTTTTTCAAAACAAAAATCAATGATAAAGAAAAAAACTTATTGTATGTGAAAGGGTTACTCTCAAATTGTGGGTGTGTATTTGGATGAGATGTTTTCTCCATTATCATTTCTTAAAATGATCTAAATTTCTCTTTTAATTTTTTCTCAAAGTAATTACAAAGTATTTAAAATTGACATGAAGTTAGTATTCATGAATGGTGAAATCAATTAATAGTTTTATAATGAATAACTGCATGTTTTTATCCTTAATAGTGATAATTCTTTAGTTTAAAAGGTGATAAAATAACATATGGGATTAAAAACCCTCAATAATGGTATTCAATTCCATAAAGTAGTTTAAAGTTAATGAATTTCTAGAAATACAAGGTGGGTAGAAATCTCTAATTCATGAATATATTAAGAATTCCCTCATATAATTTCATTAGTGAGAGAAGCTAATATTATTCGGATAAAATCTACTTAAGGGGGTAGAATGTAACACTCAGAGATTTCAGTATTTATTTTCCATTAAATAAATATTATTCTTAAAAACTTGTATCATACACAACACCAAACTAAAAAAAATTGCAATATATTAAAATTAATAATAAATATTAATAAATTATGAGAATACAATGTTAAATATAATTAAGAATATTATAATAAGATAAAACCCAAAATTATATAAAAAACAATAATTAATTAAAATTATTTATTATAAAAAACATGCATTTAAATTTCTTGCATATTATTATTATTACTTTGAATAATAATTTTATGTTTTATAATACAAATGAATTGAGAAATTTTAATGTTTAAAATATGGATAATTAATTTTAATGGGATGTGATCAAAATCATTTAATGGTAAAAAGGGTTATTTTTCAAATAATTATTTTTAAAGTGTTGGATATTTTTTTCTTAAATAAAATTGATAAATTTTAAAAGATTATTGTAATGAAATTTTCCACTTTTAAAATAAATATATTTTCACTAATTTAAAAATTAATTGAAATGAAATCATATTAAGAACACTTAATTTCTAAAAATTCATTTTCTAATAAAAACAGTTTTTCAATATAATTTATGTTTTCATTTAAAAGATAAATTCCTAAAATTTAGAATTTTAATTTTATAAAATAAAATTACTTTTTGGATTTTTCATGTAAAAATTATCTGAAGGTGGATTCTTGGGAAAAAAAATTAAAAAAATATTTTTTAGTAAATAATAAAAATATAATTTTTAAAAATACTTTAACTTTTCTCACTTAATCATGATATAAGAATGAATCAAGAATTTATGAAACATGTTTCTCAATAAAATATATATTTAATGATTGAAATAATTCATGTAAAAATAATATGTTTAATTTAGAAACCTATGTTTGACATTTTAGAACGTAGGTTATATTTTATTTTAATAAAAAAACTATTTTTGGTCATTTCATTTAATTAAGTATTCACAATATGAAATTATTTTTTGGATTATATTTAAAAAAAATAAACGTCCTTTTTTATTAATAAAATAATAAATTTTATGTTAATCAATATTATTCATAATATTTGGCCAAAATATGAATAAATTTATTTTTATGCTTAAAAATATATCTTCTCTAAAAATTGTTTTCCCACGTTATTTATTTTTATATTAAAATGAATTTTTTTTAACTTTTAGAAAATTAATAAAATAAAATTTATTTAGTTTTTGGAATCATCATGTACAAATTATTTAGTGTGTTCAATTTTTTATTCCTAAAAACAAGCCACCAAGGTAAAAAAAAGGTTACCACGGTAATGGAAAAAATAGGGTAAAAGTGTAAAATAAATGGGTAAAAAACTAAAACATCATAAAAACAATATTTAAATGACAGGATGATCAATTTATCAACCTCCCATCTTATTATATTTATTATTTATCAAATTTTTATTCACTTTCCCTAAAAATGATATTTCTTTTTATATTAAGTAATAATTATTTACAAAAAAATCACTCCTCTCACTTATAAAATGACCCATTCACCACCCCATCAATTCCACACATAAAATTTTAATTACCCTCCATATTATTCCATATGTTCTTACTTAATAATTATGTCCAATTTTGAGTATCTTATGGTCTCTATATATTTCTCAAATTCCTTCAAAACTGATAAGGTTTTCAATAAGAGATATGATTTCTTCTTTGTAAGTAATAAATTTTTATCATCATTTTTCATTTATCATCTTTATAAAACCATTACAAATTCTAGTTTATCACTTAAATAACATATAATTAATAAAATTATACTTCTATAATGATGATATTATAATAAAATCACTTCATAATCATACTCATCTGTTGATTATAACATGTTCTTCTTTTGGTCGGTTTAACCACCTATATGAACAATTCTATAAATTATTATCATGGATGGTTATAAATATATAATTAATATTAATATATAATATTAATAAGTAAATATTTTTTTATTCTATAATAGTAATATTAAGATTCTACTTATTATTAATATACCACATTTTATTCTTTGAAAATTACAAATAAAATCACAGTATGGATTTCATCATAAAGATCCATACCTTAAACTCCCATGGATTGAAACTAGAACTTCATAACTAAATATGTAACTTATGTTATTGTTCCTTTTCTATTATTTATATTATTCTATTATAAGGACCCGGCCTTAAGATGTTACATAATAATGAATTAAATGAATAATTCACAATGAGGAAATTTTTTAGGTTTAGAGTTTTATAGAATTAGGACATAACTATTACATCTCAAAAATTACAAAGTAGACACTCCTACTCAGTTTCCATTTTTTCACAAAATAAAAACTCTTGAACAAAAGAGTCATGTTTAAGTCCTTGTTTTAGACAGCATGACATTTCCTTGATCCCATCCTTGACCCTAATCTACTTTATGTCCTATGAAAAAACATTTCAAAAACGTTGGATGATCATAAAAAGCTCAGTAAGTGTTATAACAATATGGAAAGAAAACACTAGTCCATGTATACATAAGAATCAATGAAATCATACTTTACTCTTAAAACATAAGAACTTTAACATACCTCGTTAAATCATAAGACTTATGAATAACTCATAGAGATCATAATATGTAAAGGTAACTTGAGGCATTCATAACATTCTTACGTAGGGAGTAACCCTCATGGTTACGTTTGGAATACCCATCATAGTATATTCCCTAAATCTCTTCGTAGAAACCTTAGAGTTTAACTCCTTCACGTTACCCAATGCATTGGAGAGCTATCACAGGCTCACCCGCCCTTAGTTTATCATGGAACCACCCATCTTCATAAACAATTCCCAAGAACCATAACATAATCGTATCACATAAAACATGCATAAAGGAAAAATAACATTTCCCCATTTCAATCACAAGATATCAATACAACACATTGATATAATAAAAAATTATCAAAACCATTTTCAATACCAAAATACATAAAATATTATATGGTATTTATTTTCCTTTTAAAAACATTACAGCTTGTTAAGGAAGTCAAGGATAAAATAATTCTCACGGCGGCGGAAAGGTTGTTGTCACCGCGTACGTTAAAAAACATACATTTTTTATTTTAGTAAAACACTTCGTAGAGAAAAGATTCATTTTAAATAAAATTAAAATTCAAAGGGGTTTATACAACGTATAAAAGAAAGTTGTGTATAAAACAAAAAATTCCTCAACGAAAAGATATTGAGAAGAAGTCCCTTACAAAGTCGGTATCCTTAAATTAAGGATAAATCAATTACATGATTATGTATAGAAAATATAAATACAACTAACATAAAGGGATATTAAGTATGAAACAATTGGAGGTCATCCACACGTATTCATAGTATGACATAATCAAGAAGTATAGGTTTGACCCAAATAATTGAAATTAGGTTAAGAAGTTCCCTTACAGAAATTCGACAGCCTAACGACGTCATTTTAAAATTCATAAAATGAGATGATGAGAGATAAAAAGGGTATATCATCACTTGGAAAAATCATTTACATCAATATGGATATATAAGAACATATCCCAACATAAGAAGATGTAAATTAAAATACCTAACAAAAATAAGTCTTTTAAAAATAGGAGGGTGAAAGGTTCCCTTACGGACTAGGGTAACTTTTAAAGCATACACCCCATAAAAGAAGGACTATTCAACCTTGATGTAAATACCCATAAACAAAAAAATATTACACAAAGAGTAGAATAATAGGAATTACATACACCACTCAAAGTAAATAGTGGAAAATGTAGCATAAATCTCACTGGAATAAAAGTGAGATGAAAAATCCCTTACGAAAACTCGGATGCCTAACAGTGCCACTTAAAACTTCCAAAAATGGATTTATGAAATAAAATAGGGTCTCTCATCATATTAACATAAAATTTATAGTAATAGGAATATAAAATAACATCCCCCAATATAATAAATAGGATCTTAAAAGAAATTACATAAAATAGAGTACTTAAAAAGAAAGAGAGAGGTGAGATCCCTTACCTCAAGTATGACTTGTCTTGTTCATTTCTTTATATTCCTGAATAATAAATGAGAGTTAATTTCTACTTTATTAAGAACCTTTTATTAGTTAATTATTCCTTTTATATCACTTATTACCATGTTATGAACATTATGTAATTATTTATGTTAATAACGGTCGTTTTGTCGATCATTGGTACTTGAGTAAAAAATAAACATCTTATAATTACAAGTTGTTCATGTGGTAAAATATCCATTATATCCAGAATTATATTCATGATGTAGATATAATATATTTCATATATATCCAGTAAATACTTTAATTTATAATATTTCATAACATTTAGAGGTAAGAAATGAAATGCACCGTTCATAGAGATGGTAAGTCGTACGTACTCATGAACGCTACTTTCATTTCTATTTTGTATTTAATGGAATTAAAACTAAATTAGATATATATATATTATAATTAAAGTATAATATATATCTTATATAGGTCACATAAGTTCATTAATTTCATTATTTATACATTCCATGTATTGCAAGAATGAGTCACATCACTTGAGGGGCGGTAGTCCACACTTCCTCAAATGAAATTATCGCATTTGCACAACATGCAAAGAATAAAGGTATGTTTTAAATATAAAATAAAGAAGAATAGAGAGGAAATAAATATAATATATATCATAAATAAATATATTTCCATCATAATGGCCACCATTAGAGGTGGTAGGAGAAGATAGAAGAATCATCGTTTTGGTGAGGCAGTAATTCGCCATCCACGGAAACAGTATGTTCTTTAACCATTAGATGGAGGTGTGTGTAAGTGTAGCTCAAATACTTATCATTCCAAAATCCTAGTATATTTGATATACTGGTGTTGTTACAAAATAAAGTAATAAAAAGATTTTAGGGGGTTGGAGAAGCAATGCAAAACAAAAGAACATAGGAGAGGACATTACCTTTAAATCGGGTAACTCCCTTTGGTTTGAACCAAAAGGTTTTCTTGAAGATCGTTTTGCCTAAGGTAAGGCTTATAGGATAAATAGAGGGATGTGGATAGATAACATAAGAAGATTGTGGTCAATCCAAAGGCTTGAGAGGTGGGGGTAAGGTGGTAGAGGTGGGGGCCTTTTATAAGAGGGAGGAGGGGCACTCTTGGAATGTCTTGAAAAGTTACTTTATTATAAAATGATTTTTGGATATTAAAGGTCCCACAATTATATATTTCGAGGATATGGTGATAAGGGTTCTAATTCCACCCATACAATAGGTTTTTGACAAGTGTAAGTCTTAGAGTTTACCTTATCCTCTCATTTTATTTAAATCGTTCATTAATGAGGTAATCACTACATCATCATGGTGTCATAAATAAATTTATTTATTTAATGTCTAAAAATTATAAAAAAATATCATGATGTATAAAATATTTTTATATTTCTAATTAATATTTATAGTGAAAAATATGACTTGTATAACCCTATGTAAAAATTGTTTTAGTAAAACAATACATGTTTGTGACATTTTATTTTAACTTTAAATAAAAAGTTATTAATGTCATTTTCTTACCCATGTGGCTCCATGGGGTCCCCAAGTTGACCCATGGATTGTATTAGTAGGCCATTACTTATCCAATAAGTGTAGGAAAAGTGTAAAGGTAATTTCATATTATTATATCATTATATTTACCTTAAATTACACTAATTAACTTTAATCGTGATTAATAAAACTTAAAAGTTACTATTCACTAAAAACTTATTTTAATCCCACTGAACCACATTTTACATCCTAATGACAACCATGTATGTCAGATTTTTGAAATTCAAATCATAGAAGTGGTAAAGTTTCATTTAAACGAAAAATCAGTTTTTTAACTAGCACTTAGTGGTTTAACTATTCATCAAAAATTGATGTTTTTCAGAAAAATACTAAGAAATCACCCTAAGATATATTTGATATTCCGAATTCAAAAATGATGTATATTTTACAAAATTCAAAACATATAAGTTTCATTAATTAATTTAATAATTAATTCCCTCTGTCAAAACAAATAGTGTGTCTTTAAGAAACAATATCTATTAAAATATTGACACTAGTTTAAGTCCAAATTCATTGTGAAATTAATTCCAATGACCACCATTGGATTAAATGGTAAAAATATATTCTAATTGAACTTTAAAACCAATTCAAAATATGATCTAATAATATAAATAAATTAGATTAAAAAGAGTTTTTGAATTAAAATACAACATTTTTCACTTACTCATTAAAAATGAACTTTATCGAAAAAAATTACAAAAACATACACAAAGTAAATTTTGATGTCCCGATTATAAATAAGGATTTTATTTAGTCCAATATAACATATAAAATTTTCAAAAATTGGATTTAAAAAGGGTTCTCCATCAAAAGGCGGTTAATCGACCTAATAAAGAATATTAGAATTTTTACGCTTAAAATTGGATTCATTCACATTTTAAGCCTCTAAAATTTATTGGATAAAATTAAACATATTTGAAAAATATATATAATCATTTTTAGTTAGTTCTTTTCATTCCTTCCATTACAATGTCTAGGCGTTAACTACAATTTAAAATAATATTATTTTATTATTAGAGTGCAATGTAAGATTTATAAGAAACTTGTTGTTGCGTATTGGGTACACCATCGAGCATAGCATTCCCTTTAAATTAATATTAAAATTTTATTCACAAATATGGATAAATATGAAAATGTCATATTCTTTATTTACCTGGGGTGTTACATCCTTCCCCCCTTTTGGGAATTGCGTCCTCGCAATTTTAAAATTGGGCACAGAAACTTCATTGAAAGTCCCACATCGGAACAAGAGTCGGTAAAATTATCACTTTAAAATAAATAAATAGAAATACAAATGTCACACGAGTTAACCCATACTATGATTCCATGAAAACATGGATATGGAAGAAAAAAACAAAGGGTCATATTTTGATGGAGAGTGATAGAAAACATGTTTAGGAGAAAGTTAACCTCCAAAAAATCACAAACTTGTGATGGGTTAAATGGTATTTGATTCCCCTATAGGAAAAAAATTAACAGTCAACATTTTTGTTTTAAGTTACTTTTCATTGAGGAATTTATTTATGAGCTTAACTAAAACATAAGGAAACATACTTAATTTTCATGTAAACTTTCAACTTTTACTATATTTCTAACACAAACTCATATTTTCTCTAAACGATGAGTATTTCAGGATGACTTGTTCATATGAAGAGTGCTATAATAAACTTATAGAGAATCACCTAAACCACAAAAGATGAACTATATATTTCCCATGTCTTTAAACATTAACCAAAACCAAAAATTGTTAGTACATGATCAAATAATGCCCAAAAAGGATAATCCTTTATAAAATGAAATACTACTCTTAGTCTCCAAAATTTGTCAAACAAAACTAAAATTTCATCAAAGACCATTCAATAAAAAGCTATCCATAAAATTCTTCAAAGTAATCAAAACTAATATTGAAACCCAAATCTCTGAAGGATTTGATCACATAGTCTTTCAAGATAAATATTAGCATTTATCTCCAAATAACATCAGTTTCTCTTAAAGTCTCGTATTGAAAAGTAATTAACTTAATCCCATATTCTCCATAATAGGTTAATCATTTTCATAAATAAACCAAATCGTCATATGTCAACAAAAAAACATAGATTCTTCCAAAATAAAATTCCACCGTTTCTCCTCAATTGAAATCCCAAAATATTCTATTTTCTTTAGGCATATATTGTTTCCACGAAAGAGAGAACATCTTCCAAAATAACCAAATCATTTTCCTATTCTAGGGATATCCATTTAATAAAACATAAGTTCCCAAAATAAACTTATTCTTGATCCATAAAATTATTTAACTAAAAAGAATAAGTTATATTAACCATGGACTTCACGTAGGCTAGTGGTAGGCCATGATCCCTTTTCGCCCTTAGGTTTTGGGTTTGATTCATGTGGCCTTGCCGGACGTGACGGGTTGTCACCCGTCTTACGGGTTGTCCTTTTTATAAATCTAAAAAATAACCCTAACATGTTTTAACCTCAATGGTTTCTTTATACCACTCATTTTCATCCAAATTAATTATGATCTCAACATCTTAATTCTTGAAGTCTTATTTCACCATAATAAAACAATCCCCAAAATGAAAAACATTATACCTTGATCATGGTTTCCATTTGGTTTCATCGTCATCTTGTTCACATAGGTATAAGGTCCATGCATCACAACAATGACTTAGAGGTCCTTCAAAATCATTTTCTTCCTCCATCCAAATACACCTTGTACAACATGGGTCATATGGGTGTTCACAAAAAAACAGTTTTGGAAAATAATCATGTATGACATATAATTTCAAAACATCTAATAAGACATGATTTCTATAAAATATTCTAACCAAATTTGAGTTGAAACTTTCAGTTAACGGACCTTTTAAAATATAATAGGTTTGTTCTGAGAGACTATATTTTAAAAGTAAATATAAATAGGTTGCACAAGGGTCTCCTTTTTCAGCACCTTCTTTAAAATCATAATATGCTTCAAAATCTTGTGATAAGGTAAAATATTTGAAAATTCCTTGATAATATTTACCTTTCTTGAAAATATGTGAATATTGTGAAAATAAGATTTGTCTAAATACAACCCATGATCCATGATGATAACGAGGTATAGTGGAGGTTTTTGATATCTCAAACAACTGCTTGCAAGTGAGTTGTATGCTAGAAAAAGTTTCACAATCATCCAAACATGACTTTGCAATAATTATTGCAAGGAAGTCATCAGGAAGAGATAAGAATGTCATTTGAGATCCTCCTCCTTCAACTTCCTTGATCTGAAAAAGTTATAAAATAATGATTTAACTAAAATAATAAACATAGGGACTAATCATGTGTTTAACGAAAACTCTTAATCCCTAAAGTTATCTAAACCGACCTTTGATACCAACTATAAGGACCCGGCCTTAAAACATGACATAATAATGAATTAAATGAATAATTCACATTGAGGATCTTTTCAGGTTTAGAGTTTTAGAGAATTAGGACATAACTATTACATCTCAAAAGATTACAAAGTAGACACTCCTACTCAGTTTCCATTTTTTTACAAAATAAAAACTCTTGAACAAAAGATTCATGTTTAGTTCCTTGTTTTAGACAGCAAGACATTTTCTTGATCCCATCCTTGATCCTAATCCAACTTATGTCATGTGAAAAACATTTCAAAAACTTGGGATGTGCAAAAAAAGCTCAGTAAGGGTTATAACAATACAGAAAGAAAACACTAGTCCATGTATACATAAGAATCAATGAAATCATACTTTACTCTTAAAACATAATCACTTTAACATACCTCATTAAATCATAAGATTTATGAATAACTCATAGATATCATAAGATGTAAAGGTAACTTGAGTAATTCATAACATTCTTACGTAGGGAGTAACCCTCATGGTTATGTTTGGAATACCCATCACAGTATATTCCCTAAATATCTTCGTAGAAACCTTAGAGTTTAACTCCTTCGCATTACCCAATGCATTGGAGAGCTATCATGGGCTCACCCGTCCTTAGTTTATCATGGAACCACCGGTCTTCATAAACAATTCCCAAGAACCATAACATAATTGTATCACATAAAACATGCATAAAGGAAACATAACATTTCCACATTTCAATCACAAGATATCAATACAACACATTGATATAATAAAACATTATCAAAACCATTTTCAATAACAAAATACATAAAAGAGTATATGGTATTTATTTTCCTTTTAAAAACATTACGTCTTGTTAAGGAAGCCAAGGATAAAATAATACTCGCGGTGGCGGAAAGGTCGTTTTCACCGCGTACGTTAAAAAAACATACGTTTTGTCTTTTAGTAAAACGCTTTGTAGAGAAAAGATTCCTTTTGAATAAAAGTAAAAGTCAAAGGGTTTTATAGACTGTATAAAAGAAATTTGTGTATAAAACAAAATATTCCTCAACGAAAAGATATTGAGACGAAGTCCCTTACAAAGTCGGTATCCTTAGATTAAGGATAAATCAATTACATGATTATCTATGGAAAATATAAATACAACTAACATAAAGGGATATTAAGTGTAAAACAATTGGAGTTTATCTACACATATTCATATTACGACATAATCAAGAAGTATAGGTTTGACCCTAAGAATTGAAATTAGGTTAAGAAGTTCCCTTACAGAAATTTGACATCCTAACGACGTCATTTTAAAATTCAAAAAATGATACGATGAGAGATAGAAAGGGTATATCATCACGTGGAAAAATCATTTACAGAAATATAGATATATAAGAACATATCCCAACATAAGAATATGTAAATTAAAAGACCTAACAAAAAGAAGTCTTTTAAAAAGAGGAGGGTGAAAGGTTCCCTTATCGACTTGGGTAACTTTCGTAGTGTTCACCCCGTGAAAGAAGGACTATTCAGCCCTGATGTAAATACCAATAAACGAAAGAATATTACACAAAGAGTAGAATAATGGGAATTACATACACTAATCAAAGTAAATAGTGGAAAATGTAGCATAAATCTCACTGGAATAAAAGTAAGATGAAAAATCCCTTACGAAAACTCGGCTGCCTAATGGCGCCACTTAAAACTTCCAAAAATGGATTGATGAAATAAAATAGGTTCTCTAATCATATGAACATAAAATGTAAGGTAAGAGGAATATAAAAGAACATCCCCCAATATTATAAATATGATCTTAAAATAAATGACATAAAAGAGAGTACTTAAAAAGAAAGAGAGAGGTGGGATCCCTTACCTCAAGTCCAACTTGCCTTATTCGTTTCTTTATATTCCTGAATAATAAACTAGAGTTAATTTTTAATTTATTAAGAACCTGTTCATAGTTTATTATTCCTTTTATATCACTTATTGCCATGTTATGAACATTATGTAATTATTTATGTTAATAATGGTCGTTTTGTTGATCAATGGTACTTCAGTCAAAAATAAACTTCTTATAATTACAAGTAGTTCATGTGGTAAAATATCCATTATATCCAGAATTATATTTGTAATGGCTCAGACCTCTCCGGTCCATTACTTTGTGAAAATGCAGTGTTGGAGGTGTTTCGGGAGGTCAAGGTGACTTATCCCCAACACTTTTCCAAATTTCCAGTTCTGTGAACAGTGTTTCCAGTTTTATGAATAGTATCAGATCGGTTTCACAGATCGGTCTAAAAGATCAGTCTCACAGATCAGTCTGACAGATTGGTCTCACAGATTGGTCTGACAGATCGGTTTCACAGATCAGTCTCACAGATCAGTCTCACAGATCGGTCTCACAGATCGGTCTCACAGATCGGTCTGACAGATCGGTTTCACAGATCGGTCTCACAGATCGGTCTCACAGATCGGTCTCACAGATCGGTCTCACAGATCGGTTTCACAAATCGGTCTGACAGATCGGTTTCACAGATCGGTTTGACAGATCGGTTTCACAGATCGGTCTGACAGATCGGTCTGACAGATCGGTTTCATAGATTGGTCTGACAGATCGGTTTCACAGATCGGTCTGACAGATTGGTTTCACAGATCGGTTTCACAGATCGGTCTGACAGATCGGTTTCACAGATCGGTTTCATGTACAGTAACAGTGGGTGAACAGTGTTTCCAGATTCCTACAGTTTTTCCCCTTTTGACATTTCCTTTGACGTAAAATACATTTAAAGCCTTATTTTAAGGGCTCTTAAGGCCGTTTCAAATGCCATAAATCCTATATTAATTATTCCTAAGGTCGGGATGTATTTACTTGGTCAAACCTCGTGGGTTAATGCGATCCTCTTTTATTAGAGAATTAACCGGATCTTAAACCGTCACCCCATTAAATCTTAAAAAAGGGACGAGATATCATTCTCAATTGTTATTTCCCTTTGTTCTCAGCTAAGAGACGCTAGAACCTTTCAATAATTCCCGTAAGTGTTTCACAATCAATCTTTACTCTTATGATTGGTTCTGCTCTGTTTTGGATGCAACCGAATTGTGTCGGTCAATCTTCCCAATAAGGTATGTTTTATCGTCGTTCCGTTGGGGATCATCTTCTCTTGATTTTCCCTTCCATATTATACCATGTAATTTACAAGATTCTAATGGGTTTTTCTTGGGGTTGGTTGGTACTGTCGTACCGTGGCATCCTCCGGTGGATGCAGTTGTCATGAGAGGAGGATTGTGACCCATTGTGTGGATAAAGGACGTCAAGAACTCTTCGAGGTAGGGGATTCATGGATTCTCTAATTGTATATGTGCAATCATAGAATTAGCATGATTTAGTCCTTTGGATCAAAATGAAATTGACCTAATTAAATACTTGAACCGGATTAAAATAATTGGTTGATCGCATGTTGTTGCTTTATACTGTGATAACGGTTTGCCTCATGTTTTTCTAGATAGAGTGATATCTATGATTTCTTTGATTTTTTGTTCGTTCATGATAGAAATTGATAATGAACGTAAAGCCAGAATTAATTGTTAATTAATTGGCTAAAGATAAAGAGGCATGTAAATTAATATGGTTATTGTCGTTGTTGTAGTTGTTCTAATTTGAGGATAATCAAATTAGGGAAGTAAGCATGGTTATTTAATTTTGATATCTTACTGATTAGGTATCCCGTAATTGGAACCTACGAATAACAAATCTGCTAATTCAATATGGATTAAAGAACAGATTATGTGGGAATTTCTAAAAGGGTTCTTAGTTACCCTCTTGTTTATTAAAGGGTCAAGAGACCATGGTTGTGACTATTGTTTTCATGCTACTTGTGTTATGATGTGAGCCTGGATGGATTTTGTGATATGTGGAGGCATGGAGGCCTTGTGGTTGTGGCAGCAGATGATGCCTAGAGTGGTGAGATGCATCAGTTTATGCATGTGGGTGTCGGGGAGGACACCAGGGGTGATGGAATGGGATGGATGTGGTTGTTGGATGCTTGTGGTTTTCTTTGAATGTTAATCTTCTTTGCTTTTCCCCACTGCTCAAGGCAGCTGGTCTTGCTACCCTTCTTCCGAAGGAGGCGAAGACGCGCGGGGTATGCCACGTGCTTTCCGTGTTTATCCTCTCGAGGGAGAATGGTTCTATGCTCTTTCTATAGGCGGCAAAGACTCGATGGGTAGTATATCTAGTCACCGTGTTGAGCCTCCTTTGTGTTTAGAATCATAGGATGCTTTTCTAGAATGCCTGAGAATATGGAAAAGTAATTCTGTAATGAATGTTTGATTAAATGGTGAAAATCCACGAGGATGGAGATACTAGAATTTAAAGGTGATGTGAATCTTAAAAGCAGCAGTTGATTTTGAATGTGATGCCAATTCAGTTTAATGTGGAATTTTTCATGCTTAATTAATGTTTAAAGAATTAATTAATGTACAGTGGAACTGATAAAATGAGAACTGAGTAATCTAATAAAGCTCTTCAAATGTTTGTGTGCTTATAGGATACCTAGTCTTAGAAGTAGCAGCCTGGAGTCTGAGAGACGTTAGCTATAGTTGTATCTAATACTTGGTAATTCCCATAGTGTGGATGTGAGTTATATATATATATATTCTGTACTTTTTGTGTTTCTATGTGCTACTCCACCCTTTCAGTAAGGGAAAATGACACCCCAGGGATTCTGAGCCCTGGGGGGTGTTTTCCCCAACATTCTAATGGGAGGTTGAATGGCTGACTACCCCATTTGACCCTGCTCTCTTCTCGTGGTAGATCTTTGTGCTGGTAGGCACACTGGTTAGTTTTACCCATATATGTGTGTAGAGGGCTGTAATGGCTTGTGGTTATTTCACACACATATATTCTGGATATAGTATCCTATGGACTACTATAGGTGTAACGTGTATAGGTTGTGATGGCTTGAGGATCCCTATTCGGTGTATGGGCTATAATGGCTTGAGGTATAATACTCAATGTATGATACACGTTACGCAAGCTGTGGTGGCTCTCGGAACTTACCCGGTTTCTTTTGGTTGTGAGGATGGTGTGGTGCTTCGCCCAGGTGTCTGCGGGAAAGCCTTTGTGGTGCACAAGGTGCTTATTGTGGATCTTAGCCCAGGTGTCTGCAGGAAAGCCTTTGGAGAGAGATGCACAGGACGTATGTCTTTGGGGAAAAGCAGAAAACCAGTGGGGAAGTAGTAGCGGGGTACCCTTGATATTCTTTATTATATTCTATATTCTTGTATTCGTTACTTGGTGAGAGTAGCCATGGTGAGGTTGGGAACTTAGTATACCTGTTTAGGTGACTCGTTAGTTTCACTTGTTGTTCATTAGGCTTTAGCATGCTTTCTTTACTTTTGCATGAGAGGCTTGGGGAGGATCCTACTGAGTATACTGTTATACTCACCCTATGTATATATAAACTATTTTTCAGGTCACTTGGAGAAGGTTGGAGATCAAGCTGGTTACTACTAGCTTGTGGTTGGAGGAGGAGCTGTTCGGGCTTGTGGTCGCTGTCATTTTACATTCGTTTGGGTACTTTTAGTTTCCCCTTTCAGTTGTAGTACTTTTGCATGGCGTTTCATATATGTACTTGGATTTCTTTTATATTTCATTTCTGAGTTGGAGTTGATTGGAGTCTATTCTATCTCTCTCTTCTGCATGTGTTCTCTTAGAGGGTAATAACTCCCATTTGTATGTTTATTATACCCTCAGTGTTAGTCGCAACCTGGGGCCTACTGGAGGCGGGACTCAGGGGTCATTATCTCTCTTCTCACATTGCCGACCTAGGAGGGGTACACTTTGTGGGGAGGGGGTCGTGACAGAGTGGTATCAGAGGTCTGGTTGAGGGATAGGATGGAGTTTGGATTTAGGCATAGGTGAGGTTGCATGGGATGGTAGGGAAACGGTGTCATTCATGTTTAGAAAGTGGGGTAAACACTGGAGACCGACAGAGACATAGGTGTTTAGGGCCCCCTATGATCTGTTGCACGGACCTTTAAGTTTACGATGGCTACTAAAAAAAGTGATACTGGTTGCAGGGTAGAGACCTAGGAAAGGATCATGCATCATTATTTTGTGCGCCTGTGTTTGAATGGGTAGACCTTGGGATAGGTAACCTAAAATTAATAAAACAAAACAATTAATTAATTAATGTTGAGTCTTCTATATTCCAGGCTTAGGAGCTCTAACAGTTGTTATTTTACAGGTATGGCTCCAGGTCAACGTCCTCGTCAGGTTTTCACAAAAGATGCCCAGCAAGCTGTTCCAATAGATCACCGCCGGGTAGAGGTTGACGACGATGAAACTTGGAGGAAGACACTCCGAGAGTTTCAGCGCCAGAGTCTACAGAAGTACAAGGGATTCATTTCAGATGCAGTCACAGAAGATTGGTTGGAGGAGTTTGAGATTGGCTTCAGTTCGATTCGTGCTCGGAAGGAACACTGGGTGTCCTCGGTTGTGACGATGTTGTGTAGAGCAGCGAGGCAGTGGTGGGTCTTGTTCCTTGGGGATCGTGAGGAGTCAGCGATCTCATGGGAGGAGTTTTGAGATAGGTTTAGAGTCGAGTTTCTTTCTTCGACTGCGAAGGCGTCCAGTCTCCAGGAGCTTCTTACCCTTCGATAGGGGAGCTCTAGTGTTCGAGAGTTTGGAATCTGTTTCAGAAACCTTCTACGATATGCTTCAGACCTGTTACCAGATGAGGAGGTCAGGGCGAGGAATTTCGAGGAGGATTTTCGTCCAGAGATCCAGTGCCAGGTCACCCCAATTATTCTAAAGACATATCTTGAGGTGCTGGCGAGGGAAGAGGTTGTTGAGAGGACTTTGGCTAGGACTGGATCGTCACGATAGGGGAATCGTCATGATTCCTCACGAAGCAAAGCTGTGATCTGGGGATCCTGGTTTTCAGGGAAGAAGAGTTTTTGTTCACTTGGGGGTAGGTCCCATCCCTTCCCATCTCGTTTCTCCGGAGGAAGCAACTCTCAGGCCTATGCCAAGGTATCAAGCGCTTGTTTTTCTTGTGGTGGTCGTGGTCATCAGCAGCGGGAGTGCCCGACTTTTCAGAGCAGTCATCATGCACCGGGCACTCCACTCCAGGTTCCTCCGTTGAGGCAGTTCCAGCCGAGGCAGCAGCAGCATGTTACACCAACTTTAGATCACCAGAGGGAAGATGGAGTAGGCAGAGGACAACCCAATGACACTCCCCGTCCTCAGAGAGTAGAGCGTGGCCGTGGTGGTGGTCGTCATCAGGGTCAGAGAGGCCATGGAGAAGGTCGTGGTCTGCTTCATGCTCTAGCGTTTCCAGCCCCAGGCGAGCCGGATGTCGTTCGAGGTACCCTTTGCTTGTTTTCTACATTGGAGTATTCCTTGTTTGATTCAGGAGCAACACACTCCTTCATATCACCTACCCTTGTCCATGCTTTGGGACTTGAGGTAGAGAGGCTTACAATGCCCTTGGCGTTGACTACGCCAATTGGAGGTTGAGCCGACTTGTTTGAAGTATGTAGAGACTGTGAGCTAGTGTTGGGGAAACACCGCTCTTGGGGAGATTTCCTATGATTATGAATACAACCATATTATGTCATACTCGTCATGGATTGGTTGTATTCGGTGCAGGCTATTGTGGATTGCTATAGGAAGAAGTTCATTTTCTTTGATGCAGATGGAGAGAAAGTGGTGTTTGTTGGTGATAGAGATCCTCGGATGAGTCATAGACGATTTCCATCCTTATCATCCATGATGGTCGGGATGATGCTGAGTTATTCAGAGGTTCAACAGTTGGCGTTTCCTAGGGTCATAGAGGAGTACCCTGATGTATTTCCAGAAGAGGTTGTATCCTTACCCCCTCGACGAGAGACCGAGTTTGGGATTGAGCTACATCAAGGAGTGTCTCCTATCTCTATGTCTCCATATAGGATGGCCCCTTCTGAGTTACGAGAGCTAGGTATTCAGCTTGATGGTCTGTTGCAGTGTGGTTTTGTTCGGCCAAGTGTGTCACCGTGGGGAGCGCCAGTTTTTTTTGTGAAAAAGGCTGACGGCAGTTTGCGGTTGTGTGTCGATTATTGTCGATTAAACAAAGTGACAATAAATAACTGTTATCCTCTTCCACAGATTTATGACCTATTCGATCAACTGAAGGGTGCAAGTTAGTTCTCAAAGATCGACTTGCGGTCAGGATATCATCAGATGCGTGTAAAGGATGAGGATATCCCGAAGACTGCTTTCCATTTTCGTCATGGGAATTATGAGTTTTTTGTAATTCCATTCGGCGTAACGAATGCTCCTGCTGTTTTTATGGGGTTGATGAATGTTGTGTTCCGTGAATTAATAGACAAGTTTGTTGTGGTTTTCATCAACGACATCCTTGTATACTCCACATCTGAAGAAAAGCATGCAGAGCATCTACGAGGCCATTTTGGGAGTTCTTCTCCAACATCAGTTGTTTGGGAAGTTGTCCAAGTGTGAGTTTTGGGCTCGAGAAGTTCGTTTCTTGGGGCATGTTGTGTCCTAAGAGGGAGTATCTGTGGATCCGTCGAAGATATAAGTAGTGGTGTCTTGGGCAGCCCCCAAGACCGTGTCAGAGGTGTGAAGTTTCCTTGGTCTTGCAGGCTACTATAGGAGGTTTGTATCCAATTTCTACTGAGTTGCGAATCCTATAATAGCTTTGACTAGGAAGTATCAAGCGTTCATATGGACTGATCAGTGTCAGAAAGCTTTCGAGTATCTAAATTAGAAGTTGGTAACTGCTCTAGTCCTTTGTCTTCCAGTGGAGGGAGTCCAGTTTGATGTTTTCTGTGATGCTTCACATCTGGGGCTAGGCTGTGTTCTCATGCAGTAGAGGACAGTTGTTTCTTATGGGTCTCAGTAGTTGCGTCCCCATGAATGCAACTATTCCACCCATGATCTTAAGTTGGCAGCCGTGGTGTTTTCTCTGAAGTTGTGGAGACATTACCTCATTGGTGAGCACTTTGTGGTTTTCACTGATCATAATAGTTTGAGGTATGTTTTCTCCCAACGTGGCTTGAACTTGAGGCAGCGTTGGTGGATGGAGTTCTTGTAGGAATACGACTTTGAAATATCATATACACCTGGAAAAGGGAATGTTGTAGCTGACGCACTAAGACGAAAGTCACGTAATGATGTTGTGCGTGAATCTGGTGATTCTTAGAGAGTGATGGAAGAGCTATCAGCTTTGCATCTTGATATGGGAGAAGTTGGGGGTAGAGGTTGTCTTTTCCAGATGACGGTGCAGTCATCCCTGATGTAGAAGGTGGAAGAGTCTCAGTTGGGTGATCTAGAGGTGGAAGTTTGGAGAGACATAGTTGTTTGTGGTGAGGCCCCTGATGGTTGGTCGGAGGATGAACAACACCAAGTGTTGTATCATGGCAGGATTTTTGTTCCCTTGGAGATGCGAGAGACGGTTCTCCGAGAGTTCCATAGTTCACCCTTTTCAGTACATCCTAGTGTGACGAAGATGTACCGATCCTTTAGGAGTCAGTTTTGGTGGCCTGGGCTGAAGCGTACGGTTACAGAGTGTGTGTCTCGATGTTTAGTCTGCCAGAAGGTGAAGGTCGAACACCGTGTTCCTGGTGGTCTTCTCCAGTAATTAGAGATTCCTCAGTGGAAGTGGGAGGACATATCAATAGACTTTGTTACAGTTTTACCTCAAGCTCCAGGATTACATGATGCTATATGGGTGGTAGTAGATCGTTTAACAAAGTCGGCCCACTTCATAGCGATCAAGGAGTCGATCTCAGTGGAAGTTTTGTCGAGGAAGTATCTAAAGGAGCTGGTGAGACTTCATGGAGTACCTAGGACGATCATTTCTGATTGAGATCCTCATTTTAACTCCAGGGTATGGAGAGGTCTCCAGTATGCTTTTGGCTCTCAAATGTGCCTTAGAACTGCTTTTCATCCTCAAACGGATGGTCAGACAGAGCGAACCATCCAGACTCTTGAAGATATGTTGCGCTCTTGTGTTCTTGATTTTGGAGGTTCATGGATGAAGCACTTACCCTTGGTAGAGTTCTCTTACAATAATATTTTTCACTCTACCATCGTTATGCTGACGTTTGAAACCTTGTATGGACGGCCATGCCATTCTCCGTTGTGCTGGACTGGGGTCGGAGAGTCAGCAATTCTTGGACTAGAACTAGTGCAGAATACAACAGAGATGGTTCAGGTGAGTCGTGAGAGGATGAAGACAGCACAGGATCGTCAGAAATCATATGCTGATCAAATAAGGAGACCCTTAGAGTTTGATGTTGGGGATCATGTGTTTCTAAAGGTGACTCCCCGTCGTGGGCAGCGAAGGTTTGTTCGTGGAAGTAAGCTTTCTCCCTGGTTTGTTGGGCCTTTCGAGGTGTTAGCTCGTGTTGGAGCTGTGGCGTATCGAGTAGCACTTCCTCCTCAGATGAGTTGGATACATGATGTTTTCCATGTATCACAGCTCCGTCGTTATCTTCATGATGAATCTCATGTTATCTATTGGGGAGAGATCGATATTGATGATGATTCAACCTTCGAGGAGTGACCTGTGGAGATCCAAGACCGCAAGGAGAAGGTGTTGCGTGGGCATTCTATCCCCTTAGTTCATTTCTTATGGCGACACGGTGGCATGGAGGAGAGTACATGGGAGCGTGAGTCACAGATATGTGCTTAGTACCCAAAGTTGTTTAATGTTTAACTCCTTTCATGTAATGATGGTTCCTTTAGGGTTAGACCTTTCATGTTTTATTTATGTACCTTTGATGTGATGTTATGATTGAATTGTTTGGATATGGATTTTTTGTTTCCATACTCTCGGATGTCGTAGTTTTGTTCCAGCTTTCGAACAACTCATGGTGGTTTTCCCCTGAGAGGTATCTTATGGGGTGGTTGTTCGGACCCCACTTTTCTTCTGGGTTGGTTTTTAATTCTTGAGGACGAGAATGTTTTGAGAGGTATCTAATGTAATGGCCCAGACCTCTCTGGTCCATTACTTTGTGAAAATGCAGTGTTGGAGGTGTTCTGGGAGGTCAAGGTGACTTACCCCCCAACACTTTTCCAAATTTCCAGTTCTATGAACAGTGTTTCCAGTTTTATGAACAGTAACAGATCGGTTTCACAGATTGGTCTGACAGATCGGTTTCACAGATCGGTCTCACAGATCGTTCTCACAAATCGATATGACAGATCGGTCTCACAGATCGGTCTAACAGATCGGTTTCACAGATCGGTCTCACAGATCGGTCTGATAGATCGGTCTGATAGATCGGTCTCACAGATCGGTCTGACAAATCGGTTTCACATATCGGTCTCACAGATCGGTCTCACAGATCGGTCTGACAGATCGGTTTCACATATCGGTCTGACAGATTGGTCTGACAGGTCGGTTTCATAGATCGGTCTGACAGATCGGTTCCACAGATCGGTCTGACAGATCGGTTTCACAGATCGGTTTCACAGATCGGTCTAACAAATCGGTTTCACAGATCGGTTTCATGTACAGTAATAGTGGGTGAACAGTGTTTCTAGATTCCTACAGTTTTGCCCCTTTTGAAGTTTCCTTTGACGTAAAATACATTTAAAGCCTTATTTTAAGGGCTCTTAAGGCCGTTTCAAATGCCATAAATCCTATATTAATTATTCCTAAGGTCGGGATGTATTTACTTGGTCAAACCGCATGGTTTAATGCGATCCATTTTTAATGGAGAATTAACCGAATCTTAAACTGTTTCCCCATTAAATCTTAAAAAAGGGACGAGATATCATTCTCTCTTGTTCTTTCCCTTTGTTCTCAGCTAAGAGACTCTAGAACCTTTCAATCATTCCTGTAGGAGTTGCACAATCAATCTTTACTCCTAGGATTGGTTCTTCTCTGTTTTGGATGCAACTGAACTGTGTCGGTCAATCTTCCCAATAAGGTATGTTTTATCGTCGTTCCTTTGGGGATCATCTTCTCTTGATTCTCCCTTCCATATTATACCATGTAATTTCCAAGATTCTAATTTGTTTTTCTTGGGGTTGGTTGGTACTGTCGTACCGTGGCATCCTCCGGTGGATGCAGTTGTCGTGAGAAGAGGATTGTGACCCATTGTGTGGATAAAGGACGTCAAGAACTCTTAGAGGTAGGGGATTCATGGATTCTCTAATTGTATATGTGCAATCGTAGAATTAGCATGATTTAGTCCTTTGGATCAAAATTAAATTGACCTAATTAAATACTTGAACCGGATTAAAAAAATTGGTTGATTGCATGTAGTTGCTTTATACCGTGATAACAGTTTGCCTCATGTTTTTCTAGATAGAGTGATATCTATGATTTCTTTGATTTGTTGTTCGTTCATGATAGAAATTGATAATGAACGTAATGCCGGAATTAATTGTTAATTAATTGGCTAAAGATAAAGAGGCATGTAAATTAATCTGTTTATTGTTGTTGTTGTAGTTGTTCTAATTTGAGGATAATCAACTTAGGGAAGTAAGCATGGTTATTTAATTGTGATATCTTACTGATTAGGTATCCCGTAATTGGAACCTACGAAAAAAAATCTGCTAATTCAATATGGATTAAAGAAAATATTATGTGGGAATTTATAAAAGGGTTCTGAGTTACCCTCTTGTTTGTTAAAGGGTCAAGAGCCCATGGTTGTGACTATTGTTTTCATGCTTCTTGTGATGTGATGTGAGCCTGGATGGCTGTTGTGATATGTGGAGGCATGTAGGCCTTGTGGTTGTGGTAGCAGATGACGCCTAGAGTGGCGAGATGCATCAGTTTATGCATGTGGGTGTCGGGGAGGACACCAGGGGTGATGGAATGGGATGGATGTGGTTGCTGGATGCTTGTGGTTTTCTTTGAATGTTAATCTACTTTGCTTTTCCCCACTGCTCAAGGCAGCTGGTCTTATTACCCGTCATCTGAAGGAGGTTAAGACGTGCGGGGTATGCCACATGTTTTCTGTGTTTAGCCTCTTGAGGGAGAATGGGTCTATTCTCTTTCTATAGGCGGCAAAGACTCGACGGGTAGTATATCTACTCATCGGGTTGAGCCTCCTTTATGTTTAGAATCATAGGATGCTTTTCTAAAATGCCTGGGAATATGGAAAAGTAATTCTGTAATGAATGTTTGATTAAATGGTGAAAATCCATGAGGATGGAGATACTAGAATTTAAAGGTGATGTGAATCTTAAAAGGAGCAGTTGATTTTGAATGTGATGCCAATTCAGTTTAATGTGGAATTTTTCATGCTTAATTAATGTTTAAAGAATTAATTAATGTACAGTGGAACTGATAAAATGAGAATGGAGTAATCTAATAAAGCTCTTAAAATGTTTGTGTGCTTATAGGATGCCTAGTATTAGAAGTAGCAGCCTGGAGTCTGAGAGACGTTAGCTACAGTTGTATCTAAGACTAGGTAATGCCCATAGTGTGGATGTGAGTTATATATATATTTTGTACTTTTTGTGTTTCTATATGCTACTCCACCCTTTTGGTAAGGGAAACTGACACCCCGGGGATTCTGAGCCCTGGGGGGTGTTTTCCCCAACATTCTGATGGGAGGTTGAATGGATGACTACCCCCTTTGACCCCGCTCTCTTCTCGTGGTAGATCTTTGTGTTGGTAGGCCCACTGGTTAGTTTTACACATATATGTGTGTAGAGGGCTATAATGGCTTGTGGTTATTTCACACACATATATTATGGATATAGTATCCTATGGACTACTATAGGTGTAACGTGTATAGGATGTGATGACTTGAGGATCCCTATTCGGTGTATGGGCTATAATGGCTTGAGGTATAATACCCGATGTATGATACACGTTATGCGGGCCGTGGTGGCTCCCGGAACTTACCCGGTTGCTTTTGGTTGTGGGGATGGTGTGGTGTTTCGCCCAGGTGTCTGCGGGCAAGCCTTTGTGGTGCACGAGGTGCAGATTGTGGAGCATAGCCCAGGTGTCTGCGGGCAAGCCTTTTGAGAGAGATGCACAGGACGTATGTCGTTGGGGAAAAGCGGCAAACCAGTGGGGAAGTAGTAGTGGGGTACCCTTGATATTATTTATTATATTCTATATTCTTGTATTCGTTACTTGTTGAGAGTATCCATGGTGAGGTTGGGAACTTAGTATACCTATTTAGGTGACGAGTTAGTTTCACTTGTTGTTCACTAGGCTTTAGCATGCTTTCTTTACTTTTGCATGAGAGGCTTGGGGAGGATCCTACTGAGTATACTGTTATACTCACCCTATATATATATAAACTATTTTTCAGGTCACTTGGAGCAGGTTGGAGATCAAGCTGGTTACTACTAGCTTGTGGTTGGAGGAGGAGTTGTTCGGGCTTGTGGTCGCTGCCGTTTTACATTCGTTTGGGTACTTTTAGTTTCCCCTTTCAGTTGTAGTACTTTTGCATGGAATTTCATATATGTACTTGGATTTCTTTTATATTTCATTTCTGAGTTGGATTTGATTGGAGTCTATTCTATCTCTCTCTTCTGCATGTGTTCTCTTAGAGGGTAATACCTCCCATTTGTATGTTTATTATACCCTCGGTGCTAGTCGCCAACCCAGGGCCTACTGGAGGCGGGACTCAGGGGTCATTATCTCCCTTGTCACATTGCCGGTCCAAGAGGGGTACACTTTGTGGGGAGGGGGTCGTGATAATATTCATGATGTAGATATCATATATATCATATATATTCAGTAAATACTTGCATTTATAATATTACATAACATTTAGGGGTAAGAAATGAAATGCACCGTTCATGGAGACGGTAAGTTGTATGTACGCATGAACGCTACTTTCATTTCTACTTCGTATTTAATGGAATTAAAACTAAATGGGATATATATTTATTATGATTCCAGTATAATATATATGTTATATATGTCACATAAGTTCATTAATTTCATTCTTTATACATTCCATGTATTGCAAGAACGAGTCATGTCACTTGAGGGGGCGGTAGTCCACACTTCCTCAAATGAAATTATCGCATTTGCACAACATGAAAAAAATAAAGGTATGTTTTAAATGTAAAATACAGAAGCATATAGAGGAAATAAATATAATATATATCATAAATAAATATAGTTCTATCATAATGGCCACCATGAAAGGTGTTAGGAAAAGATATAACAATCATCGTTTCGTGAGGTAGTAATTCGCCATCCACGGAAACAGTATGTTCTTTAACCATTAGACATAGGTGTTTGTAAGTGTAGCTTGAATCCTTCTCATAAAAACATCATAGTATATTTAAGATACTTTTTTTACAAAATAAAGGAATAAAAAGAGTTTAGGGGGTTGGATAAGAAAAGTAAAACAAAGGAACATAAGAGAAGACATTACCTTTAAATCGGGTAACTTCCTTTGGTTTAAACCAAAAGGGTTTCTTGAAGATCTTTCTGCCTAAGGTAAGGCTTCTAAGATGAATAGAGAGATGTGTAGAGATAAAATAAGTAGAGTTTGGTCAAGCCAAAGGCTTTAGAGGTGTTGGTAAGGGGGTATAGGTGGGGCCTTTTATAAGAGAGAGGAGGGGCACTGTTGGAATGTCTTGAAAAGTTAATTTATTATAAAATAATTTTGGGATATTAAAGGTCCCACAATTATATATTTTTAGGATAAGGTGATAAGGGTTCAAAATACACCCATCCAATAGGTTTTTGACAAGTGTAAGTATTATATTTTACCTTATCCTCTCATTTTATTTAAATCGTTCATTAATGAGGTAATCACTGCATCATCATGGTGTCATAAATAAATTTATTTATTTAATGTCTAAAAATTATAAAAAAAATATCATGATGTAGGAAATATTTTTAGATTTCTAATTAATATTTATAGTCAAAAATATGACTTGTATAACCCCATGTAAAAATTATTTTAGTAAAACAATACATGTTTGTGACATTTTTATTTTAACTTTAAATAAAAAGTTATTAATGTCATTTGCTTACCCAAGTGGCTCCATGGGGTCCCCAATTTGACCGATGGATTTTCCTGTTTGGCCATTACTTATACAATAAGTGTAGGACAAGTGTAAAGGTAATTTCATATTATTATATCATTATATTTACCTTATATTACACTAATTACCTTTAATCGCGATTAATAAAACATAAAAGTTACTATTCATAAAAAAAGTATTTTAATCCCACTGAACCACATTTTACATCCTAATGACAACCATGTCTGTCAGATTTTTGAAATTTAAATCACAGAAGTGGTAAATTTTCATTTAAACGAAAAATCAGTTTTTTAACTACCACTTAGTGGTTTCACTATTCATCAAAAATTGAAGTTTTTCAGAAAAATACCAAAAAATCACCCTAAGATATATTTGATATTCTGAATTCAAAAATGATGTCTATTTTACAAAATAAAAAACATATAAGTTGAATTAATTAATTTAATAATTAATTTCCGTTGTCAAAACAAATAGCGTGTTTTTAAGAAACAATATCTATTAAAATATTGACACTAGTTTAACTCCAGTTTCAATGTGAAATTAATTCCAATGACCACCATTGGATTAAATGGTAAAAATATATTCTAATTGCACTTTAAAACCAATTCAAAATATGATCTAATCATATAAATAAATTCTATTAAAAAGAGATTTTGAATTAAAATAAAACATTTTTCACTTATTCATTAAAAATGAACTTTATCGAAAAAAATAAAAAAAACATACACAAAGTTAATTTTGATGTCCTGATTCTAAATAAGGATTTTATTTGGTCTAATATAACATATAAAATTGTCAAAAAGTGGATTTAAAAATGGTTTTCCATCAAAAGGCGGTTAATCGACCTTTTAAAGAATATTAGATTTTTTACGCTTAAAATTGGATCCATTCACATTTTAAGCCTCTAAAATTTATTGGATAAAAGTAAAAATATTTGACAAACATATTAATCATTTTTTAGTTAGTTCTGTTCATTCCCGCCATTACAATGGCTAGTTGTTAACTACCATTTAAAATAATATTATTTTATTATTAGAGTGCAATATACGACTTCCAAGAAACTCGTTGTTGTGTATTGGGTACGCCATCGAGCATAGAGTTACCTTTAAATTAATATTAAAATTTTATTCAAAAATATGGATAAATATGAAAATTTCATATTCCTTATTTACCTGGGGTGTTACATATATCATTAACTAATAATTATGACCGGAACTATTATATCAAAAAAGATAAGGAACCTTTGAAACTGCTAAAAACTGATAATCAATATAAACTAAAAATAAGTAATAAATATAAAATAAATTAGTATAAATGATTAACATATATGGTAATACACATGATATTAATGAGTATTATTTTATTTTATGGGAATTTAATGTATGTCCGAGAAAGTGGAATCCAAGTTAACAGTTCCTTGTCTTAATTTCCATTTATTAAGACATATTTTCTATTTTTCACCTATACTCCTTTGAAATGGTGTACTTACTGCCCAAATTAACCAATTTTTATCTTAAATCACTTCTGATTCATGTGATTCAAAATTATTTTTCTTGATCTCATTCCATGTGCTTTTGATTCATATGTTAACAATGTCTACTAGGGTTATTATTGAATTAACTTACTCTCATTGAGTTTTAACCTTTATTCATGAACTATATCCTTAAAATTTTGGTTTCTTTCACTTTATGAATATATTATATTTTATTCCTTATTTTTTTCTAGTTATTTACATTTTTTCTCATAAACTCCTTTGTAAATAATTCTTACTTCAAAAATTACGATGTAATTAAGGGTTACCCATCTCAAATTTCTTTCTTTGAGACATGTTGTGTATTATGAATATATTTTTCCTTTTAATATTTACATATATACTCTTTGAAAAATTTGCATCATGATTATATATTTACTCATATTATTTTAATTTCAATTTTATATTCTATCTTTCAATGAATTTTGATCCAAATGATGTAGCAGTTGTAAGGATTTTTTACTTTAATGTCACTCTATTTCTATGATTGTTAATGTCTAAGTTCCAAATTGAGTAATTTATATGTATTGTCTATCTAAAAAAATTATTTAATTATTTACATGTTATTTGTGTATTTTACATGCCTTATTATCATTTCATATCCCTTTGGTTTATAATTAAACCAAAACATTACCTTTAAGTGAAACTAACCTTGTCTATTATTTTCAACAAGAAATATTTTACATTTATATCGATATTATTTATATTATTTTATGAATGTTCTTATATTTTCTACAATTATTTATTTTGGTAATTTTCTATTGAATTTTAATTTATAAACAAAAAAAATAAAAAGAATATTTTTGATGCATTCTATATGGGTCATTTTTAACTTTCTTTATAAAAGTATGAAAATAATTTCATTTTTAACATTTTCCACATGAATTAATTTTCTTGTTTCTATAAAAAAAATATTAATAGATATTATTCTTCATTTTTTCATGGTTTTACAAAGTAAAATCAATTCCCATTGTTTTTTTAATTTTTCATTTTAAAAATAAAGTTTAATGTTTTAGAAAAATAAATAAATGGATTTTATTCCACTTATGAATATTTTTATATTCCTATTCACATTTATTATTATTAACCTCATTTATTTCTAGGGTTTAAATATTTATAATTATTTTAGAATTAAGGTTTTTTATTTCCTCTTTCAATCCCTTAAAATGTATATTCTAAGTGACTTATAAGTTTTATGATATACTCATATTATAAAAGATTTATAAAAAATATATAATTTCACTTCTATTTTCATCTTAAACTATTAATGTTTTATCCCCTTTGAAGTTGTGTTTCATGTATTACCCTGAAAATTATATTATAATATTTATATTTTAAGATATTAAATGTTCATTTTCAATGATCTAATTCTATATCTCTTCTTATGTGATATTATTTGAAAGTGTTAAGTAACTCATCATATTATAAAACTGTTTTTTGTCTATATCAATACCCCCTTAATGTTATTTATGATTCATTGAGGATATTATCTAATAATACCTTCTATAGTTTTTCTTTGTATGTCATATGATCATGTTTTTTAGAAATATTCATGAAAACCGTTTCTTTCAAAGGTTAATTATTCTTTGATGAAATTATGAGTATTTTCTTATGTGGTATACATATTTATGTACATATTATAATGTGATGGGTGGGCCTAAAATTATATCCCCTCTAATTTATTTGGTAATGTTTTATGTCATATGATATGATATGTAAGAGACCATGGATTAAACCCAATCCACTATGGGACTCTATCCACTTGTTATATTTTCATGGAAGTGATACTTGACATATGATTATGATGTCATGTTTTATATTGTTTCCACATTATTATGATGCCATGATTCTATAACATCTACTTATTTATGCCAAAATCCTTATATTGTGATTCATGAATTATGGTCCATGTTTTATGGAGTATTATTTCCTTATTATGTGTTCATGTACCTTGATTATATTCTCATAACCACTAGATTATCATATTCTCACTTATGATCTTTGATTTTCGTTACATATATATACCATCAATAATCATTTTAGATTTCTCTTCTTATGTTTCCTTTTTCTGAGGTTATGAATAAGGCTATTATGTATGATATATCTTTATGGGTATAATGTGCGGAGAATTTTATGGGAGATTTTGAAGACTTTTTATAAAATAAGGAATCCTTTTTTATTGTGATAATATAATTTAATGGGAAAGATATGGGTTTTGTTAGTTAAAATTTCTTCCTAGTTCTCTAAGACACTAAATTTTAAATTTCTTGGGTATGTAAGTGGATCAATTTTTGTTATTGATATTTTAATTATGGATGGTTAAGTTTGTTCACTTTAATTGGCATCAAATCTAGTTTATAAAGAATATGTTTTTATCACAAGATCTAAGAGAATCAGTTGGGAGCATCTCAATTGGTAAACAAAATGGTTATGGATTATGTTAAAAGTTGGGTGGTCATGCCAACCATACTTAAAAGATGTAATGGGATGGTGGGTTGGGAAAACTTTCTAACTATAGAAAAATTGGATGTTATGGGATCAAATGTTTGTAATGGGTTGGGAGATCATGCCAACCATGGTGATTCATAATGTTATGGAGTGGGTTGCACTATAGATTGGGTGAGATACCAACCATGGGAATATTTTGAGATGGTTTGGGAATTCATTCCAACCATATATTTTCTTACTTTTATGAAATTTATTATGATATGGGTTTGACGTCATGCCAACCATGGGTAGATTGTGATACAGGTTGGATGTCATGAAAAATGTGAGAGTTGTGGTGAATAGTTGTATTTTCAATATGGTTTGGATGGAATGACAACTATTAATGGGATATGATGATTTATGTTTGGGTTGGGTGTCATTCCAACTAGTGACAATCTTCTTCAAGATATGTTGAGTATGCTATGTGGGATGATCATGAGAACTGGACATACTGAATTTGGATAGATTATGATATATATTGAATGTGATTCCTTCTGAGGTGGTTGGAATATGGTGGGTTAGATGTGATTCATATTGCGGTGGTTTTGGTATAGAAGATAAGACATGATTCCACTCGAGGACCTTGTGTAAATGGTTGGACACGATGCCTCCCATAATGTTTCTTTCTCATATTATTTGATGTTATGTTGTGTGATGTGACATGGGACATTATACCTAGTTTGTATTATGGGGATATGTTTAGAGACACCTAGTAACTATCTAAAGTGTGGTCACTATGGAGTGACTTGTGTAGCACGTGATAGGTATTAAATTTATAGTTTTTTATTTATTTATTATGATCATATCTCATTTTCCATTCATTATATATACTGGATATGTTAAGGACATTGTTGGTGGTGGCTTACTAAGTTATATTGAAACCCTAATCGGGCATCCCTGGAAATTTGTTACCCAATAAGACCTCCTAATTTCATGCATAGGTAGGGTAAGGGACTGATGTTGGATGGTCGAGCTGGATAGCCTGGATAGAGCTAGGAGATAGGACCAGGTTGGGACCCAGGACCAAGTGGTGGTTTTTTCAGTTTTGTTTATTTTTTTATGGGTTATATATGATCTCCCATGGGAGATTTTATCGATTCCTACCTCAATCATAATAATTTTATATTTCTCATTCTTTTATAGCATATGTTTTATTATTTATCTTTGGTTAAATATTTTATGGATGGAATATTTTATCCTATTATGATAATATGAATAATTATATATTAATTCCAATTTGTTTTACTATTTTTTTATTAGAGGTTATAGTCTTCTCATGGTATCACCATGTACCCTAATTACTATTCAATATCCTCTAGTGTATGAGGAGGAATGTTTGAGGTCACATAGTTCTCTAATATAGTTGTTTATAAGTGATTCAGGTCAGGTTGTTAAAGATATCATAGATAATGCTATAATTTTTTATGATCTTCTTCCAAGAGAAATTATTTTATTTTACCTTCATAATAATCTCAAAAGTTCCATCCTTCAAAAAAAATACTTAATGTAGGGAATATATCAATCTCTCTTGAAAAATTTACCTTCCCCATGTATATGAAATCCATCATTCTTAGGTATTCTTTAACTTCAATAAGGAACCCCTCTTCCATTTTTCATTATAGACCGGTCAGCATGTGCAACTTCCCCTACAAAGTTCTGGAGAGCATTATCAACTTAAGGATTTCCATTCACCTTCCCCGGTGGGTCTCTATGGAATAGCATGGATTTGTGAAGGGCCACTCTATACAAGGGGATATTGCATTGGCCCAAGAGATGATGAGAGATCTCAATACAAAGATCCATGGTTTAAACATAGTCATCAAACTCGACATGAACAAGGCTTTTGATATACTTGAATGGAGCTTCATCAACAAGGTGATCTCAGATATGGGTTTCTCCCCCTGGACTACTGACCGCATTTGTAGATTTTTTAGCTACTTGTGGCAAAATGTTACTTTCATGGGGAAGTCTCATGGTTTCTTTAAGGTGACTCGTGGTCTATGATAGGGTGATCCCCTATCACCGAGCCTTTTCATCCTTACACAAGACATCCTCAGACGCCTCATCCATAGAGGCATGAGCAATGGGGGGATCCTCCTATTACAGATAAGGATGAATCTTCTGCCCGTCTCCCACCTCATGTTTGCTGATGAAACATTAATCTTCATGAATTCTAATAAGTGGTTAGTCCAAGGCCTCCTTAGGGTGATTGAGGAATATTTCCATTGGAGTGGGCAGGCTATTAACAGGTCTACGAGCAACTTCGTCTTCTCTAGAAGATGTTCTTCCAGTCAGGTGTCCTCCTTGGGCCATATTCTGGATATGCAGAGAGGATGTGTTCCCATGGATTATCTTGAAGATCCCATTTCCTCAGGCATACTTCGGATTTGTGATTTTTATCACATCACTAACAAGATCACTGATCGTAACCTCAAATGGAAGAACATATTTATTTCCTTTGGGGGTCGGATTACACTAGTTAATAGCATTCTTATGGACTCTCCTATCCATGCCCTCTCTTCCATCAAAGTTTCAAAAAAAGTCATCATCTATATTGACAACATCTTATCCTACTTAATCTGGGATACTCTCACTGAAGAAAAACACCAGTGGGTGTCCTGGCCGAAGATGGTGAGGCCCATTCAGGAAGGTGGTAGTAATGTTCAAAGCCTCGCAGACACTCTTCTCTACAGGCATGAAAAACTAGCCTGGGAAATCCATGAGCAGCGTTCACTCTAGGGCAGGGTCATGTACAGCTCTTGTGCAGATTACCCGAAGATGCATAGTAGTCACGCATCTCCTTTCAGGTCCATTATCCTTCCTCATTTTACAGCCCTGCTTCCTCACACCCGCTAGATTAGTGGAGAGGGGGATTTTCCCTTCTGGCATCACAACTGGGCTGGTATGGTGCTTGGATTTTCAGGATGCCCAGCCACTAACATTTTGTTCAGGGAGGCGAGGAAATACCCGAAATTCCGTAGGGAAGTGTTGAATAACGACCAGAAAGGTGCCTAAAACCTTATCGAGATCACCTCTAACCCATATTTGTGCATGTTTACTCTGTCCTCCTCGGGGGCCTTCTTTGTAGAGGATTATCACAATTATCTTTCTCTCTAGGGGCACACTGATTGTTGGAGTGAGGTCTGGTTAAATTAAATTCCCAAGAAGTTCAACTTTTTAATGTGGCAGATTAGGAAAAATATTATCCCCACTGATGAGAACATCAGAAGATGCAGGATCAACATGGTTTCTTGATGCTCTTGCTGCACCAATCACAAAGAGGAAAGTATGGCCCACCTTTTCTTCGACGGAGAATGGGCACGCGACATATGGTCCTTCTTTGGGGACTTCACTGCCTTCTCTTCCAGCAATCTGAGTGAAGAGTCATTTCTTGACTACTGGTTCCATGGCTCAGGTGATAGGGGTCTGGAGAAAATGGTGTGTTCCATTATTTTTCATACTGGATGTTGGTGCTTATGGCAGGCTAGAAACAGAGCAAGTTTTGAGGGAATCCACTCCACAGAAATAGGAATCATCCCTAGAGTCAGAAACCTTCTTCTTAACCTTGCAAGGCTCTCTTTAAAATGGAATGATGCTCCATCCCTCTATCTTCTTTCTTCCAGTATCCAAGCCCCTCTTCCTAGTGGAACAACCTTGCGAGGAAAATGGATCTGATGGATTTTTCCCCCTATAGGCCTAAATATCAATACAGATGGGTCCTGCTTATCGGGAGTCATGAAAGGAGGAGGGGTTGTCTGTGACACCAGAGGCTCAGTTTTCTTGGCGTTCACTGCTCACTTTGGTTGCGGCTCTTCTCTGCAGGTAGAGGCTCACGCCCTCCTCAATTGTCTTTCCCTCTGCCTCCAGGGGAACATCCCCATATTTGAATCTAAAACTGATTCCCTTATCTTTCTCAATTCCCTACAAGGCATCGGGTCTATTCCCTGGTCAATTTCTTATATCGTCAGAAAATGTCGAGGCATGATATCCACCAACATTCGAATGGTTCACACATGGCAAGACCGGAATAAAGTTGTGGATCACCTTCCCTCTCTAGCGGCTCATAACCTCAACGTGTCTTGCTTCTATGACCTGATGTTTTTGGGCCCTGAGTGGGTTAACATCATTAGAGGGGATGCCCTTGGTTTTCATTACTTGCGCCCCCCCCCCAGCTTCTCTTTTCTCTTCCCTTTCTTTTCCTTGTACTTTCCTACTCCCAATAAATAAATAACTGATGATGATGATGATGATGTAAATATTCCTCAAGCACATCAATAACAATAATGCATTTAAAATATAAAATTCTTGAATATTTAAACAACTATTGAAAATAATTTCAATGTGAAATAAAAATTCATGCTTGGAATTTATCTTTATGACATTCTTGGGAAGATAAATATGCACCACAAAAAAATGGAGTAGCAAAAATAAATAAATAAGTAGAGTTTGGTTAACATGGGGAGGAGTATGTTATCACATTATAGAACCTTAAAAGTTTTTTGGATACAAAATACTATAGTGTTTTTCAACATTCTCAATTGGCGCTTACTCTAATAAAATTTCATGAATACCTTATATGAGTTATTGTTTAAAAAAATCTCAACTTAAAGAGCTTAAAGTAATTTTATGGCCCATTTTATATTAAAATCAAAGGAAAATATTTCAAATATTTGATATAAGATCCAATGAAGGTATTATTCTTAGATATACACTTGGTGGAATATATTATTAGTGTTACAAAAAGAATTTGAAGAATATTTTTTATAGTTAGAACATTATTATTTTTCAAAATCAAAAAAATATCAAAAAACATTTTCAATTGATGATGTGATAAAATAAACTCAAGGAAAAGTGATTAATATCATGGGAAATATTTGAACATAGTAGTATATTTTCATAATTCTCATGCTGATTCTAAAAAAATAATGTATAAGGCTTAAACTAAGGAGGATCAAAGTTTAAAAGAGTTAGAAACATGTTGATCTTGAAAACACCATTATATATAGTAGAAAGGGTATTCAAACTGATAAAAATTTAATAAATTTCAATCATTCCAACTTTATTATTTAATATGAACCAAAAAGTGTTGATAACAAATCACAACATAAGTATTGGGTATCAAAAATTGAAGAAGGTTTGTAACAGATTGAGAAAAATGATACTTTAGAGTTAGTTTCACGTACCAAATATAAGAATATTATTGGGGAAAAGTGGGTTTTTCAAAACAAAAATCAATGATAAAGAACAAAAATTATGTTATGTGCAAGGGTTACTCTCAAATAGTGGGTGTATAATTTGATGATACTTTTCTCCATTATCAATTCTTAAAATGATCTAAATTTATCTTTTAATTTTTTCTCAAAGTCATTACAAAGTATTTAAAATAGACATGAACTTAGTATTCATGAATGGTGAAATCAAGTAATATTTTTATAATGAATAATTTCATTTTTTATCCTTTATGGTGATAATTCTTTAGTTTACAAGGTGATTAAAAAACATATAGAATTATAAACCCTCAATAATGGTATTCAATTCTATAAAGTAATTTAATGTTAATGAATTTTTAGAAATAAAAGGTGGGTAGAAATCTTTATATCAAGGGAGATGACACAAACACTAATTATGACTATGTATATTGATGAAATTATTTTTACTAGAAACAAAATAGAATACTTCGGAGGGTTTTATTTCCCAAATAAGAAACAATTTTAAAATTAAAATGATTGGTGGGATGAATTTATTTTTGGTTTTTCAAGTCATAAACACAACAGATTTCATTTTTCTCTCAAAATAGATTTATTTTTTGTGTTGTTAAATAAGTTTGTGGTGGAAAATCAAGAGAGGTATATACTCCCATATAACTTGGGAACATGTTATCCTTTGATAAATAAGGAAGGAGTGTTGATAAATATAATTTTTGAATTATGTAATGACCCATACATTTTATACATAGATATTACATCTAAATAGATTAATATTCATTACATAACATAATAATCTATGCCAAAATCATATATGCCTAATGCATTTAGAAACTAGAAAACATAAATAAATGATTTATAAAATAACTACATCATCTACCACTTATTTCTTCATAACTATCAACCTTTCTAGACATTCCATACTTAATACCTTTCTTCATAACCTTTGGAAAGAAAACATAATAAAATGGCGAGATCAGTTGCTCAAAAATTGTAAATAAGGGAGGTATTAATGATTATATAAGTTTAACATGATCATAATAATATAAGAAAATGAAACTAACAGTTTAAAATTATACCCTATATATCATTGATCATAATCTTGAGACATGGAATAAATATTGGTAGTTAATAAGACATGAATCATAAAGAAATAAAATAACATGAGCCATGTGATCATAACATTGGCATAATCCATAGAATTTTAGAATAAACATAAGAAAAATAATAATTTCCTTAGTATTCAAGGCTCATGTCCAAGGATATCATAGTGTAATTGGTTCAATTCCCAAACTATAATAGTATCCAAGTTTCATGCCTATACTATCATAGTGGATAGAGTCCCTTACTGAACTGGATTAACTCCCCATTCCAGTCCTATTTATCTCATGAGATATCAATCTTTACCTAATGAATTGGTGGGAGATATAGGTCTCATTCATCACATAATGAAAATCATACATATGTGTCCCATGAGATTATAAATCATTCATCATATTAGAACCCATGAAAATAAATGGGTTTCATAAACATTTCATTATAACATAACCCATGGAAAAGAAATGGGTTTCACAAACATTTCATCTTTATATAAAAAACATAAACCATCTAAAGAAAGAATAAATATGGTATCATTATATAATATTCCCAATAAATCATAAGTAAAATCAAATAATTTCATCTTAGATGAAAATTTATTTTGACATATCACTTAGAATACTTCTTGAGGAAATTAACCTTTCCATTTTAAAATCATTTCTAATTAAAAAACAATGCAATTATAAATGAAAACATTTTCTTTGAAAATAACTCTATAAACTTGTAAATTAATATTAAATGAAAAAAAATTCAGGATTATATGAAAATTAGGTCATTCCATATGAGTTAAAAAACATCCCTTCCATATTTTTTTTAAAAAAATCACAAAGTACCTCGTTTGAAAAAAGACAAAAAGATTACTTTCAAACTTTTTCTAAAAATTCAAACATGCATAAAAATAAATTTAAAAATCATATAATAATGTTTAAAACATTTTTTGAAAAAATATTTAGAAAACATGGATATAGAAGATAAATATTCCTCATCAGAAACTTAAAAATGGAAAATCCTGAATATTGATGATATTTTGAAATAAACCCTTACCTTAAGTTCACCTTACTTCAAAAGCACTATAGAATCTAGTATAATAAATTTATATTTATTATAATTCTATAATATATTAAGTTTCATACTTATAATATCATATATTTTCACTTTTTAATATTTCAATTCCCACTTTTTTCAATAATTCCTTATTAAATTTTTTATTTTTGGATTTTAATTATTTTGTTTATCATGAGTATTTTAACTTAATAGTTCTGGTCCTTTTATATTTATATTGGTTCCATAATATCTATAATATTTATCATGATATAGATATTATATATATTCATTAAATTCATATGTATAGACGTCTCTAAAAATCAGTGAAAGAAGTATTAGTTACACTATTAATGGAGACGGTAGGTCGTACGTACGCATGAACATTTTTTTCATTTTTTTGATGGATGGAATGAAAGAAAAGTAAAGTATTAATTAACCTTTATAATATCGTTATTATATCATATATATTCATTAAATTCTCCCTCATTACTATCCAAGTAAAATATAAATGCAAAATGATTCACATCGCTTTGTGGAGGTGGTATTCCACACATACGCATGAACAACATTATCATTTCTCAAAGGATTCTATGATAAGTAGGTAGATGTGATATTATAATTTTATAAGTATAATTATCTAATAAATATCATATATACACATTAAACCAATCATAATACCTATATTTAAAATATGGTGCTGAAAAATGAATTATATCTCTATGTGGAGATGGTTAGTCATATGTACACACAAGCAATACTTTAACTTCTTGTTTCTTGGGAAAGAGGGTGTATATGTAGAGAACCTAACTCCAATAGCCCAGATTCAATGTATAATTAATTACATTATCTTAATATATTAGTAATCACATCCTGAAGGACCAAATAGTTTATTAGTCTTGGAAAACCAGATGCATACTTGAGCCATGCGGTGCATTTGAATATACAAATTACAACATAGTTTTTTTTCAAGAATATCAATATTCCTACTAGATTGTCTTTTCATATCATTCATATTAAAATTCAAGGATTATTGGGAAAGGAAATAAAATAAGTGTGATCTCAAATACTCAGTATGGGTTAAGTAAAGTAGAAGCTACCATGAATCAATAGTCATAATCAATATGGCAAGGTAAATAACTGAAATCACATGCCATATAATCAATAAACTGAGATGGAAGTGCATAGAGATATACTATCAATGAGAAAATATCATGGATAATAATCAATATAGAAAGGAAAATAACATAAAACACATTCCATTTAATCAATAAAATGACTATCATAAGTGGATAAGGCATAATTAATATGGCAAGGTAAATAAATGAAAACACATTCAATTTAATCAATAACTAATAATGAAATGCATCCAGAGATAATATCATTATAAAAATATCATATATAATAATAAATAAATTCTTAATGAAGGGAATTATTAATCATTGGATTCCATTTTATCAGGAACATGATATATCTACCATCAAGACCTTTCAAAAATGGTTTAAAACTACAAGTACAGACCCATTTAATTTAGCCAACTAATTTTTCTCATTAGGCATGTTGATGTATCAATGTAATATATAGTTCTAGGACACACCCATCACTGCATTTCCAAATAAGTCCTTACATATCGAATAATATATTTAATTCATGAATCAATATTTCTTATCATAAAATATCCATATTGAGTAAAGGATGAAAATTTATCAATGTTTCCTCAATTAATCAGATAAATTTCATAATATATTTAATTCATGAATCAATATTCCTTATTATAAAATATAAATATTCAGTAAAGGATACAAATTTATCAATATTTCCTCAATTAATCAAATAAATTTCAAGGTAAACATCATATGTAAAAATGGTATATGGTTTAGGAAATAATCATATACATGATACAAAGAGTATTGATAACATTAAATTGAAACATTAACCATAATGAATAATTATGTATTCATATTAAATACACTAAGGGGTAGTATATACACAACATGAAATTGAATAGGTTCATATTAACAATTATGCCTCAATGAAATAGAAGTTGAGACAAAATCCCTAATAATGATCATAATGTTGAAGTGAGAATTAATAAATTAATAGATTATGTGTATCAAATGTAAATCTGTATAGAATAAGTTTAAATGATAAATAATATAATAAAAAGTCAGTATACACATAATATTATAATATTAAAGGGATAAAAAGAAGTAATATAAACCAAATAAAATAAATTTAGTTATGAAATTATTTACCACTTGGTAACATTGAAGTTAAATCCGCTTGGATGAAATAAATCAAATTTAAAATTAAAAAACCATGAACTATTAATGAATCATGATATTACATGTCAAAGAGTCATTATATACACCATATAAAATAAATTTGGTGGATACCATTACAATATTTCTCAATTAAGAGAAATTGAGATGAAGTCCCTTACAATGACCATAAAGTTGAAGTGAGAATTAATAAATGAATAGATTATGTGTATAAAATGTAAATAAAAATAAAAAAAGTTTAAATAAAACATAATATAATCCAAATTAATTACACATAATCTTATAATATCATAGGAAAATTAAGAATTAATGTATCCTAATGAAAATAAATTGATTTATGAAATTCTTTACCACTTGGTAATCTTCAAGTCAAAACCACTTGGATGAAATAATCAAATTGAAACATAAATTAAATTTTAGAATGAAGTACTCAATATATTACATATAAAAGGTTAATTATATACACCATATAAAATAAATTAGTTTCATGATATTACAATATGTCTCAATGAATATAAATTAAGACAGATTCTTTTACCTTGAGTATGACTTGTCATGTATGTTCTTTATCTTCTTGAATAATAAACTTATATTGATTATTTATTTAATTAATAACATTTTTCAAGTTTATTATTCATTTTATTTCACTTATTACCATTTATATACAATTAATTAATCAATTAATTTTACATCGAGTGTTTTGATGATATTTGACTTATGTGTCAAAAATGACTTCGGTAAGTTGATTGTTGGTCTAATTAGTCATTATTTAAAAATATCTAGAATAATAATCATAAAATAATAATAATATTTATACATAAATTATACTTTTAATACCAATCATGAAATACGGTTATGATAAATGAAGTATGTTACGATCATGGAGATGGTAGGTTTTACGTACACAGGAGTAACATTTCCTTTTTTTATGATCATTATTGAAAAGAGGTAAGTAAAATTTTATCTTTAAATAATTATAATAATATCATAAATACCATATTATTTCTTTAAATATACTTATTTATATCATCCATGTGGTTTAATGATGAAAAGTGAGTCACATTACTTCGTGAAGGTGGTATTCCACACTTACATGAATGACGTTATCATCTTTTAGTGAGTGAAAAAGTGAGAAGTGAAATAATGTCACGAGCGAAATTATCATATCTCTTACTAAATGGAAAGTAAAAAGGTATAAATGATATAATGAATTTAGAGGTATAATATTGTTAAAAATATGATATACATATACATATACACACATATATATATATTATCCATCATCATACCCAACCATGAGAGGTGTTGATGAAAAATGTGTCACATTGGTTCGCAAGCTGGTAGTCCATCGTACACACGAGAGATGTTATCGCTTCCCATTTGAGGGAAGAGGATATAGATATAAGTCATTACCCTAATATAATAACATCTCGGTATATGGGAGATAAATTTTTTATTATATAATCATAAATGAAGAATATTTTAATGTAATTGAAGAATAAATAAAACAAAAATTCATAGTTATGAATTTTACCTCTTCTGGGACCACCTCTTTAAGATTATACCTAAAGTATTCCTATAATGGATTTATCACCCAAAAAAGGATTATAGGATTATTTTCTGGAATTTGGTAAGTGATTTGGGTAGTTCTTGGATGAACTAAAAGGGTTTTAAGGTATGAATAAAAGAGGAGATTGGGTGGCCATTTATAAGTGAGGTGAGTGGCACACTTGTAATTTTTGAAAAGAAAAAGGTGTACCCATGTTTTTTAAATGACAAAATTTTCAAAATAGAGTATTATAGATAATTAGAGATTATAAGGTCTAAATATGTCTATAAAATATATTTTATATAATTTTTAGGTCATTTTAACCCTTATCATTTTTTGTTTAAACCCTAATAAACTCGTTTTTACCTTAACCGTGGTAATTAATTTTTACTGTTTTCACTATTCATTTTGGTGAAAAAATAATTTTACCTTATTATATAATATAACTTATGATTATTATAAATATGGGATCTATTTTTTTAATTCCATAGATAAAAGTGGCAAATTTTAATTTAAAATTAATCTCGCAGGCCATACGAGAAAGTGGGTTTTCAAAGAGAAAATACTCAAAATCTTGCAAAGTTTTTATATCCAAATTCAATATGAAGTTAATTAAAATGACCTAAATTGTATTAACATATATCTAATTTAACTAATTTTATTTTAAAACCAATTTAAAATATAATTTAACTTTGTAAATAATTCAAATGAAGAGGCAATTTTTAGTAAAAATCGTCATTTTTCGCTATTCATTAAAAAATGAAGCATTTCAGAATAATCCCAAAAATTCACCCTAAGATAATATTGATATTATTATTTAAAAATTGAATATAATTTTATAAATTAAATTTTCTAAAATTGGTAAAAATAAATTTTAACATATGTGCACAAGAAGCAATGAAATTGTTTTCTTTGAAAAATACAATTTTCTAGAAAATATTTATTTTTCATTCAAAAGATTCTCATTTTATTTATAATAAATATATAACCATTAAATTTATGTTATAAATTTGTAAATAATTTAATTTCATAATTTAGTGAGTGTTATTAGTACCTACCAATTTAGAAACTATGTTGTAATGGTCATGTTTAAATAATAATATTTTAATAGAGTATCATGTTTCATTTAATCAAACTGTTTTGTGCATAGAAAGTTGTTGAAGATATTGAATTTATTTAAAAATAAATATATCATAAAGTCTTGTGGTGTTATATTTTATTATAAGATTGTTATTTTATTCCATACACTATTGGATATAATTTTCTTATTTTAGAATTTTGGGGTGTTACATTCTCCCCACCTTAAATAAATTTTTTCCTCACAATTTGATCTTATGCTCAGAAATAAAGGGTTTTATATTTTCAAATTACTATATTTAAAACTCTAATAATAAAAATGGTTAAAAATATCCTATTAATAAGAAACGTATGAAAGTAATAAGTTCATCCAGAATAACACATTACTAGGTTTCATGTAGGAGAACATTGGTGGGAAATGAAAACATGGACATGGAAGAGAATAGTAACACCCAAGGATTAATATAGAGTAATATAGATCATTGATCACAAGAAAGTATGAGATCAATGGAAATTTATAGAGGAAAAAACATAAATATGTGATGATTTAAATGACTATTTGATTCATCATATATGAAGGTAATATGATAAAAATTTTGTTTTAAGATCCTTTATCTAAAGTTAAGGAATCCTTTTAGTATATAAGGATATAAGTAAATATACTTATGTGATATGATTTTATTTTATAATCACAATGTTATCCTTTGGTTGTGCTTAAATCAATTTCCAATTCATTTCTTACTCCAGGAAATGGATATCTAAAAATGAATTTATTATGCCTAAAGGAATAAAATTCATTTTAAATGGATCATAAGATCTATAAAAGATTGAACAGTATTTCTATTATTCTCTAAATATTTTCCAAAACCAATAATTTTAGAATAAGTTATTAGTTTAATACATTAATATCTAAACCTCAATAGTAACACCACTGGTTCAACAATAATATTTATCCATAAAATTTTTTAACTAAAAATAATGATATATTAACTAGAACTTCACATTAGCCAGTTGTAGGTGTTAAAACCTTATCATCCTTCAGTTTTGGGTTCAAGCCCCGTGGCCTTCACCAAATTCAATGGTATGTCCTTTTCAAAAAATATATGAATATAATTCCAATAATGTTCCCAAATTGTGATGACCCATATTTACTTCAATATCATGATAACATGAACCCTAAAGGTTACCAATACATTTAAACTTATTTCCACAAAATGTAGGGGTATTCTTCCTTAAATAACTTTTTAACTAAAATATATATTAAACTAATGGGTTTTATTTCCATAAATGTCTCCCAAAATATCCTTAATCAGGTTATATTCCTACCACACACATTTTAAAAGGTTGTGTTTAGTACTTTGAAATTATTATCAACCTTAAACTCATAAACATGTGATGGTATCCATAACTCTTAATTTAATTAAGACATATCTGCTTCTAAAATTCAATACAGTCCTTAGATGTTTCATGATTCTTATAACCAAAATACCATTGGTAAAATACTTATGCAATTTAATTCTTGAGTCATAATACATAAATACTTTATCCATTTTATTTCAACATAGGTCCTTATTTGGTCTAGGGGTTAACCTTTAGAAGAAGAAATTGACTAAGATAATGCCTAGGTTCCCCGCATTTAAGAAAACATACTATAAATGGATCTCGAGGATGATATTTATTTCCTTCCATCATACTCTTCATTTTTCCTTGGAATATATTTTTTTATTCCCTTTTTTCTATACATAAATAATTTTCCCATTTTTTAAACACTTGGATGGGTGTCTCTTTCCACATTGGTGGTAAGAAGGAAATGAATACTTCTTTACTTCATGGTATCCACTACTCAATGTATTAAAAAACAACATAATTATATTCTTTGGTGATTCAAAGTTTTGGTTAAGGTATCTGTTTATAATTATATTTAAGGATAACTGATTAATAATAGTAATGATATATTTCACTTCTTCTAGCATCCCATTTGGTAAATCATAGTCACCATATTATCTTTCATATTCAATGTTAACATGATTCCTTCAAGTTCCGTCTATTGACTAAAACCAAAAATCATAGTGTGAGTAACAATAATCATACTGGTAAAACCATATAATCATTTATAGGATATTTAAATCATGAAGAAAAATCTAAGACACATTATGTTTAAACTTGGTCATTCATTATCATCATCTATTCAAATCCTTCATAATGGGTTGTAAAAAAATATGAATTATCTTAATCATTTCTCCCAATAATTTCAAACTAGGTGTGTAGTAATGCTCATTTTCATGAACTAGGTGATGACTAAATCAAGTACAATGTGGCCTTTTTTGAGTTACTATCCCTAGGTACAACTATTCCAGAACCACATCCACTTGTAGAATCAAGAGAGGTATGTATTTTAAGGAAAAATCATATAATATCTTCCTTAACAAAACATTATAATGTTCTTATATACTTATCCTAAAATTCTATCATAGTGTTATGATTCAAAATCTATGTTTTCCTAAATCTAGTTCCCAAGGTTTCTACTAAACTTTATATGATAGCAACTATATAGAACCTGACTCCAATAGCCTGAATTTGGTGTCTACTTTATTACATTAGCTAATGATATAAGGAATTTCATCCTGAAGGACTGAATTGTTTATTAGTCTTAGTAAACTAGATATATACTTGAGTCTTTCATTACATTTGAATGTAAAAATTACATCATAATTTTTTTTAAGAATATAAATATTACCTCTATCTTATCCTTTCATATCATTTGTATTATACTTTATGGACCCATGGGAAAGTAAAAAAAATAAGTGTGAGCTCAAATTCTTAGTAAGGGTTAAGTACAGCCGAAGCTATCAGGAATAAATAAATATAAAAAAATATTTAAAGGTAAATAACTAAACACACATTCCATGTAATCAATAAACTGAGAATAAGTGCATCTAGAGATATTATCAATGTGAAAATTTCATGGATAACAATCAATATGTAAAGTTAAATAACTAAAAACACATTTAATTTAATCAATAATAATAAAATCATAACTGGGTAAGGTATAATCAATATATAAAGGTAAATAACTCAAAACATATTCCATTTAATCAATAACTAAGAATAAAATGAATCCAAAGATAATATCATTTCAAAAATATCAAGGATAATAATAACTAAATTATTGATGAAGAAAATTTTTAATCATTAGATGTAATGTTATAAAGAACATAATACATATACCATCAAAACATTTCATAATATATTTTCATACTATAGGTAGAAACCCATTTAATTTATCCAACTAATTTCTCTCATGAGACATATCGATACATCGAGGGGCTATATAATTTGGGGACCCACTAATAAATGAATGTCCAAATAATTACTTATATATATAATAATTGATTTGATTTGTGAATAAATATGATTTATCATCAAATATTAATATTTATTAAAGGATATATATTTATCAATATTTCCACAGCTAATCAAATAACTTTCAAAGTAAGAAATGTTTGTAAAAATGGTATATGTTTTAGGAAATAATCAAATCCATGATATAAATAATATGGATAACCTTGAATTGAAACATTAATCATTATGAATAAATAGGTATTCATGTTAAATACAAAAAGGGGTAGTATATAAACCAAATGAAATTTAATAGGTATATATTAATAAATATGTCTCAATAGAATGGAAATTAAGACCAAATCTCTTACAATGATCATAACATTGAAGTGAGAATTAATCAATGAATAGATTATATGTATCAAATGTAAATGTAAAAATAAAAATTATAAATAAAATATAAGATAATAAAAAATAATTATACACATAATCTTATAATATCAAAGGAAAGTAAATAATTAATATAACCCAATAAAAGGTAATTGAGTTATGAAATTCTTTACCACTTGGTAACTTTAATGTAAAATCACCTTTGATGAAATAATTAAAATTGAAACTTAAATTACCATGAATTATTAAATAATTGAGATATTACATGACAAATATGTATTATATACACTATATAAAATAAATTAGGTGCATAACATTACAATATGCCTTAATGAAGGGAAACTGAGATGAAGTCCCTTAAAATGATTATAACATTGAAGTGAGAATTAACCAATGAATATATTGTGTTTATCAAATGTAAATACACATAAAAATTGTAAATATAGAATAATATAATCAAAATTAATTACACATAATCTTATAACATCAAAAGAAAATTAAGAAGTAATATAACCCAATGAAAAAAAAGTTGAGTTATGAAATTCTCTACAACTTGGTAACTTTCATATCAAATTCACGTGGATAAAATAATTCAAATTAAAAATTTAAATACCATGAATTATTAAATAATTATGATATTTCATTTAAAATAGGAAGTATATAAACCATATAAAGTAAATTAGGTGCATGATATTACAATATGTCTCAATGAATAGAAATTGAGATGAAGTCTCTTAACTTGTGTATGACTCGTCACATACATTCTTTACATTTCTGAATAATAAAATTATATGAATTATTTACTAGATTAAGAAAGTTTTTAAATTTAAATATTTCTTTTGTTTTACTTATTATCATGTTATATATAATTACTTAATCAATTAATTTTACGTTGTGTGTTTTAATGATATTAGACTTATTTGTAAAAAATTACTTCAGTAGGTTAACTACTAGTCTAAGAGTTCATTATTTAATAATATAAAGAATAATAATCATGAAATAATTATAATATTTACAGATAAATTATAATTTTAAGACCAATAATGAAATATGTTTTTGAGAAATGAATTATGTTACGATCATGGATATGGTAGGTTATATATGCACATGAGTAACGTTTCCATTTTTCAATGATCATTATCAAAATAAGGTAAGTAATATTTTATCATTTAATAATGATAATAATATAATAAATACCATATTATTTCTTTAAATATACTTATATATATCATATATGTGGTTTGGTGATTAAAAGAGAGTCACATCACTTTGTGAAGGCAGTAGTCTGCACATACAAAAACAATGTTATCATCTTTTAGTGAGTGAAAAGGTAGGAAATAAAATGACATATTATATTTTAAGAGTGATAAATATTTAATTAATATCATAATTATTCCATTTATATCACATATATTAATTTACATTATCCTTATTACCTTCCAAGTAAATCATTATTGAAAAACGAATCACATCTCTTCGTGAGGTGGTAGTCTATCATACACTAGAGCGACGTTATCATATCCCATACAGAATATAAAGTAAAAAATGTTTATATGATATAATTAATCCATTTTTAAAATTATTTAAAATATATATATATACTTTATATCCTTCATCATACCCAATAGTGATAGGTGTTGATGGAAAATGTGCCACGTCTATTCACGAGTTGGTAGTCTGTCATACACACGAGAGACGTTATCGTTTCCCATTTGAGGGAAGAGGATATGGATATAGATAATTATCTTAACATACTAAAATCTTAGTATATGTTAGATAATATTGTTATTATATAATCATAAATGAATAATATTCGAAGGGGGTGAAATAATAAATAAAAACAAACATATAGTTAGGAATTTTAACTCTTCTCAGACCACCTTTTTAAGATTATACCTAAAGTATTCCTAGAATGGATTTATGACCAAAAAATGGTTTATGATATGATTTTATAGAATTTTAAAAAAAATCAGGAATTTTATTAAATGAAATGGTTTGAAGGAGTAAATAAGGGAGGAGATACAATGGTCTTCTATAAGTGAGGTGAGTGGCACACTTGTAATTTTTTAAAAGAAAAAGGTGTACCCATGTTTTTCACAAGAACAAATAGTAAAAAATTGAGTATTATATATAATTATACAAGATAAGGTCTAAATATATCCATAAAATAAATTTTATTAGAGTTTTGATGTCATTTTACCCCTTATTTTTCTAGTTTAATCACCTGATAAACTCATTTTTACCTTTATTATGGTAATTAATTTTCTCTATTTTCACTATTCATTTGGGTGAAAAATTAAGTTGACCACATTAGATATTATAAATTATTATGATTCCAAATAAGGGATCCATTTTTAAAAATTCCATATACATAATTGGAAATTTTTAATTTAAAATCAATCCAACATAGGTGATAAGAAAGCGGATTTTCAAAGAGAAAATGTTCAAAAGTTTACAAAGTTTTTATATAAAACTTCAATATAAAATTTATTAAAATGGTATAAATTAGATTAATAGATATATAATTAAACTAATTTAAAATATAATTGAAATTTTAAATAATTTAAATTAAAAGGTTGTTTTTAGTAAAAAAATATAATATTTCACTATTTATAGAAAAATGAATAATTTTTTAAAAATACCAAAAATACACTATAAGAAAATATTGATCTTTTGATTTTTAAAAATTAAGTTAATTTTATCAAATAGTTTTTATAAAATTTGTAAAAATTAATTTTACTATATGTGTTAAAGAAGCAATGAAACCGTTTTCTTTGAAAAATATAGTTTTCCAGAAAAAAAAATTATTTTTCTTTCAAATGATTATTATTTTGTTTAAAACAAATAGATAACCATTAAATTTATTTTATATATGTGTAAATAATATAATTTCATAATTTATTTAGTAATATTTAAACCCTCCAATTTAACATCTAGGTTTTAATGGTCATGTTTAAATCATAATATTTTAATAGAGTATCATGTTTTTTTAAACCTAGTTTTGTGTGTATAGAAAACTATTTAAGAGATTGAATTTATTTAAAAATAAATATATCATAAATTATAGGGGTGAAATATTTTCTTCTAATCTTTTTGTTTCATGCCATACATGCTACCTAGTATAAATTTATTATTTTATAATTTTGGAGTGTTACAGTATAATGGTGTTTTTATAATCATAATAAAACTTTAGGATATTGAGTATAAATAATTTATTATGTTATAAGAAATACCAAATATTTATAGTAGGTAAATAATATTAGAAAATAAAGTGATCGATTAGGATGATTACCTCTTCTTTGGAACAAATCCTTTAGATCTCCTCTAAAGGGATCTAGAGTTAGTATTTTGAAAAGACCAAAACCTCTATGATGTTTCTAGTGAATTGTAAAAGGTAATTTTGTAGAGGTTAGTTGATATAGAATAATAAAAGTGTTATAAATTATTTAGTAAGGAGGTTACCATTTATAATTGAGGTGAGGGTTACTTTTAGAATTTCTAAAATGATTAAATTATAATAAATTCATCCTCAATCCATATGCCTTAAAATGTCCATTGATTCAAAGATAAGGTAAGATAAGCTTATAATAATATCAAATAATAGAATTTAGAAAAGTTTTAGTGTAATTTTAAACCTTACAATTTTGATTAACTCTTAGTTAACCAATTTTAATTTTAACTACAGTAAAAAAATCAATATAAAAGGGTTGTAATTTTTTAGTTATTAAATGAAAATTGGCCCATAAATGGACAATTTATGAAATTTTTTATCATATAATATCCACCTTGTCTTATTTCAATATTTTTATTAATTTTAAATAATTTTATAAAATATTAATTTGATAAAATATCATTATTGTCATTTTTGATGATATTCATTAAATTTAACATAAAATGAATTAATACAAAGGGGAAATTAGAAACTAATGCTTTAACATCTTTATAATATTTCATATAGATCTAAAAAATTAGTCGGGCATAGTAAATCATTCATTATATATCACTTTTAATATTTTTATAAACATTTATTTTATTTTTTTATTAAATGGAAAAATACTGCATCGGTGTTGCATAAGAAATTAAGGTCATTATATAATTACTAAAAATTAGAAATAAATTTATATCAATAAAATAATTTTAGTAAGCTCAAAATAAATATATATATTCATTCATAACTTAATTTTGTCTCTATATGGACAAATAAGACATATTATAAATAAAGAGAGTGACATTCTGTAACTTTGATTTAAATAATATAAAAGTCATTTTCATGGACAGGTGTCCATTAAAAAACTCAATTCCGAACCTAATTTGTTAAGGGTTTAATTAATTTCATCCAATAATATTTATTATGAATAATTATGGCCTTATAAATTATTTTTAATCTAGATTAACCTAATTACCCTTTATTGAGGTGATAAATTTTACCGTGGTTACTATTCATATTAGCTAAAAATAAAAGGGGTTTATTTACAAATTTTAACCTCCTTATTATAAATATGTAATTCATTTTATCTTATTAAATACCTTTAAATGGTATAAATTAATTTTAAATTAAGTTCATAAAATTTCACAAAAATTGGTTTTTTGAAAAAATACATTTATAAGCATAAAACTAGATTTATTATTAACTTATTCCTAGAAAATTATTTTTTAAATATTTAAAAAAATATAAATTAAATAATAATTCACCAATATGGATTAAATTAATTTATAAAAATACATTTCATGCATAAAAATCATTTTTTAGAAAACTTTAACTAGGTGAATGGTCTTGTTTCTTAGCACTTTGTCTCCACAATCCAAAATCTCTACTGGTTTCTCATCATAAGAAATATATTTCTCTGGTGGTATAACCTTTTATTTCAATACATGTGAAATATTGGGTATGTACTTCATTAATAGAGATATATGGAAAACATCATGAACTTGAGAAATACTTGGTGAAAGAACCATTTTATAAGATACAATCCTGATATGATCAATAATTTCAAAAGGACTGATATACCTAGGGATTAGGTTTCCCTTATTTCTAAATCTCATCACCCTATTATAGGATCATATTCATAGGAATAACGTTTTACAATCTTCAAACTCTAGTTCTTTCCAATAATTTTTAGCATAACTTTTTTATCGACTTTGATCTGCTCTTATGTGTTATTGAATGGTTTTAACCTTCTCTACCATTTCCTCAAATAGATTAGGTTCAAATAGAATTATTTCTCCATATTTATTCCAACATATTGGAGATTTATAATTTCTACCAAATATGGATTCATAAGGATCCATCTAAATGTTGGAGTGAAATCTATTGTACTATGAAAATTCCACCAAAGGTGTTGATCACAACAAATTTTTAAATCCATAGATAAATCTCCCAACATGTCTTCTAGATTTTTAATAGTCCTATTAAATTAACCATATTTCTAAGTATGATAATCAGTGATGAAATTTAACTCTATATCCAGATCCTGCTGAAGACTTCTCTAAAACTTTCAGGTAAACCTTAGATATTGATCGGATACAATTTATAATAGTACACCATGGAATACTAACACTTCCTTAATGAATAACCGAGTATTTTTATCAATAGATAAATCTTCTCTAATAGAAATAAAGTATGCTGAATTCATAATAAAATCGACTGCAACCCATATAGAATCATGCTCTTTATATGTTTTGGGGATTCTGATAAAAAAATCCATGATGATTTTTTCACATTTTAATTCTATTATTGGTAATGGTTATAACATCCCATTATAATTCTATCTATCAGCCTTAAATTGATGATATACCAAGAATTGAGAAACATACTTTTCAATATCTCTCTTCATTCCATCCCACCAAAAATAATCTTTCAAATCTCTATATATCTTTATACTTCTATGATGAATAGAGAATGAATAAATATGATCCTTATCCATCAAATCCTTCTTCAAATCTGGTAATTAAGGGACACATTCATAGTTTCTGAACCTTATTATTCCATCATAATCAAGTTTTAACTCTATAACATTTATCACCCTCTTTTAAACCTCTATATCTTCCTTCTACACCTCTTTAATCTTCACTAGAATATATGGTCAAATTCTTATTTGAGATACATAATATTTCTCCCATTACTTTAAGATTTATAGCTCCATACTTGAAAATATATAAATATTTGATCTTTTTTTATCCTCATCATAGATAATATATCATGATCCTTTTGACTTAGAGAATCTTTCATCTTGTTTTCTTTCCTAAGGTGGTAATGTATTGATAAGTCCTAATCTCTAATCATAACAAACCATATTCTTTAGAACATGTTCATCTATTTTTTATCCAAAATATACTTTGAGATTTTTTGATCAATGTCACACATTTCACTATATAGATAATGCCTCCATATCTTTAATGAAAAAATTACCGCAACCAACTCCAAATCATGAATTGGGTAATTTTTCTCATAGACCTTTAATTTTCTTGAGTCATGATCTATAACCATATTGATCTTCATGAGGAAGTATCCCAAACCCATATTAGATAAATAAATATATATTACAAACCCTTATTCATTTTAGGGTAGTGTAAGAATAGGTGTGTTGATTAGACTTATCTTTTATTCCTTAAAACATTCCTCACATTCATCCATCCAAATGAACTTGTCTCCCTTATAAGTTAACTTGGTGAGTGGATTTTATAGACATGAAAAATTCTTTTAAAATCACCTTATAAATATTGGTTGGTATAGTTTAATGTTCAATAAATTATATCTTTGAAAATTCTACTGATATTCCCTCACTTTATATTATATGACCCAAGAACGAAATTTTTCAAACCCCAAATTAACACTTGGTAAATTTTTCAAAATGATTTTCCTACAAACCTTAACTTATATTTATGATCTTCCTTTCTCTTTGAATGTACAATAATATTATCTATAAAGACTACCACAAAATGATCAAGGCAATCTATGAATACTCTATTCATTAAGTCTATGGATATAGCGGGGGTAATTAGTAACCCCAAAAGTCATCACTATAAATTCAAAGTGTCCATACCTTGTAAATAATAAATTCATGGGTATATACTCCTTATTTAACCTTAATTTATGATACCTAGAATAAATATAAATCTTATAAAAGTATTCATCTCCATATAGTTGATCAAACAAGTCATCAATATGGAGTATATGGTACTTGTTCTTGATAGTGATCATGTTGAGTTCTCAATAATCAATCCAGAGTCCAATTGATCCATCCTTCTTTTTAGCAGAAAAAATAGGTACACCCTAAGGTGATATAATTGGCTAAATTAATCCCTTTTAAATATTATCCTATATTTTATTCTTCAATTCTTACAACTCATCGGGTTCATTCTATATTTATTCTTAGAAATAGGTAGATCACAAAGTATGAGTTTTATTGAAAACTAAAATTTATAATTCAATGGAAGACTAAGAAACTCTTCTAGAAAGACATTAATAAACTCCCTCACAATAGGCATATCTTCGATGTTGAACTTCTCCTTAACCATTTGAGACAAAAAAACCCTTTTTAAAAGGAATCATATCCATATAATGGTTTTAATTTCCATTTGAAGTTTATCTTTTTCATCACACTGATAGGTGAGAATAGTTTGGTTCATAATATCAAACATAACTTCTCTTCCTCATTAATTGATGTGGTATTTATGTAAATAAATCCATACCATGCCCAAAATTACATTGAATTCAACTAGAGGAGGAATGAAAATATTGTAGGAATCAAATTCCCATAAACTTCAACTGGAGAAAAATCATAGACTTGGGATGTGATCATCATACCATTATGGGTTTTTACTACTAGTTCAACATATAATTTTTGAGGCGGTACTATGATACCATTACGAACTCTTTAGATATAAAAGTGTGTGTAGATCTAGAACCAAATAATATATTTTCAGTTCTATAGTTAATTGTAAGTGTACCATTCACCACGTCATTATCATTCTCCTCAACATAAATAGTTATCGCATTATATTTCCCTTTGTCTTTGTGATTAAGATGTTTTTGAAATCAATCATCATCATTAACCTTCATTTTATGGAACTTTTTATCATAATTTTCATACTCCTTTAATTTAAAACACTGGAGTGTGTGTGGTACATTCTATGGAGGTTTCTCTCTATTAAAATCATTAGCTAACTTCATCCCATCACTTTAGAATTTGATTTCCTGCTGATATTTCTTTCCATAGTTGAAACATTTACCAGTTCCTTTAATATATTTTCCCCCATTTTTCCTTCCACACTTAAAGTATAAAAGAAATCACATCTTATTTTCTCCATGTTTATTAGAATTTTCATTGAATTACATTTTCTTTTTGTAATCAAAACCATGATATTGATAGGTAACTCAAATATCCATCTCCACCTTGATAGCACATCAAAAAAATTATTCATAGTTATTAAATTAACTTATGGCTAATACCATTTAGAGACTAGGTTTTAAGCCACTGAATAATCAATCAACTTTACTTCCAGGTTGTATGATAATATTGGAATCATACCTCACAAGTCTTGTGAAATTTTCCTCATAAGTACCAAAAGATTCATCATCCTTCTCCATTAAATCAACTAATTATTTCTTCATTTTCATTCAAATAATATGAGGAAATTACTTACTGAAAAATAATATTTTAAATTCATCCCACTCCATAGATTCAATTTCTTCTTATTCTCTTGTGGTCTTCATAAGATTCCACCACATATATACTCATCCTTCTAAATGATAAACATTCAGAATAAATTTCTCATGTTCCAAACACTAAAGAATAGAAAATATATTTTTAGTGGTATGGATCCATTTCTCAATGAATAATGAATTATAAGACCCACCAAAATAAGTTGTATGTTGCCTCATAAAGGACTTAACATAATTTTTCTCCCTCTGTTGTTCATTTAGAATCCTAGTATGATTAGTAGCTTGAGAAAGTTTTGTGATCATAGTAATAAGATTTTTTTTGTTTGAGCTCCCATAACATTTGGTTACTCATGAGGAAAAACATTACATTTTCTATTACATTCAATATTAATATGGTTTATTTAGGTTTTATCCATTGACTAAATCCAAAAATCATAGTGTGAGCTACAATAATAATGGTGGGAAACCACATAATCATGAAAAATCATTTATAGGATGTCTAAATTATGAAATTTTATTCTATGAAACCTTAGGTTTAACCTAGGTCATTCATGATAAAAACTTTAGGATTTTATCCTATACTTAGATTTAACCTTATATATATACCTAGGAATCTCACTAAAGTTTTCTCATCTTAATTTCCAATAGTTAACTAAACCTTGCTATGATACCAACTATAACAACTCATACTTGTCATACATAGATATTACATCTAAATAGATGAATATTCATTACATAATATAATGATCCACACCAGAATAATATAGGACTAGTGCCTTAGGAAACTTGGAAACATAAAAAACTGGTTCATAAAATATCTACATCATATCTCACTTATTTCTTCATAACTATCACCCTTCTTAGACATATCATATTAAATACCTTTCTTCACAAATTTAGAAAAGGAAACATAATAAAAGGGTGAGCTCGGATGCTCTGTAAGGGTAAACAAGGGAGATATCAGTGATTACATAAGCATAACATGAGAATAATGGAATAATAAAATGAACTTAACATTTAAAAATTATACCCTATATATAATATATCATAATATTCATTCATGGAATAAATCTTGGTAGTTCACAGGACATGAATCCTAAATAAATCAAATTACATGATCCATGAGAGCATAACGTTAGCATAAGACATGGAGTTGTGGCATACACATAAGCATATAAAATAATTTCATTAGTAGTCAAGGATTATTTTCAAGGATATTATAGATTAATAATTTCACTCCCCAAACTATCATAGTATTGAAGGTTCACTCCCAAGACTATCATAGTGGAAATAATCCCTTACTTAACTGATTTCACTCCCCATTCTGGTCATGTTATCTCTTGAGATATCAATATTTACCTAATGCATTATAGGGAGATATAGGTCCCACCCATCACATAATTAAAATCATACATGTGTGTGCCACAAGGTCATAAATAATTCATTATATAAAAAATCATTAAAATAAATTGGTTTCATAAACATTTCATGATAATATAACCCATGAAAAAGAAATGGGTTTCATAAACATTTCATCTTTTTATCACAAATAAAAACCATCCAGAGAGAGAATAAAGATGGTGTCCTAGGATAATATCCCTAGTAAAGCATAATAAACATCAATTAATGTCATCTTAAATGGAAAATTATTTTAAAAGGTCACTTGGAATAATTCTTTAGGAAAATAACCTTTCCATTTCAAAATAATTTATTTATAAAAAGATGTGCAATTATAAAGAAAAAAAATTCTTTAAAAAGAAAATTGTATACTTGTAAAGTAATATTCAAAGAAAATTTTAGTCATGATTTTGGGAAAATGAATTCATTTAGTATAATTTAAATAACAATCCTTCAATATTTTTTTCAAAAAAAAGTCACAAAGTACATCTTTTGGAAAATAACAAAAAGTTTCCTTTCAAACCATTTTGAAAAAAGTCAAAAAGGGTAAAATGACTTTAAAAAATCATATTATAATGGTAAAATAATTGAAAACGTTTTTATAAAACATGTATATGTAATATAAATATTCCCTAGTGAAGACTTAAACATAAACAATCCCGAATATTGATGAGATTGTAAAATATACACATACCTCGAGTTCTATTCACATTGAAAGTATTATAACCTCTTATATAATAAATTTAGATTTATTATAATTCTATACCAGATTCATGATAATACTTGTAATATCATATATTATCCCTTTAAAACATTTCAACACCCACTTTTATTAATAATTCCTTATTAAAAGTTTTTTTTTGAGTGTTAACTATTTCATTTACCATGAGCATTTCACCTTATTAGTTTCAGTTCCTATATATTTATATTGGTTCTATCATTTCAAAAAATATTAATCATGATATAAATATCATATATATTTATTATATACATATTTATATTTATCCATAAAAATTACAGATAAAAAATGAATTACACCGTTCATAGAGATAGTAGATCGTACGTACACGTGAACGTTATTTTATTTTTTTATCAAATGCATTTAAATAAAAAAAATATTAATTAAAATTTATAGGATAATTATTATATCATATATATCATATATATTCATAAAATTATACCTCATTACCATTAAAATAAAATATAAATGAAAAATGAATCACATCACTTCGTGAAGTTGGTAGTCCACATGTACGCATGAATGACATTATAGTTTACTAAAGGGCTGGATGATAAGTAGGTATATGTGATATTATAGTTCAATAAGTATCATTATTTAATAAATAAAATATATGAATATTAAATCAATTATAATATTTATATTTAAGATATGGTGATGAAAAATGTATGGTATCTCTATGTGGGGTGGTAAGTCGTACATACGCACGAGTGATACTTTCACATCTCATTTAATGTGAAATAGGGTGTATAATGGAGTTTTTATAATCATAATAACACTTAATAGTATTTAGGATACTTTATTTATTATTTTATGATAAATAAAATATAGTTATAGGAGGTAAAGAATATTAGAAAATAAAGTGAGTGGTTAGGGAGATTACCTCTTCTTTGGAACAACTCAATTAGATCTCCTCTAAATGGATATAGGGTTGATCTTTTGAGAATAAAAAACCTATGGGATGTATCTAAGTAAGTTTATAATTCAATTTGGTAGAGTTTTGGTGATATAAAATTATCAAAGTGGTGTGAAGAAGTGAAGGGGGTTCCTTGTTATAATTGAGGAATGGGGCACTAGTGGAATTTCTCAAAAGATTAAATTATAATAAATTCATTCTCAAGATATATGCCACTAAATGGACATGGATTCGAAGATAAGGTAATATATGGTTTTAATACGATCATAAAATATAATTTATACATGTTTTATTGTAATTTTAAATCTTCTCATTTTGTTTAACCCTTGGCTACCAATTTTAATTTTAACTACAGTAAGAACTTTTTCAATATAGTAGTGTTGTAATTTTTTCCTTATAAGACAAAAATTATCCCATTAATGGAAAATTTTGTAAATTTTAGATCATATAATATATGCCTTATCTTATTTCAAGATTTTAAGTATTTTTAAATAATATTATAAAATATTAATTTGATAAAATATCATTATTATCCATTTTGACACAATTCATTTAATTTAACTTTAAATACATCAAGACAAAGGGGAAATTTGAATAAAATTATTTCAAACCTATATAAAATGTATTATAGATCAATGAAATCATGTTTCATATTAACTCATTTAAATTATATCACTTTTAATATTTTTAAAATCATTTATTATAATTTTTTATTATATAGATAAATAATGCATCTGTGCAGCATAAGAAATTAAGGTCATTATATAATAACTAAAAATTAAAAAAAATATATCTTGAAAATAATTTTATTAATATAAATATAAACACATATATTCATTCATAACTTACGTTATTCCCTATGTAGATACACAAGACATATTAAAATCAAAAAGAGTGACATTTTGTAGCTTTCTTTGATTGAAATAATATATAAGTCATTTTCATGTATAAGTGTCCATTAAAAAACTAAATTTAGAACCTAATGTTTTAAGGGTAGAATTTATTTCATCCAATAAAAATTTATATGAATAATTATTTCCTTATAACTTATTTTTAATCTAGATTAACCCAATTTCACTTTACCGAGGTGATAAATTTTACCTCAATTACTATTTTTGTTGACAAAAAATAAAAGGGGATTGTTTACCAAATTTAAACCTCATGATTATAAATACATGATTAAATTAATATAATTAAATACCTATAAATTACATAAATTAATTTTAATTTAACTTCACGGAATGCGATAAAAACTATTTTTTAGAAAAAAATAAATTTTTAAGAATAAAAATGAATTAATTCAAATCCTATGCCTAGAAAAATATTTATTTACAGTTTAAAAAATGATTAGGTAAATAATAATTCACAAATAGGTATTGAATTAATTTATAAAAATACATTGATTCATAAAAATGATTTTTTAGAAAAATATTTCTTTTTCTTTCAAATGACTTTTATTTTCATTTATAATAAATTGATAATAAATAAATTAATTTTATACATATATGACCATAACTTTTTCATAATTTAGTTATTAATATTCATACCCAACAATCCAATATCTAGGATATAATTATTATTTTAAATAATAATATTTTTATATTATATCATTGTTCGTTTAAACTTGGTGTTGCATATATTGCAAGCTATCAAAGAAATTAAATTTATTTTAAAAAGAGTATTTCATAAAATATCAAGGTGTTACAAAGGCTAAATTAAAGCCTAATCCATTTGAAAATTTCAAGTCCCGAAATTTTCTTTAAAATTAATTTTTTCATGATTTCAAAGATATCAAAAGGATTCATAACATATGGAAGTGAAATGGATCTTATGATACATAAAAGGGACTATTGATTATTCCCTACCATCTGGTAAAGATTTATATTTAAAACATTATTTCTATTCTGATATGGATTGGTTGAGTTAATTTGGTGATTGAAAGTGAACTTGGGGAGGTGCATTATTTTTCAAAATAAGGAGTCTATATTTTCATTCTAAGAAGAAATTTTTTTCACTCTAAGTATGGTGTAATCAAACCCAAACTAGAATATAAGGTTTGTTCAATAACAAGTTAATCTAAAAGTGGTATGGTCAACTTACTTCTAGAAACCAGAAAACTAAAAAATTGTGGAAATTGATAATAAACCACTAGAAACCACTAACCAAGTGTCTTATTTTTCATGTTTATTTGCATGAAAAATTTAAACCATTGGTTTTCAACACTATTCTTTGAACTAAGAACTAGGTGTCCTTCTATAGTTACCATAATACCACCTTTAAAAGCCATTTTTTGTGTTCACCATTTTACATTTACTTAATATATTATAATTTCAATATTATAATAATTTAAATATTAAAATATTAAATTTTTACTCATATAAAATTTTAAAATCCCAAAAACTTATCATTTTTTAATTCAAACCATTCGAAATGTTTTTGGAAAAAAAATATATTATATTTGAGTTTAAATATATTTAAATTTTTATTTCAAAATATATTATATTATGATAACTCATTAGGCTATGATTAAATCATAGTTTGACTATTAAACCTTAAACCAATTCTTTAGAAAGTTTAAAATCTAGTGCGGTTCTAATAACATTGACTAATAAAAATAGAAGTTGAGTATGTTATGATTTCATAATCCATAATATAAATTATGTAGATAAAGTCACAACTTGAAGACATGAGGTCAAATATTTAATACCCATTGATGATTGGGTTTGAAAATCAAATAATAAGAAATTTTTAAAATAATTTAGTGCAATATTCAAGGTCAAATAATATTGATATCAAGTGCCACATCATCAAGTATAAAGTATAACATAGATATATTACATTGGTATGTGTTTACATAAAGGAACTCATTTTAATATCTTGAAAAATATCCTAACAAAAAATTCATCCAAGCACTTGAGACTGTTTTTGGGAGTGTATTATCTCCAAAAATCCTTGTAATTTCACTAAATTATTTTTCCACATTCATTTTGTTTCATTTATTGATAAAGGTGTGATACAAAGGAGATCTTCTTGAAAATATGGGGAGAGAATATTTATTTTTAAAATTAATTATAAGGGGAAGAGATGAGAATAATAGTTTTCCTTGAAGGGTGTGAAGAGTTTGTGGCTAGATCTTGGTGAAGAGCCCATATGTTTTTCTCTTATGAGATACGAGGAGTTGGTAGTTGAATATTAAAGAAGAACTCATATGTTTAAAACTTGTTACCAAAAAATAAAATGGGGTAGATTAATTATCACTTAATGATTGGTGATATTTAAAAGCACTCATGGAGTGGATTAAGAAAGGGGGGATATTAAATGATCTCAATTAAGACATGGTCAATGTAGTATTAATCCTTACACATAGAGTCGGAGAACTCATAAAAACATATCCATTATAATGGTGAAGTTTTTAGATAACTTCAAAATTATAATCATGTTATGAATTGTTTCTTAAGATAATTAATTAATGAGATGTAATTATGGTTTGATGTTTTATTTATTATTAATATTATCATATTTGATTTGAATACTGATTGGAGATAATTTTAAGATAAAGTGATAAAGAACTCATGAAAAATAGAAAATCATGGTGTGAAGTAACCTATTTCTTGGTAATAATCTAGTGAGGGGATATTTTTTTACTCTTACACAAGAATCGTGATTTAATAAACATGTGTTGCATGATAATTATTTCCTTAATAATCACATGGTTTGACTTTTTTAGGTTTCACAGTGTCACTAAATCCATGATTTTTTTGTGCAGCATTGTTCATCATGAGCCTTTTTTTCAGGTCATAAGATATAGGATTGAGTTGTGGAAGATGAATTCACACTATAACTAGAATTGAGTGTTATTACACAATCATGGTTGTAATAGTATAATGAATAAAAATTCAATGTGAACTTCATGTATTTTAAAGATGATTTTGAAATTCAAATGAGGATATATAATCCGAGAGTTTTGGATCTCAGGTTGACCACAGATCATGTTTTAATGAATACCTACCACATCATGATTTATGTGAGGTATTTAAACTTAATAGTTTGACTCTATAAAATAGTGAAGAACCATTGAGATTTTTGGTTATACATTTCATATATAATGCTAGAGAGGATTTTTCTAGGATTAAGAAGGAGAAAAAATATACATACTTAAACAAACATCTAAAGGTGCTTGAGGAGGGAAGTGAAAGGTTGATCAGCTTGTTGATGCTTGTTTTAATGTTTCGTTTAATATGAATTCAAGACCATATTCTACTCATATTTCTTGGTCCAATTTGGAATAATTTAAAATTTTAGACAATGGGATCATAACCATTGGACACCAACAATTATTCAGTCAATAAAAAGAGTGTGTGAACCTTATAAAAGTATTGTGTCATGTGAATTCTATCTCAATATATATATCTAATTATCTATGATTGGTTTCAATAATAGATCACAGATTTAACAAATATAAGAACTCTAGTTATATTGGACGGAAAGTTATATTTTTGGAGGAATTAATCCCCCCCCACCCCCTTTCAATTCTTCTCAATGTTCTTTCCTATGGCACTTCAGATATAATAAACCAACCAAAAAACTAATGTATAAAAAATATTGAAAAAACTTCATATAGATGTGAAATAATGATCCACTATGTTTATTTATGTTTCGATAATTACAATATTTTTTATTTTATAATTATAAATTCCCACGGGTTTTATTTAAATTCTTTATTCCCTCTAACATGAGTTAAGAAAATTATTTTATGCTTAGGTGGTTTATCAAAAATGTATTATTTTTAATTAATTACTATTATAATGGTCATGTTTATTTTGGAGAAAAATACATCACTATATGGGTTAACAACACATATACAGTGAGTCTAGAGATTTATTTATTCTTCAAAATTTAGCAAAGTCCTAAAGCTTTAGTGAGTGTAAATTTTCTTCCATGAGAAAAAATTGGAAATGTCATGAAGATTCCATGAGTTATCTTGAGCTTCCGTGAGTATGATTCCATGATATATTTTATCCTTCCATGATATATCTTGGATCTCATTTGATTTATCTTGTTCCATGACTAAGCTTTTGTGGGATATCTTTGCTTTCATGAGATAATTTTATCTTCTGTGAGAAGGAATTGATCTTTTATGAGAAAAATGGATCTTATGCAAGTGAAATAGACTACAACAACCCAATATTTTAATATATTATTACATTTAAATAATTAAATGAGTTGGATAGATTTCTCTTCATAAAACACCAAAATTAAATAAAACCATGATATATTTACATAAAATATAAATATTTAAGTGTGACTATTAAAACTTAGACATTCAATTATTGGGAATGAATATGATTAATCACTTTTAGAAATATATTCCTAAATAAAATAAAGGGTACTTTTAATATGAATTAAATTCAATTATGTTTCTTAAAATGACTAATAATATCATTTATTATTTACAAAATTATTTTTCAAAGAAATTTCCTTTCTATGTGAAATATAATTATATTTCAAGAAATTCATGATTAATGATGATAAATTATGTTTGATATTATTAAATGGTTAACACTAATTTAGTTAGTAAATGATATCAAATAATAATAATAATAATTAATATCTGAAAATTTTATTTTCCAATAAAAACAAGATTTCATTATATATTTTTTATTTTATTCAAAAAATAGAATTTATACAATTTATATTTTGGATTTTTCAAGATGAACATCGTTTTTTGATTTATAATTTTGATATTATATTAAAAAAAGATTGTGTTTTTTCGGAAAAAAAAATTGATTTTTAGTCAAAAAAATATGGTTTTTTGATAAAATTATAATTTTTATGATTTTATCATTATGTAAGCATATCCTATAAGTTTAAAAACCTTCTTTTAGGTTTAAGTGAGTAACTTGAGTGGGGGTGAATTTAGTACCTAATAAAATTTATGTTAAAAACACATTAAAATAAGATCCCCAAGTTATTTAAAAAATCCTAGTTAATAAAAATAGTAGAATAATATAAGTTTGATATTTAAAAAGATTTATCAAAGCAGGATTAGGGATTAGTTAACAAATATTTGAAATTACTTTAACTTTTGAAATCAATTTACTTAATCAAATCCTTTATCTAACCATTGGTTAAGACTAACTAAAAAAGTATAAGTTTTATTTATGGATTTAAAAAAAAAATGCAGTTTAGCCTTGAAATTGAGAAAAACCAAACAGAAACACATAGTGGGGTAATCAAGGGGTTAATTCTCAATCCAAGACTTAATCCCCTCCACTTGGAAATCACCTACTACCAAGAAGATTATTATAAAAAATAATCTGATCTAAAACCTAGTTCAGGTATACACACAATAATACATAAGATGTCTAGGCACAAAGCCTCTTCTATAGTTATAAATAGTAATAAATACAACACAAGACACATAGTAACTCTTCCAAAATTTTCATTGGTGTAAAAAATAGATAAATTTTGATAGAATATTTCTAGAAGATTCCATTTTAAGAACAAGAGTTAGTGTGTGTATAGATATAAAAATTAATACAGTACACTACTCAAATGTTATAAAAACAGAGAGAGAAATATAAAGAGATGTATATGTATTTTTTTCTCAATATATGTTGCTTTATTTGCTCTAGGGTCCTCATATTTGGCTTGGTGAAGAGATTAAACAAGTTTCTATAAAAATTTAGAGAAATAAAGCATTGTAGACTTTTATTTTTTGTCTGTAGATTCTCTAAAAATATTTACTTGATTTAGTGTTATAAAAGGTTCTTAATCTTTTTTATGTTCAACACTTTCAAATTTTTATGTTCTATCATATGGGAAATAAGAATTCTACACATGTGTGTATAAGGGAGAGCTTCATAATATATAGATCTATAGGTATAAATTATCCATTAAAGAATAATAATAAGGATATATTGAAACCTCATACTGAGTAGAAAATAAAGAAACTATGATTGTGTCTTCAATGCATTAATGTAATGGTTTCGGAATAATAATTAATAAAATCCATGTGATTTTTTCTTCATTAACTCTCATAAACAAGAAATTGGAAGCATTAAATTCAAATGACGTAGAATAGAAATAGTAAAATAATTGATGGAGGATCATCTCTTATGGTAGTACAGTTCAATAATATCACAAGATAGCAGTAGAAAAGCTCTGGCGATAGCACACCTGTTGGTAGAAGATTTGATCTAATGGTGGTGCATGTCCAGTGGTAGCACACCTAATAGTAGAATATTTGAACTAATAGTAGCACATGTCTGGAAGAAGAAGGAGTCTGATGGTAGCATGACTCTGGTGGTGGAACATCTAGAGGTGGCACATTTAACTAATAATAGAACAAGCCTGATGGTGGAATTTCTGGCGATATCATAAATGAACTAATAATAGCAGAACTCTAGAGGTAGTAGGATTGAACTAATGGTAGCACCACTCTTATGATAGCACAGAGCTGGCAGTGTCATATTTGAACTAATGTTATATCTTTTCTATACTTAGCTAATTTTCCTCCAATATGATTTAAAATATAATATACTATCATAAAACATTAATCTTATCATAAAAAACATGATTTTTGAGCATTAAAATAAGGAGGTACCAAAAATATCCCCCTTTTTTATGATCGCAAATCATGGAATTTTACAAACCATGCATAAACAAATATCATCATAAGTAGATGAATCAGACTTAATGATATCTTCTTAACATTCTAAATTTCTAAATTGATATATTTTGAAACATAAGTACTTGAAATGGATTTACAGAATTAAAATTAAAAATTGTAAACTTAGACTTTTTAAAACATAAATTTCATAAACAAACTTAAATTCCATAAAAAACTTAAATTCCATAAACAAGATTAAATTCCATAAACAGGTTCTCCCCCTTTTGGGATTATCAAAAATATAATTAAATGAAATTCACATAAATATATAAAGGAATAGAATATTAATTGTGATAAATTGGGTAGTAAAAAATATTACATCCTCAAAATAAGGAAAAAAATAAAAGACAACATAGCCCCCATCAAAAACTAATCCTAATATGAGTCACTCTCAGCTCTATGGAAGGTAATATCAATAGGGCCTTTTACATTTCCCGTGGAAGGAGGAACTGAGATAGAACATGAGGGTGTATATGTAATCTGAGACAGCTCTTGAATCGCCACTGGTTTGAGATGCCTGACTACTTTGTTTGGGGACATATTGAACAGCTAATACTAAGGAGGTAGAGGTGGAGAGGATGGTAAAGTAGTTAAGGTAGACATAAGGATGGACTTAGGAGCTACAACTATTATCCCAGATACATACAAAAAGGTATCCATCAGGTTCACAAAATCCATGATTATATTTCCATATCTCTCCATAGCACTGAATAAGTCCTTATTTTATTCCATGAACAACTTGAGTAGAGGAGCTAGGACTTTGAGTTGGTATACCAGTTCCTTAAAGGCCCTAGTCACAGGTAGATTTCTTAAGTTCCCATCTAAAAAGGTAAATTTATAATTCAACTCATGTTTTTTACATATTCTAGAAAGATAGTATTTTATATCCTTAGTTATGGTTTCCATATCACTTCAAGCTTCATTAATACACTCTCTTACTAGTTTATATATATACTCACTATAATATCTAATTTTGAGAAGGTAATCCTAATGAGATGTATGAAAATCACCCATGATGGATTTCAACTCCTCTCTAACTATGGCTCTAATCATATCACTCTCAACTGAGAAAAAAGTAGGTGGGAAAGTGGATATAGAAGTAATAGCTAGTAATCTCTATAACCTATCTAAAAGAGTAGTCTATCTCATAGAAAAAGAGGCATGTATCTCCTATATAACAGACCTCATAGATTCCATCTCACTAACCAATATTCTATTCTTAGTCTCAACTTATTGAATATTTAAAATTAAATTCAGTTGAATATAAAAAATAATTATCTGAAAAAGATGTTTGGGATCAGCTTCACTAAGCTGAGTAATAGGAGGTGCCTGAGATCTCAAAATACCATTGAAATTGGAAATTAATCTCTCTCTAAAGGCATCCAAATTAGTTCTGGTAATATAATATTAATTCATTGATTTAAGAGTAGGAATAGGTGGAAGAAATCTCTAAAAACTAGGCATAACGGCCTCTGCATGATCTTTTATAGCACCTGGAACATCATAGGGAAAATCTTTAAGCACACTAGCATCATCAATCTCTTTTATTAAATATTCCTTTGGATCTTATCCAACAAATGAGATAGCTTATCCACTATTCTCTAGTGGAATAATGTGATCACCATCACTGCTATCCTATCCAGCTAAATATGGATATAATTTTCCAAGAAATTTAGAACCAATTGAAGGCTCCCCCTTGGATATAGATCTATCCTCAACTGAAATAGAAGGCGCATCCCTATTGACTGACTTCTGGCTGACAGAACCTGGGGATTTCTCCCCCACAACAGATTCCCCTGGCTCACCTCTAACAGAGGTAGCATCACTAGAAGGCTAAGATAAACCTTGTCTCTCCACATATCTATCCAAAACAAAAACTATAGGAGAAGGATGATCTGACTGATCCCTATCAACACCATCATTAGTATCCACAACATCATAACCTTATGATTCATGTGGTCCATCCCCATTTATATCATCATTATTTCTATCATGACCATTTTTATCATCATTATTATCTCCATTCTCATCATCTGACACTTCTACAACTTCTTTTTAGGTCTCTAAAGAACTTTTAATTTGTTCTTGAACATAGGATTCGGTTTCCTCTTCATCACCCTCACTCAAGAGACTCTCTCTAGAAGGGATAGAAACAAGTTGACTAACATTTTCATAATACATAATTGGGATTTTGGTTATGTCTGGATCACTTCCATCTTCAATAGAAGTAGTCACTTCCTCTTCAACTTCATAAATTTATTATTCTTGATCTTCATCAAAATAAATAACAATTTCATCTAGCTATAAGACAATATCCACTATATGATTGGTTCTAGAAGTGAGTTCTATAGGATCAAAATCCTCATAGATCTTATCGTTATTCTCAACCCACTTCTTCATCTAGGGATTCCAATTCACTTTCATTCTTTTATAGGTGTTTTTCTTAAACAAAAACCACTGAAACTTACCTTTTATTATTCTTCTTTATTGATTAAGCCCTTGGATTCTAGCATAGTCAAGATCATCTTAGGATAAATGATAGAATTATATCTAGAAGAGGACTTTCACATCTCTATCATGTACACCATAAGATATCTATAAATATTGATTTTATAACCTATTTTCATAAGAAATAAAATATAAAATTCATGTTACCTCATTGTTATAAAATCCACTTTTCTTGGACATATCATATATTGAATGAATTTAAACAGAAGTCTTCACTCTCTATTTAGTTCAATAGCAGTAGGACTTCTCACAATACAATCTTCATTCAACTCCAACAATGCATCCCTATATGCAAACAACTCACTATAACTTGGTATTGAACCCTGGTATTCATCTGGAACTCCTCAGGGAGGTACATTGATGCACTTATCCAATTATCTCGAAGAAAAACTAACCTATTTACCATCTATTATAAAACTTGAATATTTTTTATCAAATATTTCTCTTTAAATAATTTTAATTCTTTAATAGCTTGTGGTGTACACAATTGTGAGTCTAAATGAATTGTGAGATGTTATTAGTATAAAATAACCATTGTAACCAAGTTGTTAAATTGGAAGTAATAAATAATAATAACTAACTTATAAAATATAATGCTCTAACTCAATATCAATTTATTTGTAATTTCATAGAAAATAATCATACAATTTTTAGTAAAATTACTTTATACATCTTCTTAAAAATGAGTTTTTTTATTATATAAAATGGATTTGAAAAAAATAATTTTGTTTTTTAATTCATCGTGTAAAATTTATCTTAAAATTATTTCTTTATGAAAACATTTATTTTTTTAAGAAATAGTGAAAATATTGATTTTTATTGAAAACTGAATTTTTTAAGTCTTTTCAAGATAAAATTATCGTTTGGATTAGTTCTAAATTCTAATTAGTTTGTTTTTATTTAAAATAAAATGATTTTTTTTAAAAGATTTTATAAATTAACTAAGTATAAAAACATTTTATGTTTTAAAAAGGAATTTTTCCAAAAAAAATTATTATTCATGGCAATTTACTGGATTTATAGTAAATTGAATTCTGCAACTTATGTATTTTTAATTTTAAAAAATGGATGTAAAATTGGGATTCATATGGTTAAAATTAAGTAAGTAATTTTATTTTATTTTTTCCAATATGAATAGTAACCATGACAAATTTTATTACCACGGTAAAGGGTAAATTAGGTAATTTTGGTTAAAAATAAAATTATAAAAACTATAAAATGAACCTAACAAATTCCAAAAGAAATTTGGATGAATTAAATTCAACCATTAACACTTATGTATTGAAAATAGGTAATTTAATGAACACTTTTCCATGAAAATGACTTATATAAAATTTAAATCAAAGAAAGACACAATATGTCATCTTCTTTGTCTTTAATATCTCTTATGTGTCCACATGGGAACAAATGAATGTTATGAACGAATATGAATGTAAATTTGTAACTTAATAAATATATTTTAATGATATATATTTATTTTTGATGTATGGATCCATTTGGATGAAATTTTGATATTTATAATATTTTACTTAATAAAAATTTAAAGATTTTACATTCATGTTTTAAATAATTTAATATTTTTAATTTATGGATGCACAATAAATATATTTAAATACAAATATTATTCTAAAATATAAAATATATATCTTTATAATATTAATTTTTTTTAATTTTTAGTGAAAAAAAGTATATTAAATAATTATACAATAATAATATAGTAATTATTCTAATAATGGAAATATCAAAGAAATATTAATAAAAATATTGAAATAAATAAAATTTTATATAATTAAAATAGAAAAATAATTTAATAGATGACCTTGAAATTTTTGGGATAAAATAAAATATTTTTTTCTAAGTTAACTTCACATATTTATATTTTTAAAAATCAAAGAAATAAATAATGTCAAATTTTAGACTATTGATATTTTATCAAAATAATGTTTTATTAAATTATTTCAAAAATAATAAAACATATTTAAAAATAAAAAATAAATATAATATGGTCTAAAATGTTCTAAATTTATCATTTATGGTCCAATTTAAATTAAATAAGTAAAAATTACAACCTTTTAATATTTAAATTCCGTTAACTTAGTTAAACATAAAATTGGATAAGTAAGGGTTAATCAAAAAGATAAGGATTAGAAAAATACCAAAACTTGTCAAAAATATATTGGTTTATGATATTAATATATTATATAATATTATTTTTTAATAAATGTCCATTTTTAGGTATTTTTATTAATATTTAATTTATTATAAATTAATATTTTCAAAAATTCCAAAAGTGCCCCTCACCTCAATTATAAAAGGGTGTCTCCTCCCTCACTTATTAACATCACTTTGAGCCATCAAGATTGACCTCACCCTAGCCAATTATATTATAAAATTCCCTAGTAACATTATATAGGTTCTTTTATTCTCAAAATACCAACTCTAGTGTCTCTAATAGTAGATATATTAGGAGCTTGCTGAATAAGAGGTAATCTTCTTTACCGACTCTTTGAAGATTATTTCTTCTTCTATTTCATCTTCATGTGTTGTTTCAATTATAAAGTAATAACTCTAGTATAACCCAAATTCTGAGATTTTATTATGATTATTTAACATTTGTATTTCACCTTTTATCTGCCGTATGAAAAACAAAAGACCCATGTGTTTGTATTTACGACTTACCATCTCCACGTCATGGTGTAATCTATTTTTCATAACTACTTTATTTGGATGGGTATAATGATAAAAATAATTTATATATATATATATATAATTATTATAAAATGATATTTATTATGGAAAAAATATATATATCATCCACTTCCTTACCTTTTTACAATTAAGGGAATGATATCATCGCTCGTGCGTGCGTACGGCCTACCATCTCTACGATGTGATGTGATTCATTTTCCATATTCACCATTCAAGAATGATTATATAAATGTATATAATGAATAAGTATGATATATATTAACTTAATATCATTATGGATATGTTTTAACTATATCATATGAATAAGAATTGGGACTTATATGACAAAACATGCATAAGAAAATGAAGTCATTAACACTTGAAAGAAGAGTAATAATGAAATATTATTAACGGGTGATAATATGGTCATATATGATATCATAAATATGAATATGGTTCTGGAATAAGTTAATTAAATTTTTTAATCCATTATATAGTATTTTTCGATACGTACAAAAGATATAAAACCTAAGGTGAGGTTCACAATCTCATTATTTTCTAAGATTGTTTATATGTAAGTATTTACTGGGGTAAATTTATCATCCATGTCCATGTTTATTAAAAAATCTAGATTATTTTTACTATTATTCTAAAAAAATTAAATTCATTTTTACCCATGAATACATTTTTACTAAACGGTATGAAAGGAATATTTTTTTCATATTCCTAACAAGGTACATTAAGACTTTTATTAAAAAGGTATAAAGAGAATGTTTTATTTTAACTTATATGGAGTGAATTTGTTTTTATACTTTAATTATTCCTTAATTAATTTATGATTACTTTAAAAGCCTGCAAGTTTATTTTCAAATAAAAAAAATTATTTTAAAAATGCTTGGCATTTTTTGAAAATAAAATGTTTTCAAAACAGAAAGGATATTTTCCTCAAGAATTATTTTCAAGTATTCTATCAAAATTATTTTCAATCAAAAATAACATTTGTTGATGTTAATTATAATTTAATGGGGATATTATTTTCAAGGATATTATCCCTATTGTTCCTATGGTTGGTTTATTTTTATTATGGAATGATATTTATGAAACCCATTTCTTTTCAATGGGTTATGTTATTATTGAATGATGTTTATGAAAACCATTTCATTCCATGGGTTATGATATGATGAATAATTTATGTTATTATGGCACACATATGTATGGTTTTCATTATGTGATGGTTGGTACCTATATCTTCATTCAATGAAATGGGTAAAGATTTATATCTCATGAGATATATAGTATTAGAATGGGAAATGATATTGGTTTAGTAATATAGGGCTAGAAGGGGAAGAAAACCTGATTTAGTAAATATAGGGCTGGAATGAGGAGTGAACTCAATTTATTAAAGGAATTTTTCCACTATTATGGTCTTGGAAATGAGTATTGACTAATATGGAAATGATTTTCTATAATTTTGTGTATGCCACAATTTTATGTATTATGTTATGATCTCCTGAAATATGTTCTTTATGAACTTCTGTGATTTGTCCCATGACATGACATCCTCATCATTGATATGTAGGATATAATTTTCAAATTTTTTTCTTACGTTCTTATGTCTCGTTATTATGATATGATTGATATCTCATTTTTCCGTTATAGAACATCTAAGCTCACCCTTTCTTATGTTTCTTTTCCCCAAGATATGAATAAGGGTATTAAGTAAGATGTGTAAAAAGGGGATTCTAGTTATGAAGTAGTAAGCGGGAGATGATATAGATATTTTATGAACAAATTGTTTATGTTTCCCAATTTCTAAATACACTAAACTTATACAGTTCTAGAGTGGTGTTTTTATGTTATGTAATGATTATTATTCTATTTTAGAAGTAATATCTATGTATGAAAAGTATAGTCCATTATAGTTTGTATTAGATAAAGGTTTAGTTAACCTTTAAAAACTTGGATGATAAAACTTTATTAAGGACCCTAAGGATAAATCTAAGTACAGGTTACAATCCTAGAGTTTTTATGAAAGTCATAAATTACCTAGAATAAAACCTAAGGTGTCCTAAATTGAAATTTTATAAGAAATATCCATTAATTGTATAGTTTTACAATTATGATTAGTGTTTCTCATACTATGATTCTTGGTTTTAGTCAATGGATAGAACCAAAAGGAACCACATTAATGTTGAATGTGATGGAAAATGCAATGATTTTTCTCCTAAGAAACTGAATTTTATATGAGCAGTAATGAAAAATATTATTTTTATGCTCACACAACTTTCTTAAGATATGAATTATATAGTACTTACAAACAAGAAAAGGAGGGAACTACATTTTTGTTGAGTCCTTCATGAGGTATCATCCACCTTATTTCAATGAGTCTTTTGATCAACTAATGGATGAAAATGGATCAATGGCACTGAAAATATATTTTCAATTATCTAATGTTCAGAACATGAGAAATTCATTATGGAAATCTATTGCTTGGAATGTGAACTAGATCAATGTGTAATATTATAAAGAATATGAGGAAAAGAGATGAAATTGACTCTATAGAATGGGATGAGTTTAAGAACTTTCAATAATTACTTTCTTTGTATTCTTTGTAAAAAGATAGAGAATAATTTTTTTAATATTAAGAAAAAAAAATATGAATTCGTTGGTACCTATGAATCCAATTTTACAAGATTTTCAAGGTAATATTATGGAATTATCATTCATCCTAAGAGTAAGATTGATCAATTTTTCAGTGGCTTAAAAAAAATTATTCAAAGGGCATTAGCCATAAGGAACTTTAGTAGCTATGATTAAATCGTTCGGTGTGCTCTTGAGGTTTATATGGAGATTAGAGTCACCCATTGATCTTTTGGGTTTGATAAGAAGGGAAAAATGTAATTCAATGGAAAATCTAAAAACCGTAGTGAAAAGAATATTAGATTTCCTTTATGCTAAAATTTTATAAAGAAACCTGGAGTAAACTATCTTAATGGGACTATAAAATGTTTTGTGTTTGGTAAATAAGGTAATTGGTAAATTGACTACCAAAGTGACGGTAAAAATATAACTAATTATGAAAATAGAGAAAATGCTACACAAAATGCACCTCCCACAATTCATGATACAAGTGAAAAGAAAATGTGCATTATGCTAACTAATTCCCTAATCCAAAGGTTATTTATGATGATCTAATTCAACAACCTCATAAGGATAAAGGAAAAAGAAAATCACATGAAATCACTATAGGAAATGTGGAGTATGACAATGAAGTGGTGAAAGGTACACTTTTCATCCACTCTAAAGTAGAAAATGTTTTTTTGATTCTGGATGCACCCACTCTTTTATTTACAAATAATTTTTTAGATTATCATTTTATTACCTCAATAATTATATTTTGAGTTGGCTGTGAAAACTTCTAATGGAACAACGTTTACATTAAAATTTTATAATTATTATCCAGTTTAAGTTTATGATAAATATCTTCCTGAAAATCTTATGATCCTTCCTTTAGTTGAATTCGATGTGATTCTTGGAATGGATTATCTTTTTATATATGGATATCATATTAATTTTCAAGTAAGGGAAGTCACATTTCATATTCCAAATGAATCAATGATAGTCTATCGATGAAAATATGAATATTAAATTCCAGTAGAAATTACTTCTATCTTATTAATCTTAATTCCTGTAAAGGAAGGTTATTTATCTCATATGGTTGGGGAGAAACTTACTATTAAAGATACAAATATTATACGGGTGTTTTTTATGTTTTTTCAGAATAATTTCTGGGTCATCCAACTAATAATGATGTTGAGTTTTCAATAGAACTCATACTAGGTGTTATACCAATTTCAAATAATCCTTATATAATTTCTATAATTGAGTTGCAAGAATTGAAGAAGCAACTCCAAGAGAATATCAAAAAAGGATTCAAACACCCTAGTGTGCCACCTTGGGGTGCACTTATTCTTCTTGTTAAGAAGAAAGATGGATCAATGAGACTCTGAATTGATTATCAAGAATAAACAAGATCACTATAAATATAGGAAATATTTCTCATGATTATCTAATTCACTCACCACATTGACTCGGAAAGGAGTTAAGTTTATATGGATGGAATAATGTGAAGGAAAATTCAAGGAGTTAAAAAGAAGGTTAGTCAGTGCACTCGTGATCACACTACCCTATAGTGGAGAAAGTTTTGTGATCTATAGTGATGAATCCAAGAAGGGGTTGGGATGTGTTCTCAAGTAAAATGATATGGTGATATATTATTTATTATGACAATTGAAAATCCATGACCAAAATTACTCGACTCTTGATTTAGAGTTAATTGTGTTAATATTTTCATTAAATATATGAGGCATTTTCTGTATGGAGAAAGGTGTAATATATATACTGATCATAAAAGTTTAAAGTATATTTTCACTCAAAAGGAGATGATTATGCAGCAAAGTAGATGGTTGGAGTTGATTAAATATTTTAACTTCTCAATACATTACCACCTTGAGAAATCAAAAAAAGTGGAAGATACTTTGATTTGAAAGGACTATGCTATCCTATATATGATTAGGATCAAAAAAGATTCAATATTTATGGAATTACACGAGGATGGATCTGGAAATCATAAAGTAATGGGAGAAGTATTATCTTTCTTAAATCAATTTTCAACCATCTATACAAGTGAATATTAAGGGGGAAAAAAGGAAGATGTAGAGATACAAAATAAGGTGATAAATGTTCCTGAGTTCAACTTTGATTATGATGGAATAATAAGGTTTATGAACAAATGTTTATATACCTCCCATGCAAGAATTAAATAAGGATATGTTGGATGAGTCTCATAGTTCATCATTATTTATTCATATTGGAAGTAAAAATATATATATAGATAAATGAAAGAGTATTTATAGTGTCATGGAATGAAGAATGATATTGTAGAATATGTTTCTTGGTGCTTGGTTTGTCAGCAGGTTAAGGCTGAGAGACCAAAGTATAAGGGGATGTTACAACAATTACCCATACCAGAATGGAAATGGGAAAACATCATTATGTAATTTTTTGTCATACATGCCAAAACATATAAAGGACATAATGATATATGGGTTTATCACCTTATGAAGTCGGTACACATCATTACTATTAAAGAATATTTTCCTCTTGATCATCTTTCCATGATATATATAAAGGAATTAGTAAGATTACATAGAGTACCACTTTCCATTATATATGATTAGGATCTGAGGTTCACCTCAAAGTTCTGGAGAAGTATGTAGTAGGCTCTAGATATAGAGTTATTTTTTAACACTACTTATCAACCTCATACAGATGGTCGGTCTAAGAGGACAATTCAAACTCTAGAAGACATGTTGAGAGCTTTATCAATGGATTTAAAAGGTGGTTAGGATCAACACCTACCTTTGATAGAATTTTCTTATAATAATATCTTTCAATCCAGTATTCAGATGGCTCCTTATAAATCCCTCTATTGTAATAATTTTAGGACTCCAACATTTTGGAATGAAGTTAGGGAAATAAAACTTTTGGGACCTGATCCTGTTGAGGAAATGATGGATAAGGTCAGTTCTATTTAACAACACATAGAAGAAACTCAAAGTTGGAAAAAAAATATGATGACAATCGATGAAAAAATCTAGAGTTTGAAGTGGATAATAAGGTATTTCTACAAATATCTCCTAAGAAGAGAGTGACGATATTTAAAAAGAAGGGAAAGTTAATCCCTATGTATATCTATCTTTTTCAAACTATGAATCATGTCGGGATGGTAGATTATCGATTGGTTCTTCCACCAAATCTCTCTCAAGTTCATGATGTGTTCCATATATCTCTACTGAGAAAGTACATACTTGATCCTTCATATGTAATAAACTTAAAATTCATACAGTTTGAAAAATATATTTCTTATAAAGAACAACTGATACCGATTCTAGATATTAGAGAGAAAGTTTTATGAAACAAGACCACTTTCTTGGTTAAATTTTATGGTACAACCACCAATTTGAGGAAGCTATGTGGGAACCAAAGGATGTGATAAGGAAGAGGAATCCTAATTTATTTGAATCCAAGAAACTAATTTCGAGGGATAAATTTGTTTTAATGGGGGTATAATGTAACACATGAATATTTTTATGAAATATTTCTCTTTAAATAATTTAAATTATTCAAAAGCTTGTGATGCACATGACCATAAGTTTAAATGAACCACAAGATGATACTAGTATAAAATGACCATTATAAACTATACATTAAATTTCCAAGAATAAATAAGAATAACTAACTAATAAAATATAATACTCCAACTCAATATGAATTTATTTATAAGTTCTTAAAAAATAATCACACAATTTTTAGTAAAATCACTTAATACATATTCTTAAAATATGAGTTAATCTTGTTATAGAAATTGATAAAAGAATTTAATTTTTTAATTTATCATATAAAAATTATCTTAAAATTATTTCTTTATGAAAACATGTATTTTTTTAAGTAATAGTGAAAATACTGATTTTTATTGAAAAATGTATTTTTTTTAAGTCGTTATAAGGTCAAATCATGTTTTGGATTAGTTTAAAATTTTAATTAGTTCATTTTGATATAAAATAAAAAAAAATGTTTTTTTAAATGATTTCATACAAGAACTTATTATAAAAACATTTTATTTTTTAAAAGGGAATTTTTCAGAAAAATAGTTTTTCATGGAAATTAACTGGCTTTATATTAAATTAAATTCTAAAATATATGTGTTTTTAATTTTGAAAAATGGATGTAAAATTTAGATTCATAAAGACAAAAAATATTAAATAATTCCCTTTTATTTTTTGAACAATATGAATAGTAATCTTGATAAATTTTGTTACCGTGGTAAAGGGTAGATTATGTAATTTATGTTAAAAATAAAATTATAAAGACTATAAAATGACCCTAAAAAATGCCAAAATTTTATCACCTAAATTAAATTATACCCTTAATACCTGAGGATCTAAATTAATTCATTTAATGGACACTTTTCCATAAAAATGACTTATATAATATTTTCATCAAAGAAATACACAAAATGTCATTTTCTTTATCTTTAATATCTGTTATGTTTCCACATGGGGAAACTGAATGCTATAAATCAAATCAAGGTCAATTTTTAACTTAAGAAATATATTTTCATGATATAAATTTTTTTTTGATGTTTTGAGCCACTTGGATGAAATTAAGATATATATAATATTTTATTTAACAAAAATTTAAAGATGTTGCATTCATGTTTTAAATAATATATTATTATTAATATAGGGATACACAATATATATATATATATTCAAAAATAAATATTATTATAAAATATAAAATATATATATTAATCATAGTAATTTATTTTTAATTTTTAGTGAAAAATTTTATATTAAATAATTACACAACACTAATGTATTAATTATTTTATTAATGTAAATATCAATTAAATATTATTAAAAATATTAAAATAAATATAATTTGAGATACTTAATGTAGAAAAATAATTTTATATATTACCTTTACCTTTTAGGGATATAATAAAATATTTAGTTCAAATTTAACTTGTTATACTGATATTTTTTAAAATCTAGGAAATAAATAGTGTCAAAATTGACACTATTGATATTTTATCAAAATAATGTTTTATTAAATTATTTAAAAATACAAAATAATTTTAATATAGTCTAAAAGTTTCTAAATTTTTCAATTATGGTCTAATAGACATCAAATAATTAAAAATTACAACCTTTTAATATTGAAAAAATTTGTTACCTTGGTTAAAATTAAAATTGATTAAGTAAGGGTTAATCAAAATGATAAGGTTTAAAATAATACCAAAACTTGTAAATAGTCTATTAGTTGATTATATTAAAATATCATCTCATATTATCTTCTGATCACTATCATTTTGAGGTATTTATATTGATATTTAATTTATTTTAAATTAGTATTTTCATAAATTCCAAAAGTTCCCCCCAACTCAATTATAAAAAGACACCTCCTCCATCACTTATTCACATCACTTTGAGCCTTCAAGATCGATCATACCCTACCAATTTTTATTCTCAAATTACCTAGTAACATTCTATAGTTTCTGGTCTTCTCAAAGGACCAACTCTAGTGTCCCTAAGAGAAAATCTAAAGGGAGCACACTGAAGAAGAGGTAACCTCCTTTATCGACGCTTTCAAGATTAGTTCTTCTTCTACTTCCTATTCATGTGTTGTTTCCATTATAATGTAATAAATATAGTATCAAATATATTCTAAGATGTCATTATTATTATAGAACAACCATATTCCACCTTTTATCCATCCTATGAAAAATGAAAGTATCACGCGTGCGTACGTACAGCTTACCATCTCCACATTGTGGTGTAATATGTTTTTCATCAAAAATTTATTTGGATGGGTCTAATGATGGAAATAATGTATATATATATAATGATTATAAAATTATATTTATTCTATAAAAAAAATATACCATCCACTTCCTTAAATGTTACTATTAAGAAAACGATACCATCGTTCGTGTGTACGTACAACCTACCGTCTCTATGATGCGATGCGATTCACTTTTCATTTTAACCATTAAAGAATTATTAAATAAATATATATAATTAATAAATATGACATATATATATATATATAACCTTAATTTCAATCTATAAATTATGGAAATATATCATATGAACAATAATTGTGACTTATACGACAAAACTTTCATAAGAAAACAAAGTAGTTAGCTTCTGAAAGAAGAGTGATAGTAAAATATTATTAACAAATGGGTGATAATATGATCATATATGATGTAATAAATATGAATATGCATCTATAATAATTTAACATTATTTAATCCATTATATAGGATTTTTTGATGCGTATGAATGAAATCAAACCTAAGGTAAGGGTTAATTTCACAATCTCGTTATTTTTTAGGATTTTTTATACATAATTATTTATTGGGGAACATTTATCATACATGTCCATGTTTCTTAAAAAATATAGATTATTTTTACACTTCTTCTATAATGTTTTAAAGACATTTTTACCTATTTATTAATTTTAACTAAACTGTATGAAATTAATCTTTTTGTCATATTCCTAACGAGGTACTTTGAGACTTTTTTGGAAAAAGTACAAGGATAATGTTTTGTTTTAACTTATACAGCATGAATATATTTTTACACTTTCATGATGCCTTAATTACTTGAATCTTCCTTTACAATCTTACAAGGATATTTTCAAATAAAATTTTTTCTTATAAAATTAAGTGTCATTTTAATAAAAGAAAATGTTTTTAAAATAGAAAGGATATATTCTTCAAGAATTATTTTCAAGTGTTCTATAAGAATTAATTTTCATCTAAAATAACATTATTTGATGTTACTTATACTTTAATGGGGATATTTTTTTCTAGGATATTATCCCTATTATTCCTATAGTTGGTTTATTTTTATGATGGAATGATATTTTTGAAACCCATTTCTTTTCCATGGGTTATGTTATGATTGAATGACGTTTATGAAACCCATTTCATTTCATGAATTTTGATATGATGAATGATTTATGATCTTATGGAATACATATGTATGGTTTTCATTATATGATGGGTGGGGCCTATATCTCCCTAAAATGAATTGGGTAAAGATTTATATCTTAATAGATAAATAGTACTAGAATGGGAAATGATCTTGGTTCAATAATACAGGGATGTAATGGGATGAAAACTCGGTTTAGTAAACATCGGGATTGAATGAGGAGTGAACTTAGTTCAGTAAAGGAATTTTTCAATTGTTATGGTCTTTTCAATGAGTATTGACTAATATGGAAATTATTTTCTATGCTTATTTATATAAAACAATTTAATTTCTTATGTTATGATCTCATGAAATATGTTCTTTATGAACTTCTATGATTTTTCCCATGACATGACATCCCAATCTTTGATAGGTGATATATAATTTTCAAATGTTTTTCTTATGTTATTATGTATTGTGATTGTGATATGATTTATGTCTCCCTTGTTTACCATTACTTAGCATCTAAGATCACCCTTTCTCGTGTTTCTTTTCCCCAAGATGTGAAGAATGGTATTAAGTAAGATGTTTCAAAAAGGGGTTCTAATTATGAAATAAGAAGAAGGATACGGTATAGATGTTTTATGAACCAATTGTTTATGTCTCCCATTTTATGAATACATTATACTTAAAAAATCCAAGCATGGTTCTGTTTTTTTATTTAATGAATATTATTCTATTTGGAAGTAATATATATGTATGACCGTCAAATATATTTTTTTTATTATAAACAAAATCACTTTTATGGAGTAAGTGTCAAACCAAGAAGTACACCCTAGTCGTCAAATACTATAGCACGTTACAAAATTATTAAAGACCAACTTAAAACCAGTAGACCTACTATCCTTAAACAATTTCCAAAAGAGAGAAGTTGCCTCTTTTCTAGGGTCATCTCTGATGATTCCTTCGAAATGGGATGCCAACTTCCCCCAGGCTCTCAAGAACTCCTCCTCGTCAATTTTCTTATTGTTGAAAAATCTGACTAGGATTTGGTGTTGTTTTTCAATCCACTCACTTTGTTCCTTGGTTGTGTCAACTTGCATCGATCTTGATTTCATCCATTCCGGCGTCTCGACAGAAGCATGGATGTCTACCTCCTTCTCAGCCATCCCATCCTCTGAATGCACAAGAAACTCCCATGGATCTTCCCTGCTCACAGACTCCCCTTCCGTCTTCCCACACATCCCTTTCACTCCCACCTTGGCAGGTGAGGCCAATTCGCTCAGTTGCACCTCCTCTTCCACTACACCTGACTTGTCAGTTGGCCCGGTTCCTGCCTCCCTCTGCATACCCCGAGAGGCATCCTCCTTAATCCTTGTTATCACCTCCTCTGTATGTAATTTCCTCTCCTCATGCTGATCTTCTTCCTAAGAGGGTTCGTTCTCATGTGACTTGGTGACCAAGACTGGCTGGTCATCCACTCTCCCCACTGATTAGGACTCGAGCTCCTTGGGTTTCCTCTCTTTCTTAGCCAACCGGATCTCCATCGGTCTAGGTAGAAAAGAGTATTCTTTGCTCCCCTTTGGTTTCGTATTCCTAGAAATAATGTAGCACCCTAGCTTCCTATTCTCTTTGTTCCTTTTCTTCCATCTTTGATTGTGCAAGTCTTTCCCCTCCCCTCCCAATCCATTGTCCTCAAAAGATCGACCATCACTCTCAGAGTCAATCTCATAAGATCCCTTGGAATGACTCTCAGACTCACCCTCATTAATCAAGTTCCCAAACTGGTTTTTGAGGGGAATACAGGAAATAGCTCCCCTCGAGTTGAATTCCTTCCTACAGTCCAGTGACCTGTTATCCCCCAGTGAAATCTACTCCCACTCCTGGCCTACCTTCAACTTATTCTGGTAATTAGACACCCTTCCATTGACCAAGTTACTGCCAGCCCTTGCCATTGCATAAAAGCTGGGAATTTGGGTTGCCTCAGCCCCAGCAGCTAAGCCATCTGCTTCAGTATCTTCTGCAACCTCCCCCGGAGCCTGAGTGTGAGCAGCAGGTGAGACTCGAGTACCTTCAGCCACTTCACTGACCCTAGAGCCCCCCCTCCCTGGTCCTATTGTGGGGGGGGGAGTATCCAAGTCACCTCTTAGCCTCGCGAAGATTGTTGCGACACTTGGACCTGGAGGTACCAAGTTTGGTTTGGGCACCCTAGCTTCCCCTGAGTAATTCACCATCTCCGGATTACCCTCGTTCATCTCTTCTTGATCATACCTACCGTCGAAATCTCGCACCCTCTGGTTCTCAACAGCTTCAGCCAACACCACATTCCCCTCAGTTGTTCCAATCACCTCTTGTTAAACCCTATGCCCGCAGCGACAGACAGAGACCGAATGCCCTATTTTGTGGCATCCCAGGCAGAAACCAGGCCATGATTTGAAGACAACCCTTTACCTCCAACGAAACTTCTCACCAACCAAAATCCATAGCCACTCTGTGGGGGGCCTTGAAATTTCAGCCTCGACGCATACCTGAGGAGATATCGGATGACATACCGTCGCCATCCGACTATCAGAACATAGAAATCTGCCTACCATATTTCCTAACATCCTAATAATTGAGGGGTTCTGGAAAGGAAGAGGTAAATCCAGGAATCTTACCCAAAAAGCAGCCGAGGGCACATCACAATTCATGATGAGTTCAGTAGACTAGTGGAGAAGAGAGAAACTGCATCCATTGATTGCACGAGGGGCTCGGGACCAGGCAACTATCAGTTCATCCTCCGAGGAGAAGCGAACCATCAGGTGTCACCGATTAAAGAGACCCACCACTGTGCACTCCTGGAGATCCCAAGAATCAAAAACAAACCAATCGAAAGCATCGACATAGGGATGGTGGCCCCTGATTCGGACCAAAAGCGTCAACCGGTGAAGGTTCGGGGCCTCATTGAACTCCTTCATGGAAAGCACGAGCTGGGGCGAGCCGTTGAGAAGGTCGGGGACCTTAGGGCAAAGCGAAACAGAAGGAAAGGGGGGAAGGAAGTCCAGGTTCATGAAAGGGGAAAAGGAACGAGCCGATAGGGATGAAGGAAGACCTTTCCCCCCTCCTCCTTCCAGGGAGGAGGGGGCCGGAGCTGCGGACATTACCGTTATGTCATCGCCGATAGTGCTCCCCTAGGGAATCGTCACGCTAGATTTTAATTAATATATATGTATGAAAGGTATGGGTCATTATATCTTTCATACTTCAAATTAAATCTCTCTTTTCTCTAAAATTGTACTCTGTATATTGGTAAAACCTATGAACCATCCTTAGATAAAAAAACTTATCATTTCTGGAGAACCAATATATCCATCCTTTGTCCTCTATCACCTTAATTACCATTGATTTTCTAGAAAATAGCCATTATGCATATACTTATTTCTCCACAACAACCACATAGTTCACAAGAAGGGATTTTTCATCTCGAAAACATCATGACTCAATTATCCATGATATTTATTCATAGGTAGATATCCTCCAAGAGATAATTTTTTAGGGGTGCTTAACTCTCACCATTATAGTGAAATGAAAGCGGAATCAAAGTCATAAAAGAGGGTGAGGGTTGGGAGAAAAGGGAGGTTGAAATGGTTTGAAGGGTAAGAGTGAGCAGGAGAGTGAATCGAAATCATATTTAAGTCTAAATTATATCATTTAGGTGTTTAAAATAAAAATATAATAAAATATAAATGAATAAATAAAATAATAATTTAACAAAGAAAATTAGGAATGGTAGAAAAACAGTGACTTGACCGGTTTCACACCCAACGGTGGATCAATATAATGGTTTATCATTTCAATGGTGGCTTATTCCAATGTTGGCTCATTCCAACGGTGTATCATTCCAATGGTGAATTTTATCATGGTGGATCACTAATGGTTTCTTGTCTATTGGTGGATCACCAACTGTGGATTTTCCAATGGTTGATCACCAATGGTGGCTTGTCCAGTAGTGGATCACTAATAATGGCTTGTCTAATGGTGGATCACAAATGGTGTCTTGTCTAATGGTGGATCACCAAGGATGGATTGTCTAATGGTGGATCACAAATGGTGTATGATTAAAAAAAATTTATCATTATTAATTCATGTTTTATGTGTTTTAATTTCTCGTAATTCAAGGGCTTTGTAAAAATATCAAAAAGATTATGTTAGGTTCCTAAAATTTCAAGAGTTATATCACCATTTTGGAAATGATCTCTCAAAAATTTATGTTTAAATCAATATTATTTTTCCTAGAATGAGAAACAAGATGCTTAGAAATACTTATCACACTTGTGTTCTCACAATTTATAGGGACATATCTAAATTGATATCCATAATAAATAGATGTGTGTTTCATCCACAAAATTTGTGCTCATCAACTTCCTACATCTATATATTCAGCCTCAGTAGTAGACATTGCAATAGGGTTTTTCTTTTTAATACACAAAGATATTAGTGACTTACCCAAAAGATAGCTTGTTCAAGATGTGAATTTTCTATCAAAATTAAAGCCAAAAAATCTATATATGAATAAATTACTAAATAAAATGCTTTTCCTCTAGTATAGAATAGTCCTAAATTGGTTTTGTATTTGAGTTATTTGAAAATTATTTTAATAGTAAGTAAATGAGATTATTTAAGATTTTCTTGAAAATAGGAAAACATACACACACTAAACATTATATATTGTCGGATAGCAGTTAGGTATAGAAATCTTCCAATCATACCTCCATAACTAGTTTAATCTACTAAATTTCCATTTTCATCAAGATCCAACTTATAGGTGGTACTCATGAGAGTATCACTACTATTACTGTTATCCAAACCAAAAAAAAAATAGAATTTCTTTAGTGTATATACTTTTAGTTAAAATAATTCCATATTTATTTTGAAAATTTTGAAAACCAAGAAAGAAAGAAATTTCTCCCATTAAACTCATTTCAAATTCATTTTTCATCATTTTTTAATAATGTTTAAAAAAATAATTTTTAGAAGATCCAAAAATAATATCATTAACATAAATTTTAACTGCTAAAATATCTTTTAAAATTATATTTATAAAAAAATTAGGAACATATGTGAATTTTAAAAACCCATTATAAATCAAAAAAGAGTTGAGATAGTCATACAAAGCTCTAGAAGCCTATTTTATACCATATAATGATTTTTTTAATTTAAAAACATGATTTAGAAACTCTGTATTTTGAAATCCAGAGGGTTGTTCCAAAAAAACATCCTCAACTATATAACCATTTAAGAATACACATTTTATATTCATTAGATATATTTTAAAATCCAAATGTGCTACATAGGAATGAAGTATTCTAATGTCTTCAATTCTAGACACTGGAAAAAAGCTTTAATTATAGTCAATAACTTCTTCCTAACTATATCCTTGTGCAACCAATATATATTTATTTCATACTATAGTTCCTGACTCATCAATTTTTTTTCTAAACACCTGCTTAGTGTCATAGTTAGAGCATCTTTAGTTCTAAAAACTAGTTCCTAAACTCTATTTCTTTAAAATTCATTAAGTTATTCTTTCATTTGCATCACCCATAATTCATCATTAATTGCATCATTTATGTTCTTAAGTTCAAGTTGTGATAATAATTCTTGATGTTCAGCCCAATTTCTAAGATAAGATCTAGTTTTTTTACCTCTATCTAGGTCTTCAACTACAGCATATAGAATACGGTACCTATGAGTCCTAACAGCTCTAGTAAATGAAGTTCCATAAATCTAATGGTTATTTATAGGTTATAGTTCAGGTTGTTCCTCTAAATGGGATAATTTTTATACTTATTTCATAGAATTTTCATAAGGTTTAGAATTGATATTTAGATTTTAAAGATCATACTTAAGGTTTTCTAAAGTGGTATTAGGCTCATGTGGATCTTTTTCATCATATTTTACATGAACATATTCTTCCATGTTCTTAGTTCTTTTATTAAACACCCTATATTATTTACTAGAATTTGAATAAATAAGAAGAATTCCTTCATCACTCTTGGAATTAAACTTGTACATATTATCCTTAGTATTAAGAATAAATACTTTGAAACCAAAAAAAAGTAATTAACCTTAGTATCTATACTATTAAATAATTCATAAGAAGTTTTCTTTAATAGAGGTTTGATTAAAACTATATTAATTATATAACAGGATTTATTCATATCCTCTACCCAAAAATAAACAAGTAAGTTAAACTCATTAAGCATAGTTCAGGTAATTTATTTAAGGGTTTTATTTCTCCATTCTAAAACTCCATTCTGTTGTGGGGTCCTATGAGCATAAAATTTATGATTATAGCCATTTTATGGGAAAAATATTCAAAGTCTTTATTTTCCAACCCACATCCATGATCAATTCATATGGTCTTAATTCCAAGTCCACTAAGATTTTCTACAGATTTAGTATACTTTGTAAAATAAGAGCAAGATTCACTTTTGTGAGTTATAAATAATACCAAAGTATACCTAGATAATTAATCTACAAGAACATAAACATATTTATTCCCATTTAGACTAGAAACTTAAGAAGGTACAAAAAATTTCATGTGAACTAACTCTAGGGGTTGATAAGTTAAAACTTCTTTCTTTGATTTGAAATAGATTTTCTGTTGTTTCCCTTTTCAACATGGGTTACAGACTTTTTAATTTTGTAATTATAGTTTAGTTAGATCTTTGAATAACCCTTTCCTAGTAATCTTTATAATTAAATGAACATTCCAATGGCCTGGTCTCCTATTAAAAAGCCAAGATTATTTTTTAAATGCATTTAAACATAGAATATTTTGAGAAAACATAGAATATAAATTAACACCATAAACATTTTCATTTTTTAAAGTTGTAAAAACTACGGAATTTTTTCAATCAAAAATATTACTGGTATTATTTTAATATGAAAACCATCATCAAATATCTATGAGTTGCTAAGCAGATTATAATTTAAACTATCTGCAAATAAAACTTTATAAATTAAAATAGTATTAGAATTATTTATTTGTATAAGGATGCTTTCCTTCAGCATTGTCCCCAAAATTAACATGTTTACCTTCCACTTTCATTAGATTATTAAAAATTGTCTCCAGTCATGTGTCTGGAATAGCCACTATCCATGTACCATAAGTTCTTACAAGATCTTTTCAAGAAAATTCCCTATAAAAAATTACACCAAAAATGAATTTGGAACCCAAATCTTCTTGGGTCCAATAATGTTAGTAATCAAAGATTTAGTAACCCATAATTTCTTAATAGGTTTCCTATAATAATATTTTAAAATTTTAGAAATAAATAATATGTTAGGTCCAAAAGAGTAAAAACTAATGGTAGTGCTAGAACTAGGAATGAAACTATTTTTAATAATCCACCTCTATCTAGGTTGATAGCCAATTCTAGTAGTCTATTTGGGATTAGTGTGTTTTATAATCATTTGAGTAAGAGTATTTCTCCCTTTTTTAAATATTTTTAGATCTTTTTTCTATTTATTATTAAACAATTTCAATTAATTGTTCTCTTTTAACAACTGGGCATTTTTATCTTTCTCAATAGTAAGATCAGTTTTAAAACTAGCAGACAAGGAAGGTTGATTCTTCAAAATCTTATATTTATCCCTTATGTCATTAAATGTTTCTTCCAATATATTAAATTATTTTAACATATCTTCATTATACAAGTTTTAATCATTTTTTTATCATTTTTTTTTATCTCTAGTATAATTAGAAATATTAATAGGAGAAACATGAAATCCATTAGATACCTCATATATATTTGTCATAAAACACATGTTGGATCTATCATGATTATCCTCTTAGGTTGAGTATGTATCACTTTAAGATTTTTCTCAAGTAATCCAGGTTTTATTCATGTATTTATTGTATCTCTTATGCTTATCATAAAACTTCTTCCTGAATTTTAACATCAGGAAGTCAGATTCAACATGTCCTTTTATTTTTCACTCATAACATATTTTTTATCCATAGTATCATCTTTCTTTCAATCCTTTCTCTAATTTTCTCTATTATCATATTTTCTTTTATAATTGGGTTTCATAAAGAACTTATTCCTCTTATAGAACTTTTTAATCTTCTAAAAAAATGGTTGATCTCTTTATCACTATTAGAAGGTGACTCCTCATCACTTGAACTATTAGCTTGGATTTTCTCCTTTTTTTAAGTACTATATTTCAAGACTAAAGAAATCCTTTTGGGTTCATCCTCCTTGTATTTGTTTGCTTTGATTTCTTACTCATAAATCATAATTTTTCCTTTTATCCTCTTAACAGGTAACTTGATAATATTACATAACTCTCAGATTGAGATTGATGTTCCTATCCATCTATCAGGTAGACACCTCAATAGGCGCATCACCTGATCATTGTTAGAAACAAGATTTCCCAATGAATTCATTTTGTTCATGATCTCATCGAACCTAATATACATATTAGAAATAGGTTTATCAATTTTCATATTAAATTATTATATTTAATACTATAAGTATTTAAGTTAATTGTAACTCACCAACCCCAGTTACCCAGAGTCGGTGCATTATTACATAACATTGGCATCATACAAGGAATCATGTCCCGAAATGTCGATCAGTTTAGTAGCCTTAGAAGTAATATATATATTCATAACTTTTACATTACATCATGAAATAAAAACATCAACAACATTTTTTCCCCTTTGAACACACCTATATCCTTAGCCTATCCCTATAGGTTAACCATTAAATACTTCTTCACATCCTAGGAAAAATTAAATATAGAAAGGGGCAAGCTCGTATTCTCAGTAAGGATAACAATATAGCGGAAACTTTCATAAATAAGCATAAACATTTAAGGCAATGTATAAGACTAAAAAAGAAGCCTTTTAAACTTAAACTTCAACATAATATAGAAAATATAAAATCAAATAATAACATTTACTTATTCACATGGATATTCTACTAGTTGAATAATCACATGCAATATCAATATCCAGTTTCATAATGATGGAATTCATAATACTAGACTTCAAAACCACATATTCAAGGCCTTGTTCCAAGAATAAAAATAAGATTTTATCAAGGCCTTGTGCCAAGAAACTAGTTTGTCTCATGAGACCTACTGATGCATCAAGAGGCTATAGAAATCTCCACTCTTCACTTACTAAGTCTAATTTATTCCTCATATGAAAAGGTTTAAACATAACATAAACATTCATATTAAAACTAGCATAATAAATGTAACTACTTTATCCATAAAACATGAATGGTGTAAAAATAACACATCTATAGTCAAACATATCACAAAACCTTCAATAAAATATGTAAGATTTTTATCATAATAAATCAACTTCAAACAAGTTTAAAATCCATCGAAGGACGTTGACAAAGATGAAATGAAAACTATTTGAAATAAATACCTCTTTATATTTTGAAATCATTTAAAAGTCAAATAATTATAAAAGAAAACATTTATTTTGAAAATATTCTTATAAACTAGTATGGGAAGCTTCGACGATGATATAACAGTGGAAAATAGCCACACCCATCGTATAAGTTTAAAAAAGACATTCTTACCTTAATTTTGTCGAAAAGGTCATAAGGTACCTTGTTTGGAAAATGACGGAAAGATTACTTTCAAACCATTTTGTAAAAAGTAAAACAAGGGTATAAATGACTTTAACCCATATTCTAGTAAATAGTAAAAAAAATTGAAATACATTTTTAAGAAACATGTATGTGGATGATAAAGAGGTACCAGTAGATACTTACGTAAAAACAAACTCGGATAATAAAGAGATTGTGAAATTAACCCTTACATTGTACTTTTACTTAGTCTATGGTATGTTAACATCATGTATAATAGTTAAAACATTGTTATTAAATTATAGAAGAACTATATACATAAATATGATATCATATATGATCCTCTAATATTGCTTTGTTAATAATATTTCAGTAGTATCATCATTTCGTGTGTAAACTGATTCATTTTCATTTATATGCTTGGTTACGTAATCCATGTTTATTATGGATAGGATGTATTTGATTCATATAAAGAATGATATTATGTTCATAAATATTATTTTTAATCATAAAATACAAATTATTCTTGAATGTTTATGATGGGGAATGAATCTCATCGCATCCGTAGAGATAGTAATTCGTACATACACACGAGCGACAATATCATTATATTGAAGGTGAAATATTATGTAATTGGATGGTATATCATATTTACATAATCATTAACATGTTATATTTATTATTTACATCATTTATACTCATTATTATACCCATCCAAAATAATGAAGTGTTTGAATAACAAATTACACCACGACGTGAAGACGGTAAGCCGTTCGTACGCACGTATGGTGACTTTGTCATTTATAGGATGGATAGAATAACAAATATGGTAGAAACATGTTTATAATAACATCACAGTATGTAGAAGGTACTGGAGTTATTATTTTTGTATGTCATCAAAGAAAGAGGAAGTGGAAGAAGAAAAGAACTTGAAAGAGGGTGGTGAAATTATTACCTCTTCTTTTGGTTCTTCCTTTTGATTTGATCAAAAGGGCTCCTTAGGATGGATTTATAACCAAAGGAAGGACTCTAGGATGAAGGGACGAAATTTGGGAGGATATTTGGGCAGTTTTTTACTGATCCAAATGGATTTTGAGGTGTGAAATTAAGAGAAGGGGAAGTACCTTTTTATAAGAGGTGTGAGGGTCACTTTAGGAAAATCTTGAAATATTATTTTATAATAAAATCATTTTCGGTTTTAATGGATCCAAAATGATTTATTTAGAGGATAAGGTGGGGATGGGTCAAAAACCTCTCAACCAATAGGTTTTAAATAGTTTTAGGTCACCATATTAATCTTATCTTTTAGATTTAACTCTTAGTTAAATAGTTTGACATTTACCATGTCTCTTTGTATTTTTATATTATATGGTTAATAAACTTACTATAACAAGTCAAGAGAACCCCAGGTGGTTCGTTATTAATATATATAACCTTATCTAAGTCCTTTGGATGAACCTTTTAATTTTAAGAATATTATATCAATTAATAATATAGTATTTGTTTTAAAAATTCAATTATGTCAATTTTGACACTATTTAGTATTTGGTTTTTTTGAAAATCATAACAGCATGATTACATCGAAAAAAATATTTAATCAACCATAACATCTCATATTAACCTAGAAAATTAGTGTAATTCAACAACAGTCTCAAATTACATTTCTTTTTATATTTATAATATCAATTATTTTAATCTTTCATTAATAAGGTAATTATTGCATCATCATTGTGTCATAAATGAATTAAATTATTTAATGTGTAAAAATTATAAATAAAATAACATTATGTAGGAAAACTTTTTATATTTATAATGAATATTTATAGTCAAATTTATATTGTGTGAACCCTATATTAAAAATGGTTTAGTTATTAAACTTTGAATTTAACTCTTTTAACTTTTCTTTAAATAAAATAATAAATGTCCTAATCTAATCCAAGTGGACAAAAGGGGATATTACTAAGGTTTTTTTTGGTAGAATTATATTTATATAATAGAATTAGGACATGTTTTAGGGTAATTATGATATCATTTTTACCCTTAATTACCCTATTTACTTTTAACCGTGGTAAATAAAAGGCAAAAGTTACTATTCACTAAAAATTATTTTCATCTTATTGAACAATATTTTACTTACTGATATTAACTGTGTCTCTAGGATTTTTGAAATTCAAATCACAAAAGCGGTAAAATTAAGTTTTATGGAAATTTGCAAATGCTCCTAGGAGGTGGGTAAAAGACGGTAAAAAGTTCAATAAAATTTTTATATATCTAAAATTATTATAAAATGAATCCAATAAATTACATTTAACTTATATAGGTATTATCTATCTATTTTTACCTAAAATAAAATTAAATAAAATAAATAATTATTTAAATAAAAAGCCGGTTTTAAACAATAACTCGGTGTTTTTCACTATTCATCAAAAATTGAACTTTTTCATAAAAATACCAAAAATTTACCCTAAGCTAATTTCAATATTACAAATCCAAAAATGAAGTCCATTTTGAAAGATAAAATTTATAAAATTTCAAAAAGTGGGTATTACTATTCTTAATGGCTAGTTTGATTGGTTTTGGTGTGTTTGAACTTGAAGTTGCGTACAACACAAGCTATTGTATTATTCCAAGGGAAACGTACCGTGAAAGCTTGGGGTGTTACATTAATTTCTTTAACATTAGATGTTCCCTCATGTAAAATAGCTTAAGTATCCCAAATATCAAAAGCATTAGTACATGAGAAAATTATATTAAATTACTCATTTCCCAAAACACAATACAAGTAATTCATGTCTTTACAATTATTATTATAAGCTACTTTATTAGGATCATCCCTAGTAGATCTAATAGTTTTGGGTAATTAATATTTTTCTATGATGACAGTGCATATTTCAAAAACCATGCTCTCAAGAATCATTTACATTTTAATTTTCTACTGAGCGTAGTTTATACCATTAAAAAATAATTTATGTTGGTATCAGATCTCTCTTGTCTATTATCCATAAAGAACTAAATTTAAAAATAACATAAATTTAACATCTTTAAAAGAAAACTAAATACCAGTTTAAATTATATTTGAAAATACTTTTATACAAAGTGTTGGTAGGAGTGAGTAACTCAAGAGGGGATGAATTGAGTGCCCAATAAATTTTTTAAAAAAAATTGAAACAAGATCCCCTAAGTTTTTTAAAAACACTTAGATAATCAAAATACTAGAATAATATAAGTTTGATCTTTCAAAATATTTCTCAAAGTTGTATTAGGGATCAGTTAAAACAATATTTTAAATTAATTTAACTTTTGAAATCTATTTATTTAATCAAAACCTTTATATAATCGTAGGTTAAGAATAAATATCAAAGTATAATTTTTATTTAAAAATTTAAAAACAAATAAAATTTATCCTTGAAATATAGAAAAACAAAACTAAAACACACATTAGAGTAAAAAAGGGCTTCAGTATCAATTAGAGACTTAATTTTGTCTACTTGGAAATCACCTACTTCCAAGAACATTATTATTACAAATAATCAGATCCAAAACCAAGATAAGGTATACACACAATAGAACTAAGGTTATCCATTCTCAAAGCCTCTTCCATAGTTATATGTGGGATAAAATACAACAAAAACCATGAAGGACCTCTTCCATAGTTTCCTTGGGTATAAAAAATAGATAAAGTTTGAGATAATGTGTCTAGAACATTCCAGTTTAAGAACAGGAGTTAGTGTGTGTAGATATACAAATAAATACAACACACTTATCAAATGTAATAAAAAACTAATAGATAAAATAAGAAGTTATGGAAGATATAGTATTGCTAGATCTGTTATACTTCATATGCTTGAGAGTCCTTGTATTTGGCTTTGTGAGGAGCTCAAACATGTTTCTCTAAAATTATAGAAAAATAGAGTGTTGTATACTTCTATTTTCTATTTATAGATTATCTAAAAATATTCACTTGATTTAGTGTTATGAATGGTTATTTATCTTTTGTATGTTCCACACTTTCACATTCTCATGCATTAGTGTATGTGCAGAAATCATTACACACACACGTTCATGAGGGAGAGATTCAAAATATATATCTCTATAGGTCCAAATTATCCTTTAATGAATATTTATAAAGATATCCTGAATCCCCATACTAATTAAAAAATTAGTAAACTCTAAATTTTTCTTTAATGAATCCATGGAGTGGTTTAGGAATAATAATTAATAAAACCCACTTGACATTATCTGCATTAACTACCATAAACTATCCATTGGAAGAATTAAATTTAAATGAGGAAGAACATCAATGGTATCATAACTGATGGTTGATCATCTATGATGGAAACATGGTCTAGCGGTAGCATAATCTAGAGTTAGCAGAACTCTGGAGGTAGCACACCTAATAGTATTAGATTTGAACTAATGATGGAATATGTATGGTGGTAACACACCTAGCAGTAGCACATTTTAACTAATAGTAGCACATGTCTATAGGTAGCAGGAGTCTAACAGTAGTGTGACTCTGGAAGTGGAACATCTAAAGGTGGCATGACTGGAGGTGGCACGTTGAACTAGTGGTATCATAAGCCTGAAGGTGGGACGTCTGGTGCTAGAAGAAATGAACTGATGGAAGAAAAACACTGGCAGTACCATGATTTAACTAACGGTAAAACCACTCTAATAGTAGCACAGAACTGGCAGTGGAATATTCGAACTAATGGTAGATATTTTCTATACTTATCTAATTTCCTTCCAATATTCTTTAAAATATAATATGATATCATAAAACTATAATATCATTAGAAAAAATCATGATTTGTGAGAATTAAAATAAGGAGGTTACAGTACTTATAATTAATAAAAAATTTATTTAAGGAATATAAATATGTATTTTAATCTATTTTTTGAGATTTTTAAATCCTTTGTCTAACATTTTTAGAACTAAATTGAAATTTTAGTTTAATAAAAATTGTTTTCGGTATTTTCATTGAATAAATAATTTTCAAGGTGAGATTTAGTTTTATATTTCCATGAAATCCTCATGCCATTTAATTATTTTATAATAAACCAAATTATGTCATGGTAATTTATAATTTTAATAACTATTTCATACACATAAATTTTACACTTAAAAAAAAATTTCTAAAAATTATTTTTACGCGATATGTGTGCTAATCATAAAATTAAATTTTCAAAAGAAAGGAAATTTTATTTGATAAAATTATTTAAAAAACTTAAAATTATAATGTTATAATTTTTTAAAAGGGTCAATATTAATTTTTTCATTGAAATTAATTATTATGGGCTAAAATTAATTACCAAGGTAAAAGTAAATTAGGTTAAAATTTAATAAAGTTTAAATAAAACACACTAAAACATTTAAATTTTTATCAAATATGGTTTTGAGGTTATTTTTTTACCCAAATTTTCTTTAACCTCCTCATTTTTTCATTTTTTATTCATTTACCTTTAAATAATAACATTAAATTATTAAAAATGTAATAGTTACTTCCAAAACTATCCTTCCCTTCACTTATAAAAAGGTAACACTTACACCACTTCAAGACTTACCTATCCTTTTAATTTCATGTCAAAAATACTCCACTTTAATCCTCCTATAACCCTATCCCACTTACATGATTTTTTGGTCTCCTTTTGTTTTCTTAAGGCCTTTATTTCTAAGGATTTTTCCATGAGAAAAATCAAGATTCCAACATGGTATCACTCTAACTTGATATTTTATTTTACTATAATAATTATTAAATAATCTATAACCACATTAATATAATTAAATTAGTATTATTATTAAACTAAAATTTCATTATATTAATTTAAAAACAAATATTTCATTACTCCCCATCCACTAAGAGAGACTAAAACATCAATCGTGTGTACGTGCAAACAACCACATCCACTATGAAATATGGTTCATTTTTAATCATTGACTCCAAAATATAGTATCAATGATAGATTTTATGAATAAATATTTTTCCTATTTCACATATAAAATTATAAAAATATCATTTTTTATACCATCATTATTTCCATTCATTGGTAAATTGAATCGTTAATCGTGCGTACATATGAACTATTGCATATAAGAACGAGGAATTTTATTATTCATCGCCAAAACAAATTAATGGATCCTATAATTTATTTAAATAAAATATATTATTTTTATTTAAATTTTTAATATTATCTATATGTCACATTATCATTATCTAAATACTTCCCCTTACTCATTAAATCATTATAACATGTTACCATTTGGGTCGATTTAACTACCTCTCTAAATGATGTTATAACGATTGTGTCATAAATGATTATGGGATGTAATATAATGGTAATATAATTTCATAATTATATATTTAATTTTTTTTAATTATTTTGTAAATTTATTATTAATATTTAAAATATTTATTAATATATCACCATTTGATCATTATAATCATTGAAAACTACTTCATCATGATTTCTGTTTTCACAAGCCATATTCATGTATTTAACCTAATGAAAATGGTACTTAAGTAATCACTAAAAAGTTATTATTATATCTTTAATTATGTGTTAATTATTAACTTTAAACCAATTAGTGAGAATCAACCTTGTCTTCATGATTTTTTTATGAAATAAACACTAAAAATTTCTAATACCTGATAATGAAAATTAACTATAATCAATTAATGTATTTGAAATATATGGTTATAAAATAATAATAAAAAGGGTATTATTTTTATATTATGTTTCTGTAATAATTTTTTAAGATAGTTATGTTCATTATATAGGAATTTAGAACATAATCAAGTAAGAAGGAATACAAGGTAACGACATTTCGTCTCAAATTCCTTCCTTTGAGATATGTTTTGTATTAGGCACATAATTTAATTTAAAAAGTGCATACACTACCTATTTGATATATCATATAAAGAATTATCTTTTAATTATGATATTTTAATTTCAATCACAAGATCTCTATTTCAAGTTGTTTTGATTATAATGTTACTCAAGTCGTAAGGGTTCTTTTTCTCAAATCTTAATTCCTTAAGACATGTTAATGTTATACACCATGTTTTCCTTTGAATGGTGTTTTTGATACCCATTTATGTATATTTATATTATATTTATTTTTTCATGGTAAGTAATAAAAAATCAGTTCTTTTTTTCAAATGGATTTTTACTCAATCAGTACCCCAGTTATAATGATTTTTGGTAACTAAATTTTCATTCATTGCGTTTTGATCATCCTATTGAACTTAAAAGTTGGGAACATTATAAAAATTGATTATATTATGTAGTATTCTATTTTATTTCTATGAATTTACATTTTTATCACATACATGCATTTTTTAAATATTTCTTATGTTAAGGGGTATGTTTCCCATAAGGGATATTGATAACTCAATTCTCCTTTCATTGATTTATATTAATTCATCATGAACTTATTTATTCCAATATTGGGTTATATCACCCTAATATTTTATTGTATGGTAATTTATATACCTATATGGTAAAAATGATATTTTGATACAAAAAAATATACTCTTTTTATAATGTGAGTTTTGAACAAATGTATCATTCAAAATATTAAAAGGGTTTTTCCTTTCACTTTTATATGTTTTGTATTCCTCTATATATTTATCCAAGATAAAACTTATGTATTTTCAAGCCCCTGTTATTTAATATTATTTTTAAATATAAAGTTTTTCAAAAAAAATCACTTTACCATTTTAAATATACTTTTGGAAGTGAGCCATAACTTCATATTTTACATCAATGTTAAAAATGATTTCTAAAATACCTTTTATTTTTTCACTTATATTTCTCATTTATATTAAAAAGTATTTACCCTAATAGGGATTATGTTTCACTATTTATACTCTAATATATATTTATAATTAGGTTTATTGAACTTATTACATTAAACAATTTGATTCTTGATCCCTTTTTTTGTGATATTGTTCAATAAATTCATTTTTCAATGATTTTTTTCATTTATGTCAACATACCTCTAAGTTTCCTTTGTCACACTAGGCATATGTTAATTTTTAACTATTTATCATATTTATTTGGTTGTATTATGATACTTTTATTCTAATTATTTACTTATCCATAAACCCATTTCTCTGTATAGTGTGAACATCACATTTTACATAATTCAGATAGGATGATGTTCATCTAGAATGAATTTTATTCTATTGACATCGGGGAAAGTATTAGCATTTTGTATGTCATTATTCTAATATAGATGATTATTGGAAAGTATAATGTGTGTTTTTCTACCATCCACCTTCATTATATTAAAAGTTTATGATCATGGTATCCCTTTCTTTGACATGGGGAAAAGTATTGGCATTCTATATATTTTTTATCTAGTACGATGATTATTGGAAAAGTTTATTTTTGTGTTTTTCTCAAATTATCTCATATGATGAATAAATTTAACTTAAAAAGCGATATTTTGGGATCAGTATTATATATCCTCTCAATAAATTAGTAGGTATCATGATAAAAAACATGTTTAGGTATTTTGGTGTATGCCTGTCCAGAACAAGATATTGCATTAATGGTAAGGTCATAATGTCTAAGATCATGATGTCTTGGATTATGTTATGGAATTAACACTCTAGAATTATAAATTTCATTTCTATGGAAGAATTTATTTTTATCCATTTGATATATTTATTTTCATTTCTATCCATGGATATATTATGCTCTTATTTTCAACTTATTATGGAATTATGATGATTATTTACTCTTTCCATAATATTTATGTCATGTTTATTCCATGATTACCTCAGTTGCATGTTTTCTCTTGCTGAGAGTTTAAGATCGCCCCTTATTATGTTTCTATTTCCTTATGTTATGAAGAAAGGTATTATACATGATGAATCTAACAATATATATTGTGTGAGAATTTAAAGAGTTCTTATGGATTAATTGGTATCTTATATAGTGAATATATATATATATATATATATTGATTTAGAAAGACATGGGTTTTATTATATTATGTTTTTTCTTAATTCTATAAATCTCTAAACCTAAAATCTCTTTGAAATGTATACAATTCATTATTTTCTTTAAGTCATAATTATGGGATAGTTATGTCTGAAAATATACACTTTTTGTCAAAGCTAGTATGTAAAGTATCTGTTAATACTACCATATCTAAGAATGTGGTTCTGAGGTATAATATTTGGTATTATAGTAAGGTTTAAATAACTTTAGAGATAAGTATGTTTTGTTATGATGATTTAAGGGCTGATAAGTTAAGGTTGGTGATGATTTCAAAGGTATAGATAACACTTTAGGATATGTATATGATTTAATGTTAAGGTAATAATGTACATTTTATTTGGGGATTTGGGTTAGAGAACCATAGTGAAATCCCTAAAGATGAGTCTAAAAATAGGATGATAACCTAAAATATTGAAAAAGTCTTGAGTATGTGATTTTCTGAGAAATATGTATTTATTTGGATAATAGAAAGTGGATACAGTTGTGTGGCATAGATTCACCTAGGGGTAATCACCCAGAAAAGTGTTGGTTGAGCATTTACTTGATCATCACACTAATTCATGATGAGTGGGCCTAAGACTAGACACCTGGATAGAAAATCATATGGGATATGCTTTGGTTAATCATATTATCTTTACAAACCACTATGAAGGATATATTTTCAAGTAACTTTAATTGATTTGGTTAATAAGTAAAAGATAACCTCACTTAAACCAAATTATATTAAACTAAATGTATCAAAGGATGAAATAAAGGTGACAAGACATATTAAGATTTAGCTTTCAGATTTATATAGTCATTTAATCTAATTTTATTGATAACCATTTTGGGTTTTAATATTTGGTTGAAATAGGATCTTGAATATGAATTTTGGAAAGGTAAGTATTTAAAAACCACTATACCTTATAACCAAATAAGGGAGTATACTTAAATGGTTAATAATTTTAGTGTATTCTTATTATGATGGAAAATTTGAGTTTCCTAGTATTGCCTAAGGTAGTGAGATTTATATTTTAATAAAAATTAATTCTTGATACTCTTATCTATTTTAATTATTGAGTGATATTTATCAATGATATTCTATTATATTCTAAAATTTATGGGGATTTTTCTATTTTTCTTCATTAGTTTTGATTTAAAGGTATAGAAACATATATTAAATGCAATACATAAATTTTAAAAGTGATTTTATGTAATGTTTATATTTTTTAGTATAAGTATTATATAACATATGATTGAGGTATAGATAACTCTTAGGATTAATATATGCTTTATATTGAGGTAATAAAGGGTTTATTGATTTTGAGAAGGGTGATTTAGATAGTTTTTATAGCCTTAGAATTTATTATTTATTTAAATAAAAATTAATCCATGATATATTTGGTTATTTTTATCTAATTGTTTTGTATTATGATATATATAGACTAGTGTGTGACTTTATGAACAAGTGGTTAAAGATAAGAGTTAATTTGTTTAAGGAATATATGGTATCATTGTGGTATAATGTCATGGATATTGAAATTGTTTTGGGAAATGTATGTTATTGAGAATATATATTTATGGTATATACATACTTGGGTATATGAGTGTATGAATGATTAATGTTTTTTGAGGAAATATAAGTAAATTTATATAACCTAAGATAGTATAGTATATTTGATATTAGATTTTTTATCCCAAATGATGAATATGGTAAAACAAACTCACTTACTTTCATTAATGAGTAAAAATTAAAATTGTGAGGATTCAATTTATTTAAGGGGGAGATAATATAACACCCCAAGAATTTAATATATAATTACTTATAATATAACATATTAGAATTTCCATGTAGATTTTTGTTTTATTTATATGGAATTATTTCAAGACTGTGAAATTTGACGGCACATAATTCCAAGGTCCGGAGTTCCTAGAATGGAATTTTGAACTTTTTTTAAGGTACGTTCAGTAAACGTGCACATAGGATTTTCTATCTTTTGAACCGTCACTCGAATCAAAAATCTGAGGGCACCGTTGAATTCAAAACACCATGATTTTCCTAGAAATGACTTAACTTTGGTCAGAAAGGGCTGAGCAGAAATGTTATTTTTCATAATTTTTGAGAAAAATAATAAAATAATTTAAATGAATTATTTTATTTTCTTTCTCACTTTGGAGTGGCGGACAGTGATGTTATGGGGAAGATAAAGGGCAGCGATGATTCACATCAATGAGGCTCATTAATGTATCGTTAAACCTGTTGTGTAACAACTCTTTAATTATGCATAATAGTGGCATTGTTTCTTAAATAAAATAGTGTAACGACATGACGTCGCATCATAATGGGAATGTTGTGATGTGCTCCTATTTATAATTCAAAGTTCTGGGAAAATATGGATTAAATAAATTTTAGGATTATCTAGAAAACCTCTGATGGACTTCCACCCCAGCAATGAATGAAGAACGCTGGTATAACTTTTTCTTCTTCGTCACACCTTTTGAAGATTGGAGCTGAGAAGCAATGTCAACATCTTAACCCCTCGAGGACGAACATGCATCAATGAACTTAAAAGAGGTGGGGGTTTTAGATTCAATGTTCTTCCCTTTCCATTTCTAAATAAAAAACGCAGATTAACCCATGAATAGGTTAGTTTGTGGACCGTGTATTCTTGTGGGAGGGTGAATTATTTGGGGTTTCTTTGTCTGGAATTTAATTGTCTTTGTTGTTAAAATTAAAATCTCTGGACCTCCCTTGTTTTGTAAACATCTAACATGGAGGTCCCAAGCCGACATGAACAAAGCCCAATCCCCTCCATCGTGGGTGTTCTTCATGACCAAACTTTTGAATTTATGGAAAGGTAGTTTTGAGACTGTCGTGGTGGAGAGGACAATCCATGAAAAATGCAATCCCAAGCGGTATAAAGGACAGACCACCGGTGTGGACCCGGTGGTCTGTGGAAGAATCTGTCGATGTGCCAGAATCGGCGGTGGCACCAGTGAATGCTAGAGGTGGCATGTGGCGGTGGCCATGGGTGGGAGGCGGTACGCCACGACGATGCACCGGACAAAGGTTCATGGTCGGACCGGGCCGCGGTGTAGTAGGAGAAGCCGTTGGCCGAGTCGGCGGCTTGAGGCAGTGGACGTAGTCGCTTGACCATGTTAGAGGGTATCAGATGTCGCACTGAGCTTCCTCCCACTCGATGGTCCACGGTCTCTTGACCACGGTGGAGGAGGTGCCCAATGGAGACCCACGTAGTGATGGCGGGGCACAGACGCGGCTCCCAGCAGCATCCAGTGAGGTAGACCGATCTGCCTCATGCGGACTAGATGGGGGGTGAACCCCCACTAGGCCAGACTCGTGGATCACTAAGTCGGGCCAGTCCTGCTGCCCAGCAGGCAGGACCATGCTGGTGGGTGGGACCCACACCTAGTGGGTCGGGCCAGACTAGGCCGGGTCACCGGGCGACTCGGTAGGCTGGACCCTCGGCCAACCGGGCCGGGTCCAGTGAGTCATATTGGGCCGGGACCACTGGCCATGATGGACCAGACCAACCCCGACCCACATCAAGTCAGGTCGGGTTCATCAAAATGAACCGGGGTATGTGAAACCACCGAGCTGGGTTGGTCGGGTCGGTTCGACCGGGTCGGACTGAGCCCCATCGCAACTGGTCCCCTGGTTACTAAAACGCTTGTATCTTGCAAACTGTGTTTCTGATTGACGGGTCGTTTGCGGAATTGGGAGCCTATCAAGGAGGTGGATATTTTGGAATGATTTGTTTTGACTTTCATGGACTTAGAGATGCGAAAAATGGCTTGATGATCATTTCTTCCAAGTGCTCTACGTACGGAACCCTACGGTTGGCTAAGACCTGAAGACTGCTCGAGGATGGCCTAGTGGGAAGCGGCTCTATGTGACCCAGCAGGCCCATGGTGGGGAGTGGCTCTGTGTGATCTGGAAGACTCATAGTACTCGACAAGAGGAGTACCTCAGTTCGACCAAGGTGGGAAGCGGCTCTGTGTGACCCGGCAGGCCCATCGTGGGGAGCGGCTCTGTATGACCCAACATACCCATGGTACTCATCATGGATGAGTACCACAGTAGTTCATGGTTAGTGGTAAGTGTATTTGTGTGACCCAGCAGGCCCAATTTACTTGATAAATGAGGATAACTCCAGCGGCCGAAGATTTTGACATTTGTGACAAACGATGCTACTGTTACTACCCTAGAATATACCTGGTGTGAGTTTTCTTTTGTTTCATGCTTTACTTTGAGGAATTATTGGGTGGTCTTTCCTTTTTTTGGGTCCCTACTGAGTATTATGTTACTCACCCCTGCACAGGCTTCTCCCACACGTGTTGTGTCTGGTGTAGATGATCGAGCTTTCGATAGGGGTGCTCAGAGAGACGGGATGTATGGACGCTATGACAATGGACTTGGTGGCCTAGGACCAAGCGAGGGACAATAGGATCGGGCAGATATAATGTACTACTTCGGCTTACAATAGCTTCACTACTCACACGATCAGGTGGGGTTTACTAAAAATGGCCATCAAAGCACTTTTCGTACTTTACGGTTTTCAGTAATTTTTATTGGGTTTGTATTTTGGCCCACTTTCTTTCAGTTGTACTTGCACTCAGCCTTTTTAGTGGTATGTTGTTTCCCTTTTGTGAGTTGGGACTTTGTTGGGTGTGTGTGTGCATACAGGTATCCAGGATAATGCCTCCCACTTGCTGGTTGATGCCTTTGGTGCTAGTCGCCAGCACCTGGCCTTCAGGAGGCGGGCTTGGGGTAGTCACAGAATGGGCCCTGGGAGACGGTTCATGACATATAAATAAGTCAATGTTTTTGATATTTTTCTATGCACACAACATATAATGTAAATAAAAATGTGATATACTTAGATAAAATGTAAATATTTAAGTATGAATATTAAACCCTATTTGTTTAATTATAGGGAATTAATACGATTAAAATCTTTAATAAATATATGTATAAATAAAATAAAGGCTAATTTTAATATGAATGACATTCAATTAGTTTAACTAAAATGACTAATAATATCATTTATTATTTAGAAAAGTATTTTTCTAAAAAATTACTTTTTATGTGATATTTATTACTATTGCAAGAAATATATTATTAATGATGAAAAATTGTGTTTGATATTAATAATTGGTTAACATAAATTTATATCTTAAATGATATGAAAAAATAATAATTATTATTAATATTTGAAAATTTTATTTCCCAATAAAAACAATTTTTTATTATATTTTATGATATTATTCAAAAAAAATAATTTATAAAATTTATAATTTTAATTTAAAAATATTAACATCATTTTTATATTTATAATAAAAATAAAATCATAAGATTATTTTTTTGGGTTTCTTCCAAAAAGATTGATTTTTTGCCAAAAAAATATTGTTTTTGCAAAAATTATAATTTTTATTATTTTATCATTATGTAAGTGTATCCTAGAATTTTAAAAAACTTTTATGTAATAAAATATTTATTTAAGGAATAAAATTATTCATTTTAACATATTATTTAAGATTTTAAATCTTATTTCCAACAGTTTTAGAACTAAACTGAAATGTTAATTTAATAAAAATTATTTTTGGTCTTTTCTTTGAACCAAGTATTTCCAAGGTGATATTCAGTTTTGGATTTCCATTAATTCCTCATAACATTGATTGTTTTATAATAAAACAATTTATTTTATTTTAATTGAAATTTTTAATAACTATGTCTTACACATAAAATTTAATCTTAAAAAACACTTTTTCAAAAAATTATTTTTACACATTATCTTTGCTAATCATAAAATTAACTTTTAAAACCCTTAGAAGTTTTATTTGATAAAATTATTTAAAATTTTGAAAATTAAAATGGTCTTATTAGTTAAAAGTTTAAATATTGTTTTTTCATTAAAATTATTTAATAAGGTTAAAAATTAATTACCAAGGTAAATGTAAATTAGGGTAAAAGTTAAAAATAAATAAATAAAAATCCCTAAAACATTCCTAGTTGTCTAACAAATGAATGTTTGAGATGATTTTATAACCAACCTAACTTCTCCCTCCCATTTTTTATATTTTGGAGCCATTGACCTTTTAAAAGTAACATTACATTATTCAAAATGTAATTGTTACTTACAAAACTATCCTTCTCTTCACTTAAAAAAATGTAACTCTTCCACAAATTTAAGACTTACCTATCCTTAATGTTTTATATTGAAACTCTACCACTTCTCTCCTACTATAACCCTTTCCCACTTTCATAAGATTCTGGTCACCTTTATCTTTCTTAAGGCCTTCATTTCTAAGGATTCTTCAAAGAGAAAACTCAAGCTTCCAACGTGAGTATTACTCTCAATAACTATTTTATTTTTCTATAATCCTTCATAAATAATCTATAAACTTATTAATATAGTTAAATAAGTATCATTAGTATACTTAAATTTCATTATATTAATTTAACAACAAATATTACATTACTTTCCATCCACTAATAAATACCAAAATATCAATCGTGTGTATGTGTGCACTACCACCTATATGACATGATGTGGTTTGTTTTTCATCATAAAATCTCAAGGAAGATATCAAGGATGGATTTTATGAATAAATATGTTTTATATGTCACAAATAAAATTATTAATGGACCATTTTTCATATAATATCATTATATTCATTCATTGAGAAATGGAATCGTTAATCATGCGTACGTGTGGACTACTATCTCCACAAATAAAAAATTTCATTTATCATAACTACCCATCATTAATGGTTCTTATAATGGATTTAATTAAGATATATGATGTTTATGGAATTTTTAATCTTCTATATATTTCACATTATAATTATCTAAATACATCCCCTTACTCGTTAAATCATTATATCACATTACCATTTGGGACGATTTAACTGCCTATATAAACAATGATATAATGATTATGTAATAAATGATTGTAGGATTTCATATAATGGTAACATCATATAATAATTATATTTTTAATTTTTTTTAATGATTTTGTAAATTTGTTGTTAATATTTAAAATATTTATTAATACATCACATTGTGATCATTAAACATGTCAAAAACTAGTTTATCATGATTTCCATTTTCTCAAGTCATTTTCATGTCTATCAACTAATGAAAATGAGACTTAATTATTAATTTAAAAAAAATATTATTTTATCTTTAATGGTCTAAGGATGATGAACTTGGAACCACTTAGTGATAATAGACCTTATCTTCATGAAGTTTGTATGAAATAAACAACTGAAAGTTCAAACACCCAATAATAAAAATAACCTATAATAAATTAATATATTTATAATATATGGTTATAAAATTGGTGATGTGTTTATATTATGGTTATAATATTTATTATTAAGATATTTATGTTCATTATACATGAAGTTAGACCAAGATCGAGTAAGTAGGAATACAAGGTAAGGGTTTTTTGTCTCAAGTTCCTTATTTTGAGACATGTTTAGTATTATACAGCTAATTTATTTTATAAGGTAAACATAATAAAACTTTTATATATCATATAATGAATTATATTTTAATCATTATATTTTAAGTTCAAATGAAATCCTTCTCTTTCAAGGGGTTTTGATTAAAAAATATCTCAAATTGTAAGGGTTATTTGTCATAAACCTTAATTCCTTGGGACATTTTTATATTATACACCATGTTTTCATTTTAATGGTGTATTTAAAAACCCATGGATGTATCTTAATAATATTTTTTTTTATTCTAGGGAAATATTAATAAAAATATTTCTTTTTTTGAAATATATTTTTACTCAATTATTACCCCCATTGTAAAGATTTTTGATAACTCAATTTTCATTCATTGAGTTGTAATCATCCTCCTGAAATTAAAAGTTGGTTGAATTCTAAAAATTTTTTGTATTATGTGGTATTTTCTTTTTTTTCTTTGAAATTACATTTCCACTACATAAACATCTTTTTGAAATATTTCTTACTTCAAGGATTATGTTTTCTATAAGGGATATTGATAACTCAAATCTCCTTTGTTTGATTTATATTGTTTCATCATGAACTACTTTCTTCTAGTCTTGGGTTTTCCAAATACAATATTTTATTGAATGGTAATTTTTCTACCTATATGGGGAAAAGGTTACTTTGATAAAAAAAATGTTACTCTTTTTATAATGTGATTCTTGAACAAATGTATCTTTCAAATTATTAAAAAGGGTTTTTCCTTTCACTTTCATATGTTTTTTATTATTCACCACATTTCTCTAAGATAAACCATATATCATTTTAAAGACATATAATTGATGATTATTTTTAAAATTAATGGTTTTTAAAAAAAATAACTTCACATTTTGAAAGAATTTTGGAAGTGACCCATAAATTCATATTTTACATCAATGTTAAAAATGTTTTATAAAACCACTTTTAAGATTTCACATCCATTTCCCATTTCATTTTAAAAATTATTTACACTAATAGGGTTTATTTTTCACTATTTATACTCTAATATATATTTACCATTTGTGGAATTAAACTCACGATATTAAAAAAATGTATTCTTGATTTATTATTTAGTAATATTGTTCAAAGCAATATTTTTGTGAGGTTATTTTTTATTTATGTCAACATATTTATAAGTTTCCTTTATTGCATTGGGTATATGTTCTATTTAAACTATACACCTCATTTATATGGATTACTTATGATCATGTTATTCTAAGTATTGAATTTTCCATATACTCATTTCTATATATGGTGTGAACATCACATTTTAAATAATTCACATTAAATTTTTTTTGTCATGACCCCCTCCCCACAATTTATACCCCTCCTGGGTTGGCAATGTGATAAGGGAGATAATGACCCCCGAGTCTCACCTCCAGTAGGCCCCGAGTTGGAAACTAGTACCAAAGGTATAGTAAACACACAGATGGGAGGAATTACCCTCTAAGAGAACACATGCAGAAGAGAGAGATAAGATAGACACCAACCAACTCCAACTCATAATGAAATATAAAATAAAACCCAAGTGAACATATGTAATTTCATCCAAAAATACTACAATTGGAAGGGGGAAATTGCAAGTACCCAAAATAAGGTAAAAACAGCAGCAACTACAAGCCTAAACAACTCCTAAAACTCCAAGCTAGTAGAAACCATCTTGATCTCCAATCTACTCCAAGTGACCTAAAAAACAGTTTATATACACATAGGGTGAGTATAACAGTATACTCAGTAGGATCCTCCCTGAATCCTCTTGTGTAAAAGTAAAGAAATCATGCTAAAGCACAGTGAACAATAAGTGAAACTAACTCATCATCTAAATTGGTATACTAAGTTCCCAGCCTCACCATGGATACTCTCACCAAGTAACACATACAAGAGTATATAATATAATAAATAATATCAAGGGTACCCCACTAATACTTCCCCGCTAGTTTTCCACTTGGCCCCAACATCGCACGTCCTAAGCATCTCTCTCCAAAAAGGCTTTCCCGTAGACACCTGGGATAAGAACCAAAATATGCACCTCCTACAACAAAACCACCACGTCCATGCAAGAAAGTAACAAGGTAGTTTCCAAGAGCCACCACATCTCACATAACATGTATCATACGTCGTATATTATACCTCAAGCCATTATAGCCCATACTCTGAGTAAGGATCCTCAAGCCATCACAACCTATACATGTTACACCTATAGTAGTCTATAGGATACTATATCCAGAATATATGTGTGTAAATAACCACAATCCATTACAACCCTCTACACACATATATGGGGAAAACTAACCACTCTGCCTACCATCACAAGTAACTACCAAGAGAAGAGAGCGGGGCCAAAGGGGGTAGTCAGCCATCCATCCTCCCACCAGAATGTTGGGGAAAACACCCTCCCCCCCAAGGGCTCAGAATCCATGGGGTATCATTTTCCCTTACTAATGGGGTGGAGTAGCATATAGAAACACAAAAGGTATAGAATATAATATAGCTCATAACCACACTATGGGCATAACCTAGTCTTAGACTCAACTGTAGCTAACGTCTCTCAGACTCCCAGCTTCCACTTCTAAGACTATGTATCCTATAAGCACACAACCATTTAAAAAATCTTTATTTCCTTACTTCATTACCTTTTTATCAGTTCCACTTTACGTTAATTAATTATTTAAACATTAATTAACCATTTATGATTCCATAATAAATTTAATTAGCATCACACAGAAAGTCCACTGCCCCTTTAAAATTACAACCTCATCATTATGTTTCAGCAAACTCCAACCCTATGGGTTAACACCATTTATTCAATTTCATTATAGAATTACTTTCCCACATTCCCAATAATTCTAGAAAAACATTTTATGCTACTAAACACAAGGGGGATCAACACGGTGAGTAAATGTACTACCTGTCGAGTCTTTGTTGCCTATAGCAAGAGCATAGACTCATACTCCCTTGAGAATCTAAACATGGAAAGAATGTGGCATACCTCACGCGTCTTTTCCTCTTTCAGAAGAAGTGTAATCAAGAACAGATGCCTTAGGTAGTGTGGAAAAGTAAAATAGATAATCAACCGAAAAGAAATAGAAAGCATCCAACAATCACATCCACCCCGTTCCATCATCCTGGGTGTCCTCCCCGAAACCCACATGCATAAAAAGATGCATCTCTCCACCCTAGGCATCATTTTCTGCCACAACCAAAAGGCCCCCATGCCCCCACATATCACAATAGCCATCTAGGCTCGCATCACAACACAAGAAGAAGAAAAAAAACATCTTAACAATTTGGCTCTTGGCCCTATAACAATCAAGAGGGTATCTCAGAACCCTACAAGGAATTATCTTTTATCAAAAAACTGGTTCTTTAATCCATCTTGTGTTAACCAATTATTATTCTCATGTTCTAAATTTAGGAAACCTAATCAGTAAGTTATCACAAATAATTAAACATGCTTACTGTGCCAATTTTATTAGCATCAAATTACAAAAAGAACCAGATTCGTTTACATGACTCTTTATCTTTATCCAAACAATTATCAATTAATCACAGTTTATGTTCTTTACCGATTTACATCAAGAACGAATACCTAAGAAAAGCAAGTATATATATCACACTATCTAGCAAAACAAGAGGAAAAAACATACGGTCCATATAAATTTATTTATTCGGTTCAAATATTTATTATTTCAATTCCATTGTCATCCAGTGGGCTAAAACATGCTAACGATACAGTTGCACGTAAAAGAAGAGATAATCAATGAATCCCCTACCTCAAATGGTTCTTGACATTCTTTATACGAGAACATTCTACACAATGGATCAGGATCTCCTTCTCTCGTGACAACTACATCCACCCGAGGATGCCACGGTATGACTGCACCAATCGAAACCTAATAAAACTCAATTAGAATAATAGAGATCACATGCTATAATATGGAAAAGAGAAACAGGAGGATATGAACCCCAAAAGAACGATGATAAAAAATACCTTATATCGAAGATTGATGGATACTTCTTGGTTGAACCGAAAAAGGGGGTGCACTTGAAGCAAGAAGGACATCGAGGGAATCCGATCCACAGGGAAAAGTTTGATCTCATGATTCTTACGGGATGGAAGGAAAGGTTTGAGCATCTCACACCAGATAACAAGGAGGAATAATAAGGGAGGAAGATATCTTGTCCTTTTTGATGATTTAACGGAGAGATGGTTTAAGATACACTTGATTTCCCATTAAAAGTGGATCACATTAAACCATGCGGTTTGACCAAGTAAAAAAATCATGAGGCTTGGGAATACTTAATATAGGAGTTATGTCCTTTTAATCGTCCTTAGAATCCTTAAAACGAGGCTTTAAATGCATTTTACTTCAGAGGAAATGTAAAGGGGAGAAACTGTAGGAAACTGGAAACACTGTACACCTTACCGTTCTGGAAACATTATACACCTACCATTCTGGAAACACTGTACACCTACCATTTTGGAAACATTATACACCTACCATTCTAGATACACTATACACCTACCATTCTAGAAACACTATTCACAAAACTCAAAATTTGGCAAAGGAAAGAAAAGGTCATCGTTGGAACCTCAACTATGGATTGTTTACTTAAAGATACTGATGACACTGTTCATATAAGGTTACCATTGCACTATTCACATATGGTTGCTGATTACACTATTCACAAATGGTCACTGGTGTCTCTATTTACACAAGGTCACCGTTGCACTTTTCACATAACGTTACTGATGATATTGTTCACATAAGGTCACTGATGACACTGTTCATAGAAGGTCACTGATGCACTGTTCACATAAGGTTACCGGTGATACTGTTCACAGAAGGTCACCAATGACACTGTTCACATAAGGTCACTGATGTCACTGTTCACACAAGGTCACTATTGCACTATTTACATAAGGTTACTGATGACACCATTCACATAAGGTCACCGATGAAACTATTCAGAGAAGGTCACTGATACACTATTCACATAAGGTTACCGATGACATTGTTCACAGGTCACTGATGGCACTATTCACATAAGGTCACTGATGTCACTGTTCACACAAGGTCACTGTTGCACTATTCACATAAGGTTACCAATGACACTGTTCACATAAGGTCACCGATGACACTGTTCACAGAAGGTCACTAATGCACTATTCACACAAGGTCACTGTTTCACTGTTCACATAAGGTCACCGATGACACTGTTCACATAAGGTCATCAATGACACTGTTCACAGAAGGTCACTGATGCACTGTTCACATAATCTCAATGATGACATTATTCACAAAAGGTCACTGATGACACTGTTTACAGAAGGTTACCAATGCACTATTCACAATGGTCTATTGTTGGAACTATTCACTGAAATGGAAAATTTGGCAAAGTGTTGGGGATATGTCACTTTGACCTCCCGAAACACCTCATACACCTGATTTTCACAAAGGAATGGACCAGAGAGGTCCGGACCATTACATCAGATACCTCTCAAAACATTCTCATCCTCGAGAATTTAAAACCCACCTAAAGGGAAAATGAAACGGGGTCCGAACAACCACCCATCGAGACACCTCTCAAAAGAGAGAAAGCCACAAGAATCAACAAAAGAAATCTATATTATAAACATGAAAGGTCTAACCACAAGGGGACATCATTACATGGAAAGAGTTAAACATCAAACAACTCTGGGTACTGAGCATGTATCTGTAACTCACATTCCCAGGTACTCTCCTCCAAGCCACCGTGTCACCAAAAGACATGAACCAAGGGGATAGAATGCTCACGCAACACCTTCTCCTTGTAGTCTTGGATCTCCACAAGTCGCTCCTCAAAGGTTGCATCATCATAAACATTGATCTCTCCCCAATCGATGATGTGAGAGTCGTCATGAAGATAATGATAGAGTTGTGATACATGAAAAACATCATGTATCTGACTCATCTATGAGGGAAGTAATATTCAATACGCCACAACTCCAACATGAGCTAACACCATGAAAGGCCTAAAAAACTGGGGAGAAATCTTACTCCCACAACCAAACCTTCGTTTCCCACAACGGGGAGTCACCTTCAGAAACACATAATCCCCAACATTAAACTCTAAGTGTCTCATTATTTGATCATCATATGATTTCTGACGATCTTTCACTATCTTCATCCTCTCACGAATCACCTGAACCATCTCTGTTGTATTCTGCACTAGTTCCAGTCTGAGAATTTCTGACTCTCCAACCCCAGTCCAGCACAACGGAGAACGAAAAGTTCAACCATACAAGGCTTAAAATGTTTCCATATCAATGGTGGAGTGAAAACTATTATTGTAAGTGAACTCCACCAAGGGTAAGTGCCTCATCCACAAACCTCCAAAATCAAGAACACAAGAGCGTAACATGTCTTCAAGAGTTTGGATGGTTCGCTCTGTCTGACCATCCATTTGAGGATGAAAAGTTGTGCTAAGGAATAGCTAAGAACCAAAAGCATTCTGAATACCTCTCCACACCCTATAATTAAATCAAGTATCTTGATCATAAATGATCGTCCTTGGGACTCCATGAAGTCTCACCACCTCCTTTAGATACTGCCTTGACAAAACTTTCACTGATCTCGACTCCTTGATTGTTATAAAGTGGTCTGATTCTGTTAAGCGATCCACTACCACCCAAATAGCATCATGTCCTCCCGGATCTCAACATAAACCAGTAACAAAGTCCATTGAGATGTCCTCCCACTTCCACTGAGGAATATCTAATGGCTAGAGCAGACCACCAGGAACATGGTGTTCGGCCTTCACCTTCTGGCAGACCAAACATCGAGACACAAACTCTATGACCGCACACTTTATCCTAGGCCACCAAAATTGGCTCCTCAAGGCTCGGTACATCTTATTCATGCCAGGATGCACCACTATAGGTGAACTATGAAACTCTTTGAGAACCATCTTTCACATCTTGATAGGAAAAAATATCCTTTTGTGATATAACACTCGGTGTTGTTCATCCTCCGACCAACCATCAGGGGCCTCACCACAAACAACTTGGTATCTCCGCACCTCCACCTCAAGATTACCCAAATGGTAATCTTCCACTTGTTTCAAGAGATATGAATAAACCAACATCTGAAAAAGACAACCTTTTCCCCTAACTTCTCCCATATCAAGATGTAATGCTGACAATTCTTCCATTACTCTCCAGGAGTCACCAGATTCATGCATTGCATCACTATGTGACTTCCGACTCAGCGCATCAGCTACAACATTCCCCTTTCCAGGTGTATATGATATTTCAAATTCATATTCCTATAATAAATCCATCCACCGACGTTGTCGTAAGTTCAAGTCACACTGGGAGAAAACATACCTCAAATTCTTATGATTGGTGAAAACCACAAAGCGCTCACCAATGAGGTAATGTCTCCACAACTTCGGAGCAAACACCACTGATGCCAACTCAAGATCGTGAGTGGAATAGTTATGTTCATGGGGACGTAACTACTAAGACCCATAAGAAACAACTGATCTTTTCTACATCAGAACACAGCCCAACCCCAGATGCGAAGCATCACAGAAAACATCAAACTGAACTCCCTGAGCTGGAAGACAAATAACTAGAGCACTTACTATCATATCCTTTAGATACTTGAAAGATACCTAACACCGATTAGTCCATATAAATGTCTGATCCTTCCTGGTCAAAGCTGTTAGAGGAGTCACAACTCATAAGAAATAGGCTACGAACCTCCTGTAGTAGCCTGCGAGACCAAGAAAACTTCTCACCTCCGACACTATCTTGGGGGATTCCCAAGACACAACTGCTTTTATCTTCGATGGATCCACAGATACTCCCTACTGGGACACAACATGACCCAAGAAACAAACTTCTCGAACCCAAAACTCACACTTTGACAACTTCCCAAACAACTAATGTTGACAAAGGACTCTCAAAATAGCGTGTAGATGCTCTGCATGATCCTCCTCAGACGTGGATTACACAAGGATGTTATCGATGAAAACTACAACGAACTTATCCAGTAACTCATAGAACACACCATTTATCAATCCCATGAACACAGCAGGATCATTCGTCATGCCTAATGGCATTACAACGAACTCACAATGCCCATGATGACAACGGAAAGCAGTCTTTGGGATATCCTCATCATTCACACACATATGATGATATCCTGACCGCAAGTTGGTCTTTGAGAATCAACTTTCACCCTTTAGTTGATCGAATGAATCATCAATCCATGGAAGAGGATAGTTATTCTTTATTGTCACTTTTTTTAAGAGATGATAATCAACACACAACTACAAACTATTGTCATCCTTCTTCGCGAACAAAACTGGTGCACCCCACAGTGACACACTTGTCCGAACAAAACCGCACTATAACAGACCATCAAGTTGTATATGTAGCTCTCATAAATCATAAGGTTCCATCCTATATGGAGACATAGAGATAGGATACGCTTCTGGTTATAGTTCAATCCCAAACTCGATCTCTCGTCGAGGGGGTAATGCTACAACCTCTTTTGGAAAGACATCAGGGTACTCTTCTACGACCCTAGGAAACTCCAACTGCTAAACCTCTGAAGAACTCAACATCATCTTATCCATCATGGATGATAATAAAGGAACACAACTATGACCCATCTAAGGATCTCTCTCGCCAAAAAAAACCACCAGATCTCTATCTGCACCAAAGAAAATGACCTTCTTCCTGAAGCAATCCACGATAGCCAGCACCGAATACAACCAATCCATGCCAAGGATGACATCATATGGTTGTATTCATAAATACAGGAAATATCTCCAAGAGTAGTGTTTCCCCAACATTAGCTCAAAGTTTCTACATACTTCAAACAAGTCAGCTCAACCTCCAACTAACACTGAGGGCACTAGAAGCCTCTCTACCTCAAGTCCCAAAGCATGGACAAGGGTAGGTGATATGAAGGAGTGTGTCACTCCAGAATCTAACAAGGAATACACCAATGTAGAAAACAAGAAAAGGGTACCTCAAACGACGTCTGGATCTCCTAGAAATGGCAACGCTAGAGCATGAAGCTGACCACGAACTCCTCCACGGCCTCTATGACCCTGATGATGACCACCACCATAGTCGCGCTTTGCTCTCTGAGGATGGGGAGTGTCATGGGGTTGTCCTCTCCTTGTCTCAACTACCCTCTGCTGACCTAAATTTGGTGCAACCTGCTGCTGCTGCCTCAGCTGGAACTGCCTCAATGGAGGAACCTGGAGCGGATCACCTGGTGCACGATGACTGCTCTGAAAGGTTGGGCACTCTCACTTCTGATGACCTCGACCACCACAAGAAAAACAAGCTCCTGATCCCTTGGCATGGTCCTGAGAGTTACTGCCTCTAGAGAAACGAGATGTGAAGGGTTGGGACCTACCCCCGACTGAACAGAAACTCTTATGCCCTGAAAACTGGGAACTCCAGACCACAGCTCTGCTTTGTAAGGAATCATGATGACTCTCCTCTCATGATGATCTGGTTCTGGCCAAAGTCCTCTTGACAACCTCTACCCTAGCTAGCACCTCAAGATATGTCTTCAGCATAAATGGGGTGACCTGGAGCTGGATATCTAGATGCAAAGCCTCCTTGAAATGCTTCAACTTGGCCTCCTCATCTGGAAATAGTTCTGAAGCATATCATAAAAGGTTCTTGAAATGGATTCCAAAATATCACACACTAGAGCTTCCATGTCGAAGGGTAAGATGCTCCTGGCGACTGGACACCTTCGCGGTCGAAGAAAGAAAATCGACTCTAAACTTGTCTCAGAACTCCTCCCATGAGATCGTTGACTCCTCACGATCCCTGAGGAACAAGAACCACCACTGCATCACTGCTCCATGAAACATCATCACAACCAAGGAAACCCAGTGCTCCTTTTGAGCATGGATCTAACTGAATCCAATCTCGACCTCCTCTAACTATTCTTCTGTGACTGCATATAAAACGGAGCCCTCATACTTCTACAGACTCTGGCACTGAAACTCTCGGAGTGTCTTCCTCCAAGTGCCATCGTCGTCAACCTCTACCCTACGATGATCTGCTGGAACATCCTGTTGGACATCTTCTATGTGATCCTGATGAGGACATTGACTTGGATCAATACCTATAAAATAACAAATAGTTAAGTCTCCTAAACCTGAAATATAGAAGACTCAACATTAATTAATTAATTGTTTTCTTTTATTCATTTTAGATTAACCTATCCCAAGGTCTACCCATTCAAACACAGGCACCAAGAATAATAATGAATGATCCTTTCCTAGGTCTCTACCCTATAACTAGTATCACCTCGTTTGGTATCCATTGTAAACTTAAAGGTCCGTACATCAGATCATATGGGGTCCTAAACGCCTATGTCTCAGTCGGTGTCTAGTGTTTACATTACTTTCTAAACATGAATTACATTGTTTCCCTACCAACCCATGCAACCTCACCTGTGCCTAACTCCAAAATACATCCTATCTTTCAACCTGCTCTGATACCACTCTATCGTGACCCCCTCCCCACAAAGTGTACCCCTCCTGGGCCAGCAATTTGAGAAGGGAGATAATGACCCCTGAGTCCCACCTCCAGTAGGCCCCGAATTAGCGACTAGCACTGAGAGTATAGTAAACACATAGATGGGAGGCATTACCCTCTAATAGAACACATGCGGAAGAGAGAGATAAGATAGACACCAACCAACTCCAACTTAGACTTAAATATAAAATAAAACCCAAGTGCACAAATATAATTTCATGCAAAACTACTACAACTGGAAGGGGAAAACTGCAAGTACCCAAAAGAAAGTAAAAACAATAGCAACTACAAGCCTGAATAGCTCCTGCAACCCCAAGCTAGTAGAAACCAGATTAATCTCCAATTGACCTGAAAATAGTTTATATACACATAGGGTGAGTATAACAGTATACTCAGTAGGATCCTCCTCGAATCCTCTCGTGCAAAAGTAAAGAAATAATGATAAATCATATTGAACAATAAGTAAAAATAACTCATCATCTAAACAGGTATACTAAGTTCCCAGCCTCATCATGGATACTCTCACCAAGTAACACATACAAGAGTATATAATATAATAAATAATATCAAAGGTGCCCTGCTACTACTTCCCCACTGGTTTGCTTCTTTTCCCCAACGTCGCACATCCTAATCATCTCTCTCTAAAAAGTCTTGCCCACAGACACCTGGGCGAAGCACCACGATATGCACCTCATATAACAAAACCACCATGTCCACACAAGAAAGTAACTAAGTAGTTTCTGGGATCCACCACAGCTCACATAACGTGTATCATATGTCAGGTATTATACCTCAAGCTATTACAGCTCATACACCGAGTAAGGATCCTCAAGCCATCATAGCCTATACACGTTACACTTATAGTATTCTATAGGATACTATATCCATAATATATGTGTGTGAATAACCACAAGCCATTACATCCCTCTACACACATATATGGGGAAATCTAACCACTGTACCTACCAGCACAAGTAACTACCAAGAGAAGAGAGCGGGGACAAAGGGGGTAGTCAGCCATCCATCCTTCTACCAGAATGTTGGGGAAAACACCCCCCCCCCCCCCCCCAGGGCTCAGAATCCTTGGGGTGTCAGTTTCCCTTACAAATGGGGTGGAGTAGCATATAGAAACACAAAAAGTATAGAATATACTATATCTCACAACCACACTATGTGCATAACCTAGTATTAGACTCAACTACAACTAACGTCTCTCAGACTCCCCGGCTACCACTTCTAAGACTAGGTATCCTATAAGCACACAACCATTTAAAAAGGATTTATTGCCTTAATTCATTCCCTTTTTATAAATTCCACTTTACATTAATTAATTCTTTAAACATTAATTAACCATTTACGATTCCACATTAAATTTCATTAACATCACACCTAAATTCCACTGTCCCTTTAAAATTACAACATCATCATTATGCTCCAGCAAACTCCTACCCCATGGGTTAACACCATTTATTCAATTTCATTACAGAATTGCATTCCCACATTCCCAGGAATTCTAGAAAAACATTTTATGCTACTAAACACAAGGGGGATCAACATAGTGAGTAGATGTACTAACCGTCGAGTCTTTGCCGCCTATAAAAAGAGTATAGAACCATCCTCCCTTGAGAATCTAAACATAGAAAGCATGTGGCATACCCTGCACATCTTTGCCTCTTTTAGAAGAAGGGTAAGAAAGAATAGTGCCTTAGGTAGTGGGGAAAAGTAAAACAGATAATCCACCAAAAAGAAAAAACAAGAATCCAACAATCACATCTATCCTGTTCCACCATCCCTAGTGTCCTCCCTGACACCCACATGCATAAACCGATGCATATCACCACCCTAGGCATCATTTTCTGCCACAACCAAAAGGCCTATATGACCCCACATATCACAACAACCATCCAAGATCACATCACAACACAAGAATTAGGAAAACAAACATCTTAATAATTTGGATCTTGGCCCTTTAACAATCAAGAGGGTAACTCAGAACCCTAAAAGAAATTATCTTTTATCAAACAACTGGTTCTTTAATCCATCTTGGGTTAACTAATTATTATTCGCAGGTCACAAATTTAGGAAACCTAATAAGTAAGTTATCAAAAATAATTAAACATTCTTACTGCGCCAATTTGATTAATATCAAATTACAACAAGAATCAGATTCGTTTACATGCCTCTTTATATTTAGCCAAACATTTATCAATTAATACTGATTTACGTTCTTTACCGATTTACATCAAGAATGAAAAGATGAGCAAAGCAAGCATAGATATCACACTATCTAGCAAAACAAGAGGCAAAAACATATGGTCCATATCAATTTATTTATCCGGTTCAAATATTTATTATGTCAATTCCATTGTCATCTAGTGGGATAAAACATGATAAAGATACAGTTGCATGTAAAAGAAGAGAGAAGCAATGAATACCCTACCTCAAATGGTTCTTGACATTCTATATACAAGAACAGTCTACACAACAGATCATGATCTCCTCCTCTTGCGACAACTGCATCCACCCGAGGATGCCACGGTATGACTGCACCAACCGAAACCCAAGAAAAATCCATTAGAATCATGGAGATCACATGCTATAATATAGAAAGGAGAAATAGGAGGAGATGAACCCCAAAAAAATGATGATAAAAAATACCTTATATCAAAGATTTATTGATACTTCTTTGTTGCACCGAAATAAGGGGTGAACTTGCAGCAAGAAGGACGTCGAGGGAAACCGATCTATGGGGAAAAGGTTGATCTCATGATTCCTACGGAAAGGAAGGAAATATTTGAGCATCTCGCACCAGAGAACAAGGAGGGAGAACAAGGGAAGAAGATATCTTGTCCCTTTTGAAGGTTTAACAGAAAGATGGTTTAAGATAAACTTGATTTCCCATTAAAAGAGGATCACATTAAACCACGTGGTTTGACCAAGTAAAAATATCCCGAGCCGTAAGAATAATTAATATAAGAGTTATGGACTTTGAATCGGCCTTAGAGTCCTTAAAACGAGGATTTAAATGCATTTTACGTCAAAGTAAATGTAAAGGGGAGAAACTGTAGGAAGCTGGAAACATTGTACACCCTACCGTTTTGGAAACATTGTACACCTACCATTCTGAAAAAACTATACACCTACCATTTTGGAAACACTATACACCTACCATTCTGGAAACACTGTTCACTAAACTCAAAATTTGGAAAATGAAAGAAAAGGTCATCGTTGGAACCTCGCCATTCTGGAAACATTGTTCACAGAACTCAAAATTTGGCAAAGGAAAGAAAAGGTCACTGCTCAAACCTCACCTTTGGATTGTTTACTTAAGGTTACCGATGACACTATTCATATAAGGTTATCATTGCACTGTTCACAAAAGGTCACTGATGACACTATTCACATAAGGTCACCGATGGCACTGTTCACACAGGGTCACCGTTTCACTGTTCACATAAGGTTACCGATGATACTATTCATATAAGGTCACTGATGACATTGTTCACAAAAGGTCACTGATGCACTATTCACATAAGGTTACTGGTGACACTATTCATAGAAGGTCACTGATGACACTATTCACATAAGGTCACCGATGTCACTATTCACACAAGGTCACTGTTTCACTGTTCACATAAGGTTACTGGTGACACTGTTTATATATGGTCATCGATAACACTCTTCACAGAAGGTCCCTGATGCACTGTTCACATAAGGTTACCGATGACACTGTTCACAGAAGGTCACTGATGACACTGTTCACATAAGGTCACTGATGTCACTGTTCACACAAGGTCACTATTGCACTGTTCACAGAAGGTTACCGATGACACTGTTCACATAAGGTCGCTGATGACACTGTTCACAGAAGGTCACCGATGCACTGTTCACACAAGGTCACCATTGCACTATTCACATAAGGTTACCGATGACACTGTTCACATAAGGTCACCGATGACACTGTTTACAGAAGGTAACTGATGCACTGTTCACATAAGCTCACCGATGACACTATTAATAGAAGGTCACTGATGACACTATTCACAGAAGGTTACCGATGCACTATTCACAACAGTCTACCATTGGAACTGTTCACCGAAATAGAAAATTTGGCAAAGTGTTGGGGATATGTCACCTTGACCTCCCGAAACACCTCATGCACCTGATTTTCGCAAAGGAATAGACCAAAGAGGTCTGGACCATTACAATTTTCACCTAGAAATAATGTTATTCTATTTACATGGGGAAAATTATTGGTATTATATATGTTGTTAGTCAAATACAAATGATTATGGGAAAGTATAATATATATTGTTTGAACATCCACCTTATTTATCTGAATGGTTTATAATCATTTTATCCCATTCATTAAGATGTGGAAAAGTATTAGCATTCCGTATATTTTTATTCTAATATAGATGGTTATTAGAAAAGTTGATTTTGTATTATTTACTCATTATATCATATGATGATTGTATTGGACTTAAAACAGTTATGGGTGTGATCCAAAATTATATATACATTTTATACATTGGAAGGTTTCATGAGACAAACATGTTTGGGTACTTTGGTGTATGCCTACCCAGAATAAGATATTTCCTTAATAGTAAGATCATGAAGTTTAAGATCATGATGTCTTGGATTATGGTATGGAATTAGCTATCTAGAATTATGAATTTCATAAATAAGGAAGAATTTATTTTTATACATGTGATATATTTATTTTCATTATTATCCATGGATATACTATTCCCTCAGTTTTAGTTTATAATTGAATTATGATTATTACTTATTCCTACCATAATATTTATACCATGTTTATGCCAGGATTTCATCAATTGTATGTTTTAACTTACTGATATTTTGATGTCACCCCTTATTATGTTTCTATTTACCTAGGTTATGAAGAAAATTATTATACATGATGTGTTTAACAAGATATATAGTGAGATATTTTGAAGACTTCTTATGGATTAAGTAGTTTCTTATATAGTGAAAAAATACCCATCAGTTGAGAAATACATGTGTTTTATTAGTTTATGTTTTTTCTTAATTCTCTAATGATATAAACATAAAATTTATTGGTAATTTATGTAATGTAATTTTTTCTATAATTCATATAAGTATGTGATATTTATGTCTAAAAATATATACTTGGTATCGAAGAAATTATATAAATTATATATTTATGGCACCGGATCTAGGAGTGTGGGTCTAGGGAATCACATGGACCATTCATGAGTATTCTTCCATGATAGATATTAAGATCTCATGAGAAGATAGGGTGCTTTTATAATAGAGCTTCCATGAGGATAAATAGAGATTTCATGAGGAGAGGTCTAGAGCTTCCATGAATGATCTTCCATGAATTCTATAGTCTCTTATTTACTCTGTTTTTTTTAGTTCAAAACATTATTTTTTTACATACACTATTATATTTTTAATTATTTCATATTTTTTCATATTTTTTTCTTATTTTAATTATTCATTAATTACCTATTAATTATTTTTATCTTATATAAATTTATTTAGAGATAATTTATGCTATATTCAAACCACATTAAATATAATAATGTGTTTATTTCTTTCTTGTAAGTTGAATCATTTATATTTTAATTGTATTAAATATGAAATGTTATCCTTGAACACTCTATGGGGGTATTCCCAAGTTATTTCATATTTATTATTATAGATATTAAGTTTTATATTAATTGATATAACATGGTGTGTTGTATGGCCTATTCATTTTCACATATTATCATAGATATCCTAGGTGAACATGTTTTTCATACACCTTAAATAGAGATACAACAACATAAAACAACTCTAAAATAGTTCATTATCAAAGAAAGAGAAAATTATGTGGTGATTTGGAAAAGAAGAGATGCAGGAATTCTCAAATTTTGAATATATTGTGCATGAAATAACACTATATATTGATTTTAATAGATATATATCAAGATAACAAGGTTAGGTATATTCATAAACTATACTTTGTTATGCACCTTGGAAATCAAATAATTCTCTCCACTATACTATGTCAGGATATGCTACCCATAAAGATAGGAGTAGGTCTATACTTCCCTATATAAAAGGTATAGGTTCTATAAAAACTGATAAAAAGAAAGTGGATCAGTTGTACCTTGATCTGGGTAAAAGGTAGGGTTTGTTTCTACCTCCACTTCCAAAGGCATCTTCTGGGGTGTGCCTCCATGTGTGAAAATGGAAGGGTGATTGGGTTAAGCCACTATGTATGAAAAAAGATTATCTTGGGTTTTTCCCCCATGGTTTAAAAAGGCAGTTGTAAAGGTTTTTGACTCCCTTAAAAAGTTATAGAGTTCATTATAGTGGGTGTCATCTCTCTACATTTGAGAGGCATGAAGAGTATAATAGTATCATTTATATCTGAAATACTATAAAAATCATTGTGTTCATTTCTCATTATTTTTCTATTTCATTAACTAAACTTTGATTATATGTGGATAAATTTATTTAAAAGGTTAAATTCACCCCCCCCCCCCCCCACCCTCTTGACCATTCATCTATTCTCATTAGGACCAAATAATTAGTATAGAATGAGTTACCTATATTTGGTATATTTTTATATTATTTTTTTTAATAAAATTATGACATAAACAATCAAGGGAAAAAATATCTATTTTAAGATGGATGGAATGAATGTGAATGATGTTCGGACACCTTGAAGACTTCCACTCTTCTATAGAACTGATTATGGCCTATTGGAAATATCGTATAGAGGTTTTAGTTAAACACCTAAGTATTGATAGTTGGACAGTCATAGTGAAACCATATAAAATTCCTAAAGTTGATCATACAACATTAGTTGGTAATGATGTGATAAAATATGTGCTAAATTACAAAGTGATGAATGTTTTTTATTATTCAATTAAAATGAATGTGTATAGTTATATTTCTGCATAAAAAATAGTATATAGAATTCAGAAAATATTATAAGTTACTAATATAGGTTTAGATAAATTAAAAAGAACTAAATTATGCATGTTTAAAGAAGTGTATTATGAATTCAAAATGGGATAATAAGAGATATTTAATCAAATATCTCATATATTTACAAGTATTGTAAATTACAGAATGCTTTGGGGAAAAGATTAGATAATTCTATTATGGTTGAAAGTGTTTTAAGATATTTACCAAATAAATTTCATGCTAAAATGGTAGTAATTGATGAATGTATTAATTTCAAAGAATATAATTTAGAGTAGATTATTGTATCTTTACTGCAATGTGAATTGGAATTGAAAAATATTACTCATGAAGAGAATTCCAAAATGAAAGGTATTGTTTTTAAATCAAAAATGCATATTACCACTCACTCTTCTATCTTGAATTGTAAATTAGTGAAAGAAACCAAGTTATATAAGCTATCCAAGGAAGAATAAATAAAGTCTACTCAAAAAGAAACAAAATAAATTACCCATGGAATAAATAAATAAATAGGTGTTAATGATGATAATAAATTCATCTATTATAAATGTAGCGACAAATAGTTCACATTAAACCTAACTACCTATGACTCAATAATGATAAGAAAAAAAGAGATAAATAAACAATATAATAGGAATGTAATGGTAGTTGGTTGGATTTATACTTCGTATTCAAGTTTTAGTGATGAATATAGTGTAGTAAAATAATCAACAAACCTATACTTAATGGAATCATCAAAATAGGTGAGTCAATCTAGTTATTTTTCCTCTTCTAAATATGATTTTGATTCCTCTAAAGATGAGTTGAATTAATATATTTATAGAATCAGTTGTATAATTAACAAGGTTACTATAATATTCCAAAATCTTAAGAACAAATATATAGAGCTTCTTTATGGAAATGAGAAAATAAAGAATACTCCTCTTATCTCTAATGAAAAAATATTTATTGATCTAGAAAGTTTTCAACTTGAGAATAATAATCTTAAGGATTATAATTTTAAATGTGATGAAACTCAAATAATTAAGTTTTATTTTGTATTGGAATAAAATTATAGGATTAGAAATGAAATTGATAGATTGAAATATGATTTTTCCACATTTGTTTAAGGGACGAAAAATTAAGATAAAATGATGTGTTTGATTAAAATTAATAAAAATAAAAGTGGTCTTGGATATGGTAATATTTTACTAAATATTTATAAAACCTTATTTGTTAAAGGTTCAAGTGGAAATTTTTCAAGTGTTACATGATTTAGATGTTAAATTAAGGGCTACTATGAAAATGAATATTCTTTGAGATCTCCATTTTCTCTTTATTGAAACATGGATTTTATATCAAAATAATTATATTTTATATTGCTTATAAATTATTTATTGAAATCACTTTGGGATCCCAATAATTCATTTTCTAACCCAATTGGACCCAAATTTATATAGGTACCAAATACTTTATAAATATGTTTCTGAAGGAAACTTGTCTTGGGAATATAAAAAATGATGTGTGGTATATGGATAGTGTATTTTCATGAAATATGACTCGTGATATTTCTAACGTTATATCTTTTGATATGTGTGATGGTGGTAGTGTTACTTTTGGTGATAATTCAAATGGAAAAGTAAAAGGTTTTTGGAAAAGTTGGAATTTTAAATTTAGTTTTTATTTCAAATGTTTTTTTTTTAGGATTAAAAAATAATTTAATAAGTTTCACATAGATTTATGGTGATAATATGAATATGAAATTTGAAAATGATAAATGTATTATTTTCAAATAAGAATCTATCTTATTTAATGAAAAAATAAAATATAATATTTATTCAATTAATTTTCTGAGTTGAATGCAGATAATGTAAAATGTTTAAATGTTTTGCATTCTAAAATTTTTTTTTGGAATAGAATACTTGACCATGAAAATTTTAAGTTGTTACACAAGATTTCAAAAAAAATAAAAGGTGTTGGATCTACCCAAGTTAAAACTAGACAACACCTATGTATGTGATTCATGCTTAAATAGTAATCAATATAAAGAGTCGTTCATGTTTATCCAAGTGGTACGAACTTCCAAAATACTTTATCTTTTATATTTTGATTTATTTAGAATAATAAAAACTACTAAACTTAGAGAAAGAAGGTGTGTATTTATTATTTTTGATGACTATAGTAGATTTACATTGACTTATTTTCTTACACATAAATTATATACATTATCTAAATTTATTTTATATTATCAATTGGTCCAAAATGAAAAATGATATTTAATTTTATCTATTAAAATTGATGTAGGATGTGAGTTTTTTAATCTAAAATTTGATAAATTTGGTGAAAATAATGGGTATATTCATAATTTTATGGCCCCTGGGACTCCATAATAAAATGGTGTAGTGGAAAGGAAAATATGAATTTACAAGAAATGTATAGGACAATGTTAAATAAGTAATCATTAACAAAATATTTATGGGAATGAGATGTTAACTTATATTTTCATGTTTCTAATCAAATTCTACTTAGTCCATTTTTAAAGAATATGTCTTATGAAATCTAGAAAGGAAAGAATCCAAGAATTTTATATTTTATATTTTTTTGATGAAAATTTCATATCATTAATACCAAATATTTACTAGAAGATTTTGATTTAAAATTATATTAAGGTATTTTCATAGGGTATTCTAATTCAAGTAAGGCATATCATGTATATAATGAAAGAAAATTAGTTTTTGAATAATTTTTTCATATTAAATTTGATGAAAATATTTAAAGGAAATAAAATATAATTTATAATAGGTTTAAAAATATTTTAGAGATTTAAATTTTGGTGAACCTCAAAAATTATGAGTTAGATGAATCTATTTAGGGGGATATTACAGCTCATAAACAAACTTTAAAAGTATATAAATATAATCTAGTTGAAAAAGTAATTGGGGATATAACTATTAGTGTTAAAACCAAAAAATTCCTTAAGATTTTTTTTTGTTTATCAGTATTTTATTTTTTATTTTTGTGCCACAATATATTGATGAAGAATTATCTAATTAAAATTAGATTATGTAAATTCATGAAGAATCAAATCAGTTTGATATGAATGAATTCTTGACCTTAGTTGAACCTCCTAATGATCAAAATATCATTGGAACCAAATGGACCTTTAGAAATAATTTTTATTATTATGGTAAAATAATTAAAAACAAAGTTAGGTAAGTGGCTTATATTTATAATTAGGAAGAAGGAATTTATTTTGAATTATCATTTTATTTGGTTTCTTAATTATAATCTATTAGAATTATTTTGGCTTATGCGTCTCGTTGTGGAGTTAATATTTTTCAAATTGATGTCAAAATTTAATTTTTGAAAGGATATATTTCTCAAAATGTTTTTGTAAAACAACACCCGGTTTTTAAGAATGAACATAAACCTAACCATGTTTTGAAATTTTCAAAATCTCTTTATTTTGGGCATAAGTTTAAAGGTATTGATAATCTTTAGGGTTTATCATATATTTTATGTTTAGGTAATTATGGGTTATTAAACTTTTGTAATTTTTAAGTAATTATATTAATATGGATTTAGAAAACGGAAATTCCACATACCAAGTGACAACCCGTCATATTTGGTAAGGTAGTGGGGCTTAAGAACATAACCAAATCATGATAATGGTTTAATGCCTACCATTGTCCTATGTGATGTTCTGGATAATATTTCATTATTTTTACCTAAAGGAATCAATGAATAAATATTAATAATGAATTATTGGTGTTACTATTGAGGTTTATATATTAATGTATTATATTGTATAACTTATTCTAACCATATTGGTTTTAGAAAATAGTTAGAGATAGAAGAAAAGGATTGTCACTATTTTATAGATCTTACAATCTGTTAAAATTGAATTTTAGTACTTTAGGTATAAAAAAATCATTTTTTGGATATTTATTTCTTGAAGTAAGAGATGAATTGGAATTTTATCAAAGCACAACCAATGGATTAAATTGTGCTTATGAAATAAAAATATATCAATTAAGTATATTTCCTTATATTCATATACACAAAAATAATTCCCCAACTTTAGGAAAATGATCTTGAAACAAAAACTTTATACTATTACCTTCATATCTAATGAATAAAATAGACTTTTAAATCATTATATATTTATTATTTTGAGGTCCTTAACTTTACATTGATCGCTCACTTTCTTATAAATAATGACCTTTATCACTCTGTATAATTATTTACACTTTTCTTCCATGTCCATATCTTCACTTGCCACTAAACGTATCCTATATAGAAACCTAGTTATGTTTTATTACATTTTACCTTTTACCATCCATATCTCTTTTATTAATAGGATATTTTATTAACCCTTTTTACAATGTGGGTTTTCAACAAAATAATTTCAAATATAAAACCCTTGATTATCGAGATCAAGTTTAAATTTTGAGGATGAAATTAATCTAAGGTGGGGGGATGTAACACCTCAAAATTCTAAAATAATAACATTTAATTTGATAGTGTATGTGATATGATCCACCAAGCTTAAATAACCCACAAAATATATTTCTTTAAGTTTAATATCTTCGATAACATGTGAAACACACAACCACGAGTCTAAATGAACTATAATATTGTATATTGTTACAACCAAGAAATTAAATTAGTGGGTATAAATAGTACTATATAAATTATAGAAATTATATGTTTTACACATTTAAAAAAAATTCATTGGTTATCTATTGATTATAAATAAAATAATAATCATTTAAAAGAAAAAGAAATGTTTTCTAAAAGACGGTTTAGTCGCACTTTGCGTGTATAATTTAAAATCAATTTTTAACATATTTAGAAAATTTATTTGATAAAATAAGATTTATTTTTTAAATTATTGTATCAAAATTATCTTAGGGTTATTTTTTTTATTTTTTTAAACGTTTCATTTTTTTATGAGTTTTGAAAAATACTGATTTTTATTGAAAACTGACTTTTCGTTTAAATAATTCACAAGGTTAAAATAAATTTTAAATTTGTTTCAAATTAAAATTAGTTAAATTATATTAAAATTTAACTAATTTATGTCATTTAATCAATTTCATATTAAATTTTTATATTAAAACCTTCTATGTGTATGATAATTGTCTCTTTGGAAACACGCTTTTTTGTCGCATTTGCGGGTATAATTTTAAATTGAATTCTTACACTTCTATGAATTGAATTTAGAAAAATGTATGAAATATTTTTAACTATACTAATTTATATTATTTAATAATCATAACTTAATTTTTTTCCAAAATGAATAGTGAAAATAGTTAAAATTAATTACCATGGTTAACGTAAAAATATGTTAAACGGGGTGTCAAACTAAAAATATAAGGTTTAAATTGACCATAAAACTTGTATAAAATATATTATATGGGAATATTTCTACATTATAATGTATAATTACTTAAAATACTCTATTTTGGACGATTTTGGAATGTAAAAAACATGGGTACGCCTTTTTCTTTTTAAAAATTACAAGTGTGCCACTCACCTCACTTATAAAAGGCCACCCCATATTATCTCTTTTTCACACATTCAAACCATTTTGGATCATCCAATACCTACCCAAATAACTTAAAAAATTCTATACCATAATCCTAGAAGCCTTTTTTTGGTCATAAATCTATTCTATGAATACTTTAAGTATAATCCTAAAGAGGTGGTCTGAGAAGAGGTAACATTATTAACTATGAATTTTTGTTTTATTTCTTCTTCCACCCCCTTTAAAATATTATTCATTTATGATTATATAATAAAAACATTAACTACCATATACTTATATTTTATTATTTTAAGTTATTTAACTATATAAATCTCCTCTTCCCTCAAATGGGAAATGATAATGTCACTTGTATGTATGGGATATTACCGCCATGCGAACTGATGTGACACATTTCCTATCAACACCTCTCACAGTTGGGTATGATGATGAATATAATATATATATATATATATATATATATATATTATATTTTTAACATAATAATACTTTTGTATTCATTAAATCATATATACATTTTTACTTTTCATTCCTTAGGGAATATGATAACGTCACTCGTATATACGGAAGACTACTGCCTCGCGAAGCGATGTGATTCATTTTTCACTAATGATTTACATAGAAATTAATAAAGATAAATTTAATGAATCTATTTTATATAAATTAAATAATTATGATATTAATTAAATATTTATCATTCTAAAAAAGATAATATATCATTATATTTCTTACCTTTTCACTCACTGAAAGATGACCACTACCTTCATGAAGCGATGTGACTCTATTTTCATCACCACACCACATGGATTATATATATAAGTATAAATAAATAAATAATATGGTTTTTATTATATTATTATCATTATATAATTATAAAATATTACTTACCTACTTTCCATAATGATCGTTGAAAAATAGAAGCGTTACTCATGTGTACGTACGGTCTACCATCTCCATGATTGTAACATACTTCATTTCTCAAAACTATATTTCATGATTGGTATTAAAATTATAATTGATGTATAAATATGATAATTATTTTTTTATTATTATTATGTATATTTTTAAATAATGACCTCTTAGACCAATAGTCAACCTATCTGATTCATTTTTGACACATAAGTCAAATATCATCGAAAAGCCCGATGTAAACATAATTGATTAAGTAATTATATATAACATGGTAATAAGTAAGATAAAATGAATAATAAACTAAACAATATTATTAAGAAATTAAATAATTAACATAATCTTATTATTCAGAAATCTAAAGCGCGTATGTGATGATTCTGACTCAAGGTAAGGGACTTCGTCTCAATTTCACTTCATTGAGGGATATTGTAATGTTATACATATAATTTATTTTATATGGTGTATATACTGAAACTTTAACATGTAATATTAATTATAATTTATTCTTAATGTTATTTCAAGTTTAAATTTTAATTATTTCATCCAAGTGGATTTGACTTCAAAATTAACAACTGATAATGAATTTCATAACTCGATTTCTTTTCATTGGGTTATGTTACTTCTTAACTATATTTGATATTATATTATTATTTTTGTATTTAATTTTTACTAAACTATGTTGTATTTACACTTGTTTTATGTGGATTTATATTTGATACACATAATTGATTCATTGGTTAATTCTCACTTCAACGTTATTATCTTTGCAAGGTTTTATTTCACAATCTCATTTTAATCGGGATTGTTTATACGTGAATTTACATTGAAGGAAATTATTTGATCAATATTTTTTAAACTCTTTAATTTTATTCTTATCTAGTTATTCATGAACCTTTTCAAGTAATATTACCATATTTCCACTCTTTGGTACTTAAAATTATTGATAAATGTTTTTAAGAAAATCTAACTTTATTTATCTCTTCGTTCAAAAATCCTTTTTAATTAAAATCAATGTTTTCTAAAAAAAATTCAAAAAATATTAACCATTTTCCAAATGATTCATTAAATAAATTTTTACCCATTTTACTTTTTACAAAAAAAATGAAAGGAATCATCATGTTGTTTTCAAAACAAGGCCTATTTGAATTTTACAGAAAAAGTGAAAGGAATCTTTTTTTAACATGTATTTCATGAATAGAATTTATATAATTCAGGTCTAATAAATTTTTTAAATAATACTTTATAATTTTAAAAGGTTATTTTCAAAGAAAATTATTTTTAAAATTCTTTGTGAACTTTAAGTTTTAAAATTTGTTTTTCAAAATGAAAATGATATTTTCATAAAGAATATTTTTAAAGATATTTTTATGGTATTTTTATTCATAAATGAAAAAAACATTATTTTACTTATATACTATTGGGGATATATTGTATCGATACCATACTTATTATTTTTATGTATGGTTTATGATCGTTTTAACTAAGTAAAGTATTGTCATTCACTTTCTTAATTCTTATTTATAGTTATTAACTTTCCCTTCAAATATTCAATTTCATGTGATCATTGTACATTAAATTCCCCTAAATATTCATTTTATTTATCTTGGATATATTTATTTCTTAAAAAATATATCATTTCTACATACAGTTTTCTATATTTAGAGTTATTTTTTTATCTGTGTAAATATTGATAAATTTGTATTCTTTTCTCAATAATAATATTTAATGATAAGGTGCATTTTTCATGAATTAAATAGATTAGTAAACATATAAGTAATGATTTGGACATGTAGTGATGGGTGGGGGTCTGAATTATATAGCCCCTCGATTCATTAATAGTCTCATGATTTGAATCAGTAAACTAGATTTAAATGAGTTTCTACCTATAGTTTTAAACCATATTGTGAAAGGTCTTGACGATCAGGTATCATGTTCTTGAGAACTTGACATAAAATAATTAATCATTTACTTTATTAAGAATTCATTTATTATTATCTATGATATTTTCACAATGATATTATCTCTATTTTCATTTCATTATCAATTTATTAATTAAATGTCATGTGTTTTCAATTATTTACCTTTCTATATTGGGTATTACTTATCTAGTTATGATATTCATGTTATTTATTAAATGTAATGTGTTTTAAATTATTTACCATCCCATATTTATTATGCTCATCAAATTATTTAAATAGAATTTATGTTCATTAATTTACATTTCCATGTTGATTATTCTTATTAATTCATGATATCTTTCATTATACTTAACCCTTACTGAGAATTTTAGCTCACCCTTATTTTTTTCCTTTCCCAAGAATCCATGAAGTGTAATATGATTGATATGAAAGTATATTCTTGATGGAATAATGTTATTCCCAAAAAAATGATGTTGTAATTTTTGTTTTCAAATTTAATATAGGAATAATGTATATAACTAGTTAACCAAGACTAATAAACTATTTGTTCCTTCGATATGTGATTTCTTGTATCTTATGAAAATATAATAAAGACATCGACTCTGAGTTACTAGAGTCGTGGTCATTACATTCAAGTGTAAAAAATGTTGGGTAATTCAGTTAAGCCCTAGGTTTATAAACATCTTCTCTTGGGTTGTGTCTATAGGTTTTAGAAATTAAGTTGTAAAGGATTCTGACTCCTATAAAAATTTAGTGTGTCCATTATTGTCATATCTCTCTATGTAGTGGTGTATGATAATTTGGATCTGAAATACTAAAAAATATCTTTATTTAATTCTATTTTTTTCTGTTACATTAACTCAACTTTGATAAATTTTTAAAATTATTTGAAAAGTTCAATTCACCCCCTCTTTACCATTTGACCATTTTCATAAGAATATAGCATTTTCTACTAAATTTTATGGCATCAATGAAATTTCAAATATCATTTAAATATCATTAGATGATATCTACCCAATAAAGACTAATAATTACATGTCAGATATAAAATAACCCTATTTAAATATCATACTAGATATTTTATTATCCAACAATAATGAATGATGAAAATATGAAGGAAAATCAACACCAAATCTCAAAACTATCAAAAATACATTTATGGAATTGATAAAGAATTCAATAAATTGATGGATCTAATACACCAATGAATGATTTCTATAATGCTCATATTCTTATGGATATATAAATTATTGAGTGGATAACTCCAAAAAATGAACTTATTTGATTATATATTTCATTAACTTTCTACTCTATAGAAAGAAATTTTTCTCTAAGTGTTATAAATATTCATAGAACACTCTTTAATTTTAAATTTCTCTTAACCTTAAAAGATAAAAATCATTTTGTTTGTGATTTTATTGTAGTTTAATTTTTATACATTATACCATAATTCTATTTTTTTAATTCAAAATGGAATAAAACTCTCCACTTTTAATTTATAAATTACTCCCATTCTATTCTTTTGAATGAAAGAGTCTTTACTAAAGACTCAATTGTAAAAGTGTGCGTGGATTATACTCAATTCAGGTCTATCAAATAAAGATATAAGATATCTCATCCAATTTTTTTTTAAAGAGATGAATGTTTAGGAATATGAACTTATATATACTTTACCATTAATTATATGGGAAGTGTATAATATTGAGTCATTTTCCTAAAATTACTTCTTCTGGATACATTATTTTAATGCATCACACTACACTCTTTATTTTATATGTTATTTCTTGAAGTTTTGTTCTTCTTTTCTTTTTAAAAACTTGACTTATGATTCACATGTCCTGGTGAGCTAAATATGATTCATGTAATTTCCAAAGTATTATGAAATCACCAAATTCATTTTAATGTAAGTTAGATTTGACCTTCCAATTTTGTTAGAGGTGAAAACTATTGGATTTAGTGTTCTAAAACAAACTATTTGTTCATTGGATTAAATTTATATTCAAATAAGTGAATATTAATTAAAAAAAATTATTATATATCATTCAATGTTTTTTGTGAATTTATTGTAATAATATCCAAGAGTATCTATCACATTGAAAAGGTTATAGTAGTTCCCCAATATGATGAGAACCTTGAAATTACATAATGATATTATTAAATCTATTTCTATGGTCAGATAACATTCTATTATTGGGAACATGTATGTTTATTATTAGGTTAAAATACACATAATAAGATGATACTTACACTCATTAAGTTCACACTGAGTAATCTACAATATGGGATATTATTAGAACATACTTTCTAGTAGGAATTATATATGTTTATGTGACATCGGATATTCCTATATAAAAGTGTGTGTAATGGTATTTAGTCTTTAATATTATTATTAATTCTTATCATGACTTTCTCACTTAGATTTACTAACCAAAAATGTAATTTCATAGGTTTGTGTTAAGTAGGGTATGTTGGGTGCATCATGAATGATATTTTTTTAATGAATAAGTAGAGGAATGATTTTTCCATTCCATATTTATGGAAGTTGATATCTCATCCCTTTGATTGAAACATAACTATCACATTAAATTCCATGGACATGATGTAATAAAAATTTTGTTTTAGATAGTCAAAGAAAGGTTTATCAAGAATATAGGTTGTTGACATGGGTGTGCAACATGCTTGATGAGATATCATGATATTGTTATTATATTACATAATGATTACTCATGTGTGGTTATTAATGTTGTGACATTAACTTATTTTTCTTGGTTTACTTAACCCATTACTAAAAAATAATATTGGGGTTTAGGAAAGCCTACCTAATACAAATGAGAAAGAATCTTAGAGGATCACACACTTAGTTTTTATATTGATCTTAATTAAATTCCTTTTGAATTTAATTCTTGGAATAAATATTATTCTCAAATCTAAGGAATAATAATACTCAGGTTTTATTGATCACATAAATTAAATAAATATTTATTCAAAAGGTAGTTATTTAATTACACTGATATGTAAAATATTTATTTATTTATTGAATAAATAAATATTTATTCAAGTATTTAATAAATTACAAGGGGAACTAATGAACCAAGATCAGTATAATGATAGATATTAATTTTCAAGATGGTAAAATAATATTTATCATTATACCAGCTAGCACACACCGTGATAAAATAATGATATTATTATTATTACACGGCATGGATCATATAAGGCTTAATGTATTATTTAAGTTTCATTGTGAAATTAAAAAATATTTTGACCCTAACCTATCTCTATAAATAGATTATTGTGACTATTGTGTAGAGATTGATCAAAATTGATATTTTTTGTACACAGTGAATTTTAGAGATTTCTCTCAATGATGGTTGACCAAAAAGGGTTTTGGACGATCAGTATCTACATCAAAGAAGGATCTCAAGTCTGGTTTATTATTTCTTATGGTCTATTTAAATTAATTATAAATTTAACATGAAAGATATATTCTCTTAGTTTTTAATACCTTCTTTGTCAATATTCTTTGGAAATTTTTCATTGCTCATGATGTTTATGAATTTTAAAATATGTGAATGATATATCAAATCAGAAAATTTTTGAGTTGAGATTGGCCCCAATAGGTTCTTCTATTGTTCCTAGAACTATCAAGTGGTATTAGAGACCTCACATTCAATTTTATAATTATTTTTTTGTCTATTGATCATTATGCATGCAAAAGTTAAATTTTATTTTGAGTTTTAATTTATTCTTAATCTGTCATCAAAATATATTTTTCCTCCTCTTAGTTTCTCACTCCTATAACCTAGATCGGTTAATAATTAATGATAAAAACATCTAAAGAACTCATCCAGAGGTTCCATGAACTCTAGATGAAAAATACAAGGTACACAGAGTGTACCCTTTTGTCACGCATTGTGTGTCCTTGTTCATTACCCCAACACACCCATGTGGATTCAGGGTTATGGTGTAATGAATACATGTTGTGTGCATTAAATGAACCATGTTTTTACTATCCATGGCAGTACATATATTTTATGGACTATAAAATTTTTATTACATGTGTTTTCAAGGTGTAAAATATGGGGTTAAGATTCATTATATTAAAACACCATATGTATTTAATACTCAATGTATACAGGCTGGTAGCCATGTAAATTTATGTACTTATCATATGCTTTATAAATATAACATTCCAGGACCCAAACCCCCATATACTATGCTGAAATAAATAACTTTACATTCCCTTCTTGGATGTTGATAATTGTGACCCAAATTTTTCATCTAAACCTTACAACATCAAAAGGAAAACTTGGATCACTTACATTCTGGAGGAACTTTTAGGTTTAGAGTTTTAGATAATTAGGATACACTCTTATATAAGCTACACATATCAACTTGGACTCATAAACAACTGATTTGTAAAGATGAAAATCATCTCCCGTTATACCCATATTTTCTTACTTCACATTAGTTCATCAACATCATCCTTGTGAAATACTTTATAGATATAAATCATTCAATCTCTTTCTTTATAACCTGGGGAAAAGGAAACATAAGAAGGGTGAGATCATATTCTTAGTCAGGGTAAACATAAGTATTAATAATTAAATGTAATCAATGAGCATAATAGTGCATAAGGGTATGATGGAATAATCAAATTTCATGAGAGAATCATAAAAGAACTCATACGCATCAACACCTGTATCATCAAATATGAAAACATGGTAAAGGAAATATTCATAATAATTAATAGTTGTGGTCTATGTGATATCAATATTGATCATTGGAAACATTATAAACCCATATAAATCATAAATAAAACATGTACATACTTGTGACATCATTTTCACTTCACTCTTACATTCACTCTTATAAATGGAATAACCATGTGGTCAACTTCCATACCCAATGCATTGGAGGGATATCACATACCCACCCATCCTTGGTTTATCAAGGAACCACCCATAATTATTTAATCACGTAACCACCCATCATTGTTTTATAATGTAACCCCCCATAAAATGTTCAAGTACCATTAAAAATTAATAAAACATAAAATTTTCATTTCATCAAAAACTTATAGGAACAACCATTATCCCTTTAATAATTTGATTAACCCATGGAAAAGAAATGGGTTTTATAAAAATATAATTGAAACATGATTAACTCATGTAAAATAAATGGGTACTATAAAAATCTATTTAGAAAATAATTAACCCATGTAAAATAAATGGGTTCAATAAAAATCTATTTGAAACATGATTAACCCATAGAAAATAAATGGGTTCCATAATAATATCTTTAGAAAATTATGAACCCATGTAAAAGAAATGGTTTATGTAAAAATATATTTGAAATAATGTTAACCTGTGGAAAAAATGGGTTCCATAACATTCTCTTTAGGACATGATTAACCCATGTAAAAGAAATTAGTTTAATAACAATCTCTTTGAAACAATATTAACCCATGGAAAAGAAATGGGTTTCCTAATAATCCCTTCAAAAAAATAATAATACATACAAAGAGAGAATTAGGATGGTATAAATAAAAAATATCCCTAGTGGATTATAAGTAACAGCAAGGGTTTTTTACACTGATTAATGTATATTTCCTTAAAATTTCATTAAAAAATTTATGAGGAAAATAATCTTTAAACATTTCAAAGTTTCCCATAACACCTTGAAACATTTGATTCATAAGACCCATGAAGGAATAACATTAAATGAAAATCATAATATAATGAGAATAAGGATATTTATGATATATCATTTCAAATGATAATTATATGCACCTTATAAAATAATATAGGTTTGTAACATAACAAACATCTCAAATAAGGCAAATTGTGAAAACAAATCCATTACCGCTTTGGTAACTTTGAAACTATAAACCCCATGAAATATAGATAATCAAATGGATATGTAAACCCACATAAATTAAATTATAATAATTATATAATACATTAATAGGTCGTATATACACCACACAACAAAAATAAGTGGTTAATATGGCATAAATCTCACATAAATAAAAGTGAGACTAGAAATCCCCTTACAATTATGGTAACATCTAAATCAGAAACCCAAAAAGTAATAATAATCAAATTAAAAATTTAAATTCCATGAATATAAAATAATTCATGATATAATATATCAAAATTTAAATAGATACACCACACAAAATAAGTAATTGGTGAATATTACATTTATCTCACAGATGTAAAAAGTGATATGAAAATACCTTAAAAAATCGTATCATTGGAGTGAGAATAAATCAATGAAATAATTATGTGTGTAAAATTTGAATCCACACAATAAAATTTTAAATACACTATAATAAAATAATAGGTCATTTCTCACATATTCTTGGCATAACATAACCAATGGCATAGAAGTTTAACCTAATGAATGAAAATTGAATTAAGAAATCCCTTACCTTGAGCCTGTTTTTTCATAATTGTCATATATATTACTGAATAATAAACTTATGTTAATTATTTAATTGATTAATAAACACATAAAATTTTATTATTAATTTTATTTCACTTATAAAAAAGTTATATAAAATTACTTAATCAATAGTTTTTAAGTCGGATGTTTTGACCATATCCGGCTTATGTGTCAAAATTGACTTTGATATGTCGACTATGGTGAATGAGGTAATTATTTAAACATATATGTAATAATATTCATGACATAATTATCACATTTTAAATGAATAATAATTTTAAAATCATTTAATAAATATGGTTATGAAAAATGAATCAATGTTATGATCATGGAGATGGTAGGTCGTACGTATGCATGAGTAACGTTCCCATTTTTTAAATGATAATTATGAAAAAAAGGTAAGTAATGTTTATATTTAAAAAAATTACCATTATATAAAAAATAACATATTTTTTAATTATATATACTTATATATATAATTCTTTTGATGCGGTGATGAAAAAGGAATAATCGTGTCGCTTCATAGAGGTGGTAGTCCACACATCCACAAACGATATTATCACTTTCTCAGTGTGTGAAATGAAAAGAATAAAATGATATGTTATATATCTTGATATATAATTATTTAATTAATATAATTAATATTTCATTTATATCATATATATTTTTAAACTCATTCTGAATACATTCCATGTAAAGTGTGAATGTATCACATCGCTTTGAGGGGGCGGTAGTCCACACATCCGCAAAAGATGTTACCTTATTCCCAAAAAATAGAAAGCATGAAGGTATGTGTCATATAATAATTAAATAAGTATTAAGACAATACAAATATCATATGTATCATATAAAAAATTCCATCATAATTCCCAACCATGATAGGTGGTAAAGGAAAAAATGAACAATGTCGTTTTGTGAGGTGGTAGTTCTTCGTACACATGAATAGTGATTTTGTTACCTATTTTATGGAAGTGTGTGTAGGTTTATTTTAAATAATTAACATAAAAAAATATCATTATTTTTAGGATGCTGATACTATTATATAATCATGTAATAATAATAAGCGAAAGGGGTGAATAAAGAAATAAAAAAAAAGTGCTCGTTGAAAAATGTTACCTCTTCTTTGGGTAACTCCTTTCGGTTTGCACCATATGAATTCATTAGTTTGTTATATTCCAAAATAAAATATTCTAGTATGAGATGAATTATGTTGGGAGATTATTTTTTCAGGGTGTTGGTGAGACAAGGGGCTTCATATGTGTGGATAATGGGGGAGAGTGAATTCCATTTTATAGTGGAGGAGGAGTCGCATTCTTGTAAATACAAAAAGCTAAACACTATTGGGAGGTCTCCCTTACCTCATTTGCTTAAAAAATGAAAAATAATGGAGTATAGGAAAAATATGGTCTATAAAAACTCACACCACACAAAATAAATTCATTTTTTAAACATTTTATTCCTTAACTCCTAAGTTTCCATATTTTTTTAATTTTGGTTTTTCATTAGGGTAACTAGTTTACTAACCTATTTAATTCATCCATTAAGAATAAATTAAACTTAGAATTATTATAAAATTTATACCCACTGGTTTTAAATATTAAAACCAAATTATAAAATAAAAATCCTCTGTGTGTTGTAAATTAAACTTAAAGGAAGTGCATGTAACGCGCAAAAATACTGTTTTAACCCTAATCATGAAAATAATGTTTTTACTATTTAGGGGTCAATATGTTCATTATAAAAGATAAATTGGTCCATTAATGGACCATATTGTATATTTATTAAAATTTTAAAATCAATTTATATAAGATAGTATTTTTAGTAATTTTTAATCATTTAATAAAATACCATTTATTATAAAACAACATTAATGTCAATTTTGACATTATATATTTAATTAAATATAAAAAATATCATGAAAATAATGAAATTAAAATATATTAATTTAAAAGCTTTATATCATGATATATTCATATAGAGAAATAATATAATGAAAACATTCATTCTATTTACCTTACTTTTAGTATTTTTAGTATCATTTATTTTATTTAATTATTAACTAATTAATCCATGTGTTGGTATTTATTAAACATTAAATGTAGTTATATCATCTATAAAAATTATATATAAATTATTATGATGACGAAAATTAATTTATATTTCAAAATTATATTTATAACCAAACTGATATAGTTTTTCCTTATCCTCAAAGCTTTGTAGAAAATAAAAGGAAGAGGAGTACTTTTTTGTCATTTTATTTTCTTAACTTATTATATGGGTTATTTTCATTGAAAATTATTACCAAAAACGCATATAAATATATAATAAGGTCATGTGGGTCGATATATTTCTATCCAAGGGGTTTTATATATTTTTATAGGTCATTTGGCCCCTTAATATTAAAGTTTAACCACTAAGTAAACTCATTTTTACCTTAATCATTGTAATTAATTGTAATTGATTTCACTAATATTTTTGTAAAAAAAATAATTTTAAATTAATATACATTATAAATTTTTATTATTACAAATATTGAATCCATTTTTTTGAATTCCAATTACATAAGTAGCGGAATTTAATTTAAAATTGATCTCACAGACCGAACGAAAAAACATGTTTTTAAATAAAATTTTTGAAATGTTTTTATATCCAATTTCAATGTAAAATTGATTCAAATGACCTAAATTGGATTTATTTATGTAAATTTTAACCAATTATATCTTAAAATAAATTTAAAATATTATTTAACTATATAAATAATTATAATAAAATGCAGTTTTCAATTAAAATTGGGTGTCATTCACTATTAATCAGAATATGAAAGTTATAAAAAATACCAACAATCAACCGAATTAAATTTTTATATTACAATTTAAAAAAATAAATTTTATTTTTTCAAATAAAAACTCTAAAATTTAAAAAAAATTATTTTAAAAAAAATTAGCCATTAAAAGGTGGTAAAACTGCCTTTTAAAAATATACAGCTTTTTATGCTTAAAATTAGATTTATTATTATTTTATACCTATAAAACTTATTGGATGAATTGAAAAATATTTGATTTAATATATAAACTATAAATTTCATTATGATATTTCACTAATATTGATTAATTTAATTTATTAATATAAAAATCCTTTTAGGGCATAAAAACACATCCTTTATATTCCATCGGTCTTTATTTTCATTTCTAATTAATTTGTAATCAATTAATTCATATTAAAACTGTTTAAACTATAATTTCATAATTTAGTTAATATCATTCATTCCTTTCATTTAAATGGATATTTTATAACTATCATAATAATATTAACAATATATTATCGTCTAGTAAGACTAGGGATTGTGTGTAACATAAGTCAGCAAAGGAACTCAATGTTGCCTGGAATGCAATATAAACTTGATATTTAATATAATTCAAGAAAAACTATAAATTTCATGTAAAACAATCTATCAAATAATTTAAATTAATTTTAAATATTATTTTTTTAAAATCATGCCACGTTACATCATATCCCCTTTAAAATGAATTGTTCCCTCAAAATTCATCTTGGTTATCAAAGGATTAATATTTTTATAATTCATTCCTTTAAACCCACATTGTACAAATGGTTAATAATACATCATCTATAAAATGTAAATTTTTAAATATAAAGTTCACTAAAAGATACGCATAACTAGGATTCTACATATGGAGAACATTGGTGGAAAATTAAAAGATTGATTTGAAAGGAAAAAACTAATTCCCATGGACTAATAAAGAGTAATAGAGAACATGGTCAAGATTAAGTCAATGAAAACAAACAAAAAACCAAATAGGTGTGAAAAAGGTCATTGATATCATCATAAAATATGGTAATAGGATAACATTTATTTCAAAATCCTTTTCAAAAAGTTGAAGGATTTCTTTCACCATCTGGACTAAAAACAAAAATTAATATACTTACTTGACAGGTTAATTTAATCCTTTAACCAATTTCCACAAAAATATCATCTTGTTCTCCAAACTATGAGTACTCAAGCTTAATTTTTCATATCTGAAGCACTAAAATGAAATTTTAAATACCACATAACCATAAAAAAGGATAACAATCTATTCCTCCTGTATTTAAAAATTAACCAAAATCCAAATTATAATCACATGGTAATATAATTCCAAAAATTATTAAAACATTAAATGATACATTAATCATCAAAATTAATATCCAATGTTTAAACCAAACCATTCTATAAAAAACTATCATTAAATTTCTTTAAATATTTTATGACTAAGTTTGAAACCCAAAGATTGGAAGAATTTGATCATATATTATTTCAATATAAATCAACCAATATTCCTAAAATAAAATAACATATATTTTCAAAATAAAATTAATCTTAACATTGAATAATGTTGTACTAACCAATACATCACATAGGCTAGAGGTAGGCACAAAACCCTTATCGTCCTTTGGGTATGGGTTCAAGCCCCACCGCCTTTCTGAATGCAATGGGTTGTCACCGAGCATATGGGTTGTCCTTTTTTTCTTTATTCCTAAAAAATAATTCCTCCCTAAAAAACTTCTTGTTGATCCTAGTGGTTACAAATACCTCAACCCAAAAAAACATCTCCAAAAGCATCATTGATAACCTCAAAAATTTTACCACTTAAAAACCTCAAATGGGATGTCTAAGACTTTGAAATTATGATCAACCTTAAGATTATAGTCCTGTGATGGGATCCATAACTCTTAAGATAGCCTCACATGCTAACATCCTAATCTCAAAATTTATCTAAAACCCACTTTTATACCAAATATAATATCCCAAGACTTGCACCACTGGATCCTATGTTGAAATCCATAACTTTACATTCCTGACATTGATGTCGATAATTGTGACCCAAATTTTTTATCTAAACCTTAAAAAATCAAAAGGAAAACTTGGATCACTTATATTCTAGAGGACCATTTAGGTTTATAGTTTTATAGAATTAGGACACACTCTTATATAAACTACTCATATCAACATGTACTCATAAACAAATAGTTCATAAATTTGAACATCATATCCTATTATACCTAGCATTTATTACATCACATTAGGTCATCAACATCATCCTTTTGAAATCCTTTATATACATAAATCGTTCAATCTCTTTGTTTATAACCTGGGGAAAAGGAAACATAATAAGGGTGATCTCATATTCTCAGTAAGGGTAAGAATAATCATTAACAATTAAATATAATCAATGAGCATAAGAGTGCATAACTGTATGATAACATAATCAAAGTGCATGATTTAATCATAAAATACCTCATACACATCAATACCTCGATCATCAAATATGAAAACATAGTAAAGGAAAGAGTCATTAAAATTAATAATAATGAGCCACATGATATCATTATCTATCATTAGAAACATTTTAAATCCATATAAATAATAAATAAAACATATACATACATGGGAAATCATTTTCACTTCACTCTTAAATTCACTCTTACAAATGGAATAACCATATGGTCAAATTTTATACCCAATGCATTGGAGTGATATCATGGACCTGCCCATCCATAGTTTATCATGGAACCACCCATAATTGGTTTATCATGTAACCATATATCATTGGTTTATAATGTAATCACCCTTCAAATTTCTATGTACAGTTATAAATTCATAACACATAAAATCTTTCATTTCATCAAAAACTCACAGGAACAACCAGTATCCCTTCCATAACTTGAATAACCACTCGAAAAGAAACTATTTCTATAAAAATATCTTTGAAACATGATTAAACTATGGAAAATAAATTAGAACCATAAAAATCTATTTAAACTAATATTATCCCATGTAAAATAAATTGGTTCAATAACAATCTCTTTGAAATATTATTAACCAATGGAAAAGAAATGGGTTCCATAATATCCACTTTAGAATGTGATTAACCCATGGAAAAAAATGGGGTCAATAACAATATATTTTAAAAAATTAACCCATGGAAAACAAATTTGTTCCATAAAAATCTATTTAGAATATAATTAACCCATGTAAAAGAAATGTGTTCAATAATGATCTCTTTGAAATAATATTAACCCAAGTAAAAGGAACGGGTTACCTAAAAATATCTTTGAAACATTCATAATCCATCCAAATAAATAGTTATGATGGTATAAATAAAAAATATTCCAAGTGTAGGATAAGTAAAAATAGGGTTTTTTGATATTTATTAATGGAAATTACCTTAAAATATCATTTAAAACATTCATGAGTAAAATAATCTTTAAACATTCCAAAGTGTGTCATACCACCTTGAAATATTTAAATAATAAGTCCCAATAAGGAATAACATTAAATGAAAATTATAATATCATGAGAATAATTATATTCATGATATATCATGTAAAAGGAAAAGTATACACACCTCATAAAATAAAATAGGTGTGTAACATAACAAACATCTCAAAGAAGGCAAATTGTGACCAAAATCCATTACCGCTTTGGTAACTTTGAAACTGTAAACCCGATGAAAGAGATATCATTAAATGGATATGTAAATACCCATAAATTAAATTATATTAATCATACAATACATTTATGGGAACTTTATACATCACACAACAAAAATAAGTGGTGAATATGCCATAAGTCTAAAAAAAATAAAAGTTAGACTAAAAATACCCTTACAACTATGGTAACATCTGTATCAGAAACACCAAAAGTAATAATCATCAAATTAAACATTTAAATACCATTAATGTAAAATAATTAATGATATAATATATCAAAAATTAATTAGATACACCGCACAAAATAAGTAAGTGGTGAATATGACATTTATCTCACATATGTAAAAGTGAGATAAAAATCCATTATAGAGATAATATCATTGGAGTGAGAATAAATCAATGAAATAATTATGTGTAAAAATTTTAAATCTAAAAAATAAAATTTTAAATACATTATAAAATAATTATAGGTCATTTCATATATATTCTTGGTATAACTTAACCAAGGACATATAAGTTTAGCCTAATGAATGGAAATTGAGTTAAGAAATCTCTTAACTTGAGTCTGATTTGTCATGTTTTTCCTCTATATTCCTGATTAATAAACTTATGTTAATTATTTACTTATTTAAAAACCTTTTAAAATTTTATTATTAATTTTATTTCACTTATAAATAGTTTATATATAATCACTTAATCAATAATGTTAAAGTTGGATGTTTTGACCATATCCAATTTATGTGTCAAAACTGACTTTGATATGTCAAATATGGTCACTAAGGTCATTTTTTAAACATATATAGAATAATAAAAATGAAATAATTATAAAAATTTTAAATCAATTATACTTTTAAAATCATACAGGAAATATTGTTATGAAAAATGAACCAACGTTAGGATCATGGAGATTGTAGGTCGTACGTACGCATAACATTCTCATTTTTTCAATGATTATTATGGAAAAAAGGTAAGTAACATTTATCTTTAAAAAACTAAAATTATATCATAAATAACATATTATTTAATTATATATACTTATATATATCATTCTTGTGAAGTGGTGGTGAAAAAGTAAGAATCACATCACTTCAAGGTGGCATTAGTCCACACGTCTATGAATGACGTTATCACTTTTTCAGTGTGTGAAATGGAAAGAATAAACAGATATGATATATCTATATATAGATAATTATATCATTAATATCATGGATATTTCATTTATATAATATTTTTTAAACCCATCCTTAATACATTCCATGTAAATTGTGAACGTATCACATCACTTTAAGGAGGCGGTAGTCCACACATCCACAAATAATGTTATCGTATTCCAAAAAAATGGAAAGCATAAAGGTATGTGTCATATAATAATTACATAAGTATGAATAAATTATTAATATCATATATATAATATAAAAAATATTATTTCCATCATAATTCCCAACCATGATAGATGTTAAAGGAAAAACAAATTACTTCATTTTGCGAGGCCATAGTTCTCCATACACATGAACAGTGATTTTGTTACCCATTTGCTGGATGTGTGTGTAGGTGTAGGTAGAAACCTTAACAAAAAAAATATCAGTATATTTAGTATACTTATGTTATTATATAATCATTGAATAATACAAATTAAAGGGGTGGAGAAATAAATAAAATAAAAATAATTGTTAAAGAATGTTACCTATTATTTGGGTAAATCCTTTAGATTTTCACCATAGGAAATCCTTGGTTTTATTTTTAAACAATGTTAGGATTCTGGGATGATAGAATATATTTTGGGATATTATTTTGGTATGTTTTGGTTAATAAAAAATTGCTTTAGAGGTGTGAATAATGGGAGAGAGTGAATGCCCTTTTATTGAGGGGGAGGAGTGGCATTCTTATAAATACAAAAATATAAACACTATTGGGAGGTATACTTTACCTCATATCATTACAAAATGACAAATAATGGAGTGTAGTGGAATTATTTTCAATCCACACTCATAACACACAAAATAAATGCATTTTTTAAACATTTTATTCCATAACTCCTAAATTTCCTTATTTTTTCATTTTGGTTTTTCATTAAGGTAACAAGTTATCTAACCTATTTAATTCATCCATTATGACTAAATTATAGTGAGACTTATTATATAATTTATAACCACTAATTTTAAATATGAAAACTAAATTATAAAATAAAAATACCATGAGTTTTGGAAATTAAATTTAACAGAATCGCATGTAATGCCCAAAAATAATGTTTTAACCCTAACTGTGCAAACAATGTTTTTATTATTTATGAGTCAATATATTCATTATAAAAGACCAATTGGTCCATTAATGGATCATATTTGATATTTATTAAAATTTAAAATCACTTTATAGAAGATAGTATTTTTGTAATTTTTAATCATTTAATAAAATATAATTTCTTATAAAACAACATTAATATCAATTTTGAAAATATATATTTAATTAAATTTAAAAAAATCAATACAATATTTAAATTAAAATATATTAGGTTCACGGATTTTTATCATGATATATTCATATAAAAAAATAATTTAATACAAAAATTTATTCTATTTACCTTACTTCTAATATTTGTTGTATCATTTATTTTATTTTGTTATTGACTAATTAATTCATGTGTTGCTGTCTGATAGAGCTAATATTTTCCACATTTTTTGTATGAAATTCAATTGTTTTAATCATCCCAAATAATCAATTTGAGCTTATATGAATTAATTTTGGATTTATGATGTGTTTTGAGCAAAATGGTGAAAAACGCATAATTCTGGATTTTAGACAGATTTTTACATCAAGGGTATTTTAGTCATTTAATAAAATATATAAATCTAAATTTTCTGATTAAATTTTTTTTAGAATCCTGATTTTATTTATTTCAACTTTTTCTTATAGAATAGGAGCTTATTCGGCAATCTAAATGGACTAAAAATTCATTGAAGTTGGAAACTTTTCCGGGCGGACAGCGTGGACCACACCACCGTAATAGAACCCAAACTCGTCCTAAACACATTCAAATGGGTTTTTTCTACCTGGGATAGAACGAGGATATATTTTAACAGATCTAAAATAAATTTGGGGAAGTTTTGAAGTCATTAAGGTGTCCATTAAAATACATACTTTTGGAGAAACCTTCCTGGAAGCTTCATCCAGAAACAGAAACTGCCAATGAAAAATTCATAACTCCTTCATCCGGTGTCCAAAGGAATTAAAATTTGTAGGGTGAACGGAAAACATATTTTTTAACAACTTTTAATAAAGGTTCCACATGTGAAACTTCAATTTAATGGGTCAATAACGCGAAAGCCTTCGGAGTACAGATTTATGAATATAAAATGAGGCCCTCACCTCCTTCCCAAATCATCCCATTCTCGATCCATTCCTTTAAGGAAAAAAGGAGGAGATCTCTACTGAGGGAGTCCGGCCACAAATATTCCACATTTATTTTTAATTTATTTATTTTCTTTATTTTTTTTTGGGTTTTCAATTGTAATTTATATTACTAATAGATTAATGCATTATTTTTATTTCTGTGTCCACCCATCCACCCTATTTTCTTCTTCATCTTTTCTCCTTATTTTCTTATTTTATTCTTCTCATATTATCCACCATGACATCTTACCCTCAAATATCAGGGGTTAACCCAAGACTTGGTCCGGGGGAGGTATGTGGAAATTTCAATTATTTTGTGCTTAAATTCCTATGTTTTAATAAGTTTGTGATGAGCAAGAGTGATGTGCACGGGTGTGGCGATCGTCCACCATGACACTGATCTCTAACTCATTTCTATTCCTTTATTAAATCTTTTCCCTCCATTTTACTGGATAAAATCTCTTCATATGATGGAGTTGAGCCATTCAGTGGTTGAAATGGCATATGATGGAGCCAGGTCTTGGAAGATGTCACACTCTCGATCAAGGTCTTTCATCAACCTTGATTATAGGAGGAGGTGAAGTTAAGATTGATAAATGAATTCAAAATTTCACACCAATAAATAAAATAATATTAATTCAAGAATGAGATCTCATAATTGAATTATCAAACTTAATTTAAATACCAACAAGGAAAATGATGGAACCCACAAACCAACCCATAAAGGCCAAGTTCTTTCTCAATTAATTGCCTTTTTTCATTGCATGTTAGTTTTATCTTTTATTTAAATTAAATTGCATTCCATTCCTAGATTAAATAAAAACAAACAAAAATAAGTAGTTTCATGAATAAGATTAAGTGAGTGAACGAACTGAAAACACTCCTCAAGTGAGACGACCCTGGTTGGTCTCTATGCTGCACTAGGAAAACACAAAAATACGCTTTTTCCATGCCCTATGACAGGCATGCATCAAAACTGTCATTGTTTCCGGGGTGCTAATAGGTTGTTTACTTTTTATATTTTCAAATTTTAGATAGTTTTTATTTTTTAAAAAAATCAAAAAATTATTATTTTCCTATGATTCATTCAAATTAAAGTTATTATGTATGGAATAATTACTCACAGGTGCAGGAGGAAGAAACAGACTACGGTGTGGAGGCCTTCCAATGAAGGGTTGATGCTCTAATGATAGGGTTTAAACAAAAGGAAAGAGGACTTGAAACATGGATCTCACTTGAATATTTGATGGCCATGGATGATGAACTCAAAACTGACATTCAAAGATTCATGGCTAAGAAAGAAGTGCCACCGGTCTTCCCAAATTTCACTGAAGAAATCCAAGAATTTGAATCCAAACTCGAAATAGAGGAGCCTGAATACCTACCTCCATCATGTGATGATCAACTCCAAGATTAACTTTCCATCAAAGAAGATATTCATGTTAAACCAACTCAGGGAGATGATACATTCTTGAACTCAAATTATTTTAATTTTGTGGAAACGAATTTGGGTATATCTCCCAATTTTTTTGAATTTTTAGAATTAGATGACTTCTATTATGACCTAGAGGATGAAGAGACAAAAGAATATGCACCTGTTGAGGAACACCTGGAGCTCTCAGAAGTCATGGAATATCTACTGGTGGACCCCAATCATAAAGAGATCCAAGTTGCTGAGTAGAAGGAAATCAGACAAGAGGCTAAAGCCTCCTTGAATCCAGTGCTGGAATACAAGATGGTTGCACAAGTAGCAACAAAAGATGAGGAGGTTTCGTACTTCATCATACCCCCACCATGAAAACTATACCAAATTTCAAAGGGGTTAGATCTGGTATACTCTATACATGGAGTCCTCCTCAATAAGAACAAAGAATTACATAGTAGGAAGATCCACATGTGGTGGTTCAAATAAAAGAAGCTTCATCCACCGATATATTTTGCATAAAATCTGGTACTGCCCTCTAGAGGTAGTAAAAGATTTCAGGGCCCACTTGGGGGATCATACCAAGATTTATCCTTTACATGTTTTTTAGTACTTTCATTTTCAATATTAGGAATCTAAATTTCAAATTCAGTATTAGGAATTATTCTAGAATGTTTCCCACTCCCTCTTATCATTTTAAGCTTTAATGACATGATCTTTGTGCTTAATTGAGTTGTTTTCTTTTATTGGTTCATGATGGCAGAAGGAAACCCAAAGCATTGGACTAAGAGGACCAGAGATTTATTTCAAAAGGTAGTTCACATTGTATGATTACCTCTTAATCTCCTTACATTTTTTTGTGAAAAATATGATTTGATATTTAAAGATACGAATTTCATACCCACACTTGAATTAATGCTTAACCTGCCTTATCTAGGAGACATTAGTTTCCTAGTAATCCAGTGATTCCATGTTTTAGATTTTAATTTTAATGATATTGAATGAGTAAAATGGAAAATTGAATGTTTAATGTGAATCATGGATATTGAAATGATAACTCATAATTTAAGGGAATTAGTTTATTTATGTAAATGAAATTTCCCTACCATTTTTCATACATTGAATTTATGAAATTCATTTGAATTAATTTATTATTATTGATCATGCCTTGATTTATTGTCAAATATCATATGTCTCATTCCTGAGAGGATTTCTAGACCAATTACTTCTTATTTATTCTTGAGCATATTTCTTGAGCGATCTTGGGACATGTCACTGACGAGAACTTGCATTTGAAATTGTCGAAGCTGTGACTGTGAAAAAACATATTTAAAATGATTAAGGCACCTTTTTAAAAGCCCTTATCCTTAAAATACCACCTTTACATCAATCCTTCTTTTAACCCATAGAGACCATGAATGGCCTTTATAGGGATGATCCATGTTTCAAGCCATTTTTATCCATTCCTACCTTACTCTTGGTATTTTCATGATATTTTAAAGTTAAAGGGTTGGGGTAAAGAGAATCATGGTGGACGGGATGATACACATTGTAAGGAAGAAGTGTGGGGGTGTTATTATGGGAATTTTAAAAGGTTGTGAAATCGTTTATTATACTATATTGTTTTCCCCTCTTGAATTGAAAAAAAAATGACAAAAATGACAAAAATATCAAAAAAAAGAAAAAAAATGGGTTGTGATTTGGGAGAACCAAAAATCACCATTTTCCATACCGACGATCTTATGATCATGTGTGGTTAGGAGATGGATGTGAGGTTTTATCTTATCATGATTTTTGAAAAAAGGAAAAAAATTACCAAATAAAAAAAATCAAGAGGGTACACAAATCATCCATTATGCATACTTGATCATAACCTTTTCTTTGAGTTTTGAGAAGTGGGTGTTTCTACTTTGAAGGGGATAATTTAATTACAATTTTAATTTTAATATCATTAATTTTACTTCAGATATTAGCCTCCTCCTTGAGCCTTAGTTTTTAAAGCATCAAATCCTACCAACCTTAAGCCTCAGAGTCATTTGAACCTTTATTTCAAGTCCTCATGATTTTATGTGCCTTTTGTCTTTACAAAGTAGAGAAAGTAATTATTTTACAAGATTATGGACAAGGTGTATATTCTCACGATATGAGAATAACTATAATTGAATTGTATAATGAGAGATGAGAGGAAAAATTCAAAGGTGAGGTAAATCATGATGTGGCATTCTTAATAATAATGAATTGAGAAGCCTGAATGAAAGAGAGAAGAAGTTCCATTTTTTCATAGGGGAAAAGTAAAATACATGATTTAATTGTTTCTTTGAAAAATGGGAAATTAAATTTATATTTTATGTGTATTTTTTTAATATTTGATTTTACATTGAAAATTATTAAATTTTATTACTTTGGAATTTGAATATTGGTAACATTGGTGTCCTCTCAATTCCATGTTGAGATTTTATGCTTGAGGACAAGCATAGTTTAAGTGTGGAAGAATTGATAGAGCTAATATTTTCCACATTTTTTTATGAATTTAAATTATTTTAATCATCCCAAATAATCAATTTGAGCTTATATGAATCAATTTTGGATTTATGATGTGTTTTGATCAAAATGATGAAAAACGCATAATTCTGGATTTTAAACATATTTTTACATCAAGGGTATTTTAGTCATTTCATGAAAAATATAAATCAAAAATTTTGTGTTTAAATTTTTTTTATAATTATGATTTTATTTAATTAAACTTTTTCTTCTGGACTAGGAGCTGATTCGTCCATCTAAAGGGACTAAAAATTCATTGAAGTTGGAAATTTTCAGTGCGGACAGTGTGGACCCCACCACCGTAATGAAACCCAAACTCGTCCTAAACAAATCCAAATGAGTTTTTGTCACCTGGGATAGCACTAGGATATCTTGGAACGGATCTAATACAAATTTGGGGAAGTTTTTAAGTCATTAAGGCTGTCATTAAATGACATAATTTTGGAGGAACTTTCCTAGAAGCTTCATCCAGAAACAGAAACTGCCAATGAAAAATTCCTAACTCCTAAATAAGGTGTCCAAAAAATATGAAATTTTTAGGGTGAACTGAAAACATATTTATGAACAACTTTGAAGAAGGGTTCCGCATGTGAAACTTCCATTTAATGGGTCCATAACGTGCAAACTTTCGGAGTACATATTTCTGCCTATAAAAGGAGGCCCTCACCTCCTTCCCAAATCATCCCATTCTTCATCCATTCCTTCAAGGCACCAAGGAGGAGATCTCCACTGAGGGAGGCCGGCCACAAATATTCCCCATTTATTTTTAGTTTATTTATTTTCTTTATTTTTGTTTTGGTTTTCAATTGTAATTTATATTTCTAAAAGATTAATGTATTATTTTTATTTATGTGTCCACCCATCCACCCTATTTTCTTCTTCATAATTTATTCTTATTTTCTTCATTTATTCTTCTCATATTATCCACCATGATCTATTACTCTAAAATATGTGGGGTTGACCCAAGACTTGGCCTGGGGGAGGTATGTGGAAATTTCAATTATTTTGTGCTTAAATTCCTATGTTTTAATAAGTTTGTGATGAGCAAGAGTGATGTGCATAGGTGTGGCGATCATCCCCCAAGATACTGATCTCTAACTCATTTATATTATTTTATTAAATATTTTCCCTCCCTTATACTGGATACAAGCTCTTCATATGATGTATTTGAGTCATTCAGTGGTTGAAATGGAATACGATGGAGCCAGGTCTTAGAAGATGTCACACTCTCGATCGAGGTGTGCCATCAACCTTGATTATTGGAGGAGGTGAAGTTAATATTGCTAAATGCATTAAAAATTTCACACCAATAAATAAAATAATAGTAATTCATGAATGAGATCTCATAATTTAATTATCAAACTTAATTTAAATACCAACAAGGAAAATGATGGAACCCACAAACCAACCCATAAAGGCCAAGTTCTTTCTCAATTAATTTCCTTTTTTCATTACATGTTAGTTTTATCTTTTATTTAAATTAAATTTCATTCCATTACTAGATTAAATAAAAACAACCAAAAATAAGTAGCTTAGTGAATAAGATTAAGTGAGTGAACGAACTGAAAACGCTCCTCAAGTGAGATGACCATGGTCAGCCTCTATGCACAGTAGGAAAACACAAAAATACGCTTTTGCCACGCCCTGTCATAGGGCATGGAAAAACAATTATTTCCTAAGTTAAAATGCAGTAATTTGGTTGACCTAAGATGTCTCTCGAAGGGGAGTTCACACAAAATGGTTTGTCACTTTTAAATGAGGGTAAAAATTGTGTGTTTTTTAGAAAATGATTGAATGGAAATTCAAATTCAAATGATTGAAAACTATGATATTAAAAAAGTGATTTGGTCGGGATCGGTTTCTTAATTGTAATTCTATCCTTGTTCAATTTAATTCAATCATCTTCTTCTTAGTTGATTAAAGTGATTTTCCACAATCGTTTCCTCTCACTACTTTGGGGAAATTATGATGGTGAGAGAAAACCTTACCAAGATCTCGGTTTGGTCAACTCTCCTTCCATGTGTAAAATAGTTGTATTGAATATCCTTAATTGACATGGGAAATACCTGATCAGGTCTTCTTTATCCTAAACAATCAAGAACATTTACTACCCCTTTTACACATAATGACAATCGTTGAGTACTTCACCACTAATCCCTGGTCTATTCCATCGTATATAAACCAGAAATTAATGGAGGGAGATAATGATTATTTTACCAAGGCCAAAATTAGTAACGAAATTAAAATTCAAGAACAATCACACTTTATAATAAAATCCACTATATTAAATTGAAAACAACTTTGACGAAGAAATAAATTTCATTCAATTACGTCCAAGAACTCAAGCATTACAAAATGGAAAACCAACCCTTCCCCAATCACTCAAAATGTTTACCCCACCATGGTAAGGGTAATCGAGATGAATGAGGAATAATATGGCATTAAAAAACTATAAAAAAGGAAACAAATAAAATAGAAATCCTAAAATTTCACCTCCTTGATGTCCAAGGAGGAATGGGATGGAATGAGAGATGATTTAGGAAGGAGGTGAGGGCCTCCTTTTATAGGTAGAAATCTGTACTCCAAAAGTTTGCGCATTATTGACCCATTAAATGGAAGTTTCATGCATGTAACCCTTCTTTAAAGTTGTTCATAAATATGTTTTCCGTTCACCCTACAAATTTAAGATTCTTTGGACAGCGGATGAAGTAGTTAAAAATTTTTCATTGGCGGTTTATGTTTCTGGATGAAGCTTTTAGGAAGGTTCCTCCAAAAGTATGTCATTTAATGGCCACCTTAATGACTTCAAAACTTCCCCAAATTTTTTTTAGATTCTTTCCAATATATCCTTGTGCTATCCCAGGTGTAAACACCTCATTAGGGTGTGTTTAGGCTGCGTTTTGGTTCTGTTACGGTGGTGGGGTCCACGTTGTCCGCCCGGAAAAATGTCCAACTTCAATGAATTTTTAGTCCCTTTAGATGGACGAATCAGCTCCTGGTTCAGAAGAAAAAGTTGAGGGAAATAAAATCAGAATTCTAAAAAAAATTAATCACAAAATTTGGATGTATATTTTTCATGAAATGACTAAAATACCCTTGATGTAAAAATCTGTCTAAAATCCAGAATTATGCGTTTTCACCATTTTGCTCAAAACACATCATAAATCCAAAATTGATTCATATAAGCTCAAATTTATTATTTGGGATGATTAAAACAATTGAAATGCATAAAAATGTGGAAAATATTAGCTTTATCAGTGTTTCTTAAACATTTAATGTAGTTATATCATCTATAAAGTTTATATATAAATTATTATGATAACAAAATTTCATTTATATTTTAAAATAATATTTATAACCAAACCTATATAGTTGTTCCCTATAACCGAATATTTGTAGAATATAAAAGGAATAAATGTACATTTTTTGTCATTTTCTTTTCTTAACTTATTATATAGGTCACTTTATTGAATATTATTCCCAATAGCTCATAAAAATTGAAACAATGGTCATTTGGGTTAATATATTTCCAAAAGGGGGATTTTATACATGTTTATAGGTCACTTGGCCCCTTAAGATTAATGTTTAACCACTAATTAAACTAATTTTTACCTTAATCGTTGTAATTACTTGAAATTTCATTCACTGATATTTTTTATCAAAAAATTATGTTTACCTTAATAGACATTATAAATTATTATGATCCAAAATATGGAATCCATTTTTTCAAATTCCAATCACATAATTGCCAGAATTTAATTTAAAATTGATCTCATGGACAGGATGAAACAACGGGTTTTTAATGTAAAAAGTTCAAAAAAAATTAAATGTTTTTATATCCAATTTCAATGTGAAATTGATTAAAATGACCTAAATTGGATTTTTTTATTTATAATTTAACCAATTATACCTTAAAATAAATTTAAAATATAATTTAACTATATAAATAAATTATATGAAAATGTAGTTTTCAATGAAAAATTAGTGTCATTCACTATTCATCAAAATATGAAAGTTCTCGAAAAAAATACTAAAAATTCACCCAAATTAGATTTTGATATTTCAATTTAAAAAATGAATTTTATTTTTTCAAATAAAATTTTTAAAAGTTTCAAAATTTAGTTTTAAAACAAGTCTTCCATTAAAAGGTGGTAAAACTACCTTTTAAAAATATACAAATTTTTATGCTTAAAATTGTATTTATTCTTATTTTATGCATATAAAACATATTGGATGAATTAAAAAATATTTTATTGAATATATATAATATAAATTTCATTATGATATTTCACTAATATTGATTAATTAAATTTTTTAAGGTAAAATTCCTTTGAGAGCATAAAAATAGTTTTTCATAAAAACACATCCTTTATATTCAATTGATCTTTATTTTAATTTATAATTAATTTGGAACCAATAACTTCATATTTAAAAATGTTTAAAATATACTTTCATAATTTAGTTAATCTTATCCATTCCCTTCATTCCAATAGTTAGGTGATACTATCATAATAATATTAGTAATATATTGTCGTTCGGTAAGACTCGGGATTGTGTGTAACATAAGTCATCAAAGGAACTTGATGTTTTTTGTAATGCAGTATAAACTTGATGTTGCATATAATGAAAGATAAATTTTATATTTTGTGCAACATAATCTATCAAATAATTTAAATTAATTTTATAGAACATATTTCTTAAAATCTTGGGATGTTACAATAAATGTCCACAATGAGTACACATTGAGCCCCTATGTGTGTACTGTAGATGTCTAGTTATGTGAAGTACACATTATGTGTCCAAATTGAATATATTGTGTACTTTACTTGTTTATATGTAAATATTAAATTTAAATCATTACTAAATTAAACCTCATCAAACTTAGTTTTGTGGGTTATTAAATTGAAATTACACACTAGTCATTAGGTTTTATATTATATTAAATGATTAATTAATTCTGTGTAACATTCAAAACTAAAAATTGATATATGCGCACTATATACTAAATACTCGACACATTAAATTATACAGGAAACGTAATATTCATCTATTCTGTGTGGTATTAATTGTTATCTTGTCTAGAATTTCCATATTTTAATAATCACAAATCATTTTTATGTTACTTCTAACCTTTATTATGCTTTATGAAAGATAATTATATTTCTAGAAAATGGTGCAAAAGTCTTAAACCAATCATAAATCTTATCCATAGTTAATCAACCACATGAAAAATGCATTGACTGTAAGATCATAGGATCGGCCATGAAGGATATATGGCAATGGAACCAAGTAATTGTGAGACAAAAAAAGTGACCATAATACTAACCAATCAATTACATGTTGAATCTCAAGTTACCACCACGATAATGATTTTTTGCGAAGGCATGGATAAACCACACGCCTTCTGAATCGATCATAACTGATTTATCACCAATTATTAGATCAACTGCATGATAAATCTATCAACCATGAATCCATATAGAAGTAATTGTGAGTCTGTCAAAAATATAAATAAGTAAAGAATCAATCACAAAACTATATGAAGATATAGTGGTGATTAGTCTCAATTTGAAAAATTATTGGATCAATCATAAGTGTAAGATGATCGACCATAAGTTCAAATGATCAATCGTACATCCTATTAAGGAATCTGACCAAAAAATTTGCAAAGTATTGAATTGATTGTGAATTCTAAAATAGAAACCCTAAAGAGACCATACTTTAATGTAAGTTTTATATTATTAAATATATTAACTCAACTACTTTTCTATGTAGAATTAAATATCTATCAAAATAATTGAATGATCTTTAATTTCATAGTGAAGTAAGAAGATCTTAAATAATGATTTCTCAATAGCTCTTTTCAAAGAAAGATTATTCCTTTAAAATATTGAAGATGTGTGGCATGAAATATATAGATATAAGGAAATAGCACGATATAAAGACATCAGAATTTTTCATGAATAAAAACAAAAAACATATACTTTATTTCAAACATCTGTTACAATCTGCTCTCACCTGAACTTCAATGAAAAATCATATAATACCTTCTCTTCTTCATGTATAATTTCTAAATCAAATGATGAAATCAAAAAGATAAAACTACCTTCATAAAAACAAAACTATTATCTATTATGTATTGAATTATTTCACTTATCTTATTCTATTTTTCTTAATCTTTGAGTTGTGTGTGCTTTACATTATACATATTTTAAGAAATAGTTCCTATGCTGAATTGGAGAGTGAAAGATACTCTCTATCTCTCTCATTTATTTATTTTCTCTCACATGAAGAACTATGTAAGAGGTTTTGTATCCTATACTTCCTATGTGAAGTTATTTCTCTTTTGTCCTCCCACATAGAACTATAGGAGAGGATCTATATATCCTATATAGCCTTTTGTGCTATTGTGTAAAACCTAGTCTAGGTTTTGGATGAGTTTATTTTATTAATAAACTACTTGGCAGTGGGTGTTTTCCATGTAGATAGAACTAGGTCTCTACTTGAGACTGAACCTATGGAATTTATTCCAATGTGTGTTTTTCATGTTTTGTTTACTAGGTTTTAAAAAAAATTATCTATTTTTAAAACTCAATTTAAGAACATTACTTTGATAATTAAATTAAATTTTTGTTTGTATATACTGTGTTTGATCCTAGTAAAAATGTTTCAAAATTTAAAAGAGTTTTAAACGTGTTTAACTAAGTTGTGATTCAAATTTTGAGAATATTTTTGAATAATAAAATTATGTACTTCTATTATTTTAGTTAATTGGGTTGTTTTTATAAATTGGGTGATTTAAGTTTTAAATTTTAATTGGAAATTCAATTCACCCTTATGTTATTTATAAATTTCTATCTTTATATATAATAATCATCAAGAAAGAACTTCCACTAACGTGACTCATTATTATAATGGTACAAACTATGTTTAGTGGAAAATCAAAATGAAAATCTATATAGAGAGCATGGGTTTTGATATTTGGATTGTAATCGAGGAAAAATATAAAAACCCAAAGCTGCTAGAGTAAAATGGAGTGATTCCACTAATTTTTCATATGATTATAACTATAAATATATGAATGAATTATAATATGAATTAAGGGAAGATGAGTTTAATATAATTTCTTCTTATTTTACTACATATAAAATCTGGGACACACTTTCAATATCTCATGAAGGAACTTCAGACATTAGAGAAATGAGTTAGAATACTTATATTATTAAATACAATAAATTCAAGATAAAACCTAATGAATCCATTTTTGATATGTATCTCAAGTTTAATGATATTTTAAACACTATGCATTCACTTGGGAAAATAATTTTAGATAAAGATCAAGTGATGTGACTACTATGATGCTTACTTGATAAGTGGAGTGGAACCTCTATTTCCATCAGAGAATCCTGCGATATAAGTAAATTTCTATTAAAGGGGATTATTGAAAATACCATGATGTACGAGGAGGAACTGATAGTGAACAAAGAAAAATAAAATGAACCAAAGAGAAAATTATTAGCTTTAAATAATTTTGACTCAAATATAAAAGGTAAAATCAATGATGAATTTTTGAGTGAGGATGAATCACCTTTATACAGTGATGCGGAAATAGCTCACCTGGACAGAAGATTCAAAAAGTTATATAAGAAGAATAAATTATTTAATAAATAAAATTATGGAGGAAAATATAACTAAAAAGGGAATTTGAGAAAGGAGAGACAATCATGTGAAGTAACCTATTAAGAATGTAAAAGAAAAGGACACATAAAATTTTAATTCACAAAGATGAAATATAAGAAAAGATGTGAGGACAAATGAAAAAGGATGAAGAGTGCTATAAAATCCTCCTGGAGCACCTCAGAGGATGTCTTAAGTGACTCTTACTCAAGAATAGAAGTCAAAGTTAATAGATCTAACATGTGTTTCCGGAAAAATAAACATCTTATGTATCAAATATTTTTCCTTCATAACCTGATCATATTTTAAATATTTATAAAATATAAAATAATGAAGAAAATATGAGCAGTGAAGATTTATTCAAATACAGTAATATGCTGGAAGAAACATTCAATGAAATGAAAGATATATATAAAAGTTTAAAGAAGAAGCATGTCATATCAGTTCACTTTAAATCTTAATTTTCTATAAAAGGTGGGTCTTATTTATATACATTCTATAAAGAATATGGATTGGGGACTCGACCTCGTGACCAGCACCCCAAACCCCAACCCCCCAACCACCTCAGCTACCTATGTGGGGCATAAATCTGAATTTTATATAGAGAATTATAAGAATAGTTAGTTGTTGAAAGAAAATAATGAAATCAAAATTTCTAATTAGAAACTCAAAAAGGATCTGTTAAGGTTTAAAATGGTATAGAAACCTTAACCAAGATTCTTGGTAAACAAACCACACCCAAGTATGTAGATGGGATTGGTTACCAGCCAGGTTAAAGAAGAATTTATAAGAATAAGTTTTTTACTAGATCAAGCTCTTCCAACACTATAAACAATTCTTATTCCTATGAACCAGAAAAAAAATAATTTCTAAAATTTTAATGTCTATTTATAGGAGACTAGTTAAATATATTTGGATTCTTAAATATTATATTACTAACATTTATGGACCCAAGAAAGTATGGGTACCAAAATCATTTCTTGTATAATTTTCCTGTAGGAAAATTTCTTGAAGAGTTATAATAAATGATTCTAGTATCTTAATATTGGATGTTCTAGACACATTACTGGTGAACACTCAAGTTTAAAGTGTATTATCAAGCTAGATGGTATAAATTTCACTTTCGGTGACAATACCAAGGGAAATATAAGTGTACTTAGTCAAATCATAAATTCTAGTACTATTTTGATTTCTAAAGTTTTATTTGTATATGAGTTAAAGTATAATCTTCTTAGAATATAATCATTTTTTGATGATGATTATCAAATAAAGTTTAAAAATAATTCATTAAAATATTATGATTCTAATCATGTTTTAGATTTTACTGCTTTGTGAAGTGATAATGTTTATCCTGTTTTTTTTATTCATTATTTTCCTAAAATATTTCTTGGTTATGTTCCTTTCACAAAGAATCTTAGATTTTTTATAGGATACTTGGCCACTTTAATCATAACTCACCTAGAAAGATAACTATTAAAGTATTAGTTAAGTATCTTCCTAGCCTATAATTCCCAAAAGACAAAGTTTTTAACCCATTTCAATAGGGAAAATAGCATAAGATATCTTTCAAATCAAAGAATTAATTTTCAAATTATTAACCCCTAGAGTTGGTTCACATAGACTTTTTTAGACCCTCAATAATTTTTAGCTTAAATGATAAGAATTATGTTTATGTTCTAGTATATTAATTTTCTAGATACACCTGGTATTATTTTTATCTCACATAAGTTAAGTTTATTCCTATTTTTCAAAATATGCAAAATCTGTATAAAACCTTAGTGAAATTTATGTTAAGACCTTAAGACGTGATCATGTTCATGAGTTAAAAAATCAATAATTTGAATATTTATTCTCACAGAATGGCTATAATGGCAACACTTCGGCTCCTAGGACCCCACAATAGAATGGTGTAGTGAAAAGAATAACTAGAACTCTTTAAGAAATTACATGGATCATACTTAATTAGTATAACCTATCTATTTAATTTTGAGTAAAAGTATTGAATAAATATTTTTATATTATAAATAGAATTATTATTAGACAAATTTTAAGGAAAAATCCATATGAGTTATGGAATGGAAGAAAACCAAAGGTTAATAACTTTAGAGTTTTTTGATACAAAGCCTTTATACTCAATATGAAAGATAATTGGGATTAATTTGTATCCAAAAGTGATGAATAAATATTCTTTGGTTATTAAAATCCATTAAATCATACTAGGTATTCAATAAGAGAACAAAAATTTTATAAGAATATATAAATATCAAATTTGAGGAAATAGATCCACATGATACTAAGACTTATTTATAAAACATTGAGGATAATATTTCAAATTTGAATATTAACTCCTCAACCAAACCTAGTGATAATTCTTTAAAACCTATTCAAGACAAATCACAATTTTTTTGAGGAATTTTTTGAACCTAAACCTAAAGATGAAAATGAATTACTAAATACGTATATCCTTATATCCATTAAGACTCATAAAAATCATACCTTAGATGATAAAGTTGGAGAGCTAGATAGATGAACTTAGACTAAATTTACTCTTAGAAATCGATTTGAACATCGAGCCTTTTTATCATGGATTGAACCTAAGAACATCACTAAAGTGATAGATTATGAATTATGGGTAATGGATATGCTGCCACGACCTGTCCTCGGGGCCCGTGCCGTGACTACCCCAAGCCCGTCTTCCATAGGCCAGGGGCTGGCGACTAGCACCAAAGGCGTAAATCCTGATAACTGGGAAGGCATTGCCTTTATAAAAGTAAACAAAACACCACAGAGTACAAGCAGAAGTAAAACACTAAGTACAAAGAGAAGTGTTGAAAGGTAAATGGGCCAGAATTCAAACCCAAATGAAAGTAAAACTACAATTGGAAGAAAGGAAGAAGCTCCTGGGTCATCCTCCTCGGATCCTACCTGAAGGGTAGGTACAGATAGCCTCCACAACGCTCTCACCCGTCAACCTCCTCCGTGTGTCGTCTCGCCGTGAAGTCCACCTCCAGATACTGACTCGTCATGTAGTCCACCTCCGGGTACTGACTCGTCGTGTAGTCCACCTCTGGGTACCGTCCAGTCCTCGAACACTCGGCCTCCGTTAGCACTACTCGTCGTCTGCAACCAACACAACGAGGTGCGGGCATAGCCCGTGCAGGGGTGAGTATAACGATACTCAGTAGGGACCCCGAGACCCTCAAGGTCTCACTAAAACCAACATGGATAACCACAAAGAAGATATCAACAGATAACCTCTACTTAGGTATATGCCCATGCATATACCTAAGTTATCAAGTAACCCATCTCAATCATGAGGAAACCACCAAGATCATGAAATTAACAGATAACCACTACCCAGGTATATGCCCATACATATACCCAAGTTATCAAGTGACCCATCTCAATCATGAGGTAAACAAAAGGTTAAAAGTCTCAGCTCAAACAAGGATTTTCATTATCGAAACCGTAACTGCTGAAGAGCCCCGTCTCTGGAGTGTACAGTGGTTCTGTCACGACTCCGAGGTATTGCTCACTAACCTAAGACTGCTGAGGTACTCCTCCTGTCGAGTACTGCGGGTCAGCCACCCAAACACAGTAGTGCTTCCCGCCGGGGTATGCCACCCAGACACAGTAGTGCACACCCCCTAGTATCCTACTGAGGTACTCTCTGGATGAGTATTGTGGGTCTGCACTTTCACACAGGTAGTTCTCCGTCCGCCATGGGTCTGCACCTCACAAATTAGTGCTCCGTCCACTGGGCTAGTCAACTCACTCCAAGTCGAGTCGGTCAAGCAGTCGTCAGGTCTCAGTCGGCTACACGGTCTCCATACTCCGCACGCTCGTCTCTGGGAGGGTCCGCTCCACGAGCTACAGGTCTATACTCCAAGTATCTCAAAGTCCCACGAAGAAGTATCTCAAGGGACCGCCTCGTCATAGGGGTCTCAACGCAACAGACGGCGTGTCAATCGGACGCCCGGTCTGTGAGTTACTAGCCTTTTCGTCCTCGGGGCACGGTTGGTTTCGTGTGCGAACCAATCCGGCCGTAACCCAACTATACCCAGAACTCTCATAGGGTATACTCATAGGGACCGTTTCTCAACGTGATCACCAACGCCGCTGACGGTTCGTCAAATGGACGTCTGGTCTGAAAGACATCAGCTTTTCTGTTCTAGGGGCCTAGTTGGATTTCGGGTAAAATACAACCCGGCCACTATCCAACAGCAACCAAAACTCAGGCGAAGTATTCCAAAAGTTCCTTCTCATCAAGAGGAAAACAACGAGACAGACGGCGCGTCAATCGGACTCCCGGTCTGTGAGTTATTGGCTTTTTCGTTCCAGGGGCCCGGTTGGTTTCGTGAGCGAACCAACCTGACCGCACTCCGACGGCATCCAAACCTCGAGCAGAGTAAGACAAATTATCTGTCTCACTTAGAGTAATCCAACAAAGTCAACAGCACGTCTTTCGGACGTCCTTAGCTCAAGATATAAGTGTTTCCGCTCCGAGGGCCCGGTTGGTTTCGTATCCGAACCAACCCGGCTGATCCCAAATTATTCCAACACCTTGAGTGCGATATACTGAAATGACAGTCTCGTTCCAAGGATCTCTACGCAACTGACGTTGTGTCAATCGGAGGTCCGTAGCCCAAGATATGGTCAAAATACCTAAGAGGGTCTGAAAACAGGGGGTCTCGGCCCGGCCCGTCCGGCACAGCCCGGCCCGGCCGGCTCGGTCTGGCTCGACCGGCCCGCCGCGGCTCGGCCAGCGCGGCCGAGCAGAAGCCGCGGGCGGGGTGCGCAGCTCCCCCACCCTTGCCACTAATTGAGGCCGGCGGCGCGCCGCCACCACCTTCCGCGGACCACCGGACGCGCTCCGGTGGTCCGTTTCTCCTGCCGTCTTCACCAATGGTCCTCTCGGGACCCGATCTTCACTTCAAAGGGATTCAAAATCCATAGCGGCCTGCTTCGTCGTCGTCCATCGATCCACACATTGATAAACAGGTTGCGGAGGGTTGTCGGGCCGTGTTTGTTCAGCCCGCGTCTTCCGCGTTAGGTGTTAACAATTGGCAAACAATAACACATGATTTTAATCATTGACGAGGGTATAATTTATCCAAAATAAATTATACGAACACCTTGCAATCAAAATACCCACGCACGAAGGTTTAAAATTTTGAATGCGCGGCGTGAGGACGTTGTGCATTCTTGCCGCTCGATCCCGCGCGGCGTGACGATGTCGCACATCCTTGACGTTCTTTCCCACGCGGTGCGACGGCACTTCATCATTTTCTTTCAGACGTCACGTTTTTCTTGTCGTTCTTTCCCACATGGTGCGACGGCACCGCGTCACTTTCTTTCGAACCGCAATGACAAGAAAGAATAAAAAAAAGGGATGAGGATCGGTCGTGTTCATGCGGTCTGGCCTCCTCCCATTAAACGATAACAAGGGGTTCTTATTACTCATAGAACGTCAAATATAGAATCAAGAACAAAATGAAACGAACCCCTACATTTGATTCGTCGATTGACGTTCGTCGTTCGTTGACGGTGTTGCGGAAAGAAGACGATGAAGTTCGTCTTTCGCCGCGTTCGTCACACACTCCCAATCCCGAGCTATGTCGGCTGTGGAAGACACTACACGTCGGTAGGATCCGAGGGAGGAAGTCGAAGAAGGTTCTTGACGTTCGTCGCTTCCGTCGTTGAAGAGGCATCGTTCTTCGTTGAAGATGAAGTTCTTCAAAAGAGGGAAGAGCTCTCTTCTAAATTCTCTCACACAACCAAAACTCCAAAAATAAAATAAGGCCTCTCCTTATTTTATTATTTTTCCATGCATTAAAACTTACAAAAATTCAAAACCTAATTCACTTAATCAATTAAACAATGAGTTGTCTGATTAATTAAGTGATAGGTTGGCAAGAATTTAAGAGGGATAGAGGGGAGAGGAAGAGTTAAACAACTTAAGTGGGGGGTTTAGAGGAGTTAGGGAGTTATGGGGAATTTGAAAAGTTGGGGGCTCGTGTGGGCCCCACCACACATTATCCTCTCATTTATCCTCACATGGGTAGTTAGGTGCCACCCCAACTTCCCCATGTAGGATAAAACTACCTTAGACTTAAGAAATAAAATTGTCTCACAATTTTATTCATTCCTCAATTAAGCCACAAATTTTAACAACTCCTCCCGTGAAAACGCAACTCCAGAATAGGAATTCCTAAGAAAATACCGGCGCTGCGATTCCATCGGTGCCCTCGGAATTTGATTCCGAGCACCGGTTTCAAATATAGAAATTCCCGCTTGTTCGTTCACTAAACGTACCCGAGCCAAACTTCGGAAATTGATTCCGGGCACACCGGGCCTCGGAATCAGGTGCCGTTAGAAACTGGGTTCTTGTAGAATCCCAAAGAAAATTAAGAAAAAAATTTCCTTGAATTTTACGGGTCTTTACATTACTCTCACCTTAGGGATTTACGTCCCCATAAAGCTATAACAAAAACTAGGGAAACAAAAGTGGTACTGAGCACGCATCTGAACCTTCCGCTCTCATGTGCTCACCAGGAGGTTTTCGTGCTGCCTACAAAAGCGCACAAGAGGAATTGACCGTCCTTGTAGAACCCGTTCCCATTGATCCTCAACCTCTACTGGAACTCTGCAAAAGTCACCTCATCGCCCAAATCCAGTTCATCATGGTCGATGATATGCGAAGGGTCGAAAACGTATCTCCTCAATTGAGATACGTGGAAGTCATCATGAACCTGGTGCAACTGAGGTGGATGGGTCAAGCGGTAAACCACCTCGCCTACCCAGCTGTAGACCTAGAAAGGTCTGTTGAACCTCAGAGTTAACTTGCCTCCTTGGCCACATCTCCGTAAACCTCGTCGATGTGAGACCCGTATAAGGACGTGATCATCATCATCGAATCTAGAGGTCTCCAATTCCTGTTAGAACTGGAACTCAAAATGACTGTTGCCACGAGGGTAAGGTTGACCGACTCAAGAGTGATCGGTCGCACCCTCCTGTGAAAGAGTTTATCCTGTGCTTCCTAGGGTTTCCTTTTCGCCGACCAAGGAAAACCCTTCCCGATGTTTGCCTAAAACCGTCAATTTGAGTATGAACAGTTATAGCCCATTCCATACTCAAACTAACGTCGTAAGGCCTCGACGCTGCCACCAAGAGATTCCAACCGAAACTCTCGCCTCGAGGGTCTGACCACACCGTCAGCGTAAGTGTGATTATCGAGTCTTCTCCCAAGGTATCTCCAGACGTGAGGGTCAAGTCCACGGCTTACCGGAAACTCTAGGTCTGGGACAAGATTTGTGAAAGCGAGGAATGATTCATATCGACGTCTGTTACTACAGCATCTAGTAGTGGACACAGACTGTCCCTTAAATCATTTTTAGATCCATTGGGTCACACACCTTGACTGCATGCAGCCGCACTCTTCCTCCGCTCTCCAGCTCCCTGAGCCTGGCGGGGATAACTAAGGCGGGTGGTTGTAGCATGTTAAGATGTACACCACCTCACGCTGCTCTCCTTAAAGCTTCCTCTTCTTGAAACATTTAACACGCCCGAGTCTCTAAGACTTGTGTCGGTTTTCTATTTCTTACGGCACTGTTCAGTCTTCATCCGCTCCTGGATGATCTGCACCTTCTTTGCCTATGATCTGAAAGAGCTGCTAAGATTTATCCTTTTCCGAAAAGAGAAACTCGGTATCATCCCCTGGATGAACCACGCCCATTGCCTAATACAGTCAATCCTGACATGAATGACGCATTCATGCCATGGATGACGTCATAAGGCCTCGACGTATCTACTAAGAGATCCAACTGTCACTCTCGCCTCCAAGGGTCGAGTCACACTGTCATCATCAGTGTGAGGTCACTGGGTCTCCTCTAGTAGAAATCTCGAAAGTGAGGTTCTAGTCAACAGTTTTAACCGGGACCACTCAGTATCAACCAAACAAAAGGATAGTAAAGAAAACAAAGATAAGTGTCTTTTTATTATTGCAGCTCATAGTACAAAGACACAAAAACAACAGCAACATGAAACTGGAAGTACAAGGGACGTATCCACTAGTTCTCCTCCTGTCCACCAGCTCTCGGAGCTCTACTGCCTTGTCCACTGCTCCGTTGTTTCTCAAGCACTCTTCGCTGATTCTGCCTCGGTGGCTCCTCCAACGCCTGCGGATCAACTGTACGAGGAGTCGGACAGTCACGTGTCAGGTGACCCTTCCTGCCGCATGAGTAACACTGTCTGTTTCTGGCACGCCTGGCTCTGACCCCACCCCGGGTGCCCCGCACCACCTGTCCTAAAACTCGAGATCGTCCAACTGCTGGTCTGGTCCTCCTGGACCTCTGCATCATCTGTCTACTTCCCACAGATGACCCGGATACTGATCGAAAAACACACGGCAAAGGCAGAAGCTCCTGTACACGCTCGAGGTGTAGAGCTACTGGCACAAACTCCACCCTGAAGAAGGTCTCTAAGTCTTCCCATGCGAAGGTCATCCCGTCGCAAAACTGAAACAAGTGGCTCAACCACCTGCCTGCTGCTTCCTGAAGAAGGCTGGCAGCAAAGATCACCATGAAGTCTGTCGGCGTCCCCACTAGCCTGAAGACTCTCACCATAGCCTCCAGCCAAACCTCAGCTACCTGAGGGTCCGTCTCTCCCCGGAACCTGGGTGGCCTCTGGCGCTGGAACTCGTGCAGCGCACTCAAGTGGCGTGCATCGCCTACTGCTGGGGCTGGTGGCATCGGTGGCCCAATGTATGGTAGTACCGCTGGTGCCTCTGATGGTGCCTCAACTGCAAGAGGGCCCTGTACCGAAGCCTCGTCGCTCGACAGGCTGTCAGTACGCACATCCCTCTGGGCTCTAGATGGTCGTCCGAGAAAATGCATCCTGAAAGAAACAACGTGACACGGTCAAATGATTATACCTGGTGAGATGACCTGGTTTGAGATGATATATAAATAAAACTTCTGGAAACACACACGCAATCATTTTTTTCGTGCACAAAGTCGGAAATCAGTTGTCAGGGTCCTGGTGTATGGATACGTCGGCCGCCCGCACCAACACTGGACTCCCTGAACTGAAAACCACACTCGGTACTCTTAACACTATTGCTTCACAGAAATAAAATATCAGAGTTATAAGTTCTACGGTAGAACCAACTTTTTTTATACCAATTTTTCACGACCCATCCTCGGGGCCCGTGCCATGACTACCCCAAGCCCGCCTTCCATAGGCCAGGGGCTGGCGACTAGCACCAATGGCGTAAATCCCGATAACTGGGAAGGAAATTCCTTTATAAAAGTAAACAAAAAACCACAAAGTACAAGCAGAAGTAAAACACTAAGTACAAAGAGAAGTTCTGAAAGTTAAATGGGCCAGAATACAAACCCAAATGAAAGTAAAACTACAACTAGAAGAAAGGAAGAAGATCCTGGGTCGTCCTCCTCGGATCCTACCTGAAGGGTAGGTACAGATAGCCTCCACAATGCTCTCGCCCGTCAACCTCATCCGTGTGTCGTCTCGCTGTGAAGTCCACCTCCAGATACTGACTCGTCATGTAGTCCACCTCCGGGTACTGACTCGTCGTGTAGTCCACCTCCGGGTACCGTCCAGTCCTCGAACACTCGGCCTCCGTCAGCACTGCCCGTCGTCTGCAACCAACACAACGAGGTGCGGGCATAGCCCGTGCAGGGGTGAGTATAAAGATACTCAGTAGGGACCACGAGACCCCCAAGGTATCACTAAAACCAACATGGATAACCACAAAGAAGATCTCAACAGATAACCTCTACTTAGGTATATGCCCGTGCATATACCTAAGTAATCAAGTAACCCATCTCAATCATGAGGAAACCACCAAGATCATGAAATTAACGGATAACCACTACCCAGGTATATGCCCATGCATATACCCAAGTTATCAAGTGACCCATCTCAATCATGAGGTAAACACAAGGTCAAAAGTCTCAGCTCAAACCAGGATTTTCATTATCGAAACCATAGCTGCTGAAGAGCCCCATCTCTGGAGTGTACAATGGTCCTGTCATGACTCCGAGGTACTACTCACTAACCTAAGACTGCTGAGGTACTCCTCATGTCGAGTACCGCGGGTCATCCACTGAAACACAGTAGTGCTTCCTTCCGGGGTATGCCACCCAGACACAGTAGTTCACACCCCCTAGTAGCCTGCTGAGGTACTCTCCGGACGAGTACCGCGGGTCTGCACTGTCACACAGGTAGTGCTCCATCTGCCATGGGTCTGCACCTCATAAAGTATTGCTCTGTCCACCGGGCTAGTCGACTCACTCCAAGTCGAGTCGGTCAAGCAGTCGTCAGGTCTCAGTCAGCTACACGATCTCCGTACTCCGCACGCTCGTCTCTGGGAGGGTCCGCTCCACGAGCTATAGGTCGATACTCCAATTATATCAAAGTCCCACGAAGAAGTATCTCAAGGGACCGCCTCATCATAGGGGTCTCAACGCAACAGACGGCGCGTCAATCGGACGCCCGGTCTGTGAGTTACTAGCCTTTTCGTCCCCGAGGCCCGGTTGGTTTCGTGTACGAACCAATCTGGCCGTAACTCAACTATACCCCGAACTCTCATAGGGTATACTCATAGGGACCATTTCTCAACGTGATCACCAACGCCACTGACGGTTCGTCAAACGGACGTCTGGTCTGAAAGATATCAGCTTTTCCGTTCTAGGGGCCCGGTTGGATTTCGGGTACAATCCAACCCGGACACTATCCAACAGCAACCAAAACTCGGGCTAAGTATGCCAAAAGTTCTGTCTCATCAAGAGGAAAACAACGAGACAGACGGCGCGTCAATCGGACGCCCGGTCTGTGAGTTATTGGCTTTTTCGTTCTAGGGGCCCGGTTGGTTTTGTGAGCGAACCAACCCGACCACACTTTGACGGCATCCAAACCTCGAGCGGAGTAATCCAAATTATCCGTCTCACTTAGAAGAATCCAACAAAGTCTACGGCACGTCTTTCGGACGTCCAGAGCTCAAGATATAAGCGTTTCCGCTCCGAGGGCCCGGTTGGTTTCGTATCCGAACCAACCCGGTCGAACCCAAAGTATTCCGAAACCTTGAGTGAGATATACTGAAACGACCGTCTCGTTCCAAGGATCGCTACGCAACTGACGGTGCATTGATCGGAGGTCCGTAGCCCAAGATATGGGCAAAAGACCAAAGAGGGTCTAAAAATGGGGGGTCTGGGCCCGAACCGACCCGGCCTGACCCCACCCCCCCCCCCCCCCCCCCCCCCCGGGGTCGGCCCGAACCGGGTCGACCCGACCCAGGTCCGACCCGGCCCGGCCGGCTCAGTCTGGCTCGACCGACCAGCTGCGGCTCGGCCCGCGCGGCCGAGCGGAAGCTGCGGGCGGGGTGCGCGGCTCCCCCACCCTCGCCGCTAATTGAGGCCGGCGGCAACCGCCGCCGCCAGCCCTCCGGCAGCGCGCCTCCACCGCCTTCCGCGGACCACCGGACGCGCTCCGGTGGTCCGTTTCTCCTTTCGTCTTCACCAATGGTCCTCCAGGGACCTGACCTTCACTGCGAAGGGATTCAAACGCCGTAGCGGCCTGCTTCGTCGTCGTCCGACGATCCGCACAATGATAAACAAGCTGCGGAGGGTTGTCGGGCCGTGTTTGTTTTGCCCGCGCCTTCCACGTTAGGTGTTAACAATTGGAAAACAATAACACATGATTTTAATCATTGAAGAGGGTATAATTTATCCAAAATAAATTATACGAACACCTTGCAATCAAAATACCCACGCACGAGGGTTTAAAATTTTGAATGCGCGGCGTGACGATGTCGCGCATTCTTGCCACTCGATCCCACGCGGCGTGATGATGTCGCACATCCTTTCCGTTCTTTCCCACGCGGTGCGACGGCACTGCGTCACTTTCTTTCGGATGTCACGTTTTTCTTGTCATTCTTTCCCACGCGGTGCGACGGCACCGCGTCACTTTCTTTCGAACCGCAATGACAAGAAAGAATAAAAAAAGGGAGGAGGATCGGCCGTATTCGTGCGGTCCGGCCTCCTCCCGTTAAACGATAACAAGGGGTTCTCATTACTCGTAGAACGTCAAAGATAGAATCAATAAAAAAATTAAACGAACCCCTACATTTGATTCATCGATTGACGTTTGTCGTTCGTTGACGGTGTTGTGGAAAGAAGACGATGAAGTTCGTCTTTCGCCGCGTTCGCCACACACTCCCAATCCCGAGCTACGTCGGCTGTGGAAGACAGTACACGTCGGTAGGATCCGAGGGAGGAAGTCGAAGAAGGTTGTTGACGTTCTTCACTTCCTTCATTGAAGAGGCGTCATTCTTCGTTGAAGATGAAGTTCTTCAAAAGAGGGAAGATCTCTCTTCCAAATTCTCTCACACAACCAAAACTCCCAAAATAAAATAAGGCCTCTCCTTATTTTATTATTTTTCCATGCATTCAAACTTATAAAAATTCAAAACCTAATTCACTTAATCAATTAAACAATGAGTTATCTAATTAATTAAGTGATAGGTTGGCAAGAATTTAAGAGGGAGAGAGGGGAGAGGAAGAGTTACACAACTTAAGTGGGGGGTTTAGAGGAGTTATGGAGTTATGGGGAATTTTAAAAGGTGGGGGCTCATGTGGGCCCCACCACACATTATCCTCTCATTTATCCTCACATGGGTAGTTAGGTGGCACCCCAACTTCCCCATGTAGGATAAAACTACCTTAGACTTAAGAAATAAAATTGTCTCACAATTTTATTCATTCCTCAATTAAGCCACAAATTTTAACAACTCCTCCCGTGAAAACGCAACTCCAGAATAGGCATTCCTAAGAAAATACCGGCACTGCGGTTCCATCGGTGCCCTCGGAATTTGATTCCGAGCACCGGTTTCAAAGATAGAAATTCCCGCTCGTTTGTTCACTGAACGTACCCGAGCCAAATTTCGGAAATTGATTCTGGGCACACCGGGCCTCAGAATCAGGTGCCTTCAGAAACTACGTTCTTGTAAAATCCCAAAGAAAATTAAGAAAAAAATTTCCTTGAATTTTACGGGTATTTACATATGAAATAAGAACTGAATAAATCTGAAAGGAACAAAGTCCTGGGACAAGTAGAAATACCAAAAAAACTTCTTAACCATTGTAACTAGGTGGGTGTTTAGGAATAAAGTTGATAAATATGGAACTATAGTTAGGAATAAATAAATACTAGTTGCACAGGGTTATAATCAAGATGAAGGTATTGACTATGAGGAAACCTTTTCACTAGTGGCAAGACTTGAATCCATTAGTATGCTACTTGTCTCTGTAGAACATCTAAATTTCAAATTATATCAAATAGATATTAAAAGTGAATTCCTAAATGGTTATATAATTAAGGATGGTTTTGTAGAAACCCCACCCCCCATATTTTAAGTCCCTAATTTTCTAAATAATGTTTTTAAATTAACAAAAAAAACTTTATGGTTTAAAACAAACTCTTAGAGCTTGGTATGATAGGCTCGTCTCATTTTTTTATTTCAAATGGTTTTACAAAAGGTGTTTCTGATCCAAATTTATTTATTAAAATAATTTATAAATATGTTTTGTTAGTTCAAATCTATTTTGATTATATTATTTTTGGATCATCCAATAACTCTTGGTGTATTAAATTTTTAAAACTTATGAAAAATGAATTTTCAAGGAGTTTAATGGGTGAACTAAAATTCTTTCTTGGTTTTAAAATCTTTAAAAATAAACAAGGAATTATTTTAAACCAAATAAATTATACTAAATATACTTTAAAAATTTTGTTTTGTATAGTACAAAAGGAAGTAATACTCTAGTGAGTACCACCTATAAATTGGATCTTGATGAAATTGGGGAACCAGATTATCAAACCACTTATAAAGGTATGAATGGAAATTTAATTTACTTCTATCTAGACAGATATTATGTTTAGTGTGTATATGTGTGAATGTTTTCAAGAAAATACCAAATAATCACATTTACTTGTTATGAAAGGAATTTTTAAATACCTCAAAAATACTATCAATTTAGGATTATTCTATTCTAGAGGACATGATTTTGATATAATTTGTTATTTTGATACTGATTTTTGTGGTTGTAATTTAGATAGAAAAATCACCTCTAGAACATGTCTCTTTTAGTCAAGTCTCTATTTTCATAGTGTAGTAAGAAACAAAACATTGTTACAATATCCACTACTAAAGATGAATACATAGATACTGGTAGTTTTTATGCTATGAATTTATGGATGAAACATTCATTACTTGACTATGGATATTAATTTTTACATGTACCTATAAATTTTGATAATAAAAAATGTAACTAATATTTATAAAAAACTTATATCTCATTCTAGGAAAAAATATATTGATATACGATATCACATTTTGAGAGATCATTTTCAAAAAAGGATATATCACTCTATAATTCATTGCCACTAAACATCATCTTGCTGAAATTTTTACAAATATTCTGAATTATGAGAGATTAAATTATATCAAACATGAATTAGGTGTGATTAATTTTGTGAAAAAAAAATTATGATATAATTTTGGAACTATTATTTTTAATATTCTTATGAATAAAATTAAGTTTTCCTTATATCAAATAGTATTTTAATTATATCATTTAAAAAAATATGTCATATGGTTTTACAAATTTTTCAATCATTTTTCCTATTTATCACACATTACTATTAAAAAAGGCCCTAAATTATTAAAATGTTGAATCAAAAATCAAATCCTCACAGTTATTTCTAACTTGAACCAAACACTCTTTTGAACACTCTTTCTCAAACCTTTCTTCATTGAATCCTTAACTTCTTGAATCCTGAATATTGGTATGTGTAGTCTAAATAAAGATAAATTTTGGGGAATATGCTCATGAATCATTCAAGAGAGTTAAATACAACTTGAAAAAATCAAAAAATCTTACGAATCCTCATCTAATTTATCGTGAGGTCATGTCATAAAAGGTATTGGACACTGAATGGTTTAGAATGAGTTTATCATTGGTATAGTGAGTCGTTATTTTCCATAATTGGATAAGTTGGTTCATAGATTAAAATTACTCCTTTTATCCATTCTTGGTAAAAGATTTTTACCCCAGTGTGGTTTTTGAAGTTGGAGATCATGAGGATGTAATTAGGATTATTATCGATGATCAAGAGTGTGAGTTCACTTCGAAATTTTGGGCGGATTTCTTAATAGTTTCGCACCTTAGAGAATATGGTGACTATAAAAGTTCATAACCTTTGAACCATCCCCATTTTGAGATTTTTAATGTGCTATAAGATCTGATAAATGAGTAAACTTATCAAAGAATGAATGAAAATGAGCTGAGTGAAAAGTGTAGGTTGTTGTTTAATTTCATTCAACACACAATTTACCCTAATAAGGTAGAATTCATATCCATAAGGCATAAAGATATGTTCTTTCTATACCTAATGGTTTGTGGAGTTTAAAGCAGTTTTCCTAGATTCTTGATGAGGTATATAAAAGAGTTGACCAAACTATATTCAATATTTAATACTATTCTATACTCAAAGTTTATCTCAATAATTATTGATAATAAAAGATTAATTCTTCTTAGAGTAGATAGATACGTATCTTCTAGTGGTGTATGTTTAAATCATACCACTTGTAAAAGGATGGGGATCAGCTGGAATCCTTGTAAAATGTTGTGGATAGATGATGAGGAAAGATTATATAAAATATTCAATCCATTATCAAACCCTACAAGACTGCAGAATTTCATTAACCCTGGTTTAAAACCAGATGATATTGTTGAAGCTAAATATTCTTCTAATGAAGATGAGTATCAAGCTCAAGTTGATGTAGATAAGGAAGCAAGAAGAGCTATTGAGTAGAGATTCTATGGTACTTATTCTCATGAGGTTCCAGATGAGGGAGAACCTATAAGGTAAGAGAATAAGTATCTCATGTTCATGATGTTCAACAATATTTTGGAGTTTCTATTGAAGTTGTAAGAGAAATTTAAATTCCTTTGTCGGTTTAATTAGTTGAAGAAGGATTTGTACCACTTGAGGGGGAGAGTATTATAATATCTATGTTTTTTGTAACATATATCACTAATTCATAAAGTAATAAATATATGGGACTAGTAGTGGAGAGTCCTCTCATGTTTGAAATAGGGGGAGGTTCCATATTTGATTTTTAACCCTCTAATGAAGAATCCCCTCCAAATAACCCTTTCTTTGATATGGGTATATCTGATCCTAGTAATGATAATGGTGAGGATAGTAAGAATTATGGAAATAATGATGATAAGGATGATGGTGGTGGTGGTGGTGGTGATTCACCAAAGCCAGAATGACCTACCATTCCTATTGTTTTAATAGATAAAGCACATGTTGTTCTAGATCTTACTTTAACTCATGTTCTAGAAGTACTAGTCAGACTGGATTCTTTTAAAATTATTTTCTACTCCTCCATATCCCAATGATGGACCTAAAAACCCTTCTCAAGAAGAACCAGTTTATAATGTGGTGTCTATGGAATATTTAGAGGGAAAATATAATGCCTCTTTAATGGAAATTGAGCGACCAGATGGGATCTTTTCTCCTAAAGGATAACATTAGAAAAGAGCTTCATATTTTGAGTTCAATGACTCAATATCCTATTATCAATCAGTACCTTCTCTTTTATAAATCACTCAAGATTAATTTGATACTTCTTATAATTATAAATATGTCCCATATTCTACTAAACCTTCTATAATAACTTCTTCATACTTTATTGAGTTGAGTAATGACCTTTTAGAAGTTATAAATGAATTTTTTAACTAACATATGAGATAATACTCATGAAAGTGATTATGATATTTCATACACTATTCAGAGTAGTGGAATGAATGCATCCCAAGTTGTTCCTAAAAGTATAACATATGAAGCATGAGATTTATAGTTTCAAAAATTAAATAGAAAGTTTTAGAGGTTAAATTCAATCCATGAAATCCAATTTTTTAGATATGTTTTCTACTCTAGACAGATGGTATCTATCTATTATAACTAGTCCATTCAGATCTTAAAGTTCTGATTTATCACCTTCTCCCTCAGTCTATATTGATTAATACCTTATAAAAAGGTTTATTCATGAGGAAATTCAAAATATCCTTGACTGTGTAAAGGATATCAGAAATCAGGTGCAATTGGACATTACTTATCATGGAGAAAAATAGTATTATTTTCTTAAATCCAAATCTATTAAGAATACCAAAGATAAAGGTGTAATAAATAGTTCAATAAAGTACCATAATAAAAGTATTTACACCAAAACTAATCTTAAAACTTAGTTTATGTAATTGGTTATAGATTTGAAGATTCGGCCTCTAACTGATACTTTTAAAGTGATTGTGGAGAATTTATTAGTAATGAATTATCTACTCAATCAAATCATGTAAAAAAGGATGATTTACTTCATATTATAGATCATGGAACAAGGAATGTAACAAATATTTCCAAGATTATGGAACCTTATATATATATGTCAAAAATAACACAATTTTGGAACCTCTTTCTTTACCTATGCCTAGATTTTCAACATCAGTTTCAGCATAATTTTTTGTAGCATTCTCAACCCTAACATCTACCTCACCTTTTTCACCTCTAATCGGAATTTTGGTCTCTCAATTTCTCAATATCTTGGATATATCAGAACAATTGTAAAGAGTATAATCATTCCTAGAGTTTCTACAGCTCCACAGCCTACTCCTTCTCTTTCTCCTATTGTTGAAAAAGGGAAGGATCCCTTTAAACCCTCTAGTCATCCAAAACCCGATGATTCATATTCTGATTAGATTTATATAGGGCCTCTTTTTTAATATTTTTGAACAATTAATAGAATATATCTATCTTCTTATTTCTCTGTCTTTATTCTTAATTTTAACTCTTTAATTTTCCTTATATATTATGTTCTTTATTTTTATTATTTCACTCTATATTTTCTACCATTTATGACTTCTTTTTTATTATCCCAAAGGGGGAGTAAAATATATGGCATAAAAATGTGGGGTTTGCAAACTTACAATGATTATCTAATTATATTTCCTATTACAGATTATTATAATCTTTAGTGATTCATCTTTAATATTTTTTATGGATATTGATGCCATGATTTGTGATAATAAAAAATAAGTATATTGTTGGTTTAATTAATAAATTACTTATTTTAATAACCACAATTCATGTTTATCTTGTTTTTAATCTTTCATATGTTTTATGAAAGATAAATCTATTTTTGGGAAATAGTGTAAAAAATATTGAACTGAATGTGAAGCTTAGACAAAGTTAATTAATCACATAGAAAATGCATCAACTACAAGATCATCAAAATGATTATGGTGGATATATGAAAAAGGAACCAATCAACCATAAGATAAACCAAATGACCATAATACAAACCAAATGACGATAAGACAAACTGGTCAACCGCATGTTGAATCTCAAGTGACCATCGTGATTAAGATTTTTTGAAAAGGCATGGATCGACCACACACCTTTATAATAAACCATAGTCGATTTATTTCCAACCATTGTATTGACCACACAGGAAATATATCAGCCGTGAATCTATATGGGAGTGACCTCAAGTCTGTCAGAAATCTCATAAAGTAAATAATTGTATAAAAAACTATTTGAATTGACTATGGCCTATAGTCTCAATTTGAAAAAGTATTGGATTAACTATAAGTTTACAATGATCAATTTTAAGTTCAAATAGTTGAATTTAAGGAATATCAAGAAATCTAGCTAGAATTTTCACTAATTATTTAAGTGACTGTGAATGCTAACATAGAAACCCTAAATCATCCATAACTAAAAGTAAATTTTATATTATTAAATATATTAACAAAACTAATTTTCTATATAGAATTAAATATCTATCAAAAGCATTTAATGAGATGAAATTTCATGTCCAATTATGAGGATATTCAATGATGATTTATCAAAATCTCTTTTCATAAAAATCCTCTTCATTTTAAATACTATAGAAACATGGAATGAAATATATATAAAGAAGGATATAGCATGATATAGAGACATCAAAAAATTTTACAAAAAAAAGATGAACATATTATCTATTTTTAACATCTATGACACTTTTTTCTCACCTAAAATTTAATAAAACACCAGAGAACACATTCTTGTATTCACACATCATTTCCAAATCCAAATATAATATCAAGAATAGAAGAACTACCTACTAAACAATAAAACTGTGATCTATAATACAATGAGTTATTTTACTTATATTACTCTATTTTTCTTATTTTTAAGTTGTGTGTTCTTTACACTATATATCTTTTAATCATAAGATGTTGTGCTAAAATATATAGTGAAATACTCTCTCTCTCTCTCCCATTTCTTTATTTATTCTCTCATGAAGAACTATAGAATACGATGTATAGCCTAGACCTCCCATGTATAGTTTTTTCTCTTTTATTCTCCCATGTAGAACTGTGGAACATTCTTTGTATAGTCTGTATAGCCTTGTGCACTATTCTGTAAAAAAATCTAGGTTTTGGATTAGTTTATTTTATTAATAAACTTCTTGGCAGCATGTGATTTCCAAGTAGAGAGGACTAGGTCATAGCTTGAGACTGGACCTCTTGAATTTATTCCAAAATGTGTTTTTCCTATTTTGTTTACTCTTATTTTTAAAAAAATTTATTTTTTTCAAAACCTAATTGAAAAACATTTCTTTGATAGTTAATTTTAATTTTAATTTTATATACTTTTTTTATTCAATTAAAAGAGTTTAAATTTATTTTAACTAAGTTGTGATATAGATTTTGAGATGAATTTTGAAAGATAAAATTATATACCTCTACTATTTTAGTTAACTGGGCTATTTTAATAAATTGGCTTATTAGAGTTTTAAATTGTTTTTAATAGAAATTTTAATTTGAAACTCAATTCACCCCCCTGCCTTAAGTTGTCTTCCCTAGAAAATATTAATTTGATAGTACACACCATAAAATTATGACATGTTTTGTGTATAAAATGTTTTGTATGAGTGAATTGTATACAATTAGAACCATACTGAGTATTTTGGACAAGTACTCACTAAGTTTCTTCCAAGTAAAAAAGTTGTGAACTGTTTTATTAAATTAAATAAAATTATTTATTTTATTTTAAATAAAATTAGATTAGAATTTCAGGATTATTGGATGGAATGAGATAAAAAATAATTAATTTATTAATAAGATAATTAATCAGATTAATTTGAGCATGTTTTAACTTATCGAATAACAAATTGAAATGAATACTAGCTAGTTATTTTAAATGTGTAATTTTTGCATGTGTATAACCAATCATGAGATTTGACCAAACCTATATATGTGTTACTTTTATATTATCTAATTTATTTCATGGTTTTTCAATTATTTATTATTAAATTAAATCTGATAGCATGAGCGCCATCCCTCTCTCATTTATTATGTAGGACCTGTGTGTCCAAGGTTATTTTATATAATTCTCTTTAACCAATAATTTGGTTTCCCTCACTTGTGTGAGTTATAAAAATATTTAATAAAAGGATTATCTAAAGGTGCATGGATTCAGTTCTATATGGATCTGAGGCGGGGTGGCTCAAGACAGAACTGAGACAAAACTAACACATGTGATATATAAGTGGACAAGTGGAATGTTGTAACTCATTCAAAAACTAGTAAAAATATTTTTCCCCTAGGTTCATTGGTTGATTTATTTAAAACATACTAAATCAACCATTAGATAATCTCATTATCACATCATTTATTTATTTATTTATTTTATGTCATATGCATGATTTATTTTATGGGTGCAAGATTGCTATCATATAAATAAATGGATTAATATGAAAAGATGGATTTAAAATAATAGTATTATATGTAATTTTTTATCATAAAATGGTTAATATCTTAAGTGAAATATACTCAATATTAAAAATACATGTAAAGGATAAAACAATAAATCTTTACACATAATAACTAAAATACCTCAACTTAATATTAAGTAAAACTAATCCTTATATTTCTTAATTAGTTATGAAACCATAGAACTAAGTGTTTGACCAACCCTTATTGGGGAAATTACTTTTATTGAGGATTTCTTATGAAATTTTTGGGTTGACTTAACCATTTTACATCAAGAAGGGTATCTCTTTCTATAATTGATGTAACTTAGAGGTAAGTGTTAAGGAAACTCAATCAAGGGTTTCTAGATTGAGAAGTTTACTCAATGGATGAGGGAGATGAAATCCCATAATTTTAAAAGAACTACCTACCTAAATACCTTTAAGTAATTAACCAATACCTTTCTTGGGTTATGAGAATGGGAATATGGATCCTTTCCACTAGAATGTCCATGTAACTAAACATTATGAGTCCAATGGTGTGGGATGTTTGGACTTGATAAAATAGTAGGATACTTAACAAAATTAAAAAAAATATTATGTATCACATAAATTGTAATAAAGTAAAGTGATTATAATCTACTATTTTATTATAAAATAATGAAACATTCATCAATCACCTTATCCTTATGATTAATTCTAGATAAATACCATCTATTTTATTGTAGTAACTTCCAGGAATGATTCAGACACCTGTGGGTAGTGTTGCACCGTGAATTGAAGTATTGTGTACTAGAATCCTCAATTCTTGATCCTCTTACAAAATAGGCAAGTGATGAAGAGTAACTTATATATGATAAACACCTAATCGATGTGTTTTATGTTAAGTGTTTGATTATTTCATCCATATCTAATAAACTCATGATGTCACATGAAGACATGGATGCTTATAGCATGCTCCAACATATTTGTGGTATTTATTAAGAGGGAGAAAAATAAGAATAGTTTGAGATATTTAAGGTGATATTTTAAATAAAATGTGGATAATGTACACCATTTTGGTCTCATGTAGTCAAATTAATTGGATACATTGATTATCTAAAGGTTCTAGGGTTTAATCTACCTGAAGAACTGTTCACTTATCTCATTCTTTCATTACTCACTCAAAGATTCTTCAGATTTGTTGTTATTTTTAATATGAAACACATAGATAAGTCTCTCTCAGATCTTATCACTCCACTTTTTCTTATTGAAAAGGATATAAATGATGAAAATCCTTCTGACCTTATGGTGAATAAAAGTAAAGGCCAATAAAATGGATTTATGTCTAAAGCTTCATCGAAATGCCCTTCTAAGAAGAGAAGAATCAAGGAAAAGGTAAGGGAATAGGATTTTATCTGTTTTGTATGTGGAAAGAAGGTCCACTAGAAGAAAAACTACACCCAATTAAATAAGAAAGGGGAATATTTAGGTGAATTTTTTATTGAGTGCAATTTATCTATTTCTACAAATTGGGTACTAGATATAGAATATGGTTCTTACATATGTATTCAAATATAGGAACCAATTATATTCTAGAATATTGTATGGGGTGTGGTAAGTATCCAATAAAGATAGAATTTTTTTGTGTATATCAGGGACAATAACCTCATTTTTCTAATGATAATGATATTGGTTTAAAAATATTGTTATTGTTTTTTTTTAATTCACAAAAAACATTATATATGTATCCAGACTTGATATGGATGGATTTATTTTCAAATTTGGGAATAAATGTATCTTATTTTATAAATAAATTATATTTTATGGTAAAGTTTATTTAAATAATAGTTTTTATGTGTTTTATTACATTAACCAAATAATGGAAATTGATAAAAAAAACCAGTTTACATGAATCATACCACACCCAACTATGGAATCACTGGATAGGTCATGTAAATGAAAAGTGTTTAACCAAATTACACCAAGATGGATATTTGGATTCATTTAAACTAAAAAACTTGATGTATTTCATGCATGTTTACAAGTAAAAAGGAATAAATCCCCATTTATAGGAAAAGGTTAAAGGTCCAAGGAGTTTCTTGAGTTAGTTCATATCGGTGTGTGTTGTCTATTTCAAGTTAAATCAATGGGTGGGTACTCATACTTCATAAATTCAACTTATCATTTTAGTATATGTGGATATTTCTACTTAATGAGGTATAAGTTAGATTCTATTGATAAATTTAAAGAATTAAATAATGGATTTGATAACCAACTTGGTAAGAATATTAAGAAAATATGCTCATATTGTGGTAGAGAATAACTTAATCATGTTTTCATTGATTATTTATAGGATCTTGAGATTCTATCCAAACTCACTCCTCCTTATAAACCTTAATGGAATAGTGTAAGTGAAAGGAGGAACTTCACCTTATTAGATATAGTGATATCAATGATGAGTCATGTGAACCTTCCATTATTTTTTTTGAGGATATGTATTATATACAGTATCACATATATTAAATCACATTCCAATTAAAGTGAAAAATGGTATTATATATGAACTTTGGTGTGGAAAGAAATCCATATTGTTGAATTTACATGCATGATGTTGTGAATAGTTTGTTAAGGCCTTTTTAGGTAACAAAATTACACCTTTAGGCATAAAGTGTACCTTTATAAGATACTATAAAGAAACAAGGGGATATTTCCTATAAGAACCCTTGGAAAAAAAAGGTAATTGTGGTAAAATGCACCATATTACTTAAGAGGGAGCATATATATAAAAAATATAGTGGGAGAGAGAAAAATTTGATGAACTCCAGGCTCAAGATACACATGAGTTTTCATAGGAACATATTTCAAAATTCCCCATAGAAGAGGAAGTTTCAGAGAAAAAGGTATTGTGTAATAGTGTAAGGGGGTTAGAGAACCTAAAAGATGTATTTTCATAGTTTCCAAGGATGGTGTGTCATTATTAGTTGATAGTAATTATCATGTAACCTACAAGAAAGTATTAAGTGGCACGCAAGTTTCCAAGTGGAAAAAAGCTATGAATTTTAAAATGAATTCCATGTATTAAAACCAGGTATATATTTTTGTAGATCCTCCAATGGATGTAAATATCATTGGTTTTAAAATTTATATTCAAGAATAAACTATAAATATATAGGAAACTAAATACTTATAAGGCATTAATTATTGCAAAGGGGGTCAAATAAAAACAATGAATAGACTACGATGAAACGCTTTCACCAGTTTCTATGTTAAAATCCATCAAAATTCTACTTTTAATAATAGCTTACAATTGTAGGTTTCAGGTTTAGTAGAAGGTAATTGGTGAGAGAATTAACCATAATGGTTTTGGTGATTTTATGGATCATTCAAAAATTGTTCATGATGTAAATTCCATGATCAATGAAATTTTTCCACTGAATATTGACATAAAGGAGTCCGAAACCCAAAGAAGATCTTTTCATTTTAAATTTATAATTAATTTATATTAAATATAAATAAAGAATACCATATATAAAGATCTTTATATGATGAATATGTTGATCATCCAAAACCGTTTTAATATTACATTATTTTCATTTGTAGGATCCAAATATAGAATCCCTCTAATGGTGATCCACACATTATCCTTTGATCTCTAAACAATCATTGATGGAACACCAGGTGCTAGTGTGGTAGATCAATCATCTTGTGTTGTTCATGTTGATTACTTAATATCCTTCAAGATTGAATGAGTTATTATTGTTCTTTAGAGGAGGAGAGAAGAAAAAATTGAGAGAAGTTTTTTGTGCACAATGATTCTCAATTATCATTTTTTTGATTAACCCTACACAATAGACATAACCATCTATTTATAAAGCTAGGTTTTAAGTTAAAATATTATCTAATTTCATACCAGTCTTGGAATAATATAATAATCTCTATCGAACCCCATTACATATAATAATAATATTATTATTATTATTATTATTTTATGGTGTGTGCTAACTGGAGTGAGGATAAATATTATTTTACCAGCTTGTAAATTAATATTTATTACCAGACACGATCTCAGTCCATTCCAACTCCTCATAATTTATTGAATACCCAAATAAATATTTTATTCATAAATAAATATTTTATCCACAATCTAGTAAATAAATATCTATTAAATATTAAATAAATAAAATAAATATATTTTTTCACAATATGGTGAATAAATATTTATTTAATTTATGTGATCAATAAAAATTGAAAAAAATTATTCCACGATATTGAGAATAATATTTATTCTGATAATTAAATTAAAATAGAATGTAATCAAGACCAATAGAAATACTTAGTGTGTAACCCTCTAATATTCATTCTCGTTGGCATTAGGAAGGTTTACCTAAGTCCAAGATTACTATCTAACAATGGGTCAAGGCAACCAAGATAAATAACTTAATGTCACAACATCAAAACCCAAATAGGATCGATCACTGTGTAATATAATATCTTTAAAACAATATCTCATCAAGCATGTTTCATATCTATGTCATCAACCTATATGGTTGATAAATCTATCTTTGACTATTTGAAATAAACATATCATTACACTATGGACATGGAATTTAATGTAATGGTTCTATTCCAATCAAATGGTTGAGATATCAACTTCCATAAATTTGGAAGGGAAAAATCCTTCCTCGAATTGTCCATTAATAACATTTCATTTGTGACACACCCAATGTACCCTACTTCCTAAGAACATATGGTATCATAGTTTTGGTTAGTAAATCTAAGTGCATGGGTTATTACATGAATTAATGATAATTTTACAGTCTAATGACCATTAAACACACTCGTGGATAGTAATATTTTATGACACCATAACATAAAAAATTCCTACTAGCAGGTTTGTTCTCATAATCTATAATCTTGGAGATTACCAAGTGTGAACTTCATGAGAAGAAGTCTCATCCACTTATGAGTACTCATACCGGACATTCAATATACTATGTGTCTTATCATAGTGAGTTATCTTATAGTATAACTATATTTAAGAATATCATCCTGTAACTATAAGGTTCTCATCATAGCAAGGAACTAATATGACCTTATTAATGCGATAGATATCCTAGGACATTATTACATAAAAGTCATGTAAAAAATGAACAATATATAATAAGTTATTCACATTAATATTCAAATATATGAATATACATGTAATTAAAGTAAAAATATTTGGTTCTATAACACCAACTTCAATAAACTCACACTTAGACTAGAGTCAACTACCTATGACTTTCAGTCTACTGGACCTCACATGAATGATCATATTTTTTCTAAGTCAAGGCTTTAGTCAAGGGGTCTACCATGTTTTCTTACATGGGTATTTTAATCACTCTAACTTTACATATCTGATAAAAATACCTCAAGAGATGATACTTATGAAGTATATGCTTCGTCTTCTGATGTGAACTTAGCTCCTTAGCAATAGTCACCACTATAATATTATCATAATAGAGTGTGATAGAGTCTTTACTAATATGTATCACTTCAAGCTCTTAGAAAAAGTTACATATCCATATTTATTATTTATCTACCTCAGAATATAAAATATACTTAGACTACTTTGAGATATTCCAGCTCACAGCACCTCCATTCAAAGTGAATATTTATCACGTCTATGATTTCATATCATCTTGTTCTATTTGGAAACTAGAATCTATATATCCTCTAATTAATATCTACTAATCTCTTATATACACTATGAATATATCTTTAGTATTCCTCAAATACTTAAGGATAGTCTTGACAGCTATCTGATGGTAGTCACCTAGGTCATCTTGATATCTTCCTACCATACTCAAGGAATAGGTGAAATCTAGCCTAATACATAGCATATCATAAATGACTGACCCAACCACAGATGTGTATGTAATACTTTCCATCCTCTATCTTTCCTCATGTGTCTAAGGACACATTTTCATGGAAAGGATAATGTCATGTGACATTAGCAATAATCCCCTCCTAGATTATTCCATACTAAATATCTTCAGTATATTGTCAATATATGTACCTTGACTTAGGTCTAGCAGCCTATTGGATCTATCACAATATATCTTGATCCCAAGAATATATTCCACCTCACCTAATTCCTTCATGGAGAATAATTTATTCAACCAGTCTTTAATATACTATAGGACTCATATTTGGTTTCTAATAAGTAATATTTCATCAACAAACACTATTAAGAAAACAAACACACTCCCACTAAACTACTTATAGACACATGGATCGCATTCATTATTTATAAGACCAAAAATTTTTATGTATTCATCAAACTAAATGTTCCAATAACTAGATGTGTTCTTTAATCCATAAATGGATATTTTCAATTTTCATAAATTTTTTGGCATCCTTTGGAGTCATAGAACCTTTAGGTTGTGTCATATAGATATCTTTCAGAAGGTTCTTATTAAGTAAAGATATTTTTACATCCATTTTCCAAATATCATAGTCATGGAAAGCCACAATGTCAAGTAGAATTTTGATTTATTTCATCACTAAAATTGGTGAAAAGGTTTCATCATAGTCAGTGCTTTAACAATGTTTGAACTCTTTTGCAACAGACTGAACCTTATAGGTACTAACTTGTCCATCCATGTTTATTTTCTTCTTGAAAACCCATTTTTAAACAATGGGATTTACATCCACTAGAGGATCTACCAAAATAAAAACTTCTTTTTGGTATATGGAATCCATTTCAGAATTCATAGCTTTTTTTCATTTGGAAATGCCTGTTCCACTTACTACTTCCTTGTAGGTTAGAGTATCATTATTATCAACTAATAATGAGTCACCATTCTAAATGACTAGAAAACCATAACATTATGGTTATATAACCTTTATTGTACTCCTATATAGTACTTTTGTCTATGAAATATCTTCTTCCATGGGGATTTGTGGAATTTTTTCCTATACCAACTCTTGTGTACCTTGATCCTGTAATTCATCAGAGTCTATATTTATCCAACTATATATTTTATAGATTCTATTCCTATAAAGGAATGGGGAATGTATTACACTATTAACTTCTTTCTAAGGGACTATATAGGTAATATCCCCTTGTTTCCTTGGGTTATACTATAAAGTTACACTTTTCAATTTGGGGTACAATTTGTTACCTAAAGAGGCATTAATAAACACTTTACAACCCAACACATATAAATTTAACAACATGTTTTTTCTTCCATGCCAAAGTTTGTATGGAATACTATTTATTACTTTAGTTGGAACTTAGTTTAGTATATGTGCTACTATCTATAACATGTATCCCAAAAAATGATAATGGAATACTTTTGTGAATCATTATTAATCTCATCATGTATAATAAGGTGTGGTTCCTATTTTATCTTAAATCATTCCATTGATGTTTATAAGGATGAGTGAGTTGAGATAGAATCTAAAACTCCTGTAAATAACTAATGAAGTCCTGATTAAGATATTCTAAAATCACAGTATATGTGGAGTTTCTTAACCTTCTTACCAAGATGGTTCTCAACTTCATTCTTGTATTATTTGAATTTATCAAAAGATTATGACTTATACCTCATTAAGTAGATATATACCTATTTAATAAAATAATCAGTAAGAGTTATGAATTATGAGTACCCACTCCTTACTTTAATAGTAAATGGTCCCCACACATTGGTATGAACTAATTCAAGAAGCTCTTTGGCCCTTTCACCTTTTTAACTCAATGGGGATTTGGCTATTTTTCCTTGTAAATATGTGGGACATGAACTTATAGGTTTTAGTAAAAAGGAATATAAATATCCATCTTGGTGTAATTTAGTTAAACTTTTTTAATTTACATGACCTAGAAGTTGATGCCTATCACGAACCAACCCGGGTACCCTGGTAACTTGATAAATGAGTCAGCCCTAAAATATTCCAAAGGGCCTTCCCAATCCCCATGGGTTGTCCACTGGCATCTAGCATCATACAACATTCAAGTGGAAACGAAATTTCCACAAAACATAGAAGAAGGAAGATAAAAAACAATATACATAACAAAGGAAGCTCCACTATGAGTAATATACTAGAATACAGTAAGGAATAAAAAACCCAAAGTACTACAACCAAAATATTAAGATAGAGGAAAACAATACAAGTACCAAAGGACACAACTCACCAAGTCCAAAGTTCAATAGCTAGATCTACCTACAAGTGATCCTTTCCCCTTGCTCAAATTTGGAAGAAGGTAATCTACAAACACCCGAAGGCACAAGTAGGGTGTGAGCTAAAAATCCCAGCAGGGTCTCACCAAGGATTTTATAACAGATTCCAGTAAAAGATTAACCAAAGGAATTATTCCAATTTTAAAATAAACAGTTTTTTCATTTTAAATCATATTTAAACAAATCATGTTATACATTTCAAATGATGAAAAAATGTATTTTAAGAAAAATATTTTAAAATTATGGAATATTTCTAAAATAATGGATTAAATAAAAAAATTATATAAAAAGTTTATATAAATCCTGAAGGCATGTAAAGCTTCTCAAAAAACATTGGCATACATTTATATCTCAAATATAAAACAACCGAGCAACATGGTCATATTTCAAAGGGTGCGATAGTATTTCCAACAATAGGACTTTTCACTCTCTAAGTTAACTCAGCAATATGTGTATACACACATCCCCATGACACTAGCCAAAGGCTACTCATCACCATCCCATCAGAAATGTGACCCACTACATGTATGTTTTAGAACATTTTAATATCATAGAGTATTTCCAAATAACTCACTAACTATGTAAGGATTTCATGTTGTCTTACATAATCAATGATGGGAAATTTGTTTTAAAACTTCTTAAAATACATTAAAATCTCGTTCTTATATTTAAATTTATATTTTCTATTTAAAACCAAAATGGGTTTTAATCAAAAACATGCCTCTTTAACAAGATAAAACCACTAGGTTTCTATCAAAACATTTTTAATCCATTTCTACAAGTTTTAAATCCATTCAAAACCAATTTGATCCATTTCAAAATTCATTTCCACAATTAAATTAAAAAATTTAATTGAAATAATTTACATCAAAACCAAAATTTAAATTAAAAAATTTAAATTGAAAATTTTCCATAAATTCACTGGAATTGGGTTTTTCTAATTTCTCATGCCAAAACCATTTCAAATCTCCCAATTCACTAGAATTGGGTTTTATCAATCAATTTAAATAAAGTTTGAGAAATTGAATTTAAATTAGAAATTTAAATAATTCAAGCAATTCAAAGGTAATCAATTTGGCTAATCGAGGTAGAACCACCTACCTTTTTTCCAACAATAACACTCGCAATGGCACCTATCAACAAGAATGAAGGTGTGGAAGACCTAGATACACAACCTAGAGGTAAGATCTAACGCAATCATACATAGATCTATCAATTCTAGGATGATCCGTTAAAACACCAAAGGAGGAGAGAGAGAGAGAGAGAGGGAGGGAGAAAGCTTACTCAGAAACCATACTACCAATGCAATGACGATCAAATTAAAATGAAGGGATCTAGAAGGGTTGGAGAGATCCAATATTGCCTGGGGAATGCCTTCAATCAAGAAAAATGAAACTAGAGTATAGGGGGAATAGAAACTTAGTTTTATTTCCTATTTAAAAACTATAGTCGAGGTATTACATGACTTGTAATACCAATACACATCATGAACCCTTTAAATTTCATAACCACTGAAAAACACATCACATCGACTTAAAAACCAGTGCTCCGAGTTAAAAATGAATTTGTAAACCATTCACTATGTGTAACATCTCTTCATGATATGTACCCTTCATAGCGTGAATCCTTTCATGACTTGCATCCTCGAAATATTACATGACATGTAACCTAGTTATACAATGTGTAACCCTCCAATAGCCTGCAGAAAAGATCAGTTAAATTTGAGAATCCAAAAAATCTTCGACTTCACCATTATAAGTGTTGAAATAGTGGGTGCCCTAGACCCAACTATTATGTGCTTTTGATTACCATATCGTGTATACAGTAAGGTATGCATGATGTCATCTTATCATTATAGTGTAGAATTTTATGCATCCACTATTGAAATGGTAATGTCCAAATATTAATTGTCATATTGAAAGGTTATAGCAGTTCCCAGGCTATAATGAGAACCTCTAGATACTATGACATTAATCTTAAATATATATGTTCTATGGTCTAGATACATCTTACTAATTGGACATAGTAGATGTCTGACCATCAGGTGATGGGGGCTCATAAGCATTGAGACTTCTTCTCATGAAGTTTGCACTTGGTGATCTCTAGTAGTGAGATCATGAGGATTGACCCGCCAATAGGAACACCACATGTTTCAGGTGTCATTGGATGTTCCTATCTACGATCATGTGTAATGGTCTCCTGACTTGAGATCATTACCAATGTATGTCATTTGATCGCGTACTTTGATGCAAGATGAAAACCATGGCAATAAATTTGTGGCGAGGTAGTTTGTGTCGGGTGCGTCATTAGTGGCATGTCATTGGTTGAATTGTTAAGAAAGGATTTGTCTCTTCCGGGTTATTGAAGTAATATATCTCTAGCCATGTTGATATGGATGGCAGTACCTTAATAATACCATGGTCATGGCAGTCGAGGGTAAATCCATCCAGTTACATCAACAAACAATAAAGCAAGAAAAGGGAGATGACACGAGAGTGCGTCCTGCTTTATGAGATATTATAGACAAAGAGATTATATTACACAGTGCGTGTTTGTAGGTTGGTTGTCGCTGCTGTGACAATCCTTATTTCTTCAGGGGACATGATGGGTTGCTAGATCCCGCTCTTGGTCTGTGAATACTTTTCACACCTGTCGAAATAAGGGCCTAGAGGGTCACACACAATAGCGTATTCAAGAATCTGCCCTATTCAGTTGAATAGGAGTATTGGACATAGTGGGCCCCGCCACAGGGTCCGGGAATTGTCCAAAGTTAAACGATCACCAATGCGATAAATAAATTCATATTATTTGAGTTTAGAATAATGATTATTGAATTTATTTATTAAATGTATTTACAAGTTTTAAGTAAATACATGAAAAAATATTAATTGATGAATATTAAATTATTCAAGGTTCAATTAATATTTGTGGGAGCGATGAGTCCAGTTAATGACTCAATTATTATCATGTGATATATTTTAGTATATTACAAGTAAATGATAATAATATTTATGTCTCAGTTTAGTAGTCATAAAATGTCGTTAATAGTGCGTTAAGTATTCGGGGCTGGCGAGGCGATACCGGGTATTTTAATTATGCACTATAAATAGAAGAGGAGGGGCATTTTCCAAATACTATTCATGGAGTTTATCTCTCCTCTCCTCTCTCCCACATTCTAGAGAGAGATGCTCTGGATCCAAGGAGCTCGGATGGAGCTCTCTCTCGGGCATCGCTAGCGAAGCGATGCGGTGGTCGTTGGAGCATTGAAGGCATCGTCGTAGATCCGCGCTAGCACCCGGATTACGAAGAACGGCGCTCCCGCGGATTCCTTGAAGCGCGTGTGGACGATCTAGAGGAATTCGGCTTCGGATTCTTCGAGCAGCGATCGCCAACGATGAGCAGACGTCGTGCGCGGCTTTGGATTCAAACCAGGTATTTTACGGTTTAATTTTGTGCTTAAAATCCTTCACGTGTGGTCCTCGGCTTTGACCGGGCTTCCGTTCACCGACGTCGGCAAGTTTACGGCGAACGGCGGTGGAAAAATTTTAAAAACCCACCTTTTTGGGGCTTCTGCTGCACGCCCGGTTCCAACAATAAGTATCCTCCCAATACATTCTCAACCCTGTCCAGTCAATAAAAAGGAAAAATAATGACAGGGTTAAAGACATAACAGTATGATCGGTAATGGGATGTTACGACCTCCCCGCCATAATAAATTTTTGTCCCTAGAAATCCTATGAAGAAGCTTCCATAAAAAAAAGATGAGGTGCTCTCTCATCAGTGCCTCACATTCCCACATCTCATGATTATTTGAACGATGCTACCATAGAACACAAACCAAAGGTATCATCCTCCCACAAAGTACCTTGGTCTCAGAATCAACTGTCATAATTGTTCGCTCAGTAAAAGATAAATTAATTTTAATCTAAAGATCACTCCATCTCAAAATGTGAGATGGACCAGAGAGATAATTTCTCGGTTTTGATACATGGAATATGTTATGTATCAACATAAACAGTGGTGTAAGTGTTAAATTATATGAAACTTTCTCCACCTACTCAACAACCTCGAAAAGGTACCACAAAATGAGGGTCAAGTTTACCGTGCCTACCAAGTCGTTGATGACCCAACTGGGGATGGTTACCAACTGAGAAATCCAATGTTCTATGGTGATGATCAGCATAAGACTTATATTGGTTATGTGATATCAACATTATCTGGAGAATTAAATGAATCTTTTACATTATATCTTGCACCAAACTTGGTCTAACCAAGGAACTATCACCAATCTCCGACCAACACAATAGATATTTACAAGTCCGTCCATACAAGGACTCAAAAGGAGACATTCTGATCACAAACTAGTAACTATTATTATAATAAAACTTAACCAGCCCCAGGTGATCATCCCCATCCCCACCAAAGTCAAGAACACAAACACAAATCATATCCTCAATAATTTTTATAGCTCTTTCTGTTTGTCTATCTGACTATGGGTAGTAGGCCATGCTCAAATGGACCTGAGATCCTAGTGCCTCCTGAAGACCTCTTCAAAAGTGATAAGTGAACTGAGGATCCCTATCGAAGACTATAACATATGAAACTCTGTTCAAACACATAATATCTTTCACATAGATATTTCCCAACTCCTCAACTTTTGTTGTATCTCGAATGGGTATAAAGTGAGCCGACTTAGTCAGCCTATCGATCACAACCCATATTGTATTTTTAGAGATGGTATGTGAGTATGATATACTCTATAATACCAAATGTAGGAATGAATATGTAAACATGAGATACTCAAATACAAGAGGGGGTGAATTGTATACTTTAAAAATCCCTAAGGAAATTTTGCATAACCAAAATTCACAACACCTCTAAGTTCTAATAACTTTCTTGATTCCGGAAAAGTGATTCCAGAAATGAAACATAACAAAAGTTTACAATAACTAAGATTCTACCTTAAATAGTGTAGAATCTAACTAAATCAGAGTACAAGTGTAAGGAAGTATAAGATAGTTATACTTTCCTCAACAATAAAATGCAGCGGAAAACTTGTAACAAAACAAGTAACAAGTAGTAAGTCTTTTGACCCAAAGAGAAGGGTATCTAACAACCTTGGATAAAGGTCCCTTGATTTATACTTTCAAGAAAGTCTGTCTTACCCACACCAAGGTAAGCCCTTGATACTACGATTAGAGTCTATCTTGCTATCCCTGCTCTCCCTCAACTATCAGGTAGTCGAAACCTCTGTCTTCCTCAGAAAAGAAGCCCTCAACTTCAAGGAATTCGGCACCTCTGTCTTTCTATCCTCGAAATTCCTTGATTGTACACTACAAAAATCAGAGTCGCATGAAGAAAATATGAACAAGTAGTTCAGTACGCACAAATCATTTAAATTCTCTCACTAGAAATCACTTAAACAGTAAGTGGTCTCTAGATTCATAGAACCGTCATTAGCTATTTTCAAATGAGCTCTTATTTATAGGCATGGCTTCAACAGTCGTCTCCATCCTCCAACGGTCATATTTTTCCTTGAATTTTGGAGGGACCTGTACACGTGTTACTCAAACAATAGTTAGTAAGTAACTGAAAGCATGAAACCATTTTATTACTAAACAAGTGTAAGCATAACCAAAATCGGATATTCGGAATGTAAAAAAATATGAAAGTTCGGAGTCTAATCAAAATTGAATTCGGAGTCTATAATACAAGTATATTCAGATTCTGTTTTCTATGAATTTGGAGCCTGAATTCTATAGAATTATGGAGTCTGAATTTCAAGGAAATTCGGAATCTGGATTCACAAGAATTCGGAACCTAAACTTACAAAGTTCGGAGTCGGAGTTTATGATAATTCGGAGTCAGAACTCATAATATTTCAGAGTCTAAATTCATAGAACTAGGAGTTAGAACTCATAGAATTTCATATCCAGAATTCATAAACAGAATTCAGAGTCAGAACTCAAAATAGTTTGTATCCAGAATTCCTAAACAGAATTCGGAGTCAGAACTCAGAAGAGTTCGTATCTAGAATTCATAAACATAATTCAGAGTCATAACTCAGAAGAGTTCGTAACTAGGATTCATAATCAGAATTCAGAGTCATAACTAAGAAGAGTTTGTGACCAGAATTCTGAGAATTCTGATCCTAAAACAGAATGATTCATATCTTGGTAATTATAAGATTCCGAGGTTTTGGTTACAATCCTAATTTTACACTTAGAAAAAAAAATATGATATGATCAACGAAAACATGGTAAGGATAAATTTCCTTGGGTAAGGTAATTTTTCCTTATAGAAGTAAAACATAGGGTAAAAGGAGATTTTACTTAAGATAAGGTGTTTGGGATTTTCAAAACAATAAGAAATGGTAAATTCATAAGGAAACCTTAATGACTCAACAATCTCCCCCTTTAATGAAGGAATGGAAAAGTCATAAGGAAAACCTTGTTGACTCAACAATCTCCCCCTTTTGGGAAAGCACAAACAACCTTACGAAAAAAAATATAAGGACTTGAAATATTTTTCTAGACTTTGCAAATAAAACTTATCTCCCTTTTTACATTGGAAAATATGAATATGACCAACTCCCCCTTAGGCTTTGGAACACTAAGGATCACATTCTAGATTTCCAGAATGAGATTTATCTTGAGTATGGAAATCTATGTAATGAAAAAATCCCCCTTAGATAAACTCCCCCTTACTTAGGGATATTTCTTACTTAGGGATATTTCTTCTATACTTATAAATCTTTTTCCTTCTCCCATTTATAATTATTTTTCCTTCTCCCCCTTTGTGATTTTCAAAAGAGTTTGAGGGAATGGAAAAAAAATATGGTACCTGAAATTTTAGTACAAACAACCAAACAAAAATGAGAAACCACAATTTCATTATAATTGGAAGAATTTGTACAAGGAAAAAACAGATACAACAAAATATCGGATTTGGTCTATTTTTCTTCTTTTTCCTTGGGTATTAGCTTCTTCACGATGGTCTTCAGCTTCTTGAATTACTTATGATCTTCCTCAGCTTTCTTCTTTAGAGCTTTTATTCTCTCTTCCTGAGATTTAAGAACTTCTTCTTGAGCCTTCAGCAACTCATCTTGCTTCACAATCTTCTCTTCAAACTCAATCTGGAGATCTCTTTCCCTCTTCCAGCTTTTATCTATAGAGTTCAACTTCCCATTCAAGTCTTTCACCTCTTAAATCTGAGAATTATGTTCTAGATTTATCTTTTCCTTAAAGTTTTTTGTAATATCCTTGATTTTAGTGTCTTCGGTATTAAAAGCTTCCTTGACATCTTCTTGAAATTGATCAAGCTCACTCATTTCTTTAATTGACCTCTTTGACCAGCTAGCTATCTTCTTACATGAATTTCTATGAGCTTCGTAGCCTATGAGGAAAGTTTTGAAATCTGATTCTATCTTGACACACTTTTCCATCACCATGGACACCAAATCTGATTTCTGATTAAGAGAATGTTGAAGAATTTGGAATCTATAATCTATGCTTGAAAAAATCGAAATGGAGTCAACAAGCTTCTTCAAGGATTGTTCAACAAAATCATGACCAAGCAAAGATGATTCAGAATCTGAGACTTTACTTGGTGAGGCTTGTTTTTCTAGCTCAACAATATTCCTCTTTGAAGTTCCACCAACTTCATTCTTCTTCACTATTTATTTTCTAAAAGTATCAAAAAACACTTTTTTACCCTTATCAATTTTTGGAACATCTTCCTCACCAGGGGATTAATGCTCGTTGTCAGACAACTGCACAACTCTATCTTCATCTACCTCTTCTTTCTGAGTTCTAGCCTCAGCATCCTCAGGATGAATGAAATCAAGATTTAGACTTTCTTCTTCAGACAATTTATCAACTTCTTCTTCACCTTTCTCTTCACCCTTCTTTCCATCCTTCTCTTCATCCTTCTCTAGAGTGACAAGCTTGGAGGACTCGGCTTCAGAAGTTCAGAGTGACAATTTTTCAGATGGGGTTCCCTTGTCTTGATAATATTAAACTTGCTTTATAAGATCATCTGTGTTACCACTCCCTTCTTATTATTCTTATTCTTCTTCTTCCACCTCTTCCACTTCTTCCACTTCTTCCACTTCTTCAACAAGTTTTTCTTTATCCTTTTCCGGAGTGAATAATTTATTCCCTAGAGTCTCAGGTAAAGGATCTTTCAAGAAAGATTGTGGCATAAAAATATTCCCAGATGCTACTTCAATAGCCTTTAAGAGAGATTTCACAATCTCGGCCTTAGAAATTTTCTTCTTAAGTTTCTTATCTTTGGATTTCTTCTTAATATCTTCAGTAGTTGATTATTTCAAGGCCTTAGCCTCAATAGGATCCAAACCGAACTGTGGCTCCCCTGATTTTCTATTCTTCTTATCCTCCCTCCATTTTTCTACAACCTCATCTGGTTAGACTTTATTCTTCTTTGGTTTATGATGTGTGGATTGGAATTACTTATACTTAGGGGTTTTGTCTTCTACTTCAACTTCCTTCAAATTTCTTTTCTTTCCAGCCTTCTTTGATGGTTCAGCTTTTTCAGCTTTTCCCAGAATGACCTCTGCCTCTTCTTCTGGTAGATTATAAAACTCTCCTGACTCCTTAGAAAAGCCCAAATTCATTCTTTTCAAAGTTCCATCACTTACAATCATAAATTTAAAATTCCTTGGCTTGGAACTGTAAGGGATCTTGAATGATTCAAGACACCGAAATATCAGCTTGGAAAGTAAGGCAGGATACATAATAATCTGAGCTCTCAAATTTCCATTTTTTATATTCTCTATCGTAATGAGAATGTGCCTCATCAAATTGATTTTACTTAGATTTACCAAGAAATCCAAGATATATATGTCACTATTATTTAAGGTGTCCTTATCACCTTTTCTTAGTATGAAAAATCCTTGAACCCATAACTATAGGATCCTATTGTTGATAGATAAGTGAGAAATATTTGCGGTCTTGACATCGGATAGTCCAAGACATTCCAAAGATTTTACCTTAATAAAACTTCCTTGAACATCTGGTAGTTTGTGAGAGAAAAATTCGGCTTCCCCTTCATAAGATAACTTCACCAAGATAGTAGCCTTGGTGTATGAGAGTTTATAAGTTTTTCCATAACTCTTAAAGGAAAATTTTTATCTGTCATCTTCCTTAAAGAAGGAAAATTACTCATAAAATTATATAAGAAAATCTGTATAAACCAAGTCTTGATTTCCTGGCTTTAATATTCACACGCTCTCCCATCTATTAATCTTGATATTCTTAGAAATAATAGAATCGTATTTGAAAAAGTTCGGATGGACCAACCTTTCCCTGTACACTTGCCAACTTGATATTGGCTTCACGGTAGACATATCTTGAGAAGAGGCTTCTACAGACATTTGGATTGGAGGAACTCTGGGAGATTCGGAATGGGATTAAGAAAGTGGAGCAGAACTTCAACACGTGATAGCTTGAAAACCGATGTGGGACAACCCTTCGGGGGTCCTTTATATAGGAGATGGAAGTGACCTTTCATCTTACAAATCCAATCTAATGGTTGAGAAACTTTCTAATCAGATCTAACGGTTGATATGATATCCTCAAGGAAAAATTGGGTAGGATCCGATCTTTTGAGGTTTTTTTTTAAGAAAAAAAACTAGAATCTGAGAATTTAAAATACAAAAGAAAATACCAGCAATGAAATAATGACTACGAAAATTTTATGAAGGAAATCATACCTTTCGGATTTCTAGGAAGATTATTCTTAATAGGTGATATTTTTCTTGAATAACTTTTAGATTAAAACAAATTTGACTACGAAAAACTTACTACGAAAAATCTAAGGTCAAAAATTTTATTGCAAAAATTTTGAGTACCAAAATTCAACTATGAAAATTTTGAGTACAAAAAATTTCATTAAGAAAATTTTGAGTAAGAAAAATTATCATTATGAAAATTTCAGGTACAAAAATCTTTATTACAAAAATTTCAAAGATTGACTACGAAAATTTTTATTATGAAAAATTTTGAAAAACTAACTACAAAAATTTTCATTACGAAAATTTTGAAAAACTAACTATGAAAATTTTTATTACGAAAATAAACAATTGTACTCCCGCTATGAAAAGGAGTTTATTACTGTAAGGAGATTGGTTCAACAGGAAGTTAATCAAGGGAGATTACCTTGCGGTTATCATTCCTAACTTCTATTTAATATATTCAAATCTATCAAAGGGTAAATATTTTGTGAAAATATCAGCAAGTTGATCTTGTGTTCTGATAATATCTCCTTTTTCTGTGTGATCCCTAAGAAAGTGATGCCTAATATCTATGTTCTTTACATGAGAGTGATGTGTAGGGTTTTTACTAGGGGAAATGGAACTTGTATTATCATAAAAAATTTGTGTTTTGGTAAAACTCATACCATAGTCTGTGAGTGTGTGTTGCATCCACAACACTAGATCACAACAACTTCTTGCTGCTACATATTCAGCTTCAGTAGTGGAGAGTGCTACTGAGTTTTGCTTCTTGCAAGACCAAGAAACTAATGAATCTTCTAAGAAATGACAAGTTCCTGATGTACTCTTTCTATCCATTCTACATCCACCAAAATCAGCATCCGAAAAACTTTTTAAAACAAAATCATTTCTAGAAGTATAAAAGAGTCCTAAATCCATGGTTCCCTTTAAGTAGTGAAAAATTATCTTCACTGCCTTTAAATGATATTCCTTAGGATTGGATTGATATTTTGCACATAAGCACACTGAAAACATTAAGTCTAGACGAATAGCTATCAAGTAAAGTAAACTTCCTATCATACCTCTAAAAGATGTTTGATCTACTAGTTTCCCAGCTTCATCAAGATCAAGTGTTTTTTAGGTACCAATGGGAGTACTTATACTTTTAGTGTTGTCTTGTCCATACTTTTTAAGAATATATTTAATATACTTATGTTGATATGTACATATTCCTTCTAGTTTTTGAGATATTTGAAAACCAAGGAAAAATGTTAACTCACCCATCATACTCATTTCAAACTTAGATTTCATTAGATCCGCAAATGAATCGATTAAAGATTTCTGAGTTGAACCAAATATAATGTCATCAACATAAATTTGAACAATAAAAACATTTTTATTATCTTTCTTTATAAAAATGGTTGGATCTGCATTTCCCTTAACATAATTGTTTTGAATCAAAAATCTTGTAATTCTATCATACCAAGCTCTAGGTTCTTGTTTAAGGTCATATAAAGCTTTGGTAAGTCTAAAAACATTATTAGGATGTTTTGTATCTTCAAATCCAGGAGGTTGTTCAAAAAAAACTTCCTCTTGAACATAACCATTAAGGAAAGCAAATTTCACATCCATTTGAAAAAGTTTGAAATTTAAGAATGCTATAAAGGAAAGTAAAATACGAATAGATTCAAGTCTAGATACTAGAGAATAGGTTTCTTCATAGTCTATTCCTTCTTGTTGATTATAGCCTTTAGCAACTAATCTAGATTTATTTCTAAAAATGATTCCATTTTCATCGCACTTATTTCTGAAGACCCATTTTACTCCAATAACAAAATTTTCCTTAGGTCTTTAAACCAAGGTCCAAACTTTATTCCTTTAGAATTATTTTAGTTCATCTTGCATATCTTTAATCCAATCATCATCACCTAAAGCTTCATCAGTGCTTTTTTGTTTTAATTAGGAAAGGAATGCTAGATGTTCTACTTCATTTGTTAAGTAACTTCTAGTCTTTATAGGTTGATTGACATCACCAATGATACTATCACTAGGATGATTCTTTAGAAACAACTGATTTGGGTTTTGTAAAACATGTTCATAAACATAGGGTATAAAATCTTCTGGGTTAAATGTTTCGGTAGTATCTTCTTGGAAATTTTCTATATCATAAGGATCTTCTATCAAAGGTTGATAATCAGTTTTTGAAAACACATCTGAGGATGTAGGTTGGGGTTTTTTAAAAAAAAGGATCACTTTCATCAAATTTGACATGTACTGTATCTTCAACAGTACAAGTGTCTTTATTGAAAACTCTATATGCCTTAGAAGTTGTGGAGTATCCTAAGAAAATTCCTTCATCATATTTTGGTGCGAATTTATGTAGATTATATTTAGTATTCAGAATTAATACCTTGCAACCAAATACCTTAAAGTAGGAAAGTCTATATTTTATACCATTCCATAACTCATAAAGAGTTTTATTAAGAAAATGTCTAATTAAAACACGATTTATAGTATAACAAGCAGTACTTACAGCTTCAGCCCAAAAATGTTTGGCTATAGAATACTCACTCAACATGGTTCTAGTTATCTCTTGGAGAATTCTATTTCTTTTTTCAACAACACCTTTTTATTGAGGTGTTATGGGTGCTGAGAAGTTATGATTAATACCTTTTCTACTACAAAAAGTTTCAAAATAAGAATTTTAAAATTCTCCACCATGATCACTATGAATATTTTTCAATGGAAGATTTTTCTCATTTTTCACTTGGGATCTAAAACTTTTGAAATAAGATAAGGCTTTAGACTTATTTTCTATAAAATAGACCCACGTAAATCTAGTGTAATCATCAACCAAGACAAATGTGTAGTACTTTCCTCCAATGCTTCCAGTTTGTGTTGGACCAAAAAGATCCATATGCACTAGCTATAATGTATCAGTAGTTGAGACTTCACCGACTAATTTAAAACTTGATTTATGTTGCTTGACATATTTACAAGGGTCACAAACTTTTGAAGAATCAAATCTAAGCTTTGGTAGATCCTTAACTAATCTTTTCTTAGAAAGTTTGCATAAGTTCCTAAGGTTATAGTGACCTAACCTTTTATTCCATAACCAAGAATGATCCTCCATTGAACTAAGTCAAGGTAAGTCTTAGCTCCTAAGGTCTTCTAAGTTTAGTGTGTAAACATTCTCTTGCCTATGGGAAGAAAGAATAAACTCTTCCTTGGAATTGTGTACTAAGCACTTGTCATTCCTAAAATTCACAAGGTAGCCTTCATCACATAATTGGATTATAATAATGAGGTTGTGCTTAAGACCCTTAACAAATAAAACATTTGAAATCAAAGTTTTTCCAAGAAGAACGATGTTACCTATACCAATAATTTTTCCCTAAGCATTATCTCTGAAAGTTACTTTTCCTCCTTTCGTTTTGATAATATTTTCAAAATAGTTTTTGTTACCAGTCATATTTTGGGAACAACCACTATCCATGTACCACATATTTTTGTTGGTACTTTCCCTATTTTCCTGAAAACAAAAGAGTTAGACTTTTGGAATCCAAACTTTCTTGGATCCAGAAATTTCAGAAAGCAATATTTTAGGCACCCACATCTTCTTAGAAAAATAGGCTTTGTGAAATCCTACAGACTAGGTTTTTTTAGAGAATAATTATTTTCCCAATGTCCACCACAGTGACACTTAGTAAAAAATGGAGCACTTTGAGGAACAAAGTAATTCTTACTAAAAAATGGTTTAGAACCAGTGTAACCAAAACCAGAACTATTCCTTAGAGGTTGGATTTGAGAATACATTTTATCAAAATTTTCTTTACCTAAGGTAAAGTTTGACAAACACATCCTCAAGGAAAATATTTCGGATTTGAGTTTGATAACTAAGTTCTTGTCTTCAAAAACATTTGATTTTGAACTAGAGCTAGGCTTGAAATTATTTTTCTTAGAAATTACGTTTTCTAGATATTTAGAAAGTTTATTCTTATTAGAACTTACTTCCTCTTGATTTTTTGAAATACTTTCAAAATCATCATTTTTTTATCAAGATCTTTAGAAATATCTAATATTTCCTTAGTAAGAATAGTATTCCTAGAATTTTCCTTATCAAGTTTTTTCATGAGTTTTGAATTCTCAATCTCAAGAAGTGTGGAAAATCTAGAAACTTATTCATAGGAAGGTAAAGTATTATCTTCATCAGAAGAAGATTCTTCATCAGAAGAGTTATAATATTTATTATCATTAGAATTAAAAGAAACATTGGTCATTGATTCAGCATTATGTACCTTATCCATTAAGCAATGATTGTCAATAGGTAGTCTGGCTATTAGACCAAGATTCTTTTGTCTAGAAGATTCATAATCTGAAGATTCATCTGAAGAGTCTCCACCACTGGCACTCCAGGTGTCATTAGCTTTCAAGATTTTCTAAGATTTAGCCTTGTAATACTTCTTTCTGTTTTTCTCATAATGTCTTTACTTTATTTCTTTTCTCTTAAGCATAGGACAATCAGGTCTTATATGTTCAGCTCTCTTGCATTCATAACATGTGACTTCTGAATATTTCTTATCTTTCCTTTCCTTTTTCTTATATCTAGATTGAAAGTTCCCCTGTCCATCTATCTTGTTCATCCTTCAAGCAAGATTTTATAATTCATTTTCTGAGGATTCACTTCCACTAGATTTGGATTGGATAACAACTTTCTTAGATTTGGATCTAGTAACTCTCTTAGGAGTCTTAGCTTTCATATGATTGGAATTTGTAGTAAAATCAACACTGCCATTTATATTCTTCTTCTTTATGTTATCATCATCTCTCTTCATTCTATTCTCATGTTGAAGAAGAGTTCCAAATAGCTCATCTAAGGAAATCTGAGTAACCTTTCTGTTCTCATCAATAGTAGTCCTCTTGGATTCCTATTCATTTGGCATGATGTCTATGATATTATCAATAATAGCTTCATCATCTAATCCTTTATCACCCATGGATTGTAAACTATTCACAATAGTCATGAATCTTTGTTGCACCTTACATATGGTTTCTCCATAAGGAAAGCAGGAACCATGATATTCATCTCTAAGAATGGATCTTCTAGTTTCAATGACTTTGGAAGTTCCAAAGTGAGTAACTTCAAGTTTCTTCCATATAGAATTTTCTGCTTCACAATATGAAATTTGGCTATATATTTTTCTAGTCATGGATCAAAGCAAAGTATTGTGTGCCTTATAATTCAGTTGATATTCATGCTTTTCTTGATTGGTAAAGGTACTAACTTCTTTGTCAGGAATTTTATATCCTCCAGTAGGCATAAAAAAATTATCAACACCAATATTGATAATGAAAGTCTTCATTCGATCTCTCCAATATTCGTAATCATTTCTATCAAAGATAGGTGGTCCAGTTGGATTGAGATTGTCCATGGAACCAACATTTATTCCTGTCATCTTTAAGAAAAAGTCTTTCCAAAAAAAATTGTTAATAGAAAAAGTTTGTAAATAAGGAAAATAATCCTAATCAAGGAAAAAATATAGAACAAGAGTATCTCTAAGAAAAATGAATCTGAACTATATGATTCTGAAAAACAGATTCCGAAAAGGTGTGAATCCAGAAGTTCAATTACAAGAATTCTCTTTTGAACCTAATTGTGAGATTAATTCAGATTGAACCAATGCTCTGATAACAATTTTTGAGATGGTATGTGATTATCATATACTCTATAATACCAAATTTAGGATCGAATATGTAAACATGAGATGCTCAAATACAAGAGGGGGGTGAATTGTATACTTTAAAAATCCCTATGTAAATTTTGCATAACCAAAATTCACAACACCTCTAAGTTCTAATAACTTTCTTGATTCCGAAAAAGTGATTCCGGAAATGAAACTTAACAAAAGTTTACAATAACTAAGATTCTACCTTAAAGCGTATAGAATCTAACTAAATCAGAGTACAAGTGTAAGGAAGTATAAGATAGTTATACTTTCCTCAACAATACAAATGCAGTAGAAAACTTGTAACAAAACAAGTAACATGTAGTAAGTCTTTTGACCAAAAGAGAAGGGAATCCAACAACCTTGGATAAAGGTCCCTTGATTTATACTTTCAAGAAACTATGTCTTACCCACACCAGGGTAATCCCTCAATATGAAGATCGGAGTCTGTCTTGCTATCCCTGCAAGCCCTCAACTATCAAGTAGTCGGCGCCTCTGTCTTCCTCAGTAAGGAAGCCCTAAACTTCAAGGTAGTTGGCACATCTGTCTTCCTATCCCTGGAATCCCTCGATTGTACACAGAAACAATTGAAGTCGCACGAAGAAAAGATGAAAAAGTAGTTCAGTATGCACAAAGAATTTAAAGTCACTCTCTAGAAATCACTTCAACAGCATGTGGTCTCTAGAGTCATAGAACCGTCATTAACTCTTTTCAAATGAGCTTCTATTTATAGGCACGGCTTCAACGGTCGGCTCCCTCCTCCAACGGTCATATTTTTCCTTGAATTTTGGAGGGACCTGTACATGTGTCACTCAAAAAACGGTTAGTTAGTAATTGAAATCACATCATTTTATTACTAAACAAGTGTAATCATAACCAAAATCTGATATTCGGAATATAAGAAAATATGAAAGTTATGAGTCTAATAGAAATTAAATTTGGAGTCTATAATACAAGGATATTTGGATTCTGTTTTATAGGAATTCGAAGCCTGAATTCTATAGAATTTTTGGAGTCTGAATTTCAAGGAATTTTGGAATCTAGATTCACAAGAATTTGGAACCTGAACTTAAAAAGTTCAGAGATGGAGTTTATGAGAATTTGGAGTCAGAAATCATAAGAGTTCGGAGTCTAAATTCAGAGAACTCTGAGTCAAAACTCAGAGAAGTTTGTATCCAGAATTATTAAACAGAATTCGGAGTCAGAACTCAGAATAGTTCATATCCAGAATTCATAAATAGAATTTAGAGTCAGAACATAGAAGAGTTTGTATCCATAATTCATAAATAGAATTTAGATTCAGAACACAGAAGAGTTTGTAACTAGGATTCAGATTCAGAATTCAGAGTCAGAACTAAGAAGAGTTCGTAACCAGAATTCTGAGAATTCTGATCCTAAAACAGAATGCTTCATATCTAGGTAATTATAAGATTCTGAGGTTTTGGTTACATTATTAATTTTACACTTAGAAAAAAAAATATGATATGAGCAATGAAAACATGGTAAGGATAAATTTCCTTGGGGAAGGGAATTTTTCCTTATAGAAGTAAAACATAGGGTAAAAAGAGATTTTCCTTAAGATAAGGTGTTTGTGATTTTCAAAACAAGAATAAATGGTAAAGTCATAAGGAAACCTTAATGACTCAACAATATCCCCCTTGAATTAAGGAATTGAAAATTCATAAGGAAAACCTTATTGACTCAACAGTATTCTTATTTATTTGGGTATGAGGCAACCCAACCACAAAGTCCATAGAGATTTCATCCCACTTCCAAGTAAGGATGGGATGTGGCTAAAGTAAACCTGAAATTTTTTGGTGATCGGCTTTAACCTTCTGGAATGTATAACAGTGGGAAACAAACTCAGCAATTCCCCACCTCATCCCTAGCCATTAGAACTATCATTGTATGTCGTAAAACATATTTTTGGTTCCTAGGTGCACATCCCACTGGGAATTATGAAAGTCCCCCATTACATCCTTCCTTGCTACTAATAGTACAAAAAAGTGACTCTAATAGCATAGAATACCCTCTTTGGAGAACGAACGCTGGGAAAATATCTCCCCACCATAAGGAGAGTCTCTAAATCTTCTGAATTCAACATCAAGCTCTTGATCCTGAATAATAAAGTTGATAAGAGCATATGTCAATTTAATGATGGCTAAAGAAACTTTAGCCCCTTTCTTCTGAACTCTAATATGAAACTGTGAAAAGAGATCCATCAAATTCCACTCTTCCAACGATTCTTTCACTACCTATGATGGAATTTTACTACTTAATGCATCTGAAATGAAATTCCCTTTCCCCAGAGTATAGGAAATGTAAAATTTGAAATATTACATGTACTCCACTCAATACCTCTGGTGAAGATTCAAATCTTTTTGGGGGAAGATATAACTAAAGATTTTTTTTTCTGAGTACACAATAAACTTTTCTATGAAAAGGTAATGTTGTCAACTCTTAAGTGCATGCATCACAGCTGCAATTTCAAGGTCATGGGTAGGATAATTCTTCTCGTGTGGCCTAAGATAATGAGATCCATAAGCTGCTACATGATCACTCTGCATAAGAACACATCCCAAACCTGAACCTGATTCATCACAAAATACCACGTATCCCTACCCAGCCTCCATAACAGTCAACACTGGTGCAGTAGTCAAAAGATGTTTTAGCACAACAAAAGAATTCTGAAACTTATCATTCCAAGAAAACTTCACCCCCTTCCAAGTCAGATCAGTCATCAAATAATCCAACTTAGAGAAGTACTTCATGAACCAATGATAATATCCAGATAAGTCCAAGAATCTTTTAATCTTGAAGACATTACACGGTTTCTCCCAAGTCATAAAACCCTTTACCTTCTTAGGATCAACTAATATACCTTGTTCAAACACCACGGGTCCCAAAAATTTCACTTCTTGAATCCAAAAATTGAACTTTGAAAGTTTGGAATAAAGTCAATGGTTTCTCAGCAGACTTAGAACTATTCTCAAATGATGCACATGATCCTCTTCATACTTGGAGTATACGAGGATTTCGTCCAAAAATACTACCACAAAGGTATCTAGATATTCATGGAAAACCCTATTCATCAAGGCCATGAAAACTACAGGACCATTTTCCAGGCCAAATGGAATAACATGGTACTCATAATGGTTGTACCTTCTCCAATAGGTAGTTTTCTGAATGTCAGATTTCTTTATCCTCCACTAATGGTAACCATATTGTAGTTAGATCTTTGAAAATAACTTCACCCCTTTCAGTTGATCAAACAGAACATCAATTCGTGGAAACAGATATTTTTTATTTACCATAACTCGATTTAGATTTCTATAATTAACACATAATATAAGAGAACCATCATCCTTCTTGGATAAGAGAACCGTCACTGCCCAAGGTGACACACTCGGGTGTATAAATCCTTTCTCAGGAGGATTTTTAAATTGGGACTTTATCTCTTTCAGTTCAACCAGTGCCATACGGTAAGAGGGAATTAAAACCAGTTGAGTATCAGTCATTAATTAAATGAAAAACTCAACTTCCCTTATCAGTGGAATCCCAGAGAAATCATAAGGAAACATGTCGGGAAACTTGAAGATGACTGGAGGGAGATCGCTTCTCAAATATTCTTGCTCTAGATCAAAAGAAAATACAAATATTACTTTCCCCAACTCTAGATAAGAAGTTTTGGATCTGCTCGATCTTGGGTCCTAATCTCCTTTAAAGACGAGATATACATAATTGTGTTTACTAAAGTAACCTTACTAAATATAACAATAAATCTAGGCTCTATTTTTCAATGAGATAATCCATACTGAAAATGATGTCAAGAGATTTCATGTCAAGGACCAGAAAACTCCAAGCTCTCTCGACATCTGATAGAGAGAAGACAAAAGTAGGACTACAGAGACCCTGATCTCTCTTTGTTAAAAGGGGTGTAGTAATATCCATTGCACAAGATAAAATCTCAATAGGAAGATTTAGAATATTAACAATACAGGTTGAAATAAATGAGTGAGATGCACCAGTATCAAATAGAGAAATCACTAATGACGAAGCTATAGTGATGATACCTCTCATGGTTAATGGACCCATGTATGCTTCCTATGTATACTCTTACACTCTGTGAAGTAGCTTCATTCTAGATGCCTACATATGGAACCCTTTTATATGTGAAGTATCTGATTTCCCTGTAATTTTAGGAGGAGCTGATGATCATGTTACATTATACGGTGTAGAAAAGTTATGGAAGAATATCTGTAATTTCCTTGAACGTCAGCATGAGCTAAAGTTATTTGGTGCCTCAGTGCAAACCCTCCTAGAATTTCCTGGCTTTCCACACTGGTATAAAATGAAAGGAATTCCTCCTAGCACTATATGAGGTATAGACTGACCATGTCATTGATAACTGACACTAAAATCATCACGCTTCTGTTTTCCCTTGAAATAACTCATGCTATCATTGAGAGAATAAGGAACTCCCAATAACCCTAAATTTCCATCCAGGCCTATCTCAACCATCATCTTTCTATCCAGCACATCATCATAAGTGGGAAGATTAAGAAAGAAAACCGGAGAATGGATATTTGATTGAAGTATCAACTCAAACTGTAGAGCCTTCATCCTATCATTAGATACAATCTCAGGTGAAAACTGTACCAGCTCAGCAAAAGTGATTTGGATACTTAGTCACAATTCTGTCGGCCTGCTCAAGCTTGAAAAACTTCACAACATTAGCCAACACCATTGAATCTTGATAGAACTGGTCAATGAAAAAAACCTTAAAGTCTTTCCATGATAATCCCTCATGTTTATTTGTTGTCACCATTGTGTCCCACCATCTCCTTCTCGGTCCTTTCAGCATGAAGGTCAAACAATTCACCTTGAGCATGTCTGGGGTTTTCAAGAACTCAAAAAGACATTCTATCCTACCCAACCATTTCTCAGCATGTTGGAGGTCAGTTGAGATTTTCAAAACTAGTGGCTTCTGGTGAAGAAACTCTTGAGAATTATTTTAAATAATATCCCCCTAAGGATCCACAATTAGAGCCCAAATGGGGAAAAGAGTTCGTGCTTGTCCCAGATCTTGGTCTATATGCACAATCACCTCAACTAGATTCGGATCTATGATGGGATTTTCTTGCTGAGTTTCAGCAACAACCTCTTCCTGTATTCGATTAACACATATTCTCATAGGCATGATGCTACACAACATCAATATACAACAAATAAGACATTAATTTTACACTCAAATTGATAAACAAGGAAAATTATTCCCAACAGATGGAACAAAGAAGATTTGGACTTTACTCTATCCAAATCAGAATAAATAAAAGACTATAACTAATCCACAAGATGTCTTTACCTAACCACCCCTGGAAAATTAATGTTCATTACGATGATATATGTCCAGGAACTCAATTGTAACTACCTCCTAATTCCCAAAAATATTTCATAAATGCATACTGACTTCAAGATAGAAGATCAATAGCCTCCTTTGATACTACTTTTTCATGAACCAACCCGGGTACCCTTGTAACCCAGTAGGGTCTCACCAAGGATTCCATAATAGATTCCAGTAAAAGATTAACCAAAGGAATGATTCCAATTTTAAAATAAAAGGTTTTTAATTTTAAATAATATTTAAGTAAATCATTCTATACAGTTCAAATGATGAAAAAATGTATTTTGAGAAAAATATTTTCAAATGATAGAATATTTATAAAACAATGGATTAAATAAAACATTTATATAAAAAAGTCTATATAAATCCTAAAGGTATGTAAAGTAGTTCAAAAAACATTAGGATACATTTATATCTCAAATATAAAACAACCGAGCAACATGGTTATCTGTTAAAAGGTATGATAGTATTTCCAGCTATAGGACTCTGCACTCTCTAAGTGATCTTAGCAATATGTGTATACACATGTCCCCCTGACACTGGGAAAAGGTGACTCATCATCATCCCATGGAAGATTTGACCCGTTACATGTATGTTTTTAAAATGTTTTAATAGCGTAGAGTGTGTCCAAATAAGTCACCAACTACCTAAGGATTGCATTACATAATCAATTATAGGAAATTTATTTTAAGAATTCTTAAAATAAAATAAAATATTATTCTTCCATTTCAATGAAAATTTTCCAATTAAAACCAAAATGGGTTTTAATCAAAAACATGCCTCTTTAATAAGATAAAACCATTGGGTTTCTATCAAAAAAATTAATCCATTTCCACAAGTTTGAAATCCATTCAAAACTGATTCCATCTATTTCACAATTTATTTCCACAATTAAATTCAACAATTTAATTGAAATCATTTCCATAAAAACCACAATTTAAATTAAATAATTTAAATCAAAAAAATTCCATAAACACACTCCAAATCAATAAAATTGGGGGTTTTCCAATTTCTCATGCCAAAACCATTTCAAATCTCCCAATTCACTGGAATTTGGTTTTATCAATCAATTGAAACTAAGTTTGAGAAATTGAATTTAAATCAGAAATTGAAATAATTAAAGTAATTCAAAGGTAATCAATTTGGGTAATCGGGACAGAACCACCCACCATGTGAGATTTAAAAGAACAGGTCGTAGATCCATCAATTTTATGATGATCTATTGAAATCCCAAACGAGGAGAAAGAGATAGATAGACAAAGAATGGGGGATAAATCTTACCCAGAAACCACACTGCCAACACAATGATGATCAAATTCCAAATAAAGGGATTCAAAAGGGTTGTATGGATCCAAGATTTTCTGGGGAAGGCCTTAGGTTGAGAGCAATTAAACTAGAGTGGAGGGGAAAAAGAAACTCAGTCGCACTTCCTATTTAAAAGCTATAGTCAGGTTATTACATGACGTGTAATACCAATACACATTGTGAACCATTTAAATTTCATAAACACTAAAAAATGTGTCACATCGACTTAAAATCTGACACTTCGAGTTAAAAAATGATATTTAAACCATTCACGACATGTAATGGCTCTTCACGACGTGTACCGTTCACAACATGAATCCTTTCATGAATTTCATCCTAAAAACATTACACAATGTGTAACCTAGTTACACAACATGTAGCCCTCCAGTAGCCTGCAGAAAAGGTTAGTTAAAGTTGAGAATCCAGAAAATCTTTGACTTTACCATTATAGTTATCCTCCCAATACATTCTCAACCCTATCTAGTCAATGAAAAGGAAAAACCATGACATGGTTAAAGACGTACTTGTCTGGTAGGTAAATGGATGTTACAATGTGAAATTTGGGTGTGGTATGATTCATGTGAAGTGTTTTTGTTATAGATTTATATTACTTGGTTCATTTAATCCAACACATAAAGATCATTATTTAATGTTCCCTACCATAATAGATGTTATATTTATAAAATAAGAAACATTTATTCCCAAATTTGAAAATAAATACATGTGTATCAATTATAGAAACATAAATAATGTTTTCAGTAATAGGTGGAACATGATAAAAAACTTTAATAACCAAGATCATTCCTATTGGAAACATGATATGGTAGTCCTCGATAGCCACAACTACACTTTTGGATTTGTTGGCTGCTCGTAGATCTACCCCCATAAGTCAATATTTTTTAATCTACTTGGTTCCTATATTTGAATACATATGTGAACACCAAAAGCTGTATCTAATACCCATTTTATAGAAATAGATAAATTTCACTCGGTAAAAACATATATAAATTTTTCCCTTGTTTCTTTATTTGGGTGTAGTTTTTCTTCTAGTGGCTCTTCTTTCCACATGTGATTCAAATAACATCCTACTTCATTGATTGACCCTTGATCTTTCTCTTATTAGAAGGGTGTTATGAAGAATATTTGGACTTAGATATTTTCGTTTATCCTTTCCTTTTATTCACCATAAGGAAGGATTTTTGTGCCTCATCTCCTTATCAACTTGGTGAAGAAGAGTGAGTAGATCTGGGAGGGAATTCTTAATGTTATTCATATTAATAACAAAGTTAGAGAATCTCTGAGGGAGTGATGAAAGAATGAGATTAGTTCATGGTTATTTAGGTATTTTAAACCCTATAAACACTAGGTTCTCAATATATCCAATGATTTTAACTACATGAGCCCTAGTTGGAGTATACTCTAAAAGAGAACCTTAGATATCTCAAATTGTTCATGTCTGTCTCTCTCCTAATATAGGCTATGGAGATGCTCAATCATTCAATAATAATCCATGTATTCATAAGGCTTAATGATCTTGATTGAAATATATGATAGCATTAAACATTGAACATCAACCACTTTTCTCAAGTGTTTATCATAGACAATGAACTCTTCATCACCTCCTTAGCTGGCGGATCCAGTAATGAGGATTCTATCATGTAATATTTTTTTTCATGGTGCAACACAACTCGAAGGCATCTGAATCATTTCTAGAAGTTACCATTGGTGAGGAGACAGTATTTGTCCAATATTGATCATAGGGGATAACATGGATGATAAATTTTCCATCATTATAAAATTATAAAAGATATGATTATTAGAATTTTTCTTAATTATAAATTATATGAGATCCCCCCACACTCAGATGGGGTGGTAAGGGTGGGTTGGGATTTGGGGTGTGGTTGCGAGGTCAAGTCCCTGGGCTAGCGATTTATGTTTCATTTGTTTTTTGCGACATGTACCATATTTTTTGTTGTTTCAAAAAAATTATAAATTATGTGAGATATAATAATATTATTAATTTTATTAAATCTCCCACTATTTTATCAAGACCCAATAGATCTCACCATTGAACTTGAAATATCCAATTGTTAGGAAACTCTAGTGGAAAGGATTCATATTCCCTTTTCATAACCCCAACAAGGGTTGGTCAAGCTACTTAAATGTATCTAGGTGGGAAGGACTTTTCCAATTGCGGGCTTGCAGCTCCTTGATCTATTGAGTGGACTCCCCAATCCTGAAATCCTGACTTGGATTTCCTCAACACTTTCCCCAAAATTACACCAAGTCTATCAAGTGTTACTCCTCTTGATTTAAAATGGTTAAGTCAACCCAAAACCTTTATAAGAACCCCCCTTATAAAAGTAATTGTCCTAACAAGGGTTCCTCAAACACTTAGTTCTATTGGTTTCATTCTTAATCGAGTAATGGAAGGCTTAGTCTAACTTAATATTTTATTGATGTATTTTTTTTATTATGGGTAAAAAATATCTTATTTTATCTTTTACGTGACTTATTAATATTAATTAAATTTTACTTAAGTGATTAAACATGTTTTGATAAAACAATTTACACATAATCCATTTATTTATATTCCATCTTTGAACATTAGTTCATTTATTTATGTGATCACGATCTTGCATCCATAAAATAAATGATTCATAAGACAAAAATAAACAAATAAACAAATTTTCCATTCATGATATTATCTAATGGTTAATTTATTGAGCGGACAATAAATCAACATATGACCTATGGGGAAACTCATTATGCTGGTCTTGGAATGAGTTGCAACACTCCACCTATCCACCTGTGTATCACCAAGTTTGACATCATCTTAGTTACATTTTGAATTGCCACCACATGCCTTAGGATGATCCATTTATTACATATACTTGTAACTCATATGCAAGTTGGGGAACTAAAGGATTGGTTAAGGGGAATTATATAAATCATGTTGGACACACAGGTCCTACATAATAAAGGAGGGAGAGATGAATTGCAGGCCATCATATTTAATTTAATATTAAATAATTTCAAAAACATGCAATATATTAAATTAAATAAAACCAATTCATACATGAATATTGGTCAATCCCATGAATGGTTATACACACGCAATGAATACGTAAAATTACCCTAGTTAGCATTCATTTCTATTTGTTCTTTATTATTAAGATAAAAATTATTGCATTAATTAATTCCATTTTTTCTTAATGATTATCCAAATTTTCTTAGAGATATCCATCATAAATGAATTTATAGAAAATAAATTCTAGAACCAATAATTACAGATAATTTTAATAAATAAATTGAGTATTTAATAATTCGTTAAAACCTTTATTAAATTGTCAAACAGATATGGTGACAATCAATATAATAATGTTATAATTCTTAAATTAGTAATTTAATGTAATTTAATTTTTTCCTTTTCGGTATACTAATCGTTGTGTACTTCTACACCTTATGTACCTCAATTTTCATGTACCTAGGATAAAATTCTGGGATTCGGTGTGCACCTTGGTTAGACTACATGACGTGCACTAGATATTTACACATCATGTATCATGAATTTCATGTGTCTGCACAACCCACTGAAGGACTCAGCGTGTTCTATGAATGCAAGACCACACGACGTGTTCTCTAGCTACAAGTTTTGAATTCCTCTAGCTATATATATTCTGGTCTCACTGAATGTATCTTCATGTACTTCAAATGTAGGATTTAATGAACTGCGTGCCATGTACGCTAGTTACACATCATGTTTTTCATTCATGTTCTAGGTTATCAATTTTACACAGTTTTGACCATGTATTTTACCATACAATTTGCGTAAATTTTTCTGTTAAACCATGTATTTTACACTATGTGTACACTAGTTACACACCATGTAATTCAAAAAGTCATGTTCCAAGTTTTCATGGTCTGCACATTGTGTTCATTAAATACACTGTGTGTAGTTACTTCTTAGCATGATGTATATCCTGTGGCACCTCTAGGTGTAGTGCACTTGGGTATAAGACATGTACTCTGGATACATGTCGTGTAACCCAATATTACTGGTCAAAATCCTTGGAAATTCTTGATGGAATCTTTAGTAATTCTTCAATTGTTCTTGGTCCTTTAAGAAAATGAAATCATGAACAATGATAATTAATATGTCGAAATTATTGAAATAGTGGGTTCCCTAGACCCAACTATGCAGTACTTTTGATTACCATATCATGTGTATAGTTGGTTATACATGATGTCATATTACCATTATAGTGTAGAATTTTCTATGTCCGCTATTGAAATAGTAATGTCCATAGATTAATTGTCGTGTTGAGAGGTTATAGAAGATCCCAAGATATAATGAGAACCCCAAGATACTATGACATTAATATTAAATATATGTTATATAGTTTAGATACATCTTACTGATTGGACATAGTAGATGTTTGACTATCAGGTGTTGGGGGATCATAAGCATTGATACTTATACTCATGAAGTTTGTACTTGGTGATCTCTAGTAGTGAGATCATGAGGACAGACCCACCAAAAGGAACACCACATGTTTTGGGTATCATTGCTTGTTCCTATCTATGAACATGTGTATTGGTCTCCTGACTTGAGACCATTAACAATGTGTATCATTTTATTGTGTACTTTTATGCAAGGAAAAACCCATGGTTTTGAAATCGTGGCGAGGTAGCTTGTTTTGGGTGCGTCATTGGGGGTATGACGTTGGTTGAATGGTCAAGAAAGGATTTGTCACTTCCAAGTTTAGGAAGTTATATATCTCAGGCCTGGTTGATCAAGATGGTGATACCTTCATAAATCTTTGGCAAAAGCATTCGAAAGGTAAATCCATCTGAATAGGTCAATAAATAATAAAGCAATAAAAGGACAATGACACAAGTGTGCATCCTAATTTATGATATATTTAATGATAAAGAGATTATAGTACACAGTCAGTGTTCGTAGGTTGTTTGTCGTTGCTATGACAATCCATATCTCTTTAGGGGCCATGATGGGTTGCTAGACTCCACTCTTGGTCTGTGGATTTTATTCACTGCTATCGAGATAAGGGTCTAGAGTGTCATCACAATAGAATATTCAAGAATCCACCCAATTCAGTTGAATAGGTGTATGGAAATAGTGGGCCCCACCATGGGGACCAAGTGTTGTCCAAGTTATCAATCACCGATAATTAAATAAAGTCATTAATATTCAATTTATGAATATTTGGGATTTAATTTATTTAAATTATTTACAATATAAGTAAATATGGGAAAATATTAATCGAACGAATATTATCTTAATATTAAAGGATTGTTTAATATTAATAAGGATTGCGAGTTGAGTTAAATGGATCAGTTTTTATCACATAATATATTTTATATATATTACAAGTATGTGATAAAATAATAAATAATATTGATGTAGTTTAGTTCGTCAAAATTATTTATTTAGTGTACGTTGAAATAAAGGGGGGTCGAGGAACCCAACCAGGTATTTTGCAACACCACTATAAATAGAGGAGAGTCTCTCTATCCATGGAACTATTCATTCATTTTATGAAATAAAATCTAGAGTATCTCTCTCCTCCCTCTCTCTAGAGAGATAAGCTATCGATCCAAGAGTTTGAATCAAGATCTTCCTCAAGAATTGAAGGCATCTTGATGCAGTGATCGTCAGGACATTGAAGGCATTGTCGGATATCTACACTAGCACCCAGAATTCAATGATCAATACTCCCACGGGTTTTTGAAGCACATGTGAATGATCTAGAGGGTTCCTGCTTTGGATCCTTCAATAAATGATCTCCATCGACAAGTTGCAGTTGACTACAGCTTCAAATCTCAACAGGTATGTATTTTGTTTAAGTTTGTGTGCTCTTTATAATTTACACGAGATCCTCGGACCTTACTGGGGCTTGAATCATTGGCATAGACAAGCCCTGATGACCCGTCGATGAAAAATTTTAAAATCCCCTACCCACTGGCTTCCGCTGCGGGCCCCGGAAACTTTCAGTGGTATCAGAGGAATCATGTATATTTTCTGAGCTTATAAAATTAAAATTTCATAACAGTTAAGTAGAGGGTTCAAAAACGGTCTCATCAGTTCAACCCATACGTCGATCCGATCTCAAATGGCCAAGTTATGGTCATTTTAAATTTTTGGTTTGGATTGAATTTGCGTTTTGATCACAGGTATTAATTTTATTCATTCTGAATGACTGATCAAATTTAGATCGGTTCATTAGAAATAATCTTAATTGTGCAAATTATAATTTCATAATTTAATAATTTGCGTAATAATTTTTTTATTATAATAATATTTATTTTATTATTATAATAATATAATAATAATAAATTATTATTTTATTATAATAATTTTATTATTATTAAATTAAAATTCTATCAAGTAGCCTTTAGAAAATATGTGTGTGGAAAAACACACAAAAGAATTAATTAGAGGGGAGACTTGACTCAAATAAATAAATAAAAAGGGAGAAGACTTCAATAAAATAAAGGGAGAAGACTTCAATAAAATAAAAGAAGAAGACTTCTTTTTAAAACAATAATAATAATAATAAGTATTAAAAATTGGGTGGGGAGGCACTTTTAAAAAAAAGAAGAAAAATTCAAAGGGGGTCCACAGTGGATCCCTAGATTCGGCTTCCTAGGCACACCAGGCGATCCCCCACCTACAACCCAGCTCCCGTTGAAGCCGGCCTATTCCTCATAGGCAACCTACCGCGGCCCCGACCTTCAGGCACCCTTGCCCGCACCTGGTTGTTGCCCTCATCCGTAGTCGCTGCCCATCACCAGGCGACCCGCAGCCCACCCTCCCCAGAACCAGCCGCCTCCCCTTCCCTGGCGCACCGCCCGGCTCCTGGTGTCGTCACCTCCCGGATGCCCTCGACCTTCTGACCTCCTCCACTAGCCTCGTCTGCAGTGGCCCGATGCTCCGTGCACCAGCCTCCGGCCTCCTTCCCTGACATAGCAGGTGCATCGCCCGACTCTTAGCGATGTTTCCTCCCAGATGCCCATCCCGGATGTCACACCCTACCGCAGTCGGATCACCGCCCCACGGTCCAGCCCAACCTCCGGCCTTCTACAGCAACCCTAGGCCCCACATCAGTGGGCTCCAAACCACCACAGCCCACCGGCACTGGAAGAATCTGGTTAGCCACCGCCTTTGCATTGGACAAATCCAGTGGGATACCTTTTCAGCCTACCACACCGGCCTCCAACCTTCCCTGTCAGCTCGACTGAATGTTACGTGCCTCCGTGGCCCAACCTTGGGTATAGCTAGACCCTAACATGTTTTGCAAGGTTTGGTTTGTCTCGAAATAGGACCGAGTAGGTATGTATGACCAAGTTTGGGTCTGGGCGGACCTATCTAGCCCAAATAAGCCAAGCACGGGCTTTACCCGACCCATTATGGGTCTGCGCGGGTTCGACACAACCCGCAACAGGTCATAGTGGGGTTTCGATACCCGAGTTATAATTCAATTAATTTAATTAATTAATTTAATTAATTAATTTAATTACAAAATTAAATTAAATTAATTTATATATTAATTGTGGTTGAAAATAAATAAATTTTAATATCCAGATAAAATTAATTCAACTTGGTTATTAAATTGAATTAAATTGATTAATTTAATTTTGATATTAAAATTAAATTAATTAGCAGAATGAAAATTAATTAAATTATTTGAATTTATTAATTCATTTAATTCAATTTATAACTCTCATACTAATTTAATGGAATTTAATTTTATCGTACTTTTTACCAGCATTCTGGTCTTGAGCACCGACCCGTGTATGTTTCATTTATTTAATTATTTATTTAATTAATTATTTAACTGCATGCGATGATTGTAATTAATTAAATAGACGGTCTTCACATCGTCTTTCTTTTTTTTTAATTTATAAGAGCCTGCATGCCCAATTTTACCTGATGTACATTTATACCCCAGTCCCCATCATCAGTGCGTGAGTATCTTTGTACTTTGGATGAAGACGGTGAACAACACGGACCCAACCAAGATGAGGCGGTGTACGTTGATCAAGATGGTGTAAGATGACATGTGGATCACTCCAAGACAAGGTGGTACTCCAAAATGTGACATGGACCTTATCAAGATGAGGCGATACTTCAAAAGAGATGCGAACATACATGACGGGGGCAAGCTACATTTTGAGTCAAGCTTCGAATCAGGTACGATTCCCTTAGGTCGTTTATATGCTCAAGACCAGTCGGTTAATAGTTTACCTTTATTCATTTATTTATTATTTTATCATTTATAAACAGCGGGAGAAATATATAAAATAATAGATGATAAAATGCATAAAGAAGTGGCATGTGTTTTTCTATAAATGTTCAGTTGTGAGCGCGACAACATAGATGAACAAAATTTATAGAAATGGATTAAATTATTCAAGAGAAAAAAACAGAACCCTCAAAGAAATATTAAGTCATTACGGCCTTCCATCGTTCAAGTTTGAACAAAATCAGGTGTTTGGGGTTCCGGTCATGCCATAGTTGATGGTGCATCTTACTACTGGGGAGTTCTTATAAGGGTGGTGTTGTACCTATCGTACCCCTCGTGGTTTAATTTTCATGATCACAATCACTCTCTAATTTATCTAATCTTGTTTTAAGTGTTTTTGTTGATAGGAAAAAGGTTTCCAAGGAATTGGGCCAAGAAGGACCCAAAGTGGACTGATTTTCAGTCCACCGGCCAACTGGTGGATGCCCACCGGCCAACCGGTGTCCCACCACCGGCCAGCCGGTGGAACCCAGACAGAATGGGTCAGCTACTGCCTCAGCACCGGCCAACCAGTGGCCTCCTCACCGGCCAGCCGGTGGTGCCTGAGCCCGAGCCCTCTCCCTTTTTCAAAGCACCGGCCAACCGGTGGCCAAGCACCGGTCAGCCGGTGGATCCAGTCAAACTAGCCATTGGACTTTGACCAGACTTGTCCACTTGCCTCCCAACGGCTCCGAAGGCCTCTCCAATGGCTCCGAAGACCCCCAAAGTCCATTTGAGGGTTCCCCCTCTATAAATAAAGGACTAGAAAGCCCCGGAAACACACGGAATCCCACGGGAACATTTTTGATCATTTGGCGAACCTCCGGCGAATTGCTTCAAGGAACCCCACTTGCTCCAACTCATTTCCACATCCAAGGAGCACCATCAAAGAAGCTTGGGAGCGCTCTTCATCAACTTCATCAATCCATTGGCGCCCAAGACTTCTCCTCATTACGGTTTTTCATTGTTTTATTATTTTGAGCTTCAATTTGGGTTTGTGCCTACAAACCCCTCATTTCTCTCATCCTCTCTTCTTTGGGTTTTCACACCACCTTCAAGGTGTGAAGAGGTTATTCAAGCCTTCCCTTTAAAAGGCTTGAGTCATAGGTGAGCTAGCCTTCACCTGTAAGAAGGATAGTGGGTTCTTGCTCAACCATTGAAAGCAAGTGGGTTCTTTCTTAACCATTAAAAGCAAGCTGTAATAGGTTCTAGACTAACCTTAAAGTCTAGTGGGTTTCTTGCTAAAACCATTAAAAAGCAAGCGGTAGTAAATCTCTCAACGGTTGAGTTGGGAGAGGAGACGTAGGCTTTGGTTTAAGCCGAACTCCGTTATCAAGTTTTGTGTCTTGACTCTTTTATTTCCGCTGCACTTTGATAATTTTTTTTATATTGTTAATTATTTTTTAAAAGGCAATTCACCCCCCCCCCCTCTTGCCATCACTCTCCGACCAACATTTGGTATCAGAGGGAAAATTTGAGTTATACCCTAACCGGTTTCAAATTCAAGATCCATTGTGATGGCTTCAACCTCTTTCACCCCCGAAGGCTATTCTTTGGGTCGTGCTCCATTCTTTGATGGAACCGACTATAATTATTGGAAAACCCGCATGACCACTTTTCTTAGAAGTATAGGTTATCCTATTTATAAAATTGTCATGCATGGTTATTCTCTCTCTTCTCCCGATGAATCCAAATGGACTCAAGCCGATATTAAAAATTTCGAGCTTGATGGCAAAGCCATGAACGCTCTTCATTGCGGCCTTGATCGTAATGAGTTCAATCGAGTTTCCACATGCACCTCATCTCATGAAATCTGGAAACTTTTGGAGGTTACCCATGAGGGGACCAACAAAGTCAAGGATACTCGATTGGATATGTTCCGTCAAGATTTTGAGTCTTTCACCATGCACCCACATGAATCAATTTCTGAAATGTTTACACGTTTTACTGACGTTTGCAATGGTAGAAAATCTCTTGGTGATGATGTGTCTGCAGAAACGATGGTCAAGAAGATCCTTTGGATCCTACCAAGCACATGGGCACCAAAAGTCACGGAAATTCAAGAAGCAAAAGACATCAAGAACATGTCGGTCGAAGAGCTCATCGGATCCCTCATGACCTACGAGATCACCATGAGGAGGCAAGCTGAAAAGGAAGGCAAACCGATCAAAGTTCCAAAGAACATCGCCTTCAAAGTTCAACAAGAAGAAAGCTCCTCCTCCTCATCATCTTCCTCTTCAAGCGGCGATTCCGAAATGGAGAATCTTGCCCGCAAAATGCACAAATTCATGAAGAATCACAAGAAGAAGAAATCCCTCAAGGCTCAACCCAACGAAAAATCCGAGCCCGAGGTAACATGTTACGGGTGTGGCAAGAAAGGCCATTACAAGCCCGATTGTCCACTCAACAAGAAAAGGGCCAAGCAAAAGGAAAAGAAGAATGCTTTCAAGGCCACATGGAGTGATAGCTCCACATCCTCCTCCTCCTCCTCCTCAAGTGACAACGGTAAAAAATGTCTAATGGCATTTCATGAGGTAACCTCTTCAGACTCCTCATCCTCTTGTTCTTCAAATTATTTTAATCATTTATCTTATGAGGATCTCCAACATGCGAGAGATCAATTGGAGGAAGGTTTTCATGAACTTTATTCCAAATTTGTTGCTTTAAAAAAGAATTTCAAAAAACTCTCTTCCGAAAAGGAACAACTTCTCAAAGAAAAGGAGGAGTTGTCCCTCAAGATCCAAAACCTTCCCGATGTTGATTCTATGGAATCAACAATCAAAGATTTAAGGGAATCTCTTGACAAGTTCACCCAAGGTGAACAAAATTTGACCAAATTGCTAGGTTCCCAATGCGTATCTAGAACCACCCAAGGGCTTGGCTATTCTAAGAAAGCTTCCTCTTCTCATGCTCCAACTATTTTTGTAAGGGGGAGCTCCCAATTTAAATTTTGTAACTATTTCAAAAAACCCGGGCACTTAATTTATGAGTGCGATTGCAAAAATGTCCGGTATGGAAGGCCTAAAACCATTTCCCTTAGTGATGAATTTCTTAGGAGAATACCCGCCACTAGACAAGTATGGATTGAAAAATCCCTTTTAGCGGGTCTCACCGGACCAAAATTTGTCTCGGTTCCAAAATCCTCTCCCCGGTGATTTGTTGTTTTTATTTAGGGGGAGTTAGGATCGTTTAATCCTTTTTGCGTCTTTCAATTCAAACTTTCAATTCAAAATTTCAATTCAAAACTTTCAATTCAAAATTTCATTTCAAAACTTTCAATTCAAAACTTTCAATTCAAATTTCAAAAATTACAATTGTTTTAAAATCTCTATCTTGTTTTTCAACTCTTTCCCTCAATCAAGTTTTATTCCCCATGCTATTTTGATAATCCCAAAGGGGGAGAAATTCTTGGTTGATTGGGGGAGAAATATTTTAAAGCATGCCTCTAATTTCAGTCTTTTACATTGCTTGTTTTGGTGATTGTGATCATCAAAATAGGGGGAGATTGTTGTACCTCTCGTACCCCTCGTGGTTTAATTTTCATGATCACAATCACTCTCTTATTTATCTAATCTTGTTTTAAGTGTTTTTGTTGATAGGAAAAAGGTTGCCAAGGAATTGGGCCAAGAAGGACCCAAAGTGGACTGATTTTCAGTCCACCGGCCAACCGGTGGATGCCCACTGGCCAGCCGATGGAGCCTGGACAGAAGGCATCCTTCTGTCCAGACCACCGGCCAACCGGTGTCCCACCACCGGCCAGTCGGTGGAACCCAGACAGAATGGGTCAGCTACTGCCTCAGCACCGGCCAACCGGTGGCCGCCTCACCGGCCAGCCGGTGGTGCCTGAGCCCGAGCCCTCTCCCTTTTTCAAAGCACCGGCCAACCGGTGGCCAAGCACCGGTCAGCCGGTGGAGCCAGTCAAACTAGCCGTTGGGCTTTGACCAGACTTGTCCACTTGCCTCCCAACGGCTCCGAAGGCCTCTCCAGCGGCTCCGAAGACCCCCAAAGGCCATTTTAGGGTTCCCCCTCTATAAATAAAGGACTAGGAAGCCCCGGAAACACACGGAAGCCCACGGGAACATTTTTGATCATTTGGCGAACCTCCGGCGAATTGCTTCAAGGAACCCCACTTGCTCCAACTCATTTCCACATCCAAGGAGCACCATCAAAGAATCTTGGGAGCGCTCTTCATCAACTTCATCAATCCATTGGCGCCCAAGACTTCTCCTCATTACGTTTTTTCATTGTTTTATTATTTTGAGCTTCAATTTGGGTTTGTGCCTACAAACCCCTCATTTCTCTCATCCTCTCTTCTTTGGGTTTTCACACCACCTTCAAGGTGTGAAGAGGTTAGTCAAGCCTTCCCTTTAAAAGGCTTGATTCATAGGTGAGCTAGCCTTCACCTGTAAGAAGGATAGTGGGTTCTTGCTCAACCATTGAAAGCAAGTGGGTTCTTGCTTAACCATTAAAAGCAAGCTGTAATAGGTTCTAGACTAACCTTAAAGTCTAGTGGGTTTCTTGCTAAAACCATTAAAAAGAAAGCGGTAGTAAATCTCTCAACGGTTGAGTTGGGAGCGGAGACGTAGGCTTTGGTTTAAGCCGAACTCCGTTATAAAGTTTTGTGTCTTGCCTCTTTTATTTCCACTGCACTTTGATAATTTTTTTATATTGTTAATTATTTTTTAAAAGGCAATTCACCCCCCCCCCCCCCTCTTGCCATCACTCTCTGACCAACATGTGGTGGGTCAACTTAACTAAAATTGTAGCAAAGAAATAGTCATAGCTAGATTTTTTTAATTTTAGAGGCAATAGTTGAGTAAATCAAGTTAAGATTTTTGAAGTTGAGACTTCACTCAACAGATCAAGGAATCGTGAGCTAATGTGGTTGGCCAACCAAAAGCCTACCTTGAACCCTCCAAGTAGTGGCATAGCCATAACTTGTAGACTATGAGGGGAGGTTTAGGGATCCTTTCCACTATAATACTCAAACGATAGAGTATTTTAATTCTAGTATAGAGGGTTCCTAGAATTCAATAAATTAGTAGGAGACATTTAATAATTAAATTAATCGCTAATGTCAAATTTGTTGATCAACATAAAAGGTACCAATATTCTAAAGTTTATTTGTAAATAATGGAAAGTAATACCACAATAAAACTATGATAAAATTTTGGATAAAGTTAATGTCCAAACAAGCATGAATTTCATATATAATACATATGCTTGCGCATAATATTACTATATCAAAAATTCAAGGTGCTTGTGTCCCTACCTGTTAAGACACCAAAGGAAGAGAGGGTGTAAAATTGCTTATAGGAGACTCAAGAATTAGGCATATGATGGTTTGATAACAATTCTATCATCAATGTCTGGTGTTATTTTCGGTCGTTACATCACAACATGGATGATATTGCAAGAATTATCATCTCCAAGATCTTTACGAGGATAAAGTGAAGCAATATTTGAATGTGATGATTGCACTCGCTTTGTGTAAAGTTAAAGACATTTCAAAATCTTTCATGTCATCCCATTCTTATACCTTTTACACTCAATTAATCTAGTTTCTTTTAAGGATACAAATGAATAGTATAGAGTAAGCGCTTCATTACCTTTAAGGTAACATTCTCTAAGTGATAAGAATATTAAAGATAGCACCATCTTTTGTTCTTATGGTGAATATATTAAAAGACAAGGAAAAAAGGCCTATGTAAAGTTTTTTCAAAGGCACCTTCGTCATGTCCTTCAAAGAAAAGCGGTTGGTTATTTAACAGGAGGTTATTTTCATCACATATTGAAATAAATTTAAGGAAGTTTAAAAATTCAATAAACCGAAATACTAAAAGAAAGTACTGCTTCTCGTTTAGGTATATTCATCAATATAAATTAATGTTTCTAACACACTTATTGGGTATTGAATACAATATTCCAATAACATATATGTATTTAAATATAGTAACCATGTAAGTATATGAACATTATAAGAAGTAAAGTGTCTTCTCCAAGTAGCTGAGAAAGGATGATTCCTAAGTCAGCAGTGAGAAACACCTAACATCTAATTGCCAAGTGATTGATTCAAATTGAACAAGTTGTTTAGTATAACCAAAACATTAAACTCGCATGCCCTTTTGGTCATAATGAGACATTATTCCAAGTTCAGGAATGAATTTTTTGTGTGGTGTAATATACTCAACATATAGTTTAGACGTACTTGAATCAAAGGCAATACATGATGAATATAAAATGTAAGACTTACCCAGTTGTGGAAATATAATTCTTTATCAAGTAAAACTAAAATTGAATTTCAAGTATATACCCAGTATGGTATTTAGGCTCAACATAGATAAACACCTTTGGTATTATTAACATCTTTAGTTAGACAAAGAAACCTTTAGAAATAAAGGTATGCTACAAAACTTATGGGGTTAGTTCAACAAGAGAGAGTGAACTATTCCAAAGGAAAGATAGAGTTAAAGATACTTTATAAGATTCCTTTAAGCAATTAAGGAATAGTAGAGTGAATTAAATGCACGGTCAAAAAATATGAGTTGCTTTGGATCGGTATGTTGAAGAATAACTTGACTATGCAATCATCGGTCATGATAATGTAGTGTGGAGTAATTCTTAAATATATGATACCTTATCTACATCATGATATTTATGTTCATAAAGAGTATTGATGATGAGTCTTACATATTAACATTGATCAAAAAAATGTAGCATGGAGTAATTCCTAAACACAAATTTTATACATCAAAGTTATGATATAAGTTGTATCAATGTTACCACCTGCAGTAACTTCCATCATATTTCAAGATGTGCTTTGCAAATAACAGAAAAATCCCATAACCAATATGCCAACTAAAATGACAAATGGATATCATACAAGTCACAATATGATGAAAAATACATTATTTCATAGGACATGTGTTAAATATGCAAATAATTTGTTAAGGATTTAAACAAACATGAATCAAGTTAAACGTGTTGTGCATCTATGGTAATTATCCTAAAAGTTGTATAGGATATTATGTAAATCCCTAAGATAGAAAATATTTGTTCAAGTATTAGAATACATTTCAATATAAGGGTGAACATATCTACTTGAGATAGTGGGAGTAATATTGACTTGATTTTAGTCAATGCTCGAGATGCACAAATGGTTGGCATAGGAACAAGTTCAATAGGTGTACGTGGAACAAGAATGTTTCAAATACACATACTGTGTAGGAAGGATGAAACCATGGTGATAGTTTTATATTCACTGCGGCTGGTTATAAATTATTTATTAAGAATAATAAATCCTACAAGTAAGAAGTATATGGAAATTATCTAAGATTGACAAGATCAATTAAAATTCAATAATGGATTCCATGTATCAAATTGCGAAGGTGATTATAAATTGAATGATGTGGTGGGTATTCAAATGAGATGATACATGGATGGTACAAGTCTGGTACCAATAAGACTCTATTGGTTATACCAAGTCAGTATGCCTAAATATATTATAATTTTTACTTGTCATAGCTAACTTCTAAGATCGTTAAATTGTCCATTGGATGTCAAGATCATCTTTCGTGGAAGGTGTCTATACGACGCAACCAAAAAGGGATGATGACACCATCAAATGCCAATGAATGTTGCAAGTTACTGAAATCTAGTTTTGGATTAAAGTAAGAAACAATATATTAGAGAATTAATTTCAAATGAATATTTGTCTTGTGTCTACCAAAGGTTAGTGGGAGCACCATAGTTTTCAAGAGAAATATGTTTGGTAGCATATTAAAAACATATATTGATCTTACAGTTAGATAAGATTAGGATAAAATGTGATTCTCCGGTGATTGAATTAAAGTAGCAACCTAAGTTCTAGGAACTGGATCTATTGAAGTAGATATAACGGTTTCTTGGACCTATTAAACCATACATAAAGTGACATTGTATTGAAAAATACAAATTGCAACAATTCAAGTTTAGAATTGTTGCTAATGTCACGTGATTTAAACTCTCTAGGTTGACATGTTCAGAAAATGAGAGGATATTAAAGTTGTGAATTGAGTTCCATATGCTTTAGTGATGTATCAATCACGTATACCGTAATATGTACAAGAATTGATACTACTAGGATATACTTAATGCAGGCAGTTATCAATTGTTTCTAGGAGCACTTTAAGTGAAGCAGTCAGAACTATCATCTTGTACTTCGGCAAGTACAAATGATATGTACCTGGTATATGGAGAAGAAGGTATACTAGTTATGTTGGGACACAAACTAGTAATCCTTAGATCAATTTGATCAAGTATCGCAGTTAGGAAAAGGTGATGAGCGAGTCAAGCTCATAAAATCTAGTGGTAGCCATACCTATAAATACCGAGTACGTTGCAGCTTCTAAGGCAGCTAAGAAGTAGTTAAATGCAACGATTTGTTCCAGTTCTTGGAATCGAAACTAGTGAGAAAATTATTATCATAACAATTCATGAAAATGGACAAAAGTGATATACTCAGGGATACCATCTCATGAGAAGTTTTACTCAAGGAGATGAGGTCGAAAATAGCAGATATACCATGCGACGAAAATGTGGCAGGCCCAGCAGTTAAAGCCATTACTCAGCAAAAGAATGATCTTTACCATTTGAGTAGCTAACAAGTTTGGTTAGAAATTTGGCTCTATTGCAAGTGGGGGTGTTGAAATAGTGGGTGCCCTAGACCCAACTATGCGGTACATTTGATTACCATATCATGTGTATAGTTGGTTATACATGATGTCATCTTACCATTATAGTGTAGAATTTTTTGTGTCCACTATTGAAATGGTAATGTCCATAGATTAATTGTCGTGTCAAGAGGTTATAGCAGATCTCAGGCTATAATGAGAACCCCAAGATACTATGAAATTAATCTTAAATATATGTTTTGTAGTCTATATACATCTTACTGACTAGACACAGTATATGTTTGACTATCAGGTATTGGGGGCTCATAAGCATTGATATTTATTTTCATGAAGTTTTCACTTGATGATATCTAGTAGTGAGATCATGAGGACAGACCCGCCAATAGGAACACCACATGTTTTGGGTGTCATTGGTTGTTCCTATATACAGATATGTGTATTGGTCTCTTGACTTGAGACCATTACCAATGTATATCATTTGACTGCATACTTTGATGAAAGGAAAAAACCATGGTTTTGAAATCGTGGTGAGGTATCTTTTGTTGGGTGTGTCATTGGTGGTATGACATTGGATGAATGGTCAAGAAAGGATTTGTAACTTCCAAGTTTATGGAGTTATATATCTCAGGCCTGGTTGATCAGGATGGTGATACCTTCATAAGTATTTGGCCAAATCATTCAAAAGGTAAATCCATTCGGATAGATCAAGAGATAATAAATCAAGAAAAGGAAGATGACACAAGTGTGTGTCCTGCTTTATGATATATTTAATGATAAAGAGATTATAGTACGCAGTTGGTGTTCTTAGGTTGGTTGTCGTTGCTATGACAATCCTTATCTATTTAGGGAAATGATGGGTTGTTGGACTCTGCTCTTGGTCTATGGATTTTATACTACTATCAAGATAAGGGCCTAGAGGGTCACACACAATAGCATATTCAAGAATCCTCCTTATTCATTTGAATAGGTATATGGACATGGTGGGCCCCACAATAGGGACCAAGTGTTGTCCAAGTTATCGATCATCAATAATTAAATAAATTCATTAATATTCAAGTTATGAATATTTGGGATTGTATTTATTTAAATTATTTACAATTTAAGTAAATGCTAGAAAATATTAATCGAATGAATATTATTTTAATATTCACAGTTCGTTTAATATTAAGTGGGATTGCGAGTTGAGTTAAATGGATCAATTTTTATCATGTAATATATTTTATATATATTCCAAGTATGTGATAAAATAATAAATAATATTGATGTAGTTTAGTTCTTCAAAATTATTTTTTTTGGTATACGTTAAAATAAACGAGGGTCGGGGAACCCAACTGAGTATTTTGAAACACCACTATAAATAGAGGAGAGGCTCTCTCTCCATGGAACTATTTATTCATTTCATGGAATGAAATCTAGAGCATATCTCTCCTCCTAGTCTCTAGAGAGAGAATCTCTCGATCTAAGAGTTCGGATCAAGATCTCCCTCAAGCATCGAAGGCATCGTGTTGCGGTGATCATCAGGATATCGAAGTCATTGTCAGATCTCTGCGCTAGCACCTAGAATTTGACGATTGACACTCCCATGGGTTTCTGAAGTGTGTGCGGATGATCTAGAGGGTTCCTTATTTATATCCTTCGAGCAACGATTTCCATCGATGAGTTCCAGTCGACCGCGGCTTCAGATCTCAACAGGTATGTATTCTGTTTATGTTTTTGTGCTCTTTATAATTTACGTGAAATCCTTAGACCTTACCGGGGCTCGAATCGTCGGTATAAACAAGTCTTGTCGACCCATAGATGAAAATTTTTAAAATCCCCGGCCCACCGGCTTCCGCTGCGGGCCCCAGAAACTTTTAGTGGTATCAGAGGGATCTCGTAGATTTTCTGGGCCTAGAAAATTAAAATTACATTACATTTTAGTAGAAAGTTCAAAAACGGTCTATTCAATTCAAATCACGCGTCGATCCGATCTTGAACAACCAAGTTATGACCATTTTAAACTTTTGGATTGGATCGAAATTGTGTTTTGATCACGGGTATTAATTTTATTCATTCTGAATGACCGATCAAGTTTAGATTGGTTCATCGAAAATAATCTTAATTGTGTAAATTATAATTTTATAATTTTATAATTTGCATAATAATTTTATTATTATTATAATATTTATTTTATTATTATTATAATATAATAATAATAAATTGTTATTTTATTATAATAATTTTATTATCATTAAATTAAAAGGCTATCAAGTAGCCTTTAGAAAATATGTGTGTGGAAAAACACACAAAAGAATTACTTGGAGGGGAGACTTGACTCAAATAAATAAATAAAAAGGGGGAAGACTTTAATAAAATAAAATAAAAAATTCTTTTTTAAATTATAATAATAATAATAGGTATTAAATGTTGGGTGGGTCGGCACTTAAAAAACAGGAAAAGGGGGTCTGTGGTGGACCCCCTGCTTCGGCTTCCTCAGCACACCAGGCGAGCCACCGCCTGCAACCTGGCTACTGTCGGAGCCGGCCTCTTCCTCCCAGGTGACCTGCTGTGACCCCGACCTCCGGGCACCCTCACCCACACCCGGCCCCAGCCACTACCCTCATCTGTTGTTGTCGCCCAGCACCAGGTGACCCGCGGCGCACCCTCTCCAGAACTAATCGCCTCCCCTTCCATGGCGCGCCGCCCGGCTCCCGGCGTCGTCGCCTCTCAAACGCCCTCGCCCTTCCGACCTCCTTCGATGGCCTCGTCCGTAGCGGCCCGACGCTACCTGCATCGGCCTCCGACCTACTTCCCCGGCACAGCAAGCGCGCCGCCCGGCTCCTGGCGTCGTCGCCTCCCAGACGCCGCACCCAACCGCAGCCAGACCGCTACCCTATAGTCTGGCCCAACCTCCAACCTTCTACAGCAACCGTGGGCCTCACATCAGTAGGCTCTGGACCACCACATCCCACCAGCGCCGACAGAATTCGGCCGACCACTGCCTTCGTGCTAGACAAATCCAATCGAACGCCATCGCAGCCTATCGCACTGGCCTCCAGCCTTCCCTGTCGGCTCGTCTGAACGTCGTGCGCCACCACAGCCCAACCTTGGGTATAGGTAAACCCTGACGTGTTTTGTAGGGTCTCGTTTTTCTTGAAATAGGACCGGGCAGATCTTCCCAACCAAGTTTGGGTCTGGGCGGACCTGTTTGGCCCAGATAAGCCAAGCACGGGTTTTACCTAACCCATTACGGGTCTAAGCAGGTTCGGCACAACCCGCAATGGGTCAGAGTGGGGTTTTGAGACCCGATTTATAATTCAATTAATTTAATTAATTAATTTAATTACAAAATTAAATTAAATTAATTAATATATTAATTGTGGTTGAAAATAAATAAATTTTAATACCCGGATAAAATTAATTCAATTTGGTTATTAAATTGAATTAAATTAATTAATTTAATTTTGATATTAAAATTAAATTAATTAGAAGACTAATAATTAATTAAATTATTTAAATTTATTAATTCATTTAATTTAATTTATAACCCTCATACTTATTTAATGCAATTTCATTTTATCACATTTTGTACCTGCATTCTGGTCTGAAGCACCGACCAATATATGTTGCATTTATTTAATTATTTATTTAATTATTTATTTAACTGCATGTGATGATTGTAATTAATTAAATAGACAGTCTATGCATCGTCTTTCTTTTGGTTAAAATTTATAAGGTATTGCACGCCCAATTTTACTCGATGTACACTTATACCTCAGTCCCCCTCGCCTGTGCAAGAGTATCTTTGTACTTTGGACGAAGATGGTGAACAACGTGGACCCTACCAAGATGAGGCAGTGTACGTTGATCAAGATAGTGCAAGACTACACGTGGATCCTGCCAAGACAAGGAGGTACACCAAGACGTGACATGGACCTCGTCAAGACGAGGTGATACTTTAGAAGAGATGTGAACATACAAGACGGAGGCAAGCTACATTTTGATTCAAGCTTCGAATCAAGTACGATGCCCTTAGGTTGTTTAGATGCTCAATACCAGTCGGGTAATAGTTTAGCTTTATGCATTTATTTATTATTTTATGCATTTATAAATAGCGAAAGAAATAAATAAAATAATATGTAATAAAATTCATAAAGAAGCGGGGTATATTTTTCTATTAATGTTCAGTTGTGAGCACAACAACATAGATGAACAAGATTAATAGAAATGGATTACATTCTTCGAGAGAAAAACACAAAACCCTCAAAGAAATATTAAGTCATTATGGCCTTCCATCATTCAAGTTTGAACAAAACTAGGTGTTTGGGGTGTCGGTCATGCCATAGTTGATGGTGCCTCTTACTACCGGGGAGTTCTTATAAGAGTGGTGGGTACTAAAATCATAGCAAATAAATAGTCATAGCTAGATTTTTGTAATTTTAGAGGCAAGATTTGAGTAAATAAAGTTATGATTTTTGAATTTGGGACTTCACTCAACAGAACAAGGAACCGCGAGCTAATGCGGTTGGCCAGCCAAAAGCCTACCTTAAACCCTCCAAGTAGTGGTGTAGCCATAGCTTATAGACTATGAGGGGGGGTTCAGGGATCTTTTTCACTATAATAATCAAATGATAGAGTGTTCTAATTCTAGTACAGATAGTTTCTAGAATTCAATAAATTAGTGAGAGACATTTAATAATTAAATTAATCGGTAATGTCAAATTTGTTAATCAACATAAAAGGTACCAATCTTCTAAAGTTTATTTGTAGATAATGGAAAGTAATACCACAATAAAACTGTGATAAAAAATTGGATAAATTTAATGTCCAAACAAGCATGAATTTCAAAAATAGTAATGACACTTGTGCATAATATTACTATATCAAAAATTAAAGGTGCGTGTGTCCCTACCTGTTAAGCCACCTCAGGAAGCGAGGGTGTAAAATTGCTTATAAGAGACTCATGAATTAGGAATATTATGGTTCGATAATAATTATATCATCAATTTCTGATGTTAGTTGTGGTATCTACATCACAACATGGATGATATTGAAAGAAGTCTCATCTCCAAGATCCTTGTGAGGGTGAAGCAAGATTTGAATGTGATGGTTGCACTTGCTCTGTGTAAAGTGAAAGACAGTTCACAATATTTCATGTCATCACATTCTTATACCTTTTACACCTAATTACTCTAGTTTCATTTAAGGATACAAATGAATGGTATAGAGTAAGAACTTCATTACCTTTAAGGTAACATTATCCAAGTGATAAGAATATTAAAGATAGCACCATATTTTGTTCTTATGGAGATTATATTGAAATACAAAGAGAAAAGTCCTATGGAAAGTTTCATCAAAGGAACCTTTGTCATGTCCTTCAAAGAAAAGTGGTTGGTTATTTAATAGAAAGTTATTTTCATCACATATTGAAATACATTTATGGATGTTTAAAAATGCAATAAACTGAAATACTAGAAGCAAGTACTCGCTTCTCATTCAGGTATATTCATCAATATAAATTGATTTTTCTAACACACTTCTTGGGTATTGAATACAATATTCCAATAACATATATGTATTTAAATATAGTAACCAAGTAAGTATAGGAACATTATAAGAAGTAAAGTGTCTTATCCAAGTAGCTGAGAAAGGGCGATTCCTAAGTTAGCGATGAGAAACACGTAACTTTTAATTTCCACGTGATTGATTCAAATTGAAAAATTTGTTGAGTACAACCAAAAAAATTATCTCACATTCCATTTTGGTCATAATGAGACATTATTCCAAGTTCAGGAATGAATGTTGTTTGTGGTGTAATATACTCAACATATAGTTTAGACATACTTGAATCAAAGGTAATACATGATGAATATAAAATGTAAGACTTACCCAGTTGTGGAAATATAATTCTTTGTCAAGTAAAACTAAAATTGGATGTCAAGTATATACCCAGTATGGTATTTAGGCTCAACACAGCTGAACACCTTTGGTATTATTGACATCTTTAGTTTAGACAAAGAACCCTTTAGAAATAAAAGTATGCCACAAATCTTCTAGGGTTAGTTCAACAAGATAGGGTGAACTATTCAAAAGGAAATCAAGAGGTAAATATACTTCATAAGATTCCTTTAATAAATTAAGGAATGGTATAGTGAAGTATATGCACGGTCAGAAGATATGATTTGCTTCGGATCGGTATGCCGAAGAATATCTTGACTATGAAATCATCAATCATGATAATGTAACATGGAGTAATTCCTAAACGCATGTTACCTTATCTACATCACGATATTGATGTTCATAAGGAGGATCAATGATGAGTCTTACATATTAACATTGATCAACAAAATGTAGCGTGGAGTAATTCCTAAACGCACATTTTATACATCAAAGTTATGATGTAAGTTGTATCAATGTTACCACCTGTAGTAACTTCCATCATATTTCAAGATGTGCTTTGCAAATAACGAAAAAATACCATAACTAATATGCCAAATAAAATGAAAAATGGAAATCATACGAGTCACAGTATAATGAAAAATCCATTATGTCATAGGACATGTGTAAAATATACAAAGCGTTTGTTAAGGATTTAAACAAACATGCATCAAGTTAAACACGTTGTGCATCTAAGGTAATTATCCTAAAAGTTGCATAGGATATTATGTAAATCCCTAAGATAGAAAAGGTTTGGTCATGTATTAGACTACATTTCAATATAAGGGTGCACGTCTCTACTTGAGATAGTGGGAGAAAGATTGACTTGAGTTTAGTTAATGCTTGAGAGGCACAAATGGTTGGCATAGGAACAAATTCCACAGGTGTATGTGGAACAAAAATGTTTTAGAGACACATACTACATAGGAAGGATGAAACCATGGTGATGGTTTTATATTCACCACGGCTAGTGATAAATTATTCATTAAGAATAAAAAATCCTACAAGTAAGCAGTATATGGAAATTAGCTAAGATTGACAAGATCAATTAAATTTCAATAATAGATTACATATATCAAATTGCAAAGGGGATTATAAATTGAATTATGTAGTGGGTATTCAAATAAGATAATACATGGATGGTACAAGCCTGGTACCAATAAGGCTATTGTTTCCGAAGCTTTCGTCGGGGTGCTCACATCCGTCACGCAGAAGACGCACTGCTGTTACCCCGCATTCCCGCTTTCCAAAGGCGGGCGGCATCCACTCCTTATTCAGGGATGTCTTCTCCTTGGTCCAAAATGGGATGATGGGATTTCGGTTCTTCCTTACATGGATTCCTCCTCGGAGCTCGTCACTTAGTTCGGGTCTCCCTCATAGATTTAAAACATAGTTCATGAAGCTCTTACCGATGTCATATCTTCATGGACACCAATTAATTACGTCGCTTCTGTCAGGACCTTCCAAGGGGTCCAATCAGGGCAGAAACCTTTGGTTAGGAGAGTGGTCACGTTGGGGCATCACTAGCATGTCTTGACGCTGGGGATTGGCATGTCTGTCTTCTATCCCTTATCATAGGGATTCTCAAGGGCACGGAAGCCCGGGGAATCCCACATCAAATGCAGAGAATTGTATGACATAGGAATGTATCTGAGGTTTTCCTCATCTTCCCATGTTTAACATAGGGTATGCCGCAAGTTTAACATCTAGTGGAGACGGATCGGACTGATCGGAACACTGGCTAGAGTGGATCAGATTGAAGAACCCCCTAGAGGGAACACTGGTGTTGGGGCCAACACGTGGGCAGCTTCCTGAATGTTGTGAAGGGGAATGATGAGTGAAGTGGCATGATCCCACTGGGATGTGGCGACCCGGGTAAGAATCAGGATGAATGATGGATTTGGGCTTGAGCCTCGGAGAGACTTCCTACATATCCCCATGGCGGGGAATCAAAGTCTTCATATTTTAGGTGTCAAATACAGTTTAACATCATGCGGGACGGGTATGGGGGCTTACACTCTTAGGCGGACCATGGTGTTGGCGAACCAACGTGAATGGAGTCAGAATGACCGGGTGGTGGGCTTGAACCTCGTGGAGGCTTTCTACGTACCATGCCTTGACATGGATCAAAGTCCCCGTAGTTCGGGATGGAATGCAGTTTAACATCATGCGGGACGGGGGCATTTGGGGATTACGCTCTGAGGCGGCCCAAAGTTGGAGTCTATGAACCGACGTGAAGAGGGAACTGGGGTCCAGGTGGATTGGGGATTACACTCTGAGGTGGCCTAAGTTGGAAATGGGGCTTGGCACACCGACACGGAGACGGTCGGGGCCAATGGTTTGGTGGGCTTGAACCTCATGGAGGCTTCCTACATACCATGCCTTAGCACGGATCAAATTCCACGTAGTTCGGGATGGTTGGGGCTTACGCTCTGAGATAGCCCATGGTGGTGGGGCTTGAACCTCATGGAGGCTTCCTACGTACCATGCCTTAGCATGGATCAAAGCCCCCATAGTTCGGGATGGTTGGGGCTTACACTCTGAGGTGGCCCATGGTGGTGGGGCTTGAACCTCGTGAAGGCTTCCTACGTACCATGCCTTAGCACGGATCAAAGTCCCCGTAGTTTGGGATGGTTGGGGCTTACGCTTTGAGATGGCCCAAGTTGGTGTGGCTTGAACCTCATGGAGGCTTCCTACGTACCATGCCTTAGCACGGATCAAAGTCCCCATAGTTCGGGATGGTTGGGGCTTACGCTCTGAGACAGCCCAAGGTGGTGGGGCTTGAACCTCGTGGAGGCTTCCTACGTACCATGCCTTAGCACTGATCAAATTCCCCGTAGTTTGGGATGGTTGGGGCTTACGCTCTGATACGGCCCAAGGTGGTGGGGCTTGAACCTCATTGAGGCTTCCTACGTACCATGCCTTAGCACGGATCAAAGTCCCTGTAGTTCGGGATGGTTGGGGCTTACGCTTTGAGACGGCCCAAGGCGGTGGAGCTTAAACCTCCTGGAGGCTTCCTACATACCATGCCTTAGCATGGATCAAAGTCCTTGTAGTTCGGGATGGTTGGGGCTTACGCTCTGAGACAGCCCAAGATGGTGGGGCTTGAACCTCGTGGAGGCTTCTTACGTACCATGACTTAGCACGGATCAAAGTCCTCGTAGTTCGAGATGGTTGGGGATTACGCTCTGAGACGGCCCATGGTGGTTGGTCATGGTCGGTGCTCACTCTAAGATCACGGGAGTCATGATTAGTATGAGAAACAAGAGGTTGCGGAGACCTGACGATCGCGTCGCGAAGGGTGCATCCGTGGGAAGTGAAAAGGGTCTTACGCGTTGAGCGGACCATGGTGTCGGGACTTACTCTAGGATGGAGGCCCAGGAGCGACAAAGCGCAGCGGGAGAGGGGTTTGGCACCCAGGAAGAGAGGATCCCTGTTCCCTGTCACACCTTCTGCTGGCCTTGGGGACCGAAGATGAAAGGAGGGAGCACCATTCCCCACCATGCCCTTGGCTGGCTTTGGCACCGAGGGAGTGGGGATGAACAGGGGCGTTGCCTCCTGCAAGAATGGTTAGGGGATTACACCAGGGTGGTTGCCCTTCCCCGCGGACAAACTCCACTCCTATAAAAAGGATATCATCCCCTGTGAGGGGTGATCCCATCCCCGTGGAGACGAGTGGGCGTGGAGAATGTCCAAGGCGGGGGGACCCTGCGTGCGAGGCACGAGGCCAGGTCACAGTTTAACGTCATGTGTTGAGGACGAGGTTCTTGGCAGTTTAACGTAATGTAGCTCAGATGAAGTGGGTTGGACCCTCACCCCTAGGACTTACATAATCAGTTCCCTCTGCCCCTTGTAGAAGGGAAGGCATCAGTAAGGATGTGGTAAGGGGGTATCACGGGGCGAACCATCAAGGGGTCCACGTTAGCGTGGCTATGAGAAAAAACAATAGCCATTAGTGTGCCTATGTGAAGAAGCATGAGGTGGAGCAACGCAACGGGAAGGATTGTCCGAGGGACTTTGAAGTTACTGCGTACAAGCCTAAAAGGTCGTACGGGGAAACCATATATGATGCGGATGCCCGAGGTGCACAAGACACCTGCGAATGGCACCCAGAAGGAGGGCATCAGGCGTTCGTGCAAGGGGGGCACCTGGGGAGCACCGAGGTGAAGGGCGTCGGGAGATTACGTGCAACCCTTGGGGCTTGCGCGCAATAAGGGGGTCTGACACAGAAAGCCCTGGGGTGGCACAAAATCAGTGTTGCTTGCATGAAATAGGGGCTGAGGCATTGCGCGCGACTCGAAGGGATTGTGCGCAAAGGAAGGGATTGCACGCAAAGGAAGGGATTGCGTGAAAAGTAAGGAGGATTGTGCGTAAGGGGCGGACCCCAAAGGGGCTGGAGTTTAGTCTAAGCCATGGGGATCTCGCGTGAAGGCGGATCCAGGGGCGACTTGGCGCGAAAAAGAACCTTACCTAAAATCCATATTGCGCATGTGCGGAATGACAATTACACACATGAGAGGCGGTTTGAATTCTTCATACCCGAAAAGGTAGGGGGTCACCTTCTATTTATAGGCATCCGGCGGCGCGGAATTCAGTGTTGCGTGAAATATTTGCACGACGGAGGCGGAGGCGCGAAATATCAACTGTGCGGAGCACGAGCACGAAATTATTTCGCGCCGGCGCCGGGACTCTTAGCGAATACCGATACTTTCCATGCGGGACAGCTTTTTTTGCGCACTTCACCCTTTTTTTGTGCGACACCTCCAGGCCCTCCGAACTGAGTCTCTGGGTCCGAATATGACTTCGCTTTTTCACTTAGGAACTTTTTTCAGTGCTTAAGCACTTTTCAGTGCCTACAAATTCCCCCCCTCGGAATTGGATCGACGAGCCGTATCAACGATCGGATTCCGAGGGAAACGCCAAAACACAGGGCTTCGTGGGCCCCTTGTGTGCAAAAATTTCAAGCGGTGCAAAAAACCCGTTTATGTGCGGAATCTGCTTTTTGCGCGGGGGCAGAACCCAGGCTGTGCCTATAAAAGCCGCCGTGGGTCCCATGATCCATACGGAATTTCTCACGCGATAAGCATTGAGCTCTCATGCGCGAAATTGCTTTTGCTCCTGCGCGAAAACCCGTCGCGGCCGCACATAATTCTGCCGAGATTTAGCATCCTTTTACGCGCAAACCTGGGGTCTTTCGCGCAACGGCCTGAAATTTTGCGCCAGCCGCTGATTTTACGCGCCAGACTCCCAGATTTTGTGCCAACCTTCCAGTTTTCGCACCAACTCATAAAATACTTTGTCGGAAGAAAATGACCGCAAACTGGGTTGATGAAGGGGAATTCGTTGCTCGTAGGGCTGAAATAGATGCGAACCTGGAGGTTTATGGCGCAGAGGGTTGTCTCCAATAACCACACCCTCTTCAACATGCTAACCCCTACCCAGAAAGAGTACGCCCTGTCTGACAATCTGTCGTTGTGGGACTTCAACATTCTGGAGGAGGTCCCTCTGCCGGGTTTCGAGGTGGATACCTCGCGGTCATGGGTGACCCGCGAAGACAACCTTCCTCAATACAACATCACCAATAACGGTCACCCTGCCAAAGAAACCAGGCACATGGATGTCTATGTTCTCAACCCCAGGACCAGGACCATTGCAGGGGTGACCCTATTGCAGAGAGCTTGTCGGCCCTCTACACGAGAACTTTCCGTCAGAGCATCACTGACGAGACCAAGGGTTGGTTGCAGGACTGGGATCTACGGTCTGGAGGCAACTTCACCAGCGAGTGGGCATGGTCGTACTGGGTTCGCCACACATGCGACCAATTTGGGATCGAGCTGCGGCACATTGGTCTATTCGAGGCGGTGTGGACATTGCAGTTCCACTTCTACCAACAGTCTGAGCTTGGACCGGAGCTATTCACCCGGTGGTCCCCTGACACCAACACATTCCATCTTCACCACGGGGAAGTAGGCATCAGTCTCTGGGACATCCACTACATCGGAGGCATCCCTTTGGAGGTCCATCAATACGATGAGTTCCTCCCACCGATGAACATCTGGGGTGAAAGGTCTCGAACCCCCATACTAATGTGGCACCTTCTGGAGTTGGTCAAGAAGAAGCTGAAGGTCAAGGACTTCCTAAAGAACATCACCTACAAGGAATGGTTCAGCCTGTTCCTAGAGAAGGATCCAGAGGTCAAGATGCCAGGGTGGGGAAAACGTTGTCCAACCACGGTTCAGAGGAGAAAGAGAGGATCCTACTGGAGGATCCTGGAGGCGGGGCAATACCAATCATGGGGCTACAGCATCAATGAGGCTCAGGACCTGAATTTTCGGTATGTCGGATTCCTCGCCACATTCCTAAGCGGGTGTCTCTTGAAGGTGCGGGACGCAAGGATGGGCGTCCGTCCAGTGACTCTGATGATGGATGGCATCATGGCTGCCAACAAGAGGTTCAACCTGGGGGTCCCCATGCTGGCTTGGTTGTACGCCATCTTGGGACGCATCTCGAGAGGGGGATCACCTAGGAGAGTATGTGGACCCTTCTAGATCTTCCATGATTGGGTTGCGGCTCACTGTGGCGGCTACACCTTCCCGAATGACATCCGTCCTCTAGGAAACGGCTTGCGACCATCTCTGCTGAATATTGTCAGGGTCATGCTGATGATGCTAAATGAGGAGGGTGTACAGATCAGGATTGGTAACCATGCCAACTTCACCTTCAGCCCATTCCCCACCCCAACTGGTCAGCTGGTAGACGATGGTTAAGGCTCGCTGAAGCAGAAGGAGCACTTCCAAAGCATTAGAGGCGAGGTGCTCGTGGCCCGGATTGATGGGAAGATTTTCTGCGAGCCTTATGTGTCGTCCAGGTTCGTTAGGCAGTTCGGATGCCTCCAGCGAATGCCAAAGATAGTATACACAGATGTCCAGGAGGAGAGGCATCCCTGTGTTCTTCGCCAGCTGTGGCTAATGTTCACAACCTATGGCTCTAGAGACATCATCAATTTTCCTACTACTAGAGTCAATGATGGCCTCTCAACTTAGTACTCTGAACATTGGACCATAGCATACCTTGAGGGGCTTCTATGGAAGTGATTCCGGCAACTCAAGGTCGTCAGTGCAGAACCTCGGCGGCGAGAGAGCGGGAAGGGTGCCGCTAGAGGAGGAGGACCAGATGCTTCTCAGGAAAATGGGCCTGCACAGGTCGGGACCTCAGCAAGGGGGGCGTCACATGGCGTGGTCGTGCCCTCATTGCCTGGAGGAGGAGGGCCCCACAGAGCAGCCAGAGAACTTCCTGGGAAGCAAATAAGATACTTGCTTCAACCTTCCCAGGATGTTGTCTTCCCTGCACTGTGGTCGGCTTGGATAACCCTGTGGCAGTCAATGAGTACTGAATCCCTCTGGCAGAAGATAGTGAGAGATGGGATCGAGCTGCCAGAAGTTGGGCTTGTCTGAGTCGTTGACAGAGTGAGCTTCCATCGACGGAATGCATACCTGACGGCCATGGACACATACGCACATCAACGGGGATGGCGTGTGGAGCCACCTCTCTTGGTGAAGGTGTTGCTCGGCCAGGAGCATGATCCGGAGAGGATACCGCCAGGGGAAGATGACAGCGATGAGGATTCGGAGGGTGGAAAAACAGGAGAGGAGGTAGAAGGGAAGGGGAAGGTGAAGGAGAAGGAGAAGGGGATCTTGAAGGTGAAGGGTCGCAAGGGGCATCCCACGAAGGGAGTCTCTGGGAGAGCGGCGAGATCGTCGGCTCCGATATGGATGTGACCGAGCTGCTCGAGGTAGGCTCCGACCCTTATCTTTTTTATCCTGTATTCTCTTTCCTTTGCAACCCTTAACCCACCTTCCTCATCTTACTCATAAACACATCGGTGCTGACCAAGCATCTTCGTTTGAATGATGGGAGGAAACGTCAATGGGGCAAGGCGGGGCAACAACGCTCGTTATCGAGCTGACAAGTGTTGAAGGATCCCCCACCACGATAGCTCCTGTAGCGGCCAGAGCACTAGAGCCTGATGCCTTGGGTTCCTGTAAGTTCCTTACTTCGATACCGGTACTCACTGTCGGAGGACTCAACTGATCAGGGTGCTCCTTGTCTGTATGGTGATCACAGCGCTGGAGGCTCATCGGGCTGCTGAGCCCGGACCATCTGTTAGCATGTCGATGGAAAACATGTTGCCCCATCCAGAACATGCCTCCCAAACTGAGTTGGCTCCGGCAATTGGTGAACAGGGAGCGGCAGACATCGGTGGTGTTGCCGTCAGGGCAGGGTCGGAAATCGACGTGGGCACCACCAGGACTGAGGGAAGAGAGGAAGGTCACCCAGATGCTGAGGAGCCTATTCCCCTAGGAGGAATCTCTGAGGAAGACCATGCTGCTGCCCTATTGGTTGTCTTCCCTATCTATCATCCTGCTGATCCCGAAGAAATTGATGATTCGGATTCGAAAGAGGCCGAGGAGAGTCGTATGACGCAACGCAAGGGATGGAAGTGCATTCGGCGTTTTCTCAATCAGCCCCAGGCGGAATGGCTGAAGCGGATGGGGTCCCTCCACACCCGGCTGTGCTTACTGTGTGCTGGAGGGGTGGATGCTCAACATCATCACTTGACGGTCCGTGAGTACATGGCTGAGAAGATGTGTGAGAGCAGTCGGCACGCCGACGTCATCCGGTGCTAGGAGGAGTCGGGGAGTACCCGGGCATTTATGAGGGTAGAGCAGGAGGTCTGACGCCTCAAGGAATAGGTGAAAGAGCAGAAGATATTCATCGCAAACTACTCTGAGCTCGTGTAGCAGTTGAGGGCCCAGCTGGCGGATGCTCAAGATCAACTCATAGAAGCGAGTCGTCAGATAATCGAGCTCCAAGCTGAACAGGCGCGGGCACAGGCCAGGTCCAGCGAACTGCGCTTTGTGGCTGCCGATGAATAAAGAGTTCTCAGGGGACGGGAGGCAGTCTTAGAGGCCACCAGCCAAAAGGTGGCGGCGTTGGAGAGATCTATCCTGGAAGCCGACCCTTAGGGGCCCTGTTTTGGCCAAACCCATAAACTTGTCCCGCCTTACTACTTTCTATTCTTTTGAACTGTATATATAGACAAATTTACTTGCCCCTTTGCTTAACATACTTGTACCTTTGGTTTATCATGCTCCACCATAATCCCGAAATAAATATCAATCCATACCTAAGCTCATGTGGGCCTTGAGAAACAAAGGAGGCTCGAACTATCACTTCGTTTGATCGTGGTAGCGTCAACCAAACTTCAGGCATTCGAAATTCGAACCCGGATTTTCGAGGAGAAGAGGGAGGCCCATCCAAAGGAAGAGGACCTCAAATCAATCGATGTATCATCTTCTCAACGTGCTCTAGCGCACGAGCGGGGCAATGTTGGGGGCATTGGAATCAGTCCGAACATAGGGGAATGAGAAATGTGAATCACGTTACCCAAATTCGGAACACTATGGGAGGAGTGTGGTAATAAAGGATGACTGTTGGTCGTGTTCGAAACACAGCATCCCCATTGCACTATCCTAGAATGGGGATAACAAATGAGGGCCGACCGCTCACCATGTTCGCAACACAGGGCCTAACTCAAATATCATCAATCAGTCTTCTGGAATGTTGGCCCAAGATAGCAGGCAGACCATAGTTTGAGAATCTATACCGTTAGGGGGTCCCTCCAAACATGATCAGTCTTCCGGAACGTTGGCCTGGGACAGCAAGCGGACCATAGGTCGAGCGTCTATACCATTAGGGGGTCCCTTCAAACTTGAAAGAGGATGAAGATCCGAATAAAGGGGCATGCAATGTGTGGAAAGTGAAGTGGTGGTTTGTTCACATAGAATCCAACACTCCCAAGATTACGCCACCATGGTGGAAGCACATTAGGTGAACGCATCAATCTGATCATGGATCATCCCTACTTTTAGACACGACATCTCTGGTGAGGGAACTATATCTTCCCAATGTCATTATGGGGCATCCCAAATTTGTTCGGGGCAAGTGTTGCAGTTACACAATTCCCCAAGATGTCAGGCCAAGGGGCTGAAAGTGAGGGGGGATAGTCTTGTGATTCCTAGGGCTGGACCCAAGACGAAATGTCCGGGTGTTCCTACGTATCCCATAAGGATGGGAATCAAGCCACACGTAGTTCTGGAAAGGGTCTTAGTTTAAGGTCTTAGAACTCGGGCCAAGTATGGGTAAGGAGAGAAGGAGACACATGTTAAGGTTGTTACAAAACCCGATGTGAATGAGGACATAATCCCTACTTACCATGTGTTCCCTGGGGAAGTGTTCCGGTCAAGGGACCGAACACAAAAGTTAGGCTGGGCCCATGGGGAAGTGCCCGGGTGCTCCTACGTATCTCATGAGGATGAGAATCAAGCCATACGTAGTTCTTGGAGGGTGGCACGACATGGTAAGGTACCTGTACAAAGGATGAAAGGGGCGTGCAGGTCTATCCCTCGCACCAAAAGAAGCGGCATTTGATGTATCTTTTTTGTCCTTTAAGGTGAATGGTTTTCCTTTTGTGGAGCGACCGGCCTATGGTAGAAATTCATGGCATCGCCATAATAATCAAGTCGTATATGGGTATTGACAAATAGTATGGTAAATGACTGATACCCAACGTGATGTCCTCTATGATGAGGTCATCACAATGCAGTGCTGTTTTTCGTCGTGCGGCCGGGACGATATCATCACAGTTTATGGTCATGTGGTAGGACCAAACAGCACAGTTTAAGGTCGCATGGCTTGGACCTGGGGGAATGCGCATGATGCGATAAAACCCACCCAACGTGAATGTGGTCGAGGTCCACGTCATCACCATGCGCGATTCTGGGAGAAGAGCCTCGGGCTAGGAGGCCAGTGAGGGTCAGAGGATAAGGGGCAGGAGACGCTAGCTCCCAGCTAAGATGGACCCGGAAGCACGATGTTCTAATGATCCCACATATCCCATGTGGATGAGGTTCAAGTTGTGCATGGCTCTTAGAGAAGAACCCAGCCTATAGTCATAGCGCTCGGATCGCGGGAGCCCCGAGAGACGCCGTATTGTAGCTTTGTCTGCTTGACGTGTGGAGGTGCACTGAGGGATAGTGCCAAGAGTGTCGAGATTCCACCTGGACATGATGGGGTGGAACATAATGTGAATCATGCAACCAACATTCAAGGCCTAAAGGGGCTGGCGTGACGACAGAGTATTACTGCTGAGCATTTTCTCAACACAGCATCCTGTCGTATTAGCTTGAAATGGGGACAAACAAATCAACATCGACCACTGACCATGTTCGCAACGCGAGATTTGTATCAATTTTTTGTCTGAAACCCTCGGGGGAGTTGGCTCATAACGGTAGGAGAGCCCTTAGGCATGGTATCCATGCCGTTTTTGGGGGTCCCTTCAGGTGTGAGAGATAACGGGGCCCAAATGGAGGGGAACATGAAGCTTGACAAGTGGAAGGAACTTGCCTAAGTTGAATCTGACACTCCAGGTCCTAGACCAGAGTACTCTGAACACATTGGTGGACCACTGCAAAGGGTCGAGGGGCTCAATTTGAGAGCAGCCAAGAGATGGCGGATTCCCAAGAGAAGGGGGGAATGGCGCCAAAAACCCTGTACCACACTTATATATCCCCCTCGTGGAGAGGGACATGCCAAGGGGCCTAGGTGACCGGGAGATCGGGGAGATCTCTTAAGAGATGGGGCTGGACCTGGAATCTAGATGTCCATGTGGTCCTACGTATCCCATAAGGATGGGAATCAAGGCACACGTAGTTCTCAAAAGTGGAACCTAGGGGTAAGATACCCTATCAAAGGGGGGTGTATGGCACGACGAACTACCCGACGTGAATGAGGACATAATCCCACACCACGTTGTACACTCCGGGAAGAACTGGGGCTGGAGTCCAAGAAGGCCAAGGGACCTGAGGCTGGGCCTCGGTCAGGAAGGCCTGACTAGCTTGCATTTTAACGTCATGCGGGAAAAGCGTGCAGTTTAAGGTCATACAGGACCATAGGGGCCTAAATTTAGGACCAAACGCAGTTTAAGGTCATGCAGGACCAAGTCATCAGGTAAAGTATTTCTTGAGGAACTTGGCATTGGTGGGAGGAGTTATACGCTCACCATCCATGGTCACCAGGGAGTATGATCCATTGGGATAAACCTTATAAACAATGAAAGGCCCTTACCATTTGGGATCCAACTTGGGTGGTTTCCTACCGGGGATCATTGGCACTCTAAGGGGTAATACCAAGTCACCTTGCAGGAAAGAGCGGAGGCAAACCTTCTTGTTGAAAACTCGATCCATCCTGCTCTGATTCCTCTCTAGGTTGTGCAAGGCGCGAAGCCTATTCTTGTCTAGTGCTTCCAATTTAGCTAGACGGATTTCAGCCACTCTATCTGGCGCTTGCTGGTCATAGACCGCTATGTGTAATGAGGGCAATTGAATCTCGATGGGCAGGAAGGCCTCCGTTCCGTACACCAGGGAATATGGGGTCACCTAGGTGGAATTACGGGTTGTCGTCTGATAAGCCCAGAGGGCGTTGGAGAGCTTATCCATCCAACTCTTCTTGTTCTGACCAACCATTTTCTGCAGAATGTTAGAGAGGGTTTTATTGAACGCCTCAATCTATCCATTTTCTTATGCATGATAGTGGGAGGTATGGTTGGAACGAATGTTGTACGTGGTGTACAATTTCTTCAGCTCGGCTGCCCAGAAGTTGGTGTCGTTATCAGTGAGGATAGCGTGAGGAACCCCAAACCGATGGATGATATTAAAACTCACGAAGTCAACAATAGAACGGGCCTTGACTTCCCTGAGCGGAATCGCCTCTACCCACTTGGAAAAGAAATCCATAGCGGTCAGAATGAACCGGCATTGGCGAGCCGTTGCTGGTGGGTATGGTCCCACGACATCTAACCCTCAAACTGCAAAGGGCGAAGAGTACTTGGTAGTATGGAGAGGCTCTGGTGGCCGATGCACAAAGTTAGCATGAACTTGGAATGCATGGCACCTCTTAGCGAACTCGATGCAGTCGTGGATCATGGAGGGTCAAAAATACCCTAGTCTCCAAATCTGGTGGGACAGCTTTGGCCCGGCCTGATGGGAACCACAGGAACCGGCATGAACCTCTTGCATGACCTTTAAAATCTTGACTCCTTGAAGGCAACGGAGGAGAACACCATCAAATCCGCATTTATAGAGGATCTGCTCAAGGCTGGGACCACTCTAAAGGGTAAACTGTAGCGCGCGGCATTGGATTCACTCGCGCTCGGCCCGGTCTGACGGGAGATTACCGTGTTGGAGGTATTCGACCAAGGGTGTCCTCCAATCGGCAATTACTTCGATCACCACATCCAGAATACCCGGTGGCCCTGACGTAGAGGCACCAGTGGTAAGATGGTTTACCTACAGGTCGTCGTCATCCTCTTGGTTGATGGGAGCAATGACTCTCTGGTGTGCCATGTGGATAACCAGATCATCCCGGTCGAGCTCTGCAAGCGATGTGGCCAGGTTGGCCAAAGCATCTGCTCAACCGTTCTGTGACCGAGGGACATGGATAACCTTTGGACGAGAAGGGAACTGAACCATTAGTTGGAGAGTGCATTCTAACAATGGTACGGGCTCTGGCTTCCTGAAAACATAGTCTCCATTGACCTGCTTGATGACCAGATCGGAATCCCCTTTCACATGAAAATGAGGAACATCGATCTCAAGGGCCAGCTCGAGACCAGTAATGAGGGCCTGATACTCTACCTCGTTGTTGGTGCAGCCTTCTGATAACAGGAATGAGTACGGAAAGACAGCTTGCGCCGGAGTGATAAAGACGATGCCCAGGCCTACTCTGTTGAGCCTAGGATCATTGAGTCTCCTACCGGTGGGGCTCCGGGAGGCACCATCAAAGTAAATCTGCCAACATGGGACGGCTTGATCGACTGAGGGGATTGCCTCATCAAGAAAATCCAGGTCCATGGACTGGTTCGCAGAGGTTGGATGGGCAGCTAGGAAGTCTGCCAATGTCTGCCCCTTGATAGCCTTCTGGGGCACGAACCTGATGTCGAACTACTGGAGGATCACCACCCACCGCGCTAGTCGGCCAGTCAACATGGGGCGATTTAGAATTTTCTTCAGCGGGTCTACTCGAGAGACCAACTGTACCTCGTGGTGCTGCAGGTAATGCCGCAGTTTCTGCACAGTAAATACGAGCGCAAGGCAGCTTTTCTCTATGGCGGAGTATCTGGTTTCTGTATCGACGAGCATGCGGCTGAGGTAGTAGAGGTTGTTCTCCATCCCCTCATTGTTCTTCTGGGCGAGAAGGGTGCCAAGGGATCGTTCCAGGGTGGTGACATAGAGAATCAGTGGCTTCCCGGAGACGGGTGGCATCAAGACCGAAGGCTGGAGAAAATATTGCTTGATTTCCTCAAAGGCGGTTTGGCACTCCTCATTCCACTCATAAGTTGTGTCCTTCTTCATGAGCCGAGAAAAGGCCTTACACTTTCCATCAAGATTCGCAATGAATCGGTGTATGTAGGCTAAGTGGCCTTGGAGACCTCGAAGCTCCTGAATATTACTCGGGGGAGGAATCTGGCTGATTGTCTTGATCTTCTCTGGGTCAATCTCGATGCCTCGGTATCGGACAACAAAGCCAAGAAACTTCCCAGAGATGACCCCGAAGGCAGACTTCAACGGGTTCATCTTCAGGTGGTAGGAACGGAGGAAACCGAACACTTTCTCAAGGTCCTTCAGATGGTCCTGGTGCTGGTGATATTTGACCACCAGATCATCCACATAAAATTCCACCAACGTTCCCAGGATTGGATTGAATATGCGATGCATGGCCCACTGATAGGTGGCACCTGCATTCTTCAGGCCAAAGGGCATAACCTGGTAACATAAAGTACCTTGGGGCACCCTGAAAGTAGTAGACTCCTCATCCTCGGGGGTCATCCGGATCTGATTATATCCAGAGTAACCATCCATGAAGGAGAGGGATTGGAATCCGGCCGTAGCATCGATCAACAATTTTGTCACTGGAAGGGGAAAATCATCCTTCGAACAATGATGATTGAGATCTCGGAAGTCGATATAGACATTGATCTATCTGTTCTTCTTCCTGACTGGTACGATGTTGGCTAGCCACTTAGGGTAATGGACCTCCTTGACGAAGTTGGCTCTGATGAGCTTGTCAAATTCGGCCTCGACCATGGCACCGTGAGACTGATGAATCTTCCTGGTAGGATACTTGAACCCGCGATGGTTTGCTGGGAGACCGAGGTGGTGGAAGGATGCCTGAGGATCTAGTCATGTTATCTTGTCGTAACTCCAGATGAATACATCACGGTGTTGTTGGAGGAATTCCACATACCGTTGCTTCTCCTCAAGGGACATAGCGGTGCTGATCAATGTGGGTCTCGGATCGACCTCATTTATGAGGTTCACCTGTATCAACTTGTCGACCGTAGCTGAGACGCCTTCCTCAAAGGTAGGGGGAGCATCCTCTATATCTTCTTCTCCACTTATGGAGGGATACTCCATGAGGGAAGCTACTTCTGATCTACCAAACCCTGATGGGAGGCTGCTACCTGCTTGTGCGGCCGTGGTCATTGCATCAGGGTACTCTGGCGCCACTGAGACCATGGCTATGAAGGCTGTCGACCCGATCCCATCTGGTCTTCGGCCCAAGGGTCCACGCTTGATAATATCAAAGCAGTAGTGGCGCGTTGGCCAGAGCTGACTTATCCCAGCCCGACAAAACAGACAAGTATGACGGACTGTCGTTGCCATGAGCCGGGCGTCTCGATACCTGACGGGAGTAGGAGGCTCCATGATCACTGGAGCCTAGTTCGTATAAGAATACGAAGTGATCCTCCGACGCCGCCTGGATTTGAGAGCATGATTCCCCCTTGTCCTGGAAAGGAAAAAACACGGCCCCATATCGGGGTTTGTGGCCTCCAACCGATGGATCGGGAAGACATAGGCGTCATTCAGGTCTGTCCAAGGGTCGGCCGTAGCGGCAACGGGCTCAACTTCGCTTGCCTGGACTTTCTTATCCTTACTCTTGTAATAATCAGCATCCAAGTAGCGGGCTCCACTGCTGCGTGCAAGTGGAGCCAAGGTCGGCCCATCAATGCATTGTACGCGGTGTCCTGGGAGACAACCATAAATTCAGTACTGGCAACTAGGCCACCGAATTGGGTCTTTACACGGATCTTGCCGACCAGGGTCTGTTCTGTCCTGTCATATCCCTGGATCCTTAAATCAGAGGGAGTCAGGTCATCCTCGGATAGCCCTAGCTTCTATAGTGTTCGTGTCGGGATAAGGTTGATCCCAGAGCCAGTGTCAACGAGACAACGGAGAACCTCCACGCCATTGAATTGGCTGGTGATATACAGCGGGAGGATGTGCCCCTATATGGGGGAGCCTTCATCCTCTCCCGAGAACGAGATGATGTCCTGGAATTCGGCATTCTCAACTGCTTCAGCATGGAAGGCTTCTGCAGCTGCTACCTCCATCTCAAACTAGAGGGGGCTTCTTAAAGCCTAGGCGAGTGCTTCGCACATATCTGGCGATAGGAAAAGGGCTTCAAGGATGGAGAGCCTTGCTGGGATGCGGGCGAGGTGATTCAGAATATCATACTTCCACACCAGGTGCGAACTTCTACTTACAAAAGGCCGCTCTGTGATGGAAGGAATGGCGGACCCTGCCGGCTAGACCGGCGGCTGACTGGTACTGGGGACATCCTGCTGCTCACTAGTCGAAGCTCGAAGGGTAACTGCCGGGTGAGGACCGGGCGACTGAGATCGGCCTGTAGCGGGGCGAATCTGGTCGCGGTATGGCCGAAGTGGCTCGGCCTGATCCAGTAGCACAAACAGTGGTGGAGGAGGGCCTGTCGATACCTGATGAAAAGGTTGTGCATGCTGAGTTCTGCGCTGGGCCTGCTGTCTGGTCTCAGCGGCATGCACGACCTGGCTGGAGGTGCCAACTGACGTGCCCTGGTGACCCATATGGTCGTGGTTCTGCCGACGTTGACGTCAGCTGGGGACATTGGGGAGGCTGGCCTGGCACTCCCCCTCGTCGGGAGTCATATAGGGATTTACCAACTCAACGGTGTTAACCGAAGCATACCCTTGACTGTCACTTGATGAATCATCCACCACTAGGCAGATTTTGGGAGGGATGCCCATCTCTGGGGGCATGAAGTCACCTAGAGTGCGGGACAACGATGGCATTGGCGGGGCGCGTTGCTTCTTCTTGCACCGCCGATGCTTGCTCTTCTGGGAAGAGATCGACTGAAATGATGATGCAGAAGTGGTGGTCGTAGCTTCTGAAGGCTTTGACTGATTCAGGCATGCACGGATAATGCCATGGGTGCGGGTGACTGTCCTGCGAGCCATCCAGTCGTTATACTTCTGGGACCCGCAGTCAGGAACCTGCTGCCACCCGCCTTCGTCGTCGCTACTGCTATCTAATCTCACAAAGACACCTGCCACTTGTGTCGAGGCTGAGCCCAACCTGACTATGTTGTTGTTAATCTGGTCTTGGAGACAGTCCTTGAACACATAGCATTTCTTGATGGTGTGCCCCAAGATCTGGTGATAAGGGCAGTAGTTGGGGTGATCAGTGAGATGCGCCTCTTTCGGCTTCTGGCACTCAGGCAGTCGTACGATTCTTTACTCTAAAGCGATGTGGAAGTAGTCGGGGACCTGAGCCTCGTCGAATGAGTAGGTATGATTCCTTCTGTCCGGAAAGGGGGCTATAGGAACCTAACCCTGATGGGGGGCCGAAGGAGCCTACCGAGGGGGAGAAACTTGATTATCTCGCCTAAGCGGCGGTGGCACGTTACGCGGAGGCGCCTACCAATTCTGAGGCGGGCGCTGCTGGGCTAGAAACTGTGCCCGCGGTGGAGGGCCTCTGCAAGGCTGTGGATCTAGCTCCACTGGTAGCAATTCTAGCTACCTAGAGGCCTCTATCTGGGCCACGGCCGCGGGCTCGGCTCTGGAAGCTCTCCTTGCCGGAATTGAAAGGGGTAGCAGGCGTGCCTAGCTTTCCTGTTGCAGGGCTTCTTCAAGGCGCTGGGCCTTATCCGAGAAGTCTCGGAACCCTCCGGGATAATTCTGAGTGATCAGGGAGGGAACCAGTTCCGTCTTGACATTCCCCATGCACATCGTCAGTAATTGCTCTAGAGTCAGTGGCATGTCAAGGGAGTATGTAAGCCCCTTCCACCGGGCGATGAAGTTTGTGACTCGCTCATCGGGCCTTTACTTGCACCTGAAGAGGTCTGTGATGTTCTTCTTCCAGGTGGTAGAGCTGAACTGGTAAAGGAACTACCAGCGAAGGTCCTCCCAGCTTGTCACGGATCCAACGGGGAGCTGGCTGTACCAAACGAATGTCGACCCCTCCAATGTCTGAACAAAGAAACGGAGCTTGGCGGCCTCCTGCTGCACTGGGGTCCCTAACATAGGCCCACACCTTGAGTTGAAGTGGGCCAGGTGTTGCGGCAGGTCCCTCGTCCCATTAAAGGGGGAGAAAGTGGGATTTCCGAATCCCGGGGGTGCCGGCATGTCATCCACCCATGCCGGGTATGGCTTGTCGTCGGGCGGGATAGCCACCTGTCGCATTTCCAAAGCTTCCAGGCGGGCAATGAGCACCGCCATCAGATCGTCTGGATGGGGGTCCCTGTCCTAGCGGAGATCCCTAACCACGAGCACATTGTCGGTCTCTTCAATGCGGTATACAAGCTCAGTGGCTCATGGAGCGGATGGTGGAGCGACCCTTGGGGCGGCTGGAGGAGCCCGTATGGGGTTCCCTAGGTGGTCGCGTTGTTCGGGAGGGTTCGGAAAGACATATCGCGCCCTCTTGTTGTGAGCTTTGGCTTCCACCCTGTCTGCGAATACAGCATTATCAGGGTTTCCTGGGAGAATCTCATCGAGGGGTAGTTATTCCTGCCCCTACTGCCCCGGCCTAGGATCATCGTAGTCAGGTCGCCGCTCTGCAATGCGTTCAGCCAGAAGTTCATCGACTAACTTATTTTACTCAGCAAGTTGTTGGCGCAGCGTGGCCTTCTCGGGGTCCTCTTCCGTCTTTTTCACTGAGGCCGACGGGTCAGAGTGCTTGAAAGCTCCAACATGCTCTTTGCCTTTACTGACATTCTGGATCAGTACCAATGCTTCAGTGGGTGGAGGGAGACCTAGGACGTTCCTCTACTAGTGAGTAATACTTCCTGATGGGTCCAGTGGCAGCACGTCCTTAAGGGGGATGCCCCCATCGAGAAGTCCCAACTCATTCAACTCTCCTGTCAGATCAGTCATGTTGACCGCCACTCTTCTTAGGGGAATTTCCTCACTACCACCAAGTGAGTCAGGCTGCTGGCGAATCGCACTAAAGAGGAGGGCAGCGTAATGCCCCCAGCCACGGACTTGCATGTGGGGGGTAGCCTCCTTGACAACTCTGCGGAGTACTTGAAAACTGTAATTGCACTATTGTTGGAGGGCCCTATGGTGGCCAGGTGACTCAGGGTGTTAGACCACAGGGAGTGTGTCCAAGTCAACCAAACGACATTGTTCGCCGATGTCTTTGAGGTGGTCTTGGCTCCCGGGATAAGTCACCCGTCGGTGGTGAAGATAGAGGTGAGTCACCCAGAGGGTTTGGCAGAAACATTCAAACTCCTCTGGGGTGAGTGATTCTGGTGTACCAAAATTCAATCCTGCGACCGGCCAAAACTTCTCAGGGAAGTGGCCCACTGCGAGGATGGTCCAGAAGTTCCTCGGCTCAGATCCAGGGTCTGGATTTTGATTTCCCCACTCGTCGACTGAGGGTTGCTGAGGAACTGTCGGCGGCACTGAGGCAGACCGCTGGGATGGTAGGCTGGCCGGTGGAGAATATGGCGAGCGGGCTGATTGGCCGCCGAATCTTGGGTTGTCCTCTAAGGATTTCAGCGACCTGGCCGCCATGTCACGAAAGGATGGACCGGAGACCAGAGATATTGACACAGCAGTAGTGTCTTCTGGGGGTGGGTTATGCCCTGGCTCTTCCATCATTGACCCCCAAAATAGCTCCGAGGTAGAGGGTGCTTCCGGAGACAATGGTGGCGACTACGTGGTCGGCCCCTAGAAACATGCCAGGGTCTCTTCCTCCTGGATATACCTTCGGAGGGAAGCAGGGATCCTGTGGATCTCGCATTCCGGGAGCACAAGGCTGATGTGCCTCGTTCCTGCCCCAGCCCTTGACTCGGAGGACTGAGGGGAGGGCTCCTGCGCCGAATCGTACTCCGCCTCGGAGCTGAGAAGCTGATTGGCCTGATTTCTGCCCGGTATTCCCCAGGATTCCTCTTGTGGCAGTGGCGACTTGCTCTCCTGCCTCTGGATGGTTCTTCAGGGTAGGGCTGATTTCCGACCTGGGGTCCTCTGGTTGTACTAGTGTCGGGGCGGAGAAAGTTTCCACCTGAGGAAGTCGGGGTGTGAGGAGCACCGGGAAAAATGTCGAAAGGAACACGGGGAGGACCTCAGTTCTGGGCATTGGTGAAGTGGGGTTGGCTTCCACCTCTCTGATTGCTGGGGTGAGGAGGACCTTTGCCGATCGGCACGGGGACATGGGGAGGACCTCCATGTTGGTGAGTGACTGGACATGCAGTGTCTCCATGATCACGGTTTGTGGCAGGGGAAGTGACCCTGTATCCAGTGTAGTGAGCACAGGAGAGACCCCCACATGGAGTGTTGCTGTCACGGGGAAGACCCTCTCCTGGGTTGAAGGTGGCACGGGGCATACCTCTAAGCCGAGGTTGGAAGAAAGGAAGGCATGCACCTTCTGTAGTGGTGGTGCGGAGTGAGCCCCCACGCTGGGTGGCACTGCTGTGAATTGGTCTTCAATGGCCATCGCCTGTACCGGCGACTGGGAGAGTCAACCAAACCTGTCCGTGGGGCGGTTGGGGCCTCGATCCGGGTCGGGCATGTAGCTGCCCATTCTCAACGTATACAGGGATTTGGGGATATGAGTCAGCGGTGGCTTGGGCCACACTAGTCGCTGACATTGACACCCCACAGCGAGTGTCTTCTTCTGCTCATGCCCGACGCTAGCGTCAGGTTAGGTGGACTAGAGCCAGTGGTGCAGGCACGTGGACTACCTGCTCCTCGGCTCGGGAAACCGGGGTGGCGGTGCTGACGCGGCCTCGTGGGGGCCCTCGTCGGGAGTCCTTGAAGCGGGACTCCGATCGGGCCGGCCCGGATACCTCCTACTTCGTCGGCATAGGGGAGGGAGCTGTCGAGGCGCTCTGGGGACAAGCTACTGAAGCGATTGAATGTCAGGGTGGGGAGCAGCGGCGCCCTACGTGGCCCCCGGGGGCGGCGTAGATGGTGAGGCGCAGCTGCCTCATGATCTAGGCGGGCCATATCCCTGGTGGGGATGACCCCCCCCCTCCTCGTACCTACGTACAAGGTCATTGATTACCGTTCGTTGGATGATCTCTGATGGGGAGAGGGCGCGTGGGCGCTCAGCCGTCTTGGCGGTCGTGGTCGTCGTGGCCGTCGTGGAAGAGGTAGAACCGTGCAGGGTAGTCGTGTTGATATTTCCCCTTCCCCTGCACCGGTGGGCAGGTGATCGAGCTCTGGATGCAACAACTTGATTCCTGAAGCAGGGATAGGAACTCATTAATATTGATAGGAAAAGGAATCGACAACCAGTTCCCCAACGTCGTTCCGCCTTTTGTGGTCGGCAAGAGGGATCCATGCGAACAATGTCATAGAACGGAATGCTCAATGTCCTGACTGTCTCAACTTCTGGTGAGTTTCACGTCAGGCCTATTTGGTGGGACCTGGTACCAGATGATGAGGTCAGATGACATGCTTATCCACTGATGTCCCGAACGCTACTAGCCTCCAAGCTGAGGAGAAGAGCTTCATGTTGGGTTCAACATTTTTCTGTTTCCGACGCTTTCATCGGGGCGTGCACATCTGTCACGCAGAGGAAGTACCGTTGTTACCCCGCATTCCCGCTTTCCAAAGGTGGGCGGCATCTGCTCCTTATTCAGGGACGTCTGCTCCTTGATCGAAACGGGATGATGGGATGTCGGTTCTTCCTTCCTTGGATTCCTCCTCGGAGCTCGTCACCTAGCTCGGGTCTCCCTCATAGATTTAAAACGTAGTTCGTGAAGCTCTTCCCGGCGTCATATCTTCATGGACACCAGTTAATTACACCGCTTCTGTCAGGACCTTCCAAGGGGTCTGATCAGGGAAGCAACCTTCGGTTAGGAGAGTAGTCACGTTGGGGCATCACTGGGGTGTTTGACGCTGGGGATTAGCATGTATGTCTTCTGTCCCTTATCATAGGGCTTCTCGAGGGCGCGGAAGCTCGAGGCATCCCACATCGAACGAGGGGAATTGTATGTCATAGGCATGTATCTGAGGTATTCCTCAGCTTCCCATGTTTAACACAGGGTATGTCGCAATTTTAACATCCAGCGGAGACGGATCGGACTGATCAGAACACTAGCTAGAGTGGATCAGATTGAAGAACCCCCTGGAGGGAATATCGATGTTGGGGCCAGCACATGGGAAACTTCCCAAATGCTATAGAGGGTAATGAGGAGTGAAGTGGCATGATCCCACTAGGATGTAGCGGCCCGGGTAAGAATCAGGATAAATGATGGCTTTGGGCTTGAGCCTCGAAGAGACTTCCTATGTATCCCCGTGGTGGGGAATCAAAGTCTTCATAGTTCAGGTGGTGAATACAGTTTAACGTCATGCGGGACAGGTATGGGGGCTTACACTCTGAGGCGGACCATGGTGTTGGCAAACCGACGTGAATGGAGTCAGAACGACCAGGTGGTGGGATTGAACCTCATGGAGGCTTCCTACGTACCATGCCTTGACATGATCAAAGTCCCCATAGTTTGGGATGGAATGCAGTTTAACGTCATGCGGGACGGGGGAATTTGGGGCTTACGCTCTGAGGCGGCCCAAAGTTGGAGTCAGTGAACCAATGTGAAGAGGGACCTGGGGTCCAGGTGGATTAGGGCTTACACTCTGAGGTGGCCCAAGGTGGAAATGGGGCTTGGCACACCGACATGGAGACGGTCGGGGCCAACAGTTTGGTGAGCTTGAACCTCGACGGAGGCAGTGGTGCGAAATATCAACCGCACGGAGCGCGGGTGCGAAATTATTTTGCGCCGGTGTTGGGACTCTTCACGAATCCTGGTACTTTCTGCGCGGGATAGCTTTTTTCGTGCACTTCACCCTTTTTTTCGCGTGACACCTCCGGGCCCTCCGGACAGGTTCTCCGGGTCCGAATATGACTTCGCTTTTTTGCTTCGGAACTTTCTCCAGTGCTTAATCACTTTTCAGCGTCTACAACTATATTGGTTATACCAAGTCGGTATGCCAAAATCCATTAGAATTTTTACTTCTCATAGCTAACTTCTAAGATCATTAAATTTTCCATTTGATGTCAAGATCATATTTCGTGGAAGGTGTCTATACGACACAACCAAAAAGGGATGATGACACCATCAAATGCCAATGAAGGTTACAAATTACTAAAATCCAATTCTGGATTAAAGTAAGCAACAAGTTCTTAGAGCATTCATTTCAAATGAATCTTTGTCTTGTGTCTACCAAATGTTAGTGGGAGCGCCAGAGTTTTCAAGAGAAATATGTTCAGCAACATATTGAAAACATATATTGATGTTATAGTTAGATAAGATCAGGATAAAAGTTGATTATTCAGTGATTAACTTAAAGTAGAAACCTAAGTTCTAGGGAAATGGATCTATCGAAGTATATCTAATGGTTGGTTGGACCTAGTACATCGTACATAAAGTGACATTGTATTGAAAAATACAAGTTGCAACAATTCAGGTTCAGAATTTTTGCCAATGTCACATGCCTTAAACTCTCCAAGTTGACATGTTCAAAACATGAGAGGAGATTAAAATTGTGAATTGAGTTCCATATGTTTCAGCGATGGATCAATCACGTATTCCATAATATGTACAAGAATTGATATTGTTGGGATATACTTTATTGTAGGAAATTATCAATTGTTTCCAGGAGCACTGCAAGTAAAGCAGTTAGAACTATCATCTTGTACTTCAGCAAGTACAAATGATATGTACCTGGTATATAGAGAAGAAGGTATACTAGTTATAGTGGGACACAAACTAGTAATCCTTAGATCAATTTGATCTAGTATCGCAGATAGGCAAATGTGATGAGCGAGACAAGCTCATAAAAGTCAGTGGTAGCCATACCTATAAATACTGAGTACATTGAAGCTTCTAAGGGAGCTAAGAAGTTGTTAAATGCAATGATTTGTTCCAATTATTGGAATCGCAACTAGTGAGAAAAGTATTATCATAATTATGATATTCTTACTAGCCAAGTTTCCAAGTCATGACAATGGGAAAAAGTGATATACTTAGGGATACCATCTCTTGAGAAGTTTTACTCAAGGATATGAGGTCACATGAAGCAGATGTGGCACGCAGAAAAAATGCGGCAGGCCCAGCAGTTAAAGTTGTTACTCAGCAGAATCATGATCTTTATCATGTAAGTAGCTAACAAGTTTGGTTAGCAAGTTGGATCTAGTGCAAGAGGGAGTGTTGAAATAGTGGGTTCCCTAGACCCAATTATGCAGTACTTTTGACTACCATGTCATGTGTATAGTTGGTTATACATGATGTCATATTACCATTATAGTGTATAATTTTATGTGTCCACTATTGAAATGGTAATGTCCATAGATTAATTATTGTGTCGAGAGGTTATAGAAGATCTCAGGCTATAATGGGAACCCAGAGATACTATGACATTAATCTTAAATATATGTTCTATAGTCTAGATACGTCTTACTGACTGGACACAATAGATGTTTGACTATCAAGTGCTGGTGGCTCTTAATCATTGAGACTTCTTCTTATGAAGTTTTTACTTGGTGATCTCTAGTAGTGAGATCATGAGGACAGACCCGCCAATAGGAACACCACATGTTTTGGGTTTCATTGGTTGTTCCTATCTACGGAAATGTGTATTGGTCTCCTGACTTGAGACCATTACCAATGTGTATCATTTGATTGTGTACTTTGATGCAAGGCCAAAACCATGGTTTTGAAATCGTGGTGAGGTAGCTTGTCTTGGGTGCGCCGTTGGTGGTATGACATTGGTTGAATGGTCAAGAAATGATTTGTCGCTTCCAAGTTTAGGAAGTTATATATCTTAGGCCTGGTTGATCAGGATGGTGATATCTTCATAAGTCTTTGGCCAAAGCAGTCGAAAGGTAAATTCATCCGGATAGATCAACAAATAATAAAGCAAGAAAAGAATGATGACACAAGTGTGTGTCTTGCTTTATGAGATATTTAATGACAAAGAGATTATAGTACACAGTCAGTGTTCGTATGTTGGTTGTCGCTGCTATGACAATCATTATCTCTTTAGGGGCCATGATGGGTTGCTAGACTCTGCTCTTGGTCAGTGGATTTTATTCACTTCTATCAAGATAAGTTCCTAAAGGGTCACACACAATAGCGTATTCAAGAATCCGCCTTATTCGGTTGAATAGGTATATGGACATGGTGGGCCCCACCATGGGGACTGAGTGTTTTCCAAGTTATAGATCACCGATAATTAAATAAATTCATTAATATTCAAGTTATGAATATTTGGGATTGAATTTATTTAAATTATTTACAAGTTAAGTAAATACAAGAAAATATTAATCGAACGAATATTGTTTTAATATTCAAGGTTTGTTTAATATTAAGTGGGATTGTGAGTCGAGTTAAATGGATATGTTTTTATCACGTGATATATTTTATATATATTACAAGTATGTGATAAAATAATAAATAATATTGATGCAGTTTAGTTCCTCAAAATTATGTATTTAGTTGACGTTGAAATAAACGGGGGCTGAGGAACCCAACCGAGTATTTTGCAACACCGCTATAAATAGAGGATAGGCTCTCTCTCCATGGAACTATTTATTCATTTCATGGAATAAAATCTAGATCATCTCTCTCCTCCCGCTCTCTAGAGAGAGAAGATCTCGATCCAAGAGTTTAGATCAAGATCTCCCTCAAGCATTGAAGGCATCTCAATGCGGTGATCATCGGGACGTCGAAGACGTCGTCAGATCTCCGCGCTAGCACCCGGAATTCGACGATCGACGCTCCCGTGGGTTTCTGAAATGTGTGTGGATGATCTAGAGGGTTCGTGCTTTGGATCCTACGAGCAACGATCACCATCGACGAGTTTCAGTCGACTGCGGCTTCAGATCTCAACAAGTATGTATTTTGTTTATGTTTTTGTGCTATTTATAATTTATGTGAGATCCTCAGACCTTACCGAGGCTTGGATCGTCAGCATCGACAAATCTCGTCGATGAAAAAATTTAAAATCCTCGGCCCACCGGCTTCTGTTGCGGGCCTCAGAAACTTTTAGAAATCATGTTAATTAAAATTCAGATTCAAGAATAAATAATTCATAAATGAAGTATCTAACCGCTATTGCACATATGGATCAACAATAAAATAAATAATTATATATTTAAAAAAAGATCACTATAATACCAATTGTAGGTTCTAGATGTAGAGGAAGCTGGTAGGTGAAATGACCATAAAGGTCTTGTCAATTTGATGGATCATTCAAAAATTCTGCATGACGTAAATGCTATGGACAACGAAATTTTTCCACCGAATATTGATATAGAGGAGCTAGGAACCTGGAGAGAATATTTACAAGCTAAATTTATAATTAATTTATATTAGATATAGAGAAATAATTCCATGTATGAGGATGCTTCTATGATGAATATGTTGATCGTCTGAAACCCTTTTCGAATTACCTTCATTGTGTTTGTAGGAACCAAGTGTAGAATCCATCTAGTGGTGATCCATACTTGCTCATTTGATCTCCGAACAATCACTAATGGAACATTGGGTGCAAACGTGGTGGATCAATCGTCTTGTGTTGTTTGTCTTGAACTCTCAAAATCTTTTGGGCTTGAAGGATTTATTCTCATTCTTGAGAGGAGGAGAGAATGAAAAATATGAGAGAGAAGTTTGTTATATGCAATGATACTCAATTGTCAATTTTTTGATTAACCCTACACAATAGACATAACCATTTATTTATAGAGCTAGGGTTTAAGTTAAATTATTTGTTAATTGCATACTAGACCTTAAATAATATAATAATATTTATCAAACCCCATTCTATATAATAATATTATTATTATTATTATTTTATGGTGTGTGCTAATGGACGCAATGATAAATATTATTTTATCGGCTTGTAAATTAATATTTATCACCGGACACAATCTTGGTGCGCTCCAACTCCTCAGAATTTATTTAATACCCAAATAAATATTTATTTAATTTATGGGATAAATAAAAAATGAATAAAATTACTCAATGGACTTGAGAATAATAATTATTCCAATGATTAAATTCAAATAGAATTTAATCGAGATCAACAGAAACACTTAGTGTGTGACCTTATAGGATTATTTCTCGATTTCATTAGGCGAGCTTGCCTAAAGTCTAAGATTACTGCCTAGTAATGGGTTGAGGCTCCCAAGAGAAAGAACTTAATGTCAAAACATCAACAAACACATACAAATGCTTATTGTATAATATAATCTCCTTGTCACAATATCTCATCAAGCATGTTGCACATTTGTGTCATCAACCTATATGCTTGATACATATTTCTTTGACTATATGAAATAAACACATCATTACACCATGACAATGTAATTTAATGTGATGGTTCTATTCCAATCAAAGGGTTGAGATATCAACTTCCATAAAGATGGAAGGGATAAGTCCTTCCTTAACTTATCTATTAATAACATGCCATTTGTAACACACCCAGCATACCCTACTTCTTGTAAACAAATGGCATTACAATTTTGGTCAGTAAATCTAAGTGCACGAGTCATGACATGCATTAATGAAAATCTTAAAGTCTAAGGACCATTACACACACTCGCGGATAGGAGTGTCTGATGACACCAAAACATACATAATTTCTACTAGCATGTTTGTCCTCATAATCTCTCATCTTAGAGATTACCAAGTGTGTTATGAGTATTCGCACCTAACCGTCTATATATTATGTGCCCTGTCATAGTATGTTATCCAACAGTATAACTATATTTAAAAATATCTTCATAGAACTTCATGGTTCTCATCATATCAGGGAACTATTATGACTTTATCAATGCAACAGATGCCCTAATAAATTATTACATCAGAGCCATGGAGAATAATGAACAATACATAATAAGATGTTTATATTAATATTCAAATCTTCGAATATACATGTAATCAAAATAAAAATAGTTGGTTTTAGAGCACTAACTCCAACAACCATGACTATGAGATTTGAAAAATGGATGTCAAAACAAACTTCCTTAATGTGAAACTTTAGGAAGATGTCTATATGACACAACTTAAAGGGTTTATAACTCTAAATGATTCCAACAAGGTATACAAATTGCAAAGATCCGTTTATGGATTAAAGAATGCATCCAGGACATGGAACATTTGGTTTAATGAATCCATAACAAATTTTGGTTTCATAAAGAATGAATGTGATCATTGTGTATATAAATGGTTTAGTGGGAGTGTGGTTGTTTCTTAATAGTTTATGTCAATGACATACTACTTATTGGAAATGAAATACCAGTTTTACAATCTGTCAAGGCCTGGTTGAACACATGCTTCTCCATGAAGGAATTGGGCAAAGAAGCATATATTCTTGGAATCAAGATCTATCATGATAGATCCAAGAGACTGCTCAGTCTAAGTCAAATTACATATATTAACAAAATATCAAAAAAATTATTATGGAACAATCTAAGAGGAGATTGTTTCTGATGTTACATAGTATTCATATTTTCAAGAAAATGTGTCCTCAGACACATGAGAAGAGATAGAGGATGACAAGGATTTCATACGCATCTTTGATTGGGTCAGTCATCTATGTTATACTATGTACTAGGCTATATGTCACCTATGTCGTAAGCGCAGTAGTAAGATATCAAGTTGACCCACATGACTGCCATTGGATGGTAGTCAAAAGTATCCTAAAGTGTCTTAGGTAAAATAAGGATGTGTTCCGGGTCTTTGGACGAGATGAGGAACTAGTCATTTGAGGATATGAAAATGCTAGTTTCCAAATAAATCAAGAAAATCTAAAAACATATTCAGGATACGTCTTTATTCTCAATGGAGTTTTTGTCAATTGGAAGAGCTCAAAGCATGTCATGGTCGTAGATTCTACAGCAGAGTTTGAGTATATTGTGTCTTCTGAGATAGCTAAAGAAGTATTTTGGATACACAACTTCATCCAATAGCTTGATGTGATTCCTAGCAGTAAAGATCTCATCACACTCTATTATGATAATATTGCACCGGTGTATCTCGCAAAGCATCCAATATCACATCAGCAGACAAAGAACAAACTTCAGAAGTATCATTTCTTGGGGGATTTTTCTCAGATAGGTGAAGTTGCAATGAGAAGAGTCTCCATAGAGGACAACATGGCGACCCCTTGACTAAAGCCTTAACTCAACAGAAACATGATCATCATGTGAGGTCTAGTGGACTGAAAGTCGTTGGCAGTTGACTCTAGTCCAAGTGGGGGTCTGTTGGAGTTGGTGTTCAAAAACCAACTATTTGCACTTTGGATTACATGTATATTCAAATAAGTGAATATTAATTAAAACATCTTACTATATATTTTTCATAGTTCTATATGACTTTAATGTAATAATGTCTTATAGTATTTGTCGCATTGAAATGGTCATAATAGTTTTCTGCTATAATGAGAACCTTGAAATGTCGTGATGATATTCTTAAACCTAGTTATACAATCGGATAACATGCTATGATGGGTAACATAATATGTTGGCTATCAGGTGTGGGTACTCGTAAGTGAATGAGATTTCCTCTCGTGAAGTTCGCACTTGGTGATCTTCAATATGAGAGATTATGAGAACAAACTCACCGGTAGGAATTCTGCATGTTTATGTGTCATCGAATATTCCTGTCTGTGAATGTGTGTAATGGTCCTTAAACTTTAAGATTATTATTAATATATTTCATGACTCGTGCACTTAGATTTACTGATCAAAATTATGATGTCATATGTTTGTGGGAAGTATAATGTGTTGGGTGCGTCACGAATGACATTTATTAATGAATAGGTCAAGGAATGATTTGTCTCTTCCATACTTATGAAAGTTGATTTCTCATCCCTTTGATCAAAATAGAACTATTGCATTTGATTTCATGGTCATAGTGTAATGAAAAGTTTATTTCAGATTGTCAAAGAAATGCATATCAAGCATAGGTTGATGACATGGATGTGCAACCTGTTTGACGGGATATCATGACAAAGAGATTGTATTACACAGCAAGCACTCTTGTATGGTTGTCGATGTTGCGATGTTAACTTCTTTCTCTTGGGTGCTTTGATCCATTGCTAGACAGTAATCTTGGACTTTAGGGAAGGCCACCTAATGTCAACGAGAAAGAAGCTTAGAGGGTCACGCACTAAGTGTTTCCGCTGATCTCAATTAAATTCCTTTTGAATTTAATTATTAGAATCAACCTAATTCTCAAGACCGAAGAATAATTTTATTCAAGTTTTATTGATTGCATAAATTAAATAATATTAATTCGCAAGGTAATTATTTAATTGTGTGGATATATAAAATATTTATTTATTTATTGAATAAAGAAGTTTTATTCAAGTATTCAATAAATGTTGTGGAGGACTAACGGACCAAGATCGGGTATGGTGATAAATATTAATTTGCAAACTAGTAAAATAATATTTATCATTGCGTTAGTTAGCGCATGCCATGAGAAAATAATATTATTATTATTATTACATGGTATGAGGCCATATAAGGTTTAATATATTATTTAAGGGTCATTGTGCAATTAAATAATATTTTAAACATAACCCTATCTCTGTAAATAGACCATTATGTCTATTGTGTAGAGATTGATTGAAATTAAGAATTGTTGTCCTCAACGAAGTCTAGAGTTTTCTCTCAAGATCGAAGAATGCTCTGGAGATTCTCCACCATTCTCCATCATCTCAAGAACGAGTTTGCAAGGACGGTTCTTAAAGCCCAAAGGAATCGTCACATCGATCAAGACGAACACCACAAGACGATCGATCTATCGCACTACCACCCAACAATCCATCGACATTATTCAGAGATCATAGGAATATGTGTGGATCACCGTTAAAGGGATCCTACACTTGGATCCTACAAAAGCAATGACGGTTGGTCGATAAGGGTTTTGGCCAATCAATATCCACATCAAAGAAAGATCTCAAGTCTGAGGTATTCAATCTTTCAATCTATTTAAATTAATTAAAAATTTAATGTGAAAATATCTTCTTTTGATTCTGGTGACCCTCTGTCAATATTCTCTAGAAAAATCTCATTGATCATGACATTTACATTTTGTACAATATGCGAATGATCCGTCGAATCCGACAAAATCTGAGTCGGGGTCGACCCCAATAAGCACTTCTGTTGCGCTCAGAACCATCAACAACTATACCTGAAGATCTCAGAGAAGTTTGTTATACTGGCATCTGTAAATTGAGATCAATCTTCGAAGAACACAAGATGTTGGAATTTCTTCAATAAAGAGTTGTGCATTACCTCGGTGCTTGGAAGATTCTGATTGTGTGAATTTTTCGTTGTGTACACAGTGATTTCATGTGTGAGGTGCTTATTGTAAAAGCTCTAAGTTTTCGTTTACTTCTAATCCTTTGTGATCGGTGAGATTCTAGGGATAGGAATATGAGTGTTTTTGAATACTGAGTTCAACGAAATCCGGAGGACTTGTTGTCGATCAGGTTAATCGAAGAGGAGCTCGAGGATAAAGCAACTATTGCTGGCGTTTGTTGAAGAAGTTCTAGGGTTTGGAATTTGTATCTTTTAATCAGGTTGATTGATGAAGTTCCTAAGGTTCAAAACTTGTATCCCATGGATCTAAGTATTGATCATCCTACTGCTTTGGAGTAAAAGCGAAGAGTTCCTTTGAGTGGAATTGATTTATATGCTTTATAATATTCTTTAAAGGAGTTTAAGGATTGTTATCCTAAACTCTGTGTATTGCTGCTTTAATATTGTTCTTATTTTCGATTAGATAAATTACCACGGTTGAGTGTTAACTTCCAAGTGTTTTAATATTCGTTGTGTGGTTTGTTTGTTGTTGTGCTTTGATCTGTTCGGGGTTTATAATTTTTAGACAATTTACCTTCTTAAGTGGGATAAAATTGTAAGTTTGTTTAAACTTCACCCCCCCCACCCCGAAGTGGCCAAATCTAGGACAACAAAGACTACTTATCTAGTACTCCTTTATCACTTAATGCTTTTTTCACTTTCTGATTTTCTATTTAAATTATTAATCCATGTTTTTATTGTTTTCCGCTTTCAAGCTATGACTATATGTTTTATGAAATCTTCACTTGTCGAAGTTTTTCTTTTGCTTTTAAACTTGTGCAAAAAAAGGACTATTCTGACTTTTTAAAAACTGCTATCCAGTTTCAAAAGATTTTTTATTTGTTAAAGTTTTTCAATTCACCCACCCCACATCCCACCCACACCCTTGAATATTCTTGTCCATTATGATACGATGGCTTGTCATTTAGCCATTTCCCTATAATATATGAGACTCTAACCTTGAAAATATGTTTATGATGTCAAGATTCGTCCATTACTTATGTCTCGTTATATTTAATGATATCTCTTAGGGCTTATGAATATTACTTGGATGTATTATGGGAAATAACTAGTTTTTTCCCATTTGGGACTGTGGAATTATATTAGTGTGTTGGTCATTTTTGGATCCATGGGGGTGATAATTTTGAACTAGATACGAATTCAAATTTTGAGCAAATTCAAAATAGTTCAATTTTGAGTTTCTTAAGTGGTCTCATTCTTCACCCCTTGAAAGGGCATTTAAATTTATTTTTCCCTAAAGCCTTTATAATGACTAATTTGTTCGAGGAAGCTCTATAGCTCTCTTGAGTTAGAGAACAATGGACCATGATTGTGGGAAGGGAATCAAGATAAGGTTCTTTGATCTCAACTACATCTTTCAAGAATCAAAACATATCTATGGTTTCATGATTGATCATAATTATGAGACCCTTTTCATTCTAGTTGATTCTAATCAAATTTAATCATTAAAGTTTTGATTTTTAACCCTTTTTTCGTAGATATAAATTTTCTAGAATCCCCCCCCCCCAATTAAAACATGTGTAGGTCATGGTCATGCCTCTCCGATGTACCCAAATCAAGCATGAAATAGAAAAACAATTGAGGTGTTCCCGCAAATCAAGCATGGACTTTTTTTTTTGAATTCGACTTAAAATTTCTCTGAATGACATCAATCGCTAGGGGGCTATAATAGGAAAACAATAGAGGTGTTTCCATGAAACTTCACTTATTGTCATGCAGACTGACGGGGGGAAAAACAATGGAGAAAGGCACATAAATTTCACAGTAACTAGAACAACTGGGCTTCTCAGAACATTATTGATTAAACAGTCAAAATCGCTCCCCAAATCGGAAGAAAACAGCACCTGTGCCGGAGTTATGATCCACCGCATACTCTGCACGCACCAGACCGAGCTTGACCCCGGCCCCATAGGATGAGCCACTCCCCAGCCTCCTGTACACCTCGGTTGGGTTCCCCTTCACCTCCCTCGAGCTCCCTAAGTCACTCCCATGCTCTGCAAACGCATACACCTGCGTGTTCCTCACCGGCACCCGGAGCTCACACGCCAGCTCGAGGATGTACCGGGCTGCACCCAATTCCCCCATATTGTAGCCCCTCACGGAGTAAGGCCCCCCAAGAGTGAATGCATCATAGCTCGGGAGATCCCCGATGCAGCCACCGTAGTGACCGTGGAGCACCAGCACAGGTGGCGGTGGCTTGTTGGCACCCTCTTCCACCTGCCTCAGCTGGAGGAACCGAGTCAGCGTCAGCTGGTGCCGATTGAAGATCGGGAACTTGCTGCCAATGCCCAGGCCTTGATCCACCTGAAACACGTTCCTCTCACCAACTATAGTTCCATTCAGAAACCTAGTGTTATCACGAGTGATATTTGCCTGTGCAAATGCAACTCGATCAACGCCAGAACCACTAAGCGTTGTTGGCGGTCCACCCGCAGTAGTATTGCCGCTAGGCAGAACCCTTTGACCATTTGCGGTAACGTGGCTACTTTCATCGCGAGTGGTAATCTCTTCCATCACAAGTCCGTAAGTAAATTTGCTCTGGCGCGTAAAATTCTCAGTGATGTTGGCTTTCACCCCAGCTCGATCAACCCATATAGGAGGAACTTCATCTGCACCAGGCCCACCTGTAAAGACCGGGCTCAGCTTCCGGCTGTTAAAGCAGCTGGTGCGGAAAGTGCGATTGCTAGGATCATAAACACCATCTACATATGGATGCACATACTCGAGTTTGAAAGAGAGGTCATCCTGGGGATTGAGGAAATTACTGGTGGTCACAGAACCAAGAACAGATCGATTTAATCCTTTAATGTTCCTATGTTCAAAGGAAACTGTTCCGCCGGGCTGAAATGAAGCCAAAGTAGGGTGCCCATTGCGCCCAGGAACTATACTCCACTCTGAGCTAACCTCGGCCGTCTTCTGCTCCAGCTCTTTAAGCTTAATTTCAACAATAATACCTCCCTCATTCTTCTCATCAGGCCGGGGATTCACTTCAATGTTCGAAAACAGTCCCAGTGAGTTAATGTTTCTCAAAGCTTGTTTCCCTGCTTCAATGTTGAAAACATGACCTTGCCTAAGCTGCCGGGGCAATTCCCTGAGCACAACAGGGGGCTGAGTGTTTCCCTCGCAGACATTGCCCAGCTTGTCCTGGAACTGAATAGCCAGCTGGGTGATATCCCCTTCCACCACCTCACAAACAACCTCCTTCGTGTTCAAATTCCCAAAGTTCACGACCTGCGCACACGCATACCCTTCATCCTGATACCACTTCTGGACCTGGTCGCGAATCCGCTGCAACAGCCTCGCGCTGACCTTCCCCTGCTCCCTCAGCATCTGCAACACCTCTCTATGCACCGGCATGGGCAGCAAGCACGGCCTCGCCCTCTCGATTCTCCTTTTGTAATCCTTCTCTTGGCTCTTGAAGTACTCCATCTTCTCCTTATCGGTCATGTCAGGGTCCATGTCCATCACCTTGGACTGCGCCATCAGCCCCACGTTGATGCACCGGAACCTGTCCGCTGACTGCCAGGTGCTCTCGGCGAACGATATCGTCACCGCTATGGTTCCGTCCGGCTTGGTCTTTCCTTCGAGATCCACCTTCTCGAACATTCCACAGGTAGCGAGGGTCTCGATCTCTTTTTGGAGCTGTGCCTTGGTGTAGGTCTCGCCAGCTCGAATGGACACCATCTCAAAAAACGAATCCTCATTCCCCACGGTTGCCCGTCTCCTGCGGTCGAAGAAGATGATTTCTGAAACTCTGTATTTCTTAAAACCGCTGAGTTTGCTGAGCTGAAAGACGATGTTGGCCGGTAGGCCGTGTGGATCCCAGCCCTGGGATTGCGCTTCCTCGTCTTTGGCGAAGGCGGGCCGATCCAGAAAGCTCCAATAAGACCCACCACCTTCACCACCCACGCTGCCACCAAATCCTCCCCCATTGCCTCCGCCGTCGCCACCCCTGCCAATGCTTCCGCCGCTCCCGGACCATTTGCAGAGAGAAGGATCCGGGGAGAGGTGGATGAGGAAGCCAGCGGCGGCGGAAAAAACTAACGATTTGGAGAGGGAGGAGAGAGGTTTGGAGAGTGAACGCTTTAGGGATTCGGGGTTTCGGAATGATGAGGTAAGATCACAACTGATGGAAGGGGAAGAGGAAGGAACGGTAGGGGGCTTGGAGCAGCCGGCGTTGGAGGCGACGGAGGCTAATCTGGGTGGGGGGCGAAGGGGTGATGCAGGATGGGAAGTATGTAGCTGACCGGCCACGCCGATCGACATTTCCGAGGGAAGTGAGGGAGGGTGCGGCGGCGGCGGCGGCGGCGGCTTCAACACCAGGAAAAAGGAAGGCAGGGTTTCACAAAACCCTAGAGTCGGAGAACGGCGGCTGGGAGAGAATTTGGGGAAAAGACGCGTCACCGTGGCCAGGCTATGCCTCTAACCGCGTTAGGTTCAACGTTAGATGAAGGGTTTTGAATGAAATGTTTCAACGCCATGTTTGAAAATCTAATGTTTATTAAAATGAAATGTCATCTCATGTGTTAAGTTGAACTTATGATTTATGAAATTTAGTGCAATTAAATGAAAGTTGTATGTATGAGTTCATTTGATTACAAAGCATCCTAGAATTATGAATCTTTATTGTATAACATGTGTGATCAATTAAAGTGTTGAGCATGTCTAAATTTACTAGAAGTTATGCAAGCATGTTATTGCATATGATAGGTTGATCGTTGATCATGCCACGCTAAGAAAGATATGTTTAAGTTATTATTTGGATTTGGATATGCTATTCAATAACCATGCCTTGGTGATTTAAGAATGAAGCATGAATGTGAAGCATTTGTAATCTCGTGGTAGTATAAAGAAGAATGTTATGAAGTTATCAACACGTTAATATGATGCAAGTATTGTTAATCTATCATAACAAGAGAAGATAAATGTGAATATATCATGCGTGTAATGTCCCGACCCGGCTTACCATCAAACCGGTAGCCTGGTCGGTCGCCACATAACCTCAAGCGCGTCTCCTTGTATGTCAGAGGTTGCCGACTAACAGCAAGGGTGTAAGGATAGTCAGTGGAGAGACTATACCCTCATATCAAAGTTTGCACAACAGTGTAACAATACATAAATAGATGACAACAACATAAACAATATAAAGCAATAACTAATGCATCGGAGGTCAATTGTAATATCAACTCAATAAAGACAGTCAACGCTGGTTTATACAATGTATGCATGTCATGGTGGTACATATCTGAAAACAGTAAACAAATTAGCATGATTTACATCTCAATACATAAAAAATGAAAAGACCCAAAGCCCCAAGGGCGATCTCCACGAGCATCCCGAGCTCCCGCTTGGTCCTTTGCTCCTAACTCCCAGGTGCAAGCAAACAACAAGCGATGTCCAAGGCCCTGTAAACAAGTAGAGTCTACTCAGGTATTCCAGTGCAATGGCGGCCCGAATAGGGTGTGAGATATAAATCTCAGTGGGCCGGGACCACCAGTGTCTAGCTCAATCAAGACAATACAATAAAATTAAGCAGCGTAAAAGTATATCGAAACAATAACAGAATTGAATAAATAACCAACAACTCATCTGGGTTCCTAAGGGACACTTGACGGCGAAACCCGCTTCAGCCCACAAATACTATTTCTGGCTGGACCAAGACACAATGCACAAACATTCATTACCACAGGAAGCGCTCACGGTCTTGCCCCTGATCCAAACTCCACGAGCTCTCACGGTCTCATGGAAAACAACATGGAAGCTCACACGATTTTCCTACCCCAGGCTCTCACGGTCCTTTGGAAAACGATGTTGGATGGATCGAGACGCAACACACAGACATCCATCACCAAGAGTAGTGCACACAGTCTATCCTCTATCTCAACTCCACGAGCTCTCATGGTCTTTGATGATAGCACGAAAACTGACATATTATTTCTCTCCAAGGGCTCTCACGGTCCCGTAGCTCCTCTGCCTATACAAGGCGTCATTAACATGGACTTCACATTCAACTCAAAAACATGAGACCTCTCATTCATCTCATTGGTCATACTCAAATCCATTAGTTAACTCAACAATTAACTAGGTACACAAATCTCATTAATTAATTCATCAATTAATTAATCAACAACACAATTCACACCTCATAATTAATTTTTCAGAATTAATTATCTCATTATAAATCTCAACTCTTCATATTCAATTCCACAATTAAATATCTAGATCATAAAATCAAAGGCACATAATTAATTTACAATTAGTTATCTCAAGGTAACTGTTTCAATATCACATAATTAATTCACAAATTACATATCTCTAATGCAACTGTTTCAATATCACATAATTAATTCACAAATTAAATATCTCTAATGCAACTGTTTCAATATCACACAATTAATTATATCTCAAGGTAACCGTTTCAATATCACATAATTAATTCATAAATTAATTATCTCTAATGCAACCGTTTCAATATCACATAATTAATTCACAAATTAATTACCTCAAGGCAACCATTTCAATATCACATAATTAATTTACAAATTAATTATCTCAAAGCAACCATTTCAATATCACATAATTAATTCACAAATTAATTATCTCTAATGCAACCATTTCAATATCACATAATTAATTCACAAATTAATTATATCTAATGCAATCATTTCAATATCACATAATTAACTCACAAATTAATTATCTCAAGGCAACCGTTTCAATATCACATAATTAATTCACCGATTAATTATTTAAATTACCATTTCAAAGCTCACAATTAATTCACAATTAATTGTCTTAGTATATTCCACTCATTAATTCACAATTAATTATCTCAACTTATCCCGCCCAAAACTCATAATTACCACTTAACCCAAGTACATCAACATGCAAGGGTAGCAATAACAAAACACGTATCAGCAAGCTAGACGAACATATCAGTCTAATCGTTATGTTTTTAGCTTGAAGGCAGCGCACCTCCGTTGGAGGGTTTTTATTACAAAAACATGATTTTGTAATCTAATAAATTATTTTATACCAATAAACAATTCATTCAGTATTTGCAGTCAAATTTTCCAACAACAGTAATTAAACAACTACTGCATTTTATTAATTAATCAAAGTTGAGGACCCTACCTCAAGGAATTGGCCGAGCCAATGCTTTCTAACTCAAACTGCAATCTGCTCACATACCTGCACTTCAACAAAGGCGCATGAACACTTGAAATTTATCGTCACACCTTATAACAACAATTGACACCCAAAATAAGTGTGGCGAGGACCAACACATACCCAATTAATTAATCGCAACTCAAATAAACCATAAGCACCTAATTCAAGGGGTGCAAAACCAATTATTGGGTATATAGCCTTACCCGAAAATGATGGCTGTGAACCGAATCGAGCCGAATTGCTTCGCCCTCGATGATGGTCGTCGGAATACAGACCAACAGTGTAACATCCTAGGTAAATAAAGAACATGACATTTTTTATATTTATTAATATTTGTGAATTAAATATTAATTTTACTTTAAAGGGGACGCTATGTTCGATGGCGTACCCGATACGCAACAATGAGTTTATTTGGAATCTTACGTTGCACATTAATAATATAATATTATTATTTTAAATGGTAGGTAACGCCTAGTCGTTGTATTGACGGGAATGAATAGAACTAACTACAATATGATTATACATGTTTGTTGATTTTTTTTACATTTATCCAATAAAAGTTATAGACTTAAAATAAGTAAAGAATTCGATTTTAAGCATAAATACTCTAATATCCACTAAAAGGTCGATTTGCCACCTTTTAATGACGAACACTCTTTAAATCTAGTTTTTGTCACTTTTATATGTTCTATTAGACAAAATAAAATTCTTATTTAGAATCGGGACACCAAAATTCACTTTGGATGAAATTTTGGTATTTTTCTGATAATGTTCATTTTTTAATGAATAGTGAAAAATACTGTATTTTAATTCAAAAGTGTTTTTTAATCTAATTTATTTATATGGTTATATTATATTTTTAATTGGTTCTAAAGTGCAATTAGAATATATTTTTACCAGTTAATCCAATGTTGGACATTTGAATTAATTTCACTTTGAAATTGGACATAAACAAGTGTCAATCTTTTGATAGTTATTATTTCTTAAAAACACGCTTTTTTGTTTTGACAGTGAGAATTAATTTTAAATTAATTTCTGCCACTTCTATGTTTTGAATTTAGAAAAATGAATTCCTTATTTGGAATCAGTAGGTCCAAATTGTGTAAATAAGTAACTTTTATTTTTTAGACATTTTAAATATTTACTTCAGTAAATATTTTATTTACCTTGATTAAAGGGTAAATATAGTAAATAAGGGTAAAAATATAATATTATAATAATATTAAATTACCCTAACATGTGTCCTAATCCTATTGGATGATACATAGTCGACCATGGACATCCTTGGGTCGAATTTGGGACTCCATGGAGCCACATGAGAGTAATTATGACACTTTATATTAATTAATTTAAAGTAAAGACAAAAATGACATAAACAAATATCTTTTAGTAAATCAATTTTTACATGAGGTTATATAAGTTATCTTTTAGACTATAAATATTCTTTAGAAATCTAAAAATATTTCCTACATCATGGTATTTTTTTATAATTTTTGGACATCAAATAAATTAAATTATTTATGACATAATAATGATGCAATATTTACCTCATTAATAAATGATTTAAATAAATAAGATTATAAATATTAAAACAATATTCAAAACCTGTCCAATTCTTATTGGATGATTTTATTTCGACCATGAGTCATCTTAAATTCGACTTTAACGATTAATTGACCTTTTGAAACCGAAGATGGGGTTATAATAAAATAATTGTTTCAAACTTTCCTAAATAGCCCCTCCTCTCCCTTATAAAAAGCCCCCACTTCCTACTCATTTGTCACACTTCTCAAGCATCTGGCTCGTGCAACCTCTACTCCAATAATCTACCAAGACCCCTCTCTTCATCCTAGAAGTTTTACCTTAGATAGAAAACACTTCAAGAAACCCTTTTGGTTCAAACCAAAGGGAGTTACCCGATTTAAAGGTAATGTCTTCTCTTAAGTTCTTTTGTTTTATTTTACTTCTCCAACCCCTAAACTCTTTTTATTCATTTATTTTATAACAAAACCAGTATCCTCAATATACTAGGATGTTTCTATGATAAGGATTCAAACTACACTTACACACACCTCCATCTAATGGGTAAATAACATAATGTTTCTGTGGATGACAAACTAACGCCTCACGAAACGATGATTGTTCAATTAACTCCTACCGCCTCTCATGGTGGCCATTATGATGACACTATATTTATATATTATATATATTATATTTATGTTTTCTTTATGCTTCTGTATTTTTCATTTATATCATACCTTTATGGTTTCCATAATGGGTAAACACGATAATTTCATTTTAGGAAGTGCGGACTACCACCCCCTTAAAGTGATATGACTCGTTAATGACTTATGTGGGATGTATAAAGGATGAAGTTAATGATATTATATATGATATTATACTATAATTATAATATACCCATGTATCATTATGTTTTAATTCCATTAAAGTATGAAATAGAAATGAAAGTAGCGTTCATGCATACATACGACTTACCGTCTCCATGAACGATGCATTTGATTTCTTATCTCCAAATATTACGTACTGTTATAAATAAATATATATACATACTGGATATATATGATGTATATGATATCTAAATCATGAATATCATTATGGAGATAATGGATTGTTGACGACATGGACAACTTGTAATTATAAGGTGTTAATTTTTACTCAAATACCAAATATCGACGAAACAACTGTTAATAAATTAAATGATTACATAATGTTTATAACATGGTAATAAGTGATATAAAAGGAATAATAAACTTGAAAAAGGTTCTTAATCAAGTATAAATTAAATTTAGTTTATTATTCAGGAGATTAAAGAACAATCGATTCAAGTCGGACACGATGTAAGTGATTTCTTATCTCACTTTTAATTCCGTGAGATTTCCATTGTTCGCCACTTATTTATTACATGTGGTGTATTGTGTACTGCCATTTGATATATATTATCATGAATCTATTTATATTCATGGTATTTTGTGATTCATTTGGTGGTTATTAACTTTTTCTCATACGTCTCGATTGATTACAACGTGTTAAGATTTTTTCCATTTCACTTTTTATTCCCTTGAGATTCATGCTATATTAGCCACTATTTCCTTTTGTGTGGTGGATGTACTACACATGATTATATTCTTTGTTTAATATAATTTAATTTATGGGTATTTAAATATTCATTGTGTGATCTTTCTTTCATGGGGTGTATGTTTTGTAAGTTACCAAATCGGTAAGGGAACCTTTCACCCTCCTCTTTTTAAGAGACTTCTTTTGTTATGTATTTTAATTTACATCTTATTATGTTGGGATATGTTCTTATATATCCTTATTGATGTAAATTTTATGTCCAAGTGATGAGATATTCTTTTCTCTCCCATCAACTTATTTTCTGAATTTTAAAGTGACGCCGTTAGGCTGTCGAATTTCTGTAAGAAAACCTCTTAACCTAATTTCATTTTTTGGGTTAAACACCTACTTCTTGATTATGTCGTGCTATGAATACATGTGAATAACCTCTGATTGTTTTACACTTAATATCCACTTATATTAGGTGTATTTATATTTGTCACACATAATTATGTAATTGATTTATCCTTAATCTAAGGATACCTTCTTTATAAGGGATTTTGTCTCAATTTACATTTCTATTGAGACTTCATTGTTGATATGCACCAATTAACTCTTATATGGTGTATATACTGTCCTTTGGCATATTATATCATGAATACATTTATTCTCATGATATTATTAAGTTATGATTAAATGTTATTCCTCAATTATTTGTATTCTAGGATCTCTCATTTTGTTAAAAACTCTTTAACTAAAATATTGTTTTAAATGTTTTAAAGGGTTATTCTTCTAAATCTTTCAAATTAATATCCATGTTCTAAAAATGGGTTTAAGGATTCATTCATATGGACATGAATTTTTTGAAATTTAAATTTCTTTCAAATGCTTCAAAGTGGTAGGGAACTTTGATTCAAAAATCTCTTTATTTAATATTTTAAATGGTTTTGAAAATGGTTTGATAAAAGCTTTGATTTTGTCAATATTTTGAAATGATATATTGTTATTACAATGTGTAAATGTTATCTTTCCATTATGTTTGTTTTATGGGCTATGAATATGTTATGGCTATTGGGTATTGTTTATGTATACGGGTGGTTCCGTGATAAACCTAGGGCGGGTGAGCCCGAGATAGCTCTCCAATGCATTGGGTAACGTGAAGGAGGTAAACATGAATGTTTCTCCTAAGAGATTTAGAGAATATACTGTGATGGGTATTCCAAATGTGACTCCCTATGTAGTTGTGATAGCTACAATGTAAGTTTTATATGGATTCCACAAGTTATCTTTATGATTTATGATTTCTGTGTGTTATTCATAAATCTTATGATTTCATGAGGTATGTTATTTATTGATGGGATAATGTTTTCATTCCTTATTTTATATCCCTTACTGATCTTTTTATGCTCATCCCAAGTTTTTGAAATGTTTTCCACAGGACTTAAAGATGAATAAGGGTCAAAGATGAGATCAAAGAAAAGTCATGCTGTCTAAAACATGAAACTAGACATGACTCTTTTTTTCAAGAGTTTTTATTTTATGAAAAAATGGATACTGAGTAGAATTGTCTACATGTAATATTCATGTTGTTATGTAAATGTTATGACCTAATTCTCTAAAACTATAAACCTGAAAAGAACCTTAATGTGAATTATCCATTTAATTCAAGATTATGTAATGTTTAAGGACGAGTCCTTATAAACGGGTCCTGAGACATCTTCTTCACCACCTAGAACTAGAAGAAAAAAAGAAACCAAATTAAACCTGAATATAGAGTTTCATACTAATGGAGAACGAACGATGGAGATCCGAAATATCTGATGCAAACAATGAAATGCATGGAGGACTCACCTCACCAAGAAAGATAACTTTCGTGAAGGAATCAGAAGGAGATAGTCACGCGAAGAGGAACCGAGAGGAGGGGTGGTGCGCCACCCATGGGTGCTGCGCCATGGGTGTGTCGCGGGTGACATAGAGCTGAAATAGTCAATGTGAACAACAGAACACATAGAGAAGGACTCACCTTGCCAAGATGGACAAACTTTGTGAAGGAATCACCACAATCCGATGTGCAGAGAGGAAGCCGGGTTGAGGGCGTAACACGCCACCATGGGAGAGCCGAGGGGAGTCACACCTCACGTGTGGGAGAAAAGGGGGTGTGCTTCCCTACTTCTTTCGCCTCTAAAAAAAATTAAAAACCCTAACAAACTAAAAGGATTAATATAATATCAATAATAATAATAATAACCATCATATTATTATTATTACCATTTAATTTTACACATCTTTGATAAACCCCAACCTCCCCATTTAAACACATCATTTATTACACTTCTTTGATAAACCCCAACTCCCCATTTAAACACTTCATTTATTGCACCTATTTAATAAACTCCAACTACCCATTTAAATACATCATTTAATTAAAATCTTCTCAACTGAATTTAATTAATTAAAAACTTTAACCTGTCATTATTTAATTTAAATTTTCTTAACTGAAAATCAATTAAATAAAACCCTCATTTCGCATCAAAAAATTAAGTTCCTCTTATCCTTGAATTTAATTAATTAAAAAAACCCATTTCACAACTTTTAATTAAATTCCTTTTTAACCTGGAATTTAATTAAATAAATTAACCCAAAACTCAAAACTGGGTAAACCGCACGGTTTGACTCGCACGGTCTGACTGACCGTGCGTAGGTTATGTGTTTGTTACTAGACACCTAATTTATCACGCACGACTGACCCTCACAGTTTGACTAACCGTGCTCAGCCCGTGCGAACGTCTCAGTTGGTTCTGATGCTTCCAAAACCCTTCCACCCACCCAGGAAACTCCTCGAGCCTTTAATCATGCCTGATTTGAACATGTTAAATGATCCCAACTAGAGGAACTTCATCCTGAAGTTTGGTTTTAAAACTGACTCATTCAGTAAATGAAAAAGTTCAAAAACTTTTGTATTTTTAACCCAGTTCAAAAACATTGAACTTTACAATCTACCCACCTTAAAAACTTCTCATCCCTGAGAAGCCATAGGGAATAATTACAACATTAACCAACCAATTAAGGTCAAGAAGTCTCATCTGAAAAATCACAATATGTTCCCAAACGCCAATGCATCTATACCATTTCACTAGTCCAACAACTTAAGCCTTTAAAAACCCAATCCAACGCTCAAAATCTAACCCCAAAACATCAAAACAACACATAACTGAGCCCACCCAACTATAGACATGATCCCATAATTATCTACTCAATAACCCGCTCATTGGTGCTTTCCACCAATGGTCTTAGCATGTTATAGTCAAAATCCCAAACCAAGACTCTTTCTTTAAAAGACATTGCTGACCCATAAACCCACACTCACCCTTAAACCGGTGACATGCATTTAAAACGATTCCATCACCAAACGCACACATACCAAAGTCCCTACCCATCTTCTGGTGACCTTCCCAAGCCAAGCCATCACTTGGATATTTCAAAACTAGTGTGGCCCAGTAAGAATAAAGTTGTAACTCACATAACCACACATACCGCATACAACCCAGATAACAATCACCTACGAAGCCCACAAGTTTTAAAAATTTAGTACGGTGTAAGACCGACGTTATCTTAGTGCCTCCAGGATGAGGTCAAGATAAGGGACATGCTCATCTTATTTGTAAGAGCACACTAAGAGTAAACCCATGCCACCAAAAGATCAGTCGAACTATCACCGATCGACTCCTTATAAGAAGATCAGCTTCACCTACTGATGTATCACCAACCAAAACCCGATGCCTAAAAAACCCAAGGCATCCACATTCTTTAAAATTTCACCACCGAAACTCTTCCAAAAAAAATTAACAGAGTTTACAAATGTTTGCACACACCTCCAACCTTATCAAATTCGTGCTGCCGAGCAAGCACTGACATGTAACCTGGAACCTATGTGACACTACCCACCTTAGGAGATTCCTTGTCATCAAAAGGAAAGACCATTTGATCAGAAGTGAACTAGTTCAGAAACATCTTAAATTCACATGTGACATTCCACGAACCATAATCACCATTGTTGGGAAAAAATCCCTCAAGGTATCATTGAATCATTTTTGAGGTGATTGTGTTTGTTGAAAAAGAAGACCATGATGTATAATTTGTTGACAAAGGGGGGTTACATGGTGATTTGTCGAGTTCTAGAGATATTGTTGGAAACTTATGTTGACAAAGAATGATAAAAAGGTAATGGATGGTCTGTAGGCAGTTTAAAAAGAACAGATCTAAGGTGGCACCATTTTCCAGTGTTTACCAAAATTTTGGGCCTCAAAATCGGAAAATGGAGAAACATGTTTTTGGAAAAGGATGTTGCGCGCAAGATCTAGGGTGGTTTGGAAACTTGCGTGCAAGGCATGTTTCAGGGTCAGAAGGTGGAAAAATGGCAAAGTACTATGGTGCACGAAAGATTTGAATATGGGCGTGAAAGAATTGAAGATGCGTGAAAGATTTGAAGATGTGCACGAAAGATGGAGTTGCGCGAAGAAATCTTGCGCGCAAGGAAGATTTTGGGAGAAAAATGTCATAAAAAGGCAAAGGAATGATGTGCGTGAAAGATTCAAGAAGTTCACTAAAGATGAGGTTGGCGCGAAAGAGACTATTGCACCTAAGGCGACATCAAATGGGGTTTTGCGTGACACGTCAGGATCTTGCGCGATGCATCTGGGGTTTTACATGCAGGGGTTAATGAGGTCTATAAATAAGAGGTGACCCCCTCACACTAGAGCTGAGTTGAACACTTAGAGAAAATCTAAGCTCCGAATCGTGTAATAATTTCACGCAAAGGGAGTTGTGTGAAGGATTTTGAGTTTTGCACAAGCTAAGATATTTGTGTGTAATATTTGAGTTGCGCGCAAGATTGAAGTTGCGCACAAGGGGTGTTTCACGACAAAAGTGGAATCTTGCGCGCAAGGTATTAAAGTTGCGCGCAAGATGCAGTAAGGGTTGGGAAAAAGTTTTGTAGTTTCCCGGTACACTCGGTGCAGAGTGAGATTCATCTATGAGTGAAAGTTGAACTTCAATAGAGAATATATAAATAGTTAAAGATATATATTTCATTAGAGATAATGAAGAGACCTACATGTCTATAAACTATGAGTGAATCTTCTGAAGAAGCAGTGAGCACACTTCAGTTGAGAGATCCGTGAGCTTTCATTTTGTGAGTGGTTGTAAAATAGGAGGGACAATGAGTTCGCTCCGAACTTTGTAAACAACAGTGCACTTTTAGTGGATTTGGTACATTGGCACACTGCGAGTGTATTATCCTTGGACGTAGCCCAGTGAGGGTGAACCAAGTAAAAATCATTGTGTCCTGTGCATTCTCTAAGGTTTATTCACACTCTGCAACAGGAAGGAGAAAGAAGAGGGGTTTGTTTAACAATAAAACAAGATCAAAAGGGGTAGTTGTTTTAATCTGTCATACCCTGATTCACCCCCCTCTTAGGGTATCTAGCTTAGTGGACCTAACAACCATGTCAATATATCACATGAAATCCGAAATTTAAACTGACCAACGTGTCAAAACACTTGAGTCCCAAAATCCCTCCCCAGTAGTGCCTTAAAACCCCAAACACTCTACTTCAGAGTTAACCCAAGGATGTATTTAATGGCTGACCTTGCCCGAGGCATGTCTAACCTACTGAACCAAGCATACCCAAATGCTTATTACCATATCAATTTTCAATATAGAATGAACACCCATTCGAACAAAGGTTCATTTCTTTAAAACCCAAAAGTCCTACTAGGAACAACGAAACCCAAATGATACCAATGTAAAAAATCTCACAACATAAATAAGACATCTCAGGTCTAAGGGTGCTACCTACCATGGGCTAGTCCCTTAAGAAGCATACTCGTCGACCCTATCTATTGGTCATGGAAAACAAAATTTACTAGTCTCAAAATCCCCTCTTTATTTTATCCATTTCATTAATTCATTTAAACCTTTAAGCATTTGAATGAATTTTTAACAAACCCACAAGTACTATTTCACAACAAGGTACTTGGTTTTCAATCAATGACCCATGGGAAAAACATGCAAGCTATAAAAAACTTCCTCTTTAAACATTTAACATTCAGTTTCATTTCATTTTAAACATGCCATTTCGCATCTAAATTAATTTTAATTAGAAGAAGACCTCTGAGGGCCCCATTTATTCAATCCAAATTATTCAAAAATCAACCCCACAAGTGATATGAGTGTCCATATACCAATACATAAAGCTACTATACACTTTACAGGCGGCATTTGGCTCCCATTTAATCAATTCAAATCCCATTTAATGTTTTAACTTGAGAAGCCTTTTTTTTCAATGGTTCGAATACCATGGTTACCCTTTTTCCAGTTGTAAGGCGCCCATACACCTTATAACTAAAACTGGATCCCATTGTAAATGCAACCAATCAATTTTCACCCATGCATCCATTTACACATCAAAACATCTCTAGCATATCATCACAAGAAATAACACAGAAACATGTTATAACACAGAAGCATGGAATAACAACAAAGCATGTTAAATCACAAACGAAACATGACATATAATCACCCAAACATGTTAAATCTATCAACAAAACATGCTATCTAAGAGGCATGCTAAAGCATATCAAAACATGGAATTCCACCCAAGGCACACAATCATAATTAGCAGACATCCTACTAATGAAACTATGTGGCATGTTATATGCATGGCATGTGAATATCTAAGTGCCTAATATGATGCATGTAATAAAACTTCCTTTCCATATTAGGCCAAGAAAAATTTCCAAAATTCTAAAAATCAATAAGAAGCAGAAAATACACCAGTAACTCAAGGTGAAATCATATCAACTATAAACTCGAATAGTATAACATCAATTCCCATCCCTGTCCACTTGGTCATTCACCGTACATGGGGTGATCAGTCCCAAGGATAGCTATTAATCGAGTGCTGACACTTTCTTAGTCTCCTATATACCAACCCAAAATATAATGACAAAGGAAAAATAAAGAACAACCTCTCTCTGATACCAATTTATAACATCCTGACCTGTCTTACCATTGAATCGATAGCCAAACCCACCACCACATGACCTCAAGCACGCCTCCCCGTACGATAGAGGCTGCCGAATAACAGAAGAGGTATAGAGCAATAAAAAATGCAACAGAAGTCAATTTTAATATCAACTCAATAAAGAAAATGGACAACGTCGGTTTATACAATGTATGCATGTCATGGTGGCACATATCTAAAAGTAGTAAACAAATCAGTATGATTTACATATCAGTACAGAAAAAATGAAAAGGCCCAAATCCCCAAGGGCGATCTCCATGAGCATACCGAGCTCCTGCTCGGTCCTTTTCTCCTAACTCCCAGGTACAAGCAAACAACAATAAGCAATGTCCAATGTATTATAAACAAATAGAGTCTACTCAGGTACCCCAGTGCAATGGCAACCCAAATAGGGTGTGAGATATAAATCTTAGTAGGCTAGGACCATCGGTGTCTAACTCAATCTAGACAATGAAATTAAATTAAATAGCATACAAGTATATCGAAGTAATAAAAAAATTGAATAAATAACCAACAACCCGTCCGACTTCCTAAGGGACACCTGATGACGATACCTACTTCAGCCCACAACTAGTATGTCTGATCATGCCAATTATGTATGTATATATATATATGTAGTAAAAATGTGTGTATATATATATATATATAAACAAATAGATATTCTTAGAATCTTTATATATGAACCAAGTGCGTACCAACACCAAACATACATATACCTTGGTTACTATTTCTAGCTAGACCAAGTCATAATGCACAAACATTCATTACCAGGGGAAGCGCTCATGGTCTCATCCCTGGTCCAAACTCTAAGAGCCATCATGGTCTCATGGAAAACAACATGGAATCCCAAATTTTCTTTCTACCCCAGGCTCTCACAGTCCTTTGGAAAACAATGTTGGATGGATCAGGATGTAACACACAAACATCCATCACCAAGAGTAGTGCACACGGTCTATCCCCTAGCTCAACTCCATGAGCTCTCACAGTCTCTAAAGGATCAGCACAAAAACCAACATATTCTTTCTCCCCAAGGGATCTCACATCCCTTGTCTCCCCTGCCTATACAAGGCATAACCATTCACAACATATAATTCATGAAGCATTTAACCTCTCATGCATTTCATTATCCCATTTCAATTATATATAAGCAAGCATATTCATATTTATACTTAAGGAAAACCATCTTAATCATTTCAATTAAAGCATTAACATGAGATTCACATTCAACTCAAAAACATGAGGCAAGGGACTCTCATTCATCTCATTGGCCATACTCAAATCTATTAGTTTACTCAAAAATTAACTAGGTATACAAATCCCATTAATTAATTCATTAATTAATTAATCAACAACATAATTCATATCTCATAATTAATTTTCCATAATTAATTATCTCATTATAAATCTCAACTCTCCATATTCAATTCCATAATTAAATATCAAGAACATAAAATCAAAGGTACATAATTAATTCACAATTAGTTATCTCAAGGAAACCATTTCAATTTCACATAATTAATTCACAAATTAATTATCTCTAATGCAACTATTTCAATATCACATAATTAATTCACAAATTAATTATATCTAATGAAACCGTTTCAATATCACATAATTAATTCAAAAATTAATTATCACTAATGCAACCATTTCAATATCACATAATTAATTCACAAATTAATTATCTCAAGGAAATCGTTTCAATATCACATAATTAATTCACAAATTAATTATCTTTAATGCAACCATTTCAATATCACATAATTAATTCACAAATTAATTATCTCAAGGAAACCGTTTCAATATCACATAATTAATTCACAAATTAATTATCTCTAATGAAACTATTTCAATATCACATAATTAATTCACAGATTAATTATCTCTAATGTAACCATTTCAATATCACATAACTAATTCAAAAGTTAATTATCTCTAATGCAACTGTTTCAATATCACATAATTAATTCACAAATTAATTATCTCAAGGCAACCATTTAAATATCACAAAATTAATTCACTGATTAATTATCTAATTTACAATTTCAAAGCTCGCAATTAATTCACAATTAATTGTCTCAATATATTCTACTCATTAATTCATAATTAATTATCTCAACTTATCCCGCCCAAAACTCATAATTACCACTTAACCCAAGTGAGTCAACATGTAAGGGAGGAAATAGAAAACACATATTAGCAAGCTAGACAAACATATCAGTTTAATCATTATGTTTTTAGCTTGAAGGCAGCGCACCTCTGTTGGAGGTGTTTTATTAAAAAAACATGATTTTGTAATCTAATAAATTATTTTATACCAATAAACAATTCATTCAGAATTTGCAGTCAAATTTCCAAAAAACAATAAGTAAATAACTACTATGTTTTATTAATTAAGAAAAGTTGAGGACCCTACCTCAAGGAATTGGTTGATCCAATGCTTTCTAACTGAAACTGCAATCTACTCACATGCCCGTACTTCAACAAAAGCGCACACGCACTTGGAATTTATCGCTACACCTTATAATAATAATTGGCACCCAAAATAAGTGCGGTGAGGACCAACACATACCCAATTAATTAACCGCAACTCAAATAAACCATAAGCACCTAATTCAATGGGTGCAAAACCAATTATCGAGTATATAGCCTTACTTGTAAATGAAGGCTATGAACCGAATCGAGATGAACCATTTTTTCCTCTATGGTGGTCGTCAGAATATGGAATAATGAGTCCTGAGAAATCTTCCACACCACCTAGAACCAGAAGGAAAAAAGAAACTGAATTAAACCTGAATATAGGGTTTTAGCCTAACGGACACTGGTCGACGGAGAGCCGAAATAATTGATGCGAACAAAGAAATGCATGGGTAAGGACTCACCTAACCAAGAAATACAAATTTCATAAAGGAATTGGGAGGATATAGCTAAGTGAAGAGGAGCTGGGAGGAGGGGTGGTGTGCCACCCATGGGTGCTGCACCATGGGTGCGTCGCAGGCAAAGGAGATCTGAAACAACCAATGCAAACAATGAAACACATGGAAAAAGGACTATCCTCACTGTGACAAACAAACTTTGTGAAGTAACCATCACGATCTGATGCGCGGAGAGGAATCCGAGTTGAGGGGGTAGCGCGCCACCATGGTAGAGCCAAGGGGAGTCACACCTCACGTGTGAGAGAAAAGGGGGGTGCGCCTCCCTCCCTCTTTCCCCTCTAAAAAAAATTAAAAACCCTAATAAACTAAAAGGATTAATATAATATCAATAATAATAATAATAACCATCATATTATTATTATTACCATTTAATTTTACACATCTTTGATAAACCCCAACATCCCCATTTAAACACATCATTTATTACACCTCTTTGATAAACCTCAACTCCCCATTTAAACACCTCATTTCTTACACCTCTTTAATAAACCCCAACTCCCCATTTAAACATATAATTTAATTAAAATATATTCAACTGAATTTAATTAATTAAAAACTCTAACCTATCATTATTTAATTTAAATTTTCTCAAACAAAAATAAATTAAATAAAACCTCCATTTCACATAAAAAATTAAGTTCTTTTTATCATTGAATTTAATTAATTTAAACCCCCCATTTAATAAATTTAATTAAATCCATTTTTAACCTAGAATTTAATTAAAAAAATTAACCCAAAACTCAAAACTGGGTAAACTGCATGGTTTGACTCGCATTGTCTGACTAACCATACATAGACCGTGTGTCCGATATTGGACACTTGATTTATCATGCACGACTAACCCGTATGGTTTTACTAACCGTGCACAGCCCGTGCAAATGTCTCTGCTGGGTCCGATGCTCCCGAAACCCATCCAACCACCTAGGAAGCTCCTAAAGCCTTTAATCATGCCCGATTTGAACACATTAAATGATCCCAACTAGCAGAACCTCATCCCAAATCTTGGTTTCAAAACTAACTGGTGTAGTAAACGAAAAAGTTCAAAAACTTTCATATTTTTAACTTGGTTAAAAAACACAGGACTTTACAATGTGTTCCCCCATGAAATGTTTCTTCTCATTGTGTCACAAACCATCCCTTTTAAGGCACCCCTCGTGGGATGGTAGTGAAGGAATAAGGATAATGACCCCCAAGTCCCACCTTCAATAGGCCCCGGGTTGATGACAAACACCAAGGGTATAAAAATCTCACATAAATGGATAACATTACCCTCTATAATATAGGATAAAGAGATATGATAAATAAATACTAAGAAACTCCATGACATAATATAAAATTAAACCAAAAACCATCTCAAAATGCATGTATAAAGTAAATAGATACACATGTCTTATAACAAACCAACTCAAAATACCATCTAAACCGATACCTGAGCTAATTTGCCACTAACCCAAAGAATGTTCCTGATCTTCACGAGCCGACGACAAGCTACTGGACACTAAAAAAGGAATTGGGAATGATTCCTCTCTCAAATTATTTCAATAACAAAGCACAATGTGGAAACATCACTAGATATATAAATCAATACATACATATCAAGTATAAAGGAGACACTAAAAAATAGAAATTGGAACATAACCACTAAAACTTGTCTCCTAGTGGTCCACGACCACCCACCATGTCCCAAGTCACCCATCCCTAGACACCAAGCACTAACCCACAAAGGAAGGTGAGAGCATGAACACCTTATATAAGATAATAAAGGGCTACAAACACCAAAATATACAAGCATGGCATAAGTTAAAGAGACAAGTAGGATTCCACCAAATATTCTATGCAATTACTTCATAAGGTAATTAAAATATCCTAAAAGAGGATTAAAAATGGGAGAGTAAGAGGATTATTTTAAAATATATTGTTAAACATTTAAAAATCATTTATTAAACTAAACCTATAAAACATGTCAATTTACCATTTTAAAACTAAAAATTTTCTTGAAAAGATTCGAAAACCATTTCACATGCTCAAGTCATATAATCAAGAAAAGATGAGAATTTGTACCTAATATGTAAATATGAATAGGAATCAATACAATCAAGTCAAGGTGTATAATAACAATAAATGAAGAAAGCAAGGAAACTTTGGTGCAAAATGGTTTGACAACCAAGTAAAGAGCTTTCCATTTTAAATAATTAGGTTTTTTCATTTCAAAAGAATATTTAAACAAATCATGCTTTACATTTCAAATGATGGAACATTTTAAACAAATGAATTAATAAATTTTTTTATATAAAACAGTTTATATAAATTCAAAAGGCATGTAAAATAGTTTACAATAGTGGAACATATATATACATTCCAAATACAAATAAGAAAGCAACATGGTCATGTGCCAAATAGGTATGATAGTTCCAGGCTATAGGGACCCGACACAGTGAATACGAAAAAATATGTACATACATCCCTTGAAACAAGGATAAGAGGACTACCTAAGGCTTTCATGTTCTCTAATACAAAACAATGATGGAAAAATTATTTCAATGCTGCTTAAAATACAATCAACCTCATTCTCCATTTCAAATATGCCAATTTTCTCTTTAAAAACCATAACAGATTTTTAATAAAAAACATGCATTTTTCACCAAGATAAAACCCTAAGGATTTTATAAAAACCATTTTAAACCCATTTTCACAAATAGGGATTTGAAATCAATTCACCATTAAATTTCAAAATCCAATTACACAACTAAATTAAATAATTTAATTTTCAAACAAATTCCATCAATTCCATAAAAAACCCCCAATTCATTAGAATTGGGGTTTTTCATAATTTTACATTAAATTTCAATTCAAAACCTTTTAAATAATTTCAAAATTCAAAAAGGGTAACCATACCTACTTCCTTTTACAATTCATTGTTAAAATGCTAAATGGTCTATTAAAACAATCATCAATTCACTTAAAATCCTTTTAAACAGTTCAATATTTAAAAGGTAAATAATAATCATTTCCTTTCACAAATAATCATTAAAATTCCAAATGGTCCATTAAACAATAATCAATTTATCCCAAATCCTTTTAAACAATTCAATATTTAAAAGGTTAATAATACCTGATTCCATTCACAAATCATCATTAAAATTCCAAATAGGCCTTTAAAACAATCATTTATTTCGAAGCATCCCTAAAGCATTTAAAGGAAGCATTACAATTTTAAAAGTATTGAATGAATTTCAAAAACATGGGTCTACACCCTCATTCCATGTGAATAAATCATTTATTTCAAATAACCCAAGAACAACAATTTACAAAACAAGGGTAAAATCATTCAAAGGGGGTTCTTGTTCATTTAATAAATTCAAGAATTTCAAACTATTTTGAAAATGTCAAATTGTTCAATTCAATTAATTCAGATCATGAACATTTATTTTATAAATAAAAACCTGGGACAAAGCCCTCAATTTCACCAAAAAACATTTTAAACATTATTTAAAAATAAATACAAACAAAAATGTCATTTAAAAAATTCATAAAAAAGTTATAGATATTAAGATTTTATGAATTAAATTAATGCCATATTTAATTCAAGGGGAATTGGTCAAAGAAGCATTTATGAGGAATTAAATGGATGAATTTCATAGAACATGTGTAAGAAATTAGGAAACATGTATATATAAATTTATCTAGAAATAATGAATTACAAAACAAAGGAAAATAATATAAATACCTACTTAGAAATTAAGGAATTCAACCGCAACAATTCTGAGATGTGTCGCCTTCGATGACGATCAACAGATCTAAGAAGATTGATCTTGAAAGAAGAGAGAGAAAATACTAGATCTACAAATACACATCAATATATAAATATCCCACAAAAATCAAGGTTTTCACAACCTTTATGAAGAAGGAATCAAGAGGATAAGAGAGATCTAAAAAATGAAGAGAAGAACTCACCAAAAGAGAAGATCTGCACTTCTATTAGTGCTTTGATCCGCCAATAGATGAGGTTTGGGAAGCTAAAATGGATATAGAGGGCTCCCAAAACCCTAATGATCAGATTATGATCAAGTGGGATAAGTTTGGGGTTGATTAAGGGGTTTTTTAATTTTAATTATAATTTTCGTAAGTTTAATTATCGCATGCATGGTTTCCTATGTTAAGTCACATAGTTTTCACTAACCATGCACAAAAATTGCTCCTAGGACAGAGACACTAGAAGTGTTTCATGGTTTGGCTAAAAACTTTGTCAAATCATGTGCCAACCTTGTGACCCCACTACTATCCAGGCTGCACACTTTGTCAAACCGTGCTCAAACCATGCGCAAACCGTGCATAGGCCCTAAAAACATTCAAAAAAGTCCGAAAAAACTCAAAAAATGACTCACGAAGATACCCAATCATTGGGTAATCAAATCATCGAGTCAAAACACATAAATATAGGTAAAGGGATGTTAAAAACTCCCACCATATGATATTATGTCCCTATAAAGCATCCATTCTAAAATATAGAACATTATGACACAAGAAGAAATCCTCCACTCATCTTGTGAGGTGGAAGGTTCATGGACCAAAATAGAGACTCACCCAAAGGATAAAAACACACAAAAATCCAAGATTAAAACACCAATATCATCACAAATATCTAAAAAAGATAAATACTATAGACCTAGAATAGGTCTCCCCGCCATATAAGATTCAACAAAATGGTGTAACATAAGGATAACACATCCCTTAAACCCAAAGAAGAGACTTCAACCACTATAAAAGGAGAAACATCAATAATGAAACATACAAAATCAAGGTTAATAACTAAAAAGGATTTATACCATGGGTAAATACTCAACGGTAAACTAGAATTTTTCAAACCGAGCCTCATACCTCGATGAGATCATTAAAACAAATGCCAACACCACCGTGTGACTGGCCTATCAAAAATCCACATAGTCCTAGTTACCCATGTACATTCCCAAGGTCTATCCAAGTCCAAATGGAAATATCTTAAACATAAATTCCATTTCATGATAGGGAAATACACTCTAACATGGTAGATCATCCAACACATCAAAATTAGTCTCTAACCATTAAGTCAAAACACGAGGAACACCAAGGAAAACAAAGTGACTTGATAAGGAAAAAATTATTACATCACCAATCCAAAAATGATCCAAAACAAGTTCCACAAGATATCATCAAAAATATCCCAAAATAAAAGTTTTCTAAAAACAAACATTCCATAAGAAGGAAAAAATAAAGTAGTTTACACTTCAACATCAGAAACAAAAAGTTGGATCAACATTAACCATATATGGAATCTAAAAGCTGAAAAACAGAAGCTACTATAATACGTGAAAATATTCACTATAAGGCCTATGTTTAGAGCTCTATAATCATGAAGCATCTAATACCTTGTAGTCAAGTGATAATATTCATGACTTAAATTTCCCTTTCTGGTCTCCCAACTTATAGATTCTCATAAAGTGACCTAAATGGCCACACCTTTTACAAACTCTTAGAGCTTTTGAACACAACTTATTAGAATGACTAGGAACTCCACACTGGAAACACACTATATTCCTCTTATTTTCCCGAGGTGAATGAACTTCCTCAACTAGGAATGTGTCATTTATCCATTCCTATTGTTTTTCTAGCTCCACTTCAGCTGAAAAGGACCTTTCAAGCATCTCTGGTTAAGAGATCAACCATTCCGCAGGCATGATGGTAACAAGGTATGGGTGAAGACATTTTATAAAAGAAACAAACTTAATGAGTTCATCACCAATAATACTAGGTATGAAACATATCAAATGTGATAATTTCTTAGCATACTTTGCAACGGATAGATCATATTGACTAAAACTCTAGAACTCAGAAAAATTACCCCTCTTCACTTCCTTAGGATACTGCCATTGAATGAAGACCGAATTAAAGAATTCCCAAGACAATATTTAATACATAATAGAAATAATCACAAGTTCCCACAACTCCTAGTCAGGTCCCTCAAACAAGGAGTGAATAAACTTGACCTTTATAGATTTAGGAGTCCTAATAGTATCAAATATTACATCAACTTCTTCAAGCCACTACACTGCCTCAAGAGAACCTCATTCACCTTTATAAGAAGTTGGATGACAAATCAAGAAGTAATGGATGGAATTAAAAGTGTGGAAATTATCTTTCTCCACCAATTGATATGAAGTATGGGTAGAGTCGTTGAAAAGGGATTCAACTTCTAAAAAATGAGAAGAACTACCCCTGAGGACAAGACCGTAGGACCAACATTCTATATTTCTTGAAGGACTTTTTGGGATACATTTTTGAACATCACATAACATAGTTATATCAACTAAAGCATCAAATTACACTCAAACATAGCACAAAATCCTTTAAACAAACTCACAACCCACTTTAATAAAAACATCATTGATTTCATAACACAAAACATTTCACTATTTATTAAAACATTACTCTTTTCTTTAAAAATGATAAATCTTGTTATAAATCAATTTCAATTTCAAAAACACTTTACTAGAACATGCAAATTATTCCATGGTTTCAAAGGAATTAATCCCATTTTACAATTAACAAAACCATTTCCATTTAAATCCATTACAAACCAAAAGTTCTTCTTAAAACATCATTTTATCACATCATATAACAATCTTTGATAATTAGGTTTTCAAACCCAACATTTCATGAAAATAATTTTTGGTAGTTGTAAACATTTCTCAAATAACTTAATAAAACATGTTCTAAGACACAATTTAGTTTTCACAAGGCATTTAAAATTATTAACAAGGGATTAAATTTAAAACAACCAAACAAGAGCATGGAACAACCCACATCCATAACACATATAACCAACCTCACATAAGTTTAGTCACTTGTAATAAAATGTATAAGGATTAAAGTTTAGAACTAAGTTATAATTATAAGAGTATTGTTTTTATGGGCTAGAAAACCACACCAACCTCACAACTTTTCATGTATGGATTTCCAAACCATCCACACTGATTCATCACTGTTTACCAGACCATGAAAGCATGGTGCCACTGTGGTCATCCTTCCATTTTGGTTCAAAAACTCATAAGATATTCCAAATATCAAAGATAATATCATTGGGAATATAAATATAATTTATCATATGAAAAAAAATAACTTAAAATAAATGCTCAACTCCCAACATCCATGGTAACTCATGTCTCACCATAAAGGGGTGGTGATCAAGCACCCACTCACAGACTACCTTTTGAGTCCTGACACATTATTAATCTATTTTCTACCATGAATCACCCCAAATAACATAAGGATTTAAAAATCATGTATTTACCTTTAAGGAAATACCTCCTCTGATACAATTTGTAACAAACTAACTTGGAATACCATCTAAATTGATACCCGAGCTGATTAGACACTAACCCAAAGAGTGTTCATGATCTCCATGGGCCGATGATAAGAACTTGGGCATTAAAAAACCATTGGGAATGATTTCACCCTCAAAGTATTTCAACAATAGAGTAAAATGTAGAAACATCACCAGATATATAAATCAATATATACATATCAAGTACAAGGAGACACTAAGAAAACTGAAAGTGGAATATAACCACTAAAACCCATCTCCTGGTGGTCCATGACCACCCACCATGCCCCAAGTCACCCACCCTTGGTCACCAAGCATGGACCCAAAAAGGAAGGCGAGAGAACGAACATCTTCTATAAGATAGTAAAGGGTTGCAAACACCAAAAGGTATAAGCATGGTGTGAGCTAAATAGCCTAGTAGGATGCCACCAAAGATTCTATGCAATTACTTCATATGGTAATTCAAATATGCTAAAAGAGGATTAAAAATGGGAGAGTAAGAGGATTAGTTTAAAATAGAGTTTTAAACATTTAAAAATCATTTATTAAACTAAACCTGCAAAAAATTCCATTTTACCATTTAAAAACTAAACATATTTTTGAAAAGATTTGAAAACTATTTCACACGATCAAGTCATATAATCAAGAAAATATGAGAATATGCAACTGATATATAAAGATGAATAGGAACCAATACAATTGATTCAAGGTTCATACTAATAATAAATAAAGAAAGTAAGGCAACTTTGGTTCCAGATAGTTTAAAAACCAAATAAAGAGATTTCAATTTTAAATAACCAGGTTTTTCATTTCAAAAGAATATTTACACAAATCAAGATTTACATTTCAAATTATGGAATATTTCTAAAAAAATGTATTAATAAATTTTTTTATATAAAATAGTTTATATAAATTTTCGAGGTATGTAAAATGGTTTACAATAGTGGAATATATACATATATATACATTCCAAATACAAACTGGTGAGAAACATGGTCATGTGCCAAATAGGTACATTAGTTCCAGGATATAAGGAACCAACACTGAGAATACAATAAATTATGTACATATGTACCTTGAACCAAGGCTAATAGGACTCATCACCATCGCCTAAGGAATGAGATGTGTTGATATGATGTTTTAGAATATTTTAAATCATAAAGTGTCACATAAAATAATTCACTAACTTCCTAAGGCGTTCATGTGATAAAATACAAAACAATGATGAGAAATTTATTTCAATACTTCTTAAAATACAATTAATTCAATTATCCATTTCAAATATGCCAATTTTCTCTTTAAAACCCATAATAGGTTTTAATAAAAAACATGTCTTTTTCACCAAGATAAAACCCTAAGGTTTCTATCAAAACCATTTTAAATCCATTTTTCACAAATAGGGATTTGAAATAAATTCACCATTCAATTTCAAAATCCAATTATACAATTAAACTAAACAATTTAATTTTCAAACAAATTCCATAAATTCTATAATAAACCCCCAATTCATTAGAATTGGAGTTTTTTTCACAATTTTCCATCAAATTTCAATTCAAAATCTGTTAAATAATTTCAACATGCAAAAAGGGTAACCATACCCACTTAATTTTACAATTAATTGTAAAAATTCTAAATGTTACATTAAAACAATCATCAATTCATTCAAAATCATTTTAAACAATTCAATATTTAAAAGGGTAATAATACCTTCTTTCTTTCACAAATCATCATTAAAATGCCAAGCATGCCATTAAAAAAACATCAATTCATTACAAATCCTTTTAAACAATTCAATATTTAAAATGGTAATAATACTCAATTCCTTTTACAAATAATCATTAAAATAAAAAACATACCTTTAAAACAATCGTTTATTTCAAATCATCCCTAAAACATTTAAAGGGAGTATTACAATTTTAAAAGGATTGAATGAATTTCAAAAACATGGGTCTACACCCTCCTTCCATGTGAATAAATCATTTATTTAAAATAAAATAATAATAATAATTTACAAAACAAGGGTAAAATCATTTAAATGGGGTTCTTGGTCATTTAATATATTCAAGCATTTAAAATTGTTTTGAAAACATAAAATAGTTCAATTTAATTAATTCAGATCATGAAAGTTCATTTTATAAATCAAAACTCAGGCCAAATCCCTTGATTTCACCAAAAGAACCTTTTAGATTTTATTTGAAAATAAATCCAAACAAAAATGGCATTTAAACAATTCATAAAAGGGTTATAGATATCAATATTATAATCATTCAATTAATACCATATTCAATTCCAAGGATAATTGTCAAAGAAGTATTTATGAGTAATTAAATGGATGAATTCCATATAACATGTGCAAGAAATTAGAAAAAATGTATCTATGAATTTATCTAGAAATAATTAGTTAAAAAAAAGGAAAATAATTGAATCACCTTCTTGGAAATTAAGGAATAAAATTGCAATAAATCCGAGATGTGTTGGATTCGATGATGATCATTGGATCTAAGAATATTGATCTTGAAAGAAGAGGGAGGAGATCCTAGATCTAAAATTACACATAAATCTATCAAGATCCCAAAAAATCAGGGATTTCACAACCTTTATAAAGGACTCAATAAGAGAAGGGAGATCTAATAAAAGAAGAGAAGAACTCACTGAAAGAGAATATCTTCACTTTGATTCTCACTTTAATCCACCAAAAGATGAGGTTTGTGAAGACAATATGAATCTAGAGGCCCCCCAAAAACCTAAGGATAAGATTATGATTGATTTGGGGAAGTTCATGGTTTATTATTAGGGTTTTGGGATTTTAATTATAATTTTCATAAGATTAATTATCACGTGCACTGTTTCCTTGGTTAAGTCGCACGGTTTTCACTAACCATGCGCAATCCGTGCACCCAATACAAATACACTATAAGTGTTTCATGATTTGGATACACACTTTTTCAAACCATGCACCAACCATGTGACCCCCTCCTATCCAGACTGCACACGTTTTCAAACCATGCTCAAACCGTGCACAAACTGTGCACAGGCCCAAAAACCTTTTAAAAAGTCCGTAAAAACTCCAGAAAAGACACGTGAAGATACCCAATCATTGGGTAATCAAATCATTGGGTCAAAACACATAAAAATGGATAATGTGATATTAAATTTCTCCAAATAAATACCCAAAAGAAAATTCCTATAGTAGTGACTCATTAGTAGCTCCAAAGGTCAAATCTAGTAATTTCCATCACTGTCCACATAGTCCTTCTAGAAACCTAAAAAACTATTTGTATATATGCAGGGTGAGAATAGATGTATACTTAGTAGGATCATACCCAAATTATCTAATTCACATGTAAAAGGAGCATAATAATACAATAGTTATCAAACAATAGAACCAAAAGCACTTAAATAGGTCAACTAACCAATCTCATCCTCACTATGAAACATACACCAAATAATGCATCCAAGTTTAGTAACATAATAAAAAGCATTTCGATAAAAAGGCACCCTACACCACTTTACCACTAATTTTACACTCTGAAACCCCAACATTGTACATCATGATGCTCTCATATCTTCCTTATAACATCCCACCCATAGACACCTGGGCTATCACAACACATCTCACTTGAAGAAACCTGATCCATCACATCACATCACATCTCAACTATAACCAGAATAGTAGGGTATCAGGAACATGAAGGACATCAACCTTATTCCCTCCTCCTACCATGCATCACCCCCACCATAACCCATATCATTAAACATACCCACAATTCATTTCTAACTTCTGTCCATCATAGTATATGCATAACAACATCACCTAGAAGAGAAAGCAGGGAAGAGCAGGTAATTGTCCATCCATCCTCACCACCAAGGTGTTAGAAAAAACACCCCCAAAATATTTGGTTGTTGGAACAAATTATTTTACATAGTTTGGGTGTGTATATAAATCACAATGAATGTGTAACATTCTGACCTAATTTCTACTCATCTAATGCCTTAATATGGTTCACCACAAGACCTCAGGCATGCCTTCCCATGCGCCAAAGGCTTCCAACTAACAACAAGGGTCTAATAGAACACATGATGAGACTATATTCTCTTTATCAGAGTAAGCCAAATTAGATAAAATATGAAATAAAGGAAATAATAAACAATAAACATTCATCACAAATCCATTTCCCAAAACTGGGTACAAGCCCACAACCAAATAGTAAATATACTATGTCATGTCATACAATGCCAAGTGTAAGAAAACCCAAAATAAATACAAGATGACAAATCCCTAAACGGGTCCTGACTCCAAATATGGATCCCTAATCCATGAAAATCCCACACCAATTCAACCATATATCATAGGGACCTTTCCCTTATCCTGACCAGTAACCATGAAGTCTGTTCAGGTACCCAATGGAAGCCCGAGCAGGGTGGTTGTACAACTCTGTAAGCCACCACCAACGGTGTTAACAAAATATGTAGTCTAAACAGATAGTTTATGTAAGTACAAAATAAATAACAAGATAAACAAAAGATAAATAAGGTTTCATTAATTATCAATGTTCACTTTATCCATTTACATCATTTGTTCCATGGATTATCCATTTTCATCAATTACACTTTGGTATAAGCTGGTCATATAAACCATTCATAAGATAGAAAAATATCAAGCTCCCTATATCACTAGGGAAACATTACACAAAAAATTTCATAACACTTACCTTTGAACCTCAGTCTAGGTATTCATATACCATGCATTAGTTAGGGGCATAGATCCTCAGTCCGAATCCCTAACCCATGCATTATAGGGGTGGGTTTTAAATCCTTATTCTAACCTAACCCATGGGCGTAGATCCTCAAGTTCAATAACCCAAATACAAAAAATCCATGTTCACATTCTTCTTCAATCATTTAACACATATACCATTCACAAACCATAACTCATTGAACAAATTTACTATTTAAAAACCATAGTTCATTCAAAAAAATATTCCATCTTTAGGTCTTAACCCATTAATATATTTACCCTTTTACAATTCATAAATCATTTAACTCATTTACATTATACCAAAAACACCCTTATTCCATGTTATCAACTAAACACAATTAATATCAATTTCATAAACCCGTGTTAACATGCTAAACATAACTATCATAGGTTCTATCTCATAAAACCTTCAAATTTATATTTAATAACTCAAACCCATATTCATGAATATGGAACACCCCATGGGTGGAATCTTTTCTGATATAATCAACCTCAATACATCCCATGGGGATTATGAGGGGTTCAATCCATCATTTAACCAAACAATTTATCAATTCTTACTAAGGACATCAAATGCACAATAAGAAGGTACTAAAGAACAACCACATACACATAAAACACACATTAAGACTATGGGATATAACTTGTATACCACCTACCATGATTCTAAAGATGAATGCTCAATTAACCTTAACCTTTGATTAAGAAACAAACCACTTTTAAATCCCCAACCTAGAATCCACTAGAAAAAGAGGGTTTTAGAGCTTCAGAAAAAGAATAACAATTCTACAAACCCTAATCCAAAAAAAGGAAGTAAGAGGAGTGTTAGACTCACCCAGATCTTTGATCCACACCCAATGATGCTCCAAATAGCTTAGAAACAAGGGAGATCGATCCTTTAGAAGTTTTAAAGGAAGGGTTCGTCACCCTTGGCTGCTGTAGTAGAAATGGGGAAGAAAATCAGGCAAGGAAACATAAATGCCGAGGGGGGGGGGGGGGTGGGGAATGGTAAATTTCCCCCATTTTAATGAGGATAATAGTTTGGATGCACGGTTGGACAAACCGTGCACCAATTGTGCACCACTCTCTATTTAAGAGGGGGCCTAGGTCATACAGTTTCCTAGGGATCCACATGGTTTGAAAAACTATACGATAGCCATGTGGGATGGCTCTATCCAATTCTTGCATAGTTTTAGGATCACCTTGAATAGTTTCCAAACCATGCACCTGTCTTCCTAGGCCCACACGGTTATGGTGCATAGTTACTACTAACCATACACCAACTGTGAAACATGCACTATATGACCATTTCTTACCTCTTTTGCATATCTAACCCTCAGGAAAACCTAGAGTAACCTCATAGACTTGGTAAACATTTCATTAACCATTATAAGTGAGTTAAACCAAAACATAAATAAGAACGTACCTCATTTGAATTCCAGGATCTTACAACCTCCCCACCTTATAACGAGTCATCCTCAAGCCACACTCCCAAACATCACTGAGTCTCCAATGTAAAAATATAAGTCCATTGTGCCTTCATATCCATACCCCTCTCCCAAGTCTCCTCTTGAACATTACCATGCTTCCATAAAACTCAAACCAATGGCATGAACTTTCCCCACAAGATATCCTCACTGCGATCCACAATGCAAACTAGATGCTCCTCAAAGTATGCATCAGCCTTAATCTCAACATCCTCTACATTTATCACCTGGGAAGGGTCTAGGTGATACTGTCAAAGATGTAACACATAAAAACATCATGAATTCCACTATACCATTGTTATAAATCCAATCAACACACCGCCAATTTGATCCTCTCCACAATCTCAAATGGTCCCATGTACCCAGGCGCTAACTTACCCTGTTTCCAAATCTGATGGCGACTCAACCTTGGAAACACCCAAAGGAACACACAATCATCCACCATAAACTCAAGAGGTCAAAAATATCAATTAACATACAAATTATTCTAACTATAATCCATATCTATATGTTTCTAAATAAATCGAGCTTTCTCTGATGTATCCTGCATGAGACCTAGTGAAAAAAATTCTGATTCCCTAGCCTCCATCCAATATAATAGAGATCTAAATGGACCGACACAGAGTGCCACATATGGTTCCATATAAATAGTCACATGATAACTGTTTTCATAGGTGAAATCAACATGCTCCAAGTTCTTCTTCCAAGATCCATCAAAGTTTAGGACACATGCCCTCAACATGTACTCTAACACCTGAATAGTACACTCTGACTGCCCATATTTCTGTGGGTAGAAAGTAGTACTCAAAAATACCTGGGTACTAAGAGACTTCTTTAACCTTTTTGAGAATCATGAAGTAAAATGTGGATCACAGTGTGAAAATATAGTCCAAGGCACCCTGTGAAACCCTACTATCTCCTGAACCTATAAATCACCCAACTGATCCATGGTAAAAGTCTCTCAAACTGGTAAGAAATATTCCACCTTAGTTAACTGATCCAGAAATAACCACATTTCATCATTATTCCATGTCATCCTCATAAGACCCACCACAAAATCCATCATGACATCATCCAATTTCCATTACGAAATGGTAAAAGGCTATAAAAAACCACCCAGTCACTGATGCTTGGACTTCACCTACTAAAAAGTGTAGCATTACATCACAAAACCTACAACCACTTTATTAATCCCTAGACACCAATACTGTCTAGGAAGATAAAAATACATTTTGGTTAAACCAGGATGCACCACCCACTTAGAAGAATGAAACTCACACATCAAATCTCCTTGCATATAAGTAGGAATAACAACATGGCCATGAATATAAACAATATCATCATCATCAATAGTCCAACCAGAAGGTGAATTCCCACATTTAAGAATTTTACTCAAGGAAAAACACTCTAGATCCTCATACTATATTTCCTTGATCTAGACCAGAAGTATGGATTCAACTGCCTAGGATGAAAGGGTTATATACTCTTGTCCATCCTGAACTCTAGAAGCATCTCAGTAAACAAATCCATCATTCTCCACCTGGAACTGGATTCTTGAACCACCTGAGTTTGAGTCTTACAACTCAAAGAATCCACAATACTGTTTCCTTTTCCTAGCATGTAGACCAGCTCAAAATAAAAGGACTATATTGAATCAACCCATATTTGGTACCAAAGATTCAAATCACGTTGGGAGAAGACGAACTTAAGGATTTTATGATCGGTATACACTGTAAAACTTTACCCCAAAAAGTAATTCTATGAACACTTTAAATATTGAACCACTGATACCAACTTAAGATAATGAATAGTGTAATTTCATTCATGATACCTCAACTTTTTTGACCCATGCATCACAACTTTATCATTTGCAACAACACTGCCCCAAGCCCAACACTGGGTGCATCACAAAATAATATATAAATCTTACCCAACTTGGGTAGGATAAAAATTAGTGATGTAGTCAATCACCTTTTCAATTCCTAGAAGGAATACTTACATGATCCAGTCCACTTGAACTTGACACCCTTCTTTATTAAGCATGAAATTGGTGCTTCCAAATGGTAAAAGCATTTCATGAACCATCGATAATATCCCTCTAAACCCACAAAATATTTTGATATCAAAAATATTATTGGGATTCTCCCAAGACATGACTACTTTCACTTTCTCTAGGTCCACAGACACACCTTCCTCTGAGATTATGTGACCTAGTAAATGTACCCTGTCGATCTAGAAATGACACTTAGATAGCTTTTCATATAACATAATCCCTCTTAGTATACTCAGGATGATGTTAATATGTTTGTCGTGATATTCATGAGTCTTAGAGTACACCAAGATGTGATACACAAATACAAATACAAACTGATCCATGTACGAGTGAAATATTCATTTCATTAGGACCATAAACACTACTAGCATGTTTTTCAACCCGAATAACATCACAAAAAACTCATATAAATCATACCTTCTCATGAAAACAGTCAATGAGATATTAGAAGGTATCACCCTCAGAAAATGATACCATGATATCAAATAAATTTTGGAGAACACTAAAGTACCTCTTATCTGGTAAAAAAGATCATTGATTCACAGAAGTGGGTATCGATTCTTAACTATCATCCAATTCATCTTTTGATAATCGATACACAATCACAGTGTCCCATCAGCCTTCTTAGAAAACAAAACTAGAGATCCCCAAGCCGACGTACTTGGATGAATAAACCCTTTATTCTCAAATTCCTCCAACTGAGTTTTAAGTTCATAAACTTCTTCTAGTGCCATTCTATATGGTGAAATAGAAACAAGTTCTACTCCAAGAAGCAACTCAATCACGGACTCAACATCTAACTTGGGTAGCATCCCTAAGAAGTCCTCAGGAAACACATCCTGAAACTGATCCAACACAGGAGGAAAGACAAGCTGCTCTACTCCCCCATCATCAAGCACAAGACATGACAATCGGGCTGTGAGCTCACCCAACTACTGAAAAACTGGTCCTGCATGACCTGCTCAGATATCTTATTCCCCATGATGAACATAAGTTTCCCCCTATAGGGATGTGAATGTTACCCTATGAAAGTATTAGTCAATATGGTACTGATACAATACCATCCAATTCACCCCAATATCAGGTCAAAACCTAACATTTAGAACATAAACAATTCCCACAAGAAATAGTACCAACCAACCTCAAGGGTACACTCCTTACATTACTGAATGTTTTCTGATCATATCCCTATTGGTGTATCAATCATCATAACTCCACACATCTGTTCCATCGCTAGACCCAAAACATTCACAAATTGAGTAGATATAAAATATAACGAGACACCTATATTAAATAAAACACTAGAAAGCATAGAATCTATAAGAATCATACCTCAAACTATCAATGGTCCAGCCTTTCCACCTCTAGGTGAAGACTGAAATGCATGAATATGACCTGTCCCCCTACCCTAGACCTTGGTCTAAGTCCCTGACACTACACTACCCTACTAATAAGTAATCCCCTATCCCAGAGCACCACGACTGCTACCCTGACTGATACAGCTGGTAGAACTCCAATTTCCCGCCTGATATGGGGCAACTGACCCCCTGTGCACTCTACATCGACCTTGATCCTCCCTCATTTTCCATATGTTGAGGTCTCTTACAAAACCTTTGTGCATGCCCCATCTCGCTACATGATTAGTACTCAATTAGTGGTTGGGGGCACTATCCATGCATGTGTCCGACCTTCCATCTTGATAAAAAAAATCAATCACCACCCTGAGAGGTTGGCCCTCTTCTCTGACTACTCTTTCCACCACTATCCTAGAGAAAACTCTCAAAACATAACTTCCTATTACCAAAAGTCCCACCACTGGATCACCCAACTGAAACCACATGTCCACCACTAGAATCCTGATTGAGGTTCGCTTCTGAAATGGTATCCTGATTCATCACCTCAACAAACCTCTTTAAATGGAAGATATTCACCTGGGACTTAACCTCATGTCTAATTCCATCCTAAAAATGTCTCGTTGTAGAGGCCTCATCCACTGCCAACATTGGGACAAAGCATTTCAAGTCAGTGAAGTGGACAACGTAATACATCATTGACATAGTTCCTTGGTTCATCCTCATAAACTCATTATACTTCTCCTACCTCAAGGTCTCTAGATAGAAATGTTCCAATTTTTTTCTTGGAAATATTTCCACAACATACCTTCTACTTGCTTAGTTTGAACCAAAATATCCCATTAGTTATTTGTCATTCCCCACAACATATAAGACACCAACTTTATTCTCTTCTCAAGAGGAGTCTCCAAGTGATCCAAAATCATCTGGATGGGCTCTATCCAGAATTTGGAATCCTTAGATCTACTATCTCTAGAAAAAGTTAGAGGGTTCTGTAATTGAAACTCTCTAGTCAAGTCAAACATACTCAGCACAACCCACCCTAGGTCTCGTTCCATCATATACATAAAACGAGAAAAGTTCTCATGGATATTATCCTCTCCTCTTCCACCCTGGATCAATTGGGTTTCCTACTTTGATATTGGAGAATCATTCTCAGTGATATCCTCATGTCTCCTAATCGGATCATGTCATCATGGTGTAATCTCTCTATAATTAAAAACACACACCTCAAAGCACATAACATAAGGTTTCCATAGTTTTCACAATTAAGGCTCTATACTATCCATAAAAAAACCCATTTTTCATACACTATCCTGAATGATATAGTCACATATCTATCACTACACTCAACCATCCCTACCATTGGTCATGGTCAACATGGGGTAAACCAACTAAAACAATCACAAGTCTTTCATTAGACACCATTTTTAACCATTTTACCTTCACAATATAAATCTTTATCAATTATGAACCTTTATATATTTACAACTCATCACAACAAAATTTTAACCCATTTATGAATCTTCATTAGGCACTATTCTTTAACCATTATATTACATTATTTCCCTTTTACCTGATTGCGCCATCTTTATTAGACATTATTTCTTTTAAATTTCAATAAAAATAAAAAGTATTATATCCCTCACATCCCACATGTCTTCCCCATGTGTGCCTACCATGAAGCATTCCACATATATCCCTAGGTGCATAAAATGATTCATGTATGCACAACATCATGGAATTTTATCCATGAGAAAAATACCATAAAATAGTCACATCACAAAACAAGTACATCAACCAAGGTGAAATATCATCCAATTATAACAACACACATCAAGAACAACAATACCACCATGGGTACTTGGGTTTTCACTCATACATGGGTTAACTACTCCCATGAAATATCTCATTTCCAAGGCCCAACACATATTAGCCTTCCGACTACCATTCCCCAAATAGTAAGACAATAGAAAAGAAAAACTCATCTGATACCACTTTGTAACATCCCGATCTGGGTTCCACTAATCCGGTGCCCCAAGATGATTCTCCACAAGACCTCAAGTGTGCCTCCTAGTACACCAGAGACTACTGACTAGTAGAGAGGGTCTAATAGAACATGTGGGGAGACTATACCATCTTTATAAGAGTAATCCTTGATAGATGAAATATGAAATAAAAGAAACAATAAACAATAAACATGTATCACAAATCCATTTCTGAAAATTGGGTACAAGTCCACAACCAAATAATAAATATGTTATGTCATGTCATATAGTTCCAAGTCTAAGGAAACCAAAAATAAAGACAATATAAAAAATCCCCAAATGGGTCTTGACTCCAAGTCCGGATCCCTTATCTATGCACATCCCACACCCAAGTCAACCATTTAGCATATGGACATTTACCTTGTCCTAATATATAATCATGAAGTCTACTTGGTTACCCAATAGTGGCTCAAGTAGGGTGTGAGTACAACTCTGTAGGCCGCCACCAATGGTGTCTACAAAATATCCAATCTAAATAGACAATGTATACAAGTACAAAATGAATAACAATAAAAAAATATATAAAATAGGTCCCATTAATTATTAAGGTTCACTTTATCCACTTATATCATTTGTTCCATATGATATACATTTTCATCAATTACACTTCAGCCTAAGCTGGTCATATAAAATATGAATAAGGGGGAAAATATCATGTCCCCCACATCACTAGGGAAACATTACACAAAACATTTCATAACACTTACCTTGGAACCTCAGTCCAAGTATTCATCTCCCATGCATTTGTTAGGGGTATAGATCCTCAATATGACTCCCTAAACCATGCATTATATGAGTGTGGTTTAGAGACCCAGTCTAACCTGACTCGTGGGCGTAGATCCTGATGTCCAATATCCCACATACCACCAAGCTATGTGCACATGCTTCTTTAATAATTTAACATATATACCATTAAAAAACCATAACTCATTGAACACATTTACCATTTACAACCTATAGTTAATTCAACACATATGAAATCTTAATTTCTTAACCCATTAACACATTTACCCTTTTTACAATACATAACTCATTTAACTCATTTACATTATACCAAACTCCCACTTATTACATGTTATCAACTAATCATAATTAACATCAATTTCATAAATTCATGTTAACATGCTAAACATAACTATCATCATTTCTATCTCATAAACCCTTAAAATTCAAATTTAATAACCCAAAACCATGTTCAGGAATGTAGTACACCCCATGGGTGGCCTCTTTCTTGGTCCAATCAACCTTGATGCATCCCATGAGAATCATGAGGTTTCAATCCATCATTTAACCAACAATTTATCAATTCTTACTAAGGAAATCAAATGCAATACAAGAGGGTACTAAAGAAAAACCACATACACATAAACCACACATTAAGACTATGGGATATAAATTGTAAACCACCTACCTCAATTTAGAAGATGAACGCTCTCTTAACCATAGCCTTTGATTTAGAAACAAACCACCCTTAAATCACAAACTGAGAATCCACTATAAAAAGATGGTTTTAGAGCTTCAAAAGAAGAAGAATAGTTCCATAAGACCTATTATAGAAAAAATAAGGAGAAAGAGTGTTCTACTCACCCAAAGATTTGATCTATACCCAACAATGCTCCAAATGGATTAGAAATGAGGGAGATCGATCTTTTGGAAGTTTGGGAGTAAGGGTTCATCACCCTTGGATACTATAGGATAAATGGGGAAGAAAATTGGGTGAGGAAACATAAATAATGAGGGGTAAAATGGTAAATTTACCCATTTTAATGAGGTGCATGGTTTGGCCACATGGTTAGACAAACCGTGTGCTAATCGTGTGCCATACTTTGTCCAAGAGGGGTCTTGGGTCACACAATTTCCTGGGGAGCCATACAGTTTAAGAAACCTTGCGGTAGCCACGCAGGATGAATCTGTCTAAGCCCTCCATAGTTTCAGGACCCCCCTTGCATGGTTTCCAAATTGTGCACCTCTTTTCCTATGCATACGCGATTATAGAGCATAGTTACTACTAACTGTGAACCAACCTTGCAACATGCACTGGATGGCTATTTATTCTATTTATTGCATCCTGAACCCCTGAGAAACCCCCCGAGTTGCCTAGTAGACTTAAGAAACATTTCATTAACCATTATAAGGGAGTTAAAACAAAACTTAAACAAGGATTCACCTCATTAGATTTATGGGATCTTATAGAATGTAAAATTTATATATAATATCCACACGCATTACTAACCTATGGTTTCACAATAAAACACTACCCCAACTCACCACACCACCACCAAGTCTCACAACATCTGCCACTTTCATTTTCACCTCTAAATGAATAATTCCACACAAGCAAGCCACAAGCCACAAACCACACAAGCCAAACTTCATCCTCTTTCTCAAATTAATCCAATTTATATATTTCCCATTAATAACCCATTTCATTCATTAATCCCATTCATTATCAAGCCCATTCATTTCACATTTAAACATCCATAACATTTAACCACACTTACCATATTATTTCAATCATTCGTGAACTATTTCAACCTATTCCATTTCAATTCATCATTTTAAACAATGAACCACATCACAACAAACGAACCTCCTTTACCATGCCAATAAACCCCACATTTCCACTATTTCACAACCACAACCACCTCCTCATCACACCCACCACATACCATTCCCCCATATCATCGCATCCACCCACACATCACAACTATGAATCACCATCACACTACGTAACCACACATCACCGCCATACAACACAACCAAACATCACTGCCATAATGATTATTTCAAATTTATCTAGGGGGATTTCATCACATTTCACTTTACTTTTCAAGGTAATTTCCATAGAAACTAGATTTTCCATGTGAAAACAATTTATTTTTAGATTTGGTGTTATAAAACCAACTATTTGTACTTTGATTAAATGTATATTTGAAGATTTAAATATTAATAAAAACATCTTATTACATATTGTTCAATATTGTGCATGGATTTAATGTAATAATTTCCTAGGGTATCTATCACATTGATAAGGTCATAAAAGTTCTCTATTATGATGTTAACCTTGAAGTTACATGATGATATTCTTAAATATTGTTCTATGGTTAGATAACGTACTATGATAGGGTAAATAGCATGTAAACTGTCAGATGTGAGTAATCATAAGTGGATGTTGCTTCTTTTCCTGAAGGCCACACTTGGTATTCTCCAAGATGGGAAATCATGAAAACAAACTTTCCAATAATAATTTCACATGTTTTTGTGTCATTATATATTCTTGTATTTGAGCATTTGTAATGGTCCTTATACTTTATGATTATTATTAATGCATGTTATAACTCACAGAATTAGATGTATTTCATAAACCATGATGATAACAGTTCATGAAAAAGCTAGATATGTTTGGTGTGTTGCAAGTGACATGATATTAATTAATAAGTTGAGGAAGGATTTATACATTCTATCTTTATAGAACATAATATATCATCCATTTGATTGGAATAAAACTATCATATTAAATTCCATGGACATGGTACAATGACATGTTTATTTCAAAGAGTTAAAGAAAGATGCATCAATCACATGGGTTGATGAAACAGTTGTACAACCATCTTGATGAGATATTATGAAAAAAATGATAATATTTTATAACGAGCTTTCATATGTGTTTGTCAACATTGAAATATTATGTTCTTTCTCTTAGGTGTATTTACCTTTTTCTAGATAGTAATCTTGGACTTTAGGCAAACCTACCTAATTCCAATGAGAAATAATTCTAGAGGGTCACACACTAAGTGTTTTCATTGATCTCGATTAAATTTTATTTGAATTTAATTATTGGAATAAATATCATTATCAATACTAAGGAATAATTTTATTCAAGTTTTATCAATCAAAAATATTTATCGATGAATAAAATATTTAATTAAATATATATTCAGGTATTTAATAAATGTTGAGGAATTGAAGTAGACAAAGATCGTGTCTGGTGAAGATTATTAATTTTTAAGCTGGTAAATAATATTTATCATTGCATGAATTAGCGCATGCCATAAAAAATAAAATAAAAATAAAAATAATTTAATTATTATTATTATTATTATTATATGGAATGAGGATTGACAATGATTATTATATTATTTAAGATCCGATATGTAATTAAATAATATTTTAACTTAAACCCTAGCTCTATATGTAACGTCCCGACCCCAGTTACCCAGAGTCGGTGCATTACTACATAACATTGTCATGATCACAAAAGATCAAGTCTCGAAAGACCGATTAGTTTAGTATCCTTGGAATCACTAGATATATTCATAAAGTTTACATTACATCATAAAATGAAAATACAACAACATAGTCTCCATATTCCACACTCATATCCTCTCATACTATCCATGTAGGTCATTCATAAAATACTTCTTCACATCCTGGAAAAAATAAAACATAGAAAGGGTGAGCTCAGATGCCTAGTAAGGATAAAAATATAGCAGAAACTTTCATAAATAAGCATAAATATTTAAGGCAATGTATAACTAAAACAAAAGCCTTTTAAACTTGAACTTCAACATAATATGGCAAAAATAAAATGAAATAATTCCATTTACTTATTCACATGGATATTCTACCAGTTGAATAATCACATACAATATCAACAACCACTTTCATAATGATGGAATGCATAATGTCATACTATCATAACCACATAGTCAAGGCCTTGTTCCAAGAATACAAATAAGATTTTGTGAAGGCCTTATGAAAAGACACTAGTTTTTCTCATGAGACCTACCGATGCATTGAGGAGCTATAGCAGGCTCCACCCGTCACTTACTAAGTTCAACACATTCCTCATATGAAAAGGTTTAAACATAACATAAACATTCGTATTGAAACTAGCATACAAAATGTCCACAATTTATCCATAAACCATGAATGGTATAAAAATAACACATCCATAGTAAAACATATCACAAAACCTTCAATACACTATGGTAGTTTTGTATCATAATAAATCAACTTCAAATAAGCTTAAAATCCATCAAAGTATGTTGACATATATGAAATAAAAACTATTTGAGAGAGATATCTCCTTTTTGAAATCATTTAAAAGTCACATAATTATAAAATAAAACATTTATTTTGAAAATAATCTTATAATATTATAAGGTAAGCTTTGATGATTTTATAATGGTGGAAAATATCCGCACCCACCATATAAGTTAAAAAAATACATTCTTACCATAATTTTGTCGAAAAGGTTAAAAAGTACCTTGTTTGGAAAACGACATAAAAATTCCTTTCAAAAAAGTATAAGGTCAAATAAGGGTATAAATGAATTTAATACATTGTCTATTAAATGGTAAAAATGTTTTGAAATACATTTTTAAGAAACATGGATGTGAATGATAAATAGGTCTCAGTAAATAATTACGTATAAACAACCTCAGATAATGAAGAGATTGTGAAATAAACCATTACCTTGTAATTTTCCTTGGTCGAGGGTAGGTTAAACTTCTGTATAATGGTGAAATAATTGTTATTAAATTATAAAATAATCATATACATTAATATGATATCATATATGATCTTTTAACATTGCTTTGTTAATAATATCTTAGTATTATCATCGTTCTGGGTGTTAACTTACTCGTTTTATTTTATATATTTTGTTACATAAGTCGTGTTTGTTATGGATAGGTTGTATATTATTACTATAAATAATTATATCAAGTCATTAAACATTATTTTTAATCATTAAATGACAATTATACTTGAATGGATATGATGGGGAATGAATCTCATCGCGTTCGTGGAGACGGTAGTCCGCACGTACTCACGAGTGACAATATCATTCTTTTGATATTAAAATAATATATAATTGGATATTATATCATATATATAGAATAATTATCATTTTATATTTATTATTTACATGAATTACATATCATTATCATACCCATACAAATAATAATTTTTTGAATAACAATTACACCACGACGTGGAGACGGTAAGCCGTACGTACGCACGTATGGTGACATGTCATTCAAAGGATGGATAGAATACTGAATATGGTTGTACCATATTTATAATAACATCACAGTATATAGAAGATACTGGATTTATTATTTTAGAATGTAAATAACAAATAAATAATAAGTTGAAGAAGAAAGGAACTTGAAAGAGGGTGGTGAAAACATTACCTCTTCTTCGGGTTCTTCCTTTTGATTTGATCAAAAGGGATCCTTAGGTTGGATTTAGGATCAAAATAAGTCCTTTAGGTTGAATTTAGGGAAGTTGAGAGAATATTTGGTCAGGGTTTGGCCGAGCCAAAAGGATTTGAATGTGTGAATTAGAGAGAAGGGGGAGTGCCCTTTTATAAGAGGGGTGAGGGGCACCTTTGGAAAAGCTAGAAATATTATTTTATAATACATTAATATTCGGTTTCGAATGGATCAAAAGTGTATTATTTAAAGGTTAAGTTGGGTATGGGTCGAAATATTTTCAACCAATAGATTTTAGAGAGGTTTGGGTCACTATATTAACCTTATCATTTATATTTAACTCTTAGTTAAATAGTTTGACATTACCATGTCTCATTGTTTTTTTATATTATATAGTTAATAAACTTACTATATACCTCCAAGAGACCCCTAAGTGGTCCATTAATGATACAAATATCATTATATAAGTCCTTTTTCCTAACCTTAGATTTTTAGGAATAGAATATCAATTAATAATATAATATTTGTTTTAAAAACTCTTTTATGTCAATTTTGACACCATTGGGTATTTTGTTTTTGATAATTTTATAACAGCATTATTACTTCTAAAATATTTTATATAAAAAATAATAATATGTCATATTAACATATAAAATTAGTGTAATTCATAAAAAGTCTCAAATTACAATTATTTTGATATTTATAATATCAATTATTTCAATATTTCATTAATTAGGTAATTACTGCATCACCATTGTGTCATAAATAAATTAAATTATTTAATGTCTAAAAATTATAAATAAAATACCATTATGTAGGAAATAGTTTTATCTTTATAATTAATATTTATAATTGAATTTATCTTATGTATAACCCTATATTAAAAATGTTTTAGTTATTAAACTTTGATTTTAACTCTTTTAACTCTTCTTTGAATTAAATAATAATAAACGTTCTAATCTAATCCAAGTGGACCTAAATGATAATATTTTATTCCTAAGGTTGTTTTTGGTCGAGATAAACTTTTACAATAGAATTAGGACATGTTTTAGGGTAATATTAATATCATTTTTACCCTTAATTACCCTATTTACTTTTAACCGTGGTAAATAAAAGTAAAAAGTTACTATTCACCAAAAATTATTTTTATCTTATTGAACCAAATTTTACTCTGTGATATTAATCGTGTCTCTCAGATTTTTGAAATTCCACTCATAGAAGCGGCAAAATTAATTTTTATGTGAATTTCCATATTCTTCTAGGAGGTGGGTAAAAGAGAGTGAAAAGTTCCATAAAATTTTTATATATCTAAAATTATTCTAAACTAACTCCAATTAATTACATTGAACTTATATAGGTATTATGTATCTATTTTTACCTTAATTAAATTTAAATAAAATAAATAATTATTTAAATAAAAATTCGGTTTTAAACTATAACTCAGTGTTTTTTCACTATTCATCAAAAATTGAATGTTTTCAGAAAAATACCAAAAATTCACCCTAAGCTAATTTCGATATTCCAAATCCAAAAATGAAGTCCATTTTTAAAGATAATGTTTATAAAATTTCAAAAAGTGGGTATTACTATTCACAACGGCTAGTTTGATTAGTTGTGGTGTGTGTTAGAACTTGAAGTTGCGTACAACACATGCTACTGTAATATTCAAAGAGAAGCGTACCATAGAAGCTTGGGGTATTAAATTCTCCCCTCCTTCAAATAATTTCATCCTTGAAATTTCTAGAATACTACCGCATGAAAAGACTCGGGTGATTCTTTATTATAAGTTCCTCGAGTTCCCACGTTGCCTCTTCCATTTTATGGTTTCTCCATAGAAATTTTACCAGACGATTCGTCCAGTTTCTCAGCACTTATTCTCTTGTATCAAGAATCCTGACGGGATATTCGCAATAAGACAGATCAGGTTCCAATTCTAATTCCTCGTAAGTAAGTACATGCGTTGGGTCAGACATGTATTTTCTCAATAGTGATACGTGGAACACATCATGAACTTTGGAGAGACTTGGCGGCATTGCCAAACGGTAAGCTACTACCCTAATTTGTTCTAGAATTTCAAAAGGTCCAATATAACTGGGACTCAATTTACCTTTCTTACCAAAACGTATAACTCTCTTCCATGGAGATACCTTCAAGAAAACATGATCTCCTATCTAAAATTCCAAATCCTTCCTTCGGTTTTCAGTATAACTCTTCTGCCTACTTTGAGATGCTTTCATGTGGTTTTGGATTACCTTTACCTTTTCCATCATTTCCTCCACCAATTCTGGGCCTACAAGTTTTCTTTCCCCAACATCATCCCAATAGGTTGGTGTGCGATATCTCTTTCCGTATAACGCTTCATATGGTGCCATCTGAATACTTGAATGGATTCTATTGTTATAGGAAAATTCTACTAGAGGTAAATAATGATCCCACATACCCTGAAAGTCAAGTGAGCAGGATCTCAACATGTCTTCTAAGGTTTGAATAGTCCGTTCTAATTTTCTATCTGTTTGAGGGTGGTAGGCAATGCTCAAACAAAGTTCAGTATCCAAGGCCTTCTGAAGACTCTTCTAGAATCTTGAAGTAAAATGGGGATCATGATCAGAAACAATCGATAGGGGTACTCCATAAAGTCTCACAACTTCATTAATATATAGTCTTGATAGACGTTCAAGTGGTAGATCTTCTCTTATAACAAGAAAATGTATGGACTTGGTAAGATGATCAACAATGACCCATATTGGATCATTCCTTCTAGGAGTCTTTGGTAGTCCCATGACAAAGTCCATCGTGATATTATCCCATTTCCACTCAGGTATGGGAAGAGGTTGCATGAATCCTCTAGGCTATTGCCTTCCATCTTTCAGTTGTTAACAAACCATACATCTTGACACAAAATCAGAAATATCCCTCTTCATGTTGTCCCACAAAAAATGTTCCTTTAAATCTCTATACATTTTGGTGCTCCTAGGGTGTATATAGAAATTGGAACTATGAGCATCGTCTAACAATTCCCTTTTTAGATCAGGTATATTGGGAACACAAAGTCTCCTCCCAAATTTCAAAATTCCATCTTCATACACAAAGTCACTCAATCTCCCATCATTAACAGATTTAATCATCTTTTTAAACTCTTCATCATCAGTCTGATAACTCTTTATCCTTTCTAGTAAAGATGGTTTGGCAAACATTTAAAAAAGCATTGATGTTTCACCTTCCATAGTGATTCCCATATCCATATTTACTAGATCCATGTATATAAGATCCTTTTCAACTCTCATATTGTTCAAAAATCCACGATCCTTTCTACTCAAAGCATCTGCCAGCTTATTTTCTTTCCCTGGGTGGTAGTGTATCGTGCAATAATAATCCTTGAGTAGTTCAAGCCATATCCTTTTCCTCATGTTGAGTTCTTTCTGTGAGAAAATATACTTCAAACTCTTTTGATCAATATAAATATCACATTTTTCACCATAGAGATAATGTCTCCATATATTCAAATCAAATATTATAGCAGCTAACTCAAGATCATGAGTAGGATAGTTTTTCTCATGAATTTTTAGTTGTCGTGATGTATAGGCAATAACTCTATCATTCTGCATAAGGACACAACCAAGTCATTTCTTTGATGCATCACTATAAATAATGAACCCATCATTCCCCAATGGTAGAGTCAATATAGGATCATTGACTAATCTTCTCTTCAGTTATTCAAAACAATATTCACAATCTTTTTTCCAAAAAAATTTAACCCCTTTACATGTGAGCTTCGTTAATGGGTTATCCAATCAGGAAAAATTCTAGAAGAAACACCGATAATAACCTGCTAATCCAATAAAACTGTGTACCTCAGTTATACTCATCGGTGCTGGCCATTCTTGGATTACCTTGGTCTTAGAAGGATCAACAGAGATTCCATCTTTGGAGACAATATGGCCAAGAAAAGAGATCTCCTGAAGCCATAATTCACACTTTCTAAACTTCCCATATAATTCATGTCTTCTAAGAGTCTTCAGGATAATGCGCAAGTTATTTTCATGGTCTTCGTAGCTTTTTAAATATACCAAGATATCATCAATAAATACCACTAAAAAATCATCGAGATATTCCTTGAAAACTCTGTTCATTAGATCCATGAAAACAGAGGGTGCATTAGTCGACCCAAAAGGCATTACTGTAAACTCGTAATGCCCGTACCTAGTTCAAAATGTTGTCTTCAGAATTTCTTCTTTCTTCACACACAACTGATGGTATCCAGATCTAAGGTCAATCTTTGAAAAGTATTGAGCCCCATGTAGTTGGTCAAATAAATCATCAATGCGAGGTATGTGATACTTGTTCTTTATTGTTATAGCATTGATCTCCCTATAGTCGATACATAACCTCATAGATCCATCTTTCTTCTTAACAAAAAGGATAGGGGATCCCCATGGAGAAACACTAGGGTGAATAAATCCCTTATTACTCAATTCCTCTAGTTGTTTCTTTAGTTCCACTAATTCCATAGTGGCCATTCTATAAGGGGTCTTCAATATGGGCCTTGATCCAGGAATTAAATCAATGGAAAACTCAATTTCTCATTCTGGAGGATGTCCAGGTAAATCTTCCGGAAACACATCTACATATTCTTTCACAATAGATACATCCTCTATTTGAACATTCCTTTCCTTATCCACAGTTATTTCATTATCTTCCTCCCCAATAATTGAATTTAGTTGAGCTACTAGGGGTGGATCTAGGTAAGAATCAGGTGGTGACGATTCTACTCTAAAGATAATGTGTTCTTTATCATCATCATCAAAAATTGTAACCTCCTTCTTCTTACAATAAATATTTGAATCATGGTCCAAAAGCCAATCCATACCAATGATTATGTCAAATTCAATCATGGGTATGACGATGAGATCAGCAGATAAAGAACATTTATATGCCCAAATGGGAACGGATCCATAAAACTTTTTAGCAATGATACTTCTCTTAAGAGTTTTAACTGACAACTCCCTTATTAAATAAAATTGGAAATATCTAATTTTATTAGTAAACTAGGAAGATATGAAACAATGCGATGATCCAGAATCAAATAATGCATTTGATAAACTTGAGGAAACCATTAAATTACCTTCCACCACGTCTTTCAGAGATTCTACCTTAGCAGTAGTGATAGAATAATCTTGGTCTTGATCCATTGGACTTTTTTTAGGTACGTTTCTCTGACGCTTAGGAAATACATTTTCATAATGTCCCATCTCCTTGCAATTGTGGCACTGAACATCGGTATCTTCTTTCTTCCCTTTGCAATCACGAGCTTGGTGGCCTTTTCACCACACTTTTAACAGACACCCATTCCCTTCAAGCAAGTACCAGGGTGTTTCTTACCACATTTAATGTAGGATTGATATTCAACTTTTCCCTTATTCCTCTTATTTACATTTCCAGAGTGATCAACAGATCTCTTCTTCTCTTTCTTTGATTTAAAGTCGTAAGACTTAGAGAATTCCTTTTCTGTCTTGATAGCACATGAGACAATGTCTTCGTACGACGAGAAGGATTGTGAGACTAATGTTCGACGAAGAAATGGTTTTAACCCATCAAAGAAATGATCAATATTACTCCTCGGGTTATATATATAATCTGTTGCATGCCTCACTAACCTTATAAAGTTAGCTTCATACTTTGTGACATTCTCATCCTCCTTTTGTCTCAGACTCAGAAATTGCCTTTCCATATCTGCTCGATGGTCATGAGGAAAGTATTTTTCTAAGAAAATATCTTTGAATTCCCTCCATTCCATATTTTATACTTCATCATCTTCCTTCTTGTTTTGAATCAATGACCACCATTGGTCAGCATCTCCAGTGAGGTGATAAACTGCCATGATAACCTTTTCCTTTTCACTACTCCTCAAGGCATGGAATATTTTCTCTAAGGAATTTATCCATTTATCAACTAATAATGAATTTTTACTCCCATTGAATGTTTGTGGTTGTTGCCCCATGAAGTGGTCTAACATTGATCCTCCATACTACGGATCAGGGTGCTCCATACGGGTAAGGTTATTATTCATAACCTGGGTGAGTTGTCCCAGTATGGTGATTAGCTGATAAGCACCAGTTGCATCACCAGCTCCACTATAATTATCTTGAGCAGGAGGGAAATCCCTACATGGAGTGATTTCATTGATACAGTTTCCATTTCCTCCACTAGGTTCCATTTCTAAACAATGACATACACTAGATTAGTTTATGAATCGCAATACATAAATCCAAACTTGTAAAACACTTAACATAAATTAAACAGTTTATGGATAGAATCCATAACCATAAAAATGTTTTCTTTGAGGAAGTATATAATCATAAACCCTTCATAATGGTTTGTAAAGAAAATGAGAATTATCCTAAGCATATCCCCCAGGAGTTTCGTAACCAAGAGTGAAACAAGGCCCGTTGTCGTGCACCAGTTCCCGTTCGAGTCTAGCTCAAAGTGGTGTTTTTGGGTTTTACCCCTAGGTACATATGTGTCAGAGCTACCTCTACCTTCTCGTATCCAGACATGGATGTATTTCTTAGAAAACTTACAAAATCTCTACAATACCAAAATTCTAGGAAGTTATTCTATACTAATCCTCAAAGTCCATCTTAGGTATATGTGCTCTAATCAGAGTTTATCTAAATCTAGTTTCCAAGGTTTGTACTAAAATTCCTCTAATACCAACTATAATGCCCTGACCCTAGTTACCCAGAGTCGGTGCATTATTACATAACATTGGCATGATCACAAAAGATCAAGTCTTGAAAGACTGATTAGTTTAGTAGCCTTGGAATCACTAGATACATTCATAAAGTTTACATTACATCATAAAATGAAAAATACAACAACATAGTCTCCATAGTCAAAAATCACATCCCCTCATACTATCCCTATAGGTCATTCATAAAATACTTCTTCACATCCTGGAAAAAATAAAACATAGAAAGGGTGAGCTCAGATGCCCAGTAAGGATAACAATATAGAGGAAACTTTCATAAATAAGCATAAACATTTAAGGCAATGTATAACTAAAACAAAATACTTTTAAATTTGAACTTAAGCATAATATGGTAGAAATAAAATGAAATAATTCCATTTACTTATTCACATGGATATTATACTAGTCGAATAATCACATGAAATATCAATAACCACTTTCATAATGATGGAATGCATAATTCCAGACTATCATAACAACATAGTCAAGGCCTTATGCCAAGACTACAAATAAGATTTTGTCAAGGCCTTGTGACAAGACACTAGTTTGTCTCATGAGACCTATCGATGCATCGAGGAGCTATAGCGGCTCCACCTGTCACTTACTAAGTCCAATGCATTCCTCATATGAAAAGGTTTAAACATAACATAAACATTCGTATTGAAACTAGCATACGAAATGTCAACAATTTATCCATAAACCATGAATGGTATAAAAATAACACATCCATAGTCAAACATATCACAAAACCTTCAATACACTATGGTAGTTTTGTATCATAATAAATCAACTTCAAATAAGCTTAAAATCCATCAAAGTATGTTGACATAGATGAAATAAAAACTATTTGAGAGAGATATCTCCTTTTTGAAATCATTTAAAAGTCACATAATTATAAAATAAAACCTTTATTTTTAGAATACTCTTATAATATTTTAAGGGAATCTTCAACGATTTTATAATGGCGGAAAATAGCCGCACCCACCGTATAAGTTAAAAAAATACATTCTTACCATAATTTTGTCGAAAAGGTTAAAAAGTTCCTTGTTTGGAAAACGACAGAAAGATTCCTTTCAAAAACGTATAAGGTCAAATAAGGGTATAAATGACTTTAACCAATTGTCTATTAAATGGTAAAAATATTTTAAAATACATTTTTAAGAAACATGGATGTGAATGATAAAGAGGTCTCAGAAGATAATTACATATAAACAACCTCAGATAATGAAGAGATTGTGAAATAAACCCTTACCTTGTACTTTTCCTTGGTATAGGGTAGGTTAAACTACTGTATAATGGTTAAATAATTGTTATTAAATTATACAATAATCATATACATTAATATGATATCATATATGATCTTTTAACCTTTCTTTGTTAATAATATCATAGTATTATCGTCGTTTCAGGTGTTAACTTACTCGTTTTATTTTATATGTTTTGTTACATAAGTCATGTTTGTTATGGATAGGTTGTATCTTATTCATATAAATAATGATATTAAGTCCTTAAACATTATTTTTAATCATCAAATGACAATTATACTTGAATGGATACGATGGGGAATGAATCTCATCGCGTTCGTGGAGAGGGTAGTCCGTAAGTATGCACGAGCGACAATATCATTATTTTGATATTAAAATAATATATAATTGGATGTTATATCATATATACAGAATAATTATCATTTTATATTTATTATTTACATGAATTACACATCATTATCATACCCATACAAATAATAATGTTTTGAATAACAATTACACCACGACGTGGAGACGGTAAGCCGTACGTACGCACGTATGGTGACATGTCATTCAAAGGATGGATAGAATACTGAATATGGTTGTACCATATTTATAATAACATCATAGTATATAGAAGATACTGGAGTTATTATTTTATAAAGGAAATAACAAAGAAATAAGAAGTTGAAGAAGAAAAGAACTTGAAAGAGGGTGGTGAAAACATTACCTCTTCTTCGGGTTCTTCCTTTTGATTTTATCAAAAGGTTTCCTTAGGTTGGATTTATGATCACAATAAGGCCTCTATGTTGAAGTGAGGGAAGTTTAGAGAATATTTGGGCAGGGTTTGGCTGAGAAAAAATGTTTTTAAGGTGTTAATTAGAGAGAAGGGTGAGTGCCCTTTTGTAAGAGGGGCGAGGGGCACCTTTGGAAAAGCTAGAAATATTATTTTATAATAAATTCATATTCGGTTTATAATGGATACAAAGTAGATTATTTAAAGTTTAATGTTGGTATGGGTCTAAATCCTTTCAACCAATATATTTTAGATAGGTTTGGGTCACTATATTAACCTTATCATTTATATTTAACTCTTAGTTAAATAGTTCGACATTTACCATGTCTCATTGTATTTTTATATTATATAGTTAATAAACATACTATATACCTCCAAGAGACCCCCTAAGTGGTCCATTAATGATACAAATATTATTATATAAGTCCTTTGGATGAACCTTAGATTTTTAGGAATAGAATATCAATTAATAATATAATATTTGTTTTAAAAACTCTTTTATGTCAATTTTGACACTATTAGGTATTTTGTTTTTGATAATTTTATAACATCATTATTACTTTGACAAAAATTTATATAACCAATACTAATATGTCATATTAACCTATAAAATTAGTGGAATTCATAAAAAGTCTCAAATTACATTTATTTTGATATTTATAATATCAATTATTTTAATATTTCATTAATTAGGTAATTACTGCATCCCCATTGTGTCATAAATAAATTATTTTATTTAATGTCTAAAAATTATAAATAAAATACCATTATATATTAAATCTTTTTATCTTTCTAATGAATATTTATAATCGAATTTATCTTATGTATAACCCTATCTTAAAAATGTTTTAGTTATTAAACTTTGATTTTAACTCTTTTAACTATTATTTGAATTAAATAATAATAAATGTCCCAATCTAATCAAAGTAGACCTAAATGATAATATTTTATTCCCAAGGTTGTTTTTGTTCGAGATACACTTATCCAATAGAATTAGGACATGCGTTAGGATAATATTAATATCATTTTTACCCTTAATTACCCTATTTACTTTTAACCGTGGTAAATAAGAGTAAAAAGTTACTATTCACCAAAAATTAGTTTTATCTTATTGAACCACATTTTACTCCGTGATATTAACCGTGTCTCTCGGATTTTTGAAATTCCACTCACAAAAGCGGTAAAATTAAGTTTTATGTGAATTTCCAAATTCTTCTAGGAGGTGGGTAAAAGACGGTGAAAAGTTCCATAAAATTTTTATATATCTAAAATTATTCTAAACTAACTCCAATGAATTAAATTGAACTTATATAGGTATTATGTATCTATTTTTACCTTAATTAAATTTAAATAAAATAAATAATTATTTAAATAAAAATTTGGTTTTAAACTATAACTCAGTGGTTTTTCACTATTCATCAAAAATTGAATGTTTTCAGAAAAATACAAAAAATTCACCCTAAGATAATTTCGATATTCCGAATCCAAAAATGAAGTCCATTTTTAAAGGTAAAATTTATAAAATTTCAAAATGTGGGTATTACTATTCATATTTGCTAGTTTGATTGGTTGTGGTGTTTTTTAGAACTCAAAGTTGCGTACAACACACGCTACTATATTATTCAAAGAGAAGCATACTGTGGAAGCATGGGGTGTTAAACTATAAATAGATGGTTATTTCTATTGTGTAGAGTTAATAGATATTTGAGAATCGCTTCATATAATAAAATTCTCTCTCAATTCCTCCTCCTTTATTCCTATCAATAATGGAAAGTGCTAGAGAGATTCCATCAAGCTCAAAGGATATAGAAGCGATCCATATGAACAACGCAAGATAATTTATTCACCATGCTAAAACCTAGAAATCAATTGGCATTGCTTGGAGATCAAAAGAGCACATGTGGATCAACATTAGAGGGATTCCACATTTGGATCCTCCTAATGCAATGAAGGTATTCTAAATAGGGTTTTTAGGATGATGAACACATACATAAAATAAATACCATAATACAGGTAATTCTTATTCCAATCATAAATAAATTAATTATAAATTTAACGTGTAAAAATCCTCTATGTTTTCAGTTTTTCCTCTATATCAATATTTAGTAGAAAAATTTCATTGGCCACAACGTTCACATCATGTACATTATTTTGAATGATCCATTAAATTAACAAAATTTTTATGGTTATTCACCCACCATAGTTCTTACACTCTTCCTAGAACCTTCAAGGTGTATTAGAGGGGTTATATTTTAAATTTATGATTATTTATTTGATTATTGATCTATATGAGGAATAGTAGGTAGATTTTTATTTCAAGAACTATTCATTCTTTAATCAGATTTTAATTAACATGTTGTTGAAATATTAATAATCATCATTAAATGTTTCATTTTATTAAAGGGATAAGAATAGATGAATAATGATTGGAGATTTCATCAGGAGGTGCCAAGGATTCTAGCTAGATAGCATGTGATTACATGACGTGTAGTCGGATTACATGTTGTGTACCCAAGTGCACTGCACTTGGTCATGTTACTAGATACATGATGCACCAAGTAGTAACTACACATGATATATTTATTGAACATCACATGTAGACCAAGCTAACCTGGAATATGGAATGTCGGATTACATGATGTGTATCTAGCATACATGCCTCATAGTCTACACAATTTAGCAATGAAATTCACGCAAGACGTGTGGTCATATACATGGTCAAAACCACATGAGATTGAAATCCTAGAGAGATAATGATGTACACTATGTGTATCCGACATATAAGACGTGTAGTGAATTATTTCCCACATTCTAAGTACACATCTATCTATTCAGTGAGATAAATAGACACACAACATGTGAGATACATGACGTGTATCTAGACTGTACATGTCGTATAGTCTCACATTTGTTGAACACATTGAGTGCTTCAGCGGGTTTCTCTGACACATGAAATTCAGACCACACAATATGTATCTCATTAGTACACAACATGTAATTTACTAAGAGACATGATGAAGACCCATGCATGTATCCCAAAAACATGGTAAGTGGAACACATGACATGTATCTGGTTAGTATATCCTGTATAGTCCAACCAAGGTACATACCAAATCCCTGAGCGTGTATTCCGGGTACATGAAAATCGAGGTACACGACATGTATCTCATAAGTACACACTGTGTAGTCTCCCAATAAAAAATAGAATTAAATTACATTAAATTACTAATTGTAGCAGTACAAACCTTATTATATTGATTAGAATCTATTGTGTTTGAAAATTTATTAATGGTTTTAAAGAATTATTAAATGCTCAATTAATTTATTGTAACCATCTGTAATTATTGATCCTGCCCTTTATTTTCCATGAATTCATTTAAGGTGAGTATCTCCAAGTGAATTAAGATGTCAATTAAGATAAGAGAGAATTAATTAATTAATTATTATAAGCACATTTATCTTAATAATAATGAATGAATATAAATGAATGTTAGCTAGTATACTTTTGTGTAACTATTTCATATGTATGATCGATAAAGAGATTGACCAAGACTGGTGTATGTGTTGGCACTATTTAATTTAATTTATTTCATGTATTTTCAATTATTATTTATTAAATTAAATGTGATGGTTTTCAAGTCATCCCTCCCTTCTTTATTATGTAAAACCCACATGTCCAAGTTTATTTATGTAATCCCCCTTAACAAATTCTTTGGTTCATATCACATACATGTGATTTATAAATAATTATATTAAATGGTGTATCACAAAGTGTGTATATGTTGTTAAATAAAGAACTAAGATGAATCCAGATCAAGTGATACACAAGTGGACAGATGGGATGCTGTAAATCTTTCCAAGATTGGCACAAGGATTTCCCCTAGGTTATAGGTTAATTTATTTTTAACTCAATAAATCAACCATTAGATAAGATCACGATTTGGTTATTTATTTATTTTTATCTTTTAAATTATTTATTTTATGTATACAATATCACGATCATTTAAATAAATGAACTAATGTGAAAATATTGAATATAAATAAATGGATTATACATAAAATGTTTTTATCGAAACATGGTTTATCACTTAATTAAAACCCACTTAATATTAAAAAGAAATGTAATAGATAAAATAATAAAATTTTATGCATAATAAAATAAAAAACCCTCAAGTTAATATTAAGTCATTAAGCCTTATAACATCTAAATTAAAGATGAAACCATATCTAAAGTGTCAGTTTAGGATAAAGTCACGGGAACTTTTAATTGTTGGGGGGTCTTAACTAAGATGATAGGTCAAATTAATTGAAATTATATTGAATTTAATGGAAAAAGTATATTCAATACAAATTTGGAGGAAAGTTTTAAGTAAATACCAGTAAGTATTTATGGATTTGTAAATCCACTTAACAGATCAAGGATTTTTAAGTCCGAAGTTGGAAAGATCATCTACCTAAATACCATCCCATGATTTTCATAACCAAATTCTGTATCATTAAGAAGGGTAATATGGATCCTTATCACTAGAATCTCTTATGTGATGGGTCATTATGAGTTAAATGGTGAGGGCCTTGAGACTTGATAAAATAGTGGGAGATTCAATATAAAAAATAATAATTATTAATTCTCGCATAATTTGTAATCGAGAAAAGTACTAATAATATACTATTTTAAATTTTATAATAATGAAAATTTTTCTATCCACATTTTCCCTATGATCTATTTTGGAGAAATATCATCTCCTCACTTGAAGTAACTTCTAAGAGTGGTTTAGACACCTTCGGGTTACGTTGCACCATGAATGGAAATCTTACGTGCTAGAATATTCAATACGTTATCCACTTGTGAAGGATGATAGTGATGAAGAGTTCCTTTTATATGAAAAATATTTGAATGATATGTTGGAAAGTCAGTGTTTAATTCTATCATCTATGTTTAGTGAGCTCATGAAGTCACATGAAAACATATATTCTTATATCATGATCAATAATCTCTATGGTCTTTTCTAGGAAGAGAAATATAGGAGAAATTTGAGATATCCAAGGCTCTTTTTCAGAGAAATCTTAGGGAGGGTTCACTGGCTAAGCTTCACATAGTCAAACTCATTGGCTGCATTAAGTTCATAGAGGTTTTAGGGTTTAAACTCCTTGATGAACTACGCACCGATCTCATTCTTGTATCACACCCTAATACATTCTCCATATTTGTTATTAATTTTGGCATGAAAACAATGATAAGTCTCTCCAATATATACTTAGTATTCTTCACCAAGTATATAAGGAAATGAAATGTGAAAAACCTTATGTACTTATAGTAAATAAATGTAAAGTCCAAGAAAAGAGCTCTAAGCTTAAATATTCTTCAAAATTCCCTTCCAAGAAGAGGAATATCAAGGGGAAAGCTAGGGAGAAGGATGATGTCTATTTCATATGTGTAAATAAGGGCCACTAAAAGAAAAAATACACCCAACGAAAGAGTCAAGGGGAAGATTTAGGTGAGTTTTTTATCAAGTGCAATTTATTTTTTGCTGAAAATTGGGCATTAGTTACTGCTTTTGGTACTCACACATGTTTTCAAATATAGGATCCAAGTATATTAAAAAATATTGAATAAGGGGAGTTAGATATACGAGCATCCAACATAGCTAAACTATATGCTTTAGATATCGGTTACTACCACCTCATGTTGCCAATAAGAATGATATTTGTTTTGAAAGGTTATTATTATGTATCATCCATTACTAAAAACATTATTTTTTTTATCAATACTTAACACTGATGGATTTATTTTCAATTTTAAGAATACATATTTCTTCTTTTATAGAATTTTTTATGGTAAGGAATATTTAAATAATGGTCTTTATGTGTTAGATTATATGAACCATGCAATGATAATTAGTAATGAAGCTTCTTCACATGATTCATACCACACCCAACTATGGAATCACCATATGGGTCATTTAAATGAAACACATTTGAATAAAATACCCAAATATGGATATTTGGATTATTTTAAACTAAAACCACTTGGTGTATGTCACACATGTTTACAAGGAAAAATGAACAAAGGACCCATTTAGTGGAAAAGGTTAAAGGGTCAATGAGATTCTTGAATTAGTTCATATCGATGTGTGTGGACCATTTCTAGTTAAAGAAAGGGGTATATACCCATACTTTATAAATTTTACTAATGATTTTAGTAGATATGGATATTATATATAATGAGGTATAAGTCAGATTCCTTTGATATATTTAAGGAATAAAATAATGAAGTTGATAGCTAACTTGGTAAGAAGATTAAGAAAATACACTTTGATCGTGGTGGAGAATATCTTAATCAATACTTCATTGATTATTTATAGGAGTTTGGGATCCTATCCCAACTCAATTATCCTTATAAAACTCAGTGGAATGGTGTAAGTGAGAGGAGTAACTGAAACCTATTATATATGGTGAGATCAATGACGAGTCATGCAAGTTTTCCATTATCCTTTTAGGGTTATGTGTTATAAAAAACAAAATATATACTAAACCTACTACCAACTAAATTAGTAGACTATATACCATAATAATTTTGGAATGTAAAGAAACCTATGATTTCATACTTATATGTGTGGGGATGTGAAGTGTTTTCTAAGGCCTCTTTAAGTAAAAAAATTTCACCCTAAGGCACAAAGTGTATCTTTATCATAAATACCAAGGAAAAAATAGATATTACCTATAAAATATTTTAGATAAAAAGGTTATGGTTGATAAACATAATATATTACTTAAGAAGGATCATATCTATAAAATATATATTGGAAGCGAGATAGACTTTGATGAAGACAGGCTCAAGATACACAAGAGTTATAACATGAATATATTTCACAAATCCTCATGGAAGAAGATGTTATAGAGACACAAATACTACATAGGAGTACAAGAGAAGTTATAGAACTAGAATGGTATGGTTTTCTAATCATAAAGGTTGTTGAATCATTATTTGTTTATAAAAATGATCCTCTAAACTACAATAAAGTAATAAGTGGATCAAATATTTCCAAGTGGAAAGAAACCATGAATTATGAAATAGATTCCATATACAAAAACCAAGTTTGGATTTTGTTAGATCCTCTAGTAGATGTAAATCCTGTTGGTTTTAAATGGGTATTGAAGAAGAAACTAGACATGGATGGGAAAATTAATACCTATAAGGCACAAATGGTTTCAAAAGGGTTTAAAAACATCAAGAATTGAATACAACATAACCTTTTCACCAGTTTCTATGATGAAATCTGTAAAAATTATAATTTTCATTATTTACTTTCATGAATATGATATTTGAAAAATAGATTTTAAAATATATTTCCATAATGGGAACCTTTAGAAAGATGTCTATATGAAACTACCTGAAGGGTTTGTGACTCCAAAGGATGCCAACAAGTTATGAAAATTACAAAAAAATACATTTATTAAATAAATAAATCATTTAGGTCATGGAAAATTTGATTTGATAAAGACATAACATAATTTGGGTTGATAAAGAATGAATGTGACCCTTGTGTCCATAAACAATTTAGTAGGAGTACAATCATTTTCTTAATAGTGTATATTGATGACATATTACTTATTGAAAAAAAATTCCATTATTATAGTCTACTAAATCATGGTTGAATAAATGATTCTCCATGAAGGAATTAGGTGAGGTGTCATATATTCTTAGGATAAATATCCATTATGATATATTAAAGAGGATGCTTGGCTTAATTCAGGGTTCATATATGACAAAATACTAAAGAGATTCATTATAAAATAGTCTAAGAGGAGATTGTTTCCAATGTCACATGACATTCATATTTTTAGGAAAATGTGTCCTAAAAAACATTATGAAAGAAAAATAATGGAAAGGATTACATACACATAAATGATTGGTTTAGTCATGTATGATATGCTATGTACTAGTCTAGATGTCGCCTATGCTTTCAGTGTGGTAAGAATATATCAAGATGACCTATGGTAATCACCATTAGATGGCGGTCAAGAATATCCTTAAGTATATGAGGTGTACTAAGGATATATTCCTAGTCAATAGAGGAGATGATGAACTATCCACCAGAGGATATGAAGATTCTATTTTTAAAATAGATCAATACGATCTGAAATTTTAAATAGGATACATCTTCACTATGAATGGAGGTACTGTGAATTAGAAGAGCTCAAAGCAGGTTGTGGCTACAGATTCTATAATAGAGTTTGAGTATATTGCGGCTTCTGAGGTAGCTAAATAAGTAGTTTGGGTACACAAATTCTTCTAATATCTCAATTTGGTTCCTAGTAGTAAATATATAATCATGATATATTGTTATAATACTATAACTATGGCTCTTAGAAAATATCTAAGACCATATTAGAAGATGAAACACATACTATGGAATTATCATCTCTTGATGGATTTTTCTCAAATAAGTGAAGTCATAGTGAGTAGTATATCCATGGAAGACAACATGAAATACCATTTTACTAAAGCCCCAACTCAGTAGAAATATAATCTTCATGTGAGGTTTAGCGAATTGAAAGTTTAGGTAGTTGGATCTAGTCTTAGTGGGAGTTTGATAGAGTTGGTGTCCTACAACAAATTATTTTTAATTTTATTACATTTATATTAAAATATTTGAATATTAATAATAACATATTATTACATATTGTTCACTATTTTCATGACTTTAATGTAATAATGTCCTAGGGTAATGTCACATTGATAAGGTCATATCAGTTTTCTGCTATGATGAGAACCTTGATGCGCCTAGGAGATATTATTAAATATAGTTCTATGACTGGATAACATACTATGATAGGTCACATAGTATATAGAATATCAAGTGTACATACTCATAAGTGTATGATTCTTCTTCTCATAAAGTTCACACTTGGTAATCTCCAAGATGAGGGATTAAGAAATATGAATTGCTAGTAGAAATTCTGCATGTTTTGGTGTCATTTGATATTTCTATCTGTGAGTGTGTGTAATGGTACTTATAATTTAATATTATTATTAATGAATTTTATAAATCAATCACTTATATGTATTTTTTTGACCATGATGACAACAGTTCATGGTAAAGTTGGATACATTGGGTGTATTATGAGTGATGTGTTGTCAATTAATAAGTCAGGGAAGGATTTTTACCTTCCATCTTTATGGAAGATGATATCTCATCCATCTAATTGGAATAGAATGATCAGATTAAATTCTATTTCCATAGTGAAACAACATGTTTATTTCATAGAGTCAAAGAAATATGCATCGAGCATATAGGTTGATAACACAGTTGTGCAACTTTCTTGATGAGATATTGTGAAAAAGAGATTATATTAAATTGTGAGAATTTATATGTGGTTTCCAATGTAGTGACATTAAGTCCTTTCTATTGGGTTCCTTGACCCATTTCATGATAGTAATCTTGGAATTTAGGCAAGCTCACCTAATTCCAAAGATAAATAGTCATAGAGGATCACATGCTAAGTGTTTTTGTTAATATCAATTAAATTATAATTGAATTTTATTATTGGAATAAATATTATTCTCAATACTGAGGAATAATTTTATTTAAGTTTTATAAATCAAAAATATTTATTAATGAATAAAATATTTAATAAAATATTTATTTGGTTATTCAATAAATGTAGAGGAATTGGAGAAAGAAATGATCATGTCTGGTGATGAATATTTATTTACAAGATGATAAATAATATTTATCATTGAACGGGTTAGATAACATTATAAAATAATAATAATAATAATAATAATTATTATTATTATATGGAATGAGGTTTGATAAGAATTATTATATTATTTTAAGTATGGTACACAATTAAATAATATTCCAACATAAAATCTACCTCTATAAATAGATGGTTATGTATATTGTGTTGGGTTAATCAATATTTGAGAATCATTGTGCACAATAAAATTCTCTCTCCACTCCTCCGCCTATCTCCCTCTCAAGAATGAGAAGTTCTAGAGTGATTCCTTCAAGATTGAAGGATCTAGAAGTGATCTACATGAACATAGAAAAATAATTGATTCACCGCAATAGTACCCAAAAATCAATTGGAATTGTTTGGAGATCAAAAGAGCACATGAAGATCACTAATATAGGGATTCTACACTTGTATATTCTTAACACAATTAAATCAATACATTTTTTTTATTTTATCAATATCTACATTGAATAAATATCCTAAGATTAGGCAATTATTCTTCTGATCATAAATAAATTAATTATAAATTTAACATGTAAATATCCTCTTCAATTTTGGGTTTTCCTCTATGTCAATATTTGGAAGAAAAATTTTGCTGGTCATGACATTCACGTCATTTACATTATTGCAAATGGTCCATAAAATAGACAAAACCTTTATGGTTATTTTTCCACCAAAGAACTTCTACTATTACTAGAAACTTCATTCATTATCCAGATATAATTGATTATCCACTTTCATTCAAGGTGATAAAAAACAACCACAAAAAAGGGTTCCATAGTCACAAAAACTACATCGAAAACAAATCCACAAACAACTACAATTTTCATCAAGATATCATTACCATATAATCACAATATCAATAATATATAAGGTTATAAAACATGCAATTTAACCCCCTTCCAATTCAATCTCAATTAAAAAAATTATTTATCTTTATTAGGATTGTGAATACCATCTTCCCAAAAGGTAAAAATAGAATAAAACATCCCTTATGATATTACTAGATGAGAAATGAAGGATCCCCTACCTCAAACGAATATTTCCATACCATTGCACAAGGTTAGAATGAAAGGGAGGCCACCAACAAGCACCTCAATGAAGGAGAACACATTGATCACCCTAAAAAAAACACCCAACAACATATTATTAGAAAAACATTATCCAAACAAATGGTTTCCTTGAAATAAACCTTATCCAGATGAAGAAAAGGGATAAAATAGGGAAAGGGAAGAAGGAAAATTACCTAAAACCACCACGTATCGATCTCCCAAGATCGGGGTTGAAAGACAATTATTTAAGGATGAAAGACCTCCAAAGGATGCACTTGGGTCACCCAATAAACAAGAGAAAATACATATATATGATAGGGTTTGAGGGACTTTGTGTTTTTATACCTAATTTTCAAAACACAACACCATGGAACGACCTATAGCACAACACTGCAAAATTGTTGAAAGAGGTAAGACCTTGGTGCAAGGGGGAGGGACCATGCCACAACCTAGTTGGTCAAAGATCCCTTCGAAAAACATGGCTACCTCTATAACATAGATCCAATAAAGTAGGAATAATATCATGATATAACCAAGGCCACCAAACCACATAAATCATCAACCAATAAGGGGGATACGTCATAGTATAGCTCCATGGTAGAGCTACCCTTAAATCAATAGAACCACCAAAAATCACCCTCAGGACTCCACGTCATAGCTAGAGTCTCCATGACATAACTATATTGAAACTGGAATTAGCACCAAATTCCTCCTCTGATCCCCTTATACTGTAATTGGACTCTCCATGCCACATTATCCAACCATATGGTGTAGCCCCATGCTCCACACCACAGAGCTACCTTCACCTAACTTTCTCAGCTACACTCCACCACCTACTCCCCAACTCATTGAAACATCCCTTGAACACATACACCACTATAATTATCATAAATTAATGGGTTGTAAGTCTTGGAATATTAAATCATATACCTATAAAACTATTCTCACCCTCAAGAATCAAAACCAATCCTAAAAAAAGAAATGAGGGTATAAACAACCATCCCATGAGATACCTCTCAAGGATCCCGTTACAACTGAACACCACCACCAACCAAACACACTAAAACCAACTGAAAACATTAAAAAAAATACCTTAAAACCACATTACTATACCATTATACCATCTACAATCAACCCCCTTTTCACATAACCACTCATACCAACATGACACTAAGTATACAAATCAAGGAATTCCATATTCTATATCATGATATTATCCACTTTGGGTGTCACTGAATCACCCACATAGTTTTAATATTTGTCATAGTAAAACATGTATTGATTAGGAATTATGTTTTACCCTATTCATATGCTGGAAGTTTTAATCACACATTATCATTAAATAAAATAACATCTCATAAAATAACAAGATTCAAACATCACACCAATAAGGCAAGGAAAAACTAGACAAAACTCAAAACAATTCCAAGTACTAGGAAAAAATATATGTCTCATGCTCCCAAGTAATCTCCTCTAGGATACCATACCTATAAAACACATGAACCAAAGGAATGGTCCGTCCACACAACACTTTCTATCGATGATCTTGGATCTACACTAGACACCCCATGAACGTCATGTTGTCTTCGATTTCCAACTCTCCCCACTCAATGACATGGGAGTCATTATGAAGATACCAATGAAGCTGAGAGATGTGAAAGGAATCATGGATCTTTTATAGTCATGGTAGGAGTTCCAACCAATAATACACCTATCCAATACACCCCAACACCTCAAAGGTTCAAAAAAATAGGGCAAGAGCTTACTCACCCTACCAAACCTCCACTACCCACATCAAGTAGAAAACTTTAAGAACATATGATATCCAAAATATAACTTCAAGGGTAATCTACAATGATATACATAAGAGTTATAACAATCTTGAACAACTTTAATCCTATCATAAACAACCTAAACCTTCTCTACCATGATTTTCACCACATCAGGACCGAGAACTAACGACTCCCCATCCTCATCCTAACACAATGGATAATGATATGGATGCCCATATAAAGACTCAAATGGGTTCATGCTGATCGATGAGTGGTAGATATTTTTATAAGAAAAATAAAATAAAGGAAAGTGCCTTGAAAAAGATCTTCCAAAGTCCAAGATACATTATTGCGACATATCCTCCAGTATCTGTATAGTATACTTTGTCTTCCCATCCATATGAGGGTGGAAAGAAGTGATGAGGTGAAACTGAGTAAAAAAATCATGCTAAAATCCTATTAAAATTCATGAGGTAAAATGAGCATTCTGATCCAAGACAATAGACCTTATAACTCCATGTATCCATGTAAACTCATTCACATACCTCTTTTCTAAGATAAAAATGACACCTGACTCCTTGATCACTGGTAAGTGAGATGATTTCATCAAACGATCCATGAAGACCTAGAAAACATCATAATATCCCTAAGATCAGGGTAAATATATGATGAAGTCCATATATCTTTCATCCCATTTCCACTTAGGAACATCTAATGGATATATCAAACTTCTAGGAACACCGTGTTATGATTTCACCTACTAGAAAACCAAAAACCGATCCAAAAAATATACCACCACTCATTTTATCCTAGGAAACCAAAAATACATCATCAAGCCATGATACATCTTGGATACTCTTTGGTGTATCACTAAGGGTGATCTATGAAACTCATTAAGGTCTCACTCATGTATCACTACCCAAATAAAAAGCCTCCCCTGAAACAAAATATGGTTCCAACCATCCTCTAACCATCCCTCAAGAGAATCAATATAGACAAAATGATCATCCATCACCTTTTCCTATGATTATCCTCACTGAGACTTCTCCACATACCACATCATAAAAGATTGAACCGTTATCTAAAACCAGAAACCCCTATCATCAACCATACTTGCATCTAAGTACAGGGATTCCACCTCATCCATCTCCCTACAAGAATCCCCAAACTTTTGAAAAACATCCTTCTAAGACTTCCCACTCAAAGTTTCAACCACAAAATTCCTCTTTAATAACTTTTAAGAGACCTAAAAGTCATAATACAAGATAAAATCCATACACCTCCATTGTTGTAGATTCAATTCACATTGATAAAAGATATACCTCAATCTCTTGTGACCCATAAAGACCAAAAATCGCTCTCTAATGAGGCAATGCCTCCATAACTTCAACGTAAAAAAAACAACTACTAGCACTAAATCATGGGTGGTGTAGTTACGATAATGAGGAAATAATTTCCCAAACCTATAAGAGATAATGAATTTCTTCTAAATCAAGATTCATCCCAATACCAGATGTTAAGTGTCAAAAAACACCTCAAACATCACCCCCTCCTCTAGAAACTAGAGCATCAGATCATTGATCAATTTTCCCTTCAGGTTTTTAAATGCTAACTATAACTGATCAGTCTATATAAAGGCCCGATCCTTCCTAGTCAAAGCTGTGAATGATTTTTAAATCTAGAGAAATCATATACGAACCTATGGTAATAGACCATAAGACTAATAAAGCTATGAAGATATACCAAATTATTGGGTGATTCCCAAGAAATAACTGCATTAATATTTTATGGGTCCACATACACACCCTGATGAGACACCATGTTCTGAAGGAAGTAAAACTATCATATATAAAACTTACACTTAGAAAAATTACCATAGATCCATTGGTGTCAAAGAACTTGAAAGACAGCTCTGATATAATTAGAATGATCCTCCCACGAATTTGAGTAGACCAATATGTCATCGATGAACATGACTATGAACTAGTCTAGGAATTCATGGAAAAATGGAGTTCTTAAGACTAATGAACATAGTTGGTGAATTCATAACACCAAAAAACTTGACCACGAACTCAATATTTTCATACCTGCATCAAAAGGTAGTCTTTGGGACATCATCCTCCTTCATCCTTAACTGGGGATATCCAAACCACATATTGATATTAGACAACAAAATAGATCCCATCAACTGGTCTAAAATATTTTCGATCCTCAGAAGTGGGTAATGATTCTTGATCATCATCTGATTCAATATTTGATAGTCTATATACAACCTTAGAATACCATCTACCTTTTTGAAGAACAACACTGGAGCACCCCATGATGAAACACTGTGCTAGATGAAACCCTTATGCATTAAATCATATATTTTAATCCTAAACTTCCACAACTCTGAGGGTTCCATCCAATAAGGGTCCATCAAAATTAGAGAAGCATTGGGCTAAAATTATATCCCAAACTCAAAATCACATTCATGGGGTAATGCCACAAACTCCTTAGAAAAAACATCCATAAACTCCATGATGACCCTAGAAACCTCCACCATCGAAGCGTCTACTAATTCTACACACAAATAAACCATCAAATAAAGAAGGGTCTCCACACATCTATTTCCCACCTGACAACTCCACTCACCAATGAAAACATTACACTGACCATACACATCTAAGAACATGACTATCCTCTAGAAGCAGTCGATAATAACAAGTGTGGAATAAAACTAGTTGGTGATAATAATGACATCGTACAAATGTATCTATAGCAAGAAAATATCCCTACATGACTAATGTTACCCCATCATCAGTCTACACCCTAGGTACACATCAAACAAGATGGAATACCCTCTGATCGGAGTAGTTAACACCAAGGGAATGGGAAACCTCTCTAAATATAGTCCTAGAGCATAGACTAGAGTGGGTGAAATAGAGGATTGATAAGATCCTAAATCAAACAAAGCACACACAAGGGTAAATGAAAAATTGATTGCATATCTAATGGTCTATGGTCCCTTTGGAACTACTGCTTCCATTGCATGTAACTGACCACACCCATATCAATTAATTCTCTAATAATGGCCAAATCTATGGCCATGCTCAAGTTAAGGTTCCTAAATATAAGGAACTTCATAAGGTCGACATCTTACTGCTCCATATTCTCTTAGTAGAGCATAAGCCTGCTACCATTACTGCTGAACTGGCCTCACTATTGGATCTTACTAAGGTTGATGTTGAATCAGACCACCTTCACTATACTAAGCTCTAAAAACCATGGGTAACTGATTTTGAAAATTTCCACAACACCATGAAATGAACCAAATTATCCCAAATAACCCAATTAAACCATGGAAACCACTATCCTTAGAAGGATGGAAAGGAAGCTGTTGAGGTCGACTCACTGTTGGTCAAAATCTTGAAGTCCCTAGTGCTTGAGACCTTCCACTGACAAACCTTCTCCTTGAGTAATTCTTTTGGTTCCCCTCTCACATTAAACCTCCTAACAAGTGTATACTCTTGATCACCTCTACCTTCTTATAAACCTATATATACATTGGTAACATAAAAGGAGTAACTAAATACTAGATAAAAGGGCGGAGTACCTCCTTAAGACACTGTTCTTAGGACTCATCATAAAGAAAAATATTCAAGGTGAAACACAAAATAACCTTGAACTTGATCCTAAGACCCCACATAGACATTTCCCATGATAAAGTGAGAAGAGATTCTATCTCTTCACTGTCTTCATGGTTGAAGAAAGGAACTCCACTTGGAACTCCTTATAAAATTAAACCCATAAAACATCTACTTTCTTATAATCACCAAGATATAACATTCACCACCGACATGCATCCCCTCACATCTAACTAACCACCAATGGAACCAAATACTTCATTAGTTCATTGATCAAACTGAAGGTGAACTCAAGATCCTCCAACTATATATTTGTCTCCAAGTCCAAATCAATACCCTCATACTTCCCCATACTCTACTAATATAATGAACAAAAAATACTTTACCAATGATCCTCCTCCTCAACCATATTAACCCTCTAGTGATCAACCAAATATCCTGATGAAAATCCACTTTCTGAACCACACACAGATAATGACCATGATCCATATTTTAAAGGGGAGGAAATATTTACAAATCCCAATATTATGGAATTTCAATAAGATTCATTTAATTCATTTTAACTTCCAAAACCACATAATTCAAATAAGAACATAGGAAATAATGATGCATTTACCTCCCTTAGGCCTCTACCCTATAGGTGGTTCCACCTCACTTGGTCATTTGGTAGGCTCAGAGTTCTTGTATTAGATCACATAGGGCCCTAAAATACCATGTACTTTCCAATATTCTCTGGAATATCTCATGTACCAAGATCAATAGAAATTGTTTCCCTACCAACCTATATAATACTCACTATTCCTAAATTCTAACTCTATCCTACCCTCTAACCAAAACATCTAATGGCACTCTATATAGACCCCATCCACCTGAAGCCCCCCCTCCTAGGTTGATAGTGAAGGAAGAAGGAGAATGATACATGGGTCCCACCTTTAGTAGGCCTTAGGTTGGTGAAAATAAAAAAGTGTATAAAAATATCACATAAATAGAAGGCATTACCCTATATAATATAGGATCGAGAGATAGGATAAATCAACCCCAAGAAACTCCATGTCATAATATAAAGAATAAACTAAAAACCATCCCACAATGTATGTATAATGTAAATAGATACAAGAGTCTCTAAATAAATACCCCAAAGAAAATTCCTATAGTATCAAATCAATAACATCTCCAAGGATCAGAGCTAGTAATATCCCACATGGTCAAACTAGTCCTCCTAGAAACCTAAAAAATAGTTTGTATATACGTAGGGTGAGTATAAAAGTATACTCAGTAGGATCATACCCAAAGTCTCTTGTACACACGTGAAAAGAGCATACTAATGCACTAGTGATCAACCAATAGAAACAACAACACCTAAGTAGGTCAACTAACCAATCTCATCCTTACTATGGAATAATCAGCAAATAACTCATCCAAGTATAATAACATAATAATAATAATAATATCAATAAAAAGGTACCCCGCACTGCTTTCCCACTGATTTTCCACTCTCACACCCCAATGTTTTATGTCATGGATATCCCATGTATTCCATATAACATCCTAACCATAAAAACCTAGTCTATTACAACACATATCATCTGGATAAACTTGGGAAATCACATCACATCACATCACATCACATATGGGCCATAACCAGAATAGTAGGGTATTGAGAACATTAAGGAAATCAACCTAGTTCCCTCCTCCCATCATACACAACACGAAACATAAGTTATCTCATAAAACATCACCATAGTTCACTTTTTTACTTATATCCATCACAAACCATTCATAATAATGTTTCTAATAAGAGAGATCTTGGAAGGGTGGGTAGCTTCCTCACCACCAGGTTGTTAGGAACCCCCCTCCAAAAAACATTTGGTTTTCAGTACAATGTGATTGGAATGAGTGGGGTATGTATATAAATCAAAATGAATGTAAAATTTATATATAATATCCATAGATAAGACCAACCTATGGTTTCAAAACAAAAAAACTATCCTAACTCACCAAATCAGCACTAAGTCTCACAACATCCACTACTTTCACAGTCACCTCTAAATTCATAACATCACATAAGCAAGCAAAAATCCACAAACCACATAATATACACTTAATTATCTTTATATAATTAATCCAATTTCCAAATTTCCCATTACCAACCCATTTCATTCATTAAGAACATTCATTATTCAACCCATTAATTTCAACCACACTTCTCATATTATTTCAAGAATTCATTAACAATTTCAACCTATGCCATTTTAATTCATCATTTTTAATTTGATTCCATTACTATAAGAGAAAATATAACAATACACCACATAAAAATAAAAAATCCTCCTTTCCCATGACAATAAGCCCTATATTTCCAATATTTCACAACCACAAACAACTCCTCATTACAATTACCACATAACATGCCCCCATATCATCAAATCCTCCCTATAAATCACAACAAAACATCAATGAAACAAAACACAATGATACATCACCACCACACAATACAACCACACATCACTTCCACACAACTTATTTTAGATTTATAAAGGGAGATTTCATCACATACCACTTTAATTTTCAAGGGAATTATCACACAAACCAGAGTTTCCATGTGAAACCAATTTATTATCCAGATATAAGTGACTATCCACTTTCATTAAAGGTGATAAAAACAAGCACACAACAAGTTTTCCTTAGTCAAAAAAACCACAATGAAAAAAAATCCCCAAATAGACACCATTTACACTAAGGAATCAAGCCCATACAATCACAATATTAATAATATCAATGGAAGTAAAACACGTGATTTCATTCCACTTCCCTTTCAATTTAAATTAAACCAATTATTTATACTTTTTAGGATGATTCATAATATCTTCCCAAAAGGTAACAAGATCATAAACCCTCCCATATAATACAAATAGATGAAAAATAAAGGATCCCTTACCTCAAATGGATCTTTCTAGACTACTACACAAGGTTAAAATGAGATGGATGCCACCACTAAGCACCTATACGAAGGATAACACCTTTTACTCCCTAAAAAAAATACTTGAAAACATCTTCTTACCAAAAAATAATCCAAACCAATGTATTCCTTAATAGAAAATTTCTTCAAATGAAGAAAAGGGAAAATATAGGGAAAGGGAAGAAGGAAACTTACCTAAAACCACCATAGATCAATATCCCAAGATAGAGGTTAAAATACAATGATTTGGGACTTAAATATCTCAAAATAATGCATTTTCCTACCCAATAAATGATAGAAAAGTCATATATATGATAGGGATCAAGGGGATTTAGATTTTTTATACCAAGTTTTCAAAACAAAATACTACGATGCAACCTACAACACAATGCCACAGAGTTGATAAAAAAGCTAAAACCATGATTCAAGGGGGAGGAACATGATACAACCCATATGGTCAAATATCCCTCTAAAAACATGGATAAATCTATGATATAGATCCAAAAAACAGTAATAAGATCACAATGAAGCTAAGGAAACTATGCTATAGAACTTAACAACCAATAATAGGGCTACATTGTAGCCTAATTCCATAGTGAATATACCCTAAAATTACCAAAACCACAAAAACTCACCTCTGAGACTTAATTCCATATCTAGGGTCTCCACCTTGCAGCTATACTGAAAACAGAAGTAGTTCAAAACTCATCCTTTGAACCCCCTATACTGTAGCCAGTCTCTCCACACTAAAATGAACATCCTTATAAGAAAACCCCATACTCTAAGCCAAAAAACGTCCTTCAACTGATTTTCTCATATACACCCCACTACCTACCCCCCAACTCCCTAGAATATCCCCTGGACCCCTCCACCATGAGAATTTCCACAAAATAGTTGGTTAGAAGGTCCATACCATTTCATATTAGAATGAACCAAGTTTTTCCTCAATAAATAAATTCCATGTTCGATGTATTTCTACACACACAAAAAAAAAACAAAAGGTATCCATATAATTAGCAGGTTTAAACAATGGTATTAGAATTATTAAATATATATATAAAGAAGAATAAAAAAATAAAATTCAATTTAAAAATCAACTCAATCAGTACAACTAAGTAACTAATAAAATCATTTTTATACTTATAATGTATTTTATAAAATGGATATTTTTAAAGTTTTATATATTTATGAATAACATTAATTTTATAATAATAGTTAATATATCCAAAAATTATTTCCTATAAAAAATTATTTTTCACGATATTTTATGATTTTATTTATAAGTAAAATTTATAAATTTTAGGATGTGAATTTGGAAAAATTAACATCATTTTTGGATTTATAATTTCAATATTATCTTAAGATTAATTTTTGGATTTTGTTTTAGAAATATTGATTTTTAGATGAATAGTGAAAAACACCATTTTTACAAATAAAATAAATTTTATGACATTATTAATATATAAGTATGAAATGTAAATTTTTTAAACCTTTTTATAAGACTAAATATGTATTTTAAAAGTGAATTTATAATTTTTAAAAATTATGTTTCTAATTTATAAACTCATATTTGATATTTTAGAATTTAAGTTATATTTTTCATTTTTTTTGTTTTTAATACATTATACATTTAGTATATTAAAATTGATTTTAATATATTTTAAAAATTGAATAAAACAAAATGGATTTAAAATTTTGAATTATTTGGACCAAAATATAAAATAAGGACCATTTTATTTTTGAGCATAAAGGTTAAATTACCTAGGTAAAAACTAGTTATTGTGGTGAAAACTAAAATGGTAAAAATAAGTAACCTTAGTGGTAATGGAACTAAAATGTTTAAAAAATGTTTATAATTGAGTGGTTGAGGTTTTAATCTACCTTATCTCTTATCCACTTCATTATTTCAAAATTTTGAGCTACTTTCCTTAAGAGTGACTTCTCATTATTGAAAAGTTTTGGGTATTTATAAAAATGTCAATACTTTTCACTTATAAAAGGGGAACTCACATCCTCACTCAAAATCACACAGAAACCTCTTAATTTTGGCCCAAACTCTACCCAATACTCTCACAAACAATACTATCAACATTAAGGAGGTTATATTATTCTCAAAATTCCATCCCTCAATGGTTTAATCCCTTTTACAAAGGAGATAATTCAAGAAGTGAGACATAAGTTCCCTACCTCACTTCATCTTTTCTATTTCTTTATGTGATTTTATTCTTCCTAAAATTTAATTTCACTATATTAAAATGATAAAATTTGTATCAATATTATACTTTAATATTATTATAATGATGGTATATAAATTAAACACCCTCAACTTTTTTCCCTTAGAAAAACAAAAATGTGAATTGTACATTGTGATAACTACCAACTCCATGACACAACATGTTTTGTTTTCCATCACCACCTTAAAATATTGGTCATAATAGGTAATTTAGTATATAATTATAATATTTATGAGATATTTTATATTCTTAAATTATAAAATATATAAATCCCTTTCCCTATTATATGAAAAAAAATCATCAACCATGTGTATGCATGAATTATCACCACTATAGAAAGATTAGTTTCCATTTTTCATTTCATCACCTCCTTACATGGATGGTCATGAGAATGGTTATAATGGTTAAATATGATATTTATGATATCATTAAGGTTTAGGTATAACAAATTTAATAACCTATTAATGATATGATCACAAAACAATTATCGTAAATTCAACTATTTAAAATAAGCGTACTAAGAGGAAAATATTTTATTCAAATTATGTAATATTTTTATATCCATTACTTATTCTTCCAATTCCTTTATAATTCCAATATGTCACACTAATAAACAATAAATGATATCATTATGGTATAGGTGCAATTATATTACATCTAAGTCACCTCATAACAATCAGTCATCATGGTATGTTCATGATTGAGTTTCTTTAGTTGGTATCAGAGAAAGGTTGGGTTATTTTTGGATATTAGTTTAGAGAAATTTAGAAAAAAAAAACTAGAGAAAATTCATTGAGTCTAAGTATATAATAACATACTTATGTTTTGTTAAAGCTTATATTTTGTGGTTCTCCTAGAAATTACATCCTTATTTGGATACTATAAGTCGATAAAGGCTCTGACATAGATGTACCTATAGGTAATAACCCCAAAGAAGGAATGTTGGGTATTAACTCAACCATAACCTAGTGTAAAATAAAGTGTCCTAACTTCACACCTGGTTTGATACTCCTGGGAGATATTCATTGGTTAATCACATTATCTTTAAAAACTATTATGATGGGTTTGAATATATATAACTAGTTTAGTTAGAAATCTAACCATGGATAAACTAGATTGAAACTTAGATATTCATAGGATAACATTGGATTTAATTTATGAAATATTCCTTATAATTTTATAGTTTAATTTTATGTACATTCATAAATTTAAGTATACTCATTCCCAATTTTCCTTCAGTCACGGTAATGGTAGGAAGCTAAATAAACCTAAATAATAATGGGTGTGATAACACAATATTAATTCAATAGATCCCATTAGAACATTGTAGTTAATCATGCTTAGACAAGAGTATTATTAGGATGGGTGGCCTACTTATAGAATACTCCATATGAATCTAGTTATACTTCCCTTGGTATAATCCTATGTAATATAAATCATGAATTGGCTCTCTCTACATAGATCACATATCAACTGTCGAGATATAAAAATATCAATTCATGTCCCAAATCATCCTATTATAATGTATCAAAAAAATAATGATTATAAACTCCATATGGAATAAAATTCTATAATATGGGTTATGATACCCAACAATGAGGGACTTTAGAGTCAAATTATTATGGAGGAAGTCAATATTGACGACATACCTATTATAAGGGAATATACTGATGTATTTATAAACGAATTTCTTGGTCTTTCCCCAAAGCATGAGATTGATTTTTTAATTAACTCACATATTTATCATTTACTATCCCAAAAAGTCCATATATAATGGATCCCATAGAATTGGAAAAATTAAATAATCGAATTCAGCAGAATATTGATAAGGGTTTTATATGCCCTAATGCTTCACCATGAGGTGCACCGGTACTATTTGTTAAAAATATAGATGTATCGATGTTTCTTTGCATTGATTATCATGAGGTTAATAAAATCATGATCAAGAAAAAGTATCCTCTACTCCATAGTGACAGTCTATTCAATTAACTAAGCAGAGCTTGATACATCTATAAGATTGACCTTTGATCTAGATATCATTAGTTAAGGTTTAAAATAGAATATAATTAAAAGGTAGTTTTCTTCATGAGGTATAGATACTATGAATTTATAGTGATTCAATTTTGACCTAATAATTCTCATACCACATTTATGGATTTAATGAACATAATATTTATAGACAACCTTGATCAATTTGTGATTATTTTTATAGATGATATTATTATATATTTAAAGATAAATTAAGAGCATGAAGAACATTTTTAGATTGTTTTAAAGACCTTGATAAAGGATAATCTATATTAAAAACTTATAACGTGTGAATTTTGGGTGGAAAAGTATAATTCTTGGGTAATGTAATCATAATCAAGGGAATATCAGTAGATCCATCAAAGGAAAAATTTATCGAGCAATGGCCCAAACTGAACATTGTAACCAAGATATGTAGTTTTCTTGTTTTAATAGGATATTACCAATGATTTTTGAGAAATATATCACAACTATATAATCCACTAACCAAGTTAACATAAATGGTATTATTGTTCCTTTGGACCAAGGAACGTAAAAAAAGTTTCAAATAACTGAAGAAGAGGCTGACTACTTCTCTTATACTTACATTATCCTAAAGTGGGAAATGGATTTTAATATATAATGATGCTTTAAAAAAGGATTTTGGTTTTATCCTCATGTATAATGATAAGGTAATTTCTTATTATTCAAACCAATTAAATACTCAAGATAAAAATTACATGAAACATGATTTAGTGCTGGAAATAGTGAGATTTTCATTGAAGATTTGGTGACATTATCTATACGGAGAAAAGTGTGATATATATACCCATCACAAGAGATTTAAATATATATTCCTATAGAATGAATTGAATATGCCCTAAAGGATATGGTAGTAATTGATAAAACATTATGAATTCTCAATAAATTACCACCTAGGGAAGTAAAAAAAGGTGGTGGATGATCTAAACAAAAAATACTATGCTACTCTATCTATGACGAGGATTGAAAAAGACCAAATACAAATGGATTTACAGAGGATATATCTTGAATTCATAATGGGAGGAGATAAATCCTATCTTTATCTAATGGCTACTCAACATTCCATTCATGTAATGATAAAATAAGACCAAAAATATGATATATATCTATAGAAAAAGGTAGTGAATATTTCAAAGTTCAACTTTGATAAATATAGTGTTATAAGGTTTAGAACCCAAATATGTTTCCCATCAAATCCATAATTAAAGAAGTTACTTTTGGATGATGCACATATCTCATCCTTTTATATATATCCAGGAAATACAAAGATGTATAGATATAAAAAATAAAACCTCTTTTTGGATAACATGAAGAGAGAAATCATAGAATATGCATCTTGATTCTTATTATTCCAGAAAATTGAGGTATAATGAAGAAATACTAATGGTATATTTAAAACATTACCCATACCAATAAATAAATGTGAAAACATCACCATGTTTAGTATCTTAAGTTTAGCTTAGATGACTATACTTACAATAGGGGTGGGGGTGAATTATAGTTTAAAAAACCTTTAAACAAAACAAAACACAAACTTCATAAAGTAATTTTACCAGCCTTATACTTAGTATAATTATTAGAGTAAAAAAATAAAAACCATAAGACTTATAATTACATCAGAGTGAAGATTAGAATCAAAATGGATCTGATTAATATCAAATTATGTTTTTATCATATTTATAATCACACCGATAAAACAAATAGTATATAAAGTTAAGTATATAAATACTAACTTTATATTACACACACAATGAAATAGTAACTTCTAAAAACAAGAAAGAAATAGCTAGTAATAGTAAGAATGAATTAAAAGCTATATTAAAATATTTAACTATTTTAACCTTAAGGGTAAGGTATTCAATAACCTTGACTAGAGGTATCCATAGTTTTATACTTACTGTAAAGTCTATCTTTCCTTACTCGGAAACCCCTTGATAAAATGATCAGAATAAGTTCTATATTCATATCCCTAGAATCCCTTGGTACAATGATTAATGTTTGTATTCCTAGCCCCAGAAGCCCTTGATCCGATGGATTATATTTACCATATTTCTATCCTCTAAATCCCTTGATCATAATAATGAGAAGATGCAAATAAAAATGAAAAAGTTCTAAAGGAAACAACCTAACATGGATTCCTTATAACAAAAAATCTCTAAATAATTATGAAGAATAAGAATTATAAGTTCATGATAAATAATATTCAAAATAATTGATAGAGAAAATGTATCTTCTCTAAACTCTTCAAATAACTTTCTATGTATAGGATATGCTCCAATAGTCATATTTTAAAGTTTGTTCCAATGACCTTAGACATCTGTCTCTTGACAGCTCAACATTCTCTAGCATAATTGAAAGTCTTAAGTAAAATTTTTTAACACTATTATACTATTAAAGATATTCCTTACAATAGAAACAATTCTATGCATTACAATTATAACATTAAGTTCGTCTGATATACTTCCTTATCATTTTTCAATATGATAATCATTACAAGGATCAATCCGATTGTATTAGTACCAGAATCAGTCCGATGGTCAAGAATTTTTTCAGTACAATTGACAAGACAAAATTATAACTCTTGGTCTAATTAATGTTAATTATGATATATTGGATTCATAATCAATATGATGATCGTAATGAATAATGATAGGTTTATATTCATAATACATTATATTTTTTTTCTATGTATGGTAAAAGATAATGTTTTATACAAACAAATAATAAAATACTTGGGAAATAAAAAGTTAATAAACATGTTTTTAAGAAAGTGTTTGTGATTTTCAAAACTAAAGTAATGAAAAATCAAGAAGTAATAATTCTGAGTCAACAATCTCCCCTTTTTGGAAAGAAAAAACCACAAAACTTAAATGAAAAAATAACCTGAAAAAATTATAGCCCTTTGTTCTTTTAAGTCCTATAAATTTATTCTTTACAACTTAACTCCCACTGAGTTTGTAACTATTTTGAATATGATAGAGAGTATTAGAATAATAATCCTTAAGGAATACTTCTCCCCCTTAGGAATTATTCTACCCTAAGGATAGTATGTCCCATTTTAAAAAAAAATTTCCCCCTTTAAAAAACACATCCCCTTAATAAAAATTTCTACCCATTTGAAAATATTCTCCCCCTTTTTTATTATCAAAAAATAATGGTAAAGAATTAAAAATATCTTGAAATGTTATAAAAATAACAAATATGAAACAATATTGAACTAATTAATCATCTATGTTAGTATGAAAGAATATATAACCAATAAAAATTGAAAAACATTCAACCATAATAGAATTGGATGAAAAGTAATTCAATATAAAAAATTAATTTTTTTACAAAAATACATTGAGAGTTCAAAGAAAAAGAAACTATTCTTTCTTCATCAGGTTCTGAAAAAATTCCTTCATCTTCTTGAACTCATGCTGATCTTTTTCTAGTTTCATAGTTCTTTCTTATGGAATATATTCTTGAGTATTTAACCTTTATAATTCCATATAAAATTTGTTATTATTATATCTCATTATGATCAACTCATCTTCACATGATTTTATTTTGTTCATCTCTAACTGTATATCTCAAATCTTTTGTTTCAAAACATTTACATCCTCAGTCCGTTCATCAGTATCATCTCTGAATTCCTCAACAAACTTAACTCTATCTAACATATTTGATAAAAACTTGTTAAAATATTTATATAATTCTAAAATAAGTCTATTTACCTCCATAAACTGGTCATCATACTCTCGAATATTGATATCAATCTAATTTTACCATTTCATTGTCTGATTATATAAGTAATTTTGAGTCTTGTTTTTTTCTTGAAAAACATTCAAATCAGTCTCAATCCTTAAAACAATTTTTATAAAAACCTTGAGAGATTATGATTTCTCATTAATGGATTATTAAAGAAGTTTACACCTTTATTCAATATTTGGAAAATACAGAATCTAATCTGTCAACCTTTTCAAAGCTAGACAAATGAAAACAACACATTTTTTTGCAATAGTTGCTTCAGATTCTGATTGATCGGGCTCAATATGAGGAGGTTTTGGCCTGATCATTTCAACATATTCCTTTTTTCCTTTATTTACATCATACCTTGAAACTTTATTATCATTATAAACTTCAAGAATTTTTATATCTTTATCGAATTCTACTTTTCAGATGCTTTGGTTTTTGATTGCTGATATTCTTCTTCTTTCTTTGAGGTTGATTCTACTTTCTTTTTTGATGAAGACTTTAATTCCTACGAACTTACTGATTTTTCATCCTTATGATATTGAGAGGTTAAATATGATAGAGGTGATGATTCTGACGATTCCTTATCAGACTGGGTTTCTTCATCATATTCCTCATTCTTTTATCCCTACACCTCCTATTATTCTTCAACTTATACTTCAATATCTTCTTCTTCAGAATCTTATTCTTCTTATTGTTTTTTTACTTATTATTCTTCTAATTTTCATTCTTATTCTTCTTCAAATTATTTTTCAACTGAATTTTCAAGATCTTTTTCTATCTGTATTGTTGTTCTTAAACTTCCCTTTCTAAATAACCCAGGTTTTGATTGTTTCTTAGGGTTGTTTGAAATTAATTATTCAATAATAACTTTTCTCTTTCTCTTATCAGCAAAAAATGGATTTTAGTTGGAACAAAATATGTTTCTTCAAAAAAATAATCCTCCTTTCGAATTTATCTGATTAATGTAGGATGTTGGAAGTACTAGATTCAAAGAAGCCATCTCAACTATTTTTAACAATATTTCACAATGTTTTACTTCCTGTAATCTCTTTCTTTTCTTTATTTTCTTCTCTTCTCCCTCAAGTTGTTCAATTTTACAAAAATTTAAAGCTTTTTCTTTTTTAGGTTCAAATTCAAATTCCAGATCCCCTGGATTTTCTGAGCCTTATGATCCATTAACTTATCAAAAAGTTCACCAGGAATTTTCTTTTGTTTATTTTTCTTTAATGGTGGAGGATTTTCAGCCTTTCTCCTTTTCTTCTTATCATCTTCCTTAGATTTTCTTTATGGACGATGCAATTCTCCAACCCCAAAATCCTAGAGTTGGTGCATTATTTTAATACATTAGCATGATTACAAGGAAACAAGTCCCTAAGGACTAATCAATTTAGCAGTCTTGGAAAATAGATTACATACATGAACATTACATTACACATTAAAACATAAAACACAACATAAATAATCCATTGTGAATGATATTATTCCCCTAGATTAACCCTGCATATCAAACACAATACACTTCTTGGAATCCTAGGAAAAAGAAAACATAAGAAAGGGTTGAGCTCAGATGCTCAGTAAGGATAACAATTAGCAGAAACTATCATAAATAAGCACAAACATTTAATGAAATGTATAAAACTAAAACAAAAGCCTTTTAAACTTAAAATTTAGCATAATATGGAAAATATAAATCAAATAATTCCATTTACTTATTCATATGGATATTCTACTAGTCAAATAATCACATGTAATATCAATAGATAATTTCATAATGACGAAATGCATAATTCCGAACATCATAATCACATAGTCAAGGCCTTATGCCAAGAATACAAATAAGATTTTGTCAAGGCCTTGTGCCAAGACACTAGTTTTTCTCATGATACCTACTAATGAATTGAGGAGCTATAGAGAGCTCCACCCATCACTTACTAAGTCCAATGCATTCATCATATGAAAAAGTTGAAACATAACATAGACATTCATATTAAAACCAGCATATGAAATGTTAATACATTAACCATAAATCATGAATGGTATAAAAAATAACATCCACAATAAAATATAGCATAACTCATTCAATACAATATGGAAGATTGTATTACAATAAATCAACCTCAATCAAGAGTAATATCCAGTAATGGATGCTGACATAGTTAAAAATGATCAGTAAAACTCTTTTAGAGAAATATACCTTTTCATGAAATCATTTAAAAGTCACACAATTTATAAGGGAAGAAATTTAAAATGAATTTTTGAATCAAAGTGTCCCATACCACTTTGAAAATTTTGAAATGAATTAAAATTTTAAAACATACATGTCCATATAGATAAATCCTTAAAAACATTTTGAAAACAAGGACATTAATGAGAATGATTTAGAAGAATAAAAATTCAAACCATTTAAAATTATGTTTTAGTTAAAGAGTACCTTAAAAGAATCTTTTTGAAAACTCTTTTATGAAACATGGACATGTATAATAAATATGTCCTAGTAAAAACTTACACATAAACAATATCAGATAATAATGAGATTGAGGAATTAACCCTTACTTTGTACTTTTCCTTGGTAGAGGGTAAATTAACCTCCTATATAATAGTTAAATAATTTTTATTAAATTATACAAGAACCAAATACATAAATATGATATCATATATGATCTTCTAATATTGCTTTGTTAATAATATTTTAGTAGTATCATTGTTTCAGGTGTTAACTGATTCGTTTTTCCTTTATATGTTTTGTTATGTAAGCCATGTTTGTTATGGATAGGATGTATTTGATTTATATATAGAATTATATTAAGTTATTAAACATTATTTTTAATAATCAAATGAAAATTATTCTTGAATGGTTATTATGGGGAATAAATCTCATCACGTTCATAGAGACGACATTTTGTACGTACACATGAACGCTACTTCCATTTCATTTTTTTAATTTAAAAGGAAAGAAAACCAAATGATACTATAATAACCCATACTTCACATAAATGTTTAATACTTCAAAATTGAATCATACTTATTACAACATATAACAAAACCATGAAAGGACCGTATAGGTATAGTGTCTTTAGAAACTGGGAAACATAAACAACTGGTTCATAAAGCATCTACACTGTCTCCCATTTATTTCATCATATCTATAGTCCATTTTTGGCATATCTTACTTAATAACCTTCTTCCTTACCTGGGGAAAGAAAACATTAAAAAGGGTGAGCTCAAATTCTCAGTAAGGGTAAACAAAATAAATATCAATCACATCAAAATAAAAACATAACATTTTGGAAATATTACCCTGCAAAAGAGATCATAATTTCATAACATGGGATAAATCATGGCAGTGAAATGTAATCCCAATAATCATAACATAAAACATGAAACTTTGTGTCATGCACACATAATCATAGATAATCATTTCTTATTAGTCAAGACTCATTGCCAAGACTATCTTAGTGGACAAAGTCCATTTCTGAACCGAGTTCACTCCTCGTTTCAGTCATGTTTTACTGAACCGGTTTAACCTGCCGTTCCAGCCATGTATATCTCATGAGATATAAAATATTTACCCATTGAATTGGAGGGAGATATAGGTCCCACCCATCTCATAATGATACCATTCTTATGTGTTCCACAAAATCATAAATCATACATCATCGCATAACTCATGTAATAAAAATGGGATTCTTAAACAACATGACATCATAAAACAATTCATATAAGATAAAAGAATTCATAAAAATAATTCCATCACAACATAATCAAATCAATGTAATAATAGGGATAGAAACAGAACTCTATATTATCTTAGATGGAAAATAATTTTGATAAAACTCTTGAACTCCATTCTTGAGGAAAATATCCTTTCTACTTCAAAAACATTTTCCTTTCTTAACATGTCATACAATTTTAAACTAAAATAATCTGATTAAAAATAAAATTGAAAACTTGTAAAGGAATCTTCTTGGAAATAATGTTTTAAAAATCCATTCATTCCGTATAAGTTAAAAAAAACATTCTTCTCGTACTTTTTTCAGAAAAGTCAAAAAGTACCTCGTACGAAAAAGACAAAAGATTCCTTTCATATCTTTTACTAAAAACTCACCGAAGGGTAAAATTGGATATAAACTATTGTAGAATGATATAAATATTACATATTGAGGAAACATGGATGTGGATGATAAATATTCCCCAGTAAATTCTGAAGTATAAACAATCTCAGATAAAAACTGAGATTGCGAGATTTTCCCTTACCTTAGTTCCGATTTGCTTCGTAAGTGTGCGAACCTCCTGTATAATGATTTAAATAATTTTATTGACTTATTCAATAATCATACTTATTTTTATGGTATCATATATGGTCATATTCTTAGCTTCTTATTAGTAATATTTCATTACTACTTGTTATTCAGGTGTTTATTACTTTTTGTTCTTATGCGTGTTTTGTCGAATAAATTCTTATTTTTCTTTTTAGGTTATAGATACCTCATTTCTAGAATGGTATTAGTGTAATATATATCATATTAATTCATTCAATTCATTTATATAATCATTATGCAATGAATATCATGTAGAACGAGTCACATCACATCGTGGAGACATTATTCCGTACGTACGCACGAGCGATGATATCGTTCCCATGATCGTGGAATTGTATTGGAGTGTATATATACTATTTTAGAATCAATATCACTTTAAAATAATCATATATAGTCATTATTTACACCATTATACCCATCCAAGTAAGGTGGTGGTGGAAAATAGATTACACCACGGCGTGGAGACGGTACTCCGTACGTACGCACGCGCGGTGATTTCGTTTTCCGTAGGATGGATAGATGGTGAAATAGGGTTGTTTCATACTTATAATAACATATTATTATATGAGTGATACTGATGTTATTAATTCATAATGAAACAACTAAAGAAGAAGAAGTAGAAGAAGAAATAAAGTTGAAAGAATCGGTAACGGACATTACCTCTTCTTTGAAGCGCCTCTTTGATATCTCCTCTTAGGGCACTAAAATTGGTCTTTGAAGAATACCAGGACCTCTAGGATGTTTCTAGGGAAGTGGAGAGGAGATATTGTCAGGGGTTGGCTGAGCTTGAAGGATCAAAGTGGTGTGAGGAATAGAGGGAGGAGGTGCCCTTTTATAAGGGAGGAGAGGGGCACCTTTGGAATAACTAAAAATATTATTTTATTATAAAGTAAAATTCGGTTTTTAATAGCTCCAAATTGATATATTTTTAAGATAAGGTGGAAATGGGTCTAAATTCTCTCATAAAATAGAATTTAGACAAGTTTAGGTATCAATTCTAACCTTATCATTTAGATTTAACTTTAAGTTAGATAATTTAACTTTTACCGTGTCTTCTTGTTTTCTTACACTATAAGGTTAATAAACTTACTATATCAATCCAAAAGAACCCCAAGTTGTTTATTATTAATATTTATAACCTTATCTAAGTCATTTGGCCGAACCTTATATTTTTAGGAATAAAATAACAATTAATAATATAGTATTTGTTTTAAAAACAATTTTATGTCAATTTTGACGCTATTTGGTAATTGATTTTTGTGAAAATCATAACAGATTTATTAGTTAGAAAACATTTAATTAAATCAATACTAACATGTCATATTAACATATAAAATTATTTTAATTCATAAAAAGTCTCAAATTAATTTTTTTTGGGTATTTATAACATCAATTATGTCAATATTTAATTAATAAGATAATTACTGCATCATCATTGTGTCATAAATAAATTAAATTATTTAATGTCTAAAAATTATAAATAAAATACCATTATGTTGTAAATCTTTTTATCTTTCTAATGAATATTTATAGTCTAATTTATCTTATGTATAACCCTATATTAAAAATTATTTAGTTATTAAACTTTGATTTTAACTATTTTAACCCTTCTTTAAATAAATTGATAATAAATGTCCTAATCTAATCCAAGTGGGTCTAAATGGTCATATTTTATTCCTAAGGTTGTTTTTGGTCGAATTAAACTTATCCAATAGAATTAGGACATGTGTTAGGGTAATAATAACACTTTTACCCTTAATTACCCTATTTACTTTTAACCGTGGTAAAAAAAAGTAAAAAGTTACTATTCACCAAAAATTATTTTCATCTCATTGAATCACATTTTAGTCCTTGATATTAACCGTGTCTCTCGGATTTTTGAAATTCTACTCACAGAAGTGGTAAAATTAAGTTTTATGAAAAATTCAGTTTTTTTAACTACCACTTAGTGGTTTCACTATTCATCAAAAAATGAAAGTTTCCAGAAAAATACCAAAAATTAGGCCTAAGCTATATTTGATATCATGAATTCAAAAATGATGTTTATTTTACCAAATTCAAAACATATCAGTTACATTAACTAATTTAAAAATTAATTCCCGTTGTCAAAACAAATAGCGTGTTTTTAAAAGATAATAACTATCAAAAGATTGACACTTGTTTATGTCTGGTTTAAATGTGAAATTACATCCAATGAACAAAATTGTATTAAATTGTAAAAATATATTCTAAATATACTTTAAAACCACTAGAATTAATAATTTATCACTATTAATTATTTCGATTAAAAAAGTTGTTTTTAATTAAAATTTAGTAATTTTCACTATTCATCAGAATATGAAAGTTATCCGAAAAGTACCAAAATTTCACCGTAAGCTAATTTCGATATTCTGAATCCAAAAATGAAGTCCATTTTGAAAAATAAAATTTACAAAATTTCAAATAGTGGTTATTACTATTCATAATGACTAGTTTTAATAAGATTTTAATAGCATATCGTTATTTAGTGAAACTCGGTATTGCGTACGACGCAAACTATTGAGGGAGGCCGCGGTTGCGTGTAAAGCAAGCCAAGATAGTGTTTTGTGTAGTGAAAGATTCCTTTGATGATTTATATAACATAAAAACAAAATATTTCTCATAAAAGTCTCGGGTGTTATATTTTACCCCCCTTAAAATGAATTTCGCCCTCGAAATTCGTCACTTTGTAACAAAAAGATGAGGATACCTCTCCCTCATCATATCCTCAAGCTCCCATGTTTCTTCTTCTAATTGGTGGTTCCTCCATAAAACTTTCACCAATCGAGTGGTCTTGTTTCGTAGGACTTTTTCGCTACGATCCAGAATCTCTATCGGCTGTTCTTCATAAGAAAGATCTTGCTCCAGCGGTACAACTTCTGAGCTAAGTACATGTGAAGGATCAGTTATGTACTTTCTCAGGAGAGATACATGGAACACATCGTGAACTTGAGAGAGATTCGGTGGAAGCGCCAATCGGTAAGCTACCTTTCCAACACGATCCAGTATTTCGAAAGGACCAATATATCTAGGGCTCAACTTCCCCTTTTTTCCAAATCTCATGACCCTCTTCCAGGGAGATATTCGTAAGAACACTTTATCACCCACTTCAAACTCTTGGTATTTTCTTCATTTGTCGGCATAAATTTTCTGTCGGCTCTGCGCTGCTCTTATGTGTTGTTGAATAGATCGGACCTTTTCTTCCATCTCATCAACAAGATCAGGTCCTAATAGCTTTCTTTCCCCAACTTCATCCCAGCAAGTTGGAGTCCTGCATTTCTTTCCATAGAGAGATTCATAAGGAGCCATCTGAATACTGGAGTGAAAGCTATTATTATAAGAAAATTACACCAAAGGTAGGTGTTGATCCCAACCACCTTTGAAATCCATAGAGCAAGCTCTCAACATATCTTCTAGAGTTTGAATTGTTCTCTCAGACTGACCGTCTATTTGAGGATGATAAGTAGTGCTGAAACTCAACTCTGTATCCAGAGTATGCTGAAGACTTCGCCAGAACTTCGAAGTAAATCTCAGATCCCGATCAGATATAATAGAAAGTGGTACTCAATGCAATCTTACCACTTCCTTTACATATATCATGGCAAGCTGATCTAGAGAGAAATCCTCTCTAATAGCAATGAAGTGTGCAGACTTTGTAAGATGGTCAAATATGACCCAGATAACATTATTGCCTTTGGATGTTTTAGGAAGTCCTGTGAAAAAGTCCATAGTGATGTTTTCCCATTTCCATTTGGGTACGGGTAATGGTTGTAACATCTCCTTAGACTTCTGTCTCTCAACTTTAACTTGCTGAAAACCAAGCATCGAGAGACATATTTAGCAACATCTCTTTTCATTCCATCCCACCAGAAGTACTCTTTCAGGTCCCTATACATCTTCATGCTTCTAGGATGAATAGAGAATGAAGAACTATGAGCCTCATCCAGTAGCTCCTTCTTTAATTCTGGAATGGTAGGAACACAAACCCGATTCCTGAACTTTATTATCCCATCACAATCAAGGTTGAATTCAGGAACATTTCTCACCTTCTTTTGTAACTCGACATCTTCTTTCTGTGCCTCTTGAATCTTCACATGTATAGATGGTTGAACATTCATTTGAGAAAGATAAGATTTCTCCCCTTCCATTAAAATTCCAAGATCTATCCTTTGTAAATCCATAAATATTGGATCTTTTTTGATCCTCATCATGGATAAGCTAGCATGGTCTTGTCGACTTAATGCATCTGACACCTTGTTTGATTTCCCAGGGTGGTAATGAATTGAGCAGTCGTAATCCTTAATCAGTTCCAACCATCTTCTTTGGCGCATATTCAGCTCCTTTTGTGTGAAGATACTTTAAACTTTTATGATCAGTAAAAATATCACACCTTTCTCCATAAAGATAATGCCTCCAAATCTTTAATTCAAAGATTACCGTAGCTAACTCCAAATCATGTGTTGGGTAATTTTGCTCATGGATTTTCAACTGTCGTGAGGCATAAGTTATCACCATATCATTTTGCATAAGAATACACCCCAACCCTTTCTTGGATGCATCACTGTAGATCACAAACCATTCTCCACTACAAGGAAGTGTGAGCACATGTGCACTGGATAACCTTCTTTTCAACTCCTTGAAATTCTCTCCACATTCCTCCATCCAAACAAACTTAACTCCTTTCTGAGTCAACCTGGTGAGTGGATTAGATAATCGTGAAAAGCTTTCACAAAACGTCGATAATATCCATCCAAACCAAGAAAACTTCGGATCTTGGTTATTGTTGTTGGTCTCGACCGTCTTTCGATAACCTCTATTTTTGCTGGATCCACAGATATCCCCTCTTTTGAGATTATGTGACCAAAAAATGCAACTTTTTGAATCCAAAATTCACACTTGGTAAATTTGGCATAAAGCTTATCCTTTCTCAGGGTCTTCAATATAATTATCAAGTGATCTTCATGTTCTTCCTTGATCTTTGAATAAACAAGAATATCATCTATAAAGACTACCACAAACTGATCAAGATAGTCTCTAAAGACTCTATTCATCAGATCCATAAAGATAGCAGGGGAATTAGTAAGACCAAATGGCATCACTATAAATTCATAGTGTCCATACCTTGTACGGAGAGCCATCTTTGGTATATCCTCCCTTTTGACCCTTAATTGATGATACCCCGAATGAAGATCAATCTTGGAAAAGTATTGAGCTCCACGTAGTTGGTCAAATAAGTCATCAATGCGTGAGAGAGGATATTTGTTATTGATAGTGATCTTGTTAAGTTCTCGATAATCAATGCAGAGTCTCATTGATCCATCTTTCTTCTTAACAAACAGAACAGGTGCTCCCCAAGGTGACGCACTAGGGCGTATGAATCCCTTATCAAGATTCTCTTGGAGTTTCTTCTTCAATTCCTGCAACTCAATTGGGGCCATTCTAAAAGGTGTCTTTGAAATAGGCAAAGAACCCGGTATGAGTTCTATTGAAAACTCAACTTCATGATTTGGTGGAAGACCTGGAAATTCCTCTGGAAAGACATCATCAAACTTCTGTACAATGGGCATATTATTAATCGTGAGTTTCTCACCAACCATTTGAGATAAATAACCTTCATTCAGTGGAATCAAGACCCATAAGATGGAAGAAATTTCCACTGGAAGGTTATGTTCATCCTTGCATTGATAGACGATCAAAGATTGATCTGGAATATGAAATGTGACTTCCCTTATTTGAAAATTGATATGATATCTATATAGAGAAATCCAATCCATGCCAAGAATCACATCAAATTCCACTATAGTAAGGATCACAAGATTTTCAGGAAGCACTTTCCCCCAAACTTCAATCGGGGAATAATTATAAACTTTTGATGTGACTGTTGTGCCATTAGGTGTTGTCACAGCTAACTCAACATCTAAATGTTGAGGTAATTCAGTGATACTCTTAGAAAATTCTTCAGAAATAAAAGAGTGGGTGGATCCAGAATCAAATAAAACATTTGCTACTTTAGAGTAGATGGTAAGTGTACCTTTCACCACATCGTTATCATACTCCACATCGCTGATAGAAATTTCATGTGACTTTCCTTTGTCTTTAGCCTTAAAATTTTGTTGATGTCAATCATCATAAACAACCCTTGGATTAGGGAATTTATTGGCATAATTCCCCATCTCCTTGTACTTGAAACATTGAAGTGTAGTAGGTTCATTCTGTGTGTCCCTTCCTTTGTTTGCATCATTAGACATCTTCTTCCCATCATTGCGGCATTCAAATGCCCGATGACCTTTATTTCCACATTTGAAACATTTACTTGTCCCTTTAAGACAACTCCCTCCATGTTTCTTTCCACACTTTGAGCATAAGGGAAAGCTCATCTTCTTTTCAGTGTGCTCTTTAGATTTTCCTTTGAATTCCATTTTCCTCTTCTTATAAAACCCATATGACTGATGGGTTACTCCAATCTCCATCTCAACTTTGAGAGCACATCGAACGATTTCCTCATAGCTATTGAAGTCCCTTATGGATAAGGACCTTCGAAGACTTGGTTTTAAGCCAATAAAGAATCGATCGATCTTACTCTCAGGTTGGATAATAATACCAGAAGCGTACCTTTCAAGTCTTGTAAAATTTTATTCATAGGTACCAACAGATTCACCATCCTTTTGCTTCAGTTCAAGAAACTCTTTCTCCATCTTTGTTCGGAGAATACGAGGGAAGTACTTATTGAAAAATAAGTTCTTGAACTCGTCCCATTCCATGGACTCAATTTCATCCCTTTGCCTCGTATTCTTAATAAGATTCCACCATTGGTCAACATATCCTTCCAAACGATACAACGCTAGGATGACTTTATCATGTTTAGAACATTAAAGAACTGAAAATATCTTTTCAGTAGTACTAATCTATTGTTCAGCAACTAATGGATCAGTAGACCCGCTGAAAGAAGGTGGACTTTGCCTCATGAAGGATTCAACAGAATGTTGCTCCTTCCTTTTCTCGTTTGGAAGTCCTGCATGATTCATATCTTGAGAAAGTTGTGTGAGCATGGCTACAAGATTTTTCATTCCATCTCCCATAACGTTTGGTTGCTCAGGGGGACAATCATTGCATTTCCCATCGCATTCCCCATTAACACGGTTCCTTCGGGTTCCAGCCATTGACTAAAACCAAGAAGAATAGTGTGATCAACACTAATTATAATAGGAAAACCACATAATCAAGAATAAAATTTCACACTTAAGGTCTTATCCTAGGTTATTCATGGTAATTTCTAAAACACTAAGAGTGTGTTCTATGCTTAGAATTATCCTTAGGGTTCTTACTAAGGCTTTCACATCCTAGTTTCCAAAGGTTGACTATACCTTTCCTCTGATACCAACTATAACAACCCATACTTTACATACATGGTTAATAATTTAAAATTGAAGCATACTTATTACAACATATAACAAAACCATGAAAGGATCATATAGGTATAGTGTCTTTAGAAACTAGGAAACATAAACAACTGGTTCATAAAGCATCTACACTATCTCCCATTTATTTCATCATATCTATAGTCCCTTTTGGCATATATTACTTAATACCCTTCTTCCAGACCTGGGGAAAGAAAACTTACAAAAGGGTGATCTCAAATGCTCAGTAAGGGTAAACAAAAGAAATATCAATCACATCAAAATAAAAACATAACATTTTGGAAATCTTACCCTGCAAAAGAGATCATAATTTCATAACATGGGATAAATCATGGTAGTGAAATGTAATCCCAATAATCATAACATAAAACATGAAACTTTGTGGAATGCACACATAATCATAGAGAATCATTTCTTATTAGTCAAGACTCATTTTCAAGACTATCTTAGTGGACAAAGTCCATTTCTGAACCGAGTTCACTCCTCGTTTCAGTCCTGTTTTACTGAACCGGTTTAACCTGCCGTTCCAGCCATGTCAATCTCATGAGATATAAAATCTTTACCCAATGCATTGGAGGTAGATATAGGTCCCACCCATATCATAATTATACCATTCTTATGTGTGCCACAAAATCATAAATCATACATCATTGTATAACTCATGTAATAAAAATGGGATTCTTAAACAACATGACATCATAAAACAATTCATATAAGATAAAATAATTCATAAAAATAATTCCATCAAAACATAATCAAATCAATGTAATAATAGGGATATAAACAGAATCCTATATTATCTTAGATGGAAAATAATTTTGATAAAACACTTGAACTCCATTCTTGAGGAAAATATCCTTTCTACTTCAAAAACATTTTCCTTTATTAACATGTCATACAATTTTAAACTAAAAGAAGTTGATTAAAAATAAAATTGAAAACTTGTAAATGAAGATTCTTGGAAATAATCTTTTAAAAATCCAATCATGCCGTATACGTTAAAAATAAACATTCTTCTAATACTTTTGTCGGAAAAGTCAAAAAGTACCTCGTACGAAAAATGAAAAAAGATTCCTTTCATATATTTTACTAAAAACACACCGAAGGGTAAAATTGGATATAAACTATTTTATAAGGATATAAATATTACATATTGAGGAAACATGTATGTGGATGATAAATATTCCCCAGTAAATTCTGAAGTATAAAAAATCTCGGATAAAAATTGAGATTGTGAGATTTTCCCTTACCTTAGGTCCGATTTGCTTCATAAGTGTCCGAACCTCCTGTATAATGATTTAAATAATTTTATTGACTTATTACAGAATCATACTTATTCTTATGATATCATATATGGTCATATTCTTAGCCTCTTATTAGTAATATTTCATTATTACTTGTTATTCGGGTGTTTATTACTTTTTGTTCTTATGCGTGTTTTGTTGAATAAATTCTTATTTTTATTTTTAGGTTATAGATAACTAATTTACAGAATGGTATTAGTGTAATATATATCATATTCATTCATTCAATTCATTTATATAATCAATATGCAATGAAGATCATGTAGAACGAGTCGCATCACATCGTGGAGACAGTATTCCGTACGTACGCACGAGCGATGATATCATTCCCATGATCGTGGAATTGTATTGGAGTGTATATATACTATTTCAAAATCAATATCACTTTAAAATAATCATATATAGTCATTATTTACACCATTATACCCATCCAAGTAAGGTGGTGGTGAAAAATAGATTACACCACGGCGTGGAGACGGTATTCCATACGTACGCACGCACGGTGATTTCGTTTTCCGTAGGATGGATAGATGGTGAAATAGGGTTATTTCATACTTATAATAACATATCATTATATGATTTATACTGATGTTATTAATTCATAATGAAACAACTAAAGAAGAATAAGTGGAAGAAGAAATAAAGTTGAAAGAATCGGTAACAGACATTACCTCTTCTTTGAAGCGCCTCTTTGAGATCTCCTCTTAGGGCACTAAAATTGGTCTTTGAAGAAGACTAGGACCTCTAGGATGTTTCTAGGGAAGTGTAGAGGAGATATTGGCAGGGGTTGGACGAGCTTTAAGGCTCAAAGTGGTGTGAGGAAGAGAGGGAGGAGGTTCCCTTTTATAAGGGAGGAGAGGGGCACCTTTGGAATAACTAAAAATATTATTTTATTATAAAGTCAAATTCGGGTTTTAATAGATCCAAATTGATATATTTCTAATCTAAGGTGGGTATGGGTTGAAAACATCTCATCCAATAGAATTTAGACAAGTTTAGATATCAATTTTAACCTTATCATTTAGATTTAACTTTAAGTTAGATAATTTAACTTTTACCGTGTTTTCTTGTTTTCTTACACTATAAGGTTAATAAACTTACTATATCAAGCCAAACGAACCCCAAGTTGTTTATTATTAATATATATAACCTTATCTAAGTCATTTGGCCGAAACTTAGATTTTTAGGAATAAAATAACAATTAATAATATAGTATTTGTTTTAAAAACAATTTTATGTCAATTTTGACACTATTTGGTAATTGATTTTTGTGAAAATCATAACAGAATTATTAGTTCGAAATTTTTTAATTAAATCAATACTAACATGTAATATTAACATATAAAATTATTTTAATTCATAAAAAGTCTCAAATTACATTTATTTGGGTATTTATAACATCAATTATGTCAATATTTCATTAATAAGATAATTACTGCATCATCATTGTGTCATAAATAAATTAAATTATTTAATGTCTAAAAATTATAAATAAAATAAAATTATGTTGGAAATCTTTTTATATTTCTAATTAATATTTATAGTCGAATTTATCTTATGTATAACCCTATATTAAAAATGATTTAGTTATTAAACTTTGATTTTAACTATTTTAACCCTTATTTAAATAAATTGATAATAAATGTCCTAATCTAATCCAAGTGGGCCTAAATGGTCATATTTTATTCCTAAGGTTTTTTTTGGTCGAATTAAACTTATCCAATAGAATTATAACATGTGTTAGGGTAATAATAATAACACTTTTACCCTTAATTACCCTATTTACTTTTAACCGTGGTAAAAAAGTAAAAAGTTACTATTCACCAAAAATTATTTTCATCTCATTGAACCAAATTTTAGTCCTTGATATTAACCGTGTCTCTTGGATTTTCTAAATTCTACTCACAGAAGCGGTAAAATTAAGTTTTATGAAAAATTCAGTTTTTTTAACTACCACTTAGTGGTTTCACTATTCATCAAAAAATGAAAGTTTCCAGAAAAATACCAAAAATTAGACCTAAGCTATATTTGATATTATGAATTCAAAAATGATGTTTATTTTACCAAATTAAAAGCATATCAGTTACATTAACTAATTTAAAAATTAATTTCCATCGTCAAAACAAATAGCGTGTTTTTAAAAGATAATAACTATCAAAAGATTGACACTTGTTTATGTTTGGTTTAAATGTGAAATTACATCCAATGAACAACATTGTATTAAATTGTAAAAATATATTCTAAATATACTTTAAAACCACTCAAATTAATAATTTATCACTATTAATTATTTCGATTAAAAAAGTTGTTTTTAATTAAAATTTAGTAATTTTCACTATTCATTAGAATATGAAAGTTATTCGAAAAGTACCAAAATTTCACCCTAAGCTAATTTTGATATTCCGAATCCAAAAATGAAGTCCATTTTGAAAAATAAAATTTACCAAATTTCAAAAATTGGTTATTGGTATTCATAACAGCTAGTTTTAATAATATTTTAATAGCATATCATTGTTTAGTGAAACTCGGTATTGCGTACGATGCAAGCTATTGAGGAAGGCCGCAGTTGCGTGTAAAGCAAGCCAAGCCAGTGCTGTGTGTAGTGAAATATTCCTTTGATGATTTATATAACATAAAAACAAAATATTTCTCATAAAAGTCTCGGGTGTTACAGATACATAGGTGTATTATTATTACAGTATAATACAATATTTTATATATGGTATGTAAGTTCATTAACACCATCCTTTATACATTTCATGTATGGTATGAACGAGTCATATCACTTTGAGAGGGTGGTAGTCCGCACTTCCTCAAATGAAATTATCATATATATACAACATGAAAAGAATAAAGGTATTCTATAAAATAGAATTAAAGAAGATTATAGATAAAATAAATATCATATATAATTACAATACCACTATAATGGCTACCAGAAGAGGTGGTAGTAGAAGTTTGAACAATCATCATTTCGTGAGGTAGTAGTTCTCCGTCCATATAAACATTATGTTCTATACCCATTATATGGAGATGTGTGTAAGTTTAGTTCAAATAATTATCATAAAAACAACCTAGTATATTTATTATATTGTTGTTTTTATAAAATAAAGGAATAAAGAGAGTTTAGAGGGTTGTAGAAGTAAAATAAAAGAAAAGAACTTAAGAGGAGATGTTACCTTTAAATCGGGTAACTCCCTTTGGTTTGAACCAAAAGGCTTCCTTGAAGTGCCTTCTTTCTAAGGTAAGGTTTCTAATAGGAATATAGGGATGTATGGACCTTAATTGGGAAGAGGTTGGATGAGTCAAGTGGCTTGAGAGGTGTGAGAAATGGGTTAGATGTGAGGGATTTTTATAAGGGGGAGGAGGGGCTCTTTAGGAATGTTTGAAAATATTATTTTATTATATAATTATTTTCTATTTATAAAAGTCCAAAACTCATTAAAGTATAAGATAAGATGACTCATGTTCTAAATAAAATCATCCAATAAAAATTGGACAGGTTTTGGATATTGTTTTAATTTTTTTAATCTCATTTATTAAATCATTCTTTAATGAGGTAAACACTGCATCATTATTGTGTCATAAATAATTTTATTTATTTGATGTCTAAAAATTATAAAACAAATACCATAATATAGTAAATCTTTTTTATATTTAAAATGAATATTTATAGTCTAAAGAATAACTTATATAATCCCTTGTAAAAATTATTTTACTAAAAGATATATGTTTATTTTATTTTTGTCTTTAATTTAAATTAATTAATATAAAGTGTCATTATGACTCTCAAGTGGATCCATGGGGTCCCAAAATAGACCCAAGGATTCCCATGGTTGTAAATGTATCAACCAATAGGAATAGGACACATGTTAGGGTAATTTAATATTATTATAATAATATTTGTTTACCCTTATTTACCAAATTTACCTTTTAACCAAGGTAAATAATATATTTACTGAAGTAAATATTCATAATGTCTAAAAATAAAAGTTTCCTATTTACACAATTTGGACCACCTGATTCCAAATATGGAATCCATTTTTTTCCAAATTCAAAACATAGAAGTGGTATAAATTAATTAAAAATTAATTCCTGTTGTCAAAACAAAAAAGCGCGTTTCTAAGAAATAATAACTATCAAAAGATTGACACTTATTTATGTACAGTTTAAATGTGAAATTACATAAAATGACCTAAATCATATCAAATTACAATAATACAATCTAATGATACTTTAAAACCACTCAAATGTATAATTTAACACTATAAATTATTTCGATTGAAAAAGTTGTTTTCAATTAAAATTTAGTATTTTTCACTATTAATGAAAATATGAAAGTTATCAGAAAAGTACCAAAAATTTATCCATACTAAATTTTTATGTCCCGATTCTAAAGAATAATTTAATTTCATTAAATTGGATATATAAAAGTGTAAAATATTGTTTTTAAAAAAGGTTCTCCATTAAAAGGAGGTAAAATTACATTTTTGAAAAATACTTATTTTATCTGAAAAATGAATTTGTTCTTATATATGTCTAAGAAACACATAATATGGATTCTAAAATTATATGGAGTATATAAAATTTAAAATTCAGTTAATACTATTCATAACCATTTTTTGAACGGCTGGTTTGGTAAGTCGTGGTGTGCTAGAACTCGGTGTTACGTGTAACGCAAGTTATTGAATTAATTTGAAGAGATAACGTACTATGAAATCTTGGGGTGTTAAATTCTCCCCTCCTTCAATAAATTGTTTTCTCAAAATTTGAAATTTTTCTTTGAAAATAAAAGGTTATAAATAGAAAAATACCTTTTTGTAAAACCCACACCGGAAATTGGGTTAATGAAATTTAGTCTTAATAAGAGGGAAAGATAAATGAAAAAGTCACAAACAAATTATGATCTCAATTATGAGAATATTGGTGGAAATTTTAGACAAATAATTGGAGGAAAAATGTTAATATTTATAGGTAGTGATTGAGGTCATCAATCAAAAGTAAGTGTAAAATTGAGGGCCGTAAAACCATCAATCTATGATGATTTAAAATATCATCAGTTCAAAAAAACATAAGGTATTAGGATAACACATTTTTGGTTTTAATATCCCTTCCCTAAAGTTCAATTTATTCATAGAATAAGAGTAAAAAAATACTTTACAAGTAGAGTTTAATCCTTCAACTAATTCCTACCACAAACTCATCTTTTAATCCAAAAGATAATAGAATTAAAAAATATTCTATTTATCTTAATCGTATAGGGTTCCAAAAATAATGAATTTATAAATCATTTTTCATAATATTTAAAAAACTACATTACACAAACTTGGACATCACGTAGGCCAACAGTAGGTGATGTACCCTTATCACCCTTTGGTTGCGGGTTCAAGTCTTGTGGCCTTGCCAGACGTGATGGGTTATCGCCCGACCTCCGGGTTTTCCTTTTTATGACAATCCAAAAATAATCTTAATAAATTATTGAACCTTAAAAATTGTATCCAATGTAAAATATAATATATTCCAACTTTTAGACTTATCCACAATACTTCTGTCCGAACTCATAGTCCAAAATTTATAAGGAAGGTCACATAATATACATGTGAATACCTTCATCGTGTATTCTCTTAAAATGTGGTAATAAAATGAATTGCCAGAAAACCATATTTGAATAGGTATGTACTGACTTATTCCTTCTGTAAATCATAGAATACTGGATATACTCCTTAAATCCAAAAATCTTGTAATCACTAACAATGATGGAATAAAAAAACATTAATTAGTTCCAAGGTAGTCCATAATATCCAATATAATTTATCCAAATCAATCATCTCTTATTCCAAAATCAAAACCACAGTATCGGGACCATATTAAAGTTTATCTTTCCTTAATCCATGTATTTTCCAAAAATTTTATCTTACTATTGAGTCACTTTTCTTGGTACCACACAATCTCAAATCCTTAATGAAATAGTACTGTAGTACAATCCTTATATACTTAATAATTATTATAATCAATACATGGTTTATACAACACTAAAATGACATAATTCTTTAATATCAACATAAGAAAACTAGTCATTACTCTTTATCTTTGATAATATCATAACTTGATTATTATCCAACAACATTATTTGCGGTATACTCTGATGATTGGTACATTGATTTGCATAGTGTCCCAACTCCTTGCAGATGAAGTATTGTACTTTTGAAACCTTTTTCTTACCCTTGAAATCACGTACTTGGTGTCCTTTTTCTCCACACTTATAACAATCTACCATTCCCTTCAAGAATTTACCAAGGTGATTATTTTCACAGTTATCACATATGGGAAAATCTTTCTTTCCCTTATTCCCTTTATCCATATTTCTCTCTACCATCCTTTTCTTCTATGACTTCCCTTCAAATTCATAGGACTTAAATAATTATTTACTTATCTTATTAACACATGATAATATTTTTTCATATGATGATAATACATGGGAGACTATTTCCTTTCTAAATGTTTGCATAATACCATGAAATATATGATCCTTCTTTCTCTTTGGATCATGCATTTTGTTGGAGTTCTCATTCCATCCACTGGGTGCCATTTCTAAACAATGGAATACAGTATGTTAGTTTATGAATCGCAATGCATAATTCCAAACTTGTAAAATACCTAACGTAAATTGAAAATATTATGCATATAATCTATAATCATAAAAAATGTTTTCTTTGAGGAAGTATTTAATCCTAAATCCTTCATAATGGCTTGTAAAGAAAATTTGAATTATCCTAAGTATATCTCCTAGGATTGTCGTAACCAAGAGTGCAACAAGGCCTGTTGTCGTGTACCAAGATACCCTGAGTCAATTCCAAAACTCCTTGTCGGAGTTTTCACTTCTAGGTACATCTGTGCCAAAGCTGCCTCTACCTGCTCGTATCCAAACATGGATGATTACTTGGAAAATTCACAAAATCTCTATATTACCAAAATTCTAGGATGTTATTCTATACTAATCCTCAAAGTATACATTAGGGTAATGTTCTCTAATCAGAGTTTTTCTAAATCTAGTTTCCAAGGTTATTTCTAAAATTTATCTGATACCAACTATAATACCCAAACCCCAGAAGCCTGAAGTTGGTGCATTATTTTAGTACATTTGAATGATTACAAGGAATCAAGTCCCAAAGGACCGATCAGTTTAGTAGTCTTGGAGAATAGATTAGATACATGGACGTTACATTACACATTCAAACATAAAACACAACATAAATAATCCATTGTGAACACCATTATTACCCTAGATTAACCCTGCATATCAAACATAATACACTTCTTAGAATCCTAAGAAAAATAAAATATAAGAAAGGGGTGATCTCAGATGCTTAGTAAGGATAAAAATTAGTGGAAACTGTCATAAATATGCATAAACATTTAAGGAAATGTATAAAACTAAAACAAAATCCTTTTAAACTTAAACTTCTGCATAATATGGAAAAGATAAATCAAATAATGGCATTTACTTATTCACATATACATTCTACTAGTCGAATAATCACATGTAATATCAATAGCTAATTTCATAACGATGGAATGCATAATGCCGAACATAATAACCACATAGTCAAGGCCTCATGCTAGGACTACAAATAAGATCTTGTCAAGGCCTTTTTCCAAGACACTAGATTGTCTCATGAGACCTACCGATGTATCAAGGAGCTATAGCAGGATCCACCTGTCACTTACTAAGTCCAATGCATTCCTCATATGAAAATATTGAAACATAACATAAAAATTCATATTAAAACTAGAATACGAAATGTTAATACATTAACCATAAACCATGAATGGTATAAGAATAGCACATCCACAGTAAAACATAGCATAACTCATTCAATACAATATGGAAGATTGTATTATAATAAATCAACCTCAATCAAGAATAATATCTAGTAAAGGATGTTGACATAGTTAAAAATGATTAGTAAAACTCTTTGAGAGAAATATCCATTTTTCATGAAATCATTTAAAAGTCCCACAATTTAGAAGGGAAGAAATTTAAAATTCATTTTTGAATTAAATTTTCCCATACCACTTTGAAACTTTTGAAAGTAATTAACATTTTAAAACATTCATATCCATATAGATAAATCCTTAAAACCATTTTTAAAACATGGACATTAATGAGAATGATTTAGAAGAATAAACTTTCAAACCATTTAAAATTATGTTTTAGTTAAAGATTCCCTTAAAAGAATGTTTTTGAAAACTCTTTTATGAATCATGGACATGTATAATAAATATGTCCTAGTAAAAAATTACACATAAACAATCTCAGATAATAATGAGATTGAGGAATTAACCATTACCTTGTACTTTTCCTTGGTTGAGGGTACTTTAACCTCCTGTATAATAGTTAAATCATTGTTATTAAATTATAAAAGAACCAAACACATAAATATGATATCATATATGATCTTATAATATTGCTGTATTAATAATATTTTAGTTGTATCATTATTTCAGGTGTTAACTAATTCATTTTTTCTTTATATGTTTTGTTACGTAAGACATGTTTGTTATGGATATGATGTATTTTATTTATATCCAGAATGATATTAATTTATTAAAAATTATTTTTAATAATCAAATGAAAATTATTCTTTAATGGTTATGATGAGGAATGAATCTCATCACGTTTGTGGAGACGGTATTCCGTACATACGCACGAACTTTACTTCGATTTCATTTTTTTTATTTTAAAAGGAAAGAAAACCAAATGATACATAGGTATATTATTATTCCAGTATAATATAATATTTTATATATGTTACGTAAGTTCATTAACACCATCCTTTATACATTCCATGTATGGTATGAACGAGTCATATCACTTTGAGGGGGCGGTAGTCCGCACTTCCTCAAATAAAATTATCGTATATATACAACATGAAAAGAATAAAGGTATTCTATAAAAGAGAATCAAATAAGATTATAGATAAAATAAATATAATAAATATCATATATAATTACAGTACCTTCATAATGGACACCGTAAGAGGTGGTAGTAGAAGATTGAACAATCATCATTTCGTGAGGCAGTAGTTCGCTGTCCAAAGAAACATTATGTTCTATACCCATTAGATGGTGGTGTGTGTAAGTTTAGTTCAAATAATTATCATAAAAAACACCTAGTATATTGAGTATATTTGTGTTTTTATAAAATAAAGTAATAAAGAGTTTTTAGGGGGTTGAATAAGTAAAATAAAATAAAAGAACTTAAGAGGAGGTGTTACCTTTAAATCGGGTAACTCCCTTTGGTTTGAACCAAAAGGCTTCCTTGAAGTGCCTTTTGCCTAAGATAATGCTTCTAAGAGGAAGATATGGATGTAGGGAGCTTAATTGTGCTGATTTTGGATGATCCAAGTGTCTTGATAGGTGTGGGAAATGAGTTAGAGGTGAGGGATTTTTATAAAGGGGAGGAGGGGCTCTTTATGAATGTCTGAAAATATTATTTTATTATATAATGATTTTCAGTTTATAAAGGTCAAAAACTCATTAAAGTAGATTATAATATGACTCATGTTAAAATAAAATAATCTAATAAGAATTGTACAGGTTTTGGATATTGTTTTAATTTTTATAATCTCATTTATTTAAATCATTCTTTAATGAGGTAAACAATGCATCATTATTGTGTCATAAATAATTTTATTTATTTGATGTCTAAAAATTATAAAAAAAATACCATGATGTAGGAAATATTTTTATCCTATAAATTAATATTTATAGTCGAAAAGATAACTTATATAACCCCGTGTAAAAATTATTTTACTAAAAGATATATGTTTATGTCATTTTTGTCTTTACATTAAATTAATTAATATAAAGTGTCATTATCACTCTCGAGTGGCTCCATGGGGTCCCAAAATCGAAAAAAGGATGACCATGGTCATACATGTATCAACCAATAGGAATAGTACACATGTTAGGGTAATTTAATATTATTATAATAATATTTTTACCCTTATTTACCAGATTTACCTTTTAACCATGGTAAATAAAATATTAACTGAAGTAAACATTTATGATGTATAAAACTAAAAGTTACCTATTTACACAATTTGGGCCTCCTGATTCTAAATATGGAATATATTTTTCCAAATTTAAAACATAGAAGTGGAAAAAAATAATTTAAAATTAATTCCCGTTGTCAAAACAAAAAGCGTGTTTTTAAGAAATAATAATTATCAAAAGATTGACACTTGTTTATGTCCAAATTAAATGTAAAATTACATCCAATGACCTAAATTATATTAAATGATAAATATATAATCTAATGATACTTTAAAACCACTCAAATTTATAATTTAAAACTATAAATTATTTCAATTAAAAAAGTTTTTTTTCAATTAAAATTTAGTATTTTTCACTATTAATCAAAATATAAAAGTTATCAGAAAAATACCAAAAATTTATACAAACTAAATTTTTATGTCCCAATTCTAAATAATAATTTAATTTCATTAAATTGAATATATAAAAGTTTCAAATATTGGTTTTAAAAAAGGTTCGTCATTAAAAGGTGGTAAAATTTATTTTTTTTGAAAAATACTTCTTTTATATGAAAAATGAATTTGTTCGTATATTATTTCTAAGAAACACATAATATGGATTATAAAATTATATGGAGTATATAAAATTCAAAGTTCAGGTAATACAATTCATAACTATTTTTTGAATGGCTAGTTTGGTAAGTCTTGGTGCGCTCTAACTCGGTGTTGCATGTATCGCAAGTTATTGAATTACTTTGAAGAGATAAAGTACTATGAAATATTGGTGTGTTACAGATGGGAATAATAAGTAGCACCATCAACTTTTTCAACAAACTTATTATCTTTTGAATGAAAAACTAATTTCTTTCTGGACATCATATCCTCACTTATAAAAGAAATATTTTCTCAATCTGTGTATGGTTTTTTCTCCACTTTGAAAATCTCCATACACTTGAAAACCATCTTACTAATAAATAATAGAAATATAATTATCTTTGACTTGATTTAGGAAGTTTTTATACTCCACAATATAATAAAGACAAACTTGACTAAGTAAATCTTCCTCATATTTACAAGATAATCAATTATGAAAAAATATAAAACCTTAAAAGTATCTCTATCACCCTTATTGGAGATAATATACCTTTTCATACATAGAGATATGAATCTATTTTCCAGAGTCAAATGATATAATTTTTTAACTTTAGCATAAAATGAAAATAGAGAATCTTCAGCTTTGTTCTTGTCAAATGTTTCGAGTTTGTAAGGTAACTTATGAGAAGGTAGGTAAGCTTCTTCTTTTAAAGTAAATCTAACTAAGTCATTTAACATTCTATAATAAATATTATAGCGCTTACCAAATATATTAAAGTAAAACTTTTCCTTACCATCTTCCTTAAAAAACTGAATTGAAGCATAAAATTCAGAAACTACCTCAGGTTAATATAAATCAAAATATCTATCTGGATTCTCGACACAAACTGATTCTCATCCTTAGAATGAAATAATTATCTTTATAGTAAAACTGTACTTGTCAAACCATAACCTCTAAACAAGATTTTCCTAAAAAACAAACCACTTAGCATAGTCTTCCTTGGTTGTTATCAGAACTGGATTTGATACTTAAGATCAGATGTAAAAGAAGATTATTGTACTGGAGGATTTAATGGGTGTATCATCTCGAGAGAAACAAATATTAAGGATCAATGTGGGACATAGGATGACCCACCCTTACATAGGCACTTTGGGTGACAATTCGACTTTCATAATGAAACCAACAGTTGTTATTGAAACCCTTTTTGATGTGACAACCAAAATTTGATTGAATATTTTTTTAATGTTTATTTGAACTCTCAAAGTTTTAAAACTTTTATCAGATCTAGGATCATTCCAATTAGAAAAAGTTTTAAATTTTTGAAAAAATAAGGTTTTATAAAACTAAAAGTATAACAACAAAAATTATAAACTAAAGTAACAAAATAGTGAAAAAAATAAAATAATAGAGGGGTAACTTTCAGAGTAGAAAGTTTCGTCAATATGATTAACCTGTTCTTTTTGGTTTTTCTAAAATAAATATATTATTATTGTTTTGAAATAAAGTCTAATAATGATCATTAAAAAAATTATTATCATACTTTTTAAAAGTAAAATTTATTATTAAAGTTTTTAAAAAATAAACTGATTAAAAAATATTTTTAATCCAAAAATTTTATAAAAATTTTGATTCCAAAAATTTTATAACAATCTATGAGTTTGGAAAATGATTTCATAATTATGACTCTAAATTTTTTTATAAATGTTTGAGTTCAGAAAATTCATTACGATAAAAGTTTCGAAAAAAAAAATCAATTTAGAAAACTAAAATATTTAATAATATCTAAAAATCTTTAAAATAAAACCATATATACTCCTCCTATGAAAATGAGTTTGTTAATGTAAGGAGATGGGTAAACAAGAAGTAGATATGAATTATTACTTAACATTGATCATTACTAGATTATGTTTAATGTATTCAAATCTATCAAAACTAAGAGGTTTAATAAAAATGTCAGCAAGTTGTTTTTCCATTTTGATGAATTGTAAAATTATATCTCTTTTAAGTGTGTGATCTTGATTGAAATGGTGTCTTATATCTATGTGGTTAGCACATGAGTGATGTGATGAATTTTTACTTAAATAAATAACACTCGTATTATCACAAAGTATTTGATTTTTAGTAAAGCTCATGCCATAGTTTGTGAGTATGTGTTGTATCCACAACAATTGGGCACAACAACTTCCAACTGCTAAATATTTATCTTTAGTAGTGTAAAGTGATATTGAATGTTTTTTCTTTAATTACTAATAAACTAAAGAATCTCCTAATAAATGAAAATTTCTATATGAACTTTTTCTATCCATTATACAACCACAAAAGTCATCATCTGAAATACTTTTTAGTTCAAAAACATTTCTCAAAGAATATAATAAGCCTAAATCCATAGTTCTCTTAAGATAACAAAAAAATAATTTTATATCTTTAATATGGGATTATTTTAAATGATAATGATATATTTCACATAATAATAATGAAAACATTAAATTTGGACGACTAGATATTAAGTAAAGTAAACTTCCTATCATACCTCTAAAAGTATTCAGATCATCTGGTTTCTCAGCCTCATCAAGATTTAATGTATTATAGGTACTAATAGGAGTATTAATACTTTTATTATTTTCATATCAATTTTTTTAATAAGATATTTTATATAATTATTTTGAGATATAAAATTTCCTTCTAGTTTTTGTGAAATTTGAAAATGAAGGAAATATGTTAACTCACCCATCATACTCATTTAAAACTTATAATTCATAAGATATCCAAAGTAATATGTTAAATATTTTTGAGTTGAACAAAATATAATTTCATCAACATAAATTTATAAAAAAATAATATTTTTATTAACTTATTTTATAAAAATATTTGGATTCGTAGCTCCCGTAACAAAATTGGTTTTTAACAAAAATCTATTTAACCAATCATACCAAGATCTAGGGGCTTGTTTAAGTCCATATAAAATATTTGTAAGTTTATAAACACATTCAAGATGTTTTTCATTTTCAAGATTAGGTGGTTGTTCTACATAAAATTTCACCTAAAGATATTCACTAAGAAAAGTACACTTCACATCTATTTGAAAAAGTCTGAAATTAAAAAATGCTGCAAGGGATAAAAGTATTCAAATAACTTCAAGTATTAATACAAGAGAATAAGTTTCTTTATAATAAATTCCCTCATGATGATTACATCCCTTAACAACAAGTATATATTTCTTTCTAACTATTATTCCATTTTTATCACATTTATTCTGAAATATCCATTTTACTCCAATTATAGAAGTTTTTATAGATCATTCAACTAAAGTCCATAATTTTTTCATTTCAAATTATTTGATCTCATATTGCATTGACTTAATCGAATCCTCATCACTTAAAGCCTCTTTAGGATTATTAGGTTCAAATTGGGATAATAAAACTAGATGTTCAATTTTATTTATTAAGGAACTTCTAGCCCTAAATAGTTAATCTACATCACTAATGATACTTTAACTAAGATGATTCCTAAGAAACAACTGACATATTGGGTTTTAAAAAATATATTATTCAACAATGTATAAAAAATATTTATAAGGCATAACTTCAAAAAAATATTGTTGAGATATTTACAAATGAGAATAACTTTCTAACCCATGTTGAAAACCAGTTTTAGAAATAACATCCAAGGATGTAGGTTGAGGTTGTTTGAAAACAAAGGGATCAATTTCATCAAACTTAACAAAAAATATTTCCTCAATAATAAAAGAATTTTTATTTAAATATCTATAAGCCTTAGAAATATTGGAATGACCTAGAAATATTCCTTCATCAGATTTGGGGGAAAACTTATGTAAGTTATTTTTAGTATTTAGAATGAATACTTTATAGTAAAAAAATTTTAAGTAAGAAACTTTTGGTTTTCATCATATCCACAACTCATAATGAGTTTTATTAAGAAAATTTCTAATTAAAAAACGATTTATAATATAGAAGAAAGTACTAACCGCTTCAGCCGAAAAATGTTTAGCAACTAAATATTCACTCATCATGGTTCTAGTAATCTCCTGAATAATTATATTTATTATTTCAACTACAAAATTTTGATGGGGAGTTCTAGGTATTTAATTGTTATGTTAAATACCTTTCTTACTACAAAAATCTTCAAAATATGAATTTTTAAATTCTCCACCATGATCACTATGAATAGTTATCAAGGAGAGGTTTTTCTCATTTTTAACTATGGCTACAAAAGTTTTAAAATAACTAAATGATTCAGATTTCTTTGTGATAAAATAGACTTGAGTATATCTAGTGTAATCACTAACTAATACATATATATAGTATTTTTCACCAATACTTATAGTTTTTATGGGAAAAAATAAGTTAATATGAACTAACTGTAAAGAATAAAAAGTTGTAACTACACTAATATATTTAAAACTTGACTTATGTTTCTTACTATATTGATAAGGGTCACAAAATTTTTAAGTATCAAACCTAATTAATGCTAGATCCTTAACAAGTAATTTATTAGTCAAATTAGATAATTTTATTAGGTTATAATGTCCTAACCTTCTATTACATAACCAATATTGATCTTCCATTGCACTAATACAAGGTATGTAATTTCTCCTAACGTCTTCTATGTTTAGCATGTAAACATTCTCATACCGATTGACATAAAGACTAAATTCATTCTTGGAACTATGTACTAAACACTTATCATTCATAAAGTTTATAAGGTAAATTTAATTACATAATTGATGTATGATTATTAGGTTGTGATTAATTCATACTACAAATAAAACATTTGAAGTAAGATATTTTCCAAGAAGAACAATATTACCTATTTTGATATTCTCTCCTTGAGCATTATCTATGAGAGTTACTTTGACACATTTCATCTTGATTATATTCTTCAGGAAATATTTATTTCTAGTCATGTTCCTGGAACATCCACTATCCATGTATCAAATGTTTTTATTGTTGGTACTTTCTTTACTATTATAAAAACAAAAATATTAGATTTTCGGAACCCAAACCTTCTTGGGTCCAGTATTGTTAGAAAACAAAATATTAGGTAACCACATTTGTCTGTTTTTTTATTTTGTGAAAATGTAATTTCCTTTAAGAAATAAGAATTATGAAAACCTAAATATTTTACTCTATTTAAGGAACAAATTTTCCTCTAATTCCCACCACTTTGAAACTTAGTAAAAAAAGGTGAACTTTTAGGAACAAAGTAATTGTTACTAAAAATAGTTTTTTTAATTTGTAAAACCCATTATGAAACTATTACCATGAGGTCTAATTTTTTTATAAATATTTTATTAACAGTGGTAAAATTTGATAAAAGTTTCTTCAAACTAGAAATTTTATATTTTCTAAATCTTTATCCTCATCAATATTATTTTTAGAACTAAGTTTTTTTGTAAATCATTAATACCAGAGGAAAATTTTTCTAAATCTTTCGAATTAGAATCCTTTTCATAAATAGTTTTTTCAATATCTTTTTAATGTTTTGATATTTAATTAGTCAAAATAGTTATTCTTGAATCTACCTTACCAAGTTTAGATTTGGCATTATCATGTTTTTTACAAATCTTACAATTTTCATTTTCTATTGTTTTTTCAAATCTAGTAACTTCATCCTAACTAGGTAAAGTATTATATTATACCGAGGAAGATTATTCATTAGAGATAAAATTTTTCTCATCTGGATAATTTTCATTAAAATATATATTAGTAATAGATTTACTTGTATGTACCTTTTCCATTAGGCAATGATTTACCATGGGAACTTTAGAAAAAAGACTAATGTTCCTCTATCTAAAACTTTCATTTTCAAAAGAGATTTAAAAATAATCTCCACAACAAAAACTACTTTTTTATAAGATTCCAAGATTTTATTTCCTTTAGACTTATAATATTTCTTGGAATTTATTTCTAAACCTATTTCCTTACTATCTTTACTTTTCAACTTTTTACAATCAGGCCAGATATGTCCATATTTCTTACATTCATAATAAGTGACCTAAAAATATTTCTTGTCACCTTTATCCTTATGAAATTTCTTATGTTGATACTGATTTTTTTATTTATAACTATATTTTTCATCCTCCTTGATAGATTATCTAATTCATTATATAAATATTATGATATACTAGAATTTGACTGAACAACAACTTTCTTTTTCCTTGAAGATTTTAAAACTTTCTGAGCCGACTGAACTTTAGATAGTACAATAGATTTTGTAGAAAAAGTAACATCATTATTTTTTTAGCTTTCCCATCATCCATTTAAGTCTTATATCATATTACATGAGATTTCAAATCAAATAATCAAGAGTAAGATTAGTTAACTTTATTGTATCATCCATAACAATTCTTTTTGATTCCCACTCATTGGGAATAATATCAATAATCTTTCAATAAAAATTTCATCATCAAGACATTTTTCTCCAAGAGAATATAAACTATAAATAATAGTCATACAACTTTGGTGAATCTTGGAAACTAACTCTCTAGGTATAAATTCAAAGTCTTAGTAATCAACTATATATATATCTCTTCTTGTTTCCATAATTTTGATGTACTAAAATGTGTCACTTCCAATTTACTCCAAATACCATTGGCTGCTTCACAAGATGATATCTGACTGTAGGTAGTCCTCATCATAGAACATAATAAAGTATTTCTAAATTTTTAATTCAACTGTTATTCTTATTTCTCAGCATTTTTTAAATAAAAAACTTCTTTATAAGGAATCTGTTATTTTTTAGTAAGAATTAAGAAGTTTTCAACTCCAGTATTGATCACAAAGGTTTTCATTCTATCTCTCCAATATTCATAGTCATTACCATAAAAAATTGGAAGTCAAATTGGATTCATATTATAAAGAGATCCAAAATTCATACATTCCATCTTAATACAATATAATTGCTTTTCTGCAAATACACATTAGTGTAAAAAAGTTTTAGAAAAAAAGTTTATATCAAAACTTTAACAACTTACAACAATTAAAGGAAGTAAAAAAACTCAGCAAGTATATAATCAGTAGAAAATAACTCTGATACCAATTATATGATCATAAGAGTGTCTTAGATGGTTATACTTATAAGAGGTGGGTGAATTGTTGTTTTAAAAACCTTTAAACAAAGAAAAACACAAACATCTTAAAGTAATTTTATTAGACTCGGACTTAGTCCAATTATCAGAGTAACAAAATCAAAACTAAAAAACATAATATTATATCAGAGTAAATATTGGAATCAAAATGAATATGATTAATGTGAAATTACATTTTTATCATATTTACAATCACACCGATAAAAAAATAGTATATAAAGTTAAGTATATAAAGACTAAATTTATATTACATGAATAATAGAATAGCAACTTGTAAAAATAAGAAATACTTTAGTTAGTAACAGTAAAAATGGATTACAATATATATTAAAATATTTAAATCTTTTAAACTCAAGAGTAAGGTAGTAAATAACCTTGACTACAAGTATCCATAGTTTTATACTTACTGTAAATTATATCTTTCCTTACTAGTAAATCCATTGATACGATGATTGAAATAAGCTCCGTCTTTCTATCCCCAAAAGCCCTCAATATGATGATGAATGTCTATCTTCCTAGCCCCAAAATATTTCAATCCAATGGATTAGAGTCACTATCTTACTATCCTCAAAATCCCTCAATTGTAACAATGATTGTACATGAATAAAAATGCAAAAGTTCCAAAGGAAGCAACCTGACATGGATTCCTTAGAACAAAAACTCTCAAAATAATTACAAATACTAAGAACGAGAAGTTCATGCTAATTAATCTTTATTAGAATTGAGAGTAAAAATGTATCATCTCCAAAATCTTAAAATGACAAGATATTTATATGTGACTATCCAATGATAATATTTCTAAGTTTGTTTCAATGACCTCATACAAGTGGCTCTTAACAGATCACAATGATCTATAATAACTGAAAGTCTGAAGCCATTTTTGTTTAATACCATTAAATTGTTAAAGATATTTATTATGATATAAGAAAGTCTATGTATTCTTATTATAAACTTGTATTATTTCGATGGACTTCCTTATCATTTATCAATACGATAATCTTTACGAGGATCAGTCTGATGGTCAAGAATTTTTTCAGTACGATAGGAAAGACAAAAATCTAACTCTTGGCATGATTAATGGTAATTTTAATATATAAGAAGCATAATCAATCCAATTATCATAAAAAATAATGATATTTTCATATTCATAATACATTAGAACTTTTTCTATGTATGGTAAAATATAATGTTTTCTATAAAAACATAATAAAACACGTGGGACATAAAAAGTTAGTAAACATGTTTTTAAGACACTTTTTGTGAATTCCAAAACTAAATGAATAGAAAAGAAAGAAGTAATACTTCTGACTCAATACCATGAACTTTATTATAGTACTCCCCAAAAATTATAAAGTCCATAGTTCTATTTAGGTTATATTCGATCTATTTACAAAGGTAGTTCATTTCTTTGCTATAAAATAAGATTTCTCCCTTAAAAAAAATCAAAAAGATATATATAAGGAAAGTGGTGATGCTTCACATAGTACCACTATCCATTTTATCTGACCAGTATATGAGGTTTACCCCAAGGTCCTATAGAAGTATTAATAAATATTTGGAGATAAATATGTTCTTTAGAACTATATATCATCCGTAAACAGATGGTCAGTCTAATATGAAAGTTCAAACTATAGAGGATATACTGATATATTTTTAAATATATTTATAAGGATATTGGGATCAATAAATCCTCCTAATAGAGTTCTCATATAATAATAGTTTCTATTAAATGGAACCATACAGGGATATGTATGGGAAGAGATATAGGACTCTAATTTTTTAGGATGAAGTTGAAGAGAGGAAGATAATAGAAATAACCAATATTTTCAATAATTTTACTTTTAATTTCAATTTTTTAATCCCAACAATTTAATATATTAAAGAAAATTTTAAAATTTTATGGTTTTAGAAATACTTTGAACTTAATTATAAAAATGGCATATTTTTGGTATTTTAATTAATTTAAGTTAGTTTTGTAATTTGGACATAACTTTCTTTAAACTAATCCAAATTAGAAAATTACTTTTTCATAGGATTATATATCCATTAGGATACATTTTAGTCAACTGGGAAAAGTGCTAAATCCAAATATTAGAGGCCCAAAAGGAGCTAATAATATGGGCCTTGGGATATATGCCTAAATCTAGTGACTTTCAAAGGTGAACTCATATCGCACAAACCACCTTACTAATTGAGTTGAGATTTTACATAAAGATAGAGAACACCAAGGAAGTATTTTTTATTTCCATATTCACATGTTATTTGGCTTCCTTAATGTTCATAAATTTATGGGAACTCAGTTCATTGAAATTCAAATAGTCGCCCAGGCTGGAATAATTTTCTAAAGTAAATATATTATAACTTTGGATACAATTGTTAAAAGAATATGATTTTTTGGGAGAACCCAAAATAAATATGGGAATAACTTACAATAATAATTTTTTTTCAAAATTAGGTCATTAAATGATACTACTATATAAAAAATTCTCATGGATATATTTGGATCCAAAATTTTCACCCCTCTTGCCTATAAATGTGCACATCCTCTTCCATTCAAATGATTTAGGTATTATTAATATTATAAGTATGGAGTTTCTAATAGAATAGTTTTATACTATTTTAATATATATTAGCCTTATTTTTTTTCTCATTATTACTTTTCAATTTTTGTGTTCTTCCACTGCACCTCTCTAATACTCATGATGATGAGTAACTAACCCCAGGCTTGGTCTTGTGGTAGGTTTTCTCGGTGTTTTTGAATTCTTGTTCTTTATTTATTAATGTTTATTTTATGTTTTAATAGGCTAGTGGGTTTATTGACGGATTTATGTATAAAATTTCCATCATTTTAAGATATTACCCTCAATTTTATTCAATTCCCCACCAAACATAATTTCCCTCCCTTCTACAGGACATGATATTTATACAATGGAGTTGAGTGTGTTTGAGGGAAGAAATGACATACAATGGAGTTGATTCTTGGAAGGTGTCACACTCATTATTAAGGTGTGTTCATTGATCTTTAATATTATAGGATGTGATATTTGGTGTGCTGAAGATATCTCCTAGGCATGCTAAGCTTCACACTTAAAGAAGGGGATAGTGGTTAATGTACTATGGGATGAACTATCAAACATAATTTAGAAAATAATAATGGATAGTGATGAAACCTAATAAGTCAATCCTAGGACAAGTTATTTCTTTTTAACACTATGGGATGAACTATCAAATGTAATTTAGAAAATAATAATGGATAGTGATGAAACCTAATAAGTCAATCCTAGGACAAGTTATTTATTTCTAAAATTTTTTAGTTTTTAGTTTATTACTTTGTTTTCATATATTTAATAATTCTCAAACCCCATTTCTTTATTTTTTTTTTCAAATATTAAAATTAATAAAAAAATTGGTATAGTGAGTGATTGACACCAAATATCCTTAAGATAATGACCTTGGTCAATCTCTATTATACAATTACTGAAAAATATTAAATATTTTATGAGTGCACCTGATGACGCTTATCAAATTGGAGTCATTATCAGGGATCCAAGTACTTAATCATTCAATTTTTCTATTCAAATTTTGTAAATATTTTCATTATTTTTTAAATAAAAACCCTTTCCCATGATTTATACAAACTGAAATTTTTCTACATGGATTTATTACTCATAGTTGCAATATTAAGAGAGATTGGTTAACAATGACATAGAAGCCTGATTACAAAGTATTAATGACACATTACAGAACATGGAGAGAAAAATATATTGGATAACTAAATATGCACATGCATCCTAGAAGTAGAAGCCATAGAAAGAACCAGTACAAGAAGTGGAAGAGATTTATCAACTTATTTTTAAAGATGAAGAACCCGAGTAGGCCTATAAGAAATTAAATGAAGATCCATTAGGCCTTTATTAACCTTTGATCAAGGAGTTATTTGAATAAAACATGATAGTTAATGAAATTATGAGTGATCAAATGAATTAGATGAGCACGGTTTATATTTTGTAGATTCTGAAAAGGTACGTTATTTTACCATCTATGATAATGAAAAATCAACACCTCTCCACCTATCTCTTGCTTTGGATGAATACGATGAAGATTCACCTATTGAGATATATTTTCCACAGAAATTTCCTAAGAGACCAAGTTTAAATCTGATTTACTTGAAGGAGAATACTTCTATATTTATTATTCTTGTTTTAATTTTATTTAAATTGATCTTTTCACTGACTTCCCTTTCACTGATTTTTTTAATATTTTTGATACAATAGATACAACTGAGAAACACTTGGATGTTATGGAAGTGGCCAAACAAGTAATGGTATAAAAATAAAAGATAGAAGAGGCTATGATGATGAGACTTCCTGATCTACAAAAACTTGTAAACCATATGGAGGAGGACATTATGGATGTCAATAGGGAGCACCCATATATCATATTCCCTCCCACTATGGACCTAAAATTCTATTTTCTTCTTTATTTAGGGTTGATACCTTTATTATATTATTTTAGGGTCTCAATTATTGGTGTATACTCATAGAAATTGGTAAAAGTAACATATAGTAGTTCATCTCAAAGAAAACACATCCACCTTCTGATAGAAAATAATCCACTCAAACTACCTAACTAGGGGCAGTAAAAACCCAGAACCCACTTGGGGGGGTCAAACCAATTTCTTTCCTCTTTTACCTTTCTATTTAATTTTATTATTTTTCATTTTTTCTTTATTTATTATAGTTTTAAATTAGTAGCATCTTGGATCTTAACTCAATTATACCACTTAAAAATAAATCAGGTCATGTATTTCATTTTCATTATTTTATTTTCTGCCAAATTAAAATTCTATATGAAAATATTTCTTGATGTAATTTAAACTAAAAATAGGGTAATAAATGTAATAAGTATGGGTAGGTATTAAAATCCATTTTTATGAATTTTTATGCATAATTCTATTTTATTTTTCATGTATTTTGTGGTTTTTTTATTTTTGGTGTGTTTTTAATATTCTTGATCTTAAATCAAATGATTTTGAAAATTCAATCCACCTCAGCATTTTTTTACAAATTTATTTATTTGAATATTTTAGGATTTAAATGATTTTTAAATTTATTTTGTTTCCTGATTTCCAATATTTTCATTTGATGAATTTTGATTGATTTTGAAACTCATGTGCACTAGTGTTTTCTAAATTGGAAATTCTACCCAACCTAAGAGGTTTCTAAACCCTTTTGATATATTATTAATATTTATATTTTTCTTTAGAGTCTTGAGATATGTTTTGTGATACATAAATTATTGTTTTTATCTTTTTCAAAGATACTAGAGTTCATAGAATGTGTCAAGTATGATTTAGACACCTATTTGAAAGAACATTTTACATTCAACTCTTATTTTGGCCTATGTTTACATATAACCTTTATTAAATCCCCTAGTATTCAGGAAATAACTAGTTAGGTATCCATATTAGAAGATATTTATCCCTTTACAACATTCTCTAGACGTTTATACATGAATATTTTTGAACTCAAGTGTGTGTGTGTATGGGGGGGGGGCTTTGTTTGTATTGTCCTGATTTGGAGGTTTTGTTTGAGTTGAAATGATAGTTTTTGCATATTTATTTTTTCTTTTATGGAAGAAAATTTTATGATGTAAAGATAAATGAGTATCCCAAATATAATTGAAATTATGGTATGGGGGTTAACCAATGCTTAAAGATCAGAAGTTACCTATCTTTTCATAAAAAATATGATGCTAAAGAGAAAATACAGATCTAAATTCAAGTTGAAACAATGATAAAAATGGGGAAAATTGGAAATAAATTTATAATTGATTCTAAAATGATAAAGTGTGGAATACCAAATAATACTAATAGGTGTTTTGAGGTGATTTATTTTAGAGATTACTGAGGATCACAACATTCTTGAGAAAAACATTTTTTATGCATTTACTTCACTCTAGAGCATAACCTTCCTCATTATGACTCAAATATTTTTACATTTAAAACCCACCAAGCCTCATCCTCAAAACAACACATGTAAAAGGACCCATGATTAGAACATTTAGGACTCTATGAAGTGGATATAATAGGAGGATAGAAATCCTATAGAGATCACACATGTTATTGAGAATGATAAAAAATCCACATTAAAAAAATATTGAGCGAGAGAGAAATATTTATCCAAGGAGATAGGTATGACATACAAATGAGGATTAACATGATATTGAATGGGTTTTTTTTATGATTTATGAGTAGTTAGATAATTTTGATCCATGTAGGAGGTATGGTATTTCTATAGAAGTGATAATTGAGTAGTGTTTTTATTTATTCTTTGGGAAGTTTGTTTTGACCTTAGTAAAGAGGATTTCCTATGAGTGCATTGTTTAATTGTGGGGAATATGATAGAGCCAATATTTTAAATAATTTTACTTTTAATTTCAATGTTTTAATACACAAAATTTAATATTTTAATCCAAAATTTAATTGTTTATGGGTTTAGAAGTATTTGAACTTAATTATGAAAATGACGTATTTTTGAAATTTTAATTATTTTAAGTTCATTTTTTAATTCCAAAATAACTTTTTATACACCGGTAAAAATTGAAAAATTACCTTTTTAGGATTCTATATTCATTAAGATACATTTTATTCAACTAGAACAAGTTCTAAATCCAAATATTGGAGTCCCAAAAGGAGATAATAATTCCGACCTTAGAATATATGAACAGATCTAGAGACTTTCAAAGGTTACTACTACAAAACTAGGTTTATCCATCCCTAGGGATTTAAAATTTATCTCTAAAAATTCTGTTAAATACTCTCTTTATCAGTGCTAAAAAATTCTATTAAAGGGGGTCTTTAACAATGCTTTTTTTATCACTGTTAAAGGTGGTCTTTAATAGCGTGAGAAAAAGCATTGTTAAAGGGGGACCTTTATCAATGCTTATTACAAGAACTGATGAAAGTATATTTCAAGAAAAATTATATTTCATTGAAAATAATATATTAATATATTTATATTTATATAAATATAATATATAGTTTTTCAAATATGTTTTAGATAAGGTAAATAGGCATTTACACTTAATATATAAGATATTTAGTGAAAATGGATTATAAAATAACTAAACAAATACTTTTCATTAATAATTTTATTATTATTACCAATTAATATTCATTTAATATATATTTGAAGATTAAAAAATCAAAAAATTAAAAAAGGATCTAAAATAAGTTGAAAATGTTACTCTAACTTCAAACAACCATAACTTTTGATCTGGGTGTCTGTTTGGGATCTACGACATATCAAGTTGAATCCTGTGAAGAGATCTAAACTTTCATGGCCATGGGGACCCCTTTAAATGTTTTTAGAGGCCAAAATAGATCCATAAGTCATCCAAAACCGAGTTTTTAGTCGAGTTACCACAATTTTTTTAACTTTCAACGGATTTTATGCCTCGTTTATGTGGGTGTTTTTGCCATTTTTCAATGGGTAATGAATTTATTCCCAGGTATTACATTCATATTGATATTATGGATTTTAAATTTTATAAATTTTCACAATGTAATTTTATTTATAATCAAATATATAAAAATATATACATATTTGTTTATATATTCACACATAAAAATTTAATTTTATAAATAAATAATTAAAAATATTTATATATAAAATATATTTATTAATATATACAAATATATAAATAAATATATAAATAAATATATAAATATATGGATAAAAAATGTGATGAAATATATATATAAATATATTGATAAATCATAAAATGTAAAAAAAAAACAGTATAATGTCATGGTAAAGGCACTGGTGTATATGATGGAGGTCTAGGGTTCGAAACTCGCTAGAAGTAGGGGTGCATGCAGGAGAATGAGATTAATTTAAAGTGTTGATAAAGGGGTGGGGGTGGGAAGCACTGATAAAGGGGGTTGGTTGGGGTATAGAATTTTTTTATATACCCTTTATCAGTGGGGCCTTTATGAGGGATTTTGTAGCACTGTTAAAGGACCCCTTTAATAGTGCTAAAAAAGCGCTAATAAAGGGGGCCTTTAATAGTGCTAAAAAAAGCACTGTTAAAGGACCCGTTTAACAACAATTTTTTAGCACTGTTAAAGGGGGCTTTTAACAGTGCTTTTTTAGCATTGATAATTTTTTTTTCTTTTAACCACGATTCAATGATCAACGCTTTTTTAGCACCAATAAAGTCATTTTCTAGCGCTATTAAAGTCATATTTTGTAGTAGTGTGTGGATCCATATATTATAAACTTATGACCCATTTGAGATTAAATTTTACATGAAAATAGAGAACATCTGAGAGAAACGTTTTTATTTATATGGGAACATGTTATTCTGCTTCCCTTATAGTCATAAATTAATGGGAAATCAGTACATTGGAATTTGAATAGTCATCAAAGATAGAATACTTTTCCAGAGTAAATATATCATAACATAGGCTACACTGGTCAAAAGAAGCTGATTTTTTGTGGAAGAACTAAAAAGAAATATGGAAAAAACTTTCAATAAGATTTTTTTTTCATATTAAATAATTAAATGGGGTTTCCATATGAAAACTTCTGTGGGATAGATTTAGAGCCAAAATTTTCACCCCTCTTACTTATAAATGTACACCTCTTCTTCCATTCAAAAGAGTTTGGAATTTTTCATTTTATTAATAGGAAGTTTCCTCTAGAATATTTTTATAATATTTTAAAATATAATATTCTTATTTGTATCTCATTATTTATTTTCACTTTTGTGTTCTTGCACCACACCTATCAAATAATAATTATGGTGAGTAATTAACCATAGGCTTGGCCTCAGGGAAAGTTTCTTTGGTGTTCTTGAATTATTATTTTTTAAATTATCAATGTTTATTTTCTATTTTAATTTGGTAGTTGGTGTATTTAGGGGGTGTTGTGGTGATTTTACATAATTTAAAGATATTATTCACTATTTTATTCTATTCCCTACCAAACATCATTTACCTCTATTATCTTTAGCGTGATCTTCATATAATGGAGTTGAGTATGTTCATGAGATGAAACAACATATGATGGAGTCAGGTCTTGGAAGGTGTCATACTCTTGATTGTGGTTTATTCCTTGATCTTGACTATTAGAGTAGGTGAGATTTGGTGTGCTGAATAGATATCCTAGTCATTCTAAGTTTCAAACTCAATGTAAAGGATAATGGTTCATGTATGATGAGATAAACTATCAAAAATAATTTACAAAATAATAATGGATAATGATGGAACTCAAGAAGTCAACCCTAAGTCCAAGTTATTTATTTCTAACATTTGTTTAGTTTTTACTGTCTTAAATTATTTTCATGCATTTCATTATTCTCAAACCCCATTTCATTCCTTTTTTTTTCAAATATTAAAAATAAGAAAAGTATTTAGGATAGTGAGTGATTGACACTAAATCTCATCAAGAGAACAACCTAGGTTATCCCCTATGTTGTACTTAGTAAAAAATAATAAATATTTTTTGATCACACAAAACAATTCTTATGAATCCTAACCTTATACAAGAAATGACAGAGAAGGTTCAAATGATTTAGTGGCATATGAAAGAGGTAAAAAGTTGACTGACTAGTCATGTAGATAATCTTCGATTAGATCTAGAGTTTAAAGTTGGTGACAACATTTTACTTCGAATATCTCTATGGAATAAAGTTTTGAGATTTGGGAAGAAAGGAAAGATGATCCCTAGATAAATCAGTCCATTTGAGATCCTAGATCATGTCATTGTCATAGCCTATCACTAGCACTACCTATACTCCTATATCTAGTGCACAATATGTTCCATGAATCAATTTTGTGACACCCCCATGTCACAGAGTGGTTATTTTTGTGTTATTTTAATAAGTGGAGGTCCGCATTGAGGTTAAATGGTGTTCTCATTCAAAACTTAGTTTTTTAGGTTTTTATACTATGAATGGTTAAGGTTCACAGTTAGGGGGAAAATGTTTGACCTCCCTTCATGAGGAGAATTTTAAGTTCATTTTGAACTGCTCATGGTTTATCAGCACAGACAATGCATGGTTAAGTCTAATCCATGGGACCCCTAAGAGAAATCATGTGGGGTCCTTGGTGTGTTTGAGGTGTGACACATGACTTTCTCATGGTTTGGTAAGACATGCTAAAATCATGCATTTGGCTCTGTAGTTTTTAACAGAGTTGTTTTCATGGATTCTTCATGGATTTTCAAACCGTATGGGGTACCCTCAAAGTATGTGTGAGTCTTGGGGTGATCTTGGAGTGTGAAACATAGTTTTTTTTCACCATGTAGACTATTGGGAGTAACCATACTACTTAAGTGTTTTAGGAGTAGTGGAAACTGCATAGTTGGTGCACAGTTTTCCTGACTATGCAGCCAAACTGTACGAGTTGTACAAGTGTTTAAAATTTTGGGTAATCCATAAAATTACCTTAATAAATAAGAGGTATTTCACCCCTATTATACCCCATAGGATTTGACCAACCCTAGGGTTCTTGGGTGGAGCTCCATTTTCTTCCTCCCCTTGGAGTATTGGCTTCCTTTAGTGTTTTCCAAGAAGATTTGAGGTGAGATCTTCCTCCTTTTCCTTCTTCTTCCCTATCTCACCCTTTTCACTAAGATTTGGATTCCACCATGAAACCTAATTAAAATGTGGTTAGATTTAAGGGTTTTGGGTGGGTATAATGATGGATATTTTAGTGTCTAGGGGTTGGAGGCACCGTTTCCAGTCCCATGGATATGGTCACCATTGAAGGCGATATGTTTTAAGAAATTTTTTCTTGGTTCCCACTTCCTTGAGGTATGTGTTACTATATAGTTTTTTCATTTTGGAATTATAATAATTATTTCACTTTCTAAATTACTTTTTATGAAATTATAATTATATATGTTAGCCTTATGATGATTTGGAAGCATTCCATTGAGTTTTATGATTGGAATAATTAGTTCAATACATGAATTTCATGTTTTATTGGTTAAAATGAAATGTTTTATTATTCTAAGATTCTTAAGAAGATACTTATGGATTTTTGAAATGATTTTCATGAGGATAAATGGTATTTAACCCATTTTTGGTTTTCAATGAGTGAAAACAAGGTTTTAAAAAGGGAATTTGGTTTTTAATTGAGGTGATGACCACTAAATGGTTTGAAAAGGGAAACTTTATTGGATTTAAAGAATATATTTGAAATGTTTGTGTGGGTTACCCCTTTTTTTTGAAATTCCTTATTAGATTTTTTCAATTTTATTTGATGTAAGTGATTGGGCTTTTGGTATTGTTTTGGTTTTAAAAGTGAAATACCATTATTATAGGGTAGCTTTGAATCATTTTAAAAGAAATGAGTGATTTATTTGGGAATATTAATATTTTTTAAGTGGTTTATTTTGGAATGTATGATGGTAATAAAGGCCTTTGGCCATGTTTTCGATTGTTAAAGAAGAGTGTAAAGAGCTGAACCCAATTTTCCAGAGTTGGTGCCTTATTACATTACATTGACATGATTACAAGAAAGTCGTATCCCAAAGGAATGAATAGTTTAGTAGATTTGCAAAGAGAGATACATAAATAAGTTCAACATTACAACTTGAAATGAAAAACAACAAATAATTTCCATTGGTAACATCCACCACTCTAAGATTATCCCTGCAAGTCAATCATAATATACCTCTTCATGTCCTGGAAAAAATGAAACATAAGAACAGGTGAGCTCAGATGCTAAGTAAGGGTAAGAAATACAACAGAAGATATTATAAACATAAACATTAGGCATTTTGAATAATTGAAAACACATGCCTTTAAAAATAATAAACTTGAACACATTATGGTAGGAATATAAGCCGAGTAATTATTTCCATAATAAAACATAATCATAAGTATTATACTTGTCGAATAACCATATGAACTATGAATTTATAGCTTCATAATGAGGGAAATTTATATTCCGGACATTCTAAGACATATTTTCAAGGCCTCTTCCAAGAAATATAAAAATGATTAAGGCCTCGTCCAAAACCATATCTAAAAATAGGAAAGGCCTTGGACAAGTCCATATCTATTTGTCTCATGAGACCTACCGATGCATCGAGGGGCTATAGAGGGCCCCACCTGTCACATAATAAGTCCAATTCATTCCTCACATGAACTGGGATAAATATTAATAACATATACATTCATATTGAAACTAACATATAAAACATAAATAAATTTTTCCGAGCATTAAGCATAAACAATAACCATTCAGAGTAAATTAGTGAATAGTTTTAAGATTGCACATCCACAATCAAACTAATCATAAAAAATTAAATTAAATATGGTAGATGATATCATAAATATTAATCCCAATAATACATAACAATCAACAGAAGTATTGAACCAGATGAAGATACTCTTATAAAATCATCGAGTAATTCTTGAGATAAATACTCTTTTACTTTGAAAAAATAGTTCTTTTGGAAAAGTGTTTGTATAAAACAAAAAATCAAGTAAGATAGTATTTTAATAATAAAATGAGTGATTTTAGAAATATAATGGTTTCTATAAAAAAATTATATAGTGCCCTTGAAAATAGGTAAGAATTTGAGAAATTCCCTTGAGTTAGGCTTGTATTTCAGGAAGAAATTTTGAAAGATCCTTTTAAACATACAATTCCACATAAATGAAGGTAAGATTCTGGTTGGTATAAATATATAGAAAATTCACAAATAATTTATGATGAGTACATATTAATTAATAATAATTTAATTGAGGTAAGTAGATAATAAAAGTAACCCAAATGAAAATGGAGGTTCGGGTGGAAAACCCTTACCTTATATCCAAAGGTGTTCCTCACTTGATCTTAATGACCTAAATAATAAAATTTAGGTTCATAAATTAATTATTCCATAAACTACTCTACATGTAATTGATTTAGTATAACCTTATTAGGTTAATTCATGGCCTTTTGATGGGTTAAGAGATTCATTTTCTTTGTTTGGGAGTGTTTTCTTCCTTGGTTTTCATGATCAGTTTACTTATATTCATGTATGGATAAACATGTAGAATGAGAATGGTTTTCCATAATAGAAGATGTATATTATTATTGAACAACCAGAATATTACATGGTTATAAATTTTTTTTGGTTATTGGGAGTGAAGAAGAATCATTATATACAACTTTAATGACAATTTTTTGGGTTAATTAGTGGTTTTTTTAATTTTTTTAAAGGTTGGGGCTGAAGCCTCATTTATTATTAAAGCAAATAAAAGACCTTTCTAATTGTTGGGTTTTTGACCACAACAAACTCATTTTGATTTATAAATCAATATCACATGTACAAAAGGATTCCAAAACCTTAAATAAGTTATAATACATATATTATAGTCTAATTCAACCATCAAAATAGTTGCATAACCATAATTTAAGGTGTTAATAGAAATTGAAAACCTGTCGTCCTTGAATGTGATAAATTAATACATCTCAGATGGTGTTTTCATTTATAGTATAAAGGAAGGAGAAATGAGAGATGATGAAGAATTATTCCTTAATCATAAAAACATTCCAGTACATGTAAGGTACTAGAGTTATCACAAAATTTGGATGAAATGATGTGAGGAATGAAAAATAAAAGAATGTAACTTTAAATAAAAGAAATGAAAAGAGGAATTTACCTCTTGAAGTAATCTTTCTTGAGAGCCTCTTTAGGGGAGAGGTTTTGGTCTTTTTATTAGACCAAGGGCTTCTGGATGTAGGGGAGGAGCTTCAAAGGATATTTTAGTAAAATTTATACAAGTAATAAGGCTTGAGATGAGTGAAGAGAAGAGGGGGTGGGTGGGTGGGGGTGGGGGTTATAGTGGAGTAGAGGAGGGTTTTCCCATTATTTTACTCATTATTTTATTATTTTTCCAAATACAACCAATAGTATTGATTATTATGACCAATAATAGTAATATGTTCATGTGAGTTTGAACCAAGTGTCCTTACATCAACTATGATGCTAGTAATAGTGAATTTAACTGATAATGTATATATACGGTAAATTACGGTATTTTACTATTCATAAAAAATCCGAGTATTTCAGAAAAATCCTAAAAATTCACCCTAAAAATTTTTAGATGTATAGAATTCAAAAATGAGCTCCATTTTTTTAAAATAATTTTCTAAATATTTTTAATTTAATTTTTAAATAAAATCACAATTTATTCAAAAAATAACAATTTTAAAACTGTAATTCGTTTTATATCACCTTGAAAAATTAATCAAGATTTAATTATCTTATAACCTTAATATAATAAAATAATAATATGATTTACTATTCACAAGGGTCATATTACTATTCATAAGAGTATGTTACTATTCACCAAAAATTAAGTTTATCTTACCAGACTCAAAATATCTTATTGAACACAACTGTGTATGTTAGTTTTTTGAAATTCAAATCATAGAGGCAGAAAAATTATATTTACTAGATAGGTTATAACAAAGTGGTGTTTTTTAGAGACTCAGTGTTTCATGCATTCAATATGAAATTTATTTGCAAAATCTTAGGGTGTTGCATTATCCCCTCCTTACAAAACTTTTGTCCTCAAAATTACCAGAATGTTACCTCACAAAATGATTTGGGTAGTTCATCATCATAAGCTCCTCAGGATCCCCTGTTTCCTCTTAGATTTTATGATTTTTCCAAAGTATCTTTACCATTAGAGTGGTCTGATTCCTTAACACTTGTTCTTTAGTGTCCAGAATCTGGATAGGCTCTTTACAGTAAGATAGGTCAGGTTCTAATTCAATACCTTCAGAAGTGAGGACATACGTTGGTTCTGGAATATAATTCCTCAACAATGAGACATGGAACACATTGTGTAATTTATAAAGGCTAGGTGGCATATACAAATGATATGTAACAACTCCAATTATCTCTATAATTTCAAAGGGTCCTATGTACCTAGGGCTTAGTTTCCCTTTCTTCCCAAATCTTATAACACCCTTCCGCGGAGATGCCTTTAAGAAAACATGATCTCCCACTTGAAACTCCAAATCCTTCCTTCGATTACCAATATATATTTTTTATCTAATTTGAGATGCTTTGATATGGCCTTAAATATCCTTTACCTTCACTGTTGTTTCCTCCACAAGCTCTAGGCCCACAAGCTTCCTTTCTCCAACTTCATCCCAACATGTTGGCGTACGATATCTCTTTCTGCAAAATGCTTCATATGGGGCTATTTGAATACTTTAATGGAAACTATTATTGTAGAAAAAATACACTAAAGGTAAATATTGATCCCAAATACCTTGCAAGTCAAGTGAACGTAATCTCAACATGTCCTCTAAGGTTTGGAGTGTCCTTTCTGATTGACCATCAATTTGTGGGTGATAAGAAGTACTCAATTGAAGCTCAGTATCCATATATTTCTGAATAATTTTCTAGAATTTCGATTTAAATCATGGTTCAAGATTAAGAAAATTGAGAGAGTTTATTCATAAAGTCTCACAACTTCATTGATATAGAGTTGTGTTAGGTGATCTAGTCGAAAATCCTTCCTTATAGTGAGGAAATGTGTAAGAACCCAGATCTTCGTTTCAGGTATGCCTTTCCTTTTCCTGGAGTTTTTAAGAAAAATGAAGTTTCTGGAAAATTTCAAAGTACACGCCGGGTACTTTCTGAGTACACACCGTGTACTTTTTGCCAGCTCGAAGCCGTGTGCTGGCCGTGCCCAGGCCATACACATGGTGTGTAGGGGTGACGTGGAGGCCGATTTTGGCGGAGTACGGAAAAAAACCTAGTACACACTATGTACTCTAGAAGTACACTTTTTTTCACTAAACGGACCAGGGTCGCGCCTAACGCACATAAACACCTTCTTCTCCAGGTTTTTCATCTGAGAGCGACCCGTACGGCCGGATCTTTCCCGAGCTCCCACCTCTCTGTCCGTTCTCCAATTCGAGCACGGTCTCTTGCGTTGGAATCACAACGGTGAGTTCTTCCTTCTTCTTGAGCCTTGTTTTCCAATTCCTCTTCTTTTCCATGTTATCTTGGTTTACATGTTTCAGGTGTTTTCTCAGATCTACGGTGATCTAGGGAGAATCTTTCATCTTGGTTCAAGTATATCGATCTCCTAGGATCGAGGTAGGTGGTTTGTGCCTTTCTGTAGGAGGTCGATGAGTATTTTGTGCAAATTCCACCAATACCCTTGAACAGGGTATTGCGTGTTCCTATTTTTCCCTTGTTGTATTGCCTACTTTGCTTGATTTCTAGAGTATATGTTTTGCCTGTGATTATGGTAGTTTTTACTATACTCTGGATGTTTTCCATGCTTGTTTCACTTGTTTGGCGTTTTTCCAGTTGCCATGCCTAGTTGTAGGATAGTGGAACTGTTGCTTTGTTATGCTGTTGAGCCTTAGAATGTTATCCAAGTAGTTCTTGAGGTTTACTTGGACAATACACGCGCGCTGAGCATGTTAGTTTCACACAGGACTATGAGAACCTAGTGTAGTAGACCACATGAAGAATAGACGTAAGGGCTTCTCCATAGTGTCTTTTAATACGATGCAAGACCACAGGGGGAATTGATGATGAGTGCTTCCTCAGAGAGTCTGTAGTTCCTCGACGCAGGCCACAAGGGGAATGAGACGTTGAGTTCTTCCCTAGAGAGCCTTTAGCACGATACGATACTATAAGGGGAATTGACAGTGAGTGATTACTCAGAGAGTCTACTCTTAGATAAACCAGAGGGATGAGACTGTGTGTGCCTCCTAGAGGGTTTCTGGTACTTGTAGGTTGAACCATAGGGGTTAGGTTGTGAGAGCTACCCAGAGGGTTACCTGTTTTCTTCTTGTTACTGGTTGTTTACTTGTGCACTTTATATGCTAGAACTGTGGACTGTGACTGCTGTGTATTTTCCTGTTTACTGTTCCTGTACTTTTACTTGCCATGTATTTATTGACTGTTAGGCACAGATCTTTGGGTGGTTTCCTACTATGACATTGTCTCACACCCTGTTTGGTCCATGCTTTTGGGCACAAGCAGATATGTTTTTACAGGGATAGATAAGGGCTATCACCCTTCTACTTCAGGTACCTGACTTGCTGGAGCTGGAGAGCATGGGACCGAGCCGAGGCTTGCGATGCTGAGGAGTTTTTCTTCTGTTTTTCTTTTTCTGTTTCTTTATAACTTGTGTTCAGTTGTACTTCATCACGTTGGTTTTTTTACAGCTTTCCATAGACATATGTACCATGTTGCATCATTATTATTTTATACATTGCTTCCGCTGTTCAGTTCAGTTGTTGTATGCTGTTATTGTTTCCGCTATTTTGACTTGTTGTTCTTCCATTGTATACTTTAAAAAATGAGGGCCTAGTTTCCCCACTAACTCACCAAGGCCCTCGCTGCTAGTCGGTAGCCTCTGGTGTTTGGGGAAACGCGCTTGAGGTCATGTGGCGAACCGATTATGGGGAACCAGTGGAGGGGCTCTGGATTCGGGTTGTTACAAAATGTACATATTTTTTAAGTTGATCAACAATTACCCATATTGAATCATTATTTCTCATAGTTTTGGGTAATCCAGTGACAAAATCCATGGTGATATCATCCCATTTCCATGTAAAAATAGATAGAGGTCACATGACTCCTTTAGTTTGTTGTCATTCGACCTTCACTTATTAACAGACTAAACATCTTGATACATAATCAACAATTTCCCTCTTGATGTTATCCCACCAGATTTTTTCTTTCAAATATCTATACATTTTAGTGATACCAGGATGTATAGAGAAATTTGAGCTAATAGAATCATCCAATAACTCTCTTTTCAGCTCAGGTATAGAGGGAACACATAGCCTCTTCCCAAATTTCATAATTCCATCCTCACACATGAAGTCATCCAACTTCCCATCTTTCACAACATTAATTTTATTTTGAATATTCTCATCATTAGACTATGAAGCTTTAATTATTTCCAATAAATATGATTAGGCAACCATTTTAAAAAGTAGTGATGTTTAACCTTCTTTGATAGTTCCAAAATACATCCTCACTAGATCCATGTACAAAGGATCCTTATCAATATTAATTCTTTTGATAACTTTATGATTCTTCCTGATCAATGCATCAACTACCTTATTTTCCTTTCCTAGGTGGTAGTGTATGGAAAAATCATAATCCTTGAGTAGTTAGAGCCATCAAATTTTCCTCATGTTGAGTTATTTCTGTGAGAAGATATATTTTAGACTCTTATGATCCGTATATATCTCACATTTTTTCTCCATAGAGATAATGTCTCTATATATTCAGAGAAAATATTACTACTGCTAACTCTATATCATGAGTAGGATAGTTTTGTTTATGAATTTTTAACTACCTTGATGCATTGGAAATAACTCTATCATTCTGCATAAGGACACAACCGAGTCCTTTCTTTGATGCATCAATATAGATCACAAACCCATCATTTCCCAATAGTATAGTTAGTATTAAAGCATTCACTAATATCCTCTTCAATTATTTGAAACTATCCTCACATTTTTTCCATATGAACTTAACCCCTTTACGTATAAGCTTTGTCATTGGGTTGGATAAATGGGCAAAGTTCTGAATGAAATGCTGATAATAACCTCCTAAACCAATAAAACTATATACCTTAATTATGTTAGTTGGAGTAGCCCATTCTTATAAAACCTTTGTATTCATAGAATCAATATAAATTTCATCCTTAGAGACAATGTTTCCAAGAAAGGATATTGACTGAAGCCAAAATTCACACTTAATGAACTTCCCATATAATTCATTTCTTTTAAGAGTCTTCAAAATAGTATGCAATTGATTTTCATGATCTTCATAGATTTTAAATTATACCAAGATATAATAAATAAATACCACCACAAAGTCATCAAAATATTCCTTAAAAACTATATTCATTAGATCCATGAAAATATAGGGTGAATTAGTTAGTCCAAAAGGCATTACTGTAAACTCATAATGCCCATACCTGGTTCAAAATGCTGTCTTTGGAATATCTTCCTTTCTCACATGCAACTGATGATATCCATATCAAAGATCAATCTTCAAAAAATATTGGGCTCGATGAAGTTGATAAAATAAATCATCAATGACAGGTAGGGGATACTTGTTCTTTATTGTTATAGCATTGATTTCTCAGTAGCCAATGCACAACCTCATAGATCCATCTTTATTCTTAATGAAATGAACAGGGGATCCCCATAGAGAAACACTAGGGAAAATAAATCCTTTATTACTCAATTCCTATAATTTTTTCTTCAGTTACACTAATTCCACAGTGGACATTCTACAAGGGGTCTTTGATATAGGCATTGAATCAGGAATTAAGTCAATGGAAAACTCAATTTCCCACTCCAGAGGATGTCCAGGTAAATACTCTAGAAACACATCAACATATTATTTCAAAATAGGTATGTCCTATATTTAAATATTCCTTTACTTACCCATAGTTATTGCATTCCCTTCCTCCCCAATAGTTGAATTTAGTAGATCTACTTGGTGTGGATCTAGATGAGAATCAGATGGTGATGTTTCTGCTCTAAAGATAAGGGATTCCACATCATCCTAATTTTTTTTAACCTCTTTCTTCTTACAATAAATTTTCAAATCATGGTTCGAAATCCTATCCATACCAAGGATTATATCAAATTAAATCATGTGTATGATAATAAAATCAGTAGATAAATCATGTTTATAAGCCATAATGGTGATTGCTTGACACAACTTTGTTGCAATGATACTTCCCTTAGGAGTTTTGACTGACAACTCCCTTATTAAATTAAATTGGAAATATCTAATTTTCTTGGAAAACTGAGAAGATATGAAAGAATGTGATGACATATAATCAAATAAATCATTGGATAAGTTTGAGAAAATGATTAAAGTACCTGCCACCATTTCATTAGGAACTTCAATATTAGCAGTTGTGATCACATAAGCTTGTCCCTGCTCCCTTGGAATTTTATGAGGCACATCTACCTGACGCTTTGGACAATAATTAGAATAGTGTCCCATATACCTAAAATTATAACATTGAACATTATTAACTTCTTTATTCCCCTTTTAAAAACTAGTATGATGTCCTTTATATCCACACTTTTAGCATACCCCTTTTCTTTTTAAGAAGGCATCAGGGTGTTTCCTTCCATAATTATCACAGGGTGGGAATTCAACTCTTCCCTTATTCCCCATTTCCTTATTTACTTTTCTAGAGTTTTAAAAAACTCTCCTATTCTATTGATTTTTTTTAAAGTCATAATACTCAGAGAACTCCTTTTTCATCTTGATATCACATGAGACTATATCTTCGTATGATGAAAATGTTTTGTAGACCAGTGCCCGCCGGAGGAATGGCTTTAGGACATCAAAGAATCGACCAATATTTCTCCTTGGATTATGTATATAGTCCACTATATGCCTTGATAACCTTGTGAAGCTAGATTAATACTTTTCAACATTCTCATCTTTCTTTTGCCTCAAATACAGAAATTACCTTTCCATATTCTCTCGTTGTTCATGAGGAAAGCATTTATCTAAGAAGATTTCTTTAAATTCACTCCATTCCATGTTTTTTATCTCTTAATACTACTTTATGTTTTGAATTAGTGACCACTATTGATCGACATATTCTAACAGACGATAAAATTCCATGAAAACCTTCTCCCTTTCATTACTTCCCATGGCGGGAAATATCTTCTTTAAGGAACTTATCCACTGCTCTGTTGCGTATGGGTTTTTAATCCCATTAAATGATGGAGGCTATTTTCGTATAAAGAAATATAACATAACTCATCCACATTGGGGATCCATATGCTCCATATGGGTAATGTTATTGTTCATAACCTGAGTAAGTTGTCCTAGTATAGTTATAAGTTACTTCGCACCAGTCGTAGCTCCAGGGCCAACATCATTATCTTACACAGGAGGAAAATCCCTACATGGGATACACACATTCATGCTATTTCCATTCCTTCCACTAGGTTCTAGTTCTAAATAATTAAATAAACTAGATTAGGTTATGAATCATAATGTACTATATCAACTTAGAAAAAATACTTAACATAAATTGAAATCCTATGCATGGATAATCCCATAATAAAAAACACGATTTCTTTGAGAAAAAATTTTCATTTAAAAACTTCATAATGTCTTGTAAAGAAAATATGAATTATCCTAATAATATACCCTAGGAGTGTCAAAATAGGTGTGCATTAAAGCCCATTTTTGTGTACCAGGATACCCTAGGTCAAGCCCGAATCTCCTTGTCAGAGTTTTCACTCATAGGCACATCTGTTCCAAAACCACATTCACTTGTAGTATCCAAACATGGATGTATTTGATATAAATATCTATATAATTTATTCCTTCCCAAAATCACAAGATGTTATTATATGTTTATCCTCAAAGACTATCTTAGGGGGTTTTTACCTAATCTATGTTTTCTAAATCTACTTTCCAATTTTTCTACTAAACTTCTTTTGATACAAACTGTGAAGACCCGACCCTAGTTTCCTGGAGTTGGTGCCTTATTACATTAAATTGTCATGATTATAAAAAAGTTGTATCATAAATGAATGAGTAGTTTAATAGATTTGGAAATCTATATATATACATAAGTTCAACATTACAACTTGAAATGAAAAAAAACAATTTACATTGGGAACATCCACCACTCTAAGATTATCCCTACAAGTTAATCATAATACACCTCTTCATGTCCTAGAAAAAATGAAACATAAGAAGGGGTGAGATCAGATGCTCAGTAAGGGTAAAAAATATAGTGGAAGATATTATTAACATAAATAATAGTCATGGTGAATAATTGAAAACACATTCCTTTAAAAATAATAAACTTGAACACATTATGTCAGAAATACGGGCTGAATAATTATTTCCAAAATAATACATAATCATGGGTATTATACTAGTCAAAAAACCAATTGAACTATGAATTTATAGCTTTATAATGAGGTAAAATCATATGATTGACATTATAAAACATACCATTAAGTCCTTGGCCAAGACATCTAAAAATTATTAAGGCCTCGGCCAAAACCATATCTAAAAATGGGCAAGCCCTTGGACAAGTCCATATCTATTTGTCTCATAGGACCTACCGATGCATTGAGGGGATATAGTGGGTCCCAACCATCACATAATAAGTCCAATTCATTCCTTATATGAATATATATAAACATAAACAAAATATACATTCATATTGAAACTATCATATGAAACGTAAATAACTTTCCCCAAATATTAAGAATAAACAGTAACCATTCAGAGTAAATTGGTGAATAGTTTTAAGATAGAACATACATAGTCAAACTAATTATAAAAAATTAAATTAAATATGATATATTATATCATAAATATTAATCCCAATAATACATAACAATCAATAGGAGTGTTGAAACAGATGAAGATACTCTTATAAAATCATCGAGTAATTATTGAGATAAATACTCTTCTACTTTGAAAAGAAGAGTTCTTTTGAAAAAGTGTTTATATAAAACCATAAATGATGTAAGATAGTATTTTAATAATAAAATGAGTGATTTTATAAAGATAATAGTTTATATAAACATATTATATAGTTCCCTTGAAAATAGGTAAGAAATTGAGAAATTCCCTTGAGTCGGGCTTGTATCTCGGGAAGAATTTTTGAAAGATCATTTTAAAACATATAATTCCCTATAAATTAAGATATGATTATATTTGGTACATATATATAGAAAATTTACACATAATTTATGAGAAGTACATATTAATTAATAGGAATTTAATTGAGGTAAGTAGATAATAAAAGAAACCCGAATGAAAATGGAGGTTCGGGTGGAAAACCCTTACCTTATGTTCTAAGGTGTTCCTAAATTGATCTTAATGACCTGAATAATCAAATTTAGGTTCATAAATTAATGCTTCAATAACCTCATATACATGTAATTGATTTATTATAACATTATTTGGTTTATTCATGTCCTTTTTATGGGTTAAGAGAATCAATTTCATTGTTTGGGAGCGTTTTATTCCTTGGTTTTCATGATCAGTTTACTTATATTCTTGTATGGATAAACATGTATAATGGGAATGGTTGTATAGAATATAAGATTTATGTTATTAGTGAACAAACAGAAGATAAAATTGTTATAATTTTTTTGGTTATTATGAGTGAAGATGAATCATTATATAAAACATTAATGACAATTGTTTGGGTTAATTGGTGGTTTTTTGATCACAATAATATCATTTTGATTTATAAATCAATATAATGTGTAAAAAAGGATTAAAAAACCATAAATAAGTTATAATACATATATTATAGTCTGGATCAACCATCAAAATGGTTTCATGACCAGAATTGAAGATGGTAATAGAAATTAAAAACCAGTTATCCTTGAATGTGATAAATTAACACATCTCGGATGGTGTTTTCATTTCTAATATAAAAGAAAGGGAAATGAGAGATGATTAAGAATTATTCATTTATCATAACAAAATTCTAGTACATGTAAGTTACTAGATTCATCAAAACATCTAGGAATTTACCTCTTGAAGTAATCTTCCTTGATAAACTCTTTTGGGGAGAGATTTTGGTATTTTTATTAGACTAAGGGATAATGGATGTGGGAGAGGAGTGTAAGAACCCACGTCTTCAGTTCAGGTATAGATATTGATTTAGGGTTTTTTTTAGGAAAAGGGAAGAATCTGGAAATTTTAGGAGTACATGCCGTGTACTTAGGAGTACACGCTGTGTACCCGGTTTCCAAGGGTAGCCATGTACTGACCGTGTAATGACGGAGTACAGTCTATGTGGGGTGACCTGGAGATTATCCTAAAGCAGGGACTAGTAGAGGCATGTGCACAACATGTAAATTTAATGAACATGACATTTAATTTTCTTTTTATATGTTAAATCAGACTGGGGTCATGTCTAATTGACAGAATTGTCTTCTTCTAGCCCCATCTCATCCAGGAGCGACAGGAAGTGCCAAATCTTCTCCGAGCCACTGACCCGCCATCCGTTCTCCAAATCAAACACTATCAATTGCGTTAGAATCACCATGGTGATTTCTTCATTATTCTAGATCCTCTCCTCTTGATTTATCCTCTAGCATGAGTTATTGGAGGTTGAGCATTTTTGACATTTTTGTTGATCTATAGTGTTATAGGTCGATTCAAAGGCTGTGGTTCAACTATATAGATCGTACAATGTCGAGGCTGGTGGTTTATTGCCTTTTTTTGTTTTTCATTGAGTTTTATATGCCAAAGTGCCGATTACCCATGTTTCAAGTATTTCAGGTTAAGAAAATTGAACCCTATTTTATCTACCTTAGATTTATTGATGATTTTAGGGTTAGTTGATGTGATATTATATGAAATTGCATGTTTAAGGAACACCCCATGAGTGTGTTTCCTTGTTTGAATGTTTAGGTACATTTGGTCTAGGTTTCCTATGACATACCCTATTTTACTTTCCTTTCTTGATATGATGGAAATGTTTGACTTTTGATTCTTGTTAAATGCTTGTGATATGCATTGGAATTGTTTATCCATTGTGTAGTTGAGATTACATTGGTCTACTTGATATCATTTACGCATGATTGAATTGAAAAGGGCTATGAGAACCTGATGTAGTTATACCACATGGGGAATTTACATTGAGTGCTTCCTCAGAGTGTCTATTATATTTCACGGTACAAGACCACAAGGGGGATTGATGGTGAGTTCTCCCTCAGAGTATCTATCATTTACATTACGAGACCACATGGGGAATTGATGTTGAGTGATTACCTAGAGAGTCAGTAGTTATTATGGAAAGGCCATAGGGGGAATTGACGGTGAGTTCTTCCTCAGAGTGTCTTGCCTTTTTATCACATTACTTGTCCAGATGGGTTAGACTGTGCGAGCTACCCAGAGGGTTAATGTAAATATTGAATGTTTTTGACGTGTCTACCAAGTTAAAGCACAAGATTGGATTCGGTCCTATTAGGTAGTCTTCTGAGATACCTATTTGTGATACTTACTTGATTAAATTATGAACATTAAATGGTAATAAATGTAAATGGAAAATTTAGGATTGTTTACTTTTGTGTACTCCTAGTTCTTTGCAGCATTTCCATTATTACCTATTATATATACTCACTGACAGTTACGCACAGATCTTGTGGTGGTTTCCTACTGAGATTCATATCACACCTTTTTTGGGTCATGATTTTGGACCCAAACAGATTATATGGTTGCAGGTATAGATAAGGGAAATCATCCTTCATCATTAGATACTTGATTGCTGTGGAGCTAGAGAGCATGTGACCAAGATGAGGCTTGAGATGCTATTAGAGTTTATTTGTTTTCTTTTGTACTTGGGTTTAGTACTATATTTCCAACATTGTGACTTGTTTGGATATTTTCCTAGATATTTATAACATCCACCATTTATATATGTGCTCTAATTATTTATTTACTTTCATTATTCTACTATTTACTTGTTGTATGGTATTATTACTTCCACTAATATTTATTATTTTTTATTTCACTATGCATACTCTTCTAATGAGTAAATAGTTTCTCCATTATCACACCCAAGGCCCTTGCTGCTAGTTGGAAGCCTCTGGCGTTTGGGGAAATGCGTTTGAGGCCATGTGACCAACCGGGTATGGGGAACCTTTGGGCAACACCCAGAACTGAGAAGTTAGAAAGTGGTATCAGAGGGGGTTCTTTTATTCTTTGTCTTACTGTTTGGATCCTATAGATAGGGATAGGAAGGAATGTGTAGTTGGTAATAATTTGTGCCCAAGAGTAGCTAACCCATGTAAAGGGAAAAGCTAGTTTACCTTGGTTATTTCAATTTTTTTTGGTTTTTCAATTATTATAGTTGATTTGATTTCACCATTGGGTGATTCACATGATTTGTGCTATTTTGATTTATTTCATTGAGGTTTTATTTCTATTTCAACCTAATGAGATGAGGGTATTCCATCTCATGCATCATATAGGAACTTTCTAGAGATCACATGTCATGCATTTTGTCATGAAATTTATGATGCATTACTGATTACATGATGTTGTGATAGATGTTGTGCTAGATATGCATGATTTAGTGATATATGTTGTGATATAATACCTACTATTTTGATAGGGTACTGGAAAATTTAAAGTTTCATTTGAATGGACGCTAAACTTTGGTCCCCGAGGTGTTATGGGCCCTCATGGATTAAAATTTGGTGGATCATGTGATTGATTTCACTATTATACTTAGTGATATACATGAATATGATGCCAATATTTGATTTTCGGGGAGTGTGGGCCCCAAAGGATCAGAATTTGGCACTTTAATGCTTGTTTTAGTGTTTTATGGGGTTCCAGAGTAGTTTATGAGGCCTAATATCTGAAAAAACCAAAATACCTAACATGTGATGATAAATACACGCCATGTATCCTTCTATTCAGGAATAAAATGTTTTTCTTAAGTGAACACCGTGTACTATATGTACACACTGTGTAGTCCTTATCCGTGTGACTGATTGTGTGAGAAGAGACATGGGGTTGGGAAATGTTGGGTGACACACACCATGTACTTGGAGTAAACACCGTGTTGTAAGAGCTGTGTATCCAGCTGTGTGACCAACAACATGGGTGGATGAAACATAGGTTGTACACAACGTGTTCCATTCTTGCAAGCCGTGTAGAGTCGACCATGTCACCAACCGTGTGACTAAGGACACAGGTTGTTATAACTTAAGGGTTACACACTGTGTCTAGGGTGAACATGCTGTGTATTGTTACCCAGGGAAGAACCGTGTGTTTAGCTATGTAGAAGAACTCGAGCAGGGGAAAATGATTCAAGTACACACCGTGTCACAAGGATAACATGGCATCTATAGGGGAGTTACACGACCAGGTTTGATAGAGGTACATTCCATGTTAAAATCCTAAGGGAACACGCCGTATAGGGGTTATACACATCGTGTACCCCTATTTTGTAAAACTTGATTGTTTCTTCTCCTGCTCATTTCTTGAACTTCTAACATTCAGTACTTGATAATCTTAAACTGAGGTGTGTACTTGACCTTGTAGATTCATGCCATTGAGATTCCCTTTGGTTGTATTCCAGATATAGGGAAACGATTAGACACTAAAAATAGTAGATCAGGGACTACTAGATGATCCTCTCATTGTGCCTGTCCTGGCACCAACAGTTATACTAGTGATAAAACACTATTTTATTGAATATTTTATTGATAATAAATGATATAATTTCCTCACATTGTGTTAAATATGTTTATTTATAAAATATTTGGGATTTGATCATTCATTTGAAAATTTGGTGAAAATTCCAGTTTTACCCTTAATAGTGCACTGTATTATTTCGAAGATAAATATTTTTATATTTATTATTTGAATTTGAAATTTTGTAACAGTGTTCCTAACTTAATTATCTACAACTTTTATTCAGGACACTAAAGCTAAAGAGTTAATTTGGTTGTTGAAATTGGGCCATGAAGTCAAAGTTGGGCTGGGCTCGCCAGAATGGAGAAGGTTCTGTATTTGGGCCATATCCTCTACATACGGGCTTGGAGTGAGCCCAAATTTTGAGGAAAGCTCGGGGACATGATGTGACATAAATCATCCTTCTGGAAGGCCGGTCAATTCACGCTTTTTGGAGGTCAAATGGGCGGTGCAAGTTTCATTAAAATATTTGGCCGAGATTTTGCATTCACACTTGAAACCACTTTAAACCTAGCCTCCCCTCCACTCTATAAATTAGTGATTTTCTCATTTGGAGAGTCTGGTTCGTGCATTGGGAGATTGGAGGCAGAGGAGAATTGGTTTCAACCAAATTCTACAACCATTGTAAGAGAGGTAGCTCTTGAAGCAAGGATCCTCTCATCGAAGCCTCCTTCTCTCCTTCATGTTGTAATCGTTTTGTTTGTGTAATAAACTTCTTTGTTCTTCTTTTATTTCTTCTCTTTTCCTCTGTTTTATTTAAATTTATTCTTCTCTTAATCTTCCTCTTGGGGCTGGAATTCTTGAGTAGAAGCGATATTGGGTTATACCCATTATAAACCTTTGCACATGCAAAACGCTTCTACGATGATTACGCCACCCATGGAAGAGTAATTTTTAGTGATCGATCTATCTTCTACCCTCTTCATTTAATTATTTTGAATCATTGAGCCTACTGTAATTCACTTAATATGATCCATGAATTATGTTTTTAAATTTTAAGAAACTAAGCAAGCAATTGAACAATTAATACAAAAACACGCGAGGTCGAGATTTTGTGTAAATTGTGAGAGTGCGAGCTTAATCGGTAATACAAGACCACTTGGGATAAATTTGTAGAGTTCAAATATAATCCCTAAACACAACTCATCCTCATTTCCAGAATGGATTTGTGCTCTAATTAACCACTGACCATAAGCTAACCTTAGAACAACAATCAAGCAGGGTTCTGCGATTGCATGTTCCGAAGCTAGCCTAGGGTTTAAGTAATTCCATATTTGTGGTTAAGTTAACTCTTGTAGGGTTCGAGGGTTAACAAATTAGAGGATGATAATTAAGTGGATATTCATTTAAATGATAATGATTAATATGTAAATGAAGAGGTAGATTTAGATCGATTACGCTTTTTAAAATATTTCCTAAAAAAAAACATCTTCTTGTTGTGTTATTTTAATCGGAATTCATTTCAAAACTAAAAACAAAAAAAATACAATCTTCTTCCAGCAAACTTCTTCTAGATTCATAAACTATAAACAACCCCCATACTTTTCTAGTAGTGTTTTTATTCTCTTTTATTTTATTTTTAGAATACCTCTAATAAGATGTTTTAATTCACTTCCTCCTTTGAGATACGACCTTGGTTAGCCCCCTATGCTACACCAAGTAAACTAAACATTAGCTTCATAGAGTGTTGTGCTTGGAGTTTTATCCAACGTAACTCACTTTTGAAGTTCTTTTGAGAGCGCGTGCGACAACGCTCTTTCAAATTGGCGCCGTTGCCGGGGAGGCAAGTAATTATTTCAACCAACTAGAGGTATTTATTTTATTTTACATTTTATTATTTTCCTCTCTTCTTTCTTCCTTCTTTACCCAATCTGATTTTTCATCCTCTTCTTTTATTTTCTCCTACTTCTTTGTGGACCATCAACTCAAACTTCTCATTTTTATTTTACTATGGTCCACCTTCTTTCTTTTCATTTTTATTTGATCTATGACACGAACTAATCCCGAAGATCTCTTAGATCTTGACCCTGAGATTGAACGTAGCCTTAGGGCACGAATCAGACATTCTCAGTCTACGGGAAGTTTCAACATTCAACCAGTTGGAGAATTACTCCAATATCAGAACATTGAAATTGGAAGCAATTCAAATTCAAACATAAAAGAGGAACCAATGGCTGATAATAATGGAAATGAACTTAATAGAACCATTCGAGAATTGGCTGCACCTGATATTAACTATCAACCAAATTGTATTGCATACCCAAATCTCGAATCGGACTTTGAACTAAAATCAGGGTTAATTCACTTACTTCCAAAGTTTCATGGCCTCTCTGGTGAGGATCCGAATAAACATTTGAAAGAATTTAATGTGGTTTGCTCAACCCTAAAACCTAAAAATGTATCTGAAGATCAAATCAAACTAAGAGCATTCCCATTCTCACTTGATGGAGCTGCAAAAGATTGGATGTATTATTTACAACCTGAAGATGTAACTTGTTGGAACGATTTGAAACGTCTTTTCTTGCAGAGATTTTTTCCAGCATCAAGGACCAAATCCATTCGAAAGGAGATATCAGGGATCAAGCAAGAACAAGGGGAGTCAATGTATGAGTACTGGGAGCGATTCAAGAAGTTGTGTGCAAGCTGCCCACATCACCAAATCAGTGAGCAACTCCTCATCCAATACTTCTACGAAGGACTCACACCCATGGAGAGGAGCATGGTGGATGCCGCAGCTGGAGGAGCATTGGTGGACAAGACACCAATAGCCGCACGTGCATTGATTGAAAAGATGGCCCAAAACTCTCAACAATTTGGCGATAGAGGTACACTACATGTCAGGGGAGTACATCAGGTAAGTCCTTCTTCTCTTGAGAGTCATTTGATTGATACCAAGTTAGAAGAATTGACAACTATGGTAAGGCAGATTGCTTTGGCACAAAAGACATCTTTACCTCCTCCTTCAAGGCCTTGTGGTATTTGCACTGAGACAAGCCACCCAACTGACTGTTGCCCACAACTCCAAGAAACAGAAGATTGTGCAGCAGTGTTCCCTGGGAGAGCATATCAGCAGCAGCAGCAACAACCATATCCCCAGAAAAAGTTCGATCCAACATTCAACCAAGGGTGGAAAGATCATCTGGACATGAGGTATGGCTCTGGACAACAACAAAGGCCCCCCTTTCAACAAAACTTCCAGCAGCCTCCACCTTACCAACAGGGTTTCCAACAACCCCAAAGGAGATTTGAAGCTCAAACATCAACAAGTCAGCAACAAGGGAATCTCCAACCCAAGGTAGACTCTAACACTGATGATCTTTTGAAACAAATTGTTCTTAATCAACAGAATGAGCTGAAAAGTCAAGGTTCGGAGCTGAGGGAGTTGAAGACTCAAATGAGCCAGATTGCCACCGCCCTCCATGAACTTGTAAGTAAGAATTCTGGAAATCTACCTTCCCAACCCACTCCAATTCCAAAGGGGAATGTTAGTGCCATAACATTGAGAAGTGGGAAGAAAATGAACGATACAGCTGTACCTACCATTCCACCGGGATTCACCTCAACTTCAGAGAAGCCACATTCCATACCAACTGATGAACAATCCAAGGAGAAAGATAAAGGTAAGAAAAAGATTGATGATGTTCCTCCTAAACCACTTCCTTTTCCAAACAGGGTTGTTCAAACCAAGAAGATGGCTGAAGAAGCAATGCAAAAGGAGGTTTTGGACACATTCAAGCGTGTGGAGATCAACATTCCTCTACTCGAAGCCATTAAGCAAATCCCAAGGTATGCCAAATTCTTAAAAGAACTTTGTACCAATCGAAGAGGGCTCAAGGGAAATGAGAGGATAAACCTTGGAAGGAATGTCTCAGCACTCATTACACCAACTCTAGAAATGCCAACAAAGTGCAAGGATCCCGGGACATTCACCATCCCATGCACCATAGGGGAGTTTCACTTCTATGATGCTCTTTGTGATTTAGGAGCTTCAATAAATGTGATGCCTCACTCTGTTTTCTCTTCATTGCAGATTGGTGAGCTCAAGCCTACAAGGGTAGTGGTGCAGCTAGCGAATAGAGCTACAGCATATCCGGCTGGTGTCCTTGAAGATGTGTTGGTAAAGGTAAAGGACATGATCTTCCCTGCTGATTTCTATGTACTAAACATGGAAGATGACCAGGTAAGTTCTCATGCCCCTATCATTCTTGGTAGACCCTTCCTCAAAACTGCTAAGACCATTATCAATGTTCATGAGGGTACTCTTTCCATGGAATTCGGGGATGAAATCGTGAGGTTTAAAATCCTGGATTCTATGAAGTACCCACCAGAGGAACACTCAGCATTCTTTCTCTCTCATTCTGAGTCTCCATGTGATAGTCCCTCTATTTTTGATTCCCAATCTCTTGGGGACTATTCACTTCTTAATGAAATAATGAGTATTGGGTCCAACTTGATGTCTCATTCTACTTCATCCCCTTTAATTCATGATCTTTCTGATCTTGGGATTGGTTCATTTGTCCAATCATATTCGAATTCTGAGCATGTATACTCTGATTATGATATGGCTGCTAATTTTTCTGATGGATTTGATGCATTGTTCTCTCATTCAGATGATATGTATGATTGTGCACAGATGTCTACGCCACTCATGCTTCCATCCATTCAGCAGCCACCATCACTGGAACTAAATCCATTGCCACCAAATCTCAAATACTCATACTTGTTAAGTGGTGAAAAATTACCTGTTATCATTGCTAACAATCTCTCTTTTGAACATGAAGAAAAACTTTTGAATCTTTTGAGGGAGAACATCAGGGCAATCGGGTGGACCTTGGCTGACATATCAGGTATTAGCCCCTCCATTTGCATGCATAGGATTCTTTTGGAAGATGGAGCTAAACCGGTGAGGCAACCACAAAGGAGACTCAATCCAACCCTTCTGGAGGTTGTTAAAAAAGAGGTTGAAAAATTGCTCGAGGCAGGTATAATCTATCCCATTTCAGATTCTCAGTGGCTAAGTCCTATTCAGGTTGTGCCTAAGAAAAGTGGTGTTACTGTTGTTAAAAATGAGAAAGATGAGTTAGTTCCAATGAGGGTACAAAACAGTTGGCGCGTGTGTATTGATTATAGGAAACTAAATCATTCCACTCGCAAAGATCATTTCCCCCTCCCATTTATTGATCAGATGCTTGAGAGACTAGCTGGGAAGACACACTATTGTTTCTTGGATGGATTTTCTGGATATTTTCAGGTTCCTATAGCTCCGGAGGATCAGGAGAAGACTACATTCACCTGTCCCTTTGGGACATTTGCCTATCGGAGGATGCCATTTGGACTTTGCAATGCCCCAGGTACCTTCCAGAGATGCATGGTGAGTATTTTTTCTGATTTTATTGAGACCTGCATGGAGGTATTTATGGATGATTTTACAGTGTATGGATCTTCATTTGATGAATGTCTAAGTAGTTTGGAAAATGTGTTGAATCGTTGTATTGAGAAGAATCTAGTCCTGAACTTTGAAAAGTGTCATTTCATGGTAGAGCATGGCATTGTCTTAGGGCATGTAGTGTCAAAACATGGGATAGAGGTTGATAGATCTAAGGTAGACATCATTTCATCCTTACCCTACCCTTCATGTGTGCGTGATGTTCGATCATTCCTTGGACATGCTGGATTTTATCGACGCTTCATCAGAGATTTTAGTAAGATCGCTCTACCCTTATCTCGATTGCTTCAAAAAGATATTGACTTCAATTTTGATGATTCATGCAGGGTATCATTTGATGAGCTAAAGAAGTGTCTGACCACTCCACCGATCATACAGCCCCCACGGTGGGAGATTCCTTTTGAGCTTATGTGTGACGCCTCCAACTTCGCGGTTGGAGCTGTCTTATCTCAGAGGGTGGAGGGACGTTCACATGTGATCGCCTATGCATCGAGGACACTAGATTCAGCCCAATCAAACTACACCACAACAGAAAAGGAGTTTCTTGCTGTTATATTTTCTTTAGATAAATTTCGTTCATATTTATTGGGCTCTAAAGTAGTTGTTTTTTCTGACCATGCAGCTTTGAGGTACCTCCTAAAGAAGCCAGATGCAAAGCCACGACTTATCCGTTGGATGCTACTTCTTCAAGAGTTTGACCTTGAGATAAAGGACAAGAAGGGGTCAGAGAATTTGGTGGCAGACCACATGAGTAGGCTTACTCACACACTAGAGGGTGACACCTTGGACCAGGTACCACTTCGGGACACTTTCCCCGATGAGCATCTCTATACCATCTCAGGTAAGCATCCTTGGTATGCTGATTTAGTTAATTACATTGTTGGCTCTGAAATCCCAGTAAATTTGAAGAAGCATCAAGTCCAAAAATTAAAAAGTGAGTCTAGGTATTATGTGTGGGATGATCCATACCTCTGGCACATGTGTAGTGACCAAGTCATTAGGAGGTGTGTTCCCGATCATGAGTTTGAGTCTGTTTTGCATTTATGTCATACACTTGCTTGTGGTGGACACTTTGGACCCCAACGGACAGCTAGGAAGGTTTTAGACTCAGGATTATATTGGCCTAGTTTATTCCATGATTCCCATGTATTTTGTAAGTCATGCTCTCGTTTCCAACACACTGGAAACATTTCAAGAAGACATGAGATGCCCCAACAACCCATTTTATTCTGTGAGATTTTTGACGTTTGGGGAATTGATTTTATGGGACCTTTTCCTAGTTCATTTGGTTTCTTGTATATCCTTGTTGCTGTCGATTATGTGAGTAAATGGGTGGAGGCCAAGGCCACCAGGACTGACGATTCTCATGTTGTTGTGGATTTTGTCAAAGCACAGATTTTTTGCAGGTTTGGAGTAACAAAGGCCATCATCAGTGACCAAGGGACACACTTTTGCAATAGGAATTTTGCTTCCCTCCTTCGGAAGTATGGGGTGACACACAAAACATCAACACCATACCACCCCCAAACAAATGGCCAGGCTGAGGTTTCAAATCGTGAGTTGAAACAAATCTTGGAGAAAACCGTGCAGCCAAATAGGAAGGATTGGAGCAAGCGCTTGGATGATGCATTGTGGGATTATATGACAGCATACAAGACCCCCATTGGTATGTCCCCATTTCGGATTGTTTTTGGGAAAGCGTGTCATCTCCCCGTGGAAGTCGAGCATCGGGCATATTGGGCTATAAAGAAATGTAACATGGATTTGGCCCAAGCTGGAATTCAAAGGAAGTTGCAAATTCAAGAGCTTGAGGAGATTCGCCTGTCATCATATGAGAACTCAAGGCTCTACAAGGAAAGATCAAAAGCAGCTCATGACAAAATGATCCAACAAAGGGAGTTTCATATTGGAGAGAAAGTCCTTCTCTATAGTTCACGACTGAAGTTGATGCCTGGTAAGTTGCGTTCCAGATGGTTAGGTCCTTATATTGTGTCTAATGTTTTTCCTTATGGTGCAGTGGAGATCACACAAGAGGACACTGGAAGGAGCTTTACAGTCAATGGGCAACGTTTGAAGAGATACATTGAGGGACATCCTACTGATGTAGTGGATTTTATCACACTGCATGACCCCATCATCACTTGATCACATCAGGCTGTTCCTAACCCTTTCACTTTTATATTATTTGTCCTATTTAAAAATTCTGCATTTCATGTGCATATATCATCTCACGGGTTCACATTGAGGACAATGCAATATTTTAAGTGTGGGGGAGGGAACCTTTTAGTTTAGTAATTTCAATTGTTTTCCTGTTAAAAAAAAACCAAAAAACAAAAATTGTGTGTTTTTCAAAATTTGTGTGTTTATTTTACAATTTTCTGTGTGTTTTTGAAACTTTTGAGCTGAAATGATTCTCATCACCATTTTTAAATCCATATCAATAAGTGAAACAATTTACCCCTTGAAACTAAGCTTAAATGAATGCTGAAATGACTTTGTTTCAAGTTCAAATATTTAGTAATTTCATGCAAAGTACGCTGAATTTTGAATCCCATGCCAATCTCACTGTCTTTATATTTGAAATCACTTTCCTGTGAGGATTCTAAACCATTATTTTCATATTCTTTACATTCACCTCACTTCTTGAGAGAGCCAAACCATACTTGATTTAACCAGAATTTGATCTATTCCTGTCAAAACTTGAGGGTTTGAGGTACTTGTGTTTAAATTATTGAGGCATTTGTTTGGTATTAAAACCCCTATTTCAAATAATCCTTTTTTATAATGGCCTACCTTGAATATTTAATCCTTGTAGCCCTTAGAAGCCATGCACAGCCTGTTAGGTTAAGCCACATTACAAGCCAATTTTCCCTATCCAACCAACTCTTGAAGTGAAATTGCATAATCTAGTTGAGCTTAAGTGTGGGGGAAGCTGTCTTGTGTTGTGCCACCACATTATGTGATACTTTGGGTGGAAAATTAAATTCTGAAGAGATGTGTTTGCTGCTAAAGAAAGTCATTATATTGAAAGCTGTGCCTTTTCTGGAGCTTTCATGACAAGTGAAGCTGTGCCTTTTCTGGAGCTTCTAATTGAGGTGGAAAGCTGTGCCCATCTGGAGCTTTCAAGAAAATCATGTTCTAGAAGATTGACATTTTTTATGCTGAAATGATGAATGGTGTAAACCTTTCATGACTTTTCATGATGATGGAGCTGAATTGATACTATGGGGATTGAAGAGAAGACCATATTTAAGTGAAAATTAGATTAATGCAATTTTGCTTTAAAAGAGTCAAGCCCTCCTCATTCAGCCTCAGAGTTTTTCACATCTTAATCCTACCAACCGAAAGCCACAGAACAACCCTGAAAAGTCCTCATGATAAACATATGTCCTTGACTCACATCGGGTAGCGATGTAGGAATCTATCAAGCCTATGGTGACCCTTGTATGAGTTTGGATGAGAAAGACATTGCAAAAAAAATTGATATTTGAGTGATGAGAGAAAATTCAAGCGAGGTAAGTGTTTTGTGCATGGGTGGATAAATGAAGTGGAAATATATTGAATGATATAAATGGAGAACCTGAAATAAGGTTTTTTATGAGGCATGATATCTTTTTTATTCTTGGTGTGAAATTTATTGATCTTAAAGATATGTGTTTTAAAATTGGTTTTGATTTGATATTGATGTTTACTTGATATGAGGTTTTGCCCAGGTGTGCAAAAGGGTAAGTGTGGGGGAGTTGATAAAACACTATTTTATTGAATATTTTATTGATAATAAATGATATAATTTCCTCACATTGTGTTAAATATGTTTATTTATAAAATATTTGGGATTTGATCATTCATTTGAAAATTTGGTGAAAATTCCAGTTTTACCCTTAATAGTGCACTGTATTATTTCGAAGATAAATATTTTTATATTTATTATTTGAATTTGAAATTTTGTAACAGTGTTACTAACTTAATTATCTACAACTTTTATTCAGGACACTAAAGCTAAAGAGTTAATTTGGTTGTTTAAATTGGGCCATGAAGTCAAAGTTGGGCTGGGCTCGCCAGAATGGAGAAGGTTCTGTATTTGGGCCATATCCTCTACATACGGGCTTGTATTGAGCCCAAATTTTGAGGAAAGCTCGGAGACATGATGTTCCACAAATCATCCTTCTGGAAGGCCGGTCAATTCACGCGTTTTGGAGGTCAAATGGGCGGTGCAAGTTTCATTAAAATATTTGGACGAGATTTTGCATTCACACTTGAAACCACTTTAAACCTAGCCTCCCCTCCACTCTATAAATTAGTGATTTTCTAATTTGGAGAGGCTGGTTCGTGCATTGGGAGATTGGAGGCAGAGGAGAATTGGTTTCAACCAAATTCTACAACCATTGTAAGAGAGGTAGCTCTTGAAGCAAGGATCCTCTCATCGAAGCCTCCTTCTCTCCTTCATGTTGTAATCGTTTTGTTTGTGTAATAAACTTCTTTGTTCTTCTTTTATTTCTTCTCTTTTCCTCTGTTTTATTTAAATTTATTCTTCTCTTAATCTTCCTCTTGGGGCTGGAATTCTTGAGTAGAAGCGATATTGGGTTATACCCATTATAAACCTTTGCACATGCAAAACGCTTCTACGATGATTACGCCACCCATGGAAGAGTAATTTTTAGTGATCGATCTATCTTCTACCCTCTTCATTTAATTATTTTGAATCATTGAGCCTACTATAATTCACTTAATATGATCCATGAATTATGTTTTTAAATTTTAAGAAACTAAGCAAGCAATTGAACAATTAATACAAAAACACGCGAGGTCGAGATTTTGTGTAAATTGTGAGAGTGCGAGCTTAATCGGTAATACAAGACCACTTGGGATAAATTTGTAGAGTTCAAATATAATCCCTAAACACAACTCATCCTCATTTCCAGAATGGATTTGTGCTCTAATTAACCACTGACCATAAGCTAACCTTAGAACAACAATCAAGCAGGGTTCTGCGATTGCATGTTCCGAAGCTAGCCTAGGGTTTAAGTAATTCCATCTTTGTGGTTAAGTTAACTCTTGTAGGGTTCGAGGGTTAACAAATTAGAGGATCATAATTAAGTGGATATTCATTTAAATGATAATGATTAATATGTAAATGAAGAGGTAGAGTTAGATCGATTACGCCTTTTAAAATATTTCCTAAAAAAAAACATCTTCTTGTTGTGTTATTTTAATCGGAATTCATTTCAAAACTAAAAACAAAAAAAATACAATCTTCTTCCAGCAAACTTCTTCTAGATTCATAAACTATAAACAACCCCCATCCTTTTCTAGTAGTGTTTTTATTCTCTTTTATTTTATTTTTAGAATACCTCTAATAAGATGTTTTAATTCACTTCCTCCTTTGAGAGACGGCCTTGGTTAGCCCCCTATGCTACACCAAGTAAACTAAACATTAGCTTTATAGAGTGTTGTGCTTGGAGTTTTATCCAACGTAACTCACTTTTGAAGTTCTTTTGAGAGCGCGTGCGACAACGCTCTTTCAACTAGACACAGGTGATGATGCCCAGTTTCGAGAAGGCTTCATGAGGATGAAGCAAACCTTCCAGGGAGAACCACATCCTGACCTGTCTATGGAAGAGTTGACGTGGATTTTTCAGAAGCAGTATCCTCCCACTTTCTCAAGGGAGGGAAGACATCAGGATGCAGAGTCATGATTAGAAGCCATACTATCTATCTTTGAGCATCTCGAGACACCTTCAGAGAGGAGGGCGAATCTCTTTACATACATGCTATGTGATTCCTCCGAGATATGGTGGGATGTGATATCATAGGTGGGACTCCAGTGAGTTATGTCATGGGATGAGTTCCAATGTACCTTCTATGACTAATTCATCTAGAGACCTTGAGGGCTAACCGAGCCTGAGAGTTCATGAGTTTGGAGTAGGGTATTCTCTCAGTCATGGAGTATTATTCTCGCTTCAAAAAGTTGCAGCACTTCACACCCATTCTAGGGGGTGTTGAGTTATTTCTGGAAAGGAATTTTGAGGATGGTCTCAGTCATGACATCCAATATCATGTGAATATCATCAGGTTTACTTCTATATCTTCTATCGTCAACTAGGAACTGATCACTAAGCACAACCTGAGGGATTTTGGAGCTGTGGGATAGGGCAGTTCAACATCCAGAGTTGGTACCCTTCCAACTGATAGTAGGAAGCACCATAGGGAGTCTATGCGTGGAGATCTGAGTAGGCGGTATTTTCTTTTAGGTAGCTAGGTGGTGTGCTACCAGTGTGGGAAGGGAGGAAATAAGAAACCTCAGTTCCCGAGAGACCCATTTTAGTGCCGATCTTGCGTCAAGATGATACATTTTTGTCTTAGAGATGATAGGCTATGACGTCATTCTTATAATGGACTGGTTAGTTCCCTTATAGGATTTTGTCTATTTCTATTGTCATTGGGTGAGTTTCACATCACCAAAGGGCAGTTTGTTTCTACATAAGGGTGAATGGGATGTCCAGGAAAAAAGAGCTAGACCCGAGCATCATGGGTTGAGAGATGTTACTGACCAGATTGCTATTCTGTATCTTGATGACTAGAAGACTTCTCGGAAATATTTTCCTCCAGTGGTCGATCATTTCCTATATGTCTTTCCAGATGATTTTTTAGGTTTTCCTCTGGAGTGAGGTAGAATTTTCTATTGATCTTGTTCCAAGAGAAACGCTAGTGTCCATTCCTCCTTATAGGATGGCTACACCAAAGTTACAGGAGCTCAAGAAGCAGTTAGAGGAGTTACAGGAAAATAGTTTCATCCTACCCAATACTTCTCCTTAGGGTTCACTTGTCCTGTTTGTGAAGAAGGCAGATGGTACCCTTAGAATTTGTGTGGATTATTGAAAGCTGAACCAGTTAGCGGTCATGAACCGATATCCCTTACCAAGGATTGATGATCTATTTGATCAACTATGTTGATACTGAGTGTTCTCGAAGATTGAATTGAGATCCAGTTATCATCAGTTGCACATTAGACCATCAGATATACCTTTTAAATCCTTTTGGAGTAGTTATGGTCAATACGAGTATGTGGTTATGTCGTTAGGTCTCATGAACACACTATCAGTTTTCATGGAACTAATGAACCGAGTGTTCCATCCATACTTGGACTCCTTTGTGGTGGTTTTTGTGGAAGATATCTTGGTTTACTCTCACACTCGACACGACCATGCCACTCATCTTGATATCTTTTTGAGTACACTGAGGGAGCATTATTTTTATGATAAGCTATCAAAATGACACTTTTAGATGGACCAGATTCACTTCTTGTGTCATGTTATCTTAGAGATAAGAGTATCAGTATACCCAGAGAAAGTGAGAGCAGTAGTTTCCTAGGAGAAACCGAAGAAAATATTTGAGGTATGGAGTTTTCTAGGGATGACTGGTTACTACAGACATTTTATACAGGACTTTCACACTTAGAAGCACCACTGACGTGCCTGACTAAGAAGGGTGTGAAGTACCTATGGATAAATTCTTGTGAGTCAGACTTTTAGGAGCTGAAAGGAAGGTTGACTTCAGCACTGATACTAGTTTTGTAAGAGATAGGCATAAGTTATACAATTTACTGTGATGCATATGGTATCGGGCTGGGAGTAGTGCTTATGCAGGGAAAAGGAGTCATTTCATAAGGGTCTCGGCAGTTGAGGCCACATGAGAGGAATTACCCAACACACGATCTCAAGTTGGATGCAGTTGTTCACGCCTTGTGTTGTTGGATAAATAATCTATCTGGAGAGAATTTTTTGTTTTTCACTGACCAAAAAAGTCTCAAGTATATATTTACTCAATGTGATCTGAATTTGAGACAATGAAGGTGGGTTGAGTACCTTCATTCTTTTGACTTTGAGCTTGACTATACGCCTGGAAAAGGTAACACATTGGCTAATGAATTGAGGAGGACTCAGATACATGCAGTTCCAGAGGCTTGCGGTGATTGGAAGCTTATGGGTTTATTCTTTGAGATTCATTTGTAGGTGCACGATAGATAGAAGAATACATTTCTTTCTTCTGTAGCTATTACCTTTACTCTACTTGATTAAGTGAGAATGAGGTAGCTATCAGAATCCGAAGGCCGAGTCCTATGAGAGAGTGTGTCAGGAGAGGAACCTACTCCTAGATGGACCATAGGTGAGGATGCGATCTTGTGTTTTCATGGGCGTGTGTGGGTGTCAGAAGACATACACAAGGAGATTTTGTGGGATTTTCATTCCTTAGTTTGGGCAGTTCATCCTGGTGTCACCAAGATGTATTATGATTTACACTATTAGTATTGGTGGCCAGGTATGAATAGATATGTTTATGGTTTTGTGATGAGGTGTTCCACCTATCAGCAGGTGAAGGTAGAACATCAGCGACTGGTAGGGTTTTTGCAGTAGTTACCAATTCCTAAGTGGATGTGGAATGATGTCATGATAGACTTCGTGACAGGTTTATTTAGGTTTCCTTGAGGGAATGGTGCGGTTTGGGTTGTCATTGACAGACTCACAAAGATTTCACACTTCTTACCGATCAAGGAGACCTTCAGTGTTGATGAGTTGGGAAGGTTGTACATTTGAGAGATTGTACATTTATATGGGGTTCTGAACTCCATTGTTTTTGATAGGGATGCCCATTTTACTTCTTGGATCTGGAAAGGAATACAACGGGATTTGGGTACATAGGTAATTTTGAGTACAACTTACCATCTCCAGACAGATGGCCAGCCTGAGCTTACGATTCAGGTGCTGGAGGACATGCTTTGAGCACATGTCCTAGATCTTGGGGGTTCTTGGGAGAAGCACATACCTCTGGTAAAGTTTTCCTACAATAATAGTTTTTAGGAAACTATTCAGATGGAACCATATAAGGCTTTTTATGGTAGGCCATGATGATCACCCCTATGTTGGATGGAAGTAGGAGAGGTAGCTGTGTTGGGACCTCATCTTGTCCAAGAGACCATAGAGCAGGTGGGGTTGATTTAGAAGAGGATGGATACTGCATAGTCATGACATAAGTCTTATGATAATAGACAGAAATGACCTCTGGAGTTTGAGGTCAGAGATCAGCTTTTCCTATGTATCGCATTAAGGTTGGGACATAAGAGGATTTAGAGATAGGGAAAGATTTCACTAAGATACGTCAGGCCGTTTGAGGTTTTGGAGAGATTCAGGATGGTTGCCTATCGATTGCAATTACCTCAGAGGTATTAGGCTATGCATGACATATTCCACGTTTCTTAGCTATGACATTACATCTCAGACCCATCTCATATTTTTTCAACCAGAGGAGGTTGAGTTGGAGGTGGACACATTGTTCGAGGAGCATCCTATCCATATTGTTGATCACAACGTGAAGGTTCTTTGTGGCCGGTCTGTTCCTCTAGTATGGGTTTTGTGGCAGCACGGACGAGTACAAGACGAGACTTGGGAGAGGGAGACCGATGTGAGATTATAGTGGATGGAGATGTTCGAGGATTCTTCTATGCCACCTTGTTAGGGAAACTTGGGGACGAATTTCTTTAAGTGGTGAAGTTTTTAAGAACCCGGATATTTATTTCATGTATGGATCTTGATTTCATGTTTTTTTGAGGAAAATGGGAGAATCTATAAATTTTATGAGTATACGCCGTGTACTTAGGAGTACACACTGTGTACCCTATTGCCAAGGTTAGCCATGTATTGGTCGTGTAACGGCCAAGTACATGGATGTGTGGGGTGACCTAGAGACCACCTAAAGTGGGAGCTGATTGAGGCATGTACACGGCATGTACATTTAATGAAAACACAATGTAATTTTCTTTTTATTTGTTAAATCGGACTGGGGTCACGTTTAATTGAATTTTTTTTTATTATTCTAGCCCAGTCTCATCTAGGAGCGATGGGAAGCACTTAATCTTCTCCAAGCCACTGACCTGCCGTTCATTATCCAAATCAAACACTGTTGATTGTGTTGGAATCACCACGGTAAGTTCTTTCTTCTTATAGAGCCTCTCCTCTTGATTTCTCCTCTTGCGTGAGTTATTGGAGGTTGATAATTTTTAATATTTTTGTATATCTACAACGTTCTAGATAAATTCAAAGGCTGAGGTTAAACTATATCAATTGTACAATGTCGAGTTAGGCAGTTTGTTGCCTTTCATTGTTTTTCATTGAGTTTTATATGCCAAAGTGCCGATTACCCATGTTTCAGGTATTTCGGGTTCAGGAAATTGAACCCCATTTTATCTATATTATATTGATTGATGATTTTAGGGTTGGTTGATGTGATATTATATGAAATTTCATGTTTAAGGAACCTCCATGAGTGTGTTTCCTTGTTTGAATGTTTAGGGCCATTTGGTCTAGGTTACCTATGAGGCATAACCTGTTTTCCTTGCCTTGCTTGTTAGGATGGAACTGTTTGACTTTTGCTTCTTGTTAAATGCTTGTGATATGCATTGTAATTGTTTATCCATGTAGTAGTTGAGATTATTTTGGTCTGTTTGATATTTTTTATTCACTATTGAATTGAACAGGGCTGTGAGAACTTGGTTTAGTTAGACCACATGAGGAATTGACATTGAGTGCTTCCTTAGAGCGTCTGTTATATTTCATGCTATGAGACCATAGGGGGGGGATTGACAGTGAGTGCTCCCTCAGAGTGTCTATAGTTTATGTTACGAGACCACAGAGGGAATTGATGTCGAGTACTTCCCCATAGAGTCTGTAGTTATTCTAGAAAGAATATATGGGGAATTTACGGTGAGTGCTTCCTAAGAGTTTCTTGGATTTTTATTGCATTACTTGGCCAGAGGGGTTAGACTGTGTGAGCTACCTAGAGGGTTAACGTAAATATTGAATGTTTGTGACACATCTGCCAAGCCAAAGAATAATCTTGGATTCATTCCTATTAGTTAGTCTTATAATATACCTGTTTGTGATACTTACTTGATTAAATGATAAACATTAAATAGTAATGAATGTAAATGGAAAATGTAGGATTTTTTTTACTTTTTTTGTACTCCTAGTTATTTTCTGAATTTCCATTATTACATGTTATATATGGTTGCCTACTGGGATTCGTCTCACACCCTATTTGGGTCATGATTTTGGAGCCAAAAAGATTATATGGCTGCAGGTATAGATAAGGGAAAGCGCCCTTCGTCATCAGGTACTTGATTGCTGTGGAGCTGGAGACCATGGGACCAAGCTGAGGCTTGCGATGCTATTGGAGTTTATTTTTTTCTTTTATACTTGGTTTTAGTACGGTATTTACATTATTTTTACTTTTTTGGCTATTTTCCTAGACATACGTAACATGCATCATTTATATATGTTCTTCAGTTGTTTACTTAATTTCAGTATTCCACTGTTTACATTTTGTATGGTATTATTACTTACACTACTATTTATTATTTGTTATTCCACTATGCATACTCTTCTAATGAGGGAATATATCCCCTACAACCACACCCAATTCCCTCACTTCTAGTCAGTAGCCTCTGGCGTTCGAAGAAATGCGCTTGAGGCTTTGTGACCAACCGGGTACGAGGCACCTTTCGGCGAAACCCAGAATAGGGACGTTACAAGGATCTTGGGAGGATATTTGAGAAAATTTTATACAAGGAACAAGTCTTGAGAGGAGTGAAGAGAAGAGGGGGGGGGGGGTTATAGTGGAGGAGAGGAGGGTTTTACCATTAATTTACTCATTATTGTATCATTTTTCCAAAGACAACCAATAGTATTTATTCTTGTGACCAAGATTATCAATATATTCATGTGAGTTTGAACCAAGTGTTCTTAAATCAGCCATTATTCTAGGAATAGTGATTTTAACTGATCATGTATATATAAAGTAAATTACGGTATTTTACTATTCATAAAAAATTCGTGTATTTTAGAAAAATCCCAAAAATTAACCCTAACCATTTTTTGATGTGTAGAATTCAAAAATGAACTCCATTTTTTGAAAATAATTTTCTAAATATTATCAATTTAATTTTTAAATAAAATCATAATTTATCAAAAAAATAACAATTTTAAAACTATAATTCGTTTTATATCACCTTGAAAAATTAATCAAGATCTCATTATCTTATAATATTAAGACAATAAAATAATAATATGATTTACTATTCATAAGGGTCATATAACTATTCATATTATTATTCATAAGAGTGTGTTACTATTCACAAAAAATTAAGTTTATCTTTTCAGATTTTAATTATCTTACTGAATGCAACCATGTATGTTAGTTTTTCAAAATTCAAATCACAGAGGTGAAAAAATTATGTTTACTAGCTAGGTTATAGAAAAGTGGTGTTTTGTGGAGACTCAATGTTTCATGCATTCAATATTAAATTTATTTTCAAAATATTGGGGTGTTACAACGAGATCCCTTGTGTTGGGATGAAATTGAAATGTTTTAAATTCTTGGATGTTTTCCATAATTTCCAAATAGTGTTTACAGAGTATTTTATGTAAAATGTGAAATGGATTGTTATTCCAATCCATGATTTGATGTTAAATTCCTATTTAGAAATTTAGTTCTTAAATGGAATTTATGAAATACACCTCTTTATTTCCCCTTTCTTGTGTACCCCTTGTGTTGGTTTGTGATCATTATATGATGCTGGTTGCTCCCCTTGTATGGGTATGCCCTGTGTGTATGTTATGTGTATGGGAATTTCCATCATTAGGTGTTAGGGGTAAGGGTAGTTATGGTTATTCCTTGTGGGTAGAATTGTTTTTTTTCACTACAAATAACTTACTTTATTATTCATGGGATTTTAGTTATTAAGTGGAAGATCGAGCTTATTCCTCTAGTTGGTTCAAACACTACTAGTTTCCCACCAGTCGTGCTAGGTATAAGGTTTAGGTGGGGGTTTGTCATTGTAATGATTATTGTGTGGGATAATTGGATGATTATATGGAATTAGCATATTACAGTAGCTAGTTTGGGTGGTTGTATTGATATATGGTTAGATTCTTGGCATATTAGTGAACTTGGGTAGGACCATGACAGATTCATTTTCCATGATTTCTTTGATATGAAACCTTCCTTGATTATGTTTCATTTGTATATTCCCTGTGATATATATGTGGTTACTACTTTTTGTGATTAACCCATTTGAGATAGGTTTTTTCCATTAGAAATGAGTTTTAAAATATGTTTGTGATTTTTTTTGAGTTTTTAAAGACCATTGTGTCAGTTATTTAAAGTTTATTTAAAATTGGGTTTTGGGTTAAAGAGAGATTTGGATAGAGAAATATTTTTCTAAAGGAAATATTTTCGTTAGATAAAACATGTGTGAGTTGTTTTTGATAAATTATAATGTTGTGTGTGGTTTTTAAATTCCTTGGGTTGATTTATTTGTTTTCCAAATATTTGTGTTTGATTTTGGAAAGATAAGAAAAAACATTTTGAAAGTGGGTTATGGAATTGTTTTAATTACTATAAAATGTATATATGTAAATATTACTTCTTATCTTTATTTTCACACTAAAATTAATGAATTTCCTTTTGAAATTAATTGCATAGTTTTGGTAGGTTGTGGTGACCTATTATACTTTTTATCTCATGCATACAAAATTTTAGGTCCTAGGTTCTCACTCAGATCCTTCTTATTATTCGTGGGTGATGTGGGGTGAGTTGGGAGGTGATGGAAAACCATTGGTTTCATGGAGTTGGTATCGATCTCGGATCGAGTTGTTTGGTTTATTTTAGTTGTATTTTTTTTAGTTTTGTTCTTGATTTGTCTTGACTATATATATCTCTTTTTTATGAATTATGTTTATGTATATGAAAAGGGGTTGGATCGTGGAAACTGGTTATGTCTTGTTAGCATGAATTTTATATCTTTATCTTATATATTTATTTATTACACTATTTTATCTATGATTTGGAAAAAACCATTCCTAGAGGAGTTCCTATGATTCCAAGGTGCTTATTGAAAGCCCATGAGGATCGGTATTTCCCTTCGGGCATTATGGTGAATCAGATCAGGTGTCAGGTAGGATAGAAGCGTGGACCGATTCATTAAAAAATGGTTTCAGAGGTTTGGTTTTCCCTTTATTAGGAACCTAATATTCTTATGTATCTCTTTTTATTTGGATATGTCATGGTATAAAGGATATTAAGGATGTTAGATCTTGATAGGTAAGGCCAGGGAGGGTCTAGCATGCTCTTTCCCACCTTTAAACTCAAGATACCATGGCTTGTTGGGTTTTGAATTATGGATTTGAGGTTTCTTTTAGATTTTTCTTGTATATTTTGATGTGTTTAACCTTACTGGGTCCCCTTTGACTATTGAATGATATTTAGGACTACTTCTTAGCTTTGGTATGGAAGAAAAATCGAGCTGTATAGTTAGCTTACACGACTTGGGAAACTATGTGGCACCCGTGTGATTGAGTCTTCCCTTTTTCAAGGTGTGCCGCATGGTTGACACTCGATCACCCAAAAATTTGTGGTCAAGGTATGCATAACACTATTTCTTCTGGACTATCCTATTTGTAATCCTCTTTAATTTTAAATTTCTCTAAAAGTAGTTTTCACTTGTTATAGGTGGAATGGGGAGTGTTTTTTCCCTTTTGGGATGTGGTTCATTATTATTTTCTTTTTTACTTGTGTAGTGCTTGTGAGTTTTTTGTATTTTTCAAAACCTTTTTGGAAAATAAAGGGGTTTTTTGAAAACATTTATTTTCAAACTTGGTTTTGTGAATAATTGGAAGAGAAAATTACCATGGTTTTATAAAATGTTTAATGAATATGGTGGATACCCTTATTATATTTGTAAAATGAGGTGTTTCAAAAGGAATTTGTAATTTTGAAAATAAGTTTGGAAAGGGTTTTGAAGAAGGGAAATGAGTTTCAAAAAGAATTTTGGATTTTTAGTTTTTAAAGTGAAAATAGATTTTATAATAATTTTTTTTCATAATTTTTTTGGGAAATGGGTGTGTTCCATAAAGGATGGTTTTGTTTTTTTAAAGTTACATTGTATTGATTTTGAGAAATTCCTTAGTGGAAGGTGGTTTCAAAATTTCTTTGTGAAATAGTGGTTTTCGAAAGAAAATTTTATTTTGACATGTTTCTGGTTTTCCTTATTTGATGGTTTATAAAGTGGATTTTATTCCTTTCTTGTGAAGGAATATATTTGTTCTTGTTTTGAGACATGGTATGAGGTAGTTCATACCTTTGTTATTATGTCCTCAGAAGGGTCAAAATGTGTCTCTAGTTCTAATGCCTACCCAAACTCCAAGTGGAGTGATGGACGTATAACCTTCATTGAGATTTGAAGAAAAGTAGTGGTTATAAGTGATTGAGGTAATATTTAATTCAATTGGTTTCTCCTATGCAGTGTGAAGGAAGTTTTGCAAGATTGGTTTTGGGAAGAGGCCTCGAGTTTGATCCTTTTGTGGTTGTTTTTCCATTTTTGGGGTTGTCTTTGTGGATGATTCCCTTGGGTTTTTTGATAGATGTTTTTAATTCTATTTTAGGTAATTTTTTATTCCATTGAGGAATGGTTTCCCCCACTCCCACCCTCTTGGTTATTTTTTTGGTTGGGTTGTGAGTTTCATTTCGTTGATCATGATTGTTTTTGAAGACCTCTCTTAGTGCTGGTGGGTTGTACTATTCTTTTGGTTAAGCCTAGTGGTGCTCTTTATTTACACTTAAGAGAGTCATTTGGGTGCACGATTGGGTAACTAGGATGTGTGATACACCGATTTAGTGTGGTATACTAATTAGTGTATAACTATAGTCATTTTGTGGGATGCACCTGGTGAGGGTGATCCAATGTTTGACCCTAGGCTATCCTTGTGTGTCATGACATAATGTGGGGGATATTATAATCATTTTAGGATCTTGTGGTTGTTCTTACTTTCATTGGGTTTGTAAGTGTTTGTGGTTGAGGGCGTGTTACTCTTGTGGCTGTTCAATTGTTCAAGGATGATTTTCTTGGTATTTCTTTTATGCCACCATATTATATGAACTCTAAATGGTGGGGAGACCATGTTAGGTCTCCTGTTCTTTGTATGGATTCTTATAAGAGGTTATTATTTTGGGTATTATTATAGAGATTTGGTTATCTAATGGTTTATTAGTTTGATCATTTTTTAGGATCTCCATTACTGTATTTGAGGTTAATTTGTTTCAAGTGGATTGTTTGGTTAGGTCCTCTTGGGATTTTGAATGTGTAGCGATTCACTAATCATTTTTACCCTTATATCACCGTGTTAAACTGACTTTGTTTTGTAAATTCCAATTATAATAAACAATTTCACTTCATGTTTGATTCAATTATTTTTTTAATCACTTTTAAAAAGGTTAATTTTACTTTTTTTAATGATTTCATTGTAGGTGTAGGTGATTTAGAGATCCCAAGATGAAGTTGAAGAAAAATGAGCCAAAATGTGCAAGATTCCAAGAACACCAGTAGAATCAAATGGTCACTTTAACTGATCCATGAATTAAATTGGTCTCTTATTTTGTGATCTGATCCAAAATTAATTTTTCTACAACTCTTATTAAGACAACCAATCCAAATTCATCCATTAATGGGTCCAACCAAACTGATATGTATAGGGAATTGAATTTTCCCAATGTTAAAAGTTATGTTCTATATTTTGTATATATCTTGATATTTTGAACTAAAAATGATGAAATTTTTTCATTAGATATATTCAAGAGGTGGGGTAACAACTTTTTAGTTTTCTATAAATCAATATAATATTGTTTTGATTCCAAAAACCATGGGACAAGTGGTTTTAAGGAATCTATGTTCCCAAAACCACCTTCCACTATGCCTATAAAATGGAACCTTGGAAACCCCATTTGTAAGTTAGACTAGGTGGAAATGTGCTACTATTTTGGAGTCTTAGAGGAGTACTCTCCTTATCCTATAAGTTCTGGATTGCTCTATCATCATAAGGAAATCAAGGATGAAGGAATAATTTCACCCGAGCCTTATCCTCCTCTCGATGGTGAGCTAAACGATGGATGATCATTTTGAGGGAGCTACACACACTTGGGAGGGAGTTACAATACTTTTTATTCTATTAGTTTTGTTTAATTTTTGTGTTAAACATTTTATTTAAGTTTTATCTTAACATTATTCTTCTTTGAATGATTTGTTTTGGTTTTATCAAGTGAAACAATTTTTATCTCAACACCGTTTGGGTTGATATTTCAAGTGGGAATCTTTATTTGATCCAATTGAACAACACAAGCATTCTTTTTCAAATTCACATTAAATATATTTCATTATTATTTGGTATCACTTTATCTATTCTTGAGGTCCAACCATTTACAACATGATTTATGTGTCAATGGTTGGTTCTTTGTGCATCATTTTAAGAGGCAAGAGGGGAATCAGTATATTGACAACACTCAACCAATACTGAATAGCCCGAAGAACTTATATTTTTATTCATTATTGATAATCCCCATTTTAAGGGCTGAAGGGGAACCCTTACATGGCTTTTAGGATTCATGAAATTATATATACCAATCCCAATAACCCGAGTGTATGGACTGGGGAGTATCTTAGTCCATTGTCGGGAACATCACGGGTCCAACAAAAAGGTTATTTTTTAGTAGATCTACGCCACTAACTGGGCCATAGTCTGGGCATGCCCTAGCCCCTAAATTGGAGTCTAGGCTCATCTGGGCCACTGAACTGGGCCGTGCATCAGGTATTTCCCCCAGGCCCTACTTGGATTTAATACGCCTCCCCCGTGATTTGAACCTAGGACCTCATGCATAACAGCCACCAGGGAGCATCATGAGTATGACTTTGGATCCATGACGCTCCAAAAAATGGACCAGGATACTCCCCATACCCTAAATGTAGGTTACTAGGCTCTTAATTGGGCCACTCAACTAGTTCGAGTATCATGGATATCTCCCCTATCTAGATGGGGATTTATTTCGCCTCCTTAGAGATTCGAGCTGGGGGCTGGCTAGAATAATAGCCACTAGGGATCATCTATTGAACCACTATACCATATGGTGTAGTGGTACTAAAGATGATACCCAATTTCTATTATGCCAGTTAGCCACAGGTTTTAATCTTTGGGGTGGTGAAATAAATCCCCAACTAGATAGGGGAGATATCCATAATACTCGACCTGGTTTAGTGTCCTAGTCAAGAGCCTAGTAACCTAAGTGTAGGGGTTGGGGTGTATCTTGGTCCTTTGTCAGAAGAATCACAGGTCCAACAAAAAGGCCTCTACACTTGGGTTACTGGGATCTTGACTTGGCTACTCAATTGGATAGAGTATTGTGGATATCTCCCCTAGCCAGCTGGGGATTTATTTTTCCACCCCAGAGAATCGAACCTGGGGCTGACTAGCATTTAACCAACTGGGGTGCTTCTATGGTATCAGGCATAGTGGTACTTGTGATGCTACCTAGTGGCTGTTATTCCCTAGGTCCTAGGTTCAAATCATGGGGGAGGTGTATTAAATCTCAGTAGGGCTTGGAGAGAATACCTAATATGCAGCCCAATTCAATGGACTGGATGAGCCCAAACTCCAAGTTAGGGTCTGGGGCATGTTTAGACTATGACCCAGTTAGTGGCATAGATTAGCTAAAAAGGTGCCTTTTTGTTAGACCCATGATACTCCCAACAATGGACCAAGATACTCCCCATCCCCTACACTCAGGTTATTAGGATCTTGAATGGACCACTCAACTTGGTCGAGTATCGTGGATATCTCCCCTAGCCAGTTGGGGATTTATTTCGCCTCCCCAAAGATTCAAACCCAATGGCTATTATGCAAGTCATCCCCTGGTTTGAATATATGAGGATGAAAAATAAATCCCCAACTAGATAGGGCAGACATCCATGATACTCAGCCTAGTTGATTGGCCCAGTCAAGAGGCCAATAACCCAAGTGTAGGGGCTGGGGAGTATCTTGGTCTGTTGTCGAGAGCATCATGGGTCCAATAGACAATAATTACTTAGAACTCCTCCTCCCTAGAATCATCATCATGATGTCAACTCTCCACCTTCACATGGTTGTTCAACTAGTCTTCCCATGCATGCACAGGTTGGTATCGATGGCAACTTTCATACCCTCTCATTCTTCCAAATCCGTTAGCTTTACTCTAGTGAATGTGACTTTCTATGAATCCTCATTTGAAACCTACTCCTTGTAAAGTCTTCTTGGTTCATTTAAGCACAATTTCATGTGTCTTGAAGGCCTTGAGGTCTCCTAAAGGCCTTGAGGTCTCCTAAAGGCCTTGAGGTGTCCTTAAATCATTGCTGGACCAAAGGCCTTTGGTGGACCGAAGGCCTTGAAGGATCTGAGGACCAAACCAGTGTCCTGAAAGCCCGAACAAATGAATAGTTCTAGACACTATAGTATAGAAAAGTGTCTGCTATAGTGCCTTCTACAATACTACTACAGTAACCCATAGATTTTTCTCTACCCAGATTTGATCCTAGGTCTCTAGGATGCACATATTGAGTCCTCACCAACTAGGATGAGGTGCTCGCATGACAACCCTCAACCAAATAATTCCATTAAACCATGTGAAATTTTTAGAACAATTAACTATCTAAGATGTATAGTGAACTTGAAGTGACCTCATTTTCTCATAATTCAAAAAACACCACCTTCCTTTATCAACTATTAAACTCTTTAATTAAGTCATTTTATTTTTAAAACTATTTTCAAAACCACCCCAATTTTAGTCCATTTTATTAAAAATACACACTTTAAAACCCACAAATATCTTTGAGATATGACCTAGGGTATTCCCTATACTATAAATTAAATTTAAAAATATAATCAATTTGATGTTTCATAACAATGATATTAAATTTTGGCATCTTTTCTAGGGATCACTTTGGGTTTTAGTGTGTGTTTTTTATAATATATTTTTAAATTTTGTGAATATTTATTTGTTTTATATTCTAACTTTACATATATTTTTGTGTTATGATTTATTTTTTGGGTAGTTTCTATTCATGAATCATTTTAATCCAATAGATTTACCTCCCTTTGAACCTAAATTAGAGATGATCATATATCAGTGACACCGAGACACAGGAAAACCCTTTGAAGGAGGGCACACCATAATTTGAGACTTTTCTAAAACCATATTCTTCTAGAACCAGAATAGAAACTAAAATTAACATGTATAACATGGCTGAAAATAAGAAAACATTAAGATAACTAACCTCATATAATGTCGATATCCAACCTAAATACATTAAAATACAAGGGGAGGCACCAAATTTTGAACTTAAATCTAGTTTATTTCTCTTATTACCATGATTCCATGGACTCATGGGGGAAGATCCACATAAGAACTTAAATTAATTTCGTATTGTGTATTCTAAATTAGAACCTTATAATGTGGATTAAGAAAAATTAAAGATTATGGAATTACCTTTTTCATTAGAATACACAAAAAGATAATGATTATATTATGTTAACTCCCCTATTAGAGGCTGGGCGGACATGAAATACCTTTTTGTAGAAAAATAATTCCCAGCCTCTCAAACTAAAACAGTAAGAAAATAAATTTGTGGGATAAAATAATCACAAGGGGAAACACTTCATGTATACTATGAAAGATTTAAAAGGATTTTTCAAGTTTTCCACACCACTAAATTAGTGATTAACTTTTTATACTGTATTTTTATGAAGGTTTAATTCTTATTGATCGAAACATGATTGATGTTACTGTAGGTGGTATGCTATTTGAAAAACCTCAATCGCTACATGGAACCTCATTGAGAACATGGTGAAGAACACTCAACAATTTGGTTCAAGGTCTAGTGTAACCATTTGAGGTGTCCATGAGGTGAAAAGTTCCAAGTTTGAGAAGAAGGTGGACATTAAGTTTAAAGTGGTAAGTACCCTTCTTTGAAAAATTTATATTTCCCAATGGAAATCCCAATATCCTCCTCCCATTCATTATGGTATCTATTCTACTAACACCCACTATTATGACCAATGAACTCAATTAAGAGAAACTTATAAGAGTTGTGAGGAAATATTTATAGGATTCCACTATAACCAACCCATTAACCAAGAACCGTACTATCCATCCAACCTTGGGTGGAAAGAAAAATAAGCCTCTAGATAAGGGGGGTATTCAAACCAACCTCAATAACCATGGAACCAACCAGTACTGAGTAGTCATCCACCACCACCACCCAGAAATCCTCAACCACCATAAAGGCCTTTCCAACAAACCCCTAGAAAACCTAAGTCTAGACTAGAAGATATGATGAAACAAAAGGCTGAAAATAATATCCAATTCCAAAAAACCACCCATGAATCCATACAATACCTAAAAACACAATTAGGCCAACTCTCCAATTCAGTGGGGGAAATCCAAAGTCATGGGTTGGGTAAGCTACCCTATCAACCAATAGTAAACCAAAGGGATAAGGGAAATGATAGTTCCATCACCCTTATGAGTGAAAAAAAATTAAAATCCAAATAACCCCTCCATTAGAGTCACCCATCTTATGGAAACCACCATCCCAACCATGAAAATGGTCCAAATGAGGAAAAGCCTTTCCCCAATAGAAGCCCTAGAAAAGAAAAGAGAGTTTCATTTAATGAACACCAAGCTAAACCATTCCTCCTCCATTTACCTAAAGTAACACCCAAACAAAAAAAAATAATCGAAACTTGATAAATAAATCTTGAAAACTTTTAAATAAGTGCAGGTTAAAATTCTCTTGATTGATTCCATAAAAAAATTCCATGATAAACCAAGTTTCCAAAGGTGATGTATACAAACCGAAGACGACTTCATGGTGATAAAAAGGTGATATTGGGTAGGAACGTCTCTACATTGATAGAGCCATCACTTCCCACCAAATGAAATGATCCTAGAACATTCTCAATTCAATGCACTATAGAGGAGTATTTATTTTCCAATACTATGCTTGATTTGGGTGTTTCTATAAAAAGGATTCCACACTCCATTTTCTATTCATTGTATGTTGGGGAACTTAATACCACTAGATTTTTTGTCTAACTAGAAAATCTAAGTACATCACACCCTGCTGGTGTGCTAGAGGATGTTTTTGTGAGGGTAAAAATTTTAATTTTTCATGTAGATTTTTATGTGCTTAAAATGGAATATGATAGGATGAATAGACACACCCCTATTATATTTGGGATTCCTTTCCTAAAAACCTAAAAAACTATAATTAATGTACATAATGGTATATTATCTATGGATTTTAGTGGTGACATTTTCCACTTCAACATCCTTTATGCCATAAATCACCTATCAGAAGAATATTACTCACTTTCAGTTAATTCTATTGATGTACTCCCATCCCCTAAAAAATTATTTTCTTTCCCCTTTCTGAGTTTTCATCCTTGATATAAATTATAGGCAATGAATCATGCATTTAATGTTGTATTGGTCTAGAAAAATGTCATGCATGTTTGTTAATTAATGATTTCTTGAACACTAAGGATCCCATGACCATTGATGATACTATTAAGCTTATAAAATCTTATTTCTCATTTGAGGATGTTACCATTGAGAAGTTAGATAAGATCAGTGAAATCTCACTTTTACATTCATTCCCATCAATCCAAAATCCCCATGAATTGGAACTTAAACCTTTGACCAAAATTTGAAATATTCATATCTTGATAATGGAAACAAGATGTCTGTCATCATTTCTAGTTTACTCCCTATAGGGAATGAATTATGACTAATTAACCTTTTAAGGGAGTATAAACAAGCATTGGGATGGAAAATTTCTGGTATTCCTAGTATTAGACCATCAATTTGAACATATCATATATTGTTAAATGATGAGGCTGAACTAGTGAAGAAGGAACAATGTCGACTGAATTCAAACCTCATAGATGTTGAGGTTACAAAATTATTGGGTACTGGAATCATTAACCCCTTGTCTAACAACCAATGGGTCAATCTAGTCCAGGTAGTTCCCAAGAAAACTGGACTAACAGTAATAAAAAATGAAAATAATGAATTGGTTCCAACCCATATGAAGAATAGTTGGTGTGTCCGTATAGACTTTTTATAACTAAACCAAAACAATAGGAATGGCCATTTACCATTATCATTCATTGAAAAAATTCTAGAGAGTCTTGTAGGGAAGTCCCACTATTGTTTCCTTAATGGTTATTCTAGATACTTTTAGATCTATATTTCCCCTAAGGATCAGGAAAAGAAAACCTTCACTTTCCCCTTTGAAAAACTTTCATATAGTAGGATTCCATTTGGTATGTGTAATATTTCTAGTACTTTCCAATGATGTATGGTTAGTATTTTTTCGTATTCATTAGAGGATTTCATAAAAGTATTCATGGATGATTTCACTATTTATGGATCTAATTTTTATTTATGTTTAAGTAGTCTTATTTATATCATATGTATTTGTATTGAAAAGAATCTCGTATTAAATTATGAGAAATTCCATTTCATGAGGAGACAAGGTTAATACTCGATCATGTAATTTCGGGAGATGGTATCCAAGTAGATAAATCAAAAGTGGATGTAATTTATTCCCTACCATTCCCAAAAAATGTGTGGGATGTGTGGTTTTTCTTAGGTCATGCTGGATTTTACCGTCATTTCATTTGTGACTTTAGTAAGATTGAACCCCCTCTATCGATTTCTCCAAAAAGAAAAAATATTTTTTTAAATCAATATTATGAGGAAGATTTTAATAAATTGAAATGTAGTCTCACATCACCCCTGATAATCCAACCACCTTTGTGGTATTTACCATTTGAGCTCATGTGTGATGCCTCTAAATATGTAGTTGGGGTAGTTTTATCAGAATGGGTTGATCAAGCTCCACATGTCATATCCTTTTCCTCACGCACACTATACCCTACCCAAGAAAAATACACCACAAATGAAAAATAATTACTTACCATTGTGTTTTCATTGGATGAATTTAGGTTATAGCTATTATGGTCTAAAGTAATTGTGTTCTCATACCATGCAACCCTCTGGTATCTTCTTAAGAAATTGTAATCCAATCCACATCTCATTCATTGGATGCTCTTAATTTAGGAATTTAATCTAGAAATTAGGGATAAAAAATGAGCAGAGTTTGTGGTGTATGACCATATCAGTAGGATCCTCCCATCCTCAGACATTGGATCATACCTCTATATTCCCATAAATTACATGTTCCCTAATTATAAATTGTAATGAGTGTAATATTGTATTCCTTGCTCGAATGGCCTGAAGGCCTTATTTTTTTATTTTTATTATAGATAATACCCCTTTTAAGGGTTGAAGGGGAACCCATACATGACCCATAGGCCTAAGGCACAAGACCCGACATGACCCGTAATACATGAACCAAAGGCCCAGAGGCATACCATGCCCAATACATGACCCGTAGGACCAACCCACTAGAACTACCCCTCCCTAACTTTTGCATCATTGATTGCCTTTAGCTCCCCACCTGCATTGCTGATTGGCTAACATTGCCCCGTACAAAGCTGCACGGTGCCTGGTCCCGATGGAGGTTTCCATACCCTCTCATTCTTCAAATCCGGTTAGCTCTACTTATGGTGACTACTACTAGTGCTCTGATCCTCATATGGGGCCTACTCTATGTGAACTGGGCTACTTCATGGTCTTAAATGGCAAGAAGGCCCTGTGGACTGAAGGTCTTTGATGGCCCGAAGTCCCTGAGACCTGTAGGCCCAAACCGGTGGCCCGAAAGCCCAAATCAGGTGAATAGTCTGGCTGATACAGTACCGAACAATGCCTAATACAGTACTTCTATAGTACTCCCCCCCCAGAAATTCGCCTCCACCAGGTTTTGAACCTGGGTCTCTTGGATGCCAAGCAGGAGCCCTTACCACTTGGGTACGGGCTCGTTGGCAATATTGTATTCCTTGGAATGCTAAAATTGTAAATTATTTGGTAGCATCTTGAATTTCTACTGAGTTTAATAAAAACCAATACGACCATCTAAAACATGAGTCTCATTGATACATTTGAGATGAACCATACCTTTGGAACACATGTAGTGATCAATTCATTATTCATTGTGTTCCAAATAGAGAGTTTCAGTCTATCCTTAGGTTTTTCCACACTCTTGCTTGCAGGGGCCACTTTGGTCCCCAATAGACTGATCACAAGGTCCTCGATTCTATTATATCTTGGACAACATTATTTCAAGGTGCCCATGATTTCTATAAATATTATCCTCGCTATTAAATAATGGGTAATGTATCTAAAATAAATGAAATGCCACAACAACCCTTTCTCTTCCATGTCATTTTTTATGTTTGGGGTATTGAATTTATAGGGCCATTTCTGAAGTCCTTTGGAAACTTGTTATAGCAACACAGACTTTTCTTACATTACTATTACATCATTTCAAAGATAAACAACATAATAGTATTACACATAGAGGATCCAAAGGTTTAGTGTCTTGGGAAAACTAGGACCATACATAACAAATACAACATCAAGCATAAACATTTATTTAATTTCTTCTTCTCTAGATTATTATTGGCACTTGTCCTCTCCTTAGTACATGTATACAACTGAGGATATACATAAAAAGGGGTGATCTATAAGCCCAGTAAGAGGATATTTAAGAACAATATAGCATGGGGTTAACATAATCATAACATAGGCAAAAGATCATGATCATGAGAGGAGCATAAATAAAAGACTTAAAATGTGGCAATGCATAAAAACGAAACATCATGTCTTAGTGGTTAACTACCACACATACTTGTGAAACAATCTAGAAACTTGTTCACACATAATTTCACATTTACTCATGAGATTAATCACTTTACCCAATTCATTGTAGCGCTGTATAATTCCGGGCGCACCCGTCACATAGAAAGATATTGCGCTATATAATTCTGAGCGCACCCGTCACATCATAACATTATCATCATCATGATTGCAACATAGAACACATATAAAAAATGTACATAACTAAACCATGGAATGGGATGGGTTTCATTTGATAATAAAAAATTCATAAGCTTTGTGTTCCCAAAAGAAAGAGGGAATAACATACATGTTACAAGAACCATCCACTTTGAGTGAGAAGTAAAAGGGGTGTTCTTAAAAGAGGAGTTCTTTTGGAAAAAATTTGGTTTGACATAAAAACCAATGAAAAAAATGTATATCCCAGAAAATTAAAGACAATTATTAAAAAATTATCTTTAAGGAGTAACCATATCAAAAATGGAGTGAAAGAGGGAGAACCTGAAGGAAGAAAATTGGGTTCGATATTTCCCCTTACCTTGTATCTGAATTCTTCTTTATCTTTAATGTCCTGTATAATGACATTATATTAATTAATTAGAAATTAAAGAAAATTTTATACATTAATAGGGTTCATTATAGTTTCATTATGTCATTTTATATTCCTTTGGATGACTTATAGAGTTTAAAAACATTGTTCAGGGATGTTCGTTTTTTATGGTTTTTCTTGGGTGGTTCACTTGTATTCTTAAATTGAAGTTTGGGTAGAACATGAGTAAACATCCAGAAATGATATTACATTTAATTAATGATATTACTGGAGTTTTAATGATCTTATAATGAATTATATAAGATCCATGTGGATGAATCATTAGATAAGAATTAAATGATGGTTATTTGGGTCAATTTGGGCGGTTTTTGGATCACAACGAACTTGTTTTAACTTATCACTTAGTAATATGGCCATAGGTTATTTCCAAAATTTTAAATAGAACATAATACATATAACATATTCTGGTTCAACCATAAAAATGGTTTCATGACAAGATATGAAGGTAGAAATGGAAGAAGAAAGCATGTCATTCTTGAAGGTGATAAATTAACACCTCACGAACAACGTTCTCTTTAATAACATAAAAGGAAGAGGGAAAGGGGGTTGGATGATATAATATCCCATTAGAATAATAAAATTACAGTATATGTATAATACTGGAGTTAAAATACCATTTGGATGAATATAGGTGGGGATAGATCAAGAAATGAACTTGAAATTGAAAGGAAATTAAAGGAGAAGACGGAGGGAAATTACCTCTAGAATCATCCTCTTGAGAACCTCCTTAAGGGCATAATCTTGGTATTTTGATGAGACCATAAGATCTTGGAAGTGGGGGAGGGTCTAATTAAGGTTTTTGGGTAGAGTTTAGAGAAGGCTTGGAGCTTGAGAGGTGTGAGGAAATGAGGGTGTGAAGGGTGGCTTTTATAGTGGAGGGGAGAGGGGTTTCCTTAATATAAAATTCATTAGTTTATTAATTTCCCCTAAGACAAGGAATAATGAGTCTTGAATGACCAAGAACAGTAATTTTATCATGTGATCCCGAACCAATAGGTCTTACATCAGTAGAGCATCATCAATGACTCAATTAATCCATTATTTAGCATTTATTGTAAATTATCGGATTCTACTATTCATAAAAAATTCAAGTATCTCAAAAAAATCCCAAAAATTTACCATAAATTTTTTTCGACGTGTAGAATACAAAAATGAGGTCCATTTTTCAAAAATAATTTTATAAATATTATTAATTTAATATTTAATTAAAATTTTAATTTACTTAAAAAAACAGTTTTCAAGATTAAAACTGATTTATAGTGCTTTCAAAAATTACGTAGGGTCTTGTAAAATTTTCTAAAAACAATAAGACATTGATTCGATAATTTATTAATACATTTTAGGGAAATAAATATTATTTTAAATTAATTAATTAATTATAATTAATTATTTATGACTTATAAAATACCAAAATGTTTACTAAGGTCAAATTGTCACTTTCTAAGATGTCTAAATTTTATTTAATTATTCAAAGGTAATGTTACTCTTATGTCGGATGATTTACTATTCATAAGGGTCATATTACTATTCATAAGGGTATGTTACTATTCATAAGGGTATTTACCAAAAAATTATTTTTGTTTTATTAGACTCCAAAAATCATCTTGAACACAACCATGTATGTCGGATTTTTAAAATTCAAAACAAAAAAGTGACAAACTTATGTTTAAAGGTCACTTATCACTTAATAGTTCATTATGTTGTGATTTCATGTTATTTTATGACATAAATATAAGAAGGGAATTTTCATTGAAAAACTTTGGGTCGTTACATTCTTCCCCCCTTAAGAAATTTCACCCCCGAAATTTCACTTTACACAAATAGGTGAGGGTGTTTCTCCTTCATTGCCTCTTCTGGTTCCCAAGTTGCTTCCTCAAACTTATGGTTCCTCCACAACACTTTGACAAGATGGGCTGTCTTGTTGAGTAGAACCTTATCTATCCGATCCTGAATCTTTACTGGCTGCTCCTCATAGTAGAGATCATCTTCCAGCTGCACCACCTCTGAGTTTAGTACATGTGACGGGTCTAGTATGTACTTCCTCAGTAGTGATACATGAAACACATCATGAACTTGTGCCATATTCGGTGGAAGTGCAAGACGATAGACCACATCTCCTATGCGGTCAAGGATCTCAAAGGGGCCAATATACCTTGGGCTTTGCTTCCCTTTCTTCCCGAATCACATGACTCTCTTCCATGGAGATATTCGAAGGAAGACTTTATCCCCAATGTCGAACTCCAAGTACCTTCAACAGTTGTCAGCATAGCTCTTTTTTTCTGACTTTGACCAGCTTTGATGTGTTTTTGGATGACTTGAACCTTCTCTGTCATCTCTTGAATAATATCTGGCCCAAGTAGCTTTCTTTCTCCAACTTCATCCCAACAGGTTGGAGTTTTACATCACTTCCCATAAAGAGCTTCATATGGAGCCATATGAATACTCGAGTGGGAGATATTGTTGCCGCTCAACTTTAACTTTCTGACATACCAAGCACCTTGATATATATTCCAAAATCTCCTTCTTCATGTTATCCCACCAGAAGTGTTCCTGGAGATCATGGTATATCTTGGTACTCCAAGGATGGATAGAAAAATTTAAGCTATGTGCATTGTCCAATAGCTCCTTCTTTATCCCGAGTGATGAAGGCACACAAAGCCGTGTTCCAAACCAAATCACACCATCATCGTCGATATAAAACTCTTGTATCTTCCCTTCCTATACTGCATTCAACCTCTTTTGTATCTCCACATCATCCCTTTGTGCTTACTTAATCTTCTCTTGGATGGATGGTTGCACAATAATTTGGGAAAGGTAGGATGTATCCCCTGCCCTTATGATTTCCAAATCCATCCTTTTCATATCCAAGAAGATAGGGTCTTTCTCAATCCGCAACATGGATAGAGTAGCAGGTTCTTTTTTTCTTAGAGCATCAGATACCTTGTTCTTCTTTCCAGGATGATAGCGAATAGAGAAATCGTAATCCTTGATTAGCTCTAACCATCTCCTTTGATTCATGTTGAGCTCCTTTTGTGTGAATATATACTTTAGGCTCTTGTGGTCGGTGTATATGTCAAAATTCTCGCCATAAAGGTAGTGCCACCATATTTTCAAGGAAAAAATCATGGCTTCCAGCTCTAGATCATGCTTCGGGTAGTTATGCTCATGGATATTCAACTGTCGTGAGGAATATGCTATCACATTATCATTTTGCATGAGTACACAACCCAATCCTTTCTTTGAAGCATCACTATATATCACAAAACTTTCTCCACTTTTCAGTAGTGTGAGTACAGGTGCAGTGATCAACCTTCTATTTATCTCTTTGAAGATTCTCTAACATTCTTACATCTATACATACTTTACCCCATTCCTTGTTAACTTAGTTAGTGGTCTTGAAAATTGTGAGAAGTTTCTCACAAAATGTCGGTAGTACCCAACTAATCCAAGAAAACTACGGATTTCTGTGACACTAGAGGGCCTGGGCCATTCCTCAATCGCCTTTTTCTTTGAAGGATCCACAGAAATTCCCTCACTTGTGATCAAATGTCCCAAGAACGTGACTTGATTCATCCAAAAGTCACACTTTCTGAACTTGGAATACAACTTCTCCTTTCTTAATGTCACCAACACAAGTCTTAGATGTTCTTCATGTTCCTCCTTTCTCTTTGAGTAGATGAGAATATCATCGATAAAAACTACCAAATATTTGTCTATGTAATGTCTTAAGACTCTATTCATCAAATCCATGAAGATTTCAGGGGCATTAGTAAGTCCAAATGGCATCACCAAAAACTCATAGTGCCCATACCTTGTTCGGAAGGTAGTCTTATGAATATCAGCCTTCTTTACCTTTACCTGATGATATCCAGAACAAAGATCCACCTTTGAGAAGTATTGAGATCCTCTTAACTGGTCGAAAAAGTCATCAATCCTTGGGAGAGGATACTTGTTCTTTATGGTGATCTTGTTTAGTTCCCGATAATCGATATACAACTGCATTGTTACATCCTTCTTCTTTACAAAGAGCACCGATGCACCCCAAGGTGATGCACCAGGGCGTATGAACCATTTGTCTAGATGCTCTTGCAGCTGCTTATTTAACTCCTCCAGTTCAATAGGATCCATCCTATAGGGACACTTTGATATTGGAGTATCTTTAGGCATGAGTTCAATTGAGAACTCTACCTCACGATCCAGGGGAATTCCGGGTAACTCTTCGGGAAATAAATCACCGTATTCCCTCACGATGGACATTTCCTCAAGGTTGGAACTTTCCTTCAACTCAACCATTTGGGCGTGGTATGATTCTTCATAGGGAATCAACACCCACACCATTGAAGGATTTTTCAAAGGAGATTCATGATATTCCTTTCATTTGTAGAGGAGCATGGGATGGTTCAGAATATGAAAAGATATTTCCTTTTACCGAAAGTTGATATGTTCTCTATATAATGAGAGCCAATCCATTCCCATTATAGCATCGAATTCCACCAAGGGAAGTATTACGAGATTTTCCGGAAGAATATTACCACATATTCCAACAGAAGAAGAGTCAAACACTTGGGTTTCAATGATTGCACCACTTGGTGTTTTTACAGATATCTCTACTTCAATGTTTTGGGGCTTCGATTCTATAGTTCTAGAAAACTTGCAATATATAAAGGAATGCGTAGAACTAGAATCAAATAAGACCTTTTACATACTTGAGTGAATAGGAAGTGTACCTTGTACGAATTCATTATCATGCTCCACCTCCCCAGTAGTGATGGCATAATCCTTACCTTGTTCCTTTGGCTTTGGTGGCTGCTGCCACTGATTACCCTCGAGAGCTCGAGGTTTAGTGCACTGGTTTGCATAGTGACCTAGCTCCCTAATGTTGTAGCATTGAACCATGAGTGGTTCTCTCCTTTCATCAGCTACATTCTCCTTCCTTTTCATGTCTTTTTGACACTCTTGAGCATGGTGTCCTTCTTTCCCACACTTAAAGCATTTCCCCGTCCCTTTGAGGTAGTTCCCATGGTGCAAATTCCCACATTTTTGGCATGTGGGTCATTGATTTTTCTTCTCGCCTTTATCATTAGATCCACCATCTTGAAACTAAATATTTATTTTCTTATCAACATAGCCATGGTAACATTCTTCAAACTCCATCTCCACTTTGAGAGCACACTAAACAACTTCTTAATAACTCCCAAATTCTCGAATTGCAAGATCCTTTCGAAGGTGTGGTTTTAATCCACTAATGAATCTATCAATTTTACTATCATTGTTGATAACAAAACCCAAAGCGTACCTTGAAATCCTTGTGAAAATCACTTCATAGGTTGTGATATATTATCCTTATTTTTTCTTGAGCTCTATGAATTCTCTCTCCATATTTGTGCGAAGAGTTAGTGGGAAATAATTATTAAGAAACATTATCTTAAAGTCTTCCCATTCCATCTCTTCAATTTACTACCTTGGATTGGTGTTCTTAATCAAATCACACCATTGATCAGCTTCTCCATCTAGATGATAAACAACTAGAGTCACGTTCTCCGTCTCAGAACAGTGAAGCACAAAAAATATCTTCTCCATGGAGTTGACCCACTATTCCACAACTAGTGGATCGGAAGATCCACTAAACGTCGGTGGTCGTTGCCGCATAAAACATTCGATAGCTAGTTGATCCCTCTTTGGTGAAGGAGGAAGTTCCCAATTATTATGGTTATTATTCATAACCTGAGATAATTAGGTAAGCATCTCCATGAAGTTTTGAAATCCACCTCCCAAATCATTGGGGATGTCGTTTGGGCAATCGTTGCATTGGCCCTCGCATGAGTTGTTGGCCTGATTTCTCCTGGTTCCCACCATTTTCTAAAATAGAAAAGGTTAGAACAAAGCATAAGTAAACAATTCATGAATAAATTCTTCATTTAAACAATTTATACCAAAAAAATAACATATGGGATCCCTAGGTAAATATTCTTGTGTGCATATTTGTACTTATCTCATGCTATAGGTTTTCCCTAGGGTTCACTAATACTAATTCCCAAATTAACTAAATCTTGCCTCGCATACCAACTATAGCGACCCGACCTTTTCTTACATTACTATTACATAATTTAAAAGATAAAAAAATAATATTATTACACATAGAGGATTCAAAGGTTTAGTGTCTTGGGAAAACTAGGACCATACATAACAAATACAACATCAAGCATACAAATTTATTTAATTTCTTCTTCTCTAGCTTCTTATTAAAACTTGTCCTCTCCTTAGTACATGTAGCCACCTGAGTATATACATCGAAAGGGGTGAGCTAGAAGACCAGTAAGAGGATAGTTAAGAACAATATTTCATGGGGTGAGCATAATCATAACATAGGCAAAAGATCATGAGCATGAGAGGAGCATAAATAAAAGACTAGAAATGTGGCAATGCATAAAAATGAAACATCATGTATTAGTGGTTAAATACCACACATACTTGTGAAACAAGCTATCATCTTGTTCACACATCATTTAACATTTAATCATGAGATTCATCACTTTACCCAATGCATTGGAGCAATATATAATTCCGGGCGCACCCGTCACATTGAAAGATTCATATTGCGCTATTTAATTCTGGGCGCACCCGTCACATCATAACATTATCATCATCATGATTTCCACATAGAACACATATAAAAAATTTAAAAAAATAACCCATGGAATGTAATGGGTTTAATCTCATAATAACATATTCATAAGCTTTGGGTTCCCAAAAGAAATAGGGAATAACATACATCTTACAAGAACCGTCCACTTTGAGTGAGAAGTAAAAGGGGTGTTCTTAAAGAGGAGTTCTTTTGGAAAACATTTGGTTTGACATAAAAACAAATGAAAAAAATTTATATCCCAGAATATTAAATAAAATGATGATAAAATGATCTTAAAGGAGTAACCATATCAAAAATAGAGTGAAAGAGGGAGAACCTGAAGGAAGAAAATTGGGTTCGAGATTTCCCCTTACCTTGTATCCGAATGCTTCCTTCTCTTTAATGTCCTGTATAATGACATTATATTCATTAATTAGAAATTAAAGAAACTTTTATACATTAATAGGGTTCATTCTGGTTTCATTATGTCATTTTAAGTTCCTTTTTATGACTTACAGAGTTTAAAAACATTGTTCAGGGATGTTTGTTTTTTATGGTTTTTCTTGGGTGGTTCACTTGTATTCTTAAATTTAAGTTTGGGTAGAACATGAGTAAACATACAGAAATGATATTACATGTCATTAATGATATTAAGTTAGTTTTAATGATCTTATAATTAATTATATTAGATCCATGTGGATGAATCATTAGATAAGAATTAAATGATGGTTATTTGGGTCAATTTGGGCAGTTTTTGGATCACAACGAACCTGTTTTAACTTATCACTTAGTAATATGGCCATAGGTTATTTACAGAACTTTAAATAGAACATAATAAATATAAAATGTTCTGGTTCAACCATAAAAATGGTTTCATGACCAGATCTGAAGGTATAAATGGAAGAAGAAAGCATGTCGTTCTGGAAGGTGATAAATTAACACCTCACAAACAACGCTCTCTTTAATAAAATAAAAGGAAGAGGGAAAGAGGGTTGGATGATATAATATCCCATTAGAATCATAAAATTATATTATATGTATAATACTGGAGTTACAATACCATTTGGATGAAGATAGGTGGGGAGAGATTAAGAAATGAACTTGAACTTGAAAGGAAATTAAAGGAGAAGAGGGAGGGAAATTACCTCTAGAATCCTCCTCTTGAGAACCATCTTAAGGGCCTAAGCTTGGTATTTTTATGAGAAAAGAAGATCTTGGATGTGGTGGAGGGTCTAGGTAAGGTGTTTGGACAGATTTTAGAGAAGGATTGGATCTTGAGATGTGTGAGGAAATGAGGGTGTGAAGGGTGGCTTTTATAGTGGAGGGGAGAGGGGTTTCCTTAATATAAAATTCATTAGTTTATTAATTTCCCCTAAGACAAGGAATAGTGATTATTGAATGACCAGGAATATTAATTTTATCATTTTATACCTAACCAAGTGGTCTTACATCAGCAGAGCATCATCGATGACTCAATTAATCCATTATTTAGCATTTATTGTAAATTACCAGATTCTGCTATTCATAAAAAATTCAAGTATCTCAGAAAAATCCCAAAAATTTACCCCAACCATTTTTCAACGTGTAGAATCCAAAAATGAAGTCCATTTTTCTAACATAATTTTATAAATATTAGTAATTTAATATTTAATTAAAATCATAATTTACTTAAAAAAATAGTTTTCAAGATTAAAACTGATTTTATAGTGCTTTCAAAAATTATATAGGTTCTTATAAAATTATCTAAAAACTATAAGACATTGATTAGATAATTTATGAATACATTTTATGGAAATAAATATTCTTTTAAATTAATTAATTAATTACAATTAATTATTTATGACTTACAAAATACCAAAACGTTTATTAAGGTCAAATTGTCACTTTCTAAGATGTCTAAATTTTATTTAATTATTCATAGGTAATGTTACTCTTATGTCAGATGATTTACTATTCATAAGGTTCATATTAATATTCATAAGGGTATGTTACTATTCATAAGGGTAGGTTACTATTCACCAAAAAATTATTTTTGTTTTATTAGACTCCAAAAATAATATTGAACACAACCGTGCATGTCGGATTTTCGAAATTCAAAACACGGAAGTGAAAAAATTATGATTAAAGGTCACTTATCACTTAGTAGTTCATTATGTTGTGATTTCATGTTATTTTATGACATAAATATAAGAAGGTAATTTTCATTGAAAAACTTTGGGTCATTACACTTGTACATTCTTCTAGCAGTTGATTATATTTCAAAATGGGTAGAGGCATAAGCCATGAGAATAGATGATTCAAATATAGTTGTGGGATTTTTGAGAACCCAAATTTTTTGTAGGTTTATACTACCCTAGTTCATCATCAGTGACCAAGATTCTTATTTCTATAATTGAACAATGTAATCACTTTTGCGTTGGTATGGTGTCAGACATCGTGTGTCCACTTCTTATCACCCATAAACCAATGGTCAAGATGGGGTATTAAATAGAGAGGTAAAAAAATTCTTGAAAAAATGGTTTAAACCAATAGAAAAGATTAGAGTCTTAGACTTGATGATTCATTATGGGCTTACCATACTACCTTTAAAACTCCCATTATAATGTCAACTTATCATCTTTTTTTGGAAATATTTTTCACCTCCCTATTGAGATCAAACACTGGGACTACCAGACCATTACAAAATTAAATTCTATTTTTTTGGTGTAGGTGATCAGGGGAAGTTACAGATTCATGAGTTGGAGTAAATGTGTAGAGATTCTTATGAGAACTCTCAGATCTATAAGGAGCGAACCAAGGCTTCCCATGACCTTCTCATCCTTCATCGTCAATTACACATTGAGTAGAAGGTACTCCATTTTAATGCATGGTTAAAGTTTCATCCAGGTAAGCTTTATTACTACTATTTTGGACCATATAGTATTAATAATGTTTATCCATTTGGTTTTATTTCAGTTACAAATGAAGAAACAAAACAAACCTTTACTATCAGTGGGTAGCAGCTGAAGAACTTCCATAACGCCCTTTTGGAGTCCCCGATGGAGTAAATCTAAGTCCAATAAGCAACCTATGAATGAAACCCACCAAGTTTTATACTTCATACATTCTATTTTATTATAGTGAATACACTTCATACTCTAGGTGTGGGTGGATGGGTATATTCCTAGGTTAGTTAGTCATTTTCATCATCTGTCTTTTTTTTTTATTTTTTTTCTTGTTGAATAGTATTGTTAAATTCCCCCTCACATTTTTCTAGATTATTAATTTTTGATTACCACTTAATCATAAAAAATTATTCCCACTTAATCATTGAAAATGATTCCTACTTATTCACGGATCTTATTGAAAATGCATGAGTAATTTCCTTATTTCATGTCGATTTAACAAAAATATTTACTGAGACAATGTGTGATTTGGAATGAATTTAACATTGAGGTGTGCATTTTTCTAGTTAATTGGTTGTTTGTTGATTATATAAATATATGTATCATTTTAAACATTTGAGTAGAATTGTACTCTTTGTGTTAGTAGTTTATGGGAAAATTGTTCCACTTAATATCTCCACACATCTTTGCACCCGACCATGAAGTGTGAATTTATTACTTAATACAAGGTAAATATAGGTTAGGTTAATTTTTATCTACTTTAAAAAAATTAATTTTCCATACATTCATTCATTATATAATATATTTCATTACTTTACCAGATTGACCTATACGTGTGTACCTATTATCCGACTATCGTACGCCCTAAAAAAATCGAAAAAAACAGATAAAAATTTATGGGAGTGATGAAATGTACAACATGTGAAGATATATAGGTTGGGAGATTAAGATTTGACTTATAATAATTATTAAGTGAGCGAGTCTTTAAATTTTATTGCGAATGATGTAAGGCAGGTTCGGTGGAAAGAATCATGTAAGAAGACAAATTTTAAAAAAAGCTATATTTACTTGATAAAAAGTGGAAAGAATAGCATGAAATGGTTATCACACACTCATATAGATAGTTAGTAAATTTTTTTAATTTTTAATTATTTTCTAATATTGGTATTATTCAACTCCTTGAATTTTTTTATGATACTATTTATGAGACATCATTTTCCATGATAACAGAAAATAACTCCTTGGTGTGATTTTTTACTTTGATCACATTTCTAACAGAGATTAAATTTTATTTTAATGTTAAATATTCATTAATTTGTGAATATATCCATTCATAATTTTTGGAAATGTGAATTTTCCTAGGAGTGTAAATGTTTAGGTGTGGGGGTGTGATAATGTAGCAATTCACTATTTACTTTTCACCCTTATATCACTATGTTAAACTAATTTTGTATTGAAAATTCCAATTATAATAAAAAATTTCACTTCATATTTGATTTAATTATTTTGTGTTAATAACTTTTAAAAATGGTAATTTCAATTGTTTGAATTATTTCATTTTAGGTGGAGTTGATTTGGAGGGCCCACACTAAAGTTGGAGAAAAATGGGCCAAAATGTGCAAGATTCCAAGAACGCTGGTGGACTTAAATAGATATTGTAGATTATAAGTGCATCAAATTAGGCTCTAATTTTGTGATATGATCCAAAATTCATTATTATAAAACTCTTCTGAAGACACCTAATCCAAATTTTTCCATTAATGAACCCAAATAAACTGATATGTTCAGGGAACCGAATCTGCATAAAGTCAAAAGTTGTGTTCTATCTTTCATCTACATCTTGAGATTTGAACCTCCAAATGATGCCAAATTTTCAGTGGAGATAATAAATATTTGGGGTAACAAATTTATGGTTTTCTCCAAAGTAATATAAGACTTTATGGATGCTAAAAACCATGGACCAAATGGTTATAAGAAATATTTGTGCCCAAAACCACCTTCCACTTTGCCTATAAAATGGAACTTTGGGCACCCCATTTGTAAGTTCGTCCAAGAGAAAAGGTGATGATACATTGGATTAATATAGAATTAATCACCTCATCCTAGAAGTTCTGGATGCCTCCATCCTCATATGGAGATCAAGGATAAAGGATAAGTTTCACCCGAGCCTTCTCCTCCTCTCGATGAAGAGCTAAACAATGGGTGATCATTTTAAGGGAGATACACACACTTGGGAGAGAGTTCCAGAACTTTTTATGCTACTATTTTTGTACAATTTTTTTTTGAAACATTTAGTTTAAGTTCTATCTTAACATGCATCTTACTTGAATGCTTTTTTTAGTTTAATCAAGTGAAACACTTTTTATCTCAACACCGATTGGGTTGATATTTCAAATGGTAATCTTAGGTTGATCCTATTATAAAACACAATAATCCTTTTTCACATTCACATGAATGATATTTAATTATTATTTTCTATAATTTTCTCTATTATTAAGGTCCAAACCTTGAAAACATTATTTTTTTGTCAATGGTTGGTTCTTTGTGCATCGTTTTAAGAGGCAATAGGGGAATTGAGATCTTGAAAACCCCCAACCAAAGAATTAAATTAAACCATGTGAAATTTTTAGAATAATGAACTATCCAAGATTTATACTAAACTTGAATTCACCTCCTTATCTCATAATTTAAAAAACACCCCTTCCTTTTTCAACTATTAAACTCTTTAATTACGTCATTTTATTTTTAAAATTGTTTTCAAAACCACCCCTATTTTAGTTAATTTTATTAAAAATACACACTTTAAGCCCCAATTCTCTTTGTTAGATGATCTAGGGACTTACCTAGACTATAAATCAACTTTAAAAACATAAACAATTTGACATGTCATGACAAAAGATCCAGATATACCATTTTTATTTTCTTTTGTTTAGACAGGGACTTTCTAGGGGAAGAAAGTGGCATGGTGGGGAGTTTATGAAACCATCATGTCATGGTGTGGTTCTATTCATGTTATTTTGAGAAGTGGATATTTGAGTTGAGTTTCCCTAGAGTATTAGTTTAGAACATGATTTTTTTGAGATTTTCCTACTGTGCATGGTTAAGGTGCACGGCTAAGGGGAAACCATACGACCTCCCTTCATGAGAAGCCTTTGAAGTTCATTTTAACTATACGTGGTTTTTCAGTATGTTCTTCACATAGTTAATAACAAGACATGAGTACCCTTGGATAAACCATGCAGGGTCCCTGGGGTGTTTTAGGTGCAACACATGACTTTCACATAGTTTCATAAATCATGCGACAAACATTTAGTTAGATACTTAGTTTTTAATAGAGCTATTTTCACAGCTTTTGAATAGTTTTTAAAACCATGTGGGGAACCCCAAGAGTCCATGTGAGGATTAGGGTGGTACTAGAGTGTGGTAAATTATTTTTTTAAACTATGGAGCCTCTCAGGAGTAACATTGCGACTTAAGGTTTTTGGGAGGTAGTGGCACCCACATAGTTGGCGCACGGTCTTCCTAACCATGTATCCAAATCATGAGAGTTGTATAGGTGTTTAAAATTTTGAGTAATCCATAAAATGATTTTATGAAATTATAGTTCTTTCACCCCTCTTCTCCCCCACATGAGTAATCCAACCCTAGGGAGCTTGGGAGGATCTCCATTTTCTCCCCCTTGGATTTTTGGATTCCTTTAGTGTTTTCCAAGAGGATTTGAGGTGACATATTCCTCATTTTACCTTCTTCTTCCTTCTCTCCCTATTTTCTCTTGTATTTAGATTCCCCCATGAACTGTAGTTATCATGTGGTTTGATTTTAGGGTTCCGAGTGGGTCTAATGATGTGGATTTTAGTGTCTAAGGTTTGTAGACATTGTTGATAGTCTAGTGGGTGTGGTGACCATTAAGGTGACATGTTTTGGGATGTTTTGACTTAGTTCCCTCTTCTTTGAGGTAGGTGTTACTATAAAATTATTTAATTTTGGAATTCTAAGCATGCTTTCACCTTCAAATTTTTTTTATGAAAGCATAATTATACATGGTTTCCTTATGATTATTTTTGAACCATTTCGTTGAGTTTTATGCTTAGAATAATTGGTTCTATATGTGAATACCATGTTTTATTGTTTAAAATGGAATTTTTTATTATGATAAGATTCCCATGAAATGACTTAAGGATTTTTTAAATTGGTTTCATTAGGATAAATGGGATTTAACTCATATTTTTTTTTTCAATGAGTTAAAATAAGGTTTTAAAAAGGGAATTTGGTTTTGAATTAAGGTGCTAATCTATAAATGGTTTGAAAAGGGGTGTGTTATTGTATTTAAGGTGGTGATTTAAAATGTGATTGTTTATTATGCCCCTTTTTCTGTAATGCATTATTGGATTTTTTCAATTTGGTTTGGTGTAAATGGTTCGCCTTTTGGCCTTTTTTTATTTTCAAAGAGAAAAACCCTTATTGTAGGGTAGATTTGAATCATTTTAAAAGAAATGGGTGGTTTATTTGGACCTATAAAAAATGTTTTAAGTGGTGTATTGTGGAATGTGTGATGGAAATAAAGGACTTTATCCATGTTTTTTATTTTCAAAGAAGATATCCCTTGTATAAGGGTGAATTTTAAATTTTTTAAACTCTTGGGTGTTTTTCATATTTTTCCAAATTGTGTTTGGAGAGTATTTTATGTGAAATATTAAAGTTATTGGAATTCTAAGTTGTGATTTGATGTTAAAGGCCCATTTGGCACTTTGGTTTTGTAATGGTGATTGTGAAATACACCCCTTTATTTCCCATTTATTGTGTGACCCTTATATGTGTTTGTGATCACTATGTAATGTTTGTTTCTTTCCTTGTGTAGGAATTTGATTGTTATGACTTGTGTGCATGTTATTTGTATGGGTATTTTTATCATCGGGTGTTATGGGTGAGGGTAGTTATGGTTATTCCTTGTAGTTAGGCCTGGAATTTTTTCAATACACATCACTTCCTTTTTTGGTCATGGGATGCTGGGTACTAAGTGGAATATCTAGCTTTTTCCTCTTATTGGTTTACATGATGCTAGTTTCTAATCATTCATTCCATGAACAAGGTACAAGTGGGGTTTTTTCATCAAAATGATGTTTATGTGGGATAATTAAATTACAATATGGACTTAACATATGCCAATAGCTAGTTTGGGTTATACCCGTATATAGTTAGATGCTTGGCATATTGGTGACTTTGGGTAGGACCATGACACATTTTTTTTCTCGCTGGGTAATTGATTTAGGGGAGTTTGATATAGTGATTGATTGTACCATTTACCTTTCTTTATTTAATAAGGATCATTTATTACTTATGTTGCCTTTTTATATTCCCTATGATACATATGTTATGACTACTTTCCGTGCATAATTCGTGTGAGTTGGGTTGTTTCCATTGGAAATGACTTTTCAAAGATGTTTGTGCAAACCTGTTTTGAGTTTTTAAACACTTTTATGTGAGTGATTTAAAGTGAATTTAAAAATGGGGTTTAGGTTAAAAAGGGATTCAGTTGGAGAAATGTTTTTTAAATAAACTATTTTTATTAGATAAAATAAGTGTGAGTTTTTTTTGAGAAATGATAATAGTGTGTGTGGTTTTGAAATGGCTTGGGTTGATGGATTTGTTTTACAAACATGTGTGTTTGGTTTTGAAAAGAGAAGGATTTTTTTTGAAAGTTGGTTATAGATTTTTTTGATTTATATTTAGTGTATACATGTAAAGATTAATTTTAAGCTTTATTTTTATTCTAGAATTAATGAATTTCATTACAAAACAAATTTCATTGTTTTGGAAGGTTGTGGAAACTTAATGGGATTTTTAGACCATGAATATAAAATTTCAGGTCCTAGGTTCTTAGTTGGATCCATTTTATTTATCATGGCTAACGTGGGGTGATTTGGTTGGTGGTGGAAAACTGGAAGTTTCATGGAGTTGGTTTCATGATTTGATCAATTTTTTTGGTTTTTTTGCAGTTTTCTTTTTATTTAGTTTTTTTTTCTACTTTGTCATTAATGCACATATCTATTTGTTTATAAATGCTATTTCTGTATATGAAAATGAGAGGGATTATAGAAATTGGTTATGACCTGTTAGCATATAGTTTATCTCTTTAGATTATGTATTTATTTATTCCATTTTTATATCTTTAATTTGGCAAAAACCATTCCTAGAGGAGTTCTTGTGATCCCTAGGGACCGGTTGCCACCTTGTAGAGATTGGGAATCCCCTTCAAGCCATCTGACGAATCAGGTTGGGTGTTGGGTAGGATAGAATCCTAGCCCGCTTCATTATATATTTTGAGAAAGTATATACCAGATACTTTACATTTTCTAATCTTAGATTCCATGAAAGTGGAACATGATCTCTTATATGAGGAACAACCAGTGGAAATTATGGATCGAAGAGAAAAGGTGTTGTGGAATAAGAACACTCATCTAGTCAATGTTTAATGAAAAAATCATATGTTTTAGAAGGATACATGGGAACCTTAGAATGCGATGACAGAAAAGTACCCTCACTAATTTTCTTCCATGTAATGAAATTTCAAGGACAAAATTCTTTGATAGGGTGTAGAATGCAATGAACCGAGGTGTTCCTCCTTTAATAAATACTCTATTCTATGGATTTATCCATAGGAAAAACTAAAACCAAATTAATATTTACAATTTTAAGGTAACCATAGAATTAAAAGGTATAAATAATGGTAATAGAATTATGAAATATATATAAATTAATGTATATATAAACATAATAAAAAACAAAACAAAATTCATGTTTAATATCAACTCAATTAGTACAGATAAAAATCTACTAAAATATTTTTTATGCTTAAAATTTATTTTATAAAATAGATATTTTTAAATTATGATATATTTATGATTATCACTAATTTTATAAGAATAATTAATATACAAAAAAATGATTTAAAAAAAAACTATTTTTCATGATATTTTATGATTTTAGTTTAATATTAAATTTATAATTTTTAAGATTTGAATTTGAAAAAATTAACAACATTTTTGGATTTATCATGGTCATATTATCTTAATATTAATTTTTGGATTTTTTTAAAAAATATTGTTTTTAGATGAATAGTACAAAAACCAATTTTTATAAATAAAATTAATTTATGAAATTATTAACATATAAGTATGAATTGGAAATTTATGAAACATTTTTATAAATCCAAATATGTATTTTATAAGTGAATCTATAATTTTAAAAATGTTGGTTTTAACTGATAAACCCATATTTTACATTTTATAATTTAAGTTATAATTTTTATAAAAATGGTTTTTATTACATTATGTATCTAGTATTTTAAAATTATTTTTTTATCACTTTTAAAAATTTAATTAAATAAAATTTATTTGAAATATGGAATAAATATTTCTAAATTATATAATAATTACCATTTTATTTTTGTCCATAAAGGATAAATTACCTTGGTAAAAACTCGTTACCGTAGTGAAAACTAAAAAGGTAAAAATGAGTAACCTTAGAGGTAATGACACTAACATGTTTAAGAAATTTTTATTATTAGGTTGAGGTGTTTATAGACATTATATCTTTTTCACTCTATTATTTCTCAATTTTGGAGCATGTTTCCTTGAGAGTGACCTCCCATTATTGAAACTTTTTGGGTATTTGTAAAAATGTCACTCCTTTTAACTTATAAAATGGGCACTCCTATCCTCACTTACCATAAAAAAACCCCTTAATTTCATACCAAAATCTACCTAATACTCACCTATACACTCCTATCCTTCTTAAGGAGGTTTTTATATTCTCAAAAGACTACCCCTCAAAGGTTTAATCCTTATTGTAAAGGTGATAATCCAAGACGTGATGCATAAGTTCCTAACCTATATTTCCCTTTTCTATTTATTTATGCGATTTTATTATTCATAAAATTTCATTTCAACATATTAAAATGATAAAATTAGTATCAGTATTACATTTCTATTTGATTATAATTATATTACAGGCATTAACCACCCTCCCCATTTTTTCCTATAAGAAAAAATGGAAATGTGAATCCTGCGTTGTGCGGACTACCACCTCCATGATACAACATGTTTCATTTTCTATCACCACCTTACATGATGGTTATAATAGGGAATTTAATATATAATAATTATATTTATAATATATTTTACATTCTTAAATAATAATCCATATTTTTTCCTTGTTCTGTGGAAAACAAATTCGTTAATAATGCATACATGTAACACCCCAAGCTTCCACAATACGTTTCCCTTTGAATAATGCAATAGCATGTGTTGTACGCAACTTCGAGTTCTAACACATCACAACCAATCAAACTAGCCGTTATGAATATTAATACACACTTTTTGAAATTTTATAAATTTTATTTTTCAAAATGGAATTCATTTTTGGATTCGGAATATCGAAATTAGCTTAGGGTGAATTTTTGGTATTTTTAGAAAACTTTCAATTTTTGATGAATAGTGAAAAACACTAAGTTATAGTTTAAAACCGAATTTTTATTTAAATAATTATTTATTTTATTTAAATTTATTTTAGGTTAAAATACATACATAATACCTATATAAGTTAAATGTAATTCATTGGAGTCAGTTTATAATAATTTTAGATATATAAAAATTTTATTAAACTTTTCACTATCTTTTACCCACCTCCTAGGAGAATTTGAAAATTCGCATAAAACTAAATTTATCGCTTTTGTGAGTGGAATTTAAAAAGTCCGAGAGATACGGTTGATATTAGTAAGTAAAATGTGGTTCAATAAGATGAAAATAATTTTTGGTGAATAGTAACTTGTTACTTTTATTTACCACGGTTAAAAGTAAATAGGGTAATTAAGGGTAAAAATGATATTATTATTACCCTAAAACATGTCATAATTCTATTGGATAAGTGTAATTTGACCAAAAAAAACCTTATGAATAAATTATGATCCTTTAGGTCCACTTGGATTAGATTAGGACATTTATTATTATTTAATTCAAAGAAGAGTTAAAAGAGTTAAAATCAAAGTTTAATAACTAAAACATTTTTAATATAGGGTTAAAAATAAGATAAATTTGACTATAAATATTCATTAGTAATATAATAATATTTCCTACATAATTATATTTTATTTATATTTTTTAGATATTAAATAATTTAATTTATTTATAACACAACGATGAAGCAGTAATTACCTAATTAATGAAATATTAAAATAATTGATATTATAAATTTCCAAATAAATGTAATTTGAGACTTTTTATGAATTAAACTAATTTTATAGGTTAATATTAAATATTAGGGTTGGTTAGATGAATTTTATTTGAAGTAATAATATGTTATGAATTTAGAAAAAACAAAATACCAAATAGTGTCAAAATTGACAAAAAAGAGTTTTAAAAAAAAATATTATATTATTAATTGATATTCTATTCCTAAAAATATAAGGTTCGGCAAAAAGACTTATATAATTATAGGTGTATCATTAATGAACCACTTGGGGTTCTCTTGGAAGTATATAGTAAGTTTATTAACCATATAATATAAAAATACAAAGAGACATGGTAAATGTCAAACTATTTAACTAAGCATTAAATCAAAAAGATAAAGTTAATATAGTGACCCAAACCTATATAAAACCTATTGGTTGCGTGGTTTTTGACCCATCACCACATTATCCTTTAAATAATCCATTTTGGATCTATTATAAACCGAAAATTATTTTATTATAAAATAATATTTCTAGCTTTTCCTAAGGTGCCCCTCACCCCTCTTATAAAAGGTCACTCCTCCTTCTCTATAATTCACACCTTAAAAGCCATTTGGATCAGACAAAACCTACCCAAATACCCTCTCAACTGACATACCTTCATCCTAGAGGCATTACTTTAGTTATAAATCCAACCTAAGGAGCCCTTTTGATCAAATCAAAAAGAAGAACCCAGAGAGGAGGTAAATATTTCATCACCTCTTTCAAGTTCCTTTCTTCTTCCACTTCATTTTTCTTTGTTGTTTCCATTATAAAATAATAACTCCAGTATATTATATATATTGTGATGTTATTATAAATATGTTAAAACCAAATTCATTATTCTATCCATCCTTTGAATAACATGTCACCATACGTGCGTATGTACGACTTACTCTCTCCATGTCGTGGTGTAATTGTTATTCAATAAATTATTATTTGGATGGGTATAATAATGATGTGTAATTGATGTAAATAATAAATATAACAAGATAATTATTCTGTATATATGATATACCATCCAATTATATATTATTTTAATATCAAAAGAATGATATTGTCACTCGTGCGTACGTATGGATTACCGTCTCCACGAACGCGATGAGATTCATTCCCCATCGTATCCATTCAAGACTAATTTTCATTAGATGATTAAAAATAATGTTTAAAGACTTAATATCATTCTGGATATGAATAAGATACATCCCATACATAACAAATATGACTCACATAACAAAGAATATAAAGGAAAATGAATCCGTTAACACCCTAAATGACGATAATACTAAGATATTATTAACAAAGAAATGTTAAAAGATCATATATGATATCATATTAATTTATATGATTATTTTATAATTTAATAAAAATTATTTCACCATTATATAGGAGGCTGAGACCTCTTAATAATCCACATCCATGTTTCTTAAAAATGTATTTCAAATCATTATTACCATTTACTAGACTATGGGTTAAAGTAATTTATACCCTTGTTTGAATTTTATAAGATGTTTATAAAGGAATATTTATGTCGTTTTCCAAACAAGGTCCTTTATAACCTTTTTGTCAAAATTAAGGTAAGAATGTCTTTTTTTAACTTATACGGAGGGTGCAACTATTTTTCACCGTTATAACATCATCAAAGCTTCCCTTACAAGCTTATAAGAATATTTCCAAATGAATGTTTTCTTTTATAATTATATGAATTTTAAATGATTTCAAAATAGAAAGAGATATTTCTCTAAAAAAGGTTTTTATTTCTTCTATGTCAACATCCTTTGATGAATTTTAAGTTTATTTGAAGTTGATTTATTATGATACAAAAATTCCATATTGAATTGAAGGTTTTATGATATGTTTGACTATGGATGTGTTATTTTTATACCATTCATGGTTTATGGATAAAGTATTGACATTTCGTATGCTAGTTTTAATACGAATATTTGTGTTATGTTTAAACCTTTTCATATGAGGAATGCATTGGAGTTAGTATGTGACGGGCGGAGCCCTCTATAGCTCATCGATGCATCTATAGGTCTCATGAGACCAACTAGTGTCTTGGAACATGGACTTGAAAATATCTTATTTGTATTCTTGGAACAAGGCCTTGACTATGTGGTTATGATAGTCTGGCATTATGCATTCCATCATTATGAAAGTGGATATTGATATTGCATGTGATTATTCGACTATTAGAATATCCATGTGAGTAAGTAAATGGATTTATTTTGATTTATATTTGTCATATTATGTTGAAGTTTATGTTGAAAATGATTTTGTTTTAGTTTTATACATCGCCTTAAATGTTTATGCTTATTTATGAAAGCTTCCGCTATATTGTTATCTTTACTGAGCATCTGAGATCACACCTTTATATGTTTTATTTTTACCAGGATGAGAAGAAGTATATTATGAATGAACTTAAGGAATAGTATATGGGATCTCAGTGTTGTCTATGGAAACAATGTTGTTGTAGTTTTCCATTTTATGATTTAATGTAAACTTTAAGAATGTATCTAGTGTTTCCAAGGCTACTAAACTAATCAGTCTTTTGAGACTTGATCTTTTATGATCATGAAAATGTTATGTAATAATGCATCGACTCTGGGTAACTAGGGTTGGGGCGTTACAGTTGGTATCAGAGGAATTTTAGTACAAACCTTGGAATCTAGATTTAGATAAACTCTGATTAGAGCACATTACCCTAAGATAGACTTTGAGGGTTAGTATAAATGAACTTTCTAGAATTTTGGTATTGTAGAGATTTTGTGAGTTTTCCAAGAAATACATCCCTATCTGGATACGAGCAGGTAGAGGCGGCTCTGGCACAGATGTACCTAGGGGTAAAACCCGAAAACACCGCTTTGAGCTAGTCTCAAACAGGAACTGGTGCACAACAACAGGCCTTGCTGCACTCTTGGTTACGACACTCCGGGGGGATATGCTTAGGATAATTATCATTTTCTTTACAAACCATTATGAAGGGTTTAAGAGTATATACTTCCTCAAAGAAAACATTTTTTATGATTATGGATTATATCCATCAACTGTTCAAATTATGTTAAGTGTCTTACAAGTTTGGAATTATGTATTTCGATTCATAAACTAATCTAGTTTATGCCATTGTTTAGAAATAGCACCTAATATAAGGAATGGAAACCATATCAATTCATGAACTCCATGTAGGTATTTTCCTCCTGATCAAGATAATTATAGTGAAGCTGGTGATACAACTATTGCTGATCATCTTATCACCATACTGGGACAACTCACACAGGTTATGAATAATAACCTTACCCGTATGGAGCACCCTGATCCACAGCGTGGACGATCAATGGTATAACGCTTCATGAGGTAACAACCACCAACATTCAATGGGGGTACAAATCCACTAGTATCCGAGCAATGGATAAATTCCTTAGATAAAATATTCCATGACTTGGGGAGTAATGAAAGAGAAAAAGTTGTCATGGCAGTTTAACGCCTCACTGGAGATGCTGATCAATGGTGGTCATTGATTCAAAATATAAAGGAAGATGATGAAGTATCAAATATGTAATGGAGGGATTTTAAAGTTCTTTTCTTAGAAAAATACTTTCCTCGTGACCATCGAGCGGATATGGAAAGACAATTTTTGAGTCTGAGGAAAAAGGAGGATGAGAATGTTGCAAAGTATGAAGATAACTTTACAAGGTTAGAAAGGCATGCAACATATTATATACATAACCCAAGAAGTAAGATTGATCGTTTATTTGATGGGTTAAAACCATTTCTCTGTCGATCATTAGTCTCACAATCCTTCTCATCATACAAAGATATTGTCTCATGTGCTATCAAGACAGAAAAAGAATTCTCTAAGTATTATGAATTTAAAGCAAAGCAAGAGAAGACAAGATCTGTTGAACACTTTGGAAATGGAAATAAGGGGAAGAAGGGGAAATTTTAATATCCATACTATAGTAAATGTGGGAAGAAACATCCCAGTACTTTCCTGAAGGGAATGGGAGTCTGTTACAAGTGTGATGAAAAAGGCCACCAAGCTCGTGATTGCAAGGGTAAGAAAGAGGATGTCGATGTTGAATGCTACAATTGTAGAGAAATGGGGAATTATGAAAATGAATGTCCTAAGCATCAGGGGAACTTACCTTATAAAAGGCCAAGGGATAAAAGCCAAGCTTATGCTATCACTACTGCTGAGGTAGAAGATCCGAAAGACATGGTGACAGGTAATTTAATGGTTTCCTCAAGTTTAGCAAATGATTTATTTTATTCTGGATCATCAAATTGTTTCATATCTTCCCAGTTTTCTAGGAAAATTAGATATTTACAATTTTATTTTACTAGGGAATTGTTAGTCAAAACTCCTAAAGGAAGTATCATTGCAAAAAAGTTTTGTGAATCAGTCCCCATTAGAGAATATAAATGTTCTTTATCTGCTGATCTCATCGTGATACCCATGATTGAATTTGATATAATCCTCGGTATGGATTGTATTTCAGACCATGATGAAAAAATTTATTGTAAGAAGAAAGAGGTTACTATTTTTGATGACGATGATAAAGAACACCTTATCTTTAGAGCAGAATCGTCACCACCTGATTATTATCTAGATCCACCCCCAGTATCTCAACTAAATTCAATTATTGGGGAGGAATAGAATAAAATAACTATGGGTGAGGAAAGAAATGTTCAAATAGATGATGTACCCATTGTGAAAGAATATGTTGATGTGTTTCCAGAAGATTTACCTGGACATCCTCCATAACGAGAAATTGAGTTTTCCATTGATTTAATTTCTGGTTCAAGGCCAATATCAAAGACCCATTATAGAATGACCACTGTGGAATTAGTAGAACTAAAGAAACAACTAGAGGAATTGAGTAATAAGGTATTTATTCTCCCTAGTTTTTATCCATGGGGATCCCTTGTCCTTTTTGTTAAGAATAAAGATGGATCTATGAGGTTGTGCATCAACTACAGAGAGATAAATGCTATAACAATAAAGAACAAGTATCACCTACCTTGCATTGATGATTTATTCAACCAAATTCATGGAGATCAATAATTTTCAAAGATTGACCTTCGATCTGGATATCATCAGTTGTGTGTGAAGAAGGAAGACATTCCAAAGACATCATTTCGAACTAGTTACGAGCATTACGAGTTTACAGTAATGCCTTTTGGAGTGACTAATGCACCCTCTATCTTCTTGGATCTAATGAATAGAGTTTTCAAGGAGTATCTTGATAATTTTGTAGTGGTATTTATTGATGATATCTTGGTATACTCCAAAATCTACGAATATCATGAAAACCACTTGCACATTATCCTGGATACTCTTAGAAGACATGAATTATATGGGAAGTTTAGAAAGTGTGAATTCTGGATTTAGGATATTTCATTTCTTGTTCATATTGTCTCCAAGGATAGAATCTCTGTTGATCCTTCTAAGACCAAAGCAATCCAAGAATGGCCATCACTGACGAGTATAACTGTGGTATGCAATTTTATTGGTTTAACAGGTTATTATCGATGTTTCATCCATAATTTTGCCCGGTTGGCTAACCCATTGACAAAGCTCACACGAAAAGGGGTTAGATTTGTTTGGAAAAAATAGTTTGAAGAATGTTTTGAAGAACTGAATAGAAGATTAGTCAATGCTCATATCTTGACTCTATTATCAGGGAATGATGGGTTTTTTTATTTATAGTGATTCATCGAAGAAAGGACTTGGATGTGTCCTTATGCAGAATGATAGAGTTATTGCCTATGCATCACGACAACTGAAAATTCATGAGAAAAACTATCCTACTCATGATCTTGAGCTAGCAGCTATAATATTTTCTTTGAATATTTGGAGGCACTATCTCTTTGGTGAAAAATGTGAGATTTATACTGATCACAAGAGTTTGAAGTATATTTTCTCTCAGAAATAACTCAACATGAGGCAAAGGCGATGGCTTGAACTACTCAAGGATTATGATTTCACTATACACTACCACCCGGGGAAGGAAAATAAGGTGTCATATGCTTTGAGTAGAAAGGATAATGGAGTTTTGAACAAGATGAGAGTTGAAAAGGATCCTATATACATGGATCTAGTAAAGATGGATATGGGAATCACCATGGAAGGGGAAACATCAATACTTTTTCAAATGTTTGCCAAAACATATTTACTAGAAAGGATAAAGAGTTATCATACCAGTGATGAAGAGTTTCAAAAGATGATTAAAGCTGTAAATGATGGGAGATTGAGTGACTTTGTGTATGAAGTTGGAATTTTGAAATTTGGGAAGATATTTTGTGTTTCCGATATACCTGATCTAAAAAGGGAGTTGTTGGATGATGATCATAGTTCCAAATACTCTATACACCCTGGGAGCACCAAGATGTATAGATATTTGAAGGAACATTTTTGGTGGGACAACATGAAGAGAGAGATTGCTGATTTTGTGTCAAGATGTATGGTTTGTCAACAAGTGAAAGCTGGAAGGCAACAACCTGGAGGAGTCATGCAACCTCTTCCCATACCCGAGTGGAAATGGGATAATATTACGATGGAATTTGTCATGGGACTACCAAAGACTCCTAGAAAGAACGATTCAATATGGGTCAATGTTTATCATCTTACCAAGTCAGCAAATTTTCTTACCATAAGAGAAGATTTACCACTTGAATGATTAACAAGACTATATATTAATGAAGTTTTAAGACTTCATGGAGTACCACTATCGATTGTTTCTGATCGTGATCCACGTTTTATATCAATATTCTGGAAAATTCTTCAGAAAGCCCTGGATACTGAACTTCATTTGAGCACTGCCTACCACCCCCAAACTAATGGAAAATCAGAATGGACTATTTAAACCTTAGAAGACATGTTGAGATCAAGATCACTTGACTTTCATGGTATGTGGGATCAATATTTACCTATATTAGAATTTTCTTATGACAATAGATTCCATTCAAGTATTCAGATGGAACCATATGAAGCATTATATGGAAAGAGATGTCACACACCAACTGGTTGGGATGATGTTGGAGAAAGAAAACTTGTAGACCCAGAACTGGTGGAGGAAACTATGGAAAATGTTAAGGTAATCCAAAACCACATCAAAGTAGCTCAAAGTCGGTAGAAGAGTTATGCCAATAACCAAAGGAAGGATTTGGAATTTCAAGTAGGAGATACTTTTTTCTTGAAGGTATCTCCATGGAAGGGTGTTATATGTTTCGATAAGAAGGTAAAATTCAGTCCTAGGTACATCGGACCTTTTGAAATTCTAGAATGAATTGGGGTTGTAGCTTACTGGTTGGAAATGCCACCAAGTCTCTCCAAAGTCCACAATGTGTTCCAAGTATCACTGTTGAGAAAATACATTCCTGACCCAACACATGTACTCACCTATGAGGAATTAGAACTGGAACCCGATCTGTCTTATTGTGAAGATCCTGTCAAGGTTCTTGATACAAGAAACAAGTGCAGAGAAACCGGATGACTCGTCTGGTAAAAGTTCTATGGAGAAACCATAAGATGAAAGAGGAAACGTGGGAACCCAAGGAACTTATGACGAAGAACCACCTGAGTCTTTTTTACGTAGTAATACTCTAGAAAATTTGAGGATGAAATTATTTGAAGGAGGGTAGAATGTAACACTCTAAGCTTCCACAATACGTTTCCCTTTGAATAATGCGATAGCGTGTGTTGTACGCAACTTTGAGTTCTAACACACCACAACCAATCAAAATAGCGGTTATGAATAATAATACCCACTTTTTGAAATTTTATAAATTTTATTTTTAAAAATGGAATTCATTTTTGGATTCTTAATATCAAAATTAGCTTAGGGTGAATTTTTGGTATTTTTTTGAAAACTTTCAATTTTTGATGAATAGTGAAAACACTGAGTTATAGTTTAAAATCGAATTTCTATTTAAATAATTATTTATTTTATTTAAATTTATTTTAGGTCAAAATAGATACATAATACCTATATAAGTTCAATTCAATTCATTGGAGTCTGTTTATAATAATTTTAGATATATAAAACTTTTATTGAACTTTTCACCGTCTTTTACCCATCTCCTAGGAGAATTTGCAAATACATATAAAACTTAATTTTATTGCTTCTGTGAGTGGAATTTAAAAAATCCAAGAGACATGGTTGATATCATTAATTAAAATGTGGCTCAATAAGATGAAAATATTTTTTCATGAATAGTAACTTTTTACTTTTATTTACCACGATTAAAAGTAAATAGGGAAATTAAGGGTAAAAATGATATTATTATTACCCTAACACATGTCCTAATTCTATTTGATAAGTTTAATTCGACAAAAAACAACCTGAGGAATAAAATATGATCCTTTAGGTCCACTTGGATTAGATTAGGACATTTATTATTATTTAATTCAAAGAAGAGTTAAAAGAGTTAAAATCAAAGTTTAATAACTAAAACATTTTTAATATAGGGATAAAAATAAGATAAATTAGACTACAATCATTAATTATAAATATAAAAATATTTAATACTTAATGGTATTTTATTTATATTTTTTAGACATTAAATAATTTAATTTATTTATGACACAATGATGATGCAGTAATTTCCTAATTAATGAAATATTAAAATAATTGATATTATAAATATCCCAAAAAATGTAATTTGAGACTTTTTATGAATTAAAATAATTTTATAGGTTACTATGACATATTAGTGTTGGTTAGATGAATTTTATTCTAAGTAATAATGCTGTTATGAATTTAGAAAAAACAAAATACCAAATAGTATCAAAATTGACATAAAAGAGTTTTTAAAACAAATATTATATTATTAATTGATATTATATTCCTAAAAATCTAAGGTTCAGCCAAAAGACTCATATAATTATTGGTGTATAATTAATTAACCACTTTGGGTTCTATAGTAAGTATATAGTAAGTTTATTAACCATATAATATAAAAATACAAAGAGACATGGTAAATGTCAAACTATTTAACTAAGAGTTAAATATAAAAGATAAAGTTAATATAGTGACCCAAACCTGTATAAAACCTTTTTTTTTGAGTGGTTTTCGACCCATCCACACCTTAGCCTTTAAATAATTCATTTTAGATCCATTAGAAACCGAATATGATTTTATTATAAAATAATATTTCTAGCTTTTCCTAAGGTGCCCCTCACCCCTCTTATAAAAGGGCACTCCCCATTCTATCTAATTAACACCTTCAAAGCAATTTGGATTGGTCAAACCCTGCCCAAATATCGACCTACCTTCATCCTAAAGGCCTTCCTTTAGTCATAAATCCAACCTAAGGAGCCCTTTTGATCAAATCAAAAGGAAGAACCCGAAAAAGAGGTAAATATTTCATCACCTCTTTCAAGTTCCTTTCTTCTTCCACTTCATTTTTATTTGTTGTTTACATTATAAAATAATAACTCTAGTATCTTATATATACTGTAATGTTATTATAAATATGGTACAACCAAATTCATTATTCTGTTCATCCTTTGAATGACATTTCACCATACGTGCGTACGTACAACTTACTGTCTCCACGTCGTGGTGTAATTGTTATTCAATACATTATTATTTGTATGGGCATAATAATGATGTGTAATTGATGTAAATAATAAATATAACAAGATAATGATTCTTTATATATGATATACCATCCAATTATATATTATCTTTAATATCAAAAGAATGATATTGTCACTCGTGCGTACGTACAGATTACCGTTTCCACGAACGCGATGAGATTCCTTCCCCACTGTATCCATTCAAGACTAATTTTCATTAGATGATTAAAAACAATGTTTAAAAAATTAATATAATTCTATATATGAATAAGATAAATCCCATCCATGAAAAATATGACTCACATAACAAATAATATAAAGGAAAACGAATATGTTAATACCTGAAACGACGACAATACTAAGATATTCTTTACAAAGTAATGTTAAAAGATCATATATGATATCATATTAATGTATATGATTCTTGTATAATTTAATAACAATTATTTCACCATCATACAAGAGATTAACCTACCCTCTACCAAGTAAAAGTGCAAGGTAAGGGCTAATTCTACAATCTCTTCATTATCCAAGGTTGTTTATATGTAATTATCTACTGGGACCTATTTATCATCCACATCCATGTTTTATAAAAATGTATTTCAAAACATTATTAATATTTACTATATTATGGGTTAAAGTCATTTATACCATTGTTTGAATTTTATAAGACCTTTATAAAGTAATCTTTCTGTTGTTTTCCAAACAAGGTCCTTTATAACCTTTTTGTCAAAATTAAGGTAAGAATGTATTTTTTAACTTATACGGCGGGTGCAGATATTTTTCACCATTATAACATCATCAAAGATTCCCTTACAAGCTTATAAGAATATTTCCAAAATAAATGTTTTCTTTTATAATTATATGAATTTTAAATGATTTCAAAATAGAAAGAGATATTTCTCTAAAAAAGGTTTTGATTTCATCTAAGTAAACGTCCTTTGATGGATTTTAAGTTTATTTGAAGTTGATTTATTATGATACAAAACTTCCATATTGTATTGAAGGTTTTGTGATATGTTTGACTATGGATGTTTTATTTTTATACCATTCATGGTTTATGGATAAAGTATTGACATTTCGTATGCTAGTTTTAATACGAATGTTTATGTTATGTTTAAACATTTTCATATGAGGAATGCATTGGACTTAGTATGTGACGGGTGGATCCCTCTATAGCTCCTCGATGCATCGGTAGGTATCATGAGACAAACTAGTGTCTTGGAACAAGGCCCTAACAAAATATTTTTTGTAGTCTTGCCACAAGGCCTTGACTATGTGGTTATGATAGTCTGGAATTATGCATTCCATCATTATGAAAGTGGTTGTTAATATTGCATGTGATTATTCGACTTGTAGAATATTTATGTGAATAAGTAATTGGATTTATTTTGATTTATATTTGCCATATTATGATGAAGTTTATGTTGAAAAGGATTTTGTTTTATTTTTATTCATCGCCTTAAATGTTTATGCTTATTTATGAAAGCTTCAGCTATATTGTTATCCTTGCTGAGCATCTGAGCTCACCCCTTTCTATGTTTTATTTTTCCTAGGATACGAAGAAGTATATTATGATTGACCTGTAGGGATAGTCTATGGGATATCAGTTTTGTCTATGGTAAAAATGTTGTTTTAGTTTTCCATTTTATGATGTAATGTAAACCTTAAGAATGTTTCTAGTGTTTCCAAGGCTACTAAAATAATTAGTCTTTTGAGACTTGATCTTTTGTGATCATGCCAATGTTATGTAATAATGCACCAACTCTGGGTAACTTGGGTCGGGGTGTTACAATATGTGTGGACTATCGCCTGCATGCAATGATCAATTTTCCTTGTTAATTTCATCACCATATTACATATATGATCATGAGAATGGTTTTTATGGATAAATATTATGTTTAAAATATCATTAAGGTTTTTATAAAAAATTGGATAATCTATTTATGATATGATTAACAAATGATTATTATAAATTCAATTATTTAAAATAAGAATATCAAGAGGAAAATATTTTAATAAAATTATTTAATATTTTTATATAAATTAATTATTCTTTTAATTCCTTTATAATTATAATATTTCACACTAATAAACACTAGATGATATCATTATGATACTGTATAATTATATTACAATGAAATTACCTCATAATCATCAATAATAATTGTATGTTCATGATTGGGTCACCTTAATTATGTTTCTTTAATATTATGTGTGAGATTAATAATAATTATATTTATTAGATATGTGGCGATGATAGGTTTTCTTATGGATAAATGTTTTTATGACTAGAAAATTTGTTAGAGTTGGTGTCCTGAGAACCAACTATTTATACTTTGATTACATGAATGTATGCTTATTATATATTTTTCATTGTTCTGCATGACTATAATATAATAATGTCCTGTAATATTTGTTGCATTAATAAGGTCATGGAAGATCCCCGCTATGATGAGAACCTAGAAATACTATAACAACATTCTTAAATAAAGTTTTACGGTTGGATGACATACTATGATTGGACACATAGTATATAGACCATCATGTGCAAGTACTTGTAATAAGACGTGACTCTCTCTCATGGAGTTCGCACTTGGTAATCTCCAAGATGGGAGATTATGAGAACAGAACCGCCAGTAGTAATTCCTTATGTCTTGGTGTCATCGAAAATTTCTATATACGAGCTTGTGTAATGGTCCTTATACTAGAATATTTTCATTAACTCATGTCATGAATCACACACTTATATTTTCTGACGAAAACCTTCACGAAGACAGTTGGTGGGAAGTAGGGTATGTTGGGTGCGTCACGAATGACATATTGTTAATGGATAAGTCGAGGAAGGATTTTTCCCTTCCATATTTATGGAAGTAGATATCTCGGTCCCTTTGATTGAAATAGAAATGTCGCCCAAATTTCATCGCAATGGTGTCACAATGAGTTTATTTCTGGAAGTCAAAGAATGACGGATCAAGCATATAGGTTTATGATACTGCCATGAAACTTGCTTGATGAGATATTAAGAAAAAGGCATTAAATTACACGGTAAACATTCGTATGAGGTGACACATCAATGCAACATCAATTTCTTTCTCTTGGGTGCCTTGACCCGTTGCTATATAGTAATCATGAACTTTAGGCAAGCCCGCCTAATGCCAATGAGAAAGAGGCCTAGAGGGTCACACACTAAGTGTATCCAAGTATCTCAAGTAGAATAAAGATTATTCTTGTATGTGGTTTAATAATTATTCAAGGAAGCCTAAATCTTTTTAATGTTGGAGGAATAATAAAATGAAAACAAGATATACACACTGTGTACATTGAATGTAAATGCCGTGTAGTTTTCATTTTGGAAAGAATATGAAAAACGAGTACACGCTGTGTATTAATGATTACACACCGTGTAGTTTTTCCAGTCTGGATTTTGAGGAAATACTATCGTTTTATTAAATGATATTTATTATAGTCAACATGGGAGCATGTAAAGGAATTAATGATACAACATGGGGGTTTTCAATAAGAGTTAATGAAATAAATAAAACACATAACACGTTTATTTATTATCATAACTCTATAACTTCAAACCTAATTATAAATATCCTCACAACCCCAACACTTTTACCGAATCACTATGCCCAACAATTCTAGATAATTATATCAAGGCTGAAAAAACTCCTTCCTCCAAGAATGATCTCAAGACCGAGAGAGATCCTCCTCCATCGGATCAAGGCGATCTAAGGCAGACAACACAAGCAAAGGCTTATCCACGATAGCACCCATATATTCCTTTGGAAACGACCAGAGATACGTGATGCACATGTGGATCACCACTAGAGGAAGTCTACACTTAACTTCTATGACACAATGACGAATCACATCAGAATGTGATCAGAAATATCAACTAAGAAAGAATGCCATAAAAGGTACTTCTTTTCAATTAATTAAATTAATTATAATCAACCTGTGATGATCCTCCTTTATGGTTCTAGGACTATACTTCTTTTTTGTCTATTTCTACGATTCAATCTGTCGAGTCTGGAGTTTATCTTCGTATTGATACTAGATTGATCATTTCTAATGACAAAAAGTCAAGTGGGAACATCCACCCACGAGCTTCCACTGTGACCGAGACCTTCAAAATTGATATATTTACCTTGGTAAAGTTCTGAGAATGAGTTGTTGTGATACTGTTGTTGATATCCCTAATATCATTTTGATATGATTATATGTGGTGAATATGGATGATCAGTAGGAATGGATATTATGTGAAAAGGTGATGTGAAAAAATGTGTATACATTGATGATTTTAGGTAATGATTATGGGATGATTGGAACAGGTTGATATTTGAGCTTTCCTATTTTTCATACTAGTTATGATGGCATGGAATAGAAACATGGGGTGTTGAACATGCTGGGTGCATAGATGTGTTTCCAAAATTTATATGAAGTTATATATGGGGTTTTTTTAATTCATATGATGTGTGATAACCTTTTAGTCTGATGTTGAACCAAATAAATACCATCAAAACTTTATTTATATGTTGCATGAGGGAATGGAATAGAGGAATCTTATGATAAAGCTTTTATGAAGTTTCAAGGGGCATGAAGTACTAAAGTTCTTAAAGGTTCCAGGGTATAATGTATGTAACAACCTATGAAATTTTGATATAAAACTTTTCCATATATCCATTACTTAGATTTTATATATTTATATTCATTATAAAAATATTAAACAATTTTTCAGTCGAAAGGAAAAAGCATTATTTATAAAAAATTGGATTTTTATGTATTATATAGTTTTATTTAAAATAAATATTCCCAAATTATAGAATTTTAATTTTAAAAAATCAACTTATTTTTTTAATTTATAATTTCAAAATTATCTTAGGATGAATTTTTGAGAATTTTCTGAAAAGTTTTATTTTTCAATGAATAGTTAGAAATACCGGTTTTATTGAAAACGATATTTTCTTTTACAGTATTTATACAGTCAAATTATATTTTTTATTAGTTTTAATATTTAATTAGTTCTTATTTATTTAAAATAATATAAATATGTTTTTTTAAATTAATTTTATACTTTAATTTAGTATAAAACATTTTACACTTAAAAGGGAATTTTTCTAAAAAAATAGTTTTGTTGTTGTGTTTTACCGATTTAATTTTAAATTAAATTCATGAACTTCTATATTTTATATTTTGAAAAATGGATTCCATATTTTTAATTAGTGGGTATAAAATTTTAAATTAGTTTCCTTTTAGTTTTTTTAATATGAATAGTAACCTTAGTAATTTTTATTAACATGGTAAAGTGTAAATCAGGTAATTAAAAATAAAAATAAAATGATATGAAATAGAAAAAGACCATAAAACTTGATTTAATGTGACCCAATATTTAGATAGATAAAAATTGCATATTATATATAATTGGATTCAAGTTATTCTGATTCTTTTGTTTTATTTATGTTATTGAAGTCAAAGTAAATAAATAGTTCTAAAATTAACGTTAATGGTTTTTTATAATAAATAATATTTTATTAAATTATTTCAAATTCATAAAAATATCAGATTCATAAATATGAATTTTATATGATTAATTAAATAATAAATGTTCCATGTATGTGTCTTTTATCATTTTATAGTAACATTATTAACCCTTAAAGGGTATAAAAATTTAATATTATGATAATTGTCAAAAGGGTTAACAAAGGGTTAAAACCAAATGCTAAGGGAAAAAAATTGATCTAAACTTGGCCAAATTTTATTTTATAAAATTATTTTGGCACAAAATAATATTTTTTTATATTATCATTTTGGATCCATTTTTTCATCAGAATTAATTTATATTAATTTAATATTTTAATAAATTCCAAAAGTGCCTATCCACTCTCTTATAAACGGGAACCACTTCTTCTCATTACTTATCACTTAAAAATAATTTCAGTTTGAAAATTTCCTGACCAAATAACTTAATTAAATAAAAAATCACATCATAGAGGTTATGTTTTAGGCATAATACCAATCTTATAGGGTTTAAGGTGTTAAGAAAAGAAGATTTTCCAAAGAAGAGGTATAGTTTTTAACCGCATATTTTTTTTATTTATTATTCCACCTATTTAAAATATTATTTAACCATGATGATATAATAACATAAATACATAATATATAATTATATTTTATTATATTAATTTAATTACCTATATCCATTTAAAGCCTCTATCAAATGGGAAAGGAATTCATCATTCGTGTGTACGGCGGACTAACGCCTTGCGAACTGATGTAATTCATTTTCCATCACCATCTCTCATAGATGGATATAATTATGGATTTAAGTTATATATATTAAAATCATGAAATATTTATCATTCTATAAATATAATATAACACACATTTTATTACCTTTTTATATACTGGAAAATGATAACGTCATTCATGTGTACATATAGACTACCATCTCCATGAAGCGATGTGATTCGTTTTTCATCACCACATCACATGGATGATATATATAAGAATAATTAAATAAATAATATTATATTTATTATATTATTATTATTCTATAAATATAAAATTATAATTACCTTCTTTCCACAATGATCATTGAAAAATAGAAATGTTACTCTTATGTACGTACGACCTACCATTTCCATGATTATAACATAATTAATTTTTCATAACCATACTTCTTGATTGGTTTTAAAAGTAAAATATATGTATAAAAACTATAATTATTTCATGATTATTATTATGGATATGATTTAATAATGACCTCTTTGACCATAATTGACTTACCAAATCCATTTTTGACTTATGAAAAAAATATCATCAAAACATCCATCATGAATTTAATTTATTAAATAAAAAATATAGCATGGTAAGAGATAAAATAAAATGAATAATAAACTATAATTTTTTTAATAATCATGTAAATAATTAACCTAAGTTTATTATTTATAAATATAAAGAATGTACATGACGAGTCATACTCAAGGTGAGAGACTTTCTTTTATAATTCTTCTTTTAAAGTTTCCCTTAAAACCCTTTTTCTTCCATTTCCATATTTTTAAATTATTTTATAGATTTATTTATATTGAAATAAGTGATTTATAAAGGATATTTCATGTTTACTTTGAATATATTTCAAAAATTTTCAAAAGGATTATTTTTTCACTTTCTTTACAAAAGATAAAAGGAATGTTCTTTTTAACGTATACAAAGACAATGACTTTTCCCACCACCATAAACAATATTTGAAGGCTGGATTCTATTATATTCTACCTTTTTTTTCAAATAAAAAACAACCCTCCCTTTTTCCTGGGAATTTTATTTTTGGAAATGGGTTTTAAGGGAAAGGCATATATCAATATCTGAATTTGTTTTCTTATGGGTGTAAATAATATTTTTGTAATGCAAGATTTTATGTATTCTATTATGGTTAATGGTAAATTTTTATGAAAATAGGCGGTTCTGTTATAAACTAAGGGTGGGTGAGCCCATTATAGATCTTCAATTTATTGGGTAAAGGGAAGGAGTTAACCAATGCGATGGTTATTCCAATTATAACCGTGATGGTTATTTTATGTACAACAGTAACTTCTTCACATTTCTCCTAAAAAATATATAGAAATGAATTCCTAGAATCCATAAAGAGTGAATATTTTCACAAATAATTTATTATTAATTTATTTAATTAAATAATTACCTTTTGTTGAATTCTTTCTTCTTTGATGAATTGGTTGAGCACTCTTGCTGAACCGTCATTGTGTCAGAGTAACTAAGGGTAGATTATCTCTAGAGGTGATCTACACATACTCTGTGAACCTTTGATCATTACCATAGAATTATTTGGGTGCTAGAGTGGATGAATCTAATGCTTGTGATGATCACCATTGATCATAACTAAATCCTTCATGAGAGAAGGGATTCACTTTGGTGGAGGAGGATAATTGATCAGATTTCTTTAGAGCATTCTAAGGATAGAGCTATTTAGGGATTTAAAGTATTTTCTCTATAAATCACTATGAACAATGATGAAATGAATCTTGTATATTCATAAAATTTCATAATCATGTTTATATTGTTCTAGAGTTAGAAAATAAATAATTATTCAAGGGACATTATAATTTTATCAACCCTTGGAGAACCCCATGTATAATAATAATATTATTATTATTTAATTTACATTCACTAAACTTTTGGATAAAATAATTATTATTTTCCTTGAATAAATAAATTAATATTTACATAAATAATATTTAATATTAAATTTATCACAAAACCATTAAAATCAATATACCAATCCTCCTCAATATTTATTGGGCCTTGAATAATTAATAATGAATTAATAAAATAAATATCACTACATTATTCACCAATAAATATATTAATATTATATTTATCGAAATAGTGAATTAATATTTATTAAATTTTTATGTTACTAAATAAATAAATATTTTTTTACCTTATGAATAAACTAGAATAAATAAATATTTTCTATTCACATAATTAAATAAATAATTACTTAATGAATAAATATTACATAAATATTTAACTCACATATATATTCTCTAAAATAACTGGTGATTGAATATTTATGATCAAATCTATATAAAAAATTATTAAACCACATATGATAATAATATTTATTCCATATGTTAAATTCATATGGAATTTGAATGAGGTTCTAAATATATGCAGTGTGTGACCCTATAGGCCCCTTTCTTAGTGGAATTAGTCTACACTACCTAAAGACCAATGTTAACATCTAACAATACACCAAGGCTCCCATATAGAAAGAAGTAAATGTCAAAATGTCATGCAACCTCTGACAAAAAAAACACCATGTTATATTATCCCTTTATCTATATATCTCTAATCAATAAGTTTTCATATTGCGATAATAAACTTATATGATCAATTTCTTTTTCTTTGAATTTCTAAAAACAAACTTTCCAAAAACACCTCCATAGACTTAATCAGGCAGTTCAGTTCCCATAAAAGTGACCAATATATTAGCTTCTGTTAAATAATAGAAGGTGTAAATCCTTTGTCTCATTTTTTATTAATATAACATCACTCGTAATGCACCAAATGTATCCTACTTCACTAAGATCATATGCCATCACAGTTTTCATCAATACATAAAATTATAATATTCATGAAATGTATTAATAATAATATTAAAGGCTAAGGATTATTACACACATTTGAAGATAGGAATATTAAATGAAATATATAAATGTGAATTTATTATTTATGGGTTATATTCTCATAATCTAATACACTAAATATTACCAAGGGCATACAACATGAGAAATTATCTCAAAGTTCTATGAATCTCCACCACTGATAGCCTATATCATTTATCTACCATCAAATGATATCATAAAAATATAAAACATATATTTAAGAATAATTTAATGAAACTTCTAGTTTTATCATCATAGTATAGAACTTATATGAACTTTGAGTGATAGGTACACTTAGGAAATTATCACATACTATGTCTTGCACAAGAAAAATCATGATATGATAAGATATTTTATCAATATTAAAAAATATGAATATATGTAATCATATAGAACTTAGATGTTGGTTATAGGGAAAAAACTCTAATATAATCCCACTTGAAATAAAGCTAACTTCTAAAAACCTTCAATTCACTATATCAAATATGATGTTCATTATTATACTAAGATAAAGATATAATCAAGGGGTTCGACACATTTTCCTCCATGAAAAATATTATCATAATGACTTTATTAGCACCCCAAACATTTTATGGTATGTTTCTCTTAAATACATTCTAGTTATAGCCTATATTTAATGAATCACTGAGTCTCTATAGAATAAAACATGGTTACTTATAGGAGATACCCATAACCTAGCCATAAAACTTATATTTGTCAACTCTGTGATTTGAATTTTAAAAATCTAACATACACGGTTGTGATCAAGATGATAATTAGAGTCTGATCAAATTAACTTAATTTTTGATGAATAGTAACCTACCCTTATGAATAGTAACTTACCCTTATGAATAGTAATATGAATCTTATGAATGGAATCCATGCCCTTGAATGTATAAATGAATTTAGGCACCTTAAAATGAAGATGAATATTTTAAGTGTTTATATTTTTCAATTAAATAATTATTTTAGTTAAATATTTATTTAATCATATTTATAAAATTATTTTTAAAAAATGGACTTCATTTTTGGATTCTACACGTTGAAAAATGGTTAGGGTGAAGTTTTGGGATTTTTCTGAAATACTTAAATTTTTGATGAATAGTAAAATGCGATAATTTACGATAAATGTTAAATAAGGAATTTATTGAGTCATTGATGATTATCTGATTATGTAAGCCCAATTGGTTCGAAGTCACATGCATATATTACTGTTCTTAGTCATAGAATACTCACTATTGGTTGTCTTGAGAGGAAATAATAAATTAATGATTATAATATTAAGAAAACTCCTCTCCCCTCCACTATATAAACCACCCTCACCCCCTCTTCCTCCCACACCACTCAAGCTTAAAGACTTTCCTAAATTCTGCCAAATACTATCCCCAAGCCCTCTACCCAATTTCAATACCTTTTTTTCTCACCAAAAGGACAAAAACAAAGGCCTTAAGGAGATTCTCGAAGTGGAGTACTCAAGAGGTGAACCTTCATTCCCCTTTCTTTAAATTTCTTTTACAAAGTTCCATTATTTTATTCTCCCTTCTCACCTCCCCTCATAAAAATTCCATGATAATTCCATTACCTTACATGTACTTGATGTTCATTGTGATAAAATAATATTTCATCATAATCTCTCTTTCCCCCTTCTTTTATACAATAAATGCAAACACCGTCTGAGATGTGTAAATTTATCACACTCAAGGAAGACATATTTTCAATTTGCATTAATATTTTCAATACTGATCATGAAACCTTTTCAATGGTTGAACCAGGTCAAAATATATGTATCTTATCTTTATTAATGTTCTATAATCTTTACACGTTCATAATATGGAATAATAATACAAAACAAGTTTATTGTGCACAAAACCGCCAAGCCAAATCCAATCGTTTATTTTTAACTCATCGAATGATTCATCCTCATGGTATATAACCAGAATCATTATAAGATAATTTATATCTCTATAATGTCACTAATAATTTATATTAACAATTTTGGATATTTAACCACATTTCAAATGAACTTAGATTCATGAATACAAGTAAACAAATCATGAAACCAAGTAAGAAAATGCTTCCAAAATAATTAAATTGAATCTCTTAATCCCATAAAAAAGGACATTAATGAACTTAATTAGGTTATAACATATAAATTAAATTTTTATTATATTATTGAATTATTAATTAATGAATCTAAATTTGATTATTTAGGTCGTTAATAACAAACAAGAACACCTTCGAGCGTAAGGTAAGGGATCCTCTCTCTCACTTTTGTTCAAGAATCTACCCCATGTTTTGCCCTTTTATTTTTAATTCCTAATTATGGGGTATGTTTTCTCATCTCCCCCAAAATTACCTTATGACATATAAATAATGTAATACCCCTTTACCTCTCATTAATCCCTTACAATAACACTCGTTACCATGCCAAAATGTTTGTAAGGGGTTTCTCATCTTACTTTCATTTCTGTGAGATTTTCATTGTTCGCCACTTATTTCTTGTATGTGGTATATGTGTACTACCATTTTATATATAATAAAATTATTTTCTTCATATTCATGTTATTCAATGATTCATTTGAGGGTTATTAAGTTTTGGTCATATGATTCGACCGATTACATTGTGGTAAGAGACTTTGTCTTAACTACTATTATGTTGTGACTAACTTTGTATTGTGCACCTTATAATTCTTATGTGGTGTACCTATTGAAAATTTGATATCAATTTTCATTTTAAATTATAATTATATTAAATATCCATAATCTCATATCATGTATATGTTTTTTGTTTAAACCGTATATTATTTTATGTACGGTGTTTATTTGGAAAGTTATTTTAATTATGGAAATATTGATGAATTCGTATACTCTAATATATACAAATATTGAAAAGGCATATTTCTCTTGTATTGAATCAATGTATAAAGAATTATTTGTACAAGCAGTGGTGTGTGAGGCCCACTATAGCTTCTCGATGCATCGTTAGGTCTCATGAAACAAATCAGTTGGTGACAAACCCTTCGAGTTTGTTTCCAAAAATCAGATGGGTTTCTACCCATAGAACTAAACCATTTTTATGGTATTATGGTTTCATGTTCCAGATACATGATGTCAAAATAATAATCATTTTCTTTATTCATTATCAGTTATTACTATCCATGAGGTTTTCACTATGACAAAATCTATGGATGCAATTTCATTCTCAGTTTATTAATGGCATGAGTTTTTCATCTATTCACCATGCCATATTGATTATGTCAAATTGATTATGATTCACTTATTATTGTATTCATGATTCTGCTATTTTTAACCCTTTTTAAGCGTTTGAGCTCCCCCATTTCATTTTTTACTTTCACCAGGTGACAAAGAGGATATTATTTATTGAGTTCTTATGGATGCAGTTTTTAGTTTTCATTATGTATTGTATTTTGTAAACTTTTCCAATGTAATTTGAGTAACATATATGTATCTAGTTTCTTCAATACTACTAAACTAATCGTTCCTTTAGGATTTTCATTCTTTATAACCATGCCAATATAACAAGTAGTGCACCAGCTCCATTCTAGAGAGGGGTCAGGGCATTACAGTTGGTATCAGAGGAAGTTTAGTAGTAAACTTTGAAAATAGATTAGAAAATGTAGATTAGGAACAAATCCCTGAGGTAGTATTTCAGGATGAATGTACAAGAATGTCCTGGAATTTTGGTAAGGAATAGATTATGTGAATATTTCTGGTAAATAAATCCCTATCTGGATACGAGTAGGTAGAGGTGTCTCTGGCACAGATGTACCTAGGAGTGAAAGCTCTGACAAGAAGTTTCGAGCTTGACCTGGGGTATCCTGGTACACGAAAATGGGCCTTTCTACACTCTTGGTTATGAAACTCCTAGGGGATATGCTTAGGATAATTAATGTTTTCCTTAAAATCCATTATAAAGGATTGAAATGTAAATTATTTCTCAAAGAAACCATTTCTCTGATTATGGGATTATCCATGCGTAGGATCTCAATTTATGCTAAGTATTTTGTTAAGTTAAGATTATACATTATGAATCATACCCTAATCTAGTGTGTTACATTATTTAGAAATGATTTATAACGGAAGATGGGTAATCAATACTCATGGGAAAGGTAGGGATCTCCCCACTGATCAAGTCAAAACAGTCAATGTTGGAGCATATCAGATCATGAAAATATTGGGACAACTTACTCAGGTTGTAACGAATAACCATTTCACACCTGCGTTGGATCATTTCATGCGGCAGAATCCCCCATCTTTCAGAGGGACTACTAATCCAGTGGTTGCTGAGCAATGGATCAAGTCCCTTCAAAATATATTCATGGAATTAAGATGCAATGAAAATGAAAAGGTAGTACTAGAAGTATATTATCTCAAGGGAGATACTGATCAATGGTGGTCCTTGATTCAGAATACCACAGAGGAAGAAGAAATATAAGATATGGAATGAAGTAATTTTTAAGGAAATATTCTTCGAAAAATATTTCCCTCGTGAGCAACGAACCAAAATGAAGAGTAAATTCCTTGGATTAAAGAAAATGGAAGAAGATAGAGTTGTAGAGTATGATGTTACCTTCACAAGTCTAGCCAGGTATACTATAGATTACATACGTGACTCAGTAGACAATATTGGTCATTTATTTGAAGGTCTTAAGCCAATTATTCTAAGGGCACTAGATTCTCAAAAATTTTCATCATATGATGAAATTGTATCAAGTACCATCAAAATAGGGAAAGAAATTTCTAGATCAAATTTGTTCAAGGGAAACCAAGATAAAAATCAGTACTCTGATAACAAAGGGAAAGGTGAAGCACCAAAGAAGAACACGGGAATGAAGAAATTCCCATTATGCGAGAACTGTGGAAAGAATCATCTTGGGAAATGATTGAAAGGCATGGGAGTCTAATATGGGTGTGGAGAAAAGGGTCATCTATCTCATGAATGAAAGGAGAAGAAACAATTTGAATATGTTCAATGCTACAACTGTAGAGAGAGGGGACACTATTAAAATGAGTTTCCTAAGCTCCAATGAAACATGACTTAGAAAAATCCAAGAGAGAAAGGGAGAGCTTATGCGATTACAACCGTAGAAGTTGAAGTTCCTAATGATGTGGTGGTAGGTACTTTAATTGTTTCCTCAAACTTAGCCAACACTTTATTCAATTCTGGATCATCACATTCATTTATATCTTCCCATTTTTCCATGAAAATTAGACATGTCCAATTTGATTTAATAAAGGAGTTATCAATCAAAACTCCTAGGGGATGCATCATTACAACAAAGGCATGTCGACTTGTCCCCCTTGTGACACAAAAATGCGCTTTAGTTGTAACCTCATCTTCATACCAATGGTTTAATTTGATATAATTCTCAGTGTGAATTGGCTGTCAAATTATGATACGAAGATATATTAGAAGAAAATGGAAGTTAAATTTTTTGAAAATAGTGAAGAATCTTTTATCTTTAGAGTAGATACCTCACCATCTGATTCTTATCTAGAACCACCCATAGTAGCTCTGTTAAATAAAATTCTTGGAGAGGAGGATAACCCAATATCTATGGATGAGGAAGGAAATATTCAAATTGAATATGTGCACATAGTGCAAGAATACATCGATGTATTTCTATAGGATTTAGCTGGACATCCTCCAGAGTGGGAAGTTGAGTTCTCTGTTGATTTAATTCCTAGTTCAAGAACTATATCAAAGACTCCCTATAGAATGGCCACCATGGAATTGGTGGAGCTAAAGAAACAACTAGAGGAATTGAGTGAAAAGGGATTTATTTGAGCTAGTGTTTCTCCATGGGGAACCTTTGTCCTCTTTGTCAAGAAGAAAGATGGATCCATGAGGCTATGCATTGATTACATGGAAATCAATGCTATTACGATAAATAATAAGTATATTCTACCCCAGATTGATGATTTATTTGATCAACTTCATGGAGTTTAATACTTTTCGAAGATCTACCTTTGATTTGGATATCATTAGCTATCTGTGAAGAAGGAATATATTCCTAAGATAGCATTTCAAACTAGGTACATGCATTACATGTTTATAATGATGCCTTTTGGATTGACAAATGAACCCTATGTTTTCATGGATTTAATGAATAGAGTTTTCAAGGAATATCTTGATAAATTTATTGTGGTATTCATCGATGATATCCTGGTATACTCAAAAATCTATGAAGACCATGGAAATCACTAGAAAATTATTCTGAAAACTCTTAAAAGAAACAAATTATATGGGAAGTTTAGCAAGTGCGAATTATGGCTTCAATCAGTTTATTTCTTAGGCTATATTTCCTCTAAGGATGGAATCCTAGTTGATCCTACAAAGACAAAGGTAATACAAGAATGGCCCATGCTAACAAATATAACTGAGGTATGCTGTTTTATTGGTTTAGCAGGTTACTATCGGCGTTTCGTTCATAATTTTGCCAGACTGGCTAACCTACTAACCAAGCTCACATGTAAAGGAGTTAAGTTTGTGTGAAAAAAATAATTTACAAAATGCTTCGAGGAATTTAAAAGAAGATTGTTAAATGCTCCAATTTTGACACTTCCATTTGGAAGTGATGGATTTGTAATATACAGCGATGCATCAAAGAATGGATTGGGTTGCATCCTTATGAAAAATGATAGAGTTATTTCTTATGCATCAAGACAGTTGATGACTCATGAGAAAAATTATCCAACTCATGATATTGAGTTAGCAACCATAATATTTGATATTAAAATATAGAGACATTATCTCTACGGATAAAGAAGTGAGATTTATACGGACCATAAGAGTTTGAAATACATCTTCACATAGAAAGAACTCAACATGAGGCAAAGGAGATGGATCACGTTACTCAAAGATTATAATTGTTCTATACACTACCACCCAGTAAAGGAAAATAAGGTGGAAGATGCATTAAGTAAGAAAGATTATGGACTTCTAACTCAAATGAGGATTGATAGAGATCCTATATTCATGGATCTACTAAAGATGGATATGGTAATTGTTAATGAAGGGGATACATCTTTCCTCTTTTAAATGATTGTTAAACCATCTTTACTAGAGAAGATAAAAATCTCTCAGTCTAATGATAAGAATCTACAGAAGAAAATTAATGTTGTCAAGGATGGGAGATTGGCAGATGTTGTGTATGAGGAAAGAGTTATGAAATTTAGGAAGAGGTTATGTGTTCCATCAGTACCTGAGCTAAAAAGGGAACTATTAGATGATGATCATAGCTCAAATTTCTCTATACACCTGGGTATAAAAAAGATGTATATAAATCTGAAGGAACATTTTTTGAGGGATAATATGAAGCGGGAAATTGCCGACTATGTGTCAAGGTTTCTAGTTTATCCACAAGTGAAGGCAGAGAGACAACATCCAAAATGAGTGATGCAACCTCTAACTATTCCTATGTGGAAGTGGGATAACATTACGATGGATTTTTTCATCGGACTACCGAGGACACCGAGAAGGAATGATGCAATATTGGTAATTATTGATCGTCTCACAAAATCAGCACATTTCCTTCCAATAAGAGAGGATTTACCACTTGAGCGCCTGGAAAGACTTTATATCAATGAATTTGTAAGACTTCATGGAGAACCTCTATCAATTGTTTCCAATCGTGATCCCCGGTTTACATCAAAATTCTAGAAAATTCTCCAGAAGGCTTTGAATACCGAGCTTCGTATGAGTACTGCTTATCACCCTCAAACTGATGGACAGTCTGAAAGGACTATTCAAACTCTGGAAGATATACTGAGATCATGCTCTATGTAATTTCAAGGTATGTGGGATCAATACTTTCCTTTGGTGGAATTTTCTTATAGCAATAGTTTCTATTCTAGTATTCAAATGGATCCATATGAAGCATTATATGGAAAGAGATGTCGAACTCCAACTTGTTGGGATGAAGTTGGTGAGAGAAAACTTAGAGGACCAAAACTTATTGAAGAGTCCATGGAAAAGGTGAAGACAATCTAAGCCCATATAAAATCATCCCAAAGTAGGCAGAAGAGTTATTATGACAACCGAAGAAAGGATTTGGAATTCCAAGTGGGAGATCATGTCTTTCTGAAAGTATCTCCATGGAAGGGTGTCTTAAGGTTTGGTAAAAAGGGGAAACCGAGCCCGAGGTACATCAGACCATTTGAAATTATGGAAAGAATTGAAGCTTTAGCTTACCGTTTAGAAATACTACCAAGTCTCTCCAAAGTTCATAATGTGTTTCACGTTTCATTGTTGAAGAAATACATGACAGACCCAATCCATGTACTCACATTTGAATAAATAGAACCAAAACCTGATTTATCATACTGTGAAGAGCCTATTGAGATTCTTGACACAAGGGAGCAGGTATTGAGAAATCAGACAACTCGTCTAGTAAAGGTTCTTTGAAAAAACCAGAATATAGAGGAAGCAACATGGGAACCTGAGGATGTTATGAAGAAGAACCACCCACATCTTTTTGGTGGTCTTTATAAATGAAAAAAGTTTCTAGGAAAAAATTTCTGAAGGAGGGAATAATGTAGCACCCCAAACATATTATGGTATGTTTCTCTTAAATAAATTCTAGTTATAGACTATATTTCATGAATCACTGAGCCTCTATGGAACAAAACATGGTTACTTATAGGAGATAGCCATAACCTATCCATGAAACTTATATTTGTTAGCTCTATGATTTGAATTTTAAAAATCTAACATACACGGTTGTGATCAAGATGATAATTAGAGTCTCATAGAATTAACCTAATTTTCAGTGAATAGTAACCTACCCTTATGAATAGTAACCTACCCTTATGAATATAAACCTACCCTTATGAATAGTAACTCACCCTTATGAATATTAATATGACTCTTATGAATGGTATCCATGACCTTGAATGTATAAATGTATTTAGGCACCTTAAAATGAAGATGGATATTTTAAGTGTTTATATTTTTCGATTAAATAATTATTTTAATTAAATATTTAATTAATCATAATTAAATAATTATTTTTGAAAAATGGACTTCATTTTTGAATTCTACACATCGAAAAATGGTTAGAGTTAATTTTTGGGATTTTTCTGAAATACTTAAATTTTTGATGAATAGTAAAATGCAATAATTTACGATAAATGCTAAATAAAGAATTTATTGAGTCATTGATGATGATATGCTAATGTAATCCTAATTGTATCGAAGTCACATGCATATATTACTATTCTTGGTCATGGAATACTCACTATTGGTTGTCTTGAGAGGAAATAATAAATTAATGATTATACTATTAAGAAAACTCCTCTCCCCTCCACTATATAAACCACCCCTCACCCACTCTTCCTCCCACACCACTCAAGATTCAAGACTTGTATAAATTCTGCCAAATACTCTCCCGAATCCCTCTCCCCACATCCAAGTCCTACTGGTCTCACTAAAAGTCCAAAAACAAAGGCCTTAAGGAGATTCTCAAGGAGGAGTACTCAAGAGGTGAACCTTCCTTCCCTTTTCTTTGAATTTCTTTTACAAAGTTCCATTATTTTGTTCTCCCTTATCACCTCCCCTCATCAAAATTCTATAATAATTCCAGAACCTTACATGTACTGTATTTTCATTGTGCTAATGGAATATTTCATCACAATCTCTCTTTTTCCCCCTCCTTTTATACTATAAATGCAAACACCATACGAGATGTGTAAATTTATCACACTCAAGGAAGACGGGTTTTCAATTTGCATTAATATATTCAATAATGTTCATGAAACCTTTTCAATGGTTGAACCAGGTCATTATATATGTGTCTTATTTTGATTAATGTTCTGGAATCTTTACACGTTCATAATATGGAATAATAATACAAAACAAATTTATTGTGCACAAAACCGCCAAACCAAATCCAAGCGTTTATTTTAACTCATCGAATGAGTCATAATCATGGTATATAACTAGAATCATTATAAGATCATTTATATATCTTTAATTTTACTAATAATATATATTAACAATTCTGTGTGTTTAACCACATTTCAAATGAACTTCCATTCATGAACACAAGTATACAAATCATGAAACCAAGTAAGAAAATGCTTCCAAAACAATAAAATTGAATCTATTAAACCCATAAAAAAGGACATTAATGAACTTAATAAGGTTATAAAATATCAATTAAATGTTTACAAGGTTATGGAATTATTAATTAATGAAGCTAAATTTGATTATTCAGGTCGTTAAGAACAAACAAGAACATCTTCGAGTGTAAGGTAAGGGATCCTCTCTCTCACTTTTGTTAAAGAATCTCCCCTATGTTGTGCCCTTTTATTTTTAATTACTAAGGATGGATTACGTTTTTTCACCTCCCCCATACTTTCCTTGTGACATATAAATAATGGAATACCCCTTTACCTCTCATTAATCCCTCGCAATAACTCTCGTTACCATGCCAAATTTTTTTAAGGGGTTTCACATCTCACTTTCATTTCTGTGAGATTTTCATTGTTCGCCACTTAGTTCTTGTATGTAGTATATTTGCACAGACATTTGATATATAATAACATGATTCTATTTATATTCATGTTATTTAATGATTCATTTTTGGGTTATTAATTTCTGTTCATATGATTCGACCGATTACATTGTGGTAAGAGACTTTGTCTCAACTACTATTTTGTTGCAACTAACATTGTATTGTGCACCTAATAATCCTTATGTGGTGTACCTACGGACCATTTGAGATCAATTTTCATTTGAAATTATAATTATATTAAATATACATAATCTCATATCATGGATATGTTTGTTTTCTAAACTGTATACCATTTTACATACGATGTTTATTTGGAAAGTTATCTTAATTATGGAAATATTGATGAACCTGTATACTCTACTCTATAAGGTTATTAAAAAGGCATATTTCTATTGTATTGAATAAATTTATAAATAATTATTTGGACATGAAGTGGTGGGTGGGTCCCACTATAGCCTCTCGATGCATCGGTAGGTCTCATGAGACAAATCTGTTGGCGACAAACCCTTCGAGTTTGTTTCAAAATATCAGATGGGTTTCTACCCATAGAACTAAACCGTTTTTATAGTATAATGGTTTCATGTTCCAGAAACATTACATCCAAATAATAAGAATTTTATTTATTCATTATTAGTTATTACTATCCATGAGGTTTTCACTATGACAAAATCTATAGATGCAGTTTCATTCTCAGTTTATTAATGGCGTGAGTTTTTCATCTATTCACCATGCCATATTGATTATATCAGATTGATTATGATTAACTTAGTATTGTATTCATACTTACACTATTTTTAACCATTAATGAGAATTTGATCTCACCCCATTCATTTTTTACTTTCAATAGGTGACAAAGAGGAGATCATTTATTGAGTTCTTGTGGATGCAGTTTTTAGTTTTCTTTATTTATTGTATTTTGTAAACTTTTACAATGTAATTTGAGTAACATATATGTATCTAGTTTCTTAAAGAGTACTAAACTGATTTTCCTTCAGGATTTTCATTCCTTCTAACTATGTCAATATGACAAGTAGTGCACCGGCTCCAGTCTAGAGAGGGGTCGGGGCATTACACTTTACCCCTTTGAGAAAAATCCCTTTCGATATGACATTTTCAAAGTATGTGTCTCATTCATTAATGTTACCATGGATACTTTTTTTTGATCCACCACTATAGTATTATCAAAATACAATTTGATAGAATATATAATTCTAGGTACCAAATCATGATCTTGGAAGAATTTTTAAATCAAAATAGATTATTTTGATGCCTTAGAAGCTGCTATATACTTGGAATCTCTTAAAAAATCGATAAAAACTAGATGTTTTGAAATATTCTAGATAATAAATCATCCATTTGGACTGAATACATATCCTAACTATGAATTCAAATCATTCTAATCAATTTTTAAACTAGCATCAATATATTCTCTAATGACTAGTTCCTTATATCTTCCATATACTAGGAATAGATCCTTATTTTGCCTCAAATACTTAAGGATAACCTTAAAATCAGACCAATGTTGTTCTCTTGGACCAGATTTATATATACTTACCATGTTTAATGAATATGGAACATCAATCATAGTACATAACATGGCATAAATGATATATCCTTTCTCAGACGTGTATAAGATCCTACTCATTCTCTATATCTTCTATTGTTTTCAAGGACACATTTTCTTAGAGAGATGCATACCATGTGACACTGGAACCAAACCCCCATTAAATTGTTCCATACTAAATCCCATTAGAATCTGGACAATGTATGTACATTGAATTAGGCCAAGAAGCCCTTTTCATATATCATGAATGATCTTAATTCAAAGGATATATGATTCTTTACCTAAGTATTTCATGGAGAATCACTTGTCTAACTAGTCATTAACTAATTTTAATACTAAAATTTCATTTCCAATAAGTAATGTGTCATCAATATACACTAATAAGGAATACAACCCCACTCCCACTAAACTTCTTGTAAACACATGGCTCACATTCATTCATTATGAAACCAAATTATCTTATATCTTTATCATACAAAATGTTCAATGACATAGATGCTTTATTTAACCAATAAATGGATCTCTACAACTTTTATATCTTATTAAAATTTCCTAGAGTCAAAAACCCTTTAGGCTGTGTCATATAGAATTCTTCCTAAAGGTTTCCATTAATAAAATCTATTTTGACATCCATCTGCCAAATCTCATAGTTATGGAAATCTTCTATAGAAAGTAGATTTTTGATGGATTTAAATATGTAAATTAGAGAAAAGGTTTCATAATAGTTAATGAATTGATATTTATTAAACCATTTAGACACTAGAATTATTTTATAAGTACTAACATGACCTTCAATGTCCAATATTGTCTTGAAAATTCATTTTCACCCAACATGGTTTACATTAACTAGAGGATCAAACAAAACCAATAATTGGTTTTGAGACATGGAATAAATATCAATATTCATGAATTATTTCCATTTTAGAGATTATAAGACATAAACAACCTCTTTTTATTAAATAGAAGCATTATGGTGAACTAATAATGATTCACCATCTTTAGTGACTAGAAAACCATATATTAATAGTTCTCTAACCTATCTAGTACTCATATGAAGTATTTGTGTTTCAGAAAAAACATCTTCCACAAGGACCTTTAGAATTTGTTCCTATACCAACTCTTTTATATCTTGAGCATAAACTTCATCAAAGTAAATCTTGCTCCTACTATCCTCCTTGAAGATATACTCCCTCTCAAGAAAAATGGATTGTCTTGTGATAGTCAACTTCTTGTATGAGTGTTTGTATAGATATTTTCCTATTATTTATTTGGGAGACCCTATAAATATATTCTTCATGCCTCAAGGTGTTAGTTTATTTCCAATTTTGGTCTTAACAAATTCCTCACAACCCCATGCATGAATATATGACAACACGAGTTTTTTTTCTACTCTATAACTTGAAAGGAATACTATTTTATACATTATTTAGTACACAATTTAGTGTGTATTCTTCCATGTTTAATGCATATCAACAATAGAATAATGTAAGAATTTAATGGATCATCATCAACCTTACCATGTAAAGTAAGGTAAGATTCCTTCTTTCACTAACACCATTCCATTATGGTGTATAAAGAGGAGTGATTTGCGTTAGGATCCCACAATCCTATTGAAAGTTGATGAATTTTTGGTTAAGATATTAAACACCTTGATTAGACCAAAGATTCTTTATCATCTTACTAATTCAATTCTTTACTTTATTCTTAAATACTTTTAATTTATCAAAATATTCCAAAATATACTTCATTAAGTATACATATCCATATCTACTTAAATCATCAGTAAAAGTAACAAAGTAAGAATACCCAACTTTAGATTCTTTTGTAAATGGTATACATGTGTTAATATATACCAATTATAGAATCCTCATATATCTTTTTTCATATCCAAAAATGTTTATTTGTTATTTTTCCTTGTAAACAAGTGTGAAATATTTCAAGTGGTTTTATCTAAAAAGAGTCTAAGTAAACATCTTGATAGATATTTTTCAACATATTATTGTTTACATGACCAAAATAATGATGCCACATTTGGGTGTGAAATGAGTCATGAAAACTTGATTCATTATCAATTTACAATACTTGGTTTCTATAAATTAATACATACATACCATTATTTTAATGTTCCATACCATAACATATGCTTTTTTTATAAAAAATAGATTTTATTTCAGAACTTAAAATTAAAACCAATAATATCTAGGAAGGATACAAAAATTATGTTTTTGGTAACTATTGGTATATAATAATAATATTTTTAAACAAAGATAATCATAGTTGGAAATGGAAGGTGCTAATATCCAATTCCAAGAGCAGTCGGCCTCACACTATTAGAATCCCGTAAATCCACCTATCCTATGAAAATAATTCCAAATATACCTGGTTACTATCTTTGAATATAGATATGAGCACCATAAGCTATATATAATACCCAATATGTAGATATAGAAATATTTCACTCATTAACAAACACACCTAAATCTTCCCCTTACTTCTTTATCTGGCTGTAGTTCTTATTCCAGTCTCCCAAATTTTCACATGCAAAACATACTAAATATTTTTCATTTTTCTACCTATAGATCTTTATTTTCTTGGAAGTATGGTTCTTGGGATCCTTAAACATGGAATTATTCTTGATCCCCTTTCCCTTTTCTTCCCTTTTTCACCATAAGAACCACAAGCTTCTCATAACCCAGGTATTTATCAACTTAGATAATAAGAGTAAGGATTTATAAAAGATTCTTTTTACTATTTATCATATTATAATTAATAATAAAAGTATATAATCTCTTAGGCAGTAAGGATAAAATGAAATCTATGTATAACTTATCAGGAATCGTAAACCCCAAAATATCTAATAGATTAATGAAGCCAATCATATTGACTACATGAGGCCCAAATGGTGTCAAATCTCTAAGATTTCACATAAATAAAGCATTAGAGGTCTCATATATCTCATGTATAATCCTATCTTGATAAAGATACTGATGGTGTGACATGATTCTATACACATCCATATCCCCATGTTTTTTTAAAATATATTTGGACATGGATGAGTGAAAGAAAAATTATACATATATGGAATTTTACAAAGGTTTCAAATAGAGAGACAATTCTTACTCACTAGCCTATTTTCTAGGCACCTAAAGAATTGGTTTTTATAACACATATAATTTTTATTTCTATCATAGTATAATTCATAAACACCCATGCCATTCCTATAAATTTGAGTAGATGAGAAGGTTATCATTCTCTAATATGGATCATGGTGATATAGTCAAAGTTTCATGGATTTCAATTTATAGAATAAATAAGATTATAATTGCATTACTTTATCTGGATTACAGATTTAGATAATAAATTTAAAATTTAATTTATCAATCTACCACTATTTTATCAAAACCCAACATCCCTCAACATTAGTTTCATAAAATCTCATCTCATGGATATTCTAGTGGAAAGTATCCAAATGTCCCTTATTATGACCCATACATGGGGATGAAATTTTATTTGAAGGGTTTTAGGTAGGTGTAACTTTCTAAGTACATCAACTCATATCTCCTTGATCTGTTTATTATACTCTCAATTCCTAAAATACTTGATAATTATTTCCTCAATTATTTTCCTCTTAGTTACACCAATTCATGCAAGGGAAGTCAATCCTTGATGTGAATAAGTTATATCAAACCAAGAACTCAAGTTAACATTATTTGATAATTTAAAGTACCCCAAGTTGGTCCAGTTAAGCACTTTAAACCATGGTTTGATTTTAACCCAGTTAGTGGAAGTATATAGAGAATTAATATTTAATATGAGGGATTTTTAACTTTGTGTGTAAACATCCCATTTTATCTTTTTTACATGTTTGTTAATATTCAGTGGATTTTACTTAAGTTATGTAAAGATATAATGTAAAAATATTATAATATTTATATTAATTACTTCTTGAATTCTTTATAATTAATTAGTTTAATGATTTAAGCATACATAAATAATTAACCATGAAATTTATAGAAATAAAATAAATAAAGTCGAATGAATATGAGATTATCCAATGGTTAGTTTATCTAGAAGATGATAAAACAACACTTTACGCTAGGAATTATCTTCTAGAACCATGCATGGTTCAAGTTGCAGCATTCTACCTATAATCCCATGTTCCTCCTAGATTGGTTTTTCCTATCCTCAGAACATGAACCTACACTCTCTTGTATTATCCGTCAATTAAATAATTTTATTCACATGTAGGTGAGGGGAACCAAATGATTGTTTAAGGGGTTCACACAAAATAGATTATGCACATGTAGGCCCTTACATAATGAGAGGAGAGTAATTAATCAAAATATTTTATTTAATTTAAAAAATTATTACAAAAAGCATGAAATAATAATAAATTAAATAAACCAATCACATACATAGGATGGTATAATCTCATGGTCATCCATATAGAATGAAAGGAATATGCAAAATTAAACTAGCTATTATTCACTTTAATTCATTCTTCATTATTAAGATAAATACAATTGAATTAATTCAATTAGCTAATTAATTAATTTACATTATATTAATAGACATTTGAAGTATCTTGAAGATTCCTATAAATAATATTACATGGAAAATAAATGGGTTGACCAGTAATTATAGATAATTTCTTGAAATTAATTTTCCAATTTTTAATTTTAAAGGCCTTTATTATATATCCAACACATTAGATGTCAATAGTGTAATTTGGTTTTTTAATGCTATAATTAATTATACTTTCTGTAATTTAATTTCTTTATTTACTAGGTGATACATGATGTGTACTAATGAGCTACACATAGTGTTTGTTGCATACCATGTATTTGAGATTAATGCCTAAGGACTCAGTATGTATCTTGGCCGAGTTAAATGAAATGTACTAATGAGTTACACACCATGCATTCCACTTACTATATCATTAATGAATGAAACTTTTTTTTTGATTCTCAAGAGAGTTGATTTATGGTTGAGCGATAACCAAAATACTGGGTGGGATTCAAAAAACAATAGATGCCAGATTCAAAATTCAATTTTTTTAAAAAAAGTTCACAAACATGTTCCTTGATCACACAAGTTAGCTGAAGTCACATCTCCATCCTTAATTATCATGAGATCACCAATTTTTCACTATCAATGGTCGACACCACTGGAGTTGAAGACAAAGCTTCAAACCATCATTACCAAAGACACCTTAAACCACCTTCATCGTCACCATATCATAAGTGAGAACCCATCAAACAACATCCCACCACATCATCAAAATACCATCATTGAAAAGACAACCTCATCAAAAAACTACCAAAATTGGTGAGTCACCATCATATACAACGCCGATGACCATAACCAAAACCAAAAATGAAAATTACTGAAAACCAAACACAAATAAATATCTTCACCTAATAAGAATCGAATAAGTCAAACCAATAATTTCTCTATTGACATAGATGTTTCCAAACCTGAAATCACCATCGTCGAAGGGCACACACTTGGATCACTGATAGCCACCAAATCACACATACTAGAACCTCATTGTTACCACCACTCTAGATCCAAATTAGAGAGGAGTATAGGAATGTGAGGTCAGAGTATATGTTTGAGCGGTCGAGGGCTCCGAGAAATGACATCATTGATGAGGTAAAAAACCATTAACTATCAAAATAAGATCAATTTGATTTAGGAAGTGCCTTGAAGCCCAGTTACCGGTGAACCATAAATATAAAAAACCCTTTTTTTGACTTGGTATGTTATATAGACATGGGAATTAATGAGTCACAAGATGTGTATTCTAACTAAATTCCATGTATCACATTAATGATACAGGCTTTCAGTCTCACACGAGATTATGCATCGTATTTGAACACACTATTAACACAAATTTCATAGTTAAACGATTCATACTACATGTTGTATACACTATATACATGTTGTGTGGTCAAATAAACCATGTTCTAGGCTATATTGTTCAACATGAAATGTTCATTACATTATCTATGTGTTATTACTACTCAGTGCATTGTGTATCCCGAGACATGTGCATTTGCAGTGAAATTAGGTACACGATGTGTACTTTGGTCACACACTATGTATCTCTATTTATAAGAAATAATCATTAGAACCTACCAATGGTATATTCGATTTTTCTTCATATATTCTTAATATGTTTAATATGATATGAAACTTGAACGAAGATAATTAATATGTTAAAAATATGTTAATTAAACTTTGGATTAAAGAATGAATAAACTAGAAGAAAAAACTAACAATAATTTTATATAATCGGTCAATGAATAAAAAATAATTCTAAATTATTATGTAACCCCTCTAATACCACTTAAAGATTTTAAGGAACAACAATAGTAGGTCAGGAAGTTCCCAATAAAAGTTTTCCATCAACATCTTCATATTTCTCCATATAACTAGATATAAAGGCATTCCTACAATCTATGAAGAGAGAATATTTTCATATATAATTTATAATTAATTCATTTAATTAAATAATTACTTTTTTTCTGAACTATTTCTTTATCAATGAATTAGTTGGTCTCCCTTGTTAAACTATCATTGTGTTAGATAAATCAAGGGTTGATTCCCTCTAGCGATGATCCACACATGTTCCATGAACCTCTGATATTCACTATAGAATTATCTATATGATAGTGCAGATGAAGATAATTCTTGTGATGATCACTATTAATCACAACCAAATTCTTCAAGGGAGAAGTGATTCACTCTAGTGGAGGTAGATAATTTCTCGACATTCTTCAGAGTATTCTAGAGTGGGATATATCTAGGGTTTAAGAGTATTCTCTCTATAAATCATTGTTCACAATGATGTAATGGAGATTGTATATCCACAAAATATCATAACCAGGTTTATACAGTGATAGGGTTAGAAAATAAATAATTGTACAAGGGAACTTATTATATTATTAATCCCTAGAAAACTACATGTTTATTATTATTATTATTATTATTATTATTATTATTATTTACTCGACATGCATTAATCTCATAGATAATATAAATATTATTTTCCTTGAATAAATTAATTAATATTTACCTAAATAATATTTAATATGTCATTTCTCAATAGATAATTAAACTCAGTATATTAATCCTCATAAATATTTAACAATCCTTGAATAATGATTGTTTTTTAATTAAATAAACATCACTATATTATTAACCAATAAATTTATTAATATTATATTCATTGAAACGATGAATAAATATTTGTTAAATATTTATGTAACTAAATAAATAAATGTTTTTCCTTTTGAATAAACTATATTAAATAAATAATTTATATTCACATAATTAAATAACTAATTACCTAAAAAATAGAAATTTATTAAAAAATAATCTCACATATATATTCTCTCAAATATCTGGTGATTAGATATTTTTTTTATGAATCCAACTTGAATATTTTTTTAAAAAAATATGATAATAATATTCATCCAACATTTTAAATTCATATAGAATTTAACAGGGGTTCTGAATACACTTAGTGCATGACCCTCTAGGCCCCCTTCTCAGTGGAATTATGATACACTGCCTAAAGTCTATGGTTAATATATTGAAACATACCAAGGATCCTATAGAGAAAGAATTTAATGTCTCAAAGATATGTAACATACTATAAACATAAATAATGTAATATAATCCCTTTATCTTGATATTATTAATCAATTATGTTTTATACTAGTGTTATCAATATATATGTTTAATGTCTGTTTCTTTGAATTTCTAGAAAGTATTTCTCTGATAACACAACCATGACTATGGAAATAACCCAGAAGTTCAACTCATATAAAAGGGATATAGATATCAACTTATATTAAATAATAGTAGGGATAATTCATTTCTCACATTATTCATTAATACAACATAACTTGTGATGCACCCAACATATACTACTTCTCCATAAGAACATATCATCATGATTTTCATCAATACATCAAAGTGTGAGACTTATAAAATTTAATAATAATAATATTAAAGTTTAAGGATGATTAAATACATCAAAATATAGGAATATCCAATGAAACATGATAATTTTTATTTCCTATTAGTAGATCATGTTCTCATAATCTCCGACAATGAAGGTTACTAAGTGTGCACACCATGAGAAAGTGTCACAAATCCCTACATGTCACCATACATGATAGCCTGTATCATTTGTGTCCTATAAAATGACATAATATGGCTATATAAATTATATTTAATAATAATTTCATAGAACTTATAGGTTCTCATCATAGAAATGAATTTCTATGACCTTTCAGTGTGATCAGTATAATTAATAATTTATGACATACTATTTCATGTAGAAGAAAAATAATGATGTGATAAAATAATATTCAAATACATGAATAAAGGTTTTTATAATGTACTTATAATTTGGTTTTAGGGTAATAAATCTAGGAGTTCCTTGGTGGATAATTTATACATAAGGATAACGAGGACTATAAATTGGTTCTGAGTCACTATAGTCATTGGTTTGTTTTAGAAGGTGGATTGAAGATGGTTGGAGATGATGTGTGGTGACCCATATGGGATTCCTTGGGTAGATATTATTGAAATTTCCAAGTAGTATTTTATTTTTCATATATAGATAAACATGATCATGAAAGATCTTATAGTGATTAAGCATGGGGTGGATAGTGTGAGTGGATTTGGGAATCATTATATGGACCTAGATGGTCATTTTTCACGTTTCCTTTCTAGTGAATCCAACCAAGTGATGAATTTCAAGTATTCTTTAAAGTTGAAGATTTAGCGATCTTTCATAGAATTTCATCTTAAGTTATGGGAAGAGGCAAGGGATCATATAGAGATCATTGAGAGTGGAATTTATATGATAAAAGGTTTTTTTCAAAGATATTTCTTTGGTTTCTAGATAAATTGAGAAGAATTTTTTATGTTTTGGGTCTTGAGATATGCAGAAGTGGAGTGTGTGGTGATCTTTAATAGTTCATGCATGAATTCGAGCCCTAGTGTTCAGTATATTGAGGTTTGTAACATCCCTTGCTTAATCCATTGGATTTAGAAGAGGCGGAGGAATTTCTGACCTTAAGTGACGTCCCTAGGAAACCGAAGATGACAATAAATTCCAAAATCTTACAAGATCTTTGGGGCATGATTTCCCTTTTATATACATAACATGTAAAATAAAACAATATAAAAAACCATGATATTATATAATACATGGTAGTAAATATGATAACTAAAAATCCAAGACAAAAAGATATACTAGAGTATTAGTGGAAAGTAAGATATAATATCCCTAAAAATCAAAACGACATCATGACGTATTGAAACCAATGTGGCATCACTATAAAAATCCAACCCTAACAACTCCAATCTCTACCCATCATTGAAAATGTAACACCATGAATCCATTAACCCAAATTTGATGGTTATTTTACTATATTGGAAAAATATTCAAGTGGTTACATCCTAAAGGATCAAATAGTTTATGAGTCTTGGGCAACTAGATACATACATAATTCTCACATTATACTTGAAAACATGAAATATAACATAAACTTTTAGTGAGAAATTTATAATTTATTCTAGTATATTTCTAAAATCATTCATAGATCCCTTATTAGTATCATGTGGAATTGAAAACATAATAAAAGCGTGTGATTAGATGCTTAATAAGGGAAAAAATATAATAGAAGCTATCATAAAATAAATAAATCATGAATAATATTCTAGAGACAAATAATAATTAAATATGACATATAACTAATATTATAAAAAGGTAATATATCCATGTGGGACATAAAAATATAAATAATAACATGTATAATAATAACTAGTTTCATAATGATAGAATTCATAATTCTAGACATCATAATCTTACCATCAAATCCTCATTCCAAGACATCATACATAAATAGTTAAGGCATACACAAAATACCCAAACTAGTTTGTCTCATGAAACATAAAGATGAATCAAGGGGATATAATGGGCCCCAACCATCAATTTCTAATTCTAATGCATTAATAATATAAAATAAATGAATAAAAATTCAATATATAATCAATATAAAAATATGTATTGAAAAAATATCATATAAAATGTTAATAGTTTCTCCCAATCACTGAATAGAAAAACATGACCGTAATCCATCCATAAAAATAATGTAGATGGTATCATTAGATTATATTGTTGGTAAATCATAAGCATCATCAAAGGATGTCATCATATATAGACATACATTTAAAATAACATTCAAGTCATTCTTTTAAAACATGATAAAAATATCATTTTCTTTTAATAACATTTTAAATAAAAATTTCTAGAATATTTTGAAAATAGTTTTATTTGAAAATAACCATGGAACATTTTAAATTAATATTTAACATAAATAATAGTTATGATTTTGAGAAATTTTTTTCATTCCGTAAATGATAAAATAATGATTTCATTCATACTCTTGGTAAAAAGTAAAAAGTACATCATTTTTAAAGTGAAAAGAAGATTACATTTAAACCTTTGTAAATACAGTTAAATATTTTTGAAAATGACATTAAATAATCATTTGATCATATTATAAAACATTATTAAAAGTATTTTAAGAAACATGGATATAGAAGAAAAATTCCATCGGCCAAAGAGGAAATAAGGCCATATTTTCTTAAAAAACATTTTCTCAATATTATTAAGTACCCTAGAGAGGAAAAGGAATGTAAATCATATAAACTACATAGATAAACATAGTATAATATATATATATATATATATTAAAATATTAATATATCATAATTCCATTTAATGGATTTTTGAACACAAATGATCTTAAATGAAAATGAGAATGTAGAATAAACCTTTAACTCAAGCCCGAATCTATGCATATGTACTTTAAATCATATATAATAAGTTTATATTAATTTTATAATTTATTAATAATTTTTTTTAGTTTTATTAAATTTTTATAATTCAATTTATTTCATTTATTACCATGTATTATATAGTCAGTAAATCAGTTCAATTAATGTTGGAAATTTTAGGGTGCTTCAGTTTATAACCTCAAAATAACATCAGTGTGTTGAATGTGTTCAAGGGGGTCATAGTTATATTAAATCCAGAATATTAATCATAAAATAATTTTCATTTTTATAAATTAAATACAATTTTATAATCATCCCTTAATGGTGTACAAGAAAAATGAATCACATCGCTTCATGGAGATGGTGGTCCACACATACACATGAGCGATATTATCATTTTAATGGGCTGAAGGGTAATAAAGTAGACGATATATTATATTTATAGAATAATTATTATTTTATAAAAATAATTTATATTTGTTTTTTTAGTATTTATAACCATCCAAGTAAACATGTTATGAAAATTGAATTACAACCCTATGTGGAGACGGTAGGCCATACGTACGCATGGACAATGTTTTCATTTTTCATAGAATGGAAAATGAGATGATAAAGGGTTATGTGATAAACATAATAAAATTTAAATATATTTAAGATACTTATGTTATAATATCATCATGGATATATAATATTTTATGGATTAGTAAAAAGAAATAAATATGAAAACACTCGGTTAAGAGTTATACCTATTCTTTGAGAAAACTCATTTTTCGTACACCTTAATCCTTATTAAGGTAGTATTTTACTGATACCAAGAACAATAAGAAGTGTGGAGGGATGTTGGTAAGGTATTTTGATAGATATTTGTTGATATAGATGGCTTATGTTTTCTGAGTAAGAGAGGAGATGAGGTGCCCTTTTATAATTGAGGTGAGTGGCATGTTTGTAATTATTATCAACTATTAAATATTATAAGTGTATTACTCATGGATAATTGAAAATTAAATAATTAAATTTATATAATAAGGTGATAAGGGTCAAAATACCCTCATCCAATAACATTTAAGGTGATATTTCATGACTTCATTACAAGGTTTTAACATTAATTATCCCGTTTTACCCTTTTATCACGGTGATAACATTTTTACCAAATTTACTATTTAGAATGACCAAAAATGAAATTGAACTCATTACTAAATTTTAACCTCAAAATTACAAATATTATATCCATTTTTTCAATATTTAATTTGTTTTAGTGTCTAAAATTAATTTTAATATAAGTGTGTAAAACGTAATGAAAAAGAGATTTGTTTTTAGAAAAGTAAATTTTTAAGCCTAGAAATAATATTATACCATAACCAAATAAAATCAAATGGATATTATGTTACTTTAAAACAAAATTTTAAAAAAATTCACTTCTAAATTACTTTATTTAAAGATAATAAATGACAGTTTTGTAAAAATTAGCATTTTTACTATTCACCCAAAACTCAACTATTTCTGAAAAATCCAAAAAATTCACTCAAAACTAAATTAGACCTTATAAACTCAAAAAGAATATCCATTTTATATAATTTAATTTCTAAAATTTATAAATTATAATCTTAAATATAATCACGAACTATTTATATTATAAATATAAAATAATAGGATGTACTTTGGGTAATGGTACATGGATAAACGTTTTCCTATTATAGGACAATCTCAGGTATTAAATTCTACCCAAATTAAATAAAATTTTTCTCAAAATTATATTAAAAGTTATTTCTTAAATTAATATTATTAATCCTTCATCATAACTTCTTTAGGATCCCAGGTTGCCTCTTCTATTTTGTGATTTCTCCAAAGAACCTTCACTAGAAGAGTTGTCTAATTTTGAAACAATTTCTCTCTAGTGTCAAGAATCTTAATAGGATAATCATATTAAGATAAATTTGGTTACAATTATATTTAATCATATTTGAGAACATTCATTAGGTCTGTAATGTACTTCCTCAATAACAAGATATAGAACACATCATGTACTTTAGAAAGTCTTTGTGGAATTTCTAATTGGTAATCCATAGCTCCAATTATTTATAGAATTTAGAAAGGCCTGTTTTACCTAGGAATTAGTTTCACTTTCTTAAAAAACATTATAACACCCTTCTATAATGATACATTTAAGAAAACATTATCTCCCACTAGAAATTATAAATCCTTCCTTCAGTTATTATTATAGTTTTTATCTACTTTAGGATACATTAATATGATTCTCAATAGTATTTACTTTCATCATGGTATCCTATTTGAGATTTGGTCCTACAAGATTCCTTTCACCAAATTTTTCTCAACAAGTTAGACTATGAAAACTCTTTTTATATAATGATTCATGTGGTTCCTTTTAATTCCTGAATAAAAGCTATTATTATATGAAAATTACAACAAAGGTGAATAATGATCCCATGTACCATGAAAGTCAATTGAGCATGAACTTAACACATATTCTAAAGTATAAATAGTACTTTTAGATAGCCCATATGTTTGAGGATAATAGGTGATGCTCAAATGTAGTTCAGTATCGAGAGATTTCTAGAGGCTCTTCAATAATTTTTATGTAAACCACATCTAATGATTAGATACAATTGAAATAAGTGATATATGAAATCTCAAAACTTAATTAATATATAAATTCATGAGGAACTCAAGAGGCATGTCTTCCCTTATAATGAAGAAATTTTTGTACTTAGTAAGAATATCAATAATAATCCTTCTAACATCATTCTTTCTAGGAGTCTTTGGTAATCTAGTGAAAATGTCCATAGTAATATCATCCCATTTCCCTAAATGAATAGGTAGAGGTTTTATGAATCATTTAGGATGTTGTCTCTTATCAGTTTCTATTGATAAACCACGAATCTTGATACATAATATTTAATTTCTCGTTTCATATTATCCCATAAAAAACATTCCTTCAAATCCTGATAAATTTTGGGGATACCAAAGTGTATAGAGAAATTTGATCTCTGAGTTTCATATAATGATTCCCTTTTTAGTTCATTCATGGATGAAACACATAGCCTCTTCCAAAATTTCAACATACTATATTTATAGATGAATTTACCAACTTTCTATCATTAAATAATTTGATTTTATTTTGAATATTATTGTCATCAAGATGAGAAATTTTAATTTTCTCTAATAAGGATTGTTTTGGAATTATTTAGAATTGATGTGATATTTCCCCTTCTTAATTGTTAATATATCTAACTTTACTAAATCCCTGAATAATAGACCTTTTTCAATCCTCATATTAGTCAAAACTCTATGATATTTCCAAATTAATGCATCATCCACCTTGTTTTACTTTCCAGGGTGGTAGTGTATTAAACAATCATAACCCTTTAGTAGTTCTATCCATTTAATTTTCCTAATGTTGAGATCTTTTTGTTTGAATATGTATTTAATACTTTTGTGATATGTATGTATTTAACATCTTTCACCATAAAGGTAATTCCTATATATCTTCAATGCAAAGATTAAAAATTCCAACTCAAGTTAATGAGTTAGATAATTTTGTTCATTAATCTTTAACTAACTTGATGCATAGAAAACAACTCTATCATTATATATAAGGATACATACAATTCCTTTATTTTATTCAAAACTATATATCACAATTATATCCCTTACCAATGATAAATTCAATATTTTTTCATTGAAAAATCTCCAATTTAATTCTTTAAAACTTTTTTAAAATTTTCTAACCATATGATCTTGACCCATTTATATGAAAATTTGGTTAATAGGTTAGATAATTAATTTTTTTGAACAATTCATCGATAGTAACATTCTAATCCAAGAAAACTATATACGTTAGTAATATTCCTTAGTGTTGGTCATTCCATCACCACCTTTATCTTTAAAGGATCAACTAATATTCCATCCTTAGAGACAATATGGCTAAGAAAATAATTTTTTTGAATCTATATTTCAAATTTTCTAAATTTTCCAAATAACTCATTTTTTCTAAAATTCATAAGAATGATTCATGAATGGCTCTTATGATTATCATATATTTTATATTATACTAAGATATCATCAATAAATACCACAAAAAATTATCAAGATAATCCTTGAATAATATATTTATTAGATCTATAAAAATAATGGTTGAATTAATCCATCCAAAGGGAATTAATGTAAATTCAAAATGACCATAACTAGTATTATGTGTCACATTTGGAGTATATTTCTTCTTTACATACATTTTATGATACCCAGAATGAATATAAATCTTTAAAAAATATTAATATCCATGAATTTTATCAAACAATTCATCAATGTGGGTTAGTGGATACTTGTTATTTATAGTAATAACATTGTTTTCCCTATAATAAATGAATAACCTCATTGACTAGTATTTCTTCTTAACAAAAAAAACATGGGATCCCCATGGGGAAACACTATGTAATATAAATCCATTATCAAAAAAATCATATTTTTGTTAATAATTCCACTATGGCTATCTTGTAGGGAGTATTTGATATAGGTTTTACATCAGGGATGTAATTAATGGAAAAATAAACTTCACAATTAGGTCGGATTCTAGGTAGTTCTTCTGGAAACATATCATTATATTCCTACATAATAAGTACATCCTCTACTCTAAGGATACCTTTCCCATTCACAGGCTATATGTATGATCATATACTCTAAGAATTTCATTAAGGGGAGTTACTAGAGGTGGATCCATACATGATTCAGGTGTTGTAGTATCCCCATTTTTAACACTATCCAGTTTTTGGTACAATATCCTTCTAATGTTTAAGGGTTAGTAGTTTGAGTTCTAGAGTTTTTTGAGGTAACCTAGAGTTTTATAGGGGACTTTTCCATGGATGGGAGTGGCTTTAGTGTATGTAATCTTGCTTCAGTGTGGACAAGATGAATTCAATATGGATCCTTAGGCTAGTTCTTACATATGGGGCATAGCTATAGAGTGATCACCTAGATACGATGTAGGGCCCGATTGGTGGTATTTTGGTGCCACTTCCAATTTTAGAATTGTTGCCCCGTGGAGTAGGGATATGGAATAAGAATATTTAGTGATATAGTGTAGAGGATTAGGCTACACCATAGTGTCCAAATAGGTTAGTTTGGGTAGTTCTATTAAGCACGGGGTGGCTGCGTCATGGGGAGTGGGATGTAGCGTAGTCCCATATCTAAGAGAATAGGATCTAATCAAAGTCTGTACCATGGTTTTTGGATTCCATTTGGACCAAGGGTGATTGTGACATAGTGAAATGGGTTGTACCATAGTCACAGGTAAAAACCTAATGAATTCAGCATATAAAAGGTTTTTATGATGTGGTATGGAGGTTTTGTGGCATGGTGGTATGGTTTATGTCTTGGTTTTATATTTTATAAATTGGGTATTAAAACCCAAATCCATTTTTATCCAAAAATCATTATGTATTTTATATTGAATCTTGGATGACTAAAGTGAATCCCAAATATGTATTTCAGCCCCTTTTTATTGGATTTCAACCCCGTGCCTTGGGAGATCAATTCATGGTGGTTCCTCTATATTCTTGAGGTAGGTTCCTATATAAAAGGTTCTAATTTATGAATTTATTTATGTTATTATAAAATTCCTTTGGTTTTTTTATATAAATGATGGATTTGGTATCATTGTGGTATTGATTTATGGAATATGTGTTTTAAAGGGGGTTTTCATTGAAAATAGATTTGTGCACACTTTTAAATTCCTCAAAGGTGGTTTTTATTATGAAATGGATTTTCTAGCACAAAATATGTAATGGTTTTATATGAAAATGTATTACAAATAGAGGTAAAGGTTTTTAAATGATTTTAAAAAATTTATCACATTGGGACCCTTAGGTGCTTCATGAAATGGATTTTTCACTCTTAGTTTGTGTTATACCATTAAAGGTTTGATATCGATAGACTATGAAAGGAATCAATATCAGTTGGATTAATGTGATTCTTAGATTTGTGTTTTATTTATCTTTATGAGTATGTATCCCTATAGTTTAGATCCCAAATTGCATGATTTTTCATTTATTCTTGGTTTTACATATGATGGTATATTTTATGATTTGTTTATCACTTGATTATCTCATGGTGTATCCATAGTTGTTTTTTCTCATGTACTCATTCTTTCTCAATCATAATTATATTATTACTTTTTTATGTGAATATGAAAGGATTTTACGAAAATAACTAATTATTTTTCCCAAAATGGTTATGTTTCAAAAATTATTTATAAATTAGTTTTTTCTAAATCCAGAGCTAACATTTTCATGGTATTAGACTTTGTATAGATTATTTGGTGAAATCCTACTAGGAATTATGATCACACCATAATTTGTTCATTTGAGAGTTTGTAGATGTGTTTTTAAGACCGTAGTTAAAGGGTTGGGCATCATTTAGCTCTATGGATCCTTTTAGTTGTCATTTCCTTCATAGTGGGACAATTTTGTTGTGACGGATGGTCACACAATGTTTCAACTTTTGGATTGTCTTGTTTTACTTTTATTTTTAGGCCTTTGGGATTGATGTTGTATGTCTTAAGGATGTTTATTATTCTTAAACTATATACTCTATTAATTCTTTGGTAATACATGAGACTTGTGGTGTTTTACTGAACCAGACCTTATAGCGGGCCATCCTGGGTGACTTATCTTGTTAACCCAGGATGATTCATTAGAAAATTATGTCAAAGGGTTTAACCAACCTAAGGTGTTATGGAAATTCTTGGGTTTGGTTTAGTATAATTTCTATATAGGAGTTAAGACCCTTGAAATTTGGGTAGTAAGTGTGTAAGGGTTCTTTCACAACTCACTTAGGTGTCTAAACATGAGTTACTAGGGGTGGTCGGGGATTTTTTACAATCTTGATACTTTTTGGTTGAGTTTATTTAAATAAAATAAATTTAGTGTATATTTAGATGGACTTTTTGTTTATTAAGGTGTTGTATTTCATTCATAAGATCCATAATTTCTTTAAATTTTTATTATTTAAAGGCATTGATATTGATTCTTGAATTTAGTCTTATGATTCATGAATTAGAACTTAAGTTGATTTGTTATTTTCTTTTGTTTATTAGACAATGCCTCATAGAATAGATCTTTTGAATATAAGTGAGGAATCCATGAGACCAGTTCTATAGGACAATCCTCTGGTGGTGCCTTCTTTGGTGGAAGTCATAATCCACACTATCTAGACTCTAGGTTAGGTGGGTATTGGAAAACATGGACAAATAGGTGATCATAGCTCATAATTTACTAAAAATAATCCACCCATATTTCATGGTGATAAATGAATCAAATAATATGAAGAGTTGAATGAGTGGATTGAAAGGATCTTCCATTTTATGAAAAATCCATAGGACTCTAAGGGGTTTTTTCTACTTACATACTTGAAGATTCAAGAAGGAGATGGAGGTACTATATTGTGAAATATATGTTGAATGATGATCTCACTTGGACCTCTTTGAAGAATATCCGTAATAATAAATTTTATCCTAAAACATTGTGAGTGGATAAGACCCATGAATTTATGACCTTAGAGAAAGGGGAACCTATAGTTTTGGAATATTCCACCCATTTTGATGAGTTTGTATACCTAGAACCTGATATTTTTACTAATGAATACCTCAAGGATCATAGATTTGAGACGAGGATGAGGGATGATATTTGGTCAATGATGATTATCTTTTGCCTTTTGAATTTTTTTGAGGTGATGGAAAAATTTACTCTGGAAAAGGTAGACATAGCTGAGAAGATGTGTTCAGGTGGAGCTTTAGTTGCTATAGTTGTTTTCCAGGACGTTTCTTCTGTCCAAAAAAGGAAACAAAAAAATGTTTAATTTTTTTCAAGACCAGTTTTAGTGGATTTGTTAGGAATACATTTAGTTGTTTTATATCAATATATAAGGATTTGTCATACCAATACTAACTGTATGTAAGCTTCCTAAACTTGTCATTATTGTTGGAAATATAACCATATTAGGATTTTTTAGAAGGATTTCCCATGGTAGTAGGGTTGGATCCATTCTCACAAAGAGTTCATAGGTTCATTGAAATGATGCCATGGGTGGTGGGTCTTTTCCTTAGGCCAAGTGGGATTTTCATGTGATTGAGATAGCTCAAAGTTGAGTTGAGACTATAAATATTTACATAGTATAGTATGAAAAAGATGAATCCAAGGTAGGGAAAACTACTGTTATAATTATGATGTTTATTTCATTATATATGGTTCTAGATTTATTTGATGTAGGTCCTACTAATTATTTTATATCATCAAAGTTAGTTTATTTTTTAGGATTTCATTTAGCACTTATATCATTCTCGTTGAATTTTTGCACACATTTGGGAAAGTTTCACCACCCATGGCATCATTTGAATGAACCTATAAACCCTTGGTGAGAATGGATCCAACCCTACTACCATGGGACATCCTTCCCAAAAAAAATCCTAATATGGTTATATTTCCAACAATAATGACAAGTTTAGCCTAAAAATGTATTTGATATTTGAATCTTCTTGGTTTAGGCTGGTAATTATTGGTGGTTTGTTCAAGACTTCTCAATATTGAGTCTCCAATGATATCTTTAACTCATAAAGTTGTTAAGTTTAAATAGAGTGAAAAATATTAGAGATCCTTTATGTAATTGAAGGTGAGGTTGACTTAAACTCCTATTTTTATTCTTTCAAAACCAGGTTCAAGTTATGATGTTTTCTACAAAGCATTAGGTATGGGTTTGAGGTGTGTCATGATGCCGGGGAAGCATTTGGTATCTTGTAGTTATATCAATTTATAAACTCATGATAAAAACTAAACTACCCACAATATTGATTTTGTAGGGGTTATGAATGCACTCAAAACATGGTGTCACTATCTTGGTATAGAATAGTTTATTGTATATCCTGATCGTAAGATCCTAAATTATATATTTATTTAGAGGGTTCTCAGCTTTTAATAGAAATTTTGGGTTGAGAATTTTAATAATTTCAATTTTAATATTTATTAGTTTGTTTTCTGAGATGAGATTGGGAATGGAAGAGACTAGTGAGCTAGTGTTCTTGAATTCTATAAAGGTTTAATATTTTATGAGAGTTTTCAGATTTAACATGTAATATACATCAATTTACATAATTTTTTTAAAATTTTAAATGGTTAGGAGTCCTTAGGTGAGTGGTGTCAGTCCCCCATTGGCACTTTGAGTTTCTAAGGTAGGTTGGTTGTTCCTATGTATCTAGGGAAGGAATTAATGAATGGTGCTCACCATTCTTGTTGGCCCATACACCATAAGACTTATAAGATGTATCATGACCTGATATTTCAGTAATGGTGGATGGATATAAGGTGGTTGGTCATATAATTCATGTCACAATGCATTACTTTTTAGATAATTAAGGAGAAACACCATAGACCTGTGATTTTGTTGCAATTGTTTCCCATTTTGATATAGAAGTGGGATGAGATTTATATAGACTTTATCATTGGTTTATCATGGAATATTTTTTGGAATGATGAAATTTTATTGATCATTGATTTAATTATGAAATTGAAACATTTAATTTCTATCAAGGAGACAATAAAGGTTGAGTAGCTCGAACACTTTTATGTTTAAGAGGCTGCGAGACATTATGGAGTTAATTATGTTGTTGTTTTTGATAGGGATATATGGTTAAAATCCAAGTTTTAGAAAGGTTTGTAATATAATATATATTCCTAGTTGAAATTAAGTATGGCATATCATCCCTATATGGATGTATAGAAAGAGAGAGATATCTAGGTCCTTGAGGATGTGCTTTGGGCATACATTCTTAATTTTGGTATTTCTTGGAAAAATAATCTTCCACTGGTCAAATTTTCCTATAAAAATAGTTACCAGTACTTGATTAATATGGTACCCTTAAAATAATTCTATAGGAGTCCATATAGATCTCCCTTATACTGGGACAGAGTTGGGATAGTGGTCCCTAGTCAGATCGAGCCTTGTCTAAGAGATGAAAGAAAATGTGTAGTTGGTTTAGAAGGTATTATTCATGATAGAGAGTCATAAAAAATATTATTTATACCATCTTCATAGGATTCTTGAGTTTGAGGATTGTGATCAAGTATTTATTAGAGATTTACCACACTTGGGACACCATTAGTTGGGTAAGCAACGTAAGTTGTCACCACAGTTTGCTGGTACCTTTGATATCATAGAGAGACATGGAATTGTGGAATATATGTTGGAATTTCCATCTAATTTGATATATATTCATGATGTGTTTCATGCTTACCAATTTAAGAGGTATCAACTAGACCCCTCCCATGTGATTTAATGGGAAGATATTGATCTCGATCTTGGCACCACTATGGTTAAGAACTTGCTTTAAATTATGGATCATTAAGATAAGGTAATGCATGGTAAAAATATTACCTTGGTCTGTGTACCATGGTAGTGTGGATGAGATATCCACTATACACGGGAATGTGAATCATTGGTAAGGAAAGAGTGGAATTCTCTTTTTTCAAGTCTGAAATCATGAGTATTCTCTGGGGGAAAAAATATTTTATGACTGAGATAATTTTGACACCCTCTAATTTTTAGTACACTCATTTTAATGTTTAATGGTTGATAGTTTGAGTTCTTGGTTTTTTTGAGGTAACATAGATCTTTAATGGGAGATTATTTATGGGTGGGAGTAGCTGTGGTGTAGATAATCTGGTTGTGGCATGGATGGTATGACTACAGTGTGGAGGCTCAGAATAGTTCAGCCATATGGGTCATGGATGTGGCATGGTCACCAGACTACAGTATAAGGTTTGATAATTTCTATTTTGGTTCCACTTATAATTTCATCATGGATATACCATGGTGTATGTCCATGACATAAGAAGTTCGAGTATTGTGGGGTTAAAGAGTAGGTTGAACTATAGTGGTCTTAGGGGTCGATTTGGGTGATTCTACCAAATATGGGGTTGCTGTGCTATGGGGAGTGTGTTGTGGAATAGTCCCCCCTTTGGTATAATAAGATATGGGTGAGGTTTGCACCATTGTTTTTAAAATCTAGTTAGACCATGGGTGATTTCTGTGTAGCGCAATGGGTTTCACCATAGTCTTAGGTAAAAACTTAATGATTTTGACATGGATGGGGGTTCTACGCTGCGGTATGGAGGTTCTGTGGCATGGTTGTAAGGGTTGCACTATGGTCTTATATTTTTTAGACTGGGTATAAAATACCAAATCCTTTTATATCCAACCATTATTCTATATCTTCTCTCAAATATTGGGTGACTCAAGTGTGTCCCAAAGAGGTCTTTTGGCCCCTTTTTATTGGCTTTCAACCATGGACCTCGGGAGATCAATTATTGGTGGTTCCTTTCTATTATTGAGGTAAATGTATCTATAGAAAGGTTATAATTCATGAATATATTGATGTTATTGTAAAATTATTTTGGTTAATTTTATATAAATGATGGATTTGATATCATGGTTTTATTTAATTATAAAATCTATGTTTTGAAAGGGTTTTTCTTTGAAAATGGATTTTTGCACACTTTAAAATGCCTTAAAGGTGATTTTGATTATGAAATGGATTTTCTAAGACAAAAGAAATAATTATTTTTTGTTAAAATGTTTTAAAAATGTTGAGAATAATTTTAAAATGATTTTGGAAAACTTAGCACATCCGGAACCTTGGGTGCATTAGGAAATAGACTTGTCACTCTTTGTGTGTGTTATACAACTATAGGTTTGATATCAATAGACCATGACAAGTCTCGATATCAGTTGGATTCAAGAGATTATTAGCTTTGTACTTTCTTTATATGTCTGAGTACATATTCCCATAGTTCAAATCCCAAATGGTGTGATTTTTCATTTATGCATGGTTTTACACATGATGGTATACTTCATGGTAGGTTACTCACTTGCTTTTCTTATAGTGTATCCATGGTTGGTTTTTCTCATGTACTCTTTATTTCTCACATAAACTTTTCACATTCATTGTTTATATGAATATTAAAGTATTTTATCAAAATAACTAATAATGTTTTTATAAAATTATTATATTTCATAAATAATTTATAAACTAGTTTTGTTTTAAAGATAGAGATAACATTTTCATGGTATTAGACTTTGTATGGATTATTTGGTGAAATCTTAATGAGCATTATGCTCACACCAAAATTTTACCTATGGGAATTTGTAGATTTTTTTTGAAGTTCTCATGTAAATGTAAGGGTATCATGTAGTTTGCAGACTCCCCTTGATTATTTTTTCATTTATAGTGGGATAATTTGGTAATGATGGATGGTCACATAGAGTTTTAGCTTTTGGATTGTCTTGTTTTACTTTCAGTTTTATCCATTTAGAATTAAAGTTTTATGTCTCATAGATATGTAATATTTTTTCACTGTATACTCTATTCATTATTTGCTAATACAAAAGACTTGTTTTGTTTTGATGCACCTCACCTTGTGGCAGACCCTCCTGGGTGACTTGTCTAATTGACCCGAGCTAGTTTGTTACAAATTTGAAGACAAGAGATTAGATATCCCCATTAAAAATTTTAATATCCTTATCTTGGAAATAAAATTTCACATTATAATTTATAATCCAGTCCATACTAAGGATTATATAAAATTCAACTATAGATATAATAATCAAATTTTCAAAAAGGGTATGTCTATGTATCGTAATAGGATCTGACTTACACATCCATGTTGCAATGATATTTCCACTAGGATTATTAATTTAAAACTTCCTTATTATGGGGATAGGGAAACATATATTTTTCTTGGAAAATATGGAAGATATAAAAGAGTGTAAATATCCCGAATAAAATAAAGAATTATTTAAATTTGAGTCTATGATAAATGTACCTACCAACTCATATTTATGAACTTCAACATCAGATATATTGATCATATAATATTAGAATTTATCCTTTGTCATTTTTTGAGGAAAATTCCATTGATTGATAGGGAATTATTTCTAATAATTCCCCATTTACTTATAGTTGAAGCATTAGATATTGGAGGAGTTGTTCTTACCCTTGAAATCATAATCCTAATGACCTTTTTGTCTAGACTTAAAGGAAACACCCTTTCCCATCAAAAATTCTCCATGATGTTTTTTCCATAATTTTTACAAGTTTGAAATTACACCCTTACCTTCATTCCTTTCATTGTATTTCTATTTTCAAAGTGATAATCTAACCACTTAATTTCTTTTTTTTCCATGGAAAACATAATTTCATGAACTAAACCATTTTTCCCTCAATTAGATTCCTGAGTTGTCCCAAAACATCCCTAAGACATGTTATTATTTTCCCCGGGGTGGTGAAAAGCACCAGGGTATGAAAATAAATCCAATAGGAATAGATTCTCCCAATAATCAGAGTTTAAGAAAAAATGTAAAAAAGGTAATGACCTATATATATATAGAATGTTAATAATAAATAAAATAGGTAATAGAATAATAAAATTAGTAAATAAAAGAAGTAAAAATAAACATCTATATTAATCCCTCTTCTCTCCCCCAGTCACCCACCCTTACTATGCATAAATATACAAAATTCTGCAACCATATGCGTTTGTTTTGACACCCAATAGTTATAGTTACCCTCTACCCATAGAAAGTAGTAAATTCTTATGTGACATATGCGATAAAGGAAAATATAAAATAAATAAAACAAACAACATACCTATCACTATACAAGTCACCATACACTAATAATCAATGATCAAAGAGAAGTTAAGAATATAACAAAAACTTGAAACTGAAAGATATAGATGAGAATGAGTATAAATATCAGTAGGAATTACAAAAGTAAAACACACACCAATATTAGTCTTTGTATAAAACATACTTTTCATGCTATTTTGGAATACAATAATAAAAACAGGCTTTCATTTAGTCAAATCCAAACACATATCTTTAACCTTTTATCATATTTTTCTTATCTTTTATTTAAATGAAAACAATTTCTTTGATTTTTTGATCCAATGAACTTATTTTAAATAACCAATTATATACCCCCATTTTAGTTTTTCAGAAACACACTTTATAATACATTTTAAGTTAACTATTGATAATAAAGAAAACATGGTATAAAAATAAATCCATGATCAAATGAAATCATGAATTCCATTGAGTATATAATAGTTAAAGTCATTATGAGAACTGAAGGGTCTCAAGGGATAAACTAGGACACATATAATAAATTATAGAATGAAACCGATGTCAAATAATATTCAACCTACCTTAACACTTGGTTTCACCCTCATTGGTCTAACTGAAGGGTATATCCCACAAGTAGAATGTAGTGTATCTCAAGGCCACTAGCTAGAGCATAATACTAAGCTAGTGTAACACGTGTACTTAGAGTTACCCCTTAAATACCCAAGTATTCCAATGGAATATAAATTTAGGTGGGAATTTTCAAATTACTATGCATATACATGAATAATACATTTCATAATTAAACCAAAATCTCATTTCATCACCTCTGAAAACCCTTTAAAGAATAACCCATTTTAATAATCCATACATAGAAACAATACATAACCCATTTCAGGCATAATTTAAAATTCTTATTTTAATAATAATTTATTTTCCATAATTCAAGGGGTATACCTAAAAAGGAGTTTTCACCTTCCAAAAAAACACTTTAAGTTGAAAATGGACCTTTTTAATACATTTTATAAACCACACTAAATATCCCATTTTTAATTTACCATGAAAACCAAAAAAAGCATCAAGATTGAATTGAAATCATCGTTTTTTTTGTTATACTCATATACAATTACACTTATATATGTATGTCTTGAATTTCACACATGAACATAATCTCATATGGATTTGTACACACACACACACAAAAATATATATGTTTACCCATGTACATGTGAATAAATATCAGATATATTAAAAAACATTTCAATAAAATTTAATTTTTATTTAAATATATATTGAGAAATACTTTGTTAATTCTTATCATTTCAAGCATTACTTGAAATTCAAATAGAAAAATTAAAGTGAAAAATTGGGAATTTACTATGAAAACCAAAACATCATTTAAAATACCAAAATTCATTGGTAAAATCCATTTTAGAATTTTATTAAACATTTAAAATTCAAGGAAACTTCTAATTAATTTAAAACTAAGAATTTGTATGAGAAAATTCCCTCTCAGTATGTGGAAACCTAGTGAAACTTGGTTTTGTTTTTAAATAAGCTTCTAAAAATAAACAATTAATTTACCAAACATCCAAAACATCAATTAAAACACAAGTAGTGAAGGATCTAATATTTAAGGACCAAAACGGCGAACAACGTACTTGGAAATCACTACCATTGACAATGATGACACAATTCTACCTCAATGTGGTTTGATAAACTTTGGAAAACAAATAGGAATCCAAGAATCACAAAATACCTAAATAAAATCAATACAAAGAAGAATAATGAAAGAAACATTACCCGGATTCGATGGAGAACTCATCACCTTTGATAGCTACAGCTATAACGGGCCTTAATCGGGGTTCAAAATCCTATATGTAACACCCCAGTATTTCATAGTATGTTGTATCTTCAAAGTAATTCAATAACATGCGCTACACGCAACAACGAGTTCAAGCTGTTGATCCCTCTGGAAGATTGCTGATTTCATGTTTATAACTGATGTTTTAATAATCACAAATCATCACAACTCATTGATGCTTAATCTGGTTTGATGTCTCATAAACATAATTCCAATCTATGAATGAATCAGTTATCATGCTTTTAACTATGCTTATTGACTTACAAAGTATGTTGGAAGTCTTCTGGATTCAACAGATATCAGACTCACCGATCCATCAGACTCACCGATCCATCAGACTCACCGATCCATCAGACTCACCGATCAATCAGAGTCACCGATCCATCAGACTCACCGATCAATCAGACTCACCGATCCATCAGACTCACCGATCAATCAGAGTCACCGATCCATCAGACTCACCGATCCATCAGACTCACCGATCAATCAGAGTCACCGATCCATCAGAGTCACCGATCCATCAGACTCACCGATCAATCAGAGTCACCGATCCATCAGAGTCACCGATCCAAGGACTCACCGATGCAAATGAGTCACCGATGCAAATGAGCCACCGATGCAAATGAGTCACCGATGAAAATGACTCACCGATCCAAGGAGTCACCGATGCAAATGACTCACCGATCCAAGGACTCACCGATGCAAATGACTCACCGATCAGATGACAGACCGATGCTGATCAAAATGACTCACCGATCAGATGACAGACCGATGCTGATCAAAATGACTCACCGATCAGATGACAGACCGATGCTGATCAAAATGACTCACCGATCAGATGACAGACCGATGCTGATCAAAATGACTCACCGATCAGATGACAGACCGATGCTGATCTATCTGAGTCACCGATCATTACTCTAATGCTGATGACCTACCGATCTCTTGAACAGTCATAAACAACTGTTTGAATTTCTTTATCTTTATCTTTATTTATTCTAACCAACGGTCATATTAGTTATATTTTAATACCCTGACAATTAATTAATAAAGGTTGTCGGATGTCAGGAAACCGTACCTCGTACCTGCGGAAAGGAAACCTTTTTGTCCTACGGAGCACGTGATGTAAATACAAGAAGACTCTGCTGAAGAGTGCGTGAAGCGTAGTAGAGAAAAGTGAAGAAGAGAAAAACGAAGAAGAGAGAGACAACACACACAGAGACAAGGAAGCATACGACATACTCAAGAAGAGCTCTGTGCATACAAGAAGAACCAAGCAAGACAGAATCATATATACAATCAAGCCTACTCAAGAAGAGTGGTGTGCATACAATAGAATATTGAAGAGCTTCATCGACTACATTCCACTGCCTGTGAACCTGAAGCATACGACACTCTGCTTCTCAAACAAAATCGAGAAGAGGACTCAGAATCACTTCTGATTAATTCCAAAACGAGTCCAGTGCTACACTGAAATCACTAGAGCCATTTCTAAACTCTACATCTCTGCTCTGTGATTTATTTATTCTACATTTTGAGCAGTGTGTGTTATCTGCTATATTAAACACACACACTGACTCCTGTACTTTCACTGGAGGATCTGTAAATCCTCAGCAAACCTTTTACACTTCACTTCCCACTGTGGATAGTGGTAGAGGTCTTGTGACCTGGACAGCTGGCTGCTGTTGTTTGTTTTTCCCACGTAGAACTGTGGTAGAGGTCTTGTGACCTGGACAGTGTGTTCACTGTTGTTAACCCCGATCCAGGGTGTGGATCACTTTTATATAAACTTTTGAGAGGACTAAGTCTCGGCTTGAGACTGAACCTCTTGGTTACTTCTCTGTGTTTACTGTTACTCTATATCCATACTATACATATTTATTTCATATTCCGCTGCTATTACTTTGAAATATAATCTATCTTCAAAGCTACTTTGATAATTAAATTCGCAAGTGTTTATATTTATTATAAATCAGTAAATTAGTTTCAAAAGTTAATTTAATCATAAGATTAAGTTAACTGAGAACTAATCAATCTTTGAGAAGCTAATTGAACCTTTATAATCTATATAAATTCACTACAGTTTAATTTGTTTTTGAAATTGGGGGATTTTATTAGAAACTGTTTTTAACAGAAAATTTTAATTGGAACTCAATTCACCCCCCCTCTTGAGTGTCCACTCCGACCAACACTTGGTATCAAAGGAAGTAAATACTTTCTAAAAGTGCTCTGCTTTTGACCTGTGATTTTAGTTGTATTTTAAAGTTCTTAAAATTTCTGTTATTTCTAAATTTTGATCTCTTTAAAATTCTTTTTGGTAATATCATGGATAATAGACTTGAGGGTGCTGCTACTAACCGGCCACCTTTTTTCAATGGAACTAATTATGCTCAGTGGAAACTGAAAATGAAAATTCATCTAGAAAGCATAGGTTTTGATATTTGGACTGCTATTGAATCTGAATACAAAATTCCCACTACTGCTAGATCTACTTGGGATGAACCTACAAAGACTGCTTACAATAATAATTGTAAAGCTATGAATGCTCTGTACTATGCTCTAGGAGATGAAGAGTTTAATAGAATTTCTGCATGTAAAACTGCATATGAAATTTGGGATACCTTAGCTGTTTCTCATGAAGGAACAACTAATGTTAAGGAGATGAGATTGAATACCTATACTATTAAGTATTATAATTTTAAGATGAAGCCTGATGAACCCATTTCTGATATGTATCTCAGGTTCAATGAAATTGTCAACACAATGACCTCTCTGGGAAAGGATGTTCCAGCAAAGGAACAAATTATGAGAATTTTGAGATGTCTACCTGAAAGATGGAGAGGAACCTCTGTCTCCATTAGAGAATCCTGTGACATTGCTGCTCTACCTATCAAGGAATTAATTGGTAAGCTGATGATGTATGAAGAAGAGCTTAAAGTAAATAAAGAAGAAGATGATGAACCTAAAAGGAAGTCTATTGCCTTCAAGACTACAACCTCAAAGAATAAGGATAAGGAAAAGCTTCAAGCTATCAATGAAAGTTCAAGCAGTGAGGAAAGTGAGAATGATTCTGACAGTGATGATGAGATGGCTCAAATAGCCAGGAGATTCAAAAAGTTCTATAGGAAAAAGAAATTCTTTAGGAAACCAAATTACAAGGGAAAGTATGACCAACAAGGCAAATGGAAAAAGGATTGGAAGAAGAACGACAAATCAGATGATGTTGTCTGCTATGAGTGTAAGAGGAAAGGACACATTAAAGCCGACTGTCCAAAGCTGAAGTATAAAAAGAAATATGAATACAATAATAACAAGTACAAGAAGGCCATGAAGGCTACTTGGAGTGCTTCAGAAGATAGCACAAGTGAAGCTGAATCTTCAGACTCTGAAAAGAATCGGGCCAACATGTGTTTCATGACAAACACTTCTGAGGTAACATCAGAGACTCCTGCTTTTAAGTCATACTTTCTGGAGAAGATTCTGACTCAGAAAACATGTCAAAATCTGAATTGTTTGAATACTGTGACATGCTAGAAGAAACATGTAATGAGCTTAAAGATAAATATAAAGGTCTAAAGAAACAGTATGCTTTAAGTGTTAAGCATAAATCTGATCTGGATATAGAAGTAGAAAAGAATGCTCAGCTACTTAAAGAGAATACTGAACTAAAATTGTCTAATGAGCAACTCAAGAAAGACTTAGAGAAGTTCACCAATGGTAAAAATACTCTAACACAAATGCTAGGAAAGAAAGTTGCACCTAGATACACTACTGGTATAGGATACCAACCTGGACAAAGGAAAGTTGCCAAAACTAGATTCATTCCTAAATCTGGACAGAAGATAGTTAATTCTGGAACTTCTTATGCCTCAACCAGTTATATTCATAGTTATGAATCTAATAAGGTTTATCTTTCAAAGGATGTTATTTCTACAAATTATATGAGACCCATTAGACAAATATGGGTACCTAAAGTGTTATTGGCTAACCTGTCTGGACCCAAGAAGATCTGGGTACCAAAATCATCTTCCATCTAAATCTGTTTTGTAGGAGACCTGCTTGAAGAGCTGTTACAAGAAGATATGGTATTTAGACAGTGGGTGCTCAAGACACATGACTGGAGATTATTCTTGCTTCAAGAGCTTAATAAAAGTTGATGGAGGATTTGTCACTTTTGGTGATAACTCTAAAGGAAAAATCATCGGCCTAGGCCAGATTGGTAACACGGATTCAATTTTGATTTCTAAAGTTTTATTTGTTGATGGACTTAAATATAACCTGTTAAGCATTTCTCAGTTATGTGATGATGGTTTTCATGTTAGATTTGAAAATGATTCTTGCAATGTTTTTAACTCTAAAAATGTTTTAGTATTTTCTGCTTTAAGAAGTGAAAATGTTTATGCTGTTGATTTAGATTCTTTAGCTAAACAGAACATTCCTTGTTTAAATGCTTTTCATAAAGAGTCTTGGCTTTGGCACAGAAGATTAGTACACTGCAATGTGCACTCACTTAGAAAACTTTCTAGGAAGAACTTGGTTAGAGACTTACCCAAACTTGAATTTCCAGTAGACAAAGTTTGTAATCCCTGTCAAAAGGGAAAACAACACAAAGTTTCTTTTAAATCAAAGAAAGAAGTTTCAACTTCTCAACCACTTGAACTGGTTCACATGGATTTGTTTGGACCATCAAGAGTTTCTAGTTTAAATGGGAAGCACTAAGTCTATGTTCTTGTAGATGACTTTTCTAGATATACTTGGGTATATTTTCTAGCTCACAAAAGTGAAGCTTGTTCTTACTTTGTTAAATACTCCAAGTCTGTAGAAAATCTTAGTGGACTCAAGATTAAGACCCTAAGAAGTGATCATGGTCGTGAGTTTGAAAATCAAGATTTTGAATCTTACTGCTCACTCAATGGCTATTCTCATAACTTTTCTGCCCCTAGGACACCCCAACAGAATGGTGTAGTAGAAAGAAGAAACAGAACCCTGCAAGAAATTGCTAGAACCATGCTCAATGAATATGACCTGCCAATTTACTTTTGGGCTGAAGCTGTTAATACAGCTTATTATGTCATTAATAGAGTCTTGATCAGACCTGTTCAAAAGAAAACCCCTTATGAGTTGTGGAACCATAGGAAACCTAAAGTAAACTACTTCAAAGTTTTTGGCTGCAAAGTCTTTATTCTGAATACTAAAGATAATCTGGATAAATTTGCATCCAAGAGTGATGAAGGAATTTTCCTAGGTTACTCTATCTCTAGTAAAGCCTATAGAGTTTTCAATAAGAGAACCAAATGTGTGGAAGAATCTGTTCACATCAAATTTGATGAAACTGATCCACATGAGCCTAAAACCTCTCTTGGGAATCTTGAAGAAGATTTGTCTATTCTGGACCTTAATGATAAATCTAAAGAACCTGTTATAAAAGCATCCAGTTCTGGACATTCTCCAGAATCTGCTTCTGTTGAACCTCAATCTCTAGATGAACCTGAAATTTCTAGCCCTATCTTTTCAAGACCATCTAGGACTCTAAAGAATCATCCCTTAGATGCTGTTGTAGGAAATCTAGATAGAGGAACACAAACTAGAGCTTCTCTAAGAAACCAGTTTGAACATCAAGCTTTTCTTTCACAGTCAGAACCTAAAAATATCAATGATGCTATCAATGATGAATTTTGGGTAATGGCTATGCAAGAAGAATTAAATCAGTTTGAAAGAAACAAAGTCTGGGAATTAGTCGACAGACCTAAGGACACTTTGACAATAGTCACAAAATGGGTGTTTAGAAATAAAGTAGATGAATCTGGAAATATAGTCAGAAACAAAGCTAGACTAGTTGCACAAGGATATAGTCAAGAAGAAGGTATAGACTATGAGGAAACTTTTGCACCTGTAGCTAGACTAGAAGCCATTAGGATCTTACTTGCATATGCTGCACATCTGGATTTCAAATTATATCAAATGGATGTTAAAAGTGCCTTTCTAAATGGTTTTATAATTGAAGATGTTTTTGTAGAACAACCACCTAGATTTACTAATCCCCATTTTCCAAATCAAGTTTTTAAACTTTCTAAAGCTTTATATGGTTTGAAACAAGCTCCAAGAGCTTGGTATGATATACTTAGCAATTTCCTTATTTCAAAAGGTTTTACTAAAGGGATTGCTGATCCAACTCTTTTCATTAAAATAATTTCTAAAGATGTTTTAGTTGTACAAATATATGTTGATGATATTATTTTTGGATCTTCTAAAAACTCCTTATGTATTGATTTTTCAAAGGTTATGCAAAATGAATTTGAAATGAGCTTAATGGGAGAGCTTAAGTATTTTCTTGGATTTCAAATCTTTCAAACTAAAAATGGTATTATTTTAAATCAAAGTAAATATACAAAGGATATTTTAAAACGTTTTGGATTGGATAGTATTAAGGAAAGTAATACACCTATGAGTACCACCTGTAAATTGGATGTTGATGAAACTGGGAAACCAGTTGATCAAACCAGTTACAGAGGTATGATTGGAAGCTTACTTTATCTTACTGCTAGTCGACCAGATATTATGTTTAGTGTGTGTATGTGTGCTAGATTTCAAGCTAATCCCAAAGAATCACACTTATTAGCTGTTAAACGGATTTTTAAGTATCTTAAGTATACTATAAATTTAGGTTTGTTTTACCCAAAAGGACAATCCTTTGAGTTAACGAGTTATTCAGATGCTGACTTTGCTGGTTGTAAGTTAGATAGAAAAAGCACATCAGGAACATGTCATTTGCTTGGAAAATCCCTAGTATCATGGTGTAGTAATAAACAGAATTCAGTTGCATTGTCTACTGCCGAGGCAGAATACATAGCTGCTGGAAGTTGCTGTGCACAAATTTTGTGGATGAAACACACTCTATTGGATTATGGATTTGATCTTAAACATGTTTCAATTAACTGTGACAACACTAGTGCAATCAACTTATCCAAGAACCCTGTGTCTCACTCTAGAACTAAGCACATTGATGTCAGACATCACTTTCTAAGAGATCATTACCAGAAGGGTGATATTTCTCTAGAATTTGTTAGTTCTGAAAATCAATTAGCTGACATCTTCACAAAGCCCTTATGCTCTGAAAGAATGAAATTTATTAAACATGAATTGTGTATGACTGATCTGTGAAACTGATCTGTGAAACTGATCTGTGAAACTGATCTGTGAAACTGATCTGTGAAACTGATCCGTGAAACCGATCTGTGGAACCGATCTGTCACACTGTTCTGTCAAACCGATTTTTTTTAAAATACGCTTTATTAATTAGTAAATTACTTTTTATGGGAACCCTAAATGATAAAATAAATGATACGCGGCTATTTATCTTCCCTAAACCTTTGACCTTTCATTTCCCGCCGAACCTCTCAACCTCTCTTCCCCTCTGCTTCGAACCTTCGAACCTTCGAACTCCTGCCTCTCCAAAATCCTCGAATGGCTAAGCAAAAGAGACCGAGCAAAGGACCAGATAGCCCTATACCTTCAAAGCGTGCTCGATGCGAGTCGAGCAGTACCTCTCAACGCTCAGTAAATCCGAACCTGGAAGCTCGGATTGTAGCTGTAGAAAAAGAAGTAAACTCGACGTGGCTTCTGTCAAGTAAGTCCCTGTTGCTACAAGTTCTTAAATCGCAAGGATGGATAGACTGGTTTTCAGACAACGCCCGAATAGATTATCCAAAGCTAGTACATGAGTTTTACATGAACCTGAAAATCACGCTTGATGGTGTGGAAGCTGCTAGGATGTCGTCTGTTGTAAAAGGAAAGAAAATATCTTTCTCATCTAAGCAGTGGGCTGAATGTTTAAACGTACCTCATGAAGGTCGATATGAGGACTATGCTGGCAATATACCCCCAGTCACTGACTATTTTTCTTATGAGCTAGCGCTAGAGCTTCTAACTGGAAACAGAGAATCGAGGAGAATCACAGCTTCAGAATTAGATGGTGAAAGCAGACTCCTATTCAAGTTTATTCAGCACCAACTTTGCCCTCGAAGAGGAGATTTTGCTGCTGTTAAGTATCAAGATGTTTTTCTATTGTTTCTGCTCAAAACCCATGAAAAGATAAACCTGTGTAGATATGTGATGGTCCACATAGCTAGTATGCTGAAACCTTCCAAGAAAGCCACAACGTTGTTTTATTCAAAAATGATATCTACTATGCTCCAGAATCTGGAATGTGTTGATGAAGATGATGAAGTTGTTGAAACAGAGCATACCTTCTGTCTCAACAAAGAGATCTGCAAGAGGATGAAAATCAATTGGAATCCATGGAAGAAGTGCTGGGTTGCAGATGAAGATAAGTTGTATGAAGCCTACAATCCCATAAATCATGGCAAGAGGCCAAAGGATTTGAGAGATCCTGGATTAAAACCAGATGAGGAACCAATTTATTCTGATGATGATGAACAAGAAAAAGCTGCAACTGAAGAAGGAAGTGTGTCTTCTCCTGATGATAGGAGTGATCCAGACACTGCTAGCCCCAAGAAAAGAATAGAATTTGGACCTGGTAGTCCACCCTTAACCCTACCAGAGTCTGAACCTATTCTTGATGATGAAGAAGATTCTGATACTGAGGAATATCACAGTGAAGCCTCTGAGCAGAGTAATAATGAGCAAGGTGATGCTGATGACAATCATGGTGGTGATGATGATGATGCTGATGATGTTGAAGCTGCTGTTGATGGTGTTAACAGACCAGTGGATGGTCTTGCTGAAGATCAAGTAGAACAACCTCAGTCAGTACCAGAAATCCATATCAGTGACAAAGCTGACTCATCAAAAATTAGTGGAACAGCAAGCTATGAAAAACCCAACTACACCCTGTGTGCTGCTGTTTGGGATGACTACCCTGGATATGCTGTTTTGGGCTTAGAATATTCTGAAGAAGAAGACGAATTGCCAGAATCTGCTGCAGCTGTGAAAAGGAACCTTCCAAGAGAAGCAAGGTCTATTCCTACTGTTGATCCTATACATGTGAATTTACCTGGTTCTGAAATCTCTCGAGCTGATATTGATAAGTTTAAGACTGAATTGCTAACCACTGTGAGAGATATAGTCAGAGAAGAACTTTCCAATGCCCTTCATCAAGTATCTCTGCAAGTTTCTGAAAATTCCTTGAAAGCTTTTTCAACTGCAGTCTCAGATGTTCTCAAGCCAGACTTGACTGCTACTGGTGAATTTGTTGGTAGGCACATAGCCTCTTTGACTCAAACTTTGAAGGATCTCCAAGTTAGCTTACTTTCTCTATCAAATGAGTTCAGATCAACCATCTCTGGTATGATGGAAGTTTTGAGAAATCTGATTGAACATCTCAACAAGTCTGACCTGAGGAAGTTGAAAGCTGAACTAACTCATATAGTCGGCCAAGCCAGTACAGGCAAGGTAACCAAAATCACTAACCGTGAGATAGAAGCTCTCAGAGAAGTTGTGCATGCAGAGCTAGCTGCTGTAAGACAAATTCTTGACTTAGAATCTTTGAGGAAGATGAAAGACCTCTGTGATAATAGTCATAAGATGACCTTAGTATATTCAGCAGATGCTAAGAATGCCCTGCAAGAGATCAAGGAAAAAGTTGATACTTACTTCTCCAAGATTTATACAAAACATGAGATGGCTGCAAACTTCCAAGTCTTGGCAGAGAATCTGAAATTACCTCCAGTCACTCAGGCCTTCAACACTCAAGTTCGCCAATTGCAAGATTTTGTCCCTTCCTTGGCACAGTTCATGGAAAACAAGGATGATTTTGAAAAAGCTATGAAGTATGGAGCAGAAGTCATTCAGGACTTCATTCATCTGTTGAAGCCTTACTTGGATGCACAGGCCACTGCAATTGTACTCCCTACTTCTGAACCTCTCAGTGCCTCTGATGTCGCTCCGAATCAGCTGTCTGTTGCCCAAGCTCTATCTCAGTTGCGGCCAGTCTCTCAGAAAGCTTCTCATCCAGCTCCTGCTCCTTCTCAACAACCCTCTGTGACACCTCCAACTGCACCTGCCAGAGTTGTCCTGCCGCCACTTCAGCTCCGTGAACCACAGCCTGCCTCCAAGCCTTCTACCTTACCTACCATTGATCCAAAGGATAAAGGGAAAGCCCCTTTGTATCCCAACAAATAGCCATGTATTGTTTTTGATGGGGTGATCTATGTATTGCTTATCTTTTTCTGTGACTTTATCAAATTTGTTTTTCCTTTGTGTTATGTTCTATCCTCTCTGCACCCTGCTTCTCTTTTCCCTTATCTGTTTTCTCTCCTTTTTGATTATCCCAAAGGGGGAGAAAGATATATATAATGGGAGAAAGATATATATAATGGGAGAAAGATATATATAATGGGAGAAAGATATATATAATGGGAGAAAGAAGATATATATAATGGGTGAAATATATATCTAAGGGGGAGTACTCCATATATATGAAGAGGGAGATCAATATCTCAGGGGGAGAAATCTGAATACTATATATATGGGAATGTTATTTTAAGAGGGAGATTTTTTTTTTTATTTTTTTTTTATTTTTTATATATATGAAGATTTGTGATTATCAAAAAGGGGGAGATTGTTGAGCCCTCTGGAAGATTGCTGATTTCATGTTTATAACTGATGTTTTAATAATCACAAATCATCACAACTCATTGATGCTTAATCTGGTTTGATGTCTCATAAACATAATTCCAATCTATGAATGAATCAGTTATCATGATTTTAACTATGCTTATTGACTTACAAAGTATGTTGGAAGTCTTCTGGATTCAACAGATATCAGACTCACCGATCCATCAGACTCACCGATCCATCAGACTCACCGATCCATCAGACTCACCGATCAATCAGAGTCACCGATCCATCAGACTCACTGATCAATCAGACTCACCGATCCATCAGACTCACCGATCAATCAGAGTCACCGATCCATCAGACTCACCGATCCATCAGACTCACCGATCAATCAGAGTCATCGATCCCTCAGAGTCACCGATCCATCAGACTCACCGATCAATCAGAGTCACCGATCCATCAGAGTCACCGATCCAAGGACTCACCGATGCAAATGAGTCACCGATGCAAATGAGCCACCGATGCAAATGAGTCACCGATGCAAATGACTCACCGATCCAAGGAGTCACCGATGCAAATGACTCACCGATCCAAGGACTCACCGATGCAAATGACTCACCGATCAGATGACAGACCGATGCTGATCAAAATGACTCACCGATCAGATGACAGACCGATGCTGATCAAAATGACTCACCGATCAGATGACAGACCGATGCTGATCAAAATAACTCACCGATCAGATGACAGACCGATGCTGATCAAAATGACTCACCGATCAGATGACAGACCGATGCTGATCAAAATGACTCACCGATCAGATGACAGACCGATGCTGATCTATCTGAGTCACCGATCATTACTCTAATGCTGATGACCTACCGATCTCTTGAACAGTCATAAACAACTGTTTGAATTTCTTTATCTTTATCTTTATTTATTCTAACCAACGGTCATATTAGTTATATTTTAATACCCTGACAATTAATTAATAAAGGTTGTCGGATGTCAGGAAACCGTACCTCGTACCTGCGGAAAGGAAACCTTTTTGTCCTACGGAGCACGTGATGTAAATACAAGAAGACTCTGCTGAAGAGTGCGTGAAGCATAGTAGAGAAAAGTGAAGAAGAGAAAAACGAAGAAGAGAGAGACAACACACACAGAGACAAGGAAGCATACGACATACTCAAGAAGAGCTCTGTGCATACAAGAAGAACCAAGCAAGACAGAATCATATATACAATCAAGCCTACTCAAGAAGAGTGGTGTGCATACAATAGAATATTGAAGAGCTTCATCGACTACATTCCACTGCCTGTGAACCTGAAGCATACGACACTCTGCTTCTCAAACAAAATCGAGAAGAGGACTCAGAATCACTTCTGATTAATTCCAAAACGAGTCCAGTGCTACACTGAAATCACTAGAGCCATTCCTAAACTCTACATCTCTGCTCTGTGATTTATTTATTCTACATTTTGAGCAGTGTGTGTTATCTGCTGTATTAAACACACACACTGACTCCTGTACTTTCACTGGAGGATCTGTAAATCCTCAGAAAACCTTTTACACTTCACTTCCCACTGTGGATAGTGGTAGAGGTCTTGTGACCTGGACAGCTGGCTGCTGTTGTTTGTTTTTCCCACGTAGAACTGTGGTAGAGGTCTTGTGACCTGGACAGTGTGTTCACTGTTGTTAACCCCGATCCAGGGTGTGGATCACTTTTATATAAACTTTTGAGAGGACTAAGTCTCGGCTTGAGACTGAACCTCTTGGTTACTTCTCTGTGTTTACAGTTACTCTATATCCATACTATACATATTTATTTCATATTCCGCTGCTATTACTTTGAAATATAATCTATCTTCAAAGCTACTTTGATAATTAAATTCGCAAGTGTTTATATTTATTATAAATCAGTAAATTAGTTTCAAAAGTTAATTTAATCATAAGATTAAGTTAACTGAGAACTAATCAATCTTTGAGAAGCTAATTGAACCTTTATAATCTATATAAATTCACTACAGTTTAATTTGTTTTTGAAATTGGGGGATTTTATTAGAAACTGTTTTTAACAGAAAATTTTAATTGGAACTCAATTCACCCCCCCTCTTGAGTGTCCACTCCGACCAACACAAGCGCACCACGACTTACCAAACTAGCCGTTCAAAAAGAGGTTATGAATAGTATTAACAGAATTTTGAATTTTATATACTCCATATAATTTTAGAATCCATATTTCATGTTTCTTAGATATAATATAAGAACAAATTTATTTTTTCAGATAAAGGAAGTATTTTTTAGAAATTGCAATTTTACCGCCTTTTAATGACGAACCCATTTTAATCCAATATTTGACACTTTTATATATTCAATTTTACAAAATAAAATTATTATTTAGAATCAGTACATAAAAATTTAGTTTTGATAATTTTTTTGTGTTTTTCTGATACCTTTCATATTTGGGTGAATAGTGAGAAATACTAAATTTTAATTGAAAACAAATTTTTTAATCAAAATAATTTATAGTGTTCAATTATAGATTTTAATGGTTTGTAAGTATAATTAGATTATTTTTTATCAATTAATAAAATGTAGCTCATTATAAGTAATTTCACAATTAAATTTGACATAAACACATGTCAATCTTTTGATAGTTTTTACTTTTTAAAAACCCGCTTTTTGGTTTTGACAACGAGAATTAATTTTAAATTAATAAATGCAACTTATATGTTTTTAATTTGATAAAATAGACTTCATTTTTGAATTAATAATATCAAAATTAGCTTAGGGTGAATTTTTGGTATTTTTCTGAAAACTTTCAATATTTGATTAATAGTGAAAAACACTGCGTTATTATTTAAAACCGACTCTTTATTTAAATAATTAGTTATTTTATTTAAATTTATTTTATGTCAAATTTGATATATAATACCTATATAATTTCTATGTAATTCATTGGAGTCATTTTATAATAAAATTAGATATATAAAATTTTATTGAATTTTTTAACGTTTTTTACCAACCTTCTAGGAGCATTTGCAAATTTGAAAAAAACTTAATTTTACCACTTTTGTGAGTTTAATTTCAAAATTAAGAGAGACACAGTTGACCTTATTAAGTAAAATGTGATTCAATAAGATGAAAATAATTTTTTGTGAATAGTAACTTTTGACTTTTTTTACCGCTGTAAAAAGTAAATAGGGTAATTAAGGGTAAAAATGATATTATAATTACCCTAACACATGTCCTAATTCTATTGGATAAGTGAAATTCGACCCAAAACGACATTGGGAATAAAATATGATCTTCTTTGGTCCACTTGGATTAGATTAAGACATTTATTATTATTTTATTTAAAGAAGAGTTAAAAGTGTTAAATTCAATGTTTAATAACTAAACCATTTTTAATATAGGCTTATATATAAGATAAATTCAACTATAAATATTCATTATAAAGATAAAAATATTTCATACATCATGGTATTTTATTTATAATTTTTATACATTAAATAATTTAATTTATTTATGACACAGTGATGATACAGTAATTACCTTATTGATGAAAGAATCAAATAAATTGTATTATAAATATTAAAAAAAATATAATTTCAAAGTTTTTATGACATACACGAATTTTATATGTGAATATGGAATTTTAGGGTTGATTCAATGTATTTTTCAAATTAATCATGCTGTTACGACTTTCACAAAAAACAAAATACCAAATAGTGTAAAAATTGACATAAATAAGTTTTTAAAACAAATACTATATCATTAAGTTATATAATAGTCATAAAAATATAAGGTTCTAAAAAATTACTCTTATAATGATATATATATATCATTAATTAACCACTTGTGGTTCTCTTGGCATTTTATTGTATGTTTATTAACCAAATAATATAAAAATATAAGAAGACATGGTAAAAGTTAAACTATTTAACTAAGAGTTAAATCTAAAAGATAAGGTTAAAATGGTAACCTAAACTTGTCTAAAACCTATTGGTTGAGATTATTTATACCCATAACCACCTAAGTCTCAAAATAAATTCATTTGGAGCTATTATAAACCGAAAATGATTGTATAATAAATTAATATTTTAATCTTTTCCTAAAGTGACCCTCACCCCTCTTATAAAAGGGCAGTTCCCCTTCTCTCAAAATCACACCTCCAAATCTATTTGGATCGGCCAAACCCTATCCAAATATTCTAACAAATTCCATCTCATCAACCTAGAGTCCTAACTTTGATCATAAATCCAACATAAGGAGCCCTTTTGATTAACTCAAAAGGAAACACCCGAAGAAGAGTTAATAATTTCACCAGCCTCTTTCAAGTTCTTTTCTTCTTCCACTTCCTCTTTATTTGTTGTTTACACACCAAAATAATAACTCAAGTACATACTATATACTTTTATTTTATTATAAATATGGTATAACCATATTCATTATTCTATTCATCCTATAAATGACAAAGTCACCATACGTGCGTACGTACGACTTACCGTTTCCACGTCATGGTGTAGTTTGTTATTCAAACACTTAATTATTTGGATGGGTATAATAATGAGTATAACTGATGTAAATAATAAATATAACATGTTAATTATTCTTTATATATGATATACCATCCAATTATATACTATTTCAACTTCAATATAATGATATTGTCGCTCGTGCGTACGTACGGATTACCGTCTCCACGGCACGATGAGATTCATTCCCACGTTCACCATTCAACGATGATTATAAAAATATATATTATTAATAAGTAAGTAATATATGACATAATAATTCTATTGGATATATATATATATGTATGTATGTATTTATGTATGTATGTACTTACATATATCTTATTCACTTACTTCCGTTCAATACGATATGAAAACAGAAACAACGTTTATGTGTACGTACAACCTACCGTATCCATAAACGGTGCCTTCCATTTCATATATCTATATATTATAAATATTTATATTCTAAATATATATGATATATAAATGAAGGTTTATATTCTGGAAGTATTTAAATCATGATCTAAATGATACAAGTTAAAACATGTACGATAAAGAAAGTGATTATTACACAAAATGTTAATTTAACATGGAAATCATTATTAAATGGGAATTATAAAGTCATAAATGAATCATGTATGATATAATAAATATTAATATGGTTCTGGTATAATTTAATAACATACAATGTTCATTATATAGGAGTTTAAATGTTCCCTCGACCAAAGGAAAGTGCAAGGTAAGGGTTAATTCCTCAATCTCATTATTATCTGAGATTGTTTATGTGTAAGTTTTTACTGGGACATATTTATTATCCATGTGCATGTTTCATAAAATATTTTTCAAAAGGATTATTTTTAAGCGACTCATTAACTAAAAAATCATTTTAAATGTTTTATAGATTTATTCTTCTAAACCTTTCTTATTAATGTTTGTGTTTTCAAAATGATTTTAAGGATTTATTGATATGGACATGAATGTTTTAAAATATTAATTCCTTTCAAAAGTTTAAAAGTTTTATGGGACAATTTGATTCAAAAATATCTTTTAAATGACTTCCTTTATAATTTTTTTTGATTTTTAAAATTATTTCATGAAAAAGGGATACTTCTCTCAAAGATTTTTATTGATCATTTTCAACTATGTCAACATCCTTTAATGGATATTATTCTTGATCAAAGTTGATTTATTATAATACAATCTTCCATATTGTATTGAATGAGTTATGAAATGTTTTACTATAGATGTGCTATTTTTATACCATTCATGGTTTATGGTTAATGTATTAACATTTCTTATGCTAGTTTTAATACGAATGTTTATGTTATGTTTAAACCTTTTCATATGAGGAATGCATTGGACTTAGTAAGTGATGGGTAGAGCCCGCTATAGCTCCTCGATGCATCGGTAGGTCTCAGGAGACAAACTAGTTTCTTGTAACAAGGCCTTGAAAAAATCTTATTTGTAGTCTTGGCATGTGGACTTGGCTATGTGGTTATTAAGTCCGTCGTTATGCATTCCATCATTTGGAAATTAGATATTGATATTAAATGTGATTATTGGACCAGTAGAATATCCATGTGAATACGTAAATGGAATTATTTGATTTATCTTTTCCATATTATGCTGAATTTTAAGTTTAAAAGGCTTTTGTTTTAGTTTTATAGATTTCCTTGAATGTTTATGTTTATTTGTGAAAGTTTCTGCTATATTGTTATCCTTACTGAGCATTTGAGCTCACCCCTTTCTTATGTTTTATTTTCCCAGGATTCAAAGAATTGTTTTATGATTGATTAGATGGGTTAAGATAGGGGATTAATGGCGTTCTCAAATGATCATTTCTGTTTTTTTATTTTATAATGTGTAATGTAACGTTCATATATGTAATCTATTTTCCAAGACTACTAAACAGATCGACCTTTCGAGACTTGATTCCTTTTAATCATGACAATGTTTTAAAATAATGCACCGACTCTAGGCTTTTGTGGTCAGGGTGTTACACTATAAACTAAGAACAAAATAAAATACCCCAAAATCTAGTTAGTGTTATACTATGTGGTGTGATAAACCAGGAGACAAAGGAAAAACAATAGGAAAGGGATGGAGGAAGGAGGATAAAGTATAACCTTTAATAACTAAATGAAAAAGATGAAGAAACCACCTTGAATCAAGGAAAGGGGAAGGTGAGCCAAGGAGAGAGGTGGGTGTGACCCTCCCTTTCCACATCAAATTAAAATGGGTAGGGGGAGGATCTTGGATCAATTTTAGGAGAAAACAAGAGGGATTTTTTGGGAAACCCATTTTTTAAATCTAGACATGTAAAGACCCCGACCCCATTTGGCTAGAGTCATTACCTTATTTTATTACATTGTATTATTAACAATGAAGATAAATGTTAAAGGAATGAATATTTTAGTAGTTTTGGAAAATAAGATACACACATAAGTTCAACATTAAAAATTTAAATAAAATACAGCCTATAAATTCCATCAGAAACATCCACAACTCCTTGATTATCCCTACAAGTCATTCATAATATACTTTTTCGCATCCTGGGAAAAAATTAAACATAATAAAGGGGTGAGATCAGGTTATCAGTAAGGGTAATTAAAATATTTTAAGCATAAATAATAAGCCATGATGAATAACTAAAAGTACACATGCCATTAGAACATAATTTTGAGCATAATATGGAAGGAATAAAAACCGAATAAATAATGCCACAATAAAAAATAACCATGGATATTATACTAGTCCAAAAATCACATGGAATATCAATTAATAGTTTCATAATGAGGGAATTAATAATGAAGAACATCTGAATCATATAATTAAGTCCTTGACCAAGACAACTAAAAATGATTAAGGCCTCATCCAAAACCATATTTGAAAATGGGAAAGACCTCAAACAAGTCCATATCTATTCTGTCTCATGAGACCTACTAATGAATTAAGGGGCTATAGAGGGCCCCACCCATAACTTAATAATTTTAATTCATTCCTCATATGAACATAAACAACATATACATATGAAATGTAAATAAAATTTTCCAATCTATAAACATAACCACTAACCATTTTGAGTAATAAGCTAAATGGTATCAAAATAGCACATCCACAGTCAAACATGTCATAAAACTTTTAATAAAATATGGTAGATAATAATAATAATAAGATACCAATCTCAATAAATCATATTATTCAATATAGGTGTTGAAATTGATGAAAATAATCTAATAAAATCATTGAGGAATTCTTGAGAGAAATACCCTTTTTACTTTTCAAAGATGAGTTATTTTGGAAAATTTATTTTTATTTTTCATGATTGTTTGTATAAAACCAGTAATGAAAAATATATAATTTTTCATGAAAAAATTATTTATTTTATAAAAATAATGGTGTTTTAAAATATATTATGGCTGGTACTTGAAAATGAGTAAGAAATCTAGACGTTCCCTTTAACCGGGCTTGCATATCGGGAAGAATTGAGAAGGGAACCTTGTAAAATATTTATTATCCCATAAAAGAGTGATGAGATGAAATGGATATAATATTTTGTAACATATATATATATATAATTTAGAGGAATTATTTAAAAATAATATATAATTAAATTGGTGTATAGAGAAAGAAATCATAACCCGAATGAAAATGGGGGTTCGGGAAGAAAACCCTTACCTTATGTCTGAATGAGTTTTGCACTTGACCTTAATGTCTTGGATAATAAAATAAAATAAATTAATTATTTAATTAATAAACTTCTATACCCATATTTTATTTAGTATAATTTTATTAATTTCATTTATTCTCTTTTTTTTGAGTTAGGATACAATTTTATCACTCGGGGCGTTCGTTTCCTTGGTTTTCACGATCTGTATACTTGTATATGAGTATGGATGTTCTTGTGTAATGAGTATAATTATCTAGAATTTTACCTGAAAATTATTAATGAATATCTATTAGATTAAATTATTATATAATTCATTCGGTAATATGGTATTAATATGATTTATTAGATAAAAAATTAGTAATAATCATTCAGATTATTACAGAGGTATTTCGATCATATCGAACTAGTTTTGCTGTATAAATTAGTATTATGTATATATACTGGTATCAGAACATTAAATAAGACATTATACATATTTTATAATCTGGTTCAACCATAAAAATTTATTTATGAAATACTTTAAGGATAAACTAAATAATGACGGTTCGTCCTCCACGAAGGTTGTAAATTGGCACCTAATGGATGATGGTTTCCTTTTTAAAATAAAAGAGAGAGGGAGAGAGAAAAGAGTTTGATAAATAATATTACATTAAATTTATATAATTATAGTATATAAATGATACTATATTTATCATGATAATTTTTATAAAGGAGGTGAGGATAAGATAAGAAAAGAAAGTAAATTGAAAGTGAAATTAAAAGAAAAAGGAAGAGGGTTTACCTCTTGAATTGTCTCCCTCGAGAACCTCCTTAGGGAAAGGGGTTTTGGTATTTTGGAAAAAAAAATATCTCATGGACTTGGGGAGAGACTAGGGAAGAGGGTTTGGGTAGAAATTTGACAACCTTCAAGGATTAAAGGAGTGATGAGAAGAGGGAGTGAGGGTGGTTTTTATAATGGAGGAGAGGAGTGTTTTTTTAATATCTTATTCATTATTTTATTATTTTTGTCAAGAAAAATAGTAGTGTTGATTATTGTGACAAAATATAGTAATAAGTGAATGTGAGTTCAAACCAAGTGTTCTTACATCATCTATACATCACCTATGACTCAATAAATCATGTATTTAGAATTTATTGTAAATTATTATATTTTACAATTCACAAAAAAATCAAGTATTTTAGAAAAATATAAAAAATACACCATAACCATTTTTTGATGTGTAGAATTAATAAATGAAATAAATTTTAGAAAAATAATTTTCTAAATATTAGAAATTTAATTTTTAATTAAAATCATTATTTACTCAAAAAATACTGACTTTAAATTTAAAAATGATTTTATAACACTGTGAAAAATTAACCAAGGTCTCATAAAATTATCCTAAAATCTAAAGAAAAAAATATTGATTTATGAATCCATTTTATGAAAATTAATTTTCTTTTAAATAATTTTATTAATTGAAAAATTGTAATTAAATATTTATGACTTATAAAAATACCCACACTTAAATATTATTTTTTAAAATATTCGTTTACTTACACTATAATATAATTATATAATAATTTCATTTATAAGATGGCAAAAATTTATTTATACTTTCTTTGTTGAGGTTTCTATTCTATTGTCCAGTTTACTATTCATAAGGGTCACATTACTATTCTTATGGTCATGTTACTATTTCATCATTATAGGTTCCTTAACTTCTAGAAGTACCTCTTATTTCATTCATTAGTAATTTATGATGCTTGTATTGTGTTATATATGTGATTTTATATGATATATTATATATAAAATAAACACAAGAAGGGAAATTTCATTGATAGTGTTATGGTTTGTTACATTCTCCCCTCCGACAACAATTTTATCTTTGAAATTTCCAGATTGTCACCCCATAAAAAGATTTGGTTTGTTCTTCATCATAACTTCCTAAGTATCCCATGTTTACTCTTTAATTTTATTATTTTTCCAAAGCAACTTCACCAGCCGAGTCATCTGATTTCTCAATACCTATTGCTTAGTGTCTAGAATTTTGATAGTCTCTTCATAGTAAGATAAATCAGGTTCTAGATCTATTCCTTTAGAAGTGAGTACGTATGTTGGGTCTGACATGTATTTCCTTAACAAAGAGATGAGGAACACATTGTGTACTTTATAAAGTATAGATGGCATTTACAAATGATAAAACCACAGCTCCAATTATCTCTTAGATTTTAAAAGGTACAATGTACCTTGGGCTCAATTTCCCTCTCTTCCCAAATCTTATAACACCCTTCTATAGAGTTACTTTCAAGAAAACATGATCTCCCACTTGAAATTCACAATACTTCCTTGAATTTTCAATATAGTTCTTTTTCATTGTTTGAGATGCTTTGATATGGGTTTGAATAGTATTTACCTTGGCTATTGTTTCCTCTACAAGCTCTGGGCCTATAAGATTCTCTTCACCAACTTTATCCCAACATATTGTTGTACAACATCTTTTTCCATACAATGCTTTATATGGTTCCATTTGAATACTAGAATAGAAACTATTGTTATATTAAAAATCTACCAAAGGTAAATAATTATCCCACATACCTTGAAAATAAAGTGATCATGATCTCAAAATGTCTTCTAAAGTTTAGATCATCCTTTCTGATTGTCTATCAGTTTGAGGGTGAAAAGAAGTACTCTAATGAAGCTCAGTATCCAAAGATTTCTGAATACTTTTCTATATGTTTGACTTAAATCGTGGATCTTGATCAGAAAAAATTGATAGATATGCTCCATTAAGTCCTAAAAATTTATTAATGTAGATCTGTGCAAGGTGCTCCAATTGAAAATCCTCCCTTATAGAGATGAAATGTGTATATTTGGTAAGTCGATAAACAATCACCCATATTTCATCATTAATTCTTGGAGTTTTGGGAAATATAGTGACAAAATACATGGTGATATAATCCCATTTCCATATAGGAATAGAAATAGGTTTCATGACTCCTCTAGGATTATTTCTTTCATCCTTCACTTATTGGAAAACTGAACATCTTGATACATAATCAATAATTTCTTGCTTCATATTATCACACCAAAATGTTCCTTCAAATCTCTGTACTTATTAGGGATAACAGGGTGTATATAGAAATTAGAACTATGGGCATAATCCAACAACACCATTTTTAGCTCAATTATAGGGGGAACACGTTGCCTCCTCCAAAATTTCAAAATTACATCTTTATACACGAAGTCGGCTAACTTCCCATCATTCACAACTTTGATTTTCTTTTGAAGATTATCTTCATCAGACAGAGAAATTTTAATTATTTACAATAAATATGGTTGGGAAACCAATTAAAAATTAATTATGTTTCACCTTCTTTGATAATTACCATGTCCATCTTTTCTATATCCATGTACATAGGATCTTTAAAAATCCTAATTTTATTGATAACTCCATGATCCTTCATACTCAAAGAATCTACTGCCTTATTTTCCTTTCCTGGATGATAGTGTATTGAACAATAATAATCTTTAAGAAAATCAAGCCATCACCTTTGCCTCATGTTGAGTTCTTTTTGTGATAATATATATTTCAAACTCTTGTGATCCATATATATCTCACATATTTAACCATAGAGACAATGTATCCATATCTTCAATGAAAATATTGTAGATGTAAAATCGAGATCATGAGTTGGATAGTTCTGTTCATGAGTTTTTAACTGCCTTGATGTATATGTAATAACTCTATAATTCTACATAAGGACATATCCAAGTCCTTTCTTTGATGCATCATTATAAATCACAAATACACCATTTCCTGATTGTAGGGTCCATATTGGAGCATTCACTAGCATCTTCTTGAATTATTCAAAACATTCTTCACATTATTTTGTCCTTATGAACTTAACCCCTTTACAAGTAATATTGGTTAATGAGTTAGATAATCGGGTGAATTTCTGAATGAAACGCCAATAATAACCTAATAAACCGATAAAACTATGTATCTTTGTTATGTTCTTTAGTGTAGGCCATTCCTAAACTATCTTTATCTTCATAGGATCAAAAAATATTATATACTTAGAGACAATATGGACAAGAAAAGAAACAATTTTAAGCTAGAATTCACACTTTCTACAATTCCCATATAACTTGTTTCTTCTAAGAGTCTTTCGAATAATGCACAAGTGATTCTAATGATCTTTTTATCTTTTGGATTATACCATTATATCATCAATAAATACCATAAAAAATTCATCAAGATATTCCTTGAAAACTCTATTCATTAGATCCATGAAAATAGAGGGTGAATTAGTTAGTCCAAAAGGCATTACGATAAAATCATAATGCTCATAACTGGTTTGAAATGTTGTCTTTGGAATATATTCCTTCCTCACACAAAATTGATGACATCTAGATTAAAGTTCAATATTTAAAAAGTATTGAGCTTTATGAAGTTTATCAAATAAATCATCAATGCGAGGTATGGGATACTTGTTCTTTATTGTAATAACATTGATTTCCCTATAATCAATACACAACCTCATGGATGCATCTTTCTTCTTAACAAAAAGAATATGGTATCCCCATGAAGAAATACTAGGGAGAATAAATCCTTTATCACTCAATTCCTCTAGTTGTTTCTTCAAATCCACTATTTCCACTATATCCATTCTATAAGGAGTCTTTGATATAGGCCTTACACTAGGAATTAATTCAATAGAAGACTCAATTTCCCACTCTAGAGGATTTCCAGGTAAATACTCTAGAAATACATCAATATATTCATGCACAATAGGTACATAATTGATTTGAACATTTCATTCCTCACCCATAGATACTTCATTGTCTTACTCCCCAAGAATTTAATTTAATAGAGACACTAGGGGTGAATCTAGATAAGAATAGGATGGAAAAGTTTCTTCTCTAAAGATAAGGTATTATATATTGTTCAAAAAAATTGTAACTTTCTTATTCTTACAGTATATTTTCGGATCATAATTTGAAAAAAAATTCATACTAAGGATTATATCAAAGTCAATCATAGGTATGATGACAAGATCAACAACTAAATCATGTTTATGTATCATAAAGAGGACTGATTGACACATATTTTTTACAATGATACTTCCTTTATGAGTTTTTAATAACAACTCCTTTATTAAATCAAAAGGGAAATGTCTAATTTTATTGGAAAACTAGGAAGATATAAAATAATGCGATGATCTAGAAGAAAATAAAGTATTATATAAGTTTGAGGAAACTATTAAAGTACCTGCCACCACATCATTAGGAATTTAAACCTCAATGGTTGTGCCCACATAAGCTTGGCCCTACTCCCTTGGCCTTTTCTGAGGCATGTTTCCTTAACAATTTATACAATCATTAGCATAATGTCCCATCTCCCTAAAATTATAGCATTGAACACTTTTAGATTCTTTCTTTCCCTTGAAATCACTATCATTATGAACTTTCTGTCCACACTTGTAGTAAATTCATTTTCCTTTTAAGAAGGCTCCGAGGTGTTTCCTTCCATAAGTATCACATGTTGGAAAATTACCCTTTTTATTATTTCCTTTTTTATTCTTTCCTTCTCCACCTTCTTTTTCTCTTTTTTCCCTTAAATTCATAATAATTAGAGAATTCCTTTTCTGTCTTGATAGTACATGAGACTATATATTCATATGAAGAGAAATTCTAGGAGACCAGTGCCCTTCAGAGGAATGGTTTTAAACCATCAAAGAATCGATCAATCTTACTCCTTAGATTATGCATGTAGTCTGAAAAATGTCTTGCTAACCTTGTAAAGTAGGATTCATAATTACAACATTTTATTCCTATTTCTATCTTAGACTAAGGAATTTCCTCTCCTTATTTTCTCACTATTCGGGAGGAAAATATATTTTTAGGAAAATTTTCTTAAATTCCCTCCATTCTATATTTTCAATCTCTTCCTCCTCCTTTGTGTTTTGAATCAAAGGCCAATATTGATCAGAATCTCCTGATAGATGATACACTGGCATGATAACATTCTCCCTTTCATTACTTCCCAAAGAAAGAAATTTCTTCTCTAAAGAAATTATCCACTACTCTTCTATGAATGGGTTTTTAATCCCATTAAATGATGGAGGATATTGTCACATAAAGCGCTATAACATTGATCCTATACATTGTGGATCAGGATTCTCCATACAGGTAAGGTTATTGTTCATAAACCGAGTCATCTATCTCATTATAGTTATAAGTTTCTTAGCATCCATCAAAAATCTAGAACAAACATCACTATCTTTCATACGAGGAAAATCCCTACATGGGATATGCACATTCATGAGGTTTCCATTCCTTCCAATAGGTGGCATTTATAAATAATGGAATAAACTAAATTAGGTTATGAATCATAATGTATAATGTTGAACTATAAAAATACTTAACATAAATTGAAATTTTATGCATGTCTAATCTCATAATAATAAGCATGGTTTATTTGGGGATATATTTACATTTAAATATTTCATAATGGTTTTAAAGAAAATATGAATTATCCTAAGCAAATCCCTCAGGAGTGTCAAACTAGGTGCACAGTAAGTCCTATTGTTGTGTACCAGATTACCCTGAGTTAGGTCTGGAACACCTTGTCGGAGTTATTACACCTAGGTACATCTATGTCAGAACCACATCTACTTTTAGTATCGAGACAATGATATATTTTCTAAGAAGGTCCAGATAATCTATACCTTACCAGAATTCTAGGATGTTCTTGCATTCTTATCCCCAAATTCTATCTTTGGGTTTTTTTCACTAATCTACATTTTCTATATATAGTTTCCTAGGTTTCTACTAAACTTAATTTGATACCAATTGTAAAGACCTCAAACCTAGTTTCCCAGAGTTGGTTACTTATTTTATTACATTGGTATATTAATAAAGAATACACATCCTGAAGGGTTTTTGAAAAAAAAGATACATACACAAGTTCAATATTATAACTTGAAATGAAATTAAAAATATAAATTCCATTTTAAATATCCACAACTCCTAGATTATCCTTACAAGACATTCATAATATACTTTTTCGAATCCTGGGGGAAAATAAAACATAAGAAAGGGGAGAGATAAGGTGCTCAGTAAGGGTAAGTGAAATAAAAAAAGAATAAATAATAAGGCTTGGTGAATAAATAAATGTATACATTCCATTAAAACATAATCTTGATCATAATATGGAAGGAATAAAAACTAAATAAATAATTCCATAATAAAACATAAACATGAATATTCTACTAGTCAAAAAATCACATGCACTATAACTTACAAGTTTCATAATGTGGGAATGAATAACGCAGGACATCTAAATCATATCATCAAGGCCTCGACTAAGACAACTAAAAATGATTAAGGCCTCGGCCAAATCCATATATGAAAATGGATAAGGCCTTGGCCAAGTCCATATATTTTTGGTCTCATGATACATTCTGATGCATTTAGGGGCTATAGTGGGCCCCAACCATCACTTACTAATTCTAATTAATTCCTCATATAAAAATAAACAACATATAAATATGAAATTTAAATAAATTTCTCCAATCTGTAAACATAATCACTAACCATTCCGAGTAATAAGGTGAATGGTATCCAAATAGGACATCCACAATCAAAATGATCATAAAACTTTTAATAAAATATGGTATATGATAATCACAATACACCAATCTCAATAAATCATATGATTCAATAGAGGTTTTGAAATAGATGAAAATACTCTAATAAAACCATTCAGGAATTCTTGAGAGAAATAACCATTTTACTTTTCAAAGAAGAGTTCTTTTGGAAAATTCATTTTTATTTGTCATGATTGTTTGTATAAAACCAGTAATGAAAAAATATAAATTTTCATGAAAAAAGTAATTATTTTATAAAAATAATGGTGTATTAAAACATATTATATTTTTTACTTTAAAATAGGTAAAAAATTGAGATGTTTCCTTTAATTGGGCTTGCATATCAGGAAACATTGATAGGTGAACCTTGTAAAACACTTATTACCCATCAAAGAATAATGAACTGATCTAGATATATGATTTTGGAACACACAAACACACACATATATAATTTAGAATAATTATTTAAAAATATTGTATAATTACATTGGTGCATAGATAAATAAATCATAACCCGAATTAAAATTGGGGTTCGAGAAGCAAACCCTTACCTTATGTTCGAATGAGTTCTGCACTTGACCTTAACATCCTAGATAATCAAATTAAATTGATTAATTAATTAATTAATAATCTTATTTACATGTATTTGATTTATTATAATTTTTTAAGTTCATTTATTCCCTTTTTGATGAGTTAAGATGCAATTTTATCGCTCAGGAGCACTCGTTTCCTTGGTTTTCACGATTGGTATACTTGTATATGAGTATGTATGTTCATGTGGAATTGGTATAATTATATAGAATTGAAGTTACATGTTATTAATTAACATCCAATAGATTAAATTTTTATATAATTCATTTGGTTATATGATATTAATATGATTTATTAGATAAAACATTAGTGACAATCATTTAGATTATTACGTTGGCATTTCGATCATATCGAACTAGTTTTGTCATATGAATTAGTTTTATGTATATATACTGGTTTTGTACATTAAATAATATATAATAAATATTTTATAATATTTTTCAACCATAAAAATGGTTTAATAACCAAACTTAAAGGATAAATTGAAGAAAAATGGTTCGTCATCCATGAAGTTTGTAAATTGACACATCAGAGATGATGATTTCATTTTTAAAATAAAAGAGAGAGAGAGAAAGGAGTTTGTTGAAGAATATTCCATTAAAATGATATAATTATAGTATATATATATATATTATAATGGAGTTATAATGATAATTTTGATAGAGGAGGTTAGGATAATATAAAAAAATAAATTAAATTGAAAGTGAAATTAAAAGAAAAAGGAAGAGGGTTTACCTCTTGAATTATCTTCCATGCCAACCTCTGTAGGGAAAGAGGTTTTGGTATTTTGGTAAGACCAAGAGATCATGTACGTGAGGAGAGACTAGGGAAGATTATTTGGTTATAACTTTTATAAGTTTCAAGTCTTAGAGGAGTGAGGAAAAAGGGGTGATGGTGGTTTTTGTAGTGGAGGAGAGGAGTGATTTTTTAATATCTTATTCATTATTTTATTATTTTGATAAAGAAAAGAAATAGGGTTGATTATTGTGATAAAATAAAATAATAAGTTCATGTGATTTCGAATAAAGTTTGATTATATCATCCACACATCACCTATGACTCAATAAATCATGTATTAAGCATTTATCGTAAATTATCATATTTTACTATTTACAAAAAATTCAAGTATTTTAGAAAAATATCAAAAATTAAACAAATTTTTTTTGACATGTAGAATTCATAAATGAAATCCATTTTATGAAAATAATTTTCTAAATATGAGAAATTTAATTTTTAATTAAAATCATTGTTTACTCGAAAAATACTGATTTTAAATTTAAAACTGATTTTATAACACTATGAAAAATTAACTAAGGTATCATAAAATTATCCTATAATATCAAGATAAAAAATATTTATTTATTAATATATTTTATGAAAATAATTTTTCTTTTAAATAATTTTATTAATTATAAAATTTTAATTAATGATTTATGACTTATAAAAATACCCACACTTAAATTTTATTTTTTAAAATATTCATTTATTTATACTTTGATATAATTATAACATAATTTTATTTATAAGATGGAAAATTTTTATTTATACTTTCTTTGGTGAGGTTACTATTATATTTTCTGATTTACTATTCATAAGGGTCAAATTATTATTCCTATGTGCATGTTACTATTTCATTGTTATAGGTTCCTTAACTTCTAGAAACACCTCTTATTTAATTCATTCTTCATTTATGATGTTTGTATTGTGTTTTATAAGTGATTTTATATGAGTTATACTACAGAAAATAAACATAATAAGGGAAATTTCATTGATAGAGTTATGGGTCACTACAAGACATCACAAATGATTTTCCCACATGGTTTTCCAAACCATGCACCAACCATAAACCCCTTACTAGAGGGACCAGTGAAAACCACATGGACAGGGTGCATGATCAGAAAAACCATGCACCAACCATGCATACAAGCTCTATCCAGTTATAGACATGATTTTATGATCTATGAATGTTTCCCCCTAACTGTTTGCCAACTTTGCACCTATGTAGTATCTTTAAAATCTTAAAAAGATTCATCTTATAAATTAAGGGAAAAAATTAAATATAATTAATTAAATTAAAATAATAAAAAATAACATGGTTGGGGTGTTAAAATTCACCCCAAAATAACACTTTATGCTCCTATAAAGTATCAATTATCTCAAAGAGTAAATAAATAGACAAAATTAAACATCTTTAATGTGCCCCGAGTTTCTAAAAACCAAGGAAAACTATGACCACACTAAGAAAATACCTAAAAAACTAACTGAAATGAAGTACAATAGTCTCCAAAACTAAATTAATACCTAAAATAACATCTAAAACCATAATTAAAAAACCAAAAAATGCAACACCCCAAGATTTTATGATATATTTATCTTTAAATAAATTTAATTTCTTTAATAGATTACGATAAACACAACCCCATAACTAAATTAATTGTAATATAATATACAGTTGTAACCTCACAAATAAATTTGTAGTATTAATAGGAATATTTTTTTAAATATTAATAAAGGAAAAGCAAATATATTTATAAATAAATACTCAAATTCTAATAAATTCATTATATGTTTTAAAAATACATTTTGCCTCAAAATGATTTTAATCACTTTTTATGGGAAATAATATAATTTTTTTTAAAATTTTTATAAATTTTTTTTAAAAAAATTTAACTTAGTTTTTAAAATCATAATTTAAAGATTATCTAAGAGTAAATTTTTGAGAATTTTCTAAAAATATTATTTTTTTATGAATAGTGAAAATTACTATTTTTATCGAAAATTGTCTTTTCATTTAAAGATTTTTCAAAGCTCCATTTTTTTTAAAATGGTTTTAAAAATAAAATTTTTCATTTATATTATTAATAATCCAATTATGTTCATTGGAATTAAGTTTTTGTAGATTTTGGTATAAAGAATTTGTATACTTAAGAAACTATTTTTCTCTTTAAAACCATTTTTCATTGCTTTTTGCATATTTATTTTAAAAGTAATTTCTAAAACTTTCAGAGATTGAATTTTATAAAATTTATTTCATATATGGAATATTAATTTCCATTTTTTTAAAGAGTCCACATAATGGATAGTAAAAATAGTAATTTTTTTCAACTATGGTTAAGGTTAAAAGGGGTTTACTGGGGGGGGGGGGGGGGTTAAACCAAGAGACAAGGGTGAAATTTACAATTATAATTTTCTAAATAATATTTTATGGTCATATTGAAAAAAAATAATATACCAATTTTTAATCTCTATACATTTTTAATCATTTTTATTTAGAATTAATTTATTATATTTTATTCTTGTAAGAAATTTCAAGTGTGTCCTGTCCCACACTTATAAAAGGAAACCCCTATTTTATCTTATTTACACCACTTTGAGAATTATAGGTTGAAAAAACCCTAAAAAAGTATCTTATAAACTACCATATACATGAATTCGTGGTGCTGGTATTATTAAAATACCATTGCAAGGGTCTTTAATAAAGGATCTAAAGGAAGCCTATTGAAGAAGAGGTAATCATCTTACCCGACATGTCTTAATTTATTTATTCTTAATACTCCTATAAATATGTGGTATTTATCATAGAATAATAAATGTTTTATAATAAAAATAATAAAAATGTTATTATATTATGAAAACATCAATACCCACCCACTATTTTGTCAAATGGGAAGTGAAAGTATCGCTCATGCATACGTGTGGACCATCGCCTCCACGTAGCGATACAATTCATTTTCCATCACTATATTTAATGGAAAGTTATTTTGATGGGTTTAATATTTATAAATGATATTTATAACACAATTATGGTTCTAGAATAATAATATAATATATACTTTTTTTACCTCCCAATCTGTTGGAAAACTACAACGTCGCTCATGTGTACACGTGGACTACCACCTCCACAAAGTGATGTAATTTGTTTTTCAATACCACTTTAACTGGATGGTAATTAGGATAGATTTAATAAATATATATTATATAATAATAATTCTTGAAAGTTTAATTATTATTTACCTTTCTTTCATTTCATATTTTGAAAGGTGGAAACAATGTTCATGCGTATCTATGTCTTACCGTCTCCCTTAACGGTGTAATTAATTTTTTTTTATCTCAATACTTTATGAATGAATATATATATATATATATAATGAATATATATTATATTTAAATAATTTTTAACATTATGTATATGATTTAACCATGATCAAAGTACAATGATGGGAACTACCGAACCAAAAATCTCAATAAAAATGAAGCAGTTAACACTCAAAAAAGATGGTTTTAATAAATAATTATTAATAATGGGGTGTTGAAATATTTTAAATGGATAATATATAATATTATATTTATTTAAATCATTTTTTATTTAATTATAATAAATTGAAATTTATTATACATGATTTTAAATCACTTTCTAAGAAAGTAGAACTTGAGGTAACAGATTTTCGTCTCACTATTACTTATGTGAGACATATGCCATATTCACCAATTGTTTATTTTATATGGTTTATTTAATGATGATGAATAAATTTTAGGATAATTATCATGAAAATTATGATGATTTAAATATCCATCTAATTTTCTATCTTTCATGAGGTCATGATTTTAATGTTACCAAAGTGGTAAGGGATTTATATTACAATCTCATTCTTTATTGTGATTGTTTATGATCAAGTTTCTAATTATAATATTTTATGAACTATCTATCAAGAATAATATTAATTTTATTATAATATAATTATTTATATAAATTATTTGTTTTAATTTCATTTTTCTCTATTTTATAACTTAAGATACCAAAATAATTTTTTTAAGGAAAATTGATTTTATTTCTCTCTTTGGTTGAAAATCCTTTTTCTTAAATGTCCATGTTTTGATTTTTTTTCAATAATGTTTTTATTATTTTACTATGATTTTTTAAATTATTTTTTAACCATTTTTTAATTTTTTAAATATTTTTTAAAATGAATCTTCTTATCATTTTCCGAATGAGGTACTTTTGATATTTTTATAGAAAATGTGAAAGGAATATTTGTTTTAATGTACACGACATGAAAAAAATTACCCACTATTATAAACAATCAATTATTTGAATATTTATTTACATTTTTACAAGTTTATTTTGAAATAAAATGTTTTACTTAATAGTTAGGAAATTTTTATATTTTAAATAAGTGATTTCAAAGTGAAATGGGTATTTTCGAAAAGAAATGTTCTAGTGTTCTTTTAAAGGCATTTTTTATTTATGATAACATCCTTTGATGTTACTTTTGATTTTATAATGTTATTATCTATAGATAACATCTGTATTATTTATATGGATGATTTATGATTATGATGATGAGATGTTTATGTAACTCTTTTATTTTCCATAGGTTATGATATGATGAAATATTGATTTGTTTATGAAACCCATTTCTTTTCACATGTTATGATATATGATGAATGATTTATGATATAATAACTCACATATTAATAGATTATTATTATTTGATGGGTGGGTATAAAATTATATAGACCTATAATTCATTGGGCAAATATGGATATCTTATGATTTAATAAGGACTGGAATGGGGAGAAAACCCAATCTGGTAGGGGACTCTATCTGCTATGGTAGACTTGGGAGTGAACCTTGATTAAGGATATGATGGAATTAGAAGTGAACCAAATACAATATGATACTATTGATAGTGATCCTTGAATAAGAAAAATATTTTCCATTCTTAGACGTATGCCAAAAACTTTTGACTTATTCCACTGTTATGCTTTCATGGATCACGTTCTTTGATTCCTTTATGATTCATGTCTTAGGAACTACAAATATTTATGCCATGATTAAGGATTATGATTTATGATATACTAGGTATGGTTTCAAAAATTTTATCTCATGTTCTCATACCCTTATTCTCATATTATTCTTTAGTGATCATTGATATCTCCCTTGTTTATGCTTACTAAGAATTTGATCTCACTATTTATTATATTTCATTTACCAGGTTATGAAGAAAGGTTTTATGTATGATATGTATAAGAAGAGTTATAATTATGAATAACTTAGTGGGAGATTATGTATATCTCTTATGAAAAAATAGTTTATGTATCTAATTTTATAAATACAATAAACATACATGATTATATCATGGATCATAATTCTATGTAATGAATATTCAACAAATAAGATTTAATATTTTTGTATGAAAAGTATGGGTCACTATAGTTGATATCAGGGAAAGGTTAGTTACCTTTGGAAACTAGGATAATATAAATTTAGTGAGAACACTTAGGATAATCCTATATATATGAGATCTTCCTAAGTTATGGTAAATAAAAGAGTGTGTTTTTCTTATAAAAACATCTCTTCCTGGATACTACAAGTGGGAATGGTTTTGGAATAGGTGCATATAGGGGTAACAACCAAAGAAAGAGTTGGTTGGATATATCTTGGCCATCAGTCTATTGTACAGTGAGTGTGACCTTACTACACACCTAGTTTGACACTCTTGGGGGATATTATTGTACAACTCACATTTTATTTATAAACTATTATGAAGGATTTGAATAAATTTTGACCATGGATGACCTAGGTTAAACCCAATGTTTCATAGATTGAAAATAAGGTGTCTTTATTTATACACCCTATGAATGATTTTCATGATTGATCAATCTCATCAAAGATACTTTATGGTCATGCTAACCATTTTGGTTTTAGTAATGTATTGAAGATAGAATGATAAAGTTGAGGTGGTTATATGTATGCTTGAATATTGAAGTACTCTATTTGAGAATAGGTATAATAATTACTATATATCGGGAAAAGTATCAAGGAATAGTAATTAATATCCTCAATGATTAGATTTTTAATTAGCATTGAAAACCTATAATGGTATGATGATCACATCACAAGTCTATAATTATTGTTTGATTAAATTTTATGGGAATGTTATTACTAAAAATATTGTTATTCTCCATCTGGTTTAATTTGAGGTTATCTTAGGCATGGATTGTATTTATTTATATAAATATCTCATAAATTTCTAAGGAAGGGAAGTATCATTTGATATTCCAAACCAACCTATGATCATATATCAGTCTGGTGATAAATATGAACTTATAATTGAAATTAAACATTCTAACGAACTGAAATTTTTAATAATATTTGTTTCCTAATTTTGTGTGTTATTTTATTTTATACTCAATAAAAATGTATCCTTTAATTAATGAAGTGAGTATAATTAAATGAGACCATTGGGTTTCGACTGTTATATGATCATTGGTCAATATGAACGTTAGAAAATAAACTCTTAACATTAAAATTATTGCTTATAAATTAAAATGATCTTGGTTAATTAATACAGAAAGAAGAGTTAATGGAATTATCCAGTATACTCGGGCCATATGAAGCCCATCTGTCGGAGCTTGGGAAATAGGTAGCATCACTGGGCTTTGGTCTGGACCAAGCCCAAGCCAAAATTCAACATGTGAAGCTTGAACAAAATTGCCTAAGGGAGAAGTTCAAGTTGATAGAAATCACCACTCAGGAAATATTGTCCTAGCCACCCCAAGATTCTATCACCATAGCACACCTTACACTTAGGTCCTATGCAGGTGTTATAAGGGGCTATGTAAAGAAGCCTTATTTACTTTTTGCAATCCTTTTTTATAAATAAATTTTTTACTTATTGTTATGGAAAAATTTGTGAATTTCAAATGTTTGGATAAATATAGGATGAATTTATTGTCATGACACGTCCCCTAAGGCCCATGTCGTGACTACCCCAAGCCCGCCTTCCATAGGCATGGGCTGGTGACTAGCACCGAAAGAGGTATTCCCTAAAAATGGGAAGGCATTGCCTTTATAACCTATAAAAACACACAACCAAGCACACATCAATATACGAACACAAGTAAACTATATAGTAAACAAGGTGTGCACAGTAAGAAAAAAAGGGGCCAGAATACAAGACCAACATGAAAGTACAAGAAAACTGAAAAGTATAAGTAAACTAAAATAGCTCCTATAAGCTCCTACCAAGGATCCTACCTGAAGGGTAGGTACATCTCTCAAGAGGTTGTCTTTGCGGTACGCCTCATATAATGTCCACCTCCGAGCTACCTCCAGTCCCGGTACCCTCATCCTCAGTCAGCGTTGTCCTTCGTCTGCACCAGACACAATAATGTGCAGGCCTAGCCCGTGCAAGGGTGAGTATAACGATACTCAGTAGGGACCCTGAGACCCTCAAAGGTCTCAAAAATTACATAAAGGATAAACCACGAAGCATGAAAACAACTGACAACTCTACTTAGATATATGCCCATACATATACCTAAGTTATCATGTATACTCATCTCATTCATGTGGAAACACATGGCCCAACTCATTAGCCCAAAGCTCATCTGTTACATGAAGGAAATAATACCATGAAGATAAAACCACAAAGGTAAAAACCACAAAGGTAATGCCACACAGAATAATACCACAAAGGTATCACCATGAAGGTAAGTACCAAAAAGGTAAGTCACACAGAAGAATACCACGAAGGTTTCACCATGAAGGTAAGTACCACAAAGGTACACCACATAGAAGATTACCACAAAGGTAAAGACTTATCTCACACAGATATAACTTAGGTATGGTAGTAAAGATGATTATATGCAACTACTGAATCATCTTACTCTGTTAAGAGGCAGACCCACGTAGGATCATAAATCATCAGACCCACGTAGGATCCTAAATCATCAGACCCCCGTAGGATCCTAATACAGCAGAACCACATAGGATCCTAGAGTAGTCCCACGAGGATTCCTAGAGAGGATCCTGGTGAGACTCTCGAACATAGACCCATGTAAAATCCCAAAGAACAGACCCACACAGTATCCCTTTCTCATGTTACATCCATTTACAGGGTTCCCGCACTAAGCTCACTTGATACTGGGAGGGTCTGCTCTTCAATCCACAAGTCGATACTATAACTTCCACGAAGTCCCATTAAAAAGTATCCCAAAGAAACACCATGTAAAATTGGTCTCAACTCAATAGAAGATGCATCAATTAGACACCCGACCTGTAAGTTATTGTCCTTTTAGTCCTGAGGGCCCAGTTGGATTCGTGTTCGATCCAACCCGGCCGTACACCAAATTTATCTAAAACTTTAGTGGGGAATACCAAAAGGACCGTCTCGATCCAAGGTTTACAGTGCTATAGATGGTTTTTTAAATAGATGCACGTAGCTCAAGTTATGACCGAAAGAGCGAAAAGGGATCGAAGTTGGTCTGGGTCCGGTCTGACTCGGCCCGACTCGGGTCTGGACCTAGGTCCCACCCGGTTCGCTGGGTCCGGCCCAGCCCCCTGGGTTCGACCTATCCCGCTGGGTCCGGCCCATGCTGAGTGGCCCGCGATGGGAGGATTGCTCGACTCGTGGCTAGCCGGATGACCATGCCTCCTCCGCGCGACACAGTCGCGCGTCATGCCATCACCAGCGGCCAGCAGTGAGGCAGACGCCCTTGCTTCGCCGCCGCGGCACACGGTCGCAACACCTGCGCGCCCGATGATGTAGATTCGCACTGCCGCCTCCCCTCCGCATGACCGACCATGCGATGGCCGTGACCCCTACATTGCCACGACCAATGGACCATGACCAATGGACCACGACCCTTCTCCGGCGGCGCAGTTGCACTGCCGCTCTCGAGTCCCTCTGGTGTCAGTTGCCAATATGGGTCACCGACGACATTCCTCGGGTCACCGGGCGTGCCCCGCTGGCCCGTTCTTCATTCCGAAGACTTTCTCACTTGTCTTGGTATGTCGCCATCATTTCAAGACCATCAAAATTCACAAAGGTTGTGGAGAGGTCGGGCCGGGTTCAATTGGCCCGAACCCTCCATGTTATAACAGTAGAAAGTGGCTTGTTTATTCTTGAATCATGAAGAACATCAAGACTGGGTAAGGGTGTATTCAAAACAAAAATCCCTACCTTGAAGGTTGTTAGGTCCACTAGAAAAGATACCCTGAGAGGGGGGTGAATCAGGGTATGAAAGATTAAAACAACTACTTCTTTTGATCTTGTTTTGTTGTGAGAAAAAACTCTCTTCTCTCTCCTTCCCGATGCAGAGTATGAATAAAACTTAAATCATGCACAAGACACAACGATTTTTACTTGGTTCACCCTCACTGGGCTACGTCCAAGGAGCATACACCGGCAGTGTGCCGATGTACCAATTTCACTATAAGCACACTGCTGTTTACAAGTTCGATGTAGGGTCACTGTCCCTCCTAGTTTACAACCACTCACAATTTGAGAACTCACTGATCTCTCAAATGAAGTGAGCTCACTGCTTCTTCAGAAGATCCAATCATAGTTTATAGACCTGTAGCTCTCTTCATTTTCATGAAAGAATGCATCCTAAACTATTGATAGATGCTCTATTAATTTTAAAAGTTCATCCAATGATGAATACCACTTTTCCCCTGAACAATGAGCAATTCCTTGGGAAAATACCTTTGCAAAGCACCCTACTTCTCAAGGCTCCCAATTTCACGAAGCTCAAACAAGCCTTCACGAAGCTCCTGCCTTTTCGCGAAGCACTCTCGCGAAGCACTCTCGTGAAGCTCAAGCCTTATCAATGCTTAGGTAATCACAGAGCTATTTCCTCTTTGTGAATCACACTCCTTAGAGCACGTGGCCTCGTTAAGTGCACTTCCTTTCACGGAGCTAGATTAACCGCCGCGAAGCACCTCTCTTTTGCGAATAACACTACCTTCATGAACTACCTTTGTAAACTGAGAGAAAAATATTTTCTTAGAAAACTCTCTACTTCTCTCGAGGGTGTCAACCTCTATTTATAGGAAATTCTACTGACCCTCGACCCTTCCGTGCGAAGTCAGCACCACGTCATCTCTAATCATGAAGCTCCGAAATTTCTGCCAGAATTCTCTCAAAATCGCGAAGAACCTCGGCAATTCTCAGATCGCGGAGCTCATCGTAATCGCGGAGCGTTCCATCAATTTCCTCACGCCTCCACCGTGAAGATCCCTCGCATTTCATTTCAACACTTCCGTTCACAAAGCTTGTCGTAAACGTGAAGCATCACCGTCAACATTTTTATTCTCTTCGCGAAATCCAATCCATGGATTATATCTTTGCGAAACTCATGCCTTTTCCATATTTAAATAAGATATTCAAGGATATCCACTTTTCTCAATGCTCACCAACCTCCAAATTTTGGACCCAAAAAATTTGGCAAACACTGAAAAACAACGCCACCTTGTACTGCTCTTTTGTACCGCCTCTAGATCATCCATTCCTTTTTCATGGTTCTTTGTCAACATTGGTTGTCAAAAATATATCTGGAACTTGACAATTCACCATGGAAACATGATTTGTCAACAAACACAAGCAACCAAAAAATGCTGCAATGTTACCTTGAGTGTTTTTTTCCCAACAATCTCCCCCTTTGGGTTTGTTGACAAATCTTCATAACTCTTCTCAGAATGATTTTCTGCACGTTGATACCACACTGAGTATCCTTCCAACCGCAACTTCCATTCGCCTCTTGCGATTATGATAGTATTCAAGGATTCACTTAACACATACTCTAAGCCCACATGAGAAATGCTCGGCATGAGAAACAAGAGTAGTATGAAAAGTTCATCAATGAATCACTTCATGTTAGAAACCAATTGTCAATTCCAAACTAATACCTATTGCAAAATTGATACCAATTATTGAACCACACTGAAACTAATTGGTGACTGCTGGAAACCTTCTCAAACCATTCCAACATCTTTGTTATGCTTTTATCACTATCCTCAGTTGTCATGATATCTATTCTTTGATCGATCACTTCCAGCATCATCATATTTAAAACTCTCCCCTATCTCAATGCTCTCCCCCTATATCGCTGCTCCACCTGTCAGCTTCTCCCCATATCATTCATGATTTCTCAAATAGCCACACTGTCTCCCCCTTGAACAATTACTATTTTCTCTCCCTTTGTCAACGAACCCAAAGGGAACTCCTTTGTGGTCTGTAACAGGGTAAAAACACATATGAGAACATTAGGGAAAACACATCATACCTAGGGGAGAGGGGGTCGTTCCAAATCCACACTCTTTTAAGTATGGGGAGTCGACTGAACTCCCAGAGCTAGTCAATGCCTTTCAAATGCTTCCTTGGGCAAGGCCTTTGTCAGAATTTCTGCAACCTGTAGTTTTGTAGGCACATACTCCAACTTCAAAATTCCTTGCTCAACCTTATCCTTGATAAAATGATATTTGATCTTAATGTGCTTTGTCCTTGAGTAATGAACTGGAGTTTTTCTAAGATTGATAGCACTTGAGTTATCACACTGTATTACGATCGGAGACTTCACTTCAACTCCCATATCTTCAAGCTGTTTCTTCATCCACAATAACTATGTGCAAGCTTGAGTGGTAGCAATGTACTCAGCTTCTGCAGTGCTCAATGAAATGAAATCTTGCTTCTTGCTTATCCAAGAGACACACAATCCGCCAAGATAGAAAGCACCTCCTGACGTTGACTTCCTGTCATCTGCTGAACCGGCCCAATCTTCATCTGTATATCCGAATAATTCTGAATGAGATTTTCCATTATACATAAAGCCAAAGTCCACTGTGCCCTTGATATACCAAAGTATTCTTTTCACTGCAATCATGTGTCTTTCCCTAGGATTACTTTGATATCTTGCTGCTTGGAATGTGGCGAATACAATTCCAGGACTTGTTGCAGTCAAGTATAGAAAACTTCCAATTATTTTCCTATATTCTGTGATATTCACTTCCTTTCCATCCTTATCTTTGGACAATTTCATCCGGGTAGCTACTAGAGTCTTAATCTCCTTGGAATTTTCCATTCAAAATATTTTCAAAACCTCCTTGGAATATTTGGATTGTGAAATGAATGTTCCATTCCTTCCTTGTGTCACCTATATACCAAGGAAAAATGTTATCTCTCAAATCATTGACATTTCGAACTCACTTTTCATGAATTTGGAAAATTGTCTGCACTGAGCTTCATCTGATCCGCAAAATATTATGTCGTCAACATAAACCAAGACCATCATCCTTTTATTACTGTTGTTGTTGAAATGAGATTGTAATCAACTCCCCCATGCTGGAAACCAAGCTTCTTCAAGTACTTCTCAAGCCTTGAGTACCATGCTCTTGGTGCTTGTTTCAGCCCATACAACGCCTTCTTCAGTATGCAAACCTTGTTCTCATACTCATGAATGAGAAAACCATCCGGCTACTCAATATAAACCTCTTACTCTAGAACCCCATTCAAAAATGTAGATTTGATGTCCATCTAGAACACATCAAACATCCGTTTCACTACGATGGATAGGAATAATCTGATTGTCTCTAGTCTCACAACAGGTGGAAATGTCTCGTCAACATCTATTCCATCTATCTGGGTGTATCCTTTGCACACTAGTCATGATTTGTTCCAAATCACTGTGCCATATTCATTCATCTTGTTGCGATATACCCATTTAGTATCGATGACATTCTTATCTGCTCACCTCGAAACAATATCCCATGTCCGATTCTTCTCAATCTGATCTAGCTCTTCATTAATTTCCTGAATCTAGTTTTCATCTTCAGCTGCATCAGCGAAGCATTTTGGCTCAACCTGTGATAGAAAAGATGTATGATGCAGTGATTTCATTCTTCTTGTTTGAACTGGAGCTGACTGATCACTAATGATATTTTTCCTGTCAATTTCAGCTCGACTCCTTGGATTTTGTGCAGATACAGATTTTACTTCCTCATGCTCATCATCAGTATCTTCTTCTGAATCAACATTATCCACTTCTAATTCCCTTGCATTGCTTTCTTCCTCATCACTCTCATCAGGAAATTGTTCACTGCATTGTCGAATGATCTCCTCATTCTCCATTACAGTGACATCATTTCTCTCAAAAACTTTTCCCAGCCTTTTGTTAAAGAATTTATATGTCTTACTTTTTCTTAAGTATACAAGGAATATCCCCTCATCTCCTCGTGATTCATACTTCCTATGTTTTTCCTTGTTGAGGATAAAACACTTACTTCCAAATATTCAAAAGTATTTCACTATTGGATTCTTTCCATACCACATCTCGTATGGAGTATTTCCTTCCTTAGAACACAACAGAGCCCTGTTAGAAATGTAGACCGATGACAAAACTACTTCCTTCCAAAATTTCTCTGGTAGGTATTTTTCAATGAGTATCGTTCTGTCCATGTTGTTGATGATCCAATTTCTCCTTTTTACCACTCCTTTCTATTGGGGAGTTCTTACTGAGGAAACTTGATGACTTATCCCAAGATTCTCGAGATATCCTTCCACCTCACTATTTGTGAATTCCGTACTATTATCAGTACGAATATTCAGAATTTTCTATCCAAGCATCCTTTCACACTCCCTACGGTACTGTTTTAAGCAGCTGAACACATCTGAATTATGGTAAGTAACAAATACTCATTACATTCTACTATATTAATCAATGAAAATAACATAGTACCTCTTTCCATCAATTTCTCTTGGTGTGATAGGACCATAAACATCAGCATGCACCAATTCGAGCACTCTCTTTGAATTATTTTCCTTTGCCTTATACGTATTTCTGATGAGCTTCCCTTTTTGGCATGCATCAAATGTGTGAGTACGATCATGTGATAGCTTAGGGAGGTCTCTTGCTGCATCACACTTTACCAGATCTTCTAGTGATGGTTGACATAGATGACCTAGTCGTTTATAGAACAACTTGTTTTATTCCTCTCTCGACAGAAAGCACATATCTTCTTCTCCACTTACCAGGTAGAGATTTACCTTTTCCCTTTTTCCCTATAGAACCACTTCCCTATATCTTCCTTTGATGATACACACCTTCTTAATAAAACTTATGGAATGTCCTGAGTTACATAGTTGATTAATGCTGAGAAAATTGTGACTGAGGCCTTCTACTACTAAGACATCATCACGTCTCATCTCTTTTCCCCCGAACTTGGCCTTTCTTAATCCAATTATCTTCAAGCCTTCATCGTTTCCAAACTTGAAAACTCTCTCTTTGTCATATTTTACACCTATGACAGGATCCTTATTACCTGTCATGTGAGATGTGCAACTGCTGTCAAGGATCCACACACCAGAGTGATCTGATGCTTTAAGGGCAATTTACGCCACCACTGCCTTCTTATCCTTTATCTTCTTGGTCCATATTTTTGCCTTCATACTTGAAATGGATTGAGATATCTGATCTTTCTTAGAGTATGATGGACCTTCTTCAGCTTGCAAGGCTGCATGCAAATCTGTTTTTCATTTTCAACTCACCTGTTGGTTCATTGATCTGCTGCTTGCGGATGTTTTGATTCTCCTTTGGCACATTACTTTGTAGGGTCGAAGTGCAGTACCTAGCCATGTGCCCAAATCCTCCGCACCAAAAACAGTGTCCTTCAAAATATGTTCTAGAGAACCGTTCTCTGTTTGGCTGCCACCTTTGTTCTTGTGGCCTTCGATATATCTTGGCTATGGAACACAAATACTGTGAATATCCCATCTTTCCGCAACAATAACACCTGATGTAAGGTGCATTCCTTAGAGTGAATTCTGCACAATGAGTTTCCCCTAGAGAACTCTGAATTTTTTGATTCTGCCTTGTGCCCAAATCAACCTTCAATCTCGAAGTGGGTGCCTGCATTCTGACCTCAATTTTCACTATTTTTTGTTTTCGGTCAAGCCCCCCATCAGTCTTAGCATCTGAACATAGTTGATGCTTCTTTTCTTCTGAACCACTATTCTCCATTTTTAGCTGCTAAATTTTCTGAGTGATCTACCTTCCTGATGACCCAGTAAGTGTCAAGATTTTTTCTTGATATTTAACCTTTTTCCTCAAACTGACTAATTCTCCTTCAAGTTCTTCAATACGCTTGATTTGATATTTTCTTGTGTTATTCAAGCTATAGATCTCCATTTTCTGTTCTTCAATTTTTATTTTATACTAACTAACTAATTCTGAGTCCTCTAGTGTTGATGACTTGAGTTTCTCAATTTCTTCCATCAACTCAGACTTCTCTTCTTCCTGCTGTTGCATGTAGAGTTTGGCATCACGAACAACTTTGTTGGATTTATTTGTTTGGCTCTCCAAACATCTATCTCCTCAAGAGCAGCCTCTAAGTCAGCTTGCATATCAACTCTTCCCTTAATTTATTCTTCTTATTCATCAGTTTCTATTTCATTCTTATTCTGTGAACTACCGACAACTTCTACCCTGGAATTTTCTCCACGATCTCTCTAGTTCTCTATCTCTTCAACCTCCTCAACCTTAGACTCGTCTGAACAGTCACAATATTTTTAAAGAAGGTTATTCTTCTTAAAGAAATTTCTCTTGAACTGTTTCTTGCTTTTCCCATAGGCTGGAGACTTCTTCTTGGGAATTTAAATTTCATTGACATCATCATCCTCTTGGAACTTTTTGGGGCACCTTGCGGCAAGATGTACAAACTTTCCACATAAAAAACAAGCAAGTGGAAGCTTCCCTTTAAACTTTCCTTTTCCTATTTGAAGGTTTGAGGAGAGGAATGACATCACCTCATCTGTCTCTTCTTCTTCTTGAATGTCTTAAATGGTGAGCTTCTTCATGGCCTTGAATGAAAACTCTTTGGATTTTCCCATTTCCACAACATCATTATCATCATTTCTCATTTAATATTAAACAAGGGTGCTGTACAGGTTATCCAATGTCAAATATTTCGGGTCTTTATCTTCCAAAACCAAAACTTTTGGATTACACTGAGGTGGAATTTTCCTCAATATGCGCTTCACAATCTTTATGTCTTCAATAACTTCTCCAAGACCTCATATGTCCTCTACTACAACATTTACCCTATAAAAGAATGTATCAACAGAATCATTCGGGTTCATTCTCAGGTATTTATACTTGTTCCATAACAATTGCAGCTTTGCTTCACTGACCTTTGTATCACCTTCATATATATTTAACATCTTTTCCCACATAGCATGTGATGTTTTTCATGACATCACCTTTGTATAAATAGGATTGTATAAGGATCCTCCTAAAGCATTGATTCCCTTGGTGTCAACATCCAATTATCTTTTCTCATCTTCTCATAATGAACCACGGTTAATATCGGCTGTTATACCATGCATTGCTACTGTAAACACATCCATTCCCAAAGATCGGAAGTAGTGTTGCATCCGATTTTTCCATAGCAGAAAATTGTTCCCATCGAAGATCAGAATACCTTTATGATTGGTAACCTCCATTTGAGAGAGAATCACAGATATTAACCTTTCCCTATGATACCAATTGTTAGGTCCACTAGGCTAGATACCCTGAGAGGGGGGTGAATCAGGGTATGACAGATTAAAACAAATTCCCCTTTTGATCTTGTTTTACTGTTAGAAAAAACTCTCTTCTTTCTCCTTCCCAAAGCAGAGTATGAATAAAACTTAAATAATGCACAAGAAACATCGATTTTTTACTTTGTTCACCCTCACTAGGCTACCTCCAAGGAGCATACACCGACAGTGCGCTGATGTACCAATTTCACTATAAGCGCACTGCTGTTTACAAGTTCGAAGTAGACTCACTGTCCCTCTTGGTTTACAACCACTCACAATTTGAGAACTCACTTCTCTCTCTACTAAAGTGAGCTCACTGCTTCTTCAGAAGATCCACTCACAGTTTATAGACCTGTAGGTCTCTTCATTTTCATGAAAGAATGCATCCTCAACTATTGATAGATTCTCCATTAAAGTTCAAAGTTCATCCACTAATGAATACCCCTTTTCCCCTGAACACTGAGAAATTCCTTGTGAAAATACCTTCACAAAGCACCCGACTTCGCAAGACTCCCAATTTCACGAAGCTCAAACAAGACTTCGTGAAGCTCCTCCCTTTTTGCGAAGCACTCTCGCGAAGCACTCTCATGAAGCTCAAGACTTTACAATGATTAGGACATTGCAGAGCTCCTGCCTCTCCGCGAAGCACACTCTTTAGAGAACGTGACCTCGGGAAGTGCACTTCCTTTCATGGAGCTAGATTAGCCGCCGCGAAGGACCTCTCTTTCGCGAAGAACACAACCTTCACGAACTACCTTCACGAACCGAGAGAAAAATATTTTCTTCGAAAACTATCTACTTCTTCCGAGGGGGTCGACCTCTATTTATAGGCAATTCCACTAACCCTCGACCCTTCCGCGTGAAGTCAGCGCCCCATCATCACCAATCGTGATGCTCCGAAATTTTTGCTGGAATTCTCTCAAAATCGCGAAGCACCTCGGCAATTCTCGGATCACGGAGCTCGTCGTAATCGCGGAGCATTTTGTTAATTACCTCACACCGCCACCACAAAGCTCCCTCACATTTCCTTTCAACACTTCCATTCGTGAAGATCATCATAAACATGAAGCATCACCGTCAACATTTTTCTTCTCTTCGTGAAATCCAATCCATGAAGCCTATATTCACAAAACTCATTCCTTTTCCATATTTAAATAAGATCTTCAAGGATATCCACTTTTCACAATGCTTACCAACCTCCAAATTTTGGACACCAAAAATTTGGCCAACACTGGAAAACGACACCACCTTGTACTACTCTTTTGTACCACCTCCAGATCATCCATTCCTTTTTCATCATTCTTTGTCAACATTGGTTGTCAACAATATCTCTGGAACTTGAAAATTCACCATGGAAACCTGCTTTGTCAACAAACATAAGCAACCCAAAAATGCTGCAATGTTACCCTGAGGTATTTTTTCCCAATAAAGGTTCATTGGAGGTGTCGCGAGTTGATGTCGGTGAAGGTGATGAGGGTGCCAACATTTGTCACTTCCGCAACATGCTTTTGTAGATGGGCTCGTGCGTCATCCTTGTTCTTGAGTCTGAAGTATGTTCTTTGTTGGAGAGAACATTTCTCCACAATTATCACAAGATCTTTTTCCAATGAAATCCTCCAAACCAACAAAATAAATGAAGATCCAACTTATTAAAAATAATTCTAACAATTAATTAAAGTTGACACATTTAATTAATTGTAGTTGGCTCAGTTAATTGATTGGAGAGTTGAGAGGTTTTCCCCTATTAAGAGGGGTTCGGGTGGTCCCCACCCCCAAGAATTAAAATTGGGGGGTTTTCTAGCTTGTGCAGTCCCCACCTCCATAATTTCAAAAGAGAGGTTTCAAAAAGAAAAATAAAATGTCTAATTTTTTTTTATTCTCCCATGTAAAACAGAAAAACTAACTTCCTCCTTTGACCTACTACGATCGAGGTGAAGGTCTACTTAAGCGAATATCGGTGTTGTGAGTTCAATGGTGTCCTCGAATTTCAATTCTGAGCACCGATTCAAAAGTTACAAAAAACCCGCTCACACATTTACTGAACGTACAAAAAAAAGTTCAGAAATTTATTTTGGGCACACCGAGCCTCAGAATCATGCATCGTCAATTTTCGCAGACTCATAATATTTCCATATAATTAAAAAAAAATCACATGGAAAAATCCAGGTCTTTACATTTATAGAAGTTCCATATTATTGATGAATTTTGGAAAAAAGGGGTATTTTAAAATATTTTTGAATTCTTTAAATAATTAATAATGTGAATTTATTTTAAAAAATGGTTTTTTATAGTTGTGTTTGGTAATAAATTTAGAGTCTAATAAGATCAAATTAATTTTTAATGAATAGTAAAGTATGAATAGTAACAAACCCGTATGAATAGTAATGAATAGTAAATCGACAAAAAAAATAAACTTCACCCATGAATGTATAAATACATTTTAGACATCTTAAAAGTGAAAACACATTCATAGTATAAGTTTTGGTATTTTTGTATGTCATAAATATTTTATTTAAAATTTTATAATTAATTTAATAATTTAAAATGGAAATTTATTTTCATAAAATGTAAACATATATTGTTAATTTATTTTATTATGGTTATACGATAATTTTATGGGACCTTGATTACTTTCTTAAGGTGTTACAAAAGGAGTTATAGTTTTAAAGTAGTATTTTTGGAATTAATAATGATTTTATTTAAAAATTAAATTAAAAATATTTAGAAAATTATTTTCATAAAATGGAGTTTATTTTTGAATTTAGAGCATCAAAATTAGGTTAGAGTGAATTTCTGAGATTTTTCTGAAACAGATGATTTTTCAGTGAATAGTAAAAATACAGTTTTGAGTTTTGGGTGTTTAATGACATCATTGATGAGGTAATTATGATGTAATAAATCTGGAAGACTTTTGAATAGTAATATATGTTATGAGGCATCTCTAGTGGCCAATACCATGGGAAAATACCATGGGAAAGCCCATGGTTTTGCAAATACCACCTATGAGGTGTCCCTTGGAAATTAATTAAATATTCTCTTTTTTTTCTATAAATACCAAGGCATCCCCTCATTAATTTCATTCCAAAATCCTCCTCAAAGAATTTATATCCTTTTTAACTCTCAATGAGTCTTTCCAATGTTCACTCATGCCCCCCAAGGTCCCAAACTTCAAGATTTCAAATTTACTCTTCAAGGTAAGGGAAACTTTCACCCTCCTCTTTTAGTCATGATTTCCTTTAAGTTATGTCTTCCAGTTTCCATATTATTATGTGGGTGTATGTTCTTATCTATTATTATTACTATAAATTTCATTTCCAAATGATGATATACACTTTCGTTTTATCATAAATTTATTTTTTGAATTTTTAAGTGACGTCGTTAGGCTGCCGGATTTTCGTAAAAGAAATCACATTTTCTCTATTCTTTCAAGTTACATTTTCATGTGGTGTGTCCTTCCACAACATGAAATTATTTATTTTTATTCTATACCTCAACTATAAATGATTCATTTATTTATGGTATACCCTTGTCCCCTCTCTTTTTATTATTTTATAAAACCATGTTATATAGCCGTTATGCTGCAGAAATTTCGTCTCAAAATTTATCTATCTTTCTCTCAATAAATTCTCTTATCTTACTTATGTGAATACCCAGACCTATTTCATCTATATGGGTGTTCATAAAGACATAAAAATTATATATTTTATTCTGGAATTGACATACATATAACCCTCATTCCATTCCATGGGAGATAAATGACATAATGATCTTATTTTTAAGAACTTTTAAAATGTCACGATTTTGAAGTGAAACCCATTACATTTACTCTCTATTTGTTATTTATGAAATGTTTGATTATGATATATGTGGATAACATGAATATAAAGACATATTAAGGGTGCAACCTGATAGCGATCCAATGCATTGGGTAAAGAATTTAATCTCTAGAGATGACAAGTTTCACGATACCTTGGTGAATAAACTTGGTACTTTTTTTATGACACCTTAGGATGAACCTTGGTGATATGTTCATGAATATCTAAATGAAATTTTGTAGCCACATATTCAAGTTGTGATTAATTTTCTTTTTATTATGATATGCCTCTTTTTCCATTGCTAATGTCTTATGGTTTTCATCAAGTTTTTATTGATATCCCAAGTAAACTGATTCCCTTGATTTCCTTACTGGGCCATCAACTCACCCTTTCCTTTGATGTATGTATCCAGGTTATGAGTTGTATTAATTTTACATAGGATGAACTTTTCAAGAAGATTTTTAAGGGGATTGAAAATAGCGTTTTATGTTTTCATGTTTTATTGTTCCTGATTTCCAATACAGTAGACTTTAAAGATCATTTGTTTGTAAAATGTAATGAAAAGTTATGTAATAAAAAGGAAGTATGCCATAGTTGGTATCAAATTTTAGTTTAGTTATTTATGGAAAATAAGATATACAAAATTTAGGAGTAACCCAATAGAAAATTTTAAATATATGAATACTTTCTGGTATTTTGGTGAGTATTGAGTAAGTGGTTTATCATAAAAATACATCTCTGTCTGGATACGTGCAGGTAGAGGCGACTCTGACACATATGTACCTATGAGTGAAAACTCTTACAAGGAGTTTTGGTCTTGACACGGGGTATCCTGGTATATGATAACGAGCCTTGCTGCACTCTTTGTTACAACACTCTTGGGGGATATGTTTGGTTAATCATAAGATTTTTATGAATCATTATGAAGGATTTATAAAAAAAATGTAATTATTTAAAGCATAAAGTTTTAATAAAAAAAATGATTTATAGTTAAAAGATTCTTAAATGAAATAATCTTCTCACTAAGGTTTTATTATTTAAGAAAATGTAAGGAAATAGGAGGAACCATTAAAATGGTGACCGCAATGGACCATGCACTTATGACCCTCCGATGGAAGTTGGAATGGAAACTTTCATGAGAATGATGAACCAAATGACTCAAGTTATGGGAAATAACTTTAATAAAGTTGAGAGACCGATCTCACTATGAAGGGAACAAAATTCTGCTGAGTCCTTTATGCGTCAACGACCACCGACCTTCAGTGGATCGACTGACCCACTGATTACTGAAAAGTGGATCAACTCTATCGAGAAGATCTTTTCTATGCTCTGCTGTTCGAAGCAAGAGAAGGTCACCCTGGATGTCTATCACTTAGAAGAATAATCTGATCAGTAGTGGGAACTGATTAAAAACATGAGGCAAAAAGTGGAGGTTGAAGCTATGGAGTGGGAAGAGTTCAAAGGGATCTTATTCAGTAAGTATTTCCCTCGTTTCTTGAGAACAAGAATAGAGATGGAGTTTCTCGAGCTGAAGCAGATGAAGAATGAATCTGTGGGAAGATATGAGATGAACTTCACCAGGATTTCATGTTACACCTCTATCTTTGTCATGGATCCAAATGGTAAGGTTGATAGATTCTTCAGTGGACTGATACCTCATCTGTAGAAGAATCTAGCCAACTGAGACTATGATAGCTATAAGGAGATCGTGTAGAGTGCGATGAAAGTCGAGTTGGAGTTTGGTGAGATGTAATGGTATCATAAATCTAATGAATAGAATAGATCAATGGATCCCATCTTAGGGATGACCTTTGATCAAGGAAGAGGAGGCAAGCAAGTGAAATGTCCCCCGTGTAATAAATGTGGGAAGAAGAATTCGGGGAACTTCCTGCTCGGGAGTGGGAAATGCTACAAGTGTGGAAGAGATGGCCATATTTTGAGGAATTGTAATAGTGAGGTGAAACCTCAACTTCCAAACACTAACGACAAGTGGAAGATAGTGCAGACCCTACCTGATGTCCAGTGCTTTAAGTGTAGAAAACTTGGGAACTATTCCAATCACTATCCAAATATAAGGGCAATGGAGGGGAACCACCATCAGCCTCAGCAAAGGCCAAGGGAGAAAGGTCATGATTTGGATATCACGACAGATGATGTTGAAGCTACGAATGATTTGGTGGCAGGTACTCTTGTTGTTCTCTCAAATATAGAAAGTACTTTGTTTGATTCTGGTTATACATATTCCTTTATTTCCTCTAAGTTCGCAAAGAATTTAGAATCAACCCCTTGATTTTCTAAAAATAGAATTATCATTCAAGACTCCTGGTGGGATTATCTAAGCATCTTCAGTGTTTAGAAACTCTAGTATTTACTTTAGTGAGCACAATATTATCTCAAATCTAGAAGTCATTCCTATGATGGAATTCGACATTATAATAGGGATGGAATGACTCTCAAAGTATAATGCTATGATCAAATGCAGAAGCAAGGAAATCTCAGTAGTCATGAATGGAAAACCTACAGTTATCTTCTAAGGAGAGATATCTCAAATTGATCTTTGTCTTGAAGAACCTCCTATATCATTCTTTATGGATTTTATCGGTGAAAAAGATGAAGGAAATGAGAGTTTCAGGATAGAAAATATCCCCATAATCTTGGAATATGTTGACGTATTTCCTGAGGAGTTTCTTGGGCCTCCCCCAGAAAGAGAGGTATAGTTCTCCATTGAACTCATACCTGGATCTCATCCGATATTTAAGAACCCATATAGGATGAAAAATGTGGAGTTGGAGGAGTTAAAGAAACAACTCCAAGATCTTTTGGAGAAGGGTTTTATCGGACCGAGTGTGTCTCCTTGGGGAGAATCTGTTTTCTTTGTGAAGAAGAAGGATGGATCGATGCAGCTATGCATTGATTATAGAGAACTGAACGAGATCACAATAAATAATGAATACCCTCTTCCAATAATTTATGACTTATTTAACCAACTTCATGGGGCTAAATTCTTCTCTAAGGTTGATCGTTGTTCTGGTTATCGTCAATTGAGGCTGAAGAAAGAAGATATTCTGAAAACTGCCTTTCGATCAAGATATGGGAATTATGAGTTTATTGTTATGCCCTTCAGACTGACTAATGCACTTGATATTTTTATGGAATTGATGAATAGAGTCTTTAAGGACTGCCTTGATAACTTTTTGGTAGTTTTTATTGATGATATTTTGATATATTTCAAAAGTCGTGAGGAGCATGAGGATCATCTAAGGGTTATTTTGAAAACTCTATGGAAGGAAAGCATTTTAGGGAAGTTTAGCAAATGTGAATTATGGTTACAAAAAGTTGCTTTATTGGGGAACATTACTACCAATGAAGGAATCACAATTGACCCTACAAAGACAAAAGTTGTAGAGGAGTGGTCTCAACCTACAACAATAACTAAGATTCGTAGTTTCCTTGGACTAACATGATATTATAGGAGGTTTTTGAAAAACATTTCACGACTTTCTAATTCATTAACCAAGTTAACTCGAAAAGGGGTCAAGTTCATCTGGAAAAAGGAGTGTAAAGAAAATTTCCAAGAGCTGCAGAAGAGATTGGTAACTACACCCGGGTTAACTCTACCCTCATGTAGAGAAAGATTCATTATTTTTAGTGATGCATCTTTAAAAGGGATTGGGTGCGTCCTCATGCAAAATGACAAATTCATTGCTTATGAATCTTGACAATTGAAGTCTCATGAGAAGAACTATCTGTCACGACCCGATCTAACGGGGCTCGAGCTGTGACTTCCCAAGCCTGCCTCCAATAGACCAGGGGCTGATGAGTAGCGCCGAGTAGGCTATCACACACATGGTAGGAATTGGGCAAAGGTACCTGTACACACATACCCACATACACCTCCATGAAACAATGCATATATGTATATAAAAAAACTGAAAAGGGATAGTATGTATACATCTATCCCAAGCCAGAGTGAAACAGAAGTAAAAAGGTAAAAATAGGGCCCACCAAAGGAAAACTACAAAAGAATCCAACCTGCTCAGGAGGAAGAACGCTGCCAAAATCACATGCTGGTAAGATCCTCAGCACAGCTCTAGTAAACCCCCCTAGTTGGTCACGCACACTAAGCTTCGCCTGCTCCGGGTCCCTAGAACTTCGTCGAAAGTATTGTGGTCTGCACAAGACACAAACATGTGCAGGCAAAGACCGTGAAAGGGTGAGTATATAAAATACCCAATAGGCACCCCAAAAATCCCAAAATAAAAAGTGAGAAACTAAAAGGCAACAGTCAGATCATCCCAGCCAGAGGGAACCCAAACGAGAGAGAAACTCCACCTCGAGACCATCCTTGGCTAAACACAACTAGTCAGCACAGTTCAGGTGTATTCCCATACATACACCATGAACATCCACTCAGGTATATTCCCATATATATACCATGAGCAATCTAGATATACTCAAAATACACACCAAGCCTCATGAGGTTCCAACCTCATAACCTCCAACATGTACATAACTAGGAGAACACACTCCACGAGCTCTGTCATTCTAGATGACACTCATCCGAGAGATATACGCTCATCGAATATCATCACTGAGAACCTCACACTGAAACAATGGAAACACCAAACTACTCGGATTAGGGATCACTCCTAAGGTACGGTAGGGGATACAAAACTCCCACTCCGGTAACTCATAGATCTCACTGATAGGGGATCACTCCCAGGATCCACTGGGGGATACCACAACCCGATATGGTGCTCCACAGATCATGTCACATAGATAGAGGATCGTCTCCCATGTAAAGGTGGTCACGATGATACCGGAACCCTATATGGTATAACTCGTTATGTAGGGGATCGAAATGATGATGCACCAACCCTACCAGAACCATAAGCTAAGTAAGGGATCATATAACCAATGATGCCGCAACCCTATTATAAAACACATACTAAGTAGGGGATTGTATAACCAACGATGCCACAACCCTACTATGCATGGCCCACAGTGTAGGGGATCATATTTTCTATGATTACTCAAAATCTACAGGATTAACCTGCTAGATAAGGGATCAACACCCATGGATAAGCGATCATAGCAATACCAAGAACCTGATCTAGGGAAGCGAAGCTAGAGGATCCTGTTCCAAAACCACCAGAGGGATGGCACAACTCTAATAGAAATTCATCCTATCAAGGGGATCACAAACCTATACTAAGGTAATAATGCCAGAAAAACCCTCATAGGAACGAACCAAGGGAGTACACTCAACCACTGCTGGTCCAAACGTCGCTAACCTGAGCGACCAACATCGTCACCACATTGCGCACCTCCTATGCCTATACCAAGTCCACCATTGCGATCTACGTGAAAAAACACACAAGGCATGCTATTCATTTTCCCCGAACAGACTTACGAAGCATAAGTCGTAAAAACACAGCATACGCCTGGTAGCCGCCTTGTGGGGCACACACCTCGACCCCAAATTTAGGCAGCCAGATTACACCGTTGTAATACCCTTGAAAAAACACACAGAAACGAGTGTTCAAACACTCTAAACAGATGTCGGGTGAAAAAGTGACATTTCATCATAAAATGTAAAAAATGGGCCCTATGGGTCCCACACCCTATCTTTAGCCTGAACACTAAAAGGAGAATCTCAAAAAGTCTGCATGAGAACTAGGATCACACTTCCACTAATGACACATCAATCGGACATTCGGATCGCGAGGCACGTCCGTCGCAAGCTTTAATGATAATTTCTTATTATTAAATTAAAGTGTTTTGGGTCACCCACCTTCTAGCGCAAAACCAAAAAACCTCGACACCCATTTCAAAAAGTCCTTCATGAAGAGGCAAACCCATATCCATAGACGGCGCGTCAAACAGACACGCCGTTTAGTAGTTGTGTCCCTTAGAGCACAAGGGCCCCAACAGGGCCTGTCCACACCGACCGGCCCGGTCCAGACCAGCGGCTCACGGTCCAACTACGGGTCCGGTCCAGCTCACTGCGGCCCGCTGGCTGTAGACTATTCAAACACCACTGGACCCTTTGGGTTCAGTTCCTCCAAACAGATCGGCCAAGTGGCCGGTCTTTGTCTGTGCGCCACACCAGCAGGACCCGCCAAACACGGTTCCTTGTTTGCAGCTCCCACCCTGAGGTCAGCACCTCGGGCTCCTCCTATCGGCTAAGCGTGACAGGCCGAAGCCGCCGCTTCCCCCTTCACACTAGCATCGGCCAGCTCCGCCCGACGCTGCCCATTACTACATCTTGTCCTTTTATCAGCGCTAAAAACCGACATTAACAGCGCTAGAAAAGCGCTGTTAATGCCAACGTAGATAAAGGGGGCCCCTTTATCAGTTCTCTGAAAAACGCTGATAAATACCACCTTTATCAGCGCTAAAAAAAAGCGCTGAAAAAGGACCCCCTTTATCAGCCCTTTTTTTAGCACTGATAAAAGGGGGGACTTTATCAGCGCTATCTTGAGTGCTGATAATGGGGCCCTTTATCAGCGCTCTTTTAGCACTATTAAAGGAATCCTTTATCAGTGCTCAAAAAAGTGCAGATAAAGGCACCTGCCCCTGCACCTACACAACCAACACCGACACACCTACACACCTACAAAGAATAACACCTGCACACGAACCAAGAACCGAAAGACAACACAACACACACAATAATTTGACAAACAATTCTATATAAATTTACTTAACATCATGAATACAAAAAACACACTACTATATAAATTTCAAACAATGTTTTACATGGTTACAATTACAATTATCCAACAACAGTTATAAACATTAATGTTTCATCCTTTTATATCCGTGATCCCCTCTAAAATTTTTTCATCCACGATATTTTTTGTCGAACAAAGCATCCGAACTCGAGGAAAAAAATTAACCTATATAAGAAAACAAATATAATGTTAGTATTACAATAATGAAATAAATTAAAACATTAATATGAAAGAATACATTAATATGGAAATTTGAAACTAAAATATAGAAATGATAAACTCAAATGTTTTCATTCTGATAACAATGAAAGGGAATAATGTAAAATCAATATGTTTTTGGATGATTTATCTCATTTAATAAATACTGATTATTTATCTAATGAAAAGATTTATCGGTCACACCCTATGTTAGATTGAGGTGAAGTTTATTTTTACACGTCACAAATGACACATGTATCATTTTCCTAAAGTATCAAAACAATCCAAATGTGTTTTCTCAGTTTGCCGTATGTCACTTGTGTTGTTTTCTAAAGTTAATGTCAATTTGAAACTGATATCAGACACTTTTAGACATACCGGTCACACCGTGCATTGGATTGAGGTTTGGTTGATTCGTACATGTCAAAAATGACTCAGGGATCGTTTTCCTAAAGTATCAAAACAATCCGAACGTGTTTGCTCGATTTTCCGTATATCACTTGTGTTGCTTTCTAAAGTTAATGTCAATTTGAAAATGATATCAGACACTTTTAGCCATACCTATCACACCGTGCATCAGATTGAGGTGTGGTTGATTTGTAAATATCACAAATGACTCATGGATCATTTTTCCAAAGTATCAAAACAATCCGAATGCATTTTCTTGGTTTGTTATATGTCACTTGTGTTTTTTTCTAAAGTTAATGTCAATTTGAAACTGATATCAGACTCTTTTAGCCATACTAGTCGCACCGTGCATCGGATTGAGGTGCATTTGATTCATACACATCAAAAAATGACTCATGGATCCTTTTCCTAAAGTATCAAATCAATCCGAACGTGTTTTCTTGGTTTTCCGTATGTCACTTGTGTTGTCTTCTAAAGTAAATGTCAATTTGAAACTGATATCAGACACTTTTAGCCATACCGGTCACACCATGCATCGGATTGAGGTGCCGTTGATTCATACACATCAAAAATTACTCATAGATCATTTACCTAAGGTATCAAAACAATTCAAATGCATTTGCTCGGTCTGCCGTATGTCTCTTGTGTTGTTTTCTAAAGTTAATGTCAATTTGAAACTGATATCAAATACTTTTAGCCATACCGGTCACACTGTGCATCAGATTGAGGTGAAATTGATTCTTACATGCCAAAAATGACTCATGGATCATTGTCATAAAGTATCAAAACAATCCGAACGCGTTTTCTCAATTTTCTGTATATCACTTGTGTTGTTTTCTAAAGTTAATGTCAATTTGAAACTAATATCAGAAACGTTTAGCCATACCGGTCACACCGTGATTTAGATTGAGGTGAGGTTGATTCTTACACATCAAAAATGACTCATGGATCATTTTTCTAAAGTATCAAAACAATCCGAATGCGTTTTCTCAGTTTACTGTATGCCACTTGTGTTGTTTTCTAAAGTTAATGTCAATTTGAAACTGATATCAGACACTTTTAGGCATACCGGTCAAACCGTGCATCATATTGAGATGAGGTTGATTCTTAAACATCATAAATGACACATGGATCGTTTTCCTAAAGTGTCAAAACAATCTGAACATGTTTTTCGGTTTTCCGTATGTCACTTGTGTTTTTTTCTAAAGGTAATGTCAATTTGAAACTAATATCAGATACTTTTAGCCATACCGGTCTCACGGTGCATCATATTGAGGTGCAGTTGATTTCTATAAATCAAAAATGACTCATGGATTGTTTTCCTAAAGTATCAAAACATCCCAAATGCATTTTTTCAGTTTTCCGTATGTCACTTGTGTTGTTTTCTAAAGTTAATGTCAATTTGAAACTAATATCTGACACTTTTAGCCATACCGGTCACACTGTGCGTCATATTTTGGTACGATTGACTCATAAACATCAAAAATGACTCATGGATCATTTTCATAAAGTATCAAAACAATCCGAATGTGTTTGCTCAGTTTGCCATATGTCACTTGTGTTGTTTTCTAAAGTTAATGTCAATTTGAAACTGATATCAGCCACTTTTAGCCATACCTGTCACACCGTGTGTTGGATTGAGGTGCGGTAGATTTTTAAACATAAAGAATGACTCATGGATCGTTTTACTAAAGTATCAAAACAATCCGAACACGTTTTCTTGGTATTCCATATGTCACTTGTGTTATTTTCTAAAGTTAATGTCAATTTCAAACTGATATCAGAAACTTTTAGCAATATCGGTCACACCGTGCATTGGATTGAGGTTCGGTTTATTCTTACACATCAAAAATAACTCATGTATCTTTGTACAAAAGTATCAAAACAATCCGAATGCATTTTCTTAGTTTGTCGTATGTCACATGTGTTGTTTTCTAAAGTTAATGTCAATTTGAAACTGATATCAGACACTTTCAGCCATACCGCTCGCACTGTGCATCGGATTGAGGTGTGGTTGAATCTTACATGTCACAAATGACTCAGGGATCATTGTACTAAAGTATCAAAACAATCCTAATGCATTTTCTCAATTTTCCGTATGTCACTTGTGTTGTTTTCTAAAGTTAATGTCAATTTTAAACTAATACCAAACACTTTTAGCCATATCGGTCACAATGTGTGTTAGATTGAGGTGCAGTTGATTCGTACACATCAAAAATGACTCATGGATCATTTTACTAAAGTATCAAAATAATCCGAATGCGTTTTATCAGTTTGCTGTATGTCACTTGTGTTGTTTTCTAAAGTTAATGTCAATTTGAAACTGATATCAGACACTTTTAGCCATACCTGTCACACCGTGCGTCAGATTTAGATGCGATTGATTTTTAAACGTCAAAAATGACTCTTGGATCATTTTCCTAAAGTATCAAAAAAATACGAATGCGTTTTCTTGGTATTCCATATGTCACTTGTGTTGTTTTCTAAAGTTCATGTCAATTTCAAAATGATATTAGACACTTTTATCCCTATCCATCACACCATGTGTTGGATTGAGGTGCGGTTGATTCGTACATGTCAAAATAACTCATGGATAATTATACTAAAGTATCAAAACAATCCGAATGTGTTTTCTTGGTTTCCCATATTTTACATGTGTTGTTTTCTAAAGTTAATGTCAATTTGAAACTGATATCAGACACTTTTAGCCATACCGGCCGCACCGTGCATCGGATTGAGGTGTGGTTAATTCGTACACGTAAAAAATGACTATGGATCATTTTACTAAAGTATCAAAACAACCATAATGTGTTTTCTCAGTTTTCCATATGTCACTTGTGTTGTTTTCTAAAGTTAATGTCAATTTTAAACAGATATCAGACACATTTAGCCATATCGATTAGACCGTGCATCAGATTGAGGTGAAGTTGATTCGTACACGTCGAAAATGACTCATGGATCATTTTCCTAAAGTATCAAAACAATCTGAATGCATTTTATTTGTTTTCTGTATGACACTTGTGTTGTTTTCCAAAGTTAATGTCAATTTGAAACTGATATCAGACACTTTTATCCATACTGGTCACATCGTGCGTTGGATTGAGGTGAGGTTAATTCTTAAATGTCACAAATGACTCATGGATCATTTTTCTAAAGTATCAAAACAATCCGAACACATTTTATCAGTATTCCGTATGTCACTTGTGTTATTTTCTAAAGTTAATGTCATTATCAAACCGATATCAGACACTTTTAGCCATACCAGTCACAACGTGCATCATATTGAGGTGAGGTTGTTTTTTACACATCACAAATGACTCATGGATCATTGTCATAAAGTATCAAAACAATACGAATGCGTTTTACTGGTTTTCCGTATGTCACTTGAGTTGTTTTCTAAAGTTAATGTCAATTTGAAACTGATATCAGACACTTTTATCCATACTAGTAACACCGTGCATCAGATTGAGGTGCGGTTGATTCATACACATAAAAAATTACTCATGGATCGTTATCCTAAAGTATCAAAACAATCAATATGAATTTTCTCAGTTTTCCGTATGTCACTTGTGTTTTTTTCTAAAGTTAATGTTAATTTGAAACTGATATCCGACACTTTTAGCCATACCAGTTGCACCGTGCATCGGATTGAGGTGCGGTTGATTTTTACATGTCAATAATGACTCATGGGTCATTGTCCTAAAGTATAAAAACAATCCGAACACGTTTTATTGGTTTTCTGTATGTTAGTTGTGTTGTTTTCTAAAATTAATGTCAATTTGAAACTGATATCAGACACTTTTAGCCATACCGGTCACACAATGCATCAGATTGAGGTGCGGTTGATTCGTACATGTCAAAAATGACTCATGGATCATTTTCCTAAAGTATGAAAACAATCTGAATACATTTTCTCAGTATTACGTATGCCAGTAGTTCATAAGAGTCTCTCATTAATTTATTCTTTACTAGAAACTCAAATCATTTCTAAAACCATTCTTCATAATCTAAGGATATGAAACATAAGAAAGGGTGATCATAGGTGCTCAATAAGTGTAAACAAGGGAGATATCAATGATCATATAAAGATAAAATAATTAGTAAGAATTCACCTTCATTGTCCTATTTGTTTACATTCTTCCATCAGGTACGCTACCCATTCGTTTCTAGACACATCTATATCATCTTGTGAATAGGAGTTTTTGCGATAGTCATAGTAGTACAGAAAAAATATAAATACATAAAGTATTAATAATCATTTTAAATGAACTAGTAATTATTTTCAAAAATACCTCTTCAGGGATGCTAGTTTGTTCATGAAATATAATCTCTTTCATAAATTTACAAACATAATAACGACATTCCTTTCCGTTTGTTTGTTTCGGACACTACAGAAACATCGAGAAAAATAAGTAATCTGTTTTGATACGAATTTTGATAGTGTAATATAATTATATATACCCTGATACTTGTCTATTTGTAGATCTCATGCACCTTGTCGTCCTTAGGCCCTGGATTCATTCTAGCCTTTAGATTATGTTCATACATCGCCCTATCATAACAAAATCCTCCTTAAAAGATAATATAAATTATATAACTAGATATTTAGTTCTAAAATTTTGGATCTAGTGTATTAAAAATTGACAATCGTCATCATGTGTGGTCGGTTTGTTGGATATTCATGCAGTGAATCCAGAAAATAAATCTTTGGAGTATCCAAATTGACTGCAATGAGCTTCCAATGCTGCCTAAAAAACACAAAAAGGAATAAGTAATGATAGAAATGAAAATATAATTGATATGATTAAAATGTAGAGTTTTAACCTTGCAACGTTGGTATTAAAAAGAGCCCGTCAGTTGTAATTTTTCATTGAAACATTCTGAGCAGGTTTGACATTAATTTATCCTGAAAATCAGAATCTATTTCTTTTTGTTTTGTAGACATGGTGTGAGGACTAACGAGTCAAAATTTGTGTTCATGGGAAAATCCCTTCAATTGTTTTTCATATATACGCCTGTGAAAAATATGAAATGTATTTATCCATAATTATCATAGTATATCAGCTTCTGTAAAATCAAATCATGAAAACATACCTCATGTATACATTTATAACTGAGGCGCCTAGCCAGTCGTATGTGATGATTTCAGCTACAAAGGAAGCACTAAAGAAATCTAATGTTTCCTCTCCATACATATATTTTTCATAAAAAATTGTGTGATTATTTCCGCCTTTCATTTTCGTATCCACATGAGCTTGCAATGATATTAAATGTGGATATAGAACGAGCGGGGTGAAGGTGCTCTCAGTAGATCGTTTTGATCGGTTGGTTGATCCTTTTGAGCTACTCTTTCATTTAAGCTCTTTCCTTTTGTCCTTCTGTAATAAAATTAATTGGTTCAACCCTTTTCTAATTAAATGTTAAAGGTTCTTCTTAAAAAATGAATTGGAAATGAATATCTCCTGGTTGAAATGTTTTTTACAAGATTCGACGGCCATGCAACGAATGTTCCAATATCTTTTTCCACCGTATGAATGTCATAATCGTCATTTGGAATGGGTAGCTCGGTGCTAAGATCATGAGCTACATTAATTGACACTTTGACATGAACAGTTGGAAGTGGTTTGGAGTGTAGCGTGTCATTCTGCGTATTGAACACCATAGCCCTCGCTACAAGGCGATGGGTGGGAGTTGACAGATATAAATCACAGTCATTTTCACCCTATAGATTATTATTACAAGAAAGGTATCAATGTCTATGTGATTCAAATTTTGTAGAAAAAAATATTAGAACATTGATTACCTCGGTTAAGTTAGGTCTTTGAGGGGAATGGATCGCCTCAATGATGGTGGGGGGTGGGGCTGGATCTTCTTGCGTGGGTTGTTCTTGAGTTGTTTCTTCTCTTCGCCTCTCCCCCATCAAAGTTGCTAGCAAATCTCCCTGAATTTGGAATTTTTCTTCAAGGGTATCTAGTCTATCTATCATCATTTTCATTTCTTTAGTTTGATCCTCTTTTTTTTTATGAAAATATGTTCGGGGTGTCACCCCAAAACCCGCACCTCTGACGCATCCATACTGTTCTGGCTGTTTCAAGGCCGCTGAAAGTATGTCCGCATCCGGTGCGGGTGTGGTTGATTCCTGTGACTATGTCAAATAGAAAATATGGGAAAATTAGTAATCACAATTATGTAATATTTATTTAAAGCAAAAAAAATTTATATTATGTCATACTTACACATGTTTCCCACACTTTTTGTGTGTTTTCATCTACCAGTTTTCCCTCTTTATTAACATGAGTCTCCTTCCATAGCACATGGAGTGGGATGGAAGTGGATTGTGATTTTGATTCATCAATCTAAATATAAATAGAAAAACATGGTTACAGTGTTGTTTTATGTCACATAAAATTATTACAGTACTTTTAAAATACGTACCAATTGTTTTTCAATTGAAGCGTACCCCATCCTTGCTTTATAGTAGGGGTACACTAGTTTTGTTGCCCGTTCTTTATTTTCAGCACTCAGTTGCTGTTTCATAAATAAAAATCCTTCAATCAAAGTGATGAATATAAGAAACGTTAAACAATGTTTTACCAAACACAATGTACCTGAAAAGTCTGCTCCGCACAACGGTTGCAAAATGCATCCCACGCTCATTGGGATGTCAAGTGTGCATAAAGAAGAGGTTGGTGAGGCTTGATTTTCCCTTAAACATATTTTAGATGAAATTTCATTAAAATGGTGTGAAAGCCTCTATGAACCCTCCCTGCCAGTCTTAATACAAATTCTTTGTGCGAGACATCTACTATAAATGCACTCTGTAAGAGATGATGAAGTGTTAGTAAATATTTCAGTATTTTATTTTATTTTATTTTAATAAATTAAATAAATGATATCATAATGTTACCATAATCTCTTCCCACATTAATGTTTTTAGCCCGCTGAAAACATGGTGCCACGACACTATATTAATTGGCATGCATTGATGAGTGACGATTCCAATGTAGCTACTAAACATGGCTTTGTTGGGGTTTACATGCTGGACTTTCTTATTCCATCCCACCTCATATTTGATGACTTTTGATTTTTCCTTAAGGATTTTGGCTAAAACTGTCAAACTACGGTGCACCTATTTTTTTTGTGTCCCTAGGGTTTCATTGCCTACCATTTCCTTGGTTTCTGCATCATCATTATGTTCCTCCGAAGCGCTAGCATTGACACTAGGACCAGCAACAATAAGTTGAGAAACCTATTGTACCTCAGCAGTGGGACCAGCTGCAATAGGTTGAGAGACCTGTTGTACCTTAGTAGTGGGACCAGCTGCAACAGGTTGAGAAACCTGTTGTGTCTCAGGATTGGGTGCATCATCAGGTGTAGAAGTTATTATCTGCAGAAGTGGTTAAAAATTTAATTTAGATCACATAAAATCAGCAGAAAACAGATAATAACATAATGTAGCACAATCTATATTACAATAAAAAATAACCTGATTATTGGACTCTCTTTTTTTAAAGGATGAAGGGATTTGACCCCTCTATCGACTATCCATATCCCTTCATTGTGGTCTCTTCTGACTTAAAAAACATCATCTACATAGGGACCACTGCGAAATGATTGCGAATTCCCAATGAAAGGGTCATCCTCTGTTGCATTCTCATCTGACCCTTCAGTTGTTTTGGTCGATAACATAACAATTGACCAGTTTCGGTTTGCGGGATCTGGAAGATAAAATACTTTCGCTGCATGTGATGCCATTATAAACGGTTCGTCTTTCTCCCATTCCTTATTGAAATAAAATTTCAAGAATCCCAATGCATCCATTTTAACAGCACTCATGTTATCAACCCACTTTCATTGAAAAATCGGAACTTGGAGTTCCATATAATCCAACTCCCATATTTGTTTTATGATGCCAAAGTATGACATGTTCACATAAATTGGATTTCTTTTCTTAGCACCGGAAAAATGTATCGCTTCAGCCACAAGTGTAACCCCACTATTCTGCATGGTACTATCTTCATCATGTTCGTTAGTATAAAATGTATAACCATTTACTGCATAATCATTGTAAGATAATACATACACTCTTGGTCCTCCGACTATCCATTGAAGTCGTTCTGAAATTGACTCTGGATTTTCATCTGACTTCTTAAAAATATGGTCCTGAAACCATCCTATAAACTATCGATTATGTGTATCTAATATCCATTTTTCATCCCTAGATGGATTCAAATGCCTAATAATTTATTTGTGGGGTTCAACATATGGGTCAACATTGAAACTGTTATGAAAAACATAAAGGTGAGCCTACTCCCGATCTGTAATATTGATTGTGAAAACCTGTCTTACAGAAATTACTTCACCCTCAAGCCGCCTAGTGTGACGAGATTTCAGTAGGCCAATGCTTTCCACACCAGAGAGGTATTCGGTACAGAATTCAATGACTTCCTCAATATTATATCACTCTGCAATACAACCCTTTGACTGACTTTGATTTTTGACATACCCTTTCAAAATATTCATATACCGTTCAATGGGGTACATCTATCTATAATGTACAGGGCCACATAGTTGAATCTCTCTCACCAAGTGGACCATCAAACGAACCATCATATCAAAAAATGAAGGCGGGAAGAACATTTATAATTCACATAATATGACAGAAAATTATCTTTTCATTGTTGGAAATTTCACCAGGTCTATAACTTTGCTGCATATAGCTTTGAAGAAGAAACATAGTTTTATTAATGTATGGAGGACATTCTTGGAAAAAATGCAATGTAAAGAAATAGGAATGAGATCAAGCATCGAAACATGGTAGTCATGTGATTTCATACCTTTTAACTTCAAATCTCTAATTGACACAAGGTTCCTGATATTTGACAAATACCCCTCTAGAACCTTTACGTCATTTAAGAAGTTGAAAAACTGATATCTCTCCTGCCTGGAAAGAGTGTAAGCAGCAGGAGGAAGAAATGTTCGTTTTTCACCCTTCACTGGTGCCAACTCTTCTTGTATTCCCATCTAAACCATGTCCAACCTAGCCTTAATTATATCGTTTGTTTTTCTAGGTGTATTTAGCAACATGCCGATGACACTATCAAATACATTTTTTTCTACATACATAACATCAAGAAAATGTCTGACATACAGAAAATTCCAGTATGGTAATTCAAAAAAAACTGATCTCTTTTTCCAACTGATTTTTGTATGGTTTTTCGAAGCTGGTTGACCAAAAGTAGTGTCCACATTTTTAACTTTCTCAAACAATTGATCACCTGTTAGTGGAGACTGTGTTGTACGTTCTTATGAACTTCCATCGAATGATGTCGTCCAAGATCGATACTTATGTCATCAGGGTAGAAATCTACAATGTCCTAGAAACATGGTTTTCGATGAATGTTTCAACCTAATTGATTGTGTACCTTGTTCGAAAATGGGACCCCCTTGAGTTACTTTAATGCTATATCCTGAAAAATTTCCATAAGTAGGGAAGTCATTTATCGTCCCGTAAAACATGGCTCTCAAAGTGAAATCTTCCCTCTTGTAAGCATCATACAATATAACACCTGAATCCCACAATAATTTCAAATCTTCGATCAATGGAGCTAAATAAACATCAATATCATTACCTGGTTGTTTTGGTCCTGATATAAGCATAGATAACATGATGTATTTTTATTTCATGCATAACCACAGTGGTAAGTTATAATTTACCAACATAATCGGCCATGTAATGTGACTGTTTATTTGAAAACCAAAAGGATTCATTCCATCTATAGATAATGTAAGATGAAGGTTTCTCGACTCGTTTCCAAATTCAGGATACTCATGATCAATTCTGTTCCACTGAGGAGAGTCTTCCGGGTGACGTAGTATCCCATCTATAATTCTTGTATCTGCATGCCATGTCAATTGTCCTACAGTCTTCTCACTTCCACATAGGCGCCTAAACCTTGGAATGATTGGAAAGTACCATACAACTTTAGTAGGACTAGATTCATCTTTCTTATATCGAGAAGCACCACAATTTGGGAATTATTTTAGTGATTTGTGGTCCTTGAGAAATAGTATACAGTCATTCAGGTAGGTGTGTATTCTTTTATAGATCATACCCATCAAGCGTAGCATTCGTTTGGCATCGTATATTTGGCTCAGGAGCTCATTATCTTCTGGGAGCATGTCATTCAAGAGAGCAAGTAGTTCCATAAAACTGGCATCACTCCTCCCATTGTCTGCTTTAAAATTATATAGCTTGAGTACGGCTGATAGTGCTGTATATTTAGTGCAACCAACATACAATGGCATCTTTGCACAACTTTTTACCTTCTCAAACAATTTTGGGCAATCGCAAAGTTCATCTTCGATGGTCCTTTTCATTTACTCAATATGATCTTCATCATTATTCACATTTTTAATCACATCCTCCATACGATCATCTTCATTGTTCATGCTTGTAATCATATCAGATGATCCATAAAACACAGTGTTATCCCAGCCACTACTATATTCATTGTTTCCCCATGTTTATTCCAACATGTATAACTCTGATCTATTCAGTGTCAGATCAAGTGTTCTTCCAACTCATCTGGACTAATTTATTTTTAATAACAACAGTGTAAACAAGGAAAAAGGATTTGAGAAGGGTCATATGCATGATCTTTTGAAAACATGATAAACTCTTTCACGCCTTCTTCATTCTATTTTATCAACCGATTGGAATTCATACAATCTTTATTTATATTCATCCTATTTGAAATACAAAGGATGGGTATATAGGTTAGGGGAGAAGGCATATGAGTATAATTTAAATAAAAAACTAGATACTTCCAAAATAGGGCAGGGTGTACTCATTAATAGAAAATCTTGAGTGGTTCTTGGGATTCATCCATTCTCTTCCTCTCTTCGATCCCCCATGATGAGGTGTGGTTCCTGAGAGTTTTTTATAGTGCGTTAGTGAGTTCTTCCCTCATACTTCCTCTATTAATATTATCCTTTATTTCCCTATGATTTGGGTTGATTTTAACTAGGATTTTTGTGATGATTTCACTATATCATCTTCAAATCAATTCAGATGATGTAGATTTTTTTTGTATTCGCTAGAGGTTATCCTTGTATGATGAATGCACCATGTTTTGTGTGGTTTAGGTGGTGTTGTGTTTCCCAGTGAGTTTTTAAAAGATTATTCCTAATTATATTAAGGTGAATAATTAATTATAAGTTTCTATAATTAATTATTTGGGAATTGTGCCTTGAGATTGGGTCTCAATCATTGGTACAAGATTAAATAAGGAATGTATAGTCTTGGTTGAGGATGAGTTGATCTTGGTGAAGGGGTTACTATATTTTTTGAGGTAGGTGGACCCTATAATACAAGCCCATGTTCTAATTTATGCATGATTGTGCATTCATGCATGAGTATATGTGTTACAGTGAAAGGGATCGAAATCAAGAGAAACCTAGGTAAATAAATAGGGTGTTTTTGATCCACCAAGAGATAGAGTGAGGGTTTTATTGAATGTTTGTGATTTTGTGATCATCTAGAGATTATGTATCCATGGAGGTGAGGTTTCTAGTTGTGTTTATGAGAGGATCGGGTTTGGTATGAGATTTGTATATCCTAGTTAGGTTTTCTAAGGCTATTTGAGTAGGTATTAGAGTCTTAGGCCTAAAGAAGATGGATAATATAGTTTTATATCTCACATATGATGGGGAACACCATCTTAAGGATATATAAGAGTCATAGTGTGTGTGATGAGTAGGATATTCCATATAGGGATTGGTGAAGTGTGACATAGAGGATTTCCTCCTTATAATTGGATTAAGATATCTCCAAGGGGAGATATGATATGGTACCTAAGTGAGGGTCATGGTAATAGTCTGGATGAATTAGCATAGGGTATCCAAGGCTCTTTGTGTGATTTTCTTAGGATGGTCATTATTTAGTTTTAATGAGTTTTAATTTGGGAATTAGAAGATGATATAAACTAGACTATCGAGGCCTAGATCAAGTATAGCATGTGAGTTGTGACATTACCATGTAGATATGAGTGTGTGTTGGCATCAATGAGTAGAGATGGGCTAGGTTTTTAGAACCCAATAGATTCCCTTATAGGTGGAATTATAATGTTGATAGGTTGGGAATAATTTTCATGTATAACAAAGATGGTTTTAAGGAGATTATTATGCAAGGCTAAATGGATGGTGACTTTTATTATTTATGGTCAGACCGACTAAGATATTGGGACTTCATATGACTTTCACCTAGTTAAAGTATGATCATCCATGGGTCCCACCTATTGATGATGTGGTTTAACTAGTATGAGAGGTTGGCTATCTAGATACCCTCATTAAGATTACTATTTATATGTTTTGTGGCATGAGAGAAGATGGATGGCCTTTATTTAAGTGATAAGGTGTTGGTAGGACCCTACTTTGAGTGGGAAGGCATTGGTCAAAGGAAATTGGTGTGTGACTTCCATGGGATCCACCTATTTATGGTGAATTTTGACTTGTGATAGAGGTTGATATTGTGATTACCTCCTTAGATCATTTTTGTATGATAATACGATGTGAGATATAGAAATGGGGATCACTTAGTATTGGTTTGGAGTAGTTTTGTGAGAGGTTGTCTATAGAGATTCCCTCCTCAAATTGTTTTTTATGTGATGTGATGGTGAGACCCACCGTAAGTGAGAGGGGAGCATCTACTATGTTGTGGAATTAGAGGATATGTGAATCACACCCAATGTGATAGGTTGGTGGCACTGCTATGTTATAAGAAAGGATGTGATATTAAATTGGTATATGACCCAACCTAGAGAGAGTGGGTAGTGGGCAGGAATTAGTAGAAACCCTATTAAGGTTTGTTTTTTTAAAACCCAAGGAGAATAGTGTACAATATAGTGTATAATATAGAACATTCTAAACATATGTCTCATCCCGTTGGCATGCCTCACTTGATGACATGAACTCAACAACATGGACGGTTCAAACCCTACCTGGACTAACTATGGGGTAGTATCCAAAATCAGAAAAATATCCATACTAAGGGCCACTAGACGGAGTGAAATCCTAATCTATTGTAACAACATTTCACAAAAAATAATATCTCTATTTAGGTTTCTATTACAAGGAAATAGTTTGGAGAGCTAATCAAGATCAAACAAGTAACCAACCACATATACATGTGTCACACACACAAGAATCACACATAAGAATCATGCCAAATCATAATCAATATCAATATTGAAAATAAATTCAAACATAATTAATTACTGAAAATTAAATTTTACTCACCTTAAGGAGGAGGACCCGGTGGAAGAGGAGGAGGAGGTGTTGACAACGAAGGTAGCAGAGGCAGCATGGTGGCAGTGGAGGCAGTGGAGGCAGTAGAGGCAACAGAGGCAGCTTGGAGGTAGTGGATGAAGCAGAGGCAATAGAGTAGGTGGTGGAGGAGGAGGAGGAAGAGGTGGAGGAGGAGGAGGAGGAGGCCGTAGTGGAGGAGGAGGAGGAGGAGGATCCATGGTGGAGGAGGAGGAGGAGGAGGAGCGGTGAAAAGAAAAGGAGGAGAAGAAGTAGGTGCCGAAGGAAGAGAATGAGGCGACATCCACAACAGAGGAGGAGGAGAAGGAGGCAGTGACAGAGAGGATCCAGCGGCAGAGGCATAGGGTAGGGCTTCCATGAGAGCTTGACAGGGTGCAGGGAGGGGGAGGCACGGTAGGAGGAGGATGAGGAGAAGTAGGTGCCGGAGGAGGAGAATGAGGCGGCGACTATGGAAGAGGAGGAGGAGAAGGAGGCAGTGGGAGAGAGGAGGCAGTGGCGAAGGCACAGGGTAGGGCTTCCGCGAGATCTTGACAGGGTGCGGGGAGGAGGAGGAGGACCTGGTGGCCTTTATAAATCCCGCATGGACCATTATCAGCGCTAGTAAAAAGCGCTGATAAAGGGGGTCTTTATCAGCACTAAAATGAAAAGTGATGATAAAGATCCCCTTTATAATCACTTTTTTAGTGCTGATAAAGGTAGGAATTTATTAGTGCTCATAAAGGATGTATTTATCATTGCCTTTCATTTTAGCGTGGATAAAGATCCACTTTATCAGCACCTTTGTAGCACTGATAAATCCGTACTTTATCAGCTCTAATAAAAGCGCTGATAAATGTATAAATTTAATAATTTTTTTATATTATAATATATTTATTTAAAATGATATTTATTATAAATATATATATATTTATTAATAATTATAACTCTAAATAAATATATCTTTATTTATTCTTATAAGATTATAAGAAAAATAGTTATTATATTTATAATCATATAAATATATAAAATAAATATATTTAAAAGATTACAAATCTATTAATTATATATAGTTAAATATAATTATAATTAAAAATGTATTTGAAAGGTATATTTATATATATATCATTGAAAATATAATAAAATATATATTTAGTTTTTAAATATAATGTAATTTTAATTACAAGTGTACATTTTTTAGAACATATATATTATATGGGTAACATAATGAATTATAAATCAATAACACATCAACGTGATATGTAATTATAATCTATAAATGAACATTATTCATGCACATATATGATCACATAACATATACGCATGATATATTCATTGACCCCAATTCATTGGAAAACACATATATATTGAATAATTTTAATTATACATATATATTAAAAAGTATTATATATTTATAAATAAAACAAATACATTAAATATAAACAAATATAATAAATATATATATTAAATATATAGAATTAATAAATCTAATAACTATAATGAATTAATAAATCTAATAAATCTAATAAATCTAATAAATATATTTATTATTAATCTTATAATTATTTAATTATATATATATATATATATTTAGTTATAACATGTGTTTTTTATTTAATGTATACAATAAAAACTATTTTTGAAAATAAATATAATAATATCATATGAAGTAAAGTTCTGATAAATGTAACCTTTATCAGTGCTAAGAAAAGCGCTGATAAAGGGATAATTAAAGCGCTAATAAAGGGTACACCTTTATCAGTGCTTGTTTTAACACTGATAAAGGGTACATTTATCAGCTCGTTTATCTAAAGTTGATAAAGGCCTACCCCTTTATCAGTAATTTTCTGTTAGCACTGATAAAGGTAGGCGCCTGCCTTGCCCGGTTTTGTGGTAGTGGCTGTCTGCATCTCCGCTGGCTCTGCCTCTGAATGGCCCGCTCGGAGCTCGATGCTACGCTGACCACCTACTCAGCTCCTCCAGTAGACACCGCCACACCGCACCGGCCCCTCCAAGCTCAGCCTCGACCTGTTGCACCGCGCCGAAGCCCTGCCCCATCCTTCCTTCACGCCAAGCACCTCCGGTCGACGCTGCCCATCCGAAGTCCCGCACTGCCGCTCTGGACCTCGACGCTACGCCACCTACCGCGACCGCCACACGCCGCCACCGGCGGTGATCCGGTGGCCCCTACCAGGGACTACCGAGACTCCTCACATTACCCAAAATAGAAACCGCAGGAATATTAATGATCCTTACGATGAGGGTCTCACAGAACTGGCCTCCGCTCGTTGATTCGTCAAGGTTTTTAGGTGCCAAATAATTACCGGGTCAAACCATGAAGAACGGGTGAAGAATGCTCAAGAACGGGATTTATAACGGGGATCAGACGATGGACGTGTTCATTTTTCCGTCGTCTTAATTCTAAAATTATAGAATTTAAATGAAGACTTTTTCAAAAACTCAAGAAATTGACGAAGGAGCGAAAAAAATCAACAGAAAGCCTACATCGATCCGGTCATTCATCGTTGTCGAGACACCTGCTGTGATCCCACTTCGATCCACCAGAGTTTGCTCCTCAATCTAGCGAATAATGATGAAGAACACTGAAGAACGTTTGAGAGAGAGAGGGAGAGAGAGAGAGAAGGGAAAATGGGTTCTCCCCTTAATTCCACACTTAAGTGGAATTTATAAACTCTCTGAGACTCTGCCGATGGGTGCGGATTCTGAAACCTCAACGCCCGCCTATTTTATATCACGCCTAGGAAAAACACCCAATTTCAAACTCAACAGAAGTGTAGGATTTCCATTCCAAGAATTCATTCGAAAGTTATTTGAAAAGAACACCAATGATAAAAATCACTAAGTTATTATTTCAAAATGACGATTTTTCCCTTAGGTGACATCTCTCACAGTAGGCCCGCACCTGCAACTTTTACACATATTCTAAGGTAAATGGCACGCTTAGGACGCAACCATGCCCTCTGATTTCCGATCCAAGCTATCGTTTAAGAGATTACTCATTCTCGACTTGCGCATAGTATAAAAATACTTAATATTTTTATAAAATTAATTCCAGGCACACTGGGCCTTGGAATCGAATTCCATCTTCGCTCCTAGGTCTGGAATTATTCATAAAAATATTCCAAAGTCTGACAGGGCCAAGACCCAAGTTTCTAGATATAAATGATCTGGAGCTGGATGTAGTTGGTTTTTCTATGAAGATATAGAGGCACTATCTTTATGGGGATAAATGTGATATATACACAGACCATCAAAGTTTGAAGTATATTTTCACACAAAAAGAATTGAACTTGAGACAAAGGAGATGGTTGGAACTTCTCAAAGACTATGATTGTTCAATTAATTATCATCCCTGAAGAGCAAACAAATTCGCTGATTCATTAAGTAGGAAAGACCTAGTTGTTATTTCCATGATGATGATTCAAAGAGATCCTTTGATCAATGACCTAATAAAACTGGACATGAGAATTATAAGGGAATGGACATCATCAATCATAAGCCAAATGATTTATCAACTGTAATTACCAGAGAAGATCAAGAATGCTAAAAAAGAAGACCCTTTATTACAGAAGAAGTTTGAGGTTGTGACGGATGAGAATTTTTCTGAGTTCAATATTGATCAAGAAGGTGTAATAAAATTTCATACAAGACTATGTGTTCCATCTATTCTGGAAATAAAGAAGGACTTGATGGATGAATCTCATAGCTCTACTTTCTCTATACATTCTGGAAGAAAAAAAATGTATAGGGACCTTCATGATCATTATTAGTGGGATAATATGAAAAGAGAGATTGCTGACTACACTTTAGGGTTCCTCCTATGTCAACAAGTGAAGGAAGAGAGACAACTTCCTAAAGGTGTATTGTAACCACTATCCATACCATCATGGAAGTGGGACAATATCACTATCGACTTCATCACTAGTCTCCTAAGAAATTCCAAAGGAAACAATGCGATATGGGTTATTGTGAATCATCTCACCAAGACTTCCCATTTTATCTCCATTTTGGAAGATTTCCCTCTTGATCAACTTGCCAGGATTAAATGAAGGAAGTGGTAAGGATGCCTGGAGTTCCACTTTCTATCGTATCTGATCATGATCCAACATTCACATCAAAATTCTAGAGAAGTATTCAACATGCTATGAGCATTGAATTGAATTTCAGTATGGCCTATCACCCCCAAACTGATGGCCAATCTAAAAGGACTATTCAAAAACTTGAGGACATTCTAAGAACATGCTCAATGGAATTTAAAGGTGGATAAGATCAACATCTCCCTTTAGTTGAGTTCTCTTACAAAAATAACTTCCACTCAAGTATTCAAATGGCACCCTATGAAGCTCTATATGGTAAGCGATGTAGAACTCCTACTTGTTGGAATTAAACAAGTGAGAGAAAGCTTCTTGGGCCTGATATTGTGTAAGAGATGACAAAAAAGGTCCATGCCATCCAGTAACACATTAAGGCTGCTCATAGTCAGCAAAAGAGCTATGCCGATAACTGTAGAAGGGACTTGGAGTTTGATGTTGGTGACAAAGTCTTTCTTTTGATTTCACGTTGGAAGTGAGTGATGAGGTTTGGGAAGAAAGGGAAGATCAACCCTAGGTACATTGTCCCCTATGAAGTCCTTGATCATGTGGGAGGAGTGGCCTATTGGATTTCACTTCCTACAAATCTATCACAAGTTTATGATGTTTTCTATGTATCCCTCTTAAGGAAGTATATACCTGACCCTTCACATGTACTAAATTCAAAGGTGGAACAACTTGAAAATGACCTCTCTTATGAGGAGCAGCCGATGGAGATCTTGGATCGTAGAGACAAGGTTCTACACAACAAGACTACTCGCCTTGTTAAGGTGTTGTGGGGGAACCACAAATGTGAGAAAGCAACATGGGAACTAGAGGATTCTATGAGACAGAAGTAACCACACCTTTTCTCATTAGAGGGTACGATATAAAATTTTGGGGACAAAATTTCTTAAGGGGGGAAGAATGTAACGACACGAACATTTTAATATTACTTGTTTCCTAATTTTTTGTGTTAATTTATTTTATACTCAACAAAACTATATCCTTTAATTAATGAAGTGATTACAATTAATTGAGACCATTGGGTTTCGACTGTTATATGATCATTGGTCAATATGACCGTTGTAAACTAAACTCATAAATTTATAATTATTGTTTATAAATTCAAATGATCTTGGTTAATTAATACAGAAAGAAGATTTGATGGCATCATCTAGTAGAATTAGGCCATATAAAGCCCATCTATCAGAGCTTGGAAAGGAGGTAGCATCACTGGGCTTTGCTCTGGACCAAGCCCAAGCTGAACTTCAACATGTGAAGCTTGAATAGAATCGCATAAGGGAGAATTTCAAGCTGATAGAAATCATCACTCGAGAAATGTTGTCCGAGCCACCCCAAGATTCTATCACCATGACACACCTTACACTTAGGCCCTATTCAGGTGTTATAAGGGGCTATGTAATGAAGCCTTAGTAACTTTCTTCAATCCTTTTGTATATATAAATTTTTTACTTCTTATTATGGTAAAATTTGTGAATTTCAAATGTTTGGATAAATATAGGATGAATTTATAGAAGTTCCATATTATTGATGAATTTGGGAAAAAGGGGAATTTTAAAATATTTTTGTATTCTTTAAATAATTAATAATGTGAATTTATTTTCAAAAAATGGTCTTCTATAGTTGTATTTAGTAATAAATTTAGAGACTAATAAGATTAACTTAATTTTTAGTTAATAGTAAAGTATGAATAGTAACATACCCGTAAGAATAGTAATGAATAGTAAGGAATAGTAAATCGACCAAAAAAAATAAACTTCATCCATGAATGTATAAATTCATTTTAGACATCTTAAAAGTGATAAAACTTTTATAGTATAAGTTTTGGTATTTTTGTATGTCATAAATATTTTATTTAAAATTTTATAATTAATTTAATAATTTAAAATGGAAATGTATTTTCATAAAATGTAATCATATATTGTTACTTTATTGTCTTATGGTTATAGATTAATTTTATGGGACCTTGATTACTTTCTTAAGGTGTTACAAAATGAGTTATAGTTTTAAAGTTGTATTTTTGGAATAAATAATGGTTTTATTTAAAAAATAAATTAAAAATATTTAGAAAAATATTTTCATAAAATTGATTTCATTTTTTAATTCAGAGCATCGATATTAGGTTAGAGTTGACTTTTATTTTTATTTTTCTAAAATAGTTGATTTTTCAGTGAATAGTAAAAATACAGTTTTGAGTGTTGGGTGTTTAATGACATCATTGATGAGGTAATCATGATGTTATAAATCTGGTTGACTTGTGAATAGTAAGATATGTTATGAGGTGTCCCAAGTGGCCAATACCATGGGCAAGCCCATGGTTTTTCAAATACCACCGACGAGGTGTCCCTTGGAAATTAATTAAATATTCCCTCTTTTTTGCTATAAATACCAAGCCATTCCCTCATTCATTTTATTCCAAAATCCTCCTCAACGAATTTATAGTCTTTTTACCTCCCAATTAGTCTTACCAAGGTCCACTAAATCCCCCAAGTTCCCAACCTTCAAGCTTTCTAAGTTACTCTTCAAGGTAAGGGAAACTTTTACCCTCCTCCTTTAGTCATGATTTCCTTTAAGTTATGTCTTAAAGTTTCCATATTCTTATGTGGGTGTATGTTAGTATCTATTATTCGTACTGTACATTTCATGTAAAAATGATGAGAGACCCTTTCTTCTCTCATCAATTTATTTTTTGAATTTTTAAGTGACGTCATTATGCTGCCGAATTTTCATAAAAGAAATCGCATTTTCTCAATTCTTTCAAGTTTTCTTTTCATGTGGCGTGTCATTCCACACCATGATACTATTTCTTTTTATTATGTACCTATACTATAAATGATTCATTTATTTATGGGAGACCCCTATCCCCTCTTTTTTATTGTTTTCTAAAACCATGTTATATAGCCGTTATGCTACAGAAATTTCGTCTCAATATTTATCTCTCTTTCTCTCAATAAATTATCTTATCTTATTTTTTTGAATACCCAAACCTATTATGTATATATGGGTGTTCATAAAGACATAAAAATTATATTATTGATTATGGAATTGACATAAATATAACCCTAATTCCTTTCTATGGGTTATAATTGACATAATGATCTTATTTTTAAGAACTTTTAAAATGTCACGATTTTGAAGTGAAACCCATTACTTTTAATCTCTATGGGTTATTTATGAAATGTTTGATAATGATATACGTGGGTCAAATGAATATAAAAACATATTAAGGGTGCTCCCTGATAGTTCTCCAATGCATTGGTTAAAGAATTTAATATCTAGAGATGACAAGTTTCACGATACCTTGGTGAATAACCTTGGTAATTTTTTATGATACCTTGGGATGAACCTTGGTGATATGTTCATGAATGTCTACATAAAATGTTGTATCCAAATATTAAAGTTGTGATTCATGTTGTTTTTATTATGATATTCTTCTTTTTCCATTGCTCATGTCTTATGGTTTTCATCAAGTTCTTATTGATATCACAAGTAAACTGATTCCCTTGCTTTCCTTATTGGACCTTCAACTCACCCTTTCCTTTGATGTATGTATCTAGGTTATGAGATTCAGTAATTTTACATAGGATTAAATTTTAAATAAGCTTTTCATGGGTATTTAAAGATTTTTTTTAAGTTTTCATGTTTTATTGTTCCTGATTTCCAAGACACTAGACTTTAAAGATCCTCTGTTTGTAAAATGTATTGAAAAGTTATGTAATAAAAAGGTGGGATTACATACATATGTTATATGGGTCTTGATTCATATTCAAAAGGAGTATTTATCTTATATGGTTGGGTAGGAATCAACATTTAAGATATTCCTATTTTACTGGAGTTTGTTGATGTATTTATAGAGTAATTTCCTAGTCTTACTTTGAATTGTGAAGTTGAGTTTTCAATAGAAATAAAACATGGTGATAAATTTTTTTCAAAGAATCTGTATATAATGGACCCTATTGAGTTGCAAGAATTGAAGAAGAAATACCAAGTGAATATTAACAAGTGATTCATTCAGACAAGTGCATGACCATGGTATAAACCTGTTCTTTTTTGTTAAGAAGACATACTGATTGATGTGACTTGACATTGATTATTAAAAATTGAAAAAAATCACAATTAAGAACAAGTATCATATACCTCATATTGATGACTTATTTGATCAACTACATATAGCTCAATACTTTTCCAAGATTTACCTTCATTCTAGATATCATTAATTGAGGGTCAAAAAGGAGGATATACCCAGTACAATGATCCATACATGGTGTAGACATTTTGAATTTAAAGTGATTCCATTTGGTCTTACTAATTCCCCCCATTATCTTCATGGATTTAATGAATAGAGTTTTTAGATATTACATTGATTAGTTTGTGGTAGTCTTTATAGATAATATTCTCATATATTCAAAGAGTAAGGAAGAACATTAAGATTTCATCGAGATTGTACTAAATACCCTAAGTAAGGAGAATATGTATGAAAAATTTAATAAGTATGAATTTTAGCTATAAAAAGTTTCATTTTTGGGTTATATGATCTCAATATATGGTATATGTATGGATCCATCAAAGATGAAAGTTATTGAAAATTGGCTCAGATCAACCATGGTGTCTGATATCTATAGTGTTCTTGGTTTGGTTGGATAATATTGATGTTTTGTGGAAAATTTATCAAGGTTTTCATTTACACTCACCAAGTTTACTCAGAAGGGAACTAAGTTCCTTTGAAAAGATTAATGTGAGGAAAATTTTAAGGATATAAAGAGAAAGTTAAATGTAACACTTGTATTTAAACTTTGCTATAATGGAGAAGGGTTCTTGATCTATAGTGATGCATCAAATAAGCGACTATGATGCATCTTCATATATAATGCTATGGTTATAACTTATGACTCATGAAAATTGAATGTTTATAAGAAAATAACTCAAATCATGATATGTATTTATTTGTGGTAATTTTTACATTAAATATATATAATAATTATCTTTATAGATAAAGTTGTGACATATATACTGATCATAAAAGTTTAAAGTATATAGTCAATCAAAAAAGAGTTGAATCTATTCCAGAGAAGATGGTTGGATTTTATTAAAGATTAAAACTGCTAAATAAATTACCACCGAGTGAAGAAAATAAGGTGATAGATGCTCTAAGTTTAAATAATCATTCTACTTTACTATGATAAGGATTATAAAATATCTAATATTTTTGAATTTTCAAAGAATGGACTAGAAATATTTAAGGAAGGGGAGAAATCTTGTCTTTCTTAGATAGGTATTCAACTATCTATCCTAGGTAATATTAAATAGGAATAAAAGGAAGATGTAGAGTTACAAAATAAGGTACGAAATGTTCTTGAGTTCAACCTTGATTATGATAGAATGAAAAGGTTTAGAAAACATGTATGTGTTTTATCCATAAAATATTTTAAGAAGGAGATATTGGATGAAGCTTATAGTTCACCATTCTTTATTTATACTGAAAGTATGAATATGTATAGAGATCTGAAAGAGTATTTCTAGTGGGAAAAAATGAATTAAGATATTACAGAGTATGTATCATGGTGCTTGGTATGTCAAAAAGTTGATTATGAGAGACATAAGTCTATGGGGATGTTATAACCACGTCCCATACCAAAATAGAAATGATAAAACATCACCATAGATTTTATCTTCAGACACCCCAAAATATTTAAAGTCCTTATTGCTATTTGGGTTGTATTCAATCTCTTTACAAAGTCACAACACTTCATTACTATTAGAGAAGATCTATATCTTAATTAGTTTTCCAGAATATACATTATTGAAGTGGTAAGGTTTCATATAGTGCCATATTCTACTATACCTAATCAGAATCCAAGGTTTACCTCAAAGTTATAGAAAAGTCTTCAGAAAGATATTGATTCAGATTTATTATACAGTATTACTTAACATACTCATATAGATGGCCATTCTTTGAGAACCATTTAAATCTTATAGGATATACTGAGGTTTTATTCTATGGATTTTAAAGGTGTTTAGGATCAATGCCTTCCTCTAATTGAGTTTTATTACAACAATAGACTTCAGTTGAGTACTCATTTTTTAATAAAGTAATTATATGTTTTTAAAATACAATTTCCGTACAAGATGGGTTTTATTACTTTTTTGTGAGGCAACATTATAATTAATTTGTACCACTTTTAGGAAATTTATTTTACAAAATAAACATCACTGTTCAAATAAAAATTTCAAAATTATCTTATAGTGAATTTTTTTATAATTTTCTAAAAAGATTAATTTTTTGATGAATATTGAAAATACTAATTTTTATAGAAAACTATATTTTCCTTCAAAACATTTAGAAAGTTACATTTTATTTTAAAATAGATTTAAAAGTAAAATTATTTTTTTGATATTATTAATAATCTATTTATATTCATTGGAAATAATTTTATGTGGATTTTGGTATAAAAACATTGTATACTTAAGAAATCATTTTTTCTTGAAAACCATTTTCATCCCATTTTTCTAGTTTTTTTAAAAATCAATTTCTTAAAATTATAGAGATTGAATTTGATAAAATGGATTCAAAATTTATAAACATAATTGTAACACCCTGACCCCTCTAAGATGGAGCTGGTGCGTTACTTATGATATGGGCATGGTTAGAAGGAAGGAAAATCCCAAAGGAACGATGAGTTTAGTAGTCTTGAAGAAACTAGATACATATATGTAACTCAAATTACATTGGAAAAGGTTACAAAATACAATACATAACAAAAAAAAACTGCACTCACAGGAACTCAATAAACTATCACCTCTTCATCACCTATTGATGGAAAACAATGAAAGGGGTGAGCTAAAATGCTCAGCAAGGGTTAAAAATAGTGGAAGAATAAATACAATAACAAGTGAATCATAATCAATCTGACATAATCAATATGGCATCGTGAATAAATGAGAAACTCATGCCATTAATAAACTGAGAATGAAATTGCATCCATATATTTTGTCATAGTGAAAACCTCATGGATAATAATAATAACTGATATTGAATAAAGAGAAAGATTATTAATTGGACGTCATGTATTTGGAACATGAAAACATAATACCATTAAAATGGTTTAGTTCTGTGGGTAGAAACCAATCTATTTTTTTTGGAAACAAACTCAAAGGGTTTGTCGCCAACTGATTTGTCTCATGAGACCTACCGATGCATCGAGGGGATATAGCGGACCCCACCCGCAACTGCATGTCCAAATAATTATTTATAAATTGATTCAATACAAGATAAATATTACTTTTCAATATCCGTATAGAGTAGAGTATACAGATTTATCAATATTTCCATAATTAAAAAAACTTTCCAAATAAACACCATATGTAAAATGGTATACGGTTTAGAAAAAAAACATATCCATGACATGAGATTATGGATATTTAATATAAATATAATTACAAATGAAAATTGATCTCAAATGGGTAGTATCTACACCACATAAAGATTATTAGGTGCACCATACAAAGTTAGTCCCAACAAAATAGTAGTTGAGACAAAGTCTCTTACTGTAATGTAATCAGTAGAATCATATGACCAGAACTTAATAAACCTCAAATAAACCATTGAATAACATGAATATAAATATAATAATGTTATTATATATCAAATTTAAGTACACATATACCACGTACAATAAATAAGTGGCGGACAATGAAAATATCACAGAAATTAAAGTGAGATGAGAAACCCCTTACAAACATTTCAACATGGTAACGAGTGTAATTGTGAGCGATTAATGAGAGGTAAAGGGGTATTACATTATTTATATGTCACAAGGGTAGTATGGGGGAGGTGAAAAAACATAACCCATCATTAGGAATTAAAAATAAAAGGGCACAACATAGGGGAGATTCTTGTACAAAAATGAGAGAGAGGATCCCTTACCTTACGCTCGAAGGTGTTCGTGTTTGTTCTTAAAGACCTGAATAATCAAATTTAGCTTCATTAATTAATAATTCCAGAACCTCATAAACATTTAATTGATATTCTATAACCTTATTAAGTTCATTAATTTCATTTTTATGGGTTTAAGAGATTCAATTTTATTGTTTTGGAAGAATTTTCTTACATCGTTTCATGATTTGTTTACTTGTATTCATTAATGGAAGTTCATTTGAAATGTGTTTAAACATAAAATTTTTTTAATATAAATTATTAGTGACATTAAAGAGATATAAATTATCTTATAATGATTCTGGTTATATACCATGAGGATGACTCATTCGATGAGTTAAAATAAACCCTTGGATTTGGCTTGGCGGTTTTGTGTACATTAAACTTGTTTTGTATTATTATTTCATATTATGAACGTGTAAATATTACAGAATGTTAATCAAGATAAAATACATATATTATTACCTGGTTCAACTATTGAAAAGGTTTAATGACCAGTATTGAAGATATTAATGCAAATTTAAAACCCGTCTTCCTTGAGTGTTATAAATTTACACATCTTGGATGGTGTTTGCATTTATTGTATAAAAGGAGGGGAAAAGAGAGATTATGAAAAAATATTACATTAGAAAAATGATCTAGTACATGTAAGGTAATGTAATTATCATGGAATTTGGATGATGGGAGGTGATAAGTGAGAAAAAAAGAATGGAACTTTGTAAAAGAAATTGAAAGAAAAGAGAAGGAATGTTCACCTCTTGAGTACTCATCATTGAGAATCTCTTTAGGGCCTTTGTTTTTGGCCTTTTGGTGAGACCAATAGGTCTTGGATGTAAGAAGAGAGCTTGGGAAGAGTATTTGGCCGAATTTAGGCAAGTATTGAAGATTGAGTGGTGTGGGAGGAAGAAGGGGTGAGGGGTGGTTTATATAGTGGAGGGGAGAGGAGTTTTCTTAATATTATAATCATTAATTTATTATTTCCTCTCAAGACAACCAATAGTGAGTATTCCATGACCAAGAAAAGTAATATATGAATGTGACTTAGAAATAATTGGTCTTACATCAGCATATCATCATCAATGACTCAATGAATTCCTTATTTAGCATTTATCGTAAATTATCGCATTTTACTATTCATAAAAAATTTATGTATTTCAGAAAAATCCAAAAAAATCACCCTAACTATTTTTTGGTGTGTAGAATCCAAAAATGAAGTCCATTTTTCAGAGTAATTTTCTAAACATTATTAATAAAATATTTAATTAAAATCATTATTTAATCGAAAAATATAAACACTTAAAATATTAATCTTCATTTTTAAGGTGCCTAAATTCACTTATACACTCAAGGGTATGGATACCATTCATAAAAGTCATATTACTATTCATAAGGGTAAGTTAATATTCATAAGTGTAGGGTAATATTAATAAGGGTAGGTTACTATTCACCAAAAATTAAGTTAATTCTATCAGACTCTAAATATCATCTTGAACACAACCGTGTATGTCAGATTTTCAAAATTCACATCCTAAAAGTGACAAAATTAGGTTTACTTTGCTAGGTTATGGATATCTCCTATAAGTAACCATGTTTTGTTCCATAGAGTCTTAGTGATCCATGAAATATAGGCTATAACTAGAATTTATTTAAGAGAAACATACCATGAAGTGTTTTGGGTGCTACAATAATTTCCAATTTTTTTAATTATTCCACTTTCATTTTTGTTCATATTTAATAGTAAAAATATTAAGAATTTTTCACTGGGGTCAAGGTTAAAAAGAGTTTACCAGTGGGATAAACCAAGAGATAATGGTGAAATTTTCAATTAAAGTTTTATAAATATAATTTTATTACCATATTTAGACCTCATACTATCCCAAATTATATATTTTTCCATTTGGAAGCATTTTTCTTTAGAATGAATTTGTTATATTTTATTATTTTATGAAATTCCAAGTGTATCCTCTCTCCCACTTATAAAAGGACATCCATAATTTCTCTTCTTTACACAAATTTGCGTGTTCTATCTAGAAAAAAACTTACCAAATACTCTTATCTACTTCGATATAAATGAATAATAGTTTATGGTATTTTTAAAATACCATTCCAAGGGTACTTAATAAAGTATCTAAAGGAGGTCCATCGAAGAGGATGTAATCATCTTACCCAACCTCTCTCAATTTATTTATTCTTATACCTCATATAAATATATGGTATTAGTAATAAAATAATAATTTCATTATAATAAATATTCTTAAATGTTATTATGATTTTTAAACCACCAATATCCACTATCTATTCCATAAAATTGAAAGTGAAAGTATAACTCATGCGTACGTGTGGAATACCGTCTCTACATAGTGATAAAATTCATTTTCCATCACCATATTTAATGGATAGTGGTTTTTATGGGTTTAATATTTATACATGATATTTATAAAAAAATTATTTTTTTAATTATAATATCTTTTTTTCCTTCTTACCTTCCAATATTTTTGAAAATGGTAACGTTGCTCATATGTACATGTGTAATACCACCTCTATGAGGCGATATGATTAATTTTTCAACTATGATTTACATGGATAGAAATAAGGATATATTTAATGAATAAATATGATATATATTATAAAATAATTATTCCATAAAATTTATCTATTATTTACATTTATTTCATTCCATCCATTGAAAAGTGAAAACAATGTTCATGTGTACATATAACTTACCATCTCCATGAATGGTGTAATTCATTTTTCTATATCAATAATTTATGGATGATTCTAAATAAAAAAATAAAAAAATAAAAAATACATAATTAATATTTATGATATTTATATCATGATTAATATTATTGAGATGATGAAACCATGATCTAATTATTAGGGCTGGAATTACCAAACCAAAATTCCCTTAAAAAACAAAGTAATTAACACCTAGAAACAATGATTTTAATGAATATTTTTTTAATAAATTGGTGTTGAAATATTATAATTTGATAATATATTATATTATAATAATTTAAAACAATCAGTTTTATAATTTTAATAAATTTGAAATTATTATATAGAAGGTTAAATCACTTTTAAAGAAATTTGAACTCTAGGTGAGAGATTTTTGTTTCACTTTTACTTCTATGAGTCACATTCCATATTCACACCTTGTGTCTTTTCCATGGTTTATATAATGAAAATTAATGAATTTTATTATTATTCTCATAAAAATAAATTGTATTTACATATCCATACAAGGTTATATATTTCATGAGGTCATGATTTTAAATTTACCAAATTGGTAAGGGATTTAGGTTATAATCTCATTGTTTATCAGAAAGGTTTATGGTCAAGTTTATGATGGTAAACTTTTAGGATTTATCTATAAAACCCCCCCAATAATTTTATTATTATACATTTATTCTAGAGGTTATATTATTTCATTTAATTTTCATCTCTTTAAGAACTCAAGAGACTGAAAGAATGTTTTTAAGGAAAATCAACTTTATTTATCTCTTCAGTCGAATTTTTTTTTCATGCTCATGTTTTCTAAAAACATGTTCAATAATGTTTTTAATATTATAATATGATTTTTTAAATTCATTTTTACCCATGTTTTAATTTTTTTTTAAAATGGTTTAATATTAATATTCTTTTCATTTCTCGAATGAGGTACTTTTGACTGTTTACCCAAAATATTGAAGGAATGGTTATTTTAGCATACACAACATGAATGGAATTTAATAAATTAATGAAAAATAAATTCTATGAAGATTAATTTACAAGTTTACAAGGTCACTTTAAAATAAAAGTTTTTCTTTAATATTTGAGTAATTTTAAGATTTTAAATAAGTGATTTCAAAGTGAAATGTTTATTTTTCTAAAGAAATTTTCCAATGATCTTTTAAAATAATTTTTTATCTATGAGAACATGATTTGATGTTAATTATGATTTAATGGGGTTATTATCCAATTATACCAACCTTATTATTTCTTTGGATGGTTTATGATTATGATGATAAGATGCTTATGAAACTCATATATTTTCCATGGGTTATGCGATGATTAAATGTTTAAATGTTTATGAAACTCATTTACTTTCCATGGGTTATGATATATGATGAATGATTTATGATATTGTGGAACACATATTAATGTATTATGATTAAGTTATATGTGGGGATTGAAATATATATCCCTTTAATTCATTGAGTAAAGATATATATCTCATGAGATATTAAGGACTGGAATGGGGAGTAAACCTAGTTCAGTAAGGGAATCTATCCACTATGATAGTATTGGAAGTAAACCATAACTAAAGATATGATTAAATGAAGAGTGAAACCAATCCACTATGATAGTCTTGGAGGTGTTCATTGACTAAGTAAGTGATTTTCTATGCTTATGTGTATTCCCAAAACTTAGGTATTATACCAATGTTATGATTTCATGGATCATGTTATTTGATTCCTTTATGATTCATGTCTTATGAACTAACAATATTTACTCCATGATTCACTATTATAATTTATGATATTATGGGTATGGGTTTAAAATGCTTATATCATTTTCTCATTCTTTTATGTTCATGTTATGCTTTAGTTATCACTGATATCTCCCTTTTTTACCCTTACTGAGAATCTGATCTCACCCTTTCTTATGTTTCATTTCCCCATGATATGAAGAAAAGTTTTAAATATGATATAACTAAGAAGGGATCTAGTTTTTAAGAACTTAATGGTAGATTATTTAAATCCCTTGTTAACAATTTATTTATGTATCCATGTTTTTAAAGACTCTAAACCAATACGAATCTATTGTAGATCATAATGTTATGTAATGAATATTCATTAAATAATATGTAATATTTATGTATGAAAAGTATGGGTCACCATAAATCACTCCCTTACCAAAATGAGAACTTATTAGAGAATCTCAACTAAATAATCTAATTATACAATAAAAAACAATGAGGGTGATCTCCCCACAATTTTAAAACACTAAAACACTCATACCTAAATATTGACAAGGCTCAATACTTACTCCAATTGAAAACAATATATAAAATAATAAACAACCAAAGATCTCAAATAACACTTAAAACCCAAACTCAATATCCAAAACCATTAGATTTAAAACAAAGAATATCAAGACTGATACATGGTCTCCCCATCATAAGGATTCCATAAAAAAATTTCAATAGAATAAGAGGCCACCCTAAGGGAAACACTATAACTGAGAGAGAATCCAAAACATAGGGGCCTAACAAAAATTCTAAATTGAAAACACATACACAATTTCCATCTACCCAAATGTATATGTCTCTATAATCTAAAGACCAAATTCTCCTTGAACAAATACAACCAAGGAAAGAAAAACAAGATAATATAAGGAACGGCAAGAATCACCTCAAATAAATGTGACAAAAAATAGGATTCAATGGTAGCCTTAAAACAATGATGGAAGTGGAAGACACTTTGAGTGCCATATCTAAAACACCAAGACCCTAATGAACCCATCCTAACAAATTAGGTGCTTTCTAGGATACAAAATATATGGGGGTATCACCCATCTCAATTACCATGAATTCACCTAAGACTTTGGTTCCTCAACCATTTGAAACAAACTCAATAATAAGACTAGCATATTTAAGAAATTAATGGCACTATTAGTCACTAAAGTGAAAATCTATCCAATATGGTCAACATATTACTAGGAGAACTCAAGTAAAACTCAAAGATAAAAATTAAATAAGGTATCTCAAGAAAAGATCATCTCAAAAGAAGGGGAATCAAATTTAATACTCCAATTAGAGTCTATATAATATTTTCAACCAGAATATCACTCTCCTTAACTACAAGATACACCAAATAGGTACATCCTAAGATAAAAACATCCCAAAACTCATTAAAGATTTATAGGGGGGAATCCACCCAAAATAAAATATAATTTTAATTGAGACACATTGATATATAATTCATAAAAAACCAGGAAAATCATGGTGAGAAGGAAAACCCAAGAGATAAAACCCAACCTCCCCTATTCAAAACAAAACACCAAATAAAAATAAATGTCCACTTTATAATTCCAAAACAAAAATCCAAAGACCTTTTTTTTAAATCCATTGAAATCCAATTTTTTTCTCCTTTTTAAAGAACCAAAGAACTCTAAAAGTATTATATAATTTTTGAAAACCAAATGAAATTCATTTAAATTATTTTTACAAAGTTTCTTTATTAATTTGAAATTCTAATTTTTTCTTTAAAGTTAAATTCCTATAATAAAATGTCAATTTAAATTTAAAATCCACCCATAAATAACTTGAAATCATTTTAAAAATATCCCTTTAAAATCATTTTAAGAAATATTATTTATTACCTTTTAATAAAAAATAAAACTTACAACTCAAAACTTTAAATATTAGATTCAAAAATTTTGATTTTTCACTTTTTTTTCAAAGCATTATTTTAAAATAAACCTTTGATTATAAAAATACTTTATCAATTTTCAAAAAAAATATTTTCCCTTTTTAAAATAGACACACATTAAGAAAAAACCCAATAAATAACATTTCACAATATTAAAAATCTATAAGAGGGAATAGTGGTTATGTATGATTGGGCTACATAGTTTAATGGACCATGTGGTAAGAATGAAACTGCCACTAAAAGTCACATTGAACCATTGAATCAGGCTCCATAAGGGTTTTTAGGCTATGCGATCTCATTATGTGACACCGGTTCACTCCAATTTTCATCTATATATATATTTATATATTTTAAATAAATAAGAAAACTAGAAACAAATAAAATAATAAATCTTGAATTACTATGGAAACACAAGGATCAAGGTAAGTAAGAGTTCATGACACTATTCATGCACCAACATCCCAAGTCCTAATAGTCCTATCTCCATATTCTAAATACACCAAATAAAAAGGGATTATCTGATACTATCTTTTCATGAACTAACACGAGCAGTCCTTCCATAAGACGTTTGAGATGACCTGTGAAATCCCCAAGGAACAATCATGATTTCCCTGGGGTGGGAACAAGCACTGGGGAATCAAAATAATTTTAGTGGGGATGTATTCAGCCAATAATCAGAGTATATGAAATATTAGAAAAATGGGTATGAACTATATATATATCATATGTCCATACTAAATCAAATAGATAAAATAATAATAGAAGTAGTAAAGAAAAACATTAGAAATAAACATCTACACTATTAGGTCCAAAAGAAGATTAGGTGAGATATAACCTAAGGGGGGGGGGGGGGTGAATTAGGGTATTTATATTTATCCAATTTTATATATTTCTTTTCAACTCAAAAATACATAGTGGATTTTGACCTCTTAAAAGTAAGGGTCGCCATTGTTTCTTATTAATCTGAATTGATCCAATCACTTGACTTTCTCTTTATGCGATATTTAAATCATGAAAAACTGATAATTATGTGTAGAAATTTAAACAAAGATATAAATATGAAATCAGGTTTTTTTACTTCATTCACCACTAAGGGATAATCTAATTAGCATGAACCCAACATTGTGTTAGTTCACCAAAAACAATAAACTCACTAATTGTTGGTTTAGGCTATATCACTCTCAACTGGTCTCAATTCCCACAAAATGGTTTGGGGATATGATTTTATTAATTTATTAATAACTTTTTTTATACACCCTCTAGTAAATTTCATGTAAAAGTGCATAATTGGTGTGAGATACTCATGTTTTAATACTAAATAAATTTTTTGAGCATTATTTGAAGTAGTCCAATTAAGTTAGTTTACTATTATAATTATTAATATCACCCTGTTTATCCAAATTTAATGGTTCCTATTTATTATTATTCTTTATTGAATTTAAAACATATCATTAGAAGGAATCATTTTCTAATTCGCCCATTTGAAGGGACAAATGGACCACACAAGAAGGCCGGCAGAATTTGTGAAGAAATGGACCAGCCATGAAGATTGAATTACTGGGATCAATATAGAAGTAATTTTTTTTATTATACACCACAATTCGGTGTACAATACCATTCATATTGGGTAAAAATTTAAAGTCCCAACTCCATGAAAAAGGGGCCCAAATAATTCATTGAAGTCCATCCTACCATTCTATCCTAGAAATGAAATCAACACACAAATATTGGGATTTCTCCTTATAAAGACATCCATTAGAGTTGATACTTTGTAGTGTGAAATAGAATATATATTCAGCCGGAATTTTTGAATAAAGTGTTTGGATTTGAGGGCATATTACTATTCCAAAACTTATTCACATTTTGGAATTGAAAAAGTATGGATTGAAATGGAAAGATTAAAAGTGTTTAATAAAACCTTCTAACTTTTTCTACATAATTCCAATGGCCTCCAAATTTTCATAGTGGACATAGGATATATATATCTACAACTTTTAAGCTGATAATATCTCTATATTAGGATATATAATTTATCAAATTGGAGATGAAAGTGGTGGGGGAAGATTTGGAATGCAAATGGTCCACCTCCTATGGTTATAAATACAATCCCCTATTCTCCTTGCATGGGGATGGAAATTAAGAATAGAGTAGGATCAATTATCACGACCAAGGCTCTGAAAAAATCCTGAGAGGACATTCTAAACTCAAGTTTTCACTTGATATACCCTTCCTCATCTCTTTGATTTCATTTACTTTTTTGTTTTTCTACATTTATAAACTCGTAAGGGTTTGTTTTTGTAATTCTCTTTTAATATGGGTTTCATCTTCCTATTCTCTTTTAATCATCTACCCTCTATTATTAAATATTAATACTCTTAAAATAGTTTAAATCATTTTTAATCCCTTCCCCTTATTTCAATTTCTCATTCAATCTAAATTTTATTTTTAATTCTCATCACCATTCGTGTGTGTGTGTTCGATGCACAACTCTTTTATTATCCCGTTATTTTTGTTCAATTTAAAATTAATCACTATAAAAACATATTAAAAAATTAATAAACATCTTAAAAGAGGAGTAAATCTACCATTTGGATGAGTCATTATTTGGGGATTTTAAGTGATTGAGAGCTTTTTCTCGATGAATATTCTTTAAATTAACATTGTGTATGTTGGACTTAACATGTCATGGATTAATGACTTGTTTTGTTTAATGTATGGTTTCTATGGATTATTGTAACCATAAATACAGTACCATTAACATTTACTAATTTAGATTTGAACCCTAAGTTATGTTAAGGCTTGTATTAAATACTTAACACTTGGTAATTCCAATCAATTTAATCTTGTGAAGTGGGTGTTAATTTAATTAAATATAAATCAAAGCTCAAGGATATCACAAACTTAACTCCCTAATAATTAACTGACCCCAATATTTATAAAATTGTTAAATCAAACTCCAAACATCAATAACTTCATTTAATCTCCACAAAAAATCCCCCCAATCAAAATACATTCTCCAATACTCACTAAATGAAAACATATCCCCCACACTAAAATGGATGCTTACCCTCAAGCCCATGGTAAAATATTGAAAATCAATAAAAGGGAACCCAAAATTAAAATCCATTCCCCGCATACTTAAATTTCAATAAATAATGTATTGTAAGTCCATGTAGATGTTGGGTGGGATAAGGTATTGAGAATGTAATTTAGTTAGTGAATAAGTGAACCTCTATAAAAAATTTTTATCATCTTGAGAGGTGTGTGTTTTTAGTGTCCACATTTTTTATTTCTAAATTTTATTAGGAAAAAATAATTTTTTGAACATTTTTTATATAACAATTTGTTCTAGAATTCAATATAGATGAGTGAAATGGTATAAACCTTTATTGATTAGGGAATTTTTTTTAATATTTGTTGGCAAGTGAGAATGATTTAGTTATGTATCTTGTTGCACATGAGGATATACACAAGACTAAGCACGGGGGATTTGATGTTATTCATTTATTAATAATTTTTTTATACTCCCTCTAGTAAATTTCTTGTAAAAGTGCATAATTGGTGTGAGATACTCATGTTTTAATACTTAATATAATTTATTAGAATTATTTGAAGTATTCCAATTAAGTTAGTTTACTATTTTAATTATAAAAATCTCACTTATTATAAAAAATTTATGGTTTTTATTTTTTATTATTCCTTATTCAATTTCAAACATATCATTAGAAGAAATCATTGTCCAATTCTTGCATTTGAAGGGTCATATGGACCACACAAGAAGACCCACATAATCTGTGAAGAAAATGGACCATCCATGAAGATTGAATTACTGGGTTCAATCTAGAAGTAATTTTTTTTATTCTACAGAAAAATTCAGGGTACAATACCATTCATATTGGGTAAAAATTTCAAGTCCCAACTCCACTAAAAAAGGGCCCAAATGATTCATTGAAGTCCAGCCCACCATTCTGTCCGGGAAATGAAATCAGCACACCAATATTGGAATTTCTCCTAATAGATACATCCACTAGAGCTAATCATTTTCAGTGTAAAATAGGATATATAGGTGACCTAATTTGTTTAAGAAAGTGTTATAATTTTATTTCATCTTAGTATTCAAATACCCATTCAAATTTTGGCATTGAAAAAGTATGGATTGAAATGGATAGATTATTTTTTTAATAAAACTGCCCTAAATTTGGATCCTTAAGTCCAATGGAAGCTATATTTTCAGAGTAGAAAAAGGAGATCAATATCTAAAAATTTTAAGAAGATCATATATGGAGATTTAGCTTTATAATTTATCAAATTTATGATGAAATTGGAGGGGAATATTTGGAATGCAAACGGTCCACCTCCTTGGGCTATAAATACAACCCCCTCTTCTCCTTGCATGGGGTTGGAAATTCAGAATAAAGGAGTATCAATTGGTATGACCAAGGCTCTTCCAAAAGACTGGGAGAAAATTCCAAACTCATGTTTTCACTTGATATACCCTTCCTCCTTTCTTTTATTTCATTTACTTTTGTGTTTTTCTTTATTTTTAAACCTATAAGTGTTTGTTTTTGTAATTATATTTTAATGAAAGTTTCTTCTTCATATTCTATTTTAATCATCCACTCTATGTTATTAAATATTAATAATCATAAAATAGTTTAAATCATGTTGAATCCACTTTAATTCTTTTCATTTCTCATTTAATCTAAAGTCCGTTTTTAATTCTCATCACCGTTTGTGTGTGTGTGTTCGACGCACAACTCTTTTCTTATCCCATTATTTTTGTTATATTTATAATTAATCACCATAAAGACATATTACCAAATTAATAACCATATTAATGGATGATTAAATATACCATTGGGGTGATTAATTATTTTGAGATGTTAAGTGATTGAGATATTTTTCTCGATGAATATTATTTAAATTAACATTGTGTATGTTGGACTTAACATGTCATGGATTAATGACTTGTTTTGTTTAATGTGTGGTTTCCATAGATTATTGGAACCATAAATACACTACCACAAACATGTAATGATTGAGATTAGAACCCCAAGTTAATTTAAGTATTGGATTAAAACCTTAACACTTTGTAATTCCAATCAATGCCATCTTGTGAATTGGGTTTCAATTTAATGAAATATAAAGAAAATATCAAGGATGTCACAAACTTAACTCCCTAATAATGAACTCACCCCAATATTTATCAAATTTTAAAATCAAACACAATCCATTAATCACTTCATTTAAGATATGAAAACAACCCCCCAATCAAAATACAATCTACTAAAAACAATGAACTATTAAAAAGTATCATCGTCGAGGATTCGACCCGAGTGCTGCTATACACATTAGGAGAGCACCAAAACATTGAATGGTCGATAGGTGGAAATCGGCCTTGCTTTAGGGTAGATTAAATATCTTCTAGGGATCACTTATATCAATTATCATTTTCCTTACACTTCCCCCATTCACTCACTACTTCAATGGGAAAACATGATTGGTACTCATGCCTAAAACAATATCACCTTATAGATTATTTTAAAAAAATATAGAGTCGGTGCCTTTGAACTCCACTTAATCCTTCATAGCCTTTATGAAAACTTCACTTCAAGAAACTTTTTTCCATGAGAGGTTATAAAAACTCCTCCTCTTTTAAGGATTTTAAAGTCCCATACTTTCCAGAATAAATATAGAACTCCTATTATTTCTAAATTTACAACTAGAATTACTTCTCCGTTCACTGTCTTGAATGATAGTGAATGTTCATATTACTTCTAGGTAGTATAAATCCACTATTACCTAAATATTATATCAAGGAATTTAATGTTATAGCTACTTCATATTCACTATAAACAAATATCTCAATCTGAGAACCTTCTTATTCTATTCTTTTAAAATTAAAATATGACAGTTTCACTCTTTTTATTCTGGGGTAATGTCTCAGTATAGTACATAATCCTCCCTATATTTCCCCCCATCTTATTCTTCTAATATTATGTGATTTTATTGGGAAGGATGGTTATTATTCTATATTATGAAACATGGAAATTTCCTTCTTTTTCACATGAATATAATTCCTCATTGGTAATGGTATATGGAATTAAGTCTATATATGAAGATATTGTTTCTATATTATTTATAACATTTATTTAGTTTCTATGTTCACCGATTTTTTAAATCATGAATTCCACAATATATGTATGAATATTTATTTATAAAACCACTAAATATCATTCATTAATGACAACATATTTTAATAGCTTTGAAAAAATAAAAAACATTCCTTTTTTCATGTGATCATCACAAAAGATTATTAACATAGAAACATTCCAATGTTTCTATATCTCGTGGTGCACAAAGCCTCTAAATCACTACTACACACATGTTCATGATGTAGTTCCATCCTATATTGTCACCCTTTAGTTCCAGATCTTAAAAATGTCATACCCCATTCACCACAAAATCCTAATTATATAATATTAACAAAAATTTGTCCATATTATATCTAACATAACAAGATACACACATTTTTCTATCTCCTCAACTTCTGTGTTGCTGCACAGCTCCATCAATAGTGATGACATACTCTAACTTTCATGCCCTATTTCATGAATATTCTATAAGGTCTCCATGATAAGTGTAACGATGTTGTGAGGTTCCCTTTCTCATTTCTATCCAATCACATTCTCTTCTATGTCATGTTTCTATACGGGTCCATTGATAATTTTATTAAGAAAAGGTGAATGGTGTATTGTCTATAGTTTGAGCAATAGATTGAAGATGAGTGGAATACTAGATTGGATGGTGGATCACTAATTATCAAATAAATGATGTTATTTTAATATATTTTTAAGGTTAGTTAATAAAGACCACTAATCCATATCCCACATAGAAGTATTCTACATCTTTGATACACTTAATAATCCAAGAAATGATTTTATCTGGTTAGAATTCTATACACAAGGAGATCAGAACCCAAACCACAATGCACACACATGCCCATGCACGAGTCTACTCCATGACATTGTACGACCCACTAAAGCTATCCCCTTGTGCATGTATGTGCACTCTTGTATTCTTGTGCACAAACATTAAACAATATTTTTCACCTCTTCTCCTTATTAACACCATAGCTGTTTATCCCGGTTCATCCCCCAACATGGTTGAGTTCACTCTTACATGTACAAGGTTGAGATGGCTTGGTTAAGAATATAAGGATGACCTAATTTTTTTATTTACTAGAATAATTTCCAAAAAATAAAACTAACTTTACCTTTAATTATTTATCCAATAATCACTAAAAAATTTAATTATTCAATAATATTTTCAAAATATACTTTTTCTCCTGGTCAAAAAATTCAACATAATCCATTAGTATTGCAAAAAATTCCCCCTTTATATTTTGTTGATAGGATAACTTTATAATTATCCCCATTCTTGTCAATGAAATACAAAGAGATCATTCTTACCTCTCTTTATAATGAAAATATAAAAGGTATCCAAACATAACTCCACTTCCATAATATAATTCCATGATATGTATTTCCCATTTATTCTTAAAAAACACAGGGTGATATTCATTTGGTGCTTTGAAAATTCACCCCATTTTTCAATAATATCTTTCCACTAAACATTGATACCATATGTTTTATTTCTATGTGTGATTTAAATTCTTTTCAAATATAACATATCTTGTTCATTATTTATTTCATAAATATATTAAGATATCTAGTAAGAAAAAACATAACTTAGCACAAGACACATCAACAAATCCCATATCCCTTATATGTCCGGGCTCAGTGTAGAAAACATGGGTCTTATCTAACATGCTCAAATATATACTTATAACTTATTATATAAAATAATTATCATATATAAACCAAAAAATCAACACATCCTCTAATTCAACTCATAAAAAAAATATTAATACATAATCCTTAAATCACAATTGTTGAATGACATACCATAATACCTCATTTTCCTTCATTTGAAAATACAAATTATGTAATTTCACTGGACTTTAATGTTATATACATCCTCATAGTTTAGTTATCTAGAAAAAAAGATGGATATACTTTTGAAAAAATGTCTCCATCTCCCCATTTGTTTTGGAGTTACATATTTGACATATTCCTTATTTCTAGAAACTATGATTATTTTGAAAAAACACTTCTTGAGTAGTTTTGAGTACCTAGTAACACTAATAGTTAAAAAAATGTTTAGAAAATTATATAAGGGTTAAATCCTTTTCAATATGTTGTCAATGCACATTCTAAAGGGCCTCTACTTTCATGAGTTTCTATAACATTTTGTCAGCACTTATTACCACACATTTCCAAGAATAAAAAAAACATAAATAGATTCTTCATATGTCCTCCTCCTTTTAGTTGACTAATTACACTAATAAAAAAACCTCAAAATTTTTTTATAGGGAATATAAAATATGATATCAATAACAAAAATATATTTTCCCCAAAACACTAGTTACTACACAAAATTAGTCCCATTATTGGAGTATTTACGAAAGAAATATTAACACTGTATGTAGGTTAAAAATACAGGTTCAAATAGGATATGATATACCCCGACTGCAAATTATTACCACCAGTTGTTTGTAAATTATACATTTGAAATCACATTGTACATTTTCATATGTATTTTATATAATTTTGATCCCAATCAACCCATTGATTTTTTCTCTTCTATGTATTGCACCTATTTGAACATATTAAAATATTTAGAATAAAATGGGAGATAATTCCCCTTCATATTCCTCATTATGAGGAGGATACTGTGTCATCTAGAACTTTTATCTTCCCTTCAAATTTTACTTTAGAGTTATAAAATCACAATTCCTTTGTATTTTTATTCTATCCACAAACCAAATCATAGTTTTATCTTCCTTGGATAGTTTTCCACAAAGATTTGTCATTTCAAATGATGTTGATATTTCTTTATCTAACCAAACTTTATTTTTTAAATCCACTTCACAAGAACATCTCTAGTCTTGGGGTTATGAAAGATATTCCTCTATTGCCTACAAAACCATCTCTTTATCTCCAAGGGACATGTGATTCAACATCATATTTATAATATCTTTATATATTACTTTCACCATGAGGATACTGTTTATATGGATTTTAAAATCTATTCCTTGATGATACTAATTTATCATTGTATGAATTATAATTTTCTATTTTAATTCCTACACAAAATCTCCCAAATTTTCTAATTGAGGTATGATTAGTATGGTATGAGTAATTTAAATGATAACCATACCTTATATATTGTGGTTTAATTCTTTTATTTTAATTTTTTATATCTTCATAGATTGTAATATATTCCAAATCCTAAAACAATGTTTAAAGTGTGAGCATGGATCCCATAGAAATTGCACATGTTTGCAAACCTTCTGGATAGGATCTACCAGTTTTCATTACCACTTTTTAGGATACTTTTAGATATGTTTCTAGAACCTTTGGGATTTTATAATTTCTTGGGATTATCAATGGATTTATTAAAATTTTGAATTCAAGTAGGTTTATAATAACCAATACCTATTTTTCCCATATTGCATGGACTTTGGGACATCACAATATTTTCATTATTTTAATTAGATATGGAATAATTATACTTATTTAATTCATCACATATTTAAGAATGATCAAATATTAAATGAAAATAATTTTTTAATTTTGGAATACCCTTGGTTCTAGATTTTTCCGCTTCTTTCTAGACTGATTTTATCTCTTCTCCCAAATGTTTAATTTTCTTATACCTTGTATCAATATGAGCATTAAGTTCTTTATTAAGAGTATTCCCACTATTCATATAATCTTCTAATTCTTGGTAAATATTATTCATAATGTCACTTTTCTCATTCAAATTAAAATTCGTTTGAGAAATAAAAAACTTAAGGCATACCTTATCATATTGTAGTCTTTTCTTCTCCTCAATTATTTTTAACACGTTCATAAAAAGATCATTATTCTTGGATTTCAAGTTACAAACCTCTTCTAATTTTAAATTCATACCCTTGAAATAATATTTTAGCTTTCACACCTTTGTGGATATCATATCTAACTATTCAACTTAGGATTTATTCTTTTTCTATTGTTATATAACAATTTCAACAAGCCTCGAATTTAGGGTTTTTAATCATTGAACCTCAAATATTAGAAATTGAATATGGATATCTTGATATTTTTTCTCCTCATTCAGCTTCATATTCTCTTTTCTTGATTGGGAATCCATCTTATAATCATTATTAGTTCCAAAATCACATGATCATTATAAATAAGTTCACAACCTTAATCTTCAATAACTTTATTTTTTAAGTTGTTGGTTTCTTCTAACAAAATTACACTTTTTCCATATAAAATTCAACATTTAGGGATTCCACAAGACTTATTATTATTCACTGAAGTTATTCTATTTTCCATGGTACACCCAAAAAAAGTGAAAAACTATACCTTCAACAACCAACTGAATCAAGTTAGAGAAAAAAATACAATAAAAACAATCTTATGCTTTGATAACAATTGTTAGGTCTAAAAGGGGATCATGTGAGATATAGCCTAAGAGTGGAGGGTGGGTGGTTAATTAGGTCATGAATGTTTATTCAATTCTACATGTTTCTTATCTTATCATAAAGACCTAGTGGATATTTATCTCTTAATAGTAAGGGTCAAAATTATTTATTATTAATATGAATTGATCCGATCACTTGAATTTCCATTTATATGATCTTTAACTCATGAAAAATCGATAATTAAGTGTATAAATAAAAGAAAAGAAATTATAAGAACATCAACATTTTTCTGTGGTTCACCACAAAAGGATAATATAAGGATCAAACATCTGGCATTGTGTTAGTTTACCAAAAACATTAGGATCATTGTTTTCTGGTTCAGGTTAAGTCACTCTCACCTTAGATCACTACCCTTATAATTTTTTGGGTGTAGATTCACTATCCCCCTTAGATAACTTCCCTATTAAATCACTTCTCTTACACTTCCCTCATTCAATCAATACTTCAAAGGGAAAAAATTATTAAAATGCAAGGATCAAATAATATCACCTTGTATATTGTTGCACTAAATAGTGAATAGGTGACTTTTAAATCTAATTACTCATTCATAACTATGATATGAGAATCAATTTGAGAAAATAGTTTATATGATAGGTCATGTAAACTCCTCCTATTTTAGCAAGATTACCAAGTCTTATACTTTCCAAAATAAATCTAGAACTCCTCTTCTTTCCAAATTTACAACTATAATTCCTTTTACTTTCAATATCTACAATGATAGTGAATTTTCACCTTATTTATAGGTAGTATAACTCCACTTATACATACATATTATATAAATGAATTTTATGATCGAACTCCTATATCTTCACTATAGATAGATATCTCATTATGAGAACCTTTTTCTTCTCTTATTCTCTTGTTCAGATATGGAAGTGTCACCCTTATTCTTCTCATGCAGGTTTATCTTAGTATAATGTATAACATTTCCATATATTTTCCCTCATCTTATTATTTTAAAATTATGTGACTTTATAGGAAATTGGGTATAATTTTCCATATTATGAAATATAAAAATCTATTTCTTCTTCCCATGAAAAAAATTCCACATGGGTAACACTATATAGAATTATTTCCATATATATAGATATCCATATCTATTATTTTTTGCCTTAATTTAGTTTCTATGTTCACCACATTTTAAAATAATTACTCTGACAATATCTATAAGAATATTTTTAAAATCACTGAACATCTTTCATTAATGAAACCCTATTTTGGTGGCTTTCAAAACATGAACCAATTTATTTTTAATTTCATCATTACCACAACTTATTAACACAACCACAAGCCTATCATGCTATTCCACATAATGCAAAGAGACTCTCCTTATCTACTACACTCATGTGTATGACATAGTTTCATCTTGTGGTTTCAACATTGAGCTGTAGATATTGAAATTGAAAAACCTAATTCACCACAAAATCCTCATTATGAAATGTAGATAAACATTTGTCCATTTTCTCCAAAAATACAAGAGACACACCAGTGTCCATATCCTTGATTTTAAAGTTGATTCATAGCTCTATCCATGAAAATTGCATACTACAAATTTCATGTCATGTTTCATGAATATTTTCTAAGGCCACCATGCCAAGTGAAACTGTGTAGTGGGGTTCCCTTCCTCAGTTTAAGCCAACCATGTTCTCATATTATTTATGTTTCTGTATGTATCAATTGATAATTTCTTCGAGGCTAGGTGACTAGTGCATGATCCATAATCTAAGAGAGAGGTTGATGATGAACCAAAAATTAGTTCAGACAGTGGAGTGATAATGATCATACAATTAATGTTATTTGAATATCATTTTAAGGTAGGTGAACAGTTTCTTCTAAGTCGTATCCCTCATTGAAGTCTTCTATGTATTTGAACTACTTAATAATTTGGGATATGGTTTCCTCAGTTCAAAATACTAGACACTGGGAGATAAAAACCTGGACCATACTGCACACACACACACACACACCCATGAATGATTCTTATCCAATCTATTGAACGAACCACTTGAGCTACCCCCTTTCACATGAAAGTGTGATCCTATTCTCTTATACACACCTATGATCCCACATATGTTTCCTCTTTTATTTTTTGTTGACATAGGTGTATGGCCTAGCTAGTTCCCCTATGGGGTTGAGTTAACTCCTACATGTATAGGGTTGATATGTCTTAGTTAAGTAGCTAAAGATGGCCTAATTATTTTCTTTACCTTAATAATTTTCTAAAAATAAAACTGGCTTCACCTTGAATCATTTGTCTAATAATCACCAACAAACCCAATTCTTCAAAAATATTTTCAAAAAATCATTTTTCATTCTTGTCAAAAAATCCATCATAATCCATTGGGATCGAATACATACACTAATCCATACACTAACCCTATTATTCCTCCCATGTAATACATAGATGCACAAAAGCCTCCACCAGATGCCTTTTTCAGCCACCATTAGTTATAAATAACCTTCATTTTTATAAAATTAGTAAAGGCCTACATGTAATATGTATTAAAGGAAAATAAAAAATAAATAAAATAAACAAAAATCCTCCTCATGACTCTACAAGTCACCAACACCCACCAATAAATGATCAAAGATTGGTTAAGAGAAAAACCAAAACTTTTAATTGAACGATATAGATATGTGTGAGAATAAATCTTAATAGGCATGCAAAAAGTAAACCACACCATAAGTTTAGTATTTAAATTAAAGATCCTTTTCATGATAGTTTGAAATAAAATTTTAAAATTTGATTTTCATTTAGTCAAAGAAAAAAATAGTTCCTGAATATTTTATAATCTTTGTCTTATCATTTCGTTAAATGAGAAAAATCACTATGAAAATGTTTCTAGGACAATGAACATTTTTATTAAAATTACCAATTAAAAACTAATTATTTTTAAAACATGATTTTCAATACATTTTAATGTAACCATTTCGAATAAAAAAATGGTATAAAAACAAATCCATGATCAAATGAAATCACATGTGACATTAAGTATAAAAAATTCAAATTCATTATGGGAACCAAAGGGGTTTGGGGGGCATAGTAAGACACAGATAAGAATTATTGCATTAGACTAGAAATAGAAAATAATCAACCTATCCTAACATTTGGTTTCACCCTCAATAGTATAACTAAAGGTAATATCCCATAATTAGAAAATAGTCTATATTAGGGACACTATCCATAAAATAATAATAAACCAGTTCAACATGTGTACCTAGAGTTCCCATCTTACCAACCAATGATTCCCATAACATATAAATGGAGGTGATCATTTTAAAAGTACTATGCCTATAAATTATGAATACATTTAATAATTAAACAAACATCTCATTTCCTCACCTCCAAACACCCTTTAAAGAACAACCCCTTTCATTAATCCATAAATACAAACAATACAAAACCCCTTTCAAGAATAATCCACACATCACATTTTAATAATAATTCATTTTCCATAATTCAATAGGAACAAATATAAATGGTTTTTCACTTTCTAAATAAACGTTCGAAGGTGACAACCAGGAGTTTCAAATACATTTTAGAAACCAAACTAAAATCCCCCATTTTTAATTTACCTTAAAAATTAAAACCATCATCAAGATTAAATTGAAATACTAATTTATTTATTATACTCATATACACTTACACACACAAACACAAACATAAAAAAAAAACACACACACACATCTGACTTGAATTGAACAAATACATATAATCCCATGTGTATTTATACCCCCACATATATATTTATAAATGTGTATTTGAGAATAACCATGAGATGAATTAAAAGGAATTTCAATTAAATTTCATTTTTATTTAAAACCAAATCTTGAAATACTTTATTCATTATTCACATTTCACGCATTACTTGAAATTCCATGAAAAAATAAAGGGTCTAAATTGGGAATTTCCCTAAAAAAACAAAACATCATTTAAAATACCAAAATTCAATGGTAAAATCGATTCATGAATTTTATTAATCATTTAAAATGAATGAAAGTTTTAAATTAATTTAAAACCAATAATTTGTATTAGAAAAGTCCCTCTCACTATGTGAAAACCAAGGGAGTATTGGTTTACTTTTTAAAGAAGCTTATAAACATGTATAATTATTTTATTAGATATATAAAAAATAATTTTAAAACAAAATAAGTAAATTTTTTAATATTTAAGGACCAAAATGAGGGGAAACCTACTTAGAAGTTTCTTCCTTTGACAATGATGATGTAATTTCACCTCAATGGGGTATAAAATTCTCTAAAAACAAATATAAATCCAAGAATCATAAAAACCCTAAATAAAATCAATCCAAAGAAGAATAATGTAAGACACCATACCTAGGTTTGATGGATAACTCATCGTATTTGAATAACATGACTATAATATGACTTAATAAATGATCAAAAACCCTATACACCAATAAAAAATAGAAAAGAACCCCCAAATCAGGTTAGGGTTTGAATATAGGGCACGAGAAGTAAGTATAGAAAGGAAAAACAAGAGGAAAGGGAATAAGTGAGGAGGAGGAATCCTAACCTTGAATAATTGGATGAAAAAAATGATGAAACCACCTTGATTCATTGAAAGGGGAATATGAGACATGGGGAGAAGAGGGAGTGACCCTCCCTTGCTTTTTTAAATGAAAATTGGGTGAGGGAGTATCTTTTCTTGATTTTAAGATAAAAGAAGAGGGTTATTTTGGGAAAAATATTTTTATAATTTTGAGCAATCCGCATTGTTTGGAAAAACATTCTACCCAATCATGTACCAACTGTGCACCCCCTACCAAAGGTATTGGTGTATACCACATGGGTATAGTGTAGGATTAGAAACCTATGTGCCAATCATGAATATTATCTCTATCTAATAATATATACAATTATACAATCGATGAATGGTTTCCCCTAACTGGGCACCAATAATGTACCTATGTTGAAAATTTAAAATTTTAAAAATTTAAAATAATTCAGCGTAAAAATAAAGGACATAATTAAAAGAAATTAATTTAATTAAAATAATAAATAAAAACATCTTTAGGGCGTGACACATAAGACTTGTAGAATTATTTCTCTATCTTTATGGCACTTGATTCTATATCTTATTATATTAAATTTTTTTGAGAGAATAATTCCCTTTGAATGCTAATATTTATCCCATGAAACAAATGAACAATATTACTTATTGGATTATGTATATAATTCATAACATGATTTTCTAACCTTTTAAAGTTAGATTCATATTCAATAACATTTTCTCCTTACTTTTACATTATATTTAGGAATTTATTATCCATGTCAAATCATTGATTATGTGGAAAATATTTTTTAAAGAATATATATTTGAATTTTTTCTTCTCCATACTATTTATTTCCCCCAACTACTTAGTGTTATAGATAAATCATCACCATTGATCGTCATCTCCTTTAAGATAATAAAATTTTGTGATAAATTTATCTCTTGCAATACTTTCTAAAGCAAGAAATATATTCTCTAGGGTCTTGATCCATTTCTTAGCTAGTAATGGATTAGTTTTCCTATTTAATGATATTGGTTTATAGCACATAAAGCGGTCCAAAATTGGTACACCATATAGGGGATCAATAGGATTATCTATACAGGCAAGGTTATTGGTCATAACATACATCATATTCCACAATATAGTTATAATTATTTCATCTCTATCTCCAGATTCATTTCCTTTCCCAAGAGGTAAATCCTTACATATATTAGATGAATTAGTAGGTTTTCTATTCATTACACTATGAACCATTTCCAAATAATTACATATACTAAATTAATTCATAAATTTTTTAATTTTAAATCATACTATATAATTCAAAATTAGGTGTAATACTTCACATAAATTAAAAATATACGCATATCTAATCTCAGAATCATAAGCTCGATATATTTGGTATTATGTTCAAATAATAAAAATATTTTTAAATCATTCATAATAGTTCATAAATAGCATGCGAATCAGTAAAAACATATCCTATGGGAGTGTCTATCCAAGTGTGTAGTCTTCAAACCACTCATCATACACTGAGTAAAGATTGAGTTGATACCCAACCAACATTTTTCAAGGTGTTTACCCCAAGGTGAATTTGTAACACATGAAAATTCACTTTCTAATATATATATATATATGTATTTCATTACTAGGAAACCACACATTATCATCCTTACTAAAATTTTATGATATTATCTTATACTTAGACTTATTACTAGATCCTGTCATAGAGTTATGTCTTATAATCTATATTTTCTTAAATATAGTTCCCATGGTTTATATTAAGCTTCCATTGATACTAACTGTAACACCCCCAATTTTGTAACCCAGAGTTGGTGATTATTTTACTATACTGGAACAAGATACAATGGATCACATATTTAATGATAAAATAGTTTAGCATTCTTGGGAGACTAGATACATACATAATAATCGTATTACATTTGAAAAATTAAATAAAACTTAAAATTATGGTGATAAATTAATTATTTATTATACTATATCCCTGAAATTATTTATAGATCCCTTCTTGGTGTCCTGGGGAGAGGAAAAAAATAAAAGGGCATGCTCAGATGATCCATAAGGGAAAGCATACAACAAAATATATAATATAATAAATAAGTAATGAATACTATGATATAGATAAATAATAATAAAATATACCATATAAATAATATCACTAATGGGGAATATATCCATGGATGGCATAACAACATAAATAATCACATGTATAACAACATATAGTTTCATAATTATATAATTTATAATACCAAACATCATAATCACATCGTAAAAGCCTCATTCCAATACATCATACAAAAATAGGTAAGTCATACACCAAATAAACAAACTTGTTTGACTCACGAGTCCTAATGATGCATTGAGTGGCTATAAAAGTCCCCACTAATCACTTACTAATTCCAATTCATTCAAAATTTTTAATAAATTAATAAAAATTCAATACATAATCAACACACACCATCGTATTGAAAATCAAGTAAGAAAAATGTTAATCTTTTTCCCCAATCACTAAATAGAAACAGATGACCATAAACCATTAATATAAATAAGTTAGATGATATAATTTGATTATATCCATAATAAATCATGATAATTATCCAATTAAGTTTTCATAGATGAAAATAAATTTAAAATAACTTTTGATCCTTTCTTTGAAAACATGAGAAAAATATCCTTTTCTTTTGATAAAATTTTAAACAAAAATTTCCAAAATATTGATAAAATGGTTTTCTTTGAAAATAAGTATGGAAAAATTTAAAATATGATTCAATAGAAATAATATCAATGATATTGGAAAAACCCATTCATTCAATAAATGTTAAAATGAATATTCCATTCACAGTTTTGGTAAAAAGTTAAAAGTACTTCGTTTGGAAAAAAGAAGAAGATTCATTTTAAACCTTTGTAAATAAATTAAAGTATAATTAAAATTAATTGAAATAATAATTTTATCATAGTAAATAAAATTCTTGAAATCATTTTAAGAAACATGGACATGGAATAATTTTTTTTGACCAAAGAAGAAACAAGTTTATCTTTTCTTGAAATTTTTTTTCTCTATTATATTAAGTACCAAAGAGTGGGGAATAAAAGGAAAACATGTAAACCCCATATATAACTAGAGTATAAGAAAATATATAAATTTTAAGATATTTATATCAAATATTTTTATTTAATGGATATTTAAACAAAAATAATACAAAATAAAAATGAGATTGTAGAAAAAACCCTTACCTAGAGTTCGTCTCACCACACATGTACTTTAACTTCTACATCATACACCTATATTAAATTTTTTACTTTATTAATAATTTTTTTAGTTTTATTAAATTTTCATAATCCCTTTTATTTCATTTATTATCATGTCTTATATTGTTAGTAAATTAGTGAATCTCAAATTAGACATTTTGGGATTCTTTGTCTTATAACCTCAAAATGACATTGGTGTATTGATAATGGGAAAAGGGGTTATGGTTACATTATCTCCAAAATATTACTCATTACATAAATATTATTTTTAAGCATTAAATATAATTTTAGAGTAATCTATTAAATGAATACATGAAAAATGATTCACATCACTACGTAGAGGTGGTAGTTCACACATACACATGAGAAACATAATCATTTTTAACAGGTAGAAGGGTAAGGAGGTAGATGATGTATTATATATTTACAAAACAAAAATTATTTAATAGATATAATATATATTAATTTGTTCCATATTTATAACCATACAAGTAAATTGGTGATGAAAAATGAATTACACAACTACGTGGTGATGGTAAGCCGTATATACACACGAGTGATGTTTTCATTTTTCATAAGATGTAAAAGGAGATGACAAAGGGATTTTACACCAACATATTAAAATTTTAGAATATGTAAATTACTTATGTTATCATATCATCATTTTTATGTAATATTTTAATAATATTTAATAATAAATAAACATGAAAACACTTGGTTAAGAGTTATACCTCTACTTTGAGAAACCTCATTTTGATTTCACTATAAGCCTTATTGAAGTAGTTTTTGGTGAGACCAGAACCTCAAGAACATATGTAGGGATGTTGGGAAGGTTTTTTTGGTAGAAATGGGTTGAGATATATGGCTTAATTAGTGTGATTAAAATAGGGAAATATGTGGCCTTTTATAATTGAGGTGAGTGGCACACTTGTAATTAATCTTAACTATTAAATATTATATGTGTATTACTTATGGATAAGTGGAAATTAAAAAATTAAATTTGAAAACTAAGTTGATAAGGGTAAAAATAACCTCATAAAATAATAATTAAGATGCGATTTTATGACTATATTAAGGTAGTAACTATAATTAACCTGTTTTACCCATTTACCACACTGACAATATTTTTTCCAAAGTTACTATTCATAATAAAAAAGTGAAATTAAATTAATTAATTAACTTGAAACTTATAATTAAAAATATGATAATTTTTTAAGATTTAATTTTTATAATTTGTATAAATTAATTTTAACATAAGTGCATAAAACTCAATGAAAACAATTTTTTTTAGAAAAATGAATTTGAAGCATAAAAATAATCTTATACAACAACCAAAAATAATAATAATTAATATGTAATTAATTATATTATGTTTAATAAAAGGTATATAATGTTACTTTAAAACCAAATACATAAAATAATGGGACTTTTAAATTACTCATTTTAAATGAAATAAATGACAACTTTTCAAAAATCGACATATTTCACAATTCACTCAAAAATCGACTGCTTTTGAAAAATCCCAAAACTTTAACCTAAGATAAATTTGACCTTATAAAGTAAAAAATTATATCCATTTTATATAATTCAATTTAAATTTTTTTAAATTCTTCTTTTAAATATAACCATGAACTATTTCTATTATAATGATTAAATAATAGGTTGTGCATTTGACAATAGTCTAGAGATGTAATATTCACCCATTATCGGATGATATCAAGTATTTCAAAAAATACCATAGAATCATGATGCTCTAATATAGAAATAATAAATCTTCTCATTACATGTGTCATGAAAAACAACGTCTACGTACAGACAAAGGCGCATATGTAAGGTGTTAGTATATCAACTTAGTTGGAAATCCACTATAAGACTCCCAGACATACCTCGAGGACCATACCAAGTTATAAAAATTTATAAAAAATAATAAAGGGTAATAAAAATAGTTATATATATTTATTCATATAAAATCATAAAAGTGGAATATCAAAATAATTTATATCGAAGAAAAATTTTACAATATTTCTATAATCAATTGGTTCATTAGAAAAACATTTTTTTAATTAAGTTCTTTATTTTTATAATATTAATTCCACATACTCACAAACACATACATGCATCCAAGATGGTATTCTCAATACTCATGAGTGTTAAATCATCTTTCAAACCAATTTTTCACTTGGTTGTGCACCCACTTGCCTCGATTGGCACATGAAACCAATTTTGAATCTAATAAGGCCTCTAGTAATTCAATCACAAAAAGCAAACCTATGTATGAAAAATTATATCAAAAAAATATTTTATTTAAATAATATATCTTTTTAGAATTTAAGAAAACATGTTGTGTGCATATTTCTAAAACCATGACTTTAAAACCATATAATAGGAGTGATTTTAACAATATTTTAATAAGGATTTTTTCTAATGAAATTAAAAACAATATTTTTAGAAATACAAACTGTTCAAGTTCTATAATATGTTTAGTGAGACAGAATCCACCAACACCACAATAGAAACCATCACCAAAGAAAACACTACACAAAAGGTAGATTTGGTCTTTCTCCTTAAACCCTTTAAAAAATCCCAACAAAACCACATCAAAACAATTCCTAACCCACAGATTTTGGAAGGACAATACCAATTTAGGGTTCTTACCAAGAAGAAATTAATTTATTTATAAGGATAATGTGAAACTAACAACATACCTAGAATATCTTGATTTAATGCACTAAGATCCATTGAAATAAGCCTTTGGATCAAAAGGAATCACCAATAACATTGGGTATGGTCCTATGGTTTGAGATCCTAGTAAAATAAAGGAAGATTTATGGTTTTAGGGAGTTTTTGAATTAAAAATAAAATTATGATATTTCATTAATCATGTCTCATGGTTAGACAACACAATTTACCAAACCATGCACAAAAAATGTGGGCACTATTATCTAAAAACTCAAGTATTGAAGAGTTTTATAACATGGGTTGGAAATAACGATCTAACTGAGTAAAATTCATCTTTCATTTGTTTCATTATTGTTAAGGTAATACACATGATTTTCCCTAACTATGATCTAATCATGAACTTCTGCCTAAACTCTTTCAAGATGCTATAAAATTACCTAGAAAATACACATAGTTTTCCTTAATTGTATGCTAATCATGAGACCTCTAAAACACTTTTAAAAATTTCAAAAATATCACAAAAACATCTTGATAATAATCAAAAAGAAACCATAGATCAAAAACACATAAAAGATTGCCACATACTTCAAAAAAGGGTGTTATATTCTCCCCACCACTGGTATTTTCATTCTCAAAAATCTAGAGGTTAACATTTCTTTGGAAGATCTCTGACCATTACTCAAACATGAATTTTTTTCAATATAATGCATCCCATTAAACTTAACCATGATTTCATAATACCTGAACCAAATAATTTCATTTCTCATGAAAAATATTCTCTCGTTTATCCAAAATATATATTGGTGGATGAAAAAAATGTAGCATCAAGCTCAAGATCAATATGATCCCATCAAATTACATGGTCAGGGTCTGGATTAAACATCATTAGATGAGATACATGATACACATTATGAACCAAACTGAACCTTGGTGTTAAATCCAATCAGTAAGATATATATCAAATCTATTCAAGTATCTCATAAGTCTCAATATACTAAGGATATAAATTACCTTGTTCGTAAAAATGAATATACCCCAACCTTAGAGAGACCTTTAAGAAAAAATGATCACCTAATGAAAATGATAATGTGAAATGAAAATGATCCAAATAATATTTCTGATTAATTTGGGTTATTTTAATTATTTTCCTAATCATTTGAATATTCTCCATTATCTCATACACAGGGTTTGGTATAATTAGTAAAGTATATCTTATCTCTACCCAAAAAAGTGGAGAGTGATATAAAAGACCATAAAATTGTTCAAATAGAGACATATATATCATGGCATGATAACTATTGTTATAATAGAACTACAATAAAGGTAAAGGATTCTACCATTATCCACCAAAAACCATATCACAAGCTTTGAGTATGTATTCAAATGTCTGGATTGTATTTTTTGACTATCCATTCATTTGAGGATGATATGTTGTGATCATGTTTAATTGGGCTCCAAGGGATCACTAGAAAGATCACCAGAACTAAGAGGTAAACCTAAGGTATCAACCAGATATGATCAAAACTGGTACACCATGAAACATCATTACTTCCCAGATATAAATCTTTTCCAATTCATCTACCATATCATATTCATGGAATATAATGAAGTGGATTAACTTTGTGAGTCAGTCCAAAATCACCCAAATGGAATCATACTTATAAATTATTCTTAGTAAACCTATGATAATGTTCATAGATATTTTCTCCCACTTTCATACTCATACAGCTAAGGATTGTAACTTAACAGCTCGTCTTCGATGTTCATCCTTGACATGATGAAAGGTGAGGTATTTTGAAACATAATCACATACTCTTTGTTTCATACTTGACCAATAAAAATGGGTCCTCAGTACCTTGTACATATTTTGTTTGACAAGATGAATAGCTCATTTTTATTATTGATAATAATAAATAAATTGTTCCAAATAATCTGGTATAACTAATATTTAATATTGAAAAAGAAAAACTGAGTTCCCATCTTCCATAACTCCATAAATGGTCCCCTCACCATTGATTTTTGACCTATTGGTTATAAAATTTGGGCAGGATCTTTGACCATCCTTGACCCGCTAAACCATATAAAGAACAATATACATTAGTAATAACACTGTAATACTATCTTACACATCACAATAAAGATGCATGTTAGTAATCACTATCATCAACTACCACTGATAAATTTTTATTCCCAACTAACTATATGACTTTTGACATAGATAATTAGCTATTGAATTCCCTTTACCTGGTTTACACACCATGTTAGAGTCAAACATTTGAAAATATTTCATCCATCACCACTACCCAAGGTTATAATACCTTTATGAAAATATGTGTTTCAACCTTTTATGATCGGTAAAATAGTAAAGTTTTCACTAAATAATATTGACAACCAGTTTTTAAATATTGGAATACCACAACTAGTTCGAAATCATGCATCAAATAATTATTTTCATACAATTGTAACTGTCATGATCCATAAGCTACAACATGATCTCTATGTATTAAGACACAACCCAAATTATATCAAGATGCATTTAAATATACCACATAAACTTTCCTTGGTTTTGGAAAGGTAATGATATATTTAAAAGTGAGTTTGGAATTAAGATCCTAAAAGTATTTCTAACACTCATTGCTCTATTGGAATTGAAAACCTTTCCTCATCAAAGCTATCACCTAAGAGGAAAGATGTGAAATTTCATAAACAAAGTGATGGTAATAACCTACTAAATAGAAAAATATTAGTTTCTAAAAGAAATTCCACATATGTTTTCAAGAGATAATAACATCTATCATTTCAAGATATACCAATACATCATTATGAGAAATCACATTACTGAGGAAGTATACTTATTGAATCTAGAAGTCACCCATAGAGAATATATCATAAAGATGATGATCTTATAGGGTGATCATTAAAACCTCCATATATTCTTCATGGTTACTTTTAGTCTAAGAATACACTTGGATATCATTAACAAATACCACAAAAATAAGTAATGGAATATTTACAATATTTGATTATTCAATTCCATGGAAACTGTTGGTTTATTTTTAAGAAAAAAGAGTATAAAAAGGTATTCATAATGACCATGATGACTTATAGAATATGTCTTCAAAATATACTCCTAAAAAACTTAGAGTTGTTTATAAACTAATCATAATTAAATATTTGTGATCCGTTTGTATCCCTTCAATTGATCAAAAAAATCATTGATTTTTGGAAGATAATACCAATTCTTTATCATAAATTTATTTAGCTTATTAAAATCAATGAAAATTTTAATAAAACCATATTATTTATTAACAAAAAGAACCATAACAGGACAAGGTGGTTTACTAGGTCTTACAAAACCTTTACTTTATGAATCTTCCAATTAGACCTTTAATTTCCTCAATTCCATTTTTAAAACCCTATAAGATAAAAGTGAAATAGGATTTGTCCCTGGTAGTAGATCAATAGAAAATTATCCATCCCTTTCAAGTGAAAATATAAATAAATTATAAATTAAAGCATTATTATATTGTTCTATTATGGATAAAAAATCTCTTTTCTTAATTTCATAAATAGTTGATAAAGTTACCACGACAAAATGATCAGATATAGTCCCAACCATTGGCACTAAAGGTCCTACTCTACCTGTATTTAGATTCCAATATCCCTTAAAGAGATATACCATTCCATTAGAGGATGTAAAATGCAATTTTTAGGCATAAAAATTGATGTGGGATTTAAAATATATCAAATAATCCATTCCTAGAAATAAATTAAATATTTCCATATAAAGAAAAGAAAAATTCCAAACAAAATGGCCCCTACCAATAGTAATAGAACATGATTCACACTTAGATCCTCTGCATTTGTTTTTCTCGAGATGTTTTTGGATGCCCATAAAATGAGGAATCATTTCAACATGAAACCCCATAATATTTATATAATGAGAATCAGGGAAAGAGTTAAATTCACCTATATAAAACATAACATTCATAATATTTGATTTCCAAAGGATGGTATCTCACACCATCAAAAGACCCATAGATCGTTTTTGGCTATTTTATTCGTACCACACAACTACTTACTAGGACCTATTGAAAATTATTTCATTATTTATTTTTGTGGAATATACTATGGTTTCTATGTGTTCTCATAATCTATTTTCCACACTCTATTATAGGGTTAGGAACAATTTTGATGAGAATGGATCATCTATGCATAAGTGGATTGCGAATCATTAGAGATATTTCCACCGATTTTCCTTAGGTTTCTAGTACAATAATATCTGAGGTGTATTATATATCTACAATTTTCACACATTAAGATGGTGTAATATGATCCATTTTATTATTATTTAATGATCCATATTGAAAAAAATTGGTATGGTAATGTGACGAAGAGGAAAAGAAACCAATTCGCTTGATTGGTTCTCTAGTTACATGATTTCTTGAGAATATGTTTCCTTTTTTTCATCTTTTCTAATATTTTAGTTCCAACTTGTACCCGTATAGGTAAAGTGTTCCCCCCACCATAGGTTACCACAATGTATTTTCCCCTTATTCACTTTATTGACCATCTGAGTATAATCATCAATAAAAAAGATGACAACTTTAGAGAAAATTTCTGGTTGCAACCTTACCTCAAAGATAGAAATTTTATGGTTATTGATAGTGGAGACCTATGGGGAAAAATAAAAATATCTTAATAAATATATTTTTATACTCTATGAAACAAATATTTTATTTCTTGAGAGTAAAATAAATATGTCATATTTATGATCATGAAGGTATGTGGGTTGAATTGTTTATTATATAATTCCTCAAACCCTTGGAATGTAATGTATTTGTATTTTGTAGTTTGAACAACCATATCCCACAATTTCCTTAATAGGTCTTCAAATATTTATATCACTAGATTTACCTTAATATCGGTCAATATTCCCAAAAAATTAAAGATTCAATTAACCTAAACAAGCCATGCCTCTACGTTTTTCTATCCTGAATCGCTTTGAAATATTATTATAGTCTACTTCTAAAATTCCAATGATAGATTCTCATGGTGTGCTAACTAATTTTAATTTCACACATCAACATTTTGAAAGTCTTTAATTGTACTCTACATAATTTTTTGATTCACCTGTGGTTCGGGCTGAATAACATTTTCAGCTCTGTCCACCTGCTAATTTCTTGATCTTCAATGTGGTTCTATATTTATATAAACATATCCAATTATACTTATTTTCCACATTGAAACTAAACTAAAGGCTTAAGATGTTTTAAATAATAACAAAAAATATTAGCACAACAAGATTTCAATAATCCTCAAATACAATATGGATAATGCATTCCTAACGAGAAGTATCTCGACCAATGGATGGTACTCTAAATTCATAGGCTAAACCCATTAAGATGAGGTGAAAAAATATATAAAGTTATTTATGAACACCTTTTGTACCTGAACCATCCTGGTAATTTGAAGTTAAACATAAAGAGGTTACATATTAATTTTTATAATCTACAGTTCATGTTCTGACACATTTTATCTATATAATTATTATCCTAATAGATAAAATAGACCAAAATAATACCATTTGTAATATCCCACCACTAACTCATTGTCTTAGGAAGAGGCAGAGGTTTTATTGACCTTAGGTGAAATCCCAAAGACACCAAAGGTTATTAGTAAATGCCAAGGTCTTAGAAGATCCTTAGGGGGTTATTTTCACTTTAACATACATAATCTATAAGAGAAAAAAATAAAAACAAAACCATGAAATTATACGTGTATAAGAGAAATTATGTCAAGTCAAAATCTAATAAAAAAATATAAATCAGGCTCACATCAGAAAGTAAGATATAATGTCCATAAAAACTAAAAATATATCTCAATACAAATATACTAATGTGGTATCATTCTAAATACCCAACCTGAAAAAATCCAAGCTACACCCATCATCACCAATCCCATAACAACATGATTGTTTTCTAGATAAATAATAAATCTAACCCTTACCTATTCCATGAAAATCAATATATGTATACACACAAAGGTGCATATATAAGGGGTGAGTATATAAAATCAACAAGAAATATGATATAAGCTTCCCATATATGCCACTAATTTTAGAGAAAGTTATAAAAATTCACATAAAAAAATAAGGTGTAGGAACAACACTTATTAATAAATTTTCATATAAAATTAGTAAAGAGGCATATAAATTTTTTTAGATCAAATCACAGTTTAAAAATATTTCCATGATCAACTAGTTTATTAAACAAGAATTTTATAACCAGTTTATCTATTATTTCTTCATGGAATACCCATTCCACATACTCACACACACATGCATTTATCTAAGTTGATAGTCCCAATACTCACGATTGGTAACTCATATTCCTTACCAAAATTTCACGTAGATATTCACTAGTATTCCCCAATTGGAACATGTAACCAAGTTTAAATTCAAAATTCCCCTCATAATGAAATCATGAACATATTCCAACATGTGTATACAAAAGTCTCTCAAAAAACATACTTTCTTTGAACAATTTATCTTTTAATCATTTAAACAAACATGTTGTGTGCATATCTCTAAAAACATGATTCTAATACTATATAATAAGTAAACTTACAAAAATTATTTATCAAGTGTTTTTTAGTAAAAAAACAAATGAGATTTTTATAAATATAAATCCTTCAAATTATAGAAGTTTTAGAGTGAGAGAATCCCCCACCTCACAATAGAATCCATCATCAAATAAAACACAAAAGGCATATCTGGTCTTTATCCTTTATTCCCTTAAAAACACATGAAAACTTGTCCTAACCCATAGATTCAGACTTAATAGTTCTGATCTAGGGTTCTTCCCAATAGGAAACACATATATCTAGAAGGAAAAGGAGATAAAAACAATATACTATGATTTTATAGATCTAACACACAAAGATCTATAAAAATCAACCTCTAAATTGATAATAATGAAAAAATGCACAAAGATGTTAAAAATACAATTTTTTGGCTTTAATTAATTATTTCACATGGGCTGGGAACATAGTTTACAAAACTATGTTCCAATCACACATGAACCACTGTTTCAAAACACCCAAATCACATAGTTTGTATACATTATTTAGAAAATCATGGGATAACCCTGAAAAACATCTCTATCCCATGTTGCATAGTTATTAGAGGAATATCTATGGTTTCCCCTAATAGTGTAGAAACTATATTACCTATCCTAGAATCTCTTAAGATTCAACACAATTACTTGGGAAGTTTTCATAGTTTCCCCTAACCATGTTCCAATTGCGAGACCTCTAAAAAGCTTCAAAGAGTTTACAAAATATCCAAGAAAATTCATAAGACTAATCCCAACCAAACCATCACTCCAAAAAACCAAATAATAATCACATACCTCTAAATGAGGGTGTTACAAGGTGTCTTGTGTTGGAAGATATAGACTATTTCTATTATAATGTTTTAGGGGAATATTTATCATGATTTCCCTAAGTTTCAGCATGTTTATCAGTCTTTAGTAGGAAATTAGTTGTGGTTTGGGAGGTGAATCATGTTCTAGAATAATGTCAGTAGATAATTTTTCCTATTTCATAGGAATTTACCTATGACAGTTATATCTTATGGATTTTGAAATTCCATTTTTTTGGATTCTTATGATATTCATCATTATATTTTTATTTAATGTGAAGTTATTTGTTTCCAAATCCCTTTATTAGGGAACCATTTCCATTTTATTTAGGGTTTATTTTATATTATCAAGGATAAGAATTTTTTGAGAGGTATTTGATGTAAGGTACTGATTTTCAAATTTCTTACTATATACTTTATAATATTTATATGTGTTTTGAGAGAGTTTGGAGGTGTTTGGAGGTGGATAGTCAAGTTTTGGATCCCTAGGGGCTAAAAAACCATGTTACTGGCTGTGGTAGAGGGCGTTTTAGGGTGGTGGTTGTGGGGATTGGTTGTGTAGATTCTTATTGAACCCATAGTGTAAAAAACACATGGTTTACCTTGTGATATTGGTCTTTATAGAGGCTATTTCGGATCTATGTCCATGGATTATGGATGTTGTGCTTCTTGGAAAACATGGGGAGTTTTATGCTCATTTTAAGGGTACCGTGTGTCATGGTTTTCCTTGTGTATAATGGGGAGAGGATAAAAACTCATGTTAAAAGGAATGGTGTGATCATGTGTCTAGAGTTACCCTTGTGTTTGGTGGGGAGGTTACCATGCCAAAGGTGTATCCATTTTGAAGGGTGTGGTGTTTGACTATGTTTGGGGAGTTTATCATTGGGAAATGAGGAACATAATGCACCTGTTTTTGTGAGTATGGTTCTTGGAGAGTTTCCCTATGGTTAATGGGGGAGTCTAAAACAACCATCTTGGTGGTTGTGGTGGGATTTTATTGAGGCATGGATGGGCTGTGCAGTGTGAATGAATTGATTAAGAAGGTTCCATGCATTGTGGTCTTAACTATGGTGTGCTAGAAATGATAAGGGGAATTCTGCTATGTCACGGTGGGATTATAAAGTGAGACATAGTAAGAAGAACACAAAGACGTGTAGGGTACCAACACACCGTAGTGTCATCCAAGCTTATTTTAAGTGGATGAAATGACTATCAAGGAATGGTGTAGTGACCCTAACCCTAGAAATTCAAAATCCCAGGACTTATACTATAACATCAGCATAATATTCTAGGAATCACATACTGAAGGACTTATCAAATTAGTTGTCTTCGTAAAATAGATACACACATGATTCATACATTTAATTTGAATACAAAAATTACAACATATATTTTTTGAAAATAACTTTTTTATATATATAGTATCCCTACATATCAGTCATAATAAACTGCAAGGAATCCTAGGGAAAGGAAACCGAATAAGGGTGAGCTCAAATGACCAATAAGGGTATAATAAAATGAAATAAATAATTAATCAATGAGAATAATCAATATAGAAATGTAAATAACTAAACACACATTCCTTGTAACCCATAAAATGATAAGGAAGTGAATAAATAATATTTCAAGGTAAAGAAATGATAACTCATTCCATTTAAATAACCGGATAAGGCATATTTAATATGGAAATGTAAATAATTAAAAAAACATGCTAGCTAAATAGATGGATGGGGAATAATCATAATGGAAAGGTGAATAACTAAAAACCATGCCATTTAATCAATAAAATTAGAATGGAATACATCCACAAATTTTTTCATAGTGAAAATATTGTGGATAATAATAACTAAATTTTAATAAAGGAAATGCATAATTATTGGATGCCATGTTTCTCAAGAACATAGAACATTTACCATCAATACTTTTCATAATACAGTTTAAAATATACTGTGTAAAAACCCATTAACTAAGTCTAGCCAACCGATTCATCTCATGAGACTACTGATTCATTGAGGGGATTACTTTAAACATTCCCTAAACCATTTTATACTAGTCCAAAGCATTCCTCATATATCGAATAATCGATTTAATTCCTGAAAAATGGGCCGTATCAAGAATCCATCTTAAGTAAAGAATACAGATTTTTAAATATTTCCCAAATAATAAATTAACTTTCAAAGTGAACACCATATGTCAAAATGGTATAATGTTTCGGAAATAATTATATATAGGATAAATGATGTTGATATTTAGGGTAAATTTAATGTCTAATGATCATAAGAATGTAAACATTTCAAGTGAAATTTATTACTACAAAAATAAATCAAGCAAGCGAATGTAAATAATTTTCTAAGTCAAAATGATTTTAAACCTTCCATAGAAATAATTAGGATGGTATCAATACAATATATACCCATTAGAGTAAAAAAAGGTTTGTTTTCATTGATTAATATAAATACAATAAAATGATCCTTAAAAAAATCTTGAGGAAAATATATTTTTTATTTGGAAAAAAATTTGGAAAAAATTTCATTGAAAATGAATTTTAAATAAATTTTATTTACAAATATCTTAGTAAAATTGAAATGGAATCTTTAAAGAAACAATGATGGGTAATTCCATAAAATGTAAAAAGAATATTCCTTTTTCATTGTAAAGTGGTTAGAAAAGATCCTTGTTTAGAAAGAGATAAGAAGATTCATTCGAAAAAAAATTAAATAAGTAAAAATGGGTAAAAATTACTTTTAATAAATCATTTTTAAAATCCTAAATACTTTTTTAAATCCTTTTTAAAGAGTAGGGTTTTTGAAAAAAAAAACAGATTTTCTGACCAAAGAGAGAAATGTAATTGGGTTTTATTAAAAACAATTTAAGTACCAAAGATTAGAAAATGGTAATACTACTTCAGAATAATAATGAATAACCACAAGAGATAGAAATTAAAGGGTTTATTAAATAACGATCAAATAATTTTCTTCAATGGAAATTCAAGTGTTAAAAATCCCGAATAAAATGAGATTGTGAAGTAAACCCTTGAAAAGATCATAAGATGTAAGTGAGAATCAAAAAATTAATTGATTATTTATATCAAATATAAATCCACATAAATATTGTAAATAAAATAATATATAGTCAAAATTAACAACACACAAAATCTTATAATATTAACGACAATGTGGAAGTAATATAACCCAGTGAAAAGGTATTGGTTAATGAAATTATTTATCACTTGGTAACTTTTAATTCAAACCCACTTAAAATAAATTATTCAAATTGAAACTTAAAATATCATTAATAATTAATTATTCATGATATAACATTTAAATTTTTATTATATACACCATATAAAAGTGATTAAGTGAAAAACATTACAATATGCCTCATTAAAATGAAATTAAGACAAAATCCCTTTCCCTATGCTTCCTTTGGTTGAATTATATTTAACATAATGTATAATGGTTTTAATAATGTTATTAACTTTCTCCAAAACCATATTAATATTTATTATGTCATATATTATCCTTTTATAACATATTATTACCCATTCATTAATAATCTTTTATTATTTTCATCGTTTCGAGTGTAAAATGCTTTGTTTTTTGAGTATGTTATGACATGTTATTTTTTTCATCTTAATTTGATCATGATTTAACCATATATAGAATTTAAACCATGATATATATCATATATATTCAATATTTTTTGTTATATTATTCCTTAAAATTTAGTGATAGGAAATGAAATGCACTGTTCATAGAGACGGTAGGTTGTACGAACACATGAATGATAATTCCATTTTATTGTAATATTATTGAATGAAAATTTAATGATATATATGTATATTATAATTATATTATCATATTTATGTAATATATATTACATATTTTTATTAAAACCATCCTTAATATATTCAATACAAAGTCTGAATGAATAACATTGCTTCCCGAGGCGGTAGTCTGTCGCACACACGAACGACATTATCATATTTCCACAAAGTGTTAAGTATGAATTTATGTGTTATATAATAATTATAGAAGCATAAAAAAACATAATAATCATAAATATAAAATATAAACAGTATATACTTCATTATTTCCAACCATGAAAGGTGATAATGGAAGAATGAACAATATTGGTTTGTGAGGTAGTAGTCCGATGTACCGACGAATGATGATTGAGTATCCCATTTTATAGAAGTGTGTGAAGTTATTATCCATAAAATTAACATAAATACATATTTGTATATTTGATATGTTAAGGATATTATATAATCATGATATAAAATAATTTAAGGACATGGAGAAGGAAAAAAACCTTAAAGAAAACATTAACTCTTCTTAGGTTATCCTCCTTAAGATTGCAATAATTACTTCCTAAGTTGGATTTATTCCCAATATAAGTAATATAGGATAATGGGAGAGATATTTTGAGTGATTTTTGTTAGGTATTGGCTGAAACAATTTTTTTTGATAGGTGTGAAGAAAGTGGAGAGGGGGAGGCATTTTACAAGTTGTGTGAGTGGAAAACTTGTAAATTTTTGAAAGAGGAAATTCAACCCATGTTTTTCTATGTAAATTGGATCCTAAAATACAAAAAAATATATAATATAAGTTATAAGGTATAAATATGGACATCCACTATTTTTTGGATAAGTTTCTAGGCCATTTTATCCTTTAATTTTAAATTTTAGTCCCTTAATAAACTCATTTTTCTCTTAATCGCTGTAATTTTAATTTCATTCACTAATCACTTTGGAAAAAAATCTAGTTTCCCTTATTAGAAATTAGAAATTATTATTATTAAATATTTAATCAATATTGAAAAATTAAAACCACATAAGTGGAATAAATTAGTTTAAAATTAATCCCATAGACGGGATGAGAAAATAGGTTTTTAAAATTAAAATGCTCAAAAGTTTACTATGTTTTTATGTATAAATTAAATGTGAAAGTGATTAAAATTAACTAAATTGGATTAATGGATTTACAATTTTTCTATTTTTACTTTAAAATCAATTTAAAATATAAATTATCATTATAAATTATTTAAATGAAAAGTGAGCTTTCAATTAAAATTCTATATTTTTCACTTTTCATCAAAAAATGAAACTTATTAGAAAAATACCAAAATTCACCATAATATAATTTTGAAATTACTATTTTAAAAATTAATTTTATTTATGTGAAATAAAATTTATAAAATCATAAAAATTTATTTTTAAAACATGTGTGTAATTAAAAGGCGGTAAAACTGCCTTTAGAAAAATACAGTTCTTATGCATAAAAATGGATTTGTTCTTATATTATGCCTATAAGATCTCTTCTATGAATGTAAATTTTTTTATTGAATAAATAATATATAAATTTCAATAATATCATACCCTAATAGTAATTAATTTAGTTTATTAAGATAAAACACCTTTGGCGCATAAAAATAGTTTTTTTACAAAAAAAATTCTTTATATTAAATTGGTTTTAATATTCATTTATAATTATTTGGTAACCAATGAATTCAACCATATATTTCATAAGTTATTTATTCATATTTATCATCACCAATTTAACAACTATGTGATAATTTCTATTTTAAATGATAATAATACTAATAGTATTTGGTAAAACTCGGTCTTGCATGTAACATAATCCATCAAAGAAAGTGATTATTACATGAAACAAAAGATAACTCAGTGTTGCATGTATTGTAAGATATAGAACATATTTAATTTATTTAAAACCGTAAATATATCATAAAGTATTAGGATTTTATATTCCTTTCTATGATTGGTGTTGTGTTTCATATACACTATTGAATAAAAAGCTATTTTTTAGAATTTTCAAGCTATTACTTTCTCCCCACCTTTAATAAATTACACCCTTTCAATTTAAACATGATCTAATTAATTAAGGGTTTGAAACATGGAAATACCATTATTGAAAAACCCACATTTTAAATGTGTTAATAAAATAACCTCTTAATAAGAGATAAAGGGAAGTACAACAGTCATATAGAATAACATATAACTAGGTTTCTATATAGGATAAAATTAGTGGGAATTGAAGATATGAAATTAGAGGAAAATCATAACTAATCATAGGAAGTCATTGAGGTTATTGACTATAATAAAGAGAATGATCAATAAAAAGTTGAGGGCCTAAAATCCATAAATATGTGATGATATATAGGACCATTTGATTCATAATTTAATCATATCCAGAATGTAAACCATGATATATTGATATTATATATATTCAGTTTATATGTATTTATACCAATCCATTAAATTTTGGTGAAAATAAATGAAATAATCCATTCATGGAGATGGTAGACTGTACGTACGCTTGAACACTATTTCCATTTTCTTGTATTATTAAAGAAAGAAAATTAAATGATATATATGTATATAATTATTCAAGTTTCATCGTTATTCCATATATATTGTATATTTTTATTTAAACCATCCTTAATAAATTCCATGGAATGCGTGAATGAATCACATCACTTCGTGAGGCGATAGTCTACTGTACACATGTACAATGTTATTATATTTCAACAAAATGGAAAGTATGAAGGTATGTGTTTTATAATAATTCCAGAATCATAAATATATCATATATATATATATAATAAATATGACTCCTCTTAGACTCTCTTATGATGCTACACAATTACTTAGGAAGTCCGCATAGTTTCCCCTAACCATGTGCCAACTGTGTGACCTCTTAAACGCTTGAAAAACTTTCCAGAATCTCCAAGAAAATTCCCAAGACTAAGCCTAACCAAACCATCACTCAAAAAAACAAAAAATATAATCACATACCTCAAACTAAGGGTGTTATAATGTGTCATGTATTGGGAGAGATGACCTATTTCAATTATAATATTGTAGGGGCATCTTAAACAAGATTTTACTAAGTTTTAGGGTGTTTATCAGTCTTCATTAGGTAGTTCGATGTGGTTTGGGAGGTGAATCACTTTATAGAATAATGTAATTAGTGCATTTTTCCTATTTGACAGGTATATCCCCATGAATGTTATGTATTAGGGCTTTTCCAATTTCAATTTTTTATTGGATTCTTAGGTTTTACATCATTAGAGTTGTAATTAATTTTAATTTATAGGTTTCCCAATCCCTTTATTTGGGACCTATTTCTATTTTATTTTTGGATTTGTTTTATATTAACAAGGATAGGAATTATTTCAGAGGTATCTGATGTAAGTTCCTAATTTTTTCAAATCCCTTAATTTTAGATTTTTAGGATTTAGAGGTGTTGATAGGGTGTTTGGAGGTGTTTTGGATATGGGGAGTCATGTTTTGGCTTCATAGGGTACAAAACACTTTGTTGAAGGATTTGGTAGAGGTTGTTGTGGGGATGTGGTTATGGGTCTTGGACATGTATATACTTAGTTAACCTAGAGTTTGAAACACCCATTGTGTACCTTGTGGTATAGGTCTTTTTTGAGGCTATTATTGAGATATGGTCATGGATAACAGATGTTGTGCTTCTTGTAAATTTATGGAGTTTCATGATCGTTTTTAAGGGACAATGTGTCGTGGTTTTCCTTTTATATAATGGGTAAAGATGAAACACCCATTTTGAAAGGAGTGGGGTCATAATGAGTATGGAGTTACCATTTCATTTGGTGATGAGTCCACTATTCCATAAGTGTATCCATTTCAAAGTGAGTGGTTTCTAACTATGTTCGGTGAGTTTCCCAATGGGAAATTAGGAGAATAAATCACCTATTTTTGTGTGCATGGTTCTTAAATATTTTCCCTATTATAAATGAAGAAGGTTGAAACAACTATTTGGGTGGCTATAGTAGTGTTTTATTGAGGTGTGGTTAGGTTTTATAGTGAGATAAAAATGATAAGAAAGGTTTCCACACACTATGATCTTAACTATCGTGTGATAGAAATTACAAGGGAAATTATTCTATGTCATGGTGGTATTTTGAAGGTGTAAGATCCCGGTTTTCGGAAGGGTATGTTTTCATTATGTTTTTGTTGAATCCATTGTTTCGGGCTTCAAGGGATGTCTTCTGAAAGTATGAGAGGTCTTGGGGGTGTTTCGGGGGCTCGGGGCACGAAAGAAAGGAAAACTGGGCAAGACAAGCCTGGGCGCACAACCTGCGCATGGCCAGGGAAAACCGTGCGGCCTGCCCAGGTAAACCATGCAACCCTCTTCCTCCAGATAGTAGCATGAACATGGTTTGCGCATGGTTTATCAAACCGTGCGTCCAAACCGTGCGGCTTCTTAATGTTGGAAAAAATTACAAAATTTCCACCCTGGGATTTTAAGAACCCAATTGGGATTTCCTCTCCATTCTTCCCTCTTCACCCTAGGAACGAACCAAATCACACACAAGCTCCAAGAGGTCGATCTACCTTGTTTCTAAGGCATTTGTGGTGCTGTTGGATGTAGATCAAAGCTCCAGGTAAGTCTAATCCTGACCTTGCTTCTCTTTTTGGTTTAGGGTTTGTATCTTCTCTACCTCTTATTCTAAAGCTCTAAAACCCTATATTTTGGGTGAATTCTAGGTTGAAGCTCCAAAGGCTGGTTGAATTGAATTATAAGGACTCGTTTGGGTGTGCGTTCAATTGTGGTTTCGAGGTAGGTGGTCTATAAATGTTATCCCATAGTTTTATGGTGGATTTATGCATGTGTGGCTTCGCTCATGGTTTCCTTTTGATGAGATTTGATCAACTTGGATGCGGTTGGTATAAAGGATTCTTAAAAATGGTAAATGGGAACCCTCACGATCCCCATGGGATGCGTTGAGGATGACTTGAACTAATTGGGGCCATCCATGGGATGTGTTGGCTTTTCCTGGGCTTAGGGATTGTTATTAAACAAGTGACCTTATTGAAATAAATGGTAGAGCCCTTGAAGAATATGTTGGCATGATTGGTTGAACTTGGAATAGAAGTTTGGTGATTTACATAGACTTGGAAATAACCTAAGGGTTGTTTGAAATGGGTTGAATGGTGGATTCATGGAAATGATGAACGGGTTAAATGGGTTAATGTGTAAACTGATTAAAGACCACAACGGGATAGGTTATGGGTTTAGTGTTGAATGATTAGTGAGATAGGAATTACACATGGGAATTGGGTGAATGGTTAAATGATGTGAAATTGTAATGTGTTAATGGGTTAAGGCATAATGTGAATTCCCGTGTGGTTGTTGTGAATGGTTTTTGTCAAAGGACAATGGCATGGTGGGTTGATGGTTACTTATCTATATAAGCATGTGCACATGGCTTGGTAGAGTGGGGTATGACTTGAGGATCTATACCCACGGGCCGAGTGAAGACTGATTCTCTGAACTCCACCATAAATGCACGGGTTAGGAATGGGAACTGATGATCTATTCTACTAACGGTTTCATCCACCTGGACTGAGGCTTCGAGGTGAAGATATGGTTACTATGAGTGGGTTAGTCCTAGTGATATAGGATAACGATGTATTTACCCTCTTACATGTGATTGTTGGCCTTAGACCCATGTAACATAATGTATGTGATTAACCCATGGAAATGTGATGAAATGGTAAGTGATGATAATTGGTGTGAAATGAATGGTAATGGAAGTGGAAATGGCTTTGACTCTGAACTAGTTATTAGAACCTTAAATAATTACTTGGAAATTATCATTCATATTCATTTTTCATTCACTACATATTCATATTAGATATTTTGTAGGCACCATTGTTGGTGGCCTACTGAGTTGTACTCACACCCTGCTCGGGCCGCTATTGGGTACCCGAGCAGACTTCATGTTTGGAGGTCAGGAGAAGGGAAAGGGTCCTTACTATATAGTTGAGTGGACATGGGTAGCACTTGGTGGAGGATCCAGATTTGGAGTTGGGACCATTTTGGGGATTTTGGCCATTGTCCTTATTTTGGGATTTTGTTCACTTTTTCACTTGTAGTAGGACATGGCATATTTATTGTTGGAAATGGTTGTTATACATGTTCCTTGTTTATTGATTATTTTTTCCACTATTGGTTTGTTTCTGTTGTGGCTTACTCTGATAAAAAGGGGGTATAGTCTCCCCACTTGACCATAAAGACCCCCACTGCTAGTCGACAACCTTTGGCATATGGGGAGGCGCGCTTAAGGTTATGTAACGACCCGGCTTAGAGGACTGATTTAGTGGCTTCCGGGTTGGGGATGTTACAAAGTGGTATCAGAGGAGGTCTTTCTTCTCATTCTCTAAGGTCTTGTTATTTGGGATAGGTTTCCAAGGGTTAAGATGTGTCCGACCTTGGTAAATGAGCGCGTGATTGGGAGTAGCTGACCCATGTACGCGAGAAAACCCAAGACACCCTGGGTGGGAAATGTTGTTCTTGGTTGTGTGTTGTTACAGTTGATGATATTTCACCATTGGGAGATGTACATGTGGTTTGATGTGACTGTTTTATGATATTTGGATCGTGGACTTAACAGCGCGAGGGTTTGCATTCATGCATCATTGTAGGCACATAGGGAGATAGGTGACATGCATTGTGTTATGCACATGCACAGGGTGGGTGTGTGAGGCAGGAAAGTAGGGTGCATCATGCATTTCATGAAACCAAGAAATCATGAGAGGAATTAAATAAAACAAGTGGGTAAATGATGTTTAATGAAATATAAGGGTTTGAAATGAAGTGTAAAATGTTTTTGTAAAATGTTGTGTGAGTTTGGTGGTAGTTCATGGTTTTTTACCCCATGTGGACCATGGACCACGGTAGGGATGGTCAGGGTGGTGAATTTGAGGTGTTAATGTCATTTTAATTAGTATATAAAAATGGGCTGTTGTAGGTAGTAAAGAGCTTTTGGTTAAGTCATGAAAGTTTTATGGTATGCGTGCTAAATCTCGCGCTTGACAATGTAAAGAGATGCCACCACAACGTCGGTTTCCAGTTGGGCAATGAGAGGAAATTGATAAGAACAGTCCTCTGGTAGAAGAACACGAAAACGTGGTGATAAATGAAGATAGAGAAGACCAGTTCTGGGATAACTTGGCTCACCTTATGCAAATGATGGATTGGGACCCAGGGTGGGTTGCACTGAGTATGTTTGAGCTGACCAGGGAGTCCTAGCTGTAGAACCCTCCAACCTTCACCGGAGAGGGTGTGCCAGAGGAAGCGGAGTTCTAGTTAGAGTTTGTCCAGACGATACTGGATCATCTGGAGACCCCTGTTGAAATGTTAGTAATGTTGGCCGTTTATATGTTGCGGGGCCAGGCAAGGAATTGGTGGGACATTCAGGATCAGACCGAGCAAGATGAGGGGATGTCGTGGGAGGTTTTCCAAGATAAGTTTCTAGAGAATTTCTACCCAAAGACTTTGAGGTAGGAGCGGGCTATAGAGTTTATGAGCCTGACTCAGGGATCGCTATCAGTGATGGAATATGTTAGTCGCTTCACTCATTTGTGATGCTTTGTCCCAATGTTAGCAGGGGATGAGGCAGCGATAGAAAAGCGTTTCCAGGATGGGTTGAGACATGAGATCAGGTCTCTAGTAAATATCTTCTACTTGAAGAGGTTTGTAGAGGTGATGGATCAGGAAATCATCTCTGAAGAGAACCTAAAGGGAGCTTAGGGTGGTGGGCTTGTTGTGCCAGCCGGGCGGACAAGTGGTGCATCTTCTAAAGGTCGGAAGTGCCGTTTGGAAAGTTTCCAGCAAGGTAGTTAGAAGAGAGGGTCAACCTCTTAGAGTGGAATCCAGGTGTTCTGTTATTAGTATGGTAGGATAGGGAATATGCGTGGTCATTGTCCTCGACCTCTAGTTGAGTGTCGTTCGTGCGGCATGATGGGGAATGTGCAGAGGTTCTGAAGGAACACTCGGCAGGTGGGTGAGCATGATGATGAAAAGTAGGTACTGGGTACGGGAAGGGGATTAGTTGCCCCGTATCAGGAAGGAAGTTGGAGCTACATGGGATTTACTGGAAGGGGTGGAGGATGTGGAACTCTAGGGAAAGATTTCTCATGCCAGCAGGGCAGTGCGGCGCAGGGTGCTCAGGCCAGAGCCGAGGGTAGAGGGGCAGGTTAGCTTCAGGCAGTCCAGTTTGCACCTGGTGATGGAGAGGTCGAACCATCAACTGTTCGAGGTATGATCCTTGTAGCTTCTACGATTGTTAGTGTGTTTTTTGACACATTTTCCACACACTCTTTTGTTTCTGGTCAACTTGTGGTAGTGATGGGTTTACCTATGGAGGGGGTGTGTGGAGTTATGTCAATTGACACCCCATTGGGGGGTGTGGGTTGAGGATATCAAGCAGTGTAAGGGATGTCACTTGGAAGTTGGTGGGTATCATTTTCTATGCGACTTGTTCATTCTCGAGATGTTAGGGTTTGACATAATCATGGGGTTGGATTGGTTGGTGTGGTATCGGGAACACATAGAATGTTATCATCACAGAGTATCTTTCAGGTCGCTTGAGGGTGACACTTATGTCCACCGTGGTGAATTGGATGTTTGAGCAGGGCGTGTGGGACCATTTTTTCAATAGATGAGTGGACTCACAGTTCAAGTGGAATGCCTCATACTTGATGACGATGAGGGAGGGGAACAATATAATTTTTCTCCCATGGTGGATCGGTTTCAGGATGTGTTTCCTGAGGATTTCTTGGGGTTACCACCTGAGAGGGATGTCGAGCTCGCGATCGAGTTGCTACCGGGAGTGGAGCCAGTTTCTATTCTGCCATACCGAATGGCACTGGAAGAACTCCAGGAACTAAAGGTTCAACTTGAGTAGTTGGAGCATAAGAGGTTTATTCGTCCTATTACGTCTCCTTGGGGATCTCTTGTGCTTTTTTCAAAGAAGGCTGATGGGTCGTTGAGGCGGTGTGTTGATTATCGAAAGTTGAATCAAATGATGGTGGAAAATCGGTACCCTCTTCCTAGAATTGATGACCTTTTTGATCAGTTGAGGGGTGAATCCGTGTTTTCTAAGATTGATCTGAGGTCAGGTTATCACCAAATGAGGGTTATGTCTTCTGACATACTGCAGATATCTTTCTAGAGTCGGTACATGTTGTTTTAGTTTGTGGTAATGCTTATAGGCTTCACCAATGCACTGACAGTGTTTATGGATTTGATGAACCAAATATTTCATCCCTATCTAGATCAGTTTGTGATTGTCTTTCTTGACGATATCTTAGTGTACTCGAAAACCCATGATGATCATGCCCAAAATCTTGACATCATCTTGGGTAAACTAAAAGAGAATCGACTATACGCCAAGCTATAAAAGTTTCAATTTTGTATAGATGAGGTTCATTTTTTGGGTCACATCATCTTGGAGGTAGGTGTGTCAGTGGATACAGATAAAGTGAAAGTAGTTGTATCTTAGGAGCAACCCAAGAGTATTTCTGATGTTCGGAGTTTTCTGGGTTTGGCCAGGTATTACCGAAGGTTCATTCAGGATTTCTCTCACTTAGAAGCACCACTCTCGAGCTTGACCAAGAAAGGAATCAGGTTTGAGTGGTCTGAGGCTTGTGAGAATGCCTTCCAAGAGTTGAAGAATCGGTTGATGACTACACCTATCTTGATCTTACCTGAGCCGGGTAAGAAGTACATCGCGTTTTGTGATGCATCCGGAGTTGGACTTGGGGCTGTGTTGATGCAGTATGAGCTAGTTGTGGATTATGGGTCAAGGAATTTGAGACCCCATGAGTGGAACTATCCCACTCATGACCTTGAGTTGGCTGCAGTGGGGTATTCCTTGAAGTGCTGGAAGCACTATCTGTTGGGAGAACAGTTTACTATGTTTACCAACAATAAGAGTTTAAAGTACATATTCCCACAACGATATATGAACCTTCATTAGTGAATATGGGTTGAATATCTTCAGTCTTTTGACTTTGATTTGGTGTACACACTAGGAAAGGGAAATAGTGTTGCTGATGCTCTGAGCAGGAAGGTTTAGAATCAGGTGGTTCATGAGTCTAACACTGAGTGGAAGGTGATGGCTTTGTTTGCAGAGATGCACCTGGAGGTACAGGAGGAGAGTGGTAAGGTCACTCTTGCTTCCTTAACGACGGAGTCGATGATTTTGAGTCGAGTTAAGGAAGGTCAATTTGATGATCTTGAGTGTTTTATCATGAAGGAAAATATTAAAGATGGGGAGCTACCTTCTAGTTGGGCCTTCGGCATGGAAGGTTTTGTTCGTGTTTGTGATCGTGTGGTTGTTCCAAAGTGTGGGTGGGAAGAGTTGACGTGTGAGTTCCATGCGTCAAAGTGGGCAGTGCATCCTGGTTTGACCAAGATGTACCGTGATATCTGAAGGCAGTTTTGGTGGCCTGGAATGAAGAAGGAAGTTGTGGGCTTTGTGGCATGGTTCCTTACCTGTCAGCAGGTGAAGGCTGATCATCAACGCCCAGCTGGTTTGTTGCATCCATTGCCCATTCTGGAATGGAGGTGGGATGATGCAATAATGGATTTTTGTCATGGGTCTTCTGAGGATGCCATAGAAGAATGATGCAATCTGGGTGTTTGTGGATCGGTTAACGAAAGTGGCTCATTTCTTACCGATTCAGGAGACCTTTACAGTCGACCAGTTGGGTGAGCTGTATGTTTAGGAGATAGTGCGGTTTCATGGTGTTCCGAAAACCATATTTTCGGACCAAGATCCACGTTTCATGTCGTGTTTCTAGCAAGGGTTTCAGAAGGCGCTTGGTACACAGGTGCTTTTGAGTACGGCTTTCCACCCGCAGACGGACGGGCAATCAGAGCATACGATTCAAGTGTTTGAAGACATGTTAAGAGCTTGTGTCTTGGACCTTAGTGGTTCTTGGTAGAGGCACCTATAGTTAGTTGAGTTTGCCTAAAACAACAATTTTTAGGCTACGATTCATATGGCACCATTTGAGGAACTCTACGGGAGGCCATGTAGGTCTCCGTTGTGTTGTCTAGAGGCCGGTGAATCAGAGTTGTTGGGGCCAAGTCTCATGCAGGAGACTTCAAAGAGAGTTAAGTTGACCAGGAAGAGGATGGATATGGCTTAGAGTAGATAGAAGTCATATGCAGATCTGAAGCACAAACCTCTTGAGTTTGTGATGGGTGATAAAGTGTTCTTTCAGGTGTCTCCAATGTTGGGTCACCGTTAGATTCGAAAGCTGGGTAAGTTGGCGCCCAGATATGTGGGACCTTTTGATATTGTGGAGAGGATCAGACTGGTGGCTTACCGATTGGCTCTTCCACAGTGGTATGGTGGGATGCATGATGTGTTTCATGTGTCGCAGCTTCGACGGTATCACCCTGACCCATCTCATGTGGTTGATGTGGACGATGTGGAGTTTGATGCTGATGCATCCTTTGAGGAGCGTCTGATTCATGTTGTGGATCGTAGTGAAATGGTATTGCGAGGAAAGGTTCTTCCATTAGTGTTAGTACTATGGAAACATGGGAATGTTCAAGAAGAAACTTGGGAGCAGGAATCAGATATGTGGGCTTAGTGGCCCAAACTCTTCTCTTCGGTGGATCAATGAGGCTTGGAAACTCGGCTCGAGGACGAGTCGTTATAAGGTGGGGAGGTTGTAAGATCTCAGTTTTTGGAAGGGTATGTTTTCATTATGTTTTGGTTGAATCCCTTGTTTCAGGCTTCAAGGGATGTCTTATTAAAGTATGAGAGGTCTTGGGGGTGTTTCGGGTGCTCGGGGCATGAAAGAAAGGAAAATAGGGCAAGACAAGCCTGGGTGCACGAACTGCGCACAGCCAGGGAAAACCGTGCGACCTGACCAGGTAAACCGTGCAACCCTCTTCTTCCAGACAGTATCATGCACACAATTTATGGTTGGTTTGTCAAACCGTGCGGCCAAACTGTGCAGCTTCTTAAAGTTGGGAAAAATTTCAAAATTGCCACCTCGGGATTTTAAGAACCCACTCGGGATTTCCTCTCCATTCCTCCCTCTTCACCCTAGGAACAAACAAAATTGAACAAGAGCTCCAAGAGGTTGATATCCCTCTTTTATAAGGCATTTGTGGTGCTATAGGATGCAGATGAAGGCTCCGGGTAAGTCTAATCCCATCCTTGCTTCTCTTTTTGGTTTAGGGTTTGTATCTTCTCTCCCTCTTGTTCCGAAGCTCTAATACCCTATCTTTTGGGTGAGTTCTAGGTTGAAGCTCCAAAGGCTGGTCGGATTGAAGTATAAGGACTCATTTGGGTGTGCGTTCAATCGCGGTTTTGAGGTAGGTGGTCTAAAAAAGTTATCCCATAGTTTTATGGTGGATTTATGCATGTGTGGATTTGGTCATGGTTTCCTTTTGATGAGCTTTGATCAACCTGGATGCGTTTGGAATAAAGGATGCTTAAAACGGTAAATGGGAACCCTCACGATACCCATGGGATGTGTTGAGGATGACTTTACCAAATTAAGGACATCCATGGGATGTGTCGGCTTTTCCCGGGTTTTGGGATTGTTATTAAACAAGTGACCTTGTTTTAATAAATGGTAGAGCCCTTGACAAATATTTTGGCATGATTGGTTGAACATGGAATAGAAGTTAGGTGATTCACCTAGACTTGGAAATAGCATAAGGGTTGTTTGAAATGGGTTGAATGGTCGATTCATTGAAATGATGAATGGGTTAAATGGGTTAATGTGTAAACTGATTAAAGACCATAATGGGATAGGTTATGGGTTTAGTGTTGAATGCTTAGTGAGATAGGAATTACACATGGGAATGGGGTGAATGGACAAATGATGTGAAATAGTAATGTCTTAATGGGTTAAGGCATAATGTGAATTCCCGTGTGGTTGTTGTGAATGGTGTTTGTCAAAGGACAATGACATGGTGGGTTGATGGTTACTTATATATATAAGTATGTGCACATGGCTTGGTAGAGTGGGGTATGACTTGAGGATCTAAGCCCATGGTTCGAGTGAAGACTGATTCTCTGAACTCCACCCTAAATGCATAGGTTAGGAATGGGGACTGATGATCTATTCTCCTAACGGTTGCATCCACCCGGACTGAGGCTTCAAGGTGAAGATATGGTTACTATGAGGGGGTTAGTCCCAGTGAGATAGGATAACGATGTGTTTACCTTCTTGTATGTGATTGTTGGCCTTAGACCCATGTAACATAATGTATGTGATTAACCCATGGAAATGTGATGAAATGGTAAGTGATGATAATTGGTGTGAAATGAATGGTAATGGAAGTGGAAATGGATTTGAATATGAACTAGTTAATGGAACCTTAAATAATAACTTGGAAATTATTATTTATATTCCTTTTTCATGCACTACCTGTTCATACTGGATATTTTGTAGAAACCGTTGGTGGTGGCCTACTGAGTTGTACTCACACCCTGCTCGGGCTGCCATTGTGTACCTGAGCATATTTCATATTTCCAGGTCAGGATATGGACAAGGGTCCTTACTAGATAGTTGAGCGGACATCGGTAGCACTTGGTGGAGGATCCAGACTTGGGGTCGGGACTATTTTGGGGATTTTGGCTGTTGTCCTTATTTTGGGATTTTGTTCACTTTTTCACTTGTAGTAGGACATGGCATATTTATTGTTGGAAATAGTTGTTATACATGTTCCTTGTTTATTGATTATTTTTTCCACTATTGATTTGTTTCTGTTGTGGCTTACTCTGATAAAAAGGGGGTATAGTCTCCCCACTTGACCACAAAGACCCCGCTGCTAGTCAGCAGCCTTTGGCGTATGGGGAGGCATTCTTAATGTTATGTAACTACCCAGCTCGGAGAACCAGTTTAGTGGATTCCGGGTCGGGGACGTTACAGAAGGTATCCATCCCAAGGGGGAAATATAGACGTTTTCGGTACCAACACACCATAGTGTAATCCAAGCCTATTTTAAGTGGATGAAACAAGTAATAATGAACTGTGTAGCAACCCTGACTCCAGAAATTATGAAGCTGGTGCCTGCTACCATTACATTGGAATAAGATACAAGGAATCACATCCCAAATGAATAATCATATTTGTATTCTTAGTAAACTAGATACATATATAAGTCTTACATTTCATTTGAATACACAAATTACAAAATATATTTTTTGAAAATAACTTTATTTCATCTAGCGTGTCCCTACATATCATTCATAGTAAACTCCATGGAATCATATGGAAAGAAAAAATATAAGGGTGAGCTCAAATGACCAGTAAGGGTAAAGTACATTGAAAGCAACACTGAATCAATGAGAATAATAAATATATAAAGGTAAATAATTGAACACACATTCCATGTAACCAGTATAATGATAATTAAATTCATAAATAATATATCAAGGTAAATAACTGATAAAATATTCCTTTTAAATTACTGGATAAGGAATAATCAATATATAAAGGTTAATAACTGAAAACACATTCCATATAAATAACTGTATAAGGAATAATCAATATAGAATGGTGAATAACTAAAAACTATGGCATTAAATCAATAAATTGAGAATGAAATTCATCCATATATTTTTTCATAGTGAAAATATCATGGATAATAATTTTTGAATCAGGATGAAGGTAATTATTGATTATTAGACGCCATGTTTCCAAGGTACATGGAACCTTTACCATTAATAACATTCATAAGATAGTTTAAAACACACTGGGTGAAATCCCATTATTTGAGGCTAGCCAACCGATTCTTCTCATTAGTCTACCATTGCATTGAGGGTATTAATTTAAACGTTCCCCAACCTGTGTCATACCAGTCAAAAGAAGTCCCCATGTATCAAATAATCAATTTAATTCATAAACAATCTGCCTTATAAAATATCCGTATTGAGTAATGAATATAGATTTATCAATATTTCTTATATAATCAAATACTTTTTAATATGAACATAGTATATAAAAATGGTACATGTTTTAGTCAATAATTATATCCATGATTAATAATGTAGATATTTACGGGAAATTTAATGTATAATGATCATAAGAATGTGAACATTTTAATGAAATGTTATTGACAACTAAAATGAATCAAGGGAGTGAATGTCAATACCTTAATTAGTGAAAATGATCCTAAACCATCTATATAAATATTTTTTATGGTATCAATACAACTTATACCCATTGGAGTAATAATAAAGGGTAGTTGTTGATGATGATGAATAAAAATACAATAAAAAGATCTTTACAAAAATTCTTAAGGAAAATATATTTTTTCATTTTGATTATTTTAAAAAAAATTATTTTAAAATCAATTTTCAATAAAATTTCTTTAAAATTATCTCAAAAAATTGAAAAGGAAGATTCCAATAAATGATAGCTGGTAATTCTATACAAAGTAAAAAGAACATTCCATTTTCATTGTAAAGAGCTCAGAAAAGTGTCTTATTTTAAAAGCAATAAGAAGATTAATTTAAATTTTTTTAAAATGTAAAATGGGTAAAAATTTATTTTAATAATTTTTTAAAAAAAATTATAAATTTTTTTGAGTTTTTTTAGAAAATAAGGTTTTTAGAAGAAAACAGGTTTTCTGACCAAATAGAGAAACGAAGTCAGGTTTTCTTAAAACAAATTTCTAAAACATTTTAACTACCAAAGAGTATAAAAAAGGTACTATTACTTGAATATAATAATTAATGAAAATATTATATAAAAAATGAATGTTTTTCTTAAACAATGATCAAGTAAATTTCTTCAATGTAAATTCAAGTGTAAACAATCTTTAATAAAATGAGATTGTGAAGTAAACCTTTACAAAGCTCATAATTTTGAAGTGAGAATCAACTAATGAAAAAATTATGTGTATCAAACTTAAATCCACATTAAACCAGTGGAAATACAAAAATATATAGTCAAAATTTATTATAAACATAATCATTTAAGATTAATGACAATGAAGATGTAATATAACCTAATGAAAAGGTATTATGATATGAAATTATTTTCTACTTGGTAAATTTTAATTGAAATACACTTAAATTAAATAATTCAAATTGAAACATAAAATTTCACATAAAAAATTATTCTTGATATTACATGTCAAGGGGTGGTATACACACTATATAAAAGTGATTCAATGCACAACATTGCAATATGACTCAATGAAATGAAATTGAGAGGAAATCCATTACCTTATTCTTCCTTTGGTTGAACAATCTTTAAAATATTGTATAATAGTTTTAATAATGTTATTAACTTATAAAATAATCATATTAATATTTTTATATAATATATTATCTTTTGATAACATATTATTACCTTTTCTTTGATAATATTTCATTATTTTTATTGTTTTGAGTGTTAATTGCCTTATTTTTTGAGTATGTTTTGACATTTTATTTTTTATTCCTATTAATTATATAATAATTTAATAATATCTATAATGTAAACAATGATATATATATATCATATGTATTTATTATATATGTATTATGATTGATCAATAAAATTTAGTGATAGGAAATGAAATGCCCTATTCTTGGAGATGGTAGGCCATACATATGAATGTATGCTGCTTCCATTTTCTTGATGTATTAAAGAAAGAAAAATAAATTATATATATGTATAATATCATTCTAGTATCATATTTATGTAATATATATTACATTTGTGTTTCATCAAGATTTAAAGGCATGGAATGAGTTTTGCTTGACGGTTTGATTGCGAGGAGTTTAATGGCCTCAATCAATCGCTCGTGTTAGGCTTGAAATTTGTTTAGTCTTTCATAGAAATTCCCAATGGTTCCCCCATTTATGGCTAGGAACATACCATATTTCTAAAGGCTGAAAATCACTTGTGTTTTTGGGCCCAACGACTCTTGGGGAATTGCATTGGTCGAGAGGATGAGAGGCCAGACTCATCACACCCTTTTGGGGGAATTGTTACATACTACTGGGCTCTCTTATAGATTTAAAATATGTTATCTAATCTCTTTCTAATCCTGATATGGGACCAGTTACCCTAAAAAAACGATTTATGGGATAATTCTTATTTGATGTTCAAAAGAATTCGGTCTCTTTAGTGAATCTATCTATGTGTTTCTATGGTTCTCTATCACTCTCTAGAAATGGTCAATCACTTATATGCTGAATCCAAATAACCAAATGCTTAAGAACATGCTTCCATGCAAGGAGGTGGATAATAGTCCAAGGAGGGGATTGGGCCATAGTGAGGCATCCTACATATCTTGGTTATGGAAGGAATAAAACCCCATATAGTTCGTTAAACCTCTTCAATTTAATATCATACAGAAATTATTTTTACAAGTACTCTAGGGAAATAAGGGTTTGACCTCAAATCCAAAAGGGACATATTGTATCCCGATTATGGTGGGAATCTGAGTTTTCATAGTTAATTTTTTAGGGCTTACATTATGAGGTTTCCCTTGAAATTATTGAGACTTACGATATAGATGACATTATTATTGTAATTCCCTAAGCCCATATGATATATGCTCAATGTGAGGAACACGGGATGGTAGATGAACATTTTTATTGCTCGAGGTATGGGGATTTTTTGCTGGGATTTCCTTGAGAGGATTTATTGAAAAACTTGGTCCTTATAAAGGTGTCCTATGTATCCTAGTTCTTATAGGAATCAGATTCATCATAGTTCAGTTTATTTCTGAGTCCCCTGATGGATGAGATAGAAAAATTGTCCCATAGGAATGATTGGGTCTAAATGGTAGGAATATTATTTCCTTAAGTATTTCATTGAAGTTGATGTTTACTTCAGCTCGGGTCTTAGGAAGGCATCCCACATATCTTGGTTATTGAAGGAATCAGAGTTCTCATAGTTCATTTCATCAAGGTTGACACCCTAATGCTGCCTTTGTAACCTAGGGGTTCATGGAACATATTACATAACCAATGAAATTACCTAAGTTTATGTGATCCATGATCATTGTGAGAAATAATGGATGCAAAGTGATCAATGACATTGCTTTGAAGAAAGGGATTATATATCGAGATCATCCTAGATGATCAATATGAATCTTGAACCTCGGGGAGAGGTGATATGCGTATCCTAGATATGGAAGGAATCAGATTCATCATAGTTCCCTTTTATTGGGGATTACACAGGTTTCCCTATTGATCGAGGCTTGTTAACTAAGGAATGATGATGTTGTCAGGTCCGGAAAGTCCCTATTAACCTGGTCCGCATGTCTAACAGGTATCACATGACCCAATTGACCTATCTAGGGGAAATCAAAATACCTATATGGTTTGTCCTGGAAGCCATCACATGACCTGGTTAGATTGTCTAGAGGATTTTTCTTGAACCAGTTGACCCATCCAGGGGACATCGCAAGACCCAAATGGTGTATCTTGGAAGCTATCACATGACATGGTTAGCTTGTTTAGAGAGTGTCACATATATCATCTTACATCCCTAGAGGGAATTGTGAGTCCCAATTGATATGTTCAGGGAGCGTCACAGGTCTCATCTGACTCACTCGAAGGGTCTCACGAGAGCTGTTTTATCATGCCTGGATGTATATGTGAGACTTGAATGACCTGATCAGACACCATTATGTGAGTCAGGTGGTGAATCTGAGGGTCATCACGAGGCTTGGGTGACAAGTCCACATGGACTCTATGAGATTTAGGTGACATGATTAGGGGGACCATGAAACTTGTTCTTACATGTCCATATGAACTCACATGACCCATATAGAATGATGAAGGAGTTTCATGAGATTTGGACGACATGTCCTTGTGCTGTCACACATCCTTGAGGGGGTCACATAAGGAAAATGAGGGTAAGAGAACACGTTTTAGTTTAAGTTCTCCACATTTTGTCTTCATTCCATCCATTATACCATTAATTCCTTAGATCTATTTAGTGTCAACTTATTTCGGATCTCACATGATCCAGTAGACATGTGGGATATCTTTCTAATGGCCTATCATAATTCCTCCACGTAATATATGAATTATCATGAAAAGTGATTTTATGAATGAATCATGATTGTACCAACTACCCACTAGTATATTACCTGATAGATAACTTTCTGGTCATGAGATCCACTTGCTTTGAGAAATCCACTCTAGCACTAGCGTGAGACTCCAAGAGTAATTCTGTGCATAGTTCTGGTAAGTTTAGAGAGAAAGAGTCCAAACCATCATATGGTAGCTATACATTTTTCATGCTGGGGTAGGAAATTTATAGGCATTACCACCCCCATTGTTCACCAATTTTCACAGTGTATTTGGCGTGGATCCAGGCTAGAGTCGGTGAAGGGGTCTAGCACTACGCCACTTTATGAGTCTTTGTCATGGGTCATTTTGAGTGTTCCACTTGATTTTAAGCGGTCATGAGTCTCTTACATTAATGATTCTTTTATTGAATTATTTTTGAATAATGAATAATTGTTTGATCATATGGACATGTCGAAGGAATTTCATTTTGTTACATGGACATGCCCACGGTCCTTCATGAGATCTTGATAGCTTGCTTTGGATATTTTGTGAGGCAGAAATGGATTGCTGAGGCACATTGTGAGATCTGGTCAACTTATTAGGGGGTCTCTCAAGACTACATTGTCGATGCCCTTAGCACATCACTGGGGTTTTATGACCACGAGAGATCTCACCTCCTTCATTTTTATCCCCATTGTTTTATTTTACAAAGGTTATAGATTATGTGAGATTACATGAGTAATGTCAAATACAATTACTCAATTTTTTGATGATGCCTCGCGTGACCATTATGGGCCATATGGGGGTGCATGAGCATGTCATGAAAAAATCTATCCATTTGTACTTAGAGAACTAAAGTGGAAGCCTAGAGTTTCCTAGAATACCTGAGGACTTTTACTTAGTGAGGTTGAAAAGACAAAGGGATTTCATGAGATGAGTAATACATGTTGTCCAGGTCTCATGGCATCTTGAGAATTACTTGAGGCATGTCATGTGTATTTTATGACCATGAGCACCTCTCGTCTTCTCCCTTTTATCTCTTTTTTTATATTATTAAAGTTCAGGAGTCATACGAATTTTCTTGGATTCTATCAAGGAAATATATCCTTCCCTATGATGATATGAAACATGAGATTTATGAACATTGGGGGTTTCCACATTTTGGATATATTCCTCCAATTTTAAAAGGAATTTTGGATGGTTTTTTAGGCGCTTTTCAATGAAAAACTATGTGACCTGGGGGAACACGTTTGGTCATTGCCACATGACTACTGGTTGTTCAGAGAGCCATCTTAAGAGTAAGAAGACTAGTCAAATGGGGTTCCATGGGATCCACTATAGGTTATGAGCTGCTTGGAGGGACTTCGCGTGACCTTATGATGGTCATGTTATCATGAGTACCTTTGTAGGTCTTAGATACCTTATCCTTCCTTTTCTTTATGGGGAAAATAATTCCCATATTTAGGTATTACTTCCTTTTATTTGAGTGGAAAATAATAACCATATTCAGGAATTCCTTCCTTGGGGGTTTTTTTTATGTTTATTTGGTTGGCATCAACAAACTCCCCCCTTATGAGCTACTTCTAAGGGGATTAGGGATTGGTTTTGAGGAAATTAAATGGATACCTATGTTTTTTTCGGTGTCACGAATAAGTGTTTCTGGTGAATTTTATTCTCCTGGTGACTTTTGGTATTCCAAAAAATGACCTTTATATTGGGGAGGTTGGAGTGAAATTCATTCCACTAGCACCCCTATATCCATAGCACTCTCGTCTTTTCCTCCATTGTGTACCTCCATTGCAAGCCCATTTCGTGAACCCTGATTGTGATCCTTGTTCGTGAGAGTTCTCCACAAAATTTGATTTGTGAGACTACTTCTACTTATATTCCTATTCGAAGAATCTTCAAACCATATTTATGTAACTTCTTGAATTTCATCCTTGAGGATTGTGATTTTATTTGAGGGTTTCACGAGACTTTCCATATTTATCTTATGATTGATGTGAATCATGTGACCATGTTCAGGTCATGTGATCGTGAGTCTCCAAAGGGGTCATGCGGTTCATGCGATTCCCTACAAGTGTTATGTGACATGTGTGTCATTCGAAGATTAGGTGATTTATAAAATCTTTATGTGGTTCTTGAACCCCTACTGAATTATACGATGCACATGATGCTTATAGAACCTTTATATCCTTTCCTTTTGACAATATTCTATATTTTATTTGTCTGACATATGCCACTTATTATTGTTCAGATGGATTCCAAATCTCATCAATCTCCTAACTCGGTAAATCAAAGGGAAATGATCACTATAATTGTAATTTTGACCCCTGATACCATGTGGATTCTATTAATTAATTTTTTGAAGAATTTCCTCTCATATGAGATCTTGTATTATCCCCTATCACACTGACTACCTCTGTATAAGTTTGGTTTATTGGATAATGTTATAATTCCTTATTTAGACTTCAATTTTCCATCTTTCTAGATATCATATTATCTTGAATGCATCAAAATGAATTTTTTCAGAGATGATCAACTGGTTATAGATTGACCCTAGGGTTTATCCAATCTATTGGAAAAATATCATTTGGACTCACATGGTCACTACTTCTCTCATGAACTTATCACTCAAAGTTATTCAAGTATATTTTCTTATTCTATGAATAATATGGGTGGCAGATGGTACTCAAAATGGGATCTCTACCCCAAAGGAAACTTTTCAGATGAATGGTCCTGAACATTCTAGGTAAGACAAAGCTGTTTGGAGTTTTCTGATGAGCAGTACATGGTTTATCTTTATGAGGTTGTATGAATCTTCCAATTTATGGTGTACCATTATACCAATCTTCTTTAAAAAATGATTATCCATCAGTGTCCTAAGATAAACACATTCCATCTCCCCCACAACAAGGTAGGTATAAAATTATGGGATATCCATCAATTGGGTGGTATCCCCCCTCTTAGAGAGACATATGACTAATTAATTCCTGCTGTAGATGTTTGGGATGATCCCTTGTAAAACCTAGTTTTGGTGAGGGGAATGCTTGTTATTGTGAAGTAGAAATTTAAGAAATGGAAAACGATGCGTTCAATCGTTTATTTTTCAGATTTGAGTAATATTTTTCTCTATCACAGTGGGGTCAGGAAGACTGCCATATACCATCATTGATGTCTCTCTCAATAGGTCTGTGATAGTGAATCTTTTATTGATCCATTCTGGAATATGTACATTATACCTCATGGAGGGTATATGGTGAACCCATCGGTTTTTTGGACCTTATTTTTGTATGATTTATAGCCATGTTTCTGAACTGATGACTTTTCCTAGCTAGGGATGTGTGCTTAGGGATCTGAGTTAGCACTTTGGCGATAACGACACAACTTTTTGAAGGGCGGTGCCTCAACTTGTCCATACTATTCCTTTTCATATACCAAATTCTAGGCCATATTTTATAAGTTAACACCCATTACAGGATCAGTGGTACTCTCCAGTTCTAGTTTGATGGGATAGGGGATCATTTTCATTGTTATGAATACTACATTGCTTTTAGGATCCTAAATGCCCTATCCTGTCCTAGATTGTTTAATATCTTTGGGCTCAGGGCTATGTCTCTAAGCCCTACTAAAGATAAATATGAATAGTTAAAAACTGATAGCTTTATCTTTACCACCTTTCATGCACTATCTAGGCTGATTATTGATAGTGACAATGACTCCCTTAATGAAATGTCATTTCTGATCGCTCTTGAGGATGAGGTTCTTATAGTTAGGGTGGATGATCTAGTTATTTATGAACCTTATACACCTTATTGGTTCACCTGCCAGATTTTTTATATAAAGATTATCTCCCATTCATTTGGTTATCGTTCGAGGGGAACAACATCCTTGAGTCATTCTCTAATATTGGAAGATTTTGTCACAAGAAGATACTGAAACTGAGATCATACTTCCTCCTACTAATGATTCCATTTTTACTTACCTGGGATTATGTATAGGATTGGGTAGAAGCTTATCCAGGTGGTGTTCTAGGCCAGCTGGTCCATCATGTGGATAAGACTATTTCGTTTCTAACTCCTTTTTCTATGGTGGAGATGGAATTGATTAAAGACATAGGTGAGACATCAAAAACTAGACCTCACTCAATTGAGGAATATATTGATAGTGGATCATATTATAATGAAGAGAAAAACCCTCTTGTATAGTCTACAGATGATATGATTATTGACGAAAGGGATTATGATGCTTTTCTCCTACTTTTTCATTGGTTCAACTAGTTATTCCTCAATATTCCATGACTACTCCATCAGTTGGAAGGTCTCAGGTGAGATGTAGGTTTATCTTGAAATAGATTCATGACATGATCACTAATAAACCCTTGGAAGTATTCTGTGACCAAGGGGAATGTCTTCACCAACTATTTCATGACTTGGGGGAAGACAATTTTGATCAATGGCCTCTGTATGAAATTATGAAGTAATTTTTTTTGAATTAGTGATATTTGTCTACAATTGAACATGATAGACATGAACTTTTTGATGAGGCTCCCATTTATAGGAATATGAGGGAGACTTTGGAGGTGTTGGAGTAGGGTCATCAGCTAATATATGAGTTGCAAGCACAAATGGATGTTTGGGCCATTAAAATATTGATATGTGAGGAGATAATTGCTCATTTGAAGTCTGGTCCTTTGACATCCTCATCCACATTGGCTATCTCTTAGAAGAGGGCCAAAGAGTTGATTACTTTGGACGATACTCTTTATCTTGGAGAAGAATTGGAAGAGGAAGGGAGAGTGGCACTCTAGAATTCCATAGATGCTTCTCATCAGACTGTCACCAACATTTCTAGTGCAGTTGATAAAATTTTTTCATAGTTCAACCTTTTTAATGAATTATATTTTTTTCAAGTATTTGGAGAGACTCTAAAATGTGGAGATTCCTCCCAATTTTTATGGTTTTGATAAATAGGTTTTCTGAAATTTATTTGTATTGTCTAGTTTTTTTTTCATTCATGATAAGAATTTCATCTTTTTGTTCTGACATTATGGGATTTTCCAATGATACCCATCCTTTGTGTTATTTCAAATAAACATGAATTATTAGAGTCAAAATTTTAAATTCTATTAGATTCTCTTTGAGATATGCTCATGAATTCCCATTATCATGAGATTCTTTATTGATAATTTTTTCCATCTATCTTGAAATTACTTGACTTGAAGAACGTTTATTAGGAATAATTCATGCCTTAGAGGGAGAATTCTCTCCATTAATTAATTCGATAGGATAATATAAAGAAAATTGATTGTGTCAAGGCCGATAATGGGCCTTACAAGATTTTGTAGACTAAATTGATTATATGTAGTATTTTACAGTCTTTGAGATTAGACATTTTCATTACTGAAATTTAGGGTCATTTAGCTTGGACCTTTTCATCACTGTAGTTTAGGGTATTTTATCTTAGACCTTTCATCATTGTAGTTTTGGGTCTTTTAGCTTGGACCTTTCAATGGTGTAGTTTTGGATATTTTAGCTTGGACCTTTTCATCACTGCGGTTTAGGGTCATTTATATTGGACATTTTCATCTCTATAGTTTAGGGTTATTTAGATTGGACCTTTAATCACTGTAGTTTAGGGCCTTTTAGGTGGGACCTTTCATTGCTATAGTTTATGGTATTTTAGCTTGGACCTTTCATCACAGAAGTTTGGGGTATTTTATCATGGAACTTGTAGAATGTGGGGATGGCAGTCCCAAGAAGAATGAAAACACTATGGGGTGTTGAGTTCTACTGTAGTGTTTTTAGGGCCCATGAGGATTAAAGTTACTTTCTTTAAAGGAGAATATTCCTTCAATTGGTGGGTTTAATCACTTATGCATCAATAACATGGACAAGAAAAGATGATATCCACTCTTTTCCAAGGGATATGGAAGATTTATGGGGTAATATTATTGAGGGTGTAATACTAGGAAATCTAGGCCTGATTGGATAGTTTGAATGTGGGTGATTTAAGTCACAATTCAAAAGCCTCATCCAAGTAATGTTGTATGGGGTAGACATGAAGGGTATTTTCTTTAACACTGTGAGGTGTTAGGTTCCTCCTCGGTGTTTCCAGAGATAACAGGGATTGAAGCTCATTTATTTCATGGAGGATATGCCTTTAGTTGGTGGTTCTAAGCCTGAATGAATCAATATCATGCCCAATAAAATATGATATCCCCTTATTTACAAGGATCATGAAAGATTTTCAAAGACTCAAACATCTAGATAATGAAGTTAGGTATGGGAATAAGGCTACCAAGAAAGGGTTTTAGAACCCTAGGGTAATTCATCTCTTGGTTTGAAGCTCCATCTCTATGACCTATGGTTTCAAATCACAAGGCATGGGCCATCAAAATGTTTGAGAGGGGAGTTCCAAATTCCATCCTTAATAAAGGGTTCAAAACAAGATGATATAATGTTGAGGATGTCAAACCCACTTCAATTGTTTGGTTATGAGAATTTAAAATCATGGTTGATGAATATCTGAATTAATAGGGGAGAAATAAAGATGGTGGGTATAAGTCAATCGAGCCTCTACTATTCCACAAGGTCGAGACGATAACTCTTATATTTAAGGGGGGACTTCCTGGGATCTGGTGGTCCATTCGGTAAAGTAAGTCCCTGTTACCAATTTGTTACAGGGAGGTTTTTTAGCTCATGCTTCAAAGGCGTGAAGGTGGTTTATGAAAAATGTAATATCCAAGAAGGGTTCCAGCACCCTAAAATTTGTGTCACCACCTAGTGAACATATTATTGTGGCAATAATATGTGAAAAACTATTAATCTAATTTTTTCCTAGACTAGAGGTTCTAATGAGAATATCTTGTCTTTTATTAGGCCCACAAAGTAAACCCTATAAGATTTATTCCTTATACGTTTGTGCCCTAATTTTTCATAAACTTTGGATATGAAGAGTTTAGATAGAGATGAATCAATTTTTACTTGGGCCTCCATTTATGGGTTTTCAACATAACAAGTTTTGTGTCTCTTTCACTATTAGTTTAAGTTATTGAGATTTTGACCATTATAGGATAGATTTTATGGTCATATAACTTTGACCAAAGTGCAGGTTGTTTAAGGTCTGGACTCATGTGGAACTAATGTGGGTGATTTTACACAAGATACTAATTAGGATACCAAGGGTCAAGAATACTCCAACATCTTTCTAAGAAAATATAGTTAATCATGACTCAAGTTCTTCAGGTCATGATAAATGATATGGGATTGTCATACCAGGTGTTTACTATAATACCCTAAGATGTTTGGTTCCACCTTAGTGATTTTGGGATCACAATAATTATAAATACCTTTATATAGGACCAAGATGTCACCGGTTTGTGGGTCTAAAGATCTTCTATGTCGATAACATGGACAACTGAGAGATCTATTTTTTTCTTTTCAGGGGAAAATCGAAGGTTTACGGTGACCCGATATACTCAAGACATGAAGTGTGGTATGTGTATTGAGGTGATTTGAAAATATAGAAATAGTACTATACACTCTAATTGAATGAGGTAAGGCTCTCGTGGTCCCCAGATAGGGAATGAAAAATACTTTATGGCTTTCACAGTTTATCATGATGTCATGAGGACATTTTCATTGTAGTTTAGTGTCATGTGATAAGGAAATTTTCCATGAATTTTATCATCACATTGGATGGACATACTTGTTGTGTAGTTTTAATGTCATGCGACCAATTTTTTTCCTTATAGTTTAATTTCATATGGTAAGGATGTGTTCCCATATAGTTTAATGTCATATGGTAAGGATGTGGGAACCGATGTGAAAGGACATAAATGTTGCGGTTATGCCCAATGGTGGAAGTTTGAGAATCACTACATATCTCATGAAAGTGAGAATAAAATCACACATAGTTCTGAAGAGCTGTTAATTTTAACGTCATGCGATGAGGATGTGGATCCCCAACCGTGAAATGGTGGTATTGTAGCTGGGCCCATGAATTGAATTCTAGGTGTCACTATGTATCCCATAGATCTGATGTGAGTTCCCTACATAGGTTTGATCCATATGCAAAGAGTAGGGCATCCAAATATTTATTTGTTGTGACTAGGCCCGATGTTGGGAATCTGGGTGTCTCTATGTATCCTATGAGGGTAGGAATCAAGTCACACTTTGTTCTTGAATGAGTAACTATTTATTCATAGGTCTATTCTGTACATAGAGGTGGGAATTGTTTCCATTGATTGTTGTAGTTGGGATTGGTATTAGAGATCCATGCATCACTACATATCCTATGATGGCAGGAATCAAGCCACACATAGTTCTTAAGGAACCATTCAGTTTAATGTCATGCGGTAAAGACAAGGATGAATCGATGTGAGAAAAGTGGTGATGTTGCAGTTAGGACCAAGGATGGAAGTATGGTAATCAATATGCATCTCATGAATATGAGAGTCAAACCACACATAGTTCTTGTGAATCACACAGTTTTATGTTGTGCACCAAGGAGACTGACCATGCTATTTAATGTCATGCAACGAAGATTCGTGGTGTTCCTTTTGTGGTCTTGAATTCAGAACCATGATGGAACCATCATGTATTTTCATTCTTTTATTGATAGGGTAAGGCCCTTACTATAGTTTATAAGCTCACATGATTCATTCTTAGTGTGAGAAACAAGTAATAACAAGGGTTTCCCTCATAATTGAGAGGCATTTTGGGGTACAATATGAGCTTTTTGTATCGTGTGGTGGCTAGACTAAGATATTTGATCATGGCGTCCCTAGGTATCTCACTAAAAATGAGAATATAATATTATGTAGTTCTAAAGAAGGTTTTTTGTTTAACATCATATAGAAAGGATGTGGGTTACTCAACATTAATGAATATGGATGTTATGGATCTGTAAAAATTTATGTTATGCAGTAAGGACATTTTCCTTGCAGTTTAATATCAAGAAGTAAGGACATTGGGTCACTCGACATGAAATGAACATAATCTTATGGCTGGGATCAAGAATAGAGGTTTGATAATCACTATATATCCTATGATGATAGGAATCAGTCTATACATAGTTCTTGAGTAAGCATGCATTTTAACATCATGCGTCAAGGATAAACTCTATACAGTTTTACGTTATGTGGTTAGGATGAATTCCATACAATTTAATGTCATGTGGTTAAGACCAAATCTTTACAATTTTACATCATGTGGTTATTAAAAACTCCATATAGTTTAACATAATTTGGTTAGGATGAACTCTGTATAGTTTAACATCATGTGGTTAGGATGAACTCTGTATAGTTTAACATCATGTGGTTAGGATAAACTCCACAAATTTTATTGTCATGTGGTTTGGATGAAATCCGTACAGTTTAACATGATGTGGTAAGGAAGAACTCCATAAAATTTAACTTCACATGGTTAGGGTGATTATATGGATTAATTTGATGTGGATTCCATTTCTATGACCATGTTATAAAGTATTTATTAATAAATTTATCACTGTTGGGTGGTGTGACAGGCTCCCCATCCATGGTGGCCAATGCATCAGATCCATTATGATAAACCCTATGTATTACATAAGGCCCTTCCTACTAGGGTTTCAGTTTCAGGGGATTCATTCCTAGTAGCATTGGGGTTTCAAGATCTAGTACTAGTTCTCCTTTAAGTAATGAATGAAGGAAAACCTTTTTATTAAAGGCCCATGCCATCTAATTCTGATGGACCACCAGGTTGTGTAATGTGTGCAATCTGTTCTCATCTAGGCATTCCTATTCATCCAGCTAATTTTTCAATTGTTCATCATCTGAGAGATATCTGCAAATAGATATTTGTATTGAAGTTAGATGTACTTATATGGGTAATATAGCCTCAATCCCATACACCAATGAATATGGCATTGCTTGGGTAGTAGTATGTGCGGTGGAATGGTAGGCCCATAAAGCATGGAGGAGTTTGTATGGATAAGAATTATTATCCTCTTTCACTATCTTATAGATTATATTTGATAGATTATTGTTGAAGGACTCTATATATTCAATTTCCATTTCATAATAGAGATATGAGTGATTAGACATGATATTATACTCTTGGTACAATCTCTTCATCTCTTTAGAATAGAAGTTGGTGCCATTTTTTGTCAATATCCAGTGAGGGACCCCGAACATGGTGATGAGATTGGGATTAAAAAGTTGATGATATTATTCATATTGAATTCCTTTATGTGTATTTACTCATACCATTTAGTAAATAAGTTGGTATTAGTAAGGATGTACTTGAACTTCTTAGCTATGACTGGGGGATATGGCCCTACAACATCCATTCCCAAAACAGAAAATGGATGGGAATATTTAGTTATATGCATCAATTCTATGGGTTGATGGATAATGTTTTCATGAATATGGAATGAATGAAATTTAATTATGTATTCCATGTAGTCTTGTATCATGTTTTTATTTAATATCCCAACCTCCTAATTTTATGGGATAGTCTGATTCTAGATTGGTGGGAGCCTCAATATTTTGTATGTACTTCATTTATGATAGAGAGAATCTATCCTTCAACTATTCATATGAGTAGGATTCCATAAAATCATCATTTTTAGAGGTATTTAATCTCATTTGGACCATCCTTCAAGGTATTTTTTTTCATCAGTACCAAATCTATTCCATTCTGACTCGGTCTACTGGGAGGATACAATTTTAGAGGTAACCGATTATGGGATCCATCCATCCAGGGGTGGTTACTGGTTCGTCATGCTCTGGTGAGGTGCTAACCTGGTTGATTTCTTTCATATCATATACCACAATCTATGATACTATTATTTGATTCATGATGTGGAATATTTATTTTTTCTGATTAGGGTCATCTAGGATGGTGGATCTATTATCCAATGTTTTGATGCATGTATTTTGTGATTGGGGAATATGATGCAATGTGGGATCCAAAGGGAACTCTATCATTAGTCCCCTAACACACCCATTGTTGTCAGGATCGACCCTACCCGGGCTCGAGCCACAACTACCCCAAGCCCGCCACCATAGGCCAGGGGCTGGCGACCAGTGCCGAAGGCACAATAACTCGGGGAGGCCTTTGCCTAAGTACCTGCACACACACACGGAGCACACTCAATGCAAAAGTTCAGAGTAAAAGAAAAGACATGAAAAAAAGGGAAACTGCTATGTATAAAAACCACAAATGTGCATCGACCTTTAAAAAGTACAAGAAAGTGTTGAAGTTAACTGAAAAAGAAAAGGGGAAAAACACGCGCCCAACCGGAAAAGTGCCACAACCCAGCAACAGGTAAACAAAAAGGAAAACAGCTAGAAGGGTCCCCCACCTGGAACCCGACTCCAACCACCGCACACGGTCCAAGATCCCGGCTCCTAAGCTCCTCTCACATCACGACCAACCTGTCTGTTGTCTGCAAGGGTAAACCAAGTGCGGGAAAATCCCAAGTAGGGGTGAGTATAAAAATACTTAGTAGGATACCTCGAAGGCTCGAGGGAGCAACAAAGGAGGTACCGAAGGGTGAGCAGTAGAGAGAACAGGGAATAGTAGAGGAGTACAACTAAAAGTGCAGTAAAGAGTCTAGCTCAACCCAACAAGAGAAAGTAATTAGACTCATCCAAACACAAGGAGCTATAAATAGTGAGATTATGAACTTCCCGTCGAGTCTTCGCTACCCAAAGCAGGAGAGTAGACTCGTCCAACCACGAGAAGCTAGACACGGAAAGCACGTGGCATACCCCACGCATCTTCAACTCTCCTAGAAGGAGAGTAGCCAAAACCCAAGAAGTGGGTACTAGAACAAGTTATATACAAATAAATATGCTCAATAAGAAGCCCAAACAAGATCATAATGGGATCCTTATCCCGTAGCTCAGCCCAAGAAAGTGAATAGCCAACAGTCCCAGAAGTAACACCATCGATGACAAGCATCCCGCACCTCTGCCCCAAACTACAAGTCAAGGGATCAATCACCACACCTCGACACTATCCGCTTTGGGCGGCACAGACTCACCCACACGGTTTTGGGTCGCGTCACAAGGATGAATCTCAGTGGGGAAAGAGATCCTCATACATGAGAGTTCTGGGGGAATGTCAAACCACAACTCGTCACTGCCCCGCAGTCGAGAGGTCTCCTCAAAGTCAAATACATTCCATCACCGACCCGTACAACCAAGAGTCTTGCTCTGGTAATCACGGAGGAAGGCCACAAACTAGACTAGTAGAAAGGACTGAGTCTGGAATATCAACAGGTGCCCCACTACCCAGCCCTTCTGGAGGGTAATTCATAATATGATGCCGAGTGACCCACTGCCCAAACCTGCTAGAGGGTAAACCTGGAATGATTCATCAGGCGACCCACTGCCCAGCCTTGCTGGAGGGTAGACCTGGAAGAAGTCGACGGGTGACCCACTGCCCAAACCTGCTGGAGGGTAAACCCGGAACAAGAGGACGAGCGACCCACTGCACAACCCTGATGGAGGGTAGACCCTCAAGAGTCGTCGGGTGACCCACTGCCTAGTCTCTTCTAGAGGGTAAACCCTCAACAAGTCGACAGGCGACCCACTGCCCAGCCCTGCTGGAGGGTAGACCTGAAACGAGACGATGAGCGACCCACTGCCCAGCCCTGCTGGAGGGTAGACCCTCAAGAGTCGTTGGGTGACCCACTGCCTAGTCTCTGCTAGAGGGTAAACCCTGAGAAGTCGATGAGTAACCCACTACCTAGCCCCGTTGGAGGGTAAACCCATAACTTCTCTGGACATCTCTACTGGATGGTACAACACTGGACAACTAAACATGGAGTGGGTATCACGCAACCACCCAACTCCAGAACAACTCTCCCAAAAGAGGTTCAGCGCCTGTTCCATCACTGGGTGCCACTAGCACCACTACCAGCCGATCCATCGAGAATGAAACCAGGGGGGAGACCACTCAACCCTGCCAGTCAAACAAACGAGCACGGAGCCAGGGGAAAAACTCCACCCTGCTGGTCAAACAAATGAGCACAGAGGGACCCTCTACGTCGCGAGAGGTCAAAGTACACAAAGCAGAACACGACACGCACATGGGGCCCACACGACGTGTGGCCCCAAGTCAACCCCAACCAAGTGCACAAAAATTCTCAGGTACAAACCACACGTACCTCTAAGCGCTATCGTATACTCCCAGAGTATACCACGTCTCCATCCCTAAAGCTATTGTGCACACGACACCCAACATCAACGTGAATGGCGTAAATGTAACTTTGCCAACTTGACACCTCATCAGCTGAGGCACAACTATCAACATCACTTCAATCATTTACATCACTCGCACGAGAGTGCACGTGACCACATGCCAGGGGTCCGCTACAATCACCGTAGAAGAACCGCCATTGGGGCACCTTTCATATGTCCACATTTAATAAGATCGTGTATGAGCCTCTGATCGCCTAAACAGATTACACCATTGTAATCCCAACAGAGAAACATGCAAGATGGACTACTTACTCGCCTCAAACGGATATCCGACGGAAAGGTCGCCAACACTGCCTCACGCCCGAACGGCGTCCCGTGATCCCGAGCCTCGGCCCCAAAAACAGTCGAGCGCATCGCGCCATTGTGATCCCCATAGGAAAACACGTCAAAAGGACTAATCACTTGAGCACAATAGATATCCAGAGAAAAAGATGCATTCCGGCGCACCGCACATGAGCGGTGCTACGTGGGACCCGCATCCCGGTCCGAAAACACAACGAACGGATCGCACCGTTGCGATCCTCTTGAAAAAGTACACAGGATGGACAACTCACTTGTGCAAAACGGTCACCCGGTGAAAAAGCCGGAAATCACCATCAACGCCCAAATCACCCTCGCGGGGAACACACCAGCATGCAGAATTAAAGTGGGCAGACTGCGCCAATGCAATGCCCTTGGAAAAACACCCAAAATCGACTGCCCGCATGCCCTGAACGGACGCCTGATGAATAAGTCGTGCAACGCTGCACGCAGCTCGAAAGACGGGCCGTGGGGCCCACAACTCAACTTTGGCCTCAACGCCTAAAACCGCCCTGGAAAGCTCCGCCTCAGTGCCAGGTTCCCAACTCCACTGGCGGCGCTTAAATCGGACATCGGACGCGTCCGCGCGGTCCAAAACAAGTCCCCCCCCAGAAAAATGACAATTCACTTAAAGACGCGTCGCGCCTCCGAGGCCGCTTGTTTCAGAAATTTAAAAATTCCCAAACCATCTTAAAGCCTTCGTATTGACATGAGCTCCGTGCTGCCGTAGACAGCGCTCAAAACAGACGCCCGTAGCCTGTAATACGGGCGTCCAAATATTTTAAAGGGGTGGGGGGAAATCCCCGTTGGGCCGGACCGGCCTGGTCCGGCCGGTCCGCCCCGCTCAGGCTGGCCCACTAGGACCATGGCCCAGCCACCTTCTGCAGGACCCGCACTGTGCACGGGTCACTCTACCGACCTTATAGTTGGCCGGTCGCATCCATGCGGAGACCCGCGTCACGCGAGTCTCGGTCTCCCTGCAGGGGTCGTGCGCCGCGACCCCGCCTCACCGTCACGCAAACCAGCGCCGATGGCGCCTCGCGCTCCCTAACTTGCAGCCACCCCGCCTCAGTCGACGCCGCCGCTTTCCCACATAGAGAAGCCAATGTGCCACCTCGGTCTACCGCCATGTCGCCTTGGAACCTCGCCGGACCGCCGAAAAAACAACCCAAAACCCGCTGATTTCGGCGGACGACTGCGAACGACTCCGAACTCCGATTTCAAATCCAAAACAAGAATCATAATGAGAATAAAATATACTACAAGATTATGGGATTTTTTCAAGGATAAAACAAAAAATTGATGCATAGAATCTAACTCAAAGGGAGGTTCGAAAATAAAAATGCAACAAAAACCTCCTACCTGGTGGGGCTTAGCCCGTCGCTTCGCGACGATCCGCCAGCCAGATCTGCAACTGCCTTGGGAGGAGGAGGATAGGAGATGGGAGAGAGAGCTTCCTTTGGTTACTGCCTTCTTCTAGAGGATGAACAAGGGAGGAATATGGGAGGGGATTAGGTCTTTAAGTAGAAAAATTAATTAAAAAAATTAATTAATTTAACTCCCAAATTCACCCGTATCCGAAACGCTTGACGGGATCAAGGTTAAGCCTCCCCTAGGGTAAAAACCACCTCCTGAGCACAACATTGGTCTCGGAATTTTAATCCGAGGCCCCGTTCAAAAGTTATCAAACTGAACGCTCGAAGCCACCAAATTACGAAAACGCCCCCGGGGCCATTTTCCCCAGACAGGCCGCGCCCGCAAAACTTACACCCCTCCTTGGGTAAAAGGCACATTCTGAACTCAACGGTGCCCTAAATGTTCCAATCCGAGCCATAGTTTAAGAGATAATTGAGCTTCAACCTTAAATGAATAATTTAATTATTTAATTTATCCATTTCTCATTCCGGAAGGGAGATAGGGGTCCAAACGTCCCGCGCCGACATACCTTATGTCATTCCTAGGGTAAAAACCCCATTACAGACTCATATGTACACTCAGATCTCTGATGCGGATCACCGTTTAGGAGTTAACCCATTTATTTGGCCTTTCCAGTGTGAATGCACTAAAAATTTAATTCCAGCAACACCAGGGCTCGAAATCGCACGCCGTCTGAAGGCGCTGCTCTGGAATATCGTCAAGAATATTCCAAAGTGTTTCGAAGCAAAAACTAGGTTCTTACATCATTACCTCCTTCAAGCTTTTCGTCCCTGAAAAGCAATCCAGGGAATAACTGAGGGTACTAAGCCCACACCTGGCTCTCCCGTACCCAGAAGAACTCTCGCACATCTTTGCGCCGCCGCACACAGAACAAAGGATTGATTTGTTCACACGAGGTCAGAACTTGCCGATGTTGTGCACCCACTCCAGAATTTGGGTTTAGGGCAAGGCGGTAGAGAACCTTGCCATCCCTCTGCATGGTCTCAAATGGTCCGAAGGACCTCGAGGGTATCTCACGTCCCCGACCAAACCTCTACGTCACATGCCGCGACTGGAGTCACCTCCTGCACCTGGAACAAGGCCCGATGATTCCCTCCTTTAGAATATCCATATGGTGAAACACCCAAGGATATCTAGTCACACAAGGTTTCACCGTCGATGTCTTGCAACCAAGACTCTCTTACACGCTCAGAGAGCGATGAAGTAAACACCATCAACTAAAGAAAAAAGGTCCCACGCCTTTTTACCGTACCAACACAGGGTTACACCGACGCCCCACACCACCCTGGTAACAACCCAAGCAAGGATCAGGGAGAAAATAATTCCACAGACAAAGTCTAACAATTCTACTGCAAGAAGTAGAAGAGTCGCAAGGGATACCTCCCATAATCCCATACTCTGCAGTATCGTAGACATCCAAAGCTCGCGGCTGTCTGTGGTCCCAACTTTCAGCACCCGGAGCCTGTTGTGGACCACCTAGTGGTGATGAGAAGACCTCGTAAAGTCATCCCCCACTACCATCTCCTCCCTCTCATCTGAAAGAACCACCTCTCTGGGTACTACTCCGATCACGACACTGCCTCTGTCGTGGTGGTGCACCTACTCCCTGCCCGAAGCTCTCTGCATGTCTGGTTGGGCAGTCCCGTGCCAGGTGACCTCGCCCATCGCAAGCATAGAACTGACTCTCTTTGGGATGAACTGGTGCCCTTTGGCACCACATGTGGTGTACGACCACGCCCCTAAGTCTGGTTGTCAGAAATCCACCTGTGTTGAGGTTCTTCTTGCGGACGCCCGCTAGTTGCGGTAGACATCTCGGCTCCAACGTGCCTGCTGCCACCACCAACTCCAGAGCATGATAAGAAGCCCTCTATCACCAGCGCCTGCTCTAGCACCCTAGAATATGTAGAAATTCTCAAGGGTACTGTGACAGCACGAATCTCTCGGCAGAGACCCGGCTCAAACTTCCGCGCTCGGAGGTTGTCGTCATGGACCAAGTCCGGGTAAAAGCGTGAACGGTCTGCAAAACTAGCCGCGTACTCGGCCACCGTCATCCCTCCCTGCTGAAACTACAGGATCTTCTAAATCTAAAAGAAGCGCAAGAAGGAGGGGAAAAACTCCTCACCGAACAACAACTAAAAGTCGCCCCACGAAAGCGACAACTCGTCAAGAAACTGAGTCACCAGACTCCACCAAGGCCAAGCAGCTCCGCAAAAAGGTTGGCGGCCAAAGACACCATGAGATCTGTTGGCGTCTGCACAAGCCTAAAAAGGCAAAACATTGTCTCCATCCAACCCTCTACTGCCTAAGGGTCTGGCTCACCACTGAACCTCATCGTTCTCTGCCGTTGGAACTCACGGAGCATGCTCAACCTGTGGTCAAGCCCCTCCTGCTCTACTAAAGCTGCTTGCAGCTCAACAGGTGGGGGTGCTGCTACCAGCCCACCCGGAGAAAGGGGATCACATGATGGGTCCTAGACTGTGGCCTCGTAGCTCACAGGGTCATCGTCACACACCAAAGCTAGTATCTTGACTGGCTGTCTTTGTGGAGTCATCTTGAATATTATCAAGGTGTGATGCGGTCAGATGAGAATATATGTATATAACAATAACAAAGATGGGGAGATGAATCAATAAGGATAGTCAAAGACTCAATCCTATGTGATGCACAAACCAATTTTCCCTGCAACAAGTGTCTTAGCATGCCGAGTCAACAAGCAGGTTATCAGGGTCCTGGTGAATGGATACATCGGCCGCCGCACCATCACTGGACTCCCTAGCCTAAGAACCGGTCTTGAGACACGTTAGCACTGTTACCCTAAATCTAAACCAATTCATTTTATTTTACGGACTTCTGAACAGTGTCCCAAAGAAGGAACCACCTCTGATACCACTTTTTCATGACCTGACCCTACCCGGGCTCGAGCCGCAACTACCCAAAGCCTGCCTCCATAGGCCAGGGGCTGACGACCAGCGCCGAAGGCACAATAACTCGAGGAGGCCTTTGCCTAAGTACCTGCACACACACACACACACACACACAACATAGTCAATGAAAAAGTGCTGATTAAAAGAAAATACAAGAAAAGAAAAGGGAAACTGCTATGTATAAAAACCAAAAATGTGCATCGACCTTTAAAATGTACAAGCAAGTGATGAAGGTAACTGAAAAAGAAAAGGGAAAAAACACGCGCCCAACCAGAAAAGTGCCACAACCTGGAAATAGGTAAACAAATAGGAAAATAGATTGAAGGGTCCCCCACATGGAACCCGACTCTAACCACTGCACGCGGTCCAAGCTCCCGGCTCCTAAGCTTCTCTGATGTCACGACCAACCTGTCTGTCATCTGCAAGGGCACACCAAGTGCGGGAAAAGCCCAAGTAGGGGTGAGTATAAAAATACTTAGTAGGATACCCCGAAGGCTCGAGTGAGTAACAAAGGAGGTATCTAAGGGTGAGCAGTAGAGCGAACATGGAATAGTAGAGGAGTAAAACTGAAAGTGCAGTAAATAGTCCAGCTCAACCCAACAATAGAAAGGAATTATACTCATCCAAACACAAGGAGCTGGAAATGGTGAGAATATTAACTTCTCGTCGAGTCTTCGATACCTAAAGCAGGAGAGTAGAATCGTCCAACCACAAGAAGCTAGACATGGAAAGAAAGTGACATACCCCACGCGTCTTCGCCTCTCATGGAAGGAGAGTATCCAAAACCCAAGAAGTGGGTACTAGAACAAGGTATATACAAATACAAATGCTCAATAAGAAGCCTGAACAAGATCGTAAGGGGATCTCCATCCCGTAGCTTAGCCCACGAAAGTGAGCTGCCAACAATCCCAGAAGTAACACCATCGATGCCCAACATCCCACACGTCTTCCCCGAACTACAAGTCAAGGGCTCAATCACCACACCTAGGCAATATCCGCTTTGGGTGGCACTGACTCACCCACACAATTTTGGGTCGCATCACAAGGACGCGTCTCGGTGGGGAAAGCACTCCTCGTACTTGAGAGTTCTAGGGGAATGTCAAACCAGAACTCGTCACTTACCCACAGTCGAGAGGTCTCCTCAAAGTCAAAGCCGTTCCATCACCGACTTGTACAACCAAGAGTCTCGCTCCGGTAATCACGGAGGAAATCCACAGACTAGCCTAGTAGAAAGGACTGAGTCTAGAATATCAATGGGTGCCCCACTTCCCATCCCTGCTGGAGGGTAATTCATAATATGATACCGGGTGACCCACTGCCCAGCCCTTCTTGAGGGTAAACCTAGAATGAGTCGTCAGGCGACCCACTTCCCAGCCTTGCTGGATGGTAGACCTGGAAGAAGTCGATGGGTGTGTTTCCCTCGGAATCCGGGGATGACCTCCTTGATTGAAGGTTCAAACATTACGATCGGTTTCTAATGGGTTTGTTTGTAAAAATGGAAACATCCAATGATTTCACATCCATTTGGACCTACTTTCCAAAGGTAGGCGCTCATTAGTTTGTGGACTGATGAGGCTTAGGAATTTTCATTGGTCAAGAGGATGGGAGGTCAGACTCCTCACACATTTTTGAGGGGAATTATTGTCTACTCCGGGACTCTATTTAAATATTTAAGCTATGTTCGTGAATCCTTATTACACTACCAAGTATAAAATGATCTATCCTTCAGATCTAACAATCAATGATTAAATATGTAGGAAATTTAGAGAATCGTTTATATGTATTCGAGGTTCTTCATCGATAGAGAATCATCTGTATTTTTTAGAGATTCTTGGTCAATGGTATCCTTCTACACATTTATATATAGAAGTCTCTTGGTCATTATGATGACCATACTGGTTTTAAAGCCACTGAGTGGGGCACTTGAAATTTATTGTCATTCAGAAGGACATGGATTATTTCAATGTTGGGATCGAACCCGCAGATGGGTTACCTACGTATCCTTTGTTTAGAAAAGGAATCGAAACCCATGTATTTCGAGTAAGGGAGTATGATGTTTATGATTGATGACTCAAAGAAGAATGTCATAATTACTTTTACACTCTAAGCTCACGTGAGTCATGCTCGGTGTGAGAAACAAGAGGTATTGGTAAAAATTAGACAATTGGGCCATGAAAGATGCAATCATAAGAAATAATGTGGGACTTATGTATGTATGACTGCCCAGATAAATGAAGATTAGGATTTAATTCAGGGAAGAAATCCAGGAACAGGGTCCATAAAGGTATATGTGCTTCATGGAGATTTGAATACTCTAACTTGGGGCTTACTCCTGAAAAGGAGGCCCAAATTAGGAGAGGATTTATGATTGGGTTTTACTCCTGAGAAGGAATCCCAGATCAAAGGTAAATTAGGACTGGTTAAGAGAAATTAATACTGGGGCTTACTCCTGAAAAGGAGGCCCAGGTTAAGGGAATTGAAAAATTAAGGGACTTGGGGCTTACTTCTGAAGAGGATTCCCATATTAATGAAGACATGAATTGGGGATTACTCCTGAAAAAGAGGCCCAGGTTAAAGGAATTAAGGTTTGGGGCTTACTCCTGAGGAGGATGCCCATAATTTGTGTAATTATGACTGGGGATTACTCCTGAAAAGGAGGCCCAGGTTTGGGGATCTGGGGCTTACTCCTAAGAAGGATGCCCAGATTAGAGGACTTGGGGATTACTCCTAAATAGGATTCCCATCTTTGAGAATTATGACTGGGGATTATTCCTGAAAAGGAGACCCAGGTTAAGGATTCTCTCATCTTAAAGGATAAGGTTGAATGAATGAAATCTCAATCTTTAGTGACATAAAGATTTGTAAATCACTAGGTTTTGAGAGATATTCTACAGAATTCCTTTCAGATAAGGAAGTCAAATCAAGAAATCATGCCATAAATTGTTTTTAAGAGTGTCTTGAAGACTGAATCTTGAATAGGAGAGGTCGAATGGCTTAAGAGGGGTGAAATGGGCATAAAGGGAACCCAAAAAAGGCAGGGGCGCGCAAGTCCTGGTCGTGCAGGTATACCTGCGTGACCTATAGGTACTTGCGCATTTGTAAACCAGTGAGGTAATAATTGAGCGATCCTTGACTAATGCCTTTATTATTATCCTAAGGTACTTCCAGAAGAGAGGCGCGCAAGTTTTGGTGAGGAAGTAGGGCGACATGCAAGTATGTTCATTCCCCTTAAGGGTAAAACACCTTAGGCATCCAAGTGTTAGTGAATTCTAACACTTAGACCTTACTCCTATAGTTTAGACCTTCCATTCTAGGTAAAGAATTACCTTAGAAGTGTTCGGAAGACCTGGAGAAGAGACTTGGGCATTCAGAGATCTAAATATGAATTCTAGAAAAAATTCCTCCTCAAGATGGGGGGACCACAAGGTCTATTTATAGGCTGAAGAAGACCTGGGCGATTATCCTTAGGGCGCGCAAGTGACTTGTGTGACCAACTTCGGCACACAGGTGTACTTGCGCGACCACTGCGGCGCACAAGTGTACTTGTGAAACCCTTGTGCAATGTTCTTCTTATTCATTCCTTTGTCAATTTTTGATATTTCTTCAAATGATGAATCAATTTAGACTAATTTATTTACCCTTTTCAATTCACTAGACTCTGTGATGGAAAGGAGCGTCAACAAAAGTCCCCCCTCAGAGTTGGATCCGGAGAGAAAAGAGGATTTGAATCTTAGGTAAAGAAGAAAAAGAAGCATAGTTTGATTTTTACTAGGATTATTATAAATAACCCTACAAACTTTGAATATTTTAATTGCTCAATATTACCTAAATCATACAAAATGTATGTTTAGTGAGCTAGAACTTTACTTTTATTCAGAGTTCCCTTGTCTTTTGTGGGCAGTTTAAAGTCATGCACGTCAGACATAAGGAGGCTAATGTCTAAGGTCGAAATATCATTGACCGAATGAATTATAATGGACTCAATTCTTTGACAACTTATCTGAAAACATAGTACCATACTCAAGTATGAGGGAAAAAATGTAAACTATAGCTTAAGAATTTTTGAATCTTAGGAATGATATGAAAAAGAGCTAAAAGACATCAGAAGAAGTAGTTTCCAAGAATTAAGTTACTATTATTTAACAAACCCGCTAGGGGTTGAATTATGTAGGGCCACCCAAGGGAATTGGCTGCATAGTCAAATAAATAGCATCTTTTGGCTGAAAATTCTGTTATATGGACTGTTTATGCAAGGTCGCCTAAGGGCACATACTGCATAGTCTGGCAAAAGAACTCTCAAAAATTTACCTTTCTACTGTTAAAAAGCCAGTGAAAGTTTATGGAGATTCAAATTTTCCGAAGTATAGAGTTTTCTGTATGGAAAGAGGTACTTGAATATGGAGAAGATATTTTCGAACAAGATTATCAAAGAACTGGATGGATATCACTTGCATGAAGGTTCGACCAAAATGTAGGGAAGGAGAATATAAACCATATACTTGAATACTTTCAGATCATGAAAAAGGATATGGGACAAATATGTTAAGGATGGCTATTTTTTGCAGATCCCTACATACTGTCATTTAAGACCAATAAGGACTAAAGAGGATTTCTTCCCAAGAATGAAGTTAATATTATTTAACAAACCCGTTAGGGGGTTGAATTATGCAGGGCCACCTAAGGAAATTGGCTGCATAGTCAAATAAATAGCATCTTTTGGCTGACAAGTCTGTTATGTGGACTGTTTATGCAAGGCCGCCTAAGGGCACATACTACATAGTCAGGTAAAAGAACTCTCAGAAATTTGACATTTTTGTGACTAAAAGTCAAGAAAAGGGGTATGAAGATCTGAAAATATTTAAGGTTAGGATTATTACACATAAGGATGTGTATTGTTCAATGTATACAGAGATAAAAAGATCAATGTTTACCATAATCATGTTGTGGCTGGGTCCTGACTGGAAATGTTGGACTTCACTACGTATCCCATAAGGATGGGAATCAAGCCATACGTAGTTCTTAAACTACAGTTTAACGTCGTGTGGGAGAAAAGGATTAGAGATCTTAGTTTAGGGTCATAGAGCTTAGACCATTATAAGAAATACACAGTGTGTGTTTTCATGGGGACTTTTCAGCCAAGGGACTGAAAGTGGAATTTGGGGTTGGCTCAAAAAACTTGGGGCTGGATTCGAGAGACACTCGAATGTTCATACATATCCCATAAGTATGGGAATCAAGCCCACATAGTTCTAGAACTACCCTCTATACAAATTTGGTTTGTACATGTGAAGGGTGAAAGGGGACTTTTTAGTACAATGATGGTTTAACCCAAAATAAATGGTTTAGGCATTGCCATGTATGCACGTAGTCTTTGAAATGAAACATGATTGAAAAATCAATGTAAATAATGGTTCCCTCTCAGGTGAAGGTACCAAAGAACATTGTATTTTATTGTCATACTGGACAAAAGTGTTGTATAGTTTAACGTCGTATAACAAGGACGAAAGTGAACCAATGTAAAGATATTGATTCTAGGGGTGGTTTCACGAATCAACATCATATGAGATGGAGGTGAACCAATGTGAAGAGATTTATTTTGGGCTTGAACCTTGGGAGGTTGCCTACATACCCATCCTGGAAGGCAAGGATCAAAGTCCGCGCAGTTCAATTAAAGAATTAATTAATGATCAAGTTGTTCTTGGGGACAACGAACCAAAAAAAATGATGTTGGGACTTACGCATGGTTAGCGGCCCTGAGAGGGTGTTATGGTTGAAGTTTTCTCTAAGCTCACGTGAGTCATACTCAGTGTGAGAAACAAGTGGTAGAAACAACCCTAAAGATGCACGGTTTAATGTCATGTAGGACATATGAAGGGACTATGCAGTTTTAAGGTCTTGCAATTTGGACTATTGGTGATGCACAGTTTAATGTCATATAGTAGGGACAAAGTAATATTTAATGTCATGTACGATGTATCAAGGACTTTCTGTAAAGTTTAGCATCATGTAGTTAGGACGATGGGGACAATATAGTTTAACGTCATGTTGGACGAAAGGGGGAATGTGGAGTTTAATGTCATGCAGTGAGGACAAAAGAGTATACCATTTAACGTCATGTTGGACGTAAGCGCAAATAGTTTAAGTTCATATGCATGGACCATGGATGGTGCTGTTTAAGGTCATGCTGGATGGAATGGGGACTATGTAGTTTAATGTCATGCAGTGAAGACAATTTAGGGACCTTTTTCACAGTTTAACATCTTGCTGGACGGTGGTGCAGTTTAAGGTCACACCGGACCATGGTGCGGTTTAACGTCTTGCTGGACCATTGAGGGAATTTTTTCATAGTTTAACGTCATGTGGGACGAAAGTAAAAATAGTTTAAGGTCATATATATGGACCATTTATGATGAAGTTTAACGTCTTGCTGGACGGTGGTGCAATTTAAGGTCATACCGGACCATTGAGTGAATTTTTTCACAGTTTAACGTCATGTGGGACAAAAGTAAAAAATAGTTTAAGGTCATATGTATGGACCATTGATGATGAAGTTTAACGTCTTGCTGGATGGTGGTGTAGTTTAAGGTCATACCGGACCATGGATGATGGTGCAGTTTAAGGTCATACCAGACCATTGATGATGAAGTTTAACATCTTTCTAGACGGTGGTGCAGTTTAAGGTCATACAGGACCATGGATGATGGTGCAGTTTAAGGTCATACCGGACCATTGATGATGTAGTTTAATGTCTTGCTGGATGGTGGTGCAGTTTCAGGTCATACTGGACCATGGATGATGGTGTAGTTTAAGGTCATACCGGACCATTTGAGGGAATTTTTTCACAGTTTAACATCGTGTGAGATGAAAGTAAAAATTGTTTACTGTCATATGTATGGACCAGTGATGATTAAGTTTAACGTCTTGCTGGACGGTGGTGCAGTTTAAGGTCATACCGGACCATGGATGATGGTGCAGTTTAAGGTCATACCGGACTATTGATGATGAAGTTTAATGTCTTGCTGGACGGTGGTGTAGTTTAAGCTCATACCAAACCTTTGATGATGAAGTTTAACATCTTGCTAGACCATGGTGCAGTTTTACGTCATACCGAACCATGGATGATGGTGCAGTTTAAGGTCATACCGGACCATTAATGATGAAGTTTAATGTCTTGCTGGACGGTGGTGTAGTTTAAGGTCATACCGTACCATTGAGGGAATTTTTTCATAGTTTAAGGTCGTGTGTGACGAAAGTAAAAAATAGTTTAAGGTAATATGTATGGGCCATTGATGATGAAGTTTAATGTCTTGCTGGATGGTGGTGCAGTTTAAGGTCATACCGGACCATGGATGATGGTGCAGTTTAAGGGCATACCGGACCATTTGAGGGAATTTTTTCACAGTTTAACGTCGTGTGGGATGAAAGTAAAAATAGTTTAAGTTCATATGTATGGACCATTTATGATGAAGTTTAAAGTCTTGCTGGACGATGGTGAAGTTTAAGGTCATACCGGACCATGGATGATGGTGCAGCTTAAGGTCATACCGGACCATTGATGATGAAGTTTAATGTCTTGCTGAATGGTGGTGCAGTTTAAGGTCATACCGGACCATTGAGGAAATTTTTTCACAGTTTAACGTCGTGTGGGACGAAAGTAAAAATAGTTTAAGGTCATATGTATGGACCATTTATGATTAATTTTAACGTCTTGCTGGACAGTGGTGTAGTTTAAGGTCATACCGGACCATGGATGGTATATATTTTGTGTTTATACAAAATAATTCTTCAAAAATCTGGCATTGGTTGGAGTAGTGATGAGTTCTCCATCCATCGAGATTAATGAATAAGCTCCATTAGAGTAGACCCTATGTATTGAGTAAGGTCCTTCCCATTTTGGCTCAAGCTTGGGAGGTTTCTTTCTTGGTATAATTGGATCTCTGAGAACTAATACCAATTCTCCCTGAGTGAATGAACAAAGACGAAATTTTTTGTTAAAAGCTCGTGCTATTCGATTCTGATAGACTTCCAAGTGGTGCAAAGTGCACAATCTTTTCTCATCTAACCGTTCCAATTCATTCAATCGATTTTGAGATTGTTCATCTGTAGATGACTGATCACAAATGGCTACTCTTAGTGAAGGCAATTGAACATCAATGGGTAAGATGGCTTCCGTTCCATATACCAGTGAATATGAAGTTGACTGAGTTGCAGTGCGGGTGGTAGTACGATAAGCCCATAAATCATGAAAGAGTTTATCAGGCCATGAATTCTTATATTTATCCACCATCTTTTGTATTATATTTGAAAGAGTCTTGTTGAAGGCCTCTATCTGGCCATTGGCCACTACATGATACTGAGATGAATGGATTTATTTAATGTTGTATTCTTGATACAACTTCTTCACCTCGGATGAACAAAAGTTGGTGCCATTGTCCGTCAATATGGTATGAGGGACACCAAATCTGGTAATGATGTTAGACTTGATGAAGCTAACAACGCATTTAGAACTGACTTCCTTGAGAGGTATTGCCTATACCCATTTGGAAAAGAAGTCAGTAGCAGTAAGAATGTACTTAAAATGCTTGGCCATAGCCGAAGGGTAAGGTCCCACCACATCCATTCCCCATGCGGAAAATGGCCATGAGTATTTAGATGTATGAAGAAACTCTGGAGGTTAATGAATTAAGTTGGCATGTACTTGGAATGAATGACACTTCTTTGTGAAATCAACACAATCTTGTATCATTGAAGGCCAAAAGTGTCTAAGCCTTCGAATCTGATCAGACAGTCTATGTCCAGACTGGTGGGCACCACAGACTCTCGCATGCACTTCTTTTCATGACATCCATTTTCTCTTCACCATCAATGCATCTGAAGATAACTCCATCAAAACTACGTTTGTAAAGAATTTTCTCTAGGTGATTTGGGCTATCATAAAGAGTAAAATTGACCACACATCACCGGATTTGTTCTTTCTCGGCTCTATCAGGTGGAAGTGTTCCATTTTGAAGGTATTCCCTGATAGGTGACATCCATACTGTAGTATGACCATAGGTTCAGGAATGAGACTAATTTCATTAATTTCCTCTGTTCTGATTCAAACATAAGGTGAAATTGCACGATGGTGGGTAATACTGATGGTCGTCTCGTCCCGATTTGGATCTGCCAGAGCTGTGGCTATATTAGCCAGTGCATCAGCTTGAGCATTTTGTGATCTTGGGACGTAAGAAAATTTCAATTCTGAAGGGAATTCCACCATTAACTCTCTGACGTAATCATACAAAGGGATTAATTCTTCTTTTCTGATGGCATAATCCCCATTGACTTGTTTGATTACCAAGTCTGAATCACCTTTCACCTTTAAGTGATTCACTTGTGCTTGAAGCACTAATTCCAAGCCTGAAATGAGAGCTTGGTATTGTGCTCCATTATTGGTACCACCTTCCCACAATAAGAAAGAATAAGGTAACACTGCCTTTTCTGGAGAAATGAGCACAATTCCTAAGCCAACTTTGTTGAATTTAGGATTTTCCATTTTCCTCCCTATTGGACTTCTGGAAGCACTATAAAAATACATTTCCCATGCTTGAGGACTTTCTTGAACAGAGAAGACTTCCTCATCAGGGAGATCAATATATGAAGATGTGTCTCCCACTGAAGGGTGTTCAGCTAGGAAATCAGCCAGAGCTTGGCCCTTTATCACCTTTTGAGACACATACTGAATATCGAATTGCTGCAAAATAACTGCCCACCTTTCCAAACGTCCTGAAAGCATCGGACGACTAAGGATGAATTTGAGCGGGTTATTGTGAGATACCAATTGGACTTAGTGATGTTTCAGGTAGTGTCTCAACTTCTGAACTACAAAGATTAATGCCAGGGAGCATTTCTTAATACTTGAATACCGGGTTTCAGCTTCAAGCATAGTTATACATAGATAGTAGAGGCTATTTTCATTCCCAACATCATTATTTTGAGCAAGGAAGGCACCCAATGATCACTCTAGAGCTGTCACATAGAGGATAAGTGGTCTTCCTTCAACAGGTGGCATGAGTACCGGTGGACTCAAGAGGTATTTCTTGAGAATATCGAATGCTTCTTGACATTCTTCATTCCACTGGTAAGTGACTCCCTTCTTCATCAATTTGGTGAAGGGTAAACTTTTGCCTGCCAAATTGGCGATGAAACATCAAATATAGGCTAAGTGTCCTTGAATTCCTCTTAATTCTTTCAAATTTCAATGAGGTTTCATACCAAGGATTGACTTGGTCTTCTCAGGATCAACTTCAATACCATTATGGCATACAACAAAGCTAAGAAATGTTCCTGAGGTTACCCCAAAAGCACATTTTAAGGGGTCCATCTTCAAATTATGTTGTCGAAGCTTGTGGAATATGACTTCCAAATCAGCCAAGTGATTAGAACGTTGCTTGGATTTAACCACCAAATCATCTACATAGCATTCAACAAATTTCCCTAAGATGGGTTTGAAGATACGATGCATGGCTCAGTGATATGTTGCACCTGCATTCTTTAAGCCAAAGGGCATTACTCGGTAGCAAAACACACCCTGAGGGGCTCTGAAGGCTGTGGATTCCTCATCTTCTGGGGAAATTCAGATCTGATTATATCCGGAATATCTATCCATGAATTAAAGTGCTTCATAGACAGTTGTTGCATCAATTAAAAGTTCTATAATCGGAACTGGGAAATCATCCTTAGGACAATGCTGATTAAGATCTATGAAATCGATGCAAACTCTAATTTGTCCATTCTTCTTATTTACAGGGACAATATTATCCAACCACTTGGGATATTAAAATTCTCTAAAGAAGTTATATTTGATAAGCTTATCCACTTCAGCTTAAATTTTGGAAGCATATGTTGGGTGTGTTCTTCTTGCAGCTTTCTTAAATCCTCGATGTTCTTCTGGTAAACCCAAATGATGAGTAGCAACATTAGGATCAAGCCTGAGAATTTCTGTATAGTTCCAATCAAATATATCTCTATTTTTCTTTAGAGAAAAATATACATCTCTTGCCCTTTAAGAGTCATGGCCGCACTGATTAAAGTGGGGCGTGGATCTTCTTTTGTACCCAGATTTATTTCTCTGAGTTCATCCACAGTGGTAGAGATACCCTCTTCGAATGCTGGAGGAGCATCTATAAGATCTTCCTCTTCTTCTTCATCATGTGTTATTTCTTTCAAATCTACTTTCATAGTAGATGATAAAGACAAATTTTCATGATCAGAAGAGATGTCAAAATTTTCACATCTTGGAGAAGAAGCTTCCATTTCTGACCCGATTGATGATGAAGGGTCTTCTTTGGGTAATAAGGAGGAGATGATGGATTGAGAATCGACATAATTATTCACCTCCGATGTTGCTATAACTTCTTCTGGCTTGATTGGAGAAGTATAGACTTGTTCGATTTTAGCAGATGAAATGAAGACGTCACCATTTGTGCTTTCATCACTACTTGGTGGGTTACCAATTTCTCCCATGTTGTCTGGCTCGATTATCGTAATTGACATTATGGATCTTTCCAAAAGAGTATTTTGATTTGGGTCTATCTTGTCAATTTTACTAATATGAAACACATAATCTGTACTCACATGTGTAAATGGATTTACTGGAATCTTCTCCAAACCATATGGAGCATTAACTTTGGTAATCTCCTTTGTTGTGGATTTCTCCCTTCCCTTCAAGTGATAAAATTCCGCCTCAATGTATTGAGACTCACATGTCTTGAACGGGGCCTTATCACCATACAATGTCCCAACTTGACCATCAAAACAATATTTAAGACATTGATGGTATGATGAAGGGATAGCCGCATGTTGATGTAGCCAGGGTCTTCCAAGCAAGATGTTGAAGGATGAGTCTTGATCAACAACCATGAAATCTGAATTGGATACAAGATCTCCAAACTGAGTTCTGAGTGTAACTTAGCCCAGTGGTTCTTGTTCATTTTTATCATATCCTTGTAACATCATGGTAGAAGGAGATAAATCAGATTCCATGAGGCCCAATCGACAAAGTGTACGAATGGGCATGAGGTTGACTCCTGAACCATTGTCAATGAAAGCTCTTCGAACATCTACGCCATTGACCTTTCCAGATAAGTAAAAAGGTCTAATATTCCCATGCACAACATCATCTTCATCATTATCAGTAAAAGATATTACTGCATGGAATTCTGCAGGATTATTATCTATGTGATAGACTTCAGCTGCAGCAATTTCAGTTTCAAACTTCTGAGGACTTGACAAAGCCTCGATGAGTGCTTCTCAAAGATCTTTTGACAGATTCAAAGCATCAAGAATTGATAACTTGGCTGGTACTTGGGCCAAGTGTTTCAATACATCATACTTTTGATCAAGAGGTCTGTGTTTCCCAACAAGAATATGTGGTTTAGCAGGTACCTTGGAAGCAGATGCTTTGGAAGTTGATGCACCTTGTAATGGGATATGAGTTGGCAATATTCCTGGTTTTGGAAGATTAGACCGATTAGATCCATTTATTTACTGAGAGGAAAAAATGGAACCTTCAACCGATCTTCCAAAATAACTGTGCCAGGACTGAATTTGCTATTGGTAGAAGAACTTTCTTGTTCTGGATGAGCTCGCTGAAGGGCTCTACCATGAGTTTCTGCTACATACACAGTTCTAGCATGGGTAGAATTGGAATAGTGGATTCTAAAATATCCACGTCTTCCCCTATATCGTGAGCCTCTGGAACTTCCTCTGATTCTCCTGTTTGATATAGGAAATTCAGGCTCATCGAAATCAAAACTGCGACTGGCATATGAATCTGTTAATTGAATCATATTAACAGAACCGAAGATTAACTCTTCATCTGATGAAGACTTTGCCTGATTAGCCTGTTTAGGCTGTTCCGTTTGGTGGGGTGGTGACTGTGGCTTTGAAGTAGATGTCATGAAGTCTTCCAGAGTCAAAGAAAACTTAGGCTTTGACACATACTCATCTTCTTCTGATTCTTTTTCTTTCTTTGAATCATGCCATTTCTTCAATGACTTTACCTCTGATGAAGAGGGTTCTGCCGCAACATTCATGGCAGAAGACACAATTGGTTTCTTTAATTGTGTTCGCAAAATAGCATGATTTTGGTTGATTGTCTTTCTGACCATCCAATCATCATACTTCTGTGCATTTTTGATTTTGACTTCTTTCCATTCTCCTTCCTCCTCTGGAACTCTAGCAGTGAAACATTCTACCTGGGAAGAAGAGCCTTTCAGTTTGACTTGTCCTGAGTCGACCGTCTTTTGTAGGAGGTCTTTGAAGACAAAACACTCTTGTATGGGATGCCCCAACATTTGATGAAAGGGGAAATAATTGGCATAGTCTTCAACTCCTTCCTTTTTTGGCCTCTTGGGCTTTGGTAGTTGAACCAGATTATTTTGCAGAGCCGAAATGAAGTAACCAGGAACTTGTTCACTCCAGAAAGAGTATGTTTTGCTCTTCAAATACTAAAATTGTTTTCGTATTTGATCTCTTTTATCATCTGGACAAAACAACCTTTGTTTTTGGCACTCAGGAGGTAGAGCCCTTCGAGAAGATGAAGGTTTTGAAGTAGAAATAGATACAGGTGCTTGTTTAAGCATAACTGTAGCAGTTTCTTCTTTACCCATTCTCCTTCATGGAGCTGATGGAATTACAAGATATTTAGCCTTAGCCTGTATAAGGGAATATTCAATCTGCTGAGCAATTGAAGTAAGGTCTCGAAACCCTCCTGTGTATTTCACAGGGATCAACGGCGTGCATAATTCGTCACGCATATTTGCCACACAGATTGGAAACAATTCCTCTTGAGGGAGTGGTATGCTTAGGGTATATGTTATTCCCTTCCAGCGAGCAAGGAAATATGAGACCCTTTCATTCTTTCTTTGCTTACAGTTTGTAAGATCAAAAACTATCGTCTTTGGAAAATTTGAGCTGAACTGAAGAAGTAATTTTTGGCGAAGATCCTCCCATCTAGTAATTGATCGGGATTGCAAGCTTGTATACCAGACAAAGGCTGGTCCTTGCAAGGCCCGTACAAAGAATATGAGTTTTACTGATTCTTTCTACTCCGGAGTTCCCATCATAGGGTCACAACAAGACACGTAATGTATCAAATGCTGTTCAGGATTTCCTGATCCATTGAAAATAGGGAATACAGGGTTTCCAAAACTAGATGGAGGAGATATTGAATCTACCCATTCAGGGTAAAATTTCTTTTCTGGTTGAACTTGCACATGTTTTCCTTCCATAGTTTCTAACCGAGCTATTAATGACTCAATGGTAGTTATTAACTTTTTAGAAACATCCGATTGAACTTAGACTTGGGTAGGTGCAATGACTGGAGCTTGGACAGATGTGGTGGCTGGTGCTGCAACTGATGGTAGCACTACCAACTGTTGTTGCACCTGACCCGTAGGATTAGGCCTGTAAGGGTGTACTAATAGAGGAGGATATTCTTGATCCATCTCAGTAGCTGCAACAAATTCCCTTGGCTGACTGACTCCAGCACGCTCACGAAGAAGACTAACCTGAAGTAGTTCTGCATTCAACCTGCATAATTCCTTCATTTCTCCCTCCTATTGTGCAATCCTTTTCTCTAGTGAGAGCGATTGGCCTTCTCCAGAGGAAGGATATGTAACCTGATTCTTTCCCCTCCCTTTGTTGGATCATTTTCGGATAGGGGGAAGTGGGTTACTCAAAGGATTACCTAGGTTCTGAGTAATCCTTTGATTTTGTGTATGCACACCTTCTTCATTTGTGTCGATGCGTACATCTTATTGAGGATGACCCTCTTCATCTGAGTCCCCTGAGTGAACCTCATTTGGTGGATCAACAACAATGGCATTGATGACATTGATTGATGCATAACACATCACATCCCTTCTATCAGCATTTCTGTGATATTGTCTTCTTCCATGTCTTTGATGAGACATTGCCTTTTGTTGATTCAATCCCTCAGGAACTTCTTGACGAACCGTAATTTGTAGAGAATCTCCTGATAATTTGGCTCTTCATTCCTCTTGAGGATTCTTCCCCAATCGAGAAAAGACCGACTTTCTCTAAGGAGGGGATTAATGATTTGAAAAAGTCCCCATTCCGGTGGACTGGGGTTGTTCTTGCTGTTCCCACTCAACTCCTCGAATCCTATTTGTTGATTCCGAGGGTTGGTTTAAAAGATTCCCTAGTCTGGCAAGCTGGGATGGCTCTTGACATGCTATGTCTGAGTCTTTCTTAAAATATCTCCTGATCTTGCAAACCTTAGTCCAGAAATTAGCTGGATGAATTAATCTGTATCCACTTTTATCACCTGGTTTAAAAGACCGTTGGATAATTTCCGACACTTCTATCACTTGATGATGTGCTTGATCACTATGAGAAGATTGTTCAATATTCTCATTTTCTTGATGCAGGAGTAATTCAACAACTTGTTCTCTGTATACTTTATTTTGAGAGGAACTAGTTGAATCCTGTTCTTGGGCAAGATTTTTGATTAAAAACAAAACCCATTGACTGTGGCCTGCCATGGGCAATAATATTGCATGATACCATTTTCAGCGGGCTTTGTTGACTGGAGAGCACAGTGAAATGTAGTGATCCATGAACACCCCATCCTCTGACATGAATACCAGATGGGGAATTGGCAATTAACTGACGTAATCTTCTTAGTGCACCAAGGAATGAACGTTGAAGGGATCTCTGTTGTTTTTCAGCCTTCAGATATCGAGAGACTGATAGAGATGCCAAATCAATCTGACGTTGTAACCCTTCTATTATCTTAAGATGGTTTTCATATTCATCATAATATAATACTTTCTTCTTAAACTGACAAAGAGTTTTCCATATGTTGAGATGAATATCATGGATTCCATCTTCCGTCAACATCTTTGGAATGTCATACTGAGAGTTAGCTAGAGGCCAAAACATGACTGGTACTTCACCTTTTTCTAGCTGTTTTCTCATGTTCCGCATTTCCTCTTTATCATTCAATGAAGATTCTTCTACCTAATTTGACCAGAGTTGGTGTTTCCTTGTTGCTTCATCGGATTCAACAATATTGTTAGAGAAATCATTGATCAAACTAGAAGATGCATGACTTAGGGGTGGTTCAGAGAATGACCTACACCCTGGGCTATCTTCTGATTGAGAAAGTATTTCACCTGCTAGTGATGAAGCATCAGACATGACTGGTTTTGCATTTGCAAGTGCCTCAAGATAAGAGGGCTTTCTCGGCACTACATCTTCAACTGGAGAATTTTCCGGGAAATGTGAATCACTACTGCGGAGAGGACTTTCACAGCGAAGTTCATAATCATGGGGAGGACCACCATAATGGGTTACAACAAAAGATGAGATCTCTTTCTCCTTGGTCTTCTGACCACACAGAGGGTTCCTATGGCTCTCATCTGAAGATGAAACTTTGAGATCGACCAAATTGTCATGAAGCAAGCCTTCATGAGGAAGTGTCTGTTGAAGACCTTCGGAATTAATGTCCCCACTATTGGGAAATGAGGGAGTATAATCTTGGATTCCAACAGATAATTTCTTGAGGGCTTCAAGAACTCCAGCATCGAGCAAGGCCTTGTTACAGATTGGCTCTTGATCTCCTGACTATGCTGGGCCGATCTTTTTCTTAGACGCCTTCTTACTCTCTTTGGAAACCACTTGTTGATGAAAGTGGCTACTCTGAGTAGGTGTATGTGTCTGATTAAAAAAGATGGCCAGGTTAGGCTGACGATGTCCACTCAAATCAGGTGTATGTGCCTGACTTGGTTGTCCGTATGATATGGGAGAGTATGCCCCACAACCCTCTTGGACTGGAACAGATGTGTGTGTCTGTTCCGGAGTGAGCTGTTGATGTTTCACTCCACTGGTAGGGATAGATTTATGTGTCTTTCCTTGAGATCTATTTGAAGTTGTTATAATGTCCTGGAAAGCGTCCAGAATATGAGCATGGATTTGCTTCTACTCTTTCACCATTGATAAAATATGCTTGGTGACTTCAGCTGCCGGAACGGGGATATACGTCCATTCTGTGATTGGAGTAGGTGTATGTGCCTGCTCCTGTCCTCCTTTTCCTGTTAGTGAATCCTGACAGTACTCAAGTGTGGTGGCAGAGAGTTGAGTCTGCCTCCTGTTTGTTGCCGGGGCTTTCTGACTAACTTCTCCGTATGCTACCAAGAGAGACTATTGGTAGGCTTGATTAATACTAGCAGGTGTATGTGCCTGCTGATTGCACGTCATCGAACGTGGTTGATGAGCTTCGTCATATGTATTCTGACGAGCCTGGTGACTAACTGATGATGTATAAACATGTGTATGCTCCTTCCTATAGTACTCCGCTGGAATTTCCTGGCGGGATTGGCGTGATGCTGCCAAACAAGTCTACTGGACATCGAAATTAAAACGGGCAGGTGTATGTGCCAGCTCATTGCTTTCCACCAAGTTAGGTTTGTAGACTTCTCTGGAGATGGCAGAGATGAGAACCTGCTCACTGTTGACCAGATTCCGCCTCTGGCGGTTTGTCTTGCCTGCTCGGGTTTGAGGAACCTGAGCAGAACGCCTGGAGTCGGTACCCTCATCATGTTGAGGGCATACTACCGCACGAGTCTGGCGGCGATTGTTGATAGGATCCCTCAAGAAGGACTCCCGCTTCTTTGAATTAAGGACCTAAGGGACCTACTCATTCACCTCCCTAGAATATGGGAGTGAATGGTGATTGCGTTCCGGGGATAACGACCTGAAACGGTTGGAGATGGTGGTTAGCACCGCCTGCTTCTTGATCACTGTTGTTTAGACGAACGGTGTGAGTTGTTCACTTGGAGGGCTTGTCGGGAAGCCTCTAGAGTTATGATGGTACCGTGTTGATGGTACTCCTTAACCAGCACATTTGATACCCAGCATTGAAGACGCTGAGTAGGTGATGTCATCCTCAGAGCGGACGACGATCCAGTAGGAGTAGCAGCAGTGGCATTTGTAGTAGTGGTATTCATAGGTGTGAACTTGATTGCAGCCATTCTGGAAATGCAGAAGATCTTGGAAAAGAGTGCCTGTTTGATATGATAGACATAATCAAGATAAATTCATCCACTACATCTTTTGGATGATCACATATGTCAATGATTGTTTTTTGGTGGCCCTCTCATTGTGTTTTAAATAGGGTCCTAAAAAATAGGTAAAACATTATTTTAACTTGGTTAAGGATTCACGTCAGGTTCACCATTTTTTGTTTCCCTCGGAATCTAGGGATGGCCTCCTTTATTGAAGGTTCAAACATTCCGATCGGTTTCTAACGGGTTTGTTTGTAGAACCGGAAACATCCAATGATTCCACATCCATTTGGACCTACTTTCCAAAGGTAGGCACTCATTAGTTTGTGGACTGATGAGGATTAGGAATTTGTATTGGTCGAGAGGATGGGAGGTCGGACTCATCACACCTTTTTTAGGGGAATTATTGTCTACTCTGGGACTCTCTTTATAGATTTAAGTTACGTTCGTGAATCCTTATTACATTACCAAGTATAAAATGAACTTTCCTTCAAATATGAAAATCAATGATTAAGTATATAGGAAATTTAGAGAATCTTTTATATGTATTCGAGGTTCTTCATCGATAGAGAATCATCTGTATTTATTAGAGAATCTTGGTCAATGGTATCCTTCGACACATTTATATATAGAAGTCTCTTGGTGATTATGATGACCATGATGGTTTTAAATCCACTCAATGGGGCACTTGAAGTTTATTTTCATTCAGAAGGACATGGATTATTTCAGAGTTGGGATCGAACCCACAGATGGGTTACCTACATATCATTTGTTTAGAAAAGGAATCAGAACCAACGTAGTTCGAGTAAGAGAGTATGATGTTTATGATTGATGACTCAAAGAAGGATGTCATAATTACTTTTACAATCTAAGCTCACGTGAGTCATGCTCGGTGTGAAAAACAAGAGGTATTGGTAAAAATTAGACAATTGGGCCATGAAAGATGCAATCATAAGAAATAATGTGGGACTTATGTATGTATGACTGCCCAGATAAATGAAGATTAGGATTTAATTTAGGGAAGAAATCCAGGAACATGTTCTATAAAGGTATATGTGCTTCATGGAGATTTGAATACTCTAACTTAGGGCTTACTCCTGAAAAGGAGGCCCAAATTTGGAGAGGATTTATGATTGGGTTTTACTCCTGAGAAGGAATCCTAGATCAAAGGTAAATTAGGACTGGTTAAGAGAAATTAAGACTGGGGATTACTCTGGAAAAGGAGGCCCAGGTTAAGGGAATTGAAAAATTAAGGGACTTGGGGCTTACTCCTAAAGAGGATGCACATATTAATAAGGACTTGGACTGGGGATTACTCCTGAAAAAGAGGCCCATGTTAAAGGAATTAAGGTTTGAGGCTTACTCCTGAGGAGGATGCCCCTAATTTGGGGAATTATGACTGGGGCTTACTCTTAAAAAGGAGGCCCAAGTTAGGGGATCTAGGGATTAATCCTAATGAGGATGCCCAGATTAGAGGACTTGGGGCTTACTCATAAAGAGGATTCCCATGTTTGAGAATTATGACTGGGGATTATTCCTGAAAAGGAGACCCAGGTTAAGGATTCTTTCATCTTAAAGGATGAGGTTGAATGAATGAATTCTCAATCTTTAGTGACATAAAGATGTGTAAATCACTAGGTTTTGAGAGATATTCCATAGAATTCCTTTCATATAAGGAAGTCAAATCAAGAAATCATGCCATAAATGTCTTTAAATAGTGTCTTGAAGACTGAATCTTGAATAGGAGAGGTGGAATGGCTTAAGAGGGGTGAAATGGGCAAGAAGGGCACCCAAAAGGCAGGGGCGCACAAGTCCTGGCAGGCGCGCAGGTACTGCGTGGGCGCACAAGTCCTGGTCGTGCAGGTATACCTGTGCGACCTATAGGTACTTGCATGTTTGTAAACCAGTGCGGTAATACTTGAGCGATCCTTGACCAATGCCTTTATAATTATCCTCAGGTACTTCCAGAAGAGAGGCGCGTAAGTTTTGGTGAGGAAGTATGGCGGCGCACAAGTATGTTCATTCCCCTTAAGGTTAAAACACATTAGGTGCGCAGGTGTTAGTGAATTCTAACAATTAGAACTTACTCATTTTGTTTAGACCATCCATTCTAGGTATAGAATTACCTTAGAAGTGTTCGGAAGACCTGGAGAAGAGACTTGGGCGTTCAAAGCTCTAAATCTAAATTCTGGAAAAAAATTCCTCCCCGAGATGGGGGGCCCACAGGGTCTATTTATAAGCTGAAGAAGACCCAGGCAGTTATCCTTAGGGAACTCAAGTGACTTGCGTGACCAACTTCGGTGCGCAGGTGTACTTGCACGACCAACTTCGGCGCGTAGGTGTACTTGCGCTAGCACTGCGGCTCACAAGTGTACTTGTGCAACCCTTGTGCAATGTTATTCTTATTCATTACTTTGTCAATTTTTGATATTTTTCAAAGGATGAATCAATTTAGACTAAGTTATTTCCCCTTTTCAATTTCTTAGACTCTGTGATGGAAAGAAGCATCAACAGGGTGACCCACTGCCCAGCCCTGCTGGAGGGTAAACCCGGAACAAGACGATGGGCGACCCACTGCCCAGCCCTACTAGAGGGTAGACCCTCATGAGTCGTCGGGTGACCCACTGCCTAGTCTCTGCTAGAGGGTAAACCCTGAACAAGTTGACAGGCGACCCACTGCCCAACCCTACTGGAGGGTAGACCTGAAATGAGACAACGGGCGACCCACTGCCCAGCCCTACTGGAGGGTAGACCCTCAAGAGTCGTCGGGTGACCCACTGCCTAGTCTCTGCTAGAGGGTAAACCCTGAGAAGTCGATGAGTAACCCACTGCCCATCCCCACTGGAGGGTAAACCCAGAACTTCTCTGGCCATCTCTACTGGATGGTACAACACTGGCCAACCAAACACAGAGTGGGTATCGCGCAACCACCCAACTCCATAACAACTCTCCCAAAAGAGGTTCAACGCCTATTCCATTAGTGGGTGTCACTAGCACCACTACCGGCTGATCCATCGAGAACGAAACCATGGGGGGAGACCACTCAACCCTACCGGTCAAACAAACGAGCACAGAGCCAGGGGAAAAACTCCACCCTGCTGGTCAAACAAACAAGCACAGAGGGACCCTCTACGTCGCGAGAGGTCAAAGTACACAAAGCAGAACACGAAACGTACATGGGGCCCACACAACGTGTGGCCCCAAGTCAACCCAAAAAAAGAATACAAACATTCTCAGGTACAGACCACACGTACCTCCAAGCGCTCTCGTATACTCCCAGAGTATACCACATCTTCAGCCCTAAGGCTATCGTGCACACGACACCCAACGCCAATGCGAAGGGCGTAAATGTAACTTTTCTAACTTGACACCTCATCGGCTGAGGCACAACCATCCACATCACTTCAAGCATTTACATCACTCGCACGGGAGTGCACGCGACCACATGCCAGGGGTCCGCTAGAATCACGATAGAAGAACCGCCACCGGGGCACCTTTCATATTTACACATTTAATAAGATCGCGTATGAGCCTCCACTTTCCTGAACAGATTACACCGTTGTAATCCCAATGAAAAAACACGCGAGATGGACTACTTACTTGCCTCAAACGAATATCCGACAGAAAGGTCACCAATACCGCCTCACGCCCGAACGGCATCCCGTGATCCCGATCCTCGGCCCCAAAAATAGTCATGCGCATCGCGCCATTATGGTCCCCTTGGGAAAATACATCAAAAGGACTGCTCACTTGAGCGCAATGGATATCTGAAGAAAAATATGCATTCCGACGCACCGCACACGAGCGGTGCTACATGGACCCACATCCCGGTTCCGAAACACAACGAACGGATCACACCATTGAGATCCTCTCGAAAAAGTACACAAGATGGAAATCTCACTTGTGAAAAACTGTCACCCGGTGAAAAAGATGGAAATCACCGTCAACGCCCAAATTCCCCTCACGGGGCCTGCACCAGCATGCGGAATTAAAGCGCGTCGACTGCACCAATGCAATGCCCTCGAAAAAACACCCAAAATCGACTGCCTGCATGCCCCAAATGGATGCCGGATAAATAAGTCGTGCAATGCTGCACACAGCTCTAAAGACGGGCCATGGGGCCTGTGCCTCAACTTCAGCCTCAATGCCTAAAACCGCCTTGGAAAGCTCCGCCTCGGTGCCAGGGTTCCAATGCCACTGACGGCGCTTAAATAAGACGTCAGACGCGTCCGCGCCGTCAAAAACAAGTTCCCCGAAAAAATGACAATTCACTTAAAGACGTGTCGCGCCTCTGAGGCCCCTTGTTTCGGAAATTTAAAAATTCCCAAAACCATCGAAAAAACTTCATCTTGACACAAGCTCCACGATGCCGCAAACGGCGCTCAAAACGGACGCCCGTAGCCCGAAATACGGGCGTCCAAATATTTTAAAGGGGTGGGGGGAAATCCCCCTTGGGCCGGACCGGCCCGGTCCGGCCGGTCCGCCCCGCTTGGGCCAGCCCGCTGGGACCGTAACCCAGCCGCCTCCCACGAGACCTGCGCTACGTGCGGGTCGCTCCACCGACCGGCCAGTTCGCCAGCCGCGTCCACGCAGAGACCCGCGTCACGCGGGTCTTGGTCTCCCCGCCGTCGCGCCAGCCAGCGCCGATGGCGCCTTGCACTCCCCCGCCCACGGCCGCCCCAACTTATCCGATGCCGCCACTCGAATGCATGTATAAGCCGCCGCACTGCCTCGGTCCGCCACTATGCCACCTTGGAACCTCACAGGACCGCCGGAAAAACAACCCAAAACCCGCTGATTTCAGCGGACGACTGCGAACGACTGCGAACTCCGATTTGAAATCCGAGAAAAGTGTTGGAATGAGCATAAAATATAATACAAGATTATGGGATTTTTTCAAGGATAAAACAACAAATTGATGCATATAATCAAACTCAAAGGTAGGTTCGGAAATAAAAATGCAACAAAAACCTCCTACCTGGTGGGGGTTACCCCGTCGCTTCGCGATGATCCGCCGGCCGGATCCGCAACCGCCTTGGGAAGAGGAGGAGAGGATATGGGAGGGCATATTCCTTTGGTTGGTTCCTTCCACAAGAGGATGAACAAGGGAGGCAGATGGGAGGGGATTAGGGCTTTAAGTAGAAAAATTAATTAAAAAAACTTAATTAATTTAAAACTCCCAAATTCACCCGTATCCGAAACGCTCGGTGGGGTCAAGGTTAAGCCTCCCTTAGGGTAAAAACCACCTCACGAGCACAAATTTGGTCTCGGAATTTTAGTCTGAGGCCCCATTAAAAAGATATAAAACTGAACGCTCGAAGCCTCCAAATTACGAAAACGCCCTCAGGGCCATTTTTCACAGACGGGTCGCGCCCGCAATACTTACACCCCTCCTAGGGTAAACAGAACATTCCGAACTCAACGGTGCCCTAAGTTTTCCAATATGAGCTACTGTTTAAGAGATACTTGAGCTTCACCCTTAAACGAATAATTTAATTATTTAATTTATCCATTTCTTGTTCTCGAAGCGAGCGTCGGGTCCAAATGTCCTGCGACGACATACCTTATATCATTCCTAGGGTAAACACCCCATTCTGGACTCATCTGTACACTCGGATCTCTAATCCGGATCACAGTTTAGGAGTTAACCCATTTATTTGGCGTTTCCAGTGTGAACGCACTGAAAATTTAATTCCGGCCACACCGGGGCTCAGAATCGCACACCGTCTGAAGGCGCTGCTCTGGAATATCATCAAGAATATTCCAAACTATTTCGCAGCAAAAACTAGGCTCTTAAAATTGTGGGCATCTAAATATTCTTTTAAGATGGTATATTCTCTATTAATATGCTTTATCACCAACTCTAAGTCCCCATTAATGTTTTGGTTGGTTATGTGCAACTATAGGGATAGATTCAACCCATCGACGAGAGATTGATATTTGGCCTCATTATTTGTGCAACATTCAAATAGCGAGAAAGAGTAGGGGAAAACAACTTTTTCTAGGGAGACAAACACAATCCATAGAACAAACCGATTGAGCTTCATATTTCTATCCTTCTACCGATAAGGCTCTATGAGGTTCCATCAAAATGTATCTCCTATGTTCAAGGAGTGTCATGGGAATAGAAAACCTCCTCATCTAGAAGCATAATGTTTTCTGGGGAGGGATGTGCTATGAGGAAATCATCTAGGGATTATCCTTTCACTGACTTCTATGACATAAACTAAATGTTGTATTACTGAAGAATGACTGCCCATAGAGCCAAGTGTCCAGTCAACCTAGGGTGTCCAAGGATGTAATTGAGTTGATTAATAAGAGAGACCCTATAGACTTCATGGTACTGTAAGAAATGCCTCATCTTTTTCACTTTGAAAATGAGTGAAAGGAAGTTCTTTGTGACATTAGAGTATCTTTTTTCAGTACCTAGCATTGTAATATAGAGGTATTAAAGACTATTATCACTCCTTGTAATGTTATTTTGTGCGAGGAGGGTTCCTAGTGAGTTTTCCAAGGGGGCCACATATAAGCTGAGTGGAGACCCTTCCATCAGAGGCATCAAGACTGATGGGTGTAGGAGATACTACTTGATAATTTTAAAGTCTTCTTCATAGTAATCACCCCATTGATAGGTGATTCCATTATTCATTAGCCTGGTGAAGGGGAGAGCTTTTATGTCCTGGTTGGAAAAGAATCACCTGATGTAGGTGAGGTTTCCTTGGATCCCCATAAATTATTTGAGATTCATGGGAGGGTGATATTGCTAAAATATCACTAGTCTTCACTGGGTTGTCCATAATGCTCTGGTGACATACCACAAATCCATGGAACTTACCGGATGTTACCCCAAAGGCACATTTTAGTTGATTCATCTTTAGACTATACTGTAGAATCTTGTTAAAGATTATTTGAAGGTCCATGAAGTGATCACACCACTATTATGATTTTACCATGAGATCATCAAAATAACATTCAACTATATTTCCCAAGAATGGATTAAAGATATGATGCATGACACACTGATATGTCATTCTAGTGTTATTTAAACCAAAGGGAATGACCTGATAAAAAAAGATCCCTTGAGGTGCTTTGAATGAAATGGCTTCTTTATCTTCGGGGTCTATATTTATCTAATTGTATCCTAAGCACCCATCCATGAATGAAAGGGCATGAAAGCAATTAGTTTCATCAATCAAGAGTTCTATGATAGATAATAAGAAATCATCCTATGGGAAATGCCAATTAAGGGCTCTGAAGTCAATGCATACCCTAATCTTCCCATTCTTTTTCTTTATAGGGATGATGTTGGAAATCCATTTGAGGTATTTAACTTCTCAGATAAAGTTGTATTTGATCAAATTTTCAAAATTCACCTCAATGTTAGTGAAATGAGAGGGGTGCATTCTCTTGGCTATTTTTTTAAACATCGATGCTCATCGGGCAGTCTAAGATAGTGCGTAGCCACATCTGGATTTAGTCCTACCATTCCTCTATTGTTCCAAGAGAACACATATCTATGCTACTTAAGAAATTCAATGTACATCTCATTCTCTTTGAGGGGAATGGATGCACCAATCAGTGTATTCCACGAGTCTTCCTATGTTCCTAGATTTATCTTCCCAGGTTCATCAATGGAAGTGGAGACACCTTCCATGAATCCTAAAGGGGAATTCCTAAGGTCATTATCATCTTCTTATAACTCTGAGTATATAGAGACGTTTTTAGATGAAGATGAAAATATGGGCTCCTCTCTATCACTATCAGGGTTAGAGAGGCCATGAGAGGATACATTATCAGCCCATGTTGACTGAGTTATTACATAGAAATTTTGGAGTTGATTGTATTTTATGCTGTCATTGGGGAAAAAAGGGTTTTGTAACTCTAAGATTAGTTTTGTTACCTCGACAAAATTTATGGGGAGTATGTAATCACTATTTAACATACTCTAGGGATTCACAGGGGTGGTCCCCAAGACATTTGGAGCTAAAAAATATATATCATCATCCTCCACTAGGATCTTGTCTCCATTTTTATAGAAATATGCTTCAACATATGTGGCTTCACAAGTATCTAAAGGGGTACTATCACTATGTAGTATGAAAACTTTTTTTATCGACGGGGTACTTCATAAAATGATGGAATATCGAAGGAATATCCAGGTGGCTATTGAGGTAGGACCTTCCAAGAAATACATTGTATGTAGTATCTTATTGGATTACAATAACCTCAACATCTAACATAAGACCCCAAAATAAGCTTCGATCATGATCTTCCTAAGAGGTCTTTGCTCATGCTTATCATAACCGTGAATGGTTAGCTTAGTGAAAAAAGTCCACTTAACCAAATCCTAAACATTGTAGGGTTCAGACTGGGATATGATTGATACCATAACTATTATCAATCAAATCCCTTTGGATGTTGACATTGTTGAGTCTATTCGAGACATATAGGGGTATGATGTTCCCCTAAAGGCCTTCTTCCTGATATTTATCAATGAATGAGATAGAGACATGCAATTCTTAGGACATGGTCTCCACTTGATAGACCTAGACTATAACAAATTCTGTCTCAAATTACTGTGGGATCTATAGGGATTCAACAAGTGTGTCCCTAAGTTATATTTAAAGATGGATCACATTGAGGACTGAGAGCCTGGTTGGGACTACTGTAATATATTTTAGAACGTCATACTTTTTTACCAGATGTCGGTGCTTCTTATTATGGGGTTCGTACCAGATATATGATTCAGGAGATGAGGCATTTCAAGTGGCTAGGCCTATTGATTTTGTAGAAGTCATTGGAATATATGTATCCAGTGGTTCTGGTCGTGCCTCCCTTCCACATTTCCTAGGATGAATGGGTTCAGAACTTGATAAGAGGCAATCCAAGAAAATTGGGTGCAGATGACTTATATAGGGTTCTTAGATGAATCCCTACGCTTGTTTGGATCATTGGATCACTTTCCCACAAGTCTTATCTATATATGAATTCTTTATGGGGACATGGCCAGAATATTGGGTCTAACTATTCCTGTTCTATCCTATGTACCCTCGGTTTTGGTGAATATGTCCTCCCTTTCCTCATTTATGTGTAGGAAATTAATATTTGGGTTCTTTTTCTTCATTGGAGAAGTGGTATACCAAGTATATCATATTGATAGATCCAAATTTGATCTCTTCATCTGATGAGGATTCTATTTGGTAGGGCGGTGCCCATTCTTTGGATGCTATAGGGAACAAAATCACTGAGAGTTAAGGATTTCTTTGGGGAAGAGTATGATTCTTACTCTTTAGGTTATTTCTACATTTGGTGGTCATTACCACCTTTGGAAGGAACATTTAATGTCTCCTTCTTAGGTTGTGAAGATATTTCGAGTCTTCACAACTATTCTTTCAGTGTGGCATGATCTCGATCAACTATTTTTCAAGTCATCTAGTTGTCAAAATTTTTCACACACCTAGATAGAACTTTCCACCATATATCTTTATCTTTTTACTAGATGATGGTTATGAAGGCCACCTGCTCTTAGGATTTATTTAACTCTACCTGTCTAGAATAGACCATGCCCTGAAGGAAATATTTGAAGATGAAGCAATCTTGGATGGTGTGACACAATCGTCTATGGTAAGGGCTATAGTTGAGATGGTTGGTGAGGCTAAACTCATTAGGTTTCCTAGGATGTGGAATCTTGAGCAGATTATTTTCCATGGTTTCCAAAAATAACTAAGGAATTGTTTCAGAAGGACTATTCCTTGTTCATCCATTCCTCAAACCCCAAGTAACCTTTATTTCTCTATAATTATATCCAAGGGAAATTCTGTGTTTGTTTCTGCTCGATAGGAGGTGCTGTGTGGTTTGGAGCCTACCTAGGTGCTTGGATGGGCATTACTGCAGACCTTAGAGTGAAAACTATATATTCTAGTTTTATTGGTCTTTGTTGTTGTGTTGAGTACATGAGTCAATATTTGGATTGGGTGTGTTGAATAGAATCCTCAAGACATTGTGCTGTTTCAGTGAACTCAAAAAACCCATTGGGATACTTCACGGGGATTATAGGTGTCTTCAAACCTTCCTAGAGATTTTCAATGCATATTTATAGCAGTTGTTCCTATAAGAGAGGGATGCTGAGAGAATAGGTTAGACCTTTCCAAGTTCATATGAAATCATACACCGTATTGTTCTCACATTTCTTGTAGTTTTTAGGTCAACTATAATAATTTTCCTTAGTGTGGAACTAAATTGATAAAGTAACTGATGATGAATTTATTTCCATCCTTCAACAGATCCTATCAGAAGGATGTTATACCAAAAAATGGACGACTTTGTCAGAGTTTGAATGAAACACATTATATTTATTACCTCTTGATGATCTCAAGGGACCATAATTGTCTTACATTGAGACATAGAGTGTGTGAGATGATTTATGGGGTATCCTGCTCTATCAAAGGTAGAGAAGGTAGGGTTTCCAAAATTGGGTAGAGTAAAGGTTTTATACACCCAATTGGGATATATATTTCTCATAGGATTCATAGGTCAATGTCTCCCTTCCATGGCTTAAATTTGATTATCTAAGGACTTAATGACATTAAGTAACTCTGGGGGGACAAATGTTTAATCTATCTCCCATCCACAGGAAGTGGGAGGGTGTTGATGAGGTGTACCATTATTTATCTTCCATTTATTTTCGATTCATCCCAAGACTAAATAATGGTCCTAGAGAGGGATAGGTTTTCACCACAATGTTGGGAAGTCCTAATCATTTTAAAATTCCTCATTCATATAGACTGGATGTCTAGATCTGGATCCGATCTGATACTCAGATGTCACTCTTGTTGGAAGATCAACCATGTGAGGGAGAATATTCATATTTTTCTGAAGATGATACCCAGTGGGAATATTTCCCTTGAGTATCTCCTTGTTGAGTCACTAGAGATCTTGTATCTCACTCTCATGTTTTAAAAACTATTCTTCTAGGGAAGGAACTTTAGTTCTTCTAGGTGGTGATTAGATGTAGCCATACCTTTCCCCTTGTAAATTTTCCATCGTGGAGGTGGAAACTTGATATTATGTGGCACCATATTTTGGATCCATCTTTATTTTTTGGTGTGTGTAGCCTCATTTAGTGAATCCAAATCACCCTCCTCTGGAGGTAGGTTTTCTATGTTGTAGCCCTATATATTTTTTCCTTGATCCATGATGTATGCCATGTTAATAGTGAAGATGCTTATAGAGGCATATCGGGAAATGGTGGTAGCACCATTAATTTTGAGGTAAATATATGATTTTCACTATCTTCATTGGGATTTTTTTTTCAAACCCCTGTCCATATTGGGATTCTTTGTCTTGCAACCCCAACGAGGTCTAATTTCATTTGTCATACATTCCGCCCATTTTGGTCTATGAAAAATGACTCTGAGGGAGCTTTTGGTCGTGGTTTCCAAGAGGGCCCTGACCAGTAGAGGTTTTTCTTGCAGTGGGAGAAATAGGTGGGATGTCAATTGTTGATTATTCATTCCCAACCTAGATAAGAACGATTCCCTCTATTGTGAAGAAGATGATGAAAATTTCCCTATCTCTATAGGATGGGGGTTATTCGGGGCTGTAGTTAGCAGTGATTGGTCTTATTATTGAGGGCCCAATGCTTTGAGTTAGGGATTTGATGATTTTTAGAATGGACATGATGATATTAATGCCTCTAGACTAGCGGGGTGGGGTTGATATGGAATCACCATTAATGTATCAAGGGTACTCTTAGGGGGGATGATAAATCTAGTAATGGTGATTGAGATATAAATTTCTTTATCCCATGGGGTGGGGTTTGTTTATAGCTATTGCTGGTATGTTCCAATATCTCCCAGTAATTTATGATCCTAGGGGTGGAGGTGGTAGAAGATATTCCGATGGCCCGATGAGATGGGTCCACTCCTAGATGTCCAACACAACAGTTGTTTTTATGGCCTTCGTGATGTGGCGCAACTATGCTCACATAAGTGCTAGTTACTGTGAAAACCTATGATGAGAACCATTATTTATAAAAAAAGTTGTCAGTATGAGAAAAAATTTAGTCTTTGTATTTGGAATGCATTATAATTAATTTGAGGGGGATATTTTGAAATCTTGTTGGATATCCTCCCTCTCCATTCAAGGTGTCTAGACACCATTGAAGTGGGATAATTCCATTTTAGAGACCAATTGTACTGAGAAATACCTATTCCCCTAATTTCTCTAGAGGCTATAACATTACATGACACTATATCTAAGGAGTTATATTCTTCTAGGGGAGCGGAAAGGTGTAACAATCCATAATTTCCCAATCTTTGAATATGGATTCATGATGTGGCTTCAGAGATCAGTTGTCGAAGAGTTGTGATGCAATGGCAGCAAGAATGTTGCATATTTGCACTATGATTTTCGGGTTTTGGATCCTATTCCATGGAGATAAAAACCAAGTCTAGCTGACAACAAGGTATTTTGATGGTATGACAGTGACCCTCATATCCTGAATAAGTTAGGTGTTTAAACATTAGCTTCTGATGAGTTGTTGACATATGTTGGCGTAAATAAGAAATTCACTCATTTTATAGCTCATATAGGATCCAATAGCTTGAAGTGGAGAGGGACCAAAACATGATGGGGAGTTTTTTTTTGGATAAATCTCTCTGTATGTCGATTTCATAATCCTCTTCATCATACTTACATGCCTCCATACTATTAGACCATAGAAGATGGTTATGATGGACACCTACTGAAGGGAGTGGAGTGCAACTGGAAGTTGATGAGAAACTGTATACCATTAACCATGACGATTCAAGCTCCTATCTATATGAAGTGTAATAATTTGGGACACCTCTGTATATGGAGGTGTCTGGGAAAGTGAAGGATTTCCTTATCCATGGGAGATATCATCATGGGGAGGTCGACCATAGTGGATGTCAGGAGTAGAGTTCCTACGATCCATCTCCACACTACCAATAGAAGGACTATCATGAACATGAACATATTTTGCTTTTTAATTCGATAAATGATTTGATAGACCCTTGTGGTGTTGATAATGTGTCTCAAAAAACCTCAAGGACACTGGCATTGAGAGAATTATGAATATAGACGATGATCTACATCATGGATGGAATATTCTGACATACCTTTTGAAATTATATAGGGATATGAGCCTATTGTATGATGGTTTCCAAAACTTTTAGGTTACCGTGTGGTGCTTTGGGAATATGTTCCCACTATTTATAAGATTCTAGAATATAATGATGACATATCTTATTATTAACAAGATTATGAGCCTATCCTGAGGCACATTCCATTATCAATTGGTGAGTCTAATTTAAGGCGGGAGTATGAGCCTGACTTTGAGCCTTTAGGATAGGCCATTGTTCTGTCTTGGTAGGAATATGTGCCCGTACTGAGGCATGTTATGATCTTACTTAGTGATCCCTAGTTGGATTAGTAATGTGAGCATGGTTTGGATATGAATTCCCTTCTAGAATATGTCAATGTACCTTCAGAATGGGATAAGGGATATTAACCTCCTCTTATATTGACTTGGAATGATGATGACATAGTCATACATCGACAGAAGTAGGAGTATATACATGGCATCCGTGATATGCTAGAATATGCCAGGATGATTCACTAATAGGATTATGAGCCTTTCCCAAGGTGCGTGCCATTCTCACTTGGTCAACCTTAGCTAGAATGCGAATATATTCCCAATATCAGGACTTTGATGTATGACATTGGACTTCTTTGATAGGAATATGAGCATGTCTTGAGGCTTGTTCCCCTATCACATGGTGAGCCCTGACTAGAATGGGGATATGAGAACAATCTTGGTCCTTTGTAATATGTCATTATACTTCTTAGAAAAGCATGTTCCCTTGTTCTGAGGCATGTGATACTCTCACCAGGTGAGCCCCAGTTATAATGGGAATATGTGCCCAGTCCGATGCCTCGCCCTTTAACGGAACATGTCTATAATCCTATTAGGAGATAGAAAGAATGTGTTCTTGATCCAATACAATAACTTTTTCATAATGATAAGAGTGTTGAGTGGCCTTGGATGTAGGGATAAAAATATGTTTCTATCGCTTTATCTGAAAAAGTTCAAGAATATGCTGGTGGAGTTCTTCAGCTATTGTTAAAATATATTGACATTTTAGAAAAGTGTATATAGGGATATACACCTTCACATTTTCCATCTCAATTATACACTAGAAGATGTCTTCAATTGAAGAAGGGATATGCTCCCACTTCTATCCTCCATGTTCCATGAAAATATGCTAATGGTATTCATGAACAGGGGTAAAGATATGCGCCACCCCAAGCTTGCTGTGGGAATATTCCCATAGACTTGTTTAGAGTGAGCAAGGATATGAGCCTGCTCATTGGTTCCTTCTAGAATATACTAGGATGCATTGTCAGCAGGAGTGGGGGTAAGATCCCTCTCATAGATATCCAATGGATTCCTCTTCTTATGAGACTTATTGTTGCCCATTCATGGGTGTAAGAGGTGGTAGCATGTCAGTTGGTACCCTCAGCAAGAGACTGGTGGGTACTGCTGGGACGGTGTTGGCGATGGTGGTTGAAAGGTTCCCTACTCAGTGACACATGAACCAGAAGGGAGCTATATTTGGATTCTTAATTCATCTTCATCAGATACTAGAGGTAGGAGTTTTCATTCTCCAGGGATAAGCTCCCAAAGAGGTCGGTTGTAGTAACAAGGGATACTGTATTAATAGCAGTCTTTCCTAGGTGATGCAGACTTATCGACTACCATTCTAAGAGAACCTCATGGGAAGATTCCATGGTTGGGATTGTACCATGTCAGTGGTACTCCTGATCCATCATGTTCTCTACCTTCTATTGGAGCTATTAGTCAAGTGAAATCACATTGTGACCTAGGGGGTTGTAGCCACATATGATTTACTAGAGTGAGTAGTGGAAGATGAATACATTACCTCAAATCGGGATGTTTTTAATATCTTCAATTATGAAGATAACAAGGAACACAGTAAAAAATTAGTGAAATATCTCGGTATAATTTGATCCATCAGATATACATAGTTAACAATATTGTCCTGATATTCTTGATTCAACCATTATGCTCATTTGGGCTTATAAAAATGAGAAAAGACTTAAGAAAAACCTAGTTACAAAGGATCATATATAAATCCAGGAAGATATTACTTCTTTATTTGTATAGGGTTTCCAAACGAAGTGTTCTAAGAGATTCACATTGGGTTTGTCATTTATGTTTTCATATGAGGTGAAAACAAAATGGTCTAATAGATAATAACCAAATCATTTTACTGTTAGATAGATTCATGTTGAGTTCACCATTTTCGATGCATTATGATTTAAAAGAGTGGAATGGGTTTCGCTTGATGGTTTGATTGCGGGGGATTTTAAGGCCTATCTCAACCACTCACATCAATTTTTACTTTTGTTTTGTCTTTCCTAGAGACTCTTAATAGTTCCCACATCTATAGATGGGTACAAATCTGCTTTCTAAAGGCCTATTATCATCTAGGTTTTTAGAATAAAAAACTCTTGGGAACACACATTGGTCGAGAAGATGAGAGTTTGGGATCTTCACACCCTTTTGGGGTAAATGTTTTCCTACTCTAGGTATCTCTTATATATTTAAGACTTTTTCACAAATATCTTCCTAATACCGATACATGACCGATTACAAAACACAACAACTCTTGGGTTAATTATTTTTTTATGTAAAAAATATTTGGGTTTCTTTAGTATATCCATTGGTGTGTATTCTAGGTTCTCCATCACTCTCCAGTAATGGTCAGTTGCTTATATGCTGAAACTGTGTATCTAAATGCATCAGAATGTGCTTCCATGAAAGGATGTAGTTAATATTCTGAGGAGGGGATTGAGCCATCATGAGGAATCTTATGTATCCTAGTTATAGAAGGAATCAAACCCCACATAGTTCGTTGAAGCTATTCAGTATAACTTCATTTATAAAGAACTTATATGAGTGCTCTAGGGCACTAGGGGTTTGAGGTCAAATCCCAAAGAGACTTCCTACATATCCCTATGATGGATGGAATTAGAGTTGTCATAGTTCATTTGTTTAAGGCTTACATTTCAAGGTTTCCCTTGTAATTATAGAGACTTATGATGTAGATGACATGATTATTGCAATTCCCTCAGACCACATTATCTATGCTCGTTGTGAGAAAAAAGGAATGGAAGATGATCATTTTCATTGATCATGGTGTGGGGATAATGTGATGGGACTACCCTGAGAGGAGTTATTACAAATTGTAGGCCTTAGAAAGGCATCCTAGGTATTCTGGTTATTATAAGAATCAGAGTCATTGTTGTTTTATTTATTTATTAGTCTACTGATGGGTGAGATAGAGTGATAAACCCATGGGAATGATTGGGTCTTAGTGGTTGGAATATTATTTAAATCATAAATACATTGAAGCATATGTTTATTTGAGTTTCGGCCTTAGGAAGGAATCATATATACCTTGGATATTGCAAGAATTAGAGTTCTCATAGTTCAGTTTATTAGAGTTTACACCCTGAGGCTACCTTTGTAACATGGGGAATCATGGAATAGATGACATAACTAATGTAATTACCTACGATCACATGATCCATGACTGTTTTAAGAAATAAAGGATGAAAAATGATCAATGTCATTACTTTGAAGATAGGTACAACATATTGGGATCGCCCTGGATGATCAATATAGAGCTCGAACCTTGCAGAGAGGTGGCCTATGTATCCTGAATATGATAGGAATCAAAGTCTTCATAGTTCCCTTTAATTAGGGATTACACTCTATGGATTCCCTATTGATTGGGACTTACACTCCAAGTAAAGATGATGTTGTCAAGTCCTTGGAGACACTCTTGACCTCGTCTGCTTGTCTAATGAGTATCACATGACCCAGCTGACCTATCCAGAGGACATCCCAAGACCTAGAGGGTTTTCCCTACAATACCAAGTTAGCTTTTCTAGATGATGTCACATGACCCAGTTGACCCATCTTGGATACATCTCAATACCCAAGCGGTGTTTTGTAGAAGCCATCACATGACCTAGTTGGCCTCTCTAGAGAATGTCGTGGATCTCGATTGATATCCCTGGAAGGCATCATGAGTCCTGATTGGTATGTCGAGGGAGCATCACGGGTCTCATCTGACTCGCCCAAAGGGTCTCATGAGAGATGTTTTATCATGATTGGATACACCCATGAGACATGGATGACATGACGAGGTGTCATTTTTTGAGTCATGTGGTGAATCTAAAGGTCATCACAAGGTTTGGGTGAGAAGTCCACAGAGACTTCATAAGAATGAGGTGACATGCCCAGGAGGACTGTGAAACTTATTATGACATGTCCATATAAACTCACATGACCCAGATAGAATGATGAAAGAGTGTCGTAAGATTTGGGAAACATGTCCTTGCCTTGTTGTGCATCCTTGAGGGGGTTACACAAAGTGCATGAGGGTCAATGATCATGTTTTAGTTTGATTTCTCAACCTTTAGTCTTCATTATAGCCCTTATACTGTGAATTCCTTAGAACTATTCAGTGTCAACTTATTTTGAATATCATGCGATCCAACAAACATGTGGGATATATTTCACATGACCTGCTAGAAGTCCTCCAAATGATATATGAATAATCACATAAAGTGTTTTTATGCATGGCACATGATTGTCCCAACTACTCGCTGATATATTACATAATGGATAACTTTCAGGTTGTAAGATCCACTTTATTCGAGAAATCTTCTCCAACACCAGCATGAGACACCAAGAGTTCTTCCATGAATAGTCATGGTAGGTTTAGAGGGAAAGATTCCAACCCATTGTATGGTAGGGGTACATTTTTCTTACTGGGTGGGAATTTATAGGCCTATCCACACCAATTGTTTGTTGATTTCCATGCAATATCTAGCGCAAATACAGGCTAGAGTCGGTGAAGGGGGATGACAATAGAAAACTTCACGAGTCTTTGTCATGGTTTATTCCGAGTGCAATACCTGATTTTTAGTGTTTGTGAGTCTCTTCTATGAATTCTTCCTTTATCAGATTATTTCTGACTAATTAAGACTTGTTTGATCATATAGACATGTTGAAGTACTTTCATTTTTTCACATGGACAAGCTCAAGGGCCTTCACAAGATCTAGATGCCTTTCTTAGGACATTCCCTGAGGAGAAAATGACATCTCTAGGTTCCTCGTGGAATCTGGTCAGTATGTTAGGGGGTCTTGCGAGACCATGTTCTAGATTCCCTTAGCGCGTCATAAGTGTTTTACGACTGTGATAGATCTTGACTCCTTCTTTTTTATCCCCTTTGTTTTATTTTAAAATTTTCAAAGAGTATGGGAGATTACACAAGTAATGTAAAAGACAATCACTTGATATTTTGATGATGCCTTGTGTGACCATTATGCACCATATGGGGATGTACGATCATGTCATGGAAAAATCTATATATTTGTCTATAGAACATTGAAGGGGAAACATGGAGTTGACTGAAAAAACTTGAGGACTTCCACGTGGTGAGGTTTATAAGCCAAAGGGATTTCGTGAGATGAGGCAAACAATTCATTGAGGTCTCATGACGCCTTTTGAATAACTTGAGGTGGGTCACATATATTTAACGACCATGAGTAAATCTCACCAACTCCCTTTTTTATCTCCTTTGTTTTATTTTACAATTTTTTTGGAGTCATGTGAGTTTTCTTGGATGCCATCAAAGAAATTTATCCATACCTATGATGATATGGCACATGAACTTTATGACCACTGGGGGTTTTCACCTCTTGGATATATTTATTCTATTTTAAAAGGATTTTTGGATGGTTTGTAGGGCTCTTTCCAATTAAAAACTACATGGCTTAGGGGAACTTGTTCAGTCCTCACCACACAACCACTAGTTGTTTGAATAGCCTTCGAAAGAGCATGAAGAATTTTTGAAGGGGATTCTGTGGGATATGCTATAGGTTATATGATACTTTTGTGGAATTTTCATTTCTTTATTATGGTCATGTGATCATGAGTCCCTTGGAGGCTTGCATGATTCATAGGTCACAACCACCTTCCACATTGCTCTGTAGGAAACATAATACCCATATTCAGGTATTCCTTCCTTTTCTTTGTGGGGAAAATAATACCCATATTTAGGTATTACTTACTTTTTGATTTTTCTTATGTTTATTTATTGGGCATCAATAATATGTTTATTAAAACCATCCTTATTACATTCCATGCAATGTGTGAATGAATAACTATGCTTTGCGAGAGAGTTTTCCACCGTACACACTAACGACATTATTGTATTCCCAAAAGATAGAATGTACAAAGTTATGTATTATATAATAATTTCATAATAATAAATAAATCATCAATATCATAAATATCATATATAAATAGTATATCCATCATTATTCCCAACCTTGAAAGATGGTAATGGAATAATAAATGACATCAGTTTGCTAGGCGATAGTTTGCTGTAAACATGAATGGTGATTGTGTATCCCATTTGATGGAAGTGTGTTATGTTATATATTGAAACCTTAACATAAAAAACTCTGTATATTTAATATACTAATATTATTATATAATCATGATAAAAAATAATTTAAGGAGGTAGATAAGGAAATACAAAAATGCTTTCAGAAAAACATCACCTCTTCTTTAGGTATGCACCTTAGGTTTGCACTAATTCCTTCCTAAGAAATATTTATTCCCAATATACTTCCTATAATATAATGGGAGGTAAGTTTTAGAGTTATTTTGGTAGTTCTTGGACAAAACAAAGTGGTTTTAGACGTGTTAAAAATGGGGATAGTGGGAGGCATTTTATAAGTGGGGTGAGTGACAAACCTGTAAATTTTTGAATGAGATAATTCCAACCACATTTTCCATGTAAAGTAGCTCTGATAATAAGAAAAAACCATATACTAGAAGTTATAATGTTGTAATATGGCCATAAATTTTTTTGGACTAGTTTCTAGGTCATTTCCCAACTTAAGTTTAAGGTTTAGTCCAATAGTAAACTCAATTTTCACCTAATCGTTGTAATTAATTTTAACTTCTTTCATTAATCACTTTGGTATAAAATTAAGTTGTACTTATTATAAATTATAAATTATTATTATTAGAAATATTTTATCCATTTTTGAAAGTTAAAACCCTAGAATTTTCAGAAATTAATTTAAAAGTTATCCCACATATGGGATGAGAAAGTAAGTTTTTAATGTGAAAGTGTTTAAAAGTTTAATAAGTTTGTTTATCTAAATTAAATGTGAAAATAATTCCAATGACCTAAACTAGATTAATAAATGTATAATTTAAATATTTTTACTTTGAAACCAATTCAAAATATAATGTATCTTAATAAATTATTTAAATGAAATGTCGATTTTCAATTAAAATTCAGTATTTTTCACTATTACTCAAAAAATAAAAATTAATATAAAAATACCAAAAAATCACCCTAAATTAACTTTTAAATTATTAATTTAAAAATTAAGTTTTTTCAAATAGTATTTATAAAATTTTCAAAATTTATTTTTAAAAAAATTGTGACATTAAAAGGTGACAAAATACCTTTAAAAAATACATCTTTTTATATATAAAATTAGATTTTTTATTATATTATGCTTATAAAATATATTATCTTAATTAATTTTTTTATTTAATATATAATATATATATATTTAATTAATATCATCCTATAATATTAATTAATTTATTTTATTAAGATACAATTCCTTTGGCCATAAATATAGGTTTTTATAAAAACATTTACTTTATATTCAATTAGTTTTAATATTAATATCTAATTAATTGGTAACCAATGAATTAAACCATATATTTATTATGTTATTTAATACTATTTATAACCAAATATTTAATGGTTAGGTGGTATTTTTTATTTTAAATAATAATATTAATATTATTTGGTAAAACTCGGTCTTGCGTGTAACACAAACCCTCAAAGAAAGTCATTGTTGCATGTCACACAAGATAACTCAGTATTTCATGAATTTAAAGCAATAGAATATATTTAATTTGTTTAAAATCATTAATTCATCATAACATATCAGAATTTTATATTCAATTTTATGCTTGGTGTTGAGTTTTATACACACTATCTAATGAAATATTATTCATTTATAATTTTCGAGGTGTTACATTCTCCCCACCTTAAATAAATTATGTCCTCACAATTTAAACTTGATCTCTATAATTAAGGGTTTGAAATTTCTAAATAAAATTTTTGAAAAAACCATATCATAAAAGTGTTAATAAAATATATTCATAATAAGAGAGAAAGAGAAGTATAATGATCGCGTGAAATAAAATATAACTAGGTTTTTATGTAGAAGAAAATTAGAGGGAAGTGAAGATATGGAATTAGAGGAAAAGAATATATAATAACATGGAGGGATTTAGGTCATTTATCACAAGAATGTGAATGATTAATGGAATGTTAAGTGCCTTCAAGACATAAATCTAAGATGATCTAAAGGACCATTTGATTCATCAAATATTAATGTAATAAGATAACAGTTTTGTTTCAAGATAATTTTTCTAAAGTTTAAGAATTATTTTATTATCTAAGAATATAAGGTAATATACTTACATGGTATATTTTGATTTCATAAGAATAATTTATACTTTGGTTGTGCTTTTATAAATTTTCAATTCATCACTTATTCTATGAAATAGGTATCCAAATATGATTTTTTATGCCTAAAGCACTGGAATTCACTTTTAAAAGATCCATAAAATAGTGAAAAGTATTTCTATCTATCTACAAATAATTTCAAAAAAAAAATATGTTTAATAAATTAATTTATAAAACTCAAAATTAATACCACTGGTTCCTCATTAATATTTATTTTTCAAACAGTTTACCAGAAAACAATGGAATTTTTACTTGGACCTTGCATTGGTCAGTGGTTGGTGTTAAAACTTTATCATCCGTCAGTTGTATGTTCGAGCCCTAAGGACTTTATAGATACAATGTATTTTCGACCAATATATAGGTTTTTCTTTTTATAAGATATATTAATATAATTCCTATAATGTTCAAATAAAATATGATAGACATCATCAAAATAAAGTTAATCATTAAATTACTTTTTAATAAGGTCTTGAATAAAAGTTATTTTTTTAAAAGTTTAATAATATTGTATGACTATTATCACAAAGTAATTTACGTTCATATAAACTCTATTTTTTATCAATACCTTCAATCCTATGTCTATAAAATTTAAACTCATTATTACTCAAATAAAGTTTCTACTAAAACATGTTATTGCCATAGATTTTTCCAAAATATATTTAATCTTAGTAGAATCCCATCACATAAAACCCCAAAAGAGGTGTTTAAAACTTTGAACTTATGATAAACCTTAATATTGTAATCTAGTGATGGTATTCATAACTCTTAAGATAATGAAGACACATGTGATTCTAAGATTTACCACAATCATGTGATGTTTCATAATTCTTATCACCAAAATACCATTGGTAAAAATACATCTACAATTTATTTCTTTAATCAAAATACATAAATAATCCATCCATTTTATTTTCACATAGGCCCTTCCTTAATATAGGGTTAAACCTAGGTCATTCATTTTCATGATCTATTCAAATACTTCTATATGGTTTGTAAAGAAAATGTGAGTTATCTTAATTGTATCAACAGAGAGTGTAAAAAAAGGTGCATAATATTGACCACTATTGTGTATGGGGTCACGCTTGAGTCAATACCAACACAAAATTATTAGAGTTATTACCCCTAGGTACATCTATGATAGAACCACATCCACTAGTATTATCCAGATATAGACATATTTTTTAGGTAGTCCCACATAATATCTTTATCACCAAAACTTTAAGACATTATTCCATAATTATACTCAAAAGATATCATTAGGTTATTTTACCAATTATATGTTTTTTTAAATATAGTTTTTAAGGTTTATACTAAACATTATTTGATACCAACTATAGTGAACTTGACCTCGAAAATCCTATAATCAGTGCTTTAAACCATTACATTAACATAAGATACAAGGGATCATGTACAAAACAATAGATTAACTTAGTAGTCTTGGTAAAATAGATACATACATGTGTCCTACATTACATTTGAATACAAAAATTATAATTTTTATTTAAAAAACAACCTTATTCCATCAAGCGTATCCCTGCATATCAATAATAGTAAAATTCATGGAATCGTGGGGAATGGAAAAAAAATAAGCGTGATCTCAGATGCTCAGTAAGGTTATAGTACAACAAAAGAAATAATAAATCAATGAGAATAATAAATATGGAAATGTAAATATTTGAAATCAAATTCCATGATACCAATAAACAAATAAAGAAGTTCATAAATAATATGGAAAGGTAAATAACTCATAACACATTCCATTTAAAAAACTAGATAAGGCATTGTCAATATAGAATGGTAAATAACTGAAAACACATGACATTTAATAACTGGATAAGGCATAATCAATATGTAATGGTGAATAACTGAAAACCATTCCATTTAATCAATAAATTGAGAATGAAATTATTCTATAGATTTTTTACTAGTTAAAATCTCATGGATAATAATAAATGAACCTGGATAAAGGTAATCCTTAATTATTAGATGCTATGTTTCTCAGGTACATGGAACCTTTACTATTAATAAGATTCACAATATAGTTTAAAACATACTAGGTGGAAACCCATTAGTTGAGGCAAGCCAACTGATTCGTCTCATGAGATTACTGATACATCGATGGGATTGATTTAAATGGTCCCCAACCCCGGTTATACCATTCCAAAGCCTTCCTCATATATAGAATAATTTATTTTTTTCCTAAACAATGTGCCTTATCAAATGTCCATATTTAGTAAAGGATACAAATTTATCAATATTCCCTAGATAATCAAATAAATTTCAAAGTGAACACCATGTGTAAAAATGTTATATAGCTTAGGAAATAATCATATATATGAAAAATGATGTGGACATTTAGGGGAAATTTAATGTTTAATAATTATAGGGATGTAAAAATTTAAAGGGAAATTTATTTACTACAAAAATGAATCAGGGAAGTGAATGTAAATAATTTACTTAGTAAAAATGATCACAAACCATACATTAAAATAAATAGGATGATATCAATAAAATTTATACCCATTGGAGTAAGAAAAAGGGTTTTTGTTATTTATGAATAGAAATACAATATAAATATCCTTAAAAACGTTCTGTGGAAAATATCTTTTCCATTTTAAAAACATTTTGAAAAATAATTTACTTTTAAAAAAACATTTTATTTAAACATATTTCCATAAAATTGAAAATGAATCTTTGAATAAATGATTGCGGGCAATTCTATAAAATGTAAAAAGAACATTAATATTCCATTGAAAAGAGGTTAGTAAAGTGACTTATTAGGAAAATGATAAGAATAATCCTTTGAATTTTTTTTGTAAAAATTAAAAATGGGTAAAAATTTATTTTAATAAATAAATTTTAAAATTTAAAAAATATTTTCGAAAACCATTTAAAAAATATGGTTTTTAGAATAAAATTGGTTTTTGAAACAAAGATATAAATGAAGCCATGTTTTCTTAATTTTTTTTAAACATTTTAGGTAAAAAAGTGTGAAAAATGGTACTATTACTTGAAAATAATAATGAATAAATAGTGGATAATAAAATTAAATGTTTTATTAAACAATTACCAAATAATTTCTTTCAATTAAAATTTATGTGTAAACAATCCGGAATAAAATGAGATTGTGAAGTAAACCCTTAAAAAGATCATAATATTGAAACGAAAATAAACCAATGAATTGATTTTGTGTATAGAATATAAATCCACATAAAAAATTTGAAATAAAACAATATATAGTCAAAATTAATTACTCACATAAACTTATAATATTAATGACAATATGGATGTAATATAACCCAATGAAAAGTTATTGATTTATGAAATTCTTTACAACTTGTTAACTTTTAATTAAAATCCCATTAAATTAAATAATTAAAAAAGAAACTTAAAATATAATTAATAATTATTTATTTATGATATTAAAATTCAAGGGTCAATATATATAGCATATAAAAGTGATTAGGTTCACAACATTACAATATGCCTCAATGAAATGAAATTAAGACCAAATCCCTTACCTTATGCTTACTTTTGGTTGAATGTTATTTAACATCATGAATAATTGTTTTAAGAATGTTATTAACTGATAAAAAAACCATATTAATATTTATTATATAATATATTATTCTTCTATAACATATTATTACCCATTTTTTTACAATATTTTATTATTTTCATTATTTCGAGTGTTAATTGCCTTGTTTTTCGAGTATGGTTTTACATGATATTTTTTTCCTATTAATCTGATCATAATTTAATAATATCCATAATGTAAACCATGATATATATATATATATATCATATATATTCATTATATATGTATTTATATAAATCAATAAAATTCAGTGATAGGAAAAGAAATACACCATTCATGGAGACATAGGTCATATGTACACATGAACGTTGCTTCCATTTTCTTATCATATTAAAAGAAGTAAATGATATATATGTATATTTTCATTCCATTATATTATTTATATCACATATATTACATATTTGTATTAAAACCATCCATAATACATTCCTTGAAAAGTGTGAATGAATCACATCATTTTGCGAGGCGGTAGTCCACCGTACACACGAACGATGTTATCGCATACCCATAAAATGGAAAGTATAAAGGTATGTGTTATATAATAAGTAAATAAGCATAAATAAATCATAAATATCATAAATATCTTATGTAAATAGTTTTTACATCACTATTACCAACTTGGAAAGGTGTTAATGAAAGACGAATGACATCAGTTCGTGAAGAGATAATCCGCCATACACATGAATGATGATTGGGTATCTCAATTTATAGAAGTGTGTGAATTTTTAGGTTTTAAAATTATCAAAAAAACATATAATTATATTTAATATACTTATATAATTATTTAATCATGATATAAAATAATTTAAGGAGGTGGAGAAGAAAATAAAATAAAAAAGCTTTTAGAAAAACATTACATCTTCTTCATGTATCCTCCATAAGTTTGAACTAATGCATTATTAAGTTGTTTTTTATAAAATATAATTCCAATAGTATTATGAGATATAATTTTATAAGTTATTTTTGTAGGTATTGTACTAACCAATTTAGTTTTAGAGGTGCGATGAAGGGGGAGAGAGGGAGGCATTTTATATGTGGGGTGTGCGGAAAATTTGTAAATTTTTGAAGGAGGGAATTCCACCATCATTTTCCTTGTAAAGTGGATAAAATAATTAAATGAAATATATAATATAAGTTAAATGTTTTAAATACATCCATATAATGGGTGTGGGATAATTTCTATGGTCATTTGGCCCCTTAATTTTAAAGATTAGTCCCTTTGTAAACTCATTTTTATATTAATCGCTGTAATTAATTTTAGCTGATATCACTAATAACTTTGTTAAAAAATTAAGTTATAATAATTATATATTCTAAATTATTATTATTAAACATATTTAAACCATTTTTACAAATTCAAAACCCATAAGTATTGAAAATTAATTTAAAATTAATCTCGTAGATGGGATGAGAAAATGGGTTTTAAAAGTGAAAATGTTTTAAAGTTTACTAAGTTTTTATATCTTAATTCAAAGTGAAAATTATTCCAATAAACTAAATTGGATTAATATATTTATAATTTAACTATTTTGTCTTTAAATCTAATTAAAAATATAATTTAACATTATAAATTAATTAAATTAAAATTTACTCTTAAATTAAAATTCAGCATTTTTCATTATTCAACAAAAAATGAAACTTCTCAGAAAAATAGAAACAATTCAACCTAAGATAAATTTTATATTATTATTTTAAAAATTAATTTTATTTTTTGAAATTAAATTTATAGAATTGTCAAAATTTAGGTTTAAAACAAGCCCGACATTAAAAGGTGAGAAAACTGCTCTTAGAAAATACAACTTTTTTTGTGTAAAATGTAATTTGTTTATATATTATGATTATAATATATATGGGGTGAATATAAAAACATTTTATTGAATATATAATATATAAATATCATTATTATCATCCAAAAATAGAAATTAATTTATTTTATTAAGATAAAATGGCTTCGGCGCCTAAAATTAGTTATTTACAAAGATATTTCCTTCATATTCAATTGGTTTTTATATTAATTTCTAATTAATTGGAAACCAATTAAATAAACCATATATTTTATATGAAAGTTCATACTATTTATAAATGAAAATTTTATGTATATGAGAAATATTTTATTTTAAATAATAATATTAACAGTATTCAGTAAAACTCGGTCTTACATGTAATACAATCAATTAAAAAAGTCATTATTGCATTTAACACAAGCTAACTCATTATTATGTGAATCGAAATCTATATAATATATTGAATTTATTTCAAATATTAAATTCACCATAAATTTTTAGGTTGTTATATTCCATTTTACACTTGGTGTTTCATATCATACACAGTATCGAATGAAAGTTATTGTTTTAGATTTTTTAGGGTGTTAAAATGGGGGATAAATAATTATGAATATATAATATTTAAAATCACATTTTAACTGAGTCCACTATAACCATGGTTGAGGTATCCATGTCATGGTAAAGTTCGATTTAATTTCCTTATAAATAATTTTAGAACTATATTATTGTTCAAAATTATTTTTTTCTCTTAAAGCCTAGTTGGTAATTTGGATTTTTTAGAGTATTATAGGTAATTCCTTATGGGTATGAACATTATTATTTAGTTGTGTTAAATAATCCTTCAATTTGAGGCATAATTATAATCTCTTATCCTTTTTTCTTATAATTCTATCTTTTATTATGGTGTAACTTGTAAAATTGGTTGGTTTTAGTGGATCATGGTTGATGTTTTGATGATGAATTTGATCTTATATATTCAAGGAGGATTATAATGGATTCATTGGTTCTTGGATTTAGTTAATTTGAAATGTATATGATTATCTTCATTAAGGTAAGAAAGTTTTTAGATTTCTTCTATCTTATAAAATTACATGTTTCTTGATATTATGTGCATGAAGGTTCTAGGTCACACCATATTTTGGTAAACCCATTCCCAATAAGTGTTTTTTTCAATTTATTTGGATAAATAATAAGAATTTGATGATAGAAACCCCAAAAGATTCATATAGTATATCTTTTAACATATAATGTTTAATTAATTTTTATTAATAAAAAATTATATTTTATTGAAATTATTTCTTCTTTCTCAAATTAGTTGAATACTTTTGTCATACCATAATTGTGATAAAATATCAAAGTGTATAATACCTCTATTGGAAATCCAAACATGCTTCGTGAACCTCATGATGTAACCATAAAATCATTTGGTTCTATCATGAATGATTATTACCACTTGTGTCATTCACTATTGATTTCAACAAGAACTTATTCAAGGTTAGAATAGTTTGTTGTTGTTATCTCAGGGAATTGAGAGGGAGTATGAGGATTTAAGCTCTTTGTTCTTGACATAATTATAGAGAAATTTCTCTCCAGATATTGAGATAATTATCTAGATAGTATTTGTTGTGATCAACAATATATTACTCTAAAAGTGATATAACTAGTATTATATTATAAGATCCACAGTTTATTTTTGAGAAAATATTAATTTTATTTTGGTATTATCTTTATTTCATATATTTTCCTAGGTGTTTTGGTGAAAAATGGAAATTATTGGACTTGATGATAGGTGGTTATGATCGGCGTATTATTATTAGAAACCATGGACCATCTTATAGGAAACTATGTGCCCTGGATAGTGGGACTATCCAGGCCACATAACCTATAACATAGGTTTGTAGATAACCATTAACCTAGACTAGTGGGTATTTTTTGGGTGCAAAGCCAACCTCACAAGCATGAGCCCTCCCCCAGGAAACTGTGTGGCCTACCCTAATCATTAAAAGGATGAATTTCATATTCTACACTCCCCCAATTTTAACATCAATCCTACCTTGGATCACCCCATTCGATCTATAAAACCATAGATGAACCTACCCCTCTATCTTAGATCCATTTAAACTCAATTTATTGGTGGTTTGGTGTAGATTCCTCAAGAAATAATCAAGTAAGCCTCTTTTATTCTTGTTCCTTTATTCTTATTAGTTTGTTCTTTCTTATACTTTTGGTTCCTCTTCCTCAAGTGGTTTGGTTTCCCTAAAGTGGGTTGAACCTTGTTTACTTGGGTTAGATATTGATGTTTATGGTATGTTATTTCTTTTATAGGGTCTCCTTGTGGAGCAGTTCTGGTTTTCCATTAGTTTTTGGATGTATCTAAGATAAAGGTTGGTGGTTACATGATTTAACATTTTTGGATGATTTTAATTTCTTTTCTATGTTTTCCTAATATATTATACTAATTGTTTGGGTGATGATAAATATATTTTCAATGCATTTTAGTGTGAATTTGGGTTATAAATTTGTTTTTCTTACGGAAAATAGTGGTTTTCATGTGTGTTTCCATTGTTGGGTGTGTGAATATGTGCAAGAGGTGTTTTATGTGACATGGGAGAATCTAATTGAGCATAAGGGAATCCAGGGTACCTAGGTGGGAAGACTAGGTCTAGTATGCTAGTGGGTCCGACAGGACTAAGGTTCAGTTCCCATAGAAATATTGATTCTATAACACGAACTAAACATGTGATGATGACCAGAGACCACTATACCTTGGGATGTGTTCCCCTCTAGTGGTTTATGCATGAGGATGTTTTGTGTTTTGATTTTTAAGCCATATCACTAAGGTATGAGGATCCTAAGACCCCAATAAATCTAGTGACTTAGAGATTACCCAAGTTTCTCATGTGATGCTATACTAATTATTCATATTTTGGAAGTGTTTACTTTCCCATTTTAATTTAAAATCATGGTTCATTTAAATCTGTTTTATTTTATTTTATTTTCTTCAAAAACTCTATTGTTGATTTGTCTTATAATGTCATAGAAAATAATATAATTTGGTGGTATCCTACTGGGAATTGAATCACACCCTATATACACCCTCATGTGTATGTATACCTTGTGCTATTTTACTCAAGTAAATGAAAGTTGTTCCATAGTGGTGATGGTTGTTCTAGTTTCTAGTGATCTATCTCTTAAAGGTGTTGGTGGTGGTGGCATGAGGGTGTTGAACCTCTTGTTATATGGAGGTCTTTATAGTGTAGTTGGTTCCCCATTCCATTTTGGTATTTATATTTTTGGTTAAAAATATAAAAGGTTTAACTTGTGACATATGTATTTATTTGGTTATGGTTATTGATTGTGATGTGATGTTATATTCTTATGGTTGTTTTGGGATGTTTCTCATGGGATAAATTATTCCTAAAAAGTGATGTTTATTTCCGAGGTACTATTTTCCATCCCATAGGGATTAGAAATTCCCTTTGGTCCTTACCATGGTTTGATTTGGGTGTTATATTGGATGGAATCCTAGGCCATTTCATGAAAAAAATCTATCAGAGCAGGTTTCTCCCTTTCCTTAGGTCATGCTATTTGGGAGAGTATAGATAGATATGAACTAGGTATGTTAGGTTTTGGGGTTATGGTTGTGGGTGGGGTGATTAGACAACATGCCTCATGAAAAACTGTCGGTCACCATTGGATGTTTAGGTTTTGGTTTGATTCCTCCTCTAAGTGAGACGTACAAGCTGTAGACTATGAATGAACACTGAGAAGGGGTGGAGTGGATTGACTCATGATTGTTAATTTTATTTTTTTGGTTTTGATTTATAAAGTTTTTTTTTAAAGTTTTTGTTTAAAGTGTTTAAGATATATTTTATTGATGTTTTCTTTAGTTTGTTAAATGTTGCAGTATCATGCCTCATCAGAGACTTCTTGTGTAACCATGGGAAGAGAAAAAAGAGAGTTCTCATTCCCCAGTTGAATAGAGACTAATATAAGTAGTGTTTTGGGATATATAGGAATTTAATTAGGTATAAAGCTCTAGTCCCACTCATGTCAGTGAATCCAAACTAGGTCCTGAAAAATAAAAAACTCAGGACTTTTTCAAGAACAAGTCTCCTTCATATTGGGGTTGCACAAATCCCCAAGAAGTTGAGGATTGGATTGATATGATTAAAAGTATGTTTGGGTTTCTTAATAATTCTTAGGTAGTTAATGTGATGTGTGATTCATTTATGTTAGAATTCCCCATTTTATAGTGGCAGGACATGATGGTTTAGGCTGGGAAGCATGAGAAGATGGGTCGTAAGGACTTCAAGGCCATATTCCGTGAGTAGTATTTACATGAGACCTTGTTCTTCCCCAAGACTTGGGAATTTTTGGAACTCTAAATGGGTGATCAGACCATGTTGGAGTATGAAAACTATTTTTCTATGTTAATCCACTTCGTACATGAGGTTTTTTCTAATAAGATGAATAAGGCTCAATAGTTTGAAATGGGGTGTTACCGGACACCCAATACTAGGTGTTCATATTTAAATTGAAGACGCATATTGAGGTGGTTGATCAAGACTTTATAGTGGAGGTAGACTTTTCCAACTAGTTTTATTTTTATGTGGTAGCTTCATAAATGATTTAGGTAAGCAGTGGTCCATTAAAAAAAGAGGAAGCAATATGAGCATGAAAAGAGATGAGGTGGTGGACTGGGACATCCTTCACAACCACCTTTGTCGATAGCATGAGATGTTGAATCGATCTTGTTCCATTAGTGTGGAATACTGGGACCTATAAAGTTGACATGTCCTACCCCACCTATACTTTTTCATTAGTGCAGACATGTGGGGAATCTGTAGCAGTTTTGTAAAGATGCACACCCATATCTTGGTGGTGTGGGTTCTGTAGAATCTAGGGGAATGAAATCCTAGTCAGAACCATTAAAGATAGTAGGATCATGGTTAGGAGGTCATGGAAGTAGAGAAAGATCTACTTCTAGGAAGTGTCAACTTAAGTCAGATCCACAAGTCAATATTCATTCTTAGTCTCAATCATAGATAAGGCATCTTTAGGCTATGGGCCATGTTTTGATGGAATTAGATATAGGATCTGCAAAAATTCAAGGTATTATTATTATTTCATCATCCATAGATACTATTTTATTTGACACAAGTGCTTCTATTTCCTTTATTTTTTCCCTTCTTATGGATTTGTTAAAATTTCCAACTAGGCTCATGTATTATGTTGTGGGGTTCAAAACACCACGTGGTAAGATGATATAGTAGGGTTTCAAGTTCCCATCTTGCACACTCACCATATCAGGGGTCAAGTTTGAATGGGATCTTATGGTCTTGGAAATATACCTCATTGATGTGATCCTTATTCTGGATTGGATTGTTCATTTCTTCTTACACATCAATTATTATTGATAGAGAGTGATCTTTGTGGAACCTCATGGAAGCTCTTAGGTTTTCATGGTGAATGGAATCCTCTATCAGGACATGTTGGACCTCTACTTTCATAATTGAGAAACCTTTTTTCTGAAATCTTTTCAATCATGTTGGAGGATGATGGTAGTGGTCATGAGGGTGGATTACATCTTATGGTGGATGAGTTCCATATGTGTTCCTAGATTATTTTTCAAGGATAAATATGATGCAGGATGTGGATTTTACTATGGATTTGGCACCAAGATCACAGATGAATTATCTTCCCTCATACTGTATGGTCCCCACCGAGTTGAGGGAATTAAATATATAATTGGATGATTAGGGATCTAAAGGATCTATTCACCCAAGCATCTCAGATTGGGCCACCCCAATTCATTTTTCAAATAAGACCTATATATCTATCTAGTTATGTGTCGATTATCAAAAGTTGAATAAGGTAATAATCAAGAATAAATATCCCTTACCCTATATTAACAACCATTTTTATCATCTCAAGGGGTAATGGAAGTTCTCTAAGACCAAATTTCATTCTGGGTGACACCAAGTCAGAGTTAGAGAGATAGATGTTCCTAATATAGCCTTATGAAGAAGGTACAACCAATTCAAGTATTTGGTCATGCCTTTTATATTGATGAATTCTCTAGTGGTTTTCATGGTGCTTATGAACAGAGTGCTCCATCAGTTTCTTGACTCTTTTGTTGTTATATTTGTGGACAATATCCTAGTCTAATCTGGGATCGAGGAAGATCATGAGCAACACTTGAGGGTTGTGCTAGGATCTCTTTCGGATCATCATCTCTTTGATAAGATTTCCAAGTGTACCATCTAGATCAGGGAGGTAATGTTTCTAAGCCATGTGATCTCGAAACATGGGGTTTTAGTAGACCATGGGAAGATCAAAGAGGTAATGTCATGGGATAAATTGAGGAAATTCCTTGAAATTATGATCTATTTGGGTCTAGAAGGATATTATAAGAGATTGTTTTAGTGATTAATCTCAGATTTCTTCACACATGACTACCCTTACCCATAAAGGGGTAAAGTTTGAGTGGATCCAAGAATGTTAGGTATCCTTTGGGGAGCTCAAGAAGTGGTTGAACACATACCCTGTTATTCTTTTTAAAAAATTTGTGAAGGGATATGTGGTATAATATGATTCCTATGTTATGAGTCATGGGTGTGTGTTGATGCAATAAGACCATGTGGTATCATATGGTTCTCACCAAATCCGACCACATGAAAATAATTACCCTACCCATGACTTGGAATTAGAAAAAATGATGCATGCCTTGAAGATATGGTGTCATTAACTTTTTAGGGATACATTTTTATTATACTTAGATCATAAAATCATATCCTACATTTTATCCCAGGAGGATCTAAATTTGAGGCAACTTCTTTGGGTCGATTACCTTCAGGGGTTCAATTTTGATATTGTTTATACCCTAGTAAAAGGTAATATGGTAGAAGATGCCTCAAGAAGAAAATTTCTAGTGCAAGCAGTGAAAGAGTTTAGTGATGAGTGGATTTTGATGGGTATTTTCATTTGGATAGACCTGGAGACCAAGAAGCATAATGGAGGTGTATTCTTGGCTAGTGTTCAGCTAACACCCTCCCTCCGAGGGATGATTTGGAAAGAGAATTTGAGTGATGAGATGTGCCAGCAGTCAAGGATATTTCTAAATGGTGGGGAGGGGCCCAGTGAGTGGTCCATATATTTGGATGGAATTATTTGGTTAAAGGGTCTTTTATTGGTGTTATTGTCATTAAAAAAAGCGGTAATGTAGGATAGCCACTGGTCATGGTGGGTTGTTCATATCGGGACCACCAAAATGTTTTATGATTTGCAACATCGATTTTGGTGGTCAGGTATGACAGAGGTTGTAACTGACTTTATATCTTGGTTTTAAACCTACCAAAAGTTTAAGTCATAGCACCAGAGGCCCTCCAGTTTTCTTCAAACATTACCCATTCTCACATGGAAGTGGGGAAAGGTCTCCATGGAATACATTATTGGTTTTCTTATACACCCCAAGGGAATAATGTGATTTGGGTGGTTATTAACCATTTGAACAAATCAACCCATTTATATCCAATCAGGAACTCAACTAAGGTAGATGAGTTAATATAGTTGAATGTTTAGGAGGTAGCGAGGATTCATGGTAGATTAGTTTGGTCAGTTTTATGTTTATATAGAGTCCTTTGTTTTACTTCCTAGTTTTGGGAATTCCATCATAAGGAAATGGGGTGGTAAGTCAAGTTGAGCATGTAATACCATCCTAAAAAAGATGGTCAAATTGAGTAATGAAATTAGATCATGAAGAATTCTTGGGAATGTGTGTTGGAATTTGGAGGCTTTTGGGAAAACCATTTTGGATTGGTCAAGTTTTCATATAACAATAGTTAAGAATCCTTAATAATAATGTCTCCCTTTGAGGAACTTTAAGGTTGACCATGTTGGATTCCATTGTGATGGGAAAAAGTGGGCGAGATCTCATTATTAGAACTGAGCCTTGTGCAGGCGACTTATGATAAATCCCGATTGATTAGGATTTGGTTGTTAATAGTATAGATATTACATAAGTCTTATGATAATCATAGGTTCTAAGCCTCAGAATTCATAGTTAGTGATTGGTTTTTTCTTAAGGTGGCCCCTCGCTAGGGTCGTCGATGTCTTGATAAGAAAGCAAAGCTAATAGTGACGTATGTCAGACCTTTTTAGTTTACCAAGAGAGTTGGTAATGTGGAATTAAAATTAACTTTTCTATCTCATTTTATGTCAATTCATGACATGTTTTAGATCTCGTAATTGAAGAAGTACAATCTAGACCTGTCTCATGTGTTGAATTGGGAAGAGTTGGAGCTGAAACCCAATTTTTAAATATTTGTTCAACCAATGTAGACGGTAGATTCCCAAGAGAATGTGCTTTAGGGGAAGTCCATCTCGTGTGTTTGGGTTCTTTGGAAGCATGGAAATGATGAATCTACGACATAGGAGGCAACGATTTGGGATAAAGAGAAGTACCAATTTTTGTTCAATGATCAGACTTTGAGTTGACTTTTTGACGGTGAAAAGTTTTCATAGTGGGGAGAATTGTCACATACATGGTTTCTTTTTGAGGTATATTTTCTTTTAGTTTGGTATTAACTTTATTGAATATATTTTCCTAGAATATTTGGTGAAAAATGGAAACTTTTGGATCTGATATCAGGTGGCGCACAATTGGTGCTTGATTAGTAGAAACTATACACCAGACCAGAGGAGAGAGTGTACCCTAGATAGTGGGAATGTCCAAGTCACACAACCTACCATACGGGTGTGTGACTAACCATGCATCCAGACCAGTAGACCTGTTTGAGGTGCACAATCAACCACATGGGAGTGCGCCCTCCCTTACGAAACCATGTGGCCTATCCAAATCATTAAAAGGTTGAATTTCTTATTCTAACCTCCCCCAATTTTAACCCCAATCCAACCTTGGATCACAAAATATGAGCTCTATAGACCTAGGAGAACCTTCCCTCCCTCTTGGATCCCTTGGACCTCCATTTCTTAGTGTTTTAGTGCATATTACTCAAGAAATCATCAAGTAAGCCTCTCCTCTTCTTATTTCCTTCTTCATCTTGGTTTTTTCTTATTTAGTATTTGGGCTATTCCTTCTCTAGTGGTTTAGTTTCCCTAAAGTGGGTTGAAAATTATTTCATTGGGTTCTATCTTGATGTTTATGGTATCTTCATGCCTTTATAGGATCTCCTTGTAGTGGGGTTGTGGGTTTCCACTAGTTTCTAGAAGTTTCCAAGAAAAAAGGAGGTGGTTCCATAATTTAACATTCTTAGATTATTTTAGTATACTTGTTATGTTTTATAAATTCATTATATGAATTATGTGGGTGGTGATAACTATGTTTTCGATGGATTTTGGTGTGCATTTGGGTTCTAAAGAGGGGTTTCCTACGAAAATTATCGTTTTTCATGTGTTTTTCCATTATTGGGTGTCCTTATATATACAAGAGGTGGTTTATGGGACATGGGAGAATGTAATTGAGCATAAGGTATTCCATGGTACCTAGGTGGGTAGACCAGGTCCAGTACAAGAGTGGGTATGGTAGGGATGAGGCCCGATTCCCCTAGTAGGATTGAAGTTACAACACTAACTAAACATTCAATGATGATTAGAGACCCACTAGACGTTGAGATGCATTCCCATATAGTGGCTCATGCATGAGGACACTATGGGTTGTGGTTTTAATCCATATCAATGAGGTTTGTGGATCCTAATACCCCACTAATATAAGTGTCTTAGGGATTACTTTTGGATCTCATGTGATACTATTCTTATCATTCATCTTGTGGACATGTTTACTTTCCCATTTTAATTTCAAAGTATTGATCATTTAAAAATATTTTATTTTATTTTATTTTCTTTAAAAACATGCATGTTGATTTTTCTTAAAATGTTATAGCATGAAATATCTTTTGGTGGTATCCTACTAGGATTTGTCTCACACTATACATACACCCTTAGGTGTATGTATACCTTGTTATGCTTGACCTAGGTAAAGGAAAGTTTTTTCGTGGTGGTGATGGTTGATCCCATTTCTATTGATCTCACTCTTGAAGGTGTTGGTGGTGGTAGAATGAGGGTGTAGAACCTCTTGTTTGATGGAGGTTATAGTATTTAGTTGGTTCCACTTTCCGTTTTGGTATTTTGGTTTTTAGTTAAAAATTTAAAAGGTTTAACTTTTGACACATGTATTTCATTGGTTATGGTTATTGATTCCGATGTGATGTTCTATTCATTTGGTTGTTTTTGGATGTTTCTAATGTGAAAATTTGTCCCCAAAAAGTGATATTTGAATCCCCAAAACTAGTTTCCAACCCACGGGGATCATGAATTGCCATTGGGCCTTATCATGGGTCAAGTTGGATGGCAGGCCAGCCTGGTTTTTGACATATATAGCTAGGTTTTAGAATTGGTTATTGTAAATATGCCCTTAGTCAATCTATTAATATTTAATGAACCCTATATTAAAATATTAATAATACTTTCTTGATGCTCACAATATTCATGGATAATTTAAATATCACTTGTTAAATATATAAAAAAATATTTATTTAAATGTGATTTAATATATCATTCTCACCAGAACATTAACTTGGACTATCTTTCCTCCTTTGTAGTTATTGAACCTTAGGTAATGACTATTTATTTAAATAAATAAATATCACTATATTATTCAATAAATAAATAAATATTATATTCAGTAAAATCACGAACAAATATTTATTTAATATTGAACTCACATATTTTTTCTTTAGAATAAATGGTTACTGAATATATACGATAAACAAAAATTGAATTATTATTATTCTTCAGAACATAAGAATAATATTTATTTTAATATTAAATTCAAATATAATTTAATTGAGGTTCTTGATATACTTTGTGTATGAACCTCTAGGTCCCTTTCTTAGTGACATTATATTAATTTACCTAAAGTTCAAGATCAATATCTTGTAATATATTAAATCATGTATAGATAAAGTTGTTAATGTCACAATGATGATAACCACCTACCGAAACTCACTATATAATATAATCCCATAGTATTTATATCTCATAAAGCATGTTTCAGAAAATGTGTCACCAACATATATGATTGATATATATATTTTTGACTTTATAGAAGTGAACTCACTGATAAAACCGCCAATGACAAGGAATTAATCTGGCAGTCCAATTTCATTCAAAAGGATTGAGATATCTAATTTTATTAATTCAGAAGGGAAAAATAATTTATTTACATATTAATTAATTTTATATCGTTCAGGAATCTATTTAACCATATTAATTATGGTGTTGTATTTTTTGTTAATACATGTTATATATTGTTATTATATGATACATTCTTAATGGTAAAATAGTTCCTTGTGGTAAAGGATGTGTTCCAATGCAGTTCCCAATTTTTTTAAAAGTGGTAGTGCAACTAGATACATATAGAGATTGAATATTTGTTTTTAGAGTAAGAATATCTGGTTTTAATGTATTGGAGACACAATCCAATATTTTATTTGTAGTTCACAACTAATGAGATATATGATAAAGGTTTTTGGATGAAAATTTCAAGTAATTTGAAGTGTCACTAGTGCAAAAACCATTTTTTACGTTAGTTATTTTTTATTTTTTACGTCGGTTTTTAGCCGATGTTAATACATATGACATTATAAATATTATTTTTTACGTTGGTTATTTAAAAACCGACATAAAAAACATAACATCGCGATGTTTATCGCATCAGTTATTTAATAACCGACCTGAAAAACCTGGGGGGAGGGTTTATCACATTGGTTATTTAATAATAGGCATGATAAACCTGTGTGGGGGGTGTTTATCATGTCCATTATTAAATAAATGACATGATAAACACCCGTGGATTGGTTTTTAATATCGGTTATATAATAACTGACATGATAAACCATTTCCCATGCCTTTATCTCATCGGTTATTAAATAACAGATGTGAAAAACTAGGGGGGAGGGTTTATCACGTCAGTTATTTAATAACCGACGTGATAAACTAGTGCAAGGGGTTTTTATCACGCACGTTATTAAATAACCGATGCGAAAACCAGGGGGGAGGGTTTATCACATCGGTTATTTAATAACTGACGTAGTAGTCCACTTCTCTCCCCAGAAACAACCAGAAACCAAACCATGAATTCGTACCAGAAAAAAAGAATTAGACCAAAACAAGAACAAAAGAAAAATTAAGCATTTAAATTGATAAAATTTAAAACTTACCCAACTGGACAGTCCCCCACCACCCCTTGGACAGCCCCCACCACCCTTGGATATCCCCCCTCACCACACTGAACAACCCCCACCACACCCCTGGACACCCCCACACCCCTGGACTACCCCCGACCACCTGGACAACCCCAAACACCCATGGACATCCCCAACACCCCCTGGACAACCCCCATACCCCTGGACAACCCTTACCCTCATGTATACCCCACCCCCTGGACAGCACTCCCACACCCCTAGATAGCCCTCCCACACCCCTAAAACAGGACCATAAAGTTACCAAAAATAGACCAGAACCCCCTCACCCCACTGGACTGCCCCCACCACACCCCTAGACACCCCCACCCACACCCCTAGACATCCCCACCCTCCTATATACCCCCATCCCTGGACAGCACTCCCACACCCCTAGAAATCCCTCCCACACCCCTGAAACAAACAAAAAAGTTACCAAAAATAAACCAGAACCCCCTAACCCCACTGGACAACCCCTGCCACACCCCTGGACACCCCCACACCCCTGGACTACCCCCCACACCCTGGACAGCCCCCAACACCCCTTGAGAACCCCCACCCTCCTGGAGAACCACCACCCCTGGACTTCCCGACCACCCCCTGGGCAGCCCCCCACACCCCTAGACGCCCCCACACCCCTAGACTTCCCCCACCTCTGGAAAGCCCCCAACACCCCTGGACAACCCCCACCATCCTGGACTACCCCACCACCCTCTGGATAGCCCCCCTCACCCCACTTAACAGCCCCTACCACACCCCTGGACACCCCCACACCCATGGACTTGCCCCGACCCCCTGGACAAACCCCCGCACCCCTGGACATCCCCGCCACCCCCTAGACATCCCCCACACCCCTAAATAACCCCCACCCTCTTGTATACCCCCACCCCTTGGAAAACACTCCCACACCCCTGGAATGCCCTCCCACACCCCTGAAACAGACCAAAAAGTTACCAAAAATAGACCAGAAACCCCTCACCCCACTAGATTGCCCCCACCACACCCCTAGACTGCCCCCACCCCTGGGACTACCCACACCCTCCAGGACACCCCCACACCCCTGGAATTCCCCCACCCTTGGAAGCCCCCACACCCCTGGATAACCCCCCCCCCCCCCCCCACCCTCCTGGACACCCCCCACACCCCTAGATTGCCCCCACCCCCGGGACTGCCCCCCACCCTCCTGGACACCCCATGGACACCCACCCTCCTGGACACCCTCTTGGAAACCCCCTTGGGGGGAACGCCACTGGAAGGTACTCATCACTCCCACATGTGATGTTTGAGTTCTCAAAATGTTTCACATGTGGGAGTGATGAGTACCTACCAGCGGCGTTCAGCCCCCCTGAGGGATGGCGGCACCTCCTCTCCCACCCCATGGACTGCCCCCCCATCCCCATGGACACCCTTAACCCCCCACTGGAAAAACTCCCCATCCCACTGGACAACCCTACCACACCCCAGGAAACCCCCCTCACCCCACAAGACACCCCTGGACACCCCCTGGACAGCCTCCCACTCCCCTGTACAGCCCTTCTACCCTCCTGGAAATGCTCCCACCCCCAGTACTTCCCCCACTCTCACAGACACCCAGGACCCCCCCCCCCCCACCGCACCGGATAGCCCTCCCACATCCCTGGACACCCCCACCCCAATGAACACCCCCCACACCCGAGGAACCCCTCCCCCCAGACCAGAATCCATACGAAAAAAACCATCATAATTATACCAAATCAAGAAGTAGAGAAAAATTAAACATTCACATATATAACATTCAAAACATGCACTTTCAACTTCAAAAAAAAAACTAAATCCAACCTAAACAACTTCCAAATACACAATTACAATGAGAATATTCCAAATTACATTTTACACTACAAACAACTAAAACTCAATCAAACTTGTAAAATAATTTGACTATTCCATTTGTAAGTGTTTGATGTCTTGAGCAGTATAGGGTTGAGGGTAATCAAATAGCTACAAATTAAAAGGATAGTAGTTAACGTGTATAATGAATAAATCAAATCGAAATATAATGGCAATGTTTAAAAGGAAATCTTACCAGGTCAAAGTTAACAATTGTCCCATTTGTTATTATTTCATACATAAATCTTAACATATAATATCCGCATTCGATGACACCTTGTTGTTCATGACAATTATGTTCCAATGAGTGTAAATTCAATATATTATTTTTATGTAATAAATCAAAAAGTAAAAATTATAAATGGATATTTACCTTCACATTTACATATTTGATATTCGAACTCCTTTTTTTTCGAAAGTAGACCCATCCCCTGTTAGAAAATAATATGAATGTGGTAAATTTAAAATTCATTATAATATATAAAACTATTGAGAAATTGAAACTTACTTTTCCAACATTTTCTTAAACTTTCCCGCACATCACCATGAACCGAACATATCCAATAAAGTGTTTTCTTCCTTGGAAAAAACACACCTAACATCCAATGATCACTGATAAAAGAAAATTTAAGGTTAGTGGTTTTTTATGTTAAAAGATAATGAACTCATTAAGAGAGATGTGCTTCATAACACTCACAAAAAGTCATCATCCAACATTGTGCGACCATATTCTGTTCAAGTATTTCAGCAATATAAAGCATTATTTGTTCCTCATCCAATGCACATGCTTCAGGGGAAATCAATTGTGGGTCCATGAAGACATATACATCTGTCCGCTCATTCTTCTCATAAATTTTATAGACACCTAATACAAAACAGACATAAGTATACATTTTTAATAAATATAATATAGGGAAATGGTGTTAAGACTTATATGGAAAAAATTTACACCACATTGATGCCCAACTTATCTCTAGTAACATGATCCATGATATCAGTTTTCACAATCCCCACAGTTATTGCACATCCACAAAAATGATCTTCCATTGGAAACTCATAATGAACCACCAAAAAATTTGAATATTTTGGCAATATGTCAAGATACCCGACCCCTCCTGGACAACCCCCACCCCTTGGAAACCCCAGCCCTCCTGGACACCCCACCCCTCCTGGACACCACCACCCACCTCCTACCCCCTTGGAAACCCCCTGGACTCCCCCCAACCCTCTGGACAGCCCCCCCAGAAAACCACCAAACCCTCTGGATAGGCCCCCACCCCCTTGGACAGCCCCAACCCCCTTAAACACCCCCACACCCTGGGACCCCCCCACACACCCCTGGACCCCCCCACATCTATGGACACCCTGGACACCCCTAACCCTTTGGACAGCCCTCCGAACCCTCTGGACACCACCCCCACCCACTTGGACACCCCCTGGACACCACCTTCCCTTAGAAATCCCCCACCCCTCTGGAAAACCCCCACCCCCTGGACAACCCCCACCCCTCTAGACATCACCCCCACCCCCTTGGACACCCCGACCCCTTCTGGACACCACCCCCACCCCTACCCCCTTGGACACCCCCTGGACACCCCAAACCCTTTGGACAACCCCCACCTCCTGGAAAACCCCCAAACCCCTTGGACAGGCCCCCACCCCTTGGACAACCCCCACCCCCTTGGACATGCCCCACACCCTTGGAAACCCCCACCCATTGGACCCCCCACACCCCTGGACTGCCCCCCCCCACCTCCATAGACACCCTGGAAAACCCCCAACCCTCTGGACAACCCCCAACCCTCTGGAAAACTCCCAACCCCCTAGACAGCCCCAACCCTCTGGACAACCCCCCCAGAACCATGGGATTTGAACCTCAAGCTACTAGTTTTATCATATCTGGGGATTTTAACCTCAAGCTACTAGTTTTGGTATCATGCCATTATTCAAAATGAGAACCATGAACTGTATCTCCTGCTAGTCTAAAATTCTCTATTGTTCAATGAATCGGGTTTTAATAGCATATTAAGACTTATAATAGTCCACAAAAATAAGCGACATAAATAGTTTATGGAACAACAAAAAGTGATACCCAAAATAGAAACAACCAATGATCCAAAAAAAATATTCCACCATGAAAAACATATATACTTATAAAATAAATCACACTGGTACACAAAATGGGTGTATCACAATGATTTAGATATAAATTGCAATAGTATAGTTGAATGAGATCATTAGTTTTCAATGACAACAAATATTACCATAAATGTAGGGAATCCGCAAAACAAAAACAAACGAAATAGAAGTAGGTGAGGCTTACTTGAATATTGTGAGTTGATCTAAAAGATCTGGTGATAATAAATAAGATGATTATTGAAAAATGAGGTAAGAGGGTTTGAAATCGAATAATCTTACCTAGTTTAGAAAAAATCGCAAAATGTAAATATAGACTATCTGAAAAAAACGAACGAAATAAAGTCGTGGGAGGCTTACCAGAGTGTTGTTAGTGGAGATGATAGATCTGAGGAGAGAAAAGATGATAAACGATGATGGAAAAACGAGTTTAACAAAATGAGATCAAAGAGTTGATTCTAGGTTTTCCGCGTGAGAGAGACGAGTTGTAGGTCCGTTGATCGAAAAATCAGAAATGACAATCCACGGGGTGTGATAATTTTTTTAAATGTTTTATAACGTTGGTTATTTAATAACCGGCGTTATAAACTATTTTTTATTACATTTATAATGTCGGTTATTATAATAACTGACATTATAAATGTATCAGATACTGAATTTTTTACGTCGATTATTTTATAACCGACGTAAAAAAATCCACATGTTGGTTTTTTACGTCGGTTATTCTATAACCGACCTAAAAAACACATCATAAACCACAAGTTTTTACGTTGGTTATTTTATAACCGACATAAAAACTTCTGTGTGTTGGTTTTTTACATCGGTTATCAAATAACTGATGTCAGAAAGGCCTCAGATTCCACCTTTTTTACGTCGGTTATTTTATAAATGACGTAAACAATTCGTTAGATACCTCATTTTTACATTAGTTATCAAATAGCCGACATAAAAAATTTACTCTTAGTATTTTTATGTCGTTTATAAAATAACCGAAGTAAAAAACCACATATCATAGATTTTCACATCGGGTATATATAACAGACTTGAAAAATGGTGTTGTTAAAAACGTTTTCTTCACTAGTGTGTTTAATAATGGTTTAAGTTTTCTTTGAACAACCTTGAAGTCATTTAAAATGAAGTCTATAATTTTATTAAAAATATGAATTTTTGTGGATTGTAAGTCTTTAAGTGTTTCATATAAATTATAGTTAAGGAAGAAAATAATAAAATCAATGAGAATATGACTTTCATAGTGGAGATCCAGACATTAAAGTATTGTATGCATTTAGGTAGAGCATATGAATTTGCACCGTATGAATTTTATGTAAATATCATAACATGATTTTTTTGGATCATATGAATTCACCATAAGAACTTGAGTTGATCATATAATTTTGAGTTTTAGTGTTAGAATTTAGAGGATGAATTTTTATTAAACAAGTATGTTTTGGTCATTCTGTGACTTAGAGACTGTATAACATTAAAGTCATATAAGAAGTGTCATATATAGGATGATCATATAAATTCACCATATCATATGACTTTCAATTTCATATGATGAACTAAAAGATAATGAATCTGGATGATGAGGAGAAAAAATCCATAACACTGAATGTTTTTCATTATAATTTATAATATTTAAAATGATGAGGTGGACCACAATATATTTCATTTTTGGTAACTATTTTGATAATATCATAATATGATAAGGTCGAAAGTTCGGCATGGGAATCTTTAAGACATAAAAAACATCATGTAGCTACTTGATTCATTAATATATGGAAGCTATGATGTTTGTGGATATATTGACGTTGTTATAATTTAAGTACAACATAAAGGATCAATTGCAGATTCTTAAGGATAAATTGAAGCAAGAAATAGACTAGAATTTAATGAGTTTTAATGAGTCAATTAATGTCACCAAGATTTAAAGATATTTCCATAAATATTATTGAAAAAATATTCACATAATATTATGTGAATATAAATATAAGGAAATATTGAAAAAATAGATTTTATAATTTTGAGAAAGAAGATACAATACACTATTATATCAAAGTAAAATATCCAAGAAAATCCACAAGATATTATTATGTTAAAAAGAGGAATAAGATCAATTTCTTTGGAGTTTATGTGGAGGATCAATGCTTCATAATTGGTAATTATTCAAAGAGAATCATTCTATTAATGAACTATTATAACTGTTCAGTTTCAGAAGTTATATGAGTTTATGCTCATACCATTTCCCATGTTCCTTTTGATAATAATAAGGCATATGTGTGCGTGGGGTAATAACCATGATACACCAAGAAAATAGTCATCCTTAAAGGTGGTGAAACTCATTAGAAAATTTGATATGTCAATTTAATTTTCGTATTAATGAGAATCATGAGATAGAGGAATTAAAAAATCATGGAGGTTTATGGGGATTTAAATAATTACACACACATATTTACCCCCAATTAGTGTGTATCACTCTTGGTGTGAACCAAAATTTGGTATTAGATCCTAGGTATACTCTCTTGTATTTCTTCAATCATTTGGTATAGATCATCACAACCCCATTTACAAAAAATGAATCCCAAAATTTTATGGAAAAGGGATTCATTTATCGAAAGAGATAATGGTAACTTATATTATTTATTTGGGGATCATTTTTCTTGATTCCATTTAATTTGAGTTCATTACACTAGATAAAACTTTAGCATAGTCATTGACTAATGAAAGAAATTTTGAAAATGATGGTGTGGTAGGAATGGTTTATTGTCTACTTTATTAGAAAAGGAGTCAAAAAATTTCATGGGATATAGAATTACTAATTTTATTTGGATGAAACTTTATAGAATTTATGTAGGAAATAAAAAGGTTAAATAAGAAAAGATAAAAATTTGTAAAAAATAGTTTGAAGATATTATAATATAGGAGGATTAAACTATTGATGAATTCTTTAGCTGTATAAATTTGATTTTTAAAACTATTAAAGGGTTTATAGAAGCACTTGAAGTACTTACCATAGTAAAAAATGAATGTGAGAATATTTCAAGATAAGTTTTATATTAATATCTCATCTCTATAAGATAGGGATCTTGATTAATTTACCATCAATATACTTCACAAAAACCTTATTAATTATGAAATAATAATGGGACTTCTCTTATAAGTTAACATATATGGGAAAAGGAAATTGATTTCAATTTTTTAAAAGGTATGAATATATAAGAGAAAGAAGACTTCTTGATTAAAGAAGAAAATATGTAATATTATACTAAAACTCTTTCTATCATATTAAAAAACTTCACAATATAAGGAATAGGTAAATATAAAGGTAATAATATATTCAAGTGTTTTAAATTCGGGAAGGTTTGTAATTTCTTAAATAAATTACCTATGAAAAATAGATGAGAAAATGAAAATTAATAAGCTACTAGGAAAACAAAAACTAGGATATATCTATCCCATTCTTAGTCAAAAAGAAACAAGAAGTTTTCTCTGAGTCACTTGAGAAAGAACTTTATGTCAGCTAAGGAACGTGTATCTAAATGTTAATAAAGTGGTTTTCATGACAAAGAGGTTCATTGAGGTGAAACTCAAAGAGTTATCATTTCCCTAGAGGAATAATAAGTGACCCAATTAGATGAAGAGTTACAATACAACAATGAGTTTACTGTAAAATAATGAATGATTAATAAAGAATATACTAATATAATGTAAATAAAAATGTGTCTGAAAGAAATAGAAAGGCTAAGTGAAGAAAACTATATTGATCCAAACTTTATGTACATAAATATTACCACCTATTAGATTAATATTCAATATATAACATTAATTTCCATGTTAGAACTATAAAGGTTTAGTGTCTTTAGAGACATGGATACCTAAAAAACTAGTACATGAAATCTTTTCATAGTCTCCGACTAAGTTCTTGACAACTATAACCCTTATTAGAAAAATTACACATAAAACAATTCTTCATATCCTGGAAAAAATTAAACCTAATAAAGAATGAGATATTAAGCTCAATAATAGTAAATATAAGAGATATCAATCAATGATCATATGCAATCATAAGATAAGAATATGGATATGAGAACATGGTAATAACTTATAATAATAACCCAAATTAGTCAAATATATTTAATCATGGATCATAGAATAATATTTTTCAATTAAAATAAATAATACATAAGAGTGAATAATTATCAATAGTCAATTATAATCCATGATAACATATCATAAGAAAATGGCATTAGTTTGCGGTATACACATAAGCAAAGAAAGTCATTACCTTATTCAAGACTCATAGATAAAGATATCATGGTGTATTGGGTTTAATTCATATTCCATAATTTTTTAGTCAATGTTCACTCCCAATACTATCATAGTGGACCAAGTCCTATACCGAACTGGGTTTACTCCACATTTTAGTCCTAACTATCTCATGAGATATCCATCATTACCCAATACATTATAGGGCTATATAATTCTAGGTCTACCCATCACATAATGAAAAACATATATATGTGTTATAAATGATTATAAAAAAGTCATAATATCACCATTTCATAACCCTTGTAAAGGAAACAAGTTTCATAAACATGAAATCATTTCATTATAACATAACCTAGGAAAAAGAAATGATTTTTATAATGGTTTCATTATAACTTAATTAATCTATTAGAAAGAAAAAAGTTTGATATAATCATAATCATAATCCATCTAATGAAATAATATAGATGATATCATAAGATCATATCTCTAGTAGAGAATAAAAATCCTTAACATATGTTGTTATAGATGAAAAATATCTTTAAAATATCATTCAAACCTTTCTTTGAAATCATAAGAAAATATACTTTTATTTTAGAAAATTTTTTAACTAAAAAATCCCAGAATATTAAGAAAATAATTTTCTTTGAAAACTACCAAGGAAAATTTTAAATGAATATTCAAATAAAAGAATAATCATGATGATAGGAAAACTAGTTCATGCCGTATATGTTAAAAGAAAACATTCCTTTCACACTTTTGTAAAAAATGTAAAAAATGGCTTGTTTAGAAAAACATTAGAAGGATTTTTCTGAAACATTGTAAATAAACTCAATGGTTGTGAAAATGGTGTTTTTAAAACATTTAAATTTTATATTATAACTTTCATAAAACAATTTTTAATAGTATAGACATAAAATAAAAATTTTATTGACCAAAGTGGAAATAAGCTTGTTTTTTTATTTTAAAATATTTTCTCAATAATTTTAAGTGAAAAATAGAGGAAAATGGAATAAATAACTAAAAAATTAATAAATAACCATATTAGAAGATGATATATGGGGCTTAAAGTTTAATATAAATACAATTCCCATTAATGGAAATTTATGAAATAGAATCCCAAAAAGAAATGAGATTGTAACATAAACCCTTACCACATTTGTATCTTTTGAATCATAAACCCCATGGAAGAAATAAATTAAAATTAATAATTAAATAACATTAATATAGATATATTAATGAAATAACATATAAAATGGTATGTATATACACAACATGAAAGAGATAATTGGTGAATATGACATATGTCTCATAGAAACAAAAGCGAGATGAGAAACCCTTACCTCAAGTTTGACTTATTACGTAAGCACTCTAAACCCATATATATAAAATTAAAATTTATCATAATTCCATAAAGTATCCCTGTAAATACATATAATTTCATATAGGATCGAATTATAAAATTTCAACATATAGTTTTTAATAATTATTTATAAAAATCGATGTTTTTGGATGTTAACTAATTTGTTTTCGTGAAAGTTTCAATTTAATTGTTCTGGTACTTATAATTTGATCATAATTACAAATAATATATAATTTTAATCATGACATTAATATAATATATATTTATTATATACATATTTATTTTCATTAATAAAGTTAGATATATAAAAATGAATTACGTCATTCATAGTAATGGTAGTCCGTATGTACACATGAACATTGTTTTCATTTTTCTTGAAAAAATAAAGAAAGAAAGATATATATATATATATATATATATATTTCATTTTAGAAACATAATTATATAATAAATATAATATTTAAAAATTAAATTCATCATAATAATCAACCATTAATGGTATTTATAGAAAATTAATTATATCTCTACGTGGAGGCGGTAGTCCACACATACACACGAACAATTCATTCATTTCCAATTTTTTAGAAAAGAGGGGGGATAATGGTGGTAAAATAATCATAGTAAAATTTAAATATATTTATGATACTTAATATATTATTTTATAATGAATAATATATATTTAAAGGAGGTATAAGAAGAAAAAAATTGAAAGAGGTCAAGTAAGACGATTACCTTTTCTTCAATAGACCTCATTTAGATCCTTTCTTAAGGACCATTGGAATGGTATTTTAAGAAGAAAAAGAACATATAATTCATATATATGGAAGTTTATAATATAATTTTTAATTTTTTGGTTGATCTAGATGGATCAATAATGTGTTAAGAAAAGAGTATAGTAGGCGCCCTTTTATAAGTGGGGGGAGGGAGACACCTTGAATATTTTAAAGGGTTACAATATTATTAAGTCATTTTCATGGAAAAGAATTTGATAAAAAAATTAAATTCAGATCCTAAGGAAATGAGATTCAAGATAATTTTATCTAATAATAATAAAGATGAAAAATTGTGGCCTTATCACTTATTTTTAACCTAGGTTAATCCAATTTACCATTTTTCTATGGTGATACATTTTTAATGTTTTTACTATTAATTATGACTAATAATTAATTTAAACTTATTAAGTATTTTTAGATATGATGATTAAAAATATTTAACCTGTTACATAGTATTAAATTTCTATAAGTTTCATAAATTCATTTTAAAATAATCCCTTAAAACACAATGAAAATAGTTTTATAGAAAAATGTATTTTTAAGTATATAAATGTTTCTATACCAAAATTAAGCATAATATTGGTTCCAATGAAATTAATTGATTTTATGTTTAATAAAAAATAACTAATGTAATTTTAAAAGCAATTTAATATAAAATTCATCTTTATAAAATACTTAATAGAAAATATAGGTTTATATAAAATTGGTATTTTTCACTATTCAATGTAAAATTAATCTTATAAAATAATTATAGAAATTTTAACTTAAGATAATTTTGATGTGTTGATTTGAAAAATTATTAATTTTTTTATAAAATAAAATATATTAAAGTGGAAAAATTAATTTTAATATCCGTTCTCAAGATGCAATAAAAACTATTTTTTGAAAAAAACATAATTTGGAAGCATAAAATGACTTTATTAAAAACTAAGAACTTATTTATTATAACTTATTATATAAATTTCAATTATATAAAACATTTATAATTATGTTTTCATAAAATTTTGGTTCTTATTCATAACTTTAATTTGACATTGTTGATGCTCCTTTCCATCACAGAGTCTAAACGAATGAAAAATGGGAATACCTTAGCATAAAGTGATTCATCCTTTGAAGAAACATCAAAAATTGAAAAAGGCATGAACACAGATTTTATTCATCATGGGTCACGAAGGTTCCAAGACAGTCTCACATGGTACCTGCGAGCCACATAAGGTCGCGCAGGTGACCTGCACGCCATATTTGATTTTTGCCCGGGGTCTTCAACAGCCTATAAATACCCCTTGTGGGCCCCCCATTTTTGGGATGAAAATTTCCAAAAGCCATATTTAATCTTCCGGTGCCCTAGTCTCTTCTGGAAGTCTTTAGAGCACTTGAAAGGCAATTTATTACCTAGAATGGAAGATCTAAATAGGGGAAACATGGCCTAAGTGATGAAATTCACCAACACCTGCGCGCCTAGGTGTTTAACCCTTAAGGGAAATGGACACACTTGCGTGCCGCCTTATCCCTTCACCAGAACCTACACGCCAATCTTTTCGAAGCCCCTAGGGATAATAATAAGGGCTTGAGCCAAGCCTCACCCAAGTATTACCCTATGGGTTGACCGTCACGCTGGTACCTATGCGTCACGTAGGTATACCTGCATGACCAGGACCTGCGCACCCAAACAGGACCTACGCGCCTACTTTTTTTTGGGTTCCCCTCCAGACTATTCACATCTCATATTCAAATCCACCTCTCCTCATCAAGATTTAGCCTTTAGAACCCTCTTCAAATCCATTTGTGGCATGATTTCTTGGTTGGATTCCTTATTTGAAAGGAATTATGTGGAACATCTCTCAAAACATAGGGATTTACATATCTTTATGTCACTAAGGTTAGAGATTTCAGTCATTCAACCTCATACTTTAAGATGATAAGTCCCTTAACCTGGGCATCCTCCTTAGGAGTATTCCTCAGTCCAAGTTCTCTTAACCTGGGCATCCTCCTTAAAAGTAAGCCCCAAGTCCCCTAACCTGGGCCTCCTTTTTAGGAGTAAGCCCCAGTCTTCAAATTCCCTTAATTTTGGGCCTCCTTCTCAGGAGTAATCCCTAGTCATAATTTCTCTTAACCTAGGCCTCCTTATCAAGAGTAAGCCCCTGTCATAATTTCTCTTAACCTAGGCCTCCTTCTCAGGAGTAATCCCAAGTTCTCAAGTCCCTTTAATATGGGCCTCCTTCTTAGGAATAAGCCCCGATCATAATTTCTCTTAAACAGTATTAATGTCTTTTGATTTGGACTTCCTTTTCAGGAATAAAACCCAATCATAAGTCCCCTATAATTTGTGCATCCTTATCAGGATTAAGTCCTAAGTTAAGTATCCAAATCTCCATAAAGCACATATACCTTTATGGACCTTGTTCCCAGGTTACTTCCCTGAAGTAAATCCCAATCCTCATCTATCTTAGGTTGTCATACATACATAATCCCCACATCATTTCTTATTATTGCATCTTTCATGGCACAATCGTCAGGTTTTACCAATACCTCTTGTTTCTCACACCGAGTATGACTCACGTTAGCTTAGAGCGTAAAAGTAATTATGACATCTTTCTTTGAGCCATCAATCATGCATAAACATCATACTCCCTTACTCAAACTACATGGGTTCTGATTCCTTCTCTAAACAAGGTTACGTAGGTAGCCCATCTATGGGTACAATCCCAACTCTGAAATAATCCATGTCCTTCTGAATGAAAATAAACTTCAAGTGCCCCGCTGAGTGGCTTTAAAACTAGTATGGTTATCATAATGACCAAGAGATTTCTATATAATGTGTTGAAGTATACCATTGACTAAGAATCTCTAACAAATACAGATGATTCTCTATCAATGAAGAACCTCCAATACATATGAAAGATTATCTAAATCTCCTAAATATCAATAATGGATTGTTAGATCTAAAGGAAATCTCATTTTAATACTTGGTAATTTAATAAGGATTCACGAACATAATTTAAATCTATAAAGAGAGTTCTGAAGTAGACAATAATTCCCCACAAAAAGGTGTGATGAGTCCGACCTCCCATCCTCTCAACCAATGCAAATTCTTAAGCCTCATCGGTTCACAAGTAATGAGCACATAACTTTGAAAAGTAGGTCCAAATGGATATAGAATCATTAGATGTTTCTGGTTCTACGAACAAACCCGATAGAAACCAATTGGAATTTTTGAACCTTAAACAAATGAGGTCATCCCCAATTCCAGAGGGAAAAAAATGGTGAACCCGACGTGAATCCTTAACCAAGTTAATGATGTATTACTTATTTGTTAGGCCCCTATTTAAACTCAATGAGAGAGCCAACAAAACAATCAATAATATATGTGCTCATCCAAAAGATGTAGTGGACAAACTTATCTTGATTATGTCTGTTATATCAAACATGCAATCTTTTCCAAGATCTTCTGCGTTACAGAAATGGCTTCTCATAAGTTCACACCTGTGAATACCTCTGCTGTGAATGCCTCTGCTGCTACTCCTGCTGGATCATTTTCTACTCTGAGGATGACATCACCTACTCAGCATCTTCAACGCTAGGTATCAAATGCATTGGTTATGGAATACCATCAACATGGTACCATTCATACTCTGTAGGCCGCTCGATAATCCCTCCAAGTCAATAATTCACTGTGGTTGTCCGGACAGTGATGCCCAGCGATTAAGAAGTAGGTGGTGCCAACCACCATTTCCAATCGTTTCGGGTCATTATCCCCAGAAGAAAATCACCAGTCCCTCCCATATTTTGGGGAGGTGAATGAGAAGGTCACTCAAGGCCTTAATTCAAGGAAACATGAGTCCTTCCCGAGGGATCCCACCAACAATCACCGCCACAATCGTGCGGTAGTGCGCCCTCAACATGATGAGGGTGTCATCTCCAGGTGTTCGGATTAGGTTCCTCGAACTCGAGCAGGCAAGACGAACCACCAGAGGCGACGACCGATCAATAGTGAGATGGTTCTTATCTATTCCATTTCTGAAGAAGTCCATCAAACCAATTTGATGGAAAATAACGAACGGGTATACTCACCCTTCCGTCCTGATGTTACTGCCCAACAGACTCGTTTGGCAGCAACACACCAATCCCGCCAGGAAATTCTGGCGGAGTATTATAGGTAGGAATATACACCTATTTATAACTCATCATCTAGTCAGTAGTCTCGTCTGAATAAAACCAAAGAAGGTCTCCAATTTAATATGTTGGAAACTGATAAGCAGGAACATACACCTGTTTACAATCAACAATTCTATCAGCAGTCTCGTCTGCCATTATTAAAGGAAAGTCATCAACCATACTTTATGAGGAATAAAAATCAGGCACATAAACATGCCAATATTAATAAAGCCTACCAACAGTCTCATTTGGTAGCATTCAGAGAAGTCAGTCGGAAAGTCCCGACGAAAAATTTGGAGCAGACTCAACTCTCTGCCCCCACACTTGAGTACTGTCATAATTCACTGGCAGGAAAACGAGGATAGGAACAAGAAAACACACCTAATCCAAGCACAGAATGGACGTATATTGTTGTTCCAATAACTAAAGTCACCAAACACATTCTAACAATGGTGAAGGAGTAGAAGCAAATCCCTACTCATATTCTGGATGCCTGGCAAGATATTATAACAGATTCATCGGCATCACAGGGAAAGAAATGAAAATCTATCCCCACCATTGGAGTGAAACATCAACAGTTCACTCCGGAATAGACACACACCTCTGTTCCAGTCCAAGAGGGTTGTGGGGCATACTCCCCCATGTCATGCATACAACCAAGTCAGGCCCATACACCAGATTTGAGTGGAGATAATCAACCTAACCAGACAATTTCTCCTGAGCAGGCACAAACACCTGTCCATAATGAACACTTTCATCAACAAGTGGTTCCTAAAGTGAGTAAGAAGGTGTCTAAGAAGAAGACCCACCCAGCACAACCAAGAAATCAAGGGAAAATCTGTAATATGTCATTTCTCGATGCTGAAGTTCTTGAAGCCCTCAAACAATTATCTATTGGAATTCAAGATTCTACTCTCTCATTTCTTAATAGTGGGAACATTAGTTCTGAAGGTCGACACTTCCTCATGAAGGCTTGATTCATGACAATTCGGTCAATATCAAAGTTCCATCTTCAGATGAGAGTCACGATATCCCTCTGTGTGGCCAGAATATCAAGGAGCAAAATGTTTCATCTTTTTCTATAACCCACCATGGTGGTCCTCCCCATGATGATAAATTTAGCTGCAAAATTCATCTCCGCAGTAGTAATTCGGATTGACTAGAAAATTCTTCAAAGGACAATGCAGTGAAGAGAAAGCCCTCTTATCTTGAGGCACTTGAAAATGTGAAGCCAGTCATGTTTGTTGCTTTACCATTAGCAGGTGAAATACTTTCTCAATCAAAAGATAGCCCGGGGTGTAGGTCATTCTCCGCACCACCCCTGGGTCTTTCATCTTCTAGTTTGATAAATTAATTCTCTACCGGTCTTGTTGAATCTGATGAATCAACAAGGAAGAACCAGCTCTGGTCTAATCAGGTAGAAGAATCTTCATTGATTGATAAAGAGAAAGTGATGAATATGAGAAAACAACTGGTAAAAGGTGAAGTGCCAGTCCTGTTTTGGCATTTGGATGACTCTTAGTATGACATTCCAGAGATGTTGACGGAAGATGGAATTCATGATATTCATCTAAACATATGAAAAATTCTTTTTCAGTTGAAAAAGAAAATATTATCTTATGATGAATATGAAAATGATTTCAAGATAATATAAGGGTTGCAATGCCAAATTTACTTGGCATCTCTCTCAGTTTCTCGATATCCGAAGGCTGAAAAGAAGCAGAGATCCCTTCAGTGTTCATGCCTTGGCGCAATGAGAAGATTTCACCAGTTAATTGCCAATTCCCCATCTGGTATTCATATCAGGGGATGGGGTATCCATGGAGAACTAAATTTCACTGTACTCTCCAGCCAACAAAGCCCACCGAAAATGGTCTCATGCAATGTTATTGCCCATGGCCGACCACAACCAATTGGATTTGTTTGTAATCAAAGGCTTGCTCAAGAACATGCCTCAACTATTTCTTCTCAAAATCAGGAATACAGAGAAAAAGTTGTTGAATTACTCCTACATCAAGAAAACTAGAATATCAAACATGCTTCTCATTTAGAGAGTGTACATCATCAAGTGACAGAAGTGTCAGAAATCATCCAATGGTCATATTTTGCAAGGTGATTTGAGTGGATGTCAGTTGATGCATCCAGCCAATTTCCGGACTAAAGTCCGTTAGATCAGGAGATATTTCAAGAAATTCCCAGATTTAACAGCTCAATAACTACCCCAGCTTGCCATACTGGGGACTCTTTTAGCCCAACACTTGGAATTAACAAATAGGATTTGAGGAGTTGAGTAGGAACAGCAGGAACAGCCCCAGTCCACAGGACTGGGGACTTTTTCAAATCCTCAATCTCTCCCTCAGAGAAAGTTAGTTTTCTATCGATTAGGGAAGAAGCCACAAGAGGAATGAAGAGCTGAATTATCAGGAGATTCCCTCCAAATTACGTTTTGTCAAGAAGTTCCTGAGGGATCAAATCAGCAAAAGGCAATGTCTCATCAAGGACATGGAAGAAGACAATATCGTAGAAATGCTGATTGAAGGGATGAAATGTGTTACGCATCAATTAATTTCATCAATACCATTGTTGGAGATCCCCCAGATGAGGCTCACTTAGAGGGATTAGATGAAGAATTTCCTGCTCAAGAGGCTGTGCACACAGAGGAAAATGAAGAAGGTGTGCGTACACGAAACCAAAGGCTTACCCAGAATCTAGGTATTCCTTCAAGTAACCCACTTCCCCATCTTTGAAAGGGATCCAACAAGGGGAAAGGAAAGAATCTGGTAACATCCCATCCTTCCACTAGAGAAGGCCAATTTCTCTCATTAGAGAAAAGGTTTGCAGAACAAGAGGAAGAAATGAAGGAATTAAGGAGGTTGAATGCAGAACTACTTCAAGGTAGTCTTCCTCCTAAGCGTGCTAGAGTCAGTCAGCCAAGGGAATTTGTTGAAGCCACTGAGATGGATCAAGAATATCCTCCTCTACTAGTACACCCTCATAGGTCCAATCCTATGGGTCATGCGCAACAACAATCGGTGGTGCTACCATCAGTTGCAGTACCATCCACCATACCTGTCCAAGCTCCAGTTGTTGCACCTGCTCAAGTACAATCTCAACCGAATGGTTCTCAAAAGTTAATAACTAATATTGAGTCATTAACAGCTCGGTTGGAAGCTATAGAGGGAAAGTGTGATCAAATTCAACCAGAAAAGAAAGCTTACCATGAATGGGTTGATGCAATTCCTCCCCCATCAAATTTTGCAAGTACCAATTTCCTAATCTTTAATGGTTTTGGAGTCCCAGATCAACACTTAACACATTTTGTTTCTCATTGTGATCCTATGATGGGAACCCCTCGGCAATAGGAAGCATTTAAGCTCAGGTGTTTTGTACAGTCATTACAAGGGCCTGCTTTTGTCTGGTATACAATCTTGCAATCTCGGTCAATTACCGGATGGGAGGATCTCCGTCAACGATTACTTCTTCAATTCAACTCAACGTTGCGAAATAAAAAAGTTTTTGATCTTACAAACTCTAAGAAAAGGATAATAAATGGGTTTCAGATTTCATTGCTCGCTGGAAGGGATTAACATATTACCTGAGTTTAACACTCCCTCAAGAAGAGTTGTTGTCAATCTGTGTGGCAAATATGCGTGATGAATTACGCACACCATTGATCCCTATGAAATACACAATAGGGTTTTGAGACCTTACTTCGATCACTCAGTATATTGTAGACTCTATTATGAAGACTAAGGATAAAGCTCATGTAATTCCATCAGCTCCAGAAAGGAGAATGGGTAAAGTAGAGACTGCTACAATTAATCTTAAATAAGCACCTGTACCTGCTTCTACTTCAAAACCATCATCTTATCGAAAGGATCCACCTCCTGAGGGTCAACAACAGAGGTTGTTTCATCAATATGATCAAAGAGATCAAAGATAGAAACAATTTAAGTATCTGAAGAGAAAATTTTAGTCTTTCCAAAATGAACAAGTTCCTGGTTACATAATTTCGGCTCTTGAAAATAATTTGGTTCAATTTCCAAGGCCCAAAAGGCCAAATAAGGAAGGAGATTAAGACTGTCCCAACTATTTCCCATTTCATCAGATGTTGGGGCATCCCATTCAGGAGTGTTTTTTCTTCAAATATCTCCTACAAAAAATGTTGGACTTAGGACAAGTTAAATTTAATGCTTCTTCATCTCAGGTAGCATGTGTTACTGCTACAAATCCAGAGGAAGAAGGCGAGTGGAAAGAAGTCAAAAACAAAAATGCGCAGAAATATGAGGATTGGATGGTCAGGAAAATGATCAACCAAACTCCTGCCTTTTTGAGAACGCAATTGAAGAAACCAATTGTGTCTTCTACTATGAATCCCATAGCAAAACCCTCTTCATCAGAGGGAAAATCCTCAAATAAAAGGCATAATTCAATGAAAGAGGAACAATCAGAAAAAGATGAAATCGTGTCAAATCAAAAGTTTTCTTTGACTCTGGAAGATTTTATGCCATCTACTTAAAAACCAAGGGCACCATCCCACCAAATGGCACAGCCTAAATTGGCTAATCTGTCCAGGTATTCATCAGATGAAGAGTTGATATTTGGTTCTGTTAACATGATTCACTTAACAGATCCTTATGCCAGCCACAATTTTGATTGTTATGATCCTGAGTTCCCTGTATTAAACAGAGGAATTAGAGGGAGTTCCATAGGTCTCAGATACAGAGGAAGACATGGATATCCTAGAAGCCACTATTCCAATTCTACCCATGGTTGAACTCTATATGCAGTAGAAACTCGTGGAAGAGCCCTTAAACAGGCTCAACAAGAACAAGAAAATTCTTCCACCAAGAGCAGATTCAATCCTGGCACAATTATTCTGGAGGATCGGTTAGAGGTTACACCATCTTCCTCTCAGCAAGTAAATAGACCTAATCAGTCTAATATTCCAAAGCCAGGAGTACTTCCAACTCCTACCCCGATACAAGATGCATCTACTTCCAAAGCATCAATTTCTAAGGAACCTGAAAAACCACATGTTCCTATTGGGAAACACAGACCTTTGGATTAAAAATATGATTTCTTGAATCATTTGGCCTATGTACCGTCTATGTTATCAATTCTGGATGCCCTGAATCTATCAAAGGATCTTCGGGAGGCACTCATCGAGGCTTTGTCAAGTGCTCAGGAATTCGAAACTAAAATTATTACAGCTGAAGACTACCATGTTGAGAATGGTCCTGCAGAATGCCATGCGGTGATATATTTTATAGATGAAGATGAAGAGGATGTCGTGCATGGACATATTAGACCTTTGTACTTATCTAGAAAGGTAAATGGTGTAGACATCTGAAGAGATTTCATTGATAATGGTTTATGAGTCAACCTCATCCCCATTCGTACACTTTGTCGATTGGGCCTCACAGAATCTGATTTATCTCCTTCTACTTTGATGTTTCAAGGATATGATAAAAATGAACATTAACAACTGGGCGAGATTACACTCAGAACTCATTTTGGAGATCTTTTATCCAATTCAGATTTCATTGTTATTGATCATGACACAGCCTTCAACATCTTGCTTGGAAGACCCTGACTACATCAACATGCGACTATCCCTTCATCATACCATCAATGTCTCAAATATTGTTTCAATGGTAAAATTGAGACATTTTATGGTGATAAATCCCCATTCAAGACATGTGAATCTCAATACATTGAGGCGGAATTGTACCACATAAAGGGAAAGGAGAAATCCACAGCAAAGGAGGTCACCATGGTTAATGCTCCATATGGTTTGGAAAAGATTCCCGTAAATCCATTTACACATGTGAGTACAGATTATGTGTTTCCTATCAGTCAAATTGACAGGATAGACCGAAATCAAAATACTCTTATGGAAACTTCCATAATTTCAATTATGGAAATCAAGCCAGATATCATGGGAGAAATTCGTGACTCACCAAGAAATGATGAAAGCTCAAATGGAGATGTATTCATTTTATCCGCTGAAATTCATCAAGTCTATACTTCGCCAACCAGGTGAGAAAAAGTTATATCAATGTAAGAGGTGAACGATTATGTCGATTCTCAATCCATAATATCCCCTTTATTACCCAAGGAAGACCCTTCATCATCAATTGGGTCAGAAATGGAAGCTTCTTCTTCAAGATGTTAAAATTTTAACATATCTTATGATCATGGAAATTCTACTTCCTCATCTACTATGCATGTAGAAATAAAATAAATAACATATGTTGAATAAGAAGAGGAATATCTCAGGGATGCTCCTATAGTATTTGAAGAGGGTATATTTACCACTGTGGATGAACTCAGAGAAACAAATCTGTGTACAAAAGAAGATCCACACCCCACTTTAATTAGTGTGGCCATGACTCTTGAAGATCAAGAGATATATATTTCATTTTTAAATAAAAATTGAGATATATTTTCTTGGAACTATACAAGGATGTCAGGGCTTGATCCTGATGTTTCTACTCATCGTTTGGGTTTTCCAGAAGAACATCGAGGATTTAAGCAAGCGGCAAGAAGAACACACCAGCTTATGCTTCCAAAATTGAAGCTGAAGTGGATAATATTATCAATGATAACTTCATTAGAGAAGTTCAATATCCCAAGTGGTTGGATAATATTGTCCCTGTGAAAAATAATAACGGACAAATTATAGTTTTCATTGATTTCATAGATCTTATTCGGAATTGTCCTAAGTATGATTTTCCAGTTCCGATTATAGAACTCTTAATTGATGCAATAGATGGTTATGAAGCACTTTCCTTCATGGATGGATATTCCAGGTATAATCAAATCTAAATGGATCTAGAAGATGAAGAATCTAAAGCCTTCAGAGCCACTCATGGTGTGTTTTGCTATCAAGTAATTCCCTTTGGCCTGAAGAATGCAGGCTCAACTTATCGGCGTTCCATGCATTGTATCTTCAAACCCTTTTTAGGTAATTTTGTTAAATGTTATGTGGCAGATTTGGTGGTTGAATCTAAACAACGTTCTAATCACTTGGATGATTTGGAAGTCATATTCCACAAACTTTGGCAACATAATTTGAAGATGAACCCCTTAAAATGTGCTTTTGGGGTAACCTCAGGAACATTTCTCGACTTTGTTGTACACCATCGTGGTATCGAATTTGATCCTGAGAAGACAAAGTCAATCCTTGTTTTGTTACCTCCTCGGAATTTGAAATAATTGAGAGGAATTCAAGGACACTTGGCCTATATTCAGCGTTTCATCACCAATTTGGCAGGAAAAATTTTACTCTTCACCAAATTGATGAATAAGGGAGTCACTTACCGGTGGACAGAATAATGTCAAGAAGCATTCAATATTCTCAAGAAATATTTCTTGTGTACACCGGTATTAATGACACATGTTGAAGGAAGACCACTTATTATTTATGTGACAGCCTTAGAGCGATCATTGGGAGCCTTCCTTGCTCAAAAGAATGATACTGGGAATGAAAATAGCCTTTACTATCTCAGTCGGACTATGCTTGAAGCATAAACCCAATATTCAAGTATCAAAAAGTGTTGCCTAGCATTAATCTTTGCAGTTCAGAAGTTGTGACACTACCTCCAACATCATGAGGTCTAATTGGTATCTCGCAATATCCCGCTCAAATTCATCCTTAGTTGTCCGATGCTTACAGGATGTCTGGAAAGGTGGGAAGTTATTTTTCAGTAATTTGATATCCAGTATGTGTCTCAAAAGGTGATAAAGGGACAAGATCTAGCTGATTTCTTTGCTGAACCCCCTTTAGTAGAAGATACATCTTCAGATATTGAACTTCATGAGGATGAAGTCTTCTCTATTCAAGATAGTCTTAAAACATGGGAAATGTACTTTGATGGTGCTTCAAGAAGTCCAACAGGGAAGAAAATGGAAGATCCTAAATTCAACAAAGTTGGGTTAGGAATTGTGCTCATTTCTCTAGAAAAGGCAGTGTTACCCTATTCCTTCTCATTGTTGGAAGGTGGTACAAATAATGATGAAGAATACCAAGCTCTCATCACAGGATTGGAGTTGGAACTTTAGGCACAAGTGATTCACTTAAAGGTGAAAGGTTATTTAGAACTTGCAATCAAACAAGTCAATGGGGATTATGCCATCAGAAAAGAAGAATTAATCCCATTTTATGATTACGTCACAGTGTTAATGGATGAATTTCCTTCGGAACCGACATTTTCTTATGTCCCGCAATCAAAAAATTCCCAAGATGATGCACTGGATAATATAGCTACAACTCTGGTAGATCCAAATCGGGACGAGACAATCATCAGTATTTCCCACCGTCATACAATTTCACCTTATGTTCAAAAAAGAACAGAGGAAATCAATGAAATTAGTCCCATCTCTAAACCATATGGTCATACTACAGGATGGATGACACCTATCAGGGAATACCTTCAAAATGGAATACTTCAACCTGATAGAGCTGGGATAGAACAAATCTGGTGAAATATGGTCAATTTTACTCTTTATGATAGCCCTGATCACCTAGAAAAAATTATGTACAAAAGCGGTTTTGATGGAGTTCTCTCTAGAAGCATTGATGGTGCAGAAAAAATGGATGCCATGAAAGAAGTGCTTGCAGGAGTCTGTGGTGCCCATCAGTCTGAACATAGACTATCTGATCAAATTCAAAGGCTTGGATACTTTTGTCCATCAATGATACAAGATTGTGTTCATTTCAAAAATAAGTGTTATTCTTTCCAAGTACATTCCAACATCATTCATCAACCCCCAGATTTGCTTCATACAGCTAAATACTCATGTCCATTTTCCACATGGGGAATGGATATAGTAGGACAGTATCCTTCAGCTACATCCAAGTAGTTTAAGTACATTCTTACTGCTACTAACTTATTTTCCAAATTGGAAAAGGTAATACCTCTCAAAGAAGTTAGTTCTAAAAGCATTGTTAGCTTCATCAAGTTTAACATCAATACCATATTTGGTGTCCCTCATACCATATTGACGGACAATGGCACCAACTTCTGTTCATCTGAGGTAAGGAAGTTGTATCAAGAATAAAAAATCAAATACAACCATTCATCCCGGTATCATGCAGTGGCCAATGGACAAATAGAAACCTTCAATAAGACTCTTTTAAATATACTACAAAATATGGTGGATAAAGATAAGAACTCATGGCCTAAAAAACTCTTTCATTCTTTATGGGCTTATCAGACCACCACCCACACTACCACACGGTCAACTCCATATTCATTGGTATATGGAATGGAAGCAATATTTCCAATTTTGGTTCAATTACCCTTGCTCAGAGTTGACATTTGTGACCAGTCATCTACAGATGAACAATCTCAAAATAAATTGGATGAATTGGAAGAATTATATGAGAAAAGATTGTGCACCTTGCACCACATGGAAGTCTATCAAAATCGAATATCACGAGCTTTCAACATAAAATTTCTTCTTTGTTCATTCATTTAGGGAGAATTGGTATTGGTTCTCAGAACTCCAATGATACCAGGAAAGAAACCTCACAAGCTTGAGCCAAAATGGGAAGGACCTTACTCAATACATAAGGTCTACTCCAATGGAGCTTATTCTTTAATCTCAATGTATAGAGAACTCATCACTGCTCCAACCAATGCTATATTTCTGAAGAAATATTTTGTATAACACAAATACTTTTATGTCCAACAAGATGTTAAACTGGATAATTGTCAGTCCATGCATATGACCTTAAAATATTTGCACCATCTTCCAACATGACATTAAAATATATTGTTACCCTTACGTCTAACATGACGTTAAACTGTGAAAAAGTCCCTAATATGTCCAACATGACGTTAAACTGTGTCCCCATTTTCCTCACTACAAGACATTAAACTGAACAGTCCCCCTTTCATCCAACATGACGTTAAACTATATTGTCCCCATCGTCTTAGCTACAGGACACTAAACTGTACAACACCCTTATTGTCCAACATGACGCAAAACCGTGTCCCTATATTTGTACTACATGAAGTTAAACTGTACTGCTCATTCGTCCTACATGACATAAAATTGAACAATGTCCCTTAATATGTCCTACACGGCGTTAAAATGTATTTTGTCCCTGCTACATGATAGTAAACTGTGCAGCACCAATAGTCTTCACTGCAAGACTTTAAACTGCATAGTCCCTTCATATGTCCTACATGACATTAAACTATGCATTGTTAAGGTTGGTGCTACCTCTTATTTCTCACACTGAGTATGACTCATGTGAGCTTAGAGTAAACTTCAACCATAACACCCTCTCTGAGCCGCTAACCATGAGTAAGTCCAAACACCATTTTTTAGTTCGTTGTCCTCAAGAACAACTTTATCACCAATTCATTCTTCAATTGAACTACGCAGACTTTGATCCTTGCCTTATAGGCTGGGTATGTAGGCAACCTCCTGAGGTTAAATCCCAAAATCAATATCTTTACATAGATTCACCTCCGTCTCATACGATGTTGATTCGTCAAACCGCCCCCAGAACCAATATCTTCACATTGGTTCACCTTTTTCCTTTTTATATGACATTAAACTGTACAACACTTTTGTCTTGTATGATAATAAACTACCAAATTTTTTGATACCGTCACCGGAGAGAAAATAATTATTTATATTGATCTCCAATCATGTTATATTCTAAAGACTATGTGCATACATGGCAATGCCCGAAACTTTTATTTGGGTCAAACCATCATTACATTAAATTCCCCTTTCACCCTTCACTTGTATGAACCAAATCTATACAGAAGGTATTTCAAGAACTACGTGAAGCTTGATTCCCATCCTTATGGGATACGTAAGAATGTTCGAGCATCCCTCGAATACAACCCCAAGTCTTTGGGCCTAACCCCAAATTCCACTTTCAGTCCCTTTGCTGAAAATTCCTCTGTGAAAACATGAATGTGATATGAAAACCCTGGTCTTTATTCACATCAGGTTCATAACAAACACACACTATGTATTCATTATTATAGTTCGAGCTCTATGACCCTAAGCTAATATCTCATACATTCTCATCCCACATGACGTTAAACTATATTTCAAGAACAATGTATGGCTTGATTCCCATCCTCATGGGATATTTAGTGAAGTCTAGCACCTTAATTCAGGACCCAGCCACAACATGATTATGGTTAGTATTGATCTGTGTATCTCTACAAGAATTGAACAATGACCATTTTTATGTTTCATACTCCTAACCTTAATTAATTACAGATCTCCATTACCCTTTTCTTGACTTCTGGTCACAAAATTTCTAATACTTGAGAGTTCTTTTTCCTGACTATGCAGCACATTCCCTTAGGCAGCCTTTCATAAACATTCTACATAATAGACTTGTCAGCCAAAAGATACTATTATTTGACTATGCATCCAATGCCCTTAGATGGCCCTGCATAATTCAACCCCTTAACAGGTTTTTCAAATATTGGTAACTTCATTCTTAGGAGGAAGACCTCTTTTGTCTTTATTTGTCTTAATGACAATATGTAGGGATCTGCAAAAATAGCCACCCTTAAAATATTTTTCCCATAATCTTTTTCATGATTTGAAAGTATTTATGTCTATGGTTTATATTTCCCTTATCTTTGGGTCAGACCTTCATAGGAGTGACATTCATCTAGTTCTTAGACAATCTTTTCTGGAAATATCTTCTCCATATTCAAGTACTTCACTCCATACAACAAACTCTATGCTTTGGAAAATTTGAATCTCCATAAATTTCCACTGGATTTTTAGCAGTAGAAAAGTCAATTTTTGAGAGTTCTTTTTCCTGAATATGTAGCACATTCCCTTAGGCGGCCTTGCATAAGTAGTCTACATAACAGACCTGTCAGCCAAAAGATGCTATTATTTGACTATGCAGCCAATGCCCTTAAACGGCCCTACATAATTCAACCCCCTAACGGGTTTGTTAATTAGTGGTAACATCATTCTTAGGAAATACATATTCTAAGGATTTTTAGCCGTTTTTCATATCATTCCTTAGATTCAAAATTTCTTAAGTCATATTTTACATGTTTTACCAAATACTTGAGTGTGGTAATATGTTTTCAGATAAATTATCAAAGAATTGAGTCAATTTAAATCCAATAATTCAAAGTTATTTCGACCTTAAACATTAGCCTTTTTATGTATGAAATGCATGACTTTAAACTACTCATAAAAGACAAGGGAAATCTAAACAAAAGTCAAGTCCCAGCTCACTAAACATACATTTAGTATGATTTAGGTAATATTGAGCAATAAAAAGATTCAAAGTTTGTAGGGTTATTCATAATAATCCTAGAAAAAATCAAACTATGATTATTAGGCCCATTGTCTTAGGTAAAAATTTAAAGCAGGTAACAAAAGAAGGCCTGCACAAATGATTGAAGATGAAAGTATTCTTCATTGATGCACAAGATTTAGAAGGACATCCATAGACTGGAGTCTCTGACCTTTTCCCAAGAATTACAAAAGGCTATCAACATAAATCTTCATTTGATTTACAACATCCTGAGCTTCATCAGCAGCCACTTGAGGCACATGCACTCAATCAACTTCACTCTTTTCAGCTTTATGGAGTGATTTCTTGGCATCTGAAATGGATTTCATACAATTTGTTTGAGCTCCTTCCAGTAAATTATTATGTTGGTCAAGTTCCCCAGTAACAACATCTAATTGTTGCTGAAGGTTCATCTGCTGGACGACTTTCTCTTTGATCTTATGCTTCATCTCCTTCAACTTGGCAGCATGATCAGCCTCAGCTCAGGTCACCGCAGCCTCAAATTTGCTGATATTGGTTGACAACCTCACCCTGGTCAAATCTTGACGGTACTTTTTTTCTTTCTCCCTTATTAGGATGACTTGTTTCACTGTGGCATGGATCTCTTGATATCCAAAACCCCCAAGTCCCAACATAATGAACAGGGATGACAGTCAGGGGATTTTTGATGATAGCTCTTCAAGAGAAACGTCAGATATGATCTTACATATATTCTTCCATGCCTTGCATCTTGAAAATTGGAGCTCCTTTTATACTTCCAGTTCTGACTCAGCATCACTGTCACAAGGGGGATTATAATCCGGGATTAATGCAGTTAGGGAATTGCCCTGTTCTACTCCTCCCCCCTGACCTGTGTTTCTTCACTTTCTATTCCTGTTGGGGCGGAGGTTGAGGCTTCACCTCCAGATCTAGCAACTGAAATTGATGGCCCTATATAATCAATTGAAATCTTTGGTTAGTTTCAAAGGATAACAAAAGCTAAATGGATGTATTTCAAATTAAGTACAGTCGCAGATATTGTTATACCTTACCCGACGGTAGATCAACAACATGAGAAGGCTCCTCCCCGTCTTTCCTAGCTTCAATAGGATTTTTAGGATGAATTTCTGGAAGCTCTGTCAGGTTCAACTCCACTTGAGCTAATGTCTCTACAATGGTAGGGTTGTCCATACCCCCTTCAGGCAATGGAAGTTTAGAAGATTTCTCAGATGGAACTGCACATTTGAACTAATCATGGTCAGAGATGTAATAAGAAGTTATTTTAATAGGACGAAGGATAACACTCACATCCAAAAACCTCTAAATTACATGTTAATTTAACTTGATATAAAATATCTTCAAAAGATGTACCAAGTTTCATCATTTCATATAATGATATCTAGGATTCCTCGTTAGTCTCACTAGTGAGAGCATTTGATGTATCTACTTGGCGACCCACATCCTGCAGCCTCTGACCCTGGACAACTTCTTCAGTTAAAATTGCGGCATTAGTTACAGTGGCCGCCAAATGATCTAGTGAAGGGGTTGAACCTAAAGTATCACAGAATTGAATTCAGTTGATGTTTCATGCAACATTTTACGAAGCATTGTTAACTTACCAAAAGCAGGTTCTTCTCTTCTTGTGGTAGCAGTAGGAGTGGTACTGGGAATAGACGCTGGTTCCTCTTTAAGAGCAGCCAAGCCAGCATGAACTTGTGATTTTTCACCAGCACCCTCCGTTGTTCTTAGAGGAGTGTCAGTCCTCTCCCTCAAAGGGTAAATTGAATAAGACCCTGCAATCCCAAGAAGTATGAGAAATATTTTCATGGGTTAAGACTCATGACAATCCGAAGGACTTACCACTACTGATGAAGCATTTAGTTGTGGACTTCTTCCTTCGATGCCTTTGTTTCTTTGGATTTTTGGGAGTTTTGACATTATCCTCTCCAAATAAAGGTATTGGATAGTGAAAAGACATTTCTAACTCCTCATCCATGAATTGTCAGCCTGGAGATACCTCGCTCGACTCATGAGGAGATTCCTTAGCCCCGATGGCAGTACCACCGGGGCTATACTATGGTGAAGGAACCTCAGAAGTTCCATTCTTTGCAACCTGAAGGATGAAGAAAATAAATTCCTTGAGTAACAAAGCTTTGACTGAAATCAAGTTGAAAAGAAAATAAGGAAAGAGACTTACATCTTCAAGAGCCACATAATTGTGCCACTTCTCATCTTTGGAACCACTAGTCCCCTCAGTGGTGCCACGATCTATCATTTCCTTCACCCGCTTGGTGACAAGAATGGAATCGTCAATGGCATATATGAGCATCTACAACTCTCTGATGTAAGCCCGCACTTCATAGGGATTATCCTCGAAACAGATATTAGTATAAGCCTGATGATTTCCTATTCTAGGGATGTGTATCCCTTCGTATAAATCTAGCCAGGCGGTTTCAGTATCGTAATATAAACTCCTCCATGTCCGGATATCCTCTGGTTGTAAATATTCAGCATGTGTACTAGAAGGCTATGAGGAGGGTCCTACAATCTTAGAAATCAGCTTCTTCCTAGATCTTGCAACTACAGATAGAGAATAAGAAAATAAGACTTGTTGCTCTATAAAGTAATGATGATAAAAGTGACCCAATGAAGTAACTCACTAGGAGTTTATGGAGTTGGTCTTTATATTCTGACAGGATGATTATATCTGGCACGAGGCCGCTTTGCCGCATGTTGTGCCTCATCATCCCCATCTTGGGAATCCGGCGAGTCAGCCCTAGGTGAGGAACCTGGTGAATCAGCACCAGGTGGGGAAGCGTCACCTTCCCAATGAAGAGTTTCTTACTCTACAATTCTTTTCTTTTTCCCCACTTAATAAACCAGACGATTCAACACCCCTCTAGGGTATGATGCTATCAAGTTCTCAGCATACCATGTAGTCAAGTTACCCGCCGCTTTTTCAACTAGTAGATCAAACACTACCCCGGTCTTCTCCATAGATGTCAGCAACCATAATTATCGAGAAACCATCGGATGATGCTCTAACCTGACATGAACAGGAGGGGATATAATAGTCTTTTGCAGAGACTTTAATTGGTGTGCACATCTATATAGAGAACAGGCCTTGCATATAATCTCTCCATCAATCCTGGTGGCCAGTACACCATCTCTGCAAGCTAGCATGTATGCCCTCAATTCTAGATCAGCGGTTCCATCATCAACAAACTGCCCTATTGGAAGGTTTCTATAAGGAAAGAAATTTAATTCCTTGTACATGCTCAGCCTCACCTTCATATCATAGATGTTGAGATCTAACAGAGCAATTCCAGAGTATTCCTGCACTGATGGCCTGAAAGAATTTCCAAGAATCTGTACTCTGTTCTGTACATTATATGTCCTGAAATGAGTGGCAATCCATCCCCAAAAAACTTTTAATGGTCTCTCTATTCTCAAATTATACTTAACCATAAATACATGGATTAATCTCTTGTTAATCTTCACCAAAATGGGGGTGGCCAACCCAACAATGTTCTTCTCAGCCAACTTGGCCGCCACAACGAAGGTCTCCGGCCTGACGTCTCCCTTAGAATCCATGACTGGAAGAATATAAACACTGAGCCACAAGGCTAAAAGGCCTGCCAGATGGGTCTTTTTTTAGATTCTCTGATCCACTCCGTACCCCCACTTATCAAATTCTCCTGCTTCTAGAGTCGGCCTGAATGTGTCAGGAGCACCCCTCTTCTCTATTTTGGGGAAAATAGTAGGAAAAGTATAGGTGGGACACTCCCCCTTCTTCCTGGTAAGAAACATATCCATCCAATCCTCTATACGAATATCCTTTCTGGAATGAGTTTTGGAGGTGTTGGAATTCTTGAGCTTGTAGAAGATTTTCAATAATTCCCAAGCCAAAGCCGGAGTCTTCTCCGAATCATTCCAAGTCGCCTTGGGGGGGGGATGAATTCATCATACATGTCCCCATAATTGGAGCCCCCGAGATCTTGTAGATATCCCACAAACTGATGCCTACTTCTCCATGATTCAGATGGAAAGAATTGGTTTCTAGGATCCATCGACTGATTAGCTCCGACACAAACTCATCCGTCCTGTAGACATATGTCTGCCCAACCCAGATGACTTCATATATCGCAGCTCATTTCAAATCCTCGACAAACTCTGCACAGGTTTGTCGCACCCAGTATACCCACATCTAAGTTGGCTCCACACCTCCTCCAGGACGAAAGTTCCAACTCTTCTTCCAGACTTTGGATTGATCCATCTGAGAATTTTGGAATATTGAAGGATAACAATGTGGTTGCAACTCGGGCTTGTGAGGTTTCAGATCTGGCGCACAAGGGCTATGATGCATCATGTAGGCCTTCACCACTGTTTCGGTATTTGAAAATGCTCCCCCACTTGAGATATTTGCTGAAGCAAAATTGGTGTAATTTTGAAACTAAGAATGTGGGAGATAGTTATTTGCCTATGGAATGTTGACATCTTGCAGATGACCATACCCATACAGAGGCAAGTAGATGCTCTTTGGAAAGTTAAGATGATACTTCTTCATGTACTTGGCCAAGTTTGGGAGAGTGCTATTGTAGAAAATATAATAATCATGGCCAACAACATTCATCATATCATCAATCCGCTTTCTAGCCAGTTCATCAGTCGTTCTGATTCTTCTAGGAGCCATTGAATTTTCACAAAGGTCGAATAATTAACTCTTATGTGGGTTGATTTTTCATAAAATTTGGGAAGAAATTCGAAAAAATGGCTAAGGCATTAAGGCACGCAATTCCAATTTTGGCGCGTAGGTGTAACTGTGTCACACAGGTTTTTGGTGCATAGGTATCACCGCGCAGGTCAAAAAACCTCTGCAGTAGTGCAACACGGAAAAAAGCACTGAATTGTGGAAAACGAGCCACCTGCGCGATGAAAGAAACCTATGCAGTGAGAGCGGAAATGTTTGAGAGCCGGGTGCTTTTCTCGAGAATGGCTGTATATTTATAGGCCAGACCGCACCCCAACGCACTGATGCCTGCGTGCCTCTCACCTGCGTGCCAGTATCTGCGCGCTTCTAATCTGCATGCCACCCTTCCTTGGTTTTCTTCTTTACCTCGGGGTCATATCCTCATTACTTTTGGAACCAACTCTAAGGGGGGAATTTTGTTGATGATCCTTTCCATCACAGAGTCTAAATGACTGAAAAAGGAGAATACCTTAGCATAAAGTGATTCATCCTTTGAAGAAACATCAAAAATTGACAAAGGATTGAACAAGGATTTGGTTCAACATGGGCCACACATGTTCTAATACGGTCGCGCATGGTACCTGCGCGCCACATAAGGGCGCGCAGGTGACCTGCGCGCCATATTTGATTTTTCCCCTGGGGTCTTCAGCAGCCTATAAATACCCCTTGTGGGCCCCCCATTTCGGGGACGAAAAATCCCAAAAGCCAGATTTAATCTCCCAGTGCCGTAGTCTCTTCTAGAAGTCTTTTGAACACTTCTACGATAATTTCTTACCTAGAATAGAAGATCTAAACAGGGGAAACAAGGCCTAAGTGTTGAAATTCACCAACACCTGCGCGCCTAGGTGTTTAACCCTTAAGGGAAATGGATACACCTACGCACCACCTTATCCCTTCACCAAAACTTGCGTGCCAATCTTTTGAAAGCCCCTAGGGATACTAATAAGGGATTGAGCCAAGCCTCACCCAAGTATTACCCAATGGGTTGACCATCACATAGGTACCTATGTGTCACGCAGGTATACCTGCACGACTAGGACCTGTGTGCCCAAACAGGACCTACGTGCCTACTTCTTTTTGGGTGCCCCTCCTGCTTATTCACTTCTCTTATTCAAATCCACATCTCCTCTTCAAGAATTATCCTTTATAACCCTCTTCAATTCCATTTATGGCATGATTTCTTGGTTGGATTCCTTATTTGAAAGGAATTCTGTGGAACATCTCTCAAAACCAAGTTATTTACATATCTTTATGTCACTAAGGTTAGATATTTCATTCATTAAAACTCATCCTTTGAGGTGAGAATTCCCTTAACCTAGGCATCCTCTTTAAGAGTAAGCCCCAGTCCAAGTTCTCTTAACCTGGGCATCCTCCTTAAGAGTAAGCCCCAAGTCCCCTAAACTGGGCCTCATTTTCAGGAGTAATCCCCAGTCTTAAAATTCTCTTAATTTTGGGCCTCCTTCTTAGGATTAATCCACAGTCATAATTTCTCTTAACCTGGGCCTCCTTCTCAGGAGTAATCCCCAGTCCATATTTCTATTAATCTGGGACTCCTTCTCAGGAGTAAGCCCCAGTTCTCAAGTCCGTTTAACCTAGGCGTCCTTCTCAGGAATAATCCCCAGTCATAATTTCTCTTAATGAGTCTTTATTTATTTTGATTTGGACTTCCTTTTAAGGAATAAAACCCAATCATAAGTCCCCTATAATTTGGTCATCCTTCTCAGGATTAAGTCCTAAGTTAAGTATCCAAATCTCCATAAAGCACATATACCCTTATGGACCTTGTTCCCGGGTTTCTTCCCTAAAGTAAATCCCAATCCTCATCTATCTCAGGCAGTCATACATACATAATCCCCACATCATTTCTTATGATTGCATCTTTCATGGAAAAATTTTCAGGTTTTACCAATACCGCTGGTTTCTCACACCGAGCATGACTCACGTGAGGTTAGAGCGTAAAAGTAATTATGGCATATTTGTTTGATCCATCAATCATGCATAAACATTATACTACCTTACTCGAACTACATGGGTTCTGATTCCTTATCTAAACAAGGATACGTAGGTAGACCATCTGCGGGTATGATCCCAACTCTAAAATAATCCATGTCATTCAGAATGACAATAAACTTTAAGTGCCCCACTGAGTGGATTTAAAACCAGTATGGTTATCATAATGACCAAGAGATTTATATATAATCTATTGAAGGATACCATTGACTAAGAATCTCTAACAAATACAGATGATTATCTATTAATTAATAACCTCAAATACATATAAAAGACTCTCTAAATCTTGTACATATCAATCATTGATTGTTAGATCTAAAGGAAAGATCATTTTCATACTTTGTAATTTAATAAGGATTCACGAACATAACTTAAACCTATAAAGAGAGTCCTGGAGTAGACAATAATTCCCCCCAAAAAGGTGCGATGAGTTCGACCTCCCATCCTCTTGACCAATGCAAATTCTTAAGCCTCATCAGTTCACAACTAATGATCACCTACCTTTGGAATGTAGGTCCAAATGGATATAGAATCATTGGATGTTTCCGGTTCTACCAAAAAACCAGATAGAAACTAATTGAAATGTTTGAACCTTAAACAAATGAGGTCATCCCCAATTCCAGACCGAAACAGACATCTAGGTTATAATATTTCGTTCAAACTTAGTGTTGTGTATCTCAAGTTTATTTCCAAGGAAATATAGATAAAATCTTGGGGTGTTACATTCTAACCCACATAAAATGAATTTTACCTTTAAAATTACATCACTATGATTCAAAAAATTTGGATATATATGTTTCATTACATCTTCAGTTTCCCATGTATCTTCTTCACTTTTTTAATTCCTCTAAATAAGTTTAACCATGTGAGCGGTTTTATTCTATAACATTTAATCTCTACGATCCAAGATTTATACCATTTGTTATTCATTGGAAAGATCATTATATAGCTGAAAAACCTATGAGTTCAGTTCATGTAAAGGATCAAGTATGAACTTACTTAGGAGAGAAATAAGGAACACATCATGAACATGAAATAGGTTTGGTGGAAGTGCCAAGTGAGAACAATCATCCCTAATCCATCATGATTCTTGAAGGGGCCAATATACATAGGGCTCAAATTTATATTTTGTTTTAATATCATAACCTTATTATATAGAGAAATTCATAGGAATACTTCCTCACAAACTTCAAATTCTATATTTCATCAATTATTTTCAGCCTATTTTTTTGACACTATGTTTCATTTATATCCTACTGAATAGATATGAATTTCTCTTATATCTCCTTAGCTAGATCAAGCCCCAATAAATTTTGTTATCCAAATCCATCCAAATATTTAGTAGTTTTAAAATTACTTCCATAGAGGTATTCATAAGGATATATCTTAATACTTGAATGAAATATATTGTTATAATAGAATTTGATAAGATGAAGGTGTTGATCCCAACCACCTTTTGAATCCCGAGAATAAGATCTCAACATATCCTATCTGGTTTGAATGAGACTTGCAGACTAACGATATGTAAAATGATAATGAATAATACTGAAATAAAAATTAGTATCCAGAGTATACTAAAGTCTTTGTTAGAACTTTAAGGAAAACCTTGGATCTTGATCATACATAAAAGAATGTGGTACTCTATAAAACCTCACCACTTCCTTATATATATTCTATTCAGATGATCAAGATAGAAATATTCTTTTATAGTAATAATGTATGATGAATTCATAAGATGATCGACTAGATCCAAAATAGAAATATAGACTTTAGACATTTTGGGGAGTCTAATGATTAAATCCATGGTGATGTTTTCTTATTTCAATTATAGTATGGGTAATGGTTGCAACATCCCCTTAAACTTATATATCGTAGAATAAACTTTTTTGACATACTAATAACCAAGATATATACTCTAAAATATATCTCTTCATGTTTTCCCACCAAAAAGACTCATTAAAATCTTCTTATATCAACATACTTCGAAGATGAATAGTGAATGATGATCTATGAGCTTCTTCTAGTAGCTCCTTCAAGTATGGTATTTATTGAAAAAATACTCAGTTCCTAAACCTTATCATTAAATCTTGATCAAGGTTGAACTTAGGAACATTTCTCATGTTATTTTATAGATATAAATATTTATTATGTGTCTATTTAATCTTCACATGGATATATATTCAAACATTTATTTTAGCATGATATGATTTCTCCCCTTTATTTAATATTTCGAGATATATTATTTGAAAAACAAAATATAATGGATTTTTATGATCCACATCATACATAATCTAGCAATATCCTTTCAACTTAGAGTATCAACCACATTATTAACCTTTATAGGGTGGTAATTTATTGAACAATCATCATATTTAATCTATAAAAACTATATTCTTTGATGAAAAGTCAACCACTTATGGGTGAATTTATATTATAAAATTTTATTATTAGTATATAATTTCTATATAAATATAATTCCTCTATATATTTATTGAAATTATTATCAAAATTAAATTCAAATCACGAGTCAGACAATTTTTTCAGGAGCCTTCAATTGGAATCCGTCATAAGAAATCACCATATCATTCTGTATGTGGACATATACCTACCACTTCTTCGATGAATCACTATAGATCACACACCATTATCCACTACAGGGTAGTGTGAGAATAGGTGACTAACCAACCATCCTTTATAATCTTTAAAATTTTACTCAAATTCATATACCTAAAAGAACTTGACTCCCTTCTAAGTTAATTTCAGGAGTGGATTATATTATCATGATAAATTATACATAAATCATTGATAATATCTTTACAAACAAAAAAAATATGGATCTTTGTCAAATTAGCTAGTATAGGATAATGTTCAATAACATTCGTCATTGATGGATCTATTGACATACCCCCAATTGAGATTATATGTGCCAAAATTGAAACTCTTTATATCCAAAATTCACACTTTGTAAGTTTTTTATACAACCTATAATTATTTAGGGCATTTAGTATAATCCTCAATTGATCCTAATGCTCTTCCTTTCTCTTGGAATATATAAGAATATCATCTATATTGACTACTAAAAAATGATCATGGTAATCTCTAAATACTATACTAATTTAATCCAAGTAGATATCAGAGGAATTATTAATACCAAATATCATCACTATAATTCATAGAGTCCATAACTCATATGAAATTATATCATTGGTATTTATTCACTTTTGAATTTTAATTTACAGTATCCAGATCAAAGATAAATCTTGGAAAAATACTGACCTACTCATAATTGATTAAAAAAGTCAGAAATAAGAGATGGATGATATTTATTCTTGATTATGATCTTGTTCAGTTCTTGATAATCAATACAATTTCACATTGATCCATATTTATTATTAAAAAAAATAATAGGTGTATCCCATGGTGATACACTTGGTCCAATGAATTCCTTATCAATATTCTCTTGGATTTTCTTCTTTAATTACTAAAACTCAAATGGGGTAATTTCATATAGAGTCATTAAAATAGGTGTATCACCATGAATGAGTTCTATTGAAAAATTAACTTCACGATTCAGAGGAAGACAAGAAAAATCTTTTATAAATATATCAGAAAAATCCCATACAATAGGTATATATTTTAGGTTGAGTTTCTCCCTAACCGTTTGAGATAAATACACATTTTTAATGGGATTCAAAAACTATAAAATAGATGTATTTTTTTATTGGAAGTTCATATTTATCATCTCATCAATAGAAAAGTATAGACTGATTCATAATATCAAATGAAACTTCCCTTATTAGGAAATTTATATGGGTTTTATATAACGAAATCCAATCCATACCCAAAATAAAATCAAATTCAAATAGTTGGAGAATAAAGATATTTTACGAAAGCACATACCCACAAAATTCAACTAGAGAAGAATCATATATTTGAGATACGATCGTTATACCATTACGATTTTTCAATGATAATTAAATATATAATCATTGAGGTGGTATTAAGTACCCTTAAAAAAATTAATACATAAAAGTGTGGGTAGATCCTTAATCAAATAATACATTATCAGTTCTAGAGTGGATTGTAATTGTACCTTTCACCACTTCGTTATCGTAATCCACATTGGAAATAGTGATCATGAGATATTTAAATTTTTTATTTTGTATTAAGAGGTTTCTAATGTTGATCATCATTATTAAACCTTATATTTGAGAACGGGTTAATATAATTCCCATACTCCTTGCATTTTAAATGATGGAGTGTGGGTGGTGTATTCTGTGGTGATTAATCTCCATTTTCATCATTAGATAAATTCTTCTAATCACATTGATATTCTATTTCCAAATTACTTTCCTTTATACACTTAAATCATTTACCAATCCCCTTAAAACAATTTCCTTCATGTTTTTTCCACACTTTGAGCATAAAATAAATCACCTATTTTTCCATCCATGATTTTTATTATTAGAATTTCCTTTTAATTTGATCTTTAATTTCTTATCAAAACCATACTATTGATGGGAAACTCCAATAACCATTTATACCTCAATAACACATCAAACAATTTATTCATAGCTACTGAATTCCATTATGAAAAATGCCCTTTAAGGACTTGGTTTTAAGTCACTGAAGAATCAATCAATATTAATTTCAAGTTGGATGATAATTCCATAATAATTCCATGAAAGTCTTGTAAAATTTTCCTTATAGGTACAAATTGATTCAGAATCCTTATACTTTATCTTAAGTAAATCCTTCTCAATTTTTATTCAAAGAATATAAGGAAAGTAATTGTTGAATAATAACCTTTTAAACTCGTCCCACTCCATAGATTTAATTTCTTCATATTTCCTTATGTTCTTGATAATATTCCACCATTGATCTACTTCACCTTCTAAATGATAAACAACTAAATAAACTTTTTCATGATCTGAACAATGGATACGAAAAAATATCTTTTAAGTGGTACCGATCCATTTCTCATCAACTAGTGGATCAAAAGACCCACTAAAAGAGGGCATATGTTTCCTTACAAACAGATTAATAGAATGTTGTTCCCTAATTTATCATTTGGAATATCAGGATGATTAATGGATTTTGAATGTTTTATAAGTATAAAAATTAGTTTTTTCATTCCATCACCCATAAAATTTTGTTTCTCAAGGGGAAAATCATTTCATTTTCTATGACATTCAGAATTAACATGGTTCCTTTGGGTTCTATACCACAACTAAAACCAAAAATCATATTTTGATCAACCATAATCATTGTTAAGAAGCATATAATCATGAAAAATCATTTATATGATGTCCAAATAATGAAACATTATTTTAAATCAATGAAAAAATAGGTTTCACATAGGTCATACATGGTCATTATCAATCCAAACTCTTCTTATTATTTTGTATTTTCAATGTAAATTAACCCAAGAATATCCCCTGAGAGTGTCTTTATAGTTGTGTAGTCTTAGACCCAATCATCATAGATCAGTGAAGATTGAGTTAATACCCAATCTTCCCATTTAAATGTTATTAACCCTAGGTGAATCTTTGATGAAACCATATTAAAATTTTAGTATCTAGACATTGATGTATTATATAGGAAAACACACTCCTTTATTTACTATAAATTATTAGGTTCTCTTATACTTAGTCTTAGTTATGGGTTATCACTAAAGTTTCCTCATTATAGTATCCAAAGATAACTAAATCTCACACTGATACTAACTATAATGACCTAAACATTAAATACATAAATATTAAAACTGATTAGATTAAAATTCAATACCTACCATTACGATCCTCACTAGAACCATAAAGGTTTAATGTCTTTAAAATCATGGATACATAAACAAATGGTATATAAACTATTTACATCATCACCTAGTAAGTTATTAAAAACTATTACCCTTCTTAGACACATCATAATTAAAATATTTCATCAAATATTGGGGAAAAGGAAACATAATAAAGGATGAGATCTCAGATGATCAGGTAAAGAAAGGATATATCAATATATGATTATATGAAAGTATAAGATAAGAATAAGTATATAATAACATGATAAAAACTTACAATTATCATACCCAATATGTCAAATATATTTAATAATGAATCATGGTATAATATTTTCAATAAAAAAGAATAATATATAAGAGTGTGAAATCATAAAAAATCAATCATGAGTCATGAGAACCTTTCAAAAGAATAAGACAAAATTTAATGGAATACCCATACCCATAGAAAATCATTTCCTTAATAAAGGATCAATGCTACATAAATCATAGCAGATTGTTTTCATTATCCACTCCATTATTTCCTTAGTTGAGGTTAACTTCCAAGACGATCATACTATATTAAATCCCTATCTAAAATGGGTTCACTTAGCATTCTAGTCTTTATTATCTTATGAGATATCTATCAATAACCAATGCAGAGGAGGGATATATAATTCCAGCCCCACTCATCACATAATAAAAACCACACATATGTATACCAAAAGACCATAAAACCTTAATCATATAATCCTTTCATAGAATATTGAAATTAAAAAAGTTTCATAAATATTTTATAATTTCATCATAGCATAACTTGTGTAAAATAAAAAGGTTTTATAATGGTTTCATCATAACTTAATTAACCCATGGGAAAGAAAAGTGTTTCATAGAATCATCATCATAATACATAAAAAGAAATCAATTCAACAATATCATAAGATAACATCCCCGATGAATCATAAAAACCCTTAAATGATATTTATAGAGATAAGAAATACCTCTAAATGATTATTCAAACCTTTATTTGAAAATGTGATAGAATATCCTTTTCTTTTGATAAAATTTAAACCAAAAATTAAAATAATATTGATAAAATAATTTTATTTGAAAATAACCATGTAAAAATTTAAATTAATATTTCAATAAAATAATTTTCATGATTGAGGGAAAATATATCCATTCCATATACATTAAAATAAAACATTCCTTCCACACTTTGGTAAAAAAGTCAAAAATTTACTTGTTTAGATTTTTTTGAAAGATTAATTTTAAAACCTTTATAAATAAAAACAAATATTGTTAAAATTAACATTTTAAAAAATTTAATGTTTAGGTAATAAGTTTTGTAAAATAATTTTGATGAGTATGGACATAGATGGAAAATTCTTTTAACTAAACATAAAATAAGGTCAACATAACGTTTAAAAAAAATTTATAGACCATTTTAAGTACCAAAGTGATAAAAATAGAAATAATATATAAAAAATCATATAAAATAATATTATAATAAAATATCTGGGGTTTTAAGGTCAATATCCATTGAATTTCCCTCAATGTAAAATTTTCATAGAGAATCCCTAAAATAAATAAGATTGTAACGTAAACCCTTACCACTTTGGTAACTTTTGAATCAAAACTAACTTGAATGAAATAACTTAAAAAGAATAATTAAAAACCATTAATATCGAGATATTAATGAAATAACTTATCAAGTGGTCAATATATATAACACATAAAATAAATAAGTGATCAATATGAAATATGTCTCATAGAAATAAAAGTGAGATGAGAAATGATGACCACACGTTCATCTAGATTTATTAACACTCTAGTATCCTATATAATAAATTTAATTTTAATATAATTATATAATATATAAATTTAAATAATTATAATATCATATATGATCTACTTATAACATTTCAACACCTATTTATTAATAATTTCTTACTAAAATCGACATTTCCAGGTGTGTTAATTATTTTATTTTTCATGAATGTTTCGGTATGATAGTTTCAGTCCTTATAATTTTATTAGGTTTCATCAAATAAAAAATGTTAATAATGATATTATCATCATATATATTCATTACATACATGTTTATAGTCATACATAAACTTTAGGGAGAGAAAAATGAATCACAATATTCATGAAAAAGGTAGTTCATACGTATGCATGGATACTGTTTTCATTTTCTAATGAAAACAATGAAAGAAAGATAAATATTATTTTATCATTAAGAAAACATAAATATTTAATAAATATAATATATAAATATTTTATCCATCATTATAAACAACCATTAATGATAGTGACAGAAAATAATTTAAATCTCTTTGTGGAGTCAGTAGTCCACACATACACATGAGTGATACATTCATTTTCCATTTTATAGAAAAGAGGGTGGATAATGGTGGTTACATATTCATAATAAAATATAAATATATTTAGGATACTTAAGTAATTATTTTATGATGAATAAAATATATTTTAAAGTTTTATAAGAATAAATAAATTGAAAGTGGTCAGGTAAAATGACGACCACTTCTTCGATAGACCTCATTTAGATCCCTTCTTAAAGAACCTTGGAATGGTATATTAAGAATAAAATTACATATTATTCATGTATGTGGAATTTTATAAGATAATTTTTTAGGTTTTAGTTGTCTTAGGAGGCTCAAGAATGCGTACATAAAAGAGAAGAGAAAGTGTCCTTTTATAAGTGTGGGGAGGGTTACACATTGAATATTTTAATAGATTAAAATATTATTAATTAATTTTCATGGAAAATTGTCCCATAAAAAATTGAAATTTGATATTATGGTTGTAAGGGTATAAATAACTTCATCTAATAGGAATTAAGATGAAAAATTATGGCCTTATAACTTAGTTTTAACTTATGTTTACCCGATTTACCCTTTTACCACGATAATAAAATTGTACCATTTTTGATAATTATTATGAACCAAAAATATGTTGATCATATTACATAATATTAATTATGGTTATTAAAAAATTTAAAACATTTTAAAAGTTTCAATTTCAATAAGTGACATAAATTTGTTTTAAAATAAACCATTAAAATGTCACGAAAAATGTTTTTCTATAAAAATGCATTTTTAGGTATAAAAATCTTTTTATACCAAATTAAGAATAATTTGGATTAAAATGAAATCAACTGGATTATTATTAATAAAATTCAAATAATTAAATAATTAAATTTTTTTTTTAAAAAAATATTTTTTTTTAAATTCTTGAAGAGAAAAGAATGATTTCTAACAAATTATGATTTTTCACTATTTACTGAAAAATTAAATCTTTCAGAAAAATCCTATAAATTTACCTTACGATAATTTTTATATGATGATTTAAAAAATGATAACATTTATTTAACATAAAATTTCTAAAAGTGGCATAATTGTTTTATAATATCCACGTATAAAATACATAAAAACCCTTTTTTAAGAAAAAATATTTTCAAAGCATAAAATGAATTTTTTTAAGATTGGGTACTTATTTTTTATACACTAATAAATAAATTATAATTATATAAAACATTTATAAATACTTTTCAATTTTTTTTAATTCTTATTAATTCCACTAAATTAACAACATGATTATAACAGTTCATTTAAACATAGTGTTCCTTATAAAAAATGATATCAAATACTTAAAGTTTTTTTCAAAATAAATACATATATAATCTGGGGTTGTTACAAAAAAAACTTGTATAAAAAGAATTTTTGAAAAAAATATTAAAATATAGGTTTAAAAATATAGTTTGATCAATGATATCAAGATGCTAAAACATTATATTTCAAAAAGTGGGACAATAACTGAAGCCACTAATTCTATTATTATACTTGAGGATAGGTAAGTGGATAATCTTGAAAGAATTATTTCCAAATTTGAGAACCAGAAATAGAAAATTAAATGCAATACAAAAAATACAATTAAAGGGAAAGGTGAATTCTCTAAGAAACATGGTACAATAATCTTCTCTAAGATACATGTAATAATTAAAAATTGAAAGTCAATAGAAGTTATATTATCAAAGAATATTACTTCCACTAAATAATAAAATGATAAATTGCAATATGAAACAGTTGAGAGGTCTGAAGTAAAGTTGAAATATACTCATATCTATAAGGGGAAATGTTCATGAAATTAGTCTCCATCAGTCAGAAATGTTCAAGGAATAATTCCATAGATAAGATTTATGAGTTATTCTCATTTAATGATTAAAATATGATCAAGAAAGCAACCCATTCAATAGAATAAATTTTCTTCAGAAAATACTATTTTGGTGATATTGTTGTTGTTTTGGTTTTTTTGGTCACACATCATATAACTGTTGGTAAAATATGTCTCTACTCATACTTATAATAGATATATAATCAAAGAGGAGACAAAAATAGGGATGATAACTCAAAAAATGATTGAATATTTTTGGAAATAATTTGAAGTAAAAAACAGATTTGGAATCCTACAGGAGGTCTGTGGATGGTGTGATTAAGAATGGAACACCTATGTTCTATATGTTTCTTTTATCCCAGCTTAATTGAATCGATGTCTGTGGTTGATAAATTATCATAATCAAAGTCATATTTGGAAATAATAAAATGCAGTTGAAGTAGCTTTTATAGCTTATAAATGTAAAAATTATTAGATAAACGGAAAAGAGTGTTCATGTAACCTGAATGGTGATTTAAAAAATAATAAAAATGTTGATAAATATGAGGTAGGAGAACTGAATTTATGTAATTATATCTCAGTAAATATTAATATTATTGAAAAAAAATTATAGGAAAAAATTAAATCAATACATATAGTGTTTTGTTTGTTGATTGAATTTTTTTTTGAGTGTATCATAGTTGTGCGATGCTATAAATGAGGTTATCTTCAAGAAAAATGGATACATAATCAAAATAATAAAACGTGGGACTATTGTAACAAATGGTTTAAGAACCCCATGAAATATATTTTAAATTAGGGAAGTAAGTGAAGGATATTACTTGAGTTAATAAAAATAAAATATTCTATGAAATGGAATAATTATCTACCTTGAAAAAAAAGAATATAATAAAACTAGTCAATGAAGAAGTCATTAGAAATATACCCATTTTTAAAGATCATACCACCACTATTTATAAAACATTTAATAAGGAAAAAATGGTGAAAAAAACTCATAAGGGAGTTGAAATTAAAACTTCATATCCTCTTAAAAAAATTCAATTTTATGTATGTGGTCCCATAAATAATAATTCAAAAAATAGAGAAATAAATATCATCTCTTTAATTGATGATTTCAAAAGGATAAAATTTATCACTTTCATGTCACACAAATAATTGGTCATGGATATATTCAAGAGATGTAGAAGACATACAAATAATAAAACATGCTTAAACTTGAAGGGATCTGGATCTGATAATGGGAGTGAATATACCAATTGAAATTTTACAAAATATCTGAACAAATGTGGAATCATACATGAATTATATACTACATATACTATTTAACAAAATAAAGTGTCTAAAATAAATAACATGCATCTATTTGATATATATATATATATATAACTATGTTAGCAGAGCATGACACCTTAATATATTACTAGTTATAAACCACCATAATTACAAGAATAATTCAGAATAGATGTCTCATAAGGCCAAAAACATGACTCCCTCTAAAATATGGTTTGAAATAAATCAAATGTTAAATATTTTAGGGTATTTGGGAGCACATTCCCATTTATGAAGAAATATTGATGTGGAGGAAAATTTTATGTAAAATCTATGGATGTAATCTTTCTTGGATATGGACCAAATGGGAAATAACATAAATGTTACAATAATAAATCTGAAATAATTGTTGATAGTAATGATTTAATAATATTTAAAAAGAATAAATAATAAAAAACTATCATTATAGATGATTATAATGACATTTTAAATTATAAACTTATTAAATAAGATGTAGAAAACCTACATATTCAGATTGAAGAAGTAGATTTGATATTTTCTAGTGATAAAGTTGGAGAACTAAAAGCTAAAGGGGTAAATCATGGGCTAAGAAAACATGTTGATCATGAGAACATTATTTGGGAGACAAATCAAGGTGTATAGACAAGAAATAACAACATGTAAAATGATCATACCAATCTATTATCAAAGGTTTAACCTTAGATAGTTGAGGAATCATTTGAACACAAGGAGTGGGTTCAATATATAAATGATGATCTTGACTAGATTGATAAAATGATACATGTGAATTTGTTCCTATACCTAAATAAAACAATTTTATTAGAGAAAATGGATCTTTCAGAATAAGATAGATGAGCAAGGTGATGTGGCTAGAAATAAGGCTAGGCTAGTTTTTAAAGGGTATTAAAAAAATTTAAGGGGTTTACTTTGGTGAAACTTTTTACCTAGTAAATATACTTGAATCTATTTCTATATTTATATCTATTAAATATATAAGAAATTTTCAAATATTTTAAATGGATGTAAAATCATATTGTTTGAATAGTAAGGTCAATGAATAAATTTACAAAGAAAATCCTGAAGGATATATGATAGATTTAGATGGTAGGAATACATATGAGCTAAATAAGGATCTATATGGATTGAAGAAGGCTCTAAGATCCTTGTATTTTAAGAATTATTAGTATCATAGAAGAATGAAATTTTATAAATTATTGGGGTATAAAAACATGTTTGTGAAAAAGATCAACACTGTATCACTTTTTTTGTATAAGAATTTGGATGATATAATATTTTCTAGAAATTAAGAATGGTTGGGTTAGGAGTTCTCATGATATATAAAATAATGGTTTTAAAGGGAAATATTATATAAATGATTTTTTTATTGGGACTAAAATATTTTCAAGTATAAAATTAATTTTTTTCCACACAATAAAAATTTTCAAGAGAGATGTTAAAGAATTTTTACATGAAGTAAACTATAGGAGTGTTTAAAACAATTTAAGTGGGTATAAAACTGAGAAAGGATAATGAAGGAATTGTTTTACTGTGAAGTAGTTAAAAATTTTGACTGGAAGTCTTATATATTTGATATAATCAAGGCCAAACATTTTATATGTTGTCACTATTTATGCACAGTGTCAATCTAATCCAAAGGGAAATAATATTTTAGTTGTAAATAAGATATTGAGAAAAATCTAAAATTCTTTCAACTATGAAAAAAGAATAAAAACATAGGTTAATTTAATCTTATAGTATTTTCTGATTCTAATTATGTAGGGGGTTATTAATTATTGGAAATCTATGTTCGGTAGAGTATTTTTCATTATTATAAGTTATGTTTCAAGGAATTTAAAGAAAAAAATAGCGATACACAACTATATTGATGCTGAATATGTGGATACATTAGAAGTAGAAACACATATGGTATGGATAAATATATAGTTTAATGACTTGAATGTTGAAGCTACTTATCCTATGATAATATTATGTGATAATAAATGTGCTATAAATCTGTCCAAAAATCCAATACAACACTCTAGGTCAAAACACATTGAGATAAACTACCATTTTATGAGGGAGAAGGTTGAAGAGTTCTGACATTTGAATATTTTCCCTTTAAAGGCCATGTTTCTAATATTCTTAATAAACCGCTCACAATAATTTTTTTTAGAATCTATGGATACAAATAAGAGTGAAACATTATCCCTCCTATTAAGGTCTGTAATTGTTTGAATTTCTTCCACTATATTTTTGTGATTAAATTATTAACAGGATAATTTTTTGTAGGGGATAAATATGATTTTCCTTTTTAATAATTGTTTTAATGTTTTTGTTTAGTGATATAGGAAATAAATTATTTTTAAAATTGTAGTTAATTCAAATTTTTGAGAAAATAATTACAGGACTGAGATGCATTTTTATTTATGACAACATCGATGATTGATTTAATCAGTCATATTTTCTACAAAGTGATATCATATATGTATTTATATATGATTCATTCATGATTCCTTATATTTAAAAGTTCTATTTTATTCCTTATAGCAATTAACATTTGTTTATTATTAATAAGGGGGATGAAATTATGTGGTATTGAAAATAAATCCAAAGGGAAGACTTTTGAACCCTATTGAGGATGGTGTTGTATTTTTTGTTAAAACATTTTACATGTTAAGATTGTATGATCTATAATTCATGGTAAAAATGACTTATTATGAATTAAGTGTACTCAAGAAGTCCACAATAGTTTAGAAAATTGAGAGTGTAGCAATATAAATAGGGAGATTGAAAATAAGTGTTTGGAGTAAGAAAAATATTTTTAAAGTGTTTGCAAAAACATCCAAAGGTTTTTGATCTTTAAGAAGGATGATATCTATGTTTAATGTTTTTGGATAATGTTTTGGGGTAATTTAAAGTGTTTAAGAATGGTTGAAGTCTTTTTAGAATAGTACTGAATTTATTTGGAATGAAGTATGAAATTATATAGATCGTAAGAATTTATCCTGATCACAAGTCCTTGAGTATTTCATATGACTTTGAGATATAATAGGAAATTTTAAATGATATGAGAATATGAATTTAAAAATATATCATCAGAATTTGAATCATCGTATGACCCCAGATAGAGTATATGACTTTTCACTATATGAATTATTTATTATACTTCATTTCATGACTTTTTTAGATTGTATAAATTCACCATAAGACTTCAAGCCAATCACAAGACATTGATTTCTAGCATCAAAATTCATCATGGAACTTTATATTAATCATATGACTTTGATCTAGAATATGAATTAGAGACCATATACCTTTAAAGTCATACAAATAAGTTTCACCCATATGATTATCACATTAATTCACAAGATTATATCACTTATAATTTTATATGATGAAATGATAGATACTAAAAATGGAATATGAAGAGAATCACACCATGACACTAATTGTTTTGTGTGAGAAAAGACCCTATAGAAAATGCCAAGGTAGACCATGCTGTAGTTCATTTTTTGTTATATGTTTTAGAATCTAATGACATGAGAAGGTCCAAAGTTCTACATGGAGAGATCCAAACTATAGAATATACTGTGTTATATCCTAATTCAATCATATGTAGAAGCTATAAGATTTTTTGAGATACTAAGGATGTGGTATTTTGAATTCCTCATGGAATATCAACACTCGAGTCTCAAAGAGATTTTAAAGGAGGACCATGAGAATAATTTAATGAGTCTGAATGAGTAGCATTGTGCCATTTATATTAAAGGATATTTCCATAACTATTATAGAAACTATCACATAAATGATTCATGGAAAAAACATTGGAAGTTCACAATACATGAATCATAAGGGAATGAAGAGAATAATCTATGAAAGCATAATATAAGAATAAGACATGGAATTATTGCATAAATAAAAGCATGTGAAATGATTTCCATAGTAGTCAGGGCTCATTGAAAAGGCCATCTTAGTAGTTTTAGTTCACTCCCGAAACTATGTTGGTAGTCATGGTTCACTCCCTTGATCATCTTAGTAGTCATGGTTCACTCAAAATACAATCTTAGCGGATAAAGTCCTTTATTGAACAAAGTTCACTCCTTGTTCCAGCCATGTCTATCTCATGAGATATAAATATTTACCTAATAAATTGTAGATAAATATAGGTCCCACACATATCATATGAAATCTAATATATGCTTTCCACAATATTATAAACAATTATATCATAAACTATTAAATTAAATGGGTATGATAAACATGTCATCATATCATAACCAGTGGAAAAGAGACTTGAGTCATAATTATTTCATAAAATTATAAACAATGAAAAGAAGTGTTTTTCATAAGAATATAAACCATGAATGAGAAATGTGTATCATAAAAATATAACTCATGAAAGTGAAATAGTGTTCATAACATCATGCCATCAAAACATAAACTATTCAGAGAAAGAATATGAATGGAACACTTGGATCATATCCCAAAAAATTCATGAGTAACAAAACTAGATTCCATATTAGATGGAAAATAAATTTAAAATATCTTTTAAAAAAATTTATTGTGGAAAATATCCCTTCTAATTAAAAAAACACTTTTTAATATGTAAAACTTTTTGAAAACCATTTAATTGAAAATAACACTGAAAAATTATAAAAGAATATTGAAAATATTTTGAAAACATTTTCCTCGAATACTTATAAAGTAATATTTAATTTTTTTGAATACCTTTTTCTTCGAAAAAAACTTTTAAAACTTATAAAGTAATATTTAAAACATTTTTAGAATACATGGTTTTGAAAGAACACAGATTTCCGATCGAAGAGAGAGATACAATCATATTTTCTTAAAAACACTTTACTAATCATTTTAAATACCAAAGAGTGAAAAAATGGTACTAATAAATGAATATTTCATAAATAAAAATAGGATAGGAACATTTATTATCTTTATTGGGATACAGATCGTAATATTTCATCAAATGAAGCATAATCATAAACAAACTTGATAAAGGATGACATTATAGTAGTAAACTGTTACAACTTTAGAATCTTTGACTTATAATCCACATGAGATAATAAAAATAATTAAAGATTAAAAGATAATTAAATAAGGATATTCATGATAAAACGTTTAAATTTTTACACCATGTAAAATAATTTAGGTGCATAACATAATATGTTTCTCAAAGATGGAAAATTGAGACAAAAATTACCTTATGATTCGGTAAATTTTGAACTAAAAACCCCATGAAATAGAGATAATAAAATTCATATGAAAATAAACATATATTTAAGTATAATAATCATTAAATACATTAATTTTAAGTATATAAACCATAAAAAATAAACAAGTGGTGGAAAAGGCCTAGTTCTCACAGAAATAAAAGTGAGACTAGAAATCCCCTTACCCTATGTCTTGACTCTTCTTGTACTCATTAAAAAATACTATATAATAAATGTTTTTTTATTATAAAACTATTAAAGAACCATATTAAGTTATATAATACCTTGTATAATTTACTTATGACCTTTTATTACCAGTTTATTAACACTTCCATGTTAAAGTTATGTTTTGGGTAATAACCGCTTTATTTTTCACACTTGTTTTGACTTTTCATTCTTAGTCATCTTAATCAGATCATGATTTATTTATTTCCAGAATTTAAACCATGATATAAATATAATATATATTCACTATATTTTTATTTATAATTGTATAAAAAATATAGGAATAAGAAATTAATTACACTGTTCATAAAGACGGTAGGTCGTACGTATGCATGAACGTTATTTTCATTTTATTGTCATATTTTTAAAAGAAAGAAGATTAAATGATATACATTTCACATATATTATAATCATATTAGAATTATTATTTTAAATATATCACATATTTATATTAAAACCATACTTTATACATTCCATATAATGCATGAAAAAATCACATCACTTTGAGGATTTGGTAGTCCATACTTCCACAAATGAAGTTATCACATTCTAACAAAATAGAAATAATGAAGGTATGTGTTATATAATAATTAAATAAGAATAAATACATCATAAATATAATATATATAATATATAAATATTAATTTCAACATTATTATTAACCTTTAAAGTTTTTAATGTAAGAACGAACAATATTAGTTTGTGAGACGGTAGTCCACTATACACATGAATGATGATTGCATATCCTATTTTATAGAAGGGTGTGTTAGTGTAGGTGGAAACCTTATAATAACAAAATATAATTATATTTAGGATATTGAGGTTATTATATAAGCATGAAATAATATTAATTTTGGGATGTGGAGAAAGAAGAAAAACAAAAGTTCTTTTTAAAGGATGTTACCTCTTATTTGGATAATTTATTTTGGTGTGCACCAAAGGACTAATGTGGTTTACGTTATTCTGAAAGTGAGGATTATAAGATGAGAGGTGGAAGGTTTTGATATTATTTGGTAACTGTTTTTATGAGATAAAGGTCTTGATAGGTTTGATGAAGTTAGGAGGGGGGATGAGTTCCCTTTTATAGTGGAGGGGGAGTGCCATTCTTGTAATTATAAAATGGTAAACACTATAGAGAGGACTCCTATATATTAGGTGCCTCAAATAATATTAAATTTTATATAAAAGGTATTATATGGTAGAAATATGTCCATAAAATGAATTTTGGGCATGTTTCTAGGTTATTTCGACCCTTAAGTGAAATTTTAATCACCAACTAAACTCGTTTTTTAATTACTGTAATAAATTTTAATTAATTTCAATAATTTTTTGGATAAAAACTAATTTTAACTTGATAAAAATTATAAATTATTATAATTAAAAATATTTAATACATTTTTTTAAATTAAAAACACATAATTGGATGAAATTAATTTAAAATTAACCCCGTAGAAGGGACGAGACAACGGGTTTTTAAAGTAAAGATGTTCAAAAGCTTAAAATGTTTTTTATATCCAATTTCATAGTAAAATTGAATAAAATTGCCTAAATTTTATTAATATTTGTATATTTGATCTAAATTTACTTTAATAATTATTTAAAATATTATTTAACTATATAAATAAATTAGAAAAAATGATGTTTTTAATTGAAATTCAATGTTTTTTACTATTCATCAAAAAATGAAACTTATAAGAAAAAAACCAAAAAACTAACCAAATTAAATTTTGATATTTCAATTTAAAAAATTAAGATTAATTTTTCAAATATATTTTCTAAATGTTACAAAAATTATATTTAAAATAGGTACGCCATTAAAAGGAAGTAAAATTACCTTTTAGAAATATATATATATATATATCTTTATGCACAAAATTGGATTTATGTTTATCTCTTTCCTAGAAAACACATAATATGAATGTTAAATTGTTTAATAATATATATATATATTTAAATAAAATAATTTTTCCTAATTGGTTTAATTAATTTATTTAAGTAAAACATGTTTGATTACATAAATATAGTTTTCCAACAAAATATTTACTATATTATAGAAGGGTTTTAGTTTCTTTTCAAGTTAATTGGTCATAAAATAATTATTATTATATAAATGTTTAAATAATATTTTCATTATTTAATTAATTTTATTCATAACCACCATTCCAATAGCTAGGTGACAACTATAATAATATTTTAATAATAATAATATTAATAGCATATTTTAGTTTGGTAAAACTAGGTCTTGTGTGTAATGAAAGATATCTAGAAAACACATCATTTCATGTAACACAAGAAAAAATAGTGTTGTGTATACCTAAAACTAAGATAATTGTTGCATGTAGTTAAAGTATAACATTGTGTTGTGTGCAAAACAAACCAAACTTTGTGCATTCATATAACACAAGTTATATTCAGTGTTGCGTGAAATGAAAAATATAAAAAAGTTTAAATTAATTTAAAAGAAATATTTCACAAAATTTCAGGGTGTTACAATATACCCCGCTTAAAATGAATTTCTTCCTCCAAATTCATCCAGGTTATCAAAGGTTTAATAGTTGAAATTTCTTTCATAGGAACCCACACCATAAAAATGAATACTAAAACTTCCTTTAAATAAGGTAATATGGAACCATAATGGTCACAGAAAGTAACACATAATTAGGTTTCCACATTGGAGAACATATTTGGAAAGTGAAAACATGGTCATTGAAGAGAAATATAACTATCAAGTTCGTATAGAGAGCGATAGATAACAAGTTCAGAAGAAATTTAAAAATCAAAAATCCATAAACAAAAGAGGCTTTAAAAGGGTCATTGATATCATAAAAAAGGATTATAATGAGATTTTTTAATTTAAATTCCCTTTTCCCAAAGTTTAATAATTTTTACAAGGAGATATACATTATTTATTCCATTTAATATGCTCAATCTCACCATTTGGTTCTGTCTTGACTAATTTTCACTTCATCTATTACTCCAAAAATGTTGGTGAATTTGTTATTCCTGAAGAAATAATGGATCATTAGATCCATATGTAGAATGATAAGTAGTTTGATATATATTTAGTTATCATCATAATAAAAAGGTTCTAACAGGTTATCCAATATTCATAAATCCCCAAATTCTAAGATATTACTTTTATCTTTAAAAGGTCAACCAAAGTTTAATTTAAACTATTACATAAATGGTCAACCTTTTAAAACTTCTAAAAGATGAAAATTCAGAAATTTATAAAGGTCACTAAATTTCTCAAAATCATCTTAATATTGATACCCCATATATCGTAAAGTAGCCCAGGGTTCTCACATACCAAACATGTGAATACCTTTATCATGTTTTCTATTAAAACATGGTAGTCACCTGAATTACCATAAATCCTTATTGAAAACATGCATGATTTATTATTAAAAACATTGCTGGATATATTCTTTAAATCTAAAAATATTTAAACTTCAACCATGACAATATAGTGCACTTTTTCAAAATATCATTAATCATTTCCAAGGTAACCAATACTACCCAATTTACTTATTCATATCCAATATATCATTATTCAAACACCATTATCTCTACATCAAAAACATATTTAGGGTTATATTTCCCTTAATCAAGTGTTTTACATGAATAAAAACTTAACATTAAATCACATTTATAGTCTATCAGAAATATTTTATATACTCTCATAAAGCCTTAGTGAAAAACATAATATGAATAATTCTTATATATTTCACAGTTCATAATTATTAAATCCAAATACATAAACACTTCAATTACTTCTTTATTAATAAAATACAAAGGATACCTAAACCAATTAATTAACAACTCTTTCCATTCACATTTTAGCTATAGTCTCTTCATCATCAGCAATATAACCATTACTTGTATGTATTTATTGATTATATTCATGAGCTTTTCACTCAGGACATTGATTTTGATAATTCGAATTCTTTCCACATTTAAATAATTCAACTATCAATAATGTCTTAGGGGGGATATTATTCCCCTCCATTTCATTAACCAAACTATTAATTTTTTATTTGTAGTTACTTTCTTTGTTTAATTTTTTCCACATTTAAAACATCTTCCTTTCCCTAAAAGGCATTAACTTGGGTGCTTATTCACAGATTATCAACATATAGGAAACTAAATCTTATTTCTTCTATGGTATACATTTCCCAAATTCTTAGAGAACTGTTTCCTTATTTTATTTGGAAATTCTAAGAGTTTATGAAGGTAAAAATTGTTAATAATGTTCCGTGAAAAATTATTAGGCATGATCACAACTTCATTTACTTCACTCATCATCCAATTTTACTACGCATCAGAAAATTTTTCATCATATTCAACATTTACCCAGTTCATTCTGGTTCCCTCTATTAACTAAAACTAGAAATCATAGTGTGAGGACACTTATCATAATGAAAAACACCAAAAACATGAAAAATCACTTTTATGATATCTAAATTATGAAACCTTATTTAGTATATGACACCTTAGGCTTATCCTTAGAGATATTCCAAGACATATCCTTAGAAATATACCTATGGAACTCACCAAATTTTTCTGATAATATTTTCCAAAGGTTGACTAAAACATTACATTAATACCAACTATAGTGACCCAGGCTTAACATACAAGAATATTAAATCATTTTAGATGAATATTGATCACATTAAAGAAATACATGTTTGAGAACCATAATAGTTTAGTGTATTTGTAAACCTGGAACCTAATATCTTTTAACTGGTGAAATATATTCAAGGTTTCCAAAAAAATATCTTCTCATTTAATACTCATACTTAAAACATTCTTTATAACCTAGGGAATGTAAACATAAGAAAGGGTGAGATTAAATGATTAGCAAGGGTAAATAAAGGAGATACATAATCGTAACATGGGAATAATGGTATAAGAACATGATAATAACATTTTAATATTATACCCTTCATATCAAAGATCATATACATCAGTTATGGAATAAATATTGGCAATTCATAAGACATGAATCATATGGGAATCTAGAGAATAATTTATGAAATAATACCAAGAAAGCATGGGAGATTGAAAAAGCTAGACCCATAAAAATATATAAGAAAGAAAGAAAGAGAAAAGAAGAGTCAGAGTTACAAGGGGTTATTACATATTCAAGAGTGAATCACTCCACACATATCATCATTCACCATTTCTTTATAGTAATTAGGAATTGTAAAAGACCAAAACATACCCAGATCACTGACAGACTTCTTGTACAACACATCCACAACTTGATTTTCTTCTCTATATGTGTGGGAGACATCAAATTTAAAGTGAGTACTCTTGTTGAGGAACTCAACCCAAAGAGGTAAAATTCTCCATGGTACATCCCGTTTCCTCACCTTTAAAGCCTTGGCAAAAACCTCAAAGTCAAATTCAAGCCACAATGGTGTCTAGTTGTACCAATCACCATAATCAATTGTATATATCATGAACAATAACTCTGCCTCATACACTGTTTTAATTCCAGTGGAGTGATAAAAACACCCCTTGATGAATCCACGATGAGTACGAAATACACCTCCGCATCCCGAGGGTCTGAGAATTCATATCGTAGCCCCATATACATTAACCTTTTACCATGATGCAGTTGGAGGAATCCATTGAAGGTATTTAACCATTTTAGTTTTCCTAGGTCAACCTGCAACACCAAACAATTTAGGGATTTTCAGCTCTCGAATCATGTTAAATATACCACCATGTTTCACAACTGATGTAGCATAGTCCTCCTTTTGTAGATCCACCATCCCTGCATGAGTAGAAGGCTTAATTTCATTAAATAATAGCTAATTTCGAGCATTCTAGATGTATGATACCACCACGGCAGCTGCTACAAGTAGCAGGTGCAAAACCTGCTCACTATAATTGGCCATAAAAAGTGCCTTCATGGTTTACTCCCATGACTATCTATATAGTCAAGGTTCACTCCCAAGACCATCTTAGTGGATAAAGTCCTTTAATGAACCAAGCTCACTCCCAGTTCCAACCATGTCTATCTCATGTGATATAGATCTTTACCAATGAATTTTAGGGAGATATAGGTCCCACCCATATCACAATGAAATAATATATATGTGAATAAAAATATCAAAAAAAATCAAATCATAACCCATGAAATGAAATGGGTATCATAAAAATGTTATCATATCATAAAATATGGAAAAGAGGAATGATTCATAATCATTTAATTAAAGAATAACCTGTGAAAAGAAGAAGGTTTTATAATAATACAACTCATGAAATATGAACAGTTTTTATAAAGATATAACCCAGGAAAGAGAAATGGGTTTCATAAACATCATTCCATCAAATCATAAACCATTCAAAGAAAGAACATGAATACAACCCTTGGATCATATCCCCAAAAAGTAACGAATAACACCAATAGATGTCATATTATATTGAAAATAAATTTGAAATATATTTTAAAAACGTTTATTGAGTAAAATATCACTTATTCAACAAAAAAAAATCTTTTTAAAACATAAAACCTTTCAAACCCCATTTTCTTTAAAAATTACCTTGAAAACTTATAAGTGAAACTTGAAAACATTTTGAAAATTTTTTCCTTGAAAACTTATAAAGAAATATTGAAAAAAAATTGAAAACCTTTTTCATTGAAAATAACCTTTAAAATTTATAAAGGAAGGTTTATTTCTTTTATAAAATATAGTTTTGAAAGAATATATATTCCCCACTGAAGAGAGAGATAAAGTTAGATTTTCTTAAAAACACTTTCTTAATTATATTAAGTACTAGAGAGTAGAAAAATGGTACAAATAAATAAATATATTATGAATAACCATAGGATAATAAAATTCACACGTTTTCTTGAGAGATGGATCATATTATTTTATCAACAGTATCATAATCATAAACAATCTCGATAAAGAATGAGATTGTAGCAATAAAATATTATGACTTTGGTAACTTTGAATCATAATACATACGAGACAATAAAATTAAATTAAGCTTAAAATATCATAAAATAATTAGATTCATGATAAAACATTTCAAATGTTATTATATAAACATCTTAAAATAATGTAGGCACATAATATAACATGTGTCTCAATGAAGGAAAAATGAGACAAAAATTACCTTACGATTTGGTAATTTTTGAACCATAAACCCCATTAAATAGATATAAACAAATGGATATGTTAATAAACCTAAATTTAAGGATATTAATAAGATAATAAATTAATGTAGATTATATACACCACACAAAATGAATGAGTGGTGAATAAGGAATAAGTCTCACAAAAATAAAAGTGAGACTAGAAATCCCCGTACCTTATGTCTTGAATCACATCGTTACCATTCATAAATGGTGTATAATAAATTTTAGTTTACTATAAAACTATTAAATAACCATATTAACTTATATAATAACATATATGATTTAATTATGAACTTTTATCACACTTTTATTAAGAATTTCATGTTAAAGTTACGCTTTGGGTAATAATCTCTTTGTTTTTCGCACATGTTTTGACTTTTCATTCTTAGTCCTCTTAATTAGACGATGATTTAAATATTTAAAGAATATAAAACACAATATAAATATAATATATATACAATATATATGTATTTATAATAATATAAAAAATATATTAATAGGAAATTAATTACACTATTCATGAAGAGGTAGGCCTTACGTACACATTAACATTGTTTTCATTTTCTTCTTGTATTTTTGAAGGAAATAAGAGTAAATGATATATATATATAAATATATTATCATTAAAATTGAATTATTATTTAATATATATCACACACACACACATATAGATATATTAAAACCATCCTTTATACATCCCATGTAATGTGTGAACGAATCACATCGGTTTGAGGATGTGGTAGTCCACATGGCCACAAACAAAGATATTGTATTCTCAAAAAATGGAATTCATGAAGGTATGGGTTATATAATAATTCCATAATCATAAATAAATCATATATATCTATATATATTATAAAAATAGTAAGTCCATCATTATTCCCAACCTTGAAAGGTGGTAATAGAAGAATGAATGACATCAGTTCGCAAGGTTATATTCCGCCTTACACATGAACAATGATTTCATATCACATTTGATTGGAGTGTGTGTAGTTGTAGGTTTAAACCGTATCACAAAAATAGACCATTATTTTGAGTATACTATGTTTATTATAAAATAATGTAATAATAAAAATTTAGGGGGGTGGAGAAAGAAATAAAATAAAAGTACTTGTTGAAGGGTGTTACCTATTCTTTGGGTAATTCCTTTTCATTTGCACTAAAATAATAACTTGGTTTGATTTATTCCCAAACTAAGGCTTATAGTATGAGAGGAGGGAAGTTGATAACTTATTTGGGAATGGGTTGTTTAATACAAAGGGCTTCATCAGTGTGAATAATTGGGGGGGGGGTGAGTTCCCTTATATAGAGGAGGAGTGACATTATTCTAAATTTAAAAAAGAAAACACTATTGATAGGTCTCCCTTACATCAGGTCCATAAAATAATGGTATATTTTATTTATAAAAGGGAGGATATAGTCAAAATATTTCTATCCAATGGCTTTTTGACATGTTTCTAGGTTATTTGGCCTCTTACTTTCACTAAGTTGTATTAAAATATTTATATTTGATAAAAATATAATTTAAAACAAATTTAAATTATAATCTAACTATATAAATAAATTAGATGAAAATGAAGTTTTGAAATTAAAAATCAGAGTTTTCACTATTCATAAAAAATGAAACTTCTCAGAAAAGTACAAAAATAATACATAAAGTACATTTGGATATTCAGATTTAAAAAATGAAGTTTTTTTCAAATAAAATTTATAAATTGATAAAAAATATATTTCAAATAGGTGCGCTATTAAAAGACAGTAAAATTACCTTATATGAAAAAATATATATCTTTATGCATAAAATTGGATTTATTCTCATCTATTTCTAAGAAAACACATAAGATGAACATTGAATAGTTGAATTATTAATATATATATATATATTATTTATTAAAATAATTTTTGAAAAGTGGTTTAATTAATTTATTTAGGTAAAACATGTTTTATTGGATAAATATAGTTCTTTATAAAAAGATTTCATATATTATAAAAAGGGATTTATTTTCATTTCTAATTAATTGGTCACCAAAGAATTCATCATATATACATGTGTAAAACATATTTTCATAATTTAATTGATCTTATTAATAACCACCCATCCAATGTCTAGGTGAAATCTATAATAATATTTTAATAATAATATTAATAGTACATTGTAGTTTGCTAAAACTAGGTCTTGCATTTAATGCAAGATATCGAAAGAACTCAAATGTATGTGTAACATAATACAAACATATTGTTACATGTAGTGAAAGATAATCAAAGTGTTTATAGTAGTGAAGGAATAATCTTTTGTTGCATTAAATGCAAACCAAAATTACTGTTTTCATATAATATAAGCTATATTTAGTGTTGCGAGAAAAGAAAAATATCAAAAAAATTAAACTAATTTGAAAAACAATCTCACAAAATCTAAGGGAGTTACAGAAACAATATTCACATAGTATTTAGTGAATATAAATTTACAATAATAAGTAATGAGGAGTGTTTTTAGAATGAAGATCCATTTAAATACTATGTAAAAGAAAAATAACCCAAAATAGTCCTATGATATTACTATGTGAAGAAGAGGAAGAATATCAATATCTATAGAGTTTTCTTGGGGGATCAAATCTTCACGAGAGATCATTATTAAATGAGAATAATTCTATTGATGCAATATTGTAACTATTTTGTTCCAAAAGTTTTATGAGTTCAAGGTCATGCTATTGATTGAGTTCTTTTTTATCATAAGAATTGAAATTTGTGATTGGGTTAATAACCATGACACATCAGGGATTTATTAATCCTTAATGAAGGAAAAACTCATTACAAAAATATTCTATGTCCATTTTATTTTTGAATAAATGAGAATCTTGATAGATTCGTGTTGAATGAGCATGAATGTTTTAGTGGATTTAAATAACTATAAACAATGATTTACTAGTCTTATCACTTTGTATTAATCTTTGTGTGATCCAAAAGATTCAAACAATTTATCCTACCTCACTATGAGTGTATGTCATCACAATTTACATCAATACATCTATGTACACAAATCAAGATATGAATTAATAATAATATCAATTCTAAAGACAAATAAATATGTCTATAGATAGGAATATCCAATGAAACAAAAAACATGTGGAATTACTATGATCATGTCTGTTCTCATATCCTCCTCTATTAGAGATTACCAAGGGAGAACTTTAGGAGAATAATTATTAATGTATTATGATCTTCCTATCCATGATAGCTTATATCATCTATGTCAAGTTAGATGATGTTATTTAACCACAATTTTTTTTAAGAATATATCCATAGTGTTTCAAGGTTCTCATCAAATAAGAGAACTCCTATGCCATTTTGATGTGATAGATACTCTATGTAAATTGTCACATTAAATAATACAATGAATAAAAATCGTCATTTGATTAAATAATTTATTTATATCAATGAAAATTAATATATAGGTAATTGAAAATATAAAATAGTTTTTTTCATGGAAACCAACTTAAATAGAATCACACTTGGACTATATCTAACTACCAATAACCTTAAACTCATTATCTCTCACAAGATATTACTACTTTTTTGAGATAAATATTTAGTAAATAGTCCCTCCATGTTCTTTTTCATGTAAACTCTACTTACTACATCCTCCCCTTTAATTACCTAACCCAACTCACTCTATGGATTGTAATCGAGCCAGTTTTCCATGTGACCTTAGGCATTCCTCAACATATTCTAAAGGCTACTGATTAGTGGTAGAGGTATAGGGTAGTACCGTGGGGATACTATACCACTATATGAGAGTGATAAATAATAATAAAAACCAAATGTTATACACAAATTCAAAAAATTAGAGCATGTAGAAATAATAAACTACATTCATTAATAAATGTAATTCAGAATCCATATAATCAAACCATAATGATTGTTCACAGGTCTGATCACATATACAAACAAAAGTGTAAAATAAAAATAAAACCAAATTATAGGAGGCACAACTATATCCCCTATAATATCCTCAATCCCCATCTATAATCCCACTCAATCTTCTCATTTCAATAATGTAATACTATTCCTCATCCCAACCTAAAACTATAATCATGTTATATGACTAATCAGGTACCAAAGTGCCATGGCCTCCTAATCATGCTGTGAGTACATAGCTATGTAAGGAATCACTAACATGGTCCCACACATAACTAGTATATAAAGGGTATACATGTGATATGTTCAAATGAAATAAATTAATAAACATTGGGAAAATAAAATAAATAAATGAGGAATACATACTTTAGATCCATGATGGAATGTCCATAAGCACATTAAGAAGACTATGCCAACAAGTAACCCAACCTCCCCGAGGGAGTAAACATATAAACCTGGCCCATTCTCAATAACCATCATTGATCCTCAGGTTTATGACCCTAATCAACCATAACTTCCCCAAACATTGGTGGAATGTATCTGATCATGAGCATAACCATAGGGGAACTTCTTTCCATGCCTCAAGGATCCCATGTTCATGGCTCTATCATGATGAGTATCATAACCTAGCTCCTCTCTATACATACCACATCCTCAAAACCTCAGGTTGAACCCCATAGTAGTACCTGGGAATTCTCGATGCCAGGATGATATATGATTCCTAGGATGGGGTGGTCAAAGGAAATCCTATGCATTCTAGGCATGATATATTCCTCGGTGATCCATGAAATCAAAAGGGAATACCCTCCCCAGATACCACTATAAATCTTTTAGGAATCTAATGCACTTAGTTCCTCTGTCATACAATATTTGGCGCGCCTACCTGATCCTTGGAGGATATCCTAGGAATCAGTTGAGGGGATCCCATAGTCACCCCCAGGTTGTCTGAAACTCGTTCATGTGGATATACACCCACCCAAAACCTCATACCACAATTTAAGTCCTAGGCATTATAGTAATTTGAAAAGGTCTACTAGTTTTTCCATTCAAATCCCAAAACCAAGGAATCCATAGATGTATCATAATAATGAAGGAACCCTTGTTGTCCCATGAATTCCTGCATATATGTACACACATTATTTGATGCTGGATCTTAGTTACCACCTTTAGTAATCCCATCCCACATCAATAAAAACACTGACCACTATCTGAGCTGGGAATCCACCCCCAATATAACATGGGACTAGATCCTAAACATACAGGGCATCCCAATGTCTCATATATATAAAAATGTGATTATTGGGTATCTTGGAAAATATTTTTAGTTCCAGTACCAATGGAAAATTCCCAGGAATCCTAGTTAATCCCATAATATATTATAATAAAGTAAACATAATAGGGGATGAATGAATTCCCAAGCCCATCCCCATAATCCCCATTCCAAAACAAGGTCCACCAAGGTCTCATCTATATAAAAAGGTGATTATTGGGTATCTTGGGCAATCATGTTAGTTCTAGGACCAATGGAAAATTCCCCAGAATCCTAGGTAATCACATAATATATTAAAATAAAGTAAACATAATAGGGGATGGAAGAATTCCCAAGCCCATCCTCATAATCCCCATTCTCTCAGACTTACACCATCGGTGCAAGTTCTAAGCTTACACCCCCTACCAAATCTACCGATTCCAAATTCCACCCTCTCACTAGGGTCACAAGCAGTAGGGGAACCTACTAGGGTTCCCTAGGTCTCATGGATTCCTCTTAGGAAATTCACACTAGGGAGATAGACTTAATACCATTTCATTTTTCATGTGTCATAGGTCAGACCAAACTCCTGACCCATCCACCAGTCTCTGTAGGGTGTAACCACCAAATTGATGACATCAAATTGGGGCAAGAAAACTCACCCCATTACCATCTTAATGAGTACATTAGCTCCATAAAATATCATGTGGACAACCCCTTTTCCATGTATCACAGTTGATCACTCTTCTAACCTTGAGGTCACTAGATCACCTAAACAAGGTCTACTACTCCCTAATCCATTACAATTATATCATTATCCATTATTGATCGAGATTTACAACCAATACATGATAGTACATCATCCCCCTTAGATCCTTGTGTAATTCAATACTAGGGTTCAGTTTGTACTGAACAACATAAAAAAATTTAAAGAGGCCTACCACCAAAAGTGGCGGGGCAATGCATGCCACATGAATATAAGTAAAAAAATATTACTAAAGTGTATATTCATAAGGAACACATATATTAGATATGCTTTCCAATTTTATTTATAAGTGTTGAAAGTAGCCTTTAAGGCCTATCCAAGCCTATCTAGCCACATTCATGATCAAATAGGATCATATCAATTACCTGAGCCCTTAACCTAAGAAAAAAACCAATAATTTATTAATTATAATATTTTTAATTAGTTAATTAATTAAATTTAAAGTATGATTTTTTGGAAAAAACTTATCATTTCACTGTGTTATGCCAAAAAATATAGAAAATGGGGTCTATCCTAAACCTAACATACACCCAAACCTACACCAAACAAAAAACCCAATTATTATCAATGATACATTGACATAATAATTTAATTTTGGATAAAAACCTATAAAATTACAAATTGTGATGTGCCTTAATGGAAAAATTCACAATAGTATGAATAAATCATTATACATTCACGTTTATCTAGGTTACATGAATACAATGAAGAAATTGGTAGATTTCATCATTCTCCAGTGAAATCTCCATTTTCATCCTAAAATAAATATCCCCCCAAATCAGGGACATTAGTATGGAGATGAATGAGATGAAGAGAAGAGGAATAAACTAGTCAACAAATCCATTTTATTGCATCCAAGATCTCTAATAATGGAGGATAAATGAGGGAGGAGAGGTGACAACCAAATCCCTCCCATAAATCATGAATCTCCCTAGGAACATCTTATGAACCCCATTCACATCATGAATCACTATTCATGATTTTAATGGCCTACTATAGCTTTTTTTAGTAGTCTAAGTCTCCCATTACTCCTTCAATGCTCACCCAAACCCCTAAACATTCCATGGAAAGTTAAATCTTCTCCAAAAACACTATTTTTGGATACTGTAACTATCAAATCTTTATTCTTAGTCATGGTTATTAAAATGGACCACCCACCAAGAAAAAATTTAGAATCCTATTGAATTTCACAATCCATATGATCATAGTGTTTTATTATCTCCCCACTATAATACTTATCATCATGAAGAAGTCTCATATACCACTTTACCAACTAATTGGACCTACTCGAGTCACCAAACCATGCTCAGTTCACTATGTTATACCCCAAAATTTCAAAGGATATTTCATTGTAAAAATCCACACACATAGAACCCCACTGATTGAATGATGATCAACTACATGCCATCATAAAAAAACATCTAATATGGTGTCTAATGTAACCTATCTATAATAATACACCACAATGTAATCATCCAATTAACCATCTATACTATGGTGCTACCCACTATACAACTCAAATCATAATGGGAAACATTGATTCATTTTTCCAAACACCACTAAAATCTCTTATTGTAACATGTTCACAATAGTTCATTGACCCAAACAGTGTGTTTTCCATCTTCCCACAACCAAGAGTATATGAAAACACCAACTAGAAGTCAACACCACCACTCATATTTGTTTTAAAACCAAAATATATGAGTATCCAATGCCTAGGTTTATATCCCAAGTACTCCAACCTTTCCTAAAAAAATCATATCTATACCTCAGAATACCCCCATTATAAAAAATATGACATGATCGAAACATGGTACCAAATTACCTTGCATTAACAAGTGTTTTCATCTCAAAAATCACATTCAATACATTTTATCTCATGATTCATACCATGAACCATGTGATGAAACTTGATTTTACCCATTAAAAATTTCATAAAACTATCTCACTCCATGAAACTTATCACAAAATGTAGATTCACCCCTAATCCATATCATAAAAAATGGTTCACCTCATGAACTGTCATTAGATCAAACCCAAAGTTTCCCTAGACTGATGCCAATAAACCAAATCCATCCACTATCTCATTTGAAACCCAAATACGGTATTTATATGGGAATAGAAAAATTAGATTCATCTACTTAGTGAAATAAAAATTCCACCTCAATCATGAAATGACTGGTCCAACCATGAAGGAATCAGTTTCTCTCCCGCTCACCCAATGTTTTTCATTAGCTGTGGTTTAGAGGGGGGAGGATATTCAGATGCCTCCCCCTCCCCTCCCTAAATTCTCTATTATTCCTCATTTCATTCACCTCTCATCTCATCCCTCCTTAAGGAATGATATTTCTCTCCATATTTTGGAGCTTCTCCTCTTGGTTATTTTTTTAGGGATGTTTTGATGTCCCTGTTCTGTTTGTTTGCCACGGGTTCCCCTGGGCATTCAGACGTGCTCTGACCTCAAGTTCCTCTGCTCCAATCATTATCAAATATGAAGTGGGGGGGGGGGGAATATGGTTTTGTGATTATTGGTTCTTCAGTTGATGGTTTTCCTAGAACTCTCATGATGAATTTTTCTTATTCAGATTCTAGGTTTAGTTTTTTCATCATTTGGATCCCTTGGATACTCAAATTCATGATCTGGTTTCAATATACTTTGCTCCTCTTCTAGTCGGACCTCGAGTGGTGGTATTATTGAGACTCTTGGATGTGGGACTATGTGTTCAATGGTTTTCTTTGTGTGTATGGTGGCAGTTTCTCCTTTGAAGATTCTCTGGTTCTATCCCCCTTTGACAATGGTGATTTTGGAATCGGTAATGAAATTCAGGTTGTTTTTTATTTTTCTTATTTTTTTATGTTTTTCCTCCTAAATATGTGATGACAGATGTTTTTTTATTTCGACGCAAATTTTTTATGATAGATGATTTTTGATGATGTTTCATTTTATGTCTCTGGATTTGGGTTTATTCATTTATGGGTATGGTGGTGACTATCAGCTTATTCAAGATGGTGCTGCATCATTGGTGTTTTTGTTTCAATGTGGAAATCTTGCTCTGCAATGGTTGTTTAGTGTGGTGGTGGAAGATTTATGGTGGTTCGATATTTGGTGTATACGGTGGTGATTAATCTCCGGTGACTGGTGTGGTGATGCGATGATGGTGGTTGAATGACAATGATGGGTCTCGTGATGATAATGCGAGGTGACATAACATGACTTTGACTGTTGTGGTTACACGTGGCTCGAGGTCTCCTTGGATCATGTTAATTTTTTGATTTTTTGATTTTTTTTGGATTCTTGAAATATGTATCCCATTCATTATGTTTTGGTTACCACTTAATCTACAAAGTGGTGTTTTTTTTAAAATACAAAAAAAGAGAATTGAGGAATGGTCCAACCTTGAAAATGACCCTTCTAGTGTGATGGTTATTTTTTGATATCCTATAATGGTCTCCCCACCATTCATCTTTCCTTATAGTATTTCTTGAGTGTCAGCTTAATAATTTCCCACATTACCTACATGTTTCTTCTCCCAATCTATGATCACATCATCACATAAATACCTTCCCATGATTCACCCAGATCAGTTATACCACCCTGCCCAATGAAAGTTTTGTGGGTCCTATACCATGGAGGGATATCTCAAATTTCATCAAGACCTTGGGTCATATTCTCACAATCATTTTATCATCTTATTTGGTCATCAGTTCACACATAACCTCTCAATAATTCTAACTTAAATGGGTACCATACCCAAATAGAATGTATCATCATTATCTCATCGAACATAGTAAGTGTACAATATTTTAATACTTGATCACATCACACAACTCATTCTTTCAAAATTCACATACCGAGAACTAGGTTGACACACCCTAATCACAAACCATGCTCCATGACATGTCAGATTGTTAATCCAACAAAAAACTTAGCCTCCACCTGAATCCATTCCATCCATGAGCATCGACCCGCACTCTCACCACACTACTAAAGTGAATCCCTAGCCAGTAAGGCAGACCCCCAAATTTCCTTCCCTCAAAACCACTGTCACATAAAAAGAATCATCACCCAAGGTGATCTACCTCAATAAAATCAAAGTCATAGTTGGGACTTTTCCATTTCCAATGAACCCATAATTATGGGATAACTCCTCCCATGGGTAACCCTCAATCATACCATCTACTAACTCATTAAGACACTGATTTGTATCTCAAGGGTCACTAGGGTCCCCCTCATTGTCCTAGAAACTAGGTCTCACAAATGGTTATAAGAATTTAACAACATCATTCAACATGATTTATATCAAGGAAAAACAAACCTGAGGTTCAGATTGATAGAATTTAATTCTAAGATATACGAGAAAACACTATATCGGTTGTTAATAACACTTTAAAAACCACAACCTAAATAATACACTAAACTGACATCACCCTATGGTGATTCATATATAGGGAACCACAATCACATGGTTCAGTTATGTAGAGTGTTATTCTACACTATATGGGAAAACACCATATAAGTTGTTATTGGTCACTTTAATTAACTAAACCTAAACAAATTTAACCCACAAGGGGACCTAATATAAGGAATCATGTTCCAACTAATCACCTACAAGTGCACCAAACCCTACCAAGTATCCAAATACAGGACTACCACCTCAAGAATATATAATCTCAGATAGATCCTCACCAGGACTTAGCTTATAAGAGTCAACCTCTTGAGGATCATATTATCTTTTATCATCACACACATAAAAAAATCACTCTCCAATGATCCAAATCATGTAACTATATTCACATGGTTAATTTATTTAGAATATCATTCCATGTTATATAGGAAATACCATATATGTTGTTAATATAATTTTTAATAATTGATCCCATTTTACTTTACAAGATCAATATCAAAATTAAATTCACCCACCAGGGGTTCAAAAATATGGCATATAATGATCATAATGACTTAATAGGGTCACTATGCATCCCTTATGATAATGGACTACATCAATATTGAAAGTAGATATCATGGGAGCTTTCAAATAACGTTTGGATTCAGGTTATTTAGGTGTAGCATAGTGGCTGACCAAAGTCATCTCTCAAAGGAGGAAGTAAATTTTAAAAAATGTTAAAGGTATCATAAAAATAAAATAAAATATAAGAAACAAACTACTTGAAAGAATGTGGTGGGGTTTATCATTTTTAAAACTAGAAGAAGTTTATTGGAAGAAGATTACAATTTTTTTGTTTTTATTTTTGAAATGAAGTTTGATTAAAAAAACAAAACAAGAAGATGATTTTTAGAAAATATATTAAAAGGTGTAAGCGATATAACTATACCTATTGATTTACTTATTAATAATTATCATCTAAATTAATACCCTCTAAATTAAGATCCTCTAATTTTTTAACCCACAAACCCTACAAGAGTTAACATTACCACAAAGATGAAAAGAGTTAATCCCGAGACTAGATTCAGAACATGCAATCGTAGCACCCTGATTTGATTGAAGTTATAAATATAGATTATGTTCAGTGGTAAATTAGGTCGCATATCCATTCTGGAAAATGAGGATGAATTTTGTTTAGGTATTATATTTTAACTCTACAAATTTATCTTGTGTGCTTTTGTTTCACAGATTAAGTTTGTGCTATCACAATTTAGACAAATCTCTACCTCGCGTGTTTTTGTGTAAATTGTTCAATTGATTGATTAGTTTATTATAATTTTAAAACTCATTTTAAGAATCATATTTTTTAATTAAATTATATTAATTATTTAAAATAAATAAATTAATAATGTAATAGGAATATTGATTACTAAAAATAAAAAATCTTTCATGGACAACATAGTCATCGTAGAAACCAATTGCATGTGAAAATTTTTAGAAAGGGTATAACACAATTTCATTTTTACGCTTGATTCCAGACCAAATATGATGAGTAAAGAAGAATATAATTGAATAAATAGAATTAAATAGAATAAATATAAGAGGAAACAATAATTTTACTAGGAAAATGAAAACAATACAACATAAAGAAGATGAAGAAGGCTTCCATGAGGGGATCCTTGCTTCAAGGGATACCCCTCTTACAATGGTTGGATAATTTGAGTGAAAAAAATTATACTATACCTTAAATTCCCTAATTCACCTCCCAAACCATCCAAATGAGAAACAAAATAATTTATAGAGTGGAGGGGAGGCTAGGTTTTAAGAGGATTCAAGTGTGAATGTGGAAATTCGTCCAAATAATTTAATCCCACTTTCAATGCCAGTGTGACCACTAAAAAGTGTGAACCATATGTCCATATATAATAGTGGTTTGTGAATTTTTTTTTGAACTCCTCTCCAATTTTGAGCCAAATAATAGCACAAATGTAGAAGTTATGGCCTAAATACATAACCTATGTTCAATCTTGTGAGACCATCCCAACTTTTACTTCATAGACCATTTTCACCAATCAAATGCATGATTTATCTCAGATGTCCTGAATAAAAATTTTAGCACATTATGTTAGAAATAGAGTTACAAAATATTAATTTTAAATAATACATATCAAAATATTTATGTTTGAAATTCTATAGTGAATTTTAACGGGTAAAACTGGAATATTCAACAAATTTTTAAATGAATAATCTAATCCAAAATATTTTATAAATAAACATATTTAACACAATGTGATGAAATTTTTTCATTTCTTATAAATTAAATATTAAAAAAAATTGTTTTTTATCAACTTCCCCCACACTTACCTTTTTTGACTCCTAGGAAAAACCTCATATCATGTATTCCAAAAAATTGTGACAAGTAAATATCAACAACAAATCAATTTTTTTTTAAAAAATATCCTTGAGATCCAACAATTCCACACCAAGAAACAAAATATATAATTCCACATAAAAACATTATTTCAAGTTCTCCATTTATATCATTTAATATATTTCCAATTCATTTGTCCTCCCATGCACACAAAACACTCCCCTCACTTGAATTTTCTCTTATCACACAAATGTCAAATTTGCAGCACTGTCTTTCTCATCCAAACTCATACAAGGATCTCCATAGGATTGAAAAATTTATACATCATTACATGATGTTAGTCAAAGAAATAAGTTTATCATGAATACATTTCTGAGTTATTATATGAATTTTGGTTGGTAGGATTTAGATGTGAATAATTATGAGGCTGAATGAGGAGGGCTTGACTCCTTTTGAAGAAAAATTGCATTATTCTAATTGTCACTCATGTATGGTCTCCTCCTCACTCATCTTAGTATCAGTTCAGATCCATGAAAAATCTTGTAATTGTTACACCATTCATCATTTCAGCAATAAAAATTTCAATCTTCTCAAACATATTTTTTTCGTGAATGCTCTGGATAGGCACGAATTTCTTTCTTCATCGGAAGCTCCAGAAAGGCACAAATTTCAACATAATGATTTTTTAGTATAAATCACATCTCTTTAGAATTTAATTTTCCACCAAAAGGATCAAAAAATGTGGTATCACAACACAAGATAGCTTTCCCCACACTTAAGTTCAACAAGATTATGAAATTTCACTTCAAGAGTTGGTTGGATAGGGAAAATTGGCTTATAATGTGGCTAACCTAATAATATGTTCATGAATTATAAGGGCTAAAAGGATTAAATGTTCAAGTTAGGCCATTATAAAAAGGATTATTTTAAGTATGGAATTTAATACCAAACAAATTCTTCAATCATTTAAAACATAAGTACCTCAAACCCTCATGTTTTAATAGGAATAAATCAAATTCTGGTTAAATCAAGCATGGTTTGGTTCTCTCAATAAGTGAGGTAAATATAAATAGTATGAAAATAATGGTTTAGAAGCCTCACATGAAAGTGATTTAAAATATAAAGATAGTTATATGTGGCATGTGATTCTATATTTAGAGTACTTTTAATGAAATTACTAAAGATTTAAACTTGAAACAAGGTTATTTTCAGGATTCATTTAAGATCAGTGTCATGGAATAAATTGTTTAATTCATGGACATTGGTTTTAAAAATGTCAAAGAAAATCATTTAAGCCCAAAGGAATCAAAAAAGACACAAATATTGAAAAATAAACACACACAATTTTGTTTTTTGAAAAATAGAAAAAATTGAAATTACTAAACTAAAAGGTTCCCTCCCCCACACTTAAAATATTGCATCATACTCAATGTAAAACCATGAAATTATATGTGAATATGAAATGTATTATTTTAAATAGGAAAAATACTATAAAAGTGAAAGTGTTAGGAACATCCTGAAATGATCAAGTGATGATGGGGTTGTGTAGTGTGATGAAATCCACTACATCAACAGGAAGTCCCTCAATGTATTTCTTTAAATGTTTCCTGTTGATTGTAAATCTCCTTCCAGTGGCCTCTTGTGAAATATCAACTGCACCATAAAGAAAAACATTATATACAATATAAGTACCTAACCATATGAAATTCAACTTACTAAGCATCATCGTCATTCAAGAACTGTAGAGTATAACTTTATCTCCAACATGAAACTCCCTTTGTTGGATCATTCTATCATGATATGATTTTTATCTTTACTTGTTGATCCTTGAGTTCTCATATGTAGACAATTGAATCTTCTCAGGATCTTGAATTTGGAGCTTCCTTTGGATTCTAGCTTGGTAAAAATCCATGTCACATATCTTTATATCCCAATAAGCATGATGTTCAACTTCCATGGGTAGATGAGAGTCTTTACCAAAAATAATAAAAAATGGGGAAATACCGATGTGAGTTTTGTATGCTATCCTATAAGCACATAACACATCATCCAATCACTTTATCTAATCCTTCCTATTAGGCCACATGATTTTCTCCAAAATTTGTTTCAACTCATGATTTGAAACCATAGCCTGGCCATTTGTTTGGGAATGATATAGTGTAACGCCCCGGCCCCAGCTACCCATATTCGGTGCATTACTTCGTAACATTGTAACGATCACAAAAGATCAAGTCTCGAAAGACGGATTAGTTTAGTAGCCTTGGAAACAATAGATACATTCATAAAAGTTACATTACATCATAAAGTGAAAAACTATAATAACAAAGTCTCCATAGTCCACACTCATATCCTCTTCTGACTATCCCTGCAGGTCATTCAAAAACTACTTCTTCACATCCTGGAAAATATTAAAACATTGAAAGGGGTGAGCTCAGATGCTCAGTAAGGATAACAATATTGTGGAAGCTTTCATAAATAAACATTAACATTTAAGGCAATGTATAACTAAAACAAAAGCCTTTTAAACGTGAACTTCAACATAATATGGCAAAATTAAAATGAGATAATTCCATTTAATTCTTCACATGGATATTCTACTGGTCGAATAATCACATGCAATATCAATAACCACTTTCATAATGATGGAATGCATAATTCCAGACTATCATAACCACGTAGCCAAGGCCTCGTGCCAAGACCACAAATAATATTTTGTCAAGGCCTCGTGACAAGACACTAGTTTGTCTCATGAGACCTACCGATGCATCGAGGAGCTATAGAAGGCTCCACCCGTCACTTATTAAGTCCAATGCATTCCTCATATGAACAGGTTTAAACATATCATAAACCATAACATAATCATATCACATAAAATATGCATAAAGGAAACATAACATTTCCACATTTCAATCACAAGATATCAATACAACACATTGATATAATAAAAACACTTTCAAAACCATTTTCAATACCAAAATAAAAGAAAATTAAAACATGGAATTTATTTTTCATTTTAAAAAAAGTTAAGGCTTGTAGAGGAAGCCGAAACCCAAATAATGGCCATGGTGGCGGAGAAGTCGTTGTCGCCACATACATACAACAAGAAAAACATTACTTTTTGTTGTTTATTAAAAAACTTTGTATAAAAAGATTCCTTTTGAATAAACGTAAAATTCAAAGGGGTTTATACACCGTATAAAAGAAAGTTGTGTATAAAACCAAATATGCCTCAATGAAAGGAGATTGAGACGAAGTCCCTCACAAAGATCATTTTTTTAAATAAAATAGATCTATTATGTGTATTCACTATAATTACACATAAAGAAAGTAAAAATACAATATAGGACATAATAATATCATGACATAATTTGACAGTAGGAGATTAGCCCAAAGAATAGAAATTGGGTTAAGAAGTTCCCTTACCTTGCATCCTGTCTTGACTTGACCGTTCTTTAACCTCCTGAATAATAAACTAGAGTTAATTTATAATTGATTAAGAAACTTTTTCAAGTTTTTTATTCCTTTTATATCACTTATTACCATGTTATGAACATTATGTAATAATTTAAGTTAATAATGGTCGTTTTGTCGATCGTTGGTACTTGAGTCAAAAATAAAATTCTTATTATTACAAGTTGTTCATCTGGTGAAATATCAATTATATCCCAAATTATATTAATGATGTAAATATAATATATATCATATATATCCAGTATATACATTCATTCATAATATTACGTAACATTTATAGGTAAGAAATGAAATGCACCGTTCATGGAGACGGTAAGCCGTACGTACGCATGAATGCTACTTTAATTTCTATTTCATATTTAATGGAATGAAATCATAATGATATAAAGACACATTATAATTCCAGTATAATATCATATATAATATCATTTACTCTATCCTTTATACATCCCACATATCGCATTAACAATTCAAATCACTTTGAGGGGGCGGTAGTCCGCACATCCTAAAATGAAATTATCACGTTTACCCATAATGGACACCATAAAGTTATGCCATAAATGAAAAATACAGAATAATAAGTAAAACATAAACATATTATATATCATATATAAATATAGTGACATCTTAATGGCCACCTTTTAAGTTGTTATATGAGTGTTGAACAATCATCGTTTCGTGAGGCAGAAATTCGCCATCCACAGAAACAGTATGTTCTTTAACCATTAGATGTAGGTGTGTGTAAGTGTAGCTCTAATAAATATTATAAAAACATCTTATTATATTGAGGATACTGGTTTTGTTAAAAAATAAATTAATAAAAAGAGTTTAGGGGGTTGGATAATCAAGATAAAACAAAATAACATAAGCGAAGACATTACCTTAAAATCGGGTAACTATTTTGATTTGAGCCAAAGGCTTCCTTGGGAAGAATTATGCCCAAAGTGAGGCTTCTAGGAGTAAGGGAGGGAAGTTTGGAGAGTATTTGGGCAGAGGTTGGCCAAGCCAAAAGGCTATGAAAGTGTGAGTAAGGTGGTAGTGGTGGGGGCCTTTTATAAGTGGAGAGGAGGGGCACTCTTGGAATGTCATGAAATGTTACTTTATTAAGAAATGATTTCCGGATTTCATAGGTCCCAAAATGAAATATTTAGAGGATTAGGTGATAAGGGTTCTAAATATCCTCATTCAATAGGTTTTTGACAAGTGTAAGCCTTAGATTTTACATTATCCTTTCATTTTATTTAAATCGTTAATTAATGAGGTAATCATGGCATCATCATGGTGTCATAAATAATTTAACTTATTTAATGTCTAAAAATTATAAAACAATTATCATGATGTAGGAAATCTTTTTAGATTTCTAATGAATATTTATAGTAAAACATATGACTTGTATAACTCCATTTAAAAATTGTTTTAGTTAAACAACTTATGTTTGTGACATTTTTTTTAACTTTGAATAAAAGTTATTTAAGTCATTTTCCTACCAAAGTGGCTCCATGCGGTCCCCAAGTTGACCCATGGATTGTCTTGCTCGTCCATGAATCATAAAATAGGGGTAAGACAAGTGTAAAGGTCATTTCATATTATTATAACATTATCTTCACCTTAAATTACACCAATTACCTTTAATCGTGATTAATTAAACTTAAAAGTTACTATTCACCAAAAATTATTTTAATCCCATTGAACCACATTTTACTTCCTAATGACAACCATGTATGTCTGATTTTTGAAAATCTAATCACAGAAGTGGTAATGTTTCATTTAAACGAAAAATCAGTTTTTTAACTACCACTTAGTGGTTTCACTATTCATCAAAAATTGAAGTTTTTCAGAACAATGCCAAAATTTCACCCTAAGATATAATTGATATTACGAATTAAAAAATGATGTCTATTTCAAAAAATTCCAAACATATGAGTTGCATTAATTAATTTTATAATTAATTCCCACTGTCACAACAAATAGCGTGTTTTTTAGAAACAATATATATCAAAATATTGACAATTGTTTATGTCCAATTTCAAAGTGAAATTAATTCTAATGACCACCATTGGATATAATGGTAAAAATATATTCTAATTATACTTTTAAACCACTCAATATTATAATTTATCACTATAAATTATTTTGATTAAAAAAGTTGTTTTTAAGTATTTTTCACTATTCATAAAAAATTGAAAGTTCTCAGAAAATTACAAAAAATTAAACTTAGGTTAATTTCGATATTACGAATACAAAAATGAAGTCCATTTTGAAATATAAAATTTCTATAATTTTAAAAAGTGGTTATTACTATTCATAACGGCTACTTTGATTAGTCGCTGTGTTTTAGAACTCGAACTTGTGTACAATTCAAGCTATTGCATTATTGAAAGAGAGGCGTATCGTGGAAGCTCAGAGTGTTACATTCTCCCCTCCTTAAAAAAATTGCGTCCTCGCAATTTGAAATTTTTCTTTGAAAATAAAAGGTTGAAAATAGAAAATACCTTTGTGGAAAACCCACATCGAAAATAAGGTTAATAAAAATATAACTTTAAAAGAAAGAAATATAATTACAAAGGTCACCCGAGATAGCCCATAATAGGATTATATGAAAATATGGATATGGAAGGAAAACAAACCATCAAGGTTTGATGGAGAGTTGTAGAAAACTGGATTAGGATAAAGTTAACCATAAGAAAATTACAAACTTTTTATTGGTTAAACGGTCATTGAATCCCCAGTTGGAAAAGTTAACCGGCAACGTTTTTGTTTTAAGTTACCTTTTATAAAGTTGAGGAATTTATTTAGGAGATTTAAAAAGAACATAATGGAATATACATACTTGTCATGTAGACTTTCATTCTTTAATAAATTTTTACCACAAACCCATCTTTCACTCTAAAAGGTAATAGAACTCAAAAATATTCTATTTATCCAAATTGTATAAGGTTCCAAATATTAACACATACCATTTAGATTAGTAAAACTATTTTGTAATAACTAGGGACTTCCTGTAGGCTAGTGGTAGGTAATAAAGGCCTATCGCACTATGGTTGTGGGTTCGATTGCTACAGCCTTGTCCGACGCGATGGGTTATGCCCCACCCTGCAGGTTGTCATTTTCCTAAAACTATAGTATTATAATATTCCAAAAATAATCTTCATAAATGTTTTAACCTTAAACAATACTATCCAAGGTTCAACTTAATCCATTCCAACCTATATAGTTATCCAAAATACCTCTCTCCAGACTTTTTCTAAAAGGTCTCTAAATTCCAAAATCAATTTATCATATTCCCCAAACAAAGTAAAGTTTCTCTTATTGTCACATACTAAGAAATATTATTACCTTCATCATATTAATACCTTAATGAAAATAACAAGTACTATAGTACAATCCTTATATATATCACATTATTCTTATATCCAGAATATAATCCTTGAGTCCAAAATCACCAATACATTAATTATTCTACTTCAATTGTAGTAACAACATAAGATTGTCCTTGATCCCTTGGCCTTTTTTGAGGTAATTTTCCCTGACGCTTAGGACATTCATTTGCATAATGCCCCATTTCCCTACAATTGTAGCATTCAACATTGATAGCCTCTTTCTTTCCCTTGCAATCACGAGCCTGGTGACCATTTTATCCACATTTATAACAAACTACCATTCCTTTTAGGCAAGCACCGGGGTGATTCTTCCGACAATTACCACATAATGGAAAATCCTTCTTTCCCTATTTCCCTTTATCCGTCTCTTGTTCCACCGTTCTCTTCTTTTCTTGCTTTGCTTTAAAGTCATGAGACTTAGATAATTCCTTTTCCGTATTGATAACACACGAGACAATATCTTCGTATGACGAGATGGTTTGTGAGACTAATGCTTGACGGAGAAATGGTTTAAACCCATCAAAGAAATGATCAATCTTACTTCTTGGGTTACATATATAATCTGCAGCATACCTCACTAACCTTGTAAATTTGGCCTCATAATTTGTGACATTCTCATCCTCCTTTTGTCCCAGACTCAGAAATTGCCTTTCCATATCTGCTCGATGGTCAAGAGGAAAGTATTTTTCTAAGAAAAGATCTTTGAACTCTCTCCATTCCATACTTGATACTTCTTTATCTTCCTTTGTATTTTGAATCAGTGACCACCATTGATCAGCATCTCCAGTGAGGCGGTAGACTGCCAAGACAACCTTCTCCATTTTGCTACTCCCCAAGGCATGGAATATTTTCTCTAAGGAGTTTATCCATTGCTCAACTACTAATGTATTTTTACCCCCATTAAATGTTTGTGGTTGTTGCCTCATGAAGCGGTCTAACATTGATCCTCCACGTTGTGGATCAGGGTGCTCCATACGAGTAAGGTTATTATTCATAACCTGAGTGAGTTGTCCCAGTATGGTAATAAGTAGATCAGAACCAGTTGTATCTCCAGCTCCATAATAATTATCTTGAGCAGGAGGGAAATCCCTACACGGAGTGCGTGCATTGATACGGTTTCCATCCTTCCACTAGGCACCATTTCTATACAATGGAATAAACTAGATTAGTTTATGAATCAAAATACATAATTCCATACTTGTAAAATACTTAACATAAATTGAACTATTTATGGATATAATCCATAAAAATGTTTTCTTTGAGGAAGTATATACTCATAACCCTTCATAGTGGTTTGTAAAGAAAATGAGAATTATTCTAAGCATATCCCTCGAGAGTGTCGTAACCAAGAGTGCAGCAAGGCCCGTTGTCATTCACCAGTTCCCGTTCGAGTCTAGCTCAAAGCGGTGTTTTCTGGTTTTAGCCCTAGGTACATCTGTGCCAGAGCCGCCTCTACCTGCTTGTATCCAGACAAGGATATATTTCTCGGAAAACTCACAAAATCTCTATAATACCAAAATTCTATGAAGTTCTTCTATACTAATCCTTAAAGTCTATCTTTGTGCTATGTTCTCTAATCAGAGTCTATCTAAATCTAGCTTCCAAGGTTAGTACTAAACTGCCTATGATACCAAATGTAACGCCCCGACCCCAGCTACCCATAGTCGGTGCATTACTTCGTAACATTGGAATGATCACAAAAGATCAAGTCTCGAAAGACCGATTAGTTTTGTAGCCTTGGAAACACTAGATACATTCATAAATGTTACATTACATCATAAAGTGAAAAACTACAATAACAAAGTCTCCATAGTCCACACTCATATCATATTCTGACTATCCCTGCAGGTCATTCATAAACTACTTCTTCACATACTGGAAAATATTAAATCATTGAAAGTGGTGAGCTCAGATTCTTAGTAAGGATAACAATACTGCGGAAGCTTTCATAAATAAACATTAACATTTAAGGCAATGTATAACTAAAACAAAAGCCTTTTAAACTTGAACTTCAACATAATATGGAAAACGTAAAATGAGATAATGCCATTTACTTCTTCACATGGATATTCTACTGGTCGAATAATCACATGAAATATCAATAACCACTTTCATAATGATGGAATGCATAATTCCAGACTATCATAACCACGTAGCCAAGGCCTCGTGCCAAGACCACAAATAAGATTTTGTCAAGGCCTCATGCCAAGACACTAGTTTGTCTCATGAGACCTACCGATGCATCGAGGAGCTATAGCGGGCTCCACCCATCACTTATTAAGTCCAATGCATTCCTCATATGAACAGGTTTAAACATATCATAAACCATAACATAATCATATCACATAAAATATGCATAAAGGAAACATAACATTTCCACATTTCAATCACAAGATATCAATAAAACACATTGATATAATAAAAACACTTTGAAAACCATTTTCAATACCAAAATAAAAGAAAATTAAACCATGGAATTTATTATTCATTTTAAAAAAAGTTAAGGCTTGTAGAGGAAGCCGAAACCCAAATAATGGCCATGGCGGTGGAGAAGTCGTTGTCGCCGCATACGTACGACAAGAAAAACATTCCTTTTTGTTGTTTAGTAAAACACTTCGTATAAAAAGATTCCTTTTGAATAAATGTAAAAGTCAAAGGGGTTTATACACCGTATAAAGGAAAGTTGTGTATAAAACCAAATATGCCTCAATGAATGGAGATTGAGACGAAGTCCCTCACAAAGATCATTTTTTTAAATAAAATAGATCTATTATGTGTATTCAATATAAGTACACATAAAGAAATTACAAATACAAGATAGGACATGATAATATCATGACATAATTTGAAAGTAGGAGATTAACCCAAAGAATAGAAATTGGGTTAAGAAGTTCCCTTACCTTGCATCCTGTCTTGACTCGACCGTTCTTTAACCTCCTGAATAATAAACTAGAGTTAATTTATAATTGCTTAATAACATTTTTCAAGTTTTTTATTCCTTTTATTCCACTTATTACCATGTTATGAACATTATGTAATTATTTAAGTTAATAACGGTCGTTTTGTCGATCGTTGGTACTTGAGTCAAAAATAAACTTCTTATAATTACAAGTTGTTCATGTGGTGAAATATCCATTATATCCCGAATAATATTCATGATGTAGATATAATATATATCATATATATCCAGTATATACATTCATTCATAATATTACGTAACATTTAGAGGTAAGAAATGAAATGCACCATTCATGGAGACGGTAGGCCGTACGTACGCATGAACGCTACTTTCATTTCTATTTCATATTTAATGGAATGAAACCATAATGATATAAAAACAAATTATAATTCCAGTATAATATCATATATAATATCATTTACTCCATCCTTTATACATCCCACATATGACATTAACGATTCAAATCACTTTGAGGGGGCGGTAGTCCGCACTTCCTAAAATGAAATTATCGCATTTACCCATAATGGAAACCATAAAGGTATGCCATAAATTAAAAATACAGAAGCATAAGTAAAACATAAAAATATTATATATCATATATAAATATATTGACATCTTAATGGCCACCTTTGACGGTGTTATATGAGTGTTGAAAAATTAACGTTTCGTGAGGCAGAAATTCGCCATCCACAGAAAACGTATGTTCTTTAACCATTAGATGTAGGTGTGTGTCAGGTTTGCTCGAATAATTCTTATAACAACATCCTAGTATATTTAGGATATTGTTGTTGTTACAAAATAAATGAATAAAAAGAGTTTACGGGGTTGGATAAGCAGGATAAAACAAAATAACATAAGCGAAGACATTACCTTAAAATCGGGTAACTCTTTTGATTTGAGCCAAAGGATTCCTTGGAAAGAATTCTGCCCAAAGTGAGGCTTCTAGGAGTAAGGGAGGGATGTTGGGAGAGTATTTGGGCAGAGGTTGGCCGAGCTAAAAGTCTGTGAAAGTGTGAGTAAGGTGGTAGCGGTGGGGGCCTTTTATAAGTGGAGAGGAGGGGCACTCTTGGAATGTCCTGAAATGTTACTTTATTAAGAAATTATTTTCGGATTCTAAAGGTCCCACAATGATAAATATCTAGGATAAGGTGATAAGGGTTCTAAATCTCCTCATCCAATAGGTTTTTGACAAGTTTAAGCCTTAGATTTTACATTATACATTCATTTTATTTAAATCGTTAATTAATGAGGTAATTGCGACATCATCATGGTGTCATAAATAATTTAATTTATTTAATGTCTAAAAATTATAAAACAATTATCATGATGTAGGAAATCTTTTTGGATTTCTAATGAATATTTATAGTAAAAAATATGACTTGTATAACCCCATTTAGAAATTGTTTTAGTAAAACAACTTATGTTTGTGACATTTTTATTTTAACTTTAAATAAAAGTTATTTATGTCATTTTCCTACCAAAGTGGCTCCATGGGGTCCCCAAGTTTACCCATGGATTGTCTTGGTCATCCATGACTCATCCAATAGGGGTAGGACAAGTGTAAACTTCATTTCATTTTATTATAACATTATCTTTACCTTAAATTACACTAATTACCTTTAATCGTGATTAATTAAACTTAAAAGTTACTATTCACCAAAAATTATTTTAATCCCATTGAACCAAATTTTTCTTCCTAATGAAAACCATGTATGTCGGATTTTTGAAAATCAAATCACAGAAGTGGTATTGTTTCATTTAAACAAAAAATCAGTTTTTTAACTACCACTTAGTGGTTTCACTATTAATCAAAAATTGAAGTTTTTCAGAACAATGCCAAAATTTCACCCTAAGCTATAATTGATATTACAAATTAAAAAATGATAACTATTTTACAAAATTTCAAACATATAAGTTGCATTTATTAATTTTATAATTAATTCCCGCTGTCACAACAAATAGCGTGTTTTTTAGAAACAATATATATCAAAAGATTGACAATTGTTTATGTCCAATTTCAAAGTGAAATTAATTCTAATGACCACCATTGGATATAATGTTAAAAATATATTCTAATTATACTTTAAAACTACTCAATATTATAATTTATCACTATAAATTATTTTGATTAAAAAAGTTGTTTTTAAGTATTTTTCACTATTCATAAAAAATTGAAAGTTCTCAGAAAATTACAAAAAAACAAACTTAGGATAATTTCGATATTACGAATACAAAAATGAAATCCATTTTGAAATATAAAATTTCTATAATTTTAAAAAGTGGTTATTACTATTCATAACGGCTACTTTGATTAGTCGCGGTGTTTTAGAACTCGAACTTGCGTACAATGCAAGCTATTGCATTATTGAAAGAGAGGCGTATTGTGGAAGCTCGGTGTGTTACATATAGTGTTGATGTTTTGTGTGTAAACCCATACTTATGAAGGAGTTAAGCCAAATCAAGATTACAGAAGTGTGTCACTTGGTCACTGATGATGGCCTTTGGTACTCCAAACCTACAAAAAATTTGTGTCTTTACAAAGTACACTAAAACATGAGAATCACCTGTCCTGGTTGCCTTATCCTCCACCCATTTACTCATATAATCAAAAATAAAATAAAAAATATAAAAATAATTGATATTGGAAAAGGACCCATAAAATTGATGCCCCATACATAAAAAATCTCATATAATAATATGGGTTGTTGGGCAATCTCGTGCCTCTTAGAAATGTTCACAGTGTGTTGGTAACATGGGCCTAAATTACAAAACACATGAGCATCATGGAATAAGCTAGGATAATATAAACCAAAGTACAAGACATTACTAGCTATTATATGGGGTCCAAATTGTCTACCATAAGGACATTTATGACAAAAAATGTAAAATAGACTCAAACTCATGATCAAGAACACACCTCTTATTAACTTTATCACTACACATTCTACATTGGTAAGGATCATCCCAAACATAAAATCCTAACTCACTCATTAACTTTTGGACATTATGTTTCTTTAAATTTGTAGGGATTTCAGAGGAAACAAGGTAGTTAACTAAATCTACATACCAAGGATGCATACCTGAGATGAAATAAAGATGCTCACTGGAAAAGTGTCCTGAAGTGGTACCTAGTCCAAGGTGTTAGCCTCTATTGTGTGAGTAATCCTACTCATGTGGTCTACCAAAAGGTTTTCTGAACCCTTATTATCCTTTATCTCAATATGAAATTCTTGAAGAAGAATAATCCATCAAATAATCCTGGGTTTCACATCTGGATTCATCAAGTGGTACCTCAGAGCTGTAGGGTTAGAATAAAAACTACTTTAGAGCCCAACAAACATGAATGTAATTTTTCTAAAGAAAATATGATGGAAAGAAACTACTTTTAATTGGTTGTGTAGTTTAATTGGTCCGAATCCAATGTCCTCAAAGTATAGAATATCACATGTGAACCTTCCTCCACCCTATGAGATAATATAACTCCAACTGCGAAGTTTGAGGCGTCACACATAATCTTAAAAGGAAGATCCCACTGTGGTCATTGTATGATTGGTGGAGTGGTCAGACATTTATTTAGCTCATCAAAGGATGTCCATAAAAAATAATCAAACACAAAATCATAATCCTTTTGAAGTAATCAAGACATAGGAAGAGAAATCTTACTAAAATATTTGATAATGTTCCGATCAAATCCTGCGTGCCCTATTAAAGATCTTACATCATGCACACATGAAGGATATTGTAAGGATGAAATAAAATCTTCCTTAGATCTATCAACCGATATCCCATGTTTTGAAACTACATTCCCTAATAAAATTCCATGATCTACCATAAAATGACACTTTTCAAAGTTAAAGAGCAAATTCTTATCAATAAAACGATTCAAAACCATTCCCAAACAAGAGATACAATCATCAAATAGAGACCCATACTCTATAAAATCATCCATTAATACCTCCATGAATGTCTCGATGAAATCTAAAAAAATACTCACCATACTTCTTCGTAAGGTATATAGGGAATTGAAAAGTCCAAATGGAATCCTTCGATATAAAAATATGCCAAATGGACAAGTGAATGTTGTCTTCTCATTATCCTCCGGAGCTATAGGAACCTGAAAATATCCATAAAATCATTCCAAGAAACAATAGTATGTCTTTCTGGCTAGTATCTTAATAATTTGATCAATAAATGGGAGGGGTAAATGGTCCTTACGAGTAGATTGATTTCTTTTCCTTTAGTAAAAACACACACGCCAACTATTTTATACCCTCATTGGAATTAACTCAGCCTTCTCATTTCTAACAATAGTAATCCCACTTTTCTTAGGCACAACCTAAATAGGACTCACCCACTAAGAATATAAAATATGATAAATTATACCTACCTCCAGTAAATTTTCAACCTCTTTTTTAATAAATTCCAGAAGGGTTGGATTGAGTCTACTTTGTGGATGCCTAACCGGTTTAACCTCATACACCAAAATAATCCTATGCATGAAAATGGAGGGGCTAGTACCTGATATGTCAGAAAAGGACCACTCGATTTCCCTAATGTTCTCCTTAAAATGATTCAAAAGTTTTTATTCTTTTTAAAAAGGAATATTATTAGCAATTATAATAGGTAATTTATCACCACTTAACAATTATGAGTATTTTAGATTAGGTGGAAATGGATTGAGTTCCTATGAGGGGGGGGGGGGCAGTATGTATAGAGACATTGAAGAAACTAAAATATATGAACAAATAACATCAGTATCAGAATAGTGATCATCAAAATCAAAGAATAATGTATCAAAACCATCATTATATTCAATATCCCTGTCATAATCAGATTTCACATGATCAAAATATAAATATAAATCTATTTCAAAATCTAATCCAAGGGAGTTTTATGCATTATAAATAGGTGTCGAAGTGCTCTTAGACATCAAACTAGAACCAATGATCATAATATTCCTAATCATAGGGCAATAAAGTTCTATGGGGTGTTTGTTTGGTGGTTCAAAATGGGAGATAACAAAAGAAGAATGATCCTCTAAGGGGTACTTCATGGACTCCATAACATTAAATATCACAACTTCATCTGCAAACTCCATGGAAAGTGTACCCTCATAAACATTTATAATAGTTTTTGCATTTTTGAGGAAGGGAATACATAATATAATGGGAGTATGAGAACATACCTAATCATCCTCCATTTTAAGCACATAGAAATATTCTAGAAAGATCATGTCTCTTACCCAAAAAATAACATCCTAAAAGAATCCCTCTGGATATACTGTAGCACTATTTTCCAACTGCACAACTACTATCATCATCTTCAACTCACCAACCTGTAAAGAAGGGAATATAGAGTGAGCCACTACATTTATGGAAGCTAAAAAATCACATAGAGCATCAGAAAAGTGTAACTCCCCTATGGTTCATGGGATGCTGAATGTCCCTAGATCCTTGTACTTTGTTGGCATTGCTAGAGTTTGTGTAATGAGTTTTGACACATTCTTTCCAAGATTGATCCTCTAATTTCCCATGACCCCTCTTCAATTGGTACAAAGTTTTTTTTAAGAATTTGGCATACCTTGGTATTTACTTAATGGATTAATGTAGAGGGATGTTGATATCCACACGCTTGAATGTATCCAAAAACTCTTTGTGAATCACCTCCTCTGCCATATTTTTGGTTTGAGCAAATCAATTTGGAATAGAAAGGGGTTTAAGAGGAATATCATCAATATTTTTCTTACCTTTATCTTTCTCTTGGGGTTTCTAAATAGTTGGTGTGGAATGGAATCTTTTCAAAGTTGAGGTGAATCCTAGTGGAATGGTAGGTACAAATGTATCATTCATTTGTTTCATACTTCTGAATATGATTTCACTAACATTCCCCATAGGATTTGGAGTAGGTTAGGAAGGAAGATTTCCGGAGTTATTACTTACCAGTTCATATAGAGTAGTGGAAATCTGGCTCATTTGTGTCTTCAACTCTTTCAGATCTAAACCTTGACTCTTCAAATAATTCTGTTGATTAAGAACAATTTTATTCAAAATGTCATCATTGTTAGAATCTAACTTGGGTGGGGGATTACCCTGTTGTTGGATTGTTAATGCTTGGGCTTCAAATCTCCATTGGGGTTGTTGTAAACCCTTCTAGTAAGGTGGAGGCTGATGGATGTATTTTTAAAAAGGGGGGCTTTGTTGTTGTTCAGAGCCATACCACATTTATAATTGATCCTTCCACCCCTGGTTTTATGTTGGAGAAACGTAATCAAGATTATTTTGTGGATGTGGCTATTGTTGTTGCTGATATTTTCTCCTAGGAAATATATCATCACAATCTTCTGTCTCTTGTAATTGGAGGAAAGAGTCAGTTGGGTGGCTTGTCTCAGTACAAATTCCACAAGTCCTTGAAGAATGGGTTTGGGATGTATTTTGTGCCAAAGAAATCCATCCCAAAATTGTTTTTAATTCTACCAAATTGGTATCATTTAAATAAATTTCAAAAAAATATGGAATTACCTGATGTACTCATCTAACAAATGGGGGTACCACGATCGCCAAATTGTTGAGAGTTTTGTGCCATCTTGTCAATAAATGCATAGGAATCTGCTCGTGTTTTTTCAACCAATTCCAATGCAACCACGATATCCACCATGATTCTCTCCATAGGTGTGAGTCCTTCATATAAGTATTGGATGAGGAGTTTCTCACTGATTTGGTGATGTGGAAATATTTTCAACAGCTTCTTGAATCGCTCCCAGTACTCATACATTGACTCCCCTTATGATTTCTTGATCCCAGAGATATCTTTTTGAATGGAAGTTGTCTTGGATGCTAGAAAAAATCTCTACAAGAAAAGAAATTTCAAATCATTAAAATATGTTACATCTTCTTATTGTAAATAATACATCCAATCCTTTGCAAGTCCATCAAGTGAAAATGGGAATGATCTTAGTTTTATTTGATCCTCAGATACATTCCTTGGTCTAAGGTTTGAAAAAAAAAACACATTAAATTATTTAATATGTTTTTTTGGGTCCTCACCATATAATCCATGAAACTTTGGAAGAAGGTGAATTAACCTAGATTTCAGTTCAAAGTTTGATTTTAGATTTGGGTATATAATGTAATTTGGTTAATAGATAAAATCAGGTGAATCCAATTCTCAAATATTTATATTAAGTTAATTTTTATTATCTTCATCCCATGGTTCTTGTTTTATGTTGGATTTACAAGTTTCCAATTTCAATGTTTTTGGAGTGGAGTAATTCTCTAACTGGTTGAATGTTGAAACATCCCATAGACTGAGAATGTATGAATCGAGCCCTAAGGCTGTGTTCAATCTCAGGGTCAATATCTAAGAGATATTCAGGATTATTTCATTTCATAAATCAAATAAAAATGAAAATAATAAAAGTGGTCCATAAGAAAATAAAAATGAGAAGTTTGAGTCGATGCACTATGGGAAATGTGGTTTTTTACAATGGGTCAATTACAACGGGAATATATACCATCGCAAAAGGTCTGAAAAAATACGTATTTGTGACGAGAGTCTTTTCCTGTCGCAAATAGTAGGTTAATTGTGACGGGAATAGGCGACCCGTCGCAATAGGTTTGGCACAGTTTGCGTTCCAAAACGTGGGAAGGGTATTTGCGACGGGGACGCACCCCCCGTCGCAAAATCCTGGCAGCGGTAAATTCCATTTGTGACGAGAAAATCCACTCGTCGCAAATAGTATGTCGGTAGGTGTGTAATTGCGACGATACCCATCGTAAATACCCTTTTTACCACCGAATGTAATTAATGCTAGAAAGGGTATTTGCAATGGGCCCCATCCCCCATCGCAAAACCCCGGAGGCGGTAAATTCCATTTGCGACGGGCAAATCCGCCCGTCGCAAATAGTATGTCGGTAGGTGTGTATTTGCGACAAGCCCCGTCACAAATACCCTTTTAACCGCCAACTGTAATTAATGCGGGAGAGGGTATTTGCAACGGGCCGAGTCGCCCGTCGCAAAAGCCTAGTGGCTGTAAAAACCATTTGTGACGGGCAAATCCACCCATCGCAAATAGTATGTCTGCAGGTGTGTATTTGCGACGGGACCCGTCACAAATACCCTTTTAACCACTGATTATAATTAATGTGGGCGAGGGTATTTGCGACGGACCCCATCATAAACACCACCATTTGTGACGGGAAACCCGTCGCAAATAACCCTGTCACAACTAATCTGACATATATATACCCCCACCCATTTTTTTCCAAATCACTCAGATCTTCCTCTCCCTCTCTCTTCATTCTCTAGTTTTAAGGAAAAAATTTCTTTTAGTTAAAATTTTTTATACGAGAGCAATTGGAAGGTGCCAATACATTCAGAATATCAAAGTTTAAGGTATTTATTTTTATTTTTTTTATTTTTTTTATTTTTTATATTAATTTTAATTGTTGTTTATTAGTTGTAATTAAATTAGATTTAAATTGATTTTTATTTATATTTATTTCTATTAAGAAATTGTTATTGTTAGTGATAATTATAAATAATTAGTGTGAATTTGAAATAATTAGAGATTATTATAGATAATTAGAGGAATTTAGTCATAATTAGATATAATTAGTAATAATTAGTAATAATTCGAAATAATTAGTAATAATAAGTAATAATTAGTAATAATTATTAATAATTAGATATAATTAGTAATAATTAGTAATAATTAGTAATAATTAGTAATAATTAGTAATAATTATTAATAATTAGTAATAATTAGTAATAATTAGTAATAATTAGTAATAATTAGTAATAATTAGTAATAATTAGTAATAATTAGCAATAATTAGTAATAATTAGTAATAATTAGTAATAATTAGTAATAATTAGTAATAATTAGTAATAATTAGTAATAATTTGGAATCATTTAGTAATAATTATACATAATTAGATATAATTAGATATAATTAGATATAGTTAGATATAATTAGATATAATTAGATATAATTAGATATAATTAGATATAATTAGATATAATTAGATATAATTAGATATAATTAGATATAATTAGTAATAATTAGTAATCATTTTTTTGTTTTTGTTTTTATTTTTGAAATGAATTTTGACTAAAAAATCACAACAAGAAGATGTTTTTGAGAAAATATATAAAAGAAATAATCGATCTAACCCTAACTATTCATTTACTTGTTAATCCTTATTGATTAAATAAATACCCTCTTAATTATGATCCCCTAATTTGTTAACCCTCAAACCTTATGGGAGTTAACATTACCACAAAGATGAAAAGAGTTAAACCTGAGGCTAGCATCAGAACATGCAATCTAGCACCCCACATTGATTGAAATTCTAAATCTAGCTTATGGTCAGTGGTAAATTATGGCACATATCCATTATGGAAAATGAAGACGAATTGTGTTTAGGTATTATATTTGAACTCCAAAAATTTATCCCATGTTCTTTTTTTCACTGGTTAATTTTTCACTCTCACAATCTACACAAATCTCGACCTTTGGTGTTGTTGTGTAAATTGTTCAATAAATTCATTAGTTTCTTATAATTTTAAAACTCAATTAATGGATCATATTTTGTGAATTAAAGTATCTTAATGATTCAAAATATATAAATTAATAAGGTAAGAGGTAGATAGATTAAAAAAATATCTACTCATCTATGGACGACGTAGTCATCGTATAAACGAATTGCATGTGAAAATGATTAGAAAGGGTATAACCCAATTTCGCTTCTACTCTTGATTTGAGCCAAAATAGGATGAGTAAATAATAAGATAAATGAACAAAACATAATAAAACAGAAGAAATAGAACATGAATAAAGAAGTTTATTATTAAAATGAAAACATTATAACATGAAGGAGAAAAATAAGGCTTCGATGAGGGGATCCTTACTACAAGACCTACCCCTCTTAAAATAGTTGGATAATTAGAGTGAAAACAAATCCACTATTCCTTAAATCTTCTAATTCACATCCCAACCCCTATAAATGAAAAAAAAACAATTTATAGAGTGGTGGTGAGGATAGGTTTTAAGATTTTTCAAGTGTGAATGTGAAAATTTGGAAAAATAATTTAATCCAAATTTCACGGCCTATTTAACCACCAAAACTCGTGAACTAGCAGTCCATCTAGCAGGATGATTTGTGTGAAATTTTGGTCTCAAATGCCTCTCCAAATTTTTGTTGTGTCAATAAGGTTCCCTTATAAATTTTCTATTTGTACATGTTTTGAAAATCATAAACACTTTATCTTAAGGAAAATTATATTTTCCCCAAGGATTATTTTCATAATGAAAATTTCCCCTATCTAAGGAAAATTTTATCCTTACATATATTTTTGTTGTAAATTTTATAGTCTCTCTAAATCCAACTCATTTAATTACTAAGGAAAAATTTGGTTTCATATCTAAAACCTCAGAATCCTATAAATCCTTGGATATAGAGTATTCTATTTTCAGGATCTGAATTCTCTGAAATTCAAGTTCTAAATTCTCTAAAATTCAGGTTCTGAATTCTTAGAAATTTAGGTTCTGAATTCTCTAAAATTCAGGTTCTGAATTCTCTGAAATTCAAGTTCAAAATTCTCTAAAATTCAGGTTCCGAATTCTCTAAAATTAAGGTTTTTAATTATCTAAAATTCAGGTTCTAAATTCTTTGAAATTATAGTTCTGAATTATCTAATATTCAGACTATGAATTCTTGGAAATCCAGAATCCAAATTCTTAAAAATTTGGATTTTGAATTTCTCAGAATCCAGACTCTTAATTTCATATAATTTTGACTCTGAATTACTCATAATTTGGACACTAAATTCTTCATAATTCAGACACCGAATTCCTAAGAATTTTGACTCTGAATTCTTGGGAATTCAGACTCTTAATTCCTTAGAATTCAGAATCTCAATTCCTCATAATTCAGATTCCAAATTCCTTAGAATTCAGACTCCCAATTCCTCTGAATTACGATTCGAATTCATGGGAATTCAGACTCTGAAATTTACAGAATTCAGATTCCTAATTATTTGTAAAAAAATCCAAATATAAATTTCTTATAGACTATAAATGTTTATTTGGTTGGATTTTGAATTCTATTTGTCCCTAGACTCAAAAATATAGATTTGGTTAAGAAATTCCATTTTTCCATACACTTGTTACAAAATGATGTCATACAATCTGTTTCTAACTAACCATTGTTTGAGTGACACGTATACAGGTCCCTCCTAAATTCAATGATAAATATGACCATTAGAGAAGGGAGGTGACCGTTGGAGAAGTGTCTTTAAATAGGAGCTCATTTGAATGAGATCATAATCTAAAATCACATGTTGATAAATGAATGGATTTCATGCTGTTGAAGGGATTTATAGGGAGATAGACTCTCATGATTTATGCTTACTAAACATCTTGTTCAGATTTCTCAGTGCGACTCTGATTGTTGCTGAGTACAATTGAGGGATTGCAGGGATATGAAGACAGAGGTTCCAACTACATTAATGTTCGAGGGCTTCTAGGGAAAGGAAGACAGAGGTTCAGAATACCTTAAAGATCAAGGGATTACAGGGATAGAAAGTCAGATTCTGATATTCCTATCAAAGGCTTACCCTGGTGTGGGTTAGACATACTTTCTTGAATGTATAAATCAAGGTACCTTTATCTAAGGTTGTTGGATACTCTACTCCCTGGGTTAAATGATTTCATACATGTTACTTGTTTTGTTTCAAGTTTATTTCCACTCTATTTTGATAAAGTTATAATGTATAACATTCTTATACTTTCTTATCACTTTTATATACTCTAATAAGTAAGATTCTATACGCTTTAAGGTAGAATCTTCTCCATGTAAAATTTTCATTAGTTTCATTTCTGGAACCATATTTCTAGAACCTAGAATGTTTGTTTAATAGAACTAAAAGAGGTATTGTGAATTTATCTTGTTTAAATTTGTTAAACCTAGTTTTTCTTAAGGTTAAAAATTTATTTTTTTTAAAATTACAATTCACCCCCTCTTGTAATTGAGTATCTAAATTATTATTTTGATCCTAAAATTGGTATCAAAGGTGGTTTATGAATTACTTATATTCACATATAATTTTTCTAGCTCAATTTTCCCTTTTTCAAAATTTTCTTGCTTAATTTTTCTTGCTTAATTTTTTCTTAGAGGAATTTTTACAAACCTTTTTTGTTTACATGTTTTTTTATGGAAAGATATTTTCTTATATAATGACAGGAATGAATGTCAATTCGATTAAAAATATAAATCCTACCAGACCACCTATATTTTATGGTAATGATTATGAATTATAGAGAGATAGAATGAATAATTTTGTTATTAATACTGGACTAGACAAAATTTTCATGCTTACTAAAGATTAAAAAATTCCTGACAAGGAAGTAAAAACCTTCATGAACCTAGAAAAGTCAGAATATCAACTTAATTACATGGTATACAATACCTTATTGTGTTCAATGACCAAAAATATATATAGTCAAATTTATTCTTGTGAAACTAATAACTACATCTGGAATAAATTGTATGTTACACATTTTGGTACATCCAAAGTTATAGAAACTAGAAGATATATCTTAGAGTATAATATCATGGATTTCTATTTCCCTATGGAGAATTAGTTTGCAATGTGAAACAAAGATTTATGACCACTGTCAATAGTTTAAAATCTATGGGAGATAAAGGTCTTGATGATGAAGCTATTGTGGACAAGATTAGTGATATTATGCCTAATGAGTGATAATCTAATGGAATAGCAATTGACGAGAATATAAAAGTGTCTCAAATTTCTCTTGATAAGATTTTTGGAACTCTTATTTAACATGAGACAAGAATGAAAAGATATGATAACATGAATAAAAAGAATAATGGAAATGGAAGTGTAGCCTTTACTACTACTAAATCCAAGACTCTAGAAAGTGTTACAAGATCCAAGTCTAAGAAAGTCATTGTTTTATATGAATCTAGTGAATGTGAACATTCTAAGAATGGTCTAGTTAATCTTTATTGAAGGATAAACAAGATAGTTGGAAAAAAATACTTTCAGAATAGATATAAGAATAAAGAAATAAAAGTCAAGAAAGACTCAGAAGTTACTTGATATCAATGCAAAAGAGAAGTGCATATAATGCCAGATTATCCAATGATTAAGAAAAAGGATAAAAAGGAAAAGCATTATGAGAGGAATAGAAAGAAGTACTACAAAGCTAAATCTATGAATTCTTTGAAATCTAATGAAACCTGGAGTGTGAGTTTTGGTGACTCATCTGATGAATCCTCAGGGTATGAATATTCTGAACAAAAGAATCATAGTTTACTAGCCAAACTGCCCATTAAAAATAATTTTTTAATGGACAAGGTACATAATGCTGAATCTATTACTAATATATCCTTGATGGAAAATTATACTGATGATAAATAATATGAATCTTCAGATGATGGGTCCTCCTCATTAGAAGATAATACATTACCTTCTTATGAAGAAGTGTCTGGGTTTTCTAAACTTCTTGAGAATTAAAATTATAATCTTATGAAAAATCTTGATAAGGAAAATTCAAGATTATCTATCTTAACCAAATAAGTATTAGATATTTCTGAAGATCTTGATAATAAAACTATTAATTTTAGAATTATTTACAAAAATCTTGAAGAATTTATTTTTGAGAAGGATAAAATTTCTAAGGATATTAAAAATAAAATTTCTAAGAAAAACATTTTAGAGGCTAACTCTAGTACTAAAACTAATGTTTTTTTGGATAAAAATATGGTTATTAAACTAAAGTCTAAAATATTTTCCTTAAGGAAATTTCTATCGAATTTTACCCTAGGTAAAGAAAATTTTGAAAAGATGTATTCCCAAATTCAAAATTTAAGAAATAGTTCTGGGTTTGGCTATACTCATTCTAAACCAGTTTTAGTAACAACTATTTTTCCCCAAAGTGCTCTATTTTTCACTAAATGTTAGTTTGGTGGACATTGGGTGAAAAATGTTTCTTTAAACAAAAATAAATCTTTAGGTTTTCATAAAGCTTATTTTTCTATGAAAATGTGGAACCTAAAATTTTTCTTTCTGAAATTTCCGGATCCAAGAATGTTTGGATTTCGAAAGTCTAACTCTTCTATTTTTATGAAAACAAATAATGTACCAACATTAATACTTAGTACATGGAAAATGGATGTTCCCAATATATGACTGGTAAATAAATTTATTTGAAAAGATTATCAAGACGAAAGGAAGAAATGTAACTTTCTGATATAATGCCCAGGGATAAATTATTGGTATAGGTAACATTGTTCTTCTTGGGAAAACATTAATTTGAAATATTTTATTTGTTAAGGGTATTAAGAAAAACCTCATTAGCATAACTCAATTATGTGATGAAGGTTAACTTGTGAAATTTAGGAATGATAAATGCTTAGTAAAAAAAATCATTGTTGAATTTTTAAATGATGATGATTGGATAAAATCCATGAAAGATGAGCTAAATTAATGCAAAAAAAATTCCAGACCTTGGTTGAAAGAACTAAGGAAATATATATTATTGGAGTATAATGGGTCTTCAGAAATAAGTGTGATAAAAATTGAATCATTATATGAAATAAATTTAGATTAATTTCTAAATAATATAATAAAAAATAATGAATAGACTATGAAGAAACCTTTGATCCTACATCTAGACTTTAATCTATTTATATTTTACTTTCCTTTGCAGCATTCTTCAATTTCAATCTTTTTCAAATGGATGTAAAATGTGATTTCCTTAACAGATATGTTCAAGAGGATGTTTTTGTTTAACAACCTCATATCTTTTAAGAAAAAAACATCTCGAACATGTTTTCAAACTTACTAAATCATTATATGAACTTAAACAAGCCCCTAGAGCCTGGTATGATAGACTTTTAGGATTTTTGTTACAAAACAACTTTTTAAGGGAACCACTGATACAACCCTTTTATATAGAAAGATAAAAAAATGTTTTTCTTATTAAATTTAGGTTGATGAAATTATATTTGGTTCAACTCAACAATATTTAACTGATTATTTTGTGAATATAATGAAACTTGAGTTTTAAATGAGTATGATGGGCGAGTTAACATTTTTCTTAGGTTTTAAAATCTCTCAAAAACCCGAAAGAACTTATATATCTCAACATAAGTATATTAAATATCTTCTTAAAAAGTATGGATATGATTACATTAAAAGTATAAGTACTCCAATCCATACCTCACAATATATTGATATTGATGAAGCTGGGAAACCAGTAGATCAAACATCATTTAGAGGTATTATAGGATGTTTACTATATTTGATAGCTAGTTTTATAGATTTAATGTTTTTAATGTGCTTATGTGTAAGATATCAATCCAATATTAAGGAATCTCATTTAAAAAAAAGTAAAAATATTTTTTCACTATTTAAAGGGAACCATGGATTTAGGACTCTTATATTTCTAGAAATGATTTTGTTCTAATTTTTTTAGATACTGAATTTGGGGGGTGTAGAATAGATAGGATAATTACATCTGGAACTTGTTATTTCTTATAAGATTCATTAGTTTCTTGGTCATGAAAAAAGCAACACTCAGTAGCACTTTCCACTGTTGAATCTGAATATGTAATAGCTGAAAATTGTTGTGCTCAAGTGTTGTGGATGCAACACACACTCACATATTATGGAATGAGTTTTACCAAAACAAAGATATTGTGTCATAACACTATTTCCATTTACCTAATAAAAAACCTTGTACATCACACTCATGCAAACCACATAGATATTAGGCATCACTTTCTTAGAAATCACACATAAAAAGAAGATACTATTATTCAATTTATCAGAATGCAACATCAAAATGATGATATTTTCACAAAATCTTTAATATCTGATAGATTTGAATACATTAAACAAAATTTAGGAATGATAACCATAAGGTAATCTTCCATATTAACTTTTTATTAAAATCTATCTTTTTAAATTAAGTACCTCTTTTTCAAAAAGGGAGTACATTTTCTTAGTAATCAAAATATTTCACAATCAAAATTTTTCATATTCAAATTTTTTTAATAAAATTATTTCCGGAACCCAAAATTCCAAAATCCAAAATTTTCCTTCTTAAGGAATTTTTCTGAAATCTACAGTTCTTCAAGAAGAATTTTCCTCAATAATGATAATTTTTTTAGCAATCTGGAAGGTATGTTTACTTACTTAAATTTTCGTAATCAAAATTTACTTGTAGGTATTTTACTTTTGCTTTAAGAAATTTTTTCGGATTCACCTTCCTTAAATATGATGTTTTATCTTAAAAACCTCAAAAGATTGGAATCCTTTAAAATACTTCTTCAGATTTAATTTCAATCGTCATATCATATCGAGCTAGTTTCAACTATTGGATCAATTTGAGAATATGATCTATCATATTAATGTCTATATAAAGAGACCCTAATGGTTCTCCCACATTGGTTTTCAATCCCTAGCGTGCCGAAGCTCTGCCTGCCTTATTAAGTTCTGTTTTGTATTTCTAATCTGCTCAACTCCAAATGTCTTTGGATTCATCCCCACAAATATAAATGTCTTCAACTAAGGAAATTTCGGAATGTAAAATATACAGAGAAAGGTTAGTTGATCAAAAGTTCTTTGCAAAGTATGATTCTCTCATTTTGAATAATATTAAGTTGAATGGCTGGGAGAGTTTGTGTGTATCCAAACCAAACGAACATGATCTAGTTTACCTAGAGTTACTGGTAGAATTTTAGGAGATGGAAAGTTTTTTCATTCAAGATGGGAAAGATACGATTTCTTTTAAGAGTTGTGGGAAAACATATTCCCTTTATTTTAGCTTGGCTGCAAGCATTATAGGAAATCTATATGAAGGGGAAGCTGAGATCTGCTCACAAATTCTACTAGATATATCTGGATGTTTTGATAAAGGTAATTCCATAGAGTGCCTTATTTTATTAGAAGTAAAGATACCAAAGATCAAACATCTCTCTACAAACCTTGTGATCTTAGAATTATGGGTTCAGGGATTTCTCATTCCATAAAAAGTTGATAAAGATACCTTGAAGAAGAGCGATATCTACATTATGGATTTTTTGGTGAACCTCAGGAAGACTAATCTGGTGAAGTATGTCTTGATTACAATTATGAATATCTATAATGAGACTCTAAAGTCTCATATTATTATGTATCCAATTATTATTTCCATGATCATAGTCCTTTTTCTAAATTTGTTCAAAATTCATTTCAGTTATAAGACATGAAATTTTAAGGTTATGTTGATGAGTGATGATACACTCAGAATGATGAAGGTTGGATTTAACAACAAGTCTAGAGAGTATTATGACTTATCTGAAAGTTAAATTGTAGCATTATCCAAGAAAATATAAGTATATGAGACTTACAAGAATGATCAGAGAAAGAAAAAGTATAAAGAACCATATGCCAAGGAAAAAGCTCCAAAATTTCAGGAAACCCAATCATCACCCCCAAAATCTAAGAATAAAAAGGCTTATCCAGATGAAGTTGTTTCTAAATGGAGAGAAGATAAGAAGGAAATGAAGGAAGGAGAGCCTAAATTTGTATTGGATCCTTCCGAGGCAAAATATTTAATGATTAAGGTTACTGATGAGTTTGATAAGAAAGAAAAATAGAATAAGTAAAAGAAGAAAATTCTTGAAGCTGAGATTGTTCAATCTCTTCTCAAGGCTACTAAGAAATCTTCTGAGCAGATCCAAGTACCAGAATTATTTTTACAAGAATCACTTCCAATGACTACAATATAGAAAAGGGTCATTCTAGAACCAGATAAAGAGGAAGAGATTGTATAATAATAGAAAGTGGAAGGAGAAGAAGGAGAAGGAAGTGATGATATAGATGATATGATAAGGCGTGTTGAAGAATATCACGAGGAGGAGAGTCATTATGAGAAATTATCAATATGGAAATCCTAGGAAGAATCTTCTAAACATGATACCCTAGGAAAAGGTGACGAATATCATAAAGAAGTAAACAAACCTTTAGAAGAATAGACCAAAAATCAGGATTTTGTTCAACCCGAGGACCTGGTGGTAGATGCTAAAAATGAAAAGGCTGAGGAAGATAAGATAGTCCAACTATCTGATAGTGAACATGAATCACCAAATGCTATTGAGGTCATTACAAGAGCTAATAACAGAAACCAGGTGGTAGATAGTACACCTAGAAAGGTAGTGGTGGCCAAGAAAGATGTTTTTGGACCTTAAAAAAGAACGTTTATTGAGGTAGAGAGAGAATATTCACCAACAAGAGAATATAATTCATAATCATATTCTATGAGACATGATTTTGTGGTTTAATCTCAGAATAAATTGACTCAATGTTTCAAATTCTTCATAATTCATTTAATCAGAAATCAATTTCTATTTCCATGCTTATGGACAAATTTTTCAGACTTAAGGCAGATTTAAATCCTTCTACATTGGGTATGATGCACAAAAGAGGTTGAGGAAGGAAATTAAAAAGCGGTCTAAGAAGAGAATTGAAGAGATGAGAATCTATAATGAATTTCAAGATAATGTGAAGGATGCTTTTGATATCGAAGAAATCAAGATCAAACACCTTACTACAAGTTTTGATGAGAAGCTCAATCTTGAAGAAACTGCTTAGAAGCATGAAGAAAAAGATCTGAATGGGAAACATAATTCAGCTGCTTTGAATCTGAAGAGGGAAAGAGATCTCAGAATTGAGTTTGAAGAAAAGCTCAGTAGGTAAGAAGAACTTTTAAAGACTTAGGAATAAATTTGTAAGGCTTAGGAAGAAATGATCAAAGTTTTGGAGAAGAAAAATGAATATTAGGATAAACTGTTCAAACGTTTTTAATAGGATCATAAATAGATTAAAAAGTTGAATACCATTATCAAGAATCTTATGCCAATGTAAAAAAAGAAAGTTGATTTTTTCCTTAACTCTAATCATTTCTTTTATTACCTTTCTTGTACAAATTTTTCCAATCATAATGAAAATTTTGGTTATTCTTCATCTTTTTTGTTTTATAATACTGATATTCTAGGTACCATAATTTTTTTCCACTCACTCAATTAGTTTTTCAAAATCACAAAGGGGGAGAAAGGAATGATAAAAATAATACTAAGTAAAGAAGATAATTCCCTATGTAAGGGGGAGTCTATCTAAGGGGGAGTTTTATAAAATAATATTTCCTTATACAAGAAAACTCTCTTTAAGAAAGTAAAAAAATTTGATCCTTAGGGTTTTAAAAACCTAATGGGGAGTTAGTCGTATTCCTCGTGATTCATAATTAAAGGGATATAGGTTTTTATTTAATGTTCATAAAGAAAAATTCTACGTTATTATATTCTTTTTTGTATGGATGTTTGTGCTTTCCAAAAAGGGAGAGATTATTTAGTCAATAAGGTTTCATTATGACTTTTCTATTTTTCAATGTTTTTAAAATTACAAACACTTTATCTTAAGGAAAACTATATTTTCCCTAAAAATTATTTTCATAAGGAAAATTTACCTTCTATAAAGAAATATTTATCCTTAACTATGTTTTCATTATTCATTTTATAGTCTCCTTAAATCCAACTCTTTTCATTACTAAGGAAAAATTTGGTTTCATATCTAAAACCTCATAATCCTATAAATCATTGGATATAGAGTATTTTGTTTTCAGGATCCAAATTCTCTAAAATTCAGGTTCCAAAATCTCTGAAATTATGGTTCCAAATTCTCTGAAATATAGGTACTAAATTCGTTGAAATTCATGTTCTGAATTATCTGAAATTCAGAATATGAATTCCTTGAAATTAATACTCCTAATTATTCAAAATTTAGACTTTTAATTCCTCATAATTAAGAATCAAAATTTCATAGAATTCAGACTCCTAATTCCTTATAATTCTAACTCCGAATTATTCATAATTCAGACTCTGAATTCTTCAGAATTCAGGCTGTGAATTCCTTAGAATTCAGATTCTGAATTCCTTAGAAATCAGACTCTGAATTCCTCAGAATTCAGATTTATAATTCATGAGAATTCAGACTCCAAAATCTATTGAATTCAGATTTTGAATTCATGAGAATTCCGACTTTGAAATTTATAGAATTCAGATTCTGAATTCTTTGTAAAACAGAATCCTAATATACCTGTCTTATAGACTCTGAATGTTTAATTAGTAATATTCCATATTCTATTTTCCCTTATACTCCAAAAAAATTGATTTGATAATAAATTTCATTTTTCATTACGCTTGTTATGGAATAATGTCGTATAATTTATTTCAAACTAACTGTTGTTTGAGTAACACATGTACAGGTCCCTCCGAAATTGAAGGAAAAATATGACCGTTGGAGGAGGGAGATGACCATTAGAGATGTACCTATAAATAGAATCTAATTTTAACAAGATTATAATCGATAATCACATGTTGATCAATTTAAATATTTCATGAGGCTAAAGATATTTCTACAGAGAGAGAAACTCTCATGCTTTTTTTATACTGGACATCTTGTTCAAATTTCTTAGTGCGACTCTCATTATTGCTAAGTGAAATCAAGGGCTTCGAAGTATAGGAAGACAGAGGTTCTGACTACCTTAAAGTTTGAGGGATTTTAGGGATATGAAGATAGAGGTGCTGACTAACTTAAAGATTGAGGGCTTGCAGGGATAGCAAGACAGATTCCGATATTCTTATCGAGGGCTTGCAGGGATAACAAGATAGATTCCAATATTTCTATCGAGGGATTAACCTAGTGTGGGTAAGACAGACTTTCCTGAAAGGATAAATCAAGGGACATTTATCTGAGGTTGTTGGATACCCTACTCTTTGTGTTAAAAGATTTTATACTTGTTACTTGTTTTTTTTTCAAGTTTATTTCCACTGTATTTTTATAAAGGATAAAAGTATAACCTTCTTATACTTTCTTATCAATTTTATGTAGTCTGATAAGTAAGATTCTATATGCTTTAAGGTAGAATATTTTCCTTGTAAACCATTATTTATTTTCAATTTCAGAATTATATTTATGGATCCTAGCAAGTTTTTTTAATAGAACTAAAAGAGGTCTTATGAATTTAACTTGTTTAAATTTGTTATACATAGTTTTCCTTGAAGTTAAAAACAAAAGTTTTTAAACATACAATTCACCCCTATTGTAATTGAGCATGTACATCATTATTTCAATCCTACAGTTTGAGCCAAATACAAGCACATATGTAGAAGTTATAACCCAAATATAGAACCTATGTCCAGTCTGGGGTGTCCAGCCCAAATTTGACTTCATAGCCCATTTTCCCAAAGACAATTCATGATTTAACTCTGATTTCCTGAACAAAAGTTGTTGAAAATTAAGTCAGGAACACAATTACAAAATATTAAGTTCAAATAATACATATCATAATATTTATTTCCGAAATTCAGTAGTGAATTTTAAAGGGTAAAACTAGAATTTTTACCAAATTGTCAAATGAATGATCTAATCTCAAATATTTTATAAATAGAAAAATTTAACAAAATATGAGGAAATGTTGTCATTTATTATCAATAAAATATTCAACCCAATTTTTTTTATCGATCATCACTAATATGTGTAATTCTGTAGATCCATAGGACCTTCTGTCATAAGAAAATATGAATTCATGTTGGCTCAGATGAGTATAATGCATCTAAGTACTTATACAGAACAACACCAAATGATAATTTTTAACACTTTAAACAACCAAGATTTATTCATCAATGAAATCTTGTACTATAAGGCTTATATTTCATGTGAATCCTATGTTTCTAATATTATCCATGAGAAGCCTTTCGCCTCTATAGTGCAAGAGTCAAATCTATTCACTAGCCTCTTACCAACATGATAGGATCTAAAAACCAATTATATACCAAGAACCTAAAACACCCATATGAGTTACTCTAGGTTAAAATCATAACAAACATAACATAAAAATATAAAAAAACCATCTCAAACCCCTAATAACATGTAATTTTTATCAGAACATGCATTCTTGATGCACCAGCTTGATATCCATCATAGGATCTGACACATTCCTATGTAACCTATCTAAAAAAATCCCAAAAACTACAATAAAAAATTAAACAAATATATTACACCAAAATTTAACACCTTGACCCAGATCACTCTATGAATAGTAACCAAGCAGATTCTCTACATGACCTCAGGCATTCCTCCCTATATGCCAGAGGCTTCTAACTATCAGTGGGGGTCTAGGGTAGTTCAATGGGGAGACTATACCCACGTATCAGATTTTTCAATAATAAAAAATTAATCAAAAATCATACAAAATAGTAAATAATTATAGTATGAAAAAATAATAGACAACAATAAATTATAAATTTAATGAGGAAGCAATTAAACCTTACAAGTAATATTCCCCACTGAGCTGACCACATATACAAAAAAAGATAGAAATACAAATAAAAAGGAATAGGAGACTTAACTACACCCCTGATCCACTACTCAATCCCTATCTCCAATCCCACTTGAGTATCCTAACTGGATCAAACAATACATGGCCTCATTCCAACCTGAACATGGAGCCAATTAAGAGGCCTGCTTAGGTACCCATGCTTCATATACTCCTGAGCAAGGTGTGAGTACGTAACTCAGTAGGAAACCACCAGAATGGTCCCATACAGAAGTAATATATGTAGTGTATACATGTGATATACTCATATGAAATGAATAAATAAACTAGGGGAAAGTAATCAAAATAGGCCAACAATACCAGTTTCATCTCTATGACAGAATGTCTCTGAGCACATCACAATAACAGTGCCAACCAGTAACCTAACTGACATGAGGGTACATACATATAAACCTAGTCCATGAACAATAAAAATCACCAATCCTTTGGCTATGAACCTGATACACCATACTTTTCTTGACTTATATCAGAATGTCTCTTAGTATGATAATCACCTTATGATAACCTCTTTCTATGACCTAGGGATCCCACACTCATGCCTCTATCACAAAGAGTACTAGACCCTGGTGTGTCACAAGGAATCCCTCATCCTGTAGCCCTCAGGATTTTCCCCCACAATAGTACTTGATAATTATCAATGTCAAAACAACATCTAATTCATATTTGGAGGAGGACCTAGAAAATCCTAAACGTCTTGGTGTGATCAATTCCTCGGTGAACCAAGAAATCAAAAGGGAATAACCACCCTAGATCCCATGGTGAATCACCTAGGCATCTAATGCACTCACATTCTCAACTATACCATATCTAGTGCATCCAAATGATCATAAAAAGATATAATAATCATTGTTTGGGGGAATCCCACAATCAATCTCAGGATTTCCAATATCCATGAATGGGGATATATGGCCACCTGATACCTCATAATTCCATTCAAATCCTGGGTATTATGGGAATTAAATGGTATACTAGTATCTCTATTAGAATCGTAACACCCGAGAATTTATAATAGTATGATAATAATAAAGGGACCCTTTCCGTCAAAAGAATTCATGTACATGTTTCCACACACATTCTAATGATGGATCCTAGTTTCCACCTCTTGAAATCCACTCACATATAAGTAATAACACTTCATGCAAGATAATCAAGGAATCCACCACCAATATACCTTAATATCGGAATCCAGACATACAAATCATCCTAAGATCTCATCTATTTCAATAGGTGAATCCATAGAATCCTGTGCAATCACATTAGTTCCAAAACTAACTTCCAATTCCCAAGAATCTTAATAAATAACATACAATATTAAAATAAAATTAAACATAAAATGGGATGGCTGAATTCCCAATCCCATCCTCATAATCCACAACCCATAGGGCTTCCATAATTAGTACTGGTTTTACAGTTACACCTACTATAGTCTCTACCCATTCCCAAGTCCACCCTCTCACTAGGGTCACAAGTCATAGGGGAACCTTATAAGGTTCCCTAGGTTTTATCAAGGCATACTTGGACTCATAGGAAAGTTACACTAGGTAGATATCCTTAATCTCATTCCCTTTCATAGGCATCTTAGCTCGACTCAAAAATCCTAACCCATTCGCCATTATCCATAGGGTCTAACCACCCATGGGATCATATCCTACTAGGGGTGGAATTATCACACCACAATAATCTCAATGAGATCATATTATTTATGGTATCTCTCATGGATAACCCCTTGGAATTGTATCTTGAGTCATCAATCATCTCTCTTAGTGGTCAATAGAACACCTGCACTAGGGACAATATAATCTAATCCATTCCAATTATATCCTTTGTCATCAGTGACAGATATGTCCATCCAGTAACTAAGGCTCCATTAGGGTGAAAAGATATATTGTGTAATTTAATCCTAGGATTTATATTTTATTAAAAAATAAATGAAAAAAAGAGGCATGCTGCCCAAATTGATGGGGCCACACATGACACATGCATATAAGAAAATATATAATACTAAATGGTAGAAGCATAAGGGCCACTATTATTTTACATGATTTACATATTTATTTATAAGGGTTGAATGTATCTATAAGGCCCATCCTAGATTTTAGAGCCTCGTCCATGATCAACTGAGCTCATCTCATCAACCCAATCCCCTAACCTAATCGAAACACCAATAATTAAGTACTTATAAAATTTATAATTAATTAATTAAATATATTTAAATAGGGAATATTTAGTAAAAACTCACCAAGTCACCAAGTCATACTATAACTATTGGCACTGGGATGCAGTCCACTCTTGACTCACACTTGAACCTACGCAACACAAAATACCCAATTAATATCACAAATTCAATGAAATAATAAATTAATGTAGGGTGAAACCCCTTAGAAAATCCCATGAAGTGACACACCACAATGAATTTATTTAATATAGAAGGTTGATATCATCTTATGTTCCCCACTTTTTAGGAAAAATGAAAACTCAGAAGAAATTGGGTGATTATCCCATTCTATGATTAAATCTCTATTTTTGACCTAAATAATCCCCAAATTAGTGACAATGAGAGGGAGATGAATGAGAGGAGGATAAGAAGAATAAAATAACTACTGATTCTATCTGATCACACCCAATATCTCCATTAATATAAGGGAATTGAGGGAGGAGAGGTTCTAGATGAATATCTCCTATGAATTGTGTCCATATGAGGAAGAAAGGGGGTTTGAGAATATTTTTTCATTAAAAAAAATACCTAGATGGATTTTTTTGGCATGAAAATAGTGTTAAATATATGGGTTTATGAGTAGTGTACCTGATATCCCCTTTTATCATCTTAAATCCTATAGGGAATTCCCCATGAAGATTTTTTAGTATCCCAAGTTTCATGTTCCACCTCTAGTGAAAAGTTACCTTTCTATTTCTAGTTCTCAACCAAACCTCCAATCCTTGTAATGAATCATAAATGCTAACTGAAACAACCATTTTAGGATTATAAAATGATCATAACATTGTTTCAATTCATGTTTTTCAAAATAAGTTTCTTACCAAACCAGAAATTCCAAATCCCACTGAATTTTAGAACCCATCTGGTAACAGGGTTTTACTTCAGCCCTTTGGAAAAATAATTTTATATGTGATACTTATGAAGTATGTGCTTCATCGATTGATGTTACCTTGGATACATGGTGAGATACACCATTGAAAGTATTATCATAATATAATGTTACATGGTTTTTACTATCAAGCCTCACATCAATCTTTTGAAAGAAGTTTTTTATCCACACCATTTCTTTAGAGACATCAGAAGCTATAATATACTTGGAATATTTTATAAAATAGATTATAAATATTTGATTTAATATCTTTTAGGTAAAAAAATCATCCATTTTGGGTGTATAAATCTCATAACTATGATTTTATATTATCTTTATCCATCTAGAAACTATCTTCTTTATATACATTGATGACTGGATTATCATATCCTATATAAATTGGGAATACATCATTATTAAAACTCTGATACTATAAGATAGTCTTTATATCCATCTAATGGTATTCTATTAGATCTTTTTGATATATTCTTACCTTGATAAAGGCATAGGAAACATCAAGTTTGATATAGAGCATGGAGTACATAACTGTTCCTATCACTGATGCATAAAGAATCTTGGTTATCTTTTATCTCTACTCTTTTGTAGGCATGTACATTTTATCAGAGAGATTTATGCCATGTGACACTGGAAAAAATCACTTATGGGATTATTACATCATTAAAATCATTAATATCTTGTCAATATATATCCTAACTTGGTCCTAATAGCCTTTTAGATATATAAAAATTGATCTAGATCCTTATAATGTTGGATACTTCAACCAAGTCCTTCAAGGTGAAGTATGTGTTGAAACACATATTATGTAATTGTATGAATGGTATATCATTTTTAATAAGTAATATTTCATAATCATATAATAATAGTAAAATAAATTCACACCCACTAAACTACTTATAGACACATGTCTCATATTCATACATTATGAAACCAAATTTCCTTATGGCTTCATCAAAGTAAATGTTCCATGATATAAATTCTAGTTTAAATCCATAATTCTCTACAAAGTTCATACCTTAGTGGATTCTCATGGATTTAAAAACCCACATGGATGTGTTATCTATTAATCTTGTATAAGGTTTCCTTCACGGAAAGTGATATTGAAATCCATCTTCCAAATACCACAATTATTGGAAGTTTCTGTGGGAAATAAAATTCTAATGGATTTAAATATGTAAACTAGTGAAAATGTTTCTTTATAATCTATGCCTTAACATTTATTAATCCCTTTAGACACTATCCATTACTTATAGGTACTAACATAACTTTCCATGTCCAGTTTTTTCTGGAATACTAATTCTCACCCAAAGATCTTTGCATCTACTAGTTAATCGACTAGAACCCATACTTGGTTATGATAAATAGAACATATCTTAAAATTCATGGATTTCCCCATCTATCAACTTCCCAATTTCTTAATATCTCCAAATTGGATATAGGTTCATCATTATCAACAAACAATGTATCACTATTGTTGATGGATGAAAAAAGGTATCTATCCAGTTCTCTTACATCTCTAGTGATCCTATGTAGTATATATGTCTCTAGAACAACCAATTATATAACACCTTGAACAAATTTTCCTATTATAACTCCTGTGTATCTTGGGAATCACATTCATTTAAGTAAATATTTCTCCCACTATTTATTTTGAACATGTGCTCCCTCTAAAGAGTCATGGCATGTCTTTCCATTATTACCTTCATATATAAGGGTTCATATAGATAATATCCCCCTATTTCCATGTAATATCTTATAAATACACACTTAATTACTCATGGTTCTAGTTTGTTTCTAGAATTGTCCTTAACAAACAACTCAAAACCTATGACATGTAAACCAGACAACACATATTTATTTCCATATATTAACTCATATGGAATTCCATTTTTCACATTAGTTCACACTTTGTTTAGTTTGTATTCCACAATTTATAATTCAGATCCCTAAAAGTATAATATAATATTTATATACCTCTTCATTGATATCACCATGTACAACAAGGTGTGGTTCCTCCTTTCACTAACAAAATTGCATTGTGGTACATAAGGAGGAGTGAGTAAATATAGAATCCCAAACACAATGAGACAGTTAATGAAATCTTTTTTTAAGATATTATCCATCTTTATCTGATTAAATTTTTTTATATTCTTACCAATTTGATTATCTACTTATTTTTGGAACTCTTTAAATTTATCAATGGATTTATACTAATACCTCATTAAGTTGACATGTCCATATCTACTCAAGTCATTAGAAAACGTTAAAAAGTTGAGTATAAACCTCTAGATTCAACTAGAAAATATCCACACACATTTATATTTACCTATTCAAGAATATCTATGGACCCTTCACCCTTTCCACAAAATTGTTGTTTTACCTTTTTACCTTAAAAACAAGCATTAAATTTTTCAAGCAGTTTTAGTTTAAAGGAATATAAATACCCATCGTGATAGAATTTTTTAAGTGCTTTTCATTTACATAACCAAGTTGGCGATACAAAAATTGGGTGTGAAATTATTCATATGAACTAGAACCCTTTCAATTTCCAACCCTTGGTTATCACATTCTAGTATATAAAGTTGGTTATTAAGGTGTACCATACCATAAAAAATTCTATATTTGTAAAAGTAGAAGATTTTATTCACTAAACTGAATAATGCATCCATGTATAAACTTTAAATAGATATAATGTTTTTTGGTAACACTAGTATTGTAATAAAAACACTTCAAGACTGGAATAATTAATGTTGGTAATGTATGGTGATAGTCACATATAGAAATGGTTGTCAATATTTATCTTTTGGAAACTTGAAGACCCACCTCACCTCTTTCAACCGTCTATAATCTATTTGGTTCCTATATTATGATAAAAATGATATTACTATATACTATATCGGATACCTAACTTATAGAAATATTATGGTTTAATTCAATATAAAACACACCTACATCTTCCCCTTTCTTCCTCTTGGAAATGTAGTTTTTATTTTAATGTACCTTCATGCCACATACAAAAAATTCACTATCTTGTTCCTTAGCCTGTTTTTGGATCTTCCTCTTATGAGTTGGATAGTATGAAGAATACTTAGACACAAAGTTATTTTTAGGGAACTTCTCCTTCCTTTCCCCTTGTTCATCATAAGGACTCCATTTTTGTCATAACTCATGTACTTTTATGATTGGAAAATCATGTTAAATAGTTTTGACAATGATTTATCAATATCCTTCATTAAAAAATTCATTATAAAAATATAGAAGCTCTAAGGTTTTGAGGGGAAAAAGAACTGATGTGAAACTTATTAGGTATATTAAATCCCAACATGTAAAAACAATCAATATATCTAATCAATTTAACTACATAATGTTCTAATTAAGAACCTTGTCTAAGCTTATATGTGAATAATTATTTAGATATCTCATAATGTTCTTGTATTTCCTTTTCCTAATAAGGATCATGGAGATGTGGAAACATATTTTATGCATCTATATCCTTATGAAGATTCCAAATATCCCTAGATAAGGAAGATTACATGAGTAACTAGACATATAATGCATTATCTACATGCTTATAAAAGACAATGTGATCTTTCTAACTATCCTATTTATAATGCTCTTACGTAGGAATATGGGACTCTAACACATAGAATTTAAACTCTTAGAATAGTATGAAACACAAGTTCTTATACCACTCCTTGAAATTCATTCACTTGATGAGGTTATCTTTATATAACATGGAATGAAATGATAATTTTATGTTAAATTTCTTTTTTATTTTTGTAAAAAAAGAAGGTTTTAGTAATTTATCTTGATCACCAAAATGTGAGGTAGTAAATTTTATTGATTAGTATCAGATTATTTTATCAAATACCAATAAAATTCACCATTGGATTAAAAATGTAATGTTGAGTGGATATTCCAGTGATAAAGATCCATATTTACTTTCTCATATCATAGAAAAGGGTCTGGTCGATTACATGATGGTATTTATGTAGGACATTCTTGGAAACTTCTTTAACTCAGAACCCACAAATCAATCGAGTTGACTCCCCTATACAAAAAATTCTAGACTCATATTTCTTGAATACTTTCCTCCAAGTTACACTAAGTGAGGGATACATCACTTGATGCTAACTTGGTTAAGTTGACCCAAAACATTTAATAAAACTCCTTGATAAATAAAAGTTCCATAATGGGGTCCATACTAATAATTTGATATATTATTTCATCCTAAATCAAGTAATGGAAGGTGATGTATGGATTTATATTTTATTTGAGGTATTTTTTTTGTAAATATATTTATTTTTTCCTTTAATATTCGTTTTTAATATTATGTAGATTTTAAATAAGTGATTAACCATGTCTCAATAAAATAATTTATTAATAATCCTTTTATTTTATTCCTTGTTGAATTCTTTTTAATTCATTTAATTTATGTGATCATGATATATATTATAATTAAAAATAATCAATTAAACATACACTAGATAAAAACAAAATAAATATATTTTTATGATATTGATCTTCTCAATTGGTTGGTTTATCGAGCGGATAATAAACTAACTCTTGAACATAAGGAAATAACTCATTGAAAACAATATTAATTCGATTTATAAAATTCCACCTATCCTCCCTTGTGTATTTTTTGTTGGTTTTACCTCAGATCTAATATTAACCACCTCCACTCACCCAAGATCTATTTACATTACACATTTTTACTCACACATAGGTGAGGGGAATCAGGGTTATGAGGTCATATAAAAGAAACCCAATACATGTTAGTCTGTATATAATTAATAGGAGGGGATAATTTTTAGATCACAATTTTAATCAAATAGTAATTATCACAAAAACCCTAACAATAATAATTAAATTAAAATAAATTGGACACATATACCATTCAATCAAACTCATGACCATACACACATGACATGATTATGCATTTAAACTTGGCTAACATTCATTTCAACTGACCATTTATTATGTTAAATTGATCTAATTAATAAATTAATTATATAATTAATATAAATTTTCTATCTAAACAATCCTAGAGATTCTTATCATATATATATTTAAATAAATTAAAAAGATTAATTACGGTTATTTTAAAATAATTAAGTACATAGTGTGTATTAAAGGAAACATAGAGGGTTACCCTATGTTCTACCTGAATTATTTTATAGTCCTTGTCATTTATTTTGTACTTAAATGATATGAATCATACATAGTATTTCATGATATTACATGTCATGTAGTTTTATCTGTTAAGAAAAGTAATCATATTGGCATTTATGTCACACTAAACGTGTTAATATATCTGATATGTACCACTTTTAATACCCATGAAGTACACAACATGTATGATGAACATTTAAGGAATGTTTTTACTGAATAACATGAAAAATAATTAATCAATAATTTAATATTTTTCAAATTCAATCATATAGTGTGAACACCCCTACGTCATTTAGATTGGTTTAATGCTATAATTAATTTTCATTCAATATAATTAATCCACATGGTTACATCTTGTCTTATTGTGTAATCTATTTGAATGTGTATTAATTACATGTTGTATACATCATTCTACAAGAAATGTATTGTGCTATTTGACCATTCATAATACATGATTAGGGGATCAACTTGTGTTCCAGAAGAACATTTATGTGTTATGTGGAATGAAAATGAGTTAAACATCATGTAGTTAGAACTATACGATGTTTATTACCTTTAAGTCATTATATGACCAGTATTAAATACATTCCATGTACATTGAACACAGAGATCTCACAGTTACCATGGGTCCAAACATTGTGAGGTTACATGGTGTGTATGTAATATACATACCGTGTAACCCCTAAAATATCATTCCATCTTTCTGGTTAATACATGACATGTAATGATTCTGAATACTCTTTTCCCACAAAATGTGCCACGATTTTCATATCTTGTCCTAGTGTGGTGAATATGGGTGTAGGATGTGTAATTTTCTGTTACACTTTGTGTAGTTCCATGTTATCCAGTAAAAATCTCCAGCACCTCCAGATGTGATCTTCAAACATTCTTCAACTATTATTAGCCTATTATTGGTCATATAATACTAAAAAATCACACTATCTCAACTTTCAAATTAAATAATGAGTAAACTTGAAATGAAAAACTATAAAAAAATTCATAAGTTGATCTATGATTAATATATAATAACAAATTAATATACGACTACTTTGACCCCACTTAAAGGTTCCCTAGCATAAAAAAAGTATAATAAACTAGAGTTTATAAATGAATTTTTTATTGAAATAAATATATGTTATATTATATTATATAGTACTATATATACAAAAAATATAAATAAATTGGAGACAATTTATTTCATTAATAAATATCATTACAATAATCAGAAACTAAACCCATAGAAATGATAAACATTACAATGGGACAAAAAATGTATATTAATAAATTTAGAATAAAAAAATAATGATCCTTCAAATTTTCAAGAATCATAACCCCATGAGAAACAGTGTAGAAATAAAAAAATATATTATTAAACCAATAAATATCATAGAAAATTAAAATATAGAACCTTTTTGGGAATTATAGTGAATGTTGAATTAATGAATGGAGTAGAATTTAGAGGAGGAAATGTGACCGTGGGAATAGTAATTTGACCTAAAAATAATAAGATTTCATATAAATAATATTAATCATGAGTAATTTAAGTTAATATAAATATTATAAATCTATAAAATAAATATCATGATTAAAAACTAAAAGAAAATATAAGCACATTTTTTATTAAATTATATTTTAAGGTATTTCGTAAAAAATAATAATTTTTATATTAAAAATTAAAATAAAATATGTTATAAAATAATTTATATAAAATTAATATATTTTTTTAAATTATCATGTTGAAATTCTACAAGGGTGATTTTTTTGTAATTTTCTGAAATACTTCAAATATTCAGGTTAATAGTAAAAATAATGGTTTTTCGTAACCGATGTGTTTTAAATTACATCATTCATGATGTAATGATAACCTAATAAATTATATAGAATTTTTATTTTCCAATAAAGTATTAAATTTTATAAATGATTCATTTAAACACAATAATTTTTGTTTTCTAAACCTAGAATTTATTTTTCAAAGTCTAAAGTCTAAAGTATTCCATTAAAATATATATTTTTTTCATTTTTTCATCTTTTTTTTATAAAATATTGAATTTGAATTATAATATGTTTAAAGTCCTAAAACCATTATATTTATTGATATATGATCTATAATTTCATTAATATCACTATTACAAGGTTAACCTTGGATATATTATATTCAATATTTTATTCTAAAAATACCACTATCCTCAATTATAAATAACCACTCTACCTCCCCATGAAAAAACTCTCCTCCATCACATACCAAATCCAAAATGTTACCAAAATACTATCTATTAATCATCTTATAATCCTTAGGGACTTTTTTTAGTAAACCAAATCCAATCATTAAGGGAGTTTAGTGTTGTATAAGAGAAGCAACACTGAGAAAAGGTTATCTTTTAATTAACTCTTTTTCGAGTTTTCCTCTTCTCTTACTTGTTTTATCTATCCATTTCAAAATAAAATCATCTAAGATTAATTAAAAATTATGTTAAAATTATACTAATTATGTAATACTATTATAAAATTATAATTATTAAGTATATATATTTCACACATCTCTTTCATCCCCTTCACACAATATCTTGTTAACGGCTGGTTAACCACCAATGAAGACATTTCTAATTCATTCCTTATCACAAAAATTATGTATGGTTATATGGAATTATTTAATATATATATATATTCTATTATTACAGAATTTGTTCTACTAATGTGTAAATTACTATGAAAAAATAGAAAAATTGAAGCAAAATGAGAAATTTTTAGGGAAAACATGATATCAAAATGATTCAAATTCAACAAAATAAATTAAGAAATATAATAAAATGTTTATTATTAATAAATAGTGAGAAAATTTAAAATAATTTACTTATATTTAAATATTTTAATGAACCTAATTTTATTATTCAGGAGGTGAAAAAGAGATGAAATAAAGTGGGATTTAACGTAAGGATATTCTCTAAGCGAAACTCTTTCTTTTAGGTTATCACATATTTCACATTTACTTCAGTATTAATGTTTGTATAATATACAAAATATAACATTTCATTATTATTTATGATTTATTTTTGGGATATACATGTTTCTACCCTTTTAAAATGTTTTCTAATCCCTTTACAATTCTTTTTGAAAAAGTATCCAATTTCTGAAACACCCCTTGAATCCTATTGCGTTGTTTCTCCTATTAATGACGAAAATGATATTTTATTCTAAATTATGATCTAAATTTTTAATTTGGGAATTCTAAAATTCGTTTCATGATGTATTATATGTGAAATCATTTAGAAAACCCATTCATTTTCATGGGTTATTTCATGACTATAGTTGTTATCCTTCCATGTGGCACGCATGATTATGAGAATTTTATGGTGTAATGGGTGAGACCATAATTATATATTCCAAAAATAATTTTTTAATGTGGTATATCCCATGGGGTTTTTTATTATACATGAACATAATTCTATCTTTTTTCACATTTATAATGTTATAATTTATGCACATATGTTATGCATGAACATAATTCTAACTTTATTCAAAACTATGTTTGGTATTTCAACACTATGTTATGATGTCTCATTATTATTCTTCTTCCAAATTCCATGCCTTTATAAAAATTTTCAATCATTATTATGATGACAATGCCATTTTTATGATATAAAAATGTTTGTAACGCCCCGACCCCAGTTACCTAGAGTCTGTGCATTATTACATAACAATGACATGATACAAAGAATCATGTCCCAAAATATTGTTCAGTTTAGTATCCTTGGAAGTATTAGATACATTAATAAGTTTCACATTACATCATGAAATAAAAACATCAACAACATTTTGTCCCCTTTTGAACACACTTATATCCTTATCTTATCTTTGTAGCTCAACCATAAAATACTTCTTCACATCCAGGAAAAAATAAAACATAGAAAGGGGTGAGCTCAGATGATCTGTAAGGATAACAATATAGAGAAAACTTTCATAAATAAGCACAAACATTTAATTAAATTTATAAGACTAAAACAAAATCCTTTTAAACTTAAAATTCAACATAATATGGAAAATATAAAATCAAATAATTCCATTTACTTATTCACATGGATATTCTACTAGTCGAATAATCGCATGCAATATCAATAGCCACTTTCATAAAGATGGAATGCATAATTCCAGACTTCATAACCACATAGTCAAGGCCTCATGCTAAGACTACAAATAAGATCTTGTCAAGGCCTTTTTCCAAGACACTAGTTTGTCTCATGAGAGCTACCGATGCATCGAGGAGCTATAGCGGGCTCTATCAATCACTTACTATTCTCAATACATTCCTCATATGAATAGGTTTAAACATAACATAAACATTTATAATTAAACTAGCATACGAAATGTTAATACTTTATCCATAAACTATAAATGTTATAAAAATAACACATCTACAGTCAAACATATCAAAAAACCATCAATATGGTAGGAAAGATTTGTATCATAATAAATCAACCTCGAACAAGAATAATATCCCATAAAGGATGTTGAAATAGTTTAAAATGATCAGTAAAAATATTTGAGAGAAATATCCCCTTTTCATGAAAACATTTAAAAGTCTCACTATTTTTCAAGAAGCTATTTAAAATATATTTTTGAATCAAAGTGTCCCATACCACTTTTAAAATTTTAAAAGGAATTTAAATTTTAAAACATTAATTTACATATAAATAAACCCTTAAAACCAATTTTAAAACATGTATATTAATGATAAATATTTAGACGAATGAATTTTGAAAACATTTAAAATGATATTTTAGTTAGAGTTCCTAACCAAATGAGAGACGATTGAATAAAAATAATTGATGTAATCAAAACTTTATAATATCATGATAATAAAGGGATTCATGATATACTATTTGAAAGTACATTATATACACAAAATAAAATTGAATTGGCACATAACAACAAAAACGTCTCAATGGAATGCAAGTTGAGATGAATTCCTTTATAAAGACCGTATCATTAGGTTGAGTGTAAATCAATGAAATAATAATGTTTGAAAAATATGAATTCACTCAACATTATTCGATATTCAGTGTAAATCAATCAAAGGACATTCACACATATTCTTGTAAACACAATACCAATGACTTGGATGTTTAACTCAATGGATAGAAATTGAGTAAAAATTACTCTTATCAAGTTGATATCGATGACTTGAGAATTTATCAATGTATTGATTATGTTTACCAAAAGTATATCCACAAAATGGGGAGTGGAAATTAATACATAAGTAAATGAATAGTGATTTCACACATAATCTTGGAGTAAAGTAATCAATGAAGTTTTCGTAGAACCGAATGAGTGGAAATTGAAATTTGAAATTCCCTTACTGATTTGGTAACTTATGAAACATAAATCATATGAAAGAAGTATAATAAAATTATTATGTAAATACCCATAAATTAAAGTATATTACACAAACAATATAATCATGGTAAGTACATAGACCACAAAAAAGGTAATAGTTCCAAATATATCCTGAATCTCACAAGAATAAAAGTGAGATGAAAACCCCTTACCTTGTTGTAATCAATCGAGTCATATGACCAAAAGTTAATAAACACAAAATGAATCACAAAAATTCCATTAATATAAAGATAATCATGATAATATATATATATAAAATGGCAGTACACAATACACCACATGAAATAAATAAGTGGTGAATAATGGAAATCTCACAGAATTAAAAGTGAGATAAAAAACCCCTTACCGTGTACTGTTCCTTAGAATAGGGTAGGTTAACCTCATGTATAATGGTTAAATAATTGTTATTAAATTATAAAAGAACCAAAAACAAAAATATGATATCATATATGATCTACTAATATTACTTTGTTAATAATATTTCAGTAGTATCATCGTTTCGGGTGTTAACTGATTCGTTTTGCTTTATATGCTCGGTTACGTAAGCCATGTTTATTATGGATATGATGTATTCGATTAATATGAATAATTATATTATGTTAATAAACATTTTTTTTAATCATAAAATGGAAATTATTCTTGAATGATTACGTTGGGGAATGAATCTCATTGCATTCGTGGAGACGATAATCCGTACGTACGCACGAGCGACAATTTCAATATATTGATGGTGAAATCGTATGTAATTGGATGTTATATCATATATAAAGAATAATTATCATGTTATATTTATTATTTACATCAGGTATACTCATTATTATACCCATACAACTAATTAAGTGTTTGAATAACAAACTATACAATGATGTGGAGACGGTAAGCCATACGTATGCATGTATAATGACTTTTTCATTTATAGGATGGATAGAGTAACGAATATGGTTGTAACATAATTATAATAAAATCAAAGAATGTAAAAGGTAATGGAGTTATTATTTTGGTATAGAAAAAAAGAAAGAGGAAGTGGAAGAATAAAAGAACATGAAAGAGGGTGGTGAAATTATTTCCTCTTCCTCAGGAGTTTCCTTTTGAGTTGATCAAAATGGCTCCTTAAGTTGGATATTTGATAAAAGTAAGGACTCTATGTTGATTTTAGGGAATTTGGGAGGATATTTGGGTAGGGTTTTTCTGAGCCAAATAGTTTTTAAGGTGTAAAATTAAGAGAAGGGGGGGTACCCTTTTATAAGAGTGGTGAGGGTCACTTTAGGAAAACTTTAAAATATTATTTTACAATAAAATAATATTCATTTTATAATTTCTCCAAAATGATTTATTACTAAGCTAAGGTGGGTATGATTCTAAAATATCTCAACCAATAGGTTTTAGAAAAGTTTAGGATACCATTTTTACATTATCTTTTAGATTTAACTATTGGTTAAATAGTTTAACTTTTACCGTGTCTTCTTGTATTCTTACACTATATGGTTAATAAACTTACTCTAAACATCCATGTGAACCTAAAGTGGTTCATTAAAGACATATATAATATTATTTAATACCTTTGTATGAACCATATATTTTTGGGAATATTATGTCAACCAATAATATAGTATTTGTTTTTAAACCTCATTTATGTCAATTTTGACATTATTTAGTATTTGGTTTTTGTGAAAATCATAACAGCATGATTACTTCAAAAAAAAATTATTTAATCGACCCTAACATGTCATATTAACCTAAAATATTATTTGAATATATTAAAAGTCGCAAATTACATTTATTTAAATATTTATAATATCAATTATTTTAATCTTTCATTAATAATGTAATTAATGCATCATCATTATGTCATAAATAAATTTAATTATTTAATGTCTAAAAATTATAAATACAACACAATTGTGTAGGAAATTTTTTTAAATTTCTAATGAATTTTTATAGTCTAATTTATCTTATGTATAACCAAATATTAAAAAATGGTTTACTTATAAAACATTGAATTTAATTCTTTTAACTCTTCTTTAAATAAAATAATAATAAATATCCTAATCTAATACAAGTGGACCAAAGAGGATAATATTTTATTACTAAGGTTGTTTTGGGTCGAATTACAGTTATATAATAGAATTAGGACTTGTGTTAGGGTAATTATAATATCATTTTTACCCTTAATTACCCTATTTACTTTTAACCGTGGTAAATAAAAGTCAAAAGTTACTATTCACCAAAAATTATTTTCATCTTATTGAACAAAATTTTACTTACTGATATCAACCATGTCTCTCAGATTTTTTTAAATTTAACTCACAAAAGCAGTAAAATTAAGTTTTATGTAAATTTGAAAATTCTCCTAGAAGGTGGGTAAAAGACGGTAAAAGGTTCAATAGAATTTTATACATATAATTTTATTATAAAATGACTCCAATGAATTGAATTAAAATTATATAGGTATTATATATATATTTTTTTTACTTAAAATAAATTTAAATAAAATAAATAATTTTTTAAATAAAACGCCGGTTTTAAACTATAACACAATGTTTTTCACTATTCATCAAGAATTGAATGTTTTCAGAAAAATTCCAAAAATTAACCCTAAGATAAATTTGATCTTAAAATTTCAAAAATGAATTCTATTTTAGAAAATTCAAAACATATAAGTTCCATTACTTAATTTAAAATTAATTCCCGTTGTCAAAACCGGAAAGCGAGTTTTTTAAAATTAAAAACTATCAAAAGATTAACTTGTGTTTATGTCAAATATAAATGTGAAATTACTTATAATGACCTAAATTGTATTAAATTATAAAAATATAATCTAATTATACTTTAAAACCATTCAAATGAATAATTTAACCCTATAAATTATTTTGATTAAAAATGTTATTTTCAATTAAAATTTAGTATTTTTCAGTATTCATCAAAATATGAAAGTTATCTGGAAAAGTACAAAAATTTTATTCAAAATAAATTTTTATGTCCTGATTCTAAAGAAGAATTTAATTTCATTAAATTTAATATATAAAAATGTCAAATATAGATTTTGAAAATGGTTTTCTATTAGAAGGTGGTAAAATAGCATTTTTTGGAGAAATAATTCTTTTATTTAAAAAAATGATTTTGTTCTTATATTTTGTATAAGAAACACATAATAATGATTCTAAAATTATATGAAGTATATAAAATTTAAAATTCAGTTAATAATATTCATTACCGCTTTTGAATGACTAGTTTGGTAAGTTGTGGTGCTCTCAAACTCGGTGTTACGTGTAACACACGCTATTGAATTATTTTAAAGAAAACTACTTACTATGAAATATTTGGGTGTTAAATTCTTCCCACCTTTTGGAAATTGCGTCCCCACAATTTTAAAATTGGGTTTGGGAACTCCCTTGAAAGTCCCACATCGAAAAGAGATTAAATAAAACTATCACTTTAAAAGAAAGAAACAGAAGTACAAAGGTCACCTAAGATAACCCGTAATAGGATTCCATGAAGGAAAACATGGATATTGAAGATAAACTAAGTTTGAAATTCTAATGGAGGGTGATAGAAAACTTGATTAGGAGAAAGTTAACAACAAGAAAACCACAAACTTGTGATGGGATAAATAGTCATTAGTTTCCCAGTAGGAAATGTAAACAAACAATGCTTTTTGTTTTAAGTTCCATTTCATAAATTTGAGGAATTTATTTATGAAATTGACTATGAACATAAAGAGATATACTTAATTTTTAAGTATAGTTTTATCCTTTAATAAATTTCTACCACTAATTCATCTTTTCTTCAAATGATGAGTATTTAAGATGACTTGGTCACACCTGAAGCACTAGAATCAACTTATAGAGAATCACATGATCCAAAAAGGATAAACTATATATTTACTTTGTCTTTAGAGATGAACCAAAACCAAAATGGTTAGTACAAGATCAGATGATACCCAAAAAGGATAATCCTTTATAGAAATAAATACTAATATTAATTTCTAAAATTAACCAACAATACCCAAAGTTAAATAAATACCATTCAATAATCAATTTCCCTTAAAATACTTCAATATAATCCAAACTAATATTGAAACCCAAACCATAGAATAATTTGATTATGTAGTCTTCCACATTAAATTGTATCTCCAAATAACATCGACTACTATTATAGCCACATACTTAATGTAATTAACCTAATCACATATTCTCCATGATAGGTTAATTATTTCCATAAATAACCCAAATCGATACAAATCCACAATAAAAAAATAGATAAAAATCCACCATTACTCATTAAATGAAATCTCATTGTATTTTATTTTCATTAGGCATATAGTGTTCCTAACATAGCGAACGTCTTCCAAAATAACATTTATGACTTAATCACTAAATCATTTTCCTATACTAAGGATATCCATTTGATAAGACATAAGATCCAAAATCAAATTATTATTGATCAATAAAATCATTTAACTAAAAATAATTAGTCCCACTAACCAGGGACTTCACGTATTCCAATGGTAGGTGATAAATCCCAATCGTACTTTGGTTGTGGATACGATTCCCACAACTTTGTCCGATGTGACGAGTTGTCACATGGTATGCGTGTTGTTTGTTTTCAAAAAATAATATTTTATAACATTCTCAAAATGAGAAATTTTTTAGAATAATCATAACAGAATTTCACCACAAATATTATCTCATACATTGAATTTTCATCCCAAAAATTTAATAAATGGTAATTTCCTCAAATTAAAGGATCATATAAACACAAATGGTTATTTATAACTATAATAAAAAAGATAATTCCTTAAAAAATAGCATTTTCACATAACAAACTGTAGGGTTACACATACAAGAGAAAAGTCTTCCAAATTAATCCCATAAACAAAGAGCACTAATAATTTTAAACATTTTTCCATCCATTTATTTCCACATAGGTTCTTTATTGAACAAGGGGATATCCTAAAGAATAGAGTATTAACATTGGTAATGCCTAGGTCCCCTAAATTTATAGAAAATTACTGTAAATGGATTCTTGGGATCAATTTTATTTTCTTCAATAGTACTATTCATTTTTCTCTGACAATTCATTACTTTATGTCCTTCTTTCCCAAAAATAAATCATTTCTTTTTTCCATTGAGATACTTTCCTAGGTTTCACCTTCCACATTTCCTACATGATGGAAATTTATATTTCTTTTCTACAGGGTCTCCACTGCTGGAGCTCGTATCATTGACTACCTTTCTCTTCTTTGTTGTGTACGATAGTTAGTTAATATATATGTTATTGAGAATATTTTTGGAAAACTAATTTAGCATGAACATGATATCTTTTACACCTATGAAAAATATATTTCATTGCTTATTTCGACCACCGTTCCCACCTTGTATATCTTGTTCAATGTTACTATAAATTCCTTGGAATCTAGCCATTTACTAACACAAGAAAGCAAAATGTGAGGCATAAAATAATTTAAATATTATAATAACACTTTATTTTCAATATAAAACACCTTAGTATTAACCAATTTTATTTATTATCATCATATATTAAAATAGTTCAAAGAAGTTTGTAAATAAAATGTGAATTATCCTAAGCATATCCCCCAAGAGTGTCATAACCAAGAGTGTAGCAAGACCCATTGTCGTGTACCAGGATACCACGGGTCAAGCCTGAATCTCCTTGTCAGAGTCTTCACTTCTAGGTACATCTGTGCCATAGTCACCTATACATGCTCATATCTAGACAGGGATGTATTGTTTGGAAATCCCACATAATATTTACATTACCCAAATTTTGGGATGTTCTTCTATATTAATCTCTAATATCTATATTAGGGTTGTGTTTCCTAATCAGAGTTTTTTTCTTCTTCTAAATATAGCTTCCACGGTTTGTACTAAACTTCTTCGGATACAAATTGTAATGCCCTAACCCCTGTTACCCAGAGTTGGTGAATTATTAAATAACATTGGCATGATAGAATGAATCATTTTTCGAAATACCGATCAGTTTATTAGCCTTGGAAGTACTAGATACATTCATAAGTTTTACATTACATCATGAAATAAAAACATCAACAACATTTTTCCCATTTTAAACACACTTATATCCTTAGCCTATTCATGTACGTCAACCATAAAATAATTATTCACATCCTAGGAAGAATAAAACATAGAAATGGGTGAGCTCAGATGCTTAGTAAGGATAACAATACAGCATAAACTTTCATAATAAGCATAAATATTTAAGGCAATGTATAAGACTAAAACAAAAGCCTTTAAAACATAAAATTCTGCATAATATGGAAAATATAAAATCAAATAATTCCATTTACTTATTCACATGGATATTCTACTAGTCGAAGAATCACATGCAATATCAATAGCCACTTTCATAAAGATGGAATGCATAATACTAGACTTCATAGCCACATAGTCAAGCCCTTGTGCCAAGAACACAATTAATATTTTGTCAATGCCTTATGCCAAGACTCTAGTTTGTCTCATGTTACATACTGATGCATCTAGGAGATATAGTAGGCCCCACCAATCACTTACTATGTCCAATGCATTCCTCATATGAAAAGGTTTGAACATAACATAAACATTTGTATTAAAACTAGCATACGAAATGTAAATACTTTATCTATAAATCACGAATGGTATAAAAATAACACATCCACAGTCAAAAATTTCACAAAACCTTAAATACATTATTAAATATTTGTATCATAATAAATCGACCTTGAACAGGAATAATATCCTGTAAAGGATGTTGACATAGTAGAAAATGAGCAGTAAAAATCTTTGAGAGAAATATCCCTTTTTCATGAAAACATTTAAAAGTATCAATATTTATCAAGAAGATATTTGAAATACATTTTTGAATCAAAGTGTCCCATAACACTTTGAAAATTTTAATTTTAATTTTAATTTTAAAACATTAATGTTCATATAAATAAAACCTTAAAACCTTTTTTAAAACGTGGACATTAATGAGAAAGATTTAGGTAAATAAATTTGTAAAACATTTAAAAATATATTTTAGTTAGAGTTACTAACCAAATGGGAGACAATTGAATACAAATAATTGAGATAATGAAAACTTAATAATATCATGATAATAAAGGGATTCATGATATACTCTTACAAAGTACATTATATACACCAAATAAAAGTTAATTTGCATATAACAACAAAGAAGTTTCAATGGAATGTAAGTTGAGATGAATTACTTTATAAAGACTGTATCCTTAGGTTAAGGATAAATAAATGGTATAATTATGTGTAAAAAATATAAATACACTCTGTATGATTGGATATTCAGTGTAAATCAATCAGAGGACATTCACACATATTCTATTAAAAACAACACTAATGAGTTGGTGGTTTAACTCGATGAATAGAAATTGAGTTAAAATTACTCTTACCCTGATTATATCGATGACTTGAGAATTTATGAATGGAGTGATTATGAGTACCAAAAGTATATCCACACAAATGGGATTGGAAATTACTATATAAGTAAATAAATAGTTATTTCACACATAATATTGGACTAATGTAATCAATGATGTTTTCATAGAACCAAATGAGTGGAAATTGAAATTTGAAATTCCCTTATCGATTTGCTAACTTACGAAACATACACCCCATGAAATATGGATCATAAAATGATAATGTAAATACCCATAAATTAATGTATATTATTAAAAAAATACAATCATGGGCAGTACATAGACCACACAAAAGGTAATAGTGGCAAATATATCATGAATCTCACAGGAATAAAAGTGAGATGAAAACCCCTTACCATGTTGTAATCAATCGAGTTGTATGAGAAAAAGTTAATAACCACAAAATTAATCAGAGAATAACATGAATATAAAGAGAATAATGATTATATATATATATATATATATATCAAATGGTAGTACACAATACACCACATGCAATAAATAAGTGGCGAATAATAGAAATCTCACGGAATTAAAAGTGAGATAAGAAACTCTTTACATTGTACGTTTCCTTACTATAGGGTAGTATAACCACCTGTATAATTGTTAAATCATTGTTATTAAATTACATAAGAACCGAATACATAAATATGATATCATATATTATCTTCTAATATTTCTTTGTTAATAATATTTTAGTAGTGTCATCGTTTCGTGTGTTAACTGATTCATTTTCCTTTATATGCTTGGTTATGTAAGCCATGTTTGTTGTGGATATGATGTATTTGATTCATTTAAAGAATTATATTATGTTAATAAACATTATTTTTAATCACTAAAAGAAAATTATTATTGAATTATTATGATGGGGAATGAATCTCATCGCGTTCGTGGCGACGATAATCCGTACGTACGCGCGAGTGACAATATCATTATATTGATGGTGAAATTGTATGTAATTGGGTGATATATAATATATAAAGAATAATTATCAAGTTATATTTATAATTTTCATCAGTTATACTCATTATTATACCCATATAAATAATGAAGTGTTTGAATAACAAACTACACCACGACGTGGAGACGGTAAGTCATACGTACGCACGTATGGTGAATTTGTCATTTATAGGATGAATATAATAACGAATATGGTTGTAACATATTTATAATAGCATCACAGTATGTAGAAGTTACTGGAGTTAATATTTTGGTATGGAAACAAAAAAACAAAGAGGAAGTGAAAGAAGGAAATAACTTGAAAGAGGGTGGTGAAATTATTATCTCTTCCTCAGGAGTTTTCTTTTGAGTTGATCAAAAGGGCTCCTTAGGTTGGATTTATTGTAAATTAAGGACTTTAGGCTGATTTGATGGAAGTTGAGAGGATATTTGGGTAGGGTTCGGTCAATAAAAATGGATTTAGAGGTGTGAAATTAATAGAAGGGTAGGTATCCTTTTATAAGAGTGGTGAGGGTCACTTTATGAAAACCTTGAAATATTATTTTATGATAAAATAAATTTCGGTTTATAATGGCTCAAAAATGACTTATTTATAAGATATGGTGGGTATGGGTTGAATACCTTTCAACCAATAGGTTTTAGACAAGTTTAGGTTACCATTTTAACCTTATCTTTTAGGTTTAACTCTTAGTTAAATAGTTTAACTTTTACCGTGTCTTCTTGTATTCTTAAACTATTTGGTTACCAAACATACTATAAAATTCCAAGAGAACCTCAAGTGGTTCATTAATTACATATATATTATTATTTAATCCCTTTGGATGAACCTTATATTTTTAGGAATATTATATCAATCAATAATATAGAATTTGTTTTAAAATCACATTTATGTCAATTTTGATATTATTTAGTATTTGGTTTTTGTAAAAATCATAACAGTATGTTTACTTCGAAAAAAAATTATTTAATGAACCCTAACATGTCATATTAAACTATATAATTATTATTATTTATCAAAAGTACCAAATTACATTTATTTGAATATTTATAATATCAATTATTTTAATCTTCCATTAATAAGGTAATCACTTCATCATCATTGTGTCATAAATAAATTTAATTATCTAATTTATAAAAATTATAAATAAAATACCATTATATAGGAATTAATTTTATCTTTCTAATGAATATTTATAGTCTAATTTATCTTATGTATAACCCTTTATTAAAAAATGGTTTAGTTATTAAACTTTGAATTTCACTCTTTTAACTCTTCTTTAAATAAATATTAATAAATGTCCTTATCTAATCCATGTGGACCAAAGAGGATCATATTTTATTCCTAAGAATGTTTTTGATCGAATTACACTTATCCAATAGAATTAGGACCTGTGTTAGGGTAATTATAAAATCATTTTTACCCTTAATTACCCTATTTAATTTTAATAGTGGTAAATAAAAGTCAAAAGTTACTATTCACAAAAAATTATTTTCATCTTATTGAACCACATTTTACTTACTATTGTCAACCGTGTCTCTCGGATTTCTAAAATTCAACTCACAAATGCTCTAAAATTTTGTTTTATGCAAATTTGTAAATGCTCCTAGAAGGTGGGTATAATACAATAAAAAGTTCAATAAAATTTTATACATTTAATTTTACAATAAATTGACTCCAATTAATTAAATTGATCTTATATAGGTATTATATATATATTTTTTGAATTAAAATAAATTTAAATAAAATGTTGGTTTTTAACTATAACACAATGTTTTTCACCATTCATCAAAAATTGAATGTTTTCAAAACAAAATACCAAAAATTAACCCTAAGATAATTTTGATATTATAAATTAAAAAATGAAATTTATTTTTCCAAATTAAAAACATATAAGTTGAATTAGTTAATTTAAAATTAATTTCCGTTGTCGAAACTGAAAATCGGGTTTTTAAAATGTATAAACTATCAAAAGATTAACTTGTGTTTATGTCAACTTTAAATGTGAAATTACTTATAATGACCTATATTGTATTAAATGATAAAATTATAATCTAATTATACCTAAAAACCATTAAAATGAATAATTTAACCCTATAAATTATTTTTATTAAAAAAGTTGTTTTCAATTAAAATTTAGTATTTTTCAGTATTCATCAAAATATGAAATTTATCAGAAAAGTACCAAAACATTATTAAAAATAAATGCTCATGTACCAATTATAAAGAAGAATGTAATATAATTAAATTCAATATATAAAATTTTAAAATATTGGTTTTAAAAAGGGTTTTCCATTATAAGGTGGTAAAATTTCATTTTTTTGAAAAATACTTCTTTTATCTAAAAAATGAATTTGTTCTTATATTTTGTCAAAGAAACGCATAATATGGATTATAAAATTATATGAAGTATATAAAATTCAAAATTCAGTTAATACTATTCATAACCACTTTTGAACGACTAGTTTAGTAAGTGGTGGTGCGGTCAAACTCGGTGTGGCGTGTAGTGCAAACTATTGAATTATTTTAAAGAAAACAACTTACTATGAAATGTTAGGGTGTTACAATGTAGATTATTATTACCTACATATTATTGATTCATTGCCATTATTACTTTTTTTACTAGGATTTTAATTCACTAATTTATTTGGTGTATATCCTCAAATTTTTACATGTTATAAGGATACCATGAGATATTTAAAAGGATAAAGGAGAATAATTTAAATAATGTTAATGTTTTATTATGTATAATTGTTGAATGAGCCTAATTTTCCAAAGACACTAATCCTTTGGATCCTAGATGTGTGTTTCTATTATATTATTTATTTTAAAAAGGATTTAATAGTTTTGTAAGAAATAGTTAGGTAACTATAAGAAGTAGTCAGACATCTTCATAAAAATGTACTTCATATGTTTCATCAGATAAATCCTTAAAACATGATGATAACAACCCAAAAATATTCATAGAGAAGATATTTTCAGATATAATTTATAATTAATTTATAATAATAATGAATTACATTTTTGTGAAAGTATTTTTTCATTTTTGAATCATTTTACCATTATTATCATACAATAATTATTATGAAAGATACAAGTTTGAAAAACATCTAGAGTTAATCCACATGTTCATCAAGAACCTAAAAAATTCCATTGTAGAGTCATTAGGTTCTTGCATGAATGATTATCTCATCTTGCATTATTCCCCATTAATCAAAATAAGTATTTTTTTGAGGCTATAAGGGCTTATTCTTGTTTTATTAGGGACTTTATAGGTAGAATTATGATTGAATCTCTCTATTCTCGAGACAATTTTAATGAACATTTTCTGTAGGTGTTAAGATAATTCTCTAAATATCATTTTTGAGCATAATTATATTTTACCATAGAAATGATATACAAATGATTATATATCTAGGGTAGAGTAATATTTATTACACATAAATCCTTATCCAATCTTTTTATCCTTAGAAAACCAACATTGAATAATAATAATAATAAAATTAATAATAATAATAATAATAATTCATTGATGTTCACAATACTTAAATAATTTAAATATAATTTATTAAATATACAAAATAATACCGAACCCTTAACTCAATCCATCATTCCTTTTAATCACTTATTAATCCTTGAGTAATCAATATTTATTTGACTAAAAAATATCACTTCATTATTCATTCAATAAAAAATTAAATATATATTTACTAAACTCACAAATAAGTATTTTTTTAATATTGAACTCACATATTTATTCTTTAAAATAACTATTGAATAAATATACACAATCAAACAGACCTAAATAATTATTTTTCTTCTAAACTTGAGAATAATATTTAATCTAATATGAAATTTAAATAAAATATAACTATGGTTTTGGATACACTTAGTGTGTGACCATTTAGACTCCTTTCTCAGTGTCATGAGGCTAACTTGCCTAAAGTTTAAGATTGGTTCTTGAAAAACATCAAGAAACGTATATATAATGACATTAATTTCACAAATAAAACAACCTCCTACATATGATCATTATGTAATATAATCCCTTTGTCTCAATATCATATCAAGCATATTGAATTTTATGTGTTACTAACATATGTTCCTGATACATATTTCTTTGAATTTCCTAAAAATAACAAACCAATCAAACCAACATAGAATTATATTTAATTAGTGGGTCTATTTTATTTAAAGGGACTTATAAAACTACTTCCAATAATTTAGAGGGGAAATATCCTTTTTAACTTATTCATTAATTCCAAATCACTTGTGACACACCCAACACATCCCACCTCACTATGAGGATATATCATCATTGTTTTCACTGATACATCTAATTACATGACTCATGATATCAATTAACAGTAATATTAATTCTAAGGACCAATAAACACATCATTATATTTTGATATCCTATAACAAATATAACATATGTAATTCATGCATAAAGGTATGTTTTTAAAAATCTTATCTCTTGGATATTAACAAGGGTAGACTTCATAAGAAGAAGTCTCTATGTCTTATCATCCTTATACCCCTGGTAGGCTGTATCATATATGTCTATTCATATATTATTATCTAGATATAGAACATGTATTTAATAATATCATCATATAACTTCAAGGTTCTCATCAAAAAGGGGAATTTGTATTACTTTTTGATGCAATAAATAATCTAAGGAAATTATCAAATTAAATTTTATGGAGATGAATAATACTCATGTGATAATTTTGTTAATATTCATGACCTCGAATACAAAGGTAATAAAATTTATAATGAAATTGGTTCTAGTGAAAAACTATAATAGAGTCCCACTTATACTAGATCCAACTACTATTAACCTTCACTCCATCATATCTAAAATATAATTCATTCTTCAACTAATATAAGGCTTTAGACAAGGGGTCCACCAAATTATTTTCTATAGAAACTCTACTTAATGAAATCTCAATGATTTATAAAGAAAGACACAAGAGGTGATACTTATGAATTATATTCTTCATCTATTGATATAACCTTGTCTCCTTGGCTTAAGGCACCATTACAATATTTTCACAATATAATTGTTGGTCCCATAGGAAATATAGAAGAATATTCAAGAGGGGGATTGAAAATTTTTAAATAAAATTAATTTAAAGTATATATCATGGTTTAAATTTTAAGTTAATATGGAGGTAAAAAATAAACAAACACAATTATTTTTATAGTGGTTTCGTTCTAAATTATCCTAGTCCACTCTCCACCCCTCTCAAAAACTAAGAGAGATTTCACCCACTAAAATTGGAATATTACAATGACATTGGAACACCTAGAGTCATAAAAAAATTATAAAGACTTTTTCCCTAGTTTCTTTAAAAGAAAACCAAACCTTCTTTTCTATACCTAGAGGCACTACCCAAATAGTCCTAAATTTTTCCACATATAGGGAAAATCCTATAATTGAATTTTATTTCAGATTCATAGCCTAATTATCCAACCTTTTAATGGGTAGTATAAAATATTACAATTAAAAACAATAACAATAATAGAAATAAGTAAAACTATAGAACCATATGAACACTTAAAAGTCATAGAGTCAAGGAAACAATTAACTCTCTAGAAACAAAGGGTCAAATGATTTTTGTTCAACTGATATCATTAGTTGATCACCAAACAATGCAAACCTTATACAATTCAATAGCATCCTCAATATCTTGTATTATCTTTCATTGGTTATGTAAAATCAATATATAGAGTTTCTCTATGAACATAATTATTAAAATTTTATGAATTTCATCTTTATTTTTCCTAAATCCAATTTTGTGCATGAAATCTCAAAAAATTTGTTCATAGCTATCCATAATTGTTTCTGAAATAATAATCCATGTTTAAATGAATTTTTTTTCTATGAGTCTTTATTAATATGATGTACAATTAATACAAACTATACAATGTAATGGGTTATTATATTTAATACACCAGCAAATAATAAGCATTAATATACTAAAAATATTCCCTAAAAATATTCAAGTCCTACTCTTTATATTTTATTCGGATTGAATTAAAATATTCTAAGTTCCAAAATTCCAGTGTGAAAATATATACAGGATTAATACCATAGGTATCAAAATTATTTTATCATAAAAATTTGAAAACAAGTTCTCATGGATTCTAGATAATTAATATATGACTTTAGAATAAAAAAAATATTAAGAATATTCATAATAATATTTCAATAAGTAGAAATATGAAATAATATGATAAATATAGTATACATCTGGTTTATATAACATCATGTAATGATTCATAAAACCACACAAAAAAGTCCATATAGGGGATTTTCATGTATCCGTTTTTACCATGTAGAAGAATCTCATGACTTATCCATTATCACATACAAAAATATTTATATATCCAAAACTATTCATGTAGCCAATTATTTTCATAAAAAATATATCCATGTAGTCAAATTTGTCAAGAATGAAAATTCTTTCTACCCTTATGTGATGCATAAATGCTATATACGAGTAATTTTTTTTCCTTTTTGAGATATTGAATTACCTTTACCTAATATCAACTACCTTTATTCGAGATAAGAAATACCATGAAACATGATCAATTACCCTTTCACAACTATTGAAATCATCTAGTCAGCTTAACAAAAATATTGAAATTCGAAGGTTATCCTTATGAAGCTAATGAAATTAGAAGGTTAAATTTATGTAACTAATGAAATTCGAAGGTTACCTTTATGAAAATTTATAAAACAACATTTTACCCTCACAAAACACATTTAATCTTATGATTACCATTATATAAATCAATAAATATTTTATACCCTTACGGAACCTATTGAAACTTGTGGTTACCTTTAAGAAACATTGTATAAAAATGTATAAATGAAATTTAATGTTATAAATGACATAATTAGCCTAAAATATAATCATGAAACTTGTATAAAATGTTTTAAACAATTAATACATGAAATATTAATATAAATTAAGTAAGTAATAAAAATATATAATCAAATTTAAGTATAAAAAAGATAATACTTATTAATGTTGTGAAAATTATAATTAAACAAATTATGACATTTTTCAATTATAAAAAATAATTAAATAATGTGATCCTATGATCCACTTCAAAATCCTCCCACTTTTTTGTAATTATAAAGAAATTATAATTTAAAAAATTCACCATTTTTTAAAAATTAAAAAAAATATAAATTTTTAATAGAAAAATTCTCTCTTTAAAATGATAATGCTTCTTACTCATTAATTTAACCTAATATTACAATTCCATGAACTTATACTTAAAAGTTTACTCCCCAAAATTTTAATCATGTTTGAAAAAAAAATATTTTAATTAAGGATTGTATGAAACATTTCTAAATAATTATATTTCAAAACATGTGTTAAGAAGAAACAATGAATCATTCCACTGTTAGAACATGAGTAGTATATAACAAGAAAAATATTATTTTTTTGAAATATAATGAGAAACCCTTCATAAAATTTTATTTTATGAAAACTAAAAGTTTAAATAGTATGTTGAAATAATATAATATGTATAAGAAGAATTAAAATAATTATATAATAAATAAATGAGTATAGAAAATAAATAAAATGTAAACTGAAAAAAAAAATTCAAGATTTTATAAATTTTATATAAATATAAAAAATTCAGCGTATATAATTGTAAATTTTAATCCCTATCACAACAAGGTTAAATATGATTTTCTCAAATATAGTAAAGTCCATGAGGTTAATAATGATATCATGAAGCTGATTTTATGTTGAAATAAATATCATATTTATATTACATTTTTGAACATGTTCCCTAAGAAAATGAAATTTTACATAAATGTGATTATTACTAGAGTATCATAATGGATTTTTAGAAATAGATATATCATAATTATTTTTAGAGAATTTTATAATATCAAAAAAAATTAAATAAATTTGAATGTTTTTTCTTAATCTCTAATGATTGAGAACAAAAAGATTCTACAACTATATATTTATATTCAATAGTTGAAATAGAAATAAAAAATTGTTTCTTTAAATACCAAGAAACAAAATATTTACCAAGTAAATGACACATAACTGATGTTCTTTTTTAATCAATCTTCCATCAACAAAGGTCAGAATCAGAATAAAATTTTAAATTAAAATTTGTTTTCATAGGGTAAAAGTAACCAATATTCAAGTACCCTCTAAAACATATAATAAACTTGTTAGTAGATCTAATTTGACTTCCCTTTAGGTCACTTTAATATCTAACACACATGAAAATTGAGAATAGTAAATCAGGGATAGAATTTGTTAAGTATAAAAAACTTCTGATCATTCATTTACAATTATTAATATCAATAGATTTTTTATATTTATTTATATCTAATTTTTATATAGTACTCATGAGAGTATTCTCACTTTTAGAATAGTATAAACCAAGTATATTTACTAAATCTTTAGCATAATTGAATTTATTTAGAAACATGCCATCATTTCTTAGAAATATTTGTAGACCAAGAAAGAATTTCAATTCCCCCCACATACTAATATCAAATTTATAATTCATGAAATTTGAAATTTCATTTAAATTATTTTCATAATAATATCCAAAAAAATAATTTGATCAACATAAATTTAGATAATTAAGATATCATTATAAATTTTGTTAATAAATAAATTAGGATCAATTTATTCCTTCTCAAAATTGTTTTTCAATATAAAACTAGTTAAACTTTCATAAAAAGATTGAGAATCTTGTTTTAAAAAATATAAATCCTCATAATTTTGAAACATTACTATGATGATTTTTATTTTAAAAACCATCTAGCTTCCAATATATACTTCTACATAAACATACAAATTTAGAAAAGTGTTTTTAACATCCATTTGAAATAATTTAATCCATGAATTGTAGCGTACACTAGTAATATTCTAATTACTTATTATATAGAAAAATATGAAACAATTCTTTCAAAATAAATACTATTTTCTTGAGAATATCTTTGAGAATCTAATTTATATTTATTTTTAACTATATTTCCAGATTCATCATGTTTGTTTCTAAAGATCCATTTTTTCCTAATAACATTAGAATCATTTAGTGAAAAAACGAAAGTCCACAAATTATTTCTAATAAATTGATTTAAGTTTTCCTGTATATCTAATATCCAATTAAAATCATTTAAATTTTGAGCAACATTATTAAGAGAAAAATCCTAAACAAAATAATTATAATAACTAATGTTCATAACATATTTTCTAGTTTGAGCATTTCATTCAACATTTACAATCACATTATCTATTAGATTATCTTTATGAGTCTTTTAAATTTTTTTCAAGAGTTGGTTTAGATTGAGAAAAAATATTTTCACCCTTAATATGTGAATATTAATCTTGTTATTGTTTTTATTCAAAATTAAAATCTCTAAATTCATCCTCAAGATGGTCAATATCACCATCTCTTTTATTAAACAATTTTTCATCAAACTTAACATGATTTGATTGTAAAAAACTATGGTTATTTTATTATATACTCCATATGTATTACTATTAGTAGATTATCCTAAAAATATACCATTATTATATTTTTTATAAAATTTCTCTAAATAATACTTAGTATTAAGAATAAAAACCTTACACCCGAAGACTCTAAAATAGCCAGTATTAGGTTTTTAACCCTTCCAAAACCCATAAGGTTTATTTTTAAAAAAATATCTTAAAATAATATATTTGTAACATAAAAATATTAATTCAAATATTATAAAAAAAATATTTCGGTAAATTTAAATAATTTAATATGGCCCAAGATATTTTTTGAATAGTTCTATTTTCCCTTTAAACTAAACCTTTTTGTTGTGGTGTTTTAGGTACTGAACAATTCTAAAAATACCCCTTTTCTTCTAAAAAATGGATAAATTATAGATTATGGAATTCACCACCATGATCAATTATAATTTATTTAATTTACTATCCATTATAATTTTGAAACAATTTTTAAAATTGAAAAACATAGATAATGTTTAAGATTTATGTGTAAGAAAATAAACCTATGTGTATCTAGTGAAGCCATCAATAATGATAAAACAATACCTCTTACCAGAAAATAAGAAGGTTTTATAGGGAAAAATAAATCCAAATGAATAACATCAATCTGAAATATATTTTTTAATTATTTAATCTACTTAAAACCACTTTTTTATTTTTTACATTTCAAGCATGATTCACAGAAAAAGATATTTTCCACTTTATGTTTTAGTAATTATATAACTGTTTGGCTCTTGGGTAGTTTGTTTGTCAACCATAAATTAGCATGTACCAACTGCTTATACCTAAAAATATTTATAAATTTTATAACCTTTAATAATTTGAAATTTCGATTAGTTAATTCAGAAAAATTAATTGAATAATTTTTATCTTTCTTATTTGCATAAAATAAAATAGAATTATCATTAAATATAATGAATTTATAATTTTAAAATTTAACAAATATCACATCATCACATAGTTTGGAAATTTTTATTACATTATGTTACAATACATCAAAATATAAAAAATTATAAATAATAACATAATTTAAAAGTTCAACCTCACCCAAACCTTTTACCCTTCCTTTAGAATTATCACAAATTATAGAATTAACTCTATAACATTTATTTAAAGATGGAATATTTGATATTACACTGGTAATATGTCCTGAGCATGAATTTTACATGTTCTAAACATCATTTTTAATTTTTCCAAGACACATTTCCTATAAAAATATATTTAAGAATGTGTTGGTACACAGTTAAATTGGGGTTAGATGAGATTAACATATGAATTTTTGGAAACCCAAACTGATTTCAAACATTAATTTATCATAAATATAATACATATGTATTTAAAAATTAAATCCATAGTATGTCCACAAAACTATGGAAATCTCAAGGAAAACTCATTTTCATAATGACCTTTTATTTAAAATATAAAACATTTAGTAGTAAATTCACTTCTATTAGTGAGTTTAGAAAATAATTTCTTATATATTTTGGGTAACATGCTATCATAAACAAGACCAATTATATATTTTCCATTTTATTTAAACTCATCATTTTATCTAATATTTATTTACCTTGAACTAAAATAGAAATATTTGAATTTAAACTTTTGATTTCATTTTTGATCCATTCTTTTTATTTAAGATTATTATTAAAATTTCTTACTTCAAATTCATAGAATATTGAAATGAAATCAAATACTATTTTTAATATTTAATTTTTTGTAATATAATTTTATAGATATTCTGGAGTAATTTCTAGATTTTTATTCATAGAATTTAAGTCATCCTAAAAATATTTCTTCATATTTTAATTTTCATTAAGAACAAACTTATGTCGTCTCTTAAAGTTTTTAAATAAACTAGTGATCTTCTTGAAATTATGATCAATTATATAAAACTCTTAAAGAAAATAATTTATATTGTATTTTTTATTATCAGATTCATAAGATGAATAACATATATCATCACTTACTTGTTTTGATGAAGTCATAAAGAACAAAATTTCCACAAAATTTTATCAACAAGATTCTTCAGTAGAACTCGAATCCTCAGTGAAAATGAATCTAAATGATAATTCCTTATTTGTTTCATGTATTAATTGCTATTATTTTATTATTTATTTAATCATGATTAATTAGTCTTGATATATCCCTTTTTATGGGATTATAATATATTTCATCTTGAGTGTAATTGGAAGTAAAATTTCATTTATTCTTACCCTTGAAATCATCATTAGGATAGTATTTTCATGTTCTTCTTGATTGAAATTTCTTTCTTCTAAATCTACCCTTTTTAGCATATTGTATATCATTACTATCACTGATATTCTATTCATATTCAGAAGAGTAAGTACAAACATTTTATTTAAAAGAAATTCCCTTCTCCTTGGAATTATATTCCTCAACAATATTTTTATGCTTCAATTGATATTGTAATAATGATCCAATATGCTTGTAAATAGTATATTCCATGAAGTTATAACTTTCATCTATAGAAAACTTTTTAGTATGACAATTTCTAGAAGTGATCTAAGTAATATTTCAACATGAACATTATTTTCAAGAGTTTCTACTAAATAACTCATACCATTTACAATACTGGAAAATCTATAGAATATTTGATTTAGAGTTTCTTCTACACCCATATAAAATTCTTGATATTCAGCTCTTAACATGCCTAACTTAGTCATAATAATATTATACGAGAAAAGATATATAACTTGAAGAATTTTACAAAGGTAATGTGTAGTTTTAAATGCATATACAAGACTATAAATGATACATCTTGAGTTTTCAAAGGTAAGTAGTATGTTCAATAACACACAACATATGACAAATAAAGCTTAAAATAACAATGAAATATTATTATTTAAATGTGACTATTATATCCTATATGTTATATCATAAGGTATCAATATGATTAACTAACTTATAAAAATATACGGTTTACAAAAAAATGAATTCACTGGTTACTAATTAACTAGAAATGAATATAAAAACCAATTGAATATAAAAGAAATGTTTTTATAAAAAAACTATTTTTATACACCAAAAATTGTTTTATATTAATAAATTAAAAAATCACAATAAATGAATGAATTTAATGAGACTTATATTTCATATAATATTTTTTAAAATTCATCCAATATAATTTATAGGTAGAATATAAGAAAAAAAATATTATTTTATGTATAAAAAGCTATTTTTTTTCTAAAGGTAGATTTACCATCTAATGATTACACACTTATTTTAAAACTAAATTTTGAAACATTAATAAATTATATTTGAATAAAATATATTCATTTTTAAACATCATTATGTAAAAATTATCTTAGGGTTAATTGTTTTATATTTTTCATAAAATATTTATTTTTCAGTGAATAATAAAAGATACTGATTTTTATTAATAACTGCATTTGTAATTAAACCATTAAAAAGTACAATTTTATATTGGTTTAAAATTAAATTTTTTTATATTATATTATGAATAATTTAATTATGATCATTGGAATAAATTTCATGATTACATTTTTTATAAAAATATTTTTATATTTAATAGGGCATTTTTCTAAAGAACAGTTTTTCATTGCATTTTTTCATTTATTTGTAAATTAAATAATGAAACTTATATGTTTAAAATTTTAAAAAATAGTTGAAATATTTGTATTCATAATTAAAAAATTTAGTTAATAAGTCCCTTTTATTTTTGACCTATATGAATAGTAACACTTGTTATTTTTGTTACCACAGTAATCGGTAAATTGGGTAATTTAGGCTAAAAATAAAATAATTAAGACTATAAAATTACCTTAAAACTTGAAAAAATATTATTTTATGATACCATTTCATCCATAATAAATTAATGTTTAGTTATATGTCTATTTATGTCAATTTTGATGAGGATATGATAGTTATAATATTTTATTCAAAGAAAAGTCAAAGATGTCACATTCATATTTTTAATAACTAGAAATTTTTTAATATTGTTTTATCCATAAGGTATATTATAATATAAATATTATTTTGATATATAAATGAATTATATTAATCATAATAATTATTTTTAAAATTTTAGTGTATAAATAATTAGCTTAAATGCTTACAGAAGAGTGATGGAGTAATTATATTGTTAATGGAAATATCAAATAAATGATATTAAAAATATTAAAATAAATACAATTTTAGATAATTAATATCATCCATGAATTTTATAGATGAAATTTACATGTTAGGGTAGTATTAAAAGTGTTTTTTCCAATATATGTTGTTTTATTTATTTTTTTAAAAGTCAACGTAATGAATAGCATGAAAATTGTCATTAATGATGTTTTAAAATAAATAATATTTGACTATATGATATAAAAATTCATAAAAATTATAAATTCAACCAAATAATTTTTATAAGGTTTAAAATTTCATCAATTACATACTTATGTGTAGTTTTACATTTTATAATAACAATATTTACCCTTAAAGAGGAAAATCCATGTTGTTACAGTAAGAGTTAAATGAGTTAAACAAGGGATTAAATTAAATTATAAGGGTAATAATGTGACCTAAACTTGTATAAAAATAATTGGATGAGAGTATTTACACCAATAACATCTTACCTTCTATGTAAATTAGTTTTTAACCATTTTTAATTGAAAATTAATTTATATTAATTTAATATTTTGAGAGTTTCCAAAGTGCCCTTCACTTCAATTATAAAGGGAACCCATTCCTTCACTTCTTTACACCACATTAAGACATATAGATCAAATAATCCCTTAAAATTTCTCTTATTAAAACCCTTATACATGTTTTAGAGGATATTATCCTTCCAAAAGGCTAACACCATATCCCTTAAGAACTGATCTAAAGGAAGTCTTCCGAAGAAGGGGTAATCGTTTTTATCGAATCATTCACGTTTATTTCTTATTATACTTCATCTTGACGTGTTGTTTCCTTTATAGAATGATAAAAACTGTATCATGTATATACCTAAAATTTATTATTATTATTTTAAAACCAAATTCCTCCTTTTATACATCATATGAAAGATGAAAACACTGTATTTGTGTACGTATGACTTACCGCCTCCACGTAGTAGAGTAATTCATTTTTCATCACCACTTTACTTGTATATTGTTAATTATGTAAATAATGGATATATATGATAATTATAAAATGAAATTTATGATATAAAATTAATATATCTTGCACTTTTATTTATTTTTTCGACCATTTAGAAATGATATTGTTGCTCGTACGTATGTGTGGCCTACCATCTCCACGACGCGATGCGATTCATTTTCCATGTTCACTATTCAAGAATGATTATAAAAATTTATTTAATGAATAAATATTATATTTATGAATTTAAAATTATTTTTTAATGAAGGAACTATATCCCATGAAAAATTACCCATTCAAGAAAAAACATGCATAAGAAAATGAAGTAGTTAACACCCAAAACAAGGGTATTAATTAAGTATTATTAACAAAAAAGTGATACGATGATATAAGAGGATAATATATGACAACATAAATATGAGCATGGTTATTTTATTAATTAATAGAATGATTCAAACTATTAAATAGAATGTTAAAGCCTATTTGACTAAAGGAAAGTGTAAGGTAAGGGTTTCTCATATCACTTTCACTTCTGTGAGACATATGCCATATTTGCAGCGGCCCAATATTTTTCAATGGAAATTCCTTTCATATAAATATTTCATAATCACATGAAATCACAACATAATTAACTAATAATTTCTATGTGACCATTAAAACATATGTTTTTCACTTCTATGATGTGAATTTTGAAAATCTGATATACACAGTTGCGATTAGAAAGTTATTTGGAGACCAATAAGGAAAATTTAATTTTTGGTGAATAGTAACCTACCCTTATGAATATTATCATAACCTTATGAATAGTGATATACCCTAATGAATAGTAAACATAACTCTGATAGTATATAAATAATATTCAAGTGAAATTACGATATACCTATGCTTTGGAATAAGTAAAAAAATGTTTTAAAACTGTTGTTTTTAGAATAAATTATGATTTTAATTAAATATTAAATTAATCATATTTATAAAATTATTTTTGAAAAATGGAATTCATTTTTAGAGTCTACACGTCAAAAAATTGTTGGGGTGAATATTTTGGATTTTTCTGAAATACTTGAATTTTTTATGAATAGTGAAATATGGTAAAATACCATATATCAGTTAAATACACTATTCATGACATCACAAGTGATACAAGCCCACTTGGTTCAAAATAACAAGATAAACTAACTATTCTTGGTAATATAAGACTAAAAATTCCTTGTCTCCTGGGAAAATAATAAATTAATGAATTTTATATTAAGAAATCCTCTCTCCCCTCCACTATAAAAACCCCCTCTCACTCTCTCTTCTCTTCACTCCTCTCAACCCTTTTTCCATCTCCAGATTCTATCCAAATACCCTCCCAAAATTTTCTCCCACGCTCAAGTATTGGTCTCATAAAAAGACCAAAAACTCTCCCTTAAGGAGGCTCTCAAGGAAGTTTGGTTCAAGAGGTGAATTCATCTTTTCAATTCATTGTCTTTCTTTTCAAGTTAATTTGTTTTCTTTTTTATATTACCCTTCCTTATCCTAATTTTGAGATGAATCCAGTAAATTATATGTTCTAGAATGTTTTAATTATCGTGGAATAAGTTATCATCATCTCTCCCTTTTAACTCTATTTATACTAGTACCAAGAACACCATCCGAGATGTGTCAATTTTCCACATTCAAGGACGATGTGCTTTCGATTTCTATTATCATTCTCAATTCTTTTCATGAAACCATTCTTGTTATGGCTGAAACATATTATTATATATGTAATATAACCTAGGTAATATTCGGTAATCCCTTTGTACAAATGGTATTATGTTATAAAGAAAAATGAGTGCGTTGTAATCAAAACCCACAAATTAACTAAAACAGATGTCATTAAAATTATATATAATAATTCATCCTTATTCCATGTAACCAAGTTATATAAATGACCAATAAAACCTATGTATGATCATAAATAATATTTTAATTCAATTATGGAGATTTACATGATCTTTGTTACTTAAGAACAAGTGAACCGATTATGAAAATAAAGGAAACAAATGCTATAAAACGAAAAAGTTCAATATAATAACTTATCAATAAGGGAATAAATGAAATAAACAGAATTATGAAAAACTAAATACATATCTAATTGGTTCTGAAATAAGTTATTAATAAGTATAATTTCATATTCCAGGAGCATAAGTTCCAGAGCGGAACATGTTCAGAGTTAAGGTAAGGGTTTTTCCACCCGAACTTCCATTTCCATTCAGGTTATTGTCATTGTCTAATTACCTCAATGAAATTATTATGTATTATTATATAATCATCATAAATTCTTTTTGATTTTTCTATATATATACACCAACCATAATCCTTCTTTATTTTATATATAGTTACATGTTTTAAAATGAGCTTTCAAAATTATTTCTGAAATACAAGCCCGATTCAAGGGATTATCTCAACATCTTACCTATTTTAAAGGGAAATATCTTATCTATTTTTGGAAACCATTATATTTATAAAATAAATCATTTTATTTTGAAAATAATATCTTACTTCACTTCTGGTTTTATACAAAAAAATTTCCCAAATAACTATTCTTTTCAAAATAAGAGTGTATTTATCTCAAGATTGCTTAATGATTTATAAGAGTATTTTCGTTCGATTCAACACTATTGTTGTTTCTTATGTATTATTGAGTTTAATAATTTATGAATTAATCTACCATATTTTATTTAATGGTTTATTACTAACTCTATTTTGGATGATCTATCCTAAAACCATTCACCATATTACTCGGAATGGTTAGTGTTTTATGTTTAATGATTGGGGAAAGACAGTTACATTTCAAATGATAGTTTAAATATGAATGTATATGTTGTTTATGTTTATCTCTACTCATATGAAGAATGCATTGGACTTATTATGTGATGTTTGGGGCCCACTATAGCCTCTCGATGAATCGGTAGGCCTCATTAGACAAATAGACGTGGAATTGGCCGAGGCCTTTCCCAATGTGATATATGGATTTTGGATGAGGCCTTAATCATTAGACATTTTGTTCAAGGCCTTGAAATAATGTTTCAAAATTTCTGGAATATGAAATTACCTCATTATGAAGCTATAAATTGAATGTTCATGTGGTTATTTGATTATTATAATACCCATGATTATGTTAGATTATGGAAATATTTACTCAACTAATATTCCTTACATTTTTTATTCACATTTACTTTTAAAGGAATGTTCTTTAAATTAGTCACCTTATCAAATGTTTATATTATCTTCCACTGTATTTCATACTCTTACTGAGTGTTTGAGCTCACCCCTTATATGGGTGAGGATAAGAATATATAGATAGAGGATGTACCCATTGTGAAGGAATATGTTGATGTCTTTCCAGAGGATTTACCTGGACATCCTCCAAAGTGGGAAATTGAGTTTTCCATTGACTTAATTCCCAGTTCAAGGCCCATATCAAAGACCAAATATAGAATAGACATTGTGGAGTTAGTGGAACTAATGAAACAACTATAGGAATTGAGTGATACAGGATTCATTCACCCTAGTGTTTCTCCACGGGGTGACCCTATTCTTTTCATTAAGAAGAATGATGGGTCTATGAGGTTGTGCATTGACTACAAGGAGATCAATTCTATTGCAATAAAGAATAAGTATCCTCTGCCACTAATTGATTATTTATTTGATAAAATTCAAAGAGCACAATATTTTTCTAAAATTGATATTCGATCTGGATATCATCAGTTTCTTGTGAGGAAGGAAGACATTCCAAAAACAACATTTCGAACTAGGTACGTGCATTATGAGTTTATAGTAATGCCTTTTGGACTAACTGATGCACCATCTTTCAAAGAGATCTAATGAATTGAGTTTTCAAGGATTATCTTGATGAATTTTTAGTGGTGTTTATTGATGATATCCTGTTATACTCTAAAAGCTGTGAAGATCATAAAAATCACTTGCGCACTATTCCGAAGACACTTAGAAGAAATAAATTATATGGAATGTTTATAAAGTGTGATTTTAGGTTCCAAATAGTTTCTATTATAGGCCACATTATCTATAAGGATAGAATATATGTAGATCCTATGAAGACAAAGGTTTTTCAAGAATGTCCTACTCTAACGATCATAACTGAGGTATGTAGTTTTATTGGTTTAACAGGTTATTATCAGCGTTTAGTTCAGAACTTCTCCCGTTTATCCAACCCAATGACCAAGATCACACAAAAAGGGGTTATGTTCAAATGGAAAAATAAATTTAAAGAATGTTTTGAAGAATTAAAGAGGAGGTTAGTGAACGCTCCTATCCTAACCCTACCATCAGGGAATGATAGGTTTTTTATCTATAGCAATGCATCAAGGAAAGGACTTGGTTGCGTCCTTATGCAGAATGATCGAGTGATTTCTTATGCATCTAGGCATCTAAAATTTTATGAACAAAACTATATAACTCATGATATTGAGTTAGAAATGGTAATATTTGCTCTGAAGATTTGGATACATTACCTCTATGGAGAAAAATTTGAGATATATATAGATCATAAGAGTTTGAAATATATATTCTCACAGAAAGAACTCAACATGAGACAACGGAGATGGATTGAGCTACTCAAAGATTATGATTTCACAATACACTACCACATGGGGAAGGAAAATAAGGTAGCAGATTCTTTGAGTAGAAAGGATCATGGAGTTTTGAACAAGATGAGAGTTGAAAGGGATCCTTTGTTCATGGATCTAGTAAATATGGATATGGAAATTATCAAGGAAGGTAACACATCACTAATTTTTCAAATGGTTGCCAAAATTTCTTTATCGAAAAGGATAAAATGTTATCAGGATGATGATGAGGAGTTTTAAAAGAAAATTAAAGCTATAAATGATGGGAAGTTGATATACTTCGTATATGAAGGGGGCATTTTGAAATTAGAGAAGAGGATTTGTGCCCCCTCTATTCAAAAGCTAAAGGAATAACTATTGGATGATGCTCATAGCTTTAATTTCTCTATACACCCTGGTAGCACAAATATGTATCGAGATATCTGAGAAAAATTTTGTTGGGACAATATGAAAAGGGATATTTCTAAATATACATCAAAGTGCCTAGTATGTCAACAAGTGAAGGCTGAGAGGAAAAAGTCTAAGGGGATGATGCAACCACTACCCATACCAATATGGAAGTGGGAGAAAATTACCATCGACTTTTTCATTGGACTTCTAAGGAAATCCAGAGGAAACAATGCTATATGGGTCATTGTGGATCGTCTTACAAAGACAACTCACTTTATCGTGATTCGAGAGGCCTTCTCATTGGATCAACTTGCATGGATTTATATCAAAGAAGTGGTAAGGCTTCATGGAGTACCACTATCTATTGTATCCAATCGTGATCCTAGATTCATCTCGATGTTTTGGAAAAGTCTCCAACATGCTCTAAGAACTGAACTGAACTTCAGTATGGCCCATCACCCTCGAACGGATGGCCAATCTAAGTAGACTATTCAGATACTAAAAGACATGTTGAGAGCATGTTATATGGAATTCAAAGTAGGATGAGACCAACATCTTCCATTGGTTGAATTATTCTACAACAATAGTTTCTACTCGGGCATCCAAATGGCCCCATATGAATCCCTTTATGAGAAAAGGTGCAGAACACCGGCGTGTTGGGATGAAGTCGGTGAGCGTAAGCTGCTAGGACCTGAAATGGTCGATGAAATGGTGGAGAATGTGAAAACTATTTAGCAAAAAATCAAGGAAGCCCAAAGTCGATAGAAGAGTTATGAGGATAAATGTCGACGAGACCTTGAATTCAATGTTTGAGACCTAGTATTTCTAAGAATATCTCTATGGAATAAGGTAATGAGGTTTGGGAAGAAATTAAAGCTATGTACTGGGTATATTGACCCCTTCAAGATCTTTGATCGTGTCGGAGCTGTGGTCTATCGATTGGATATTCCATCCACCATGTAGCAAGTACATGATGTCTTTCATGTATCCCTCTTAAGGAAGTACATACCAGACCCTACACATGTACTCTCTTTAGAGGTGGTACAGTTAGAGGATGATCTTTCTAATGAGGAGCAGCTAATAAAAATCCTAGATCGTAGAGACAAAGTTCTAGGAAACTAGACTACTCATCTGGTTAAGGTACTATAGAGAAACCATATGTACGAAGAGGCAACATGGGAACTGGAGGATTTAATGAAGGAAAAGTACCCCCATATTTTTTTGGGCTAGTTTGTAAAATGAAATTTTGCGGGTGAAATATTTGAAGGGGGGAAGAATGCAACGACCCAATATTTTCAATGGAAGTTACATTCTTATAAATATGTAAAAATCACATGAAATCACAGCATAATTAACTAATAATTACTATGTGAACATTAAAACATAAGTTTGTCACTTCTGTGATGTGAATTTCGAAAACCTGACATACACAGTTGCGATTAGTAAGTTATTTGGAGACCAATAAGAAAAATATAATTTTTTGTGAATAGTAACCTACCCTTATGAATAGTAACATAACCTTATGAATAGTGATATACCCAAATGAATAGTAGCCTTGCCTATGATAGTATATAAATAATATTCAAGTGAATGTATGATATACCTATGCTTTGGAATAAGTAAAAGAATGATTAAAATAATTGTTTTTAGAATTAATTGTTATTTTATTTAAATATTAAATTAATCATATTTAGATTTTTTTTTGAAAAATGGACATCATTTTTGGATTCTACATGTCAAAAATGGTTGTGGTGAATTTTTGGTATTTTTTTAAAATACTTGAATTTTGGAAGAATAGTAAAATACGGTAAAATGTCGTATATCTGTTAAATACAATATTCATGACATCACAGGTGATGAAAGCCCACTTGGTTCGAACCTCCATGATAAAATTACAATTCTTGGTAAATGAAGACTAACTATTCCTTTCCTTGTGGGAAAATAATAAAATAATAATTTTTTTTTATTAAGAAATCCCCTCTCTCCTCCACTATAAAACCCCCTCTCACTCCCTCTTATCTTCACTCCTCTCATGCCTTGTTCCTTTTCCAAATTCTTTCCAAATACCCTCAAAACCTCCTATCCCACATCTAGAAAGCCTTGGTCTCTTAAAAATACCATAACCACTCCCTTAAGGAGGCTCTCAAGGAATTTTGGTTTAAGAGATAAATTCCACTTTTCAATTCTTTGTCTTTCTTTTAATGTTCATTTGTTTTATTTTTCAATTACCTATCTTTATCAAAATTCTGTGATGAATATAGTACCTTACATCTTCTGGAATGTTTTCTTGATAGTGGATTAATTTATCATCATCTCTCCCTTTTACCTTCATTTATACTAGTAGCAAGAACACCATCAAAGATGTGTCAATTTTCCACATTCAAGGACGATGTGATTTTGATTTCTATTATCATTCACAATTATGGTCATGAAACCAATATTTTTACGGTTTAACCAGATTATTATATATGAAATATAACCTATGTAAGATTGTTTTAATCCCTTTGTACAAATAGTATTAAGTTATAAATAAAAATGAGTTCGTTGTAATCAAAACCCAAAAATTAACCGAAACAGTTATCGTTAAAATTATATATAATAATTCATCCTCATGCCATGTAAAAAAGTTATATAAATGAAAAATAACACCTATTTATGATCATCAATTATATTTTAATACAATTCTGGAGATTTACATGAACTCCATTACATAAGAACAAGTGAACCGATTATGGAAATAAAGAAAACTAACGCTATGAGACGACAAAATTCAATATAATAACTTATCAATAAAGGAATAAATGAACTAAAAATAATTTTTAAATACTAAATAAATGTCTAATAGGTTCTGAAATATATTATTAATAAGTATAATTTCATATTCCAGGAGCTTTAGTTCAAGAGCAGAACACGTTCAGAGTTAAGGTAAGGGTTTTCCACCCGAACATCCATTTCCATTCGGGTTATTTTCATTGTCTAATTATCTCAATGAAATTATTATGTATTATTATATACAAATAAAAAATTCTATTCAAGTATTCTATATATGTACACCAACCATAATCCTTATATATTTTAGGTATTGTTACATGTTTAAAAAGGATCTTTCAAAATTGTTTCCGAAATACAAGCCCGATTCAAGGGATTATCTCAACTTCTTACATATTTTCAAGGGAAATATCTAATCTATTTTTGGAAACAATTATATCTATAAAATAACACATTTTATTATGAAAATTATATCTTAATTCACTTCTGATTTTATAAAAAAAAATTCCAAAATAACTCTTCTTTTTAAAATAGAAGAGTATTTATCTCAAGATTTCTTAATGTTTTATAAGGGTATTTTCTCTTGATTCAACACTCATGTTGTTTCTTTTGTATTATTGGGTTTAATAATTTATGAAGTCATCTACTATATTTGATTTAATGTTTTATGACTAACTCTATTGTGGTTGATCTATCCTAAAACCATTCACCATATTACTCAGAATGGTTAGTGTTTTATGTTTAATGATTGGGAAAAGATAGTTACATTTCATATGATAGTTTCAATATGAATTTATATGCTCTTTATCTTTATCCCCAATCATATGAGGAATTCATCAGACATATTATGTGATGTTTTGGGCCCGCTATATCCCCTCGATGCATCGGTAGGTCTCACGTGACAAATAGCCGTGGAATTGGCCGAGGCCTTTCCTAATGTGATATATGGATTTTGGCTGAGGCCTTAATCAATAGACGTCTTGGCTGAGGCCTTGAAAAAATGTTTCAGAATGTCCAACATATGCACTTACCTCATTATAGAGATATAAATTGAAATTTCATGTGGTTATTTGACTAGTAGAATACCCATGATTATGTTATATTATAACAATATTTACTCAGCTCATATTCCTTCCATTTTATGTTAAAATTTATTTTTTAAGGCATGTGATTTCAATTATTCACCATGTATAATGTTTATATTATCTTCCACTATATTTCTTACTCTTACTGAGCGTTTGAGCTCACCCCTTTTTTTGTTTCATTTTCTCAGGACATGAAGAAGTAAATTATGAATGACTTGCATTCATAATCTAGGAGTCATGGATGTTTATAGTGGAATAAATTAGTGTTGTTTTTTCCTTCATGATGTAATTATAAACATATTTATGTATCTTGTTTCCAAAAGCTACTAATCTTCTTGGTCCTTTGGGATGCTTATTCCTTATATGTATGCCAATAAGGCACCGACTTCGAGAAACTGAGGTCAGGTCCTTACAACATTCACCACTTATTTATTTTGTGTAGTGAATATACCACCACTTTGATATATTATATCATGAATATGTTTTTCTTAATGGTATATAAAATTATATTTTATGTTATTTATATAATAGGGAAACGATTCAACTGATTATAATGAGGTAATAGTTTATTTCACAATATCGTCATTATTAAATATTATTTAAATTTAAGTCTCTACTGAGGAATATTTATTTTACATTCCCATGTTTTCTAAAAGGTTTTATTTTTTTTTTACTATTATCAAATATTTTTTTATTTCATTTTTACCCATTTTTAACCATTTAATAAATGTTTTCAAGTGAATCTTGTTTTCATTTTCCAAAATGATCTTTATGTTTTTTCTAATTTTTTTGAACGGAATGTATTTTAACTTATACGACATGGAATAAATGTACTGACATCATAAAACCTTAATTATATAAATATTTTTTTATAATTGTTTGTGTTTATTGTAAAAAAAATTATTTCTTTATTACATGCACGGTTTTTAGATTTTAAAAATTATTTTCAAAGTAAAAATGGAATATTATTCATAAAATATTCCTACAATCTATTTAAATTATTTTCATCTATGGAAACATCCATTTTTTAATTTTATGTTGAGGATATACTTTAATTATAGTATTCATAATATTTCATTGGATGGTTTATGCTTATTTTGAATGGGGAAAATAATGTTAATTCCTTATCTTTTACATGATATGAATATTTTTTATAAGACACGTTATTTATGAATTAAATTGAGTATTTGATTTATAAGGAATGATTTGGACATGCAAGACATAAGTTGGGGACTAATTGGTGCAAGCCCCTTGATACATCAGTAGTCACAGATGAAAAAATCAGTTGACCACAATCCCTTTACATTTGTAACCAATTAGTTTTGAACTCTCTTGCAAATGATCTTGGGGGTAGAATGTTCTAATCCATATTGTGAATGGTTTGGATAGTAAATGTATCATGTGCCTGGAAAAAAAATGTTCGATAATTATGAATTGTATTTATTTCATTTATTTACCATGTTTCATTGACTACGCATTATCTATTCATGTAGTCAAGTTTTTTAAATAGAATTTGAGTCCATATATTTACCTTTCTATGATGATTATACTTATTGATTCATGATAACTTCTAATGCGTGTAACCCTTAATGAGAATTTGAGATCACCATAATTTTTTTTGTTTCCGCATGAATCCATTAAATTCACTAAGATTATTATGAAAGGATATGCTAGATTGAATAATATTATTCTATAGAAAAATAATTTTGTAATTTATATTTTCAAATTTAATGAAAGTATCAAGTATGTATCTATTTTACCAAGACTAATACACTATTCAGTACTTCAGGATGTGAATCCTTGTATCTTATGATAATGTAATAAAGTAACCACTAACCCTATGAAACTAATGTATGAGTATATATAGTTGCTATTAGAGGATACTTACTATATGATTTGGGAACTAGGTTTATTAAAACATATAATAGGGAACATAACCCAATGACTGACTTTGAGGATAAGTCTAATTGTAGGATACCATCCTATAAATATTGATAATGACCATGGATAACCTTGGTTAAATCTATGTATTCATATATTTAGAAGGTTTCATGATTTAGAAATAATTTTAATAATATCTCATGATTATTTGATATCTAACTCTAATTATTATATTTTTATTCTTACACTTTTCATTTTGGTTTTAGTCAATAGAGGGAACCAAAAAACTGGTATAAAATTGAATGTGATATACATTATATTGAAGCAATATTTCACAAATGTTATTATGGTTAGAATAATCATGAAGCGTATAAGGAATTATGTTCATATATTTTCATTAACTTAATATTTATAGATACCATCATGGGTTTATAAGTTTAAATTTGATTATAAGTTTATATTCTTAATTGACCTTTTGAAGTTTTATATTAATGATTTTTTCTAGATTAAAGAAATTTTGGGAGGAATTTGTGAAAATACAACCCATTGGTTTAATATGTGTGAAAAAATTATTTAAATAATAATTCCATTACATTTTGTGGAAATAAGTTTAATGTTAAGGACAACCTTTATGGGTTATGTGATTTTTGATTTTAAAGTAATTATGGGAATGTAAAATGAAACGTATGAGATAACCTTTGAGATTTGATATCTATATTTCAAGAATAAAATTTTAGGGTGTTTTAATGTTTTGATTTATGTATTTAATGGATTATTATTTACATATGTTAGAAAATTTGGCTTTTCTCTTTTTTATGTTGGGAAAGGATTGATATTTGGAAAAAGAAAAATGAGGTGAATTTTGGAGAAAAAATAAACTTCACATTGTGAGTGAAGTGAAGAGGCATGGCACCAGAATTTTGAAGACGCAACAGGTATGAGAACCTAGAGGAAGAAATTTACACGCCATGTATCTCTTTACATGATGTGAGTTCATCTAAAGGAGACACCACTACTAGAAAATGTCATGAAACGATACAAATTTTGAAAAGTCATTACATGTCGTGTACATTATACACGGTGTGAAAGATTGTGATATAAGAAGATATAGAAAAGTCACTACTGATGTAAATTGCATGCTGTGTAATTTGACACATCGTGTTAGTACCAGCAAATAGAAAAATAATGATATAATTTATGTTGTTTTGATGGGAAGGTATTTAAAACCATCCTCGACCACATGACATGAGGAGATATATGATTGAGGGAGATGCCTAGATGAATGCAATGTGATGCACATGCCACCAGATCCCAGATTAACCATCATTTTTCACATTAATTGTTTTCTTAAGTTTCTATAATTTGTATTCTAATCATTCTTAGCATGAGAGAGTATTATTTTTTGTTTCGGGTGACGTTATTGTAGAGGAAAATTCTACATAGGGATTATCCCTATTCTATAATATTGTTTTGGATTGGTGATTTTTTTATCAATTAATATTAATATTATTTTTATATTTCCTAACCATTATGTTTAATTTTATGTGTTTCACTTCATTACATCAATTAATTGGAATATTTTCTATATTACCATTATGGAATCTTGGTTGGTTATATTTAAATAGGGTTTTGGTTCGCCTAGTTTTTTTATTGTTCTTAATAGATGACCATTACGATGGTGCAATTATAAAAAAAATATAGGGTACTAGGGCTAAGGATTCCTTCAGACCTAATTCTGACACAAAATATGAGTGAAATCATAATCAAATAAATCCCTAGCACATGGACCTGATAATCATAGAACCATGCATGCCTCACCTCATGAATTCAGACCTAGTATTTTCTGCACATTATTTCTAATTCACCAAACAATAATATAATTGCAATTTCATTTTATTTAATTAATTTAAAACACACTGATAATCCCTATGGGTTTGACACTTAGGTTTGATAAATAATAAATTTTTATTTAAGTTGTAGGAGTTTTATAAATTACTAAATTTGTGTATCTCCATTATAAATTAATGATATCCAACAAGATGACAAGGTTAAAAAATTTCATTAATGTTGAATATATTATAGTTATTTTTAAAGATTATTATCAATTTTTTTTGAATTTTTTATGAATTATATTGATATAGTTTTAGAAAAAGGATAACCCACCTGATGGGTGATAAAACATCATGTTCGGTTGGCTATATGGATTGAACCTACAACCAAAGGGTGATAAGGGTGCATGTCCTACCACTGACCTACGTTATGTACTAATAAGTTTGAAATTTTATTTTAATTAAATGATTTGTTGGATGAAGGATAAGTTAATTTTGGTAACCCTATATGATTAAGGTAAAAGGAGTATAATGGAATTTTATTTGAGCAATAAATTTTGAATTATGTTTTCAAGGAATATAAAATTTCATTATGGATTTATGGTGATTCAAGTTATTTATGGAAATAGTTAGTTTATCTTGAAGATTTTATGTTTATGTAATGCACATTATTGGAGATAAAAATTAAATTTTTCATGGAAGATATGTGATCAAAACCTTATGATTTTTGGTTTTCTATCTTAGGCTGGAATATTTTTGGTGGTTTTTTATGGATAATTATTTATTGAATGATCTAAGTTGAATATTGGATATTATTGTTGAATTTTGGGAGATTAAACTAGTTTTTCTCATATATAGGTTTATTATTTTGGGAATTATATTATCATGTAATAACCATATTAGTTTTTGTTAATTTTAATGATAGGTAGAATATATTCTTATTCTTTTGTGGATTTTTGATCTATAGAAGTTGATTATAGTGCATCAGGAATAAAACTATACTCATCATTTGTAGAAAAAGATGTGTTTGTGGTGGAAATTTATTAAAGGATGAAACTATATTTTCAAGTAAGTATATTTTCCTTATGTTATTTCTATAATCAAAAAAATAATTCATCAACACTAGGAAAATTATTTTTAATGAAAAATAATCTATTTACATTTCTTAATAAGAAATCAATGGTCTTTTAACTAGTAACAGATTTATAGTTTTATGATTGTTAACTTTCTAATGACCCTGATATCTATCAATATACATCATAAATTGATAGTTATATTTCTCTTCCTTGTACACGTATTCGCTTCCAACTAATATTATCCTATATGAAATTTTAATTTTGTGGTGAACTTCACATTTCCCTTTCCCTCTTATTAAGATGACGTTTTATTAACCCTATTTACAATGTGGGGTTCCCATAAATAAATTTTAAAGTATCAAAATTTTGTTATAAAAGTTAAATTTTGAATTATTAGAAGTCAATTTATTTAAAGAGTGGAGAATGTAACATCCCAAGTTTTTGTAAAGGAAACACTGTGTTCGATAGCGTATAAGATACACCACATCGAGCTTAAATGAACTACTAAATATTATTATTTAAATATGACCATTATAATGTATATTTTTTATTTGAGGGTATGAATATAATTAACTAAATTATTAAAATATATATTTTAAATAAAAATAAAATGAAATATTAGTTACCAATTAACTATAAATGAATATAAAAACCAATTGAATATAAATGAAATTTTTTTATAAAAAACACTTTTTATATAAAAATCAACTTTATATTAATAATTTCAGTTAATTAAAATTATCCTATGATCTTAATAATATTTATATATTATATATTTTTTTAAAATTCATCAAAGATATTTTATAGGCATAAGATAAGAATAAATCCAATTTTATGAATAAAAGATGTATTTTTTAAAAGGCAGTTTTGCCGCTTTAAGATCGATCACTTCATTTAAAACTAAATTTTTTAAATTTTATAAATAATATTTGAAAAAATAAACTCCACATTTAAAATATTAATTTCAAAATTATCATAGGGTGAATTTTTGGTATTTTTCAAAAAATATGTATTTTCTAGTACATAGTGAAAACCACCATTTTTATTGAAAATTATATTTTTATTTCAACCAATTATAAGTTGTATTTTATTTTTTTCAATGTAAAAATAGTTATATTATATTCTTTATAATATAATTAAGTTTATTGGAATAAATTTCATGGTTTAATTTGGTACCAAAACATTTTTATATTTGATTGGGCATTTTTCAGAAAAACTATTTTTCAATGCATATTATTAGTTTAATTTTAAATTAAATTCTTCTAATAATGTCTTTTGAATTTTTAAAAATTTATTCCTTATTTTTATTCAAAGGGACCCAATTTAGTAAATCATTCCCTTTTATTTTTTACCAATATCAATAGTAACCTTGGTAATTTTTGTTACCATGGTAAAGGGTAAATTTGAAAATCTATGTTAAAAATAAAATGATAAGGATGAGAAAATGACACTAACACTTGAAAAAAATACTATGGGATGATAAAATTTAGTCCATTGTAAATTAATTTTTGGTTATATGATAATTTATTTCCATTTTATGAGTATATGATATTTATAATATTTTATTTATGTAAAAGTAAAAGATTTTAATTTCATATTTTTAATAAATATAACATTTTTCATATGCGTTTATCTAAAATTTATATTCAAAAATAATTTTTTTAAATAAAAAGGAATTACATTCATCATATTAATTTATTTTTAAATTTTAGTGAAGAAATAATTATCATAAATACTTACACAATAATGATGCAACAGTTAATTTATTAATAGAAATATCAAATAAAAGATATTAAAAATATTAAAATTAATATATTTTGAGGTAATTAATGTCATAAAAGAATGTTTTAGATGGATTTTACATTCATGTTATCTTTTAGAATATATTTTTTCAAATATACCTTGTTTTATTGATATTTTTAAAAGACAAAGTAATTATTGTGTCAAAAATAGACATTAATGATGTTTTAAAATAAATAATATTTTATTAAATGATATAAATTTGTTAAAAATATTAAATTCATACAAATAATTTTTATAAGTTTTAAAATTTCATAAATTACCTATTTAAGAGTCATTTGTTATTTTATAATAACAATAGTGGCCCTTAAAGAGGGGAATCCATGTTGTCACGGTATGAGTTAAAGAGGTTAAATAAGGGTTAATACTATTTGATAAAGGAAATGATGTGACCTAAATTTGACTAAAAATTATTTTATAAGATTATCTATACGAATAAGAAAATTATATTCTAAATAAATCATTTTAAGACATTTTAAATTGAAAATTAATTTATATTAATTTAATATTTTGAGAGTTTCTAAAAGTTCCCTTCACTTCAATTATAAATGGCACTCATTCCTTCACTTCATTACACCACATTGGGCCATATATATCGACCAAAGACTACCCATTTATATTTTTAACATCTTCATAAATGTTATAGAGGATTGTTTCCTTCCAAAATAACAACCCTAGATCCCTTAAGAAGAGATCTTATGGAAGTCCACCGAAGAAGAGGTAATCATTTTTACCAAATCTTTCAAGTTCATTTGTTCTTTTACTTCCTCTTCACATATTTTTATCTTGATAAAATGACAAATATAGTATCATAAATATAATGATATATTATTATGATTATTTTATATCCATATTCCACCTTTTATACATCCTATGAAAAACTAAATGACCACACATGCATAAGTATGGATTACTATCTCCACATAGCAGAGAATTCAATTATCATAACCACTTTACATGGGAGGTTATAATTATGGAAAAGGGATATATATGATAATTATGAAATAATATTTATTATTTAAAATTAATATATCATCCACTTCTTTACACTTTCATCCATTTAGTAATGATGTTGTCGCTTGGGCGCACATCCGACCTACCGTCTCCACGATGCAATGTGATTCATTTTCCATGTTCACTATTCAAGAATTATAATAAATAACATGTATAATGAATAAATATGACCTTAATATCACTCGCAATATGAAAAAACTATATCATATTCCCAATACCCCAGACTTACATGACAAAACATGCATAGGATAATGAAGTAGTTAACACTCAAAATAAGGGTAATAATGAAATATTATTAAAAAATGGGTGATAAGATTATATAAGAGTGTCATATATGATAAAATAAATATTAATATAGTTTTATTATAAATTAATAACATATTTTAAACCATTATAAAGGAGGTTAAATCAAATTTAACTAAAGGAAAGTGCAAGGTAAGGGTTTCTCATCTAACTTTTACTTTTTTGAGACATATAACATATCCACAAATTATTTATTTTGTATAGTGCATATACTTTAATTCTGATATATTTTATCATGAATATATTTTTCTTAATGTTATCTAAAGTATCATTTGAGGTTATTTATTTCATGGGGCATATGATTCAACTGATTATAAAGTGGTAATAATTTATTTAACAATATTATTATTATTAGAGATTGTTTAATTTCATGTTTCTACTAAGGAATATTTATTTTCCATTACCATGTTTTATAAATGGGTTTCAAAAATGATTTTACTATTCTCAAATGACTGTTTAAATTCATTTTTACCATTTTTTACTTTTATTTTTTTTTAAATAAATCTTATTGTCGTTTTCCAAAATGGTGTTTTTATTATTTTTCTTATAAAAATTTTAAATGAATGTTTTTTAGCTCAAAAAATGGATAAAATTTCTAACTGTCTTGTTTCGATAATGATTGAAATATTAATTTTAAAATTTCAAGATTATTTTCAAAGAAAATTATTTATTTATTATGTGTGAATTTTTTATATTTTAAAAAATTATTTTCAAAGAAAAAAGGGAATTTTCCTCATGAAATATTACTATAATATCTTTAAATTGTTTTAATCTATTGAAACATATTTTTTTGAATTTTATTTTTAATATTTACTTGACGGATATTATTCATTATATTTTTTAGATGTTTTATCATTATTTTGACTTGGTAAAATAATTTTAATTCTATATATTTTACTCAATACAAATATTTATTGATTAGAAACATTGTTTATGAATTAAATCGATTATTAGATATATGATGAATTATTTAAAAATGAAATAAATGGGTTCGGGATCAGTTAATGAAATACCCTCAATGAATTTGAAGTATCATGAGACAAAATCTGTAAGCCAAAAACCCTTCATGTTTGATGACAAGTAGTTTAAAACTATCTTGTGAAAGGTCTGGACCATAAAATATTCTAAACCATCTTTTGAATGGTCATGATGGTAAAGGTATCATGTTCCTAGGAATAAAAATATATGATAATTAAGAATTGACTTCATTTAAGTCATTTACCATGCAATTTTTATTATTCCTTATCTATTTATGCAGTCAATTTTTTTAAATGGAATGCGTGTCTGGATATTGATCTTTATTTATTGATCCTGATTATAAATTAATGATATATTTTATTGTATGAAACCCTTAATGAGAATTTGATCCCACTCTTCTTTTTCTTCCTTTCCCCAGGAATCCATGAAGTGCACTAAGATTTTTATAGAAGGTTACTATAGAGGTAATATGTTATTATCGAAAAACAGATGTTGTAATTTTTCTTTTTAATTGTAATGTAAGTCTCAAGTATGTATCCAGATTTCCAAGACTACTAAACTATTTGGTCATATGGGATGTGAATCCTTGTATCATATTCCAATGTAATAAACTAACCAATGACCTTGGGATACTAGGGTATAGGTCTTTACAATACATATTTCAATTTATTGAACAATATAAAATATTCATCACCTTGTAATTCAAAACATACTTTACTGAATCATATCCAACTAATGATTCAAGTACACCTTTTGGGAGATTTTATGGTTTTTCTACGATTGTAGAATGATCTATGCTAAGTTTCTTTAAGAATGATTCCATTTGATATTACTAGCATCCATAATCAATACCATCAAAATAGACTGGTCTTCAATGTATCCATACATCATTTTAATTTTTTCCCTACCATCTTAAATGATTTTTTTCCTTAACAGTTAAGTTTAAAAATTGTCAACATGAATATATATATATATATATATATATATTTCTTGGGTTCAAGAAATGATACCAATTATTGGTCTCAAATGGAAGATAATAGAATTTCCAAGAGGGGGAGAATTGGACTTTTTGAAATAAAATAAATTTAAAGGTTATATTAGAGTTTTAAAGTTAAGTTAAGGTAGTGTAAAAATAAAAAAGAAATGAACACATTGATTTTTATATTTGTTTAGATCTAAATGACCGTAGTCCACTCTTCACCCCTCTCATGAATTGAGAGAGATGAAACCCATTAAAATTGGAATCTTATACTAAATGTTTCACACCTAGATTTAAAATATAATTACAATAACTTTTCCCCTTGGTGGCTTAAAACTAAATTAAGAATACCATTATATACTTAGAGTAACAACCTAAATAATCATTCCCTTTTATGACCTAGAGAAGTAACCATTTGTCTGATTTTTTTGGGATTCACAACCCAATTATCATACCTTTTAATTAGTTGTATAACCTGTTACAATTACACAAATAGTAAAGAATAGAAAAAATTAAAACCACATAACCAAATGAACACATCAAAGTCAAAGGTATGAGGATGAAGGAAACCATCCTATATTAAAGGATCAAATTATTTTAGTTGAGATGAGATAATTAGTTGATCACCAAATAATGAGACACTTTTATAGTTTAATATTATCCTCATCCTCATGACTTCTATTGAACTAGTTCTATAAACTCTAAATATAGTTTTTCTATATGCACAACATATTTCAAATTTGAATATTATTTAATCTTTATTTTTTTAAAGAAGATATTTCTCATACAAATTCAGTGAACTAATTTAGATTTTTCCATGCTTGTTTCCTAGATAATAATACACATGTAAATGAAAAATAATTTTATTATGAGCCTTTAATTGCATCTTGTAAAATTAATACAAACTATATAGATGAACTCGTTAGAAAATTAAACACTCTAATAAATAATAAGCATTAATATCATATAAATAATCCATGACAATATTTGAGGCTAACTATTCATATTTCATTCGATTTGAATTTAAAAATTACAAGTTTAAAAATTACAGCATGAACATCTATAAAGGCTTAATCCCATATGTACAAACTTATTTAATCATAAAAATTTAAAAAATAGTTCCCATTGGTTATTAATAATTAATATAAAATTTTAGAAGTAATAAAATGTTGATAATATTCATAATAATCTAGAAGAAAGTGGAAATGTGAAATAATATGAAAAAAAAATTATATTTCTTGGTTTTAGAACAACATGTAGAGATTCACAAAACCACATAGGAAAATCCAAAAAGATGATTTTCATGTATCCCTATTTAACCACATTTCCAAATCTCACTATGCACTCATTTTCACATAGGTAAAATATCCACATAGATAAAAATATTAATATAAGTGATTTTTATGTAAAATATCTATCTACATAGATAAATTTATCACATTAGTGAATTCTCACCACCCTTACAAAATTCATATATGATGCATAGGATTAATTGAATATCACTCGTACATAGGATTTAATTACCTTTATATAATCTCAGTTCCATTTACACAAGACATGTATTACCCTTACAAAGGTTTTGTTAACATTATGTAACTATTGAAATTCACAAGTTTCCTTTACAGAACTATTGAAATTCGAAGGTTACCCTTATGAAACTAATGAAATTAGTATGTTAGCTTTTCATAACTACAAAAATTGGAAGGTTACCATTACATAACTCTATAAAACGATAGTTTTTCCTTACAAAACATAAGGAAACTTATGATTAACCTTAAAGAACATAATAAAAATTATTCCACCCTTACATAACTGATTTAAACATGAGGTTATCATTACATTACACAGTGAAAACTTATATAAATTATATTTAAAGGTATAAATGACTTAATTATCTTAGAAACTATATATTAAACTTATATAATTTTTTATAAATAATTAATACAAGAAATATAAATATAAATTAATAATGTAATGAATACATATAACCAAATTTAGTAATAATAAATATATTACTTAGTAAAGTTGTGAAAATTTTGATTAGACATAATATGGTATTTTTAAATTACCAAAACATAAATAAATAAATGTTATACAAGGATCAAATTCAATAATAATGTGAAAATATATTTAATACTAGTTATTACATAAATCTCTTCAATGAAGTTATGTGTCTACAAATCTTCATTTGTTACATCTGAAGCTGTAATATATTTGTTCTCTATTGTAAAATTGGTGACCACTGCCTGATTTGAGATCTTCCAACTCATAATTCCTTTATTAATGGTGAATACATATCCTTACCATGATACTAGGTAATCTTGATTTTTCTAGAATCTAACATCTATATATCCCCAAATGACTAGATTCTAATATCCTACATAATTCGAGAAAAAAATACTTAGTATGCCACAGATGATTTAGAATGGTATTAAATACTATCTAATTGTGATCTACTAGACCTTATTGATATCTTCCTACCATGATGAAGTTGTAGGAAACATCAAGCATGGTGCAAAAACTTACATACATGGAATATTATATAGCTGATGCATAAAGAATCCTAGTTATCCTCAGTCTCTCCTTTTGTGTCTAAGGAAACATTTTCTAGGTTATATTTTCTCCATATTACAATATTAATAACACCCCCTTATATTTTTCAATACATAAGATCTTCACTATATTGTTAATATATTTAAATCTAATTAGACCATGAATCCTCTTGGATCTATCACAGACAATCTTGAACACTAAAATATAGTTGGCCTCACCCATGTAATTCATGGGAAGAATGTGTCCAACCATGTCTTAATTGACCAGGAGACTGGATTCAAATTTCTAAAAATTAATATGTTATTAACATACAATATAAAAATATAACTAAACTCCCATTAAACATATTATAGATACAGGGATCACATTCATTCTTTATGAAACAAAATTCCCTCATAACATCATCAAAGATCATATTCCATGATCAAGATTCTTACTTCAATCCATAAATGGATCTATATAACTTTTATACCATAGTGGAATCACTGATATTGAAAAAACCTTCTGTTTGTGTTATATAAACATATTGTATAGGGTATTCATTATGGAATGTTTTTTTCATCTATATTCAAAATCTCATAATCATTGAAGGTTGTTAAGGAATTTGAAATATAATTGATTTAAATATTGAAATTAGTGATAAGGTTTCATCATATTCTATTAATTGATGTTTCTTAAACCCTTTATCAACTAACCATGCCTTATAGGCACAAAATTTTTCTTTCATGTCTAGTTTCTTCTCAAATACCCATTTTTACTTAATTATATTTACATCTACTATAATATCAACTAGAACCCAAAATCGGTTCTGATATAAGGAATTCATCTTAGAATTCATGGATTCTTTCAATATTTCAACATTTAGGCTACATATTTTTTATTTATAAGAAAATATGCCATTATTATCAACTATTAATTAGTCACCATCTTTAGAGACTAGAAAACCATATATTTACATTTCTCTAACATCTCTGGTGATCCTATGTGGTGCTTGTGTCTCTTGAAAAACCACTTCCATGGGGCCTTATGGATTTTTTTACTGTTCAAGATCCTTTAAATATTTATTATCAACTTCATCAAAGTTAAAATTTTACCCACTGCCTCTTTTGAATATGTTTTACCTCTCAAGGAACAAGATAAATATTTCTACTATAACCTTCTTATTTTAGGGGTTACATTTATAATATCACCTCATTTTATTGTTATATCCTATAAGGATACACAACATGATACATGGTGATCATTTATTTCTAAAATTATCCTTAACAAACACCTCACAACCCCACACATGTAAATTCATCTACATATAATAATTTACATACATTAAATTTTATGGTATTTTGATTACTGCTTTATTTGGTGCTTGATTTAGGGTGTATTCTGCATTTTGTAATGAATACCCCCAAAAGGATAATAAAATATATGCATGAATCATTATTGACCACACCATGTCTAAAAATGTGAACTTCCTCATTTCAATAAATTCATTCTACCTATATATTTTATTGTAAACTTTCCATACACCTTCGTAAATACCAATTCCAAAATCTCTATGGCCCTTTCACCCTTTCATTAGATGGTGGTTTGTTCATTTTACTTTGGAAATAATCAAGAAATCTATTATGCGTTTTTATTTTAAAGAATATAAGTGACCATATTAATAGATATTTATCAAGAACTTATCATTTACCTGACCATGTTTGTGATTCCACAACTAAGTGTGAAATGATTCATGTGAACTAGATTTCTTATCAATTGGAAAAAATTTGTTATAATATTATATTATATAATGTCTATTATTAAGGTTTTCTATATAATAACAAATGATGTATTTATAAAACTTAAATATCTTATCCCAAAACATGAATATAAAATCACCCATGTATAAACTCAATGAATATATAATCTTTTTGCGGACATTAGGCATGAAAAAATATTCTTGATTAAAATAATCCCAGTTGGTAATATAAGGTTGTAGTACCATTTAGTCAAGATAGTTAGTATTACTCTATTTGTAGCTCACAAATCCACCTCCCCTCATGAAACAATCCTTAATCTAATTAGTTTGGGTATTTTGATACAAAAGTGGGCACCAAAATCTATATCTAATACCCAAATTATAGAAATGTAAAGGTTGCATTTTATAGAAAACATGCCTAAATATTACCTTTTTTTCCTCACAATGGTGATGTTCTTATTCCAGTGGACAATATTTCTACATGAATAGAATTTTTCATATTCTTCCTTATCCTCCCTTTGTATCTTTTTTATTTTAGTTAGATGATGTGAAGAATACATAGACTTGGAGTTGGTCTTAGGGACCTTTACTTCCCCTTCTTCCTTTTCATCATAAGGACTCTAAGTTTTTCACTCTTCATATCCTCATATTCTTAGAAAATTTTGGTAAATAGCTTTGAGTTTGACTTATCAATATTGTTCGTAATATAATTCACAATAAAACTAGATATGAACTATGGTAGTGAGGAAAGAATGATATCAGTGAAAAAATCATCAGATAACATCAAGACCAAGATGTATAAACTCTCAGTATATCCAATCATATTAACTACATGTGGTCCACCTAGATAACCTTATATAAGCTTGTCGATGAATAGTGACTTGGAGGTATCATAGTGATATTTTATTTCCATATCATAATAAATATCATAGATACAAGAAAAAATATACTATACATCAGTATCATCATGTAGTTTTTATAGATATCTAAATGCGGAAGATGACATGATGCATTGCACATCCAATTCATCAACTACATGCTTTAATAAGATAGTGTGTTCTTACCCACTAGCCTCCTTAGAAGGATCTTTCTTGATAACAAGGGACTTCAACACATATAATTTTTACTCTTGGCATAGTATGATGTGAAATCAACTATACCACTCCTATATATTCATAACAGTGAAGAGGTTATCTTTCTCTAATACCGAACATAATGATAATGTCAATGTTATATTTTTTACTATTTTTTACGAAAAATTGAAATTAGGTTTATATACTTTATCTTTATTACCCAAATGTAATGTAATAAATTTTATTTATTAGTCTCCCACTATTATATAAAATCTCAATGTCCCTCACCATTGTTTTCAAAATATTATTCTTTTAAAGATATTCTTGTGGAAAGGATCTATATACCCCTTCTCATAAACTAAATGATGGCCTGTTAAATTACTCTAAGGTACTTTAGAAGGTGGGTATTTCCAAATTATTCAAATCATTGATCCTCAATCTATTGAGTGAACTCACCAGTTCTAAAATACAAGAATCAAATTTACTCAAAACGTTATAGCAAGTTACATTAAGTCTAGTGAGGGATACTACTCTTGATGTTAACTGGGTGAAGGTAACCTAAAAAATCCATAGATCTATCTAATAAATGGAAGTTTAATAATAAGATAAAGACTAACACTTTGATCTATGGTTTGATCTTAAACCAGCTAAATTAAATAGAAGTATAAATTAATATTTTCTTTGATGGATATTTAACTTTGTGTATAAATATTTTTTTATCCTTTGAAATGATTTTAAATATTATGTGTACTTTATATAAGTGATTAAATATGAACCTATAAAACAATTAACACGCAATAAATTTATTTTATTCCATATTGAATGTTTATTAATTTATTTATTTTATGTGACAATGATGAAGTACAAAATAAAAATAAATAATTAATTATGTGCAGTAAAGAAATAAAATTAAAATATATCGCATGATCATGAGCAATTATATTGGTTAGTTTCTCGAGAATATGATATATTAACTTTGAACCTATGGAAATGACACCTTCAAATAAAACTTAATTTGAGTTGTAGCATTACACCTATAATTCTATGTATCTCCTTGGTTGGTTTTACCTCAACACCAATTTGAACCACCTCTACTCACATGAGATAACCTTCCATTGCATATATTTACTCACACAAAGGTGAGTGGAACAAGAGTTATATGATTAAATAAAATAAATCTTGGACATCTAGGTCCATAAATAATAAATAGTAGGTTATTATTTTTAGATAATCATATAATTTAATAATAATTATAAAAAACCCATGAAATAATAATTAAATAAATACAATTCAACAAATGCATAGGTTGTTCAAGCTCATGATTATCCAAAAATGAAATGATTACACATTTAAATCTACCAAGAATTTATTTCAATTCGTTTCTTATTAAGATAAATCATTTGAATTAATAAATTAATTATCTTGTTTATTAACTCATTCATTTTTATTAATTCCCCAGCCAAAATCTCCATAGGTCCCAGTCATCTACAATTTTAAATAAATAAAATAAAATAATTTTATTTGAAATTAACTAAGTGCATAATGTGTACTAGTGGAAACATAGAATATAACCCTCTAAAGAACTCGATGTCTTGTGTGGTCCTTTTAATGTACAATTTAATTAAATTAGATTTCGTGTAAAAATTATATCATGGTATTACATGGAGTATAGTACCATGTGTCAAGAAAATAATTCCTATTGGAATTTATGACACATGAGTTGTGTTAATATACGAAACATGTACCAATTTTATTTCCAATGATGTAAACATTATGTATGATGACTATACACATCACATAGTTACTAAATAATACATGAACTAGTTAATAAAGAATTTAATATTCAGAAAACCTTATCACACTGTGTTTATAATGATATGTGTTTTGTAGTTTGGTTTGATTCTGTAATTAGTTTACATAATTTGTATTTAATCCATATGGTTATACCATGTATTAGTGTATTATCCATGTGAATAGGTACGAATTACATGACAAGTATACCATTCTATATTCCATGTATTTCACTCACTGGAAATCCCCACTACGTGCCTAGGGACTCAACATGTTTTCTACATGGAAATTTATGTATTTCATGGTGTGTATATGAGTTAAATTTCATATAGTCACAACTAGATCATGTTACTCAACTTTAAATCATTACCATATGGGTATTGAATACTTGTTATTTACATTGACCACCCATATTCCATTTTACCATGGGGATAAACCATGTGAGGTTACATGGAATTTAAAAACTTTATATGCCATGTAACTCCTAAAATCATATTTACTCTATCCAAACAATATGTGACCTATAATGACACAACATAATCTTCTGCCACATGATGTTTCATGATTGGTATGTCTTATCCCGGTGCTGTGTATCTGGGTATACTATGAGTACTTTTTAGTGACACATTATGTCGTTCTATTTTATCTAGATAGAATATTTATCACATCTAAAAGGGATATTCGATCATTATTAATATGTACATATCCTACTATTGGTTATATAAAACTAATTTATTTCATTATAAAGACTCTAGAATTAAATAAAAAATAAACCAGAAATAAAAAACTAACAAAAAATTCATAATTAGATCATCTATTAGAAAATAATTAGAAATTAATACCTGAATACTTTGATACCAATGAAAGGTTACAATGAAAAGGGAAAGCAGTCAAACCTATTACCAATACTTGATTTCATTATTTTCTCTAGATAAATACTAATAACTTGTTGATATAAACCCTAGAAGATTCATAGGTAAGATCATTTAACATATAACATATAATTAATTTGTATTAATAAATATTTACCTTCGCATGAAATTATTTTTTAGTTGTTGAATTAGTTGACCATTATTTTTATACCATAACTTCAATGAAGAATCCGTGTGTATAATCACTCTAGAAATAATATAAATATTCTCCACAAACCTTATATTGTCACAGTATAATAAAACATTTCTGGCATGAATGATTCTCAATGTGTGTGTTATTTTCCATTGATGAAAATAGGAATTTATTCAAGTCTTGATGGGTTTCTTCTAGTTCTATCAGGGACTTTAGAGGGAGAAGGATGATTCAAGATCTCCTTTATTGAGAGTATTCTATATATATTAACTCTAGGTATTTAGAGAATTATCAAAAAATAATTTCTTGTGCACAATCACCACTTACTCGAGAAATTATTTAACCAGGTTTGTATCACTAGGTTGGAGAATTGGTTATTGCACAAAATAACTTATCTATTCTCCAAATTTGTAGAGAACCACCCATCAAATTATAATGTTATTATTATTATTTCCTTGATTCATGTAATACTCATAGATAATTTTAATAAAATTTCTTAAATAAATAAATTTAAATTTATTTCAATATTTGTTAAATAATTCCTACAAGACCCTTAACTTGATTTTTTATTCCTCCTCAATATTTATAAAATTATGAATAATGACTATTTATTAAAAATAAATAAATATATCTTAAATAATCATTCAATAAATAAAACATATTATATTATCTAAACTCATGAATAAATATTTATTTAACATTCAACTCACATATTTATTATTTTTAAATAACTGGCGACTGAATATATGGGATAAAAAACCTGAATAGTTATTATTTCTTAAAACTTGAGAATAATATTTATTGTAAAATCACATTCAAATGTAATTTAACTGACATTTTGGAGACCCTTAGTGTCTAACCCTCTAGGTCCATTTCAATTTGGAGTTAGAGTAACTTTCTAAAATTCCATGATCCGTGTATAATAACACATCAAGGTACCTATAGAGAAAGGAATTAATGTTTCAACGAGAATAACCTCCTAAAGATTCTCACCATTTAATATAATAACTTTCAATCAATATCTCATCATGAAGGTTGTATCACATGTGTTATTAACCTATATGCATGATATATCTTTCTTTGAATTCCATAGAGTGAACAATAAGATAAAACCTCCATATATAAGGATTCAATCGACGGTTCTATTTTAATAAAAGGTCCTAAGATATATACTTCCATTAACTCAAAAAGTGAGAAATCCTTTCTTTATTTATTTTGTAATAAAATATCACTCTTGATGCACCCAATATATTCCACCACATTGTGATCACATTTCATCTTGATTTTAATCAATCCTTCTATGTACATGAATCATAATATTTATTAATAATAATGTTAATTATATGTACTAATAAAAACATCCATATATTGGAATATCCAATTACACATATAACATGTGCAATTCCTATATAATGATCTTCTCTCATAACCTCCTCTATTGAATATTACTAAGAGATAACTTCATGAGAAGAAGTCTCAATGTCTTAAGAGTCTCAAATGTAAGGACCCAAACCATAGTATCCTAGAATTAATGGTCACTTTATTAAATTGGTGATAGATAAAAGAGATCTAATCCCAAAATACTAAATAGTATAATTATCTTAGTAAACTTGATACCTAATTTAGTATTTAATTACATTTGAAATCATGAAAGATGACATATTGAATGTAAAAAATTTCACATCCTTGAACTCATTTAAAGATTCCTTATTCATATCATGGGGAAAGGAAACTAAATAAGGTTGAGCTCAGATTCTTATTAAGTGTCGCATAAATATAGATTTATCATGAATAAATAAAGAATAACCAAAAGGCATGTTCAATATATAATGGTAAATATCTGAACACCCATTACATTTAATCAATAACTTCACTATCTTGATTAGATAAGTTAAAAACAACATGTCAAGGTAAATAACTAAAAACTCATTCCATGTAATCAATAAAATGAGAATAAAATTCATCCAAAGGTTATATATATGTGAAAATTTAATAGATAATAATAATAATAACTGAATTATTAAATAATTAAATGCTTAAAATTAGATTCTATGATCTAAAAAATCATGGTACTTATAATATCAAGACATTTCACAAGGTGGTCTAAAACTATAGTTAAAAACCCATTTAATGATATCTTAATGATTCACCTCATGTGAATATCAATGCATCGAGGGGATATCTATAACAAGTCCCCACCCATCACTATATTTCCAATGAATTCCTCATTTATATAATGATTGATTTAATTTATGAACAATATACCTTATCAAAAAATGTTTGTATTGAATAAATAATAAAGAATATAAAAAATTCCCAAGTGAATGAAATAACTCTAAAAGTAAATTACTGTACGTTGAAATTATATATGGTTTAAGAAGGAATCATATCCATGATAAATATTATGTATATTTAGCAGAAATATATGTCTAATGATCCCAAGAAAGTGATATTTCAATGGAATGTTAAGGATTATAAAAATTAATCAAGAAAGAGAATGTTAATTTTTCCCGGGTCAAATTGATCAAAAACTATCTAGATAAAGAATATGGATGGTATCATTAAAAAATATCTCTAGTATATTGTATGTAAAATAAAGGTTTTTTTTCATTTATAAATATAAATACCATAAATTGATATTTATAAAAAATTATTGAAGAAAAATATAATTTTAACTTTGAAAATAACATTAAAAAAATATATAAGAATCGTGAATGTCAATAAAAATGTTTCCTTAAAAAATATTTTAAACATGTAATATACTCTTCAAATAATTGAGTGGTTATGATAGTGGGAAAGTTACGTTCATGATGAGTATGTTAAAAAATATATTCCATTCATATTTTTTTAGCAAAATTCCAAAGTAACTTGTTTGGAAAATGATAGAAATATTTATTTTAATATTTTTTTGGTTAAAAAATTGGTAAAAATGACTTTAAATATACTAGAAAATTTTTAGAACATTTTATAAAACATGGATTTGGAAGAAAATGATTTTCAATTGAAGAGAGAAATGAAGTTGTATTTTATTGAAGAAGTATTCTAAATAATTTTAATTATAAAAGAGAGAAAAATGGTACTATTACTTAAATAATCATGGATAACTAGAGGAGAACAAAATTAAAGGTTTTTATTAGAGAATTATAAAATAATATCATTCAATGAAAATTTAGGTATAAACAATACCGATTAAAATGATATTGAAACAAAAATATCCTACCACTTTGGAAACTTTTGAATCATAAATCCCCTGAAAGGAAAAAAATTAATTAAAACCTTAAATACCACTAATAAAAAATAATTATATTATATAAAATATCAAATTTGAATTAGATACACCTCATAAAATAGTATAGTTTTATAGCATGACATATCTCCCAAAGAAGACAATTTGAGACAAGCAACCCTTACAATGACTATACGAATAAAGTGAGGGTTAATCAATGAATTGATCATGTTTATCAAATTTAAATCAAAATAAAACAAGTGTAAATAAAATATAATAAAATAAAAATTAATTACACACATAATCTATTAATATAAAAGACAATGAATAAGTAATACCCCCAAAATGAAAACTAATTTAGTAATGAAATTATTTACCACTTAGTTATTTAAATTCAAATACATTTCGATGAAATTATTAAAATTGAAACCTAAAATAAAAAAAATTATTAATGATACATGATATTATATATAAAAGGGGGATTATATACAACATATAAATGTAAGTAGGTGCATAACATTATAATATGCCTCAATAAGATGAAATTGAGACAAAATCCCTCACCCCACACTTTATTTTGGTTGAAAGTGATTAAATATTTTTTATAGTTTTAAAAAAAAGTTATTTAATTATAAAAAAACTTTTTTAATATTTTTAATATCATATATGATCATTTTTTAACATCTTTTCACCCATTCATTAATAATATTTCATTATTATAATTGTTTCGGGTGTAAACTGCCTTGTTTTCTAATTCATGTTTTAACATGAAAGTTCCAGTTATTGAGAATATTTTATAGTTACACCATATAAATAATTATTTTAATGTTATAAATATACATTTTATTGTTACATAAATTATTATAAGCATTACTAAAATTTGAACATGGAAAATGGATCACATTGCTTCATGCAGATGATAGCTGGTACATACACACGAGAAACATTATCATTTACTTAACAGGTGAAAGGGAAAGAAATTTTGTAAAGACCCGTAAATTTAAAGGATTTTTTTTTCTTTCTTAATTTTCTTTGGAATTTTACAAGAACGCAGTTTCTGACGACACCTGATTCTGAGGCCCAGTGTGCCCGGAATTATTTTCCGAAGTTTGGCTCGGGTACGTTCAGTGAACGGACGAGCGGGTTTTTCTAACTTTTGAACCGGTGCTCGGAATCAAATTCCGAGGGCACTGATGGAATCGCAGCGCCGGTAATTGCTTAGAAACGCCTCTTTCGGAGTTGCGTTTGCTCGGGTGTGGTTTTTAATTTTTGGGATTAAAGTTACGAAATAAAATAAATTGTACGACAAACTTTATTTTATTTCACTTAAGCCACTTGGAAGCCACTTGAAGTCACTTAAAGCAGCTTAAGATGAGTTGATGTGGATAGGGTGCTATCCAGAAATATCCTACCCTCTTGGTAGGATATTTGTGAGGTGGGGCCCACACGAGTCCCACCGTTTCTTTCCGCTAAGTAACGCACCCGCGAAAACCCGTCATTATGAAAGTCAACTAACGCATTTTCTTAATTTCTTAATGCACCAATTAATTGTTCGGTTTTATTCGTTTAATTAATTGGGCGGTTTAATTCGTTGAATTAATTCGATGAATTAATTTAATCGTTTCTTAACCTGTTTTCAATCCGTTCGCGTAATAATAAAATAAGACCAATGCACGACTTCTAGAAAAATGCTCGTTGAGAGGTTTGACAACTTTGTGACTTCATCCTCCTTCAAGAAGAACGCGAAGAACGCGAAGAACGCGAAAAACGCCGTCACCCTCAGAGATTGACGACGCTTCTTCCAAGACGTTCTTCCCCGCAACGATCTCCGATCACCAACTGCTTGAGGTAAGAGATTTCAGGTTTCTTTTAAATCTTCTTTTTGGTTTATAAAAACACATGGTTTTAATCGATATAATTAAATATTCATGTTCTTGAACCTCGGAGTTCATCGACGCCCTTCCACGACGACGTGATGCCTTTCCACGACGACGTGACGCCCTTCCACGACACGATGATCGCCTCCTTCCGCGGCAATCAAATCCGCGAAGAACGCGCATGCGACGACTTGATGAGGTAGGGGTTGTTGTGAAATAATTTATATTCCCATGATCGTTTCTTTTAAAATATAGAACCCGAATTCTTATGAACAATTTTATTTTATTAAAATTGATTTTTGATATGTTGTTTTATCCTCCCGATTGATACCGTCTAACGCGGAGGGTGCGGGCCAAACGAACACGGTCCGACAACCCTCCGCGGTTCTTCGTTGTTGTGCAGATTTGGCGGGCGATGATAAAACGTGACGCAAGGGCGATTTGGTGATTCCACAGTGAAGAACGGGTCCCGGGAGGAGCAGCGGCGCAGACGGGAAGGAAAACGGACCACCGAAGCAACTCCGGTGGCCCGCGGAAGTCTCCGGCGGCGCGGGTCGCCGGAGGTGGCGGCGCCCCGACGCGCCGCCAGACAGGGCCGCCGCGGCTTCGGCCACGCGGGTCCGGCTCGCCCGCACGGGACGCGGCAGAAGCCGCGTCCGCTGTTGTCCAGCGCGGCCCCTCGAGGGCCGCGGCTTCCTCAACCCGCGGGGGCGGCGCCCCGCGGCTGCCGCGCTCGGCTGCTCGGCCGAGCCGAGCCAGGCCGGTCCGGCCGGTGGGGCCGCGACCTGGCCGGACCAGACCGGGTCCAGCCGGGACGGACCGGGTCGACCCGGTTCGGCCGACCCAGGGGGGGGGGGGTCGGGTCGGGTCGGCCCTGGCCCAGACCCCCCATCTTCGGACCGTTTTCGGTCTTTTGCCCGTAACATGAGCTACGCGCCTCCGAACGACGCGCTGTCAGCGGCGATGCGATCCTTGGATCGAGATGGTCGTTTCGGTATATCGCACTCAAGGTTTCGGAAAACTTTGGGTTCGGCCGGGTTGGTTCGTACACGAAACCAACCGGGCCCTTGGAGCGGAAACGCTAATATCTTGAGCTCCGGACGTCCGATTGACGTGCCGTCGACTTTGGTGGATTACTCTAGGTGAGACGGATCTTTTGGCTCACTCCACCCGAGGTTTGGATGCAAGTGGAGTACGGTCGGGTTGGTTTTGCCTTAAAAACCAACCGGGCCCCTGGAACGAAAAAGCCAATAACTCACAGACCGGGCGTCCGATTGACGCGCCGTCTGTCTCGTTAAAGTCCTTTTGAAGAGACGGAACTTTTGGCATACTTCGCTCGAGTTTTGGTTGTTGTTGGATAGTGGCCGGGTTGGATTGTACCCAAAATCCAACCGGGCCCCTGGAACAGAAAGCTGATATCTTTCAGACCGGACGTCCGTTTGACGAACCGTCAGTGGCGTTGGTGATCACGTTGAGAAACGGTCCCCTTGAGTATACCCTATGGGAGTTCGGGGTACAGTTGAGATACGGCCGTGTTGGTTCGCACATGAAACCAACCGGGCCCCTAGGACGAAAAGGCTAGTAACTCACAGACCGGGCGTTCGATTGACACGCCGTCTGTTGTGTTGAGACCCCTGTGACGAGGCGGTCCCTTGAGATACTTCTTCGCGGAACCTTGTGATACTTGTAGTATCGACCAGTAGCTCGTGGAGCGGACCCTCCTGGAGACGAGCGTGCAGAATACGGAGACCGTGTAGCCGACTGAGACTTGAAAACTGCTGATCGAATGACTCGGTGTGTTACAAAAATCCCAGAGGGGAGCGCTTGGTTGTAGCGGCAGACCCACGGCAGAGGTGCGCTTGGTTGTAGCGGCACAGGGGAGCGCTTGGTTGTAGCGGCAGACCCACGACAGAGGTGCGCTTGGTTGTAGCGGCACAGGGGAGCGCTTGGTTGTAGCGACAGACCCACGACAGAGGTGCGCTTGGTTGTAGCGGCACAGGGGAGCGCTTGGTTGTAGCGGCAGACCCACGACGGAGGAGTGCTTGGTTGTAGCGGCACGAAAGAGCGCTTGGTTGTAGCGGCACGGGAGAGAGCTTGGTTGTAGCAGTAGGCCCGCAGTACTCGATAGGTGGAGTACTACAGCAGTCTTAGGTTAGTGAGCAGTACCTCGGAGTCGTGACAGGACCACTGTACACTCTCGAGACGAGGTTCTTCGGCAGTTGCGGTTTCGATAATGAAAATCCTGGTTTGAGCTGAGTCTTTGATCTTTGTGTTTCCTCATTATTGAGATGGGTTACTTGATAACTTGGTTATATGTATGGGCATATACCTGGGTGGTGGTTATCCGTTGATTTCATAATCCCTGTGTTTTCTCATGATTGAGATGGGTTACTTGGTAACTTAGGTTTATGTATGGGAATATACCTAAGTAGAGGTTATCTGTTGAGATCTTCTTTGTGGTTATCCTTTTTGGTTTTAGTGAGACCTTGAGGGTCTCGGGGTCCCCACTGAGTATCGATATACACACCCCTGCACGGGCTATGCCCGCACTTCGTTGTGTTGGATGCAGACGACGAACATCGCTGATCGTGGTGGAGGCTTGCGGAGCAGGACGGTACCTGGAGGTGGACCACTGGGCGGGACGCACTCGGAGCGGTCGACTGGATCCGAGGAGTAGTGGAGGCTTCCTGTACCCACCCTTCAGGTGGGACTTCCAGAGGACGGCTCGACGTTGCGGCTTTACTTTTCAGTTGCTGTTTTTTCCCTTTCAGTTGAACTTTACAGTTGGTCTTGTATTTCCTGCCCCCCTTTACTTTTCCGCACTTACTATTGTACCAGCTTTTACTTAGTTTTTACCTTTCCACTTTCTTACTCTGTAGTTCTTGTTTACTTTTCAAAGGCAATGCCTTCCCTGTTTATCGGGATTTACACCTTGGTGCTAGTCGTCAGCCCCTGGCCTATGGAAGGCGGGCTTGGGGTAGTCACGACACGGGCCCCGAGGACGGGTCGTGACAAATTGGTATCAGAGGTGGTCGGTTCTACCGCAGACTCTGATCTTTATTCTATGTGAAGCAGTAGTGTAAAGCATATTGAGTGTAGTTATCAGTCCAGGGAGCCCAGTGTTGGTGCGGCGGCCGACGTATCCGTAAACCAGGACCCTGACTTCTGATTTCTGACTTAATGCACCAAAACATTGATTGTGTGTGTGTTTCAAGTTTTCTTTGTGATTACTTGTATCAGCTCACCAGGTATACTGTTCTGACCGTGGCACACCTGTTTCCTTTCAGGATGGCCCCATGACGGTAGCCAGCTAGGGTTCCGAGCGATGTGCGTGGCGAGAGCCCACCGAGCGTCGAGGACTCGGTATAGGGCCCTTGGACAGCTGAGGCCCCGATGGTACCTATACCCGCCAATCCACCGAGGATACCAGCCCCAGCCGCTAACGATGCACGTCACCTTAGTGCACTGCATGAGTTCCAGTGCCAGTGACCACCCAGGTTCCGCGGGGAGACGGACCCTCAGGCCGCCGAGGACTGGATGGAGGTAGTTGTACGGGTTTTCAGATTAGTGAGGACACCACCAGACCTCATGGTGATCCTCGCAGCGAGCCTCCTGCACGCGGAAGCAGGCAGATGGTGGAGCTTGATGCTCCAGGTGCACGACATCTCTCCTCTGGACGGACTTTGACAGCATCTTCCGCTCCGAGTTCGTCCCAGCCACCCTCCGAGCGGTGCGCATCCAAGAGCTACTACAGATGCGGCAGGGCAGCATGACAGTGGCCCAGTACTCAGCGAGATTTACTGATCTCTCGCGCTACTCCACATATATGGTATGGGACCCATTCTTCCAGGCCCGGACCTTCGAGCCGGGACTGAGGCACGAGATCGGGGCTTCGATGATCTCCCTCAACATTCCGACTCAGGAAGGGGTGTTGGAGCGAGCCCTCTTAGTAGAGAGTTTCCTTGCTGAGCAGTCTCCAGCAGCAGGACCCACCACTTGCCGGCATGTGGCAGAGTCTTCTGCAGCGGGCAGTAGACAGATGACACAGGGGTCCAAGAGGACTAGACCTACAGGTGGTCGACAACATGACTCTTGATCGTTTGTGCGAGTCACTCGGGGTGGACAACGACTTGCCATGAGAGGGAAGTGTTACCCCTGCGGCGGGATTGGTCACATGGCTCGTGACTGTCCGACCTACCATATGGATGACCAGCAGATGGACGAAGGGCCCCCTAGGCAGAGGCAGAGGTTCGATCAGGGTGGGCCGCAAGGAGTAGGCGGCCATGGCAGGGGAGCTGGTCGTGCAGCTGGAGGTGGACGACGCTTCGGGGTGTTGCCACCACCACCACCAGGAGGTCCACCCCGGCCGCAGGGGACAGGAGGACATGGGAGAGCTCAGCTTCAGGCAGCTGAGGCCTATGATCATGGAGCTCCGAGAGCAGATGGACAGGAGCGGGACTAGCTCCAGACCTGGAGACTTTTGTTCATGTTGCTTCTAGTTTTGTTGATGTATATCTGTAGATGCTTTGTGTCTTTGTACTTGAGATGTAGTAATAAAAGACACCATTTCTTATGGTATTTACTTCCCTGTCCTCTCTTGTGTTGTTACTAAGAGGTTCCGGTTTAGACTGTTGACTTGACCCTCACTTGAGAGATACCTACTGGAGGAGACCCAGTTACCACACACTGATGCCGACAGTGTGACTCAACCCTTGGAGGCGAGAGTAACGGTTGGATCTCTTGGTAGTAGCGTCAAGGCCTTATGACGTCATCCTTGGTATGGGTTAGTATCATCCATGTCGGGATTGACTGTATTAGGCAAAGAATGTGGTTCATCCAGGGGACGAGACCAGATTTCTCTTATTGGCAAAGATGAAATCTTAGCAGCTCTTGTGGGACCGGAGATGGTCCCGGCCACAACAGAGAAGGTCCAAGTCATCCAGGAGCGGATGAGGACAGCTCAGAGCTGGCAGAAGTCTTTTGCTGACAGGAGGCGGAGGCCACTTGAGTTTGAGGATGGCGATCACGTCTTCTTGCATGTCTCACCTCGACGTGGATTACGGAGATTTGGCTGAGGCGGCAAGTTTTCTCCACGCTTCATCGGACCCTTCCAGGTCCTCAGCAGGATTTCCGAGGTGGCTTATCGCCTGGCCATACCACCTCAGTTGCTCCGGGTGCACGACGTCTTCCACGTATCTCAATTGAGGAGATACGTGCATGACCCCACGCACACCATTGACCATGGGGCGACTTTTGCGGAGGTCCCAGTGGAGATCGAGGATCGATAGAAGCGGGTCCTACGTGGATGATCAGTTCCTTTTGGGCGCATATGATGGCAGCACGAGAGCCTCCAGGAGAGCACATTGGAGCTGGAGGCTCAGATGCGTGCTTAGTACCGCATTTGTATCCCTAAGTTTGTGGTGAAGCTTTACGGGGAAATAAAGCCCTATGGTGGGAGTAATGTAAAGACCCGTAAATTTCAAGGAATTTTTTTTTTTCTTTCTTAATTTTCTTTGGAATTTTACAAGAAAGCACTTTCTGACGGCACCTGATTCCGAGGCCCGGTGTGCCCGGAATCATTTTCCGACGTTTGGCTCGGGTACGTTCAGTGAACGGACGAGCGGGTTTTTCTAACTTTTGAACTGGTGCTCGGAATCGAATTCTGAGGGCACCGATGGAATCGCAGCGCCGATAATTGATTAGAAACGCCTCTTCCGGAGTTGCGTTTTCTCGGGTGTGGTTTTTAATTTTTGGGCTCAAAGTTACAGAATAAAATAAATTGTACGACAAACTTTATGTTATTTCACTTAAGCCGCTTGGAAGACACTTGAAGCCACTTAAAGCATCTTAAGCTGAGTTGATGCGGATAGGGTGCTATCTAGAAATATCCTACCCTCTTGGTAGGATATTTGTGATGTGGGGCCCGCACGAGCCCCACCGTTTCTTTCTGCTAAGTAACGCACCCGCCAAAACCCGTCATTATGAAAGTCAACTGATGCGTTTTCTTAATTTCTTAACGCACCAATTAATTGGGAGGTTTTATTCATTGAATTAATTGGGTGGTTTAATTCGTTGAATTAATTCGATGAATTAATTTAATCGTTTTTTAACCTGTTTTAAATCCGTTGGCGTAATAATAAAATAAGACCAACGCACGACTTTTGGAAAAATGCTCATTGAGAGGTTTGACAACTTTGTGCCTTCATCCTCCTTCGCGAAGAATGCATAGAACGTGAAGAACGTTGTCACCCTCGGAGATTGACAACGCTTCTTCCGAGACGTTCTTCCCCGCAACGATCTCCGATCACCAACTGCTTGAGGTATGAGATTTCGGGTTTCTTTTAAATATTATTTGTGGTTTATAACAACACATGGATTTAATCGATATAATTAAATCTTCATGTTCTTGAACCGCGGAGTTCGTCGACGCCCTTCCGCGACGACGCGACGCCTTTCCGCGACGACACGACGCCCTTCCACGACGCGACGATCGCCTCATTCCGCGGCAATGAAATCCGCGAAGAACATGCATGCGATTACTTAACGAGGTAGGGGTTATTGTGAAATAATTTATATTCCCGTGATCATTTCTTTTAAAATAAAGAACCCGGATTCTTATGAACAATTTTATTTTATTAAAATTGATTTTGGATATGTTGTTTTATCCGCCCGATTGATACCGTCTAACGCGGAGGGTGCGGGCCAAACGAACACGGCCCGACAACCCTCCACCGTTCTTCGTTGTTGTGAGGATTTGGCGGGCGACGAAAAAACATGACGCAAGGGCGATTTGATGATTCTGCAGTGAAGAACAGGTCCCAGGAGGAGCAGCGGCGCAGATGGGAAGGAAAACGGACCACCGGAGCAACTTCGGTGGCCTGCGGAAGTCTCCGGCGGCGCCCCGGCACGCCGCCAGACAGGGCCACCGGGCTTCAGCCACGCAGGTCCGGCTCGCACGCACGGCACGTGGCAGAAGCCGCGTCCGCTGTTGTCTAGCGCGGCCCCTCGAGGGTCGCGACTTCCTCAACCTGCGGGGGCGGCGCACCGCGGCTTCCGCGCTCGGCCGCTCGGCCGAGCCGAGCCAGGCCGGTCGGACCGGCCGAGCCGCGCCCTGGCCGGACCGGACCGGGTCCAGCCGGGTCGGCCCAGGCCCAGACCCCCCGTCTTCGGACCGTTTTCGGTCTTTTGCTCGTAAGTTGAGCTACGGGCCTCCGAACGATGCGCCGTCAGTGGCGATGTGATCCTTGGATCGAGGTGGTCGTTTCGGTATATTGCACTCAAGGTTTCGGAAAACATTGGTTTTGGCCGGGTTGGTTCGTACACGAAACCAACCGGGCCCTCGGAGCGGAAACACTCATATCTTGAGCTCCGAACGTCCGATTGACATGCCATCGACTTTGGTGGATTCCTCTAGGTGAGATAGATCTTTTGGCTCACTCCGCCCGAGGTTTGGATGCAGGTGGAGTACGGTCGGGTTGGTTTTGCCTTAAAAACCAACCGGGCCCCTAGAACGAAAAAGCCAATAACTCACAGGTCGGGCGTCCGATTGACGCGCCGTCTGTCTCATTAAAGTCCTTTTGAAGAGATGGAACTTTTGGCATACTTCGCCCGAGTTTTGGTTGCTGTTGGATAGTGGCCGGGTTGGATTGTACCCGAAATCCAACCGGGCCCCTGGAACAGAAAGCTGATATCTTTCAGACCGGACGTCCGTTTGATGAACCGTCAGTGGCATTGGTGATCACGTTGAGAAACGTTCCCCTTGAGTATACCCTATGGGTGTTCGGGGTACAGTTGAGATACGGCCGGGTTGGTTCGCACATGAAACCAACCGGGCCCCTGGGACGAAAAGGCTAGTAACTCACAGACAGGGCGTCCGATTGATGCGTCGTCTGTTGTGTTGAGACCCCTATGACGAGGCGGTCCCTTGAGATAATTCTTCGTGGAACCTTGTGATATTTGTAGTATCGACCAGCAGCTCGTGGAGCGGACCCTCCCGGAGACGAGCGTGCGGAATACGGAGACCGTGTAGCCGACTGAGACCTGACGACTGCTGATCGAACGACTCGGTGTGTTACAGAAAGCCCAGAGGGGAGCGCTTGGTTGTAGCGGCAGACCCACGGCAGAGGTGTGCTTGGTTGTAGCGGTACAAGGGAGCGCTTGGTTGTAGAGGCAGACCCACATCAGAGGTGCGCTTGGTTGTAGCGGCACAGGGGAGCGCTTGGTTGTAGTAGCAGACCCACGACAGAGGTGCGCTTAGTTGTAGAGGCACAGGGGAGCTCTTGGTTGTTGCGACAGACCCACGACAGAGGTGCGCTTGGTTGTAGCGGCACATGGGAGCACTTGGTTGTAGCGGCAGACCCACGACAGAGGAGCGCTTGGTTGTAGCGGCACGGGAGAGCGCTTGGTTGTAGCGGCACGGGAGAGCACTTGGTTGTAGCAGCAGGCCCGCAGTACTTGATAGGTGGAGTACTACAACAGTCTTAGGTTAGTGAGCAGTACCTCGGAGTCGTGACAGGACCACTTTACACTCTAGAGACGAGGTTCTTTGGCAGTTGCGATTTCGATAATGAAAATCCTGGTTTGAGCTGAGTATTTGATCTTTGTGTTTCCTCATGATTGAGATGGGTTACTTGATAACTTGGGTATATGTATGGGAATATACCTGGGTGGTGGTTATCCGTTGATTTAATAATCCATGTGTTTTCTCGTGATTGAGATGGGTTACTTGGTAACTTAGGTTTATGTATGGGCATATACCTAAGTAGAGGTTATCTGTTGAGATCTTCTTTGTGGTTATCCTTGTTGGTTTTAGTGAGACATTGAGGGTCTCGGGGTCCCCACTGAGTATCGATATACTCACCCCTGCACGGGCTATTGCTGCACTTCGTTGTGTTGGATGTAGACGACGGACAACACTGATCTTGGTGGAGGCTTGCGGAGCAGGACGGTACCTGGAGGTGGACCAATGGGTGGGACGCACTCGGAGCGGTCGACTGGACCCAAGGAGCATTGGAGGCTTCCTGTACCCACCCTTCATGTGGGACTTCCAGAGGACGACTCGACTTTGCGGCTTTACTTTTCAGTTGTTGTTTTTCCCCTTTCAGTTGTACTTTACAGTTGGGCTTGTATTTCCGGCCCCCTTTACTTTTCCGCACTTACTGTTGTACCATCTTTTACTTAGTGTTTACCTTTCCACTTGCTTACTCTGTAGTGCTTGTTTACTTTTCAATGGCAATGCCTTCCCTGTTTATCGGGATTTACACCTTGGTGCTAGTCGCCAGCCCCTGGCCTATGGAAGGCGGGCTTGAGGTAGTCACGAAACGGGCCCCGAGGACGGGTCGTGACAAATTTGGTGATATATTAATTTTACATAATAAATTTAATTTCATATATGTCATGTATATTAATTAAATTTATCCTTATTAGCTTCCATGTAATGTTTAATTGAAAAATTAATCACATCACTTCACGAGGCAGTAGTCTGCTGAACACACGAGAGACATTATCATATTTTAAAAGGAATAAAATTTTTGAAGATATATGTGATATTAAAATTATATAAGTATAATTATATCATAAAAAATATTTATATATATTAAATACATAATTATATCCAACTTTTTTAGATTTTTATGGAAAATGAGTCACATTAGTTAATTAGGCGGTATTCCACCATACATATAATCGACTATTTTGTTTCCAATTTGATGGAAGAGGATATGGATATATGTTTTAAAATTAATATAAAAATATATCAATATATGTTATATAATGGTTTTATAATATTTAAATTTTTAATAAATAATATATGGTTGTAAAAGAATAAATAAAAAGATGGTTCTTTGTTAAGATGATTACCATCTCTTAAAAAACCTCATTTGGATCTCCTCTTAAAGAGAACAGGGTTGGTCTTTTTGGAATTCAAAAAAATATGTAAAATTAATAAGGGTTTTTAAGATAAATTTTTAGGGAGTGTTTTATCCAAATGGATTTAGAGGTTTAAATAAGTGAGGGAGGGAGTGGCCTCTTATAATTAAGGAGTGTCATTTTTGTAAATACCTAAAATTATTCAAAATGGGATGTCACACTCAGCCCAAGTGCATCCATAGGTAAAAAATAATGTATTGGGTGAAATTTAAGGTCAATAAAAACTTCCAAAACATAAATATACACATGTTTTAAACATGTTATTTCTCTATCCTTTATGTTTATTTACATTTACATTTTTAGTTTTCATAATAGTTACCAGTTTTTTATTCTAGGTGACTAATTATTTAATAATAAAATAAATTAAGAATTATTATAAAATTTATAACCACTAATTATTAATATTAAATCCAATTTATTAAATAAAAATTCTATGTGTTCGTAAAATTAATTTTAACACAAGCGCATGTAACGTGACAAACCCCATTTTAACCTTAATTGCATTTAATAAATTTTAATGTATTTATTAATCACTATGATAAAAAATTAAGTTGAAATTAGTATAAAATATAATTTTTTATGATTATAAATATTTAATCTATTTAAATAAATTAAATTCACTTAATATTTTAGATTTAATTTAAAATAAAACCAATAGACATGCCCAAAAACAGGTTTTCAAGAAATGAATTTTTCAAGCATAAGATGATCTTATATCTGTGATATCAGTAATAAATATGATATGGATTCAAATTAAAATATTAAAATATATAATATATTTTTATTTATTTTAAATAATTCATATTTTTGGGTCATTTTAATTAGTCAAAATGATGAAACATTAAGAACTTAAAAACATTTTTTAGAGAAAATGTGTTTTAAGTCCTAAAAATAATCATATATTAAAATAAATTATAGAGAAGATTTAAATTATATTAATTGAATGATGTATTAATAAATAATAATTATGTAACTTTTAAATATTATTTAAATAATAATTAGACTACTAAATTAGTTTATTTATTAAAGTAAATGACTGTTATATAAAAAACGGTATTTTTTCACTTTTCACTGAAAAATCAATATTTTATGAAAAATAAACAAAATTCACCCTAATGTATAATTGAAAATTTATTTAAAAAATAATTTTAATTTTATTAAACAATATTTATAAAATATCACAAAATAAATTATAATATTTCTCATGAAAATAAATTAAAATTATTTTTGAAGGAAATATATTGTTTTTGCAGAATAAAATATACTTATTAAAAGTTAAGTGCTTATTTATTAAGTATTTATCAAAACATTTATATAATGTAGGACCTTTATATATATATATTTATTTATTTAATCATTTAATCATATTTATACATTCCAATTTAATATCTAGGTTATAATACTTATATTTAAATAATATATTTGGCGGGTCGTTTAAGATCAGTGTTGCATGTTGTATACACTATCGAACACAATGTTATTATTTTAAAATATTTGGGATTCATGTACTAAATTCTATATAATAGATTAAATTTAATTAAAATAAATATACTATTAAATATTTTGGTGTTACATCATAACCCTAATATCATATATTATCCTTGCTGAGTTAGATAATGTCATCCGATCAGAGAGAATGTATTTAAGAATACTATTACAACACTTTAAGGTTCTTATCCTAATAGAGAACTTATATGAACTATAAATGTAAAATATAATCTAAGGGAAATTATCACATTAAAATCTATTTATAATAATAATAATCATATTATAAAATATTTATTAATATTCAAGACCATTAATATACACGCAATTGAAAGGAAAAATAAGATGGTTATAGGGAATCAAATCTAATATAAGAACCTCTATATTACCCCTTTTAAACCTAAAACTATTTGATTGTTATCACCCTTGAATCAACTTACTTGATTTACCATTATTCATATTTTATTTTATCCCTTAAAATAAATTCTTATAACTTCTATAATTACCTTAACTTAAGACCACATATTGAATCCTATGAGATATGATTGTTTGCACATCTTTAACCATTGATGATCAAACAACATAAGAATTATCTTCATATATGGTATGTTTATACTATCTCCTTGGTATTTAGGGATATTATTTGGTTAAGGTAAGAGGTTTTAATTAACTTATGCATTGAAAATAAAAATATTCTCTTGATCCTTTATTTAGTCTAGGGGCAGGGGTTATTTAATTATTTCCATTAATTCATTTAATACCCCCTCTCCCAAGCTTAGTACTATTTATTTGGTATGAGATAAGTGGATTTTGTGTGTTTCCACATCCTTTTTAGTTCAAGATTTATTTTTCCTTGATTTTTATAATTATTATATTTATTAAATTTATGCACTATTGTTATAAGGTTATTATAACATATATATAACTAATATGAAGTCTATTTTAAAGGACACATGATTGTGAATATAACCCAAAAGTTGTATGGTGAGCATGTTCATTAACTTCCATTTTATTCTCTTATTGATATGTTGAACTAGTAATTTATATTTGAGTATGTTGATGTAATGTTATGGAAATCATTGGTCTAAAATATATGTAGGAAATTTAAAAGAGAATGATCATGTAAATACAGAATTGAATTAATGAAATAGGAAGCATCTTGATAATGGAAATATGAATATAAGGCAATCCAAAATTAATATTAACTAATATAAATACTAATTCAAGTATGTAAATGGGATGATTATAGTATTGTGGTTTCATCAAAGTTAAACAGTTACATATATCCTTATAAGTTGTGGTATTGTAGTGGAGTCGGGGTGGGTATCTTAATTTAGATATAATATATTCCTTGATGTCATGATAGTCTATATAGTATTTGTTTTAACCTATAGGTATGATAGGGGTAGTGATGTTAGTAATCTATTTGTGGTGGGGTGAAGAGGGTTGTTTCCTTAAATATATCTCTTTTTTTTCATTAGATTAGGCCTTTAACTTTGGGTAATTTAGTGAGAATCCTGAAGTCCTTTGGAGAAGGAGTTATAATGCTATTTTATAGGTTGGTGTTACACGTTAGGATTGGAATATGAGTTGTGTGAGATACTATAATAGTATAGGGATATGCAAGTGTGTTGTTGTGAGATATTAAGTGCTGATAATTATATGGGTTAGAGGAAAAACATGAGTGCGTCAACCTCTTAGAATATGTTAGGTTATTTTTGATTAATGTATTTCATAGATCTAGTTCTGGTTTGGGTTTGCCTTATAAATGTTTAGATAAAGTTTTTTTTCAAGTTGGGTTGTTTAATTATGTTGGTTGATGATTTAATTAACTTAATGAATATAAAAGTTGAATAAATAAAAGATTTATATATTAACCCAAAATTATAAATGTAGTGTAAATTGGAGCATGAATTAGGATGTTGGAAATATGTTTATGAATAAATTATTGGGATGGATTGAAAGATGTTAGATTAATTAAATAATTGTTAATCCCATATCAGGTTTTAAATTATGAATTCTATGTGTGATGAATAATTAAACAATTTCACTAACTTAATTATGAACTTTCCATAGATGCTTAAATGAAATTGAGATGAATTATTATTAAGTAACAAAATGATCCAAGGGTAGAGTAAATGATCAAGAATAAAACTTCATTCATGGAGATGGTGTAACATTATCGATGATATCTATCAATATACAATTTTTTTTTGTTTTATTAAAAAATTATATTTCTAGATTATTGAATATTGATTATTTATGGTTATGATGCTTGGGATGTGTGTGAAATCATATTTGATAATATATTCCATTTGTGTCATGTAATTTGATTCGATCTGGAAGTGTACTATGATGAAATCAAGGCTTATTTTATCTGGATGGATGATGTGAAGATGATGACATAGATATGGCTATGTTAATGAGATTTTTTTATGTTGACAAGATGGTTGGATGATGTGTGTATGTTTCTTATTTTGGTCTATACTTTTTCATCAGTTTTTGAGGGTTTCTGTAATTTTATCACTATTATTTTCAGTTGGAAGGGACTCAAAATTAAACTTTAATAGTAGAGGTAATCTTCCTGGTCCCTTTAGTATAATATATATCACTGATATTACCATTGATTCTTAATGGCTAAGTTATATTAGAAATGGAAATGGGTGTAAGGAAGCTGGTTAATGGAAGAGATTATGGTAACTTGATATGTGGGATATTTATCTTAATTTTTTTGTTATTAAGATGTGGTACATATCCCTATATCATGGATGATATTAATTTATGGTACCTCTAATTTTATTGTGATTATTGCTTTAAAAATTTTCTTATTTCTAACTTTCTGTACACATTTTTTCTCACACATGTCCGTCTGATATCATTGATTTTGAATGGATGTTTTTTTTGAAATATGAACCTCATAATTTCTTCAAAGTCTTCACTACTCTTAAGTATTTCATGTGTTTTTTCAGACAACTCATGGAATAATGGGGGCACTACTGTTCCAGTATATGGAGTAATGATTTAAGATCATTATCTTTCATTATTTTTGTTTTATTTTTATTTTTCATGAATCTATAGTCATGTTTGGGAAATATTAACTTTAAATATATTTATGGATTTTATTGGTGGAGTGGTTATATTTTCCTAGGAATTACGTTTCAAATTATTCCCGTACTTATGATAGATACCCTCGATTCTGGCCCCTAACCCATGGATTTTGTATTTGAACAGTTTAGAATTCAGACTAGTTATTCATATTCCCACTCAAAGGGAGATTCCTTCCCTAATAAGAATAAGTTCTACTAGTAGTGATGTCTCCCATAGTTCGAATAATGTTAAGGGAATTTATTCTACATGTAAATATTTTGGATGAAATATAGTGACACCTAATCATCATTATGATATTTCCCAAAAAATGATCAACTGATGGATGCTCATCATAACATGAACCTGGGAAATTAGTAAATTGTTTTGAATTATGAAAATAAAGAGTATGTTAGGAAGTGTAAAGATAGACCTATCCAGAAAATGGATCATGGGTTAGATAATCCGTTTTTGGTCGTTGTAGATGTTATTTACAGAAACTGAATTGAGGTTTTTATTTTGGTTGATCTAAATATAGGGGATTATAGAGAAATGCCCAATTTACCATATGGTGATTGAGGCTCAGATGATATTGGAGATTCAATATGTTCATGGAATATTTTATTCTTATAGAATCACCATTAATTGATATAATTTTACTAACACTAAAGAATACATAAACCTCTTATGGGAACTGACAGTGTAGGTTCCTCTTTCAATGATTCCCTATCAAAAGGGATGAAGTAAGTCGAAAATGAAGGATTCATAATAGTTTCATTAAAGAGAAATAAATATAAGGATTACTCTTATTTTAGAAGGATGATGTCAGCTAGATATTCTAGTTCACATATAGAACCTAAAATCTCAAAGCATAGTCCCGAGAAGGAAAGAGAGAAAGCCAATTTCCTCATAGAAATCCATGATGAAAACCAATATGAATGGGAGACTAGGCCTTAGAATAATTTTTTTCAAGATTAATGGAGAAATATATGTAGTATCTTGGTGAGGACCACTATTGGAACTTTTTATAGTATTTTTTTTTTCTGTTTTTGGGAAATGACTATATTTTCCCTTGTACTAGTGTGTGTGTGAATTCATTATATATCTTTTGGGATCAATGAGTTTTATCCACATGGTTCAGGTCATTTGTAATTATTAATTTTATTATTATTTATTATTTATCATATAATCAATTAGTTTTATTAGTTATTATTTATTGATAATAACCTTAATAATAATTATTTATTACTAATTACTTGCTAATTATTATCTTCTTTTATTAATTAATAACAAATTATTAAAAATTATTATTAATTTAAATATTAAATATTAATGATTACTATTATTATAGTAGTAAAAATTACATTATTAATTAGTATCAATTGAACTAATATTAATTAAAATATCATTATTAATTAGTAGTAATTAGACTATTATTTTTTATTAATAATTATTAGTAATATTTCACCGAAACCACCTTCCATAGAGAACCCTTCCATTAAAATCCTCAAATGTGGAATAAGGTTTTAGAAGTCCCAATTGAGTGCAACACTCGATGCTAGTGTCCAAACAAAGGAACTTGACTCCAACATCTCATGGTGAATCAACACCATAGTTCATCTCCTTATAAAAGACATTTTTGAAGTAGAAATATCTGTAAGAACCATACTCAACACACCTGAAATGATAAAAAATGGAATTAGTTTGGTTTAAGATTCTCTCTACATCATGGGAGGAACACTAAAAAATTTATTAAAAAGTTAATAATAAGGGAATGAACTCTGTTTCAATTTTCCAAGTACTAGAAAGCTATTCAAGAGAAAAAAATAATACAATAGTACAGCAATAGTCTAACGATTATCATTTATCTGAGTAACCCCACCCATATATTTATATAAGATCCCAGCCGATGTATCTAGTTCCACTTCCATCAGCTCTTTGTGGTCACCCATAGTATTAAAAAAGGAAGCCAACAACTACCCATTTATGAGGACTGCACACATCTCCATCCAATGAATAATTATTTGTGTCTAAATCACATGCTTTTATTCTTTTAGAAATCACTCATCTAAAACCATGTCGCCAGTTCTACTGCTAACAAACTCTCTGGTTCTATTTTCCACTAACTTGGTTTTCAATATATTTATGAAATCTGTAACACCCCAAGATTTTATGATATAGATTCCTTTTAATTTTATTGATTTCTTGTGTTTTACGCTACACCATGATTAGCTTGCACTATATAAAACACTATATTAGTTTTTAGTATACACAACACTATTTTGGACTTGTGTTGCATACAATTTCATGTTATTTTGATAGAATTCATTTCAAACAACAGTGAGTATATATTTTTTTCAATGTATAAATGAACTATGTTTGGATTATGTTATACGCAACATGAAAGGAAGCTTGTACTACACGCAACACTAACATGGCTTGCGTTACACACAAGAGGGACCTTCCTTGGTAGCTTGCAAGGTTCGCAGTATCGAGTTTCACTAAACAACGACATATTATTAAAATATTACTTAAAATATCCGTTATTAATAGTATTAACCACATTTTTAATTTTCTATCACATTATCAATCATCTTACACTGGATATGGGAACAAAATCAATATTTCGGATAAAAGAAATATTTTTAAAAAAAATCAGGTTACCGCCATTTGATTGTGCACCCATTTTAAATATAGTATTTAACAATTTTATAAGTTATATTTGACAAAATAAACTTTTTCATGGGAATCATGAAATAAAATTTTACTTCGGATAAATTTTTGATATTTTTCTGATAACATTCATATTTTGATGAATAGTGAAAATATGCTAAATTTTAATTGAAAATAACATTTTCCATAAAAATAATTTATATAGTTAAAATATTTTATTGAATGGTTTTAAATTTTAAATAGAATATATTTTTATATTTTAATACAATTTAAGTCATTATTAATTTTACATTGAATTCATATGTAAAAACATTTCAATCTTTTGCAATGTTTTAAACAAAAACCTATTTTTTCGACAATGAGATTAATTTTAAATTAATTAATGTAACTTCTGTGTTTTGAATTTGGAAAAATGGATTCCATATTTGGAATCATAAGGTTAAAATTATGCAAATAGGTACTTTTTTTATTTTTGGACATTATGAATAGTAAGTTCGGTAATAATTTTATTTACCATGGTTAAAGGGTAAATATGGTAAATAGGGGTAAAAAATAATATTATAATAATATTAAACTACCCTAACATATGCCCTAATATGATTGGATGGGATATGTCCAACCTTGGGCACACTTGATTTGATTTAGGGACCCAATAGATTCACTTGGATGTGAAAATGACACCTTATAAGAAATAATTTAATGTAAAGATAATTATAACCTAAACATATATTTTTTTAAAAATCAATTTTCATATAGGGTTATATAATAGATATATATGTATATAAATATTAATTGGAAATATAAATATATTTACTACATCATGTTATTTTATTTATAATTTTTAGACTACGGATAAATATATTTATTTACGACACAATTATGATGTAGTGATTACCTAATCAATGAAAGATTCAAATAAATGAATTTATAAATATTAAAAAAAATTAATTTTGTTATTTGGATGTCATAAACTATTTGTACGGATTATATTGACATTTTATGTTTGATTTAATTCCTTATTTTAGAAGGAATCATGTTGTTATGAATCTATAAAAAAACTCAATTATGAATAGTGTCTAAAATTGACACAATTCATAACTTAAAACCTAAAATGGTTTATTTAATGATTTTAAATTAATAAAAATATAAGAGTATAAAAAATGGTTAATATAAGTCCAAATATGTCATAAATAACTTTTTTGGGTCGTTTTACATGATATGGTAATTACATTAACCCACAATGTATAAATAACATGATATCAGAGTAAGATTAAAAATGGTAAAATATTGGTAAAACCAAAAAGATAGGGATAAAAAAATATTCGCTAATTGTCAAGAAATTATTGGATTATGATTATTCTAACCAAAATCATATTATCTTATAATTAAATAAGTTTTGGACCATTTTAAATTGAAATTGAATTTATAGTGAATTAATATTTTGGAACAATCCAAAAGTGCCCCTCTTCTCTCTTATAAAAGGGGACCTCGTCCTCTCCTCTTCAATCCATTTTAAGCCTTCAATATCACCCAAACTCTGACCATTTATCTTCTCAAATTTCATAGTCACATTATAAAGGTTATAGTCTTCTGAAAGACCAACTCTAGTGCCCTAAGAGGAAATCTATAGGAGGCACGTCGAGAAAGAGGTAATCTCGTCTACCTATCCTTTCAAATTTATTTCTTCTTCTACTTCCTCTTATTTAGTTTTTTAATTATTAAGTAACAAAATCAGTATAACTCATTAACTAATATGTTATTATAAATATGAAACAACCCTATTTCACCTTCTATCCATCCTATGAAAAACACAATCCTCGCGAATGTGTACTTACGGCTTACTGTCTCCAAGTCGTGGTGTAATCTGTTTTTCACCACCACATTACTTGGATGGGTATAATGGTGGAAATTACAACTATATATTATTATTAAAATATGATACTAATTATGAGATATTATACACTATCTTATTAAATACCATTCAACAACTATGAGAACGGAATTTTCACTCGTTCATACGTACGACTTACCGTCTCCACGACACGATGAGATTAACTCTCCATGTTAACCATTCAAGAATTATTATAAAGTATATATAATAAATAATCATGAAATATATGAAATAATAATTATAATTGATTTATTTATATATATATATATATGTCATTTATTTACTTCCATTCAATTTAATAAATAAATGAAAACATCGTTCATGTGTACCTACGACCTACGTCTCCATGAACAGTGTATTCCATTGCATTTATCGATCTATTATATATATTTATATAATAAAAATATATGATATATAAATCATGTTTTACATTATATATGTAATTAAATCATGGTATAAGTAATCATATGATGAATACCAAGTCCAGACATGCACGATAAATGAAACGATTGTTACCCAAAACGTTGCATTAACATGGAATTAACAAACAAATGGGTAATATAAAGTCATAAGTGAATAATATATGGAATAATAAATATTATTATGGTTAATTTATAAGTTAAAAATATATTTAAACCCACTATATAGAATTTTTGGACACATATGGAAGAAATCAGACCTAATGTGGGGGATAATTTTGCAATCTCATTTTTATCTAAGATTGTTTATACACAAGTATTTACTAGGATTATATATAGAATCAATGTCCATGTTTTATAAATTTTTTTGAAGCAATGTTTAATATTTTTATAGTTACTTTTAAAGTCATTTTTACCCATTTTGGAATTTTACTACATGGCATTGAAGGAATCTTTCTTTTGTTTACCAAATGAGGTAATTTTTTACTTCTCTGGTAAAAGTATGAGGAGAATTTTTTTTAACTTATACAGAATGAACAAATTTTTACATATTCATAATTAATTATTTCTATGAAGCTTCCTCTACAAATTTTCCATATTATTTTAAACTAAATTATTTTCTTTTAAAATTTATCATAATTTTGAGAAAAGAAAATGTTTTTAAAGAAGAAAGGATATTTTCCTCATGAATTTCGTTCAAGTGTTTTATTAAAATTATTTTCCATATAAGATGGCATAAGGTTATGTTTATATCTCTGTAATTACTTTTATTTGATTATGTTTGTGATTAAATTATTTTTATGAGTCCATTTATCTTATATGGATTAGGTTATGATGGCATGATGTTTAAGAATACCGTTTTATTACATGGGTTATGCTATGATAAATGATCTATATTTTTGTGGCACATGTAAGAATGATTTAATATTGATATGGGTGGGACTTATATATCCCTACAATGTATTGGGTAAAGATTTATATCTCATGAGGTAGACGTGACTGGAATGATAGGAAAATCTGGTTCAGTAATATATGGCCGGAACGACAAGTAATCCCAGTTTAATAATGGACTTTGTCCACTATGATGGTCCTGACAATAATGCCTTGGATACTATGGAAATCATATTATTTTCTTAACTGTTTTCCAAAATTCCATGTTTTATTCCCATGCTATTTTATTATTCTTAATTTTCTTTTATGACCTATGCCTTATGTACTGCCAATATTTATTTCATGACTCGTGATTTTGATGTTTAAACTTTATGTTCATGTTTTTATGTTCAAATGTAGATGGTTTGTTTTATGTTCCCCTTTATTACCCTTACTGAGAAATTGAGAAAACCCTTTCTATGTTATATTTTCCCCCAGATATAAGGAAAGGTTTTATCTAGGAAAACAAAGGAGAAGATCTTTATGTGAGATATTGAAGATCTTTCACCATGATTAGAAGATAATGTTCCAAGTTTCCAACGACACTAAACTAATACAGTCAATGGGAATATTTTTGTTTCATATATTTAATTATTTTGAAAAAATATTAATGTCCATGTACGTCATACTTGGGTATCTACAGTTGGAATCAGAGTGAAGGTTTAGTTAATCTTTGGAAAATATGATGCGAAAAGTTTAGTAAGATCCCTATAGATATTTATAAGGTATGTCTAGGTATGTTCCTAAGGTTAAGTATAAGTATAATCTATAGTCCTAAAATTATGATAATGATCATGAATAACCTAGAAATAAACCTAATTTGTTAGAGATTAAAGGAACTCCCCCTTGACTATGTTGTTTTCCTATTATTATTTTTTCCTCTCACACTATTCTTTTCGGGTTTTAGATGATGTATGTAACCCAATGGAACATTATTAATGATCAATGCACTGGTAAATGCAATGATTATCCTCCTAAACAACCAAATTTTATGGGAGATGGAATTAAGAATATTATTTCTATACTTACACAAGATATGAATCATTCTGAACTCCCAAATGAGTAGATAAGGGACAAAAATTCTATTGAGTCCTTCATGAGGAAACACCCACCTTCTTTCAGTGGGTATTATGATCCACTTGTTGACAAACAATGGATCAATACCATTGAAAAGATATTTTCCAACCTCTGATGTTTGTAACATGAAAAGTTCATTTTGGATGTCTATAATTTAGAAGGTGAAGCATACTAGTGGTGGACTCTAATTAAGAATACAAGGAAGAAAGATGAAATTGAATCCATGGAATGGGATGAGTTAAAGAACTTGTTTTTCAGTAAGTACTTCCCACGTATTCATCAAATAAAGAGGGAAAATGAGTTCCTTGAGCTTAATAAAAAGTATGATGAATATGTTGGTACATACAAGGAAAATTTTACAAGACATACAAGGTATTATTCCAGCTTTATCATCCAAACTAAAAGTAAATTTGATCGATTCTTCAGTGGCTTAAAACCAAGTCTTCGAAGGGAATTATCTATATAGACTTCAGAATATATGAAGTGATTGTGCATTTTTCTATCAAATTAAAACTGTAAGTTGTTGCTATATATCCATCTCATGGTTTTTACAAGAAACAAAACTTGTATTTCAAAGGAAAATATCAAAAAAATGGTGAAATGAAGATAAATGTTTCTTTATGCTCAAAGTGTGGAAAGAAGGAAGGTTGAGATTGTCTTAAAAGGACTAGAAAATGTTTCAAGGGTAGAAAATAAGGACATCGAGTAGTTTAGTTCCAATGTAATGGGAAAAAGGTTGATAATGATGTGAATGGACAAAATACTATAGAGAATGCAACACCAACACTTCAATGCTATAAGTGCATGGAAATGGGAAATTGTGATAATCAATGCCCTAATTCAAGTGTTAATGTTGATCGATGTCAGTAACATCTTAAGGAAAAATACAAAGGGAAGTCACATGAAATCACTATTGGTGATGTTGAGTATGACAATGAAGTGGTGGAATGATTAAGTGTTTATGTAAAGGGATTCCAAAATAGTGTTGTGGAATCTCATTTATAATATTACAGAATATTGGAATATTTGTGTATTAGTTTATTATGGTTTTCCATAATTATATAGTATCAGTAACCAGAAAAAGTGACTGAAATATTTTTGGAAAGCAGATGATATGCACATAATGAATGGATAAGGATAAAATAATATGTTTGATAGTATTAATGAGCTCATGAATGATAAAAGGGATAAAGCGATATCATGGTTTGAGTATATAGAATTGTTGGTATATTTGGTGTCTGGAAAGAGTAAATTTTGATATAATTCAAGCTATCACCAAGGTTCTATGGTAATTTATGTTATTTGCATATTTCAAGAGAATATGCGATTAATGTATTTAGATGTTTGGAATGTGATAACCAAGAACTGACAAATTAGATATGGGAGAAAAATTTTAAGTAGACTTAGTTCACCACCTTCTAAAATTTTATATTTTTAGTTTTTTGAAGGATTGTAATGTTATCTATTTATGGATAGTATAATTTATATTTTGCTTGAATTTTGTTATATTAATGTATTATATCACTATAAGTAGACTTATGCATATTTAATAATCTATTCTAACCTTTTTTGGGATAGATGGAATGACCTATCATTCTATGATATGTTCTAATAACACATCAAGAATAAAAAATTCAACTTTATTTCTTTAAAAAACAGATGATCTAGAAATTATTCAAAGAACGAACAACAGTGATATTATACTAAAATCAAGTAAGTATTTCTCCTTATGCAAACATTATTCAAATTTAAGGAAATGATATTGAAAACAAAAAATGTTATCCTAGTACCATCTTATCTGATGAATCAAATGGTCCCTTAAATCATCGTAGATTTATGGATTTCTGTTAGTCAACTTTCTCCAAATCTTATTCTCTATCACTATTCATCAGAACATGGTGGTTAGATTTTGCTTCCATATCAATATTTTCACTTCCCACCTATATTCTTCTATATGGAAACCTAGTGATACGTTAAATTGGGAAATATTTATGCTTCTAAATTTCCATTTTTAAAATTAAGTTTTAGTATTACTTTTTACGTTATGGGTTTCCCTGAAAAAAAACTTTCAAGTAGAAAACCATTTTTAACCCTGACGAATTTTGAGGGTGAAATTAATTTTAAGCGGGGTAGAATGTAAAACCCCAATATTTAATGAGATATATTCTTTTTAATTTCATTTTTGTATTGTGTTTTATTCTAAACCAATATTAGCTTGCGCTATATGAAACAACGTATTTTTTTACAATATACAAAACACTATTCTTGGCTTGTGTTGCACACAATTTAATGTTCTTTTGATAGAATTCATTTTACAAAATAATGAGTGTATATTTTATTAAATTTATAAATTAAATAAGTTTGAATTATGTTATAATCTAAATAAATGGAATCTTGCATTACACGCAACACTGACATGGCTTGCGTTACACGCAAGATCAACCTTCCTTGATAGCTTGCTTGGTACACAATACCGAGTTTCACTAAACAATGATATATTATTAAAATATTATATACAATAGCTGTTATGAATAGTATTAACCACTTTTTTAATTTTCTATAACATTATAAATATTCTTACACAAGATATGAGAACAAAATCAATTTTTTTATAAAAGAAGTATTTTAAAAAAATGCTATTTTACCGCCTTTTGATGGTGCACCCATTTTAAATCCAATTTCTGACACATTTATAAGTTATATTTGACAAAATAAACTTTTTATTTGGATGTGGGAAATAAAATTTTACTTTGGACAAATTTTTTATATTTTTCTGATAACTTTCATATTTTGATGAATAGCGAAAATAAGCTAAATTTTAATTGAAAAAACTTTTTTCCATTGAAATAAATTATATGGTTAAAATATATTATTTAATGGTTTTAATGTTTAAATAGAATATATTTTTATAGTTTAAGACAATGTAATTCATTTTCATTAATTTTACATTGAATTCACATGTAAAAACATTTAAATATTTTGTAATGTTTTAAACAAAAAAAACATTTTTTTCGACAATAAGATTAATTTTAAATTAATTAATACAACTTCTGTGTTTGGAATTTGGAACATAGGATTCCATATTTGGAATAAAAAGGTTGGAATTTTATAAATTGGTACTTTTTATTTTTGGACATTTTGAATAGTAACTACAGTAATTATTTTATTTACCATGGTTAAAGGGTATATATGGTAAATAAGGGTAAAAAAATAAAATTATAATAATATTTTACTACCCTAACACGAGAAATAATCCTATTCAATGATAATTTTACGACCATGAGCATCCTTGGGTCAATTTTAAGACCCCATAGATTCACTAGGATGTGAAAATAACACTTTATAAGAATTAATTTAATGATAATTATAACCTAAACACATATCTTTTACTAAATTTTTTATAATATGGGGTTATATAATAGATATATATTTATATAAATAGTCATTTGAAATAGAAAATTATTTCCTACTTCATGTTAGTTTATTTATAATTTTTAGACATTAGATAAATATATTTATTTATGACACATGTATGATGTAGTGATTACCTCATTAATGAAAGATTCAAATAAATTAATTTATAAATATTAAAACAAATGTAATTTAGTTATTTTTATGTCATACATGAATTTTATGAATGATATTTACATTTTATCATTGATTTAATGCCAAATTTTACAAGTAATCAAGTAGTTATGATTTTTAACAAAAAGGCAAGTATGAATAGTGTCCTAAATTGACACAATTCATAACTTAAAATGTAAAATTGTTTATTAAATGATATTAAATTTCTAAAAATCTAAGATTCGACCAAATTATTAATATAAGTCCAAAAATGTCACAAATAACTTTTTATGGGTTGTTTTACCTGATATGGTAATTACATTAACCCATAATGTGTAAATAACATGATATCACAAAAAGATTAAAAAGGGTAAAATAAGGGTAAAACCAAAAAGATAAGGATAAAAAAATATTCAACACTTGTCAATAAATTATTGGATTATGGGTATTCAAATAAAAATCATCTTATCTTTGAAATAAAAATGTTTTGGACCATTTTTAATCGAAATTGAATTTATAATAAATTAATATTTTGGAACTTTCCAATAGTGCCCCTCTCCTCTCTTATAAAAGGGAACCTCCTCCCTCTCCTATTTACACCATTCAGGACTTACATATCAGCCAAACCCTAACCATTTCTGTTATTAACTTCCCTATTTACATTCTAGAGGTTCTGGTATTCACAAAATACCAACTCTAGTGCCCTAAGAGGAAATATAAAGGAGGCACGTCGAAGAAGAGATAATCTCTTCTACCGATTCATTCAAATTTATTTCTTATTCTATTTTATCTTATTTAGTTTTATTCATTATAAAGTAACAACATAAGTATCTATCACATATATATATATATGTTATTATAAATATAAACCAACCATATTTTACTTTCTATTCATCCTACGAAAAATGAAATCACCACGTGTGCGTACGCACGACTTACTATCTCCACGCCGTGGTGTAATCTGTTTTTCACCACCACCTTACGTGGATGTGTATAATAGTGGAAATAATAAATATATATGATTATTATAACATGATACTAATTTTTTAGATATTATAAACCGTCCACTTTAATACCATTCAACAACTATGGGAACGATATCATCACTCGTGCGTACGTACGACTTACCATCTCCACGACGCGATGAGATTAATTTTCCATGTTAACCATTAAAGAATGATTATAATGTATATATAATAAATAATCATGAAATATATGAAAAACTAATTATACTTTATGAATGTACATATATATATATTCTATTTACTTACTTTCATTAAATTTAATAAGGAAACGAGACACCATTCAAGCGTACATACGACCTACTGTCTCCATGAACGGTGTACTCAATTCCATTTATCGATCTATTATATATATTTATTAAATGAGTATATATGATATATAAATCATGTTTTACATTTTTTAAGTATGTAAATCTTGGTCTAAGTAATCATATGAAGATTACTAAGTCCAAACACGTACGATAAATGAAACAATTATTACCCAGAACGTTGCTTTGACATGGAATTAACAAATGAACAGGTAATATAAATTCATCATTGAATCATATATGATATCACAAATATTATTATGGTTATGTTACAAGTTAATAACATGTTTAAACCCATTATAGAATAGTTCCAAACACATATGAAAGAAATTTTACCTAAGTTAAGGTATAATTTTTCAAACTCATTTTTTTCTGAGACTGTTTATACATAAGTATTTACTGGGGTTATATTTATCATCCTTGTCCATTTTTCATAAAAAAAATCATAAAATGTTTAATATTATTCTATGTATGTTTAAAGTCAGTTTTACTGATTTTTTTACTTTTACTACATGGTATGGAATGAATCTTTTTTGTTTACCAGATGAGGAACTTTTTGACTTTTCTGGTAAATATACGAGGAGAATGTTTTTTTAACTTATATGGTATGAAATAATTTTTACATCTTCATAACACATTATTTATATGAATTATCCTCTACCAAATTTCAATTGTATTTTCAACTAAATTATTTTCTTCTAAAATTGAACAGAATTTTGAGAAAAGAAAATGTTTTTGAAGAAGAAAGGATATTTTCCTTAGGCATTTAGTTCAATTGTTTTATCAAAATTATTTTCCAAATAATATGACATAGGGTTATGTTTATATCCCTATTATTAATTTTATTTGATTATATTAATGATGGAATTATTTTTATGAGTCTATTTATCTTATATCGATTATGTTATGATGACACGATGTTTAAAAATCCCATTTTATTACATGGGTTATGCTATGATGAATGATATATGTATTTGTGGCTCATGTAAGAATGATTTAATTATGAGATGGGTGGAAACTATATATCCCTTTAATGGATTTGGTAAAGATTTATATCTCATGATATAGACATGACTATAATGGTAGGTAAATTTGGTTCAATGATACATGGCTTGAACGACAAGTAAACCTGGTTCAGTAATGGACTTTGTCCCCCATGATGGTCTTGGAAACAATTCCATGGATACTATGGAAATAATATTATGTAATTATTAGTTTTCTGAAATTACATGTTTTATTTCCATGTTATTTTATCATGATTAATTTTCCTTTATTACCTATGCCTTATGTATTGCCAAGATTTATTTCATGACTCAAGATTTTGATGTTTAAACCCTATGTTCATATTTGTATGTTCAAATGTAGATGGTTTGTTTTATGTTCTCTATGTTTACCCTTAATGAGAATTTAATCTCACCCTTTCTATGTTTTCTTTTCCCCGGGTTATAAAGAATGGATTTAGGTAGGAAAACAAAGGGTAAGATCTTTATGAGAGATGTTAAGGAATTTTACCAGGATTATAAGATTATGTTCCATGTTTCCAAAGACACTAAACTAATACGATCATGGGGTGTCTTTTTTTGTCATGTATTTTAATTATTCCACAAAAACAAAGTAATTTCCAAGTACTTAAATCTTGGGTATCTACAAAATCTATCATTCTATAATGTTTGTTACTTATAAAGGGAGAAGTTTTCACATAGAAACTCCTACAAATTTCTCACATGAAGACTACTAATATATATTTACTGAGTTCTAGCTACTTTAATAACCCCTCCAGCTAGATTCCCAATATGTGTTTTAATCTCCTACAAATTTTATATCTATAAACCCCTATAATGGTTTTTCCATTTTTATCATATTTTTTTGTCCACCAAACATTTGAGATACTAGAGTATCCACTTCATTTCTTCCCAATTCTTGTTTCTCAAAATTTCAATTAAACCGCTGATAAATCCCAATGAAAATTCAATGAGTAGCCTTATACCAACCATAAAATACATCAACTTTCCAACTTTTAATGTGTTCGGAATATTTTACATGTAATCAACCACTGATTTTTATTGGTTCTTTTTATTGGGATATCTTGAATTGTTCTACAAATGGGGTTTTTATTACTTTTATCTCATACATTCGGAGTCATTCTATGACATTTCATATATAGTATGACTAAGAAAAAATTAATGTTCCATGCTTATATTTACTAATTATTCATATCCACAAAATATTTTCTACAGATTTGAGAACCTTCATCATGAATATTATAGACAATTTAGCTTTCAATGCCTTAATTCTGTCTCTACTCAAACTAACTAGAAGAATATCATCCACATAAAAGTAATTTTTAATGGAGATTATATCACCAGACACCTTCCAGTAGTATCAAATATATGAATTTATTCAGAAAAATTCCTTCCCAACATTAAAGGCATCAACCATTCAATTCCATTATTGGGATGAATGTTTTATCCCAAACAAACACTACTTGATTCACACACCATACCTTCCATTCCATTTTCAATGGAACCTACTGGTCACTGAAAGAATATTTCCTTCTCAAAATCACCATAAAGGAAATTTTTACTCTCATTTAACTATTGAATATAAAGAAATTTATTTTCCACAATTAAAAGAACCATCTAAATTATTTTATACTTAAAAATTAGGGAATTGTTTTCATTAAAATCCATATCTTCTGTTTGTTTAAATCCTTTCAGAATAAGACAATTTTTTTTTCATTTTATAAAATTTAATTCTTCCATCATCTAGTAGAATCATATGTTCTATAAGAATATTTCCCCCATTTTATATCTATCACCTCTCATGTTCGTGTGACTTATAAGGAGTCAATTGAATTATTTATTGCCAACTCCCACTATTTTGTGCCACTAAGACTTTTCACCTCTTCTTGGATTTTGATTCCTCCACAATATATATGTAGCAAATAGTTAATATCCAATCTGAACATTTTCCCTAGTCATATGAACCTAGTAGAGAACCTTAATTTAACATATGGATCCTCTATTTCTAGAACAAATCCACTTAGAATTTCTTCCTTTGGAGATCTTCGTTGGGTTTATGTTTTCCTTAATCATTCTAGTATATATAGACTTAGAGATAACTTGAGTATCCCATATCCACATGAAAATACCTCCGAACATTATAATATCACCAAATATTGAGTGATCCTTGAAAAACCAACCCTTCTAAAATTTCATCAAGATTAAATTTAGTAAAAAATGGTGATTCTTTATTCATAAATGCATATTTTACCAAGTTCTAATCCTTATGTAATATCCCCTTATTGAAGAGGACATTCTGAATTATAAGGAACTTACATCAGTCATTTTCTTAGAGTTTATATCTAATGTTTTTATTTTCATAACCAATAAAAAACATTCCAAATATATTGATTATGTATAATCCCCTTCCATGGAATCAATGTGTATATATGCAATACTTCTAATAACTTTCATGTATAATAAATCCATTGGTTTCTCTATCCGTATAATATTCAGAAGTTCCTACCGCAATAGTGTGGAAATAGTCCAATTCACAAGATAAATAGTTTAATTAACTGATTCCACCAAAACACCTTCAAGAAATCATAATGTGGCCTTATGATATTGGATCTCTTATTGCGCACCTGATTAATCTACTCCATGTAACCATTTTGTTCAAGTGTTATATGTAAGGTCTTATCAATATATATGCATTTCATATAATATAACCTCATAAACTATGTGCTACCATAATCACCACTTGATGGGTTTCCAAGGATTGATTAACATGTACATAAGGTATTCAAATAAATTATAAACCCAAATACCAAGAATATTATATATTGAAACAAGAATAATAAAAATAAAAATTAATAAGAAACTATGTTTTCCTCACACCATTGATCAAAAAATTAGTTACCTATATTATATGATCCTAATAAAGATCACATAAAGGTATTTAAAGTTATTCTTTATCCATGGTGTTTCCATGGGTTGAAAGAATCAACTGGTGTTATAGTGAGATTCTTTTTCTCATCAAGACATGGTAGTATTGGGGATATTCCCTAAAGTGTATAATGTATTTGATGATATAATCATGTCATAGGATTTGAAATTCATATATTCAAGGAATATTGCATGCCTTGTTGTTGTGAATATTATTAATAAATGATATATGATATCATTCTACTTCTAAGTTTGTATTAATGAGCCAACATTCAAATATTAACTATATAAACAATCATTTATGTTTCATTAAATGAAAGATATGGGTGAATCATAATAGCTAAGTGTTGTAAAAGGGTTTGTTAGACACATGATTAACTCATAAAATTTATAACATATGAGTTAATTTATTAAGAATTTAGGAGTGTCTTGAGGGGATTCATAAGGAGGCACTTTCTATTAGTCAGTTACTGTTCATGCATTCTTTACCTCCAATAAAATCCCCTAGTTTTGGAGTTCCCATCTTCTTACTCTACCTAGTTATCTACTAGCATGTCATGGAGAGACGAATAATCCCACCTGATGGGCAGGTGATTCTTTCATCTCATGGATAAACTACGGAGGAGGGATGTCCTTTGGATAGATCTTATGATCTTCATCAAGACCATATAATTGAATAAGATTTGACTTCTCCTTAGTGTAAGTATTTTATGAGAGTTTATTTATTTTAAGTACAACATGGTTTTGGGTTTCATGAATAGTGATATCAAGTTAAAGGGTTTCTACTTGTTTTTAGTACATTAATTATATGTTAATTAAACCTGAGAAAACAAATAGTTGTACGGGAGAGTTATCATGATCTTTGATTCTAAAGTAATTTTTTAAATTCGAAGAAACATGACATCATAACGTTGTTGTATTCCATGTTATTAAAACATGATTGTAATTTTGTTTTACAAATCCTCTTATAGAATATGATATCATAAGATGCATTATAGTGCACCCAAAAATATTTGATATTCTAGGATATGAGACAGTTCAATTACATCAGTTTTTTCATGATATAACATACGATGTGAGGTAATCAAACCTCTAATAACATTGATTTGTGTTTTTTAAAACAAATCATTGTACCTTAAATACAATATAGTTTAAATCATAAGTGACACATCCTATGTGATGAGGGTTTTAATTCTACACTTTCCCTATATAATAAGTCATGGTTCATAGCACCATGAATGTTAATTATCAATGAGTATATATCATGTAATGTATTGTTAATTTTATGCAGACCCCATGACATATCATGTGATAGTTGGGATTTGGTTTTATTCTACCACAAGCCATGTTGTAATGAGTTAATCCCACATGAGGTATTTGTCACAAATTATGATGGAAAATGTATGTTTAATTACACATTAATAATATAAAGATCACTAGATAGATGTTTAATGTTACATAGATGTATATGATAAAATTTGATATCATGGAACAATAGGTTTAATCTAACACAAGACCCATGTGCCAAGATAATACTACATAGGCCTTTGAGGACAAGACTAATATCATGAAATGCCTGTATTATTGGTTTTTTATGCAATGTGTTAAGTTTTTATATTCATTCACTACAAAAAGTCACAACTAAAGTCTATTAGTCATAAAATATGACTGATAACGATAAATGGGGTTAGGGCCTTAGACCTTATCTATCGATCTCACGATATGGGAATATAATTGAATATGATATAACTATAAAAACATTATTTTGGATTAATTCAATTATGAATTGATTTATATGATTTAAAAATCGAGGTAAAAATTAATCATGTATATTTCTTAATTTACAAAGTTGTTTATATTTTAATTATTTATAAAATGTTTATATTTATTAGTTAAATTTCTATAAGAAATTTGTTATATGAATTTCCATAATAATTAATATTAACGTTAACAAACTTTTTTCAAATTATATTCTATGAATTATGATTTAGATATAAAATTTTTATATGGAAATTATAACATTAATTTATAAAGGGTTTATTATTTACAAAATAAATCATAAATACAGAAGTTATTATATTAAATAATGAATTTTTCATAATTAACTAATATAAATTTTCAAATTAAAGGCAATATTTGAGGAATTATTTACACCATATAAAAGGAGGTTCTGAAAACTGATTTTATCAAGATTTAGATTATATTAATTATGTTATATTTAGATTATATAAATTGTTTACATAATAAAATTGAAATATAAAAGTTTGATAATTCATATTATGAAATATATTAAAAGTAAATTACAAATAATGAATAAAAAAAGTATTTCATATTGGAATAAATATAGTGTTTTTATTTATTTAATTATCCATTAGGGTGCATCCTAGTGGTTTCATCTCTCCAGGTCTCATAAGAGGTCTTATGGTTGAGTCCCCCCTAGTACTTAGAGGCACAATATATTTAATTGTTTCTTCATCATCCGCCTCCTTGAACTATTTTAATATTTATTTAATTATTTAATTTATATAAAGCATGGATTATTTAAAAATTATTATAATTAGTTTTATTTATAAATAATTCATAAATTTTTATCTCTAGTATGAATTTAAGAATTGTTCATTCATTTATTTTTTCCATATATTATTCATGAATATAATTATTATATTTTCAATGAATGAATAATTTTATTTAAGTAGTTAAAATTATTATATAAATTATCATACATGCATCCAAGAAGTTACATGCTTATAATGATAATGTATTTTTATTTCCTTATACCATAACTTGGGCCTATTCAAGAGCTATGAGAAGGGTTACACATCAACATTATTTTCTCATATTAACATGATAGATAGAATATTGATTCAAAAATAATTCATTAGAAGCATATAAAGTTTTAAAGGGAATAAAATGAGATAATATTTTTATATTAAATCCCCATTAAGAAAAAATATGTGTTAGATTCATTCGAAAGAGAACTCTTTTCAATACCTATATCATCTATCAATGTTGGTTATGACTTATTTCATTTCCCCTTGTTATCATGTGTAAGGATAGAATGTTATGGGTGGCCCTATGATGGTTAGGTGCATGTCCATGGAATTTTATTTGGATTACACACCAAATCCATATTTGTTTATTATATAATAACACTTTTAAAGGCTAAGTGGGAACCTTTACAAAGTTCTAAATAGATTAAATATTCCAGAGATTTAAAACCATCACAACTCGCCAACTTCAAAATCAAGAAAAAAACATGAAATTAAGAAAAAATATAATTTCAAAATCTATATAGAAGCTGTGTCACGTGACAACCTAACACAATCCATTGGAAAACCATCCTCCACCATCAACGCTATCCATGAATCCACAATTCTGCCAAATGAAAGAACCATTTCAAATTTTAAAATTCTAAAGACAGCCAGACCATCATCACGCCTTGGCCGCCGTCGTCTCAGGATGCACACTTGACACCGAAGACATCTTCCATCAACACGCCTCGGTCTTCATCACCGCCAGAAACCTTCTTCACCATCATCACTGAAACTTCCATCGAGTCCCCCATCATCGCCATGAGTTACCAACAGCATCTCCATCACTATTAAGTGCCACCAGAAACCATCATCAGCGCTGATAGGACCCCATCGTCACCATCTTGAAACAACATCACCACAGACCATCATAACCAAAATATGCAGTCATTCCTCCAAGATGACTCTGACTAACACCTTCTACACCATCGCCACAAGAGTGATCCAACATGACTGGAAAGATCCACCATAGGTCACGTCGCTTGGATTCTTGTGCTACTCCTCGTACACATCCCAAAACATCCTTGGTAATTGTCACACGCAACTGACCTGGGAGGGAGCATGGAAGCAGGAAGCCAAAGCAGATAGGAGCGGCAATTAAGGGGGCCGTAATAGGCCGATGGAAGAAAAACCGAGAAAAAAATCCAAAAATCCACAAAGCATGAACCACCATGGGACAAAAAAGGGGATATTGGGACTAAATCCCTAAAATAATCATAGATGAAAGAAAAAACGGGGGATAAAACCCTAAAAGAACCATCGTGAAGAAAGAAAGTGATAATCGCGGATAAACCCCTAAAATAATGAATAACATCTAGGGGAGAGGGAATCTAAGGGAAGAAACTGATAGATGGATATTTCCACGTTACTCCCACTACCACAGTCCCAAAACCATCTAAAAACCAACACATCTGACTAATATGGAGCCAAGTGTGTCCAGATAGACCCCAAGAGCAGAGGTGGTAGAGCAGAAAGCATGACTTCTCGAGAAAAGTGGAGACAGAAAACCCAAATGTGGAGAAGGAATGGGAATAATAAGGAAGAAACCCTGGAGTATAAGGAGGGGGAATGTCCCCTCGGTTCTCGAGAGAACTCGAAACCCTATAAGAAAGTGTGGTGTTGATAACAGGAGAGAAGGAGATGAGAAGTAAGAGAGCATCACTAAGATTAGGGGATGGGATCCAGACGAGTGAGGCTCCATCATATAGCTTACCCTCACTTAATAAATATAAAAATTTCTTTTATTTGGCTTACATTTAGCTAAGAGTCCCTAATAGGATTAGATCACTGGAGGAATAAAGTTAAGTTTATCTATATGATGGACTAATAAAAGACTTGTTTTATGAATTATCCAAGATTCATATATTATATGACTCAGATAATGCCTTATCTAAATAACTAATTATTGAGAAAAATTCCATATAAGGCTCATTTTTTATTGAAATATATATATTTTCCCACAAATAGATAATATGGATTTTATAATGGGACATCATTTTAATGGCAGTATATTTAATAGAAGTACTTATTAAATGATTGTAAAACATGATACACAAGTGATAAAAGTTTTTGTTGTATATTTATGGTATCATCATCCTTAATCATAAAGAAATTATTAAACCAACCAAAACTAGAAGGTCAATATAATAAAATTATTTGAATGGTACAAAACTTGTGATAATTTATTTAGTAATAAAGATATATGTGTTATAGTAATCCCATTCTATATAATTAATAATTGAAATAGTTTAACAAGAGTATCTAAATGCTTGAAAGAATAATAAAATTATTTTTTATGGTTTTGAAGGTATTTTATAAAAATTAGATACAATGATTTTAGTCTCCCCTCATATATTCAATATGATTGGATATACTAATGATTTATAGAGACTAAAAGATACATCAATACTTGTTTTAACTATGATAATCATGTTTTTTTCATCAATTTAAATTTTATTATAATGTGAATGAGTTCAAAGAATTTTTTTCTCTATTTTCTCAAATTATCTAAGATTGATAAACTATGAATATTATGTTTAGGTTCTAGTACATTATTTATAATTCATATGGGTAAAAGTTCAAACCATAAGAATAAAATTTTGTTAGAGAGTCCAAAAATGTTTCTTTGAGTAGCTAGACAAGGTCATTCAAACCTAAAGTTATCAATAAGGAAGGAAATTATTTCTATAAGATATGATTTATTAGTATATCTAAAAGGGTTTGAGAAATTCCATGGAATGTCTATGTCATGTATCTATGTTAGAAAAATCAATTTTTAAGTTTTGAAGGCTATGTAATACTAAATGTATACATTTTAAATATTGTGAAGTTCAAAATCAATGTAATAATTAATAATGAATTTATTTTTCACTCAAACGATGAAGAAAAGGGTTTCAAACTCCTAGAATTGAATGCAAAGGAATATATCTAGCTCAGACGGATCATTGTAATGGATGTGTATAATTATCTTATTTCTCATCATATAATGATTGAAGTTGTTTGTTAATGAAGAATTATTATAGAAAATGTGAGATATTACACATGTTTTATGATTAATAAGATTCCATAACATTTTTTTTTGAAAAATAATTGGGAAAATGTTTTATATAGGATAAAATAATTTATCAAAGATATTTTTTAAATTATAAAATTTTTGATCCTGCCACATTCCATGTCATATATAAAAGAACGATATTCTTTAAAAAAAATCAAATCACATAGAATATCATATATGATATTGTATAATAGTTTATTTGTTAGTTATTTCTACTAAAAATAAGTAAGGTTTATTTCCTAAACACAAAGGATATTGTATATCTTATCCTAATATTCTAAAGGGAATATAGTTTCTAAGAGGCCTGTAAGAGTATGACTGAACTTAGATAAGTTCAAAGGTAAAAAAGGTGTATACCAGTAAAAATATAAAGTAAATTATTACTTTTAAGGAAAATATTAATCAAAAGGGTTTCAATAATAATAATGATGTAATTATAAAGAGATATGAGTAGAAAACATAAGTTTTTACATCATAAAATTTGAAATTATAGAGTTGATGAATTTAAATATATCAAAGGAGTTAAAATTTAGGAATTTCATTCATGAGTCACCCCACTATTAAAACTATATTTATTATATATGTGAGTCACTAATGAGTTTATTGGTAGGGTTTTATCAGGTTGTCACATAGTGATGTATAAATAATTTTATATAGATGTAATGAGTTAAAAACTGCATAAAACCACAATAAACATAAGGTCGATCTAATAGTCAATCATATCATATATCTTAGAAATAAGTTTATGTATGGTTTTGTTTAATGTAATTAAAAGTATTAAATAATATAAAATATTCCTCTTTATTTTTAAAAAAAATATTTATTTTATCACCCTTATAATTCCCTAAATAAAATCACTCAATAGTATACTAACAAATTTCTATATGACTGTATATATAGTTCCTAGTGTTCTAGAGGTTGCTGACTAGTGGGGTAAGGACCCATGTTTTTTCAGACTAAAAATTTGAGCCTGAATTTGAAAATGGTCATTTCCCCTAGAAAATGAAACCGGATAATGTTCTTGACCACTCCATTGGTCATGTAATATGGTTTTTACCCTAGTAAAGGAGTTTGGTCGAATTCCAAACTGGTCTAGTTGTATAGGAATACTTAATATTTGATATTTAATTTATTACATATTAATTTATTCATGCAAGTTTAATTTTCAATATCTTTGGAATGGTGCATTGGATCATGTTTTCATCTCTATCATTGATTCTGTAATAGAGAATCTTTCCTAAGTGGGGGTATAAACTCATTTTGGGAGTCAGGACTGACCTCGTTGTATTTTTTTTTCTTATTTTCCATTTTTTATTTTCTTTTATTTTACTCCCATTTCATTTCACATGTATACCCCCTGTGAGATTTCTCCTATGACATGATACTGAGAGAGAAAGGGGTATTTAAAGAGAAAGATATATGGGGAATACGGTAGGTACCATGATAGATCTCTGGAGGAGCTGCATCATCATTAAACAACTGTGGACTGAGAAACCATGTGAACCTATAGAAGATTCCACCCAAAATTAGGTTGTTTTTAGGTTTCATAATAAATACACAAAGATTTAAAATTTTGAAGTTTTACGGTCTTATTATAACTTCTTAGGATGCCAAGTGGGTCGATCTATACCATTTGAGGAGAAATTGGAGGATTCTGGCCAATTTGAGGGGTTTCCCATTCAGAAATATTGATCACACAGCCTGTGGTTTAGGGAAACACACCATGTGTTCCTCCCATTCAGGGAATATGATATTTTTGGAATTACATTCCATGTATAGTATATACACACAATGTATTGGGAATCATTCGTGTGGATGAGTACCCAGATAGAAAGCCTATGTAGGGGCATATTACCATGTAGAGTACATAGCCAAACACCATGTGGGCCGCATGGATTATAGAGGCATAGGAATAGAAAAATTACATGAATAGGCCATGTGAGGTACTTGGGAAGGAACCCCATGTAGTGTACACACCATGTACCCGACTTAAATTTAGGTCTAGAGCGCAGCGAAAACTCGTGGGTGGATGCGACCACTTGACTTTTTTTCATTATCAATGATCAATCTGGGATCAATACGATGATAAATGATAGACTCAATGGATCGAATCACAGAAATAGACAAAGAATAAGAATTTTCCCAGAACCAAAAAGGAGGATCATCACAGGTTTATTATAATTAATTTAATTAATTGACAAGAAGTGAATTTTATGGCATTATTTTTTTGTGGATATTTCTGATCACGTTGTGATGTGATTCATCATTACGTCCCAGAATCCAAGTGTAGACTTCCTCTAGTGTTGATCCACACATGCTCCACATATCTCTGGATGTCTCCAAAGGAATATCTGGGTGCTAGCATGGAGAATCCTTGGCTTGCATTGTACTCCTTAGACTACCTTTATCCGATGGAGGAGGATATCTCTCGGTCTTGAGAGCATCTTTGGAGGAAGGAGTTCTTTTAGCCTTGAGAGAATTCTCCAGAATTGTTGTGCACAACAATTAAGAAAAAGTTTTGGGGTTGCGAGCATATTTATAATGAGGTTTGAGGTTATAGACTTTTGATAATAAAGAAGTGCATTACACATTTTATTTATTTCATTAACTCTTATTTAAAACCCCCATGTCAAACCATTAATTCCTTGAAATATGCCTACGATGATTATAATAAATATCATTTAATAAAATGATATTATTTATTCAAAATCCCAACTGGAAAAATTACATGGCGTGTAATCATTAATACACTACATGTACTAGTTTTTCATTTCCTTTCCTAAATGAAAACTAATTGGCATGTACATTCAATGTAAAAAAATGTTTATATCTTGTTTTCATTTTAATCTTACTCCAACATTAAAACTATTTAGGCTTCCTTGAATAATAATTAAACCACATATGAAAATAATCATTATTATACTTGAGATACTTGGATACACTTAGTGTGGGACCATCTAGGCCTCTTTCTCGTTGGCATTAAGAGGGATTTCCTAAAGTCCAAGATTACTATCTATCAATGGGTCAAGGAACCCAAGATAAAGAAGTTGATGTTGCATTGATGTGTCTCCTGATATGAATGCTTACAGTGTAATTGAATCCAGTTGTCTCAATATGTCATCAAGTAGGTTTCATGGTAGTGTCATAAACCTATATGCTTGATCTATCATTCTTTGGATTCCAGAAATAATATCATCGTGACACCATGGCCATGGAATTTGGGTGATTGTTCTATTTTAATAAAAGGGCACAGGATATCTACTTCCATAAATACAGAAGGGAGAAATCCTTCATTGACTTATCCATTAATAACTTGTCATTAGTGACGCAACCAACGTACCCTACTTCCCTCCAACTATCTTCATGACAGTTTTTGTCAGCAAATATAAGTGCGCGAGTCATGACATGATTTAATGATAATATTCTAGTCAAGGACAATTACACATGATCATAGATAGAAATTTCTGATGACACCAATACATGAGAAATTACTACTGAGGGGTATGTTCTCTTAATCTCCCATCTTGGAGATTACCAAGTACGAACTCCGTGAGAGAGAGTCTCATATATTTATGAGTACTCGCACATGAAAGTCTGTATACTACATGTCCTATCAAAGTATGTCATCCAACTGTAGATATTTATTTAAGAATATTGTTATAGCATTTCAAGGTTCTCATAATAGCGGGGATCTTCCACAACCTTTTTAATGCAACAAATATTCCCAGACGTTATTATATTATAATCATGTAGAACAATGAAAAATATATAATAAGTGTTCATTCATGTAATCAAAGTATAAATAGTTGGTTCTCAAGACACCCACTCTAACAAACTCCGACTTGGATGAGATCCAACTGCCTACAACTTTTAGTCCACTAGACCTCACATGATGATCATGTTTTTGTTGAGTCAAAGATTTAGCCAAGGGGCCTGCCACGTTGTCTTCCATGGAAATACTGCTCACTGAAACTTCACCTCTCTGAGAAAAACTCCTCAAGAGATGATACTTATGAAGTATGTGATTTTTTCTACTGATGTGACCATGGCTCTTTTTCAAGTTCCACCACTGTAGTATTATGACAATAGAGTGTGATAGGATCATTACAGGTTGGTAATACATCCAGATCTTGGACAAAGATTCGCATATATAATGCTTCTTTAGCTACCTCAGAAGCTACGATATACTGGAACTCTACTGTAGAATCTGCGGCCCCACCTTGCTTTGAGCTCTTCCAGCTTACTTCACCTCTATTCAAATTGAAGATGTATCCAGTCTGTGACTTCAGGTCATCTTGATCAGTTGGAAACTAGAATCTACATGTCCTCTAATGACTAGTTCCTCATATCCTCCATAAACCAGGAACATATCCTTAGTACGCCTCAGATACTTAAGGATAATCTTGACTATCATCCAATGTCAGTCTTCTAGATCAGCTTGATATCTTCCTACCGCACGTAATTTGTAAGCAACATCTAGCCTTATACACAGCATATAATACATGACTGACCCAATCGCGGGTGCATAAGGGATCCTTGATATTTTAATTATATTCTCATGTGTCTGAGGAAACATTTTCTTGGAAAGATGAATGCCATGTGACACTGGAAACAATCCCCTCCTGGACCGTTCTATACTGAATCTCTTCAGTATCTTGTCAATGTATGTACTTTAACTCAGGACCAATATTCTCTTGGATCTATCACAATGGATCTTGATCCCAATAATATATGCTTCCCCGCTCAAGTATTTCATATAGAAGCATTTATCCAGCCATTCCCTAACTAAATCTATGATAGGTACTTCGTTTCCAATTAGTAATTTTTCATCAACATATACAATTAGGAAAATGACTACACTTCATATAAACCTTTTTTAGACACAAGGGTCACATTCTTTCTTAACAAAGCCAAATCTCATTAAAGCTTTATCAAAATGAATGTTCCATGACCTTGATTCTTTCTTTAATCCATAAATGGATTTCTGCAACTTGCATACCTTGTTGGTATCCTTTAGAGTCACAAACCCTTCAAGTTGTGTCATGTAAACATCTAATTGGAGGTTCCCGTTATGGAATGATTTTTTGACATCCATTAGCCAAATTTCTAGTTATGGTAACTGACAATGTCCATTATGATTTTGATGGATTTCACCATCACAACCAATGAAAGGGTTTCATCATAGTCAATTCCTTGATTCTGTCTATTACCTTTTGTAACCAGTCATGCCTTATAGGTGATGACTTGTCCCTCCATGTCCATTTTCTTCTTGAATACGCATTTACTACAAACAATATTTACATCAACTATAGGATATACCAAAATCCAAACTTGGTTTTGGTACATGGAATCCGTTTCAAAATTCATGGCTTCTTGCCACTTGGAAACATCTGTGCCTTCAACTGCTTCCTTGTAGGTAAGAGGATCATCATTTTCAACCAATAATGAGTCACCATCCTCGGTGACAAGAAAACCATATCGTTCTGGTTCTCCCACCTCTCTCGTGATCCTACGCAGTTCATGTGTCTCTAGAATAGATTGTTCTTCCTTGGGGCTTTGTGAAATCTGTTCTTGTACCAACTCCTGTGTATCCTGAGCCTCAATTTCATCGAAGTCTATCTCACTCCGACTATCTCTTTTGGAGATATTCTCCCTCTCAAGGAATAGGCCATGTCTTGACACTATAACCTTTTAAACTAAAGGGTTGTATAGAAAATATACCCTTGTTTCCTTGGGATATCATATAAAGGTACACTTTGTGCCTCGGGGTGCATGTTTTTTACCTGAAGAGGCCTTAAAAAATGCTTCACTACCCCACACATGTAAATTTGATAACATGGCTTTGCGTTCACTCCATAACTTGTATGGAATACCATTTATCGATTTATTTGGTACTTGGTTTAGTATGTGTGCTATTGTTTGTAATGCATATCCCCAAAAGGATAATGGAAGACTCGCATGACTCATCATTGATATCACCATGTTTAACAAGGTGTGGTTCCTCCTTTCACTTACACCATTCCACTGAGGCGTGTAAGGAGGAGTTATTTGAGAGAGAATCCCAAACTCCCATAAGAAATCAACGAAGTCCTGATTAAGATATTCTCCTCGTCTATCTGAGCAAAGTTTCTTAATATTATTACCAAGATGGTTCTCAACTTCATTTTTGTATTCTTTGAACCGATCAAAAGAATCTAACGTATACCTCATTAAGTAAATGTATCCATATTTACTAAAATCATTAGTAAAAGTTATGAAGTATCAGAACCCAACCCTTGCTTCAACTGGAAATGGTCTACACACATCTGTGTTAACTAATTATAGAATCTATTTAGCCCTTTCACCTATCCCACTAATTGGGGCTTTGGTCATTTTTCCTTCTAGACACGCATGACATACACCAAGTGGTTTTAGTTCAGAAGAATCTAAATAATCATCTTGATGTAATTTTGTCAAACGTTTCTCATTGACATGAACTAACTAGTGATTCCAAAGTTGGGTGTGTTATGAGTCATGTGAATTAACTTTGTCATCGATTGCCATTACTTGATTTGTGTAGTCTAACACATAAAGGCCATTATATAAAGGTTCCCTACCAAAACAAATGATATCTTTCTAAAAGTAGCAACATTCATTTCCAAACTTTAAGATAAATCCATCAGTATCTAATCTAGATACTGAAATAATGCTTTTTGTTATAGAGGGTACATAATAACATCCTTTTAATACCAAGACCATCCCAGTAGGCAATGTGAGATGGTAGTCTTTGACAGCTACAACAGCGAGTCTAGCTCTGTTGGCTGCAAGCAGATCCACCTCACCTCGGTCAATATTTCTGAATATACATGGTTCATGTATTTGGATACATATATGAGCACCACAAGCAGTATCTAATACCCAATTGGTAGAAATAGATAGATTTCATTTGATAAAAAACGCACCTAAAGCTTCCCCTTGCTTCCTTGGCTAGGAGTAGTTTTTCTTCAAGTGGCCCTTCTTGCCACATGCGAAACAAATAGCCACATGTTCTCTTGCCTCTCCTTTGATCTTCCTTTTCATGGAAGGCCTTGAAGAATATTTGTTCTTAAATATATTCACCTTCCCTTACCTTTTATTCCCTATAAGGACATAAAGCTTTTCACGCTTCATATCATTGTCCACTTGGCGAATGAGGATAATAAGATCAGATAGAGACTTGTTAATGTTGTTCTTGTTGAAATTTCCAACAATGATAGAGAATCTCTGGGGGAGTGATGCAAGAATGAGACTGGTACCCAGTTCTTTGGGGATTTTAAACCCTAGAACCTCCAAGCGCTCAATGTATCCAATGATCTTGACTACATGAGGCCCAGCTGGGGCACCCTCTCCAAGATTTCTCTAAAATAGTGACTTGGAGATCTCAAACCTTTCCTTTCATGCTATCTCCTATAATAGACCACAGAGGTTCTCGAGCATGCTATTGGAATCCATGTCTTCATGAGACTTCATGAGATCACTAGATATTCGTGACATCTTCAAACATTAAAGGTCAATTTCATCGTTCAAATGTTGATCATATACCAGGAAATCTTCATCACTCGCCCCTTGGGTAGGCGAATCAGGAAGTGAGAACTCCAGCACGTAAAACTTTCATTCATGGAGTTGGATAACCTGAAGGCACCTAAACCATTCCTGAATGTTATTTCATGTGAGGATATTTCCTTTATCCAGAATTGATCACAGAAAAAATTTGGTTGATGAGTTTTTCATATTGATTCTACAAATTAAAAGATCAGATTTATCAGTGCCTTTTGATTACATTTTATGAAAAATTGTAAATTAATTTTTTAATTCTCCCACTATTTTATCACATCCCAATGACCCCCACCATTGAACTTGGAATGCCTATTTTCTATGACATTATAGTGGAAGGGATCCATATTCCCCTTCGCATAACCCCAACAAGGGTTGGTCAAGCTATTTAAAGGTATTTAGGTAGGCAGGTCATTGCCGACTGTGAGCTTACAGTTCCTTGATCTCTTGAGTGGACTCCCCAATCCTGAAATACTGACTTGGATTTCCTCAACACTTGCCTCCATTTTAATGCAAGTCTAGAAAGGGCTACTCCTTTTGATGTAAAATGTTTAAGTCAACCCAAAACTTTCATAAGAGCTTCCTTTATAAAAGTAACTGTCCCAACAATGGTTGGTCAAACACATTATTTTATTGAGTCATTCCCTTAATCAATTAACAGAAGGCTTGGTATGACTTAATATGGTATTTAAGGGATTTCAATACTATATGTGTTGTTTCTCATTATCACATGATTTTTAATATTAAGTGATGCTTGCTCAAGTGATTAACTATATTCTGATAATGTTTACGCATAGTCTAGTTTTTATTTTATTCCATATTTCATGCTTGTTTATTTCATTAACTATGTGATTGCAACAACACATACATAATAAATAAACTGTGCAATGAGACAGAAATAAAATAATATGGAATAATCATGCGCTTATATTGCTTTATTTTTTCTAGCGGTTTTGATATGCTAATCCGGACCTAGGAAAAAACACCTCGAACCTGATGGTTTGTATGTTGTAGCTCCCACCTGTCAACCTTTGTATCTTCTTGGGTTGGTTTCGCCTCAGCTTTGGATTTTGAACCATCTCCTCTATCTTGGGATATCCTACATTACATGGTGTTTACATTAAAGAAACCATGGGCATGTAGGCCCTATATTTTATTGGAAGAAGTCTCGCAGACCAACAAATTTAAATTAAATAAATTTAAATGAAACCATACACACACAAAATGGTCTTTGGTCTAGATCATGACTATTCATAACATGCAATGACATTTATGCATATTAAGTATTCAAATTCTTTTAATCATTTACTTATTCAAGATAAGTAGTTCTTGATTTAAATTAATTATGATCTTATAATTAATCAATTCCTTATCTTATATTCCTTTCTGAATTTCCTTGAGATTCTTCTTATCCATATTCCTTGTACGAGCCTTTGTACTTTGGAGGAAACATGGTGAAATTTCATTTCTATAAAGTAAACGACATGTAGGATATATGAAATGACATTTATTTGTTTTAACCCTTTATCCAAAGTACACGCCAGGGGATTTGGCGGGTTTTCTATACTTTGGAAATTTTGCAGTACACGACATGTAGATTAATCTAACACGGCATGTACTTCCTTGTTACACGGTTATTGACCTGTCAATACCATGTACACGGTTACACAGATTCTCCTCGTACACAGTTTCACCTAGGCCGGATCAGACTACACAGCGTGTTGATTCAACATACTCGCCGTGTAATCTGGTTTTCACATGCTGTTCAGTTCTGTTCAACATGGTGTATTAAAAAACTTAGGTATGATCAATTCACATGGCGTGGTTTTGTGGACTAGTACCAGTTTTTTAGCCTAAGTACATGGCGTGTAGATTTCACTACACGCCGTGTATTCTTGTGTTGTACAGACAGAATGAGTGGCTCCTCCAAATGAGTCCATCATTTTTATTTTAATGAATATTAAAATTAAAAGGTCATTTCTGTGATGTGAATCATGAAACAAACGTGGAAAAATAGATCTCTTTCGTTCAGTTTTATAAAATGGTTTATCTTGAATTGAATCAAATATAAATGCGTAAATTATCAATGAAAATTAAATAACTATAATCAAAATTTTAACCTCACTCTGATACCACTTGTAGGTCCTAGGCGCAGCAGAAGCTCGTGGGTGGATGTGCCCACTTGAATTATTTTCATTAGCAATGATTAATCCGGGATCAATACGACGATAAACGCCATACTCCACGGATTGAATCACAGAAATATACAAAGAAGAAGAATAGTCCCAGAACCAAAAAAGAGGATCATCATAGGTTGATTATAATTAATTTAATTCATTGAAAAGAAGTACCTTTTATGAAATTCTTTCTTCGTTGATATTTCTGATCACGTTTTGATGTGATTCTTCATTGTGTCGCTGAATCCAATTATAGACATCCTCTAATAGTGATCCAAATGTGCACCACGTATCTCTGGACATCTCCAAATGAATCTCCAGGAGCTAGTGTGGAGAAGCCTTTACTTGCATTTTCCACCTTAGATTGCCTTGATCCGATGGAGGAGGATCTCTTCCGGTCTTGAGATCGTTCTTGGAGGAAGGAGTTCTTTCGGCCTTCAGATAATTCTCTAGAATTGTTGTGCACAAAGATTAAGTAAATGTGTTGGGGTTCTGAGGATATTTATAATCAGGTTTGAGGTTATACAGTTATGACAATAAATAAATGTGTTACATGTTTTATTTATTTCATTAACTCTTATTGAAAACCCCCATGCTGAATCATTAATTCCTTGACATGCGCCCACACTGATTATAATAAATATCATTTAATAAAATGATATTATTTCCTCAAAATTCCAATTTGAAAAACTACAAAACGTGTAATCATTAACACAAGACGCGTACTCATTTTTCATTTTCTATTCCAAAATGAAAACTACACGGCGTGTACATTCAATGTACACAATGTGTATGTCTTGTTTTCATTTTATTCTTCCTCCAACATTTAAACGATTTAAGATTCCTTGAAAAATTATTAAACCACATATGGGAATAATATTTATTCTACATGAGATACTTGGATACACTTAGTGTGTGACCCTCTAGGCCTATTTCTCATTGGCATTAGGCGGGCTTTCCTAAAGTCCAAGATTACTGTCTAGCAAAGGGTCAAGGCACCAAAGAGAAAGAAGTTTACGCTATATTGACATGTCACCTCATATGAATGCTTACCGTGTAATTTAATCACTTTGTCTCAATATCTCATCAAGTAGGTTTCATGGCAGTTTCATAAACCAATATGCTTGATCCATTATTCTTTGAATTCTAGAAATAAACTCGTCGTGACACCATGACCATGGAATTTGGGAGACATTTCTATTTCAATCACAGGGACCGAGATATCTACATCCATAAATATGGAAGGGAAAAATCTTTCATCGACCTATCTATTAACAACATGTCATTCATGATGCACCGGACGTACCCTACTTCCCACTAACTGTCTACATGATGGTTTTCGTTAGAAAATCTAAGTGCGCGAGTCATGACATGAGTTAACGATAATATTCCAGTCTAAGGACCATTACACATGCTTGTAGATATCAATGTACGATGAAACCAAGACATGTAGAATTACTTCTGGTGGGTCTTTTCTCATAATCTCTCATCTTAGAGATTACCAAGTGCGAACTCCATGAGAGAGAGGCTCATCTTCTTACGAGTCCTCACACATGATGGTCTATATACTATTTGTCCTATCATAGTATTTCATCCAAATGTATAACTTTATTTAAAAATATTGTTATAGCGTTTCATGGTTCTCATCATAGTGGGGATCTTCCATGACCTTATTAATGCAACAAATATTCCAGGACATTATTATATTATATTCATGCAGAACAATGAACAATATATAATAAGTGTACATTCATGTAATCAAAGTATAAATAGTTGGTTCTCAAGACACCAACTCTAACATTAAACACTATTCACTTTAGTATTTACATTCCATGTCTGGAGAAGGTACATGTCTGCGTGGAGCTTCAAGGATACACATCATGTACCAGGGTACAAATGTCGTGTAATCCTCCATTTCTAACCTTTGAGGTATTTTTGTATTTTCACACCCAGGAGTCAAAAAATTTACACGCAATTAGTAAATTATGAGAATCATTCCACCTATATTGGGATGGTATTACCCTTGTGGTTATTTGAGGACTCCTAGGAGTCATTTCATGTTTTTAAAAATTGAGATGTTCTTCCTCTTGTAGTCAAATTTAGATTTATTCTAAGAGTGATACCCTTTGATCTAATATGGGACATCAACTATCTATCTTGACCAATTATTTTGTAGCTCTTATTTTAATGACACATACCTTGTGAGGTTTTCTCTTTTGGCCTTAGAGGATATGTAATTATTTTTTTTCAAGGATATAGTATAGGGTTCCTATACTTATATTTCAACCTAGAGGATTCCATGTAGGATACCTCTATCAAATTACTATTACTGAGGGTCCCCTGTGGGACACCCTCACTTATATACTAACCTAGGGAATCCCATGTAGGATCCCTCTACCTATTACTCTCCCTAATGATTCCATGTAGGATTCCTTTTCCTATGTATACTGTTTTGAGGATCCCATGTTGGATGAATCTATCTAAATACACAATTATTGAGGGTACCATATAGGAAATGTATTCTTACATACCTATATAAGGATTTCATGTACGAATACTCTATTTACATACCATTAGAGAATCCCATTTAAGATTTATCCTTTTACATTCGCTACTGAGGATCTTGAGTAAGTTGCCTTTACTTATTTATAGACCCCATGAATCCCAAGTAGGATTTCTCTTTAGTGTTATGACCTGAGGGGTCCAATGGGTTTCTTGGGGGTTTAATTTCCCTAAACTAGAGCATTGGGGGTTTGGGTGATGATGGTAGTGGGTTCCACCTTAGAACTCATACAAAAAATGTATGTTGTGAGGATATGGATGTAGTGGTCGGTTTAGGCATTCAACCACCCTCATTTTAATTTTTAAATTCACTTGATTACTACTGATGAAATGATTACTACAATAGGTGATTCCTATTTTTTTGGATGATGTTCCTGATGTGATGAAATTTCTTTTATTATGATTCTTATCTGTACTTACTAGGATCCAGTTTTGAGCCTTATTTTTTATGTTTTCAGGAATGGCGTCCCTATGTTATGATACTTGGGCATAATTTCCTTATGATTATGATATTCAATCATGAAATCCCTAATGATTACAATACTCGAGCAATGTGGATGAGTACACTCTACCCAATAATTTACTTGATCCTGTTGTTCAACATGGTACTCCTCATTGTCGAGGCAATATATACTCGATCTATGATTATTATTCATCAAGTGATGCCTAGGATGATCCCAAGGGTCGGGTGGATGAATCATTAGTACATCACCCAAATTTAATTCCTAGGGATGGGGATATTGATCCATTTATATGAATGGATACCAATCATGTACTTGTATACAAATAGAATTCATTTTACAAAATGCCTAAGGGTCAACACCTTAGGGGTTATTCTCAATGGAATGATTTTATATAGACTAAGACCTAGGATTTAGACATCAAATTTGATTCAGATTGATATAATGTTGTGGAATCCATATCTATGGCCTTTTATATAATTTTACCTCAATATATGAAATTATTCATTATAGTGATTGGAGTAGAGTACAAGTGAGCACATGGTTAAGACATATATCCCATTGTGGTGATGTAGCTTTCTCAAATAAATTTTCAGAGAAGGTTGATGCAGGTATTGTTGGTCAGGATTAAAGACCCAGGGATTGAATTTATCTTACAAGAATTGAGTGAAATGATATCCAAATCAATGTCTTTTTCATTATATGTCCAGACGATTGGGATTATGGACCCAAGGATCGACTACTACTATTTCTTTTACTTCTTCATCTTACTCATGTATATATATATTTATTTATAGATACATATTTATGGGAATATATATAAACACACACATATAAATACATATATACCTGAAATAAAATTTCCCAGTTGATTGGGATCATGGATCCAAGGATCAACTATGGTTTCACCTATCTTATATTATTTATTATATGATGTTATGTCTCGGCTAGGATAAAAATATTGCATGATCATGAATATTTGACAAAATATTTATACGTTCATTATTGGGGTAGCCTACTATGATTATTTCATACCCCTTTACATTAAATTCAGTATGTCTGTAGACCTTATATCTTTTTTTAGGTTGAGAACATATTAAACGATGGATAGGGTCAGGCCCATGGTTGCATGGCCAAGAAAAGTTTCTCGTGTTGTGATTAGGCTGGAGGAGCTTAGTAGTGTCTTGTAGACTAGGTATGTAGTCTAGCATAGAGTAAATAGGATATATGTGTACTTTTATTTCAATTTTTTTATATAACCCTTCATGTATGGTCTAAATAGTGGGTGATCAGTGTTGTATACATGAAAGGGATATTCAAACTTTTAAAAAAGTTCATTTTTTATTTCAAACTACTTTTATTTCATTTTATTTACTAATTATGAACTGTATTTATTTAGTAATTTGGATTATATCTATTTAGTTACATTGTTTTTACTCTAATATAATGTAATAGTATCTCCACAAACATAACTTAGGCCCTCGTTGCTAGTCAAAATCATCTAGCATATAAAGAGATATGATTGAGGCCTAGTGGAGAACTACTCAGAGCACTTTATTAGTGGAATCCAGGATGAGACATTAAAAAGTGGTATCATAGGTGTTTCTTCATTATTGTATTAATATTTGGAATGTGGAAGATAGGGTTATAAGTAAGGTGTTGGAACTTGTTACAAATATTAGAATGGTGTGTTGAAAACACCTATTCCGGTAAGAAGTCATGGATAAAAGGGATGTGGGATTATTTTTCTAATATATGATGTTACAGTTGTAAAAATATTTCCCTGATTAATGAACATTTTTTTGGATATTATGATTTTTTATAGATTATTGGATCTTTCCCATTGAAAAGATGCCAATGATTTATTTTTGACTCTTGTATGGTGAAGGAAAGAGCTATCTCATGCATCATATTTGGCACACATGATTCACATTTTATAGGCCTAGTAGTGTGTGACTATTACTGAAGATAGAGAATAATTGTTTAAAGTTTCAAAAAACCTAATTGGGGTTTTACCATATAGGTTTTGGGTGGAATTATACTTTATTAGAGTGATTTGATATATATATATATATTTGATGGAAGGCTTTGTGGATATAAAGTGAGTCATTTTGTGGTGAGTTTAATGACTCAATCCTCATGAATAGGGGTTTCAGTGACTTTAGTAGGTTAATAGGGCACATTATTCCCATGTGTTAGACCCCTTGTAGGGTCTTGTTTCTTGGTTCAATTATTTAATGTGCCATCAGCAAAATATACACTTGTATAGTTTAAAATGAAATTCTACTTAACTAAATCGTAATTGCGGTATGACAGGGATTGTTGATATGATGTTGTAGGCATACAGTTGGTTGTCATATGTAAACTTTGGCATTTTATGCCTTCACTTTTAGTTAGAATGTTTCTAGAAAACTAGACCTTGAGGAGGTATTACCATATATAGATGTCTAGAGAGTATCAGTTCATCATTCCTTATTCATTATATCCTGATACTATATGGGGAAATACCCATATGAGGATGATCAGTGAGGATCAGTTCCCTATTAATCCATATTGATAGTTTTGACCCTCATATGTTTGTGTTATCTTTACCTAACTTATCGAGGTTTAATCTTTAGGATTGATGGTTTGACGTAGTGATCTTGTTGTGAGACTTGTTTAGTAGGGATATATGTGAGACCTGGAGGCCCTTATCTTAGAATTAAAACCTTTTAGGTGGGATTTTCTTTTGATCAAGTGTAACCCATGAGAGAATGGTTTTACAATGTTAATGATTCCTTTTTAGGAAATGATCTTGGTTGTATGATCATTTTCAGACCAAAGATTGATTAGTTCTTGAATTTTTTGATATAGGTATGGTGATTCTGTCTATTTCTAAGAATGAACCTGGGGTGATTATTTTTCGATATTGGCATGGGTTTGTAGGACTTTTCAGGTACATGGACCTATTGAATAATTTTTTTCACTATTGCTAATGTAGTCAGAGTGCGGGTAGAAATTTGTGAATGGAAGGATGTTGGGGGATGAGTGGTCATCGAAGAAGTAATGGAATGGGTAAGGTGCCTTATTTTTAAGAGTAGTACCAAGGAAGATTATAGATTAATGAGGCTCACACATCATCTAGCATGGAAAACATAGCCTTGTGATGAATGATCCATGAGAGCGCGAGTTGGGTGATAATGGCTTGCATCAGGTACGTGTGGTTCAATATAAATAGTAAATTAGTGAGTAGACATATGTGATCCAAAGACCAATATTTTTAATACTTTCTATGGGACCAATTTCTGGGTAGTTCTGATTACATAGAGAATTTACATCCATTGTAGTGGAGATATCAAAAATGAATCAGGAAGTGGAATACAGTTGGAACACGTTTGTACCTAGACACTTATTTTTGGGAGATGTTGTTTTAGGAGTTGGTTAAAGGAAAGTGAATCCAATTTGATGTGATCATGGATCATGAGATCTATACACAACTTTAGATGAAATATTAGTGTACTCTTATTTAGATAAGATCATTCGCTATCTTGAAATCATCCTAAGAATGTTGATAGAGAGTCAAATTTATACCAATATTATTAAATTTTCTTTTATGGTTTTGAAATGAAACCAATTGAGACTATTCTCAAGGAATGATATAAGGTAATCCATATGGCGGGGAGTTCAACATCAGATATTTTAGGGTTTTGAACCTCATTTTTAGTTGAAATTCATTGTTTTTAATGGGATGTTCACCTTTGAGTTTAATTATGACATGATGATATGGGTATTATTATTGCTAGGAGTACCAGATAAGCCACAATTGAATATCTCCCATGTAACATAGTTGTGTATGATTTGAGACTTTTTTTTTGAAAATAAATATGACATATATGTTTTCAGATACTCAGGATAAGAGCATGGCTTTGTTTGACCACCCAAGTCTTCTCGGGGGTGAGAAGTGTTATGGTGGGGAGACAATAAGGACCCATGTTTTTTTGACTGAATTTTTTTTGTAGAAATTTTAATTTATTCTATAGGATGATTATAAGGAAAAAATTTCATTTTCCCCAAGCATATGACCTTATATAATTTTTTTTGACAATTCCCTTGGTCTATAAATAGGGTTTTTACCCTAGTACAAAAGTTTTATAGAATCTTAAGCCATTCAAATATTAGTGGAATAATTAATTATTAGTTTATTAAATATTAATTTATTCATTCTCATTGATTTATTTATATAATTTGAATGGAGTGTTAGATTTAGTTTTCATACTCTCCTTATATTCTAGAATGGGTATTTTTTCCTTAGAGGGGCATAAACTCATGTTGGGTGTTGGTTCTAGGCTTGTGCCTCTTTTTCATTTTCTTTTTTTCCCTTACTTTCCTTTTTTTTTGGTTTTCTACTATTCTCCTCCCCTTTGGATTCTCGAATGCACCCCCTTGTGGTATTCCTCCCATGACACATTACCGATAATGAAAGGTAGAGTGGGAGAGATAGATATTGAGTGGGATAATAAGGGAGGTACCACTGTAGATCTCAAGAGGAGCCAAATCATCATGTGATAATCGTAGATTATGGAAATGAGTGATGCTTTGGTGGATTCCACCCAAAGATAAACTATTTTTATGTATTTCCATAAATCTTCACATATTTAACTTTATCAACTTTTAAGGCCTTATTACCACTACTTAGGAGATCTAGTGGGTCGATTTATACCTTTTGAGGATAAAATTGGGGTTTCAGGCCAAATTGATGGGTTTTCTATTTTTAAATCCTTATCACACAATGTGTGGTTTAGGAACACATGACAAGTGTTCATATCATTAAGGGAAGATAATATTTTTGAAAGTACATGCCATGTATAGTGTATATACACCGTGTACTAGGAATTAATAATGTGGCCGATTAACTGGTCAGACAACCTGTTTCTGACGCTTTCGCTAGGGCGCGTGTGTCCATCACGTTTCGAGGACGTCGGCACTGTTCTGTTGCCCCATATTCCCACTTTCCAAAGGCGGGCGACATTCGCTCCTTATTCAAGGATGTATGCTCCTTGATTGAAACAGGATGATCAGATGTTGGTTCTTCCTTCTATGGATTCCTCCTCGAAATTCATCACCTAATCCAGGTCTCCCTTATAGATTAAGACGTAGTTCGTGAAACTCTTCCTAGTGCCATGTTTCTATGAATGCCGGTTAATTACTCTACTTATTTCAGGACATTTAAGGGTTCCGGTCTGGGAAGCAACCTTCAGTTGGGGGAGTTGTCACATTAAGGCATCACTGGTGTGTTTGGACGGTGGGGAATTGGCGGGTCTGTCTTTTTTCTCTTATTATAGGGCTTCTCGAGGGTGCGGAAGCCCGAGGCATCCCAAATCGAGCATGGGGAATCATATTCCATAGGCATGTATCTGAGGTTTTCCTTATCTTCCTATGTTTAACATGGTGTATTCCACAAGTTTAACATCCAGCGGAGATGGATCGGGCTGATCATAACACTAGCTAGAGTGGATCAGATTGAAGAACCCCCTTGAGGGAACACTGATATTGGGGCCAACACGTGGGCGGCATCCTGAATACTATGGAGGGGAATGGGGTTGCATGATCTCACCAGGATGTGGCGGCCCGGGTAAGAATTAGGATGGATGATGGTTTTGGTCTTGATCCTTGAAGAGACTTCATACGTATCCCCGTAGTAGGGAATCAAAGTCCACGTAGTTCGAGTGGTGGGTGTGTCGGCGAACCGATGTGAAGATGGGGCCGGAATGACCGGGTGGTGGGCTTGAACCTCATGAGGCTTCCTACGTACAATTCCTTGACATGAATCAAAGTCCACATAGTTTAGGTGGTGGGCGTGTCGGCAAACTGACATGAAGATGGACTGAGGGTCTGATTGGTGCTGGGCTTGAACCTCGTGAGGATTCCTACGTACCGTGGCTTGACATGGATCAAATTCCTCGTAGTTCAGGTGGGATTCCGGTGAACCGATGTGAATAAGGACCTTGGTCCAAGTGGATAATGGCTTGAACCTTGTGAGGCTTCCTACGTTCCATGCCTTAGCACAGATCAAAGTCCCCATAGTTCTGGTATATAGTTTAACGTCATGCGGGACAGGGGCATTTGGGGCTTATTCTCTGAGGCGGCCCATTGTGTGTCATGGTCGGTGCTCACTCTAAGCTCACGGGAGTCATGCTCAGTGTGAGAAACAAGAGGTTGAAGTGACTTAATGATCACGTCGTGAAGGTTGCATCCATGGGAAGCGAATAGGGGCTTATGCATTGAGCAGCCCAAGGTGTCAGGACATACTTCAGGAAGGAGGCCTGAGGGTGAAAAAGCACAGTGGGAGAGGGACTTGGGACTGAAGAAAAGAGGAGCCCCATTCCATATCACATCCTTCGCTGGCCTTGGCACTGAGGAAGTGGGGAGGGGCAGGGGTGGTGCCTCATGCAAGAAAAACTAGGGTCTTACACCAAGGTGGATGCCCTTCTCCCATGAAAAAATTCCACTCCCATAAAGAGGATGTAATCCCCTATGGAGACCAGGGGGTGGAGAATGTCCAAGGTGGGGGCACCCCGCGTGAGAGGCATGTGGCGATTTCACAGTTTAACGTCATGTGTTGAGGACGAGGGTGATTGGCAGTTTAACATCCTCCAGCTCAGATGAGGTGGGTTTACTCCACTCCCCTAGGACTTTCATAACTGGTACCCTCTACTCCTTGTGGGAGGGAAGGTACTAGAAATGCCATGGTGAAGGGGAGGTGGAATGAGCGAACCATCAAGAGGTCCACATTAGCGTGGATATGTGAAGAAGAAATATCCATTAGCATGCCTATGAGAAGAAGCATTAGGTGAAGCAACAATACCGGCGGTATAATCCAGAGGACTGTGAAGTCACATCATGAAAACCTGGAGGGTGGCACGGGAAAAGGAATTTCCAAGAAGAGGGGTCCATAGGCAGGGGTCTTGTAGAGCTCGGTTGTTCTGCGTGGTGGAGGGAACTTGTGAAGGGATGTGCTTTGAAAATTGGGGTGCCTTATCCTTAGCATGGGGTGGAGGTGAAAATGGGAGGTCCTTTGCGAAGTGGATAGGTATTCACGGAGCACTACCTCGCGGAGCACAAGCACCTCGCGAAGTGAAGTGTTGTGAAGCAATGTGCTTCGTGAAGTACAGTGACCCTGCCTTGGCATGTGCATCATGTGTACATGTGGGGTGTTTCACGAAGTATAAACGCTCCAAGACAACCCAAGTCCCCTTGGAGATCCCCTACCTTTGCTAAAGCCCTTAGGCTTCAAAAATGGAATCCTTCTCAGAAGTGGGGATCAAAAAGAGACAATGCGGAGGCACCTTGCGAAGAAAAAATACCTTACATAGCTCATGATTCCCAGAGAAAAGGTGCTTCATGATTTGGGAGCTGAGGAACAAAAAGGTCAGATTGTCCATCCATTGGGCTTGGGGGGAGCCCAGTATTTATAAGCAACAGGCGCCATGAAGCAGAGCTAACGCGGTGCGAAGGGGTCTTTGGTTGCTTCGCGGAGGGTCGGGAATGTCAAATGCGTTCGCCGAGGGGTCTACCTCCTTTATTCGCGGAGGGTTCGTGAACATTAAATGTGTTCACAGAGGGGTCCACCTCCTTGCTTCGTGGCGGGTTCACGAATGTTAGGGGCGTTTGCGGAGCATCCCACCTCATTTGCTTTGCGGTGGCCGCGTTGCTTGGGGGGACTCTGCGAAGTGGCATCACGAGGCTGGTCATAGGGCCTATTTCTATTCTTTCTTTTCTTCCAACATTTTGGCGCCAACAAATGCTCCCCCTCAGACTTGGATCCACAGAGAAATAAAGAGTCGAAGTGTTAGGGTCAATCACCAAAATCATCAGCCGGTTGTGAAGATGGATCACGAAGAGGGCTCGTGAGGTGGACGGCCGACGCGCAGGCCGAGCACGCCACGAAGCACGGCACGATCTGGATGCGCCATGAAGCACCGAAGGCCGCCGCCTATAAATATGGGAGGCTGACATCTCTTTTTTCCTTTCCCTTCTCCATGATTTTTTCATTTTGCGCTCTTGATTCGCAATACTCCACGTACTCCGCTCCTGCTCTCCACTAATCAGTCTTCACGGCGAACCGCGAGTCTTTGACTCCAAGCCTATCTCCTGGCCATTCGAGGTGGAGTCTTGGTAGCAAGGGTGGATCGCGGGCCTCTCTGTGAGCTGTACACGCCACACAATTTTGCGAGGAAATTATGGTGCGTGTAGCAACTAACTCTGCGGGTCTACTAGGAGGTGTGCCACGAGGAGCACCTGTGTGTGATGAGGAAATTGTTGCTCATGTTCACACGTAAAGACCGGAAAATGCAAAATGCATTACATCTGCATACTTCCCCCTTCGGACTAGTGAAGGAGTACTCCATAAGCTGGGAGGCAGTTTATCCGGGGGAAATGCGGAAGCAGCCAACTATTCAAGCTGGTGATAGCGGGCCTTCCCTATCTTAAGGCTGGGGTCGGAAGGCGGAAAGGGCCTCTCGCAGTGGCGGGCCTACCGTGGCAGCAAGACCTGCACCAGCTAATGGTGAGGCAACGAAGGAAGATCCAACAACGACAGTGGATTCGATGGCCCCAGAAGAGTAGATCCATCTTGAGGGGCGGCCACCGAGGGTATTCCGCTGGATATCCACTCAGGCCCCGGGGAAACGGCTACACCATATTGACATGCCAGAAAATCCTGTTTTCCCGGAGGCCTCAGACATCTAAGATGTCAACAGGGAATTCCTCGGACCACCTGAGATATGGAAACACCTAGACCGTCTCAGGATGGATTTACCAGGTATAGGCCCTGTTTGGGCCGGTTTCACAGTGTGTCCGGTAGAGGTGGAGCAATATCTAGATGAGCTGGAGGACTTTGTACATTACAGGGGTACACCGCGTCCAATGATAGACCGGGTGAGGGTACAGCTGGAACATATGGTTCCCCCACAGCTGTCCACCGCTAAGCTGAGAGATCACTTCCCCCTACTGGAAGAATCAGACAAATCCTCTTGGGGGGATGAGGCTGGTGGAGGGAGCCCGTTGGAGGAAGGTAAAGTCAGCGATCAAGACTCAGGTCTCGATGATTTTGCAGAGGATCTCAAGGTGAAATTCCAAGTTTCTTTCCTCAGGGTCTGATCTTAGGTCATTATGGATTTCTTACCAACATCAGAACCGTGTAGGAGGACCTTGTGCATAGACCTCGTTCTCTCCCCTCAGTGGGTGCTGATGTAGGACCCTCGGATCTCGCACCTATGGATGCATCTAGTTCTGTGTCTGTCGGGACTAGGAAACCTGAGGTGGATCCTCTAGAATATCCGGACCTTCCGACAATATATGGAGATCCACGATTCGGGGTCCCGTCAACATCAACTTAGGAGAATCACTAGGAGTCAATCTCTATAAGTCCCCTCCACTAAATTCGTTACTTCCGCACGTTGATCGTTCCAACTGATGTCCATGACCTTATCTGTCACGTACAGTTCTTCGACTGGCATGGGCCGCTGTGGCGAGGTTGGTCGGGATTTCTGGCAGCGCTCCTCCTAGGGGCATGCCAGTAATCATAGAGATAGTTACCCATCCCACCTGAGCTATAGAACTACCTATCATTGGTGGGACCACCAGCAGGGTCTTGCCTGAGGTTATTGAGGTGGGGTCCGATGATGAGGATCGACCAGTCAACCCGACTCCTGCCATGCCTAATCTGATGCCTGATGTCATGCCTAATCCAATGCAAGACACAGATCCTGCCGATGATTTCTTGAGGGTGTATCCTACATATGAGCCTGCCAACCGCACGGACTTGGATGAGATGGACTCTGATGAAGAGGACAACGATATAGTCCGTTGCTGATCATGGAAGCTGAATGTGAGTTTTATCGAAAAGACCCCCCCCCAGGAATTATGGCTGGATAGGATGGAAAGACTTCGCTCACAGTTACACAAAATGTGTTCTGGGGGAGTGGATGCCCAGTTCCCTCATCTTCTCATCTGAGATCTTATGGAAGAAAAGATCTGGGAGTATGATCGCGGCCTCAGAGTGGGCTGGAAGCGAAGGAAGGAAATGAACATCAAGATGATCCAGGAGGCTGAAAATGATATCCAACAACTACAGATCTGGTAGGATGAGCACTCAGCCTCTCTTAATTCACAATCAGAGCTGACCTTGCGATTAAAGGCCCAGATGGAAGAGGTAGAAAAGCATATGAGACAAGCTTCAGATGAAATGGTAGTCATTTAGGCTGATGTAGAGCGGTCCCAAACTGAGGCTAATGAATTTCACCCCATCACTGCTGAGGAGGAGCGGGAGTTGAGCCAGTGACAGCAACTCCTGGATGCCACAAGTTGGAGGGTGGAAGAACTGCAACTCTCTTTTGACGGGGTCAACCCGTCCATGGGAGGGATAAACCCCCCGAGTGCTATAAGGATCACAAACTCTCAAACTTACTTTAATGTTTTGATTTATTTGATTCCATATCATACATGAGTTTCGGTATCGAGGATGGATTCATACGCATATGTTATATTCATGAAATGTCCAGTAGTCAGTCCCAAAGCTCACATGGTTCGATCCCAATGTGAGAATCAAGGGGTGATCGCCATGATATTCCATCTGAATATAATGCGTCGACCAAGATTTGGCTATCTGGGGTTTAAGTAACCAATCCATATCCTCCAAGAAGACATGGGAGAGGCCCAATCAAAGGATTAAGACCTCAGAAAAATCGACGAGCCTTTCTTCTGATGCGCTCTGGTGCACGAGCGGGGTAACGCCAGGGGCGTTGAGATTAGTCCGAACATAGGGAAGTGGAAGGTGCGAATCATGATACCCAAAATCCGGAACACTATGGGCGGTGGTGTGACAGTAAAGGATAAATATTGACCATGTTCGAAACACAATATCCTTATTGTGTTAGCCTGAAGTGAGGATGAATCATGATGTATGACTGCTGACAATGTTTGAAACACGGGGCCTGACTCAAAATTCCATCCATTTGTCTTCCAGAACATTGGACCAAGAACGTAGGTGATCCATAGGCCGGTAATCCATAGTGTTAGGGGGTTCCTCCAGAAGTGAAAAAGGAAGAGGGTCCGAATAAAGGGCATGCAAAGCGTGAAGGGTGGAGTGATGGTTTGTTTGAACAGAATCCAATACTCTTGAAATTACACCATCATGGTGGAAGAACACTAGACGACGTATCGTTCTGATCATGGATCATTCCTTATTTTATATAGGTCCTCTCTAGCGAGGAATCTGTCACTTCATAATGTCATCTTGGGGCATCCCGAACTTGTTCAGGGTAGAGTTATAGTTGTATGGTTCCCTACAGGGGGTCCGTCCACGGGGCCAGAAAGGGGGAATAACAGGATTTATGATTCCTGGGGCTGGACCCTAGACGAAATATCGGGGTGTCTCTACATATACCTTAAGGATGGGAATCAATCCACATGTAGTTCTTGAAGAATAGTTTAACTTCATGAGGGACGAGGAGAAGCCTGGTTGTACCGGTATATATCCCACCAAAACTACTAAGCCCACGCGAGTCATGCTCGATGTGGGAAATAATAAGTAATGGGGAAATCTACCGACACTGGAAGGGGTAGGTTAGGGAGAAGGGACTCTCAGTTAATACCAGCCCAATGATGCTAAAAAATCTTTGTAGCACACCTAGACGCGTGAAGAGATAAATACATGTATACCGGAATTCCACTTGATCATGAAGAAGTGGAAATGCATGAATCATGATACTCGCAATCTAGATCATAATGATGGCAGTGTGGTGATGTAGGATAACTGTTGACCATGGTGGAAACACAACATCCGTATCGCGTTATCCTAGAATGGGGACAATCAAATGAGGGTCGACTGTTGACAATGTTCGAAACATGGGACCTTTCACAAATTTCATACAAGATCCTTAGGGATGTTGGCCCGAAACGATAGGAGATCCCTTAGGACCATCATCCATGGAGAACCCTTAAGCCTAGAATCCATGTCATCGGAGGTTCCTTTTGGATGTGGAAGAGGATGATGATCCAAATAGCGGGCCCACGAAGCTTGGACATGGAATGGGAGGAATGTATCCATGAAAATTCCACACTTCGGGCTCTTTGTCAAAATGAATCTGAATACGTCAACGAGACGTATTAGATAGAGGGATTCGAGTCCCTTCCCATAGGGAGATCTTATTTTAGTGTCATAGAATTCGGACCATGGATGGGAGGAAATGCGGGAGACTCATGATGAGAAATTACAACAACCCGACGCGAATGGGAACCGGGGGTTCCGACCACCACAAGTTCTTTGGGAGAGGATTTAGGTCATGGGACCCAAAACGAGAGTTGAGCTGGGCCTGAGGAAAAGTGAAAAGGCATTCCTACGTACCCCATAAGGATGTGGATCAAGATACACATAGTTCTTGAAGAGGGGTCACGATGAGGTACCAGTGCCAAGGATAAAAGGGGCGTGCGGGTGTCACCCATGCCCCAAAAGAAGCGGTATTTGATAAATCTTGTTGGTCCTTTAAGGTGAGTGGTTTTTTTGTGAAGTGACAAGCCTAGGGTAGCAGGCCCTAGCATCGCCACAAGAGTCAAGCCGTAACAGGCGTTGAAAAATGGCATGGCGTATGACCAATACCCAACGTGATGTCCTCTATGATGAGGTCATCACAATGTAGTGTTGTTTTTCTTCATGCGACCAGGATGATAATGTCAGAGTTTAGGGTCTTGTGATAGGACCAAGCATGCATTTTAACGTCATGTACTGCAGACGTATCAGAGACGATGATGTGTGGGGAATGTGTATGGTTCCATAAATCATAACCGACGTGAATGGGGAAATGATCCCACATCACACTGTACATAATTACGAGAGGGGAAACTCGGGCCAAGGGGCACAAAAAGGGGTGAATGTGAATGGGGCCAGAGAAACTAGTTCCCAGATGAGCTGGACCCGAAAATGAGACATCCGGGTGGTCCTACATATCCCATAAGGATGGGAATCAAGCTACATGTAGTTCTAGGGGCATCCTTTCAATGTCGTGCGGGACAGGAAAGAAGAGGGATAATTCTTAGAACACGGTGCGCATGGTGCGACTATTGCAAACCAAACGTGAATGAGGACATAATCCCATACCATACCACGTGGTCCCATAATCAATGTCCTGAAGGTGGGACAGAAAAGACAAATTAGTAGAACTCAAGCTGGACCCAAGGTCAAAAGGTCTAGGAATTCCTACATATCCTATTAGGATGGGAATCAAGTCCTATGTTGTTTTGAGGAGATCTTAGTTTATGGTCTTAAAGCTCAGACCATGGAGAGATGGCAGCTTTCCAAGTAAGCGCAGACCTCAAACCGATCCCTAAACCCATGTGAGTCAAACTCGGCGTGGGAAACAAGGGAGGAATATCTTTATTACAATAACCAGAACACCCATCAAAGGGAAATCAGTGTGGAGCCCCGAATGACGCCCTTACCGTGGCTTTGTTCCCCTGACGTGAAGATGCACACTAAGGAATAGTTTCAAGAGTGTTGGGGGGGGGGGAATTGGACATGATGAGGTGGAGAAGGATGTGAATCATGTAACTGACACTTTGGGCTTAATGGGGTTGGCGTGGCGATGGAGGATGACTATTAACCATGGCGTAAAAGCAGTATATATATCGTGTTAGCCTGAAGTGGGAACAAAAAATGAGCATCGACCACTGACCATACTCACAATGTGGGATTTGAATCAATTTTTTGTCTAAATCCCTTGGGGGAATTGTCCCATAACGGTAGGAGAGCCCTTAGGCGTGGTATCCATGCAGTTTTTTGGGGTCTCTCCGGGTGTGAAATGCAATGGAAGCCCTAATGAAGGGGAACATGAATCCTGGGAAATGGGTGGAAGCATGTTCGATAAAAATCCGGAATTCCAGGTACTAAACCAGAGTACCCTTTAGAACATTGATGAACTGCCGAAGAGGTTCGACGTGGATGCTTAGGAGGGAGAGGTACATGGAGTGGTCATTACAAGACCGGCATAAATGAGGATAGAATCCCATGTCACGCCATATACTTCCCTCTCTAGGGAAGGGTAGGCCAAGGGACCAAGGTGAAATTTAGATTTTTGGGATATGGGGCTGGACCTGATGTCTAGACATTTGAGTGGTCCTACATATCCCAGAAGGATGGGAATCAAGCCACACATAGTTCTTGAAGACACTCGGGGGGTAAGATACCCCCAAGAGGGGGGTGTACGGAACTTGAATGAGGACATAATCCCATACCACACCATACTCTCCCATAATAGAACCTGGTCCAGGGGCCCAAAAGGAAAAAGGGCCTAAGGCTGGGCCTCAGTCAGGAAGGCCAGACCTACTTGCAGTTTAACATCTTGCAGTAAGGACGAGGAGGGGAATAGGATTCCCTAGACAAGGGAGTTATACAACACAATGAGTAACCTGACATGAATGAGGACATAATCCCACACCACGCCATACACACTGGTTAAGAACTTAGGCTAGGGCTCAAGAAGGCCAAGGGGCCTAAGGCTGGGCCTTGGTCAGGAAGGCCCGACCAGTTGCAGTGTAACCTCTTGTAGTGAGGACGAAGAGAGAATAAGTTGTCTCATCCAGGGATGTGTATGACACGGTGATTAAGCTGATGTGAATGAGGACATAATCCCACACCACACCATACACTCTGGGTAAGAACTTGGGATAGGGCCCGAGAAGGCTAAGCAGCCTGAGGCTGGGCCTCAGTCAGAAAGGCCTGGCCAGTTTGTAGTTTAACGTCTTGTAGTGAGGATGAAGAGAGAATAAGTTGTCTCTTCCATGGTTGTGTACGGTATGGTGAGTAACCCGATGTGAATGAGGACATAATACCACACCACACCGTACACTCCAGGTAAGAACTTGGGCTAGGGCCCAAGACGGCCAAGGGGCCTGAGGCTCGGGCTCAGTCAGGAAGGCCTGACCATCGTGCATGGTTACCACCTCATCACAACTCCCAAGACCATGTGAGAAATGCTCGATGTGGGAAACAAGGAGCTGGTCTCGGATCTCCCCGTCATATGGGGAACTACAACCTGGCTTTTCCCAAAGGGATTTTATCACTTGGAGATACAATGGGGCAGAATGAACCACTACACTCAATGTTTGGGATATCTTGGGGTGGTTCCAATGTCGTAGGACAACTATTGACCATGTTCGAAACACAGCTTACCTATAATGACCTGAAATGGAAGCAACAAATGAGCATCGACTGCTGACCATATTCGCAATGCGAGACTTGTATCGGCTTGTTTCTCAACATCCTCTAGGGCGTTGGCCCGAAGTGGTAAGAGAGACTTTAGGCCTATCATTCATACCATTCGGGGGCCCTTCTGAACGGGGAAGCTGATGTAATCCCAATCAATGGAGTGGGTGAAGCATATATACACCCATCTTTGAAAGAGGTGAACGTCGCCAAGGAGTGGGACATATAGCTGGATCGAGATTAGCTCGACACGAATAGAGGATAAATTTCACCCTTTACAAACATCTTGAACAAGGGTAAAGGTTCTGACATTTGGGATGGGCCAACAGAAAAAATTTATGGGTGTTCCTATGTGTCCCATGTGTATGGGAATCAAGTCATATATATTTCTTAAAGTCCATGCAGTCTAACGTAATGTGGTGAAGATGTGGGAGGATAGAAGAACGAGAGTGGGCACATGGTGTGACCAATATAACCCTACTATGAGTGGGGATGAGGGAGCCCATATCATGTAAGTATCCTCCGAGAGAACTATATCCAGGGGGATAGTTGAAAGAGAATAGTTTGGGGCTAGGCTCAAAATGAAGCATCTGAGAGTTCCTACAAATCCCATAAGGATGGGAATCAAACCATACATAGTTCTCAAGATGCAGTTTAATGTCATGCAGGATGATGCATAGTTTAATGTCGTGCAGTACTGGACATTTTAAGGTCATGTAGAACTGTGAGGCTCAAGAAAAATATTGCTTGAGGAACATGGCATTGGTGGGAGGAGTTATACGCTCACCATCCACAGTAACCAGGGAATACACGCCATTGGAGTTAACCATGTGAATGATGTAAGGTCCCTCCCATTTGTGCTCAAACTTGGGTGGTTTTATGTTGGGGATCATTTGAACTCGGAGGTCCAACAACATGTTGCCTTTCAGAAAAGAGCGGAAGCGAACCTTCTTGTTGAAGGCTTTATCTATCTTATTATGATGCCATTCCAGATTGTGCAAAGCACAGAGGCTATTTTCTTCAAGTTCTTCCAATTCATCTAGATGGATTTCGGACACCTCATTCGGTGCCTACTAGTCATAGACCGCAGTGTGTAATGATGGTATCTATATCTCGATGGGTAGGATGGCCTCGACTCCATACACCAAGGAATATGGAGTCACCTGGGTGGAATTGCGAGTTGCCGTCTGATAATCCCCTAGGGTGTCAGGGAGCTTGTCTGACCAACTCTTATTTTTCTGGACAACCATTTTTTGCAAAATTTTATAGAGGGTTTTATTGAATGCCTCGATCTGCCCGTTTTCCCGCGCGTGATAGCGGGATGTATTTTTGGAGAGAATGTTGTACTTGGCATACAATTTCTTCAACTCGGCTGCTCAGATGTTTGTGCCGTTATTGGTGAGAATGACGTGAGGGAATCCAAATTGGTAGATTATGTTGGAGATCACAAAATGGAAAATAGATCGAGCCTTGAATACCTTGAGTGGGACAACCTCTGCCTATTTGGAGAAGAAATCCATAGCGGTCAGGATGAACCTGCACTGGTGAGATGTCGCCGGTGGGTTTGGTCTCATGACATCGAGCCCCAACACAGTGAAGGGCCATAAGTACTGGGTGGAGTGGAGAGGTTCTAGAATCCGATGCATGAAATTAGAATGAACTTGACATGCGTGACATCTCTTGGCGAACTCAATACAATCATGGATCATAGAGGGCCAGAAGTACCCCAGTCTCCGGATCTGATGGGACAGCTTCGGCCCAGCCTGGTGGGCACCATAGGATCCGGCATGAACATCTTGAATGACTTTATAAATATCGACTCGTTGAATGCAATAGAGGAGAACACCATTGAAACCACACTTATAGGGGATCTACTCAAGACTAGGACCACTCTGTAGGGTAAACTGCAGTGCGCGGCATCAGATTCGCTCGCACTCGACCCAATCATTCGGGAGGAAACCATTTTTGAGATACTAGACAAAAGGGGATCTCTGGTCAGGAGTCGTCTCAACCACTGCATCTAAAGAACCTGGGGTTCCTGACGTGGAGGATTCGGCGGAAAGATGGCTTACTCACAGGCTATTGTCATCCTCTGGGGTGACGGGGGAAATGACTCTCTGGTGTGCCACATGTAAAATCAGGTCATCCTGCTCGAGTTCTGCAAGTGATGCATCTAAGCTTTCCAAATCGTCAGCTCGACCATTCTGTGACCGAGGGACATGGGTAACCTCTGGTCGAGAAGGGAATCGTGCCATTAGATGGAGGGTGCACTCAAGCAATGGCACGAGCTCTAGCTTCCTGATGACATAGTCACCATTGAATTGCTTGATGTCTAGTTCGGAATCCCCTTTCACATGAAAATGGGGCTCATCGATCTCAAGGGCAAGCTAGAGGCTAGTAATGAGAGCCTGATACTCTACCTCGTTGTTGGTGCAGCCTTCTGAAAATATGAATGAGTACGATAGAATGGCTTGCACTGGGGTGATGAAGACGATACCCAGAACCACTCTATTGTGCCTAGGATCATTGAGACTCCTACCAATGGGGCTCTGGGAGGAACCGTCGAAGTTCATTTGACAGCATGGGACGACATGATCGACTGAGAGGATTTCCTCATCGAGAAAATCTAGGTCCAGGGATTGATCCGCGGAGGTTGGACGGGAAGCTAGGAAGTCTTCCAATGCCTTCCCCTAGAGATCCTTATGAAGCACGAACCTGGTGTCATACTGCTGAAGAATTACCACCCAGCGCCCTAGTCAACCAGTCAACATGGGGTGGTTCATAATGTACTTTAGCGGGTTTACCCGAGAGACCAACTTACCTCATGGTGCTGCAGGTAATGTCACAATTTCTGTACGGAAAACATGAGCACAAGGCAGCTCATTTTGATGGGGGAGTATCTGGTCTCCGTATCGAGGAGCATGCAGCTGAGGTAGTAGAGGTTGTTCTCTGTCCCCTCATTGTTCTTCTGGGTGAGCATGGCACTGAGAGACCGTTCCAGGGTAGTCACATAAAGGACCATCAGCTTTCCGACAATGGGTGGCATGAAGACTAGAGGATGCAGTAGATACCGCTTGACCTCCACGAACGCGGTCTGACACTCTTCATCCCATTCATAGGTAGTTCCCTTTTTCATGAGCGGATAAAAGGGCTTAAACATTTCGGCTAGGTTCACGATGAATCAGAGTATATAGGCTAAGTGGCCTTGAAATCCTCGAAGCTCCCGAATATTGCTCGGGGGGCATCTGGATGAGGGCCTTGATCTTCTCTGGGTCGATCTCAATGCCCCGATATCTAACAATGATGCTGAAAAACTAGCAGGAGGTGACCCCTAAGGCACATTTAAGCAGGTTCATCTTCAGGTGGTCGGAACAGAGGAAACTGAACACTTTCTCAAGGTCATTGAGATGGTCCTAGCGTTGGTGGGATTTGACCACCAGATCGTCCACATAGCACTCCAAAAATGTTCCCAGGATCAGCTTGAATATACGATGCATGGACCGCTGATATGTGGCACATGCAGTTTTCAGGATGAAGGGCATAACCTGGTAACAAAAATTACCTTGGGGGGCCCTAAAAGCGGTGGACTCCTCGTCTTCAGGGGACATCCAGATCTGGTTGCATCTAGAATACCCTTCCATGTAGTAGAGGTCTTGGAACCTAGCCGTAGAATCAATCAACAATTCTTTCACTCGAAGGGGAAAATCATCCTTCAGATAGTGGTAGTTGAGATCGCGAAAGTCGATACAGACTCTGATCTGCCCGTTCTTCTTCTTGACTGGTACAATGTTGGCCAGGCACTTGGGGTACTAGACCTCCTTTACAAAGTTGTCTCTAATGAGCTTTTCAACCTCAGCCTTGACCATGGAGCCTTGAGAAGGGTGCATCATTATGGGATGCTGCTTGAACCCGCGATGGTTTGTCGGGAGACCAAGGCGGTGGACGACTACCTGGGGTTCTAGTCCTGGAATCTCACTGTAACTCCAAGAGAACACATCACGGTGTTGCTTAAGGAAGTTCATGTACCGCTGCTGCTCCTTGAGGGACATGGAGGCACTGATCAATGTGGGTCTCGGATATGACTCGCTACCAAGGTTCACTTGTACTAGTTTATCGACCGTGGAGGAGACGCCTTCCTCAATGGCAGGGGGAGAATCTTCTAGGTCCTCTTCTCCACTTATGGAGGAATATTCCATTGGGGAAGTTGCTTCGAAGCCACCAGACCCCGACGGGAGGCTGGTGCCGGCTTGAGCGGCAGTGGTCGTCATATCAGGAGACTCATGCACCACTGAGACCATAGCGATTAAGGCAGTCGATCCAATCTCATATGGCCTTTGGCCAAAGGGTCCACATTTGATGATATCAAAGAAGTAGTGGCGCGTCATCTTGATATGGTTAATTCCAACCCAGTGAAACAGACATGTATGATGTGACGCCGTTGCCATGATCCAGGCGTCCCGATACCATACGGGCATAGGAGGTTCCGGGATCACCTGAGCCTAGTTTGTGTAGGATTATGAGGTGATTTTCTGCCTTCTCTTGGACCTATGAATATGTCTTCCTCTCATACCCGAAACAACAAAGAATTGTCTTATGTTAGGGGTAGTGGCCTCCAACTAATGGATCAGGAAGATGTAGCTATCATCTAGACCTGCCCAGGGATCAGTTGTGACCGTGGCTGGGTCAATCTCACTTTCCAAAATCTGTTTATCCTTGCTTTTGTAATAGTCAATGTTCAGATAGCAGGCTTCACAAGAGTCAAAAGGTGACTCATATCCTTAGAGTATTCATACTCAACCATTTAGGGAGTATTTTAGGCATTGGTTATACGATGAAGGGACCGCTGCATGTAGGTGGAGCCATTGCCTACCCATCAATGCGCTGTACGCGGTGACCTGGAAGACAACCATGAATTCTGTACTGGAAACTAGGCCACCGAACTAGGTCTTCAAATAGATCTTGCCGACCGGGGTCTGGTCGGTTTTTTCGTATCCCTGGATTCTTAGGTTGGAGGGAGTTAAATCATCCTCATACAACCCCATCTTCTGTAGTTTCCAAGTCGATATTAGGTTAATCCCAGAGCCCGTGTCAAAAAGACAGTGGCAGACTTCCATGACATTGAACTGACCAGTGATGTACAGTGGACGAATGTGCCCCTGTATGGGAGGGTCGTCATCTTCACCAGATAACGAGATAACTTCCTGGCATTCAGTGTTCTCAATTGCATCAGTGTGGAAGGCTTCTGCATCTGCTACCTCTGTCTCAAACTGGAGGGGGCTCCTTTGAGCCTTGGAAAGCGTCTCACGCATGTCTGACGATAGGCGAGAAGCCTCAAGGATATAAAGCCTCGCTGGGATGCCGGAAAGGTGCTTGAGGACATCATAATTCCATGCCAAGCATAAACTTCTGCTTACAGGAGGCTGCTCTGCAATTGGAGGCACGACGGGCCCTTCCGGTTGGACCAGTGACTGGCTAGTGCTAGGTACTCCCCCTTTCTCACTAGTCTAGGCCTAAAGAGTAGTTTCCGTATGAGGACTGAACAACTGAGATTGTCCTGTAGTTGGGAGAGACCACCCACGATGTGAACAAGGTAGCTTTGCCTGATCTAGTAGCACAAACGGCGGTGGAGGTAGATACGAGGACACCAGATGATGGGGTGGCGCGTGCTGAGCTCTGCGCTGAGCCTGCTGTCTGGTCTCAGTGGCATGCACAGCCTGGCTGAAAGTTCCAGCTGATGTGCCTTGATGACCTATATGGTCGTGGTTCTGCTGACATTGGCGTCTGCTGGGGACGTTGGGGAAGTTCTCCTGGAATTCCCCCACGTCGAGAGTCATATAGGGATTTACCAACTCCACGGTATTAACCAAAGTGTACCCCAAACTGTCACTTGATGAATCATCTACCATTGGGTGGATTCTGGGAGGGATCCCCATTTCGGGGGGCATGAAGTCACCAAGAGTTTGAGATGATGGTGACATCGATAGAGTGTGTTGCTTCTTCTTGTGTCGCCGATGATTGCTATTCTGGGAAGAGGCCAGTTGAGAAGATGACGCAGAAGTGTTGGCTGTAGATTCTGAAGACTTTGACTGATTTAGTCATGGCAGATAATACCATGGGAGTGATAAATTGTTTTACGATCCATCCAGTCATCGTACTTCTGGGATTCACGTCTGGGAACCTGCTTCCACTCACCTTTGTCGTCGCTACTTCTTTATGACCTCACAAAGACGCCCACCACTTGTGCTGGGGCCGGGTCCAACCTGACAATGTTGTTATTGACCTGGTCCTAGAGCCGGTATTTAAACACATAGCACTACTTGAGGGTGTTCCCCAGAATCGGATGATAGGGGCAGTAGTTGGGGCGATCGGTGAGATTCGCCTCTTTCAGCCTTCTGCACTCAGGTAAGCATACAATCCCCTACTCTAGGGAACTACAGAAGTAACTGGGGACCTGATCCTCACTGAATGAGTAAGTCTGGTGTATTTTCTTCTAGATATGGTGCTTTGGGAGCCTAGACTTGACGAGGGGCTGGAGGAGCCTGTTGAGGAGGCAGAGCCAGATTGTCCCGCCTGGGCGGTGGTGGCGCATTGCGCGGGGGAACCTGCCGATTTTGAGGCAGTCACTGCTGAGCAAGATGTTGCGCCTGTGGTGGTGGTCCTTTTCAAGGTTGCGGAGCTGGTGCTACTGGCAGAAATCCTAGCTGCCTGGGGGATTCTATTTGGCCCACCAAAGCGGGCTTGAATCTGGAAGCCCTCCTTGCTGGGATCACAGGGGGTAGTAGACGTGCCTGACTAGCCTGTTGCAGAGCTTCCTTGAGGCACTATGCCTTATTTGAGAAGTCTCGGACCCCTCCGGGGTAGTTCTGAGTGATCAGAAAAGGAAATAGTTATATTTTGATATTCCCCACACACATCATCAGTAATTTCTTCTGAGTCAGTGGCATGTCGAGGGAGTAAGTGGTCCCCTTCCACAGGGCGATGAAGTCCACGACTCGTTCATCGGGCCTTTGCTTGCACCTAAAGAGGTCTTCAATGCTGGTATTCCGCGTGGTGGAGCTAAACTGGTATAGGAATTGTTGGTGAGATCCTTCCAGCTGGTCACCAATCCAATGGGGAGCAGGCCATACCAGACAAATGCAGGTCCTTCCAATGTCTGCACAAAACATTGGATCTTTGAAGCTTCCTGCTGTGCTAGAGTCCCCAACATGGAGCCACACCTGGTGGAAAATTGGGTCAGGTGTTGTGGCGGGTCTCTCATCCCATTAAAGGGCAAGAAAGTGAGATTTCCAAAACCTGGGGGTGCAGGCATATCATCCACCCACACTGGATATGGCTTTCCATCTGGTGGGACTGCCACCTGCCGCGTTTCCAACTCCCCGAGGCGGGCGATGAGTGCCGCCATTGGATCGTCTAGATGGGGATCCCTTTCTAGATTGGGATCCCTAACCACGAGTTCATTTTCGGGCTCATCGACATAGTATATGGGTTCAACGGCTCGTGGAGCGACTGGCGGAGCGGCCTGAGGGGCGATTGGGGGAACCCGGGCCAGATTCCTTGGATTGTTGCGCCATTCGGGAGGGTTTGGTGAGACTTATCGTGCCCTCTTGTTGTGATTTCTGGATTTAACCCTGTCCGTGGGAGTGGTGTGATTAGGGTTGCCCAGAGGCATCTCGTCGGGGGGAAGTTTTTCTTTCCCCTGCTTCCCCGACCTAGGATCACCATGGTTGGGTCATCGCTCTACACCACATTCATCCAGGAGTTCATCGACCAGCCTCTTCTTCTCAGTAAGTTGCTAATGCAACGCGGCCTTCTTGGGGTCTTCCTCTATCTTCTACACTGAGACGGACAGGTCGAAGTGCTTGACAGCTTTGACACGCTATTTACCCTTTCTGGCATTCTGACTGAGTACCAACGACTTGGTGGGCACAGGGATACCTAGGAGGTTCCTCTGCTTATGATTAATCCTCCCAGATGGGTCCAATAATGATGGAACACCCTAAGGGGTAAGTATCCATCAATTCATTACATCTCGTCCTCCTTGTCTACGATATCAATCATGTGGACCGTCACCCTTCCCAGGGGCATGTCCTCAATATCGCATATCAAGTCGGGCTGCCATCGAATAGGGCTGAAGAGGAGGGAAACATACTTACCCCAGCTTCATACTTGCACGTGGGGGGTATCCTCCATTATGATTTTGTGGAGTACCCTAAAACTCTGAATGCATCTTTTTTGGAAGGTCCTCTGGTGACCTAGTGACTCGGGGCATTGGGCCACGAGGAGTGCGGCCAAATCGACCAGACTTCATTGCTCACCGATTTCCTCAAAGTGCACTTGGATCCTGGGGTACACCACCCGATGATAACGAATATATAATTGCATCTCCCAAAGGGTTTGACGGAAGCACTCGACTTCCTCTAGGGTGAGGGATTCTAGAGCACAGAAGATCTATGCTGCCGCCGGCAAGAACTTATCCGGGAAGTGATCCACTACAAGAATGTTCCAAAATCTCCTGAGATCGGATTCAGGTTCTGGCCCCATATTTCCCCACTCTTCATCTAGAGCAAGATGAGGAACCAGTATCGGTACTGAGGTAGACCGCTGAGACAGTAGACTGGTCAGCGGAGAATATGGCGAATGAGCCGACTGGCCGTTGAATTCCGGGCCATCCTTAGAGGAGTGTGATGACCTGAACATAATGTCACAATATGATGGGATGACAGCCACAGCTTCTGGTGTAGGGATTGCGGTTGCCGACGGTGGGTCAAACTATTGTTCAACCGCCATCGGTCCACAAAATATCTCTCCATGATCTCTGGTCAAGGTAGATGGCACTTCTAGTGATGATGGTGGTGACTGTATAGTCGGAACCTATGGGATTCCCAAAATTTCTTCCTCCTGGATGTACCTGCGAAGAGAGGTAGGAATCCGGAGGACTTCACACTCCGGAAGGATGAGGATGATACGCCTTGTTCCTGCCCTGGTCCTTGACATAGAGGAATGAGGGGAGGGTTCCACCATTGAGTTGTACTCTGCTTCAAAATCCGAGAAACAGACCGGTTTGATCTTAGTCTGAAGTTTTTCAGTATTCTTCTTATGGAAGCGAAGACCCACATTCCTGCCCTGGTATGGCTCTTCGGGGAAGGGAAAATTCCTGGAATGAGAAGGTCCCTCGTCCATACTGGTGTTGGGGTGGGGATCACTTCCTTTTGAGTAGGCTGGGGTGCGAGGAGCACCGGGGTAGATGTAAAAGGGGACACGGGGAAGACCTCCGTGCTGGATGCTAGTACGGGTGGGACCCCCACTGGAACTGAAGGGGGCATGGGTAGGACCTCCATGCCTAGTTCCCTTGGTGATGTCAGTGTGAGGCAGGTCCCCGTATTTATTGGACCGAACGCGGGTAGGACCTCTGTGCTGGGTGATGATGAAGTGAAGTTGATATCCACCCCTTTGGTTAGTATGATGAGGAGGACCTTTGTTGGCTTCTACGAGGATGTGAGGAAGTTCCTTACATTGGAGAGTGACTATATGTGCAATGTCCCCACCTCGGCGGTCCGTGGAAGAAGGGACGGCTCCGTATCCAGTGTAATGAGCACGGGAGAGGCTCCCATATGGGGTGTTTCTACCATTGGGAAGGGCCTCATTTGGGTCGAAGGTGGAACAAGTCAAAGGTGGAATGAGGCATACCTCAGAGCTGGGCCTGGGATTGGGAAAGGCCTGCGTCCTTCATGGTAGTTTCATGGGGAGGGCCCCCATACTGGGTGGAATTTTCGCGGGTTAGTTCGTGGTGGCCAATGCATGTGCCTACGACTAGGAGAGTCGACCCAGCCTACCCGTGGGGTGGCTGAAGCCACCCCACGGGGCAATGCTCATGTGGTGCCTCGATCCGGGTCAGGCGTATAATTGTCCCTGCTCGGCGTATGCTGGGGGTTGATGATGCACGTCGGTGGTGGCTCAATCCATAGTAGCCGCTGATGTTGACACCCCTTGATGGGAATCCTCCTCGGCCTGTGCCCGAAGCTGGTGTCGGGTCAACTGGGCCGGTACCAGTGGTGCAGGTAGGTAGTCTACCTGCTCTTCAGCTCAGTGAACCGGGTGGCGGCACTGGCGCGGCCTGGTGGGGGTCCTCAATAGGAACCCCAGGGACGAAACCCTGGATGGGCTGGCCCAAACATCCCCTACCTCATTGGCATAAGGCATGGAGTCATCGAGGCATTCTGAGGATAGGCCCCCGAAACTATTGATTGTTGGAGTGGAGAGCAGCGGCACCCTGTGCAGCCCTTGGGGGTGGCGTTGACGGCGACACGTAGATGCCTCTAAATCCAGGTGGGCGATGTCCCTCATGGGGATGACCCCATCCTCCTCGTACCAACGTACAAGGTCATTGATTACCCCTCGTTGGATAATTTCCGATGGGGAGAGGGGGTGTGGGTGCCCAGTAGTCATGGCAGTCAAGGCCTTCGTGGAAGAGGAAGAACTGCGTGGGGTACCCACGTTGATATTTCCCCTGCCCCTACGTCGGTGGTTAGGAGGTGATCGGGTTCCGGATGCAGCAACTGGGTTCCTGAAAGTAGAGAGATCAGCTCATTAGTACTGACAGAAAAAGAAATCGACAGCACGTGCCCTAGCTCCATTCCGTCTTCCATGACCAGTAAGAGGGATCCATGTTGATAACGTTGCAGACTGAGATGCCCAACGTTTTGACTGCCCCAACATCTGTTGAGTTTCACACCAGGCCCACTATTTTCATGGCAGGGCCTGACACCGGATATCTGGATCCAGTGACACGTCACTCTTCTGATGTCTCGAGCGCTACTAATCTTTATATTTAGGAGAAGATCTTCACGTCGGATTCACCATTTCTGTTTCTGAAGCTTTTGTCAGGGCGCGTGCGTCCATCATGTTCGAGGGATGTCGGCACTATTCTGTTGCCCTGCATTCCCTCTTTCCAAAGGCGGGAAGCATTCACTCCTTATTCAGGTACATCTACTCCTTGATCAAAATGGAATGATGAGATGTTGGTTCTTCTTTTCATGGATTCCTCCTCGAAATCTGTCACCTAATCCAGGTCTCCCTTATAGATTAAGACGTAGTTCGTGAAAATCTAACCAGTGCCATGTTTCCATGAATGCCGGTTAATTACACTACTTCTATTAAGACATTACAAGGGGTCCGGTCTAGGAAGCACACTTCAGTTGGTGGAGTAGTCATGTTGAGGCATCACAGGCGTGTCTAGACACTGGGGAATTGGCATGTCTGTCTCTTGTTCCTTATTATAGGGCTTCTTGAGGGTGCAGAATCCCGAGGAATCCCACATCGAGCACAGGGAATCATATGCCATAGGCATGTATCTTAGGTTTTCCTCAACTTCTTGTGTTTAACACTGGGTATGCCGCAAGTTTAACGTCCAGTGGAGATGGGTTGGGCTGATCAGAACACTAGCTAGAGTGGATCAGATTGAAGAACCCCCTTGAGGTAACACTGATATTGAGGCCAGCTGAAAGAGCGCTGTCGTGGGCGCCCTCAAATGATTAGTATGATTTTGGGGTACTTAGGTGCATCAGAGTGGCTGACCAAGGTCGTCTCTCAAAGGAGGAAGTGAATTAAAACAATTTTTAGAGGTATTCTAGAAGTAAAATAAAAGAGAATAAAAACACTACTTGAAAGGATGGGGTGGTTTTTTATAGTTTATGAATCTAGAAGAAGTTTTCTGGAAGAATATTGTATTTTTTTGTTTTTAGTTTTGAAATGAAGTTTGATTAAAATGACACAACAAAAAGATGTTTGTTTAGACAATATTTAAAAGACGTAATCGATCTAACTCTACCTCTTCAATCATTTATTAATCATTATCATTTAAATTAATATTCACTTAATTATGATCCCTTACTTTTTTAAATCCCAAACCCTACGAGAATTAACTTTACCACGAAGATTGAAGTGAATTTAACCTTAGGCTAACTTCGGAACATGCAATCGCAACACCCTACTTTGATTGATGTTCTAAAATTAGCTTATGGTCAGTGGTAAATTAAAGCACATAACCACTCTGGAAATGAGTATTAATTTAGTTTAGGGATTATATTTGAACTCTACAAATTGATCCCGTGTGGTTTTGAATTGCCGGTTAAGGTTGCGCTCTCACAGTTCACACAATTCCCGACCTCGCGTGTTTTGTGTTAACTATTAAATTTCTTGATTAGTTTCATTTAAATTGAAAACTCAATTAATATATCATAATATTCGAATTACAGTAGCTCATTGATTTAAAATAAATGAATGAAGAAGGATAGAGGTCGATCGATTACTAAAAATAACTACTCTTTCATGGGTGGTGTAGTCATCGTGGAGACGTTTTGCATAAGCAACGGATTGAAAGGGTAGAACCCAATATTGTCTCCACTCTTGATTCCAACCCAATTAAGAAGAATAAGAGAAGAAGAAGAGGGATGAACATAGAAGATTATTTGAAGAAAAATTCAAGAAACAAACATGAATGAAAATAAATACAAAGAAGAGGTGAGAGAGGAGAGCCTTTTTGGAAGAGAGGTTTGCACAAAGGATTACTTCTTCCAAGAGTTGTGAGGGTCTCCCAAGAGACACCCTTTCTGCCACACCTTCCCAAAGCCTCGACCAGCCCTCTAAAAGAGTTAAAATCCCCTTTAAATAGAGTTTGTGAGGGCTAGGGATACATAACTTTTTAAGTGTGAAATGAAAAACTCGGCCAAATATTTTATTCCAACTTGCACCGCCCATTTGACCTCCAAAATGCGTGAATTGACCGGCCTTCCAGAAGGATGATTTGTTACAAACATGTCCCCGAGAGTTCCTCAAAATTTGGGCTCAATACAAGCCCGTACGTAGAAGATATGACCCAAATACAGAAGCCATGTCCATTCTGCTGAGTCCAGCCCACCATTAGATTAATGGCTCATTTACTCCATCCAAATTCACTCTTTAGCTCTAGTGTCCTGAATGAAAGTTGTATAAAATTCAGTTAGGAACACTGTTACAAACTTTCAAATTCAAATAATAAATATAAAAATATTTATCTTCGAAATACTACAGTGCACTATTAAGTGTAGAACTGGAATTTTCACCAAATTTTCAAATGAATGATCAACTCCCAAATATTTTATAAATAAACATATTTAACACAATGTGAGGAAATTATTTCATTTATTATCAATAAAATAGTGTTTTATCAACTCCCCCACACTTACCCTTTTGCACACCTGGGAAAAACCTCATATCAAGTAAACATCAATATCAAATCAAAACCAATTTTAAAACACATATCCTTAAGATCAATCAATTTCACACCAAGAATCAAAAGATATCATGCCTCATAAGAAACCATATTTCAAGTTCTCCATTTATATCATTCAATATATTTCCACTTCATTTATCCTCCCATGCACAAAACACTTACCTCGCTTGAATTTTCTCTCATCACTCAAATATCAATTTTTTTGCAATGTCTTTCTCATCCAAACTCATACAAGGGTCACCATAGGCTTGATAGATTCCTACATCGCTACCCGATGTGAGTCAAGGACATATGTTTATCATGAGGACTTTTCAGGGTTGTTCTGTGGCTTTCGGTTGATAGGATTAATATGTGAAAAACTCTGAGGCTGAATGAGGAGGGCTTGACTCTTTTGAAGCAAAATTGCATTAATCTAATTTTCACTTAAATATGGTCTTCTCTTCAATCCCCATAGTATCAATTCAGCTCCATCATCGTGAAAAGTCATGAATGGTTTACACCATTCATCATTTCAGCATAAAAATGTCAATCTTCTCAAACATTATTTTCTTGAAAGCTCCAGATGGGCACAACTTTCCACCTCAATTAGAAGCTCCAGAAAAGGCACAGCTTCACTTGTCATGAAAGCTCCAGAAAAGGCACAACTTTCAATATAATGACTTTCTTTAGCAGCAAACACATCACTTCAGAATTTAATTTTCAACCCAAAGTATCACAGAATGTGGTGGCAAAACCCAAGACAACTTCCCCCACACTTAAGCTCAACTAGATTATGCAATTTCACTTCAAGAGTTGGTTGGATAGGGAAAATTGCCTTGTAATGTGGCTTAACCTAACAGGCTGTGCATGGATTCTAAGGGCTACAAGGATTAAATATTCAAGGTAGGCCATTATAAAAAAGGATTCTTTGAAATAGGGGCTTTAATACCAAACAAATGTCTCAATCATTTAAACATATGTACCTCAAACCCTCAAGTTTTGACAGGAATAGATCAAATTCTGGTTAAATCAATCATGGTTTGGTTCTCTCAAGAAGTAAGGTGAATGTAAAGAATATGAAAATAATGGTTTAGAAGCCTCACAGGAAAGTGATTTCAAATATAAAGACAGTGAGATTGGCATGGGATTCAAAATTCAGCGTACTTTTCATGAAATTACTAAATATTTGAACTTGAAACAAAGTCATTTCAGCATTCATTTAAGCTTAGTTTCAAGGGGTAAATTGTTTCACTTATTGATATGGATTTAAAAATGGTGATGAGAATCATTTCAGCCCAAAAGTTTAAAAAACACACAGAAAATTGTAAAATAAACACACAAATTTTGAAAAACACACAATTTTTTTTGGTTTTTTTTGAACAGGAAAGCAATTGAAATTACTAAACTAAAAGGTTCCCTCCCCCACACTTAAAATATTGCATTGTCCTCAATGTGAACCTATGAGATGATATATGCACATTAAATGTAGAATTTTTAAATAGGACAAATAATATAAAAGTGAAAGGGTTAGGAACAACCTGATGTGATCAAGTGATGATGGGGTCATGCAATGTGATAAAATCCACTGCATCAGTAGGATGTCCCTCAATGTATCTCTTCAAACGTTGCCCATTGACTGTAAAGCTCCTTCCAGTGTCCTCTTGTGTGATCTCCACTGCACCATAAGGAAAAACATTAGACACAATATAAGTACCTAACCATCTGGAACACAACTTACCAGGAATCAACTTCAGTCGTGAACTATAGAGAAGGACTTTCTCTCCAACATGAAACTCCTTTTGTTGGATCATTTTTTCATGAGATGCTTTTGATCTTTCCTTGTAGAGCCTTGAGTTCTCATATGATGACAGTCGAATCTCCTCAAGCTCTTGAATTTGCAACTTCCTTTGAATTCCAGCTTGGGCCAAATCCATGTTACATTTCTTTATAGCCCAATATGCCCGATGCTCGACTTCCATGGGGAGATGACATGCTTTCCCAAAAACAATCCGAAATGGGGATATACCAATGCGGGTCTTGTATGCTGTCCTATAAGCCCACAATGCGTCATCCAAGCGCTTGCTCAAATCCTTCCTATTTGGCTGCACAGTTTTCTCCAAGATTTGTTTCAACTCACGATTTGAAACCTCAGCCTGGCCATTTGTTTGGGGGTGGTATGGTGTTGATGTTTTGTGTGTCACCCCATACTTTCGAAGGAGAGAAGAAAAATTTCTATTGCAAAAGTGTGTCCCTTGGTCACTGATGATGGCCTTTGGTACTCCAAACCTGCAGAAAATTTGAGCCTTGACAAAATCCACTACAACATGAGAATCGTCAGTCCTGGTGGCCTTGGCCTCCACCCATTTACTCACATAATCAACAGCAACCAAAATATACAAAAATCCAAATGAATTAGGAAAAGGACCCATAAAATCAATTCCCCATACATCAAAAATCTCACAGAATAGTATGGGTTGTTGGGGCATCTCATGTCTCTTAGAAATGTTCCCAGTGTGTTGGCAACGAGTGCATGACTTAAAAAACACATGGGCATCATGGAATAAACTAGGCCAATATAATCCAGAGTCCAAAACTTTCCTAGATGTCCGTTGGGGTCCAAAGTGTCCACCACATGCAAGTGTATGATAGAATTGAAAAACAGACTCAAACTCATGATCAGGAATACACCTCCTAATAACTTGGTCACTACACATGCGCCAGAGGTAAGGATCATCCCACACATAAAACATAGACTCACTTTTTAATTTTTGGACTTGATGCTTCTTCAAATTTTCTGGGATTTCAGAGGAAACAATGTAATTAACTAAATCAGCATACCAAGGATGCGTACCTGAGATGGTATAGAGATTTTCATCGGGGAAAGTGTCCTGAAGTGGTACCTGGTCCAAGGTGTCATCCTCTAGTGTGTGAGTAAGCCTACTCATGTGGTCTGCCACCAAATTCTCTGATCCCTTCTTTTCCTTTATGTTAATATCAAATTACTGAAGAAGGAGCATCCAACGGATAAGTCGTGGTTTTGCATCTGGCTTCTTTAGGAGGTACCTCAAAGCTGCATGGTCAGAAAAAACAACTACTTTAGAGCCCAATAAATATGAACGGAATTTATCTAAAGAAAATATGATAGCAAGAAACTCCTTTTCTGGGGTGGTGTAATTTGATTGGGCTGAATCCAGTGTCCTTGATGCATAGGCGATCACATGTGAACGCCCCTCCACCCTCTGAGATAAGACAGCTCGAACCGCGAAGTTGGAGGCGTCACACATAAGCTCAAAAGGAATCTCCCACCTTGGGGGTTGTATGATAGGTGGAGTGGTCAGATGTTTTTTTAGCTCATCGAATGAATTCCTACAAGAAACATCAAACACAAAATCAGAATCCTTTTGAAGTAATCTTGACATAGGAAGAACAATCATACTAAAATCTTTGATGAAGCGCCGATAAAATCCTGCATGACCTAGGAAAGATCTAACATCACGCACACATGAAGGATATGGTAAGGATGAAATAATATCTACCTTTGATCTATCAACCTCTATCCCATGTTTTAACACTACATGCCCTAAGACAATGTCATGCTCTACCATGAAATGACACTTTTCAAAGTTCAGGACCAGATTCTTCTCAATACAACGATTCAACACCTTTCCCAAACTAATTAGACATTCATCAAATGAAGACCCATACACTGTAAAATCATCCATAAATACCTCCATGCAGGTCTCAATAAAATCAGAAAAAATACTCACCATACATCTCTGGAAGGTACCTGGGGCGTTGCAAAGTCCAAATGGCATCCTCCGGTAGGCAAATGTGCCAAAGAGACATGTGAATGTAGTCTTCTCCTGATCCTCTAGAGCTATAGGAACCAGAAAATATCCAGAAAATCCATCCAAGAAACAATAGTGTGTTTTCCCAGCTAGTCTCTCGAGCATTTGATCAATAAATGGGGGGGGGGAAATGGTCCTTGCGAGAGGTCTGATTTAGTTTCCTATAATCAATACACACACACCAACTATTTTGCACCCTCATTGGAACTAAATCATATTTCTCATTTTTAACAACAGTAAAACCAGTTTTCTTAGGCACAACCTGAATTGGACTTACCCACTGTGAATCTGAAATGGGAAAGATTATACCTGCCTCGAGCAATTTCTCAACTTCCTTTTTAACAACTTCCAGGAGGGTGGGATTGAGTCTCCTTTGTGGTTGTCTCACCGGTTTATCCCCATCCTCCAAGAGAATCCTATGCATGAAAATGGAGGGGCTAATACCTGATATGTCAGCCAAGGTCCACCCAATCGCCCTGATGTTCTCCCTCAAAATATTCAAAAGCTTCTCTTCATGTTCAAAAGGGAGATTGTTAGCAATGATAACAGGTAATCTCTCACCACTCAACAAGTATGAGTATTTCAGATTTGGTGGCAATGGCTTGAGTTATAATGAAGGAGGGTGTAGTATGGATGGAGACATTGAAGGAACTGAAATATGTGCACAAAGAGCATCAGTATCAGAATAGACATCATCAAAATCATAGAATAAAGCATCAAATCCATCAGCATACTCAACAACCATATCATAATCAGAGTGAACATGATCAAAATCAGAATATGAATCCATATCAAAATCAAATCCAAGATAGGATTGTGTATCAGAAACATGTGCGGAAGTGATCTTAGACATCAAACTTGAACCAATACTCATAATCTCTTTAAGCATAGGACAATCAAATTCTATGGAGTTTTTATTTGGTGGTTCAAAATGGGAGATAACAAAAGCAGAATGGTCCTCTGAGGGGTACTTCATGGAATCCATAACATTAAATATCACAACTTCATCTCCAAACTCCATGGAAAGTGTACCCTCATTGACATTTATGATAGTTTTTGCAGTTTTGAGGAAGGGTCTACCTAAGATAATGGGGGAATGAGAACTTACCTGATCATCCTCCATGTTAAGCACATAGAAGTCTGCTGGAAAGATCATGTCTCTTACCCGAACAAGTACATCCTCAAGGACTCCCACTGGATATGTCGTAGCTCTATTCTCTAATTGCACCACTACTCTTGTTGGCTTCAACTCACCAACCTGCAAGGAAGAGAATATAGAGTGAGGCATCACATTTATAGAAGCTCCCAAATCACAAAGAGCATCAGAGAAGTGGAACTCCCCTATGGTACATGGGATGGTGAATGTCCCAGGATCCGTTCACTTTGTTGGCATTTCTAGAGTTGGTTTAATGAGTGCCGATACATTCCTTCCTAGGTTGATCCTCTCATTCCCCTTGAGCCCTCTTCGATTGGTGCAGAGTTCTTTTAAGAATTTGGAATACCTTGGGATTTGCTTAATGGCTTCAAGTAGAGGAATGTTGATCTCCACACGCTTGAATGTGTCCAAAACCTTCTTTTTCATTGCTTCTTCAGCCATCTTCTTGGTTTGAACAACCCTGTTTGGAAAAGTAAGGGGTTTAGGAGGAACATCATCAATATTTTTCTTACCTTTATCTTTCTCCTTGGATTTCTCATCTGTTGGTTTGGAATGCGGCTTCTCTGGAGTTGAGGTGAATCCCGGTGGAATGGTAGGTACAGATGTATCGTTCATTTGCTTCCCACTTCTCAATGTGATGGAACTAACATTCCCCTTTGGATTTGGAGTGGGTTGGGAAGTTAGATTTCTGGAATTCTTACTTACAAGTTCATGGAGGGCGGTGGCAATCTAGCTCATTTGAGTCTTCAACTCCCCCAGCTCCGAACTTTGACTCTTCAGCTCATTCTGTTGATTAAGAAAAATTTTCTTCAAAAGATCATCAGTATTAGAATCTACCTTTGGTGGAGGATTCCCTTGTTGCTGACTTTCTAATGCTTGGGCTTCAAATCTCCTTTGGGGTTGTTGGAAACCCTGCTGGTAAGGCAGAGGCTGCTGGAAGTTTGGTTGAAAAGGGGGCCTTTGTTGTTTTCCAGAGCCATACCTCATGTCCGGTTGATCTTTCCACCCTTGGTTGTATGTTGGAGAAAATGAATCAAACTTATTTTGGGGATATGGTTGTTGTTGCTGCTGAAATGGTCTCCCTGGGAATACTGCTGCGCAATCCTCTGTCTCTTGTAGTTGTGGGAAAGAGTCAGTTGGGTGGGTTGTCTCAGTGCAAATGCCACAAGGCCTTGAAGGAGGGGGTAGAGATGTCTTTTGTGCCAAAGCAATATGCCTCACCATAGTTGTCAATTCTTCTAACTTAGTATCAATCAAATGACTTTCAAGAGAAGAAGGACTTACTTGATGTACTCCTCGAACATTTGGTGTACCTCTATCACCGAATTGTTGAGAGTTTTGGGCCATTTTGTCGATCAATGATCGTGCAGCTACTGGTGTCTTGTACACCACTGCTCTTCCAGCTGCAGCATCCACCATGCTCCTCTCCATGGGTGTGATTCCTTCGTAGAAGTATTGGATGAGGAGCTGCTCACTGATTTGGTGATGTGGGCAGCTTGCACACAACTTCTTGAATCGCTCCCAGTACTCATACATTGACTCCCCTTGTGCTTGCTAGATCCCCGATATCTCCTTTCGAATGGATGTTGTCCTTGATGCTGGAAAAAATCTTTGCAAGAAAAGACGTTTCAAATCATTCCAACATGTTACATCTCTAGGTTGCAAATAATACATCCAATCTTTTGCAGCTCCATCAAGTGAGAATGGGAATGCTCTTAATTTAATTTGATCTTCAGAAACATTTCTTGGTTTTAAAGTTGATAAAACCACATTAAATTCCTTAAGGTGTTTGTTGGGATCCTCACCAGATAAGCCATGAAACTTTGGAAGAAGGTGAATTAATCCAGATTTCAATTCAAAGTCCGATTCGAGATTTGGGTATGCAATACAATTTGGTTGATAGTTTATATCAGGTGCAGCCAATTCTCGAATGGTTCTATTAAGTTCATTTCCATTATTTCCAGCCATTGGTTCCTCTTTTATGTTTGAATTTGAATTTCTTCCAATTTCAATGTTTCCAGAAGAGAGGAATTCACCAACTGGTTGAATATTGAAACTTCCCGTAGATTGAGAATGTCTGATTTGTGCCCTAAGGCTACGTTCAATCTCAGGGTCAATATCTAAGAGATCTTCGGGATTAGTTCGTGTCATAGGTTAAATAAAAATGAAAAGAAAGAAAGTGGACCATAGTAAAATAAAAATGATAAGTTTGAGTTGATGGTCCAAAAAGAAGTAGAAGAAAATAAAAGAAGAAGAAGAAAAATCAGATTGGGTAAAGAAGGAAGAAAGAAGAGAGGAAGAGAATAAAATGTAAAATAAAATAAATACCTCTAATTGGTTGAAATAATTACTTGCCTCCCCGGAAACAGCGCCAATTTGAAAGAGCACTATCGTGGGCGCCCTCAAATGATTAGTATGATTTTGGGGTACTTAGGTGCAGCAGAGTGCCTGACCAAGGTTGTCTCTCAAAGGAGGAAGTGAATTAAAACAATTTTTAGAGGTATTCTAGAAGTAAAATAAAAGAGAATAAAAACACTACTTGAAAGGATGGGGGTGGTTGTTTATAGTTTATGAATCTAGAAGAAGTTTGCTGGAAGAAGATTGTATTTTTTTGTTTTTAGTTTTGAAATGAAGTTTGATTAAAATGACACAACAAAAATATGTTTGTTTAGACAATATTTAAAAAACGTAATAGATCTAACTCTACCTCTTCAATCATTTATTAATCATTATCATTTAAATTAATATTCACTTAATTATGATCCCTTAATTTGTTAAATCCCAAACCCTACGAGAATTAACTTTACCACGAAGATTGAAGTGAATTTAACCTTAGGCTAACTTCGGAACATGCAATCGCAACACCCTACTTTGATTGATGTTCTAAAATTAGCTTATGGTCAGTGGTAAATTAAGGCACATAACCACTCTGGAAATGAGTATTAATTGAGTTTAGGTATTATATTTGAACTCTACAAATTGATCCTGTGTGGTTTTTAATTACCAGTTAAGGTTGCGCTCTCACAGTTCACACAATTCCCGACCTCGCGTGTTTTGTGTTAACTATTAAATTGCTTGATTAGTTTCATTTAAATTGAAAAATCAATTAATAGATCATAATATGCGAATTACAGTAGCTCATTGATTCAAAATTAATGAATGAAGAAGGATAGAGGTCGATCGATTACTAAAAAAACTACTCTTTCATGGGTGGTGTAGTCATCGTGGAGACGTTTTTCATAAGCAACGGATTGAAAGGGTAGAACCCAATCTTGTCTCCACTCTTGATTCCAACCCAATTAAGAAGATTAATAGAATAAGAATAGGGATTAACACAGAAGATTATTTGAAGAAAAATTCAAGAAACAAACATGAAAGAAAAGAAATACAAAGAAGAGGTGAGAGAGGAGAGCCTTTTTGGAAGAGAGGTTTGCACAAAGGCTTACTTCTTCCAAGAGTTGTGAGGGGCTCCCAAGAGACACCCTTTCGTCCAAACCTTTCCAAAGCCTCGAACAGCCCTCTCAAAGAGTTAAAACCCCCTTTAAATAGATTTTGTGAGGGCTAGAGATACATAACTTTTAACTGTGAAATGAAAAACTCGGCCAAATATTTTATTCCAACTTGCACCGCCCATTTGACCTCCAAAACACGTGAATTGACCGGCCTTCCAGAAGGATGATTTGTGCAAAATCATATCCCCGAGCTTTCCTAAAACTTTGGGCTCAATATAATCCCTTATGTAGATGATATGGACCAAATACAGAACCCATGTCCATTCTGCCGAGTCCAGCCCACCATTGGATTAATGGCTCATTTACTCCATCGAAATGCACTCTTTAGCTCTAGTGTCCTGACTGAAAGTTGTATAAAATGCAGTGAGGAACACTGTTACAAAATTTAAAATTGAAATAATAAATATAAAAATATTTCTCTTCGAAATACTACAGTGCACTATTAAGGGTAGAACTGGAATTTTCACCAAATTTTCAAATGAATGATCAAATCCCAAATATTTTATAAATAAACATATTTAACACAATGTGAGGAAATTATTTCATTTATTATCAATAAAATATTCAATAAAATAGTGTTTTATCACCAGCACATGGGCGGCTTCCTGAATACTGTGGAGGTGAATGGGGTGGCATGATCTCACCGGGATGTGGCAGCCCAGGTAAGAATCAAGATAGATGATGGTTTTGGTCTTGAGCCTCCCAGAGAATTCCTACGTATCCTCGTAGCAGGCAATCAAAGTCCAGGTATTTTGAGTGGTGGGTGTGTCGGCGAACTGACAAGAAGATGGGGTTGGAATGACCGGGTGGTGGGCTTGAACCTCGTGAGTCTTTTTACATACCATGCCTTGACATGGATCAAATTCCCCATAGTTTTGGTGGTGGGCATGTCGGCGAACTGATGTGAAGATGGATCGAGGTTCCGATGGGTGTTGGGTTTGAACCTCTTGAGGCTTCCTACGTACCATGACTTGAAGTGGATCAATGTACCCATAGTTTAGGTGGGATTCCAGTGAAACAACATGAATAAGGACCTTGGTCTAGGTGGATGATGGCTTGAACCTCATGAGGCTTCCTACGTACCATGCCTTAGAACAGATCAAAGTCCCCGTAGTTCGGGTATATAGTTTAACGTCATGCGGGAAGGGGGAATTTGGGGCTTACGCTCTGAGGTGGCCCAAGGTGTTTCATGGTCGTTGCTCACTGTAAGCTCATGGGAGTCATGCTCAGTGTGAGAAACAAGAGGTCATAGGGACCTGACGATCACGTCGCGAAGGGTGCATCCGTGGGAAGCGAAGAGGGGATTATGCGTTGAGCGGCCCAATGTGTTGGGAGTTACTCCATGATGGAGGCCCGAGGGAGACAAAGCGCAACGGGAGAGGGACTTGGGACCGAAGAAAGGAGGAGCCCCGTTACCTATCACGTCCTCCACTAGCATTGGCACCGAGGAAGTGTGGAGGGGCAGGGGTGGTGCCTCTTGCATGAAAATCTAGGGGATTACACCAAGGTGGTTGCCCTTCCCCCACAGACAAACTCCACTTCTAGAAGGAGGATATCATCCCCTGTGGAGACTAGGGGGTGGAGAATGTCCAAGGTGGGGGCACCCCGCGTGAGAGGCACATGGAGATGTCACAGTTTAATGTCGTGTGTTGAGGAAAAGGGTGCTTGTAAGTTTAACATCCTGCATCTCAGACGAGGTGGGTTTACTCTGCACCCCTAGGACTTACATTACCGATACCCTCTGCTCTTTGTGGGAGGGAAGGTACCGGAAATGCTGTGGTGAGGGGGGGGGGTGTCATGAGCGAACAATCGAGAGGTCCACGTTAGCGTGGCTATATGAAGAAGCATTATCCATTAGCGTTCCTATGCGAAGAAGCATTAGACGAAGCAACACAACGGGTGGTATCGTCCAGGGGACATTGAAGTCACATCGTGCAAACCTGGAGGGTTGCATGGGAGAAGAAATTTCCAAGTAGAGGGGTCCATAAGTAGGGGCCTTGTAGATCTCGGTTGCTCTGGATGGTGGAGGGAACTTGTGAAGGGGTGTGCTTCACGAAGTGGGGTGCCTTAGCCATAGCATGGGACAGAGGTGAAAATGGGAGGTGCTTCGCAAAGTGGAAAGGTATTCACGGAGCACTACCTCACGGAGCACAGGTGCCTCATTAAGCGAAGTGTCATGAAGAAATTTGCTTCGCGAAGTATAGTGACCCTTCCTTGGGATGTTTATCATGTGTACACGAGGGGTGTTTCGCGAAGCATAAAGGCTCCGCGACAACCTAGGTCCCGTTGGGGACCCCCTTCCATCGCGAAATCCCTTAGTCTTCGCGAAAGGAATCCCTCTCGGAAGAGGGGATCAAAATGAGACAATGCGGAGGCACCTCAAGAAGCAAAAATACCTCACACAGCTCATGATTCGCAGAGCAAAGGGTACGTCGCGATTTGGGAGCTGAGGAACCGAAAGGTCGGATTGTCCGTCCGTTGGCCTCGGGGGGAGCCCGGTATTTATAAGCAAGAGGCGCCGCGAAGAAGAGATGATGTGGCGTGAAGTGGTCTTTGGTTGCTTCGCGGCGAGTCACGAACATAAAATGCGTTCTCGGAGGGGTTCGCCTCCTTGCTTCACGGTGGGCTCGCGAACGTCAAATGCGTTCGTGGAGGGGTCCAACTCAATGCTTTGCGGCAGGTTCACGAATGTCAAATGCATTTGCGGAAGGGTCCTCCTCCTTGCTTCATGGCGGCTTCGTGAACATCATGGGTATTGTTGGAGCATCCCACCTCCTTTGCTTCACGGTGGTCGCGTTGCATGGAGGGACTCTACAAAGTGGCTTCGTGGGGCCGGTCGCAGGGCCTCTTTCTCCTATTTCTTTTCTTCCAACATTTTGGCGCCAACACAACCCATGTTGGGACACATGGAAATGTAGAGTACATGGATAGACCCCGTGTGCGCCGCACACCATATAGAGGTACATGAATCAGAAAAGTACATGGAGTGGAAATGTTAGGAACTTGGGTAGGTATGCTATATTGGGTATATATTGTAAACCAAACATATACACTGTATACGTAGGTGTTCACACAACATGTCTATCTGAGATACACACTGAGGTTGATCTCTAATGGAACACACTTTGTACCATGGAATAGTGGTCGCGTACTCCACTCTTGCTACACTTTTGATTGTTTTTCATATTTTCATTCACATGAGTCAGATTTTGGGCACATGGGTATTCCATTTTGAGTATGTTTCCATGTATATCATGAATGTAAAACCTTTGAGGTGGTTTGAGGCTTCACTATGAGTCATTTCAGGATTTTTACAAATAGGAGTGGTTCTTCCTCCAGTAGTAGAATTATGCTATATCTTGAGAGTGAGACCATTTTATTTGAGATAGGATATGATTTATCTATCTTAACTGGTGATTTCATAGATCTTATTTTGCGTACTTCTCCCTTATGAGGTGTTCCCTTATGGCCTAGGAAGCCATGTAATTATTTTTCTCCGAGGACCAAATGTAGGATGCCTCTACATGTGTTTCAACCAAAAGGATCCCTCGTCGGATCCCTCTACCTTCCCATTGTTACTAGGGTCCCCTTGAAGGATTCCTTCTCTTAGATTCTAACATAGGGAATCCCATCTAGGATCCCTATACATATTACTCTCCTCTATGATACCTTGTAGGATGAATTTTCTTATGTCTACTGGTTTGACTATCCCATGTAGGATGACTCTGCCTATGTGTAATTTAATTGAGTATCTCATGCAGGATGCCTCTTCGTATGTACCATTCCAAGAATACAATGCTGGATTACTCTATTTACATACCATTAGAGGATCCCATGTAGGATTCCTCCTTTTTTTCTTCATTACTAAGGATCCCAAGTTGGATGCCTTCACATATGTATAAACCTCGAGGATCCCATATAGGATGCCTCTCTAGTGTTATGAAGAGAGGGACCCAATGGGTTTCCTGGGGGTTTACTAACCCTAATCTAGAGAATTGTCGAGTTAAGTAGTGATGGTATAGGGTGTCACATTAGAACCCTTACTGAACTGGTAAGTCATGAAATTGTGGCAGTATTGGTGGGTTTAGGCATTCAACCACCATGAATATTTATTTATGTATTCACTTGTTTACTATTGGTTCAATGATGAGTATCATATGTGCTTTATGGTTTTTGGATAATGTTCTTTACGTGATGCAACTTCTTTTATTGGGCTGTCTAGATGTACATCCATGGATATGGATTTTGAGCATTATTGTTTATGTTGTCTGGGAATGGAATCCCTATGATTATGATGTTCAAGAATGGAGTCCATATTGATTATGATTCTTAATCGATGGAGATGATTATTATCTCCCTGATCATTTACTTTATCATGGTGTTAGAGATGGAACTCCTCGTTGATGTGATATATACTTAATGAATGATTACGCTATCCTTTAAGGACACCAAGGATTCTCCATAGGGTCGGGTGGATACACTAAAATTCAATTTTTTTTGTATTTTCAAATAAGCAGCTTTATGGTAGCAGTAACCAACATGAAATGCGCGGAATACAAGTTCAGAACAGTAGAAAAGAAGTTCAAAATCCAAAAAGAAAAGAACATCATCCAAAGAGACCTCGACCTCAACCCATGTGTAGCCACAACTTCCAAAGATAAGTCGTATCACCAAAAATCATCACCACGAGACCCACTGTCATCACTATCCCCACCAGTAAGGGACCCCTGCTATTGAACCTCCAAGCACTCAAACCATCACAGAAGAATCAGACAGCAAAACATAATCGGAACCAACACGATAACGATAACACCAAACCTTTATCATGCTAAAAACCTCCACCGAAATCTGCATCCCAGCGCTGGAACCGAAGCAGAGATAACCCCGCTGCATCCATGAGACACTCTCCGACACCACAACCACAACATCCCGAAGAGGAAGACGAACCAAGATGATGTTGCTGAGACTTCGTCACCCAGGACTGGAAGAGCCAACCACACCTCGAGGGAGCGTCGCCATTGAGGGGATTTGAGAGGATCTAAGCCAGCAGCGCCGCTCTGGGCTTGAAACTGTTCAGATCAAAACCGCGGAAGAACCCACACCGGATTCAGAATCGGACGAACCACGAGAAGCTGGAGGGGCCGACGAGGAAGGACGGAGGTGCTCCAGCAACGACGACGCCGCAAGAACACCAAAAATGTATCCACCAGCAAATCCATCAAAAGGAGCCCCACAACTACGAAATAGAAAAACAGGAGTAAGAGGAAGGTGGAGGCGACACCGAGGATCCTCCAGCTCAACTCTGAATACTACACAAGCCTCCCCCCTCTAGGTCGCCGCCGAGGAAATCCTAGAGACGCGCGATGGAAGGAGAGCCGCGGCTCAGAGGCTCGTCTATCAAATCACATCAAAATCGGTCATGTGGATACACCATTACTATGTTTTATATAGGTGATTCTTGAGGATGGGGATATTAATCAATTTATATAAATGGATGAAAATAATGTACTTGGATCAAAAGAGAATTCCTTTTATAGATTTCCTAAGGTTCATCCCCTTAGGGATTATCCAGGTTGCATTGTCCTGATTTTCTATGGATCTAGACCTAGGACTAAGACATCACACCAAATTTACATGGCTTGAGTGGTATATAATCAAGCTTAGTGATAATTTTTAGGATTGTCTAGTGGTATTCTACATTTTTCATTATAGTGATTAGATGTGAGTATGGGTTAAACCATGGTTAGGACATGTACCCCCAGTGGTGACATAGCTTTCTCAGAGACATTTCTAGTTCCAGAAAAAGAAGGTATTATCGACCAGGATTACATAAATCGGGATTAAATTAATCATACAATATTTGAGTGACATGACATCCAGTTCAATGCCATTTTCATAGGATTTCCAATCAATTAGGATTATAGAACCAAGGGTAATCTACTGTTTTTTGTGTTATTTCTTCACCTTACTCATGTGTGTATATATATATGTATAGATATATATTTATGGGAATACACACATGAAGAAAGATATATATATGATAGGTCGTTTCCCAGTTTATCGGGATAAGGGACCTAGGGATCGATTATGGTTTCAATTGTTTTAATTTATTTATTATATTCTCTTATGTCTCGGGTAGGCCAAGAATATTACCTATTCATTCACTTATGATAACATATTTATAGTTTAATTATTGGAGTGTCCTAATGAGATTATTTCTCATGCATATATGTGCACCTCGGTTTGCATGTATACCTTAGGTATTCTTTTTAGATTGAGTTTAGATTGTATAATGAATACGGTTGAGGACCAGAGCTGCATGGTTGGGAAGATCTACTCATGTGGATTATTTTTATTGAGTTGGAGTACCTCAGTATTGTCTTCAAGGACAAGTATTATTTCTTGATCAGATGTAGTTCGAGATCCCTATACTTTTATTTAAATTTTGTATATTTACTCATGTATGTATGGTTGACCCAGTGGTTGACTAGTGTTGTATGCTTCACATAAATGTTCTAGATTTTAGATAATTTCATTTATTATTACAATATGATTCTATTTAAATTTATTTACTTCTTCCACACATTATTTATTTACTAATTTGGATGATATCTAGTTATTTCTACTATTTTTTACTCTAAAATGGGGGAATAGTCTCACCATAAAAACACCTTAGGACCACACTTCTAGTTATCATCACTTGTTATATGGATAGGAATACTTGAGGGCTTATGGTAAACCAGGTCAACGAACCAGATTTGTGGAATTTGGGTCCAGATGTGACAAGTCGTGAGGCCCTAAATCAGATATTGAGGAAAATAGTACCTCAATATAACAACCATCAATTGAAAAAAATAAACTTCATAAAAAATCATAATATGCATAAATTAATAATACACACATGCTATAAAAAATTATTATGAAAGTCCTAAAATCATATATCCCAACTAACCACCCACTGAGATGGCTACATATAATAAATAAATAAATAAATAAAATACATTTGTAAGATCCACTACAACCCCAAGACTCACCTTAACCACCTATCCAATCCCTATTGATTAGCTCCATGCTTATCTAATTTACAACCCATGCTTAAACATGAATAACATACAAAAGACCTATATGTGGACTAAGGTGACCATAAAAGGTATGAGAAATATATCTCAGTAGGGTCTTACAAATTTACCATACCATATATGATCAAATACATTTGTATTCACAAGGAAAGTAAATAAATATAATGTACACCACATAATCATATGATTTGGGCAATTTATGCTAAAAAGTTCACCACGACACCTGACCATACCCACCATTTCCTATTCTAAAGAGTAGCCACCTATTTCCATATTCCCAAACCATAATCAATAATGTAGTATATTATGTTAGGCCATACAAAAAACACTATAGTTTTACTCAGGGTGGGGCCCTTACTCAGCCTCAAATGTATATCCCAATATTGAAATCTATACTCTCACTTAGTTTAAGGTCCCACACTTTATATTGATATCATGAATCATATTATACTATAACTCATGACACCACCCTCCCACTTAGGGATGAATCCATACCTGATATCATAATCCAATATAATGACCACTTCCATCTCACTTAGGGTGGGTCTTATAGTAACATCCATAACCAATACACTCACTCAGGGTAGTATATACTATAAAATTCCCACTAAGGGTAAGGAAAAACATATAAATCATTAAAAAATTGAATCAACCTCTCCCTTATTACTCAAGGTGGGTCAAAAAATACATCTTATATTAAAAATATCCCGGATTAGTACCTTCTAACTTAGAGTGGTTATAAAAAACAATAATTTCTATACATTGATTTTACTTCAAAGTTGAGTACTATTCATTACAAAATATAACAAATCCATGATAAGACTATATTGATAACGTGTCTTTAAAAACTGGGAAATATAAATAATTGGTTTATAAGACATATTCATTGTCTCCCACTTATTTCTCCTTAACTAAACCCTTTTTGACATAACTTACTTAATACCCTTCTTCATGACCTAGGAAAAATGAAACACATGAAACGGTGAGCTTAGATGCTCATAAAGGGTAACTAAGGGATATATCAATCATATAAAAATCATAATATATATGAACACAACATTTGAAATTCATATCATGCATATAAAATATCGTGATATCATGCCATGAGATAAATCATAAAATTTCATAAGAATCAATGAACACAATCCAAAAAACTCATAAAATAATACACAGAGTTTTGTGTAATACATATAAACATAGAAAATAATTTCATATTAGTCAGTTATCATTTACAAAACCATCATAGCGGACAATGTCCATTACTGAACTGAGTACACTGCTTGTTCCAACCCTTTATTACTGAACTGAGATCATTTCCCATTCCAGCAATGTCAATCTCATGAGATTAAATATTTACAAAATTAATTGGAGGGATATATATGTCCCATTAATCTCATAATGAATTCATTCTTATGTGTTCCACAATAACATAAATCATTCATCATAACCCATGGAAGAAAATAGCTTTCTTTAATCATCATTGCACCATAACATAATCCATGTAAAACATATATATTACATAAATTGAATTCCATCATAAACACAATAAACTAATATGAACAATAATTATATTATAATTGAAACACAACCCTATTAAATAATTCATTCTTCGATGGAAATTAATTTTTATATAACAATTTGAAATTAATTCTTGAGGAAAATATCCTTTCTTCTTTAAAAACATTTTCTTTTCCCAAAATGACACAAAATTTAAAAAGAAAAAAATTTATTTGAAAATAAACATAAAATAAGGCAGAGGAATATTAATATAAATAATTAATTATGAAGAATTAAAAATCCATTCATTCCATATAATTTAAAAAAAATTCTCCTCATACGTTTTCCAAAACATTCAAAAAATACATCATATCGAATAACGACAAACGATTCCTTTCATTATATTTAATAAAAATTCACCAATGGGTAAAATTGAAGTTAATTTTTTTAGAATAATATAAATAATATTACATATTTAGGAAACATGGACGTGGATGATAAATATATCCTAGTAAATACTTACGTATATACAATCTCAGATGATAATAAGATTGCGAAATTATCCCTTACCTATTAGGTCTGATTTTCTTTTTATATATTTGAACCTCATGTATAATGATTTAAATAAAGTAATTGAATTATTTAATAATAATTTTAATTTTTATTATATCATATATAATCATATTATCATCTGTTTTTGAATAACATTTCATTATTACTTATTATTCAGTTATTAACTACTTCATTGGCTTATGCATGTTCTGTTGAATAAGTTTCAGTTCTCCTTCACAGGTTCCAGTTAAATCATTAAAAAATTACACTAACATTAGATATATCAAATTTATTCATTATATTCATTTATATAATCATGCTTTAATTAATATCATGTAGAATGAATCACATTGCATTGTGGGGACGGTAGGTCGTACATACACATAAACGACGATACCATTACCATAATTGTTGAATGGTATTAAACTGAATGGTGTATAAAATTTCATAATCAATATAATGTTATAATAATAAAATATAGTAATTATTTCCATCATTATACCCAACTGTTTAAGGTGGTGGTGAAAAATATATTACACCATAGTGTGGAGATGATAAGTCGTACATACACACCCGTGGTGATTTCATTTTTCATAGGATGGATAGAAAGTGGAATATTTTTGTTCCATAATAATAATAACATATTATTATATAACTTAAACTTTATTTCTTACTTTATAATGAAAAAAAATGAATATGTAGTGTAAGAAGAAATAAGTTTGAAAGAATCGGTAGATAAGATTACCCCTTCTTCCACGGGCTTCCTCTAAATATCCGCTTAGAGCACTAGAGTTGGTCTTTGAAGAAGAACAGAACATATAGAATCTAACTAGTGAAGTTAATAAGGGAAAAGGGCATGGTATTTATGAAATTTAAGGCTCAATGTTAAGTGAAGAGGTGAGGGAGGATGTGCCTTTTCTTAATTGAGGTGAGGGGCACTTTTGGAATCTCAAAAAATATTAATTTAATATAAAATAAAAACCCATCCAAAAAACCAAAAAAATTACCCAATTTAGAAGATGAGATGAAATAGGGATGTAATATCATAAACTAATAGATTTTCAACAAGTTTTTCTATCAATTTAAACCGTATCAGTTTAATTAACACTTAGTTATTATATTTAATTTTAACTAGGGTAACAAATATTTAAATATTAAAAGTGTAAAATATTTAATTATTCGATGTCAATTAGACCATAAAAAATAATTTGGAAAATTTTAGACCATTTAATAATTATTAAATATTTTTAAAAAATGTTTTAGGATTTTTAAATAATTTAATAAAACATTATTTTGATAAACAATAAATAGTGTCAATTTTGACACTATTCAATTCATTGTTTTAAAAAAATATTAAGATAACATGTTAAATTCAAACCAACTATTTTATTATATTCATAAGAGATCATGTTAATCTAAAAAATTAATTATAAATATTAATTAACTCAAATTATATTAATTTTAATATTTTTAACAATATTTATTTGTTATCTCTAATAATAAAATAATTACTACATCAATTTTTTCTTATTATTTAATATTATTATTTTTGAATAAAAAAATATTATGATGGATATAAATCTAGTAAATTTCAGAATAACATTTTTAGACGAATTTATCTTCTATAAAATCAAAAATTTGAAATGTTATACTAATTAAATTATGACTGTGATAACTTTAACATCACTTTAAATAAAGTAATGTAAGTGTCACAATCTCTTCTCTAAAGATAAAAATAGTCACTAAGTCTAACCATGGATGGTTATGGTAGAGATATACTTGACCAATTGGATTTGGTCAAGTGTTTGTGTCTTTTTAAGGTTACTATCATTTTAGTAAAAATAGTTTTATTAGTTTCTTATTAATTTATTAATTTTTACATCGTCAAAGTATAAGTCTTTAAGATAATTATTTTTTTACTAAAAATTAAGAAACAATTACCATGATAAATAAAAAAATTTTATATTTAAATTTAGTATTTATAATCAAATTAATCTTATGTATAACCTTATATAAAAAATTATTTAGTTATTAGAATTTGAGTTATTCATATTTTTATTTTCATTAAATAAAATAATTTAAATGTCCTAATATCATCCGAGTGGCTTTCAAATGACTTCATTTCGACCCAAGTATGATTTTGGTCAAACAAAATAATAAAATGATATTAATAAAAGTGTTTGGGTAATTTTATAATAGTATTGTTAACCTCAATTACCTGGTTTACCCTTTTAGCATATTAATAAAAAATTACAGAAGATACTATTCATAATGACCAAAAATAAAATAAATATATTTACATAATTTTGACCTACTGATATCGAATATAGAATCCATTTTTCAAAATTATAAACATATAAGTTTCATTAATTAATTTAAAATTGATCCTCCTGTCAGAAAAAGAGAATGGGTTTTAAAAGATAAAAATTGCAAAACATTGAAATGTTTTTACATTTGAAATCAATGTAAAATTAATGATAATGACATAAATTATATTTAATGATACAAATTTATAATATTTATACTTTAAAATCATTAAATATTTTAATTTAACCATATAAACTATTTTCATGAAAAATGTTGTTCTTATGTAAAATTTAGTGTATTTTACTATTAATCAAAATTTGAAAGTTATGAAAAAAATATTAAAATTTAATCCAAAGTAAACTTTTATATCTCTATTATAAAGAAAATGTTTATTTTTTGATATAAGAATTATTAATTTGTTAAAATATTAATTTTACAGCGGTTCACTTTTAAAAGGTGGAAAATTACCCCTCTTAAAAATATAGGTTTTATACATCAAATAGGGTTTTTCGTATCCTATGAAAAAAATATCTATTTGATGAATATTAAAAATATTTTATTAAGTATATAACATATATATTTCGTTTATTTTTATTAATAATATTAATTAACTAAATATATTAATAAAAAAAATAAAAATATATAATTGATTTATATTTTCTATAAATAATTGGTAGCAAATGGCTTCACCATATATTTTCATAACTTAGTTATATTTATTCCCACCAACATAACTACTAGGTTATAATGGTAATTTTATTCTAAGGGTGTCTTGTGGTTCTCTTAAACTCACTATTTAAAGAAATTCAATCCATTGAAGAATTAAAATTATTTAAATAAAATATTTCATAAAAACACTGGGGTGTTACATTCTACCCCCCTTAAGTGGAATTTCACCCTCAAAATTCATCACTTGGATATAAAAACAAGAGGATATATTTCCATAATCATACCCTAATGTTCTCACATAGCTTAATAAAATTAGTGGTTCCACCACAAAACCTTAACAAAGCTACTGGTCTTGTTTTGTATAAGCTTTACACTATGATCCAGAATCTCTATCAATTGTTCTTCATAAGAAAGATCTTTCCCTAGGGATATGAATCTTGAGTTTAGTATATGTGAAGGTTCAGGTATGTAATTTCTCAATAGAGATACATAGAACACATCATGAACTTGAGAGAGATTCAGTGGAAGCACCAATCAGTATGTTACATTCCCAACACAATCTTGAATTTCAAAAGGACTGATATACCTAAGGCTCAACTAACCCTTATTTCCAAATATGATTACTCTTTTCTAGGAATATATTCTGTAACACCCCAAGGATTTATAAAAAAATTAATATTGAATTCATGAAGCACTGATTCACTACAAGACACAACTTTTTTCTAACCTAGCCCGTAAACATAATTTTTCCACCTCTGAGATTTGAATTTTGAAAAACTGACACACATTGTTGTGATCCATAAAATATTTAGAGTCTGATAGGATCCACTTATATTTTTTCTGAATAGTAACATACTATTTTTAATATTAAATTACACATAAAAAATTAATGTACCCATTCAAATAGTAACCTCACCCATGTAGGTATAAATAAAATTTTGACACCTTATAAATGAAATAGAGCATTTTAGAAATTAATAATTAATTGTTGGTAATTTGGTTGGTAATAAATATTTAAATACAATTTCAAATTAATAAATTTATAGTAAAATTAATTTTCATAAAATTAATTCTCAAATATGTTTTTTTCTCTTATGAATTTATGATAATTTTTTGATACCTCAGTTAATTTTTGAATTTATTGTAAAATCAGTTTTTAATTTAAAATAAGTATTTTATAAGTAAATAATGATTTTAATTAAAAATTAGATTTATCTCATCTAGAAAATTATTCTGAAAAAATGGAGTTCATTTTTTAATTATACATGTCAAAAAATGGTTAGGGTGAATTTTTTGTATTTTTCTGAAATACTTGAATTTTTGGTGAATAGTGAAATTCGATAATTTACGAAATTTGCTAAATAAATGAATTTTTGTATCATTTTTGAGTCATGGATGAAGTAAATGACCATTTTTTAGAACTTGAATGCAATTATTACTTTTTTAGTCACATGAATCAAGGCTATTCATAGTCGTGAGTCACAATAATAAAATAATGATTAAACAAATGGGAAATAACTCCTCTCCTCCATAATAAAAGACACCCATCAGTCCCTCTTATCTTCACTCCTATAAATCCATGTGCCTTGTCTAAATTATACTAAAATATCCTCCCAAGATTCTCCCCACATCCAGAATCCCTTTTCCTTTTCAAAAGACGAAATCATCTCCCCTAAAGAGGCTCTCAAAAAAGATTGATTTAAGAGGTAAATTTCACTTTTCATTTCTTTTATTTTCTTCAAACTTCCTTTCTTTCATTTTATTTCCTCAACTAATTTCCTTAAAATTTATGGACAACTCATGTACCTTACATGTAATTTAATTATATTATGATAATTTAATAATTCATCATCATCTCTCTTTTCCCATCGTTTTATACTAAAAATGAAAATACCATCCAAGATGTGTTAATTTATCATATTCAAGGACGACAGGTTTTCAACTTCTATCACCCTCTTATATTCTAATAATGAAACCATTTTTAGGGTTTAACCAGATAATAATATATTTAATATATCCTATTTAATTTCCTATACTAATTTTTTAATAGATGGTATTAATTTATAAAATAAAATGAGTTCGAGGTGATCGAAAAACCACTAAATTAATTCAAACGTTTATCATTAAAATTTAATATAATGATTCTTCACCAACCAAAGTAACCAAATGACTTATATGATAATTTAACATTTTATATGAACATTAATAACACAAAAATAAATTCTGGAATTAAATACTAATTTTTCATTAACTTCAATACAAACGAACCGATCATGAAAACTAATGAAACGAGCACTCACGAACGATGATATTAAATCTATAAACCCATAAAAAAGACCATAAATAAACTAAATAAAATAATAATAAATCAAATACAGGTATAATATTTTTTCAATGAAGTTATTAATAAGTATAATTTTATATTTCAGAAACTTAAGTTCTAGAATGAAACATATTCAGACATAAGGTAAGGGTTTTCTTCACGAACATCTGTTTTCTGTTAGGTTACTCTTTGTCTCTCTTAATCCCAAATAAATTATTATTTATTATTATATACTCAACAAAAATTATGTGTGAATGTTTTATATATGTGTACCAACCAGAATCCTTTTTTATTTTTTGTAGACATACATGTTTTAAAAGTATCTTTCAAAAATTCTTCCCGAAATACAAGCCTAATTCAGAAGAATATCTCGAATTCTTACCTATTTTAAATAGAACTCTTTAATATGTTTTAACAACCAATAATTTTATAAAATTACTCATTTTATTATCAGAAAAATATATTATTTCACTTATGGTTTTATACAGATATTTTTTCAAAATTACACTTCTTTTCATAGTAAAAGAGTATTTATCTGAAGAATTATTTGATGATTTTATAAGAGTATTTTCACCTATTTCAACACTCTTATTGATTATTATGTTTAAATGGGGTTAATGTTTTGTAATAGAATATTCCTTATTTATTGAACAGTTTATGATTAGATTGAAATTGGATGTACTATCATGATACCATTCACTGTATTACTTCGAATGGTTAGTGTTTATGTTTAATGTTTGGGGAAAGTTATTTACATTTCTTAAATTAGTTTCAATATGAATGTATATACTGTTTATGTTTTCCCCATTCATATGAGGAATGAATTAGACTTTTTAAGTGATGGGCGCGACCCACTACATCCCCCCCATGTATTGGTAGGTCTCATGAGAAAAAACATATATGGACTTGGTTGAGGCCTTTCCCATTTTCTGATATGGTTTTGGATGAGGCCTTAATAATTTTCAGATATCTTATTCAAGGCCTTTCCGATAAATTTCAGAATGTTTGGAATTACACATTCCATCATTATGAAACTAGAGATTGATGGTCTATGTGATTATTTGACTAGTAGAATATCCATGGTGTAATACCCAAAGCTTCCATGGTATGCTTCTATTTGAATAATACAATAGCTTTCACTGTATGCAGATCTGAGTTCTAACTCACCACGACCAATCAAACCAGTCATTTAAAAAGCAGTTTTGAATAGTAATACCCTCTTTTTGAAATTTTATAAATTTTATTTTTCAAAATTGACTTCATTTTTTGATTCTTAAAATCAAAAGTAGCTTGTGGAAAATATTTATTATTTTTCTAAAATCTTTCAATATTTGATGAATAGTGAAAACACTACATTATTGTTTAAAAACGACTTTTTATTTAAATAATAAATTTAAATTTAAATTTATTTTAATGAAAACTAGATACATAATACCTATAGTATTCCAATGTAATTAATTGGAGTCATTTTATAAAAATATTAGATATATAAAATTTTATTGAACTATTTAACATCTTTACCCACCTTCTAGGCACATTTTCCAATTCACATAAAGCTTAATTCTACCGCTTCTATGGATTGAATTTCAAAACTCCAACACACACGGTTGTCATCAGTAAGTAAAATTTGGTTCAATAGGATGAAAATAATCTTTGTTGAATTGTAACTTCTGAATTTTATTTACAACAGTTAAAAGTAAATATGGTAATTAAAGGAAAAACTTATATTATAATAATATAAAATTACCCCAACACATGTCACAATTCTATTGGATAAGTGTTTTTTGACCAAAATCAGACTTAGGATAAAAAAAGAACCTTGTTTATCCATTTGAATTAGATTATGGAATTTATTATATTTTATTTAAAGAATAGTTAAATGTGATAAATTCAAATTTTAATATCTAAACCATTTTTAATATAGGGTTATACATAAAATAAATTATACTATAATATTCATTATAAATATAATTTTTTTATACATCATAATATTTTATTTAAAATTTATAGACATTAAATAATTAAATATATATATGACACAATGATGATTGAGTAATTACTTTTGTAAGGAATGATTAAAATAAATAATATTATAAATATTAAAATAAATGTAAATTGAAAATTTTGATTTCATCCACGAATATTCTAGTTGAATATTACATGTTTGGGTTGATTCAATGTATTTTATTTTGAAGGAATGAAGTTGTTATGACTTTTCAAAAAAACTAAATACTAAACGTTGTCAAAATTGACATAAATGAGTTTTCAAAACAAATACTATTTTATGAAATTATATAATTGTCCTAAAAATCTAAGATTCGGTAAAATGGCTTAGATAATTTTACATATGATATTAGTGAACCACTTGAGGTTTACTTGAAATTTTATAGAAACTATATTAACTGTGTATTATAAAAATACAAGAAGGCAAGGAAAAAGTCATACTATATAACTAATAGTTAAATCTAAAAGATAAGGTTAATATGGTGACTTAAACATGTCCAAAACCTATTGGTTGAAAGGATTTTGACCCATCCCCACCTTATCATAGAAATAAATATATATGGAGCTATTATAAATTGAAAATAATTTTATAATTGTAGGGTCCTGAAAAATCCGCAAAGGATTGGGAAAATGTGGAGAATACTCAAGGATAGAGAAGGATGAGCCGGTCCATGGACCGGTCTAATGTAATGGTGCATGGCCAGTTCTACAAAGCGTCCCTCCTTCGCATACCGTCGTCATTCGTGAAACCAAGGTGGAGACCCTCCGCGGTCGCGAGGTAGGACAAGCGCTAACCCGGTTCACTATTCTGGACCGCCCCAGACATGAGCCGCATAAACCGGCCCGAACCGCCTCCGCTGTCATTCACGAAATGGAGGCAGAACCCTCTGCGGCTGTGAAGCACTCCCCGATATTGGTTCGTAGAGGAGGAGTGTTTAATTCCCCACGAGTTATGGATTGACCAATTCATCTGTATGCCAGGATTTCAGACATGGGCCTCCGCAAAAGGTGTTGCATGACCCCAATAGATCCCTTTTCCTCCCCTTTATAAAAGGAGACCAAGGGGGAAAGAGGGAGAGGATTCAGAGGAGATCAATCAGATTCGGGTGGATGGATTTTAAAGGAAGGATTAGGATTTCGGAAGTTCCATTTCACGATCCAGAGAAGGTATGATCCTGGGAACGAACTAATAAGGAACCAAACATGCATAATAACTTGGTGAACAATGAACCTAAAATAACAAAGAAGAGAAAACCAAGAACCATGGTCCCTCCACGGATGCAATCATCACAGACCAAGGAATTCATGCTTCTTTTCCAATCCTCTGCCCCGCGTAGCACCCTCCTACGTGGGCAAAGCCTCGACCGATGAGCATCCGGCCAGCGCCGCCCTTGGCCGTCACTGCCTGCATGGAACCCTCCGTGGACCACCCTTGTTCATGGATCAAACCTAAAGCCGTGAACCACCCTGGTTCGCGGATTGAACCCGAATCCGAGAACCACCTTGGTTCGTGGGATGCCCATCAGTCTGCGGACCACCCTGGTTCACGGATGGCTTCTCCAACCGCGTAGCACTTCCCTACACGAAGGGCACCACCACCCATACCCCTGTGTGGCCATCCAAATTATTCAGAGATCTCGTTCTGCGAGCCATATATAATCCTTTCGATCCGACCTGATCCTCTGTGACTCCCCCACTAGTCTACTCATTGGACCTGAGCCGAGGCCTCCACCAAAGCCACTGGATCAGTGTGGTGTAACCCTCAGGGGCATCAGCGCACCATTTTGAGTTCACATACCCGTGGTAAATAGGGGTAAAGAGGTTGACCCGACCCTTGAGTAGATTCCCAAAGCATTCATGGGTTCACATTCCCATGGTAATGTGGAGTCTGGTCTCGGGAGCCCCCTTTGTGACCCACCACTTGTTGGGGTTGGGGTACTTCTCCCTTCTTCGAAGGGTAGTAAAATACCCATCAGAAGGAAGTCCCCATGCACTTTGGTACTTCCCCTGTGAACAAGAGAGGTGACGGGCACATGATCACCCCTTTACCTCTCCCGATGCGCTTTGTCGGCATGGGCATCCATCTCAGAGTAAGCCCTGACCTTATGGGCTGAGCTCATGCGTAAGACCCACTCCACTTCTCATGGACGCACCTCTCGCGATGTGATTCTCTAGTCCCTGCTGCCTCTTGTTTCTCACACCGAGCATGAATCACACAGGCTTAGAGTAATCATCGAACATGATATTCTCTTATGGGCCTCCTCAGAGTGTAAGCCCCAATTCATCACCATGGGCCTCCTCAGAGTGTAAGCCCCAATCAATCACTCTGGTATGCCTCAGAGCATAAGTCCCAAGTCAATGAGAACTACGAGGACTTTGATTCCCTACCACAGGGATACTTAGGAAGCCTCCGTGAGGTTCAAGCCTGATCACCAACGGACCCCCGGGTCCACCTTCACATGGTCTCTCTGACGCTCCCATTCTAACTACGTGGACTTTGATCCCTGTCTCATAGGTAGGGTACGTAGGAAGCCTCCATGAGGTTCAATCCCAACAACCGGTTGATCCGACTATCTTAACATCGGTTCACCGCGCCACTCCTAGTACCGCCTCAGTGAGTCCCGACTCCTCCGGGTCATTAATCTAACGAGAGATGGTAAACCTCGGACATAAATGATTCTGAACCCCTACGTTCAGCTGACCATTTCCAACTAGGAGAAATACGTGGATACTATGCTTGGGTATAAACCAAAGATTCACGAACATATGAATACATCTTAAATCTATAAGAGAGTCCCGAAACAGGCAATAGTTCCCCCCAAAAAGGGTGCGATGAGCCTAACTTCCCATCCTCTCGGCCAATGTGAGTTCTTAAGCATCACTGGTCAGACCATCCAGTGAATGCCTGCCTTTGGAAAGCAAGTCCACATGTCATCGGATACGAAACCATTGGGCGTTTTGAGACCGAACCCCGAAACAAAAAATGGTGAACCCGATGGGAATATTTAACCAAGAATGATATATTTAACCTAATCCCACCCTGTGACCCCTTATACTATCAAGGAGGGCCAAGCAAGGTCATTAATTACATATGGGATCATGAGATGCTGCTTTGACGGGTTTGTTGTTTGTATTTGTTAAAATGTTTTACAAGTACTACACAGAACACCCTTCGATCCAATGGTGTCACAAAGGAACTTGCAAGTGTGCACTTCAAGCTACGTGACGACCAGGTATCCTCACCAATGGAGGACCCCTTCACCAACCCAGCATCTTCAACGCTGGGTCTCGGACGCACTGATCCGAGAGTACCACATGAACGGTACTCTCCCAATGGTGGAGGCGGCCATGAACGCCCTCCAATCCATCAAAACTCACAAGTCTCCTACCCAGCAGTGGCCGAAAAGGCAGATCCAGACAACCCCTATTGCTGTCTCCAACCGTTTCAGGAGTCTATCCCCGGAAGAGGACAATGCATTCCTCCCATACCTTAGGGATGCAGATGAGGTCGACATTGAGGACTTTATCCCCGCTGAACGGGGGTCCCGCTCCAAGGCCCCAGCTGGTAGACGTCGTCGCGGTCACGCCGCGACTCAACATCCTCATGCTTAGGACGATGTAGCCTCGAGGATTCAGGCCCACGCTCGTCGAGCTCCGGCTCCTCGGACCGCCCAACGAGGGCGGTAAACTTGCAACCAGGGACCGATCATCACCCTTGTCCCCGAGGAGGAGCTCCGCTACCTAGTCATGGAGACACATTATGAATAGGCACATACACATGTTCGTTCCTCCAAGGTCTGCCATCCATACATGGTGGCATCATCCGATCACGCGCACATCCCCGCCAAGCTCCATCACGCCCGTCGCTCACACAGGACGACACCTACCCCACAAGCACCTCTCCCTACCCAAGGTTGTGAATCCCACCAACCGGACGTGGTGGTGACCCAGTGCCTGCAGGACTAGCTCCTAGCTGATGCTCCTGATTCCTACCAGCCTGATATGGTGGTGATCAACAAAGCTCGCCACCGATATGTGGCAGAAAATCATAGGTGAGAACGTCTCCCCACCAACAAAGGCCACCGAATCAAAATGGTGGGAAACTAATATATGAAAGGCCAGCTCCATACGAATGCAAGTAATGTCTTCCATCCTGATTTGGTGGAAAACAGAGAGATAATCCACTGTATCTCAGTGCAGGGGAAGATTCGTTCACCTGCCTCGACACAGGAGAATTGTCAGTACCCATTGACCACCGGAGGACCGGACCAGGATATTCCTACTCCGATACCAGAATGGGACTTCATACCCATTCCATCCAAATATGTCTCTCTGCATATCCTAGAAATGATGGAGGAGCAGGTATCGATCCCAGGTCATATCATGCAAACTTGACAGAATGTAATTGCATCAACGACAATAGTAAGGACTCGTGCTTGTGATCCCATCTCCCTAATTGAGGCGACTCATCTAAGAGACGATATAGCTGCAACGAAGTAGATCTGCATACCTGATTTTACCCAGGAGGGTCTTTGGCTATATTCTGCGACGCAAGGGCAACCAGATCGAGCATCTTCACTCGTTCCAACTGGGGGACACCCGTCCATCATGGTGGATGATATAGAGCAGTCTTATATCCCTGTTAAAAGACAAGATGTTCGTCGGCATATCCTAAAAACAACACGGGACCCAATTAGACAAGCACCCAAAGGTGAAGGCTGTTGTTAACAGCAGACGGTCCCCGCTGCTCATAAGAAAGCTCCCCGAACGCACCGAAGGCAGCCGGAAAATAAAGAGAAGGTTCATGACTCCACTCTGCTTGAAGCTCGGGTTCCCAACACCACTGAGCACACATCGTAGGCTCAGAACCCTTCCCACCTGTTACCAAATTATGGTAGTGTCAGTAGCAGTTGCGAAGGATCTCCCCGCAATGTTGCTACCAGCATCTCTGAAGGTCCTCCCCAGAGCATCCGTGGGGGCCTCCCCCGTGGGCATATAACAATCGATCATGAGAGCTCCTCTTCTAATGCGAGTCATATAATTCCTCCACGTGACCGGAAGATCGAGTAGCAAGAAGGTCCTCCACTTGCTGCGGTCCACCCTGAAGGTCCTCCCCAGGGTATACACTGCAAGCACTATCCATGCAGTGGGAAAACAGATTATGATAGTAGTCCTCTCTATCATAGTAGTAACTACGAAGTCCCTCCCCACATTGATGTCTCATCCGGACAAGAAGTCCCTCCCCTTATCGTGGCCCTCCCCAGGGATTACATTGCAACGACACTCCGCGCAGCCAGGCATCAGATCACAGTGGTAGTCCACGCCACCCTCACAACAGAGGTCCTCCCCGTAGAGACTTCAAGCAACGAGAAGGCCCTCCCCTTGTTGCGGTACATTCTGTAGGCCCTCCCTAGGATGTATCCCATAGATATTCTCCCTGCGGCATCTGTAATGGCAGTCCTCTCCATTGTCGCAGCTGTGATGGTAGTCCTTGCCACCACGACCGCCATTGCGAAGGTCCTCCTCGTATTGGCCCCAAGCAACAAGAAGGTCCTCCCCTTGTCACAGTGTCTCCTGAAGTTCCTCCCTAGGATTCACATCGAACGTCAATCCATGATGGTCATCCTCACCATGAAGGCAGTTGTTGCGAAGGCCCTCCCCGTAACGATGCTACGCAGCCAGAAGGTCCTCCCATTGTTGTGACATGCCTTGGAGGTCCTCACCAGGGTGTGCACTGTAAAATTACTCTATGCAATGAAGCATTAAGAAGTAATGGTAGTCTTATCCATTACGGCCGCCATTGCGGAGGTCCTCCTAGCGATGACATATCATATCAATAGGAAGGTCCTCCCCCTACGGAATCAAGCACAGAAAATCCCTCGTATGTTGAGGAACTCAGAAGGATGGGATCAAGCATGTCAAATTCCCAGTTAGCCACCAACAACATCCTTCTTCAATCAAGAGACGGTCCAGGGCCGCGTTCATCCTCTGAACCACCTCAGAATCGTTCATATGAAAATTCAATACCTACCGGTCCCACTACCTCCGACCACACGATTAGTGAGCACCTCCGTTGGGCTGACCAGGTAGAGGAATCACTAGTGGGGGAGTATGACAATACGTTTCACCTGAGGAAACGACTGTCCCGGGATGATATAAAAATTTTGTTTTGGCCCACGACCACCACCAAGTTCGACATACCCATAGAGTTGTCGAAATAATGCGATCACGACATCCGCCATAATATATGGACATCCCTCCGCTGAATGAAATAAAGATTTCAGCCCTACGACAGCTATGCAGACCACGTCAAGACAATAGGAGACCTCCTGCATCACATAGACCTGGAAGCTCTTCCTTTGGCGTGGAAACAGTGACCCGATAGGCATAAAGGAAACATGGAGATAGCCTGCCTCCATGCACTGCACCAGCTGCGCCGCCTCATCAGTGACGCTCCGATGGGAGTCCATATCAGGGGATGGGGGGGACACAGAGCTTTCCATTTCACTCCGTTCCTTACCCAGAAGAACCTGTTCGGCATGGTGTAGTTCAATGTCATCACGTCAAGACATCAATCGAGTGGTATCCCTATTTAGGAAAGGCAACACATCTAACAGAGACAGGCCTTGAGTAAGTCTCAAAAGTGTCAGGCCTGACGGGAATAAGCTATTCAAGAAATCCTGAATTAGGCCACCAAGATCATACAACAGGCCTATCGCCTAAGAGAGGCCAATTATAGATCTTTTCCTTCCTCCCTATAAGGGATTGATTCACATAAAAAATCGGCATCAAACCATGTTCACCCCCAAATGGGGGCACGCAAGATCAGGCATTTAGCGATAGATGAATCCACTGCCGCAATCTAGGGTCAACCCCAGACTGCAGGGCTGAGGATATATTTAAAAAAAAATACCCCCGTAAGACCAATAAAAATTGGAGGAGACTCAACATCAAAGGAATGGAGCCAACCCCAACCCTCAGGGCTGGGGGCATTATTACCCCCTCAACAACAACCTCCCCCACGAGAGTCAGTATTCTCTTGTCTAGGGAGGATAGTTGGAAGAGGAGGTTACCATCCTATCCCGTCATTTGAATCATCATCCCCTCCCAGAGGGAGGCATACCGTAAGGTCACATCAAAGAGCTCTCCGTGTCACCCTTCGTCAAGAAGTCCGAAGGCAATCCCAAGTCATGAAAGGGAAGGCCAACAGAATAAGTGGGAGATCCTCCTCCTATTTGGAAGATGACATCTTCTCTGCCCCGCGATATGCATCTATCAACTTCATAGTGGTTAATCCCACGGATGACACCAGAGATGCTGCAAATTAGGATGGACTAGGAGATGATGGTTCTGGTCAGGCTGTGACTCACAACGAACCCCCAGGTGTGCACACCCAGAACCTGAGGGCCACCCTAAATATGGTCGTCCTTCCAGCCAACCCTCCTCCACCTACCCAGTGAGATTCCAATAAGGATAAGAATAAAGGACTGGTTAACATTAACCCACCTCCTTCTCTCGATAAAAATGAGCCACTTATACTAGAAGAGAGGTTCACTCGACAGGAAGAGGAGATGAAATAATTGAGGCAGCTTAATGCTGATCTACTCCAGAGGAACCACCTTATTGAAAGTGCATCCTAGGAGGATCCACATCATGCACTTCTGGTAAGTGTACCACAAAGACTAAGGTTTTCCCCAGCGAACAAAATACGGTCAGGGCTCCCGTCCAACGAGGCGCCCGACCCATCCAAGTACCTAAACATAGATTCGGATGAATACCAAGACTTCCCTCCACTCAAGAATAAACTGGAGCGAGTGTGCCTGAACCCTCCAAAGGTTCCACAAACCGCACACACACCCATGGTGCCAGCCAATCCAGATCCTCAAGAAATTCCTCGGGCTACTCCTGCCAAAGACCGGGACCAATAGGATGTAAAATAGGGTCTCACCTACACCATTGAGGCACTAACAACTCGATTTGAAGTGATGAAAGGTCGACGCACTCTGATACAGCCAGAGCGGAAACCCTACCCAGATCGGGTGACCAACACACCACCTCTACCCAATTTTGGGAGCCCTGTATTCCCTATTTTCAATGGGTCAGGCGATCCAGAATAGCATTTGATACACTACTCGTCTTATTGAGACCCTATGATGGGGACTCCAGCACAACAAGAAGCCGTAAAACTCAGATTCTTCGTATGGACATTGCAAGGATCTGCCTTCGTTTGGTATACGAGTCTGTCGGCCCAGTCAATAAAGAGCTAGGAGGACCTTCGGCAGCAGTTCCTATTCTACTTCAGCTCAATGTTTCCTAAAACAACAGTCAGCGACCTCATGAACTGCAAGCAGATGGAGAACAAGAGGGTCTTAGATTACATCGCCAGATAGATGGGTCTGACTTATTCCCTTAACAGGACAATGCCTCAAGATGAGATCTATCCATATACATCGATAATCTTCAAGATGAGCTGCGAACACCGCTCATACCAGTGGAGTGAACCAATGGCTTCCCCCACCTCTTGTCCATTGCCCAAAGAATTGAGGACTCCCTGCAGCGGACTAATTCGAAGTCCCAAATAGCCTCACAGGCTCCTGAGAAAAGATCCCATAGAGCTAAAGCGTCCACTGTCACACTCAAGCCGGCCCCTGTGCCCCCTCCACTACTCAGGCCTCCACCAAATAGTCAAGGGCCTCCTACATATCAGCGGTCACCACCGCCTAAATGGGACGATCTGAGAGGACCAAAGCGGAACCAGTTTGAGGAACAAATACAAAAAGTATACTCGTTCCGAGATGATCATGTCCATGGGTAATTCATTTCCTCCATGAATTGAAACTTGATCTGCCTTCCGGAGACAAGGAAACCTACAGAGGTTGGCCGCGTTGAGAGGACATATTACTACCCCTACCATTGAATGTTGGGGCACCATATCCGTGAATGCTTCATCTTCAAAGACCTCTTTAAGAGGATGGTAGACTTTGGACAGGTCGAGCTGGGACCACCCCCATCACATGTGGCATGTATCTCTACCACCGACTCCGACAAATAGGAGGGGTGGCATAAAGTCACCAGCAAGAAGGGGTAGAAATTCGATGAATGTATGAATCGAAATACTCTCAACTGAGCCTAGGGCATACCCCGAGCTGAGCTATGGAATATAGTGTTGTCATCAACAGCCCCTGACGCCGCACATCCAATAGCATTGGCCTCACAATCCTCCACGAGCCGGTCATCCGGTCATAATCGAAGAAGGAAGAAACAATCGCAAGAGGAGCAGTCCGCAATGGGGACAAAGTTAGTCCCAACCCTAGCGGATTATATGCCCTCGAATTTGGCGCCACGAGCACTGAACCACCAAACGACACCATCAGGGACAACCGACTAGGTTGACCTATCGGAGGATGAAGAGCCAATCTTTGGTTCCATTAACGTCATCCATCTTATGGAATCATCCCCTGACGAAGTGTACAGTTATGAACCCGAGTTCCAGAAACAAGGGACCAGGAGGAGGAATCGCAGAGGTACGACATACCAGGGGAGACACAGTCACACCCGAAACCAACCCTATGGTTGGAACCCGTCCCGAACCGTTAATATCATTGAAACCCATAGGAGAGCCCTTCAATGGAATCAACTGGAGAAAGAATATCCCTCCACATCCACAAGTGACCAACCTGGACCTGTTATTCTGCAATACCCATCAGAGGAGGAACAAGCGCCTAGCCGCCAAGTGCGCACAAACAGACCGGCCGTTCCAAGTCCCCAGAACGTGGGAACATCATCAGCATCCGACCCCATAGAGGGTCCCTCCTCATCACATACTCCAACTCCCAAGCCGCCTGATAGAACTCTCCCACCAACAGAGAAGCGTCGGCCGCTGGAGAAGAAATACGATATCCTTAAGCAGCTGGCGTCAGTTTCAGCCAAGATGTCAATCCTGGATACCCTAAGTCTATCAGATGACCTCAGAGAGGCTCTTATTGAAGCCTTGCTCAGCCCCCAGGAGTTTCAAGTCGTGGTAGCTGCCGCTGAGGTTTACGGGACAGAGACCGGCCCAGCTGAATGCAATGCGGTGATTTTCTTCACCGATCAGGACGCAGATGCCACCATGAAAGGACACATCAAACCACTGTATGTGTCCAGCACACTGAATGATGTTGAGATCCGTAAAGTCTTCATTGACAACGGATCTGGAGTTAAACTCCTTCCCCTACGGACACTTCATAAGTTGGGCTATAGTGAGGGTGATTTAATACCCTCATACACCACCCTTCTAGTTTATGATAAGAGTGATCAGAATCCGATTGGAAAAATCAAGCAAAAGACCCATTTTGGCGACCTTGTGGCCTACTCGGAATTCCTGGTGGTTCGGCAGAGCACAACATTCAATGCCCTGCTGGGAAGGCCGTGACTCCATAAGCACATGGACTTTCCTTTATCATACCACCAATGTATTAAGCACTATGTAAATGGGAAAAGTGGGACATTTTACGCTGACAAAGCCCCTTTCGAGCTCTCTGAGTCACACTACATTGACGCAGGGTTCTATGAGCAAAAGGGAAAGAAGTCTTTGGCCGATGGTGTTGACTGGATCCACACTCCAAATGGTATGGAAGTGGTTCCTAACTACCCCCTCAGGCAGCTTGGTAGGGACTACGTGCTTCCCATCAACCATATTGAGATCAGGGGTTCAAGTTCAGACACACACTCAACTGTCTTCATGAATTCTTCCATGACGACCAAGCATGACGATGCGGGAATGTACACCCACCCTCGATCTGGGGACGAATACTCAAGCAGGGATGCCCACAATGCCTCTCCCTCAAACCCCCAAAGGCTCGGACCAGAAACTCTCCCCCCATCGAATCAAGAAGATGAGGACTTGGGAGGAGAAGAGGTGGAAGATATCTGGAATGCACCTCCTACATTTGAGGAGGGATCTCCACCACGGTGGATGAGCTCAGGAAAATAAACATGGGTACCAAGGAAGACCTGAGGCCTACTCTCATTAGTGAAGCCATGTCCCCTAAGGGGCACGAGATATATACCTCCTTCCGGAAGCAACATCGGGATGTTTTTGCCTGGAATTATACAGAAATGCCGGGACTCGATCCCGAAGTAGAGACGCATCACCTGGCTCTTCCAGAAGACCACTGGGGCTATAAACATGCCACCAGAAGGACACATCCCACACATGCTTCCAAAATAGAGGCTAAAGTCGATAAGCTCATTAAAGAAGGATTCATTCAGGAGGTCCAATACCCCATATGGTTGGCCAAAGTCGTCCCCGTCAAGAAAAATAATGGGAAAATCTGTGTCTGCATCGATTTCATGGATCTCAATCAATATTTTCCAAAATATGACATCCCGGTCTCGATAACCGAGTTATTAATCGATGCGACGGCTGGGTTTGAGGCTCTATCCTTCATGGACGACTATTCTGGATATAATCAAATCAGGATGGCCCAAGAAGACGAAGAGGCCACTGCCTTCAGAGCCCCCAAGGAGTATTATGTCACAGGGTTATGCCCTTTGGTCTCAAGAACACTAGAGCCACATATCAACGCGCCATGCATCGTATCTTTAATCCATTCCTGGGGAGATTCGTCTAATGTTATGTAGATGACTTGGTGGTTAAGTCTAGACAACGCTCAGATCACCTATCAGATCTTGAGACTGTCTTCAACAAACATCGATAGCTTAACCTAAAGATAAACCAGTTGAAGTGTGCCTTCGGGGTTACCTTAGGTAAATTCCTAGGCTTTGTTGTATGCCATCGTGGCATCAAAGTCGACCCTGAAAAGATAGAGGCTATCCTTGACTTTCCTCCTCCCCATAATCTCACTGATTTGAGAGGATTCCAAGGAAACCTAACCTATATCAGGATATTCATAGCCAACCTAGTGGGAAAATGTTTTCCCTTCACTAGGTTAATGAAAAAGGGAGTCACGTACCATTTGACAGATGACTGCCAAGAGGTGTTTGAAAGCCTAAAGAGATACCTCTTAATCCCACTGGTGTACATTCCCCCGGTTTAAGGAAAGCCTCTGCTCCTATACATAATGGACCTAGAGCAGTCACTAAGATCCTTCCTTGCACAAAATAACAACGCCGGCAGTGAAAACAGTCTCTATTACCTTAGTCGAACAATGATTGATGCCGAGATTCGATAATCAAACATCGAGAAGAGCTGTTTGGCCTTGGTCTTCATGGTTCAAAAGTTGCGACATTATCTGCAGCATCATGAATTCTATTTGGTCTCGTGCAATAACCCGCTAAAGTACATCCTCAGCCGCCCGATGCTGACTGGGCAACTATCTCGATGAACAGTCATCCTGCAACAGTTTGACATCCAATTTGTGCCTTAGAAGGCCATCAAGGGATAGGAATTAGCATAATTTATGGCAGAGCACCCATCAAAAGGGAATACCACACCAAACATCGAGCTACCGGATGAAGACATCTTCACGGTTTAAGAGGAGCTCCCAACATGGGAAATATACTTCGACGACGCATCCCGAAGCCCAACTGGGAAGAGTATGGAAGACCCCAAATTTAATAAGGTGGGCTTGGGGATAATAATCATATCCCCAGAAAAGACGGTCTTTCCATATTCCTTCCTCCTACCAGAAGGATGTATGAACAATGAAGCAGAATATCAAGCCCTCATTGCAGGCCTAAAACTCGCACTCCAAAAACAAGTACAACACCTTAAGGCAAAAGGTGACTCGAAACTGGTCATCAAGAAAGTCAATGGTGACTATTCTATCAAAAAGGAGGATCTGATTCCATTATTTAACCATGTCCAAGGGTTAATGGTGGAATTCTCTACATAACCGACATTTACCTATATTGCCCGGTCCTAGAATGCTCAGGCTGATGCATTGGCCAACGCGGCCACAACCTTGGCTGACCCGGACCGGGATGAAATAGTCATCAGTATTTCTCATCGTCGAATGGTCTTACCATATGTTCAAACTAAGACAGAGGAAATCCATGAAGTCAATCCCGTCTCTGAGCCGTATGCTCCCACCACCAGTTGGATGACCCCCATGGTAAACTACCTTCAACAGGGAGAACTTCCATCAGACAGGGATGAATGAGAGAAAATATGATGAAGGGTAATCAATTTTTTCATATATAGCAGCACAGTTCAGCAAGAAGTCCTCTACAAACGAGGCCTCGAAGGAATCCTCCTCAGATGCATTGATAGAGAAGAAACTGTGACCGTCATGACTGAAGTGTATGCCGGAGTATGTGGAGCACATTAGCCAGGCACCAAGATTTCCCATCAAGTTCAAAGGCTTGGGTACTACTGGCCCATAGTGGCATGAGACTGCGAGCATTTTACCGCATAATGCCACTCATGCGAGATTCATGTGAATTTCATACACCAACCCCTGGAGTTACTTCATCAAGCCAAGTACTCCTGGACATTTTCCATCTGGGAGATGGACGTCGTGGGACCATATCCTACCACCACAGCCAAACAGACGATGTATATCCTCACAACAACAAGCTTCTTTTACAAATGGGAAAAAGTTGTACCCCTCAAAGAAGTCGGGGTAAGAAATATTGTCAGCTTTGTGAAGACCAATATCATCACCAGATTTGGTGTCCCCCATACCATACTGACGGACAATGACACTAACTTCTGCTCTGTGGAATTGGAGAAACTATACCACGAGTATGGTATCAAGGCTAACCACTCATCCCGCTACCATGCAGCGGCCAACAGACAGATAGAGGCTTTCAACAAGACCATGTCCAACATTTTCCAGAAAATGGTGGACAAAGACAATAATTCATGGTCGGATAAACTCCTTCATGCATTGTGGGCTTATCGAACCACAATCTGCACTGCTACTCAGGCGACTCCGTACTTACTAGTATACGGAACAGAAGTGGTCCTGCCCATTGAGCTCTAATTACCCTTGCTTCTCTTTTCCATTTGTGATCAATTATCCAATTATGAGAAGTCAAAAAAGAGGCTAGGTGAATTGGAATAACTAGACGAGAAGTGGTTGCACACTTTTCACCATCTTGAAGTATACAAGAACTGGATCGCACAAGCCTTCCACAAAAATTTTGATCTTCAGTCATTCTTGGAAGGAGAATTAGTATTGGTCCTCTAGACCCCAATGATACCAGAAAAGAAGCCTCCAAGGCTGGAGCCCAAGTGGGAGGTACCGTATGTTGTACAGAAGGTCTACTCCAATGGAGCATATACCCTGATCTCCATGGGCGGTCAATTCACCACGGCTCCTACCAATATGAGATTCCTGAGGAAGTATTTCTCAAAGAGACCATGTGTATTTAGTCGTCCTTACCACACGATGTTAAACTGCACAAATAATAAGAGTTAAGAATGCTCCCTCCCCTCATGTATGGACCAATCCTGCATAGGGTGTACTCCTCGTTCTCACCACATGACGTTAAACTGCACGAATTTTAGAGAACTATGTACGGCTTGATTCCTACCCTCTCAGGATACCTAGCGACGCTGGGATCCACTATCCTAGCCCAAACACCCCCAAATAAAAGTTAAAAAATGCCTTCTTCCCCTGTATACGGACCAGACCTGCACGAGGTGTATACCTCGTCCTACCCGCATGACGAGAAACTACACGGGTATCGTCCTTACCGCATGACACTGAACTGCATGGATAATAAGAGTTAAGAATGCTCCCTCCCCCCGTGTATGGACCAGACCTGCACGGTGTGTACTCCTCGTCCTCGCCGCATGACGTTAAACTATACGGATTTTATAGAACTACGTACGACTTGATTCTTTCCCTCGCAGGATATATAGCGACACCAGGATCCCCTATCTTGGCCCAACCACCCCCAAATAAAAGTTAAAAATGCCTTATTCCCCCCGTGTACGGACCAGACCTGCATGGGGTGTATATCTCTTCCAACCCACAAGATGATAAACTACACGGGTATCATCCTTACCACAAAATGTTAAAATGCACGGATAATAAGAGTTAAGAATGCTCCCTCCCCCCCCGTGTATGGACCAGACCTGCACAGGGTGTACTCCTCGTCCTCACCGCATGACGTTAAACTGCATGGATTTCAGAGAACTATGTACGACTTGATTCATGCCCTCACAGGATATGTAGCGACGCTGGGATCCCCTATCATGGCCCATCCACCCCTAAATAAAAGTTAAAAATGCCTTCTTCCCCCGTGTATGGATCAGACCTGCACGGTGTGTATACCTTGTCCTACCCGCACGATGATAAACTACACGGGTATCGTCCTTACTGCACAATGTTAAACTGCATGGATAATAAGAGTTAAGAATGCTCCCTCCCTCCATGTATGGACCACACCTGCACGAGGTGTATTCCTCGTCCTCACCGCATGATGTTAAACTGCACAGATTTCATAGAACTACGTGAGGCTTGATTCCTGCCATTGCAGGATACGTAGTGATGCCAGAATTCCACACCCTAGCCCATCCACCTCAAAAAAATTCCCCCTTCCCCCGTGTACAGACCAGGCTTGCATGGGGTGTATTGTTCATCCTTACCGCATGACGTTAAACTGCACGGATAAGAAAAAAAACAAAAAATCCCTTTCCACCTGTGTATGGACTAGACCTGAACGAGGTGTGTACCTCGTCATTACCGCATGACGTTAAACTGCACAGATGTCGTCCTTACCGCATGATGTTAAAATTCACGGAATTCGTCCTTACCGCATGACGTTAAACTGCATGGCAGTCGTCCTTACCACATGACGTTAAACTGCATGGAAGTCGTCTGTACCGCAGGATGTTAACCTACACAGAATTCATCCTCACCGCACGACGTTAAACTGCACGGGCTTCGTTATGACACACCCAAAATATACGGCGAAATGAGATGGGAATACCCCTAGCACATTTGGGTGAATCCTCTCCATACATCAGACTCCACGACCCGGTCAATTATGGATCTTCATAACCATTCATGGCCATTGGAAGTGGAAAGTCGTCGACCCAGGGAAACCTTTGCATGATTATACATACCATTCCCTCAGCGGCTCTGCATATTGATATCCCCTGGCTCGTATACGGAAGGCAAGATTTCCTCGGGTGATACTTTTCCATGCTCCGTACGCCTACCAGCCTCAGATCTCCCATATCACATCTCCCGATCCAAAAATTTACGGAGAAGTGGTTTATAAGTTAATTCCCCTTTTCATATCCAAATGTTTCCAGGGTACCCCTACCTGGTTGGCCTATGTATCTGACCGTGATTCATGTGACGACCTGCATCAACGATCATCAAGCCAAGACTAGGCTACTTTGACTCAACGGACAATTACAGTGATGATGTTTCTTATACACTCGGACACAATTATCCCCACGTGTCGAACACTGCACTGTGAGCAATTGCGGATCCTCATAACCATTCAACTCCATTAGAAGTGGAAAGTCATCGACCCGGGGACACCTTTGCATGATTATCCATACCATGTCCTCAGCAGCTCTGCATATTGATAGCCCCTGGCCCGTCTACCAAAGGAAAGATTTCCTCGGGCGACACTCTTCCTATCTTCATACGCTTACTGGCCTTAGAGCCCCCACATCACACCCCCTAATCTGGGAAAACTCAAAGTCACAGTTTACAACCTTCATCCCCCACCTTGTTCCATGTATATTAGAGCACGTTGACCCAATTATTCTTCGAGTGACTACAACAATAGTCACCCAATGGTCCAAGCTCTATGACCGCTAAACTAAGAGTACCTCATCCTTACCGCATGATGTTAAACTGCATAGAGTGAAGGTACACCCCCGCGCGCAAAATAAATTAGCGCAGGGAGCTCTCTAAGATTTAACAACAACCGGGGCCGAGTATGCCCAACATGTTCAGAAATTTCCTTCTCTGATGATAGACTTCATGGCCTGGATAATTATGGATCTTCATAACAATTTATGGCCATCATAAGTGGAATGTCGTCGACCCTGAGACACCTTTTCATGACTATGCATACCATGCCCTAAACAGCTCTGCATATTGATATCCCCTAGCTCGTCTACCAAAGTAAATATTTCCTCGGGCGATACTCTTCCCAGATCAGTACGCTTACCAACCCCAAAGCCTCCATGTCATCTCCCATGATCCAGGAAGCCCCGAAACCATTATTTACACCATAAACCCCCATACAAATCTTGGACATTCCATGATACTCGGGCCCAGTTACATTCTAATCAAGAGAGGCCTTTTTAACTACATCCTTGCCACATGACGTCAAACAACATAGAGCACATGTAGGCCACCTGGCGTAAAGCTGCAAAGACCAAGCATTAAACATCCAGGGGAATTCCTCCAACAATAAGAATTTTCATTGGTTTAATAATTCTCCTCGTCCTTACCGCACGCCGTTAAATTTCACGGTCAATCGTCCTTTCTGCATGACGTTAAACTGCACAACATTGGAAAAGGAACGAAAAATGCCCCCATCCTCACCGCATGACGTTAAACTTCTCAACATCCTTTAATAATGCTCTTTGTCTTTACCACATGATGCTAAACTATATAGTCAAACCCATCATGGGTTCAGTAAGGAACATAGGCTTTTCTCTTTCCTTCAGTGCACAGGTCAGACCTGCACAAGCCACCGTCTCACACCCGCGTGAGAAGGGATTACTTCACCCATTCTCAGGAAGTTTATTTTTTATTTTTCCCCCGTATCTAGGAACCCTATCATCATAAACCAGACACTGTACTCAGAAAAATCCAAACTCTCATAATCCACCCCTGGTGGTCCCAAATCTCAACTTCCATGAAGTTTCTTGGCTATCGGGGGAATACAATCATTGACCTAGGGACGCCTTTGCATGAATATGCATACCATGCCCTCAGCGGCTCTGCATATTGATCTCCCCTGGCCCATCTACCAAAGGCAGTACTTCCTTAGGCAATTCATCTCCCCGTACGCCTCTTGGCCTCTAAGCCCCCATGTCTATCCCGAGATTCGGAAACCCTCTGAGCTACAGTTTACCAACCTCTTTCAAAACCTTGCTTGAATATGGTGGAATGTCTCTGACAAGATTAGTGAGGACCAGGAGAAGCCGTTCTATTCTAGATGATGTCCCAGCTGCATGAATTTAAACTACGCCAAGATTCAACCATCCCTTACGCTAACTAAATGAGTAAGAAAGTGGTCTCTCGACCACACCCCTGATTAGTACAGATGATCCTAAAACCCTTTCAGACGTCACATAACCTTTCCAAGCCACCCTCAGTGGTTTTCATAATTCTCCAAGCCACCCATGGTGGTTTCCATAAGCTGGAATTCCATGATGTCCCCAGGCCATCAAAAATGGACAGTCATTGACTTGAGGACACATTTGTATGACTATGCATACCATGCCCTCAGTGGCTCTACATATTGATCTCCCCTGGCTCGCCTACCAAAGGCAAGATTTCCTTAGGGAATGATCTTCCTACCTCTATACGCCGATGTGGCTCCCATGCCTTGAGACATGCCCTGCATGTCCTTCAAATTCAAACATGTCCCCCCACGTGCGTCTGAAGAGTATTGGAACATATTTTAATTAGCTAAAACCCATTGGGGCCCTTGTCCCACTATATCTTGTCAAATATGTTCGACCTAAAACATCAGTAATGATAGTCTTGACAGCGGGACTTTAAACCGCTCGTGAAAGAGGCACAAAGCCTGTTAGGCCGAAAACCCGAAAAGGGTGACCTAAGAAAAAGTCAGGAGATACCCGCTGGGTCCACACTAAATGGGCCCAAGAAAAATTAGGGCATTAAATGAAAAGGCAAAAAGTTTGTAGGGGTTTTCTACAAAACCCTAGCAATAGTCAGACTATGCTCGCTGGATTCCATGGTCCAAAAAAGTAAGAGTTTGTTTTCCTGAGTTATGATTAATTCCGATTTAGTGAGTTGTTATTTACGCAACAGTTGTTCTAGTAACAACCAAATTTTACTACGACAAGAGATTGGCCGAGATTGTATTCAATTCAAACAGAAAGGGGAGGACTTCCACAAGCTGGGGTCTCTCCCTCACAAAAAAGGGGGGTATGTAAAACAGAGTGTATAAGAGTGGCTCTGATAGTCATAATGGAGCCAGACTCAATCTCTCCACCAGATCAACAACCGAGCGGCGAAGGTTGTTGCAAGACTGCTCCAGTACGGCCTTCTCCACAGCTTCAACCTCAGCCACCGAACGAGTACTATCCAATGTTTCTTGGAGATCGTTGATCCCTTTTCTGGTGGCTTCAAGTTGACCAATCATCGCTGATAACTGATCCCTCATCATCACTACCTGTTCTTCACATTCATGCAACTCGAAGGATAAGACGACCGCCTAATTTTGAGAGATCGCCTCCTGTGCTATCAGCTGATGGAGCTGTATCATGGCTTCCTCCAGGGCTTGGGTCCCGAAATGTGCGATAGTGAAGTGAGAAAGTTTGCGTTCACTAGTGGAAACTTTCTCACGGTCCATGAAAACTTGGAAAGCAAGATAATGGAACTGCCAATAGTCAAAGCCACCTGACCCCAAACCCAGGAAGAGCTGTCGAAGAGCTTCAGTTTTAGTTTCCATCTCAGCTAGGGGATTTTCAGCAATGATCTCGCAAATTCGGGGCCATGCCCAACTGTGCATTTCTCGGTGGTCTGCCATGACACGAGGATATTTGGTATCCTCTACGGATAGCACGAGAACAAAGTCAAGAATTGAAACCAGCGCAGACATGTTCCCTCTAGAAGTTGGTTCTGAAGTTGGAAAGTCTGGAGCCTCTAACCCCTGTTCATGCTTGGGGATCAAGTTTCTAAGCCCGGTATCGGATGGAAAAACTTCTGGGATTGCCTCATTGGGACTTCAAAACATAGGGCCGTCCTCATCTACGTCCAAGAACGATGAACCAGGATGAAATTCGACCGTCGAAGGACTAGGAGAGGAAAATCCCCGGAGTATTTTTGATCGACGATCCATCAGTAGATCCTCCCTTAGAGCTGATGAAGAAGGTGCGGTGGACGCAACAACTGCAGTACCTCCTGATTTGGGAACCTTCCTGGCAGCCTTCCCTAGGATCCCATCGGGATAGTGTTTTACCCACGTTTTTTTCATACTCCAAGGAAAGGCCGGAAGCTGCCCCCATGACAGGTAGGGGAATGCTTATGTCAGATCCCTCCCACATCAGCATCATCCACCATTGACGAAGTATGGATGGGTGCAGTCCTTGAGCCTGAGGAGGGGGAAGGTAAACTTAGACTTGCATGCACCCAAACTGGCGAGAAGAACGATACTAGACATACATCTCGCATAGAGAAACCCCATAGATCCATGCAGACAGAAATACATCCCGTAGAGATATCATGTAAGAACGCTCCTCTAGGCTCCCCCAACGGTTGTCAACTAAGACCCCAGAAGGGGTGGGATAGGGAGTGAAAGAAAAGTAAGAGAAGTCACTTAGAAGCTCGAGGAATTCACAAGAGTTGAGGGACTTCAAGCGAAATCTATATATATAAAACAGGGTAGGCTGAAATCTAGGAAGCGGGATGACCGTGTTATGAAAATAATCATAACAGTGGTAGTGATTCGCTATCCAGCTATATAAGAACTGAAATGGTCCACTCACACGATAGGGAGACCCGCCCTCCTGCATGTGACTTAGCAGCTCATAAATACGAGCCAAAGTGGGCACGACTAATTTCACCAGGAGTCCCTCTGCCAACTTGACTTCCATCATCAAGGTGCAAGCTCTGATGCCCGAGTTGATATCCCGAGAAGGGAATAACCACTCGATCAGAAACATAGAAAACAAACATGCCAGCCGGGGCATAGGCGGCACACTAGGGCACACCTCGTAACCCCGTGAAAGGTAGTTTCCCGCCTCTAGAACTGCCCAGTAGGAACCTGGGGTGGATTGTGACTATTGAGAAGGATGAGTCCTGGGGCGCTTGATCTTCAGCACAGGACCAGTGGTGTTCAGAAATAACCCTATCCAGGTGCTATAGGGAATAAGAGAGCGGGCATGCAAGGCCTGACCCAATGATTGCTCTGCCATAACTAGCAAATCCTTCACTAACGAACGTACGTGTTTGACATCATCCCACGCACTGGGAGTGGGCAGGAACTCGGCATACATCTCACCAATAATTGGGATCCCTCCCAATTGATAGATTTCTGACAAAATAATGCCAAATTCACCATGGGAAAGGTGGAAAGTATGAGTGCTTGAACACCAGCAACTGATCAGGTCAGACAGGATTAGAGATGGTGGGTAAACAACAAACTAGGAGGCTCATACTGCGGAGTAAAAATTGACTACTTCCAGTGACTCGGGAGATTCTCGGTAATGATGATGGACCGAAAAGGCCCAGGCCCAGTCATTCGAGAAAAGCCCACTAGACTGCAGATCCCACTTGGATGTTCATGCCACATTAGGGTCCACTCGAGAAAGGTTGATTATGGAGGGGAAACTCTGGAGTATGTCTTCTAGATAGAAGTCTTGTGTGTACTGCTCGCTTTGGGTCAAGATAGAACCTCTCAAAATGAAAGCTTCTTTCGGATACGAATCAGAGGTTATCTCCCATAATGTGGTAAGGCTCGCCATAACACACTTTGGTAGCACTTCCAGGAAAGGAGACGGAAGACCTGAGAAAGTAGGGGTGATAGGGACATTGTCCTAAAGACTAAATTCGTAAAGCGGAAGCTGATTTTATAGCGGATAACTCAGGAGCTCAGGAGAGAGCAAGTCCTTCAAGACACCATAATCAAGAATGATGGACCGACCAGGGTCCTATTTGATGTTCTATACTCTATGAATGATAGTTAAACATCTCTCTGAACCAATTGCGGGAGGCCCAGCAGCGGTCCTAGTTGCAGGACGAGGAGGATCCATATTTATCTTATCCCTGCGCCATGGAAATCATGTAGATAGTTAGTCCAAAAATAATTAAACTTAGACAAAATACAAAGTATTTGAAAAGGATTCCATCCAAGCCTCATAATGAAATCTGCAAGGTGGACTCTTAAGGTGGTTCGTGATGATTGTATCCCACAAACCATCCCTACGCGGAATGCATATGTGAAACCTTGGCCCATTGAGCATTGTCCAGAAAACCACGAACCAGAAGATTTTAGTTCGCGGAGCATCGAAATCGAAGAGCATCGAAACCGTGGAGCACCAAAACTACAAATCGAGTTCCTACGCGGCCCTTTGTGACTTAATTTTTAGTTAATTAAAAGTGTTAGTTTGCGGCTGGGATGCTGGTCCACGGATAAAGAATGGAACGAATGAGAAATGGTTTGCGGAAGTAGTAGCCAGTTCGCAGACGAAGCATTTCACGAAGGAACAAGCACGCAGAGGCAGAAATGTGAAGGAGCATTGTTATTCACGAAGAATCTAGTATAGGACAAATTAAGGGCCCTCCATATTTATTGGTGTGGTCCCCTTCCAGGTCCACTTCCCTACTGCAACACATTTGAGTTTCAGGACCACTCTGCATCAGAATAGTCTCCTCTTAGTTCCAATCAGACCCCATTCTGATGGGGGCCGTTTGTAGGGTCCTAAAAAATCCGCAAAGGATTGGGAAAATGTAGAGAATACTCAAGGATGGTGAAGTACGAGCCTGTCCATGGACCGGTCTAATGTAACGGTGCACGGCTGGTTCCGCGAAGCGTCCCTCCTCCGTAGACCATTGTCGTTCGTGAAACTGAGGCAGAGACCCTCCGCGGTCGCGAGGCAGGACACGCGCTAACTCAGATCACCATTCCGGACCGTCCCAGCCACGAGTCGCGTCAATCGGCCAAAACCGCCTCCACTATCATTCACGAAATGGAGGCAAAACCCTCCACGGCTACGAAGCACTCCCCAAGTTTGGTTCGCCGAGGAGGAGTGTTTAATGACCTGTGAGTTATGGATTGACCAAGTCATCCGTAAGCCGGGCTGTCAATAATGGGCCTCCGAAAAAGATGCTGCATGACCCCAATAGATCCCTTTTCCTCCCCTCTATAAAAGGAGACTGAGGGGGGGAAGAGAGAGAGGATTCAGAATAGATCAATCAGATTCGGGTGGAAGGATTTCGATGGAAGGCTTAGGATATCCTATGTTCCAGTTCGTGAACCAGAGCAGGTATGAACCTAGGAACGAACTAATAAGGAACAAAAAATGCATAATAACTTGGTGAACCACAAACCTAAAATAAAAAAGAAGCGAAAACCGCAAACCATGGTCCCTCTGTGGATGCACTCCCCATGGACCAGGGAATTTATGCCTCTTTTTTATCCGTCGCCCCACGTAGTACCCTCCTATGCGGGCGAAGCCCTGACCGAAGAGCCTCTAGAAGGTGCCTCCCATGGCCGTCACTGCCTTCATGGAACCCTCCGTGGACCACCCTGGTTCACGGATCGAATCCAAATCCACGAACCACCCTGGTTCACATATTGAACCCAAAGCTACGAACCACCTTGGTTCGCGGGATGCCCATTAGTCCGCGAACCTCCCTAGTTTGCGGACGGCTTCTCCAACCACGTAGCACTTCCCTATGCAAAGGGTGCCACCAGCCATACCCCTATGTGGCCTGCCAAATTATTTGGAGTTCCTGTTCCCCCAGCCACATAAAATCCTTCCGATCTGGCCTGATCCTCTGTGACTCCCCCACTAGTCTACTCATCGACATTGAGCTGAGGCCTCCACCAAAGCCACCGGATCCGTGTGGTGTAACCCTCAGGTGGATCAGGATGCCATTTTGAGTTCACATACCCATGGTAAACAGGGGAAAAGTGGTTTCCCCGACCCTTGAGTAGATTCTAGAAGCAATCCTAGGTTCACATTCCCACGGTAATGTGGAGTCTGAGATCGGGATCCCCCTTTATGACCCTCCACTTGTTAGGGCTGGGGTACTTCACCCTTCTTCGGAGGGTAGTAAAATACCAATCAGAAGGAAGTCCCCATGCACTTTGGTACTTCCCCAGGGAACAAGAGAGGTGATGGGAACAAGAGCACCCCTTTCCCTCTCCCTCTACGCTTTGTCGCCATGGGCATCCATCACGTAGTAAGCCCCGACCTTATGGGCCGCCCTCATGCGTAAGCCCCAGTCCACTTCTCACGGACGCACCTCTCATGACGTGATTCTCTGGTCCCTGCTACCTCTTGTTTCTTACACCGAGAATGAATCACGTGGGCTTAGAGTAAGCATCGACCATGACATCCTCTTATGGGCCTCCTCAGAGTGTAAGCCCCAATTCATCACCATGGGCCTCCTCAGAGTGTAAGCCCCAATCCATCACTCTAGTATGCCTCAGAGCGTATTTCCCAAGCCAATGCAAACTAAGAGGACTTTGATTCCCTACCAAAGGGATACATAGGAAGCCTCCATGAGGTTCAAGCCCGATCACCAGTTGACCCCCGAGTACACCTCCACGTCGGTTCTCTGACGTTCCTATTCGAACTACGTGGACTTTGATCCCTGTCTCCTAGCTAGGGTACGTAGGAAGCATCCATGAGGTTTAATCCCAACAACCGGTCGATCCGACTATCTTCACATCAGTTCACCATGCCTCTCCTAGTACCGCCTCAGTGAGTCCCAACTCCTCAGGGTCATTAATCCAATGACGGATGGTAAACCTCGGACATAAATGATTCTGAACCCCTACATTCTGCTGACCATTGCCAACCAGGAGAAATCCATGGATACTATGCTTGGGTATAATCCAAAGATTCACGAACATATGAATATGTATTAAATCTATAAGAGAGTCCCAGAACAGGCAATAGTTCCCCCCAGAAGGGTGCGATGAGCCTGACTTCCCATCCTCTCGACCAATGTGAGTTCTTAAGCATCGCTGGTCAGACCATCTTGCGAAGGCCTGCCTTTGGAAAGCAGGTCCACATGTCATTGGATATGGAACCGTTGGGTGTTTCTTGACCTAACCCCAAAACAATAATAAATTAATATTTCAAGCATTTCCTAATTTACCTCTCACCACTCTTATAAAAGGGTACTTCCCATTATATTTAAATTAAAAACTCCAAATCCATTTGGATCAGACGAAACCTTATTAAATATCCTTCCAACTAACCTCAATTAAACCTAAAGGCCATACATTGATCATAAATCCAACCTAAGGATCCCTTTTTTTCAAATCAAAAGGAATCACCCAAAGAAGAGGTAATTACTTTATCACCTCTTCCAACGTTATTTTCTTCTTATACTTCCTCTTTATTTGCGGTTTAAATACTAAAATAATAACTATAGTACCTTTTACATAATTATATGTTATTATAAATATGTTACAACAATATTCATTATTCTATACATCCTATTAAAGACAAAGTCACTATATGTGAGTACGTACGACTTACCATCTCCATGTTGTGGTGTAGTTTGTTATTTAACACTTAATTATTTGGGTGGGTATAATAATGAGTATAATTGATGTAAATAATTAATATAACATGTTAATGATTCTATATAAATAATATAACATCCAATTAAATATGATTTCACCATCAACAAAATGATATTATCACTAGTGCGTACGTACTGCTTACCGTCTTTATGAGGTAGTGAGATTTCACTCCCCATCATAACCATTAAAGAATAATTTTTATTTTATGATTAAAAAATAATGATATATAACATAATATAATTATGTATATGAATCAAATAAATCGTATCCATAACAAACATGACTTACATAACAAAAAATATAAAGGAAAACGAATCAGTTAACACCCGAAACAATGATACTACTGAAATATTTTTAAAAAATCAATATTAGTTGATCATATATGATATAATATTTATGTATGTGGTTATTGTATAATTTTATAACAATTATTTATCAATTATATTGGTTGTTAACATACCTTCGACTAAGGAAATTTACAAGGTAAGGGTTAATTTTACAATCTCTTTATTATCTGAGGTTGTTTATACGTAATTATCTACTGGGATTTATTTATCATCCACATCCACGTTTCTTAAAAATGTATATAAATTTTTTTACTATTTTCTAGACTATGGGTTAAAGTCATTTATACCCTTGTTTAAATTTTTATAATTTTTTTTTACAGGAATCTTTCTATCATTTTCCAAACATGGTACTTTATGAACTTTTTGAAAAATCAAGGAAAGAATGTTTTTTAACTTATACAGCGATTGTGGCTATTTTCCTCCAATATAACACCTTAAAATCATCCCTTACAATCTTATAAGAATATTTTCAAAATTAATGTTTTATTTTATAATTACTAAACATTTAAATTATTTCAATGTAGAAATAAATATTTCTCTCAAATATATTTTTTGGATTGATTTCATCTATTTCAGCATCCTTTGTTAGATTTTACACTTTTTTGAAGTTGATTTATTATGATACAATATTCTATATTTTATTGAAGGTTTTATGATATGTTTGACTATGTATGTGCTATTTTTATACCAATCATGCTTTATGGTTATAGTATTAACATTTCTTATGCCAGTTTAATATAAATGTTTATGTTATGTTTCACCCTTTTCATATGAGGAATGCACATGAATTACTAAGAGACAGGCGTGGCCCGCTATAGCCCCTCAATGCATCGGTAGGTCTCATGAGACAAAATAGTGTCTTGGAACAAGGCCTGGACAATATTTTTATTTTTAGTCTGGGAATGAGGCCTTGAATATGTGGTTAAGTTGTCCGGTATCATGCATTCCATAATTATGAGATTATCTATTGATATTACATGTAATTATTCAACTAGTAGAATATAAAAATGAATAATTAAATGGCATTATTTGATTTATCTGTTCCATATTATGCTGAAGTTTATGTTTTAAAAGTCTTATTTTTTAGTCCTATACATTTCCTTAAAAGTTTGTTCTTATTTATGATAGTTTCCTCTATACTGTTATCCTTACTGTGCATCTAAGCACCCCCATTTCTTATTATTTATTTTTTCCAGAAAGTGAAGAAGTATATTATGACTGAACTATAGGGATAGACTAAGGGATATCAGTGTGTTGAAAGGATACACAATGTTTTTTTTCATTTCATAATGTAATGTAAAACTTATGTATGTATCTAGTAATTCCAAAGGTACTAAACTGATCGGTCTTTCGGGACATGATATATTGTGATCATGATGATGTTATGTAATAATCCACTAACTCTGGGTAACTAGGGTCAAGGCGTTATAGTTGGTATTAGAGGAAGTTTAGTACAAACCACAAAAACTAGATTTAGAAAAACATTGATTAGAGAACATTACCCTAAGATAGACTTTGAGGATTTGTATAGAAGAATGTACAACTTTTTTGGCAATGTAGATATTATATGGGTTTTATAAGAAATACATCTATATCTTGATACTGCAAGTGGGAATTGTTTTGGAACAAATGTATATATGAGTGAAATCTCTAATAAGGAGTTCTGAGCTTCAGATGGGGTATCCTGGTACACAAAATATGGGCCTTACTACGCACCTGGTTTGACACTCTAGGGAGAAATGCTTAGGATAATTAAAATTGTATTTACAAACCATTATGAAGGATTTATGAGTAAATACTTCCCCAATGAAAACATTTTTATGATTATTGGTTATATGAATAAACTGTTCAATTTATGTTAAGTACTTTATAAGTTTGGAATTATGAATTGTGATTCATAAACTAATCTAGTGCATGAAATTATTTAGAAATGCCACATAGTTGAAGGAATGGAAACTTATAAATGCACATAATAAATATAGGTATTTCCCTATTATTCAAGATAATTATAGTGTAGATAGGGATGCAATTGGTGCTGAACATCTCATAACCATAATGGGACAACTCACCGAGGTTATGAAAAATAACCTTACCCGTATGGTGCACCATGATCCACAATGCATATGATCAATTTTAGACTTCTTCACAAAGAAACAAACACCAAAATTCAACGGGACTACAAATCCATTTGTAGCTGAGCAATGGATAATTTCTTTAGAGAAAATATTTTATGCTTTGGGGAGTAGTGAAAGGGAAAAAGTTTTCATGGTAGTTTATTAACTCTTAAGAGATTCATACCAATGGCGGTCATTAATTCAAAACATAAAAGAGGATGAAGAAGTATCAAATATGTAATAGAGGGAGTTTAAAGATATTTTCTTAGAAAAAAATACACTCTTCATGAACATTGAGTAGATATGGAAATGAAATTTTTGAGTTTGAGGGAAAAGGAGGATGAGAATGTCGCCAATCATGAGGCTAACTTTACAAGTTTAGAAAGGAATGATGCATATTATATATGTAACCCAATAAGTAAGATTGATTGATTATTTTATGTGTTAAAACCATTTATCCGACAAGAATTATTATTACAATCCTTCTCATCATACAAAGATATAGCCTCATGTGCTATCAAGACAGAAAATGAATTCTCTAAGTCTTATGAATTTAAAGTGAAGCAAGAGAAGAAGAGATCTGCTGAACACTCTAGAGAAGGAAATAAGGGTAATAAGGGAAAAATTTACTTTCCATTCTGCCGTAATTGTGAGAAAAAACACCTCGGTACATACCTAAAGTTTAAGGGAGTCTGTTATAGGTGTGGTGAAAAAGGCCACCAAGATCATGATTGCATGGGGAAGAAAGAGCTATCAATGTTCAATGCTACAATTGTAAATAAATGGGGCATTATGAAAATGAGTTTCCTAAGAGTCAAGGAAACTTACCTTAGAAAATTATAAGGGAGAAATTACAAATTTATGTGATTAAAACTTCTGAGGTTGAAGTTAGGAATGACATTATGGTAGGTACTTTAATCATTTCCTCACAATTATCCAATGCTTTATTTGATTCTAGATCATGGAATTCTTTCACATCTTCCCAGTTTTCCAAGGAAATTAGATATTTCTTATGTGAGTTAACAAGGGAGTTGTCATTCAAAACTCCTAAGGGGAGTATCATAGATACAAAATTTTGTTAATCAGTTACCATTATGGCATAAAAAAGTTATTTATATAATGATCTTATTTTCATACCGATGATTGAATTAGATATAATCCTTGACATGGATTGTATTTCAGACTATGATGTGGAAATTTATTGTAAGTAGAATGAGGTTAGAATTTTTGATGATTATAAGGAATACCTTATCTTTAGAGCAGAAACATCAGTATCTGATTCTCATCTAGATCCACACCTTTTAGCTCTACTAAATTAAATTATTGGAGAGGAAGGGAGTGAAATAACTATGTGTGAGGAAAGGAATGTACAAATAGAGGATGTACCTATTGTTCAAGAATATGTTAATGTGTTTCTAGAGGATTTACCTGGACATCCTCCAGAATGGGAAATTGAGTTTTCCATTGACTTAATTCCTAGATCCAGGCCCATATCAAAGAGACCTTATAGAATGGCTATTGTGGAATTAGTGAAACTAAGGAAACAATAGAGGAATTTAGTAATAAATGATTTATTCGCCCTAGTGTTTCTCAATGGGGATCCACTGTTCATTTTGTTAGGAAGAAAGATAGATCTATGAGGTTTTGCATTGACTACAGGGAGATCAGTGTTATAAAAAAAAATAAGTATCCCATACCTCACATTGATGATTTATTCAATCAATTTCATGGAGCTCAATATTTTTTCAAGATTTAACTTCAACCTTGATATCATCAGTTGGGCGTGAGGAAGGAAGACATTCCAAAGACCACATTTTGAACTTGTTATGGGCATTATGAGTTTGCAGTAATGCCTTTTGGAATGACAAATGCACCTTTGTTTTCATGGATCTAATGAATAATGTTTTCAAGTATTATCTTGATGAATTTGTAGTGGTAATTAGTTATTAAGTCTTGTAATACTACAAATTATACAAATATAATGACAATCACATGCGCACTATTCTAAAGACTCTTAAAAGAAATGAATTATATGGGAAGTTTAGAAAATGTGAATTCTAGCTTCAAGAAATTTCTTTTCTAGACTATATTGTCTCTTAGGATGGAATCTATATTGATCCTTCAAAGACAAGGGAAATCCAAGAATGGCCAGCACTAATGAGTATAACTGAGGTACACAGTTTTATTGGTTTAGTAGGTTATTATCATCGTTTCTTCTAGAATGTTTCTCGATTGGATAACCCATTAACCAAGCTCACACATAAAGGGGTAATTTTTTTTGGAAAAAATAGTGTGTAGAATGTTTTTATGAATTTAAGAGAAGATTAGTCAATGCTCATATCTAGACTCTACCATCGGGGAATGATGAGTTTGTTATTTATAGTGATGCATTAAAGAAAAGACTTTGTTGTGACCTTATACAGAATGATAGAGTAATTTTGTATGCGTCACAGTAGCTAAAAATTAATGAACAAAACTATCCCACTAATGATATTGAGTTAGCAGCTGTAATATTTTCTCTGAAGATTTAGACAATATATCCATGGTGAAAAAATGTGAGATATATACTGATCCCAAGAGTTTGAAGTATATTTTCTCACAAAAAGAACTCAACATGAGGTAAAGGATATGGCTTGAACTACTCAATGATTATGATTACACAATACACAACCTCATGGGGAAGGAAAATAAAGTGATAGACGCTTTCTGTATAAAGGATCATGGATCTATGAATAAGATGAGAGTTTAAAGGGATCCAATGTTCATGGATATAATAATGATTGATATGGGAATAATCATGGAAGGTAAAAAATCAATATTTTTTCAAATATTTTCCAAACCATATCTACTGGAAAGAATAAAAAGTTCTCAAACTAATGATGAGGATATTCAAAAGAAAATTAAAGATATTAATGATGGGAAATTGATTGACTTTGTATATGAAGATGGAATTTTAAAATTTGGGAAGATGATTTGTGTTCCCAACATACCTGATCTAAAAAGGGAATTGTTTGATGATGCTCATAGCTCTAATTTCTCTATACACCCTGGTAGCACTAATATGTATAGAGATTTGAAGGAACATTTTTGGTGGGACATCATGAAGAGGTAGATTGCAGATTATGTGTCAAGATGTATGGTTTGTCAACATGTGAAGGCTAGAAGACAACATCCTAGAGGAGTCAGGAAAACTATTCTCGTACTTGATTGGAAATGGGATGATATTAAGATATTCTTTTTCATGGGGCTACCAAAGACTCCTATAAGGAATGATGAAATATGTGTAATTATTGATCGTCACACCATGTAACCATATTTTCTTACTGTAAGAGAAGATTTACCACTTGAATGTTTATCCAGACTCTATATTAATGAAGTTGTAAGACTTCATTGTGTACCCCTATCGATTTTTTCTGATCGTGATACCCGTTTTACATAAATATTCTGGAAAGGTATTCAAAAATCCCCAGTTACTATACTTTTTTTGAGAACAGCCGACCACCCTCAAACTAATGGATAATCAGAATGGACTATTAAAACCTTAGAAGAAATTTTGAGATCTTTCTAACTTAACTTTAAATGTACGTTGGATAAGTTATTACCTCTAGTTGAATTTTCCTATAATAATACGTTTCATTCAAGTATTCATATGGCACTATATGAAGCCTTATATGGAAAGAGATGTCACACACCAACTTGTTTTGCATGATGTTAGTGAAGGAAAACTCATAGGCCTAGAACCTGTGGAGGATACAATAGAAAAGGTGAAGATTATCCAAACCCACATCAAAGCTGCTCAAAGTTAGCAAAAGAGCTATGCCGATAACCAAAGGAAGGATTTTGAATTTCAATTATAAGATCAAGTTTTCTTGAAGTTATCTCTCTGGAAGGGTGTTATATTATTCAATAAGAACGGTAAATTAATTCTCAAGTACATCAGACCTTACAAAATTCTAGAATGAATTGGAGTTTTAGCTTACCGTTTGGAAATGCCTCCAAGTCTCTCCAAACTTCATGATGTGTTCCATGTATCACTATTGAGAAAATACAAGACAGACCCAACTCATGTACTCACCTATAAAGAAATAGAATTGGAACCTGATCTATCTTATTATGAAGAGTCTTTCAAGATTCTTGATACGAGAGAACAAGTGTTGAGAAACAGTGTGACTCTTTTAGGAAAAGTTCTTTGGAGAAACAATTAAATGGAAGAGGCAACGTGGGAACCTAAGGAACTTATAATGAAGAACCAACCAAATATTTTTATGTAGTAATATTCTAGAAATTTTGAGGACAAAATTATTAGAATGAGGCAAGAATGTTACACCCCAAGCTTCCTTGGTATGCTTCTCTTTGAATAATACAATATCTTGTGTTGTACGCCGCTCTGAGTTCTAGCACAGCCCGACCAATCAAACTAGACATTTAAAAAATAGTTATGAATAGTAATACCGACCTTTTGAAATTTTATAAATTTTATTTTTCAAAATGAACTTCATTTTGGGATCCATAATATCAAAATTATATTAGGGTGATTTTTTGGTATATTTCTAAAATCTTTCAATTTTTGATGAATAGTAAAAAACACTACGTTATTGTTTAAAACCGAATTTTTATTTAAATAATAAATTTTAATTTTAATTTATTTTAAAGTCAGAATAGATAAATAATACCTATATTATTCCAATGTAATTCATTGGGGTAATTTTATAATAATATTAGATATATAAAATTTTATTGAACTATTTAATGTCTTTTACCCACCTTTTAGGCACATTTGAAAATTTGAATAAAATGTAATTTTACCGCTTTTGTGAATTGAATTTTAAAAATCCAATAGTCATGATTTTTATTAGTTATTAAAATTTGGTTCAATAAGATCAGAATAATTTTTAGTGAATAGTAACTTTTGAATTTTATTTACCACAATAAAAAGTAAATAGGGTAATTAAAGGTAAAAATAATATTATAATAATATTAAATTACCCCAACACATGTCCCAACTCTATTGGATAAGTTTCTTTCAAACCAAATCAACCTTAGGACAAAAATAAGAACTATTTTGACCCATTTCGATTAGATTAGAACATTTATTATATTTTATTTAAAGAATAGTTAAAAGTGTTAAATTCAAATTTTAATATCTAAACCATTTTTAATATAGGGTTATACATATGATAAATTCGACTATAAATATTAATTATAAATCTAAAAATATTTTTTACATAATAGTATTCTATTTAAAAAAAATTAGTCTTTAAATAATTAAATTTATTTATGACAAAATGATGATGGAGTAATTAATTTATTAATGAAAGATTAAAATCATTGATATTATAAATATTAAAATAAATTTAAATTGAAACTTTTGATGACATCCTCGAAACTTCTATGTGAATATGAAATTTTAGGGTTGATTCAATGTATTTTTTGGTGAAGGAATTAAGTTGTTATGACTTTCACAAAAAACAAAATACTAAATAGTGTCAAAATTGATATGAATGAGTTTTTAAAACAAATACTATTTTATTAAATTATATATTGCCCTAAAAATATAAGATTTAACAAAATGGCTTAGATAATGTTACATATTTCATTAATGAACAACTTGATGTTCTCTTATAATTTTATAGTAACTATATTAACTATGTAACATAAAAGTGGAAGAAGATATAGTAAAAGTTAAAATATTTAACTAAGAGTTAAATATAAAAGATAAGGTTAATATGGGGACATAAAATTCTCTAAAACCTATTGGTTGAGAGTATTTCTACCCATACCTACCTTATAATATAAATAAATACATTTTTATCTTTTAGAAACTAATAATAATTTTATAATAAATTAATATTTCAAGATTTTCCTAATGTACCCTCACCTCTCTTATAAAAGGGTACTTCCCATTATCTTAAATTCAAACCTCAAAATCCATTTAAATCTACCAAAAACTTATCGAATCTCCTCCCAACTACCCTCACTTTAACCTAGAGGCCTTACTTTTATCATAAATCCAACCTAAGTATCTTTTTTTTTCAAATCAAAAGGAAGCACCCAAAGAAGTGGTAATTATTTTTTCATCTCTTCTAAAGTTATTTCTTCTTCTACATCATATTTCTTTGTTGTTTGCAAACTAAAATAATAAATACAGTACTTTATACATATTGAGATGTTATTATAAATATGGTATAACCATATTTATTATTTTATTCATCCTATGAATGAAAATTTCTCCATATGTGCGTATGTATGACTTACCATCTCCACGTCGTGGTTTATTTTGTTATTCAACACTTCATTATTTGGATGGGTAAAATAATGCATAAAATTTAAGGACAGAATAAATATTACATGTTAATGATTCTGTATAAATAATATACCATCCAATTACATATGATTTCACCATCAATAGAATGATATTTTCACTCGTACATACGTACTGCTTACCCTCTCCATGACAGGAAGAGATTTAATTCCCCATCATAACCATTCAATAATAATTTTCATTTGATGATTAAAAAAATAAAGTTTAATAACTTAATATCTTTATGGATATGAATCAAATATATCCTATCAATAACAAATATGACTTATCTAACAAAACATATAAAGGAAAACAAATCAGTCAACACCTGATAATATGATACTACTAAAATATTATTAACAAATAAATATTAAAGGATCATATATGATATCGTATTTTTGTTTGTGGTTTTTTTATAATTTAGAAACAATGATTTAACCAATTATACAGAAGTTTAACATACCCTCAACTATGGAAAAGTATAAGGTAAGGGTTAATTTTACAATCTCTTTATTATCTGAGGTTGTTTATATGTATGTATCTACTGAGACATCATTATCATCCACATCCAAGTTTCTTAAATTTGTATTTCAAAACATTTTTACTATTTCCTATACTATGTTTTAAAGTCATTTATACCCTTGTTTGAATTTTTATAAAATGTTTTTAAAGGAATCTTTCCATCTTTTTCTAAACAAGTAACTTTATGACCTTTTTGACAAATAAAAGACATAATGTTTTTTTAACTTATACAGCGAGTGAGACTATATTTCACCTTTATAACACCTTAGAAGCTTCCCTTACAAGATTATAAGTATATTTTCAAAATAAATGTTTTATTTTAGAATTAAATAACTTTTAAATGATCTTAATGTAGAAAATATATTTCTCTCAAATAGTTTTTGGATTGATTTCATCTATGTCCACATCCTTTGTTGGATTTCACTCTTTTATGAAGTTGATTTATTATGATGAAATCTTCCATATTATATTGAAGGTTTTGCGATATGTTTGAATATGTATATGATATTTTTACAATATTCATGGTTTATGGTTAAAGTATTAACATTTCGTATGTTATTTTTAATACGAATTTTTATGTTATGTTTCACCCTTTTCATATCGGGAATGCATTGGACTTAGTGAGTGATGGGCGAGGCCTACTATAGCCCCTCAATGCATCAGTAGGTCTAATGAAAAAAATAGTGTCTTGGACCAATCCCTTGAAAATATTTTTATTTTTAGTCTTAGAATGAGGCCTTGACTATGTGGTTAAGATGTTCGACATTATGCATTCCATCATTATGAGATTAGATATTGATATTACATGTGATTATTCAACAAGTAAAATATACAAGTGAAAAATTAAATGACATTATTTGATTTATCTTTTCTATATTTTGTTGAATTTTATTTTTAAAAGGATTTTGTTTTAGTCTTATACATTTATTTAAATGTTTATATTTATTTATAATAGTTTCTGCTATATTGTTATCCTTACTGAGCATATGAGCTAACCCCTTTCATGTGTTTTATTTTTCCCAAAATGAGAAGAAGTATATTTTGACTGACCTGCAGGGATAGGCTAAGGGATATGAGTGTGTTCAAAGGACATCCAATGTTGTTGCTTTTTATTTCATAATGTAATGTAAAACTTATGTATTTATCTAGTACTTACAAGGCTACTAAACTGATCAGTCTTTTAGGACTTGATCTGTTGTGATCATGCCAGTGTTATGTAATAGTGCATTGACTCGGGGTAATTGGGGTTGGGGCGTTATACATGGTTTTTTAGGGAATTATTTAATTATATTTTATTCCTACCATATTATGCTAAAGTATATTTTTAATGGAATGAATTTTTAGTTATGCATCATGCGTAGTGTTTATGTTTATAATATCTTCCACTGTATTATTTACCCTTATTGAGAATCTCAGATCACCCCTTTCACATGATTTATTTTTTAGAGGTTGTGAAGAAGTATATTATAAATGACATTCTTGGATAATCTAGGAGTTTATGTGTGATTCAAAAGATGTTGATATGTTTTATTTCCTTTCATGTTTTAATGTTGAACTTATGTATGCATATAGTTTTCCAAAACTACTAAACAATTGATTTCTTCAAGATATGACTTTATTTTAATCATTTAAATGTAATAAAATAAGTCACTGGCTCCGAGAAACTTGGGTCGGATCCTTACAATTGGTATCAGAGAATGTTTAGTAGAAAAGATGAAAAGTATATTTAGAAAATGAAGATTAGGGAACAAAACCCTATGATTGTATTTGAGGATTAACATATAGGAACATCCTGGAATTTTTATGGGGAATAGATTATGTGGATATTTCAATAAAATAGACTCATTTCTAGATACTACAAGTGGATGTGGTTCTGCCAGAGATTTATCTAGGTGCAACAACTCCGACAAATAGTTTCAGGCTTGACACAATGTATCCTATTACTTGATAATGGGCCATTCCACACACCTAGTTTGACACATTTGAGGTATATGCTTAGGAAAATTAATTTTTTTTAAAAAACCATTATGATGAATGTAAATATAAATTTTTCCTCAGTGAAACCATGATTATGATATTAGCTATGGATAGGATTTCAATTTATGCTAAATATTTTTCTAATTTGATATTATACATTATGTAAGATAATGATGAGGGATCTAGAGGTATGCCTGGTGCTGAGAAAATTATAACTATACTGCAATAACTAACATAGGTTATAAACAATAACATTACCTGTATGGATCATTTTGATCCAAAACATGGAGGAGAAATGTTAGACTTTTTTATGCGACAAAAACAACCATCATTTAATGGGACTACAAACCCATTCATAGTAGAGTAGTGGATATGTTCTTTAGATAATATATTTCTCACTTTGTGATGTAACAAAAGAAGGATTTCCAGTCAGTTTTATCATTTATTAGGAGATGCGGATCAATGGTGCTCGATAATTAAAAATCGAAAGGAGGCGGAAGAAATAGAAGAAATTGAATAGAAGGATTTCAAGGAAATTTTCCCAGAAAAAGAATTTCCCCATGAACAATAAGAGGATATGGAGAGGCAATTCTTAAGTCTCAAACACAAGGAGGATGATAATGTTTCAAATTATGAAGCCAACATTACAAGGTTATAAAGGAAGGCTAAAAACTATATACATAATCTAAGGAGCAATATGGATCAATTCTTAGATGGTTTGAATCCATTCCTATGATGGGCGATAATCTCTCATAATTTCTAATCACACAATGACATTATCTCAACTACTATCAAGACAGAAAAATAATTATTTAATTATTATGACTTTAAAGGGAAACTACAGAAGAAGAGGGTGTTTTAGGATAGAATAGATAAAGGAAATACTGAAAAGGTTAATTTTTTAACATAAGATACTTTTGGAAGGAAACTCCCAGGTACTTGCTTAAAAGGAAAAGCATGTGCAATAATTTTGGATAGAAAAGCCATCATGTTAGTGATTTCAAAGGAAAGAAAGAATATATTAATGTTTAATTTTATAATTATAGAGATATGGGGCAGTATTATAATTATTGTCTAATTCATCAAGGAAATGAGACTTAGAAAAGGCCAAGAGAGAGAGGCTAAGCTTATGCTGTCACAACTACAAAGGTTGAAGTTCTTAATGATGTGGTGGTAGGTACTTTAATCATTTACTCAAACTTATACAATGGTTTATTTGATTATATATCATAACATTTCTTATATCTTCCTAGTTTTCCATGAAAATTATATATTTACAATTTCATTTAATAAAGGAGTTTTCAATCAAAACTCATAAGGGAAGTATCATTGAAATAAATATATATCAGGCAGTCCCCATATTAACAAGCATTATCTGCTGATTTTATCATCATAACCATGATTGAATTTGATATAATCATTTTTAGGGATTAGATTTAAAATTATGATGAGAAAACATATTGCAGGAAGAAGGAAGTAACAATTTTTTATAATGATGTAAAATACCTTATCATTAGGGTAGAAACATCACCATATGATTCTCATCTAGATCCACCCTCAACAGCTCTACTGAATTCAATTCATGGAAAAGAAGAGAACACAATATCATTGGATGAGGAAAGGAATGTTCAAATAAAGAACATACCTATTGTGAAAGAATATGTTGATGTGTTTCTAGTGGATTTACTAGAACATCCTCTAGAGGAAGAAGTTGAGTTCCCTATTGATTTAATTCCTAGTGAAAGGACTATATCAATGACTCTTTATAGAATGGACCCATTGGAATTAGTCTAAGTGAAGAAAAAACTAGATGAGCTGAGTAGTAAGGTGATTATTCACCCTAGTGTTTATCCATGGGGTGATATTATTCTTTTCATTAAGAAAAAATATGGATCTATAAGGTTGTGCATTGACTATAATGAGATGAATGCTATTACGTTAAAGGAAAAGTATACTCATCCTCACATTGATGATTTATTTGATCAACTTCATAAAGACCAATATTTTTTAATGATTGAACTTCGACCTAGATATCATCAATTTTGTGTGAGGAAGGAAGATATTCCAAAGACAACATTTCAATCTAGGTATGGGCATTACGAGTTTAAAGTATTACCTTTTTCACTAACTAATGCACCCTCTACTTTCAAGGATATAATAAATAGTGTTTTAAAGGAATATCTTGATGACTTCATTATGGTATTTATTGATTATATCTTAGTATAATCCAAATGATACAAAGATCATTAAAATAACTTGAACATTATTCTAAATACACTAAAAAGAAATGAATTATATGGGATGCTTATAAAGTTTGAACTTTGGATTAAATTAATTTCTTTTCTTGGCCATATTGTCTCTAAGGATGGAATATCCATTGATCCTATGAATACAATGGATGTTTAGGAAGGACCTACACCAACGAACATAACCGAGGTATGCAGTTTTATTGGTTTAACAGGTTATTGTTAGTTTTTCTTAGACAACTTCACCAAATTAGCCAAACCGTTAACCAATATTACTCATAAAGGGGTTAAGTTCATATGGAAATAATAATTCGAGGAATGTTATGAATAATTAAATTGGTGATTAGGGAATGATATGATACTGACTCTAACATCATGGATTGATGGGTTTGTGATCTATAGTGATGCATCAAAGAAAGGACTTTTCTGTGTCCTTATGAAAAATGATAGAGTTATTTCCTATGAAACAAGGAAGTTAAAACTTCATGAACAAAACTATCATACTCTTGATATTGAGTTTTCTACTATGATCATTTCTCTAAAAATACGGAGACACTATCTCTATGGTGAGAAATGTGACATATATACGGATCAGAAGAGTCTGAAATATATCATCTCATAGAAATAAATCAACATGAGTAAATAGAGACAACTCAAATTACTCAATAATTATGATTGTTCCATACACTACCACCCTAGAAAGGAAAATAGGGTAGCTTATGGATTGAGTTGGAAGGATCACGGAGCTTTAAACAAAATGAGGATTGAAAGGGATCTTGTATTCATGGATCTAGTAATGTTGGACATGGGAATTATCGAAGAAGGTGAAACATTATTACTTTTTCAATTGATTTCCCAACCATCTTTATTGGAAATAATTAAACTTTCTCAGCATGGTGATGAGAATTTTCAAAAAAAAATTAATGTTTTGAATGATGGAATGTTGCAAGACTTCATATATGAAGATGGAATTATAAAATTTGGGAAGAGGGTTTATGTTCAAGGTATACCTGAGATAAAATGGGAGTTATTGTATGATTCTCATAGTTTGAATTTCTCTATATATCCTAGTATCACTAAGATATATATATATATTTGAAGGAACATTTATGGTGGGATAACATGAAGTGGTAAATTGAAAATTATGTATCAAGATGCTTAGCCTGTCAATAAGTGATGGTTGAATGCCAACATCCTGGATGAGTCATGATACCTATACCTATTCTTAAATGGAAATGGAATGATACAACCATGGATTTTGTAACTGGATTACCCAAAACTCCAAAAATTAATGGTGAAATATGGGTAATTGTTGATCCAATTATGAAATCTACACATTTCCTCTCCGTAAGGGAGGATTTTCCATTAGAGTTATTTGAAAAAAAATCTATATCAATGAAGTTGTGAGGCTTTATAGAGAAACTATATCAATTGTATCTAATATTGTTCCATGATTTACATCAAAATTCTAGAAATGTCTTAAAAAATCTTTGGATACCGAGATTCGATTGATTATTACTTATCACCTTCAAACTGACTTGCAATCAGAAAGGAAAATACAAACTTTAGAAGACATGTTGAGATCATTCCCACTTGATTTTCAATGAATATGGGATCAATATTTTTTTTTGGTGGAGTTCACCTTCAATAATAATTTCCATTCATGCATTCAAATGGCACCATATGAAGCATTCTATGGAAAGAGATGTCATTCAACAATGTGTTGGGATTAAGTCAGTGAAGGAAAGCATTTGGGCCTAGATCTTGTGGAGGAAACAACAATAAAGGTGAAGACTATTCAAACCCATATCAAAGAAGCTCAGAATAGGAAAAAGCGATATGCTCATAATCAAAGTAAGGATTTGGAATTTCATGTGTGAGATCAAATTTTCTTTAATGTATCTCCATGGACGGGTGTTATAAGATTTGGGAAGAATGTGAAACTAAGCCACAAGTACATTTAACCTTTTGAAAATTTGGAGATAATTGGAGCTGTGTCTTGTCATTTGGAAATTCCACCTAGCTTTTCTAAATTAAAAAATGTGTCCCATGTCTTATTGTTTAGAATGTACATTCCAAACCCAATGCATGTCCTCAATTTTGGAGGAATATAATTGGAACATGACCTATCTTACTGTGTAGAGTCTATCTCGAATCTAGACAGTAAGGAACACGTGTTGAGGAATCAGACAACCTGACTGGTAAATGTACTTTGAAAAAATTATAAAATTGAATAAGCAACATAGGATCCCGAGGATCTTACGATGAATAACTACCCAAATCATGTTATGAGGTAACATTGTATAATTTTAAGGAGGAAATTATTGTGGGGGGGGGGATGTAACAACCTAAGGATTTAAAAATAAATTTAATATTGAATGTATGAAACAAATTCATCTCTACAAAGCACCAGTTTTTTATAACATAGCTAGTAAAAATATTTTTCCACCTCTGTGATTTGAATTTTGAAAAACTGACATAAATTATTGCAATCAATAAGATATTTTGAGTCTGATAGGATCAACTTACATTTTTCAGTGAATAGAAACTTACCCATATGAATAGTAACTTACCCTTATGAGTAGTAATGTTACATTTCAAATAGTAATGTCACCCATGTAAGTATAAATTATATTTAGACACCTTATAAATGAAATTTAGTATTTTAGAAATTAATAATTAAGTCTCAGTATTTTTACGAGTAATAAATATTTACTTAAAATTTTAAATTAAGAAATTTATAACAAAATTAATTTTCATAAAATTTATTATTCAATAAATATTTTGTTCTCTTTTGAATTTAGGATAATTTTATGAGACCTTAGTTAATATTTGAAAGTATTAAAAAATCAATTTTTATTTTAAAATATGTATTTTTTATGTAAATAATGATTTTATTTAAAAATGAAATTTCTCATATTTAGAAAATTATTTTGATAAAATGGAGTTAATTTTTTAATTCAACACTTTAAAAAATGGTAAGGGTGATTTTTTGGTATTTTTCTGAAATACATGATTTTTTTGTGAATTTGGAAATTTAATAATTTATGAAATATACTAAATAAATGAATTTATGCATCATGATTAAGTCACAGATGATGTAAATGACCATTTGTTTTGAAATCACATGTACTTATTAATTTTCTAGTCAAAATAATCATTACAAATCATAGTCTTGAACCAAAATAATAAAAAAATGATTAAAAAATGGGAAATAACTTCCCTCGACAATAAAAGCCATGCATCACTCCCTCTTCTCTTCACCCCTAAAAAGCCTTGTTACTTGTCTAAATTCTTCTAAAATATCCTCCAAAGATCCTCTAAACATACATTATAAATATTTCACTTCCAAAGGACAAATCTTCTCCCCTAAATTGGCTCTCAATGAAGATAGGCTCAAGAGGTAAATTCCTCTTTTCATTTCCTTTGTTTTCTTTTAAGTTCATCTCTTTCCTTTTCTTTCCTCAAATAATTTCCTCCAAATGTTATGATAACTCCAGTACCTTACATTTACTATAATTTTGTTATGATAATGGAATAATTCATCATCAATTCTCTTTTTTCCATCTTTTATACTAGAAATTAAAATACCATCCGACATGTGTTAATTTGTCACATTCAAGTACAACGTGTTTTGAACATCTATTACCAACTTCAAATCTGGTCATGAAACAATTTTTTATAGATTAAAAAGATCATAATATATGTAATATATCCTATTTAATTTACTATAACCATTTTTACACATGGTATTAATTTATACAATAAAATGAGTTCGAGGTGATCGAAAACCCACCAAATTAATCCAAACGTTTATCATTAAAATTTTATCTAGTGATTCATTCTCACAAAAAGTAACCAAATTAATTATATGATCATTTACACTTTTGTATGAAATTTAATAACATATAAAATCAATTCTGTAATTCAATTCTCATTTTACATTAACTTCCATACAAAGGAACCTATCATGAAAACTAATTAAACAAGCACTCACAAACGATGATATTGAATCTATAAACCTATAAAAATGACCATAAATTAAATTAATTAAATTATAATAAATAAAATAAATTCCTAATAGGTTCTTAATTAAGTTATTAATAAGTCTAATTTCATATTCCAGGACCTAAATTTCAAGGGTGAAACATATTCAGATATAAATAAAGAGTTTTCTTCCAAAAACTTCATTTTCTTTCTGGTTTTTCTTTGTCTCTATTAATCCCAATTAAATTATTATTTTTTATTATATACTCATAATATATTTTTTGATAATCTTATATATATTTGTACCGACCAGAATATTTCTTTATTTTATGGATAAATACATGTTTTAAAAGGATCTTTCAAAAAATATTCCCGAAATACAAGCCCAATTCAAGGGAATTTATCTAATTATTACCTATTTTCAAGGGAACTCTATAATTTTTTTAGAAACCATTATTATTATAAAATTAATCATTTTATTATGAGAAAAATATATTATTTAACTTTTGTTTTTATACAAATATATTTCCAAAATAACACTTCTTTTCCAAGTAAAAGTTTATTTATCTCAAGAATTACTCGATGATTTTATAAGAGTATTTTCACCTATTTCAACACTCTTGTTGATTATTATGTTTAAATGGGGTTAATGCTTTATGATATCATCCAAAATATTTATTTAATATTTTATGATTATATTTATTTAGGATTTAATATCATGATACCATTCACCATATTACTCTGAAAGGCTAGGGATTATGTTTTATGTTTGGGGAATGTTATTTACAATTCATATGTTAGTTTCAATGTGAATGTATATATTGTTTATGTTTATCCTCAATCATATTAAGAATTAATTGGACTTAGTATGTGATGGGTGGGGCATTATATATCCCCTAGAGTCATCGGTAGGACTCATTAGATAAAATAGATATGGACTTGGCCGAATACTTAACCATTTTTAGATATGGTGTTGGCCAAGGCCTTAATCAGTTTCAGATGTCTTGGCTGAGACCTTGACAATATACTTCAGAATATCTGACATTATGCATTCCCTCATTATGAAACTAGGTTTTTATATTCCATGTGATTATTATACTAGTATAATATCCACGGTTATGTTTAAAATAATTATTTAATAATTTTTTATTTCTGTCATATTATACTCTAGTATATTTTAAAAGACATGCATTTTTAGTTATTCATCATGCCTAGTGTTTATGTTTATAATTTATTCAATTGTATTATTTACCCTTACTGGAAATATAAGCTCACTCCATTCACATGTTTTGTTTTCCCTAGGATGTGAAGAAGTATATTATGCATGTATTTTAAGGATAATCTATGAGTTTATGTGTGATTCAAAAGAAGTTGATATGTTGTATTTACTTTCAAGTTTTAATGTTGATCTTATGTATGTATATGGTTTTCCAAAACTACTACACTATTCATTCCTCTGAGATAGTACTTTCTTGTAGTCCTGCCACTATAATCAAATAAGCTACATGCTCCAGGGAATTGGGGTCGGGTCCTTACATATTCATAGAAACACCTTGTCACCCACATCAAACACTATGTATTTTCTTCGGTTGGCAGAATAACTTTTTTTTTTCAACTCTCAGTAGCTCTAATGTGTTGTTGAATTTATCTAAAATTTTCTTCTATTTAAACAATAATATGAGGCCCCAATAGCTTTCTTTCCCCAAATTCATCCTAGCATGTTGGGGTTCTGCACTTCTTTACATAGAGGGATTTATAATAAGGCATATGAAGACTGGACTAAAAGCTGTTATCATAAGAAAATTACACCAATGGTATGCGGTGATCCAAAGAACCTTTTAAATCCATAAATAAAGCTCTCATCATACATTATAGAGTTTTAATTGTCCTCTATGACTGACCGTCTGTCTGAGGATGATATGTAGTGTTGAAACTTAACTATGTATCCAATGTTTGCTGAAGACGTAAGAAAAACATTGTGGTAAACCTCAGATCCCAATTAGATATAATGGAAAGTGGTACTCCATGAAATCTTACCACTTCCTTTACTTAAATATAATCAATATGATAAAGAGATAAATCCTCTCTAAGAGAAATTAATTGTGATGACTTCGTAAGGAAATAAACTATAACCCACAGAGTATAATGGCCTATAGATGTTTTGGGAAGTCCAATGAAAAAGTGCTTGGTTGTTCTTTACCATTTAAATTCTAGTATGGGTATTGGTTGTAACATTCCCTTACACTTCTATCTCTCAGCCTTAATTTTTTGATAAACCAAGAACCGAGAGACATATTTAGAAACATCTCTTTTCATGACATCCCACCAGAAATACTCTTTCAGGTCCCTGTACATCCTTTTGCATCCAGGATGAATATAGAATGAAGTAATATAAGCCTCATCTAGTAGCTCTTTCTTTAATTCTGGCATTGGAGGAATACAAACCTGGTTCCTGAACATTATTATTCCATCACAATCAAAATTGAATTTTAGACCATTTATCACCTTCTTTTTAGCTCAACATCTTAATTTTCACCTCCTTAATCTTCATTTGTATAGATGGTTAGACATTCATTTGAGAAATATATTATTTCCCCCTTGCTTTAAAATTTCATGATCCATCCTTTGAAAATCAATAAAAATTGGATCTTTCATGATCATCATCATTGATAGGGAATCATGGTCCTTTCATTCCAAAGCATCTTCTACCTTGTTCACTTTCCTAGGGTGGTAACGTATTCAGAATTCATAATCACTAATAAACTCCATCCATCTTCTTTGACACATATTCAACTAATTTTGTGTGAAACTAAACTTAAAAATTTTATGATCAGTATAAATATCATTACTTTTACCATAAAGATAATGCCTGTGTAAAGACCCAGATTTTTCATGTAAGTTTTTTTCTTATATATATGAAATTATTATGAGTCTGCAAAAATTGATGATGCACGATTCTGAGGCTCGGTGTGCCCGAAATGAATTTATTAACATTGTTTCGGGTAAATTCAGTAAAATCATGATTGATATTTTCAAACTTTTGAACCATTGCTCAGATTAAAAATTTGTGGGCACCGTTGAATACACATCACCAGGTTTCTCTTAAGGGAGGATTTACTTTGATCACAATACGTCTGGAGAAAAAGTTATGTTTTGAGACTTTTTTTAAATGAAATGAAATAAAATAATTTTCTGCTATTTTATTTCATAAAACTCAAACAGACCAATTAAAGGGTGGGTCTGATGGTGTGTCAAGACATTAAATGGATTGACTTACCAACCTTAAGTAACAGTGATGATGGGGAAATTAATAAGATTATTAATTTATGATCCCCATTAACTCCCCACTTTGTTACATTCTCTCCCCCTCTCCTATAAATATAGATCTTGGAGGGAGGGGTATCTGAAAAGCTTTTCCAAGAAACGATGTTATATTATAGTGGAATAACATCAAGGCCTTAGAGGATGAAGCTATCCCCAGCAGGAGGTGAGGTGTGACGCCAAAACCCTGAACTAGAGTTTGAAATTTGAGCAACGGTGAGGAAAACTTGTTGCGGGGATGGAGAATAATGAGACTCCCTCAACCACGAGCACTATCCAACATTTCAAGGTAGGTGTTATTTTCATCTATGTGTTTCTGATTTCCTCTTCCCCATTATTGAAATTATATGAAGAACGCAGGTCAACCGACTACCAGGTTGACCCGCGATTAATTCTTCTTTGAGGGAGGTTATCACAGGGAATCTCATGGGGTTAATCTTTTTTTTTAATTCAATTGTTATTAAACCCTTAACCACCCTCATGTTTATGATCTAACACAGAGGGAACATGCCTAATGAACACGGACCAAACCCTATCCTATCTAGTTATCCATGCTCCACCTTGGAAGTCCGTGAGCATGTCGACGCACACCACACGAGGAATGCCATTGCTCACTAGCCACGACGAATGGAGGAGGTGGCTAGCATGACAACTGGTTGTGGGAAGGAAGGCCGCACAATTGTCGCGCCTCCGGGGAACGGAAGCTACGCCCGAAGCCACAGCAGAGGTCGAACCCACCTTCGGTGAGTTCCATGATGAATGAGCAGTGCCCAAGTGGTGCCACCACCTCGCTAACTAAACGGACTTCGGGTTGTTCGAGAATCAGGGAGACTGGGGGGTTACACCCCCACCCCCCACGTCAGACTAAATCGGGTTGCTGCCCCTAGAGCGGGATGCCGCCCTCAGAGCAGGCCACCGCCCGTGGACTGGGCCACCACCATCGGAGCTTGGTCTCCTCCCTCAGAGTGGTCCACTGCCCTCGGAGCTAGGTCGCCACCTTCGAACTAGTCCGCCACCCTCGGCCTGGGTTTTCGTCCTCAGTCGTGGCCGCCACCCTTGAGTCAGGCCACCGCCCTGGAGCTGGACCGCCACCCTCGTGCTGGGCCGCCACCCTCAGATCAGGGTCGCCGCCCTTGGGCCGGGCTGCCGCCCTCGGGCCGGGCTGTCACCCTCGGACCAGGCCGCTTCCCTAGCTGGCCACTGCCATAATGGACCGCCTCCCCCGGACCGGGCCACTGCCCTAGTAGGCCGCCTCCCCAGCTGGCCACCAACCCTGGACCGATCCGCCGCCCTAGCAGGCTACCACCCCACGCACGCCGGGCCACCCCTTTTTGGGACACCCTATTCATGCCAGGCCACCCTTACTGGCCGGACCAAACATTGGCCAAGTGGGACGAGTCCACCTCATCCCCACCTAGATTGGGTTGTGCCGGGTCGAACCAGACCTGAGCCCAACCGGGCCCAAAAACACTCAAAGGGGCTTATATTGATGACAAAACACCCATTTGACGAACTGTATATGGCGTTGGGACCCTTAGATAATGGCGGTTCTTTTGACTTACTCCATTAGACTTTTGAAGAAACTTAGAGTTTGGCTAGGTTGGATCACACCTGAATCCAACTGGACCCTCGTCACTGAAATGCCAATAACGCACAGACAGGGCATCCGACTGACGTTCCGTATGTGGAATTGGAACCCATATGACATGGTGGATCATCAAGTTATTTATTTTTGAGACTTCTTTCTGGTTGAGATACGACTGATGGCTTGGGGATCGGTTCTCCAAAATGCACTACGTAAGGAACCTTGCGACTGGCTGAGACCTGACGACTACTGAGTTTTTGACTCAGAGTGTCTCGATAGCCATGATATGAGATTGGGAGAAGTAACTTAGGAGACCATGATGGGGGTGGGTGGTTCTGTTTGACCTGGAATGCCATGGTGGTGAGAAATCACGTTACGCGATGAAGAGGAGTACATTAGTAGACCACGTTGGGGGGGGGGGGGCTCCGTGTGACCCGACAGACCCACAATATGTGATGGGGTGATGTACTTCAGCAGTTCAAGGTTAGTGGGAAGTGCCTATGTGTGACGTAGCAGACCCACTGTACTCGATAGAGGATGAGTTCTCCAGTAGCTGAGGCGTTCGACGTTGTGACTGGGTATGTTACTTGTAACTACCCCTAGAATAAATCCTCATGTGAGCTGTCTTTACTTTGTGCTTGTGATTGAGGTTATTCTATGTGGTAATTTACCCGTGTGGTACTTTACCTTTATGGTGTTATGATGTGGTTTTTCATTGTGAAATTACAGGATACCTTCAGGGTCTTGGGGTCCCTACTGAGTATAGTTATACTCAGACCTGCACAGGCTTCACCCACACCTTGTTGTGTCTTGTACAGACGACATACAACATTGATCGAGGCTGAGGGAGTTTGGACTGGATGGTGCTCAGAGGTGGAAATTCAGCATGACGAGATGCATAGGAGATGTGAGGATGTGGATAATTATGAAGGATATTTTTACGTACCATTTAGGTAGGATCTGCGATGGATGATCTAGGAGATACTTTTCACCTTTCAGCTATTTTTTACTTTTCAGTTTGTACTTGTACTTTTCCAGTTGGGCTTGTATTCCAGCCCATTTACTTTTAGTAAACTTTTACTACAATAGTTTACTTCAAATTTCCTTTTTGTTAAGGTAGCAGACAGTGTGTTTGTACATTTTTTAAGGCAACGCCTTCCCATTTTAGGGAATATGACTTTCAGTTCTAGTCACCAGCCCCTTGCCTATGGAAGGAGGGCTTGGGGTAGTCACGACATGGGCCCCAGGGGACGGGTCATGAAAGCCTCCATATATTTAGTGCAATGATTACCAAAGATAACTCCAAATCATGAGTTGGGTAATTTTCCCATGTATTTTCAATTTTTGTGAGGCATAAGCTATCACCATATCATTTTACATGAAAACACAACCCAAACCCTACTAGGATGCATCACTATAGTTCAACAACATGTCTACACTACTTGGAAGTGTGAGGACAAGTGCACTAGATAAGCTTATTTTTATATCATTGAAATTATCTTCACATTCCTCCCTCTACACAAACTTAACTCCTTTATGAGTCAACATGGTGAGTGTTTTAGATAATAGTGAAAAATCATTCACAAAATGTCAATAATATCTAACCAAACCATGAAAACTTCAGATCTTAGTTACCATTGTTGTTCTGAACCAAAATTAAATAACTTCTATTTTTGCTGGATCTACATATATCCATTCTCTTGAGATTTTGTGACCAAAAAATAAAACTTTCTGAAGCTAAAAGTCACACTTGGAAAATGTTTCATAAATATTTTCTAGGGTCTTCATTACAATACTCAAGTGTTCTTTATGCTCTTTCTTACATTTTGAATAGAAAAGAATATATTTATAAAGACTACCAATAAATGATCAAGATAGTATATAAAGATTATATTCTTTAGATTTATGAAGATATTAGGTGAATTAGTAATACCAAAAGGCAAAAATATAAAATCATAGTTTCATTAACTTTTATGAACTTCCTTATTTGTTATATCATCATTCTTGAACCTTAATTGATGATAACCTGAAAAAATATCAATCTTGGAAAATTATTGAGCTCCATGTAGCTAGTTGAATATGTCCTCAATGTTGGGAAGAGGATATGTTTTTTTGATAGTGATATTTTTATGTACTTGATGATTAATGTAGAGTCTCATTGATCCATCTTTCTTCTTAACAAATAGAACCTGTGCAACCCAATGTGACACATTTGGGAATATGAATCCCTTATCACTATTCTCTTGGAGTTTCTTCTTTAATTCTTATAACTCAATTAGGGACATTCTATAAGGTGTCTTTGAAATAGAATTAACACCCGAAAAAGTTAAATTGAGAACACATCTTCATGATTTGGTTCAAGACCTAGTAATTATTCTAAAAAGACATCATCAAACTCTCGTACAATTGATCTATTCTTAATTTTTAGTTTCTCCCCAACCATTTGAGATAGATAACCTTCATTTATAGGGATAAAGATGCATAAGAAATAATAAATTTCTACTAGAAGGATATATTCATCCTTGCATCAATATATGATCATATATTGATGTAAAATATGAAATATGACTTCCTTTCCTTGGAAATTATTATGAGATCCATATAGAGAATGCCAATCCATTCCAAGAATCAAATAAAATTCCACTATAGGAAGGATCATAATATTTGAAGGAAACACATTCCCATAAACTTCAATCGGATAGGAATTATAAATATTTGATGTGACCATTGGTCAATTATGAGTTGTCACACCTAACTGAAAATCTAATTGTTTATGTAATACATCGATACCCTTATAAAATCCTTTTGAAATAAAATATTGGGTGGATATAGAATCAAATAAAAAAAATTTTACTTTAGAGTGGATGGTAAGTGTACCTTTCACCCCTTTATTATTATACTCCAGATCGCTGATAGTGATCGAATGTGACTTGCCTTTTTTTTCTTTGGCCTTAAGAGTTTTATTACGTTGATCATCATCAATAACAGCAGGATTAGGTTATTGATTATCATAATTACCAATTTCTATTCACTTATAACATTGAAGTGTAAGAGGTGAATTATATGCAGCCTTTTCTATATTTACATCGTTAGACAACTTTTTATCATCACTTCGGCATTCAACTTCGCAATGAAATTATTTTCCACACTTAACAAATTTACTAGTTCCTTGAAGAAAATTTCTTCCATGTTTATTTCCACACTGAGAATAAGGGAAAACTTGAATTTTTTAAAGTGTGGTCTTTATATTTCCCTTATATTCTAGTTTCCTCTTCTTATCAAACCTATAAGAATGACGGGTTACTCAAATCTCTATCTCAAACTTGATAGAACATCAAACAATTTCTACATAGCTATTGAAGTCCCTTATGGATAATTCCCTTCAGAGACTTGGTTTTAAGCCACTAAATAATCAATCAATTTTACTCTTAGTTTGTATAATAATTCCAGAAGCGTACCTTGAACGTCTTGTAAAATTTTCTTCATAGATACCAACAGATTAAACATCCTTTTTCATAATTTCAAGGAACTCCTTCTCTATCTTTGTTCACTGAATAAGAGGAAATTACTTATTGAAAAAAAATTCTTGAACTCATCCAATTCCATGGATTCAATTTCATCAATTTAAATTTTATTCTTGATAAGGTTCCACCATTGATAAGCTTCACCATCCAAATGGTAGACTACTAAGATGACTTTATCATGTTTTAAACATTATAGAACTAAGAATATCATTTTTGTGGTACTGATTCATTGTTCATCCACTAATTGATCAAAAGACTCGCTAAAAGAAGATGGACACTGCCTTATAAAGGACTCAATAGAGTGTTATTCCCTCTTTTACTCATTTTTAAGTCCTTTATGATTTCTAGCCTGAAAAATATATGTGAGAAAAGCTACATGATTCTGCATTTCATATCCCATAACATTTGGTTGATCAAGAGGATAATCATTTCATTTCCCATCACATTCAGTATTAACACGGTTCCTTCAGGTTCCATCCATTGACTAAAACCAAGAAGCATAGTGTGAGAAACACTAATCATAATAGGAAAACCACGTAATCAAGAATACAATTTCAATTTAGGACACATTAACATTTATCCGAGTTTATTCATGATCATTTCTAAAACACTAAGATTTTAACCGGTACTTCAAAATATTTTTTTAGGTTCTTAATAAGGTTTTTACATACTAATTTTTGAAGGTTAACTATACCTTTCCTCTGATACTAATTATAATGACCCATTATTTACATACATTGATATTACTCTAAAGTTGAAGAATATTGGTTACAAAATATAACAATGACACGAAATAACCATATAGGTATAGTATCTTTAGAAACTAAGAAATATAAACAACTAGTTTATAAGACATCCTCATTGTCTCCCAATTATTTCAGCATAACTAGACACCTTTTTGACATATATTACTTAGTACCCTTCTTCATGACACGGGGAACATAAAAATATTAAATGGTGATCTCAAATGCTCTATAAGGGTAAAAAATGGATATATCAATTATATCATAATCATATGACACAAGAACATAAAATTTTAAAATCTTGTCCTGCATACGAAAGATCGTGATATCAGGCAATGTGATAAATCATAAAAGTCCATAAAAATCAATGAAAATAATACACAAAGTAAAAACATAATACATGATGTTTTTTGGTATACACATAATCATGGAAAATCATTTCATATTAGTCAACGCTCATTTCCAAGAATATAATAGAAGTCATAATCCATTAATAAACATAGTTCACTCCTCGTTCCAGCCTTGTATTACTAAACGAAGAACATTTCCCATTATTTCCATGTATATATCATTAGATATAAATTTTTATGCAATTAATTAGATGGAGATATAGGTCCCACCCAAATCATAATTAAATAATCCATATGTGTGCCAAAATAACATAAATCATTCATCATAACTCATGGAATAAAAGGAGTTTCCTTAAACATTATTCCACTATAACATAATCCATGTAAAAAAATGTATTTCAGAAATTTCATTCAATCATAAAAAAATTAAATCATATAAATAATAAGGATATTTTACTTGAATCATAAAACTTTTAAATAATTCCATCTTAGATGGAAAGTAATTTTGATATAAAACTTTGAAATTAATTCCTGAGAAAAATATCCTTTTTTCTTTAAAAAAATTTCTTTTATCAAAATGATGTGAAATTTTAAAAGGAAAGAAATTATTAGAAAATAAACATGAATTTTTAGAGGAATATTCCTGGAAACAAGGCATTATTATGACATAAAAATCCATTCATTCCAAATAAGTTAAAAAAAGTTTTCTCATACTTTTTATAGAAAAGTCAAAATGTACCTCGTATTGAATAACGACAAAAGATTCATTTCAAACAATTAAAATAAAATTAAAAAATTGGGAAAATTTACATTAAAAAATTTTATAATAATATAAATATTATTATATATTTAGGAAACATGGACCTGGATGATAAATATATCCCATTGAATACATACATATTAGCAATCTCGAATAATAACGAGTTTGAGAAATTACCCATTACCATTTAGGTCGGATTTCCTTCGTATGTATCTAAACCCACTATATAATGATTTAAATAATTTCATTGACTTATTTCATAATCCTAGTAATTTTTATGATATCAAATATGATCATATGATCATATCTTTGTTAATAACATTTCATTATTACTTATTATTAGAGTATTAACTACTTCATTTCCTTAGGCATGTTTTCTCGAATATGTTTCGGTTATCCTAAATAGATCATATTTATAACATTAAAAAATGATATTAACATTATATATATATATATATATCATATTTATTCATTATATACAATTAGATAAACATTCTTTAAAAAAGATAATGTAGAATGAATCACATCAAATTGTGGAGATGATAAGCCTTTCGTACGCACGAACGAGGATATCATTACCATAATTGTTGAATGGTATTTAATTGAATGTGGTATAATATTTAAGAATAAATATAATGTTATAATAATGTAATATTGTTATCATATCCATCATTATACCCGTCCAAGTATGGTGGTGGTGAAAAAAAGATTACACTACTACATGGAGACAATAAACCGTACATATGGATGGGTTGTGATTTAGTTTTTCATAAGATGGAAATAAAGTGGGATATTGTTGTTTCATAATAAAAATAATATCTCATTATATAAGTGTTACTAGATTTATTACTTTATGATTAAAAAAATCATGAATAGTAAGTAGAAGAAGAAATAAGTTTGAAATAATTGACAAAGGAGATTAAATATTCTTCAATGTGCTTCCCCCAAATCACTTCATAGGGCACTAGAGTTGGTCTTTGAAGATGATAAGAACCTCTAGAATGTTACTAAGAAAGGTTATAATGTAAAATGTTAGGGTATTTTTGAGTTTTAAGGATCAAAGAAAAGTGAAGAGGTGAGGGATGATGTGCCTTTTATAATTGAGGTAAGGGGCACTTTTGGGGTCTCTAAAAATACTAATTTATAATAAAATAAAAAACCATCCAAAAAACCTAAAAAATGACCAAAAATTGATGATACAATGATATAGGGTTTTAATATAATCATCCAATATATTTTAAAAATGTTATTCCATTAATTTAAACCTTATCATTTTAATTAACACTTAGTTATTCTATTTAATTTTTAATAAGGCTAACAAATATTTCAATATTAAAAGGGTGAAATATTTACTTATTTTTTGTTAATTAGACTATAAATAAATAAATTAGAACATTTTATACCATATAATAATAATTATATATTTTCAAAAAATATTTTATGATTTTAAAATAATTTAATAAAACATTATTTTGATAAACAACCAGTACTATTTATTTTTCAATATTCAATTCACTGAGTTTTAAAAATATTAATATATTAAGTTTAATTCGAAAAAAATATTTTATTATATTAATAAGATATAAATGTATTCTATACAATAAATTATAAATATTAATTATCCCAAATTATATTTAGATTAATATTTTTAATAACATTCATTTGTTATCTAAATTAATAAAATAATTACTACATAAATTTTGTTTAATTATTTAATATGCATATTTATTGCATAAAAATTAAAAAAATACCATGATAAAGATAAATAATCTATATTTAATATTAATATTTTTAATCAAATTTATCATTTGGAAAATCCATCTTTTAAAATGTTATACTTATTAAATTATGAATGTGACAACTTTATCATCACATTAAATAAAATAATATAAGTGTCACAATCTCTTCTATAAAGCTCAAAATGGTCAATAAATCTAAAATTGGATGATTATGGTTGTTCTATTATTGAAAAATAATATTTCTTCAAGTGTTTTGTTCTTTTTGATTCTTATTATCATTTTAATAATTATTTATTGATTTCTGATCAATTAATTAATTTTTACACCATCAAATTTAAGTAATTATTTATTTCCTAACAATTAAAAATAAATTACCATGATAAATGAAAACATTTTATATTTTAAATTAATATTTATAATAGAATATACCTTCTACATAACATTATATAAAAAGTGATTTAGTTATTTAAATTTGTGTGAGACATATTTAACTTTTTATTAAATAAAATAAATTAAATGTTCTAATATCATCCAAGTGGCTTCCAAAAGACACCATTTAGACCCATGGATAATTTAGGTCGAAATAAACTCATCCAATGATATTAATAAAGGTGTTAGGTTAATTTTATATTATTATTCTTACTCTTAATTACCCTTAATTACCCTTTTACCATATGAATAAAAAATTACTGAAATTACTATTCACAATGCCAAAAAAAAACAATTTACATAATCTGGACCTACTGATTCCAAATATGGAATCCATTTTTCAAAATTATAAACATATAAGGTGTATTAATTAATTTAAAATTAATCTTGTTGTTGAAAAGAGAGAACACGTTTTCAAAGATAAAATATTGGATAAGATTGAAAAGTATTTATATCAGAATTCAATGTAAAATTAATGACAATGATATAAATTATATTTAATTATAATAATATATTATATTTATAATTTTAAAAATTCTATATTATAATTTATGCATATAAATTATTTAGATGAAAAAAGATGTTTGTAATTAAAATTTAGTGTATTTTTACTATTCATCAAAATTTCAATGTTATTAGAAAAATACTAAAATTTCATACAAATTAAATTTTTATATCCCTATTCCAAAGAGAATTTTTATTTAGTCATATATAAAAATATTAACGCATCAAAATCATTTTTTAAAAGGGGTTCTCTATTAAAAGGTAGAAAATTACTCTTTTGAAAAATATACTTTTTTATACATCAAATAGGGTTTATTCATACCCAATAAAATATATATATATTTGATGAATATAAAAAATATTTTATTAAGTATATAAAATATGTATTTCATTAATTTTGTTTACTAATAGTAATTCACTCAATTTATTAATACCAATATACAAATACATAATTGATTTATATTTTTCATAAATAATTAGTAGCAAATAAATTCATCATACCTTTCCATAAGATAGTTAAAATTATTATCTATAACCTAACATCTTGGTTAAAATAATCATTTTATACTAAGGGTGGCTTATGGTTATCTTAAACTCACAATTGCATGCAATTCATGCTATTGAATAATTAAAAATATTTATTGAAAATACTTCATAAAAACATCTGAGTGTTATAGTGGTCCCTACCAACAACCTCTCACTTAGGGTGAAACATCACAATAATTCTCTTACGACATCACATTGACTAGTATTATATAAACCATGGTGGGTCACATATAATTTCTATTCTATATCACAATCTAGACCAATACCCTTTTACTTAGGAAGTTACATGCTAATATCCCATCACTCAATGTGAGTCTCAACATGTAGTCACATCATCAAGCACACACATAGTCGATCACACATACCCAACAAAAAACATGGAATCACATCTCATATTACATGGGAAACATTACTCACATGACTAAGACCTATGTCTTAGAAGTCTCTGATGTAATCATCATATCATAATCCTTGATATCCCTATAACATAATCACCTTAATCCTAACCTAATTACATTATCCTAACATGCCAAACCCATGGGAAATTCAATTTCACTCAAAAGGGAATCAAATGGGTTACCTAAACTGAATCTGGACTTTTCTCATTGATACTAACACACACAAACATCACACCACAATGACCCCATATCTTATAAGAATTACATCACCCAAGATTCAATTGGCTAAGTACAATTCCCCTTCCAGTTTTCATATCAATATTCCTGATCCGATCCCCACGAAACCTACCATGTGCACACCATCAAGGCCTCCTAGAAACTTGATTATAGACTATAAAGATAGTTTCCCATATCTATAATAGGTACCCATATAAAAACCCCTTAATAGAGATTTGAATCCCTTCACTTGGAATAAAACCTTCACATAACACCAATGTTTTCCCTGAAGGACTTATCCCACTCATAGAATATACTTAGAATCTCGTCCAACCACAACAGGGTGTACAAAACTATGTTTTAGATATAAAACTATATCACCCATCATCCCCAGTTCTATGAATCTAAAACCTACCCATCTAGCCGTAGATATAAAACGTATGGTATCGACATCTCATATCAATCCCATGTACCTATATTAGGACCCTTAAAATCCTAACTGACATCCTTTCCTCCTTAGTTATGGAGACTCTAAGTTATTTATTTCCTACAACAGTCACTGGAGAACTCACTTAAAAACGAAGAGCCCAACCCCACATAATTCCTTCACTTAGGGAACTATCTATCCCACATAATTATACCTAAAACCATATTTTCAAGAATGCATACAATAAAATTATCTATATGGTTAAGTATTATAGGGATCACTTACCTTAAACAAGAATTTACCCAGATTCCATGCTCCAATCATCCACACCTAATGCTAAACTAAGACATGCTAATGGATACTCCCCCATATATACCCAAAAAACCAAAAATTAATTATAAAAAATATACAATTAATAAATCAATCATATCCAATGATTTATAATCACTGAAAAAATCATAAAGTATCCTCCCATGGTCTTAACCTTAACATAAGACATGCCAAAAACATGTCTCATGATTTCATAATATCTTTGAATTAAATCCCCATCATTTGAAAACAAATATATTTCTAATTACAGGAAAACTCATTGAAAAACCTAGAAAAAAGGAAACATTGACATACCTCTAACCAAATTAAAAGTTACAATATGCCTTTTTTATCACATAATCACCAATATTGAACTTTATTAAAACCCCATTATATTCATACAATTACTCCAAGTTATAATTGAATTACTTCCCTAATGTAATCCTAGAGACACTAAGGTCAGAGACTAAAAATAGGATGATGAGAACTATGAAATAAAAAATTCATACCGTGAATGACGATGAACACAAATTTTAATATCCATATATACGGGTAGTTAGAAGGGGGGGGGGAGAAAGGGAAGGGGATTAACCTCTCCCAATTCTGTAATCCAAAAATATTGATAATTTTGACGAGGTATTCAATTTTAATGTCCTAAAATACCATCTCAAACTTAGTAAAAACAACAATGAAAAAAATACCATTTTGGCATGAAACATAGGCTCCAGAAACATTTCCAATTCCAACATACCAGACGATGTGTCCCTACAAGTCATAGTGCAAAATAAATTCATCCATCCAAAATTAAATACCCAACATCACTACCTAAGTTCACACATGGTTCGAATACCACCTTCCAAATGAAACCAAATAAATGGATCATCATGATGCAATTTACTTTTGAGAACCATCCATAATGAATCCTACCCACTGTGGTGCGAGCCTTCACCCTCAATAAAACCTCGTTATGCAGTTGAATGTGTCATGGTGTGACAAGTCAATGAAAATCAATTTGGAAAATTATTGGGATCTTACTTATCGGGAAACCATTACATTTCAACATTATCTATCATCAAGGTAACCCTAATGTATTAAAGAATTTACTAATTTTCATCCCTTAAAAATCAAAGTATTCATTACATATCAACTAGGTATCTCTTAAGTATCAGGGACTACCATTTTTTTGTATCCCATATGAAGGATGACCTTACATATTATCCAGATTAACCATTGAGTAACGGGAACTTACCAATTTATAGACCATACATATCATAGGGTGATCCAGAGTAAAACATTACATAACCTATAGTAACCCATATACATCACTAGGTGACCCTTAAAAATCACATGGTTTACCCCTATGTATCCCAATACAACTCAATATCTATCAAATTTCAAAATCTATAGGGTTTGGGGAACCCAACTGTTAGGGGGGATGGGGTAGTAAACCCCGTAATCCTGCTTCTAAAAGACCAGGGTTCAAAACCTTGATATCCCCGGGGGATTTATGATACAGGAGGTGACACATGCATGTTGAAAGCATGAAATGATGTAAGCACGACAGAGGCATGCAGTGATGTAGGTACCAGGTTACAATGGGCCTCTGAGCCAATATTATGGGCCACTTGGCCATGGTCCTATTGTCTTTTTAATGGTTGTCCCTCTACCCAAGTATAATGATGTTTTTTATTTCATAATAAAAAGCGGCTTCGACTTCAAATTTAAAAATTTCTGAGGAACACACTTGAATTCCACCTTCATGTTATATAATAAAACACTATATATGGTATTTTTTTACTTTATAAACGACTGAACCTTCTCTTATCATTAAAAATAAACCACACACAAGCATATAAATCTCATTTAAATCCTAATTTCCAAATATTTTTCTTTTAAGAATGTCTCTTTCAATAATGGGACAAGGTCCAAAACCACAAATCATGATCTCAAATCACAATATCATGCTTGAATAAACATCTAATATATAACTGTGAAAACTAAGAAAAATGATACCATTAACCTGGAAACCCTAAATTATAATTTTAAAGGTGTTCATCACTCACCAGTTCAAGGTCCATCACATGATTTGATGATTTCCAATTTCTAACTACCAGTCCCAAAATAGAAAGAAAAGGGAAAAAATTATTTGATATTTGTCTGTAATTACTCATGTAAAATCACTAAAAATTTCATATCAAAAGTTACATATGACTCCAAATGTGCTTACCCGTATGCTAAAGGTCAATGAATAGTGGTGGGGGAATGAATAATATGATGGAGTGACTATACCCTTGATAACATAACCATAAATAACTAATAAATAACAAAAAATTATTAAAATCAGACAGACCGAGTATGCATAAATCAACAAAAACCCCATGCTTGAACAAACGAATATGAAATTCATATAGTCATACATCCAAACATTCTTCCAACAAAGATGATCATATATAAAAAACAAATAAAAGAATAAAATAAATAATTATACTAGGCTAAAATACCAAGCCTTGCCTCAAATACATCTCTGATCCCCATTAAGTTGTTCTAGCCAGATCTACTACGCAACTTGTTCTAAGAATCAAATTACAAATATAAGGCCCGCACACACATTAGGGTGCCCATAGAGGGTATGATAATTACATATCATTAGGGTCTCACAAATTTCCACTATTATAAATTATCATATACATGTGTACTCATGTGGAAGGAAAAAAAACAAAATGTATAATACAAAATCATACATGTTCAATCATCTAGGGATAACTAAGCTACCATGAAACCTGATCATAATTGATTTGAACTATTCTTAAGAAGAGTCACCTGGTTCCACATTCCCAAACCATACCTGATTATATAGGGTAGAGTTTCCTACCATACCATAATCACTACCCTCTTACTTAGAGTTGAACTCATACCTAACTGTAGTCAGATCACATAATCGTGATCTCTTTCCTCTCACTTAGTGTAGTTTACCACATTGAATCTTAATCTCATAACCCATATAGTATTGTAACTCATGAAAACACCCTATTATTCAGGTTATGGAATATACCTGATCTTTTAACACAACACAATGACCACTCCTATATCCCTCATTATATTTAATACCCAATATTCTACTATAGTAAATTTATTTTTTTATAAAATTGTTACATAATGAATATTCTATTATTCCATCATAATGATTCAAAAATATTAATACTAAATAATAATTACTTAAATTTATAATAAAAGCTAAAAAATACCACAAAACAAGTAAAAATATATAAAAAACCATAATCTTATATTCTGGTGAATCATACTCAAAGATGAATAAAAAGTATATGATATACATAGAAATTAAGAAGAAAAAAATAAACATTGGAATAGACATGGTATAATAACTAAGAAAAGGAAATGATTGAATTTCAATGTTGGTGTATATATAATGAGAAATATAACAGTCCTTTAATATGATCATGGGTCAATATAACTATAGGAAAATATGAACATTGACCATTATTATCATTGTGAGTTATAACCATTTATGGCTTAGTGATTGAGGGGAAACCTTTATGGTTAGGGTATATTAAGATTAATTGTAATCGTTAATTATCATAAAAATAAGGGAACATGAATTATACAAATAGGAACATAACTTATGAATTTTATTTATTTTATATTATGAAGAGGTAACATCACTAAGGTTCTCTCTAGACCAAGCCCAAGAAAAACTTCAACAACTATGGTTGGAGTAGGATCGTTTCTGGGAGAAGTTAAAATTAGTAGAGATATTTACAAGACCAAATATAGCCTAACCAACCTAATAAACTCACACCAATGCATTCCTTACCCATATGGATTATACTAGTGTGATAATGGGTTACATATCTGGTGGTTGAATAGTATTATTGTGTACATTATTTATGAAATTAAATATATTTACTCTGATACCACATTTTTATTAAATGATTCATCACTATATAAAAGCTAAAATCTACATAATTATAGGATGAATATGACAAAATTGATTTAATATTTTGAATCAAGAAATCAAAATTATATAAGAAGTAAAAATTTGAAATTCATTGTAAAATAATAAAGTATGGTAAAAATGGTAAAATATGGTAAATATGATATCATATATACATAATCCTGACTCGTCCCAAATAAGGTGGAGGTATTTAACAATTTTTGGAATTAATAATAATAATTCAGCACTAATAGAGAAAATTAGGGCACTATGAGGGGCAATGAATCACTTAATATATTATAGAAACAAAATAACCAATAATTTAATCAATGAAATTAATCCCACCCAACATATAAATACCCACCCATATTCTCATACCCACACAAATGTTTTTAACTATCCTCTTCATAGATCTCTAAAGGATTCTCTCTATCTATTATTGAAGAGTTTGGTTAGTTCTATAGTTTGGTTCTATGATAAGAATCTCAAGAGTTATAAGGGTTTTCTTTATTTATTTTCTAAATATCCAAGTTATTATCCAAATATTTTATTGATATGATTATAAGTTCCAAATTTAATATATTCTAACCATGTTAGTACCCATTTTACTCACATTATTCCCTATTTTTAATTCGTTCTAATGCTCAAACATTTCTATAACCATAAAACATCCTAAAATTTTGGTAATGTAATGGGAGTGTGGTTTCTTAGAAATTAAATGCATCTATAGATACTAAAAAGTAGATACAATATCTAGATTAGATTAACATAGGGCCAATAACATAAAAAAGGATAGTTGGTTATTAAATTAATCAACACTCAATGTACATAAAATGGGCCAAACTGCACACCTATTTAGATAATCACATGGGATATGATTTGGATGTTTCACATGATTTTATGAGCCATAATAAGGATTTGAATATATAAATATACAGATTTACCCAAAATTTATTTGGTCTCCTTCTATTTAAAATATGCTTTTCAACTTTCCAAGAAAAATTAAAGTCCTAATTTTGTTAAGTACATATTTACTATCATCACGTACCTATAACTAGATATAGGTATATATTTGAACACTATGAATCTATAATTATTCATATACAAGACAAAGAAATTCACCCATATATCATTATTAGTCTTTAATTGGGGAAATATACTGATAATCTGTATAATACATTATAAATTGTATTAAATTATTTTATGATGATTTACATTGAGAAATTATTCTATTTATTTCTACGCCACCCATAATTGAACATTATGTTATGTGGTGTCTATGAAGTTTTTTTTTGTAAATGATTGAATTCATTTGAATTTTATATGATAGGCTGGGTTGAAAATTATATATCCCCTGAGTGCATCAATAGGTCTCATAAAAAAACTATGACTGGGTAATAGGATCCTCCTTACCCTTTATATATGATTTATTAGAACAAGGTATCAACCTTATTTTTATGAAGATTGAAGTTATGCATTACAATAATTTTTATCATTATGATATCATTTAATTTAATCCATGTGGTTAATTATTTATCTTTCACCCATGGAAATTGTTATAATTATTGATATGGAATCATTTGTTAACTATTCATATTATATTTATATTCCATTGTTATTCCTTGTTAGTTTCAACTATACACTATAAATTTCTGAGTTTTTTATATCACCCTATACTTTTATTTATCATTTCCTCTGGTAATGTAGTTGAATACTATGAATTATCTTCTCTAGAAATAACATTACAGAATAAATACTTGTACTCATGTGATATAATATGTCATGTTGTAATGTTATTTTTATGTATCTAGTCTCTTAAAGAATACTAGAGATTAATTATTGGGAATGTAATCTCATGCAATTTGATTTCCATGTAATAAATAACCCCCGAATCTTGGTGACTGGATTTGTGGAAATTATAGTTGGTATCAAATTGAGGTTTTACAGGATACCAAGGAACAGAATTTAATATAACATATGTTGACAGGATATATTTTACTGCTAAAAAATTCTAGATATTATTATAGAATTGGTTTGATAAGTATCCTTTACATAAGACTATATTTCAAGAAAACATTATATATAAGTCATGATTTATATAATAGTATATTAAAATTTTACTAATTAATTTATTTCCATTATTGGATAATGATGCTGGTAAAATGAATAAAATCCAATACAACAACCTAGGTCACTGTGGGAATTTTCTGAATAATCAGGATAATGGTTTTAACATTTACGATGATAAAATTATTACAATCTTTGAAAAATTAATTTAGGTTATAAAATAGAACCTTGAACACATGGAGTAAGAATTTTCACTTAAAAATTGATCAACCTAAATTTATTTTTTATAAGTAAAGAAACTCCATTATTTTATATGTCCACTAATCTAATGGTGGAAAGGTAATGGATAATGTATCTAAAGAAGATCTTTAGAGAATTATGGTGTAATTAAAATGGAATAAGTTAATATAGATGTGCATCATTTAAGGGGATATGATGACCAATGTTGGTATCTAATTCAAAATATGAAGAAGACAAAAGAGATATAAAATATGTAGTGAAATGTATTTAAGTTTACTTTACTTGAAACATATTTTCCTTAAGAGGAATATGATGATATAGAAATGAAATTATTAAATTAATTAAAAAAGGATAAAATAGAAGGAGGATGATTTTGAGGATAATTTCACAAGGTTATCAAGGAATGCTATAGATAATATATGAAACCCATAATGAAAGGTTCATCACTTATTTGATTGTTTAAAATGGAAAAAGTTAATATAGATGTGCATCATTTAAAGGGATATGATGACCAATGTTGGTATCTAATTCAAAATATGAAGAAGACAAAAGAGATATAAAAAATGTAGTGAAATGTATTTAAGTTTACTTTCCTTGAAACATATTTTCCTTAAGAGCAATATGATGATATAGAAATGAAATTATTAAATTAATTAAAAAAGGATAAAATAGAAGGAGGATGATTTTGAGGATAATTTCACAAGGTTATCAAGGAATGCTATAGATAATATATTAAACCCATAATGAAAGGTTCATCACTTATTTTATGGTTTGAATACAATTCTAAAAGGATCACTAGAGTGTAAAAAATTTTCAGTACATAAAGAGATAGTGCTGAATGATATAGAAATGAAATTATTAAATTAATTAAAAATGATAAAATAGAAGGAGGATGGTTTTGAGGATAATTTCAAAAGGTTATCAAGGAATGCTATAGATAATATATGAAACCCATAATGAAAGGTTCATCACTTATTTTATGGTTTGAATACAATTCTACAAGGATCACTAGAGTGTAAAAAATTTTCAGTACACAAAGAGATAGTGCTGAATGATACTGATACTAAGAAGGAGTCTTCTATATCATTAATTTTTAAAGAAAAACCTGAAAGTTAGAGTATGGTTGACCTCTCTGTGAAAATAACTACCAACAAGTAATGAAAGGGAAGGGTGGAGTTTCCTATTTAATAAAATTATAAATAGAAACTCCAAATTACTTAAAGGGTTGAGGTGTATGTTTTAAATGTGGATAGAATGGTCATCAATATAACGTGTTAAAATTAAAAAGAGAAGTAATAAATGTGAAATGTTTTAGTTACAAGGATATGGGATATTAATCTTATTAATACACTCATAACTAAGTAAATATATCATAGAAGTATCATGTTGATCAAGACCAATATTTTTCTACGACTACAAATTAGGTTGAAGCTCAAAATGATGTGATAAAAGGTACATTGATTTTTCCCTCAATGTTTCCTAATACATTATTTGACTTTATATATATTCACTCTTTTTTATAATTCAGGATTTCAAAGAATATTCAGTTTCCTATGATGTATTAAGTAATGATTTATTAGTTAGAACATTGACCAATACATTCATTACAATAATGATATACCACAGAGTTAAATTAATAATGCATGGGTTTCTTCTATTTTCAAATATAATCATCATAAATATGGTGTATTTTTATTTAATATTTGGGATGGGTTGGTTCTCAAATTATAATTTAATAATTTATATATTGAAATATAATCTCAAATTGGGGATGTAAGTATGGAATTACTTGTTTTTCATTGGTACATTTCTTACATGAATCCTATCAGGAACTACCATTAATAAGTACTTATAGGTTACAGGATGGATGAAATTAAATCAATAAAGTTTAGGGATGTTTTAAGAATAGAATACATAACCATTTTGTAATAATATATTCATGTATTTTCTGATGAATTACATGGATTTATGGTTGACTAAGATGTTTAATTCCCTATTAAACTTATCCCCAAATCAAAGACTTGGAAAAGATTTATTAAAATCATATATGACATATCAAATTTTATAATACAACCATGATACACCCCAAGAGACCTCACACACATCTAAATTAATTTAAGGGATTACCTTTTCATTTTATTTCCATGTTCTTAGCTTCCTAGAGGATCCAACAAACAATCCTAAAATCCATACAATATACTTTCAGTTCCATCGCTTGCTAATTGGCTCCCTGAATCCAGGCCTCAATATCCCCCTAAATTGAATCCATAATGCCTTATATATTCGTACCCTATAAAAAATACTAGATTCCCTTAACCCAATCACCTTGAAAAATTAAGTTCCATGTTGATTCCTATTGTAACACTGTACTACACAGACATGATGAAGTCAAGTCCACACACTTTTTCTACACATTCTTATCCCTGGGAAGTGCTTAATTAATCATTCTCCATAACATAATGTTCATCAAAATAGGTATCTCCTTAAACAATTTTTTTGATTCCCATTCATATGTACCTCTTCTTTTAGGAACCATACTTAAAAATTCCTTACCACTGATTCTACTAGAAGTCAAACCTGAAAAAATGAATCTATCTGGTTCATCAACTAAAACAATTCTCCTATAAATGTTTCTTTGGTATTGATTAAGGATAGAATTTATAATGTTTGGAAACATGATGGCCTCCTTGAGAAAAATATTTTGAATGTGGATCCTTAGAAAATTCATTATTTTTTCATCCTTGTTCATCTTAGAAGTGTTAATTTCTATGAAACACACAACCCACTAAATGATTACCTTAATATCCTCCATTTAATATGTCATGTAATGATTTAGACTTAAAAATATTCCTATTCAACCTGTCCATTCCCTCCATTCTTCCACACCCCCATCTCTCAGCAATTTATCCCATAAAGAATTCCTTTCAATGACATTCAATGCCAATCTCTTTTTCATGGCATGCATGGTTTCTGGAACACTATGTAGACTAATGCTACCTTAATTAATTTTCCTTTCCAGTCACTTCCCCAATTCTTAGTGATATATTATGGACTAGTTCAAATCCCATAAAAATTCTATCATGAAACTATCTAGTGTTGAGATTACCCTCTTGGGTAGCTTGATGATATACAAAACATGAATGTGTATAGTATTAGGTACACTATTAATTATTGTAATCCTTTCCCTAAATGAGAGGAACTTTTTATTTCATTTAAAAATAATTCCTTTGATATTGCTGATAATACCATAAAATATTACCATATTTATCCTTCTTTTTCATGTATGATCTCCATGAAAAACCATTGGAAGTTTCTAGCTACGCATGCCTAATTTGTCTTGGATTATACTAATGAGACTTATTTAAAATTTATTGGAGATAAACATAATACTCGACCTTTTATTGATGATTTTCCTATTAATTTTCCCCATGTTATCATGTTTTTAATTAAAATGTTAATTTAAACTTTACTACCATTAATAAATAGTACCATATATTCACCAAACACAATATGGGAAAAAATTCCACACATGTACATATTTTTAAATGGAATAACACTATCATCCTATAAGATTTAATTGATGTTCCTTATAAGTACCTTATAAGACATGATAAAGAGGATATGAGAAAAAGGGGTTCCTTTACTTACAATTTTCATATTTTTTTAGAACCTAAAGCCCTTTACCACAAAATAAATAATAATCCATGATGATTAGTAGCATCTAAAAAAAAAAATCAAAAAACCATTCAAGGAAGACAAATTTCCCCAAGACCCTTATAATGAAACTCCATTCTATCTTTTCAAAATCCGTGTTTATGTCCACCTTGATCATAACATTGGATCCAAGTGTCTTTTTATCTATATCCTCTACCATTTAATTTACAATACCAATTATTCCAAGATACTTCTCCCTTTCACAAAACCAAGCTTCTCCTCTGATTCCAATATTGGAATAACATAGCCAAGTATCCTATTGATTATATTGGCACTAATTTTATATTAATAGTTTCAAAGAAAAATTGTCCTTTAATGATTTAGATTAGTAGGATCTTTCACCTTTGGAATAAGAACCACCTTATAGTAACACATATCCCCATGAAAGTATTGTAATATTTAGATTACAAAAGTAGAAATGGATTCCACTGTGTTGGTCAAGTTACTTGAAGGAAAGGATAGTTATTCATTGGATTTGGGTTACTTTTTTTTGGAACTACACATTTTTTGTAAACTAGGGTATTCATGTTTGTCATATATAGAGGAATTGAAATTTTTTTGATGGTTTTTTGTCAAGGAAAGTGATTCCATGAGATAACATGGTTTTATACACTAGTTTATGGTATTTACCTAATGATTATAAGCTCATTGTTAGGGGTGATCCATAAGTATTCTTCATTTATACCCCCATGAGTTGGGGTGGATTTTGTATGCTTGTATGTTGTATAAATAATAAAAAATAGTTACTTTACCCCTGATAAAAGAACATATCCTATCCACTATATCAAATAGATCTAGTGAAGTTAGTTGAGCTAAAAAAGAAATTAGAATAGTTATGTGACAAAGGTTATCTTTATCTAAGTGTTCTACCGTGGGAAGCATTGATTTTATATGTGAATAAAAAGGATGGATCAATGAGGTTATTTAATGATTAATGGGAAATATATGTAATTAATATAATTAACATGTATCTATTGACTCATATGGACGACCACATTGATCAACTTTAATAAGACAAAATACTTCATAAAAATTTATCATCATTATCGTAATCACCATTTAAAAGTTAATATTGAGGATATATCAAATACGCCATTTAGTATGAGGTATGATCATATGAGATCAAAATAATTCCTTTTGGGAGTGCTAACACACTATATGTGTTTATGGATTTGATGAAAAGAGTATACAATGATTATCCTCATATGTTTTTGGTCACATTTATTTGAATATGTTCTTATATAATGTAAAAGTTATTAGGATCATGAAACTCATTTAAAGATCATTATTGAGGTTCAAAAGAATAATAATTTATATGTAAAATTTAATAAATTTTTTATTTTAGCTTAAATAGTTTAATTTTATTTGATATATTATTTATAATGGTGATATATGTTTTGAAACTTGTAAAATAAATGTTTTCAAGGAATATAAAAGACCCACTAACAAAATTAAATTTTTTATTTTCCATGGATTAGCTATATATTTTCAATGATTGGTTAATAAATTTGGTTGATTGGATAATATGTTAACCAATTTAACATATAATGGGGTTAAATTCACATGAAAAAAGAAATATAAAGTTAAATTTGAGAAATTGAATAAGAGATTGGTGAAGGAACCTGTTTTGACTCATATATCTAGTAGAGAAGGATTTATTATTTCAGGTGATTTTTTAAGGAAAGGTCATGGATGTGTTCGAATGAAAAATTATAGAATGGTGGGTTATGAATCTCATTAGTGAAATCTCATTGAGGTTAATTTTATAAATCATAATTTAGAATTAATAGTAATGATATTTTCACTAAAAATACGAGAAACTTATTTCTATGGATAATGAGTGACATATATTCATCAAACAGAAGAGTTGGAATATATATTTACCCAGAAATATCTTAATATAAGGGAAAATACTAGGCTGTAACTACTCAAGGTATATGATTGTGCAATATATTATTATCTATGGAAAGAAAACAAGGTGATAAATTCATTGAGTAGAAAATACGATGGAATATTATATTTGAAGAGGGTGGAGAATGATATAATGCTCAAATATCCACTAGTAAAAAAGGGGTTTTCACATTGAATAATTTTTATTTTTAACATCAGTTGGATTATGATGTTATTTAATGTGATTTTATAAATAGGTTTTTCATGTTGGTTAACAATAGCCTACCTCATAAAGAGTTTTTAACATCATTTTTTTAAAAACTAACATAGATATCCTCCTAGAATAATCAATATAGATTATATTTTCATGTCAGTTATAAAGATATCATCCTAAAAAATACTATCACATCAGTTATTTAAAATAATTGACATGATAAATAATTTATCACGTCAGTTTTTATATTATTGATGTGATAAATCTACTTTTTGAATTTCTCACATCAGTTATAAAATAACTAACGGGAAAATGTTTCTTATAAATAATTAAAATTAAATATTCATAATAGTAAAACAAAATATGTAGAAACAAATAAATCGTAACACAAAATCTAAAAATATCTTCACTTAATATTATAATAGAAACAAAAAACATAATAACTTTTTTTTATCATTTTAACAATATAATTTGAAATTTTTACTTTTCAATATATATTACAGATAAAATAAAATCCAACAAAAACTATTAAATATTTGTCTTAATCTCTTTGTATGTGATTTATCACCTGTTCAGTATATTGGGGAGGGTGATAAAAATATTCAAAATTAAAATAAATCATTTAAAATTTATTATCTATAAAATTGTAAAATAAATTAACGATTTTTTAATGAAATCTAATCATGTGTAATTTTGTAACTATATCAGTTGAAATAATTTCATATATAAATCTTAGAATATAATATCCACAATTCATTATCCATAACACTTTATTAAAGATGAAAATTTTGTTCCAAAAGAATTTCTTAGTTCATAAAAACATTTTAAATACATGTTGCAAAAAATGTAGTAATTATAAATGAGAATTCACATTTACTTTTACACACTTGATCTCTATTCTCCTACTTCATATTATCTCTCTAAATTAATTCCATGACCTATTAGAACATGATATGTACCAAATAAAAAATAAAATTAATTATTATATAAAAGTACTTAAATAATCAAGCTTATGAGTTTAATAAGATGATACAATTTTCTCATAGGTCACTGTGTATAGAGAATAACCAGTAAGCTATCTTCTCTCTTGAAAAAAACACAAAACATCAATTTCCATGAATATATAAAAAATATATTGTGAGTTGTTATTCATCACTTTAAGAAATTTATGTTCCATAACTTTTAAGATAAGGAAGTATCCATCACTGAATTTCATTATTTTGAAATATTTCAACAACATATAAGGTTCATTATGTATCATTCTTTATCATCACTGTTTGTGAATTACATTGTTAGTACAAAAATCTATATATTGAAGCCATATCATGCTGAATAAAAAGTATAAAAAGATACATAAAAAAATAAGTATTAAGTTTTAATAAATTAAAGTAACTGAAATATAATGATAAAAGAATTACATGGAAAATACTTGAATCATATTGATGCCCAGAAAATATCCAGTTACAAGCTTCATGATATTTCCTTTTAAAATTATCATAGTCATTTGACCCAAAAAATATTTAGCATCTATTGGAAGCTCATAAAATTACCACAACCTAAATTTATATCACGATTATCTTTTAAGTCATAAGTAGTATCGAAAGACATATCATCCTGTAATTGATGATTTCTTTACAATATGTCTTTAAAATTAAATTTTTCTTATAAAAAATAGATAAATATTTTAATTTTAAAATATTAAAACAAATTCAACACCAATATATATAAATTGATATAATCTATTCACATATCAATGGTAATATTTTGGAAGAGTCTAGGTGGATGAACGAAAAAATGGGAAATACAATATCTAATTGTAGTAACCTCATCTTTAAGAAATGGAGTTATTGTTAATCTATCCATAATATCCCACATGATGCATATTATCCATATCTATCTACTAATGATGATCGGTGTCCCAAATATAATATATAATCTCATATGAAATAATATATTATTTGGGATCCTCAACATATAACTCATACTTGATAGGAAATTATAGAGGAGGAGGTGTATGAGTTAGATAAGTAGCGGGAAGTGGAGGAGTGGGATATATAGGAGGAGGAGGTGGATTGATATATGCAACTTGAAACTATTTTTACATGTCTACAAACATCAATTGTACCGAAGCACTGATCCTATATTTTATCATCTCACCCCTATCTAAAACATTATATTCTAAAGATTTTATTTTCCTTTTATATACATCCTCACTTGAAGAAGATCGAGAATGGGAGAGTACTTTTTTTATTAACACACCTACTGTGTATCCCCATACATAGCCTGGGTGTTTGGGATTTCCTAATAAAGTAGCTAAAATATCCTTCCTATCCTCAGGTATGAAGGTAACCTATGTGATAATGTCTTCAAGAGATTACACTATAGAATATTTGAAACATTCTTCATTTAATTAAAATTTATAAATATTTTAATTAATATATATATAATTAATAAATTAAATAACTTCTTATAATCCTCCAAAATAGATCCCTTGACTCTTTCATAATATATTTTCCCTTTTTCCCATTCAGGCCATCTTCTATTTTTCATATTAGAAGAGGTAATGGGGGTCAACCACTATGGAGTATAAGGAATCAAATCTTATTTTATGAAAATTTTCTTCCAACATTTTATCTTCTATTAACATGTACCATCCATGAGATAAAATAGGAGGGTATACATTTTTGGATTGTATATTTAATAAAATATCCTTATTTACAATAAATTAAGAATAAAAAAATCATGAATATGATCATTAATATAATAAAAACTTCTAAATGCTTACATTGAACATACAAAAAAATGATTCATATTGTCTATAATAAACAAACTGCTTCTATGCATCTTCATCTAATAAAGGATATATAATTGTTTGATTGTTATTTTGTATTTCCTCAAAAAAAATCTGAAATGAGGGTTGATTTAAAATTCCTCCATCTCATAGAATCAAAATATAATCATTTCTTCCAGAATCCTCTAGTGTCAGGTATATATTCTGTTATCTTATAAAAAGGGAAAACCTATATTAGTAAACAAATTTCAGGATAAGTAAAAGAATAACAAATTATCATTCTAAAATTTTCTCCCATAATTTAGATAATGTAAATTTTTCATTACTTATCTAATCAAAAATCAAATAAATAACTTTTTATTGAGCTTTATCCATAATAAAAGTCTTAAATTATTTTTAATTTTGGACCATAAGAGTAAAATTATTATTAAAATCAACATTAATGCTCTGGTCCTAACTACGACCAACTCATAAATTTCATAATCGGGTGCCGTTATATTAAATTACACTATAAGTATTCTCTACCTCTATGGATGTAGATAGATCCTGTACTGATGGGTGGGGAGGGTCCTCTATAAAAGTATGTGTCAAATCCACAGTAGAAGCATGAGGTGATTTTGATGTTTGATATGAAATTATCCTACAAATCAATGTAAAAAATCAAAGTAACAAATAATTATTACTAAAATATACAAATAAACCAATTATATAAAAAATTAAATAAAAAAGGAAAAATGATCCAAGAAAAAGTAAACTAATATAAAAAAATGTTTATGCATATATTTTATAGTAGTTAACTAAAATTATAACAACATTAATAAGAGATGAAATGATATAAGAAAAGGAAAAAAATCAAACCATTACATAAAAATTTGTATAAACTTTTTAAAATGATACAATGAAACAAAAAAATACTATGGAAAACACTCTTTACTGTAATAATTAGAGAATTTAATAATAACATTAAAAATAATACTCACAATATTATTTGTCTCATTTGTTATTAGTTAAAACTATTAAAATAATTTGGAAAATATTTATGAAACATAAAATTATATTAATACAATAAAAGACAGATTAAGTAAAAATCAATAAAAATTCAATAATTACATATAATGTTGAATAATTAAAAACTTATACAAACAAAAATAAACTGATATAGAAATTATTTTGGAATATTAGTTATAATATGTGTTTTATGTAAATAAATAGGAAAAAATCTAACATTTTATGAAAATTTTAAAAGTAAACAAGAAATAAATACAAGTTACCTATAATATGAGGAAATTATTACAGATCTATTTTACCATATTATTTCCTTATGATCATCCCATATGGAATAAAACATGTCTATAAAATGGTCATAAATATTATATATTAATATATCTATGGAATTATATATCTCACAAAAATCAGCATCACCATCAAGTTTTTCATCACCTAAATACTATTTTTCCCTTTAAATTGATATACCACTACATATTTTATGGATCAAGAATATTGAATATTTGTTTTACATTTTATTCTTTGAAAAAAGGATCATATAAATATTTTAATCTATTTAGATTAATTAGTGTTGTTCCTAATTTATCATGTCTAACACTGTTGTTACTAATAACCGATTTGAAATTAAACAACAGAACTAAGAATTTCATGCAATAAACCTCCCATGCTTCTTCAATGACTCTGTAATATTCACATGACACAAACATTTAGTTTTTATTTTTAACACTTGAAAAACTCATTACATCGGAAAACACCAATACACTACTTTTTTGAATGATAGTTTTGTTGTCTTGGTCATTTATATTAAATGTATAACCATTAATGTCATACTATTACCATGTTTTCTAATTTAAACACTAGCCAACCACTCACCATATCAATGTTTATGATGCATTTGATCTAAAATGTATGGTCACTTTAAATAAAAGGGGAAAAGTTTCTTTTATGCTCATTCAAAATCCACTAATCATTCCTCTTTGGATAACATTATTTTAACAAATTAATATTCATGGTTATATATGGATGATCATTATCTAGGTTATAAAATATGTATAAATATAACTTCTTTATATGTTCACCTATTAATTATTTTACTTTCAAGCCATGGACCCCCTTTCCCCATACCTATTTGTTCATGGTAAGATGCAAGTATAATTATGTTCTCCACTATAGAAAAGTATCTTCTAAAAATCTACGAAACCACCTTAGAAATACACTTCTCATCCATGGATTCTTCAGGTCGATATGGATTATTAATATATCCCTTCAATGTCCTCATATAAATTTCAAAAGGATATATACAATTTAGATATAAAGTCCCACAATTATTTATTTGTCTCACAAAATAAACCATTAAATGAAACATGATATAAAAAAATATGGAGAAAAATACAATTCAAATTGACAAAGTATAAAAATCACATCATCTTCCAAATTATTCAATAAATTAAGATCAATCACATTATTACAAATTGAATTGATAAAATATCACACCTTAATGATAGTTATTCTGAAACGAATGGGTAAAATTCTACCCAATTTACCTGGATGATGGTTTTTCATCACAATGTGATAATCGTGAGGTTTCATGCCTATTAATATAAAATCTTTTAGTTACACAACATTTTTTACATTTTTAGAATAACCCAAAAATCATTGATACTGTGGAGACACTAAAAAATATTAATTTTATCACTCATGGAAAATGTACAATAAGCCGGAGGTAGGTATATACATCTTCATCAAAAGTGGGAACTAACTCCAAATTCACTACCATTTTGAGTAAGTCCAATCTTTATTCCAACCCATATTTAGTCATTATTGTAGTATCTAACAATGTTCTAATAATATTGTCAAAAATATTCTTCTCCACATTTATAAAATCAATTTTATGTATAAACTCATGATTTCTACAATATGGAAGATCAAAAAATAATGGAAATTTTATCCAAATATGTCTATCATTACCATATTTTTGTGTCTTTTTGAATTTCATATCAATGATTTTCACCCTCCAAAAATAATATTTAGTCTAAAATAGATTTAGAGAAATATAAAATTCTTATGATACATTGAACGATTTTTTAATATTTGATAATATTTATCTATATAATAAAACTATTGATGACCCATGTATACTATTATCTCAAATGTTGCAGTTAATAATATTAAGTCTATTGCTAAATAATGGGATAATATTTATTTCTCATATCATTGTATCCAGAAAAATTACTATATGATAAGAAGCCATTTACAGTGAACATAATCATTACATGGAGTTGAAAATGTTCTATTTTATAATAATCATTGACTCTTAAACCTTCCTCCTATAAAATATTTGAATCACCAATTAATGGTGATAAGGAAACATCAATATCATTTTCAAGTGATTTTTTTTAAAAATCATTAAACTAAACATGATATATTTCCACTTCATATAAAATTTAGGATATAAGTTTTAAATTTCCCATAAACAATCCATGAACTATGTATGCTTCTCAGACTCTGATATGGATTCATTCCATATATACATAGTCTATGTCAGATATTTCAAAATTCAATTTCAAATATAGAAACTATTATTCAATTTTTTTCCACTATGAAAAATCAGCAAGATGATATAATTTCCCATCACATATACACTCGTATACAGGAAATATTAACATTTTTTATCATTTTAATTTTTCAAATATTTGTTTCAAATGATGTATTATTGGAAGATAACAAATTTCCTATAATGTTCCACAATAATTGGTAAATCATCTTATGATTATTCTTTCAGCTTATGTTATGTTGTCCCACCTTTAGAACACTCTAAAAGATATTCACATTCCTTTATATATCAAACTCAATCATTTAAGTAGGAATGTATCCTATTGTACCCCAAACCCCTCATGAATAATATTTTATTCACATTATAATGTGAATATATAAGATCATTATCTGTAGGAAGTATATATTTCAACAATTGTAGCAACTCTATAAAACTCTTATCACTCCATCAATTATACAACTTCATGTTTATAAATATTAAAACCATTGATAAACTATAAATTCAATACAAGAAGGATATAATGGTTTCTCAACATCACCATATAAATGCTCAATTTTTTGTTCTTTCCAAATTACATTTTCTTTATTATCTATAATCATTTATTCAATTTTATTAGACTTATAATCTTGAAAATCACAATCATCATCAATTGATCTTGAATTATTTTGAGTATCACCATCCCAAATAAAAGGGATATAACTTAGATTAAAAGCATGAAAAATTATATGATCATTGATTTCTATACTTTTCAAAAAAATTATATTTAAACATTTCAAGCATAGATAGAAAAATAAGTCATTTTAAGAATATTTCATTTATAAAATACAAAAAAAGAAACAACAACTTCCTCATTTTCATCACTTTTTCATAGTGTAGTAACATGACATCAAATCATTTTTATATAAAAAATATCAGGAATTGAAAATAATTTACTATATTTTGAAATTTAATTTCAAATTTACTTTTATAAATTAAAATAAAAACGTACAATAAAATATTTCACATATAAAATTAAGATAACATTTTTTATACAAAAAGTATCACATTAATTTATTCATTTATCACTATTTTATAAATTAATATAAAATTATCATTCAATCAACATGGTCCTCAAAATATATATTATCAATATTCCATATTAAAACTCTATAATCTACTATACCTTCAAAACACCCATTCACAGTGCAGAAAAAAAAACCTTAAACACACATTAATCAGTAAATTTACATTATTTATAACAATAATTGATCAAATAATAATTTAATAAAACCTTCATTTAAAAACATTTATTCATAAATTAATAAATATCCCAGATGCATGAATACATAGAATTGAAAATGAAAATAGTCCAAAGATAAAAAAATATTAATTGTGGTTGATATCTTTCAAGAAAACTATCCCAAGAAAACATTCATCAATTAAAAAAACTTTAGATTCATTGAAAATTGAAATAATAAACATAAGTGGTAAATATATATCATAAGGGGGAATAAGGGGGAACAATGAGAAGTCAAAGGTAATAGAAATATTTTTCAAAGAGAGTGTGAGTGGTGATTGATGGCAGATGAGGGTGGACGAGAGTGGTAATTGCTAAATGAATGATATTTTTGGCCTCTAAAACAAAGAATTAAGGGTTAAGGTTCCCCAAGAGAAATAAAACACATGGTAGGCATGAGAAATAATGAACAAAAAAAGAGTTGTCCTGACATTTCATAACGATTTTAAAGGGGTTTTACCTTGATTATTATATAACTGACTATGAAAACCATATTTTTAACATTGGTTTTCTAATAATCATTATTTTAAATAAAATTGATTAGTTTTTATCATCGGTTATAAAATAACCAATGCGAAATTAAATCAATAACATTTTTGATAAATAACTGACATGAAAAAATGTCTCCTTAAATGTATTTTATACGAGTGATCTAGTGATGATAGACTTGGATGTTATAATAGAAGGGGAATAATCATTCTTATAACATGTAGTTATCTAACCTTATTTATTATAGATGATTGATAAATATCAACATGTGATAAGGTGTTTCAGAAGAAAATGTAATACGTGATTAAGGGGACGCTATCATAATTTATCATTATTGATGTTGGAATTTTATGATTTGGTAAGAGGCCTTGTGTTTCATTATAAAAAACAGAGATCTACTAGAAGAGGCTCATAACTCAAAAGTTTCTATACATAATGTAATCACCAAGATGTATAGAGATATCTGAGATAATTTCTAGTGGGAGAGTATGAAACATGATATTGTAGATTATTCTACATGATGCTTAGTATGCTAGTTGGTGAAGGCCAAAATAAAACTTCCCAAAGGAGTTATGATACCTTTACCTATACTATAGTGGAAGTGGTATGTTATTAATATGGATTTCATCATTGGTATTTCTAATAAATCTAAGTGGCATAATGTGACATGGGTTATTGGGGATCACATTACCAAGTTATCTCATTTCCTTTTAATTCATGATGATTTTCCACTATATCACCTTGTAAGGATCGATAAAAATGATGTTTTTAGATTTTAAAACACTCCCCTATCAATAGTCATTGATCATGACCAAAGGATCACATTTAAATTTAATGGAATCTCAATAAGGTTTTAATTTAGTGATTAATATTTGTACCACCCATCTCCCTCAAATAGAATAATTGTTTGAAAAGTCTATGCAAACATTGGAGGATATGTTATGGTTATAGAGTCCTAACTTTCATTGATGTTGGGATTAATATTTAACTCTTGTGTAATTTGTATACAATAACAGTTACCCCTCCAGTATTAAAATGACACTATCAAAAGTCTTGTATGGAAAGATGTGTAAGAATAAAACATAATGGGATGAAGTTAGAGAAATAAATTTATTTTTTCTAGAACTTATAGAAGAGAAATATAAGATTTTAAGATAAATCATGAATCGTATAAAGACAGTTAAAATTAGAAATTAAATTTATGTTGACAAATGAAATGATAAAATCTTGAGTTCAAAGTTGTAGACCGTGTCTTTCTAAGGATATCTCTATGGAATGGGATCATTATATTTGGATTGAAAAGGAATTTGAGTCTATGTTACTATGGATCATTTGATAGTTTTAAATAGAAAATATTTGTGGCATATAATTTGTAAATTCCATCAATACTATCCAATGTTCCTGATATCTTATACTTATTATTTATAAGGAAGTATATTCTGTACCATTCCCTAGTTATAAAAGTAGATCAAGTTTATTTCTATCCTGACTTATCATATGATGAAGATACAAATCAGGTTCTTCATATGATAGATTAAGTGCCACCAAATCAAATGAGTTATCAAGTGAAGGTTGTCTGAAAAAATCATCAATTATAAGAGGGAACCCAGGAGCTATATGATGAAATTATAAATTCTAATCCACATTTTCAAGTAGGTTAAATTATAATTTTATGGATGTAATAATTTGGGGGGGGGGGTATAAATTAATACCTAGGATTATATAGTATTAAATAATTTTTTGATCAAAAAATTGTTACATAATGAACATTCAATTATTCCATCATAATATTAAAAAAATACTAGTACAACATAAAAATAAGTAATTAAATTTAAAATAAAATATAAAACGTTTACCTTCAAAGATGTAATAATATGAGTAAAAATCATAATCCTATACTCTTGTAGGTCACAATTAAGGAATAATAAAACGTATATGAGAAACATTTATATTAAGATGGAAACAATAAACATTGGAATATACATGGTATAAGTACTAAGATAAATATATGAATGAATTTATATGTTGGTATATATATAAGGGGTAATATAACCATTAGTTAATATCACTATTGGTAAATAAAACTATTGATCAATATGACCATTAAACATTATGAAAAATGGTGGTATATCGATTAAGAATTGATTGTGAAAATTAATGTATATTAATAGTATTGATAAGTGTTAATAATCATAAAAGGAAGGAACCATGTATTCTACTAGTAGGAACATCCATTATGATGTTCAATTATTAGATCTTGGTATGGAAGCAGCATCACTAGGGTTCACCCTTGACCAAGTCCAAGCAGAACTTCAACAACTGAGGTTAGAGCAGAATCATCTATTAGAAAAGTTAAAGTTAGAAGAGGTCACTACTAGAACAATATAATATGAACCACCCCATACTCACCTTACACTTAGGGATTATTTTGAGGTAATAAAGGGTTACTCATCTAGAGGTTAAGTAATATTAATGTGGAAACTCTTTAAGAAATGAAATGATGTTTTCTCTGATAAAACATTTTTATTAAATGTGTATTTCATATATAAAATGTAAATTGTACATAATTTGAGTATGAATTTGATAAAAAGTATTTCAGATTAGGAATCATGAAGAAAAGATTATTTAAGTGGTGTTTTTTTAATTTTTTGGTATGAATAGAAAAATATGGTAAAAAATGTTGAAATATAGTAAAACTGACATCATATAAATGTAATAATGTATGAAACACAAAAATAGTGGAACTATTTAACTATTTTTTGATTTAAAAATTACAGTAGATATATACGGGAGCCAATTATTCACTATTCAAGGTAGTGAAGCACTTAAGATAGTGGAGTAATAAAATAATAAATAATTTATTCCATGAAACTCCAGTCACCACTCCAATGAATACACACTACCTCTTATAATTCACCCAAAAAATTAGAATTTAGTTATTTATAAATCTCTCAAGTAATCTATCCTATATCACTATATTAATTATTGAAGAATTTTTTTGGTTCCATGGTTCCACTTTAAACTAAGAATCTCAAGAGAGGTAAGGGTTTTCTTTCTCTCTCTTCACAATTCTTACTTTAATATCTATTATTGCATCCATTTCAATTTACAACTAATTATCAATATATTTTCTTTATATAATTAAATTTATAATACATAATATTTCCTATCCATGTGAGTACCTAATTCACTCAAATTATACCCGGTTGATATGCTGTTATAATGGTCAAACATTTATATAACCATAAAATAACATAATATTTTTGTAACGTAATGAGTGTTTGGTATCCTTAGAATAAAATAATTTTATAGATTCTAAAAATTTGTTTAAAATTTTAGATTAAATTCATCTTGGATTTATATGTCTAAAAATATGGTTGGATATTAACTCAATCTCCACTCGATGTATATCGAAGGAACCTTACTGCACACCTGGTCAGAGACTCCCAAGGGAATATCTTGGTATGTTTCACAATAAGTATCAATCCATAATTAAGAATTTAAATAAATATATATGGGTATTTTTCTATAATTTATTTGGTCTCCTACAATTACAAATATTTTTATTTAACTTCTCAAACTCAATGATATTCATAATTTTGATAAGTACCCATAAACCACAACATCATACTTATCACTTGATATGAGTACATATTTGAACATTGTGAATCCCAAATTTTTCCTTTATGAGACAATGGAATTCACCCAAAAAATACATATTATTACATTTATTGGGTAAATATATTGGTAATCTATACAATCCATTATTATTTATGTGAATTTACTGTATGATAAGTTCTTTTGAATAATTATGCCATCTATTTACATGTTGTTCTTCAATGAACATTATGCCATGTGTTACCTAAGAGATTTTTAGTATATTATGGAATGAATTAGTCTTTTATATAATATATAGATCCCATAATTATATATCCTCTATATACACATGTAGGCCTCCCAAGACAACTATTATATGGTAATGGGAGTGTCCTTACTCTTGATAAATGATGTACTATCACAAGGCCTCATCAATATATTTATGATGTTTAGAATTATGAATTCCCATCATTTCCATCACTATGATATAATATAATTTATTTTGTTTTATTACTTCTTTATTTTTCACCCATATACTATATTATTACTATTCATATGAACTCATTTTTTAACTATTCTTTCTAGATTTTTATGATTTTATTATGCCATGTTTTCTTCCATTGTATGGTATACTTTAATGGGCATTCTATCTCACACTTTAATTTTATTTTCCATTTCTCCCAAGACGAAGTAGAGTAAAGTGAGTGATTTTAACTAAGGATAATATTAAGAAATAAGGAATTATACTCAATGTATGTAATATGTCAGGTTGCAATGTGATTTTTTACTCAAATGATGTAACATTTCAGGTTGTAATATGATGTTTATGTCTCCAATATCTTAAGTACTATTGAACATGGATTCTCATGAATTTAATCTCATGTGAAATGATTTCCATATAATAAATAAACCACCAAATATTAGTGACTATGTCATGAACTAACCTGAGTTATCCCTCATTCGAACACCCAATCCCACTCATAGTAAGTTCCGATAGGGATTTCCCGATCCCCACAGGCTGGTACAAGTTACTAGGAATTTAGGAAGCACAACATGGGAACAATTTCACCCAATAAATAATTAAGAAAACAAATAGTGGAAAATAAATAAAATTTTGGTACAACTCGTCCGTAAATTGTACATCCACACTAGAGAGAAATAAACAAACAACAACCGAATATAAAAAATAGGAAATGTAGTAAACATCAACGATAAACAAAAACATCTATCACCCTCAGAAAATCCCTCTCTTATAAGGTAAATTCACTCACCTCTAATAGTTATGGTTCACCCATCATCAGATATATCTACCCTCGATCTATTAAAAGTTGTAAAAGACTATGTGGCCGATATAATAAGAGAATCTAAAAAAAATAAACTAAAAACAAACATGTATCCCTTTTAATATATAAGTTACCAACCAACTAAAGAATTACAACACCCCACGTGTAAAGAAAATCACAAAAATTGCAACTGATAAATGATAGAGGTAGGAATGAGCATAAAAATCCCTAGTAGGGATACTAAAAGTGATAAAAATCTATATTAATAACCATTAAAAATAATATAACTTCATGTATTTTTTGAAAAAAAATATATACCTAAAAATAATTTCAATTACTTTTTAAATACGATTAATGAGATGATAATTTTAAAAGAACCATTTTCCCTTCAATTTTTCCCAAAACTTTTCTATGACTGAAAGAATTTCAAAAAAGCTATTTAAAGAAGAAACATGTTATAAATGAAAATTTTATGATAGAAGTATGAAATATGAAAAAACATATGGTGCTTCCAAAACAGGTGAAAGAAAAAGGTATAAATAGGGACTAAGGTTACAGTTTCTAGTTAGAGAATAACATATGAAATAATTTGATAATGGTTCCCCAAAAGTGGTAATAATAATACCTTTAAAAAGGTTATCATTGGATATTAGTAGACATAAAATGAAGATACCCTAGATGTACTTGATTCAGAACCATCTATCTGAAATAATGACTTGATCCATAGTCTATCAATGACCATAATGCTATAATAACATAATATCAATGGAACACCCACCATGTCCATTCACATGCCATGGGGGGTATAGTTTGTCTCATTGGGAGCAAGATAATAACGATATATTGAACCACACTGTGACAGTTAGGATCCCATAATGATAGTTAAAGGAGAAGGTGAGGTGGTCATCACACTCTTGGAATTATCTATAACCCATATATGCCAACATGCATGCCATGCCCTAATTATCTACATTGTCCATGAGATTACCCTTTTTACTGGAGGACATCAATAGGGGTGCCTATAACACAACATAATTTTACATGTTCCAACCCATCTTGAGCATTTTTAGAGTTATAAAATTATTCCAATAAAACATTAGCCATTTTAAATTTAATTACAAAACTAAGAAAAATACCAAGACACATTTTCAAGGTTCTATCATGGTCTTACAATTTTAAAATAAATATTGATCATTTTAAAAACATCTTTTAAACCATATCTTCTAAAATTCTAAACCAAACTTCATACTTAGACACATATACACCTTGATATTTATATAATTACCCCTTGTCACAATGATGAAATTCCCAACCCCATGTCTGAATATGTAAAAAGAGGGAACACACACACACATATATTTATAATTCATATTAAAAAGAATACAATGAATTAGAAACCATTTTGAAATATCTTTGGGAACCAAACATGCTATTAGGCCTTTATATAAGGTTGACCAAAAGGAAAAATAACATTGATATTTCAAAATTATATGAATAAAACATTTTAAATGATAAACCAAAAAATTTATGGGATTAACCTTTCAATAAAATTTTAGGAACACGAATCATTGAAGAAAACCCATGTCCAATCCTTAATAAAACATAGAAATCATGAATGAGGACAATTTTTTTCTATAAAAACATTTTTCATGATATATTTATTTTATAATATAATGAAAACACCTAATAAAACAATAAATATATTTTAGTTTCAAAATTAAAGGCTTGTACATAGAAAACCTACCTCAAAATAAAGAAGAATTTGTTTCCTTTGGTACCTCAGACCCTATCTCACCTCAACCTGGTATAAGAAAACCCAATAGGAAGGAAACCATATTTACAAAAAAACAAAAAAAATATAATTCTAAGGAGACCCTAATGTTTTGAGGATCACACTCCACAATTATAAAAAGAGAAAGGGGGAAGAAGAAGGTTGTAGATAGGAGGAAAGGATTACCCATGATGATCACACAAAACAGTTAGAGGGAGAAACGACCAATGACAGAGGGAGAAGGGATAGGGGCACATATCTACGAGACCCCTTAGGCTAGCATCAAACAAAAGTTATATGGGGAGAAGCATTCAGATTAATAAGGAAAAAATATAAGAGATGGAAATAATATAAAATTCGATTTTAAAAGATCTTGAACCATGCACCATTTGACCACATGATTGGACAAGGTGTGAACTAACCATATGCCCCAAAATAAAAGTCCTAATATGATTCCAATTAGTAGGACACATTGTTATGTAAATCATGTACCGACTATGTAGTTGGTTCTATAAAAGTTACATACACCCTCATATGTTCTGCACATATTTTTTACAAACTGTGTGAAAACTATTCACCTATGGTGAAAATACTCAAATTTCAAAATTCAAAACCAGATCAGCCCAAAACTCAAAAAAAAAATTATAAAAATAATTAAATAAATAAAAATAAATAATAAATAAAAGTTGTAGTATTAGAATTCTACCTACCATTAAACTACCTACCCCCAGAAATTCCAAAAATATTTGTCAATCAAGACAATAATTAGAAGAAACTATTACCCAAGATGAGACCCCGAAATATGAAGACTATGAACGAATAAAAAATTTACTTTCAAAACCTAAAAACTAAAAATCAAAACAGAGGCTAATAGATTATCCCAAAAAAATCATACCAACATAGAAGGAAATGACTATCGAGAATAAGGAACTTAGACCATCAAATAAAATAATAGAAAGAGAATGAGAGTCTTAAATCTCTAAACAGAACATCAAAATGAGGAATACCTAGAACCTTAACATAGAAACCACAAAATAAAATCACTATTGTTATTTTGGAATCTCCGTGAGAATATTTCACATGACCTATACTCCTAAATAACTGGCTACTATGATCAGGGTCGAGTAGGGAGAGAATTAAGAATACCCTATCATGGAAGATTGAAGACCAAATTTACTATGATCTTCTTATACTATTCTGTCCCCAAAATATTAGGACTTAGGTAAAATGTTTATTTTCTAATCCAGAATAACTCACAAATTCCTAACAAGAGCCAAAATTTGTGAGAATGATTCATAAAATGAAGGAAACTAACCCTTCACCATGACTTGTTTCAGAATTTCCCAAAAGAAACTTCCATTGATACTATAATTTCCTAGAAGAAGTAAGAGAAAAAGGAATTCTACTGAATCAAGAGTACATTTTACTAAAAAGGAAACCACAACAAACAAAATTCCCCAAATCACCCTAAGATAATATTCAGATAGAAAACTAGAAAATCCAAAAGGAATAATAAAAATGAAAAAGAACTGAAGGATCCTTAGAGAAACCACTAAATTCTATCCATACTAAAACATTCCAATCCCAAAAAACAAAATGATATAAAACACTAATTCCTAAAACTAACCTTCACATATAAATGGAGGAAGTCATCCATGAGACTAATCGCTAACTCTTCATCGATATTTTTTTGGGGAATACTCAATAAAAAAACATGAATTCATCAAATCATTCATCTAAATACATATAAAATGATCCCAACAAGAATCAAAACACAAAAATAAAAGAAACATTCACCAAAATGGAAATATGTTTTCTAAACTACCTTTTCTCCCTTAAAAAATACCCGTTATTGAATTAAAAATATGAAATCACACTTTTCCAAACATGGATTGAAAAAATTTCATCCCCTTTTGATATATCCAACCAATTTTATTCCTTTTCATTTTCAAAACCACAAATTAAAATAAATTGAATATTTATATATTTTTAAATCCAAATGGGAAGAATAAGAATATAAATTTACTTAAATTTTTTGAAATTAACCTCTTAAACCATTTTCAAAACCAAATGATTTCATTAAAGGACATATTTTGAATCACTATTTCATTACTAAGTCTAATTTTCCAATTTATAACACCCCGTTTTATTTTATAATTTATTTATAAAACCCCCTTGAAAATATTTTAAACCACATTTCAATCATTTTAAACAAATATTTCAATACCAACACCATAAAATATTTTTTGAGAACATTTACTTATCACAAAATCCCTATTTTTAAAATTAAGAACCAATTTTAACCACTTAAAGACATTTCACAATATATGATTATATTTTTTAAAATCATAAATCTTTTATTGTAAACCAGTTTAAAATCCAAAACATTTTTTCAAACTTTATTCAAAACATAATTGATTAATAACACGTAACATAAACTGAACAATAACGGACTAGTTACCCTATATGAATTGACTACAAGGCTTGGTGGACCATGTGTCAACCACTCAACCATCAATGAGAGTAACATAGAACCATGCACACAAGATCCACATGGGTTATCAATAGATTTTATCTCTCTATATAGAATGTGTTCAAATTCCATTTCATCCTCAAAATAAAATCTCAAAAATAAAAATAAAAATCCCAACATCCCCTAGTAACTCATGTTTCTTCATGAGTAGTGATGATCAAACATTGACACATGAACTACCTCATGAGCCTTGATGATCCTATATTTATCTAACAAACATCAAAAATAACAAGGTATTGTTTTGTGAGAGACAAGGTTCCAATAGATATAAGGACCCAACTGCTTTGTTACGATTTTATCACAAACGAACCTAAGACATACCTCTATCAGACACCCAAATTGGCCCATAAAAAGGACTCAAGGGAATTACAGATCTTCACAGACTATAAAAATTTACTGGGAATCAAAGAAACACCACTTGAGAATGATTTATCCAAATAAATAAATAATAAAATAATAATAAAACAATATATAAAATTCAAGAATTACCCATTTGTACATAAAATATCTACTCTTGAGAAAAAAACAAAAAAACATTAAAAAAAGTCGAAATGAAGTAAAAAATAATAAGCACCTAAAACCTCCCTCACCCTCTAAGCACACTCTCTTTGATGGGAAATACACCCACCTCAAATGAATCTGCTTCACTCACTAGAAGATGTTGTTACCTTGTTCTTATAGAAAATGGAAACGGGCAATGTTTCCACAGTGATAAAAGAAACTAAATAAAAAATAATCTATAAACATACATATCACCTTGTGATTATAAAATTGTCCATTGTACTAAATAATACCAACACCCCATGAAATAGAATATATAAAAAGATGAAACCTGTAACTAAAAACTTATAGAGATATGCATGAGTATAATAATTCACTATAGGGACGACAAAATAGAAATAATTTCCTATTACTTACCTTAAAATTGGAAAAAATCTAAAGATATTTTAAAAATATTAATATATAAAAATAATCTTTTCATTTCCTTTTTTATATATTTGAAATTTTATAATAATTTTAGAAGAACCATTTTCTCTTATATTTTTCTAAAATAGTTTGTAGAAATTAAGGACCTTCCAAAATTGCATTAATAATTTGAAATATGAGATAAAAGAAATAATTAAATGAGAATTAAGTAATTGAAATTATATCATAAGGTGCTTAAAAAAATGGAAATAAAAATATGTATAAATCGGTTCTAAAGTGAGTGTTTCCAATTATAGCATAGTAGTTAACATCATTTGATGAAATTTCCCCAAAGTAGAGGGAACTAGAATAATTATAAGAGGGTTGTCATGGGATATTCCTATAAATCAAGTATATATACCCTAGATTAACTTATTTTAGAACCAACTAGCTTGTGCAATGATCCAATCCCTAGTTTACTACCAACCTAACTCTAATCTATCTGAACACTAGTGGCACACCCAGCATGGAAATTCACCTACCATGTTGGATCTAGTCCATCTCATCGAGAACTATATTGTAACCATCTCTCAACCCTCACTATGATTCCCAGAATCCCATGATGATAATAAAAAAATGAAGGTGATGTGGTCATCATAGTCATTACATTAACTATAATCCTTATATTTCAATGTTCATGCCACACCCACATTCCCATCACCATCCATATAAATACCATCTCAATTGGAGTACTTCCATAGGGGTTCCCATCACCCAAAAAAAATTTCTAGTTCCAACTGGGCTTGTACATTTCTAGAATTATAAATTGATTCCATTAAAACATCTTTATTTTCAAATTGAACAACAAAGCCAAGTAAAACACTAAGACACATTTTCAAGGTGGTGACCAGGACATCACTTATGGAAATAAATATTGATCATATGGAAAAAAAACTTTAAAACTATATCTTCACAAATTTTAAACCACCATTCACACATAGAAAAAAATAAAACTAGATATTTATAGTGACCCAAGATTAAAATTCCTGGATATGACATCATTTTAGATAAATATTAAGCACATTGCAAAATTAAATATCCTAGGGCCATAATATTTTAGTCACTTTGGAAACATAGAAAAAAAATATTCTAAAATAGTGAAAGATCATCAACATCTCCTTGAAAGATTATCTATTTTTTACTCATACTTTAATATTTTATTCATAACTTGTGGACAGAAAATATAAGAAATGATGATTCCAAATGATTAGTAAGTGTAAATAATGGGCATATGTAAGTGTAGTCATGAGATTAAGGGCATGGGAACAAGATTGTGACATTATAATATCATACCCTTCATATCAAAGATCATAACGAATAGTTATGTCATAAATATTAGATGTTTATAAGAAATTAATCATAATGTAATAATGTTCATAAAACATGGAAGAATAAAATATGAATAAGACATGGAATTGCTGAAGACACATAAGGATATAAAATTATTTCCATAATAGTCATGGATTATTTAAAAGGCTATATTAGTGGAAAGAGTCCACTCCCCAAACAATTTTGGAAGTCATGGTTCACTCTCATGACCATATTTGTAGTCAAGTTTCACTCCCAAGACCATCTCTTTGGACAAAGTCCTTCACTAAAATGAGTCACTCCCATTCCGGCCATGTATACTACATGAGATATAAATCATTACCCATTTCATTGGATGGAGATATAGGTATCACCCGTATCATAATGAAATCATACATTCATTCAGTATATGTTAATAAAACATTCATCATATAATGAACCATAAAAACATATGGTTTTCATAAACATCATAAAATAACCCACAAAATGTAATGGGTATAATAAAAATCATATCATAACATGTGAAAAAGAGACACGTTTCATATTAATTTCATAATATAAAAACTCTTGAAAGGAATATGGTTTCATAAGCATATAACCCTTGAAAGTGAATCTTGTTTCATAAAAATATAGTATGTGAAAGAGAAATAAGCTACATAAATATATAACTCATGAAAGCGAAATGGGTTTTATAAACATCATTTTATTACAACATAATCTATTCAGATAAATATTATGAATGTCACCCTTAGATCATATCCCTAGAAAGGCATGAGTAACACCAATATATGTCATGATAGATAGAAAACAATTTTAAAATACATTTTAAATATATTTCTTGAGGAAAATATACATTATTCTTAGAAAAATATTTTAAAAAACATAAAATCTTTTGAAAACCATTTTAATTTTAAATAACATTGAAAACCTATAAATAATGCTTGAAATTTTTTTGGAAACCTTTTCTTTGAAAACTTTTAATGTATGCTTGAAAACATTTTGAAAACCTTTTACCTTAAAAATAAACGTGATGGTTTATAAAGGAATCTTGAAAAAAATTGAAAACATTTTTCATTAAAAATATATTTTAAAAATTATAAAGGAATCTTGAAAAAAAAATTGAAAAAATTTATTTGAAAATATCATTTAATAAATTAAATAGAATCTTGAAACCATGTTGAAAACCTTTTGATTAATAATTTCATTAAAAAAAGAACAGATTCTTAAAAAATGTTGAAAAACTTATTAAAAAATAAAATACTTTTAAATTCCTATTCCTCGAAATTTAGCATTAAATATCATTTAAAAACATTTTTGAATTTTTTACGAAAATTTAGTATTGAATTAATCATATTTCCAACTGTATATATAAATAAAGTCGAATTTTCATGAAAATATTCTCTTAATTTCATTACGTAAAATAGAGCAGAAAAAATTCTATTTGAAGATATCATGAATAACCAGAGGATAATAAAATACATGAGTACTCTTGAGTGTTGGATCATATAATTTTATCATTATAAATATAATCATAAACAATCTAGATATATTATGAGATTATATAAATAAAATCTTACCATTTTGGTAACATTAAATACTAATACTCGTGGATGAATAACATTATATGAAGCTTAAAATATCATTAAATGGATTATATTCTTGTTATAACTTGTGAAATTGTAGTATATACACTATATATAAGAATATAGGTGCATAAAAAACATGTGTCTTAAAGAATTAAAACTAAGACAAAATTACTTTACAGATTTAGTTACTTTTGAACTGTAAACCACTATGAAATAGAGACCATAAAATTGATATATAAACATGTATACATTTGAAGATATAGAACATATAATAAATTTTTGGGAAGTATATACACCATAAAAAATAATTGAGTGGTTAATAAGGAATAAGTATTACAAAAATGAAAGTGGGACTATAAATGACCTTTACACTAGAGTAAATTTTGAATAATGTGTGAACGTATCATATCACTTTGAGGAGGCAATAGTCCACACATATAAAAAAAGTTTATCTTATTCCCAAAAAATGGAAAGAATAATGAAATGTGTTATATAATAATTTTAGAAGAATAAATACAACATAGATATCAAATATATCATATATAATAGTAATTAAATCTTTATTAACATCCTTAAAAATGTTTTAATGGAAGAAAAAACGACATTGGTTCGTGAGGCGGTAGTATACCATACACATGAATAATGATTGAACATCCCATTTGATGTAAGTGTGTGTGAAAGTAGGTTATACCATTAAAATAAAGAAATATAATTTTATTCTGTATACTAAGGTTATTATAAAATAATGTAATAATAAAAACCGAGTGCTGGAGAAAGGAATGAAACAAAAATGTTTGTGGAATGATGTTACATCTTCTTTAGGTAACTTCTTTTGGTTTTCACCAAAGATTCCCTGGATGGCTTTCTGCCCAATGTAATTCTAATATGATGAAGGTAGGGATGTTAGGAGGATATATGGGCCTGGTTTTTTCAATCCAAATGTCTTGAGAGGTGTGAATATTTGAGGGGGGGGGGGGTTATTTCCATTTTATAGTAGAGGATAAGTGGCTTTCTTGTAAATAAAAAAGGCAAACACTATTGAGAGGTCTCCCTTATGTAATGTGGATAAAATAATGATTAATTTTATATATAAGGTATTATATGGTTGAAATATGTTCAAAAAATATCTTTTATACATGTTTCTAGGTTATATATCCTCTTAAGTTAATGTTTAACAACCAAGTAAACTCATTTTTACCTTAATCACTGTAATTACTTTTAAATACATCCACTAATATTTTTGGTCAAAAACTATGTTCAAACAAATATAAATTATATATTTTGATAATTATATTTATTTAGGAAATTTTTAAAAATTTTAAACACATAATTAGTATAAATTAATTTAATATTAATCCAACAAACAGGACAAGACAACGATGTTTTAAAGTGAAAATGTTCAAAATTTTGAAATATTTTAAGATCCAATTTCAATGTGAAATTGATTAAAATGACCTAAATTATATTAATTGATGTTTTATTTTTCTAAATAAAATTAAAATAATATTTAAAATATAATCTAAAAATATAAGAAATGAGATAAAAAATGTAGTTTTCAATTAAAATTCGGTGTTTTCACTATTCATCAAAAAATAAAACTTCTCAGAAAAATACCATAAAATTACTCAAAGTAAATTTTTACATTTTTTTTACAAAATTAATTTTATTTTATCAAATAAAGTCAATAGAATATTCAAAAATTATATTTAAAAGAGGTGTTCCATTAAAAGGAAGTAAATATACCTTTTAGAAAAACATATATTATTATGCATAAAATTTGTTTTATTCTTATCAGTTTTCTAGAGAACATATAAGATTAAAATTAAATAGTTGACTGATAATAATATATATATCATTAAAATAATTTATCAAATTTTTTTTAATTAATTTTTTGGTAAAGCATTTTTTATTTCATAAACATAGTTTTCCAGCAAAATATTTCCAATATTTTCAAAAGGGGTTTATTTTTAATTTCAAGTTTATTTGTAACAAACTAATTATTATTATATTCATGTGTAAATAATATTTTTATCATTTAAATTAATCATATTCATAACCTCCATTCCAATTTCTAGGTGAAATCTATAATAATATTTTATTAATTATATTAATAATACATTGTAGTTTGGTAAAACTAGGTCTTATGTGTAACACAAGTTATTGAAGGTACTCAACATTGTGTGTAACATAGGACTAACATAGTGTTGTGTATACTAAAATATAATCTAATTGTTTCATGTAATGAAATATTAACTTGGTGTTTCACACAATGCAAACCAAACATAGTTCTTTCATATAACCCAATTTATATTCAATGTTCGGTGAAAGGAAAACAATTGAAAAGATTAAATTAATTCGAAAATATATATTTTACAAAACTGTAGGGTGTTACAATATTTATTTAAATACCTCTTTCCCCAATGCACATATTCCCATTTCCATGTGTGAATATGTAAAAAGGGTACACTTATATATAAATCTCTATATATGTATATGTATATATGTCATATTTAAAAGAAGAGAATTTGAAACTGTCATAACCCATCCTAGAGGGGCCCATGCTGTGACTCCCCAAGCCCACCTCTAATATTCTAGAGTCTGATGGCTTATGCTGAGAAGGCATATCACTTACATGGGAGGCCTTATCCTAAATACCGGTACACGCACACACATCTCCATGACTATACAACGATGAAATGAAAAATAACTAAACAACCATGCAAGCATAAATGTAATCCCATAACTAGAGTACAAAAGGAAGTAAAAGATAGTAAACATGTCCAAATACAATCCCACCTCAAAGAGACCGAAACACAAGTCTAACTTGAAATTAAGTATTGGGACTATTGTCAGAAATCCATGGGAACACACCCTAGCTTGTCTAGTCTCACTTAGCACTATGTTGTCCAATTCTGCCTAGAACTATGTCAAAAGGTCGATTATCTTTACAAGAAATGACATGTGTGGAAAATCCCATGCATGGGTGATTATAAAAATATTTAGTAGGACTCCCCGACACCACAAAGCATACAACAAAGTAAATACAGACAACTGTACACAGTTGTAAGTCCAAAACACTTATAACATTAATATCCTGATATACACTATAAAGACACACATTCTAGAGTTAAGTTACAACTGTAGTATACAAGAACCAGGATTTCCAGATCAAAGATTCCAAAAAGAACTCATTTGGGAGAATACACTTATAATTCTGATAACATTGATGATATTTGTTTAAGAGATACTTATAATCGGGTCTTGTCATGAGATAGAGCACACAAATAGTCTGAAGAGATTAAAATAGATAGATGAGGATCACTACCAAGGCCATGGGGTGATACTAACAACTCAATCTGGATTAACCCACTAATTATTGGATTTATGATTACATTATTTTGGTCTAATGATACAATGAAATACAACTAGGGAATGAATATGGGAATATGATCTCACTTCAAGCCACATGAAGTAACTCCAACGACTCTATCCAGGATGTCCTGCTAAAGGGATCGTAGTCCCAAGAGTAGGAAATGATTCTATATCAACGTTCATGGAAAGGATAAGGGGAGAAAAAGCAACCTAATATTTTCCAAGATACAAAGGAAAAGATATCCATTCCATGTATAAAATAATACATAGCATGTAGTAGGGGTCACACGCTGTGTCCCTTGACCCCGGGTCCAACCCATGCAAACAACTCGTGTCATCAAGATATGTTTGTGTAGTATTACAATGTGTGTTAGATTCCCATGTAGTATACATGTGCACTAGTAAATGGACACATCCTATATACGTCTAACCATACACCAGTACACGGCTTAGCCCATGTACCTTGTCCAGGTTGTGCTCGTGTGGGGGAGTACACACCATGTAGCCATTTCATGTACTACATAACGTACATGATGAGTTCACTCGGGATGGACCACACACCATATGATAGGGGATACATGTCATGTGATACTTAACTTCTTTTGGAATCCCTATATTCCACATAGGGTTCCCACACACCATGGAATCCTGTATTATACACCGTGTTGATTAGGTTTTTTCTAGAAACTCTTGTTCTTCCTTATGTGCACACCCAGGATACTTCCTCCTAAGATATTGTCTTCATTCACACTGGTAATCAAGGATCATCTCTCCTGAGACATTCCATCACATGAACAATATATTCTCGCATCACATCCATTGGTAAAATGGACCTATAGGTCCTTCTTCATTCCAAATTGAAGAACACCAACGATATAGAAATTGAGAATTCCCCATTATCTGAATTGCTTAGTATCCATTGTCAAAACTATATCATGTAATTCCAATATCAGATCTATGATTTTCAAAAATTTTACCATGAAACAGGTGAACAAAAATCGATTAATTGGGATAAGTTGAGTAGCAATCTAGACAAATAACACCTACGACGAACATTAAACACAGGGAGAAAAGTATAACAAAATATTAGAGGAACACACCTCGATCGATATTAGTATATATATCAATCAATATCAGTTAGAATTTAAATATAAATAATAAAATAAAAAATATATTCTCTAGTCATAACCTTGAAAAATAACCCATCCCACAATATGCCTGATCTGCGGATCAATATTTTGGTCAATTGTTGTGTATTCTTTGTAGGAAATAAGAATAGAGAAGAATAAAATAAAAACACATGCCCTTCCTCGATTTGGGTCGATTTTTTATGAATAATGGGGTTTCACCATGATCGTTGGTGAGATCCTTTGAATATGTTGGGGTCGATCATCGATCCACGATCTTGTCTCGGTTCATCTGTGAGGAATCCTTTGAAGCTCTGTCCAATGACCCTCCAATGGTTCTTGGTTTTACATTAATAATCATAGATATAAAACATAAATATCTATTTAAATATTTTTAATATCTTTATAAAAAATTGAAGTAAAATAATTTATTCAATTATTTAATTTATTTCCATAGCTGCGATGAATTTTCTAAAAATGTCTTATGCTGACTAATGTTAAGTCACACCTAGGGTAAATATCACATTCTAAACTCAACTGTTCCCTCATATTTCTAATCTGAGCACCAATCTAGATATTATTTCACTTTTTTCGGAAAACTTCTAGTGTGTTCTATTTAATATATTTAATGAGTTTCCAAAATATTTCTGGTAAACCGGGCCTCAGAATCACACGTCATCTCACCACCTAGTCTAAAAAATAGTTCATATAATATCCAAAAATAATGAACATAAAATATGATACACTAAATTCTCCCTACCTTGGGAATTTAAATACCTATAAATACAAAACAAGGGATACTCAAACAAATGAGGGTACTGAGCATGAATCATAGCCTCTCGTTCCATTTTTCTCTTGAAAAGATTCCTGTGCTACCACCAGACATGCACTAAAAGAATATATCACCCATGAAGAATAATGTCCTTCTGATCCTCAATCTCTACTAAGTACTTAGTAAAGGTCACTCCATCCTCTATATCCAACTCACCCTAATCGATAACGTGTGATGATTCATGTACATACCTCCTAAACTGTGACATGTGGAAGATGTCGTATACCTAGTAAAACTATAGAGGTAGAGTTAAGTGGTATTCCACCTCACCAACTATAAAAAGTATCTATAATGGGCCGATGAACATTAGTTATAACATTCCACCTTGGCCAAATATCTGCAATCCATGTCAAGGTGAAACCCATAGGAACACATGGTCACCTTCCTTGAAAACCAAAGGCCATCTTCACCTATTAGAATAAGACCACTAGTGGATATGTACAGTAATCACCGACTATAGAATGATCTGAACCTCCTTTTTAGTAACTTGCTCCAACTGCAGCCCAATGAGTGCCAAATTGCCTTGGTTAGTCCAGCAAAGCGGTGACCTATATGGGTGCATGTACGAAGCCTCGAATGGTTCCATACTGATGGTTGAATAGTATATGTTTTAAATTAAAACTCCACCAGTGGTAGATGATCTTCCCTACTATGGAAAAAGGCTAACAAGAAATATTGTAGCATTTCCTCTATAATTTGAATGATATGCTCAGTCTAGCCACTAGTTTCTTGGTGAAACACTGTGATCATGCATAACTGGGTCTCAAACACCTCCTATAATACCTTCCAAAACAAGGATGTAATGAGAGAATCATGATTAGAAACAATCATCAATGGAAATACATGGATTCAAACTATCACCTGAATATAAGGGCATCTCAATCTCTTTACTGAGCCCTGCTCTTGTATAGATAGAAAGTAGGCCAACTTGGTGAGTCATCTACGATCACCCAGATGAAATATTATCCTGTTGATATATATGGTAGTCCCATCACAAAGTCTATAGATATTTCATCCCACTTTCACTCTAGAATCTTACGGGGCCATGTTACACTCACTGGAACATGGTGCTCAACATTCATTTGCTGAAAATTAAGGCAGTGAGAGAAAAAACCCGTAACTATCTTCTTTATCCCTGGACACCAAAAATTGACGTCGAAGGTCTTGAAATATATTTTCTAAACCTTCATGTGCGGCTAAAGGATATGTATGAAAATATCTTAGAACCTCCTCCCACAATGTCACTGGTACCATCACGAATCCTCCAAAAAGGACATGCTCCACACCATTATAAAATACATCAAGAGCATGTGCAATATATATTTGAGTATGTAGGGTCTCACAGTTGGTAATCCAAAGATATGCCTCCATGACTCAATATAAGAGAAGAGGGGTAATAACCATCAAATATATCTAAGATGATCTATCTCCATCCACAAAGGAAAACTACAACGAGACTAACTACTATGATGCCTCATCTGGTAACTGAAAACAAGATCTTCTGCAAAGAGCATCTCCCACCACATCTCCCTTTGTTAGAGTATATACAATTTTGAATTCATAGTCCAAGAGGAACTCTATATATTTATTTTTTATCCAGTTTAGATCCTTTGGAAATAATATATACTTGAGATTTTTGTTATTAAAGTAGATGATAAACCACATTCCCATCAGGTAGTGTCAGTACATATTCAAAGATAATACTGTCATAGTTAGCCCAAGAACATGGGTCATGTAGCTCTACTTGTGTGGTATCAATTCGAATGAAACAAAATCAATCACCAATTTCCTCTACATTAGAACACAACCATGGATGGTTCTTGATACATTGCAGAATACTACATACTCGAAAGCCTCCTATGAAAATCTCAAAATGAGAGCACTCATAAAAATCATCCTCAACTACTTAAAATTCTATTTTCACCTTTATTTCCACATGAAAGGATTCCAATTTCATGTAAAATATGTCATGGTTGACAATATAATGTAGAAATCAGGTATGGATATCCGGTAATAGCCTTCCAATCCAAGGAAGCTTTGAACGTTTGTCACACTCTTGGGTGAATCCCATGTTTACATTACCTCATCCATGGATGGGTCCACTGCTGCTTCATCAGTTGAGATAATGTTACCCATAAAGTGGATTTCATGAATCCAAAACTATCACTTAGAGAGCATTTCATAATGTTTATTCTCTCTTAGTATGTACAGAACCATCCTAAAATGCCTCACGTGATCCTCCTCAGAAGCTGAGTACACTAGGATATCATTAATGAAGACTACCACAAACTGATTTTTTTAAGGATGAAATATTTGTTTCATGAGTCCAATGAACACTACTGGAGCTTTTGTCCCACCAATGGGAATCACCAAGTACTCATAGTGACTGTAGAAACATTCGAATGCCATCATCAGTATATCCTTGTCATGTACTAGTAACTGGTGATAACCTGATCTGAGGTCAACCTTGAAGAACCATCATGCCTCTCTCAGCTGATCGAAGAGGTCATCAATCCTTGGTAGTGGTTATGTTTTCATAAAGATCACCTAGTTTAAGCATCATTAGACCACAAAATCCATCAAAATACCATATTCTTTCTTTGAAAAACAAAACTGGGGCTACATAGTGTGAAACAATCGGTAAAAATATTTCCTTCTTCTGTATGTCCCCCAACTGTACCCTTATCTTGAAAAGCACTGTGGGATCCATATGATATGATGGCATAGATATCGGTTCCTTACAAGGGTGTAGATCGATGCATAATTCTATTTCTTGATGGGGACGTAAAACTAGAACATCTTCATGGAATACATCCTTGTACTCCGCCACCACTATAGGAAACTGGTAACTCACAAAATCCACTGCACCAAGGGTTAGTCTAGCAAACTGATGGGTAATTGGCTACACCCACCTATCTAAGAGTCTATCCTACAATTCCTTGTTTTCATTTTCATCGATCAATACAATCCTAGTTCCATCACTATAGAAACACAACACCCTTGGAGGAAAATAGTCAACCCAATAATGAACATTAGATAACCTACTTATACCATGAATAGGTACAAAAGTCCTCGATGCTACTACCAAAAGTCTTAATGAAAACTCTTACCTCCAAGAGTCGGGTCACACTATTAGGACAAGTGTGTTATCACTGAGTCATCTCAAGTTGGAGTCCCCAAGTGTAAGGGTTGAGCAATAAGTTAAACCATAATCTCTATATACCATACAAGGTTGGTGAAAATAAATGAATGATTAGAACATATCTCTATCAATATTATTGCTATGGTAAAAAAGAAAAATATTATACCAAGAATCATTCCTAGATCCTCTGGGTTTTACCCTTAGACCACATGCAGCTGTCCCCTCCCCTATCCTCCAGCTCCCTAAGACTATCATGGACCACCTAGGGGTGGTGGTGGTAACACATCAAAACTTAAACCACCTCCTACTACTCTCCCAGCTTGTCGGTCATGATTTCCACCTTCAAAACTGGAATTATCATACTACTGTCTCTACCTTGGTGGCCCATGCATGACCTATCTTCCATCTATATGGTGGGTCAAAGAATCTTTGGAGAGATGTCCCCTTCCATCACAAGAGTAAAACAACCTCTCTCTGGATTGATTAGACCCACACTATGAGCCAGGAATCGTAGATTCTATTTTTAGAGACCTCCTCCTGAAGCATCTCACATTTCCAGTTCCCTAATACTGAAGTCAGCTTCTTACTAATGAGGTCCCTACTCTTTCTTTCCCACTAAAAATTACCACCAGTTGTATATACTCATCCAAGATAATCTCAACCACCGAAGCTTGAGCTAGCATCCCTGTATAAGTAAGAATGCACAGGGGAAAAACACTATCCCGGATGACTCTATGCATACCTCGCTTGATGGACTGATCCCTAAATAACTGAAATTTAACAGTATCCATTGAGTACCTGAAGAGGATCGTAAAACTCAATGAATACTCAAATACTATTATGAAAACTGGCTAGATATGTAAAACCTCCTCGATATGTATATCCCCTAACATAGCTGGGGAGGAATACTTTATGAAAAGGTGATTGATCTCTATCAATGAATGTGTCACCTCATTGAAGACTAGGTAACTAACCCCCACCATCACCCTACTGAGCATTAAGAAGTCTCACTTCTAGGACCACCATCTAATCCCAAGGCATCCTGAATAGATGGAAAACTAAGGTCACCACCTCCAGCTAGTCCTCAGCTGACTATTGGTTAGGCTCACCTCAGAACCAAAGGGGTCTCTATCACTAAAATTTGTGAAGCGTGCTCAACCTTTTAAATTCATTCGCTAGTACTGTGGGTACTATGTAATACTCTATAAGTGGAAGTATAGATGGTTCCCCACCTGGAACTAACATATTAGGAACCGGTCCCTATAGAAACACCCTATCAATAAGGGGATCATCTTCAGGATCATCATATTGAATATTGGTTGGTATAAGTTGTGGATCCATCTTGAAACAAACAAGATGTAAAATGATCAATGAGTACATTTGGAGAGCTGACTCATGTATGACATGGAAATGATAACCCATTCCTATATGATGCATGTACCATTGTTTTCCCTACAAATAGTGTTCCTATGTACTGAGTTCAAATGTAGGTGATCAGAGTCTGGCTGTATGGATATGTCGGTCACCGTACCAACGCACGAGTCCCTGGATGGAAATCCAAACTCAAGACACTTAACACTGTAGCCTCAAACAAATATCATAGACTCCAAGTCCAAAAGTAGAACTAACAAGATCTGATAGCACCGTTCCATGACCCTTCCTAGAGGGTCCCATGACGCAAATCCCCAAACTGACCTCCAATACGCCTGGGGATGTCGACTAGTGCCGAGATGACATATCACTGACATGGGTGGCATTAGAAAAAATAAATGGACACATGAACACATCTCCAAGCCTATACAATGATGAAATGTAAAAAAACTGAATAAGCATGATTAAATTCATCTAATCCCATAACCAGAGTACTAAAATAATTAAAATAAACTAAACAATTCCAAATAAAATCCCACCTCAAATATTATGAAACACAAGTCCAACATGATATTAAGTACTATGACTATTGTGAGAAATCAATATGAAAACACCTCGGTTTTTCCGGTCTCACAAAGAAACGTCTGGTCCTAGTCCACCTTGGAATCAATCAAAAGGTCAATAGTCTACACAAGACATGACACATGTAGGAAAATCTTGTGAAGGAACTACTGTAAAAAAATCACTAGGACACCCTAAAATAATAAAGCATACAAAAAGGAAATATAGTCATCTCAACCTACGTATATGTCTAAAGGTATGTCACAACTATAGTATACCAGCCCTAGGATTTCTCGCTCAAAGATTCCATAAAGCACTAATATGGGAGAATAGAATCTTGAGTCAGATAACACCGATGGCATACGTCTAATAGGTATTTCTCATCAAGTCTCATCATGATAAAGAACATAATGATAGTATGAAGAGAATATGATACAAAGATGAGGATCACTGCCAAGACCAAGGGGTGATACCAACAACTCAATATGGATTAACCTTCTAAGTAGAGGATCGATGCCCACCTAGTGTTTTCCACAATGATACCAAGAAATACACCTACATCACAAAGATGAATAGAGGATCTCACTAGGCCTCTCAAAGGGATTCCAACAACTCTATCTAGGAAGTCCTACTAAAGGGATCATAGTCGTAGGAGTAGAAGATGATTCTATGACAACTTTAGGGGAAATGATTACTAGAATGAACCCTAATGAATCTTGTCTACATTATGAAAGACAAGAGATCCATGCCATGCATAAAAGAGTATACAACATGTATTAGGGGTCACACACCATGTCCCTTGAACCCAGGTCATACCCGTCTAAATGGAATGTTTCATAAAGGCATGTATGTGTAGTACTATATGTCATATCGGATTCCCCAGTAGTCTACCCACTTGCCAGTACATGGCACCATACCTTGTATGTATATCCTTGTACTTGTACATGGATTAGCTCGTGTACCTGGTTCAAGCAATGTCCATGTGGGGGAGTACTTGACGTGTATCAATTATGTGTACTCCACCCCATGTATGTGTACTTCTAAAAGTACATGTTGAGTTCCCCGAGGAGGGACCACACATAATTTGATAGGGGTCAAATTATATGTGATACTTATCTTCATCCGAAAACCCTAGGTGCCACTCAGGGTGTCCACACGCCATGTAATCCTAGGTTATACTATGTATTGATCAGGTTTTTCCAAAAACCCTTATTCTTACTTCCATTCATTCACATGCCACTTACGCCATGAATCTTAGCTCCAATAATGCTGGTAATCAAGGGATGTCTCACCCGGGCCTCAATTTCACTCTAACAACAGATTCAAGAATCAAATCCAATTTTAAAATGGATCTATAAGTTGTTATTCATTCTATGTTAAAGACCACTGAAGAATAAAAAATCAGGAATCCAACATCATTCAAATCGCTCCATATCCATCATCAAACCTCTGTGTCATTCCAATCCTTGATCTATGATATCATATCATTACACCAAGAAATTTTTGTTCAATGATCGATAAATTGGGACAAGTCAAGTTTTGGAAGAAATGAAGAATGCCCATGATGAATGATGGATAAGTGAGAAAATCTTATGAACCGATTGGGGAACTGACCTCGATCGATGATCGTGTCAATATTTATACATCACTGTTACAAAAAAATCATAATAATTAAATCACAAAGATATTCTCCCATAAAAACCTTGAAAAAAACCCATACCACAATATAAATGATCCGTAGATCAATTTGTTGGTCAAATAATCAGCGTTCATCATATGAAATAAGAACAAAAAAGTACCAAATCAAAACACATGCCCTACTTTGATTTGAATCGATTGATGATGAAGAATGATGTTTTTCATTGATTGTTGGTGAGATATATTGAATCTGTTGTAAAACAATCATCCATCCAGGATCCTATCACTATTCATCTTATATGAATCCTTTGAAGCTCTTCCCAATGGATCTCCATTAGTTCCAGGGTTTATGCAGATAACCCTAGATTTCCAACAAAACAATTGTTTTAAATATTGTGAACTGATGGATCAACAAAACTGAAACAAAATATTTTATTAAAATATTTTATTAATTTCTGCATCGTTGATGAATTTTCTACAAATGACCCACACAAACAATTGTCATGTATCTCCTAGAGAAAAACGTCACATTATGATGTCAACAGAGCCATCAGATTAATAATCTAGGATCTCATTTAGAATTTATTCCAATTATTCTATAAAAAATTGTGTGCGTTATATTTAATATATTTAATATGTTTCAAACATTTATTCTAGGCACATCGGGGCTCAAAACTGCATGTCATCTCAGTTCCTGGTCTAAACAATAATCCATATAATATCCAAAAATAATATATGGATAATCCAATAGATTATAAAAACCATTTTGGAAAAACTCTGGGAACAAAAAATTTCACTATGTATATATATAAAACCATCCAAAAGGCCAAAACAACATTTATATTTCCACCTTTCATTATTAAATCTATTTGGAAGATAACTAAGCACTTGTTATGATTCACCTTTCAAAGTTTTTTTGGAACATGCTTCATTGAAGATATACTATGGAAAAAAGTAAATAGAACTTGGGAAACATGAAAGATTCTAATTACGACTATTTTAGACACCGAAAAAGGTTCGTAACTCCTAGAGGAGGTTTCAAAATGGCAAATCGAAGTCATATACGGAATCAGAGGCCTGATCCAGAGGCCCGGGAAGTGGTGCGTGAAATAAAAGAGGACTTGTGCGAAATAAAATCGTTCACGTGAATTATTCCCGGGATGCGCGTAATCGAGCCGGTGAGGCGCGCAATTTTAGCGCGCCCCGGTTCCTCGCGGTGAGGCATTACGCGCTGACGGTTCCTGGCGCGGAAGATTTCGCGCACCGCTTGGATTCCGTGCCTCTCGAGGGCTATAAATAGAAGGCGACCCCAAACATTTTGGGGGTTTCAGAATTCGGATTGGCTCTTGTGTGCGCAATTTGACTTCCCCCACGTGCAATATGACTTCTAGGTAATTCCCCTTTTCACGCAACCTCCCCCCAGGGTTCGCCTTTGCGTGAAAATCCACTAGCTTAAGTAAATTTCCCCCCTCCTCTGGGTTCCTTCCTTGCGCGCAATCCATGTCCCGTGCGCGCAATCCCATTCCGTGCGCACAATACCTTGCGTGCAATTCCCTATCCGCCCGCAATCCCCTGGCTCCAATTGCGCGCCATCCCAGTGTTTTGTGCGTAAACCTTCTCTTTGCATGCAAAACCCAAGACCCTTCACCTTAACGCCCCTTGGCTGCCTCTCTGCGCCGACACCTGATGTCTCCTTTTTCGGGCATGCGCGCCATGCATTTTTTTCCCGTACGGCCTTCCAGGCTCGTATGAGGTAAGCTCAAGGTCCCTTGGGCAGTGTTTCCCATTGCGTTGCTCTACCTTATGCTTCTCCGCATAGGAATGCTAATGGCTATTGCTTCTTCGCATGGACACGCTAATGTGGTCCCCTCAATGGTTCGACCTACGGCCCCCCTTCACTACAGCCTTGCCGATGCCTTCCCTCTAATAGGGGGTAGAGGGCATTGGGCATGTAAGACCTAGGGGTGTGGAGTGAACCAACCTTGTCCAAGCTGTAAGATATTAAACTTCTAAGCACCTCATCCTTAACACATGACGTTAAACTGTGGTCTGACCCTGTGCTTTGCACGCAGGGTCCCCCTGGCTCGGGCATTCCTTATGCCCACTCGTCTCCACGAGAATGGACTCTTCCTCGCATGGAATGAGATCTTACTTATCGGAGTGGCATTTTTCCAGGGGGAAGGGCTTTTTTTAGAGAGTAAACCCCTAGCCTCTCTTGAGAAAGGTTGCACCCGTGCATCTCCATACCTCCCCCTGCCAAGGGCAGTGGAGTCCCTTTCCCACTACGCTTTGTCGCACCATGGGCCTCCACCCTGGAGTAAGCCCCAACACCAAGGGCCACTAACCACGCGTAATCCCTTGTTTCCTCTTTGGACCGTTCAACGCGTAAGCCCCTTTCCGCTTCTCACAGACGCACCCTTTGAAACGTGATCGTCCGGTCCCTACTGCCTATTGTTTCTCACATTGAGAATGACTCATGTGGGCTTAGAGAGCGCATCAACCATGAAATACTCCATGGGCTGCCTCAGAGCGTAAGCCCCATCCCAGCAAACTACGTGGACTTTGATCTGTGCTAACGCACAGTACATAGGAAGCCTCCACGAGGTTCAATCCCACCACTCGGTCGTTCCAACTTTTCCACGTCGGTTCCTCGACCACTTTGGGCCACCTCAGAGCGTAATCCCCAAAGGCCCTCATCCCGCATGACGTTAAACTGTATGCCCCCATCCCACATGACGTTAAACTGTATCTCATCCCGCATAATGTTAAACTGTATTCCCTCATCCCGCATGACGTCAAACTGTATGCCCTCGACCCGCATGATGTTAAACTGTATGCCCTCATCCCGCATGACGTTAAACTGTATCTTGTCCCGCATGAAATTAAATTGTATTCCCCCTCTTGGGCCGTCTCAGATCATAAGCCCCATGCCTCACACACACGTCTCATCCTGACTTCCCCCTTAAGCCCACGTGCCTTGGGTAGCTCATGCCCTAGCCCAGGGGTCTTACTTCCTCCAGGCTCCAATCCATGCATTCATTCTCATGGGTCGTCTCTTCAGGTGCCCCTCCGTACCACTGAACTATGCAGACATCGATTCCCTCCCATGGGGATACGTAGGAAGCCTCCACGAGGTTCTATCCCGTCACTCCACCATCCATCATGATCCTTACCCACGCCGCCACATCCTGGTGAGATCATGCCACCCCATCCCACTCCTTGAAATCTGGGAATCCGCCCATGTGCTGGCCCCAACATCGGTGTTCCCCCTAGGGATTCCTTCAGCTCGATCCGTCTCCGCAAGACGTTAAACTCGTGGAATACCCCGTGTTAAACATGGGAAGCTGAGAAAACCCTCAGATGGTACACAATCCCCGCGTTCGATGTGGGATTCCTCGGGCTTACGCACCCTCGAGAAGCCCTGTGATAAGGGAAAGAAGACAGACATGTCGATCCCCAGCGTCAAGACATGCCAACGACACCCCAACGTGACCATTATCCTCACCGAAGGTTGCTTCCCCGACAAGACCCCTTGGAGCGTCTCGACGGAAGCAGCATAATTAACTGGCGTCCATGTAGATATGGTGCCAAGAACGAGCTTCACGAACCCGTCTTAAATCTATGAGGGAGACTCGGACTAGGTGACGAGTTCCAAGGAGGAATCCACGGAAGGAAGAACTGACATCCCATCATCCCAGTTTCGATCAAGGAGCAGACGTCCCTCAATAAGAAATGGGTGCTTCCCACCTTTGGAAAGCGGGAATGCAGGGAAACAAACTGCGCGTCCTCCCATGCATGATGGACATTGCACGCGCGCCCCAGCGTAAAAGGGTCGGAAATGGAAAATGGTGAACCCGATGTGAAGCTCTTCTCCTCAATATGGAGAATGGTAGCGGTCGAGGTGTCAGAAGATTAGCATGTCACCAGGTCCTGGTACCCACCACCGGGACGTGAAACCCACCAGGGGTCGAGGCCGTCAGGACGTTGACCACTTCGTTCTACGACGTTGTCAGCGTGGATCCCTCTTGCCGACCACGAAAGACGGAATGATTCTAGGCTATGGTTGTCGATTTATTTTCCTGTTGGTACTAATGGGTTCATCTCCCTGCTTCCAGGAATCAGATCACTGCATCCGGAGCTCGATTTCCACCTTCCCACCGGCGCAGGGGTAGGGGCAGTACCAACACGACCACCCCATTTGGTCCCGCCTTTTCCACAGTCGCTCCAACTCCGAACACTGTAGCTGTCAGGCGCTCACGCCCCCACTCCCCGTCAGAAATCATCCAACGAAGGGTGATCAATGACTTGGTTCATAGGTACGACGAGTAAGGGATCATCCCCACCAGGGGCATGGCCCGTTTGGTTCTAGAGGCGGCTACGCCTCACCACCATCGCCGACCCGAGGGCCGCACATGGAGCCGCCGCTCCCCACTCCAACGTTCAACCGCTTTAGGAGTCTATCCCTGGAGCGCCTTGACACATCCCTCCCCTATGCCAATGAGGTGGGGGATGTCCGGGTCCACTCGATCGGAGACCCTTCCTAGGGGATAAAGGCAAGAACCCCTGCCAGGGTGCGTCGACTCCGCCGCCCAACTCCCCGGGCCGAGGATGAGACAATCTTCATGCCCGCACCATCGGCTCCAACCCATCTGACCCGACGCCAGCGTCAGGCGCGAGCAGAAGAGAATTACCGTCCTGAGGCACCAACGTCAGCAACCACTACGGCCCGAGCCACTGCTGACTCCTATTACCATACCCCCACACACGTTGAGTAGGGGAAGTCACATGGCCGACTAGGATCGAGACCCCGACCACCCTGCAGGCGGGTTGGGTCGACTCTCCCGATCGTGGGCATAGGCAATGGCCACCACGGACCAATCCGTGGTAGTGCCACCCACCATGAAGGCTCATTCCGTACCCCTGATCTGGAAATCCGAAGGCTTCTTCGCGATAGCTTTGCTCCGGGTATGACTCTTTCCAGTGCCCACCACACCGGGTATGAGGTCACTCCCCCTACTGTTGGCCGCGAGTATGGAGTCGTTGCGTATCCAGTCGCTCACTCACATGGAGGTCCTCCCCATGTCCCTTTCGACATGTGTCCCGGTGCTTCCCACACCCCGGCCTTCAGTCCCCTCTGCCCCAATGCTATTGTGGCCAGGGGACTCCTTGACGTAAATCATCCTTACCCTGAGGAGCCACCCAGGGGTAGGAAGGTGGGGCATCGTCGTCGTAAGAGGAATGTCAGGGGAGTCCAGACGGAAATTAGACCAGTCCGTTTCTCGGACTCTGAGGCAGAATACGACTCGACGACAGAACCCCCCCCCCCCCCAACCCTTTGAGCTGAGGGTAGGGATGGGGATGCGGCGCGTCAGTCTTGTACTCCCCGAATGAGAGATCTGTATGATTCCCTCCTCCATCTGAAGGTATATCCAAGAGGATGAGGACTTGGCGTACCCCCAGGGGTCAAACCCGCAGTTGTCACTGGCCTCCCCGGAAGCACCTTCCTCCTCAGTCAGGGAGGGTGGGGATCTTTTCTAGGGACCGACGGAATATTCGCAAGGTGAAGCACCCTCGGAAAGCACCGATGCTGTGACGGGAGGCCCATTTGCCGGCCCATCCTATCGCGACGTGGTATCCAGGGCACTACAACCCCTGGAGGATAACTCAGGGATCGGCAGCCAATCAGCCTGTTCGCCGTATTCCCCGTCGGCCAGCCCACCGGCCCGGCGGCCTGCCTCGGTGCCATTGCCAGTTCCCCGACTATTCTCGGTTCATGAGCAGGGGCAGCAAGGTCCGGACCCTGAACCGGACTCATGGAGCTTCTGGACCGTCCTCGCAGCGGGCCACTTCCCCAAGAAGTTTTGGCCGGTCGCAGGATCGGATTTTGATATTCCAGAGTCACTCACCCCGGGAGAGTTTGAATGCTTCCGCTAGACTCTTCGGGTGACTCAATCCTGTCTTCTCCCTCATCTAGCGCCTTATCCCAGGAGCCAAGAACATCTCGAGGATATCAGTGAGCAGTGCCGTCGGGTCGACCTGGCCGCGCTCCCTGTGGTTTGGCACCTAGAGTCACTAGGCCACCATGACGACCTCCAGCAACAATGCATCCAGAGTTTTCAAGTACTCCACAATGTTATTGAGGAATCCACCCCCAAGAGCACGTCCGCTGATGGAGGCAGTATGCTGCCCTTCGTTTCTGTGCGATCCGCCGTCAACCCGATTCACTGGGCGGCCCTGAGGGAACGTCTCCAAGGGCAGTGGCAGTCAACATGGATGACCATTCAGATGAGGGAAATGGTGTGGATCCCCTTGACGGGGACTCACCCCCTGAGGACAAGCCGCTACTAGACCCATCTGGGAGAATTACTCTCCAACAGAGGAGCCTCCTAGGTCCCTCTGTACCCACGGAGGAACTAACACTGAGCCGAAACATTATCAAGGGTAAAGAGCCCGTCGGGTCTGTCAAACTCACCGACCCATCAACCTCGGTGTAGAAGGTAGAGGATGATCCCAAGAAAGCCACGCTACACCAACAGCTTGCTGAGCAAAAGAGGCTGGTTGATGAGATCTTGGCCGAACGCATTGCAGAGCGGCGGCCTGACTACGGTAACCCTAGACCAGGACAATAGGGGCAGGAGCACCCACCCCTTGCCTAGATTCCCCCGAGAAACGGCGACCATGTTGCGTTCGCCGATAGGGGAGAGGCCGGAGCCCATGGCAAGAGGTCGCGATATGTTTCGCCGAACCCTCCCGAGCGGCGGGATCACCTGGGGGACCCTGCTCGGTTTCCTCCCGCCGCCCCGAGAGTCACTCCATCAGCAGCCCCGCGAGCTGCTGAGCTTGACTACTGTATTGAAGAGCCTGACAACACACATGTGGATAGAGATCACTATCAGGACAGGAATCCGCATCCGGACGATCTGATGGAAGTACTCATCGCCCTCTTGGAGGCCCTGGAAACTCGGCAGGTGGCAATCCCACCGGACAGTAAGCCATACCTAGCATGGGTGGATGATATGCCTACCTCGCTGGGATTTGGGAACCCCACTTTCTCCCCCTTTAATGGGACCGAAGACCTTCCACAACACCTGGACCACTTCAACTCGAGGTGCGGACCTATGTTAGGGACTCCGGCGCAGCAGGAGGATGCCAAGCTCCGTTGCTTCGTTCAGACACTGGAAGGACCAGCATTTGTCTTGTACAACCAGCTCCCGGTTGTATCTGTGACTAGCTAGGAGGACCTTCGCCGGAAATTTCTCTACAAGTTAAGTTCCACAACCAGGAAGACGAACATTAAAGACCTCTTCAGGTGCAAACAAAGGCTCGACGAGCGGGTCGCGGACTTCATCTCCCAGTGGAAGGGGCTGACGTACTCCCTTGACATGCCACTCACTCAGGAGCAATTAATGACATTGTGTGTAGGGAACGTCAAGGCAGAGCTGGTTCCTTCTCTGATCACTCAGAATTAACCTGGAGGGTTCCGGGACTTCTCAGACAAGGCTCAGCGCCTCGAAGAAGCCCTGCTACAGGGCTGCCAAGCACGCCCGCTGCCTCCTGTAATCTCTGCATGGAGAGCCTCCATAGTCGAGCCCACTGTTGTAGCCCAGATAGAGGCCCCCAGAAACCAAGAGTTGCTACCAGTAAGGCCAGCTCAGCAGCCTCATAGGGGTCCACCCCCACGGGCACAGCCTCCGGCCCAGCAGCGACCGCCTCAAAATCGGCAGGCGCCTCCGCGTAATGCACCACCACCACCTAGGCGAGATAATCAGGCTCTGCCTCCTCGGCCTGATCCTCCGGCCCCTGGTCATGGTCAGCCTCTCAGAGGCCCCTTTCCAGACAGAAGGAATCATACTTACTCGTTTGGCGAGGACCAGGTCCCCGATTATTTCTGTAGCGCCTTGGAGCAGAGGATCGTGTGGCTGCCTGAGTGCCGGAAGCCAGAAGAGGCATGTCTCACTGACCACCCTAACTACTTCCCTTATCACAGGATCCTGGGACACACCATCCAGTGATGCTATGTGTTCAAAGCTTGGCTCCAAGACCAGATTGACAACAACATAGTCAGGTTGGGCCCAGCCCCGGCATAGGTGGCAGGTTTCTTCGTGAGATCAGATGGAAGTAGTGACAACGAGGATGAGTGGGAATAGGTTTCCGACCATGGGTCCCGGAAATATAACGATTGGATGGCCCGTAGGACGGTCGCCCGTTCCCATGGCATCATCCATGCCCACCTGAGTCAGCCAGAGCCCTCAGAGTCTGCGAGCACAGCTTTGGTATCATAGTCCCAGCCTGCCTCTTCCCAGAAGAGAAAGCGGTGGTGCAAGAAGAAAGAACGCGCCCTGCCAGTGCCATCATCTTCCCACACGCTTGGCAATTTTATGCCCCCAGAGATGGGGATCCATCTGAGTCTCCATCCGGTAGTGGATGACTCCTCGAGTGAAAGCCCGGGGTACGCTTCGATTAACACCGTAGAGTTGGTAAATCCCTTTTTGGCTCCCGATGATGAGGAACGCCAGGTGGACCTCCCCAATGTACCCAGCCATCGCCAACGTCGGCAGAGCCGTGGCTACGTGAATCGCCGGGGCACAACAGTCGTCACCTCCAGTCACGCCGTGCATGCTACCGAGACTAGGCAGCAGGCCCAGTACAGAGAGCAGCACAGGCGGCTCCCTCACCTGGTGTCAACAGGTTCGCCTCCACCCCCATTTGTGTTGCTGGATCAGGAAGAACCACCTCGTCCGTGTTGCAACCAGCCCTGCCCTGCCACCAGCCGACTACAGCCTTTCGGTCCTAACATGGCATCCAACTCCTGGTCTTTGGCTAGTGAACAACGAGATGTGCCTAGTACTAGTAAGTCACCGGTCCTGCCGGTAGGGCCCGTCATACGTCCAATCGCATAGCGGCCTCCTATAAGCAGAAGCTCACTTTTGGCTCGAAAGTATGACGTTCTGAAGCACCAAGCCGGCATTCTGGCAAGGCTTTCTATCCTTGAGGCCCTTTTCCTATCGTCTGAAATGCGTGAGGTGCTTTCCGAGGCTCTAAGGATCCCCCTCCGGTTTGAAAGGGAGGTAGCAGCCACAGAACCCTTCCACACCAAGGTGATTGAGGATGCCGAATGCCAGGAGGTTTTCTCGTTTTTCGGTGAAGATGAAGACCTTCCCATACAAGGGCACATCCACCCACTGTACATCACTGGCTAGTTCAATGGTGTGGAATTCCGCCGCTGTCTTGTCGACACGGGTTCTGGGATTAACCTAATCCCAACTCGGACACTGCATAAATTGGGGTTGTCTGAGGATGACTCAACTCCCTCCGACCTCAGGATCTGGGGGTATGACAGGACCGAGCAAACTCCACTCAGCAAGATTCATCTGAAGACCCAGTTCGGGGGCCTAATTTTCAATACCGAATTCATGGTTATCTCTCAGGACACCGCCTACAACGCGTTGATAGGAAGGCCGTGGCTCAACCTTCACGCAATAGTCCCCTCATCGTATCACCAGTGCCTCAAATACTACCTTAAGGGTCGAGTGGGCGTGCTCCAAGAAGATGCGTCTCCGTTTGCCTCTTGTGAAGCCCGTTAACTGGACGCTGACTATTACAAGAGCAAGAACAAGCAGATCCTAGATGGTGAGGTCGAGCCCGCCACTTTCATGAGTGATCCCTAGGCAGGTTTGGATGATGCATATGTCTTCCCAATCCATCAGTTGGAGGCCACGACCCCCGACATGGGGCAGTGCTTTGTTGTCTCGGGTACCAGAGGAAGGCATATTTCTGGGTCTAGGCGACGGTGGGAAATCACCTCATACTCTTACACCAACCAGTCTCAGGTGATCCGCGAGCCTCCTACCCCTTTACGATATCGGGACATTGGGCTCATGGAAACGACAGTACGTCATACATGTCTGTTTCGTCGGGCCGGAATCGATCGGCTCAAGCCAACATGCCACTTCTACTTTGATGTCGTAAAGCATGGCCCCTTTGGCCGAAGTCCAGATGGTATTGGATCAACTGCCTTCGTTGCCATGGTCTCCGTGGTGCATGGGTCTCCTGACGTGATGACCTCTGCTGCCCAAGGCAGCACCATCTTTCCATCAGGGTCTGGCAGCCCCGAAACGACTCCCCCCATGGACGATCCTTCCACAAGAGGAGAGGAGGACATGGAAGATGCTCCTCCTGCTTTTGAGGAGGGCGTCTCCACCACGGTCGACGAGTTAGTATAGGTGAACCTCGGTAGCGAGGCGGACCCGAGACCCACATTGGTCAGTGCCGCTATGGCCCCCGAGGAATGGAAACGATACATAGACTTCCTCAGACAGAACCGTGATGTGTTTTCATGGAGTTATGACGAGATGTCGGGACTAGATCCCCAGGTAGCCATCCACTGCCTTGGCCTCCCAGCAAACCATCATGGGTTCAAGCATCCTCCCTGAATGATGAACCCCTCTCATGGTGCCATGGTTGGGGCCGAAGTTGATAAGATCATCAAGGCCAACTTCGTCAAGGAATTCCAGTACCCCAGGTGGCTAGCCAACATTGTGCTAGTCAGAAATAAGAACAGGAAAATCAGGGATTGCATCGACTTCTGCGATCTCAATCGCCACTACTTGAAGGACGATTTTCCCCTTCCCGTGACAGAGTTGTTGATCGATGCCATGACCGGGTTCCAATAACTCTCATTCATGGATGGTTACTCCGGGTACAACGAGATCTGGATGGCCCCCAAGGATGAAGAGTTCACTGCCTTCAGGGCCCCCCAGGGTACTTTCTGCTACTAGGTTATGCCCTTCGGCCTGAAGAATGCGGGTTCCACCTATCAACGGGCTATGGACCGCATATTCAAGCCGATACTCGGGATGCTGGTAGAGTGTTACATGGAAAACCTTGTGGTTAAATCTCGTCAGCGCCAGGACCACCTCAAAGACCATGAGAAAGTGTTCTGCTTCCTCCGTTCTCGCCACTTGAAGATGAGCCCTTTGAAGTGTGCCTTCGAGGTCACCTCCGGAAAGTTTATTGGCTTCATTGTTAGGTATTGAGGCATCAAGATTGACCCAGAGAAGATCAATTCCATCAGTCAGATGCCTCCCCTGAATAATATTTAGGAGCTTCGAGGCCTCCAAGGCCACATAGCCTATATATGCCAATTCATTGCGAATCTGCCCGGCAAGTGTAACCCCTTTTCTCGGCTCATGATAAAGGTGCCACATATGGATGGAACGAAGAGTGTCAGATCGCTTTTGAGGAAATCAAGCAGTTTCTTCTTCAACCTCTGATCCTGATGCCACCCATTTCCAAAAAAGCCACTGGTCCTTTACGTGACTGACCTGGAGCGATCCCTCGGAGCACTTCTCGCCCAGAAGAACAACGAGGGAAAATATAATAGCCTCTACTACCTTAGCTGCATTCTCATCGACGCGGAAATTAGATATTATTCCATCGAGAATAGCTGCCTGGCGCTCGTATTTTCTATGCAGAAATTGCGGCACTACTTGCAGCACCACGAGGTAAATCTGGTCTCTTGGGTAGACCTGTTGAAATACATCCTGAACCGACCTATGTTGACCAGCCGATTGGCACGATGGGCGGTGATCCTCCAGAAGTTAGACATCATGTTCATACCTTAGAAGGCCGTCCAAGGACATGCGTCGACAGACTTCTTAGTTTCCCACCCAACCTCCGCAGACAAGCCACTGGACTTAGGCTTTCCTGATGAGGCAATCCTCTCAGTCGATCATGCCATCCCATACTGGCAGATGCACTTTTATGGTACCTCCCATAGCCCCACCAGTAGAAGACTCAACGATCCTAGGCTTAACAGAGTGGTCCTGGGTATCGTCTTCATCACCCCGGAGCAAGTCGTTCTGCCATATTCATTCATGTTGTCAGAAGGCTGCACCAACAACGAGGTAGAATATCATGCCCTCATCACTAGCCTCGAGTTGGCTCTCAAGGTTGATATAACGACCCACACTTTACATACATTGTTAATACTTCAAAATTTAAGCACACTTATTACAACATATGACAAAACCACAAAGGACCGTATAGGTATAGTGTCTTTAGAAACTGGGAAACATAAAAAATTGGTTCATAAATCTTCTACAGTGTCTCCCATTTATTTCATCATATCTAGGGTCCCTTTTAGCATATTCTACTTAATATCCATCTTCCTGGCCTGGGGAAAAGAAAACATAAAAGGGTGAGCTCAAATGCTCAGCAAGGGCAAATAAAGGAAATAAAAATCATATCAAATCTTTTTGAAAATCAAAACCTGCAAAAGAGATCATAATATCTTAACATGGAATAAATCATAGAAGTGAAAATGAGATCCCCATAATCATAACATAAAACTTGAAACTTTGTGGCATGCACACATAATCATGGAAAATCATTTCTTGTTAGTCATGACTCATTGCCAAGACTATCTTAGTGGACAAAGTCCCTTTCTGAACCGAGTTCACTCCTCGTTTTAGTCCTGTATCACTGAACCGAAATAACCTTCTGTTCCAGCCATGTCTATCTCATGAGATATAAAATCTTTACCCAATGCATTGGAGGGAGATATAGGTCCCACCCATCTTATAATGAATCCTTTCTTATGTGTGCCACATAATCATAAATCATACATCATCGCATAACCCATGTAATAAAAATGGGATTCTTAAACAACATGACATCATAAAACAATTCATATAAGATAAAGGAATTCATAAAAATAATTCCATCACAACATGATCAAATCAATTTAATAATAGGGATAAAAACAGAACCCTTTATTATCTTAGATGGAAAATAATTTTGATAAAACACTTGAACTCCATTCTTGAGGAAAATATCCTTTCTTCTTCAAAATCATTTTTCCTTTCATAACATGTCATACAACTTTAAAATAAAAGAATTTGATTAAAAATACACTTGAAAACTTTTAAAGGAAGCTTCTTGGAAATAATGTTTTAAAAATCCATTCATGCCGTATAAGTTAAAAAAACATTCTTCGTACTTTTGTCGGAAAAGTCAAAAAAGTACCTCGTACGAAAAACGACAAAAGATTCCTTTCATACATATTACTAAAAACTCACCGAAGGGTAAAAATGGATTTAAACAATTGTAGGTGGATGGAAATAATATTACATATTGATGAAACATGGATGTGAATGATAAAATACACCCCAGTAAATACTTACGAATAAACAATCTCGGATAAAAATGAGATTGTGATATTTCCCTTACCTTAGGTCCAATTTGCTTTGTACGTGTCCGAAGCTCCTGTATAATGGTTTAAATAATGTTATTGACTTATTCCAGAATCATACATACTTATATGATATCATATATGGTCATATTATTAGCTTCTTGTTAGTAATATTTCATTGTTACTTGTTACTCGGGTCTTTATAACTTTTTGTTCTTATGCGTGTTTTGTCGAATAAATTCGTATTATTATCTTTAGGTTATAGATAATTCATTTCCAGAATGGTATTAGTGTATTATATACCATATTCATTCATTCAATTCATTTATATAATAATTATGAAATGAAGATCATGTATAACGAGTCGCATCACATCGTGGAGACGGTATTCCGTACGTACGCACGAGTGATGATATCGTTCCTATGATCGTGGAATTGTATTGGAGTATATATATATATTATTTCAGTATCAATATTACTTCATAATAATCATATGTAGTTACTCATTACACCATTATACCCATCCTTGTAAGGTGATGGTGGAAAATAGATTACACCACGGCGTGGAGACGGTATTCCGTACGTACGCACGCGTGGTGATTTCATTTTTCCGTAGGATGGATAGAAGGTGAATTAGGGTTGTTTCATATTTATAATAACATATCAGTATGTAAGTAATACTGATGTTATTACTTCATCATGAAACAACTAAAGAAGAATAAGTTGAAGAAGAAAGAAATTGAAAAGATCGGTAATGGATATTACCTCTTCTTTGGAACGCCTCTTTGAATCCTCCACTAAAGGAACTAATATTGGTCTTTGGAGAAGACCAGGACCTCTAGGATTATTCTAGGGAAGTGGAGAGGATAAAATGGCAGGGGTTGGCCGAGCTTGAGTGCTCAATTTGGTGTGAGGAGGAGGGGGAGGAGGTGCCCTTTTATAAGGGAGGAGAGGGGCACCTTAGGAATATCTCAAAATATTATTTTATATTAAAGTCAAAATCGGTTTATAATGGTTCCAAAGGGTCTTATTTCGAAGATAAAGTGGGGATGGGTAGAAATCCTATCAACCAATAGGATTTAGACAAGTTTAGGGTATTATTTTAACCTTATCAATTAGATTTAACTCTAAGTTAAATAATTTAACTTTTACCATGTCTTTTTGTTTTCTTTCACTATATGGTTAATACACTTACTATAACATGCCAAACGAACCCCAAATTGTTTATTATTAAAATATATATCCTTATCTAAGTCATTTGGCCGAACCTTAGATTTTTAGGAATACAATAACAATTAATAATATAATATTTGATTTAAAAACTATTTTGTGTCAATTTTGACACTATTTGATATATGATTTTTTTGAAAGTCATAACAGAATTATATGTTCGAACCAAGTTGATTAAATCAACACCAATATATCATAGTAACCTATAAAATTAGTGGAATTCATAAAAAGTCTCAAATTACATTTATTTTGGTGTTTATAACATCAATTATGTCAATATTTCATTAATAAGATAATTACTGCATCATCATTATGTCATAAATAAATTAAATTATTTAATGTCTAAAAATTACAAATAAAATATCATCATGTAGGAAATCTTTTAAGCTTTATAATGAATATTTACAATCGAATTTATCTTATGTATAACCCCATATTAAAAAAAATTTACTTATTAAACTTTGATTTTAACTATTTTAACCCTTCTTTAAATAAATTAATAATAAATGTCCTAATCTAATCCAAGTGGGCCTAAATGGTCATATTTTATTCCTAAGTTTGTTTTTGGTCGAATTACACTTGTCCAATAGAATTAGAACATGTGTTAGGGTAATATTAATATCATATTTACCCTTAGTTACCCTATTTACTATTAACCGCGGTAAAAAAAAGTAAAAAGTTACTATTCACCAAAAAATTATTTTCATCTCATTGAACCACATTTTAGTCCTTGATATTAACCGTGTCTCTCGGATTTTCGAAATTCCAATCACAGAAGCGGTAAAATTAAGTTTTATGCAAAATTCAGTTTTTAACCTACCACTTAGTGGTTTCACTATTCATCAAAAATTGAAAGTTTTCAGAAAAATACCAAAATTTCACCCTAGGCTAATTTCGATATTCTGAGTCCAAAAATGAAGTCCATTTTGAAAAATAAAATTTATAAAATTTCAAAAAGTGGTTATTACTATTCATAACGGCTAGTTTTAATAGCATATTGTTGTTTAGTGAAACTCGGTATTGCGTACGACGCAAGCTATCGAGGAAGGTCGCGATTGTGTGTAAAGCAAGTCAAGCAACTGTTGTGTAGAAAAAGATTCCTTTGATAATTTATATAACATAAAATTCTCGGGTGTTACATTCTACCCCCCTTAAAAAGAATTTCGCCCTCGAAATTCGTCACTTTGTAACAAACAGATGAGGATACTTCTCCCTCATCATATCCTCAAGCTCCCATGTAGCTTCTTCAAGTTGGTGGTTCCTCCATAAAACTTTCACCAAGCGAGTGGTCTTGTTTCGTAGGACTTTTTGGCTACGATCCAGAATCTCTATCGGCTGTTCTTCATAAGAAAGATCTTGCTCCAGCGGTACAACTTCTGAGCTGAGTACATGTGAAGGATCTGGTATGTACTTTCTCAGGAGAGATACATGGAACACATCGTGAACTTGAGAGAGATTCGGTGGAAGCGCCAATCGGTAAGCTACCTTCCCAACACGATCCAGTATTTCGAAAGGACCGATATATCTAGGGCTCAACTTCCCCTTCTTTCCAAATCTCATAACCCTCTTCCAGGGAGATATTCGTAAGAACACTTTATCACCCACTTCAAACTCTAGGTCTTTTCTTCGGTTGTCGGCATAACTTTTCTGTCGACTCTGAGCTGCTCTTATGTGTTGTTGAATAGTTCTGACGTTTTCTGCCATTTCATCAACGAGATCAGGTCCTAATAGCTTTGTTTCCCCAACTTCATCCCAACAAGTTGGAGTCCTGCATTTCTTTCCATAGAGAGCTTCATAAGGAGCCATCTGAATACTGGAGTGAAAGCTATTATTATAAGAAAATTCTACCAAAGTTAGGTGTTGATCCCAACCTCCTTTGAAATCCATAGAGCAAGCTCTCAACATATCTTCTAGGGTTTGAATTGTTCTCTCAGATTGACCGTCTGTCTGGGGATGATAAGCAGTGCTGAAACTCAACTCTGTATCCAGAGTATGCTGAAGACTTCGCCAGAACTTCGAGGTAAATCTCGGATCCCGATCAGATATAATATAAAGTGGTACTCCATGCAATCTTACCACTTCCTTTACATATATCCTGGAAAGCTGATCTAGAGAGAAATCCTCTCTAATAGCAATGAAGTGTGCAGACTTTGTAAGACGATCAACTATGACCCAGATATCATTATTGCCTTTGGATGTTTTAGGAAGTCCTGTGACAAAGTCCATAGTGATGTTTTCCCATTTCCATTCGGGTATGGGTAATGGTTGTAACATCCCCTTAGACTTCTGTCTCTCAGCTTTAACTTGTTGACAAACCAAGCATCGAGAGACATATTCAGCAACATCTCTTTTCATGCCATCCCACCAGAAGTACTCTTTCAGGTCCCTATACATCTTCGTGCCTCCAGGATGAATAGAGAATGAAGAACTATGAGCCTCATCCAGCAGCTCCTTCTTTAATTCGGGGATGGGAGGAACACAAACCCGATTCCTGAACTTTATTATCCCATCACAATCAAGGTTGAATTCAGGAACATTTCTCACCTTCTTTTGTAACTCGACATCTTCTTTCTGTGCCTCTTTAATCTTCACATGTATAGATGGTTGAACATTCATTTGAGAAAGATAAGATTTTTCCCCTTCCATTATAATTCCAAGATCCATCCTTTGTAAATCCATAAATATTGGATCTTTTGTGATCCTCATCATGGATAAACTAGCATGGTCTTGTCGACTTAATGCATCTGCCACCTTGTTTGCTTTCCCAGGGTGGTAATGGATTGAGCAGTCATAATCCTTAATCAGATCCAACCATCTTCTTTGACGCATATTCAACTCCTTTTGTGTGAAAATATACTTTAAACTTTTATGATCAGTATAAATATCACACCTTTCACCATAAAGGTAATGCCTCCAAATCTTTAATGCAAATATTACCGCAGCCAACTCCAAATCATGTGTTGGGTAATTTTTCTCATGGATTTTCAACTGTCGTGAGGCATAAGCTATCACCATATCATTTTTCGTAAGAACACACCCCAATCCCTTCTTGGATGCATCACTGTAGATCACAAACCTTTCTCCACTACAAGGCAGTGTGAGCACAGGTGCACTGGATAACCTTCTTTTCAACTCCTTGAAATTCTCTTCACATTCCTCTGTCCAGACAAACTTAACTCCTTTCCGAGTCAACTTGGTGAGTGGATTAGATAATCGTGAAAAATCTTTTACAAAACGTCGATAATATCCAGCCAAACCAAGAAAACTTCGGATCTCAGTTACTGTTGTTGGTCTTGACCATCTTTCGATAACCTCTGTTTTTGCTGGATCCACAGATAACCCCTCTTTTGAGATTATATGACCCAAAAATGCAACTTTTTGAAGCCAAAATTCACACTTGGTAAATTTGGCATAAAGCTTCTCCTTTCTCAGGGTCTTCAATATAATTCTCAAGTGATCTTCATGCTCTTCCTTGCTCTTTGAATAGACAAGAATATCGTCTATAAAGACTACCACAAATTGATCAAGATAGTCTCTTAAGACTCTATTCATTAGATCCATGAAGATAGCAGGGGCATTAGTAAGACCAAATGGCATCACTATAAATTCATAGTGTCCATACCTTGTACGGAAAGCCGTCTTTGGTATATCCTCCCTTTTGACCCTTAATTGATGATACCCTGAACGAAGATCAATCTTGGAAAAGTATTGAGCTCCGCGTAGTTGGTCAAATAAGTCATCAATGCGTGGGAGAGGATATTTGTTCTTGATAGTGATCTTGTTAAGTTCTCGATAATCAATGCAGAGTCTCATTGATCCATCTTTCTTCTTAACAAATAGAACAGGTGCTCCCCAAGGTGACGCACTAGGGCGTATGAATCCCTTATCAAGATTCTCTTGGAGTTGCTTCTTCAATTCCTGCAACTCAATTGGGGCCATTCTATAAGGTGTCTTTGAAATAGGCAAAGCACCCGGTACGAGTTCTATTGAAAACTCAACTTCACGATTTGGTGGAAGACCCGGCAATTCCTCCGGAAAGACATCATCAAACTCCCGTAGAATGGGCATATTCTTAATCGTGAGTTTCTCACCAACCATTTGAGATAAATAACCTTCATTTAGTGGTATCAAGACCCATAAGATGGAAGAAATTTCCACTGGAAGGTTATATTCATCCTTGCATCGATAGACGATCGTAGATTGATCTGGAATATGAAATGTGACTTCCCTTCTTTGGAAATTGATATGAGCTCCATGTAGAGAAAGCCAATCCATGCCAAGAATCACATCAAATTCCACTAAAGGAAGGATCACAAGATTTGCAGGAAGCACTTTCCCACAAACTTCGATCGGAGAAGAATTATAAACTTTTGATGCGATTGATGTGCCATTAGGTGTTGTCACAGCTAACTCAACATCTAATTGTTGAGGTAATACGGTGATACCCTTAGAAAATTCTTCAGAAATAAAAGAGTGGGTGGATCCAGAATCAAATAAAACATTTGCTACTTTAGAGTGGATGGTAAGTGTACCTTTCACCACATCGTTATCGTACTCCACATCGCTGATAGAAATTGCATGTGACTTTCCTTTGTCTTTAGCCTTAAGAGTTTGTTGACGTCGACCATCATCATCAACCCTTGGATTTGGGCATTGATTGGCATAATGCCCCATCTCCTTGCACTTGAAACATTGAAGTGTAGTAGGTTCATTCTGTGTATCCCTTCCTTTGTTTGCATCATTAGACATCTTCTTCCCATTATCACGGCATTCAAATGCCCGATGACCTTCCTTTCCACATTTAAAACATTTACTTGTCCCTTTAAGACAACTCCCTCCATGTTTCTTTCCACACTTTGAGCATAATGGAAAGTTCATCTTCTTTTCAGTGTGCTCTTTAGAGTTTCCTTTGAATTCCATCTTCCTCTTCTTATCAAACCCATGTGACTGATGGGTTACTCCAATCTCCATCTCGACTTTTAGAGCACATCGAACGATTTCCTCGTAGCTATTGAAGTCCCTTATGGCTAACGCCCTTCGAAGACTTGGTTTTAAGACACTAAAGAATAGATCGATCTTACTCTCAGGTTGGATAATAATACCAGAAGCATACCTTGCAAGTCTTGTAAAATTTGCTTCATAGGTACTAACAGATTCATCATCCCTTTGCTTCAGTTCAAGAAACTCTTTCTCCATCTTTGTTCGGAGAATACGAGGGAAGTACTTATTGAAAAATAAGTTCTTGAACTCGTCCCATTCCATAGACTCAATTTCATCCCTTTGCCTCGTATTCTTAACAAGATTCCACCATTGATCAGCATCTCCTTCCAAACGGTACACTGCTAGGATGACTTTATCATGCTCAGAACATTGAAGAACTGAAAATATCTTTTCAGTAGTACTAATCCATTGTTCAGCAACTAATGGATCAGTAGACCCGCTGAAAGAAGGTGGACGCTGCCTCATGAAGGATTCAACAGAATGTTGCTCCCTCCTTTGCTCGTTTGGAAGTCCTGCATGATTCATAGCTTGAGAAAGTTGTGTGAGCATGGCTACAAGATTTTGCATTCCTGCTCCCATATCGTTTGGTTGCTCAGGGGGACAATCATTGCATTGCCCATCGCATTCCGCATTAACACGGTTCCTTCGGGTTCCAGCCATTGACTAAAACCAAGAAGAATAGTGTGAGCAACACTAATTATAATAGGAAAACCACATAATTCAAGAATAAAATTTTCATGCTTAAGGTCTTATCCTAGGTTATTCAAGGACATTTCTAAAACACTAAGATTGTGTTCTATGCTTAGACTTATCCTTAGGGTTCTTACTAAGGCTTTCACATCCTAGTTCCCAAAGGTTGACTATACCTTTCCTCTGATACCAACTATAACGACCCACACTTTACATACATTGTTAATACTTCAAAATTTAAGCACACTTATTACAACATATGACAAAACCACAGAGGACCGTATAGGTATAGTGTCTTTAGAAACTGGGAAACATAAACAACTGGTTCATAAATCTTCTACAGTGTCTCCCATTTATTTCATCATATCTAGGGTCCCTTTTAGCATATTCTACTTAATATCCATCTTCCTGACCTGGGGAAAAGAAAACATAAAAGGGTGAGCTCAAATTCTCAGCAAGGGCAAATAAAGGAAATAAAAATCATATCAAATCTTTTTGAAAATCAAAACCTGCAAAAGAGATCATAATATCTTAACATGGAATAAATCATAGAAGTGAAAATGAGATCCCCATAATCATAACATAAAACTTGAAACTTTGTGGCATGCACACATAATCATGGAAAATCATTTCTTGTTAGTCATGACTCATTGCCAAGACTATCTTAGTGGACAAAGTCCCTTTCTGAACCGAGTTCACTCCTCGTTTCAGTCCTGTATCACTGAACCGAAATAACCTTCCGTTCCAGCCATGTCTATCTCATGAGATATAAAATCTTTACCCAATGCATTGGAGGGAGATATAGGTCCCACCCATCTTATAATGAATCCTTTCTTATGTGTGCCACATAATCATAAATCATACATCATCGCATAACCCATGTAATAAAAATGGGATTCTTAAACAACATGACATCATAAAACAATTCATATAAGATAAAGGAATTCATAAAAATAATTCCATCACAACATGATGAAATCAATTTAATAATAGGGATAAAAACAGAACCCTTTATTATCTTAGATGGAAAATAATTTTGATAAAACACTTGAACTCCATTCTTGAGGAAAATATCCTTTCTTCTTCAAAATCATTTTTCCTTTCATAACATGTCATACAACTTTAAAATAAAAGAATTTGATTAAAAATAAACTTGAAAACTTTTAAAGGAAGCTTCTTGGAAATAATGTTTTAAAAATCCATTCATGCCGTATAAGTTAAAAAAAACATTCTTCGTACTTTTGTCGGAAAAGTCAAAAAAGTACCTCGTACGAAAAACGACAAAAGATTCCTTTCATACATATTACTAAAAACTCACCGAAGGGTAAAAATGGATTTAAACAATTGTAGGTGGATGGAAATAATATTACATATTGATGAAACATGGATGTGAATGATAAAATACACCCCAGTAAATACTTACGAATAAACAATCTCGGATAAAAATGAGATTGTGATATTTCCCTTACCTTAGGTCCAATTTGCTTTGTACGTGTCCGAAGCTCCTGTATAATGGTTTAAATAATGTTATTGACTTATTCCAGAATCATACATACTTATATGATATCATATATGGTCATATTATTAGCTTCTTGTTAGTAATATTTCATTGTTACTTGTTACTCGGGTCTTTATAACTTTTTGTTCTTATGCGTGTTTTGTCGAATAAATTCGTATTCTTATCTTTAGTTTATAGATAATTCATTTCCAGAATGGTATTAGTGTATTATATACCATATTAATTCATTCAATTCATTTATATAATCATTATGAAATGAATATCATGTAGAACGAGTTGCATCACATCGTGGAGACGGTATTCCGTACGTACGCACGAGTGATGATATCGTTCCTATGATCGTGGAATTGTATTGGAGTATATATATATATTATTTCAGTATCAATATTACTTCATAATAATCATATGTAGTTACTCATTACACCATTATACCCATCCTTGTAAGGTGATGGTGGAAAATAGATTACACCACGGCGTGGAGACGGTATTCCGTACGTACGCACGCGTGGTGATTTCATTTTTCCGTAGGATGGATAGAAGGTGAATTAGGGTTGTTTCATATTTATAATAACATATCAGTATGTAAGTAATACTGATGTTATTACTTCATCATGAAACAACTAAAGAAGAATAAGTTGAAGAAGAAAGAAATTGAAAAGATCGGTAATGGATATTACCTCTTCTTTGGAACGCCTCTTTGAATCCTCCACTTAAGGAACTAAGATTGGTCTTTGGAGAAGAACAGGAACTCTAGGATTATTCTAGGGAAGTGGAGAGGAGAAAATGGCAGGGGTTGGCCGAGCTTGAGTGCTCAATTTGGTGTGAGGAGGAGGGGGAGGAGGTGCCCTTTTATAAGGGAGGAGAGGGGCACCTTAGGAATATCTCAAAATATTATTTTATATTAAAGTCAAAATCGGTTTATAATGGTTCCAAAGGGTCTTATTTCGAAGATAAAGTGGGGATGGGTCGAAATCCTATCAACCAATAGGATTTAGACAAGTTTAGGGTATTATTTTAACCTTATCAATTAGATTTAACTCTAAGTTAAATAATTTAACTTTTACCATGTCTTTTTGTTTTCTTTCACTATATGGTTAATACACTTACTATAACATGCCAAACGAACCCCAAATTGTTTATTATTAAAATATATATCCTTATCTAAGTCATTTGGCCGAACCTTAGATTTTTAGGAATACAATAACAATTAATAATATAATATTTGATTTAAAAACTATTTTGTGTCAATTTTGACACTATTTGATATATGATTTTTGTGAAAGTCATAACAGAATTATATGTTCGAACCAAGTTGATTAAATCAACACAAATATATCATAGTAACCTATAAAATTAGTGGAATTCATAAAAAGTCTCAAATTAAATTTATTTTGGTGTTTATAACATCAATTATGTCAATATTTCATTAATAAGATAATTACTGCATCATCATTATGTCATAAATAAATTAAATTATTTAATGTCTAAAAATTACAAATAAAATATCATCATGTAGGAAATCTTTTAAGCTTTCTAATGAATATTTACAATCGAATTTATCTTATGTATAACCCCATATTAAAAAAAATTTACTTATTAAACTTTGATTTTAACTATTTTAACCCTTCTTTAAATAAATTAATAATAAATGTCCTAATCTAATCCACGTGGGCCTAAATGGTCATATTTTATTCCTAAGTTTGTTTTTGGTCGAATTACACTTGTCCAATAGAATTAGAACATGTGTTAGGGTAATATTAATATCATATTTACCCTTAGTTACCCTATTTACTATTAACCGCGGTAAAAAAAAGTAAAAAGTTACTATTCACCAAAAAATTATTTTCATCTCATTGAACCACATTTTAGTCCTTGATATTAACCGTGTCTCTCAGATTTTCGAAATTCCAATCACAGAAGCGGTAAAATTAAGTTTTATGCAAAATTCAGTTTTTAACCTACCACTTAGTGGTTTCACTATTCATCAAAAATTGAAAGTTTTCAGAAAAATACCAAAATTTCACCCTAGGCTAATTTCGATATTCTGAGTCCAAAAATGAAGTCCATTTTGAAAAATAAAATTTATAAAATTTCAAAAAGTGGTTATTACTATTCATAACGGCTAGTTTTAATAGCATATTGTTGTTTAGTGAAACTCGGTATTGCGTACGACGCAAGCTATCGAGGAAGGTCGCGATTGTGTGTAAAGCAAGTCAGGCAAGTGTTGTGTAGAAAAAGATTCCTTTGATAATTTATATAACATAAAAGTCTCGGGTGTTACAGTTGACGTACCCCATCTGTATGTGAAAGGGGACTCTGAGCTAGTCATCAAGAAGGTCAATGGTGACTATGCTGTTAGAAAGACAGAACTCGTGCCATTATTAGAGTTCACCCTTCGTCTAATGGCTAAGTTCCCCTCCCAGCCAGAGGTAATTCACATTCCCCGGTTGTAGAACAGTCGAGCAGATTCTTTGGCCAGCCTGGCCACATCACTTGCGGAGCCCGATCAAGATGACCTAATCATCCACGTGGTGCACCGGAGAGTCATTGCTTCTATTATTCCAGAGTGCGATCGTGGCACATGAGTGAACCATCTCACCGCTGGTTCTCCTATGTCAGGATCCTCGGGGGATTTAGGCATGGTGATCGAGACAGTTCCTGACTAGAGGATTCCCTTGGTTGAATATCTCCAGCACGGAAATCTTCCACTGGACCGAGCCAAGCGAGAACGAATCCGACGCCGCGCGCCTTAGTTCACCCTTCAAAGCGGTCCCAACCTTGAGCAGCTCCTTTACAAGTGCGGGTTTGATGGTGTTCTCCTATGTTGTCTTCAAGGAGTCGAGATTACATAGGTCATGCAAGAAGTGCACGCCGGTTCCTGTGGTGCCCACCAGGCCGGGTCGCAGTTGTCTCACCAGATTCGGAGGCTGGGATTCTTCTGGCCCTCCATGATCTACGACTGCATCGAGTATGCCAAGAGGTGTCATGTGTTCCAAGTTCATGCCAACTTTGTACATCGGCCACCAGAGCCTCTCCATACTACCAAGTATCCTTGGCCCTTTGCAGTCTGTGGGTTGGATGTCATAGGGCCTCACCCGCCGACGATGACCCGCGAGTGCCGGTTCATCTTAACCGCTATAGATTTCTTCTCAAAGTGGGCAGAGGAAATCCTGCCTAGGGAAGTCAAGGCCTATTATATCGCTAACTTCATGAGCTCCAATATCATCTATCGGTTTGGAGTACCTCGCGCAATCCTCACGGATAACGGAACCAACTTCTGAGTAGCCGTGATGAAGAAATTGTATGCTAAGTACAAAATTCTCTCTAACCAAACCTCCCACTACCATGCGCAGGCGAATGGACAGATTGAGGCGTTCAACAAAACCCTCTCTAAAATTCTGCAAAAGGTGGTTGGTCAGAACAAGAAATGTTGGTTGGACAAGCTCCCCAACGATCTCTGGGCTTATAGGATGACGACTCGTAACTCCACCCAGGTGACTCCGTATTACCTGGTATATGGAGCTGAGGCCGTCCTGCCCATCGAGATCCAGTTTCCCTCATTGCGCATGGCGGTCTACGACCAACAAGCACCAGATAGAGTTTCTGAAATCCATCTAGCCGAATTGGAAGCACTAGACGGAAGTAGGCTTCACGCTTTACATAACTTGGAAAGGAATCAGAGCAGGATGGATCGAGCTTTCAATAAAAAGGTTCGCCTCCGCTCCCTCCTTCAAGGTGACCTGGTGATGGCTCTCAGAGTGCCAATGATTCCCGGCAGGAAACCACCCAAGTTGGAGCCCAAATGGGAGGGACCTTTTATTGTCCATAAGGTCTATCCTAATGGCGCTTATTCCCTGGTAACTATGGATGGTGAGCGCATAACTCCTCCCACCAACACCAGGTTCCTCAAGAAGTACATTGCCTAAGCCTCCTGTGGTCCTGCATGACCTTAAACTGTGTGGTTCCGCATGACCTTAAACTGCACCCGGTCCTGCACGACCCTAAACTGCACTAGGGTCCGAGCTCTAAGACCTAAAACTAAGATCCTCCGGTGGTCCTACATGACCTTAAACTGTGCGGTCCCGCATGACCTTAAACTGCAGTCGGTCCTACATGACACTAAACTGCACCAGGGTCCGAGCTCTAAGACCTAAAACTAAGATCCTCCTGTGGTCCCACATGACCTTAAACTGCACCCGGTCCAGCATAACCTCAAACTACATTTTTCCCTACATCTGGGCTCTTTGGTCCGAGTTCTAGGAACTAAAAATAAGATCCATATTTCGTCCAACATGACGTTAAACTGTTCTTTTAGAACTACATGAGGATTGATTCCCATCCTTATGGGATACATAGGACTTCCTGAACACCTAGATGTCAGGTCCAGCCTCATATCTTAGGAGATCCCACGATCTCATGGTTGCCAAGGTGTTTAGCATTACACCCCCTTTTCCCGGGGATCCACCATCTTTTGGATGCTCTCAGACTGAGACTTTTACCCTTTCCAGTGGTTTTCTAATGTGTTCAGAGTACTCTGGTCTAGGACCTGGAGTGTCCGATTCGACTTAGGCAAGTTCCATCCACTTGACAAGCTTTTTGTTCCCCTTCATTCAGGCCCCCATAATCCTTCACACCCAGAGGTACCCCCAAGAACTACCTGGATACAACGCCTAAGGTCTCTCCTACCATCACGGGCCAACTCCCCCGAGGGTTTCAGACAACAAATTGATACAAATCCCGCGTTGCGAATATGGTCAGCGGTTGATGCTCATTTGTTTTCCCCCATGGATAACACGACAGGATGTTGTGTTGCGAACATGGTCAGTAGTAATCCTCAGTCATCATGTCGGCTTCTCCGGGCCCTGAATGTTGGTTGCATGATTCATATTATGTTCCGCCCCACCGTGTCAAGGTGGAATCTCGACACTCCTTGTACTAACCCTCGGTACACCCACACACTTCAGCAGACCAAGCTGCATAACAGTGTCTCTCGGGGCTCCCACAATCTGAGCGCTAGAGTATGTTCCTGGGTTTCTTCTTTATAAGTTGTGTGCATCTTGAACCTCATCCACATGGGAAATGAGGAGTTGCCCGGACATTGTGTTTCGGGCCCAGGATAGCTGGGAGCTAGCATCTCCTGTCCCCCTCCTGATGGTTGGAACCTCACCGGCCCCTTGGCTCGAGGCTCCTCTCTCGGAATCGCGCGAAGTGATAGTATAGGATTACGCCCTCACCCGCATCAGGTATGCTTTATCGCATTGTTTTTGTTCCCCCAGGTCCAAGCCATACGGCCTTAAACTGTGCTGTTAGTCCAAGACATATGAACTTAAACTGTGCTGTCAGTCCAAGCCATACGTCCTTAAACTGTGTTGTTGGTCCAAACCATATGACCTTAAACTGTGCGGTTGGTCCAAACCATATGACCTTAAACTGTGCCGTTGGTCCTACCATGAGACCTTAAACTGTGATGATAATGTCCTTGCCGCACGACAAAAAATGGCACTTCATTGTGATGACCTCTCCATGGGGGACATCACGCCAGGTATTGGTCAATTATCATGCCACTTGTCAACGCCTATTATGGCTTGATTATTGTGGAGATTCTAGGAATTTCTACCCTAGTCCAGTCACCCCACAAAAGAAAAACCATTTACCTTCATGAACAAACAAGATATATCAAATGTCGCTTCTTTTGGTGCGAGGGCTAGACCCGCACGACTCCGTCGTCCTTTGCACAGGCGCCACATCGTGCCATGCTGCCTTTCAAGAACTATGTATGGATTGATTCTCATCCTTATGAGATACGTAGGAGCTCCTGGGAACTTCCCCACAGGCCCAACCAAACTTTTTGTGCTTGGTCTCTCGGCCAAAAAGTGTCCCTGGGAGCACATAGTAAGCAGGGCTTTGCCCCATTCACGTTGGGTTTTGCAATCGCTTTACTGTGTGTCTCTCATTCCCCTTCTCCTTTGGTCTGAGTTCTAAGACCTAAAACTAAGATCCTTTCTATGGAATTCAACAACTCACTCTCTCTTGTGGGATTGTACGGTGTGGTATGGGACTATGTCCTCATTCACGTCAGGTTACTCGCTGTGTCGCGCCTATCCCCAGATGAGATGTGTCCCTCATCCCACATGACGTTAAACTGTATTTCGTCTAACATGATGTTAAACTGTGCTTCTAGAACTATGTGTGGCTTGATTCTCATCATAATGAGATACATATGAACGCCCGAACATTTTGTTTTGGGTCCAGCCCCAGGGATTACCAAACCCCATCCCTCCTTATTGTTGGCCTCTCGGTCTGACTTCTTGGGAAGTGGTGTAATCGGGACATCTACCCCAAATAAGTTCGGGATGGCCCATGGTAATAAAGGGAAGCGGCAGTTCTCTCGCCAAAGAGGTCCTGACTGAATATTGGGACAACCCGTGATTAGGTCGGTACGTCCGCCTAATGCGCCTTCGCCACGGTGGCGCAATTTCGGGAGTGTTGGACTCTGTTCGAACAAACCACCACTCCACCTTCCACGCTTTTCGTGCCTCATTATTCGGATCCTCATTCCCTTTCATGTTCGATGGGACCCCCTAACAGTATGGTCTGCCTACTGTCCTGGGCCAACGTTCCGGAGGACTAGTCAGGTTTAACGAGACCCACTAACAGTATGGATGATAGACTTTGGTCCGCCTGCTGCCACAATATGGATGATAGACCTTTGGTCCGCCTATTGTAGCAATATGGATGATAGACCTATGGTCCACCTGCTGTCTTGGGCCAACGTTCCGGAAAACGGACCGACGATATTTGAGTTAGGACCCATGTTGCGAACATGGTCAGTGGTCAACCCTCATTTATTGTCCCCATTCCAGGCCACACATGATATGGATGCTGTGTTTCCACCACGGTTAACAGTTATCCTCCATCATCGCGCCCCATAGTGTTCCGAATTTGGGCAGCGTGATTCACCTTTCCTCTCCATCTCCGTATGTTCAGATGGATTTCAATGCCCCCGAAATTTCCCCGCTCGTGTGTCAGAGCACATTGAGAAGGTGATATATCAATCGGTCTGAGGTCTCCTCAGAAATCCAGGCCCAATTTTGGATTCCTGAAGCTTGGTCAATGCCCCATTTTTGGACGAAATGATAGCACGAGTATCCTTTGCTTCTCGCATTGGGTGTGACCCACAGGAGCTTAGGGATGAGTTGTTATTCGTTTCGGAATTATGGTTGAGCATATTAAACCAAGGTTAAAAATGAATGGATTTGGGCATGTATTTGATTGAGATGATGAGCAGTACAAGCAGGAAGTTCATGGGGTGGCCAAAACAAATCCCTTAAGGATCAGCATGCTGAATCTCTCTTTCCAGTGCTGCTACCCTTTGGATGGTAATCTACAGGACCAGTTCTGGCTCCTTGAAGACTCTCTCCTCATCAACCGCCGCAAAGCGCAGCTCATCAATCCTGGATTATGCCTACGCCCGTTCGGTTCGAAGTACGGTCATCTGGTGACTTGCCTCCATCAGTTGTTCTTACGCGTCGGCAAGCTGGGTCATTAGTTTCTCCACAAGGTCAGAGCATGTTGCAATGAAGGCCTCTTTAACTTCCGCCTTCACTTCGAGGTGACAGACTTCCCGCTCCGCCCACAGAAACGCTTGGGTGCTCGCCGATCTTTCCCAACACTGGGCAACGTCGGTGCGCCGACTGCTCTCATGTATATTCTCAGCCATGTAATCATGGACCGTCAGATGATGGTGCTGATCATCAGTCCTTCCGGCGCACAGGGAGCGCAGCCAGGTCTGGAGTGATCCCATCCGCCTCAACCAATCCAACTGGGGATGTCTGAGAAAGCACTGGATACACATCCACCCTTTGTGCCATGTCATCCGGCTCTCCTCGGCTGCCTCTGAGTCCGAGTCATCTATCTCCTTAGGGTCAGCGGGTCGGTACATAGGGAATGCAGCCAGCAGATCGGCAGCATGATCTGCCCCAGGGACGCCTTCGTGAGGAATAAGATCCTCGACATCCGGGAGACCTTCCTCTCTCACCCCAGCAGCAACGATGCCTCCATCATCTTCCGACCTTTCCTCAAGAATAGATCCACTGATGTCCGTGTCCCCTTGCTCACCAATTGCTGGGGCCGACTCAGTGTAGGGAGCATGTTCTGAATGAGGTGGTATGTCCTCCACTGGTCCACTCATGGATGGCCCGAGATCCACAACCTGATGAGCCTCTAATGTGGAGATCACTGCAGAAGGCGTACACTGATTAGTTGGTATCTTTGGATACCAAGCGCCAGTAGTGAAGCGTGAGACTTATAGTAGTCCAAAGCATCAGTCTCCAGTGTTCCGGCCACTGCAGGAGCCGCCGTAATGGGAGACCCCTCTGCGCTTGTTAATTCAATGATGGGTGTCAGATCCCCATCATGTCCCACCGGTTCCTCTCCTCCCTCCTCTAGTGGGGACGCCCGTCCAACACTATGCCGCTCCTGAGTGAGGCAGAGAGATGGTTGGGAAATTGGAAAGGAGAATGGATGAAGAAATAAAATGAATGAAGATAGAGACAGACCTCGAGTGTCTCGGTTATGTCAAGATCAGAGCCGACAATCTCACCACTCTCTTAGAGACTCCCATGGTAGGTCGCCCCTTGTGACCCCTCATCTTCGGGTTCTACTTCTTCTTCATATTCTCCTTCGCCTTTGTCTTCTCTGGTCTCCCCCCCTCTGACTCCTCGTCACTATCGCCTTCTCCCAGTGACATCACTTCCGGATCATGCTTCTGGATGAGCATCACCTTCACTAGGAAAGGTTTCTCCGCATGCCAACCCCTTTGGCATGTGTATGTGTCCATGGCCATCAAATAAGCATGCCGCCGATGGAAGTTCACCAGGTCGGTAACTCGAATGAGCATGACCTCTGGTAGTTGGATCCCATTTTGCATGATCTTCTACCAGACAACTTCAACGCTCAGCGATTTCCGCAGGGTCATCCAGGCCGACCACAATGCCGGGAAAATTGCATCTTGGGAAGGTTAGAGCATGTATATTATCTATTTCTCGGGCAGTTCCCTGGCCGCCTCATGTGACCCCCATGGGAAATGAGGTCGCGGTGGTGCTATGTGATGTTCCTGCTACTGAAGTCCCGGACTGCGCATGCCTCGCTGCCTGACACACCCTTGGTTCCCCCTTCTGGCAGCACCTTTCCTTCTTTCTCGTCGCCCAGTTTCCGCATGACTAAACTCGAGTTTCCGGACTCGCTTGCGTAAAATCCCCTCAGGGTACGCGATGGTCCAGTGTTCGACATACTCGGTTGCTAGGCCATCATCAACCCTGGTGGGAGGAAGAGTAATGACATCGCCAGAGCCGAAGGTGGTAAACATCAACCACATATGGCGCAGAACGCAGGGATTATTATCCTTCCAGACATCCGTGAATACCTTCTTCGGCATTCGTTGGAGGCACACAAACTGCCTGGCAAACTGGGATGGCACGTAAGGCTCGCAGATCACCTTCCCGTTGATCCGAGCCACGAGAACCCCGCCCTGAATGCTCTGGAAATACTCCTTCTGTTCCAGAGAGCCTCGCCCGTTGTCCACTATCTGGCCGACCGGGGTGGGGAATGGGATGAAATGGATGTTGTTGTGGTTTCCAATGTGGATTCTCATGCCCTCCTCATTGAGCGTCATCAGCGCCACTCCTGTGATGTTCAGAAAGGACGGTCACAGGCGTTTTCCCGGAAGACGGATGGCGTTTGGGAAAGTGTACCCACCAAGGTGAGCCGCCACCCAGCCGTGGAAGATCTGGAAGGGGAAACGTACTCTCCGAGGCGACCCCCCTCGTGAGATGCGTCCCAAGATGGCGTACAACTTGGCCAGTATGGGGATGACCAAGTTGAACCGTTTGTTGGTGGCCATGGTACCCACCATCACCAGTGTTGCTGGATGGACGCCCATCCTCGCGTCCCGCACCGGCAGGAGGCACCCGCTCAGGAAGGCGGCAAGGAACCCGACATACCGTATATTCAGGTCCTGGGCCTCAATGACGCGATAACCCCATGATTGGTATTGCCCTGCCTTCAGGGTCCGCCAGTATGACCCATCCCTGCTCCTCTGAGCCGCGTTTGGGCACCATTTACCCCGTCCTGACATCTTGACGGACGGATCCTTCTCAAGGAACAGGCTGAACCAGCCCTTGTAGGAAATTTCTTTTAGGAAGTCCTTGACCCCCAGCCTCTCTTTGGCCAGCTCCAATAGGTTCCACATCAGCATAGGCGTCCGTGACCTGTCTTTCCAAGTGTTCTTTGGAGGAACGAACTCGTCGTATTCGTAGCCCTCTAGTGGGATACCTCCGATGTAGTGAACGTTCCATAGGCTGATGCCAACTTTCCCATGATGATGGTTTAATGTATTGGTATTAGGAGACCACCGGGTGAATAGCTCCGGCCCGAGCTCAGGTTGACGGTGGAAGTGGAACTGCGATGTCCATACCACCTCGAACAGGCCGATATACCGCAGTTCATCCCCAAACTGGTCGTAAGTATGGAGAACCCAGAACGCCCAAGCCCACTCGCTAGTGAAGTTGCGCCCCGACCGCAGGTCCCAATACTTCAGCCAGCCCTTCGTGTCATCTGTGATGCTCTGATGGAATGTACTCACGTAGAGGGCCGGAGAATTCTCTACTACAGGCTCGTCCCTGGTAATGGTCCTGGTCCTCGGGTTCAGGACATATACGTCCATATGTCTGGTTTCCCTGGTAGGACGACTGTTGTTGGTGATGTTTTAGCGAGGAAGCTCATCTTCCCGGGTCACCCATGACCGCGTCATGTCCACCTCGAAGCCCGGCAGAGGCACCTCCTCCAGGATGCCAATGTTCCAGAGTGGGAGGTTTTCAGACAGGGGATACGTCTTCTGGGCAAGAGTTAGCAGATTGAACAAGGTCAGGTTGTTGGAGAGGATCACCTTGGCGCCATAAACCACCTCATTCTCCTCCATTTCTGTCCTACGAGCGGCGGATTCCCCCTCATAAACTCGGTTTGCATCCATCTCGAATATCTCGGGAGTTGCACGAAATCGGGATGCTGTGTGCGGAATCAGTGAGTATTGCGCAAAATCTTAAGTGGCGGCGGGAAATCCAGGAGATGGGAGCGCAATTGGCACGCTAAGCGCGGAATATTCCGAGCAGGCGCGCAAAGACGGCCAAAATTCCAAAGGAATTCCGCGCTGCAAGAGAATTTTTACGCACAGCCGCGGGAGCAATTTCGTGCACAGGAGCGATAAGCCTATCGCGCGGAAAACGATGAAGTAAAGATTTGGGACCCAGCACCCCTTTTTATAAGCGAGGGCACGGTTCCGCGCCACGTGGAAGGTAAATTCCGCGCCGACCCGTCATTTTGCGCGCCGCATGGGTTGTTTGCGCGCTAAGTTCCTAGGAGTGACCCTTCTTCGATATTTTGGAGTTTCCCTCAGAATCCGACCGTTGCGACCCCTCTCCGATCCAATTCCGAGGGGGGGCCTTTTTAGATGCTGAAAAAGGTCCGTAACTCCTAGAGGAGGTTTCAAAATGGCAAAGCGAAGTCATATTCAGAATCAGAGGCCCGATCCGGAGGCCCGAGAAGTGGTGAGTGAAATAATGGAGGACTTGTGCAAAATAAAATCATTCGCGCGAAGTATCCCCGGTATGCACGTAATCGCGCCGATGAGGCACACAATTTTTGCGCACCCCGGTTCCTCACGGTGAGGCTTTGCGTGCCGACGGTTCCCAACGCGGAAGATTTCGCGCACCGCCTGGATTCCGCGCTTCTCGAGACCTATAAATATAAGGGGACCCCAAACATTTTGGGGGTTGCGGTATTCGGATCGGCTCTTGTGTGCGCAATTTGACTTCCCCCGCACGCAATATGACTTCCAGGTAATTCCCCTTTTCGCGCAACCTTGCCTCGGGGTTCACCTTTGTGGGCAACTCCACTGGCTTAAGTGAATTTTCCCCCTCTTCTGGGTTCTTTCCTTGTGCGCAATCCGTGTCCCGTGCACGCAATCACCTTCCGTGCACACAATACCTTGTGCCGAATTCCCTATCCGCACGTAATCCCCTTGCTCCAATTGCGTGCTATCTCGGTGTTTTGAGCGCAAACCTTCTCTTTTCCCGCAAAACCCAGGACCCTTCACCTTGACGCCCCTTGGCTGCCTCTCTGCACCGGCACCTGATGTCTCCCCTGCCGGGCATGCACGCCATGCGTTTGTTTTCCCGTACGACCTTCCAGGCTCGTACGAGGTAACCTCAAGGTCCCTTGGGCAGTGTTTCCCATTGCGTTTCTCTACCATATGCTTCTCCACATAGGCACGCTAACGGCTATTTCTTCTTCTCATGGCCACGCTAACGTGGACCCCTCAATGGTTTGCCTTGTGGCCCCCCTTCACTATGACCTTGATGATGCCTTCCCTCCCACAGTTGGTAGATGGAATTGGGAATGTAAGACCTAGGGGTGTGGAGAGAACCCACCTCGTCCAAGCTGCAGGGCGTTAAACTGCTAAGCACCTCGTCCTTAACACATGACGTTAAACTGTGGTCTGACCCCGTGCATCGCACGTAGGGTCCCCCCAGCTTGGGCATTCTTTACGCCCACCCGTCTCCACGGGAATGGAATCTTCCTAGCATGTAATGAGATCCTCCTTGTCAGAGTGGCATTTGTCCACGGGGGAAGGGCTGCTTCAGAGCGTAAGCCCCTAGCCTCTCTTGCGGAAGGTTACACCCGTGCATCTCCGTACCTCCCCCTGCCAAGGCCAGTGGAGTCCCTTTCCCACTGTGCTTTGTCGCACCATGAGCCTCCAACCTAGAGTATGCCTCGGCACCAAGGGCCGCTAACCATGCGTAAGCCCCTGTTTCCACTTTGGGCTGCTCAACGCGTAAGCCCCTTTCCGCTTCTCACAGACGCACCCTTTGCGACGTGATCGTCTGGTCCCTGCTGCCTCTTGTTTTTCACATCGAGCATGACTCACGTGGGCTTATAGCGCGCATCGACCATGAAATCCTCTATGGGATGCCTCAGATCGTAAGCCCCATCCCAGCGAACTACATGGACTTTGATCCGTGCTAATGCACGGTACGTAGGAATACTCCATGAGGTTCAAGCCCACCGCCCGGTCGTTCTGACTACTCTACGTCAGTTCCTCGACCACTCTGGGCCGCCTCAGAGCGTAAGCCCCAAAGGCCCTCATCCCGCATGACGTTAAACTATATTCCATCATCCCGCATGAGGTTAAACTGTATCTCATCCCGCATGACGTTAAACTGTATGCCCTCATCCCGTATGACATCGAACTGTATGCCCTCGACCCACATGATGTTAAATTTTATGCCCTCTTCCCGCATGACGCTAAACTGTATCTCGTCCCGTATGATATTAAACTGTATTCCCCCTCTTGGGCCGTCTCAAAGCGTAAGCCCCATTCCTCACACCCACGTCTCATCCTGACTTCCCCCTTGAGCCCATGTGCCTTGGTAAGCTCATGACCTAGCCCGAGGGTCTTACTTCCTCCAGGATCCAATCCATGCGTTCTTTCTCACGGGTCGTCTCTTCAGGTGTCCCACCGTACCACTGAACTACATGGACTTTGATTCCCTGCCATGGGGATATGTAGGAAGCCTCCACGAGGTTCAAGCCCATCACTCCACCATCCATCCTGATCCTTACCCGGGCCGTCATATCCCAGTGAGATCATGCCACCCCATCCCACTCCATGATATCTGGGAAGCCGCCCACGTGCTGGCCCCAACATCGGTGTTTCCTCTAGGGGGTCCTTCAGCCCGATCCGTCTCCGCAAGACGTTAAACTCGCGGAATACCCTGTGTTAAACATGGGAAGCTGAGAAAAACCTCAGATGGTACACAATCACCGCATTCGATGTGGGATGCCTCGGGCTTCCGCGCCCTCGAGAAGCCCTGTGATAAGGGACAGAAGACAGACAAGCTGATCCCCAGCGTTAAGACATTCCAACGACACCCCAATGTGACCATTATCCTCACCGAAGGTTGCTTCCCCGTCAAGACCCCTTGGAGCGTCTCGACGGAAGCAGCGTAATTAACTGGCGTCCATATAGATATGGTGCTGGGAACGAGCTTCGCGAACCTGTTTTAAATCTATGAGGGAGACCCAGACTAGGTGACGAGTTCTGAGGAGGAATCCACAGAAGGAAGAACCGACATCCTATCATCCTGGTTTCGATCAAGGAGCAGATGTCCCTGAATAAGGAACGGCTGCCACCCGCCTTTGGAAAGTGGGAATGCATGGCAACAAGCCGCGCGTCCTGCCATGAGTGATGGACATTGCGCAGGTGCCCCGGCGTAAAAGCATCAGAAACAACTGTAACAATAATTTTCTATGATATATTTACTTTATAATATAATGAAATATACCAATAAAAAATGAAATCAATTAGTGTTTCTAAATTAATGTCTTGGGCAGAGGGATCCAACCGAAGCACCTTTAGATTTTGTGATTTTATTAAATATAGTTCATCTTTTGGATATTTTATATTTCTTGAAAAAATTGTGTTTAGTTTTTGTTACACATAATACTAGGATAATTTTGTGTTAAATAGAATTCTGAGTTTATCTTGTGTTACATGCAACACCAAGTTTAAATTAATGATGAAAAACTATTTAAATATTATTATTTATTATGATAATTATCAACTAACCATTGGAATGAAAAAAATGAATAATATTTTTTTGAATTATAAAAAAATGATTTAATAATGTTCATCTAATTATTTAGTTAAAAATTAATTAGAAATGAAAGTAAAGAACTATTAAAAATAAAAGGAAATCGTTTCCCAAAAAATACTTTTTTTTGCTTAAAAGTATGTTTTATGTCAATAAATCAACCAAATAGATTTTGGTTAATGATTTTAATGAGATATATCTATATATATATATATATTAAATAAAATTTTTAAAATTAATCTTATATATTTTCTAGATAACAGATAAGAATAAATCCAATTTTATGCTTAAAAACTGATTTTTTAGAAAAAATGGTTTTGTTACGTTTTTATGGAAAAATTATTTAAAAATAAAAATAATCAACTTTTATAAAATCAATTTTATAAATTAAACATAATTTTTGTTATCCTAATATAAAAATAGTCCTATAATAATTTTTTTCTATAACATTTCAGTTTTTGAGGAATATTGAAATAACTTAATTTTAATCAAAATATATAACACCTTGAAAATTTTAAAAGAATAACATTTTATTAAATTTCATTTTTGATAAGAAACACCAAGTGTATAAGGGAATATAACATCATGATACCTTATAATATATTTACTATTTTAAATAAAATTATTCTATGATATATCTTTTAATGCATGCAACAATGAGATAGCTTGCGTTGCACACAACAACAACTTTTTTTTGATAGCTTGTGTCATATGGAAGATAAGTTTTAATGAATAATATTTATATTATTATTTAAAATGGTAATTATCTAATAGAAATTAAATTGGAAGTTATGAATTGAATTCAATAACTTATGAAAATATATGGTTGAATTAATGTTTTACTAATAAATTAGAAATGAATATAAAAACTAATTGAATATAAATGAAATATATTTATAAAAACTATTATTATGTGCCAAATATTTTTTATCCTAATAAATTAAATTAATTACTATGAGAGAATGATATTAATAGTATTAATATATTTTATATTCAATCAGTTTTTTTGACATTCATCAAATTGATTTGATATGAATAAGATAAAAGAAACCCTGTTTTATACATAAAAGTTTTTTTTATTATGGTATTTTTGCGACCTTTTAGTGGTACACTGGTTTTAAAGATAAAATTTTGACACTTTTTATAATTTTTATTTGAGAAAATAGACATCATTTTTGAAACAGGATTGTCAAAATTTTCTTAGGTTCAGTTTTCTGTCTTTTTCTAAGCAGTCTAATTTTTTGATAAATAGTGAAAAATAATGAATTTGAATTGAAAACTTACTTTTTTGTATAAATAATGTTAAAGGATAAATTATATTTTGAATTGAGTTTAAAGTTAAAATAGTTAAACTATAAATCAATTAATCTAATTTAGGTCATTGGAATTAATTTCATACTAAATTTTGATATTAAAACATTGTGAAGTATTAAATATTTTCACTTTAAAAACCCACTCTCAAGTTATATATGTAGGATAAATATTAAATAATATGGATTGAATTTGAAAAAATGTATTATATATTTGGAATCATAATAATATAGAATTTTTAATAAGTTCAACATAACATTTTCCATATTGATTACCGAAAAAATTGAAATTAATTACAACGATTATGGGAAAAACAAGTTTACAAAGGGGATATACTTTAAACATAAGGGGCCAAATGACATACCCATTTATAAAAAACCCATTTTAAGGAAATATTTAGACAATTACGACTTTAGGATCTATGTTTATGAGTTTTTGGACACTTTCTCATGAATTTGACCCTTTTAATAATTTAAGTAAATAAAAAGATAGAAAATATTCTTTTCTTACTTTTAATTTCTATGAATATCATTTGGAAATATAAATGAATTTTTTTTATCATGATAATATATTTTAATTTTTTATAGATGAATTATTTACTTTAAATTCTTAATAAGTGCCAATGTATTAATTATTTAGTTATTAATTAACTAAAATAGTGATAATAAAAATATTAAAAGAGAAGTATATTGAATGAATTATTATCTTACATTAATTTTTTATATTAATATATACTTTTAAATAGCTTTGTGCCTAATATATTATAATTATATCACTATATTGATATTTTAGAATTCAAATTAAATAAATAATGTTAACATTGACATTAATTTTATTTTATAATAAATGAAATTTTATTAAATGATTTAAAAGTAAAAAAAAACTATATTCTGCCAAGTGTTTTTAAATTTGTAATAAATATAAAAAATGGTCCAATAATAGAATTTTTTTTCATTTATAATGAACATATTCAACCCTAAATAGTAAAAAACATTTAGCATGGTTATGGGCAAAGTGGTGTTTTTGCGCGTTACATGCATTTCTACTAAAATTAATTTCAAACACACATGGTATTTTTATTTTATAAATTTTATATAATATTTAAAATAAGTGGGAGAAATTATATAATAAGGATCAATTTAAATTATACTTAAATAATATATTAATTTGGATGACAAAATAATGAACATAATAAAAACCCAAAATGTAAAAATGAGGAAACTTATGAGTTAGGGAAAGAATGTTTAAAACATGTATCTTATTATGTGGTTTAGACCATATGATACTTACAGCCCATTAATTATAAATATATGATACACATTATGGAAGATAGATCTCCCAATAGTGAATACTTCTAAGTATTTACATGAATGTCAGTCCCCATTATCTATAAAAAGTAACATAGTCCCCCAACTTCTTCACAACTATAAATCCATTTTTATCATCAAATATATTTCCAAATAACTTAAAAAATTCCATAAAATAATCCATGAGAAATTTTCATGGGAATAATGCCACCTTAGTAAGGCATTAGTAAAAACCTAAGGTGGAAACCTGAAGAAGTAGAAATGTTATCTAAAAGCGTTTTCATTTTATGTCCTTCCCCATATAACTTGGTTTATATTATATCATGTTTATATAATAAACTCAGTATCTTAAATATAATTGGATATTTTTTATTTCAAGGTCAATACCAACAACTTCATTCAATTCCATCAAATGAGATACACAATAATCGTTCGTGTGTACTATGGACTATCACATCACAGACTGATTTCGTTCTTTCTCCCACTAACACCTCCAACGTTTTATAATAATAATAAAATTTTATTTATATATGATATTTATGATTTATTTATTCTTATTAAAATACTATATAAGACATTACTTCATTTTTTCTATTTTGTGGGAATACAATAACGTCGTTTGTGTGTACAGTGGACAACCGCCTCTCGAAGCAATGTGATTCGTTCACACATTACATGGAATGTATTAAGCATAGTATTAATAAAAATATTTGATATATAAGACAAAATAATGATACTATAATATATATATATATCATTTAATTTTATTTCTTTATACAATAAGAAAATAAAAACTTCATTCATGCTCATGTATGATCTACCATCTCGATGAATTGTATATTTCATTTCTTATGACCAAATTTTATATATAACTATAAAAACATATATAAAAAATATATATGAAATTTAAATCAATTATTAAATTATATCTATTTTTATATCATCATATTCTTAATAGGAACAAAAAATAACAAGTCAAAACATACTAAAAAAACAAGGGAATTAACACCTGAAACAATGAAAATAATGAATGAATATTAAAAAAAGGGAGATAAGATGTTATATAAGGAACATATATGATATTATAAATATTAACATGGTTCTATTTTAATTTAATAAAATTCATAAAACCATTATACATGATGTTAAAGGTTTTTCAACCAAAAGGGAGTGTAAGGCAAGAGATTTCATCTCAATTTACACTCCATTGAGACTAATATGTTATTATGCACAACTTCTCTTTAATGTGGTGTATATACTTCAAAATTTTCATTTAATATCATTATTAACTCATAATTAATGTTATTTTAAGTTTCAATGTAAATTATATTATCCAAGAAGTTTTGACTAGAAAATTTCCAAGTGGAATGTAAGACCCCAAGCTTCTACGGTATGCTTCTCTTTGAATAATGCGATAGCGTGTGTTGTACGCAACATCGAGTTCTAACACACCACAACCAATCAAACTAGCCGTTATGAATAGTAATAAAAGATTTTTGAAATTATATATATTTTATATTTCAAAATGGACTTCATTTTTGGTTTCGGAATATCGAAATTATCCTAAGATGAATTTTTGGTATTTTTATGAGAACTTCCAATTTTTATTAATAGTGAAAAATACTTAAAAACAAATTTTTAAATCAAAATAATTTATAGTGATAAATTATATTATTGAGTGGTTTTAAAGTATTATTAGAATATATTTTTACCATTTTATCCAATGGTGTTCATTAGAATTAAGTTCACTTTGAAATTGGACCTAAACAATTGTCAATCTTTTGGTATATATTGTTTCTTAAAAACACGCTATTTGTTGTGACAGTGGCATTTAATTATAAAATTAAATAATGAAACTTATATGTTTTTAATTTTTTAAAATATAAATCATTTTTGAATTCTGAATATCAATTATAGCTTAGGGTGAAATTTTGGCATTGTTCTGAAAAACTTCAATTTTTGATGAATAGTGAAACTACTAAGTGGTCGTTAAGAAACTGAATTTTTCATAAAACTTAATTTTACCGCTTCTGTGAATTGAATTTTGAAAATCCGAGAGACATGGTTAATATCAAAAAGTAAAATATGGTTCAATGAGATGAAAACAATTTTTGGTGAATAGTAACTTTTTACTTTTATTTACAACAGTTAAAAGTAAATAGTGTAATTAAGGGTAAAAATGATATTAATATTACCCTAGCACAAGTCCTAATTCTTATATCGACCTGAAACAGCCTTAGGAATAAAATATGATCATTTAGGTCCACTTGGATTAGATTAGGACATTTATTATTATTTAATTCAAAGAAGAGTTAAAAGAGTTAAAATCAAAGTTTATTTACTAAAACATTTTTAATATAGGGTTATACATAAGATAAATTCTATTTTAAATATTTATTAGAAAGATAAAACAATTTCATACATAATGATATTTTATTTATAATTTTTGGAAATTAAATAATTTAATTTATTTATGACATAATGATGATGCAGTAATTACCATAATAGTGAACAATTAAAATAATTGATATTATAAATACCAAAATAAATATAATTTGTGACTTTTAATGAATTACACTAATTTTCTAGGATACTATTACATATTAGGATTGATTTAATTGACTTTTATCGAAGTAATCATTCTGTTATAAGTTTCAAAAAAATCAACTATTGAATAGTGTCAAAATTGTCAAAAAAGAGTTTTTAAAACAAATTTTATATTATTAATTGATATTAAATTCCTAAAAATATACTGTTAGGCCAAGAGACTTATATCATGATAGGTGTATCATTAATGGACCACTTGGGGGTCATTTGGATGTATATAGTATGTTTATTAACTATATAATATAAAAATACAAAGTGACATGGTAAATGTCAAACTAATTAACTAAGAGTTAAAACTAAAAGATAAGGTTAATATAGTAACCAAAACATGTCTAACTTCTGTTAGTTTAATGGTTTTAGACCTATCCCAACCTTAACCTTTGAATAATCAACTTTGGAGCCATTAGAAACCGAATATGAATTTATTATAAATTAATATTTCTAGCTTTTCCAAAGCTGCCCCTCACCCCTCTTATAAAAGGGCACTCCCCCTTCTCATTAACTCACACCTTCAAAGCCTTTTGGTTCGGCCAAACTCTTCCCAAATACTCTCTCAACTTCCCTCAATTCATCCCAGAGGCCTTCCTTTAGTCAGAAAGCCAACTTAAGGAGCCGTTTTGATCAAATCAAAAGGAAGAACCCAAAGAAGAGGTAATGATTTCACCACCCTTTTTCAAGTTCCTTTCTTCTTCCACTTCCTCTTCCTTTGTTGTTACCATTCTAAAATAATAACTCCAGTATCTTATATATACTGTGATGTTATTATAAATATGGTACAACCATATTCAGTATTCTATCCATCCTTTGAATAACATGTCACCATACGTGCGTACGTACAACTTACCGTCTCCACGTCGTGGTGTAATTGTTATTCAATAAATTATTATTTGGATTTGTATAATAATGCTATGTAACTCATGTAAATAATAAATATAACATTATAATTATTCTGTATATATGTTATACCATCCAATTACATATTATTTTAATATCAAAAGAATGATATTGTTGCTTGTGCGTACGTACGGACTACCGTCTCCACGAACGCGATGAGATTCATTCTCCATCGTATCCATTCAAGTATAATTCTCATTTGATGATTAATAATAGTATCTAAAGACTTTCTATCATTCTGGATACGATTAATATACAACCAATCCATTAAAAACATGTCTTACATAACAAAACATATAAAAGAAAACAAGTAAGTTAACACCCGAAACAATGATAATACTAAGATATTATTAACAAATCAATGTTAAAAGATCATATATGATATCATATTAATGTATATGATTCTTGTATAATTTAATAACAATTATTTCACCATTATACAGGAGGTTAACCTACCCAAACCAAGGAAAAGTACAAGGTAAGGGTTTATTTCACAATCTCTTCATTATCCGAGGTTGTTTATACGTAATAATCTACTGGGATATCTTTATCATCCACATCCATGTTTCTTAAAAATGTATTTCAAAACATTTTTACTATTTAAAAGAATATGGTTTAAAGTCATTTATACCCTTGTTTGACTTTTTATAAGTGGTTTATAAAGGAATCTTTCCGTCGTTTTCCAAACAAGGTGCTTTTTAACCTTTTCGATATAATTAAGGTAAGAATGTTTTTTTAACTTATACGGCGGGTGCGGTTATTTTCTGCCGTTATAAAATCTTCGAAGATTCACTTACAAGATTATAAGAATATTTTCAACGAAAATGTTTTATTTCATAAATATATGACTCTTAAATGATTTCAAAATAGAAAGAGATATTTCTCTAAAAATAGTTTTGATTTCATCTATGTCAAAATCTTTTGATGGATTTTACGCTTATTTGAAGTTGATTTATTATGATACAAAACTTCTATATTTTATTGAAGGTTTTGTGATATGTTTGACTGTGGATGTGCTATTTTTATACCATTCATAGTTTATGGTGAAAGTATTGACATTTCGTATGCTAGTTTTAATACGAATGTTTATGTTATGTTTAAACATTTTCGTATGGGAATGCATTGGACTTAATATGTGACGGGTAGAGCCCGTTATAGCTCCTCGATGCATCGGTAGGTCTCATGAGACAAAATAGTGTCTTGGCACAAGGCCTTGGCAAAATATTATTTGTAGTCTTGGCACGAGACCTTGGCTATGTGGTTATGATAGTTTGGCATTATGCATTCCATCATTATGAAAGTGGTAATTGATATTGCATGTGATTATTCGATTAGTAGAATATCCATGTGAATAAGTAAATGGAATTATTTCATTTTATTTTTTCCATACTATGTTGAGGTTCAAGTTTAAAAGGATTTTGTTTTAAGTTATACATTTCCTTAAAGGTTTATTCTTATTTATGAATGTTTATACTATATTGTTATCCTTACTGGGCATTTGAGCTCACCCCTTTTCTTTGTTTTATTTTTCCCAGGATGTGAAGAAGTAATTTATGAATGAACTGCAGGGATAGTATGTGGGGATATGAGTGTGGGATATGGAGACTATGTTGTTGTAGTAGTTTTTCACTTTATTATGTAATCTAAAACTTTATGAATATATATAGTGGTTCCAAGGCTACTAAACCAATCGGTCTTTCAAGATTTGATCTTTCTTGTAATCATGCCAATGTTATGTAATAATGCACCGACTCTAGGTAACTGTGGTCGGGGAATTACAGTTGGTATCAGAAAAAGTTTAGTACAAACCCTGGAAGTTAGATTTATATAAACTCTGATTAGAGCACGTAGACCTAAGATGATCTTTGAGGATTATTATAGAAGAACTTCCTAGAATTTTGGTATTGTAGAAATTTTGTGAGTTTTCCGAGAAATACATCACTGTCTGGATACGAGCAGGTAGAGGCGGCTCTGGCACAGATGTACCTAGGGGTAAAACACGAAAACACCACTTTGAGCTACACTCGAACAGGAACTGGTGCATGAATATGGGCCTTGCTACACTCATGGTTATGACACTCCCGGGGGATATGCTTAGGATAACTCTCATTTTCTTAACAAATAATTATGAAGGGTTTATGAGTATATACTTCTCCAATGAAAACATTTTTATGATTATGGATTATATCCATAAATAGTTCAATTTATGTTAAGTTTTTTATAAGTATGAGATTATGTATTTTGATTCATAAACTAATCTAGTTTATGCCATTGTTTAGAAATGGCGCCTAGTGGATGAAATGGAAACCATATCAATACATGCACTCCATGTATGGATTTCCCTCCTACTCAAGATAATTATAGTGGAGCTGGTGATGCAACTCGTGCCAATCAGCTAATCACCATACTGGGCCAACTTACTCAGGTTATGAATAATAACCTTACCAGTATGGAGCACCCTGATCCACAGTGTGGAGGATAAATGTTAGATCGATTCATGAGGCAACAACCACCAAAGTTCAATAGGAGTACACATCCCTTAGTAGCTGAGCAATAAATATATTCCCTAGAGAAAATATTTCATGATTTGAGAGTAGTGAAAGGGAAAAAGTTATCATGGAAGTTTACCGCCTCACTGGAGATGCTGATCAATGGTGGTCATTGATTTAAAATATGAAGGAAGATGATTAAGTATCAAATATGGAATGGAGGGAGTTTAAAGATATTTTTTTATAAAAATACTTTCCTCGTGACCATCGAGCTAATATGGAAAGGCAGTTTCTGAGTTTGAGACAAAAGGAGGATGAGAATCTCACAAAGTATGAGGATAACTTTACAAGGTTAGCAAGGTATGCTGGAGATTATATACCTAACCCAAGAAGTAACATTGATCGTTTCTTTTATGGGTAAAAACCATTTCTCTACCGAGCATTAGTATCACAATCCTTCTCGTCGTACGAATACATTGTCTCATGTGCTATCAAGACCGAAAAGGAATTCTCTAAGTCTTATGAATTTAAAGCAAAGAAAGAGAAGAAGAGATCTGCTGATCAATCTGGGAATGGAAATAAGCAGAAGAAGGGAAATGTTGAATATACATCCTGTGGTAAATGTGGGAAGAAACACCCCGATACTTGCATGAAGGGAACGAGAGTCTGTTACAAGTGTGGTAAAAAAGCCCACCAAGCCTGTGATTGCAAAGGGAAGAAGGAAGCTACCAATGTTCAATGCTACAATTGCAGGGAGATGGGGCATTATGCAAATGAATTTCCTAAGCGTCAGGGGAACTTACCTAAGAAAAGGCCAAGGGATCAAGGCCAAGCTTATGATATCACTACTGCTGAGGTAGAAGATCCTAAAGACCTGGTGGCAGGTAATTTAATGGTTTCCTCATGTTTAGAAAATGTATTATTTGATTCTGGATCATCGCATTGTTTCATATCTTCCCAGTTTGCTAAGAAAATTAGATATTTCCAATTTGATTTAACAAGGGAGTTTTCAGTTAAAACTCATAAGGGAAGTATCATTGCAATAATGTTTTGTGAATTGGTCCCCATTAGATCACATACATGTTATTTATCTGTTGATCTCATCATCATACCTATGATTGAGTTTGATATAATCCTCGGTATGAACTGGCTTTCGGACTATGATGCGAATATTTATTGTAAGAAGAAAGAGGTTATGATTCTTGATGATGATGATAAGGAACACCTTATCTTTAGAGTAGAATCATCACCACCTAATTCTTATCAAGATCCACCCCCAGTAGCTCAACTAAATTCAATTATTGGGGAGGAAGAGAATGAAATGACTATGGGTGAGGAAAGGAATGTTCAAATAGAGGATGTACCCATTGTTAAATAATATGTAGATGTGTTTCCGGACGATTTACCTGGACATCCTCCAGAACGAGAAGTTGAGTTTTCCGTTGATTTAATTCCTGGATCAAGGCCTATATCGAAGACCCCTTATAGAATGGACACTGTATAATTAGTCGAACTAAATAAACAACTAGAGGAATTGTGTAATAAAGGATTTATTCTCCCTAGTGTTTCTCCATGGGGAGCCCCTGTTCTTTTTGTTAAAAATAAAGATGGATCCATGAGGTTATGTATCGACTACAGGGAGATCAATGCTATAACAATAAATAACAAGTATTTCCAACCTCACATTGATGATTTTTTTGACCAACTGCATGGAGCTCAATACTTTTCAAAGACTTACCTTCGATCTGGATACCATCAGTTGTGTGTGAAGAAGGAAGACATTCCGAAGACATCTTTTCAAACCATGTACGGGCATTACGAGTTTACTGTAATGCCTTTTGGATTGAATAATGCAACCTCTGTATTCATGGATCTGATGAATAGAGTTTTCAAGGAGTATCTCGATGAATTTGTGGTGGTATTTATTGATGATATCTTGGTATACTCCAAAAGCTACGAAGATCATTAAAATCAATTGCGCATTATCCTGAAGACTCTGAGAAGACATGAATTATATGGGAAGTTTAGCAAGTGTGAATTATGGCTTCAGGAGATTTCTTTTCTTGGCCATATTGTCTCCAAATATGGAATATCTGTTGATCCTTATAAGACCAAGGAAATCCAAGAATGGTCCGCACCTACCAATATAACTGAGGTACGTAGTTTTAGTGGTTTAGCAGGTTATTATTGACGTTTTGTCCAGAATTTTGCCCGATTGGCTAACCCATTAACGAAGCTCACACGTAAAGGGGTTAAATTTGTTTGAACAAAAGAGTGTGAAGAATGTTTTGAAGAACTGAAGAGAAGATTAGTCAATGCTCCTATATTGATTCTACCGTCGGGGAATGATGGGTTCTTTATTTATAGTGATGCATCGAAGAAAGGACTTGGTTGTGTCCTTATGCAGAATGATAGGGTTATTTCCTATGTATCACGACAGTTGAAAATTCATGAAATAACTATCCTACTCATGATATCGAGTTAGCAGCTGTGATCTTTTCTTTGAAGATATGGAGGCACTACCTCTATGGTGAAAAATGTGAGATTTATACTGATCACAAGAGTTTGAAGTATATTTTCTCTCAAAAAGAACTCAACATGAGGCAAAAGAGATGGCTTGAATTACTCAAGGATTATGATTGTACGATACACTACCACCCGGGGAAAGTAAAAAAGGTGGCATATGCTTTGAGCAGAAAAGACCATGGAGTTTTGAATGTGATGAGAATTGAAAGGGATCCAATTTTCATATATCTAGTGAATATGGACATGGGAATAACCAGGGAAGGTAAAACATCAATGATTTTTCAAATGTTTGCGAAACCATATTTACTAGAAAGGATTAAGAGTTCTCAGACTGATGATGGAGAATTTCAAAATAAGATTAAAGCTGTGAATGATGGGAGATTGAGAGATTTTGTGTATGAAGATGGAATTTTGAAATTTGGGAAGAGGATTTGTGTTCCCGATATACCTGATCTAAAAAGGGAATTGCTGGATGATGCTCATAGTTCCAATTTCTCTATACACCCTGGGAGCACCAAAATGTATAGATATTTGAAGGAATATTTTTTGTGGGACAACATAAAGAGGGAGATTGCCGATTTTGTGTCATGATGTATGGTTTGTCAACAAGTGAAATCTGGAAGGCAACAACCTGGTGGAGTATTGTAACCTCTTCCCATACCTGAGTGAAAATGGGACAATATTACGATGGACTTTGTCATGGGACTACCAAAGACTCCTAGAAGGAATGATGCAATATGGGTTATTGTTGATTGTCTTACCAAGTCATCACATTTTCTTGCTATAAGAGAAGATCTACCACTGGAATGTCTAGCATGACTATATATTAATGAAGTTGTGAGACTTCATGGAGTACCCCTATCGATTGTTTTTGATTGTGATCCCTGTTTTACTTCAAGATTCTGGAAAATTATTCAGAAATCCTTGGATACTGAACTTTATTTGAGCACTGCCTACCACCCTCAAACAGATGGAAAATCAGAACGAACTATTAAAACCTTAGAAGACATGTTGAGATCCTGCTCACTTGACTTTCAGGGTATATGGGATCAATATTTACCTCTGGTAGAATTTTTCTATAACAATAGCTTCCATTCGAGTATTCAGATGGCACCATATGAAGCGTTATATGGAAAGAGATGTCGTACACCAACCTGTTGGGATGACGTTGGTGAAAGAAAACTTGTAGGCCCAGAACTGGTGGAGGAAATGATGGAAAAGGTGAAGGTAATCCAAAATCACATCAAAGCAGCTCAAAGTAGGCAGAAGAGCTATGCCGATAATCGAATGAAGGATTTGGAATTTCAAGTCGGTGATCTTGTTTTCCTGAAGGTATCTCCATGGAAGGGAGCCATACATTTTGGTAAGAAAGGTAAATTGAGTCCCAGGTACATTGAACCTTTCGAAATTCTAGAATGAATTGGGGCTGTAGCTTACCGATTGGCAATGCCGCCAAGTCTCTCCAAAGTTCACGATGTGTTCCACGTATCTCTATTAAGGAATTACATGCCTGACCCAATGCATGTACTCACCTATGAAGAATTATAACTGGAACCCGATCTGTCTTATTGTGAAGAGCCCGTCAGGATTCTTGATACAAGAGAACAAGTACTGAGAAACCGGACGACGTGTCTGGTAAAAGTTTTGTGGAGAAAACATAAGATGGAAGAGGCAACGTGGGAACCCGGGGAACTTATGATGAAGAACCACCTGAGTCTTTTCATGCGGTAGTATTCTGGAAATTCCGAGGACGAAATTATTTGAAGGAGGGGAGAATGTAACACCCCAAACTTCTACAGTACACTTCTCTTTGAATAATGTGATAGCGTGTGTTGTACGCAACATCGAGTTCTAACACACCACAACCAATAAAACTAGCCGTTATTAATAGTAATACATTCTTTTTGAAATTATATATATTTTATATTTCAAAATGGACTTCATTTTTGGTTTCAGAATATTGAAATTATCCTAAGATGAATTTTTGGTATTTTTCTGAGAACTTCGAATTTTTATGAATAGTGAAAAATACTTAAAAACAACTTTTTTAATCAAAATAATTTGTAGTGATAAATTATATTATTGAGTGGTTTTAAAGTATAATTAGAATATATTTTTACCATTTTATCCAATGGTGTTCATTAGAATTAATTTCACTTTGAAATTGGACCTAAACAATTGTCAATCTTTTGGTATATATTGTTTCTTAAAAACACGCTATTTGTTGTGACAATGGGAATTAACTATAAAATTAATTAATGCAACTTATATGTTTGGAATTTTGTAAAATAGACATTATTTTTGAATTCGGAATATCAATTATAGCTTAGGGTGAAATTTTGGCATTGTTCTGAAAAACTTCAATTTTTGATGAATAGTGAAACTACTAAGTGGTAGTTAAAAAACTGAATTTTTCATAAAACATAATTTTACCGCTTCTGTGAATGGAATTTCAAAAATCTGAGAGACATGGTTAATATCATGAAGTAAAATTTGGTTCAATGAGATGAAGATATTTTTTGGTGAATAGTAACTTTTTACTTTTATTTACCACGGTTAAAAGTAAATAGGGTAATTAAGGGTAAAAATGATATTAATATTACCCTAACACATGTAATAATTCTATTGTACATGTGTATCTCGACCAAAAACAACCTTAGGAATAAAATATTATCATTTAGGTCCACTTGGATTAGATTAGGACATTTATTATTATTTAATTAAAAGAAGAGTTAAAAGAGTTAAAATCAAAGTTTATTTAATAAAACATTTTTAATATTAGGTTATACATAAGATAAATTCGATTGTGAATATTCATTAGAAAGATAAAAATATTTCCTACATAAATATATTTTATGTATAATTTTTAGACATTAAATAATTTAATTTATTTATGACACAATGATGATGCAATAATTACCATAATAGTGAACAATTAAAATAATTGATATTATAAATACCCAAATAAATATAATTTGAGACTTTTAATGAACAACACTAATTTTTTAGGATAATATGACATATTATAATTGATTTAATTTACTTTTTTTGACGTAATCATTCTATTTTAAGTTTCACAAAAATCACCTATTGAATAGTGTCAAAATTGACATAAAAGAGTTTTTAAAAAAACATTATATTATTAATTGATATTAAATTCCTAAAAATCTAAGGTTCTTCCAAGAGACTTATATCAGGATAGGTGTATCATTAATGAACCACTTGGGGGTCTCTTGGATGTATATAGTATGTTTATTAACTATATAATATAAAAATACAAAGTGACATGGTAAATGTCAAACTAATTAACTAAGAGTTAAAACTAAACGATACGGTTAATATAGTAACCCAAACCTGTCTAAATTCTATTGGATGAATGGTTTTAGACCTATCCCCACCTTAAACTTTGAATAATCAACTTTGGATCCATTAGAAACTGAATATGAATTTATTATAAATTAATATTTCTAGCTTTCCCAAAGGTGCCCCTCACCCCTCTTATAAAAGGGCACCTCCCCTTCTCATTAACTCACACCTTCAAAGCCTTTTGGATCGGCCTAAATCTGCCCAAATACTCTCTCCACTTCCCTAAATTCATCATATAGGCCTTCATTTAGTCAGAAAGCCAACTTAAGGAGCCCTTTTGATCAAATCAAAAGGAAGAACCCAAAGAAGAGGTAATGATTTCACCACCCTTTTTCAAGTTCCTTTCTTCATCCACTTCCTCTTCCTTTGTTGTTACCATTATAAAATAATAACTCCAGTATCTTATATATACTGTGATGTTATTATAAATATGGTACAACCATATTCAGTATTCTATCCATCCTTTGAATAACATGTAACCATAAGTGCGTACGTATGGCTTACCGTCTCCACGTCGTGGTGTAATTGTTATTCAATAAATTATTATATGGATGGGTATAATAATGATGTGTAACTCATGTAAATAATAAATATAACATGATTATGATTATGTATATATGTTATACCATCCAATTATATATTATTTTAATATCAAAAGAATGATATTGTCGCTCGTGCGTACGTACAGACTACCGTCTCCACGAACGCGATGAGATTCATTCTCCATCGTATCCATTCAAGTATAATTCTCATTTGATGATTAATAATAGTATCTAAGGACTTGATATCATTCTGGATATGATTAAGATACAACCAATCCATTAAAAACAAGGCTTACATAACAAAACATATAAAAGAAAATGAGTAAGTTAACACCCGAAACAACGATAAAACTAAGATATTATTAACAAATCAATGTTAAAAGATCATATATGATATCATATTAATTTATATGGTTCTTGTATAATTTAATAACAATTATTTCACCATTATACAAGAGGTTAACCTACCCCAACCAAGGAAAAGTACAAGGTAAGGGTTTATTTCACAATCTCTTCATTATCTGAGGTTGTTTATACGTAATAATCTACTGGGATCTCTTTATCATCCACATCCATGTTTCTTAAAAATATATTTCAAAACTTTTTTAGTATTTACAAGAATATGGATTAAAGTCATTTATACCCTTGTTTGACTTTTTATAAGTGGTTTATAAAGGATTCTTTCCGTCATTTTCCAAACAAGGTGCTTTTAACCTTTTCGACAGAATTAAGGTAAGAATGTTTTTTTAACTTATACGGCGGGTGCGGTTATTTTCCACCGTTATAAAATCGTCGAAGCTTCCCTTACAAGCTTATAAGAATATTTTCAAAGAAAATGATTTATTTCATAAATATATGACTCTTAAATGATTTCAAAATAGAAAGACATATTTCTCTAAAAAGAATTTTGATTTATTCTATGTTTACATCCTTTGATGGATTTTACGCTTATTTGATGTTGATTTATTATGATACAAAACTTTTATATTGTATTGAAGGTTTTGTGATATGTTTGACTGTGGATGTGCTATTTCTATACCGTTCATAGTTTATGGTGAAAGTATTGACATTTCTTATGCTAGTTTTAATAAGAATGTTTATGTTATGTTTAATCCTTTTCATATGGGAATGCATTGGACTTAATATGTGACGGGTGGAGTCCGCTATAGCTCCTCGATGCATCGGTAGGTCTCATGAGACAAACTAGTGTCTTGGCACAAGGCCTTGGCAAAATCTTATTTGTAGTCTTGTCATGAGGCCTAGGCTATGTGGTTATGATAGTCTGGCATTATGCATTTCATCATTATGAAAGTGGTAATTGATATTGCATGTGATTATTCGATTAGTTGAATATCCATGTGAATAAGTAAATGGCACTATTTCATTTTAGTTTTTCCATACTATGTTGAAGTTAAAGTTTAAAAGGCTTTTGTTTTAAGTTATACATTGCCTTAAATGTTTATTCTTATTTATGAAAGTTTCTGCTATATTGTTATCTTTACTGGGCATTTGAGCTCACCCCTTTTCTATGTTTTATTTTTTCCAGGATGTGAAGAAGTAATTTATGAATGACCTACAGGGATAGTATGTGGGGATTTGAGTGTGGGATATGGAGGCTATGTTGTTGTAGTAGTTTTTCACTTTATGATGTAATTTAAAACTTTATGAATATATCTAGTGTTTCCAAGGCTACTAAACCAATCGGTCTTTCGAGATTTGATCTTTCTTGTGATCATGCCAATATTATCTAATAATGCACCGACTCTAGGTAACTGGGGTCAGGGCGTTACATGGAAAAAGTTATCTTTTTCAATCTCACATTCTTTTGTGGATATTAAATTTATATTGAAACAATAAATTACTTTTTATCATCTTATTGTATAATAAATTTATCTTAAATAACCATAGTTTTGTGTGATAAATTGTATTATTTCATAAATTTTATACCATTTTCAAATACAATGTTTACTTTTACAGTTATTTGATTAATTGGGGAAATGTTGATAAATTTTAATTCTTTAATCAATATAGATATTTGATGATAATAAAAATTATTAAATAAATTATTTTATATTTTAGGAATTATTTGGACTTAATGAAATAGGTGGGTCCCATTTAATGATATCCCCTCGATGCATCAGTAGTCTTATGAGAGAAATATATTGGCCAAATCAGAATGGTTTTTACCCAATAAATTTAACTGTCTTGAGAATAGATCTTGAAGATAAGGTTTCCAGGTACCTTTGAAATATGGAATCCAATAATTACAAATTTACATCATTTAGAATTCAGTTATTATTTTCCATGATATTTTCACTATGAAAAAATATATTGATGCATTTTGTTCTCAGCTTATTGATTAAATGACATGTGTGTTCAGTTATTTATCTTTACATATTGATTATTACTTATCTAGTTATTTAAATGGAATGCGTGTTTAGTTATTTAAATTTTAATATTTATTATTCATTATTGATTCCTGGTAGAATCTGATGTACTTAAACCTTACAAATAATTTTATCTCACACTTATTATTTTCCTTTCCCTATGTTATGAATAAGATATCATTGAATGAGTTTTCAAAGGGGGAAATTTTTTAGTTTTTTAGGTATTATTTTTTATTTTATATTTCTAATTTGAAATGGGTAACATATATGTAATCTAGTTTCCCAAAACCTCTACACTTGTTTTCTATTAATATGGGATCCCTTGTATTTGTTCCAATGTAATGGTAGTAGGCACATGCTTTGGGGTTTTAGTGTCAGGGTCAATACAATTGGTATCAATGGTATTTTAGTAGAAACCTTGGAATCTAGATCAACAAAAACTCAAATTATAGAACATAACCCCATTATTGAATTTGAGTATAAGTATAAAATAAAATCCTAATGTTTTGTTAAGCTAGATATTATGTGATTTTCCCTAGAAATACATTCCTATATGTATAATACATATGGGTGTAGTTATGAAATATATGTACATAGGGATAGTAACTATGATAATTGAATGTTATGATTGACTTAAGCATAACTTGGTATAAGAAATAGGGCCTTAATGTAAACCTAGTTGAACACTCTTGGGGGTCATGTATAGGATAATTCCCAATCTCTTTACAAACCATTATAAATTATTTGAAAATAATTATGTCCCCAAATAGACCATTTTTATGATTCTTATATTAGCTACACTTTAAAATGTCAAATTTTTTTTTTTATTTCAATCATTTTGATATTATACAGTATGTTCCATAATGATATGACATAATGTAGTTTACTTGATCAATTAAAAATGGTGCCTAAAAAAGGAATGGGAACCTTAACAAAACACTTAATCCAATGAGTAATAAGGATAAAATATATTATTATCATAATCCAATCATATGAATGGAAATAGTCTTCCAAACATTCTCATTATACAAGTATATAGTATCATGTGCTAAAATTATAGAGAAATAATTCTCCATGTATTATGGATTTGGTGATAAGCATGAGAAGAAGAGGATAACTAGGAAAAAGTTAGATAAAGGGAATAAGGGAAAGTATTATTTTCCCACATATGATAATTGTAGTAAGAAATAGCCTTGTACATTCTTTAAAGTACTGGGATTTCATTCCATGTGTAGAGGGTAAGGCCATCATGCTGGTGATTGAAGGTGTAAGGATTTTTTTTAATGTACAGTGCTTCAACTGTAAAGAGATGAGGAACTATGAATATCAATGTCTCATGATTCAAAGGAATATAACTCAAAAGAGGATAATGGATCAGGGTAAATATTATGCTACTACCACTAATAAAGAGGAATGATTAATATTATGTTTTGCAAGAACTTCGTAATTTGATTATTTTATCAGTGATGTACTGGATATAAGAATTATAAAAAGTATAAAGATTGTACTATAGTACAATTTAATCAAGTATTTAAGAGAATATATTGAATGGTATTAAGAAAATTTATTCAGTAGAAAGTTAATCTTTATTAAAACACATTATTTAGAAAGATATAAAAATTAATATGTTCCTGATGTTGAGATAATGATGTTTGGATAAAGATATGATTGATATGGATAAAGTTAATTGGATAATACAAACTACCATTGAACTGATTAATGATAAGATCATTTTGGAAATTCATTGTCCTTCTTTCTAAAGTTTAGGATCATAATATTTTGTAAGGTTCATAAGGTTAACTATTTATGAAAAGGATTATGTTAAAATTTGGAGGAGGTTTTTCATATTTATGTTTTAATTCATGATATGATGCAACCCATTCTAAGTGACAATGTAGAAATGTTTCAAGGAATAAACAAATGATTTTATTATTCTTATGAAACAAAAACAAATTAATTAAACACATTTCCATGGACTATAAAATAATTCCTCAACTCTAGGAAAAGGTTGAATAAAAAATGTTTTCTTAATATCATAATTTTTTATGATATCAATGAACCTTTTAACACCTATTTTGTTTATGTATTTGAGTTAATTAAGGTTATATAGATCACATAATTTCATATAATCAATGTTCTCTATCACTCCCTATCAGTATTTGGGTGTCTGTTTTCTCTTTTATGTCTATGTTTTCATTTTCCACTTATGTTCTTCTACTCAGTAACCTAGTTATATGATTATTCCATAGGAACATTTGTACTTAGCTTTCTCTATTATTGAAGTGATATTATATTAAACCTTTTACGATGTATGTTTTTATATAATGGTATTTCAAAATATCAAAATTTAGATAATCGAGATCAAGTTTAAATTGTGAGGATTCAATTTCATTAAGATGGGGACAATGTATCACCCCAAAATTCTAAACGAATAATATTTTATTCAGTAGAATGTATGTAAAGAAACACTAAGAAAATAAGGGAATATAAAATCATGATAAGTTAAAATACATTTACTCTTTGAAATAAATATAATCTATAATAATTCTTGAAATGAACACAATAATGAGTTAGCTTTCATTACATGTAATGATGACCTTCTTCGATAGCATGCATTATATAAAAGAACAAGTATTATTGAATAATATTTATACTGATATTTTAAACAAAAATTACCTTCTACCCATTAAATTTGTTGTTATTTATATTATTAAATAAATTATCAAAATATATGGTTTAATTAAATGGTTACCAATTAATTAGAAACAAATATAAAAATTGTTTGAATATAAAGACAATATTTTTATAAAAAATATTATTATGTCCCAAAGGTGATTTGTATTAATAAATTAAATTAATTATTATCAGTGAATGATATTAACGAAAATTATATATTATATATTCAATAATTTTTTTTACATTTATCCAATATATTTGGTATGAATAAGATAAGAACAAACCCATTTTTACGAATAAAAGATGTATTTTTCTAAAGGCTATTTTCTGAATTTTATCCATGATATTTTAACTATTCAAAAAATATATGGATGAATTTCATTCTCTTATTATTGATTAAATGACATGTGTGGTCATTTATTCATCTTTCCATATTTATTATTCCTTATATAAATATTTAAATTAAATGTCCTTTTGATTATATACATTTCCATATTGATTATTTCATTAATGATTCATGAAATCCTCCTATTTGATAAACCCTTACCGAGAATTTGAGATCACCTTGATTTTCTTTCCCTTCACCTAGTTATGAAGAAGGACTATTTTAATGAGTTTTCAAGGATGTTTTTTATTAGTATTTTTATGTATTATGTTTTATTTTCTATTCCCAATGTAAAATTACAGACATGTATGTAATATGATTTTCCAAAACTACTAAAATTTTATGTCCTTCCAGATTTTATTCATTTTATCTACACTAATGTAATGGTATTGGGCACTGACTCCAGGCTTTTGGGGTAAGGGTCATTATAAAAACTACCTCTTAGTTTAATTTATTTATAAAGTAAAATTGTATTTTAAAATTGTTTGAAAGAAAAAATAGATGAATTTTATATCCATGAATACAATTTAAGTCATTGGAATAAATTTCATTTTTAATTTGGATATAAAACATTTCAAACCTTTTAACATTTTCTCTTTAAAAAACCAATTTCTCATAATGTGTTTGTGATGAATTTAAATTAATTTTTTCCAATTATTTGAATTTAATTTTGAAAAAATGATTCCATATTTGAAATCATCATAATTTAAATTGTCTAATATGGTTGAATTATGTTTTTATCAAAATAAATTGTAAATTCAATAAAGATTAATTATCAAGTTTCAAGTAAAAATTGGTTTACCGGAGGTTGAACTAGAATGATAAGAGTTAAAATGAACTAAAATATTATTTTAATTTAATTGAATGGATTTATTTCCGTATTTTATATCAAATTACCTAAAATATATAAATTTTGTTCCACTTGACTTTGAATATGATCAACATAATAAGTTACGTAATGAAAAAGGGAAAAATAAATTTTCTTACTTTTAATATATATAAAACCTTATGATATGGACAAAACCAAAAATATACTCATATATATATATAATTTTAAAATATAAATGAGATTTTTATCATGATAATTTTTTTAAATTTTTTGATATGAATTAATTACATTAAAATCTTAAGAAACTCTAAACCATTAATTATTTAGTGAAAATTAAATAAAATAAATGATTCAAAAAAATTAAAAGTGAATTAAATTGAATAAATCATTGTGTTAAATTATATTTTAGATGAATTTATTATGTTAAAATGGTGTTAAAATAATAGAATATAAATCCATCATGGTCTCTATTTTTTCTTAAAATTGAAATTAATAAATAATGTTAAAATTGACAATAATGTTATATTATAATAAATGATATTTTATTAAATGATTTAAAAATAATAAAAACTATATATTTTTTCATCTGAATTTTAAATAATAAAAAATATCATCTATGGTCCATTTATGAACCAATTTATCTATTATAATGAATATATTGATTGTTAAATAGTAAAAAATCAGTTAGCAAAGGTTAAAGAAATGTTTTTTCATGTTATATATGCTTATTAATTTTCAAAACATATAGTATTTTTATATTAATAATTATATATAATAATTATAATCATTGTTTCCATATTATATATTAATTATTTCACTAATTTTGACTTAAATGATAAATTACCAAGGTTTGAAAAATAGTTATCATGGTGAGAAAATCCAAAGTAGAAAAAATTGGGATATTTATAAGTAAAGGAATAAAATGCTACAAATGTGTTTAATTGTGTGGTGGAGATGTGGATATACCGTATAATCCATAAAAACCTTTAATTATTATATTTGGAGTCACTTGAGGTAATATTGACCTCCAAATAGTGAATATTTTTGAGTATTTACAAGAATGTCCTTCCTCCTCATATATAAAAGGTCATTCAATCTTCCAATATATTCACACATCTCAATACATTTTTATCAAAATATATATTTCAAAATAACTTCAAAAGTTCTTAAACTCATACTATATTAATTATTTTTCATAAAAATCCAACCAATAAAGGATATAGTTCCAATCTAAAGAGGATACCTGAAGGATAGGTAAAACTCTTTAATAGGTGTTTTTGTTTTATTTCTTCTCCACAATTTAAATAATTATTATTAGATGATTATATAATAACCTAAATATATTTTATATAATGAGATGTTTTTATATTAATTTAAATACCTAAAACAACATAAAATTACATAAAATGTTGTATGGAATCATCATTCGTGCATACAGCAGAATATCGCCCCGCGAACTGATGTCGTTCGTTTTTCCTTTACCACCTTTAAAGGTTAGGAATACTGACGTATTTATATTTTATATATTTTATATATTATATATATTATGTTTTTATGATTCTCTAATTTTTATATTACACATACCTTCATACATTTTATTTTGTGGGAATACCATAACGCCGTTCGTGTGTACGACAAACTATCGCCTCACGAAGGGATGTAATTCATTAACGATTTAGAAGGAATAAATTTAGAATGGGTTTAATAAAAATTTGTGATCTATATGACATAAATATTATTCTATAATGATAATATATATCATTTAACTTTTATTCATTCCACCCAATAAGAAAATGAAAAACATCATTCATGCATACGTATGACCTACTATCTCTATGAACTATGTATTTTATATCTTATCACTAAATATTATTGTTTAATATTAATAAATTATACTAAATATATATGATACATATATAATGGTTATAATTATATTTTTTATTAAATTTTGAACAAAGTAAGAGGTAAAAAATATTACAAATCAAAACATATGTGAAATACAGAGCGATTATTACCCAAAACGTAACATTAAAATGAAATTGTTAAAAAATGGGTAATAAAAGGTCATAATAAAATAATATATGGTACTATATATATTAATATGGTTATTTTAAACATTTATAAAAAAAGTATATTTATTATAAATGATCTTTTAGGAATTATAACAGAAGTGAAGGCCTAAGGTAATCGATTTCCATCTCACTTTTTACTTCCATCAGACCACATAATATTCACCACATATTTATTTTATGTGGTGTATATAATAAAAAATAAAAAATAATTTTATTATTATAATAAAAAATATTTTTATTTACATAACTATTTGAGAATATATCTTTCATGGGGTTTATGGTTTCAATGCTACCAAAGCAGTAAGGGACTTTTTTTCTAAATTTTCCTTTTTTAGATGTAAGTTATGTTCTACAGCTATATTATTTTACATGGTGTATATAAAAAACCTTTGATAGGAAATATCATGAATTTATTCATTCTTGTGATATTTTAATTTTTTATTTTATTTTTATTAATTCCTAGGGATTATGATTCAATTTTACCAAGGGGGTAAATATTTTATGTTACAATCTCATCATTTATCGAGATTGTTTATGATAAAGTATCAAATATTTAAATCACAAGATCTACCTCTCATAAATTCTATTTATATTTATTCTCATTTGGTAATTCATGATATATTTAATTAATATTACCAATTTCCACTCTTTGTCACTTATGATAATAAAGAATGTTTTTAAGAAAATCCATCTTTATTCCCCTCTTTAGTCGAAAATATTTTTTATTAAAAAAACATATTTTATTAAAATATTTTCAAAAATGTTTTTAGATGATATTTTAATCTAATTTACAAGGAAATTGATTCTTAAATTGTTTTATATTTTGAAATGTTTTTTAAATGAATTTTAAATATTTCTCTGTATGTTTTCAAAGGTTATCTTTAAAGACATTAATTTTAAAAATGTTTTATATTTACAAAACGTTTTCAATATTAATTTATAAGTTTGAAATGTATATTTTAAATTATAAAGGATTTTAAATTTTTAAATGCTTAGAAAAATCTTTATTCAATGTGTAAATGATATTTTACTGAAGAAATTTTTTAAATGATATTTTAAAATTATTTTCCATCTATGATTTGATTAGTTGATGTGACCAATGCTTTAGTGGGGATATGATTCAAGGATATAATTATTATTAATTCTCAAAATGTTTTATGTTTAAGATGAATTTTTTTAGTCATATTTTTCTTCCAAGGTTTATTCCATGATAAAATTATTATGAAATTCATTTCATTTTAATGGGTTATTCTATTATGTAATGACTATGAAACCTATATATTTCTACAGGTTATGATTTGATTAGATGTGTATGATACCAATTTATTTTCATAGGTATTGATATTAGGAATGTTTATGATATTGTGGAACACATATGTATGATTTCATTAAATAAATGGTGTTACCTATATCTATATCCAATGCATTGGGTAATGATTTATATATCAGGAGATAGATATGACTAGAATGAGGAGTTAACTCAAATAATTTAAGAAATTTTTCCAATATCATGGCCTTGTGTGTGAACCTTGACAACTATGATGGTTTAGGAAGGGAACCAATTTCAATATGAAAGTATTGGTAGGGATCCATGAATAATATGGAAATGAATTTGTATAATTATGTATATTAAACAAATCCATTTATTATGCCAATATTATTATCTCATGTATTATATTATTTTATTATCCTATGATTCATGTCTTATAAACTACCAATATTTATTACATGACTCAGTATTACATTTTTTGATATGTATATTATTGTTTTAAAATTTTATTTTCATGTTTTGATACCCTTATGTTCATGTTATGCTTACGTATCTACCTGGTTTACCCTTACTAAGAATCTAATATCACCCTTTACTATGTTTCCTTTTCTGAGGTTATGAATAATGGTTTTATGTAAGGTATTCTACAAAGAGTTCTAAATAGGAAGATATTTGTGGGAAACATCAAAGATATTTAACTGGATTTGATGATTTCATTCCATGTTTCCAAAGGAAATAAACTATTATAGTCCTCGTGAATGTGTTCATATAATGTAATGAATATTCATATTAAAAAGATACAATATTCATGTATGATGTACTTGGGTCACTATAGTTTCTATATAGTGAAATTTTGTGTTAAAGATTGAAAAATGGGATGGGAAAACTTTTTTGGATAAACCTAGGGATATTTATAAAAATATATCTAGAGATGTCTTAAAGGATAAGTCTATATATGATTCAATGTTTAGAAAAATGTACTATAATTTTAGTAAAGGTCCGAGAGAGTGGTTTCCAAGAAATTACTACCTTGTTTAGATATTTCAAGTGGATGTGGCTATAACAAAGATGTATATAGTGTTAACAACACCAAAAACATCAGATTGAGATAAACTCAATCAGGAACTGGTGCATGAAAATAGGCCTTGCTACACACCTGATTTGACACTCCTAGGGGATATGATTTGGAAATTCATAAAAAAAATTATGAATCACAATGGCGGACATAATTAGATGATGACTATGAAGGACCTAGAATAATCCAATGGTTTTATATATTAAATAAGGTTTCTAGATCTATACATACCATATGTGATTTTTCATTATTAAATGGTTTTCTATAATGATTAGTGTTTCTCATACTATGCATTTTTGGTTTTAGTCAATGGTAGGAAGCTGAAGCAATTGGGTTAACAAATAATGTGACATTAAAGTTACTGATGAGAAGCCAGATGGGATAAAGACTGGAGTAAATGATGTTGTGATTATTCCCAATAGGTTTTCATAGAACATGATTAATAATGTGTACCTTAAACCACTCTTAGAATCACCTAATAAGAGAAATAATGTGTTTGTTAAGAGATAACGTGATTCTAATTGTAAGGACCCAGCCTTAAAACATTACATAATATTGAATTAAATGAATAATTCACATTGAGGATCTTTTCAGGTTTAGAGTTTTAGATAATTATGCTATAACTATTACATAAGAACTTGAATATTACATGTAGACACTACTACGCAATATCTATTTTTTTCATAAAATAATAACTTTTAAAAATAAACATGTCTACTTCCATATTTTAGACAACATGAATTTTCCATGATCACATCCTTGACCGTATTCCACATTATTTCCTATGAAAAACATTAAAAGAAAATTTGGATGAGCATAAAAAGATTAATAAGGGATACACAAAGAAGGAAAACTTTTAGTTTTTCAAAACAACAAGTAAACCATGAATACCTTAACATACGTAATACTTTTCACCTTTATGAAGTAGTAAATACTCTTCACTGAATAAAAGATCACTACTTACCCTTTTGTAACCAAAAGGTTACCATAAAACCCATATAAAGAACACATAACATATAAAAGTAACTTGGGGCATAAACATACTTAAATGGAATAACCATACGGTCAACTTCCACACATATCACTATATGGAATAGCCATACGGCTGACTTCCATACGCAATGCATTAGAAGTTATAACGTAACCACCTGTACGGGTTTTCACGGCACCACCCATCATATGGTTTATCATGTAACCACCCATAAAATTTCCATGTACCATCATAGCACATAAAACATTTCAAATATAAACATTTGACTAATAAAATTTAAATTTAAATCACAAAAAGTAATTTCAAGATATTGAAATAATCAATCTATTTTCATAATCCATTTAAAATAGATTTTTGAATCAAATTGTCCCATACCACTTTTAATATTTTAATGGAATAATAATTTCAAAACATTAATGTCTATATAAATACTGAAAACTATTTCTAAAGCATGGACATTAAAGATAATGATTTAGAATAATAAATCATTAAAACATTTAAAATGATATTTTAGTTAAAGAGTTTTTAACAAAATGAGAGACTCTTGAATAAAAATAATTGAGGAATACCATTTAATCAGAAATTTATAATATCATGAGAATATAGGGATTCATGATATAATATGTCAAAGGATAGTATATACACCATATAAGAGTGAATTGGTGCATAACAACAATGAAGTCTCAATGGAAATGTATATTGAGATGAAATCCCTTATAAAGATGGTACCCTTAAATTAAGGATAAATCAATCTCATAATTATGTGTGAAAATATAAATACACCCAATATAAGTGTATATTAAGTGTAAAAAAATCAGAGGTCATTCACACATATTAATAGGATGACATATTCAATAACTACAAGTTGAACCCAAAGAATCAAAATTGGGTTAAGAAGATCCTTTGTAAAAATTCGACAGCCTAACATCGTCACATTAAAATTCAGAAAATGAGTTGATGAGACAAAAATGGTATCTCATCACTTGGAAAAAAATATTACATCAATATAGATATATAAGAACATATCCCAACATAATAAGATGTAAATTAAAAGACATAACAAAAAGAAGTCTTTTAAAAAGAGGAGGGTGAAAGGTTCCCTTACCGATTTAATAACTTACAAAACATATGCCACATGAAAGAAGGATCATACATTGAAGATTTAAATACTCATAAATGAAATTATATGACACAAAAGTAGAATCATGGGCAGTACATACACCACACAAAATAAAATAGAGGCAAATATTGCATGAATCTCACGGGAATAAAATTGAGATGAAACCCTTTACCTCGTGGTAATCAACTGATTCATTTGATCAAAATTTAATAACCATAAAATGAATCATAGAATAAAATGAATATAATGATAATCATGATAAAATATATCAAATTACAGTACATAATACACCACATGAAATAAATAAGTAGTGAACAATGGAAATCTCACGAAATTAAAAGTGAGATAAGAAATCTCCTTACAAACATTCGGCAGCCTAACGATGCCTCTTAAAAATTCTTAAAATGACTTGATGAGAGTAAGAGGGGGTCTCTCATAATGTTAAAATACAAATTATAGAATGGTGAATATAAAATAACATCCTCCAACATAATAACATGGAGCATAAAATAAATGACATAAAAGAGAGTACTTGAAAAGAAAGAGAGAGGTCAGATCCCTTACCCCATGTCCGAATTGACTCGATCGTTCTTTAATCTCATGAATAATAAACTAAAGTAAATTTCTACTTTCTTAAGAACCTTTTTCATGTTTATTATTTCTTTTATATCACTTATTACCATGTTATAAACATTATGTAATCATATATGTTAATAACGTTCATTTTGTTGATATTTGGTACTTGAGTCAAAAAAGAACACATTATATTTACAAGTTGTCCATGTGGTCAATAGTCCATTATATCCAGAATGGTGTTAATTTTTTAGTATCATATATATCATATATATCAAGTATATACTTGTATTTATAATAGTACATAACATTTGGAGGTAAGAAATGAAATGCACCGTTCATGGAGACGGTAATCCGAACGTACGCATGAACACTACTTTCATTTCTATTTCTTATTTTAATGGATTTAAAACATAATGATACATAGGTATATTATAATTACAGTATAATATCATATATAATAACATTAAATTCATCCTTTATTTAAAGTCTCGTAAATTTCAAGGATTTTTTTTTTCTTTCTTAATTTTCTTTGGAATTTTACAAGAACGCAGTTTCTGAAGGCACCTGATTCTGAGGCCCGGTGTGCCCGGAATCATTTTCCAAAGTTTGGATCGGGTACGTTCAGTGAACGAATGAGCGGGTTTTTCTAACTTTTAAACCAGTGCTTGGAATCTAATTCCTAGGGCACCGATGGAATCGCAATGCTGGTATTTGTTTAGAAATGCCTCTTTCGGAGTTGCGTTTGCTCGGGGGTGGTTTTTAAATTTTTGGGGTTGAGTTAAGAAATAAAATAAAGTGTGCGACAACTTTATTTTTATTTCACTTAAAGACACTTCAAATCCACTTAAAGCTGCTTAAGCTGAGTTAAAGCGGATTGGGTACAATTCAAAATATCCTACCCTCTTGGTAGGATATTTCTGAGGTGGGGCCCGTACGAGCCCCACCGTTTCTTTTCAACTAAGTAACGCACCTGCGAAAACCCCTATTAAATGAAAGTCAACTGGGGGGTTTCTTAGACAATTAAACGCTCCTATTAATTGGGTGGTTTATTCGTTCTATGAATTAATGGGTCGTTACTTAACATAGTTTTTTTCGTTTGTTGGCATGTAATAAAATAAGACCAACATTCTTCTTCTTGTGTGTTGTTCGTTGAGAGGATTTGACAGAACCTTTAGTCCTTCAACCTCCTTCACGAAGAATGCGAAGAACGCGAAGAACGCGAAGAACGTGAAGAACGCTGACCTTCGACGAAAGGCGACGAAGAAAGCCGAACCCTCGGAGATCGACTACGCGACGCAGTGTTCCGCGATGTCGACGATTCTTCCCCCGCGACGTTCTTCTGCGGAGTTCTTTCATCCGCGACAAATCTTCGATCATCCGTTGAGGTGAGAGATGGAGGACCTTCTAATTATTTGTGGTTTATAACAACAACATGGATTTAATTGATATAATTAAGTCGGAATGTTCTTGATCCTCGGAGTTCGTCGATGCAACGTCGTATACCGCGACGACGCGACGCCCTTCCGTGATGCGATGATCCTCTTCTCCCGCGACGATCAATTCTGCGAAGAACGCATGCTCGACGACGATGGCAAGGTAGGGGTTTGATTCTTAAAAATCTTTGTGATTTATACCCGCAACGTTTGTTAAAGTTTTGTTGTGTATTATTATTTTTAAAACCGCTAACGCGGTGGGTGCGGACTAACGAACAAGTCCGAACCCACCACACTTTTTCGTTCTTGGTGCGCGAAATGGAGGACGATGACAAATGAGGCCGCAATGGCGATTTGAGGGCCTGACAGTGAAGAATGGGACCCGGGAGGAGCCACGACGCAGATGGAAGTGGAATCGGACCGCCAGAGCAACTCCGGTGGCCCGCGGAATCCGCCGGCGGCGGCCGACCAGACCCATGACCGCGCAGGTCCGGTGACACACGGGACGCGGCAAAGTCGTGTCCGCTGACCCAGCGCGGCCCCACGCGGGGCCACGACGCTTCATCCTGCGGGGGCAGAACCCCCCCCCCCCCCCCCCCCCCCCCCCCGCGGCTTCATCCGCTCGGCCGCTCGGCCGAGCCGAGCCGGGACGACCCGCCGGGCCGAGTCGCGCCCACGCCGGGCCGGGCCGGTTCACGCCCAACCGGGTCGGACCCGGACCCGGGTCGGCTGGACCGGGTTCGGGCCGACCCAGGGGGGTCGGGCCGGGTCGGTCCGGGCCCAGACCCCCCGTTCTCGGACCTTTTTGGTCTTTTGCTCGTAACATGAGCGACTGGCCTCCGAACGATGCGCCGTCAGTGGAGATGAAATACTTGGATCGAGACAGTCGTTTCGGTATATCGCACTCAAGGTTTCGGAATACTTTGGGTTCGACCGGGTTGGTTCTTACACGAAACCAACCGGCTCCTCAGAGCGGAAACGCTCATACCTTGAGCTACGGACGTCCGATTGATGTGCTGTCGACTTTGATGAATTCCTCTAAGTGAGACGGATCTTTTGGATTACTACGCCCGAGGTTTGGACGTAGGTGGAGTACAGTCGGGTTGGTTTTTCCTTAAAAAACCAACCGGGCCCCCTGGGATGAAAAATCCAATAACTCTCAGACCGGACGTCCGATTGATGCGCCGTCTGTGGTGTTGAGTTCCTGTTGGCGATACAGAACTTTTGAATACATCAACTCTGGACTAGGTGTCAGTTGATGTATCAGCCTCTTGGCTCATGGAGCAGACCCTCCCGAACGAGCTTGCTGTGTGCGGGAACCCTAGAGCTGGCTGCGACTGCTACTGTGATGACAACGACTATGCAGAGATCCTCAGTGGATTCGACGGTGACGACTACATCACTCAACGATCCTTTGTGGGTCAGTGCTACCGATCCTGTGTGGGTCCGATCCTGTGTGGGTCAGCGCTCAGTGGTCCTGTGTGGGCCAGCGCCTACAGGTCCTGTGTGGGCCTGATCCTGTGTGGGTCTTTGCGGGGGTTAGTTACCTATCAATATTTTGTGGGTTAGATCCTTTGTGGGTCATTGCCGGGGTTAGTACCTATCGATACTTTGTCGGTCCGATGGCTTAGATGGATCAGTGATCATCTCTATCGTCATTCGTAGAAGTATACTTGTGTGAGCTAAAACCCTATTTGCTTTCCTTTGCGGACTGTGTTGTGCTATCCTGTGTGGATTTACGTTTTTCTTTCCTTTGCGGATTGTTCTGTTCTATCCTGTGTGGATTTACGTTTTGCTTTCCTGTGTGGACTGGGTTGTACTTGAGCCCGGATGTTGGAGCCGAGCGAGAATTGGTGACTTAGGTATATGTATGGGCATATACCTAAGCTGTATCAGATATTACTTCATGATTGTATCATTCCATTGTGGATTATCCTTTGTGGATTCTGGGAGACCTTCGGGGGTCTCGGGGTCCCTACTGAGTAGCTTATACTCACCCCTGCATGGGCTATGCCCGCACTACGTTGTGTTGGTTGCAGATGACGGACAATGCTGATCGTGGTTGAGGCTTGGGGAGCAGGACGATACCTGGAGGTGGACCACTGGGCGGGACGTACTCGGAGCGGTTGGCTAGACCCGAGGAGCAGTGGAGGCTATCTGTACCCACCCTTCAGGTGGAACTTCTAGTGGACGGCTCGACGTTGCGGCTTTACTTTTCAGTTTCTGTTTTCCCTTTTGAGTTGTACTTTACTTTCAGTTTGGGTTTGTATTCTGGCCCACTTACTTTTTCGCACCTACTATTGTACAAGTTTTTACATAGTGTTTAATTTTTTCTGCTTTCTTACTTTGTGGTGCTTGTTTACTTTACAAGGCAATACCTTCCCTTTACCGGGATTTATGCCTTGGTGCTAGTCGCCAGCCCCTGGCCTATGGAAGGAGGGCTTGGGGTAGTCATGGCACGGGCCCCAAGGACGGGTTGTGGCAAATTGGTATCAGAGGAGTTCGGTTCTACCGCAGGCTCTGATCTTTTCTATGTAAAGCAATAGTTTTAAGTGTGTTTAGTGTGGTTATCAGTCCAGGGAGCCCAGTGTTGGTGCGACAGCCGACATATCCATACACCAGGACCCTGACTTCTGATTTCCGACTTAATGCACGAAAACATTGATTGCATGTGTGTTACAAGTTTTCTTTGTGATTACTTTGTATCAGCTCACCCGGTATACTGTTCTGACCATGGCACACCTGTTCCCAGCATATTGGATGGACCCCGCTAAGCTTCGAGAGCTACAGTTATAGTTGGAGGACATGCAGGGCAAGGGTTTCATCCGACCCAATGTTTCACCCTGGGCTTCACCGATTTTGTTCGCCAAGAAGACGGACAGGAGCTTGCGACTGTGTGTCGTCTATCGTCGCCTGAACCAGGTGACAGTGAGGAACAAGTATCCGCTACCGAGGATTGATGACCTCTTCGATCAGCTCAAGGGAGCACGGTGGTTCTTGAAGATAGACCTCAGGTCAGGCTATCATCAGCTCAGAGTTCGAGACGAGGACGTGCAGAAGACGACCTTCAGATGTCGGTATGGCCACTTTGAGTTCTTGATTATTCCATTCGGCATAACCAATGCTCCAGTAGTGTTCATGGGCCTCATGAACAGGATCTTTCAGCCATACCTCGATCGATTTGTCGTGGTCTTCATCGAAGACATTTTGATATACTCGACGACTGAGGAGGAGCACGCCTACCACTTGCGGGTTGTACTAGACACACTCCGAGAGCACCAAGTTTATGGTAATCTCTCGAAGTGTTAGTTCTGGATACATGAGGTCCACTTCCTGGGGCACGTCATCTCTGAGGAGGGAGTTGTAGTGGATCCTGCGAAGATCGAGGCAGTTCTAGCTTGGGAGCCACCCAGGAGCGTGACAGAGGTGTGGAGTTTCTTGGGACTAGCTGGATACTACCAGAGATTTGTGCCAGACTTCTCCAGAGTTGTGGAACCACTCTCAGCTTTGACGAAGAAGGGGAAACCCTTTGTGTGGTCAGAAAGATGTCAGCAGAGCTTCCAGGAGCTGAGATAGAGATTGACCAGCGCACCTATCTTGAGGTTTCCTGAGGAGGGAGTAGGGTACGTAGTCTACTGCGTTGCATCAGGGACCAGACTCGGATGTGTCCTGATGTAGGAGCGGGTAGTGATCACCTATGTATCACGTCAGTTGAGGCCGCATGAGAAGAACTACGCTACCCATGACCTGGAGTTAGCAGCAGTGGTCTTCGCCCTGAATACATGGCGACACTAACTGACAGGCGAGCGCTTTACAATATTTTATGACCACCAGAGTCTCAGGTATATCTTCTCGCAGAAGGACCTGAACCTGAGATAGCGATGATAGATCGAGTTCCTCCAGGACTATGACTTTGAGATAGTCTATACTCCTGGGAAGGGGAACGTGGTAGCCGATGCTCTCAGCAGGAGGACGAGCATTCAGCTACTTGAGGAGGCGACAGAGCAGCTAGCCGCTTTGTAGATATTTTTTGTGGATAGAGATGGAGCATCCTTCCTTTAGTCTCTCACAGTCACCCCTCCACTACTACAGCGGGTCAAAGAGGCACAATGTGGGGACACTGACTGTGAGACGCGGCGTGCGCAGATATCCTCAGGACAGGCACCTGATGGATTCTCCTTCAGAGCAGAGCACGACATCCTTTTCAGAGGACGTACCTTGGTACCCGTTGCTTTACGAGAGGAGGTGCTGAGAGAGTTTCACACTTCTCCTTTGGCGGTACATCCTGGAGTGGCAAAGAGGTACCAGGATCTCAGACGACAGCACTGGTGGTCGGGCATGAAGAAGGCTGTGGCAGAGTTCGTTTCTCGATGCCTCACCTGCCAGCAGGTGAAGGCAGAGCAGCAGGTACCAGCAGGGTGGGTACATCCCTTGGAGGTCCCGGAGTGGATGTGGGATGGGATATCTATGGACTTAGTGACTGAACTTCCACGCACTTCCAGAGGTCACGACTCCATTTGGGTGATTGTCTACCGACTCACCAAGTCGGCTCACTTCTTACCCATTAGAGAGCAGGGCTCAATGGAGAGCTTGGGGCGACTATACGTTCAGGAGATTGTACGGCTTCATGGTGTGCCATAATCTATCGTATCCGATCGAGATGCTCGCTTTACTTCCCGGCATTGGAAGGGGTTGCAGGAGGCGTTCGGGACACAACTACGTCTGAGCACCGCCTTTCACCCACAGATGGATGTTCAGACGGAGAGGACCATTCAGACTCTTGAGGACATGCTCAGTGCATGTGTGCTCGACTTTGTTCGCAGCTGGGAGGACCACCTACCCTTGGCGGAGTTCATGTACAACAAAAGCTACCACTCCACCATCGGGATGGCACCATATGAGGCATTGTACGAAAGACCTTGCAGATCACCTTTGTGCTGGACAGACCCTGGGGAGTCAGCACTTGTGGGGCCAGAGATGGTTCGGGCCACGATAGAGAAGGTCCAGGTCATCCAGGAGTGGATGAGGACAGCTCAGAGCCGGAAGATGTCTTATGCTGACAGGAGGCGGAGGACACTAGAGTTCGAGGATGGCGACCACGTCTTCTTGCATGTATCACCTCGACGTGGATTATGGAGATTTGGCCGTGGTGGCAAGTTGTCTCCACGCTTCATCGGACCTTTCCAGGTCCTCAGCAGGATTGGCGAGGTGGCTTATCGCCTGGCTCTACCACCTCAGTTGCACCGGGTGCACGACGTCTTCAACGTATCTCAGCTGAGGAGATACGTGCACGACCCGACGCACATCATTGACCATGGGGAGCTGGACATTGATGATGGGGCGACTTTTGCAAAGGTCCCATTGGAGATCGAGGATCGATAGGAGTGAGTCCTACATGGACGATCGATTCCTCTTGTGCGCATCATATGGAAGCACGGGAACCTCCAGGAGAGCACTTGGGAGCGGGAGGCTCAGATGCGTGCTCAGTACCCACATTTGTTTCCCTAGTTTATGATGTATCTTTACGGGGACGTAAAGCCCTGAGGTGGGAGTTATGTAAAGACCTGTAAATTTCAAGGAATTGTTTTTCTTAATTTTCCTTGGAATTTTACAAGAACGCAGTTTCTGACGGAACCTGATTCCGAGGCCCGGTGTGCCTGGAATCATTTTCCGAAGTTAGGCTCGGGTACGTTCAGTGAACGAACGAGCGGGTTTTTATAACTTTTAAACCGGTGCTCGGAATCGAATTCTGAGGGCACCGATGGAATCGCAACGCCGGTATTTTCTTAGAAACACCTCTTCTGGAGTTGCGTTTGCTCGGGGGTGGTTTTTAAATTTTTGGGGTTGAGTTAAGAAATAAAATAAAGTGTGCGAAAACTTTATTTTTATTTCACTTAAAGCCACTTCGAAGCCACTTAAAGCTTCTTAAGCTGAGTTAAAGAGGATAGGGTACGATTCAAAATATCTTACGCTCTTGGTAGGATATTTGTGAGGTGGGGCCCACACGAGCCCCACCGTTTCTTTTCCGCTAAGTAACGCACCTGTGAAAACCCCTAGTAAATGAAAGTCAACTGGGGCATTTCTTAGACAATTAAATGCTCCTGTTAATTGGGCGGTTTATTCGTTGAATTATTTATATGAATTAACGGGTCGTTACTTAACTTAGTTTTTTTCGTTTGTTGGCATGTAATAAAATAAGACCAACATTCTTCTTCTTGTGTGTTGTTCGTTGAGAGGATTTGACGGAACCTTAAGTCCTTCAACCTCCTTCGCGAAGAACACGAAGAACGCGAAGAACGCGAAGAACGCGAAGAACGCGAAGAACATGAAGAACTCCAGCCTTCGACGAAAGGCGACGAAGAACACCGAACCCTCGGAGATTGACGACGCGGCGCCGTGTTCCGCGACGCCGACGATTTTTCCCCCGCGACGTTCTTCTGCGACGTTCTTTCATCTGCGAAAAATCTTCGATCATCCGTTGAGGTGAGAGATTGTGGACCTTTTAATTCTTTGTGGTTTATAACAACAACATGGATTTAATTGATATAATTAAATCTGTATGTTCCTGATCCTCAGATTTCGTCGACGCAACGCCGTATACCGCGACGACGTGACGCCCTTCAGCGACGTGACGATCCTCTTCTCCCGCGACGATCAATTCCGTGAAGAACGCACGCTCGACGACGACGGCGAGGTAGGGGTTTGATTCTTAAAAATCTTTGTGATTTATACCCGCGACGTTTGTTAAAATTTTGTTGTGTATTATTATTTTTAAAACCGCTAACGTGGTGGGTGCGGACTAACGAACAAGTCCGAACCCACCGAACGTTTTCATTCTTGGTGCGCGAAAAGGCGGACGATGACAAACGAGGCCGCAATGGCGATTTGAGGGCCTGTCAGTGAAGAATGGGACCCGGGAGGAGCCACGACGCAGATGGAAGTAGAATCGGACCGCCGGAGCAACTCCGGCAGTCCGCGGAATCCGCTGGCGGCGCCGAAAGTCGGAGGCGGCGGCGGCCGACCAGACCCGCGACCGTGCGGGTCCGGTGACACATGGAATGCGGAAAAGCCGCGTCCGCTGACCCAGCGCGGCCCCACGCGGGGCCGCGGTGCTTCATCCCGCGGGGGCAGCCCCCCCCCCCCCCCCCCGCGGCTTCCTCCGCTCGGCCGAGCCGGGCCGGGTCGCGCCCAACCGGGTCGGACCCGGGTCGGGCCGACCCGGTTCGGGCCGACCCAGTGGGGGTCGGGTCGGGCCCAGACCCCTCGTTCCCGGACCTTTTTGGTCTTTTGCTCGTAACTTGAGATAAGGTCCTCCGAATGATGCGCCGTCAGTGGCGATTCAATCCTTGGATCGAGACGGTCGTTTCAGTATATAAAACTCAAGGTTTCAGAATACTTTGGGTTCGGCCGGGTTGGTTCGTACACGAAACCAACCGGGCCCTCGGAGCGAAAACGCATATACCATGAGCTACGGATGTCCGATTGACGTGACGTTGACTTTTTTGAATTCCTCTAAGTGAGACGGATCTTTTGGCTTACTCCGTCCGAGGTTTGGACGCAGGTGGAGTATGGTCGGGTTGGTTTTTCCTTAAAAAACCAACCGGGCCCCTGAGACGAAAAAACCAATAACTCTCAGACCGGGCGTCCGATTGATGCGCCGTCTGCGGCGTTGAGTTCCTGTTGACGATACAGAACTTTTGGATACATCAACTATGGACTTGGTGTCAGTTGATGTATCAGCCTCTCGGCTCGTGGAGTTGACCCTCCCGAACGAGCTTGCTGTGTGCGGGAACCCTAGAGCTGGCTGCGACTGCTACTATGACAACGACGACTATGCAGAGATCCTCAGTGGATTTGACGACGACGACTACAACACTCAGCAATCCTTTGTGGGTCAGTGCTACTAATCCTGTGTGGGTCCGATCTTGTGTGGGTCAGTGCTCAGCGGTCCTGTGTGGGCCAGCACCTACTGGTCCTGTGTGGGCCCGATCCTGTGTGGGTCTTTGCGGGGGGTAGTTACCTATCGATCCTTTGTGGGTCAGATCCTTTGTGGGTCATTGCAGGGGTTAGTACCTATCGATCCTTTGTGGGTCCGACAACTTAGAAGAATCAGTGATCATCTCTATCGTCATTCGAAGAAGTATACCTGTGTGAGCTGAAACCCTATTTGCTTTCCTTTGTGGACTGTGTTGTGCTATCCTGTGTGGATTTACGTTTTGCTTTCCTTTGCGGATTGTGTTGTGCTATCCTGTGTGGATTTACGTTTTTCTTTCCTGTGTGGACTTGGTTGTACTTGAGCTCAGATTTTGGAGCCGAGTGAGAATTGGTGACTTAGGTATATGTATGGGCATATACCTAAGCCGTGTTGGATATTACTTCGTGATTCTATCTTTCCTTTGTGTATTATCCTTTGTGGATTCTGGGAGACCTTCGGGGGTCTCGAGGTCCCTACTGAGTAGCTTATACTCACCCCTGCACGAGCTATGCCCGCACTACGTTGTGTTGGTTGCAGACGACGAACAACACTGATCGTGGTTGAGGCTTGGAGAGAAATATAGTACCTGGAGGTGGACCACTGAGCAAGACGTACTCAGAGTGGTTGGCTGGACCCGACGAGCATTGGAGGCTATCTGTACCCACCCTTCAGGTGGGACTTCCAGTGGACGGCTCGACGTTGCGGCTTTACTTTTTAGTTGTTGTTTTCCCTTTCGAGTTGTAGTTTACTTTCAGTTTGAGTTTGTATTCTGGCCCACTTACTTTTCCGCACCTACTATTTTACCAGTTTTTACTTAGTGTTTACTTTTTCCCGCTTGCTTACTCTGTGGTGCTTGTTTATTTTACAAGGCAATGCCTTCCCTTTACCGGGATTTATGCCTTAGTGATAGTCGCCATCCCCTGGCCTATGGAAAGCGGGCTTGGGGTAGTCACGACACGGGCCCCGAGGACGGGTTGTGACACTTTATACATCCCACATAAGGCATTAAAGAATCAAATCAATTTGAGGGGGCGGTAGTCTGCACTTCCTCACATGAGAGTATCGTATTTACCCACTATGGAAACCATAAAGGCATGGCATAAATGGGAAGTAAATAAGAAAATGTATATCATAAACATAATATATATCATATATAAATACAGTTCCATCATAATGGCCACCATGAGAGGAGGTTGGAGATATTTTAACAATCATCATTTCGTGAGGTGTTATTTTGTCATCTGTAGAAACATTATGTTCTTCATCCATTAGATGGAGGTGTGTGCAAGTGTAGTTAGAATAATTCTCATAAAAAAATCCCAGTATATTGAGGATATTGGATTTGTAACAAAAGAAAGGAATAAAAAGAGTTTAGGGGTTGGAGAAGTAAAATAAATGAAAACAAATTAAGATAAATCGTTACCTTAAATTTGGGTAACTCCCTTTGGTTTGAACCAAATGACTTCTTGAAGTGCCTTATACATAAGGTAAGGATTCTAGGAAGAGGAGAGGGATGTAGGGAGCTTAATTGGCAGAGTTTGGTCTAGCCAAAATGCTTGAGAGGTGTGTGGAATTTGATAGAAGTGGTCTCCTTTTATAAGGGAGAGGAGGGGCTCTTTAGGAAAGTGTAAAAACATTATTTTATTATAAAGATATCATCATTTTCAAAAGGTCCAAAAATCATTATAGACGAAGTTAAGATGACTCATATTCAAAATAAAATCATCCAATCATAATTATACTTGTTTTGAATAATATTTAAATCATTATGATCTTAATTATTTATATCATTTATTAATGGGGTAAATACTACATCATTATTGTGTCATAAATAATTTAAATTATTTGTAGTATAAAAATAATAAAAAAATACCATGATATAGGAAATATATTTATATTTATAATTAATATTTATAGTCGAAAATATAATTTATATAACCCCTTCTAAAAATTAATTTTAAAAAACATATTTTCTTTTTTCATTTTTGCCTTTACTTTAAGTTAATTAATCTAAATTGTCATTATCACTCCCATGTGGCTCAATGGGGTCCCAAAATCGACCCAAAGATGCCCATGGTCGTAAATGAATCAACAAATAAGGATTGAACAAGTGTTAAGGTAATAGTGAATTATTATAATATTCTTTTTACCTTGAATTACCTTATTTACCTTTAACCGCGGTAAATAAAAGTCAAAAGTTACTATTCACCAAAAATCTTTTTCTTCTTATCGAACCAAATTTTACTTCTTTATAACAACCATGTATGTATAATTTTAGAAATTCAATTCACAGAAGTGGTAAAATATCATTTAAATGAAAACGTCTGCTTTTCAACTACCACTAAGTGGTTTCACTGTTCATCAAAAATTGATGATTATCAGAAAAATACTAAAAAATCAGCCTAAGCTATATTTGATATTCCGAATTCAAAAATGATGTCTATTTTTACAAATTAAAAACATATAAGTGGCATTAATTAATTGTCAAATTAAATCCCGTTATCAAAACAAATAGCGTGTTTTTAAGAAACAATAACTATCCAAAGATTGATACTTGTTTATGTCCAATTTCGAAGTGAAATTAATTTCAATGACCAACATTGGATTCAATGGTAAAAATATATTTTAATTTAACTTTAAAACCAATTAAAAATATATTCTAAAAATATAAATAAATTATATTAAAAGGCACTTTTGAATTAAAATACAATATTTTTCACTATTCATTAAAAAAATGAACTTTATCGGAAAATTTACAAAAATTTACACAAAGTAAATTTTGATGTCCCCATTCTAAATAAGGATTTTATTTCGTCATATAAAATTTATTAAAGTGTCCAAAACTAAATTTAAAAAGGGTTCTCCATTAAAAGGTGATAAATGGCCTTGTAATGTAAATTATGCTTAAAATTAGATTCTTTCACATTTTAAGCCTCTATCTTTCATTGGATAAATGTAAATATATTTAAAAAACATGTATAATCATATTTTAGTTAGTTTCTTTCATTGTCACCAATACAATGGCTAGGTGTTAACTACCGTTTAAAATAATAATATATTATTAGTGTGCAACGTACGATTTCAAAGAAACTCATTGTTGCGTATCAGGTACGCTATAGAACATAGCAACCATTTAAAGAGAAATTAATATTTAATTCAAAAATTAATAAATATGAAAAGTCATATTCTTTTTTTACCTGGGATGTTACATCCTTCCCCCCTTTTGGGATTGCATCCTCGCAATTTTAAAATTTGGTTTTGGAAACTTTATTGAATGTCCCATATCGGAAATAAGAGTCAGTAAAACTATCACTTTAAAAGAACGAAAGAGAAGTACAATGGTCACCAGAGTTAACCCATAATAAGATTCCCTGAAAACATGGATATGGAGGAGAAAATGAAGGGTCAGTTTCTGATGGAGAGTGATAGGAAACTTGATCAGGAGAAAGTTAACCACAAGAAAACCAAAAACTTATTATGTGTGTAAACAGTATTTGATTACCCAGTAGGAAACGTAAACCAATAACATTTTTGTTTTAAGTTCCTTTTCATAATTTTTAGGAATTCATCTTCTATATAGAATAAAAACATAAGGAAATATACTTACCTTCATGTAGAGTTTCATCTTTTAATAATTTTCTACCATATCTAATCATTTCTCTAAACGATGAGCATTCAAAAAGACTTAGTCACATCAAAATCACAAGAATCATATTTTAGAGAATCACATAATCCAAAAAAGGAGAACTATCTATTTCCCTTGTATTTAAATGTCAAATAAAACCAAAATTGTTAGTACAAGATCAGATAATCACCAAAATGATAATCCTTTATAAAAAGAAATACTACTCTTAATCTCTAACATTAAGAAAAATGAACCAAAGGTTCAATAAAGACCATTAAATAAACAGTTATCCTTAAAATTATTAAATGTAATCCAAACTGAGATTGAAACACAAATCTCTGAAGGATTTAGTCACATAGTCTTCCATGGTAAATCTTAACATTTATCTCCAAATAACACCAGTTACTCTTAAAGTCTCATACTGAAATGTAATTAACCTAATCACATATCCTCCATGATATATTATTCATTTCCATACATAACCCAAAATCACCTTATTCATGATTCATAAGATCATCTAACTAAAAATAATTAGTCATACTAACTAGGTACTTCACGTAGTCCAGTGGTAGGCGATAAATACCAGTCACACTTTGGTTGTGGGTTCGATTCCCATAGCTTCATCCGACACGACGGGTTATCACACGGTTTGCGTGTTGTCCCTTTTCAAAAACTACATAATTTTATAACATTTCCAAAAAGATATAATTTCATCAAAAATAACCATAACATATTTTAACCACAGTGGTTATCTAATAACTTTCTTTTTGCATCCGAAAATGTATTAACAGGTAATTGCCTCAAATTCAAGGATCATATAAACCCAAATGGGTTTTTATAACTATATCCACAAAAGAGAAGATAATTATTCCTTGAATAAAATTTTCATATATCAAACATTAGGGTTACACAAACTATAAAAAGTCTTCTAATGTAATCCCATCATCAGAAGAGACTTAATACTTTTAAGCATTTCACCATCCTAAATTCAACCATAACTCTTGAATCCCTTATATGTTGAATTCATACTCATTCGACATTCTTCTGGATCCATTAACCATTACTTTCCATATTATTCTAAAATAATTCTTTCCAACAAACAAAATCATGAATCATATCCTAATATTTCAATAATAGGAAAACATATGTCAAGAAATAATCCATAACTTTCATCGGTTATTGTCAGTTTCTTCATCCATAATCGGAATGTCATTAGGTATTGGTAAACGAATATTTGTACGATCCTGGTGATCCCATTCCCAAAACATCCTCATAGGACATGTGTTTTCATAATGACCATGATCACCACATTTAAAACATTCAATTGATCCTTCAGAAAGAACTTCTTTCCCATTCCTAGAGTCAACTAGATGCTTCTTTTTTCCAAGGCGGCTTCTTGCTTTATGACCTTCATTTCTACATCTATATCATCTTTCTGTCCCTTTGAAGCATTTTCCTAAGTGTTTCTTTCCACATCTTTGACACCTTGGTTTTGAGCATACTTACCTTTATGATTATTACCTGAACATCCGTAGGGATTTGTTTCTCGCATATATGATGTCCTATAAAAATAACTAAGGTTCAGGTGGTCAATCATGACTCTGATAGTTATTTGAGAATAACCACAAGAGTTCTCATTGCAGCTCACATATCATTCAGCTACTCATTCAGAAAACCGTCATAGTTTTCTTCACAACCACTGTTACTTTGGTGCCTGCAAGATCCAACCATTTACTAAAACCAAAAAGGTCAGAGTGAGTATATCAGTAAAATCATCATATAATATCTTATGAGGAGGGGAAACACTAAGATATGCTTATTCATGTTATCTTAAACTCATTCACTTTATAAAAATAACTACGAATCTTTCTAAAATCTTAACCATTATGGTAATTTCACTTATGATTAAATTGTATCCTAACCTCTAAAGTTATCTAAACCAAACTCTGATACCAACTGTAAGGATCTAAACTTAAAACATTACATAATATTTAATTAAATGAATAATTCACATTGAGGATCTTTTCAGGTTTATAGTTTTAGATAATTAGGACATAACTATTACATAAGAACTTGAATATTACACATAGAAACTACTACACAGTATCAATTGTTTTTTCATAAAATAAAAAACTCTTAAAAAAAACATGGCCAGTTCCATGTTTTAGACAACATGACTTTTCCATGATCGCATCCTTGACCTTATTCCACATTTTTTCCTGTGAAACAAATTTCAAAAAAATAATTGGGATGAGCATAAAAAGATCAATAAGGGATACACAAAGAATGAAAACTTTTAGTTTTTCAAAACAACAAGTAAACCATGAATACCTTAACATAAGTAATACATTTCACCTTTATGAAGTAGTAAATACTCTTCACTGAATAAAAGATCACTACTTACCATTTTGTAACAAAACTTTTACCATAAAACCCATACAAAAAACACATAACATATAAAATTAACTTGGGACGTAAACTTACATAAATGGAATAACCATATGGTTGAATTCTACACATATCACTAAATGTAATATCCATATAACCGAATTACATACATAATGCATTGAAGGTTATAACGTAACCACCTGTCCTGGTTTTCACGGCACCACACGTCATAAGGTTTATCACGTAACCACCTGTCAAATGTATAAGTACCATCATAGCACATAAAATATTTCAAATATAAACATTTCTCTAATAACATTTAATTTTAAATCCCAAGAAGTAATTTCAAGATATTGAAATAATCAATCCATTTTCATAATCCATTTAAAAATAGATTTTTGAATCATATTGTCCCATACCACTTTGAAGATTTTAATGGAATTATAATTTCAAAACATTAATTTCTATATAAATACTGAAAACTATTTTAAAAACATGGACATTAAAGATAAATATTTAGAATAATAAATGTTTAAAAAATTTAAAATGATTTTTTAGTTAAATAGTTTTTAACAAAATTAGAGAGTCTTGAATAAAAATAATTGAGGAATAAAATATTATCCCAAAAATTTAATATCATGAGAATAAATGGATTCATGATATAATATTCAAAATAATTTTATATACACTATATAAGAGTGAATTTGTTCATAACAACAATGAAGTCTCAATGGAAATGTAAATTGAGATGAAATCCCTTTTGAAGATGGTATCCTTAAATTAAGGATAAATCAATCTCATAATTATGTGTGCCAAAAATAAATACCCCAAATATAAGTGGATATTATGTGTAAAACAATAAGAGGTCATTGAAACATATTCATATGATGACATATTCAATAACTACAATTTGAACCCAAAGAATCAAAATTAGGTTAAGAGGTTCCATTGTAAAAATTCAACAGCCTAACGTCGTCACTTTAAAATTAAAAAAATGAGTTGATGTGAAAAAAAGGGTATCTCATCACTTGGAAAAATATATTACGTAAATAAGGATATAGAAGAACATATCCCAACATAATAAGATTAAAATTAAAAGATATAACAAAAAGAAGTATTTTAAAAAGAGGAGGGTGAAAGGTCCCCTTACCGATTTGGTAATTTACAAAACATATGCCACATGAAAGAAGGATCATACATTGAATATGTAAATACTCATAAATGAAATTATATTACACAAAATTACAATCATGGGCAGTACATACACCACAAAAAAGGAAATATAGGAAAATATTGCATGAATCTCACGGGAATACAAGTTAGATGAAACCCTTTACCTCGTTGTAATCAACTAAGTCATTTGATCAAAATTTAAAAACCATAAAATGAATAACATAATACCATGAATATAATGATAATAATGATAAAAAATATCAAACTCCAGTACATAATACACCGCATGCAATAAATAAGTGGCGAACAATGGAAATCTCGCGAAATTAAAAGTGAGATAAGAAATCTCCTTACAAATATTCCGCAGCCTAACGGCGTCACTTAAAAATTCATAAAATGAATTGATGAGAGTAATAGGGGGTCTATCATCATATGAAAATAAAAATTACAGTATGGTTAATATAAAAGAAAATCCTCCTACATAAGAACATGGAGCATAAAAGAAATGACATAAAAGAGAGTACTTGAAAATAAAGAGAGAGGTCGGATCCCTTACCTCGTGTCCGACTTGACTCGATCGTACTTTAATCTCCTGAATAATAAACTAAAGATAATTTCTACTTGCTTAAGAACATTTTTAAAGTGTATTGTTCATTTTATATCACTTATTACCATGTTATAAACATTATGTAATAATTTATGTTAATAACGTTTATTTTGTTGATATTTTGTATTTGAGTAAAAAATGAACACATTATATTTACAAGTTGTCTATATGGTAAAAATTCCATTATATACGGAATTGTGTTAATTATTTAGATATCATATATATCATATATACCCAGTATATACATGTATTTATAATAGTACATAACATTTTGAGGTATGAAATGAAATGCACCTTTCATGGAGACGGTAAGCCGTACGTACGCATGAATGCTACTTTCATTTCTATTTATTATTTTAATATAATTAAAACATAATGATACATAGGTATATGATAATTATAGTATAATATAATATATAATATCATTAACTTCATCCTTTATACATCCCACATAAATAATTAAAGAATCAAATCACTTTGAGGGGGCGGTAGTCCGCACTTCCTCACATGAGATTATCGTATTTACCCACCATGGAAACCATAAAGGCGTGCCATAAATTGGAATTAAATAAGCATAAGGAAATAATAAAAATAATATATATCATATTTAAAAATAGTTCCATCATAATGGCAACCATGAGAGGCAGTCAGAGATATTTGAACAATCATCATTTCGTCAGGCATTAGTTTCCCATCCACAGAAACATTATGTTATTTATCCATTATATGAAGGTGAGTGTAATTTTAGTTCGAATAATTATCATAAAAACATCCTAGTATATTTAAGATACTGGTGTTGTTACAAAATAAAGGAATAAAAAGAGTTTAGGGGTTGGAGAACTAAAATAAATGAAATCAAATTAAGAGAAACTGTTACCTGTAATTTGGGTAACTCTCTTTGGTTTGAACCAAAGGACTTTTAATGTGCCTTATGCCTAAGTTAAGGATTCTAGGAGGAGGAAAGGGATGTAGGGAGCTTAATTTTTTTGAGTTTGTATGAGCCAAAAGGATTGATAGGTGTGAGGAATTGGTTAGAAGTGGTCTCCTTTTATATGGGAGAGGAGGGGCTCTTTAGGAAAGTGTGAAAACATTATTTTATTATAAACATATCTTCGGTTTCAAAAGGTCCAAAAATCATTATAGTCAATGATAAGTTGACTCACATTCTAAATAAAATCATTAAATCATAATTGGACATGTTTTGGATAATATTTTAATCATTATAATCTTATTTATTAAAATCATTTATTAATGAGGTAAATACTGCATCGTTATTCTGTCATAAATAATTTAATTTATTTGATGTCTAAAAATTATAAAAAATACCATGACATAGAAAAATATATTTAGTTTTATAATGAATATTTATAGTCTAAAAGATAATTTATATAACCCCTTCTAAAAAATAATTTACTAAAAGATATTTGCTTTTGTCATTTTTTCCTTTACTTTAAGTTAATTAATCTAAATTGTCATTATCACTCCCAAGTGGCTCAATGGGGGTCCTAAAATCGACCCAAAGATGGCCATGGTCGTAAATGAATCAAAAAATAAGGTTTGGACAAGTGTTAAGGTAATTTGTAATTATTATAATATTCTTTGTACCTTCAATTACCTTATTTACCTTTAACCACAGTAAATAAAAGACAAAAGTTACTATTCACCAAAAAATATTTTCTTCTTATTGAACCACATTTTACTTCCTGATAACAACCATGTATGTCGAATTTTTGAAATTTAATTCACAAAAGTGGTAAATTTTCATTTAAATGAAAAAGTTAGTTTTTTAACTACCACTAAGTGGTTTCACTATTCATAAAAAATTGATGTATTTCAGAAAAATACCAAAAATTCTGCCTAAGATATATTTGATATTCCGAATTCAAAAATGATGTCTATTTTTCCAAATTCAAAACACAGATGTGGAATTAATTAATTGTAAAATTAATTCCCATTATCAAAACAAATAGCGTGTTTTGAAGAAACAATAACTATCAAAATATTGATACTTGTTTATGTCCAATTTCAAGTTGAAATTTATTCCAATGACCAAAATTGGATTAAATGGTAAAAATATAATTTAATTTCACTTTAAAACCAATTAAGAAGATAATATAACCATATAAATAAATTATATTAAAAGGCACTTTTGAATTAAAATACAATATTTTTCACTATTCATTAAAAAAATGAACTTTATCGAAAAAATTCCAAACATTTACACAATGTAAATTATGATGCCCCATTATAAATAAGGATTTTATTTGGTCATATAAAATTTATTAAAGTGTCCAAAACTATATTTAAAATGGCTTCTCCATTAAAATGCGATAAATCGACCTTTTAATGTAAATTATGCTTAAAATTATATTCATTCACATTTTAAGCCTCTAACTTTTATTGGATAAATGTAAATACATTTAACAAACATGTATAATCATATTGTAGTTAGTTTCATTCATTCCCACCAATACAACGAATAGGAGTTAACTACCGTTTAAAATAGTAATATATTATTAGTGTGCAACGTAAGATTTCAAAGAAACTCGTTGTTCCGTATCGGGTACGCTATCCAAAATAGCAACCCTTTTAAATTAAAATTAATATTTTATTCAAATATTAATAAATATGAAAAGTCATATCACCAGGGATGTTACACTAATCATGTAGTAAAAAATATTTAGTTTCATATATGTTGAAAATGTGGAATGAAGCACCCATGTGAACATCTTATAGTAATAGAAAGATGTTTTAACTATGTATAAAAAGAAAAAAATAATTTAACTTCAAAGAAAAAAAATTAAAATTTCAGTTAACTAAATAAGGGCTAATAACTGTCTCTCTAAGGCATCATTGATGGTTTATTATTCCAAATATGAAAATTAGGGGCATTATAAAAATTGATGTCTTAAATTGGAAGACAATGATGAAAATCAGAAAGGTTTTGTGAGTAATGGTTTTATTTATGATGAGGAAGAGACTACATATGACAAAAAAGGAAGAATTGTTAAGGAATAAAAAGATGAAGCTTGGTTAATAGTGTATGAAGAATGTGGAATGATTGATGTATTTATTTATTGTGATTAAAATAATTATTATTTTTCACTGATACATTGGTTGTTATAATTATGAAACATGAATAGATTATTCCAATGTTGTTTCACATTAAGATGTTTCAAGAATATGTTAAATGTTTCTAATGGACAAGAAAAGTGATATAATGTTAAGGAAATATTTTTATTAATGGAAGATAACCCTTAATATGTTCCATATTTTGGGAAAATTTTATTTACTTTGGAAAAAGATATGTAGTATCAGAATAGAGTAAATTAGATAGTACTGATTACCTTGTAAGAGATGAATTATTTTTTTGAAAAAGTGGGTTATACTATCATGGAAGGAGTTTATAACATATTTGTAATTTAAGGAATATATATAACAATATGTCTTCCATTTAATGAATTAATAATCATTTAGGTTTTAAATATTGTTTTACATTAATTAATGTTATTACAATGTTCCAAGATAATAAATAATGAGCGTATTCACATGTTTAGTATGTGACAACCAAGATCTAATTTATAATACATGGGGTATTATTTTTAAGTTTATTTTGAGAAATTTAGTAATATTATTTATAAAATTTTAATGTTGTAAGGTTATAAGGTTTAATACTTATGTTATGGTGTCAGTTAAAATTTGGATGGGGTTTTATAGAATAACGTATTACTTCACTATATGATGATTTACCCACACTAGATAACCTGTGCATACAATTTTTTCTGATCAAAACTAAAGATAGATAAAATGACTTATCATTCTATTTATGGATCTTATTATCCATTCGTGCTTACGGAATGAAAAATTTCCCTTCATTTTGGAGCAAGATATGAAATCTAAATTGGTCAAGGCATAACCGATGGGTGAGATTGAGATTATAAAATTGGATTAAATAAATTAATTATATCATATTGTGAAAATTATTCAAATTCAATTGAAGTATCTTGAAATAAAATATTTTCCTATTATAATCCTTTTTGATGACATCAATGAACTTTTGATTTCTATTTGGGTTGAGGTTTTGCAGTCTTTAACTTTCCACGGATCACCCACTTTCTTGTTATGTGTGATCTTTATCACTCTCTATAATTATTTATTCTTTTCTTCTATGTCTAAATCATCACCTCCCACAAATGTTTTACTATTTGTAAACCTTGTTATGAGTTACTCTGGGTAACCTTTATGTTTCCAACTTTACCTTTTTAAGGGAACTTTTATTAATCATTTTTATATTATGGGTTTCTATGAATTAAATTTTAAATGTTAAACCATTAATTACTGAGACAAATTTTAAGGGTGAAATTCATTTTAAATGGGGAAGAATGTGACACCTAGATATTTTGTGATTTTTTTGAAATATATTTATTATTTTTTAATATTTTATATTAAATGAAACAATTAGTTTATTTTTCATTACACACAATACTAGGTTTGGCCTGTGTTATAAACAATTTCATGTTTAGCTTAGGTTTGATGCAATACTGAGTTTAAACAAAAATTGAGACACTATTTAAATATTATTATTTAATATGATAGTTATCAACTAGAAATTGTAATGGTGGGTGTGGATAAGATTAACTAAATTACTAAAATATGGTTTAATTTTTTTGTAATTCTCTGGTTATGAATTAATTATTATTAATATTAAACCCTTTTAAAAACGAAAGGACATCATTTTCCAGAAAACTATTTTTACACGCTGAAGTGTGTTTCATATCAATAAATAAACAAAATAACTTTTGTTTAATGATTTTAATGGTATGTAGGAATATTAGACCAAATTTTTAACATTAATATTATTTGTTTTCTAGAAAATAGGCATGAATAAATTAAATATTTTGCTTAAAAATTTTATTTTTCTAAAAACGATTTTGTCAACTTTTTTGGTGAAATTATTTAAAAAATAAATTTTCTCCTTTAAGAAAACGAATTTGAAAAAACAATTTTTTTTTGAAATTGGAATATCAAAATCATATTAGATAGATTTTTTGGGTTTTTTTTCTAAAATTTGTCATTTTTTGATGAATAATGAAAAATTATGAATTTTAATTAAAAACATCCATTTTGATTAATTTATTAATAAATTTAAATTTTATTTTGAAATTGTTTTAATGTAAAATTTATTCAATTGTATATCCATTAATCCAATTTTTTCCAATGTAATAAATTTTATGTTGAATTTGGAAATAAAAACTAATCAATCGTTTGAACGTTTTCAGGCTAAAAACCCACTTTCTCGTCATGTCTGCGTAATTAATTTTCAATAAATTTTTTCCAATTATGTGAATTTAATTTAAAAAAATGGATTAAATATTTTTAATTATAGTAATTTAAATTTCTAATAAGTTCAATATTATTTTTGACCAAAATCAATAATGAATGCATTAAAGATAAATTATCATAGTTAATGTAAAAATGGGTTTACTAGGAGGTTAAACTACAACTATAAGACTAAAAATGAACTAAAATATTATCTAAATTTTATGAAATGAAATTATTTTTGTATTTTCAATATAATTATTTGGAATATGTAAATTTCTTCAAAAATTCTGTTGAATATGACCTATAAAATAGTTAATTAACGAAAAAGAAAAAAATAAAAATATGTTTTTCATACTTTTAATAACAATAAATCCTTGGAATAGGGAGAAAAAAAATATTTCTAGTTATATATATATATTAAAAATAATTGATTTTTTATCATGATAATTTATTGATATTTTTTTCAAGATGTATTAATTATATTAAATGCATAAGAAACAGTAATATACTAATTAGATAGTTAATAATAAAATAAAATAAATTGACACTAAAATTATTAAAATTGAAGTAAATTGAATGAATTATTATGTTGCATGATTTTTTAGATAAATATATCATGAAAAAAATTTGAAAATTATATATTGAAATTCTATGTCTTTATATTTTTTTAAATTGAAATTAATGAATAATGTCAAAATTGACATTAATGTTATTTTATTACAAATGATATTTTATTTAATGAATTTAAATTAATAAAAATAAAATATACTTACAAGTGTATTTTAAATATTGATAAATATCATATATTGTCCATTTATAGGCCAATTATTCTCTTATAAGAACTATATTGTCCGTTAAATAGAAAAAACTCAGTTAGCACGGTTAAGGTTAAAGAAATTTTTCTGCACATTACATGAGTTCATTAATTTCCAACACACAAAGGATTTATATTTTATAAATAAGATAGGATATTTATAATTTTTGGTTCGAAATTATCTAGTAATCATCACCCTAATATATTCTTAAATGATAAAATACCAAGGTTAGAAAACTAGTTATCATAGTGAAACAAACAAAAATGGTAAAAATATAGATACATAGAAGTTAAAGAATTAAATGTTAATAAATATTTTAATTTCTTTAGGTTTGGATTGACCATATTATCACATTACACCAATAATTACCATATTTTCATCCACCTAAGGTAAGATAGACCTCCCAATAGTGAATACTTTTGATTATTTACAACAATGTCACTTCTACCATTTATAATTGGGAACCCACTCTCTGTGCACCATAATTGATAGCTGTGTATTTTTATCTAATGATATTTAACAAAATCACGTCCCAAATTCCTTATTGTCATACTAGAAGCCTTATTTTGGAAATAATCCAACCATGAAAGGCATTAGTGCATGCCTAAAGAGGATACTTAAAGAAGAGGAAACGTTTATCAACAAACGTTTTTATTTTATTTCTTCATCTACCCCTTCAATAATTATTATACATTGATTATATAATAACCTCATTATATTATATATAATTAAATTATTATATGTTAAATTTGTGACCTACAATGACACACACTTCCATTAAATGGATTATGAAATCATCATTCGTTTATACAGAAGACTACTATAAGGACCCAGCCATAAACCTTGCTTAATATTGAATTAAATGAATAATTAACATTGAGGATCTTTTCAGGTTTATAGTTTTAGAGAATTAGGATATAAAAATTACATTTCAAAATATTACATAGTAGATACTTCTATACAATTTCCATTTTTTTTACAAAACCTGAACTCTTGAAAGAAAGAGTCATTACTAGTTCCATGTTTAAGACAACATGAATTTTCCTTGATCCCATCCCTGACCCTATTCCATATTATTTCCTGTGAAAAACATTTCAAAAACTTGGGATGAGCATAAAAAAACACAGTAAGGGATACACAAAGAAGGAAAACATATAGTTTTTCAAAACAAAAAGAAAACCATGAATACTTTAACATAAGTAATACTTTTCACCTTTATGAAGTAGTAAATACTCATCACTGAATAAAAGATCTTTACTTACCCTTTTGTAACCAAAATATTTCCATAAAACCAATATAAAGAATACATAACATATAAAGGTAACTTGGGACATAAACATACTTAAATGGAATAACCATACGGTCGACTTCCACACATATCACTAAATGGAATAGTCATACGACTGACTTCCATACTCAATGCATTGGAGGTTATAACGTAAACACCCATCCCGGTATTCACGGAACCACCCATAATTTGGTTTATCATGTAACCACCTGTCAAATGTCCAATTACCATTATAAATTAATAACTCATAAAATATTGAAAATAAAAGGGAAAGAAAACATTTACACATTCCAATCACAATATATCACTTAAATATATTGACATAACAAATCCATTTTCAAAACCATTTTCAATACCAAAAATATGTAAAATAGTATAAGGTATTTAATTCCTTTAAAAAAACATTACGACTTGTTGAGGAATCCAAATATCAAATAATACTCGCGGCGGCGGAAAAGGTCGTTGTCACTGCATACGTTAAAAGAAACATTCCTTTTTTTCATTTAGTAAAATGCATCAAAGACAAAGATTCCATTTGAAAAGTCAAGGGTGTTTATACAACGTATAAAATAAAGTCGTGTATTAAAACAAAATATGCCTCACTGAATGGAGATTGAGACGAAGTCCCTTACCTCGTGTCTGACTTGACCCATTCGTTCTTTAATATCCTAAATAGTAAACTAATGTTAATTTCTACTTTCTTAAGAACCTTTTTCAACTATATTATTCTTTTTTATATCACGTATTACCATGTTATAAATATTTTTTAATCATTTAAGTTAATAACGTCCATTTTGTTGATATTTGGTACTTGAGTCAAAAAATGAACACCTTATATTTACAAGTTGTCCATGTGGTCAATAGTCCATTATATAGATAGTTATATTCATGATTAAGATATCATATATATCATATATATCCAGTATATACATGTGTTTATTATAATACGTGATATTTTTAGGTAAAAATTGAAATGCATCGTTCATGGTGACGGTAAGGCGTATGTACACATGAATGCAACATTCATTTATACTTCTTATTTTAATGGAATTAAAACATAATTATACCTAGTTATATTATAATTCCAGTATAATATCGTATATAATATCATTAACTTCATCCTTTAAACATCCCACATAAGGCATTAACGAATCACACCACTTTGAGGGGGCGGTAGTCCGCACTTCCTCAAATGAGATTATCGTATTTACCCACTATGGAAACCATAATGGTGTGATATAAATGGGAAGTACAGAAGCATAATGAAACAATAAACATTATATATATCATATATAAATATAGCTCCATCATAATGGCCACCATGAGAGGCTGTTGGAGATATTTGAGCAATCATCATTTCGCGAGGCTTTAGTTTTCCATCCACAGAAACATTATGTTCTTCATCCATTAGATGGAGGTGTGTGTAATTGTAGTTCGAATAATTCTTATAAAAACATCCTAGTATATTTAGGATACTGGTTTTGTATCAAAATAAAGGAATAAAAATATTTTAGGGTTTAGTGAAGTAAAATAAAAGAAAACAATTTAAGAGAAACTGTTACCTTTAATTTGGGTAACTCCCTTTGGTTTTATCCAAAGGACTTTTGGAAGTGCCTTATGACTAAGGTAAGGCTTCTAGGAGGAGTAAAGGGATGCAGAGAGCTTAATTTTTCAGAGTTTTGACGATCCAAAAGTCTTGAGAGGTTTGAGGAATTGGTTATAATTGGTCTCCTTTTATAAGGGGGAGGAGGGGCTCTTTAGGAAAATGTGAAAATATTATTTTATTATATAATGATTTTCGGTCTCTAATGGTCCAAAAATCATTATAGTCGAAGATAAGATGAATCATGGACGAAATATAATCATCCAATAGGAATTGGACTGGTTTTGGATAATATTTTAATCATTATAATCTTATTTATTTAACTGATTTATTAATGAGGTAAACACTGCATCATTTTTGTGTCATAAATAATTTAATTCATTTGATGTCTAAAAATTATAAAACAAATACTATCATGTAGTAAATCTTTTTATATTTCTAAATAATATTTATAGTCGAGAAGATAATTTATATAATCCCTTCTAAAAATTAATTTACTAAAAGATATTTTCTTTTGTCATTTTTTTCCTTACTTTAAGTTAATTAATCTAAATAGTCATTATCACTCCCAAGTGAATCAATAGGGTCCCAAAATAGACCCAAAGATGCCCATGGTCGTAAATGACTCAACCAATAAGGTTTGGACAAATGTTATGGTAATTTTGAATTATTATAATATTATTTTTACCTGAATTACCTTATTTACCTTTAACCGTGGTAAATAAAAGTCAAAAGTTACTCTTCACCAAAAATTATTTTCATCTTATTGAACCAAATTTCAATTCTTGATAACAACCAAATATGTAGGATTTTCGAAATTCAATTCACAGAAGTGGTAAAATTTTATTTAAATGAAAAATTCATTTTTTAAACTACCACTAAGTGGTTTCACTATTCATCAAAAATTGATGTTTTTCAGAAAAATACCAAACCATAAGGTTAATCTATATTTGATATTATGAATTCAAAAACGATGTCTATTTTTAGAAATTCAAAATATAGAAGTGGAATTAATTAATTTTAAAATTAATTCCTGTTATCAAAACAAATGGAGTGTTTTTAAAGAACAAAAACTATCAAAAGATTGAAACTTGTTTATGTCCAATATCAAAGTGAAATTAATTCCAATGACCAACATTGGATTAAATGTTAAAAATATATTTTAATTTTACTTTAAATCCAACTAAAAAGATAATATAACCATATAAATAATTTATATTAAAAGGCACTTTTGAATTAAAATATAGTATTTTCACTATTCATTAAAAAATGAACATTATCAAAAAAATACCAAAAATTTACACAAATTAAATATTGATGTCCCCATTCTAAAGAAAAATTTTATTTGGACATATATAATGTATTAAAGTGACCAAAACTAAATTTAAAAAGGGTTCTCCATTAAGAGGTCGTAAATTGACCTTTTAATGTTAATTACGCTTAAAATTATATTCATTTACATTTTAAGCCTTTAAATTTTATTGGATTAATGTAAATAAATGTATAATCATATTTTAGATAGTTTTGGTCATTACCGCTAATAAAATGGCTAGGAGTTAACAACCATTTTAAAATAATAATATTATATTATTAGTGTGCAACGTAAGATTTTAAAGAAACCCATGGTTACGTATCGGGTATGCTATCGAAAATAGCAACACTTTTAAACTAAAATTAATATTTAATTCACAAATATTAATAAATATGAAAATATTTTTTTCTTCATTTACCTGGGATTTTACATCCTTCCCCCCTTTTGGAAATTGCGTCATCACAATTTTTATTCACTTATCAAAATAAGTGGGGGTATTTATCCCTCGTAAAATTTTCAAATTCCCACATTTCCTCTTCAACCATATGAGTTTTCCAAATAACCTTTACCCAGTGAATTACCTTGTTCTGCAACACCTGCTCTCTACGATCATGAATCTGAACTAGTTGTTCTTCATAAGAGAGATTCTCTTCCAACTGAACTACCTCTGGGCTCAATACATGAGATGGATCTGGAATATACTTTCTAAATATTGAAACATGAAAAACATTGTGTACCTGGGATAAACTTGGAGGTAATGCCACTCTGTACACAACTAATCCAACTTTCTCCAGAATTTCATAAGGCCCAATGAACCTTGAACTCAACTTCCCCTTCTTACCAAAATGCATCACACTTTTCCATGAAGAAACTTTTAGAAAAACATGATCACCTACCTCAAAAGAAAGATACTTCATCCGGTTATTTGCATAAATTTTCTGTCTGCTCTGAGCTGTTCTCATGTGCTTCTGAATCAACTGAACTTTCTCTGCCATCTCTTCTTCCAATTCTGGTCCCATCAGCTTCCTATCACCTACTTCATCCCAAAAAGTTGGAGTTCGACAATACTTTCCATATAAAAAATCAAATGGAGATATCTGTATACTGGAATGAAAACTATTATTATAAGAAAATTCAACCAAAGAAAGATATTTGTCCCAACTTCCTTAGTAATCTATCGAGCAAGCACGTAACATATCCTCCAATGTCTGAATTGTTCGTTCTGATTTTTCATCTTATTAAGGATGAAAAGATGTACTATAATTTAATTTAGTACCCAAAAACTTCTAAAGGCCTTTCCCAAAGTTAGAAGTAAACCTGGGATCATGATCAGATACAATGGAGAGGGGAACTCCATGCAACATGACTGTATCTTTAACATACAACCGAGAAAGTTAATCTAGTGACAAAGTATCTCGAATAGGAAGGAAATGAGCAGATTAATTCAATCGATCAACTATAACCCATATTTTATTATTACCTCAAAATGTCTTTGGTAATCCCACAACGAAGACCATGGATATATTTTCCCATTTCCACTCTGGCACCGGTAGAGGCTGAAGCATTCATTTCGGTAATTTCCACTCTTCTTTAACCTACTGACAAGTCAAACACTTCACAGTAAAATAAGCAATATCTCTTTATTCCATCCCACTAGTAATACTCACGAAGATCTATGTACATCTTAGTACTGCTAGGATGAACTGAAAAAGGGGAACTATGATCTTCACATAACAATTCATTCTTCAACTGTGAATCACAAGGTACACATAATCTCCTTCCAAATCTCAAAATACAATCATTATAAATGTTAAAATCAGGAAACTTACCCATCTGAACCAACACTACCTTTTTATGGAACTTACTATCTTCTTTCTGTACTTGCTTTATTCTGTCTGATAGAGATGACCTCACTGACACCTGAAACAAATCATAATAATTTCTTACACCAACAACTTCTATTCCAAAGTTCATCAATTCAAAAACGAAAGGATATTGTTCCAAACGTGGCATGGTTAATGAAGCATTACTTTTTAAACTCAAAGCATCAGCCACTTTATTTGCTTTTCCCTGATGGTATTGGACTGTGCAATCATAATATTTGATTAATTCCAACCGTCTCCTCTATCTCAGGTTCAATTATTTCTTAGTGAATATATACTTCAAACTTTTGGGATCAGTATATATTTCACACTTCACTCCATACAAATGATTCCTCAAAAATTTTAAATCCAAAACAACAGCAGCTAATTCCAAATCATGTGTAGTGTAATTTAACTCATGAAGTTTCAACTAACATGAAGCATAGGAAATTACCTTATCATTTTTCATAAGGACACATCCTAGTCCTTTCAATGAAGCATCACTGTAGATAACAAACTCACCATTTCTGGATGGTAGTGCCAAAACTAGAGCATTCACCAATCTTATTTTCAATTCCTGAAAACAATCATCACATTATTTTGTACAAATGAACTTAACACTTTTTAGAGTTAACTTAGCCACTAGACTAGATCACCATGAAAATTTTTCAACAATCCTACATTAATAACCTGCCAAACCAAGAAAACTATGAATCTCAGTTATATTTTTTGTTCTTGGCCATTCTTCAACAACTTTTGTTTTAGAAGGATCAACAGTTATGCCATTTTTTGAAATAATGTGACCAAGGAATGAAATTGGTTGTAACCAAAACTCACACTTTCTGAATTTCTCAAACAATTTCTTTTCTTATAAGGTTTTCAATACAACCCTTAAATGAATTTCATGTTCCTCTTTACTTTTAGAATAAACCAAAATATCATCAATGAACACAACCACAAACTTATCCAAGAACTCATGGAAAATTCTATTCATAAGATCCATGAATACAGTAGGTGTATTGGTTAACCCAAAAGAAATAACTAAAAATTCATAATGTCCATATATAGTACGAAACACGGTCTTTGGAACGTCTATTTCCTTTACTTTAAACTGATGGTATGCTGACCTCAAGTCAATATTTGAAAAATACTGATCTCCCTGGAGCTGATCAAACAAATCATTGATATGATGCAAAGGATACTTATTCTTAAAAGTGATGTTATTCAATTCTCTATAATCAATGAAAAGTCTCATTGAACTATCTTTCTTTAAAAAAAAAGACAGGAGCACCCCATGGTGATGTGCTCAGTCGAATGAAACCTTTATCTAATAACCCTTGCAATTGCTTCTTTAACTCTAAAAGTTCAATTAGAGCCATTCGATAAGGGGGTTTTGAAAGTGACTTAGCATCAGGAACTAAGTCAACAGTAAATTCAACTTCCCGATCAGGTATAATACTAGAAAACTCATCAAGAAAAACATCAAGGTACTCATTTACCACTGGAAAATCATTAATCTGAACAGTTCCTTTGTTTTCAACAATATGTGCATGGTAACATTTATTTACATCTTTTACTAGTTTCTCAGCTTCCTGATATGTTATCGACAACAAGGGTTCATTTTTGTATACAAACTAAAAATCATTCTTAAAATAAAAATCTTTAGGTCCGTAGTCAATCTTAGAATGATAAACAGAAATCCAATCCATGCCCAAAATAACATCAAACTCTACTAGAGTAAAATCAATAAGGTTTACAGGTATATTCTTTCCACACACAAGGACAAGAATGTCCTTATGTTTTCTTTTTGTCTCTACATTTCCTCCAGGTGTTTTTACCGTAAGTTCTATAATCATATCTAGAGATGGAATTCCCAATTTACTAGAAAACTTCTCAGAAATGAAAGAGTATTTAGACCCTCAATCAAAAAATACATTGGCATAATCTGAACAAACAAATGGTGTACCTGATATAACTTCATTTAATGTCCCAATATCTACTGAAGTAGTTGAAAAAGATTTCACCACCCCTTTCTTCTTGTAGTCTGGATGCTTTCCCTTAGTTGAGTTCCTCTCTGGTCACTCATTTTCATAATGACCCATTTTATTACACATAAAACATCTTACCGATGGCTTTTCATTTCCTGCATGATCATCTTCCTTACAGTTACAAGCAATATGACCAGACTTACCACAATGGAAGCACTTTCCAGACTTTGATAAACATTCTACGTGATACTTTTTACCACACTTCTCACAAGATGGATATTTAGTTTTCTTACCTCTAGGCTTCTTGGATGAATTCTTCCCCTTTTCCTTCTAACTAGTCCTCTTATTCTTCTGTTTTTCAAAGAACACTTGATCATCAACAAACTCCATTTCCACCTTCTTCGCACATCGAACATGTTTATCATAACTTTTGAACTCATGAGAGGCTAACTCTCTTCGATATCATGGATTCAGTCCTAAGTAAAATCGATTTATCATACTATCAAGATCTCAGATGAAATTTGTTTCATACCTTGCCAGTCGAGTGAACTTGGCTTCATAAGCAGCCACTGAGTCATCCTACTGCTTCAATTCACAGAATTTTTTTTCTATCCTGAGATGAACCACCTTAGGAAAATATTTCTCAAGAAACATACCTTCGAATACATCCCAATCAAGAGCATAAATCTCCTCACTATCCCTAATATTTTTCACAATCGACCACCACTGATCAGCTTCACCTTCAAAACGTTAAATAGCAAGACTAACCTTTTTATGTTCTGAACAACCCATAACATCAAAAAAAATTCCAGCCCTTTAATCCACCCTTCTGCTAGCACAGGGTCATATGATCCTTTGAATTATGGGGGATGTTGCCTCATGAAATGCTCCACTCCTGACATGTTCCTCTAAGGTTGATCTGGATGATCTCGTGCATGGATACCACCACCATTTATAGCCTGAGTCAATTGTGCCATCACTGCAACAAGCTGTTCAGTTCTGATTCCAACCATATCAGGTTGCTGATTTGGAAGGTTGTCCTCCTCCTGATGTCGTCCCAACATAGATGCCATGTTTCCTCTGCAGAAAACCATTATGAACATAGAAATATATTAAGCGAAGCAACATGGTATTCTTTAAATGCTATATGATATCAATATTAACATAAATTACTTTATGGATATTAATTTAACAATACCCTAACAATGAAAGTTATCTAATCCAACATTTGATACCAACTATTAGGACCCAGCCTTAAAACATTCTTAATATTGAATTAAATTAATAATTCACATTGAAAATATTTTCTGGTTTAGAGTTTTAGAGAATTAGGACATAACTATTACATTTCAAAATATTACATATTAGACACTTATACACAATTTTCATTTTTTTACAAAACATGAACTCTTAAAAAAAGAGTCATCTCTTGTTCCATGTTTAAGATTGCATGACTTTTCCTTGATCTCATCCTAGACCCTATTCCACAATATGTCCTATGAAAAACATTTCAAAAACTTGGGATAAGCATAAAAATACTCATTAAGGGATACACAAAGAAGGAAAATAGTTAGTTTTTCAAAACAACAAGAAAACCATGAATACTTTAACATAAGTAATACTTTTCACCATTATGAAGTAGTAAATAATATTCACTGAATAAAAGATAACTACTTACCCTTTTGCAACCAAAATATTACCATGAAACCCATATAATGAACACATAACACATAAAGGTAACTTGGGACATAAACATACTTAAATGGAATAACCATACGGTCGACTTCCACACATATCACTAAATGGAATAGCCATACAGCCGACTTCCATACCCAATGCATTAGAGTTTATAACGTAACCACCCATCCTGGTATTCATGACACCACCCCTCATTTAGTTTATCACGTAACCACCCATCAAATTACCAAGTACCATTATAAAATCATAACATATAAAATATTGAAAATATAAATGAAAGATAACATTTCCACATTCCAATCACAATATTTCACTTAAATATATTGAAATAAAAAATCTATTTTCAAAACCATTTTCAATTCCAAAAATACGTAAAAGAGTAGGAGGTATTTATTTCATCAAAAACACATTACGACTTGTTGAGGAAGCCAAAGATCAAATAATACCCGCGGCGGAGGAAAAGATCATTGTCACCACTTACGTTAAAAGAAACATTCCTTTTTGTCATTTAGTAAAACTCTTCACAGAAAAATATTCCATTTGAAAAGTCAACGGTGTTTATACAACGTATAAAATAAAGTTTTGTATTAAAACAAAATATCCCTCACTGAAAGGAGATTGAGACGAAGTCCCTTACCTCGTGTCCGAATTGACCCGTTCGTTCTTTAATATCCTGAATAACAAACTAAAGTTAATTTCTACTTTCTTAATAACCTTTTTCAAGTTTATTATTCATTTTATATCACGTATTACCATGTTATAAATTTAATGTAATAATTTAAGTTAATAACGTCCATTTTGTTAATATTTGGTACTTGTGTCAAAAATGAACACCTTATATTTATAAGCTTTCCATGTGGTCAATAGTCCATTATATCCAGAATGATATTCATGATTAAGATATCATATATATAATATATATCTATTATATAAATGTATTTATAATAGTACATAACATTTTAGGTAATAATTTAAATGTAACATTCATGAAGATGGTAAGTCGTACGTACGCATGAATGCTACTTTCATTTCTATTTCTTATTTTAAAGGAATTAAAATACAATTATACATAGGTATATGATAATTACATTATCATATCATTTATAATATCATTAACTCCATCCTTTAAACATCCCACATAATGAATTAACGAATCACATCACTTTGAGGGGGCGGTAGTCCGCATTTCCTCAAAAGAGATTATCGTATTTACCCACTATGGAAACCATAAAGGTGTGATATAAATGATATGTTCAGAAGAATAAGGAAATAATAAACATAATAAACATAATATATAAATATAGTTCCATCATAATGGCCACCACAAGATGCAGTTGGAGTTATTTGAACAATCATCATTTCTTGAGGCGTTAGTTTTCCATCCACAGAAACATTATGTTCTTCATCCATTAGATGGAGGTGTGTGTAAGTGTAGTTGAAATAACTCTTATAAAAACATCCTAGTATATTGAGGATACTGGTTTTGTTACAAAAGAAACGAATAAAAAGAGTTTAGGGGTTGGAGAAGTAAAATAAAAGAAACCAATTTAAGAGAAACCGTTACCTTTAATTTGGGTAACTCCTTTTGGTTATATCCAAAGGACTTCTTAAAGTGCCTTCTGCCTAAGGTAAGGCTTCTAGGAGTAGGATAGAGATGCAGGGATCTGAATTGGATAGAGTTTGTATGAGCCAAATGGCTTGAGAGGTGTGAGGAATTGGTTAGAAGTGGTCTTCTTTTATAAGGGGGAGGAGGGGCTCTTTAGGAAAGTGTGAAAATATTATTTTATTATATAATGATATTCAGTTTCTAATGGACCAAAAATCATTATAGTCGAATATAAGATGACTCATGGCCTAAATATAATCATCCAATAGGAATTGGACATGTTTTGGATAATATTTCAATCATTATAATTTTATTTATTTAAATGATTTATTAATGAGGTAAACACTGCATCATTATTGTGTCATAAATAATTTAATTCATTTGATGTGTAAAAATTATAAAACAAATACTATCATTTAGGAAATATTTTTATATTTCTAATGAATATTTTCAGTCAAAATGATAATTTATATTACAAATTCTAAAAATTAATTTACTAAAAGATATTTGCTTTTGTCATTTTTGTGTTTACTTTAAGTTAATTAATCTAAATTGTCATTATCACTCTCAAGTGGATCAATGGGGTACCAAAATCTACCCAAATATGCCCATGGTTGTAAATGACTCAACCAATAAGGTTTGGACACGTGTTAAAGTAATTTTGAATTATTATAATATTCTTTTTACCTTGAATTACCTTATTTAACTTTAACCGCAGTAAATAAAAGTCAAAAGTTACTATTCACCAAAAAATATTTTATTCTTATTGAAACAAATTATACTTATTGATAACAACCATGTATGTCAAATTTTCAAAATTCAATTCACAGAAGTGGTAAAATGTCATTTAAGTAAAAAAGTCAGTTTTTTAAACTACCACCAAGTGGTTTCACTATTCATCAAAAATTGATGTTTTTCAGAAAAAGACCTAAAATTCAGAGTAAGATATATTTGATATTCCAAATTCAAAAATGATGTCTATTTTTCCAAATTCAAAACATAGAAGTGTAATTAATTAGTTTTAAAATTAATTTCTGTTATCAAAACAAATAGTGTGTTTTTAAGAAACAAAAACTATCAAAAGATTGAAACTTGTTTATGTCCAATATAAAAGTGAAATTCATTACAATGACCAACATTGGATTAAATGGTAAAAATATATTTTAATTTCAATTTAGAACCAATTAAAAAGATAATATAACCATATAAATAAATTATATTAAAAGGCACATTTGAATTAAAATACAATATTTTCACTATTCATTAAAAAATGAACTTCATCAGAAAAATACCAAACATTTACAAAAATTAAATTTTGATGTCCCCATTTTAAAGAAGGATTTTATTTGGACATATAGAATGTATTAAAGTGACCAAAACTAGATTTAAAAAGTGTTCTCTATTAAAAGGCGTCAGATTGACCTTTTAATGTAAATTACACTTAAAATTAGATTCATTCACATTTTAAGCCTCTAAATTTTATTGGAAAAATGTAAATACATATATAATCATATTTTAGTTAGTTTTTTTCTTTCCCTCCAATACAATGGCTATGAGTTAACGACCATTTTAAAATAATAATATTATATTATTAGTGTGCAACGTAAGATTTCAAAGAAACCCATTATTGCATATCGGGTACGCTATCGAACATAGAAACCCTTTTAAACTAAAATTAATATTTAATTCAAAAAATTTAATAAATACAAAAATCTTTTATTCTTTATTTACTTGGGATGTTACAACTACCATCTCGTGAAGGTATGTATTTCAGTTTTCCATCACCACCTTTTAAGGTTGGGAATAATAATGGATTTATTGTTTATATATAATATATAATATATTTATTCTGTTATTATTATTCTATAATATTTATATCACACATACCTTTACTCTTTCCATTTTTTTGGAATATGATAACGTCCTTCGTGCGTACGAAAAACTACCGCCTCATGGAATGATGTGATTCATTCATGATTTACATGGAATATTTTAAAGAAACATTAAATAATTTTTTTTGATATATATGAAACACAAGTTATTCAATAATTATAATACATATCATTTAATTTTCATTACTTCATCCCAAAAAGAAAATGGAAAACAATGTTCATCTGTACGTATGGCCTACTGTCTCCATTAACGGTGTATTTTATTTCCTATCACTAAATTTTATGGATTACTATAAATACATATATACTAAATATATATGATATTTATATAATTTTTATAATTATATATATTATGAAATCATGATAAAATTAATATTAAAAAAATATAACAAATCAAAACATATACGAAATCAAAGTGATTATTACTTGAAATGTTACTTTAACATGGAATTTTTAATAAACAGGTGATAAAAGGTCATAATAAAATCATATACGATATGATATATATGTATATGTTTCTATAATACAAACTCAATAAACATATATTTATTATAGAATAGTTCTGAACCCGTACAACATATGTCAATACCTATGTTATGGGAATTCTATCTCAAGTTTTACTTCTGTGGAATACATGTCATATTCACTACCTATTTATTTTATGTGGTTTATATAATTCCAATTAATTTATATTATTATTATTATTATGAAATATTGGTATTTATATATCCATTTTTGTATCTATATTTCATGGTGATTATGGTTTTAATGTTACCAAATTAGTAAGGGATTTTTGTCTCAATTTTACTTCTTTGAGATGTATGTTATGTTTTGAACCTATATCATTTCATGAGGTGTATATAAAACCTATTTAACATGTAATATCATGAATTTAATTATCCACAGAATATTTTAATTTTAATTTTATGTTATACTGTCTTGTGGATTATGATTCAATGATACCAAAGTGGTAAAAAGTTTATGTTACAATCTAATCATTTTTTGGGATTGACTATGATTAAGTATCCAATATTGAAATATCAGGATCTTACTCTCAAATAAATCTCATGAATTTTATTATCCTCTCATTACTAATGAAATCTTAATGTGATGTTACAATTTTCCACTCTTTTGTACTTAAGATAATTAAGATAATATTTAAAATAAAATCCTACTTTATTACTCTCTTTGTGTAGAAATATGTTTTATTCCAAAACCGTGTGTTCTAAAAAATGTTTTAAAAAATGTCTTCAAATTATATTTTAAGATAATTTTAAAGGAAGTGGATTTCTAAATGGGTTTATGTATTAAAAATTATTTTAAATGGGTTTTAATGCTTCCTTTATTGGCTTTCAGAAGTTATTTTCATGGGTTACTCTATGATGAAATAATTATGAAACCTGTCTCTTTTCCACAGGTTATGATATAATGAAATGTTTATGATTCCCATTTCTTTTAATGGGTCATTATATTTTTAGTTTTTATGATCTCGTGGAACAATATGCATAATTTAAATATGTAATGGGTAAGACCTATATCTCCCTCAAATGTATTGGGTAAATATTTATATTTCATGAGATAGACATGGCTCGAATAAGGATTGAACTTAGTTTAGTAAGGTTCATTTTAAAATATGACAGTATCGGGAGTGAACCTTGACTACAATGATTGTTTGGGTAGTGAAACCGTTCCAATATGATAGCCTTGGATGTGAGCCTTGACTAATATTGAAATAAATTTCTAGGCTTATATAAATGTTACATATCCATTTATTTTTCCAATGTAATTATCTCATGGATCATATTCATTGATTATAGTATGATTCATGTTTTATTAACTAAACTTATTTATAACATGACTCACGATTTTGATCTTTGATATATAGGTTATTGTTTTAAATTTTTGTTCTCAGGTTCTCATACCCCTATATTCATGTTCTGCTTATGTATCTCCCTTGTTTAACCTTACTGAGCATCTAAGCTCACAATTTCTTATTTTTCCTTTCCCTATGTTATTAAGAAAGGTTTTATATAGGATATTTCATTAAAAATTACTAAATGTGAATATCATTTTTGTGAAACATTGAGGATATTTCACAAGATTAGAAAATTGTGTTCCATGTGTTGAAAGAAACTAAACTATTATGGTCGTCATGTGTATTTTGATGTAATGCAGGGAATATTAATCTAAAAAATATGTAATATCCTTGTATAAAGATCTTGGGTCACTATAATGACTTCAAAGCAATGAATAATTTGATTAAATCGATGCGTGAGACCCAATCCAACCTCAATCATCCCTGAAGAACCCCATAAAAAGTAAAGAAATAGTAGTCATAAAATAAACCAAAAAAATCATACAACAATAAAACCCCATGATTTATATGACCTCACACTACAGAGAGGGAAAGAAGAAATAGAAAAAAGGAATTATAATAGAGGAGGAAATTTATACTTAATATGATTGAAAAAAATCATAGGGATAAATGAACAATGATAGTGGGAGATGGGAGGAGGGGAACATGCAGTTGGGAGTCCCTTTGGGCCGATGTTGAAAAAAATGGTAGGGGGTGAGGCCTTCAGCTGATTAAGGGAAAAAGGTTTGGGTAAAAATGTAAAAATCTAGTTTTTAATACATCTTTCACCGCACATTTTTCCCCATAATATTAGTAAAACTGATATCCAACCCTAAACCCCACACAGAAAGTCATAGAGTTCCTCACATGGGTAGGCTTCATAGTTAAGAAAAAAAAGTGCCAACAATTTGGTAAGCTATGTAAACATTACAGACACCCTCAAATAGTCTATGTACAGTTTCTACTTACTGTGTTCTAATCATGAACCTATCATGAAAATCCACATATTTAAAAAATTCAAAAAATGACTCATTTTGAATCTAAAAAATGAGGCTAAAAATAATTAAGTAATTAAAAATTATTAATAAATCATTAATGGGGTATGCCAGAATGGGGTTGTGGGAGTTACAAGGTTAGTCTCACAATCATATCCGAGATAAATACCTGCTTAGTCAGGGTGACCACATAGACCATAAGCCCTATCTAACCCTAGATCTAATAGTCTGACAATAATTACCCAACTAGTTTCCACATTAATATGAAGATCCCAATCCTTATGGGCTTTTCCGTACCTAAAATCTCATTTCCACTTGAAAAATCAGTGTTAAACCATCATGATAGTTTCAATTAAAAATAATTGGGTGACATCTCACATCCTCGTAAGAGATCTCTTCAGACCTTCACCTAAAAGAAATCATTCTAGCCACACCCTGTCCAGATCGAAAAAATATATTCTAATCATAGAACACACCAACACTCTCTTCCACCCTCAATTGAGTGTTCCTGAACTTGTGGGAGAGATATTTTAATCTCACCCATCATCCATAGCACTAAGCCTCGTGTGCCTTCCCAACCTAACCTATGATGCCAACGTAGGCTACACACATATCATATGAATCCCAATGACATATCCCATGACCCTCTTAAGCCAAATTTACATCCTCATCCCTTTTTTAATAGAGACATTTAGTGATTTTTTTTCCAAAATAGTTTCCATAACACTTATTTCAACCCCAAAGGCCTAATTCCACCTAATTCCTTCAATTAGGGAGCTTTCAAGCACTTAATATTCTACCCAAACCCATATTTTCATGTAGTCATGCATAATCATTCATAAAATAGAATTTTAATAGCTATTATAGGGGCCACCTACATTATACATGGATTTACATCATTTACACACACTTATCATCCCCAAATAATTCTATTTTATGAAACAAAAATTCCTATCTATAGACCCTATTTTTGCTTAAAAGTATTTTAAATTTACCTAGAAATATTTTTGGAACCAGGATTTGAGACGAAGGGTGATTCCAAGGCCTGAAATTAATTTTACAAATATATGAAATATATTTTCTATCACTTGCACATTATTTGTTAATGAAAATAGGATAACTCTAAAATAGAGTCATTGAAAAAAATCGAAGACCATAGTTGATTTCGAAATGTGATGTTTAACTTAGGGATAACATAAAATGGGTTAGTACGTGACGTTCAGATAAAATAATCCTTTTTAAGGTAAATTTAGTTTAGTAAATAATTAAATTATTTATTATATTTAAATGTCCTAAAATTAGAATACCGTTATAAATTCACTACTATGGATGATCGGCAGGGTTATCCATATAACCATGAGAATGTTAAGAGGAATTTCTTCTACCCTCTCATTAGAGAATAAGAATTAGATGAAGACAAAACTCTAGATCCAGGAGATCCAAGGAAAAATAAATCTGCTGATTTATCTCATTCATCAATGAGTGTTTTCTCCATCGATGAATGATCCAAATTGAGGTAGGACTTGTCAATTTGTATATTCCACCATAATTGATTAAATATATTGGGAATGATTGACTATATCTCTTGATTTGTGTTCAATCATGTCATTACTTGTGTTTATGTATTATTTTTCATTTGATTATTAAATTAATCCCTAACAAGACATTATTCTCACCCCAATAATCCCAACTGGTAGTCATTGACCAAGAATTATTGTCCAATTATTTTTACACTTTTTTTTGGTTCTTTTCCACTACATTTTATTATCGTTCTTATCTATTGGGACATAAAGCCATGGTTTGACGTTGGAAGGTGAGAATGAGCCCGATCAAACCCATGTATTCATGAAAGATTAACATGAGATGAGTGGATCGATGATTACTGGACTATTTGGGATGATTTTACTGGTGTGTTTGATTCCATTGACATCCAAAATTTAGGTGAGGAGATAAGATATGGATGGAGGTGCGAAGAGAATAGTGGCCTCCTGTGAGCTTCATACTGATCAATGGGAATCTGTTTTCTAGCCACCGGATGGTAGGAAATGATGGATATAGAAAATATAAACTGATCTTGGGTGGTCAAACAATGTGAATTGAAGCCTCGAGCATGGATATAGAACATACAATTTAATATCATAATTTATGTAATAAAACATGACTACATGGATTGTACAAGGATGGAAACATGTCATCTAGTAATCCTATGGTTGTAGTGCTAGTTTTAAAAAAAATATAAGTATCTTAAGTTGTGTGAATGGTTCACATTCTATGTAACCATCTATGGGTAGATAGGCCATGTGGATTACACGAGAAGGACCCCATACAGGAGGAAATTTAATTTTACAGAGTACACATACACGAGAATATTTACATGGATATGAACAGGAGCATGAGCATGACCCCGGGAAGTTGAGGCATGTTGTGAAGTCCCTTTATAGGCTGTATAGGGATACATGGGTAGTAATCCATGTACTGACAGGAACATGGATAGGCATAGGAGCTTGACCACATGTCATGTGGGTCCCCTTAGATGTAGTATAACCCTTATTATTTTTTGAGGAACCATATACATATCCTATATCATTTTTAGACTCATATATTGGTCCAATCTTATCTTGTCCTGAGTGTTTTTTAATGAAAAAAAATCATAGTCTACGTTTTAGTGAATTTTGAGATATGATAGGATATGTTTCGAGTATGATGATTCTTTAGGCGATGCTTGAGGATGGTTGTGATCTGGAATGTTCTCCAGAGAGACCAGAGTGGAACCACCATATTGGGTAGGACATGGGTCCTCTATCTATCATTAGTGTGTCACCCTCTTGCTGGAAAAAATCATGGGTCTTATATCAATCCACCTATTGGAACCTTCATACTAGGAAGGGCATGGGTCCTCGATCAACTGTTAGAGTTGAACCCTCTTACTAGGCATGGCAAGGATAATCTATCTACAACTAGAGTGGAACCATTCCACTAGGATAGGGCATGGTTCCTCTGTCGATTATTGAGTGGAACCCTCATACAGATTTAGTGCATGGGTCCTCAACCACTAGAGTGGAAACCTCTAGTTAGGACAGGGTATTGGTCCTCTAGCTATCTACTGAGAAACACCCTCCTATGGAGTTAGGGTATGGGTCCTATATATACTTGAGAGGAATCGTCTTGTTGTACTAGGGCATGGGTCCTCTACCAAGAGATTGTGCCATCAACTGTGTTGCATAGTGATGAGGTGTGAATTGACTTGAATGTTTTTATCAGAATATGTATGAGATGATGGGAATCAGTGATGGACTCTTGGAATATTTGGCACAATTTTCTAGGATAAGATATGATATGTATGTCCCCTTAACTCCAATTTGAGATTATTTTGTTAAGAATATAAATATAAATATATATCCATATCCATGTCAACTGATTTTGATACTATCTTACTTTGAGTTGATCAGTCTATTCCTATTGTGTCTCTTACTGCTTCACCCAAGCTTTAGGGGCATGATAATAGGTAGGTATATACTCACCCTTTTATTAGTGTTTCCCGCACGTGTAATGTTTTATGAAGATGGTGGAAGTTTTGGTTTCCATTACAGATCATCATATGGATACCTAGTTCATTTGGATACCTATAGTGGTAGAGGCTTAGAGATCTAGTGATGGGCTATCTTAGTAATTTACCTTTCCAGTTTTGTTAGTTTGGGACATTTTTCAGATTAGGTGTATATTTTCCCCTTTTAATGTTTCTGTTTACGCTATAATACTCTTGTATTCTCAATATGTTTCACATGCATGGTTGCCACTCTAGATTTTTTGTCATTTTATTTTATTCATAAATACTTATAAATTAGTACGGTTGGGTCTGTTCATATAGGTACTTTAGGAAAAGTTCGGTCATTCTAACAATGAAGTTTGGTACCTGTCGCCAACTCCTCACCTATGAAGGTGGTCTTGGGGAAGTTGCAGCTCGAGACCTGTTTGGGTGGGTCATGAAATATTGGTATCATAAGTGGTTTGTTCCATGAGATAGTGTTTTGATTAGTCCCCATAGGAGGATTTTGTTGGGATTTATGGAAACAATGTCAAGGTTTCTCGAGTGTGGATCTCAGTATAGTAAACTCAGTGTTAGTACGACATCTAACGTATCCATTAACCATGAATATAACAATATGCTTATCAAATCAGCCTATCAAGAAGTTGAGTGAATTGATTAATGGTAAATTAGTTATATAGGATTGAGTCTTTTTAATATACTTATTTAGACATTTACCCACAATATATATACTCATATGATCATGGTACGTTTTGATTATATTTTCAAAATGCCTCCACAACGACATTTGGCGAGGATACCGATTCTAGATTAGTATAATGATTTGATGACTAATAATGAATCAGTTAAGTGGTAATCTTGTGATATTCATCCTCTTGGTCGACAAGTAAAAACACCCCCACCAGTTTAGTAGTGGATCATACCATTAGAGTAGGATGAGGATGCACATAGGCCTAGTGCACTCTGTGAGTTCTTCGTCTAGAGGCCGCTGAGGTTCCGTGGTGAGCCACATCCCCTTTCGTATAAGAATTGGCTAGATTTTTTTGATGTATGTCTTTATGATTATCCATACATTGACTAATCATGTGTTCACATTGGAAGCTATAATTTTCTATGGAAAAAATTTTCACTGGTGGTGTCTAGTTACACTATTGGATGATGAGTCAACTCTATCATTGCTCGAATTCCAGCTATTCTGTGAGGAGTACTACCCCTCCATTTTTTATTGGTTCGGATTTGGGAGCTTATAGAGATACAAAAGGGATAGAAGATAGTGAGTGATTGTTATATGAGGATCAAAAACCATATATTTTAGTCAATTGATATGATTTGGGATTGGTGCTTCATGGTATGAATGTTTGAGTAGGGTCTCTTCATAGATATTTGTGCTAGTGTAGTAAATTTTTAAATTCCTACTTATACTAGGGTGTTGGAGTGGGAACTAGTTAGATAGACATTTCTATTAAAGGGACTATAGGTAGCTAGAGATTGTAGTGGGCATTACAGATATAAGTCTTCTACAAGAATTAGAAGTTTCCACTCAGCAGGATCTTAGTGTAGGAGACTGATCCATGACTAGACTCGCGCATGTGGTTATGCGGTATAGGGACATTATAGAGGAATGGGGGAAACATGGAGAGGGGTGGTGATATTCATGTGATGTGTTCGGTCACATGGTTCATGATTTCTAGAACAAATAATTTGAGGAGGGAAGGAAGACAGTGGATGGACCTCCATGGTAGAGGCAATGTTGTGATCACAGATATCCCAAGCCAAACCAAGGTGGTCCCTAGGGAGGTGTAGTTGGAATATGAGTAGGTGTAGATTCTATATGGGGATCATTGGCTGGTAGAAAAAGCTATGATATTCTTTCCCCACACCCACCATGTGGCCCATGTTAGGCTCAAGGTGCTGGTATTTGGGGCTATGGATAACTATATGATGAGGATGTGTATTACCCAACAACACATGAGATGAAAAAAGGTATGATATATGTTTATTATACTATTTACTCAATATCATCATACACACGTATGATTAATTACTTCTTCTCTTTACTCTTGGTGTTAGAGATGGAGAGCCCATTTGAGGTGTTAGCCCAACAGCTTTGTCTTGAGGCTCATAATGGGAACTCTTCTTGTATATATTTTATCTATTAGTAGTGTGAATTATATATTGGTGTAGATAGGTTATTGTGGGATATTTTGGTCATCATTACGTAACCTATGACCTCATCTTGGGTAAATATTGGTTGTCTATATTCTGATCCTAGATTGGCAGTCACCACAGATGAGTATGATGCCTTCACAATAATGGGATGAAATTATTCTATATAGGTGAGAGAGATATCATTGAGGGGTGGTTGGGTTTTTGGGTAGAAGGATGTATCCCATTACCCATCAGTTATAGAGTGTATACCATGGGGAAATAAAATTCTCATGCATTTGGATTCCCTTAGCCTTGGTATATTTTATGGATGTCTTCCTTGAGGAAGTTCCAGGACTACCTCAAAGGTGGGGGATAATGTTTTTTATTAACTTGCATCTCGTGACCACTCTAATATATTTCTTGGTATATCAAATGTCCCTAATTGAACTCATGGAGTTGTGACCGTGGTTGTATGAACTTTGAAATAAGGGTTTTATCACACTTAGTGTGTCCCCATGGGAAACTCTGGTGTTGTTGGTGAAAATGGAATATGATACCTTATAGATTTGTGGGGATTATCATCATATGAACCTGGTCAAAATGAAGAAAAATGAAATTTCCCAAGGATTTATTAACTCTTTGATTATTTGTGAGGTTCTAGATGGTTCTTGAAGGTTGATATCAGGCCCGGCTAACACCTGTTGAGTGTTCTCGAGGCTGATATTCCAATGCTGGAATTAGGATGTCTCTACAGACACTATGAGTTCATTGTTATGACTTTCGGTGTGAGGAATTCCCCTAATATATTTATGTATTTGATGAACCAAATCCTCTAGCCATACATTGATTGTTTTTTGGTGGCCTTAATTGAAGACTTACTCATATAATCTACGTTAGAGGAGGTGCATTCAAATTACATTATGATGGTCATAGATTTTCATCGAGAAAACTAGTTTTAAGGTAAAATATTGAAGGTAGAATTATAGATCAATTTGGTTATGTTTCTATGGAATATCATATATGATAAATATTAGTTACGGACCCAAACAAGATCAATGTGGTGATTTATATGTATCCACTTAAGTGTGTGTCAAAGGTGCATAGTTTTATTTTCGTGGAAGGGTACTACATAAAGGTTTGGGCAGGTTTATATAAGATTTCACCCCATTTGACTACCTTGATGTGTAAAGGGAAACCATTTACTTGTAATGAGAAGTTCTAGAGTTTCTGGAAGGAGTTGAGGAAGAGGTTGATGAGTGTTCCTATATTGAGACTACATGAGGAGAGAATGAAGTATGTGTGCACTATGATGACTCATGAACTGGGATCAACTATGTTTTGAGGCATAGATAGGTAGTTATCACATATGAGTCAATCTAGTTGTGACTGATAATGTAGAATTACACGAATCATGACCTATAAATAGCATTGGTAGTGTTTCGTCTAAGTATTTAATGGCACTATCTTTTAGGAGAGTTCTTTTTTGTCTACTTAGACTGTTATAGTCTTAGGTAAGTCTTCACATAGATATTCTTGAACTAGAGACATAGTTGATGGTTAGAAATCCTACAGAATATGACTTTGAGATATTCCATAATCTTGGAGAATTGAAACATGGCAGTAGATGAACACAGTAGGAAGTCCTAGTCTCATTTGGTGTAAGAGGCATTTGAGAAGTTGGCCTCCTTGCTGGTGACCCTGGTTGAGAAAGAGGGTGTATATTTTCTTAAGTGGATGTTGTTGACTCCTCTACTTCTCGATCAAGTGAGAGAGTCCTATTGAGAAGATATCAATTATGATGTATTGTGTGACCATATATCCTTAGAAGATTGAGTAGATGTATTTTATGAAGGTGGGAATCATGTCATCCTTTTTTAAGGATTGAGGGTAGTCCCAATCATGATGTTGGAGGAGGTGTGGATAAAGTTTCATACATATCATTTGTATGTAAATCCTAGTTTGGGGATTTTTTATAGATACCTTGAGGGGTAGTTTTTTTGGTAGACATGAGAAAGATCTTAAATAATTTCATCTCTCAAAGCATCACCTGTCTCTAGGTGAAACACAAGCACAAGGTTTTGGATGTTTTTTTCAAGCCCCCTAGTATCTAAGAGTGGAGATGATATGGAATAGCTTTTGACATTGTGATATGGATTCCACAGATAGTGGGGGATCTATGACACAATTTGGGTGATATTTGACCGACTCATGAAGTCAGTGCACTTCCTTGCTATCAGGGAGAAAATATCGGTGTTGAGTTTATGGCAGTTGTACATACCATATATTATTCACCATCATGGTGTTACCTCTACTAATGTCTATGAACACGATTTGAGATCCATGTCATGGTTATAGAGAGTTCTATAAAAGGAATTCAGGACCCAGTTAAAGATGAGTACAACCTTTCACCCTTGGAGAAATAAGTATACCGAGCACACTATCCAAGTGTCAGAGGATATGTTGAGGGATTTCATGTTAGACATAAATTGGAGTTAGGAAGATAAATTTCTATTGGTAATGTTTGAATACAATAATATCCCCCACACTAATATTATTATGTAACCTTTTGAATCACTGTATGGTAGACCCTAGAGGTCACCAATATACTGGAATGATATTGTAATGACATCTCTTTTTGGGCCAGAGATGGAGGAGGAGATGACAAAGAAGGTCCAGGTCATCCATGAATAAATTAGGACAACTCAAATCTGAAAAAAATATTACACAGGTTGTCATTATAGTCCCTTATAGTATTAGAATGGAAAGCATTGTTTCCTAAGAGTCTTCCCCGATGAGGATTTCAGATATTCAAACAATGAGGTAAGACATCCCCAAGTTTAATAAGGTTTTTTGTGATATAATATATGATTGGCGAGGTTTCACACCCTCATTCCCTACCCCCACTATTGGTGCAGGTGCATGATGATATCCATGTGTCATAGTCGAGGAGATATGTGCTTGACCCTACACAAGTTATCGAATGGGGAAATTTGGACATTTAGAATGGATCCACTTTTTTAGAGAAACCAGTGGAGATAAAGGATTATAAGGAGAGGAACCTATGTGAATGGACCATTCCCTTGGTTTGTGTGTTATGATAACATGTGAATGTGCAGGAGAGCTCCTGGGAGTGGAAGAGCCAGATGCAGGCTCAATATCCCATGATTTTTTCTTAGTTTTTTGTTTTCATGGTTGAAAATATTAAAGGAGTAAATAATGTAGAGACTTTTTTTCCTTCTATTATTATATAATATATCTTGAAATATGTTTGAAGAGAGGCTCTAAGATGGAATGAAATTCCAAGGCCAGGTGTTCTAGGAATTAATTTTATAAAAATATTAAATATATTTTATATCACACATGCATGAGTTTTTTTTGAGAAAATGGTAAAATATTTAAATGAAGACTCAAACTAAAAATATGAGACCACAGTTAAATCAGAACACGTGGTTTACTATAGGAGTGACCAAAAATGGGTTAGCATGGGATATTCATATAAAATAATACATGTGTGGGTGCATTTAATTAAATTACCAATTAAATTTTTTAACAAAATGGCATAAAATTATAATACCTATTTAAATTATTATATATGGAAGATATCCATGGAATCCATATAACCATAGGACCACTGATATCACTTTCTTCCACCCTCTCATTGGTGAATAAGAATTAGATGATGAAGAAACTCTGGTTCTAGGAAAATTGAGGCACAACAAATACAGAAATTTAACTCATTCCTTTTTAGTTCATTCCTCATGGATGAATGATCCAATTTGATGTAGGACTTGTCAATTTATGTATTTTTACATAATTAAATAAATATATTGATCATGATTGAATATATATCTTGATATATATTAAATATAACTTTTTCATGCAACTATGTGTTTATTTAAAATTTATTATTAAATTAATCCATGATATGCGAAGTTTCTTACCATGGGAATCCTAGTTTGTAGTATTCTTCCAAGAAATATGGGACAACGATTATTAAAAATTTGTATTGGTGTTTTCCCCCTTTCATTTTTTTGTGTTCTTCGTCATTGTGTCACATATCCATGGTTAAACATTTATGGGTGGGATTGAGCCTGATCAAACCCTAAACTTTGTGATGGATTCACGTGAGGTGAGTAGATCGAGGATCTGAGGAAGGTTTGGGATAACTTTAAGGGTTTACATGATTCCATCATTGTATGAAATATCAGTGAGGTAACAGTATAAAGTCATAGGTGAGGTGGCATGAGGAAAACTCTTGCGTTCTTTATACATATCAATGAAATTACATTTTATGGCCCCTAGATGGTGGGAAATGATGGATAGGGGAAATATAAACTAATTTTGAGTGGTCAAATGGCATGATTCGAAGCATTGAACACAGATCTAGAACATGTATGTGCAGATATGAATTTCCACGAAAAAAATGACAACACAATGTGTAAAAGGATGAATAGACATCATGTAGTACCCCTATGTCTACAGTTCATGGGTTTTTGAAAAATTTAAGGATCACACGCCATGTGATGGAGCACACAAGCAAGGCATTGTACTGAAGGACACGTTATGCACTAAAGTACATGGAAAGAGAAAACATTACATAGACATGGCTAAGAGCATGGGTAGAACCCCAGGTGGATAAGCCATGTTGTGTAGTCCCCTTACATTTTTTTCAGTGCTACATGGTAAGTGATCCATGTGATATTAGGGACATGGATAGGTGGCGGAGCAAGACAAAATTCTATGTGGGTTCCCTTACATGTCGTGAACCCCATCATCATTTTCTGAGGAACCTTCTACCTCTCATATCCCCATCATCTGGAATCACATTTTGTCCCATGAGTAGACTATACTAAGTGTTATTCCATTTATAATGTGATGATATCTATAATAGTGGATTTTGAATTATGATTTTATATGTTCTGAGTTATATTATTCTTTTGGAGATACTTGATGATAGTAGTGATCTGGTAGGATCACCAGAGAGATCCGAGTGGCCCCCTACTACTGGTTAGGGAATGTTTCATCAATCTATCATTAGAGTGGAAAACTCCTGCAGGGACAAGGCATGGGTCTTTTACTTATCCATTGAGTGGGACCCTCCTACTGAGCTAGGCATGGGTCCTCAATTGGTTATTAGAGTGACACTCTCCTGATGGGTAGAGCATGAGTCCTCTATCCACCACTATAGTGTCACCATCCTGATGGGATATGGAATGGGTCCTTTATCGACAATAGAGTGGAACCTTTATATAGAGTCAAAAAATAGTCCCTCAACTATTGGATTAACACCCTCCTTCTGGGACACGACATGGGTCCTTTTGCTATATACTAATTAGAACCCTCCTACAGAGTCAGTATTTGGGACCAATATCTACTTTAGTGGCACACTCCTATTGTACCAAGGTATGGGTACTATACCTAGTGATTATGAACATGACTATGAAGTAGTGTTATGGGGTGTGGTCTGACATGGATGATTATTCTGGGTAGATGTGGGAGATACTGGGCATCATTGATGGTCTCTTGGAAATATGGGTACTCTTTCATAGGTCAGGTTACAAGATGGAGATCCCCTTATCTCTTATTTGGGATTCTTTTATTGAGAATATATATATATTTGTGTGTATGTCATTATATTTTGTTACTCACATACTTTGGGTTGAGTTCTCTGTTCCTATCGTGTCTCTTACTACTTCCCCCTTAGCATTTGAGGCATCCTACTGGGTATGTATTTAATCACCCCATATGAGATTTTTCCACATGTTTCATGTATTGTAAATATGATAGATACATTGATGATGATTATAGAGTAGCATAGGGTTACATGGTTCATTTGACAACATATGGTGGTGGGAGATTAGAGAAATGGATTCTAGCTCTCTTAGTAATTTACTTGTTTAGTTTTGTTAAGTTAGGACGTCTTTTTCGTAGCACGCGTATTTCATCCCTTAACATTTCAGTTTACACTATCATTATCATTTATTTAATATAAGTTTCACATGAATGGTTATTACTCTAGATGTTCCATAATTATCATTTATTCCTCTACACTTCTGTATTGAGATGGAAATGTGTGTTCATATGGGACCTTTAAGTAAAGGCCTCCCATATTATTTATTCCTTTAAACAATTTTCCTCATCCACTAGCCAATAGATGTGGGTTTCAGGTAGTTTCGGATTGAGTCTAGTTGGTTCCTATCATGATATCATGAGACCCTATCTCAAGACACAACACCCAATAATTTTTTATAAAAATTTACAATTAATTAAAAAATTATATTCAATCAGACATAATAACTTAAAAAATCACATAGAAGCCTCGCATGGATGAAAATTATAGAAACGACATACCAAAAAACCTTATAATAATTCTGAAACACCTATGAAACAAATCCTCATCATTCAATAACGATTTAGTCACCCATTTTAGGACATCTTAGAGAAAAAACAAAGAAAAAACATCAGTGATGTACCTATAAAAATGATAAGTGTTCATATGTGTTCATCATCTTAAGATCCCTTTTAGACAACTAAAAAAAAACCCATAATATCTAGATAAATTCCTTATGTACTAGTGGTATTTTCACTCCATCCATTCCACTATGACACTAATATTAGGGGTTAACAGAGGATTATAAGAACCAAATAAGTAGAATAAAATTGTAACTTAAATGGTGAAGAAAACTAGCTTCAATTATAACAGATCAAGGTGGTTGGGAAAAAAGAAGTGGAAGCAGATGGAGCTCAAACTCGCCATATATGAAAATTCTAAAATGGATAATCTTAAATAAATATTTAATTTGAAATTCCCAAAGATAATATTTCATTTAATTAAAAAGAAAATTTGTTGCTGGCATGTTGTGACATGTCTTATTGGTTTATGGTGAAATTCCTCTACCAAACAACATTTTTCGAATGGAATTTTAGATTACAATGTGGAAAAATCCACCATAACTAGAACTAAACACTTTACTTCATTTCTGAAGTCCACATCATGGACTAACCCCACCCTTTATGGTAAAACAAACAATTTAGACTAATATAATTCTTCAAAATCTCAAGGACTCTCCATAGTGTCTCCAACCCACTTCTAGATGAGCCTTCCCACTCAAGAATCCCACACAGTGTAACTTAATATTTCATGATGTCATTAGTCCATGAAAATAAATTTAGAAAAGTGTGTGACTGTTACATATCAGGTAATATTTTTGTATCATTGTTATATATCGACTATGTGACTCTTACATATAAGGGGATTTACTAATTTTCAGACCCTTATGTACCCGAGTAATCCTTACGTATCATCAAGGAAAACCTTATGTATTGTATACAACAAGTTTTTGGAATCTAATATCTATATAAAAATTATGTATCATACATATCAACCCTTATATATTGATAACATTACCAATTTTCGATCCTTACATATTACATGGTGATCCAGAGCTAACTTTTACATATCTTATGGTAATAATGAGATATCATAGGGTTAACTTTATAAATGAAAATGTTAACTATTATATATCCTAATGTATCTCAACACAGATCCAATTTCTCATATTGCAAGGTCTAGGAAACCCTTACATAATTTTTTTTAATATATTCAACCCTTACATATCAAAACCCTTATAAATTAAGAGGTATAGATTTATGAATTCACTAGATATCCCTTATATATCACACACAAAAAACTTCTATAATTTAAATTTCAGAAATATTATTATACACTACAACACCCAACTGTTATGGAATGTCCTTCTTCCTAAAGAAGAGATTCACAATATAGACACCCCGGACCTACTCTACCATTCATCCAAGCACCTGAGGTACCTCTTGAGACCTAGAACACATCCAAAAACATCTATTAGAGATGATATAACCTAAAAAACAAAATACAAATAAAAAATATACAAATTTCTCCTAATATAGAATAAAAAATTTATATTTGCATCAAATTTAATTTAATGACTAAAACTTTTATCAATGCAATCCCCCCTATATGTATATAATTGGTCCTTACATAGTAATGAATTATTATATAAATCACATGTACCACATGATAGAACCGACAAATTTTTATTATAATATTTAATAAAACACATTTATTGAATAAAAATGTCCATAATAATTGAAAATATTACTATCAGATAAGAAATAGAAAATTAGATAACTAAAATATAAAAACTTGGTTCTACTCAATCCACTAAAATAACTACACTCATTAACACACGATAGAAATGAAACAAAATATTAGAAATTAAATATTCATCTTGGAAAAGAGAATGTACAAAATATTTATAGAAAATATAATTTAATGATTAAGACACGAAATATGAGGTTTTTATATGAAGTAGAGAACACATATTACCATTACAAATCCAACCATTATAATAGTGATATGAAAAAAATGGAATCTGACCATTGGAATAATAATTTAACTGTTATAATAGTAAAATGAGTGCTAAAATAATATCATCACTTATGGAAGTGTAAATTAATATTTAGACATATTAAAAAAATAATAAAATGATATATTTATATCATGATACATGTAAAAAAATTGTTTTAAAAGTTATACAATAAGTTTTCGTAATTTGGAAAACCATGTATGTTTTATTTTCATTTTTATAAAAAATATAGTAATGTAAATGGAATTTTATTTTCATAAAATGGTTTTATTAATTAATATTAAGATATATTTTAATGATAATATAATTTAATTACACAATAAGTAATTTTTTAAACAGTCCAAATATTTATCATAATATTAAAATCAGCATTTTCTTAAAATAAATAAGGATTTAATTTAAAAATAAATTTTCTTATATTTATAATTTTTCAACATAAATTGGATTTTATATATAAAATCTACACATAAAAAAATGGTTAGGTTTAATTTTGGTTAATATTCTAAAATAGAGGATTTTTTTGTGAATAGTGAAATATATTAAAATAAGGTATTTAGAATTATATGTTAACTACATGATTAATTGCACAAGGTATATTGTAATAAATAATTAGTTTTAAAATAAATTAACCACTTACTATATTTAGTAACAAGAATCAGAATTGTAGGTATTTTTGATGAAAAATAAAAATATAATTAATATAATTTTAAAAATCTCTCATACCCACCACTTTTAAATACAACCCCTCACCCCACCTTCTCCTAAATTATTATATGGCTTTGATATTTCCAAATTTTGTCCAAATTCACTTTTAAATACTCTCCCCAACTTTATTGTGATTCTAATTTCACAAAAAGACAAAATCTATGTGGCTTAAGGATTTTTTCAAGGATATGACATTCAAGAGGTAATATTCTCAAACAACTTATTTTAAATTATATTTTTATTATACCTTATCCTCACAAAACTCATCAGACATGTAATAATAACTCAATTACCATATATATAATGTAATTTAATTTTACTAATGGGAAATATAACACCCATACTTTTCCCTTTTCAAATTATTCAAAAATGAATCCACTATCCGTATTATGTCGGTTCAATGATTCAGTGGATTATGAGTTTTTATTTTCAATTAAAACCTTCACAAAGTGTTTAAAATCAACTATAATCATTAAAATTATCTAGATATTTCTATTTTATAATTATTAAAATTCTTGAATGAATATATGGCCATAATATTGAATAAAATGAAACAATTTTATCATAAATAATAAAACCTCAAAAAGAAACTAACCATTCAACTTAAATTTTTTTACAAGATAAATCATCCATATATCATAACACATTTTGGTATTTGGTAAAATTTTAAACTTTTTAAGTACATGAATATAAATTTATTTTACTTTGAGATTTGAATTCTAATTTGAAAATAATCTCCATAATAATTCTAAAGTTTTTCGACCAAGGAACTATAAAACAAATTCCCATATAAAAGTAAAATTAATCATTATATATAATTGAAATTGTTAGAAATAATAAAATATAATTATAGTAAAAAATTATAGATGGAAAAGGTTTTTAATTATGTAATTAATGTAGTTAATTTGACTATTTAGGATGATAATTTCAAGTAAAGAATAATTTGGGAACATAAGGTAAGGGATATCTTTCAACCAAACCTATTTTCTTTAGGTTGAACTTGATCTCTATTTACCTCACTTTATCTCTCTATTTTTATTATTTACTTCTTTTATATTCTCTAAATATATCCCCCAAATATATAAATATCTTAATTTAACTTTATTTTATGGGGATATATAGGATTTAAAGGATCCCTATAAATTTCATTCATTAAAAAACCATATTAATGGAAACTTCTTTGTCTCTTACCATATTTCAAGTGCCACTCCATAAAATTTTATAAAGCATCAATAATTTCTAAAATTTCTCAATTGATTATGGAAAATCATTTTTAGTTCATTTTTTATTTTATGGAAATTAATATTCTATTTCCCTTTTTATAAACTATTTACCCTTTTCCTTAAAACCTTTCTTAAGAGGTATATTTACAATGTTTCCTCTCTACCAATTTGCACATATTCACTTCACTTGGAAACTATTATCCTTGAACCATTATTTTTTATCTATAAAATTATAGGAAGTTTTATTCCATAATCTCATGGAAACCATTATGATATTCCATCTCATTATTTTATAATATATTATTATGAATCCCATTTAATTCCATTGGTAATGTCTAGTCTTGTAAAATAGGTTTGATTCCTTATGTGGCACAGAGAAGAATGCATAGTTTATTATGCATTCTCTAAAATAGTTCTCCAATTCATTCAGTAATGTTTATGTCTCATGTGATGACATATATCTGATATGGGAGTAAAACTAATACGTGAAGAGAATCTATCCACCATGTGATGTTGTCTTAAAAGTTAGCCTTGACATGTGGGTATGTCATGTTTTATATTGTTTCCATATTCTTGTGATTCCATGATCTGAAGACTTCATGTTCTTTATGTCATTATAATAAATTATAATCCATTATCCTTTCCTTGTATGACAGCATGTTATGCCTTTTGACTCATTAAATAAGCTTCATTACCATGTTTAATCCCTTACAAGGGTTTTTAGATCACCCCTTTTTTAGATATTTCTAAAGCTATCCTATATACTTTTAGGATCTAAATGGGATTTAGGATCTCATAATGGAGATTAAAATAAAGAAGTTTTATTTTAGTTTAATTTTTCTATTTCATGTACCTATTATTAAAATGAAATGGGCCTTTAGATCCTTGGTTTGTATTTATTAGATTTTTATTTTAACAATTCTATAGTAATAAGAGTAAATATAACATGGCACTATAGTTTATATCAGAGTAAGTTTTAGTTATTTTCATGATTAAGACTATAAAACTTTAGTGAGAACCCTTTTGATAAGTCTATGTATAGGAGAATACCATGAAATTTTAGTGAAGTAAAGAACAAGTGGTTTAAAGAAATTGAATCCCTATATGGATACTACAAGTGGATGTGGATATAGTACAATTGTAGCATGAGGTAATAACCATAAAAAAATAAAATTGGATATTAACTCGATCATCACCTGGTGCACAAAAATTATAGCTTTCTACACACTTGGTTTGACATTCCCTGGGGATATGATTTAGAAAATTCACAAACTCTAAACAAAATATTATGATGGACTTGAATAGATTGTTATGTTAAAAATAATAATTGGTAAATTACCATGGATAATATAGATTGAAAAATATAGACTTATAAGTTAGGATTTACGTGTCATATATAATTTATTCCATCAATGTTCATATTTTTTCTTTTATATGATTTTTAGTTTGAGTATTGTCACCCCTATGTTTATTTTAGATATTGTAAATGAATAGAACTAGAATAAAATGGTGAAAGGTGAGCTCATTTTCCATTCGTAATATTCAAATGTTCTATATGATTATGGTTATACACATTCTTTTATTTCTTTAATTTTTTTTATAATTTCTGAAATACCATCTCAAAACACTGTGATTGAGCTATCTATGAAAACATCAAATTAAGCAATTGTTACATACCAAGTACATAAATCATCCCCATTCAATGTTTGTTCAGTAATGCTCCCAAAAAAAATTATCATACTTTTGTGGAATTTGATTCTATATTTGGCATAGATTGACTATCCTTTAATAAATCCATCATTGACTATTATGAGAGGGGGATAACTCTTTATATCCCAAGTCATCCTATGATTATATATAGGTGTAAGGAGGAGGATGAATGTCCTTTGTAATATTAATCTCAAGTGTGGATACTATTGCCTTATGAGAAATTATATGTTTCTCAGATGATTGAGAAAAAAATGAGATAATCAAGCTTGAATACATGGCCATTATAAGGGACTATTCAAATGTATTCCCTGAGGTTTTTCAAATATTACCCATAACCAAGAGTTTGAGTTATCAACTTAACTAATACATGGGTCTATTCCTATAACCAAGTATCCCTATATAATTTTCACCATTAAGTTGTAATAAATAAAGAATTAGTTATAAGAGAATCAAGAAAAGGGTTTTATATACCTGAGTGATTCACCATGGGGTGAACCCGTCCTCTTTATCCAGAAGAAATAAAATTCAATGAGGTTTTACATTGATTATTGTGAACTCAAAAATCATGATAAAGAAAAATTATCACCTACCTGATATTGATGACTTGTTTGTTCAACTACATGGATCCAAAAAACATATAATGTAAAAATTAGGTCAATATATCACTAAATAATGGTGAATAAGGAAGATATTTCAAATACTAAATTTTGAATGAGGTATGGACACTATATGTTCACAATGACTCCCTGAAAACTCACTAGTGCTCTAAAAATATTTATTGAATTAAGGAATACAATCATAATATATTACCTTGAAATATTTTTGGTTGTGTTTATTAATGATATTATGATATACTACAAGAGTAAGGAGGAGCATGCGGATCATTTGAATACTATTCCAAAGAATTTTTAAATGGAGAATATATATGAAATGTATAGTAAATGTGAGTTCTTGAAGAAGCAAGTATCATTCTTGGGTCATGTTATCAATTGAAAAGTGATATATATGGAACCTTATAGGATAAAGGAAATTGAGGAGTGTCATAAAAGATATTTATAAGATATATCCTTACCACCCATTTGCTAGATGGGAATTATCAAAGATTTGTGATAAACATAACATTATTTTCAAACATGATAACCAAGATATCTTGTAAGGGGGTAAAGTTTTTATGGACCGATGAATATGAATAGATCTTCACAGGATTAAAAAAATATACATATCACTATAATGTTACTCAAACTACCCACAAGTGGGGAACTCATCATAATTTAAAATGAATATTAAAAGAGGGGCTAGGATTATGCATTGATTCAAAATGATAAAGTGATAGAATATACATTAATAAAGATGAATTTCTATGAAAACAAATATCCAACGCATGATATAATGTTGGTTGATGTAATATTTGTATTGAATATTTTGAGGAATTAAATATATGGAAAGAAGTGTGAAATATATATAGATCATAAGATCATCAAGTATATATTCATACAGAAGAATCTTAATATTCTCTAATGAAGATAGTTAGAGAAGATCAAAGAATTGATTACTCAAGACACTACCATCTATTTAAGGGAAATAAAGTTGAATATTATGTAAGTATAAAGAATATTGTGATCATAAAAATTTGAAAATTGAGAGGGATCTGATCATATTAGATATGAAATAGATAAAAATAATAATCATAAATGAAATAACATCATCATTCATTTATCAAATGATGGTTCAACTATCCATTATAGAGAATATTAATCACGATTAAAGAGATGATGTGAAAATTTATAAGAAGGTGGAATCTATAAGAAAAGATAAATCTTCGGAGTTCAAAATTGGTGAAGAAGGATTTGTATGATTTGAGTCATGATTATGTATACCATCAAATCCAGAGATAAAGTAGGTTTCCTTGAATAATGGAAATAGATCACCCTTCCATATCCACCAAGGATCACAAAGATCTATTAGGATATATGAGATCACTATTGGTAAGATAATATAATGATGGAGATCATATAATAGACATCAAAGTGCCTTATATGTAAACCAGTGAAGGATAAAAGGTAAAATCACTAGCATATGATCTAAAAATTACACATAAATATATATAAATGGGAGAAAATAATAGTATATTTTGTAGTAGGTCATCTAAAGACACCCAAATGAAATAATTATATATAGGATATGATGGATCATCTTATAAATACTTCTTATTTAATTTCATTTTAATATGACTTCTTACTCAATCCAATTGCAATGATATTCATTAGATAACTGTTGGGGTAGCATGAAACACAAATATCAATCATATATGATAGAGATATCACATTTAACCCTATGTTCTAGAAGAGTCTCCAATATTATATAAAAAACAAGTTTAACTTTAGTGTGGTTTATCACCCCAAAACGAATAGAAATATGAGTGGAATATCTAGAAAATGTAGTACATGTCAAGAACATGATCAAGAGACTTCAAAAGAGGATGATATCAACATATTGATACAGTATAGTTCTTGTAAAATATAATATTTCACTAAACCAATAAAATGGATCCCTACAAATCCTTTTGTTGGATGATATGTAGAACACCTCTGTGTTGGGATGAAGTTGTCTAAAAAACTACTGAAACCTAAAATGCTCACAGATATTATAGAAAAGGTCATGATTATTCAGCCACACATTGGTGTAACTAAGAGTTGAAAAAAGAATTATACATACATTTTTTATGAGATACAGAGTTTGAGTTTGGAGATAATGTGTTCCTACTCATATCTCCATGTAAGTGGGTCATGATATTTTTGAATAAGGGAAAACTATGTCCCATTTACATTTACCCCTTTGCGATTATCGATCTTATTGGAGCATTGGATTTTTTACTAAAGATCCTACCAATACTGTCACAAGTAAATGATTTATTCCACATATAATTATTGATGAAATACATACCAGATCCCTCACATGTACTAAATTCATAGGTTGTGAAATTGGAAAATTATTTCTCTTATAAGGAGCATACAATGCTGATATTTGATAGTAGAGATAATTCTCTACACAATTATTCTAATCACATAGTCAAACTACTTTGGAGAAACCATATATATTTAGAGGAAACATGGTAATATGAGGAATCCAAAAAGTAGAATCACCCTCACCTATTTTCACCATAGAATTAAAAAAAATGTTGAAGGTCAAATTTATTAATGGGGAAATAATGTAATGACCCAAAATTTATTAAATGGAAATTTTCCACGGATTATATAACTTTTTTTACTTAGTAATGTAGTATTATATAAAGCACATTCACCACATGATGAAAATAATAAAATTTTATTATAATGGTTTCAAAATTATATTTATAGAGTAAATATATCCATAATAATTGAAAATATAAAATTAGGATTTTAAAAAATAAATTAACTAAAATATAAAATTTTGGATATGCTCGATACACATTAATAACCCCACTCGTGAACAAAACTGTAAAAATGAAGAAAAATACAAATAAAAATTTTTCATCTTTAAAATGAAAATATATATATAATTGAGGGAAAGTAGAAGTGAATAATTAATTAATTAAATATGTGGTATTTATATGAAGTAGGTATCTCATATGACTATTTCAAATCAAACTACTCTAAACATAATCCGAATGTTATAATATAAATACAACTGTTAGGAATAATAACATGACCATTATAAAAGTATTTTCAGTTATGTAGGTTTATAATAATATTGATGAGTTTGATAAAATGAAAATATTACATATTTATATCATTATACTTGTAAATAAATGTTTTAAAATTGATAAAATATGTGTTTGTATTTTTTAAAACCATTTATGTTTTATTTTAATTTTTAGAAAAAAATTAAATTAAAAGAATATTTTTTCATAAAATTTTTTAAAAATTAATATATATGTATTTTATAATAAAAATATAATTTTATAAGACCATTATTAAGTTTTAAAACGTTCTGAAAATTGATCATAATATTAAAATTTTTATTTTTTTTAAATATATAAAGATTTAATTTAAAATTTATATTTCTAAATTTTTTGAATTTTTTTTTAAATTTATTTAATTTATATAATCTACAAATTGAAAAATTGTTAGTGTGAAGTGTTGGTATTTTTATAAAATAGTGGAATTTTTGGTGAATTCTGAAATATGATAAAATGAAGTATTTATCATTATAGGTTAAATAAATGAAAAATTGCATAAGGGTTCATGTAAGAACCTATTGTTTCAAAATAACATGAAAAATTTATAGTATATAGTCACACTATTCAACACTATTGGTAGTGTTGGGCCAAAAAAATAAACTAGTGAAAAATATATTAAAAAAAACCCCTCCTCCTTATAAATACCACCCCTCACATCCCCTTATCCACACATCATCAAACCCTTAGTGATTTCAAAATCTCTATCAAGTTGTATTAAAAATATTATCCAATATGTCCAAATTATAATTTTCACACTAATAGATCAATTCAAAGTGGCTTAATATTTTTTTTCAAGGAGGTGACATTTAAGGGAAAATATTATAAATATACCACTTTTAAATTATTTTATTCTTGAACCTTTCACTCAACTCCCTTATAAAACATAGAATAATAACTATAGTTATATATATATATAGTATAATTTTGTAGTGATAATATAATACCTACCATCCACACTCTTCTCTTCTCCTCTTATTAAAAAAATAAAACCATTTTACATATTATGTCGGTTCATTACCTTTCAGGATAATGAGTTTTCGTTTTACGTTGACACCTTCATGTAGACTTAAATTAACTTATGATAGATTAAAATGACTTATATATGTATATTATATATATATATATATTCCACATTTCTAGTGACTATATGTCCATAATATTAAATAAAATGAAAGAATTTCACGATGGATATTAAAACTTCCAAAATTAACTTTCCATATAACATTAATGTTTTCACTAAATCAATCACCCATATATTGGAACACATATGAGTACTGTAGAATATATATATTTCATGATAAACATGAATATCAGTTCATTTCACTTTTTAAGTTGTAATCTAATTTGAAAAAAAATCAATATAATTATATTCGAGCGATACCACCATGGAACCATGAAACGAACACCCACAAAATAGTGAAATTAAACCTCATATCTCATTGAAATGGTCATAAATAAAAAACATAATTATAGTAAATAAAATATATTTTGAAATTTTTTAATTAATTATTTAACTATGTTAATTTGATTATTCTGGATGTTAGGGGAATGTTTATAATGATTCTAGAACATAAGGCAAGAGATCTCTCAGAACCACACTATTTTCTTTAGGTTAAACTTTAAATCTATTTATCTTACTAAATATATTAATTTTTATTATTTACATGGTATATATTATTTATATATTTCCACAAATATATATGCCTAGCTTAATTAACCTTTATTTTATCGACATATAAATGTTTTAATAGTTCCCTTCAAAATTTAATTTTTTAAGAAAATCGTATAAAATATAATTTTTCTATCTCTTGCATAGTTTAAATTACCACTTGATAAAATATTTTTAACCAAAATTGGTTTCTAAAATTTTTCATTTTATTATGGAAAACTATTATTTATTCATTTATAGTTTAATGTATATTAATACCCTCTTTCCCTTTTGAAATACTCTTTACATATTTCCTTAAAACTCTGCTTAAGTGTAATATTTCCAAAGTTTCCTATCCATTCTGGTTTACATATTCACTTTATATGGACTTAAAGTTTCATGAAACAAGATTATTTTTAACTAATGAACATAAAAGAATGTTTTAATTATAAAAACCTAGGATTTTATGATATATTTATTTTTAAATAAATCTAATCTCCTTGATAGTCTGTGATACACACGACCTCAAGTCTAAATGAACAGTAATATAGTATACCGTTACAACCTAGCTTTAAATAAGTGGATATGAATAAGAATAAAACAATTATGAATATAATATTGTTTAAACATGTATTATATAAATAAATTTGTTATCAATTTAGTATAAAGGAAAACAAAAATCAATTGATAGTAAAATAAATGAAAAAAAAACAGTTTGTATATGCACAATATATTTTTTAACTTAATTAACTAAATTAATAATTATTATTCAATTATTTTATTTTAATTTATATATTATATTTTCAATATATTTTTATAAGTTACTTAATAGTTATTTTCTGAGTATGGGATAAGAATAAATCCTGTTTTATTCTTAAAAATGATATTTTAAAAAAAATGTGATTTCATTATTTTCTGTGAACTTATTTTGAAATAATTTTTTTATTTTATAAATATTATTTTATAAAAATGAAATTATATTTTAAAATTAACTGTAAAAATTATCTTATAGTGCATATTTGATAATTTTAGAAAAAGATTAATTTTTTGATTAGTTGTGAAAAAGAAAATGTTTTATTGAAAACTACCAATTCATTTAATGCATTTATGAATTTAAATATTATTAATTTCATAACCTGAAATTAGTTCTATTATATTATTATTAATCCAATTTTTATCATTAGAGTAGCTTTTATGTTGAAATTTTATATAAAACATTTTGTACATAAGAAACATTTTATTTGGAAAACTGTATTTTCATCACACTTGTGAGTTTAGTTTTAAATTAAATTATAATAGTAATATGATGTGACTTTGGTAAAATAGATTCCATATTTTTTTAAAAATAATTAATATTATATAATAATTTCAATTTAATTTTTTTCATAATGAATAGTGAAAATAATAAAAAATTAATTAATGCTCTCAAGGGTTAAAACATGGTTTCATGGGTTATATATGCATGTGTTAAAATTAATTATCTACACAAATAAGAATTTTATTAGAAAAATTGGATTTAAAATTTATAATCAGTGGGTCTAAATTATCTTAACAAGCTCATTTATTTTATGTCTTCGAGGATAAATTACCTATGTAATTTAAAATAACGATTTGTTTTTGTGAAAACTAAAATGGTAAAAGTGTGTAACCATAGAGTTTAAGGGAATAACATGTTTATTTTATAATGTGAAGGTTTTAATCTAATATATATTCCATAAAATACATTATTTAATAGTTTTTGAGGCAATTTGATTGAGAGTTACTTCTCATTACTGAATAGTTTTTGGTATTTATAGAAATACCACTCCACAGTTATGAAGGGGCACATCCTCCACTCACTTATTCACACCTCTTAAGAAATTTATCTCAACCAAAATATTCCAAAATCTCTCCCCAAAATCCATATACAATATAAAGAGTTTTTTATTCCCAAAATACCAACCCTATGGTTCCTGATAAGAGACCCAAATGAGGTTTTTTGATGCAAATATAATTGTCCCCAGTAAGAACATTCTTTTTTACTTACTCTCTTACCACCATCATTCATATACTAAAAATACAAATATAATAAAAATAGTATTTAAAATATATTATTTTGATATTATGTTTATGGAATAAACTATATCCAAATAATCTTCCATTAAATGGGAAATGAAATAGTCGATCACTTGTACAACAGACTACCACCACACAATCTGATGTTATTATTTTTCCATTACCACCTCCCACGACTGAATATAATGATGCATTTAATGTATATATATTACATTTATTACATCATTATAAATTAGGAATTATAATATCATATCTATCTTCTTACCTTCCAATCTTTTGAAAAATGATATCATCGCTCGTTTGTACATGTTGACTACTTTCTTCACAGAGCGATATAATTCATGTTAAATTTTAGATTTAAAAGGATGGTATTAAGGATGGATTTTACGAACATATATGATATATATGTAATATTAATTATTCTATAAATGTTACTTATTATTTTCCTTTATTTTGTCTCATCCATAATGAAAATGAAAAAAGCGTTAATGTGTAAGTACGAACTATTATCCCCTTGAATGGTGTAACTCATTTTTTCTATCTATATATTTTATGGAAAATTATAAATAATTACATAATTAATATAAATGATATATATATCATGTTTAAAATTATTTTTATGATGGAACTCAGATCAATGTTCAATGACTGAAACTACCAATTCAAAACGTACATGAAAACAAAGCAGTTATTTCCTAAAATAGTGATTTTGGAAAAGAATTTTCAAAACACTGGTGATAAAAGATTGTAAGTATATAATATATGGTATGTTATATAATTATACATTTATATAATATATTTATTATTAATCTATTATTATTATATTGGAGTTTCATACACATTTAAAGGTTTTCAAACATGAGGTATGTGTTTATTTCACAACTTTATAATTATTCATGAATGTTTATGTTTATATCTGAACTGGGGAAATTATTTTTTATTTCAATCATAAAACCAATATATTTTCGTCTCATATGTTTATTTATATAAATAAAAAGTTTTACTTTCAATTCCCTCTCTTTAAATTCTCATGATACTAGAATAACTTGTTTATAGAAAACCGATATTGGTTTTCTAATTAGTCATGAATTTTTCTCATAAATGTCCATATTTTCCTTAAAATATATAAAGGTTTTTTGTAAAATTATCTATGTACTTTTAAATAAATTTTTATCCATGTTTTAATTGTTAAAAAATTGTTTAAAAGGGATCTTCTTTTCATTTTCAAAAAGAGGTTCTTTTTGACTTTTCATAAAACAAATGTGAAAGGAAACTTTGATTTAACATAATTGTTATGAAACAAATCCCACTATAATAACTACACAATTATTTGATAATTCCTTAAAATGATTGTTGGTTTATTTTCAAGGAAGATATTTTTCATAATATTCTGGATTTTTTTTGGTTTTAAATGATATTTTTAAATAGAAATGAGAATTGTCCTCAAAAATTATTTTAATGATATATTTATAAAATTTATATTTATAAAATAAAAAAACCAATTATTTTACTTATTCTACACTATGTATATATTGTAATTATTTCATTGTAATTATTTATCTGTATTTTTTATGATAAGTTTTGTTGGGTCAGTTATTAACCTTTTGTATTCTTATTTTGTGATATGAATGATTTAGTTGATTATCTATTAAATTTTTATCCCCCATTAAATATGAGTATTGAAGTGGACATAGTGAAACTTAGGGCCCTTTATAAACCCTTGATTCATTGTTATGTGTCATGATATAAACTATTTTGGGTATTAAGATGAGGCCTTAAACATTTATGTATGATTTATTAGCCTGAGGCCTAGATAACATGTTAATGATGTCCAAAAGTATGCATGAACTCATTATTATATTATTTATTCATTTCTATGTAATGAGTTGACTAGTTATGATATCCATGGATAAGTTTCAATTTTATGTGATTATTAACATGGCATTACTTAATCATCATTTATTATGGCCATATTATATTTCATGCCCACGTTATTGAATAAATGAAATGTGTTTTGATATATTTACATTTCTATATTGATTATTATTTATTCAAGATATCTTCCATTGCACACATACCCTTAAAATTATTTTGAACATGCCCCTTTCTAATTTTTTCTTTACCAATGATGTCAGTAAATGTATTATCATTGATATTTAATAATATAATAAAGGGAATAGTTGTGTTCTAAAAGAAAATAATTTGGTATATTATATGTTTTAAAAAGTAATTTGAAATTAATGTATATTTATATTTTTTCAATACTACTAAACTATTCAATCATTTGGGATACAATCCCTTGTATCTAGCGCTAATGTAATAAAGTAATCACTAACTCTAGGATACTATGGTTATGGTTTTTATAATTTGTATTAGATATATTCTATTATAAATTATGGGAATTAGATTTAGGAAAACATAAAATAGAGAATATATCACTATGAATTAATTTGAGGATAGTTCTACATATATGATATTATCCTAAAGTTTTGATATGGTATATATTAAGTGGTTTTCAAGGAAATACATCCCTATTTGGATATTATAAGTGTATGTCACTCTAGAAAACGTTTACCCATGGGTAATAACTATGAAAATGAACCATTGGGATTGGAATTTATTGTCACCTAGTGCAATAAAATGATCTTCATTGCACAACTAGTTTGACACTACTAGGAGACATGCTTGGTTAAATTTACATTTTCTTCACAAAACATAATAAAAGATTTAAAAATTTCTTTATGAATTGAGAATATTCCCAAATATACCATGTTTATGATTTGGAGATTAGTTATTCATATATTTATTAAATTATTTTTAAGTGTTTAGCTACATTTGAAATTGTACATTATGTATCATAATTTTATGATCTAATATAATGTATTTAATTATTTTTAATTAGAGAATATTTGAAGGAATGGAAACTATATTAATGATTATAATCCATGTATGTATTTCCTTCATGGGAAAGGTAATGAATATAGAATTTGATCTATAGATGGACATGGAAAAATAATAACTATATTAGTGTAGTTGACTTCGGTATTGACGAATAACCTTAACCATATAAAAAGTCATACTAATCCAAAATGTGGTGTAATAACTTTACATCACTTCATGTTTCATAAACACTAATTATTTTCTAGCACTAAATTATATTTAAATTTTATAAACGTATAAGTTCCATAGAGAATATATTTATCTATTTGATAAGTAATTAAATGGAGAATGTTTTCATGGAAGTATATCATCTCTTAGGAGAAACAGATCAATGGTGGCCATTTATTAAAAATTCTATATACGAGGTGAGAATAATAATCATGTAATTGAAGTATTTCACAGAAATTATCTTAGAGTAACATTATCCTTGTAAAATTAGTAGATATAGGTAGAAAATTCTTGAGTCTGAGTTAAAAGCAAGAGGAAAATGTCCCTATGTATGAAGCTAAATCTTGAAGGTTATCAGGGTATATTGCAGACTAAAAATTGTATCCAAAGAGAAATATTGACCATTTATTTGATGGTTTAAATATAATATTTTAAATTGAAATTGTCTCCAAAATCATTTCCTCATATTAAGATATAGTTACTTATAATATCACGTTAGAGAAAGAATTATAAAATTCTCATGATTCCAATGGAATGTAAGATAAGAAGAGGGAAGCGAAAAAAATTGGAATTAGAAGTACAGTAAAATATAAAAATGTATGGGTTTCATTTACAACTTGTAATAAATGTGGAAAGAAACACCATATAACATTCTTTTGAGAAATGTGTTTTCTATATAAGTGTGGAGAAAAATGGCACGAGTATCATGATTAAAAATTAAATATACAGACTACCATGTCCAATGATTCAACTGTAATGATATGGGGTAATATAAAAAATATTTTCCCTCTCATCAATGAAATATTTCCATGAAAAGTTCATTCATGAAAATCCAATATTATATGATCACAACAACCGAGGTTGAAGTTCCTATAGATGTGGTGGTAGGTACTTTAATAATATCCTCAAATTTTGGTAATTCTTTATTTGATTATGAATCTGTTCACTCTTTTATATTGTCAATGTATTCTATGAAAATCCAATATTTTCATAGAATCTTATGAAGGGAGTAATAAGTTAAGACTCGTACTGTAAGTCTCACCACAACCAGTATATGTCAGTCGGTTCTCATTATGACACAAAAATTAGATCTATTTTCTAACATTATAATTACACATACTTTTGATTTTGATATAATCCATTGTATGGAATAGAATTAAAAATAAAATATAAAAATTTATTGAATATACAAGGAAATTAAATTTCTTGGTGATGGTTTGGAATTAGTTATCTTTAGAGGGGAACCTTCATCGTCCTAGTCATGTTTAGACCCACCCCTAGTAGCTATTCTTAATGGTATTCATAGGGAATAAGATTTTAAACAATCTATAGATGGAAAAGGTAATATTAAAATTGAGGATGTAACTATAGTATAGAAATAAATTGATTCATTTTATGAGTTATTTCCTAGACATTCACTGTAGCATGATGTTTAAATCTCCATTTATTTAATATACGATGAAAGAGCTATATAAAAGCTACCCTATAGAATGAACACTACTGAATTAGAGGAGTTGAGGAAAAAACTCGAGGATTTGTGTGTTAAGGGATTTATAAACCTCTGTGCTTCACCTAGGGGAGCCCATATTATTTTCATTAATCAGAAATATGGATATATCGTTTTGTGAATTGATTATAGAGAAATCAATTCTATTATGATAATGAAATTGTATCCTCTACCTTGCATTTATGAATTAATCAATCAACTTTATAGAGCATAATATTTTTTCAATGATCGGCCTTAATTTTGGGAATAAACCATTGAGAGTAAAGAAGGAATATATTTTAAAGATAACATTTCATCTGAGGTATGGATGTTATGATTTTATAGTAATTCCATTTGGATTGACTAATGAACCCTCTATTTTCATTCATCTAATGAGTAGATAATACATGGATTATCTTAATGATTTTTTATATTTATTGATGATATATTTTTGCAATCCAAGAGACCTAAGGACCATGATAATCACTTACAAATAAATATTGAAACTCTTAGAAGGAACAATTCATATGGGGAATTTAGGAACTGTGGATTCTGGATCCAGAATGTTTTTTATTCTTATCCATACCATCTCAAAATATGGGATCTTAGATGATCCTATGAGGAAAAATGTAGTTCAATAATTTCAGACACTAACACAATAAACTGAGGTACATAGTTTCATTGGACTAGTAGTTTACTATCAATGATTCAACAATTTTTTTTTTCCAATTGGATATACCATTAACTAAGCTTACATGAAAAGTGGTAAAGTTCACATGGATAATGAAATGTAAAGAATTTTTTTATCACTAACCTCCCCAAAAAGTGTACCCCTCTTTGGTTTGAAATGTGAGAATAGAGATAATGACCCCTTGAGTCCCACCTCCGGTAAGCCGTGGGTTGGAAACTAGCACCAAGGGTATAATAAACATTCAAATGGGAGACATTACCCTCTAATATAAACACATGTGACCAAGATTGATAATAAAGACACAAAATAAATCTTTATCAGACTAACATATAAAAGAAAAATCCCATGTACACATAAGTAATGTCCTGAAAAACTACTACAACTCATATGGAAAAACTGAAATTACCCAATGAAATTGAAAAAAAATGACCACAAAGCCTAAAAAACTCTTAAAAACCAAAACCTAGTAGTAATGAGACTGATATCCTACCCACTCCCACTAACATAAAAAATAGTTTATATGATGTAGGGTGAGTATAAAAGTACACTCAGTAGGATCCTCCCAAAATCCTCTCGGGAAACATTAAAGAAGGCATGATATATACTTGTCAATAACAAGTGAACCTAACATATCACCTAAGAAAGTATAATATGTCCCCAACCTCACCATGGATACTCTCACCAAGTATCACATACAAAACTATATAATATAATAAAGAATATCAAGGGTACCCCACTACCAATCCCCACTGGTTAGTCGCTTTCTTCCAACATTGCACGTCCTAAGCATCTCTCTCCAAAATGGCTTTCCCACATAAACTTGGGTGAAGAACCACAACATGCACCTTGTGCAACTCATCACCACAACAACTCACAACCAAAAGTAACCAAGTACTTTTCAAGAGCCACCATAGCTCGTATAGCATGTATCATACATTGAGTATTATACCTCAAGCCATTACATCCTATAAAACAAGTAAGGATACCCAAGCAACCACATCCTATACACGTTACACATATAGTAGTCCATAGGAAAATATGTCCCTAATATATGTGTATTAAATAACTAGAATCCATTAGATCCCTCTACCCACATATATGGGGAAAACAATCCAATGAGCATACTAGAAAAAGTAACTTCCAAGAGAATAGAGTTGGGCCAAAGGGGGTAGTCAACCATCCATCCTCCCCTCAGGATGTTGGGGAAAACACCCACATTGGGAACTGAATCCCCTGGGTGTCAATTTCCCTAAAAAACCCAGGGGAGTATCATATTTAAACACACAAGGTATGGACTATAATATATCTCAAAATCACACTATGGTCATAACCTAGTCTTAGAATCAACTGCATCTAATTTATCTCAAACTCCTTGCTGATACTACTAAGACTAGATACCCAATAAGCACAAAACCATTTAAAGGGAAACATTAAGTTATTTATCCATTTTTATCATTTTGAATTTACTCTAATTAATTATTTTACAATTAAATAACCACTAACATTAACCACGTTACATCCAATTACCATTTGAAAAAATATTAATGCCCTCTAGGAATTATCAATTTGAGTCCACATTTTCTTAGATATATTAACCCATAACTGCATACCTGCAAGCCCCAAACCCTTGGGTTAAACATCATTTATTCATTTATTTAGAAACACTCCCATTTTCTATAATTCTAGTTATTCTATGAAACCATTCTAAGATACCAAATGCAGGGGCCTCATCATGGTGAGTAGGAGAGATACATGTCGAGTCTTTTCCACATATAGTAGGAGCATTGAATGATCCATTACTGAGAATATAAACACATAAATCACATGGAATACCCCATGTGTCTTTGCCTCTTTTGTAAGGAGAGTAAAAATATATATCATCCTCATGTATTGGGGAAAGTAAAGCAGATAATAAACAATAGATGCAATAACAACAACATTCACATCAACTGGTAACGCTAACTTCAACCTGTAACATCATCCCTATTGTCCTCCCTGACACCCACTTGTATAAACTGATGCATCGTTCCTCTCTAGACATCAAATTCTTCCACAATTACTAGCCCTCCATGCCCCCACATACCACAACATCCAACCAAGATCTTCCATCCCATAAAATCATCACATTCGAGCCTCCCTACCCCCACAACCACAAGTCTCGTATCCATAGCAACTCAGAAGAAGTAGGAACAATAAAAATAATGGAATCCTGGCCCCAAATCAAGGCATTCATACTTAAAATACAATGAGCTCTCATAGATCTAAAATCAGAGGCACTTGGACTTTATAAGAATGTGGGAAACCCAGGCCCTACAAGGCATTAATTTTATCACACAACTAGTTCTTATAACATCATTATTTAACCAAATCATTATTTATAGGTTCTAACTAAGGTAAAAATTAGAAAAAATATATCAAAATAAATCAACAAATTAATTAAACATTTAATTTAACATGACTATAATTCCGTTCTAAACAAGAATAAACAGGCTTCAGGTTCATTAAATATGCTCACTTGCATCAATATGATTAACATAATATTATAACAATAATAATCAGATTCATTAAACATTACTCTGTATCTTTTAGCCAAATAGTTATCAATATGTTCTGACATTATGCTCTTTAATAGTTTCTATCAAGAACAAAATGATAAACAAGAAATGAATAGATATCAAACTATCTATAAAATCAAGTGGAAAACCGTTATCACAGAATAAAATAGCATCATCGTAATGCGATCGATACTAATTTCTCTAATATGGTTCATATAATAATTATGTAAACTTTATTGTGATCCAATGGGATAAATAATTATAGCTCTATAGTTTCACATAAATAAATATGGAACCATCAAAAACCATACCTCAAAAGGTCATTGATTTTCTTCGCATAAGAATTAATCAAAGAAACATACCGTGATCACCTCTCTGGTGACAACTGCATCCACCCGAGGATGCCGCAACACAACCACACAAACCAACAACCAGGAAAACTCCATTAGAAACATAAGGATCATGTTTCATCACATGGAAAAGAGAAATGGGAGGAAACAGATCTATGATTCCTAAAGAGAATATGTATATCATACCTTATATTGAAGATGGATCACTACGGATCGAAGAAGGGAGCGAGGGATTGTTCCTTGAAAAAGGAATCCCCAAAATGTTGAAGAAAGGGTAGTCGGGTCTCCTGAGGTTAGGGGATAGCCAATGTAGCTGTAGTATTTACTAAACACGAGGGACTTTAAAACACTTAAAACATACATCGTCAAGTATTTACACAACATGTAATACCCTTTCATGTCGTGTAATACCTCAAGGTTGAGTTCAACCAAAAAACGAGTCACCTTTATGCTTTATTTTATTTTTTAGAACCAAACGTTTTCCAAACCATGAACCCATATTTAAAACTATGAAATAACTTGCGAAAAATGATGTCACATTGTGTAATGATGTTAGATGACATGTAATTCCCCCCCATATTTTACTTAACCAAACTACTCCAAACTTCTAAGGAACCACCTCTGAGCACTTTGACCTTTGAAAACACAAAAAGTGTTGATCCATCTGGATCTAGGCCCTTACATCAGATACCTATCAAAAAATTCTCATCCTTGAGAATCAAAAACCAACCCAAAGGGGAAACAGAAAGGGGATATCTGAAAACCACCCCACAAGATACCTCACAAGGATCTCTCTACTATAGGAGCTCAACTACTTCACAATAGGAACACACACATAACAACGCTACAACCATAATCAGCCCATAAATACTCCCCTATGGGAGATTCCACTAAAAAGAGATCAAGCCACAAAAAAATCCATCTCATAAATGGAAGGGTCTACAACTGCCAAACAAAAAATGTTATTAAAGAAGAGATAATGATCAAACAACTTTGAGTACTGAGCACATATCTATAACTCATATTCCTATATACTATCCTCCATGCTACCGTACCACCACAAGACATGAACTAGTGGATAGAACACCCATGAAACACCATCTAATGGAGGTCCCAGATCTCTACAGGATGCCCCTTGAAGTTTTCAACATCATCAAAATTGATAATTACCATCTCGATGTCATGAGATTTATCATGAAGATAACGATGGATCTATGAAATGTGGAAAACATCATGTATCTAGCTCATCTATGGGGGAAGTGCTACCCGATATTCCATGACTACAACATGATCCAACACCTTAAAAGGAAAACAAATGTGGAGAGATCTTACTCCCAGGAAGAAACCTTCGCTTCCCATGATGGGGAGTCACCTTAAGAGATGAATTATCCACAATGTTAAACTCCAGAAGCCTCCTCCTATGATTAGCATAGGACTTATGATGATCCTGTGCTACCTTCATCATCTTGTGAATCACCTGAACCATCTCTGACATACTTTGTACCAATTTTGGCTAGAGAATTGTTGGCTCTCTGACCTCAATCCAACACAACAGAGAATAAAAAGGTCATCCATACAATTCTTCAAATGGATCCATACCGATGGAGGAGTGGAAACTATTGTTTTAGGAGAACTCTACCATGGGAAGGTACCTAATCCACGAACCTCAAAAATCAAGGACATAAGAGAACAACATTCCTTCATGAGTATGGATGGTCCACTCAGTATAACCATCCGTCTATGGACGGAAAGCAGGGATAAGGCATAATTGATAATGGAAATCATACTGGAGACCTCTCCACAACCTAGAGTTTAAATGAGGATATCAACTAGAAATGATCATCATTAGGACTTTGTGGAGTCTTACCGCCTCCCCCTGATATAGCCTCAACAAAATCTATACTAATATTAACTCCTTGATCCCTTTGAAGTGGTATGATTTCATCAAATGATCCACTACCACCCATATAGTTTCATAGCCTCCCTGATCTTGAGGTAAAGCGGTAACAAATTCCATCGAGATGTCGTCCCACTTCCACTAAGGAACATATAATGGCTTGATCCAGCCAGAAAGAACATGGTGCTCAGCCTTCAAATTCTGGAAAACCAAATATCAAGACACAAACTTTGCAATTTCATGCTTCAACCATGGCCTCCACAATGGACTCCTCGAAGCATGGTACATCTTTGTCAGACCAGGATGTACCGCTAAGGGAAAACTATGGAACTCCATGAGAACCATCTCACAAAACACCATATGAATGAAAATACTCCCATAAAACAACAGAGGGTGTTGTTCATCCTCATGCCAATCATCAAGGGACTCACCACAAACAACATGGTCTCTCCAAACCTCCACATCAAGATCCCCCGAGTAGGACTCTTCTACCTGCTTCACTATTGATGACTTCACCATCATCTCAAAAAGAAAAACTATACTCACAACTTCTCCCATATCTATATGTAATGCTGACGGTTCTTCCATCACTCTCTAGGAATCACCAAATTCTCATAATGCATCATTGAAATATTTCTTGCTTAACGCATCGACCACAAAATTTACCTTCCCAGATGTATATGTAATCATGGAGTTGTAATCCTGTAAGAACTCCATCCACCAAAATTTTTTCAATTTAAAGTCATGCTAAGAAAATGAATAACTCATTCTATTATAATCAGTGAAGACTAAAACATTGTCATTGATGAGGTAACATCTCCACATCTTCAGGGAAAACACCACTACCACTAACTAGAGATCGTGGGTGGTGTAATTACATTTCTGGGGACACAAATACTGAGACCCATAAGAAAAGACTGATTTCTACTGAAATTTAACACAACCTAACCCCTGACACAGAGCATCATAGATAATATCAAACTAAAATACTTTTACTAGTAGACAAAGAACTGGAGCACTAACCAAATTTCCATTTAGATTATCAATAACTCCCTAAAACTAATCAAACCACAAGAACACAAGATCTTTTCTGGTCAATGCTCTTAGAGGAGTCTCAACCTGAGAGAAATTGGCTATGAACCTCCTGTAATACCCTGGATGACCAAGGAATAATCAAACCTCTACCACAATCTTGGGGGATTCCAAAGACCCAACTGATTCTACCTTCAATTGATACACATATAATCCCTAATGTGTTGAATTATTCCCCATGAAATGTACATCTCGAGCCCAACACTCATACTTAGACAGCATACCAAGCAACTGTTGTTGATGAGGGAATTCTAATACAACATGAAAATGCTATGAAAGCTCCTTCTCAAATGTCTGATTACACAAGGATTTCATCAATGAAAACTGCCATGAACTTATCTAGGAACTCATGAGACACATTTTCCAATAACCCCATGATCACAACTAGAGAATGCATCACACCGAACGACATTACAATGAACTTGTAATTCCCATGAGGATAATAAAAAGTAGTATTTGGGATATCCTCACACTTCCCACACATATGAGGACAACCTGAATGAAAAGAGATCTTCTAGAACTTAATTTTACCCTTCACTTGATTCAATAAATCATCAATATGAAGAATAGGATCAGAGTTCTTCATTTTCAATCGGTTCAAGTGATGATAATCGATACACAACCACAAACTTCTGTCAGCCTTCTTCCTAAAAAAACCAGTGCACCCCAAAGTAACATGCTTTAATGAATGAAATTACAATGAAAGAGACCATAGATTTGTATATGAAGCTCCATAAAATCATAAGGTGCGATCTTATATTGAGACATCAATATAGGATACTCGCCTGGTTGTAGATCAATCCCGAACTCGATCTCCCTTTGAAGGGGTAATACTAAAAACACTTCTGGACAGACATCGGGTTAATCTTCTACGACCCTAATAAAAACTGAATGTTTAACCTCTGATGAAGTCAAAATCAGCTCAGCCACCGAGTATGACAAGGAAAAAATATGGCTCAGCCTTATCTGAGGGTTTCCCCTTCCAACAATCACCGCTATCTCTTTATCAGCATCGAAGAACATCACCTTCCTCCTAATGAAATCCATAATATACTAAATTGAATACAACCAATAAATTATGATGATGAAATCATATAGTTGTATTTGTAAAAATAATAAATCTATCCAAGAGATGATCTTCCCCATCACAAGATCATAATCTCATCATACTTCAAACAAGCTATCTTGACCACCGACTAGAGTAGTCAACGCCAAGGGAACTAGAATTATCTCTACATCAAGTCAAAATAAATAGACAGGGTAAGGTGATACAAAGTAGTAAATATCTTCTATATCAAAAAGGCATGAACCCAAGTATAAAACATGTAATGGTTATGTCAAAGGACATCCGTCTTGCTTGGTGCTGCAAACACTAATGCATGAAGATGACCACGACATGATACAAGGCCTCTATGACCCAACTGATAACCTCCTCCACAACCGAAATCAGATCTCTGAGGATATGGAGAATCATGGGGATATCCTTTTCCTACCCCATCTATTCTCTACTGATCCAAAACTGGTGCAACCTACTGTGTTTTCCATGGCTATAACTACATCAATAGTGGAACCTAAAATGATACACATAGCACTTGATGACTCATCACAAAAGTTGGGAACTACCACTGTTGATGACCTTTACCTCCACATGTAAACAAATCTCCTGATCCCTTAGAATAAGAATAAGATCCAAATCCCCTAGATAAACAAGATATAAAGGGTTGTGACCTACCCTCAGAAGGTGGGAAACTATTATTCCCTAAACACCAAGAACCCCTTACCCCAGCTCTACTTCGTGAGGAATCCTAACAACTCCACTATTGTGACGATCTGGTTCTGGCTAACATACTCTTTATGACCTATTCCCTCACTACCCCATCAATATAAATATTCATCATAAATAGGATGAACTAAATCTAGATCTCTTAATGAAAAGTCTTCTAAAAATTCCTTAACATGGCCTCTTTATCTTCCAATATGTCTGAATCATATCAAAAAAGGTTTTTGAAACCGATCATGAACTCTTGCACTCTAGAGCTTCCCTACCGAAGGGTAAGAAGATCCAAGTGACTAGCCAACTTTATGCTTGAAGAAGGAAACTTATCTCTAAACTGCTCTTGAAAAGTTATCCATGAGACTTTCAACTCATCATGATCCCCAAGGAATTAGAACCACCACTACCTCATTCCCCAACACAACATCCACACACACAGTGATTCCCAATGTTCATTTTGAGCATGAATCAAACTAAAATCTGCCTCAAACTCCTCTAACCAGTCTTATTTAACTAAATCTGAAATTTAACCCTCATACTTTTGTAGACTCTAGTGCTGAAACTCTCGAAGTTTCCTCCTCCAAGTGTCATCATCATCAACCTCTACTATACAATGATATCCTAGTGCAACCTACATGCCATATTATATGAGAACCTGACGAGGAAATTAACCCAGATCCATACCTAAAATAGGAAAATAATTTAAAGCTCCTGAACATGGAATATAGAAGTCATTAACATTAATTAATTATTTTATTTTAGACATTTTAGGTAAACCTATTCGAAGGTCTTCCCATTAAAACACAGACACAATGAAGAATGATGAATGATCCTTTCCAAGGTATGTACCCTAAAAATAGTATAACCACTTTTAGTATCCACTATAAACATAAAGTTATGTGCATCAGTTCACAGTGGTCCCTAAATACTAGTGTCTCAGCTATTCTCTAGTGTTTAAAACTCTTTATGAAATTGGTTGACACCATTTCCCTACAAAAATATGTGACCTCACCTCTGCCTAACTCCAAATTCCATCATATCCCTCAAACAGAGCCTCTGATACCACTCTTTAAAGACCCCCTCCACACAAAGTGTACCCCTCTTGAACTGGAAAGTGAGATGAGAGATAATTACGATGATTTCCACCTCTAGTAGGCACCGGGTTGGCAACTAACACCGAGGGTATAATAAACCAAATGATGGGAGGCATTACCCTTTAAGAGAAACACATACCAAAGAGGGAGATAAGATAGACACCAAAAAACTGATGGTTAGAATATAATATAAAAGAATAATCCTATGAACATATAGGTATTGTCATGAAAACAACTACAACTGAAAGGGGATAACTATTAGTACCAAAAGAAAGTAAAACAACAATAACCACAGATCCAAAATAGCTCTTGCAACCCACAAGATAGTAGTATCTAGCCTGAACTCCTACCTTCTCCAATTGACCTAAAAACATTTTATATAATGTAGGGTGATTATAATAGTATTCTTAGTAGGATCCTCCGAGGAGCCTCTCATGAAAAAGTAAAGAAATAATGCTAAAGAATAGTGAACAATATGTGGAACTAACTTTTCACCTAAATAGGTATACTTAGTTTTCATCCTCACCATGGCTACTCTCACAAAGTATCACATACATGAGTATATAATATAACAAATAACATTAAGGGTACCCCGCTACCACTTCCCCGTTAGTTTTTTTCTTTACTCAAAGTTGTGCATCCTGAGCATCTCTCATAAAAAATGATTTCCCGCACACACATGGGAGAATCACCAAAACATGCACCTCATGAATCTCACCACTACAACCAAACACAAGAAAAACTAAACAGGTAGTTTCATAGAGCCACCATAGCTCATATAGAATGTATCATACATTAGGTATTATACCTCAAGCAAATACAACTCATACACCGAGTAAGGATCCTCAATCCATCACAACCAATATACGTTACACCTATAGTAGTCCATGGGAAAATATATTTGGAATATATGTGTGTGAAAAAGCCAATATTCATTACCTACCTATACACACATATATGGGAAAAACTATCTTTTGTGGATTCTAGAACATGTAACTACCAAGAGAAGAGAGAGGGGCCAAAGGGGGTAGTCATCCATCGATCCTCCCACTGGGATATCGGGGAAAACACCCCCAGGGATCAGAATACCATTGGTGTCAATTTCCATAACTGAAAGGGTGGAGTAGCATAGAGAAACAAAAAATTAATCAATAAAATATATCTCACATTATCACTATGGGAATAACCTAGTATTTGACTCAACTCCAGATAACGTATATCAGACTCCCAAATTCCATTGTTATGTCTAGATATCTAATAAGAACAAAACCATTTAAAGAGATACATTATGTTAATTATCAATTTCTATTAGTTTCAATTTATGTTAATTAATTCATTAAACATTAATTATCAATTAAAATTTACTACATTACATCCCATTACCATTCCAACTATGATCCATGCCTTCTTGGAATAACAAAACAAGTCCACGGATTCTCAGAAATATTACCTCATCACTACATCCCCATAAGCTCCAACCCCATGGGATAAAGATAATTTATTAATTTATTCAAAAACACTCCCATTTTCCATAATTCTAGGTATTCCATGAAATCATTCTAAGGTAAAATATCCAAGGGGCTAAACACAATGATTATGTGAGATACCCTTCGATTCTTTTCCACCTATTGCAGGAGTGTAGATCCATCAATACATGAGAAGCTAAACATGGAAATCACATGATATACCGCACACATATTTTCCTCTTTTAGAAGGAGAGTAAGCATAACCAACTACCTCTTGTAGTGTGGAATGTAAAGCAGATAACAAACAATATATTCAACAAAAACCTCTTTCACATCAATGTGTATGCCTAACATCTATCCGTTACAACATCCCTGATGTCCTCCCCAATATTCACATGCATAAAATGGTGCATCTCACCACTCTAGGTGTCAACATCATCCAAAACCACTGGAATTACTTACCCCCACATGCCACAACAGTCCTACATGCTCTCTATCATAGGCTCACATCACATCATGGCCTCCCTTCCCCCATAACCACAAGTCTCATATCCAGATCACATCACAAGCAGCAGGAACAAATATATCAAGAGGATCTCAGCCACAAATCAAGGCATTCATTATTCACACATAATGATCTCTCACGACTCCAAAGCACTGGTAATCAACATTTTCATGTAATCGGGTAACTCATGTCTTACAAGGAATTAAGTCGATCACAAAACTGGTTATTATTCCATCTCTAATTAGCTGACTCATTATTAATAGGTTCCAACTACAGGTAACCCATGAAATAAGATATCACCAAATTAATTAAAAATTTTAATTTAACTTTCTATTAGTTACTTTATCAACAAGTATCAACATGCTTCGTGTTCTTTAAACATGCTCAATTGTACCAATTTGATTAACATAAAATTATAACGACAACAACTAGAATCATTAAATTACTCTTTATCTGTTATCCATATAATTATCAATTAGTTTTGGATTTATGTTCATTACTAATTTCTACCAATAACAAAATTCTAGAGAACAAAGTCATAGATATCACACTATCTAGTAAATAGAGTGGAAAACCGTTATAATTGTATAAAATAACAACATCACTATGTGATCGATACAAATTTCGTTAATCTGGTTTATATAATTATTGGGTAAATTTCATTATGATACAAAGGTGGAAATCATGATAGATAAATAATTTAACATGAATAAATAAAGATGCATAAAATCCCATACGTGAAAAGGTTATTGAAATTATTCGTACAAGAATGGATCAATGCAACAGATAACAATCACATCTCTGGAAACAACTGTATCCACCTGAGGATTCCATTTAACAACCAAACCAACCAACAATAATGAAAACTACATTATAAACATGGAGATCATATTTAATCAAATGGAAGAGAGAAACAAGAGGAAACAGATCGATGAAACCTCAAGAATGGAGGTAGATCATACATTATATTGAAGACAGATCACTAAAGATTGAATAAGGGAGAGAGAGATCATTATTTGACAAAGGAATCCAAAAAATGATGAAGAGTGGGTTGGTGGGTCACCTTGGGTTAAGGGAGATCCACAATTGTTGTTGGTTTGATAAAACCTGAGGAGATGGAAAAAAATAAACATACAACATTGGGACATTACACAACGTGTAATTCCCTTTCACTCCATGTAATTACTTGAGGTTGATTTTCGCTAAAAAACTCATCACTTCAACGATGTATTTTATTTTTTATACCCCGTAGTATTTCATGATGTGAACCCCTCTTTCACACCATGAAACAAACCATGAAATAGGATATCACGTCATGTAATGTTGTTACATGACATGTAATCCCTCCTTCCATCTTTTACATATTTTATCTTCTCTAAACTTATTCTGATCCACCTCTAGGAACTTCAACCTTTGAAAACATGAAAAGGTTTGGTCCACTTGGATTTGGGACCTTACATTTTTTGATAATTGAATAACATATTGGAGAATTCTCTTATTTATACTCTATCAATAGGAATTGATGGATTTGTGATATATAGTGTTACATTGATGAAGGGACTTGGTTATATCATTACAAAAAATGATAATGTCATTTAATATACATCATGTTAGTTAATGATTCATAAAAAAACTATGAAAACCGTGATCTCAAGTTCGAAGCTATAATATTCTCTTTGAAGATGTGAAGTCATTATATCTACTATGAAAATGTGAGATATATATAAATATCAAAAGAGTTTGAAATACATCTTTTCATAGAAATATATTAACCTAAGGAAGATATGACGGATTGAGATACTCAAAGATTATTATTTATCAATAAAATACCACCAGGGGAAGGAAAATAAGTTAGTAGATGCATTGAGAATGAAATATTATAGAGTTTTGAAGAAATGTGGATCGACAGGGATCTTATGTTCATATTTCTAGTAAAGATACACATGATAATTATTAAAATGGGTGAAAATAACTATTGTTAGAAATTATTTCAAATCCATATTTATTATAAAATATACAAATTTCTTATACTAATAATGAGGATTTTAAAAATAAAAAAATCAGGAATCATGAAAATTTGGAAGACTTCATATATAAATATAGCATTATATAATTTAGAAATAGGAAATGTATTCCACCTATACTTTAGTAGAATAAGTAACTGTTGGATGAAGCTCGTATATCAAATTTATATATACACCCTAGAATAACCATGATGTATAGTGATTTTGTGGAACATTTTTGGTTGGATAATATAAAGTGGGAATTTGTGATTACATGTTAAGGTGTTTTGGTTTGTCAATAGGATAAGGCAGATAGACAATATCCTAGATGATTCATAAAACCTATTCTAACTAATATATTGTAATGGGATATAATTAATATAATATTTATCACTATATTGAAACCAATTCTAAAAAATGAGGAAATATTTGTTATTGTTGATCACCTCACCAAATCTGCACATTTCAACAGTATAATAAAAGGTTTACCTCGTATGTGCATGATAAAAATCAATATTGATTTAGATTTCATAGAAGACCTATTTTATTTGTGTCCAGCTGTAACCCACTATTATTTCAAAATTTTGGATAAGTCTTCAGAGTGTTCTTAAAACTCGCTATTATTTGATCACAACTTAAGACAATCAAATTTATAGAACATACAAAAGATTATTCAAATATTATATGTAATGTTTAATTTGTTCACTATTGAATTTCATTGTATATGGGATCAGTATTTAACTTTGTAAGAGTTTAACTATAATAATAACCTCCATTAAAGTATTAAAATGGTTCCATATAAAGAAATATATGGAAAGATATTTCATACTCTAGTTTTTTAGGATAAAGTTGGTGAAAATAAATTTATAGGACTAGAACATGTAGAGGAGGAAACAAAAATGGTAAAGAATATTCAATCCCATATATCCATGCAAATGTGTTATATGGTAATATAATAAAGGGAAATTGGCACCATAACCACTAGAAATTTTGATATTCTAGAATTAATTGTAGATGTTTCTTTCCACTAGGTAATTCCACTAAGTCACTCTAAAGTAAATGATGTGTCCCATATATCATTATCAAGGAAGTAGATTCTAGAAATAATTCATGTTCTTACCTATAAATATATATAATCAGAACATGATATATCAAATTGTGAAGATCCTATATTGATTCTAGACACTAGTGAAAATGTGTTGTGGGATCCGATAACTTAGATGATAAAGTTACTTAGGATAAATCATAAGATATAGGAGGTGACATGGAAACTGAAAGAATTTATGGTGAAAAATAATCCTAATCTGTTCATGAGGTGACATTTTGGATACTTTTAGGGTGATTCTTTTTTCAAGGGGGGATGATTGTAGCACTCCAATCTTTTAATATATATTTATTTTAAATCAATTCAACTTATTTGATAGCATGAAAATCACACAATCCTTAGTCTAAAGGAAACATAATATAGTATACTGTTGTGACCTAGATAATAAATATGATGGTATTAATATGACTAACCAATTTATGAATATTATATGATTTAAAAATGTAGTTAATAAATTAATTTCTTATCAATGAATCATAAATAAAACAACCATCATTTGAATGTAAGACAATTTTTTTTGTTGATAACTATTTTTAGGAGTGCAATGTGTTTTTATTCAAAAAAATAAAATGAATCAATATTGAAGAAATATTTTAATGAAATATATATATATACATACATATATATATATATATATTATATTTTCAATCAAACATTTAATTATTTATATAATATTTTTTCTAATCATTGGATAAGAATAAATTCATTTCTGGTCATAGAAATGATATTTTTTTTGAAAAAGAGACTTCACCATGTTTTGTGATTTTTTTAAATTAATTTATTATAGTTTTTTAATGTTTATATTAAAAAATGAACTTAATTTTTGATATAAAAACTTGAAAAATATCTTATAGTTTATTTTTGAATTTTTTTAAAAAATATTAATTTTTTGATTAATAGTGAAGAATACTGATTTTATGGAAAACTACCATTTCATTTAAAGAATATTAAAAGATAAAATTGTTTAATTTAAAAAAAAATTAAAATTAGTTCAATTATATTATCATTAATATAATTTAAATAATTGGAATCAGTTTTATCTTGAAATTTTATATTAAAACTTCTGGTACTTAAGAAAATGTTTCGTTAGAAAACCATATTTTTATTGTGCTTGCAGGTTTAATTTTAAATTGAAGTATACCACTTATGTGAATTTATTTTGATAAAATGTATTTCATATTTTTAATGATAAAATTTATATTATCTAATAATTTCCACATTATATTTTATAATGAATAGTGAAAACATAAAAACGTTAATTATCATGGATAAGGATAAAAGAAGGTTTTTCATGCTACATTCGCCTGTGATAAAATTAATTTTCCACACATATCAGAATTTTATTTGATAAATTTTATTTAATATTAAGAATACATGGGTAAAAATTAAATAATATGTGTCATAATTTTTTTATTAAGGGATTAATTACCTGGGTATATATAAAAACTATTTAAAATAGTGAAAACTAAAATAGTAAAAGTTTGCAGCCTTAGTAGTTATGGGAATAAAAATTTTAAACCATGTTTAATTTACTTGTTAGAGGTGTATATAGAACTCATATTACATATAATATATTATTTAATAAATTTTCTAGAACATTTATTGAGGGTGACGTCCCATTATTGAATAATGTTGGATATTTATAAAATGTCACTCCTCAATTATAAAAGAGAACCACCCACCATAACTCATTCACACATAATAATATATTTATCTAGGAAATAAACATATAAATTTCTGTCTAAAATATGTATAAATGTTCTATAATTATTGGTATTTCTAGAAGATTGGCCTAGGGTCTTTAATAAGATATACAATGGAGTTGTTTCTCAGAAAAAGTAATTATCTTCACTAAGATATTTATTTCATTGTTCGTCTATTACCACATTAATTTGGGTATTAATAATTTAAATGTATTGAATAAATTATCTACCATATACTTATATGTTTTTAGGATGATTTAATAACCTATATCCATCTCCTCTTTTATCAAATGAGAAACAACTCTTGATCTTATGTAAAGTGGACTGCCGCCTCGTGAATTGTTGCAATACATTTTTCATTACCACCTCTCATGGCTAGATATAATGATAAATTTAGTATGTATATATATATATATATTAAATTTATGAAATAAATATACTAAAATAAATATAATATATTATCTTCCTTCTCACCATCTAATCCATTGGAAAATGATAACGTCGCTCATACGTACGTGTGGACTACCACCTCGATAAAGCGATGTGATTCATTTTTCCATTACGCATTACATGGATTTTAATAAAGATATATATAATAAAAATATATGATATATATGGTAAAATAATGATTATATAAAGTATAATTATTATTTACCTTTAATTTCTCTAATAATAAAAAGCAAAAACAATGTTCATGCATTTTTGCAATCTACCATCTTCATGAACATGTCACATATTATTCCATATTTAGGATTTATGGAATATTTTAAATACTTATATAACGAATATATAGTATATTTATTTCAAATTTAACATTATGTATAAGATGTAACCAATATCAATGTACATGGATTGGAAATACCAAACCAAAAAATACTAGAAAAATGAAGTAGATATTACCCAAAATAACGATTTTAACATAGAATGTTTTATTGAAAGGTGATTAAATAGTAAAATTAAATAATATATGGTATGATATATATTATTATGGTTTTATTATATATTTTAAATAAATATATAGTAATTATATATGTGATTGAGACACAAAAGGAATACAAACTTGATGTTAGGGTTTATTCCACAATCTTACCATTATTTGATATTATTTATATTTATGTATCCACTAGATAAATAATATAAAATTTCTAACTTAAAACCTATATATATTTGATTCTCATATTGTTATTAATATAAATCACAATTTTCATTTTAATTGAATCTTTTAAAATACTCATGATAGCAAAATAATTTTTTCAATGAAAATCGACATTGTTTTTCCAATTAGTCAGAAATATTTATCTTCCATGTTTTTATTTTCCATAAAATGTAAAAAAGATATTTTAAAGTTATAACATTATTTGTTAGTTAAAATTATACCCATGTTTAAAGAAAAATGGAATTTTTTTTTTCATTTTCCAAATGTCATTCCTTTTGAATTTTCTTACAAAAATGTAAAAGGAATATTTACTTTAACATACTTAGTATTAATAGAATTTCCCAGCCTAATGACCACCCAAAATAATGATTATTAATTTAAATCATTAAAATGTTTTTTAAAATATATTTTTCCAAAATATTATAGATTTTTTTTTGTTTTTAAAAGTAATTTTAGTAGTGAAAAGGGTTTTTTTCAAGAATGATTTTAATGATCATTTTATGGAATTTCTATTCCTCAATTAAAAAACAATTTATTTTAATTATGATCCACTAGGAATTTTGTGTAATGATTCCATCCTTATTATTTCTCTGTATATTTTTTGATAAGTTTTATAGGGGAAAATATTAACATTTTATATTTTTTCATATAAATTTGTATATTGATTATGTTATGATTTTTTTCCTCCCCTTTCATATGATAAAAGAATTAGAATTTTTATGTGATGGAATGGGACTTCTATATACCCTATATTTGTTTTTAGGTATCATGTTATTAATTTTTTTTGGGTATTTTTATGAGTTATTACACATTTATAAGATGTATATTTCTCTAAGGGCTTGAAATTATATTTATGATGTACGATATATTATTTTCTCTCATTATGAGATTAGTTATTAATTTCCATGCGATTATTTGATTAGTTATAACACCCATGGATATGTTTTAGGATTAAGTGATTATTTATATGCCCTTATTTTATCATCATTTATTCCATCCATATTATTATTAAAGCTCAAGTTATAGATTAAATAGAATGTTTTTAAAATAGTTACCTTCCCATATTGATTATGATTTATATTTTATAGCTTCTATTATAAATATACCCAAAATGATCATCTAAAATCAATAATTTTTTATTTTTTCCTTTCCCCATGATTCATGGTAATGAATTATGATTGATATAAAAAGATATTATAAAGGTAAGAATGGTGTTCTGAAATAAATACTAATTTATATTTTATATCTTCAAAATCATTATGATATTGAAGTATGTTTCTTGTTTTCCTATTCTATTAAAATATTGGTCAATCGGGATGTGATAACTTATATCAAGAACCAATGAAAACAAATCAACCACCGAATCTTGGGTTTTGGGGTGAGGGACTTTATATTAATCCAAGATTTAATGGAAACCATTATGATATGTCATTGGGTTATGAAATAAGATAAACTTATGAAATCTATTTCCTTCAATTGTTAATATATATGTTTATTCCTTATGTTTAATTCCTTAGATGGAACACATATAATAGTACATGTTATGTTGGGTGTTCCCAGAGAGTTCTCCAATGCATTGGGTGTTGTTTATATCTCATGAGATGATTTGTATGGGATTAAGGAGTAAACCAAATCCATGATGGGACTCTATCCACCATCTGAGGTTGTCTTAGCCATCCGACATGACATATTATTATTTCATGTTTCATGTTTTCTAACAAATTCCTATATTTCTATAATCTTAGGATTCCATAATAATTATATCATGCTCCCATATTATTATCCACAAGCCTTTTAATTTATGATATCATGTTATAACTACTAAATCATACGATATACTTCATTATCATGTTTATTACCTTACTTGGTTTTTAGATCACCCCTTTTGTTTATGTATTCCCCAGGTTATCCTATGCATTTTTAAGAGATCCAAAGGATTTATGAGCTGATTATGGAGATTAAAGTAATGAATTTTTATTTTAGTTTCATGTTTTTGTTTCATTTACCTAGTCTCCTAGAGACACAAGGCCTATCAATAATTTGTTTTTATTCAATGTATATTTATAACAAAAATCATGTAATAATATTTATAAAAGGATTGGGTTACTATATTTAACAATCCATAATGAAACATATCATTATATCTCATTCAAATTGAATGTGTATGTGTGTGTGTATATATATAATGAAAAAAATGAGAATTTACCTCTCAAAGTAGTAATTTAGTTTTAGTTAATTGATTTTTTTCATGGATTATTATAGGTTGTGATGAAATGTTAAGGATATTATGAGTCGGATTCTAATGTAACTATATGGAATATGATCATGAGGTATAAAAATATATTTTTTCACTAGATGATCAACTATGTATATACCACATAGTGTCATACATAACTTATTTAGTATACTAAGAGGTAATGGTTTATATTTGAAGTGCCCAATACTATGGTGAGTGAGATGAAAATATTGAGAACCAACATAATTTTATATATTTATTACATAATAATTAATTCTTAGGTAATCAAGGGTTGTTAATTTTGATGTTGATCATGTCTTCGATTAGGGCTTAACCAAGATGAGAGTTTTCCTCTTGCATAAATTGTATGACATATAGTCCCTAAATTAAGATAAACTAATGAAGCATAAAAAATGAACATAGATAATTCATATATATGATTATTTATTTGAATGAGGAAAATATGATGTTCACATCTATAAATATGAGTAAAATGTTATATATTAATCAACCTAGTGAATTTATTCTCAAAGAATCAAGAAAAAATTAGTTGGTCATATGGGATTGAAATAATCTATGTCCCATGGTCACTCATTATCTTAAAAAATAGAACTTATGAAAATGTGTTCTTTATTATGATTAATCTAGTGGAGGAATGTATAAATATACACATGTTTAATAAATATCACTCAATATCCCTTTATAACTTCAGTAATACTTTGTGTTTTATAGAGGCATATCATTGATTACAACTTTGGATTATAGAGTTCATATTTTTTTGTAAAGGATATAATGGTTTATGGTGTAAAACTATTCAATTGATTGAATGGGGATTGAATATTAATTATAGAGTTATACTAAAAGTGTTTTGTATTTTATCAAAAAGGTGTTTTTGATGGTTATTCATAGGGTATTTTATATGGTGTGATACATTGTAAATTAGATTCTATCATTCCAAAAGGGTTTTGGAAGATATATAAAAGTTTTTTTGGATATAGTTTCCAAAGGTATTATATATGATATAATAAAATTTAGAATAACACAAATTCCATTATATAATAGTAAAAGCGGGGTATTGTTAGAGATATTCCTTAATTTCTATATCACATGCGATGATATAAACTTGTCATAGGATATTGAATAAATATTATAATGGAATATTATATGATTTGGTGTTAGTAATATCATAAATTCATGATATATGACATCACTATAATGAAAAAAATTATTAACAATCTAATATATAAATATCAACAAAAAAATCTAACCTTCATGTTTCATTAAATAAAACTCACAGGAGATTCACAATAACTGAGGGTTACTAATTGGGTTTGTGACCCAAATATATAACTCAAATGTTTCCTAACATGTGATTTAATGAATCAAAAAATTGATGGTAACCTAAGGTGTTTTATAAGGAAGAAGTTATTATGAGATCATGACTGTTATAGCTATGATTTCCTCCTATTAAATATCAAAGACTAAGAGTTCTCCTCTTCATCCTACATTAACTAATGAGGAATTAACATTCCATGGTGATAAGAATAATCCTACAAAACCATAGGGTGATTTTTGTATCCTATAGATACACCATAAAGATGTTAGGTCATTTGGATTCCTCTTGTGATATCAATTAGGCCCATAAAATTTAGGAAGATGTGGTAGCTTATTGATGTAAGGCACATATGAACATATTTTTAATTTTATATATATATCATAGTTTCAGGTTTCATGCATGGTGATATTGGGTAAAATATTTTCTTTTTTTGCTGCTTTTATTTATTTTCAATCAATCCAAATAAACATCAAAAATTTTATAGTCAAATGATTAAAAAGAAGATAGATTTTGGGATTGAACTGGAATGTGCTCATACATCACCATATCAATGGTGCATTCATCTATATATATACATTTTGATGTTCACATAAATTAAATAAAACCATTATAATTTATGATTTAAGGGTTATCCAACTACACATTCATATAATTAATTAACCCCTCCTCCCATGTGTTTCATTTTATTAAACACTTGATATTAATGATATCCAAAATTAAAAGATTGAGGTGTTAATCCTTTTAATTCCAAATAAATGAACTTTATGGCTCTCTTAGTGTAGTGCCTTATTATTTGGGAAGAAATGAATAAAATATGTCATTTAACCATAAATTTAATGATATATGAAATTATTAACCTAAATATATAATCAACACACATATAACACTTATATATTAGTATTTTCGGGCATATCTTAAAAAATATATGACATTTCTCAAATCCTAAAAGACTTAGTGACCTTTTCACCTTATATGGAATCAAATGAAAAAAATTGTGAAACCATATCAAAACCACCATTTTTGATAAATTTCAAAATTATTTTAGAAAATATAATTAATTTCACCTTCTATCACATTATATATATTATATTCTGAATACCTATCCAAAACTCCTTCTAAATTAACTCTAAAATAAGTTTTGTTTGCATCTAAAATTAAAATTCAATCCCCATCCATTCTACCAAAAAGAATAAATCCATGGTTCATTTTATAGTCGATAAGAAATATAAATCACCAAATATATAAATATAAGTAATGATAGGCCTTTAGAAAACCATCAATGCCAATCGAGCTACATGGTATCTCTCATGATCTCCATTAAACACTTTAATCTATATACCTATTTACACAAGCTAAATCACAGACAATAATTTATTTTTAAATGATAACTTTATCTATGACATAAATTTACCATGGGGAATATAGTATGTAAATATCATATAGCCAACTCATACATTCTAAATTCTCATACTTTAGACTGACCAGGTTAATGAATATATCACATGTAATTAAACTTAATGGATGAGAAATAAATTTTCCTTCACACTATGGACAATAACATCATCTTTACTATTTAATTATGAAAGAACACCTCCTAATTCTATCTCAATACACTTCCCATTGTTCGTACTCTTTATATGATAGGAAAAAACCTATATTAGTTAAGCTCTAACTAATGACACGATCAACCACATACACAACCACCCATGATCAACTAAGCCTCATGGCATGTATAATAAAAGTATTTAATTATGAAATTTATAATTCTAGGTATCTCAAAAAAATTAGGTAGTGGGGGATAAAAAATATTAACAATGAAACCCTGGTAAAACAAATACATAGTGTATGTATGTCTATGTGGTGTATACATAGTGGATCATTCAGTGCACCAAAACCATTATATGCCTCATGATCACACTCCATATCCCAATACAAGAGTCATAAAAACACCAACATTAACATTTCATCATAAACTATAATACTCTAGGATGAAAATAGGTAAGGGATAACTGAGTGTTTCACTTTCAGTGGTCAATCATCATTTCACGTCATGATATATATATTTATATAAATTTCATGTTGTTAATGTTAATGAAATATAAAATTTATATTTCTTTTTATATAATACGAAACATTAACATTCTCAAATTCCTTTAATAATTTAAAAAAATAATATTAGATCATATCTAACATATCACATATGATGAAATTCCATACGAACGATATTTTTTTTTCACATTTTGGGTTTTTATCATTATTAGATCACCATATAATTCCCATCACATCACTATGTGACCACATAATAAAACCCTCCATCTTAACACATTAGTGAGTAACATATATGAATGTATCTATTTTGAATAATGGTGATATTTGGAATCATATTCTTAATTTTCAACTTTTTTAACATAGTATTCAAACTCGTTAACAACACAAAATTGAAATTTATGATGTTAATAACTTCTATTGTCCACCTAGAACAATTTCTAAGTACATAATCATCATTATGGAACCATTTATATCAATTTATTTTATTTAATGTAATTTTACTCTACATTTTTACTGGTATAATATTTAACTTTTTAACAATTAACTTCTGTACGTTCAGACATACTTGAATTAGCCTCTTAGACATAATGTTTTCTTTATAATACCATGATAAGATTCAAAAACACCTTTGTGTTCAAGAAATAATTATATTTCCATTTAGTAGGAATATTTAAAAAATAAAATATTGTTTCTATATTATATATATATAGTATTATATGTTTTTGTAACATTTTTAGTATAATAAGATTATTATTTAAAATACAACACTGAATGGGGTGGGATAGAATCCCTCATATTTTGACAAATATTTGTTTAAACACCTTTTTCCTAGATAAATTTATTATCCTTACCATATTATATAAACAATTGTTATAATCCAATGAATTGTAACCCATGTGAATTAAATCCACCATCTCATATTTTTTATAAGAATTATTTATTAATAAATAACTTCTCTTATTATATAAAAGAAATGAGATGAATATATACATTCATTACTTAGATCTGTCACAACATGGTATATTCAACAATATTAAATTAAATGACATTTTTATCACAATTTTATTGAAAAATATAAGATCTATCAATTTTTATTTTTATGTTAAACTAATTTATACTTACAACACTGTTGAAATGTACATTTTGTATCATACACCCTTCAAAACCAATGAATAGATTTATATAATAATGGTACCTAAGATAAAAATTCCATAGAATTTATCAAACCCATTCAAATATTCTATAAAATTCCATTATAAGAAATTATTAATCTCTCTCAGGATACAACCCTTAGGATTAAACGTCATTTAATGGATATTGGAAGAATCATTTTTGGGTTTTCAAACTTTTTTCCTTCTTCTGATTTGAACTTTTACCCACTTCTACTATCAAAACAAATATCATAATCTAGACATCGCATGTCTATTTTATCAATATTAAACACGTAGATAATATTGAATAATATTTTATTGAATTAATTCACATTATTACAATATTTATATAGATAAAAATAGACTTTTTCTCATATCTAGTGTAAGCCTCTAAGAAAAACTTCAATCATTCCAATACATTAACTTACCCACTCATACTGAGTATATGACTAGAGATTAATGTTCATTTGGTTTTCATGTATTTAATCACATTGAAACTTTAAGTTAATCCTTATATGATTCCCTTGATAATCATGATTTGTTTATTAAAAAACATTAACTATTGGTTACTTAGGAATAACATTTCTCTAACAAATATAATTTAAATTTATTAAGAACAAATTTTAAGTTTCTATAGTAGTATAATAAGTTTTTACATTAATATCCTCCTTTTAAAGTATTAATATTAATGTAATTTTGGATGATAAAGATGATATTAATCAATAATAGAATATTTTATTAGATAATTATCATGTTTTACAAACATTTAATAAATAATTTTATAAAATCTTCACCCTCTAGAATGATGACCCCTTTTCAACTCATCATATAAATTAGTGGTACGAGATCTATATTTCACTAAAAAAAGTATAATTTGGAATTCCTCGCCCCATTTAGTTATTTATATTGCACAGCGTCACAATCATATAATATATGACTCATGGATGTTTGATATGATAACTCATTGTCTAATCCATCATATAGAAAAAATCATCACCATTCATTTAGTATTCCAAATCTTAGTGTTTACCACCTAAGTGTAACCCAATTCCCACCTTGGTATTTGTTTACCTAACTACTAGGGTTACCCATTTCCACCATTCCTTATACAATATAATTTATGGATACCCTAATTTGGTAGAATCTACCCAGTTGAATGATCGAGGTCATGATATTTGTTTTTCAAAAGGAATCTAACAATTATATTTTTAAAGATGATTTTATCTCACTATCTTATCTTATGTTATTCCATTTAAATGTATTCATTTTTATAAAATTTTATTTTAGAATCCAATTATATTCATTAAATCAATATGTTCAAACCATATTGATGTGTAACTCTTTATACAACTCATACCCTGTGTTGTAAACTAAAATTAAATCATAGTTATATTATACATATACAAGTTCATCCCATGAATATTGTATACAAAACCCTTTAATATAAAGGATTAGAACTATATAAAATCAACAATATCAATAAGATTTGGTTGGGATCCACATATATCTAACCCCAACTTGTTTACACCAAGCATAAACCTCCATGATAGTTAGAAGTTAAACCCTAAATAACTTTACCCAAAGATACTCTACTCAAGAGAGAACTCAAATATATCATTACTATAACACCCAATATGAATAAACTATAATTAACCTTTATATTAAATATCGTAACATATAAAATTCCAAAGAAAAGGTATAAAAAATAAATCCATTATCATACCTAGTATGAAACTCTTTAAATTCATGTATTCTAATTTATAGAAGTAATTTTACACCTGAAAATAAATCATACAACACAATTCATTATATAAAATTTTTATATGTGAATAATGTATGGAATAAAAAAATATATTAAAAATTCATAAATTTTTACATGATATGAAAATATGTGATCAATTCACAAATAAGTAAAATAAAACCAACTTATAATTTTAAAAAGTATTATGGTCATTGAATAATTTAAAATAAATATAAACAATTTATGTTTATTATTAATATGAATTATTCTCAATATGAATTATTCTCAATACGGTATCCTTGTTATTATTAATTAATATGGAATTTACTTTAAATATATGATATTATATTAAATATAAAAATTGTTTATTTCAAATTCATTATATAAACCATTTACATAATCTAAATATCACATATTTAATATAATTTAAACTTCAAACAAATCAATTAGAAACCCCTTTTGATATAGATTAAATTATGTCTCTAACAATCCCTTTAATTTGATCAATTAAAATTACATTTTTTTGAAAAATTCCCAAATTTAAATATATACCATATATATTTTTATTTTATTTTTTTATAATTTATAAACATGTTATAAATTTCCCTAATAATTTATAAATAAACTATCTAACATGTATATGTCATTCCATATAATTTGAAAATTTATTTAAAAATTAAAATGATATATTATGTAATATTTATTTGATAATTTTTTCATAATAATTTTAATCAATTATTTATAATTTAGTTTGATTTAATTAAGTTATAGAGTAATTTATAAATTAAATACATACAGAAAAATTCATTTTATTATAATATAAACACAATTTATAAATTATAAAATTCAATTAATAAAAAAAAATTATAAAAAATAATATTTTTATTCCATGTAATATTTAACAACATTTTCCAATATTTTATATAATAAAATATGATTATTAATAGGGACTGTGCAGGGATAAAATATAATTATGTAGTTCTTACAATATAAACCGAGGACACCTGGTTTCATGGATTATGATTAATTACTGTGTAAGATTAACTTAGCAATTTAAAATTCTATAAAGTATTATATACATAATGTGGGCCTTGTGTAAAAATAATCTATGTGGTTCTAGTGGATGAGAATTATGATATGGATATTGTAGCATTAATACATAGATAATATTATGTTTCCTATTATAATTCTGGATAAAGGAATCACATGAGATTGAATCAGCACACAATGACCTATGTGATATTAACACCACATCTCCGATATCACATGGTCTGAATTACTAACATGGGATGAATAAACATTTGGAAATAATATAATACAATATATGCTATATCTTATTATTAATTCAATGCTTTGTTTTATAATATATCATTGGTGCCATTGTATAATATAATTGAAGATATAATAATCTATGATATAATGAAGAAATAAAAAATATGAACTTGTATCCTACGACATCCTATATCTTATTCCATGATCCAAATTCAATAGATCAAACTAGAATACATATTTTAAGATATATATTCTGATATCAATATGATATCATGTTTTATTCATTTCAAAACACAATTTCCTAAATAAAATGATATAAAATTTCTATGATACCACTGTTCATTTTACAAGGATTTTCAACACATAATCAATGAAACACAGACTATTTGAAACCCAAATCCCATGAACACCATGCATAAAAACCAAAATCATAAAAATAAAAAATTAAGAACAAAGTATGCGTACACGACACTACCATTTATATCAGCAACTATCTTCATCATATGATATTAATAGAGATCACTAAAATGTACTAGAAAGAATCCCTTATCCATGGAATATCCACATGTTGAAATAATCACCCAACATTTAGGTGGGATTCTCTTTCTCACCATTCCATGTGAGTGCCTCACTAACTAAAGGAGGAAAAATTAACGAGATTTTCTAGGAGAATTGAATGAGGATCTTTCATCACTATCTCAATGTGTTTTCCACATCTATATATCCATTAGTATGTTCCCATGAATTAAATAATACATTTATAATCCATGAGTTAATGATTCATCTACCCATGTATTCATCATATGAATGCACTTCTCCTCCATTGGATTTTAACTTATGAAAAACTATATATTAATGATAAAAAAATAGGACTATTCAGAAGTTAATTCTTCTACTTCCATGTTACGGTACACTATGATATTCCGTGTCATGTTAGTTTACTATATGAAACTTTTAATTATAAGGTAAAGGTTGAGGTGACCCAGGAAAAAAATATAAATTTTACATCATTTTAATTTAATATTAATCATATGTAAAAAAATCACACCTTAGAAAAAATGTATTAGTTTTATATAGATTACTAACACAACCAACATATCTTATAACATTTTAAGCATATCCCATCACTATTATTTTCACATGTTACCCTTTTTTTCACATCATAAGTAATAATATTCTTCCAAACCGAAGTAATGGAAACATAAGAATGGGTTAGATCAATTCTATGCAAGGGTATACATAAAAGATATAAATAAAAAAACATAGTGAGGACAAGATAATAATGTGAGTATGAGAAAATAGTCATTGTAAATGGTCCTAAAATAATAAAATAATACCCAATAAAAACTGGATCTTAAATTATGAGTCATGGAATAATGAATTTAGTGTAACATTAGAAATGAAATTCCTGAAATTGAATGAATGAGTTAATAATAATTATCCATGAAAGCATAAAAGAGACATAAGAATGTGTCAGATACATAAGAATAGAAAATAATTTTCTATTTCTCATATCACTACTAAGAACATAGTCACATAGTTGACGAATTTCCATAGTGAATTTGGTTCACTTCCAATTCCCATAAAAATAGTGGAAAGAGTCCCCTAATAGATTGAGTTCACTCCTTAATCCCACAAATGAAATATCATGTGATATAAACAATTACCCAATGAATTAAATGGATATATAATTCAATGTCTCCCCATCAAACAATAAAAAACCACATATATATGTTTTCCACATGATCAAGAAAACATGCATAATTCCATCAAAGATTACTTAACCCATGAAAAGAAATGAGTTTCCAGAAAAATGAAAGAAAATATAATCCTAATCCATCCGGATAAATATTCTTGACGGTATAACTAAATAATACCTCAACGAAGTTTAAAAACATTGAAATATTTTTATTTAGATTAAAAATATTTATAAAATAATTCTGAAGTTACTTTTAAAAAATGAGAAGAAATATTGTTTTTTGTTTTTAATAACTTTTATTTTAATGTGAAAAATCCATAAAAAATGAGGCCCAAAATCAATTGGGAATCCTTTGAAAAATATAATATGAAAATTTATAAATAGAATTGATGAATAATGTGGAAAACAATTCGTATAGAATATTTTAAAAAGAAAATTATTTTCACACTTTACTAAATAAATTCAATAAGATAGAAAAGAACCCAAGATGAAACAATTTAAAAATATTGCTTTAATTTTTTTAACAAATTAAAGTGTTATAGAAAAATAATTTAATAAAAATATAATTTGATATAATTACACTCATAAAACAAAATAAATAATATTGATATGTAGGAGAATGATTTCCAACAAAAAATAAGAGATATGATTCAATCCACATACAAATATGCTTATGGTCAAATTATGAACCGAATAAGAATTAATGGTTTGAATATATTTAAACCCCATGGGTTAGTATATGAGAACAAAAATTTTGGATTTTATAGATATAAATATATAATATCCTTATATGGTTGTTCAAATATAAACAATCTCGATTTCAAAATAAGATTGGTACAAAAACCTTTAACTTTACATCTGACTTCCATGAAATCACTTTAACCTCATATATATAAAAAATAAATATATTAAAAAATCTTTTCATAACTTTATTTATAATTATTAAATTTAAATATTAATTTTAATAATTCATACACATATATTAGTTAGTTATAGTTAATTTTAATTAGTAGATATTAGTATTATTGATTATTTATTAAAAATTTCATAATGAAGATATTGATCCTCATTCCATGATATAAATCTCACATTTGATAGATTATTAAAGGTATTAGAATAATTTAGTTACAAATATTTATTTATTCCCCTATTAATTTTATGGAAATTATTGATATGATTTGGGAAAATGAAATCTGTGAAGAATAGTTTTCAGGTAATTTACCGATAATAATGAGATTCTTAATGTTGATCATTAATTTTTTTAAGTTACTCTTAAAGAGAAATTCTCAAAAAATTAATTATTATTTAATATCATATCTTGGTATTATTAACGTCATGATACCAATTCATGTTGGAAATAATGATGATATTATAACATCATTCATGTATATGGTTAAAAAACCCAAAAAAGAACATATAATTACTAAGGAATGTGTACCATTATAGAGTTCTATAATATTAATATCATTTAATAAAATCATAATATTGTTAATATAACAATGTTATATTGTATAATTATATATATTAAGTGTTTATATGTTAAGTTAATTGAAAAAAATATAATGAATCATGGTATATGGATGAAATCTTTCATTCTTGGTAAAGGTTTCTTCAGAATGATTGTTCTAGGCTTCCGTCTTGGAACCATCATCCACCAAAAGTATAATATGTATTAATTAAAGGAACACATTGTAACATCCCAGGTAAATAATGAATATGACATTTTTTATATTTATTAATATTTCTCAATTAAATATTAATTTTACTTTCATGGGGATTCTATGATTGATGGATTACCTGATACACAACAATGGGTTTCATTAAAAACATACATTACAAACAACGTTGAGTTATACAGAAAAATAATATAATAATATAATTAATTTAAATGGTAGTTAATGCCAAGCCATTATATTGGCCAGAATGAATAGAACTTACTAAAATAGGATTATATATGTTTGATAAATGTTTTTACTTTTATCAAATAAAATCTAGAGGCTTAAAATATGAATGAATCCAATTTTAAGCATAAATACTCTAATATTCTAAAAAAGGTCGATTTACCATCTATTAATGGAAAACCCTTTTTAAATATAGTTTTTTTCACTTTTAAATGTTCTATTTGAAAAAAATTAAAATTTTCTTTAGAATCAGGACATCAAAATTTACTTTGGGTAAATTTTTGGCATTTTTCTAATAAAGTTCATTTTTAATGAATAATGAAAAATACAGTATTTTAATTTAGAATAGCCATTTAATATAATATATTTATATGGTTAGATTATTATTTTAAATGGATTTAAAGTGTAATTAGATTACGGTTTTACCATTTAATCAAATGTTGGTCATTGGGAGTACTTTCACTTTGAATTTGGACAAAAACGAGTGTCATTCTTTTGATATTTATTATTTCATAAAAACATGCTTTTTCTTTTGACTGGTGGAATTAATTCGAAATTAATTAATTAAAATTATATGTTTTGAATATGGTAAAATATATATCATTTTTGAATTCAGAATATCAAATATATCTTAGGCTGAATTTTTGGTATTTTTCTGAAAAACATCAATTATTAATGAATAGTGAAAACACTTAGTAGTTGAAAAGCGGACTTTTTAATTTTAAATGAAATTTTACCACTTCGGTGAATTGAATTTCAAAAATAAAACATACATGATTGTTAACAGTAAGTAAAATGTGGTTCAATAAGATGAAAATAAGTTGTGGTGAATAGTGACTATTGACTTTTATTTACTGCGGTTAATGGTAAATAAGGAAATTCAAGTTAAAAACAATATTATAATAATATAAAATCTTTTTAAAACTATCCAAACCTTATTGGATGAGTAATGACCGACCAATAAAACCCTTGGGTGAGACTTTTAGCTTTTGAAAGCCATTTGAGTAAGACAATGACATTAATAACTTTTTCATTTAAAGTAAAAATAAAAATATCATAAACATGTATTGTATTGATAATACAATTTTAATGTGGGGTTATATTTGATCTATTTGACTATAAATATTCATTATAAAGAAAAAATATTTCCTACAACATGGTATTTTATTTATGATTTTTATACATCAAATAAATAAAATTATTTATGACACAATAATGATGTAGTGTTTATCTCCTTAATGAATGATTTAAATAAATGAGATTATAAAAATTGAAACAATATCTAAAACCAATCCAATTATTATTGGATAATATTATTTAAAATATGAGTAATTTTATCTTCTACTTTAATGAGGTTCGGACCTTTAGAAATAGAAAATAATTATATAATAAAATAATACTTTTAAACTTTCCTAAAGATCCCCTCCTCCCCCTTATAAATTTTTATCAACTCTAACCCATTACTCACACCTCTCAAGCCATTTGGATCATCCAAAATCTGACCAAATAAGCTCTAAAGATACTTCTCTTCTACATAGAAACCTTACCTTAGGCAGAAGGCACATTAAGAAAGCCTTTTGGTTCAAAACAAAGGGAGTTACTCGATTTAAAGGTCATATCTTCTCTTAAGTTATTTTCATTTATTTTACTTATTCAACCACATATAACTATTTATTCCTATATTTTATGAAAAAACTTGTATCATAAATATACTATTTTGTTTTTAGGAGAAGGATTAAAACTGTACTTACACACACCTCCATCTAATGGGTAAAGAACAAATTATTTCTGTGGACGACGAACTATTTCCTCACAAAAGATGATTGTTCCATCTTCTCATACCACCTCTTATGGTGGAAATTATGAGAGAATTGTATTTATATGAAAAACATTTTATATATATATTTTATCTTTACTTTTTTATTTTTCATTTATAGCATACCTTTATGGTTTTCATAATGGGTAAAAGCGATAATTTTATTTGAGGAAGTGCGGACTACCGTCCCCTCAAAGTGATATGACTCATTCATGCCATATATGGGATGTATAAAGGATGGAGTTAATTAAATTATATATTATATAATTATGAAGTTATAACATACCTATGTATCATTATTTTTTTCAATCTATTAAAATACAAAATAGAAATGAAATTAGTGTTCATGCGTAGTACGTCTTACCATCTCCATGAACGATGCATTTCATTTATTATCTCCAATGTTATGTACTACTATAAAATCGTATATATACTATATATATATGATATATATGATATTTAAATAATGAATTTTATTCTATATATAATATACTTTTGACCACATGGATAATTTTTAATTACAACAAGTTCATTTTTGACTCAAGTTCTGAACATCGAAAAAATACCCTATATGAACTCTAATAATTAACCAATTGATATAGAAAGATAATAAGTGATATAAAAGGAATAATAAAACTTGAAACATATTATTAATCAAGTATAAATTAATAGATGTTTATTATTCGGGAATAACAAGTAACACAAAAGACAAGTCAGACTTGAGGTAAGGGGTTTCTTATCTCACATTAAATTACGTGAGATTTCCATTATTCACCACTTATTTCTTGCACGTGGTGTATTTTTTACTGTAATTTGATATATATTATCATGACTATTTTTATATTCATGGTACTTTTGTGATTCATTTTGTGGTTATTAACTTTTTGTCATACAAATCGATTGATTAAAACGTGGTAAGGGGTTTTCATCTCATTTTCTATTCTCGTGAGATTCATACTATATTTGCCGCTATTTACTTTTGTGTGGTGTATGTACTGCCCAAGATTGAATTATTTATGTAATATACTTTAATTTTTTAATATTTAAATCTTCATTATATGATCCTTCTTTCATGGGGTGTATGTTTCGTAAGTTACAAAATCAGTAAGGGAATCTTTCACCCTCCCCTTTTAGTCAAAGACTTATTTTTTGACATGTCTTTTAATTTCCATTTTCATATGTTAGGATATGTTATTATATATCCTTATTTATGTACATTTTATGTCCATGTGATGATAGAACCTTTTCTCTCTCAATAAATTCTTTTCTTAATTTTAATGTGACGTCGTTAGGTTGTCGAATTTTTAAAAGGGAACTTCTTAAACCAATTGAAATTCATCGAGTTAAACATATACATCATGATTATGGCTTGCCATAAATATGTGCGATTGACCTATTATTGATTTAAAATTAATATCCACTTATATTTGGTGTATTTTTATTTTTCACACATAAATATGTCATTGATTTATCCTTAATCTAATGGTACAATATTTATAAGGGACTTCGTCTCAATATCTTTTCATTGAGGAATATTTTACTTTCTATATGAATTTATTTTATATGGTGTATAAACAACTTTTTCTTTTCATTTCATTAAATGGAATATTTTTTCTAAAAAGTGTTTTACCAAACAACCAAAGGAATGTTTTGAACGTTTATGGTGACAATGACCTCTATGCCTCCGTAATCATAGATGGATTCCTCTATACGGCTTAATGTTTTTAAAATGAAAAAGAAACACCATATTATATTTTTTAGGTGTTTTGGTATTGAAAATGGTTTTTGAGATCGACAGATTATTTCAATATCTTGAAATGATTTATTTTTATTTCAAATGAAATGTTATTAGTGAAATATTTATGTTTTCAATATTTTACGTGTTTTGATTTTATAATGGTACTTCGACATTTGACGAGTGGTTATTTGATAAAACAAATGATAGGTGGAGAAATGATAAACCAGGACAGATTGTTATGTTATAACCTCTAATGAATTAGGTATGGAAGTTGGCCTTATGTCTATTCTATTTAGTGATATGTGTGGAAGTCAACCGTATGCTTATTCCATTTAGGTATGTTTATGTCCCAAGTTACCTTTATATGTTATGTGTTCTTTCTATGTGTTTTATGGTAATATTTTGGTTACAAAAGGGTTAGCAGTGATCTCTTATTCAATGAAGAGTATTTACTAGTTCATAAAGGTAAAAAGTATTACTTATGATAATGTATTCATGGTTTACTTGTTGTTTTGAAGAACTAACAGTTTCCCTTTTTTGTGTATCCCTTACTGAGATTTTTTCTCATAACAAGTTTTTGAAATATTTTTCATTAGACATAAAGTGGAATAGGGTCAAGGATGGGATCAAGAAATAGTCATTCTATCTAAAACATGGAACTAGATATGTTTCTTTTTAAGAGTTTTTATTTTAAGAAAAATGGATACTAAGTAGTAGTGTCTACCTGTAATATTCAAGTTGATATGTAATAGTTATGGCCTAATTATCTAAAACTCCAAACCTGAAAATATACTCAATGTGAATTCTTGATTTAACTCATGATTATATAATGTTTTATTTCTGGGGACTTATAGTTGGTATCAGAGGTTGTTTTAGACAACTTTAGGGATTAATAGTTTTCGTTAATCGATTGGTTAGTCACTATGTCTATTATTTTTGTTAAATAATTATTTTATAAAATTTTCTGATCATGGAAACTCTGTTAGAAATGGAAGGATGAGGATCTAAAACAGCATTCCTATCTCTTCCTAAAGATATGCTTGTAATAATTATTACAAAGTGATGTTCATATGATTGTGAATACTTTTATAGAATACAACTCACTTGCAAGCAGTTGTTTGAGATATCAAACACATCCACTATACCTCGATATCATCGTGGATCATGGGTTGTATTTAATAAAGTCATATTTTATTAATATTCTCATATTTTTAAAAAAGATAAATATTATCAAGGTATTTTCAAAAAATTTACCTTATCACTAGATTTTGAAGCATTTTATGATTTTGAAAAATGTGTTGAAGAAGGATACCTTTGCACAACTTATTTGTAGTTGCATTTACAATATAGTCTCTCCCCATATACTTATGGTGTTTTCAATGGACCATTTATTTAATGTTTCATCTCATCCACAGTTTGACTATTTTATAAAAATAATGTTTTATCAGATGTTTTAAAATTATATGTCATACATGATTATTTTTTCAATCTCTTTTTAAGTGAACACCCATATGATATAAGTTTTAGAAGGTGTATTTGGATGAAGGAAGAAAATGATTTTGAAGGATCTCTAAATAATTGTTGCAATGAATGGACCTTCTACATACGAGAACAAGATGATGATGAAACCCTATAGACACCATGATAATGGTATGATGTTCTTTCTATTAGAAATAGTTTTATTTTATCATATGGAGGTTAAAAAAATATAAGATATTGAGGTATTAATGTATTGGGATGAAAATGAAAGGTATAATAAAAGATTTGAGGATAAAACATGGTAGGGTTATTTTTCAGTTTTATAAAGTGGATAACCTATAATATGGGTAACAGACCATCGCGTCCGGCAAGGCCATAGGAATCGAACCCACAACCGAACGGCGACAAGGGTGCATCGCCTACCACTATCCAACATGAAGTCCCTAGTTAGTATGACTTATTATTTTTATTTAAATGATTGTATGGATCATGAATAAGTTTATTTTTGGATCTTATGTTTTTTCAAATGGATATCCTTAATGTAGGAAAATGATTTGGTGATTAAGTGATAAAGGTTATTTTAGAAGATGTTCTTTATTTTGGGGAAACACTATATGCCAATAGAAAATAGAATAGTTTGATATTTCAATTGAGGAGTAATTGTGTAATTTTTTTTCGAAGATTTTATGTTTTTTTGTGGACTTATAATCATTTTGGGTTATTTATGTAAATTATTAACCCATCTTTGAAAATATTTGACTAGGTTAATTACACTTCAGTATGAGAATTTAAGAGAAATCAATGTTATTTGGAGATAAATGTTATGAATTACTGTGGAAGACTATATGACTAAATACTCATGAATTTTGGGTTTCAATCTTATTTGGGATTACATTGAAGGATTTTAAGGAAAATTGTATATTGAATGGTATTTATTGAACTTTGGGTAATATTTATTGAATTTTGGAGATTAAGAGTAGTATATTTTTTAAATGGTTATCATTTTTAGGGATTATCTACTCTTGTACTATCCTTTTTGGTCTTTCTTGTTGTATAAATAAGGGGGAAATATATATTTTATTGTTTTTATATTATGTGATACTCTAGAAGTTGATTCTAGTTCTTTAGTTGTGACCAAGTCATCTAGAATACACATCATTTGGAGAATAGATGAGTTTGTGGTAAGAATTTAATAAAGTATAAAAGTCTACATGAGAAGTATATATGTTTCCTTAAATTTTTAGTTAATATCAAAAATAAATTACCCAAATTTATGAAAATTAAAATAATACAAAAACGTTGTTCGTTAACGTTTCCTGCAGGTGAATCAAAGACCGTTTAACACATCACAAGTTTGTGATTTTCTGGTGGTTAACTTTCTCTTAATGATGTTTTCTATCACTCTCTATTAAAACTTGACACTTATTTTCTCCTCCAATACATGTTTTCATGGAATCCTAATTTGAGTTATCTTGGGTGACCATTGTATATATCTTTATTTATTTTAAATTGATAGTTTTATTTACCCATTTTCCAATGTGGGACCTTCCATGAAGTTTCCAATCCAAATTTTAAAATTGTGAGGATACAACTTCCAAAAGGGGTGAAGGATGTTACATCCCAGGTAAATATAGAATGTGACATTTTTCAAATTTATTAATATTTTAAAATTAATTATTAATTTTACTTTAAAGGTGATGATATGATTGATGAAATACCTGATAAGCAATAATGGGTTTCTTTGAAAACTTACGTTGCACACAACATGGATTTATACTGAAAAATAATATAATAATATAATTAATTTAAATGGTAGTTAATGCCTAGCCGTTATATTGAAATCAATGAATTGAACTAACTAAAATTTTATTATATATATTTTTTAATTTTTTTTTCTTTTGTCTAATAAATTTTAGAGGCTTAAATTGTGAATGAATCCAATTTTAATCATAAATACTCTAAAATTATTTAAAAGGTCTATTTATAGCCTTTTAATGGAGAACACTTTTTAAATATACTTTTTATTACTTTTATATGTTAAATTTTACAAAATAAAATTATTTTTTAAAATCGGGACACCAAAATTTACTTTGTGTAAAATTATGGTATTTTTTTTGATAAAGATCATTTTTAAAGAATAGTGAAAAATACAGTATTTTAATTCAAAAATACCTTTTATTATAATTTATTTATATGGTTATATTATTATTTTTAAATGGTTCTAATGTGTAATTAGATTATATTTTTACCATTTAATACATTGTTGGTCATTTGAAGAACTTTCACATTGAATTTGGACATAAACAAGTGTCAATCTTTTGATAGTTATTATTTCTTAAAAACAAGTTTTTTGTTTTGATAGTGGGAATTACCTTTAAATTAATTGGTGAAACTTATATGTATTTAGTTTGGTAAAACAGACATCATTTTTTGAATTTCGAATAACAAATATAGCTTAGGATGAATTTTTGGTTTTTTTTTTGAAAAACATCAATTGTTTGATGAATAGTGAAAATACTGAGTAGTAGTTGAAAAGCTGAGTTTTTCATTTAAAAGAAATTTTACTGCTTTTGTGAATTAAATTTCAAAAAATCTACAAACATGGTTGTTATTGTTAAGTAAAATTTGGCTCAATAAGATGGAAATAATTTTTGGTAAATAATATCTTTTGACTTTTATTTACAGCGGTAAAAGTTAAATAGGAAAATTCAAGGTAAAAAATATATTATAAAAATATAAAATTACCTTAACAATTATCCTAAAATTATTTTATGAGTAATGGAAGACCAATAAAATCCTTGGATGACATTTTTCTCCTTTTAATGCCATTTGTGTAAGATAATGACATTAATAACTTTTTGATTTATAGTAAAAATAAAAATATCATAAACATGTATTATTTTGCTAAAAAAATTAATGTGGGGTTATAAATTTGATTTATTTGACTATAAATATTCATTAAAAATCAAAAACGATTTCTTACATCATGGTTTTTTATTTATAATTTTTATACATCAAATAAATAAAATTATTTATGACACAATAATGATGCATTGTTTACCTCATTAGTGAATGGTTTAAATAAATAAGATTATAAAAATTAAAACAATATATAAAACCTATCCAATTATTATTGGATGATTTTATTTTGAACAAGAGTCAACTTATATTTGACTTTAAGGAATTTGGACCTTTTGAAACTGAATATCCTTATATAATAAAATAATATTTTTAGACTTTCCTAAAGAGCCCCTCCTCCCCTTTATAAAAAGATCTCATCTCTAACCCATTACTCACATATCTCAAGATCATTGTCTCATCCAACCTCTACCAAACTAATCTCTCAAGATTCTTATCTTCCTTATATAATCCTTACCTTAGGCTTATGGAACTTCAAGAAAGCCTTTTGGTTCATACCAAAGGGAGTTACCAGATTTATAGGTAACATCTTCTCTTAAGTTATTTTATTTTTATTATCCAACAACTTAACTCTTTTTATGATATTGTTTTATGAAAACCCATTATCCTTAATATACTATTTTTTATGAGAAGTATTCTAACTACACTTACACACACCTCCATCTAATGGGTATAGAACATACAGTTTCTTTGGACGACGAACTTTTGCCTCAAAAAACGATGATTGTTCAGTATTCTTCTACTGCCTCTTATGGTGGCCATTATTATGGAACTGTATTTAAATGTAAAATATATTATATTAATGTTGTATTTTTTAACTTCTTTATTTTTAATTTATAGCATACATTTATGGTTTCTATAATGGGTAAAATTGATAATTGCATTTGAGGAATTGTAGACTACCACCCCCTCATAGTGATATGACTCATTCATTCCATAAGTTGGACATATAAAGGATAGAGTTAATGTAATAAAATATTATATTATACTGGAATTATAATATACCTATGTATCATTATTTTTTTTCATTCCATTAAAATACAAAATAGAAATGAATGTAACGTTCATGTGTATGTATAAATTACCGTCTCCCAAGAACGGTGCATTTTATTTATTATCTCCAATGTTATGTAATATTATAAATACATATATATAGTGTATATATATGATATATATGATATTTAAATAATTTATGTTATTATGGAGACAATATACTTTTGACCACATGGAAAATTTGTAATTATAACAAGTTCATTTTTTACTCAAGTTCCGAACATCGACAAAATGTATGATTTGAAATCTAATAATTAACTAATTGTTATAGAAAGATAATAAGTGATATAAAAGGAATAATAAAACATGAAAATGTTATTATGTAAGTAAAAATTAATTTAATTTTATTATTCATGAATAACAAGGAACGTACATGACAAGTCATACTTGAGGTAAGGAGTTTCTTATCTCACTTTTAATTCTGTGAGATTTCCATTATTCGCCACTAATTTCATGCCTGTGGTGTATTTTCTACTGTCATTTGATATATATTATTATGATTCTCTTTATATTCATGGTATTCTATGATTCATTTGGTAGTTATTATCTTTTGGTCATACAACTATATTGATTACAACATAGTAAGAGGTTTCCATCTCACTTTTTATTCCCATGAGATTCATACTATATTTGACACTATTTCCTTTTGTGTGGGGTAGGTAATTCCAATTATTTAATTATTTTTTTAATATACATTAATTTATGGTTATTTATATCTTAATTTTATGATCCTTCTTTCATGGGGTGTATGTTTCATAAGTTATCAAATCGGTAAGGGAATCTTGTACTCTCCTCGTTTAGTCAAAGACTTTTTTATGACATGTATTTTAATTTCAATTTTTGTATGTTGGGATATGTTATTATATATATTTATTTTTGTACATTTTATTTCTATTTGATGAGATACCCTTTTCTCTCTCATCAACTAGTTTTCTGAATTTTAAAGTGATGTCGTTAGGATTTTGAATTTTTATAAGGGAACTTCTTAACCCAATTTCAATTATTTGAGTTAAACATCAGCTTCTTGATTATGTCTTGCTATAAATATGTGTGAATGGCCTATGATTGTTTGACACTTAATACCCAATTATATTAGGAGCATTTATATTTTTCACACATAATTATGTCATTGATTTATCCTTAATCTAATGGTATGATCTTTGTAAGGGACTTAGTCTCAATTTCCATTCATTGAGGCATATTTTGAATTATAGAAGACTTTATTTTATATGGTGTATAAACACCTTTGAATTTTTATTTCATTCAAAGGGAATATTGTTTCTATGAAGCATTTTACAAAATGATAAAAGGAGTTTTTTTATTTTTGCAGTGATAATGACCTCTTTTCAACCGTAATCGTTAGTTGGCTTTCCCAATAAGCCTTAACGTTTTTAAAATGAAAAACAAACCCCTTACTCTCTTTTTTGGGTGTTTTGGTATTGAAAATGGTTTTTGAGATCTGTTTATTATTTCAATATCTTGAAATGATTTATTTTTATTTTAAATTAAATTTTATTAGTGAAATATTTACATATACAATATTTTATGTGTTATGGTTTTATAATGGTAATTTGACATTTGACGGGTGGTAACGTGATAAACCAATTGATGGTTAGTGCTGTGATAAACCAGGATGAGTGGTTACATTATAACCTATAATGCATTAGGTATGGAAGTTGGTTGTATGGATATTACATTTAGTGATATGTGTGGAAGTTGACTGTATGGTTATTCCATTTAAGTATGTTTCTGTCCCAAGTTACCTTTATATGTTATGTGTGCTTTCTATGGGTTTATGGTAATATTTTGGTTTCAAAAGTGTAAGAAATGATCATTTATTCAGTGCAGAGTATTTACTAATTTATAAAGGTGAAAAGTATTACTTATGATAAAGTATTCATGGTTTACTTGTTCTTTTAGAAAACTAATAGTTTCTCTTCTTTGTGTATCCCTTAGTGAGTATTTTTCTCATCCAATGTTTTGGAAATCTTTTTCAGATGACATAAAGTAGAATAGGGTCAAGGATGGGACCAAGGAAAAGTAATTCTATCTAAAACATGGAAGTAGACATGTTTCTTTTAAAGAGTTTTTATTTTATGAAAAAATGGATACTTAGTAGTAGTGTCTGCATTTAATATTAATGTTGATATGTAATAGTTATGGCCTAATTCTCTAAAACTCTAAACTTGAAAAGATCATCAATGTAAATTATGAATTTAACTCAATATTATATATTGTTTTATGTTTGGGTCCTTATACACATACCATATATTAAAGAGATAAATAATTTTTTTAGCATTTTTAAATGGTTAGATGCGGAGGGGGGGGGGGGTTATAGGTGAGTTTTGAGTGGAATTTACAAAATATTTATTCTTTAATGTATAGGGTTGTATGTTTAAAATGAATGTGAATAAAAAGTGGAAAATAATAGATATGGATCATGCATAACCTAATCCACAATACTTATAGATATAGTTTAATGATATTTTATGTCCTTACCAATAATTTGATAATTTTTATATCACATTACCTTTGATGTGGTAACTCAATATTTACCTCCATAACATATTTTTTTACCAGAAAATAAAATTGACCAGATTAGTAAGTTTCAATATGATGGAAATTTTTTTAAATCAATTTAATATAAATAATATTTAAATAAAATAAATTTACTTTTTAATTTAAAATAATATATATATATATATCTATTTTATTGAATCCTCATGTGTGGGGGGATCTCCGCTGGATGCTTCGACTTCTCTCCAAAGTCCTAGTTTGAATGCCTTTGGAATCTGCTCCCCCTCCAGATCGGAGGGGGGAGTCTCACTCCTTCACCCGCATGGGAAGAGAAGACCCTCCTCAAATTCCCTAATACCCTTCCCGAGGATCACTATCTCACTGAAGGTCCCAGATCGCTTTCGCAAGGCTCCGCAAATTTCACTGCTTCTGATAGAGCTCAATAGTGCTACGGATCTCTACAATCATACATTGGTGGCTCGATTCCATCTCCATTGTCCTTCGATTGAATTTTTTGATCAATTTGTCACCGATTCTTGGAAGCTACAGGAACGTGCGGTTGTTGGTTTGCATGACCTGAGGCATTTTATGATTCAATTTGGATCTGAAGAAGACTTGATCACTACCTGGTCCAGGGCCCCTCAAAGATGCAACTGGTCTTCATTCTACCTATTTTGCTGAAGCTTCGATTTACACATGCAGCATGACCCTTCTACGATCATGACGTGGGTAAGCCTTCCTAGTCTTCATCTTTCCTTTCAAAATCTATTGATTTTTTGGGCAATCAAACACATGGTTGGGAGATATCTTTATTAAGATCATCGTACTAAGGTTTTATTCCATCCTATTTGTTAGATAATCTGTGTGGAAGTTGACATTGCATGGTCACTGGTCCGTTGTATTTGGGTGACGAATGAACAAGAATTTCACTAGAAACAAAAGGTTGTTTTTGATTCGTGGATGCCCTATTGTGTGTCCAGCGACTATTTTGGTCATCTGGCATTATTTTTTTGCAGTGGTAGGGTGGATGGCTTCCTATAAGTGGTGAAGATGAGATACATTGGAGGTGTTGTTTCTACTATTTTGAATCAGGCTTTCAGAAAAGACCTCAAAGAAAGTGTTTTGATAGTGAGTAGGGATGAGACTGGGGGCAATGCTTGGGTGGAAGGTCCTCCGACTAGTAGTGAATTGATGGAGGAGAAATTGGCTCAAGTTCAATTACATAGGGTGAAATGGGATGTTTTTACAGCTGATACTACATGCTCTTCTAGAATGAAGCAGATGATGGTGTCCCCAAATCCATCAGTGGGGAAACGTTTTGACAGATTGAGGAGTGATATGGGTGTTGGGCAACATCCCTTGTTGGAGAACATTGTTGGTTAATGTCAATCAGAACTTGTATCTATTAAAAATATTGAATTCACATATTGTGAGGAAAAGGAAATGCAGGTTTTCCCCACATGCATTTGGTTTTAAGGATTGGAAGTTGAGGAGGTACCCCTTGTGATTGAAGGAGTTCACTCAGTTGAAGATGTCCAGACTGATTCTAAGGAAACAGAGGCTGATAATGGTGAAATGGATAGGGTGTTATGTGATGGTCTTGACATCACTTTAAACTCTCAATGACTTTCCCCAATTGATCAGAACAGAAAATCTCAGATGCCGGAACGAGGGAGCTTAACTGTTGTAGAGGATGCGTTGGTGTGGAAGGATAATGGATGCAATAATATTGTCTTTGGGACGGCCACTGGAAAATGGAGAGATATTTATGAAAGTGATAAGGAAAATAGTGGTGTTGTAAAACCCTCTTTCAGTGATATTTTTCAGAGTGGAAGAAAGAGGATCTCTGAAAATGATGGCGTTATGACTGCTCCACCAAGGAGAGAACCCAGAAAGGATTATTCTCATTTGCCTAATCTAGTGGATACCATGGATTTATCTAAAAAGTAATGTGGGGCCACCCTGGTGCCGTGTGTGGAATACTGTAAGGATAAATCATCATTGGAGTAGTTAAATCTTAGAAAGAAGTATGCTAAAATATTGAAGCAACATGAAACATCATCAGAATGGGAATCAACTACTGTAGAGGAAGCGCCTTATTATGGATATGGAGAAGGGTATGATTATTATGACATGTAGTTTTCATGTTTTTGTTGGAACATGTTGGTTGTGGGAAAGATGTTCACCTGCATTCTTCTTTTCGGTTTACTGTACCTTTTCCATTGCTTAATAAATGGTTAGGGGTTCTCCTCTGACTAAGCTTTCTAGGTATATCTCTCTATTTTATTGAAAAATGTGTTCTTTAACATTAAGCATTCTAAATATTATTTTATATAAATTAAAAACCAAATGAGTAATTAACCATTTTTTTCCATTAAAATATTACATTATATTAATATTTTGGAATTTATCAATTTAATTTATTAATATGAAGAAACAAAATAATTAAATAATAGTTTTTTTTAAAAATATCATTTAAACATTAAATAATTTTAACCACATCCTGTTCAAATTATTTATTCATATTCAAACCATTTTATAATATCAATCTATTTGGGTTAAAAAATATCATTTACAATTATAAATATAAAAAATAATTCTTTAAAAATAATGCTAATATGAAACATATAAACTTTTTTATTATAAAATATTTCATTTAAATATTATCTTTCTTATTTCATTCCCAAAATATAAAATATATTATTTTGAATCAGATAATACTAATTATAAAACTTAAATATAACTATTGGTGAAATGTATACACAATGACCACATATCTAACGATAATGTTTCCAAAAAACAATACTTCAAATGACCATATTTCCAAAAAACCTATATATTGTGGTCAAATTTTATTCATACATATAATATTAGATACATTCATAGAATCATTCATAATATTCATTTAATTATATCTAAAATTGTTGGTTATTATTATAATTCCATTGCATATTTCCATGGTTTTAATTGATGTTACAATACTTTTTTAAAATCATGATGATACATATTTCATGTTCATGGACTTTTTATTTACATATGGATTTATTCATCTTATATTTTACATAATTATGTGTAATATTTCATTATAGTATTTCATTAATGTTTACCTCCTGTTTTTAAATGATTCCAATTTTTTTTATATTTCATTTTATTTTAGTGTTTCATCTTAGAGAAGTAAAAAAATGTATTTTCTTAAAGAAATGATAAATAGTAAAATTGTGGGGTGCTAAATTCTCACCCCTTAAAATATTTTCAACCTTCAAATTACATTACTTTGAAACAAATGAGGGTATTTACACATCATTAAATCTTTAGGTGCCAAAATTGATTCCTCAAACTTATGATTCCTATATAAAACCTTAACCAAGTGGGTGATCTTGTTTCATTGTACTTTTATCTCTACAATTCAAGATTTTAACCGACTGTTCCTTGTAAGAGAGATCATGTTAAAGTTGTTCTACATATGAGTTCAATAATTTTTTAGGGTTAAGAAAGTACTTCGTCAAAAGTTATAGGTCGAACACGTCATGAACCTAGGAGAGGTTTTGTGGAAGTGCAAGGTGATAAACATCTAGCCCACACCATCAAGAATTTTTAATGGTCTAATGCATCTAGGGATCGAATTTCCATTATTTCAGAATATTCTAAACCTATTATATAGTGTTAGTTAAAGGAATATATTGTCTCTTACATAAAAATATTAATCTCATAAAATATTATTAGGGTATCTCTTATATAAAATTTGATAATTTTTAATGTGATGCTAAATGGTTTAAATATTCTACGTCATTTCATTATAAATATAAAACCCCCTCAGTTTATTCTCTCTAACTTCATCCCATAAAGATGGATTTTTATAATTATTCGCATAAAGAAACTCATATAGTACTATTTTTATAATAGAATAAGAAATTTACTTATATGATGTCCCTAATAGGGTAATATGTAAATCTCAACAACTTTTTAAATCCTTTGAATATGATATCATAATATTCACCAGACAATGAATGGTCCTTTTAGATTGAACACTATTCTATGGATGATAAGTGGTGCTGATGATTATTTATGTATAAAATTCCTCTTATATAATTATCTTGATCATTGAAGTAAATCTTGGATCTCAATCAGATAATATTGAATGTTGTAATACAAGTATCCTCACTACTACCTTTATTTATATCATGGATATTTGATTGACTAAGATATATTCTATAATTTAAATAAAATGCGCTGACTTCGTAAGGTGATAAAATATAGACCAAGTGAAATTATAAACTTTACATATACAATGTATACCTATAATGAAATTCATGGTGACTTTATACCATTTCAATAAAGTTATATAGATAATCCCTTTATACTTCAGTCCTTCCACCTTAACATTTGACCATGCTAACCACTCACTCAAAAATCACAATTTATTTAGTAATAAAGAAATCTCAATAGTCAAGGAAGTCTGAAGTTATGAAAAACTAGAGAATCTCCACTAATAGTGAGATTAAAATCATGGGTTAGGGATCCAATGATATAATAAATAATAAGACTATTATTAAGTAATCATTTTCTAGAAACGTTTTTGACATCGAAGTTTCCCTTCCTTAATGTGGTAGTGACCATCATTCCATTATAGTTGATTGAGTCTAACTTCCTAATAAAATAATTAATATACCACAGTGTGATATTATTTTAATGAATGAAACCTACCAAAAACATAGAATTAGACTCTATAGTCACATTATTGTTGTTGTAAAGCTTTCACTAGGAGATTCCACTAAAGGGTGCTCTAGTATCTACCCCAATTGAGTTACATGTTCCATAAAATGAACTAAACCTAAAAAAATCCTATAGACTCACGTAAGTAGACCCATCCTCTAATATATCCCTAAATTCATGAACAATCCATATTATTTTTATACCCCGAAATAGTGGGGTTCCACTTTATCAACCTCCCAAGAGAAGTAGTACTTCTAAAGATTGGCCATATAGAAAAATGGTCTATGCCAGTAGCACCAGTACCACTTCCATGGTTTTAAAAACAAGATTATCCACTATGAAAAAAATTAATATCTTAGTAATTGCAAGGAAAAATTGCTTTCCCTCTCAATCATTATTCCTCATCTCCTGTAATACCCAGCCCACCGAGGGAAACACCATTCTATAAAGCAGGACCTTAGGCACCAAAAACTCTTCTTCCTAGATCTAGACAATGTGGAACTCCTGAAATTCCCCTACCGATACTCAAAGGCTCTACCTCTATCCAACCATATCCCAATTGTATTCGCCAACACCTTCAATGAAAAATATCCAGTCACATTTGGTATATGGATTCTCACAACACATGTACTGCAATGCCACATTGATCATATTTCTTTGTACATTTTCATCCATTAATATAACATTGTAATGTTTCCACCAAATGAGGAAATTAATATTCAATGAGATATATTTTACCAGAGCTTTCTCAAATAAATATCCATCTATTGTATGGGTTGTATAGAATTGAGAAATTACATAGATCTAAAAGATCCTAATGCTGAATCTATGAAATTTCATATATTTGAATTTTCTAAGAGAATAATTATTTCATGAATGGTTTTTATCATAATATAGTGTGGGTAAAATAAAACTTGGATGAATGATTGAATATTTTTATAGAATCTATAGAACATGGAGTTATAGAAATAATAGTATCATTCCATCCTAGTTGTCTTTGTAATACATGATGTTGTCTCAGCCATTCACCCACTTCACATTTCCATCCAACTATGCAAGATGATTTCTCATGCACCATTCTAGACATTAGAGTTTTCCTGGTCACTCATCACAATGTATCTAGTCCTCCCTATATATACTCATCAGAAAATTTTCCAGAAGAATTTCCTTTCGATTGAGTCCCTGGACAATATTACTTGCATAGCATGGATGGAATCAATAATGCTCCTTAGGTTGAACACCTCAATAAGAGATCTAACTAGCCACTTACACAAAGACTAGTGGAACCTCCCCTAGATTTCACGATCCCATATGAAATTAATTTTAAATTCTATAAATTGTCCCTTTCAGTATAATTTATAAAACAGAACACATGCATGATCACCTATGTTAATATGATGTTCTCCCATGTGATCCTACCACCGTATGAGAGAAGTTTTTTTTTTCAATTGAAGATGTGCACTATTATTTGATTGAACTACTTATCAAAGACAACAAATTCTATTATCCCATGTGAGATTGGGGCTCCTAATAACTCCATTAGAAGCACCCTCTTATGGATTCCCAGTTTTTCTTGAATGATCCATCTGTAATGAGTTGAGTAGACTTTGAGGAGAGACACACTACTCTAATTTCTTCATATTTTCCCACTATTAATGATTTTGGATATCTCTTTACATATTTTTACTTCTAGGATTGATATAAAATGAACAACTATGTGAATAATCCACTGAATCTTTCTTTAATTTTGGTATTTATGGAACACATATTCTTTAATTCCATTATTTTAAAATTTAAAAATCAGAATATTACCAACATTCTTTTATAGCTCCATAAAATCCTTATTTTTCCCTTTAATAATTACATGGATAGATGGTTGAGTAGTATTTTGGGCAAGAAATTATTTATTCACATCCCTCATAATTTTAAGTTCGATCCTTTGAAAATCCATGAGTATTTGGTCTCTTTGAATCCACATTATTGATAAGGTAACATGGTCTTTCATACTTAAATAATCAACCACCATGGTTTCCTTACCATAGTGGTAATGTATTGAGTAGTGTTATTCATTAAAAAATTCCAACCATATCATTTGGTAATTGATATACTTATTTTAAGTCAACATATACTTAATTCTCTTTTGATCAGTATATATTTTAAATTTTTCACCATAGGGAGTATTCCCCCAATATATTTATTAAAAATATTATTGCTGTTATTTCCAAATAATTTTTTGGGTAATTTTTCACATAATTATTTAATTAATGTGGGTAATAAGCTAAAACCATTTCATTATACATGGGGACACATCCTAACTCTTTCACCGATGCATAAATATATTTTACAAACCATTATTCCCAATAAAGTAATTTGAGGACAGGTGTAGTGACCAAAATTCTCTGGATTACCTTGATAGTTTCTTCACATTCATCTTTCTATAAGAATTTTGAGTCCCTTCATAGTCAAACTAGTTATTGAATTTGATTTTCATGAGAAATGTATCAAAAAGAGTCTACAATATATTGAAAATAAATTAAAAGTACAGATCTTCATTATAATTATTGGTCAATAAATTTATTCAATCACCTGTGTATTTTAAATATTTATAGATATAACCTTGATTGGGATTATGGGACCCATGAATGGTACTTTCGGAAGCTATAATTACCACTTTTTAAATTTAACACACAATGACACCTTTCCCAAGACCAGTAGCACAATCCTCAAATGATATTCATGATCCTATTTTCTCTTGGAATATATAAGAATATCATCTATAAATTCAACTATAAATTCATCGAGGTAGTATCTAAAGACCCTATTCACCAAATCCATGAAGATAATGAGGGGAACTTGTTATTCCAAATGGAATCACTACGAATTCATAGTGTCTATATCATTTTTGAAAGCTTGTATTGGGAATATCCTCTATTTGCAAACTTAATTAATGATATCTAGATCAAAGGTCAATAATTGAGAGCTATTGAGCCCCTAATATATGATCAAACAAGTTATCAACATGAGGCAGAAGTTACATCATATTGATCATTAATTTTTTTAAGTTCACAATAATCAATATAGAGATGAATTTACAAATATTTATTTTTACTACAGAGGATTGTTTCACCCCATGTTAAAGCACTTGGTTGTATAAAACCATTTTTTTATATTCTCTTGGATTTTATTCTTAAAATAAGTTGATTTAATTAGGTCAATTATTTAATGAGTATTTGAAATATTCATAGCACTATCTACAAGTTCTATTGAAAAACATACCTCAGGAGTTTTTTCTAAACCATCTGAGCTAAATAATCCTCCTGATTTGGTATTAAAAACATATAATGTAATTAATATCAATAAGGAGTTCATTTTCGTCTTTAAAACCATATATGATAATATATCGATTTAGGATATGAAATGTGACTTCCCTATAAAGAAACTTAACAAGGGATTTATGCATAGAGAGCCAATACATGCTCACAATCACATAAAATTCCATTAAAGGAATAATAATATATTTTGTGAAATAATATTATAAAAAACATATACTTTGGACGAGATATAGACATATGATGTAACCATTTTACTTCTAGTATTTTTCGATGATAAAAATAGCCAGCCATTGTGGTGGTGATTATATTCCCTTAGAAAATTTCCCAAATATTTTGGAGTGGGCAGATCAAAAAAATCTAAAAATGAATTTTAAGTTATATAGTAGATGATATGTGATCCTTTCAATATATAATTTTTGGGATCCACTGGAGTAGATTTTAATTCATTTAAAATTCCATTATCCCTTGGGTTTGGTGGTTTTTGACATCAATTTTCATCATTAACCCATAGATTGGTGCACTGGTTGGTGTAATGTTAATAATACTTAAAATTAAAGCATTGAAGCATGGAGTTTGCATTATATTGAGAATTAATTTCATCAATATCATTTGTTCTCATTTTCATATATCTTTTAAATTTATTTTATTAAAGTCAACATCTTCTCTAATTAATGAATTTACCTTCCCCTTTGAGGTAATTTAATTTTTGATTATTCCAACTTTTTTAGAATTTAAAAAGATTAAGTTTCTTTTTCACATCATGTTTTTATTAATATTTCCATTAAAATACATTTTCTAATTATTCTCCATGAAACCATTTGAATTATTTAAGTTTTCAATTTTCATTAAAACCTTAAGAAAACATTGGAAAAAATATTCTTAGCTACCAAAGTCCCCTGTAGATAATGTTTTTTAGAGACTTGGTTTTAAAACACTATAGATATGATTTTTTTTCTTTTATGGGTTGTGAAAAAACCAAAAGAATACCATTAATGATTTTATGAGTTTTCTTCATAGGAAATAATGGATTTATACTCTTTTTTATATCCATGAATTCCCTTTCCATTTTAGTTTGAAGAGTTGAAGAAAATAATTTATTAAAACATTCCATTGGAAAATGCTCCCATTCATTGGATTCAGCTTCTTCATACCACCTCATATTATTATTGATAGTCCAAAACTGACCAAAATAACATTCAAATGATAAATAACTAAAAAAACATTTTCATACTCTGATCACTAGAGAATGGAAAATATATTTTCAATCCATAGATCTATTTCTTAACAAGAATTGGATTGAAAGACCCATTGAAGGAGGTTGGGAATTTATACATGAAAGACTCAATATATAGTTGTTCCTTAATTATCATTTTAGGATGTTTATAATAATTTGTGTTATAATTAATATCTTGATAGAGATGAGTGAGAATAGCCACAAAATTGTTCACTCAATCTCCCATCTTGTTTAGTTTCTAATTTAGACAATGATTTCGTTGTCTGTAATCGTAACAACCAAGGTAAATTTAATAATTAATTCCATCTTTTATTAATATTCCTTAATTATATTTTATATAGTTATATTCATTATAAAAATATTATGTAATTCTTCAATAAAAATAGGAAATAATTTTATTCTTATTAAATTCATTTTAATGAATTATAAGTTTCAATTTAAAATGTGTTATTTATAAATTTAATATATTTAAATTTAAAAAATTAAATCCATTTTGGAAATATTTGTACCAAATTAACTTAGGGTGAATGTTTTTTATTTTTCTAAAAAAGATTGATTTTTTAGAGAATAACGAAAAATTCAAAGTTTGGTAAAGGTGTGAATTATTTTCATTAAATAAAGTAACTTAAAAGTAACATTTGATATTATGGTTACATAAGAACCTTTTAATTGTAAATAATATAAATAATAACATTTTAATAATAATTATACCATATATTGGAAAAATTTCTTAAAAATAAATTTCTTAAAAAATAGTTTTTCATTGCGTTTAGTATTTAAATATTAAATTAAATTCAATCTGTTCTAGTAATTTAATCTTGAAAAATGGATTCCATATTTGAAATCACTATGTCCAAATTTTGTAAATATGACTATTTATTTTTTGTAACAATGAATAGTAGTTATAGTAAAACATTTCTACCATAGTAGGCATAAATCGACTAGTTAAGGTTAGAAGTAATATGATTAGGATTAAGAATGACATTAAAACATTCATTTATTAAATTGTATGAGTGTTTCAATACCATAGTGATAGATTATTCAAAATAGTTGATTTCATTTCAATTTTTCATCAAAAAATGAAATATATTGTCTTATGTAGTTATAAAGTAAAGATTCGTCCTCTATTTTCTTTTAATATATAAAATATTTTATGATAGGGATGAAAACAAAATATATTATGTTATAAATTTTTTTAAACCAATAGTTTTTTATATCGTTTTTATTTATTTTTAATTTTTAATGGTGAAATAATTACATGACATTATTATGCAATTTCGACACACTTCTTGTGCCTCCTGTAGAAAAATCTTGTAAATAATTTCAAAAACTCTAAAAGTAATACTGTTTTGTTGGTTTATGGATTACAAATAATATTATAGATCACTATAAAATAATAGGCATATTAATAAGGTTTATATTCAAGTTCCATTACCACTTGTATTTCAATGAAATCATATTAAATAAACAGTTCCAAAAATGACATTAATAATATTTTATAATAACAAATATTATATTAAATGGATTAAAAATAATAAAAATGTTATCTTCATCCAAGTTAATGGGATATGGTTGAAACTATCGACAGTGTTCCAATTATAGTTCATTCTTTTTATAGTAACTTTCTTGACCCCTAAAGAGTAAAAAACATTGATATAAATGTAATTGTAAAAAAGGATAACTGAAGGATAAAACAAATATATAGGGGTAAAAATATCATATAAATATTCCAAAATTTTATTGTATGAGATTATTTAGACTCATAAAAATACTATATTATAATTATATCAGTATTTATCCACTTCTCCATAAAAATTAAATTATATTAATTTAACAATTTAAGTAATTCTAAAATTTACCCTCTCATCACTTATAAAATGGAACCTGTTCTCATCTATTCCTTACATATTTTAAGAACTATAGTTATAATAGCTTTAAACCCATACTCTAATATTTGGTTTTGAAATCATAACCATTATATTATCGACTTTAATAATGATGATGGTGACAAAATTTTATTCATCTAAAAGTTTCTACATCAGAAGAAAATATTGGTTCACTTATATTTTTAAGGTCCATTTAGGATTAATGTTTTATAGAATGAAACCTAACTCTTCACAACAAGTATTAATAAAAAAATGTTCATAAATATGAATATCTTCTTCCACTAATCCCATTATTTCATATTCCACATTAGGTCATCATCATCAACCACATGAAACGCTTTTATAAAAAAATATCTAAAATCAATCTTGATAAATAGTGGCAATGGATAATAATAAGGGTGAGCTCAAAATTATAGGCAAGGGTAAACATAAAAATTTATAATTTGATTTCATTAGTGAATATAATAAGTGAATAGGTGTATGATGACATAATAAAAGTGTATGAGGATAGAATAAGAATATTTATACCCATAAATACTTGGATCATGAATCATGAAATCACTGAATAATTATTTTACAAAGGAAATATTCATCAAAATATATAATCATTATTTATGTGATTTCAATCTTGATTAAAATAAAAATTTATAACCACAAAATGCATAATGAAATCAAACTATTATCTTGGAACATCATCATTATATATCCCTTATAGAACCCTTACAATTGGAATAACCATATGGATGGCTACTAATATAACTCCATAGAGGGAATAATCCTTACCCAATGTATAAATTCACTCTCTAGGTTTACCCATCGTATAATTTATATCAGGCTCATCTGAAGATATCTGGGTGAACTAATCTTATAAAAATATCCATGACCCATAAAAACATTACATATAACTTACAATTAATTATAAAAAGTATAAATAAAATCATTATTACTTTCATAACGTGATTAAATCATTGATGGGAAATTGGTTCCATGATAATATATTTGAAATAAGATTAAATTTTGTAAAAGAAATATATTCCATAGAAATCTCATAGAATCACAATTTACCTTTAGAAAAAGAAATGTGTTCCATACTTTTTTTTAAAGAAATAATAATTTGTATAGAGAAATAATGAGGACGATATCATTACAAAATATACAATTGGATCATAAGTAACAACAAGGGTTGATGATATTTATGAATAAAAATACCACAAAAATAGCATTAATTGTTTTTGAGGAAAATTTAATTTCTAATTTTTAAAATCACTTTTAAAAACTAAAAATTAAAAAAATTGAAAATATTTTTATTTTAAAACAACTTAGAAAAATATAAAATAAAATTCATGTAAAATAATGCACATGATGGCATGATTGTTTTTAAATCTTATAAATGTTAAAAAAACATTTGTTTCAAAAAATTTGGAAAATGGGTGTCAAGAGTGATTTATTTGGAAAATGTTACGAAATTTCATTTTTTAAGAATGTTTAAAATATGGTAAAAGTTCATGAAAAATGGATTTATGAAATAATTTATTTTTGGATAAGAAATGTTTTGAAAACATTTAAGAAAGCATCGATATGAAAGTGAATTATAGCTGATCTAAAAGAAAATAAAACATCAGTATCACATACCAATGAATTCATAGATATTTTTTAATAAATAATGGAGGAAATGGTAATAAAATATGAGAATCAAAGTCATAAACACTTAAAAAAACATTTTTGGTTCAAGAAAATAATATCACATTATTTCCTCCAAAATAACCTTGAATATAAGAATTATCAAAAGAAAGGAGATTGTAACATAGTGAATTTTTCACTTGGTAACTCATAAATCGTAATCCCCATGAAACAATAACATAAAATGTTTCTTTAAATATCATAAACATAATAATTTTATTTATATAAAATTTTAAATTTAAGTATATAAAACTCAAAAAATGAATATAGGTGTATATTATAAATGTGTCTCTCAAAGAATGAGAATTTGAGAGGAATAACCCTTACCGAAATCAAACCATTTAATTTTAGAATTAAAATCTGAATAGAGTACGTGTATAGAATTTAAACCTCATGAAATATGTATAAATAAAAAATAATAAAAATTTTATTTTACTACATGCATAATCATGACATAATAATATCAATGACAAAGTATTATAACCCAGTGAAAAGAAATTGAGTTAAGAAATTTTTTACCAGTTGGTAACTTTCAATTATTATACAATAGGATAAATTAATTAAAATTAAAATTTAAAATACAATAATTTATGTATAATTAATGTTATAAAATATAAAAGGGGTAGTCTATACACAATATAAAAACAATTATGTGTGTAATAGTAAAATATGCCTATATGAAAGTAAATTGGGATGAAATCACTTATAGATTTTTTAATATACAGATCAAAAAACCATTAAAGGGAGAACCTAATATGGATTTTTAAATCCCAAAAATAAAAATAAAAATAATATAAGACATTCATGGGTATTATATACACCACCCAATAAAAATAATTTGTGAATATGGAATATGCCTCATCGAAATAAAAGTGAGACTAGAAAACCCCGTACCTCAAGTCCAGAATTTCCTTATATGTCCTTTAAATCTTGTATAATATGTTTAAATAAATTATTTTAATTATTTATAACATTTTATATGTTTAATACATTATAAATAAATATAATATTTTATTATATTAGGGATTAAGTATTTAAATTCTTAATCAAGTATGTCCGCATTAGGTGTTTTGAGGACGTTTGGTTCATTGTTTCAAAAGAACTTCGGTGTGTTAAAAATGGTCAAAGAGGTAATTATTTGAACATATTAAGAAACATAAAAATGAAATAATTAGTTTCTTTATTCATGAATTATAATTTCAAAACACATTATTAAAAAATGGTTATGAATACTGAATTTCATTACGATACTGGAGATGATCAGTCGTATGTATGCATGGCTTGCATTTCCATTTTTCAATGATCATTATGGAAAGAAGGTATGTTTTATATTATATTTATAGAATCATAATAATATCATAATTAAAATTTTATTTCTTTAAATGTTGTTATAAATATCATTCTTGTGATGTGGTGGTGAAAAATGAATCACATTGCTTCATGGAGGTAGTAGTCTATAAGTACACAAATCCCATTATCATCTTCACTTGTAAGAAAAAATGATATTTCATATATTTATAATTATAATTATTTCATTAATATAAGTATTATATTATTTATATAATATATATTAAGTAAATGTATCCTTATTACATTCTTTTTAAAGTGTTAGTGAAAAACGAAGTACATCTCTTCGCGAGACGGTGGTTTACCGTACACACGAGCGACGTTATCATATCCCTCATAGAATAAAAGGTAAGAAGGAATAAGGGAAATAATAACTCAATAATTATAAATTTTTAACAAAAATTATATATATAATTTAAATCCATCATTAAAATAATCCATTAAAGGTGATGATGGAAAATGAATGACATCGGTTCACGGGGCGTTAGTCCGCCTTGCACATTAAGGATGATATTGTATCCTATTTGATGGAAGACAAGATGAATTAAGGTTATTTAATTAACATAATAAAATATCAGTATATGGGAGATAATTTTATTATTATATAAGATTAATTTAATAATATTTTATGTATATGAAAAAACAAATAAAATAAAGATACTCGGTTAAGCATGATACCTCATCTTCGGGGAAACCTCCTAAGGTAAGAAACAAAAGCCATATTAGGATTTATTTGTGATATAAAAGGTATTTTTTTTTATTTATTTATGAAATAAATTTGGTTATGTGTTTCTATAATTAATTAAAAAGGATAAACATTATGCACTTTAAAATATTTTAAAAAACTCGTTTTTAAACCCAAAACCAAACTTTTACTAAAAATAAATATGAAGTTGATTAAAAATAAATTAGTTAGATAAATTATAAATAAATAATACTTATGTTATGTTAAATAATTTTCAAAATATAATGTTTTTTCAAATTTCTTAATTTATTGAAAAGAAAAGTGATTTTAAAAAGTAGATATTTTTCACTATTCACTAAAAAATCTATATTTTCCAAAAAATAAAAAAAATAAACCTGAGGTAAATTTTTAAATGATGAATTAAAAAATGAATTTATTTTTATCAAATATATTTTCTAGATTTTACATACATCAATTATTATATTTTTTCATGAAATAAATAAAGTCATTTTGGTGAAAACATATTTTTAAAGAATATAATCACATTACTAAAAAGTGATTTATTGTTTACTATGATTTTATCTGTAATTTATATTGATTATAATATATATATATAGTAATTTAGTTAATACTATTTATTCCCTTTAATTAAATTTCTAGGTTATAATAGTTTTATATTTCATGGGTCGTTTAAGCTCCGTGTTGCGTGATAAATACCCTATTGAAAATTGTTTTCTTATCTAAAATATAATAGACTTACATCAACCATAATTTAATAAATTTTATCCTAAATTTTTTTACATTATATAAGTTATCAGGTTTGGGACATTTTAAATTATGATTTTTGGAACCCGATATCATAAAAAGGGTTAATAACGTATCCTCTTAACAGGAGAGAAAATGAAGTATGAAGGCAATCAAAAATAACAATTACTAAATTGAAAAATAATATAACATATGTGGGATGTGATGATTTATACATATAAGAAAATTTAAATTCCCAAAAGTGATATTTAGTGATAGTGATCATTCATCACAAGAATGTGAATGATCAAGAGAATGTAAACAATCACAAAACCCTAAACTAAAGATGTGTAAACAAGGTCATTAATATCATAAAAAATTATGGGAATTGGAAATTAATTTGTTTCAAGGTCCTTTTCCAAGATTTTAAGAATTAATGTTTCATCTAGACTGGTATTATATGGAAATATACTTACTTATGGAGTATAATTTCATCCAATTATTGATTTCCACCACAATATAATTGTTTCTCTAAAAGATTAGTATTCAAGATGACTATTTTCACGATGAAGCACTAAAATACACCTATAAAGGATCAAATAACTGTAATAGGATTAAAAATATATTATTTCTATCTTTAGACATTAAAAAACCAAAAATAGGGTTACTAGGGAAATGTAATTTCTTAAATGAGGAACCCTGAATATGATAAAAAATATATTAATCTCTAAAATTTAATAATACTTACGAAAGTTCAAACTACGTCATTCCATAAATTAATAACCCTATATCCAAAATAACCACAATAACCTTGAAAATTAAATAGTTTATTAACCAAAAATATTATTTCAGAGCTTCTAGATTAAAAGAAATAAATATAGCGATCTTTTTCACGACATCACATAGTCCTGTGGAAGGCACTTCACCCTTGTCTCCCTTCAGTTGTCGGTTCAAGCCCCATGGATTTGCCAGAAGTGATGGGTTTTCACCAAGCCTTTGGGATTTCTTTTTTTCAAAAAATAATATACTTATAAAATTCTAATAAATATGATGAAAATTCTTAAAAATAACCTTAAATGAAAATATAATATAAACCCGAATGGTTATCAATATCTTAAAAATTATATCCACAAAACCTAAATTCAACTTCATGTTAAAACAAAGAGACCTTAAAATGGTTGTCTTAGACTTTAAACTTATTATCATCATTAATATCATAAAATCATGATTTTATTCATAAATTATAAGATAAAATATTATGAAAATACCATAATCTAAAAATTTAACTAAAATTTTCCTTTGATACCGACTATTACAGCCCCAAACCCACACTAATGGATCAGCTACTGAAATCTTAACCAATAAATTTAGGGATTTGACACTAATGAAGTTGAACCAATTTTATCCTTATAAAACATTCAAAATTATAAAGAAATATTGTATCACTTATATCCTCAATGTTATTTTAGATTTAGATTTTTAGATAATTAGGACAGGCTCTAAAGATCATGGATTTATAAATAATTTGGTAACATAGATGATCGTCATCTCCCACATTAACCAAAATTTCATATTCAACATTAGGACATCATAATAATCCATATTAACCCCTTAAAGAAATAACTCACTTAAAATCATTCCTAAAAACATGGAGAAAAAGAAACTTAAGAAGTGTGAGATCAAATTCTCAGTAAGGGTAAACATAATCATTAAAAATTGAAAGTCATTATTGAGCATAAAAAAATGCATAAGGGAAATATTACATAATCAAAGAACATGATAATAGAATAAGAATCTTCATACACATAAATACATAGATCACAAAACATGAAAATATAGAATATATATTTCACAATAGTAATATTCATCAAAATAAATAATCATGAACCATGTGATATCAATCTTCATGAAAAAATATTTATAACCATAATAAGCATAATGATATCGTATTGGTATCTTAGAACATCATCATCATATAACCCTTAAATAATTCATAAAATTGGAATAGAAATTAATCATACATCCAATATAATTCTCTAGATATCATAGTCATTACAGAATGCCTTGGAGTGATATCTAGGCTCACCCATTATATGAGAAATATCAGGCTCACCTAGAACTATATGGGTGGACCCATCATATAACGATGTCTGAGAACCATAACTAAATTACATAGATATTAAACATCATCATAAAACTAAAAAAATATCATTATTACATTTATAAATTTATTAACATGTGGAAGAAAAATGGGATATTTGAAAATTACTTTATAACATGATTAACTTGAAGTAAAGAATGATTTTCTGTAATAATCTCTTCGACACATGATTAACATGTTTAAAAATAAACAAGTTCTATAAAATATATTTGAAACAATAATAATTCATATAAAGATATAATGATGATGGTATAATTAAAAAAATCCCTATTTGAGTGTATGTAACAACATGGTTTGATGACGTTGATGAATGAAAATACTATTACAAGATCATTAGAAACATTTTTGAGGAAAATAACGAATTCATTTAAAAAATAACAATTAAAAATTTATTGAAAATATTTATATAAAATATTTTTTTTTAAAAAAATCCTTTTAAACATATAAATGAAACATCAATGAATATATGGGACATGATGGTGAGAAAATCCATTAATTTTGTAAATTTAAAAAATAAGAATTCATTTCAAAACATTTTTAAAAAGGGAGTCAAAATAGCCCCATTTGGAAAACATTATAAGATATACATTAATCACCCATTAAAAGAAGGTAAAATATCATGTGAAATGAATTTATATAATTATTTATTTTTATAAAATTATGTTTTTGAAAATATTTCTGAAAAGGATGTATATGGAAGAGAATGATTCTCAATTTAAAAGAAAATACAACATCAATATCACTTACAAATGACATAATTTATTTTTTTAATTAATAAGTGAGGATATGTTATATAAAAATATGAACCACATTCATAACCATATTAGAATAAAAGATATTTGGTTCATGAATATAATATCAAAATAATTCCTCCCAAATAACCTTGAGCATATACAATCTCAAAAGAAATAATATTATAGAATAAAGACTTTTCCACTTTGGTAACCCTTTAATGATAAGCACCATGAAATAATAACATAAAATGACACTTTTAATATCATGAAAATAATAATTATCATTATATAAAATGTCAAATTATATTTTTTACACCTCACAAAGGAATATATCATCATATCATAAACGTATGTCTCAAAGAAAGAGAATTCGAGACAAATAATATTTACAAAAATCATACCATTGAATTTGATTATTATTCAATGAATTGATTATGTGTATCAAATTTAAACCACAAAAAGTAATATTAAATTCAAAATAATATAATAAAATTTATTTACATACATAATAATTTCATAATAATTTCAATGATGAAGTGTTATAACCCAATTAAAGGAAATTGAGTTATGAAATTCTTAACCACTTGGTAACTTTAGAGTCAAACCCCATTGGAGCAATTAATTAAAATTGAAACACAAAATACCATAATATATGAAGGATTCTTGTTATTAAATGTAAAATGGGAAGTATATACCCCATATAAAATAAATTAGTTGTATAGTAATAAAATATACTCTAATGAATGTAAATTGAGATGAAATTTCTTAAGTCTTTGGTAATCTCTAGATAAAAACCACTGGAAAGAGATAAACACATATGGATTTTTAAATCAAAATAAATTTGAATAAAAATAAATTAATGGGAGGTATATACACCATAAAACAGAAAGTAATTGGTGAGAATTGAATATGTATAATAGAAATAAAAATGAGGTGAGAAAACCCTTTCCTCGAGTCCAATATTTCCTTACATGTAATTTAATTTATCTACATTAAGATTACATAATTTATTTTTATTTCATAATGACCTTTTTATAGTGGTAATACCATATATATAAAAAAATTATTTTATTTATTTAATTATAATATATTTAAATACTAAATTAGTTATGTCCACGTAGGTCATTTTGAGAGCATTTGGTTCATTGTTTCAAAACGGATTTAGTGTGATGACTGTGGTTAAAGAAGTCATTATTTCAACATAAAAATAATTATAATAATAAAATAATTAACATATTTATTCTTAAATTGAACTTCTAAAACCAATTATGAAAAATGGTTATAAAAAATGAAGTATGTTATGATCACAGAGACGGTCAGTCGTATGTACGCTTGAGAAACATTTCCATTTTTCAATTATCATTTTCCAAAGAAGGTATATTTTATTATATAATTAAATAATCATAATAATATAAATTATAATATATAATTTATTTTAATACACTTATATATACCATTCTTTTTATTTGGTGTTGAAAAATGAATCACATCACTTTGTGGAGGCGGTAGTCCACATGTAAACAGATGACGTCATCAATTTTCATTGTAAGAAATAAATTGATTTATTATATTTTATGAGTAATAAATATTTAATTTATATAATTATTATTTCATTTATATAAAATGTATTAATTAAATTTAACCTTGTTATGTTTTGTGTAAATCCATAGTGAAAAAAGAATCATATGGCTTCTCGAGGCTGTAGTCTACTGTACACACGAGTGACATTATTGTATCCCACAGGGAATGGAAAGTAAAGATGTACATGTAATATAATTTTTAAAGAGGTAAAAATATTTTGAAAATATCATTTATAAACTCTATATACATCATTAAAAAAATCCATGAGATGTGATTATAGAAGATGAATGACATTGGTTCATGAGGTGATAGTCCACTATACACACAAATGATGATTTCATATCCCATTTTTTGGAAGTGGAGATGGATTTAGGTTATTAAAGTAAATAATAAAATAAAATTTTATGTTATATATGGGTGTTATTATATAATTATAATTTAAAAATATTTCAAGGATATGGATGAAAAAATAAAATAATGATCCTCAGTTAAGCACAATTCCTCTACTTCAAGACACCTCTTTAGGTAAGCATCAAAATCCTTCTTAGGATGAATTTATGATATAATTATGGGATATGAGTCTTGGGGTGAGAATTAAGAAATATATTAGGGAGTTTATTGGCTGATACAAAGGAATTTGAAGGTGTGAATAAGAGAGTATATGGGGTGGCCTTCAATAAGTGAGGTGGGTAGAACACATTTAATTTTTGAAAAGAAAAAGGTGTACCCATGTTTTTCACATGCCACAAGGCTCTAAAAGGGTCCATTATCAAGGATTAGACAGTATAAATTATAAATAGTTCTATAATTTTTTTATTAATGTTTTTAGGTCATTTTGACACTTATCTTTTGATTTTAACCCCTGATAATAATGTTTTCACCTTAACTAGAATAATTAATTTTTATTGTTTTCATTATTTATTATGGTAAAAATTAAGTTAAACATATTATATACTACAAATTATTATTATTAAAAATATTGAATCCATTTTATGAAATTAAACTCACATAATTGAAAAATGTTAATTTGAAACAAAAATTGCAGATGTGACCAAAAAACAAGTTTTCAAGAAGTGTATTTTCTGTGAGAAAAAAGATTTTATATTAACTTAGTGACTAATAAAAACAATTGTATGAATATAAATTAATATTTATTAATATAGAATATATAAATTTAATATAAATAATTCCTAATTATGGGTACTTAATTAATTAAAAAGGATAAACACTATGCACATTAAAATAGTTTTCAGAAAAATATCTTTTTTATAAAAAATATAATAAATTCCATAATAAAATTGATTAAAAATTTATCAAGTGGATTAAATATAAATTAATAATAGTTATTTTTATTGAATTGATATTCAAAAGATAATGGTAATTTTAAATTTCATTATTTATTGAAAATAAAATTCATTTTTATAAAAATATGTATTTTTACTTTTCACTAAAAGATAAATATTTTATGAAAAATATAAATATTCACCATAATTAAAACTTTATATTATTTAAAAAATTAATTTAATTTTATCATATAAATTTTATATAATATACAAAAATTAATTATAATATTTTTTCACAAAAAACAATAAAATAATTTTTGAAGGAAACATATTTTTGATTACGAAAAATACATTAATATAAAATGATTGATTATTTAAAAATCATTTATCAATAATTTATACAGATTAGAATATACAAATATATAATAAATTAATTAATACTATTCATACACACAAATTTAATTTTTTTTGGTTATAATGGATATAAATTTCATGGATCATTTATGCTTGGTGTTGGATGTTGAATATGCTTTTGAATATAGTTTTCTTTTCTAAAATATCAGGGTGTTACATTAGTTCATAAAAAATGTACAATTATGTACCAGAATTCACCCCCCAAATCATAGAGGTCTTAATCTCACCAAAATACCAAACTGTGGTGGCTTAAGGTGTAAGATAAAGAGGTTGTCTTTGGATATGGTATAAGTCACAATCGACCTATTTGAAGATTATTTCTTCTTGTACCACATTAATATATTCTTTTTGTAGGACCTCGAGACACCCTGAGAGGGGAGGGGTGAATCAATGTGTCAAAGTTTCTATTAAATTTGATGGATCTCGTTCCCACGTTGGTAGGAACTAGTCAAACCTATATGATGGATATGATCAGAAATAAAACATTCACATGAAAAGAGATGACACAACACATTTTACTTGGTTCACCACTAAGGGCTACGTTCAAGGAGCATACGCCGACAGGTTGTCAGTCGTACCTAATTCCACTATTTTTCACGAGTTGTGGATTATAGATGTTCGGGAACAGTCACTCTGTCCCTGGCTCATTGCCTTTACAAATGTTCAGGGATAGCCCACTGCGTCCCTCAGGTCACACCCGTTGAATCCCCCTAGCTCACTCCCTGGGGTGAAGTCCCAGTTAGTTTATAGATGTGAGTATCTCTTAAATATATTTTCATTGAAGTATTTGCCTCTTCTTAGCATGAGAATATACTTGAATTGAGGACCGGTAATGGTGCACTTGATACCACTGAACCACTAAACTGGATAATCAAAAACACACAAACAGGTAATATTAAAGATTTTGTGCAACACCAACCCTTTGCGTGAAATATCTCACTGTTGTGAGAAATACTTAACATTGGCACGGAAAATATTTCTCACAAAAACCTCCTTTATATGAAGCTTTACACGCATCACTTTTTTCACACATCTTGGGCTTTTCTACAAAGTTCGGAGTTTTTCACGCAACCACAGATTTTTCACGCAATCTCTGCATTTTTTTTCGCAACTCCAGATTTTTCACAAAATACCAGGGTTTTTCGCGCAACTCCCTTAACATGAAAATTTTAAGTGCATCAGACCATGAATATTCTCTATTTCTTCAAACGTACGGAATGAGGGGGGTCACCTCTTATTTATAAGTGTGTTAGACCCCCACGTCCAAAACCCCCCGGGGCGCGAAAAACCGCTCATTTGGCGCGTAATATTTCACACAGGTACCGTTTTTCATGCACATCTATATATTTTTTACACAGCCCATGCCTTTTCCATTTTTCAAAATTCTTATTACGAAACACTCTTTGCGCGAAAAAAACTCGATCCTCTATTTCGCACACCGTGCTGTTTTTTGCGCCAAACACAAAAATTTCGCACACAACCATCCTTTTTCATGCACCACTCCCTCTTTGCGAGCACCTCATTTTTTCAACAATACATGTCTTCATTTTCCAATTTTGAGGCCAAAAAATTTGGCAAATACTGGAAAATGACGCCACCTTCAATATAGTATTCTTGTTGAACTATAAGATCACATTACTGGCACATATTATGAACTTCCACTAAGGATAGACAACAAACACAAACCATACTCCAATTCATGTATAGAACGACCTTGGTTCCAACACATTAATCATGATGAAAAAATTACATCATTATATTATATATACATAGATTTTATTATGAATATATTGAAACCATTTTTCATCTACTTTTCCATCATATGGGAAAAGAATATATCACTCGTGCATACTTGTGAATTACCAACTCCTTGAAGAAATTTGTTTTGTTTTCCATCACCACATCTCATGGATGTTTACTATGATAGATTTAACTAATAAATACTATATTAATTATATAATTATAATTATATAAATATTATATATCATCTACTTTATAACCATTCTATCCTTTAAAAAATGATACCGTTGTTCATGCGTATGTGTGGACTAACCCCTTCATGAAGTGATGCAATTCGTTTCTCATCACCACATAACATGAATGATGTGTAAAAGATCATTTAATGATATAATATATTATTTTTGAAATAATAATAAGTAATTTAATATAAAATAATACTTTGTTTTCTTCATAATTGTTGAAAAATGGAAACATTAATCACGTATATGTACGTCCTACCGTCTCCATGATTGTAACATAGTTCATTTTCAAAAACATATTTAATGTTTTGTTTTAAAAGTATTATTGATAAATAAAATTTATCATTATTTAACTAATATCATTCAGTAGTTGATGAAATAATGACCACTTTGACCATAGTAAACCCACTAAAGTCATTTTCGACATATGAGACAATTACCATTAAAACATGAGAAATAAATTTAAATGATTAACTAATTGAGTATAACATAGAAATAAATTATATAAAATGAATAATAAGCTTAAAATTGGTTATTGAGAAAGTTAAATCTTACCTTAAGTTTATTATTATATAATATAGAGAACATACGTGATGAGTCATTCTGAGGGAAAATGATTTTTTAACATAAAACCCCATTTTAAATGTTTTAAAGATTTATTTTCCATATATTTTTCACCCAGATAAACTTTCTTATAACTATTTTATTGACGTATTTATATGGGCATAAATAAATAATTAAGGAAATTTATATTTCTTTTTACATTATTTCAAAGGTTTTCAAAATACATATTTTTATCATTTTTACAAAGAGTCAAAAAGAATGATAAATTTAAACATATATTATGTGAATGTATTTTCCCAATTCCATATCCATTATATGATATTTCAATTACTTTAAAAAAAACATGTTCCATTTAAAGAAAAATATAATTCGTTCTATTATGGGTATTTTAGTTATAAAATGTGGATTATAATAGGAAATTGTATTTTTATTTTCAAAAATATTTTTCATATAGGTTCATAATTTTTTTTGTGGTTTTAAGATGAAATGGTGCAAGATTAAAAGGTTTTATTTATGATATGGTACATGATAATTATATATGATAATGGGTGATCCACATTTTTAAATGTTTTTCTATTGTTTCAAAAATGTGTAAGATCTATGAATAAGAAAAGTTAAAATTCATTAATATTTTTTATGAAATGATTTTTTTAATTTTTAATTTTTTATATTATTGTAAAAATAAATATGAAGTAGAATTTTACACTTTGTAATATATGTGTTTTTTATGTAAGAGTTGTGATAAAATTATCTAAAACTCTAAACCAAAAATATATTTAGGAATAAAATAATGTAAATTGTAGTGTAAATAAACTATATTGTGTAAATTTTAAGGTTACGTCCTTATAGTTGGTATCAGAATAATGGTTTAGATAAATTAAGGGTTATAATAATGTTACATAAATAACCTTAGGAGATTCTACTTTATTGTTATGTTGAAATTATATAGAATTTAAATATTACCATGTTTATTAATCTAATATATATCTATTTAGACTGATTTTAATTAGTGGAAACATGGAAGCTAGATTAAGAAGTTATAGAGAGGATAATTCCACTCCTAATCTACATCCTAGAATGGATGGAATTGGAACCCGTAAATGTTTTATAGTTATAGATCAATTGAAGTAGGTTATATATGGTGGTGGAATCCATGTTAGATAGAAACATGAATTACTATAGAGGAACATATCGACATGTGATAATTTTATGAAATATCATCCTTTTTATTTTTTTAGAACTTCAGATGGATCAATACTCTGAAAAAATATTCAAATTCAGGGGATGTTCATAATTTCAAATGATAACTCTTTATATTTATCATTTTTATGGTGAAGCTTCGCGATCATGGTAATTAGTTAAAAATACCATAAATAGAAGAACATTATTCTATGGAATGGAATAAATTTAAGAATATTTTACGGATGAAATGTTTCCTTAAAGATGTTCAACTTAGGATGGATAAAAAATTATTTGAAATTAGGCAAGAAGAAGATTTGGTAGCATAATATGAAGATAATTTTATAGGATTGTCTAAGAACACAATGAATTTTACTCAATACATTGAAAGTAGAATTTTATTGTTTTATAGAGTATTGAAATTGATTTTATGAAAATAATTTTCCTCATAAGAATTTATAATTTATGATAAAGTTGTTTATTATGTAGAGGATTTTTATATGGGGTTTTCTAACACTTATATTCTATAAGATGATAAGAGTAAGAAATAGTCTAGGTAGAAATTAAATGAGAAGAATATAACTAATAAGTCTATTATTAATCCCCCAACATGATCAATGTGTTGTAAAAATTTTCATATAATGTATGAAATAATATAGGAAGTGTTATTGATGCGGTAAGATTGGTCATAAATCTTGTGATTGTGATGAAAAGATTCCTGAATAATCCATTAATGTGGTAACAGATTTCCACCCAATGGTGAGATTTTTTAATTTCAATGCGTTGGGAAATTATGATAATGTCCTTTTAGAGTTAGTTACTGAAAGGAACTATAGTGGGATCCTTGAAATGATTAGTAATTTTTTGGAACTTAGTGCAACAGGTTGGATGACGTAGGTCGTCACTCAAAGGAGGAAGTAAATTTGACAACTTATTTAAGGTATTTTTAAAAAATGAAATAAAAGTGAATAATAACACTACATGAAAGGATGTGGGTTTTTTTACCATTCGTAAAAATAGAAAACGTTTTCGGGAAGAAGATTGTATAATATTTTTGTTATCTTTTTTGAAATAAAGTTTGATTAAAAAACATAAAAAGAACACGTTTTTTAGATAATATTTAAAAGTCGTAATCTATATAACACTACATATTCATTTACTAATAATAATTAGGATTTAAATTAATATACACTTAATTATGATCCCCTAATTGTTTAACCTCCAAAATCTTTGAGAATTAACTTTACCACAATGATGAATAGAATTTAGCCCCTTTCTATATTTGAAACATGTAATCACATCTCCAACTTTGATTAATGTTCTAAGGATAAATTTTGGTCAGTGTAAAATTATGAAACTTGTCTATTGTGGAAAATGGGGATAAATTGAGCTTAGAGATAATATTTTAACTCTATAAATTTATCCAACATGGTCTTGTTTTACCGATTAAGTTTGTGCTCAGAAAATTTACACAAATTCTCGACCTCATGTGCTTTTGTGTTAATTATTCAATTTCATACATATTTTATAATAATTTTAAAACTCAATTAATATATCATATTAAGTGAATTTCATTAGCTCATTTATTCAAAATAAATAAATTAAGAATCTTAGAGGTAGATCAATTACTGAAAATAACTATGCTTCCATGGGAATTGTAGTCATCGTAGAAACGTTTTGCATGTGAAAAGGTCTAAAAGGGTAAAACCCAATTTTGTTTCTACTCATGATTCCAACCCAATTGTGAATATTAATGAAGAAATAAATGGAGGAAAACTAGGGAATAATGAATTAAATATAAGAAATAGAATAGGAACAAATATGTTTATTATACAAACATAAATATTACAAAGGAAGAAAGAGAGGAAGGCTTCGATGAATGGATCATTTCTCCAAGTGATCCACCTATCAGTATATAGAGTTACATAACCTCTAAAGTGAGTATGGGACTACTCTATGACTATAAAATAGTAGCACCTCATTTCTACTCTGAACTTCCAAATGGGGTTCCCAAGGTGTCAATTTATAGCCAAAATGGGGCGTGATTTTGGGCACCCATTTTTCAAGACACCACTTGTGTATCAGTTTGGAGTTGGTAAATGGAATTATCTTAAGTTGGACAAAATATAACACTTGTATGCCATCATCATGTATATCTCCATTTCATAAGTGGTGGCTAATGGAGGATGACAATGCGATATATGGCCGAAATACTGAACCAAATCATTGACTTCATGTAGATTATGTCCCATGGAAAGATAAGATAAAATGGACACCTTAATGAATGAACTGGGCTTCATCCACTTGAGATGAGTGGTATCCCATGATGTTTGAGAGCATTAAACAATGTTTCATCCCCTTTAGAAGTACATATTTTGAGCAATGATCAAAACAATATACAGATTTACTTGGTCTTCCATGCAGTTTTTCCCATTTCACTTCTAGATCATCTCTGACCCTCCAAGTCACCTCCTCCTATAAAGAAATCACCAAAACAAGAATAATTTCCCATTTTAATAGTGATAAACATTTAATAATTGAATCAAATGATATGTGAAATTTGAGATAATATTTGTAATTTTAAATATAAAACACGTTTAAAACAGTGATGTAGGGGGAAAATAAAGTAGTGAATTGTGATGCGATCACACCCCCACACATACCCTTTTGCACTCCTAGGTAAATCCTCATATCATTTTTTCTAAAAAAATTTGGCAATTAAACATCAATATCAAATCAAAAGAAATTTTAAAACACATATCCCTGGGTTCCAAAAATTCTACACCAAGAAACAAAAGATATTATGCCTCATAAAAAACTATTATTTAAAGTTATCCATTTATATCATTCAATATATTTCCACTTAATTTATCCTCCTATGCATAAAATACATACCACACTTGAATTTTCTCTTGTCTAAAAAATTTCAATTTTTTAGCAATTTCTTTCTCATCCAAACTCATAAAAGGGTTATCATAGGATTGATAAATTCCATGATCACCACCTAATGGGAGTCTAGGACATATGTTTATTAGGAGGACGTTTATAGATTTTTATTTTGATTTTGGTTGGTAGGATTTAGATGTGAAAAGTTATGAGGCTGAATGAGGAGGGATTGAATCTTTTTGAAGAAAAATTCCATTAATATAATTTTCACTTAAATATTGTCTCCTCCTCAATCCCTATAACATCAATTAATGTTGAACATCCTGAAAAATAAAGGAATGTGAACACCATTCAACATTTAAGTATTAAAAAATTAAATCTTCTCAAACATGATTTTATTGAAAGCTCCAGATAGGAACAACTTTCTCCCTCAATTTGACGCTCCAGAAAGGCACAACTTCACTTATCATGAATTCTCAAGAAAAGTCACAACTTTCAATAAAATGATTTTATTTGGTAGTAAAGAAATATCTTCAGAATTTAATTTTCCACCCAAAGTATAACATAATGTGGTAGCACAATAGAAGATGGATTCCCCCACACTTAAGTTCGACAAGATTATGCAATTTCACTTCAAGAGTTGGTTTTGAGGAGAAAGTTTTATTCTATTGTGCCTAACCTAACTAGATGTTCATGGATTCTAAGAGCTACAAGGATTAAATGTTCCAGGAAGGCCATTATAAAAAGGATTCTTTGAAATAGGGGATTTAATACCAAACAAATACCGTAAATATTTAATCATAATCACCTCAAACCATCATTTTTTTCTAGTAATAATCAAATTCTCATTAAATAAAGCATGTTTTGGTTCTCTATCGAAGTCAGGTAAATGTAAAGAACATGAAAATAATGGTTTAGACGCCCCATTGTAAAGTGATTTCAAATATAAAGATAGTGATATGTGGCATGGGATTAAAAAATCATAGTACATTTCATGAAATTAGTAAAGATTTGAACTTGAAACAAAGTTATTTTCATCATTCATTTAATATTAGTTTCATGAGATAAATTGTTTCACTTATTGATATGGATTTCAAATTCATGATGAGAATAATTTTAGCTCAATAGTTTCAAAAGCGTGCAAAAAATTGATAAATAAACACAAAAAATTTGGAAAACACACAATTCATTTTCTAAAAACATTGAAAAATAGGAAAAAAATTTAAATTACTAAACTAAAAGGTTCTCTAACACACACATAAAATATTGCATTGTCCTAAATTTGAACCCATGAGATGATATGTGAACATGATATTTGAAATTTTAAATATGACAAAGAATAATGAAGTGAAAGGTTTAGGAACATCCTGATATGCTCAAGTGATTATGGGGTCATGTAATGTGATGAAATCCAATGTATCCGTAGGAAGTCCCTCAATGTATTTATTCAAACATTTACCATTGACTGTAAAGCTCTTTCCAGTGTCCTCTTGTGTGATCTCCACTACACCATAAGGAAAAACATTAGTCACAACATAAGGACCTAACTATCTGGAATGTAACTTACCAGGCATCAGCTTCAGCTGTGAACTGTAAAGAAGGACTTTCTCTCCAACATGAAACTCCTTTTGTTGGGTCATTCTATCATGAGCTAATTTTAATCATTCCTTGTATATCCTTGAGTTATAATTCCAATACAACGGAATCTTCTCAAGCTCTTGAATTTTGCAACTTCCATTGGATTCCAACTTGTGCCCAATCCATGTTTCATTTCATTATATCCCAATAAGCTTGATGCTCAACTTCCACGGGGAGATGAAAAACTTTCCCAAAAACAATCCAAAATGGTTACATACCAATGGGTGTCTTGTATTCTCTCCTATAATCCCAAAGAACATCATCCAAGCACTTGCTTGAATGTTTCTAATTTGGCTGCATGATTTTCTCCAAAATTTGATTCAACTCCCTTTTTGAATCCTCATCCTGAAAATGTTTTTGAGGTTGGTATGGTGTTTATGTTTTGTGTGTCACCCCATACTTCTGAAGAAGGGAAGAAAGATTATGACTGCAGAAGTGTGTCGCTTGGTCACTGATGAGGGCCTTAGGTACTCCAAACCTGCAAGAAATCTGGGCTTTGAAAAAGTACACAACAACATGAGAATTATCAGTTTTAGTGGCCTTATCCTCTACCCATTTACTCACATAATAAATAATAAAATATAAAAAAAATAAATGAACTAGGAAAAGTACCCATAAAATTGATTCCCCATAAGTAAAAAATCTCATAAAATAGTATGGGTTGTTGGGGCATCTCATATCTCCTAGAAATGTTCCCAGTGTGTTGTCAACGAGAAAATAACATATAAAACACTTGGGCATCGTGGAATATGCTAGGTAAATATAATCTAGAGTCTAAAACTTTCCTAGCTGTCTATTGGGGTCCAAAGTGTCCACCACAAGAAAGTGTATGACAAAAATGTAAAATAGACTCCACCTCATGATCAGGAACACACCTCCAAATAACATGGTCACTACACATGATCCTTAGATATGGATCATCCCCAACATAAAATATTGACTCAATATTTAAATTTTGGACTTGATATTTGTTTAAATTTTGTAGGAATTTTAGAGGAAACAAGGTAGTTAACTAAATCAGAATACCAAGGACGTGTACCTGAGATGCAATATAGATGCTCGTTAGGGAAAGTGTCCCAACGTTGTACCTGGTCCAAGGTTTCATCCTCCAGTGTGTGAGTAAGCTTACTCAAGTGGTCTGACACCATTTTTTCTGAGCCCTTATTTTCATTAATCTCAATGTCAAATTCTTGAAGAAGGAGTATCCATTGGATAAGATGGGGCTTTACATTTAGCTTCTTCAAGTAGTACCTCAGAGCTGCATGGTCAGAAAAAACAACTAATTTAAATCCAAATAAATATTAACAGAATTTATCTAACGAAAATATGACAACAAGAAAGTCATTTTACAAGGCTATATAATTTGATTGGGCCAAATAAAATTTCTTCTATGCATAGGTAATCACATTTGAATGTCCCTCCACCCTCTGAGATAAGACAATTCCAACTGCGAAGTTGGAGGCGTCATACATAAGCTCCAAAGGAATCTCCCATCATGGGGGATGTATAATCAGTGTAGTGTTCAGACACTTGTGTAGCTCATCAATGGAAGTTCTACATGAATCATCAAAAACAAAATCAGAATCCTTTTGAAGTAATTGGGACATAGGTTGAGTAATCTTACTAAAATCATTTACGAAGCACCGATAAAATCATGCATGCCCTAGGAATGATCTAACATCATGAACTCATGAAGGTTATGGTAATGATGAAATAATATCTACCTTAGATCTATCAACATCTATACCATGTTTTGACACTACATTCCCTATGAAAATGCCTTTCTCTACCATGAAATGACAATTTTCAAAGTTCAAGACCATATTCTTCTCAACACAACGATTCAACACATTTCCCAAACTAAATAGAAATTCATCAAATGAGGATCCATACATTGTAAAATCATCCACAAAAACCTCCATGAAGGTCTCAATAAAATCATAAAAAATAATCACCATGCATCTCTGGAAGGTACTTAGGGTGTTACGAAGTCCAAATGGAATCCCCTATAGGCAAATGTGTTATAGGTATTGGTGGATGCAGTCTTCTCCTGATCCTATAGATCTATAGGAACCTGAAAATAACTAGAAGATCCCTCCAAGAAACAATAATGTGTCTTTCCAGCTAGTCTCTCAATAATTTGATCAATAAATTTGAGGGGGAAGTGGTCCTTGCGAGTGGATTGATTTGGGTTCCTATAATAAATACACACACAAAAACTATTTTTCACCCTCATTAGAACTAACTCATCTTTTTCATTTTTAACAACAATAACCCCACTTTTTTTAGGCAATACCTGAATAGGACTCACCCATTAGGAATCTGAAATTGGATAGATTATACCTGCCTTGAGAAATTTTTCAACTTATTTTTTAACAACCTCCAAAAGTGTTGGATTGAGTCTCCTTCGTTACCACCTAACTAGTTTAGCCACATCTTCTAAAAGAATCCTATGCATGAAAATAGAAGTTCTAATACCTGATATGTCACCCAAGGTCCACCCAACATCCCTAATGTTCTCCATCAAATAGTTGAAATGTTTTCCTTCATGTTAAAGAAGATATTTTTATTAATTATAATAAGTAATTTCTCACCACTTAACAAGTATGAGTATTTTAGATTGGTGGTAATGGCTTGAGTTCCAATGTAGGGGGAGGTGTATGTATGGAGACATCAATGGAATTGAAATATTTTCACAAAGATAATCAGTATCAAAATAGAAATCATTACATTCAGAGTATAAAACATCAAATCCATTAGCATACTCAACATCCATGTCATAATTAGAGTTCACATGATCAAAATCAGAATATGATTCCATTTCAAAATCAAATATAAAAGAGTCATGTTCATTAGAAATATGTGTGGAAGTACACATATATATAAACTAGAACCAATACTAATAATCACTCCAATCATAGGGCAATCAAAATCCATGGGGTTTTTAATGATGGTTCAAAATAGGAGATAAAAAAAGTAGAATGGACCTCTGAGGAGTACTTCATGGAATCCATAATATTAAATATCAAAACTACATTTCAAAACTCCATGGAAAGTGTAACCTCATGAAAATTTATGATTGTTTTTGTAGTTTTTAGGAAGGGCCAACCTATGATAATTGGAGCACGAGAACATACCTGATCACCCTCCATCAAAAAACATCAAAATTTTGTGGAAAGATCATGTCTCTTACCCAAAAAAGTACATCCTCAAGGACTCCAATTGAATATTCTATAACTCTATATTCTAACTATACCACTACCCTTATGGGCTTCTACTCACCAACATGAATAGAAGAAAATACAGAGTGAAGCCTTACATTTATGGGAGCTCCTAAATAACATAAAGCATTAGAAAACTATAACTCTCCTATGGTGCATGGGGGGATGAATGTGCCTGGATCCTTGAACTTTGTTGGAATTACTTGGGTTAATGTACTGAGTGCTGAAACATTATTTCCATGTTTGATCCTCTCATTTCACTTGATCCCTCTTCGATTGGTACAATTTTATTTTAAGAATTTCACATACCTTGGGATCTTCTTAATGTCCTCAATAAAGGGGATGTTTATCTCCACATGATTGAATGTGTCCAAAACCTCATTCTGCATCGCCTCCTCAGCCATCTTCTTGGTTTGTACAAATCTGCTTGGAAATGGAAGGGGTTTAGTAGGAACATTAAAAATATTTTTCTTACCTTTATATTTCCCCTTAGATTTCTCATAAGTTTGTATGGAATGGGGCTTCTGCAGAGTTGAGGTGAATCCCGGTGGAATGATAGATGAAGATGTATCAGTTGTTTGGTTCCCACATCTCAATGAGATGACACTGACAATACCCTTGGGATGTGGAGTTGGTTGGGAAGTTATATTTCACAAATTTTTACTTACCAGTTCATATAGGGAAGTGGAAGTATGGATAATATATGTCATCAAATCCCTCAACTCTAAACATTTACTCTTCATATCAATTTATTGATTAAGAAAAATTTGTTTCAAAATGTTATTAGTGTTTGAATATACCTTTTATTGAGAGTTCAATTGTTGTTTACTTGTTGGTGCTTGAGATTCAAATCAATTTTTGGGTTGGTGGAAACCTTGTTGGTATGTTGGATGATTCTGGATGTTTTCCTGTTGTCCAGATGCATACCTTATGTATGATTGATCATTCCATCCTTGTTTGTATGTTAGGGAAAACGAATTAAGTTTATTTTTTTTGTTATGGTTGCTGTTGCTACTAATATTGTCTCCCAGGAAAAATTGTTGAACAATATTTTTTTTCCTGTAGTTGGGGAAAAAATTAGTTGGGTGTTTTGTCTCAGGGAAAATGCCACAAGGCCTTGAAATAGAGGGACGTGATGTATTTTGACCTAATGCAATCTGCCTCACCATAGTGTTCAATCCTTCCATCTTTGTATGAAACAAATTACTATCAATTAAAGAAGGACTTACCTAATGTACTCCTCGAAGATGTGGTGTACCTCGATCACCAAATTGTTGAGATTTTTGGGCCATCTTGCCAATCAATGCACGTGAATCTATTAGTGTCTTTTTCACCAATGCTCCTCTATCAACAACATCCACCATGATCATCTCTATAGATGTGAGTTCTTCATATATGTATTTGGTGAGGAGTTTCTCACTGATTTGGTGATGTGGGTATCTTGCACACAACTTCTTAAATCACTCTCAGTACTCATAAATTGACTACCCATGTGCTTGATTGATCCCAGATATCTCCTTAAGAATGGTATTTGTCCTTGATTCTAGAAAAAATCACTATAAGAGAAGACATTTCAAATCGTTCCAACATGTTACATCTTAAGGTTGTAAATAATACATCCCATATTTAGTAGCTCCATCATGTGAAAATGGGAATGCCCTTAGTTTTATTTCATCTTCAGAAACATTTCCTAGTTTTAAGGTTGAGAAAAATGCAATAAACTCTTTAATTTTATTATTGGTATCCTCACCAGAGAGGCTGTGAAATTATGGAAGTAGGTGAATTAACCCAGAATTCAGTTCAAAGTCCGATTTTTGATTTGGGTCTGAAATATAATTTGGTTGATAGTCAATATCAGGTGCAGCCAATTCTCTAATGGTTATATTAGGTTCATTTCCATTATTTTCATCCATTGGTTCTTTTTTATTTTTTTATTTTAAGTGTTTCCAATTTCAATGTTCATGGAGTGGAAAAATTTTCCAACTGTTTGAATGTTGAAACTTTCTATAGACTGAAAATGACTGATTCAAGCCCTAATGTGGTGTTCAATCTCAGGGTTAAGATCTAAAATATCCTCAGGATTAGTTCATGTCATAAATCAAATAAAAATAAAAGGAAGGAAATTGGACCATAATAAAAATTAGAATTTTGAGATTACAATCCAAAAAGAAGAATAAGAAAATAAAATGAGGAGAGAGAAAAAAATTTAGAATTGGTAAAGAAGGAAGAAAGAAGAGAAGAAGAAATTAAAATGTAAAATAATATATATATATATATATATTTAATTGGTTGAAATAATTACTTACCTCTCCGGAAACAATGCCAATTTGAAAGGCACTATCGTGGGCACCCTCAAATGATTAGTGATTTTTCAGGTACTTAGGTGCAATATAGCGGCTGACCAAGGTCATCTCTCAAAGGAGGAAGTAAATTTTACAACATAATAAATGTATTTAAAAAATATAACATAAAATGGAATAATAACACTACTTTAAATGATATGGAGGGTTTTTAACATTCATAAAACCAGAATAAGTTTTCTGGAAGAAGAATGTATAATATTTTTGTTTTTATTTTTCAAATGAAGTTCGATTAAAAAGACACAACAAGAAGATGTGTTTTAGACAATATTAAAAGGGTGTAATCGATCTAACTCTACACATTCATTTAATTTTTAATAATTATCATTTAAATTAATATCCACTTAATTATGATCCCATAATTTTTTAACCCCCAAACCCTATGACAATTAACTTTACCACAAAGATGAAGATAATAAAGCCTCATGCTATCTTTGAAACATGCAATCACAACACCCTGCTTTGATTTATGTTCTAAGGATAACTTATGGTCAGTGGTAAATTAAGGAACATGTCCATTATCAAAAATGATGATTAATTGAGCTTAGGGATTATATTTTAACACTAAAAATTTATCCCGAGTGGTCTTGTTTTACCGATTTAGTATGCACTCTCACAATTTACAAAAAATCTCGAGCTCACATGTTTTTATATTAAATGTTCAATTGATTACTTAGTTTCTTCTAATATAAAAACTAAATTCATAGATCATATTAAGTGAATTACATTATCAAATTTATTAAAAATAAATAAATAAAGATTCTTAGAGGTAGATCGATTACTAAAAAGAACTACGCTTTCATGGGTGGTGTAGTCATTGTAGAAACGTTTTTCATGTGCAATGGTTTAGAAAGGGTAAAAACAAATTTCATTTATACTATTGATTCCAGACCAATTAGGAAGATTAAATAAGAATAAAATAGAGTAAAACATGGGAATAAAGAAGAAAATATACGAAATATAAGAGTAATAATGATGTTTTTTATGAAAACATAAATATTAAAAATCTAGAAAGAGATGTAGGATTCAATGAAAGTATCCTTGCTTCAAGATGTACCCCTATGATTATTGGGAGTTCCAGAACCTCTAAGGTGGTGGGGGGACTTCTCTATGACTCCATAATTGCAGCACATCACTAAATGACCTAACTTCTATATGGGGTGCCCATGGTGTCAATTTATAGACAAAATTGGGAGTGATTTTAGGCATCCGGTTTTTGAGATACCAGTTGGGTTTCAGTTTGGAGTTGGTAAATTGAATTCTCTCAAGTTGGAAAAAATATAAAAGTAATAGTTCGATATCTTGAATATCTCCATGTAAAATTTGGTGTCCTATGGATGATGAAAGTGTGAGATATGGACAAAATAGAGAACCAAATCCTTGACTTCGTGCAGATTCTGTCCCCTGAATAGATTGGTTCTAATGGACCCCTTAATGAACGAATTGGGATTCAGATCCTTGAGATTAGTTGTAGATCATGATGTTTTGGAGAGGAAAACGAAATTTTATCCCATTTTAAATCACTGAGATTGAGACATGTGAAAAATAGTGTACCAATTTCTTTGGGCTTCTATGAAGTTTAGACCATTTCTCTTCTGGATCATCTCCAACCCTCCAAGTCACCTCCTCATATAAAGAAATCATGAAAACAAGAATAATTTCACTTTTTAATAGTGATAAAAATTTAATAATTGAATCAATTGGGATGTGTAATTTGAGATAATATTTTTAATCATAAATACAAAACTAGTTTAAAACATTGATGTAGGGGTGAAATAAAGTTGTGTATTGTGATGCGATCCGTTATATTGCGTGAAAATCATCAATATTGACATAAAAAATCTGTGGAAAAATATTTTTCTAATTATATGACTTTTGATGGTCCAAATAATAAAATGGTTGCAGTTACATTACATATTTATTTGAATTATATAAATGCAATGTTTGACTTGATATCTTCACATTCTTTATTTAGGAGAAATTTTCAATTTTAATTGGAATATCACCTCATGAGTAGAAGATGGTTTTTTGGAAAAAAATTTGGGTAAAAATATTAAGGTAAAAATGATTATAGGAATCATCATATTGTTATTGGTGGGATGGTCCTTCCTAAAAAATATTTTTTAACATCAATAATGCAGCTTGATGTTATTCTTAGTATAGAATAAATTTTAGATTATAATTCTAAGATAGATTTTAGAGCTAATAAATTTATATTTAATTATTTTATACTTTTGATAACATATAAATAAGCTAAAAAAATTATTATAAATGTTATTTAAAGTTACCAAGATCATGTCGTTGAAAGGAAATAAATTGTTTTGATTAATGATGTGGCTATAGTGAATCAATACATAGAAGTATTTAATAATTATTTTTTGGGTGTTATTCTTCATTGGGTGGTTTAGTTTACTATTTACATAGTGCCTGATGCTAATTCAATTTCAGAAACCCCTTATTAAAATTTCCATATATAAGTCTTTTAAATTATAAAATATTTTCAAGATTTTCTTGATAAGGGGGTTTTCATTCAAGCACATCACATTAGGGTGTCCCAATTTTATTTCATAAAATTATAGTTGGTTAAATAATACTTTTCATTAATTATATAGACTTGAATAAAATCACTATTAATAATAAGTATCCTCTACCTTCTATCGATGATTTTTTTGATCATATCTAGGGAGAATATTAGTTTTTGAATATTGATATGATGTCAGGGTTTCATCAGTTTAAGTTAAAGGAGCAAGATATTCCAAAGACTGTGTTTTAAGCTAGATATGGGATTTATAAGTTTATGGTTATTACCTTGGGTTTTTCTAATTAATCAGTTGTTTTAATGGGATTTATAAATAGATTTATCCATGACTATTTAGTATGTTTTAATATTTATTGTAAAAAAATTATTTCCTCCAGAATATTTTTTCTATAGATGACATAATTGTGGATCCAATTAAAACTAATGTTCTTAAATAATTACCAATTCCTAAAAATTCCATATAGATTCATAGTTTTCATATATTCTATGGTTACTACCATTGATATTTTGAGAAATTTGCATTATTTTATTGCACACATACTAAATTAACTTGAAAAGGAGTTAAATTTATCGGGACAAAATATTGTAATGATTATTTCTAGGAACTATAATAATGATTGGTAAATGATTTAGTTTTAGAAAAACCCTCTAAATGTTGTAAATTTATCATCTACAATGATGCCTCATTAAGGTTACATGTTTTGTTATGGTGTATAACGATAAGGTAATCGATTATGCTTCACATTAACTAAAACGTCATGAGTTAAATTATCCTACACAAGACATGGAATTAATTGATATGGTTTTTTAATTACAAATTTAGATGTATAATTTAAATGGAGTAAAGTCTAGAATATATAATGATCATCAAATTTTGATGTATATATTCAATTAGAAAGATTGGAACAAGAGGTAGAGAATATGGATGGAACTGATTAATGGTTATGACAACATTAATCATTACTATTTTACAAGGAAGGAAAAGTGGGAAATGTTTTCAATTAGAAAGATAATGATAAATTAACCATATTTTTTATGGAACATATACCACTGGTTGATGATTTGATGAATTTTGGACTAGAAAATTTGGATGCATAAATTTTGACTATTTAATTTTATGTTTTAGTACAATCATCTGAATAAAAAAGTATAAATCAATCTTAGAAGGAGGATAATGTTTTAGAGGAAAAGGTCGAATCTCTTAATAAGGGTGAGGTACTCGTGTTTAATTTTGACAGAGAATGTGTTACCATGTTTAGAAAGATATTAGGTATACCTTTTGATTCCCAATTAATGATATAATTATTGATTAAATCTCATAGTTCCATGTTTTTGATTAATCAAGAATGAACTATTATATAAATAAACCTTAGGGTGTATTACCAATGGGATGGAATAAAAATAGATAATGTTGACTTCACTATGAAAAGTTTAACTTTTCCAGTGGATAAATTTGAATGATAATTACTGAAGGGGATTTTTAATCCTTATCTAATTCTAGATTGGAAATGAGAAAATATAAACATGGATTTTATGGTGGTACTAATATAGAAATATTGAGGTAATAAATGTGATTTTTGTTATTGTTTATGGTATAAATAAATCTTTAAATGTCCTTACCATTATAGATACTACATATTTAGATCATCTTTCTAGACTATATTATAATTAGATATCCTAGTTAGCTGGATTTTTTCTCCCTATTATATTTGTTTTTTAACCCAGTTTTACTTCTACTTTTTTGAAAGGATTTTAGAAGTCATTAGGTACTATATTAAATATTATTACAGATTTATTCCCTCAATTTGATGAAAAACATGAGAAAACTATTTATACCTTGATTGGCATGATTCATGGTTATTAAATGGATTAATAGGTTAGTTTGGACAAAAGCCTTTTATTATTTGAATTTTCTTATAATAATATTTTTTCACTCTAGTATATAAATGAAACCCTTAGATGAATTATATGGAAAGAAGTGTTAGACTCTAGATTATTGGGATAAAGTAGGTGAAAGGAAGTTATTGGGACCAGATTTAAGAAAATAAATGGTTGAAAATATGAATATTATTCAATAACATATAATGATGGATCAAAGAAGGAAGAAATGATATACAGGAAAGATCTTTCTTTCGAGGTGTGTGATAATGTTTTTCTTAATGTATATGCATGTAAAAGATTTATGTGTTTTGTTAAAAAAGGAAAATTATTCCTTTATTTAACTAGATCATTTGAAATCCTAGACAATATTTTATCAAATTCTTAGAGAGTCTCCCTACCTTAAATTTTATCTTAGGTACATAACATATTTCATTCTTCATCGTTATGAAAGTATCTTCTAGATGCATCTCATGTATTAATCACCAAATTAGTTTAGATAAAATAAAAACATTCCTACAAGTAATAGGAAATATGTATTATTATCTATTAAGAGAATTTCTTTTATAATAAAGTAATTCATCATGTTTTTTCTGTGGAATAACCATATTGTTGAAAAAGAAATATGGGAATCATAAAAATATATGACGGAAAAATAATTATTTTTATTTATGTAATGAATAAACTTATAAGGATAAAATTTATAAAAGGGGGTAGAATATAACAACCCAAGTATTGTTAAGAATTACTTTCATTCATCAATAATATTAATTAATAATATTTTATATAGTTATATTAATTATGAGGATATTAAGTAAATTTTCAAGGAAAATAGGTAATAATTTTATTCGTATCAAATTAATTTCCACGTATAATATAGTTTTGTTTAAAATTTTGATGTCATTATTTTAGGAATTTAATTTTTCAAAATTATCATATTTTTTGAAATCAACATATCAAAATTATCTTATAGGTGAATTTTTTATTTTTATGCAAAAAAGGATTTTGATGTAAATAGTGAAATACAAATATTTTTATTAAATTATACATTATTTTTATTAATTAAATTAATTTAAAATTACAATTTCATATTAAATTAGAATTAGTATTATTTAATTATAAATATTAAAATTAATTATATTGGAATAGTTATTATACCATATTCTAGTATATGTTCTTAAAAACTAATTTTTCTCAGCACTGTTTTCATTTCTTTTTGAATTTTAATCTTAAATTAATTTGTATCACTTATAAAATTAAATCATGAAAAAATATTCCATGTAAATAATCAAGTGTTTCAAATTTTTTAAATAGGTCCATTTTATTTTTGGTCATTATGAATAATAACTATAGAAAATTATTGTCAAATCAATAAGGGTAAATTTGGTAATTATGGATAAAAAGAGTATGATAGTGACTAAAAATACCTATAAAACATTACATTAATCTATTTTATGAGTGTGTATTGACCATAATAATACTATATTATAATGTATGTAATTTGTTCCATTTTTCGTTGAAAATGACTTATAGTTTTTTAAGTAAATATAAAGTAAATAATGTCACAATCTTTCTTATAATATCTATAATATTTTTTATCCAGAATAAAACCAATTATATTTGGATATAAATGTTTATTTCAAATATATATATATTTTTATAATTTTATTTTATTCTAATTTTTTAGGGATGAAATAATTATCTTAAATTCTTACGTAACGACGAGCAATACTTATTAAAGAAGTAGAAAAGTGAAGTAAATAATTTTAAAAACTAGAAATGTAATATTTTTTGGGTGAGTTTTTGTTATTAAAAAAATTTATAGATTAATATAGCATTTTTGGTTTGTGTCAAAGTTTATATTCAATGTAAATTACTATCCCAATTCTATTAAATTCAAATTAAATAAATAGTTCAAAAAGAGACATTAATGATATTTTATAATAAAAAATATTCTTTTTAAATGATTTAAAATTTATAAAAAAAGTATATTAGGACAAGTGAATAGTATATGGTAGAAAATAGATAACATCATCCATTTATATTTCTTTTTTCCTTTTATACTATATTTTATTTACTTTATGTATAAAAAACATTGATATCACCATAATTGTCGAAAGGCTTAATGTAGGGGGTGGGTTTAAAATGAGATAAGGGTAAAATAATAATCTAAACATATAAAAATGATATTTAGGGAGTGGATTTATAGTCATACCTATCATATATTTTATTTATATTAATTTTCATCCTTTTTACATTAATATTAATTTATATTAATTTGATACTTTAAGTAATTAAAAAGGGGCCCCTCCCATCACTTATAAATGGAAACCTCAACCCCTCTTTTAGTCACACAATTTTAGCACACTAGTTTATCCAATACCTACATAAAAATCTACCAAACATAATTCCCCACATCCTAGAGATATTTACGTCTGCAAAATTCTAAACCCTAGAGGTATAAGGAGTAAGCTAAATAGGTTGTCTTAGGAGAAGGTAAAAGTCCTAACAAATTTATTTCAGGTATATTTATTTTTCCACCTATTCAAATATTCTTTAATGATGCTGAAATAATAAGATAAGTGTCTTATATTTAATTATATATTTTTATTATGCTAAATCCATTTTTTATCCCATGGGAAATGTAAGCTTCGCTCATACATACTTGTGGATTACAACCTCGAATAAGTGATGAGTTTCATTTTCAATCACTACATATAATTACTATTTATTATGTTGAATTTAGTTACTATATATGATATTAATTAACAAGTTAATATTATATAATGATAATATATAATATAATTTCTTATTTTTCCATCCATTGAAAAATGATAATGTTATTCGTGCCTATGTTTAAACTACCACCTCCATGAAGTGATAAGATTCATTTTTAATCACCACATCAAATAGATAATATGTATAATTTTATTAAAAGATGTTATATTATATTTATGATAATATCTTGATTATTTAACTATAGAATAATATTTACTTTCTTTCCATTATGATCATTGAAAAATGGAAATGTTACTCATGCGTATGTACGACCTACCGTCTTCATGATTATAACATAGTTAATTTTCTTAACCATATTGCATGTGTGGTTTCAAAGGTATTTTTGATGTATAAAAATTATAATTATTTAATGAATATTATTTTTTAGATGATATAATAATTAAATCATTGATCATATTTAACCTACCGAAGTCATTTTTGAAATATGATCCAAATATCATCAAAATATCCACCATAAATTCAAATGATAATGTAATTGAATATACATGAATAACATAAAATAAAAAGAATAAAACTATTCATAAAGGTTATTAATAATATATATAATTAACATATGTTCGTTATTCAAGAATATAAATAATTTACATGATGAGTAATACTCATGTTAAGTGACACATTAACATAAAACCTCATTTTAAATGTTATAATGATTTATTTTCTAAATATTTGTATTCTATATCCATATTCATTAAATTATTATAATGAAGTATTTATATGGGAATAAAATAATTATAAAATAAATTTTTGGTCTCTTTCGAATCTATTTAATTTTTTTTAAAGGAAGCTTTTTTATACAAAATGTTTTGGTGAAAAAGAAAAAATAAATGTTACATTTTAACATATACAATATAGAATTCAGTTCCTACAGCCACAAGTAGTATATGGTATTTGTCTTAAATTACAATATTCAATGTTTACATCAAATAAAATATATTATACTTTTTTTGTATATATTTTTTAAAATAGTTTAATAAAATGAAACAACATTTTGATATTTGGAAATGTTTTTCATATGGGTTCAGAAGAGTTCTTCTATTGTTTTAAGATGAAATGGTGAGTGATAAAACCTATTATTTATTATATGGAACATGATAATTATATATGATTATAGGGGTTCCCAATATATCTTATTTAATGGGTGAGCCCGATACAACTTATATGACAAGTGATCCCAATATAGTTTATATGACTGATGAGTCTGATAAAATTTTTATGACATGTGAGTCCGACATAACACTCTAATACATTGGGAAATGATCCTTTTATTCAAATGTAAAAAATTTATGGGATTTCATTTTTTCACTAGACTACTGGATTTCTTTCAGTTTTGTCTCTTACTAATCATTTTGTGCGCATATTATGTTTTAAATTTTTTAATAGGGTTTAAGAATGAGTAATAATAAATAATAAGTCACATTGAATGTGATGAAAATTTGAAATGAAAAGGAAACAAGATACATTTTAAGAGTTTTATATTATTGAAAAAAGGATATTTAGTAGAATTTCCAATTTATAATACATTGGTTTGTTATTTAAGAGTTATGAATTAATTATATAATACTCTAATCCTAAAACATATTTGGGAATTAAATAATATTAATAATTGTATAATGACACTAAATTATATAATATTTAAGACCAGTTCCTTATAGTGATATTTTTTGTTAACTCTATTCCTCTTGGATATAGACATCGACTAAAAAAATAGTTATTCCATTATTAAGAGAGAACAATCAAAGTAATGAGTTATATAATAAATAAAATCGATAAGAAGATATCCTAAATTATGGAACCTCAATTTCTTCTGATAGAATGTTTGGCATCTCCAACATCAATTTTTGTACTACATAGGTTTTTAGGTTACACCCTCTTATTTATAATTTCATAACCCCCCAAAAATACTACAAATAACATCATTTTAAATTTATATTCATTACATATCACAAACAATCACCCCTTAGAATCTAAATTTTTAGTTTATTTAGATATTAGGTACGTAACGAAATTATTATAAAACATTGAAAATTTATACCACAAATAATATTCTAAAATGTTACACCTTTTCATATCATATGTAACACCCTTATTCATAACTTGGTGATCGAAAACATACGAATTGGTGAGATAAGATTCCTAGTGAAGGTAAAAATAAAATATTTAAATAAAATATTATATGTGGGAATAGGATATGAATGTGGGTTGGAAAACATAATCAAGGAACATGCGCATGAAATAAGATAATAATACCCAGTAAAACATATATCATAAATAATGAGTTAGGAAATAAATATTTTGGAATAACTTTAGAAATGATATGTATAAAAGTGGGAAAATTATATAATAATAATGATACATGAAAAAAATAACATAGAAATAAAAAACTGGCATAAACAAAATCATGTAAAATCATTTTTTATTTAAAGGATCATCACCAAGGCCATTGTCACATTGTGTACATAGTCACGTAGTGGATTGGGTTCCTTCCATAGTCCCATTAATATATTCTATTGAGATATAAAGAATTACCCAATGTATGGAAGGTTTATACAATTTCAATAATATATATTACAAAATTAATAAACATACATATGTGTACCACATGAAGATAAAAATATTAATTATTCCATCATAGATTAGTTAACCCATGGGATGAAATTAGTTTTATAAAAAAATTCACAAAAAATCATCCAAAGAAATCATGGGAATGAAGGTGGATATTATCTTAAGATATCATCCCCAAATAATATTAATAAAGTAAAACTTTTCTTAACATAGATAAAAATATCTTTATAAGTGTATTATGAAATTACATTGAATGATGATAAGGAATTCCCTTTTCTATTTTTAATAAGTTTTATTGAAAATATTTTTTTTAAAAATAATGAGAATATAAATTATTTGGAAAATTATGAAAAAGTGATGAGGAATAATTCTTTAAAAATAAAATAAGAATAAATTTAATGGTATTTATGTAGATAATGATAAAAATAATATTCTTTTCACACTTTTCTAAAAAAACAAAGTTAATGGAAAATGATGTGTGTAGAAATTGTTTAAAAAGATTAATTTCGATGTTTTGTAAATAATTTAAAATAAAATAGAAAAATATATTAATAAATATTATATTTATATACAAGTACATCCATAAAAATAATAATACAGAGATGGTGGATAAATATTCCTGAAAAAAAGGCATAAGGCCTCCTCCACATACAAATATCCTTTTGGTTGAATTAAGAACCAAAGGAGATTAAATGGTATGAATTCTTGTAAAAAAATCATAAATACAAATAATTTAATAAAATATATGTGATTTATATAGAATAAAATAAAATTTACCTGTAAGTAATTTCAATCATAAATAATCTCAATTTCAAAATGAGATTGGTAAAAAAACCCTTAACTTTATTCATGAATTCTATAAATGGTATATAACCTCTAATATAATAATAAAAATAATATTAATCACTTATTTTATTAATTTATTAATATCTATCACTTTTTATGTACATAAATTATAATAATTCATTACACACATATTAGTTAGTTATAATATATTTTCATCATTATATGTAAGTTATATTGATTAATTCATGCAAGTTTTGTAACGAAAAAGTCAATCATCATTATTTGACACCATGATCAACATTAATAGATTATTCAATATAGTGGAATAATTTTTTTTCCAATTATCTATGTATTACTATATCCACTTGATGAATATTAAATGTATGGTTTATGAAAATACAATCCACGATGAACATTGTTCGGGTAATTTACCAATAATAACGAGTTACTTATTATTGATCACACATTATATTTTATCACACTTATAAAACCTTATTTGTAGAATAAATTACTCTTTTACATCATATATTACTATTATTAATTCCATGATACTCATTAATATTGGAAGTAGTGGAGATAATACACCACTATTCATGTAGGTGGTTGAACAAACCTAAATAAGGGCATGTTATACAAAAAATAAGTAAGAGTATATAGTTATTTAATACTAATATAATTTTATTATAGGAATATTTAAATTAATATAACATCATTATATTATATAATGATATTTAAAATGAGTTTATATGGGAATGTAATTAAAAAATATGGTGAAGGATATGTACTTTGATGAATTCTCCTCATCAAGATATGGGTTCGTTCAGAATGAATGATTTTGGATTCCTTCCTAGAACTAGTAGACACCAAATGTATAATAAGTATTTCATATATGAAATATGAGAATATATTTAAGAGATAGAAGAATGGTTTGATTACTTTTTTGGGTCATAGGTGGGGTCCTTTTATGGGTGATTTTTGAGTAGAAATTCCGCAAATATTTATATATTAATGTATACAATTTTAATTTTAAAAGGAAATTGGATAAAAAGTGGATAATAATTAAACTTTATTTGGAATCCCTTCATAAAAGAAGTTTATATATAAGGTTTTAACCTATTATATGTCCCACTTAGTTTTATTATTTTCTACCTAATTTTATCTTTAACATGGTAACTCGATTTTTACCCTTGTAACTAATTTTTATGATTAAAAATGTAATTAAACCATATACATAATTTTAATTTTTTTATTAAAATTGTGATATATATTTATTATAATAAAATTTATAAAAATATGTTAAATTTCACATATAATTTATATCATAATATATATATATTTAGCTTAATTGTTGGTAGAAAAATGAATTTTTAAACATTAAGTGGTCATAATATTATTTTATAATTATTACAAACTAATAACCTGCTAACATAATTGCAATAAATTGAAACCATGAATTATATTAATAATATATAATTTTACCAATTTATTAATAAATAGAAAAATAAAAAAACATAGAAAATTGTTTTTTTAAATATCATTTTTTTCATTAAATAGTTTTAACTACATAATATTAAAATTGAATATTTATCTGGTAACAATTTAATTTTATTAATCAATTAGTATTAAAATAATTATTCTAATATTATAAATGTATAAAATAATTCTTTAATAATATTATTAATATGTATTACATCAAAAATATTTTTTTAATAAAATATTTTAATTATACATATATATATATATATATATTATTTCATTTCAGAATCATGAATTATATTATCTTAAATTTTTTATTAAACATTACACAAATTTAATATACCTATTGTATAAATGTATACAAAACAACTATATGTCCAACAATAAAATATTCAATAATAATATTTCCTTAAACTATATTTCCAATGACCAGATTTATGAAGAAATTATATATAGTGGCCATATTTAATTTTTATATAAAATATTACAAAAATTATAAGAATCATTCATCTGATTCATTTACCTCACTCTCATAATTTATTAAATATTTAAAATTTGTTATCATAAATACGTAGTTGATATTCAGGTTTTGATCTTCCTAGAAAACCCTACCGATAAAGATTCCATGTTCATGGAAGTTTTATTTACTTGAGGATTTATACCACATGTCCTTTTATTAATAATAATTTTTATTTTACTCTCATAATTTATTAATTTTAATATTTCATTGTAATATTTTATCTCAATAAAATGTTTCCTGGTTCTTTTTAGTGTGGCGTTCCATGCGAAATATGAAACATAACATAGTATATATTTAAATGAAACATAGATATTAAAATCATTCAGTGTTACATAGATAACACACATAGATCACATATATATTAGGATTTTAGGTAAAATATTAAGCAACCACATTATCCAACATTATACATTTTAGCTTTAAATCAGTCTTCTTTTTCACTGTGGCCCTATATTTAATAAATTTTATAAATCTATTGGACTCATGATTGAGAAAACCCCCTAAAATTTTCATGTTTTATCGTCAATGAAGGTAAAATTTTTTAGAGATATTAAATAAATCCATCAAATTGTTTTAGATACATCACATGTTATTATATAAGAATAACGTTAATCATGATATATTCTTTCACAATCCTTCCTTTTATAGTCATAGTGTACGACATAGAAAATCCATGAGGTATATTGAAACATATCATATGATTCATAACACCCCATGATTTATCAGGTTTCTGAATTATAATGACTATAATTTGGTTAATCTTCTACATATTTTATCATTTACTATTATCATTTAATAAGATGAATCATTTGGTGGTTTATAAACACATATATGTGATGAAAGTATGCCTGAAATTTTTTTACGCCTGTATTGTTTTAAGAAATGAGTAAATATTGTAGTTAATTGTGGATGTATCGACAAAATACATATGGGGGAAGGATAATGGTGTATGTGAACCTAGTTCAAGCTTATGGTTGAATCACAACAACTTTATAAAGGTCTCTTCCCCCTCTTTTCCTTTACTATGTGAGATACTTACAGATCATGGTTTAAAAAAGGGTCTTACCTACATGGATAATGATTCAGTTTTAACCCATTGATACAACATAGATGATATATTCCTTTAGATATCATTTAGGAATAATTATTAATCAAATTCACTGACTATAGTTATGAAAATTATTTATATTGAAAGGTATAAGTGCATTATCCATTTTCTTTTTTATATGGTTTTAGGTTTCTAGCATGGTTTATCTGGGGTTTATGGGTTTCTTTTTATTTGTGTTATGTTTGTTACGTGTTAATTGATCCTTATAATCCCGTCAGTAGTATCTTAGGAAAGGTAAAATTGTTAACTAATTCCCATGAAATCGCTCACATAAATGGCATTAAAGTGTGACATTGTTCCCTAGAGATGCAATATTGGTGAAAATAGTTTCATAACTGAATAGTTGGGATGATGAAGTGAGTTTTTAGGTTTATATGGATTTCACATTAGACATCTTAATTTAAAGGAAGGTGTTCCCACCCCTACAATGATATCATTTTTTCACCATGTTGTTTAATTTTCGAAATTATGTTTAAATGTGAATAAATATAGATATCACATTTCTATTATATTCTCTATCACAAAAATTATTAGATAAATTGGTATAAGGATTTACATATGATATAAAATATCATTGGCTATGATATAGTCATGCTTAACAATTTGGGATTTCAGGGGTGATGAAAAAATTCAGTTCGTTTTTTATATATATATATTGTATTGTATGATATGGACAATCATAGTATATGATGAAACTAAATGGATCATTTAAAACATATTATCATATAGATTAAGTGATATCATGAAATATCTCAAAATATAGCAGTCAAATCATTATTTGTAGAGTTAATCCTATGTAGGGATTATCATAATCAATGATAGTTGTGGTCACCGAGTAACTCAAACCTTTTTCACTGAGCACAATATTAATATTTTGTGAGTCCAATCAGAGGCTATAATTTCCAATGCACTATGTTAATTTCACAAATAATCAGTGGAATATGGTATGTTATGATTATCAATCAATGAATATGACTGATAATTCATTAAATAGATAAATCACCAGTTTTTCAGTCATGTATAGCGACATGCCATCTTTCGTTAAGTATGATATAATAGAAAATTTTAATTTTTCAGTATTTTAGTTTTGAATTAAAGTGAATAATTTATATTTTTTTATAAATTACATGAAAATATATTTTGGTAAATTAATTTAATTAAAAAAAAATTAAATTATAAATGGTTTATAATTAATTATTAAGTGTTTTTGAATCATTTAATAAATAATTATTCCATATTATTAAATGTTAATATTAAATAAATTTTCAAACTTTATGGAATGAATTTAAATTTATATATATAATATATATATGAAAATAATAATGGTATCTTATAAAATGTTTAAAAACTAAAATACAAGGCTAAATATAAAATATTTTTTATTAAAAATTGTGAATTTTTCTTAATTATTAGTAAAAATTTGAATATTTTCTCTGATAATTGTAAAAGAAAACCTACATACAACAACTTGTGGGTGTAATACATAGCCGATGATAAGTCAATTGGGGTGGGGGTGAAATATGTTGACCCCCTTTTATGTAGAAAAGTAAAAATAAAAAAATGTGGTGTGCATGGATTGTTGAAATAAAAATGACATCTTTGATATATTATTTATACCATATAATAGGGAGTTTTGATGATTTTTATGATCAGTGTTCAAATTATATTTAATATTTAATATTTAGAATATAATATGTTTAAATTATATCTAATATCAAAATTTTTTGAGTAAATTCCATATAAAATGATAATATGAAGATGTTGATATTGGGAATAAATATAAAATGTTTATATTTATTTAATTATAGAATATCCATAATGTAAGGCTAAATTATAGTGTTTAAAAAAAATTTCTAGAAATTTTAAATAAACACGTTCATTTATTTAAAACATCCCCTTAATTATTATTCCTAAATATTTTTTTATGTTATGAACAAGGGTATGATTTAGTTTATTGTGTTATACTACTATAATTAAGGTTCGTACATTCACATAATGAGGTACATGCTAGGTATGAAAATTGATTTAGTTTTATTTTACCATGAATTTTCTCTTAAAATTAAAGATGGATTTAATTTTTAAATATTAGGTGTCAGAATTATGATGAGATTGAGGACTCTATTGAGTAATGTATCCTCATGTATAGGTAGACTGAGTTAGACAACTCACTAGCCTCTGTTGATGTTTTTTTCTGTCAAAAAGTCTAAATGACTAAAAAGGGGGAATACCTTTGCATAGAGAAGATTCATCCTCTGATGAATCATCAAAAATTGACAAAGGCATGAAAAAGGATTTTTTTACACATGTGTTGCGCAAGTTTCATCATGGTCGCGCAAGTATACTTCTGTTCCCCATTTTGGTCGCGCAGGTGACTTGCGTGCCCTACTTTATTTTCACCCAACATCCTCAATGGCCTATAAATACCCCCTATGGGCCCCCCATTTCATGGACAATTTTTTTTCCAAAAGTTATATTTAGGCTCTCGGCACCCTAGTCTCTAATTGAAGTCTTCCAAACACTTCTAAGGTAACTTATTTCCTAGAATGGAAGATTCAAAGAGGGGGAATAAGGCCTAAGTGTTGAAATTCACCAACACTTGCACGCCTATGTTTCTAACCCTTAAGGGAAATGATGAAACTTGTGCTCCACCTTATCCATTCACCAAAACAAGCGCGCCACACTTTTGGAAGCCTTTAGGGGTAATACTAAGGGCTTGAGCCAAGTCTCACCCATGTATTACCGTATGGGTTAACAGTTGGGCAAGTACACATGTGTCACACAAGTATACTTGCGCGACCAGTACATGTGTGCCCCAAACAGGACTTATGCACCTACCTCTTTTTGGGTTCCCCTCCTATTTATTCAACACTTTTCTTCAAATCCACCTCTCCTCTTCAATATTTAGCCTTCAAAACCCTCTTCAAAGACATTTATGGCATGTTTATGTTGTTGGATTTCATATCTGAAAGGAATTCTATGGAACATCTCTGAAAACCTAGTGATTTACATATAATAATGTCACTAATGTTAGATATTTCATTCATTCAACCTCATCCTTTAAGATGAAAATATCTTTAATACAGGCATCCTCTTTAGGTTTAATCCCAAATCATAATTTTCCTCCTAACCTAGGCCGCCTTTTCAGGGGTAAGCCCCAATCATAATTCCTCTAACATGGGCCTCCTTTTCAAATGTAAGCCCCAGTCCAAGTTCCCTTAATTTGGGAATCCTCCTCAAGAGTAAGCCCCATGTTCTCAAAACTGGGCATCCTCTTTAATAGTAAGCCCAAAATTCAAAATTCCCTTAACCTGGGCCCCCTTCTTAGGAATAAGCCCCAGTCATAATTTTTTTAACCGGGGAATCCTCTTTAGGAGTAAGCCCCGATCTTGATTTCTTTTGATTTGGGCTTCCTTCTCAGGAATAAAACCCAATCATAAGTCCCCTCTAATTTCGGTATCCTTCTCAAGATTAATTCCTATGTTAAGTATCCAAATCTTCATAAATCACATATACCTTTATGGACCTTGTTCCCGGGTTTCTTCACTTAAGTAAATCTAAATCCTCATCTATCTTGGGAAGTCATACATACATAAGCCCCACATTATTTATTATGATTACATATTTCATGGAACAATCATTAGGTTTTACTAATACATCTTGTTTCTCACACCGAGCATGACTCACGTGAGCTTAGAGTGTAAAAGTAATTATGACATCTTTTCTTTGGGCCATTAACCATGAAAAAACTCCATACATTATTTCTCGAACTACGTGTGTTCTGATTCCTTTTCTAAACAAGGATACGTTGGTAGCCCATATGTGGGTACGATCCCAACTCTGAAATAATCCATGTCCTTTTGAATGAAAATAATCTTTATGTTCCCAACTGAGTGACTTTAAAACCAGTATGGTTATCATAATGACCAAGAAATTATTATATAATGTGTTGAAGGATACCATTGACTTAGAATCTCTAAACAAATAAAGATGATTCTCTATCAATGAAGAACCTAAAATACATATAGAAGACTCTCTTAATTTCATATATATTAATCATTAATTATCAGATCTAAAGGAAATATCATTTTCATACTTGGTAAATTAATAAGGATTCACGAACATAACTCAAATCAATAAAGATATTCCCAGAGTAGATAATAATTCCCCCCAAAAAGGTGTGATGAGTCTGACCTCCCATCCTCTCGACCAATGAAAATTATTAAGCCTCATCGGTCCAAAACTAATGAGCACCTACCTTTGGAATGTATGTCCAAATGGATATAGAATCATTGGATGTTTCTTGTTCTATGAATAAACCTGTTAGAAACCTATTGTAATATTTGAACCTTAAGAGAATAAGGTCATCCCCATTTCTAGAGGAAACAGACTCGATGATTATTCCTTCGATAGAAATGTTGGGGTTGGACATATATCACTCCAAGAAAAATATTTTGGGAATTATTGATATTATAAGATTTTAATCCATTACATGAATGTTTTCCATATACCTTATTTCTGCAATTAATTTTGAGATGTATGAATATAGATGGATTTTAATTTGAGTAAGTAAAACAAACTATGAGATGTGTAAAAAGTACATATTAATATAGTATGATCATATTTTTTTGGTATAGTAAATTAGGTTTCTAAAAAATCATTATAATTATCTATAGGAATAACATGGGATAAGATGGTGATATTAAATCAAATTTTAAAATATTAAGTGTTGAACTCCTTCTAAAGTAAATCCATGTTAAGACCTCGATCATTCAACTAGCTATGTTTTGTCAAATAACGGTTACTATGGATTATTTTATACATGTAATAGTGGAAATAGATAACCCTAAGAGTCATATAATAAAATAAAGATAATATATTTTGTTTATCCTTAATTGGGAATCCCTTAGAAATGATATAAGAAGAATATAGTTGAGTTTATAAATATAACATATTTGGAAAATATTTTTCCACTCAACTATCCAATAATCATATATGATATGATTGGGATTATTACCCACCTAAATAAATTATTGAGGAGAAAATTCAATTGAAGAAACATTCCTTAGTGAAATATAGATGTTTTCCCACTAATATATATAATTATTTTAAAATGGACTATCTTTTTATTTTGAGAACATTTAAAAAATTTATGTAATAATTGAATGTAAAACATGGTACACACAAAATAAAATCTTCTATTATAGATAAAATTTCATCATTATCATCAGAAATTAATTATATATCAATATAATTGATGTTTAAAATTAATGTAAGTAACTTATTATACTAGTGTAAAAAATAAAATATTTTTATGAAGGAGATAAATGATATATATTTTAGAGAAACCACCTCATTAAATAACTAAGTGATGAATTTTCTCACGAAATGAATCTAGATTCATATGGGTGGTATCAAATGATTTAGTTAAGGATTTGTAGTCATTATATTTAATATGTACAAAGAAATTTGAGAATCCACTCATATAGGTAATATTATTATGTATTTTAATGAATTTATAAGACATAATTCTTCCTATAATATTTATTCTGGATTTTTAATTCCTTCATGAATCATTGATTGAAATGTTTAAACAGTGTTATTCCATTTAAGAAAGGTTTTCCCAATTTCTTCCAATTTTTCTGGATTTATCAATGAGAAGTACGATGTCTAGGTTCTGGTTATGTATTAATATTATAATCCAAAAAATGTTCAAAAAAAATGTTACTCAGTGATTTGGTTAATGTTTCTTTACAATATCCAGTCCCTGTCATTGAGACCTAAAGTAGTTATTAAGAAGGGAGTAATTTTTTTATCTATAATGTAAATTTCTTGGATTCTTGATGGAGTTTAAGAAATTAAATGGTAAATCTATTTTAGATATCAGTGGTATAGAAATCAATTCATTTATTATTATGTGTTTATGATTCCAAATGAATACATTTGAAACGTTGTAAATATATGAGAGTTAAAATATATGGAATGAATTAATAAAAGTCAAATTTTAATTCAAATGATGAAACAAAAGGGTTTTGAATAATATATTTTTATATAGTGGAATATATCAAACTTATATGTTTCTATTTAAATTATGTGTATAATAAGGTTATTATTCTTATAGGATAAGAGAAATTATTTATTAACAATGATTTATTATGAACAACATGTGATGATGGAATTAAGACACATAGTTTATGATTCATTATATTTGACAATATATTTTAAAAGGATTAAAGGATAATTTTTTTTATCAAAGATAAAAGTGTTTATCCAAATGATTGCTAAATTTTGGGGGATGTGATTCTACCACCACTAGTTAAATATTTTAAACATTAATATTTTTTTCAATTTATTCTTTAAAACTCATATAATTCCATATAACATATGGGTAAATTTTTTTATTTGTTAAATATTCTCACTAATAAGAAATATGTTTCATTTCCTATACAATGGAGTTTGTGTGTCTGAAAATATGATTATTAACAGAGTATAGTGCCTAAAAGTGTAGTTTGAGTATATTTGGACTTACTAAATTTCTAGTATAATGAATAAAATATTATAACAATAAAAAAAGTGAATTTCACTTAAACATAAAAGGATTCTGGTAAATCAGTAAAATAATAATGTAAAAAATTACATTAGTTACCAAAATATTTCATGAAAAAAGTTCTATAGAACAGTTCTCAAAGATGTTTATGATAATAAAATCAGACTGAGATTTATGTAGATAGTGGATGTTAATGAGATAATAACCTTGGATGTTGTGAAGTTAAAATGTTTTAATACTTTTATAAAATGTTTGAACATAAATAATATGATATTAACTCTCACTATTATTCAAAATGTATTTCTTTTATATGTTACTCATTTGATATTTTAGTGGGAGGATTTTATTAAACTGTAACATCTCATGTTTTGGACCAATTGAAATTTTCTAAGGAATTTGAGTTTTTTATTTGTTTGATGAGAAAAATAAAAATCAGATCTTCAAAATTTAACTTAGGGAGTTTTACCATATAAAAGTATCTTTTATATGAAGTTTAAGGATGGAATGTTGTTTTCGGTGTTCAGATGATTTTCAAGAGATTAGGTTTCAAACCCTCAATTTCTAGAGAAACATACAGGGGAGTATAGTTTGTGTAAATGTAGTGATAATAGTTCACCCCAAACCATGTGTCATGTTTATATAAGAACATATTTTGTTGAAACTATGAGGCCCTCTAAGAGATACTATGCAACCTGGTGTGGGTTCACAGGGTGACCCACATAGTTGCTATACACGTTTTCCAACCGTGTCATGAAACTATGTGATGGGGGTGCCCCTTTGGATAGTAGCACTATAGGATTGGTACAAGACTAGAAAAACTATATGGCCAAACCATGAGGCTCATTAAAGGGGACAGAAATGTCCATTCTCAACTTCCACATTTATTTATTCCTCAAATATTCATTTCCTCATTTATCCCATGTCGGGAAGCCATTCTAGATTCTCCCATGGAGTCCTCTTTAACATCAATAGATCTTCTTAGTTTAGAAAGAGAATCAAATTTTTTTATTCTTGTTATATCCCCACTAGTCATTATATGATTCCTCTTGATTGTTTTCTTATTTTTTTTATTGTATTGGATGTTATTTCAAGGTGAGCCAATATTTTCTATTTTCATGTCATTTTTCCTACCTTCTGATTTGTATCATTCCACATTGAATCAAGGATGATAAAAGATGAGTGGAGTTTCTTTATCATATGTTTGGTTCTTTATGAGTCTTCCTTCATGTGTTTCCATTTTATAAAATGTTACCTATGGGCCGTGTACACGATTCTCTATGAATTGCTAGTGAAATGTGTGACTATTAAATTTATTTACATAGAATATGATCAAAAGACTTTATGAGGCCCATTAAAATTATTAAAGGTTGAGAACTAAATGAATACCTCCCTAGGAGGGTGTCACGTATATTCTCTTGATGAAAAAATGCATGTAATTAGAAAAAAATTATTAAGTGTGATTGGAATGAAATTTAAAATTGGAACCATTAATCAATGGTAAATGAATGGGTTTAATTAATCTCTAGAATATATCCTTACATAGATTTTATTAAATTACGATGTATGAATTTGGAATCAAAATGGATTTGAATGAAATTCATTACTCGTATAAATAATTATTTACAATGGCCTTTCTTTCCATGTAATCAAATAACCCTCTATGTTATGTTGGATTATTTATATAGATTTAATGGTGGGATGAACTTAATAAAAGGAAAGTATTATTGATACAAACTCTTGTCCTATATTAATTATTCTTTAAGTGATTAATGCGGTAAGATAAATGAGTTGTAAAGAATTTTTAAATAACATGTCTATCAACCTATTTCTTTTTTACTTCGTGAATTAAATTGATAAACTAAATGAATCATGGTTAATGGTTTGATGGCCCACATGTGTGCATGTATCATTTTATCACCTAAAAGTGATTTAATTAAATAATTGTTTTAGTAATGAATTATGAATTGTAATAGACATACCCATGACCTATGTTTAACTATTGAATGTAGTGAGACTCTTTATTTTCATACACCTTGAGTGATAATTGGGTTATTTATAGGAGATACCTTGGATAAGATCATAGGTTAATTAAAATTGTATTAATCCTTGAGAGGTACATGGATTCCTTATAGAGATTGTATCTGACGGTCTCATTGGTTGAATGATATTATATAAATCATGAGTGATACCTAGATTCCTTATATAGAATGTCTCATATGGGATCATAGGTTACATGATGTGATATATACATTGAGCGATATTTGGATTCCTTTTATGAAATGCTTCATTTTGTCTCATAGGTTGCAAGATGTGATATACTCCTTGAGTGATACCTAGATTCTGATATAGAATGCCATGGATGAGATTAGAGGATAAATGAGATTATGTTATTCCTTGGGAAGCACATGGGTATTGACGTGGAATGATTTCGATGGACTAACATGTCATTATACTTGATTGCTATTTATTTTACCCCCATTATTATATTATAAATTCCATTTAACAAGTAGAACGTCATATATACATCTTGATGTACATGGATTCCTTATATTATATCCATGGGTCCTAGGAATGTATTAAAACCAATACAAACACCATTATTATTATTTATCCACATATATATAAGTACAAACATTATCATTATCATTATATCATATTTATTTAGAGATAGCATGATTCACCCGAAACAAGTATGGTCGACTAGGTGTCCCATAAAGAACCAGATCATGATATAGTTTTTTAATATTACATTTACCCAAATGATTTCATTTGATATCATACCTGAAATATTTTACTTCATATTATATTCATGGATTGAATTAGATTATTCATTGTTAGTGGTGACATATTGAATTTTACTCACCCCATATTCAGGGCACCATTTGGTAACCAAATAGATTACGTGCATGCATGCATAGTGCAGCGAGAGAACCCAACTATGAATGTATATCCTTAAGTACTAGGATGGAGTATAGGATAAGAGAACCAAGAATGTTATCAAAATTCTTGCGGAGTTTAGTTTTTGGGACCTTGTTTATTCTTGTATAACATGTATTATGTTTTATTATTTCTTCTTATTTTGTCCAATATCCTATCATCATCAATTGTATATGACACTAGTTTTTTACATTGGCCATTTATTATTATTGGGATTATCAATTCTACTACCTTTCACTTATTTATGCTTCGCTTATGTTTATTTATGATCCATAGGGTATAGTCTCCCCACTGTTACACCTCCAGACCCTCGCTACTAGACTGTAGCCTCTTGTGTATGGGGCGTCACAATTGAGGCCTTATCGCTAACAAGTACGGTTATTGTTTATACAGTCAAAAAATTTTGGACATGAAGAAGTGGTATTGGTTCTTTCTTATTCCTTGTATTACTATTTAGGGTTGATAGATAGGAAACAAGGAATGTGTTTGCACAAGGTAAAAAAGAACACATCTGGGACTGGTCAACCCAATCATGGGGGAAGATCAAGTTTATAGGGATGGGATTATTCATGTTATTGTTATTATAGTTGTATACAATTTCTCCTTGAATGAATTATGTACTTTTCTGCTACTTAATATTTTTTGGTATTTACAGTATTTTACCCATTGGATTGGTTTCACAAGGTAGTATTGTAGGTGCATCATTATAGGAACTAGAGGATCTCTATGTCATGCATGTTCCATTCCATGATTATTTCATTATCCAGATTTCCTTTTACATAATCCATGTACCAAGAAAGTTATATATGAAATGAAATAACATTTCATGGTGGTAAAATGATGGGAAAATGTAATTGGTTAGTAAAGTGTTTGCATAAAACTAATCAATGTTTTTCCATATAGCTTAATGGTTCCATATAAGCTAAACAATTATGATATTTTTGATCCATGAAACTATAGCTACCCTGTATTAAAAGGTTTTTTTATTTTAGTTACATGGATAAAAATTGTAATTTATAAATATTTCACTTATATAAATTGGTAATGGTGATCAATTTAATAATATAATCATATGCATCCCATTACATTCTAATAAAAAATATAAGTACTGGTTACAGTTACATGAATTCAAAGGTTGAATTATAAATTTTATGAATTTATAACTTGGAAATGGAAATTCATCTAACTATAGCATTACATTAATATAAAAGTTACTAAATTTTTTCCACTGACATGTTTCAGTTGATTATGGATCTTAGAATTCACTTGAACTGAGTTGATCAATAATGTTATTTTTTAAGAGATAAACATGAATTGACCTAAGTATGTCTGCATTGATCTGATATACTTATAGGATAAACCCACTAAAGGTGTAATTAATGATTTATAAATCATCTTCTATTGGGATTTCACTAAAATAGAACAAGGTTTGATTGAAGAGATGCTCATAGGTCACCTTTATCATTATATGCTTCAGTACCTAACCCCGTGGGGGTATGCTTCTAAAAAACATGGGTAATTATTTAAATTGTTAGTATCCACTTATACGGGTTATATATAAATGCATTGTGGCATCTTACTAAATAGATCCATTATAAAGATAAAATACTTTTAATTTTCTTTTGATCTTTATTTATACGAGGAATGAGTTAATTAAATTTCAAATAACATCTTAAATTGTGTTTTCCCTTATATATTGGAATTCAAATTATATTTAATAAGTACCTATTATGAGAACATATGGTTAAATAAATTATGTTTAAAATGAAAATTTTGAAATAATGACCCAAAAGAAGTCAGCCAAATAATGTTTTTAGTAAATTTTTACCTTACAAATGGAAGTTGATATCCCCTATATAAGATATAATTTAAATGTTGTAATGAATTAGAATAGAATTAATTCTTTAGGGTGAAACCTTTTTCATGTGTTTATAACACGGACCCTCATGTAGGTGTCAGTTATAATGGTTCTTTAAGAGTTGATTTAATTGAAATCCTAAGCATTCTGTAGATATTGGATGAATTTTTGGTAGTTTTATATGAACATAGATATCAGGTGTTGAGTATTAGTGACCAATCTAGGAATGAACATATTTAGTGTTGATGAATTGGGTAAGTAAGGGGCTATCTGGATAGAGTAATCACCCTCAAAAATTAAATCATTGTGAAATTGTTTTGTAGAGTTTTAGATACGAGGTACTCTTCAGGTTCCATTTGTTTGTAGTAGGTATCTTAGTGGTGAGACAAAAGAATTCAGGGTAGATGGGTGGTTGTTTGGTAAGATGATCCTTATTAAGGTTGTGATACCTTTTTCATTCTTTAGTTTCATAGGCCATAGATTCCTAGGTCATGGATGGCCACCTTGATGATCACATGATCTCCTCTCATTTTTGATAGATGACTTGAAATATTGTTGACATATTTATATTCACTAAGGATGATATGAATCAAGAATACATAGTTATATATGGAATGTAATTAAAATATATGGTATCACCTATTATTACCTTTTTCTACCACTATAGAACACATTTTTATATGTGGTGCGCATCATGTCAAAATGTGATGTGAAAAATCCTTTATAGTTTGAGTGAAATGTTCACATAATACTTTGAATTGTGTGATTTCAAGATTTATTAGAATGATTCATGAGTATTTTTAAGCTAAATTTATATGTCATATCTGAAGTAGAGTGGTCTGGGCGTGAAATACTGTTCCATGTGTTACAAATTTAAGGTGATAGATGGATGTTGAGTTGTACATGTGATTTGGAATGACATTGTAAAAAGGATCAAGTCTGATAAAAGTAATGTTAAAAATTAGTTTTTAAATATAATCTATATTATAATGACATTCATGAATGTGACTCAGCGTGATTTTGACATGTTCATATGATATAAATCTTGTTTTATCACACTTATAAGAATATGGTTTCCGCTCTTAACCTGATAGCTCTTAAGATAAGCATGTTGGACACCCCCAAGAACCATGTTCGGTGGTGATAGATCTTATTCCATGGGATGAGTTAACATTTTCATAACAATAATGACTATTATAGTCATAATTAGTGGAGTGTGGCATAATTCTTGAGGATAATTTCCATTCAAGAAGTGGTTATGCTACCATAAAAGACCATTTTGAAATTGTCAGAGTGGCATCTGGAAGCAGGTGAACATCAAAGATGAGTTTTCTCTAGTTTTTTCCTGGAATTATTCTATATAAAGTTTCATTGAGTGGTTGGGTTTTTTCCAATGATTTATTGATTCAAAATTAATTCTTACTGGTGTGGAAACCCATCATTTTAGACAAGTTAAAGAAATTGATCTTGTGATGAGGAATACCACAGAAGGGCGACTGAACCATGGTTGAACATATTCATATATCATCATAAGACTTGGGGAAATCATATTTCCCAAATAAATTATTGTTTTTTATAAATCATGGCTTGAGAAGATATATACACACATACCAATGGAATTCTTGATGAATTCCATGTTTATCGTTCCATGGATCCAAAGTTGCTAAACTGTAGCATCTTGGTGTACTTTTATGTTAGTAAAGATCATTCTAAATATTATTACACCATCTTAAGTACGTAGATAGTGTATTGATTATACATAGAGATAATTAATAGTCTTTTATTGTTTGACAAAAGGACTCCTTGGGAGTTACGCTCCAGGAGATAATTAAAAATAATATTGATAATTATTAGTACACCATTGACCACTTGAGGGTGGTAACCCTCATTAGTTTTTTACATTTTATGAATTTCATAAGAATATTTTTCAAATTTAGGAATGAGTAATTGGTGACATTATGTTATTACTCATCCTGAGTAGGTTCTTAGTGCTCATAGTGAGGATGATCTTAAGGCCAGTCATTTGGGCCATTTTCACTATTATATAAATGGAACAATGAATGCATATAATACATGAAAAATTATATTCATAGGTAAAAGTTATTATTGGTAATATAGTTGTTGATTTATGTTTTAATATAGTCACTGATAAAGATCCTTATATAGGTGTGGTTTGACCAGGGTGACACCTGGGTTCCCAAGTAATATTTCCTTTGATAGAGTCACGAGAACCAATAGATTCATTGACTTGGTCATCAAGTGAGATAGCACATTGGTGATTATTCAGTGGTTATGATGTGTGAAAGTCTATACTATTTTACAGACTGTTCACTTATTAACTTTAGAGTATGGAATTTTTGGGATGAGTTCCATTGTCTCTAGTAGTTGATTCCAAGGTTACTTGAGTTGAAATTATACTCAGTTGAAAGTTACCTTTTGGAGATACAAGGATGATGGATTCGTATTACACTAGTTTTCAAGTTGTATTATGGTATAAGAACTAGCTCGGATCCACCATTAGAATTCGATTACAAGGATTAGTAAGCTTGATCAGAATGCTCTTGACATGCCCCATGTTATGGCTGATGGGATTTAGTTTTTGTAACCTATTAGCTATTAAGAATATGATTTTATGATTTATTCAACCATGCCAGTTCAACTCGAGTTTCCTCAAATAGATGGATGTGGTAAATGAGTAACCTCATCAAGCATGATAATGTGATAAGACAGGTGGATTATTTAGTTTGGTATGATATTTTCAAGGCAATGATGGTGAAAATAACCTAACTGGGTTAATTTTAATGTGACCATTCAATCCACTTGATAAACATTCAAGGTGTGTCTCTAAGATACTATAGATGTGATTCTGTAGGTAATTCATTTTATGGGTGTATCATGAAATATAATTATATGCTAGAAATCTAGATCATATGATTGGGAGAACCATTGGCCCATTAATGAAATAGATGATGAAATTATCATGTATTAGGTAATATAATGTTGAGTAAGTGATATATTATGAGCATTGTCACCAGTTTGGTGGTTTAATTGTTCTATTCTATGTAAAATTTGGATAAATATTGGTAGTTCATAAATACAACATGTCTATTTATTGAGAACTCCCAACCTTAGTAGGTCAAGTGATGTTTTTTTTCACAAATTTGTTTTTGGGAAAAGAATTTCAAAGGTTAGAAGGTTGTGACATCCCTTGTTTTGGATTGGTTGAAATTTTCTACATGATTCTAGTATTTCATTTTTTGGATGGTCCAAATTCTAAACCAAGCTTTGGAATGTATCCTTAAGAGTTGGAATACTTAAAAGTGTTTTTTATATGAGGTTTAAGGGCCAAACATGTCATGAGTGTTTGGATGATTTTTGGGTGCTTCAGGGTTTGAAAACCTAGTTTCAAGAGAAACCGACTCGGGCACACGGTTGGAAGACATTTTATGAGAACCGTGTTGATCAAACTATGAAAAATGTTTTTATAGAAACATGGTTTTATGAAATTGTGCGTCCATATAGATGAAACCATGAAACTTGGTATCAGTTCCCAAGGTGACCGACATGGTTTTCACATGGTTCGACTAATCAGGTGCTGCAACAATGTGAGGGGATGTCCCTTTTGGTATTCACACAATATAGTTGGTTTATGGTTTTCCAAACCATCGTGGAAAACCATGCAGATCATTAAAGGGGATGGAAATTACTATTTTCCCTTACTGTATTTATATTTTCCTCCTATCTTATTTGTTTTCAGTTCTCCAATGCCTAGAAACCACTCAATATACTCTCATAGTCTACTTCTAGGAATTGATCTATATTTTTCCATTGGAAGCATAACCAAATGACATCAGTCTCATTATACCCCACCGGTCAGTCTATAATTCTACTTCATTCTTTTCATAGTTTTTTTTATATGTACTAGATGCTATTTTCATTCATGCTCATATGCCCTATATTATAGAATTTGTGTAACCTTATGATTTATTTTTTTCTATCTTGAATCAAGGATGATAATGTATGAGTGAATCTTTCTAATCAAAAGGCATGTGGTCAACAAATTTTCCCTAATGTTTTGTCATTTTATAAAATGTTATCAATGTTCAACGTACCCAATTCCCAGTGCATCTCTCCTAAAATGTGTAAATATTAATTTTAATTTATTAACTATGATATAGATCATTTATGATGACTAATGAAATTTTTATATGTTTAGAAATAAAGTTTTACCATCCTATGGCTGTTCCACTTATATTTCCTTGATGAATAATGCATGCAATCAGCTAAAACACTACTAAGTTTGTTTGGAAATACTTTATAAAATGTAATCATTTACTAATTGTAAATTAATGTATTTAATTACTTTCCATTTTGTATCGTCACTTGGACCATTTTAAATTACGATGTATACCTTTGGAATAAAAAAGGGTTTTAATAAGATGTAAACTCACATAATTATTTATTTATTATGTCCTTGCTTTCAAAGTAGCCAAATACCCCACTAAGTTATGTTAGATTATTTATTTAAAATAAAACATGGGATTAACTTAATAAATGGTAAGTGTTATAGACACACACACTTGGATTTTATTAATTATGTTGTATATAATTAATGGGGTAAGTTAAATGATTTGTAACAAATTGTTAAATGGAATTTATAGGCACATATCCCCTCATATGTCTTGAAGTGAATTGATATATTAAATGAATAACAATGAATCGTTATATGGAATTCAAGTATGCCTGACCAATTTTATCACATGAATGTTATTTGATTAAATGATTTGTTTAGAAGTGTATTTTTATTTGGTGTTATTATTCCCATGACCTATTATAAATTATTAAATTTTGTAACCCTCTTTATTTTCTTACACCTTGAGCAATACATGAGTTCCATATATGGAATACCTTGTACATGCTCATATGATAAATAAAGTGTATTATTCCTTGAGAGATACATAAAATCCTTATATAAAATACCTCAGACAGACACATAGGTTACATGACATGATATACACCATGATAAATACTTCTATTCATTATATAGAATGCCTCAAACAGGCTTATAGGTCTCATGACATGATATACTCCTAGAAATATTACCATATTTCATATAAAAAATTTCTCTAATGGTATTGTGTGTTTCATGACATGATATACTCCTTGAGAAATACCTAGATTTAGATATAGATTTCCTTGGAGGGGATCAATGGTTAAATTATATTTTGTTATGCCTTGTAATACAATGAGGCTCTAATGTGTAATGCCTTGTATGGTATCATAGGTGATACAATATTATATGATCCTTTAATGTTATTTGGTTTAACCCTAATATAAGATTACAAATTCTATGTAACATGTAAAAACTCACATTGTCATCTTGACATACATGGACTCCTGTACTTATAGACATGGGTCCAAAGATTACATTAACATTGAAATTGTTATATATATATATATATATCATCGCTATCATTATATCATCATTGTTCAGAGAGAGTCTGACTCAGATGAAGCCTGTATGGTTGACCAGGTGTCCCATGAGAAACCTGATATCGACATATTTTATGTATATGTCATTTACTGTAATTTTTTAAATTATTATAATAGATACACAATATTTCTTCATCTTATATTCAAGGATTGGATTTCATTATATGTTTGTGGTGGTGGCATGTTGAGTTTTACTCACACTCTATATGGGCTGTCATTTTGTACCCATACAGAACACTTGCATAGAGGAAGGAAAGTTCCCAACTATGGATGTATGAATTTATTTAGTAGGATAGAGTATTATAGAGGAGGAAAAACTTATTATTGTGATTATATTAGAGTTTATATCTTGTTATTTTTTTATTCTTGAATAGCATGTATTGTGTTGTATGCCTTCTCCCCATTTTTAAAACATCTTTTTAGCCTCATTTTTATATGATAATGGTCGTGGACCTTAGAAAATTATTATTATTGGTATGATTAAATCAAATATATTCACTTATTTATGAATCCACAATTTTTAATTCTTAGCTAGAGGTTTTAATCTCCATATTTCACTACCTTTAGAAGATCACTACTAGTCTATAGCATCTAGCATATGGGGAGGAGGGCTTGAGGTCCTCTCTCCAACTGATTCGATTAAAATTTTTAAAGTTAATTGGGATAGGAAATGAAAACATGATTACATAAATATGTGTAAGGATTTATATTTGTATGTAATGATTTTAATAATACAATAAAATCAAAAACAAACTAAGGATTTTATGAAATTTTATCAAATGTGATATGATATATTCCACACTAATGTATGGTTTTGTTAGTATATATGGAAGAGTTTAAGAATATAAAATGAATCATGCTATATAAAATTAAATCCACACGTTATCATTTTATCTTGATATATATATATATATACTATGAAGTGAAATAAAAATTGTTCCCTCAAATTATGAATCTTATTTATCTATAATTGATGCACATCATGAAGTATTATAGGTTGTGAGGAAATATCAAGGTTAACATGAGTGATACTCTTGTATTGAGATACATAAAATGATTATAAAGAACAACATGAGGTTTGTACACTAGATGAACCATGAAGTATACCACATGTACTTTCATACACTATGAATTTTGTACAATAGGTCTGTATGGATCAAAATTGTATTTCATCATACCATAGGTTGGTGAGATTCCTAGCACAATAACCAATAAACTTTGACACCTTTTGATATATGTTCCACGAGGATTAGCTAATTTGGTTGTAGTAAGGTATTTTTCTGATAAATCCATTAGTTTAGGGGTAATACCATACATATATTCCCAATGAGAATAAGTTTTCTAGTGGGGTGATAATTTCTCATTTGATGCCAGTATTCCTATATATATGGACATAATATTATAATTATCACGGGGTAGTACCATATGTAGATTTAGGTGAGAATGAACACCTGTGGGTATGATGATTAATTGATTGGGATTCCTTATATATATATGTCCTAACCCAGGAGTGGGTGTGTAGGAAATTGAGTTTACATGTGACATAAGAGATGGGTCTAGAGGTGTAATTCACGATCTTAAATATAAGTGAGGTATGACCTAGGAGTTAGGCAGGAGAGCCTAGTGCTTTTGAGATATGGATCAGGGTAGGTGAGTTGAGTGATATGTATGATATGAGATGTGATATATCTGGGTGTTACTATGAAGGATAAACAAAATTATATGATCAAACTTGTTGATGTTGTGACTGAGGAGCGGTATAATGTAATCCATTTGGTGAGGATTTCACCATTGTCTTATGAAGGATGCGGCCCTCATTTTAGGTGGAAATTTTAGTGGATTATTGAGGATGGTGTTTATATGAGTCAGAAATGGTAAATTTTGTAATTTTATATTGAATCCCAAATATGAGTGGGATATAAATGTCTGGTCATTTCATATATTAATGGATGGATCATTTCATTTGAACAATCAACCCCATGTTGGTAGGGTTTTGGGTGTGATGGTACTGGTGTTTGGATAGTTGAGAGGCCGTTTGAATTCTAGTTTGATATGAATCCAACTATTATAGACCCATTTTAAATACTAGATTTTGTATTCAAATGTGATATTAGATGAAGTCTAAGTAGTGGAACTAGGATTGGGATGGTTTTGATGTGGTTAAAGTGTGATTTGGATAAAATGTCTGATGGTTCTCAAGTGCGATCATGGAGGGGATTTTTTTTGGTCAACGAACTAACCATATAATTATACCTGAAGTCATGTTAAATCTTTATAGAAGGTGTTACATTATCTATGTATGACATTAGGAGTTAAATTATCATGATTGAGAGAACATGCAATGTGTTTGTTGGTGTATTCAAGCATTTTTCTGGAAGGATGAATACGGAGTTCAACCAATAGTTTTTTTGTGATATTGGACATGAAAATTTGGTAACCATATCACATGAATCATTTTAGGAATGGAAGATGTTTTTTGGGAAGCAACATGGGATTTTCATGGACAATCCATAGATTTTGGTACTTCTACTTGGAAAAAGGAGGCTCATCTAATTCAATTGAAAATCAGAGATACGAAGATTGTGTGATTAATATATTAGTAAACACATGGTGTCTATAGGTATATGGCTATCTTGGACTTCTACCTAGGTGTTTTTTTATGAAACAGGTGGTGTATTGAGTTTAAATTACTAGTGTTCAACATGTTAGGATTTTCACATTAGAATCTTGTTGGACATTCCATAGTAAAATACGTCACAATAAATGTGAATTGATGAATGGGATGGGTTGGTATTGATGGATGGAAGTTAATTAAGACATATCTGGTATTATAATTGTCATACTGAGAGTATTTTAATAACCCATGTCCATAGTGATTTTTAAAATTCTAAAGGGATTTGAATTCCTCATTAGGTTGAATTTGTTCTTTCAGAACATAGGTTGATATCATGAATATAGGAGTTCGATCATCCAGAGATAATGCATATGGAAATTGTTTTGGGGTTATATAGGTTCCTTGGGTGATTTTAAGTGTATTTGGGGGGGGGGGGGGTTCATATTGAATTATGGTTTTCTTGGAGTGTTCTACCTAGGGAGAATGATTTGGGTCATATAGTTCAGGAAAAATCATGTGGTTACCATAAAATAAAATGGTCTTCAGTTCTTTTTATGTAGTGAATAGGTAACATGCAAGGGTATTTTATGGTTAATGGGAAACTAGGAAGATCATTGTTGAAAAAAATTCAAGGTGGATTAGTCCTGAGGTGTGATGCATGGTCTATACACTGTTATAGGAGGATTGTGTGGAATATCATAGATAGAGAAAATATTGATTCACATTATTGGTGTAAATTTTGGTAAACCATCTGCCCTAACCAGGTGAATGGGTTTACCTACATAGTTCATCCAATAGGGTTATAACATGGTTTAGAAAACCTTGTGGGTAATTCATTTATCTCATTAAAAGGGGTTAAATTTCCATTTCTCCTCCAAACTTTTAATCCCCTCTACCATTTTACTTTCCCCTCACATATGCATGGGCCTACAAAGAATTATCCCCTTTAACACTTTGATTACCTTTGGATTTGGACGTTTTGAGTGTGATTATATTGGAAACGAATTTCACATAGAGCCATAAATGACCATCTTTAGGTAAAATATGGTCACCCTTTAACTAAAAGAAATATTATGAAAAGGCGAATGAAGGAGCATGTAAGATCTCCAGTATGCATGTAAGGTGTAAATCCAAACAGAAGATGATTACACACTAATGAGATATTAAATGGGTCTTTACACATGCACCATCCATGGATCAAATGAGAAGTGGCACAGAAAACCTCTATCATGATTAAAACATTACGCGCCACTGCTGAAGCATTTTTTGATATACTGAAGTACACCCCCTTTTATATGGTTATCCTCCAGTAGTTTAATATTCACTTTTCTTCATGTAACACACCTTTTTAGGACATAACATAAACAGTACCCCTCAATGTATAAAACATTTTCACGATAGGTTCCCTGTGGGTCTACCATTACATAGGCCCACATTGGTCAAACACTTGCATATTTTCGTTTCACTGAATTATAGTGAAAGAAAAATACCCCACTTGTTCTCATTGTATTCCATTTTTCACACCCCATTCTTACACGCAATCTATCCCTTTTTCAAGTAGCTCTCTATTTTTTTATACAGCCGCTCCTTTAATCTCAATGGGGTTCCACTACTCCAAAACACCATGTTTGAGCCCCTTTCATGTGAACCCCTCTTCTCTTGTGTGAACCCTCTTCATGTATCCCTCCAAACGTGTGTGTGGTTATTTCTTGGTCCCTCCTGGGGTGTCCCCTAAAACAATGACCTACCACTTTCTTTTCAGAAAACGTATGAAAATACTATTTTTTCAGCATTTCTACACTAACATGGATCCCAAAATCGACCACTCCTCCACACCATCACCTTATAGAAATGCTAATTTCATTCATTCCCCACGTTTTTATGAGAATATATTATGTAATCCAATATTTTAAAGAGTGAGTCCCCCATGTACGAGCTATATGATGAAAAACTGCCTAACATCAGTGTCATCCACACATGCTGTTAAATTGTGATCTCACCTTGTGCATCTATCCCAGGATGTCTCCATGTATGAATAACATGGAAAGATATCCTTTTAATAAGATCATAGAGTGCATTTGAATTGGGAAACATTCCCTTTCCACACTCTCAATCTTCCATCCCTATCACTTTGGTATTTATTATGATGTACACCTCAATTAGTTTCCATGTGTAGTACCCAACACACTTCTTGGTATGAAGATCTATGTATGAATGTAATGTAACAAGATCTTTGATCACTTGATTTGAGCTCCTCCTCATATAGAATGACATCCTCAATGGGAATCACCTATACCTAATCCGCATAACATATCTCATCGGTGAATCTTTTACGACATGATAGTCAGTTCTACTACTACCTCTGGTATGTCACACAGAGCATGTCTCATGTGGGTTTAGATGTTAGAAACATCCATGAAACCCCGTCTCCATATTTGGGACACTTTCATGAATACTCACCAGTATGTCTGATAGGAAACTGTCCTAGTGTAATCCCCATCATGTCCCTCGCATCTGGGACACTCCAATGTGCAATCCCCAACCATATTCTCTACTTCCATGGGCCACCACACCGAGTATCCTAATTCATCTTCCATAACTATAATTACTTTGAATCATAATTGAATGAGATATATAGGAAACCCTCTTGAGGTTCAATCCCAAAACCATAAAATTCTATCCATTCCATTCATCACAATGAGAAATGCATCTATATTTATCCTTAATTTACCTGGGTTGCATCATTCTAGAGAGATCATGCCATCCACTAGGGTCGTTCCTACACATAATCCCCATATGCATCGTCGCTACTCCTAACAGTACCCAGGAATATCAAATACATAAGCCCCACATTATCTTTCAATACCACCAAGATAAATCCTCTTATGAAGTTATGATCCCACAAGTAAGCCCTACACCATCCATAAGACTACCTGGGTTTTGATCCTTGTTTTCTAAATAGGGTACGTAGGGTGTCTCTATGAGTTTCAATCCCAACCAATGATAAACCTTTATTCCTCACTTCTATGGACATACCACTTTATGGTATGAAATATTTCTTATATGGGAAACACCACTGTATTGTCCCGTAATTTTAGTATATATATTTTAATTATATGGAATTATTTTGAGACCGCAAAATTTGACGGCGCGTGATTATGAGGCCCAGAATTCCTGGAATGATCTGTCAAAATTTTGTTAATCTTTAATTAGAGTGTGTAAGCAATTTTCCTAAAAAAGGTGAATAACATATAAACTGTTTCTCGGATCATAAATCCAAGGTCACCGTTTCATTTAAGTTAGCGGGTTTACCCTAGGGGTGACTTAAGTTTAGTCGGTGTGGGCCTCCTGTGAGAAAACCCAAAAATGGAATAACCATAAATAAAATAATAAAATAATGTTATTTTATTTTTCAAATGCCTATAACTCATGAACAGTAAGTCAGATTGAATATATGATACTACCAGTGAGTTTATAATTGTATGATCTCTTTAGGAATAAACTAACATTGGTCAGCGCAGACCACTAGTGAATATTATTTTTTTGGCTGTAAATAAAAAAATTAAGTGACAATTGTTTTATTGTAAAATTTTTAACTTCAAAACGGTAACATGGATTGAAAATACAAGAGTACTATTGAGTTCATTGGGGTGTTTTATCCTTAGGTAGAGCCTTACCTTGACCTACGTTGGTTGAGGGTGAACGAAATTAATTAATTGAACTTTTTTCAAGTATGCTCTGTAAACATGCATGTGGCATTTTCTATCTTTTGAACCGGTACTCAGATTAAACATTAGAGGGCACCATTGAATATGAGGCACCGGGATTTACTTAAGGGCGGATTTACTTTGACCATAGTAGGTTTGGAGAAAAAGTTATGGTTTGTGACTTTTTAAAAGAAATTAAATAAAATAATTTTTATTATTTTATTTTATTTCATATCCTCAAGCGGGAAAGCAAAGGGGTGGGGCCAGCAATGTGTCAAGATAATAAATTGCTTGACCTGACAACCATAAGTGACAAAGTCATTGGGGAATTATGAAGATTCCTAATTAAAGATCCCCATTAAAATACAACATTGTTACCTACCCTCCCCTCTCCGACATATATGGAGTTTGGGGAGGGTTATTGGAACAGATTCACCAAGAAACGAAGTACTGATTAGCACCGCGATGCCAAACCCTTAGAGGACAGAACCGAACCTAGTGGGAGGTTACAGGAGACACTGAACCATGAACCGAAGGACTACATATGAGTGGCATTGTTGGGAACCGGTTGGGGGGATGAATAATGTGATCTAACTTCAAGAGTGGATTCTCTCCAACAGGTTTAAGAGGTAGATGGTTATTCATTTACGTTTTTTGAATGATTTCCTCTTCCCTGTTTTTCAATAATACGAAGAATGCGGACGAGGTGACTAAGGGGTTGATTCATGATTCATTCATTCTTGAGGGATCTGTTGTAGGGTAAATTTGTGGGGTTTTGATTTTTGTTTAATTCAATTTATTATTAAACCCTTAACCCCCCTCATGTTTGTGAGCTAATGTGAGGACGTGGGAATAACAAAACAAGCCTAAACCCTTCGCTACATTAATAATTTTGCACCTCCATGGAACACCAAGGATGCGAGGATACCAACTAGCTATGTTGGGGATAGTGCATTGATGCACGCCATAAGAGGAGGCCACAGAACAATGTCGTGATGGTCATCGGAGCGGCCTGCACTGGAAAACCGTACAAGAGGCCTAGAATTATGTCACGCGCCGCCGATGAACAAAGGAGGCCGCATCTCGTCAGCCATGGCCACCGGAAGTGGGTGACGGTGTGGCAACCATCGCGCACTGCTGGAGAGGCCGACCGACATGTCGGCTGGCCGTGATGGAATTGGAAGCTGTGGGGAAGGCCGACATGGAATCAGGGCCATAGCCTACATTCTCTCCAGCAGGAGAGGGGCTTCCTTATCGACCAGTTACCGGTGGACTGGGCGTGTGCCAATGGAGCACCTGGTAGAAAGGTCATGGTACAAAGGACCCGTGGGGCCACGTGGCTCCGTGTTGGGTCATACCCCATGGGTTGACCTGGTGACGTCGCTCTACACCATGTCAGCCCTACCTAGACATGCTATGTTTGGTTATCCTTAGAGGTCTGCATTGCCAGGCTGGAGGCACCATCGGGTTGGCCTAGAGGACGGACCCACCACCCAACGGGCCGACACGCGGCCCGATGGCCTGACCCACAACCCAGCCAGGTCGGGCAAAGCCCAGCGGGCTGGATTGACCCAGTTTGGGTTATCCCAAGTCTTTCCAGGTCACCCCATGCCGAACCGGTTTGGTCAGGTCTGACCGAGGCAGTCCGTACCTGAACCTAGTACTAACTAGTGACATTTAAAGGACCTTATCTCTAGAACCAGACATCCGTTTGATGAACCATCTATGGCATTGGGATCCTTGGAAGTATATGGTCCTTTTAACTTAATCAGTGAGAGTTTTGGAGAAACATGAAGTACGACTAGGTTGGATTGCACCTGAATCAAACTGGTCCCTCAGCACTAAAATGCCAATAATGCAGAGACATGGCATCCGATTGATGCGTTGTCTGTTGTTTTTGAACCCCTATTACACAATAGATCATTGGGTTATTTTTTGTTAGACTTCATACAAGTTGAAATGCGACCGATGTCTTGGGGAGTGGTTCTCCCAAGTGCACTACATACGGAACCCTGGGACTGGCTCAAACATGATGACTATTTACCTTTCGACTCAGAGTGACTCGAAAACCAAGTAGGGAGCGTCTCTGTGTGATGTGGAATACCCACAGTGTGGAGTGGCTCTGTGTGACGTGGCAGACACATGGTACTCGATAGAAGTATTTCCTGAGTAGGCCACATGGGGGAGAACCTCTGTGTGATACGGAAGCCCCACGGTGGGGAGCGCCTCTGTGTGACACGGCAGACCCATGGTACTCAACAAGAGAGGTATCTCAGTAGTCCAAGGTTAGTGGGAAGCACCTGTATGTGATGAAAAAGGCCCAATGTACTTGGTAGAGGTTGATTTCTCCAGCATCTAAGTTGTTCAGCGTTGTGACTGGCATTGTTGCTTGTTTCTAGGCCTAGAGAATCATTTTCTTGCTATTAGCATTCATAGCGATCCTGTATGGGTCAGCATCAAAATCATGTTTCTCTGAGAGGTATACCTGGTTTGAGATGAGACTCTATTTGAACTAAGTCTTTTACTTATGTGGTACATCTAACTTCGAGGTGTAACCTTTATGGTATACTCCCCTCATGTATGAGATGAGTATATCTCGATAGCTTAGGTATACGTATGGGCATATACCTAAGTAGTTTTGATGTCTTTTTTTTATTGTTTTTTCTATTATGGAACTAGAATACCTACTGGGTCTTGGGGTCCCTACTGAGTATTTCTATACTCACCCCACCACGATCTTCTCAAACACCTAGTTGTGTCTTTTGCAAATGACGTACTACATTGATCGAGGTTGGGGGAGTTAGGACTGGACAGTGCTCGGAGGTGGACCATTTGGTATGATGTTATGTAGGGACTATTTTTCGTGATATGTACCTACCCTTCAGGTAGGATCTATGGCGGGAAATCCAGGAGTTTATTTTCACTTTTATGTTGTATTTTTACATTTTATTTGTACTTGTACTTTCAGTTGGGCTTGTATTTTGGCCCCTTTTACTTTTGGAACTCCTTTTACTACAGTAGTTTACATCACATTTTCTTCTTTTTGTGTTCTAGGACTATGTGTTTGTACAAGTTTTAAGGCAATTACTTCCCATTTTATAGAATACACCTTTCAGTGCTAGTCTCCAGCCCCTGGCTTATGGAAGGTGGGATTAAGGTTTTCACAGCATGGGCCCCTGAGGACAGTCTGTGACAAAGTGGTATCAGAGGTGTTCGGTTCTACCGAAGAACGAGAACTATGATCTTTTCAGTCTGGCAATAATATTAAGTGTTATGAGTGTCATTTTGATTTTGGGGAATCAAGTGTTGGTGCAGCGACCAACATATCCATACATCAGGACCCTGAATTCTAATTTCCAACTTGGAAAATGAAAACACTAATTCTCTGTGTTTTAGAATAAAATTTCTTATGATTTATTTGTGTCGGATTACCAGGTATAACATAATGATCATGGAACACCTATTCCTTATCAGGATGTTGTTGTTTAGACAGCCAGTTAGGATTCCCAAGAGAGTACACGATGATGGCCAACCTAGTGATGAGGCCTCAGTGTAGGGTCCTCTTAATGCGTTAGAACCTTCAGGTGGTGCACTAGTACCACCACCACCTGTTGGGTAGAGGTTACCACTAGCCACACTGGCGGATGGTACATGTCGACTTAGTGCATTGTATGGATTCCAGTGATAGGTGCCTTAGAGGTTTCGAGGTGAGACAGATTCCTAGGCAGTTGAGGACTGGCAGGAGGCTATAGTTAGTGGTTTAGGTCAAGTTGAGACACTTGTATAGAATATGGAGATCTTAGCATCAAATCTTTTTCAGAGAGTGACCTTGAGGATGGTCTGCATTGTGATGAGGCTTCGGTACATGGACCGTTGCTTGAGAGGGTACCTTTGGATAGTGTTCCCGTTATGTCATTGCTCGTTTGTCAGTAGTTACAAACGACAGTACCAGTAGAGGGCACATGTAGTCTTAATGCCTTACACATGTTTTAGCATTAGATACCCCTCAGTTTTCAGAGAAATCCAGAATCATATGTGGATAAGGACGGGCTTGAGGAGGTGACTGAGTTTCCATCAAGCCAGGGCAACATTTGATCAGATGGCAGTCCTGGTAGAGAGCCTTCTACATGGCTCAGCCAGACGATGACAGGGTTTAAATTACCTTGATCTTGAGAAGAGGTGAATTTTTCTATGGAAAATCTTGAATTACTTCTTCAAAGAAGAGGGTCTCTTGAAATAATGATATAAGGGACAAGTGTTCCCTAGAGCTTCTACAGTTTCTGAAAGACAACATGTCGAAAGTTGAGTATTCATCGAGGTTTACCGACCATCCCAGGTACTCGGTGAATATAGTACAGTAAGTACATCATGGCTCGGAACTCTGAGAGAGGTGTTTTTAGGGACATCCTAGCCAGCACTATTCCTCTATGAATTCCTACATCTGTTTGGGTGCTAGAGAGATCCTTTGTGGTTGAAAGTTCTTTGGATGAGAAGATGCAACCAGTGAATATTAACAGTGGGAAAGAGGGAACCTGATGCCAGTCTCAGAGACCTGGCCATGTAAAATGTTTCGGGAAGAGGAAGTGATTGGGACAGATGAATCTATAGTGTAGAAGACATGGAAGAGAATCTAGGAGAGTATAAAGAGGTAGTACATATTGTGACATGTTTCAACCACCACCCCAATTCAATCCCCACCGGGATCAGGAATTTGGAGGATAGTGGGAGGGAGTAGCTACATCCAGTCAAGGAGTGTGACCCAGGGGCTCCAAGAATAATTAGGGGTATGATCTATATCTACAACTATAAATCGTATTAATAGAACTTGAAACTAATCATTACTGTTTACCATGAATCTTGTTCAAGACCTGGAGTTTCCAGTTAATTTGAAGACTTAACCCTTATGTCCTGGGATACATTTAGGAGGAGACTTGATAATCACACTTGTGTCGAAGGTGTGATCTGACCCTTGAGGTATGATTTTCAGTTTGAACTTATTTGTTGTAGCATCGAGGCCTTACGACGTTAGTTTGGGTATGGAATGGGCATCCACATTTCATAATTAGATTTGATTTTATTAGAAATTTTTTTGTGGTTTATCTACAATGTTGGAATGGGGTTTTCCTCAGTCATTAGAAAAGGAAACCTAGGCAACACATGATAAAATCAAGCATTGGAAGATGCATCTGATCACTCTTAAGTCATCCAAATTTACCATTGTTGCAAAACGAGTTTATAGTTTTTAGTTCCCAACAGTAGTGGAAGAGTGTGGTGAAATCTTTTAAAAATATTTTTCTAGGATTACCTCCCTGATTGGAGTGGGACTTATACTTTGACTGGGTACTACCAGAGATTTGTTCCTGACTTCTCAAGGGTAGTGTAACCCTTGTCAGCTTTAATGAAGAAGGGAGAAGGCTTTTCTGTGGACGAAGAAGTTTTAGGAGAGCTTTTAGGAGATAATACAGTGAATATGGCTAGAGTTCCTCCATGAATTTGTCTTTAAGATAGTCTATACTCCTGTGAAGGGGAATGTGGTGGAATATGCACATAGCAGGAGGTCTAGTCTACAACAATTGAGTGAGGTATCAGAGAATCTAGTCACCCTTCAGATATCCTTCATGGATAAAGATGGAGCGTCTTACCTCATGTCTATGACTGTCACTCCCCCAATTCCTCAACGAATTAGTGAGGTACAACTTTGGACGTTGATCGTGAAGCCCAACGTGGTCAGATATCCTTTGGGTGGTCTTTTGAAGGATTTTATGAAGATAGGGAGCACGTCTCCCTCTTCAGATGACACACCATGGTTCCTGTGATGCTTTAGGATGATGTGTTTAGGGAGATCCATATATCCCCTTTAACGGTACATCCTGGATTAGAGAAGATGTACTAGGACATCCAGTGTCAGTACTAGTGGTCAGGGATGAGGGGAGTAGTGGAAGAGTTTGTATCATGAAGCCTTACATATCAGCATCTAAAGAATGTACAGAGGCGGTAGAAGTCTTATGCTGATAGGAGACAGAGATCCTTGGAGTGATAGGAGGGAGACCCTATCTTCCTACAGGTATCACCTTGATGAAGATTGTGGAGATTTGGCCGGGGCAACAAGCCATCTCTGTGGTTTATCAGACCTTTCCAGATTCTTAGTAAAGTGGTAACGGTGGCGTACCATCTGTCTCTTTATCCACAGATTCTCCGAGTTCATAAGGTTTTCCATTTGTCACAGGTGGGGAGATGTGTGCATGATCCATTGCACGTTATCGTCAAGGGCAAGGTGAACTTTGACTATAGGGTGACTTTTATGGTGTTCCTATTAGAGATAGGGGATCTATTGGAGCAGGGATTTCATGGATGATCGATCCCTCGGGTGCGAGTTCGGTGGAAGAACTGGGACCTCTAGGAGAGCACATGGGAGCAAGAGGCTCAGATTCATTCTCAACACCCTCTTTTGTTTGTTTTTCCTTTGTTTTGGATTTTGAGGATGTAAATCCCTAAGGTGGAGAGAATTTAATGTCCCATAATCTATATATAATTTTTTTTAATTATATGGAATTATGTCAAGAAAGTTAAATATGAAGGAACGTGATTTCAAGGCCTGGAGTGCCAGAAATGATCCGTTGACGTTTTGTTAAGCTTTAATTTGGGCGCGTAAGTAGTTTTTCTGAAAAAGTGGAATAACTCATAAATTGTTTCCCAAATCAAAAATCTGGGGGAACGATTGTGTTCAGGATGTAGGGTTTATCGTATACGTGAATTATTTTTAGATAGAATGAGCCTCCAATGAGAAAACCCAAAAATGGAATACCCATAAATAAAATAATTAAATAAAGTTATTTCATTTTTCAAATTCTTATAACTCACGAACAGTATCTCGGATTAAAAATTTGATACCACCACTGAGCTCCTGAAGTTATTATCTCTCTAGGAAGATACTAAAATTTTCCAGCATAGGCCACCAGTGAATGTAAGTTTTTTTCCAGAAATAAAATAATTAAGTGACAACTATTTTATTGTAAAATCGATAGCTTCTAAACAGTAACTCAAACCTAAAATTTGAGAGTACCTTAGAATTCTTGGGGCGTTTTATCATTAGGTAGAGTCTAACCTCAACTAGCGCAGGTCAAGGGTGAACATAATTAATTTATTGATCATTTTTTGAGGTATGTTTATTAAACACGTGAGCATCATTTTCTAACTTTTGAATAGATGTCAGATTAAAAATCTGATGGCACCATTGAATCCGCAGTGCCAATACTCTCTTAAGGGAGGTTTTACTTTGACCTTAGTACGACTGGAGAAAAAGTTATGTTTTTTGAATTTTTAAAATAAATGAAATGAAATAATTTTTATTATCTTATTATAGTTCATATCCTCCAATGAACAAGCAAAGGGGTGGGGCGAGCAATTTGTCAATCCAATAAATGGAATGACCTTCTAACCCTATGTAATGACGTCGTTGGGGAATTAGAAAGAATCCTAATTAATGACACCCATTAAATTCCATCATTTTTATCTACCCTCCCCCCTCTTACTTATATATGGCTTGGGGAGGGGTATCGGCATAGCTTTGCCAAGCAACGAAGTGCTGAAAGAGCGCCGCGATTCCAAACCCATAGAGGACAGAGCTGAACCTAGCAAGAGCTGACGAGCAAAATTGAACCAGAAACCGAAGGATGACATACGAGTGGCATCCTAGGGGCCCAGTTGTTCTAATGAAGAACATGATCCACCTTCAAGATCAGATTCTCTCTAATGGGCTTACCAGGTAGGGGTTATTCGTTTATGTTTTTTTGAATGGTTTCCACTTCCCCGTTTTGGAATAATATGAAGAACATGGACCAAATGAATAACATTTTGATCCGAGATTCATTCGTTCATGTGGGATGTTTTTGTTAGGTAACTTTTTGGGGATTTTTTATTATTGTTTAATTCAATTGATTATTAAACCATTAACCCCACTCTTGATTGCGAGCTAACGCAGAGGCCTCCGACCTATCAAAACCGGCCCGAACCCTCCACTAATTTTCTAATTTTGCAACTCCAAGGAACATTGATGATGTAGTGATACCAACTAGCAATGTTGGAGATAGAGCATTGACACACGCTGCACGAGGAATCCGCGACACAAATCCGCGACGATCATCAGAGCAGCCAACACCGACCGACCGTAGAGAAGGCACGACGTGGCATCACGCGCTGCTGATGAACAAATGAGGCTACGACTCATCATCCACGGTGACTAGAGGAAGGCGGCCAACACACCGTCCTGTTGCGGGTGACAGTATGGCGCACCGTCGTGTGCCGTTAAAGAGTTCGGCTAGCCTACCTAATGGTCATGATGGAAGCAATAGGTTTGGGGAACGCCCCTGGAAGCATTACCACACGGCAGTAGGGCCACAGACTACGTGGGTCGTGGCTGGAGTAGGGGCTGCCAGATCGACTGACGACCGGCGGATGGGGAATGCACTAGCTGCATGCTCGATGGAAAACCTACGACCTGTCAGCCATGGAACAGTGGACCTGCAATGCCACATGGCTCCACAATAGGTCAACCCTCGTGGGTTAACCTACTAATGTGGCTTTGTTCCATGCCGGACCTACCTAGATGTGCCGCATACGATTATCCCTGGTGGCCTACACCGCCCGGCGGGTGGCGTCACCGGGTCGGCCCAGCAGGTCATGTTGACTCGGTTCGAGTCAGACCCAAGTCGAGCATGGTGAACCCAGGTTGATCCGGGTCGAGCCGGTCCAACCGAGGTGGATCATAATAGGACCCAATACAGAACAGTGACACTTAAATGGCCTTATATCAAGAACCGGATGTTCATTTGATTAATTGTCTATGGAGTTGGGATCCTTGGAGCGAGAAATGCCTTTTAACTTACTCCATGAGAGTTCTGGAGAAACTTGGTGTACAGTTGGGTTGGACTGCACCTTAATCCAATCATGCCCTCGACACTGAAATGCCAATAATGCACATACCAAGTGTCCGATTGATGTGACTCATATTTCGTTGAAACCCTTATGAAATGATAGATCATCAGGTTATTTCTTTTTGAGACTTCGTGCAGCATGAAATATGACCTATGGAATGGGTAGTGATTCTACCAAGAACACTACATACAGAAGCCTACGACTGGATGAGACTTGATGAGTGCATGCCTTTTGAATCGGAGTGACTCGAAGACCCAGTGGGGAGCCCCTCTGTGTGATGCGGCCGACCCATGGTACTCGGCAAGAAGATTACCTCAGCAGGCCATGAGGGGGATGGCCTCTATGTGATGCCACAGACCCATGTTGGGGAGCACCTCTGTGTAACGCGACAGACACATGGTACTCAATAGGAGGATTACCTCAATAGTCCAAGGTTAATGGGAAGTGCCTCTGTGTGACATTTTAGTCCCACTATACTTGATAGAGAAGGAGTTCTCCAGCAACTGGGGTGTTCAACGTTGTTACTGGAAATGTTACTTGTTCGTATGCCTAGAGAATCTGTGGCGGGCTATCAACATTCATAGAAATACTATGTGGGTCAACATTGTAATCTCGTTTCTCTGAGGTGTATACCTAGTTTGAACTAAGACTCTATTTGAACTAAGTCTTTTACCTATGTGGTACTTCTACCATTGAGGTGTTAACTTTGTTGTATATGCACCTCATGTATGATATGAGTATATCTTGATAACTTGAGTATATTTATGGGAAAATACCTAAGTAGAGTTGATGCCTTGTTTGATGGTCCTTCCATTGTGGAACTAGGAGACCTACAGGGTCTCAGGGTCCCTACTATGTATCGTTATACTCACCCTTGCATGGGCTTCATCCGCAACTGGTTGTGTATTGTATAGATGACATACAACATTGATTAAGGATGAGGGAGCCAGGACTGGACGGTGCTCATAGGTGGACCATTTGGCGCGATGTGACACAGGGAATACTGATCATGAGTTATACCTACCCTTCAGGTAGGATTCAAGGTGGGTGTTCCAAGATATGATTTTCTCTTTTTAGTTGAATATGTACTTTTCAGTTGCACTCGTGCATTCATTAAGGCTTGTATTCTAACCCCTTTTACTGTCAGCACACCTTTTACCACATATGTTTACATCATAGTTTCTTCTTGTAGTGTTCTTATACCATGTGTTTGTATAGGTTTAAAGTCAACGCCTTCCTGTTTTAGGGAATATGACTTTCGGTGCTAGTCGCCAGCCCCAGGTCTATGGAAGGTGGGCTTGGAGTAGTCATGGAATGGGCCCTAGGGGATGGATCATGAAAAACAACCCACGTTCTCTCTCATTGGTAGTTATTACCAATCAATTTGGTAAACAATAAAAGTGTTCCATTCTAGGGATGTACCTCTTTGATGCATCTACATGGGGTATTATGATCAGCATCTCACCATCTCTGCAAGAAATTAAACTCACCCCCCTACATCATGTTAAACATGGGATGCCCAGGGAAATCTTAGAGGAGTTTTATTTTCCTTAAGATACTCCATGATGGATATGGGATGTCTCATGTTAAACTCCAATGATGTCTCCATGAGATTCCCTCCTATAAGGAAGATACATTTGACCAATGTTCCAATGTACAAACATTCCAGGGATTCCCAAAATGACTACTCTTTGAAATGAATGTTGATATCTTGTTAAGAGCCCCCAGAATGTCCATAAAGAAGAAACGTAACAAACTAGAATCAACAAAGAGATGGAACCAAGAATGAGTTTCATGAACCATGTCTTAATCTGTGAGGTTGACTCATATTATGTGATGAATTACAAGGAGGAATCTGTGGAAGGTGGAAAAAACATCCCATTAACCCCTTTCGATCAAGGATCAGACATCGCTGAGAATGTAATGAATTTATCCCAGCTGTAGAAAGAGGTAATGTGGGGTATAATGTCGTCCTTAGTGGCATATAATAATGTCATATGGCCACGCCCTGATAAAAGTGTCCAAAATATAAATGGTGAACCTGACATGAATATCTTCTCTTAAATGTTGGGACTTGTAACATTCAAGAAATCAGATCAAAAAATGAGTATGTCATTACATCTAGATATCCGAAACTAGGGCCTACTAAGAAAAATAATGGGCCCAACATGGAACTCACTACTAGTTGGGATAGATTAATATTCGGCATACTAGTCTGTGACATCATTAACATGGATATATCTCCCTATCTTTGGAAGATTTAATGACAATAGGGCATTGGAATTCTCTTTCCAAGAACACATACTGATAGATAAATCTCATTGATTAGTAGGACCCAAGATAAAATAACCCTATCACCCAACACCTATTGATACAGGGAAAGGGGCCCCGTCGATGTAGTAATCCCACAGAACCCCAACTACACCATGACGTCTACAATACAATCTTCTACCAAGAACCCAGTCCCTATATCATCCTCTGAAATCATATAGATGATGATTATGGGCACCCTCATATTATGGTAAAAGTAGGTGGGTTTCATTCCCACAAGGTATATGGATCACCAGGACTTGGAGGCTTATGCACTTCACTATCACAGTTTATTCCTAGGGGTTTTTCGGGAGCCCATGATCCCTACTCCTATGATGAACCTCTTTGGGATCCTCTCCCAGGAGCAATCATTTTACTCTCTCCCCTATACCTAGGTGGTTGGTGATTCTTGGGTCACCCCAGTAATGACCATCGTGTGGGAGTCACTTAGGAGGGATCCCACCACAATTCATTAACGCCACCAATGACTAGTCTTATAGGATGATAAATAGGTCGACCATTACCTTTCTCTTCGAACCCCACTCCATTTCACCTAATGACAATGTCAGGCCCATGCTTAGTAGGATGCCTATCATGGGGCATTGTATTCTATAGCTCCAGTGGACCTTTCCCCCACCACCACATTCTTCTATGTCTCTACCACTACATACAAGATACTCCTCAATGACCGATTGGGATCAAACCATTAGCCAACTCATAGGTAGTTTGGGTTGAACCATTCAAACATTGGCATCTCCAATAGCCTTTAAGGGTCAATACGTGATGATGAGACTCAGTACGAAGGTCCTCCCCACATAGTCACCAAATAGAGCGGTGTTCCTCTCTGCTTTCACACCCAACATGGAGGTCCCCCACTATTCCCATCATCATTGAAAATGGAGGTCATATTGAATTCATTGATGAACCATATATAGGCCCTCCCCGTGCATATGGTTCTCGATATGGATTTCATCCCCATGTCTCCAACCTGTGATGAAAAGGTCATCCTCACGTCATACATAGCTCCGACAATGGTCCACCCCAATCCAACTTCCACCAAAGAGGAGGTCCTCCCTTCTTCATCGATGATTAGTATGGAGGTCCTCTCCATTACCTTGTTACTAGACAACTTGGAAGTCTGACCCATGAAACACATAATAAGAGAAGTGGTCCTATACACTCCCACATAGGTCCTCCCCAGACATCTAGAAACCAGTACAGAGGGCCTCCTTATACTCTTTCATCCTAACATGGAGTTCCTCCCCATATTCCTGGTGACCATAGCAGAGGTTGTCCCTACTATGTCAGCAGTCTGAGTAGAGGTCCTCCCCTATTTGATGAAAAAATTGATATTATGGTCCTCCTCACATCCCAAATAATTAAAGAGGAGGTCCTCCACATTCTATCAACCCACGACACAATGTTCCTCCTTAAGCAAAGAATTCCCCCTACCCCAAAGAGTTGTTCCGAGGAAGAATGTGGAACTATTTCTACCGAAAGAAAAACATTGTGAATCAAAAGGGCATTTTCAATCCTATTCAAATATAATATTATGAGATCGAGTCTGAGTCGATGATGGTGCCTTCCCCCAATCTTCTTCATCATTGTCTGGGGTAGGATCCCATAAGTTGATACTCTTCATCTATGAAGGTGAGGTTCATAAGATTCCTAAATCCCTTCATAGTTATATGCAAGTGGAAGATGATTTGGATCCCTTATAGGGTATCATGGTGAAGTCATCAATTTCATTACCCATTTCATTCTCAAGGTCTACAGAATATCACAGAGAGTATTTCTAGGACATGATCGACCAAAAATACACACTGGATCCAAGGATGACCATTGTTACCCTTGAGTAAGAGGTAGTGGTTGGCACCCCATCTTACAGAGATGTGGTGATAGAGTAAGCACCATGTCCCAGAGAATACCCAACATGTAGTGATCAGTTAGTTCATGTATAATTCTCTCTACTAGCCAATCCACCACCACAATGATCAATATCCATGAAATTTCATGTTCCTCAGCCAGTGCTGATAGGAGCCTGGGGTATCCATGAGTTGGGTCCCGCTTTTGAAAAGGTAATTTTGTGGGACACACATTCGGCATACTATCTTTCTAATCTGTTATGGGACTATGTGGTTCTAGAATTTGACATTCTAGAGTCCCTCAAAGAAGAAGGATGATAATTATCTAATAGTATCTCTATGACAACAGATTGTATATCATCACTATATCATCAATGAGATCTTGGATGAATGATGTCCAAATCATAGGGATCCTTTGTAGGACCATGGTCCTCTTCCACCAGGACAATATGGGTAGTTGTAGTTCATCCTCATATAGTTTCTCACAATCGGGCATGTTGATCCCATGTACCCCGATAGGTATGAAAAGTTAACATATTATGCATCAAAAAATTATCCTAAACAGTGTGGGAATCTCCGTTAGGACCTAGATCAGGTCATTATGCCTGCCAATCTGTAGTTTATTCCTCAAGCCACCCTATATATCGTTCCATGGATTCTTGAGCTAGCCTATCATGTTGATTATCTCATCAATTCCCTACTATTATATAATCCTCACCAAGATAGGAATCCTCACCAAGATTCATTGTTTACTTCCATCACTATTCAACTTCACACGTTGGAAACACGATTGGTGGAGATTCCATTGGATGTAAATCCATATCCAGCATGCGTGGATGATATGCAAGCACCCATTGATTTTATGAATCCATCATTAACCCCATTTGATGTGATGGGTGACCCACTGCATCATCTAGTCTACTTCATCTCTAGGCGAGGACCTACATAGGGAACTCTAGAGCAGTAAGAAGCAGCTAAGCTTTGATGTTTCCTTTAGACATTGTAAGGGCATGTGTTCATTTGGTTCAACTAGTAACCCGTTAGGTTTATCCCTAGATTGGAAGACCTCTTCAAGAATTTTCTCTACCAGTTCTATTCCAATATTTGAAATATGGGGTCTTCTAACCTCTTCAAGTGTAATAATTTTAAAGATGATCACATCATAGACTTCATATCTTGGTGAAAGGGACTCATGTACTCTCTTGACATGCCACTAAATTTGGAGAAACATTTTACATTGTGCATGGTGGAATTTTAGGACTAAATTTGACACCACCCTTATCACTCAGAATTTCCTTGGTGTATTTTTGGGATTTTATTGGAAAGTCTCAATGCCTAGAGGAAGTCCTATAGAAGTCCCAGAAGGCATTGCCCTTTCCTTCTCCATATCCCATAAGAAATGTTTCCAAGATAGAGATTATCATCACAGTTTAGGTGGGGGGCTAAGATCCACTATATTTGTTTCCAACTGAGCCTCGTAAAGAATGAAATTATCAAGGAATGAAACCTCCACAAGCTCCAACTTATCTAGCTCTAAATCTGTAGGCACATCCTCAGTAGAAACCTCCACATAGATGAGATAATGTGTTTCCGACACCTCATCCACCTATAGCACCTCGTTAGGTCTAGGCTCACAGTGTTCCCCTTCTAGACATAAGAAACTAAACATACTCTTCCCTAGATGCCAAAGTACACAGTTATTTATGAAGTGCACTGGAACAATGGATCCTAAAGATACCAAAATGTAGAAATCCCCTTGAGGTCGAGTTCACAAATATACCTAATCAATTCACTTACCAAAATATCCTTGGAAATACGATCAAGAATCACTACAAGTTAAAGAATTGGATCCAAAATTATGTGTATAATGGTGTGGTCAGACTGGGAGAACTCCTTGAATAGGTAGAACACATATCGGATGAGCCCAATAGTGAAAATGAAGGTTATAGTGAATGGAAGAAAGTCTCCAACAACAGAATAGAGAAGTATGATTACTAGTTGTCTAGTAGGGGAGTTTCTCATGCCCATGATGTCACTCATTCCTATTCATGCCATTTTAATCCTTAAAAAGACATTCCTCCTACTTTAGCTATCACTTTTGCATCCACATCTCATCCTTCCACATATTATAATAGTAATCACTAATTGAATATGGAAAATAAAATCCCCCCACCAACGTCAAGGTCACCCCATACTCTTGGTGAATTCATACCTTCATATATGGGAATCACACTTAGAGTCCATCCATCATCGTAAGACTACCCTTATGATGATCTAGAGTGTGTGTCTGTGAAAATCATCAAATCGGTGGATCCATAAAATATCCCAAATGATGCGTATCAAGAAGTCTCTCCAAATTTCCCCCAACTATTCCATCGATGAAGAAGTTGAGGAATGAAAAGTCGTAGGATTGATCAGTCCAACACTTTATCCTAGGCTGTGCAAGCTACCACGACCAAAAACTAAGCCTTGTAAAGATATTAGTAGACATAGTCCTTTGATATTGGTTTTCCTGATTGACCACCACCATTGATCATACTCATTGATCAGGAAGAGCATCCAAGGTTGCATCATGATCAATTTCATCCAGGTGAGCCTCATTCATCCAATAGTCATCTAGTGATAGTTCTAGGTAGTTTTTCTGATAGGTAGGATGATATATCCTACACCAGTTGAAATTCAGTGGCACTACCGGAAGTTTTCGTCATACTCTCAACTATAGAGTGACCTCCTATGGGAAGAAATGTGCACCTATAATTGAATTAAGATGTGATGAAGAGCATCTCAATAATTCCTGCATGATATCAATCCCCAAGGAACTTCGTCTATCAGAATAGATGTATGAGTCTTTCATAGAATCATTAAAAATCCACCTCAAGTTCAAAACATATGTTTCAGTAGTTGGGATATTCTACACTATGGGTATCGAGTAGTCATAATTCCAAACTGTCATCTCTTTCTTAGGAGAATATGATATTTATCTTGTGCAAGGGAACATTCTCCAACTTTATATAATTATCTAGTTAAATGGTGTGGAGAAAAATAGTTGTCTAGTTGAAAAATGTTCTAGGATCAATATCACCTCAACCCAGATGCTCCATGTGATGGGACTCATCAAAGAATATTTGAGCCCCTTTGACCTGAATATTTCTGGTCATGATAGGACCAAAAGAGACATTTTGGTAGGATCAGGTTGAGGACCCAATTTAGAAGTTTGATATCAAAAATTGAGTCCATAGTGATTTCACAAGAAAATGAATACAAAGAATTGATGTGTAGGCCTTAGATCCATCTACACGCAGCAGTCCCCTCTTTATATCCATAATGCCTCAGATACTCCCTCCACAGTTGAGGGAACATACTCCAAGGTGATGCTTCTCCATTTGTTTATTATGAAGCCCTATATACATATGTAGTTTATTACTTGAATAAGTATAATAATTCTCAGACCAATGAGGTTGAACAAACCTCTATCCTATCCATCCAATGGATATATTTATATGATGTATTCATTCTCCAGATTCACTATTTGGAGGTTATGATGCCTGACCTGGAGAACTGTTATTTCATTTCTTAGAGAAGAGGGCACCATGTACCTAGAACATGAAGATATTATATCTTATTCCTACACAGATTAGGCTCGAGTGGTACCATAACCCACCACCGATGTTAGGTATCAAGATGTTTCCCCACAGAAATAGTCATTCACAAGGCCTTCTTGATTTTTCAAGATGGGATGAACCATCAAAAACCAACCATTCACTATTTCTTTTCCATCAATCATGGGTCTATTGGTCTAATACCCAATATAATTTGCACAACAACGTCTATCTCCATTATTTTAGTAGTAGAGATGTTTCCCAGTGAAGATTTCACCACCGCCCAAGCCAACAGTAGTGTTCCTCCAAAATCAGTCATCCTTGATGAATCACCTCCTCCTAATGATCCTCCAATATAAGATGATGAAGAATATTTGAATAATTCTCCCCTGTATTTGGGGAAGGTGTCTCCACCATAGTTGATGAGTTAGTTCAAGTGAATTTTGGTACCGAGGTAGATCTGAGACCAACTCTGATTAGTGTATGCATACCTGTAAAAGAATAGAACCTGTACATGGGTTTCTTGAGGAAAAACCATGATGTTTTTCCTAGAGATATGATGAGATATCAGTACTAGACCCTTAGGACACCTTCCACCATATTGGTCTCCCTGTAAGTCATTGTGGGATGAAGTGGCCTACCATAAAGATACATCAATCTCATGTTACAATGGGTGAGGCGGAAGTTGAAAATATTATTAAATACATCTTTATCAAATAGGTTCAGTACCCTAAGTTCCTAGCCTATAATGTTCCAGCCCAGAAGAAGAATATAATGATCAGTGTCTGTATCAATTTATGAGACCTCAACATCCAATTTTGGAAGAAAAAATTTCCCCTACCATTGATAGATCTATTGATCAATGCCATAACTAGCTTCCAGGCCCTCTCTTTCATGGATGGTTACACTACATATAACCCAATCAGGATGGCCCTGGAAGAAGAGGATTGTACTACCTTTAGTGCCCCACAAGTTACTTTATTCCATCAGATGATTCCTTTTTGTCGGAATAATTTCAGAGCTACCTATTAGTGTTCCATACACAACATCTTCAAGAAAATAATCACAACGTTAGTGGAATTCTATGTAGATGATTTTGTGGCAAATCTCATAAGGTCTAGGACCATATCATAGATCCTAAGAATGTGTTTGGATTCCTCTGCTCCATGAATCTGAAGATGAAACCAATGAAATGTTATTTAGAGGTTACCTCTGTGAAGTTCATCGATTTCATTTTTAGATATAGAGGCATCAATATTGACCTATATAAGATCAAGGAAATCAACTAGATTCCCCCTATAAGAAACCTCTATGACATTTGAGGCCTTCAACGCCACTTATCTTACATACTCCAATCCATCATGAATATAGATGAGAAGTGTAATCCTTTTTCCAGGATAATTAAGAAATGTGTTTTCTACCAGTGGGATAAAGATTTCAATACTAACTTTGAGGAGATCATGCAATAACTATTTCAGCCTCTGGTTCCGATACCACCCATATCAAGGAAGCCTTTGGTCCTCTAGGTGACTATCCTAGAATGATCCCTCAATGAACTCCTCTCTCAGAAGAATAATGAAGTGATATATAACAATTTATACTATCTTAGTCACATGCTCCTTGACATAGATTCATGATATTATCCTATTGAGAAAAGCTTCTTCACACTAATTTTCATAGTGAATAAGTTGTGGCACTATTTGAAGCATCACGAGATTCAATAGGTATCCCGTGTGGATCCTCTGATGTAAATCCGGAATCACTTAATATTGACATGAAAACTAGCATGCAGATCCACGATTCATCAGCAATTTCATATCAGGTTCATTCTGTAGAAGGCTATTAAGTGTCAAGCATTGGAATAATTTATTTTCACTCATCCATCCCTATAGGAAATTCCTCTATATGTTGATTTCCTAGATAAAACTATCCTATTAATGGACCAATTTGTATCATGTTGGATGATTCATTTAGATAGTGCCTCCCAATTTCCAACTAGTATATGGCTCAATGGTCCCACACTCAATAGAGTGGGTCTAGGAATTATCTTCATCACCCCAATATAGGTTTTCATTCCCTATTCATTATGACTATCAAGATGTTTCACAAACAATGAGGTAGAGTATCAGGAAATCAGTACTAATCTAGAACTGGCTCTCGAGATTGATGTTTCCCACATTCATGTGAAATGGGGATTTAATAAAATCAACAATAAAATCAATGGTTATTACATTTTCATAAAGTTAGATCTTGTTCCCATTCTCAAGAACACTCTCTAGCTAATGGCCTTATTCCCTTCTTAGCAAGAGTAGACCTATGTTTCCCAATCACTGAATGGTCAAGATGATCCTCTATCTAGTCTATATACATATCTTTTAGAGCATGACCATGATAGATTATTCATTCATGTGGAACATCAATGTGTCATAAATCATTTTTATTTTGATGATGATGATGACATTCAGTAGGTAAAACACCGACTACTACTTCCAAAATAGGAACACTAAGTCCACTATCAGCTAAAGAAACCTCCAATTGGAAGACACACTTCATTGAGTATCTACATAATGTCACTCTCCCACTAGAATGAGTCGAACGTGGTAGAATATGGTTTACGTGGTGCTCACTTGGAAGGTTAAATCACTCTCACTATATTTCAAGGATGGGTTACATCTGGCCCACTATGGTCCACAACTATATCGAGTTCACCAAGAGGTGACAAGAATGGTCAAGATGATTCCCTAGAAAGTCTAGTTTCTTATCTTGTAGATCCTAACCATGATGATTTGTTCATTCATGTGGTGAATTGAAGGTTAATCACTAATGTTGCTTTTGATGACAATGATGATAGTCAGCAGTTGAACAACCTTCTATTCCTTCAACAATAATACCACCAAATCCACACGAAGACTCTGAAAACTCTTATTGGAAGAATTTCTTCACTAAGTATTACCAACATGGAACTATCCATCTTGAAAGATCTGTATGTGGTAGAATCTATGTCATGTGATGCTCACCTAGAAAGGTTGAAGCTCTCTCACCATAATTGAAGGATAAGCTACATATATCCAACTATAATCCATGACTGTATCAAGTTGACCAAGATATTCCATGCATGTTAAATTATTTCCAAATTTTTGAATCGACCACTATATCCCCTCTATACTACCAAATGCAATTGGACATTTTCGGTCTGGGGATTTGATGTTTTAAGACCATACATTCTAGCAATAGCTCACTATTGTAGGTCCATTCTAATCGCAACAAATTTATTTTCCAAATGGGAAGAATAGATCCCTCTAAATGAAGTCAAAGCCCAGTTGGTTATTTAATTCAGGAGCTCCAACATCATCTATAAATTTGGATTCCACCACACTATTCTCACCAACAATGAAACTAACTTCTATGAAGTTAAAATGAAGGTGTACACCAAGTAAAAATTTCTAACCAACCATAATTATTGGTATCATGTGAATAAAAATAGAATGATTGAGGCATTCAAAAACCCCTATTAAATATTTTGGAGAATATGGTGATATATAACAAGAAAAGTTGGCCGGAAAATCTCCCCAACATTTTCTGGTCTTATCAGATTATAATATGCAATTCTATCTAGGGGACACCATATTCAATGGTGTATATAACAAAGCTTGTACTTCCCATTGATATCTAGTTTCAATTATTCCAAACAATTTTATATGATTAGAAGATGTTAGATAGAACAGTTGAGGTCCTTCTGGATGAATGCGAATCCCTTGATGAAAATAGGATCTATGGCCTATATAATTCAGAGAGGCACTAGAACATGGTACCGACACGATTAAACAAGAAGGTTCACCTCTGCTCTTTCCTCCAAGGTGATATAATGTTGGCTCTCAGAACACAAATGGTAACTAGAATGAATTTATAAAATTTGGAACCCAAGTGGAAAGGTTTGTATTTAATTCATATGGTCTGTACCAATGGATCATACTTCTTTTGTCCCCATGGACGAGGATCACATTACTCCCCCAAACAATTCCAAGTTCCTTATGAAGTACGACACATGAATGGGTTCTATAGTCCGAGTTGAGAGAATTTAAACATTTCAGCAACCCTCATCATAGTCACATGATGATAAACCATGTAACAATAAATTTCATAATCATATGATGATAAACTATGTATAAGACAACATCCCATGAATTGGATGTTTAACTGGTCACTCAAGTCCAAGCATCCTGATATTAAATTGTTTGAGAGTTCCCCTTCAGAATTTATGGTGTCGAATAGGGAATTTGGTTCTCATTCATGTCAATGATACAGTGGTGACTCCATGAACATCCCTCTTAGTAAATATTTCCACACCTTGATGTTACATTTCACATGACCTTAAGAGGCACATACCCATGTCCTAGACACACGACATTAAACTGATCACCCAGGTTGAGGCATTATGAATCTAAAAATTTTCTGAGTTCATATCAAGAATGTGTTGTGCGCTACTGGGCCTCCTTGTGTAATGACCTGAACTTTGGAATATTATTTGTTTCCTAAATTTGTCTGTTATTTCATTTTATACTCCAAAAAACAATATCCTTTAATTAATGAAGTGACTAGAATTAAATGATAACGTTGGGTTTTGAAAATTATATTACAGTTTGAAACTAAACTCGCAACATTAAAATTGTAGTTTTTTAATACAATTGATCTCGGTTAATTAATATAGAAATAATAGTTGACGGTGTCATCTAATATACTTGGGTCGTATGAAGCCCATCTGTCAGAGCTTGGGAAGGAAGGAGCATCTCAGGGCTTTGCTCTAGACCAAGCCCAAGCTGTGCTTCAACATGTGAAGCTTGAACAGAATCGCCTAAGGGACAAGTTAAAGATAATCAAAATCAGCACTGTAGAAATGTTTTCTGAGCCACCCCAAGATTTTATCACCATACACACCTTACACTTAGGTCCTATGCAGGTGTTATAAGGGGCTATGAAACGCAACCTTAGTTACTTATGTAAAACTTTTGAATAAGTAAAATTTTTATTTCTTATTATGGAAAAGTTTGTTAATTAAAGATATGTTGATAAATGTATAATGATTTTATAGTTCCATATTACTAATGAAATTTTGAAGAAAATGGTATTTTAAAATATTAATGTAAATGTTAAATAATTAATAATGTGAAATGATTTTCAAAAAATGATCTCTTATAGTTTGGATCAGTAAATAAATTAGAGTCTAATAAGATCAACTTTATTTTTAGTGAATAGTAAAGTATGAATAGTAACATACCCTTATGAATAGTAATGAATAATAAATCAGCCAAAAAAATAGAAACTTCTCCCATGAATGTATAAATATAATTTAGAGATCTTAAAAGTGAACAAACAACCATAGTATATGTTTTGGTATTATTATTTGTCATAAATATTTTATTTACAATTTTATAATTAATTTAATAATTTAAAATGGGAATTTATCATCATAAAATGGAATCATAAATAGTTACTTTATTGTCTTATGGTTATATGATAATTTTATGGGACCTTGATTACTTCTTCAAGGTGTTACCAAACAAGTTATAGTTTTAGAGTTGTTTTTTAATAAATAATGATTTTATTTAAAAATTAATCTTAAAATATTTATAATTTTTTTTTCATAAAATGGAGTTCATTTTTGAATTTATATCATCGATATTATGTTAGGGTAATTTTTTGGGATTTTTCTAAAACAGTTGAATTTTCAGTGAATAGTGAAATAATAGTTTCGAGTTTTGGGTGTTTAATGACATAATTGATGATGTAATCATGATGTAATAAATCTAGAAAACTTGTGAATAGTAATATATGTCTTGAGGTGTCCCAAAGTGGCCAATACCTTGGGTAAATACTGTGGGCAAGCCCATGGTTTTTCAAATACCACGGATGAGGTGTTTCTTAAAAATTAATTAAATATTCCCTCAATTTTCCTATAAATACCAAGCCATTCCCTAGTTCATTTCATTACAAAATCCTCCTCATCGAATATATGGTATCTTTTCCTCCCAATCAGTCCTCCCAAGGTTCCCTCAAGCCCCCCAAGGTCCCAACCTTCAGGCATTCGAAGTTACTCTTCAAGGTAAGGGAACCTTTCACCCTCCTCATTTAAGTTATGACTTCTTTTATGTTATGTCTTCTAGTTTCCATTTCATTATATGGGGGTTTGTTCTTATATATCTTTATTAATATAAATTTTATTTCCAATTGATTAGAGACCCTTTCCTCTATCATCATCTTATTTTGATGAATTATAAGCGATGTCGTTAGGCTGTCGAAAATTCGTAAAAGAAGTAACATTTTTTCTTTTCTTTCATGTTTCTGTTTTACGTGCTGTTTCATTTCAAACCATGATATTATTTATTTTTTTATTTAAATCTAATGTAAATGATTCATTTATTGATGGGATACCCTTGTACTCTCTCTTTTTATTTTTTTCTAAAACCTCATTATATAGCCGTTATGCTGCAGATATTTTGTCTCAAAATATCTCTCTTTTTCTCAAGAAATTATCTAGATATATTTATCTGAATACCCAAATATATTTTCATTTAAAGAGGTGTTAATCAAGACATAAATTTTATGTATTTTATTCTGTAATCATCATACATGAAACCCACTTTCCTTTTCTATGGGTTATAAAATACATAATGATCATGTTTCTAAGCACTTTTAAAACGTCATGATTTTGAAGTGAAACCCATTACTTTTATTCTATATGAATATTTATGAAATGTATGATTGTTATCTATGTGTATCACATTTAAATAAAGACAAATTAATGCTGCGACTTGATAGAACTCCAATTCAATGGGTTAATAATTTAATCACTAGAGATGACAACTTTCATGATACCTTGGTCAATAGCCTTGAAAAAGTTTATGACACATTGGGGATGAACCATGGTGATATGTTCATGAATGTATAAATTAAATGTTTTTTCCACATATTAAAGTTATGATTCAAGTTATTTCCATTATAAAATACCTCTACTTCCATTTCTCATGTCTTTGTGTTTTTTATCATCTTCTTATTGATTTCACAAGTAAACTTATTCCCTTGTCTTCTTTACTGGGCCTTCTACTCACCCTTTCATTTGGTCATGTATCCAGGTTATGAGATGAAATAATTGTCCTTCAGAAGAACTTATGATGAAGCCCTACAAGTGGATTAGAATAATGATTTATGTTTTCATGTTTTATGTTCCTTATTTCTAAGACACTAGACTTTAAATATACCCTGTTTTTAAAATGTAATGAAAAGTTATGTAACAAAAAAGCGGGTTTACATAGTAGGAATCAAAGGATAGTTTAGTTATTTTTGGAGATTAAGATATGAAAACAATAAGAAGAACCCTATTTAAAATTATAAATATAAGAATACTTCATGGTGTTTTGGTGAGTATTGAGTAAGTGGTTTATCAAGAGAATACATCCCTGTCTGGATACAAGCAGGTAGAGGTGACTTTGGAACAGATGTACCTAGGAGTGAAAACTCGGAAAATGAGTTTTGAGTTTAACCCAAGGTATCCTGGTACACAATGTAACACCCGAGACTTTTATGTTATATAAATTATCAAAGGAATCTTTTTCTACACAACACTTGCTTGACTTGCTCTACACACAATCGCGACCTTCCTCGATAGCTTGCGTCGTACGCAATACCGAGTTTCACTAAACAACAATATGCTATTAAAACTAGCCGTTATGAATAGTAATAACCACTTTTTGAAATTTTATAAATTTTATTTTTCAAAATGGACTTCATTTTTGGACTCAGAATATCGAAATTAGCCTAGGGTGAAATTTTGGTATTTTTCTGAAAACTTTCAATTTTTGATGAATAGTGAAACCACTAAGTGGTAGGTTAAAAACTGAATTTTGCATAAAACTTAATTTTACCGCTTCTGTGATTGGAATTTCGAAAATCCGAGAGACACGGTTAATATCAAGGACTAAAATGTGGTTCAATGAGATGAAAATAATTTTTTGGTGAATAGTAACTTTTTACTTTTTTTTACCGCGGTTAATAGTAAATAGGGTAACTAAGGGTAAATATGATATTAATATTACCATAACACATGTTCTAATTCTATTGGACAAGTGTAATTCGACCAAAAACAAACTTAGGAATAAAATATGACCATTTAGGCCCACTTGGATTAGATTAGGACATTTATTAGTAATTTATTTAAAGAAGGGTTAAAATAGTTAAAATCAAAGTTTAATAAGTAATATTTTTTTAATATGGGGTTATACATAAGATAAATTCGATTGTAAATATTCATTAGAAAGCTTAAAAGATTTCCTACATGATGATATTTTATTTGTAATTTTTAGACATTAAATAATTTAATTTATTTATGACATAATGATGATGCAGTAATTATCTTATTAATGAAATATTGACATAATTGATGTTATAAACACCAAAATAAATGTAATTTGAGACTTTTTATGAATTCCACTAATTTTATAGGTTACTATGATATATTTGTGTTGATTTAATCAACTTGGTTCGAACATATAATTCTGTTATGACTTTCACAAAAATCATATATCAAATAGTGTCAAAATTGACACAAAATAGTTTTTAAATCAAATATTATATTATTAATTGTTATTGTATTCCTAAAAATCTAAGGTTTGGCCAAATGACTTAGATAAGGATATATATTTTAATAATAAACAATTTGGGGTTCGTTTGGCAAGTTATAGTAAGTGTATTAACAATATAGTGAAAGAAAACAAAAAGACATGGTAAAAGTTAAATTATTTAACTTAGAGTTAAATCTAATTGATAAGGTTAAAATAATACCCTAAACATGTCTAAATCCTATTGGTTGATAGGATTTCGACCCATCCCCACTTTATCTTCGAAATAAGACCCTTTGGAACCATTATAAACCGATTTTGACTTTAATATAAAATAATATTTTGAGATATTCCTAAGGTGCCCCTCTCCTCCCTTATAAAAGGGCACCTCCTCCCCCTCCTCCTCACACCAATTTGAGCACTCAAGCTCGGCCAACCCCTGCCATTTTCTCCTCTCCACTTCCCTAGAATAATTCTAGAGGTCCTGGTCTTCTCCAAAGACCAATCTTAGTTCCTTATGTGGAGGATTCAAAGAGGCGTTCCAAAGAAGAGGAGCTTCGGACACGAACAAAGCAAATCGGACCTAAGGTAAGGGAAATATCACAATCTCATTTTTATCCGAGATTGTTTATTCGTAAGTATTTACTGGGGTGTATTTTATCATTCACATCCATGTTTCATCAATATGTAATATTATTTCCATCCACCTACAATTGTTTAAATCCATTTTTACCCTTCGGTGAGTTTTTAGTAATATGTATGAAAGGAATCTTTTGTCGTTTTTCGTACGAGGTACTTTTTTGACTTTTCCGACAAAAGTACGAAGAATGTTTTTTTTAACTTATACGGCATGAATGGATTTTTAAAACATTTTTTCCAAGAAGCTTCCTTTAAAAGTTTTCAAGTTTATTTTTAATCAAATTCTTTTATTTTAAAGTTGTATGACATGTTATGAAAGGAAAAATGATTTTGAAGAAGAAAGGATATTTTCCTCAAGAATGGAGTTCAAGTGTTTTATCAAAATTATTTTCCATCTAAGATAATAAAGGGTTCTGTTTTTATCCCTATTATTAAATTGATTTGATCATGTTCTGATGGAATTATTTTTATGAATTCCTTTATCTTATATGAATTGTTTTATGATGTCATGTTGTTTAAGAATCCCATTTTTATTACATGGGTTATGCGATGATGTATGATTTATGATTATGTGGCACACATAAGAAAGGATTCATTATAAGATGGGTGGGACCTATATCTCCCTCCAATGCATTGGGTAAAGATTTTATATCTCATGAGATAGACATGGCTGGAACGGAAGGTTATTTCGGTTCAGTGATACAGGAATGAAACGAGGAGTGAACTCGGTTCAGAAAGGGACTTTGTCCACTAAGATAGTCTTGGAAATGAGTCATGACTAACAAGAAATGATTTTCCATGATTATGTGTGCATGCCACAAAGTTTCAAGTTTTATGTTATGATTATGGGGATCTCATTTTCACTTCTATGATTTATTCCATGTTAAGATATTATGATCTCTTTTGCAGGTTTTGATTTTCAAAAAGATTTGATATGATTTTTATTTCCTTTATTTGCCCTTGCTGAGCATTTGAGCTCACCCTTTTATGTTTTCTTTTCCCCAGGTCAGGAAGATGGATATTAAGTAGAATATGCTAAAAGGGACCCTAGATATGATGAAATAAATGGGAGACACTGTAGAAGATTTATGAACCAGTTGTTTATGTTTCCCAGTTTCTAAAGACACTATACCTATACGGTCCTTTGTGGTTTTGTCATATGTTGTAATAAGTGTGCTTAAATTTTGAAGTATTAACAATGTATGTAAAGTGTGGGTCGTTATAGTTGGTATCAGAGGAAAGGTATAGTCAACCTTTGGGAACTAGGATGTGAAAGCCTTAGTAAGAACCCTAAGGATAAGTCTAAGCATAGAACACAATCTTAGTGTTTTAGAAATGTCCTTGAATAACCTAGTATAAGACCTTAAGCATGAAAATTTTATTCTTGAATTATGTGGTTTTCCTATTATAATTAGTGTTGCTCACACTATTCTTCTTGGTTTTAGTCAATGGCTGGAACCCGAAGGAACCGTGTTAATGCGGAATGCGATGGGCAATGCAATGATTGTCCCCCTGAGCAACCAAACGATATGGGAGCTGGAATGCAAAATCTTGTAGCCATGCTCACACAACTTTCTCAAGCTATGAATCATGCAGGACTTCCAAACGAGCAAAGGAGGGAGCAACATTCTGTTGAATCCTTCATGAGGCAACGTCCACCTTCTTTCAGCGGGTCTACTGATCCATTAGTTGCTGAACAATGGATTAGTACTACTGAAAAGATATTTTCAGTTCTTCAATGTTCTGAGCATGATAAAGTCATCCTAGCAGTGTACCGTTTGGAAGGAGATGTTGATCAATGGTGGAATCTGGTTAAGAATACGAGGCAAAGGGATGAAATTGAGTCTATGGAATGGGACGAGTTCAAGAACTTATTTTTCAATAAGTACTTCCCTCGTATTCTCCGAACAAAGATGGAGAAAGAGTTTCTTGAACTGAAGCAAAGGGATGATGAATTTGTTAGTACCTATGAAGCAAATTTTACAAGACTTGAAAGGTACGCTTCTGGTATTATTATCCAACCTGAGAGTAAGATCGATCGATTCCTTAGTGGCTTAAAACCAAGTCTTCAAAGGGCGTTAGCCATAAGGGACTTCAATAGCTACGAGGAAATCGTTCGATGTGCTCTAAAAGTCGAGATGGAGATTGGAGTAACCCATCAGTCACATGGGTTTGATAAGAAGAGGAAGATGGAATTCAAAGGAAACTCTAAAGAGCACACTGAAAAGAAGATGAACTTTCCATTATGCTCAAAGTGTGGAAAGAAACATGGAGGGAGTTGTCTTAAAGGGACAAGTAAATGTTTTAAATGTGGAAAGGAAGGTCATCGGGCATTTGAATGCCGTGATAATGGGAAGAAGATGTCTAATGATGCAAACAAAGGAAGGGATACACAGAATGAACCTACTACACTTCAATGTTTCAAGTGCAAGGAGATGGGGCATTATGCCAATCAATGCCCAAATCCAAGGGTTGATGATGATGGTCGACGTCAACAAACTCTTAAGGCTAAAGACAAAGGAAAGTCACATGCAATTTCTATCAGCGATGTGGAGTACGATAACGATGTGGTGAAAGGTACACTTACCATCCACTCTAAAGTAGCAAATGTTTTATTTGATTCTAGATCCACCCACTCTTTTATTTCTGAAGAATTTTCTAAGGGTATCACCGTATTACCTCAACAATTAGATGTTGAGTTAGCTGTGACAACAGCTAATGGCACATCAATCGCATCAAAAGTTTATAATTCTTCTCCGATCGATGTTTGTGGGAAAGTGCTTCCTGCAAATCTTGTGATCCTTCCTTTAGTGGAATTTGATGTGATTCTTGGCATGGATTGGCTTTCTCTACATGGAGCTCATATCAATTTCCAAAGAAGGGAAGTCACATTTCATATTCCAGATCAATCTACGATCGTCTATCGATGCAAGGATGAATATAACCTTCCAGTGGAAATTTCTTCCATCTTATGGGTCTTGATACCACTAAATGAAGGTTATTTATCTCAAATGGTTGGTGAGAAACTCACGATTAAGAATATGCCCATTGTACGGGAGTTTGATGATGTCTTTCCGGAGGAATTGCCGGGTCTTCCACCAAATCGTGAAGTTGAGTTTTCAATAGAACTCGTACCGGGTGCTTTGCCTATTTCAAAGACACCTTATAGAATGGCCCCAATTGAGTTGCAGGAATTGAAGAAGCAACTCCAAGAGAATCTTGATAAGGGATTCATACGCCCTAGTGCGTCACCTTGGGGAGCACCTGTTCTATTTGTTAAGAAGAAAGATGGATCAATGAGACTCTACATTGATTATCGAGAACTTAACAAGATCACTATCAAGAACAAATATCCTCTTCCACGCATTGATGACTTGTTTGACCAACTACGCGGAGCTCAATACTTTTCCAAGATTGATCTTCGTTCAGGGTATCATCAATTAAGGGTCAAAAGGGAGGATATACCAAAGACGGCTTTCCGTACAAGGTATGGACACTATGAATTTATAGTGATGCCATTTGGTCTTACTAATGCCCCTGCTATCTTCATGGATCTAATGAATAGAGTCTTTAGAGACTATCTTGATCAATTTGTGGTAGTCTTTATAGACGATATTCTTGTCTATTCAAAGAGCAAGGAAGAGCATGAAGATCACTTGAGAATTATATTGAAGACCCTGAGAAAGGAGAAGCTTTATGCCAAATTTACCAAGTGTGAATTTTGGCTTCAAAAAGTTGCATTTTTGGGTCATATAATCTCAAAAGAGGGGATATCTGTGGATCCAGCAAAAACAGAGGTTATCGAAAGATGGTCAAGACCAACAACAGTAACTGAGATCCGAAGTTTTCTTGGTTTGGCTGGATATTATCGACATTTTATAAAAGATTTTTCACGATTATCTAATCCACTCACCAAGTTGACTCGGAATGGAGTTAAGTTTGTCTGGACAGAGGAATGTGAAGAGAATTTCAAGGAGTTGAAAAGAAGGTTATCCAGTGCACCTGTGCTCACACTGCCTTGTAGTGGAGAAAGGTTTGTGATCTACAGTGATGCATCCAAGAAGGGATTGGGGTGTGTTCTTATGAAAAATGATATGGTGATAGCTTATGCCTCACGACAGTTGAAAATCCATGAGAAAAATTACCCAACACATGATTTGGAGTTGGCTGCGGTAATCTTTGCATTAAAGATTTGGAGGCATTACCTTTATGGTGAAAGGTGTGATATTTATACTGATCATAAAAGTTTAAAGTATATTTTCACACAAAAGGAGCTGAATATGCGCCAAAGAAGATGGTTGGAGCTGATTAAGGATTATGACTGCTCAATCCATTACCACCCTGGGAAAGCAAACAAGGTGGCAGATGCATTAAGTCGACAAGACCATGCTAGTTTATCCATGATGAGGATCACAAAAGATCCAATATTTATGGATTTACAAAGGATGGATCTTGGAATTATAATGGAAGGGGAAAAATCTTATCTTTCTCAAATGAATGTTCAACCATCTATACATGTGAAGATTAAAGAGGCACAGAAAGAAGATGTCGAGTTACAAAAGAAGGTGAGAAATGTTCCTGAATTCAACCTTGATTGTGATGGGATAATAATGTTCAGGAATCGGGTTTGTGTTCCTCCCATCCCCGAATTAAAGAAGGAGCTTCTGGATGAGGCTCATAGTTCATCATTCTCTATTCATCCTGGAAGCACGAAGATGTATAGGGACCTGAAAGAGTACTTCTGGTGGGATGGCATGAAAAGAGATGTTGCTGAATATGTCTCTCGATGCTTGGTTTGTCAACAAGTTAAAGCTGAGAGACAGAAGTCTAAGGGGATGTTACAACCATTACCCATACCCGAATGGAAATGGGGAAACATCACTATGGACTTTGTCACAGGACTTCCTAAAACATCCAAAGGCAATAATGCTATCTGGGTCATAGTTGATCGTCTTACAAAGTCTGCACACTTCATTGCTATTAGAGAGGATTTCTCTCTAGATCAGCTTTCCAGGATATATGTAAAGGAAGTGGTAAGATTGCATGGAGTACCACTTTCTATTATATCTGATCGAGATCCGAGATTTACCTCGAAGTTCTGGAGAAGTCTTCAGCATACTCTGGATACAGAGTTGAGTTTCAGCACTGCTTATCATCCCCAGACAGACGGTCAGTCTGAGAGAACAATTCAAACCCTAGAAGATATGTTGAGAGCTTGCTCTATGGATTTCAAAGGAGGTTGGGATCAACACCTACCTTTGGTGGAATTTTCTTATAATAATAGCTTTCACTCCAGTATTCAGATGGCTCCTTATGAAGCTCTCTACGGAAAGAAATGCAGGACTCCAACTTGCTGGGATGAAGTTGGGGAAAGAAATCTATTAGGACCTGATCTCGTTGATGAAATGGCAGAAAAGGTCAGATCTATTCAACAACACATAAGAGCAGCTCAGAGTCGACAGAAAAGCTATGCCGACAACCGAAGAAAAGACCTAGAGTTTGAAGTGGGTGATAAAGTGTTCTTACAAATATCTCCCTGGAAGAGGGTTATGAGATTTGGAAAGAAGGGGAAGTTGAGCCCTAGATATATCGGTCCTTTCGAAATACTGGATCGTGTTGGGAAGGTAGCTTACCGATTGGCGCTTCCACCGAATCTCTCTCAAGTTCACGATGTGTTCCACGTATCTCTCCTGAGAAAGTACATACCAGATCCTTCACATGTACTTAGCTCAGAAGTTGTACCGCTGGAGAAAGATCTTTCTTATGAAGAACAGCCGATAGAGATTCTGGATCGTAGCGAAAAAGTCCTACGAAACAAGACCACTCGCTTGGTGAAAGTTTTATGGAGGAACCACCAACTTGAAGAAGCTACATGGGAGCTTGAGGATATGATGAGGGAGAAGTATCCTCATCTGTTTGTTACAAAGTGACGAATTTCGAGGGCGAAATTCTTTTTAAGGGGGGTAGAATGTAACACCCGAGACTTTTATGTTATATAAATTATCAAAGGAATCTTTTTCTACACAACACTTGCTTGACTTGCTTTACACACAATCGCGACCTTCCTCGATAGCTTGCGTCGTACGCAATACCGAGTTTCACTAAACAACAATATGCTATTAAAACTAGCCGTTATGAATAGTAATAACCACTTTTTGAAATTTTATAAATTTTATTTTTCAAAATGGACTTCATTTTTGGACTTAGAATATCGAAATTAGCCTAGGGTGAAATTTTGGTATTTTTCTGAAAACTTTCAATTTTTGATGAATAGTGAAACCACTAAGTGGTAGGTTAAAAACTGAATTTTGCATAACACTTAATTTTACCGCTTCTGTGATTGGAATTTCGAAAATCCGAGAGACACGGTTAATATCAAGGACTAAAATGTGGTTCAATGAGATGAAAATAATTTTTTGGTGAATAGTAACTTTTTACTTTTTTTTACCGCGGTTAATAGTAAATAGGGTAACTAAAGGTAAATATGATATTAATATTACCCTAACACATGTTCTAAATCTATTGGACAAGTGTAATTCGACCAAAAACAAACTTAGGAATAAAATATGACCATTTAGGCCCACTTGGATTAGATTAGGACATTTATTATTTATTTATTTAAAGAAGGGTTAAAATAGTTAAAATCAAAGTTTAATAAGTAATTTTTTTTAATATGGGGTTATACATAAGATAAATTCGATTGTAAATATTCATTAGAAAGCTTAAAAGATTTCCTACATGATGATATTTTATTTGTAATTTTTAGACATTAAATAATTTAATTTATTTATGACATAATGATGATGCAGTAATTATCTTATTAATGAAATATTGACATAATTGATGTTATAAACACCAAAATAAATGTAATTTGAGACTTTTTATGAATTCCACTAATTTTATAGGTTACTATGATATATTTGTGTTGATTTAATCAACTTGGTTCGAACATATAATTCTGTTATGACTTTCACAAAAATCATATATCAAATAGTGTCAAAATTGACACAAAATAGTTTTTAAATCAAATATTATATTATTAATTGTTATTGTATTCCTAAAAATCTAAGGTTCGGCCAAATGACTTAGATAAGGATATATATTTTAATAATAAACAATTTGGGGTTCGTTTGGCATGTTATAGTAAGTTTATTAACCATATAGTGAAAGAAAACAAAAAGACATGGTAAAAGTTAAATTATTTAACTTAGAGTTAAATCTAATTGATAAGGTTAAAATAATACCCTAAACTTGTCTAAATCCTATTGGTTGATAGGATTTCGACCCATCCCCACTTTATCTTCGAAATAAGACCCTTTGGAACCATTATAAACCGATTTTGACTTTAATATAAAATAATATTTTGAGATATTCCTAAGGTGCCCCTCTCCTCCCTTATAAAAGGGCACCTCCTCCCCCTCCTCCTTACACCAATTTGAGCACTCAAGCTCGGCCAACCCCTGCCATTTTCTCCTCTCCACTTCCCTAGAATAATTCTAGAGGTCCTGGTCTTCACCAAAGACCAATCTTAGTTCCTTAAGTGGAGGATTCAAAGAGGCGTTCCAAAGAAGAGGAGCTTCGGACACGAACAAAGCAAATCCGACCTAAGGTAAGGGAAATATCACAATCTCATTTTTATCCGAGATTGTTTATTCGTAAGTATTTACTGGGGTGTATTTTATCATTCACATCCATGTTTCATCAATATGTAATATTATTTCCATCCACCTACAATTGTTTAAATCCATTTTTACCCTTCGGTGAGTTTTTAGTAATATGTATGAAATGAATCTTTTGTCGTTTTTCGTACGAGGTACTTTTTTGACTTTTCCGACAAAAGTACGAAGAATGTTTTTTTAACTTATACAGCATGAATGGATTTTTAAAACATTATTTCCAAGAAGATTCCTTTAAAAGTTTTCAAGTTTATTTTTAATCAAATTCTTTTATTTTAAAGTTGTATGACATGTTATGAAAGGAAAAATGATTTTGAAGAAGAAAGGATATTTTCCTCAAGAATGGAGTTCAAGTGTTTTATCAAAATTATTTTCCATCTAAGATAATAAAGTGTTCTGTTTTTATCCCTATTATTAAATTGATTTGATCATGTTGTGATGGAATTATTTTTATGAATTCCTTTATCTTATATGAATTGTTTTATGATGTCATGTTGTTTAAGAATCCCATTTTTATTACATGGGTTATGCGATGATGTATGATTTATGATTATGTGGCACACATAAGAAAGAATTCATTATAAGATGGGTGGGACCTATATCTCCCTCCAATGCATTGGGTAAAGATTTTATATCTCATGAGATAGACATGGCTGGAACGGAAGGTTATTTCGGTTCAGTGATACAGGACTGAAACGAGGAGTGAACTCGGTTCAGAAAGGGACTTTGTCCAGTAAGATAGTCTTGGCAATGAGTCATGACTAACAAGAAATGATTTTCCATGATTATGTGTGCATGCCACAAAGTTTCAAGTTTTATGTTATGATTATGGGGATCTCATTTTCACTTCTATGATTTATTCCATGTTAAGATATTATGATCTCTTTTGCAGGTTTTGATTTTCAAAAAGATTTGATATGATTTTTATTTCCTTTATTTGCCCTTGCTGAGCATTTGAGCTCACCCTTTTATGTTTTCTTTTCCCCAGGTCAGGAAGATGGATATTAAGTAGAATATGCTAAAAGGGACCCTAGATATGATGAAATAAATGGGAGACACTGTAGAAGATTTATGAACCAGTTGTTTATGTTTCCCAGTTTCTAAAGACACTATACCTATACGGTCCTTTGTGGTTTTGTCATATGTTGTAATAAGTGTGCTTAAATTTTGAAGTATTAACAATGTATGTAAAGTGTGGGTCGTTATACACAACAACGGGCCTTGATGCACTCATTGTTATGACCCACCTGGGGGATTTGTTTGGTTAATCAAAAGATTTTTAGGAACCATTATAAATGATTTATAGAGAAATATAATTGTTTAAAGAATGAAGTTTTAAGACATAAAATCCTTTATAGTTAAAATATTTGTAAGTCAAACAAGTTTCTCACTAAGGTTTTATTATTTTTATAAATTGATGGAAACAAGAGGAATCTTAAAAATTGTGACCACAATGAACCATGCGCTGATGGCCCTCTGATATAAGTTGGAATAGATACTTTCATACAAATGATGAACCAACCGACTCATGTTATGGAAAATAAATTGAATCAAGATGAGAGACCATTCACACCATGAAGGAAAAAACTTTCTATTGAATCTTTTATGCATCAAGGATCATAAAACATTAGGGGATCTGCTGACCCCTTGATTGCTGAATAGTGGATCAGCTGTAATGAGAATATCTTTTCTGTGCTCCACTGTTCTGAACAAGAGAAGGTTACCTTGTCTATTTATCACTTATATGGAGAGGCTTATCAGTGGTGGGAACTGATTAGAAACACAAGGCCAATAGTGGAAGTTGAAAATATGGAGTGGGAAGAGTTTAGAGGTATATTCTTAAACTAGTATTTCCCTCTATCGATGAGAACAAGAATGGAGAAAATGTTTCTCAAGTTGAAGCAGAAGGAGAATAAATTTGTGGGAAGCTATGAGATGAACTTCACAAGGCATTCATGTTACACCTATTACTTTGTTGTGGATCCAAATGGTAAGGTTTATATATTCTTCGGTGGAATGAGACCTCATATGTGGAAGAATCTATCAAATATGGATTATGATAGCTATGAGAAGATCTTGTGAAGTGCGATGAAATTAGAAATCGAGTTTGGTGAGACACAATGGTCTGATAAATAAAATGAAAATAAAATATTGATTGAACCAGGATTAGGGAGGAGCTTCGATCAGGGAAGAGTAAGAAACAAAGTAAAACATCCCATATATAATAAATGTGGGTAAAAGCATTCAGGGAACTACCTGCTCAAGAGCGAAAATTGTTAAAGTGTGATAGAGATGACCAGATTTCATGGAATTGTCACAGTGAGGTGAAGCCAAAACATTCCAACACTAACGATAGGGGGAAGATGGTGTAGGCCATACCTGATGTCCATTTCTATAAGTTTGGATAACATGGAAACTTTTCCAATCACTATTCAAATCCAAGGGAAGTGGAGGGGAATCATCATCAGCCTCAACAACGACCAAGGAAAAAATGTCGTACTTTTTCAATCACTACAACTGAAGTTGAAACACCAAATCATTTGGTGGCATGTAATATTTTTTTCTCTCAAATCTAGAAAGTACTTTGTTTGATTTTGGTTCTACACATTTTTTTATTTCCTCCAAGGTTGAAAAGAATTTAGAATCAACCCCCAATATGCTAAAAGTAGAATTATCAGTCAAGATTCTGGGTGAAATTATCCAAGCATCTTCAGTGTTTAGAAACACTAATGTTTATTTTAGTGAGAACAATCTTTTGGAAAATCTATTAGTCATTCCCATGCGGAAATTAGACATTATACTAGGGATGGACTGGCTCTTGAAGTATAATGATAAGATCAAATGCAGAATCAAGGAAATCTCAGTAGTCTAGAATGGAAAACCTACAATTATCTCCCAATGAGAGATATCTCAACCTGAGCATTTTCTAGAAAAACCTCCTAAATCCTTATTTATGGAGTTGATCAGTGAACAAGAATAAGGAAATGAGAGTTTGAGGATATAAAATTTTTCCATCATCCATGAATATGTTGATGTATTTCCTAAGGAGTTACCCAAACCTCCCCTAGGAAGAGAGGTAGAGTTCTCCATTGAACTCTTACCTGGATCCCATCCGATATTAAATACCCCATATAGGATGGAAAATGTGGAGATCAAGGAGTTAAAGAAACAACTCGAAGAGGTTTTGGAGAAGGGTTTTATCCAACCGAGTGTGTCTCCTTGTGGATTACCGGTTCTCTTTGTAAAGAAGAAGGACAGATCGATTTGTGTGGGCATTTATTATAGAGAACTAAATGGGATCACAGTGAAGAAAAAATACCCTCTTTCAAGAATTGATGACTTATTTGACCAACTTCGTGGGGATCAATTAATCTCTATGATTGATCTTCGATCTAGTTATCAACAATTGAGGTTAAGAAACAAGATATTCCCAAAACTACCTTTTGATCAATATATTGGCATTATGAGTTTGTTGTTATTCCCTTCGGACTGACTAATGCAACTGCTATTTTTATGGATTTGATTAATAGATTCTTTAAGGATTATCTTGATAACTTTGTGATAGCATTTAATGATGATATTATGATATATTCCAAAAGTCGCGAGGAGCATGAAAATTATATATGGGTTATTTTTAAAACTCTACAGAAGGATATGATTTTTGGGATGTTCAGCAAATGTGAATTCTGGTTGCAACAAGTTGCTTTCATGGGAAACATTGTAACCAATGAAGGAATCATAATTGGTCCTGCAAAGAAAAAAGTTGAAGAGGAGTGGCCTCAGCCTACAATAATAACTGAGGTTCGTAGTTTCTTTGGATTATCATAATATAATAGGAGGTTTGTGAAATCATTCTCATGACTTTAAAATCCATTAACCAAGTTAACTTGAAAAACGGTCATGTTCATCTGGAAAAAGGAGTGTGAAGAATGTTTCCAAGAGCTAAAGAAGAGATTGGTTACTGCACCCATGTTATATTTTCCCTCAAGGGGAGAGGGATTCTTTATTTTTAGCGATGCATCTCTAAATGGGATTGGGTGAGTCCTCATGCAAAATGAAAATGTCATTGCATATTCGTCTCGATAGTCGAAGACTCATGAGAAAAACTATCCTACGCATGTTCTGGAGCTGGCTACAGTCATTTTTTCTCTGAAGATATAGAAGCACTATGTTTATGGGGAGCAATGTGATATATACATAGACCATCAATGTTGGAAGTATATTTTCACACAAATGTAATTGAACATGGGATAGAGGAGATGGTTTGATGTTCTCAAAGACTATGATTTTTCTATTCATTATCATCTCAGAAGAAAAACCAATGTCACTGATGCATTATGTAGGAAAGACCCAGTTGTTCATTCCACAATGAGAATTTAAATATATCCTTTGATCACTGACCTAGTAAATCTAGACATGGGAAATATAAGGTAAGGGACATCATCAACCCTATCCCAAATGATTTCTCGACTGTTATTACTAGAGAAGATCAAGAAAGAATAGAAACAACATCCTTTATTACAGACCAAGATTGAGGATATGAATGATGGGATGTTTCCAAAGTTCAATATTGATCAAGAAGGTGTACTGAAATTTTGTACAAGACTATGTGTTGCATCTATTCCGGAAATATAGAATGAGATTATGGATGAAGCTCATAGCTCTACTTTCTCTATGCATCCTAGAATCACAAAAATGTATAAAGACCATTGTGATCATTATTGGTGGGATAATATGAAAATTGCGATTGCTGACTACAATTCAAGGTGCTTGGTATGTCACCAAGTGAAGACATAGAGAAAACATTTTAAAGGGATATTCCATCCACTACCCATACCAGCATGGAAATGGGATAATATCACTATGGACATCATCACTGGTCTCCTGAGAACATCCAATGGAAATAATGCGATATGGTTTATTGTGGATCATCTCACCAAGACTTCCCATTTTATCTCTATTCGTGAAGATTTTTCTCTTGATCAACTTGCCCTGATTTATGTGAAGGAAGTGTTAAGACTGCATGGAGTTCCACTTACTATCATAACTGATCGTGATCCATGTTTCACATCAAAATTATGGAGAATCTTCAACTTTCTCTATGCACTAAACTGAATTTTAGTATAGCCTATCACCCATAAACTGATGGCCAATCTAAAAAGACTATTCAAAAACTTGATGATATGCTGAGAACATGGTCAATGAAATTTAATGGTTCATGGGATCAAAATATCCCATTAGTTAAGTTCCCTTACAATAATAGCTTCCACTCGAGCATTAAAATGGCACCCTATGAAGTTTTATATGGTAAGTGATGTATAATTCCTACTTGTTGGCATGAAGCTGTTGAGAGAAAGCTTCTTGGGACTGATCTAGTGTAAGAGATGACAAAAAAGGTCCATGACATCCAACAACATATTAAGGCGGCTCAGAGTGGGAAAACGAGCTATGCCAACAACCGTCGAAGGGACATGGAGTTTGATGTTGGTGAGAAAGTATTTTTTCGAATTTAACATTGGAAGAGAGTCATGAGGTTTGGGAAGAAAGGGAAGCTCAGCCCTAGGTACATTTCCCTGTTTGAAATCCTTGATTGCATAAGAGTAGTGGCCTATCAACTTTCACTTCCATAAAATCTAGCACAAGTTCATGATGTCTTCCATGTATCCCTCTCGAGGAAGTACATAACTAATCATTCACATGTACTAAATCCAGTGGGGGTACAACTGTAACATGACCTATCTTTGGTGGAGCAGCTGGTGGGGATCTTGGATCGTAGAGACAACGTTCTATGCAACAAGACGACCCACCATGTTAAGGTGTTTTAGAGGAACCAAAAATGTGAAGAAGCCATGTGGGAACTAGAGGATTCTATGAGTCATAAGTACCTTTACCTTTTCTCTTCTTGGGTTATGAGTTAAAATTTCAGGGCCAAAATTTATTAAGGGTGGAAGAATGTAACGACCCGAAATTTTGAATAATATTTTCTACCTAAATGTGTCCGTTATTTCATTTTATACTCCTAAAAACAATGTATTTGAATTGATGAAGTTAGTATAATTAGATGAGACTATTGGGTTTCGACTGTTATATGACCATTAGTCAATATGACCATTGGAAAATAAACTCTTAACGTTACAATTACAATTTATAAATACAAATGATATTGGTTAATTAATACATAAAGAAGATTTGATGGCGTCATCTAGTAGACTCGGGCCATACGAAACCCATCTGTCAGAGCTTGGGAAGGAGGTAACATCTCTGGGCTTTGCTCTGGATCAAGCCAATGCTGAGCTTCAACATGTGAAGCTTGAATGAAATCACCTAAGGGGGAAGATCAAGCTGATTGAAATCACCACTTGGACAATGTTGTCTAAGCTTCCCTACGATTAGATTACCATAACACACTTTACACTTAGGTCCTATGTATGTGTTACAAGGGGCTTTGTAACGCGACCTTAGTTACATGTGTAAACATTTTGAATAAGTAAAATTGTTATTTATTATTATTGAAAAGATGGTGAATTTCAAATATCTGGATAAATGTAGGGTGAATTTATAGTTCCCTATTACTAATGAATTTTGAAAGAAAAATGGAATTTTAAAATATTTATTTAATCATTAAATAATTAATAATGTGATATGATTTTCAAAAAATTGTCTTCTACAGTTGTGACCAGTAAGAAAATTAGATTCTAATAAGATCAACATGTTTTTTAGTGAATAGTAAAGTATGAATAATAAAATACCCTTATGAATATTAATGAATAGTAATTAACAGTAAATCGGCCAAAAAATTAGAATCTTCTACCATGAATGTATAAATACAATTTATACATCTTAAAAGTGAAAAAATGATCATAGTATAAGTTTTGGTATTTTTGTATGTCATAAATATTTTATTTATAATTTTATAATTAATTTAATAATTTTAAATTAAAATGTATTTTCATTAAATTTAATCATAAATATTTACTTTATTTTTCGGTTGTTATATGATAATTTAATGGGACCTTGATTAAATTTTCAATGCGTTACAAAACAAGTTTTAGTTTTAGAGATGATTTTTTGAATAAATAATGATTTTATTTAAAAATTAAATTAAAAATATTTAGAAAATTATTTTCATATAATGGAGTAAATTTTTTAATTTAGATCATTCGTATTATTTTTGTGTAAATATTTGGGATTTTTCTGAAACAATTGAATTTTCGGTGAATAGTGAAAATACAGTTTTGAGTTTTGGGTGTTTAATGACATCATTGATGATGTAATAATTATGTAATAAATCTGGTAGACTAGTGAATAGTATGATATGTTATTTGGTGTCCCAATTGGCCAATACCATGGGAAAATAACATGGTCAAGACCATGGTTTTCAAATACCACCGATGAGGTGTCCCGTTGAAATTAATTAAATATTCCCTCACATTTCCTATAATTACCAATCCATTTCTTCATTAATTTCATTCCAAAATCCACACTAATGAAGATATTGTCTGTTTTTCTCCCCTAAGAGTCTTCCCAAGGTTTCATCATTCCACCCAAAGTCCCAACCTTCATGCTTTCAATGTTACTCTTCAAGGAAAGGGAACCTTTCACACTCCTCTTTCAAGTCATGACATTGTTTATGTTATGTCTTCTCGTATCCATTTCATTTTTTGAGGTAGGTTATTATATATCTTTATTACTGTAAATTTTATTTCTAATTGATTAGAGACCCTTTCCACTCTCAAAAACTTATTTTTATGAATTATAAGGAACGCTGTTATGTTGCCAAATTTTTGTATAAGAAATCGCATTTTCTCGTTTCATTCAAGTTTCCTTTTCATGTGGTGTTTCATTCCAAAACATGATATTATTTCTTTTTATTCTGTAACTAAATTGTAAATGATTCATTTATTTATGGGATACCCTTTTCCCCTATTATTTTATTGTTTTATAAATACATGTTATATATTTGTTATGCGGCAGAAAATTGGTCTCAAAATATATCTCTCATTTTATCAAGAAATTCTCTAGTTTTATTTATATGAATACCCAAATATATTAAAGTTTAAAAAGGTATTAATAAATACATAAAATTTATCTATTTGATTCTGGAATCGACATACATGAAATCCTTTTTCTTCTTCCAAAGGGTAGAAAAGACATAACGATCATGTTTCTAAACACTTTTAAAACGTCGTGATTTTGATGTGAAACCCATTACTTTTATTATCTATGGGTAATTTATGAAATGTTTGATTATTATCTATGTGGATCACATGAGAATAAAGACATATTAAGGGCACACCCTGATATATCTCCAATGCATTGGGTAAAAAAATTTAATCTCTAGAGCTGACAAGTTTCACGATACCGTGGTGAATAACCTTTGTAATTTTTATGACACCTTGGGGATGAGCCTTGGTGGTATATTCATTAATGTATAAATTAAATGTTTTATCCACATCTTAAAGTTATTATTAAAGTTAATTTAATTATTAAATTCCACTACATCCATTTCTCATGTCATTATTCTTTTTTAACAATTTCTTATTGATTTCACAAGTAAACAGATTTTTTTTTTCTTTACTAGGCCTTCTGCTCACCCTTTCCTTTGATTTATGTTTCTAGGTTATGAGATGAAATAATTTTGCTTAGAAAGAACTTATTATGAATGCATAAAAGTGTATTAGAGGAATGTTTTATGTGTTCATGTTTTATATTCCTGATTTCCAAGACACCACACTTTAAAAAGCCTATATTTGTAAAATGTAATGAAAAGTTATGTAATTAAAAGGCCAGATGCCATACCATTGACCTAATTCACATTGGGTGGAATTATGATGGTGTGATTAATATTTCTTCATTAAAATCCTTACTCAATGTTCTGATCGTTATGATCATAAACTAATATTCCTAATGTTATGGTCTCACAACTTTATACTACGTAACAACCATCAACCTGACTGTATGAAAATAAAATACACAACACAACCAGTTCATTTCATAAGAGGAAATTTAACCTAGAATTAGTCTCAACCATGTCATGTTCATGAACTAAATACGGATTTATTGTTATACTTATGTAATACGTTGGAATGCCCATACAATTCATCCTTGGGCTCAATAGTAAATTCAACCTTCCGCCACTTGGCCAGGGTTTCCTTTGGGAGTACGTGGTGTGGAATGAGAGCCTTTTAATTCATAATTCATATCACTTCAAAAAAAGGTGCACCATGAACCTCCCTTATGAACACACCTCTCCCAAATTCATAATCGCACAACAATAAACTACATAATAACTAGCTTCCTTACCGCATGATGTTAAACTGAATGGACTACTCTTATCACACGACCTTAAACTGTGGAATAATTATTCATGAAACCAGTTAACTTACATTCCCCCTCTCTATGTATGTATTATAATTACACAAGTATATTTCCATTAAGAACTATGTATGGGTTGAATCGTATCCACATATGATATGCAGCGACACATGAATTTTATATCATGTTCTAGCCACCACAAAGAAAATGTCACCCTCTTTGTGTCTCATCCTTATGAGATACATAATGATGAAAAGATCTATAATATCAAGGCCAAACACTTAATTTATTTTCATTCACTCTAGTTCAAATTATTCCATACCACATGATGTTAAACTGTATTGGAATTTACGAATAATTTATGTCTTGATTCCCATATTCATGGGGTACTTAGTGACGCCTGTGCATATTTTCCTCAGACCAAACTATAGATCTGTATATCATTTTCCCCATCAAAATTATCATAGTAAACATTACATAACTTTAAACATTATATGGGATCTCTTATGGGTTTTTAGTGTGGTGTTGGGCCTCCTTCAAACTCATTCACATTGGGTATGTGATAGCACCACACTACGCAAATCCATTTGAGATGTTCCCATCCTAGTACAAGTAAAATAACCATAAACAAGATGCTCAAGTTCAAGAGCTATGAATTTGTACTATGTTAAGGCCTCCTCTGGGACATTTCATGTAGTTTTGGGACTCCTTGTCCTTATTCTCATCATGTTAGTCATAAAACTATGATATACACATCCACCTAGGATACCTTTTTCATTGGTTAGAACTTTACGAATTTAATCTAAGTTCTAATGTCCTTAATTCTCAATGTTAGACTAAAATAAGACCCTACGTAGGTTCAGGATGCCCCATGATAATACTGGGATTCCATAGTTCCCTCGCTAGGGAGGATTTCCTCTACTAGTGTTGGCCTCTTACCAAAATGTGTTTTAAAACTACGTGTTGGTTGATTCCCATACATCTGGGATATGTCGTGATGCCCGACACATTTAATCAAGGGGAATATCCACATGTTCCTTCAACCATCGGACCATTGGAATAAATTATCAATGGTCTAGGAATTATTACCTCAACCTATTTTCAACCCATATAGTCTAAGAGACATGAATTTAAACTACTTTCAAAATCCGATTTTCGATTCCACTATCTTGTATGATCCATTCCACATTCTGAGCCTTCCTTGATTGGGTTATGCATCCTCCTTAAAATTCAGATAGTCCCCCTTAATGGTGATGGTTAAATTCCACTATTATATCACCTCCCTTTTTGGGCCATTGCCCTAATGGATCTTAGGTAAGAAATTGAAAATCAAGTGTTTTAGAACATGGTAAAAATTGGATTTTACATTTTCTTACCTAGTTTATGCACGATTATTTGGGTATTCTTATACTTAAAAAATGTTCATCAGTCTATCCCCACTCACCAGTCACCCCAATTATCCAAACCTTGAAATTCTCAACTTTGTTTCTGTTACCTATTTACTCCAACATGTTTGAAGATCCCTGATATTGTTCATTGTTTCCCACATTGAGAATGGATCACATAGGCTTAGGAGTCCGGTAAGGTGTGAACTAAGTTGGTCCTTATGATTTGAACTCAATTAACATAAACTAAAACCATATTTCCATGAAATTACTGCATTGAATTACATGTGAATCCCTATGAATGCGTGGTGTGGCATGGGAGCCTCTTTGGACCTCATTCGTATTTGGTTTTCCCTTTTCCACATTATGTATGCCCCCTACCTGTATATTTTCGGATACTTGTGTTGTGTGAAAGAATCTTTTGACTCATTCACATCAGGTTTATTTCCCCATTCCACAAATATATCCTAGGAATAGTCATTTATTATAGTCCACACACCATGACCATGAACTGTTGGCTAGGGTCTAGGCAATGTGGCCTTAAACTCTGTTAAATGTCTGAATCACATGATGTTAAACTGTACCATGCACGACACATACTTTACAACATTAAACTTCATTTTCATCATCATTATTTTCACAATGTAAAACTACATGTATTCCTCATACCTCACCTAAGAGGCCCTCCCTGGCAGATGGGTTTGATTTTTTCAGACCAGTGCACTTACACAAATGTGATCTAAGAGACATAATCATAATTATAATAGTGTTAGAAGTAGTTAAAAAATTAAATCACTTCACTCCCATGATTTACATTCCCCTCATTTGGATCCTCATCCTCTATTATGTCTAAAGGGACCCCCTAATTTTATATTTATGCCACTTAGGCTCACATAAACCTAGTCGAACGTTTCGGTAGACTTGGATGAAATTTCAAGTGAGCTTCCCTATTTCAAATATGGTCAGTTGCCGAACATCATTTGTTTTTTCCCATTTAATTCTAGTCTTATAGATACTATGTTTGTAAAAGGGCCATCAGACATTCAGTGCCACAAATCCATCCTTCTCATGTTCCATGTTTTGGGCATTATGATTCACACTCTTCATTTTCTTTTGTTACGATCGATCCAAACACCCATAGAGTTATCCCATTCATAAACTAGCACATGTTGGGAAAACAATTTTGGCTATAGATAGAGTCCAATTCAATAGACATAGAATCTCCCATCTTGAATTCTCTTTGCATTCCGAAAACCATAGCAGACCCTGAGTATTCAATAATTTTCATGCATTATCATACAAAGTGAATGATAATGTGTCATCCCTTATTTTTAACAATGACCATAACCCATATGATCTTAGTGATTTATCATTTTTTCTCAAAAACATTATTTAAGTGAGATAATTTAAGAAAGAAAAAAAGTGTCCACAGACATGATAAATTCCAATGAAAGAGTTATGGGTTTTGGAGAAATCACCCATATAGATCTACTTCAGTAATCATCTGCATCATCTCTACAAACCTTTGGTATATAGCCCACAAGACTTGTTGGCTCCTCCCAAGTTATTCATACACATCAATGGAAATTGGAATAATCCCATAAAGATTTTCTTTTTTTTCAAATCCACTTTGCCTGATGTTCAGCAACTTGAGCAGTTTCCTACTTCATCTGGTTATAAGCCTCCACTAGTCGAGCCCTCAAACTACAAAAAATATCTAGATGTGTTCTAAGGAAATAATAATGATCACTCACTTGTTCTTATATCTTTCAGATATCATGGGTTATTTCAAGAAGTTTTCGCAAGATATTAGACTTATCATGCCACTAGGATGTGTATAGATCCAAGATCCTCTCCAGCATCTTCTCAATAAGTTAGTCACAGACCTGCTCATGTTGACCCCAAGTGTCTTCCCCTCTAGTGCACATGTTGTGAATCCATTGATGGAGTGATTCCATCCATCCCACCGGTTGATGTTTGGGGGTATGGTATATGCTGTGATGAATGCTTATCCATGACATATTATTGATGATATAGTTTTCCTTAGCCATATTAGGGTCAATGTTGTCTAGTTCCTTAGGATCTACAGTTTCGTACTCTAGAAAGTCATGAAGGATCTTAGTAGTATGGTCCTTCTATAGCATCTTATCTGATGTTTCATGCTCTGAATAATGTGGGAAATCATCTTCTCCTGATTAATTTTCAACATCCTCACCACAACTTGATTTGAGGTCAGAACCTCTAGTGGAATCACTCATAGCGGCAGCCACTTGTTCATCTAGGATATCCATGGCCAGATCATTTTGGGTAAATAGCTCCTTGTAAATGGGTTCCTCCATTATAATGTATCCTATATATCCACATCCACGTCCATTGACTGGGTTAATAACCTTCCATGTACTTCATGAAACAAATCATTTTAGTCAATCCATTCTATTAGTGATAGGTTTAAATTTTTGATATCAAATAATTACAGAAGCTAAGAAACATCAAGTCATGATATTGGGTCACCATAGGGACTTCTACCATTGGAGATCCCACATGAATTCATATCTTAATGACTGGAATCGACCCTTATTTCATTGTCTGAGTGGGATTTGTATAAGACAAGAAATACATTTTTGTTAAAACACTGTGAAATCCTCGCTTGGGTCATACAGTACAGGATTTTCACATACCCAAAGGAGCGATTTTGATGATGGTCCTTTTGGTATGTGCCGATTCAACAGGTGATGTCAAGGGAATACTGAGACATGGTACCCCATATATGATAGTAAGAACTGGGGGTTTAGAGATAGTCACCCTGACCTCCTCGGTTGGCCCACCATTAACCACCTCAACCTCGGCCAACTCAACACCTGTGTCAGCCCTATGTGTAGGCCCTAGATAATACCCCCTTCACCCATTGGCTCATTTCCATCCTCTAATGAGGGGATCTATTTCTCATCACCAAGTTGCTGCTATTCAGGATGAGTTTCGGTTATCATATCTGCAAGAAGAAAAGAGAAATCAAGTAGAAGTAAGTGTATGTTGAGAATACAAAGAAATAGTCGTCGAACACTTATTCGGAGCCTGTAATCTCAACAATTTTACGAGGAACATTATAACGAGAACTTTTTACTTGGGGCTCCCTTTCGTCCACTTCGGCCTATTATTACTCTTCTTCCTCTCTTTGATCTTCTTATTCATCTTCTTCATTATCTTCTTCTTTATTTCCTCTTCACTATCATCTATAGGCAATGTTTCATCTCTATCCAATATTTCGTCAAGAATCACCTTAATTAGGGAGTGAGGTTCCTCATATTGTACCCTCTATAATGAATAGAGATCCATGTTAATTAGGAACTCTTTCCTCCAATTAAATATCACATTTTATACGACCTGGATGATCCTCATGTCTAGCCCTTCAAGTCCACCTTGCATCAGCCTCTTCCATAGGTCTTTAGCGGATATAAATTATCACAATGTCTTCTAGGAAGACCCGAGAGTCTAGAAAATAACATTAGTAAAATGAAGTAGTAGGTATATTATCTTCATCCCATGAACTTATTTGGATAGTCCTCGAGGTCTCTTTCGGGACCACCCCTCTTCAGAAGGTGGGGGTGCGGCCACACCTTTTGACATCCCCCACCACCATGGTTCTAGGTCATTCCGCATCAGTTTCCCAGCTTCCCTCTTGGATTTCCCTCGGGTGGAAGCCCGTGTTCCTTCCCTTTGTTCTAGTTCTATACTTGATGCTTAGATTAATCTGATTATCCTTCACATGTTCATATCTGGATATGCCACAACCAAGTTTCTGGCATATTCCGTTGATAGGTTGACATCAACATCCATAGGTGGAAGCCTGATAGTCACGCCAATGCTAGTATTCATCATCATGAAACATTTCTAGAGGGTAATTCATGATAATTTTTCGAAATGGACCCCTGTATATATTTTCATCAAAAACAACTGAAGGCATCCTCACTACTTGGAAAAGAGGGATGGCAGGTATAGTTCACAATGGATCTTTCCGTCTTTCTGATCCACTATCACACTAATCATGAATCTATTTATTTATTACCTATACCCCAATGATCCTTTTAGGTTATACACAATATGGCCAACTGAAGCGTGGAAGGGGTGGATGTTGAAATTTCCATTATTTATTATATGGAGGACAACTTTCTCATTTTATAGATTTAGTGTATGAACCCCAGTGATGTTTAAAAGGGATGACTGTAGACCATCACCTAGAGGATTAATTGTATTTGGTAAATTATTATCGTATAGGTGAGTGTCAATCCAATTTGTACAAGATCTGGAATGGCCTGAAGATTCTACTGGGTGTGTTTCACCATGAGATGCACCCCAAAGGGATATAAAGCTTTTATAGGATAGGCACTCCTAGGTTGACCCTATTGGATGTTTCCATGATTCCTTACATCACCAAGGTCCCTAGGAAGGCCCCCATTATTATGTAACTCACTAGAAACAACCACCCACTCAAAAAGGTAGTGAGAAAGGCATCATATCATACTAATGGGTCCTAGATCTCATCCATGTTTCTCCCCCATGATTGATATACCCCCCCTCCAGAAGCACAGAACATGATCCCACCATTACACTCTATTACACATTAGGAAACTGATTACCTTGTCCCTACATCCTCACCTTTTCATCCTCCCAAAGGAACTGGTAAAACCATGCTGGGAATGAGATGTCTTTTAGGTTGTACTTGATCCCCAACTTCTCTTTATCCACTTCCAACAAATGCCACATTATGATTGGGGTCTGCTCATGTTCTGTCCAAGTCTTTGTCGTTGGACGGCACTCATCATATTGGAAACCCTCTAGTGTAATGACTAAAATATATTTTATATCCCATAAATTGATGTCGACCTAACCTTGGTGGTGGCAGAATGTGTTTGTATCAAGAGACCATCAACTGAAAAATTTGGGAACCAACTCCTACTGATGGAAGAAATTGAATTGTGATTTCGACATAGCCACATACATCTTGATGATTCAAAAATATTATATGAACTCCTCGCATGTGTATAATAACCAATATATTCCCAATCCCATTCACTCATGAAGATTCCCCTAGACCTTAGGTCTTAATCATACCAGCCCATACTTTCATCCCTCATGCTACTTTGAAAGGTACTTGAATAGTAGGAGAAGTACTCTTCTGCCTCTAGATCATATCCTTTGATTATCCTAGTCTTCAACTTCAATACATAGACAACTATCTCATGCTTCTACATTGTGATGTGGTCAAGAACATTGATATTGTACCATTGAAGCGTGTCTTCACACATGAACCATGATTGCGATGAATCAGTCTCAAATCCAGGGATAATTACTTCTTCCTAGATTACAGAATTCTATAATGGGATGTTTTCACACAAAATATAATCCTTCTAAGACTGTGTAGCATTCACAAGAGTTTCTAATTCACGGATATGACACCCCCTATAATGAAGAATAGTAGAGTTCTATATCATTTTCATTATTTACAAGGCATTTGAATCTTCCCTCTTAGCATAATCTTATTGGATGATAATTTTGGTTGTGATTGTGATGTATAAGGATGAAGCCTAAAAGGATAAGGCTTGGGAATGAAAGAAGGTGAAAATTCAAAAAAGTGATACAGATGAAAGAGAGCGGTAGTTGTGAATATTTTAAAGACCGTGTTTTAGTTTTTTGAATGGAAACCACATACTTGTACGCACAACAACAAAAGAGACTATCCTATGGAAATTCAAGGTACTGTGATTAGGGGCCCCTCAACTGTATAAAGACGTGGACCTGATCCTTCATGCATGTACACAGAAATTTATTCTCTTATACCCATTTTTTCACATCTGTGAAAATATACCCATCTCTTCAGTGTTTCCCTAAGAACCCATACTACTAACCCCCTTTCAACTGATATTCATAGGGGGGAATTTGTTGGAACTGAATTCCATAAAGATCCATTAATAGATATCTTTTGGTAAAGTAAGGGTTCCCATAGACTCAACGAACCACTATGAGGATAAGAAGGAAGGTGCACGTAATATTTGTAGTATGTGTGTAAGGTTGAAATCCAAAGAGAAGATGCTTACATTCCCAATGTGACATCAAATGGGACTTTACATGTTCTTCTTCAACAAATAAAAGGAAAACTTCCATAGAAAACCTCTCCTATGGATTAAACCTCATGTGCCACCATTGAAGCATTTCTCTATATATTGAAGTTCACCTCACCCACATTTTAGGCTTATCCTATAGAAGTCAAACCATCACTCTATATCATGTAAGATACCTATTCAACGACTTCTCACAAGATGAACCCATTGGGTATATGATTTGGTGTAACAGGTTCCCTTGGGATCCGCCTTCATGTGAGCCCACAGGGGTTTGACCCACACATCTTTCTTTTTCATCAAAGGAAAGTGCTTACAAATGACCCCTCTTGTGTGCACCATCTTCCCTTGATTGCACCCCATTATTGTTATAAATCACATCCTTTTACAAATAGATCTTTATTCTTTTTGAACACCCCCTCCTTTAATCTCAATGGGTTTGCTTTACCCCAAATCACCATGTTCATGCCCCTTTTTTGCACAACTTTCATCTCTTGCACACACCTTCTCCAAACATCCCTCTATGATTTTGGGTAGTTATTTGTCGATCCCTTTTTTGGTGTCCCCTATAGCAATGACCTACCCATTACTTTTCAGAATAGGTAAACTAATGGATTTTTATTTTAAGGATAGTTATGATAACATGGATCCCATGATTGACCACTCCTCCACACCTCTCCTTTTGGCATTTTGGTTCCTTATATTCCCCAAAGGATGATGATAATTAGTTATTTATTCCCATGGGGAATGAATTGATTCCCCAACATCTGAGCTACATAATGTAAAATTTCCAAGCACCAATGTCCACAACACATGATGTCAAACTATGATCTCACCCCTTGCATCCATCTTAGGATGTATCTTTGTATGACTGACATGGAATGATATCATTCATATAGAATTAGAGAGGTGACAGGCACCAGGAACCTCTCACATCCCACACTCTCAATCCTAAATCCCTCCCAATTTAGGATTTATTTCTATGTGCACCTTAGTGAGTTTCCACATGTATTCCCAAGAACACCTCTTGATAGGTTTATAAATGTATGAATGAAAAAGAATGAGATATTACTCACATAGAATGAGATACTCCCCACATATAATGGAATCCTCCTCAAGATTCTCCCAAGAATAATCCCCACACCATCTCTCATCGTCTAAACATTTGCGACACAAAGTTAGGTCTACTAGTCCCTCTTATTTTTCAAACGGAGCATGAATCACATGGACATAGATGTTAGAAATGACCACGAAACCCCATACCAACTTTGGAATTATTCCATATGTAATACCCAATACGTACAAGGAGAAACCATCCAAGTGTAAGCCCAATCATACCCCTATCATCTAGGTCGATCCTACAAATAATCCTAAACATATTATCCACTTCCACGTGCCACCCCCTTGGGTATCAGAATTCATATTAAAGAACTATGTGGAATTTGATTCCCAGTTCTGTAGAAAACAATGGAATGCCTCATGAGGTTCAATCACAAAAACCTCCAAAATCCATCCATTATATCCATTCCCCTCAACACTCCATCCATATTCATCCTAATTTTACATGGTTTACCACATCCTATTGAGATCATGCCATCCACCTAGGATGTTCCTACACATAATCACTATCTATATAATCACTACTCCTAGAAGCACCTGGGTAGCTCCAATGCATAAGCTTGACATAATCCAAAAATACAACCCAGATAAATCCTCTTAAAAAGGGTAGCACTCATGCATAAGCCCCACACTATCCATTAAACGACATGGTTTTTGATCCCTGTCTCTTAAAAATGGTTTATTGGATGTCTCCATGAGGTTAAATCCCAAGAAACAGAAAATCATGGTGCTTCCATCCTAGGGAAGTACCCCTTTAGAATGTGGAATATTCCCTTTATGGGGAACACCACCCCAGGTTCTCTCTCATTGGGAGTTATGATCCACCCATTTGGTAAAACATCCTGGTTCTACGTCTTTAGGATGTAACTCTTTGATCCACCTCCATGGGGATTTCTAATTATCCTCTATTCAACTTCACAATATATTCAACTCATGGCCTACATCATGTTAAACATGGGATGAATGAGGAAAACCTTAGAAGATATGCCTTTAGAAAAAGATATCCCATGATCTACATGGGATGCCTTAGGTTTCACACTCAAGATGACTCAATGAGATTTCCACTAATGAGGAAGATATTAGTGACCAATGTTCTAGTGTTCATACATGCTAGTGATGCCCAAAATTAATATTCTCTTAAATGATGGCTTCTTCCAATTGATACCCCTTGGAAAGTAAAGATATAAGTGGTGAAATTAACAAACATCCATAAAAATATGACACCAAGAATGAGTTTCAAAAACCACATATTAAAATATGCAGGTGACACAGACTATGTGAAAAATTAAAAGGAGGAATACATGGAAGGACATACTAACATCCCATCATTTAGTTTCGTGTAAGGAGCAGACATCACAAATAAAATGATGAATGTTTTCAACCATTGAAATTTATGAATGAGGATTACAATGAAGTCTCCTGAATCAAAGCAAAACGTGAGGCATCTGTACCCTAGTGGAAACATCAAAAATAGATCCATCATGATTTATTGTGAGTTTCATCCATAATTGAAATCCACTCTTGATTTCCTTTTGTTTTCTATTGATTTTATTTCCTCGATTTAAGGGTTCGGTTCAAATTCCATCAACGAACAGTGGAATATTATATTTTTAATTAGGAATTACTATGGTCTATTATGGGGATATCTCGAGATTAGATCTTAATGATTTTACACATTTTTTTGGTTGAAGTCAACTAATATTTATACCGATTTTTTAAATTTTTAAACTAATTAACTAAAATTGATGGTGGTTTTGGTTTCTATTTCAAGGTTTTTTTCTAGTTTAGTGTTAGGTGTACATTATGGATCATAATTATGCCTTTGGTCGTAGTTGCAATGTAATGAGATAATCTAGTGGGTGTTATTGAAATTATTACTGTTGCAAATAAATTATGAAATTAATTAACGAAATTAAGAATAATTTATATTAATTAATTAATTATAATTTTATCATAATTAATTAATTTGGTTATTATGATGAGAGTTAGGGACTTTTATGGATCGATAATGGATGATGGACTTGGACGAGATTTGGAAGAGTTATTAGGAAGTGACTTAATGGGAAATAACTATGAATTGAGGTAGGTGGCTCCATGTACATTCCCATTTGGTTTTTTTATTCATATATATGGATTGTGATATGTGTGGCATTGAGACAGACGAATATTAACCAAATTTTAAATTAAATTAACTAGGTAATTTAAAATAAATTCCAATGAAGAAACCAAATAAAGTGCCCAGGACTATGATAGACTGTTCTTCACATGTGTGATTTACTCATCCACTGATGACCAAGGTTTTTAAGATACAACATGCCTTGATATGAAATAACCATGATGGGTGAGATGTAAATAAATTTAATGGGCATAGTGTCACTAAAAATTGGTTCCATGGATGAATACTTATATATTAGAGAGTTGTACTCAAAATTAGAGGGCCAAGATGGCCAAAAAATAACTATGAGATGACATAGAGACATTGTGACATTGTTGAATGGATGGAATGTTTTTTTCTTCCCAATTATATGTGAGCATCGGGTGGGGGTGTGTTAGGTAACACATGGAAAAGACATGTGTGGGATCAACCAAGGATGACTTTGAAAGGGAATGGTCTTAAGGCCATTTCCCAAATGAAATTTTCATAGGAGGCCAGTGTGGTCTTGATGAGACCCAGTAGATATCAAGGGATTATATTCCCTTTATATAATGGGTATTGACATGAGATATGAGAATGAGATAAGGTAACCCATGATGGTTTCCTTATTATGATGTAACCTAAGGGATAATAATGGGTTCACTAATGATTTATTGACCATAGAAAGGGTGTGTATAAAAAAATTGGATAGTGATGATTTTGGGTTTCACATCCGAGACTAGATTTATGATCTTTTTCTAAGGAGGCTATAATGACGATATAACAAGATTTTGGGGTGGGACATACTTACCATTAAGACAGATTAAGTTACATGGGATACCTAGAACATAATCCATGGATATGGACTTCATGCCTAATACATGATTTGGATTTCCTAGGAATCACTCGTTGGAATCAAGGATAGGGGATACAACCTCTCTTGTGGCCTACATGGGTGATTTGGAATACCTTGGTCACACTCCTTACAGTCATCTGTGGTACTACTTCAGGTTTCCATGGAGATTCTCCTTAGAACCATGGATAGGGGATACAACCTTCCTATGTGACATATGAGCATGATGTTACTGAATTGACTGGTATGCACTCATAAAAAATGTCCATGGGACTAGTATTAGTAGGCATTGTTTTGTGACATTATAAAATACACATTGACACATTCAAATGTATTTGTTGGTCGATATGGGGTTTTATATGAAAACACAAGGGCTGATAATGCTTGTTTTATTATTCATTCGATGTTTATTTATTTATTCTGAAAAGAAAGTCACATGAACATAAAAATTATGTTTGTGGTTATTTATGAGACCTCATTGGTTGTTCCCAACTGTGGTGTACTCACAACCTCATTAGGAGGCCATGGAATTTGGAAACTAAGGAAGAATTCACTTTCTATAGGTTTTGGTTTGGTAAAGGCATGGAGTTGTATGATAACAAAATAGCTCAGATGGACCAAAAAACTAAGATGTTATGGAACTCTATATTGTAGTAGAGCCTATTGTACATTTATTTTATTCATAACTTTATTTTATATGTGTAATCAGTCCAGTGGATGATCATTATTGTTGTATGATTTTGAGTCTGTATGATGCCTTCTATATTTCCATATTATTATATCATGCTTCAGACTTATTATGATGTGTACGAAAATTATTTAGTATTGATTTAATTTAGTTATTTAGTAATTTATAATTGGGATTGTGGGGGATTCTAGGGATCCTTTTTTAAGTATATAGGTTTTGGGTTATTTGATACACAGATAGGTTATACTAGCAATTTGGTAGATCTGGACGTGACTACCAAGACTTATTCCTAAGGGTGTTGTCTCTCCATGATTTCTATATGCCCTCATTTATGGTAGAAATATAGTAGGATATAAGGATAAATGATTCAGGTCACATAACATCCCCAATCAAGTGATGTTCAAAAATTATGGGATAGGGTGCTACATCTCCCTCCCTATATATTCTCAGGGCTATGTAGGTATCCCTAGGGAATTAGATTAACAAGGTTTTTCTAAAACACCTCTAGTATTAGAGAAATAAATAGTCAATAAATTAATTTATTAAATTATTTATTTATTTAATCTTCTAATGAATTCACTCTATTGAAACACCTACTCAAAACAAACTGTATATCACGATTTGGGTAAAAACCATGTCACATATTCAAAAATGGTGTATGTTTTCTTATCTGAGAATTCATTAATGAGATAAGCTATTAGTTTTTTGATTTTGTGTGAACATGTGCTAATATATCTTATATTTTAAATATATTTATTTCTGGACTAAATTATTCCTAAACAATCATGCCAACTTTATGTATCACTCTACACATATTATTTAAAATTTTATAAGGGAACAATTATAAAACTAGAGCTGTAAAACACTCCCCACCTTCAAATATTTTCACCTAATAAAGTTTAAACTACTTGAATAGGTGTGGTTACTAAGGTTTATTATAGTTCTACCTCTCCCATGATCTCTCGTGAAGATTTTCATTCCACAAAAGTCCACACTCAGAAGGGATATTATTCCCATAAAGTAACATTTCATACTGATACTTTATCATACATTGGATTTTAGAAATATATTAATTTATTTCATGTCCTATTGTTGTAGAGACCCGAAGCCTGATGTACATGGACATTACATTACATTTGCGGAATACTTAGTACATAACAAAAACACACACACACAAGGATCATAATAGTTTAGTGTCTTTGGAAACTCGGAACGTAATCTTCTAATCGTGGTGAAAGTTCTTCAATATCTCCCATAAAGGTCATCCCTTTTTTTTACCTAAAACCTTTCATTATATCCTGGGGAAAAGAAAACATAAAAGGGTGAGCTCAAATGCTCAGTAAGGGTATACAAAAGAAATAAAAATCATATCATATCTTTTTGAAAATCATAACCTGCAAAAGAGATCATAATATCTTAACATGGAACAAATCATAGAAGTGAAAATAAGATCACCATAATCATAACATGAAAATTGAAACTTTGTGGCATGCACACATAATCATGGAAAATCATTTCTTGTTAGTCATGACTCATTGCCAAGACTATCTTAGTGGACAAAGTCCCTTTCTGAATCGAGTAACCCTCGTTTCAGTCCTGTTTCACTAAACCGGTATAACCTACCATTTCAGCCATGTCTATCTCATGAGATATAAAATCTTTACCCAATGCATTGGAGGGAGATATAGGTCCCACCCATCTTATAATGAATCCTTTCTTATGTGTGCCACATAATCATAAACCATACATCATAGCGTAACCCATGTAATAAAAATGGGATTCTTAAACAACATGACATCATAACACCATTCATATAAGATAAAGGAATTCATAAACATAATTCCATCAAAACATAGTCAAATCAATGTAAAAATATGGATAGAAACAGAACCCTTTATTATCTTAGATGGAAAATAATTTTGATAATACACTTGAATTGAATTCTTGAGGAAAATATCCTTTCTTCTTCAAAATCAATTTCTTTTCACAAAACATCATGCAATTTTAAAAGAAAGAGATTTTATTGAAAATAGTCATGAAATCTTTTAGAGGAAGCTTAATGAAAATAAGGCTTTATAAAACAGTAAAAATACGTTCGTGCCGTATAAGTTAAAAAAAACATTCTTCGTACTTTTGTCGGAAAAGTCAAAAAGTACCTCGTACGAAAAACGACAAAAGATTCCATTCATTTCTTTTACTAAAAACTTCCCGAAGGGTAAAAATGGATTTAAACAATTGTAGGTGGATGGAAATAATATTACACATTTATGAAACATGGATGTGGATGATAAAATACACCCCAGTAAATACTTACGAATAAACAATCTCGGATAAAAATGAGATTGTGATATTTCCCTTACCTTAGGTCCGACTTGCTTTGTAAGTGTCCGAACCTCCTGTATAATGATTTAAATCATGTTATTGACTTATTACAGAATGATATCATATATGGTTCACTTATGACATTATATTACCCGTTCTTTTGTAAATTCCATGTTAAAGAAGCGTTTTGGGTAAAATCGTTTCATTTATCGTAGGTGTTTTGACTTGTTGTTCTTGACATCATTATTACATATATCATGATTTACTCACTTCCAGAATATAAAATATGATTTATATATCATATATATTCAGTATATATATATATATAATAGGTAGATAAATAAAATGAAAAACACCGTTCATGGAGACGGTAGTCCGTACGTACGCATGAACGCTGTTTTCCTTTCCTTATTGTCTTGAAATGGAAGTAAGTAGATGACATAAATATGTATATATATACATAAATCCAGTAGCTTTATAATGTCATATATGTCATTATTATTTCTTATATATACATTATAATCATTCTTAAATGGTTAACATGGAGAATGAATCTCATCGCGTCGTGGAGACGGTAGTCCGTACGTACACACGAGCGATGATATCATTTCTATAAATATTGAATTGAATTGGAGTGGATTATACAATATATCAGAATCAATATGATGTTGTAATAACTATGTATAGTTATTCTTTACACCATTATACCCATCCATGTAAGGTGGTGGTGGAAAATAGATTACACCACGGCGTGGAGACGGTATTCCGTACGTATGCACGCGCGGTGATTTCTTTTTCCGTAGGATGGATAGATGGTGAAATAGGGTTGTTTCATACTTATAATAACATATCAGTATATGAGTGATACTGATGTTATTACTTCATAATGAAACAACCTATGAAGAAGAAGTGGAAGAAGAAATAACGATGAAAGAATTGGTAACGGTAATTACCTCTTCTTTGAAGTGCCTCTTTGAGACCTCCTCTTAGGGCACTAGAATTGGTCTTTGAGGAATACCAGAACCTCTAGGATGTTGCTAGGGAAGTGGAGAAGAGATTTTGGCAGGGGTTGGCCGAGCTTGAGTGCTCAAATTGGTGTGAGGAGGAGGGGGAGGAGGTGTCCTTTTATAGGGGAGGAGAGGGGCACCTTAGGAATATCTCAAAATATTATTTTATATTAAAGTCAAAATAGGTTTATAATGGTTCCAAAGGGTCTTATTTCGAAGCTAAAGTGGGGATGGGTCTAAATAATATCAACAAATAGAATTTAGACAAGTTTTATGATATTATTTTAACCTTATCAATTAGATTTAACTCTAAGTTAAATAATTTAACTTTTACCATGTCTTTTTGTTTTCTTTCACTATATGGTTAATACACTTACTATAACATGCCAAACGAACCCCAAATTGTTTATTATTAATATATATATCCTTATCTAAGTCATTTGGCCGAACCTTAGATTTTTAGGAATACAATAACAATTAATAATATAATATTTGATTTAAAAACTATTTTGTGTCAATTTTGACACTATTTGATATATGATTTTTGTGAAAGTCATAACAGAATTAAATGTTCGAAAAAAGTTTATTAAATCAACATTAATATATCATAGTAACCTAGAAAATTAGTGGAATTCATAAAAAATCTCAAATTACATTTATTTTGGTGTTTATAACATCAATTATGTCAATATTTCATTAATAAGATAATTACTGCATCATCGTTGTGTCATAAATAAATTAAATTATTTGATGTCTAAAAATTACAAATAAAATACCATCATGTAGTAAATCTTTTTATCTTTCTAATGAATATTTACAATCGAATTTATCTTATGTATAACCCCATATTAAAAATTCTTTTCTTATTAAACTTTGATTTTAACTATTTTAACCTTTCTTTAAATAAATTAATAATAAATGTCCTAATCTAATCCAAGTGGGCCTAAATGGTCATATTTTATTCCTAAGTTTGTTTTTGGTCGAATTACACTTGTCCAATAGAATTAGGACATGTGTTAGGGTAATATTAATATCATATTTACCCTTAGTTACCCTATTTACTATTAACCGCGGTAAAAAAAGTAAAAAGTTACTATTCACCAAAAAATTATTTTCATCTCATTGAACCACATTTTAGTCCTTGATATTAACCGTGTCTCTCGGATTTTCGAAATTCCATTCACAGAAGCGGCAAAATTAAGTTTTATGAAAAATTCAGTTTTTTTAACTACCACTTAGTAGTTTCACTATTCATCAAAAATTGATGTTTTTCAGAAAAATGCCAAAATTTCATCCTAAGCTATATTTCATATTCCGATTTCAAAAATGAAATCTATTTTACCAAATTCATAACATAGAAGTTGCATTAATTAATTTTATAATTAAATCCCGCTGTTAAAATAAATAGCGTGTTTTTAGGAAACAATATATATCAAAAGATTGACACTTGATTATGTCTGGTTTAAATGTGAAATTACAACCAATGACCAACATTGTATTAAATTGTAAAAATATATTCTAAATATACTTTAAAACCACCCAATTAATAATTTATCACTATTAATTATTTCGATTAAAAAAGTTATTTTTAATTATAATTTAGTAATTTTCACTATTCATCAGAATATGAAAGTTATCCGAAAAGTACCAAAATTTCACCATAGGCTAAATTCGATACTCCGAATCCAAGAATGAAGTTCATTTTGAAAAATAAGATTTACAGAATTTTAAAAAGTGGTTATTACTATTCATAACGGCTAGTTTTAATAATATTTTAATAGCACATCGTTGTTTAGTGAAACTCGGTATTGCGTATTACACACGCTATCGAGGAAGGTCGTGATTGCGTGTAATGCAAGGCAAGACAAGGATGCGTGTTGTGCAAGCTCCTTTTGGTGTAGCGTACAACACAAGACATTAATAAAATTAAAAAGAATATTTTTTTATAAAATCTTGGGCTGTTACATTCTACCCCCCTTAAAATGAATTTCGCCCTCGAAATTCGTCGGGGTTATAAATGGTTTACTATTCTAAAGTTTCTTTAATAGAATCCCACATCGTAAAAAGGAATACCAAAACTTGGATTTAAAAACTAATGTATGAAATGTAACGATTACCCAAATAAACTAATCGCTGGGTTTCCACATAGGTAAAAATATGGATATGGAAGAGAAATCTAACCATCATGTTCTGATGGAGAGTGGTAGAGAACATCGCTATGGAAAAGCCAGTAATCACAAATCCATAGATTTGTGATGATATAAGGTACCATCTGATTCATCAGGTATAAGATCACTAGGACAACATTTTTGGTTTTCAAGATCATTTCCCCTAAAGTTGAAAATTTGAATTTTAATAAATACTTTATTTTGGTACAATCTCACTGTTGTTCGTGCCTTGAACAATTTCCACTTCATCTCTTAAATAAATGAAGTTGAATTTGTTATTCGTGAAGTGTTAGCAGATCATGTGATAGAATGACGGGTCATTCCATCTGTCTCAAAAGGTTAGAAAAATTTATATACATAAGTCGATCTATAGTGGGATCATATATGGTTCCTAAAATGGGCTTATACTTCATATATCATACTGCTTAATATAATAACACTAGTTTCTACTAAACAGGGACTTCCTGTAGGTCAGTGGTAGGCGATAAAGGCCAGTCGCACTTCGGTTGTGGGTTCGATTCCTACAGCCTTGTCCGAAGCGATGGGCTGTCGCCCGTCCTGCAGGTTGTCCTTTTTCTAAAACTACGTTACTATAACATCCCATCAATAATATCGAAAATCTTCTATCCTTAAACAATACTAACTTATGTCCAAAGTAATCCAGTCTAATATTTAGGCTTATACATAATACTGCAGTCCACTCTCATAACATAGTGAAAACGATTACCAGAGATTTAACACCATTGTCGATCCCCATATATCATAAGATATGTTTTGTTGCTCACATTCCAAACATTCAAAGTCCTTAATCGTGTATTCTCTTTAATACCTTAGTGAAAACATGAATGCAGTTAAAAGTTAACACATTCCACATACCAAAATCCTCAAAATTCTATATACTCAAACCATGATATCACTTAGTCCTTATATCAATCATGAGCTCATGAATACTATTAAACATTTCATTTTCTCGTCTTCATTATGCGCATAACATATTATTTCCAAAAAAATATCTCAATCACTTTGAATACCACATCAATAAATATTGCAATACAACATTATTTTGGAATCCCATTACATAAACACTTAATCATTCCACCACATCATTGTCATATTCAACATTGCCAATAGTGATCGCATGTGATTTCCCTTTGTCCTTTGCCTTCAGTGGTTGCTCATGTTGATCATCACTAACCCTTGGATTAGGGCAATTATTAGCATAATGCCCCATTTCCTTGCACTTGAAGCATTGAAGTGTTGGTGGTGCGTTTTCTGCAGTGTTTGCTTTATTCACATCATTAGAAACCCTTTTTCCATTACTTCGACACTCAGCTGCTCGATGACCTTCTTTTCCACACTTAAAACATTTTCTAGTCCGTTTAAGACAATCTCCACCATGCTTCTTTCCACACTTTGTGCATAAGGAAACATTCATCTTCTTTTCACCATTATTCTGAGATTTCTCCTTGAACTCCATCTTTCGTTTCTTGTCAAAACCATGAGATGGATATGTAACACCAACTTCCATTTCTACCTTAATAGCACAACGCACAATTTCTTCATAGCTACTGAAGTCTCTTATAGCTAATGCCCTTCGAAGACTTGGTTTTAAGCCACTGAAAAATCGATCAACTTTACTTTCAGGTTGGATGATAATACCAGAAGCATACCTTGCAAGTCTTGTAAAATTTGCTTCATAGGTACCAAAAGATTCATCGTCCCTTTGCTTCAGTTCAAGAAACTCTTTCTCCATCTTTGTTCGAAGAATACGAGGGAAGTACTTACTGAAAAACAAGTTCTTGAACTCGTCCCATTCCATGGACTCAATTTCATCTCTTGGCCTCGTATTCTTGATAAGATTCCACCATTGATCAGCTTCACCTTCCAAATGATATACTGCTAAGATGACTTTATCATGTTCAGAACATTGAAGAACTGAAAATATCTTTTCAGTTGTACTAATCCATTGTTCAGCAACTAATGGATCAGTAGACCCACTGAAAGAAGGCGGACGCTGCCTCATGAAGGATTCAACAGAATGTTGCTCCTTCCTTTGCTCGTTTGGAAGTCCTGCATGATTCATAGCTTGAGAAAGTTGTGTGAGCATGGCTACAAGATTTTGCATTCCAGCTCCCATATCGTTTGGTTGCTCAGGGGGACAATCATTGCATTGTCCATTGCATTGATCAACACGGTTCCTTCGGGTTCCAGCCATCATCTAAAACCCCAAAAGAATAGTGTGAGAGGCATAAATCTTGCTAGGGAAAACAACATAATAAAGGGGTAGTACCCTCAATATCTAACATCTTAGGTTAAATTCTAAGATCGTTAGAGCAATTCTAGGACTATAACCTATACGTATATTTAACCTTAGAGACATCCCTAGACATACCTTGGAAATATCTCTAGGGATCTCACTAACGTTTTCGCATCCTAGTTTCCAAAGGTTGACTAAACCTTTCCTCTGATACCAACTGTAGAGACCCGAAGCCTGATGTACATGGACATTACATTACATTTGCGGAATACTTAGTACATAACAAAAACACACACACACAAGGATCGTAATAGTTTAGTGTCTTTGGAAACTCGGAACGTAATCTTCTAATCGTGGTGAAAGTTCTTCAATATCTCCCATAAAGGCCATCCCTTTTTTTTACCTAAAACCTTTCATTATATCCTGGGGAAACGAAAACATAAAAGGGTGAGCTCAAATGCTCAGTAAGGGTATACAAAAGAAATAAAAATCATATCATATCTTTTTGACAATCATAACCTGCAAAAGAGATCATAATATCTTAACATGGAACAAATCATAGAAGTGAAAATAAGATCACCATAATCATAACATGAAACTTGAAACTTTGTGGCATGCACACATAATCATGGAAAATCATTTCTTGTTAGTCATGACTCATTGCCAAGACTATCTTAGTGGACAAAGTCCCTTTCTGAATCGAGTAACCCTCGTTTGAGTCCTGTTTCACTGAACCGGTATAACCTACCATTTCAGCCATGTCTATCTCATGAGATATAAAATCTTTACCCAATGCATTGGAGGGGGATATAGTTCCCACCCATCTTATAATGAATCTTTTCTTATGTGTGCCACATAATCATAAACCATACATCATAGCGTAACCCATGTAATAAAAATGGGATTCTTAAACAACATGACATCATAAAACCATTCATATAAGATAAAGGAATTCATAAACATAATTCCATCACAACATAGTCAAATCAATGTAAAAATATGGATAGAAACAGAACCCTTTATTATCTTAGATGGAAAATAATTTTGATAATACACTTGAATTGAATTCTTGAGGAAAATATCCTTTCTTCTTCAAAATCAATTTCTTTTCACAAAACATCATGCAATTTTAAAAGAAAGAGATTTTATTGAAAATAGTCATGAAATCTTTTAGAGGAAGCTTCATGAAAATAAGGCTTTATAAAACAGTAAAAATACGTTCGTGCCGTATAAGGTAAAAAAAACATTCTTCGTACTTTTGTCGGAAAAGTCAAAAAGTACCTCGTAAGAAAAACGACAAAAGATTCCTTTCATTTCTTTTACTAAAAACTTCCCGAAGGGTAAAAATGGATTTAAACAATTGTAGGTGGATGGAAATAATATTACACATTTATGAAACATGGATGTGGATGATAAAATACACCCCAGTAAATACTTACGAATAAACAATCTCGGATAAAAATGAGATTGTGATATTTCCCTTACCTTAGGTCCGACTTGCTTTGTAAGTGTCCGAACCTCCTGTATAATGATTTAAATCATGTTATTGACTTATTACAGAATGATATCATATATGGTTCACTTATGACATTATATTACCCGTTCTTTTGTAAATTCCATGTTAAAGAAGCGTTTTGGGTAAAATCGTTTCATTTATCGTAGGTGTTTTGACTTGTTGTTCTTGACATCATTATTACTTATATCATGATTTACTCACTTCCAGAATATAAAATATGATTTATATATCATATATATTCAGTATATATATATATATATAATAGGTAGATAAATAAAATGAAAAACACCGTTCATGGAGACGGTAGTCCGTACGTACGCATGAACGCTGTTTTCCTTTCCTTATTGTCTTGAAATGGAAGTAAGTAGATGACATACATATGTATATATATACATAAATCCAGTAGCTTTATAATGTCATATATTTCATTATTATTTCTTATATATATATTATAATCATTCTTAAATGGTTAACATGGAGAATGAATCTCATCGCGTCGTGGAGACGGTAGTCCGTACATACGCACGAGCGATGATGTCATTTCTATAAATATTGAATTGAATTGGAGTGGATTATAAAATATATCAGAATCAATATGATGTTTTAATAACTATGTATAGTTATTCTTTACACCATTATACCCATCCATGTAAGGTGGCGGTGGAAAATAGATTACACCACGGCGTGGAGACGGTATTCCGTACGTACGCACGCGCGGTGATTTCTTTTTCCGTAGGATGGATAGATGGTGAAATAGGGTTGTTTCATACTTATAATAACATATTAGTATATGAGTGATACTGATGTTATTACTTCATAATGAAACAACCTAAGAAGAAGAAGTGGAAGAAGAAATAAAGATGAAAGAATTGGTAACGGTAATTACCTCTTCTTTGAAGTGCCTCTTTGAGACCTCCTCTTAGGGCACTAGAATTGGTCTTTGAGGAAGACCAGAACCTCTAGGATGTTTCTAGGGAAGTGGAGAAGAGATTTTGGCAGGGGTTGGCCGAGCTTGAGTGCTCAAATCGGTGTGAGGAGGAGGGGGAGGAGGTGTCCTTTTATAGGGGAGGAGAGGGGCACCTTAGGAATATCTCAAAATATTATTTTATATTAAATTCAAAATCGGTTTATAATGGTTCAAAAGGGTCTTATTTCTATGCTAAAGTGGGGATGGGTCGAAATCCTATCAACCAATAGAATTTAGACAAGTTTAGGATATTATTTTAACCTTATCAATTAGATTTAACTCTAAGTTAAATAATTTAACTTTTACCATGTCTTTTTGTTTTCTTTCACTATATGGTTAATACACTTACTATAACATGCCAAACGAACCCCAAATTGTTTATTATTAATATATATATCCTTATCTAAGTCATTTGGCCGAACCTTAGATTTTTAGGAATACAATAACAATTAATAATATAATATTTGATTTAAAAACTATTTTGTGTCAATTTTGACACTATTTGATATATGATTTTTGTGAAAGTCATAACAGAATTAAATGTTCGAACAAAGTTGATTAAATCAACATTAATATATCATAGTAACCTAGAAAATTAGTTGAATTCATAAAAAACTCAAATTACATTTATTTTGGTGTTTATAACATCAATTATGTCAATATTTCATTAATAAGATAATTACTGCATCATCGTTGTGTCATAAATAAATTAAATTATTTGATGTCTAAAAATTACAAATAAAATACCATCATGTAGGAAATCGTTTTATCTTTCTAATGAATATTTACAATCGAATTTATCTTATGTATAACCCCATATTAAAAATGCTTTACTTATTAAACTTTGATTTTAACTATTTTAACCTTTCTTTAAATAAATTAATAATAAATGTCCTAATCTAATCCAAGTGGGCCTAAATGGTCATATTTTATTCCTAAGTTTGTTTTTGGTCGAATTACACTTGTCCAATAGAATTAGGACATGTGTTAGGGTAATATTAATATCATATTTACCCTTAGTTACCCTATTTACTATTAACCGCGGTAAAAAAAGTGAAAAGTTACTATTCACCAAAAAATTATTTTCATCTCATTGAACCACATTTTAGTCCTTGATATTAACCGTGTCTCTCGGATTTTCGAAATTCCATTCACAGAAGCGGAAAAATTAAGTTTTATGAAAAATTCAGTTTTTTTAACTACCACTTAGTAGTTTCACTATTCATCAAAAATTGATGTTTTTCAGAAAAATGCCAAAATTTCATCCTAAGCTATATTTCATATTCCGATTTCAAAAATGAAATCTATTTTACCAAATTCATAACATAGAAGTTGCATTAATTAATTTTATAATTAAATCCCGCTGTTAAAATAAATAGCGTGTTTTTAGGAAACAATATATATCAAAAGATTGACACTTGATTATGTCTGGTTTAAATGTGAAATTACAACCAATGACCAACATTGTATTAAATTGTAAAAATATATTCTAAATATACTTTAAAACCACTCAATTAATAATTTATCACTATTAATTATTTCGATTAAAAAAGTTGTTTTTAATTATAATTTAGTAATTTTCACTATTCATCAGAATATGAAAGTTATCCGAAAAGTACCAAAATTTCACCTTAGGCTAAATTCGATACTCCGAATCCAAGAATTAAGTTCATTTTGAAAAATAAGATTTACAGAATTTTAAAAAGTGGTTATTACTATTCATAACGGCCAGTTTTAATAATATTTTAATAGCACATCGTTGTTTAGTGAAACTCGGTATTGCGTATTACACACGCTATCGAGGAAGGTCGTGATTGTGTGTAATGCAAGGCAAGACAAGGATGCGTGTTGTGCAAGCTCCTTTTGGTGTAGCGTACAACACAAGACATTAATAAAATTAAAAAGAATATTTTTTTATAAAATCTTGGGCTGTTACAATTGTACCCATTAAATGATGTGTGATTGACCATGAACAATTGTTATTTTCCATGACACATGAATTATCTCATGAACTAGGTCAAATTGTGGTGGTAAATCTAGGTGGTATGAAACCCCATATAACTTTTGGTGAATTTGAATTTGATTAATAAAACTCAAAGACAGATTTCTATCAATGAAAAATATGTGTAAACCACTCTAAGGAGAGACATTTAAGAATAGTGACCCCTATATTAATTACAGAGGCCTCTATTATTGGTTCATCTAGTAATTAAGATAGATTTGAGATATACTCATACACTCTTGGATGATAGACATTTTATCAATCATCTCTTGCACCAACACCATCTGCATAAGCTTGGATTCTCTGATCTATGTCTATCAAAGTGGTGACCTGCATGTTGTCCTATATAGAACCTAGGAAGATACCATACTGATCGCAAAATGATAGATGTTGTTATAGGAGAACCTTATTATAGGTGTTTTATCCTCTCAACTCCAGTCAAAGTCAAACATTTAGGCCCATAACAGACTTCAATGGTTCGCTCAGTCTAGCTATCTTTGGGGGGGGGGGGGTCCAATTACAAGTTTATCTATAAAGTGGTCTGACGAGAAACAAGAAAATGCCTCCAAAAACTATATGTGAAATGATCATCAATGTTTGAGACAATAATAAAGGTAATACCATAAATAAGGACAATCTACCACATGTACAAGAATATATAGCTTTCCAATAAACAATACTCTCTCCCTCAATGTCCTGAAGGCCTTTATTTTTTATTGATTTTGATAATCCACCTTTCAAGGGGTGAGGTGGAACCCTTACAAGGTCCGTAGGGGTAAGTATTACATTTCCCATAGGCCTTAGAGTAATTCATTGGTCATAGGCTTTAAACATTACATACAACCCATACTAACTACACGGAACTGCTCCTCCCCATAATCTTCATCGTGAAATCAACTCTCCACCATTGCATGGTTTTTCGGCTAGGCATTCTTGTGCATCTACCGGATTGTCCCGATGGCAGGTGGCATACCCTCTCATTCTTGAAATCTGTTTAGCTTCTACTATGGTGAAAGCTTTTTTCTCCTCCTTCTGAAATTTGTTCCTTTGTAGGTTGTCTAGTTTTCATTTCCACTTATGGTGGCCCAAAGGCCTATGGGTGGCCCGAAGGTCTTACTGACCCAAAGGCATGGCTGGCCCGATTGCCTTAAAGGGCTCGGGGACAAAATCGGTGGCCTGAAGGCCCAAACATGGGAATATTCCTGGCTGCTATAGTTCCTGTTACAGTCTCGGCTACATTACCTACTACAGTTCTACACAATCCTTCTATAGTCCACTATAGTACCTGCTACAGTACCTATTATAGTACTGCTACAGTACTGCTACAATGCCAATCCATGATCACCCGTATGGCTTCATGAACTCTCACTATCCATGGAAGTATCATTATAATATCCACATATATAACATATCAATTCCATTATGATAACATAGGGGGTAGGGATAAACCCTCCATAACCTAGTACATAGCATTCACTTGATAAAAAGTGAGGAATCAATAGATGACCTCCTTTATAATCCACTTTATCTATGGCATAAAAATCTTACAATGAAGGTCATCATATATCTTCAAAAATAAAGGATGTACCATTAAATGAGATATATTAAACTCTATTATCACCTCCTATCATACCATTACTGGAACCACCATCCATCCTTATAAGTTAATGACATGCTCCCAACCATTACAACATCCATCAAGTTTATGTCTTATGAATATCAGGTATCACAAGACATAATAATTAATATCACAATTTTTTCATGAATTTGATACAATCCATGGGGAGGGGTCACAACCCTCGATAGTAGGTATATGAATCCTCCCTCATCAACCAAGTATAATTGTAGTGAGTCCAACTACCTAAACGCCTTCACTAGTAACTAGGAATGGGACATATTGATAAGAGCATCGACCACTAAATTTTCCTTCCTAAGAGTATAGGAAATCCTAATGTAATTGTCCTATAGAAATACATCCACAGTATCTTTATTAGGTTGATATCTCTCTGGGTGAAGATATACAAGAGACTATTGTTGTTGTAATAGACAACACACTACTCACTGAGAAGGAAGTGTTACCATGTATTCAAGTTGAACACCACTAGTACCAGTTATAAATCATGGGATGTGTAGTTATGATATTGTGATACCAAATTACTTGACCTATAATCTATCACCACCAATATCTACATCAACATGAAATTGTTCCCACCTCTAAAAGAACCCAAAAAATATACTCAATCCATTACTCGGTAAACCTAAATATGAGACAACTTTTGAAACTGATACATAACTCATAAAAGGACTTCTATATACTATATTACAAAACTAAATGTTACCCCTTTTGGTCAAGTTAATGAAGGGAGTCACCATCCTGGATAAATCTATGCTGAATATATATTAATATTCATCTAACACCTTAATTATCTACACCTCCAAGACACTCTTAGGTGGATCCAATGTAAGAGTTGCCTCAATATTCTCTAAGCCTACAAAAATTCCCACATATGAGATGGAATATCCTAATAAGTGAAACTCCCAAATATAGAACTGAAACATTGAGAGTTTCTCATATAGATGATGATCTTGATGTATATCCAAGACCATCCTCAAATTTCATGATTTCTTATCATGTAATACTGAGTAAATGAGATTATACTTGATAATAACCCCACAAACTAGTCTAAGAAAGGCTAGATGAACTATTTCATGAGCCCCATTAAAATCTCTAGGGTGTTTTTATATAAAATGTAATAACTAGTAACTCATAGTGACTATAGAGACATGACAATTCCATCTTTTTTATGTCATACTCACAAACTCACAACTCGTGATATTCTAACATAAGGTCAATATTTGAGAACCACTTATCCATTTATAGCTGATCAACTAGCTCGTCAATTCTCATTAGTGAATACATATTCTTGATATTCACCTATTTTAGGAAACAATAATCCAAATAAAACATTATTATTCTATCCACATTCGTGATGAATTAAAATTGAGCTACCTAGAATGAAACACTATGTCTAATAAATACTTTCCTATGAAGGTCTTCTATCTGTAACTTCTGCTCATGAAGCTCAATGAGATACATCTAATATACTACTGATGATATCAGTGATTTGTTGAGGTATAATGAAATATAAATTTTAACCTCTCTATGACAATGTAATCTAGGAATGTCCTCTGGGTAGACATTAAAGTACTTCTATACTATTTTTGGGAACCAAACCTCTATCGAGTTTTCTACCATAAGGAATAATCTAGACATATGATTGGTCATTGGAAATAGTCTCATACATATAAACCCATCCTATTCTATTAGTATTTTACTTCCTTTCATTGACCTATAATATTAACCCATCATCTCTAGTAAACCAAATCCTTTAAGTGAAATAGTTAATCTATATACAGATAATAGATAACCAGTCTATACCAAGAAGGAAAACATATAGTATCATCATAATCACAAAGAGATATATGAGAGATTTTATCCTCTAAGAGTCGACTCACACATCCTATTGAAAAGTGGGATCGTATATTCCCCTCTAGTAGATTCTACAGCCATACTGTTTGCGAGAGAGAATCTACTAGAATAAATAGTTCTCAAACAAAGGAAAAATCCATTGAGGAATTACTCACATCTGTGTCAATAAAAATTGATGCTTAGGTAGAGAATAAATTTATTACACCTGAAATCATATTATAGTGCTCATGGTCATAAGGCCCCACTTATTGAAACTGACCTAATCGTTAGCTTCCAGCTCTCTATGCTTTATGTGTTTAACCTTGAGGCGAGGGTGGTAGTATCATATCATAACAAGAACCACATATTAGAGCTCTACCTACTACTCTACCAGGAATATATCTCTATATATAACCATTATCATGTCAACTAATTTTATTTAGTTAACAATTCACTATCAGTGTATCTATTTCCCCATGAAAGACTGAGAATTTCTATGAGATACACCCCTGATCATCATTAGAAAACATCTATTATCCCCAACCTGAATAGTTCCTCCAAAGGATTCCTATACTGATGATCGCATTATCTGATATAGAGCATGTGATTTCCTCTTTTTTTACAACCCACCATCCTATAATCTACCATTTTCGACTAATGACCCTGCCACATGAACACCACTGACCTCCCCTATATCTATACAACCATTGGCAATAAAGGTCTCCAATATGATGGATAAATATATTACCCTAACATAAGAAGGTATTTTCAAGAGAACAACCAGATCATGCATATATTATCTAAGTCCAAAATAAAAAATCTAAACTAATAAATAAAAATATCAAACTATGTTAAGAGATTATTACATGAGGTTGGTAAATATCGATGCGTGCTCAACAAATGACATTTCTACTTGTTGTAGATCAAGAAGCTCTAAGATTCTCACTAATATAAGATTTAAAAAAAATACTCCTCTTGGAAGAGACACTTGATCTCATCCCAAGGAATGGTCTTCTCATTCCACATCTGAGTCAACAATCTCTGTCATCTTTCTCCTGACTTGTGGATAAGGATAGTTATGATTACCACTATCTTGTCGGGTTGGGTCCCAACTAGAAAAAATCTCCATGACAAAGAATATAGCTGGTCCTCCAATACATGTGGGTCTGGCTCACCCCAGAACAAGGGAGAACTCTATCTCTGAAACTCATGAACTCACTCAGCCTATATGTGTCACCATTTTGAACTACTAGAGTGATATACTTACAAAGGAATGTCTAATCACTACTTGATGGGTATGATTAATTCTTTATAGTAACCTAGAGGGAGAACATTGTGAACATGAATCTGTATCGATGCCTCACTTATCATTTCATCATCATGATGACCCACTCATAGAATCCACACCACTGGTCTGTGTAGAGGAATCCTAAAAAAATAAAGATGAACCACGATAAAAAAGACCATATATGGGGATTAGTCTCAAGACAGAAACAGAAACTACAACCGATTTCTATATGATTAATGTGAAACTATTTTCCTTAGTATAAGTTTTTATTTCATTGAGTTGACAAGAATGTTATCATAGTAATGGTGAATGGATACTTCGGTCACTGCACCATCAATAAGGTGAATGGAATAATATTCAAACTAAAAAAATAGAAACTATTTTCTTAAATCCCAAACAAATCCTCACTAACCCAATATCTATAAATTTATTCCTAATACAACTTAGCTATGAAACTAATCTGACATGAACCAACCTATTGGGGTTTTCTGGATCAGTGGATAGCTGAGTGTACCACCCCAATACCTACACCCACATTCTATTGGATTGTAACTATAACCATGTAATTATGTCACCTACATGCTTCACCATAACCTAATTCACCTGTACACACACACATGATTCCAATCCTACCAGAGTAATGAAAAATGACAACCAAATGGAATAAAAAATAGTTGCATACACAACCTATAATAACCCAAAAAAGGGATGTTACACAACCATAGTAGACGAATAATATATAATCTAAATAAAAAATAGGTCTGATTTGAAAAAAAAAAGAATAATATCCCAACATGAAAAGTATAGTATTGGATCATGGTCCCGATACCAAAGTCACCAAACACCATTATGAACCACCTACTTTAGGTCCTCCATGATCTCCATGGGGTATCCCATCATCTATATAAGACACAATACATATAAGAAGATCCCATACAAGGGTGAGTAAATACATACACTATAGGAAACCGTAGAAACCCTAAGAAGTGAAGAATTTATATAAGAGACATCATGAAACCATAAATAAGAGGTGGTAACAAATAATAACCATTATATTCTCATATAAGGTACTCAATGATAGAGTATGGTTGTTGTCTTTACAGCCAACCCAATTATTTTTGATACCATCTATGAAATATAGATCATATGGTCTTTCAACCCATGTTACCTCTCTATATCCACAGTGGAGAATCCCATTCACCTAATGGTTTAGGGGAAATACCGATAATAATGGAATATCTCATTCACATTTCAAGATCATTTAGATATTGGTAATAACAACCATATAGATAGAGGATCATATTCCCTATAACAGTAGGGGGAATACTAACCCTATTCGATATGTAGGTTGATGATCCCACACTTATATCCTATGGGGGAATATTTGATCGTACCGATGGATGGTAAGTGGACACAATGTCCTTAATCTCTTATTAATATGGGTTTAGACTTAACATGAGTGTCTAAAAGTGAAGACCTAATCTTGATATGCTAATGTGTTTGACCATGATTCTGTCGCCGTGATTATTATCATTAGTTTTGGAAATAAATCCTCTTTTTTGTTTCCCATGGAATTCATCTTAGAGGGTACTACATGAAGGCCCCAATATAACCAAAGGAGAGTACATGGAATGCTTCTTTGGTAAACTGTGTGTAGCTGCTATAGATAGGTTTACCCATGTAATCATACCTCACATAAAATGCCTATGTGAAACTAAATAGTGCATGGAATATGTCACATGGTGTGTATATCTAGGTTTGACAATCAATATATGGACCACTATCCTTGTCATTTAACGTGGAGGGTATATAGGAAGTGGCCCATCACACACAGAATGTGGGTTCATAATGTTACCTAGGTGTGTACACATAATACATCTTGATATGAATGGATATAGAAAAAATTTCTTGTAACTATGTTACATGATTGTGTGAGATTTAGTTTAATTATAAATATAATATTTTTGAGATATATGACATCTATTATTCCAAAATACATAATGTGTAGTCATGATTTTTTTTTGAAAATGAACCTCTCAAATGAATGTTTGTATCTTCTACCATTTACTCCAATCCCACTTTTATATTAACTTGAAATTCCAACAAAAAATATCATTATCAATGAATTGCCATAATTCATATTCTGGCCACCAGTTTCAAGGAAATCATTTATTTTTTTACCTTCATAAAATGTCTACAATATCGTACACCCTACCACACAAAGTCTCCATCACCCAATCCCTATTTGACTTTCTATCTTAATCTAAAAAACTACATCATTACATAATCAATGATTATAAATATGATACAATGAACTAAATAACCAATTATTGATCATGTAATGAATTATTTCCATGGGAATGGTCAAACCACCGATCGAAACAAACATAGATATTGAAGACACGTAAATGAGAGGTAAAAATACCCAGAATAAAAAAGTGAGTATAAAATGATGGGATTGTTGGTCTTTGGCATCTTTAATGAATGGGAATTAAATAACTAAGTGGGAAACAATCATTGATGAATAAACCTCAATTTCAAAATATATGAAAACAATTAAAATGAGGTCATCAGATAAGATGAATATGGATTAGAAAAGGAAGGTATAAATCTACGTTCTTATCAATATAAAGAAAAATAGGGAAATTATAATAATATCAAAGAACATCCTTAGTATGGGATTGATCATTGTTGAAGAAATATCACATCACTATGTCAGTGTTGATTCCCATCAATTCCATTTTCATCGAAAACTTCTGCTTAATCTGATTTTCAATCCAAAAATCACCTTATTTTTAATCAAATATTCCATCATAGTGGTACCCTCCCTCACTCTAAATTCTCAAGAATATATGAATAGACACATGGAATTTTTATAATAGGGTTTATATAGAGAACTGATATGTTTAAAGAATTAAATAGGTAAAAAATAAATTTATTAAAATTAATTATCTATTTATTATAATAATGAAAAAAATTTACCGCAACACATGATTGTAAAAAACCAATGTCTCTCTTAGTATAAAACACATGTTCAAGAATAAAATAGGACACTAGTTTTCCCATATGAGAATTCATTTTATATAAAATCCATTATTCCCTGGATTAAGTGTGTGTGTGTGTGTGCGTGAGAGAGATAATGTTTTTAAAATTTCTAATATATAGATATCATGGAAAAGGATTCCTAAAATTCCATACTAATCTACAAATCACTTCAAAAATATTATTTAATATTTTTAAAGAGTTCAATTACAATAATATGAGATTTTACCTAAAAATAATGACTTATATCCCTTCAATTTAGATAGACTATGAAGGTGTAATACCATACCTTTATAAGACCTATTATGTGATTATATATTAGGTGAGGAAGATTTGATATGATTATGTGTAAAGGGTAATGACATGTGATGTAATCATAAAACTAGTCCATCTATAGTTGGAGAATCAAGAATGAATGATTGGCTATATGATATTGAGATACTATGTGTCTCATAGCTACTCAATGTCTTAGATCAAGGGATCGTAAATACATTAATTCTTGTATATGATATAGTAGGTGGACCTATGTATATAGATATATGTTCTTCATGGATATTAAATTAGATCCATTGTATATAACGATTGTCTATGATTATTTTCTAAAGGCTGTTCTTTTCTTGCATCTATAAATTCAGAAATTTATATTTTTTTTCAACACTAAAAATTCCCATGGGGTAATGTTTTTGTGGTTTATGGAATGGTAATTCTATTTTAACTCATAGATTTGGTATAGAACACTTTTAGAGTTCATCTAAAACCAGTTTTTAAAAGGGTTTTGAATAGGTTTAGGATAATATATTATAGAATGTGAAGTTTATGATATCTTTTAAAAAGTGATTTAGAAGTATCCAAAAATATTTTTGAATATAGTTTCATAATTTATTATACATGGTACAATATAAGGTGAAATTTCACTATGTCTATGAGGATTTATTGAAAGTGGGAAATTGTTGGAGATATTCCATAAATCCATGAGATAGTTTTAGTTATATCATATCGTATAAAACAGGATTATAATTAATAATGATATATGATATCATGATCCAACATTTTCCCATCACAGTATATGATATAAAAATTTCATAAGGCTTATTGAATCATTTAGTTCATGCGATATTCTATGTAGGATATCAGTTACTATTAATGATTCATAAGATGAAAAATTTATAGGGTTAATGATTTGTATAAGTGATAAATGGATGAGCATCTAAACCATTGCTCATGAAATTTGTAAACATTGAGTAAACGATGGAGTTACATAATAATGTATTGAGGGAATATATAAGGGGGAAATCTCTATGATAATCACCGGAATGATAAATTTTTGTTATAAAAATACTTGTGAAATTGAGAAACCAAAATTTCAGCTGGGTAAAACACTAAAATAAAAGAAAAAATTGTTGAAAGTTAGATTGATCATTCTGGAGGAATTCTCCCTACATAATTTTCAGGATAGGGACGGTACTTGTACGTTTGGATAATCAGTTATTAGATCTTCAAAGTGTGTTTCAAGATTATAAAAATCCTTTAGGTACTCAAATATGTTGATCTTACCTTCATTGAACCCTCTAATTAGTATAAGATCTTTCCTTTCTATCCATTCACCTTGTTCACTATTAGTGTTCATATGTATCAATCATCCCATCATATTCTATCCTTCCACTTTTGTGAAATTAATTTTTAGAACATTTTCCATTAATTCTTCTTCTGAATTAATAAGTAGTTATAGAACTTTCTCAAGTTCTGTATCAACCTCCCAGTACTGTCATTATGACATGACTATAGTATCTTGAACCTCATCCTCCAGCCACATGTCCATATAATGTAGTGGATACCACCCAAGGAAGGTCCCCAACCTACTAATCTTTTACATCCCCTTATGAATACACCAAGGATTCTTGGATATCATTCTCTATTATGACCTCTTTGACTTCACCTATTGACCCATGATCTTCATTATCTTGATCCTTCTTGTTGCCTCCTACTTCTTGGAGCTCCTACATCTTGGTGTTATAGCCTTTTTAGCCAAATGTGTCTCTATTGGTCTAGGAAGGAAGGAGTAGTCTTTACGCACCTTGGTTTTCTTCTTTATTTTGGCAATGCAACTCCTTGGATCCATGTTATTATTATTTCTTCTATCTCTCCTTGGGCTATGAAGACCCTTACTATAATCTCCTATAGCATTGTCATATGAGGTTTCCCTTCCGGAATCTACTCTCGAGAGGCCATTGGTGATGCCCTATGCAAGACTATCCTCACCAAGGCAATCAAAGAGATTATTCAAGTAAAGAAAAGTCATGGAACTTCTCAGTTGGGACCCCTGTTTATCATTTAAAAGGCTATCGAAGCCATGTCATGGTTCTACCCATTCCTAGACATCCTTAAAGATTCTCTCACCAGTCGGTTGTGACACTCCTTCATCATTGATACCACTGCTTGTTTACACATCTATGGTATAAGTTACATGACTTGAATGTCATGTGTCATACACACTAACCAAACCACTTTCCAATAATCTTGAGGGTTCTTGATCAATATCTTGGGGAACTCCCATATACATTCATAGGAGTTTTAAAATATATGTCACAATCAGGTTTCCACTTTTCCCTTACCATGTAACTTCTCTGCCATATTTTGATCCCTAGACACATCTAGTACTGATGGTTTCATCAGACCATCACCATATATAGTAACCAAACAATTATCACTACCTCCAAAACCTATATTTTTCTATCATTGGAGCCTTTAATCCTGCCAAACATGCCCAATTTATAGCACATAGAGCAATAATCAGACCACGACTCGAAAACAATAGATTGTTTCCAATAGAATTATTCCCCAGATGTAAAATAAACAAAATCAACTCACCATATGGACACGTACACTTCCACACATATTCGAGGAGATACTTAATGACATACTGACCTGGTTCTATTGTCAGAGCACATATATCTTCCATCCAATATTTCTAACATGTGAAATATTTAAGGTGTTTGAAATGGTAATGGAAGTTCCGGAAGACTAACCCATATTGCAATTGTCAAGAAATCGTTCATCATATGAAAGTCTAACGACTGCTTTAATAGAAATAAATGAGATCTGTTACATATGTGAGGAGAACTAGACCATGCCTTGATCAAATCTTCCTCCTTTGCAAACCTAATCATGATATTTTTTGTCAAGTAATCTCACTATTGCAAGATCCTATAAATATCATAAGCCAAAACAATACCTATTGGAAACATCTATCGAAGGATGCCACTGTTTTAAACATGAAATCAAGGTTAGATTCAGAATAAGGAAGTATTCATGATATTTGGAAAAGGTGATTGGAAGATTAGGTAATCCTTTGAATAGATACAGAACATTCAGGTAGAGCCTAATCTGGGGAAAGGGAGGAAGGAGATCAGGGTTGAAGAAGGGGAAAAGGGGCACGATTGATTAATTGTTAGCGACAAGGGTCCCTCCCTCGCCGAACAGGGAGGGGATTACACAACATTCATTCAAGGTTTAGCGATCCTCAATCCCTAAAATCCCTATGATAATGGTGTAAAAAAAGCTTGTGAAATTTTATCAGAAAACTCACTATCCTTATGAAGTTTACATTGTATTCTTTTCCTTCACCATGAGAGATATTATCATATTTTTCTTTAGAGTAGGGTCCTTACCATACTACGTGAGATTTTGATTCAACCCATAGATTCAACATGTATAAGGGACTCTTCTAGAATACTTTTAAATACCTCATTCAATCATATATATTGAAAATATTTTTTTAACCATCGATGGTGAAAGGAACACATGATTTTTTTATTTTATGTTTTATATGGTTTTAGGTTTTGATCATGGTTGGTTTAGGGTTTAAGGGTTTCCTGTTGTTTCTGTTATATTGATCAAATATCAATCAGTCCATATAAACCCATCATTAAAGTATATTGGTCCTTTTTTAGAAAAAACCAATCTTCCCCCCAATACTTATGTATGTTTAAGATTAAGCTTCTAATTCTTTAGTATCTTTTTCATGCATTATAAATGAAAACATTTATTAGTTCCCAAGGATACTATTAATATTTTCCATACTCCATATAATCATGTTTCAATATAAATATTACTACCATGACTTTCACCCCCTTCACACCCATGTGACCAACATGATCATTCCATAAATGTTTTGGTCTAGAAGTTTTTGATCCAATAAGAATTAATCTTTATGAATTGCCATCATGGGAAAATTTTCACTCTTTCGCAAACTTTTATTCCAATTTGGATGATCATGTGATATTTCAGATTGCATCTATAAAACCTTATAAAAAACCTACATTAATAAGATAACCAATTGAAATCAAATTATTATTTTATCCAGGTATGTCTTTCACCCATTATAATTATAGTAATTATTCATTTGTTATTCGTATTAAAAAATTACCCTTTCCCATAATATTTAGAGCTTGTTAATACAAAATATTAAAATTTTACAAGCCTTATAGATATATAATTACCTATGAATCCCATCTAATACAATGAGTGAAAATAATCCTTATAGTAAATATTCCATGAATCCTATTGATTGGTGACACACAATAATAATTTGTGATGTTACTTATCTATGGTTTTAGTTAATAAACATCCAAATGAATTACTCATATAATAGATCCATCATTTACTGTGGTTCTTATTCACATGACACTTTTTTATAAAATTCTTATATATCGGTATGGTCCCACATGAATTACCTAGACTCCTTTCTCATTAATCTTTTACTTTCTTCAAACATTTTCGTTGAATTGAATTTCCCCTACGCCAACAGTAATGGTTTTTAAGGAAGTTAATTAGTATTTAATTCACTTAATATATTCATTAAAAATGAGATTAAGAACCTTCATAAAAATAAATTAGTTTTAGCACTTATTTTTATCACCATGGTAACTACAATATACCATGAATCCAGTAGCAATGCATGAAGTGGAAATTATCGCATTGGACCCATGACGTTATCAAAAAATAAAACCAAATACTTTTGAATAATGTCGCAATAATTTACATGATCTATCATTAATTTTCCATATTCCATCTTCATGAGGAAGTGTCTACACATCAAAGGAATTTTTTTATATCAGTTGGCTTCTCATACTTGTTCTCCAATTTTGAAATAATATTTTTTTTTCTTAGAAGGATGTTGAAGAACAAATTCAAAGCTAATTTCATCTAAAACACCAACTAACTTACAATTATGATTTTACCACAATTTATTTTCCATAAATTCTGATTTGAATCCCATAAATGGAAGATTGAGATCTCTCGAAATTAGATAGTCATCAATATGTATTCTATAAAATCAAAAATCTAACCTATCAAACATTCTAATCTGGACATGACCTTCTTATTCCATTATTTATCAATAGAAAATATCATTGAATGAATATGTGTATATACATCAAGAGTTTATACCATAATTCATCCACTAATCGAAGATCAGAGGACCACTTGTACACCCATGATCTAAAAAAATATCATGATCACTACGTTCACAATAAGAATCATTAAATTGAAACTAATATTTAATTCCACTTATTGTGTCAACACTGCTTCTGTTCGAAAACCACTTTCTAAAAACACAAATATAAAACATGTTCTAGAAATTATCAAAAACATTAAACACCTAATGTAAATTTACGGAAGAAGAAAACATAAATAAAATTATGAGACTAAATCACAACCATGATTCTTATCCTCATAAAAGAAAATCTTCTAAGAAAAAAATCCAATAGAACCACACTCAACACAAAACACATGAAAATATAGAGAAGGAATTTGTTTTGAGACTTTTATTACTTTATTTGAGGAACACTACTTCCTTTACAATGAATAGAAGAAGGATATAAGGATCTATAAGTAATAATAAACCAAGTACTAAAATATAATTTATGTGTATATAATAATACTACATTATATCAATAATCCTTCCATCGTTATTTATTTGAATGACCCAACCCATAAATTAATTAAAAATCATAGTAATGAATCTAGTTCCATTATAATTTGGTAGTTTTGTCTATCCATCACATTAAAATATTCACTATATTTCCATTAACATGATTTATACAACTCTATATTTAGTGAATAGTGATATATATTTGAATGATATCCTTAAATACCTTGACATACCACCAATATGAAATTAGAATCATCACGTATGGTGCTTCCAAACTCCATGGTTCCCTATCATCATACTATTTTCACAACACCCTTTCAAAATCACTAATTTCAGAATGTTTGTCACATAGATAGAAAATAGTTTTCATACAACCGATCCTACAATATAATATATTATTATTGAAATATATTATTAATTATGTTTTTATAACAATAATATATTATTATTTTAGTGTTGGAAGATGGGAATGTGAATCCCTTATTGGATGTCTAATGATATTTCAACATCCTTATCCCTTATAAAATGGCACATGTGATAGGTGAGTAGGTAATTTTTTCATAATATATTAATTAGAACAATACCAAATATTGTAGAAATTAAATATTTTTAATTTTTTTGTTATAATATAATTTTTTTAATATTTATAATAATATACATACATACACAGATATATATTAAAATCTAATGAAACCACTTAATAAGCCATCATTTAATTCTTAAGTATGAAAAATTATTTTTATAATAACTAGAATTATAAATTCAAAAAACACATATAAAAGATATAAATTTTATATACCAATATATTTACACATAAAAAGGATAAAAATTACCATAAAATTCAATTTTAAAATTTATTATGCACAATTCCATTATACAAATAGCATTGAAACCTTATGATAAATAAAATTTTGAAAGGATCCCCAAGACCAGTGAGAAATACTGAGAGGGCATTAAGGGGTGAATTAATTTTTCAATTCCTTTTTTATGTTTTATATTTTCGAAAAAACATATACACATATTAAATTAATAAAAATTATCAATATCATTATATTTAAAAACACACACAAACAAAAAAAATATATTTAAAAGGTTCACCAATCAAATTGTGAAGGATAATTCATAAAATGTTCCATATTTTACTGAGAAAATATGATCCACTTATATCAACGTGTGAGTTATTATGAGGATTTAGTATCCCTGTACATATGTGATAAAAGTATCCTTGATATGATGCAGGATTTTATATTATTATAATGATTAACGACTATCCATTTATAATAAGAATTTTTTCTACCAAACTAGAAATCAAAAGTGTTTTTATGGTGCTGCTTCTATTCTTCTTCTTCAACATATGCTTTCATAGGTTCCTCTTCTTATCTTATTTTTTATTGCTCAAAGTATTCTGAAAATAAATCATTATAGACCAGTATACTCAATATTTTATAACCACATCTTCTTACATGCCTGATATGGTGGAAATATCTGACAGTAGGTGTAGAAAAACACATTAAAATTTGAATTCTAAATTCCAATTCAAACAAATAAATTTCTTCAACCATTTTTAAAATTCATCCCCTTATCCTTCCCATTTCTTAATATTATTTTCAAACATTGTACTAGGTCATTTTACTATATGAGGGGTGGATATAGTGTGACAAATTAATTACTTAGTTACCAATACACTTATCATCATGGAAAGTATCCTCTTATTTTTTAAACCTTATTATCTATTTTCATGATTAAAAAAACATTTTGTAATGTTTAGAAGATGAATGAAAAACTTGAGAATCATTTTGAATAATACATTCTTTAAATACTAATTCTAGAAACTCGTATTTTCAATCTGAAAAATTATTTATTTTTCATTAAGTTTAGGGATCATAAATAAAATCTAATGACTCAGACACATTACTAAATTACTGATACATAACATTCAAATGAGAAAACTATATATCACTTATATGCAGTGTCTAATGACACATACAAAGGTCAACATGACTCATAAATTGGTTTGGGATTCCATGTTCACAAAGAATGTGTTAAAAGATTTTCTATATCTACTATCAATTATATATATTCTTACTCATGCAGTTCTCCAATGACTTAGATAAAAACTACTTATGACTCATAATATGAGTTTCAGGGCACATACATAGTCACCATTCCATTTCTAAAAATTCTTATTTATGTTGAAAATGAATCATAAGGAGGGACAAGATGACTTATACGATAAGTCCATGTAACTCCACATGAATTTTTTAATTTTTTTTTCAAATAAGTTTAATAGTTTTGATAGTTTTCACAATAATGATTTTAGATTATGTTATACAAAACACTTACTTTAGCTTGTATGACACGCAACACCGAGTCTAAATGAAACATGACATACAATTACAATGTTATTATTTAAAATGATATTTGTTAACTATAAATTTGAATAAAGGTTGTGATTATGATTAAATAAATTATGAAAATATATGGTTTACATATTTATATAAAATTAATTATTTTTCCTCAAATTAATTATAAATGAAAATAAAAAAGTAAAAACAAATGAAATCTTTTTCGGGAAAAAATTCTTCTGTACAAAAAATTGTTTGTTCTTAATAAATAAAACAAATATATACTTGTGAATTATTATATTGAAATTTATATTTTATTAATTAAATAAAAATTTTAACATTCATCTTATGTGTTTTGAGGAAAATATGTGTCAATAAAACAAATGTTTTTCATAGAAACTATATTTTTCTAAAAAGATGTTTTTTTGCATTGTACACAATTATTTTAAACATAAATAATTACATGTTAAAATATTATTTTCAGGAAAAAAATTATTTTTTAAATTATCAGTTCAATTTTATTTATGACAGACTATTTGTTGATTTTATGAAATGCTAATTTTTTCAGTGAATAGTTTTAAATACTATTTTATTAAAAAAACTACCCTCTCATTCAATGAATATAAAAGCTATATTTTATTTTAATATGATATTAAAAGAAATATTAATTCAAATATATATATATATATCTAATTAAGTAATTTGAATCAATTTCATATTGTGTTTTAATATAAAACCTTTTTAAACATTTGAATATTTTCTTGTTGAAAATCTTGTTTCTCAATGCTTCTATAGATATAATTTTGAAATAAATTATAACACTTAGGTGAGTTGAATTTATAGAAATGGATTTTATATCTATAATTAGAACAATTTATTTTTTCTAATAATTTAAACATAAATTTTTACCATATTTAATAATAATAAAAAGAAAAACAATATTTATCAAGGTTGACATAAAAATGGATTTTGTGAGGGTTAAACTAAAAGGATATGTGTAAAAATGATCCAATAAAATTCAAGAAAATATTTTATGGATATATATGGACCTAATAATGTCTAAGGGTAAATTTATATCCTTTTAGGATATTTCTTCTTTTACAAAACATTGGTACAACATTTTCTTTCCCAATAATACAAGTATGACACCCATCTCACTTATAAAAGTACACCCCTTATCCTATTATATTAACACTTACAAAAACATTTGGTTTGGAAAATTACTAAAAAAATATATTATTTAAATTCCACATATGAATCTATAATCATTATTTCAATCATAAATCCATTCTATGTAGGATTTTTGTGCAAACCAAAGGAGGTTACCCGAAGAAGAGGTAACATTCTTCAATTAGTGTTTTTTATCCACCTACTTAAATTATAATTAAAGTATTATTATATAATAAAATCACTAAATTAAAAATACTAATATTTTCAATTTTATGATCATGGCCTACGACCATCTCCACTTCCATCAACTGGGATACAAAATCATCATTAATGGGTACAATAGACTTTCTCATCGCGGGCCGATGTTATTCATTTATAGTCACAACCTCTCATTGATGTATATAATGATGGATTAAGTTTTTATATATCAATTATGATATTATTATACTTATATAATTAATATATCACATATACCTTCTTACATTCAATGATGTGTGAATATGATAATGCTGCTTGTGTATACGGTGGACTACCGCCTCACAAAGAGATGTGATTCGTTAACACCTAAATAGAATGTGTATATAATAAACTTCAAGAAAATATATGACATTGTTTTTAAATAAAATTGTTTATTTAAAATAAATATATTATTTAAATAATTTATTTAAATCTTCTAAGAAAATGAAAACAATTTTCATGCGTATAGACCTACCATATCCATGAATGATGTATTTTATTTTCTATCTTTAGATTTTATAGATTTCTACAAATAAATATATATCATGGTTAATATTTTGGATATTATGGAACTATGATCACAATAATAGGATGAAAAAATAACAAATTAAAACATACAAAAAAACAAAATACTTTTTTCCCAAAACATGACTGAAACATGGAATTGTTAATATACAGGTAATAAAAGGTCATAATTAAATAATATATGGTATGATATATAAATTTATGGTTCTCTAATATATTTATAATAATAATATATATTTATTAAAGAAAAGTTTTTAATGTGTAAGAAAGAATTCAAGACTAAAGTTAAGGGATTTCTATCTCATTTTTCATACTTTAAGACATATGTTATGTTATGCCCCTCTCTTCTTTTATGAGGTGCATATACAGACCCATTGACATATAATATCATTAATTTGTTTAGTTTAATTATAATATATGTTTCATTTGACGTTATTCTTACATTGGTCTTGATATTTAATGTTTCCAATGTGGTAAGAGTTTTATGTTACAATCTCATCATTTATTGGGTTTACCCATGACTATGATTCCAATGAGAAAATATTATGATCTAACTCACTAAAAACTCAAGAATTTTATTATAGTGCTGTTATTTCTATAGAATAAATTTTTTTCATTCATTTTCTCTCTTTTATGTGATAATGATTTTATAATGATGTTTTTAAGAAAAATACTCTTTATTTCTCTCTCCAGTCAGAAAACCTTTTTCTTCCAAAAAATGATTTTAATTTTTTTTCAAAAATAATGATTTTAACATTCTCAAATTGATTTATTAAATATTTTTTTACACATATTTTGAAATTTCAATTTTTTTAATGTAATAATCTTTTTATTTTCCAAAAAAACGTTTTTTAGCTTTTACTGAAAACATGAATGGAATATTTTGTTAATTGAGTACGATGTGAAAAACAATTTCAGCAATCATGACCACTCAGTGTTTTAAATATTAATTTATATGATTCAATTTTTATTTTAAAATAAAATTATTTGAAAAATATTTTATGTTTCAAAAAAATATTTTTCAAACTAGAATTTTTTTTCCTCACAAAATATTTTAAATTATTTTTAAAATCATTATTTTTTTGTTTTAAAACGATATTTTCAATAAAAAAATTTCTGTATGTGATTTATATTATAATTTTTTTGATTGTGGAATTTATATTTTACTGAATAAATATTCCACGTAGTCATTCAGAATCATTTTCCATCTAAGATAAAATCCTTTGATGTAACTTGTGATTTACAGGGGATATAATCCAATGATACAATTGTTGTTCTTTCTTTTAAACGTTTATATATATAATGAAAAGATTTTCATGAAACCCTCTTCTCTTCCATGGGGTTGTACCATGAAAATTTTCATATGAAACCTACATCTTTTTCCATAGGTTATTATTTGATGAAATTAATAAGTGATTATAAAATGGGTTTCTTTTCTATAGGTTATGTTATGATGAAATATTTGTGAAACACATTTATTTTCATGGGTTCTGATATTATGAATGTTTTAAGATATTTTTGAACACATATTTATGATTTTAATTTTCTGAGTATTGTTATATTATAAATATTTATGGTGGTTAATTTATAAACAATGTATGGTGGGACCTATATATCCCTCTAATGAATTAGGTAAAGGCTGATATATAGAGACCCATACCGAGAATCCTAGATATGGTGTATGTTTTATTACATTGGAATAAGATACAAGAACTATCATCATGTATAATGAAATATATTTGTAGTCTTTCTGAACTAGATACATACTTGATTATTTATTTACATTTTAATACACAAATTACGACATATTTGTTTTTGAGAATATCACTGATCCCTCTAAAATATCCCTTCATATCATTCTGGCTACACATCATGGATTACTAGGAAAGGAAACCAAATAAGGATAAGCTCAAATAAACAGTAAGGGTAAGTAAAATAGAATTTATCATTAATTAGTAAGACTAATCAACATGGAAAGGTAAATAACTGAACACACATTCCATTTAAATAACAAGAATATCATGATAAGATAATACAAAATAGATATGGAAAGGTAAATAACTGAAAACACATGAAATTTAATTAATAACTTTCTTAACATAAATCGATAAGGAATAATCAATAGGGAATGTTAAATAAACAAACACAATCCATTTATTCAATAAATTGTGAATAAAATAAATCTAGATATCATATCATTATGAAAATATCATCGATAATAATAATTGAATTCTTAATGAAGGAAATGATTAATTATTATATTCAATGATATCAAGCATCATGATACCTCTACCTTCAAGACCATTTATAATATGGTTTAGAACTATAGGTAAATACCCATTTAATTATTGCTTAAAATTTGTAACATGATACATACAATTGCATCGTTGGGCTATATTATAGAAATCCCCAACCATCACTATAGGACCAAATCATTCCTCATATATTGAAAAGTCAATTTAATTCTTGAATCAATATAACTCATCATAAAATATCCTTACTGATTAAAGAATAAATGTTTATAAATATTTCCACAGATAAAAAATTAACATTCAACATAAAAAACAATACTTAAAAATGGTTTAAATTTTAGGAAATTAACATATCCATGATAAATAATATGGTTATTTGGGATAAATTTAATGTACAATGATCACAGAAAAGTGAATATTTCATATGAATGTTAATGAATACAAATTGAATCAGGTATGTGAATGTAAATAATTTCCTTGGTCAGAATTATAAATAACCATCCATATAAATAAAAATCAAGGTATCAATACAAAATATTCCCATTATATTAATAATAATGTGTTTTTCATTGATTAATAGAAATATAATAAATAGATTTTTATAATTATTCACGATAAAAATGTCGTTTTCATTTTAAAAATAACATTTAAAAATAATAGTTCGTAAAAAAATTTGAAAATAAATTTTATTAAATATTATTTACGAAACACATAAATGAATCATTAGAACATTTGATTTTTAATGATGGTTATACATTCTGTTTATTTAGTACACAATAATGAAAAGAATCCCTTCAATTTTTTATTAATATAAAAACAAGAATTTTTTGGAAAACAACATGAATAATCCTTTCAAAAAAAATTAAAAATTAAAAATGGGTAAAAATTGTCTTTAATAAATCATTTGTAAAAGGTTAAAAAAATTGATTTTTTAGAAAACATGGTTTTTGAAGAAAGTAGTTTTTTGACCAAAGAGAGAAAGAATTCATATTTAAATAAAAAACATTTCTCGTTTATTTTAAGTTCCAAAGAGTGAATTTTTTTTTACTATTAATTGATAATATAATGAATAAAAATATTAGAAAAAATTTAATGGGTTTATTATACAATGATCAAATAATTTAGCTTGACTGAAATTCAAGAATAAACAATCCTAATTAGAATATTATTGGTAAATAAAACCTTAAAATAATCACAATGTTGAAGTGAGAATTTATTAATTAATATATTTCATATATAATCTATAAATAAAAATTAAAAAAATAAATACCAAAAATAAATATTCAAAATTAATTACACACAAAATCTTAGAATATCTAATATGGCTAAAAATTAATATTACCCAATGAATGGAAATTGAGTTATGAAATTATTTACCACTTGGTAACTCTAAATTCAAATTCCATTGTATATAATAATTCTAAGTCAAATTAATAATACAATGATATATTAGTGAATCCTAATATTACATGTCAAAGGAGAAGTACATACATCATATAAAATAAATGGGTGTATAATATAAAAATGTCCCATAATGAAAGGAAATTGAGACATAATCCCTTACAAAGATTATATCAATGAAGTGGGGATTAATCAATGAATTAATTATGTGTGTCAGATTTAAATTTACATAAAACAAGGGAAAATAATATATAAAATATTAAAAGGTCATTACATAAAAAAATCATCGCATGATATAATAAATCATGTATATGTTTTACACAATGAATGGAAATTGAGTTATGAAATACCTTACCTCACACTTTGTTTTGGTTGAACATGATTTAAACTCTTGTATAGTTGTTCAAAAAATGTTATTAAATCGTTTTATAACATTATTAATATTGATAATATAATATGTGATCTTTTAATATATTATTATCACATGTTCATTAATAATGTTTAATTATTCTAATTGTTTCGGGTGTTAATTGACTTCTTTTCTGGTTCATTATTTGTTATAAAAGTTACAGTTCTTATGAAAATTATATAATTATATAATATCCCAAATTATAATAATGTTATAAATATCCTATATACTCATTATAAAAATTATTATAATCATTCGTAAAAGTTTATAATGTAAAATGAGTTTCATCTCTTCATGGAGATGGTAGGCCGTACATACAAATTAGTGACAATATAATTATGACAACCTTGCTTTTCATTACAAACTTAAACCTGATTTATTACATAAAATTCACTTGATGAAACATAGAATATCGAGCGTTCTGGTGTATTTTGGGCTTAGTATCATTACAAGACGACTTAAAACATGAAACACGACATCATTATTGAAAAATTACTTTACATGACCATGACATTCCCTGATACTTAACATTGCATGGGATAACTCAAGAAAATTCATAAAAAAGAGTGATCTATAAATCCCAGTAAGAGAATAAAAATAAAATAACATGAAGAATACAATACATGTTATAAAATAGGCATATAAATGGACCACAAAAGAAACATGAACATAAAGGCATGATAAAGCATGATTATCATAACATGGAATTAGCATGAGCCAAGGCTCATTGCACATAGAGCATGAGTAAACCCTAATTTCAGATGAATCATGAGTAAAACCTTTTTGAAATAGAATTATAATGAGTAAAAACCCATTGAACATGACTTATCATGATAATATACTTTACCCAATGTATTGGAGAGCTATTGGGGCACCTATTTCATAAACATTTCATTTCATGGATAAGTGTGACACATGGATCATATAACATGGAATCAGTCAAAATCATAAGTTATTCCATGATTAAGGAATGTGGAATAAACACATGAAAATACCATTAAATATGTATATGTTTATAAAATTGAATACCCATGATAGAGACATGGGTATGGTATTCACTCCACAATGATCTTGGCTTGGAAAAATGCGGTGCAATTTCAGCATCATAATAGCTTGATATAAGTATTCCTAAAAATGGTTGGTGAGATAGAAATGGGTGTCTCATAATATTTACATGAAATGGAAATTAGGGGGGGGGGGGTAATATAGATACATGTCCCATAAAATGTAATGTAATTTAGATACGTAATACAAAATAATTCCTTGAATGTAAATGAGGAGAGAGAAATTCCTTACGAAATTTCGGCATGGTAACAGGTGTTCATGGGAGGAATTAATGAGATAGAAAGGGGATCAATCATTATTCAAACATCAATATGGAAGTATTGGGGTGGTGTTAAATCGTACCCCAACATTTTTAAATGAATTAAAAAATATATAACAATATAAAGATACTTGGGCAAAATTTAGAAAGGAAGAAATCTCTTACTTGGAAGTGAGATAAAAAGCATGGGAGAGCCATTAGAGAGGATTCTTTGTATCTTGGCATTCCTTGAGAGGATTATAGATAGAGGAGGGCTAGGTTTGTTTGAACTTCAATGGCTTTGAGTTAGGAGTAATTGGGAGCCCGTGTGGGTTTAAATATGAAAGGAGAAGGAATTCTTTATTATTTAGGTTTGGGACACCACATATTAAACTAATGAAAACCACAAACCAGCCCATGGTTTTGGCCATGTTTTCTCCAATGGGGAGTGGAGAACAAAATTTTATAAGGCTAATGGACTAAATTCTAAAAATAATAGGGTTTCTTATGTGGAGCTGAGTCACACTCTCAAGGAAATCATTTTAAAAAGCTAAAATGATTTATAAGTCTTGAAGGGTCCAGTAATGCATTGTAAAATAAATCAAACAAAAATAAAATCACATTAATTTAATGGTAAAACATATATTGGAAAAACATAATGTTTATAGTATTTTATTGCATAACTATTGGGTCATTATGATGTCATAAAACACATTATATATTTAAACAATATTTAATTTTTTCCCAAAAATTTGATTATCTCAGAAAATTATGAAAAAATCACCAGTGGGTAATTTTTATGTCCTGATTCCAAAAATGGTATTCATTTTATCTAAATAATTTTTTAAATATGTGAATTTTCTCTTTTGAAAAAAAACAGACATTTATAAAAAATTCATGGGTTTTGACAAAGGCAGCTTTCAAACATTAATTAAAAAATTAAAATTTCATTTATAAAAATTATATGATCATTTATAAATAATAAAATTAATTTAATAATAATAATATTTTATTAAAATAATATTTAATTAAAAAATCCATTAATTTATCAAAATAGATTCCTTAGTTGAAAATTAACTAAAAATACTATTTGTGCATTAAAAACTATTTACAAAGTTAAAATAATAAAATGAATGTATAGATATTATTATATTAAAAAATAATGCACATAATCATAGTGCTGGGGCTTGTTACATAACCCCTTATAACACCCACATAAGACCTTAGGGTAAGGAGAACGATGGTGACATACTCTTTGGGTGGCTCATATAACATCGCTCGAATGGTAATCTCTATCAACTTTCACTTCCCCTATATACAGTTCCACTCAAGATTAATGTATTAAAGCTCATCTTGGGCTTGTTCAAATGAAAATCCTAATTACACCACCTCCTTTCGGAGCTCCGACAAATGGGCTTCGTACATGGAAAGTCTACTGGATGAAGCCATTGCTTTCTTTGTCTAAGTAAATTGGATTGGTTAAATCACTATATTTACACTAATCATGTGATAACTATTATATGACTATATTAGGAATGGTCACCATTAATAATGGTCTTTTAAAATCCAAAACATAATTCCAAATAAGTTCATACGTTTTACATAACCATAAGAAGACATTTAAATAGTCCAACATGAATTTTCATTAATGGATTTTCAGGTCATTACAATATTCCCCCCTTAAGAAATTTTTCCCGCAAAATTTATTTTTAAAACACTAGAATATATGTGGGTAACTATTCTCATCACTTACTTGTATTCCCATGTCGCTTCTTCAAACACGTGGTTCCGTCACAACACCTTGATGGGGGGAATTATCTTATTTCGTAGAACTTTTTCTCTTTGATATTTGATCTTCACTGCTTCCTCCTCATAAGAAATATCATCCTATAGATGTAATACCTTTGAAGAGAGTACATGTGAAGGGTCTGGTATGCACTTACTTAAGTGTGATACATGAAAGACATCATGTACTTTGGACATGTTAGATGGAAGTGCTTGCCGATAGGCCACAACCCCGACACGATCAAGAATATTGAAGGGGACGATGTACCTTGGACTTAACATACATTTATTTAAAAACCTCATGACTTTATTTCTTGGAGATATATGTATAAATACCATGTATCTAAATTTAAATTCAAGGTCTCGTCAACGATTATCTACATAACTCTTATATCGACTTTATGATGCCTTGATATGCTGCTGAATGTTTTTCAACTTCTCCACCATTTCTTCTACCATTTCTAGTCCTAGAATCTTATGCTCACCGACCTCATCCCAACATGCTAGTGTTCTGCACATTTTCCTATAAAGGGATTTATATGGTGCCATTCATATGGTCAAGTGTAAACTGTTATTGTTGGAGAATTAAACTAGTAGAAGATGTTGGTCCCACCATCCTTTGAAGACCATATAACCAGATTGTAACATATCTTCTAGTGTCTGAATAGTTCACTCAGATTGGCCCTCAGTTTGAGGATGATAGTCCGTACTGAAGTTCAGATCAGTACTTAGAGCATGTTGGAAACTTTTTCCCATAACATCAAGGTGAATCTCATATCATAATTGGATACAATATATAGTGGTACTCTATGCATCCTTACCACTTCTTTTATGCAAATCTATGCACGTTGATCTAATGATAAGTCCTCTCGGATTGCGATAATGTGATATGTCTTCGTAAGATGATCCACAATGACCAATATAGCATTGTTTCCTCTATATGTCTTTAGAAGTCTAGGGAAATATTCCACGGTAATGATCTCCTACTTCAATGTTGGTATGGGTAGTGGTTGCATCATCCCCTTATACCTTTTCCTCTAATCCTTCATTTTCTGACATACCTTGCACATTGATGTATATTCCACAATCTCACTTTTCATATTGTCCCACCAAAATATTTCTCAGATATCTTGATACATCTTTGTGCACCCTGAGTGAATAGAGAAGGTTGAGCTATGTGCATAATTTAGAAGCTCCTTCTTTATCTCTGGATAATATGGTACACATAATCGTGACCCAAATCTTACAATTCCATACTTTTCAACCATAAACTCTAAGGATTTCACATTTCTTATAGCTTCTACCCTTTTTAAAATTTCTACATCCTTTATTTGATCATCCGTTATTTTCTCCAAGAGGGATTGTTGAGCAATAATTTGAGAAAGGATTGATGATGTTACCCCCTTAACGATTCCCATGTCCATCCTTTGTAATTCATATAAGATTAGATCCTTCTCAGTTCTCATCAATGACGGAATCACTATATTGTTTCTACATAGAGAATCTACCACATTGTTCGCTTTTCTAGGGTGGTAATGGATTGAATAGTCATAATCCTTGATGAGTTCTATCCATATTCGTTGGCGCATCTTAAGATCTTTCTATGTGAATATATATTTGAGGCTCTTTTGATCATTATATATCCTACACTTCTCCCTATAGAGATAATTCTACCATATTTTCAACGCAATAATCACAGCCTCCAACCCCATATCATGTGTGGGATTGTTTTTCTCATGAATTTCCAGCTTCCGTGAGGTGTAGACAATCATTCTGCATCAACACACATCCTAGGCCCTTATTCAATGAATCCCTAAATACCACAAAAATTTCTCCACTTGTGGGTAGTGTGAGCATGTGAACAATGATAAGAATCATTATAAACTCTTTTAAGATCTCTTTGCATTCATCACTCCAAGAAAACTTTACTCCCGTTTGAGTTATATGAGTAAAAGGGTTGGAAAAGCTTGAGAAATTTCTCACAAATCTGTAATAATATCCAACTAACCCCAAGAAGATACAGATATCTGTTATCAATGTTGGCCTCGTCCATCACTCAATTGTACTTGTCTTGGAGGGATCCAGTGATATCCCATTCCTTATGACGATATAACCCTTGAATGAGACCTCCTTCAACCAAAAATCACACTTTTTTTACATTTCATAGAGCTTCACCTTCATCAAGGTCTCTAGTACAATTCTCAAATGCTCTTCATGATCCTCCCTAGTTTTGTAGTATATTAGAGTATCATCTCTAAAGACTACCAAAAATTTGTCAAGGTAATCTTTAAAGACTCTATTCATCAAGTCTATGAATATTGTTGGAGCATTAGTGAGCCTGTAAGGCATTACTATGAATTCATAGTACCCATATCTTGTACGAAAATTAGTATTGGGGATATATTCTTTATTCCTTATTACTTTATAATATTCTGACCACAAATCTCCCTTGGTGAAGTATTCTTCTCCACAAAGCTGATCAAACAATTCATCAATTCATTGATTAGGATACTTGTTTTTTATCATGATTTTTGAACTCATGATAATCAATGAAAAGGTGCATTGACCCATCCTTCTTCTTGACTTAAAGGATTGGTGTGCCCCATGGTGAAGTACTTGGGTGTATAAAAACTTTTTCTATATTATCACGTAGTTGTTTCTTCATCTCCTCAATCTCCACAACAACCATTTTATACAGAGTCTTTGATATTTTCAATTCCCTAGGTATAAGTTCAATTAAGAATTCAACATCTCTTCTAGGAGGGAGACCAGACTATTCCTCAGGAAACACTTTAGAGAATTCCCTCACAACAGGAATGTCTTTAAAAATGGTTTCTTCTATGGAATCAATCTTCTATGCTAGATATGAATGCTAACAGGGAAGTAGTATATATTCTTGAGATGGTGGATCAATAGAAGATTCATCCTTCTCCTTGCACTTGTAATGAATCAAGGGTTGATTCTTCACATGGAGAGTGATTTCCCTATCATGACAATATATGTTGGATCTATATAAGAAAAGCCAGTCCATGCAAAGAATTGCATCAAATTCCACTAGAGGGAGTATGATGTGATTCTCTTGGATGTTCAATCCCCAAATTATGATAGTGGAGGATTTATTTTCATGGTATGCAATGATTTCCCCATTTTCTGTACTCACTGATATCTTTAATTCCATGATTTTTGGTGGTGTTGGGATTGTTCTACTAATATTTTAGGATATAAAAGAATTCATAGAACAACAATCAAAAAATATGTTCACTATTCTTGAATGAATGACTAGCGCACCTATCAAAACATTGTTGTTTGGGTTCACTTTGGAGGTATTGATGGAAAAAGCTCGCCCTTTATGCCTTGGAGGTGGTTGGTTGCCTTCAAAAACACTTCGATTAGGGAACTTATTTCCAAGATGCCCTGGTTCTTTGCAGTTGAAGCAATGAATAGTCAATTGATAGTCAAATGGAGCATTCCTATCCTCTTTCACAACAATAGGTTTTTCTTGTTGGCAGTTAACAACTAGGTGTCCTTATATACCACACCTAAAGCATTTCCTCATCCCCTTCAAGAAATTTATGGGGTCTTCTTTCCACCCCATTGGAAATTGGGGTGATGTATCTTCTTAGCACTGTTGGATTTATCCATTAGACTGACAGAATTGAAATCCACCTCACGCTTCATATCCCCATGATACCCTAGAGATTCTCCAATCTCCATTTCGCATCAGACAATTTCTTCATAGCTGTTGAAGTCACAGATCGCCAAGGATTTCCATAGGCTAGGTTTCAGCCTACCAAAGAAGTGGCCAAACATGTATTTGGGTGTAATGATAATGCCATAGGTGTATCTTGTAAGCCTTCTTAAGTTTTTTTCATACGCTCGGACATATTCGTCGTATTTTTTCTTGTGGGAAGGTAAGTCCCTTTTCTACATTAAGCTGGAGGGTGCACGGAAAATATTTATCAAAAAAAAACATCTTCTAGAAATTTTTCCATTTAAACACATCAATCTCTTCCTCAAACTTCATATTTTTGATCAATGTCAACAATTGATTAGATTCACCCTCCATTTGATAAGAAGCCTAGAGAACATTCTATATTTTGGAATATTAAAGCATGGGTAAGATCTTTTCAATGTATTTGATCCATTGTTTAACAATTGAGGGATAAGATGATCCATTAAATGTAGGAGGCCTTTATCACATGAAGCTATCAATAGAGACTTGTTCATTCATGGGGGGGGGGTTGAAAATTCCTCTTGACCCATTTTTCTATTCAATTTGTGAGTTAACTGAGAGAGAATCATGACAATGTTTGTGATCTCACTCCCATTGGATTGGGGATCTCATTAGAATAGTTATCGCATTGATCTTCACATCAGTTGTTTTCTCAAGTCCTATTATTACCATCTATTGGATAGAATAATAGGAAAGGTAGGGGTAATAGATAAAGTTTAATAAAAAGAAAAAAATAGATGACTTATATATATCCTTTATTTCCTTAGCTTATGAATTTATAAGATTCAATTTATGTTATCCCTGATCTACTTTCTAACATGTATTCTTTGAAGAATTTTTTTAAATTCCCTTAATAATGGTTCATACTAAGCTTGTTAATTTACCAAATAATATCACCCGGGAGAGTCGTAACCAAGAGTGCAGCAAGGCCCATTGTCATTTACTAGGATGCCCCGTGTCAAGCTCGAAAATCCATGTTGGAGTTTTCACTCATATATACATATGTTCTAGAGCCTCCTTTACATGTTCGTATCCATACAGTGATGTATTTTCTTGATAAACCACTTACTCAATACTCACCAAAATTTTGGGATGTTTTTATTATACTTAGTCTTATATATAAGGCTTCACTAGGTATTTCTAATCCTAATCCCCAAAATAACTAAACCAATCCTTTGATACCGACTATGACAACCCTACTTTTTATTTCACACTTAAACCTTATTTTTTACATAAATTTCACTTGATACAACATAAACTTCTGAGAGTTATAGTGTTGTTGGCACTTAGGATCATTACATAACGACTTAAAACATGAAACATGACATCGTTATTGGAAACTTCCTTTACATTACCACTACATTCCCTCGTACTTGGAATTGTATGGGATAACCTGAGGACATAAAAAAAGGGTGAGATATAAATCCCAGTAAGGGAATAAACATGGAATAACACCTGGAATACAATAATAGTTAGAATAAAGGCATGATAAAGCATGATTACCATAACACATAAATTTGGCAACAACACTTAACATGAAATTAGTATGAGCCAAGGTTATTTGCACATGAAGCAAGATTAAACCCTCATTGCAAATGAAGAATGAGTAAACCCTCGTTTCACTTGTATTATCATGAGTAAACACCCATTGTACATGACGTATCATGATACTAAACTTTAACCAATGCATTTTAGCACTATTAGGGTGCACCCCTCTTAAACATTTCATTTCTTACATAAGTGTGCCACATGGATCATAGGACATTGAATCAATAAATATCATTAGTTATTCCATGATTAAGTAATATTTATAAAATAAATGAAAGATTCATTCAATATTTATTTGTTCATAAAGGTGAATACACTTGATAGAGACATGGGTATGGAATTTAATACACAATGATCTTGGCTTGGAAAAACACGGTGCAATTTTGACAGCATAACGGCGTGACATAAGAATCCATAAAAATGGTTGATGAGAGGGAAATGTGTGTCTCATCATATGTACATGAAATAGACAGTTAGGGGGGGGGGGGGTCCTATAGATGCATGTCCCAAAAAATATAATGTGATTTAAATATTTAATACAAATAAATTTCTTGAATGTAAATGAGGAGAGAAAAATTCCTTATGGAATTTCGGCATTGTAACTGGTGTACATGGGAAGAATTAATGAGAGAGAAAGGGGATATATAATTATTCAAATATGAATAGGAAAGTATGGGGGAGGATAGAAATCATACAAATTTTTTTAATTGAATGAAAAAGGATATAACAAGATAATGAATCTTGGATACAATTTAGAAAGGAAGAAATCCCTTACATGGAAGTGTGATCCCAAAAGCTTGGGAGACGATTGAGAGAGGATTCTTGGGATATTGGGGCACCTTTGGAGGATTATAGGGAGATGAGGGCAGGGTTTGGTGAAACTCCAAATGCTTTGAGTGTGGAGGAAGTAAGAGCTTGGGTGAGTTTTTATAGGAAATGAGAGGGAATTATTTATTATTTAGGTTTGGGACACCACATATTAAACTAATCAATACAACAAGCCAACACATGTATTTTCCCATGTTTTTTTTCCAAAGAGGAGTGGAAAAAAATATTTTATAATTCCCATGGTCAAACTTCTTAAAAAAATAAGTTTTCTTATGTGGAGGTTAGTCACACTCTCAAGGAAATCAATTTAAAATGCTAAAATGTTTTATAAGTCTAGAAGGATCCACTAAAGAATTGTAAAATAAATAAAAAAACTAAAATAAAATTATTTTAATGGTAAACATATATTGGAATAACATAATGTTTATCGTATTTTATTATATCATAATTGGGTCCTTATGATGTCATAAAACACATTATATATTTATGCAGTACTTAATTTTTACCCAAAAATTCGACTGTCTCTGAAAATTTTGACCATTTTACCAATGGATAATTTCAATATCATGATTCCAATAATAATATTAATTTTATATAAATAATTTAATAAATATGTAAATTTTCAATTTTAAAATAAAAAATGATAATTATAAAAAATTCATTGGTTTTAACAAAGACAACTTTCAAACCTTAATAATAAATTACAATTATATTCATAAAAATTATATGATAATTTATATTTAATAAAATTAATTTATTAATGATAGTATTTTATTAAAATATTATTTAATTCAAAAATATATTAATTTATTAAAATAGTTTCCTTAGTAAAAATTAACTAAAAATACTATTGGTAATTTAAAAAATATTTACAGAGTTACAGTAATAAAATGAATATATATTCATTATTATTTAAAAAAATGATTCACATAATAATAGTTCTAGGATCTTATAACATAACCCCTTATAAAAAGCTCTTAAGACTTTAGGGTAAGGTTCACAATGGAGACAGACTCTTGGGGTGGCTCGAATAAAATCACTCGAGTGGTAATCTCTATCAACTTCCACTTCTCCCATAGGCATTTCTTCTCAAACATAACGTATTCAAGATTGGTTTGGGCATGGTCAATAGAGATGCCCAATTACGGCACCTCTTTTTTGAGCTCTGACAAATGGGCTTCTTACGGGGAAATTCTACTAGAAGAGGCCATCACATTCTTTAAATTGGATTTGTTAAAGCCCTATATTTATACTAATAACGTGATCACTGTTCAACGAAAATATTAGAAATGATAAAAATTCATAATGGTATTTTAAAATCCAAAACATAATACCAAATAAGTGCATACATTTTATATAACCATAAAATGACATTTAAATACACCAATAGAAATATTCATTAATAAATTTTCGGGTCGTTACAATCATTCAATTAATGAGTAAAATGGAATGGAATTGGGTTATAATTTAATATTAAAGAATCATTATAATCTTATATATATAATATATTCATTAATTTACCATTATAAAATTATATGTATTTTTTGAGAAAAATAAAACACATCGCTTCGCGATGTCGTAGTCCTCCGTACACACGATTGAAATTACCGTATTTAGAATGAAATTGAATATAAAAAGGTATATCTGCTATTAAAATTAAACAAGTATAATAATATTAAATTTTATATATTTTTTTTAGATACATCCTTTTATCCACCATTAGAAGGTGGGGATTGAAAATTAACTTCATTGGTTCATGAGGTAATAGACTTCCATACACACGGTGGAGGATTTGATTTCATATTTAATGGATGTGATGATGGAAAATAATTATTCTATAAAAATAATAAATATAATTTTATTTTAGAAAATTTTGTTATTATATTTTATTAGTTAAGACATAAGTTAATGTTGAAAAAAATAATGATAATTAATGTTCTATATTAAGACAATTACATTCTCTAAGAGAACCCTACTTTGGATCTCCTATTAAAGACCATAAGGATGGTATTTTGGGTGGAATAGTAGCTCTAGAATGTAACTATGTATGTTGGGGAGTGACTTTTTTACGGTTTGGTTGATCAAAAGGGATTGATATATGTGAATAATTGAGGGGAGAGAGTTCCCTTTTATAATTTGTTAAAGGGTAACTCCTTAGAAATTTCAATGAAATTTCCCAAAAGAATCCAAAATAAAAAATCCAGTCACATGGAAAAAGATTTCAAATTTACATATTTTAGACATTGATATGAATAAAGTGATAATATGGTCAAAAAAATTTATTTTGTCAAGTTTATATGTAATTTTAAGCCTTTTCTTCATAGTTTAACCTCATGGTAAATCTATTTTTAGCTTAATCATGGTAAATAATTTTTACTCTTTTCACTACTTATTTGGGTAAAAAATTATTTTTAACTTATTATATAATATAAATTATGATTATTCCAAATGTTAAATCTAGTTTTAATAATTCCAACATATAGAAGGAAAATTTTAATTTAGCATTAATCTTGTAGATGTGATGAGAAATATGCTTTTTTCCAAGAAAAAATGTTCAAATGTTTACCATGTTTTATATTGAAATTCAATATGAAAATAATTCAAATGAAAAAAATGGATTAATAGATATATAATTTAACTATTTATACTTTAAAACCTATTCAAAATAAAATTTTAATTTATAAATACATAAAATTGAAATAAAATTTTCAATTAAAATTCAATATTTTCATTATTCATAAAAAATGATCCTTTCTTGAAAAATCCAATAATTGACCACAAGATAATTTATGTATTTTGATTTTTGAAATTAAGTTAGTTTTTTTAAAATAAATTTGTGAATAGTGGTAAAAATTAATTTTAAATTATGTGCGCAATGTGCGAACATGCTGTATTTTAGAAAACATAATGTTATTCAAAAAAACATTTTTTTACTTTAAATGATTATAATTTTATTTATAATCATTAGATAAGGATAAATTTCATAATTTATTTAGTACTATTAATTACCTACAATTTAATTTCTTTGTTATTATGATGTAATACATTATGATTCCTTTAGACTTGGGGTTTCGTGCTCCAAAATCTATAAAAGAAATTAAATTTAAGGAAACATATTTCATTAGTTATTTTAGATCATTGTTTTAAAATAAATAATATATCAAATAAAATGTTCTTAATTTATAATTTTTGGGTGTTACATTCTCCCCAACATAATTAAATTGTGTCCCCATAGTTTAAAATTGTTCTTGATTATCATGTGTTTGACATTTGGAAATACAATTTTTGAAAAACCAAAAAATTAAAAGGTTTAATAAAATATCCTCTTAATAAGAGATAAAGGGAAGGATGAAGGTCTTATAGAATAATACATATATAGGATTTTATGTAGGATAAAATTGGTGAAATGTGATGATATGTACATGGATTAAATATGTAAATAATTATAGAGAGTGATTGAGGTTATTGATCTGAAGAAAGTGAATGGAAAATTGAAAGTAAGGGATAAAAAACCATAAATCTTTAATTATTTAAAAGATCATATGATTCATTAAATATGAATGTAATAGAATAAAATTTTAGTTCCATGTTTATTTTTACTAATGTTGAATAATTCTTTTACTTTGTAATAATATAAGGAAATATACTTACTTGATAAATTTATTTTCCACTATTATAATTTCATACTTTGGTTTTGAATTGATCAACTTCCAATTTATCCCATACTCCATGAAATGAATGATCTTTTTATTCTGTAATCACTAAAATTATCATCTAATGGATCGTAATGTACATAAATGAGTGACAAGTATTTACATCTATCTCTAACCATTTTATAAAACCAATAAGGTTAGCCCAAGTTATTAGATATAATAAATTAATCTCTAAACCTGAAAAGTAACATTAATGGTTCATCTTTAATATTAATTTTTTAAAATCATTTAACTAAAAGAAATGACATGTTGAACATGAAATATTTTAGGATATTGGTAGGTATAAAACCATTATGTCCATTCAATCATGGGTTCAAACCCCACTGCCTTTTTATATGTTTTAGGTTTTCACCAAGAATGTGGGTTTTACTTTCTCTAATTCTATATTAATATAACTCCTATAACATTACCAAAAAAAATTATGGGAAGCCTTGAAATAAAATTAATCATTAATTAACCTTTTTATTAATATGTTCAACAGAACCATTGTTACAAAAAGTATAATAATATTAATTGATTATTATAACAATTTCATTGATTATAATATCAACCCTAATGGATATATATAACATTAAAATTATCTCAAAAACATTTAAAGGCATTATCTATCAATTAAATTTTCCAATAAAACATATACTTTCCCTAATGTTCTCCAAAAATATCCATAATCAAGGTAAACTCCCGTTATATAAAACCTAAAATAGTTGTTTAAGAATATAAAATTATTCCCAATATTAAAATCACTAACCAATGATGGTATTAAAATATATTAATTTAATGAATACATATACACTTCTAAAAATTGTTATAATCCATATATGTTTTATGAATCTTTGTAAAACCCCAGGTAAATAAAGAATATGACATTTTCATATTTATCCATATTTGTGAATAAAATATTAATATGACTTTAAAGGGGACACTATGCTCGATGGCGTACCAAACACGCAACAACGAGTTTCTTGGGAATCCTAAGTTGCACTCTAATAATAAAATAATATTATTTTAAATGGTAGTTAACATGTAGCCGTTGTATTGGCGGGAATGGATAGAAATAACTAAAATATGATTATATATGTTTTTAAATGTTTTTACTTTTATCCAATAAAAGATAAAGGCTTAAAATACGGAAAGAATTCAATTTTAGGCGTATATGCCCTAGTTTTCACTAAAGGTTCACTTATCGCCTTTTGATGATGAACCGTCATTAAATATAGTTTTTTCACTCTTATACATCCTTTTGGACCAAATATAACTATTCTTTAGAATCGGGATATCAAAATTTACTTTGTGTAAATTTTTGGTATCTTTCCGATAAAGTTCATTTTTTTAACGAATAGTTTAAAATGTTGTATTTTAATTCAAAACCTCTTTTTAATCTAATTTATTTATATGATTAGATTATCTTTTGAAATTGGTTTTAAAGTGAAATTATAATATATTTTTACCATTAAATCCAATAGTGGTCGTTGGAATTAATTTCACTTTGAAATCGGACTTAAACTAGTGTCAATCTTTTGAACATATTGTTTCATAAAAACACGCTATCTGTCATGACAGCAAGAATTAATTATTAAATTAATTAATATGGATTAAATGTTTTTAATTTTATAAAATAGACTTCATTTTTGAATTCAGAATATCAAATATATATTAGGGTGAATTTTTGGTAATTTTCTAAAAAACTTCAATTTTTGATGAATAGTGAAACCACTGAGTGGTACTTATAAAAACCGATTTTCCGTTTAAATGAAATTTTTCCACCTTTTTGTCTGGAATTTCAAAAATACGACATAAATGGTTGTCATTAAGAAGTAAAATGTGGTTCAATGGGATTAAAATAATTTTTTGGTGAATAGTAACTTATTAAGTTTTTAATCGCGATTAGAGGTAATTAGTGTAGTTTAAGGTAAAAATAATGTTTTAATAATATGAAATGTACTTGACACATGTCCTAACATCATTGGATGTGTCATGGCCGACCAATACAAGCCATGGGTCAACTTGGGGACCCCATGGATCCACTATGGTTGGGAAATGACATAAACAACTTTTTATTTAATGTTAAAGTAAAAAATGACACACACATGAGATGTTTTACTAAAACAATTTTTACATGGGGTTATAAAAGTCAGATTTTTGATTATAAATATGCATTGGAAAGATAAAACGATTTCCTACATCATAGTATTTTTTATAATTTTTAGACTTTAAATAAAGTAAATTATTTATGACATCATGACGATGCAACGATTACCTCATTAATAATGGATTAAAATAAAATGGAAAGATAATGTAAAATATAAGACCTAAACGTGGCCAAAACCAATTGGATGAGTGGATTTCGAACCCTTATCACCTTTTCCTAGAATTATATCAATGTGGTACCTTTTGAATCCGAAAATCATTTTAAAATAAAGTAACTTATCTTTACTTTCCAAGAGTACCACTCCTCTCCTCTTATAAAAGGCCCCCACCTCTACCTCCTTACCCACACTCCCAAAGCCTTTGGCTCTGCCAACCCCTGCCCATTGTGTCTCTTAACATACCTCTCTTACTCCTTGAAGCATCACTTTGGGCAGAAGTCTTCCCAAGGAATCCTTTGAGCTCAAACCAAAGGGAGTTACCCGATTTTAAGTTAATTGCTTCTTTTGAGTCCTTTTGTTTTATTTTGCTTCTCCAACCCCCTAAACTCTTTTTATTCTTTTCTTTTATAGAAACTCCAGTATCCTCAATATTCTATGATGTTGTTATAATAAGGATTCAAGCTACACTTACACACACCTACATCTAATGGTTAACAAACATACTGTTTCCGTGGATGGTGAATTTATGCCTCCCGAAATGATGATTGTTCAACATTATTTTAACACCTTAAAAGGTGGACATTAAGATGTCACTATATTTATATATGATATATAATATGTTTATGGTGTACTGAAGCTTCTGTATTTTTCATTTGTGGATAACGTTAATGGCTACCGTTATGGGTATACGCGATATCTTCATTTTAGGAAGTGCGGACTACCGCCCCCTCAAAGTGATGTGATTCGTTAATGCCATACGTGGGACGTATAAATGATGGATTTAATGTTATTATATATTATGTCATAATGGAAGTATTATATACCTCTATATCATTATTATTTCTTTCCATTAATTTATGAGATAGAAATGAAAGTAGCGTTCATGCGTACGTACAGCTTACCGTCTCCATGAACGGTGCATTTCATTTCTTATCCCCAAATGTAATGTACTATTATAAGTACATGTATATAATGGATATATATGATGAATGATACATATAAATGATGAATATAATTCTGTAATTAAATTATACATACCTCTCATTTAGTTTTAATTCCATTAATATGACAAAGAAATGAAAGTAGCGTTCATGCGTACGTACGGCTTACCGTCTCCATGAACGGTGCATTTCATTTCTTACCTCTAAATGATTATGTAATATTATAAATACATGTATATTCTGGATATATATGATATATATGATATCAAAATCATGAATATAATTCTGGATATAATGAACATTTGACCACACGAACAACATGTAATTGTAAGAAGTCCACTTTCGACTTAAGAACCAAATATCGACAAAACAAACATTATTAACTTAAATGATTAAATAATGTTTATAAAATTGAAATAAGTGATCTAAAAGGAATAATGAACTAGAAAAAGGTTCATAATAAAGTTGAAATTAACTCAAGTTTATTATTCAGGACGTTAAAGAACGACCGAGTCATGTCGGACCCGAGGTAAGGGATCCTACACCTCTCTTTCTTTTTAAGTACACTCTTTTATGTCATTCCTTTAAAGCTCATATTTCTTGTGATTGGGAAGTTATTTTATATTAATCTTACTATAATTTATATTTAAATATGATGAGAGACCCTATTATCTCTCATCAATCCATTTTGGATGTTTTGAGTGGCGCCGTTAGGCTGCCGAATTTTCATAAGAGATCTAACCTCTCTCTTTCTTTTTAAGTACTCTCATTTATATCACATCTTTTAAGCTCCTCTTTGTTATGTTGGGGGATGTTATTTTATATTCCTCTTTATGTAAACTTTATTTTCATTTGATTAGAGACCCTATTTCCTCTCATCAATCCATTTTGTAAGTTTTAAGTGGCGCCGTTAGGCTGCCGAGTTTTCGTAGGATATTTTTCATCTCACTTTTATTCCCGTGAGATTTATGCTACATTTGCCAAAATTTCCTTTGAGTGGTTTATGTACTGACCATTGGTACACTCCTTTTGTAATATAATTCCATTTATGGGTATTTACATATTCATTGTATGACACTTCTTCGATGGGGTGTACTTTTCGAAAGTTACCCAAGTCGGTAAGGGAACCTTTCACCCTCCTCTTTTTAAAAGACTTCATTTGTTATGTCTTTTAATTCACATACTATTATTTTGGGATATGTTCTTATATATACTGATTGATGTAAATTTTATTTCCAAGTGATGATATTCCCTTTTTATCTCTCATTAACTCATTTTCTGAATTCTTGAAGTGACATCGTTAGGCTGTCAAATTTTACCAAGGGAACTTTTTAACACAATTTCGACTTCATTGGGTTCAACATATAGTTATTGAATATGTCATCCATTGAATATGTGTGAATGAACTATTATTGTTTTACACTTAATATCCAATTATAATGGGTGTATTTATATTTGTCACACATAATTTTGAGATTGATTTATCCTTAATTTAAGGATACCTTCATTATAAGGGATTTCATCACATTTTACATCTCTATTGAGACTTCATTGTTGTTATGCACCACTTCACTCATATATGGTGTATATACTGTCCTTTGGAATATTATATCATGAATCCATTTATTCTCATGATATTATAAAGTTCCAATTAAATGTTATTCCTCAATTATTGTATTCAAGTGTCACTATTTTTGGTAAAACCCCTTTAACCAAAATATCACTTTAAATGTTTTAATTATTTGTTCTTATTAATATCCATGTTTTCAAAATGGTTTTAAGGATTTATTTATATGGATATTAATGATTTAAAATGTTAAAATCTTCAAGGTGGTATGGGACACTTTGAATCAAAAATCTCTTTATTAAATGTTTTAAATGGTTTTGAAAATGGGTTTTTAATGGATTCGTTATATCAATATCTTAAATTGTTATATTGTGATTGAAATGTGGAAATGTTAGGTTTCCTTTATTAATATTTTATGTGATATGATTAATTTATGGTTCGTGGGCATTGTTATGAAGAACGGGTGGTTCCGTGATAAACTAAGGGCCGGTGAGCCCGATATAGCTCTCCAATGCATTGGGTAACGCGAAGGAGTGAAACGTTAAGGGTTCTCCGAAGAGATTTAGGGAATATACTGTGATGGGTATTCCAAACATAATCAAGAGGGTTACTCCCTACCTAAGGATGTTATGAATGCCTCAAGTTACCTTTATGTCTTATGATTTCTATGATTTATTCATGGTTTGATGAGGTATGTTAAAGTGCCTATGTTTTATGGGTAAAGTATGATTTCATTCTTATGTATATATGAACTCATGTTTCTTTTCCATATTTTTTTATAACCCTTACTGAGCTTTTTATTCTCATCCCAAGTTTTCGAAATGTTTTTCACAGGTCAAGGGAAAGGTACATGATGTGATGATAGTGTCAAGGATGCGTCAAGAAAGAATCCATGTTTTATTTTAAATATGTTTCCATTGATGGGAAGAATGAATATTGTCTTTTATGTAACCACTTTTTTAAATGTGGAATGTAATGCAAGTTTCATGATCTAATTCTCTAAAACTCTAAACCTGGAAAGATCCTCAATGTGTAATCTTGTAAAAACTCAAGATTAAGTAAGGTTTAAGGTCGGGGCCTTATAGTTGGTATCAAAGGTCAGTTTAGATAACTTTAGAGGTTAGGGTATTCTTTAAGCATAAGTGACATTACCATAATGGTTAGGATTTTAGAAAGAGTCCTAGTTTTAGATAAAGTGAATGAGTAAGTATATCTTAGTGTTTACCTTCCTCATTAGTACATGATGGTTTTGTTGATATACTCACACTGACATTTCTATTTTTAGTGAATGGATGGAACTAGCAGGAACCAAAGAGACAACAGGTTTGAAGGAAACTGTGGTGGTTCTATGATTAAGATACTAGATAAAATGGGGGATTCAATGAGGAAACCCGTGGTTGTTCTAAACCAACTATCAAGGAGTCATGATCAACCACTTGAACCTTGGTATGATCTATAATGCATCATGTACGAGATAACCAATCGATGTGGAAGTTCAGGTAATAATTATAAAGGTAACCATTAGAGTTTATATGATCCTTACTTTTGAGGTAATTATGGGTTACTATATGTTATGATGGAAGTGAAAGGCATGAGATAAAATTGAGGTTAAATTATGTTATGATTATTTTTGAGGAATTTATCCCTTTTTGGGGAAAGATTTGAGAATTATATAGTTTTGGAAAAAGGACAACACGCAGACCGTGTGACAACCCGTCGCGTCGGACAAAGCTTTGGGAATCGAACCCACAACCAAAGTGCGACTGGTATTTATCGCCTACCACTGGACTACGTGAAGTACCTGGTTAGTTTGACTGATTATTTTTAGTTATATGATTTTATTAATTAAGAGTAAGTTGATTTTGGGATATTTATGAAAATGATTAACCTATCATGGAGGATATGTGATTAGGTTAATTACCATTCAATACGAGACTTTAGGAGCAACTGATGTTGTTTGGAGATAAATGTTACGATTTAACTTGGAAGACTATGTGACTAAATTCTTCAAATATTTGGGTTTCAATCTTAGTTTGGTTTACTTTGATGAATTTTCTGGACAAATTGTTTATCGAATGGTCTTCATTGAACTTTGGGTTTTGTTGGACAAATTTTGGAGATTAAGAATAGATTTTCTTTTTATGAAGGGTTATCCTTTTCTGGATTATCTGATCATGTACTAACCTTTTTGGTTTTAGTTTTGGTTAATGTCTAAAGACATGGGAAGTATATAGTTCTCTTTTATGGATTATGTGATTCTCTAGAAGTTTATTATAGTACTCTTAATGCGAAAAAGTCTCCCTAAATACTCGTCTTTTGGAAAAAAATATGAGTTTGATTAAGGAATCTAGTAAGAGTTGAAAGTCAACATGATAAGTGATTATGTTTCCTTAGGAATAAATTCCTCAATAATAATTAACTTAAAAAAATGTTGTCTATTAACTTTTCCTACTGGGGAATCGAATACCGTTTAACCCATCACAAGTTTGTGATTTTCTGGTGGTTAACTTTCTCCTAAACATTTTTTCTATCACTCTCCATCAGAACATGACCCTATGTTTTCTCCTCCATGTCCAAATGTTTCTACATGGAATCCTAGTATGGGTTAACTCTGGTTACCTCTGTACTTATCTTCCTTTATTTTAAAGTGATTTTTTTACCGACTCTTGTTCCGATGTGGGACTTTCAAGGATGTTTCCAAGCTCAATTTTAAAAATTGCGAGGACGCAATTCCCAAAAGGGGGGAAGGATGTAACACCCCAGGTAAATAAAGAATATGACATTTTCATATTTATCCATATTTGTGAATAAAATATTAATATGACTTTAAAGGGCACGCTATGCTCGATGGCGTACCCAACACGCAACAACGAGTTTCTTGGGAATCTTATGTTGCACTCTAATAATAAAATAATATTATTTTAAATGGTAGTTAACAAGTAGCCGTTGTATTGGCGGGAATGGATAGAAATAACTAAAATATGATTATATATGTTTTTAAATGTTTTTACTTTTATCCAATAAAAGATAAAGGCTTAAAATATGGAAAGAAATCAATTTTAGGCGTATATGCCCAAGTTTTCACTAAAGGTTCACTTATCACCTTTTGATGGTGAACCGTCATTAAATATAGTTTTTTTCACTCTTATACATCCATTTGTACCAAATAAAACTCTTCTTTAGAATCAGGATATCAAAATTTACTTTGTGTAAAATTTTGGTATCTTTCCGATAAAGTTCATTTTTTTAATGAATAGTGTAAAATGTTGTATTTTAATTCAAAACCTCTTTTTAATATAATTTATTTATATGATTAGATTATCTTTTGAATTGTTTTTAAAGTTAAATTAGAATATATTTTTACCATTAAATCCAATAGTGGTCATTGGAATTAATTTCACTTTGAAATTGGACTTAAACTAGTGTCAATCTTTTGATACTTATTGTTTCATAAAAACACGCTATTTGTCATGACAGCGGGAATTAATTATTAAATTAATTAATGTGACTTAAATGTTTTGAATTTTTTAAAATAGACTTCATTTTTGAATTTGGAATATCAAATATATCTTAGGATGAATTTTTGGTAATTTTCTATAAAACTTCAATTTTTGGTGAATAGTGAAACCACTAAGTGGTACTTATGAAAACTGATTTTCCGTTTAAATGAAATTTTGCCACCTTTGTGTTTTGAATTTAAAAAATCTGACATACATGGTTGTCATTAAGAAGTAAAATGTGGGTCAATGGGATTAAAATAATTTTTTGGTGAATAGTAACTTATTAAGTTTTTATTTGCGATTAGAGGTAATTAGTGTAGTTTAAGGTAGAAATATTGTTTTAATGATATGAAATGAACTTTACACATGTTCTAACATAATTGGATGTGTCATGGCTGACCAAGAAAATCCATGGGTCCTCTTGGGGACCCCATGGAGCCACTTGGGTTGGGAAATGACATAAATAACTTTTTATTTAATGTTAAAGTAAAAATGACACACACATGAGATGTTTTACTAAAACAATTTTTACATGGGGTTATACAAGTCATATTTTTGATTATAAATAGTCATTGGAAAGCTAAAAAAAATTACTACATCATAGTATTTTTTTTTATAATTTTTAGACTTTAAATAAATTAAATTATATTTGATATCATGATGATGAAGTGATTACCTCATTAATAAATGATTTAAATAAAATAGAAAGATAATGTAAAATATAAGACCTACACATGGAAAAAACCAATTTAATGAGTGGATTTAGAACCCTTATCACCTTTTACAAGAATTATATCAATGTGGGACCTTTTGAATCCGAAAAGCATTTTAAAATAAAGTAACTTATCTTTACTTTCCAAGAGTACCCCTCCTCTCCTCTTATAAAAGACCCTCACCTCTACCTCCTTACCCACACTCCCAAAGCATTTGGCTCGGCCAACCCCTGACCATTGTGTCTCTCCACTTACCTATCTTACTCCTTGAAGCCTCACTTTGGGCAGAAGTATTCCCAAGGAAGCCTTTGAGCTCAAACCAAAGGGAGTTACCCGATTTTAAGGTAATGTCTTCTTTTGAGTCCTTTTGTTTTATTTTGCTTCTCCAACCCCCTAAACTCTTTTTATATTTTTCTTTTGTAACAAAAACAGTATCCTCAATATACTATGATGTTGTTATAATATGTATTCGAGCTACACTTACACACACCTACATCTAATGGTTAACGAACATACTGTTTCCGTGGATGGCGGATTTATGCCTCCCGAAATGATGATTGTTCAACATTCTTTTAACACCTTCAAAGGTGGCCATTAAAATGTCAATATATTTATATATGATATATAATATGTTTATGGTTTACTTAAGCTTATGTATTTTTTATTTGTGGCTTACCTTTATGGCTTCCATTATGGGTATACACGATATCTTCATTTTAGGAAGTGCGGACTACCACCCCCTCAATGTGATATGATTCGTTAATGCCATACATGGGACGTATAAAGGATGGATTTAATGTTATTATATATTATTTCATAATGGAATTATTATATACCTCTATATCATTATTATTTCTTTCCATTGAAGTATGAGATAGAAATGAAAGTAGCGTTCATGCGTACGTACGGCTTACCGTCTCCATGAACGGTGCATTTCATTTCTTATCCCCAAATGTAATGTACTATAATAAGTACATGCATATAATGGATATATATAATTAATGATACTTATAAATGATTAATATAAATCTGTAATTAAATTATACATACCTCTCATTTAGTTTTAATTCCATTAATATGACAAAGAAATGAAAGTAGCGTTTATGCGTACGTACGGCTTACCCTCTCCATGAACGGTGCATTTCATTTCTTACCTATAAATGATTATGTAATATTATAAATACATGTATATTCTGGATATATATTATATATATGATATCCAAATCATGAATATAATTCTGGATATAATGAACATTTGACCACACGAACAACATGTAATTGTAAGAAGTCCACTTTCGACTTAAGAACCAAATATTGACAAAACAAACATAATTAACTTAAATGATTAAATAATGTTTATAAAATTTAAATAAGTGATCTAAAAGTAATAATGAAATAGAAAAAGGTTCTTAACAAAGTGGAAATTAACTCAAGTTTATTATTCAGGACATTAAATAATGATCAAGTCAAGTCGGACCCGAGGTAAGGGATCCTACACCTCTCTTTCTTTTTAAGTACACTCTTTTATGTCATTCCTTTAAAGCTCATATTTCTTGTTATTGGGAAGTTCTTTTATATTACTCTTACTGTAATTTTTATGTACATATGATGAGAGACCCTATTCTCTCTCATCAATCCATTTTGGATGTTTTGTGTGGCACCGTTAGGCTGCCGAATTTTCGTAAGAGATCTAACATCTCTCTTTCTTTTTAGGTACTCTCCTTTATGCCACTTCTTTTAAGCTCCTCTTTGTTATGTTGTGGGATGTTATTTTATATTACTCTTTCTGTAAAATTTATGTTTATGTGATGAGAGACCCTATTTCCTCTCATCAATCCATTTTGGAAGTTTTAAGTGGCGCCGTTAGGCTGCCGAGTTTTCGTAAGAGATTTTTCATCTCACTTTTATTCCCGTGAGATTTATGCCACATTTGCCACAATTTCCTTTGAGTGGTTTATGTACTGACCATTAGTACACTCCTTTTGTAATATAATTACATTTATGGTTATTTACATATTCATTGTATGACACTTCTTCGATGGGGTGTACCTTTCGAAAGTTACCCAAGTCGGTAAGGGAACCTTTCACCCTCCTCTTTTTAAAAGACTTCATTTGTTATGTCTTTTAACTCACATACTATTATGTTGGGATATGTTCTTATATATCTTGATTGATGTAATATTTATTTCCAAGTGATGAGATTCCCTTTTTATCTCTCATTAACTCATTTTCTAAATTCTTGAAGTGACGCCGTTAGGCTGTCAAATTTTACCAAGGGAACTTTTTAACACAATTTCGATTTCTTTGGGTTAAACATGTAGTTATTGAATATGTCATCCTTTGAATATGTGTGAATGAACTTTTATTGTTTTACACTTAATATCCAATTATATTGGGTGTATTTATATTTTTCACTCATAATTTTGAGATTGATTTATCCTTAATTTAAGGATACCTTCTTTATAAGGGATTTCATCACATTTTACATCTCTATTGAGACTTCATTGTTGTTATGCACCAATTCACTCATATATGGTGTATATACTGTCCTTTGTAATATTATATCATGAATCCATTTATTCTCATGATATTATAAAGTTATGATTAAATTTTATTCCTCAATTATTGTATTCAAGTTTCACTAATTTTGGTAAAACCCCTTTAACCAAAATATCACTTTAAATGTTTTAATTATTTGTTCTTATTAATATCCATGTTTTCAAAATGGTTTTAAGGATTTATTTATATGGATATTAATGGTTTAAAATGTTAAAAGCTTCAAGGTGGTGTGGGACACTTTGATTCAAAAATCTCTTTATTAAATGTTTTAAATGGTTTTGAAATTGGGTTTTTAATGGATTCATTATTTCAATATCCTAAAATGTTATATTGTGATTGAAATGTGGAAATGTTATGTTTCCTTTATTCATGTTTTATGTGATAAAATTAGGTTATGGTTCTTGGGCATTGTTATGAAGGACGGGTGGTTCCGTGATAAACTAAGGGCAGGTGAGCCCGATATAGCTCTCCAATGCATTGGGTAACGCGAAGGAGTGAAACGTTACGGTTTCTCCGAAGAGATTTAGGGAATATACTGTGATGGGTATTCCAAACGTAACCAAGAGGGTTACTCCCTACGTAAGGATGTTATGAATGCCTCAAGTTACCTTTATGTCTTATGATTTCTATGATTTATTCATGGTTTGATGAGGTATGTTAAAGTGCCTATGTTTTATGGTTAAAGTATGATTTCATTCTTATGTATATATGAACTCATGTTTCCTTTCCATATTTTTTTTATAACCCTTACTGAGATTTTTATGCTCATCCCAAGTTTTCAAAATGTTTTTCACAGGTCAAGGGAAAGGTACATGATGTGATGATAGTGTTAAGGATGTGTCAAGAAAGAATCCATGTTTTATTTTAAATATGTTTCCGTTGATGGGAAGAATGAATACTGTCTTTTATGTGACCACTTTTTTTTAAATGGGGAATGTAATGCAAGTTTCATGATCTAATTCTCTAAAACTCTAAACCTGGAAAGATCCTCAATGTGTAATCTTGTAATAACTCATGATTAAGTAAGGTTTATGGCTGGGACCTTATAATCTTATTCCAAAATATCATTGGTAAAAATAAATCTACAAATTAATTCTTGAATCCCAATACAAAAACACTTCATCCATTTTATTTCCACATAGGTCCTTCTATATTCTAGGGTTTAATCATTAAATGATTTATTTAAATTAGATAATTCTTTAGTTCCCCATGTTTATGAAAATGAACTAAAAATGGATCACTTGGAGGAAATTTATTTCCTTTCATTATACTCTTCATATTTTCAAAGAATTTTTTTACTTTATTCCCTTCATTCCCATGAATAAAACATTTTACCATTCATTTAAGACTCTATTTTCATCTAATACACTATAGGTTTGACATATGTCATCAATTTTCATCATATATTCAAATCCTTTATAATGATTTATAATGGAAATGTGAAATATCATCATAATAAACCTTGGGAGTGTCAAACCGGGTGCGTAGTAAGCCCTGTTTTCATGTCCCATGTGGTAATCAGGTCAAGCTCAATGCACTTTTTTTAGGGTTATTACCCCTAGGTAAATCTATTCAAGAACAATATACAATTTTATTTCCTATATATGTATGTAATTTTAGGAAAAAATATACACTATTTAACCTATCAAAACATTAGGATTATCATTTATATTTGTCCTCAAATTCTATCATACAGTTACGTTCCCTAATATATGTTTTCCTAAATATAGTTCTCACAGTTTTTACTAAACATCCTATGATAACAACTATAGAAACCCAGATCCAAGTATCCTAGAGGCATGGTATGATTTATTAAACTGGAATAAGATACAATTAAACACTTCCGAAATAATCGAATAGTTTAGTAATCTTGGTAAACAAGATACATACTTGAGTATTTCATTACATTTGAATACAAACGTTACACCGTTTTTTCACAAGAATATCATTATTCCCTATAGAATATCTTAACATATGATTCCTAATACACTCAATTGATTTATGGAAAAGGAAACAAAATTAAGGTTAAATCAAATGCACTGTAAGGGTTAAGTATAACATAAGCTATCATGAATCAATAATCATATTCAATTTGGAAAGATAACTAACTGAACAGAATTTCCATTTAAATATATTTAATTTCATGATAAGATAATAAATAATCAACTTGTAAAGGTAAAAAACTAATAAATACTCTATTTAATCAATTACTTGACTAACATAAATGGATGAAGCATAATCAATATGGAAACATAAATAAAAACACATTCTATTTAATCAATAAAATGATAATTAAAAATTTCCATAGACAATATCATTGTTAAAATAAGATGGATAATAATAAATGAATTATTAATGTAGAAAATTATTAATTATTGGATTCTATGATCTCAAACATCAGGATGCCTATACCATCAAGAGCTATCACAAGGTGATTTAAAACTATGGGTATAAAACCATTTATTATTAGAATAAATATTTAAATCATGAAATCTATAGATGCATAGAGGGGATATATTATAAATGGCACCAATTATCACTATAGGCCCAAAGCATTCTTCATATATTGAATAATCTATATAATTCATGAATCAATATGCCTTCCCATCAAATATTCATATTTATTAAATAGTGTGTATTTAAATATATTTCACTATATAAACAAATAAATTTCAATGTAGTACATCATATGTAAAAAATGATATTATTTTTATGAAATTCACATATCTATGATACATAATATGGATATTTAGTGGGAAATTAATGTTAAATGATCACAAAAAAGTTAATATTTTCATGTTGAGTTAATGACTACAAAACCGAATGAAGATAGCGAGTTTCAATAATTTCATTGATGAAATGTATCATAAAATATCAATTGAAATAATATGGATAGAATAAATACAACATATACAAATTGGAGTAGGTATGAATTTTTTTATTAATTAATAAACTTAAAATAAAAAGATATTTAAAAAATTATTAAAAAAAATTCTTTTCATTTTTAAAATATCTTTTAAAACTAAATGTTCACAAAACATTTTTAAAATACATTTCTTTGAAAATAATTTTTTAAACTTTTCAAAAAATATTTAAAAAAATTGATTGATCAGGACAGCTAGAAATTTCAGTCATGTCGTACATGTTATAACAAATATTCTTTTAACTTTTTCTATAAAAACTAAAAATGAATTATTCTGAAAGAAAAATGAAGATTCCATTTAAAAATTTATAAAACATGGAAATTGTAAAATTGTGTAATAAATAATTTTTAATAGTTTAGAAAAATATTTTTGAAAATATTTTTAGAAAGTATGGTTTTGAAAGAAAATGGTTTTCCAACCACTTAGAGAAATTAAGACAGATTTTATAAAAAAAAATATCTCCATTATTTTAAGTACTAAAGAGTGGAAAATAAAATAATTACTTGAAACTATCATTAATAACCAGGGTAGAATAAAATTAAATGGTTTTATTAGAAAATGTTTAAATAATTTCTTTCAATTGAAATTTTAAGAATAAATAATATTAATTATAATGAAATTATGAAATAAAACCATAAAATGATCATAGAATTTAAGTAAGAATTAATCAATGAATAAATTGTGTGTATCAAATATAAACCCATATAAAAAGTTGAAAATAAAAAAAAATATAGTTTAAATTCATTAGAGACATAATCTTAGAATATCAAATTTGATAAAGTAGTAATATTACTCAATGAAAATTAATTGAGTTATGAAATTCATTACCACTTGGAAAATATTAATTAAAATTAACATGGATGTATTGATTAAAATTGAAACTCAAAATACCAATAATTATTAATGAATTTTGATTTTATATTTCAAATGGGATTTATATACACCATATAAAAGAAATGAGTGCATAACATACAAATGTTTCGAAATGAATTGAATTAGAAAGAGAATCCCTTAAAAATTATCATATAATTGAAGCAGGGATTAATTAATGAATTAATTATGTGTAAAAATTGTAAATAAACATTAAAAGGGAAAATAATACTTACACAAAATCAAATTTCATTACACATATAATCTTAACATGACATAATCAATGAAATGTATGTTTCAACCAAATAATGGAAACTGAGTTATGAAATCAATTATCTCATGCTTCCTTTTGGATAAATGTGATTTAACCATATATATTGTGGTTTTAAACATATAATTAACTTATTCTAGAAATATATTAGTATTTATAATATCATATATTATCCTTTTATAGAATCTTTTCACCTGTTCATTAATAATCATTCAGGATTTCCACTATTTCACATTTTAATTTTCATATTTTCTTATCCATGCATTCTGGTGAAAATTTCATTTCATGTCAATAAAATATAATTAATGGATATTTATTGTGATTAAAATTTTATAAATACCATATATTCTCATTATATACATTATTATAATTTGAATAAAAGTTTAGCACTGAAAATGTGTCGCATTGCCTTATAGAGGCAATTGGTTGTATATACACACAAGATAAAATATCATTCCCTTAGTGAGTGAAAGGGTAAGTAAGTTTCTGATATGTTAATTTCCCAGATTCAATATCAAATAATATATATCACATATATTCATTAATTTTATCCTTGTTATGTTCCATGCAAGGCGTATGTTAATAGAAATCACATCGCTTCACAAGACTGTTGTTCGTCGTATAGACAAGCGACATTATCATATTTAAAAAAATGGAATGTAAAAGGAATTTGTTATATCAAAATAATAAAGTTATAATAATATAATAAATATCATAAACATGTTTTAAATCCATCATTATATCTAGCCTTGAAAGGTGGTGGTGGAAATTGATGTACATCGGTTCCTGATGTGGTAGTCCACTGTACACACGATTGATGATTTCATTTCCCATTTGATGGAAGTGGGGAAGGAAAATAATCATTAAACAAACATAATAACATCTCAGTATAATATATATAACGGTTTCATTATATTTTATGTTTAAATTCATAACTGAAGGTGTAAAAAGAAGAAATAAAATTAATGAGTTTTGATAAGATAATTACTGGCTCTATGAGAAACCTCCTTTTAAACTCAACTTAAGGACCCGAGGGGTGGTATTTTTGGAGGACTAAAATATCTATAATGTTAAAAAATGTTGTGTGGGATATAATATATAATGTTTTGGTTGACTAATTTTTTTTGGTTTGTTGGAATAAGTGAGGTGATGGGGTTCCCTTTTAAAAGCGGTGGCGTACTGGGAAATTGCATGAAAATTTGAAAAAACAATCCAAAATGAAAAAGTAATTAAAAATTAAAAAAAATTAAAATTACCCCATATTCTAAATAAGGAATCATATGGTCTAAATTTATCCATCCCATAAAATTTTGAAATTTTTGTATGTTATTTTAACCATTATCTTCTTAGTTTAACCCCATGAAAAATCCATTTTCACAATAATCATGGTAAATAATATTTATTATTATCATTATTCGTTCTCACAAAAAATTTAGTCGAAAATTTATATAATATAAATTATTATTATTATAAAAGTTGAATCAATTTTTTAAAATTTTATTAACTTAAGTGGCTGAATGTAATTTGAAATTAATCCCATAGATGCTATGAGAAAGCATGTATTCATAGAAAAATGGTCAAAATTTTATAATGTTATTATATAAAAAATAAATATAAAAATTATTAAAATGACCAAATGAGGTTAAATTAAGTATGAATATATAATTTAAAAATTATTATAAAATGAATTCATTGGTTACAAATTTATTTGAAATGAAAATGAAAATCAGTTGAACATATAAGATGTGTAAAAAATATTTTTATGGTCACTACTGAATTAAGAATTAATAGATATTTAATTGAAATAATTTAAATTTAAAGAAAATAAAAATATAATTTAAATGTATAATTAATTTAATGGAATGTTTAGTTTTTTAATTAAAATTTAGTATATTTTACTATTCATAAAAAATGAACATTTTCATAAAAATCCTAAAAATTCACCCTAAGACCATATTGATATTATGATTTAGAAAATGAAGTTAAATTTATAAAATAAATTTTAAAAAATTGTAAAAATTAGTACTAAATTATGTGCACAAAGAACAACTAAACCATCTTTTAGAAAAAAACTACTGTTTTGAAAATGTATTTGTTTCTTTTAAATGATTTTCATTTTAATGAAATATATTTCATCGGATATTTAAGCTCGACGTTGTGTGTCTCGTATGATATTGAAAAAAAGATCTTATTTTATTATGTCAGGGTGTTACATGACATCTCAGGAGATAAACAGGACGAGAATGGGGAGTTAACATATTTTTGAAAGGGACTCTATTCATTTTGATATTCTTGGGAGTGAACCTTTACTACCATAATGGTTTAGGGAGTGAACTCATTACCATATTATAGTTTTGGAAATGGGAGTTGACTACTGTGGAACATATTTTATATGATTATGAGTATACCACAATTACTTGTATGATTACAATGGTATACTCTTATGGCTCTTTTTCTTTGATTCCCTTCTGATTCAAGTCTTACAAAATTATAATATTCATTCCATGTCTCAAGATTATGATCTTTTATATACATGGTATAGTTTTTAAAATTTATTCTTCTTTTCTCATAAAATTATGATCACATTTTTCTATGTATTTCCTTTCATCACCCTTACTGAGAATATGAGCTCTCTATTTATTATGTTTATTTTACATCGGTTATGATTATAGCTATTGTGAGCGACAGGTCTAAGACATGTGATAGTAATACGGTAATACATGGGAGATGATATATAACTCATATAAACCATTTTCATTATGTTTCCATGTTTCCAAAGGTAGTATAAAATTATGATCCTCATACATATGTTTTTTTAATGTAATGAATATTCTTATCAAAATTTGTAATATATATGTATAATATATTTTGGGATTCTATAGTCCAAGAATTTGTGAATTAATCAACATTCAATAATTATATGTCTACTTGAGTCAACATGGCATGGGAAACTAGATAATTGAATTGCAATTTTATTTTTTTTAAAATTTTATTTACATTCAATCCTTCATATTCTTTGATCCTCTTGGACTGTTAACTATCTACTCTTAATAGTTCTAAATTTTATCCATTTTCTTCCCACTTAAATACTTGATACTAATATGCAATTCTCTTCAGATTCATGAAAATAACATATTTAATTATACATTATAGAATGTTCTCATGGAACCTCTAAGTAATATACTTAATAGATTCCAACAATTATTTTCAGAAAGCAATTGGAAAAATTCCACAAGTCTCATAGTCACATGGAATTCCTCTCATCATTCCCCTTTTAATAACTCTCTCTAAATGCATTTACCCATAAATAATAAATCTATCATCATGGGTAAACCACGTATAAATGTCTTCGTCAGAAATAATTCACGCCCCAATTATAAATGTGATGCCCTGGATCACTACTCCTGATCCTGTTTCTGTAATCACATTCTTATAATATAAAATTAGATATTCACTATTAATTCCTAGAAATAATTGTCTCATAATTTCATGAAATAGAAAAACTTTATTACAAACATTCCATATACATTTTATGTTTTGATATTTTCAGATATATGAAAAAACATAAACTAATGAAACCCATGTCATTAACAATTAATGAACATTGTTTCCACTATATAATAGTCTACTAAATCCCTAAAATGTCTTAAAAATATCCGAACAATTCCTTACACATCTATCATGTTAGAGATATCATGGTTTATAATTTTATTTATGAACTGGGTAAAGTTATACATAATAAGGGGTGCTATAAAATCCTATAAAAGAGAAAGATATAATAGAAGAAATGAAAAACATATGTATACTATATATAATATAGAAGAAGTAATAATCTTATAAATACCATATTAAAATGAAACTAAGAACATGTGATATCCATGAAAAAAAATGAAAACATTGATATCCGTAATATTGATCTAATACTAAAAAAAATTTATCCTTTCCTAATAATCAGTAATCATACATATTGGGATAAAAAATATATATATTTAAAATTGTTTCCTATTCAATAAACATAATAAATTTATATGTATGCATCCATAAAATTAAAATTTTATGGAGTAGTGGTATACAATTAATTCAATGATGGAGTATACTGATCATAATCAATCCAAATAAATAAGGTGGATGGTTGGAAAATAAAATAACCCATTATGTGAGAAATAATTTTTAGAATGTATATGTTTTAGAAAAGTATATCCTCAAAAATAATAGCAAGATAAATGCACTAATGAAACTAAGTTACATAATATTCCACAATTATATGAAATATTTTCAATATAATGACCACAAATCAATGAATTAAAGTTGAGTTAATAAAACATCCTTCACCACATAAATAAGTATCAAGGATTAAATGTTTAAGATTAATAACCCTTGCGGCTTGAGTATCAATTCAATAAAAAACCCCTTAAAAGAGATGGACTATAATTTAAATTAGAATTCAATTATGAAAATATATTTCAAGATATTATATCTCAAATAGGTAGTGTATATATCACATACTTTAAATAAGGTGTATATGACCAAACATGTCTCAAATAGAGGAATTTGAGATGAAAACCCTTACCTCGGTCCAAATTCGTTCTGATCATTCACTAAATAAAATGAATAATTATTTTAAGTTCATTAAAATCATTACTAAGAATATCATCCATATGAATAAACATTAATACTCTTCATTTCTAGTCATCCTATATATATATATATTAGTTCTTTTATAAATACTTTCAACGCCGTGCATAAGTAATCATTATCTCTTTGAACTAGTTTTATAAAAATAGTGTTTTTATTCATTATTTTAAATAATTTGATTATTAAAAGATAATTAATGGAATTGAAATTTATGTTCCTTGACAATTATAATGTTACAATTTAATCCCATGATAATTTTGGTTACAAACAATGAATTTTAAATATGTTCATGTTTTAGTCATTCATAACAAAAAAAGATTTTTCATAATTAAAGAGTAAAATATTTATATAAAAATACCATAAAAAGGAAACTATTTACATATTTATATTATATTATTCCAATAAATAATTTATAAAATTTATCCATGATATAAATTCATAGTATGGTTTAAGTTAGTTGTTAAACCGACTCAAACATGGAACTTCCTTGAGTAATGGATGATTAGGAGGTGGTTTAGTGGTAATATTAATATAAAAGAATAATAATGATCTCATTCAGTGTATATTAGTATGTTTTATCATAATTTAATATAATTATAAGAGTATGTAATGGATTCCAAAATACTACATAATGGGAATAAAAATCGTTCATCTTAGTATGATTATTTTAAATGATTGAATTAACGATGATCATTTGTGGACCATATCATTAATTGGTTATAAAATTTATCATAACATAATTTTAATCATATCATAAAAATTATATTAATCCATTAATCCCATTATTATTACCCTACATGAATGAAATTAAAGAAAAAATGAAAATAAATCCATCCATGGAGGCAGTAGTCCACACATATGAATGAGTAATGATTTCATTTCATATAAAATGGGAGAAATCTATATTTTTTTATAATTTTAGAATATAAATCATATAATAAATATCATACTTATTTTCTAAATTCAACATTAAAACCATATGTAATCCCCTGAAATTCTAAAGGAAGAATATCAAATTCTATACCATGTGTGACACGCAACACCAAACACGTAAGGGAATATAATATCCTAATAAATTACAATATATCAACAATTTATAATAAATTATATCAATTAAATATCTTGAAATTCACACTATACTGTGTTATATATCATTTCACACAACAACAAGTCTCTTAGATAGCTTATGTTACACTCAAGATAGAGTTTACAAAACAAAAATTTATTATTAAAATACTATTTTTTAATATAATAAGATATAACCTTGCTGTTAAAATAGTAGATATATAAAAGATTAAATAAAATATAAAAATATATTGTTTATATAAATATAATATGAATTCATAGGTTACCATTTAATTATAAATGAAAATATAATCAAATTAAATATAGTGGGAATGTTTTTATAAAAAACTACTTTTATTCTCATAATGTTGTTTAAACATAATAAATTAAATTTATTACAATTAGAAAGTGATGTTAATGTAATATATATGATATATAGTCAATTTATTATTTTTTATATTCATCCAATATATTTTATTGACATAAGATATGAACCAACCGAATTTTACACATAAGACATATATTTTTATAAAACAGATTTAAATGACTTTTAATGGTATACATACTTTGACTATAATTGATTGAACTTTAATAAATTTTATATGAAAAAATATAATTCATTTTTGAAATTAGAATATAAAAACTATCATATGGTGATTTTTTTATTTTTTAACAAAGTTTTTTTTGATGAATAGTAAACAATACTGAATTTTAATTCAAAAATATTTTTCATATAAATTATTTATATGGTTAAATTTAATTTTTTTTGACATCCACTTTATTGAATTTTACTTATATTAATCCAATATAGGTTTTCTGAATCAGTTACACTTTGAAATTTAATATAAAAACATAGAAAACATTGAATGTTTATACTTTAGAAACATGCATTGTGGTCCCATCTATGGGGATTACATTTAAATTAATTTATTAAATTTATTTGTTATGAATTTGGAAAAATGGATTCAATATTATTAATCATAATAATTTAAAATTCCTAGTAATTTCAACTTTGTTTTTGAAACCAAATATTTGTGAATATGATTTATATTAATTGCAACGATTAAGATTAAAATTTTCTTAATAACAGACTAAACCTTAAACTTAAGGGAAACATTACAAAAAAATTTCAAAAAAATCATTAATACATATTTATACCCAACACCCTATTTTATTAATTTTTTACCGTTATTGGATCCACTTTCAATGATAAAAACTTGTGTGGAATTACCTTTCCCACAAATTACAAGAATGCCACTCCCCCTCCACTATAAAAATGTAGTCACCCTCCCACATATTCAAACCTTTAAATAATATTTAGATCAAAAGAAATCTTCAAATATAACTCTTGAACATCCCTACCCTCAACATATAAGTATAAAAATGGGAAGAAATCCATCCATGGAAGTCATTTGGTGTAAACTAAAAGAAGTTACCTAAATAAGAGGTAACATCCTTCCTCAACCTCTTTAGTTTGATTTATTTCATCACTCATTAAATTTTTCTTATTCTATGAGTATATAACACATTAAATATCCTCAATATACATGGAATTTTTAATTACGATTGTTAGATATATACTTACACACACATCCCTCTAACGGGTAACAAAAATAGCGTTTATGTGTACGACAAACTATTGTCTCACCAAATGATGTCATTCATTTTTCCATTACAACCATTAATTGTTGAGAATTATGATAGAAATGATGATTATATCTAAAATTTATAATTATTATTATGTGTTTATGATTATTTAATTCTTATATATAACATAAATTTATAATTTCCATTTTGTGGGAATACGATAACATCGTTTTGGGAGAGGTGGACTTCCGCATCCTCAAAGTGATGTGATTCGTTCACACATTACATGGAATGTATAACGGGTGGGTTTAATTAAAAATATGTGACCCAATAAATATATTTATGATATTAATTACATAATTAAATTTCTGGAAATATAATATATCTTATTATTTATTACCCTCTCACACACTTATAAAGTGATATCATCGTTTGTGGATGTGTGGAATACCACCATCTCAACACAATGTGATTTCTTTTATATCCCAATAATTATATATATAAATACATATTATTACATATAATTGTATTTATGATATATTTTTTTCATTATTTAAAGATTAATTTTACATACCTTCTTTCCATAATGATCATTGAATGTTGGGAATGTTACACTTCTGTACGTACTAGCTATCATCTCCATGATTTCAACACTGGTTCATATTTCATAACAATATTTAATGATTCGTTTTAGAAGTATATTTTTGGTATAAATATTATAATTATGTCATTATTATTATTCTATAGTTGTTATAGAATAACTCATTTGACCATAGTGTACCAACCAAGGCTGTTTTTTGAACATAAATCAAATTTGGAGAAAAGACATCACATGAACATAATTGTTTAAGTAGTAGTACACAACATGGTAATTGGTGAAATAAAATAAATGAAAAAAATAAAAAATGTTCTAAGGTATGTATATAATTAATGATAGTTTATTATTCTGAAATATAAAGACACAACTGTCTAGTCAGACTCAAGGAAATGGATTTTCATTTCACTTTTTACATATATGAGATAAAAGTCATATTAACGACTTACATATTTTGTGTGGTGTATATACTATAAATTTTGATATATTATATAATGAATTATTTTATCTTCATAGTATTGATATATTTAATTTTATTTTATTCTTTCATGATACTTATGATTCAACTATTTCAATGTGATACGGGATACATTGGAATGTTTAATGATCTATTACTATTGATGACAATTTTAAACAATACATATTTATCTTTTCCTAATAATGAATAATCATACATATTGGAAAAAATATATATAATTAAAAAATTTTCCTATTCAATGAACATAATAATTTTATGTTTATGCATCCATCAAGATAAAATTTAATGGAGTAGTGGTATACAATTAATTCAATTATGGAGTATACTGATTATAATCCATACATGGAAATAAGGTATACGGTTGGAAAATAAAATATCCCATGATGTGAGAAATAATTTTCAAAGTGTATATGTTTTAGAAATGTATATCCTCAGAAATAATTGTGAGATAAATGCACTTATGTAACTAAGTTTTAGAATGTACCCCAATTATATGAAATATTTTCAAGAGAATGACCACAAATCATTGAATTAATGTTGAGTTAAAAAAACATCCTTACTAATATGGAAAAATTGAATCAATATCCACTTTGATAATTGATTTTGATTTTGATACTAAATCCGATTAAATTAAATGAGTATGATACACTATACAAAGGAAACATGGTTCACAACATAAATAAGTCTCAAGTATTTAATGTTTAAGATTAAGAACCCTTGTGTCTTGAGTATCAATTTAGTAAAACCCCTTGAAGTGATGGACAATAATTTAAATTAAAATTAAATTATGGAAATATAATTCAATATATGATATCTCAAATAGGTAGTATATATATCACATAATATAAATTTGTTGCATAGTACCAAAGATGTCTCAATGAGTGTAATTTGAGATGAAATCACTTACCTCAGTCTAAATTCATTCTAAACGTTCACTAAATTACATGGATAATTTTTTTAAGTTCATTAAAATCAATACCAATAATATCATCCATATGAATAAACATTTACACTTTTCATTTCTAATCATCATATATATATATATATTAGTTCTTTTATAAATATATTCAACATCGTGCTTAAGTAATCATTACCGGTTTGAACTAGTTTCCTAAAAATGGTGTTCGTATTCATTATTTAAAAAAAAATCATATTAAAATATAATTAATGTAATTTCAATAGATGTTCTCTGACAGTTTTAAATTTACTATTTCATTCCATTATAGTTTTGGTTAGAAACCATAAAGTTGAAAAAGGTTCATGTTTTAGTGATTTTTAACAAAAAAAAGAGTTTTATTAATAATGGAGTCAACTAATTATATAAAAATACAAGAAAAAGGAAACTATTTACATATTTATATTATATTATTCAAGTAAATGATTTCTAAAATTTATCCATGATATAAATTCATAGTGTTTTTTAAGTAAGTTGTTAAACTGAATCAAACATGGACCTTCCATGACTAATGGATGATTACGTGGTGGTTTAGTTATAATATCAATATTAAAGAAGAATAAGGATCTTATTCAATGTTTATGAGTGTGTTATATCATAATTTAATATAATTATAAGAATAATTATTGGATTTCAAAATACTACACAATGAGAATAAAAATATTCCATCTTAGTTCGATTATTTTGAATGATTGAATTAACGACAATCATTTATTGATCATATCATTAATTGGTTATAAAATTAATCATAACGTAATTTTAATCATATAATAAAAATTATATTAATCTATTAATCATATTATTAGTACCATACATGAATTAAAGTAATGAAAAAATAAAAATAAATCATTCCATGGAGGCAGTAGTCCACACATATGCATGAGTAATGATTTTATTTCATATAAAATGGGAGAAATGTATATTTTTTATAATTTTTAAAATAAAAAATATTATACATATTATACATATTTACAAAATTAATCTTTAATACCATCAATAATCCACTGAAATTATAAAGGATGAATATCGAATTTGATACCATGTATGACATGCAACACCAAGCACATAAGGGAATATAATATCCCAAGACATTAAAACATATTTACAATATCAAATAAATTAAATCAACTATATATCTAGAAATTCACACTATACTGTGTTATCTATCCTTTCATATAAGAACAAGTCTCTTTGATAGCTTATGTTACACGCAAGGTATAGTTTTTCCAAAAAACAATATATTATTATAATATAATTTTTTAATATAATAACATATAACCCCGCTATTAAATTTGTAGATATAAAAAATATAAAATGACATATAAAAATATATGGTTTATAGAAATATGTATGAATTCATAGGTTACCATTTAATTATAAATGAATATATAAACAAATTTTATATAATGGGAATGTTTTTATAGAAAACTAGTTTTATTTTCATAAAGTTGTTTATCAATAATAAATTAAATTAATTACAATTAGCATGTGAAGATAATGTAATATATATGATATATATTCAATACATTATTTTTTACATTCATCCATTAAATTTTAAAGACATAAGACAAGAAAAAATCCAATTATATGGATAAGACATATATTTTTATAAAAGATGTTTTAATGACTTTTGATGGATTACCAACATTAAATATGAATGATTGAACTTTTGTAAATTTTATATGAAGAAATATAATTTATTATTGAAATAATAATATAAAAATTATCTTAGGGTGATTATTTTTATTTTTCAAGGATGTTCTATTTTTTATGAATAGTGAAAAAATACTAAATTATAAATCAAAATGATTTAATATATAATTAATTTATATGATTATATTTTATTGTATTTTTTTAAAGTTCAATTTGATTATGTTTACTTATATTAATCCTATTTAGGTTTTCTGAATCAATTATACATTAAAATTAAATATAAAAACATAGCAATAATTTGAATGTTTATAATTTAAAAACTTGAATTATGGTCCCATCTATGGGGATTAATTTTAAATTAATTTATTTCATTTATTGGTTTGGAATTTGGAAAAATGGATTCAATATTTTTAATAATAATAATTTAAAATTCCTAGTAATTTACACTTAGTTTTTGAAAAAAATATTTGTGAATATGATTAATATTAATTGCGACGATTAAGAAAAAAATTAGCTTAATAAAGGACTAAACCTTAAACATAAGGTTAAACATTACCAAGAAACATTACAAAAAGAAATTTTATATACAAAGTTATACTACATACTCCATTTTATATAACTTTTACCATTATTGGATCCACTTTCAATGAGAAAAATGTGTGTGGAATTCCCTTTCCAAAAAATTACAAGAATTCCACCCCCCTCCACTATAAAAAGGCAACCACCCTCCCACATATTCAAACCTATTAAATAATATTTGTATCAAACAAAATATTCAAAAATTACTCATAAACATCCATACTCTCAACATATAAGTATAAACATGGGAAGAAATCCATCCATGGAAGTCCTTTGGTGTAAACTAAAAGAAGTTACCTAAATAAGTGGTAACATCCTTCCTCAATCTCTTTAGTTTGATTTCTTTCATCACTCATTAAAATTTTCTTATTATAAGATAATATAATAACTTAAATTTCCCCAATATACTAGTAATTTTTAATTATTATTGTTAGATATATACTTACACACACTTCTCTCTAACGTGTAACAAACTTAGCAATGATGTGTACTATAAACTACTACCTCACAAAATGATGCCATTCGTTTTTCATTTACCGCCTTTAATAGTTGAGAATTATGATAGAAATGATGTTTATATATAAAATATATAATTATTATTATTTATTTATTCTAATGTAATTCTTCTATAGCAAATAACTTTATACTTTCCATTTTGTGGGAATACGATAACATCGTTTGTGGAGAAGTCGAATTCTGCCTCCTCAAAGTGATGTAATTCGTTCAAACATTACATGGATTGTATAATGGGTGGGTTTAATTAAAAATATGTGAACCAATATATATATATATTATTATTATTAATGATATAATTAAATTTATGGAAATATAATACATCTTTTTATTTATTACCCTCTCACACACTTAAAAAGTTATATCGTTGTTTGTGGATGTGTGGACTACCATCATCTCATCACAATGTGATTCCATTTACATCACAATAATTATATATATATTTAAATATTATTACATATAATTTTATTTATGATATATTGTTTTATTATTTAAAGATTAATTTCACCTACCTTATTTACCTAATGATAATTGAAAGGTGGGAATGTTAATCATGGGTACGTACGAGCTATCATCTCAATGATTGCAACGTTGGTTAATATTTCATAACCATATAAAATGATTGGGTTTAAAAGTATAAATATTGTATATATATGATAATTATTTCATGATTATCATCCAATAGTTGTTATAGAATGAACCAATTGACCATAGTGTACCAACTAAGGCCGTTTTTCGAACATAAATAGAATTTGGTCTAAAAACATGACTTGAATATAATTGTTTAATTAATAGTACACAACATGGTTATTAGTGAAATGAAGTAAATGAAAAAATGAAAATTTTTCTAATGTATGTATATAATTAATTTTAGTTTATTATTATGGAATATAAAGTCACAAGGGACAATTTAGACTCAGGGAATAGATTTTCATTTCACTTTTTACATATGTGAGATAAAAGTCATATTCAAGACTTACATATTTTGTGTGTTTTATCTACTAAAATTTTTGATATATTATATCATGAATTATTTTATCTTCATACTATTTTAATATTTAATTTAATTTTATTCTTTCAGGATACTTATGATTCAACTATTTCAATGTGATATGAGACACTTTGGAATGTTTAACGATTGACTACTACTAATCATGGTTTTAAAAAATACAGATTCATCTCTTCCTAATAATTAGTAATCATACATATTGGAATAAGAAATATATATATATATTTAAAATTGTGTTCTATTCAATAAACATAATAAACTTATATGTATGCATCCATCAAGTTACAATTTTATGGAGTAGTGGTATAAAATTAATACAATGATGGACTATACTAATCATAATCCATCCAAAGAAATAAGGTGGATGGTTGGAAAATAAAAAAACCCATAATGTGAGAAATAATTTTCAAAGTGAATATATTTTAGAAATGTATATCCTCAAAAATAATAGTGAGATAAATGCATTGATGCAACTAAGTTGTAGAATGTACCCCACTTATGTGAAATATTATCAAGATAGTGACCACAAATCAATAAATTGAATTTGAGTTAATAAAACAGTATTTCTAATAGGTAAAAATTGAATCAATATCCACTTTTATAGTTGATCATGATTTTTATAACAAATATGACTAAATTAAATAAGTATGATACACAATACAACATGGATGTAGTTCACAACATAAATAAGTCTAAAGGATTTAATGTTTATGATTAAGAACCCTTGTGGCGTGAGTATCAATTTAATAAAAACCCCTTGAAAGAGATGGACTACAATTTAAATTAAAATTAAATTATAAAAATATAATTCATTATATGATATCTCAAATATGTGGTATATATATCACAAAATTTTAATTTGATGAATAGTATCAAATTGTCTCAAGGAGAGAAATTTGATATGAAAACACTTACCTCGATCCAAATTCATTCTGACCATTAACTAAATAAAATTGACAATTATTTTAAGTTCTTAAAAATCATTACTAGGAATATCATCCATATGAATAAACATTTACACTGTTCATTTCTAATCATCATATATATATATATATATTAGTTCTTTTATAAATATTTTTAACCCCGTGCATAAGTAATCATTATCGCTTTCAACTAGTTTCATAAAAATGGTGTTTGTATTAATTATTTATAAAAAATTCATTATTAAAATATAATTAATGGAACTGAAATAGATGTTCCCTAACAGTTATAATGTTACAATTTCATCATATGATAGTTTTGGTTACAAACTATGAAGTTGAAATAGGTCAATGTTTTAGTGATTCTTACCAAAAAAGGAGTTTTATTAATTAAGGAGTAAAATAATTATATAAAAATACTAGAAAAACGATACTATTTAATTATTTATGTTTTATTATTATAATAAATAATTTCGAAATTTTATTTATGATATATATTCATAGTATTGTTTTTGTTAGTTGTTAAATTGACTCAAACATGGACCTTCCATGACTAATGGATGATTATGAGATGGTTTAGTTGTAATATGAATATAAAAGAAGAATAATGATCTTATTCAATGTTTATTATTTTTTTATATTAGAATTTAATATAATTAAACCGTAATTAATGTATTCCAAAATACTACATAATGCAAATAAAAATATTTCTTCTTAGTATGATTATTTTAAATGACTGAATTAACAATGATCATTTATTGATCATATCATTAATCGGTAATAAAATTTATCATAAAATTTTTTTAATCATATTATAAAAATTATATTAACCCATTAATCCCATTATTAGTACCATTCAAGATTGAAAGGAATGAAAAAATGAATATAAATCATTCTATGGAGGTAGTAGTCCACACATATGCATGAGTAATGATTTCATTTTATATAAAAATGAATAAATGTATATTTTTTATAATTTTAGAATATAAAAAATATCATACATATCATAAATATTTACTAAATTCAACATTAATACCATCGGTAATCTCCTGAAATTATAAAAGAAGAATAACGAATTTGATACCATGTATGAAACGCAATACCCATCACATAATGGAATATAATAACCCAAGACATTACAATATATTTACAATATTAAAAAATTAAATAAATTATATATCTTGAAATTCACACAATAATTTGTTTTCTATCATTTTACACAACAACAAGTCTCTTCAATAGCTTATGTTACACGCAAGATTCTGTTTTACTAAATAACAATATTTTATTAAAATATTATTTTTTAATATAAAAAGATATAACCTTACCATTAAATTAGTAGATATAAAAAAGAATAACTAACATATAAAATTATATGGTTTATACAAATATAATATTAATTCATAGGTTAATATTTAATTGTAAATTAAAATATAATCAAATTTAATATAATGGGAATGTTTTTATAGAAAACTGGTTTTATTCTCATAAAGTTGTTTAACCATAATATATTATATTAATTACTATTAGAATGTTAATTTAATGTAATATATATGATATATATTCAATATATTATTTTTTACATTCATCCAATAATTTGTTTAGAGATAAGATAAGAACAAACCCAATTTTACACATAAGACATATATTTTTATAAAAGAGGCTTTAATGAATTTTAATGGAGTACCTACATTAAATATGAATTATTTAACTTTTGTAAATTTTATAAGAGAAAATATAATTCATTTTTTAAATTTTTATATAAAAATTATCATAGGGTGAATTGTTTTATATATCTATGAAATTCCATTTTTCTGAATAATAGTGAAAAAATACTGAATTTTAATTCAAAATGATTTTCTATATAATTTATTTATATGGTTAAATTTTATTTTATATTTTGTTTTAAAGTTAAATTTGATGAATTTTACTTATATTAATCCAATTTGGATTTTCTGAATCAATTACACTTTGAAATTGAATATAAAAACATAGAAAAAATTTAAATGCTTATACTTTAAAAACCTGTATTGTGGCCCCATCTATATAGATTACTTTTAAATTAATTTATTACATTTATTTGTTAGGAATTTGAAAAAATGGATTCAATATTATTAATCATATTAATTTAAAATTCCTATTAATTTCAAATTATTTTTTGAAAAAAAAATATTTGTGAATATGATTAATAATAATTGCGACGATTAAGAAACAAATTAGCTTAAGAAGAGGAAAAAATTTAAACTTAAGGGAAAACATTACCAAAAAAATATTCAAAAATAAATTTTATATACAAATTTATACCCTATAATCCATTTTTAAGAAGTTTTACTATTATTGGATCCACATTCAATGAGAAAAACGTGTGTGGAATTCCCTTTCAAAAAAATTACAAGAATGCCACTCCCCCTGCACTATAAAAGGTAATCACCCTTCCACTTATTAAAACCTATAAATACTAATTGGATCAACAAAAATCTTCAAAAATAACTCATAAACATACTTAAACTCAACATATAAGTATAAACATGGGATGAAATCCATCCATGGAAGTCCTTTGGTATAAACTAAAAGAAATTACCTAAATATGAGGTGACATCCGTCCTCAAGCTCCATAGTTTGATTTATTTCATCACTCATTCAATTTTTATTATTCTAGGATTCTATAATAACTAAAATATCCTCAATTTAATTGGACTGTTTAATTATTATTGTTAGATATATACTTACACACACTTCCATCTAACAGGTAACAAACTTAGCATTTATGTGTATGACAAACTACTGCCTCATAAAATGATGTCATTCATTTTTCCTTTACCACCTTTAATAGTTGAGAATTATGATATAAATTTTGTTTATATCTAAAATATATAATTATTATTAAGTATTTATGCTTATGTAATTCTTCTATGGCACATAAATTTACACTTTCCAATTTGTTGGAATACAATAACATCGTTTGTGGAGCGATGGACTTCCGCCTCCTCAAAGTGGTGTGATTCGGTCACACTTTACATGGAATGTATAATGGGTGAATTTAATTAAAAATATACGACCGATATTAATTACATTATTAACTTTCTATAAATATAATACATATTTTTATTTATTTCCCACCCACACACATAAAAAGTGATATCGTTATTTGTGGATGTGTGAACTACAACCATCTCAACACAATGTGATTCCTTTTATATCACAATAAATATATATATATATATAAGTACATATTATTACATCTAATTGTATTTATGATATATGTTTTCATTATTTAATGATTAATTCCACCTACCTTATTTCCGCAATGATCATTGAAAGGTGGGAATGTTACTCATGGGTACGTACAAGTTATCATCTTTATGATTGCAACATTAGTTCATATTTCAAAACCATATTTATTCATTAGTTTTAAATTTAATATTGTTGTATAAATATGATAATTATGTCATGAGTATTATGATATAGTTGTTATAGAATGACCCATATGACCATAGTGTACCAACTAAGGCCGTTTTTTTGAACATTAATCAAATTTGGTCAAAACACATGACTTGAACATAATTGTTTAAGTATTAGTACAAAACATTGTAATTAATGAAATAAAATAAATGATAAAAATGTAAAATTTTATAAGGTAAGTACATAAATAATGTTAGTTTATTATTCTACAATATAAATACCCAAGAGTCAAGTCAGACTCAAGGAAATTGATTTTCATTTCAATTTTTACATATGTGAGATAAAATTCATATTCACGACTTACATATTTTTTCTGGTGTATCTAGTATATATTTTGATATATTATATCATGTATTATTTTATCTTCATAGTATTTATATATTTAGTTTTATTTTATTCATTCATGATACTTATAATTCAATTATTTCAATGTGATATGGGACACTTTGGAATGATTAATGATTCACTACTACTAATCACAGTTTTAATATCATCAGTTTTAGTTTTTTATTAGTGCTTCAAATATACTAATACAACAAGTGATGTTGGCATATGTGAGGGGGTTCACAGCAATAAAACATTCTATTAAAGGACCCTTTATCAGTGCTTTTTTATGCACTGTTATAGGGTTCCTTCAACAACTTTTTTAGTGCTGTTATTGGTTGGATTTTAAGAGATCTTAAAAAACTATTAAAAATATGAAAAAATAATTATGTTTTCAAAACCCCCCCAACACTACATTTCTCAATGATTAAGGACCCTTTTTAATGCTTTTATCTACAAGATCCTCTGTCATACACCACAACCCCCATCCTTGGTATTAGAAGGCTGCTGTGAATACATGTGCGCACATAGATTTGATTATAGGGGATCCTGTATGCGACTAAATTTTGTTTACCACTATGCCATGCATATTTTATTATATATTTAATAACTTTTCAATTTAGTTTTACATATTTTTAAATGTGTGATATATATATATATACAATTATAATTTTTAAATATATTATACATTAATATTCATTTATATATATTAGAAGATATATGTGTGTGTGTGTGTATTTGTGCGTGTTTATTAATACACACACATATGTATATATAAAAATTATTTGTACATATTATTTCATTTTTTTAATGTAAATAAAATGGATAATATTTTATTTTAAAATTAATTAATTTATAAATAATTATTTTTTATATTTAAAAATAAAATATTATATAAATTTGATTATATATGTATTTATACATGTGATTTATTATATTTAAATATAAAATAATGAATTTATTTAATTATAAATTAATGAAATTGTGTATAATGATAAAATTTCAAAAGAATAATATCAATTTGAATGTAAAAGAGGAGAATAAATGTTGTCCCCAATGAAAAATGACAAAAAGGCCCCTTTAGGTGAGGCTGAAAAGCAATCCAATGTTACAAAATCGGGGTACCCCAAATAACAACACATTATTGGAGGCCTTATGAGCCTATTTGGAACTAAAAAAACAGTTATTGATGTACCCTTAGTCAATTTGGCATAGATCTAATCACATGATTCTATTTGATATGTGGTAGAGGCCAAATGGACACCAGGATCAAAAGTTATGGTTGCTTGATGTTCGACTTAGGTTTTCATCTTAATTTAGAACTTTAATTGATTTTTTTAGATTTATTATCATTATATTGTTTCTATAAGACTATTAATCAATAATAATTATATAATAATTCATTAAAATATTTTTAAATTATTTTATAATACATTTTCACTAAATATCTTATATATTAAGTGTAAATTCATATTTAGAATTATCTAAAACATATCTAAAAAATATATAATATATTCAATTCAATATAAATATAAATATATATTAATATATTATTATTTTAATGAAATATTGTTTTTAAATATACCCTTTATCTGCACTAGTTAAAAATCACGGATAAAGGGGGTCTTTATCAGCACTTCTAAAAAAGTGCTTATATCGACACACCCTTTGTAACTAATTATTACATATGCTGATAAAGTTCCACCATTATTTTCACTTTTTACGAAGTAAAGACAAACACCCCCTTTGTTAGTGCTTTTTTAAGCCCCAAAAATGGACTCCTTTAACAGAGCTTTTTTAGCACTATTAATGAACCCGTTAACATCCCTGAAATAAGCAATGTTAAAAACCACCTTTTACAATTTTGTCCGTAGCACTGAAAAAAGGGGTCTTTAGCAAAGCATTTATTTAGCACTATTAAATACCTAGTTCGTAATAAACTGAGTTTGTAGTAATAATTTTTCTCAAGAATGTTTTTAGTGATCTTATGATGGTATTTTAAATCACTGGGGCATACTTTATTCATGTGAACCTAATTTCGTTCATAATTTATACATACATCCACTTTGACAATTAATATCCAGATTCATTCATTCTTCATGATATTTTGAGTTTTAACATTAATTATTTCATTTAATGGGATTCACACATAATGTAACAGAAGTAGAAATGGATTTGTTAACCTAATTTCTTTTAATTGGGTTATATTACTTCCTCATTGATGTTAGTATTATAATATTATGCCTGTAATCACCTTTTCACTAACATTTATTTTATTTCCACTAATATTATGTTGATTTAAATTTGACACTCATAATATATTTATTGATTGATTTTCATGTGAATATTATAGTCCTTTCAAGGGTTTACATCACAATATCATTCTGTTTAGGATTGTTTGTAATATATTCTCAATTAGAGGAAATTATTTGATCGTCATTTAGTAAAACTTTTCATTTTTTATCTTCTAGTTTTTAATAATAATTTTCAAGTAATAGTACCATTTTTCTACTCTTTAGTAGTCAAATTGTTTTATTTTTTTAAGATAATATGACTTCGTTTCTCTCTTTATCCAGAGAACCACTTTTCTTAAAAAGAAAACTTGTTTTGTAAAAAGTTCTTAAACTTTTATTTTTAACCATTCCAAAATAAATTTTAATGAAAGTTTTAGCTTTTTTATCTTTTACTTAAGTTATAAAATGAATATTCTTGTATGTTTCTGGAAAATGAATTTTTTCTATCCTTTTTACCATGAAAAATGAATGTTATTTAAAACTCATACGACATTTACATATTTACCCACCATTATTTCATCGAAGCATTCTTTGAAATTTTAAAATATTAAATTTAAAATAAAATATTTTAAAAGTGATTTTTAATGAAATGTTTTTGAATCGATTTACTTAACAATAATATATTTTACTCAATAATTATTTTAAAGTAATTTTTTATTTCATCATTGACAACAACCCTGTATTTTATTACACATTGGATATTTTGTACCAATAAAATTATTATCCTTCATATGGATGGTTTATGATTTATTTTTCCAAGGATTGTATTTATATTAACTTAATTGATTGTTTTATTAGTTACCTTGAAATATTAAATTTTGTATCATCATTATGCAATAATTTTACCCTAATTATCCATATCATTTGTCAAGGACTTTATAATTTCTTAAACAGTTTATCATTTTAACATAAGGTTTTTACTTTGACATGTATTTTATTTTATAGAGAAATATTGATAAATCAACATTCTTTAATCAATATGGATATTTGATAAAAAAAATTAATTATATATATGAAGAATGCATTAGATATGTATGACATAGTTGGGGTCAAATTATTGATATCCCCTCTTTGCAGCGGTTGTCCCATGAGATATATTAGTTTAGAAAATTAGATGGGTTTCTACCCGATATACTAAACTTTATTTTGATTAGTCTTGATTGTAATGTTTCCATGTACATAAGAATCATGTAATCCAATAATTAATAATTTCCATAATTTATAATCACTTATTATTCATCCATTATATTTTTCATAAATATATCTATGTATACATTTAATTCTCATTTTATTGATTAAATATAATGTGTTTCAATTATTTTCAATTCTATATTGTAATTTAATTATCTAGTTAGTTGAAGGGAATTTGTTTCTAGATATTATATTGTTATACTATTTATATACCTCATTCTTAGTTTTTTTTATTAAATGGTATGTGTGTTCAGTTATTTACCATACCATATTTTCTATTCTGATGGATTTATTATTGCTTCCACTATATTATACCCTTACTGAGAATTTAATTGCACCCCTAGTTTTTTTTTCGTTCTCATGGATTTCCAAAGGTGTAATGATAATGTTATAAATGATATTATAGATGTAATAGAGTTATTATCCTTGAATGAAAAAGAATTATGGTGTACTTATTTTATTCATTTATAATACAAGACCCATGTATGTATCTAGTCTATCAAGACTACTTAAATATTCAGTCCTTTGGGACTTTATTCCTTATAATCTTGTCAAGGTAATGATAGCATGACACTGGGTTCGGGTATTTTGGAGAAAGGGATCTATAGTTGCTATCAGATTAATGTTATAAGGAACCTTGTGAACTAGATTTAAGAAAACATAGATTATGTAACATATCCTTAAATTTTAATTTTATGATGATTATAGAAGAAAAACCTATAATTTTTTATAGTAGAGATTATGTTGGTCTTTCTAGAAATACATCTCTATCTAGATACTAAAAGTGTAAGTGGTTCTAGAATATATGTACCTAGGAGTAAAAACTCATAAAAGGACCATCGGGCTTGAATTGAGAAAAACATGGTACATAAAAAAGGGATTTACTATGCACCTGGTTTGACACTCCTAGGGGATACTCTTAAGATAATTAAAATCTTCATTACAAACCATTTCTAAGGATTTGAATATGAGATGAAAATGAATAACCTAGTTATATCCTAAGGTGTTTTAGATTATTAATAATGTGTTGTGATTTAGATATTCTATAAATGACCATTTTATTTTCTCACTACGACTATTGATACAAAAACTATGGTTTTTGGTTTTAGTAAATGACTTCCTCTAAAGGATAAAGTCTAGAACAATGTACTACCTCTATGTATATATATGGAGGAAGTATTTATGTATTGATGTTTTACTAAAAATCATTGTGTATAGGTTATATAATGATAAAACATCAAGGTTTTTCATTATATTTAATAATATGGGTTTTGAAGAGGAAAATATGTATGTTGGGTGACAACCCATCAAATCCATCTATGAAAAAGGTATTGAACATATCACCGAATGATGATAGGGGGTTAATCTCCTCCACTGACCAATGAATTTTGACATTTAATCTAGTTGAAAATATAATGAATAAATATTAATAATGAAATAGAATTATCATTTTGTAGGTTTTTAGATTAATGTATTAACCATTTTGGTTTTATTGAATAGTTAGAGACAAATATTTAGAATTTTCACTCTTTAATGGACCATACAATCCATTAATATTTTATTTTAGCACTTCTGGATTCAAAGTTAATTTTTTTGAAATCTATTTCATGATGTAATTGATGAATTACAAATTGATCATGGTAAAAAAAGAAATAAAATGGGGTTTATTGGAATATATCAAGTACATTTTCTGATATTCTTGTTCAATAAAATAAAACCTCAACATTATAAAAGGTATCTGAATATAATTTTTTGACATAATACCTTAATTTTTATTGAACCAATGTTTTCCTAAATCATATCAAATTTATGACTTTGGGGCATTAAGTTTCCTTTGATCATTCAAATGATGATAACCGATGACCATAATCACTCCCTATCAATATTTAAACTTTTCCTCAATGTATGTATCTCTACATTCAACTAATATTCTATTAAATAGACACCTAGTTATATGTTATTCCATGTGAGCGTGGACCTCCATATTATACATTTTTATAATATTTTTCTGAACCCTTATCATGATGTGGGATTTCAAAATAGGAAATATCAAACAATATATTATCAATATTGATCTTAAATTACACGGACAGAATTTATTTAAGGTGTGGATAATGTAATGATACAAAATTATAAAGTAAGAACATTATATTCGATAACATGTATGAAATACAACCCACACACATAAGGTAATACAAGATCCCCAGACCATAAAATATATTTACTATTTTAAATAAATTCATTCTATAAAATGCATTGAATGAACCCAATATTGAGTTATCTTGCATCGCACACAACAATGAGTTTGTTCCAAATCTGACATTACAAACATGATATATTTTACCAAAAGAACAATATTTTATTACTATATTATTACGTAACATAATAAGTTAAAACCTATCTATTTAATTAGTAGTTATTAAAATTATTAATTAAAATAATAAAATATATGGTCTACATTTTTATTTGATTAATTCATAGGTTACCAATTATGTATAAATGAAAATATAAACAAATTGAATATAAAGGGAATGTTTTAATGAAAACTACTTGTATGCTAACAAAGCTATTTTATCCTAATAAATTAAATTAATTCCAATTAGTGAGTGATATTAATGTTATATATATGATATATATTGAATAAATTATTTTTGACATTCATTTAATTGGTTTCATTTGAATAAGATAATAACAAACAAAATTTTACACATAAAAACCTATATTTTTAGCAAAGAAGTTTTACCATATTTTAATTGAGAACCTACATTAAATAGGATGTTAGACATTTTTATAAATTTTCAATGTCAAAATAATATTTATTTTTGGAATTGGAATATAAAAATTATCTTAGGGTGAATTTTTGGTATTTTTCTATGAAGGTTCATTTTTTGGGAATAGTGAAACAAATACTAAATTTTAATTCAAACCATCATAATCCTTTGAAGATTTTTTCATTAAACACTAATACAAAACAGGGATTATCTAGAACTATGGATTTAACAGTGCCAACTAAAAACATTGTTAAAGAACCTATTTTTCAGCACTACGAAAAAGCACTGTTAAAGGGGTTTTTTAACAAAGCTACAAAACATTGTTAAAGGGGACCTTTATCCATTATTTTTTAATATCATTGATAAATGATGTATATTATTTGGGCTTGTAATAAAGAGTTGATAAAGGGGGGATTTATCAGTGATTTTCTTGAAGCGATGATAAAGACCCCCTTTATCAATGCTTTTTTACAAGCGCTAATAAAAATATACTTCAAAAAAAATTATATTTCATTAAAAATACAATATTAATATATAAATATATTTACATTGATATAAATATAATATATATTTTTGAAATATGTTTTAGATAAGGTAAATAGGTATTGAAACTTAATATATAGGATACTTAATGTAAATTTCATATAAAATAACTAAATAATATTTATAATTATTAATTTCCTTATTATTACCAAGTAATAGTCTTATAATATAAATTTAAAGATTTAAAAAATTAAATGTTAATCAAAGATCTATAATAATTTGAAAATGATTGAAAACATAAATCAAACATTAAACAACCATAACTTTTGATCCAAGTGTCTGTTTGGGCTCTACCACATTTCAAATTGAAGCCTCTGAAGAGCTTTACACCATGGTGACTAAAGATAAACCCTCCATTACTTTTCTCAAGGCTAAAAAAGCTATAATGTTTCTAAAAATGTTTTTTTAGTCATGGTGCCTGATTTTTTAACATTCGATGGATTTTAAGCCACATTTATCAGTGTCATTTTTTCCTTTTTCAGTGGGGAATGAATTTATTCATAGGTATTACCTTCATATTGATATTATGGATTTTTAGTTTTTTGATTTTATATAATTTTATTTTAATTATAAGAAAATATATAACAATATATATGTATATTTTAATACATTCACACATAAATATTTAACTTTGTTAACAAATAATTAAACATATTTACTTGTAAAATAAATTTCTTAATAAATATACATATAAAAGAACTTATATATAAATTTATATATAAATATATATATAAATTCTTGATAAAGATGTGAAGAAATATTTATAAATGTATAGATATATAATAAAATATAAAACAAAATTGTATAGTAGAGTGGTAAAGTCGCAAATATGTAATTTGGATGTCTACGGTTTGAAAATGACTGGATGTAGGGACACGCGTGATAGGCTTGGTGTGGGAAGCGTAAATAAAGTTGTGGGTGAAGCATTAATAAAGGGGTGCGGGGTGGGAATTGATGATAATGTAGGGCAGGTGGGTGTGGGAACTTTTTATATATACCAATTATCATCTGGATCTTTATCAGTGATTTTTTATCACTGCTAAAGGCCCCTTTTAACAATGATTAAAAAAGTGCTAACAACGGGGGGCCTTTAATAGTGCTAGAAAATGAACTGATAATGCTCCCATTTAACAGTGCTTTTTTAGCGCTGTTAAAGGGGGTTCTTTAACAAAACTTTTTTAGAACTGAAGAGTGTATCAGGATTTTAACTATTTTTCAATTATTAACACCTTTCTAGCTCTTTTAAATGAAGATTTTGTATGAGGGAAAAGCCTGCATTGTTATTCTGTCTTTGGGATTGATTTTAAATTAATTTCAATTACTTCTCTGACAAGAATTTGAGAAAATGGATTAAATATTTGTAATAAGAATAATTTTTTTATCTAATAAAGTAAATATAGTTTTAAAAATAAAATTAGTGAAAGTTAATAAAATTAATTACAAAAATCAAGGCAAAAAGTAGTATAAAAACAGACAAGATCGTAAACATACGGTCAAAAATGACATACAAACAAGTCAAAAAACGATTTTATGACCATATTTCAAGCATATACTCCCTTTTATATAAATTATACCATTATAGGATCCACCTATGTGGGTTTAATCCCCTTTTAAAAAATTCTCAAAAAATCCAGTCCACTACAAAAAGGTACTCACAACTCCTACTTTTCACAAATATCAAGAAAATTTGTCTTAGTAAATATCCAACCAAATAAATAAGGAAAATCCCTCCACTAAATATAGATGTATAGCCTTAGGTATAAATTCATCCATGGAATCCCTTTGTTTCAATCAAAAAATAGTTACCTAAATAAGATGTAACATCTTTCCTCAAGCCCTTTAGTTTTATTTCTTTCTAAACTCCTTAAATTCTCCTTATTCTATGATAATATAAAAATTCCTTTAACCTAAATATAAATATATATTTTTATTATAAGGTTTATAACTATACTAAAACACATATCCATCTAGTGGGTAAGAAACATAGCATTTATGTGTACGATGATCTACCGCCTCACAGAACAATGCCATTATTTTTCCCTTTTCCACCTTTCAATGATGGGAATTATGATGGAAAATAGTTTATATATAACATGTATGATACATATTAATTATTTATTCTTTTATAATTATATTATAATACATACCGTAATAATTTTAATTTTTTGGAATATGATATCATCATTTGTGGAATTATGGATTATCATCTCCTTAAAGCGATGTGATTTATTTACACTATACATTAAATGTATAAATGATAGTTTTAATTAAAAATATAAGACGTAAAAAATAAATTTTCTATTAACTAAATAATTTCCTTTATGTAAATATAATATGTCATTGTCTTTATTACCATTTCACATACTTAAAAAGTGACAATGTCATTCATGGATGTGTGGACTGCCACCTCTTCGACATGATGTGATTCATTTTACACCCCAGAATTATATATATAAGTAAATATGATTAAATAATAAGGTATTAATGATATAATGGTAATTATGGAAACATTAATGTTACTAACCTACATTTCATAATGTTCATTAAAAAATGGGAATGTTACTCATTGGTACATACGACCAATCATCACCATGATTGTAACGTTGGTTAATTTTTCATAACCATATTTAATTATTGGTTTTAAATGTATAATAGATATATGAATTGGATAATTATTTCATGATAAGTATTCTATATATGTTATATAATGACCCCATTTACCATATTTTACATATTATAGTTTTATTTGATATATAAATCGAATTTGGTCAAATCACCTGACGTAAACTTAATTTTTTAAGTAGTTGTCTACAACATAGTAGTAAGTGAAATAAATGTAATGTTAAAAATTAAAAAGGGTATAAAGAAATTAAATAATTATCATAAGTTTATTATTTAGGAATATAATGACACATGAGACTACTAAGACTCAATTTAAGCAATTTCATCTCATTTATTACATCGGTCAGATAACTGTCACATACACCACATTCCAATTTGGTGTGGTATATCTACTGTGCATTTTCATATATTATATCATGAATTATTTTATATTCATGGTAATTATATATTTATGTTAATTTTTTCTCTCATTATTATTATGATTTAAATGTTTCAAAGTGGTGTGGGACACATTGTAATGTTTAACGATTATTTCACTTACGAATGTTTTTAATGATCTTATGATGGCATTTTAATTATTTGAGGAATAATTTATTATTGTGAACCTAATTTATTACATATGGTGTACATACTTCTAAATTGACATATAATGTCATTATTCATTCAATTTTCATGATATTTTGATTTTGATTTATAATTATTTCATTTATGTGATTTACACATATTGTAACCCAAGTGGAAAAGAATTTCATGACCCGATTTCTTTTAATTGGGTTGTATTACTTCCTTGTTATTGTTAATATTCCATGATTATGACTTTAAAAAAATTTCACTATATATTTTTTTATGTCATCATTTTTATGTGGATATTAATTTTACATTCCTAATATACCCATTGATTTATTTTTCACATCAATGTTATGGTCTTTTCTGGGGTTTACATTATAATCTCATTTTGATCTAGATTGTTTATAATTGAATTTACATTAGAGGAAATCATTTGATCTCCATTTAATAAAATTGTTAATTTTATTATCCTCTATTTTTTAATGACATTTTTCAAGTAATAGTACCATTTCCACTCTTTGGTACTCAAATTTTTTTAGAAAATTTTTTCAATAAAACACGACATTATTTCTCTCAATAGTCAGAGGACTTATTTTTTCTTAAAAACCTCATTTTCTAAGAATTTTTTCGAAAAATATTTTTAACCACTACAAAATGATTTCTGAAATAAATATTTACCTTTTTTCCCTTTTACCAATGTTTTCAAAGGAATACTCTTGTCATTTTCTAAAAAAGAATTTTTTTCTCGCCTCTTTCCAACACAAAAGAGAATTTATTTTTTCCCTATATGACATGCTTGGATATACCTGCTATCATTTCATCAGAAATTAATTTCATGTTTAAAAGGACTTTTTTTTAATGAAAATTAATTTAAAAGTTATTTTCAAAGATATTTTTTTCAAAGGTTAAAAAAATGATATTTTTCTCATGAAAACATTTAATGTTCATTTTATATTTTTTCAATGAAATCAAAACATTATTTTTCTCCACTTACGATATTTTATATTGATATTTCCATATCCTTCTAATGGATGGTTTATGGTCTATTTTAAAAAATATAATATTGGAATTCACTTCATTTATTAATTTTTTAGTCTCCGTAAAATATTCAATTTCCTATAATCATCAAACATTGTATTTACCTAAATTATCTGTATCATTTATCTTAGGTATGTTTATTGCCCAAACCATGTATCATTTTTACATACACTGTTTAATTTGATAGTTATTTTATTTTATAGTGAAATATAGATTAATTTTATTCTGTATTAAATATGGATACTTAATAAGGCACATTGTTCAATCGATATATGAGGTGTCACAAACCAATCCCAGGTCGACCCTGAAATGGTCAACAGAGCCGGTTGGCGGTATGGCCCGAAGTGAGTTCCCCATCCCCCGAGCTGGAAACTAGTTCCAGAAAACAAATTTTAACAATTGGGAATTATTGGCCACATAAAAAAAAGATAACCAAAAAAATAATGGCTTACGATAAAAATAAAAACTAGAAGCAGAAAGAAAATAAAACCGCACATACGTATACATGACCTTCCACGTCACCACCCAACTGTAGACTAACATTTCTACAATAATGAGAAACTCATCCATGTGATCCTATGAAATGGGACCCTATAACTGAAATGATAAATTAGGTGTGACCAAAAAAATGCTCAGTAGAGTTTCCAAGATATACCACATAATCCAAGAATCTCACTTCCCAAAAAATCTAATGACACAAGTTTGAAATAAAAATATAAAAGAATGGTTTTACCATTTTAAAATAATTTAATTTTTTTCATTTAAAAATCCAACACACTTTACATAACATTTCCAAAACCATTTTTCATTTTATATGAAAACCCCAAAACAAAATATACCGATGTTGGGATAAAGTCAAACATGTAAACAGTAGAAGATGGAAATAAACCAGTATAACAGATAGTCAGCAAGTAATGAAAAAAATTATATAACCATGGGTGGTCCTAAAAATACATAGAATACCCTTGGATGTACTCAGTGTAGAACCAAATTCCTATATATTGTGAAGCTCTTAAGCCTATAACCAACTGGACACCCTAAAAATAACAAAATCTAGTGGCAAAGCCCACCTGGCCTATCAATAAATCCAAGGGGTACCAACCCATCTAATCAAGGTTGATCAGAAACCATCACTTGATCTTCTAAAAGATTCCCAGTAACCCATGGTAGTAATAGTAATGTTGTGTAAGTAGTAGACCCTTGCACGTGTGACTCACAATACCATGTCGTCACCGCACTTTCCTACCCCAGACACAAACACTCTATACGATAACCCATAAACTAATATCTTCCTATAGAGGTGCCCGGAATATATATATATATATATATATATATATATATATATATATAAACACACACATACATATATCATGTCATCAAAGGTGCCAACCGGGCAGTCATGCCATAAAATAATTAAAACCTTTTGATACTTTTGTACAAAATATTAATGTTCTTAAACGGGATCACAGAAATCAAAACACTATATTTGGAAAGGATCAACAAACAATTTACACAAAGGATGAAATTTACAAATGGGACGTTACCTCAACGTAACTATAAATGTTACAAAAACATCAAACAAACGATGTTTAATATTTAATATGACAAATAGTACCTTATATACCAAAACACACACCAAATAATTTCTAAACTACCAAACCTACCTTTATCATTTTCAAACTCATGTCAAAATAGATTTCAAATAAAAATTAACATGAATTAAAGAACAAAATTAAATCATTCCTTAGAAAATGCCCAAGGGGAACCAACTTTATATGAAAACCAAAAATCATTTAAGCCACCGAGTTTTAAAGAGAAAACAATTTTTAAAGTTTCGGCTTTATTTGAAAACACATCCAATGGTAAACTAAAAATTTAAGATAAAATTTGGAACCCCTTTCCTCAAAGTAATCACATGATTTAAAAACCAAACCCAACCATGCAAAACATTTGGAAAATAATAAACAACCCCAATGGGGCCATAAAACCACCTTTACCTGAATTTTAACACACAAAAAATCTATATCATTTTCCAAACCAAATTCACCTACCAAAAAATATCATCACAACAATCAAAAAGAGAAAAACATTTCATAAAAGGCCTCCTTCTAATTTTAAAGAGAGAAAATATTTTCAATAGCCATCCTTAGTACCTCCAAAATACGCAATTCCCAAAAATCATAATAGAAATATATTTTTAATAAATTTAACCAACACTAAACTACCCCTCAAATAAAAAAATATATATCTAAGATAAGGGAATCATATTTTAAAAGTTTGATAACATTTTTTGAACCTAAATAAACAAATTCTGCATGACCACATATATGAATTTAAATCAAAAATACTAAATGCACCAATATAAATGCATTATTAAAGAGTAACATCAAAATCCATTTTTAAACCAATTCTAAAAACATATAAATGCTATACATGTCTAATTAAAGATATAACAATACTATAAATAAAATAATAAAATAAAATATATAGTAATTGAAAGAACCAAGCAGCCTAGAAATGCATTAGAAATGGAAAATAATAGATTCACCTACCTCAAACTTGTACGAATGTGGAAGAACCCTCAATGTATTGGATAAAAATGTCCCATAGAGAAATTACACCCCCAAGACAACTAAAAAAATGCACAGAACAACACCTGGGATTTTAGGGTCTTCCCAACTCCAAGAAACACACCCAAAAAGGAATAGAAAGGAATAAACCTATATAGAGGGTCATGAGAAGGGGGAATGCATCAGATAGGGAGGATAATGAAGTCAAATTGCATCAGGAAGGGAGGTCACTAGGTTGTGTTATACTAGTTGGGGCATGATGATAAGGGGAGATCACTGGAGCAGGATGGTCGAAAGCACACTGGGGGTCAGGTTCATGACTAGCTAGAGCAAAGGAGGGTAGGGGATCGGCTGGCCGGATCGGCTGGGGTGAGGGAGGTCAGTTGGAGAATGATGGAGCACAGAGGCGACGGTGCAGTTGGGCAGCACAAGGCCAAGGGCGTGGCTAGGTGAGTGGAATGGATGGGGTGAGGGCAGTGGTCGGGACCCAACTAGAGCGCGCTGGGGTGCAGGAGGCGATGGGAACCAGGGGGTCTGGGTGCAGCACACAGTGTGAAGGGGGCGACTTAGGTTTTTTTCATTTTATAATAATAATAATAATAATAATAATAACAACAACAACAATACCATTAATACAATAATAAAATTTTAATTTTAATTTTAATCATTTTTAAAAAACTATAACAATAATAATAATAATATTTAGAATAATAATAAAAACATAATAGTATTATTATTATCAAACATTCTTTTTAAATTTTATTTAATATATTTATCTTATTCCCATTTCATTTTATTTCTCATGCAATCATATTACTTATTATAAAAACTAGGAAACCACGTGATCATTGCATGACTTAATAAACCATTTTCAAGTTTCGCTCCTCAACCCAGACCACTTGGGCACCAATAGAAGAACCTGGGCTGACCAGATGGTTACCGTTAACAATGTGGTGCCCATGCTCTGGTCTGGAACCCCACAAAAGCATTAACCATAAAATATATTTAAATTTGATCCAGTACCGATCCTTGACACGAGTAAACAAAGAATATGAATAATAAAATAAAAATAAATTTAATGTCGGGGTGTGACAATTCCCCCATCCACAGACACTTTCTTCCTTGAGAAATTCAACCATCCAAATGATAGATCGAACTTGAATCCATGCTCAATTAAAACAGAAAGAAACCACAACAAAAAATAACAAGAGAACACAAGAGAGTTCTCTCCACCATAATAAGGAAACTAGCGTAGAAATTTAACACCCAAACATACCATTCCGGGAAGGGGGCGATGTGGAAACTCCCAACCGATCCAAACTAACTACTATAGCATGAGTGAAACAACGACTCCGTTGAAACATGGACCTCTCCACCCAGACCAAAAACACCCAATAATGGAGAAAAACCTCTGAGAAGAACATAAACAAAGTATTAAACCAAATCATAACTACAAACATTGAATCTTTCCTAGTCACTTACATCTATAAGAAAACAGCTAAACTGAGATCAACCCATACAAAGGCGCAACACAATTTAGGAAAAAATCACGATTCGAAAAACTATAATCTGACAAACGGAACTGTTGGACTACAATAGAATAGGTTCATAATTTTCTCCTATTAAAACAATGAATATATATTAATAGTAAAACTTTAACAGTATAAAAACAAGAAAAAAGTCCTTAAATGTTTCACTACCAACATAGAATAAAAAACCCATACCAAGGATTCACACACCTGAAAAAACCTAACCATTTGTGAGCTTCACCCCAAGACCTATGGCTAGGGATATGATTGATGAAGCATATACTACCTCACAGTCTTGCACTAAAATCATCCAGTCATGTCTTCTTCTTTAGGTGACACTTCATGCAGAACATCTCTAGATGACTAAGACACCCTCAATGATGGCATGTCTTTAGAGGGGTGCGGCATGATGGTTTCTTGTGGCCTATATGTCCCCACTAATGGAATACCATTGAGTGGTATGATGAATGGGAATCCAGAACCAATATATAGGGATCTTTAGAAATAGGTCCCTCTGGTACACCTTGCTCAATAGTTGGGGAACCCTCACGAGCAACTAGATACCCTATATTACCAAACATATGCGCTCCAGATACCTACTCAGCAAAGAATTCCTTATACACCAGTTTCTCGAAATGATGGTCCATAGAAGGGAGAAACAACTCCTTGATCTGTAGAAAAATACCCATGATGAAGAGGGATGTCTTCATCAAATACTAAGATACTACCATCATAGAAAATGACCCAAGTTCCATGAAATGGTCAACATATGCTTTCACATCCAGTTGTCCATATTGAATACGTATAAACTCATCTATTTTCTTCATATTCACCACCCTAGGTATAAACCATTAGATAAAGAAATGGTTAGAGACACCCCACATCATCCCAAATTTAATTGATGATGGGGTGAAAAACACCCATTCATCCAAAACCAGACCCTCAAATAGTCCCAGAATAGCTCGAACTCTAACAGCCTCGAGAGTTCCCAACATCCAAGGAACTATTGACCTCTTCAAGCCACATAAATGACTCTAATAGACCTCAATCGCTACAAAGAACATAAAACATCTTAGAAGGACCAAAAAATGGACATGACTTATCAGATAATTTTGTGAACTTTCTCGGTTGAATGTTTTAAAGACATATTAAACATAGATCCAAAACCAATATCAAGCCAAAACAACATCAATGTAATTGCCTCCCTAAAAAAAACCAGCTCAAAAACCAAAAAATATAAAGTCCAAAAATCCCTTAAAAATGACCTTTAGAATACAAGATCAATCCATTAAATTCAGATAAACACCCACCACATCCCTTGAACGATCATATATGTGTCCATACATTTCCCCTCAAATCACCCATATATACGGGCCAATGTGCACTTTATGTGCCTACCCACAAATATTTGGATGCTCCTAAGTAATATCAATGGTCTCACTTTCCATTTCATTGAAAAATCTAATCATAACCCAAATTATTCAAACCAAAGTACTTTCTCATTATGAAAACAAAATTTCAACAATTTCCAAAAAATGAAAGAGAACCCCTTTTACCAGTTTTAAAATCATTAGAAAACCCCCTTTAATTTCGAAACAACCTTCATTTATAAAAACACACTAACACAAACTAAAATCAAGACAAAGCATATCCAACAACGAACAATTGGAATGTGTAACTAGTGATAATTCCTAACCCAATGATGTGGTAGTGAGTAACTCCCCAAGTAAGACATAACACACCGAGGACCTTGAACTAAGAACCTAGGCTCTACATGGGTCACTACTCTATGTGGGGTCACATCATGAAATTGATTCACCTCTATTTTCTTCCCTCCATCTAAAAAAAGACAAAATACTCAAAACATGGACTAGCCCTAGTATCATAGGTCTTTTCATGAGCGGTGGTGATTAGAAACCGACCTGTAACCTGCCTCTCGAGCCCCCAAAACCCTAATTTCCATATACCAGATATAAGGACCTGACCTAAATCATTAAATAACCATTTATTATGTTAATAATTTACAGTTAAAATCTTTTCAGGTTTAGATTTTTAGATAATTAGGCCATAAAATTTTACATTACATCTCAAATATTATAATGTAGACACTTATACTCTGTATCCATTTTTTAATAAAATATTAACATGAAAAAGAGTCATTTCTAGTTCAATATCTTAGACAACATTACTTTTCCTGGACCCCATCCATGAACCTATTCATCATAATTTCCTATAAAAATATTAAAAAAAAGAAACTTGGTATGTGCATAAAAAATCTCAGTAAGGGAAACACAAAGAAGGAAAACAGTTACTTTTTCAAAACAACAAGTAAACCATGAATACTTTAGCATAAGTAATACTTTTCACCTTTATGATGTAGTAAACACTCTTCACTAAATAAAATATTATTTCATATCCTTTTGAAACCAAAATAATACCATAAAACCCAAAGAAAGAACACATAACATATAAAGGTAACTTGGGACATAAACATACTTTAATGGAATAACCATACGGTCGACTTACACACATATCACTAAATGGAATATCCATACGGCTAACTTCCACACCCAATGCATTAGATGTTATAACGTAAACACCCATCATTTTTTATCATGACACCACCCTTCATTTGATTTATCACGTAACCATCCGTCAAATGTCCATGCACCATTATAAAACCATAACACATAAAATATTGAAAATATAATCATTTCACTAATAACATTTCATTTGCAATCAAAATAAATCATTGAAATAATAAATCAATTTAAAAAACCTTTTTCAATACCAAAACACCCAAAAAATAGAATAAGTTGTTTCTTTTTAATTTTAAAAAACATTAAGGCTTATAGAGGATGCTAACTAACAATTACGGTGGTGAAGAGGTCGTTGTCACTAAAAAAACTAAAAACATTCTTCTTTTTAATTTAGAAAAACACTTCATCAAAAAATTATTAACTTTTAATGAAATTAAATGTCAATGGGTTTTATTATATACTGTATAAAACAAAGTTGTGTATAAATCAAAGTATGCCTCAATGAAAGGATATTGAGACAAAGTCTCTAACCTCTTGTCCAACATGACCAGTTTGTTCTTTAATTTCATGAATAATAAACTAAAGTATACTTATACTTTATTATGAACCTTTTTAAATTTTATTATTCCTTTTTATCACTTATTACCTTTCTATAAAAATTAGTTAATTATTTAAGTTCATATCAGACATTTTGTCAATGTTCAGAACTTGAGTTAAAAATGAACTTGTTATAATTTTAAATTGTTTATGTGGTCGAATCATCATTATCTATAGAATGTTATTCATGATTAAGATATCATATATATAATATATATCCAGTATATATACATATTTATAATTTTATTTAACTTTTGGAGGTAAGAAATGAAATGCACCATTCATGGAGACGGTAAGTCGTACGTGTGAATACTACTTTCATTTCTATATCATATTTAATAGAATAAAAAACTATTGATACATAGGTATATTATAATTATAGTATAATATCATATATATATATATATATAATTTCATTAACACTTTCCTTTATATGTATCACGTATGGAATGAACAAGTCATATCACTTTGAGGGGGCGGTAGTCCACACTTCCTCAAATGAAATAATCGTGTTTACCCAAAATAGAACCCATAAAGGTATGATATAAATGAAAAATAAATAAGCATAGAGAAAATATAAATATAATATATATCCCTAATAAATAAATTTCTATCATAAGGGTCACCTTGAGAGTCGGTTGGAGATAATTGAACAATGATTATTTCGTGATGGAGTAGTTCGCCATCCATAGAAATAGTGTGTTATTTACCCATTAGACAGAGGTGTGTAATTGTTGTTCGAATAATTCTCATAAAAAAACCTAGTTTATTTTGGATAATGTTTTTTCTATAAAAGAATGTAATAAAAAGAGTTTAGGTGGTTGGAGAAGGAGAATAAAACAAAAGAACTTAAGAGAAGATATTACCCTTAAATCGGGTAACTCCCTTTGGTTTGAACCAAAAGAATTTCTGGAAGTGCCTTCTGCCTAAGTTAGGGCTTCTAGGGGGAATATAGGGATGTAGTGAGATTAATTGGGAAGAGGTTTTCTAAGCCGTGTGGCTTGAGAGGTGTGAGTAATGAGTTATAGGTGAGGGCTTTTTATAAGGGGGGAGGGGATCTTTAGGAATGTATGAAAATATTATTATATTATATAATGATTTTATATTTCTAAAGGACCAAACTCATCATGTCAAAGATAAGATGACTCATGTTCAAAATAAAATCATCCAATAATATTTGGACAGGTTTTGGATATTTTTTTAATCATTATAAACTAATTTATTTAAATTATTCATTATTGAGTTAAACACTGCATCATTATTGTGTCATAAATAATTGTATTTATTTGATGTATAATAATTATAAACAAAATACTATGATGTAGGAAATATTTTTATATTTATAATTAAAATTTATAGTTTAGTAGATAACTTATATAACCCCATGTAAGAGTTTATTTTCTAATAGATAAATGTTTATGTAATTTTTGTCATTATATTAAACTAATTAATATAAAGTGTCATTATAACTCTTAAGTGGCTAAATGGGGTCCCCAAATAGTCCCAAATATTCCCATGGTTGTACATGACTTATCCAACAAGGTTAGGAAAAGTTTTAAGGATTTGTTGTATTATTATAATATTCTTTTTACCTTGAATTACCCTATTTACCTTAAACCCCCGTAAATAAAAGTCAAAAGTTACTATTCGTAAAAAATTAATTTCATTTTATTGGACAACATTTAATTTACTAATAACAACCATGTATTTTGGATTTTCAAAATTAAATTCACAAAAGTGGTAAAATTTCATATAAATGAAAAATTCATATTTTTAACTACTACTCAGTGTTTTTACAATTCATCAAATGTTGAAGTTTTTCAGAAAAATACCATAAAATCAACCAAAGATATATTTGATAATCTAAAATCAAAAATTATGTCTATTTTATCAAATTAAAAACATTGAATTTTAATTAATTAATATAAAATTAATTCCTGTTGTCAAAATAAATAGCGTGTTTTTATGAAATAATAACTATCAAAAGATTGACAACTATTTATGTCCAATTTCAAATTGAAATTTATTACAATGAACAAATTGGATTAAATAGTAAAAATATAATCTAATTAAAATTTAAAACCAATTAAAAAGTTATTCTTACCAAATAAATAAGATAGATTAAAAGGTCATTTTGAATTAAAATATAGTATTTTTTACTATTCATTTAAAAATGAATTTTATCATAAAAATACAATATAATTACTCAAAGTAAATTTTGATGTCCTAAATCTAAAGATGAATTTTATCATGTCAAATAGAACATATATAAGTGTCCAAAACTAGATTTAAAGAGGGTTTACCCAAAAATGGTGGTAAATCAACCTTTAAAAAAATATTAGAGTATTTATGCTTAAAATTAGATTCATTAACATTTTAAGCCACTAAAATTTATTGGATAAATGAAAAAACATTTAACAAACATTTATAATCATATTTTAGTTTGTTCTATTAATTCCCACTAATACAAGAGCTAGGCATTAGCTACCATTTAAAATAATATTATATTATTATTTTTCAGTATGACCCAGCATTGTGTGCAACGTAAGATTTCAAAGAAACTTGTTGTTGTGTATTAGGTATTCCATATAACATAGAATCAAAATTAATGTAAAATTAATATTTATTTCAAAAATATTAATAAATATGAAAATTTATTATTCCTTATTTACCTGAGATGTTATATCATTACCCCTTTTGGAAATTGTGTCCTCAGAATTTTTATTCACTTATCAAATAAGTGGGGGTATTTATCCCTTGTAGAATTTTAGATTCCAATGTTGCATCTTCGACCATATAGATTTTCTAAAAAACATTTACCTGATTAATTACCTTATTCTACAACACTTTATCTCTTCGGTCATGAATCTAGAATGGTTGTTACTCATAAGAGTGATTCTCTCCAACCGAACTAACTCTTGACTCAAAAAATGTGATGAATCTGGAATATACTTTATCAACATTGAAATATGAAAAACATTGTGTACTTGGGATAAAAATGGAGGTAAATACACTCTGTAAGAAACTGATCCAACTTTCCCCAATATTTCATAAGGTACAATGAACCTCAAACTCATCTTTTCCTTCTTTCCAAAAGGCATCACACTTTTCCATGGAGAAAATTTGAGAATGACATGATCACCCAACTCAAATGAAATATCTTTCCTCTGGTTATCCTAATAACTTTAATGCTTGCTCAGAGCTGTTCTCATGTGCTTCAGAAATAAATAAACGTTTTCTGCCAACTCGTGTACCAATTCGGGTCCGATAAACATCCTTTCACCTACTTCATCCCAAAAACATGGAGTTCAACACAAATTCCAATATAATTCCTCAAATTTATCTATCTGTATACTGGAATGAAAATTGTTATTATAAAAAAAATTCAACCAAAGAAATATGTTGGCCCCAACATCCCTGTAATTCATTGAGAAAGCACGTAACATATCCTCAAAGTTCTGTACTATTCGTTCTGACTTCACATCTGATTGAGGATGAAAAGTTGTATGAAAATTTAATTCATTTCCCAACAACTTCTGAAGGCCTTTCCAAAAAATAGTATTAAACATAGGATCATGATTATATTCAATGGATAGGGTAACTCCATTCAACCTGACTCTCTCTTTAACATATTACCGAGAAAGTTTATCTAGAGAAAAAGTATCTTGAATACCAAAGAAATTAGTAGATTTATTCAATCAATAAACTAACCTAAATTACATTATTAACTCGAGATTTCTTTGGTAATCCCTCAATGAAGTTGATTGATATATTTTTCCATTTCCACTCTAGCACTAGTAATGACTGAAGCATACCTTTCGGTAACTTCCGCTCTGCTTTAACCTGATGACAAGTCAAACACTTCACAGTAAAATCAAAAATATCCTTTTTCATTCCATCCCACCAGTAATACTCCCAAAGGTCATTGTACATCTTAGTACTACCAAGATTAACTGAAAACAGAGAACTATGAGCTTCCCATAACAACTCATTCTTCAACTGTGAATCAAAAGGCACACATAATCTCTTCTCATACGTCAAAACATAATCATTATCAACGTTAAAATCAGGAAACTTACCCTTTTGAAAATACTCTACCTTTTTCTGTAACTCACTATCTTCCTTCTGCACTTGCATAATTTTTTCTGAGAGAGATGATTTCACTAACACCTGAAACAAAATAGAGGAATTTCCTACACCAACAACTTTTATGCTAAAGTTCAAAAAATCAGAAACCAAAGGATCTCATTCCAGACATAGCAAGGTTAATGTAGCATTACCTTTTTGACACAAATCATCATCCACTTTATTTTCCTTTCCCAGATGGTAATAAATTGTGAAATCATTATCCTTGATTAATTCCAGCCATATCCTTTGTCTCATGTTCAATTATTTCTGAGTGAATATATAATTCAAATTTTTTTGGTCATTATATATTTCACATTTTACTCCATACAGATTATTCCTACAAATTTTTAAATAAAAAAGTAATATAAAATTCTAAATCATGTGTAGCGAAATTCAACTCATGAGGTTTAAAATGATGTGAAGCATAAGAAATGATCTGATCATTCCGTATTTTGAAAAAACCATTTCCTTTCAAAAAAGAATTAAAGTAGATAAAAAAATCAACATTTTTGGAAGGAAGTGCCAAAATAAGATCATTCACAAATATTATCTTAAATTCATGAAAACAATCATCATATTCTCTTGTCCAAATAAACTTAACAGCTTTTCGAGTTATCATATTCATTAGTCTAGATAACTGTGAAAACTTCTCAACAAACATCTAGTAATAACCTGCCAAACCAAGTAAACAATGAATCTCGGTTATATTTTTGGGTCTTGGCCATTATTCAACACTCTTTTTTAGTAGGATAAACATTTATTCCATTTTTTGAAGCAACGTGACTAAGGAAATAATTCTTTTTATAACCAAATCTCACACTTTCTGAATTTCCCATACAATTTATTTCCTTTTAAGGTTTAAAAGACAACCCATAAATGACTTTCATGCTCCTTTATACTTTTGGAAGAAAACACAATATCATTTATAAACACAACCACCATTAATCACCTAAGTCAACTGATCCATTACTATAGAAAACTATTCAATACAGATTCCGACTATCTCCAGATGCTGATTTGGAAGGTCATTTCATTTTGTATTCCTTCCTTGAATAGTTGACTAGTTTTCTCTAAGGAAAACCATTCTGAATAGAAAAATATCTTAGGTGAAAAATCATGGAAATCTATAAAAGCTATATCATTTCAATATTACCATCTCCATGAATGGTGCATTTCATTTCTTATCTCCAAATGTTATGTACTATTATAAATACAAATATATACTGAATATATAGGATATATATAATATCTAAATCCATAATATTATTCTATAGATAATGTAATTTTGACCACATGGACAATTTGTAATTATAAAAACATAATTTTTTACTCAAGTTCTGAACATCGAAAAATATCAAATATGAACTAAAATAATTAATTAATTGTTATAACAAGGTAATAGTTGATATAAAAGGAATAATAAACATGAAAAAGTTTATTTAAGAAAGTATAAATGAAGTTAAATTTATTATTCAGGAAGAACAAGGAACAAATGATTCAAGTCAGACATTAGGCAAGGGGTTTCTTATCTCACTTTTAATTCTGTGAGATTTCCATTGTTCGCCACTTATTTCTTGCATGTGGTGTATTGTGTACCGCCATTTTAAATATATTATCATGATACCATTTATATTAATGGTATTTTGTGATTGATTTGATGGTTATTATCTTTTGGACATACGAATCAATTGATTACAACGTGGTAAGGGGTTTTCATCTCACTTTTTATTCCCGTGAGATTCATGATATATTGCTACTATTTCGTTTTATGTGGTGTATTTACTACCCATTATTTTATTCTTTGTGCAATATAATTTAATTTATGGGTATTTACATCTTCCTGTTATGATCCTTCTATTAGGGGGTGTATGTTTTGTAAGTTACAATATCGGTAAAGAACCTTTCACCCTCCTCTTCTAGTAAAATAGTTTTTTTATGTTATGTATTTAAGTTTAAATTTTAAAATGTTGGGATATGTTCTTATATATCTTTATTTTTGTAAATTATATGTCAATGTGATTGTAGACCCCTTTTTCTCTTATCAAATCATTTTCTGAATTTTTAATTGATGTCGTCAGGCTGCTGAATTTTCATAAGAGAACTTCTTAACCCAATTTCCATTCTTTGGGTTACTCTTATACATCTGGATTATTTCATGATATGATTATGTGTGGAATCACTATTTATTTATTTATTAAATAATATCCACTCCTCTTTGTGTGGAAATACTTTTGATACACATAATCACCCCCTTATAATTTATTATGTCATTAATATGAACATGATAAGGATAATTTTAACTCAACTTCCATTCATTGTGTTAAAAATCCAAATCATTGGATTAGTTTTTAAAATAACATGTGTGAATGTCCTCTGACTAATTTACATTGAATATCCAGTCATATTTAGTGTATTTGTATTTTTCACACATAATTAGGTAATTGATTTATCCTTAATCTAATGATACCGTCTTTATATGGGATTTCTTCTCAATTTACATTCCATGGACTCTTCATTGTTGTTATGCACCAATTCACTTTTATAAAATCAGAGGTCGGTTTAGAAAACTTTATATACCAAGCTACCTGTATCGGTTATGTGTTCTTTCTTTGAGTTTTATGGTAATATTTTGGTTACAAAAATGAAAGAAATTTTATTATCACTCTTAATTGGCTCCATGGGGTCCCAAAATCGACCCAAGTATGCCCATGGTCCGAAATGTATCAACAAATGAATAATGAAAAATGATCTATTTTAATTCAAAACCACCTTTCAACCTTATTTATTTATATGAATAGATAATCTTTTTAATTGGTTCCAAATTGTAATTGGATTATGTTTTTACCAATTAATCCAATGTTTGTCATTAGAAGTAATTTCACTTTGAAATTGTACATAAACAAGTGTCAATCTTTTGATAGTAATTATTTCATAAAAACACTTTTTTGTTTTGACAGTAGGAATTAATTTTAAATCAATTAATGAAACTTATATGTTTTTAATTGCGTAAAATAGACATCAATTTTGAATTTAGAATATCAAATATATCGTAGGCTGGCCTTTTGGAATTTAACTGAAAACCATCATGTTTTATGAATAGTGGAAACACTCAGTATTAGTTATTAACTAACTTTTTCATTTAAATTAAATTTTACTGCTTCTGTGAATTTAATTTAAGAAATCCGGCATACATGGTTATTATCAATAAGAAAAATGTGGTTCAATAAGATGAAAATAATTTTGTGTGAATAGTATCTTTGGACTTTTATTTAATATGTTTAAAGGTAAATTGGGAAATTCACGATAGAAATAATGTTATTATAATATTTAATTACCCTAACATGTGTTCTAATCTGATTGGTTGATTCATTTTTGACCATGGGAATCCTAGGGTCAATTTTGGGACCCTAGGAGCCACTTAAGAGTGATAATGACACATTATATTAATAATTTAAAGTAAATATAAAAATGACATAAACATATATCTTTTAGTAAATAATTTTTTTTCATGGAGTTATATAAGTTATATCATCAAATATAAATATTCATTTGAATAATAAAATTATTTCCTATATCATGGAATTTGTTTATAATTTTTAGACTTCAAAAAAATAAAATTATTTATGACATAATAATGATGCAGTTTTTACCTCATTAATGAATGATTTAAATAAATGATATTATAAAATTTAAAACAATATCCATAACCAGTAAAATTATTATTGGATGATTTAATTTTAAAAATAATTCATCTTATCTTCAATGTTAATGATTTTTGGACCTTTATAAACCGAATATAATTATGTAATAAAATAATATTTTTAAACATTCTTAAAGTGCCCCTTATCCCCCTTTTAAAATATCATCAACTCTAACCCATTACTCACACTTCTAAAGCCCCTTGTCCTGTCCAACCTCTTCCCAATTAATCCACTTACATCCCTATCTTCCTCATAGAATCCTTACTTTAGGCAGAAGGCACTTCAAGAAATCCTTTTGGTTCAAACCATTGAGAGTACCCGGTATAAAGGTAACATCTTCCCTTATGTTCGTTTCTTTTATTTTACTTCTCCAACCCCCTAAAATATTTTTATTCCCCTGTTTGATAAAAAAATCTTAAATATACTATATTGTTTTTATGAAAAGGGTTAGAACTACACATACACACACATCCAACTAATTGGTAAAGAACATACTGTTTCCGTGGACGACGAACTACTATCTCACGAAACGATGATTGTTCGATTATTTCATACCACCTCTTATAGTGGACATAAATATTGAATTGTATTTATATATAATATATAATATATTTATATTGTTTATATTCTTCATTATTTTCCATTTATATAATACCTTTATAGTTTCCAATGTGAGTAAATGCGATAATTCCATTTGAGGAAGTGTAGACCGGCACCCCCTCAAAGTGATATGACTCATTAATGCCATATGTGGAACATGTAAAGGATAGAGTTAATAAAATTATATATATGATATTATACTAGAATTATAATATACATATGTATCATTAATGTTTCATTCTATTAAATATGAAATAGAAAGGAAAGTATCGTTCATGCGTACATACGACATACCATCTCCTTGAACGGTGCATTTCATTTCTTACCTCCAAATGTTTTGTACTATAATAAATACATATATATACTGGATATATATGTTATATATGATATATAAATCTGGAATATCATTATTGAGATAATGTAATTTTGACCACATGGAGAATTTATAATTATAACAAGTTCATTTTTTAACTCAAGTTCCGAACATCGACATAATGTCCGATATGAAATAAAATAATAAACTAATTGTTATAGAAAGGTAGTAAGTGATAAAAAATGATTGATAAAAATGAAAAATATTCTTAATAAAATATAAATTGACTTATGTTTTTATTCATGAAATTAAAGAACGAACGGGTCATGTCAGACACAGGGTAAGGGGTCTTTTATCTAACTAATAATTCTGTGAGATTTCCATTGTTCAGTACTTATTTATTGCATGTGGTTTATTTTGAAATAACATTTGATATATATTATAACTAATAACTTTATATTCATGGAATTTTAAGATTAATATGGTGGTTATTAGCTTTTGGTCATATGAATCAATTGATTACAACATGGTAAGGGGTTTTCATCTCACTTTTTATTCCCGTGAGATTTATGCTATATTTTTCACTATTTTCTTTTGTGTGATGTATGTATTACCCATGATTATATTCATTATGTAATATAATTTAATATATGGTTATTTAAATCTTCATTTTATAATATTTGTTTAATGTGGTGTATGTTTTTTATGTTACCAAATCGGTATGGAAACCTTTCACCCTCCTCTTTTAGTGAAAGGCTTATTTTATATTATGTCTTCTAAATTACCATTTTCTTGTGTTGGGATATGTTATTAAATATCCTTATTGCTTTACATATTATGGCCATGTGATGAGAGACCCTTTTATCTCTCATCAACTTATTTTCTCAGTTTTAAAGTGACGTCGTTAGGTTATCGAATTTCTGTAAGGGAACTTCTTCACCCAATTTCCATTCTTTGGGTTAAACATCTACTTCTTGGTGATGTTGTGCTATGAATATGTGTGAATTAACTCTGATTTTTTTACACTTAATATCCACTTATATTGGGTGATTTATTATTTTTCACACAAAATTATGTCCTTGATTTATCCTTAATCTAAGGATACGATCTTTATAAGGGACTTTGTCTCAATATACATTCCATTAATACATATTTATTGTTATACATCAGTTTTGTTTTATATGGTGTATATACTACCCTATTACATATTGTATCATGGATCTCATTATTATCATGATATTATAATCATTTTTAATGTGATTCAATAATTATTTTTATTCAAAAAATTTCTCATGTGGTAAGGGACTCTTTAACTAAAACAATATTTTAAATGTGTTAAATATTTATTATTATAAATATTTCTAATTAATGAAAATGTTTTAAAAATGTTTTCAAGGATTTATTTATATGAACATTAATATCTTAAAATGTTAATTCCTTTTAAAGCATCAAAGTGTTATGGGAAACATTGATTCAAAAATCTCTTTATTAAATGTTTTATTGGTTTTTGAAATGGATTGATTATTTCAATATCATGAAATGATTTCTTGTGATTGGAAATGAAATGTTTATAATTTATATATTTTATGATTTTATAATTGTACTTGGAAAAATGATGGGTGATTCCATGATAAACCAAGATGGGTGGTTGCATTATGACCTCCAATGCATTGGGTATGGAAGTCAGCCGTAAGGCTATTCCATTTAGTGACATATGTAGAAGTCGGCCGTATGGTTATTCCATCTAAGTATGATAATTTCCTAAGATACCTTTATATGTTATGTGTGATTTCTATGGGTTTTATGGTAATCTTTTGGTTACAAAAGGGTAAGTAATGATCTTTTATTCATTGAAGAGTAGTTACTACTTCATAAAGGTGATAAGTATTTCTTATGATAATTTACTCATGGTTTAATTATTTTAAAAAAAAATAGTTTTCCTTATTTGAGTATCCCTTACTGAGCTTTTTTGTTCATCCAATGTTTTTTAAATCTTTTTACACATGACATAAAGTGGAATAGGGTCAAAGATCTGAACAAGGAAAAGTAATACTGTCTAAAATTAAAAACTAGACATGACTCTTTTTTTAAAGAGTTTTTATTTTATAGAAAAAATGGATAATGAGTAGAAGTGTCTACATGTAATATTCGAGGTGTAATGTAATAAGTTATGGAATAATTATCAAAATATCTAAACCTGAAAATATCCCCAATGTGAATTATATACATAATTTAAGATTATGTAATGTTTAAGGCTGTGGCCTTACAGTTGGTATTAGAAGTCAGTTTAGATAACATTATAGGTTATGGTGTTATTTAAGCATAAGTGAAATAACCATATTGGGTATAATATTAGAAAAATTCATATTTATTTTAGATAAATTGAATGTATTTAAGATAACATGATTACGTATAACTTAGTATTTACCCTCCTCATAAGATATTTTTTGATGAATTTATTGATATACTAACGCTGACCATTTTGGTTTTAGTAAATGGTTGGATCTAGAAGGCACCAATGTAAGGATGGATATGACGAATGTGATGGTTTTATGATTAACCAAGCAAATGAAGTGGGGGATGCAATGAGAACACTTTTTTTTTATTTTCAAAAAACTATCCATATTCATGATTGACCCCCTGAACCTTGGTTATTTTTATAAGTCATTATATATGCGAACAAAAAATCCCTACATAATTTCAAGTAATAATCATAATGGTAAGTATTTTCAAAAACTTACGTGTTAAGGGTGTAGAAAGCAACACCTAAGAAAATTATTCAAAAGGATGGAAATTTGTTTTAGATGTGGTAATGAAGGTAATAAAGAAAAAACCTTCCATGGAAAAAGGAAGCATCCAGTTGACTCTAGGAAAGGGAAGGAAGTTCATTCCAAGGAATAAATTGAATTTTTTTAAATGTGACATCCATGGTCATTTTACAAATATATGTCCTACGAAGAAGGTTTGGGAATGGGATCAGCAGGACCGCAAAAAATATATGTTTATCAATACCTAATTTTATTCTAATTGAGGATGTGGAAACAAACAATGACAAATGAAAGTAAAGAAGTATTAAGTAAAAAGTTTGGAAATAATGGTTTATGGATGATGAAGAACATTTAATGAGTAGAAGTCTACATATAAGGGATTCAAAGAGTACTGCTAGATTTTAGGACAATGGAATGCTTAAAAATATTAAAACTCTTTTAATGATGTTATTACTTTTGAATAATTTTTCTAGTATGTGTTAACCTGATGTTTGAAATATAAAAATTTTATTCAAGGAATAATTATCTTTTATTATGTGGATATTTTTATGATTGACCATTTGAGTTTATATGATCATTTATTTTGAGGCAATTACAGGTTATTACTTTTTGGGATGAAACTGCTTGGTATGAGATAAAATTTGTGGTTAAAATGTGTTATGGTTATTTTGAGGAATTTATATCATTTTCAAAAATGTTATAAAATTTTATAGTTTTTGAAAAAAGACAACATGCACACCATGTGACAACCCACTGTGTCAGACAAAGCTGCGAGAATCAAACCCACAACCAATGTGTGATTGGGATTTTTCACCTACCACTAGAAAATGTGTACTCCCTGGTTATTATGGGTGATTCCTTCAGTTAAATGATTTTATGGATCAAGAATATGATGATTTTGGGAACTTATGTTTTATCAAATTGATATCCTTAGTATAGAAAAATGATATGGTTATTAAGTGATAAATATTATTTTTGAATACATTCTCTATTTTGGGGAAACACTCTATGCCTAAAAAATAGAATATTATGGGATTTCATTGGTGGAATAATGGTTTAAATTTTATTTGGGAAGACTCTATGTTTTATTGTGGACATATGGAAATGTTGGTTATTTATGGAAATGATTAAACTATCATAGAGAATATGGGATTAGTATAATTACACTTTAGTAAGAGACATTAAGAGTAGTCAATGTTAGTTGGAGATAAATTTTAAGATTTACAATAAGACTATGTGATTAAATCCTTCTGAGTTTTGGTTTTCTATCTTAGTTTGGTTTACATTGAAAATTTTTATGGAATTTTTTTTGAATGGTGTTTGTTTAACTTTGGGTTTTGTTTGTAGGATTTTGAAGATTAGGAATAATATTTTTTTAAAGGATTATCTTTTTTTTGGAATTATCTGATCTTATACAAACTATTTTGGGTTTCGTTAATATCTAAATATAGGGAAAATATATAGTTCAACTTTTTTGGATTATTTGATCCACTAGAAGTTTATTATATCACTTTAGATGTGAACAAGTCATCTTGAATACTAATCGTTTGGAGAAACATGAGTTTATGGTATGAATTTATTAAAAGATGAAAGTCAAAATAACAAGTAAGTATGATTCCTTATGTTTTTAGTTAATCTCATAAATAAATTCCTCAACATTATGAAAGGTAACTAAAAACAAAAACATTGTATGTTAACTTTTCCAACTGGGGAATCAAAGACAGTTTGACCCATTACAAGTTTTTGATTTTTTGTTGGTTAACTTTCTCCTAATCATGTTTTCTATCACTCTCTATCAGAACGCGACACTTAGTTTCTCCCCCATCTCCATGTTTTTTAGGGAATCCTAGTATGTGTTATCTCGGGTGACCTATGTAATTCTATTTATTTATTTTAATGTTATAGTTCTATTTACTCTTTTTCTGATGAGGGCTTTCAATGGAGTTTCAATTCCAATTTTAAAATTGTGAGGACACAATTTCAAAAAGGGGTGAAGGATGTAACATCCCAGGTAAATAAAAAATATAAAATTTCCATATTTATTAATATTTGTAAATTAAAAATTAATTTTACCTTAAATTGGATTCAATGTTGATGGCGTACCTGATAGAAAACAGTGGGTTTCTTTGAAATCTTACGTTGCACACAATGTTGAGTTATACTGAAAAATAAAAACATAATATTATTATTTTAAATGGCAGTTAATACAAAGACTTTTTATTCATAAAAATTAACATAAATAACAATAATATTATTACACATTTTTATTAAATGTTTTTACATTTATCCAATAAAAGTTATAGGCTAAAAATGTGAATGAATCGAATTTTAAGCATAAATACTCTAATATTCTTTAAAAGGTCGATTTACTCCCATTTTAGGAAGACCCCTTTTTAAATATAGTTTTTTTTACTTTTATATGTTCTATTTGATAAAATAAAATTCTTCTTTAGAATCGCGAGATCAGAATTTACTTTGGATTAAATTTTGGTATCTTTCTGATAATGTTCATTTATTAATGAAATGTGAAAAATAATGTATTTTAATTCAAAACTACATTTTAATGTAATTCATTTATATGGTTATATTATCATTTTAATTGGTTTTAATGTTTAATTAGATTATTTTTATATCAAATAATCCAATTTTGGTAATTGGACGTTATTTCACTTTGAAATTTTACATAAACATGTGTTAATCTTTTGATAGTTTTTATTTATAAAAACACGTTTTTTAGTTTTGATAGCGGTAATTAATTTTAAATTAATTAAATCAGCTGATATGTTTTTAATTGGGTAAAATATACATCATTTTCATATTTAGAATATCAAATATAGCTTATGATACATTTTGGGAATTTTTCTAAAAACATTCATTTTTTTTGAATAGTGAAAACACTAAGTAGTAGTTAGAAACCGAGTTTTTCATTTAAATGAATATCTACCGCTTCTATGAATTTAATTTTGAAAATACACTATACATGGTTCTTATAATTAAGTAAAATGTGGTTCAATAGAATGAAAATAATTTTTGGTGCATAGTAATATTTGACTTTTATTTACTGTTGTTATATGTTAATAGGGTAATTTAAGGAAAAAATAATATTATAATAACATTAAATAACCCTAACATGTGTCCTACTCCTATTGGTTGATATATTTATGACCATGGGAATCTATTGGTCTATTTTGGGACCACATGGATCCACTTAAGAGCGATAATGACACTTTATATTAATTAATTTAATGTAAAGACAAAAATGACATAAACATATATCATTTAGTATATGAATTTTTACATGTAGTTATATAAGTTATCTCTTCGACTATAAATTTATTACCATTATGAATCACAAGGTAAACATAATCTCTTTCCAAAACTCAAAACACAATCATTATCAATGTTAAAATAAGGCCACATACCTTTCTGACCCAACTCTAACTTTTTTCTGCAACTCACTATCATCCTTTTGTACTTGATTAAGTTTGTGTAATAGTGATGATTTAACTAACACTTGAAACAAAACAGAGTAATTTCCTACACCAAAAACTTCTATGAAAATGTTTATCAAAATCAAAAACCAAAGGATCTCGTTCCAAATGTTGCATGGTTAATGTAGCACTAGTTTTTCGACTCAAAAACATCAGCCACTTTAATTTTCTTTCTCAGATGGTAATAACTTGTGCAATCATAATCCATGATTAATTCCTCCCATATCCTTTGTATCAGGTTAAAATATTTCTTAGTAAATATATACTTCAAACATTTGTACTCAGTATATATTTCAAATTTTACTCTATACAGATGATGATTTCAAATTTTAAATTAAAAACAACAGTAGTTATTTCCAAATAATGTGTAGGGTAATTTAACTCACGAGGTTCCAAAATACGTGAAGCACAAGCAGTTACCCGATCATTCTGCATTTGGAATCAATCATGTCTTTTCAACGAAGCATCACTATAGATAACAAACTCACCATTCCTATAAGGAAGATCCAAAACATGAGCATTAACCAATCTTAATTCCAATTCCTAAAATCAATCATCACATTCTTTTATACAAATGACCTTAACTCTTTTCATGTTAACATAGTCATTAAGATAGATAACCTTTCAAAATTCTCAACACAACTCTGGTAATAACCTGAAAAACCAAGAAAACTACTAATATTGGTTATATTTGTGGGTCTTGGGAATTCTTCAACAACTTTAGTTTTAGCAGTATAAACAGTTATGCAATTTATTTGAAATAATGTGACCATGGAAATAAATTTTTTGTAACCAAAACTCACACTTTCTGAATTTTCCATAAAATTTCTTTTCTATTATGGTTTTCAAGACAAACCTTAAATGACTTTCATGATCCTATTTACTTTTTTAATAAACCAAAATATCATTTATAAACACAACCACTATTTATCACCTAAGTCAACTATGCCATCGCTGCAACAAACTATTCAATTCTAATTCCGACTATCTCTAGATGTTTATTTGGAAGGTCATTTCCCTTTATATGCCTTTCTAATATAGTTTTCTAGTTTTATCTGAATAAAACCATTCTAAACCCAAAAATATCTTAGGAAAAACTACATGGTAATATGTAAAGGCTATATAATTTCAGTATTACCTTAAATAAATTTATGGCCATTAATGTAACAATATTCTTACTCTAAATGTTTTCTAAACTGAACTCCAATACCAACTCTAAGGACCTGACATTAAACATTACAAAATCTTGAATTAAGTTAATAATACACATTAATGATCTTTTCAGGTTTAGAGTTTTATAGAATTAGGCCAAAAATTATTACATTATATATCAAATATTATAATGTAGAAACTTCTAATCTGTATCCATATTTTTATAGAATAAAAACTCTAAAAAAAGAGTCATGCATAGTTTTATAATTTAGACAGCATTACTTTTCCTTGATCCAATCCCTGACCCTATCCATCATTATTTCATGTGAAAAACATTTCAAAAAAATAAACTTGTGATGAGCATAAAAAAGCTTAGTAAGGAATGCAGAAAGAAGGAAATCTGATAGTTTTTCAAAACAACAAGTAAACAATAAATACTTTATCATAAGTAATAATTTTAACCTTTATGAAGTAGTAAATACTTTTATCTGAATAAAATATAATTTCTTACCCTTTCATAACCAAAATATTACCAAAACCCCATAGAAATAACACATAACCTATAACGGTAACTTGGGACGTAAACATACTTAAATGGAATAATCATATGATCGACTTCCAGAAATATCACTAAATGGAATAGCCATATGATCGAATTACATACCCATTTCAATGGTGATTATTACATAACCACCCGTCCTAGTTTATCATGACATCACCCGTCATTTTGTTTATCAAGGAACCACCCGTCAAATTTCCAAGTACCAATATATAATCATAACACATAAAACATTGAAAATATAAAAATTTCACTAATAACATTATATTTTCAGTCAAAATAAATAATTGTAATAATAAATAGATTTCAAAATACCATTTTCAATATCAAAACACCAAAAAAAGAATAAGGGGTTTCTTTTTCATTTTAAAAAATATTAACACTAATAGAGGAGGCCAACTAACGATTACGGCGACAGATAGGTCATTGTCGCTACAAACATTAAAAACATTCTTTTTTTCATTTAGTAAAATGATTCCAAGAAAAAAATATTCACATAGAATGAAATTAAATTTCAAAGGGTTTTATTATATATCGTATAAAATAAAGTTGTGTATAAATCAATGTATGCCTCCATGAAATGAGATTAAGATGAAGTCCCTTACCTCGTGTTCAACTTGACCCATCCATCATTAATTTCCTAAATAATAAACTTATGTTAATTTATAATTTCTTAAGAAAATTTTTTATGTTTATTATTCTTTTTATATCACTTATTACCTAGCTATATCAATTTTTTAATTATTTGAGTTCATATTGGACATTTTTTCGATGTTTGGAACTTGAATTAAAAATGAACTTGTTATAATTACAAATTGTCCATGTGGTTGAAATTTTATTATCTAGAGAATGATATTCATGATTTAGATATTATATATATCATATATATCTAGTATATATATGTATTTAAAATATTACATAACATTTGGAGGTAAGAAGTGAAATTCACAGTTCATGGAGGCGGTAAGTCGTACGTACACATAAACACTGCTTTCATTTCTATTTCATATTTAATGGAATCAAAAATTAATGATACATAGTTATATTATAGTTCGAATATAATATAATATATATAGTTTTATTAACTCCATCCTTTATACATCACACGTATTTGAAGAACGAGTCATATCACTTTGAGGGGGTGGTAGTCCGCACTTCCTCAAATGAAATTATCACGTTTTATCCATAATGGAAACCATAAAGGTATGATATAAATGAAAAATATAGAAGAGTAGAGACAATAAAAATATAATATATATCACATATAAATAATGTTCCATCATAATGGCCGCCATGAGAGGCGGTTGGAGATAATTGAATAATCATCATTTCGTGAGGCTGTTGTTCACGTGCACAAAAACAGTATGTTCTTTACCCATTAGTTGGTGGTGTGTGTATGTGTAGTTCTAATCCTTTTGATAAAAAAACATATTATATTTAGGATACTGGTGTTTCTATAAAATAATGAAATAAAAAGAGTTTGTGGGGTTGGAGATGGAAAGTAAAACAGAATAACTTAAGAGAAGATGTTACCATTAAATCGGGTTACTCCCGTTGGTTTGAACCAAAAGGATTTCTTGAAGTGACATCTACCTAGGGTAATGCTTCTAGTTGAAAGATAGGAATGTAGGGATATTATTTGGGAAGAGTTTGGACGAGCCAAGGGTCTTGAGTGGTGTGAGTAATGAGTTATAGGTGATGGATTTTTATAAGGGGAGGAGTGGCTCTAGGAATGTTTGAAAAGATTATTTTATTATATAATGATTTTATCTTTCTAAAGGTCCAAAACATATTAAAGACAAAGATAAGATGAATAATTTGTGAAATAAAATCATCCAATAAGAATTGGATGTGTTTTGGATATTGTTTTAATCTTTATAATATTATTTATTTAAATCATTAATTAATGTGGAAAACACTGCATCATTATTGTGTTATAAATAATTTTATTTATCGGATGTCTAAAAATTATAAAACAAACACCATGATTTAGGAACTATTTTTGGATTTGTAATGAAAATTTAATGTCGAGGAGATAAATTATATAACCCAATGTAATAATTGATTTGTTAAAAGAAATATGTTTATTTCGTTTTTGTCTTTACATTAAATTAATTAATTTAAACTATTATTATCACTCTTAAGTGGCTCTATGGGGTCCCAAAATCGACTCAAGGATGACCACGGTCATACATGACTCATCTAATAAGGTTTTGACAAGTGTTAAGTTAATTTTTTATTATTATAATATTCTTTCTACTTTGAATTACCCTATTTACCTTTAATCTCAGAAAATAATAATCAAAAGTTACTATTCACTAAATATTATTTTCATCTTATTGAACCATATTTTACTGACTAATAAAAAACATTTATGTCAGATTTTGGAAATTAAATTCACAGAAGCGGTAAAATTTTATTTAAATGAAAAATTCATCCTTTTAACTACTACTTAGTGTTTTCATAATTCATCCAAAATTGATGTTTTAAAAAAAATACAAAAAATTAGCCTATACTATATTTGATATTCCGAATTCAAAAATGATGTCTATTTTACCTATTCCAAAACATAGAATATGCATTAAATAATTTAAAATTAATTCCCGTTGTCATAATAGATAGCGTGTTTTTAGGAAATAATAACTATCAAAATATTGACACTTGTTTATGTCCAATTTCAAAGTAAAATTTCATCCAATGACCAACATTGGATTAAATTTTAAAAATATAATCTAATTACACTTTAAAAACAATTAAAAAGGTAATCTAGAAATATAAATAAATTATATTAAAAGGAAGTTTTGAATTAAAATACATTATTTTCACTATTCATTAAAAATTGAATTTTATCAGAAAAATAAAACAATTTACCTAATTTAAACTTTGATGCCCCTAATCTAAAGAAGAATTTAATTTTTTCAAAAAAAAAATATAATGTGACTAAAACTATATTTAATGAGGGTTCACCATTAAAAGGTGGAAAATCTACATATTAAAGTTTATTAGATTATTTATGCTTAAAATTAGATTCATTCACATTTCCAGCCTCTAAATTTTATTGGATAAATGTAAAAACATTTACAAGACATGTATAGTCATATTATAGTTAGTTCTGTACATTTCATCGAATTCAATGGCTTGGCGTTAACTACCATTTAAAATAATATAATATAATTATTTTTTAGTATGACCCATTATTGTTTGCAATGTACGATTTCAACGAAACCCGTTGTTGCGTATCAAGTACTCCATCGAACATAGCCTCACATGTAAAGTAAAATTAATATTTAATTCACAAATATTTATAAATATGAAAATTTATTATTCTATCATTACCTGGGATGTTACACCATACACACCAAATAATTAGGTCCCTCCCTTTGATACCATTTTTTCACAAACCAATCTAGGGTTGACCCTGAACCGGTCACCCGAGCTGGTCCGCACTATGGCAGGAACGGTGTTTGTAATCCCCACATGCTAGAAACAACTGTTGATCAATAATGTCTAACTGTTCGGAACGATTTTTCCCATGAAAAAAAATGAAAACCAATTAAATAAATATTAATTATATAAATAAAATTATAGCAATGGAAGGAAAATAAAACAACGTATACCTCCACATAAACTTCTAGGTCACTACCCAACTAAAGACTTCCCTTGCTCCTGTAATGTGAAACTCATCCAAGATAAAATGAGCAAAGGGAACCTGCAAATGAAATGATAAAATCAGTGTGAGCTTTAAAATGATTAGTAAGGTTTCCAAGATAAACCACAGAATCCATGATTATCACTTCCCAAAACAGTCCAATAACAGAAGTTTGAAATACAAATATAAAATTAGGGTTTTCACATTTTAAAATAAGAAACATGATTTTCCCATTTAAAAATCCAACAATTGCTACATACCATTTCCAAAACCATTTTTTATTTTATAAAAATAACACAAAACAAAATATATGAAAGATGGGTAAAGTAGAATAGGTAAATAGTGCGAGATGGAAATAAATTAGTATAATAGAATGTGAACAAGAAATGAAAATAATTAAGTAACCATGGGTGGTCCTAAACATCCCTAGAAGACCCCTAGACATACTCGGTTTGAAACCACCTATCGGCATATAGGGAAGCCTCTAAGTCAATAACCAATTTGATGCCCAAAAACTAGCCAAATCTAGTGGAAAAGCCTGTTAGGACTAACAACAAATTCAAAGGGTAACAACTCATCTAATGGAGGTTAATCAACAACAGTTTATCGATCATCTAAATGAATCCCAGGAACCCATGGTAGAAACTATAATGTTGTGTAAGTAGGCGTCCCTCACAAGTGTGACTCACCTTACCATGCCGTCACCACCCTTACCTACCCTAGACACATACACTCTATATGATAACCCATAATGGGATATACCCTATAGAGGTTCCCCAAAAATATATATACATATATACTTATACCATATCATAGAAGGTTCCAATCAGACCATCATGCCATAAAATCATTAAAACCATTTGAGACTTTTCTTACAAAATATTAATGATATTAAATGGGAACATAGGAAACAAAAAACTATCTTTTCAAAGGATATACACTAATATTAAACTAAAGATGATAGTTCAAAATGGGCCTTTACGTCGATGTAACTATAAACATTTCCAATAAATCACACAAATACTATTTTATATTTATAATTCCAAACAATCCCTTCTGTTCTAAAATGCATACCAAATCCCTTTTCATCTACCAAACGAGCCTTTATCATTTTCAGAATCACATCAAAAAATATTTCAAAAGAAAATCACTATGCTTTAAAGAACACATATAAATCCATACATAGAAATTTCCCAAGGGGAACCAACTTTTGTTTTACAACCCAAAACCATTTAAGTTACTGAGGAATAAAGAGAAAACCCTTTTTCAAGTGTTATCATCATTTGAAATAACATCCAATGGAACACCAAACATCTATGAGAACAATGGAAAACCCATTCCAAAAAGTGATTACCTAATTTAGAAACCCAACCCACTTATCAACAATATTTTCAAAATACAAAACATCCCAAAAGAGACCATAAAACCCAAATTCCATGAATTTTGACAAACACAAAAAAGCCATAACATTATCCAAATCAAATTTTCCAACAAAAAAATTTCATCAAAACAATCACAATGATAAAAAAATTTCATAAAAGGTCTATTTGTAATTTAAAAGGGAAAAATATTTTCAGTAGGCATCATATGCACCTCAAACCTTGGAAATTAAAAAAAATCACAATAGAAATATATTTTTAATAAGATTAACCAAGAAAAAACTAACCGTCGCATCAAAATTTATATCTCTCAGAGGTTCAGATCATATTTGAAATTTTCTCAAAAAATATTTGGCACCTGAATAAAACAATTCAGCATGACTACATATCTTCATTTAAATAGAACACACTAATGCACTAATATAATTTCATAATTGAAGAGTGACATCAAATTCCATTTTGAAAAGAATTCTAAAAACTTATATATGGAATACATGTCTAATTAGGGAGATGAAAATTCTTCAAATCAAATAATCAAATAAAAAATGATAATTGAAAGAAGCAAGAAACCTAGAAATGCATCAGAAATGAAAAATTGTGGATTCAAATAACCCTAGATTTTGGGACAACAATGAAACCATAAATGGATGGGCTAACAATGTCCTGAAGACCAATTTCAAACCCAAGAAAACTAAAAAAACACACTAAATAAGACCCGAGGCGTTAGGGTTTTTCCAACATAAATAAACACACCCAAAAAAGAATGTAAATTGAACTAACTTATGCTAAGGGTAATGAGTTGGGGGAGTGTGCCAGAAAGGGAGGCCACTGAAGTCAAATCACACCAATAATGGAAGGTTGTTGGGTCCTGGTGTGTAAGCTAGAGCATGCTGAGTAGGGGAGCTCACCGGAGTGGGCTGGTCGGAGGCGTGCTGGGGGTCGAGTGTGCCGTCGGTAGGAGGAATGACGGAAGGTGGGTCGGTTGGTCAGAGCAGTTGGGGAGAGGGAGGTCAGCTGGAGCATAGAGGTGTAGAGAGTCTAGGGTACGGCTGGAAGACACAAGGCAATGGGCGAGGTCGGGTTGCCAGAATGGCTGGGGGAGCGGGAAGTAGTTGGTAGCCAGCTGAAGTGTGCTGGGGTGCGAAAAGTGAGGGGAACCAGGGGGTCTGGGCGCAACGAGCAGTGGGAAGGGGGGTGAGATAGGTTTTTTCCATTTTATGAAAATATTATTAATAATACTATTAATACAATAATAAAAATTTTAACAATAGTTTTAATCAGTTTTCTTAAAAACAATAACAATAATCATAATAATATCAATAATAATAAAAATATTCTTAATAAAAATAGAAATAACAATATAATTTTATGATTATTATAATATTTTTTAAATTTTATTCCATTTATTTAAATTTTACTCATTTTATATTATTTCTCATGAAATCATATAACTTATCATAAAAACTGGGCAACCGTACGCTCGTCGCATTGCTTAATAAATCATGCGCAAGTTGGCTGCGTTAAACCAGACCACAGGGGCACCCACACAAGCACTTGGGGAGACCACACCGTTACCACTAACCACGCAGTTCACATGCATCGATTTAAAACCCACCAAAAATAATAAATTTCCAAAAAATTAAAAACATGATCAAGCTCGAACCTCGATGCGAGTAACCAAATCCAAGGAATAATAATTTAAAAATAAATTTAAAAGTTGGGGTGCAACATGTGGTATACTTTGGATAGGTACAGCATGGGTGGGACCTAGTTATAGTTAGCCACTCGATGCTTTGGTAGTCTCATGAAATGAATTAGTTGTGAAAATTAGATGGGTTCCAACCTAATATACTAGATAGTCTTGTGAAATGTCTTGACGGTAAAGGTACCATGTACCTAAGAAACCTAGAGTCCAACAATAAATAATTTCCCTCATTTAGATTTAGTTATTATTCATCAGTGAGATTTTTAATCAACATATCTATCAATACATTTGTTTATTAGTCACTACTACAAAACACACCATTAATAGCGCAAGTATTTGTCAGTGCTAGCAACAAGTGATGATAAATGGCATCTTAATCGGTGCATTATTTTGAGCACTACTAAATGGTACCCTTTATCATCCCTTTATTTTTTGTTCTCTTAAAGGAATCCTTTATCATCAATTTTTAGCACTGATAAAGGTCCCATTATAAAATATGAAATAAATAAATAAATAAATGAGTATATTAAAAAATATTATAAATTTTATTAATTAAATAATTATTGATAAAAATGAATAAATTAATTATATTACATATAAGTTATTATTATTAATAAATAGTATGTATTAAATATATAGACATATAAAAATGAAAATTAAACAATTAAAAATTAAAAATATGAAAATTGAGAAAAATATTAAACATTTTATTAATTAGATATTTATTGATAATATTAATAGATAGTATATATTAAATGTATAAATATATATTTTAATGCATATAAATATGATTTATATATTAAAAAATTAGTTATTCGTTTTACATTAAATAATCATATATTTAGTGAATAATGGTTTATAATTAAAAATTAATATGAATTAGAAATATTGACTAATTGCATAGATTAATGGACTTATAATTGAATGTCGTTTGATTTTTCAATTTAACATAAATCAAATGGTTGTTATATTGATTTTATATATATGTAATTAATGTATTTTTATATACAATACAGAGACAAAAAACTTATCCATTTTTTCAATATTATTAAAGTGTATTTGTTTTTAATTTATTCAATTTCACTCATTTTTCACATGCATGCACTTAAAATTAGATATTAATTAATTATATTAAAAATATATGTCTAAATAATATTTATAAATAAATATAATTATGAATGCACATTTACTATTTTTATAAAAGTATATATTTATTATTATAAATAAATAAATATTTTTAATTGTATTTATATATTTATTTATAAATAAATATATATATTTAAATAATTATTATATTTATAATAATTTAATTAAATAATGAAAAAATTTACTTTATTTATATTTATGTATATTTGTTATATATGTATATAGAATTTTAAAAATATATATTAATATAAATATATAAATACAATTTATTCTTCGATGATATCATAATTTATTTGTGGCTCGGTCCCCGAATAATGTTTTTATTTTAGATTTAAAAACTCTTTTCTTAAGATCCATATCTTTTCTAGATTAATGATTTGGATATCCTGTTTTGGCCTTTTAAAATTATTCTTTTGAATCAATTTTCTTCGTTGTATACATCTTCACCGCAACATCCTCTTCATGTTTAATTTTGTCACTATTTTGAAATCTTATAGAATCACCACTGGTCTACAGATAAACCAATTAAATAAATATTTATTCCACTATATAAATAATGGAGGTTTTTGATACAAAAACATTAAACAAACAAGTAAATTGATTTAGAAAACAAATTATTAGTTTAGTGATGGTTCAAACTAACCACAAAAGTTTATTTTATGTAAATAATTTAGAGTAATTTATTTATTTAAATTCTATTTAAATTTTTTAGTGTATGTTTTTTTCCATAAATAGTTATTTTATTGGAATTATTTTGTTTTTTTAAGATAATCCTAGGAAAGGATGATATCATATCTACTTATTTTCAATGGGACTCAATATTCAAAAAATTTACGAGGTTCGATTTATTTTACTATTTTGCGATATTATACTATAAGGGTTACATATATTTTTTTTCAATTTCAGTTTATTTTATTAAGATATATTGACATATATATATATATAAATATATATCATTCAACCTATTTATTTTTTTTCAGAAATTATAATGTATGGTTGAATTTATAATTTTTTAATCACAAATTAAGGTTATTAATATCAAAATTAGGAAGAGATTATATTTATTTTAATTAATAATTCTTTTTAAATATGAATTTTTTTGATTAAGTGTATTATAAAATCCATGTTGTATATATATATGTTCAAATGTTTATGAGATAAACTTTTAAAGGGTTAGTATGTTTTTTCACCTTATTTGTGATATGTCATGTTGATATATATTATTACTTTATGCCAACTTCTTTATGGACCTCCCTAAAATATCAAGGATGGGTCAATGTGTATAGGATGGCCCCCCTATAACCCTTCATATGGGAAGATCTAATGTAAATAACTCCTGAGAATCCTTGGGATTTGTCGATGTTGTGGTATTAAATCCCAAGAGTCTTTAGATGTTTTCAAATATTTGATATACCAATATTAATTTTAAATGTAAAGATTATTTAGGTTTCTACATCAGTTGTTAAAAAAATAGAATGGAAGTTCTCAAATTCTATATATTAGAAATTATTTTTAGGTATTCGTCATTTTAGGATTACATGTATTTGTTCCACCACTAAGAATCTCTAATTATTTTCCATGTATATGAAATAACTCTTCATTTATTAAAATGTTTGATAAACACATTTTATATATCCTAGTTGAATGAATGAGAGTTTATTATTCTTGTTTATCATATTTTTATTTCTTATCACTACATAATCTTCTATATTATATTTTATTTTTTATGGGATTTATGAAAGACTTTTTGTGTGTCAAAAATAGTTATTATTACAATTTGTTTCTTGAGACTCATCCCTTACGTATTTTATAGACGATTATCGTCCTTATCAATATCATCTCTTGAATAGTTGTTATTGCAATATTTTTCTTGAATCTCATCCCCCATATCTTTTATATTTCTTATACTACTTTGATATTTAGTCATCTCATGGATGACTACATCTTATGATATTCCAAGAAACATAGGTGCATGTCAACAAGAAATGAAGGATGTATCAACCAAAAAATGAAATGATAAATATTTGGGAGATGATTTGATGCGGATGATAGTTTTCTACAGCTTTCACCTATTAATTAATTGATAGGATAACACCATCCATAGTGGAGTAATTACTTTCTTAAATTCAATAACCCATTTTCTTTAATATATTGAAATTCTTTGAAAAAAATAAAATGTTGAGTTTTCATTATTATAATTGTCTATAACATTCACTTTTGATATTTAATATATTATGTGTATTTATTTTTTGTAAAAAATAAATATTTTATGAACCTGATAGGATGGATATGAATAAAAAATAATTCATGTTAATCTTTTGAAAAAAGAGTATGAATATGTTGTTAAAGAGTTTATAAATTTTTTAAGAGAGAATGCATACGACCCATCTAGAATCATATGTCAGGGTTTACATTATTATTATTCATGTCAAATTATTCTAAAAGAATTGGAAGAACATTTTATTTGTCACAGAATAAATAAGAGTTAGAAATTTTGGACCAACCATGGGGAAAAACTAAATCCGGACTCCGATTAGGATGAAATTGTGTTTTATGGAACATTTTATATGAATACCAGTGTAAATGATATTGGAAATCACATGGAATATTGACAATGATTACTAAATAGGACCATAATGATTATACAATGCTTTTTGAGGTGTTAAACAACTCTGCCACAAAACCATTATTTTATGGATATACTAAATACAAAAAAAATTAGTTTTATTGATGTTATATATTTTGAAAGAAGATAGAAAATAGAGTGACACCAGCTTTATAGAACTACATGGTATCCTAAATGATATGATACTAGGATAAAATGAAGAACCATGTTAAAAATATGGCACAAAATGAATTATACATTCAATGGGCATGATCTCTAAAAAAATTCTTGTCCTACTGATTTAATATTGTTTCTAAAGGACCATGAATCACTCAAAAAACTCCTCATGTGTGGCGTAGATCAATAAAATAAAAATAAATCAAGTCCTTGAAAATATTTATGGTACTTTCTTATCACTAAAATTCTTAGATTACTGTATGGATGTCTGGAAACCAGAAGATAATTGACATGGAATATAGATATATGAATTAAAGATGGTAACCTATGTCATACAATAAATTCTCCTCTGTGTGAGGAAATTGATTATGACTATCCTATTTTTATACTTGAGCTGGGAATATTTCATCCTTCATTATATAAATATGGAATACATACTTTTGGTGTATATTGTGGTACTCATAGTACATGGCCCATCATTTTGATAAATTATAACTTTCTTCTATGGTTAGGAATGAAGCTCAAAATACATTAGGCCATCTGTAAGGACCCAACCCCAGTTTTCCAAACTCGGTGCCTCATTTTATTACATTGGAATATAATCAAGGACTATGTATCTCAAAGGACAGAGTAGATTAGTGTATTTGGAAACAAGGTAAATACATGAGTTCACCATTACAACTTGAAAAAAAATACATCATTTATGTTTTATTGGGAACATCAAAAACTATAAGTTTATCTATACATGTCACTCATAATAAAAATATTAATTTCATGATAAAATTTAACATAACAAAGGGGAGAGATCAAACCCTAAATATTGGTAACAAATACAATAGAAGATGTCATAATCTTAAACATTAGGCACAGTGAATAACTAACAAAACATGCCTTAAAAAATAAAATTGAACTCATTATGGCAGGCATAAGAGCTAAATAAATAATACCATATTAAAACATAATCATGGGTATTATTCTAGTTGAATAACAACATGAACTATAAATATTATATTCATAATGAGGTAATAGATAATTTAGTACATCATAACCATGCCATCAAGGTATCGTGCCAAGACTATAAATATCTATTTTGTCATGGCCTCGTGCCAAGACCATAGTTGGTCTCATGAGACCTACCGATGCGCCAAAGGGATATAGCAGGACCCACATGACACTTAATAAGTCCAGTTCATTCCACATACGAATGGGTAAAAAAATAAACAATATATAAATTCAGATTGAAACTAATATATGTAATGTAAATAAAATTCCCTAAACATTAAGCATACACACTAACCATTCGGAGTAAATTGGTGGTTGATTTTAAGATAGAAAATTCACAGTCAAAAAAATAATAAAAAAATCAATTAAATATGGTAGATGTTATCATAAAATATTAATCCCATTAATATATAAGAACAAATAAAAGTATTGATATAGATGAAAATACTCTTATAAAATCGTCAAGTAATTCTTCATATAAAGACTCTTTTACTTTGCAAAGAAGAGTTTTTTGGGAAAAAATCTTTATATAAAACCATTAGTGATACATGATAGTTTTTTCATAAAAATATGAGTTATTTTATAATGTAAATGGCTTCCAAAAAAATATTATATAGTTCTATTGAAAATAGGTAAGAATTTGAGAAATTTCCATGAATATGGTTGGTATTTCAGGAAGAATTTTTGAAATATCATTTCAAAACAAATAAATCCACATAAATGAAAGTAGGATTATGGTTAGTAAACATACATATAACATTATAAAATAATATATGATGATTATATATTTATTATTAATAATTTAATTTAGGTAAGTAGAACATAATATTAACTCGAACGAAAATGGAGGTTCTGGTAGAAAACCATTACATTATGTCTGAAGGTGTTCTTAACTTGATAATAATGAACTGAATAATCAAATTTTGGAAAATAAAATAATAAATATATAATTTAATCTTAATTTAATTTATTTAATATTACCATATTAGCTTAATTCATGGCCTTTTGATGGGTTAAGAGATTCAATTTTGTTGTTTGGAAGTGTTTTCTTCCATGGTTTTCATGATCAGTTTACTTCTATTCATGTATGGATAAACATGTAGAATGGGAAAGGTTTTCTATAATATAAGTTGTATGTTATTATTGAACAACCATAATATTACATGGTCAAAAAATTAATTTGGTTATTATGAGTGAAGATAAATCATTACATAAAACATTCATGACAATTATTTGGATTAATTGGCAGTTCTCGACCACAACAAACCCATTTAGATTTATAAATTAATATCATTTGTAAAAAATGATTCAAAGACATTAAATAAGATATAATAAATATATTACAGTCTGGTTCAACCATAAAAATAATCTCATGACCATAATTGAAGATGAATATTGAAATTGAAAACCCATCATCCTGGAATGTGATAAATTAATACATCTTGGATGGGTGTTTTCATTTATAGTACAAATGAAGTTTAAAGGAGAGATGATGAATAATTATTCCTATATAATAAAAAAATTATAGTACATGTAAGGAACTTGAGTCATCATGACATTTTGATGAAATGAGGTCATGAAATAAAAAGAAAATAAAGGAATAACAAATAAAGGAAATGAAAAGTGGAATTTACCTCTTGAAGTAACCTTCCTTGAGGGCATATTTAAGGAAGATGTTTTGGTATTTATATGAGAACATGGGATGATGAAAGTTGGGGGAGGTGTATTAGATGAGATTTGGGAAGAATTTAGGCAAGGAACAAGGCATGAGAGGAGTGAAGAGAAGAGGGATTGAGGGGGGTGTTATAGTGGAGGAGAGGAGGGTTTTCCCATTATTTTAATCATTATTTTATTATTGTTCTAAATAAAACCAATAGTGTTGATGATTATGACCAAAAATAGAAATACATTCATGTTAATCTGAACCAATGTTCATTTAAATCATCCATGACTCAATAATGATGCAGAAATTCACTTATTTAGTGTATTCAGTAAATTATCGAATTTCACTATTCACAAAAATACAAGTATTTCCAACAAATCCCAAAAATTCACCCTAACCATTTTTTGACGTGTAGAATTTAAAAATCAAATCCATTTTTATTATAATTCTTTCAATATTGTCAATTTAATTTTTAATTATAATCAGAATTTATTCCAAAAAACCACATTAAAACTATAACTATTTTTATAACACCTTGAAAAATTAATCATGGTCCCCTAAAATTGTATTATAATAATAAGACAATAAAATAATAATTTATGATAAACTTTTATGAAAATAAATTTTCATTTTAAATTATTAAATTAATCATTAAATTTTAATTAAAACATTTATGACATACACATATACCAATACTTATACTATGATGGTTTTATCACTTATAAGATGTATAAGTTGTATTTATGAATTCATCGGTGATGTTTCTATATTTTAGAAGATTTACGATTAATAAGGGTATGTTACTATTCATAACAAAATGTTACTATTCATTAAAAACTATGTTAATTTTATGAGACTCAAAATATGATACTGAACACAACCGTGTATGTCAGTTTTTCAGAATTCCAATCATAGATGTGGTAACACTATGTTTACTGGCTAGGTTATAAGAAAGTGGTGTTTTGTAGAGACTCAGTGTTTTATGCATTCAATATTAAATTTATTTGCAATGTCTTTAGATGTTACATTATCCCCTCTTAATAACAATTTTTTCCTCAAAATTACCAAAATGATCCCACACAGAAAGATTTGGGTAGTTCTTCATTATATGCTCCCTAGGCTCCCATTTTGTCACTTCAATTTAATGATTTTTTCGATGTATATTTACAAGTCTAGTCATCAAATTCCCCAACACTTGTTCTTTTATGTCGATAATCCTGATAAGATCTTCATAATAATATTGTTTAGGTTCCAATTCCACACCATCATATGTGAGGACATGTGTTGGGTATAGCATGCACTTTCTTAGAAATGAGACAAGGAACATATTGTGTACATTAGACAAGCTAGGTGGAATAACCAAATGATAATCAGAGCTCCAATTCTATCCATAATTTTAAAAAGAACCAATGTACCTAGGTCTACGTTTCCCTTTCTTCCCAAATCTTATATTTCCCTTCCATGGAGATACATTCATAAAAATTCAATCTCCCACTTGAAATTAAAACTCCTTTCTTTGATTATCAACATAGATTTTTTTTTCAGCTTTTAGATTCTTTGATATGGGTTCGAATAGTATTTACCATTTCTATTGTTTCCTATACATGTTTTGGGCCAACAAGATTCCTTTCAAAAAATTCATCCCAAATAAGGTGGTGTACGAAATCTCATTCCATACAATGATTCATGTGGTCCCATTTGACTACTTGAATAGAATAAATTATTGTAGAAAATCTACACTAATGTTAAATATTGATCCCAAATACTTTGAAAATAATGTGAGCATGATCTCAACATGTCTTTAAATGCTAGGATCATTTTTTCTGATTCCCATATGTTTGAGGATGATATGCAGCACTCAAAAAATGCTCTGTATCGAAATATTTATAAATAATTTTCTACAATTTCGATGAAAATTGAGGATCACAAAGAGAAACTATTGAAATAGGTTATCCATGAATTCCTATAGCTCCATTGAGATAAATTCATGCAATCAGTTCGAGTGGAAAATCCTCTATTATAATAAGGAAATTTATAGAATTTGTATGTCGATCAACAATTACCCATATGAATCAATCATTCATGCATTTTTGGGTAATATAATGACAAAATCAATAGTGATTTCATCCCATTTCCATCTAGGAATAGGTAGAGATTTCATGTTTTATCTCGGATGTTTTCATTCAGAATTCACTTGTTGACATACTAAACATCTTGATAAAAAATCATCAATTTCCCAGTTCATGTTGTCCACCACATATTTTCCTTCAAATCTCTAAAAATTTTAGTTCTAACAAGGTGTATAGGCAAATATTATCTATCTGTGTCGTCCAATAACTACCTTTTCATCTCAGGTATAGAAGGAACACATAGTGTCTTCCCAAATTTCAGAATTCCATCTTCACATATGAAGTCATCCAACATTTCATATTTCACAGAATTAATTTTCTTCTAATGTTTATCATCATCAAAATATGAAGGTTTATTTATCTCTAATAAATATCATTGGGAAACAATTTGAAAAAGTAGTGATGTTTCACCTTCTTTGATAATTCTCAAATCTATCCTCCCTAGATCTATTTATAATGTATCCTTTTAAATCCTCAGTTTCTTGATAACTCCATGATCCGTCCTAATCAATGCATCAGCTGCCTTGTTTTCCTCTCTTTGGTGGTGGTGTATGGAACAATCATAATCCATGAGTAGTTATAGCCATCTTCTTTTCCTCATGGTGAGTTCTTTCTATGAGAAGATATACTTCAGACTTTTGTGATCCGTATATATCTCACAACTTTCACCATGGAGATAGTGTCTCTAAATTTTTAGAGAAAATATCACAATATCTAACTCAATATCATGAGTGGGATAGTTTGGTTCAGGAATTTTTATCTTCCTTGATGCATAGGCAATAAATCTATCATTATGCGTAAGGACACAACAAATTCCTTTCATTGATGAATCAATATAGATCAAAAACCCATCATTCCATGATGGTAGATTTAGGATAGGAGTATTCACTAATATACTCTTAAATTATTTTAAATAGTCATCAAATTCTTTTGTCCATTGGAACCTAACCAATTTACGTGTATGCTTGGTCATTGGGTTGGCTAAATGGGAGAAGTTCTAAAAAATGTTGATAATAACCTGGAAAACCAATTATACTATGTACCTATGTTATATTAATTGTAGTAGGAAATTACTGAATAGCATTTTTCTTCTTATGATCAATCGATATTCCATCCATAGAGACAATGTGACCAAGAAAGGAAACTAATTGTAATCGAAATTCACACTCAATAAACTTCCCATATAATTCATTTCTTCTAAGAGTCTTTAGAATAGTTCTCAAGTGATTTTCTTGATCTTAATAGATTTTTGAGTATACCAAGATTTCATTAATAAATACCACCACAAAGTCAGTAGGATATTCCATGAAAACACTATTCATTAGATCCATGAATATAGAGGGTGTATTAGTCCATCCAAAAGGCATTACTATAAACTCGTAATGCCCATAACTGGTTCAAAATGATGTCTTTGGAATGTCTTCCTTCTTTACTAGTAACTAATTATATCTATATTGAATCTCAATATTTGAAAAATATTAGTCTTCATGAAGTTGATCAAATAAATCATAAATGAAATGTAGGGGATACTTGTTCATTATTGTTATAGAATTGATCTCCCTGCTGTCAATGCACAACCTCATAAATCCATATTTTTTCTTAATCAAAAGAATAGGGGATCCCCATGGAGATTCACTAGGATAATAAATCCTATATCACTAAATTCATCTAGTTTTTTTATTTATACTAATTCCACAGTATCCATTTTATATGGTTTCTTGGATATAGTCCCTGAACTAGGAACTAACTCAATGGAAAACTCGATTTCCTACTCTAGAGGATGTCCATGTAAATCCTCTGGAAACACATCAACATATTATTGCACAATAAGTACATCCTCTATTTGAATATTTATTCCTTACCCATAGATATTTCATTATGTTCCTCCCCAATAATTGAATTCAGTAGAGCTATTGGGGGCGAATCTAGTTAATAATCAACTCACAAGGTTTCTTCTATAAAGATAATGGATTTGACACCATTCTCAAAAATTGTAACTTCCCTCTTATTTCAATAGATCTTTTCATCATAACATGGATGTAAACTCACACTGAGGATTATATCAAATTCAATAATGGGTATGATGATAACGTTATCAACTAATGTATGTTTATATGTCATGAGGGGGACTGATCGACATATCTTTGTCGTAATGATACATCCCCTATGAGTTTTGACTAACAGCTCCTTTATTAAATCAAATTGGACATGTCTAATTTTCATGGAAAACTAGGAATATATAAAAGAATGTGATAACAAAAAATCAAATAATACATTGGATATGTCTGAGTAAATGATTAAAGTACCTACCACCACATCATTAGGAACTTAAACCTCCGTAGTTGTGACTGTATAACTGTGGATTTGTTCCCTTGGTCTTCTTTGGGTAATGTTTTCCTAAAACTTAAGAAATTTATATAAATAATGTCCCATCTCCCAATAAATGTATCATTGAAAATTGGTAGCTTCTTTATTCCCCTTACAATCCTGATATAGGTGGCCTTTCCACCACACCTATAACAGACTCCCATTCCCTTCTGAAAAGTTCCAGGGTGTTTCTTCTAAAAAATAATGCATGATGGAAGGTAATCTCTTACCTTCTTCCCATTTCATTATTTTATTTTTTAGATATTTCAATATCCCTATTTTTCTATTTCCTTCCTTTAAACTAATAATACTTATAAAATTATTTCTTCTTCTTGATATAACTTGAGACTGTATCTTCATATGAAGAGGAACTTTGGGAGACTAGATCCCATAAAAAAAATTATTTTAAACCATATAATAATTGATCAATCCAGTTCCCTAGATTATGTATGTATTCCACTACATGCCTTCCAGACTTGTAAAGTTGGATTCATACTCAGAACAAATTTCACCCCCTTCTGCCTCAGATTCAAGAATTTCCTTTCTATATCGACTAATTTTGCGTGGGGAAAATAATTTTCCTAGAAAAGTTTCTTAAAATCTCTCCATTCTATCTCTTATATTTCCTCCTTGTTTTTGTTTTGGATTAAAAACCACCACAGATCTGCATCTCTTGATAGATGATAAATTATCATGATAAATTTCTCAGTTTAGTTTTATCTCCTAGACTGAGAAATATCTTCTCGAGGTAACTTATCACTTCCATATCTAAAAATGGGTTTTAGTCCCATTGAATGATAGAGGTTGTTTTCACATAAAGCGATCTAACATAGATCCCCCACATTGTGGACTTTAATGTTCCATACAAATATTTTTATTTTACATAACCTATGTTAGTTGTCCCTGTATAGTTATATGTTTCTAAACACCTGTCACAACACCAGAAGAAACATCATTATCTTGAATCAGAGGGAAATACCTACATGGGACACACATATTCATGCGGTTTCCCTTCCTCCCACTAGGTTCCATTTATAAATAATTAAATAAACTATATTAGGTTATGAATCATAACGTATAATCTCAATGTTGAAAAATACTTATCATATATTGAAATTATATACATATATAATATCATAATCATAAATGTGGTTTATTTGAGGAAAATTTTACATTTAAATCATTCATAATGGCTTGTAAAGAAGATGTGAATTATCCAAATCATATCCCAATAGAGTGTCAAACTTGTCGTGTATTAAGGTTCGTTTTCGTTTACCAGCATATCCCAGGTCAAGCCCAAAATTCCTTGCAAGTGTTTTCACTCATAGGTACATCTGTGCCAGAACCACATCCACTTGTAGTATCTAGACATAAATTCATTCTCTAGAAAGATCCAAATAATCAATTCCTTACCAAAATTCCAGAATGTTCTAGTATGTTTATCCTCAAAGACTATCTTACGGATTTTTTTCCCTAATCTTTATTTTTTGAGTCTAGTTTCCATGTTTTCTACTAAACTTCTTCTGATACCTACTGTAAGGCCCCAACCCCTGTTTCCTAGAGTTGTTACCTCATTTTGTTACATTGGCATATAAATTAAGAATATGCACCTCGGAGGACTATGTAGTTTAGTGTATTTGGACAGAAGATACATATAAGAGTTAAACATTACAACTTGAAATGAAATACAACATATATATTTTAATAAGAACATCCATAAATATAGGTTTATCATTGTAGGCCACCCAGAATAAAATTCTTCATGTCCTTAGATAATAAAACATAAGAAAGGGGTGAGCTCAAACACTCAATATTGGTAATAAATGTAGTGGAAGATATCATAAACACAAACATTAGTCATGGTGAATAACTAAAAACACCATCCTTTAAAAATAAGATGAGACTTATTATGGTAGAAATAAGAGATAAATAAATAATAACATATTCAAACATAATCATGGGTATTATACTAGTCAAATAACCACTTGAACTATCAATAATATTATCATAATTAGGGAATTCATAATACAGTACAACATAACCATGCCATTCAGGTATTTTGAAAATACCATATATATAGATTTTTTTCAAAGCATCGTTCCAAGACCATAGTTTATCTCATGAGACCTATCGATACAGTGTGGGGATATAACGGGCCCCATCTAAAACTTAATAAGTCCATTTAATTCCTCATATGAATGGGGATAAAAATGAACAACATATATATTCATATTGAAACTAATACATGAAACATTTATAATGTTCCCTGAACATTAAGCATAAACACTAACCAATCCGAGTAAATTGGTGGATGGTTTTTAGATAACACATCTGCTGTCAAACTAATCTTAAACTGTTCAATTTAATATTGTAGATGATATCATAAAATATTAATCCCAATAATATATAAGAATCATAAAGAGAGTTCAAATAGATGAAGATACTCTTGTAAAATCATCTTGTAATTCTTAAGATAAATACTCTTTTACTTTGAAATGAATAGTTATTTTAGAAAAAAAATAATTGTTTAAAAAAAATGTTAAGAAAGGTAGTATTTTCCTAATAAGATGACTTATTTTATAAATATAATTTCTTACAAAAACATATCATAGAGTTCCCTTGAAAATAGGTAAATATTTTAGAAATTCCCTTGAATCAAGCTTATATTTCAGGAACAATTCTTGAAGGATCCTTATAAAACATATAACTAATTTAAAATGAAACTAGGATTATGGTTGGTACACATATATAAAACATTATCGCATAATAAATGAGTATTAAATATAAATAAATAATAATTTAATTCAGGTAACTAGAAAATAAGAGTAACCCTATCAGAAATAGAGGTTCATGTGGAAAACCCTTACATTAAGTGTGAAGGTGTTCCTCACATGAACTTAATGACCTGAATAAAAAAATTTAGTTTCTTAAATTAATAATTCCAGAATATAATATTAATTTAGTTGATTTAGTAAAACCTTATTATGTTCATTCATGGTCTTTTGATGGGTTAAGAGATTCAATTTCATTGTTTTGGAGTTTTTTCTTCTTTGGTTTTCATGACCAGTTTACTTATATTTAAATATGGATAAACATGTTGAATGAGAATGTTTTTCTTGAATAGAAGTTTTACTTTACTAGTGAACAAGTATAAAATTAAATTTTCATAAAATTTGTTTGGTTATTGGGGGTGAAGATTAATCATTATATAAAACATTAATGGCAATTGTTTGGGTTAATTGGAAATTCTTGATCATAATGACCTCATTTTGATTTATAAAATAATATCATGTGCAAAAAAGGTAACCATGACCTTAAATAAGATATAATACAAATATTTTTGTTTTTTTAACCATCAAAATGGATTCATTTTCATAATTGTGTACGGTAATAGAAATTGAAAACTCATAGTCCTTGAATGTGATAAATAAACACATCTGGGATGTTGTTTTCATATATATTTTAAAATAATGGTAAATAAGAGATGATGAAGGATTATTACAATGTAAAAAAATCATTCAAGTACATTTAAGGTACTATTCTCATTATAACATCTAGATGAAATGTGTTTAGGAAAGAAAAAATAAAGAAAGGAACCTGAAATAAAGGAAATGAAAAGTGGAATTTACCTCTTCAAGTATCCATCCATGAGGGCCCATTTAGGGAGAGGTTTTTGTCTTTGTTATGAGACCAAGGGATTATGGAAGTGAAGGAGGATCTCAGTAGGAGATTTGGGTATAATTCAGTCATGTAAAATGTTTTTATAGGAGTGATGAGAATAGTGGCGAGGAGGGTTCTTATAGTGGAGGAGAGGATGGGTTTCCATTATTTTAATCATTATTGTATTATTTTTCCAAAGGCAACCAATAGTGTTAATTATTATGACCCCAAACATTAATAAGTGCTTGTGAGTTCGAGCAAACAATCGTTTACTATATCCATGACTCATGCATGACGCATAAATTCACCTATTTAGCATATTTTGTAAATTATGGAATTTCACTATTGACCAAAAATTCATGTATTTCAGAAAAATACAAAAAATTTACCTTTTCAAATTTTCTACGTGTAGAATTCAAAAATGATATCCATTTCTTGACAATAATTTTATAAATATTTTAATTTAATTTTTAAATAAAACCTTAATTTATTCGGAAAAACAATATTAAAACAATAACTCATTTAATAACACCTTGAAAAAATAACCAATGTCCCATAAAATTATATTATAACCATAAAAAAATAAAATAAAAAATTATGATGATTTTTTATAAAAATACATTTCTATTTTAAATTATTAAATTTATAATAAAATTTTAAGCATAATTTTTATGACAACCAAATATACGAATACTTATACTATGATAATTTTTTCACTTATAACATGTCTAAATTGTATTTACACATTCAGGGGTGATGTTTCTATTTTTTGGAAGATTTAATATTCATTAATATTCATTGATATTAATTACTATTCAAAATTTTATGTTACTATTCATAATGGCATGTTTCTTTTCACCAAAAACTAATTTGATTCTATCAGACTCGAAATATCATACTAAAGGCAACTAAGTATGTCAGATTTTCAAAATTCCAATCAGAGAGGGGTAAAACTATGTTTACTGGATAGGTTATAACAAAGTTGTGTTTTGTAGAGACACTTTTTTTTATACATTCAATATTAAATTTATTTGCAAAGCCTTGGGGTGTTACATTGTCTCTGCTTATATATGGTCTATATGAACCTAGAAATGATATTGATTTCTAATTGGAATCATTTATCTAAGATCTAAAATTGATGTCAGATACAGGTGTTACAATGTATGATTCTCCTAGAAGTGAAAAATTTACATTGAGGGATATGTTGTGTGAAATGGTAAATGAATTACCCACTTATGGAAATTTATTAGGCTATAATATTAAAGGAATGTTGGGATGTCCCATTTGATAAAAAATCACACACTCAGTTCAGTTGATGCATTCCTCAAAGAAAATGTTTTTAGGAAATCAGAAATTTTTACCTTGATGAAGTAAATACTAATCCTAGATGAAAACATTCGATGGGAATATTGAACAAGGTAAAGCACCATATCTAATGATGGTCAATCAACTGTAAAATAAATAAAATCATATTGACAAAGTTTTTAATATTTTTTTTTTCAAAAAACCTTACAAAATTATATAAGATGATGTGACCAATTTTATTTGAAGTACCAAATGGAAATTTTTTGTATATAATACATTTTTTTAATGTCATGCATGTATAAATTTTTTTAGAGTTTTATTGGCATGTAACTAAACATTACTATCAAAATGAATGATTGCATCATGGCTAGGTTAGACTTGATTAAAGTGGGGGTAAGGGAAAAGTAGGCATCTGTAAAGGGTAAAAGGAAGATGTTTCATTCTATAGCTGTATACATACTATCTAGAAAGGAAAAATAACAAATTTTCCTTTTCCTTAATAGTGTAAAAGTTTCATAGGAGTATTCTAAAAATATCAAGAATGTAATGTCATTGAATAATTTGATGGTAAAAAGAATAAAATCCCACAATTGTCAGGTTTTGATGTAATATTTAAGGTCTGTTGCTTTCCATTTCATTCTGCTTCCAAATGTATGACAAATATTAAAAAGACTCTTATTCTTTTACAAATCCATATAATGAATTTTTATAGACCCAGTGAGGTTTTCCATCACAAATTAAGTTGTTATATTCATATTATTTGAATTAGATATGTTATTTCCACCATTATTTACTCATATAACGGTCCACCTGATGGTTCACTTGGTTTAGGAGGTTCAACTATGTGGTCTTGTCCATCTCAGTTGGATGTACCACATTGAAAGGTATATAAATATTTATAATGGGTATGTCAGGAATTGAATTCAGTTAGAATGTTTTATTAAATAATGATATATTTTTAATGAAGATATTGAATTTTGTACTAATTACCTATTAGATGTTAACACCATCAGTCTCCCAAAGTCTTGTCACAGTGAACAACTTATGGGGGAAGGGATTTTTGGAAGGGATTTTTTTACAATTACCTTAATATATTGGGATCAAGAACACCATTATATTTTACATAATAGTGATGATTTTTATCAATAAATTTAAGCCCACAAATAAATTATTAAATATCTAAATCCACCAAGGGAAGAATTATGAATACCAAATACACATTATAGAGAGTTTAATGGATGGTTCTAAGATCTAATTTATAACAAGTTATCTAAAAATCTAAATTCAATTTTGAAAAGAAAAAATGGATAGCTAGGGAACAAAATAAAAATGTTATACCATACACTAGAATTATAATAAATTATTATATGTTTTATACAAAATAACACAACTATGTTGATATGATGAAAAACATTTGTTGTTATGTTTGTGCCTAAAGCGATGCACAGATTTGGTTCTAAGAATAGAAATCCAATTTATGAAAAAATATCATATTTTGGCATTATCAAATAGATATATGAGTTGGATTATACAACATTTCATGTTCCTCTTTCCCACTATAAATAGATTGACAATATCAGTGTAGTGATTGTTAATGAAATGGGATTCATGAAGGTGAATTTTAGTGTGGAAGGAGAAAAATATGAGATGTTCATAATGGAATCACAAGTAGTGAACGTATCTTATGTATTTGATCCAACCAAAAAATAATTGGTTGATTTTCCTACTGGCGAAAAAAAATGTCAGGTCAGATGAATGATCAATTAAAGATGACCCATTCATTTTGAAATTACAATCATTTCATATTAGTCCCAATGTAGAAAATTTCTTGTACTTTAGAGGGGACCATTAAGAAGGTATTTTAATTCTTGATAAATGAATCAAATCTTTGAAACCATTAAAAAAAGAATGAGTGTTAAATGGGAAGGAAAATGTGTTTTTTAATATTATAGGTTTTTCATCATAATATTATATATTGTATATTACATTAAAATAATCTAAATTAAATGTTTGGATACTCATACAAAAAATGTCTTTAACACATGATTATGTTACCGAGTCCTTATAAGAACAAACTATAAAGAAGGAAACCCTTTCGAAAGATGTATAGGTAATGTTACAATATACTTTATCTATTTTAATGAAAAATTATGTAGTGGAACATTGATTTTATTTTTATTATTCCTTTCAGGGTTCATTTATTTTAGAAAATTTATATCCAAATTTCATTACATTGAAGGAAGAGAAATGATGCTATCTCTTATCCAGTACATAGTTAATCTTAATGTTTTCCTAGAAAAATCATTGTCCATATAATTAATGAATTGTTTCAAGTTTATGTTTAATTTATTTATTTTTAGTATTACTCATATAATAATTTTTTTCTTATATTGGAGGTTTCTTTTATTTTATTTGTGGTGGTATGTCCATCTTTCATAAAGTTCTAAACCAAAACATTTAAAGTATTCTTATCCATAAAAAAATCTTTAAACTTGTAGTGTTGCATTTATCACTTTCCTTCATGTTATCTCATCTTCCTTTGTATGAAGTAAAATGATGTTGCCTCTACTTAATCATAGATGAAATCATGATGTTTTCATAGTAAAATCATTATCCATATAATTAATGTATTGTTTCATATTTAGGTTATGTTTATTTCTATTTAGTATTACTCACATAATAATTGTTTTATTATATAGGTGGAATGTTTTGTTCGAGTTGGGGTGATCTGTCCATATTTCATTCCTTTCTACACCAAAACCTAGATAGAAATCTTCTCCCTTAAAACCTTTCACCCCTTCCATTTTCACATTTATCACATTCCTTCAAGTTCTTCAACTTGTCAATCATAGAGGTAATATCGATGATTCCATAGTAAAATAATTTTATATAGAAATAATGTTTTATATAATATTTTTGTTTAATTTATTTACTTTTAGAATTATGTATATAATAATAGTTTTCTTATATAGGTAGATTTCTTTTTGTGTTGAGGTGGTTTGTTCGAAGCTTCTCATGTAATGATGGTAGTTCCAAAATGACTTTCAATGGAAATCATGCTAACATAAGTTGTTTGGATTTTTTTTGAATTTATGTAATAATTTTTATTTATGTAATTGTATAAGCTAATGATTGAATTGTCTATAATATATATATTTTCTTTCATTTGAGTTATAAGTTTCATTTCATTTAAATTCTATATTGGGACTTTTTTTAATCATATATAGTGTGTTTCTAGTGCGGTGGTGTCCTATTACAGCACATTGTAGTGGTGCTATAGTGTGATGTTGTAATAAAATACAATACAGAAAATTATCAGCTCTTTTAAAAGAGCTTATAAATGTACAATTTATCCGAAATTCTATATGTTCTGATAAAAGTTCCTCTATCAGTGCTTTTATAAGCATTCATAAATTGGGACATTAGTAGTGCTAAATAAAAGCTTTCGTAAATTTCTAATTTATCAGTGCTTTTTTAGTGCTGATAGAGGATGCCTTTGTAAGCCCTTTTTAGCACTAATAAATGATTAGGTCTTTTAATATCACTCAGGTAGTGAAAACGTTTCTAGCACTGATAATGGCCCTTTCAAGTGCTATTAGAAACTTATTTGGTAGTAGTGAGTTCATTAATTAAAATTCATGTTTCTCAGTTATTTTCCTTGCTATATTGGTATTTCCTTATTTGGTTATTTTAAAGGATTTTGTTTCCATTTATTAATATTTTATATTGTTTATGCACTTCCTTCTCAGTTTGTTGATTACGAGGTATGTGTGTTCAATTATTTACGATACTATATTTATTATTCTCATGGATTCATTAATTCTTCCAATATAAATTTACCATACTAAGAATTCCAGATCACCCTAATTTTGTTTCCATTCACAAGGATTAACTGATGTTTACTTTGAAATTTATTCAAGGATATTCTAGATAAAATAGATTTATTATCCCCGATTGATAAAATTGTGTTACAATTTGTGTCTTCATTCATAATATATGACTAATATATGTATTTGGTTTAACAAAACTACTAAACTCTTTGGTCCTTTGTGATTTGATTAATTATAATCATACTAATGAAATCATAGAATGAAACATACTGTAGTCAATCTGGGGTTGGGTCGCTACACCATCCATGTAAATTGGTTAAGGAAAAGAAAACATGTTAATTTGTGGAGGCGATAGTCTAGACAACACATGATTCATGTATTTTTTCTTAATAGAAAAGGGGGAAGGTTTTTAATTCTTGTAGAATCATTATAATGAAATGAATGTATAATAATTACAGTGATTTTATATTTTAAAATGTTTGAATGAAATTTTAGAAACAATAAGTGCACATAATGAAATATAAAATGAAAAGAGATGGTATAAATCTATACCACACTAATTGGAATATCTCCTTTGTGAAGGGAGTTAAACCATTGAGTGTTGATATTTTGGGAAGACTAAACCTCAATATGATATAAATGATTTTATTAGGAGATCCTTGCTGATATTTTTAGAATACATATGTGGGTTTTAGTGTGATGGTATGTGAGGAGAGGAGATCCCCTTTTATAAGTGAAAAGCGATAGTATATTTGTACATACCCAATGTTATCAATAATGGGAAGTCATTGTCAAAGAAATTGGCTCCCAAATTGATAAATAATTTATAGGATAATCTATATAGACCAATAAAAAATCAACCACTCAATTATAAACTATTTTTAACATTATTATACCTTTAACTCTTGTGTTTCTCCATTTTACCATTTTTGGTTTCACCACGGTAACTTGTTTTTACATATGTAATTTAGCCTTTATACCCAAAAATAAAATGACCCATATTTCTTCATTTTTAAATAATTATTTAAAATTTTAAACAAATTCTATTTGATTAAATTAATAAAGGTGATAAAAAATAATTTTTAGATAAAATGAATAACTTGTTAAAAATAATTTTTGAGAAAATACTACTTATGTTCTAAAATATCAAATATGGGTTTGGAAATTAAAAAAACATTTTTAAATTATAAATCCACATATAAAATAAATATTTAATATTATAAAAATGTTCCCTTAATTTATAATTAATACTTATATAATAATAATTTCATAAAATTTATGTTATTTTTAAAAATATTGTTTTTCAATATTCAACTAAAAATAATTCTTTCTAAAAAAGTAAAAAAAATACATATTATGAAAATATTACTAAGATGAAATGATTTTTTTTAAATTAAAAATCTAAATTTTATAAATTTATCTATTAAATAAAGAGGTAAGATATATTGAAAAAAAATTATAGGAAAATATCTTTTTTTGAATATTACCCATTATAATTCATATAGCCTATTATTTAATAAATAAATTATTGTTAACAAATTATTAAAATTAAATATATATTATCATAATTAATAAAATGTTTGTTGAAATATAAATTCTTATCCCATAAAAAGGAAATATTTATAAAAATATATTTATAACCATAAAATGATCATATTAGTTATTTTAGCTATAATAAATGTATTTCACTCATATAAATGGAGTATATATTTTCTTTCTCTAATATTTTCATAAAATTGTTACTCCAATTAACTCTTACTATTTTAATAACTAGGGTTTTAGTGGTCATAATTAATATTTATATTTCTATCTAAACATATTAGTGTTTTCTTTTAGTTCTATGTTTGATGTGGGTAAGGCTATCAAATAAACCTATAACATTTTAAGGAAGTAATATATTAAAATCATGGGGTATTTTGGTAAAAAAACAATGGAATAAACTAAAGCTATCTATATAGTAATTTTTCTTCCTCATTTGTAGATAAAATACACATAGAAAGATGAGAGAGAGGACTGAAATCACTATATATTATCCTTGAGAGCAATGTGGTTGAACAAAATTCATTAACCAAAAACTGTTAAAATAATCCATGGAAATTATTTAGTGAAAATATCAACCACTCATTATTTTATAGAAATAAAATCCAACTTTAACACTTTTCCTAACATAATATCATGGATTAGTTGATACATTTTATAAATGTAATTTGATATAGAATATTGACCCAATTACCTGAAAAATTTCTGTCACTTTGATTAAGACATTAAACATGTTTTTGAAACGTTACTAAATAATTTAGATCTTCAAACTGAGTTTTCATACACATCAATTGGGGTTTATCTTGAGTTCTAGTCACATAATATACTTTATAAGTATTCAAGGTTATATAACATTGTTTTTTAGTGTACCAGTATAAATACCCATACCCAAAGAAGAGAACTACACCATATGTAGATCTTGTAATGTAACAATTTCTTATCCAATCACCATCTGTATAAACAAATAGATACAAAATCCAGTTCTAAAATAATTAACTAAAATATGTAACATACATTTAATTTACATAATAATCCTTTTTCCATCCATGAAATGAGTCTATTTTAATTTACATAGATTTTTGGGATAAAGTGTAATAAGGTAGTAAATATTTTTCCTTGATGTTTTCTGGTACAAAAAAACATCCAATAAGCTTCTAAAATTGCCTTTGAACCACCTCCTTTCCATAAATATATTTAAACAAATTCATTACCACTACTATGGATGTGGAATAAAACTTTGAATCCTTTATGAAAAAACATCATTAAAATCTACCAAGAACACATCTATTGATAAATATTGATTGGATCAGCCTCTTGTGATGTTTCTAGACCAAATAATTAATCATATAACCATACATGGTTATTTTAAAAAAGATATTCATCTGAAAATAATTTTTTTAAAAAATAATTATTCATTTATAGTAAATATATTATGATATATCTATAAAATAATGATAGAAACCTTATTTTCATCATGGATGTAGACATTACTATTTACTCACCCTTTTTAAGCATAATCTTATAGATGTAAGAATATTGATCAAGATATCAAAATCTCAGGGATTTTTTTAACCTATATAAATCCTCCTTTAACATAAAAACACAATTCTCTTATTCACCAAGCAAGAATCTTTATATTTTTTCAATATAAATATCTTCTTTAATGACATAATTAGGGAAGGAAGACTTGAAATAAATTTGGTAAATAATTTATTCGATTTTTTAGAAATAACAAGATAGATTATAATGGTTTCTAGTATATATTCTTGTGAAAATTCCTCATAAAAATAATTTATTTCTAGTGGAGAATTTTATCTACACACAATTATGGTTAATTTATCACAAGTTATCCCCTTTAATTAACCTTATTTTAGAATACCCATTTTGTTCCAATAATTTTTTCAGATTCTATACTAACCCCCATGTTTTGTTCATTTCAATATATTCCAATTAATCATTAATAACTTCAATCTACTAATGATGCTCCAATTTTTATTTTACATGTATTTGTTCCAATTTGGAAAAAACTAAGGAATGTGTCGCTTCCCTTAGAGTTCTTCTTTTTTAATATGACTATCCTTGATTTACAAACATATTTTGAACCTACACTCACATTATAATCCTTGAATGATGTATAAATTATTGATCATTATCAATTGAATTTGATGAATCCTCAACTTCAAATTGAACTTCTTCAAGAATTTAATAACTTTTAGTAAATTGTTCATTTTATTATACAATAAAAACATCATTATTAAAACAGGAACTTAATTATTCATGTGTAACTTCATTATTTGTATGTTATAATCACTTTAAATTTATAGAATAAAAACATTACCTTTAACATTGTTTTAAAAATTATATCTATTGCATTTTAAGGTCACCGAAGGAGGATTCAATAAACACATTACCTTTAAAACTTTCTGAACTTTTCACCTATAATGTTGATAATTCAGGGGTTGCATAACAGTTTTGGTTACTTCAAGAATTAATATTTTTAGTAATTCATGTCATATAAGAAAATATCTTATTTCATAATATACAAAAACTAATTTATAATTTTAACGAATAAATAAATTACTTGTCTCCAAAAATACTGAGACGTTTCATGCTCTAACAGCATATTCCAAGAAATCTGAACTAAACCACTATTCATCCATTAAAAAATACCATTTTAATTGTGTTTTATGTTGTGCATGGATCCCATGTTGAATAACGTGATTTTCAAGATAATTATCAATTATACTACTTGTATATTTAGCTTTATTTTCTCTCGGGATGTTATTTATTGATAAACCAAACTCCATCATAGTAAATCAATAATTTTATACATTTTATATACCATTAATATGTAATGCATAAAACTAATACAAGTAATTTTATTAAAGTAAACAGTGATAGAAAGAAAATATATTTTTTCATTTATTAATGGATTACTGAAGGTACTATAAATGTATTAATAGATAACCTCCAGTGGATGAGTTAATTAAATATATACATTATTATGGGTATTGTTATCAATATTTACCTTTAGAAATATTAGTGAAATCTTATTCATCTATCTTTTTAGTATAGTAACATTATGAACTTTGTCTCCCCTGGTAAGATTAATCATGTTATTCTGACATTCATGAGAAAGAAATAAACACTGTAATTGGTTTTCTTCTTTGATTATTATGTAACATGAAGTATCGATGTCAAAAAATGGAATCAAATTTATCCTTACTCAATATCCACATTTCTAAATGAACCTATATTCCATGATCATCACCATAAATCCATCATTTTGAAATATCACTCTATTTCCTTAATCACATAACTAAGCCTCACTGGTATGATTTTGTATCACTCCTTCAACAAATAATGTATTCATGTATTTCAATTTATATTTCCCAATCAAAATTGATCTAACACCATTGAGATTGTGTGATCTACCATTCCCAATGGTCACTGAGACTTTCATTAGTATTTCAACATGTTTCAAAAGTTTTAAATCTTCTTTTATATGATAGGAACATCCAATATCCATAAATAATGGATTATCACATTTTTAATATTTTATTGTCTCTATAACCACAAAATATTTCTCCTTACCTTTATTATTCATTGTCTAAGGATTTTGAGTATTTTTAATTATACTCTCCATTGTTGGTAAATGAATGAGGAATTCATTTTCATGGTAATATAAATAATCAAATCTTATATAGAGTTCCTCAAGAACCTAAAACCTATTCTCTTATTTTTTTTCTATAATTCCTAATAAATTTATTAAAAAACTATTTTTAGAGGGATGACACCCCCTAAAACATTTCTTCCCTATTCTAATAGGCTTATATAAATATTGATAATCCATCTATCACATTATTTATAACTTCCTAAAGAATCCACGGTGATAAAAGTAACTATAGAAGTATAATTTCCTTTGAAAAAACATTTTATCTAGAATATTTCCATTTCCTTTATTATATCATTAATTCATCAATCATAATTCATTTTTTGGACAAAAAATATTTTTAATTTTCAACAACATATTTTATAATTTAGTATTATTTTTAGCCATTTTTGGATTCACTACTACCAATCTTTTTTTAATGTTTATAAAAGCCGGTTTAAGGGTGTCTGGTGCCCAACATACAACACGAAACATGTTCAAAAGAACCAAAAAAACAAACAACACAAAAAAACACTGATTTAAACATCATAATAATAGTAGTCATCCTTGTATCCCATACAAGATTCGTCTTCTCCCGTAGCCGATTCCCATTCCGGATTTCACCAAAAATTGGCACTTTGAACCCGATTGTTAGGAAGGTCCAGATTATTCATAACTGATGCTGCCTTCTTAACCCCACTACCCTTTTTGACAGCAAGGACCACCTGGATATTCCTTTTAGAAGCAGGCCTTGTCTACATTGGACTCAATATATATGAGTAGTCTTTCCTCAGCCTCCTTGTTGAGGATGCAGATAAAGGTCCAACACCTATAGACCCCTTCTTATTCCCATCTTGAACAATATATCTAAATGAACGGCCGTCAGGGGTACTCCAGTTCTCCTTCCCTCCCCTAGATCACTCCTTTCCCACCCCGGACTATTCCTTCAACCTGGCATTATGAAATCCAGCCAGGTTGTCCAGCCTCTGTTCAGAATGATGGAATTCCAACAAGGGTTATCTCCCCTCTTCCAGGGGAAATTTCTCCCCAGCCATAGTATCTGCCTCCTTCCCCTTACCCTCAAATAGAATGTCCTCAACAGTCTTATCCCCCCCCCCAAAATTCACCGACAGATCCGGATTAGAATTCTCTTCCATAGGACCTGCAACCAGTTCCTGCCTCAAGTGATCCTCCTGCCAATTCTCCACAAGCACAACATCAACATCACCCCCTGTAATGACCTCCTCCACCAGACCCTCAACCACATTATTCTCTGTAAGGAATTCAAAAATTATATTCTAGGCCATAAAAGGTTTATCCAGAGGATCCATGAAATTAGAAACCTTCGATCTGGACATGGTTACCACCTCCACAGAACTGTATCTCTGATTCTTTTCAACCTGTTCTGGACCCCCAACATTAGAATGTCGGAGAACCCTCTCCTTATCCGGATTTATCCGAATGCTGGTATTTCCATTTGTTTGATCTTCCTCAAAGAAAATAACATGAGAAATAGAGGAAAGGTCTTCCCCAGCTAAATCGTTCATCTGAGAGCCCCTCCCTTCTTCATCTACCCCCTTCATCATTGAATCCAGACTCACCCTCAAATCTTCATCCTAGCCTCCTTCCCACTGTAATAATCCCCCCTCACATGTCAAACTCTAGTCGAATGTCCCAAGCGCTTTAAAAAACCACAAAAGTCCATCCAAATTTCAAAGTCCACCCTCTGTTTGTATCTATACTCCTCCCTAATCGTAATCCAAATATAATCAAAAGGGACTCGTGATGCATCCATTTCAATACACACCCGTGGATTTACTGAATGGTAAACCACCTCTATGTGACAATCAAAACAAAGGTATCTTCCTACCATGTTACCCAAAAGGTTAATAACAGAAGGGTTTTTAAATGGTAAAGGTATTTTAGGAAAACATACCCAAACAACGATGGAAGGGGAATCCTGGTTCATCAGAATATCAAAATACTAGCACAGAAGCATAAAACGAGTACCTTTGAATATGCAAGGCTCCCTAGCACAAGGCTGAATGAGGCCTTTCCCTGACTCCAATCTAATCATAATTTTCTTACAATTCATTAAACCCACAACTGCACATTTTTGAAGATCCCATGATCCAAAAAAAATCGATCTAAGTCATCCACCGAAGGTCTTATGTTCTTGAAAATATCCACCAAGGTAGATTCGGTGCTCCATCAATCATGTCAGGCACCTTAGGATTAATCGAAGCCTTCATGAAAGGAGGAAGAAACTCTGGGTTGGAGAAAGGCTAAAAGGACCTAGTTCTCTCATGAGACATTGATTCCTCCTCCCCCACCAAGGGGGGAGGAGCCGACGCATCGTCCGCCGCCATCACCAGAGGGGAGAAAGCATTGTGAGGTCAAGCAGCAGCCTCCATTCCTCTACTTGGATTCAAAAGTTATATCTATTTTTCATATTATGTCAGAGAAACCAAAATTTCAAAATTTCAATGATTCACTTGGATTTTCCACATTCTTAGTCTTATTAAATTTATTCTTCTTCATAGGATCTCTGCCATCATTTTTATGATATTTTACACTAAGTGTATGTGATTTGTTTTGGACAGCATGTCTCTTGTCATTATTTTAACCTTTATTGACCACCATTTGTTCATATATTTTTCCAATTTCATAAGTAGAGTTTATGAATATGAATCTATTATTATTCAATTCATTTTGATAATCCATCAACTTTTTTTGAACAAATTCTTGATCATTTTACTTATCTTTCACTCTTTATTCCATATAGCTTTTGGAGTAATTATAATCATAAAGAAACCACTAAAATTTATAAAATTATTTTTGTGCTTTTTTCTCATAACATGCATTGAACGATTTATTATAGTTAAAAGATTAACTATTTTTCTTATGAATTTTAATATCTGTAACTGAAATTGATATGTTTCAAATACAAATATTGAATTCTATCTTCAAGTTTAAATCAATATCAGTTTCCACATTGTTACCCACTTCAATTCTTATATGAATAGTTAATTATTCTATATTCATATTAGTATTTAGAATATTTTCTTCAATATCAATTGAATCCTCACCTTTCTCTTATTAATCACCACTATAATTACTCTTTCATGTAAATAAGAAAATAATCTAATTTATTTTTTGGAAATTATTTCCCTACTATCACTATGAAATCCCATAATTTAAAACCTCTAATGATTTATTTTTAAATATTGTGATGATTTTTTATCATATAAATCAATGGATCCATAATTTTTTAAAAAATTAATTTTTTTGGGAAAGCATTCCAGTTACTCAACACTTGAAACATTTTTACAGAATATTTATGTTGAATTTTTCATTACCTCTTCTCATATTTCTGGATATAAGAGAATCCATTTATTCAAACATTATATCCACATATGAATCTGAATCTTAATATATTGATTCATCATTTTTAATCCTCATGATATAGTTCATAGGTTTTGAGGCTTTAATATCCATTTCGTTTTTATTATTTAACATATTCTTGAAAAAATTATCTTATCTTTTCTAATAGGAAATTAAAACATTGGTTAAGTCACCATGAGGTAGTTTTGTAAGATATTTTTCTCCCAAAATTGTCCCTTTTGCATAAAACATGTAATTTAGAATGAAAAAGACCATTTTTAGCAATGTAGAATCTTCAAAATTTTCATAAAATCCCTAATAATTCTAAAAATATCATTTTCCTTTAACACTATCTCTAATTTCATCTACATGTATTAAGAGGTGTCCATACATCAACCTCAAAATTGGTAGATTTTTTCAATTAACAATAGTATTACCTTAATTTATGTTCTCAATATTTCCCCATATACATTAGAAAATTATTATTCTATTGAATTTCATAAATTCATTCAATAATAATGAAGAAAATATAGTATTCTTAGAATAAAAATCATTTTCAAGATTCTTCTTATCATACACTATCATGGAGTTCCCTTTACCAAGAGGAGTAAATTCATTAGTTTCATATTATAATACATGATAAATAACAGATAATAAATAATAAAACATCATGTTATTCGATATATGAAAACATTTCCAATAAAATGATGGAATCCCATTTTTGTTCACTGAATCTAGATTAACCATTGTAAAAATAGAAATTCAGGGATAGAGATATCAACCAAATAGAATCTCCAATTCATCAACATCAAATAATATAATAGAAATAAAGTGAACGTGGATTTATTACAACATTCAAATATCCTCAAGACTAGTGAAAAGTTATATGTTAGGGTGTGTAATAGACCCGTATTTTATGAAATTTTTTATTCAAGTATATTGATCTAATTTAATAGTTTTTGTTACACACAACCATGACTTTAAAAGATCCACAATATAGTTTTACAAATATTATTATTCAACATAATATCTTAGCCATTATATTGGTAGGTATGAATAGTGTTAAATAATTTATGAATAATATACAAATATATCACTTAATATAAATTCATAGTGCGTAATTAGTCTATTTTTAGTAAGGGCATAAATTTTCTTCAAAAGTGATTTTATTTATTTTTGTGAGAAGATAATATTATTATTTTTTTGAACATTTAAAATATTTATTTGAAAAAATTATTATTTTGTAAATCCTCATACCAATGTTATTTTAGTTTGAAATTTTGGTATTTTTCAAAAAATGTTTATTTTTCAATGAAATGTAAAAAATAATGATTTAAAAAAAATATTTTTTTTCATGTATTTAAAATGTAAATTTTATTGTATTATTTTTAAATTTTTATTAATTACTTATGATTTAAAGTAATAAATTTATGGTTTTTGAATGGTTTTTATACTTGAATTTAGCATAAAAATTTATATTTTACAAGGGATTTTTTGGAATACTACCATTAATCGCATTTTGTGGATATGATTTTAAATTAAATTATACCAGTTATTTGTTTGGAATCATGAAAATGGATTCATTTTTTTTTAATCAGAATGCCATAATTTGGTAAATATTTCCCTTTTATTTTTGGTCAAAATGAATAGAAATCGTGGTAAAATTTATCTCCTCAAATAAATGTAAATCAAATTAATCTAGATTAAAAATAAGCGATAAGGCTATAATTATTCATCTAAATTATTATTAGATGAAACTTATTCTACCCTTAACAACTTATTCAATAAATTTTGTTGTTTAATGTAAACTCATTTATGAAAATTAATTATAAATTATTTAAATCAAATAAAGTAACAGAGTGTCCCTAAATTTGTTTTCAATATCCTTTATATGTACACATAAGGAAAATAGTATGTTATGATAGAATATAAGTGTTTTATTTGATATTAATAAATTAATTTTCATGATAAAAATTTATTTTTAAATTTTATTAATTATATAATTACACTAATTTCTTATAAAACATCGATACAGTATTTCCCCATTAAACATACAACCTAATAGTTGATTTTAAAAATATTAAAATTGATATAATTTGAATTATTTAGTATGGCCAGTAAATTTTATAGATATATAGAGAATATTAAGAAGGTTTTAATTCATTATATTTTAATTATTCCTTTGTATTTAATCATTTATAGTTAAATGAAATGAATAGTTTTAAAATTCACAAAAATGATATTTTATCAAAATAATATATATTTTAAAATATTTAAAAATAGTAATAATATTATAATAAGACAGAGTGATTATTTTACGTAATAAAATATCATAAATAGACCATTTATGTTCAAATTATCATATTTTAATGCATAATTCCAAACCCTTAATATTGAAAAATATGTTACCATAATTAAAATTAATATGTGTCAACTACTGGTTAATCAAAATGATAGTATTTAAAATTACACCAAAATTTATCTAAATTATATTTAATGATTTTATTAAAAACATATAATATCATATCTTTAAATCCATATCCATTTTTAGGAATGATTTATGAGAATTAATTTATTATAATTTAATATTTTCATAAAATAAAAATGATCCCCTCACGAGAATAATAAAAGGTAACATCCTCCTCCACTTATTGAAACACCATTTATCCATCTAAATCAACCAAAAAAATCCCATTTATACTATAATAATAATTATATATGTTTTTGGTGGTTTTTTATTCTTATAACACAAACCTTATGCTTCATAAAGAAGGATCTAAATCAGTTCTCCCGAAGAAGAGGTAATCATCTTACCTGACCTCTTTAAATTTATTTATTTTAATACATATTAAAAATAAATGGTTTTTTCTGAAAGGTAACCTAAAATTAATAAATTTAATTAAATTTAATCATTATTATTAAACCTCTATAATTTTACCACTTCTCAGTCAAATTGGTAGTGAATGTATCGCTCGTGAATACGTAAAACTTACCGTCTCCACGTAGCGATACAATTAAGTTTTCATAGCCAAATTTTAGTGATGGAAATTATGATGATTTTATTATTTATAAATGAGAAATTTTATATACTTATACCTATGGTAGGAAAATATAATATCTACATCGTTACTTTCCAAACCGTCGGGAAACAATAGCGTCGCTTGTGCGTTTATCTGGACTACCGCCTCCACAAAGTGGTCTGATTCATTTTTCATTTATATTTTAATTGGATGTTAATGAGGATGAATTTGAATAAAATGTATGATATATATGATATAATAAATATCCTATAATGTTTAATTAATATTTACATATCTTTCATTCAATCCGTCTAAAAATGAAAACAATGTTCATTAAGACGTACGACATACCATCTCCATGAACAATGGAATTTAGTTTTCTATATATAAATTTCACAAATTAATTTAAATATGTATATAATGAATATATATGATATTTATATCATTATTAATATTTTGGATCTTATGGAACTAGGAAAAATATAAAATTACCAGAACTGTTGCACGAATATAGTAATGAAAACAACAATTAACACCCAGAATATACAATTTTAATAAGGTTTTATTGACCAAAGGGGTTGTTAAAATTATATAAAATATTTATTTTTGATATTATAATTATTTTAATGAGAATTATATATAAGAAAAGTAAATAAAAAATTATTATAAATTATTTTAATGCGATTTTGAAGAAAGGAGAACTCGTGGTAAGGGTTTTATTCCATAATCTCATCAATATTAATGATTATTTATGTTTGCGTATCTACTAGGTAATATTTATCTTCCATATCCATGTTTTATAACAATATTATTAAAAATATTTTTTCTATTCTCTTATGATTTTTAAAGTCATTTATATGAATAATTAACTTTATACAAAGTTGTTTTAGTGGAATCGTTTGGTCATTTTCCAAATGAGGTACTTTTAAAAAAAAATTACAATTGTGGGAAAGGAATTTTTTTAATTATATGGTGTAATAGTATTTTTATTCCGTCAAAAATAATATTTTCAATAATTATTTATTTAAATGTTTATGTGGTTATTTTCAGCGAAATTAATTTCTATCATAATTGGAATGTTTTTTGTAAAACAACTAATTTCAAAATGGAATGGGTATCATCGAAAATAAATCTTCTATTTGTTATTTCAAAATCATTTTACATATCTTATGAGAACTATTAATGTTATATAATCTTTACGGGGGATATTATCCAATTATTCCATCATTATTATTTCGTTCGATGGTTTATGAAAATTATGGCACAATTTTTATGAAATAAATTTGTCTTCTATGGGTTCAGATACGATGAATGTTTTATGATATTTTTGCACACACAGACACACAATAATATATATATATGATTTTATTTATGGTAAGGGTGGAAATATCTCTCTCTATAATTAATATGGTAAATATAGACAACTCATGTGGTAAATATGTTTTCTATGAACCTGATTTCATGTTCCTAATTTTATGTGTGGACATGGTTTTCGTGCCCATAAGTTTATGTGTAGACGATTTCTATTTATTCATATTTAAAAAGTTATAAGTTATTTTTATTCCACAATTACATGTCTTATAAGAATTTTATGCTCTTATGGAATATATTCTTTCATACTTTTATGATTCATGTCTTAATAATTTCTATGCTTTTTTCCATGATTCAATATTATGATCCATGACATGCAGGTTGTAGATTAAAAATGTTAATATGATATTTTCACACCCCTATGAGCATATTATGATTATGAAGTCATTGTTATATCCATTTTTCTCCTTGGTGAACATATGATCTCATCATTTCTCATGTTTTGTTTCCTAGTTTATGAAGAAAGGCTTTAGAAAAGAAATGTCTAACAAGGTTTATAGTTTTGAAGAACATAGTGGGAGATGATATAGATTAGTTATTAATGGGTTTATTATGAGCCCAAGATTCAAAAGGAATAATAATTATATAAAATATATAATGGATCATTATGTTATATAAAGAGTATTCTTCTACAAAGATGTAATGTCATTGTCTGAAAGGTATTGGTTTCTATAGTTGTTATTAAAGAAATATTTAGTTAATATTTGGAAAATTGAATATGAGAACATTAGGAATAACTCCACAAATAAGTCTAATGGTAAGTATACATATAGGAAAAAACCAATTGTTTTGGTAATGATCAAAGAAGTCTTAATTTTTACCCAAGGTGGCATATGATCAGATGAAGGTGTCATGATTTAGACATCCTATAATTTATTGTTAATGACTATAGGGTTCTCTACTATGATTATTGTTTCTCAGTATTTGATTATGTTTTTTGTTAATGGATAGCAGAAGGTGGATTCATGTTAATGTTGATGAAAAATGGAATGATTTTCCTCATGAGAAACCAAATTAAATGAGATATGGAATGTGAATCCTTGTTATTAAGACTAATCAGCTAACCTACATTTTAGTTTACAATCTCAAAATTTATGAGTTTCTTGACTCACCTAAATGAAGAAATATAAATCTTCATAAATATTATGGAGGGAAGAAGATTAAACTTCATACATATTGAGAATGTGGGAAGAACTACTTAGTGGAATGTCTTATAGGAAGGATAAGATGTTTATGGAGTAGAAAAGAAGGAAAACTACTATATAATTTCTTGGTAAATGAATATTTAAGTTAATGAAATAATCATATTGGACTCCCTAATGTATTATAAATGGATGTATTTTTTATTATGGAAGTTATAGAAGTTATGAAAATTGATTTCTTATTATAAATGATCATGAAGAGGATCAAAAAGGTTGAATAAGTAAAAGGTTTTTTGGTTGATAATAATGTGGCCACAAATGACATATGAACGGAAGGAGGTATTATGGAATTAAAAGATGAATCCTTGTTAATAGTTTAATAACTAATAGGAATGATAGAAATATTTATGTGTTGGGATATAATATTTATGTTGTGTAAATGGATTTTCAATGAAGGGATTGATTATAAGTGTCATGAAACATCATAGGATTCTTTGGAATAATGTTTTCTTAATGGATCTCCAAGAATATATTAAATGGTACTGATTAAAGAAAAATGTGATTGAATTTCATAGTGGTGTTTTATGGGAAAACACGTTATTAATGATAAATAACCCTTAATATATGTATAATTCTGGGATAATAATATTTAGTTGGGATAAAGTGATTAATGATGGGGATAAAGAAAATCGAATAGTATTGATGACCTTGGAATTTGGTGGTGAATTGATTAAAAAGTGAGTTCAGTTATCCTTATTGAATTTTATCATATACTGGGAATTATGGAATATATTCTGTAGCTTATAATGTTAGTTGATCATCATCATCATCATTGTATATTTTTATTTTTGTAAGAAACAGCCAAAGACCAGGACAATGGCAAGGGTAGAGGACAAGGGACAAGGAGTGACATGGATCTAAGGAGGTTTGAATTAATTTAGTCCAAGGGAATCCCCTATAATCAGGTTCACACCTAGGGTTTAAAACAAGAAATGTTATGAAGACATGTAACCTCAAAAGCTTATCCTCCCTAAGAAGCAAGGTGGTCTGCTACTTTGTTCCCCCATCGCCAGGTATGGGATACTTTAATATTGTTGGATAAAAGCATCCTGCCTGAATATATTAATATAAGAGGATAATATTATTATAATTTTATATATTATGTGATCTAGTAGAGGTTTATATTAGTCCTTCAGGCATAAAAATTGATTTTGAATAATAATATATTGACAAAAAGAGGAGATTATTGTTGAAATTGATTGAAGGATGAAATTAGACTTATCATTTAAAGTATATACCTATATGTTTTTATGATATTTGGTAAAAGAATTTCTCAAATCCAGTAAAAGGAATGTTAAAGGGATTTCTATCATATTATCATCATTTTTTATGAATTGGTGGTATTTTCTACATCTATGGTTTATGGTTGGGTGATTTTTCATATTATTTTGATCATTCAATTTCTTGTGATCAATGATCTATGGACATTAAATTTCTTCCATGTCCATATAATAACATTCCACTAGTTTTACCTAGTTATTAAACCTAGTATCTGTTATCCCAGAAGTCCTACATACTTTATATTCGCTCTTTTCTAGAGGAAGATGTATTAGAAATTTTTGGGATGTGAGTTTCTAAAAAGAAATTTTCAAATGTCAAAATTTTTATTTCTGAACACATATTGTGTGGATGGAATTTATTATATCATTGGATTATAAAAACCCCCTATATATTTTGAAAATTTTCATTCAAATATATTTAATTGGTTCGATAACTTTTGTTACGCACAAACATGAGTTTAAATGAATTGTGAGAGAATTTTAAAACAATTATTATGTAATATTTTCACCTATAAATTAAATTGGTGGGTGAGAATAATATTAACTACATTATTTATTATATATAAATATCCTAATAAATATTAATTCTTAGTGATTAATAACTCAACTTTTATTAACGTAAGATTTTTTCTTCAAAAATTATTTTATTTACTTTTATAAAAAATATTATATTTTTTGAGAATATTTAAAAAAAATTGTTAAAATTAACTTCATTTTTTAAATAAAAAAACTAAATTATATTTGTATTAAATTTTTTATATTTTCTTGAAAATGTTTATTTTTCAATGGATATTAGAAAAATATTGATTTTTAGTGAAAATTATATTTTTTTAAGTATTTAAAAAGTAAAATTATGTTTGGATTAGTTTTAAATCAACATATCATCATTTGTATTTAAATATTATAAATATGGTTATGAAATTTGTTTTGTAAAAGAATTTAGAATAAACAAATAATTTTTTAAATGGATTTTTTTAAAATATTTGTTATTCATCGTGTTTTTAGAAAAAATCTGAATTATATTCTCTTAACCATGTGTTTTTAATATTTAATAATGGATTCCATATTTGGAATCAAAAGGATGAAATTTGGTTAATATTTATATTAATTTTGGACAAAATGAATAGTAACTTTGGTTAAATTTATCAACTCGGAAAAGTGTTAATCTGGTTTATCTAGTTTAAAAAATATTTATAAGGCCATAATTATTCATCCATGTTATTATTTTAAGAGAATAATTTTAATCTTATCTCTTTATTCTCTAAATTTAGTTATTTAATTGACACTTTTCCGTAGAAATTACTAATATGTTTTTAAAATCAAAGACAGTTAAAAAATGTCACTTTATTTATTTTTAATATCCTTTATATTTACACATAGTAAAAAAATAATGTTTAATGTGAATATCATATTTCCTTTTGGGGATAATATTTTTTTTCATATATTAAATTTACTTTAAATTTTTTATAATTATATAATGACTTTAGTTTCTTATATAACAGTGGTTCATTCTGTCTCCCATTAATAAAAAGATTTATAAATGATGTTAAAAATATAAAACAAGATGTAATTTTAATGATTTAGTGTGACCCAAAAATTATATAGATCAATATGAAATATCAGAGAGGTGTAAGAGCAATATATTTAAATTTCCACTATCTCTTGATATATTTAAAGTCATGTTAAATGAATAAAGTAATAATTGTCAATAATGATATTTTATAAAAATAAAAAATTTATCAAATTAATTAAAATCATTAAAATCTAAAAGATAAGACAAGGTGGTAATTATATAGACTAAAATTTCATTAATGAACCATTTATGGTTCAATTTTCATATTAAAAGTTAATAATTCCCACCAGTTAGTATAGAAAATTGTGCTATCTTAGTTAAAATTATAATTGGTTAACTAAGGGTTAATCAAAATGAGAAGGCTCAAATTTACAATAGACACAGTATAAATTATACTATATTATGGTATTAAAACCTAATCTTATCATATATTGAAATCAATGTTCATTTTTAGTAATATGACTTGAAAATGAATTTATTATAATTTAACATTTATTGAAATTCCAAAAGTTTCTCTCACCCCCATTATAAAAGGGAAACTCCCCCCCCCCTCACTTCATGTTATTACTTTTATCCTTCTAACATAACCATCACCTACCCATTTATCTTCTTGAAATCATTATCCATATTTTTGTGGTTTTTTATCCTCAATATACTAGACAAAGATTGATTAAGGAAAGATATAATATAAGACTTTCAGAGAATAGGTAATCATCTAACCTGACCTATTTCAAATTATTTATTCTTATAAGAAATATAAATATATGGTTTTTATAAAAAATGTTATCCTTAGTATCCTCAATAAACAGGAATGTTATCATGATTATGAAATGTAATATTCTAACCCAGTCCAACTAAACTAGCTAGCCTATCTATCTATCACATAGAGAGGTATGACAATAATAATAGAACAAAATATTAAATATAACCAAAACACAACCTCAAAATGGAGTAAATGTTGATTAAAAAGAGAAAAAAGATATTAAAAAACAATATAAATAGTCTAAACTAGAAAATTATAACTATAAAAACCCAACAAGTCTCCAGGCAACCAATATTCACCATCAAACCGTTCTATAATGATGGTTGTGACAATGAGAGGAACTAATATGCCACATGACACCCTTTCGTTAACCAGTATGATAAAATAAATCATCTAAAATCTCTCAAACAAAATTATACGGTGTGAGAACTAATCCTAGTAGGATACCAACATAGACTAAATACATTGTCTAATAATAAGAATGAAAAAGTTATCTCTTTTAAAATTAAAACATATTTATATACAATTTTCATAAATCTAAACCCATTTGTAAATAATTTCATTTAGATTTCATAAAAGTATTACACATTAAAAATAAAGTTATACGAAATATATAAATAATTAATAAATAATTAATATTCGTACACTATATGGTATGTAAGTAAACACATATATATTATATAAACTATAATGTGAAACCGTATGATACAACCTCATTTGAAAACATGTAAGGAACAATACATGATAAAATCCATCATTTTATGAATAAAACATAAATAAAATAGAACACGGTACTGGGACATAGCCTATGAGAAGATTTAGTAGAAATAAAATTATCCTAAACTAAGCATTTATTAGTACCTTCCGATAGAGAATCCTTCCACATTTTATCAGTATCACAAACCCTTTTGTGGAATTATTAATAGTATGAGTTCCATGATTGTTCCCAAAAAACCCAAGGTTCCCAATGTTCCATGTTTTTTCAAAATAAATTTGAAAACCATTATTAAAATTTATAAATAATTTTCAAATCCAATAAAAATGATTTGATGTTTGGAAACCAAATTCATAATCCAAACAACCATAAAATTATTTAATCAAACACTTGATATGAAAACCCCATTTTTAAAGAAACCCCTCTTTAAAATCATGTATCATTATAATGAATCCACAAAAAACAATCTTCTTCAATTAAATAGATAAAATAGAGATATTTTAAAATAATTAATCTAAATTCATATAATTATCCACGTATATAGAAATACCAACATTGAAAATGAAGGAAGAATTATTCCCCTTCAACAATGGAGAAAGGTGAAAAATATATCAAGTAATGAAAATCCTTGATAAAAAAAGAAACACATAAATACTATGTAAAACCCCTTAAATAGGGAATAAACAGCCACATAGGGTTCCAACATGGCATGTGGGTAAGAGATCAAATGTGTATCTAAGAAGAAAAGGAAAAACCAAAATAAAAATCAAACATACCTTGAGATGATCTATCAAGAATGAATGAAAAATTCCTAGAATCCAATTTGAGAAGCCTCTATAACTCTATGTAATGATTAGTTCATGAAAATATGTGAATTAAGAGTCAATAGAGGTTACACCACCATACCTATGTTTATTATTAAAAAAAAGTGTTATTAAAAAATGCATGTATAGTTTTTCGAGAGGCTGCATGGTTATGAGTAATCATGCGCCTTAACTATGTTCCCTATTGAGAGATCCAACATGGGATGCAAGGTTACATTAACTAAGATCCAAATAGGAATAAAACATTACCTAGTCATGAAATTTTTTTGGGGTTTCTCTATGGTTATGACAAACAATTAACCCCCTTCCATTATACCTTTCTTGGGCACACGTTTTGCTGGGACAACCCACACGATTTTCCCTAATCACGTGCCAACCGTGCATATCCAAGAGGGCACCCAAAATATTATAAAACCTCTCCAAATGAGCCCAAATAAATACCCTACCAAATAATGGAAAAACAAGGGTTAGGTGGTAACTGTATTAATGTGATGAAATGTTACAATCTTCCCATCATATCAGATTTATGTCCCTTGAAAGTGAATGTAACATCCCAGGTAAATAAGGAATATAAATTTTTTATATATATTAATATTTGTTTTTTAAATATTAATTTTACATTTAAGGGGATTCTATGTTCTATGGCGTACTCGATATGCAACAATGAGTTTCTTTGAAATCTTACGTTGCACACAACGTTGGGTTGTATTGAAAAATAATAATATAATATTATTTTAAATGGTAGTTAACGCCTAGCCATTATATCGGAAATAATGGACATAACTAACTAAAATATGAATTTGAATGTTTGTTAAATGTTTTAATATTTATCCAATATATTTTAGAGGTTTAAAATTAGAAAGAATATGATTTTAAGTATAAATACTCTAATATTCATTAAAAGGTTGATTTACCACCTTTTGATAGTAAACCATTTTTAAATCTCATTTTTATAAATATTATATATTTTATTTAAAAAAATAAAATTCTTCTTTAAGATCAGGAAATCAAAATTTACTTTGGATGAAATCTTGGTATTTTTCTAATAATGTTCATTTTTTAATGAATACTTAAAATACTGTATTTTAATTCAAAACAGCATTTTAATATACTTTATTTATAAGGATATATTATAATTTTAATAGTTTTTAAAGTGTAATTATATTTTGTTTTTACCATTTAATCCAATTTTGGTCATTATATGTAATTTCACTTTGAAATTAGATATAAACAAGTGTCAATATTTTGATAGTTATTATTTCATAAAAACATGCTTTTTTGTTTTGACTGTAGGAATTAATTTTAAATTATTTTTTGAAACATCTATTTTTTTAATTTGGGAAAATGAATTACATTTTCGTAATTAAGAGGTCCAAATTTTGTTAATATGTTACTTTTATTTTTAGACATTATGAATATTACATCAATAATTATTTTATTTACCATGGTTAAAGGGTAAATATGGTAAATAAGGGTATAAAATAATATTATAATAATATTAAATTACCCTATAATGTGGCCTATTACTATTGGTTGATACTTATCTGACCATGGGCATCCTTGGGTCGATTTTGGGACCCTATGGAGCCACATGGGAGTGATAATGACATTTTATATTAATTAATTTAATGTATTGTAAAAAAGGACATAAACATATATATTTCAGTATTCTTACATGTGGTTATATAAGTTTTCACTTTGATTATGAATATTCATTTGGATGCTGAAAATATTTCCTACATAAAGATAATTTTTTATAATTTTTAGACATCAAATAAGTAAAATTATAACGACACAATATTTATGCGGTGTTTACCTCAATAATGAATGATTTAAATAAATAAGTTTATAAAGATCAAAAAAATATTCCAAACCTTCCCAATTCTTATTGGATGGTTTTATTTCAAAAATGATTCATCTTAGCTTCTACTATAATAATTTGTGCACCTTTAGAAACTAAATATCATTATATAATAAAATAATATTTTTAAACTTTACAAAAGAGACCCTCCTCCCCCTTGTAAAAAACTCTCACTTCTATCACATTCCCCAAACATCAAAAGCCCCTTGTCTCATCAAACCTCTACCCAATTAAGCTACCTACATACCTCTCCTCATTCTATAAGCCTTCCCTTAGGAATAAAGAAATTCAATTAAACCTTTTGGTTTAGGCCAAAGGGAGATTCCTGATTTAATGGTTATGTCTTATCTTAAGTTCTTTTGTTTTATTTTACTTCTCCAACCCCATAAACTCTTTTTATTCCTTTATTTTATAAGAACACAAGTATAATCAATATAATAGGTTTTTTATGAGATGGATTCAAACTACACTTACACACACCTCCATCTAATGGGTACAGAACATACTGTTTTTGTGGACGACGAACTACTACCTCCTGAAATGATGATTGTTCAATATTCTACTACCAACTATTATTGTGGAAATAAAGATAACATTGTATTTATATGTGACATATATTATATTTATATTGTTTCTACGATTCTGTATTTTTCATTTATAGAATACCTTTATGGTTTTCCATAGTGGGTAAATACGATAATTTCATTTGAGGAAGTGCGGACTACGACCCACTCAAAGTTATATGAATCGTTCATTCCATATGTGGAACGTATAAAGGACGGATTTTATGAAATTATATATGATATTATAAAGGAATTATAATATACCTATTTATCATTATGTTTTTTCCCATTAAATATTAAATATAAATTAGTGTAGCGTTTATGAATATGTACGACTTATCGTCTCCATGAACGATGCATTTCATTTATTATATTCAAATTTTATGTACTATAATAAATACATATATATACTTGAAATATATGACATATATGATATCTAAATCATGAATATCATTCTGGATAAAATTTAATTTCGACTACATGGAGAATTTATAATTATAACAAGTTCATTTTTAACTCAAGTTCTGAACATCGACAAAATGTACGATACGAACGAAAATAATTAACTAATTTTATATAAAGGTAATAATTGATATTATAGGAATAAGAAAATTGAAAAAGGTTATTAATTAAGTAGAAATTTACATTAGTTTATTATTCAGGAGATTATAGAACGATCGAGTCAAGTCAGAAATGAGGTAAGGGAGTTCGTCTAAATTTACATTCATTGGGGCATATTTTGTTTTATACATGACTTTATTTAATACGATTTATACAAAAAATTTACTTCTCATTTCATTTGAAAGGAATATTTTTCTATGAGGTGTTTTACTAAATGACGAAAATAATGTTTCTTTTTAACGTACAAGGTTACAACGACCTTTTCTGCCACCGCGAGTATTGTTTGATCTATGGAATCCTTAACAAGATGTAATGTTTTTAAAAGTAAAATAAATTCCATATACTCTTTTACGTATTTTGGTATTGAAAATGGTATTGAAAATGGATTTTTAATGTTAATATATTCAAATGATATATTGTTACTAAATTGTGGAAATTTTATCTTTCCTTTATGTTTATTTAATGTGTTATGAATATGTTATGGTTCTTGTGCATTGTTTATGTATACATGTGGTTCTATGATAAACCTACGGCAGGTCAGCCCGAGATAGATCTCCAATGCATTGGATAATGTGATGGGTGTAAACTTGAATGTTTATCTGAAGAGATTTAGGGAATATACTATGATGGGTATTCTAAATGTAACTCCCTATGTTTCTGTGAAAGCTACAATGTAAGTATGTTATGAATGTTACAAGTTACCTTTATAATTTGTGATTTCTATGTGTATTTCATCATTCATATGATTTCATGCGGTGTGTTAAAGAGATTATGTTATGTATGTATTGATGATCTAATGCTTCTTTTCATTGTTTTATAACCCTTACAAAACTTTTTATGCCCATCCCTTGTTTTTGAAATAATTTTGACATGACATAAAGATGAATAGGTTCAAGGATGGGATCATGGGAGAGTCATGTTGTATAAAACATGGAACTAGACATGACTCTTCTTTTCAATAGTTTTTATTTTATGAAAAAATGGGAACTGGGTATAATTGTATACTTTGTAATTTTTGAGATGTAATGTAATATTTATGGTCTAATTATCTAGAAATCTAATCCTAAAAATATCCTCAATGTGAATTATTCATTTAATTTGTGATTATATAATGTTTTAAGGTTGGTTCGTTATAGTGAATAATATTCTGGACTCACTAAAAGAGAAATTCACTGATTCCTCGTCAAGGATTCCCCCTACCACATCTATTAGATGTCATTTCTACACTTCTATAGTACCATAAATAAGGGAACCATTTTAATATGAACCACCTTATCCCAATGATCCATAATACGAACTAGTTTCTCAATAATGGTGGTATCAAGCTAAAGATAAACATCAACCCATTCAATCATATGGGAAGGATCCAAGTGATACCACATAAATTTGAAAACATGAAACTCATTTCATATCACATTAATATGATTCAGTGAGTACAACGAACTTGAACCTTTCCAAGATTCTCCTCAATCTAAACGGAGATAACAAATATCTGTGCCAACTTACCCTACTTACCCAACTGATGATGTCCCTAGTGAGGTGAAACTCTGCAAAAAACCCAATCACCTACCAAAAACTCTAGTAGGTGATGAATATGGAATATATAATATTTTTTATGTATTTGTTTTCTGACCAACCTCTTCTAGATCAATTTCACCATTTGCATCATCTACTGAATGAGACTTGGCCCAAATAAGGACAGCTCTCCCAAATCCGACTAGCGCATGGGAGATCTATATTGACACCCATATAACACGTCAAAGGGTTCCATCTATATAAATTCCTGATAAATATTTGTATATGAAAATTTGACTAGTGAAAAATTCTTTTCCTAAGATCCACTAACATCATTCGTGCAGGCACAATGATGGTCCTCAATAACCTAGATAGATCTCTCTATATGTCCATCTATATGTAGATGATAATTCGTCATCAATTTCAACTAGGAACTCATCACATAATGAAAACCATTCCAGAACATAGATTCATGCCTCAAGTCTCTATCACATATAAACATTGAGGAAACCCCATAAATCCTCATAGTCTCTCAAATATACAAGACTCTATGATGTTCCACTTTCAACATCTCTCATATTGGTAAAAAAAATATCTGTTTTCATAAGTTGATCAATGATCACCCAACTAATATATTTCTGATTATGATTATAAGGAAATAAAATGATAAAATCATTGTAAATATCATCATACTACCATAATGTAATGGGTAGAGGTTGTAACAAACGTGAAGGTCTATGGTGTTTTACCTAAATGTTTTAAAAATATACACTCTTTGAAACAAAATTTGTAAAATAATATCTCATCCTCAACTACCAATACTAATGTATCATCTCATCATACATCAAAGTAACCCTATGGTTTATGATCCAAAATGGTTGTGTACACTATCCATCAAATACCACCTTAGATAAAATGGTACAACCATCCTACTAAAGAATCACAAAACTCAACTAGGAGATCAAGACCACTCAACTAAGGACTCCCCACCATAAAGGATTTGACAAAAGAATTGAAACTATGTGTATGTAAACTACTCCGATGAAACATTCTCAATTAAATATGATGAATATTTCATTGAATCATATAATACATTACCACCAACCAATTCCACACCAAATCCCTTCTTAGAAACAAAACTCATCCGAGGCCACTCCTCGATGGGGGGAGACGAGCACACTTCTATAGCTTTGTCACCCGAATTTTCTTTATTTCTTTGTTTCTCCTCATTGTCATCGCATCTCCCTAGATTTATGGATCCTATGATATATTTTCTGGTTTTTTTTCACATGGTGGTGACATTGGTGGATGGAGTTAGAATATAGTTGTGGATGCACTTCTATATCGAGGCCCTATCACGGTTCAATGCTTCTCTAGAATCAAGTTCCCTCATCGCTCTCCCTGTCAGTTAGTGGTGCTGGATTTATAGATGATTTGGGAAGTTCTATCTACTGGTCAATGATTTTCTAGGAGGCTATTCAAATGTTTTCTTTACTCCGAGATGTAGTGGCCCTCATTTTATGTTTTCTCCATGTGATCATTCCAAGATTCACAGTTTATTGGATTTTGGGTTGGATTGGAATCCCTGGAATTGGACGTCTCAGCTCCTCAAATCCCTTCTCTAACCCCAAGTTCCTTTACTCCTCTACCACTCGGATCTGGAGGGGTGGAATATATGTTGTTTTTGGAGTGGGATTTGGATGCTAGCAGTGTTGCATAAACTGGATTACTTCTTATCCATTTGAGATGTAAAGGGATTATTCAACTTTGTCGATGGTGTTTTTTAGTGGTGGAGATGAAAATTTCATTGAATATAGTTCTTTTAGTTCTTATGGATTGTTTTTTATGTTAATGGGTGATGTTTTTTTTGGTTTGATGTTTTACTATAGTAAATAGTAAGTTCTCTATAGGTGATATAAACATTTGTGATTTTTTATATGAAGATGATGGATCCATTTGAAATTTTATTTTTCCTATCAATTGGTTTCATCAGTGATGGGTGGATAATGACGGTGTTGTATTGAAGCTATGATGGTGAATGTATGGGACATGACCATGGATAATGTTGGACTCACACAGATTGAGGCCTCAGGTTCGCTGTTAGAGATTATAAATTTTAACATTCATTTCTGTTTTATAATTTTGGATCCCACTATGGGTACCACTCATCCTCAAAGAGGCATTTTGAAAATAATAAAATGGAATTTTTAATCATTTCTTCCAAAATACCGATGTTTTTACAATACATGAATTCCTTTCATGAAAAATACCCACAACATTCATTTTGGATGATTTTTTTCTATTACCCATCCTTAAACAATGTGAAATATATTTTAAAACAATAGATGAGAAAATAATATTTAGTATGGGACCTAAAAAGATAGAAATAAATCTTTATTAGATGAATAATTATATGAATTTTAAATCATTTTCACAAGGATATACTTCTCATCCATTAAAAAACATATACATACTTTGTAAGAACATGAGAAATCTATAAAACATATAAAATATAAAGAAACAATTTATGCAGCTCATGGAATCATTTTCTTACCATACATACATGTCAATGTTACCATCATAACTACCATATTATTTTCAACCCTCATGTCTAACCAATAATGTAAATCTCATAGCTACCTTATAGTCAAACCATCGTAGTTACACATTGAATAACCATTACGATCAACATACCACATAAAAATACTCAATTCATTAGAGGGATTTCATGGACCCACCCATACTTTGTTTATAACAAAACTTCCCACCATCGTAAAGAATTTCCTTGAACCGATAATCAAAGAATATGAATACTTACATCATAAAAATTTCATGAGGAAAATAAATTATTTTAATAGAACATTGCACACATTCCAATGACAAAAGTTACATGAAAATAAATAATAATTTTGGTAAAATAAAAATTAAAACATTTATAATTTATGAGTGTAGGATAATCCCTTAATGTCATATATGTTTTAAAGAAAACATTCATTTGAATTTTGTATAAAGATACATTAAAAAGTATTTTAAAAGGAATGTCTCTTACCTCAAGTTTGACTTCATTAAAATGTGTTCAAACCAATTCTATAAGGGTTTGAAGAATGTTGTTAATTTATTATAAAAAAATACTCCAGTATATAGTCTGGTCTCGCCCAAATTTACCCTACAGGTATGCGGTCGTTGTAGTACAGGTAGGGGTCGAATCCACAGGGACCGAAGAAGGAACCTAAAGACACTCAGATCTTGGAAGGATTTGGCTATGAAGTGGCCAACTATTCAGATTGAATTGATTTGAATAACTACTGATTTAATTTAAATAAAATAAATTAAAACATTCAATTACTTATTCTAAAACAATTAATGGAGATGAGTTGATCCTAAGTTGTTACTAGGGTTAGATTGGATGCATTTATTTTCTTATAACATTCATTTCACTAATTCAAGATGTATCCACAAAATGATATAATTCCTCAACATCATTCACCAATTTAATCCCTACACAATTCCAAGGCTAATCACTAATGCACTTAGAGGATCGATTTAATGATCACTCCAAGGAATTGGATCATACTAGCACTCGAAATGTGTCATTGTTAAAGTTGGAAAAGACGAAGAAGGAAATAAATCATCAAATGGAAATCATAAAATAATGAAATGATTACAGAATTTTAGATCAAAAAATAACATCCAATCTTCCCCATGCAACTCCCTAGGACTAACCCCTAAGGGTTTATCCCTCCATTTATGCTATTAAATAAATGGAAGCGGGAAGTCGACTTAAAGAAGCGGGATTGGAGAAGAAAAATACAACAATGAAACGATCACTCCACCGTTGTGTGAACAAAATCACAAGGTTTGGTGTGAATAAATTCACACCTTGAGGCAACGGTATCAAGGTGATAAGGATAAGAACAGAACACGAGAAGAGGAATAACTTTTATTGAAGATTAAGGTGATTCGAACAACTTACATGAGAAGGAAGAACATTACAAAGGCAAATTGGCATAATAACATTACAATGAAAAGAAAGCATCCAACCTCCCCAAATCCACCACCACTCCGGCCTTAAATAGGAAATATTGAAGCCCTGGCCGAGCCCCCAATATCCCATGTGCCTTGAATTAATTATGTTGGAAAAAGGTGGGTGGAACATTAATGATAAGAGACTTTTCCACTTCTTGCCCCGAAGTTGCAGCCAGCTTGCATCCACCGGAAGGACTCGCCTAAAGCACCTTCTAGAAAGCCGAATTGGAGTCGGCCCTAGAAGACTTAAATGACGCCCCGGATGTCCCCTAATAGACTGTAAAATGTCAGCCCAAAATAATATTTGTTTCGGGAGATATGATTGAAATGGTGGGCTGTTTTTCTGGGCCGCAGACTCTGGCCCAAAATTAAATCTTCAACTTGGGCCGCCTTGATCACCACCATTGAGGAGGAATTAGCACTAGCTCCAGAAGATTTATTTGTTCCCCTATATGTCTTCTATCCTTAAATAAATTTTGGGCTTCATTGGGCCTGTATTGTGGGCCCCATAGTCCGATCAGTGGGATGATATACAATCTGCCTTCTCCAGAATTGTTTCCTTTAATCGCCAAATATCTCCATCATAATTTATTAATAATCCATTGATCCCTAAATAAAAAATGTTCATAATTAAGTGAATATCCATTTCCAAAAAAATATCAAATTAAAACATGGATATTTGCATTCTTTAAAATCAGATGAATCATTGGGCCTAAATTGGTGCACATTAGGCATGAAGTGCACAAATGATGAGAATGGGTGTTCAAAATGTAAAATGAACTAAAATGGTATTTATGAATAGCAAGGCACATGAAAACTACATATATTAGCAATGAATATTATCCTCTTATAGTGGCTAATCACACCCCCCAACTTGAGTTTTGCTAGTCCCAAGCAAAATATATCTCACAAAAATGAAATTCGAATGCCATTTTCCAAAAACATTTTAATACACATTTCTCACCCAAAGATCACATACCAAACAATTATGAAACCCATCAAAATCATTTAAAACAAGCTATGTCCATAAGCATATCCCAAGCCCAAGACCATTCCTTTGTTCAAATTCATTGTCATATTTCATCCAAATTCAATTAAGCATGATGAAGTGTTGTGTGTCACAATAGACATGGGGGTTCATTTTCATTCGAGGGATAAAAGATGGAAGCGCTAGGAGCAATCAAATTTTAATAATAAGATGGGTACTCATTTTTTATTTTATATATATATTTTTTTGGTTTTGGTTTTTTTTTTTTGCAATTTTTCCATGGTAATTGAAATTGAACTCAATCGAGTCAACCCATGTAGCAAGACTTTGCCGATGACTCCCAGGCTCAAAGACCTTAGGGCACGAAGTGAAGCTCACATACTCAGGCATCATCTCGAGCTAACTCAATCAAAAACAAATTCAAATTACCACAAATAGAGATAAAATGCCCAACTCTGGGCCAGACAACTATGGAGTCGCGATCCCCAAGTGCCAAAAGCCACACATTAGGTCAATTCATTGCTCTACGCGCAATTTTTTTTTCTTTTTCTGAATACTCATGTTAAAATTAAAATGATCGCCAATCCTATGCTATTTATTATGGGTCCCCAAGAACTCAAACTAAAACCCCACAATATAGAGGATGTGCATTGTGTGTTTTTTTTAAATGGATGAAAATATAACAGTGAAAAATCACATCGGACAACCGCACTTTCCAATACAAATGCACATGAACATAAACTTGCTTTAAAATCAGAATCAAGGCATGCAAAATTATTTGATATCCAATTTCAGAGTTTGGAATGTATGTTATCATGTTCAAGGTTAATGGCATTTTTCATTCCACACATTTTCCTTCATCTCCCCCCCCCCCCCCAACTTGGAATACACTATCCCCAGTGTTGAAAGAATTGAAACATAGAAGTGGCAGGATAGAAGTGCAATGAAGACATCGAAAATGAAAATTATGGAATGAAGTCACCTGGTAGTTGATGTTGAAAATGCATTCCCATGTCTTCCTTCAGTTCTGGTTTATCTCCCAATGGCTTGGACGATTGTGACCAGCTTTTCCCAATGACCTATGACATGCCTTAAAAAAATATAAAAACATAAATTGATGATACATTGTCTTCTCTTAAATTTCTGGGTAAGGTATTACTCAGGGATTACACCGCGTGACACGGATGAATACGGTGCTCCCCTTTCATACCCATCCTTACTCATAATATAAGAACAGGTCAGCAAACTATTTTTTTAAATACCTAAAAAAAAGATAAAAATAAAATAAAATAAAATAAACTGATGATACATTGTCTTCTTTATATTTTCTGGGTAAGGTATTACTCAGGGATCACACCGCGTGACACGGATGAATACGGTGCTCCCCTTTCATACCCATCCTTACTCATAAAAGAAGATCAGGTCAACAGTCTATATTTTTTTTTTAAATAAAAAAATGCAGAAGAAGGAAAAAAAACGAGTCACAAAGATTAGAAAGATGAAGACTACGGGTTGCCTCCCGTGCAACGCTTTTGTTTAATGTCGCTAGCTCGACATGAACCCCCCAACTTAACCAATTCCAACTTTAAAAATTTTAATTACCTCATCTATCTCCACTTCAACATGATTTAGAATGCGTATCCCTTGTGGTTGGTATGAAGATTTGGAATTTGATTCATGAACAATCCTATTTTCTAAAATGAATGGGAAAATCCAAGGAATATCAGAAATGGTTGATTCTTTTTCTTCTATAGTCTTTCTTAATAAATCAAAGATCAACCCACATTTGTGGGTTTCATGAGATGAATGAATGAAAAACCCAAGCTCTTGTTTATCAAAAATGATGGGATACTCAAGTGGGGAAGGAAGGAAAATGATTTTGAGCTCGGTTTGGATTGGAAATTTAGACACAAGTTGAGAATTTGAATCCAACTTATCTTCATTTTCCAAATTTCTTGACAAAATTGTTTCATTTTGAATAGAAGATTCAACCAAAAAATTGGAACGAATAGTGTTAGGAGTGGGCATGGACTCAATGTTTTTGATTTCTCTCAGTGGTTCAGTGATTGGTGTTTTTGAAAAATCATCAATAGAGTTACACTTAGGAGACTCAATCCATGATGTCAAATTCCCCTCTTGTGAATACATGAAATCAATTTCCTCCTGATTTAAAGACCCTTCAACAATTTCTTGATTTACTTCCCCTACCCCAAATCCAAAGGTCGGTTCTTCAATAAATTCATGAGAGGCTTGTGGAAAACTAGACACATCACATAAGGTTTTTGAAGGTACAGTTGGTGTATGGATGAGTTCCTCACAAGTATTAATGCATTGTAGTTCTAATGTCAATGATGATACCTCAGAACTCATCATCTCCATTTGATTACACAATTGTTCAAGGAGTTTTTGAGGATTAGGCTGGATAGAAGATTGTAAATCATTAACTTCGTTAAGATTTATCTCTTTAATCATCCTCGAGAGGGTCGGAAATTGATCCTTTAAATAATCATCATCCCATTGATTGTACATCTCATCAGGTGTGTGGTAATTATTCAAGGTTTGATCAAAGAAATTTTCTAATTTAGGGGCTTCCCAATATTCATTTTCCATTTCATTCCAGTATGAGTTTGTGACATGATAATTTGGAAGATACTTCATTGGAGAAGATGGAATGTTGGATTCTAGATTCTCAGGACACACACAAATAGAAAGGGGTAAAGATAAGAGAGATGGGGGTGAGAATAGAGAATTTGGGGTGAGAAAAGAAGACGTGTGTCTAAAGTAACTTACTTGGGTCCCCGGCAACGGCGCCAAAATTTGGTCTCGCCCAAATTTACCCTACAGGTATGCGGTCGTTGTAGTACAGGTAGGGGTCGAATCCACAGGGACCGAAGAAGGAACCTAAAGACACTCAGATCTTGGAAGGATTTGGCTATGAAGTGGCCAACTATTCAGATTGAATTGATTTGAATAACTACTGATTTAATTTAAATAAAATAAATTAAAACATTCAATTACTTATTCTAAAACAATTAATGGAGATGAGTTGATCCTAAGTTGTTACTAGGGTTAGATTGGATGCATTTATTTTCTTATAACATTCATTTCACTAATTCAAGATGTATCCACGAAATGATATAATTCCTCAACATCATTCACCAATTTAATCCCTACACAATTCCAAGGCTAATCACTAATGCACTTAGAGGATCGATTTAATGATCACTCCAAGGAATTGGATCGTACTAGCACTCGAAATGTGTCATTGTTAAAGTTGGCAAAGACGAAGAAGGAAATAAATCATCCAATGGAAATCATAAAATAATGAAATGATTACAGAATTTTAGATCATAAAATAACATCCAATCTTCCTCATGCAACTCCCTAGGACTAACCCCTATGGGTTTATCCCTCCATTTATGCTATTAAATAAATGGAAGCGGGAAGTTGACTTAAAGAAGCGGGATTGGAGAAGAAAAATACAACAATGAAACGATCACTCCACCGTTGTGTGAACAAAATCACAAGGTTTGGTGTGAATAAATTCACACCTTGAGGAAACGGTATCAAGGTGATAAGGATAATAACAGAACACGAGAATAGGAAGAACTTTTATTGAAGACTAAGGTGATTCGAACAACTTACATGAGAAGGAAGAACATTACAAAGGCAAATTGGCATAATAACATTACAATGAAAAGAAAGCATCCAACCTCACCAAATCCACCACCACTCCGGCCTTAAATAGGAATAATTGAAGCCTTGGCCGATCCCCCAACATCCCATGTGCCTTGAATTAATTATGTTGGGAAAAGGTGGGTGGAACATTAATGATAAGAGACTTTTCCACTTCTTGCCCCGAAGTTGCAGCCAGCTTGCATCCACCGGAAAGAATCGCCTAAAGATCCTTCTAGAAAGCCGAATGTGAGTCGGCCCTAGAAGACTTAAATGAATCCCCGGATGTCCCCTAATATCCTGTAAAATTTCAGCCCAAAATAATATGTGGTTCGGGGGATATGATTGAAATGGTGGACTGTTTTTCTGGGCCGCAGACTCTGGACCAAAATTAAATCGTCAACTTGGTCCGCCTTGCTCACCACCATTGAGGACGAATTAGCACTAGCTCCAGAAGAATTCTTTGTTCCCCTATATGTCTTCTATCCTTCCATAAATTTTGGGCTTCATTGGGCCTGTATTGTGGTCCCCATAGTCCGATCAGTGAGATGATATACAATCTGCCTTCTCCAGAATTGTTTCCTTTAATCGCCAAATATCTCCATCATAATTTATTAATAATCCATTGATCCCTGAATAAAAAATGTTCATAATTAAGTGAATATCCATTTACAAAAAAATATCAAATTAAAACATGGATATTTGCATTCTTTAAAATCACATGAAACATTGGGCCTAAATTGGTGCACATTAGGCATGAAGTGCACAAATGATGAGAATGGGTGTTCAAAATGTAAAATGAACTAAAATGGTATTTATGAATAGCAAGGCACGTGAAAACTACATATATTAGCAATGAATATTATCCTCTTACAGTTTCTAATCATAGTCATTTACAAATTCATTTATAAAATCATTCCACCCTTTTATTAATATTATTTTGTTATTTTCCTTTCATTAGGTGTATTTATTTCTTTATTTTCTTGGTTGGTTCATTATGTTATTAATTGTTGAATGAATGAGAAACTCATTAAGTGGATTGAAAGTGTATTAATAGGTTTCCATACCTCCATATATCATTTTTTCTAATATGGGGATGATTAATTATATACAACCTTAATAAAAATGATTTAATTTTTTAGTGGTTATTTATGACAGTTACGAAATTATATCATTTTATTTATATTAATGTTTATATAATGGTTCTAAAAAATTACATGACATATAATACCTATAATAAATTATTATTTAACAATAATAATTTTTTTATGAACAACACTGAATGTAGTTAATGAAAATTAATATTCACCATCCACAAAGACTGTGAATCGACATGTCACGAATGATGATTTAATTTTCAAAATATGAGGAAAATAAGATGTGTTTGATGGAATATATTCATTCAAAATAGTAAATTAATACTATATATAATATATTTGAGTTATCATGTCACTTTCCTGAGGCTAGGGGTGGAGAGAATAAGAAAATAAAATAAAAATAATATAAAATAAAATGAAATATGATTTTACCTCTTGAATTCTTCTCCTTGAGAACCTCCTTAAAGACATTGGTTTTGGACTTTTGGTGAGACCATCAGGTCATGAACGTGAGGAAGAAGATTGGTAAGGTAATAATTTAGAAATTAGACAAGCTAAAAGGCTTTAGATTAGAGAGATGAAGTGGTGGTGAGGGTGGTATTTATAGTAGTGGAGATGGGTATTTTTTGATTATTTTACTCATTAGTTTATTATTTTCTATCAAGACTAGGAATAGTTTTAATTTCATGACTAAATATATTAAATAGATAATTATGGATAAATATTTTTATGCTTAAACCATGAATTACTCCTGAAATAGTGTATTTAAATTATAATGTATATATACAATAAATTATTGTAGTTCACTATTCACCAAATATTCAACTATTTCAGAAAAATACCATAAATTATCCCTAACCATTTTTGAGGTGAATAATTCAAAAATGGACTATCCTTTTTGGAAATAATATTTTAGATATGATAAATTTAATTTTTATTTAAATTTATCATTTATTAAGAAAACTAATTCTAATTATATAACTTATTTTACGACACATTGAAAAAGTAATTAGGCTCTCATTATGTTTTCTATTAATTAAAATACAACAAAATATAAAATTATAAATATATTTTTTGAAGATTAATACTATTCTAAATCATTACATTAATTATATTATTTTAAATAAACATTTAGGTTTCACAAAAATACCAATACTCAATTTATCAATTAAAAAAGACCATTTATACATTCCTTTATATAAATATATCATTTTTTATATATAAGTTACATAATTTTTATTTATAATCTCATAAGTGAGATAAATATTCTATTAGTACAAGTTCATTATTTTATATAAATACAACATATTTCATTATACATTTTTAACAAATTTTACTATATAATTCCATAATTAAAACAAATTATTTTATAAATACTTGGTTTGTTATATTCTTCCACCTCCTAAAAATTGTGACCATGATATTTCTATTTAGTTACTATACTTTTGAGGATAAATTTCCCTCATAGCACTATGAGAGTCCAATGTGGATTCTCCAACTATGTGTTTTCTCTACAAAACCATAACCTAGTGAATTACCTTATTCAACATAACTTGTTCTCTATGATCAGGAATATGAGAAATATTATATTCATAAGAATGGTTATATTCTTGCTGAACAACTTCTTGGATCAATATATGAGATGAATATGGAACATACTTTATTAACATTGAAACATGAAAAACATTATGTACATGAGAGAAAATTTGAGGAAAATCGACATGGTATGAATCTGATCCAACATTCTCTAATATTTTATAGGGTCCAAGGTACAATAGACTAACCATTACCTTATTTACCAAATGTATCACACTTTCCTATAGAGAATCTTTGAGAAATATATGATCACCTAACTCAAAATAAATATCCTTCCTCCGGTTACCTACAAACATTTTCTTCTTACTACAAAAGCCCTCATATGTTTTTGGATCATCGTTACTTTTTCAAACAATTACTCTAATTATTTTTGTCCCATAAAAATCCTTTCCCCAACTTCATCCAAAAAATAATTCACTTTGACACCGCTTTCCATACAATTCCTCTTAAGGAGGAATATTTATACTGTAATAAATCCTTTTATTATAAGAGAACTCAACTAAATAAATATATTGATCCCAAATTCAATGGTAATCCATTGAACAAGATTTTATCAAGTACTCTAAAATTTTAATTATTCATTTTTGATTTCCATTAGATTGAGGATGAAAAGTAGCATGAAATTTAATTCAGTTCCCAAAGACATCTTAATTCCTTTCTAAAAGTTAGAAATGATACAAAGATCTCATTCAGATACAGTGAAGATAAAAACACCATGAAACCTAAAAATATCTTTGAAGTATATTTGAGAAAAGGAATCCAAATACACAATATCTCGAATAGGTATAAAATGTGTAGTTTTAGTTATTCATTAAACAATAAACCAATTTTCATTATTACCTCATTAAGTATTTGGTAGTCCCATAATGAATTTCATGGAAATATTATCCTATTTACAGTCTGGCACTTGAATATATTGAAGAATCCCCTTTAGTAGTTGTATCTATATTTTAACCTGTTGACAAGTCAATCATTTCATGGTAAAATATGCTTTATATTTTTTCATTCCACCCCAGTAATAATATTCCTATAGGACCATGTACATCTTAGTATAGCCAGGATGAACAAAAAATGGAGATCTATGAACTATAATTAATAACTCATTCTTCATCTATGAATCACAAGACACACATAATCTCTTCTCGAATCTCAAAATACAATCTTTATCAATGTTAATTTATGAAAATGTTCCCTTTTTCACCAATTCTTCCCTTTTTGGTAATTCATGGTTTTCATTCTTTACATTCTTAATTCTATCTGATAGAAACGATTGCACTGACACATGAAAAAAAGATTGAATTTCCTACACCAACAATGTCTAAGTCAAAATTCATCGAATCATTAACCAATAGGTCATGTTCCAAACATAACATAGTTAATATAGCAGGATGTTTTCGAATAAGGTATCTAATACTTTTTTTCTTTTCTATAGTGAAAATTAATCATGATGTGATAATACTTTATCAGTTCTATCCATCCTCTATACCTCATGTTCAATTACTTCTACGTGAATATATACTTCAAAATTTTAGGGTGAGTATATATATCACAACTGAATCCATATAAATGATCTATTCAAATTTTTAAAGAGAAAACAATAGCAGCTAATTCCAAATCATGTGTTGGATAATTTTACTCATGAGGATTTATATAATATGAAGAATAATAAATTACCAGATCATTGTACATTAGAAAAAACCATGTTCTTTTTGTGAAGCATCACAATTGGTGAAATAATCATGATTTTTTAAAGTCAGGGTCAAGCTATATCATTCAAAAATCTCCTTTTCAATTACTAAAAATAAACATGAAATTCTAATATCCAATAAAATTTTACCCCTTACCATGTTAACTTATTTACTAGTCTAGATATCCATGAAATATTTTTATCAATCCTTTAGAAATATCATTCCAATCTCTGAAAAATACGAATCTCAATAAGATTTTTAGGTCATATCCATTAATTAATAACTTTTGTTTTGCTGGGATCAACTGTTATTCCATCTATATATAAAATGGTCCCAATAAAAAAATTAGGTTCAACAAAAAATAACATTTTATAAATTTATATATATAAAATATTTTCTGTATGGGTGTGTAGAAAAATTCTTAAATGTTTTTCATGATTCATATAATTTTTTTAATAAACCAAAATATCATCAATAAAAACAATAATAAATTTATCAAGATACTCGCATAAGATTATATTTATAGGATCCATAAGTACGATAGGGGAATTTATCAAACCAGAGGGTATAACAACAAACCCATAATACCTATACCTAGATCAAAACACTACTTTCATAATTTCATCCTTCTTCACATTTTGCTGATGGCACCCATATCTCAAGTCAATTTTGAAAAAATAATGACTCCCTAGAGCCGGTCAAACAAGTCATCAATATGAGGTAATCGATACTTATTTTTAATATCAATGTTATTCAAAGATCTATAATAAATGAAAAGTATCATGGAACCATCTTTCTATTTATAAAATAAAAAATAAGCACCACAAAGTTACGTGCTAGGATGAATGAAACCTTTATCAAGAAACTCATGCTATAGATTTTTAAATTCTAGAAGTTACATTTCTTCTATTTGATAAGTGGTTTTTGATATTGTCTTGGCATTAGGATCCAATTCTATAGTAAATTCAACATACCAATCATTTATAATACTGGGAAACTCATCAGAAAAAACATCCATGTATTTAGTTACCATTAGAAAATCAATAATCTAAACACTTACATTTATTTCAAAAATATGTGCGTGATATATTTCATTTCCATCTTTTAAATGTTTCACAACCTCCTGATATGTTAACAATGGTATGAGTTCATTCTTTTTTAAAAACTAATACTCTTTTTGAAAAAAAAAATTAAATCTACAATCAATCATAACATGGTAAATATAAAAGCAATCCATACATAGAATAAAAACAAACTCTAATAACGGAAAAACTATCCGGTTTTTATTTAATATCATCATATATATAGTAATAGGATTTTTATTATAATTAATTTTTTTCTTTAATATTTTACATTTATATTTTAACTATATTCTCTAGTTTTATTTCCTAAGGGGAAATTTTGAATTCACCAGAAATGTTTTCAGAAATAAATGATTGTGTAGACACTGTATTAAGTTAGAAATTAGAAAAAATTGAGTAAACAAACAATGTGTAACACCCCAACCCAAGTTACCTAGATTCGGTGCATTATTTTTATACATTGGAATGATAACAAAGGAATCATTTTCCGAAGGAACGATCAGTTTAGTAGTCTTGGAAAATAGATTACATGCATTAACATTACATTACAATTTAAATCATGAATTACATCATAGATAGTTCTTTGAGAATTCCATTTTTCCCTGTAACATAACCCAACATATAAATCATAATAAACTTCTTGGAATCCTGGGAAAATAAAACATAAGAAAGGGGTGAGCTCAGATGCTCAGTAAGGGTAAATAATTTAGCAGAATCTAAAATTTTTTTAAGGGAAGATGTTTAATAAAAAACAGCCTTTTAAACATAAAATTGAACAAAATATAGTAAATATAAATGAAACATTCCCATTTAAACATGCACATGGAGATTCTACTAGTCGAATAATCACATGTAAAAACTAATTTCATAATGAGGGAATGCCTAATGTCGGACATCATTACCAGATAGTCAAGGCCTTGTGCCAAGACTACAAATAAAAGTTTTGTCAAGGCCTCATGCCAAGACACTAGTTTGTCTCATGAGACCTACCAATGCATTGAGGAGCTATAGCGGGCTCCACCCATCACTTACTAAGTCCACTGCAATCCTCATATGAATAGTTGAAACAAAACATACACATCCATATTAAAACTAGCATAAGAAATGTCAATACATTAACCATAAACCATGAATGGTATAAAAATAGGACATCCACAGTCAAACATATCATAAATCATTCAATACAATAAGGAATATTGTATTATAATAAATCAACCTCAAGAAAAAATAATATCTAGTAGAGTATACTAACATAGTTGAAAATGATGAGTAAAACTTTTTAAGGGAAATATGCTTTTTGTAAAATCATTTAAAATTAAAACTTTTATAAAGGAAGTAATTTAAAATAGATTTTTGAATCAAAGTGTCCTATACCACTTTGAAACTTTTTAAAAGAATTATTATTTCAAAACATTCATGCCCATATAAATAAATCCTTAAAATCATTTTGAAAACATGGAAATTAATTAAACGGATTTAGAATGATAAATCTTTACAACATTTAAAATTATGATCATGATAAAGAGTATCTTTCACAAATTTTTAAAATAATCATTTTTAAATCCTTTTTATGGAAAATGGATGATAAAAATGTCCCAGTAGATACTTAATTAAAAACATCCTCGGATAATAAATAGATTGTGAAATTAACCCTTACCAATTTGGTAACATACGAAACATACACCCCATGAAAGAGGTATCAAACAATGAATATGTAAATGCACATAAATTAAAGTGAATTATACAAATAATACAATTATGGGCAGTATATACACCACAAAAAATTTAATATTGGAAATATGGCATGAATCTCACGGGAATAAGGAGTGAGATGAAAACCCCTTACCTTGCACTTTCCTTTAGTTGAGGGTACGTTTAGCCTCTTGTATGAAGACTATAATATGTTATTAAATTATAACAGAACCATATTAATATTTATGATATCATACATTATTCATTTATGACTTTATACTACCCATTTGACAATAATTTCCATGTTATATTCATATATCGAGTAATAATCACTTTCTTTATCATACATGTTTTAACTTGTTACTCTTGATTGTATCACTTAGATAATGATTTAAATACAAAAAGAATATAAAACCTGATTTATTTATCATATATATTTAGAATATAAAAATTTATAATAGACGTATATATGAAATGGAAAACACCGTTTATGGAGACGGTAGTCCGTACGTACGCATAAACGTTGTTTCTGTTTTCATATAGTATTGAACGGATGTAAGTGAATAAGATATATTTAAGTACATAAATACTTATATATATAAATATATATATCTAAAGTATAATTATTATGTCATATATTACATACTTATTAGTAATATATATTTTTATAATCGTCGATGAAGGGTGAACATAGAAATGAATCTCATCGCGTCGTGGAGACGGTAATTCGTACGTACGCACGCGCGAAAATATCATTATTTTTATATTAATATAATATATAATTGGATGGTATATAATATATACAGAATAATTATCATGTTATATTTATTATTTACATAAAATACACATCATTATTATAACCATCTAAATAATAATGTATTGAATAACAATTACACCACGACGTGGAGACGGTAAGCCGTACATACACACATATGGTGAAAAGTCATTAAATGGTTGGATAGAATAATGAATTTGGCTGATACATAATTATAATAACATCAAAATATATATAAGATACTGGAGTTGTTATTTTAGAAAGGGAATAACAAAGAAGAAGAAGTTGAAAAAGAAAGGAACTTGAAAAATGGTGGTGAAAACATTACCTCTTCTTCGGGTTCTTCCATTTGATTTAATCAAAATGGATCCTTAGTTTGTCTTTATGATCAAACTAAGGCCTCTAGGATGAATTGAGGGAAGTTTAGAGAGTATTTTGGAAGGGTTTGGCCAATCCAAAAGGCTTTTAAGGCGTGAATAATTGGTTAGAAGTTGAGTCCTTTTATAAGGGGGAGGAGGGGCTATTTAGGAAAAACATAAAGTATTAATTTATAATAAATTCTTATTCGGTTTATAATGGCTCAAAAGTGTATTATTCAAAGTATAATGTGGGTATGGGTCGAAATATTTTCAACCAATAGATTTTAGATAGGTTTGGGTCATTATATTAAACTTATCTTTTAGTTTTAACTCTTAGTTAATTAGATTGACATTTACCATGTCATATTTTAATTTAATATTATATAGTAAATAAACATACTATTTACATACAAGAGACCCCAAAGTGGTCCAATAATGATAAAACAATAATTATATACGTCCTTTGACCGATCCTTATATTTTTAGGATTAGAATATAAATTAATAATATAATATTTTTTTAAAAAAACTCATTTATGTCAATTTTGACACTACTCAATAATTGATTTTTTTAAAGTCTTAAAAACATTATTAATTCTAAAAAAATCATTTAAGAAATCATAACATGTAATATTAACCAATAAAATTATTTTATGTCATTAAAACTTTCAAATTATATTTATTTTAACATTTATAATACCAATTATTTGATTCTTTCATTAATAAGGAAAATATTGCATCATTATTGTGTCATCTATATTTTTACCTTTTCAATATCTAAAAATTATAAATAAAATACCATTATGTAGTAAATAGTTTTATATTTCTAATGAATATTTATAATCTAAAATTTAACATATATAAACCTATGTAAAAAAAATTTTGCTAAAAGATATAAGCTTATGTCATTTTTTTATTTACTTTAACTTAATTAATATAAAGTGTCCCTATCACATACAAGTGGCTACATGAGGTCCCATAATTGAAAAAAAGATTCCCATGGTAGGAAATGTGTCCACAAATAAGGTTAGGGCACGTTTTTTGGTAATTTATTATTATTATAATATTACTTGTTACCCTTATTTACTGGATTTACCCTTTAACCATGGTAAATAAAATATTTACTGAAGTAATTATTCAAAATGTCTAAAAATAAAATTTATCTATTTACAAAATTTGGAAATCCTGATTCCAAACAGGAAGTCCATTTTTCCAAATTCGAAACACAGAAGTGGCAGAAATTAATTTAAAATTAATTCCCACTGTCAAAACAAAAAGCGTGTTTTTAAGAGACAATAACTATTAAAAGATTGACACTGGTTTATATCCTGTTTAAATGTGAAATTATGTCCAATGAACATAATTGGATTAAATGGTAAATATTTATTCTATATATAATTTTTAACCACTCAAATTCAGAATTTATCACTATTTATTATTTTGATTAAAAAGTAGTTTTTAATTAATATTTAGTAATTTTCACTATTCAACAAAATATGAAAGTTATCCGAAAAGTACCAAAACATCACCCTAGGATAATTTCGATATTATGAATCAAAAAATGAAGTCCATTTTGAGAGATAAAATTTATAAAATTTCAAAAGTTGGGTATTACTATTCATAACTGCTTGGTCAACATTTTGGTTATAACTTCCATTTCTTAATGTTGAGGAATTTATTTATGAGATTGGATAAGATCATAATGAGATATAATTAATTTATAATTATAGTTTTATTCATTAATAAATTTCTACCACAAACTCATCTTTCACCCGAAATCATAATACAACTCAAAAATACTCTATTTATCCTAATCGTATAGGGTTCCAAATATAATAAATTTATAATTCACATATCAGAACCTTTATGAAAAGAAACTACATTATACCATCCATGAACTTCATGTAGTACAATGGTAGGTGAAAAATCCCAATTGCACTATGGTTGTGGGTTCGATTCCCGCAACATTGTCCGACACGACGGGTCGTCACACGGTCTGCGTGTTGTCCCTTTATAAAAATCCAAAAATAACCTTTCAAACTTAATCCATTCCGACCATTATACTTATCCAAAATACTTTTGTACACTCTCAGTCCAAAATTTATGTGAATGGTAAACATAATATAGATCATTTCTACCCCGTAATAGCATGCGAATACCTTCATCATGTATTCTTTTAAAACACTGAAACATCCTAAATTACCATAAAACCGTATTGATTACATTCATGCTTCCTTATTCCTTATAGAATTTGGATATACTTCATCCATCCAAAAATGTTGTAAACTCCAACAATGATGGATATACAAATCTTTATTTAGTTTCAAGGCAGTCAATAATATCCAATATAATTTACCCAAATCAACCATATCTTATTCCGAAATCAGTACCTCAATATTATGACCATATTAATGTTTATTGTTTCCTTCAACCATGTAATTAACAAAAAGGTTAACTCGTTATAGAGTCACTTTTCTTAGTACCATAAAATCTCAAATCCTAAATGAAATAGTACTGAAGTACAATCCTTATTTATTTCCAGTACATCATTGACACAACACTTCAATGAAATAATTCTCAAATAACAACATAAGAACACTAGTCATTCCTCTTCATCTGTGGTAGTATCATAACTTGACTATTATCCAATAGCATCATTTGTGACATAGTCTGATAACTAAGACATTGGTTCGTGTAGTGTCCAAACTCCTTGTAGATGAAGAAATGTACATTTGAAACCTTTTTCATACCCTTGCAGTCACATACTTGGTGTCCCTTTTCTCCACACTTATAACATACCCCCATTCCCATCAAGAATTTTCCAAGGTGATTATTTCTACAGTTATCACATATTGGGAAATCCTTCTTTACCTTATTCCCATTATCTGTCCTTCTCTCTACCATCCTTTCCTTCTCTGGATTCCCTTAAAATCCATAGGACTCCGAGAATTATTTACTTATCTTATCAACACATGATACTATTTTTTCATATGATTATAATAAGTGGGAAAATATTTCCCTTCTAAATTCTGGCACAAGACCATGAAATATATGATCTTTCATACTCTTTGGATCATGCGTATTGCTGGAGTTCTCATTACTTCTACTGGGCGCCATTTCTAAACAATGAAATACACTATATTAGTTTATGGATAGCAATACCAAATCCAAAAACTTGTAAAACACATAACATAAATTAAACAGTTGATGGATATAATCCATAATCATAAAAATGTCTTCTTTGAGGAAGTATATACTCATAAACGATTCATAATGGTTTGTAAAGAAAATGAGAATTATCCTAAGCATATCCCCCGGGAGTGTCGTAACCAAGAGTGCAGCAAGGCCCGTTTTTGTGCACTAGTTCCCATTCGAGTCTATCTCAAAACGGTGTTTTCGGGTATTACCCCTAGGTACATCTGTGCAAGAGCCGCCTCTACCTGCTCGTATCTAGACAGAGATGTATTTCTCGGAAAACTCAAAAAATCTCTACAATATAAAAATTATAGGAAGTTATTCTCTACTAATCCTAAAATTATATCTTAGGGCCATGTGCTATAATCAGATTTTATCTAAATCTAGCTTCCAAGGTTATTTCTAAACTTCCTTTGATACCAACAGTAACGCCCTGACCCAAGCTACCTAGAGTCGGTGCATTATTTTAATACATTGGCCAGATTAGAAGGAATCAAGTCCCGAAGGACCGACTAGTTTAGCAGTTTTGGAAAATAGATTACATACATTAACATTAAATTCCAATTTGAATCATAAAACACAGCATAGATTGTTTTTGATAATTCCATTCTTCCTGGTAGCTTAACCCTGCATATCAATCATAATACACTTCTTGGAATCCTGGGAAAATAAAACATAAGAAAGGGGTGAGCTCAGATTATCAGTAAGGGTAAGTAATTTAGCGGAAGATATAAAAATTTTAAGGCAAGATGTGTAATAAAAACAGCAGCCTTTTAAACATAAACTTAAACATAATAAGGTAAAAATAAATAAAACATTACCATTTAAACATGCACATGGATATTCTACTAGTAGAATAATAACATGTAATAACTAATTTCAAAATGATGGAATGCCTCACTCTGGACATCATTACCACATAGTCAAGGCCTTGTTCTATAACACCCCAAGATTTCACGATTCTCTTCTCTTTCAATAATGCAATAGCTTGCATTGTACGCAAGTTCGAGATTCTAACAAACTGCAACCAATCAAAATAGCCATTATGAATAGTAATACCAACTTTTTGAAATTATATATATTTTATATTTCAAAATGGACTTCATTTTTGGATTCGGAATATCAAAATTAGCCTATGTTGAATTTCTGGTATTTTTCTGAGAACTTCAAATTTTTTATGAATAGTGAAAAATACTTAAAAACAACTTTTTTAATAAAAATAATTTATAGTGATAAATTATACTATCAAGTGGTTTTAAAGTTTAATTAGAATATATTTTTACCATTTTATCTAATGGTGGTCATTATAATTAATTTCACTTTGAAATTGGACATAAATAATTGTCAATCTTTTGATATATATTGTTTCTTAAAAACATGATATTTGTTGTGACTGAGGGAATTAATTATAAAATTAATTAGTTAAAATTATATGGTTGGAATTTTGTAAAATAGACATCATTTTTGAATTCGAAATATCAATTATAGCTCAGGGTGAAATTTTGGCATTGTTCTGAAAAACTTCAATTTTTGATGAATAGTGAAACCACTAAGTGGTAGTTAAAAAACTGATTTTTCGTTTAAATGGAACATTACCACATCTGTGATTTGATTTTCAAAAATCCGGCATACATTGTTGTCATTAGGATGTAAAATATGGTTCAATGGGATTAAAATAATTTTTTGGTGAATAGTAACTTTTAAGTTTAATTAATCGCGGTTAATGGTAATTATTGAAATTTACGGTAAAAATGATATTTTAAAAATATGAAAATAACCTTAAAATTGTCCTACCACTATTGTATGAGTAATGGCCGACCGAGAAAATCCATGGGTCAACTTGGGGATCCCATGGAGCCACTTTGGTAGGAAAAGGACATTAAAAACATTTTATTTAATGTTAAAATAAAAATGTCACAAACATGAGTTTTTTTTACTAAAACAATTTTTAAATGGGATTATACAAGTACTATTTTTGACTATAAATATTCATTATAAAGATAAAAGGATTTCCTACATCAGGATAGTTTTTTTAAATTTTTATATATTTTATAAATTAAATTATATATGTCATCATAATGATGCATCGATTACCTCATTATTTAACGATTTAAATAAAATGAAAAGATAATGTGAAATCTAAGACCTACACATGTCAAAAACCTATTGTATGGGCGGATGTATAACTCGTATCACCTTATCCTCGAAATATATAATTTGGGGACCTTTTAAATCCGAAATGAACTTTATAATAATGTAACCTTTTATTACTTTCCAAGAGTTCCCCTCCTCTCCTCTTATAAAAGGCCCTCACCACTAACACCTTATTCACACCATCAATCCATTTGGCTCAGCCAACCTCTTCCAAAATACTCTCCCAACATTACTCTATTACTCCTAGAAGCCAAACTTTGGGAAGAACTCTTCCCAAGGAAGCCTTTGGCTCAAATAAAAAAGAGTTACCCGATTTTATGGTAATGTCTTCCCTAATGTTGTTATTTTTTATTTTGCTTCTCCAACCCCCTAAACTCTTTTTATTCATTTATTTTGTAACAACATCGGTATCTTTAATATACTAGGATGTTGTTATGAGAAGGATTTGATTTACACTTACACACACACCTTCGTCTAATGGTTAAAGAACATATTGTTTCTGTGGTTGGTGAATTTCGGCCCCACAAAACGATGATTCTTCAATCTTCTTTTAACACCTCTCATGGTGACCATTATGATGACACTACTTTTATATATGATATATATTATTTTCTTCCCTTATTATTCTGTATTTTTCATTTATGTTATACCTTTATGATTTCCATTATGGGTAAACGCGATAATTTCATTTTAGGAAGTGCGGACTACCGCCCCCTTAATGTGATTTGAATCGTTAATGCCATATGTGGGATTAATAAAGAATGGGGTAAATGGTATTATACATTATATTATACTTTAATTATAGTATACCTTTATATAATTATAATTTCATTCCATTAAATTCGAAACAGAAATGAAAGTAGTGTTCATGCGTATGTACGGCTTACCGTCTCCATGAACGGTGCATTTCATTTCTTACCTCTAAATGTTATGTAATATTATAAATGCAAATATATACTGGATTTATATGATATATATGATATCTACATCATGAATATAATTCTGGATATAATTTATATTTCACCACATGAACAACTTGTAATTATAAGAAGTTTATTTTTGACTCAAGTACCAAAGATCGACAAAACGATCGTTACTAACTTAAATAATTACATAATGGTCATAACATGGTAATAAGTGATATAAAAGGAATAATGAACTTGAAAAAGGTTGATAAGCAAGTATAAATTGACTCTAGTTTATTATTCAGGAGATTAAAGAACGATCGAGTCAAGTCGGACACGAGGTAAGGGAACTTCTTAACCCAATTTCCATTCTTTGGGTTAATCTCCTACATTCAAATTATGTCATGATGTTATTATGTCATATCTTGTATTTATACTTTCTTTATGTGTACATATAGTGAATACACAAAAAGATTTATTTTATTTTAAAAATAATATTTTTAAGGGACTTCGCCTAAATCTCCATTCATTGAGGCATTTTTTGTTTTATACACAAATTTCTTGTATAAGGTGTATAAACCCATTTAAATTTTTCAATTATTCAAAAGGAATATTTTTATACGAATCATTTTACTAAATGACAAAAAGGAAGGTTTTTCTTGTCGTACGTATGTGGTGACAATGACTTCTCTACCGCTGTGGCCATTATTTGAGTTTCGACTTCCTCTACAAGCCATAACAATTTTTTAAATGAAAAATAGATACCAAGTTTTAATTTTCTTTTATTTTGGTATTGAAAATGGTTTTTAATGTGTTTTTATTACATCAATGTGTTTTATTGATATCTTGTGATTGAAATGTAGAAATATTATGTTTTTTATGCATGTTTGATGTGATACGATTATGAAATGGTTTATGATATGTTTGAACCTATTCATATGAGGAATGCATTGGACTTAATAAGTGACGGGTGGAGCCCGCTATATCTCCTCGATGCATCGGCATGTCTCATTATACAAACTAGTGTCTTGGCACAAGGCCTTGACAAAATCTTATTTTTGGTCATGGCACGAGGCCTTGTCTACATGGTTATGATAGTCTGACATTATGCATTCCATCATTACGAAAGTGGTTATTGATATTTCATGTGATTATTCGACCAGTAGAATATCCATGTGAATAAGTAAATTGCATTATTTAATTTTCATTTTGCAATATTATGTTGAAGTTCATGGTTAAAAGGCTTTTGTTTAGTTATAAATTGCCTTAAATGTTTATGTTTATCTGTAAAAGCTTCTGCTATATTGTTATCCTTACTCAGCATCTGAACTCACCCTTTTCAACGTTTTATTTTTCCCAGGATGTGAAGAAATATTTTATGACTGACCTACATGGATAGTCTGAAGGGGATAAAAGTGTGGACTATGGAGACTACGTTATTGTGATTTTTAACTTTATGATGTAATGTAACATTTATGAATGTATCTTTTGTTTCCAAGGCTACTAAACTAATCGGTCTTTCGAGACTTGATCTTTTGTGATCATGCCAATGTTATGCAATAATGCACCGACTCCGGGTAGCTGGGGTCGGTGAGTTACAGTTGGTATAAGAGGAATTTTAGTACTAACCTTGGAAGTTAGATTTAGATAAACTCTGATTAGAGCACATATCCCTAAGATCGACATTGAGTATTAGTATAGAAGAACTTCTTAAAATTTTGGTATTATAGAGATTTTTTGAGTTTTCTGAGCAATACATCCATGTCTGGATACAAGCAGGTAGAGGTGGCTCTGCACAGATGTACCTAGGGGTAAAACCAGAAAACACTGCTTTGATCTAGACTCGAATGGGAACTGGTGCACAACAATGGGCCTTGCTGCACTCTTGGTTACGACATTCCTGGGGGATATGCTTTGGATAATTCTCATTTTTTTTACAAACCATTATGAAGGGTTTATGAGTATAAACTTCCTCAAAGAAAACATTTTTTATGATTGTGGATTACATCCATAAACCTTTAAATTTACATTAAGTATTTTACATGTTTGGAATTATTCATTGCAATTCATAAACTAACCTAGTTTATGCCATTGTATATAAATGGCGCCCAGTAGAAGGAATGTGAACTCCATCAATACGTATGATCCAAAGAGTAAGAAGGATCATATCTTTCATAGTATTAAGCCATCATTTAGAAGGGAAATAGTCTCCCATGTGTTCTCAACATATGAAGAAATAGTATCATTTGTTAATAAGAAAAGTAAATAATTCTCCGAGTCTTATGGATTTTAAGGGATGAAACAGAAGAAAATGATGGAAGAGAGAGTGAACGATAAAGGGATGAGGGAAAAGAAGAATTTTCCAATATGTGATAATTGTGGGAAGAATCACCCCGGTACATGCATAAAAGGAAAGGGAGTTTGTTATAAATGTGGAGAAAAGGGTCACTAGGCTCGTGATTGAAAGGGAAAGAAAGAGGCTATCAATGTTGAATGCTACAATTGTAGGGAAATGGGGAATAATGAAAATGATTGTCCTAAGCTTCATGGAAACTTACCCCAGAAAAGTCCAAGGGATCAAGGCCAAGCCTATGCTGTTACTACAGTTGAAGTGGAATAATTAATGTATTGGTGATTTTGAATTCAAGGATTATATTCTGGTTATAAAAATAATGTGATATATATAAGGATTGTACTGCGGTACTTGTTTTCTCATTAAGGTTTTAATATGATGAAGGTAATAATATTTTAAGAATGTGACAATAAGAGAAACTTTACTTTATTTGGGGAATCTGATGTTACAATTGATTTTGGAATTTAGAGACCTTTTAGAGAAAGTCTGGACAGATGTATTTTGGATAACTATAAAGGCTAGAATGGATTAAGTTGAACTTTGGATTGTATTGTTTAAGGTTAAAACATTTCTGAAGATTATTTTTGGAATATTATAATACTATAGCATTAGGAAAAGGGAAACTTGCAGGATGAGGGACAACCCATCGTGTCGGACAAAGCTGCAGGAATCGAACCCACAACCATAGTGCTACAGGACTTTATTACCTACCACTAGCCTACAAGAAGTCCCTGGTTATTACAAAATATTTTCTAAATCTAAATTGTATGTGTTGATATTTGGAACCTTGTACAATTAGGATATATATAATCTTTTTGAGTTCTATTATCTTTTTGATTGAAAGATGGGATTGTGGTAAAAATTTATTAAAGAAAGTCTACATGACAAGTAAGTATATTTCCTTACGTTCTTAGTAAATCTCCTAAATAAATTCCTCAACATTATGAAAGGTAACATAAAACAAAAATGTTGTCGGTTAACTTTTCCAACTGGGGATTCAATGACCGTTTAACCAATCAAAAGTTTGTGATTTTCTTATGGTTAACTTTCTCCTAATAAAGTTTTCTACAACTCTCCATCAGACCTTGAAGGTTTTTTTTCCTCCATATCGATATTTTCATATAATCATAGTATGGGCTATCTCAGGTGACCTTTGTACCTCTCTTTATTTATTTTAATGTTATATTTTTATTAACCTTATTTCTGATGTGGGTTTTCCACAAAGGTATTTTCTACTTTCAAAATTTTATTTTCGAAGAAGAATTTCAAATTGCGAGGACGCAATTTATTGAAGGAGAGGAAAATGTAACACCCTAAGTTTTCATGATACGCTTCTCTTTCAATAATGCAATAGCATGCATTGTACGCAAATTCGAGATTCTAACACACCACGACTAATAAAAATAGCCATTATGAATAGTAATACCAACTTTTTGAAATTATATATATATTTTATTTCAAAATGGACTTCATATTTGGATTTGGAATATTGAAATTAGCTTATGTTGAATTTCATGTATTTTTCTGAGAACTTCCAATTTTTTATGAATAGTGAAAAATACTTAAAAACAAATTTTTTAATCAAAATAATTTAAAGTGATAAATTATACTATTGAGTGATTTCAAAGTGTAATTATAATATATTTTTACCATTTTATCGAATGGTGGTCATTAGAATTAATTTTACTTTGAAATTGGACATAAACAATTGTCAATATTTTGATATATATTGTTTCTTAAAAACACGCTATTTGTTGTGACAGCAGGAATTAATTATAAAATTAATTAATTAAAATTATATGTTTGGAATTTTGTAAAATAGACATCATTTTTGAATTCAAAATATCAATTATATCTTAGGGTGAAATTTTGGCATTGTTCTGAAAAACTTCAATTTTTGATGAATAGTGAAACCACTAAGTGGTAGTTAAAAAACTAATTTTTTGTTTAAATGAAACATTACCACTTCTGTGATTTGATTTTCAAAAATCCGACATACATGGTTGTAATTAGGAAGTAAAATGTGGTTCAATTGGATTAAAATAATTTTTGGGTGAATAGTAACTTTTAAGTTTAATTAATCGTTATTAAAGGTATTTAGTGAAATTTAAGGTAAAAATGATATTATAAAAATATGAAAATACCCGTACACTTGTCCTACCACTATTGGATGAGTTATGGCCGACCCATTAAATCCATGGGTCAACTTGGGGACCCCATGGAGCCACTTTGGTAGGAAAATGACATTAAAAACATTTTATTTAATGTTAAAATAAAAATGTCACAAACATGAGTTGTTTTACTAAAACATTTTTTAAATGGGGATATACAAGTAAAATTTTTAACTATAAATATTCATTAGAAATCTAAAAAGATTTCCTAAATTATGATATTTTTTGTATAATTTTAAGATATTATATAAATTACGTTATTTATGACACCATGATGATGCAGCGATTACCTCATTATTTAACGATTTAAATAAAATGAAAAGATAATGCTAAATCTAAGATCTACACATGTCACAAACCTATTGGATGGGTTTATTTCGAACTCTTATCACCTTATCCTCAAAATATATAATTTTGGGACCTTTTAAATCCGAAAATCACTTTATAATAATGTAACCTTTTATTACTTTCCAAGAGTGCCCCTCCTCCCCTCTTATAAAAGGCCCCCTCCACTACCACCTTATTCACACCATAAAGCCATTTGGCTCGGCCAAACTCTTCCCAAATACTCTCCCAAAATCCCTCTATTACTCCTAGAAGCCTCACTTTGGGCAGAAGTCTTTCCAAGGAATCCTTTGGCTCAAATCAAAAAGAGTTACCCGATTTTAAGTTAATGTCTTACCTAATGTTGTTTTGTTTTATTTTGCTTCTCCAAACCCCTAAACTCTTTTTATTCCTTTATTTTGTAACCAAAAAAGTATATTTAATATACTAGGATGTTTTTAAGATAATTATTTGATTTAAACTTACACACACCTTCGTCTAATGGTTAAAGAACATACTGTTTCTGTGGTTTGTGAATTTATGCCTCACGAAATGATGATTGTTCAATCTTCTTTTCACACATCTAATGGTAGCCATTATGGTTTAACTACTTCTATATATGATATATGTTATGTTTTTGTTTTCCTCATGATTCTTTATTTTTCATTTATGTTATAACTTTATGATTTCCATTATGGGTAAACGCGATAATTTCATTTTAGGAAGTGCGGACTACTGCCCCCTCAATGTGATTTGAATTGTTAATTCCATATGTGGGATGTATAAAGGATGGAGTAAATTGTATTATACATTATATTATACTGGAATTATAGTATACCTTTATATAATTATAATTTCATTCCATTAAATACGAAATAGAAATGAAAGTAGCGTTCATGCGTACGTACGGCTTACCGTCTCCATGAACGGTGCATTTCATTTCTTACCTCTAAATGTTATGTAATATTATAAATGAATATATATATACTGGATTTATATGATATATATTATATCTAAATAATGGATATAATTCTGGATATAATGTATATTTCACCACATGAACAACTTGTAATTATAAGAAGTTTATTTTTGACTCAAGTACCAAAGATCGAAAAAACGTCTGTTACTAACTTAAATAATTACATAATGTTCATAACATGGTAATAAGTGATATAAAAGGAATAATGAACTTGAAAAAGGTTCTTAATAAAGTAGAAAATAACTATAGTTTATTATTCAGGAGATTAAAGAACGATCAAGTCAAGTCGGACACGAGGTAAGGGAACTTCTTAACCCAATTTCCATTCTTTGGGTTAATCTCCTACTTTCAAATTATGTCATGATATTATTATCTCCAATCTTGTATTTATAATTTCATTATGTGTAAATATAGTGAATACACAAAAAGATCTAGTTTATTTTAAAAATTATATTTTTAATGGACTTCGTCTCAATCTCCATTCATTGAGGCATATTTTGTTTTATACACAAATTTCTTTTATAAGGTGTATAAACCCCTTTCACTTTTACATTTATTCAAAAGGAATATTTTTATACGAATATTTTTACTAAATGAAAAAGAGGAATGTTTTTCTTGTCATACGTATGTGGCGAAAATGACTTCTCTGCCACCGTGACCATTATTTGAGTTTCGACTTCCTCTACAAGCCACAACTTTTTTTAAATGAAAAATAGATACCAAGTTTTAATTTTCTTTTATTTTGGTATTGAAAATGGTATTGAAAGTGTTTTTATTACATCAATGTGTTTTATTGATATCTTATGATTGAAATGTGGAAATTTTATGTTTCCCTTATGCATGTTTGATGTGATACGATTATGCAATGGTTTATGATATGTTTGAACCTATTCATATGAGGAATGCATTGGACTTAATAAGTGACGGGTGGAGCCCGCTATAGCTCCTCGATACATCGGCAGGTCTCATGAGACAAACTAGTGTCTTGGGACGAGGCCTTGAAAAAATCTTATTAGTGGTCTTGGCACGAGGCCTTGGATACATGGTTATTATAGTCTAGCATTATGCATTCCATCATTATGAAAGTGGTTATTGATATTTCATGTGATTATTCGACTAGTAGAATATCCATGTGAATAAGTAAATGACATTATTTCATTTTACTTTTGCCATATTATGTTGAAGTTCATGTTTATAATGCTTTTGTTTAGTTATAAATTGCCTTAAATAATTATGTTTATTTATGAAAGCTTCTGCTATATTGTTATCCTTACTGAGCTTCTGAACTCACCCCTTTCAACGTTTTATTTTTCCCAGGATGTGAAGAAATATTTTATGACTGACCTACAGGGATAGTCTGAAGGGGATATAAGTGTTGACTATGGAGACCATGTTTTTGTGATTTTTCACTTTATGATGTAATGTAACATTTATGAATGTATCTAGTGTTTCAAAGGCTACTAAACGAATCATTCTTTAGAGACTTGATCTTTTGTGATCATGCCAATGTTACGCAATAATGCACCGACTCTGGGTAACTAGGGTCGGGGCGTTACACGTGCCAAGACAAAAAATAATTTTTTTTAATGCCTCGTTCCAAGAAACTAGTTTGTCTCATGAGAACTACCGATGTATCGAGGATCTATATTGGGCTCCACCTATCACTTACTAAGTCCACTGCATTCCTCATATGAATAGTTGAAACACAACATAAACATTCGTATTAAAACTAGCATACGAAATGTCAATACATTAACCATAAACCATGAATGGAATAAAAATAGAACATCCACAGTCAAAAATATCATTACTCATTAAATAATATATGGAATATTGTATTATAATAAATCAACCTCAATCAAAAATAATATCTAGTAGAGGATGCTGACATAGTTGAAAATGATGAGTAAAACATTTTGAGAGAAATATCCTTTTTTTTAAATCATTTAAAAGTCACACATTTATAAAGGAAGTAATTTGAAAGATATTTTTTAATCAAAGTGTCCCATACCAATTTGAAACTTTGGAAAAGAATTATTATTTCAAAACATTCACGCCCATATAAATAAATCCTTAAAATCATTTTGAAAACATGGACATTAATTAAATGTATTTTGAAATATAAATCATTAAAACATTTAAAATTCTGATCTTGATAAAGAGTAGCTTTCAAAAATCATTAAAATACACATTTTGAAATCATTTTTATGAAAAATGAATGATAAAAATGTCCCAGTAGATACTTAAGTAAAATCAACCTCGGATAATAAAGAGATTGTGAAATTAACCCTTACCAATTTGGTAACATATGAAACATACACCCCATGAAATAGGTATCATACAAATAATACGTAAATAAACATAAATTAAAGTGTATTACATAAAGAATACAATTTTGGGCAGTATATAAACCACACAAAAGGTAATAGTGGCAATATGGCATGAATCACACAGGAATAAGGAGTGAGATGAAAACCCCTTACCTTGCACATTCCTTTAGTCGAGGGTACGTTTAGCCTCCTGTATGAATAATATAGTAGCTTATTAAATTTTACCAGAACCATATTAATATTTATGATATCATAAATTATTCATTTATGACTTTATACTACACAATTAATAATAATTTCCTTGTTATATTAATATTTCGGGTAATAATCGCATTCTTTATCGTACGTGTTTTAACTAGATACTCTTGATTGTATCAATTAGATCATGATTTAAATACATAAATAATATAAAACATGATATATTTATCATATATATTTAGAATATAAAAATTTATAATAGACGTATATATGAAATGGAAAACACCGTTTATGGAGACGGTAGTCCATACGTACGCATAAACACTGTTTCTGTTTTCATATAGTATTGAACGGAAGTAAGTGAATAAGATATATGTAAGTACATAAATAATTATATATATAAATATATATATATCTCCGGTATCATTATTATTTCATATATTAAATAATTTTTAGTAATATATATTTTTATAATCGTTGATGTAGGGTGAAATTGGAAATTAATCTCATCGCGTCGTAGATACGGTAATCCATACGTACACACGAGAGAAAATATCAATCTTTTGATATTAATATAATATATAATTGGATGGTATATAATATATAAAGAATAAATATCATGTTATATTTATTATTTACAGCAAATACACATCATTATTGTACCCATCCAAATAAAAATGTATTGAATTACAATTTCACCCCGACGTGGAGACGATAAGTCGTACGTACGCATGCATGGTGACATGTCATTCATGGGATGTATATAATAATGAATTTTGATGTTCCATAATTATAATAACATCAGATTATATAGAATATACTGGAGTTATTATTTTATTAATGGAATAACAAAGAAGAAGAAGTTGAAAAAGAAAGGAACTTGAAAAGGGGTGGTGAATACATTACCTCTTCTTCGGGTTCTTCCTTTTGATTTGATCAAAAGGGCTCCTTAGTTTGGCTTTGTGATCAAAATAAGGCCACTAGGATGAAGTGAGGGAAGTTGAGAGAGTATTTGGGCAGGGGTTGGGTGAACCAAAAGGCTTTTAATGTGTGAAGAATTGGTTAGAAGTTGGGTTCTTTTATAATGGGGGGAGGGGCTCTTTAGGGAAAACTTAAAGTATTAATTTATAATAAATTATTATTCGGTTTATAATGGATCAAAAGTGGATTATTCAAATTATAAGGTGGGTATTGGTCGAAATAGTTTCAACCAATATATTTTAGACATATTTGGGTCATTATATTAACCTTATCGTTCAGTTTTAACTCTTAGTTAATTAGATTGATATTTACCAGGTCACTTTGTATTTTTATATTATGTAGTTAATAAACATAATATATACTTCCAAGATACCCCAAAGTGGTCCATTAAAGATACACCAATTATTATATAAGTCATTTGTCCTATCCTTAGAGTTTTATGTATAGTATATAAATTAATAATATAATATTTGTTTTAAAAATCATTTATGTCAATTTTGACACTACTCAATAATTGATTTTTGTTAAAGTCTTAAAAACATTATTAATTCAAACCAAATTGATTTAAACAATAATAACATGTAATATTGACCAAAAAAATTCGTGTATGTCATCAAAAAATTCAAATAATATTTATTTTAACATTTATAATACCAATTATTTCATTATTTCAATAATAAGGAAAATACTTCATCATTATCGTGTCATATATATTTTTTCTTTTTCAATGTCTAAAAATTATAAATAAAATACCATTATGTAGGAAATAATTTTATCTTTATAATTAATTTTTATAATCTAAAATATAACATATATAACCCTATGTAAAAATTGTTTTGGTAAAAGATATAAGCTTATGTCATTTTTTGTATTTACTTTAACTTAATTAATATAAGGTGTCCCTATCACCTACAAGTTGCTCCATGGGGTCCCAAAAACGACTCAAAGATGCTCATGCTCGGAATTTTATCCACCAATAAGGTTAGGACACGTTTTAGGTTAATTTATTATTATTATTATTATAATATTATTTTTCACCCTTATTTACCGGATTTACCCTTTAACCATGATAAATAAAATATTTACCGAAGTAAATATTCAAAATGTATAAAAATAAAATTTACCTATTTAAACAATTTAGACATCCTGATTCCAAATATGGAGTCCATTTTTCAAAATTCAAAACACAGAAGTGGCAGAAATTAATTTAAAATTAATTCCCGCTGTCAAAAAAAAGCGTGTTTTTATGATATAATAACTATCAAAAGATTGACAATTGTTTATTTCCGGTTTAAATGTGAAATTATGTCCAATGTCCAAAATTTTATTAAATGGTAAAAATATATTCTAAATATAATTTAAAACCACTCAATTTAATAATTTATCACTATTAATTATTTCGATTAAAAAAGATGTTTTTAATTAAAATTTAGTAATAATAACTATTCATCAAAATATGAAAGTTATCAGAAAAGTACCAAAATTTTACCCTATGCTAATTTTGATATTATGAATCCAAAAATGAAGTCCATTTTGAGAGATAAAATTTATAAAATTTTAAAAAGTGGGTATTACTATTCATTATGGATACTTTGATTGGTCATGGTGTGTGTTAGAACTCGAAGTTGCATACAACACAGGCTACTGTATTATTCAAAGAGAAGCGTACCATGGAAGCTCGGGGTGTTACACAATGTACCTAATAACTCTTAATTTAATAGCCCAAAATATTCTAAACTAGTCACAAATGATGTCACTACACCCTTATACATGTAGTATGGAAAATTACCGTTATTGAAATCCTTCTTTGGGATGGTATGTGAAAGATGACCCATCTCACCACAATTAAAACACTTTGAAATTTATTTATAAGAATTAAAATTACCATCACAAAAAAACTATTTAATTGAATTCTCTAGACATACGTCTAAGCGTTCCACATTAAAAACACTTCCCAGATTTGTTAATATATTCCCCAAGGATCATACTTTCCACACTTTCCACAAACTCAAAAATCATATTTTCATACCATAATTTTATTGATTGATTATTACCCATTTTGATCCATCTAGGACTTTCCTTCAACTTGTGGTAAAAGAACATGTGATAATTCAAAAAATCCATTTCTACCATCTCATCCATCGAACATGTTTCTCATAACTTTTTATGTCATGGGAAGCCATTTACCTTTGATATATTGGAATCAATATTTGGTAAAAATAATTTATTGTACTATAAATATATGGAATAATATTTGGAGTATACCTTTTTAATAAAGTGAATTTTTATTCATAAATTTCCAAGGAATATTCCTCATTTTGTTTCAATTCAAGTTATTCTTTTCAATCATATTTTGAACCACCTTAGGAAAATATTTTTCTTGGAAAATATTCACAAAATCATCGCATTCCGAGGAATCAATCTCCTTGAAATATTTGATATTCGAAACCATTAACCACCACTGGTTAGATTCACTATAAAAAAAATAAATAGATTGACTAATCATTTTATTATATGAAACCCCAATGACACAAAATATATTTTTCAAGGGATTTAATACAACCTTCAACCATCACAAGATCGGAAGATCCACTAAATGTTGGAGGGTGTTGCCACATAAAATATTACATTATCACCGTGTTCCTTTGTGGTATATCTGGATATTCTCTTTCATGTATGTCACTACTATTTGTAGCCTATATCAACTAATCCATTACTGTTACAAACTACTCAGTTAGAATTTCCATTATTCTGGGTTATTGATTCATAATGATATCATCCTCTTTGGGCATTCATAATTCATATTCTCTGTTTCTTAGGCATTAGACCATTTTGAACAAACATATATCAGATGAATAAATATGGTAGTATTCAAATAATATATCATTTCAACATAATATTAGGGTAAAAACATTTATGGTATTCTATTTACATCATCCTAACATATGATTTATTTAAATCATGATCTGATACCAACTATAGGTACCTAACCTTAAACAATATACATTCTAGTTAATTCAATGACAATTAATTTGATTTCATTCCCAAATATATTATCAATTTATATTTTTATATAAATAATTCCAAATTCATAAATTAGAACCCACACAAATAAAAAGTGGATACTACATAAAACAATATCCACTTCTTCCAAAATTCAATAGTTTTTAATAAAACATGAATTATTTTTGTCAAAACATTCACAATATTCATCTTGGATTTTTTTTCTCTTACCCATCCTTGAACCTTATAAAATATATTTTAAAACATGGAATGAGAACAAAATATCATTATGGTACATGAAAATAAGGAAACAAACTATTATCTCATGTATACTTATAAGAATACAAAATTATTTCAATCAAGATACACTTCTCACCCATAAAAAATCATATACCTTATTTTTGAGATCATGGTATTTCCATAGAAAATAGTAAATATATAAAAACCATTTATATAACTTGGGTAATCATCTAATTAACACAATTACATTTCATTTTAACCCTTTTGGCTGAAATATAATTTGTATCCCTCATATTCACCTCACAATGTTACCCTCGCGACTACCTTATGGTGTAACCATCGCAGTTACACTTACAATAAGCATTACTATCATATTACATCCCAAACATACCAAATTAATTATAGTTGCATTATGTGACCACCAATATTTGATTTATAACATAACTATCCATCATCATAAATAATTCCCAAGAACCAGAACCTGATCATAAAACATGATTACTTACACCATAAAAACATTTCTTGAGGAAAATCACTTATTTTAAAAGAATAATGCATACATAAAAAAGAATTTTTTATTAAAAATAATCATGTAGTACTGAAAATAATACATAAAATAATTTATATGTCATTAATGTGGTATAATCTACTCATGCAGTATAAGTATTAAAACAAAAATGCTTTTGAATTTTGTAAAAAGAGGCATTAAAGAGGATTTTAAAAGGAAAGTCCTTGACATTAGGTTTGAATTCCTTCAAATATAAAAAAAATCATGTATAATTGTATAATGAGTGCCATTAATTTATTATAGAACTATATTTATATTAATAATTCCTTGTTGAATATTTTATAATATCTATCCAAAAATTTATTAATAATATTTTATTATTTTCTTTGTTTTAGGTGGATTTAGTTCATGGTTTCCATGGTTGGTTCATTTATAATTTCATGTTGAATGGAAGAAAAAGTCTAAAAGTTGAATGAAAAGGTATTAATATATTTATGTAATTACATATATCATATTGTTTTCTGATATGAGGATGATTCATTAGATAAAACATTAGTGAAGATGATTTAATTTATTTTGGAGGTTTTTTACTATCGTTACAAACTTATACCATTTTATTTAATATCATGTTTATATAATGGTTCTAGAAATTGCATTACTTATAATAGCAATAATAAAATATTATTGAACAATAATAATTGTTTGATGAAAATATTTGAGTGCGATAAAGGAAAATGAAAACTCCTCATCTATGAAGTTGGTGAATTGACACGTCACAAACGATTATCTCATTTTCTAGAAGAAGAGTAGAAGAGGAGAGGTTTGGTGGTTGATATTCCATTGACACTATAAAATTGTATTATATGTATGAAACTGGAGTTATAATGTTACTTGGATGAGGGTAGTTGAGTATATAATAATAAAATAAAAGAAAATGAAAATAAATCAAAACAAAACGAAAGAAGATTTTACCTCTTGAATTCTTCTCCTTCAGAAACACCTTAAAGACCATGGTTTTGGCTTTTATGTGAGACCATCATGTCTTTACATGTTTAAAATCCCAGGGAAGGTAATGAGGTCTAAATTAGATAATATATAACTCTCTGGAGGGCTAAAGAGATGTGGTGGTATTTATAGTGGATGAGAGGGGTGTTTTTTGATTATTTTAATTGTTAGTTTATTATTTTGGATCAAGACTATGAATATTTTTAATTTATTGAGTAAATATAGTAAATATATAAATATAGTTTCATATTATTGTTCTTAAATAATAAATGACTAAATAAATAGTTTATTTATCTTATAATGTATATATACCATAAATTACTATATTTCATTATTCACAAAAATTCATATATTTCTATAAATCCCAAAAAATCAGCCTATCCATTTCTGGATGTTTAGAATTCAAAAATGGACACCATTTTTGGTAAATAATTTTCTAAACATGATAAACCTAATTTTTAATTAAATTTATCATTTATTTAAAAAATACTAATTTTAATAATATTATCGACTTCACGACACTTTGAATGATTCATTAAAATTTTATAAAAATTTATTAAAGTTACAATAAAAATATATATTAATTTATGTATATTGTTTGTAAGGATTAATTTTCTTTTAAATATTTATATTAGCTATAAAATTTTATATAAACATTTATGTTTCTAAAAAATACCAACACTTAATTTATCATTTTCAAAACATTTATATACTTATTCAATGATATAATTTTGTAATATTTTTACTTATAATAAAAAAAATTAACTTATACTCTCATAAGTAAGGTAACTATTCTATTATTATATATTCATTAATTTCTATAATTACCACTTATTCCAATATAAATTTATAATAAATTCAACTATTTAATTCCAGAATGAAAAAAATTATTTTATAAGTACCTCGGTTTTTATCCACCACCAAGAATCTCTATTTCATGTTTATATCTGAGTGAGTTAAAACATATTTCAGAATATTATGATTAGAATACTCTATAAACCACTCCCCAAAAGAGAGAGTGATACCACATTTTGAGTGCATGCATAACCACTTCCAAATCAAGAGCATGGGTAGGGTTGTTCTTCCCATGAGGGAATAAATAGAATGAAATATAGGACACCGTCTATTTACCCTACATAGAGACACATAACAAACCAATACTAGAAGAATTTTATAAAACATCCTTACTCAAACATGGTATTTGAAGAATCAAATATTTTGATAAATTCAATCCCCCTAGCAATTCCTTAAAGGATCTCTAACATTTTTCATGAAAATAAATATTTACACCCTTAAGGGTTAAACCTTTCCTCAAAGATGTAATTTTGGGGAAATCATGAACAGACCACCTATAGTAACCATCCAAACCAAATAATCATCTGATGTCAAAACATTTTTGGGATGCTCCGTGTAAATATTTTCATGTACCTTTTCCACCCCATTAAGATTCCCCTCTCATATGTCACATGCCCAAAAGGTTTACTTCCTAGTTCCAAAAAAGAAGGTTTGGAAATCTTACTATATTGAAAATATTCCTTCATGGTTTTATGAATGATATGAAAATGGTCAATATGATCCCTCACTACCTTGGAGTACACTAAAATATCCCCCAAATATATAATAATGAAAGATTATAAGAACTAAAAAATATTCTATTCATTAATGCATTAAATACCATGGGAGCAGTTGTGCGATCAAATGATATAACAAGAAACTAAAATTATCCATATTGGCTCCTAAATGTTGTGATAGGTATATTCTCTTCTTAAAATCTCTTCTAGTGGTACCCTAACCGAATGTTAATCATTGAAAACCAACATGCCCCTATAAGTTGGTCAAAAATATCATCAACTATGGGAATAGTATATCTATTCATAAAATTCACAAAATTTAAATTTAGATAATAAATAAAAATTTTGAGACATCCATCAGCCTTATTACAAAAGATCACAGGAAAATCCCACAGTGACACATTAGGTTGAATAAAACATTTCATCTCATTGTCTATAAGGAGAACGTTATGTTCTATCGACTAAGAAGGTTCCAAGAGATATGAAAGCATAAATATGGTCATTATACCAAGGATCAATTCAATGGGAAATTTGACCTCCCCCTATAGTGGTAAACCAAAACAATTATCCATAAATACCTCATGGTACACACACACAGTGATAGGAAGTTTACTACATAAAAAAGGGTCGTTGACATCGAGAAACATTTCTAAAAACTATCATGAGATCACCGTAGTATAAAGAACAAAAATCCCCACCCTTTATGATATAGAGACACACTCAGCTTGGAAAACTATTGTGACCCCATTGAAAGATAAAATCCAAAACAGATGGAGATAACAATATATATAGGATTTAATGTTGTTTAACCAATTCGTGCTAAGTATCAAATTGAATATGTCAATATTAAGAACTAAAAAGTCCCTCAACAACATTAAGTTGACTTTTCATTACCGGAATCTTGGAACACTTGAATCCTTGATTATAACTACTTCCAAGAGTCATGAAAATATCAAAAAATTACGAAACAATTTTTGAACATAATCCTAAATAGTCAACTATCTTTGAAAACATAAAATAATTAGTATCTCCTATATAAAACAAATCTAAGACTATAAAATTTGAAATAGAATCCTAACCACTTATAGTATCTGGCTGTAGACACTCTATTTTTTCCATATAAGAATCTGAAATATATTTATATTTATTTTCAATGATATGCTATAATATGGCATGCGATTCAATGGCCTGCTTTTCGCAAAATTAATTTTATAAAACTTTTAAATATATTTTTAATTGTTCACACATAGAATCATAAATAAAATGGGATTAATCTTAAAAGTATTCTAAAATAAAAAATTTGAGATCATGGCTGAATCTACAATGCAGTGTTTACCCTAGGAATGACCTAAAATACGTCGGCACGGGGTGTCCAGCCATCTATCCCTCTAGCAGTATGTTCAATGGATTATTTAATTTGTTAAATTAATTATTTAATTGGTTTTAATTAATTATTTTTCCTAAAAATAAATCATCACTATGAATTTACTAGAGTAATCCTCATAATATTCGAATCTCCAATGACTATATTCCTCTCCTTCTGTTGGAGGACCACATTGTACGGCAACAAAACTCTGGATAACTGAAGATTGTGACACATTGAATGAAATTCCGTCCCTCAATTATTATAGGGTGTATTACTTGATGAAAAAAATCAAATATATAGGTAAGACACATCTATTTTGGGTTCACACCATTTTTGATTTAATATATTTAACATATCAAATCCATTCATGGGTCTACGCTAATTATGGAATGTGCATGCACCAGCGTATTGAAATATTTAGTTGATTATCTTTGTTTTCTAAACCCGAATGTCCCATTCATTATCATTGTTCAACAATGTTTAGAAATAGATATTTAAATAATTATTCATCTTCTTTTCCCCCAAAATTACAGTGTGTTCTTCATTGGTTGGACCCTGCGGTCCTGGTTCGACATTGCGGGGTGTTAGCAAGCCCGATCAAACCCCCAAAACTGTAATGATTTCACAAAATAGATACATATCAATTAAGTGGGAGAAGACTTGGGATGTTAGTGGGTCATGGATGATGTTTTAAATTATTTATGATCAAATCATCAACACCCAATGATCACAATGCATTCAGGACGTACGATGAACCCCCTGGAAAACAACGAATTTCGAGTTCTTATGAATGATGGATGAAAATTAAAATCCATATATATATATATATATATATCTGAAAATAATGGGTAGAGATGAGGAAAAAATTGATTTAAAAGTCTAGATTTGGTGTACATGATGCATATATGAAAATCTATAAAAACATCCCGACAACATGCAATGTATTTAAACGACCAAAAGGTGTGTCAGACCCTAGCTATGACATCTGTGGTTTCAAAAAAATTATCAGGATGACTGGACATGTATCCCTATTATATATTGTGTACCTTAACCCTAGGTGGATGACTCTTGTAGTGGATCAAACGGGTAGGATCCCATGTGGAAGTACACAGCCAGAAAAAGGACAATGTACCAAAGTACATAGACATGGGGCAATGTGCACAAACACGACCATAAGGATATGTCATGGTCCTGGATAGATTGGACACACCTTGTAGTCCACCTACATGCCAATACTTCTATATATATTGATAGTTGTGTGCTGACTACAGACATGTCTAGATGGTGGAGCGGGACCACATGCAATGTGGGTCCCCTTACATGTCATTTACCCCTTTGTTCCTTTTAAGGAAATATCAATGTTTTTTATCTCCATCATATGTACTCTTATTTTGTCCTATGAGTAGCCTATCCAAGGTGTTTTTTCATTTAGAATGTGATGGTTCAACCAGTTTACTATTTTTGATGTGATGTCAAATGATCGAAGATTGAGGATTACTTTAGGTAGTGCTCGATGAAGGAATTGATTAGTAGTTATCACCACAGTCTTCCTATATATTGGAACACCCCATCATTATAGACATGGTTTCTCTATAGTTATTTACTAAATAAAACCCCCTATGATATAGGGTGTGGTTCCTTGATTAACATAGTGGAAGCCCCTGTCACACCAGACCCTAGTTCTATGACATCTAGTTTGGAACCCCCCATCAGCATGGGTGAAGGTCCTCTAAATTCTATGTGTAACCCCTTATCGGGTAGGTAACATGTTCTCAATCAACATATTGGATCCCCCTATCACACTAGGGTGTGGGTCCTAAACCCATCGAGTTGAATCCCCCCCAACAATATGGGTGTGAGTCCTCAACATGCCGAGTGTAACTCTTATATCACATAGGGTCTGGTTCATGGGGACACTAGAGTAGACTCCACAGATAGCTTGGGATTAGGTCCTCTATGGATACTTGTAGAGTGGAACCCACCATACTCAAAAGGGCATGGGTCCTCTACTTGTATTTTTTCCCCTTTGATTGTGTATCCTAGTGAGGAGGTGTGGTTTAATTTTGACGCTTACAACTAAGAATATATGTGATATGCTATACATCATTGGTAGACTTTTCGAAATGTAGGTGACACTTCTTCTTGGGATGATCTATGTGATAAAGATCCCCTTACTGTATTATTTAGGTTTATTTTGATTGAGTTTATATATATGTATCCATATCATTGGATTTGGTTACTATATTTCAATGAGAGGTGATGATGCGAGGGGTATACCATGTAATTTTCATGTTTATACTCCCATGGAGGAGTTTAATATTCTTCTATGGGTGGTTAAAATCAATTTATAATTTAACTACTCACTGTGTCGAGCCCCATATGTTTAGATGAGGTTACTCTTTTTCTTTCTTCAGTTGATCTTTTATCTTTCACTTCTTTCTGCATCCAATTTATAGTATAATATCTTCCCATTCCAATTGTATCTATTTCTTCTCCCCCTTTAGCTTTTAGGGAGTCATACTGGGTATGTAAATGATCACCCATGCGTGGGATATTTTAGAATGTGTCATGTCTTATGTAGATAATAGATAGGTTGAAGGTGAGTTTAGAGTAGTTTAGGGATACCTTGTACTTTGGACTGCGTATGGCGGTCACAACATGGAGATCAGGTGATGGTCTCTCTCAGTAGTTCACTTTTACAATTTTTTCAGGTTGGGGCATATTTCTAGTTGGGCATGTATTTTTCCCCTTTACTTTTTAGTGTGCACTAATTTACTCTTGTACTATCTAGTGGTTTTTCATGCATCTTTATTTCATTATTTTGATTCATTTAATTTTAATAACTCTACACCATTTCATTGATATGGTTGTGCGTATGTGAAATTACATTAATAAATTCCTCCCCATGTTAGTTATGCCTTCAGTGTTGTTTGATAACCCATAGCCTATGGAGCTGGACATGGATTAGTTGTAACTCGATCCCTCGCTTCAGTCAGGTTGTGACATATTAATATATGAGCCTCTTTGATCTTTGGGATGTTTTTTTGAGTGTTACCTTTACTAGTATTTTGTTAGTAATATTAAATCAATGATAAAGTGTCTATACTGTGGCTCTATAGACATTGAATCTAGTGATGGTGCAGGAGATTGATGTATATATTCACTGGGACCTTGAATAACTATTATTAGAATTTATATATTGAGGAATTAGAAGGAAAGATTAATGTTACATGTATCATATAGGATTTAAACTTTTACTATCTATCCTAATTTATCTCCACACTGTTTAAATATATATATGCTCATTTCACTATAGTATTTATTGATAACTTTCCATATGCCTCTGTGATTCCATCCATCTAGGATACTAGTTTCAGATAGTAATGATGATAAGATGAATGGAGATTCCTCAATTCATGGCCCATCCTATTAGATTTCCCCTCTAGGTGGGCAGGTAGAAACACGTCCACCTGTTGAGAAATAGATCATTTTAACATAGTAGGATGTGTATGCACACAGGCTTAGCGCACTCTATGTGTTTCAATGCATGAGGCTAAAGAGGTTTTGAAGTTATAAAGATCCTTAGGAAATAAAGGATTTTCTAGAGTTAGTGGTCTATGTCTTTAGGATCATTCGGACAATAATGGATTAGTTGGTTTCACTGATAGCCAACATTTTCAATGGAGTAGGTAGGCACTAGTGGAGCCTTGATACACAGATTCATGATGAGTGGACACTCTCATGGACTGACTACCAGTAGCTATTCTATGAGGAGTACTCCCCCTCCTGTTAATTCTTAGTTTAGATTCATTAGCTTCTAAAGATGTATTAGGGAGGGATGGTAGGGGCTAAGTATGAAATGAGGTTCAAATACATTACACGGTACTACATTTAAATGATCATAAATGGCTACATCCAAGCATGGAAGTATGAGCAGGGACTCTTATAATATATATGAGGTAGTGTAGTACCATTTTTCATCCCCACAAATTCCCGAGTGCTAGAGTATGCACGAGTGATTGGGGTATTTCTATCAGAGGGATTCCAGGTATCTGGAGCTGGTAGTGGGCATCATAAGGTCGAGTCTACTGTAGTATCTAGAAGGCACCAGATGACAATATCTCGTTGTAGGAGAGCATCGCATGAAAAAGATCAGAAATATGGTCAATTGTAGATCAGAGGACTAGGACTATCCAAAGAGGTGTTTCTCTTTTCTTATGATGGTCGGGGTCATATAGCATGAGACTCCCTGACTAGATGTGCTATGGAGTGTGTTTAGATTACTGAAGGACTTCTATAAAAGTGGAAGCTCCAAGATTAACGATCTCCTAGGTGATAGATGGACGACCACTATGTATGCCAGGTTAGAAGAAGGGAAGGATGATATATGGGTGTTGGGGGACTCTATGCGATCTATCCACCACTAATACAAAGTAGCCCATGTTAGGCTTAGGGATCTTACGGTCGGGGCTATAGATAGATGCATGCTTTAGAGACTTATGACCCTACATCACATGTGATAATCAGAGGTAAGATATGTATTTATAATACATTTTCTTGAGTATTAGTATACATTGGTTTCAGTCATTTCTTCATCTCTATACTCATGGTTTGAGAGATCGAGATCCCAATTGAGGTTCTATCCTAACATGATTTTCCTAGAGTTTCTTATTGGGAACAATTCTTATATATATTTTATCTAATTGTAGTTCAAGCTGTCACTTGGTGGAGAGAAAATAATGTGGGACCTTTTCAACATCATGATGGAACTATATGACATCATATTGGTAATATATTATTTTTCCATGGTTTGATCCCATATTTTCTATCACTGTAGATAAGTCAAATACCTACAAACGGATTTGATGAGATTCTGATTTTATGTTGGGAGATATCATAGGGAATGGAAAGTGGGTTTTTTAAATATGAGGGTGCATCCCACTATCCATCATTTGGATAGTAAATCCCTGGTGGAAATATGTTCTTCAAACATCTGGATTCCTTCAGGTGTGGAGGATTACATGGATATCTTTCCTGAGGAAATTCCGGGACTACCTCCAAGGCATGAAGTGAAGTTCTATATCATCTTGCATCAAAGGACCATACCAATATCTTCTATAGCATATCATATGGACCCTACCGAGCTCTAGGAGATGCCGTTTCAGATGGACGACATTTTATTTAAGGGTCTCATTAGGACCAATGTGTCCCCTTATGAATTTCCAGTGTTTTTCATGAAAATGGAAAATAGGTTATTACAGATTTTCATGGATTATCATTGCCTGAACCAGGACATAATAAATAAATATTACCCCTTAACAAGGATTTAAGTCATCTTTGACCAATTGTGAGTCACAAAATGGTTATCAAAGATTGAACTGACACCTGACTACCACTAGTTGATGGTTTTGAAGGATGATATTACAAAGTTGGCATTCTGATAATGCAAAGGACACTATGAATTCCTAGTGATTCCCTTTGGTGTGAATAGTGACCTCTCCATGTTTATGGAATTGATGAACCAGATCATCATGCTATAGTTGTATGAAATTTTGGTCATATTCATCTATGACATAATCATATACTACTCATAAATGGAGTAACATGGGGAACACTTGATGATGGTTCTAGATTTTCATTGATAGAACTATATTGTGGAAAACCCTCAGAGTTCAAATTCAATATTCATGAGGTTCACTTTTAGTGGAATTTCAATTCAGATCATTGTTTATCCATGCACCCAGTGAAGACTAAAGTAGTTCGTTCTTAGGCTACTCCCATGATCATGTCATATGTGAAGAGTTTTCATAGTTTGGAGGGGTACTATATGATGTTTATTATTGAACATTACAAAATTTTAGCCATAATTAATCTCCCAGGCATGGAAGTGATTGCCAAATAATTGGTATGAGAAGTTCTATTGGTCATTCATAGTGTTTAGGCTAAGTTTTATGAGTGTTTTGGTGTTGAGGCTACCATAGTAATTGGTGGAGTATGTGGTGTATTGTGATTCATTAGGAGATGGGATTGGCTGCGTGTTGATATTGTGGTAGGTAGTTATTACATATTGGTAGAGGTAGTTGATCCTCCATGAGTATAACTATGTCACTCATGACCTAGAGATGGTAGTGATAGTTTTCTCCCTAAGGATGTGGAGAAACTACCATATGGTATTCACTTTGTGGTTTACTCAGACCAACATAATCTTAGGTTCAGCTTCACATAGAGGGAATTAAACCCGATACAGTGATATTGGTTGGAGTTCCTTTGGGACTATGACTTTGAGATATTATATAATCCATATAAGTTAAACATGAAAGAAAATACCCTTAGTAGGAAGTCTCAATCTCTCTTAGTGTAGGTGGATTCTGAGATGTTGAATTTATTTCAACTGACCTTGGTGGATCTAGATGCTAAAATGTTCCTATAGTCAATGGTGTTGAATCCTCCTCTACTTGTGAATGTGAGAGAGTTCTAGTTGGATGACATCAAATTTGGGGTCTACTGTTAACTGATATTCATGGGGGACTCATCTGATAGATATTATGAAGGATTTAACCACGTCATCCTTTTATAAGGATAGACATTGGTCCCAGTCACTATGTGGGAGGAGTAAAAGATAGAGTTCCATTCTTCTCCCCTAGATGTACATCTCAGTGTGGGGAAGATGTAGAAAGTCATTCTATGACAGGTTTAGTGGTCTAGCATGAGACATAGTGTAGTTGAATTCATCTCTTAGCACCTCACCTATTAGTAGGTAAATTAAAAGCACCATATTCTGGTAGTTTTTTTCATCTCCATGAGATCCATTAGTGTAAATTGGATGACATATCCATGGAATTTCTCAAAAGAATTCTGTAGACAGTGATGTATGATGATGAAATTTGGTTGATCATTAACTGACTCACTATGTCAGTACACTTCCTTGCTGTCAGGTAGCAGAGTTAGCAAGAGTGTCTGGGGGCAATTGTATGTATGGGTGATCGTTATCTTTCATGGTATTCCCTTGATGATTGTCTTTAATTGTGATATATAGTTTATTTCATGATTGTGGAGAGGCCCACATGAGGAATTAAGGACCTAAATGAGGATGAGTAGATCTTTTCACCCCCATACTAATGTTCAGAATGATTACACAAACCACTCATTAGAGGATGTGAAAAGGGCTTCCATTTTGGACTTTGACTCGAGCTGGGAGGATCGATATCCCTTGGTATAGCTTTCATAAAACAAAAAATACCACTCTACCATCATCATGGAACCTTTGGAGGACCTGTATGGGATACCCTATAGGTCAACCTTATGCTGGAAAAATATTGTTGGGACAACTCTTGTGGGCCCAGAGATGGTGTAGGAGATGACAGAGATGCTCTAGGTCATCCGTGATCAGATGAGGATGACCCAAATGAGGAAGAAATAATTTTCATATCACCATTATAGGAACATGGAGTTCAAGTAGAGAGACCATTTTGTCTAAGATTCCCCCCACGATGAGTATTTTAGTTTTTCAAATGGGGAGAAAAGATATCGTCCAGGTTCATCAAACCTTTCGTGATCATGTAGAGGGTTAGAAAGGTTTCTTACTCCTCTCCCTACCCCCACATCGATAGCGGGTTCACGATGTCTTCTGCATGTCACATATGATGAGATATGGGAAAAACCCAACACATATCACTTACTAGGGAAATCTGGACATCAAGTATATGTCCACCATTACGGATAACCTGATGGTGGTCAATGATTGATAGGATAGGACCCTATGTTGATAATCCAACCCCTTGGTTCACATATTATGGTAGCATGGGAATGTCCAGGAGACATCCTAGGACTGGGAGAGCAAAATGGGGTTTTTGTATTCTGAGTTGTTTATTTATTTTAACTCTTTTATGAAAAAACTATTGAACGAGTGAATGATGTAGAGACCAGGTTTTTTCCATTTATGACTTCAAAATATTTCCATATATATTTCCAGAGTTATGTGGTGAGATGATGTGCAATTTAGAGACTCGTTGATACAAAAATAATTTTGGTAAAAATATTAAATACATTTTATATTGTGCACACACAGTTTCTTAAATAAAATGTGGTAAATCTTAAACAGAAGCTCTATTAAAAAATCTGAGGCCATGGTTGAGTAAGAAACATATTGTTTACCCTAGCCCTGACTAAAATGGTTTGTCGTAGTGAATTCAAGCATCTCTCCCATTGGTTTTCTTTTTAGTGGATTAATTACTCTATTAAAATAATAATTTAATTCATTTGACCAAAACTATTTTCCTAAAAATACATCCTCATGACGAATTTCCCAGGGACACCCTCATAATCCTAGAGTCGACAATGAATCTATTCTCTCCTTCCATTTTATGATCACATCATACAATGACAAAACTTCAGATTAGAGCAAATTAGGATACAATGAACGCAAAAAATTACATTGATCTTTGGCAGGATCATTATTTTATGATGAACGATCCAATAGTTAGGTTGGACTCATCAATTTTGGATTTACTCCCTTCTTGATTAAATAGATTGATTATATCAAATATTTTCATAGATTTATGCCAATTATGGCTCGAGTATGTGCCTGCATATTGAAATGTTTAATTGGTTGCATTTTTTTCCATCCTCGGATTCCCCATTCATGATCCTTAGCTAGGAAGTCTTGTCAACGATCATTTAAAAAATTATTATTTTTCTTTTTTTTCAATCGATTAATTTGTGTTCATAGTCAGTTGGACCCCATGATCTAGTTCTGGAATTTTCGAGGGAAAATGAGACTAATCAAACCCCCAAAATCAAAAAAAAAATGTGAATGAGGGATGGGAAAATGATTCAAGGGTAGATTTGGGATTGTTTTCAGTTTTGAATGATCGTTTTAATGATTGGTGTTCAAATCATCAACTCCCAAAGAGTTTAAAGCATGCAGGATGTGTAATGAACCCCCTGACAAACAATAGAATCTGATTGCCATTGAACAATGACCAAAAACAAAGATCCATAGGTAGATCCAATGACCAAGAAAATAAAAGAGGATAAAATTTAAGGTAATGTCCATATTCATAATGTGGTAAGAGGACCTAGAAAACTGGAAAAAAATCCCAACTAAACACCCTGTAGTTCAAATAAAACATGATGTGTCTGGTCCTGCCTACATCGACTGGGGTTTTGGAAAATTATAATGATGGGAAGATGTGTATCTCACATACATGTCATGTACCATGAATCTGGGTGGACGATTTTTGTAATGAATCACATAGGTAGGACCATGTGTTTACGTACACAATTAAGTACACAACAATATACAAATATACACAAACACATGTTAAAGTACACAGACATAGCTAGAAGAACAATTCCTAGACCTAGATACTATAAAAATGCTATGTAGTCCACCTGTATGGAATAGAATTCTACATGGATTGGGTGTTGTTTACTCTCTATGGACACGACTAGGTAGTGGAGTGGGACCACATGCAATGTCAATCCCCTCACACTTCTTGTACACCTTTTTTACATTTTTTGAAACGTCAAGGTTTCATATATCCATAATTTGAACTTAGATTTTTTATTGTGAGTATCATATACTGGGTGTTTTCAATTAATTACATGATGTCCCACTCAATTTTGGCATTTGGGATATGATTGTATGTGATCTGGTAATGAAAATTAATTGAGGTGGTGCCCAACAATGATAGTAATCAGGTGGGACCACAAGAGGGTTCCAATTGAGTAAAACCCTCACTAGTATAGGCACCGGTTGAACCCCTTATTGGTTATAGAGATGATCCTTGATAACTAGAGTGGAACCCCCTATCGAACAATGGCATGTGTCCTTGATCTATAGAGTGGATCCACCCATCATATTGGGTGTTGGTCCTCAACCTATTGTGTGTAACCCCTTATTGAAACATTTCTATGTCCTACTGACAATAGAGTGCCCCCCATTAAATTGGTCACAATTCCACTGCAAATACATAAAGAGTGGAACCCCCTTGATGCATAATGGCATGGTTCTTCTACATTGACTTTGCTCAACCATGACTGTGTGGCACAGTGACAATTTATATTTTAACTTGGATGAGTACTTTTTGGAAGACACATGATATTCTAGGAATCATTGATAGACATTTGAAACTATTGGAGAATATTCTTCCTAGGATTATATTATAAATAGAGGTATTTTTATTCCCTGGTTTGAGATTATTTTTAGAGAGTGTATATATATATACTTCTATATTCATACCATTGGATCTAGTTTGTATTTTTTCATGATAGGTGAAGATGTCCATGGTTTTACACCATCTTTCTTATTTATATTCTCATGGTTGGATGATTTTACTTTTTTTATGGCTGGCGAAGACTCAAAATGAATTTCTTCTACTCAACCTGTCGAGCCCCTATGCTGGGAGGAGGTTACTCTTTCTTTCTCTTTGGATGAGTTGTTCTCTTTCAATGCTTTATGAATCTTGTTTACTATCAAATGTCATACTATTCCCTTTGTATCACATTCTACTCCCCCTAAATCATTAAATGAATTTTTCTTGTAATGTATATACTCACCCCTATATGGGATTTTCCCGCACATGTCGTGTCTTATACAGATGAAAAACAGGTGTGTGATAACTTCAAAGGTGTCTAGAAATACCTGAAACACTAGACCACATACATTTATCTAATCTTAGATATTTGAATTTGGGATCCCTCAACAATTTAAATTTCTATTTTTTCATGTTTTGATATATTTCTTGTTTGGTATGTATTTTTTCACTTTACTTTTCATTTTACACTACCTCAATCTTGTATTGTCATGAGTTTTTCAATCATGGTGGTTCCCAAAGTGTTTTTATTCTTTTACATTCACTCTCTATTAACCTTTTCATTGAGACAGTTGTGTGTGTGCATAAATGTACTTAAAAAAATCAATCCCCATGTTAGATATTCCTTCATAACTGGTATCCAACCCAAGGCGTATGTTGGAGGGCATGGGGTAGTTGTAGTTCAAGCGCTATCTTGGGTCAGGTCATGGAATTTTTCCTTCATCAAATTCCTATCATTCATATTCTTCCAAAATAATTCTTTGTGGTCTAAGCCACATGAATATTCCCCTTAGCATGATTATTATACCCACCACCCTTAGAAACATCAGTATGTTCCTAAGAACCCATGGTGAGGGTGGATCCTACCTTTCTACCATGGGATGTTCTTTCACAAAAAACACTTTAGGTGACATGATTTTCCTCAATGATGACATTTATTAACAGACTCCAAAGACATTGGTTTCATATGAAAATTCCATCCACATTGGTAGTACAAGAACTAATTTTTTCTTGAATATTCCCTTCAATTATGTCTTGAAGGAAACATTCAACACCTGTGCTATCTTTTCTATATAGAAAATAAACTATGTCTAACAATGTCACAAACTGAAGCTCCACCAATACATGTTTTTTCAGTTATGTCTACCTCATCTGTATCTTTTTTTACTACCTCAATGATGGTCATAAGTGACATGAAAATAACCATTGATTAAATATCATTTCTTATCCATAACTCAAACCCCTTGAACTTTTAGGTACTCATTAGTTACTAGAACTGATTCTAGATGTACCAAGTAATTAAAAACGGTAGAATACTCTTGAATAGTATTTTCTCTTTTCTCCATGGAGAGAATCTCTAAGGATCTCACTACACTAAACATATTGTGTTAAAAATTCTGATTTCTGTTTCTTTTGAAAAAATTATTGGTCAGATCCTCATGAAATGTTTCTCGCATAGTAGAATCCGACAATCATCATTATTTTCCCTAAATCATGTACATTTAAAAGCATAGATTATATTCTATAGGAGTCTTCATGAAGTTGAATATCCTCTTAATATAATCATTCCACTCCTCAGATTCCCAGATTCCTTTATCAACAAGGATGATAGGTGGATACAACTTAGTGAATTTTGAGCCATGATCCATTACACATCTAGGGTTCTGAAAACCTGATTAACTGAGAGTCTGAATTGTGTGGATTAAAACTACTACCAAAGAAGGTTCCACTAGATGATTCACAAATGGATTATGTCTCACAGATTTCTCTTTCAGATTTGGAATATCTCTTCTCAAATGACTTATATATTACTTACAAGAAATTGACTAATCAGTTTTAGATAATATTCAATAATCTTATGACCAACTACAAGAATTCATACCAATTCATTAAAACAACAAAAGTTTAATGAAATAATGATTTATAAGATCAAAAGACAACTCATTAATTATTAATTGGTCAATATAAATAAACTCTCAATCTATTTCACTCAAATAAACTCAAAAAACATTTCTCAAACCTAGTAAAAAAATATGACCACATATGGTAACTCAAGTTCTAAAACAAAAGTGATATGTCCTGAAAACCTCCCACACATACAACCAAGATTATGAAAAAAATTAACTTTTTTCCACACAATATGTAGAACCAAACTCAGAAAGTGTTAATAAAAAATAGGATGGATATCCCTCTGATACCAAATTGTAAAAACCAACCCATGCCAACAAAACTAACCACCCAATTCGGACATCAAACGGTGATTTATAACAAAGATAACAACAAAATGTATTCAATATAATAATAAAAATATATAAAACCATGATAAAATGTGAAATAATGTGATACAAAAAGATCCATAAAACACAATACAAACAAGATAAAGTAGAAAAGTATTACCTGATTGAACCAATAAGTCTTCATGTGACCAATCATCTCCACCAATCCATCCTTCAATAAAAACATTGACAATGAGAGGAACCAACATACTATATGATGCCCTTCCATTCATGTGGATCCTATAATACATAATATAAAACATACCAATGGTGAAAGTTTGGTTTAAGAAAAATTATTATAGGATAGAACCATAGTGTCTATAAAAGGTCTAATAAAAAAATGCATTAGTTATATCTTTTGAAAAACATATTTATAAATAATTCACATAAATACAAACCCATTTGTTAATAATTTTGTTTCATTTTCATAAAATCATTTCGTATTCCAAAAATGAGGAATATAAAAATTATAAGTAATAAAGAATTAATTCATATCCCTACACCATAAGGTAATTAAGTAAGAACATATCCATGAAATAATACATCATGCAAAACCATGTGATATTACCTCATGAGAAAACATGTGAGTAACAATCAATGATTAAAACCATCATGTGATAAAAAAATAATAATTTAAAACGCACATTGTATTGGGACCTAGACAAGGGGGATATATATTAGGCATAAAGTAAGCCTAAATCATGAATATATTGGTACCAACCAATATCGAATCCTGTTACAGTCTGTTGATATCACAAAACCACTTGTGGCATTATGCACAATATGAGTGACATTTTTGTTCCCGACACAACTAAAGTTTCATATGTGACAATTTTTTTATAACACATTTCAAAACCATGATAAAAATTTATAAAACATTTTCATATCCTATTAGAGCTTTTTACAGTATTTGAAAATCAATTTATAATCAAAACCACCATTCAAGAATTTAATCAAACACTTGATGTGAAAAAAACCGTTTTAATGAAAATACATGTTAAAAATGTGCATCTTTCCAAGACTTCCAATGAAACTAAAAATCATATGAATACAATAAATAAACCTTAAAAATTTTACATGAATACTGGTACATTAAAATAATTAACCCTTTAAAAATAAACACCTACCTAAATAATTGAGGTAGAATTATTTTCCATTTACAATGGAGACTAGGGAAAAGTATATCGGGTCCTCATGATCTAAGATCCAAAAGAAACACATAAAACCTCTATAAAAACCCTTAATTCTAGCATAAATATCCCCATTATGTTAAAAATAGACAAAATCATAAGATACCCAATGAGGATCAAAGAAGAAAAGGAAAAACCAATTATAAATGAAACATACCTTGAAATAATCTATCCAGAATAAATAAACACTACTTAGAATTCTAGGAGCATATCCTTTATACCGCTATAGATGAATTAGGTTGAGACAATATGAGATTATGGGTAATTAAATGTTTAACTAGGGTCTTCAAAAAATTTTAAAATGAAATTTAGGGTATTAAAAAACACATTCATGGTTTTATAGGGAGGCCATACAATTAAGAGTAACCATACACCTTAGCTGTTCTCCCTCTACAGAGCTTCTGCATGGGGTGAATGGTTTGGAATAATGTTTAATTTAACAATGTTATAGCCATGAATAAACCATATACCTTAGGTTACACCATTTTAGGGGTGGTCTTATTATTTGACAAAACAATGAACCCCCTTCTAATAGATAGGGGTTGTCCTCTCTGTATCCTGGGAGAAATGGCATGGTTTTCCCTAACCATGCGCCATCTATGCACATCCCCGAAGGCTTCTACAAATTTCTGAAAACATCAAAAATGACCCCAAGAAAGACCCAAGAAAAGAATGTTCAAATCAAGGGTCATGAAGTACCTTTAAATATGTAACCAAATTATACATGAAACCACCATAATCCACCTTATTTTTCATCAAATAACAAGTCAATGTATCACTTGTATATACATATGGATTATTGTATCAACATAGTTATACAAATCATTATTTACAACTATATTTTCTAGATTGGTGGTATGATTTGTTAAATGTTTATATGTGATATTTTTGAAAAAAAATTATACCTCTGTAATGATAATATCATATCCACCTTTTTACCTTCCAAACTATTTGTAAATGACAACGTCGCTCATGTGTACGTGTGGACTATCACCTCAACAATGTGATGTGATTTATTTTTCATTTATAATTTAATTTTATAGTAATGATGATGAATATTATAAATATATATGAAATAATAATTATCCTATAAAGTTGAAATAATATTTAGATTAATTTCAATTTTAACCATCAAAAAATAAAAAAAAATCGTTCATTCATACGTACGACCTACTGTCTCATGAAGGGTGCAATTCGTTTTTATTTATATAAATTGAATGGATGACTCTTAATATGTATATAATGAAAATATATGATATTTATATCATTAATAATATTTTCAAGGTGGTGGAACCAAGATAAATGTAAAATTATCCAATCTACAGAACTGAAATAGACAGGATAAAGAAAATAGGTAAGACCTCGAAATGATGATTTTAATAATTATTGATAAAAGGTGTTTTTAAAATGTTATAAATGGATCATATATGATATTAAATGTAATATCATGACTCTTTTATGTAATTATAATAAAATAAAATTAATTTTACAAGTGGTTAAGGTTCTTTTTAATAACACAGAACTCGAGATAAGAGTTTTCATTCACAATCTCATCAATATTTATGATTGTCTATATTTAGGTATCAATTTAGGATTATTTCTATTACACATCCATGTATTATAAAAAAATTAAAATTTTTTAAATTTTTTTATTATTATAATATTCTGATTTTTCGATTCAATTTTAACCATTTTTAACATTATATTAAATGGTCAGAAAGCAATATTAGTGTCTTTTTCAGAATGTGGAATTTTATATCTATTTTAAAATGGTGTGAAAGGAATATATTTTTAATAATAGGTTATGAATTTATTTTCCTACCATCATTACTAATATTTTCTTTTTATATTCCTTTACAAGTTTATTAAGTTCTTTTCAAAGAAAACGTTTTCCTTCACATTGATGCAGTTTTTAAAATAAATAATTTCAAAATGAAAAGTTTTTTTCCCATAAGAAATTATACAAGTGATATTTAAAATTCATTTTCAATATAATATGGTGTCAAATTATGTAACATAATATTTACTATATGTTGGATCAAATGATACCATCTTTAGTCTTTCCATATATGGTCTATGAATATGATGTCACAATGTTTATGAAACCCATTTCTTTTACGTGGGTTTTGATTTTGTGAATGTTTTATGATCTTTTATAACACATATATATGATTTTATTTATGTGATATTTGGGACCTATATCTCCATATAATTCACTGGGTAAATATGGATAACTCCTAAGTTAGATATGTTATGCATGAACCTTATTTCATGTTAAAAAGATTATATATAGACCTGGTTTCCGTGTTCATATGTTTATATGCAGACCTTGTTTTAATATACATTGTTTTAACTTTGGCATTGGATTTCAATTCCTTAATATCATGAATAGACCTAGTTCCATGTCTATAAATTTATGTGAGGGCTTGATTTGTTTTCATTAACTTAATGATTGAGGCTATTTCAATTTATATGTGTTCACAATGTTTGTGTATGGCACAAGTCCATGTCTTATAATAGTATTATTATATCATGGAATATATTAATTGGTTATTTAATGATTCATGTCTTATGAATTTGTAATATTTATTTTATGACTCAATATTATTTTCTATGATATGTGGGGTATATATTTCAAATTTTAAGTTCTTATTTCACTCAATTATGGTCATGTTATGCTTATGTGATCATTGATATCTCTCTCATTTACCCTTAATGATATTCTAATCTCACTATTTCTTATATTTACATCCCCTTTTTTTGAAAAATGGATCTAGAATTTATATGTCTACGAAGAGATCAAGATACGAAGAAATTTGAGGGAGACGATAAAGAGCTTTTATGAACCAATTTTTCTTTGTGTCCAAGTTTCCAAATGCACAATACCTATACAACTATAAAATGGATCATTATGATATATAAAGAATATTCATCTAATTATGTGAAATATCTATGTGTGAATGGTTGGGGTTGCTATATGGTGAATATATATTTTAATTTCTTTTTTTTATGGACTTTCTTTTTAAACAATATTCAACACCCATTAATGTGTTAAAATTTATCAGTATCAACACATACAAGTATAAAAACAAAGTGAACAATATATTTAGAAGGTTCAAATCATATAATGAGAAAGATATTAATTTTAATGATCCAAATTTCCCAAAAAAAATATGAACGACCAATATGAATATGTGAGTTATAACCAACATGTAATATCAATTTACTTGATAAAGTTCCCATATAATTATGGGTGATGATTTATTTTTTGTAAACCCTATATGATATAACTATGAATATCATTAAATTTTTTTTTCAAGTGTACTTATGTGTGTTTTAATTATTAAATGTATTTTGAATGCATTTAGAATTCTGTATTTTTTACAGGAAAAATGTTAAATTCCCTAAACATATGAATTTTCATTTTGAAATTTTTTCCATTCACTAGACTCGATCATATGATTTTCTTGAAGCATAAGTATTTTACAATATTACATCCAGATACCTAAAGTTGAAAAATTAAAACTTCCAAGAATTTATGAATTTTCATAACGATCATAGGTCTTGGTCATTTGACCTCACCTTAACAATAAGATGAATCATATAACTTCATCATAATCAATTATGATGATCATATGAATTTTCATTACAAGGCCATACTTTTAGATGGGAGAAGTTTAATGACTTGATTGAATGTTAAAATGTCATGTTTTTTCTAGAAATAATGTGACTTTGGATCATACAACTTCAAAATATACAAACAATTCAGGGTCATAAAAACATTATTAATGAAATGAGAATGTACAAATTACGAATACACCATCAATTTGAGCATATAAATTCATTGTTCATATCAAATCAAATTTCATATGATAAAATGAAAAATGACTATGAACTTAAATTAAATAAGATACATAGTCAAGATTAACATGTATAGTGTCATGTTGTTCTGATCTCAACATGAGGGTAATTTAATGATTTTAAAGGATACATATGAGTCATATAGATATAAGTGAAAGTAAATTTAACGTCCTCGATTTTTCTATTTATTATTTTAATATTATATGGGAATTAATTCGAGACCAGGATCTAAGATGGAGTGTAGTTCCGAGGCCCGGTGAGCCCAGAACAAATATTTTAATTTAATTTAAAAATTAAATAACACGTGTGTGCGGTTATCCTGGAAAAGTGGATTAACTCCAGAACGGGTGCTTGGATTAGAAATTTGAGGGCACCATTGCATTTGGAAAAGCAATTTTACCTTAGGCGAGGCCTAACATTAGCTGGCGCAGGTCGGTGGTGAAATATGGTTTTTGGACCCAACCATAATAAAATATTTTATTAAAATATTTTATTTAAATCCTTGTTGCAGCGAAATATCTTATCTCTTTTTTAAATAGAGATTTTGTAGGGGATCAGGGTTACAATTTTCCAAGACCCTGAATTTCTCTGGAGGCTCTGGACAAAAACCACCCAATGCAGCGACGGTGTTCTTGACGAGCTTCGCCGGAGACGACGACGCGGTGAGTGGATCTTCACCAACAAACGCCACGGATCTAGGTAGGATGTTTGTTTTTTATTTCCTTCCCCATTTTGGTTTCCACGACGAACACGGACTAATCCACGAACATATTAGCATGTGGATCGATCGTTCAAGCGGGATGCGATTTTGGGGGAATCGTGGGGATTTGATTGTTGAAATTATTTTGGTTTCATTCAACCTCCTAACGGTGATAGACCACGATCGACACGAACAACGATCTAGGTTAGTCCCTCGTGATTTTTTGTGTTCCTCTTCCCAAAATTCTTGAGTTCTTCGATGCGTTATATGCGTTCTTCATGGGTATATGCACAACGGATTGTTGTGCACCCGTAGTGAAATGAAATGATCCCAAATTTATGATCTGGTGTCGGTACAACCCTACGGAGGTGCAACAGTGGTGGCGACGGACGGATAGAATTGGATTGGAAGATATCGTTCATCGAACAATTTCTACACGGGTGACTGGAATCGGATTTTAGAGCTGATTGAAGGCCCAAAACACATGGATTCGGCATCACGATGACGAAGCCACCCATGATCTTGAGTTTCGTCGCAAACGTACCAGAGAAACGTGATCTGAATAATCATCCGTGGCGTGGGGAGGAAGACGAAACTTTTGGAAAATTCCCAACAACACACCATGTAGTATGGGCTACACAGCATGTGTTCGTCAGTGAACAACATGGAGTGTACTCCGGGAGTACACGGGCACAGGTTGGGTACACGGAAAAGGACACAGTGTGTATACCCCTCCTCGTCCATATCTGGCCAGATACATAGGATACCCCATGTACTGGTACGTGGGCAGGCGACATGGGAACTGACAGAGGCCGTGTATGGGCACCTGGCCAGCGTATACGGAGCGATCCCCAGGTGCTCGGACACGACGTGTGATTCTTCGACACGCCATGTAGTTGCTTTCTGTCTCACAAGATGAATGACAGGGGCCAGTTACATGGTCATTACCAGGGGTCAAGAAACACGACGTGTACTTTTTATACATGCCATGAAATTTGGTTTTACACGACCTGAACGAATGACACGGGCCATTTACACGGGCAGTACCCGAGGTCAAGGAACACAGTGTGTAAACATACTACACGCCGTGTAACATGTCTTAAATGACTTGAGACACTTTTCTTCTGTGACTTGGACTAGTTTTCTTAGGGTTCGTACCCTTGGTCTTTTTCGTGAAGGTTCTGGTATCATTTCCTTTACACTGGAGTATGAACCCTTCAGTTGAACTTCCTAAATAGATTTTTCGGAATCCCCTCTGTGAGACTTAGAGTCAAATCCTCTATTCATTCCTGGAACCCTAGGTATAGTTCTTGGTATCGACGTGACCAACTTTACCTGGGAGTCAATCCTCTACTTAGAGGATTAGCTCAGACTGAGTTGTCGAAATCACCCCATGGCTTTGTTTATGTGATCCTCATCTAGGAATCATGTTCCAAACGTACTTGTGAAGTGTGTTCTCTCAGAATGAGTACATCGTATCTCTCTCTCTTCAGACCTAGGAGTGTGTTCTCCTTGTTGCGTGCTCAGTGGAATCTTCGAGCTGGATCCTAGTGGTGGTATCGTGATGGTCATTTGTGTATGAGTATAGATGGATATTCTTATTATATGTTCTGTAGACATATACTGTGTTGAGATGACTATATCCTTCCTTTGCGGTATTTCCCTTATTGTATTTCCTTTGCAGTTTCGGGGTGTCCTACTAGGAATTCTTATACTCACCCCTGCACGGGATTTTCCCGCACTTGTCGTGTCTTGTGCATATGAGAGAGCCTTTGACAGTAATCTAGGTATACCAGGACCAGATGGTACTCAGTGAGATCAGACAGGATGAGGTGTGTTCCAATGGCTACAGACGGCAGTCCCAGTACCTTTCTATACAGGTCGGACTTTGTTACAAACTTTTTTTTGGTGGGCTTGTACTTTTGGCCCAGGGTTTTACATTAATTTACATTACTTTCCTATCGTACTCTTTTGTTTGGTTTTTAGTGTTTGCATATATCTTTTCATTTTGTAGTTTTACTTTTCATATTTTTGGGCTTGGAGATATGTGTGCATTTGTACAGGTTTATAATCAATGCCTCCCATGTTTGTAGCATGCCTACTCGGTGCTAGTCACCAGCCCCTGGCCAATTGGAGGCAAGCTTGGGGAGTTGCGGCTCGGGCCCCATTAGGATGGATCATGACAGAGTGGTATCATATGTGGTCGGTTCTACCTTAGGACAATAGAGTCTGTGAGTTGGTTTGGGGCAACAGTGTTAAGTGTTTCAAGTTCGGCTTTCAGGCCAGGGACCCCAGTGTTGGTGCGGGCGGCCAACGTATCCATACACCAGGACTCTGATAACTTTATTTTCGACTCGGAACATGATAAAACTAGTTACAGGGGAAAATAATGGTACAAGCATCATAAAGTAATGGGATGTGGTTTCCATGTCCTTCATAAGTCATCTCTCCCGATAAACTCACTAACTGAGATACATCTTGTTTTATAATAGGATGCCTCCAAGACGCGCACCTACTAGGATCCAGCATCTCGATCATGAGGATGACCCCCTCAGTGATGAAGCTTCGATTTAGGTACAAGATCCCCTGGTTTTACCATTGGGTGGTGTGCTAGTTATCCCACCACCAATGGAGTAGTGTTTATTGCCAGATGTACCAGTGGAGGAGCGCAGGCTGAGCACACTCCACGAGTTTCAGAGACAAAGACCCCTCAAGTTTCAATGAGAGCCTGACCCTCAGGCAGCAGAGGACTGGCTTGAGGTAGTGGCCAGAGTTTTCCGTTTGGTCAAGACACCAGTAGACTAGATGGTGATCCTGGCAGCGAGCCTTCTGCAGGGCTCGGCAGGACGGTGGTGGAGTTTGGTTATCCAGACTCATGATGAGGTGACTCTTGCATGGTCAGAGTTTGAGCGTCTATTCAGAGTGTAGTTTTCACCAGTTACCATAAGAGTGATATGTATACAGGAGCTTCTTCATCTCTAGTAGGGAACCGTGACGGTGGATGACTATTCATCGAGGTTTACCGACCTCTCGCTGTACTCGATGGATATGGTCAAAGATGATTACTTCAGAGCTCAAACTTTTGAGCGGGGCTTGCGCAGAGATATCCGAGCTAGTATCATCCCTATGAGCATTCCTACCTATGCTGGGGTGCTAGATCGGGCTTCGGTGGTCGATAGATTCTTGGAAGAGCAGAGACATCTAGCAGTTATCAGTACTAGGTGAGCTGGAGCAGAGACCTCGGCAGTAGGGAGCTGATGTTAGGGACCCAAGCGTGGGAAACATTTTCAGAGGAGATCCCAGGATAGGGGATCTTCCGTACAGGGTTCGCAGGGCGCATCCATCCATCCTCGAGAAAAGCGATGCTACTCATGTGATTGCAGGGGACATCTCGCTCGAGATTGTCTGACCCGCCGTACTACTGACACAGGAGCAGTGGATGGACCACTGAGGTAGAGGAAATGTGTGGAGCAGATAGAACCGTGGGGCATCGAACGTGGTAGGGGAGCTGGGAGAGCATCTGGAGGTGGTCGGAGTATTGAATTTTTACCACCACCACCCCCAGGAGGTCCACTCTAGGATCAGGGAGCTGGTGGACAGAGGTAGTGACAGCTGCAGGCGGCAGTGGATTATGACCCAGGTACTCCCGGACTGATTAGAGGTAAAATATGTGTCTTTTCTACTTTGGTTGCCGTACTGATAGACACAGGTGGTAGTCATTTATTTCTGGCTACTTATTTTGTTTGAGACCTTGAGATTCCAGTTGAGTTGTCGACTCGACCATTACGCATAGAAACACTAACTGGAGAAGATTCAAAGATCACACACCTCTGTAGAAAGTGTGACCTGACCCTTGGAGGTGAGAGTTTCGGTTGTAACCTATTGGTGGTAGCATCGAGGCCTTACGATATCATTCTTGGTATGGATTGGCTATCCACAGTTCATGCCTAGATCGACTGTTTTAGGAGAAGGGTGCGGTGTGTCTGCATTGATGGAACGAGTTTCACTTTTGTTGGTGAAAGAGAGACCCAGGTAGCATAGGATGGATTCGTGCATAGGAAGGAACAACCGATTTCACATCAGTTGGCTAGCCTAGCCCTTGGCGCGACATATGTCACATGTTTCCATTTTCCAGCAGTTGTGGCAGAGTACAAGGACGTCTTTCAGAAGGATATCCTCGGACTACCTCCCTATCGGGAGATATATTTCTACATCAAGTTGCATCCCGAGACAGCACCGATATCAGCATCAACATATCGGATGGCTCCTGTAGAGCTTCATTAGCTGAGGGTGCAATTGGACGACTTGCAGAAGAAGGGCATTGTGAGAACCAACGTTTCACCCTGGGCATCCCACGTGCTATTTTCCAAGAAGGCAGACGGGATCTTGAGACTATGTGTGGATTACCGGCGCATGAATCAGGTGACCGTGAATAACCGGTATCCACTACTGAGGATCGATGGCCTCTTCGACCGGTTTAGAGGGGCACAATGGTTCTCGAAGGTTGATCTATGATCATGCTATCACCAGTTGCGTGTATGAGATAAGGATGTATAGAAGACGGCTTTCAGAGGTCTCTACAGTCACTATGAGTACTTGGTGATGCCCTTCGGCATGACGAACGCCCCAGTAGTGTTCATAGTACTCATGAACTGGATCTTTCATCCCTATATTGATCGGTTCGTAGTAGCCTTCATCGATTATATCCTTGTGTACTCCGCGTCTAAGGAGGAGCACGCGAGACATCTAAGGATGGTTCTGGACACACTTCGAGAGCACCAGTTGTATGAGAAACTCTCGAAGTGCTAGTTATGGATACAGGAGGTCCACTTTTTGGGACACGTTATCTCAGAAGATGGTGTAGCAGTGGACCCAGCCAAGGTGGAGGCAGTACTAGCATGAGATCCACCCCGGAGCGTGACGGAGGTGCAGAGCTTCCTTGGGTTGTCAGGATAATATCAGAGATTTATTCATGATTTCTCCAGGATTTCACCACCCATGACAGCTTTGACCCGAAAGGGGCAGCGTTTCGTGTGGACCGAGAGATACCAGTAGGCTTTCCAGCAGTTGAGACAGAGTCTGACGAGCACCCCGATCGTGAGATTACCGAAGGAGGGTGTCGAGTACATAGTGTTCTGCGATTCATTAGGAACTGGGCTTGGTTGTTTCATGATGGCGAGGCTTGAAGTGATTGCATATGGCTCACATCTGTTGAGGCCACATGAGTAGAACTACAGGACACATGATCTTGAGTTGGAAGCGGTAGTCTTCACATTGAATATGTGGAGACACTACCTGATGGGCGAGTGGTTTACCGTCTACTCTGATCACAAGAGTCTCATTTATATATCTTCTCAGAAGGATCTGAGTTTGAGACAAAGATGACGGATTGAGTTTCTCCAGGATTACGTCTTTGAGATCGTTTACACACCTAGGAAGGGGAATATTCTGGCAGATGCTCTCAGCAGGAAATCTAGTTCACAGTTGCTGGATGAGGCAACAAATTAGTTGGCCTCTTTACAGTTATCCTTTGTGGATGGAGATAGCGCTTAACATAAATCGATGGTTGTTACCCATCCACTCTTACAGCGATTCAGGGAAGCACAATGTGAGGATACTAGTTGTGAGACTCTACATGCTCAAATATCCACCGGTGTTGCGGCTGATGGATATTCAGAAGGTGGGGAGCACGTCGTTGGTTTTAGAGGGAATACAGTAGTACCAGTGACGTTGCAGGAGGAGGTTCTGAGGTAGTTCCATATATCTCCTTTTGCGGTACATCCAGGAATGAAAAAGATGTATCAGGACCTCTGATGTCAGTTATGGTGGCCAGGAATGATGAAGAGTGTGACAAAGTTTGTTTCGCGGTGCCTTACTTGTCAACAAGTAAAGGCTGAGAACTAGGTGTCAGTGGGTTTGAATCAGCAATTGAGGTGCCATAGTGGAAGTGGTACGGGATATCCCTGGACTTTGTGACAGTTTTACCACGTACGTCCAGGGGACACGATTCCATCCGGGTGATCGTTGACCAACTCACCAAGTTAGCCCACTTTCTAGCCATACGGGAGAAGAGATCAGTAGAGAGCTTGGGACGCCTCTACGTGTAGAATATAGTTCGACTTCATGGAGTTCCATCCATGATCGTCTCTGATCGTGATGCTCATTTCACATCCCGGTTGTGGAAGGGATTACAAGAAGATTTTGGGACTCAGTTGCGCATGATCACAACGTTTCATCCTCAGACTGATGGTCAGATAGAGCGGACCATTCAGGTTCTGAAGGATATGATTCGAGCATGCATGTTTGACTTCGGTCATAGCTAGGAGGATCACCTACCACTGGTGGAAATTTCTTATAACAATAGTTATCATTCAACTATTGGTATGGCACCATTCGAGGATCTGTTGAGGCAACCTTGCAGGTCACCACTTTGCTGGACTGAACCAGGAGAGTCAACACCGATGGGCCCAGAGATGGTGAGAGCTACTACAGAGAAGGTTCTAGTCATCTAGGAGTGGATGAAGACTACACAGAGTCGGAAAAAGTCTTATCCCGAAAGGAGGCGGAGGCCCTTGGAGTTCAAGGAGGGGGACCATGTGTTCCTTCGGGTCTGACCTCGACGGGGATTGCAGAGGTTTGGCTGAGACGGCAAGCTATCTCCAAGTTTCATCGACCCTTCCCAGATTCTGAGTAGGGATGGAGAGGTAGCGTATCGCTTGGCTCTACCTCCTAAGATGGACTAGGTACACAACATCTTCCTTGTGTCACAGCTACGGAGGTATGTGCATGATCCATCACACGTCATCGACTGGGGCGAGCTGGACATCGATGATGGAGAGACCTTTGCTGAGTACCCAGTAAAGATCGAGGATCGGCAGGAGAAGATCCTTCGTGGGTGATCTATCCCCTTAGTGTGTGTTCGATAGAAGCACAAGAATCTCCATGAGAGCACGTGGGAGTGGGAGGCTCAGATTAACGTGCAGTACCCACATCTTTTGGAGTATCCTTTGTTTTGTCATTTTGGGGTCGTAGAAGCCCTACAGTGGGTGTGATGTAATGTCCCATATTTTTCCATTTATTATTTTAATATTATATGGTAATTAATTAGAGACCAGTCTCTGAGACAACGTGCAGTTATGAGGCCTAGTGAGCCGAGAACAAAAGTTTGAATTTAATTTAAGGATTAAATAATGCGCGTGTGTGGTTTTCCTAGAAAAGTAGAATAACTCCCGAATGGGTGCTCGGGTCAGAAATCTGAGGGAACCGTTGAATTCGGAACAACGAATTTACCTTAGGCGAGGCCTAACATTGGCCGGCACAGGTCGGTGGTGAAATCTGGTTTTTGGACGCAACCGTAATAAAATATTTAATTAAAATATTTTATTTAATTCCTTATTGCAGTGGAATCTCTGACCTCTTTTTTAAATATATATTTCATAGGGGATCAAGGTTACAAGTTTCCATAACCCTGAATTTCTCTGGAGGCTCTGGAGAAAAACCTCCCAACGCGGCGATAGTGTTCTTGACGAGCTTCGCCGGCGACGACGACCCGACAACCGGATCGTCGCCAACGAATGCCACAGATCCAGGTAGGATGTTTTATTTTTATTTCCTTCCCCGTTTTGATTTCCACGATGAATGCAGACTAATCCATGAACAAATTAGCCCACGGATCGATTGTTCTAGCTGGATGGGATTTTTAGGGAATCGTGGGGATTTGATTCTTGAAATTATTTTAGTTTCATTCAACCTCCTAACAGTGAAGGACCAAGATTGACACGAACATCAATTGAGGTTCATCCCTCTATATTTTTTGTGTTATTGTTCCCCAAATTCTCGAGTTCTTCGCTGCGTTATACATGTTCATCACGGGAATATGCACGACGGATCATTGCGTACCAGTTGTGCGATGCAACGATCCCAAATTGAAGATTTGGCGTTGGTACAACCCTACGGAGGTGCGGCTGTGGTGGCGATGGACGGATCGAAGTGGATTGGAAGATATCGTTCTTTGAATTATTTCCGCACGGGTGACTGGAATCGGATTTCAGAGCTGATCGAAGGCCCGAAACCCACAGATTCGGCATCATGATGACGAAGCGCCCCATGATCATTAGTTTCGTGGAAAACATACCGGAGAAACCCAATCTGGTGAATCAGCCGAGGCGTGAAGCGGAAGATGACACTTCTGGAAATTTCCGGACTACACGCCGTGTAGTATGGGCTACACGGCGTGTGTTTGTAGGCGGACCACATGGCGTGTACTCCGGGAGTACATGGGAACAGGTTGGGTACACGGCCAACGACATGGCGTGTATACCCCTCCCCAGCCAAACCCAGCAAGAAACATAGGATACCCCATGTACTGGTACACGGGTAGGCGACAGGGGCATGGACAAAGGCCGTGTACGGTCACATGACCAGCATACACGGAGTGAGCCCCAGGTGCTCGGACATGGCATGAGATTCTTCAACACGCCTTATAGTTGCTTTCTATCGAACAAGAAGACTGAAAAGTTCCTATTACACGGGCAGTACCCGGGGTCAAGGAACATGGCGTGTACTTTTTCTAAATGCTGTGTAGTTTGGTTTTACACGACCTGAACGAATGACACGGTCCATTTACACGGGTAGTACTCGGGGTCAAGGAACATGGCGTATAACCATACTACACTCCATGTAACCTATCTTAAATGACTTGAGCCACTTGTCTTCTGTGACTTGTACTTGTTTTCTTAGGGTTCGTACCATTGGTCTTTTTCCTGAAGGTTCTGGTATCATTTCCTTTACATAGGAGTATGTTCCCTTCAATAGAACTTTTTGAATAGAGTTGTTGGAATCCCCTCTGTGAGACTTAGATCCGGAACCTCTATTCATTCCTAGAACCATAGGTAGAGTTCTTGGTATCGACGTGACCAACTTTACCTGGGCACCGATCCTCTGCTTAGCGGATTAGCTCAGACTGAGTTTTCAAAATCACCCCATGACTTTTGGTTATGATCCTCATATGGGAATCATGTTCCTAAATTACTTGTGGAGTGTGTTCTCCTAGAACGAGTACTTTGTATCTCTCTCTTCAAACTTAGGAGTGTGTTCTATTTATTGTGTGCTTATTTGAATCTTCGATCTGGATCCTAGTGGCGGTATCGCGATGGACGTTTGTGTATTAGTATATCTGGAAATTCTTATTATATGTTCTGTAGACATATACTGTGTGGAGCTGACTATATGTTTCATTTGTGGTATTTCCCTTGTTGTATTTCCTTTGTTGTTTCGGGGTGTCCTACTGGGTATTGTTATACTCACCCCTACACTGGCTTTGCCTGCATGTGTCGTGTCTTGTGAAGAAAAGAAAACCTTTGACAAGATTCTAGGTGGACTAGGACTGGACGGTACTCAGTGAGATCGGATAGTCCGCGGTGTGTTCCTATGGCTACAGACGGCAGTCCCAACACCTTTCTTTACAGGTCAGACTTTGATACAGACTTTCTTTTGGTGGGCTTGTACTTTTGGCCTAAGGTTTTACCTTGTTGTACATTACATTCCTGTCGTACTCTTTTGGTTGGGTTTTAGTGTATTCATACATCTTTTCTTTTTGTAGTTTTACTTTTCAGCTTTGTGAGCTTGGAGATATGTGCTCTTGTGTATAGGTTTATAGGTAATGCATCCCATGTTAGTATCATGCCTACTCGGTGCTAGTCACCAGCCCCTGGCCTATTGGAGGCGAGCTTTGGGAGATGCAGCTTGGGCCCCACAATGACGGGTCGTGACAGTAAATAATAATTTAAATGTTATCTTTAATTATATAAAGGTTGTTTGAGTTTCTAAATTTTTTAATTCCAATGAAAATTTTAATAAAATTTGTTGATGATTTACTATTCATGTGTTTCTAAATATAATGGGTTGCGTCAATTCTATGATTTAAGATGATATTCCAAGGATATTTTAATTAGTGTTAATTAGAATAACTAGGATAACAAATTTGATATTTAAAATTAACTTTCAAGGTTAAATATGGTATTATTTAGGGACTGTTAATGTTTCTTAGAATCATGGGAATTTATATAAATCATTGAATAAATATTATTCACGAATTTATGAGAATGTAAAAGACAGAAATGAAGAAGGAAAATATGTTTGAAATTTTTAAGAGAGGTTTATTTGAAGTTGTTTCAAAGATAGATATTTTAAAATAAATTGACTTATGGGAATATGAAATTACTATAGAGATCAATGAAATATTTTTTTAGTTACCATTCATTCCGCAACATTATTTCAAGAAGGAAGGATATCGTATCATATATTAATTGTATCATGTGTGAGTTATTTATTATAAAAATATAAGAGGGGGATTTATCTTCTACTTATGATTTTAAATTTATACAATAATCTATGTTTCTCTTAACTATTATCTACTCATTAATGAAACAATGTTTTATCATATTTTGATGATCTGATTTAATCATTAGGGGGTAAGGAATATTTAGAGGCTAATGGTTTCAGAATGAACAACATAAATCATTTACTTATGTCGTAAAATTCTAATAATGTCACTTGAAATTTCTTGATACTAGATTTTTTGTATCATATTAAGAGTCAAAGAATTTTCACCACCCCTGTCACGACCCGTCCCAGTGGGGCCCGAGCTGCAACTCCCCAAGCTCGCCTCCAATAGGTCAGGGGCTTGTGACTAGCACCGAGTAGGAATGCTACTAACATGGGAGGCATTGCCTATAAAACTGTACATATGCACGAACATCTCTAAGCCCACAAAGCTAAAAATAAAAAACTACTAAAGATGGAAAAGATGCATGCATACACTAAAACCCAACCACAGAGTATGACAGGGAAGTAAAGTACAGTAAAGTAATACCCTAGGCTAAAAGTACATGCCCACCAAAAGAATTTCTGTAACAAAGTCCAACTTGCAGAGAAAGGTACTGGGACTGCAACCTGTCGCCGAAGGAACACACCTCGGCCTGTCTGATCTCACTGGGCACCGTCCGGTCCTGGTCCACCTAGAATCTTGTCATAGGCTCGCTCGTCTACACAAGACAAGACACGTGCGTGCAAAGCCCGTGCAGGGGTGAGTATAACAATACCCAGTAGGACACCTCAAAAACCACAAAGGAAATACAAACAAGGAAAAATACCACAACAAAGGTACATTCAGCTCTACACAGTATATGTCTACGGAACATATAACAAGAATATCCAGATATACTCATACACAAATGACCATCGCGATACCACCACTAGGATCTAGCTCAAAGATTCCACTAAGCATACCATCGTTAGAACACACTCCTAGGTCTGGAGAGAGAGAGATGATGTACTCGTTTTGGGAGAACACACTACACAAGTACCTTGGGAACATGATTCTTAGATGAGGATCACAGCCATGTCATGGGGTGATTCCGACAACTCAGTCTGAGCTAATTCGCTAGGTAGAGGATCGACACCCGGGTAAGGTTGGTCACGTTGATACCAAGAAGTCTACCTAGGGTATCAGGAACGAATAGAGGATCCGACTCTAAGTCTCACAGATGGGATTCCAACAACTCTATTTAGGGAGTCCAACTGAAGGGATCATACTCCTGTATATTAGGAAATGATACCGGAAACCTTTAGGAGAAAGGCCAAGGGTATGGACCCTTAGAAGGCAAGTCCAAGTCACAGAAGGCAAGTGGCTCAAGCCATGAAGAAAAAGTTACACGGCGTGTAGTATGGTTACACGCCATGTTCCTTGACCCTAGGTACTGCCCGTGTAAAGATCATGTGTCCTTCGTTCATGCCGTGAAAAACCAAACAACACAGCATGTAGTAAAGTACACGTCATGTTCCTTGACACCGAGTACTGCCCATGTAAATAGAATGTGTCCTTGGGCATGTCAGATAGAAAACAACTACACAGCATGTAGAAGAAATCCCACGCAATGTTCGAGCACCTGGGCTCGCTCCATGTACCCTGGCCATGAGCCCGCACAGGGTCTATGCTCGTGTCCGTGTCACCTGCCCGTGTACCAGTACACGGGGTATCCAGTGTATCTGGCCGGGTCTGGCCGGGGAGGGGTATACAGGGTGTGTCCATGGCCGTGTACCCTGCCCATGTCCTTGTACTCCTAGAGTACATGCCATGTCGTTCGCCGAAAAACACATGATGTTTATCCCATACTACACGGCGTGTAGTTGGGATTTTTCCAGAAACACCGTCTTCCTCCGCACGCCTTGGCTGATCCTCCAGACTTCGATTCAGCTGTTTTTTTGCCACTAAACTCAAGATGTTGGATCGCCTCATCATCGTGATGCCGAAACCATGAGTTTCAGGCCTTTAATCGGCTCCAAAATCCAATTCCAGTCACTAGTGCAGAAATCGTTTGAAGAACGATTTCTTCCAGTCCGCTTCGATCCGTCTCTCTCCACCGTAGCCGCTCATCCATAGGGTCGTACAAGTGCTAGATATTCAATTTGGGACCGTTTCATCGCACAACGAGTGCGCAACGATCCGTTGTTCCTCGTACAATGAATATTGTGAAGAACACTCATGAAGAACATGATAAAATTGGAGAACAGGCACACAAAAATCGAGAGGGACGAACCTCGATCGATGTTCATGTCGATCGCGGTCCATCACTGTTAGAATGTTGAACGAATCCAAATAATAACAAGAATCAAATCCCCAAAATCCCCGCTAAAGACCATCACGCAAGAACGATCGATCCGCGGGCTAATCTATTCGTGGATTTTTCCGCATTCATCTTAGGAATCAAAAACGGGGAAGAATGAAATCACAACATCATCCTACCTGGATCCCGGCGTTCGTTGGCGAAGATCCAGTCACCGCATCATCGTCGCCGACGAAATCCATCAAGAATGTTGACACCGCATCGGGGGTTCCCTCTAGAGCTTTCCCAGAGCCTCTAGGGGAAAATCGGGGTTATGGGGATTGTAACCCTGATATCCTGCGTAATCTCTATTTAAAAAAGATAAGAGATATTTGACGTAATCGGGTTTAAATAAAATATTTTAATTAAATATTTTATTACTGTTGCGTCCAAAAACTAGATTTCACCACCGACCTCTGCCTGCCGATGTTAGGCCTCGCCTTTGGTAAAATCGTTGTTCTGAACGCAATGGTGCCCTCAGATTTTTAATCCGAGCACCCTTTCAAGAGTTATTCGACTTTTTCAGGAAAACCGCACATGCACGTAATTTAATTATTAACTTAAATTCAAAAATTTGTTCCGGGATCACTGGGCCTTGGAACTACACGCCATTCTAGATCCTAGTCTCGAATTAATTCCCATATAATATTAAAATAACACATGGAAAAAATCTGGGACATTACATCACACCCACCTTAGGGATTTTACGTCCTCGAAAATCCAAAACATGGGCTACTCAAAAATATGTGGGTACTGCACGCGAATCTGAGCCTCCCGCTCCCACGTGCTCTCCTAGAGATTCTCATGCTGCCACCGGACATGCACCAAGGGAATAGCTCATCCATAAAGGATCTTCTCCTGCCAATCCTCGATCTCCACTGGGTACTCGGAAAAGGTTGCTCAATCCTCGATGTCCAGCTCGCCCTAGTCGATGACGTGCGATGGATCATGCATGTACCTCCGTAGCTGCGACACATGGAAGACGTTGTGTACCCGGTCCATCTGAGGAGGTAGATCCAAGAGATATGCCACCTCACCAACTCTACTCAGAATCAAAAAATGCCCAACGAACCTCGGATATAGCTTGCCGCCTCGGCCAAATATCTTCAATCCCTGTCGAGGTGAGACCCGAATGAACACATGGTCTCCTTCCTCGAACTCCAAGGGCCTCCGTCTCCAGTCAGTATAAGAATTTTTTAGACTCTGTGCAGTGTTCATCCACTCCTGGATGACCTGCACCTTCTCTGTAGTAGCTCTCACCATCTCTGGGCCCATGAGTGCTAACTCTCTCAGGTCAGTCCAGCAATGTGGCGACTTGCAAGGTCACCCATATAGAGCCTCGAATGGTTCCATACCAATAGTGGAATGATAAATATTGTTATAAGAAAATTCCACCAGTGGTAGGTGATCCTCCCAGCTATGACCGAAGTCAAGTATGAAAGATCGTAGCATATCCTCAATGACCTGGATGGTCCGCTCTGTCTGACCATCAGTCTAGGGATGAAACACTGTGCCCAAGCGTAACTAGGTCCCAAAAGCATCCGGAAATACCTTTCACAACTGGGATGTGAAACGAGAATCATGATCTGAGATGATCATGGATGGTACTCCATGAAGCCGAACTATCTCCTGCATGTAGAGGCGTCCCAAGCTCTCTAATGAACTCTACTCGTGTATGGCTATGATGTCGGCCATCTTGGTTAGTCAATCAACGATCACCCAGATGGAATCATGTCCCCTAGACATACGTAATAAACCCGTCGCGAATTCCATATATATTCCTTCCCACTTCCACTCTGGCACCTCAAGGTGCTGAGCCAAACCTACTGGAACCTGGTGCTCAGCCTTTACTTGCTGAAAAGTAAGGCACTGAGAAAGAAACTCTTCCACACTCTTCTTCATTCATGTCCACCAGAACTAACGTCGGAGGTCATGATACATCTTTGCCACGCCTGGATGTACTTCCAAAGGGGATGTATGAAACCCTCTCAAAACCTTCTCCCTTAACGTCGCTGGTACTACCGTGCGCCCTCTGAAAAGGACAATGTGCTCCCCACCTTCTGAATATCCATCAGAAGCATAACCTGTGGATATCTGAGCACGTAGAGTCTCACAACTAGCATCCTCGTGTTGTGCTTCCATGACTCGCTGTAAGAGGGGAGGGGTAACAACCATCGACTGAAGGAAAGCTCCCTCATCTCCATCCACGAAGGATAACTGCAAAGAGGCCAATTGCCTTGTCGCCTCATCCAGAAACTGAGAACTGAATTTCTTACTGGGAGCATCTACCACCACGTTCCCCATCCCAGGAGTATAAACGATCTCAAAGTCGTAATCCTAGAGGAACTCAAGTCATCGCCTCTGTCTCAAATTTAGATACATATGAGAAAAGATATATCTGAGACTCTTGTGATCAGAGTAGATGGTGAACCGTTCACCCATCAGGTAGTGTCGCCACATCTTCAATGAGAAGATTACCACTACCAACTCAAGATCATGGGTTGCGTAGTTCTACTCATGTGGCCTCAACTGATGCGACCCATAGGCAATCACCGCTTGCCTCTGAATCAGGACACAACCGAGCCCGGTTCCTGATGCGTCGCAGAACTCTACGTACTCAACACCCTCCTCCGGTAATCTCAAGATCGGGGCAATCGTCAGACTCTGTCTCAACTACTGGATATCCTACTGGCATCTCTCGGTCCACACAAAAGGTTGTCCCTTTCGGGTCAAAGCTGTCATGGATGTTGCAATCCTGGAGAAATCATGGATGAATATCCGATAGTAGCCCGCCAACCCAAGGAAACTTCACACCTCCATCACGCTCCGAGGTGGCTCCCATGCTAGAACTACCTCCACCATTTCTGGGTCCACTACTACACCATCCGCTAAGATAACGTGCCCTAGAAAGTGGACCTCCTGTAACCAAAACTGACACTTCGAGAGTTTCCCATACAACTGGTGCTCTCAGAGTGTGTCCAGAACCATCCTAAGGTGTCTCGCGTGCTCCTATTCGGACGTAGAGTACACAAGGATATCATCGATGAAGACTACTACAAACCGGTCTAGATAGGGCTAAAAGATCCGGTTCATGAGTCCCATCAACACTGCTAGGGCATTCGTCACGCCGAAGGGCATCACCAAGTACTCATAGTGACCGTAGCGACATCTGAAATCCGTCTTCAGTATATCCTCCTCTCGTACTCGCAACTGGTGATAGCCTAATAGTAGATCAACCATAGATAACCATTGTTCCCCTATCAACTGGTCGAAGAGTTCATCGATCCTCGGTAGTGGATACTGGTTCTTCACGGTCACCAGATTTAAGCGCCAGTAATCCAAACACAGCATCAAGCTCTTGTCCGCCTTCTTGGAAAACAGCACTGGGGCTGGCCAGGGTGAAACGCTGGGTCTCACAAAGCCCTGCTTCTGTAAGTCGTCCAGCTACATCCTCAGCTCATGAAGCTCTGCAGGATCCATCTGATAAGATGATGTAGATATCGGGGTCATCCTGGGTTTCAACTCAAAGCAGAAATCTAACTCTCGACGGGGAGGTAGCCCGGGGACATCCTCCGGAAAGACGTCCTCGTACTCAGCCACCACTGCTGGAAACTGGAAGCTCATAACATCTACTACACCAAGGCTAGGTTAGACAACTGATGTGAAATCGGTTGTGCCCTCCTATGCACGAGTCCATCTCGCGCTGCCTGGGTCTCTCTTTTACCGAAAAAAGAGAACATCATCCCATCACTGCGGACACACTGCACCCTTCATCTAAAACAATTAATCTAGGAATGAACTATGGATAGCCAATCCATACCAAGAATGACATTGTATGGCCTCGACGCTACCACCAAGAGGTTCCAGCCAAAACTCTCGCCTCCAAGGGTCAGGTCACACTGCCTGCAAAGGTGTGTGATCTATGAATCTTCTCCAGTGGGTGTTGATAAGCGTAAGGGTCAAGTAAACGGATCAACCGGAATCTAAAGGTCTCGAACAAGATAAGAAGCCCGAAAGGAATGACTAGAACCTGTGTCTATCAATACGAAATCCAAAGTATAAAAGACACAGATAGTACCTCTAATCATTCCAGGAGTACCTGGATCTTAAGCCTCTACCACCTGCAGCTGCCCCTGCCTTTTTCCACCAGCTCCCTGAGCCTTGGGCGGACCTCATGGGGGTGATGGTGGTAAAGGGTCGAAACGCCGACCACCTACATCTACTGTCCCAGCTCCTCTATGAAGATATGCTCAAACACTGACCATGCAATAGTCACATCATCGTGAGTCTGGATGACCAAACTCCACCATCTCCCTGCCGAGCCCTGCAGAATGCTCGCTGCCAGGATCACCATCTGGTCTGTTGGTGTCCTGACCAACCAGAAGACTCTAGCCATTGCCTCAAACCAATCCTCTGCTGCCTGAGGTTTAGGGTCACCTCGAAACATGAGGGGTCTCTGTCTCTGAAACTCGTGGAGTGCGCTCAGTCTGCGCTCCACCTCCACTGGTACATCTGGCGCTAAACACTGCCCCACAGGTGGTAGGATAACTGGCACGCCACATGGTGGGAGAACTGAGGGATCTGGTCCCTGTATCGAATCTTCATCACTGAGGGGGGAATCCTCGTGATTGGGCTGCTGGATCCTAGCGGGTACGCGTTGTGGAGGAATCCTATTTAAGAAACAATATGTATCACAGTTAGTGAGTATATCTGGAGAGCTGACTTAAGAAGGACATGGAAACCACAATACATTCCATTATAATTCATGTACCATTATTTCCCCCCACCCCCATGAAACTAATTATTTCATGTTCCGAGTCAAAAAGAAAGTAATCAGAGCCTTGGTGTATGGATACGTCGGTCGTCGCACCAACACTGGGGTCCCTGGACTGAGAGCCGAACTCGAAACACTTAACACTATTTCCCCAAACCAACTCACAGAATCTCGGTCCTAAGATAGAACCGGCCACCTCTAACACCACTCTATCACGACCCATCCCGGTGGGACCCGAGTCGCAACTCCCCATGACAGACTCCAATAGGCCTGGGGCTGGTGACTAGAACAGAGTAGGCATGCTACTAACATGGGAGACATTGTCTATAAACATGTACACATGCACGCACATATCTAATCCCACAAAGATGAAAAGTAAAAATCTATTAATGATGGAAAAGATGCATGCATACATTAAAACCCAACCACAGAGTACGACATGGAAGTAAGGTATACAAAAGTAAAACCCTACACCAAAAGTACAAGCCCACCAAAAAAAGTCCGAAACAAATTCCAACTTGTAGAGAACGGAACAGGGACTGAAACATGTCACCGAAGGAACACACCTCAGCCTTTCTGATCTCACTGGGCACCGTCCGGTCCTGGTGGACCTAGAATCCTATCAAAGGCTCGCTCGTCTGCACAAGACACGACATGTGCGGGCAAAGCCCGTGCATGGGTGAGTATAACAATACCCAGTAGGACACCCCAAAAACTAAAAAGGAAATACAAACAAAGAAAAATACCACAAAGAAATGTGTAGTCATCTCTACACAGTATATGTCTACGGAACATATAATAAGAATATCTAGATATACTCATACCCAAACGACCTTCGCGATACCACCACTAGGATACAGCTCGAATATTTCACTAAGCATACCATTGGGAGAACACACTCCTATGTCTAGAGAGAGAGAAACGAAGTACTTGTTCTGGGAGAACAAACTCCACAACTACCTTGGGAACAGGATTCTCAAATGAGGATCACAGCCAAGTCATGGGGTGATTCCAACAACTCAGTCTTAGCTAATATACTAGGTAGAGGATTGGTGCCCAGGTAAGGTAGGTCACATCAATACCAATAACTCTACCTAGGGTATAAGGAATGAATAGAGGATCAAGCTCTAAGTCTCCCAGAGTGGATTCCAAAAACTCTATTCAGGGAGTCCTGCTGAAGGGATCATACTCCTGTATATTAGGAAATGATACCAGAAACCTTCAGGAGAAAGGACAAGGGTACGGAACCTAAGAAGGCTAGTCTAAGTCACAGAAGGCATGTGGCTCAAGCCATGAAGAAAAAGTTACACGGTGTGTAGTATGGTTACACGCTGTGTTCCTTGACCCCGGGTAATGCCCGTGTAAATGGCTCGTGTCCTTCATTAAAGCCATGCAAAACCAATCTACATGGCGTGTAGTAAAGTACACGCCGTGTTCATTGACACCGGGTACTTCCCGTGTAAACAGCCCATGTCCTTCGGCTTGTCAGATAAAAAACAACTACACGACATGTAGAAGAAATCACATGCCATGTTCGATCTCTTGGTCTTGCTCCGTGTATGCTGGCCATGTGCCTGTACACGGTCTCTGCCCGTGTCCGTGTCGCCTGCTCATGTACCAGTACACGGGTTATCCCGTGTATCTGGCCAGGTCTAGCCAGGGAGGGGTATACACGGCATGTCCATGACCGTGTACCCTGCCCGTGTCCGTGTACTCCTAGAGTACATGCCAGGTCGTTCGCCAATGAACACATGCCGTGTAGCCCATACTACACGGCATGTAGTCAGGATTTGTTCCAGAAACGCCGTCTTCCTCCGCGCGCCTCGGTTGATCCTCCGGACTTCGATTCAACAATCTGTTTGCCGCGAAACTCAAGATTCCAGATCGCCTCGACATCATGATGCAGAATCAATGGGTTTCGGGACTTCAATAGGCTCCAAAATCCGATTCTGGTCACCCGTGCTGAAATCGTTCGAAGAAGGATTTCTTCCAATCCACTTCGATCTGTCTGTCTCCACCGCAGCCGCACCTCCATATGGTCGTGCCGGTGCTAGATCTTCAATTTGAGACCGTTGCATTGCACAATGGGTGCACAATGATCCGGTGTTCCTCATCCAGCGAAGAACGCGAAGAAAACTCACGAAGAACGCGATAAAATTGGGGAAGAGACACACACAAATCGAAAGGGACGAACCTTGATCGATGTTTGTGTTGATCTTGGTCCGTCACTATTAGAAGGTTGAATGAAACAAAATAATAACAAGATTAAAATCCCCAAAATCCCTACAAAATCTCATCCCATAAGAATGATCGATCCGCGGGCTAATCTGTTCGTGGATTAGTCTGCGTTTGTCATAGGAATCAAAAACAGGGAAGAATAAAATCACAAATACATCCTACCTGGATCCCGGTGTTCGTTGGAGAAGATCTGGTCGTCGCGTTGTCGTCGCTGATGAAATCCGTCAAGAATATCGCCGCCACATTGGGGGTTACCTCTAGAGCTTTCCCAGAGCCTCCAGGGGAAAATCAGGGTTATGGGGATTATAACCCATATACCCTGTGTAATCTCTATTTAATAAGATAAGAGATATTTGACGTAACATGGTTTAAATAAAATATTTTAATAAAATAATTTATTACTATTGCGCCCAAAAACTTGATTCCACCACCGACCTGCGTCAGCCGATGTTAGGACTTGTCTTAGGAAAAATTGTTGTTCTGAACGCAACGGTGCCCTCAAATTTCTGATCTGAGCACCTTTTCGGGAGTTATTCCACTTGTTTAGGAAAACCGCACACACGTGTAATTTAATTATTAAAATAAATTCAAACATTTGTTCCGGGCTCACTGGGCCTCGGAACTGCACGATGTCTTAGAGACTGGTCTCGAATTAATTCCCATATATTATTAAAATAATACATGGAAAAAATCCGGGACATTACAAACCCACTCTTATAAAAATGATTATTCTAGTAATAATCCAATTCATGGAACACCAATTAAACCTGGAATGGATTAGTCTCTCCCATTGAGGCCAAACCTTATAAAAATGTTGGTGTTCATCATGATTCTTATTATTGAGGAATATTAGAAATGAATAGATTTTAGTACTGGATCATGACTCAAATATGTAATTGGTTTTTAATACATCAAAAATAATACTTTTTAATAATGAAAAAAAATTATTTACACCGCTATTAGTGGTGTAAGATCTGATTCAGGTACATCAGTTAGTTCTAGATCCATGGCCCCCCATGATATCCTACTCATTATAAGGATAGTAATGGATTTTAAGAGTCCCATGAAATTTATTTGTGTTGTTGTTTTTAATTTAATAAATAATCATTTTTGGAAGATTCAAATTCTCTATTATCTAATTACATAAGGATTGGATGTTAAAAATGTTATTACAATGTGATTTCGACAAATAATAAATGATGGAGAAATATATTTATAGAAAAGGGAATTATTGAGATTTATGGGAAATCTAGGATTTCTATATCTTCATTCTTTTAATAAAAAGTTTATAGAAAAGTGTAGTGATTAAATACATCCATAGAAATGTATGCCACACCTGATAACATGTATAAAGGTAATATAAAGATAAAATAAACTAAATTAAATCTTTGTAGGGATATGTTTTAGGATTTTATAATGTATGAGGAAAAATCATTGATGAATATTTCACCATCAAAAATGAAAATTTTCATCATATCATAGATTTTGGAGACAATATGTAAGACATTATTTTTGGAAAAAATTACATAGAAAATTTCTTGATAGTTTTTACCAAATATTTCATAAATTGAAGATAGGGGAGATCATTCCCTTGATGTGTTTCACAATACTCACTTGAATTATGAAATGATAAAGTCACCCATATTAAGGAATAAGTATAAGGAGGAGATAGATTCCAAATACATGATAAAAAAACTAAGTAAGATAAAGATTATTCCTAGAGTAGATAGTAATATGAAGATGAAATTAATTAAATCTATAATAAATACATCAATTTTATATTAATAAATATAAAAAATAGAGAATGGAAATTTTATAGGAATGATCACACTAAAATAATTTCCGTGTGGGGGTATTGAACATTTTAATATATATTTTCTAAGAAAAATTAATGATATAAATTATGATTATAATTTAATGAGAATCCAAGGTGGTAGCCAGAAGAAATATTCTTCAAATATAAAAAGATATCAGAAAATGATAGGATGTGGATAAATAGAAGAAAGAAAATGAGTTATTTGTATGTGTTAGATAAAGAATAATCTTCCTTATTAAATGATACTAAATAGTGTGTATAAGAATATATTTTAATTTCAGGGAACATATTGTGAAATTTATTTTTATAAAAAAAATAATACAACAAAAGTAGTGAATGAGAATAAGAAATAGATGTTACTCAATTGGTGTAAATGTTTAAAACTAAACTTGAAGAAATAGTTTATAGAAATAATCAGATAAATAAATAAGTAAAATTTCTTATTAACTATGTATGTATGAATATGATATTTTTATTAGAGAAGAAAAATCACATTTATGTGATCCAAAATCTCACTAAGAACTCGTGTGCATTAACCCAGGAACAATCTTCCCCAGCTATATCTAAAAAATGTAACTCCTGATTCATTTAACAGTTTCTATCCAAAATGAAAAAAATACCCATTCTGATAGAAGTCTTCTGGGAAATTTCACATCCTCTAAGGATATTTTTAGAGATATGGACAATAAATTTTCTTTAAAAAATATGAAAAGTAAGGTTGATATTTCATCAAAGAGGCAAGTATATTTTCCATGAAAAACTCAACAGTTTAATGGGAGATCTTGTTTTAGGGGATACATGAAGTGTTATGGATCTTATAGACAAAAGACATATGTTTTCTTGTAAAAATTTTCACTTATTAGAAAAGAATAAGGTCTGGATTTATTATTATGTACTCATATTAAAAAAGAAATAGATATGTGAGGAGGGAAATAGAAAATTAAAACTCATAAATGATGCCAGTCTAAAATAAGATTGAAGGACTTGAGGTAATGTGTGGAAATGCGAACAAAAAGGTCATAATGATTAGGAATGTATAGCAATGGTTATTGGTAAATTAGGAAATATGACCAATCGAAAAGAGATTTAATGAAAACAAAGAGTGAGAGGTCACTTATTATGGAAGTGGATATTGAAGAAGTAAAAAAGAGAAAATCATAGATCTCAGATAGTGGATGATCATCACAGATGACTGGAGATACGAAGATCCTAAAAACTGGAAAACATAATGGTGGTCTAGTAAGTATTGTGCTTAGAAGGATCCTAACAGATCAAGGATATCGATATAGCTGATATAGAAATATAAATACTAAAATTTAAAGATTTCTTATATCATTACAAGATCAATTAAATCTAATTAGTGTAGTTTAGATGTATAATAACTGGAATGTGGTGATGTTTATAAGGAGAACATGTATAGTCAATATAATTAATGAAGGGAATATTATAGCTACATGTTAGAGGATCCTGGTAAATCTGTATCAAGTTATAGGAACCAAAAAATTCTTTCTACTTGAGTTCAAAAGTTGTAAATGAAATGTGTATAAAATATTGGGCCATCATTTTCAACGAAGCATAAGAAAGATCTCCAAAAGGATATTGTGAGTTACATGACTCACCTAAAAGAAAATGGATATAATAAGTTTTTGAAACCTCTATGAAAGGAAAAATAACTTAAGGGACATATAATAGAGTTTAAATTCAAACCACTAAGGATCTCAAGTTGATACACTCAAGAATGGGTAGACTTAAATGAAATAAATCAACTCAATGTGATATCAATTTTTTTAATTTTGAGGAAGATTATATGAGAAAAAAATGATATGTTTGTAAAATAAAAATATATGGTACTAGATATGTTTAAGCATTTATAAGAGAAATTGAAAAATTGATAGTAATGTGTAATAAAAAAATCAGACTTGGCAATGGGAATGATTTTTTCAGTTAGAAAATTTAATTCTTGTATTGAAAAATATGAAATCAAAAACCCATAAATTATTATATATAGACCCCAAAAAACAGATTTATCAAGATAAATAAAAAGTACCTTGTTGAGATAGGATGAAAAATGTTACAGGAATATGGTCTCTTGAAATAATAAAATAGACAATCTATTTACACAATGTTTCATATTCATAACATGTTCTTATTATAATCAGATTATATCATGACCCCATATGAGATGTCGTATAATATTTAGACCAATTTGGGTTATTTAAGAGTGTTTGGTAATCTCATACATTAATAATTTAATCAATCTAAACAATGAAGGTTTCATGAAAAATATGAGGATGGAATATTTTTGGGATATCTATTATGTGGGGAAAGGATTTAGATATTGTAACAAGAGGATAAAAAGGTTATTTAATTATATAATGTAATAATTATTGAAAACTAGACTGTATATAATACCACAAATGAAATAATTTTTTGTGATGTAGATGAAAAAAGTAGAATTATAAATAAAAACATGGTTTACAAGTTGAGTATTGAACATAAATTGTTGAAGTTGAGTCCGATCAGACTAGTGAAGATGAATATGTTGATGAGAATTAAGCAAAGAAGTGTCAAAAGATTAATAAACATGTTAATACATAGAATATAATTGTAAATATTTCATCCCTACAAAAAAACATTAAGTACTCTATATTTTAAAAACCAAAAAATTTTAATATTATAGATTGAGCCACATTTAGTGTCTGAATCCTATTAAAATAAGGAATTTTTTGATGTTTTATGTGAGTAGATAAATAAAAATTATAATAATACTTCATGGGATCTTGTTCCAATATGTAATAACAAAAATAGCAAGTAAACGATGTGGTTTTTCAGGATCAATCTAAATGACCAAGTAAATAATTAAAAAAATAAATATAGACTTATATAGAATTGATAATATCAACGATATGGTTTTGATTTTAAGAAATGTTTTCTCTGGTTCCATGATTAGAAGGTATGAGGATTTTCCATTACTATGTGGCCAATATAAAGTATAAAATTTATCATATGGATGTAAAATCATCCTTTTTGAATGGTGATATTCAATAAGAATGTATATAGAGAAGACTGCATATTTTTTACTCAATAATAATAGATCTAGGGTATATAAATTAATGAAATAATTATATGGGTTAAAGAAATACCAAAGAGTAAGGTACTAAAAGATAAAAGGATTTAAGATATTGAAATCAACGTTTTCTCAGTTAATGAAACAGTTGTTACCCTCATCCCTATGATTATGAAATGGCTCTTAGCATCAGACTTTAGGCCAGTCAGTTTTTGAAATGTCACCTAGAAGATCTTATCGAAGATTTTTCTTAATAATTTTGCGCATGTGGATACATGTTGTTATCTCAGAAAAATAAATGTTCTTTTGTAGTAAATTTTCTTATCGCAAATAATTCCATTATGGCCCAGGAAGTGTTTCATTCTATGAAAACAATATCTACTTCAAAAAGTGGTACTATGGCATGAAAACTAGATATGACTCATGTTACAATAGAGTGGAATGACACTTTTTCAAGTTCATTATGAAAAAATGGGTTTCTTCTCAAAAAGTATAGATATGATCACACACTATGTTTCATCTATCTATTTTGGGAGTAATTTCAATGGTGGCCTCACCGAAGGATTCTCACCCACCTGTGGCCTACACCAGGGAGAACCCCTCTCCACCTTTCTCTTCATCTTAGTGGCTGATGTTTTTTCTATCCACATTTCCTCAGAAGATTCATGTAATTTGATTCACGGGGAAAAGGATTTCCAAGCCAGTCTACCTATTTCGCATCATTTCTTAGTGGAAGACTGTATATTATTCTATAGAGGTAGTCATAATTAATTCCTCTATATCTTCCATGTGATCGGCCTATATTAGAGGGCCTCTATACAAGAGTTTAATAAAGGAATTTTATAAACCACTTTTGGTACTGGTGTCCCACCAGCCCAGAGTTGAGCTTTGACGCATTGTTGGTGTCCAAAGTTGGACACCACAATTAATTTCTAAGGAGGGTATGAAAACTCACATCAAATCTGCTCTTCAGTCTATCCCTAGCTATATCATGTCCCCATCAAAGATTCCTGGTGATATTGTTGACAAAATTCACTCCATCATTTCCAACTTCTAGTGCGGTCATAATAATGGAAGGAACAAAAAACACTAGATTTTTTGGAAGTCGATATGTTCCCCTAAAATAGGCGGTGGAATGGGATTTTGAGACTTCAATCTATTTAGTGACACCATTTTGTCCAAACAAGGGTGACACCTCATGATTCATCAATCATCTCTTTGTGTGTGGATTCTTTATGAAAAATATTTTCCCCACTCAGATTTCTAGAACTCCTCTCTTTTCCCTCGCTCTGGATTTTTATGGAGAAGTATTTGGGGATCATGAAACATACTTAATAAAGGGTTGGGATGGAGGATTTGGGATGGATTGAAAATTAAAAGTTTGTACTGATCCCTAGTTGATTGATAAAAATTGTGTGTGGGATATTTCTTTATCCTTCCCTAGATATGAGAATTCCACTATTCTCTACTTATTTGATGATCATGGGAATGGAATGTGTATGGATAAAATAAATTAATGGTTCAAAGAAAGGACAAAAAGGATTCTTCTTAGCATCCCCCAAATGATAGATATGGGGAAATACTATTTCAATGGGATAAATGAAGTTTCTAGATCTTATACTGTGAAGTCAATATATAAGATGGATTTTGATACTCAGTTCGAGGAAAGGGAAGGGGTTTGGAAAAAACATTGGAATCATAATGTCCCCCTAAAAATATACTATTTCTGGTGGCAGGTTTTCACTAGTATCCTTACCACCATGGACTTCCTCACTTTCCTCCATGTTATTATGGATAAGTATTATCCCTTATTCTTAGTTGTTCTAGAATATCCATCACATGAGATCATACAGTGCCTAGGGGTGGAGGAGATCTGGATTTCATGGGGCTCTATTATGGATATTATATTGAATACAGAACTTGGCATTACAGCACTCCTGATATCGTGGTCTTCTTCATTAACTACTGATGATGTTTCCTCATAGTGTATCGTGTCTTGTATCATATAGGTTAGATGAAATGAATTCATATTTAATCAAAGAGCAATTACTTCTGGGTTCTGTACTGAACAAGCACCCTTCTTGATTGAGGGGTGGAATCAGGACTCTGATCATCATGGGCTCATTGGCACTCGTACAGTTGTTTCATGATGGTTCCCTCCCCAAAAAATGCAACTTTTATATTAATGATGATGTGTATCTCTCCAAGGATGGATTTTTTGGAATTAGACTTGTGTCCTGGGACTATCATGGCCAAATCATTGCTATAAAACATGAATAACACCATGATCTCTATGATCTAGTTTTTTTAATCCTTTTCAGTCCTTTCCGGGCTAACTTTAGCAATATATTTTCTATGTAATTATTTCCACATTGAATTGAATTGTCTCACCATCATCAATGATATTAGGAATAATGAAGGCAACCTCCAATATTTTGGCTACCTCATTAGAAAAATCAAGTCTCTCAGTCAAAGCTTTATAGCCTACTTCATCTCTTCAATATGAAAGGAAGGAAATGAACTAGCCCATCATCTGGCTTATTTTGTCTTTCTGGCACGAATCATAACTGGATTCATCATTTTTCATCATGGATGTATGAATTTTCTTCTACTTATAACTGTGATTAATTTACCATCTTCCTTTGTAAAAAAATCATCTTTATAGGTGGCTAAGAAACTTCTTCGGATTTTTTTTTCAAATAAAATAAAGAAATTATTTGTGATGTATATTTTGGGTGACGTGAGATATTTCAATAGATTACAAGTCATGCAAGGAGAAAATTTTAATTTCCAAAGATAAGTCCTCTATAAATTTTTCAATGATGGTTGAGATAGAGGTGTCAAAGTTAGTGGATACACCAATTAAAACAGACAATAATTTTATAAATAATGGTGGAGGAAAGAGTGTAAATTGAAAATAATTTAAATGATTGACATAGAATCTTATGTATCTCCCAAACAATAAAATTGATTTTTTTATACTTTGATTCTATGTACTAGATATCAATATAACATAATGGAGTCAAATATTATAACTACTAAAAGATCCATGATATATGATAATGGGTCTATGAGATTTGGGATTCTATACAAGCATAGAATTATTTTGAATTTATCACAGTTTATAGATGTCGATTGAGTAGGTTACTGGAATGATAATAGGTCTCTTCAAGGTGTAAATTTGCTATTGGGAGATAATTGTGTAATTTGGCAGATAAGGAAACCAAATCTAATCACACATATTATTACTGAGTCCAAATATATTTCTATTACTAGGGACTCCACTTAAATTTTTTAGATGGAGGATAAATTTTAGGATTTAATGGTGATGTTTTCTGGACCTATCCAAACTCATTATGATACTCAATGTACTAAAAATAAATTAAAAAAATATTTAGTAACAATAAATATCCAATCACATAGATATCAATTATCATTTCATTAAATAGAAGGTTTCCAATGGAGACATCTCACTAGAATGTGTTCCTACCAAAGACAAGTTTGATAATATTTTCACTAAGTCCATCTCAAAAGACAAATTTGAGTAATTGAGGCTAACTTTTTGTGTTAAAACCCTCCCATTTCATTAATAGTCTTTTGGAGAACCCCCATTTATCCATGATTTAGGATTTAAAAGGTAGTGATAAGGTGAAATGTTTTTTCTTGAAAAATACTTGTCATTATTTGTTTATTTTAATTTAATGGATGTGTTTATTATGAAAATGGGAGTCATTAAAAAAGGTTAGATCATGAATTGAAGATGAGATAACTCTATCATTTTTTCAAAAACATAATTATCACTGAGAGAGAGAGAACTCTAAAAGCACTACTCTATCCAATGATGTGGTGTTAATATGTTTTTCATTTCTCGAAGCTAATGATTTGGAGTCTCTTAGATTAGAAGCTTGGTTTTGAGATTAATTGGAGAGAGAACTACATGAGTTATAAAATAATATAAAGGATATAATGAAGTTATCATGGAATTATTATTGAATTATTATTTTTGTTCAAGCCTATATAAAATTTTTATTGAGATCTTTGAGAAGAGTTTGAAAACAGGCATCTTGTTAGCTCCAACACATGAATAAAAATAATGAAAAGAATTAATTTATCAAGGTGATCGAGGTGATTGGTGTGATTGGGGATACAAGAGACAATAACAACAACAGAAAAACATGTGTGTGCACAAAATTAAGAAGAAATAGCATTCATGCAACCCGACACTGCTGAAGAACACACGAAGCATACTTGAATCATTGATTCGAGAACATTTTCGCACTATAAACTCCATGAAGATCACAACCCATATCAACATGACTTATGATAATATATGTTTTACAAGATGACTCAATTTTTGCATTTTCATCATCCCAAAAGTGAAGAACAGCATAGACTGACACTTAGAGCACTTCTAACCTTATCTCATCATTTCTTATAGGTTTTTTATTATTTTTATCTTTCAAGCAGTGTGTGTGTGTCTATATAAACAGACACACTAAATCTTGCATCAAGCTGAATGATACAAGATATCCTTTCTATTACATCATTTTACACTTCTGTTTTCCCATGTATAGGTGTGGAAGGGTCCCTGTGTGACCTGATAGTTTATACCCACAGAGAATTGTGGATGAGGTTGTGGACCTAGAAAGTCTTGTGTGCAGTTGTTAACCATGATCTAGGGTGTGGATCAAGTTTATTTATATAAACTACTTGGTGTCAGGTTATCAACAAGTGGAGGGGATTGGGTCTCGACCTGAGACTGAATCACTTGTTTTATATCTGATGTCATGTTTATTTTAGTTTTCTCTGTATTTCTATTTAATACAGAAATCACTAAATTTACTTTGATAGTTAATATTGGAAAGAAGTTATAATTTATTTTCCATATTATAATATCTTCAAAAGTAATTTTAATAACTTATATCAAGATAACTGAGAATTAATCAATCTTCTAAGAAGTTATTTAAACAGTCAAACATTCATAATTGTATATCCTAGATTGAACAAGCTGTATTTAAAATCATTGTGGAACCTTTTTAAGATTAATTTTATAAATAGAAATTTTTATAGATACTCAATTCACCCACCCCCCCCCCTCTTGAGTAATATACTCCGACCAACATTTGGAATTAGAGGATTGTTTCTAAAGACTCTATTTTTTACCCTACTCAACTATGATTTTAGATGTAATTTAAAGATTTGTAAATTTCTTTCAATTATAAATTTCTAGTTCTTTTAACATATTTATATATTATGGACAATAGATCGGAAGGTTCTATAAAAAACAGACCTCCATTCTTTAATAGAATCAGTTATGCTAAATGGAAAATTACAATGAAAATCCATTTAGAAAGTACCAGCTTTTAAATCAGGTCTTCAATTATAGATTAATATAAGATTCCTACTATTTATTGAATCACATGGGTTGAACCTACCCAACAATTACTCTAATAACAAATACAAATCTATAAATTCTTTATACTACTCTTTAAGATATGAGGAATTTAATAGAATCTCTACATGTAAAACTACCCATGAAATTTGGGATACCTTGTCTGTTTCATATGAAGGAACATCTAGTGTGAAAGAAATGATATTTAACACTTATAATATTAAATATGATAACTTCAAAATGAAACCTGATGAGCCTAATTCTTAAATGTATCACAGGTTCAATGAAATTGTCAACACAAAGATTTATCTTGGGGGAAAAGTCACTTTCAAATAACAAATCATGAGGATTATCATATATCTACCTGACAGATGTTGAGGCAGCTCTATATATATTAGGGAGTCAAGAGACATCAACAAACTACCAATAAAAGAACTCATTGGAAAACTGATGATGTATGGAGAGGATATGAATGTCAACAAGGAAGAAGAGGATGATCCCAAAAGAAAATATATTGCATTTAGGACCACCATCTATAAACACAAAGAAAAGGGGAAATAGGAAGTTTATGTGGAATGTTCCAGTAGTGAACAATCACCACCATATAGTGAAGAAGAGATTTCTCAATTAGCCAAAGGTTTAATAGATTTTACAAGAAGAAAACGTTTTTCAGAAATCATTACTTCAAGGGATTATATGATCAAAAAGGAAGTTGTATGAATGAGTGGGAGATAAGTGATTGGTCTTATGGGATTGCCTACTATGAATGTAAGAGAAAAAGACTTATCATGGCTGACTATCCCAAAATCAAGTACAAAAATGAAATATGAGGAAAATTATAGAATGTATAAAAATTCAATGAATGAAACATGGAGTGCTTATGAGGACAGTTCATGTGACTCAAAATCTTTACATGATGAATAGGATAACAAATCCAATATGTGTTTTATGACAAACACATTTGAGGTACCACTGGAATATCTGATACACAATTCCTATTAGTCTGGAGATGAGAGTGACTCTGAAAATATGTCTAATGAAGAAATATTTGAGTACTATAATTTGATTGACGAGACATGCAATGGACTAAAAGATAAATAATAGTATTTTAAGAAATAACATGTTCTTACCTAAACTATTTAAACTAAACCCACTATCGAAAGGGAGAAAATTTATTAATTACTCAAAGAGAACAACGAAATAAATATCTCTAATGAGAAATTGAAAAAGGCTCTTGAATGGTTTCCTAATAGAAACTATTCCTTGGTAAAAATGATAGGTAAACAGATTTCTCCTAAATATACTATTAGAATAGGCTATCGACCTAGTAAAAGTAATTTTGGAAGAACTAATTTTGTTTCTCTGTCTAGGACCTACAACTTTACTCCCAGTTCAAGAAAACATTTAGCTAGTTCATGTTATGATACACTATCTAATGTTTCAATATTTTTGGGACCAAATAGAGTTTATTTTTCTAAAAATTTACATAATTATTTTAGGAAACCTATGAGGCATATATGGGTTCATAAGGCACTATTCACTAATATTACTGGACAAAATCAAGTATGGGTACAAAAATCTATTTTTATTTGACTATTTTGTAGGAATGTTTCGTAAAGAGTATCTTTAAAAGTTTATGGTACATGGACAATGGGTGCTCAAGACACTTGATAGGATACTATTCATTCTTCAAGAACGTAATAAAAATTGATGAAGTACATTTCACCATTGGTTACAACGCCAAAAGAAAAATTATTGGCCTTGTCAAAATTGGTAACTCTAACTCAGTTTGGATTTCCAAAGTATTATTTGTTGATGGATTGAAATATAATCTTCTTAGTATTTCAAAATTATTTGATGATGGACTTCATGTCAAATTTGAAAATAATTATTTCAATGTTTTTAAAAAAATGAATTAGTGTTTTCTGTATTAAGTAATGAAAATGTATATTCGTTCAATTTTCATTTTTTATCTTCTATGAATGCTTCATGTTTAAATGTGTATCACAAAGAGTCTTGGCTTTGGCATAGGAGACTAGGAAACTGTAACACTCACTCCCTTTGAATGTTAAGTTGAAAAAGCTTAGTCAAATACCTACCCAAAATTGAGTTTTCAAATGATAATGTGTGTAATCCTTATCAAATGGGAAAGAAAAAAAAAATTTCCTTCAAACCAAAGAAATAAGTGTCAATTTATCAACCTCTCTAATAGGTTCACATGGATTTTTTTAGCCCATCTAGAGTCTCTAACTGAAATAGCCAGCACTATGTTTATGTTTTTGTAGATGACTTTTCTAGATATACATGGACTTTCTTTTTGGCTCACAAAAGTGAAACCTACTCTAATTTTACCAAATATTCCAAAACTGTAGAAAATATTAGTGGACATAAAATTAAATCCGTAAGAAGGGATCATGGCCATGAGTTTGAAAATACAGAATTTGAATCCTTTTCCCAAAAAATGGCTATATTCATAATTTCATAGCCCCTAGAACACCTCAACAGATTGTATTTGTGGAAAGAAGAAATGAAACCCTGTAAGAGATTTCTAAAACCATGATTAGAGAATATGACTTACCAATTTACTTTTGGGATGAATCTATAAATACAACATGTTATATTATCAATAGAGTATTGATTAGACCTATTCTTAAAAGAACTCCATATGATTTTAGGAACAATAGAAAACCCAATGTTAGCTAGTTCAAAGTATTTGGCTAAAAATTTTATATCCTTAATACAAAGGAAAATCATGAAAAATTGTCATTCAATAAAAATGAAGGGATAGTTTTAGGATATTCAATATCTAGTAAAGCCTGTAGAGTGTTTGTTAAAAGAACTAAATCTGTGGAAGAATCTATCCATGTAAAATTTGATGATACATATCCACATGAACCTAATACTACTCTAGAGAATCTGGAGGATTATGTATCAAATCTAGAAATTAAATAAAAATCCTCTAACCATCCCTTAAAGGAATCTATGAAAACGTCCAATTTTGGAAATTCATTAGATTTATGTCCCAATGAACCAAACCCTATTTAAGAATCTGAAATCACTAGTCCTTCATTTTTAGAGCTGTTAGAACTCTTATAAACCATCCTTTAGATGTCGTTGTAGGATACTTAGACAAAGTAACTAATACTAGAGCTTATCTTAGAAATTATGTTGTACATCAAGTCCTCTTGTCACAACTTGAACCTAAAAAAATTAATGATGCTATCAATGATGAATTTTAGGTGATGGTTATGCATGAAGCACATAATCAGTTTTAAAGGAACAAAGTTTGGAAATTGGTTGATAGACCAAAAGACATATTCACCATACACACTAAATGGGTTTTTTAAAATAAGGTAAATGCAGATGGTAATATAGTTTGAAACAAGGATAGATTGGTTGGACAAGGCTATAGTCAAGGAGAGGTAATTGACTATGAAGAGACCATGGCACTAGTAGCTAGACTTGAAGCCATCATAATTCCATTTTCTTATACTGCACATATGAATTTAAAACTATACCAAATAGATGTTAAAAGTGAATTTCTAAAAGGGTATATAGCCAAGGATGTAATTTTTGAGCAACCCCCTGGTTTTACAAACCCTCATTTTCCAAACCACATTTTTAAATTATCAAAATCATTATATGGTTTAAAACAATCTATAATATCTTGATATGATAGATTAAGTACATTTATTATTTCCAAACGTTTTTCCATAAGAATAACTGATCCAACCCATTTTGTAAAACTAATTTTCAAGGATGTTTTAGTACTTCAAATATATTTATATGGCATTATCTTTGGATCTTCAAAAAATATTATGTGTTGAATTTTATAAAATGTTGCAAAATGAATTAGAAATTAGTTAAATGGGTGAACTCAAATTCATTATTGGATTTCAAATCATTCAAAATAATTATGGTATTATTTTAAATCCAAGAAAATATACTAGATATCTTTTAAAACTCTTTTGTTTGAATAACACTAAAATTATTGAGACTCTAATGAGTAGTAATTTTATGTTTGATCTTGATGAAGATGAGAAACCTATTGATTAAACTACTTATAGAGGAATGAAGGAATGTTTACTCTACTTAACTGCTAGCTGACCTGACATTATTATTAGTGTGTGTATGTGTAGTTGTTTTCAGGAAAATCATAAGGAATCGCATTTAAATATTGTTAAGATAATTTTCATATACCTCAAGCATACATCCATTCTAGCCTTGTTCTATCCCAGTGGATAATAATTTGAGTTAGTGAGTTCTTTTGATGCCGACTTTTCTGGTTGTATGTTAAATCGAAAAAGAACCTCTGGAACTTATCACTTTTAAGGAAATTCACTAGTATCATAGTGTAGTAAGAAATAAAACTATATTGCATTATCTACTGCAGAAGCTAAATACATAGCTGTTGGAAGTTATTGTGCACATATTTTTTTAATGAAACACACTTTACTATATTATGGATATCAATTCAGGCATGTACCTATAAATTGATACAATACAAGTTCTATTAACATCTCAAAAAATCATGTTTCACACTCTAGGGAAAAACATATTGATGTATGTCATAAATTTTTGAGATATCATTATCAAAAGGTGACATAACTTTTGAATTCATTTGAACTGAATTCCATCTTGCAGATATATTCACCAAACCACTAAATTATGAATGAATAAATTACATCATGCATGAATTGGGAATGATAAATCTTAAGTAGAAAGTATATTGTTTCACAGTTTAACGTTTCACAAGTCACTGTCTTGAGATTACTATTTAACAGAAAAAGTTCTATAGTTTTACTATATTAAGAGTTGATGTTTCATGTTTATAGTCTCAAAGTTACTATTTCTTTATTACTGTCTTGCAGTTACTCTCTCAAACAATATGGTCTCATCATGAAAGATGATTACAAACTCATCGTGAGTGCTTGATACAGTCTCACCATGAAGTCTTGTTACTGTCTCACTGAAAAAATAATTTATTGTTTTATTTGTACCTTATAACTCATATCACAATAATTCATTATTTTATTCTTTTTAATTTCCTATGCTTTTGATCCTATGATGATTGATATCACTAAATGATAAAATAAAAGAAGTTTCACTCATTCTTTACTCGATCTATCTTCTCCCAAACCATAACACATCTTTCAACCCTTCTCTCTCTCGAACATTCGGTAAATGCATAGGATAAAATTCCCATCTTCGTCAACTCCTAAAAATCATCATTTGAAGAAGAAGTTTAAAATCATGCCGAAGTGAGCACCCGAAGTCCCTATGAATCCGAATCTAGTGAACAACGTAGTGGTACTTGAAAAGGAGATATGCCCTAAGTGGCATCTGTCGAGTAAGTCTTTGGTATTGAAAGTGATTAGAGAGAAATGATGGTTGGATTTGTTCACAAAGGGGGATAAACCTATTTATCCAAATCTAGTTGCACAGTTATACCAGTATTTTCAATTTTCTTTTGATTCAAAAGATGGATATGTTGTGAAAATTTGGATCAATGGCTAGATTTGTACCTTTTAGTCGAGGTTGTGGGATGAATGCCTTAGGATACCTCATTATGGTATTTCTGAGGACTACCAGAAATTTCCTCCACCTCTGACTGAGTTCATTATTTTGGAAGAATCATTGAGATGTTTAGCAGGAAATGAAACTAATAAGAGAGCCATAGCTACTGAGATAGATAGAGAAACCAAACTCTGGTTCAAGTGTCTTCAGAATTTCATTGGCCCTAAAAAAGTTGATTTTTCTGTACTCAAGTATCAGGATGTATTTTTGATACATCTCATGAAAAATGGACATAAGATCAACCTATTCCAGTATGTTATATACTGTATGTGTGATTTGATAAAGAAAACCTCCATGTCAACCACCCTATTTTATTCATGGCTTATCATAGTTATTCTTCATGTAATTGGATTGGTTGGACCAGATAAATAATCCATTAAGGATTATGAGTTATGTGTTTATAAAGTTACAGTAAAGGGAATGAAAATCAATTGTATTCCTTTTAGAAAATATTGGGTGGAATACAATGATAGATTTTACGAAAATTTTAATCCACTGGAACACCCTTTAAGACATAAAGATAATTATGATCATGGTTTGGAGCCAGATGAACATGTTGAGTTTTCGGATGAAAACGAAGTAGAGGTTGTGGTATATAAGAAAGAAATTGTTCAAGTTGAGGAATATAGTGAATCTTCTCTTCAAGTATTATTTGAGAAAGACATGCCTGTTCTTGAAGAAGTTGTTGACCTGGAAGAACAGCATGCTTCAAAATAATATTCCTTGATAAGGTATGTGAAATGAATGTTGGGGAAGAGATAGTAGAAGAAAATATTTCTATTATACAAGAAACTGCTCTTGAGGAACACCCACAGGAAGAAGATATTCCTAAAGTTATTCCATCTACTGATGAGAGAATGGAGAAATCCTTTCAGTTAGATATAAAAGAAATTGATGAGGAAATTAGGGATGAATTCTTGGAAATAGATCAAGGACCGAAATCTCCCTGTGGACGCCGGAAAAGTCCGTTGTTCCCAAACGAAGCTCCGGATGCGGAAATAGAAGTGATATTTGGAGTCAGAGGCACGTTCCGGAGGGCCCGGAGGACTTGCGCGAAATTTCAGAGGCCCGCGCGCAAAGTTGAGTCGCGGCGCGCAAACCTCCCTGGATGCGCGCAATGCGCTGGGCCGGCGCGCTATTTTGCGCACCCGTGGCCTGCGCGACTCCCTTGCGCGCCGGGTCCTGATTCCGCGCCCGCGAAGAGAATTCCGCGCCCGAGACCGGATTCCGCGCCCGGGGTTGCCTATAAATATAAGGCGACCCCCGACGTTTTGAAGGTGGCCAGAATCCGAAGCGGCGCTCGTTCGCGCAATCCAACCCCTTCCGCGCGCAATGCCGATCTTCAGGTAACCTCCTTTCTTTCGCGCAAAAGAGCCTTGGGGTTCGCCTTCGCGCGCAATCCCCTTGGCTCCTTTCCTTTGAATAATCCTTAACTCGAAGGCCTTTGTGCGCAAAAGAACCCGCTTGCGCGCAATTGCCCCCGGGTGCGCACAATCCAGCCTGATTGCGCGCACCCCCCTTTTCAAAGTGGCCATTCGTTAGAGAATGAGCCGTTGCCCCCGCGTGCTACCCGAAGCCCGGTGCGCGCAATCTCAATCTTCCGCGCGCAAGGCGCTGGCCCAATTGCGCGCCAGCCCGCCATTTTTGCGCGCCGAACCGCGGTTTTGCGCGCAAAGCTCCTCTTTTGCGCGCAAACCGCCAGGGCCGCCCCCTTTGACCCCCTGAGGGTACCCGCCCGCGTGGCGCTCGATGATCTTCATCGCAGGTGCCCGCACCGTGCGTTGTCTTCCCGTGCAGCCTTCCAGGCTCGCGCGAAGTGACACGGACCCATCGGCGGCAATCTATCGTCCAAGCTACAAAGACGTTAAACTGTACAGCATTCGTCCAGCATGACGTTAAACTGTACATTCGTCCTGCATGACGCTAAACTGCACCACGTCCAGCATGATGTTAAACTGCACATTTGTCCAGCATGACGTTAAACTGCACATTCGTCCCGCATGACGCTAAACTGCATCCGTCCAACATGACGTTAAACTGTACTACGTCCAAGCTGCACGACGCTAAACTGCCTAGCCCCTATCGTCCGTGCTGCAAGACGTTAAACTGCCAAGCAGCTTCGTCCTCAGCACACGACGTTAAACTGTACTTCGTCCGGCAAGACGTTAAACCGTCCGCTTCGTCCTCAACACACGACGTTAAACTGTACTTCGTCCGGCAAGACGTTAAACCGTCAGCTTCGTCCTCAGCACACGACGTTAAACTGTACTTCGTCCGGCAAGACGTTAAACCGTCCGCTTCGTCCTCAACACACGACGTTAAACTGTACTTCGTCCGGCAAGACGTTAAACCGTCCGCTTCGTCCTCAACACACGACGTTAAACTGTACTTTGTCCGGCAAGACGTTAAACCGTCCGCTTCATCCTCAGCACACGACGTTAAACTGTACTTCGTCTGGCAAGACGCTAAACCGTCCGCATCACCCGATCCCGTGCCTCGCACGCAGGGTCCCCCCCGGTTTGGATGTGGCCCCACCCGCTCGTCTCTGCAGGGATGTCGGGATTGCCCCTCTTTAGGGACGATTTAATGGGAGCGGCTTTTCCCTACGGGGGTGGGGTATTACAAACCCCTAGTTTCTTGTGGGGGGCTGCACATGTGTATCTCCATTGCGCTCCCCCACTGCCGAAGCCAGTAGAGGGTGTGACTGGGATCGAGGTGTCTCCTACTTTCGGTCCAAGTCCCTTCCAACTGAGTTTTTCCGCATCCGGGCTGCCTCAAGTGCGTAAGTCCTGACAGAATGAACTACGTGGACTTTGATCCCTGTCTTCTACACAGGGTACGTAGGAAGCCTCCCTGAGGTTCAAGCCCACCACCTGGTCATCCCGGTCGTATTCACGTCGGTTCGTCCATCAGTGGACCCCTCCAGGGTTCACACTTGCGTCGATTCACCTATGAATCTGCCACTGTGGGAGACTGCCCGTGTGTATCTCCACTGTGCCTCCCCACAGCCCCTTTTTCCATTCCTCCTTTTATCGTCCAGCATGACGTGAAACTGTGATCCACCCGGCCGTTCCATCCCCCTCTGTGCGAGGTGATTCGGTTCAATCCTCCACCCGGCGGCCTCGACCCCTTTGTGAGTCGGCTTGCCGACGTCCAGCATGACGTTAAACTGTATATCCGAACTACGCTAACTTTGATCCGCACTAACGCGCGGTACGTAGGAAGCCCCTACGGGGTCCAAGCTCTTCACTCCATCATCCATCCCGATCCTTACCCGGGCCGCCACATCCCGGTGGGGTCATGCCATTTCATTCCACTCCACTTCTCTCGGGAAGCCGCCCATGCGCTGGCCCCAGCGTCGGAGGTTCCCCGCAAGGGGTTCCGTCATCTGATCCACTCTTCGTGTTGATCAGTCCGATGCCGTCCCCGCTGGACGTTAAACTCGCGGCATACCCCGTGTTAAACATGGGAAGCTGAGGAAAACCTCAGGAGACACAGTTCCCCGCACCCAGTGCGGGATGCCTCAGGCCATCATGCCTTCGAGAAGCCCTATTAGGGACGGAAGACAGACGTGCAGAGCCGCAGTGTTAAGACACGCCCCCAGCACCCAGAGCCACCCGGCCTCCTCACCGCAGGTTGCTGCCCCGACCGGACTCCTTGGAACGTCCGGGCGGAAGCAGCGTAATTAACCGGTGTCCATGAAGATATGGCACCGGGAATGAGATTCACGAACATTCTTAAGTCTATGAGGGAGACCCGGATTAGGCGACGAGTTCCGAGGAGACGTCCAAGGAAGGAGGAGCCGACATCCCATCATCCCGGTTTCGATCAAGGAGCAGACGCCCCTGAATAAGGGACGGATGCCGCCCGCCCTTGGAAAGCGGGACTGCGGGACCACAAGCCGCGCGCCTATCCCCTCGGGTCGACGGGTGCACGAGTGAACGCGTCCTGGCGGAACAGCGTAACCCGACGCACATCCGCACCGAAACAGAAAAATGGTGAACCCGACGTGAATCTCTTCTCCTCGATACGAAGACCGATGGCTTTCAGAGGTGTTGGAAGACCGGCATGTTGCCCGGCCAAGCATTCAGTCTTACCCGCCAGGGGCTGGGGAAGGGACATCGGGCACTCCGTCTCGCAACGTCGAGGGCCTGGGTTCCCCCCACGGAAGGCGTCGTGGAGCTAATGGTTGGTTGTCGATTCCTGTTTTCTGTCAGTGTTAACGGGTTTTTCTCCCTGCTTTCAGAAGTCAAGTCGCCCAATCCAGTGCCCGATCGCCACCCGCCCACTGGCGCAGGGGTAGGGGAAACACCGACGCGGCTACTCCGTGCGGTCCCGCCCGTTCCACAGTTGTCCCAGCAGCCGCAATTGCGGGACGACCACGCCCTCTCTCCCCCTCGGAGGTCATCCAGAGACGGGTGATCAACACCCTGGTGTGGAGATATGAGGAAGAGGGAGTCATCCCCACTAGGGACATGGCTCGCCTAGACCTTGAGGAGGCTGCATCTCGCCACCACCGCCGCCCCCGAGGGCCGCGCAGGGAGGCACCGCTGCCTACCTCAACGTCCAACCGCTTTGGGAGCTTATCCCCAGAGCGCTCCGACAACTCCTTCCCCTACGCGGATGAAGTGGAAGATGCCCGGGACTACCCCATCCGAGATCCGCTCCAGGGATCCACGATAAGGGCTCCCGCCAGGCCACGGCGACATCGCCGCCAGGCCTCTCAAGTCGAGGAACAGGCTCTCCACCTGCCCGCGCCGCTCATCCCGACTCGTCTGTCCCGACGCCAACGTCGGGCGCGAGCGGAAGAGGATGCCCACCTTGGGGCTCTAGTAACAGCGGCCGCATTGGCTCAAGCCACTGCTGGCTCCAACCACCAGGCCCCTGCGCATCCTGAGCAGGGGAACTTCTATGCCCGACCCGGATTGAGGCCCCGACCGCCCCAAAGGCAGGTTGGGTTGACTCTCCCGGTTGCTGGTACAGGCAATAGCCACCGCGGGCCACCTCGCGGTAGCACTGTTCGCCAACAGGGGCTACTCCGTGTGGCCGATCCAAGAGGCATGGGTCATCCCACCTTCCGATCTCGGCCCGGAGGCCTGCCCGGAATCATCTCCCCCCGCGTCCCCTTTGATATCTGTCCTGGTGCTCCTCACACCTTGGTTTCCAGTCCTCTTGGCCCCAGCGCCAGTGCGGCCGGAGGACGCCAGGACAGAGATCAGCCCTGCCCCGAAGAACCACCCAGGGGCAGGAAGGCAGGGCATCGACGCCGGGGGAAGAATGTTACGGAACTCCGGACAGAGATCCGACCGGTTCGCTTCTCTGATTCAGAGGCGGAGTATGATTCGGCGACAGAGCCCTTTCCCCAATCCCGCCAGTCAAGGGCAGGGGTAGGAATGCGGCACGTCAGCCTCGTGCTCCCCGAGAGCGAGATCGATGTGATCCCCGCTTCTCTCCGAAGGTATATCCGGAGTAACGAGGGCCTGGTAGACCCCCAAGGATCAAGCTTTCGGTTGGTACCGGCCCCCCCGGAAGTGCCTTCCGCCTCGATCGGAGAACCCGGAGACTTTTTCTGGGGGCCGACGGTCGAACCACGATCTGGTGCACCCTCGGCGAGCACCGACGCTACGGCAGGATGTTCGCTCGCCGGCCCGTCCTATCGTGATGTGGTAGCCAGGGCACCGCCACCCTCAGAGGGCGGCCCGGGATATGGAGGCCAATCGGCCTGCTCGCCGTATTCACCGCCGGCCAGCCCGTCGGCCCGGCGGCCCGCCTCGGCACCACTGCCGGTTCCCCGTCCGTTCCCAGCCATTGAAGAGGACCAAGGAGATCTGGGTCCCGAGTTTGAGTCGTGGAGCTTCTGGACCGTCCTTGCAGAGGGACACTTCCCTGAGAAGTTTTGCCCAGTCGCAGGACCGGACTTTGATGCACCCGAATCGCTCACCCCGGATGAGTTCGAATGCTTCCGCCGAACTCTCCGGGAGACTCGCTCCTGTCTTCACCGCCTACAAATGCCATACCCCGGGAGTCAAGCGCACCTGGAGGATATTGGTGAGCAGTGCCGTCAAATTGACCTGGCCATGCTCCCCGCGGTTCGGCACCCCGGGTCATTTGGGCACCACAAGGCCCTCCAACAACGATGCGTTGAGTGTTTTCAAGTACTCCGCAAAGTTATCGAGGAAGCCACTCCCCACGTGTATATCCGTGGATGGGGGCAGTACGCTGCCCTACGCTTCAGTGTGATTCGCCGGCAGCCCGATTCGCTGGGTGGCCCTGAGGGTATATCCCCAGGGACAGAAACGGTCAATATGGCTGACCTGTCGGGAGAGGGGAATGACTTGGAACTTCTCGATGGGGGCTTCCCCCCCCCCCCCCCCCCGAAGACAAGCCGTCGTCAGAGCCATCGGTGAGAGTCACTCGTCATCAGAGGAACCTCCTGGGGCTCCCCGCACCCACTGAAGCACTGACGTTGAGCCGAAACGTCAGCAAAGTAAAAGAGAACAGCGAGGCTATAAAGCACGCCGACCCATCTGCCTCCATGCAGAGGGCAGAGGAGGATCCCGAGAAGGCTACGCTACGTCAGCAGCTCGCCGAACAGAAGAAGCTGGTTGACCAGCTCCTCGCCGAGCGCGCTGCAGAACGGCGGCCTGACTACGGTGATCCTAGTCCAGGACAGCAGGGACCGGAACAACCGCTCCTCGACGAGACTCTCCCGGGCAACCGTGATTACGCCGTGTTCGCCGACAGGAGAGAGGCCATTGCCTACGGCAAGAGGGCGCGGTATGTTTCGCCACACCCTCCCGAGCGGCGTGACTACCTGAGAGACCCCGCTCGGGTTCCTCCCGCTGCCCCAAGGGCCGCTCCGCCCGCCATCCCACGAGCTTCCGAGTTCGACGACCTGGTCGACGACCCGATTGAAGGGCCATGCAATGCGCTCGTGGTTAGAGATCCTCGCCAGGACTGGAACCCATGTCCGGACGATCCGATGGCGGCGCTCATTGCCCGCTTGGAAGCCTTGGAGACTCGGCAAGTGGCAATCCCACCGGACGACAAGCCATACCCCGCATGGGTGGATGACATGCCGGCGCCTCCGGGATTCGGGAATCCCACTTTTGCCCCCTTCAACGGGGCTGGAGATCCGCCACAGCATTTAGCCCACTTCAACTCGAGGTGCGGGCCTATGTTGGGGACTCCGGCGCAGCAAGAGGCCGTTAAGCTTCGCTGCTTTGTCCAGACACTGGAAGGGCCAGCATTTGTCTGGTACAGCCAGCTCCCCGTCGGGTCGGTAACCAGCTGGGAGGACCTCCGTAGAAAGTTCCTCTACCAGTTCAGTTCCACGACCCGGAAGACAAGTATCGCAGACCTCTTCAAGTGAAAGCAGAGGCCTGATGAGCGAGTCGCGGACTTCGTCGCCCGATGGAAGGGTCTCACGTATTCCCTTGACATGCCATTGACTCAGGAGCAGTTGCTGACAATGTGCGTCGGGAACGTCAAGACCGAGCTGGTCCCTTCCCTGATCACTCAAAATTACCCCGGAGGGTTCAGGGACTTCTCAGACAAAGGTCAACGTCTTGAGGAAGCCCTGCAACAGGCCAGCCAGGCACACCCGCTGCCTCCTATGATTCCTGGAAGGAGAGCCAGCAGGGCTGAGCCCGCTGCTGTGGCCCAGATAGAGGCTCCCAGGCCGTTGGAGCTGCTGCCGGCGAGACCAGCTCCACAGCCTCACAGGAATCCGCCTCCACGGGCTCAGTTCCCGGCCCAGCAGCGGCAGCCTCAGAACCGGCCGGCCCCTCCGCGTAATGTACCGCCACAACCCAGGCGAGATAATCAGGGTCCACCTCCTCGGCAGGCCCCTCCAGCCCCTCGTCAAGACCACGCTCCCATGGGCCCGCGACACCTGACTTACTCATTCCATGAGGATCAGGTCCCCGGTAATTTTCGGAGCGCCCTGGAGCAGAGGATTGTGCGACTGCCTGAGTGTTGGAAGCCAGAGGAGGCACGTCTTACGAATAACCCCCGCTACTGCCCTTACCATCGGGCCCTGGGGCACACCATCCAACGGTGCTATGTGTTTAAGGACTGGCTCCAAGACCAGATTAACAACAATGTAATCAGGTTGGGCCCAGCTCCAGCACAGGTGGCGGGCGTGTTCGTGGGATCAGATGACGATAGTGGCAACGAGGACGAATGGCAGCTGGTCTCCGACCGCGGGTCCCAGAAGTATAAAAACTGGATGGCCTGAAAGACGATCATTCGCGCCATGGAATCATCCGTGCGCGCTTGAATCAGCCTGAGCCCCCAGAAGCTGCGGGTGCTGCTTCGGCATCGTCGTCCCAGCCTGCCTCTTCCAAGAGGAGAAAACGGCGGCAGCGCAAGAAGGAAGAGCGCGCCCCGCCAGTTCCGCCACTATCCCGCACTCTCGGCGATTTCATGCCCTCGGAGATGGGGATCCCTCCTCAGATCCGCCCCGTGGTGAATGATTCGTCCGATGACAGTATTGGGTACGCTTCGGTTAATACCGTCGAGCTGGTAAATCCCTTCTCGGTTCCCGACGTTGAAGAACACCAGGTGGACCTCCCTAGTGTCCCCGGTCGTCGCCACCGTCGGAAGAACCGCAGCAGCATGAGTCGCCGGGGCGCAGCAGTTGGTACCTCCAGCCAGGCCGTGCACGCCACTGAGACTAGGCAGCAGGCTCAAGATCGAGCTCAGCGTGCGCAGGCCCCCCATTCGGGGATGACGGATTCGCCTCCGCCACTGTTTGTGGTATGGGACCAGGCAGAACCGCCTCAGCCGCGTCGCGACCAGCTCCGCCCTGCCACGAGTCCATCCCGGCCTCCTGACCCCAGTACGGTGACCATTTCCAGGACTGCAGCCAATGAACAACGAGATGCGCCAAGTACCAATCGGCCGTCGATCCAACCGGTAAGGCCCGTCATGCTTCCAACCGCAGAGCAACCTCCTGTAACCAGGGGCTCGCGCTTGGCCAAAAAGTATGATGTCCTGAAGCACTTGGCTGACATCCCCGCAAGGCTCTCCATCCTTGAGGCTCTGCGCATGTCATCTGAGATGCGCGAGGCACTCGCTGAAGCCCTGAAAAGCCCCCTCCAGTTTGAGACAGAGGTTGCGGCTGCAGAGGCCTTTCACGCCAAAACGATCGAGGACGCCGAATGCCAGGCAGTTATCTCGTTCTCTGGTAAGGATGAAGACCCTCCTATACATGGTCACATTCGTCCGCTGTATGTTACCGGCCAGTTCAACGGCCTTGAAGTCCGGCGCTGTCTTGTCGACACGGGGTCCGGGATCAACCTGATTCCAACTCGGACGCTCCGGAGATTGGGGTTGTCTGAGGATGACTTGATCCCCTCCGACCTCAGGATCCAGGGGTATGACCGCACCGAGCAAACTCCGGTCGGCAAGATACGTTTGAAGACCCAGTTCAGTGACTTGGTTGCCAACACCGAATTCATGGTGGTCTCTCAGGACACTGCGTATAACGCATTGATGGGCAGGCCATGGCTCCACCTTCATGCGGTGGTTCCCTCGTCATACCACCAATGCCTCAAATACTCCTTTAATGGTCTAGTAGGCGTGCTTCAAGGAGATGCCTCTCCTTTTGCCTCATGTGAAGCCCGCTATCTGGACGCGGACTATTACAAGAGCAAGGATAAGCAGATCCTGGCAGGTGAGGTCGAGCCTGTCGCTGTTGCAAGTGATCCCTGGGCAAGTCTGGATGACGCTTACGTCCTCCCTGTTCAACGGTTGGACGTGGCCATGGTCTCGACGGCCCGCGAGTCTCCTGATGAGATGACCGCGACCGCCCGCGCCAGCACCAGTGGCCCAGCAGGATCTGGTAGCCCCAATGCAGTTGCCAACGCAGTCTCTCCCATGGACGATCCCTCCCCGAGTGGAGAGGACGTGGAAGATGCACCCCCAGCCTTTGAGGAGGGCGTCCCCGCCACGGTCGATGAGTTAATAAAGGTGAACCTTGGAACCGAGGCCGATCCAAGACCCACATTGGTCAGTGCCGCCATGCCCTCTGAGGAGCGGCAGCAGTATGTGGACTTTCTCAAGCAGCACCGTGATGTGTTCGCTTGGGGCTATGACGAGATGCCGGGGCTAGATCCTCAGGTAGCCGTCCACTGCCTTGGTCTCCCGGCGAACCATCACGGGTTCAAGCAGCCTCCCAGGAAGATGCACCCATCCCACGGTGCCATGGTTGAGGCCGAAGTTGACAAGCTTATCAAAGCCAACTTCGTGAGGGAAGTTCAGTACCCCAAATGGCTGGCCAACATTGTGCCGGTCTGGAAGAAGAACGGGCAGATTAGAGTCTGCATCGACTTCCGCGATCTCAACCGCCACTGTCCGAAGGATGATTTTCCCCTTCCAGTGACAGAGCTGTTGAATGACGCCACGGCAGGGTTCCAAGCCCTCTCCTTCATGGATGGATACTCCGGATATAACCAAATTCGGATGGCCCCTGAGGATGAGGAGTTCACTGCCTTCAGGGCCCCCCAAGGTACCTTTTGCTACCGGGTCATGCCTTTCAGCCTGAAGAATGCAGGTGCCACCTATCAACGGGCGATGCACCGCATATTCAAGCCAATCCTCGGCACACTGGTGGAATGCTACGTCGACGACTTGGTTGTCAAATCGCGCCAGCGTCAGGACCATCTCAAAGATCTTGAGAAAGTGTTCGGCTTCCTCCGGTCTCGCTGCCTGAAGATGAACCCGTTGAAGTGGGCCTTTGGGGTCACCTCCGGAAAGTTCCTTGGATTTTTGGTAAGATACCGGGGTATTGAGATCGACCCAGAGAAAATCAGGGCGATTAGCCAGATGCCTCCCCCAGGTACCATCCGGGAACTGCAAGGGTTCCAAGGCCACTTAGCCTATATACGCCGATTCATCGCGAATCTGGCCGGCAAGTGTAAGCCCTTTTCTCGGCTCATGAAGAAAGGTGCCACCTATGTATGGGATAAAGAGTGTCAGACCGCTTTCGAGGAAATCAAGCAGTACCTGCTGCAACCTCCGGTTCTGATGCCGCCTGTATCCGGAAAGCCGTTGGTCCTCTATGTGACAGCCCTGGAACGGTCCCTGGGTGCCCTTCTCGCCCAGAAGAACAACGAGGGAACAGAGAATAGCCTATACTACCTCAGTCGCATGCTCCTCGATGCGGAAGTCAGATATTCCCCCATTGAGAAGAGCTGCCTGGCGCTCGTATTTGCCATACATAAATTACGGCACTACTTGCAGCACCATGAGGTACAGTTGGTTTCTCGGGTAGACCCGTTGAAATATATCCTGAGCCGACCTATGTTGACTGGCCGTCTAGCGCGGTGGGCTGTGATTCTCCAGCAGTTCGACATCAGGTATGTGTCTCAGAAGGCCATCAAAGGGCAAGCGTTGGCAGACTTTCTGGCTGCTCACCCAACCTCCGCGGATCAGCCACTGGATCTAGGCTTTCCTGATGAGGCCATCCTCTCGGTCGATCGAGCCGGTCCATGCTGGCAGATGCACTTTGACGGTGCCTCCCGGAGCCCCACCGGTAGAAGACTCGATAATCCTAAGCTCAACAGAGTGGGCTTGGGCATCGTCTTCATTACCCCGGAGCAAGCCATGCTGCCATACTCTTTCCTGTTGTCAGAGGGCTGTACCAACAATGAGGCGGAATACCATGCCCTCATCACTGGCCTCGACTTAGCTCTCGAGATCGACGTGCCCCATCTGTGCATGAAAGGGGACTCCGAGCTGGTTGTTAAGAAGATCAATGGCGACTATGTTGTCAGGAAGCCGGAACTTGTTCCGTTGCTGGAGTGCACCCTCCTGCTGATGGCCCGGTTCCCTTCTCGGCCAGAAATTGTCCATATTCCCCGGGTCGCAGAACGGTCGAGCAGATGCTTTGGCCAGCCTTGCTGCGTCACTTGCGGAGCCTGAACAGGACAACCTGATCGTCCGCGTGACGCACCGCAGGCTCATCGCTCCTGTTATCCCGGAGGGAGATCGCGGCCCGTCGGTAAGTAATCTCACCGCGGTTGCCCCCATGCCCGGAGCCCCGAGTACCCCAGATATGACAGTCGGATCAGCCCCTGATTGGAGGACGCCTTTGGTTGAGTACCTCCAACATGGCATTCTTCCATCGGATCGGCCGAGCGCGAGCGAGTTCTACGCCGCGCATCGCAGTTTGTCCTCCAGAGCAGTCCCGGCCTGGAGCAGATCCTCTACAAACGCGGATTCGACGGTGTTCTCCTCCGTTGCCTTCAGGGAGTTGAGATCCCGCGAGTCATGCAAGAGGTTCATGCTGGTTCATGTGGTGCCCATCAGACCGGGCCGAAGCTGTCCCACCAGATTCGGAGGTTGGGATACTTTTGGCCCTCCATGATCCATGACTGCATCGAGTATGCCAGGAGGTGTCATGCGTGTCAGGTTCATGCGAACTTTGTGCATCGGCCGCCGGAGCCTCTCCATACCACTAGGTATTCCTGGCCCTTTGCAGTCTGGGGTCTGGACGTTGTGGGACCGTACCCACCGGCGACAGCTCGCCAGTGCCGGTTCATTCTGACCGCCACAGACTTCTTCTCCAAATGGGCAGAGGCGATTCCGCTCAGAGAGGTCAAATCCTGTTCGATCGCTGTCTTCGTGACCTCCAACATCATCTATCGATTTGGAGTGCCTCACGCTATCCTCACGGATAACAGAACCAATTTCCGAGCAGCCGAGTTGAAGAAGTTGTACGCCAAGTATAACATTCGCTCGAACCATACATCTCGCTATCATGCGCAGGCGAATGGACAGATCGAGGCGTTTAACAAAACCCTCTCTAACATTCTGCAAAAGATGGTTGGTCAGTACAAGAAGAGTTGGTCGGACAAGCTCCCCAACGCCCTCTGGGCTTATCGGACGACGACTCGCAATTCCACCGAGATGACCCCTTATTCCCTGGTGTATGGAGCTGAGGCCGTCCTGCCCATCGAGATCCAGTTACCATCCTTGCGCACTGCGGTCTATGACCAGCAAGCGCCGGACAGAGTTGCTGAAGCCCGTCTAGTCGAGTTGGAAGCACTGGATGAGAATAGACTTCGCGCTTTGCACAACTTGGAGAGGCATCAAAGCAGGATGGCTCGAGCTTTCAATAAGAAGGTTCGCCTCCGCTCCTTCCTGCAAGGTGATCTAGTGCTAGCCCTAAGAGCACCTATGATCCCCGGCAGGAAGCCGCCCAAGTTGGAGCCCAAGTGGGAGGGACCTTTTTTCATCCACAAGGTCTATCCCAATGGCGCGTACTCCCTGGAGACTATGGATGGTGAGCGTGTCACTCCTCCCACCAACGCTAGGTTCCTAAAGCAGTACTTTGCCTGAGTGTACAATCGTCCTGCATGACGCTAAACTGCACCACGTCCTGCACGACGTTAAACTGCATACGTCCAAGCTGCATGACGTTAAACTGCCTAGCATATCGTCCGCGCTGCAAGACGTTAAACTGCCAAGTGTTTCGTCCAACATGACGTTAAACTGTACCTCGTCCAAGCTACAAGACGTTAAACAGTTTAGCATCCGTCCAACACGACGTTAAACTGTACTATGTCCGAGCTACAAGACGTTAAACTGTTCAGCGTTCGTCCTGCAAGACGTTAAACTGCACCTCAAGAACTACGTGCGGCTTGATTCCCATCCTTATGGGATACGTAGGACCGCCTGGACATTCATGTTTCAGGCCCAGCCCCATCCTTTGGGAATTTCCATCCCATCTCGGGCCCTTGGCCCAGTTGCCTCTGGGTATGTGGCGTATGGTGTGGACGTGGGGTTATGCCCTCATTCACGTCGGTTTGCTCGCCACGCTGTACGCCCCCCACGTTTGGGGATGCCTTCTGCTCCCCCCTTTTCCTCTCTTTTCGTCCTGCATGACGTTAAACTGCACTTCAAGAACTACGTGCGGCTTGATTCCCATCCTTATGGGATACATAGGACCGCCTGGACATTCATGTTTCAGGCCCAGCCCCATTTCCCGGGAATCTCTATCCCGCGTTGGGCCTCTGGCCCAAGTTCCCCTCCTTTTTGTGCGAGGCGTATCGCGTGAGCGGGGGATTATGTCCTCATTTGCGTTGGTCTACTGGCCGCGCCGTACGCCTCCCCCCGTTTGTGGGACTACCTCACACCCCTCATCGCCCTGCATGACGTTAAACTGCCTCTCAAGAACTACGTATGGCTTGATTCCCATCCTTATGGGATACGTAGGACCGCCTGGACGCTTGTGTCTCAGGTCCAGCCCCGTCTCTTGGTTGATCACGGGGATCTGCCCTCTTTTGGTTGCTCTCAGGGTGAGTCCTCCGACCCTTTCCGGTGATCTGTTAACATGTTTTGGGTACTTCGGTCTATGACTCGTAGTGTCAGATTCAATCCCGACAAGTCCTGTGTTGCTTGTCGGTTCTCGCGCTTCCTCTTGTTTGAGCCTTCACTCAAAGGGATCCTCGTTAGCGGTTTGGGTATGATGCCTCAGTGCTCTCCCACCGTTCCGGGTCGATTTACCAGCGGGTCTTGGGCCGCAAATCGATATGAATCCTGCGATTGAGCGGTTGATGCTCGTTTGCTTGCCCCGTCTTAGGCTGACGCGATCGGATGTTGTGTTGCGAATGCGTCAGCAACATCCTTGATCGCCCTGTCGGCTCTTTCAGGCTCTGAACATTGGTTGCGCAGTCCTCATAACACTCCGACTTTGTGCGCTGTAGTGGAATCTCGACACTCTCTTCATACTGACCTTCAGTACACCTCTACACGTTAGGCAGACCAACCAGGGTAATGATGTCGTTCGAGGCTCCCATGATCTGAGCACCAAGGATATATGCGGATGTCCTCCCTAAGGGCCATGCGTAGCTGGACCCTCGTCCCCAAAAGGAGGAAAGAGTCGCTCGAACAATCGCGTTCTGGGCCCAGTATATCTGGAGGCTAGCATCTCTGCCCCTCGGGTGATGGACATACGCATGCCCCTATCCCGAGACTCTTCTCCTGGAATCGTGCGTGAACGCAGGGTTGGGTACGTTCCCACCTTCGCTGAGTTCGCCATATCGCAATACGCGGATTCCTCCATGGTCCGAACCACACGACCTTAAACTGTGTTGTCTGGTCCTACCACACGACCGTAAACTGTGATCGTCTTGGCCGCCCGACGAGAAACGGCACTGCATCGTGATGTTCTCCTCAGAGGACACTCACGTTGGGCGCTGGTTAATAACCACGTCATTCATCAATGCCTTTCATGGCTTGATTATTGTGGCGACGCCAGAGATTTCTCAATCACAGGCATGTCGCCGCACAAAGAAAAACCATTCATCTTTAAGGACAAACAAGAAATATCAAATGCCGCTCCTTCTGTGTGCGAGGGTCAGACCCGCACTCTTCCCCGCGCTGGTGCCCGATTGTGTTGCGCCGCGCTTCACGAACTACGTGTGGCTTGATTCTCATCCTTATGGGATACGTAGGAACGCCCGGATGTTTGAAACTCCGGGTCCAGCCCCCCACCTCTTAGAGATTCCCCCTTCTCTGGGGAATCCGCCGCCTTCAGGTCACCCTCAAGGCGTGTTCCCCAACCCCTTGCAGTGGTCCACCGGTGTCAAGAGTACTCTGGTTTATTGCCAGGAGCATTAGGATCCGCTTGGTCAGGTTTCCTCCATTTTCAGGCTTCGTGCTCCCTTTCATTCGGACCCATCACCTACGCCATGGGTGGAGCCCCCGTGAACGGTTCGGACACAATGCCTCAGTGCTCTCCCACCGACTCGGGCCGGTACCCCCAATGGCCTCGGGCAGCAAATCGATATGAATCCTGCGATTGAGCGGTCGATGCTCGTTTGCTGCCTCATTCCACCAACGGTTAGTGCGATATTGATGCTGCTTTTCCGCCACGGTCGGCAGTACTCCCATATCGTTACTCCGGTGCCCCCAGTCCTTGAGTGAATGGCCGCATGATTCACATTTTCCACCTCCCATTCTGACCAGGCGAAACCTCGACACTCTTGACGCTATCCCTCAGTGCGTCTTCGCATATCCAGGGGATAGGACCACGATGTGGCGTACTTTGAGCCCCATGGTCCGAGCTCTAAGACCTTAAACTAAGATCTCCTTATGGTCCGAGCTCTAAGACCTTAAACTAAGATCTCTCCTTATGGTCCGAGCTCTAAGACCTTAAACTAAGATCTCCCCTTATGGTCCGAGCTCTAAGACCTTAAACTAAGATCTCCCCTTATGGTCCGAGCTCTAAGACCTTAAAATAAGATCTCTCCTTATGGTCCGAGCTCTAAGACCTTAAACTAAGATCTCCGCTTATGGTCCGAGCTCTAAGACCTTAAACTAAGATCTCTCCTTATGGTCCGAGCTCTAAGACCTTAAACTAAGATATCTCTTATGGTCCGAGCTCTAAGACCTTAAACTAAGATCTACCCCTACGGTCCGAGCTCCTCGACCTTAAACTAAGATCTCCCCAAACGGGGTTCTGCGTCCCGCATGACGTTAAACTGCACTTTCAGAACTACGTGTGGCTTGATCTCCAGCCTGATGGAGTACGTAGGAACGCCCGGGCATCTCGACTCGGGTCCAGCCTCAGGGATCGCTAAGTCCCGCCCCTCCTCGTCGCCGGCCGTCTGGCCTGACTTCAGGTAGAGTGGTGCAGTCGTAATATTCTCCCCGATTCAGCTCAGGATGCCCATCACAATGATGGGAAGTGACAGTTTCCTCGTCAAAGAGGTTCTGTCTGAGGATTGGGGTGATTCACGGCCAGATTAGTGCATCCGCCTAATACTCTTTCCCCACGGTGGCGCAATTTTGTGAGCGTTGGATTCTATCCGAACAAATCGTCACTTCGCCTCACGCTTCGCATGCCCTGTTGATCTGGATCTCCACCCTTGTGTCTGAAGGAACCCCCAAAGCGGTATTCATGATGACATGTGGTCCGCCTCCTCCAATATGAATAATGACCTGCGGTCCGTCTATTGTAGTTGTTATGGTCGATCCACTGTCCGCCTACCGTCTTGGGCATTTCCTGGAAGGCCGACCGTTGTGGATGTCTGGATTCGGGACACGCGATTCACCCTTTCTCATTTCCCTATGTTCGGATAAAATCTCAACGCCCCTGGCATTGTCCCACTCGCGTGTTGGAACAAATTGGGGGGATGATACATTGATTAGGCTTGAGGTCTCCTTTCTTAGGAATGACCTCCCTCATTTCTCCAGAAATCCAGGCCCAATTATGGATGCCTGAAGCTTGGTTAACGCTCCTGCGAGACAATTTGTGATTGAGCATGTTAAACCAAAAGACGCAGATAAATATGGTGATTCATACAAATGGATCAAAGTAGCGGAAGCAAATGTTCTGGGAATGGCAAAAAACAAAGCCCCTAGGGATCAGCATGCTGGATAAGTCTTTCTAACGCTGCTACCCTTTGGCTGGCGGCCTCCAGAGCTGCTTCTCGATCTCTGCGTGCCCTCTCCTCGTCGGCGGTCGCAGCACGCAGTTCGTCGATTCTGGCCTGTGCACGCTCCCGCTCGACTTGAATTGTGACCATTTGTTGGCCCGCCTCCGCCAGCTGTACCTGGGCGTCAACCAGCTGGGCTACTAGTTGCTCCACAAGCTCGGTGCATGTTGCGACGAAGGCCTCCTTCTCTGCCGCATACCCTTCGAGACGCCGGACTTCCTGCTCCGCCGCGAGGAGCGCCCGCGTGCTCTCCGACATGTCACGACTTTGTGCGACGTCGGCACACTGGCGGATCTCGCGCATCTTCTCGGCCATGAAATCACGGACCGTCAGATGGAGGCGTTGAGCATCAGCTCCCCCGGCACACAGGAAGCGCAGCCAGGTTTGAAGTGATCCCATGCGCCCCAGCCACTCCGACGGGTCTCGCTTGAGGAAGCGCTGGATGCACTTCCACCCCCTTCGGCGCGCTATCCGGCTCTCCTCGACCACCTCCGCGTCCGAGTCATCCATCTCCTCGGGGTCAGCAGGCCGGTAGGAAGGGAAGGCAGCCAGCAGGTCTGCTGCAGGGTCCGCCCCTGGGATGTCCTCACGGGGGATAGGTTCCCCAACATCTGGGCGACCTTCTTCTCTCTCCCCAGCGGCGCTGACACCCTCGTCAGCCCCCGACATCTCTCCGACGGCAGCACCACCGACGTCCGTAGCCCCCTGATCAACAGTTGGTGGGGCCGGCTTGGTTTGGGAAGTCTGTTCCGGAGCAGGCGGCATGTCCACCACTGGTCCACTCGTAGATGGCCCGGGTTCGGCAACCCGACGAGCCTCCAGTCCTGGGATCACTGCGCAAGGCATGCCGTGGTTAGTCACGGATCGTCAATGGCAAGCACCAGCAGTAAAGTAAGGAGACTTACGGGGGTTCAAAGCGTCATCTTCCGCTGCCCCGGCCGCCGCAGGAACAGTTGCATCAGGGGACCCCTCAGCGCTTGTCAGTTCAATGATGGGCGTCTGGCCCCCGCCTTGTCCTGCCGGCGCCTCTCCTACTCCCGCTGAGGACGCTTGACCAACATCCGTGTGCTCCTGAGAGAGGTGGAGAAATGGGTTAGAAGCTGCATAAGAGGATGGATGAAGCAGGTTGAGTAGGGATAGAAGCGGACCTCGAGGAGCTCAGTAAAATCAACATTGTCAGAGTCGGCCACCTCGCCGCTCTCCCGCGGGCTCCCCCGATGGGACCTTCCCTCGGAGCCTTCATCCTCCCCCATCTCCTCCTCCTCCTCGGAGTCGTTACTGTCATCTTCTCCCGGCGGCATCTGTTCTAGAGCGGGCTCGAGACCGAGCATCACCTTCACCAGAAGGGATGGCTCCGCACGCTGACCACATTGGCACGCATACTCGTCCATGGCCGTCAGATATGCATACTGCCGGTTGAAGTCCACCCTGTCGGCGATCTGGAGGCGTCCGACCTCTGGCAGATAGATTCCTTCTCTGAGTATCTTTCGCCAGATGACGTCGGTCCCCAGTGACTGCCGCAGGGTCATCCAGGCCGACCACAGCGCCGGGAAGACTGCATCGTGGGAGGGTTCGAGCAGACTCCTTACTTGCTTCCCAGGCCGCTCTTCGACCACCGCACGCGCCCCCTCTCTGGGCGCCGAGGTCGTAGCGGCAGCCTGCGATGTACCCGCCGCCGAAGTCCCTGCTCGCGCCGGCTCCGCCGCTTGGCGCGCCTCCGTTCTCCCCCGTGTGGCGGCGCCTCGCCTCCTTCCTTGACGCCCGGTCTCCGCACGGGTGACCTCGAGCCGCCGCACTGGCTTCCGTAGAAGCCCCTCGGGGTACGCGATGGGCCAATGTTCGGCGTACTCAGTTGCCAAGCCTGCGTCAACTCCGGTAGGAGGGAGAGTGATGACGTCGCCAGAGCCGAAAGCGGCAAACATCAGCCACATCTGACGAAGGACGCCAGGGTTCGTCTCCTCCCGGACAGCCGTGAATACCCTCTTCGGCATCCGTTGAAGGCACCCGAACTGCCTGGCGAACCGGGTTGGCACGTAAGGCTCGCAGATCACCTTCCCGTCGATCCGAGCCACGAGCACCCCGCCCCGCATGTTCAGGAAGTACTCGTGCTTCTCCAGCGGACCCTTCCCGTTGTCGATCATTTGGCCAACGGGAGTGGGGAACGGGATGAAGTTGAAATTGGCATGATTGCCAATCCGAATCCTCACGCCCTCCTCACTTAGGGTCATCGGAGCGACCCCCGCAATGTTCAACAGGGAGGGTCGCAGGCCGTTGCCCGGAGGAATGATGGCGTTCGGAAACGTGTACCCACCAAGGTGAGCAGCCACCCAGCCGTGGAAGAATTGGAAGGGCCCACAGATCCTTCGTGGTGACCCCCCTCGTGAGATGCATCCCAGGATGGCATACAGCTTCGCCAACACTGGGACCCTGAGGTTGTATCTCTTGTTGGCGGCCATAGCGCCCGCCATCGCCAGTGTCGCCGGGCGAACACCCATTCTCGCATCCCGCACCGGCAGGAGCCACCCACTCAGAAAGGCGGCCAGGAACGCCGCGTACCGGACATTTGGGTCCCGGGCCTCGATGACGCGATACCCCCATGAGTGGTAGTCGCCCGTCTCCAAGACCCGCCAGTACGACCCGTTCCGGCTCCTCTGAGCCGCGGTTGGGCACCGCTTCCCCCTGCCTGGCATCTTGACCGCCGGGTCATGCTCCAAGAACTGGCCGAACCACTCCTTGTAGGCTATGTCCTTCTGGAAGTCCTTGATCCCGAGCCGCTGCGTAGCCAGGTCAAGTAGATGCCAGGTCAGAATGGGAGTCCGTGACCTGTCCTCCCAGGTGTTCTTCGGTGGCAGGAACTCATCGTACTGGTAACCCTCCAGCGGGATACCTCCGATGCAGTGGATGTCCCACAGACCGATGCCGACCTCCCCATGGTGAAGATGGAAGGTGTTGGTATCCGGGGACCATCGGGTGAACAGCTCCGGCCCGAGCTCGGACTGCTGGTAGAAATGGAACTGCGACGTCCACACCGCCTCAAACAGGCCGATGTACCGCAGCTCCTCCGTGAAGTGATCGCAAGTGTGGCGTACCCAGAACGCCCCGGCCCACTCGCTGGTGAAATTGCCCCCAGACCGCAAGTCCCAGTCCTTCAGCCAGCCCTTGGTGTCGTCCATGACGCTCTGGCGATATATGCTCGAGTAGAGGGCTGGAGAGTTCTCCGCAGTAGGCTCACTGCCGACGATGGTTCGCGTCCTCAGGTTCAGGACATAGACAGCCAAGTGTCTGGTCTCCCTGGCAGGATGCCCATTGTTGGTGATGTTATAGCGGAGAAGCTCGTCCTCCCGGGTCACCCAGGTCCGCGGCGCATCAATCTCGAACCCTTGCACCGGAACCTCATCTAGGATGCCGAAGTTCCAGAGCGGCAGGTTGTCCGACAGCGGATATGTCTTCTGGGCCGGCGTCAGCAAGTCGAACAAGGATTGATTGTTGGGAACAATCTCCTTGGCTCCGTAAACCTCCTCGTTCGCCGCCATCTCTGCTCTGCGAATGGCGGCATCCCCCTCATTTCCTTGATGTGCGGCCATCTCAGAAGCTCCGGGAGTCGTGCGGGTAAAGGGATGAAGCATGCGGGATCGGACGAGGCTGGTAGAGAAGTTTGAAGGTTGGCGCGCAATCCAAGCGGACGGCGCGCAATTGGGAAGAATGTCGCGCAAAGTTCCGGGTTTTCGCGCAAAGACAGGCGAATTCCGGACGGTTTTGCGCGCCGATCGAGCGAATTTCGCGACCGGAAAAGGCAATTTCGCGCACGAGAGCGTTGGAGCTTATCGCGCGGAAGGCCTGAGTACGGAACGCGGGACCCAGGGCCCCTATTTATAGGCGAGGCCGGGGTCCGCGCTGCGCGGAAAGCGCTTTGCGCGACCGCAGCGGCGAATTTCACGCCCGGCGCCCCTTTTTTGCGCGCCTAAGTCCCGCGCGGCCCAGGACTTCGGCATTCCGGCGTCTCCCTCGGAACCCGATCGTTGCGACCTCTCGCCGATCAGATTCCGAGGGGGGGCTTTTGTGGACGCCGGAAAAGTCCGTTGTTCCCAAACGAAGCTCCGGATGTGGAAAGCGAAGTGATATTTGGAGTCAGAGGCACGTTCCGGAGGGCCCGGAGGACTTGCGCGAAATTTCAGAGGCCCGCGCGCAAAGTTGAGTCGCGGCGCGCAAACCTCCCGGGATGCGCGCAATGCGCTGGGCCGGCGCGCTATTTTGCGCGCCCGTGGCCTGCGCGACTCCCTTGCGCGCCGAGTCCTGATTCCGCGCCCGCGAAGAGAATTCCGCGCCCGAGACCGGATTCCGCGCCCGGGGTTGCCTATAAATATAAGGCGACCCCCGACGTTTTGAAGGTGGCCAGAATCCGAAGCGGCGCTCGTTCGCGCAATCCAACCCCTTCCGCGCGCAATGCCGATCTTCAGGTAACCTCCTTTCTTTCGCGCAAAAGAGCCTTGGGGTTCGCCTTCGCGCGCAATCCCCTTGGCTCCTTTCCTTTGAATAATCCTTAACCCGAAGGCCTTTGCGCGCAAAAGAACCCGCTTGCGCGCAATTGCCCCCGGGTGCGCGCAATCCAGCCCGATTGCGCGCACCCCCCTTTTCAAAGTGGCCATTCGTTAGAGAATGATCCGTTGCCCCCGCGTGCTACCCGAAGCCCGGTGCGCGCAATCTCAATCTTCCGCGCGCAAGGCGCTGGCCCAATTGCGCGCCAGCCCGCCATTTTTGCGCGCCGACCCGCGGTTTTGCGCGCAAAGCTCCTCTTTTGCGCGCAAACCGCCAGGGCCGCCCCCTTTGACCCCCTGAGGGTACCCGCCCGCGTGGCGCCCGATGATCTTCATCGCAGGTGCCCGCACCGTGCGTTGTCTTCCCGTGCAGCCTTCCAGGCTCGCACGAAGTGACACGGACCCATCGGCGGCAATCTATCGTCCAAGCTACAAAGACATCAAACTGTACAGCATTCGTCCAGCATGACGTTAAACTGCACATTCGTCCTGCATGACGCTAAACTGCACCACGTCCAGCATGACGTTAAACTACACATTTGTCCAGCATGACGTTAAACTGCACATTCGTCCCGCATGACGCTAAACTGCATCCGTCCAACATGACGTTAAACTATACTACGTCCAAGCTGCATGACGCTAAACTGCCTAGCCCCTATCGTCCGTGCTGCAAGACGTTAAACTGCCAAGCAGCTTCGTCCTCAGCACACGACGTTAACTGTACTTCGTCCGGCAAGACGTTAAACCGTCCGCTTCGTCCTCAACACACGACGTTAAACTGTACTTCGTCCGGCAAGACGTTAAACCGTCAGCTTCGTCCTCAGCACATGACGTTAAACTGTACTTCGTCCGGCAAGACGTTAAACCGTCCACTTCGTCCTCAACACACGACGTTAAACTGTACTTCGTCCGGCAAGACGTTAAACCGTCCGCTTCGTCCTCAACACACGACATTAAACTGTACTTCGTCCGGCAAGACGTTAAACCGTCCGCTTCGTCCTCAGCACACGACGTTAAACTGTACTTCGTCTGGCAAGACGCTAAACCGTCCGCATCACCCGATCCCGTGCCTCGCACGCAGGGTCCCCCTCGGTTTGGATGTGGCCCCCACCCGCTCATCTCTGCAGGGATGCCGGGATTGCCCCTCTTTAGGGACGATTTAATGGGAGCGGCTTTTCCCTACGGGGGTGGGGTATTACAAACCCCTAGTTTCTTGTGGGGGTCTGCACATGTGTATCTCCATTGCGCTCCCCCACTGCCGAAGCCAGTAGAGGGTGTGAATGGGATCGAGGTGTCTCCTACTTTCGGTCCAAGTCCCTTCCAACTGAGTTTTTCCGCATCCGGGCTGCCTCAAGTGCGTAAGTCCTGACAGAATGAACTACGTGGACTTTGATCCCTGTCTTCTACACAGGGTACGTAGGAAGCCTCCCTGAGGTTCAAGCCCACCACCTGGTCGTCCCGGTCGTATTCACGTCGGTTCGTCCATCAGTGGACCCCTCTAGGGTTCACACTTGCGTCGATCCACCTATGAATCCGCCACTGTGGGAGACTGCCCGTGTGTATCTCCACTGTGCCTCCCCACAGCCCCTTTTTCCATTCCTCCTTTTATCGTCCAGCATGACGTGAAACTGTGATCCACCCGGCCGTTCCATCCCCCTCTGTGCGAGGTGGTTCGGTTCAATCCTCCGCCCGGCGGCCTCGACCCCTTCGTGAGTCGGCTTGCCGACGTCCAGCATGACGTTAAACTGTATATCCGAACTACGCTGACTTTGATCCGCGCTAACGCGCTGTACGTAGGAAGCCCCTACGGGGTCCAAGCTCTTCACTCCATCATCCATCCTGATCCTTACACGGGCCGCCACATCCCGGTGGGGTCATGCCATTTCATTCCACTCCACTTCTCTCGGGAGGCCGCCCATGCACTGGCCCCAGCGTCGGAGGTTCCCCGAAAGGGGTTCCGTCATCTGATCCACTCTTCATGTTGATCAGTCCGATGCCATCCCCGCTGGACGTTAAACTCGCGGCATACCCCGTGTTAAACATGGGAAGCTGAGGAAAACCTCAGGAGACACAGTTCCCCGCACCCAGTGCGGGATGCCTCAGGCCATCATGCCTTCGAGAAGCCCTATTAGGGACGGAAGACAGACGTCCAGAGCCGCAGTGTTAAGACACGCCCCCAGCACCCAGAGCCACCCGGCCTCCTCACCGCAGGTTGCTGCCCCGACCGGACTCCTTGGAACGTCCGGGCGGAAGCAGCGTAATTAACCGGTGTCCATGAAGATATGGCGCCAGAACGAGATTCACGAACATTCTTAAGTCTATGAGGGAGACCCGGATTAGGCGACGAGTTCCGAGGAGACGTCCAAGGAAGGAGGAGCCGACATCCCATCATCCCGGTTTCGATCAAGGAGCAGACGCCCCTGAATAAGGGACGGATGCCGCCCGCCCTTGGAAAGCGGGACTGCGGGACCACAAGCCGCGCGCCTATCCCCTTGGGTCGACGGGTGCACGCGCGAACGCGTCCTGGCGGAACAGCGTAACCCGACGCACATCTGCACCGAAACACTCCCAGTCTTGAGAAATTTTCACTTATTGAGGGGGAGAATATCCCCCAATATAGAATCTATGGAAGTCCATAATCTGATTGATCCATGCTCAGTGGATACATGGTATAAATTCCCCAGTTCTTTTGATGTGACTGATTCCCAGGAAGTCTCAGTTCAAAGAAATGATCTCTCTACTTAGTTTCATTTGAAACTGGCATATTCTTTTGAATATATCTCTTCCACGGAACATGAGCTTCTCTAAACATCTATACTAGATCCTTCTCAAGAACCTCCAAACTTGGGGAATAAGGTTGATCTGAAATCATTTGGAGCTACCCTATTAGATGAAGTTGAGAAACTCATGAATACCCAACCTGCTCCTGTAACAAATTTTAGTGAGAGTGATGTGGCCCTATTGTTGGAAAACGTAATATGAATGATTCAGCCAAATATTCTTCATGAGATTTATGAAGTCATAGTTGAGAAAAAATAGCTCAATGATGAAGTAAAAACTCTCAAAAGTATGGTTGAAGAAATGTAGAGAGTGATAACCTCAAGACCAGAATCTGTTTCTTATCCTATTGAGGATATTGTTAGTCAGACCCCATATGATGTGGCTTCACTGATTCAACCCAATATAACTTACTTAGATGAAAAGGTATCTAAAAGAAACAAGAATATTGTTCAAGAGATGTGTGATCTTGTTATTGGTTTTAACAAGTTTACTGATGAGTATAAAGGTTATCTCCAGGAAGTTCTAAATCAACTAAAATCTCTTACCTTGGCAGTCACTACATCTCGTACTTCTAGACAATCATCTCAACCTTCTTTAGACAGCAATATACTATGAATAGTTGTCAAAGAAGAACTTCAATCTGTGCTTAGTGGCTTTGACAAGGAATCAATATCTCTAATTATCAATAATTTTGATAGAGTTCTTGATTTGGTGAGAATTCATTCCATGATTTCCAATGATGCTCAATAATAAATTTCTAAGAAGGCAGACTTATACTTCAATCTTATCTTCTATATAAATGACATGACCAAACACTTCAAGTACCTTGTGGAGAATATGAGGATCCCTCTTGTAACTCAAGATTTCAAAACCCAAGTCCAAAAACTCAAAGATTTCACTCTTTTATTGTATAGGATTATGGAGAAAAATGATGACTTTGAGAAAGCTATGCAGTATAGTGGTGATATCATTGTCAACTTCAACCTTCTTTTGAGGCCTTACCTTCATGTCCAGAGTATTATAATTGTTGGACTCCTAATGTGTTAATCATGTTTTAATGATCACAAATCCTATTACTGTTAATTAATCTCAATCTTCATTACACATCTTGATAATGCTCTTCAATCTCAATAATAACTACACATCATGTTTTAATGATAACAAATCTTATGGATTTTAATTACTCTCTTTATTATTCACAAGTCTTATGCATGATCACAAATCTCACACATATTATCAAGCCTTTATATTTATGATTCATGTTCTCTTACTCTCTAATGATTACACTTAATCCATATTTTTCATATTACTATCTAAGTCCAAATACAGATATTTTTCTAAGTATGGACACACCGTGAAGGACTCACCGTGACACAGACACCATGACCCAGACACCGTGACCTAGACACCATGACCCAGACACCGTGAACCAGACACTGTGAAGGACAAACCGTGATCCAGTCACCGTGAGCTACACACCGTGACATGGATATACCGTGAAGCTCATACCGTGAACCTCATACCGTGAACCTCATACCGTGAAGACTATACCGTGAAGAATACACCGTTTACTTAATCGCTGTTACACTGTTTCGTAACTTTTTTTTCAATATTATTTTAATAATGCTAATGGTCATATTTGATGTTTTTAATGCAATTATTGTTATTTAATGATAGTTGTTGGCATGTCAGGAAACTGTATCTTGTACCTATGAAATGGGAGTCATTCCTACTGCCAGAACTCGTGGAATATAAGGAATTTTGAGATGCAGTACACGTGTGGCGTGCAAGTGTGAATATACAACAAGAAGAACTTACATACAACTGAGAGCACTGTGCTGAACGAGAAGAACAATCTTGAGAAAGAAAGAGATTGCAAGACTTTCACAGAACTCTTATGAATGCAATCCAACACCACTGAAGAACACACGACGAATCAAGAGATCATTTTCATTCCTGTAGAATACAAGCTGAACTACAACACTCTCTTTTTCAATATAAATACCAAAGAATGACTCAGAAGCAATCCTGCTGAATCCAACGAGTCCAGAGCTGCATTGATAATCAATAGAGCTTTCTAAACTCCTATCTATTCTCTCTATGTAATTTTTTTATTAACTTTTCAGCAGTGTGGTGTACTCTGTATTTCATATACACCCACTGTCTTCTGTACTGAACTGGTGGATATTAAAATCCTCACTCCAAATCTCTTAACTCTTGTTTACCCACGTCAACTGTGGAAGCGTTTCTTGTGTGGCCTGGTCTTTGTTTTGTTTCCCACGAAGAACAGTGGTAGTGGTCTCGGCGTAGCCCTGACAGTTTTTTAAACTATTTTTAACCCCGATCTAGGGTGTGGATCAAATTTATATAAATTTGAGAGGACAAAGTCTCGGCTTGAGACTGAACCTCTTGTTATATCTGTTGTGCATCTTTAGTTTAAGTTCAAAGTATACTACATATATCTTATTTATTCCACTACTATTACTTTGAAATACAAAACTATTTTAATCTACTTTGAATGTTAAATTATCAAGTGTTTACACTTATTGTAAATTATTAGGTTAGTTTCAAAAGTTAGTTTGATCTTTTCGTTAAATTAACTGAGACCTAATCAACCTTTGAGATGCTAAGTGAACATTTACAATCTGTATAAATTCACTACAGTTTAACTTATTTTATAAATCGGGGGATTTTAAATAGACAATATTTTAACACAAATTTTAATTGGAACTCAATTCACCGCCTCTTTTGTATCCACTCCGACCAACATTTTGAATCAACGGTTTTGTTTTTGTTTAAGGACTTTTTAAATAATCTATTTTTTCAACTGTGATTTTAGGCCCACCTTTAAAGATCTTAAATTTCTGTTAGTTTTAAATTTTATCTCATTAAATTATCTTTCTAAAATCTAGTTATGGATAATAGACTAGAGGGTGTTTCTACTAACAGGCCACCTTTCTTCAATGGTACAAATTATGCTCAGTGGAAACATAAAATGAAAATTCATTTAGAAAGCATGGGTTTTGATATCTTGACGGCTATAGGGTCACAATATAAAATTCTTAAAACTGAAAGAGTAACTTGTGATGAACTTAAAAAGACTGCCAACAATAATAATTGTAAAGCCATGAATGCCCTGTACTGTGATCTAGAAGATGAGGAGTTTAACAGAATTTCTACTTGAAAAACTGCTTTTGAAATATGGGATACTTTGGGTGTTTCTCAAGAAGGAACAACCAATGTTAAATAAATGTGATTAAATACTTATACTATTAAATATGATAATTTTAAAATGATGACTGATGAACCTATTTCTAATATGTATCTCAGGTTTAATGAGATAGTCAATAAATTGAATTCACTTGGAAAGGCTGTTCCAGCAAAGGAACAAATTATGAGAATCTTGAGATGTTTACCAGACTGATGGAGAGGCACATCTATTTCAATCAGAGAGTCATGTGACATTGCTGCTCTACCTGTCAAAGAACTCATTGGATAGCTTATGATGTATGAGGAAGAACTCAAGGTGAATAAAGAGGAATATGATGAACCCAAGAGAAAATTTGTGGCTTTCAAGACTACTGCTTCAATGAATAAGGACAAAGAAGAAGCTCAAATACAAACTGACAGTTCAACCAGTATAAATTCAGACTCTGATAGTGATGCTGAAGTGGATTAGATAGCTAGAAAGTTTAAGAAATTTTATAGGAAGATGAAATTTTTCAGAAAATTAAATTACAAAGGAAAGTATGACAATAAGGGACATTGGAAGAAGGATTGGGAAAATCCAGATAAAAGTGATGAAGTTGTTTGCTATGAGTGAAAATGGAAAGGACACAATAAAGAAGACTTCCCAAAGCTAAAATTCAAGAAGAAATATGATTACAAGGACAGTAGGCAAAAAAAGGCTATGAAGGATACCTGGAGTGCTTCTGAAGACAGTACATGTGAATATGAAATTTCTGATTTTGAAATAAATCATGCCAACATGTGTTTCGTGACAAACATATCTGAGGTAACCTCGGATACTCTTGTTTTAAATTATTTTTATGCTGGAGATGATGAAGAATCTGAAGCTGATTCTGAGAACATGACTAGTGGGGAATTATTTGAATACTATAATATGCTGGAAGAAACATTAAATGAACTTAAGGATAAATACAAATCATTAATGAAACAGTATTCTCTCACTATTATTGTTAAAACCGAACTTACTATTGAAAAGGTGAAAAATGCTCAACTGATAAAGGAGAACACTGAACAGAAAATTTCTAATGAGCAACTTAGAAAAGACTTAGATAAATTCACAAATGGAAAAGATACACTAACTGAAACACTAGGAAATCAGGTTGCGCCAAAATACACTACTGGAATAGGCTAAAAACCTGGACAGAGATAGATTACTAAGAATAGATTTATTCCTAAATCTGGACATAATACTGCTAGTTCTAGTTCTGTACATTCATATGCTTTAACTATTTATTCATATAGTTATAAATAAAATAGAGTTTATCTTTCAAAATCTTTTGATTCTATAAATTATATGAGACACATAAGACAAATGTGAGTACCAAAAGCTTTGATTGCTAACCTGTCTGGACCCAAGAAGATCTGGGTACCAAAATCATTTCCTATCTAAATCTGTTTTATAGGAAACCTTCTTGAAGAGTTCGCACAAGAAGACATGGTATTTGGGTAGTGTATGTTCAAGACATATGTCTGGGGATTACTCATGCTTCAAGAGTTTAATAAAGTTTGATGGAGGTCATGTCACCTTTGGTGATAATTCTAAAGGAATGATCATCGGCCAATGCCAAATTGGTAACACTAATTCAGTTTTAATCTCTAATGTTTTATTTTTTTATAGACTTAAATATAATATTTTAAGTATTTCTCAATTATGTGATAATGATTTTTATGTCAAATTTGAAAATGATTCTTGTAATGTTTTTAATTCTAAAAATGTTTTAGTATTTTCTGCTCTAAGAAATGAAAATGTTTATGCTATTGATTTAAATTCCTTAGCTACGTAAAATGTTACCTATTTAAATGCTTTTCATAAAGTGTCCAGGTTATGGCATAGAAGATTAGGGCACAGCAATATACACTCACTTAGAAAACAAACTACGAAGAACATAGTTAGAGACCTACCTAAACTTGAGTTTCCAAATGATAAAGTTTGTAATCCTTATCAAAAGTGAAAGCAACATAAGGTTTCTTTTAAATCAAAGACAAACGTTTCAACTTCTCAACCTCTTGAGTTGGATCACATGGATTTGTTTGGACCATCTAGAGTTTCTAGCTTAAATGGGAAGCACTATGTCTATTTCCTAGTAGATGATTTTTCTAGATATACATGGGTATACTTCTTAGCTCACAAAAGTGAAGCTTGTTCTTACTTTGTTAAGTACTCAAAATCTGTAGAAAATCATAGTGGACTTAAGATTAAAACCCTAAGAAGTGATCATTTCTGTGTGTTTGAGAATCATGAGTTTGAATCCTACTGCATGCATAATGGCTATATTCATAACTTTTATTCTCCTAGTACACCTCAGTAAAATGGTGTATTAGAAAGAAGAAACAGAACCCTGTAAGAAATTTCTAGAACTATGCTTAATGAATATAACCTACCTATTTACATTTGGGCTGAAGCTATGAATACAACTTGTTATAATATTAGTACAGCCTTAATTAGACCTGTTCTTAAAAATACCCCATATGAGTTGTGGAACAATAGAAAACCTAAAGTTAGTTACTTTAGAGTCGTTGGCTGAAAAGTCTTCATTCTCAATCTAAAATATAGTCTTGATAAGTTTGCTTCTAAGAGTGATGAAGGAATATTTTTAGGATATTCTTTAACCATCAAGGCTTATAGAGTTTTCAATAAAATAACCAAGTGTGTGGAAGAATCTATTCACATCAAATTTGATGAAACTAATCCTCATGAGCCTAAAACCTCCCTTGAAGATCTTGAAGAAGATTTATCTGTTCTGGACCTTAATGAAAAATCTAATGAACTTGATATAAAGACAACCAGTTCTGAACTTATTCTAGAATCTGCTCCTAATGAACCGAAACCTAGAGAAGGACCTGAAATTTATTGTCCTACCTTTACTTGATCATCTAGAATTCTAAAGAATCATTTTTAGATGATGTTGTAGGAAATCTTGATAGAGGGACACAGACTAGAGCTTCTCTTAGAAATCAGGTTGAACATCAAGCCTTCTTGTCACAACATGAACCTAAAAACATTGATGATTCTATTAATGATGAATTTTGGTTAATTTCTATGCAATAAGAACTCAATCAATTTGAAATAAATAAAGTTTGGAATCTTGTTGAAAGTCCTAAGGACACTTTCATAATAGGAACTAAATGGTTGTTTAGAAATAAAGTAGATGAATCTGGAAATGTAGTCAGAAATAAATCTAGGCTAGTTGCACAAGGCTATAGTCAAGAAGAATGTATTGACTATGAGGTTATATTTGCTCCAGTAGCCAGATTAGAAGCTATTAGGGTTTTACATGCTTATGTTGCACATCTAAATTTCAAACTATATCAAATGGATGTCAAGAGTGCATTCTTTAATGGATATATTGTTGAGGATGTTTTTATTGAACAACCACCTGGATTTTCAAACCCTCAATTTCCAAATCATATTTTCAAATTATCAAAAGCATTATATGGTTTAAAGCAAGCTCCAAGAGCTTGGTATAATAGATTAAGTACTTTTCTAATTTCCAAAGGTTTTACAAAAGGAATAGTTGATCCTACTCTGTTTATAAAATTAATTTTAAAGATGTTTTAGTAGTACAAATTTATGTAGATGATATTATTTTTGGATCTTCAAGAAATTCCCTATGTACTAATTTTTCTAAAATGATTCAAAATTGAATTTGAAATGAGTTTAATTGGTGAACTTAAATTCTTTCTTGGATTTCAAATCATTCAGAATGATGATGGAATTATTTTAACTCAAAGTAAATATACTAGAGATCTTTTAAAACATTTTGTATTGGATGGCAGAAAAGGTAGTGGCAATCCCATGTGTACCACCTGTAAGATGGATCTTGATGAAAATGATAAATCCGTTGATCAAACCACTTATAGAGGAATGATTGGAAGTCTACTCTACCTGACTGCTAGTCATCCTGATATTATGTTTAGTGTGTGTATGTGTGCTCATTTTCAAGCAAACCCTAAAGAGTCAGATTTAAATGCTGTGAAGAGAATTTTCAAATACCATAAGCATACTCCCAATTTAGGAATGTTCTATCCCAAAGGACAATCATTTAATTTAGTTAGTTATTCTGATGCTGATTTTGTTGGATGTAAGTTAGATAAAAAAAGAACCTCTGGAACGTGTCATCTTTTAGGAAAGTCACTAGTATCATGGTGTAGTAAGAAAAAAAATTATGTTGCATTATCTACTGGAGAAGCTGAATACATAGCTGCTGGAAGTTGTTGTGCGCAAATTTTGTGGACGAAACATACATTAATACACTATGGATATCAATTCAGACATGTCCCAATAAATTGTGACTACACAAGTGCTATTAATATTTCTAAGAATCCATTTTCTCATTCTAGGACAAAACATATTTATGTAAGACATCACTTTTTGAGGGATCATTATCAAAAAGGTGATATCACTTTGGAATTATTTGGTACTGAAAATCAACTTGCTGATATATTCACTAAACCATTAAATTCTGAGAGATTAGAATACATCATACATAATATTGGTATGATTAATCATTAGTAAATATCTTACTGATCTTAATGTTTAATACTTTACTCTATTTTATTTTACGGTTTCTTGGTCTCTATTTCTAAGTTACTGTTTTATGCTCACAGTCTCACCATCAAGACTTTATACTCCTGGTGTGTCAACTCACTGTCTCAACATGAATACACAGTATGCTCACTGTCTCACCGTGATGACTACCAACTGTCTCATCGTGATGACTAGTTTTCATCAAACTGTAATGCCTACTCATGGTCTCACTGTGAAGATTATTTATATTCTTATTTTAAACCGTATCGCGGTAATTTATATTTCATCGTTATTTGATTTCCCGTGTTTTTGTTTTTATGACATTTGAAATTCCCAAATGATAAAACTTAAGGGTTTCATTCGATTCCTTACCTAAGCTCCCTCCTGAACCTTCTCTTCCCTCTCGCCCGAACCTTCGGTGAATGCCAAGGATGAAGCGTCCATCTTCACCCTCGTCTGAAAAGCGCTACTCTAACAAATAGAAGAGGATACCGAGGATAGCTCCCAAAGGACCTGTAAACCCAAACATGGTAAGCCATACAGTTGTACCTGAAAAAGAGGTTTTCCTCGAGTGGTTTTTGTCTATTAGATCATTAGTTTTGAAAGTTTTTAGAGAACAAGGATGGCTTGAATGGTTCACTGGATAGAATAGACCGATTTACCCGAGATTGGTATCTCAATTCTATCAGAATGTGAAGTTTTCCACTGAGTTTGGAGAAAGCTTTATGGTGACAAGATGGATAAATGGCCAGAAGTTCTCTTTCTCTTCGAGGCTATGGGCTGCATGCATAGGGATTCCACATGAAAGAGTTTGTGAGGATTACCAGAGATACCCTCCTCCAACAACTGACATCTTTGACCTAGAGAATGCTTTGAAAATCCTGACTGGAAATGACACCAAGTGAAGGGCCATAGCTGCATAATTAGATGGGGAGACTAGACTTCTGTTCAAGTTTGTTAAGAATTTGATTAGTCCGAGAAAAGGAGATTTTGCTGTGAAGAAGTATCAGGATGTGTTCCTGATTCACCTGTTTAAGAATGGCCATAAGATCATCCTTTGTAAGTATGTTATTGACCATATCTATGATCTGATCAAAGTCACTTCCAAATCCACCTCCTTGTTTTACTCAATGATGATTTTAGCTATGTTAGTTGCAAAAGGGATGGTTGAACCAAATGAAGAAAAGTTAGAGGAATTTGATTTCTACATATCATTTCTTATCATTGGAAGGAAGAAGATTAGCTGGAACCCCTGGAAGAAGCAGTGGGTTGATGATAATGATCAACTCTATAAAAAGTTTAATCATGTTGACTATCCAAGAAGGCCTAAAAATCTATCTAATACTGGTTTGGAACCAGATGAAGTGGCTGACTATTCTGAATAAGAATAATAAGAGGAAGAAACAGCTGATGTATCTCCTAGAGAAGAAGCTAGAAGACCTCCAATGGAAACAGCTCCTGTTGAAAAAGAAAGGATTGTTGTCCCTGCTGTTATCCATGGTGAAATACCTCAAGGAGAGGAAGTTGCTGTTAGTTTGAGAGAATAGGAAGCTCCTGCTTCTATTGGAGATGTCAATCCAGAAGCTCCTCCTTATGCTGCAAGAAAATTGGTTTTTCCAGATTCAGAACAACAAGGAACCTTAGAGGAAAATCCTGTTGAAGATGATCTTTCTGTTGAGAAAGAAGCAAGTCTGGAAGCTCAACCAGTGGAAAAATCGGTTCCTAAGATTATTCCCTCTGCTGAAGAGAGGATGGAAATTTCCTTTAAGCTGGCAAGGAAAGAGTTTTCTGAAGAGATTAGGGATGATCCTGTGGATATTGATCATGGTGAGCCTATAGTCTCTGAAATGGAAGCACAATTTGAGGGGGAGGAAACTCAAAACCTTGAGATTATATAAGATGGATCTGCTGAAGCTTCTCAACCTTCTGTCACATATTTTGTGTACACTCGGTATGAATTCCCAAGATTTTATGATGTAAATGAGTCATAGAAAGTGACTACAACTGGAATGGATCTTTCTTCTCTGTTTCAACTGAAGTATATAGCTCATCCAGAACCAGAACCAGAGCCCCAACATCAATCTGAATCAGAATATGAGTATGAAGATGACTCTGAACCTCAACCAGAATCTGAACCTCAACCAGAATATGAACCTCTATCTTGACCTGCACCCTTACCTGAGCATCACTCCTTTGTGACCAAAGATGATCTGAAAATTTTTGGAGAGACTTTTTTAGCTGGAGTTGAGAAAATTTTCTCCACTCAACCTCGTCCAGTGACACAGTTAAGTCAAGAAGATGCATCAATTCTCTTGCAAAATATTATCCTGCATATTCAACCAAGGATGATCCGAGAAATTCAAGAAGTCAGAGTTGAGAATAAGCTGCTGAGTGCTAACGTTGAAAGTCTGAAAAATATGATAGCAAACTTGCAGAATGAGTAATCTTTGAGATCAGTGCCTGCTCCCGTTTCTACCCCTGTGCCAGTTGCTACATCTCTTGAGCCATCTGATTCACTTCTTGCTAGGGAAATTGTGTCTCAAGTTCATCCATATCTACTTTCTTTTGATGAGAATATTGGAAAAAGACAAACCAAAATGCGGGAATGCATGAGGGAGCTTATAGAAAATCTGAATAAGCTTACAGATGAATACACTGGATTCCTGCAAAAATTTCTATAATAGCTCAATGTTCTAACCAAAGTTGTCAAGGCTTCACCTGCTTATGGTCATACCTCCACATCTTCTTTGGATGATTCTATGCTGAGATCCATAATCAAGGAAGAACTTTAGAGTGCGTTCAGTGGCTTGGATATATCTTCTTTTTCAGAAGTGGTTAAGAATAATGGTAGATAATTGGATTTGGTTAGGATTCATTCTAAGATATCCAATGATGCTCAACAAGAGATCACCAAGAAAATTGATTTGTATATCTCTGGGATTTTGTCTAAAAGTGATATGACAGATCACTTTAGATATCTTGTGGAAAATTTGAGAATCCCTCCAGTGAATCAAGATTTTAAAGCTCAAGTTCAGAAACTTACAGAGGTCACCAGATTGTTGGAAACATTTATGGCGAATAAGGATGATTTTGAAAAGGCTATGAAATATGGTGGTGAAATCATTACTGATTTCATCAAACTTTTGAAGCTGTATCTTCATTGTAGAGTACTGCTATAGTTGCTCGAGCTGCTGCACCCCTTAGACCTGGTCTACCTACCTTAGCCTCAACTGCCATGTCAGTTAGCCAAGTTCTTTCTCAGATTCGGCCATTCATTCATGACCAACAATAGCCTAGATCTTCTACTGCTCCCACTTTGGCTCCATATGTTTTTGAAGGTCTACCCTTAACCTCTTTGTCTACCGCATCTATGCCTTCTTCTACTTCAGCACCAGCTCCTGATGCTGATAAAGGAAAGGAAAAGATGGATCCCTAAAGAGTCCAAGGATTGTTTTCCTTTTTTATGGGATGTCATTTCTTGTTTACTCTTTGTACTTCTCCTGTATGTTCTATTCTGAACCCTTTTTAATGAAAACTGCAGTGTTTCATTTCATTTTCTGTACTTTTTTATAATCCCAAAAGGGGGAGAAAACTACAAGTGAAAAAGTAAACCTACAAGTGTCAGTACTATAATGATTTTTGCTATTCTAATATTCTAGTTTCTTTAATGTTACATTTCATTTATATTTTGACTATATATGATTTGTGATCATCAAAAAGGGGAGATTGTTGGAATCCTCATGTGTTAATCATGTTTTAATGATCACAAATCCTATTACTATTAATTAATCTCAATCTTCATTGAAAATCTTACTAATGCTCTTCAATCTCAATAATAACTACACATCATGTTTTAATGATAAAAAATCTTATGGATGTTAATTACTCTCTTTATTATTTACAAGCCTTATGCATGATCACAAATCTCACATATATTATCAAGACTTTATATTTATGATTCAAGTTCTCTTACTCTCTAATGATTAAACTTAATCCATATTCTGCATATTATTGTGTAAGTCCAAATACAGATATTTTTCTAAGTATGGACACACCATGAAGGACTCACTATGACCCAGACACCGTGACCCTGACACCGTGACCCTGACACCGTGACCCAAACACTGTGACCCAGACACCGTGACCCAGACACCGTGATCCAGACACCGTGAAGGACAAACCGTGATCCAGACACCGTGAGCTACACACCGTGACATGGACATACCTTGAACCTCATACCTTGAACCTCATACCGTGAAGACTATATTGTGAAGAAGACACAGTTTAATTAATCATTGTGACACTGTTTCTTAACTTTTTTCAATATTATTTAAATAATGCTAATGGTTATATTTGATGTTTTTAATGCAATTAGTGTTATTTAATGATAGTTGTTGGAATGTCAAGAAACCATATCTCGTACCTATGAAAAGGGAATCATTCCTACTGCCAGAACTCTTGGAATATAAGGATGTTTGAGATGCAGTACACGTGTGGCGTGCAAGTGTGAATATACAACGAGAAGAACTTACATACACCCGAGAGCACTTTTTTGAACGAGAAGAAAAATCCTGAGCAAGAAAGAGATTGCAAGACTTTCAAAGAACTCTTATGAATGCAATCCAACACCACTGAAGAACACATGATGAATCAAGAGATCATTTTCATTATTTTAGAATATATGATTAACTACGACACTCTATTTTTCAATAGAAAAATCAGAGAAGGACTCAAAAGCATTCCTGCTGAATCCAATGAGTCCAGAGCTGCATTGATAATCACTAGAGCTTTCTAAACTCATATCTGTTTTCTCTAAGTGATTTATTTATTAAATTTTGAGAAGTGTAGTGTACTATGTATTTCTTATACACACACTATCTCTTGCACTGAACTAGAGGATATCAAAATCCTCACTCCAAATCTCTTAACTCTTGTTTACCCACGTCAACTGTGGAAGAGGTCCTTGTGTGGCATGGTCTTTGATTTGTTTCCCATGAAGAATAGTGGTAGAGGTCCCTGCCTGGCCTGGATAGTTTTGTAAACTGTTGTTAACCCCGATCCAGGGTGTGGATCAAATTTATATACATTTTAGAGGACTAAGAATCGGCTTGAGACTGAACCTCATGTTATATCTGCTGTTCATATTTAGTTTAAGTTCAAAGTATACTACATATATCTTATTTATTCCGCTGTTATTACTTTGAAATAAAAAACTATTTTAAAGCTACTTTTATAGTTAAATTAGAAAGTGTTTACACTTATTGTAAATCAGTAGGTTAGTTTCAAAAGTTAGTTTGATCTTTTGGATAAATTAACTGAGACCTAATCAGTCTTTGAGAAGCTAAGTGAACATTTACAATCTATATAAATTCACTACTGTTTAACTTATTTTATAAATCAGGGGATTTTAAATAGACAATATTTTAACAGAAATTTTAATTAGAACTCAATTCACCCCCCCTCTTGAGTATCCACTCTGACCAACAATAATTTTCACTCCTGCAGCTGCACCCCTGATATTTGTTTTTCCTACCTTCTCATCCTCTGCACTTGACCGTACCTCTATGTCCGTCTCTCAGGCTCTGACTCAGATCAGGCATGTTATCCTTGATCAATAGTTTCCCCGGCCTTCCACTACACCTCCCTTGACCCCTTTTGTTTCTGAAGGACTCCCTTTACCTTCTTTGTCCACTGGTTCACTACCATCTCCCACTTCAACCTCTGCTCCTATGGCTTCTTTTTTCTAATGCAGTTGCCAAGGGAAAAGAGAAGACCAGCCTGTGTTGAAGAACAGTGACTACTATCTTTTGATAGTGATGATTTATGTCGTCTTGTTCCTTACTGTTGGTAATGACACCTTTTTTCCATCCAATGCATTGTGCTATTTTTGTTTACTTATTATTTACTCTTTTTGATAATCCCAAAAGGGGGAGAAATATGTATTCTATATGCACTAAATACACATTAAAGAAGATACACATTACCTAATAATAAATCTCTCACTCATATGATTTTTGATCATTAAAAAGGGGGAGATTTTTGGACCCCTCATGTGTTAAAAATGTTTTAATGATCCCAAATCGCGTACATTATGCAAAGCTTTTTAGTCCAATTTAATCTCTATAAAATCATTTGTATAGATAATTAGTTTCTTTAGGCCTTAAATAATTAGTTTAAACTATTTTTATTCTAATGAAGTTTTTTTATGTGTGATTAAGTTTTAGTCATTCTAATTATATCACTATTTAATTCTGTGAACAATGATTTAGGTAAGTATGAGAAACTGTGAGCCAGCCACTGGTTGTGTTTTTCTAGAAATGAATATAGAAATTGTGACCATCCAGACACTGTAACCATATAGACATCATAACCATCCAGACACCGTAACCATCTAGACATTGTAACCATCCAGACACCATAACTATCCAGAAACTATGACCATCCACACACTGTGACCATCCAAACACCGTGATCAAACACCGTATCTGTGCTACAGATTCCTGTTCTCTATACCACTATCTTATAATAACTATATCAACACTCAAAGGAAAATAAAGAGACATCATTTCAAGGAGACACCATTACAAGGATACATTGTTTCAAGGAGGCACCATTTATAGGAGACACGGTTTCAAGGAGACACAGTTTATAGACAGACTATGACACCATTTCTTAATCTGTTTTTTCATTTTTCAATTTAATTTCAAATAGATATATTTGAAGATTTTAAATTCAGTGACATAATTAATGTTTCTTTATAGATATGTCTCCTGGCAGTATGAGGTATGAGGTTCAGAATACATGCATCCTATTGACTCCAACATGTGCATTCTAGTAATAAAAAGAACGAAGTGATCAAGGTGATCTGGGTGACAAGCGACAATAACAGTAATATCCCAAGTAAATGATGAATAATATATTTTCATATTTATTAATACTTGTGAATTAAATATTATTTTTACTTTAAAAGGGTTGATGTGTTTGATAGCGTACCCGATACGTAACAATGGGTTTCTTTGAAATATTTCGTTACACACTAATAATATAATATTATTATTTTAAATGGCAGTTAAATTCAAGACGTTGTATTGGCAGGAATGAAAGAAAATAACTACAATATGATTATACATGTTGGTTAAATGTATTTACATTTATCCAATGAATGTCAGAAGCTTAAAATGTGAATGAATCTAATTTTAAGCATAATTTACATTAAACGGACGATTTATTTCCTTTTTATGGAGAACCATATTTAAATCTAGTTTTGGTTACATAAATACATTCTATATGACCAAATAATTTCCATCTATTGAATGGGGACAACAAAATTTACGTTGTGTAAATGTTTTGGATTTTTTCCAATAAAGTTCATTTTTTAATTAATAGTGAAAATGTACTGTTTTAATTAGAAACTATGTTTTAATCTGATTTATTTATATGGATATATTATCATTTTAATTAGTTTTAATGTGTAAGTAGAATATATTTTTACCATTTAATCCAATTTTTGTCATTGGAATTAATTTCACTTTGAAATTGGACATAAACAACTGTGAATATTTTGATAGTTATTGTTTCTTAAAAACATGTTATTTGTTTTAACAACAAGAATTAATTTTAAAATTAATTAGAGAATCATTTATGTTTTTAATTTGGAAAAATAAAAATTATTTTTGAATTCAGAATATCAAATATTTCTAAGTCTGAATTTTTGATATTTTTTGGAAAAACTTCAATTTTTGATGAATACTGAAACCACTTAGCAGTGGTTAAAAAAATGACATTTTCATTTAAATGAAATTTTACCACTTTATTTAATTTAATTTTAAAGATACGACATACAAGGTTGTTATTAGTTAGTAAAATGTTATTTAATAAGATAAAAATAATTTTTTGGTGAATAGTAACTTTAGACGTTTATTTAATGTGTTCAAAGGTAAATAGGGTAATTCAAGGTAAAAATAATATTACAATTATTTAAAATTACCTTAAAACATGTCTTAAACATATTGTATGAGTAATGGACGGTCATGGGCATCCTTGGGTCGATTTTGGGACCCCATGGAGCCACTTATGAATGATAATGACACTTTACATTAATTAATTTAATGTAATGAAAAAATTGACATTAACAAAAATATTTTAATAATTAATTTTTATATAGTGTTATATAAGTCATATTTTAGACTATAAATATTCAATGTAGAGATATGAGTATTTCCTACCTGATAGTTGTTTTTATAATTTTTTGACATCGAAGAAATTAAATTATTCATGACACAATAATAGTGCATTATTTACATCATTAATAAATGATTTAAATAAATAAGATTAAAATGATTAAAATATTATCCAAAACATGTCCAATCCAGATTGGATGATTTTATTTCGAATATTAGTCATCTTATCATCGACTATAATGAATTTTTGACCTTTTGAAAGCGACAATATGTTTATAATAAAATAATGTTTTCACACTTTCCTAAAGATCCCGTCCTCTCCCTTTTAAAAGGGACCACTTCTAACCAATTCCTCACACCTATAAAGACTTTGAATTCTCCAAACTCCACCCAATTAAGCTCCATGAATCCCTATCCTCCACCTATAAGCATTACTTTAGGAAGAAGGCACTTCAAGAAGTCCTTTTGGTTCAAACCAATGGAAGTTACCCAAATTAAAGGTAACAGTTTCTCTTAAATTATTTTTCGTTTATTTTACTTCTCCAACCTCTAAACTCATTTTATTACTTTCCTTTGTAACAAAACAAGTATCCTTAATATACTAGGATATTTTTAGGGGAAGTATTATAACTACACTTACACACACCTCCATCTAATGGATAAAGAACATAATGTTTTTGGGGATGGCAAACTAACGCCTCACGAAATGATGATTGTTTAAATATCTCCAACCGCCTCTCATGGTGTCCATTATGATGGAACTGTATTTGTATATGATATATATTATGTTTATATTTTCTTTATGCTTCTGTAATTTTAATTTATATCATTCCTTTATGGTTTCCATTATGGGTAAACGCGATAGTCTCATTTGAGGAAGTGCAGACTACCCCCCCCCCTCAAAGTGATGTGACTCATTAATGCCTTATGTGGGAGGTATAAAGGATAGAGTTATTGATATTATATATGATATTATACTATAATTATAATATACCTATGTATCATTATGTTTTAATTCCATTAAAATAAGAAATAGAAATGAATGTAGCATTCATGTGTACGTACGGCTTACCGTCTCCATGAACGGTGCATTTTATTTCTTTCCTCCAAATGTTATGTAATATTATAAATACATGTATATACTAGATATATATGATATCTAAATCATTAATATCATTCTGGATATAATGGACTATTGACCACATGGACAACTTGTTAATATAAGGTGTTTATATTGGACTCAAGTACCAAATATCAGCAAAACGGCCATTATTAACTTGAAATGATTACATAATATTTATAACATGGTAATAAGTGATATAAAAGGAATAATAAACTTGAAAAAGGTTCTTAGGAAAAGAGAAAATATCTTTAGTTTATTATTCAGGATATTAAATAACGATCGAATCAAGTCGAACACGAGGTATGAGACTTCATCTCAATCTCATTTCATTGGTCCATATTTTGTTTTAATACATGATTTTATTTTATAGATTGTATAAACACATTTTAAATTTCATTTCATTCAAAGGGAATATGTTTATATGAAGAGTTTTACTAAACAACAAAAAGGAATGTTTTTTACGTAAGTGGTGACAAGGACATTTCTGCCGCCGCGAGTAGTATTTGATCTTTGGCTTCCTTAACAAGATGGAATGTTTATTAAAAGGAAAAAAATAAATACCATATAATCTTTTTACATATTTTGGTATTGAAAATGATTTTGATAATGGATTTAATATTTCAATATCTTGAAATGAATATTTGTTATTACAATGTGGAAATGTTATCTTTCCTTTATGCTTATGTTATGTGTAATGATTATGTTATTATTCCTAGGAATTATTTACGTATATGGGTGGTTTTGTGATAAAAATAGGGCGGGTGAGCCCAAGATAGCTCTCCAATGCATTAGGTAACGTGGCAGAGGTAAACGTGAATGTTTCTCCTAATAGATTTAGGAAATATAGTGTGATGGGTATTCCAAAGTAACTCCCTATGTAGCTATGATAGCTACAATGTAAGTATGATATGGATGCCACAAGTTACCTTTATGATTTATTATTTCTATACGTCATTCATAAATCTAATGATTTCATGAGTTAAGTAAAATAGTTCGTGTTTTGTATGTATTTATGATCAAATGTTTTAATTCTTTGTTTTATAACCCTTACTGAGCCTTTTATGCTCATCCCATGTTTTGAAATGTTTTCACAGGACTTAAATATGAATAGGGTCAATGATGGGATCAAGGAAAATTCATGCTGTCTAAAACATGGAACTAAACATGACACTTTTTTACGAGATTATATTAAATGAAAAAAATGGAAACTGTAAAGAAGTGTCTATTTTGAAATATTTTGAGATGTAATAGTTATGTCCTAATTCTATAAAACTCTAAACCTGAATAGATACTCAATGTGAATTATTCATTTAATTACAGATTATGTAATGTTTTAGGATGGGTCATTATAGTTGGTATCGGAGGTCGGTTTAGATAACTATAGAAGTTAGGGTATTGTAAAATTAATACCCATAAAGTAATTTATGTTAATATTGATATCATTTAGCATTTACATATTACCATGTTTCTTTGCCTAATTAATTTCTATGTTCAGAATGGTTTTCCGCAGAGGAAACAGGTCAGTTATGTTGGGACGACATTAGGAGGAAGACAACATTCAAAATCAGCAAACTGAGGTGGTGGGAATCAGAACTGAATAGTTTGTTTCTGTGATGCCACAGTTGACTGAGGCTATAAATTTTGGTGGTATACATGTACGAGATCATCCATATCTACGACAGAGGAACATGTTAGTGGTGGAGCATTTCATGAGGCAACATCCCCCATATTTCAGAGGATCATATGATCTGGTGCTAGACGAAGGGTGGATTAAAGCACTGGAAAAGATTTTTGATGTCAGGGATTGATCAAAACATCAAAAGGTAAGCCTCGTTGTTTACCATTTTGAAGGTGAAGCAGGTCAGTGGTGGTCGATAGTGAAAAATATCTTGGATAGTGAGGAGATTGATGCTCTTGATTGAGATAAATTCAAAGGTATGTTTCTTGAGAAATATTTTCCTAATGTGGTTCTCCTTAGAATGGAAAAACAAATCCTATAATTTATGTAGTAGGATGACACGATGGATGCTTATGATGCAAAATTCACTCGACTAGAAAAGTATGCTCCAAATTTCATACAAGCTCTTGATAGTAAAATCAACCGTTTTTTCTCATGATTAATGACAAAGTATCGAAGGTCTTTAGCTTCTCGTGAGTTCAAATGTTATGATATAATTTTTCATTGTACAAATAAGGTGGAAAAAAGGTTTGCTGATGATTAGGTGTTCTTTGAAAAAAAATAGAATAAGAGGTCGAGGTGGTAGGCTAAAGGAAAAAACTCTTCAAAAAAGTCTGATGGTAAGAAAAATAGGTTTAGAGTTTGTGAAAATTGTGGTAAAAATCATGATGGGGAATGTATTTTGAATTCTGGTAAGTGCTACTGATGTCGTAAAATGGGACATAATGATTGTAATTTCACTGAAGAAGATCAGGGTAATAGTAAGACATAATCGGATTTACAGTTAGTAAAATGTTTTAAGTTCAATGAAATAGGTCATTATGCAAGTGAGTTTCCAAAGAAGAACTCAACCGAAAGAAAGTAGCCAGACTATAAGATGAAAGGGGTGGTGAATTCCTTTGTAACTAATTCAGCAGATGTTGGGCCATCAAATGAAGCTGTATCAGGTACACTGTTTTTTTGTTCAGATTATGCCAATGGGTTGTTTGATTTAGGGTATACACACTCTTTCATTTCTAATAAGTTTTCTAGTAAATGGGGATTTCCATCTCAATATATGAATATAGAACTTACGGTAAAAACACCTAGAGGAAATGTTTAGGCAAAAAGAAAACATAAGAAAATTCTTATCCTTGTGTGAAGAAATAATCTACCTACAAACCTTATTGTTTTGCCTCTAGTAGAGTTTGATTTTATATTGGGCATTGGTTGGATTTCTGTTTATCATGCTAATATTGACTGCAGGGCTAAAGAGGATTCTTTTCAGAATGATTATCAGTTTTTATACAAAAATGAACCCTTGTTGTTGATAACATATCTGGAAGCTGAGAAATTAGTAAAAGATGGAAATGAATGTTACCTTGAACATATTGTTGAACACAAAGGAACTGTTTAGATTAATGATGTGCCGGTGGTAAATGAGTACCTTAATGTTTTTCCTGATGAGTTTCCCGGTATTATACCTAACCATGAAGTTGAATTTACTATTGACTTAGTTCCTGATGCTAAGCTAATTTCCAAACCCCCTTATCGAATGGCTCAAATTGAACTTTTAGAGTTAAAAAAGAAATTGAAGGAGTTATTAGATAAAGGTTTCATTCGACCTTGCACATCACCATGGGGTTCTCTTGTCTTGTTTGTTAAAAAGAAATATGGTTCAATGACACTTTACATTGATTACAGAGAAATGAATAACATCACTGTTATGAACATGTATCATATTCCGCATATCAATGATTTGTTTGATCAGCTCCATGGAGCTCAGTATTTTTTGAAGATTGACATGAGATCAGGGTACCATCAGCTGAAAGTAAAGGGATCAGACATTCTAAAGACCAACATTCGTACTAGATATGACCATTATGAATTTGTAGTTATGCCTTTTGATTTAACCAATGCTCTTGATGTATTCATGGATCCTATGAATAGAATTTTACGTGAGTTCTTGGATAAGTTTGTGGTTGTGTTCATTGATGATATTTTGGATTATTCCAAAAGTAAGGAGGAACATGAAAGTAATTTAAGGGTTGTCATGCAAACCTTTAAAGAAAAGAAACTCTTTGGAAAATTTAGAAAGTTTGAGTTTTGGTTATAACAAATTTATTTCCTTGGTCACATTGTTTAAAAAAATGGCATTACTATTGATCCAGCTAAAATGAAAGTTGCTGAAGAATGACCAAGACCCAAAAATATACAGAGATTTGTAGTTTTCCTGGTTTGGCATGTTATTACTGGAGGTTTGTTGAAAATTTTGCACAGTTATCTAGTCCAATGACTAAGTTAACTCAAAAAGGTGTTATGTTCATCTGGGAAAAAGAATGTGATGATTGTTTTCAAGAATTGAATAGAATATTGGTGAATGCTATAGTTTTGGAACCACCATCTAGAATTGGTGACTTTTTTATCTACATGGATGCTTCATTGAAAGGACTGGGTTGCGTCTTAATGCATAATTATCAGTTAATTGCTTATGCTTCATGTGAGTTGAAACCTGATCAATTAAATTACCCTGCCCATGATTTGGAATTAGCTGCTTTTGTTTTTGATTAAAAAAATTGGAGTCATCATTTGTATGGAGTAAAATGTGAATTATATATTGATCACAAAAGTTTAAAGTATATATTCACTCAAAAATAATTGAACATGAGATATAGGAGATGGCTGGAATTAATCAAGGATTATGATTGCACGATCCATTACCATTTGGGAAAAGTAAATAAAATGGCCGATGCTTTGAGTCGAAAAAGTAATGTCTCATTAGCCATGCTACGTTTGGAACAAGATCCTTTGGTTTTTGATTTGATGAAATTTGGAATAGAAGTTTTTGGTGCTGGAAATTTTTCTATGTTGATTCAGGTGTCAGTAAAATCATCTCTATTAGAAAAAATAAATCAAGCACAGAAAGAAGAGAGTGAGTTGTAGAAAAAGGTAGTGTTGGTTCGGAAGGGTCAGTTGCCTGATTTTAACATTGATAATGATTGTGTTTTTAGTTTTGGAAAGATATTATATGTGTCTTCTGATTCACAGTTGAAGAATTAGTTTTTATGTGAATCTCAAAGTTCTTCATTTTCGGTTCATCTTGGAAGAACTAAGATTTACAAAGATCTTCGTGAGTATTACTGGTGAGATTGAATGAAAAGAGATATTGCTGATTTTACTGTGAAGTGTTGGACTTGTCAGCAAGTTAATGCAGAGCGACAGTTACTGAAAGGGATGCTTCATCCTCTACCAGTGCCAGAGTGGAAATGGGAAAATATATCCATGGACTTTGTTGTGGGATTACCAAAGACATCTCGAGGTAATAATTCAATCTGGGTTATTTATAGTTGATCGATTGACTAAATCTGATCATTTCCTTCCTATTCAAGATGTTTTGTATCTAGATCAACATGATCGGTAGTATGTTAAAGAGGTTTTTTGGTTGCATGTATTTCCTCCCTTCATTGTACCTGATCAATATCCAAGGTTTACTTATAACATTTGGAAAGGCCTTCAGAATTCGTTGGGTAATGAATTAAATTTTAGTACAGCTTTTCACCCTCAATCAGATGGGAAATCAGAACAAACAATTCAGACATTGGAAGATATGTTACGTTCTTTCTTGATGGATTATCAGGGAATTTGGGACCAACATCATTCTTTGGTTGAATTTTCTTATAATAACAGTTTTCATTCTAGTATACAGATGGATCCATTTGAGGAATTGTATGGAAAACAATGTCGAACCCCACCTTTTTGGGATGTAGTAGGTGAGACGAAGCAGATGGGACCAGAATTGGTAGAAGAGATGGCATAGAAATTCCAGTTGATTCAGAAGCACGTGAGAACAGCTCAGAGCAGACATAAAATTTATGTAGATAACTAGAGGAAGGATCCTTCTTTTGAGGTAGTTGATCATGCCTTTCTCAAAGTTTCTCTATGGAAATGTGTGATGCATTTTTGTAAGAAGGGAAAGTTGAGTCTGAGTTTCATTGAACCTTATTAAATTCTGGAGAAAGTTGGATCAGTTTCTAATAGAGTGGCTTTACCTCAAAGTTTATCCCAGGTAAATAATGTTTTTCATTATTCATTGTTGAGAAAGTATATACCATATCCATATCATGATTTAAGCCCTTAGGTAGTTCAGTTGGAAAAGAATCTCTCTTATGAAGAATAACCAGTCCAGATTCTTGATCATAGAGAGCAATTGTTTTAGAATAATGAAATTCACCAGGTAAAGGTTTTGTGAAAAAACCATATGGTTGAAGAGGCAATGCGGGAATCTGAAAATGCTATGAGGGATAAATACCCCCACTTATTTTGATAAGTGAATAAAAATTGTGAGGTCACAATTTCCAATAGGCGGGAAGGATGTAACATCCCAAGTAAATGATGAATAAGATATTTTTATATTTATTAATAGTTTTGAATTAAATATTATTTTTAATTTAAAAGGGTTTCTATGATTGATATCATACTCGATATGCAAAAACGGGTTTCTTTGAAATCTTACATTACACACTAATAATATAATATTATTATTTTAAATGACAGTTAACTCCTAGACATTGTATTGGTGGGAATGAACAAAACTAACTACAATATGATTGTATATGGTTGTTAAATGTATTTACATTCATCCAATAAATGTTAGAGGCTTAAAATGTAAATGAATCTAATTTTAAGCATAATTTACATTAAAAGGCCGATTTATCAGCTTTTAATGGTGAGCCCTCATTAAATCTATTTTTGGTTACTTTAATCCATTTTATATGAACAAATAAAATCCTTCTTTAGAACTAGTACAAAAAAATTAACTTTGTGTAAATTTTTGGAATTTTTCCGATAAAGTTCATTTTTAATTAAATGTGAAAATATTGTATTTCAATTCAAAACTATGTTTTAATATGATTTATGTATATGGATAGATTAACTTTTTAATTTGTTTTAAAGTATAATTAGAATATATTTTTACCATTTAATCCAATATTTGTAATTGGAATCAATTTCACTTTGAAATTTGACATAAAAAAGTGTCAATCTTTTGAAAGTTATTGTTTCTTAAAAATATGCTATTTGTTTTAAAAATGAGAATTAATTTTAAAATTAATAAAAGAAAATTTTATGTTTTGAATTTGTAAAAATAAAAAGAATTTTTGAATTCAGAATATCAAATATCTGTTAGGCTGAATTTTTTGTATTTTTCGGAAAAACATCAATTTTTTATGAATGTTAAAACCACTTTGTAGTAGTTAAAAAAACGGACTTTTTCATTTAAATGAAATTTGACCACTTCTGTAAATTTAATTTCAAAAATATAACATACATGGTTTTTATTAGTTAGTAAAATGTGGTTTAATAAGGTGAAAATAAATTTTTGGTGAATAGTAACTTTAAACATTTATTTACAACGGTTAAAGGTAGATACGATAATTCAAGGTAAAAAGAATATTATAATAATTAAAAATTACCTGAACACTTGTCCTAACCTTATTTTATGAGTAATGAAACACCATGGGCATCCTTTGGTCGATTTTTGGACCCCATGGATCCACTTATGAAATATAATGACACTAGATTAATTAATTTAATGTAAGGACAAAATTGACATTTACAAAAATCATTTAGTAATTAATTTTTATATGATGTTATATAAGTCATATATTCGAAAACAAATATTCATTATAAAGATAAAATGATTTCCTACATGATAGTATTTGTTTTATAATTATTAGACATCGAATAAATTTAATTATTGATGACACGATAATGATGTAATATTTACCTCGTTAATAATTAATTTAAATAAATAAGATTATAATGATTTAACTATTATCCCAAATAGGTCCAATTCTGAATGGATGATTTTATTTATAATATGATTCATATTATCATCTACAATAATTATTTATGGAATTTTTTGAAACCGAAGATATTTTTATTATAAAATAATGTTTTAACACTTTCCTAAAGAGCCCATCCTCTACCTTATAAAAGTAGACCACTTATAACCAATTCCTCACACGTATCAAGCCTTTTTGGATCATCCCAACTCTGCCCCATTAATCTCCCTACAACCCTATCCTCCTCCTAAAAGCCTTAATTGAGGCAGAAGGCGCTTCATGAATTCCTTTTGGTTCAATCCAAAGGAAGTTACCCAAATTAAAGGTTACAGTTTATCTTAAATTGTTTTCTTTTATTTTACTTCTGCAACCCCTAAACTGTTTTTATTCATTTATTTTGAAACAAAACCAGTATCCTCAATATAATTGGATTTTGTTATGGGATGTATTCAAAATACACTTACACACACCCCCATCTAATGGATAAGGAACATAATGTTTTTTTTGGATGGCCAACTAACGCCTCAAAAAACGATGATTGTTCAAATATCTCCAACCGCCTCTCATGGGGGTAATTATGATGGAACTTTATTTATATATGATATATATTATGTTTATGTTTTCTTTATGGTTCTGTAATTTCCATTTATATCATGTTTTTATGGTTTCCATTATGGGTAAACACAATAATCTCATTTGGGGAAGTGCGGACTACCGCCCCCTCAAAGTAATGTGACTCATTAATGCCTTATGTGGAATGTATAAAGTATAGAGTTAATGATATTATATATGATATTATACTGTAATTATAACACACCTTTGTATCAGTATGTTTTAATTCCATTAAAATAAGAAATAGAAATTAATGTAGTGTTCATGCGTACGTATGGCTTACCATCTCCTCGAATGGTGCATTTCATTTCTTACCTCCAAATGTTATATACTATTATAAATACATGTATATACTAGATATATATAACATATATATGATATCTAAATCATTAATATCATTCTGGATATAATGGACTATTGAACACATGGACAACTTGTAAATATAAGGTGTTTATTTTTGACTCAAGTACCAAATATAGACAAAACGACCATTATTAACATAAAATGGTTAAATAATATTTATAACATGTTAATAAGTGATATAAAAGAAATAATAAACTTGAAAAAGTTTATTAAGAATGTAGAAATTAACTTTAGGTTATTATTCAGGATATTAAAGAATGATCGAGTCAAGTCGGACACAAAGTAAGGGACTTCGTCTCAATCTCCTTTCATTGAGGCATATTTTGTTTTAATACACAATTTTCTTCTCTACATTGTATAAAAACCTTTGAATTTTAATTTAATTAAAAGGGAATCTTTTTATATGAATCGTTTTACTAAACGGAAAAAATGAATGTTTTTTTACGTAAGTGGTGACAATGAACTTTCCACCGCTGTGAGTATTATTTGATCTTTGGATTCCTTAAAAAGCCGTAATGTTTTCTAAATGTTAAAAATAAATACCAAATACTCTTTTTATGTATTTTTGTATCGAAAATGATTTTTAGAATGGATTTATTATTTCAAAATCTTTAGATGATTTTTTGTTATTGTAATGTGGAAATGTAATCTTTGCTTTATGCTTATGTTATGTTTTATGATCATGTTATGGTTCTTGGGCATTATTTACGTATACGGGTGGTTCCATGATAAACATGGGGCGCATGAGCCCAAGATAGCTCTCCAATGCATTGGGTAACGTGATGGATCTAAAGGTGAATGTTTCTCCTAGGAGATTTAGGGAATATAATGTGATGTGTATTCCAATATAACTCCCTATATAGCTGTGATAGCTACAATGTAAGTACGATATGGATGCCACAAGTTTCCTTTATGATTTATGATTTCTATGCGTATTTCATAAATATTATGATTTAATGAGGTAATTAAAAGAGTTCCGTTTTGTATGTATTTATGAACAAATGTTTTCATTCTTTGTTTTATAACCCTTAATTAGCCTTTTATACTCATCCAATGTTTTGAAATGTTTTCACAGGACTAAAAGATGAACAGGGTCAAGGATGGGATCAAGGAAAAGTCATGCTGTCTGAAACATGGAACTAGACATGAATATTTTTTTCAAAATATTATTTTTTATGAAAAAAAGGAAACTGTGTTGAAGTGTCTGTTTTGAAACCTTTTGAGATGTAATAGTTATGTCTTAATTCTCTAAAACTCTAAACCTAAAAATATCCTCAATGTGAATTATTCATTTAATTCATGATTATGTAAAGTTCAATGCTTGGTCCTTATAATAACGGAAATAGAAAAACATGTTTTTGCATGATAAGAAATAAGAAAGAGCATTCATGAAACCTAAAACTGCTAAAGAACACACAAAGAATACTTGAATCGTAGAGTCAATAACATTTCTGCACTATCAACTCCATGAAGAACATGATCTAGGTCTACCTGACTTATGATACTCTATTTTCTACAAGAGGACTCGATTTCGACATCTGCTTCATACCAAAAGTCTATAACAGCATAGACTAACACTTAGAGAACTTCTAACCTTATATTATCATTTCTAATCTGTTGTGTATTATTTTTATCTTTAAAGGTGTGTGTGTGTGTGTGTGTGTTTATAAACACATGCATTGAATCTGGCATCAAACTGAATGATATGATATATCCTTTCTCTTACATCATTTTACACTTGTGTATTCACATAGATATGTGTGGAAGAGGTCCCTGTGTGGCCTAATAGTTTATATGAATGAAGAACTGTGGAAGAGGTCATGTGACCCAGATAGTCTTATGTACTATCGGTATCCCCGAACCAAGGTGCAGATCATGTTTATTTATATAAACTTCTTGGTGGAAGGTGAATGCCAAGTGGAGTGGATTAGGACTTATCTTGAGATTGAACCACTTGTTTTATATCTGATGTGTTGTTTATTTTTGTTTTCTCTATTTTAAAATTTAATACAGAAATCACAAAATTTAGTTTGATAGTTAATATTTGAAAGAATTTATAATTGACTATTTTAAATAGATTCAAAAGTAATGTTAATAAGTGGAATTAGTATTAATGAGAATAAATAAATCTTCTAATAAGTTATTTTAATAGTCAAACATTCATAACCGTATAACCTTGATTGACTGGGCTGTATTTAAAATCAATGGGGTAGCTTTTTAAGAATACTTTTTAAACATAGATTTTTATACATACTCAATTACCCCCCCCCCCCCTCTTGAGTACTCTACTAAAACTCGTAAAAAATTTGTATTCTAGTTGATTCTTATTGTTCTCGCATACAAGAGTGGAAGTGATTTTAAGAATAATTCGAAAATCTAAAAAATTATAAGTTTTTTTTCAAAACCATGAGAGTTTGTAATAAAAGGACTACCGATTCACCCACCCTATCAGTGGTGTACTAACTGGTCCAATTAATTAACTCATGAGATACAATTAACTTTACTATGTGAGATTATTTCTATATTGGTTAAATGATAAATGGTTTTGTTTTAACAAAATGAAATAATTTAACCAACACATACATCAAAATTTTATTTTTTGTATGGATTATCTTATTTTATTTAAGCATCAATATCACTTTTTTCTTCTATTCTCATTGTTTGATCTATAAAACTATTTTTCTTATTATTTTTCTCCCAAAATATTCCAAGAAAACAATCAATATAGAGTAGTTTCCTCAATATTTCATTTTGAAATCTTCATGAATTCATGATACAGTAATAATATATGACTGCATCAGTATAAATAAATATTATAATTTCAAATTGATTATAAAAATTCAAAAGAATAACATCATTAAATTATTTTTAATCTTATTCTTTGTATACTTGTTTTCAAACACAGTTATTGTCCCCTAATCTATTGTAGGGGTCGATACAATGTGACCATGATGTTACTGAATAACCACTCTTCTTATTTCCATAGAAAATCACATATTTACACTGTGAACATTCTTATCCATTTATATAAATTATAAATCCAATTTTTGATGTATAAATTTTGATTTAACATCTTGAGTACCAACTGGAATAAGATTTTATTTATAGTTTTAATTCTAAAAAATCATATTTTTAATTTTTCGGATTCCCATATTTTCAATTATTTTTGGACTCATATGGATATTATGTCCACTCATATATAGTATTAAATGACTCTAATATAGTCTTCCAAATAAATATATTAAAATCAATAATACACTACTATAATGACATGTATGTAGTTCCATATGACTAATACAGATGTTTGAGATCACATGAACAGAGAGAATTACTTTTTGAAATTTATATTTCATTTGAGAATGATTTATTAATAGGCTCATATGGTGTTAAATTACTCATATGAAAAGTCAAGATGACTCATAAAACAAGTAGCATAACTCATATGTTGACACCAAACAACTTCAAAAATTTCTTCTATCTGTATAGAAGAACATATATGGACATGAATGATGACTCATAAAAAAAGTTAAGTCCTAACCAATTTTCACGATAAAAAAATACAAATTCCATTATTTTTCAAATTAATACCATATCCTATTCCAATTACATCAACTACATGAAATATAATTTTACTAAAATGAAATATCAAAAAACACTTGAGTTTGAATTGGATTTATTTATAGAAAAAAACTACCATAATAAAAATATCAACATAAAAACCTCCAATTATCCTTCCATAAACATTTTACTAAATGATAAAAGAAATTTGGTGCCTCAAAAAACACCTCAAATACTCAACAACATTAAAACATCCTTTAGGCTCAATAATCGCCTGCTTTGGATTTTTTGGAAACCAAGGATCCAAAATCATTTTCAAACATGAATTACATAGAAATAAACCAGTAGTAAATAATTCAATTCCTACATTAAGAAACTATATATTGGATAAATTAATATTGGAAAAAATCATGCTATATAAAAAAAATATTTACATTCAAACTGTTATTATTCATGAAAAACGTAGACTTAAACTGATCAAATCTTCTGAGTTCTATAACATATCATTTCATACCCTATTATACCACTTGATATCAAAATGAAAATATTTATAGATTCTAAATACATTATATTCAATTAAAATTTTCAAAAAAAAAATCATGGAACCTATAAAAAATTGATTTAATAGATTCATGTAAACAACCTCATAAAATTGTTAGTATAGATTAGAAAGTCACACACTCAAATGATATCACTCAAATGATATCACTCAAATATCTAAAATTTCAATGACTATCTCTAAATAATATTTATTTTAAATAATATATCTCTTATTCATGGTTATGAAACATATCAATGGGTTATATAAATAGTAGTTCTCACTAACTTTGCAAATTTATAATGAAAAAAATATATTTAGGTTTTCATTTTCTCCCCCATTTGATTGTAAGAATTCAAAGACTAATATGACATATGTGATTATAGTTTCTATACCGTATCATTGTTTAGAATGATATTGAACTCCCATAATCAATATCATAGATTGGGAAGCATACAGTATAAATGGTTTAGTGAAAATATTAGTCACTTTCTTTTTTATAGGAACAAATTATAACATTAACACATTTTCTTCCAAAAACTTTTTGAATATGTTATACATTATATCAATATTATTTTACCTAAAAAATTTAATATTATATCTTAACAAATATTTTAAACTTTGATTATCACTTCCAGAAAGTAGTTGTTGGTTCACATCAACCTTCTGATCGTCCAACCAAGTTCTTATCCACATCAATTGGGTAGCATGTTCAAATCCATCCTAATGATCTACTTTAGTATAACTCTATGTGAGAAAAAAAAATTATTATTTTTCAAAATACACACTTATCACTGAGGAATACAATTACACTAGATATAGACATTCTATCATAATAATTTCATATACAATCATCATTTGTATAACCAAACTGATAAAGATTTCCTTTGATTCCATATTACTGTCTAAAATATATTATACCTCTAATATACCTGAGAGTATTCCATTGATCAATGAAATTAAACCCTTTTGGTGAACTTTGATACCTATAATAATGTCTAATAATATATATAATATCCAAACCATTATTTTCTAAGTATAAAAATAATTTAATTCATGTCCCAAATTCTTTTTAACTTGCTTCTTTTCTCTATATAAATTTAGATTAATTTGTTCACAATGAAATGGTAGTGTAATACATCTTTAAATTCTCATTAATAATATTATTTAGGGGATCATAATTATAATTATCATTCAAAATAAGGATGTGATCTTCTATTTTTGAGATTTAAAAACCCATAAAATAAATTATCTCATAAATAATAAAAATTTTAAATAACATGTTAATCTATATAAAAAATTACTTTCAAAATTTTTTCATCATTTCCATAAAATAGAATATCTGGAAAATAAAAATAACAATGAGAGATAAAAATCATTTTTATGTTTGATATAAAACTATTATTCTATGTCACTATTAGGGATGGATTCCTTGACATCCATTTGGAATATCTTGTATTACATTTTTGAATAAATTATTACAATGATTCTAATGGATTAATGTCTTTACACAAGTTAAAATATATCACCAAAATCAATCATATATACATGACAATATCCTTTACAAACAAGTCCCACTTTCTTCCTTAGAAATTATATATTTTAATTCAACTAATTCTAGAATAACTATTTATTTGAAATAATTTTTTTATAGATTGGATATCAACTCCCATGTTTTACTTTCGTTTATTTGATCAAATTCATTATTCAAAACATAAATCCCCCCATTATACTTTAAATTATCTTGTAAATTTCATTTTTAAACTTGAGAAAACCGTGAGGCATGTATTAATTTTCTCAAAGTTGTTCTTTTTTGAACCATATATATTTTATTTAAAATGATATTTTCAACCAAAAAATTATTTATTAGATATGGATAGTGTGAAAAATAATAATCATAATCCATTGAATTGGAATAATGATCATCTTCAACTTCAACTTATTTGAAATGATCAACTTTTTCAGAATCAAATTTTGGATTTGAAACAAAAATAGATTCATCATCACTTCCACAAAAATATTATTCAAGTTTAACATATTTAATTGTATATTATAGAACCTTTAAACATGTAAAATACAAAATCCATTTTAATTTTTTTGAAATTTTATCTTCTTAAATTTGGAGGGTTCTCAAGGAACATTCCATAAACACTTTTCTATTCAAATTTTCAAAAAAAATCACCAATGACATTGATTATTCAGTGGTTCCCAAACACTATTAGGTACATAAAACATATATATTTGTTTATACAATTCATTTTGGTAAATATTTCAATTTAGACACTATTAACATTGATTTTATATTTGAACTAATGATCCAATTATTTTTCTCCTATAATACCCTGAAATGTCATACCCAATCCACAAATTCCAAGCCATCTCCAGTAAAATTCAGTTCTTCCATATAGAAAATCAATTTTTGGGGTGTATATAGTTCACTATGATCTTGTTTGAAACTATTAATATCATGATATGAAACAAATCATCTATTTTAATTCAACACCAATTCTTATTAAGATTTTTTAGGGGAAAAGAAAACTCCCTTTTGTAATTATTTTAAAATTACCAACCATTTTAGGGGTATAAAACAAGTTCTTCATAAAAATAATACATATAATTCATTTAAAATAATTAATAAATCAAATTAAATACTTTCTATATTCATTTATTTCTTCCTCATAGGCCAAACACATTATAAATAGATATGCTCCAATGGATGAGTTGATTGAATCTATGCATTATTAAGGTTAGAATTTATAGAATATTCATTATAGTATATTTATCACATCCAATAACACTATATTTTCAATGTATGAACATCCTAAAGATGGTATCCTCAGCTAATCCCAATCATTTAATTTTTTCCTAGATAATGATTCATTCTATTACATAGTGTATTTTCTTATTTCATGATTATGTCAAATGAATTTTTAGAATCAATCATTTGAAATATATTTCCCCTTATTCACAACCACGTTTTCAAAACTGGCCATTATTTTAAGGTCTTCATAAAAAATCCTACATTTTAAACACAAATTCATATTCTTGATCACATTAATTAATCACACTAAGCATATTGGGTTTCATTTCTTCAAAAATTAAAGTATTAATAAATATAAATTGATCTTTCACCATAAAAATTAATCCAAAAAACATTTCTTTTGAGTTACCAATAATTCCCAAATTCCAATGAGCCTTCCTTTTACCATTCAAAATCATTCATTAGTTTTAAATATCTTTTAATATTAGATGAATTTAAACTTTATATAAATAATTTAATATCCCATTTTATGCCTTTTATTCCACTTCACTGAAAAAATATTTATCATTTACTTGACTCTTAATATTTTGATGATATTGTGTGTTATTTCTTATACTAACTGAAAATTATTTTTATTCAAATTTAAAGAAGAACCTTACACACAATAGAAGATAAAGTGGTCTATAATGATGAAGCCCTAGAGCATCCCCCAGAACAAAACTCATGCATTCCTAAGGTAAAGACCCCACTGTATATAACATAATCATGGTATCTTCAAGACAAATACCACGACAAAGAGAATCAGAAAAAAAGTTATCCTCTCTAGGGATATGACAGACCGGGCCACCATTTATTATTTCCAAAGCACATCCATGAACCAGGTAGGTAAAACAACAAGGTATCACACCTTCCCCCCAATAATGTCCGCACTAGCACCTCAGAGTCTGACTCCACCTCTGAATTCATCATGCCAACCCTTTTATAAGGCATAAGACCAAAGTGAAACACCCATACCTCTACACCCAATGAACTACCTGGTCCATAAAAGATACTAAAATCCAAAAAAACAGATCCATTCTTATCTCGCATAAGACCCCCCCTGCATCTGACCATTCAAAAAGGATCCATCCACATTAACTTTAAACCCAATATTGGAGGTTCCTAATGCATCCAACCTCCCTGACTATCTTTTCTAGATATAGGCCTGTTAATAAGACTTCATATAACATCAGAATAAAAACCACCCATCACCAGTTAACTTTACTCATGCAGTAACCCTTACATTATTGGGTTGGTATAATGATGATGCATTCATTTATATGGTTTATGAAAATTAATATCTGTAATATACATTAAATCATGATTTATTATATAATGGTACACAAAATATAATCCCAAATGATTTTGATTCCTCATGTTTTAGGGAAATTAGGTACATATACATCAACATGATACATGGATGCAAAAACTTTATTAAAAACATACTTAACATGCTCCTAAAATTCCATCATTATTCTAAAACTGCATGGGCTAACCAAGGGGCATACATTAGAAATTTGTGATATATAAATCCTTATGAGGGAATAAAAAATAATAGATTGAGGAAAAGTAATACATGTTATCCAAGAGCTATATAATAGAATCATAATCTTGAATAATGAGGCATGATATAACTCAATAACATAAATGAAACATTGTAATGTGGAAACAATATAAAATATGAAATCATTGACATAAGGCACGGATAAACACCAAGACAACATAACCTAGAATTCTTAGGAAAAATTTCTCACGCAGAATACATGGAATGTATAGAGATATAGACATTACCTAATGCATTTAAGGGCTATATAATTATGGAACCACCCATCACTTTCAAATCATGTACATTCTTTAGTATCCCACATAGATCCTAAACCATAAGGAAGTATTTATTCTATTTTAACCTCATGATTAAGTATTTAGGGTTATATAAATTGAAATAAAAATTAATTTAAGGATGACCACAACTATGTGAATAATCTTGAGTGTAAATGGAGACAGATATTCACTACACAAATGTTTGGCATGGAAAATCATAGAATAATTTCAACTCCATCATGATTGTATATAATAGATTATAAAAGGGTTGAAATTGGGATAAAGTTTTATCTCATTCCTTGTGAATCGTAAGGATAGTATTAGGTATGTTTATAAACCTATACTAACTTAAAAATTCGAAAATCAAAAGACATGACATAAATAAGGTGCTTGAATGAAGAGGAGATAGAGAGGATCCCTTACTTGAGAGGGTGCTTCTAAAATCATGTGACGATATTCTTGAGAGCTTTTGGGAACCTTGGGAGGGATATATAGAAGAAATATAAGAGTAATTTAATGATCCATGAGTTATTATTGAATATTATATGGTGGATAGGTGGGTTTACATTGGAAAAGAGAGGAGATTTCTTTATTAATTTCCTAATTTATGATTTCAAATCTATATGGCTTAGTAGTTAAAAGACAAAACCAACCCATCATTTTTTACATGGAGTCAAAAAAATTGGAGTTGTTTACACTGTTTTAAATGTTTGGGTCATGATCTCTATAAACATGGTTTGGGTCATGATCTCGATAAACATGAAAATCTCCCATAAACAGTTTTTCTTGTGCTTTTTTAGTTGATGATTGGCCCAGGATTAGTCAAAGTAAAATACCATTGATTATATCTCCCTCATAGGCTCTGATAAATAGGCCTCATAAGGTACGATCCTAATAGTTTCGGTCATCACATCCTTTACATGCATCAATTGGACTTTATCGTAACTCTTAATATATACTAATAAAAAGATCACCTTATAATATTTATTTTATATACATTTATTATGATTCATGGTATTTGGAATATAATAGACCATATAACGATCAAAATTAAATAAATTTGTGTATTTTTTTTTTCTATATTTCCATTTTTTCATAAGGCATTCAATCATTTAAAAATGGAATTTTATTTATATTATTTCTTATCATTAAATTCAAAACCATTCATAATTTATTGACTTGAATGTTTCTTTTCATACACTAAAACAGATGAGGTTATATCAATTCCATTTCCTCCTCTAGTTCACATGTTAATTCCCCAAATTTGTGGTTCCTCCAAAACACTTTGACTATGTGGGATGTATTGTTTCTTAAAACTTTTTCTCTATGATATAAGATCTTAATTATCTACTAATTTTATGAATGATCGTTATCAAATGATACAACGTCTATATTTAGTCCATGTAACGGTTTTCATACATACTTCTTCAAGGGGAAAACAAGGAACACATCATGTATGTGAGATATGTTAGTTTAGAGTACTAGTAGATAAACCACCACTCTGATGTGATCAATGATATTGAAGTGGGTGATGTATCTAGTAATAAAATTTTCCCTAATACCAAGCCTCATTACATTTATTCACATGGATATATGAGGGGAAACTTTATCTATGACCTGAAACTCCAAGTCTCATTGATGACTATCTATATAAATTTCCATTAGAATTTGTGTAGATTTTGTATGAAAATGAATGTTTTGAACCTTTTATATATTATCATGGATAAGATTAGTTCCCATAAAATTCCACTCTCTAACTTCATCCCAAAATTTCAGAGTGCAACTCCTCTTCCCATAAATAGACTCATAATGTACAATTTCAATGATTGAATTGGAACTATTATTATATAAGTACTCCACTTGGGGGAGATGATGGTCCCAAAAACCTTTAAAAACCAGTTAATATGATCTCAAAATAACCACTAGAGTTTTTAAGTTCCATTTACACTATCCATATATTTGATGGTGATTAGTTGTGTTGCATATTATATCTATATCCAACACATGCTTATGGATTCTCTAGAACATCTATGTAAACATCAGATATTGATTTGATGTAATAGAGAGTGGAACTCCATGTATTCTTACCACTTACATTATTTATATATTGATAAGTTGGTGAAGAGATAAATATTCATTGATAAAAATGAAATGCACCAAATTGATAATGAAATCGACTACAAACTAGATGATATTATTGCATTTAGGTGTCCTGGGGTATCCTATGATGAAATAAATGTTTATGTTTTCAAATTTATATAATGTAATGAGAAATAGATTCAACGTACCATTATTCTTATGTTATTCTCCCTTGACGTTTTGGCATACCAAGTACTGAGATAGAAACTCCACAATCTCTCTCTTCATGTTATCTAACCTAAAGTTTTTCTCCAAATATATATATATCATAGTGATTCGTGGATGAATTGATAAAGATAAAATATAAAAATAATGTAAAAATTTTATATTTAGTTATGATTTTAATAGAAAAAATATAGAATCGAAAACTAATAACACCATCTTCAAAAAAGTTTAACTTTGGAATATTTCCAACATTTTTCTATAGCAACACAAAATATTTCTGGGCCTCCTTGACCCTCTCATGAATGGATCTTTGTGATGTAATTTGAGAAGTGAAGGATGAATATACTCTTATTATTACCATATACAGCCTCTTTTTCTACAACCCCTTTATTGTATCCCTTTCTATCCTCATCATGGAACGAATTTTAGGATCCTTTTTACTCAGAGCATATTCCATGTTTTTTTCATTCCCAGGATGGTAATGGATTAAAAAATCATATTCATAATCATATTTAACATCCTTTTTTGGATCACGTTAGGTTAATTTTGTGTCAATATATAGTTAAGGTTTTTATGGTCCATATTTATATGCCTTAATTATTTTCATAGAGATAAAGTCACAAAATTTTCAATATAAATAAAACTATAGCCAATTCTAGATCATGATTTAGATATTTATTCTAATATCTATTAAGATAAAGGGGGGTATAGGATATCAAGTTTTTAGATTTAATGTTTAAAAAAACCAATCCATTCTTAGACAAACCACTTTATGTCACATGTATTTCCTAACTAGTGGGTAATGTGATAACATGTGCAGTGATTAGACTCTTCTTCAGGTACATATTTATTCACATTCACGAGTTGAAACAATCCTAACTCCATTCTATGTAACCTTAGTTAGTGAGACTGAAAATCTTGAGAATTATCTAACATATTTACGAATTGAAAAAGATAATCCTAGGAAACTATGGATTTCCATCATTGATATTGTTCTTTTCCATCCATTGATTAACTTTTTTTAAACATTGATAGAAATACCATTACTAGTTAAAATAGATCCTAAGAAGATTAATTTAACCAACCAAAACTCTTGTTTAATGCACTTCAAACATATCTTTTCCTTCCAAAAATTATTCAATACATAATTAAGGTTCTCTTCAAGTTCATAATTTCTTTTATAGTAGATAATAATATCATCAATAAATACTACCACAATTTTTTTGAGGCAATCCATGAAAAATATACTCATTAACAACATGATGATTTTTGGAGCCTTAGTGCTTCCCAATGAAATCACTACAAACTCATAATTCCCAGACCATGTTCGAAATATAGTCTTGGTGATATCCTATATTTTCACCTTTACATAAAAATATCTTGAATGACGATCAATCATAGAGAAATACTAGGATCTTTATTGATGATAGAACAATTCATCAATCCATGGAAATTGATACTTCTTATTTATCATGATCATGATGAGTTCATGATAATCAATGTATATGTGCATTAACCCATCATTTTTCGAAATAAATAGGACTATAGCTCCCCATGGGGAGGAACGTAGGTCTATAAATCATTTATATAGATTCTACAATAGATTCTTCTTCAAAAAATCAACTTCAAAAATAGACATTCTATTTATAGTATTGGATATTGTTAAAGCTCTATTTATGAGATAGATTGAGGACATAACCTCTAGGATAGGAGGAAGACCTAGAAATTCATTGGGAAATACATCAATAAACTTCCTTATAAGTGGAATTCCCACAATAGTGATATTTTATTTAGTCTCAATAATTTGAGATATATACACTTACTTTCATGGAAATAATATCTTTGATGGTAATTATTCAACAAAAAATACTTATCTGATCCATACAAATGTCTAAAATTTGAGGTTAATTTTTTTATAAGAAGATTGATTTACTTATCTCATTATTTTATGTTGGATCAATGCAAGGAAATACAATATATAAAAATAATAGTAGATTCTTCCTCAAATAGAAGTATTATAAGGTTTTATAGGAAATTTAGTCCAAAAATATGTATTGGGGATGAGTTATATTCTTCATATGCAACAATTGACCCATTTTCCATCTTCACTAATAACATGACTTCAATATATTAAGGTGGTGTTAGAACAATTCTACTAAACGTGTTTCATTTGAAATAATGCATAGAACCCTGGATCATAATCCCATTATTCTATATTGGTTTATAATTCTAATAATTTACTTCCTCCAAAATAGAATTATGTATGATAATATTAAAATAACTAAACACCATAAGGGAAACTGTAAACATTGAAGGGACAACTCAAAAATTTAATACATCCTTTAACCACTAAATATATAGGTTTTGATCTAAGTTATCTAAGATCTATTTTATACAAAAAATATTTAGGGGGGTTTTTAGTCCCCTTAAAAATGGTTTCTAATGAGAATTAAAATTTACCAAATCATATACCCCAAGAGTGTCAAACCTTGTGAATAGAAAGGCTTATTGTCGTGCACTAGGTAACGATCAACTCCAACCCAATGAGCCCTTTTCTGGGTTATCACCACATTTTACATCTATTCTAGACCCACATCCACTTGTAGTATCCTAAATGTGATGTATTTTCTTGGATACCACTTACTCTTTTCGTTAAAAAAATTGATATGTTATTTAATGTTTCATCTTATCGATAATTGTTTTACTAGAGATTTCTAATCATAAAACAAAAAAATAAATAGAATTTTCTCTAATACTAACTATAAAAACACATATTCTTAATATTATTTAATTCATATTTTATTCAAATAGGTAAATATAATAGAATCCTAAAGAATGTAAACCCCATTATTTTTGGTAAATTTGGTAAATATCACATAATAATGATACATGGATAGAATTATATTACTGAAAACAACCTTAACATGCTCCCAAAATTCCATTGTTCTTCTAAAACTGAATGCGATAACTCGGGGAAATACATAATAAATGGGTGAGCTATAAAGCCTAGTACTAGAAAAAAAATATTATATGGTAAATTAGTACATATGATTCAAGAGTTATATCATAATAACATAATTGTATTGAGAATAAAAGTATTTAACAATGAGGCATCATATAAAATGATAATATAAAGGCAACATAAGAATGTGGAAACAGAAAAACATGACATCATAAACATAAGTAAAGGATTACCATTATGAAAAAACTTTATAGTGTTATTATGATACCCTCCCACACACCATATATGTAATATCATGCGATAAAAACACAACCAAATGAATTGGAGAAATATATAATTATGGTCCCACCTGTCACTTTCATATCATGTACATGCGCAAGTGTGCCTTATATGTCATACAACATAAGAACGTATTTCATAAATTTTAAACCCATGATTAAGGAGTTTGGGTTACATAAATTTAAATACCCAATAGTGGAATTATACGTACAACTAGGTTAACACCCTTGAGTATAAATGGAGGTGGGTTTTCTCTATACAAATGTTTGTCATGGAATATCATACAATAATTTTGGCAGTATAATAGGTGTGTGTAATAATTCATAGACGGTATAAATGAGAGGGAAAATGGTATCTCATTACTTGAGAATCATAATGATCGTAATATGGATGTGTAAAAATCATATCCCTACTTGAATAATTTGAATTCATATATCATTACATAAAGAAGGGGAATGAATAAAGAGGAGAAGGAGATGATCCCTTACCTTGAGAGGGTCATTATAAAATATTTGGAGGAGATACGTGAGAGATTGGAAAACCTTGTGAGGGATCTATAGTGGTAATGGTAGAATAATTTAATTCTATATGAGTTTTTAATAAAAAGTAATGAGACATTTGGTGAGTTCTATAACAAAAGAGGCGATAATGTTTTATAAATTTCAAAATTTTGGTTTTGGAATCTATATGATAATGTAATGAGAATCAAAAACCAAAAAATTATTTCTACAATGGTTTATACCAAATTGAATTGGTGTTCATTATTTTACATTTCTATGAACCGAGATCATTAAAAAAATACCATTGGTAATATGGAGTGAGTCATGTTTACCAAAAATAGATTTTAAAACCTTAAAATATATCATCGGTTATGGAGGATTCATTATGGGTTTATAAAATTTATAAAATGACATTATAAAAAATTATTTTGTAATTAATATATATATATAGTTGTGGATATGTTTTATAGATGATATTAAATCACTTTTAGTTCATTATGATGTCATCATACACACTAAATATTTATACCAAATTTAATTTTAACAAAAAATGTTTCCTTTTTCCAAACTAATTGAAAAAATATACATAGGTTAATTTCAATATGATGATTGAAAAAATAAAATATATTTGATCCAAATAATTCCATAACTATCAGTATTTACACATTGAAATAAAAAAATCCATAATTATTGGAAAATATTTTTTAAAAAAACATTGTTATGAACATTATAAAAATTATTTTTTGACATCATAAAATTATATTATCAATTATATTTAATAAATTTTATTTAATAATAACTTTTTATTAACATATAATTTATTTAAAAGAATCCTTATTTCATCAAAAGGTGTTTCTTGGCTAAAAATACACATATCAAAATATACAATTTGTGTTGCATCATATCAAAATATTTTTTTTTCAAAATCATTATTTAATCATTTAAAAGGTAATATTAAAAAGGATAAATATGATCGTTTATTTATTTAATATAAAACTATTCAAATTCACACTGCTATGGTTTACAAACATATACCATTATTACACGAGATAAATATATAAGGGTAAGGTGTATGATGATGAGTTTTTCATGGGGTGGTTCGGTGAACATTGTTTGAGGAGTGATCTTTATAGGCATGAAATTCTCCCATAAACGGTTTAATTTGTGCTTTAGTTATTGAATCTCATCTTGGACATGTTCAATAGAAAAGCATAGTGAGGCTATCATCATTGAAAGATATGATAAATTGGATTCATCAGGTACAATCCTCCAGGCCATGAGCATCTGTTCCATGGTCTATGTCAATTGGAATTTATTAAGACCCTTAATATATAAAAATAATAAGAACAATATATAATACATATTTTATAATTGGTTACGATCGTTAATGTTTTTTAAAATCCAATATACCATTTAATCATCAAAGATAACCAATGTCTTGAATGTTATTAATATTACCTCATATCATAATAAGGAATTCTATCATTTCAAATGGAATGTTATTTATAGATTTTTGGGACATTAACTGGTGGCCCAACTAGTCACATCTCCTATTGGATTCACTATGAAATTAAAAACAATCCTTTTATTTTCATCAATAATTACCAATAAGTTTTTAAAAAATCCACTTTTTAGAGGTTTGACTCTCACTAATAGTTTTCCTCTTGTACCTCCTATGATCATAAAAATTCTTATTATTAAATAAACACTTTTTTCCCTAATTATTTATGTCTCCATAGTGCCACAATAACAAGATAACATACATTTAAAAAAACAGGCTATCCCTAAATAAACACCTTCAATTTTTATTTATTTTATTCAATAATATTTATTCTTATTTTGAAAAATTTATTTATTTAAAACCCAAATGAATTATTATTTAATGAAGGATTCTTTCATCCATTTTTGATTTACCTATTGTAGTAGTTTTTGAATTAAATTTTGAACTCCTAGAATATCTAGATTTCTGATATTTATTTTATTTCACAATAATCTTGGTCTTTCTCAATTGATTATATATGTTAGTCTCTACCCCAAAATTTTTAAAAAAATTAGACCCTGTGAATGTAATATTTTCTGGTCAAAATGTTTCTCATCATTATTTGAAACTTTTTCCATTTCTTATTATTTAGAAAATTCTATAATTTCTTATACAACATTTATAAAGCGGAATATGTGATTGTTTCTATTAGTGTGTATATTAATTTTTTTTGAACAACATGAATATCCTTTTTTATATTTAAATATTTATTACATATCATTTTAGGTATTATCATCATCAAATAATATATTCAAATCATCAATTTATTTTATCTTTTTTATTTTTTCTCTATATGGGATGATTCATTGATTATTGATGATTGATTGTTTTTATTCAAAATTATAATCTCCTTGTCTATATTATTTATACTTAAAATAAATTCCATACATTCTATCTTCATCAAAAATTTAATTTTAGTTTCATCATTACTCTTAGTTTCACTACTTCAATCAATAGTGAATTCTTCACCATTCAACTTAAAGACTAGAAGCATTTCATAGATATCACTAAAATACTTATATTCCACTTATTAATAATTTCAATCATTTCATTCACACATGGATTTTAAGGACCCGTAAAATTCAAGGGAAAATTTTTCTTAATTTTCATTGGGATTTTACAAGAATGCAGTTTCTGACGGCACTTGATTCTGAGGCCCGGTGTGCCCGGAATTTCTATCCGAAGTTTAGCTCGGGTACGTTTAGTGAACGAACGAGCGGGAATTTATATCTTTTGAACCGTTGCTCGGAATCGAATTCTAAGGGCACCGATGGTTTCGTAGCGCCGGTAATTGCTTAGGAACACCTTTTCCAGAGTTTCGTTTTCATGAGAGAAGTTGATAAAAAATGTGGAAGTTAAAATAAAAATTTAACTGCAATTTTTATTTTCTATAAGTGGATTTAAGCTTTGGGTGGAAGTTGGGTAACTACCCAACTTCCCTTGGGAGGTTATGAGGGTCGCGGGGTCCACACGAACCCTACCCCTTCACTTTCCATAACTCCCTCAACTCACAATTTAATTTGATAACTTATGTTTTAATAACATATGATATTAATGAAGTGAGTTTAATGTGAGCGTTTGAATTTAAAACTAATGACAAGTTAATAAAATAAGTGTGGGATTATTTTATTTTTATTGTATTCTTGTTGCTTTGAGAGCCTTTGGGAGAAAATCTAGGAGCTTGAAGAACTTCTTCCTCTTCGTCGAAGAACACGAAGAACGCGAAGAACGTGACGAACGCGAAGAACGCTGGATTCCTCGGAGGTCGACGTCTCCTTCCGCGACGTCTCCTTCTGCGACGTCTTCTTCTGCGACGTGTCTTTCTGTGACAGATAATCCACGACGAATCCTCATTCGACGAATCTCCAAACAAGCTACTCTCAAGGTAGGGGTTTATTTAATTATTTTGTTCGTGATTACTACCTTGTCGTTCTTCGTGAAAATACGACCAATTGCTATCGATTAATGAGAGGGGGCCGGACCGCACAAACATGACCCACCCTCCTCCATTATTGATGTTGTTTCTAATGTTGTTGGAACGGGAATGGCGCGGTGTCGTCGCACCGTGTGGAATCGTGCGGCAAGTAATGCGCGGCGCCGTCGCGCCGCGCCGTGAAATTGAACCAAGTCGCGGCGCTATCATGCTGCGCAGGAGAACCGCAAAAGCACCGCGGCCGGAGCGGGGCTGTGGAGGAGGGGTGCGGAGCCGTCGCGCTGCACCGGATGAATGAATGTCGCGGCCAATACCGGGTCGCGGCGGAGCATGGGAATCGGCGGCCTGAAGCGGGCCGCCGGTGTCGGAGCAGGGAGGGGACAGGCTGTTGCCGGTCCGTGGCGGCAGAAACCGGTCGGCCATGCGGGCCGACCGGAAAGAGGAAGGCCGGGGGTTACGAACCCCCAACGGCCAGCTCAACGGCCCCCCTTAATTAGAGGTCGCGGTTACAAAACCAGGGGGCAGCCCCCCCCCCCCCCCCCCCCCGCTCAACGGCTCGGTCGTTTGGCCGAGTGCCTGGCCAGCGCACCCAGCGCGCCGCGCCCAAGCGGGCTAGACCCAGACCTGGTTCGGGTCGACCCTGGGGGTATCGGGCCGGGTCGGACCGGGCCCGAACCCCTTAATACCGAATCTTTTCTGGTCGGACGCCTATAAGTTATGCTTCGGGCCTCCGATCGACCCACCGTCAGTTGCGATGCGATCCTTGGTTCGAGACGGCCGTGTCGATATATCGCACTGAAGGTTTCGGAATACTTTGGGTTTGGCCGAGTTAGTTCGTACCCGAAACCAACCGGACCCTCAGAGCGGAAACGCTCGTATCATGAGCTCCGGACATCCGATTGACGTACCGTCGACTTTGATGGATTCCTCCAAGTGAGACGGATCTTTTGGCTTACTCCGCCCGAGGTTTGGATGCAAGTGGAGTACGGTTGGGTTGGTTTTGACTTAAAAACCAACCGGGCCCCTGTGACGAAAAATCCAATAACTCTCAGACCATGCATCCGATTGATGTGCCGTCTGCGATGTTGAGTTCCTATTGATGATACGGAACTTCTGGATACATCAACTCTGGACTATGTGTCAGTTGATGTATCAGCCTCTAAGCTTGTGGAGCAGACCCTCCCGAACGAGCTTGCTATGTGTGGGAACCCTAGAGCTGGTTGCGTTGCTACTGTGACGATGATGACGACTGTACAGAGATCCTCAGTGGATTTGACGGCGATGACTACAACACTCAGTGATCCTACGTGGATCAGTGCTACCAATCCTGTGTGGGTCCGATCCTGTGTGGGTCAGCGCTCAGCGGTTCTGTGTGAGCTAGCACCTACAGATCATGTGTGGGTCTGATCTAGTGTGGGTCTTTGCAGGGGTTAGTTACCTATCGATCCTTTGTGGGTCAGATCATATGTGGGTCATTGCGGGGGTTAGTTACCTATCGATCCTGTGTGTGTCAGATCCTTTGTGGGTCATTGCGGGGGTTAGTACCTATCGATCCTTTGTGGGTCCGATGGCTTAGAAGAATTAGTGGCTATATCTGATCATCACTATCGTCATATGAAGAAGTATAACTGTGTGAGATGAATCCTGTTTTGCTTTCTTATGTGGATTTTGTTGTGCTATCCTGTGTGGATTTACGTTTTTCTTTCCTCTGTGGACTGAGATGTACTTGGGCTCTGATGTTGGAGTCGAATGATAATTGATGGCTTAGGTATATGTATGGGCATATACCTAAGTGGTGTCGGATGTTACTTCGTGATTGTATCTTTCCTTTGTGGATTATCCTTTGTGGAATCGGGGAGACCTTCGGGGGTCTCGGGTTCCCTACTGAGTAGCTTATACTCACCCCTGCACGGTCTATGCCCGCACAACGTTGTGTTGGTTGTAGACGACGGGTTGTGCTGATTGTGGTTGAGGCTTGTGGAGTAGGACGATACCTAGAGGTGGACCACTGGGCGGGAAGTACTCGGAGCGGTCGGCTGGACCCGAGGAGCAGTGGAGGCTATCTGTACCCACCCTTCAGGTGGGATTTCCAGTGGACATCTCGACGTTGCGGCATTACTTTTCAGTTGTTGTTTTCCCTTCCAGTTCTACATTACTTTCAGTTTGGGTTTGTATACTGGCCCACTTACTTTTCCGCACTTACTGTTGTACTCAGTTTTACTTAGTGTTTACTTCTACTTCTTGCTTGCTCTGTGGTGTTTGTTTACTTTACAAAGGCAATGCCTTCCCTTTTTACTAGGAATTACGCCTTGGTGCTAGTCGCCAGCCCCTAGCCTATGGAAGGCGGGCTTCGGGTAGTCATGGAACGAGCCCCGAGGATGGGTCGTGACAAATTGGTATCAGAGGAGTTCGGTTCTACCGCAGAACTCTGGACTCTGATCTTTTTCTATGTGAAGCAATAGTGTTACGCGTATTGAGTGTGGTTATCAGTCCAGGGAGTACAGTGTTGGTGCGACGGCTGATATATCCGTACATCAGGACCCTGATGTCTGATTTCCGACTTAATGCATGAAAACATTGATTGCATGTGTTTTTCAAGTTTTCTATGTGATTACTTGTGTCAGCTCACCAGGTATACTGTTTGACCGTGGAACACCTGTTTCTTTTCAGGATGGCCCCACGACGGCATCCATCTAGTGTTCCGAGAGTTGTGTGTGACGACATCCCACCGAGCGACGAGGCCTCGGTAAAGGGCCCTTTGACAGCTGAGGCACCGGCGGTACCTTTACCCGCTGAGCCACCGATGCTTCCAGCCCTAGCTGCTGACGATGCACGTCGCCTTAGTGCACTGCACGAGTTCCAGTGCTAGCGACTGCCCAGGTTCCGCTGGGAGATGGACCCCCAGGTAGCCGAGGACTGGATGGAGGTAGTGGTGAGAGTATTCAAGTTAGTGAGGACACCAGTAGACCTCGTGGTGATCCTCGCAGTGAGCCTACTGCACGCGGCAGCAGGCAGATGGTGGAGCTTGATGCTCCAGGTGCACGATGAGGCATCTCTTCTCCAGACGGACATTGAGATCCTCTTCCGCTCGGAGTTCTTCCCAGCCACCCTCTGTGTGGTGCGCATCCAGGAGCTTCTTCAGCTGTAGCATGGCAGCTTGACAGTCGCCCAGTACTCGGCGAGATTTACCGATCTCTCGTGCTACTCGACAGACATGGTACATGCCCCATTCATCCGGGCCCAGGCCATTAAACAGGGATTGAGACACGAGATTAGGGCATCGCGGATCTCCCTCAGCATTCCGACTCAGGAAGGAGTACTGGGGTGAGCCCTTTTGGTCGAGAGTTTTCTTGCTGAGCCTTCTACCGCAGCGAGACCTACCGAGGGGTGGCACGTAGCAGAGTATTCTGCAGCAGGCAGTCGACGGATGAATCATCAGTCCAAGAAGACCAGACCCTTAGGCAGACGACCTCAGGACACTGGCTCAGTAGTGCGGGGCACACAGCGCGGAGCCAGTCTTTCGAGTGGAAGACAGTGTTATGCATGCGGCGGGCAGGGCCACATGGCTCGTGACTGCCCGACCCGCTATACAGAGGAGCAGCAGACGGTTGAGGAACCACCTAGGCAGAGGCAGAGGTTCGACTGTGGTGGTCCGTAGGGAGCAGGTGGATGAGGCCGAGGAGCTGGTCGAGCGACATGTGGTGGACGATGTTTTGAGCCTCTACTACCACCACCACCAGGAGGTCCACCCCGACCTCAGGGGAGAGCATAGCTTCAGGCAGTTGAAGCTTACGATCATGGAGCTCCGGAAGCGGGTGGACTAGTGCGGGACTAGCTCTAGGCATAGAGCCCTTTCCCCATAATGCCTCTAGCTTCGTAGTCTGTGTTGCCTTGTGTCCTTGTACTTTGAGTTGAAGTAATAAAAGACGCTTGCAATAGTGGCATTTTATTTCTTGTATTTTGTTGTTAATACTAAGAGGCGCCGGTTAAAAACTGCTGACTTGACCCTCACTTGCAAGATTATTACTAGAAAAGACCCAGTGACCATACACTGATGCCTACAGTGTGACTCAAACCTTGGAGGTGAGAGTAACGGTTGGATCTCTTGGTAGCAGCGTCGAGGCCTTACGACGTCATCCATGCCATGAATTAACTAATCATGACGGGATTGACTGTATTAGGCAAGGAACGTGGTTCATCCAGGGGATGAGACTGGATTTCCCTTTTCGGCAAAGGAGAAATCTTTGCAGCTTTGCATAACGTTGAGGAGGAAGGGGAAACCCTTCGTGTGGTCAGATAGATGTCAGCAGAGCTTCCAGGAGCTGAGATAGAGATTGAACAGCACCCCAATCTTGAGGTTGCCAGAGGAGGGAGTAGGGCACGTAGTCTACTGCGATGCATCAGGGACCAGACTCGGATGTGTCCTGATGTAGGAGTGGGCATTGATCGCCTATGGACCACGTCAGTTGAGGCCGCATGAGAAGAACTACGCTACTCATGACCTGGAGTTAGCAGCAGTGGTCTTCGCTCTGAAGACATGGTGACACTATCTGATGGGCGAACACTTTTCAGTATTTTCTGACCATTAGAGTCTCAGATACATCTTCTCTCAGAATGAACTAAATCTGAGATAGCGGCGATGACTCGAGTTCGTCCAGGACTATGACTTTGAGATAATATATACTCCTAGGAAGGGGAACGTACTAGCCAATGCACTCAGCAGGAGGACGGGCATTCATCTACTTGAGGAGGCGGCAGAGAAGCTAGCTGCCTTGCAGATATCTTTCCTAGATAGAGATGGAGCATCCTTCCTTCTGTCACTCACACTCACCCCACCACTACTGCAGCTGGTCAGAGAGGCACAACATGGGGACGCAGACTATGAGATATGGTGTGCACAGATATCCTCAGGACAGGCACCTGATGGTTTCTCCTTTGTAGTAGAGCACGAAGTCCTTTTCAGAGGACGTACCCTGGTACCGGTTTCATTACGAGAGGAGGTGATGATAGAGTTTCACACTTCTCCCTTTGCGGTACATCCCGGAGTGGCGAAGATGTACCAGGAACTTAGACGACAGCACTGGTGGCCGAGCATGAAGAAGGTTGTGGCGGAGTTCATTTATCGATGCCTCAACTGTTAGAAGGTGAAGGCAGGGCATCAGGTACCAGCAGGCTTGGTACAACCCTTGGAGGTCCCGAAGTGGAAGTGGGATGGAATATCTATGGACTTTGTGACTGGACTTCCACGCACTTCCAGAGGTCACAACTCCATTTGGGTGATTGTCAACCGACTCACCAAGTCGGCTCACTTCTTACCCATTAGAGAGAAGGGCTCAGTGGAGAACTTGGGATGTCTCTACATTCAGGATATTTTACGGCTTCATGGTGTGCCGTCATCTATCGTCTCCGATCGAGATGCTCGCTTTACTTCCCATCTTTTGAAGGGGTTGTAGGAGTCGTTTGGGACGCAGCTACGTCCGAGCACCGCCTTTCACCCTCAGACAGATGGTCAGACAGAGAGGACCATTCAGACTCTCGAGGACATGCTCCAGGCATGTGTCCTCGACTTTGGTCACAGTTGGGAGGACCACCTACCCTTGGTGGAGTTTTCGTACAACAACAGCTACCACTCCACCCTCGGGATGGCACCATATGAGGCATTGTACGACCGACCTTGTAGATCTACTTTGTGCTAGACAGACCCTGGGGAGTCAGCACTTGTGGGACCGGAGATGGTCCAGGCCATGACAGAGAAGGTCCAGGTCATCCAAGAGCGGATGAGGACAGCTCAGAGCTGGCATAAGTCTTATGCAGACAGGAGGCGGAGACCACTAGAGTTCAAGGATGGCGACTACGTCTTCTTGCGTGTCTCACCTCGACATGGATTACGAAGATTTGTCCGAGGTGGCAAGCTGTCTCCACGCTTCATCGAACCATTCCAGGTCCTCGGTAGGATTGGAGAGGTGGCTTATCGCCTGGCTCTACCACCTCAGTTGCACCCAGTGCACGACGTCTTCCACGTATCATACCTGAGGAGATACGTGCACGACCTGACGCATATCATTGACCATGGGGAGCTGGACGTTGATGATGGGGTGACTTTTGCAGAGGTCCAGGTGGAGATCGAGGATCAACAGGAGCGGATCCTACGTGGACGATCGATTCCTCTAGTTTGCATCAGATGGCAGCATGGGAACCTCCAGGAGAGCACTTGGGAGCGGGAGGCTGAGATGCGTTCTCAGTACCCACATTTGTTTCCCTAGCTTATGATGTATCTTTACGGGGAAGTAAAGCCCTGAGGTGGGTGTAATGTAAAGACCCGTAAAATTCAAGGGAAATTTTTTCTTAATTTTCTTTGGGATTTTAAAGAATGCAGTTTCTGACGGCACTTGATTACAAGGCCCGGTGTGCCCGGAATTTCTATCCGAATTTTAGCTCGGGTACGTTCAGTGAACGAACGAGCAAGAATTTCAATCTTTTGAACCGGTGATCGGAATCAAATTCTGTGGGCACCGATGGTTTCGCAGCGCCCGTAATTGCTTAGGAACACCTTTTCTAGAGTTGGGTTTTCACGAGAGAAGTTGATAAAAATTTTGGAAGTTAAAATAAAAATTTAACAACAATTTTTATTTTCTTTAAGTGGATTTAAGCTTTGGGTGGAAGTTGGGTAACTACCCAACTTCCCATGAGAGGTTATGAGGGTGGAGGGGTCCACACGAACCCCACCCCTTCACTTTCCTTAACTCCCTCAACTCACAATTTAATTTGATAACTTAAGTTTTAATAACTTATGATATTAATGAAGTTAGTTTAATGTGAGTGTTTGAATTTCAAACTAATGAAAAGTTAATAAAATAAGTGTGGGATTATTTTATTTTTGTTGGAGTCTTGTTGCTTTGAGAGCCTTTGGGAGAAAATCTAGGAGTTTGAAGAACTTCTTCCTCTTCGTCGAAGAACACGAAGAACACGAAAAACGCCGGATTCCTCGGAGGTCGACGTCTCCTTCCGCGACGTCTTCTTCCGCGACGTCTCTTTCCACGACAGAAAATCCGTGATGAATCCTCGTTCGAGGAATCCCCATACAAGCTACTCTCAAGGTAGGGGTTTATTTATTTATTTTGTTCATGATTACTACCTTGTCGTTCTTCATGAAAATACGACCAACTGCTATCGATTAACGAGAGGGGGCCAGACCGCACAAACACGGCCGACCCTCCTCCATTATTGATGCTGTTTCTAATGTGGTTGGAATGGGAATGGCACGGTGTCGTCGCAACGCGCAGAATCGTGCCGCAAGTAATGCGCGACGCCGTCGCGCCGCGCCGTGAAATTGAACAAAGTCGTGGCGCCGTTGCGCCGCGCCGGAGAACCGAAAAAGCACCGCGGCCAGAGCGGGGCCGTGGCGGAGGGGTGTGGCATCATCACGCCGCACAAGATAGATGAAGGTCGCGGCCGATACCGGGCAGCGGTGAAGCATGGGAACTGGTGGCCGGAAGCGGGCCGCCGGTGTCGGAGCAGAGAGGGGACCGGCCGTCGTCGGTCCGTGGCGGCAGAAACCGGCCGGCCAAGCGGGCCGGCCGGACAAAGGAAGACAGGGGGTTATGAACCCCTAGCGGCCAACTCAACGTCCCCCCTTAATTGGGGGCCGCGGTTATAAAACAAGGGGGGTAGGTGCCCCCCCCCCCCGCTCAACGGCTAGGCCGTTTGTCCGAGCGCCTGGCCAGCGCGCCCGGCATGCCGCGCCCAGGCCGGGGCGGCTGTCTGGGCGGTCCTCCAGGCTGGGCTGCGCCTAGGGCGCGCCGGGCCGCGCCCAAGCGGGGAGGACCCGGACCTAGTTCGGGTTGACCCTGGGGGTGTCGGTCCGGGTCAGAACGGGCCCGAACCCCTTAATACCGAATCTTTTCCGGTAGGACGCCCATAACTTGTACTTTGGGCCTTCGATCGATGCACCATTAGTTGCGATGCGATCCTTGGATTGAGAAAGTCGTTTCGGTATATCTCACTTAAGTTTTTGGAATACATTGGGTTCGGCCGAGTTGGTTCATACACGAAACCAACCAGACCCTCGGAGCGGAAACACTCATATCTTGAGCTCCGGACGTTTGATTGACGTACTGTCGACTTTGATGGATTCCTCCAGGTGAGACGGATCTTTTGTCTTACTTTTCCCGAGGTTTGGATGCAGGTGGAGTACGGTCGGGTTGGTTTTGACATAAAAACCAACCGGGCCTCTAGGACGAAAAATCCAATAACTCTCAGACCAGGCATCCGATTGACGTGCCGTCTGCGACGTTGAATTCCTGTTGACGATACGGAACTTCTGGATACATCAACTCTAGACTATGTGTCAATTGATGTATCAGCCTCTCGTCTCGTGGAGTGGACCCTCTCGAATGATTTTGCTATGTGCGGGAACCCTTGAGCTGGCTGCGTTGCGACTGTGACGATGACGACGACTGTACAGAGATCCTCAGTGGATTCGACGGCGATGACTACAACACTCAGCGATCCTACGTATCAGTGCTACCGATCTTGTGTGGGTCTGATCCTGTGTGGGTTAGCGCTCAGTGGTTCTGTGTGATCCAGCGCCTACAGATCCTGTGTGGGTCCGATCCTATGTGGGTCTTTGTGGGGGTTAGTTACCTATCGATCCTTTGTGGGTCAGATCCTATGTGGGTCATTGCAGGGGTTAGTTACCTATCGATCCAGTGTGGGTCAGATCCTGTGTGGGTCAGAGCCTTTTTGGGTCATTGCGGGGGTTAGTACCTATCAATCCTTTGTGGGTCTGATGGCTTAGGTGAATCAATGGCTATATCTGATCATCTCTATCGTCATACGAAGAAGTATTCCTGTGTGAGTTGAATCCTGTTTTGGTTTCCTATGTGGATTGTGGTGTGATATCCTGTGTGGATTTACGTTTTTCTTTCCTATGTGGACTGGGATGTACTTGGGCTCGGATGTTGGAGCCGAACGAGAATTGATGCCTTAGGTATATGTTTGGGCATATACCTAAGCGGTGTCGGATGTTACTTTGTGGTTGTATCATTCCTTTATGGATTATCCTTTGTGGAATCTGAGAGACCTTCGGGGGTCTCGGGGTCCCTACTGAGTATCTTTTACTCACCCCTACACGGGCTATGCCCGCACTAAGTTGTGTTGGTTGCAGACGACGGACAGCGCTGATCGTGGTTGAGGCTTGCGGAGCCGGACGGTACCTGGAGGTGGACCACTAGGCGGGATGTACTCGGAGCGGTCGGCTAGACCCGAGGAGCAGTGGAGGCTATCGGTACCCACCCTTCAGGTGGGATTTCAGTGGACAGCACGACGTTGTGGCTTTACTTTTCAGTTGTTGTTTTCCCTTCCAGTTGTACTTTACTTTTAGTTTGGGTTTGTATACTGGCCCACTTACTTTTCCTCACTTACTATTGTACTCAGTTTTTACTTAGTGTTTACATCTACTTATTGCTTGCTAGGTGGTGTTTTTTTACTTTAGAAAGGCAATGCCTTCCCTTTTTATCGGGAATTACACCTTGGTGCTAGTCGCCAGCCCCTGGCCTATGGATGCCGGGCTTGGGGTAGTCACGGCACGGGCCCCGAGGACGGGTCGGGACATGGATTATAAATTCCTCTTCTTGAATTTTAATAAATTATTTCTCTTCCCTTCTCATGAAATATACTATTTTTCAATATTTAATGATTTGTTAAAAAATTATATTTTTGGTCATTTTTCTTCTGGATTACAAGCTCTATTTTCTTCTTACTTCAGATATTTTTTAGTAAAATTTACAATTTTATCACACTTAAAACATTTTAATGGAATTTTTATTATGAAAATTACATTGGTTATTCTGGAATTTCAATATATAAGAGAAATATTTTTATAAAACATTAGATTGATATCTGGATATGAATATGAAAATCAAGCCCCATCATAATGAAACATATTCTTATACTTCTCAGGTTTTTAGACATTAAATGAAATTTCGTTTTATAACCATGAACTGCTTCTTGAAAATATTATTTTTTAATATCTTAGTAAAAAAGAATACTAATAATGTTATCCTTAGGGGGTGTTCCAAGGTCATTATCTTCCAAATTTATGACTTTTTTATATAAAATATTTTGTAAGATTCTCAAGATCAATTTTACCACTATAGATTCTTATAAATTCTAATACAATCAACCAATAATTCTCAAAATATCATTTACTCTTATGAATATTCCCACTGTAGTTTCATCATCATGTTTTTTGAGGTCTTCATCCATCAAAGTCTATGTATGTAGCTTTTCTTGATTCTTTTGTTATTACATTTATAGATGTTCTCCAGATTGTTCCATATTAATTTATTCATTTTAATTCATTTTCCATTAATAAATTAATTTTATTTAGGAGAATATGACATCAAATTCTGAGCACATCCATTATTTTCATGATTATATGGTCAATGTATATACCTCAAAATTGTCCAAGAAACCTATTGGATCTATCATGTATGACCTTTATACCTAAAATTTAGTCTATTTCACCTATGCAATTCAAAGATAAACACTTGTTTAAACTGTCTTGAAAAAACTATAAAGATGATATTTCATTTCCAATAAGAAATATGTTGTCAACATATACTACTAGGATAACAACCCCATTACCACTAAAATTTTTGTAAACGCATGGATCATAATAATTCATGATGAAACTAATGTATTTTATTGATTAATTTAGTTGAATGTCCCATAACCTAGATGCATGATTCAGTCCATAAATGGATCTCTACAAATTTCATATATTTTTTCCATCACCTGGAGTCTTTAACTATTCTTATTATTTCATGTATATATCTTCCAAAAGATTCCAATTATGGAAAGTATTTTTGAAATCCATCTTCCAAATTTCATATTAATGGTATGTTACTATAGTAAGTAAAATTATGAATAATTTAAGCACAAAATTGGTGAAAATGTATCTTTATAGTCAATAAATTGATGTTGTTAACCCTTTATCCACTATCCTTACCGTATAGGTACTTACTATACCTTTCATGTCCATTTATCTCTTGAATACTGATTTTCACCAAACATGCTTTGTATAAACTAGTAAATTTACTAGAACTAATTTTTTTTTGATAAATTGAATCCATTTTCAAATTCATGAAATAATGAAATCTTGCTGATTATGATCTATCTACCACCTATTTTTTAGATTGAGGGTCATTATTTTTATCTTATAATGAGTCAAAATATTTAGTGACTAGAAAACTATATATCTCTTGTCCTATTACCTCTCTAGTTCCTTTATATAGTATGTATTGCTTAAGAATAACTTCTTCTATAGGAACATATTGAATATGTTCATATACAAAAACTTGATTATACTGAAAATCAACTTCATTGAAATCTATCTTTATCCCACTAACCTTCTTGAGGATGTGCTCCTTCTCAAAAGAGATAACTTGTAGGGATATAAAAACATTCTTTTTGTATGGATTTTATAGGTAGAATCTTTTTTTCATTGGATACCCTATAATGACACACCTTTTTCCATAGGGTGATAATTTTTTACCTGTGAAGGAATTAAAAAATACCTCACAACCCCGTAAATGTGTATGTGGCAGAACATGATTCTTTCACCTATATGAGATGAAGGGAATTCCATTTTCTTTAATAGTTAGGACTAAGTTTAGTGTGTATGACACAGTTTCTAATTCATATCCTCAGATGGATGATTGATGATATACATGACTCATCATTGACCTTCCCATGTCTAACATGGTACAGTTACTTCTTTAACTAACACCAATACACTATAATGTCTAAGGTTGAGTGAGTTGATATAGAATCCCAAAATTCCATAAAAAGTCGATAAATTATTTTTTAAAATATTCACCACATCTATCTAATCAAATATTCTTTATATTATTTTCAATTAGATTATCTATTTCATTCTTCAATTCTTTTAATTTATCAATGTAATTAGTCTTATACCTCATCATGTAAACATACCACTTCTACTAAAGTCTTCACTAATTAAAAGTTATGAAGTAGGATTTCCCACCTCACCTTTTACTAGAAATGGTTCACTCACATCAGTGTGTACCAATCCTAGAATATGAGTGGACATATCACCCAGTCAATAGAATGGTGGTTTAGTCATATTTCCTTATAAAATATCATGAAATGTTTCAAGTGGGTAGAGGTCAAAAGATTCTAAATAACCATCTTAATAGAACTTTATCAAATTCCTTCCGTTGACATGAACATTATGGTGATTATATAAACATGTGTTATATGAGTCACAAAAACAAGATTCATAATAAATTTTGAATAATTTTTTTGTAATTTAATACATAAATATAATTATTTAAATGTTCCATAACACAACATAATTATTATTTATAAAAGAAAAAAATTTTATAGTTACATTTAAAAATAAAAACTTTTTTATCTAGGTCAGATATAGAACTTATCTTCTTGACAATCATTAATACATAGAAACAATATCATAAAGCTACTATCAGTCCAATTGGAAATTAAGCATGTTAATATCCAATTTCTATAACATAAATCCTCTCATGATTGGATGATTAAAAATAAACCTCTCTTATTTTAAACTATTGTAATATATTAGTTCCTTTATTTGGATACAATTGTGAGAGTCATAAGTTTTATCTATTAACCAATATGTATATATTGAAAGATTACACTCAATAATTAATTAATCTTTAACTTCCCCATACATTTATGTTTTGTTACACCTATTATGTCCTTTCTTTCTACATGAAAAACATACTAGTTCTTTTTCCATTCCCACCATCTGGATCTTCCTCTTCTAAGAAGGATGATGGTCAGGGGATTTAGACATATTTTCAATCCTTAACCAATTTAATTTGTTCTTAATTTTCTTATTCACAATATGTATTGAGGGTTTTTCATTCCCGATTTCCTTTCCACTTTGAGAGTCAAATTAATTTGTTTTGAAAGACTCTTCTCATTATATATCATATTATAATTGATAATAAAACATGAGAATGTCATGGGTGGTTAGGAAAGTATGATATTTGTGCACAAATCATATATAAATTTAATCAATAGCATTTATAGGAATTAAATGTAGCTAATAATCTTGACTACATAAGGACCATATTGCCCCGACTCTCCATGATTTTTTATAAATAGATATTTCGAGATCTTTTATATCTCTTTTCACACATTGTCATGATAATAATCCTGAAGGTGAGACATTATGCTATATGCATCAATATCATCATGTTTCTTCCAACTCTAAGTGTTCATTAATGATAGCATGAAATAGTAAACATATATGGCATCATGAAAATGTTTATACTATAGTGATAAATATTCCTCACTATCCTATTTTCAAAGATATTCTTGAATTGGTTCTTCAAGCACATTCAAATTATTTTCAAAGTGTAGGATAATGCATAAGGGCTTTTTCTACTCATGGAGATTTGTTCCTATGATAATTTTATCCTTATCAAGTATGGATCAAAGTGACATGTTTGAAGTCATATATGTTTCCATGTCTATAAATAAGAAAAATTGAATTTTAGAATAATATCTTATAAAGTTAGTCAAATAAAAAATAATATAAATATTAATCTCCAACTATTTTATCAAATCCCAATATCCCTCACCATTAGATTTGTAATATACTATTGGTTGGATATTCTAGTGTGAGGGATCAATATTACCCTTATCATTAATAGAACATTGTCTGTTCTGAAAATTTGAATGTTTTTAATTATGAATTCAAAATTCCATCAACATTAACTTAGAGTTACTTGATTTATTAAATGGACTCCCTAATACAAAAAGCCCTAAATTGGATTTCCTTTAATTTTTCTTATTAGTTTCACCAATTTATAACTTAATCATTGAACACTTTATATGAACATGTTAAGATAGACCAAAACATCATGTAATAATTACCAAAATATTGAATGCAACCTAACATTGTCTGGTCAAACACTTTGAAAAATGGTTCGATTTTAAATTATGTAGCGGAAGAAAATAATAAATATATATAATTAAGGGATTTTATCTTTAGGAATTAATTTAATGTTGTATCTTTATTACATTATTGTTAACATTAGGTTTATTTACATATGTGATAAATCATGTCTTAGATAAAATTCACGCAAATTCCAAATTTTGTTAGTTATATGTTGCATGATTGTTAATTCATTAATTTATAAAATCACAAAAAAAACATCCATAATAAAATAACCATGCATCCTGAAATAAATAAAATAAAATAATTTATTATCATGAGATTTTATTGATAGTTATTTTATCTAGAGTACGATAAACGAATCCTCAACCTATGAGGAAAAAACCTTAATGAATTTTGTGGTTCATGTTGTAGTCCCCCACTTATCCACCCATATAACTCTTGGGCTTTGTTTTTTCTTATCTCCAAACATGAACTTCCTTCATTATATTGGTAGATTCATCCAATACATAATATTTTACTCAAAAACAGTTAAGGAAAACTAAAGTATTAGTTAATGGTTTTAAATAAAGAAAATCATGCTCTCACAGGACATTAAATAATGAGAGGAGGTATGACATGCTTACCATTAAATTAATTTAATAATAAATTAAATAAAAACTGGTTAATACAAAACAATGTTATATATTTATTATCATCAACATACTTGAATAAAATTACATTTTTAGTAAATCAACATTCAATTCTAATCATTTTTATTTAAGATAAACCATTATTGAATCAATTAGTAATCTTATTTAATTAATTAATTTTTTTATTTAGTTCTTTTCCTAATATTTCTTGATATTCAAATACATCATAATTTTAAATAAATAAATTAAATTAATTCAAAACTAACTTTTTACAAAAATGTACCTTAGAGGTAACATAATGAGTACCCATATGAACTACATAACATATATTATATTTGTATATTGTTTTATCATTTGACATTTGGAAAACATGACATAACATGTAATTTCATTGAATGTACTATCAAATTAATGACCATATAAAACACAAGATGTTTACATTGCATGTTATATTTAAATGTCTGTAGAGTAATGATTGTATTAAAAATTAAACCTGATATTCATTCTCAAAAATTACATGAAAATTAATTAGACCTTTAATATATATATATATATATATATCTGAACAATTACATGGAATGTATTATCAAATTAATGACTATAAAAAGCACATTATGACAATGTTTTAGTAGTAAAATATATTAATTTTTATTTTGTGAAGTTTGGTAATATACACAAAGTGTATAATCTAGTTACATGACATGTATTGTTCTCATCTTCTATGTGCGTCACACATATAGGGACACAACATGTTACCATGTAATCGAAAATAATGGTGTACTTTGGCATGTACATGGGATATATGGAATGGGCCTTTGAGTTACATGGTAATTAGTCATGTAGGTCATGTGTGTAAATTAATGGCCCATATTTGGAAAATGGAATACATATAGTGTATGGATGTTACATGGACTGCATTCCAGTAGGTTGTGCACCAAGAAATCCTAGAACACAAATAGTGTCACAACATTTAATAAATGAAATGAATAGAATTAATTTTGAACTAATTATTTTTTTGTTGGGCATTGGTACACAACATGTACCGAGGGGACACATTGTCTGTGATCTTGTGTTATCCGGCCAGAATCCATGAAACCTCCTGATGAGTTCCTCAAATGTATTTTGTTCACTTAATTAATGGATTTTATTATATTTTTGATAATAATGAATTATATGAGACATTCCCAGGATTCATATTATAGAATGAATAAATATAAATTAAAAACAAATAATAAATCAATCAATCAATAAATTATCAGTAGATAATTAAAAATAATCATGTGACCACTCTGAAACCACATAAAGGGTTTGGGAATGTCTAATATGTTATATAGGGCATATACAACTCTTTTTTCAATAATTGATGTTTAATCTAATATTTACATGAGGATAAATGTCATAATTAATTTTAATGAATCAAATAATGATTGATGATTGAACTATGGAACAAAGATGAATTCTCATCACATATTATTTATAATTAATTTTAATAATTAGGAAATATCATTCAAGGAATTCTTTCTTTATTTATGGATTTGGAAATGTCTCTATGATGTAACATCATTATGTTCTAGGCATCAATAGTAGATTCCCTCTTTGGTTTACCCACTCATGTTTTTTGGAACTCCGAGCATCGCCGTTGGAATCTATAAGTGCTAGCACGGTGTATCTGGATGCTTGAATCATTCCCCTTTTATCACCCTAAGAACCTATTTAATATGGAATATCTTTAATCCTTATATACTTGAGGGTAGTGAAGGATCAGGGCTGATCTCCATTCTTGAAAGAATTCATGGAGTGGGATTTGTCTAGGGCTTGAAGAGATTTCTCTCTGGACATCATTGTTAACAAAAATTGATATTGGATACCTCATAAGAAAAAAATATAATTTGGTTTATATATCACTATGGTTATTAAATAAAAACTCCACATGTACCCTTAATATATTTCTTAATTCCCGCATAACCCCATGTTAATAATAATAATAATATTATTATTATTTCATGACATCCTCTAAACTTGTGAATTAGATTCAATATTATTTTCTAAAATAATATTAAAAATATATTATTTCTCACTGGACCATTAATCTCGGTCTACCATTCCTCCACAATATGTATCATTCCTTATATAATGAATATTTATTTGATAAATAAATATCATAGAATTATTCACTAATAAATAAATAAAAATTTTATTCACTAAGTAGGAAAAAAATATTTATTAAATATTCTACTCCTAAAATATTCTCTCTAATAACTGGTGAAACAAATATGTGATTAACCAAACATGAATAATTATTAAAATCCATGTGGGTATAATATTTATTTGACATTTTAAATAGTAAATACTGTTTGTAATTTAACTAATGTTTTTAATGCACTTAGTATGTGGCCATCTTGGCCTCTTTCTCATGGGAATTAGCTGAACCAGTCCAAAATCTATGGTTAGTGTCCAAAAACATACCAATTCACCCATAGATAAAGAAGATAATATTTTAATGGAATTACACCACAAACAGATGATTACTATGTAATATAATCCCCTAATCTTGGTATTTATGATCAAGAAGGTTTCATGTTGTTGTCGTAAACCTAGGTGGTTGATGCATCTTTCTTATACTTTCCAAAAAATTGAACTCACCTATAGAACTCCCATGTCATGTATCTATTTTGGTTATAACATTTCCATCAATGAGACTCAAATATCAGCTGTCATTACAGAACAGAAGAGTAAAATCCTTTATCACATTATTCATTAATGAAATATTACTTGGGATAAACCCAACGTATCCTGCACCACCACAAACTTATGCCATAGTGGTTTTCATCAATACATCAAAGTACGTGACTCATAACAACCATTATCAATAATCATAAAGTATAAGAAAAAATAAACACATCATGAGATTCTTATATCCAATGACACATATAAATTTGGTTGTTTTAATAGAATGTCATGTTCTTATAATTTTGTACACTAGAAATTACCAGGGGTGTACACCATGAGAATGTGAATCGATGACTTATGAGTCTCCACCACTAACAAGATATATCATTTGTGTACCCAAAAAAATTTCATTCTTTTAAATAATATATATTTATTAATTATCTTATGGAACATATGGATTCTTATTATAGAGGGAAACTACTATAACCATTTATTGGAAAAACTACTCTTAGAACATTATCGCATACAATTTCACATAGAAAATAAAAATCATGATATGATATGGTTCTTATTAATATTCAAAACAATGAATACATTTTATCATAAATTATAATGATTTTTTTCTATGGAACCAACTCCAATATAAGGTCCCCAATTCCTTTTTATTGATCCTACTAGTTATTCATGAGAGTAACACTAAAGTCCAATATATGTAAAAGTCCATCTGATTTGAATGATAAATACTAGGATCTAGAAGGCCTCTATGATCTTACCTCTAATACTAGTGAAAATATCAAGATACACCTTATTCAATAACATCCTCTATCTGAACCATCTCCTTTGGACACATCCATCAAATAGTATCACTGACTGAATGCCCTACCATTTTCTAGAGAGATTATTTTGCTGCCATCTAGATCTCAAAATGGATTTATTTCTCATATCACGAGAAAACACTAAATTAAAACATACATGAAAACACAATATTATTTTTTGACAGAATTTTTATTCTTTTGGTTGTAAATTTTACCCCTAAAACCGTTAGTAAAACATTTGAGTATGTATCTCCTATGTCATGCTCAGATATCCTCAATATATTGAGAGTATCATGTAAATTTTTATTTATATTATAAATATTTTTATTAAAAATTAGTTTCTAAATACATTTCACAAAATATTTTATGATGAATTTAGTATCCAAATAATGGTTTTTTGGAGACCCTAGTCTCTCCATTTAACTAGTATAAAAATTACATTTAACACTATTTATCAAAGAAATTGTCACAAACTAGGCTAGGTTTCCATCCAACTTGACACACAACCCATTCCAAGACATGGACCAAAGGGAATTCCTGATCCCCACTGTTTGGCAAATACTATCGGGAATCAAATACAAACCATGTGGGAACGGTTTCAGTCCAATGACCATGATAAAAAAATGGGCAAGTAGAAAACCAACAACTGAATCTCAAATAATTACACCAACCACCTTAGTCTCATAACTGTTATCCCCATTTGACCTCAATTTCACTACCGTCTACAAGACTGAACTTCTCTAGGAGTCAGATAGATCTAGAAAACCTGAATGAGGATTGAAAAAATCAAAACTTATTAGGATTACCGACACAAAATGGTACAAGTTGGATTTGAACTTTAAAGCTCAGTAATAAATCACAATAGAATCCATGTGTTTCCATTCATAAGGACAATACATTAACACTAGTTTGAAATAAAATTATAAAAATAGGGCTTTAATATTTTGAAAAAATCAATACATTTCCCTCTTTTTCTCAAACATTACACTACACAACATTATTTTAAAAACAAGTCTACCTTTTCATAACCAAAACCGAAACCACATAACACAAAGATTGTGTTGAAAATGAATAAATAAATAGTTCACAATAAAAATAAAATGCATCAAAATGTAAACAAGAAAATAAAAATAATATCCATGATTGATCCTAAACATACCTAGAAGACCCCTAAATATAATTGATTCAGAACCACCCAATGACATATGGTGAAGCCCTTAAGTCTACAACCAAATGGCCACCATCAATAGGTCAATCTAGTAGAACATCCCTCTTGGCCTGACAACCAATCCAGGAGGGTAACAACCCATCTAATTGGAGTTGGAAAACTACCATCACTTTATCATCTAAATGTCACCCAAGAACCCATGGTAACATTAAAATGTGAAAGGGGAGGCCCTTGTATGCGTTACTCACCTTACCTACCGCCTCCGCACTTGCTTACACCAAACACATACACAACCATGTGATTACTCATAAAGGGAAATCCCATAAATATAGGTGATCCATATATATATATATATATATCAGTTCATATAAAGTGCCACCTGGGCTATCACATCATATAAATATCAAAATCATTTCATAAAATACATTAAATTGCCAACTTGGTTCTCACACATACCAAAACATAATATTTTCAGAAAAAAAAATAAAACATCACATTTAGAATTACAATTCCAAATTATGATTTTTGTTTTCACACCCAAATACATTTATCAAAAAATTTCCAAATCATTTCTAAAACCATTTTCATGTGTACAATGCCAAACGTGCCTTTAAACAATTTAAAAACCAAACATGTTCAAAATAACCCAATGGATAAAGTTTTAAATAACACATTCCAAAAAACTTCAAATCCACATGAAATCCTAACACACTATTTATGAATTTAAGATCTATTTTAATATGAATATAATCGGAGATATTAGAGAAATCAATTCAGGGACAAAGGTTCATGCATAACATCATATTTACGTGTCATTTTAACTTGAATTTCCTTCCATGTGTGCACATAGTGCCCCCATGTATGTGCCAACATCCATTGAAACACTTTTCATATCAATTAGAACATCCTAAAACATTTTCCTAGAAATACTATTTCCCATTAATCTAATACAATTGCAACATTTATAACAATCTTTTTAATAACATAGGGACCTTTCCAAGACATTTCACTATAAATCATCAAGCCATAAATAGGCATATAAATCAAATTTCATGATCCATTTATTATTTAAAAAAATATAATAAGTAAAAACAAATACATATAATAAAACAAGGGCTCAATTTATTGTTTAGAAAACAATGGTCATTTTATTGTACACCTTGTGTGAAATCATTTATAGGCATAATAATAGCATCCCTTGGAAAGCCATTTTATCAAATTCTGTCAATATTGAAACAAAAAAATTACTGTAAATGAGTATTATATTTATTTTAGTTGCATTTATCAATTAATTAATGAGAATAAAGCACCAATGGTTTTCATCAGAAAGGAAAAACATTGAGACACCTACCTCAATGGGGTGCAAGTGCAACAAAACATCGAAGGGAGGAAGAAAAAGGCATCATGAACCAACAACAGACTCTAGATCCAAAAGAAAAATTAGATACACATAACCCCTAACATCTAGGGTTAGTAAAAGAGAGAAACCTCATATGGAAATCCATATAAATTAATAGAAATGTGAGAGGGAAGTGGAAATTGATTAAAACAGAGGGAACCCCCCATAGTAACCTTCAAGGACTTTTAATGGGGGATGGAGAACAAAGAAGAGGGTTTTTAGAAGACCACTAGGGGTTACTTGGTTGAAAGTGGGATGAGAAACTTGGTTTTGGTTAAAAAAGGAGGGGAACGTTTGAAATGTTATTAATTTTTTGAAATTGGGTAGATCACATGGTTAGTCTGCACAGTTTGACAAACCATGCACAAACCATGCGACAAACTCTATCCAAAGGAGAAATTCCACATTTCCTGGCTACATGGTTTCCAAACCATGCAACATCCATGGAAAATACCATTGTTTAAAATCATCTATACCCACATTGTTACCTATTAAAGTTTCATAGTTTCTCCAAACTATGCACAAACTACACGCAAAAAAATCATCCTATACTTTTAAAATTCAAAAATTTAAAGGTGATATCAACCCCAAACCTCAACCAAAATGAAAAATGGATAATAAAAGAATAAAATAAAGAAGCATAAAAGTTTAATGTCTAAAAATTCTCCTCAATATTGACACATTCTACCCCTATAAAGTCACTCCTTCAAACAATGATCAAACTCGAGTCCATAACAAACTAGAACCTGGGAAAACAAAGAACCTAGAGGTGACCTATTACTCCCTAAGTCACACTAGACCGATAAAAATTAAACCATATCTTAATAATGTGGGTATAACATGAGAGGTTTCTCTCCATCCCAAGAACTCAACTATTACAAGAAATTTATAACCCAAACAGAACAACCAAATCTTAAACGAAAAATCCATTATGAGGAAACTTAGATAATAAGGACCATGGGAAAAAGGATACTACCTAAAAGAACCAAAGGCCCTCTATATAAGGGAGAAAAACAAAAACACCAATGGAACTAATAATTTCCCATGAAAAAAATGAATTGGTAACCCACCCATCAATTCCAAAAAAATGAATCACCTTCAAACATGTTCATCTAAAACCGATTCCAGCCTCATAAATGATAAGCACGCCCATAGACGAAAAAATGTTTTAAGAGACACATTCTAATAAATATAACCACTTGGGTTAAAAAATGGCATATGAATCACACTTACACAACAAAATGGTTAACATTCAATAGTTGGAAGACATGAACAAGAAAACATCAAACACTTACATCCTAACATAGAAAATAAGAAATAAACCAACAATGCTTCCACAACACCCCAAAAAATTCATCACTATGCCCATGATTCACAAAGAGACATGTGTCTAGAGCCCATATGACTAAATAATCTCCTTACCCAATGTCTTGTTCCAGTATACATTTATCTAAAATCTTTTCAGGTCAATGATTTCTGCAAAACCATTCTAGAAGACTTAGACAGCTGTAATGATGACTTGGTTTTAGAGAATTGTGACAAGACAACTTAAAATACCCAAACATGCCACATGGGTGGCACAGAATGGAATATACTGATATACTGGAAGGTAGATCTAACAAATAGAGCCATATTCCCCTAGTATTCTCTCATTTACACTTGAGTAACCTTCATTGACAACAAGAGATACCGGATTTCCAAATACCTTCACTCTGAAAACCAACTCACTTAAAAATGTGTCATCCACCAACTTCACAAAATGTAGTTATTTAGAATTGAGGACCTTCTCTTTGATATCTTGACAAAGTCCACCAAGGGAAAGAGAAGTCTTCATCATTTCCAATGATGCAAACTCTGAAAAAGGAAACTAGTTCCTTGAAATGGTTAACATAGGCCTCCAGCATCTTCTAGCCTTGTTAAAGACTCCAGATCTCCTCCATTTTCTTCGTCATTTCCCTCCTCATGTATAAAACATCAGAAGAAGATAGATTTAAAAACATCCCACATCATTATAATTTGCATCTATATAGGGGAAAATAATTCTTATTTATCCAAATCTGGACCATCGAATGAACCCAGAACCATTTGTACCCAGGAATCTTCGGGAGTTCCAAACAATCTGAAGATGCGATCTAATTCCCACACCCACTCAACTTCCTATAAAAACCCTCAATCACCATGAAGAGTAGGTAAAAACTAATAATAATAAAAAATGTATCATGACTCGTTAGAAATTTTTGAAACCTTTCTGGGTGGTATTTTAAAAACAACATGGAAAATACAAACCAAAACTAATGTCAAACTAAAGCATAATTAAAAGAAACACCATGATCCAAAATAAATCGGCTCAGAATCCAATAAAATGTTAACAAAACTAAAAAATAACATTAAAAAAGAACCATTTTCATTTAAATTTCATGACACATTATCTTGATGTTAACTACTATAAAACAAAACTAGTTTTCTCAAAAAAAACAACCATGTTATAAAATGAAATCCCAATTATCAAAATCATTTTGTAATCCGAATTCATTTTAGAATACTCCAATTATCCCTTAAATCACAAATAATCTAACATGGAATTATATGAACCATAACATGTGAATATATCCATTTCCATCCATGCATATCAACACAAACATCCCACACATAGCCACACACATGAAAACATTCATAAGTAGCACCAATATTTTCACCCATCCACTTCTATGAAAATAAAAAAAAATCCCCAAATTTTCAAACCAAAGTGATTTAAATTAAAAAGATATTTTTCTTATTGAAACCCATTTTGAAGAAACCCCCTTTTCCATTTCAAAATACATCTTCATTTTCAAAATCAACATACTGTAACTAGAATCAAAATAGGTCACAACATGAAAAGAAATGCCCGAATGAGTGACAAGTGCCTATTCCTACCTCAGTGACATGCTAGTGAGCCATGTAATTGACAATGACCAACACTAAGAAGACCATGAACATAGAATTGGACACCATATGGGTTCCCACTTAATGTGAAATTACAACATCACACTGGCACTCCTCTATTTTCAACCCTCAATCTAAACAGAAAAAGAGAAGACAAGGACTCAATTCTTGGACTACCCTTGGAAACTCAAGTCTCTTCAAGTGTGGTGGGGATTAGGAACTTGTATGTTTCAGGAATAGTATATGTTAGAGATGGGTGGTGCCCTAATTTAATTTTTCTATAATTGATCATCAATCGGATGTCTATTCTAAGGATGATCATCGTGACAAAAAAAATATTAGTCCAAAAACAAACACGGGAATGAATAAACCAGAACCATTAAAGAGGATATCATCTCATGTTATTTATAATTAATTTAATTTAAACATGAATTAACTTGCAAGAATTATTTTTTCTTTGATGCATTCAGACACAGATATGGAGTATGTTGTCATTTCATTGTATAGATCAAGGGTAGATCTACTCTTGCAGTGATATGCATGTTCTCTACAAATCTCCATAAATTTATGAAGGAGCCTCTAGGTGCTAGAATATAAGATCCTTACACCTGTGTAGTATTCCTTTGATCTCCTTGAGAACCCCTTCCAACGAATTCTCTTTGATAAAGTGGATTAGGATCTCTTTCATTTTTGGTAGATTTCGTGGAAAGGGATGGACTCTCTAGGCTCTAGATATATTCTCTAAAGATATTGTACAAAAAAATATTTGTCTTGCATAATAAGAAAATAACATAACCAGGAACTTATATTTCTAAGGCTAGAATAAAATAATTGAAATATTCCCTTACTATTTTATTTAATCCTAAATAATCCCTATCTCAATTAATAATATAAAAATTATAATTTCTTGACATTCTCTTAATTTTTGGTTTATAATTAAATATTATTTAATAAAATAATATTCAATATTATTGTTTCTCCTGGGACCCTTAAATCGGTTCAAAAATACTCCAACGTATTTATTGAACCTAGAATAATGACAATTTATTTATTAAATTAATATCACTTCATTATTGTATAATAAATATATAAAAATTATATCCACTAAATAGAAAATAAGTAAATATTAATTATTCTTCCCATAATATATTCTATCGAATAACTAGTGTCGAAATAAATGTGATCAGGAATCCATGAATAATTATTAAACCAAAACTGGGAATAAACATTATTCAACCTATAAAATAATAAATAATATATTATTTAACTGAGATACTAGACACACATAGTGTGTGAACCTCTAGGCCTCTTTATTGGTGGCATTTGGAGGAGCAGCCTAAAGTCTATGGTTAGAATCTAGCAACATCACAAGGCACCCATATCAAAATAAGTTAATGTTGCATTGAAATTTTACCTCATATGAATGATTACTATATAATATAATCCCTTTTCATTGATATCACCAATCAAATGAGTTAAATTCAATTGCTATCATCACATGTACTCGATTTCTCATTCTTTGACATCCTATAAATTAAACATACCTATAGAACAACATGGCCATGGATTTATTTAGGATATTTCATTTCCATTAACTGTCCAGAAATATAAACTTCCTATATGGAATATAAGGGAAAATCACTTCATGAATTATTCATTAATGTAGTATCAGTCGTGATGCACACAACATATCCTACCACGCTGTGAACATATGTTATCATGGTTTTCACAAATACATATATGTGTGTGAGTCATAATACCCATTAATATTAACCTTAAAGTATAAGGACCAATAAACAAGTTCATAAATAGAAACATTTGATGACACTTATAAGTGTGGATTTCCTACTATAGGGTCTCATTCTAATAATATCCTCCTAGACATTACCAAGGGTGCACACCATGAGAAGGTTCCTCAAAGTACAATTAGTCACCACCCCTAATATCTTGTATCATTTATGTCCCTTCAAATGATATCATCCAGCTATAGAACAAATATTCAATAATAGAGTCATGGAACTTCCGAGTACTCTTTATAGCAGAGATCTTATATGACCCTTTAGTGCGACAGATACTCCTAGGAAATTATCACATAAAATGTCATTAAGAAGTAGAACCATGACGTGATAAGGATTTTATTAATATACATCTAATTAATACATTTTTATCATAATGTATAAATAATATTATTCTATGGAACCAACTCCAACATACTCCCACTAGAACTAAAACCAAATCCTAACAATTGTTTTACAGCTAGATCATACACAATATTCATGATTCTACTAAGATAGGACATTAGTCAAGGGTTATTCCATGTTTTCTTATTTGGATACTATTCTCCCTGCAAATTCACCCCTTTGATATAAATACCTCTTTATGTGATACTTATGGAGTGTGTGCTTTGTCTGTAGATGTGACCTTGGCTCTTTTTCAAAATCCACCACTAAAGTATTATCATAATTCAGTATGATGGGGTCTTTACTTAAAGGGACTACATAAAGCTCCCAAAAAATGTTCTAAATCTGTACGAATTCCTTAGCTGCATTAGAATCCTATATATACTCATACTTTGCTATAGAATCAACGAAAACTAGCTTCTTTGAACTATTCCATCTCACAACACCTATATTGATATAGAAAACATGTCTGGATTGGATCTTTAGATCATTCCAATCTATCTAAAACCCAGAATTATCATGCCTTTAATGAAAATATCCCCATCTCCTCCATACACCAAGAACATATCCTTAGTTCTTATTAGATACTTTAGGATAGTCTTAACATCAGTCCAATGCTATTGTTCAAGATCTTCAGGATATCGTCTTACTATGGTCATTGTATAAGAAATATCATGTCTAGTAAAAAACATGTCATACATTATAGATCCCATCATTGAAACCTATGGTATCTTACTCATTCTATATTTCCCTTATTGGGTTTGGGGACACATTTTCTTTGAAATATGTAAGCAATGTGTCATTGGAACCAATCACATCATGTATTTTTTCATACATAATACCTTTAATATCTATTCAATATATTTACATTGACATATCCCAAGAACCCTATTGGATCTATCATGAATGATCATGATCCCTAGAATGTAGGTTGTTTTTCCGAAGTCCCTAATGGAGAAGAAATTTTTCAAATAGTCATTAATTGACTGTAATACTTGTATGTTATTTCCAAAAATGTAATATTCCATCAACATATAATAATAGGATAATAACAACATTCCCATTATACATTTTTTAAACACATGCCTCACATTAGTTATTAATGATAACAAATTCCATTATGTATTCATCAAATCGAATATTCCATGAACTAGATGATTTCTTCAATCCATAAATAGACCTCTGCATCCTAAAACCCATTTTTGAATCAAATGTTGTTAGAAATTATTCTTGAAGTTTCATATAGACATATTCATGTAGGTTCTTGTAAAGGAATTTAGTTTTAACATCCATATTCCAAATCTCATAGTCATGGAATGTTTCTATGGAATTTATAGTTATTATGGATTTAATCATGGAAAATGGTGAAAAGGATTCATCGTAGTCAATTTCATGATGTTATTTAAAACCTTTAGCCAATAGCCCTGCTTTATAGTTACTCACTTTACCTTCCATGTCCAATTTATTCCTGAATATTCATTTTAACACAATAGTATTTACTTCAACTGGTTAATTGGCTAGAACTGAAACGTGGTTCTTATACATGTAATCCATCTCAGAATTCATAGATTATAGCCATTTGGTATCTGTTTATATCTCTACTACCTCTGTGTAGGAGAGAGGTTCATCATTGTCCAATAATAATGGGCCCCCATAATCAGTTATTAGAAAACCATATCTCTCTGGTTATTTTACCTCTCTTGAGATCATATGCAGTACATGTTTTTCAAGAACAACTTCTTCCATGGGGATCTTTGGAACTCATTCCAATAACAACTCATGTTTATCTTGATCATCGACTTCATCAAAGTCAATCTTGATCCCACTATCCTTTGTGTGGATGTGATCTCTCTCATGAAATAAACATTGTTTGGTGATAGTTACATTCTTGTCTGAGGGGTTTTATATGTATTATCCCTTTATTTCTTTAGAATACCCTATAAAGATACACCTTGTTCCCTGTGGTGCTATTTTGATTCCAAATAAATCTGGAAAAAATTCCTCACTTCTCAATACATCTGTATATGAAAAAAATGGTTTTCTTTCCACTCCATAACTCAAAGATAATTCCATTTTCCACAATATTTGGTACTCGGTTTAATGTGTATTCTGTAGTTTTTAATTCATATCCCCTAAAGGATAATTGAATATCTACATAACTTGTCATTATCCTTACCATTTACAGAAAGGTACATTTCCTCCTTTCACTAACACCATTCCTCTATGGTGTATAAGGTGGTGTGAGTTGAGATACAATCCCAAACTCCCACAACCAATTGATGAACTCTTGGTTGAGATATTATTGACATTGATCCAATCGATGCTTCATCATCTTCTTACCAATACTATTCTATTCTTTACTCAATAATTCCTTTAATTATTCAAAGGACTTGGACTTATACCTCATTAAGTAAATATTGTCATATCTACTAAAGTCATCAGTAAAAGTTATGAAGTAAGAATATCCAACTCTATCTTCTATTAAAAGTGGTCCACACACATAAGTGTGTACCAATCCTATAAGCATTGTGTCCCTTTCACCCTATCCACGAAATGATGGTTTGGTCATTTTCCCTTACAAACAAGCATGACATCTAGTAAGTGGTTTTTCCTCAGAAGAGTCTAAATAACCATCTTGACAGAGTTTTGTCAAATGCATCTCATTTACATCATCGAGACATTGATGCCATAATTGGGTGTTATATTAGTCATGTAAATTTTATTTTTTATTAATATACCATAGTTGGATTCCAGAATTTAATACATAGATACCATTATTTAAATTCCCCATACCATAAAATATTTTGTCCTTATAAAAGTTACAAATTGTATTTCTGAACATGAAAATAAACCCATATATATCCAAACATGATACATAAATTATTTTTTGGAAACAATTTGTACATAATAAAATCCATGTAAAACAAAAATCATTCACATTGGCAATGTGAGGTGGTAGTCAACAATAACAAGAGCATTCAACCTTGCACTATTGGCATCTCGTAGATCCACCTCTGCTCTGGTAATTTTCCAGAATCTAAATTGTTTCTGAAATTGAATAAAAATGTGAGAACCAAAATCTATATCTAATACCCAATTTTTATAAATTGGAGGATTCCACTCGATAACAAACACACCTTTGTTTTCCCCTTGCCTCTGGGTGCAACTCCTTTTACAGTTTCCAGACTTACCACATGGAAAGCATACTACCTGCTTCTCTATACCCTTGATTTGGATATTCCTCTTCTTAGTCAGATAGTTCTTGAGGGATTTTGGATTTTTATAATTCTTAGTCCCTTTGACTTGTCATTTGTCTTCCTATTCACCATAGGGACTATGTTTTCCTCACGTCCCATGTCATTATCCCCTTAGTGAATTAATGTAATAAGTTCTAAGAGACTATTCTCAATATTTCTCATTTTATAATTCACCTTAATAATATAGATGGTTTGGGAAATGATGATAGTATGGTATCTGTACACAAGTCATCAGGTAATTTAATCCCTAAGATGTCTAGATGCTCAATGTATCAAATAGTATTGACTACATATGGCCCAACTCACATAAACTCTCCACGATTAGTGGTGAACAAATATTTGGAGATCCCACACCTCTATTCTCTCACCTTCTATTGATAGAGATCCTAAAGGTGAGAAATCATGCTATAAGAATCCATTTCCATATGTCAATTCAAGATCTCATTGGTCTAGGATTGTAACATGAGGTGCTAAACATTCGTATCATCATTTAGATGTTTCTCAAACATAGATAGCTCCTCATCACTCACTACTTTTCCAAGCACAACAGGTAAAGGTTCTTCCTGCACATATAGTTTTATTTCATGGAAAAGGATGACCCGAAGGTTCCTCTTCCCCTCCTAGAAATTAGTTCTATTAAGAAGGTTTTTCTTCTCAAGTATGGATCACAATGATATGTTTGATTTAATTTTTTATTCTATTTTTAAAAATAAGATGAACAGAGCTTTAGTACATTATCTGATAAAATTATGAAAAATAAATAAATAAATATTCATAAGTATCTAACTATTTTATCGAATCCCAATTGTACTCCCCATTGTATTTAGAATATCTAATTTCATGGACATTCTAATGGAAAGGATCCATATTTCCATTCACATAAACCAAAAATTGGATGGTAAAGTTATTTGAATGGTTTTAGTTAGGCATTACAAATTCCAACGGTATTAACTCATAACTCCTTCATCCGTTGAGTGGACACCCAATCCCAAACTCCATAATTTTTAATTTCTGCATCCTTTTCCTCTCAGTTACACCATTTCCTACATTTTAATTCAACCCTTGATGTAAACTAAGTCATTTCAACCCAAAACCTCAAATTATATTTACCTAATAATTGAAAACACCCCAACTATATGAACCCAGATCTTCTTTTCAGATATGTTTTTCTTTTTCCGATAGTTTTTGAGAAAAGAGGAGTTTCTAGAAATTTTTTAAGTACAAACCATGTACTTTATGAGTACATGCTGTGGACTCGGTTACTGTGGGTATTCGTGTGCTGGTCTTATAGCGGCCTTGCACATATCCATGTGTGATGAAATGGAGGCCGCCTAAAGCGGAGTACGGAAATGGAAAGTACACACCGTGTACTTAAAAAGTACCCACCATGTATTTTGTTTTATTTTTCATTAAACACACCAGGGTCGCATCTGACGGACATAGCCATCTCCTTCTCAACCTGGTTCATTTGAGAGCACTGAGCAACCTCAGATCTTTGACGAGCTCTCAGCCCAGCGTTCGACCTCTGAATCAAACACCAAGGGTTGTATTGGAATCACATCAGTGAGTTATCTCTTCTCCTAGAGCATCATATCTTGATTTATCCTCTTTCTTGAGTTATCATGAGTTGAACGTTTTATATGTTTTTGTAGATTTGCGGAGTTCTAAGGCGATTCAAGCCTCATGGTTCGATTATCTTGATCTCCCAACACTGTGGTAGGTGGTTTATGCCTTTCTGTAAAAAATCATGGATTTTTATATGCAAATTTTCCCAATACCCATGAACCAGGTATTGCGCATTTACCAGTATGGACCTATTGATTTTCTGTTATGATTGTATGCTTTATTAGAAGATATTGTTTGTGAATAGGGTGAATTTCTGTGCTTTGGATGTGTTGCCCATGCATGATTTTCCTGTTTTGACATTTGGGTCTATTTTGACTGATAGGTTGCTGTTACTTTCCCATGCCTAGTATTTTAGGATGGTGTGACTATTGTTATTTTATGATCCTATGCTATATAATGATATCCTAGTAGTTCTAGAGGTTTACATTGGTCGTTACTCGATGCTATACTTGTTGATTTTCACCGGGCCGTGAGAACCTAGTGTAGTAGACCATACAGAGAATGTATGTTAGGGCTTCTCTAGAGTGTATTTTATAAAATTAAGATGCAAGACCATAGGTGGAATTGACATTGAGTTCTTACTCAGAGAGTCTATAGTTCTTCGACGTGGGCCATAAAGGGAATGTGATGTAAGTGCTTCCCTAGAGCGCCTTTAGTACCGATACGAGTCTATTGGTGGAATTGACAGTGAGTGCTTCCTCAGAGAGTCTATACATAAGATAATCTAGAGGGGTGAGACTATGTGTGCTACCCAGAGGGTTTCTTGGGCCTGTTAGTTAGGACTAGAGGGGTTAGAATGAGTGTTCTTTCCATAGGGTTACCTGTTGAGTTTATCTGCTTGTTTAGTTGTTTCATGATATTGAGACAATGGATTTTTTATTGTTGAGTACCTTGTTGTATATTGTTTCATGTACTCACTGACTGTTAGGCATGGATCTTGAGGTGTTTGCCTGTAGGGATTCATCTCACACCCTATTTGGGCCATGCTTTTGGGCCCAAACAGATTATATTGTTACAGGTATAGACAAGGGAAAGCGCCTTTCTACCTCAGGTACTTGATTGCATTGGAGCTGGAAAGCATGGGACGAAGATGAGGCTTGTGATGCTAAGGAGTAGATTATATGTTTTCCTTTTGTACTTTCATGTAGTACTGTATTCATCATTGTGGATTTTTTGGCTACTTTATTAGACATATACGTATCATGCATCATTATATATATATGCTCCAGTTTATTCTTTATCATTCATCCGTTGTAACTGTTGTTTGGTATTATTAATGATTCCGCTATTTTATATCAGTTTACATCCACTGTTTACTCTGCCAATGAGGAAATAGTTTCCCCACTATCACACCCAAGGCTCTTGCTGATAGTCGGTAGCCTCTGGCGTTCGAGGAAATGTGCTTGATGCCATGTGACCAACAGGGTACTGGGCTCCTCTGGGTGTCTTCTGGAACCAGAACATTAAAAAGTGGTATCAGATAAATTCATTTCTCTTGACATACTTTTGGAGCATTTAGATAGGAATAGGATAGAGTGTGTACCTGATAATAAGATGTTCCTAGGAGTAGTTAACCCATGTATAGGGAAAAGCCAATCTACCTCGTTTACTGCAATTTTTTTGGTTTGCAATTTTAAATTTGATCTGATTTCACTGTTGGGTGATTCACATGTTTTGTGCAGTTACCATTGATGTTATTGAGGTTCTATTTCTATCGCAACCTGATGATATAAGGGGTTCCCATCTCATGAACCATGTCGACACTTTCTAGAAATCACATGTCATTCATTCTTTCCATTCCATCTAGGATGCATTAGCGATTGAATGTTGTTGTGATAGATGTTTGTAGAATATGCATGTTGTTGTGATAGATGCCTTGAAAAAAATACCTATTGTTTGATAAGGTATTTTTTTGTAAGTTTTTTCCTGAATAAATGCCAAAATTTGGTTCTTTAGGTGTTATGTGCCCCCATAGACCAGAATTTGTAGGATCATTGACTTGTTTACCTTCTCTGTAACATGTATAAGATGCCAAGCATTGATTCTCGGGGAGTATAGGCCCTCACAAATCAGAATTTGGCACCTTCAAGGTTTATTGTGGTTCCAGAGTAGTTTCTCAGGCATACTATATAGAAAAACCCAGAATGCATGTCATGTAGTTTTGAATACATGCCATGTGTTCTTCTATTCGAGAAGAAACTATTTTTTATAAGTACATTCCAGGTAGCTTATGTACACGTAGTGTAGTCTCTAACCGTGTCACAGTTCATGTGGGCAGAGACACATGATGAGAAATTTATTATAGGAACGTGCCGTGTACAAGTTGAACATGTCGTGTAGTGTAATCCTAGGAACCCAGACGTGTAGCTAGCAACACGGGTCAGTGTAGTCTCTTCTTAGACACACCGTGTCAGGTTTGAACACGCTGTGTAGTCTGACCCAGGTACCTAGCTATGTCACTAACAACACAGGTTAGTGTTATCCTTTCTCATACATGCTGTGTCCACCTTGAACACGCCATGTAGTGTGAGCCGTGTGTTAGGACGTGTCATTAACAACACGGGCCAGGTGAGGCTTGTCTAGTACATGATGTCTCTGCCAAAGAACATGTGATGTATTCTTTTCTTAGGAAAGTTGTGTGGCTTAACTATGTAGACGGACTCGGGAAGGGAAAGAGGAATCAAGTACACACTGTGTGTTAGGAAAACACGCCGTGTGTTTGGGGTGTTACAGGACTAGTTGTGGCAGGAATACACACCCATGTGAATGACTTAAGGGAACACGTTGCGTAGGAATTGTACATGCCGTGTAGTCATGTTTTGTAAAACATTAATGCTTTATTTATCCTTTTACCTTCTTATGATTCTATTTTTCAGTCCTTGATGATCTTGATCTACGTTGTGTGCTTGACCTTGCAGAGTCATGCCACCGAGATGTCCTCCATTTGTACGCCAGTTGCCAGGCTATGATCAGACACCAGACATGGCCGATCAGGGACTTCCCGCATATCCTCCTACTGTTCCGGTCTTGGCACTAGTAGTTATACTTGATACCATTTCTGATGTATAGCTCATAGAAAGATTTTTTAAGATTGATGCAGACCTTTCAGGGGGCAACACCTCTTGCTCCGTTGATGACTGATTTGACACGGGTTTTCCAGAAGCAGCATCCTCCCACTTTCTCAAAGGATGGAAGACCCCAGGATATGGAGTCATGGATCGATTCTATGCTGACGATATTTGAGCATCTGAAGACGCCTCCAGAGAATAGGGTCAATCTCGCTACCTATATGCTTTTGGACTCCACCAAGAGGTTGTGGGATGTGATCTCACAGATGGGACGCCAACAGGTTATGGTGTTGGAGGAGTTTTAGTGCATATTCTATGACTACTTGTATCAAGAGACCTTAAGGGCCGATCAAGCCCAAGATATTATGAGTCTGAAGCTGGGTACTCTTTCTGTTATGGATTATTCATCCAACATTACCGAGCTGCAGCGCTTCTTGCCTATTTCAGGAGGTTATTAGTTGTTCATGGAAAGGAAGATAGTGGATGGTCTGAGGCACGACATCCGATCACAGGGGAACATCTTCCGGTTGACTTCAATCACATATATCGTCATCTAGGTGCTAATCAATGAGCGCAATTTTAGGGATTCTAGAGTTGTGAGATAGGGTGTCTCGACATCATGACCTAGAATCTCTCATACTGATAGTAGGAAACACCACAAGAAGTATTTGTGCAGTGATCTAAGGAGGTGAGAGACACCTTTAGGTAGCCAGCTGGTATACTACCAATGTGGAAGGGTTGTACATACGATGACACAGTGCCAGAGAGACCTAGTGGAGTTCCGATCATGCAGCAAGATGGGTCATCTTTAGCACTTCTGTTAGATCATCTCACCAAAAGCTGGAGACATGAGTTATTCGATGACTCCGCATTTCGGAGAAGCACCACAATTTTCTTACCAGTCATGGAACAGGAGTTCTTCTGGCCGTTCAGGCTGAAATAGAGGTCATGGTCGTGGTGGTCAGTCACCAGTCTTTCAGTAATAGTAGAGTGGATCAGCTCAGAGTGGTCAAGTAGGGTCACAGAGCCGTGGAGTAGGCCAGACCTTTGCAGTGGAGTAGACCCAACAAGAGAAGGATCCCAAACCTTCTACTGTTAATGTTATGATCCTAGTTGCCTCATTTTTATCTTCAGCACTTTTTGATACAGGGAATTCCCATAGCTTTATATTTATTACTATTGTGGAGAGCCTCAGGATCTATATCTTTTCCTATGGGGATATTTTGACGCTAGACACTCCATTGGGGAATATAATGACTAGTGTATATTAGTGCAGGGAGTTCCCACTAGAGGTTAGTGGGTGACACTTCATATGGTACCTCTATGTCCTAGAGATGATAGGCTATGATGTCCTTCTTGGAATGGACTAGTTAGTTCCTTTCCATGTAATCGTCGACTGTTATCATCACATGATGAGTTTCACATCACCAGAGGGCATATCTTTTTTTCATAAGGGTGAGTGGGATGTCCATGAAAATAGAGCGGGTCTAGAGCATCATGGGTTGGGAGGAGTTACAACCCATATTGCTAGTATATATCTAGAAGATCAGGGGAATTAATAGTTAGACATTATTCTAGTGGTGGATCGTTTCATAGATGTCTTTACAGAGGAATTTTACGGTTTTTCTCTGGAGCACGAGGTATACTTCTCAATTGAGCTTGTTCCAGGAACATCATCGATATTCATTCCTCCTAATAGGATAGCTACACAAGAGTTGTAAGAGCTTAAGAAGCAGTTAGAGGAGTTTCAGGTGAAGGGTTGCATTCGACCCATCACTTCTCCTTGGGTTTCACCTTTCCTATTTGTGAAGCAAGTCGACGGTACTCTCAGGCTTGGAATAGATTATCGGAAGCCGAACCAGTTGACGGTTAAGAATATATATCCCTTTCTGAGGATTGATGATCTCTTTGATTAGCTCTGAGGAGCCCATGTGTTCTCAATGATTGAATTGAGGTCTGGTTACCATCGGTTGTGCGTTAGACCATCAGATATCCCCCTTATAGCCTTCTGGAGTTGGTATGGTCTATACAAGTATATGGTTAAGCCATTCGGTCTCATGAACGCACCCGTATTTTTTATGGCACTAATGAACCGAGTGTTCCATCCATACATGGATTCCATTATGGTGGTATTCGTGGATGATATCTTGGTGTAATCTCACACTCGACACGACCATGCAACCCATCTTGAGATCATTTTGAGTACACTGAGAGTGCATCAGTTATATTCGAAGCTCTCAAAATGTCACTTTTGGATGAACGAAATTCACTTCTTGAGGCTTGTTATCGCATAGACAAGAGTTTCAGTAGACCCAAAGAAAGTGATTGCAGTAGTTTCCTAGGAGCATCCGAAGAACATATTTGATGTGTAGAGCTTTCTAGGGATAGATGGATACTACCGACATTTTATACATGACTTTTCATTCTTTTCAGCACCGCTAAAGAGTTTGACTAAGAGGGGTGTGAAGTTCTTATGGTCAGATTCTTGTGAGTCATTCTTTCAGGAACTGAAAGGGAGGTTGACGTCAGCACTGATACTAATATTTCCATAGCTGGTAAAGAGCAATATTGTTTATTGTGATGCTTTAGGTATTGGTCTAGGAGATTTTCTTATGAAAGGAGATGTAGTCATTACATACAGGTCTCAGTAGTAGAGGCCACATGAGATGAATTACCCAATGCACGATCTAGAGTTTGCAGCTTTTTTTCATGCCTTACACTATTGAAGACATTATCTTCTTAGAGAGAACTTTGTGGGTTTCACCGACCAAAAAATTATCCAGTACATCACATGATTAGAATTTGAGACAACGAAGGTTGGTTGAGTACCTATAGTCCTTTTACTTTGAGCTTGCCTACATGCCTAGGAACGGCAAGGTAGTGGCCGATGCATTGAGTATAAGGAATCAGATAAAAGATGTTCAGGAGGCCAGTAGTGAGTGGCAGCTTATGGCTCTATTATTAGAGATGCATTTGGAGGTGAATGATAGATAGGGGAGGGTCTTTCTTTCTTCTATAGCTGTTACATGTACCCTTAATGATCAAGTACGAATGAGGCAGCTATCAGATTCTGAAGGAATAGTCCAGAATGAAAGTGTGTCCGGAGAGGAACCTATTCATGGATGGACCATAGGTGAGGATGAGATCTTGAATTTATAGGGTCGTGTATGGGTTCTAGCAGATATACGTGAGGAGCTAATATGGGATTTTCATTCCCCAATTTGGGCAGTTCAACCCAGTGTCCCCAAATTGTATTGTTATCTACACCATTAGTATTGGTGGCCAAGTATGAAGAGGGATGTTTCTGGTTTCATAATGACATGTTCCACTTGTCAGTAGGTGAAGGCGGAGCATCAGCGACCAATAGGGCTTCTACAACAGTTACCCATTCTCGAGTGTAAGTGGAACAATGTCGCGATGGATTTCGTGATAGGGTTTCCGAGGTCTCCTCGTCGGAATGATGCAGTATGGGTTGTCATTGAAAGACTTACGAAGGTCGCTCACTTCTTGCTGATCAAGGATACCTTCAGTGTTAATGATCTGGAACAGTTGTACATATGAGAGATTTTGTGCTTACATGGAGTTCCACACTCCATTATTTCAGACCGAGATGCTCGATTTACTTCTCAGGTATGTAAGTGGCTCCAAAAGGCTTTGGTTACACATGTACTTTTGAGTATAGCTTATCAACCCCAGACAGATGACCAGTCAGAGCGTACGATTCAGGTGCTTGAGGACATGATCCGAGAATGCGTTCTAGATTTTGGCGGTTATTGGAAGAAGAACACACCTCTTGTTGAATTTGACTACAACAATAGTTTTCATGAAACTATTCAGATGGAACCTTATGAGGCTGTGTACATTAGGCCATTCCAATCACCCTTATGTTGGATAGAGGCAGGAGAGGGATCTATGTTGGGAGCTTGTCTTTTTCAGGAGACCATAGAGTAGATAGAGATGATTCATAAGAGGTTGGAAATTTCACAGTCTCATCATAATTCTTATACTAATTAGTAGAGAAGACCTCTAGAGTTTGGGGTTAGGGATCGGGTTTTTCTACATGTCACACCGAAGTTGGTACACAAGAGGATTAGGAGATAGGGTAAGCATTCACTAAGGTATGTCGGGCCGTTTGAGGTATTGGAGATAGATGGGCCGGTGGCCAATCGGTTGAAGTTACCTCATAGGTATTGGGCTACGCACGGTGTTTTTCACGTTTCTCAGCTTCGACATTACTTTTCAGACCTGTGTCATATTTTCCAACCCGAGGAGGTTGAGTTGGAAGTGGATGCATCCTTCGAGTAGCATCCTATCCGGATTATTGATCAAAGTACGAAGGTTCTTCGTGGTCGTTCTGTTCCTCTGGTATGGGTGCTATGGCTACACGGGTGAGTACATGATGAGACTTGGGAGAGGGATGCTGATGTACGATGGAAGTGGCCAGAGTTGTTCGAGGTTAGTTCTTTTACACCACCTTGCTAGGGAAATTCAAGGATGAATTTCATTAAGTGGGGAAGTTTGTAAGAAACCAAATATTCTTTTCAGGTATGTTTTTCTTTTTCCTGGAGTTATTGAGAAAAGATAATTCTCTAGAAAGTTTTGATGTACACGCCATGTACTTTATGAGTACATGCCATGTACTCGGTTTCCATGGATAGACATGTGCTGTACATGTAGCGGCCTTGCACACGGCCTTGTGTGATGGCCTGGAGGCCACCTAAATTGGAGTACAGAAATGGAGAGAACACACCTTGTAGTTCAAAAGTACATGCTATGTATTTTGTTTTTCTCATTAAATGCACTAGTGTCATGTCTGACAGAAAGAACCATCACTTTATCAATCTAGTTCTTCCGAGAGTGTCAAGTAGCTGCGGATCATTGACGAGCTCCCATCCAAGCTTTCTTCCTCTGAATCAAACACTGACGGTTGCGTTGGAATCACATCGTTGATTTCTCTCTTCTCCTAGAGCACCGTCCCTTCATTTCTCCTCTTTCGTGAGTTATCATGGGTTGAAATTTTTATACGTTTTCATAGATCTATGGCTTTCTAAGGTGATTCAATCCTCGTTGTTCAAGAATCATGATATCCCAACACCAAGGTAGATGGTTTGTCCTTTTCTATTGAAATTCTTTGAGTTTTTTGTGCACGTTTTCCCAATACCTGTGAACTGGGTATTGTGCATTTACTATTTTAGCCCTATTGCTTGTATGCTATGCTTTTATGCTTTATTAGATGATATTTTTTGTGAATAGGGTGAAGTTTTGTGCTTTGGATGTGTTTCCCATGCATTTTTTGTCTATTTTGACATTTGGGTCTAGTTTGTCTGATAGGCTGTTGTTACTTTCCCATCCCTAGTATTGTAGGATGGTGTGACTATTGTTCTGTTATGCTCTTATGCTATAGAATTCTAGCCAAGTAGTTCTTGAGGTATACTTTTCCCATTATGTGAAGCTATACTTTTTTATTTACATAGGGCCATGAGAACCTAGTGTAGTAGACCATAGGGAGAATGGACATAAGGGATTCTCCATTGTGTCTTTTATAATATTACGATGTGAGACCACATGGGGAATTGATGTTGAGTGATTTCTCAGAGAGTATGTGGTTCCTCGATGTGGGCCACAAAGGGAATGTAATGTAAGTGCTTTCCTAGAGAACCTTTAGTACCGATATGAGATTATAGGGGGAACTGATGGTGAGTGCTTCCTGAGAGAGTCTATACCTTAGCTGAACAAGAGGAGTGAGACTATGTGTGCTACCAATAGGGTTGTTGTTTCTTGTTAGGTAGGACTAGAAGGGTTAGACTAAGTGTGCTTCCTAGAGGGTTACCTGTTGAGTTTATCTGCTTGTTTAGTTTTTGCTTGATATTGAGACTATGGGTTGTTTATTGTTGAGTACCTTCCTATTTATTTTTTCATGTCCTTTTACTTTCCATGTACTCATTGACTGTTAGGCACAGATCATGTGGTGGTGTCCTACTGGGATTCGTCTCACACCTTGTTTGGGCCATGATTTTGGGCCCAAATAGATTATATTATTGTAGATATAGAAAATGTCAACCACCCTTATACCTCAGATACATGATTTCATTAGACATGGAGAGCATGGGACCAAGCTGAGGCTTGTGATATTGAGGAGTTGGTTATCTGTTTTGCTTTTGTACTTTGTTTTAGTACTGTAGTCAGAATTATGAATTGTTTGGATGCTTTCCTAGACATATATGTATCATGTATCCTTATATATATATATATACTCCAGTTGATTCTTTATTAGTCTTTTATTTTTAATGTTTTTTGGTATTATTACTGCTTCTGCTACTGTATATCTGTTTACATCTGTTGTGTACTCTGCCAATGAGGGAATAGTTTACCCACTATCACACCTAAGGCCCTCGCTACTAGTCGACAACCTCTAGCATTCGGAGAAGTGAAATTGAGGCCATGTGACCAACTGGGTACGGGGCGCCTCTAGGTGTCTTCCGGAACTAGGACGTTACACCAACTTTGGATGGAAATACACTTTGAAAATGGTTTGATTCTAACCAAAGTAATGGAAGGAAATACCATGATAATATTTTATAGATATATTTTTTCCATTATACAGAAATATCCATTCATTCACTTTAAACATGCCAATTAATATTAATTGGGACAAGATTAAGTGATTAACCATGTATTACGTGATATTTACACATAATCTAATTTATTTTAGTTCCATATTTTATGCTTGTGAATTCATTAAATATGTGAATGTGACCAAACATCCTTAATTAATAACAAAACAACTGACCAAAAAAAATTGTATTATCATAAGCTTGTTCTAATGGTCGGTTTATCTAGTAGTTGATAAACTAACCACTGACCTAGGGGAGAAACTCTATGAACCCATTAGGCTCATGTTTATAGTTTTTTACATTTCCACCATTGTATCTCATTGGATTGGTTTCACCTAGAATCTTAACATGAACTTCCATCACTAGATTTGGAGATCCATCCATTACAAATGTGTTGGAGCCAAAATGTTGGAAGCAAAGAAAGAAGAGAAAAAGGCACCACGGTTGGCTTCGTGAAACCACTGGGAGGAGTCCCCCGAAGCACTGCGGCCGTCGTGAAGCAAAAGAGGTGGGATGATCCATGAACTCCCCTAACGTTCGTGAGCCCACCGTGAGGCAAAGGAGGTTGGATGCTCCGCAAATACCTCTGATGGTTGTGAGCCCTCCGCAATGCAAATGAGGTGGGACGCTCCGTGAATGCCTCTATCATTCGCGACCCCACCACAAAGTAAGGAGGTGGACCCCTCCGTGAACCCCGATGACGTTCGCAACCCACCGCAAAGAAAATGAAGCCCTCTTCGCGCTGCGTAAGCTCTTCTTCATGGAAAATCTTGCCTATAAATACCGAGATCCCCCTGATCCCTCCAGACTGACAATCCCACCTTTCGGCTTCTCATCTCCCAAATTGCGAAGCACCCATTTCTTTGTGAATCATGAGCTACATGAGGTATTTTCACTTCGTGAGGTGCCTCACCATTGCCTCACTTTGATCCCCTCTTCTGAGAGGGATGCCTTTCCCAAAGCCCAAGGGCCATGGCAAAGGAAGGGGATCCCCAAGGGGAACCAGGTTGTCGCAAAGCATTTATGCTTCGCGAAACACCCCTCTTGTACACGTGATCCATATGCCAAGGTAGGATCACTATACTTTGTTATACACCTTTCTTTAAGACACTTCTCTTAATGAGGCCCCTGTGCTCCGCGAGGCAGTGCTCCGTGACTACCTTCCAACTTCACAAAGCACCTCTCATTTTCACCTCCACCCCATGCTAAGGCTAGGGCACCCCACTTCACAAAGAATACCCCTTTGCAAGTTCCCTTCACCTTGCAGAGAAAATGAGCTTTACAAGGCCCCTGCCTTTGGACTCCTTTACTTGCCAATTCCTTTTCTCGTGCGACCCTCCATTTTTTGACAATGTGACTGCAAAGTCCCTCGGATGATACTGCCTGTAGCATTGCTTCGCCTAATGCTTCTTCTCATAGGCAGGCTATTGGATATTGCCTCATTTCATAGCCACGCTAACATGGACCCCTCGATGCTTTGCTCCGCGACCCCCTTCACCACGACATTGCTGGTACCTTCCCTCCCACCAAGAGACGAGGGTACCGGTTATGTAAGTACTAAGGGTGCGGAGTAAACCCACCTCATCTGAGCTGCAGGATGCCAAACTGCCAAGCACCCTTTTCCTCAACACACGACGTTAAACTGTGACATCACCCCATGCCTCTCACGTGGGGTGCCCCCACCATGGATATCCTTCTTTCCCCCCGGTCTCCACAAGGGATGATATCCTTCTTCTGAGAGTGGCATTTGTTTGTGGGGAAGGGAAGCCACCTTGGTATTATCCCCATGTCATTCTTGCATGAGGCAGAGACCCCTGCTCCCTCCTTTCATCTTCGGTCCCCAAGGCCATCGGAGGACGTGATAAGGAACAGACCCCCTCCTATCTTCCTGGGTGCCAAATCCATCTCCCTCTATGCTTTTCCACCCTCGGGCCTCCATCCTAGAGTAAGTCCTAGCACCATGGGCCACCCAATACGTAATCCGCTCTTCGCTTCCCACAGACGCCCCCTTTGGGATGTGATCGTCAGGTCCCTGTAACCTCATGTTTCTCACATGAAGCATGACTTTTTTGAGCTTAGAGTGAGCACCGACCCTGACACAGCTTGGGCCGCCTCAGAGCAAAAGCCCCAAATTCCTCTCGTCCCACATGACGTTAAACTACATTCCAATCTAGCGGTATGCCGTTGTGACCAACCCAAACTATGGGGACATTGATCCATGTCATTCCATGGTAATTAGGAATCCTCCCCAAGGTTCAAGACCAATACCCATCGGACCCCCGATCTATCTTCACGTCGATTCACCGACACGCCTACCACCCGAACTACGGGGACATTGATCCATGTCAAGGCATGGTACCTAGTAAAACTCCATGAGGTTCAGGCCCACCATCCGGTTGTTCCAATACCTCTTCGTGTCGGTTCAACAACAACTTTCCAACCCGAACTATAGGGACTTTGATACATGCCAAGGCATGGTACGTAAGAAGCCTCCCCGAGGTTCATGCCCAAAAACCATTGGCCCAGACCATATCCATGTCGTTGTACTAAGCCCCTATCCCGAACTACGAGGACTTTGATCCATGCTAAGGCATGGTACGTAGGAAGACTCCCTAAGGTTCAAGCCCACTGTGCACCTGGACCAAGGTCCTTATTCATGTCGGTTCTCTGACATGCCCCCATCCCACATGAAGTTAAACTGCATTCCAATCCAATGGTTATCCATTGTGACCCACCCAAACTATGTGGACATTGATCCGTGATAATGAATGGTATGTAATAAGCCTCCCCGAGGTTCATGACCAACACCCATTGGACCAATGTCCTTCTTCATGTCGATTCACTGTCATACCATCTGAACTACGTGATCTTTGATTCATGTCAAGGCATGGTACATAGGAAGCCTCCATGAGGTTCTAGCCCACAACCCAGTCGTTCCGACCTCATTCACGTCGGTTCACCCACCTCCTTGGGCAGCCCAAAGATTGAGCCCCACACATCCATCTCGAACTACGAGGACTTTGATCAATGTCAAGTCATAGTATGTAGGAAGTCTCTTAGAGGCTCAAGCCCCAAAACCATCGTCCATCCTGATTCTTACCCAGGCCGCCACATCTCAATGAGATCATGCCACCCCATTCCCCTCCACAGAATTCGGGAAGCTGCCCATGTGCCGGCCCCAATATCGGTGTTCCCTCAAGGGGGTTCTTCAATCTGATCAACTCTAGCTAGTGTCTTGATCAGCCCGATCTGTCTCCGCTGGACGTTAAACTAATGGCATACCTTGTGTTAAACATGGGAAGATGAGGAAAACCTCAGATACATGCCTATGGAATATGATTCCCCACGCTCGACAAGGGATTCATCGGGCTTCCGTGCCCTCGATAAGCCCTATAATAATGGACAAAAGACAGACACGCCAATTCCCCAGCATCCAGACACGCCAGTGATGCCTCAACCTGACTATTTCCCCAATGGAAGGTTGTTGCCCTGACCAGACCCCTTGGAATGTCTTGACAGAAGTAGTGTAATTAACAGGCATTAATGGAAACATGGCACCGGGAAGAGTTTCATGAACAATGTATTAAATCTATGAGGGAGACCCGGACTAATTGATGAGTTCCGAGGAGGAATCCAAGGAAGGAAGAACCGACATCCCATCATCCTGTTTCGAACAAGGAGCAAACTTCCCTGAATACGGAGAGAATTCTGCCCACCTTTGGAAAACGGGAATGCTGGGAAATAGAACAGTGCCGAAATCCCCCGAACGATACAGACATGCGCGCCCTGCGAAAGCATCAGAAACAGAAATGTTGAACCCAACGTGAATATATTCTCCTCAATGTGGAGATTAGTAGCACTCGGGACATCAGTATATTGACGTGTCACCGGATCTAGATATCCAGCGTCGGGCCCCGCCAAGAAAATAGTGGGCCTGGTATGAAAATCATCGAATGTTGGGGTATTCAAATCATTGGGAATCTCCTTCTGCGACGTTGTCAACGTGGATCCCTCTTACCGGTCATGGATGACGGAATAGAGATGGGGAAATGGGTGTCGATTTCTTTTTTTTCATCACTAATGAGCTGATATACCTACCTTTAGGAACCTAGTTGTTGCATTCGGAACCCGATCACCTCCTACCCACTGACGTAGGGGCATGGGAAATCTCAACGCAGCTTCATCATGCGGTTCTGCCACTTCTGTGACGGCCTCGACTGCCGTGATTAATGGGCAACCACACCCGCTCTCCCCATATGAAATTATCCAACAGAGGGTAATCAATGACCTTGTACATAGGTACAAGGAGGATGGGGTCATCCCTAAGAGGGACCTATCCTACCTAGATTTAGAGGCATTTGCGCCTCGCTGTCAATGTTTCCCCTGAGGGCCGAATAGGGAGCCGCTGCTCCCCACTCCAACCTTCAATCATTTCGGGGGCCTATCCCCGGAATGCCTCAATGAATCCATTCCCTAAGCCGATGAGGTAGGGGATGTTCGGGGCCGCCTGACCAGAGTTTCACCCTAGGGGTTCCTAGAGAGAGCCCCCACCAGGCTGCACCAGCGCCGCCACCCAGTTCCCCGAGCTGAAGAGTAGGTATACTACCTACCTACACCACTGGTACCGGCCCGGCTGACCGGACGCTAGCGTCGGGCACAAGCCGAGGAGGACATTGATCAAGGGGCATCAACTTCACTGGCTACTATATCCCGAGCCACCATCGACGTACATCATCAACCCCATGCTTACTCCTAGCAAGCGTAGCTATACACCCGACCCGGATCGAGGGCCCAACCACCCCACGAGCAGGCTGGGTCAACTTTCCTGGTCGCAGGCATAGGCAGTGGTCACCACTGACTAACTCGAATCAATGCCACCCACTATGAGGGACCTCCCCATGCAACCACCATGGAGGACACTGGCCTTTCCCATTCCCAGGATTGGATCAAAGGTATGACCCATTCCACCTTCGACCCGAATGAGGGTATTCCCCGTGGTAGCAACACCCCATTGGGGAGCCTCTCCCACACTCATTACACCGGATATGGGGCCGTCTCTTATGTCACAAACCTCCAGGGTGGGGACGTTGCACATCCAGTCACTCTTAGTTGTGAGGACCTTCCTCACATCCTTGCGGCAGCCAACAAAGGTCCTATTTGTCCTACCAACTAGATGGGTGGAGATCAACTTCACTTCACCAGCACCCAGCACGGAGGTCCTACCCGTGTTTGGTCAAATCAATATGGGGACCTACCTCACACTGGCATCATCAAAGTAACTAGACATGGAGGTCCTACCCATGCTCCCGTCAGTTTTAGTGGGGGTCCCACCCATACCAGCACCCAACACATAGGTCCTCCCTATGTCCCATTTGACATCTTCCCCGGTGCTCCTCACACCCTGGCCTACTCAGGCCGAAGTACTCTCCGCCCCAAAACTAGTATAGCTGAAGGACCTTCTCATGCAGAGAATTGTCCCTTCCTCGAAGAGCCATCCCAGGGCAGGAAGGCGGGTCGTCGCTGTCGCAAGAAGAATATCGAAAAGCTTCAGACTGAGATCAAACCAGTCTATTTCTATGATTCTGATGCAGAGTACGACTCAGTGGTAGAACCCTCCCCTAGGTCCTCTGTGTCAAGGATCGGGGCAGGAACAAGGCATATCAGCCTCATCCTTATAGAGTGTGAATTCCACTAGATTCCCACCTCTCTTTGCAGGTACATCCAAGAGGAGGACATTTTGGGAGTCTCATAGGTTCCGATCGTGTAGTCACCTCCATCATCACTAGAACCACCCTCTACCTCGACCAGAGATCATGGAGAGCTATTTGGGGACCAATGGAGGTTGAGAAATAGCGTGACCCATCATCGGTAACCGAGATCCCTACAGCATAAGTTTTTGTTGTTATCCCGTCGTATCGGGACATTGTGGTAATGGTCACTACACTCCTCGGAGGATGGCTCGTAATTCGGCGGATAGTCTGCTCGTTCTCCATATTCTCCACCGCCTAGTATACTATCTCAGTGGCCCACCTAAGTACCTCTACCAGTTACTCAACCGCCTCTGGTTGATGTGTGGGGAAATATGGGGCCAGACCCTGAATCCAAGCCCAGGAGCTTCTAGAACATTCTTACAGCGGATCACTTCCCAGAGAAGTTTTGGCCAGTAGCATCATCGAACTTCTGTGCGTCCGAATCCCTCACCCCAGAGGAAGTCAGGTGCTTCCATCAAAACCTATGGGAGACACACTTCAGTCTTTTTTATCATTGGTTTGTGTACCCCAGGGGCCAAGTGCACTTTGAGGAAATTGACGAGCAGTGTCATTTGGTCTATTTGGCCGCACTCCCTGTGGCCCAGCGCCCTGAGTCACCAGGTCGCCAGAGGACCCTCCAACAAAGATGCGTTCAGAGTTTCATAGTACTCCACAAAATCATCTGGGAGGCTACCCCACACGTGCATGTCCATGGCTTGGGGAAGTATGTTTCCCTCTTCTTCAGCAATATTCGATGGCAGCCCGAATCGATATGCGATATCGAGGACATGCCCCCAGGAAGGGTCCAAGTCCACATTGTCGATGTCATGTATAAGGAGGATGATCTTGAATTTATTAATGGAGACTTCCCCCCTGAGGATGTGCCACCTTTTTTGGACCCATCCATGAGGATTAATCATCAGCAGAGGAACCTCCTTGGTCTCCCTAGGCCCACTGAGTCATTGGTACTCAGTCGGAATGCCGGTAGGGTTAAAGAGAATGTCGGCATTGTCAAGAACTCCAACCAGTCCGCCTTAGTGTAGAAGAAGGAGGAAGACCCCGAGAAGGCTGTGTTTCACCAACAAATTGCTGAGCATAAGTTTCTGGTCGACGAACTCCTGGATGAACGCGCTATAGAGCGACGACTCGACTAAGGTGATCCTCGACCGGGGCAGCAGGGGCAGGAACAACTCCTCCCCAGAGAGATGCCTTCGGGAAACCCTGATCATACCACTCCGTTGGATAGGTTTGATGTTGGAACTCATGGTAAGATGGGGAAATACGTCTCACCAAACCCTCCCGAACAGCGCGACAATCGGAGGAATCCGGTCTGAGTTCCCCCAGATGCCCCTCAGGCCGCTCCGCCAGTCGCTCCACGAGCTGTTGAACCCATCTACCGTGTAGAAGAGCCCAACAAGGCACTGGTGGTTAGGGATCTCCATCAAGATAGGGACCCCCATCTGGACGATCCAATGGTGTCACTCATATTCTGCCTCGAGGCATTGGAAACACGGTAGGTGGTATTGCCTCAATATTTAAAGCCATATCCAGCGTGGGTGGATGATATGCCTGCACCCACGAGTTTTGGAAATCCCACGTTTTGCCCTTTAACGGGACAGGGGACCGGCTGCAACAACTTTCCCATGTTTCCTCCAGGTTTGGTCCCATGTTGTGGACTCCAGCACAACAAGAAGTTGCCATGATCCAATGTTTTGTGAAGTCATTAGAAGGCCCTGCGTTTTTCTGGTACAACCATCTCCCCATTGGATTGGTGACCGGTTGGGAGGATCTTCACTGGAAATTCCTATACCAGTTCAGCTCCACCACGCGAATGACCATCATCTTAGAAATCCTCAGGTGAAAGCAATGGCCCGATGAGCGAGTCACGGATTTCATTGCGCGGTTGATGGGGCTCACATACTCCCTCGACATTCCACTGACTGAAGAGAAATTACTGATGATGTGCATGGGGAATTTCAAAAGAGAGCTGGCTCTTTCCATGATCAATCAGAACTACCCTGGATGGTTCCATGACTTCTCAGATAAGGCTCAGCGCCTCGAGGAAGCTCTGCAACAGGCTAGTCAGGCATGTCCACTACCCCCTATGACCCCAGCAAGGAGGGATTCTAGAGTCGAGCCTGCCGTGGAGGCACAAATAAAATCCACAGGGTATCTATAATTGTTGCTGGTAGCACTGACTCTGCAACCTCGCAGAGGCCTGCCACCAAAGGCGCAGCTTCCTTCCCAGCAGCGACCGCCTCAGAATCGGAAGGTTCCACTGCACAACGTGGCACCGCTGCCTAGGCGAGATAATCAGGCTCCACCTCTTCGGCAGGCTCCTCCAGCCCCTCATCAGGGCCAGACTCCCAGAGCCCCCTATCCGAAAAAAAGACACTAGTCTTACTCGTTCAGTAAGGATCAAGTCCCCGATTACTAACATAGTTCCCTAAAGTAGGGGATGGTGCTCTTACCTGAGTGCAGAAGGCCGATAGGGGCGAATCTCACCGATCAAACCAAATACTGCCCCTATCATCAGATTATGGGGCACACCCTCAAGAAGTTATATGTGTTTAAAGACTGGCTCCAAGACCAGGTCGATAACAACATAGTCAGGCTGGGTCAGGCCCCGACACAAGTGGCGGGTGTCTTTGTGAGGTCAGAAAGTTGTAGTGATGACAAAGGTGAGTGGCAGCGGGTTCCCAGCCGCAGATCCCAGAAGTACAACGACTGGATGGCTCGTAAAATATTTACCCGCACCCATGGTATTTTTTGTGCATTCCAGAATCAGCTGGAGACTTCAGAAGCTGCGACTAGCACCTCTGCGTCATCATATTAGTAGGCCTCCTCCTAGAAGAGAAAGCATCGACAGTACAAGAAGAAGCAACACGCTCCACCAATGCCATAGCCATCCCGCACTCTCGGTGACTTCATGACCCTGAGATGGGGATCCATCCCAGAATCCACCCAGTGGTGGATGATTCTTCAAGCGATAGTCAGGGGTACACTTCGGTTAATACTGTGAGGTTGGTAAATATCTATATGACTCATGATGAGAGGGAATGCCAGGAGAACCTCCCCAATGTCCCCAGTTGACACCAATGTCAGCGGAACCGCGTCCATATGGGTCATCAGGGCATGTCATCTAGCACTTTCAGCCAGGCCATGCACACCACTGAGACCAGACAGCAGGCCCAACATAGAGCTCAACAAGCACAACCTCCTCATCTGATGTCCTCAGATCTACCTCTACCGCTGTTTGTGCTACTAGATCAATCTGAGCTGGCTCATCTGAACTGCGACCAGACTCTCCCTACTACAAGCCAATCTCAGTTGTCTGGCCCTCATATGGAAGCTACTCTTTAGGCCTAGACTAGTGAGAAACGGGGCCTACCTTGCACTAGCCAGCTGCCAGTCCAGCTGGCAGGGCCCATCGTGCCTCCAATCGCAGAGCGGCCTCCTGTAAGCAGAAGCTCGCACTCGGCACGGAAGTATGATGTCCTCAAGAACCTTTCCAGCATCCCAGTGAGGTTTTTTATCCATGAGGCTCTTCCCCTATCGTTAGACATGCGTGAGGTGCTTGCTGAGGCCCTAAGGAGCCCCCTCCAGTTTGAGAGGGAGGTAGTAGCTGCAGAAGCCTTCTACGCTGAGTCAATTGAGAACGCCGATTTCCAGGAAGTTATCTCGTTCTTTAGTGAAGACGAAGACCCTCTCATATAGGGCTACATTCGTCCACTGTACATCCCTTTCCTGTTCTATGGCGTGGAAGTCCGCCGCTATCTTTTTGACACGGGCTCCGGGATTAACCTAATCCCGAATCAAACACTGCAGAAGCTGGGGTTGTCTCAGGATTATTTAACTCCCTCCGACCTAAGAATCTAGGGATGCGACATGACCAAGTAGACCTCGGTCCACAAGATCCATTTGAAGACCCAGTTCGATTTCCAAGTTGATATTACCGAATTCATGGTTGTCTCCCAGGACACTGTATACAAGGCATTGATGGGCAGGACAAGGCTCCACCTGCATGCAGCAGTCCCTTTATTGTATCACCAATGCTTCAAATACCCCCTCAATGGTCAGGTAGGCATGCTCCAAAGCGATGTGTCTCCTTTTTCCTTTTGTGATTCCCGCTATCTTGATGCTGACTATTACAAGAGCAAGGATAAGTAGATTATGGAAAGTGAAGTTAAACCTGCCCCAGTCATAATTGATCACTAGGCAGGTATGGATGATGCCTACATCTTCCCGATCCATCGGTTGGAGGCCACGACCCCCGACATGGGGTAGTGTTTTGTTGTTTCAGGTAAAAGAGGATGGCATATTCCCAGGTCCAAGAGACGATGGAAAATAACTTCTTACTCATACACAAACCAGACTCAGGTGATCCCAGAACCTCCTACCCCCGTATGGTATCAGGATATCCATCTCATGGCAATGGCGGTACATCATTCGTGTCTATTCTGCTGGGCTGGAATTAAACGGCTCTGGCCGATGTGCCACTAATGCTTTGATATCATCAAGCGTGGCCCCTTGGGCCAAATTCCAGTTTGGATTGGATCAACCACCATCTTCGCTATGGTCTCAGTGGCGCATGAGTCTCCTGATATGATGACCACTGCCGCTCAAGACGGCACCAGCCTCCCAACAGAGTCTAGTGGCTCATAAGCGACTCCCCCAGAGGAAGATCCCTCCACAAGTGTAAATGAGGATCTAGAGGATGCTCCCCCTGCCTTTGAAGAAGGTGTCTCTACCACGATCGATGAACTGGTACAGGTGAAACTTGGTAGCGAGGAAAATCTGAAACCCATATTGATCTGTACTTCCATGTCACTAGAGGAGCAGTAGATGTACGTGAACTTCCTTAAGAAACATTGTGATGTGTTTTCCTGGAGTTACAGTGAGATTCCAGGACTAGATCCTCATGTAGCCGTCCACTCCCTTGGTCTCCCGACAAACCATCACGAGTTTAAGCAGCCTCCCAGAATGATGCACCTTTTTCACTGTTCCATGGTTGAGGCCGAAGTTGACAAGATCATAAAAGCCAACTTCGTCAAGGAAGACCAGTCCCCCAAGTGGCTAGCCAAGATTGTTCCAGTCAGGAAGAAGAACTAGCAGATCAGAGTCTATATTGACACCCACAATCTCAACTTCCATTGTCTGAAGGATGATTTTCCCCTTCCGGTGAAATAATTGTTGATCTACGCTATGGCCGGGTTCCAAGCCCTCTCATTCATGGATGGGTATTATGGGTATAATCAGATTTGGATGGACCTCGAGGATGAGGAATCCACCGCTTTCAGGGACCCCAAGGTACATTCTGTTACCAGGTTATGCCCTTCGGCCTGAAAAATGCAGGTTACACCTATCAGTGGGCCATGCATCACATATTCAAGCCAATCCTGGGAACATTGGTGGACTGATATGTGGACGATCTGGTGGTCAACTATCACCAATGCCAGGACTATCTCAAGGACCTTGAGAAAGTTTTAAACTTCCTCCATTCCTACCACTTGAAGATGAACCTATTGAAGTGTGCCTTTGGGGTCACCTCCGTGAAGTTTCTCGGCTTTGTTGTCAGATATTGGGGCATTGAGATCGAACCAGAGAAGATCAAGGCCACCAGCCAAATCCCCCCCCCCCCCGAGCAATATTCGTGAGCTTCAAGGATTTCAAGGCCACATAGCCTACATATGTCGTTTCATTGAGAATCTGGCAGGCAAGTGTAATCCCTTTTCCTGGCTCATGAAGAAAGGCTCTACCTATGAATGGGATGAAGAGTGTTAGAACGCGTTCGAGGAAGTCAAGTGGTATCTACTTCAGCCTCCGGTCTTGATGCCACCCGTCACTGGAAAGCCGATGGTCCTTTATGTGACCTCCCTGGAATGGTCTCTTGGCCCCCTGCTCACCCAGAAGAACAATGAGTGGACAAAGAACAACCTCTACTACCTCAAATGCATTCTCCTTGATACAGAGATCAGATACTCCTCTATCAAAAAGAGCTGCCTTGCGCTCGTGTATGCCATATAGAAATTCCGACATTACCTGCAGCACTATGAGGTACAGTTGATCTCTCGGGTAGACCCACTGAAGTACATTTTGAACCGCCACATGTTGACTAGCTGACTAGCATAGTGGGCAGTAATTCTCCATCAGTTTGACATCATGTTCTTTCCCTAGAGGGCTATCAAGGGGCAGGCATTGGTAGACTTCCTATATTCCCATCCAACCTTCGCAGATCAATCCCAGGACCTTGATTTTTCTTCATTAGGAAATCCTCTCAGTCGATCATGCCATATCATGTTGGAAAATGCACTTTGAAGGTGCCTCCTCGAGCCCCACCGGTAGCAGACTCAACGATCCGAGGCTCAACAGAGTGGGTCTGGGTATCATCTACATCTCCCTGGTAAGACGTTCTTCTATACTCATTCTTGTTGTTCGAAGGATGCACCAACAACAAGGCAGAGTATCATGACCTCATTACTGGTCTCAAGTTGGACCTTGATATCGACATGCCCCATGTTCATGTGAATGGGGATTCTGAACTAGTCATCAAGCAAGTCAATGGCGACTAAATTGTCCGGAAGCCAGAGCTCGTGCCATTTTTGGAGTGCACCCTCTATCTAATGGCCTAGTTACCTTCTCAACCAGAGGTTACACATGTCCCTCGGTCACAGAATGGTCAAGCGGATGCTTTAGATGGGTTAGCTGCGTCACTTGCAGAACCCAAGAAGGATGATCTAATTATACATGTGGCACACCAGAGAGTCATCTCCCCCGTCACCTTAGGGGATGACGACAGCCTGCGGGTAAGCCATCTTACCACCGAATCCTCCACGTCAGGAGACCCAGGTTATTCAGATGCAGTGGTAAATGTGAATCCTGACTAGAGAACCCCTTTTGTTGAGTATCTCCAAAATGGTTGCCTCTTGGCTGATCAGATCGAGCACAAGCAAATCTGACGCCGCGCACTGCAGTTTACCCTCCAGAGTGGTCCAAGTCCTGATCAGATCCTCTACAAGCACAATTTTGATGGTATTCTTCTCTATTGCATCCAAGGAGCTGAGATTCCACAGGTCATGCAAGGGGTTGATGCCAGTTCCTGCGGAGCCCACCAGGCTAGACCGAAGCTGTCCCATCAGATTTGGAGACTGGGGTACTTCTGGCCCTCTATGATCCACGAATGTATTGATTTTTCCAAGATATTTTACATGTGCCAAGTTCATGCTAATTTCCAACATCGGCCACCAGAACCTCTCCACTACACCATGTACTCTTGGCCCTTCACGATGTGGGGGCTCGATGTCATGGGGCCATACCCACCTGCGATAACTCGCCAGTTTAGGTTCATCCTAACCCCTATGGATTTCTTCTCCAAATGGGCAGAGGTAGTCCACTCAAGGAATTAAAGGCTCAATCTATTGTCAATTTGGTTAGCTCCAACATCATCTACCGATTTGGAGTCCCTCACACTGTCCTCACCAATAACGACACCAACTTCCGAGCAGCTAAGCTGAAGAAATTGTACGCCAAGTACAATATCTGTTGGAACCATACCTCTTGCTATCACGTGTAGGAAAATGGATAGATCTAGGCGTTAAAAAATCATATCTAACATTTTATATAAAATGGTTGTTCATAATAAGAAGAGTTGTCAGGAAAATCTCCCCAATGCCCTCTGGGCTTATCATACGTTGACTCGCAATTCCACCTAGGTGACTCCATATTCCCTAGTGTATGGGGTTGAGGCCGTCCTTCCCATCGAGATCCAGCTCCCATCATTATGCACTGCAGTCTATGACCTGCAGGTTCCAGAAAAGGTGGCTAAAATCCATATAGATTAATTGGATGCACTTGAAGGAAATAGGCTCCGTGCCTTTCACAATCTGGAAAGGCATCAGAATACGATAGCTAGAGCCTTCAACAAGAAGGTTCACCTCCTCCCTTTCCTGCAAGGCAACCTCGTATTGGCCCTCCAAGCTCCAATGATCCTTATTAGGAAACCACCCTAGTTGGAGCCCAAATGAGAAGGAACTTACCTAATTCATAAGGTTTACCCCAATGGAGCATATTCCATGGTGACCATAGATGGTGACCACATAACTCCTCCCACCAATGCCAAGTTCCTCAAGAAATACTTTGCCTGAGCCCCCCGGTCATGCACGTCCTTAAACTGTACGGTCCGACATGAACATAAACTGTACGGTCCTACATGACCATAAACTGTATGGTCCTGTTTGAACTTAAACTACACGGTCCCGCATGACCCTAAACTGTATGATGGTCCTGCATGATCTTAAAATGGATGGTCCCACATGACCCTAAACTACACAATGGTCCTACATGACTTTAAACTATCATGTCCTGCATAACTTTAGACTTCGTATCATTCTCCATGACATTAAACTGCATTTTGTGAACTACGTATAGCTTGATTCCCATCCTTATGGGATACGTAGGAACACTCAGACACTTTGTTTTGAGCCCAGCCCCAAACTCTTCACTTTGACTATCCCCCTGGGTATAGATTCCTTGGATCGTCCTTGAATGATGTGGAGTAGGCTTCCATAGCCCCACTCCTATGAGGATTATAATGGTTGCACCATGTAACCACTTTCGTTCTTCTATCCTCCTGCATCTTCACCGCAAGACGTTAAACTGCATGGCCATCAAGAACTACGTATGGATTGATTCCCATCCTCATGTGATACGTAGGAAACACCGAACATTTTGTTTATTGGCCCAGCCCAAAAGCCAAAATCTTCCCCTTAGGTCAATACATATGGCAGGGTGCATACTTTTTCCCCAATTCAAATCGATCTAGCCTCGATCCCGCTATATGTCCTCCTCCCTGGAGATGTTCACCTCATTAATAGATGGCTACAACTATGCTTCAACCACTCCTTGACTTGGATTCCATCACCTTCCCCATCCAGAAGGGCCCCTGAATGGTATGGATGCTAGGCCTAAGGTCCCTCTTACCACTTCGGGCCAACGTCCTCGTGGATGTTGATCCACAAGAAAATACAAGTCCTGCGTTATGAATGTGGTCAGAGGTTGATGCTCATTTGTTGCTCCCATCAGGTCACTATCGGGATGTTGTGTTTTGAACATGGTAAAAAGTTGTCCTGGATCATTAGGACCACCCCAAGATTTCCCAAACATCGAGTGTAGTGGTTCGTTCTACGCCGTCATATCTAAGGGATGAAATCCCCTCGGGAAATGCCAGCTATCAGGACAGGTTGGATGGAGATAGCCAAGATTGTATCATTGTTTCCCCCACCGAGCACCGTTCACATGGTCTTAGGAGTTGTGATGAGGAAATAACTGTACAAGAGGGTGTATAACCATCCACCTTTCCTAGGTTCTCTCTGATAGTATTAGTGATATGGGATTATGTCCTCATTCATGTTGGGTTACTCATCATGTTGTACATATCCCCATATGAGACCTTCCCCTAGCCCTAGTCCTTACTAAAAGTTGTTAAACTGCAATCTGGTCAGGCCTCCCTGACCGAGGCCCAGCCTCAGTCCCCTTGGCCTTTTCGGGCCCTCGACCATCATCCTTACTACAAGACGTTAAACTAAATGCTAGTCAAGCCTCCCTGACCGAGGCCAAACTATCAGGCCCCTTGGCCTTTTCAAGCCCCTAAACTAGGTACACTATTATGGTAGTATATGGTGTGGTGTGGGATTATGTCCTCATTCACGTAGGTTTATTCGTCGTACCATACACCTACATTTGTTTAGGGGTATCCTACTCCCATCCTCATCAGGCAGGACGTTAAACTACATCTTGAGAACTATGTGTGGATTGATTTCCATCCTTATGGGATACGTAGGACCACTTGAATGTCTAGGATTCGGGTCAAGCCCCACCTCCCAGAAATCTCAATTTCCCCTTGGCCCCTTGGCCCATCCTTCCCCAGAGTGGGGAATATATGGAATGATATGGGATTATGTCCTCATTCTCATTGAGCTTGCAATGACCACACCATGTACATCTCCCTTATGAGCATCCCCGTCGACCCTTGTCAGTGGTTCACCAATGTGCCCAAGGGTACTCTGGTTTAGTACATGGAATCTCGGACTCTGCTCGGACATGTTTTCACCAGCTTTTCAGGCTTTGTGTCTCCCTTCATCAGGGCTTTCATCACCTTTCACACCCAGAGGGACCCCCAAAAATGGTATGTATACCATGCCTAAGGTCTCTCCTGCCATTATGGGCCAACGCCCCTGATGGTTTCAGACAAAAAATTGATACAAATACCGCGTTCAGAACATGGTCAATGGTCGATGCTCATTTTGTGTTCTCAATTCAGGATAACGTGATATGGATGCTACGTTTCTGCCACAGTTAACAGTTATCCTCCATTTCCACGCCAACCCCATTAAGCCCAAAATGTTGGTTACTTGATTCATATCCTTCCCCACCTTCTCATGTCCAAGTAGATCTTCGGAAATCTTGGTACTATTCCTCAGTGTGCATCCGCATGTTAGGAGGACCAAATCCATGACAGGGACGCCATTCGGGGATCTGCACCGATTTCCCTTTGATGGGAGTTCCAGGTATTTCAATAAAGATCTTCTCCCCTTGTTTCACACACCGAGTTTGACTCACGTGGGATTAGGGATTGGTACGAGGACTATGCTTACTTGGAAATATGTCATCCCTCCATGGTATGAGCTCTAAGACCATAAACAAAAATCTACCCAGAACTACATACGGCTCGATTCCCATCCTGTTGGGATACATAGGAATGCCCAGACCCCTTATCTATGGGTCCAGCTTTATTTCTACTAATATGTCATTTTTGTCCCACCTTCACGACCATGACTACGGGACCACATGGCGTGGTGTGGGATTATTTCCTCATTCATGTCGTGTTTACAATAGTCGCACCATGTGCACCCCGTTCTAAGAATTAGCCCTCCTATTTCCTTTCCCACACGACATTAAAATTCACCCTCAATAACTACATGTAGCTTGATTCCCATCCTCATGGGATATGTAGGACCACCTGGATGTCTCGTTTTTGGGTCCATTTCATCCAGGAGATAGTTTCTCCATCCCCTTTCACTTTCACCACTATTTGGGACCCTTGGCCCGAGGTTCCTCTCTCAGAATCACCTACAGTGTGATGTGGGATCATGTACCCATCCGCGTCAGTTATGTTTCATGGAACCGTACACATTCCACACCTAGCATGGACTCTGCTATGTCTGTGCTGCATGATGTTAAAATGCATGCTTGGTCCTACCACATGACCCTAAATTGTGACAATATTGTCCTAGATGCACGATGAAAAATGGTGATGCATTGTGATGACCTCATCGTTGAGGACATTGTGTTGGGTATCGGTCATTTACCATATCATTTTTCAATTCCGACTATGAAATGATTTTTGTGTTGACGCCCAGGCTTGCTACCCTAGTCCTGTCGCTTCACAAAAAAAACCACTCACCATAAAGGACAAAAAAGATTTATCAAATACTGCTTCTTTTGGAGTAAGGGCCATGCCCGCACACCACTTTTATCCCTGGAACTGGTACCTCATTGTGCCCCCCTCCATGAACTACGTACAGCTTGATCCCCATCCCCTTGGGGTTTGTAGGAATTCCTTTTTACTTTGTATCAAGCCCAGATCAACTCTCGTTTTTGGTCCCTTGACCTAAAACCTCTCCCCAGTAACACGTGGTGGTCAGAACCCCCGGTTCCCATTCACGTCGGGTTTTTGTAATTACTCACCATGAGTCTATCGTACTTCCTCTAATCCATGGTCCAAATTCTACAACCCTAAACTAAGAACTACCTATGGGAAGGGACTCAACTCTCTCCATCTAATACGTCTCATTGTCATATTCAGATTCTTTTTGACAAAGAGCCCAAAGTGTGGAATTTTTATGAGGACATTCCCCTCGTTCCATGTCCAACCTTTGTGATCTCACTATTTGGATCCTCATCCTCTTGCACATCCGAAAGGACCCTCAGACGACATGGATTCAAGGCTTAAAGGATCTCCATGGATGATGGGCATAAGGCTCTCCTATTGTTTCGGGCCAACGTCCCTAAGGATATTGGATGACATTTGTGACAGGTCCCGTGTTTCGAACATGGTCAATGGTCGACCCTCATTTTTTCCCCATTCCAGGCTAATGTGATATGGATGCTGTGTTTCCACCATGGTCAACAGTTATCCTCCATCACCACACCTCCATCATTGTGATCCAGATGGTAAGAATAATGATTCACACATTTCCACTTCCTCATGTTCAAGTGGAATTACAACATATTAAGCTTTATCTTTTTGTGCGTCTAGGTGCGCTACGTAAACATGTTAGCATCATTGGGACAGTATTCACTGAGAATCCTTTCATTCTAACATGCCCCTTCATGTGTTGGGAAATTCCACCATTAATTCTTGTTTCCCACATTGAGTATGACTCACGTGGGCTTAGTTGTGTTGGTGGCATATATACCAGCATAACCAGGCTTCTCCTTGTCCCGCATTACATTAAACTGTGCTTCAAGAACTATGTATGGCTTGATACCCATCCTCATGGTATACGCAGAGACACCCTGACATTTCGCCTAGGGTCCAGCCCCCTGGAATCATAAATCTTATTCTTCTCCCTTTCCATCCCCCTGGACGGACCCCTCGTAGGGAATCGTACAACTGTTACTCTGCCCTGAACAAGTTCAGGATGCCCCAAGATGACATTGGGAAGCAACAACACCCTTGCCAGAGAGGCTCTGTATGAAGGAAAGAATGATCCATGATCAGACTGATGCGCCATCTAGTATGATTCCACCATGATGGCGTAACCTCAAGAGTGTTGGATTCTATTTGAAAAAACTCTCACACCACATTCCATGGTTTGTGTGCACCCATATTCGGACCCTCATCCACTTTCACGTCTGGGGGAACCCCCTAACAGTATGGATGCTCACCCTATGGCCCACCTATTGTCTTTGGCCAACGTTCTGGAAGACTAACTGGTAGCATTTTGAGTTAGGCCCCACGTTTCGAACATGGGCAAAGTTCGGCCCTCATTGTTTATCCCCATTTCAGGATGACACATTAAGGATACTGTGTTTCGAACATGGTCAACAGTTATCCTTTATTGTCACGCCACCCCCATTGCATTCCGGATTTTGGGTATCGTGATTCACACCTCCAACTTTTCTATGTTCGGACTAATCCCAATGCCCCTCGTGTTACCCAGCTCGTGCACCAGAGCACATAAAAACAACGGCTCTTCAACTGTTATGAGGTCCTAATACTACGATCAGGCCTCTCCCATGTCTTCTCAAAAGATCCGGATTGGTTACATAAACCCCAGATACCCGAGGCTTGGTCGACGCATTATGTTCAGATGGAATAGAATGGTGATCACCCCTTTATTCTCACATTGGGCTCGACTTGGGTAAGCATAGGTACTGACCAAAGGAAATTTCACAAATATAAAAAACACGTATGAATCCAACCTTGATAATGAGACTCATTCATGGTATGGAATCAAACAAATAAAAACATGAAAGTAAGTTTGGGAGTTTGTGATTCTCACAACACTCGGGGGTTTATTCCTCCCATGGACAGGTTGAACCCATCAGAAAAGAGTTGTAGTTCCGCAACCCTTCGACTTGTGGAATCCAGGAGTTGCTGCTAGCTCAACTTTTGCTCCTCCTCAGTAGGGATGGGGTGCAGTTCATCAGCCTCAGTTTGGGCCCGCTCTACGTCAGCATGAATGATGTCCATGTCTTTAGAAGATTTCCTCATATGCCCTTTTTCCTCTTCCAACTGGGCCTTCAATCATAGGATCAGCTCTCATTGTTCATTAAGAGAGGCTGAGTTCTCATCCGCCCAGATCTGTATCCATTGGACTTCATTTTCAGCCTCACGGATCTTCTTGATGATTTTCGCCTTCCTCCGCTGCCAACCCATGATGAGGCCACGATCATACTCCGGGATCTTCCCTTCCATGAGATCTCAGATGAGCAGATGAGGGCGCTGGGCATCCACTCCCCTAGCACACAGTTTGCATAGTTGCGAGTGATGTCTGTCCATATAATCTATCCATAATTCCATGAGGGCTTATTAAAAAAGCGCATGATCTGCTTCCATGATCGGCGGCGGACTATATCAATGTCCTCTTCGTCAGAGGCCGTCTCATCCAGGTCTGTGCGGTTGGTAGGCTCGTATGTGGGATACCTCATTAGGAAATCTTCAGCGGGATCCACGTCTGGAATTGGATAAGGTGCGACATCTGGCATCAGATCAGGCATGGTGGGACTTGGGTCGACCAGTCGATCCTCATCATCGGACCCCACATCAATGACCTCAGGCACGACCCTGCTAGTGGTCCCGCCAATGATAGGGAGCGCTGAAGCTCAGGTGGGCTGGGTAATTATCTCCATGATTACTGGCATGCCCCTAGGAGGGGCGCCACCAGAAATCCCGACCAGCCTCACCACAGTTTCCCATGCCAGTCGAAGAACTGTACGTGACAGAGAAGGGAATAGATGTCAATTGTCACGATCAACATGTGGCATCAATGAATTCAGTGGAGAGGAATTACATAGATTGAACTCTTGGTGCTGGTCCTGAGTTGATATTGATTGGACCTTGAAGCGTGGCCCTCCGTATATTGTCGGAAGGTATAGAGATTTTGGAGGGGCCACCTCAGGTGTCCTAGCCCTTCCAGACATAGAACTAGATGTGGCCACATGTGCGGGTCCCGAGGGTCCTACATCATCACCCACCGAGGGGCGAGGGCGAGGTCTGTGGATATGGTCCTCCTGCATAGTTCAGATGTTGGTAAGAAATCCATAATGACCTTATAGCATACCCTGAGGAAAGAAACTTGGGATGTTACCTTGAGAGCCTCTGTGAAATCTTCGAGACCCTAGTCTTGATTTACGACTTCGCCTTCCTCCAATAGGCTACCTCCAACGGCCTCGTCCCCCAAAGAGTATTTGCATGATTCTTCCTGTAGGGGGAAGTGCTCTCTCAGATCAGCGGCCGACAGCTATGGGGGAACCGTCTGATCCAGCAGTACCCTCACCTGGTCTGTCATTGGACGCGGGGAACCCCTGGAATGTACAATGTCCACCAAATCATCTAGATATTTATCCACCTCCACCGGAGACACCGCAAAACTGTCCAGGATAGGTCCTATACATGGTAAATCCATTCCAAGCTGGTCCAAGTGTTGCTTTATCTCGGGTGGGTAGAGGAATTTTCGTTTGACATCCCAGATGTCCCAGGCCTCTGGAAAAATAGTATTCTATGGCTTGTCGATATGGCATATCCGTATCCCCGGGGCCTGAGAGGATATCCCGCAGAATCCCCTAGTTGGCCGCCCCTCTGGATGGCTCTCCTCTCCTAGGACCACCAGGTCCACTACCACTCTTGGATTCCTCGCTATTGCCTCACCCACAGTTGGTGCAGGTCTCACCACCATGGCATCTCTGCCACCACGAGATGCCCTTGCCACCATCCGGCACCAGCCTCGAGATAGGGAAGGCCCACCAGTACAATCTCAAACAGTTGGCTGCTTTAGCATTTCCCCCGAATAAGTTTCCTCCCATCTTATGGAATAATCTTTCACCTGTCTAGAGGCGGCAGTAGGCGGATGCAATGCATTTCACATTTTCCTATCCTCCCAGGTGAACATGATCCACAATTACCTCATCACACATGGGTTCTCCTCGTGGCGCACCTCCCAGTAGACCTGCGGGGTCAGCCACTGTATGCACCAGAATTTCGTTACAAACCGGTATGGGGTGTAGGGCTCGCAGAGAGGCTCGCGGTCCACCCTTGCCTCCAGGACTCCACCTCAAAAGGCCAGGAGATAGGCCCGGTGCACTTCCTTCCCCCGAATATCATCAGTGAGTACCCCTGTCGGCAATGGGAATGAGTGAAAGTTAAACTCATCCACCTTCCACACCTGATTTAGTACCAACGGTACGATTAATTTGGCTGGAAGGCTCCTGGCGGCATTTAGAATGGAAGGGCTGAAGATGGACCCCAGAGGAAAGATGGCGTTTGGATATTCGTAAACCCCCCAGATGTACACTACGATCCACCCATACAGAAGATGGAAGGGCCCACATATCCTCTGCGGCCTCTTGCCCTCGCTAACATGTCGTATCATCTTGTAAAATCTGGCAAGCATCAGAATCCCTAGACTGACCGGCCCTCATGTGGCCAGCATGGATTCCATGATGAATGAGCTAGGTCGCACCCCCATGTTGGTATCTCTCACTGGTAGGATCCAACCACAGATAAGGGCTATGAAAAATGCCTCCGATTTGAATATTGGTTGTTGTTCGGTATTGACACTGAAACCCCAAGTCTTCCATTGGTTGTACTCCAAGAGCCGCCAATATGAATGCTCCTTGCCCCATTGATCTCCCTTTGGAAATGTTCGAGGCCTCGTGAGAAGCTCTCGATCCTCGGGGAAGTTCAGGAGCTGCTTGAAACACTTCTTGAAGTGGACATACCTCACCGCTTCTTTGTCTTCTCCGGGGACCAGCCCCATCAGTGCTAGTGCCAGCCACAGATTCTCCTCTGAATCCTCCCACACACTCATGATGTGGAGGAAATCCTCATACATAGCCCCCAAGATCAAGACCCCCCAAAATTTGATGGACATCCCAAAGACTGATGCCAACCTCCCCATGGTGTAGGTGATAAGTGTTGGTCCTAAATGACCATCTGCTCAACAACTCTGGAATTATCTATTTCGGTTGATATATGTGGCGTTGGGAGGCCCATGCATCCTCATACAAACCCACTCTCCTCACCTTGGCTCCAGATGCCTCGCATGAGGCGCCTACAGAGTAGGCCCATGCCCAATCATCTGTGAAGTTGCCACCCGGGTGCAGGACCCACTCATCGGACCACCCCTTATTCAAAACCCTCAAGGATGCCTTCAGTATTGTCTGGTACATGGTAGGGGACATCTCCGGCTGTAATGGATTCCCACCAAAATTGTTCAAATGATTGTACAGGCAGTCTGCAATGACAGGTGTGAAGTCCTCCCACACATGACCATCAGCCGCCTTGAAGCATTGGCGCTGGTACGACGTGATCTTGAACTAGTAAGATGGTTCGTCCTAACTCGCACCAGGAATGAAGATGTAATCCCTCTTCCCGAATCCATACAAGGGAATCTTCCTTCACAACGGATAGTTATTTTGGATCTTTGATAGAAGCTCCGTCAATGAATTATTGTCCAAGTGGCTACGGGCCAACTCTCCTAGGCCCAGAAAATTTTCCATCTCATCCCTCTAGGCGGGGTCTGCAAGCACCCCGAGGGAAGCTTATTGATGGGCCATTGGGTTTCAGAACTCGGACAAATTTCAGGTCGGGTTGCGAAGCCTGTTTTCGGAGCTCATTTGGAAAGACGAATCGCGGATCCTGGACTCGGAATGCAGGCACATGGTCGCGTAGCGCTGTCGCGGAGTCAAAGACTCGTGGTTCGCCGCGAAGCCCGATTCACAGAGAGCAGGCACAGAGTACGTAGAGCTTCGCGAATCGAGAGCGCAAAAAAAATCATGGAGAAGGGAAATGAAAAAAAAGAGATGGACAACCCCCTATTTATAGGCAGTGTCCTTTGGAGCTTCGCAGTGTGTCTAGTCTGCATGGAGCTTCGCGGCATGCCCAGCCCACGCACCCCCTGTCCGCCTCACACACCCTCTTCGTGAGTTAGCACCGCGAATGGCCGAAGATTTTGGCGATTGTCCTTCAGACTTCGACCCATGATTTTTTTTGCGGCTCCAAGTCCGAGGGGGGGGGGAATTTTTTGGTGCCAAAATGTTGGAAGTAAAGAATGAAGAGAAAGAGGCCTTGTGGCCGGCTTCGCAAAACCACTACGCGGAGTCCCCCCAAGCACTGCAGCTGCTGCAAAGAAAATGAGTCGGGATGTTCCACGAATGCCCCCGACATTCATGAGCCCACCGTGGGGCAATGGAAGTTGGATTCTCCATGAACTACCCTGATATTCATGAGCCCGCCATGACGCAAATGAGTGGGGACACTCCACGAATGCCTCTGTCATTCGCGTACCCGCCGCGAAGCAAGATTCCAGACCCCTCTGCGAACCCCGCTGACGTTCGCGACCCACTGCGAAGCAACCGAAGCCCACTTCGCACAGCGTAAGCTTTGCTTCTCAGAACCTCTTTCCTACAAATACTGATCTCCCCCTAATCCCTCCAGATAGAAAATCCGACCTTTAGGCTTCTCAGCTCCCAAATCACGAATCACCCTTTGCTCTACAAATCATGAGCTACGCGAGGTATTTTCTCTTTGCGAGGTGCCTCTCCATTGTCTCCCTTTGATCCCCTCTTCTGAGAGGGATTCATTTCACAAAGCCTAAGGGATTCCGCGAAATAAGGGGATCCACAAGGGGACCCAGGTTATGGCGAAGTGTTTATGCATTGCGAAACACCCCTCATGTACACATGATCCACATGCCAAGGCAAGATAACTGTACTTCGCGAAGCACCTTGCTTCACGACACTTCACTACGCGAGGTGCCTATGCTCCATGAGCCAGTGCTCCTGGACTACCTTCCCTTTCTCAAATCACCTCCCATTTTCACCTCCGCCCCATGCTAATCCAAAAGCACCCCACTTCGCGAAGCACACCCCTTCACAAGTTCCCTTCACCACGCAGAGCAACCATGCCCCACAAGGCCCCTCCTATAGACTCCTCTCCTTGGAAATTCCTTTTCCCATCCGACCCTCCAGGTTTTCATGATGTGACTTCAAAGTCCCCTGGATGATACCGCCAGCAGCGTTGCTTTTCCTAATGCTTCTTCACATAAGCACGGTAATGGCTATTGCCTCTTTGCATAGCCACGCTAACGTGGTCCCCTCGATGCTTCTCTCTGCAACCCCCCTTCACCAGGGAATTGCCAGTACCTTCCCTCCCACAAGTAGCAGAGGGTTCTAGTTATATATGTCATAGGGGTATAGAGTAAACCCACCTCGTCTGAGCTGCAGGACGTTAAACTGCCAAGAACCCTCATCCTCAACACATGATGTTAAACTGTGACATCGCCTCATGCCTATGACATGAGGTGCCCCCACCTTGTACATTCTCCATGCCCCCGGTCTCCACAAGGGATGATATCTTCCTTATGGGATTGGCTTCTGTCTGCGGGGAAGGGCATGCACCTTGGTATAAGCCCCTAGTCATTCTTGCATGAGGCAGAGCCCCCTGATCCCTCCTTTCATCATCGGTCCCCAAGGCCAGCGGAGGACATGATAAGGAACAGAACCCCTCCTCTTTTCCTGGGTGCCAAATCCCCCTACCTCTGCGCTTTGTCACCGCGGACCTCCATCCTGGAGTAAGTCCCAGTACCATGGGCTGCCCAATGCGTAAGCCCCTCTTCGCTTCCCATGGATGCACCCTTTGCGACGTGATTGTTAGGTCCTTGCAACCTCGTTTTTCTCACACTGAGCATGACTCTTGTGATCTTAGAGTGAGCACCGACCATGACACACCTTGGCCGGCCTCAGAGCGTAAGCCCCAAATGTCCCCCGTCCCGCATGACGTTAAAATGAATTCCAATCCAGTGGTAAGCCATTGTGACCAACTCGAACTATGGGGATGTTGATCCATGTCTAGGAATGGTACGTAGGAAGCCACCATGATGTTCAAGCCCAACAACCATCGGACCCCCGGTCCATCTTCACGTCGGTTCGCCGACACGCCTACCACCCGAACTATGGGGACTTTGGTCCATGTCAAGGCATGGCACGTAGGAGGCCTCCACGAAGTTCAAGCCCACCATCCAGTTGTTCCGATACCACTTCGTGTCGGTTCAACAACCCCTTTCCAACCTGAACTACATGGACTTTGATCCATGCCAAGGCATGGTATGTAGGAATCCTCCCCAAGGTTCAATCCCAAAAACCATTGGCCCCGACCGTCTCCGTGTTGGTGTGCCAAGCCCCTGTATTGAACTACGAGGACATTGATCCATGCTAAGGCATGGTACGTAGGAATCCTCCCTGAGGTTCAAGCCCACCATCCACCTGGACCAAGGTCCTTATTCACATCAGTTCTCTGACACGCCCCCATCCCGCATGACATTAAACTGCATTCCAATCCAGCAGTAAGCTGTTGTAACCCACCCAGACTATATGGACTTTGATCTGTGCTAAGGAATGGTACGTAGGAAGCCTCCACGAGGTACAAGCCCAACACCCATTGGACCAAGGACCTTCTTGACGTCGGTTCACAGACATACCATCTCAACTACGTGGTCATTGATCCATTTCAAGACATGGTATGTAGGAAGCCTCCATGAGGTTCAATCCCACCACCCAGTCGTTCCGACCTCAATCACGTTGGTTGACCCAGCACCTTGGGCAGCCCAGAGTGTGATCCCCACACATCCATCCTGAACTACTAGGACTTTTATCCATGTCATGGTGTGGTACGTAGGAAGTATATTCAAGGCTCAAGCCCCAAAACCATTGTCCATCCTGATTCTTAGTCGAGCTGCCACATCCCGGTGAGATTATGCCTCCCCATTCCCCTCCATAGCATTCGGGAAGCTAGACATGTGCATGCCCCAATATTGGTGTTCCCTCGAGGGGGTTATTCAATCTTATCCACTCTAGCTATTGTCTTGATCAGCCCGATCTGTCTCCGTTGGACATTAAACTAGTGGCATACGCCGTGTTAGACATGGGAAGCAGAGGAAAACCTCAGATACCTGCCTATGGCATCTGATTCCCCATTCATTATGTGGGATGCCTTGGGCTTCCGCTCCCTTGAGAATCCCTTTAATAAGGGGGAAAAGATAGACACGCCAATTCCCCAGCGTCCAGACATGCCAGTGATGACTCAATGTGACTACTCCCCCAACTGAAGGTTGCTGCCCTAACCGGACCCCTTGGAATATCATGACAGAACCAGTGTAATTAACTAGAGTTCATGGAAACATGGAACTGGGAAGAGTTTCACGAACAACGTATTAAATCTATGAGGGAGACCCAGACTAGTTTACGAGTTCTGAGGAGGAATCCACAGAAGGAAGAACTGACATCCCATCATATCATTTTGATCAAGGTGAAAATATCCCTGAATAAGGAGCGAATGTCTCCCACCTTTGGAAAGTGGGAATGCAGGGAACCAAAATAGTGCCGACGTCCCCCAAACGAGATGAACGCGTGCGCCCTGGCGAATGCATCAAAAACTATATGCTTTTCCTCACACACAAGTGAGGGATAAAAGGGGGTTTACATAAAAGAAACCATGGGCATGTAGTTCCTACATATTAATGAGGAGAGAGGTCTCATAGTCCAAAAATTTAATTTAATAAATTAAAAGGAAACCAATCACATAAAAAGGGTCATGTCTAGCTACAAATCATTCACATGCATGAAATGATATTTATGCATATAATAAAACTACAATTCAATTATTAATCATTCTTATTTAAGATAAATTACTCTAGAATCAATTAATTATTATCTTTAAATAATCAATATATTTATCTTATAACTTTTTTGAATTTCCTTGAGATTATCCTCCATTATAATTTTAAAAAAATTAATAAATTCATTTAAAATTCTCTTTGTACAGAACTTTTATCTTTAAATAAGCCCAGTGAATACGCATCCAAAAAAACCAAACATATATTATACTTGTATATACTTTATTATTATTGACATGTAGCATGCATGTAGAATTATAATTGTAATAGTACTCATACATGATGTGTAGATCCTTGAATATTATGTAGAATTTAACTAAACATTTAAATATATTTATAACACCTATCACATGTTGCGTCCCATATTTACGCCCAAACGAAGGTACATATCTCAAGGGTAACAAAATATAATAATAAATTTTAAATTATTGTAATCTAGAAAAAGTACAAGACGTGTAGATTTGGCTACACGGCATGTACCCTCCTCATCGTCCATTAGAAGTACACACCTAGTGAAATGGTGATTGAGGTGTACTTTTGAATTCATCAAAGTACGCAGTGTTTCCATTGGGCTACATGCGTTGTAGACTCCGCGTTACATGATCACCTACTTGGAAAGTCTTGTATGGGATACCCAGATCAACCCTGACCCAAAGGGACTATAGGCTGTGTCACATGGGACACATGGTGTGTAGTTATATTTCCATGTGCCAGTTAATCCTAGTCAACACTGCATGGATTAAAGGTCATTAATGGTTTCATTAATACCTAATTCATGAAATATTTTGAATTGATCTCCAAACCAAATAATGATGCATTTAACAATACTACAAGACAGATAATTCTAATTACATTTTGTGTAGTCTACTATAGTATGTCTAGGGTCCTTGGAACCTCTAGATATGTTCATAGATTTTATTTCAATAAAAACAATTACTCATTTTTGTTAGATCAGTGAGAAATGATAAAGGAATAATGAATCTCAAAATTAATATTTAATTATTTATTTACATGAATTGAAAAGAATAAATTATGAATGTGTAAATCATCAATGAATCTAAATAATTATAAACAATGATGTGACCCTGATCTGATACAACTTGTAGGTTCTGGGTGCAGTAGAAGTGCGGGATGGGCGGTGCCCAAATTTAGTTTTTCAATTATTGATAATAAATCTGAGGTCTATTACAAAGAAGAATTTTGTGACCAATGAAAATGAATTAAATATCAAAAAATAGAAATAAAAACTTGGAACTAAGAAATAGGATATCATCACATGTTCTTTATAATTATTTGAAATAAAACAAGATTTACATTGAAGGAATTATTTCCTAGTTGATGTTTCCAGCCACATACCAGAAGTGTGCCATCATTTTTTGTAGGGATAAAGTGTTGATCTCCTCATGTAGTGATCCACACGTGATCCACACGTGCTCCACATATCTATAGAAATCACTGAACGAGTCTTTGGGTGCTAGTATGGAAGACCCATGTGCTTGCGATGTCCGCCATCGATCACCTTTAGTACCACTTCCAAATCGTTATATTTGTTCTGGTGGAAGAGGATCCCTATCATTTTTTAGTGTGTTCTTGGAGAGGGAAGGACTCTCTAGGATTGAGAGATTGTATCCAAATATATTTTTCACAACAAATGTATAGCTGGCGTAATTAGAAAATTACATAATAAGGTAATTATATTTCTAGGGTTAGAATAAAATAATTTCACAAAGAACATATAATTTTATATAATCCCAAAAAATCCCCATGTCAAATAATTATAGAAATAATATTAGTTCTTAACATGCGCCTAATTTAAAGGTTATAATTAAATATTATTTAATAAAATAATATTCAATATTATTGTTTCTCATGGGACCCTTCATTCGTTCCTCAAATCTTCCACCATATTTATAAATCCTTAAATTATGACTATTTATTTATTATATAAATATCACTGCATTATTCACCAATAAATATATAAATATTATATTAACTAAATAGAAAATAAGTATTTATTAATTAATCATTCCACAATATGTTCTCTCGAATAACTAGTGTCGTAATAGATGTGATCAAGAATCCATGAATATTTATTAAACCACAGTCAGGATTAATCATTAATCAAATTTCTAAATAATAAATAAAATATTATTTAACTGATATACAGGATACACATAGTGTCTGACCCACTACTCTGTTTTCTTAGTGGAATTCAGCGAAGAATCCTAATTTCCAAGGTTAGTGTCTAGAAACTCGCAAATGAGCCCATAGAGAAAGAACATAATGCTGAAACAACATGTTACCTTATAAAAACACTTACCATGTAATATAATCCCTTTTTCCTGGTTTCTCCAATCAAGAGGATTTGATGCAAGTTCCATCAACCCATGTTATCGATTTCTCATTATTTGACTTCTTGAAAATTGAACTAGCCTATAAAACACCATGTCCATGGATTTATTTAGGCTATATCATTTCCATCAAAGGTCTTGAGATATCAACATACATTGTGGAATATAAGGACACATCCTTTATCTCATTATTCATTATTACAATATTACTCGTGACACACCCAACATATCATACCTCACCAAGGACATATGTCATCATAGTTTTCCCAAATACATCCAAGTGATAGAGTCATAATACCCATTAATAAAAATTTAAAAGAATAAGGACTAATACACATGTTCATAACTAGGGACATGAAATGACATATATAAATTTTTTTCCCTACTCGCATGTATCGTTCTAATAAAATCCTCCTAGACATTACTAAGGGAATAAATCATGGGAAGGAACCTCAATATCCTTTGAGTTTCCACCTTGAATAACATGTATCATTTGTGTCCCTTCCAATGATATCATCTGGATTTAAAACATATATTCAAGAATAGTTTCATTGCACTATTGAATTCTCATCATTGCAGGGATCCTCAATATCCATTTACTACGACAAATACTCTTAAGAAATTATCACATACAATGTCAGATAGAAGAAAAATCATGATTTGAGAAAGAGTTTGTTAATATCCATCAGATGAATACATTTTTATCATAAAGTACAAAAAACATTTGTTCTAGGGATCCAAATCCAACAGAACCATCCCATAACCTACCTCATGATCCCCATAAATCCTCTTATCCATCTACCTAACACCCCGAATAACAGAGAACCTTCCTCTAATTCCATTTTATCAAGATCTAATCCTAGATTACATACAACATGACATCCATCCCAGACGGATATATTGCTCTAAGGGCGTTATCGATCCCTACGGGTTGGAAACTAGTGTTGGGAATTAAATATAATCCAAGCTGGAATGGTTTCTACCCAAAAAATAGGATAAAAATAAAAACTGTACAAGAGTCTAACCAATAACAGAATATTCCGTATGTACACAACCTAACTCATTCACTCTACCATGATCCCCATGTGACCACAATTTCACCACCTTCTATAAGACTGAACTACACTAGGTGCCAGCTCAGACCAGAAAACCTAAATGAGGATCAAAACCTACAAAAAATATTGAGTCTACTAATGTCTAATGGGAAAAGTAGGTTGTGATATTCACAACTTAGTAGTAAGTCACTAAAGAATCCAAGTTTTTCCTTTCCTAATGAAAATCCATTAACACTATTTTGAAATAAAATTATAAAAAATGATTTTTCACATTTTTAACAAATAAATAATCTTTTCTATTTCCAAAACATTTCACTCCATTTTTTTATTTTAAAAACAAGTCTACCATTTGAAAACAAAAACCCAAACCACATAATACTATGGTTGTGCTAAAATTGAATAAATAAATAGTGCAAGATAAAGAATAAATTCAACAGAAAATAGTTATTAAAATACAGATAATATCCTTGCGTGATCCTAAACATTCCATGAAGGACCCTAGACGTACTCAGTTCGGAACCACCCACTAACATATGGTGAATCCCTTAAGTCTATAACCAAATGGACACACTCAACTGGACATGACATTGGCACAATCCTCCTGGCCTAACCAAAAATACATAAGTGTACCAAGACATCTAATAAGGGTTTGTAAACTACCTTCACTCGATAATCTAAAAGACGCCCAGAAACTCATGGTAATAGAAAACTGTGTAAGAGGTAGGCCCTCCCATGCGTGAATAACCATAACTATCACCACCACACTTGCCTATCCCAAACACAGTCAACACTATGTGATAACCCATAAAGGGAAATCCTATTAAAATAGGTTCTGTATATATATATATATATATATATATCACTTCATATAAAGTTCCAACTGGGCCATCACAACATATAAATATCTAAACAATTTCATAAAATAGTTTAAATATCCATATGGGCGCTCACATTTACTGAAGTACACTCTTTTCTAAAATCAACACAAAATTTAACTTCTAAAAGTACAAAATGAGGATTTAAGTTTACACACCCAAATAAATTTACAAAAATATTTCCAAAACATTTCTAAAACCATTTTCATGTGTACAACACCAAATGCGCCATTGAACAATTTGGATACCAACCATGTTCCAAAATAACCAATGGTCAATGTTTTAAATAAAACATTAAAAATAACTTTAAAGACGCACAAAATCCCAACAAACTATTTAGAAATCATAGATCCATTTTAGAAAGAAGAAAATATGATATAGAAGAGAAATCAATTGAGGGGCCCTGGTTCATTCATAATATCATTTTTAATTGTCATTTTTACTAGAATGACCATCCATGTGTGCACCTAGTGCTCCCAAGGATGTGCCAACAAAAAAAGACACACTTTGAAGAACAATAAGAACACCCAAAAACGTTTTCCCAAAAATTCTATTTCCTTTAAACCAACATAGTTGCAACATTACTAATAATAATTTTAAAACCTGAGGGACCTTTCCAAAACATTTCACCATAAATCATCAAGCAATTAATAGGCATCTAAATCAGATTGAATGGACCATTTCTTGTATCAACCAAGATAATATGTAAAACCATGTTCCAATTATACATAATGGGTTCAATTTCATGTTTAGAAAAAAATATTTATTTTATCGAACTTCTTGGGTGCATACATTTACAATAATAATAAAAGAAATACTTGGAAATTCATTTTTATCAAATTCTATCAACAAGGAAAGAACACAATGAACTGTCCATGAGTGATATAAGGATGTGAGTATAATTTTAAAAATTATTGACAAAACTGATGTACCAATGGTTTTTATAGGAAAGGAAAAACATGGAAACACCTACCTTAATGGTGTATAGATGCAAGAAACTTTGAAGGGAGGAAGAACAAGGCCTCATTAACCAACCAAAATCCCTAGATCCAAAATAAAACTGAGATAAACATAAAAAATAACACCTAGGGTCTATCCAAGAGAGAAAACCCGTAATAAAAACCCTATAAAATATGATAAAAGGGATAGGGAAGTCTAAAACTGACTAAAACCAAGAGAATTAACCAGAGGAACATTAAATGACATTTAATTGATGATGGAGTGAAAGGGAGAGGGGTTTGGGAGGACCCCCTAGTGAACTTAGGTTTGAAGAGGGATGAGAAACCCAATTTTGGGTTAAAAACATAAAGGGGAAATTTTTAAATTTTAAATTTTATGAAACTTGAATGATCACACAGTTAGTCAGCCTCGTTTAAAAAATAGTGCAAAAATCGTGCGACATCCACTGTCCAAATGAGACACCCCTCATGGCTTGGCCACAATGTTTATAAACTATGTGCTAACCATGCCAAACACGACTACCCAAAATCAACCATGTATGCCCTGTTACCTGGTCAAGGCCTAGGGTTTCTACTAAACATGTGAAAATGTGCACATGCCAAAATTAAACCGAATCAATTAAACTAAACACATTTAAATAGGATCTCAACCTGAAACTCAATCGAAGACTCAAGGCCCAGAAGATATTAAACTAAAGGAGTATCCAAGGATTTGTTGTGATAGAAATGATATTAAAAATAACTTTTAGATTAAAAAAAACTTATTATTTTTAACTATTATTTTTTGGTAATAGTAGTAAAAATTATTATTTTTACTTCGTTTCCCTATTAAATAATGTTAAAAATAGTAAACAATAACTATAATGTGGAACTTTAATATTTTCATATCAATCTGTTGTCTCCCTCCATGTGATTTCCCAAATGAAATTTTTCCACCAATAAATATATAATCACACATAAAATAATGTTCATTCTCAATCAAGTTTTTAACATATTTTCATGACATATTCTTTCTTCCAAATTTTCATATTAGTCATTCGCATATCCCGAAGAATATATATATTCTTTTATAAATTTTAAATATTTAATAATAAGGGTTTATGAAATAAGGGATATGATAGAGTCATTGACCCAAGAAATGGTGTTGATAATAGTAGTGAATGGTTTTTGTATAAATATATATATATATTAAAAAATTATTATTAAATTAATGATTTATTCAAATAGGTAAAATACACAAATTTTCACCATAAATGCAAAACTAATTTTGTTTTCATTCAGTATAAATAATTTACATTGATTATTATCATGGTTTCATAGATTTTGTTTATTTGAATCATTCATATAATGGTAAAATATTTATTTTTTAGAAGAATATTTCATTAAATGTGAAAATTTATTTGTTTTTTGAACTATAATTCCATTTTTTGTTGTTCCTATAATCAATTTTTAATGCCCCTACAATATATTGATTGTTTTATTTTTTTAAAAAATAATTATTTTATCAGTTGTTTAAATAATCGGCAGAAAAACATAGTTTTCAAAATAAATAATATTGTAAATAATTTATAACATTGTTTTCTATAGGTTACCTTAACAATATATTTACATTGTCTCATTCAAGTACATCACCTCAACCACTGATTCTATGATCAAAAAACCTAACAAGAAAGTCCCTTATCTAATATTGAGTTATTTACATATCCAATCATATTGAACAAATGAGTATATAAAGAGGTATCCTCAACCATCTTACAATAATAGTGATATTTAAATACATTAAAAATTTTATTTCCTTTTTTCTCTTGATATAAAAATTTTAATTAATCAATCATTCAATTAAAATCCATGGTTTCTTGTTTTTTAGAGTTTTCTATTCAATAGATACAAGAATTCATATAAATAAATCAAATGAATACATTTAATTATTATAATAAAAATTAAAATTCTCTAGATTATATTCATTATAAGGTGTTTCCTGGGGAATTGGTTTTTCTAACACATATAATTTATCTTCCTCTTTGAGAACTATTCTCATATTTCTATACCATTATAAAATGTGTTCAGAATTTGGCTTCTCTTTTTCAAAGATTGATTTAAAATTCATGTTGTATTATGATAATGAAATTTTATAATTACCTAACATTTTATGATATATTTATTTTTAATTAAATTTAATCTCTTTGATATCTTGAGATACATGCAACCATAAGTCCAAGTGAACTTTAATATGATATACTATTATAAAATATACATTAAATTAGTGTGTATGAATATGAATAACTAAATTAAAAAATTTTATGTTTTACACATGTATACAATAAATTCATTTGTTAATTATAAATTAAATAAAAATCTTTTGGAAGTAAAAGAAATATTTTTCTGAAGAACTATTTTTATGTACGCTATGTGTTTTCTATAATACTAAATTAAAATTTTAACAATTTTGAGTGATTTTAAGGATGTTTATATATAATATATTAAATAAAGTTTTTTATAATTCATATAAAATTTTTTCTTGTAATTGGATAATAATACATCCATATTTATGCTTAACACATTGTATTTCTAAAAGATGTTTTTAAGGTTTTGTGCACTTATTTTAAAATTAGTTATTTCTAATTTTAGAAAAAAATTGAATAACTGAACTTATGTTTTAAAATTAACATGTAAAAATTATCATTGAGTTAATTTTTGAGAATTTTTTAAAAAGATATGTTATTGATGAATAATGACAATTTCTAATTTTTATTAAATATTATATTTTTTAAAAGCATTTTCAAAGTTCAATTTTTTTAATGTGGGTTTTAAAGTAACATTACTTAATTTATATTACTATTGATCTTTTTTATTTCATTTTAATAATTTTTATGTTGAATATTAATATAAAAATATTTTGTACTTAATAAAAAATTTTCATTCGGGAACACATCCTCGTTGCATTTGCCAGTTTATGTTTAAATTAAATTATACCACTTTTGTGAATATAATTTATAAAATTGATTCAATTTTTTATAATAATAATTTATATTCATTAATAATTAAAACATTTCTTTTCATAATGATTTGTAAAATAGTAAAAATGTGTTCACACATACAGTAAAAACAGGTTTATTGGGGGTTAATATATAATAATACATGTTAAAATTATATAAAATATTTCTAAAACCTCATTGGTTGGTTTTATTTCAATGTTACCATCATCATCTTGTAATATGTGCTATTTTGAATCTATCTCATATGTAATCTATGAGACTTGATTTCAAAATCTTGAAAAATTACAAGTGTGCCACTAAACACAATTATAAAAGGGATCCTCCTCCACTCACTTATTCACCTCTTAATCATTTTATATCAACCAAAATATAAAAACATTCACTCTATAAAATCCTTATACACATTATATATCTCATTTTCATCCAAAAATACCAACCCTATTGTCCTTAATAAGAGATCCAATTGTGGTTTTTATAGGAAAAGATAATTATCTTCACCATGATCCTTATTTTTACTTATTCTATTACCACCTTAAATTATGTCTTAATAATTAAACTATAATAACTAAATTATATGTGAAATATTATAAGTTATTATTTTGATTACATAACCCATATACATATCCACATTCATCAACTTTTTAACAAAACCATCGATCGTGTGTACGACAGACTACAACTATATGATTCGATGTGATTCGTTTTCCATAAATACCTCTCATGATTGTATATAATGATGGATTGAACGTACATAATCTAAATTTATTGAATAAACGATCTTCATTAATTATAATTTCACATCTATATTCTTACCTTAAAATCCTTTGGGAAATGATACTGTCACACGTGCATATGTGTGGACAACTGCCTCTATGAGGCGATGTGAATAGTTTTTCATTTCATCATCACATGGGTTGGAATATGGATATATGTAGTGAATATATATCATATATATGATACAAAAATTATTCTAGAATGGTGAATTAATATTCAAATTAATTTCATTTTTTCTTGGAAAAGTGGAAACAATATTCATGCGTACATTTAGCTTACCATCTCCATGAACAATGTAATTCATTTTTTAATATATATAATTTATGGATGACTCAACACACACACACACACATAGATATATATATATATCAAATATATATGATATTTGTATCATTATTATAATTATTTATCATATGAAACCATGGTCAATGTACAAAGTCTAGAACCATTGAATCTAAACTCTCGTGAAAAATGAAAAGGTTCACACCCAAAAATGATGATTCACTACTGGAAACATGATCTATATAAATTGTTGAAAACCGTTGGTAATGTATAGACAGAAATTTCTATAAACTATACAAATGGTTATCTTAACTATTTGATGTTGAGGTGTATAGATAGACATATACAAATGGTTATTGAATAACTATTGGAATATGGATTTAGAATGCACATTAAACAAACAGTTTCAAGTAACTGTTGGTATAAATATTTACCAATGGTTTAAAACCATAGAAAATTTTCAATATTCACATCTACTCTAATAGTTTTCAAATCTTTGGAATATAAATTAACCAACATTTTAATGTAAACTATTGGAAATGCATGATTTCATAGGTCTATACAAATTGTTTAGAAACCATTATTATAGAGTCTGTTTCCACAAATATACCAACATTATAAACTATTGGCATAGCATTCTTATTGGAATTAAAGCAGGTAGCGGTCTTCCTCCCAATGCAATTACATGTGCAATAAAGAATGCAATTCTCTTTAATTTTGTGCTATAAATCCTCTATTTAATACATATAGAATTGAATAATGAATTATGAACACAATACATATAGAATTGAATACATAATTATGTATGTGTTATACAAAATTATGAATACATACATAATTATAAATTATGTATAGTGTATTCAATTCATAATTCAATACATACATAATTGAATTTTGAATTTATAATGTAATTATCCTATCAAATTGCAACACACTTATCACAATTCAGTGGTGCATGTCAGTGTTACTCATTCTCATTAAGATAAGTTGGTGGATTTGATCAATGCCATGTTCTTGTCAAAGAACAATTTATTGTACTGAGAAGTTGTGAAATAAATTATTATTGGACTATTATTCATGATTATTAGTTTCCTAATAACCTGGAGTCGTCTCATTTAAATTCATTGGGATGTGCTTATAAAACATATTCAATCTCAATGGGAAAGGTGGAACCATGTAAAAAGGTTAATTAGGGATGGTCTTACCATCAATTGAGGAATATGAAATCAAGGGAATTAAAATAAATCATATGGGATAGTATGGTTCTATAGTGGGAAGTAATATGGGGCCTTGGTGATGAAATTTTGATATTATGGGATAGAAGAAGATTTGGATATCATGATGTTCATGCCCAATTATAGATTTTGGGATGAATATTTTAGTATGAAATTCTAATATTCGATGGTTGAAAATACTTCAGTGATGAAAAACATCTATAATTGTTTGTGACCAAGGATATATAGTGAGTGTAGTAAAATTGTGGGGATCCCACTATAAACTGAAAAAGTGTATGACACATGGTTTATAACATATGTGGTGAACATTTATTTAGGCATGGTTGATAGAAAAAACCAAATTATTACTATTATTTTATCTTATTTCCTGATTCATCGTAGTTGAATCATTCTTTGTTCATAAATTTAGATTCATACTAGATGCATATGCTAAAAATTTGACTGGTATTGTGAACCATTGTAATTGAGAATTTTATGACGATGATCATAGGTTGATGGGTGTTAGTAAATGAACAATTTGGAATTTATACAATAGAGTATTATTATTGGGATAGTTATCACAGGATACTTCATGAATGTATATGTAATGTTGATCTTCATGGGCTATAAGATATTTGAGTTTGACCCTAATGTCAGATAAGTGGTAACGAATGTGTAGATTGACCATTATAGCTAACCTAACTATTGATTGATTAGATTTTTGATGTTGGGGATGGATGTGGAAAGGATGGTTCAAATCTAATTCATTAAAAATACTAAATTTTATGATTCATTTGTGGAAATTTGATACAATTTATGCTCTAGGGATTCTTGTGAGCTATAGATTCTAATGAATGGAGATACAGATCAAGATTTAGATATACATGTTCAAAAAAATAATATAAAAATAATGGGTCATTAATAGAGGTATTATATAGATTTTAAAATTAATCATGAAACCCCCTATATAAGTAAATTGTGAATCTAGTTTTGACCATGAAATTGTTATTCACAGATTTGAGTGATTTTAGATGAATTTTGTGTGATTTAATATTGAATAATAATTTTCACATGTAATTAGATATGTAAATGGATAAATGAATTCAAAAATTTTAATTTCAAAAATGGTGGATTCATAATGGAGATTGAATATGGACATTCATTGAAAAATTTGTTTAATGGGATTGATTTGGATGATAGACCAATTATCCCTCATTTACAATCATGAGAGAATTATGATATCATATCTTAGTAGATGGGATAGATATTGAGATATTAATATACATGCTTCTCAATGGTTATATGTTGTGTCGTTAATATTATGTTACTACTCACATTGTTGTAGGTTAGTATAAGTGAAGAGAAATTTTATTTTCTAGAGTCTATGCCTTACTGTGTTTGAATTTTGGATTCAAATGTAATCTATAATTATTTTACATGAAAATGAGGAATCTTTTTTCGTGATCATGGGTTCAAGAAGTGTTTTATAAATTTGACCCAGGTTTGGAGTATAGTGGTGTATCTTCCATGTGTAACAGACACCACCGAGTACATGGAGATAATTGACATGATACCTAGTGAGGTCTAGGTGGTCCTAAATTTCTATGATTTTACATCTGGAATATAATTGTGGGGAATCAAGTATTTTATATTTTGGACTATTTGGTGACCTTTTATGGATGTCCAGTAGGTACTCAGGGGAATCCTCCCCGCAATACAGCCCCCCTCCAACAATGCACACCCCGACCTCCACACCCTCTCCCCTATTGCACAGCCCCCCCCCCAACTTCATAGCCCCAATCCCCACCTCAACTCAATCATCCTCCCCTTTCATATCCCCCCATCCCCCCTACACACCCCTCGCCGCCCATACATCCCCCACCACCTCCCTACCCCACCCCAACGACCTCCCCATGCACAACCCCAAATCCCTACCTACACAACCCACCCTCCCAACGTCACCCCAACAGCTTCCCCCAGCACAGCCCCCCCAGCACACCCCCTCCCACCTACACATCCCCAAACATGTACAACACCCCCACCCCATGTCACCCTTGCAGCCTCCCCCTGCACAGCACCATCCCCCTTGCACACCCCCCCCCCCCCCCCGCACCTGCACACCCCCCACCCATCTACACACTACCCTCCCCACTTGCACACCCCTTTCCCCACCTGCACAACACCCCCTCCCCAACTGCCTAGGAAGTTTGAAAAATCACAAACCCATATACATTTATAAAAAAACATGCTCTTTTATTTAAGGAATATATACACGTTAATATCATTTTATAGGATGAAAACCTCTTTAAATCGAAACATGCATTTCGATATATAAATATTATTATCACAAAAGTGCTAGTAAATTAAATACTCATCCCACAAACATATTTATAAAAAAATTTATATTGGAACAAAACCCAAAAATATAGGAGTCAAGTGTATCAATGTTGGAACCATAATGTCATAAAGTATTAAACATATACAAAAAATGTAGGTTATCTGAATCAAAATAATAAATGGGGACAACGTAGAAGTCTAATTGGATATCTCCTTATATCCTTATTTCCCCATTAAATAATACATGATTAAGGGTGATTATAGTGGTGTGTATATGGAATTTTTATGAATAATTCTTCCTCACCACCCTCAATTTCACAGTCACCCAACATCCCTTTGATTCAATGGTTATGACTGAAAGATGTTTTTTATTGATAAGATAATAGAACACTAAACCAAACCTTAAAGGAGGGACAATGTGATGTAAACACAAAGAATCACCTTGGAATAAACACTTGAACTAAATGGGAAGAGTGTTTAAACTATCACAAATAATCATCTCCTCATCCTGCCTACCCATCCTAGCTAATCTGTCCACCACAAAATTGGTTTCCCTTCAACTGTGATGAACCATGCTCCCTTGACAGGTCTCTCCTTTGCATTGACGAAAAAGATTTGTCTTCTCCCAGGGGATCGCATGGCGTCCTTGAAATGCCCTCACAAGGATGATATCATAACTCTATGGTATGATTAAAAGTATTTTATAAGGTAATTTAAAAACCCATGGATTTATTTTCAGGTGAATAGACTAGGGCCTAATGGAATTGTGGTGAGTAAGGATCCAGGTGTGACCTTCTAGTCCTTGGGAATATTTTACCATGAATTAAGATATGGGATTATCTTGGTGGATGGGATTCCATGATTCCAATGTAAAATAATGATTTAATAAAACCTATGGGTTATAGAATCTAACCTTAAGGTGATAGAGTTGTTGTGAGGTGAAATGATATATATTTTAATATATTGATATGATCATGGGTTAGGTATTTTGGTGAAGTGACCTACAAGATGATGACATATAAAAAATTTAATTAATTAATATTGTTTTGAAAGGACATTATAGATTCATGTGGGATGGTTTTCCTTGACAGAAATGTGATAGTTAAAAGGTTTAACTTTTATAATTGATAAATCAGAAGCAGAGTTTCTTAGAGATTCCCAGAGTGGTGTGCTGAGTGATGGGAATAAAATTTAAATAGAAATTGTTATGGTAGAAATAACTAGATCTAGATACATGATATATTCAGCTACATGATTTTCCCATGAACCGTAAATTCTTACATGAATCTAGAAAATTATATATTCATTCAAATTCACTCATTGCCTCACAATATGAATTCGAAACGAACTCAAAACCACTTTATAAGATCATGAAACATTATACCATGATGTATCCATACAAACCAAATCCATAAGATTCAAAATTTATCAGTAAATCAAAATATTTTTGGTATCAAATATAGCCACACAAAGATTCACATACAACCTAATCTGTGAATGATACTGGATCAAAAATGATGTCCCATAATGCAAATAATAAAAATAAAATGAATCATATAAAGATAACTATGAAGTGGTATAAAGAAAATGAATAATATCTAGTTATCCATTTATGATTTTGAGTTTCAGTAAAAGATAATTGTGTAATATCTTGGATACCATGTAAAAATAGAATTCATGGAATCCATACCACCCTATCAAATCATGTTTTATTATTTATAGATAAATAAATAAGGACAATGTGACCTACCTTAAAAGACATATATTCAATCATAAAAAATCATCAAATATCAAATGTGAGTAATATTCGTCAAAAATATAATGGGTAAATCTATCGATCATAACCATCACTATCATCACCATCATCATTATCATCATCCTCATCCTCATCCTCATCCTCATCCTCATCCCTATCACCATCATTGTCCCCACCCTCATCCCCTCCCTCATTAACGTTCTCATCCTCGACCTCTTCCTTTCCCTTCTAGTCACAATCATCCTCCACCTCGGCCTCCACCTCACCCTCATCCACGACATCATCCTCATTCTCATCCTATTACTCACCATCGTAATCACCAGGAATGTCATCACATAAAACACCACAAGGACAGACACCTTGTGCACTCTATATTGAAGGTATCGATGACATATATTCATCCCAAGATGTGCTGACCTCTGGTGGATGTTCTGAAAAAAAAAACATTTATACGTTTCATAAATTTAGTGTTTTATCCAGCAGACCATTCTTCCACTGGTGTGGCCCTTTTTTAGCCCTTTTAGTCTGTGCCATAACATTTTTGAACTCGATGGCACTACAACACATACCTAAAGGGTTCAAATACCTAGTTAAGACTATACACATCCCATGATTTTAGTGTACTCTTCCAAGGTGATTATCTCCCAACACCTGATGTAAGTGATCATTTGGTCGAAAAATTTCAGGTTCCTAGGCATAAAGGGCCTCTAAAGAATCCTGTTACAAATATAAATAGATTTTAAATTTACAAAATTGATATTAATATTTTAAATAAACAAATTAAAACTTACAATCTTCTATTATTTACATTCATTTACTGCACTTCCATTTTTTTGGCTTCTACTCGAGCAAAACAATTTTTCTCGAGGCACACATCATTCAATATTCTGTACTTGGCTCTATAATGACATTGACTGTAGAAAGAAATAATAAAAAATAGGTCACCAATAATAAATTTCATATCTCAAATTATATAAAATCTTTAGAAATAAAATAAAGTATGGAGGAAACCATAGAAATATCAAGTCCTATAGAAAAATTATAACCAATTGTTGTACCTTCTTCCACTCATGATCTAATAACGTAGTGCATCCCAATGTGTGGTGCTATTTTATTGAAGAAATGTTTTTTTGAATGATTCCTAAATAAAATTAAATAACACAAAATATATTATTAATGAAAACAAATGAAAATTTTAATTTAAATGCCTCAAATGTGATTAATACCTTAAATATGATAGTTATCCATTGAGTAATCATTTTTTGATATTATTCTATCAGACAATCATTTATAATAGTTACCAAATATAACTACATCCCAACTCTATCACACCATCCAATATACAACTTTTGCTTATAGGCTATCCAAAGCTGACATAACACCTTTAGATATTTTTTTCGTACTCCCTCACCATCGAGGAAATTAAATTTCAGTTGACATCAAAATATTAATTCATATAAATACAAAAATAATATATTTTATTGAATAAATTTTTTTACCCATATGTATGCCCAAGAATTATCCTTGATGTGTTTTGGAAACTATCTCAATGAGAGCGGAATGATGGGAATGATATCAGAGTATTTGGAACGCATCGCCAAAAAAAAACTCCAACACTGCTACCCTGATATTTCAATCATTTGATTGTCTTTGTTATAGTCCACCATCAAATATGTGAAGCGGTTCCCCACCACATAGATGCATGTATGTCTTTGAACCCACCACCAAATAGTATATGTATCTATTATTAAATAAAAACAAATATTATATGAATACATATTATAATGAAAATAAATAATGGTGTAAAAAATTGTTTGGGTTCTATAAGTATACCTACAATGGTAAAATCAATGGGCACCACTAGACCTATATAAACTGAAGGAACATCATGTATAGGTTGAGTGGGCCCTATTGTATGATACAAAGGTATAGAATATGGTAGAGCAGGAGTCGAAGAACATAAAATATAGAAGCTCATGGATAAATATATAGAAGTAAAAGAAGATTCCACAGATGGATGAAAAAATGAATGATATGTATGAGGAGTTGTAATCATTATTGGATATGGTTAAAACGATTGAGGAGGCTCAAATCTAAATGGTTGTGAAAACATGGGAGGCCTACATATCCCGTGTGTCCCTAATGAAACATTGGGATTGAAATGTGGGAAAGACGATACGTCGGTGGGAGGGGTGTAGTATAATTTGGTGCGTCGACTAGATCTTCTATCTCTCATACCACCCTCCCTTGTTTAGCCATCTAGAGTACCGAGACCACTAGTAGGCTTATCGTCAAATAAATCCATAATAAGATTCATTTTTATAATGAGGTCTAATATCTGATGCACTAGAATAATAGACTATTGTGGTAGTTAGCATAACACCATCTTGTTGTGTTCTCATGTTCATTTCTCATTCAGTGATAGTAAATCAATATGCATTGATCACAATTTATTTACATTAACGAACCACGATATTAGGACAAAAATTGAAAGCTCTTATTTCCTCAGAAGCTGAGTCTATATAGAAAATCAACACGTAAAATATAAAAAAATATTAAATTTAATTATTTATTAAAATTATTTATTTATTATATAAATATTTATACCTTCAATTTCAAAAAATGTCGAAAAATCACTTCAATGAAAAGTCTCTCTTCTTATTAAAGATAATGAATTATGCTTTCTATTTATCATTTCATTATTTTCCCTATAGATAAAAATAGAAATAGTTTAACAAATATGAAATTTTATAAGTGAAGAGATAAGATATACATATTCAATTTACTGACTTCATGTAGTCATCAATCAAATCACAGTTGAACAACACTGTGTGATGTGCTATCTCATTATCTTCAACGCCTAATTTCATCAATGTATATAATCGAAGAATTCCTCCTATTTGAAGAATTGATGGATAATTGGGTTCAATGTTTTCTTATTGTTCCTCTTTATTTCTAATTCATCTGTTCATTATCTAAGTAAGATCATACAAAAAAATTGAGTAGAAATCCATACATTCTTGAGCCAAGTAACCATTCTTGATAGAAACTTCTGGATGAATCCTGTTCCAGACATAATATCTCAATGTGTACATAATATTTTTCTCTTGGATACATCCAATAGAAAGTAATAGGTCATTCAAGAAGGATTTTAGTTGGAATATGCACATTCATATTCTACATGCATGTTAAAAATGATGGACGATATATTTTCTATAACATACAATGTATTAATGGTTTCTCTACTAACATTTTTCTCAAGAAATACATGGACAAATAATCAAGACAAGGATATCTAAAAAAATGGAACAACCAAATAACTGAAACCCTTACATTATTGGACAAAAGATAACATATTGCTATTGGAATCAACTCATATAAAAGGGAATGATAATCATGAGTCCTCATTGATTTCAACTTCAACTCTCTTCTGTTGACCCATTTTGATAGGTTTCTTGAATATCCATTAGGTACTTTAATAGTCTCTAGTACTTCTAGAAATTGATATTTTTTCTGTAGGTGTCCTCACATATGAATCACTTGAAACTATCCATTTATATTCATTAATACACACAGGTTGCAATTATGGTCTAATTCCCCAATCCACCAAGTCATTTTGAGATAACAAATTATATTTTTTATTCCCCTTGACATTTAGAATTATCAAAATCAACATTTCGGGTATATTATTTTCAATGAGCATTACGTCTATGCAGTGAAGTAACAAATTTGATGACAAATATAACAACTCAAAGAAGATACCTCTCTTCTTCCAATTGTAACATATATCATTGGAAACATTATTTCTCATTCTAGATATCATTTGACCCTTCCCGAATGAAAAACTAAAATCATTAAATTCATTAAGAACGTCAGATAATAGACACACTAAGGATCATCATCGAACTCCATGGTATTGTCAAATCACCAATGATTATTTCTATATGGATGGTCCATTGGAAAGATTCATTAATTTCCCATAAAACTAAAACTAAGATGATATTTCAGTCGTCTAGATTGTGTATTCTTCATAAAAATAGAACATGATTGTTTTCCCTTAGTACTCCATCCATAAATCGTGGTATAAGTAGTAAAATTAGTGATCATCCACATAAGCGCAACACACATCGGAAATATGTCTTCCAATAATGCCTTGTATGTGCACACACCCACATCCAAAAGAAGTTTCAAATCTTTTCTTAAATGTATCATTTATACATTTAAATCATTTCTAGGATTATAAGGTCTAAGTATAAGTATACTCATTAATGTGAAAGGGGTTCTCATACACAACCATGGGTGATGGTTATAAAGGTGTATGAAAAGTTTCCATGTGATGTGTGTTGTATGAATCTACCAAAATGGATTAAAATCATCACATGAAAGTCTAACCTCACATTACACACGTCAGCTACATAATCAAGATATTGACCATTAAATATCTACCATGAAAATCCATCTATAGGGTGAACTAACTCTTCCTTATTTTTCATTCTCTTGGTATCATGCCATTACATTTTTATTGATATTTCATCAGACATGAAAATATTATAGAGTATGGGGATCAATGTAAGGTGACATATTACATTATGTGGAACATGGTATGGTGATAAATCACCTTTTTTAATCCATCAGGATGTTCCACATTTGATAAAATCATTTATTTCGTTTGTTTCCTCCCAAAATAAGTTGTATTCTTTTGGGTAAGCATTGATTTTATTTTTTGATAATATAAGTTCATCAACTAACGTCTATCCCATATAGTGGTTTAAGGAAATATCTACATCATCTAGAAGTAATTCCTTCAAGATAATATTAATTTAATTTATGGAAGTATCAGAAATCACATACATGGTTTTCCCATGAAACAATCAAATGAAAAATTCCAGATTTTTCATTTTTCCACATTGCCGATATACTGGAGTCATCGCCTCATCACTCAATTTTTTCACTCTATAAAGATCATCATTTTCATTAGACACATCATATGCACTTGTATAAAAGTCTTCTTGGGTTGACATACTTTTATTCTCATGATGATGAATAAATGAAAACCAGTCATATATCAAATTATCCAATCCAGTCTTCTAATTTGGATCATTAGCATTTTGAGATTCCATTTTCTCCAATTTGTGATACCACACATAATATTTTTTTTGAAAACCATATTTTTTTATATGATATCTAACTTCTTGATGGACCATCGAAGGCCTTCCAACACAATTATAACATGGGAAGTGTATGTGACCACTATATAAAGCAATGTCAAATGAGAAATCTAAAAGGCTCTCAATTTTTTCGAAAATTTCAAGAGATTCAATCAGTTTCATACATCCAAATTCTATCCATTCTATAAAAATAATTTAATCAATCATTCCATGAATGTAATTCAATAATACTGATGTTCATTTGAAATTTTTTTAAGTAAACGAGAATTTTTCACTTTACATAAAACCAGAACTAACACAATATGTAGATACATGTTGACACATATAATTGGAAATTATAGTATCATATAAACATCGACCATAGACTGTGTTATAGAAAACACATTGAAACATAGTGGAATTAAAAAAAAGGAGTTTTAGATCTAATATTGAACATAGTCTTCTCCACATGATTGTAACCCACTAAAAATTATTTAAAAAAATTAAAATGAACCATAAAATGGATCTAGTTTTTTCATGAAATAACTACAAACTAGGAAGTCAGGGATAAAACCGGACTCAATTGTATTTATTAATGTAAATGTATGTAAAAATAAGGAACATGTAGTATCATATTAATCCCCTTTAAATAATAAGATAATTGATAAGTAAATATAAATTAAACATAGGCCCAACACAAATGTAAAATGAATCATAGAGGGTGAATAATGTATTGAGTTTTTTATGGAACTTAATATTAGGGAAACATTGGTTGATGAATTATCTTTAAATATATAACTTAAATAAGATTAAATGATCCAATTAATTTTTCTCTTAGGTGTGGTAATAAATCTTAGAAAAAAAGTTTTATGTGGAGAAGTAAGTAACACAGTGCCCTCATATGTTCTATACACTGAATTTATTTGAGGCTTTATCAAATTTATACTCAATTACTAAAAGGATATCAACTAAGGTGCAATCATAATTAATTAATCTTATTGATAATATTTTTTAAGTATTAAATTGTATTATATTCATTAAATGGTAAGATATTCGTTAATCATATTGACAATCTTTTGGTGTAGTAGGAAATTCTTGTCACTAATGAATTTGAATTTATTAAAAAATTAATAATAATTCATTAAATCTAAAGGTGTTACAAACCCAATGAGTTTACACTCCCATATCACCTGATCACACCACCGGGATCGTTCTCTAATGAGACACATGCCATATAACCTAGGCTCGGGCAACTAAAAAGTGACCATTATTCTCATCCATGTCAAATTTATCTTGAAAAAACCACCCTTGGTGCTTTTTTACCGACAATACTAAGGAATGACACTCATTCCATGGATTACTGAAAGATAACAACTCACTCAGGCTTTACTGCAAAACCAAAAAGAACATAAACATGCTCTATCCATCCAAGATCAAACTATATCAGATCCTAATGAATTGTCTCATCATAAACCACAAAAAATATGTCTACATATCTAATAATTCATTCCCTTTTAATGTAATAATCATTCCTAAATTACTTCAAGTAATTTAAATTAATAGTATAGCAATAGATCTATATTTCTTCACTTTAACCATCACAAGGGTATTGAAATAAATAAGGTGAATCATTACCATCATGAACCATATTTATATGATTACCATTAATTATTTAGACTATTAAAAATCCATAAAATTAATAAAGGAATCCCAAGTGTTAAATTACATCTATTACCCCAATGAAATTTATTAAAATAATCAGATAACATCCCAAAATAAGATCCACATGTAATTTCCTAGAAAAAAATGTCATTTGGGTGGGTATGATTCATCAAACAAGTTATATAGCAAACCTATATAAAAGTCATTATGGTAAAATTATAAAACAAAACCCTATGTCATTAAAAAATTCAGTCACACATAAGAATATAATTGTCATGTGAATCTTACATGTCACATTTGATGAATGTACACAATCCACTTTATTGTATTGTCCATTTTCCAAAACGAAATATCACAATATCAAAGTAGCACATATTACTTGAATAAATATCTCAATAATAACATTGATAATAAAGAAGAAAAATTTCACAACCTTATTAATATATAATTATGACTGGATATGGGTTCATGACTCACCTATTTTAGGTCTATCATAAGTAAAATACATTCATATCACCATATAATTTTCCTAAAATTGTATGAAAAATAAACACTAAAATTTTTATTGATAATTCCAAGAATAAAAGAAAAACAATAGAATCCAACTTGGTTCCCAACAACACCTCAGGTGATGCTCAACAAACCTCAGATACTATCAACTATATAGATCATACCTAGAACATTCCCAAAAATAAATACAATCTTCAAAAACCTAATATGAGAGGATGAGGAATCATACAACCCGAAAGGATATGTCTTTTAGTGTTTCTGGATGTAATGTGGTCATATTACTATGATCGTTATTCAAATAATAAAAATAGATAAAAATGATAACATAATAATTAATGAAAAATTCATATAGGCACCACTAGGAGGCCAGTGAGAAAAGGAAGAATGCTATCATTCTTACATGGACACTGTATGATCCTTAGGATATGTAGAATTTCATGTCCCACTACTAGAACCACTACACTGGTAGTGCACACTAATAGATATCTAGTAGACTTATTTCCAAAACCATGCACCCCACTCATACATCAATCGCTAGGAAGTAACTCCAAGACCCCATTTATTTATAAGATACTCCTCCAAGGGAGAATAAAATAGTCGACACATAATATCCTCAAAAAAATACCTTAAATTTCAAGGATGTTAAAATTATATCTCTTTAATGGCTTCGCATCCCCATGTAGCGTCTTTAGTTTTCTTTTATAAGAACTCGGATATTCGTATCAGGTACACCTTTCCTTTTTCTGGAGTTCTTGAGAAAAATAAAGTTTCTAGAAATTTTTGAAGTACAAGCCATGTACTTTCTGAGTACACGCCGTGTACTATTTTCCTACTCAAAGCCTTGTACTGGCCGTGTCTGGGCCACACACATGGTGTGTAGGGGTGAGGTGGAGACCAATTTTGGTGGAGTATGGAAAGACCTAGTACACGCCGTGTACTCTAAAAGTACATGCCGTGTACTTTCTTTTTTTCATTAAATGGACCGGGGTCACGCCTAACGCACAGAAACGTCTTCTTCTAGGTTCTGTTCGTCCGAGAGTGCTGAGGATCCATGGATCTTCGATGAGCTCCCGTCTCTCTGTCCATTCTCCAATTCAAGCACGGTCGATTGTGTTGGAATCACAGCAGTGAGTTCTTCCTTCTTCTTGATCCTTGTTTTCCAATTCATTCTCTTTCTCATGTTATTGTGGTTTATGTGTTTCATACATTTTTGCAGATCTACAAAGTTATAAGGAGAATATGTCATCGTTGTTCGCGTATATCGATCTCCTAGGATCGAGGTAGGTGGTTTGTTCCTTTCTGTATAAATTCTTTGAGTATTGTGAGCAATTACACCAATTCCCTTGAACAGGAATTGTGCGTTTTCCCTATTTTCCCTTGATTGATTTCCTTCTTGCTTGAGTTCTATAGTAGAGGATTCCGTTTGTTAATAGAGTAGTTTTTGCTGTACTCTGGATGTTTCCATGATTGTTTTGCTTGTTTGGTGTTTTCCAGTTTCCATGACTAGTTGTAGGATAGTGGAACTGTTGCTTTGTTATAATGTTGAGCCTTAGATTGATAGCAAAGTACTTATGAGGTTTACTTGGATGTTACACACGTGCTAAGAATGTTATTTTCACACTGGATTGTGAGAACCTAGTGTAGAAGACCATTGGGAGAATGGACATAATGGCTTCTCCAGAGTGTCTTTTAATACGATGCGAGACCACAGCGGGAATTGAAGATGAGTGCTTCTTCAAAGAGTCTATAGTTCTTCAATGCGGGCTATAGGGGAAATGAGATGTTGAGTGCTTCCCCAAAGAGCCTTTAGTACGATACGAGACTATAGGGGGACTTGATAGTGACTGCTTCCTCAGAAATTCTACTCTTAGCTGAAATAGAGGGGTGAGACTGTGTGTACCTCCTAGAGGGTTGCTAGTACCTATAGGTTGAACCATAGGGGTTATTCTGTGAGAGCTACCCAAAGGGTTACCTGTTTCCTACATGTCGTTGGTTGTTTACTTGTGTACTTATATACAAGAACTGTGGATTGTAGCTGCTGTGTGCTTTTCTGTTTACTATTTCCCACACTTTTACTTGGCTTGTATTCATTGACTATTTTGGCACAGATCCTTGGGTGATTGCCTAATGGGATTGTATCTCACACCCTTTTTGGGCCACACTTTTGGGACCAAGAAGACATTATTGTTGCAGGTATAGATAAGTGAAATTCCCTTTGACATCTGGTACTTGATTGTTTGGAGCTGGAGAGAAAGGGACCAAGCTTAGGCTTACGATGCTGTTGTAGTTACTGTTGCTTTAGTACTTGTGTTCAGTTGTATTTCAGCACGTTTTTTTCTTCATTGCTTAGATACATGTACCTGGTGCATCATTATCATCATTGCTATATATTTATTCTACTTCTGTATGGTTCTAGTTATGTATGTTGTTACTGCTTCCGTTATTAACTTTTGTTTTCCATACCTTGTATACCTTACCGAATGAGGACATAGTTTCCCCAATAATGTACCAAGGCCCTTGCTGCTAGTCGGTATCCTCTGGCGTTTGTGGAAATGCGCTTGGGGTCATGTAACCAACTGGGTACGGGGCGCCTGAAGGTTGCTTCCAGAACCGGGACATTACAAAGTGGTATTAAAGGGGTTTCTTTTCTATTGATTTACTATTTGGAGCCTTTAGCCAGGGGTAGGACAGATTTGGTACTTGGTATTAAGTTGTGCTCAGGATTAGCTAACCTGTGTATAGGGAAAAGCCATAATACCTCATTAATTGCAATTGCTGGTTTTGAGATTCTACAGTTGATATGATTTCACCTAGAGTGATTCACATGATTTGTGTTGTTATTATCTTGACTATTGCGGTTCTATTTCTATCCTATCCCGATGAGATGACGGTATTCCATCTCATGCATCATATAGGCACTTGTAGAAATCTCATTCCATGCACTTTGTCAGGCCATCAAGGGTGCATTAGTGATTTCATGCTGTTGTGATAGACCTTGTGTAGATTATGCATGCTGTCGTGATAGATGCTTGATAGAATCTATGCTGCCTTGATAGAGGATTGTTTGTATTATAATTTGTTTAAAGGAATTCCACATTTTGATTCGTGGGGAGTATGGGCCCTCACGAATCAGAATTTCACACCTTTTTGACTTGTTTTCTGTGTTTTCTGGGTTTCTGTGCAGTGTCTGAGCTACTGCCCAGAAAAACCCAGAATACACGACGTTTACATTTTGAATACACACCATGTTGTTTTTAGACCGTGTCACTGACCGTGTGAGCATGGACACACTATTGTTGAAATAACTTCAGGAACACGCCGTGTACGATTGGTACACGCCATGTTGTTCGGAGCTGTGTACCCAGCAGTGTCACTAACAACACGAGTCAAGGAAGCTCGAGTAAAACACGCTGTGTTGTAATGGATCACGCCATGTAGTCATATCCAGGTATCCGACCATGTCACGAACAACACGGTTCTTTGTTACCTTCTCATAGACACACCGTGTTGTTTTCGGAACACGCCATGTAGTCTTGTCCAGGTACCCGTCCGTGTCACAAACTACACGGGACGATGTCACCTTCACCTATACATGACAGGTTTGTTCGGAACACGCCATGTAAGGTCCATCTGTGTAGACGGTCATGTATTTAACAACATGGGCCACTGAAGCCTTGTCTAGTACACACTGTGTTTGTGAAGAACATTCCATGTAGTCTTGGGTTAGGTCAGACAGTGTGGGTTAGCCATGTAAAGAGACTCAGGAAGGGGAATAGTTTTCAATTACATGCCGTGTGTGGGGTCAACACACCGTGTAGTTTTAGGTGAACATGACCTGTAGGGTAGGGGTACACGCCCATGTCAGTGGATTAGGAAGAAATGTTGTATAGTTTTTATACACGCCGTGTAGTCGTGTTTTGTAAACTTGTGTGCTTTCTTTCCCCTATTCCCGTTTTGTACTCTTGTGTTCTTTGTCTTCGTTAATTCTGACCTAAGGTGTGCTTTTGATCTTTCAGTGCTATGCCTCCGAGACGTCCTCCGGTTGTATGTCAGTTGTCAGGTAGTGATCAAACGACAGATATGGCTGATCAGGGACTTCCTACCAATCCTCCAGTCGGGCCAGCCATGGCACCTACTATCATACCAGTTGTAGGTATGGATGCGCAGTTCATGGAAGGTTTCATGAGGACGATTCAGACCTTTCAGGGTGCACCGCCTCCTGCCACGACTATGGAAGACCTGACGTGGGTTTTCCAGCAGCATCATCCTCCCACTTTCTTAGGGGAAGGAGGACCTCAGGCTACAGAATCATGGCTGGAAGCCATGTTGACCATCTATGAGCATCTGGAGACGCCTCCAGAGAGGTGGGTCAAGCTCTCTACCTATATTCTATGAGACTCCACCAAGAGGTGGTGGGATGTGATCTCACAGGCGGGTTATCAATAGGTTATGGCTGGGAAGGAGTTTCAGCGTGTCTTTTATGACTACTTCTACCCGGATACCCTGAGGGCCGACCGAGCCCGAGGGTTCATGAGTTTAGAGTAGGGTACTATTTCTGTTATAGAGTATTCCTCTCGTTTCACCGAGATGTAGCGCTTCACACCCCTCTTGGATTGGAGTGGGGTGTTCATGGAAAAGAAGTTTGAGTATGGTCTCAGGCGGGAGATCCGCTCGTAGGTGAATCTCTTCCAGTTGACTTCCATCACTTCCATCGTCAACCAGGCACTGATTGCGGAGCACAATCTAAGAGACTCTGGGGCTGTGAACCAGGGCGGTTCTGCTTCCAGAACTAGTTTTCCTCTAGATGACAGTAAGAAGCACCATAGGGAGTCTATGTGCGGTGATCTGAGGAAGCAAGAGGCATCGCCAGGCAGCCAGGTGATATGCTACCAGCATGGCCAGACAGGGCACCCGAGGCCGCAGTGCCAAAGATACCCCGTGGAGTGCCGATCTTGCTGCAAGATGGGTCACCTTTAGCGTTTTTGCTAGGTTTTCTCACCAGTAGCTGGTGACTGAGGTGCTTCCATGAATCCTCATTTAGAAGCAGCACTGTAACAACCTGAGATTTTATGAGAATTATTTCTTTTAATTTCATTGATGTCTTGTGTTGTACGCTGCACCAAAATTTTCTTCTGTTATACGCAACACCGTATTAGCTTGCAGTATACCCAACACTATTCATGGCTCGTGTTACACACAATTTCAAGTTCTTTTTGAGAAATTATTCTACGCAACATTAAGTATAGATTTTGATTAATATATAAATGAAATATGTTTTGATTATGTTATACGCAACACCAAACAGAGCTTTTACTACAGGCATCCCTGACTTGGCTTGCATTACACGCAATCAATACCTTCCTCGATAGCTTATGTAGTACGCAATACCAAGTTTCACTAAACGATATATTATTATAATATAATTAGGAACTAGCCATTATGAATATTAATTCCCACTTTTTGAAATTTTATAAATTTTATCTTTCAAAATGGATTTAATTTTTGAATTCATAATATCGAATTTAGCCTAGGGTGAATTTTTGGTATTTTTCTGAAAACTTTCAATTTTTGATGAATAGTGAAAACACTGGGTAACTATTTAAAACCCAACATTTTATATGAATAATTATTTATTTTATTTAAATTTATTTTAGGTAAGAAATTTTACATAATACCTATATATGTTCAATGTAATTCATTGGAGTCATTTTATAATAATTTTGGACATATTAAAATCTTATTGAACTTTTCACCGTCTTTTACCCACCTCCAAGGAGAGTTTTAAAATTTACATAAAACATAATTTTACCACTTATGTGAGTGAAATTTTGAAAATCCGAGATACATGGTTAAAATCAAAGACTAAAATCTGGTTCAATGGGATGAAAATAATTTTTGGTGAATAGTAACTTTTTACTTTTATTTGCCATGATTAAAAAAAATAGGGTAAAAATGATATTATTATTACCCTAACACATGTCCTAATTCTATTGGATAAGTTTAATTCGACCAAAAAAAACCTTAGGAATAAAATATGACCATTTAGGTCAACATGGATTAGATTAGGACATTTATTATTAATTTATTTAAAGAAGGGTTAAAATAGTTAAAATCAATGTTTAATAACTTAGTCCTTTTTAATATAGGGTTATACATAAGATAAATTAGACTATAAATATTCATTAGAAACATAAAAATATTTCCTAAATAATGGTATTTTATTTATAATTTTTAGACATTAAATAATTTAATTTATTTATGACACAATGATGATGCAGTATTAATCTTATTAATGAAATATTAACATAATTGATGTTATAAATAACCAAATAAATGAAATTTGATACTTTTTATGAATTACACTAATTTTATCGGTTAATATGACATGATAGTATTGATTTAATCAACTTTTTTATAACTAATCATGTTGTCATAATTTTCAAAAAAATCAATTACCAAATAGTGTGAAAATTGATATAAAATAGTTTTTAAAACAAATATTATATTATTAATTGTTATTATATTACAAAAAATCTAAGGTTCAGCCAAGATACTTATATCCTGATATTTATATCATTAATGGACCACTTGGGGGTCTCTTGGATGTATATGATAAGTTTATTATCTATATAATATAAAAATACAAAGTGACATGGTAAATATCAATCTAATTAACTAAGAGTTAAAACTAAAAGATAAGGTTAATATAATGACCCAAACATGTCTAAAATCTATTGGTTGAAAGGATGTTGACCCATACCCACTTTATATTTGAAATAAATCATTTTGGAGCTATTATAAACCGAATATGACTTTATTATAAAATAATATTTTGAGTTTTTCCAAAGGTGCCCCTCGCCTCCCTTATAAAAAGGGAACCCCATACCTCTTCTCTTCACAACCTTTTGAGCCTTGAAGATCGGCCAACCCCTACCCATTTCTCTTCTCCACTTCCCTAGAAACATTATGGAGGTTCTATAATTCTCAAAAGACCAACTCTACTTCCTTAAGAGGAAACTTAAAGAGGAGGTTCGGAAACAAACGAAGCATATCAGAAATAATGTAAGGGATAACTTTTCCAATCTCATTTTTATCTGAGATTATTTATTCTTAACTATTTAATGGGGTTATATTTTTTCATCGATGATCGTAAATTTTTTTTCATAAAGTGTTTAATATTATTCCATTTATGTTTAATGTCATGTTTACCCCTCTTTGACTTTTACTTTGTGTTATGGAAGGAATCCTTCTTTTGTTTACCATATGAGGAACTTTTTGACTTTTCTAACAAAAGTACTAGGAGAATGTTTCTTTAACATATACGGCATGAACAGATTTTAACGGTTTTATAATTCATAGTTTTCATGAAGCTTACTCTACAATATTTCATGACTATTTTCAACAAAATAATTTACTTTTAAAATTTCATGGAATTTTGTGAAAAGAAAAAGATTTTAAGGAATAAAGGATATTTTCATCAAGATTTAATTACAAGTGTTTTGTCAAAACTATTTTACATCTAAGATGAAAGTCTTTCATATGTGTAAGTTTCAAGTATAATATATATATGATTTACATGGTTTCACTTTTCTTATGATGAAACGATATCCATTTAATTTATATGGATTATGTTATGATGAGATGATGTTTACAAAACTCATTTTTATTCTTTGGGTTATGATGAATGATTTAAGTTTATGTTGTGGAACAAGTAAGAATGATTTCAATATGAGATTGGTGGGACATATATCTCCCTCCAATGCATTGGGTAATGATTTATATCTCATGAGATAGATATGGCTGGAACGATAATTTAATCTGGTTCAGTGTTACAGGACTGAAACGAGGAGTGAACTCGATTCAGAAAGGGACTTTGTCCACTAAGATGGTCTTGGAAGCAATGCACTGGATACTATGGAAATAATATCAAGTTCTTAATGTTTTTCCATAATTACATGTTTTATTCCCAGGATATTTAATTAGTATTGATGTTCCTTTATGATATATGCCTTACATACTTCCAAGATTTATGTCATTGCTCAAGATTTTGATGTTTAGATTTTATGTTAAAGTTTTTGCATTCAAATGATTATGGATTTTTTAATGTCATCTATGGTTACCCTTAATGATAATTTGAGCTCACACTTTTTATGTTTTCTTTCCCCTAGGATATAAAGAGATGTTTCATGTAAGAAAAAAAAAGGGGAATATCTTTACAGGAGATGTTGATGATTTTTCACCACGATTAGAAGATTATATTCTGAGTTTCCAATGACACGAAACTATTACGGTCTTTGTGTGTATATTTTTGTTATGTATTATGTATTCCACAAAAAGCAATGTAATTTCCAGGTACCTCAAGCTTTTAGCCTCTACAGTTGGTATCAGAGGCAAAGGAGGTAGTAATAAATCTGATCCTTGGGAACTCTCACATGTGAGCGTTGGACGAAGCATGACTCTCTGCCCAAGGGATTCATGAGGAAATGGCAACCACTGGGGATGGTGCTGTGTCCCGACCATGGAGTGCCCAGATAGGTATCAATTATAGTCCACTGGAAGTAATTCCAGACCGTTATAGTTGGTATCAAATTAAAGGTTTAGTCATCCATTGGAAACTAGGATGTGAAAAGTTTAGTGAGATCCCTAGAGATATTTATAAGGTATGTCTTGGGATGTCCCTAAGGTTAAGTATAACTAAATTTTATAGTACTAGGATTATGGTAACTATGATAGAATTAAACCTAAGATGTTAGGTATTGAAAGCACTTCCCCTTTATTAAGTTGTTTTCCTAGCATGATTTTTGCCTCTCACACTTTTCTTTTTGGGTTTTAGATGATGGCTGGAACCCGAAGGAACCGTGTTGATCAATGTAATGGACAATACAATGATTGTCCTCCCGAAAAACCAAATGTGATGGGATATGGAGTGAAAAATATTATTTCTATACTTACACAAGCTATGAATCATTCTGGATTTCAAAATGGTCAGAGAAGGGAACAATATTCTATTGAGTCCTTCATGAGGCAACGTCCACCGTCTTTCAATGGGTCTTCTGATCCACTTGTTGCTAAACAATGGATCGGTACCATTGGAAATATATTTTCCATACTTTTTGTTCAGAACATGATAATGTCATTCTAGTTGTTTAGCATTTAGAATGTGACGCAGACCAGTGGTGGAATCTAATTAAGAATACAAGGCCTCAAGATGAAATTGAGTCCATAGAATGGGATGAGTTGAATAACTTGTTTTTTAAGTACTTCCCTCATATTATTTCAACAAATATGGGAAAAGGGTTCCTTGAGCTTAAGAAAAAGGATGATGAATCTGTTGGTATATATGATTCAAATTTTACAAGACTTGCAAGGTATGCATCTGGTTTTATCATCTAACCTGAAAGTAAAGTTGATCAATTTTTCAGTGGATTAAAACCAATTCTTCGAAGGGCATTAGCTATAAGAGACATCAATAGCTATGAAAAAATTGTGCGTTGTTTTATCAAGGTATAACTATAAGATGGTGTAACATATCCATATCATGGTTTTGACAAGAAATGAAAGATGGAGTTCATGGAAAAACCTCATAACAATGGTGAAAAGAAGGAGAATGTTTTTTTATTCCCAATGTGTGGAATTAAGCATGGTGGAGATTGTCTAAAAGGTACTAGAAAATGTTTCAAGTGTGGAAAAGAAGGTCATCAAGCATATGAGTTCCGATATAATGAAAAAAGGTCTCTAAGGATGTCAATAGAGAAAAGACTACAGAGAATGATCCATCAACACTTCAATGCTTCAAGTACAAGGAAATGGGGCATTATGATAATCAATGCCCTAATCTAAGGGTTTATGATGATCAACGTGAGAAACATATTAAGGAAAATGACAAAGGGAAGTCACATGCGATTACTATTAGCAACATTGATTTTGACAACGACGTGGTGGAATGATTATGTGTTTATGTAAAGGGATTCAAAAATAATGTTGTGGAATCTCATTTATAGTATTATGTAACATTATAATATCTATGTAATGGTTTATTGTGGTTTTCGATAATTCTATAGTACTGGTAACCATGAAAAGTGATTCAAATATTTTGGAAAGAAGATGATATGCACATAATGAAGGGATAAGGAGAAAATTAAATGATTGATAGTATTCATGAGCTCATGACTGATATAAGAACAAATTTATATAATGGTTTGAGTATATAGAATTTTTGGATTTTTGAAGGAGTTAATGTTTGACAGAATTTATGTTTTCACTAAGGTTCAATGGGTATTCATTTTTCAAGAGAATACTTGATTATGGTATTCACATGATTGGAATGTGACCAACAAGATATATGTGGGATAAATGATGGTATTCACGTGCTTGTTATATGACCTTTTTAGTAATCGTTCACTTTATACTATGAGTTTGGAAAGAAGTATTTTGGTTAATCCTAAAGAATGGAATAGATTATGTTGAACATAAGTTAGTATTGTTTAAGGCTAGAAATTTTTTCGATATTATTGATAGAATTTTATAATAGTGTAGTTTAAGAAAAGGGACAACATACAGAACAGGTGACAACCCATCGCTTCAGACATGGTTGCAGGAATCGAACCAACAACTGAAGTGCGACAAGCCTTTATCGCATACCACTATCCTACAGGAAGTCCCTGGTTAGTAGAAACTAGTTTTATTTTATTAAGAGGTATGATAGATGAAGTATAAGTCCATTTTTGGAACCATTTACGATTAATGTCACCATAAGATGGACTTATGTATATAAATTTTTCTAACCTTTTGTTTGAGACAGATGGACTGACCCACCGTTCTATCACTTGATCTTCTGACAAATTCAACTTCATTTATTTAAGAGATTAAGTGGAAATTGTCCAAGGAATGACCAACGGTACAATTGTACCAAAATCATGTAATATTTCTTTTAATTAAAAAAATTCTTCACCTTTAGGGAAATGATCATGAAAACCAAAAATGATAGCCTACTGTCCTCATATCCGATGAATCAGAAGCTACCTTAGATAAACACAAATTTATGGCTTTGTGTTTGTTGGCCTTTTCATAGCCATGTCTTATACCACTCTTCATCAGAACATGATGGTTATATTTTTCTTCCATATCCATATTTCCACCTATGTGGAAACCCAGTGATGATTTAATTTGGGTAACCGTTATGTTTCTTTCTTTACTTTTCAAAATAAAGATTTATTATTCTTGTTTACGGTGTGGGTTTCTATGAAAGAAAATTTCATGTAGTAAACCATTTATAACCCCGACGAATTTTGAGGGAAAAATTCATTTTAAGGGGGAAAAATGTAACAACCCGATATTTTATGAGAATTATTCTTTTTAATTTCATTGATGTCTTGTGTTGTATGCTACACCAAAATTAACTTGTGTTTTACGCAATACCTTATTATCTTGTAGTATACGCAACACTATTCTTGGCTCGTGTTACACACAATTTCAAGTTCGTTTTTTGAAATTATTCTATTGTTTAGTGTATAAATGAAATATGTTTTGATTATGTTATATGCAACACCAAACAGAGCTTTCACTACATGCATCCCTGAATTGGATTTCATTACACACAATCAATACCTTCCTCGATAGCGTGTGTAGTACGCAATATCAAGTTTCACTAAACGATGTATTATTATAATATTATTATGAACTAGCCGTTATGAATAGTAATACCCACTTTTTGAAATTTTATAAATTTTATCTTTCAAAATGGATTTCATTTTTGGATTTGGAATATCGAAATTAGCCTAGGGTGAATTTTTGGTATTTTTCTGAAAACTTTAATTTTTTTAAGAATAGTGAAAACACTATGTTACTATTAAAAACCCGAATTTTTATATAACTAATTATTTATTTTATTTAAATTTATTTTAGGTCAAAATTGGTACACAATACCTATATAATTTCAATGTAATTCATTAGAGTCATTTTATAATAATTTTAGACATAAATGTTTTTTTGAACTTTTCACCGTCTTTTACCCACGTCCTAGGAGAGTTTGAAAATTTACATAAAACTTAATTTCAACACTTCTGTGAGTGGAATTTAGAAAATACAAGAGACATTGTTAATATCAAGGACTATAATGTTGTTCAGTGAGATGAAAATATTTTTTTGGTGAATAATAACTTTTTACTTTTATTTACCACGGTTAAAAGTAAATATGGTAGTTAATGGTAAAAATGATATTATTATTACCCTAAAACATGTCCTAATTCTATTGGATAAGTGTAATTCGACCAAAATCAACTTTAGGAATAAAATATGACCATTTAAGTCCACTTTTATTATATTAGGACATTTATTATTAATTTATTTAAAGAAGGGTTAAAATAGTTGAAATCAATGTGTAATAACTAAATAATTTTTAATATAGGGTTATACATATGATATATTATACTATAAATATTCATTATAAAGATAAAAATATTTCCTACATAGTGTTATTTTATTTATAATTTTTAGACATTAAATAATGTAATTTATTTATGACACAATGATGATACAGTAATTATCTTATTAATGAAATATTAACAAAATTGATGTTATAAATACCCAAATAAATGTAATTTGAGACTTTTTATGAATTATACTAATTTTATAGGTTTATATGACATTTTAGTATTGATTTGATTAACTTTGTTAAAACTAATCATGCTGTTTTGATTTTCACAAGAATAAATTACCAAATAGTGTCAAAATTGACATAAAATAGTATTCAAAACAAATATTATATTATTAATTTTTATTATATTCCTAAAAATATATGGTTTGGACAAGATACTTATATCATTATAGGTGTATCATTAATGGACCACTTCGGGGTCGCTTGGATGTATATTGTATGTTTATTAACTATATAATATAAAAATACAATGTGACATGGTAAATGTCAATCTAATTAACTATGTGTTAAAACGAAACGATAAGGTTAATATAATGACCCAAACCAATATAAAATCTATTGGTTAAGATTCCTTAGACCCATCCCCACTTTAGCTTCGAAATAAATCATTTTGGAGCTATTATAAACCAAATATGACTTTATTATAAAATAATATTTTGAGTTTTTCCAAAGGTTCCCCTCTCCCCCATTATAAAAAGGTCACCACTTCCCTCTTCTCTTAACACCTTTTTGGGCCTTGAAGCTTGGCCAAAACCTTCCCATTTATCTTCTCCACTTCCCTAGAAACATTCTGGAGGTTCTGGTCTTCTCAAAAGGCCAACTCTACTTCCTTAAGAGGAATCTTAAAGGAGGAGGTTCGAAAACATACGAAGCATATCAGACATAAGGTAAGGGATAACTTTTCCAATCTCATTTATATGTGAGATTATTTAGTCGTATGTATTTACTGGGGTTATATTTTTTCATCCATGATCATAAAATGTTTTTCATAAAGTGTTTAATATTATTCCATGTATGTTTAATGTCATGTTTACCCCTCTTTGACTTTTACTTTGTGTTATGGTAGGAATCTTTCTTTTGTTTACCATATGAGGAACATTTTGACATTTCCGACAAAAGTACGAGGAGAATGTTTTCATTAACTTATACGGCATGAACATATTTTTACGGTTTTATAACACCTTATTTTCATGAAGCTTACTCTACAATATTTCATTTCTATTTTCAACAAAATACTTTTCTTTTAAAATTGCATGGCATTTTGTGAAAAGAAAACGATTTTAAGGAATAAAGGATATTTTCATCAAGAATTCATTTCAAGTGTTTTGTCAAAACTACTTTACATATAAGATGAAATTATTTCATATGTGTAAGTTTAATATATAATATCTCTATGATTTACATGGTTTCACTTTTCTTATGATGAAACGATATCCACTTAATTTATATGGACTATGTTGTGATGGGATGACGTTTGTGAAACCCATTTTTATTTTTTGGGTTATGATGAATGATTTATGTTAATGTTGTGGCACAAGTAAGAATGATTTCAATATGATATGGGTGGGACCTATATCTCCCTCTAAGGCATTGGGTAAATGTTTATATCTCATGAGATAGACATGGTTGGAATGGTAAGTTAATTGGGTTCAGTGTTACAGGACTGAAATGAGGAGTGAACTCGATTCAGAAAGGGACTTTGTCCACTAAGATGGTCTTGGTAGCAATGCCTTGGCTACTATGGAAATCATATCAAGTGCTTAATGGGTTTCCACAATTACATGTTTTCTTCCCTGGCTATTTTATCAGGATTGACATTCCTTTATGATATATGCCTTACATACTTACAGGATTTATGTATTTGCTCAACATTTTGATGATTAGATTTTATTTTCATGTTTTTGCATTTAAATGTTTATGGATTGTTTAATGTTATCTATGTTTACCCTTACTAATCATTTCATCTCACCCTTTTTATGTTTTATTTTCCCCAGGATATAAAGAAAAGTGTTAGGTAAGAAAAAAAGGGGAAGCTCTTTACGGGAGATGTTGAAGATATTTCACCACGATTAGAAGATTATATTCCGAGTTTTCAAAGACACTAAACTATTATGGTCCTTCTGTGTCTATTTTTGTTATGTATTATGTATTCCACAAAATGTAATGGAATGTCCATGTACGTAAAGCATTGGGCCTCTACAAGCACCACCAGTTTCTCACCATTCTGGGAACTGGAGTTCTTCCGGCCATTCGGGCCAAGGTGGAGGTCAATGCTATGGCAGTCAGTCACCAGTCCCTCACACCAGCAGGGTGGATCAGCTCAGAGCGGTCAGCTAGGGGTGCATGGCCTCGGTGCATTCCAGTCTTTCGCCGTATAGTAGACCAATCAGGAGCAGGATCTTGGCCCTTCTACAGTTCGAGGTACAATTTTAGTAGCCGTAGTTTTATCTTCATCTCTTTTCGATACTGGTGCTACACATAGCTTTATCTATCTTTCTGTCATGGAGAGCCTTGGGCACTGCATCTTTTCTTCTGCTGACTCATTGACACTAGACAAACCTTTGGAGACAAGGACATCTAGTGTACGTCAGTATAGGGAGTGCCCTCTCGAGGTAGCAGGGTGTCATTTATTATGAGATCTCTACGTCCTAGAGATGACATGCTATGATGTCATTATCGGGATGGACTAGTTTGTTCCCTTGTATTCAGTCATATACTGTTATCACCGTAGAGTTAGTTTCGTTTCACCGGAGGGAAAATCTTATCTTCATAGAGGCGAATGGGATGTACAGGAGAGTCAAGCAGGACTCGAGCATCATGGGATAGGAAGGGTGACAACCTAGATTTCTAGTCTTTATCTAGATGATTAGGGGACTTGGCAGTTGGACTTTCCTCCAGTGGTGGATCGTTTCAGGGATGTCTTTCCAAAGTAATTTTCGGGTTTGCCTCCAAAGCGTGAGGTAGACTTTTCTATTAAGCTTGTGCCAGGAGCAGCACCGGTGTCCATTCCACCTTATAGGATGGCTACACCTAAGTTACAGGAACTCAAGAAGCAGTTAGAGAAATTACAGGAAAAGGGTTTCATCCAATCCAGTACTTCTCCATGGGGTTCGCCTATCCTGTTTTCGAAGAAGACAGACGATACCCATCGGCTTTGTGTGGATTATCGGAAGCTGAACCAGTTGATGGTCAAGATCCGACATCTCTTGCCAAAGATTGATGACCTATTTGATCAGCTTCGAGGAGCCCGGGTGTTCTCGAAAATTTATTTAAGATCCGGTTTTCATCAGTTGGGCATTAGAAAATCATATATCCCTCTGGCAGCCTTCAGGAGTAGTTATGGTCTATACGAGTATACGGTCATGTCGTTCGGTCTCACGAATGCGCCAACAGTTTTCATGGAACCGATGAACCGAGTGTTTCATCCTTACTTGGACTCATTTTTTGGGGTCTTCGTGGATGATATCTTGGTGTACTCTCACACTCGGCATGAACATGCTGCCCATCTTGAGATCATTATCAGTACACTAAGAGAGCATAAGATTTATGCTAAACTCTTTAAGTACCACTTCTGGATGGATCAGATTCACTTTTTGGGCCACATCATCTCAGAGGCAAGAGTATCTGTGGATGAAGAGAAAGTGAGAGCTGTAGTTTTCTGGGAGTAGACGAAGAACGTTTTTGAGGTATGATGTTTCCTAGGGCTAGCTGGATACTACAGACACTTCATTCAGGACTTCTCACGCCTATAAGCTCCATTGACAGGGCTGACCAAGAAAGGGGCGAAGTTCTTATGGTCAGATTCTTGTGAGTCAGCCTTTTAGGAGATGAAGGGAAGATTGACATCATCACCGATACTAGTCTTCCCAGAGCCAGGAGAGCTACACTATTTATTGTGATGCTTCAGGTATCAAATTAGGCGCTATGCTTATGCAGGGCGATGGAGTTGTTGTGTACGGGTCTCGGAAGGTGGGGCCACAATAGAGGTACTACCCTACACACGATCTGAAGTTGGTAGCTGTTGTCCATGCCTTATGCTATTGGAGACACTATCATATGGGAGAGCACTTTGTGGTCTTCACCGACCACAAGAGTCTCAAGTACGTCTTCACTCAACATGATCTGAATCTGAGACAGCGCAGGTGGGTCGAGTATCGTTAGTCTTTTGATTTCGAGCTTGCCTATACGCCAGGAAAGGGCAGCGCGGTGGAAGATGCGTTGAGTAGGAGAACTCAGATTCAGGCAGTTCAGGAGGCCAAAAGTGAGTGGCAGCTGATGGATATGTTCTCGGAGATGCATCTGGAGGTTGACAATAGAGAGGGACATACTTACCTATCTTCTGTAGCTGTTACCTCTATGCTTCTTGATCTGGTACGGATGAGGCAGCTATTAGACTCATAAGGCTTAGTCCTGCGAGAGAGCATGTCGGGAGACGACCCTCTTCCTGGATGGACAGTGGGCGAGGATTAGATCTTGCATTTCCAAGGACAGGTATAGGTTCCAGCAGACATACGCGAAGAGCTGATGCAGGATTTTCATTCCTCAGTTTGGGCAGTTCATCTTGGCGTCACCAAGATGTATCAGGATATTCATTGCCAGTATAGGTGGCCAGGTATGAAGAAAGTTGTAGCTGGTTGTGTCATGATATGTTCTACATGTCTACAGGTGAAGGCGGAACATCAGCGACCAACAGGCCTTCTACAGCAGTTACCCATTCTGGAGTGAAAGTGGAATGATGTCGTGATGGACTTCATGATAGGGTTTCCAAGGTCTCCCTAAGGTAACGATGTTTTTTGGGTTGTCGTCGATAGTCTTATGAATGTTGCTCAATTCTTACCGATCAAGGTGACCTTTAGTGTTGATGATCTGGGATAGTTGTACATCCGAGAGATTTTACGTTTTCATGGAGTTCCACACTCCATTGTTTTAGGCATGGATACGCGCTTTACGTCTCAGTTCTGGTAGGGGCTTCCGATGGTATTGGGTATAGAGGTACTTTTGAGTACAGCATACCATCTCCAGACAGATGGCCAGTCCGAGCGTACGATCCAAGTGCTAGAGGATATGCTCAGAGCATGCATTCTAGACTTTGGTAGTTCTTGGGAGAAGCATATACCTCTGGTGGAGTTCACCCACAACAATAGTTTTCAGGAGACTATTCAGATGGTACCATACGAGGCATTATACGGTAGGCCATGCCGATCTCCCTTTTGCTGGATGGAGGCAGGAGAGGCAGCTATGCTGGGACCTCGTCTTGTTCAGGAGACCTTAGAGCAGATAGAGTTGATTCAGAAGAGGATGGATACAACAAAATCTCAGCAGAATTCTTATACTGATTAGCGGAGACGTCCTCTGGAGTTCGAGGTCGGGGATCAGGTTTTCCTGCGTGTCGCATCGAGGTTGGGACAAAAGAGGACTAGGAGACAGGGTAAGCTTTCACCGCTATACGTCGGGCCATTTGAGGTGTTGGAGAGAGCTGGTCTGGTTGCCTACAGACTACACATACCTCAGAGGTACCGGGCCATGCATGACGTCTTCCACGTTTCTCAGCTCCGACATTACTTTTCAGACCCATCTCATGTCTTTCAGCCCGAGGAAGTTCACCTCAAAGCAGACGCATCATTTGAGGAGCACCCTATCCAGATTGTCGATCATAGTACGAAGGTTCTTCGAGGCCGGTCAATTCCTCTAGTATGGGTGCTATTTAAGCATGGGTGTGTACAGGACAAGACTTGGGAGAGAGAGCCCGAGGTTCAATCGCAGTGGCCGGAAGTGTTCAGGGTTTCTTCTTCTACACCGCGCTAGGGATATTCGGGGAAGAATTTCTTTAAGGGGGGATGTTTGTAAGAACCTGCATCTTTGTTTCCAGTATGCATTTCCTTTTTCTAGAGTTTTTGAGAAAAATAATTTTTTTGGAAAATTTTTGAAGTACGCGCCATGTACTTTCTGACTGCATGTCGTGTACTCTTTTCCCGCTCGAAGCCGTGTACTGGTCGTGTCCAGGCCACACACACGGTGTGTAGTGGTGACACAGAGGCCAATTTTGGCAGAGTACGGAAAGACCTAGTACACACCATGTACTCTATAAGTACACACTGTGTAATTTCTTTTTTTTAAATGGACTGGGGTCACGCCTGACACACAGAAATGCCTTCTTCTAGGTTTCGTTCGTCCGAGAGCACCGAGGATCCATGAATCTTCAACGAGCTCCTAGCTCTCCATCCATTCTCTGATTCGAGCACGGTCAATTGTGTTGGAATTGCAGTGATGAGTTATTTCTTTTAATTTAGCCTTGTTTTCCAATTCCTCCTCTTTCTCAAGTTATCATGGATTATGTGTTTCAAACATTTTCTCAGATCTATGACATTCTAAGGAGAATTTTTCATCATTATTCACATATATTGATCTCCTTGGATCGAGGTAGGTGGATTGTGCCTTTCTGTTGGAAGTCTTTGAGTACTGTGTGAAATTACGTCAATTCCCATGAACGGGAATTGTGCGTTTTCACCTTTTTCCCCTGATTGATTTCTTTCTTACTTGATTGCTATAGTAGAGGTTTCCCTTTGTGAATAGAGTATTTTCTACTGTACTCTGGATGTTTCCATGCTTGTTTTTCTTGTTTGGAATTTTCCAGTTACCATGCCTTGTTGTAGGATAGTGGAACTGTTGCTTTGTTATACTATTGAGCCTTAGATTGATAGCCATGTAGTTATGAGGTTTACTTGGATGTTACACACGTGCTAAGCATGTTATTTTCACACAAGACTACGAGAACCTAGTGTAGTAGATCATATGAAGAATGGATGTAAGGGCTTCTCCAGATTGACTTTTAATACGATGACAGACCACAGGGGGAATTGACGATGAGTGCTTCCTTAGAGAGTCTGTAGTTACTCGACGAGGGCCACAGGGGGAATGAGACATTGAGTGCTTCCCTAGAGAGCCTATATTATGATACAAGACTATTGGGGGAATTGACGGTGAGTGCTTCCTCAGAAAGTCTACACTTAGCTGAACTAGAGTGGTGAGACTGTGTTTTCCTCCTAGAGGGTTTCTAGTACTTTTAGGTTAAACCGTAGGGGTTAGGCTATGAGAGATACCCAGAGGGTTACTTGTTTTCTACTTGTCGTTGGTTGTTTACTTGTGTACATATATACTAGAAATGTGGATTGTAGCTACTCTGTGCTTTTATGTTTACTGTTTCCCACACTTTTACCTGCCTTGTTTTAATTGACTGTTAGGGACAGATCTTTGGGTGATTTCCTACTGGGATTGTATCTCACACCCTATTTGGGCCATGGTTTTGGGCCCAAGCAGACTTTTTTGTTGCAGGTATAGATATGTGAATGCGCCCTTCGACTTCCGGTACCTGATTGTTTTGAGCTGGAGGGAAAGGAAACAAGATTAGGCTTGATATGCTACTAGAGTTGTTGTTTCTTTAGTACTTGTGTTTAGTTGTATTTCAGCATGTTGTCGTGTTTGCGGCTTTCCTTAGATACTTATACCTACTACATCATTATCATCATTTATATATAATTATTCTTCCACTGTATGGTTCCAGTTATGTATGTTGTTACTACTTCCACTATTTACTATAGTTTTCCCTACCTTGAATACATTACCGAATGAGGGCATAGTTTCCCCAATAACTTAATAAGGCCCTCGCTGCTAGTCGGCAGCCTCTGGAGTTTGGGGAAATGCACTTGAGGTCATGTAACCAACCGGATACGAGGAACCTCTGGGTGGCATACAGAACCTGGACGTCACATCTTTATTGAACTTCTCATGTCACAGTGTACAAACATCTGAATCATTCCCCAAGTCCACACATCATCCAAAACATCATAGCATAAGACTTTGACAGGTGGAATCATATTCCATCACTTAAATTTCTTGAGGTGGGTTGATATATGTATCGAGCACTCCTTGAATGATGTGTTAGGATCCAACTCAATTTTCTCACATTAAATCACCTATGAATGAAAATTCTTGTGCCTCTAGATTATAGACACTAGGAATCGATCATGAATACCTCCATACCATGGAGGATGATCCAAAGGTAAATAATCTATGCTAATATTTTCGACAATATTAATGGTACAAAAAATATTATATCTATATTTAATTTCTTATATTACTATATTTTCAAAAATTGAGGATTTACCCACACTAAAACCTAGTTACCCAAGAAAACTCCAAAGATAACTACATATGGCTAGCCTATGATTATTTTCTACTCTAACTGGGAATTAACCACATCTATATTTGTTACACCATTTAAGATGTCTCTTCTATTATACTTGTCCCATAACTAATTTATCAATAGAACCATTCCAAATTTGTTGTATATGACATGATTACCATATAGAACCACAGAAGGAGACTTGTGAACTAAATCCTAGAAGCTATTATTTACATAGACTCAACTAAGGCTTGGTGATCATCCCATGTTCCATTGAATACTAGAACACATTCTTGAAGCATATCCATAATATCCATATCATCCCCTCTAGTTGATCATCTCTCTTTAGATGATAAAATTTATTATGTTTTAGTTGGGTTTATAATGATTGCTATATGAAATTCCAAAACATAAATCTTAAATGTGATCCCCTATATGGAATGATTCTCAAAGGAACTCTATAAAGGGCATAACATTCCCTAGATAAAAATTTATAATCTGGAGAAATTATTATATGAATAGATACCATACTAGAGGGATCATGTGTAATGTTTGGGGAATTATGATACACTTTGTTATCGCTAATTTTATATGTAATAACAAACAATGACTTGAATCAAGGATGGTTATCAGGTTGGGAAGAAGGGTTCGAAAATAATAGGGGAGTTGTCATTAATAATAATAATAAAATCAAAAAACAACCTTGTCATTAAATATATTTGAACAAAAAAAGTAATAAATGGAGTTAGAACAAAAAAATAACTTACTGATTTTAATTGTAAGAACAAATTATTGGTTTTGGGGAATAATAGTTCACATATTGGAATAATGGGATCTCTCATTTAGGGCATAATGCGGGCAGATCGGGGTTGGGATCAAGATCTAATGTATTTTTGGAGTTTTGTTGCAACTTTTTTAAAAACAATTGGGATCTTTTATCTGAATGAAACTATTGTAATTATTCTAATAAACAATTGGTATAGGTGTGGTAAATATTCCACTACCCCAATAATTTTTTGAAACTATTGGGAAAACTGTCACCTATCCCAACCATTGCATATAATTGTTGGGAAAAGAGTCTATATTTGGGCATATCCCAGTGGGTTTTCAATCCATTGTGAATATACACTCAAAAAATCCCTATAAAAATGGTTTTCATCAAACCAATAGTCTATAGAATAACCTATATATATATATATATATATCCTCTTATATCAAATAGGAAAAGAAACTTCCTATAGTATTTACGGAGGACTACTTCCTCACAAACTAATGTGATTTATTTTCCATCAGTACCTCTCGTAGATGGATATATTGATGGAAATAAATTATATATAATATATTAATGAAATAAATATAATTCTTGATTGTTTTCATTATATAGTTTTTTACCTTCCAATCCATTGGAAAATGATATCCTTGCTTGGGAATACATGTGGATTATCGCCTCCACAAAGTGATGTGATACATTTATCATTTACGATTTACATGGATGGAAATAATGATATATTTAATGAATATATATGATATATAAGATATAATAATTATTTTTTAAATGTTAATTAGTATTTAAATTTCATTCAGTACATCTATCATAAAGTAAAAACAATGTTTATGTGTATGTATGACTTACCGTCTCCATGAATAATGTAATTCAATTTTCAATATCTATCCTTTATGGATGACTCTAGATATATATATATATAATATGTTGTATTTATATCATTAATAAAATTCTTTATATTATTCAACTGTGATCAAATTACATGGGTCATTACTACTAAACTGAAAACCCTCATGAGAAATTAAACAGTTAACACCTAAAAATGACGATCTTAGTAAGGAATTATAAATAAATTATTGTTAAAATATTATAAGTAGGTAATTTATGATATTATATTTATTTAAATTGTTGTATTATTGAATTAAAATAAATTTAAATTTATTATATATGAGTTTAGATTTCTTTTTTAGTATGTGGAACTTTATGTAATAGATTTTCTTCTCAATTTTACTTTAGTAAAACACATTAGATATTCACCACTTTTATATTTTATGGGGTTTATATAATACCAATTAAATTATTTTATGATGATCCTAATTTGAATAAAAGAGATATAAATATCCATCTAATTTTCTCTCTTTCTCGAGGTTTTGATTTTAATGTCACAAATTTTCATGGTTTTGGGTAAAATCACGTAATTTATCGAGATTGATTATGCTTAAGTTAGGATGATGAAAACATATGTTTTATATCTCAATAATCACATTTTTTTTATTTTAATATAGATATTTATTTAAATTACATGTTTTACTTTCATTTTACACTCATTAAGTAATTAATATAGTAAAATAATATTTTTAAGGAAAACTGAATTTATTTCCTTCTTTCCTCAAAAATAATTTCTCTTCCATTTACATGTTTCCTAAAAATGATTTATAAAGTGTCTTAAGATTCTCTAATTATTGATAAAAATAAATTTTTACCCATTTTCCAATATATCAAAAATTTCTTAAATATAATCTTCTTGTTCTTCTGAATGTGGTCCTTTTTTGTTTTTATTGAATTTGTGAAAGGAATTTTTTTATGCATGTAGAGCATGAATGGAATTTTCCCCCATCATGACCACCCAATTCATTGAATCTTCATTTAAATATTTTTAAGGCTATTTAAAAATAATTGTTTTCATTAATATTTGGGAAATTTTGAGATTTCAAAGTAGAGATTTAAACATTAAAAATTTATTTTCCTAGGGAAATGTTCCAAGGAATATTTTGAAATAAATTTTCATCTCAGTTAAAATCCTTTGATATTTACTAATATATACATGGGATATGATCAATTTATTCCATACTTTATCATTTTATGGTTGGTTTATTATTGTGATTCCATTATAATTATGAAACCCATTCCTTTTTTCCATGGGTTATGCTACGATGAATTGCTGAATTGGTTAAGAAATCGATGTAATTTCCATGGGTCGTATGATGATGAGATATTTATAATACCCCTTTTCTATTAATTGGTTATAATATAATGAATGATTTATGATCTTATGGAACACATATTTACTGTTTTACTTATATGACAGGTGGGACCATAATTATATATCCCTCCAATTCATTTTATAATGATGAATATTTTGCGAGTCTAGAATATGGAGTGAACCCTATTCTATAATAGAACTTGTCCATGATGATGGTATTGGGAGTGAACTTAGACTATTATGATGGTTTTTATATTAAACACAATCCACTATAACTATATTTTTAGTGAGTCATTACTAAAGTGTAAATGAATTACAATTCATATATGAATTACACAAATCAAAGTATTTTTCCAATGTTATTCTCTCAAGATTTATTTTATTTGATTCCTATGTGACTCAAATCTTATGAAATAACGTTATGTACTCCATGAATCAATTTTATGATATTTTATATGCATGTTATATTTTTCAAATGTTTAGATTATTATCTCATACCCTTAGAATTATTTTATGATAAATTTATTATTGATATATCCCTTGTTGACCTTTCCTAAGAATCTGATCTCACACTATCTTATGTTTCCCTTCCCTAGGATATAAATAATGATGTTAATTGTTACATGTCTAATATGGTTACTGGTTATGAATAACTTAGGGAGATATTATGTAGTTCCCAAATGATCCAACTGTTTATGTATCTTTTTTCTAAAGATACTATACCTATAAAATTTTTTAGTGGGTCATTATGTTATATGTACATTAATTATCTAATAGGATTTAATATCTATGAATGAAAATTAGAAGTGACTATATGTTTATCTATAAAAGATTTTATTATCGAATGATAATAAATTTTTACATTAATTTAATGCATTAATTAAATGTGATATTGTTAAAATGATTACATTGTTGATCCTTTGGTTATGATTTTGTATTTTTTTGAATTCCCTATTATTCTGTGAATATTGATGATTTATTATTCACATTAAAGACCAATACCAATGAAGTTAAATTGTATTATATAAAATTTTATTGATTTCAAAATCATCTATAATGTGATGAGATTGAAATTGTATGTCATGATTGATAAGACAATTGTTAAATAAGTGAAGAAACCATCAAAAGGTTTTTAACGTTCAAGGATATTGAGATATATATCAATGTTTTTGGATTAATATTATATGTGATACAAGTTTTTTGTGTACGGATGGTGTTTCTATAAAATATACCATTGGGTATTTGAATAAATCTTGATTTATTGATTAAAAAATAGAAAAATGTTAATGTCCTTGATTATAGTACATATATTATTGATCACACATCTTTGATCCAATAATATGAATTTTTTTCATGATTTTTTATTCATTTTAAGACTTTAGAGTATGAATTGGTTGAACATAAAAATTTATCATATGTTTTTTTTGATTGTAAGAATTTAAGTAATATTAGGACTTTGAGATGAGATAGAAACATGTAAAATCATTGATTTAATAACTTTGAGTTCATATTTTTTATTTTAATACTTCAAATATCATATCACTTCAGTTTAATACATTAATACAAACTTATTACATAAAAATCATATGTGGAAGAGTGTTGAAACACATGCTAATTGTTAGATTTCCACACTTAAAATTTTTTGAGTGATCAAAAAGGTGGAACATGTTTTTAGAAATAATTATCAGATGTGGGAAATAATTTAAATGATTTAATTCTCTAATATTCAATTTTTCAATATTATGATCAATCATATGGTAATAATTCAAGATAAGATAATAGGATAACCAGTTCGCAATGGATTTCATGATGCTGGGGTTTCTCCATTCTATAGAAATAGATATCACACTAATAATAGTTGTATAATTAAGAATCCCAGGTTGTTTTGATTTTCTTGTTGATACAATAGTGAGTGTTTTAGGAAAGATTTTTACATATGCAATAAAATACAATTTTATGTTGTAGGTAATTATACAATGCATTTCAATTCATATTGATGTATAATTAGTTGAATTTCATGATATTTTAATATATTTTAAATTAAAAGGAAGTTCCTGATATTTTAAATATCATGTAAGTGAATGTTTCTTGAGTCATCAGTTGAATTAAAGAGAGGAAATTGACAAAATGATGAACAAGTTTGACTACGTAGGTCTATACCACTGATAATTAAGGATATTTACATAACTATACTGAAAATAATATTTACAAAATATTTAGTGAATATAAATATTATGTAATATATAAATACAATGGTTATAAAATTTGTGATAATAACGAATAAACTGTTGTATCAAGGGATAATAATGGAGAATAGATATAAGAGACTATTGTGCAAGGAGGTGGATGAATATAAACATATTGGACCCTTTTGGGAGGATCACCCATTCATAAATGACCATTATTTATGATATGTTTGTTATTATATATAATCATTGTTGAAAATGTTTGGTTTTTCTATTTAGAGTAGATTCATGACCATACTCTTTAATGTATATTTTATTGAAAATTGTATTTTAACTATTTGTGTGGGATAAAAACTAATATACAATAGGGATGAATTCATCCTTAAAGTAGTGTACCACATTAACGAACATGTTTTTCTTCATTTATTATTTATTTTTTTGGAGAGATATTAGACAATATAAATGATGAGAATTATGGAAATTAAAAAAATACTAGACTTTCTACATTATCATGGTAATAATGAACAATGGTTATGGGATATTAAACTAATAATTAAATTTGGAAAAAACTCTATAGCATCTATGAAGGAAATGAAAAGATGAAGGAAGATAAATTGAAACTCCTCAGACAACAGTTTGAAGATGTTATAACATTTTAATATGAATCATTTGAATATATATATATATATAAGTTATTTAATTCTCAATCAAATGGTTTGGGGGGAAAATTGATGATTCTTTTGTATTCAAGAAGTTCATAAGAATTCTCCCTAATAAATTTTCTGCAGATGTTTTTTATCACCCGACCCCACAACATAGTCTTGGGAAGTTCCATAGGTGTTATTGTCCTTATGTGACATCCCCAAGACACAAAATGATTAAAACATGTGCTAAGGGAATAATACATCATTGGTGGATGATTTTATTAGATTAAATAATAACCTGTAGAAGAAATAACAAAAACAAACAATATAATGTGACTCTTGAAATATAATAAAATAAAACAAAAACTAGACCTCAATTTCAGTGTAGTGGATCGAAAAAAAGGTACAACACTAAAAAATAATGTAAATTAGAACTCAATGAGATTGATGTTTAATCAACCAAAGTGTCATGTTGGATATGAATTACGACCAGAATACATGTCCCAAGCCCGTTTCATCATAATTTATCATTAGATAAGTAAGTCACATAGCCATTATGTGCATGTTAATACAAAACATCTAAAAATGCACCAATGTTCCCAAACTGGGGGGGGGGGGGGTGAATGTGAATCTTAGTAGATAATACCCATTTACATCTAAATACATGACATAGGGAACAAGAACATGTTATATAAATATTTTATAAATATTTAAATAGAATTAATATGCATTTTAAAAAATATATATAATAAATAAATTAAAAAAGATACCAAATCCATATCCACATGGAATTATCATTCCTCAAATCACACACCCTTTCATGCCCAATGATAGTCCCAATAATCAGGATAGGTGAACCTTCTGTCACCAAGACATCACCTGCCATGTTCGAATTTCATACCAGCCCCATGTTAAAACTAACAAGAAAACATAAATAAAAATTCATAAACTCACACGAATTCATATTTCAAGTTTTCAGAAAAAACATTTATCTTTAAAACAATTATCTCTCAAGATATTTATCAAGAACCATATGTGAACCATTCAAAACCTAATATTTATGTCAAAAAATCAATGGCATTTTCCCATAAATTAAGATTTTTTGTAAACACCAAGTGTTCATGTTATAGAATGCGTAACATGGGTGTAAATCCACCTTCTTTAGTTAAAGAAAATGAAGAAGAAAAATGAGATATACAGATCTGGTCTTGAAACAACTTCCATTCAATAGATCCCAATATAATCTCATAAAAATAAACATAATTAGATAGAAACAGATCAACAATAAATTAGATATATGGATATATGAGAGATTATATGACTATATAAAGAGGTAAATCAAATAAATAGTAATTACTATTTATTATGTAGATCTAATGCACCATGACTCTCCAAAACCACCCTCTAGACTAATGGAAATTTACATGGATGCCTAGGAGAGTAGATATAACAACGATTCTCTTTATTATGCATTAATTGAAGATTTTATTCATAAAATTACTCCTAATACAACCCCTAATTTTGATAATTCTATTGTATTAGGGAATTAGGTAAATCTCATAACATCAAGAACATATGATACACCATCATTATTGAAAGCTTCCTTAACATGCTACTAAAATTCCATAGATTTTAAAACTGTATGGGATAACCTAGGGAACTACATAAAAAAGAGGAGAGATATAAATCCCAGTTAGGGAATAAAAATGGAATAAAAATAAATAAGTAATATAATATAAATATAAAAGATGCATAAAAGGTATGATAATCATAAACATGAAATATATGGCATGATATAACATGATAATCATAACATGGGAAATGTAGAAACAACTTAATACATTACATCATAAATATAGGTCAAGGATAACATCAAAGTATTCATGATGGAAAAGGTTCCATAAAAAAATTATGTTCACTCCATATCCCAACATGATGTGTCATGAGACTAAACATTAACCTATTAATTAGAGCGCTATGTAATTTCAGGCACACCAATCACATTCCTTTCATTCCAATGCTTATGTGTGTCACATAGATCACACAACATGGATTCATTCATCATAATATTCTAATATAAAATCAACTAGTGTGTAATAAATACATGTAATTCCAAATTAAAATAGGTATAGAGTTATAAATGTGAACAACATTGATAGTAAATGGGTATGGTATTCACTAAATAATAGTTTTGGTATATAAAACCATGGTGAATTTTTGGCAGCCAAACAGTGTCACTTAAAAATTCATAAAATGGGGTTATGATTGAAATAAGGGTCTATCAGCATTAAGAAATAAATTTTTTACTAATTGGGATATGTAAAAACATATCCCATCAAAATGAATTAGAAGTAGAAGTCGTATGATAATGAAGAATCTTGAATGAATAAGACAATGAAAAGAATCCTTACTTGATTATGTGACTCCAAATGCTTGGGAGGATCTTCTCGAGATCTTAGGGGGTTCCTTGAGAGGAATATAGAGAGGTTAGGTAAGATTAAGGATGTTCTAAAAGGGTTTTGAGTTAAGATATGTGGTATATTTAGTTGGTTTATTTAGTAAATGAGTGGGGATTTCTTTATTATTTCTCAAACATAGGTTTTGGACTCTATATAAGAAAATAACATAAACCACAAAACATATAAAGATTTTAACCCTGGTTTATTCTAAATGAGATTGTTTTTAAATATTTTATGACTACAAGTTCCAAAGATAATAAAATAATGTTGGTCGGAGTGGATACTCAAGAGGGGGGTGAATTGAGTTCCAATAAAAAAAATCTGTTTAAAAGATTTTTATTCAAATCCCCAAATTTAAATAACAATATAAAATGTAGTGAATTTGAAATAAAGTATAGGTTTAGTTAGGTTCTCAAGATATCGATTTGTTCTCAGTTAATCTAATCTGATGCTTATATTAGATTTTGAAACGAACCTATTGGTTTACAGTAAATACAAACACTTGAATGTTTAGCTATCAGAGTAACATAAAAATAGATTTATATTTATAGTACTTAGCAGCAGAATGTTCAAAATAGTTTTAACTAAAATAAAAATGCACAGTAGTTTTAACCGTGACATTCAGTCTCAATCTGAGACTTCTTCCTCTCAAAAAGATTATATAAAACATTTATCCACACCCTAGATCGGGGTTTACAACAGTACTTAGATTGTCCAGGTCCTCAGACCTCTACCACAGTTCTACATGGGAATGTAATAATAACAACATGTCACAGGCTATCCAGGTCCTCAGACCTCTACTGCTGTCCAAAATGGGATACAAGAGTGTGAATAAAAGATTGAGTGAGGATTTATAAATCCTCCAGTTCAGCATAGAATTCAGTGACTGTTCAAACAGAGAGAATAAAACACTTCTCATAATATAAAAAATGGATGATCATAGTTGATCAAGAATATAGAGATGATTTTATAATGATCTTGTGTTATGTCAATGCAGTTCTGGACTATGTTGGATTTAATCAAATGAATCTTTGAGTCCTCTGGAGGTTTTGTAGAAAACAGAGTGTCGTGATTCTTCTTGTGTTCTCTATGAGGTTCAGTTGACGGAAGATGTTCTTTAGGCTTCAAATATGGTTTGTTTGTTCAGCCATGTCATTTTTCATGCACTGTGGATTTCTATTGAAACTTCCTACAAGTATGTTCTTAATTCTTTTCCTCACTACCTTCTTTTTTTGTTTCTGTATCACACTTTTTTTATTCATGGTCACAGTTCACTTTTAACTTGGAATGCACGTGTTGGATTCGACAGGTTGCATGTGTTTTGTACCTTGTACTTCGTAATGTCTGATGATATGTCTACAATGAATCAATGATTATTTCAGAGCATTAAAGTAATCAAACATGACCGTTAGAAATTAAATTGAAAAATGACAGAATAGTTTAAGAAACATTGTCACAGTAAGTCATGTAAACTGTGTCTCCTTCACACAGTGTCTAGGTTGATCATAGTGTCTGAGTGTCATGATGTCTTGTTTACTATGTCTGAGTTACAGTGTCTTGTTCACGGTGTCTGGCTTCATAGTGTTAGGCCTCATGGTGTCTGGGTTACGATGTCTGGCTTCATGGTGTCTGGCTTACGGTGTCTTGTTCGCGCTGTCTGACTTCACGGTGTATGCCTTCACGCTGCCAGAAATACATAGCCAGTGGCAGACTCACGGTGTCTTTGACTTTCCAAAGTAACTATGTTCAGACATAAATAAAGATAATAATATAAAGGATTAGACTTAAGTATTTGTCAAATAAGGAAATCTAAGAGAAGATTAATGATAGTATAATGTATGTAAACTGAATAATTAGCAATTAAGATCTTGCATGGAACTTCTTAAAGTATGGAAATAATTTAGATATAAATACTCTTGATCTATATTGAATATGAATTGGAATCATGAATACATGATTAAATAAGATTTGTGATCATTAAAACATTATTAAAACACGAGGAGTCCAACAATCTCCCCCTTTTTGATGATCAAAAATCATATATAGTTAAATAGTATATAGGATTCAATTATAAATATAAATCTCTAACATAATATATAGAAACATCTCCCCCTTTTTGGATTATCAAAAAGATGACTAAGTAAGGGAAAATGGTTCAGTGTCCATTAATAGAAAATAACGGATAATACACAACAAGATCAATAAAAAAACAATAGAATCCCAATCAAAAAGTGTAAACACTATTCTTATTCATGGGCTGGACTTCTCTTTTCCTTTTTCAGTAGCCGAAGTGGAAGCCATAGGTGTAGTGGTTGAGGTAGAAGAAGGAAAATATGTGGTTGCTAATGAGGTTAAAGGAAGTCCTGAAAATACAGAGGGATCCAAGGTAGGAAGAGTAAAAGATCTAGGCAGTTTCTGATCAAGAATCACACACCAGATCTGACTAATTGCTTGGAAGATACACATGGTGGTTGAGGCTAGTAAAAAGGTGAAGGTAGCCAGCCGAGGTCTGAGAGGTTAAGCCGCTGGAGCAACAATGGTTGTACTCTGAACATGAAGATAGGTACAGAAGAGTTTGATGAAATCTGTAATGATCTCTCCACCATACTACATGGCTTTCTCAAAATCGTCCTTGTTCTCCGTAAACATGTCCAATAAACGAGTAATATCTGTGAGTTTCTGGACTTCGTTCTTGAATTCTTTAGTAACAGGAGGAATCTACAGATTTTCTACAAGGTACATTAAATGGTTTGTCATATCGGTCTTGGAGAAAATCCTATTGAAGTAGAAATAATTTTTTTTAGCAATCTCTTGATGAGCATCATTAGCAATCTTGGAGTGAATTTATACAATGTCAAGAACTCTATCACTGTTTCTGACTACATTAGATAAAGAAGTCACATTAAATCCACTAAAGACATTCTAAGGCTCTTCTATAACTATTGATCTGAGTATATCACTGTCCAAGGAAGGTGTAGATGACTGATTAGATGCTTTGACAGTTGTAGTCTGGTATTTTAGTTGATTCAGCGCCTTTTGAAGACATATAGTGTTTTCATCAGTGAGTTTATTGAGGATGGAAACAAGATCTTTCATTTCCTTCACAATTTTCTTGTTCCTTTCAGAAGTATTTTCATCTAAGGATGCAAGATAAAGTTGAATGAGATACACACCAACATGTTGGATTTGAGTAGCAGCAGATTCTATAGGAGGAGCAACAGATTCAGATCTCAAATGCAGCTCTCTCTGCATGTCTTTAACCATACTTTTGAGGGACATAACTTCATTACTGAGAAGTCTATTTTCAACTCTTACCTCTTGAATCTCATGGATTATCTTAGGTTGTATTTTCCAAATAATATTTTATAATAATAGTGAGGCATCTCTTTTGCATAAATTTTTCACAGGAAGTGGTTGGGTATTCATGAGTTTCTCAACTCCAAATAAGAGAGTATCACCAAATTCCTTTAGATGATCCTTACTCACAAAGGATGGTTGTTCAGCTAAGGGTTCAAGAGTAAGAACGATTACAGGTTCGGGATCAGGTTCCTTCTCCTGTGCAATGTTTGTAATTGATTTCAACAGAAATAGGGAGGAAATATCAAGCCCAGTTTCTGTAACCTGCTAAGCCTCATTCACATCATAGAAACTAGGAAATTTTAATTGAATACCACAGGACTTGACTCAGTTGGATGTGAGGCTTTAGCATATTCAATATTTGGGGTTTTCTCCCCATCAATAGGTGCCTCCTTCTCAGGACTCAGAGGCTCAGGAGCTTGGTCTAAATCCACAGACTCTGCTCTAAGTTCCTCACTCAATTCCTATCTAGAGAGCTGAAAATCTAGCTTCATCCGTTCTTCAGTAGAAGGTATGATTTCAGGAATAAATATTTCCACAAGGAGTTCCTCAAGATTAGCCTCTTGTAAAATTGGTAAATCTTCCACTGTAGGATCTTCTATTGTAGGCTCTTCCATTATAGGCTCATCCATTGTAGGCACTTCCGAGGAATGATTTTCTGAGTATTTGGCAACTGATTCTATTACAACCTTGGGTTGAGTTTCCAAACAAACATCTTCTTTAGGAGCATGGACTTCTTCTTCAAGAACTTCATGAGAAATAGTAGTTCTATCTTCCTCAACAACAACAGCCTCCTTGGGTGGCACTACAACCTCTTCTTCCTCTTCATCAGAATACTCGACAGGCTCATCTGGTTCCAAACCAGGATCAGAAATGTCCTTTGTCCTTGAGGGATAATCCACTGGATTGAATTTCTTATAAAACATTTCATTGTCTTCCACCCATTCCATTTTCCAAGGATTCCATTTTATCTTCATTATCTTGATGGTATCTTTTGAGAGACAGTACTCAAAGTCCATAATCACTTCCTCATTAGGTCCAACCACACATTTTGCAAGAAGCATGGCTGATATAAGCCGAGAGTAGAACAAAGAGGTGGACTTGGATGTGACATTGATCAACTCACACATGTGGTGAATTATATACTTGGACACGTTGGTCTTATTTCCATTTTTCATGAGGTGAATCGAAAACACGTCTTGATATTTTAGCACAGAAAAATCACCTTTTCATGGAATTACAAAATTATGTACAAACATAAATATAAACCTTGTTTTTGCATCTAATTCAACCAAAATAGCTCTTCTTTGGGTGCCATTTCCAGTTAGGGATTTTAGAGCATCTTCTAAATCGAAGAAATTAGTTGATGGTGGACGCCCTCATTGATAATCATCACAAAGACCCGAATGATGTATCCTAAGGCATGCATCCAATAACCATGAGGAGAAAGAAAATATCTGACCTTTGACCTGGCTCTTAATAACAAAACATTCACCATAATCAAATGAGAACTGAACGTACTGGTAAAATTGAGCCACTAACCTAGGATAGATGGGTCTATCCTCCTTTGAGAACCATTCCAACCAACCTTGTTGTTCTAAAACTTTCAGTAAGAGTGACTTACTAGATAGAAGCCACTTGGGGAAAATTTCTTTCTCAGGTACAACATTGCGGTTTACCAGATTCGAATTTAAAGGCCCTTTAGTTTTCAGCATAGGTACAATATTCTTCTTCTTCGAGATGCGCTTCTCAGGTGTCGATGATTACAAACATTTCATCCTTGGAATTCACTAACGGTTCGAGTGAGAGAAATGTTACAAGGATGAATAAGGGTTATAAGAGAGTAGGTAGAATAAACCCTGAGTGACGAATCGAGCGATACTTGCTTTGTTTTATCATTTAGAAATACCAAACGTTGCTAAAATAAAAATTCAGGAAATTAAAAGAGGTGAAATTATAATTACCGTGATACTGTAAAAAAAGATAAAAATTATTTTTACGGTGAGACCGTGACTAGTCATTATGGTGAGACAGTGAGTGAGTGTCACGGTAAAACTGTGTGTGAGCTTTTTAGTGTTCGTTATGGTGAGACTGTAAACATCAGACTATAAGTAAAAAGTTCTAACGATGTGACCATAAACATAAAACATTACGGTGAGATAGTAAACATGATAGACAGTAACTAAGAAACCATAATCATGAAACAATAATGTATAAAACAGTAAGATATCACACAAAAATACCTAAAATAGTAACAAGTAAGGTCACTATTTGAGATTTATCATGCCTTGTTCACGTATGATGTGTTATATTCTCTCAGAATTTAATGGTTTGGTGAATATTTCAGGAAGTTGATATTCAGGACCAATGAATTCCAAAGTGATATCACCTTTTTGATAATGATCTCTCAAAATGTGATGTCTTACATCAATATGCTTTTTTCTAGAATTTGAAACTGTTTTCTTTGAGATGTTAATAGCACTTGTGTTGTAACTATTTATAGGTACATGTCTGAATTGATATCCATAATCTAGTAATGTGTGTTTCATCCAAAGAATATGTGCATAACAATTTACAGCAGCTATGTATTCATATTATATAGTAGATAATGCAATACAATTTTTTTCTTACTACACCATGATACTAGTGACTTTCCTAAAAGTGTCATGTTCCAGAGGTGATTTTTTTTATCTAAATTACAGCAACCAAAGTCAGCATTAGAATAAATAACCAACTCAAATGTTTGTCCTTTAGGATAAAATAGTCCTATATTGGGTGTATTCTTGATGTATTTGAAAATTCTCTTTATATAATTTAAATGAGACTCTTTAGGGTTTTCTTGAAAACAAGCACACATACACACACTAAACCTAATGTCAGGATGACTAGAAGTTATATAATGTAGACTTCCAATCATTCCTCTATAAGTGGTTTGATCAACAGATTTTCAATCTTCATCAAGATCCAACATACATGTGGTGCTCATGGGGGTGTCACTACTTTTAGTGTTATCCAATCCAAAATGTTTTAAAAGATACTTTGTATATTTACTTTGATTTAAAATAATACCATTTTCATTTTGAAAAACATGAAATCCATGAAAATAATTGAGTTCTCCCATTAAACTCATTTCAAATTCATTTTGCATCATTTTAGAAAAATCAACACATAAAGAATTTTTCAAATATCCAAAAATAATGTCATGTACATAAATTTGAACACCTAAAACATCATTAGAAATTTATTTTATAAAAAGACTAGGATCAGCTATTCCTTTTGTAAATCCTTTAGAAATAAAAAAGCACTTAATATGTCATTCCCAGCTTTTGGAGTTTGCTTTAAACCAAATAAATATTTTGTTAGTTTATAAATATGATTTGGAAAATTAAGGTTTGTAAATCTAGGGGGTTGTTCAACAAAAACATCCTCAGCTATATACCCATTTAAGAATGCACTCTTAACATCCATTTGATATTGTTTGAAATTTAGATGTGAATCATAGACAAGCAAGAATCTGATAGCTTCAAGTCGGGCTAGTAGTGCAAAGGTCTCTTCATAGTCAATTCCTTCTTCTTCACTACAACCTTGTGTAACAAGTCTATCCTTGTTTCTAACTATGTTACCAGCTTCATCAACTTTATTCCTAAAGACCCATTTAGTGAATATGGATAAAGTTTCCTTAGATCTGTCTAATAATTCCCATACTCTATATCTTTCAAATTGATTTAATTATTCTTGCATATCCATCACCCAAAATTCATCATTGACTGCATCATTGATATTTTTAGGTTCAAGCTGTGAATGAAAAGCTTGATGTTCAACCTGATTTCTTATAGAAGATGTAGTTTGGTCCCCTCTTTCCAAATCTCATACTACAGCATCTGAAGGATGGTTTTTAAGATTCATAGTGGGTCTAGAAAAGATAGATCTAGAGATTTAAAGTTCATTTACTGGTTCGGGATCAACAGTAGCAGATTCTGGAACATTTCTAGAGTTGGTTCTCTTAACAACATGTTCACTGTTTTTTTCATTAAGGTCTAGAGTGGACCTATCTTTTTCAATATTTTCCAGAGGGGTCATATTTTCATGTGGACTAGTTTCATCAAATTTGATGTTTACAGATTCTTCCACACATTTTTTCTCTTATTGAATACTCTATAGGCTTTACTTGATGTTGAGTAACCTAGTTAAATTCCTTCATCACTTTTGGAAGAAAATTTGTCAAGATTATCTTTAGTATTAATGATAAATATTTTGCAACCAAAAACTCTAAATTAGTTAACCTTAGGCTTCCTATTGTTCCAAAGTTCAAATGGCCTCTTTTTAAGAATTAGTCTAATCAAAACTCTATTGATAATATATCAAGTTGTATTAACAGCTTCAGCCCAAAAGTAAATTGGTAAATCATATTCATTGTGAATTTTCCATGAAATCTCTTGAAGAGTCCTATTTATTCTTTCTACTAAACCATTCTGTTGAGCTGTTCTAGGAGAAGAGAAGATGTGACTATAGCCATTATGTGAGCAATAAGATTCAAACTCTTGATTCTCAAAATCACGACCATGGTCACTTCTCAAGTAGATATTCGGTTAAATTATTGATCTCCTAAATCACAATATATGACATTCATTTCTTTACAATTATTATTTTAAGAAAATTTATTAGGTTAATCCCATGTAGTTCTAATAGTTTCTGGAATATTATACTGAGTCTCTATAGCAGTCCGAATGTCAAATCCCATTCTTTCTAAATTAATATTAATTTTGATTTTGCATTGGGCATAATTTACACCATTAAAGAAGGGTGGTCTATTGGTAGCTACACCTTCTAATATATTATCCATAATAAGATTTTAGAAAATATATTTAAAGATATAAAATTTTGAAATAACAGAAATTTTAGAACTTTAAGATACAACTAAAATAACATTTGAAATCTTTTCACAAATAGAGAGTTTTGAAAACCTTTTAACAAACCTCTGATACCAAATGTTGGTCGGATTGGATACTCAAGAGGGGGTGAATTGAGTTCCAATTAAAAATTTTTGTTTAAAAGATTTATATTTAAATCACCCAATTTAAATAGCAAGCTAAACTATAATGAATTTTCCATACATTAAAGGTTCAGTTAAGTTCTGAAGAGATTGATTAGTTATTAGTTAATCTAATTTGAAGATTAGATTATATTTTGAAACTAACCTCCTGGTTTACACCAAATACAAACACTTTCTAGTTTAACTATTAGAGTAACTTGAAAATATATTTATATTTAATGTACTTAGCAGTGGAATGTTCAAAATAGTTTTAACTAAAATAAACATGAACAACAGTTTTAACCAGGAGGTTCAGTCTCAAGCTGAGACTTAGTCCTATCAAATAGTTTATATAAAACTTTGATCTACACCCTGGATTGGGGTTTATAATAGTACTTAGACTATCCAGGTCCTCAGACCTCTATCATAGTTCTACGAGGGAAAGAAATAATAACAACAGCTCACAGGCTGTCCAAGTCCTCAGACCTCTACCACTATCAACAGTGGGATACAAGAGTGTAAATAAAAGATTGATTATGGATTTAGAAATCCTCTAGTTCAGCTTAGGATTCATTGAGTGTTCAAATAGAGAGAAGTACATACTACTCAAAATGTAATGAAAATGATGATCATAGTTGCGCAAGAATATAGAAATGAGTTTAGAATACTCTTGTGTGATGTCAATGTAGTTTTGGACTCTTTTGGATTGAATCAGATGAAGATTCGAGTCATTCTTTGGTCGTTGGGTGGAAAATAGAGTGTCATGATTCTTCTTGTGTTCTCCATGAGGTTCAGTCGAGTGAAGATGTTATTTAGGATTCAAATATGCGTTGTTTATTCAGCCATGTCATGTTGCATGTAGTGTTCCTTTATTCTGAAACTTCCTCCAAATATGTTCTTCATTCTTGTCCTCACCACCCTCTTTTTTTTGTTTCTATATCGCGCTTTTTTGATTTTTTTCACACTTCAGTTTTAACATGGAATGCAGGTGTTGGAGTCGACAGGTTTCATGTGTTCTTTACCTCGTACCTCGTACTGTCTGATGATATGTCTACAATGAAACATTAATTATGTCAGTGCATTAAAGTCATCAAATATGACCATTAAAAATTAAATTGTAAAACAACAGAATAGTTTAAGAAACAGTGTCATAATAAGTCATGGAAACGATGTGTCTTTCACATGGTGTCTTGGTTGATCATGATGTCAGAGTGTCATGGTGTCTTGTATACGGTGTCTGAGATACGGTGTCTTCTTCATGGTGTCTGGCTTCATGGTGTCTGGGTTACAGTGTCTTGCTCACAGTGTATGGCTTCACGGTGTCTGGATTACGGAGTCTTGTTCATGGTGTATGGATACACGGTGTTTGGATTCATGGTTTCTTGCTTCACGGTGCCGGAAATACATAGCCAGTGGCTAACTCACGGTGTCTTAGACTTTCCAAAATAACTATGTGAAGACTGAAATAAATATAATAATAGAAAGGAATATACTTAAGTATTTTTCAAAGATGGTAATCTGAGAGTAGATTAAAGATAGTATAAAGTAAGTAAACTGAATAATGAGCGATTAAGATCTTTCATGGAACTTCTTAAAGTTTGCGAAAACATTAGATAAAAATAAACATGATCTAGACTGAATAAGAGTTGGAATCATGAATACATGATTAAAGAATATTTTTGATCATTAAAACATGATTAAAACATGAGGATTCCAACAAATAATATCTTTTTCTTATGTGGAGGTGAGTCATCCTCTTAAAGAATTGATTTTCAAACCATTATATATATTTTTGGTTTTGGAGGATTCATAATGAATTTATCAAATTAAAAAATTTAAAAAATTTCACATTATTTTAAAGGTTAAACAAATGTTTTTTATATCTTTTTTAATATTTATAACATTACTTTTGGGCACTATTATGCTATAATACATGATGTAAATTTATACGGTATTTTATTTTTACCTGAAAAATTGATTGTCTCATAAAATAATGAAAATTTCATAGATGGATAATTTCATGATTATAATTCCTAAAATAATATTAATTTTATCTAAATAATTATCTAAATATGTGATTTTTCAGTTTTTAAATAATAATCGAGATTTATTACGAAATGCTGGTTTTTTTACAATAACGATTTATGAACCCTTATAAAAATTACATTTGACTTCCTAAAATTATATAATAATTTATAATTAATAAAAATTATTAAATAATAATATTTTATTTAAATATTATTTAGTTAAAAAAATCCATTATTTCATCAAAATAAATTCCTTAATTGATTTTGAACATTAGCTAAAAATTCTATTAATTTTTATTGTATCGAAATAAATATCATTTATAATGTAAAAATAATAGGCTGAAAATATATCCATTATGATGTAATAAATAGTGTACATTCTCATATTTATACGATATTGATACATATCACTTTAATACACAATCAAATGGAATAAGATTAAGGTTCACAATCGTGAGACTTTTAAGGGGTGGTTCGACGTATATGGTTTAGTCTATGATCGTGATGAGATTGAACTTCTCTTGTAAACAGTTTATCTCATGCTAAAGTTGTTGGATCTAAATTAATGCTAGTTCAAGGGAAAATATCATAGAATCTATCTCCCTTGGAACCTCTGTTAAATGGTCTTCATACTGTATGATAATTCTGGTTGAGGCCATCACATCATTTGTTTATGTCAATTGGATTTGTTAAACCCCTATATTAATAATAATAATTTGATGACTATTAAATATCTATATTATCAATGTTAATGATAATTAATGGCTTTTAACATCAATTAGATATAATAAAACAAAATTAGTGCATGTGTTCTATATATCCATATTACAAAATAATAAATCTAATTAAATCAAAAGTATAGTTTTATTTATAAAATTTAGGGCCATTACAATATTTTCCCCTTGAGAATTATTTCATTTAATTTTTCATTACCCACAATAAAACAGGTTAGGGATACTTTGTATCATCACTTCCACTAGTTACCACCATTCTTATTTAAACTTGTGGTCTCTCAACAGCACTTTGACCGTGTGCATTTTTCTTATTCCGTAGACCTTTGTCTATATGATCTCAGATCTTCACCAGCTTCTCCTCATATGATAGGTTATTATCCAATGGTAAAACCTCTATATATGGAACATTTGTGGGGTATGGTATGAAATTTCTCAAGAGGGATACATGGAATACATCATGTACTTGAGACATATTAGGTGGGATTGAAATTTGGTAGTGTCACGACTCGACCCTACCCGGGCTGAAGCTGCAACTACCCCAAGCCCGCCTCCATAGGCCAGGGGCTGGCGACAAGCACCTAAGGATAAAAAACATGGGGAGGCCTTTCCCTGAGTATATGTACACACACATGCAGCACAATCAATGAAAAAGTGCAGAGTAAAAGGGAATGTAAACTAGTAACTGCTATAAACAACCGCAATAGAGCATCGACCTCTAAACACACGCCAAACTAGTAAAAGATGAAGGTAAACTGAAAAGAAAAAGGTCAAAACACGCGCCCAACTAGAAAAGTGCCACATCCCGACAATAGGTAAACAAAAGTAAAACAGTTGGGGGAGTCCCACACCTGGAACCCGACTATGACCACCATACGCGGTATAATCTCCCGAACTCCTAAGCTCCGCTGAAGTCATGAACATACTGTCTGTCATCTACAAGGGCACACCAAGTGCGGGCAAAGCCCAAGAAAGGGTGAGTATAAAAATACATAGTAGGATACCCTGAAGGCTCGAGGGAGCAACAAAGGAGGTACTGAAGAGGCGAGCAGTAGATCGAACATGGAATAGTAAGGGAATACAAGAGAGAGTGTAGTAAAGAGTACAACTCAACCCAACAAGAGAAAGAAAGTAGACTCGTCCAAACACAAGGAGCTAGAAATGGTGAGAAGATGAAAATTTTCGTTGATTCTTCGCTACCTATAATAGGAGAGTAGACACATCCAACCATGAGAATATTGACACGGAAATCATGTGGCATACCTCATGCGTCTTCGCCTCTCCTGGAAGGAGAGTAACCAAACCCAATGAGTGGGTACTGGAACAAGTTATATACAAATCCATATGCTCAAACAAGAAGCCTGAACAAGATCGTAAGGGGATATCCATCCCGTAGCTCTGCCCAATAAAGTGAGTAACCAACAGTCCTAGAAGTAAACACCATTCACTCCCAGTATCCCACACATCTTCCCCAAAATGAAAGTCAAGGGGCTCAAATCACCGCACCTTGACACTGTCCGCTTTGGGCGGCACTGACTCGCCCGCACCGTTTTAGGCCGCGTCATAAGGACGCGTCTTAGTGGGGAAAGTGCCCCTAATTATTGAGTGTTCTGGGGAATGTCCAGTCACACCTCGTCATTGTCACACAGTCGAGAGGTCTTTTCAAAGTCGATGGGTTCCCACTGCCCAGCACCGCGAAAGGGTTATCCCCTAGAGGGAGACCCAGATCACTTCTGGTCGTCCCTGATGGATGGTACCTCACTGACCATCCCTGCTAGATGGTACACCACTGGCCATCCCTGCTTGATGGTACCTCACTGGCCATCCCTGCTGGATGGTATACAACTAGTAACCGGAACACGTAGTGAGAAACATGTCATGATAGATCGCAGAAGGAAGATATGATCTCGATACACACCTAGGGAGTCTGCTCCCAGGGCTCACTGGGGGCTCCGTACCCTACTAGAAACAACCTCCTGGGTAAAGGATCGGTGCTCGTGTAATGTGTTGGTCACACCAATACCCAAAAGAACCCTACTAGGGAACATGAAGGGACGTGAGGATCTCCCCGGGCTTCTCGAGGTGATGCATGCTCCAATCCACCGAGTCTACCATAGAAGTAGATCGAGACAACTCACTCCAGAAAGTGGGAGCACACCCACACTATACGGACGCACCTAGTTTTAAATGATGTCGATGTCCGGTGAAAGAGACACAACACAGAAAACCCCCTCAGTTGAAAGAACAGGGGAACCAAAAAAACTCTGCCAATCAAACCATCGAGAACATAAGGACCCTCTACGTCATGAGAGGTCAAAGTTACGTAGATTAGAACACGTCACACACATGGGGACCACACAACGTGTGTCCCAAACTCATTTCCAAACCAAGAAAAAAAACGTCCTCAGGTACAAACTACAACATGTACCTCCATGCATTCCCGTATAATCCCAGAGTATACCACATTTCTAGCCCAAAGGCTATCGTGCACACATCACCCAACATCAACACAAAGGAAGAAAATATCATTTCTCCAACCTACTTCCTCCAAGTCCCTATCATGTCCAACCACATCACTTTAAACATCTACATCACTCACACGGGAGTGAACACGATTACACTCCAAGGGTACACTATAAACACCACAGGAAGAACCACCACTAGGGCACCTTTCATGATTCCAAATTTAATAAGATAACATAAGAGGCTCTACTCATGTGAACTGATTAACCCATTGTAATCCTTGTGAAAAAATACGTGAGATAGACTACTTACTCCCCTCAAATATATATCCAACGGAAAATTCGCCAACACTGCTTTACGCCCGAACAGCATCCCGAGATCCTGAGTCTCTGTCCTAAAAACAGTCGGGTGCATCACACCATTGCAATCTCCTCAGAAATATATGTTAAATTGACTTCTCACTTGAATGGAATGGATGTACAGAGAATAAGATGCACCTCACCATTGTCGCACACGAGCGGTGCTACATAGGACCCGCATCCCAGTCCCGAAGCGCTACGAACTGATCGCATCATTGTGATCCTCTCGAAAAAGTATTCGATATTGACTAATCACTTGTCCAAAACAGACACATGATGATATAGATGGAAATCACCGCTAACTCCCAAAACGGCCCTCATGGGGCCCGCACCACCATGGATAATTAAAGCGGGCGGATTGCGCCATTGCAATGCCCTTGGAAAAACACCCAGAATCAACTGTTGGAACTCCCCGAATGGATGTCTGATGAAAAATTTGTTAAACGTGGCTCTCATCATAAAAGACGGGCCATGGGGCCCAAGTCTCAACTCTAGCATCGATGCCCGAAAACCCTTTGGGAAACTACAACTCGACGCCAGGGTCACAATGCCTCTGAAGTTGCTCAAATCGGACATCGGTTGTGTCTGCGCCATCCAAAACAATAACTTCTAGAAAAATGCCAATCCGCTTAATGGGCGTGTTGCGCCACCGAGGCCCCCATCTCAGGAGTTAAAACCCCCAAAACCATCTCATATTCCCTGCCTCAAGCCGAGGTTCGCACTACCACAGATGTCATGAGAAACAGACACCCGTAGTGAATGTTATGGGTGTCCGAGGTCGAGGGGATGAACAACCCTTGGGCTCGACCGGCCTGGTCCGGCCTGGGCTAGCCCGCGCCGACCAGCCCGGCTCGCAGCTCCTACCCGCGGCTCAGCCATGGGCCCAACCGTGGACCTGAGGTCCACCATGCACTGACAGAGCACAAGGGGCCAGTCTTGGTCCTGCACGGAGACCCGCAGTGCGCGGGTCTCGGTCTCCCGTGCGGGGTCACACGCCGCGATCCCCCTTGCCGTCACACCCCGGCGCCTTCGACCTCGCCCGCCGCCGAAGCCCGGACGCCTGCCACTGCCTGCTCGCGTCGACGCCCTCGACCCAGCCGTGGACACCACTCGCCATCCCAGCTTGCCCGCAGCGCCGCGACGCCCCCTGAGCCCAGGCCTCCACCTCTTGGGAGACCTGCGCCACCGCCGTCCGCCCGCCGGAGAACCCAAAAACACCCCGGACATCGGTTCTCAGCAGCGGACGCCTCAGAACTCCACATTTAAATTCAAAACATGCATCAGAGAGCTCAAAAAATATACTACGCAGGTATGGGATTTTCTCAAAGATCAAACAAAATTTTTACACTATAATTGGGATTCAAATAGGGGTTCGGGATTTAAAAACTGAAAACAACGACCGTCTAGCTGTGAGGGCGTAGCCCGGAGCTGCACCGCACGTGCCGCTACCGCACCCGCCGCTCAACGCTGCCTTGATTGGAGGAGGGAGGTGGAGGAGGATGGAAGAGGAGAAGAGGTTTAGGGTGAGTAAGTTTCTCTACGGGGATCCAGAGGGGAGGAAGGGGATTTAGGGTGTTTAAATAAAACAAAAACCCTTTAAAAAAATAAAAACATTACTCAAAATTAAACCCGCTTCTGAGACACCTGACACAGTCGAAATTAGGTCATGTTTAGGGTAAACACCACATCCCGAACACAATGACGGTCTTGTAATTTTAATCTGAGACCCCTTCCAGAAGTTATAAAATTTAACGCCTGAAGTTGCTAAATTACGAAAACTCCCGTGGTGTCATTTATCACAGGAAGCCCACGCCCGCGAAAATTACACAGCTCTTAGGGTAAACGGAACGCTCCGAACTCAACGATGCCCTCAATTTTCCAATCCAAGCAACTGTTTAAGAGATACTTGAGTTTAACCATTAAATGAATAAATTAACTATTTTATTTATCCATTTAACATTCCGGTAATGGGAGAGGGGTCCCAACGTCCCGCACCGACATGTTCTATGTCGTTCCTAGGGTAAAAACCCCATGTAGGACCCATCCGTACTCTGCAATTTAGGATCCAAAGTACCGTTTAGGAATTATTCCATTTATTTGGTGTGCCAAGTCTGAATGCCCTGAAAATTTAATTTTGGCCACACCGAGGCTTGGAATTGCATGTCGTCTGAAGGGGCTGCTCTGGAATAAAAAAAAGAATATCCAAAGTCTTTTATAGAAAAAACTGGGTTCTTACATCATTCCCTCCTTCATGATTTTCACCCCTGAAAGGAAAAACCAGGGAACAACTCCGGGTACTAAGCCCGCACCTGGCTCTTCCGTACCTAGAAGAACTCTTGCACAGTCCTACACCACCACACATAGACCTGAGGATTTGATCTGTTCACATGAGTTCTTCCCTCACTGATGATGTTCATAGGATCACACACATATCTTCCCAGGTAAGCCATTCGGGAGACTCTGGCACACACTCCCAACATTGGGGTTAGGTCAAGGTGGTAGGGAAGCTCTCCATCCCTTTTCACGGTATCAAACGGTGCAAAGGCCCTCGGGGATAACTCACCTCAGCGGCCAAACTCCTACATCGCACGTCACGACTAGAATCACCGTTTGGACCTAAGACGAAGCCCGGTTATTCCCTCATTTAGAATATCCATATAGTGAAACACCTAAGGATATCTGGTCACGCAAGGTTTCATAGTCGATGTCCCACAACCCAGACTCTATTACATGCTCATAGAGCGAAGAAGTCAACACCATAGACTAAAGAAAAAGGCCCCACACTTTTTACTTTACCAACACAGGGTTACACCGATGCCATGCGTCACCCTGGTAACAACTCGAATAAGGAGTATGGAGAAAAAGAACACATCATACACAAAGACTAAAAATTCTACAACAAAAAGTAGAAGAGATACAGGGCGTACCTCTTGTCACCTCATGCTCTGCAGGATTGTAGACATCCAAATCTCGCGGTTGTCCATGGTCCCAACATTCAACTCCAGACACCTGATGTGGACCGCCTGGTGGTGATAGGAAGACCTCATAATGTCGTCCCCCACTACCAGCTCCTCCCGCTTCTCTGCTAGCACCAACTCTCTGGGTGCTACTCCAATCATGGTGCGGCATTCGTTATGGTGGTGCACCTGTTGCCTGCCCGATATTCTCAACGCACCTGGTCAGGCAGTCTCGCGCCAGGTTACCTCGCCCATCACAAGCATAACACCGACTCTCTCTGGGCTGCACTGGTGCCCTCCGGTGCCACTATGGTGTACGACCAGACCTCTGAGTTCGATTATCGGAAAGACACATGCATCAAGGTTCTGTCACCCGATGACTGCTAGCTGCGGCAGACGTCTCGGCTCTGTCGAGCCTGCTGCCACAACCAACAGTAGAGAGTTATTGGAAGATCTCGGTCACCAGTGACTGCTCTAGCACCCCGGTATATATTGAAATTACCAAGGGTACTATGATAGGATGAATCCCTCTACGGAGACCCTTCTCGAACATTCGCGCCAGGAAGTTGCCGTCGTGGACCAAGTCTGGGTAAAAACGTGCACGGTCCGCGACCCTAGTTGCGTACTCAGTCACCGTCATCCATCCTAACTAAAACTGCAGGAGCTCCTGGATCTGAACAGAGCATAAGAAGGAGGGGTAAAAATCCTCATGAAATAGTAGCTGAAAGTATCCCCATGATAGTGACGACTCATTGAGAAACTGAGTCACTAGACTCCACCAACGCCCAGCTACTCTGTTGAAAAGGCTGGCGGCCAAAGCCACCATAAGATATTTCGGCGTCTGCACAAGACTGATGAGGCGAACAACTATCTAGCCAAACCACTGCTGCCTTAGGGTTTATGTCACCACTGAACCTTAGCGGTATCTATAGCTGGAACTCACAGAGCATGCTCAACCTATGCTCAAGCTTAGTCTGCTCTGCTGAAGCTATCTGCTACTCACCAGGTGGCGGTGCCGCAACCGGACCACCCGGAGAAAGGGACTCGCATGATGGGTCCTGGACTGAGGCCTCGTAGCTCACAGGGTTGTCGTTATGAACCAAAGCTAGAATCCTGGCTGGGTGTCTTCGTGGAGGCATCCAAAATGTTTGAGCATTGTCCTGAAGGGGGGAGGATGACCTCCAGCTTCTCTCTGAGTGGGAGAACCAGCATCGGGGGAAATTCGATGGTCCAAGCATTAGACCTTTTTCAGGTATGGGTTCCACCTGGTTGGTGTGTGCCAGCGTGAGGCGGTCTCGATCTTTTTGTTTTTCCGTATCAGGGATGAAAGAATATTTATTCATCTTGGCACGGAGCCAAGGGACATAGTAGAGGATGATGTTACCTGATTCACTCTTATGTTTTGTGGTTCACGTTCTTTCTTGATGGCCAAGAAGACCAGAAGAGAAGAAGAATATTGGGAGTTTCTCATACTCGAATGAAATCCAGGTGTCGGCTTCTTCAATTTTTAATAACATTATCCTCATCAGGGGATGATACACTTCTATTTCTGCCTTAATTCAAACTTTGGGGCCCTATTGGATCGGGTCCGATGAATCCTAGTCAAGAAATTGGTCTAAACTGTCCCCAATTTCTCTAATGATTCATTCTGTTCTTACATGGAAAGGGATTCCTTTAATTCGTATCCAGAAGGAGGAGTGGGTTAAATTCACTCACTGGATATCTCCCCCCCTCCCCCTTTGTACTCTTCCATAAGGTATAGTTGATTATCAAAGGACCATGGTCGGCCTCACAATATTTTATCTTTATCCCTATGGTTGAATAACTCACAAAAAAAATGATTGATCCCTGCTTCCCGAATAGAAACTTTAGCTTCAATTTTCCAAATGTTCTGTAGAGTGTTTTTGAGAGCCGCTGTATTTACTGATATCTTTTCCACGAATATTCTCACAACTAGTAGCGAAATGCGTTTTTCCAAATGTGTTTCTTCATATAGCCGATCCTCGACCCCCTCATTATCTTTATCTATCAGGGAAAACCTCTTCCGTTGATTTAATAATTATGCATCCATAGGACAAAGCCTAACAAGGTGAAAACATACTGTTCCTTGAAAACTGGTGCCCCATAAACCCCCACAGGCCCTTAATCACCAAATGTTAGTCCAATCGCACTTGAGACAAGTCCCGGTCCCAAGGGGAAGTCCCGAGATAGGATACCCCTTCGTGGCCTCCTCCTCTATCCTTTTTCTCAAATAGACACCGCGAGGTGTCTTTCGGTCAACACTGCCCTTGGGATGGTCACACCCAAATTAACAAAACGCGGTGCACAATTCACCCCTCCGCAGATCAGTACCTTCACGAAAAACTCTTCACGACATCGCAGCGCTGCGAATCATTCACATCTGGTGTGTCACGAATCAACCGCTTCATGGAGCACACCAACCCTATCGGGGCACTTCGTGCTGACACTTCGCAAAAATATGAAAATCGACATGGCAGAACACTTCGCAAAGACACAACGTGACTAAGGCTTTGCGACGACACAACACAAATCTATCACATCGCAGAAAACTATTAGTGACCTCGCAGTGCTATGAAACATTCAAGCCTGGTTCTTCGTGAGTCAAACTTTTTGTAGTGAAACTTCGCAGGCTGTGGTTTCGACTTACCACCCACAGGTTGTCGCTGGTCAACCCAGAACATGAAGGTGATGCGAAAAAGGAAATGTGTTTCCTTGAACTCTGGAAGCTAATTCGATCTGATGAATGCTCGAAACTGTTTGCTTCATGGGGGTTTGAATATTGGGATCCAGAATCTCCATCCCTATCCCAGATCTGGCACAGATGTATGGAGACAACAACAGGAAAAATCTAGCAGTTTGAAGACCTGGATCTGCGTCTTCAGGAAATTTAGGGAAGATGAAGCCCGAAACTCTCAAAATAACCGGAAACGAGTTCCATCAATAGGTGAGGAAGATCAGAGTACGATGGAAAAAATTTTCATGAACACAAAGGGTCAGGGGACCGAAAAGAATGGGGGAAACCAATCCCCTATAACCAGATCTGAAGAAGGTGAAACTGACAACGAACTGGAACAGGATGCGTAGAAGGAGACGTAGCCGCCGTAAGCCGATCGGACTGTGTAAATCATACCCTAGGAAACCCTAGGACAAATGCTATCAACTGGGAGAGACTGAGAAATCTTGAATGTCATCAAGGAGTGCCGTAGTCAGATGAGCATATATGTATATAACAGTAACAACAATGGAGAGCTGACTCAAGAAGGACAATCAAGACTCAATCCTATGTGACTCACAAACCAATTTCCCTACAACGAGTGTCTCAGCATGCCGAGTCGACAAGCGAGTTATCAGGGTCCTGGTGAATGGATACATCGGCTGTCGCACCATCACTGGACTCCCTAGCCTGAGATCCTCTTTCGTGACACATTGACAATGTTTCCATAAATTCCAACCAATTACTTTTTAGGGTCGTCCGAACAACATCCCATGGAACGAACCACCTTTCATATCACTTTTTCATGACCCGACACAACCCAAGCTCGAGCCACAACTACCCTAAGCCTGCCTCCATAGGCCAGGGGCTGGCGACAAGTGCCAATGGATAAAAAACTCGGGGAAGCCTTGCCTGAGTACCTGTATACACACACGCATCACAATCAATGCAAAAGTGTAGAGTAAAAGGGAAAGTAAAGTACTAACTGCTATAAACAACCGCATGAGTGCATCATCCTCTAAACAGTACAAAGTAAAACCTGAAGGGATACTGAAAATAAAAAGGTAAAACACGCGCCCAACTAGATAAGTGACTAAACCCGAAAACAGATAAACAAAAGTAAAAGAGCTGGGAGGGTCCCCCACCTGGAACCCGAATACGGCCATTGTACGTGGTCCAAGCTCCCGAACTCCTATACTCCACTAAAGTCACGACCAACTTGTCTATTGTCTGCAAGGGAACACCAAGTGCGGGAAAATCCCAAGAAGGGGTGAGTATAAAAATACTCAGTAGGATACCTCTAAGGCACACGGGATCAACAAAAGAGGTATTGAAGAGGTGAGCAGTAGATCGAACAGGGAATAGTAAGGGAGTACAAGAGAGAGTGCAGTAAAGAGTACATCTCAACCCAACATGAGGAAGGAAGTAGACTCATCCAAACACAAGAAGCTAGAAATGGTGAGAAGATGAAACTTCACATCCATTCATCACTACCTATAATAGGAGAGTAGAGTCATCCAACCATGAGAAGCTAGACACAAAAATCACATTGCATACCTCACACATTGTTTCCTTTCCTACAAGGAGAGTAACCAAACCCAAGGAGTGGGTACTTGAACAAGGTATATATATATCCATATGCTCAAACAAGATTCCTCAACAAGATCATAAGGGGATATTCATACCGTACCTCAGCCCAAGAAAGTGAGTAGCCAAAAATCCAAGAACTAAACACCGTCAATGCCCAGTATCCCGCATGCCTGCCACGAATTAAAAATCAAGATGCTCCAATCACCGCACCATGACACTATCCGCTTTGGGCGACACTGACTTCCCGCACGGTTTTAGGTCACATCACAAGGATGCGTCTGGGTGGGAAAATCACCCTTAATTCTTGAGGGTTCTGGGGAAACGTCATGCCAAACCTCGCCATTTTAACACAGTCGAGAGGTCCTCTCAATGTCGATGGGTTCCCACTGCCTAACCCTGTGAAAGGGTAATCCACTGTAGGGAGACCCAAATCTACTCTGGCCATCCCTGCTAGATGGTACTGCACTGGCCATCCCTACTGGATGGTACACCACTGGCCATCCCTGCTGGATGGTACCTCACTGGCCATCCCTGCTAGATGGTACCTCACTGGCCATCCCTGCTGGATGGTACACCACAAGTAACTGAAACACATAGTGGGAAACACGTCATGATAGACAGCAGAAGGAATATATGATCTCGATACACAGCTAGGATGTCTGCACCCAGGGCTCACTGGAGGCTCTGTACCCTACTGGAAACAACCTCTGGGGTAGAGGATCGGTGCCCGCATAATGTGTTGGTCACACCAATAACCAAAATAACCTTACCAAGGAACACATAGGGACGTGACGATCTCCCCAAGCCTCTCCAGGCAATACATGCTCCAATCCACCAAGTCTACTATCGAAGAAGACTGAGACAACACAATCCAAAAATTGGGGGCACACCCACACTATATGAACACACAGAGTCATAAAAATATTGCAGTCCGGTGAAAGGGACACAACACTGAAAACCCCCTCAACTGAAAGAATAGGGGAACAAAAATAACTCTTCCAGTCAAACCATCGAGAACAGGAGGACCCTCCACGTCATGAGAGGTCAAAGGTAGGTAGAGTAGAATACGTCACACACATGGGGCCCACAGGACATGTTTCCCAAACTCATGTCCAAACCAAGTTCACAAACGTTCTCAGGTACAAACTAAAAAATTTACCTCTACGAATTCCCGTATACTCCCAGAGTTTACCACATTTCTAGCCCAAAGGCTATCATGCACACGTCACCCAACATCAATACGAAGGGTGAAAACACCATTTCGCTAACCTTTTTCCTCCATGACCCTAGCTTGGCCAACCACATCACATTAAACATTTACTTCACTCACACGAGAGTGAACACGATTACACTCCAAGGGTCCCCTACAAACACCGCAGGAAGAACCACAACTGGAACACCTTTCATGCTTCCACATTTAATAAGATCATGTAACAGGCTCCGCTAACATGAACTAATTACATAATTGTAATCCTCGAAGAAAAACATGCAATATAGACTACTTACTGGCCCCAAACGGATATCCAAAAGAAAATTATCCAACACCGCCTTCTGCCTAAACAACGTCCCATGATCCCGAGTCTTAGTCCTGAAAAGACTCGGGCGCATCACACCATTCCGATCTCCTCGGAAATATATGTTAAATAGACTGCTCACTTTTATTGAACGGATTTCTAAAGAAAAAGAAGCACCTAGCCATTGTTGGACATGAGCGGTGCTACGTGGGACCTGCATCCTAGTCCCGCAGTGCTACGAAAGGATCGCACCGTTACAATCCTCTCGAAAAATTATACAAGATTGACTAATCACTTCTCCAAAATGGAAACAGGATTATAAAGATGAAAATCACCGCCAAATCCCAAAACGGCCCTCATGGGGCCTGCAACACAGTGCAGAATTAAAGAGGGAAGATTGTGCCATTGAAATTCCCTCTAAAAACACCCAGAATCGACTGATCGCATGCCCCAAATGGATGTCTGATGAAAACGTTACGAAACACAGCTCGTATCTTAAAAGATGGGTCATGGGGCCATGTCTCAACTCCAGCTTCGATGCCAGAAAACCCTATAGAAAACTCCACCTCAACGTTAGGGTCACAACACCTCTTACAACGCTCAAACCGAACATCGGATGTGTCAGTGCCATCCAAAATAAAAACTCCTAGAAAAACGTGAATCCACTTAATGGGCGTGTCACGCCACTGAGGCCCCCATATTTGGAGTTAAAACCCCCAAAACCATCTAATATTCCATGCCTCGATCCAAGGATCACACTGACGCATAAGACATGTGAAACAGACTCCCTTAGTGAATGTTATGAGTGTCCGAGGTCGAGGGGACGAACCCCCTAGGGCTGGAACGCCCTGGTCTGGCCCGCGGCTCAGCCGCGTGCCCGGCCGTGGACCCACGGTCCACCATGAACCGACCGACCACGAGGGTCTGGTCTTGGTATTACAAGGATATCCGCCGACCGTGGGTCTCAGTCTCCAACGCGGGGTCGCACGCCGCGACCCCCTCACCGTCGTGCCTTGGTGCCTTCGACCTCGCACGCCGCCGACGCCCGCCCACCAGCCGCTGCCCGCTCGCGCTGACGCCCTCGACCCTGGCCACAACCACCGGTTGTCGTCCCAGCTCTCCTGCAGCACCATGCCACCACCTGATCTGAGGCCACCGCCACCAAGGAGACCTGCGCCATCGACGTTTTCTCACCGGGGAACCCAAAAACACCACGGACTTCGGCTCACAGCAGCGGACACCTCTGAACTCCAAATTTAAATCTGAAACATGCATTAGGGAGCTCAGAAAATATAATAGGCAAGTATGGTCTTTTCTAGAAGATCAAACAACATTTTGATGCTATAATTGGGATTAAAATATGGGTTTGTGATTTAAAAAATGAAAACAACGACCGCCTACCTGCGAGGGCGTAGCCCAGAGCTTCGCCGCACGTGCCGCTACCGCACCCACCGCTCGACGCTGCCTTTATCGGTTGAGGGAGGTGGAGGAGGATGGAAGTGGAGAGGAGTTTGAGGGTGAGGGGGTTTCTCCAGGGGGGATCTAGAGGGGAGGAAGGGGATGAAGGGTGTTAAAAATAAAATAAAAACCCTTAAAAAACAGAACTCAAAATTAAACCCGCATCCAAAACACCTGACACAGTCGAACATAGGTCACGCCTATGGTAAAAACCACCTCCCGAGCACAACAGTGGTCTCAGAATTTTAATCTGAGACCCCGTCCAAAGGTTATAAAATTTAACGCCAAAAGCATCTAAATAACGAAAATTCCCCTAGTGTCATTTTTCACAGGAGGCCCGGGCCCGCAAAAATTATACCCCTCCTAGGGTAAAAGGAACGCTCCGAACTCAACAGTGCTCTCAGTATTCCAATCCGAAAAACCCTTCATTATATACTTGAGTTTAATCACTAAACAAATAAATTAACTGTTTTATTTATCCGTTTAACGTTCCTCTAACAGGCGAGGGGTCCCAACGCCCTACGCCAACATGTTCTATGACGTTCGTAAGGTAAACACCAAATTTTGGACCCATCTGTACTCAAAGATTTAGGATCTGAATTACCATTTAAGAGTTATTCCATTTATTTGGTGTGCCCAGTGTGAACGCACATAAAATGTAATTCCGGACACACCGGGGATCGGAATCGCATGTCGTCTGAAGGCATTGCTCTGGAATGACATCATGAAAATTAAAAAGTCTTTTATAGTAAAAACCGGGTTCTTACAGGTATTTCACTAGTTATAGGTGATCAAGGATCTCAAATGGGCCTATGTTTTTTGGAAAAAGATTTCCCTAGTTCCAAAATATTATAACTTTCTTCCCTGGAGATGTGTGAGGGAATACCTTGTCTCCAGTATCAAACTCTATATCTCATCAATGATTCTCACAATATATATTCAATTGGGTTTTGAGAATCTCCGATGCTCTTCAAAATAATCTTAACCATGTGCATAATTTAATTAACAATTTCAGGACCAAGAATTTTTTGTTCCCCAACAACATCCCAACATGTAGGTGTTCTGCGCTTCTTACAAAGGGTTTCAAAGAGTGCTATTTTGATTCTCAAGTGGAAACTGTAGTTATAGGAGAAATCGACCAGATGAAGATATTGTTCCCATCCTCCTTTGAATTCAATTGAGAATCCACCCAACATTTCCTCATGTGTATGCATAGTTTGATTTGATCATCCATCAGTTTTAGGGTGATAATCTTTACTAAGGTTTTACTTAATGTTTAGAGTATTGTGGAGATTTTTAGATAACATTGATGTGAATAGAGGATATCTATAGGATACAATCAATAGTGGTACTCCATGAATCCTTACCACTTTTGTGATGTATATCCATGTAAATTATACATTTAGAAATCCTCTCAAAACATAATTAAGTGAACAGAAATTGTAATACAATCTACCACAACCAATATATAATTATCCACTCGTAATGTCTTCATAAGAAGAATGAAAAAGTACGTGGTGATTTTTCGCAATTCAATGTTTGTATGGGTAATGTTTTTATCATCTCCTTTTATTTTTTTCATTTCTGCTTTCACTTTACCAAATAAAAGACTTATTAATGTATATTTTGTTATATACTTCTTTCTATTGTCCCCTAATAGTGTTCTCAGAGAACTCAACATTGCTTTGTGCTTCTTGGTTAGATAGAGATGGTAGAGTTATATGCATCATCAAACTTTTCCTTATTTAACTCAAGATTTGATAGAACACATAATATTGAACCAAATCACACAACCCCTTCTTTATTAACATTGAACACCATGGATTTCCATTTTCTTATAATTGACACTTTCTTCTGAATTCCTATATCATTTCTTTGAGAATATATTATCATATCTATAAGGGATTGCAGAGAAATCATTTTTTAATGGATTAATGATGTTCCTTCCCCTATGATTTCCGTATAAATTCTTTAAAAATTTAATAAGATCGTATCCCTATAAATTTTCTTCAATGATCAAATTGCGGGATATGTTATACATAAAACATTAACCACTTTATTAGATTTAGTAGGATAGCAGTGAATTGAGAATTCATAGTCCATGATCAGGTATAATGGTATCCGTAGTCAAATATTCATCTCATTCTATGAGAATATATACTTGATGCTTTTGTGATCCATATATATTTCAAACTTATCCCTTAATAGATAATTCCGCTATATTATATAATAAAATATCATTGAAACCAACTCTATATAATGCACTTGGTAGTTCTTTTAATGATATTTCAGCTTCTATGAAGCATAGGTTTTGAGTTTTTAATTATGCGTTAACACACAACCCAATCCCTTCTTTAAAGCATTGCTGAATACTATAATATGTTCTCCACTTGTGGGTACTAGGAGCATCTGGGATATGATAAGACTCCATTTCTAATATATGGATCTATCTTCATATTCAATAATCCCAGAAAACATGATTCCCTTTCATGTTATATTGGTTAAATGGTTTGAAAATTATGAGAAATTTCTCACAAATTGACAATCATACCCATAAAAACAAAGGAAAATATTTTTATCTATCATAGATATTGGACTCTTAAACCCTTCAACTACACCTATCTTTGAATCATTCATAAATATTACATTTTTTGGGGATGATATTCCCTAATAATGATACTTACTTAAAATAGAAATTACATTTGTTGTATATGTCATAATGTTTCTCCTATTGCAAGGTCTTTAGCATAGTGCCCAGATGATCCTCATTATCTTCCTTGGTTTGGGAGTATATTAAAATAGCATCAATAAAGAAAAATAATTTTTTTTGATTTAATATATAAATACTATAGTCATCAAGTCCATGATGATTTTTGGATAATTAGGGAGTTTAAATGGAATTATTGTGAGCTCATAGTATCCATACCTTGTATGAACAAAATTCATTGGGATACCCTCCCTCTCCACCCTAACATGGTAGTATCTTGACCATTGATCCTCCTTATGTAACACCCCATGATTTCAAAGTGTGTTATCTCTTCAAAGTAATTCAATAACATGCACTACATGCAGCACTGAGTTCGAGCACACCATGACTTTCCAAACTAGCCATTAGAAAAGTAGTTATGATTAATACTAAATGAATTTTCTAATTTTATATACTCCATATAATTTTAGAATCCATATTATGTGTTTCTTATATATAATATAAGAACAAATTCATTATTTTCATATAAAAGATGTATTTTTTTTAAAATGAAATTTTACAGCCTTTTAATGGAGAAATGTTTTAAAAAAAATATTTCACATGTTTATATATTCAATTAAATTAAATTAAATTCTTTTCTAGAATTGGGATATAAAAATTTAGTTTGGATAAATATTTGGTGCTTTTATGATAACATTCATATATTGATTAATATTGAAAAATACTAAAATTTTAATTGAAAACATCTTTTTTAATTGAAAATATTTATAGTGTAAAATTATACATTTGAATGGTTAGGAAGTATAATTAGTTTATATTTTTATCATTTGATACAATTTAGGTCAATATATGTAATTTCACAATTATATTTGACATAAATACATGTAAATATTTGGATAGTTTTTACTTTTTTAAAAACCTGCCTTTTGGTTTTGACAATGGTGATTAATTTTAAATTACTTAATGAAACATCTATGTTTTGAATATGGTAAAAAATAATTAATTTTTTAATTAGGAATATCAAAGTTATCATAGATTTAATTTTTGGTATTTTTCTGAATACTTTTAATTTTTGATGAATAGTGAAAACACTACGTTATTATTTAAAACCAACTTTTTATTTAAATAATTATTTATTTTATTTAAGTTTATTTCAAGCCATAATTGATATATAATACCTATATAAGTTAAATTTAATTAATTGTAGTAATTTTATAATAAAATTAGGTGTATAAAACTTTATTAAGCTTTTTAACACCTTTCACCCACATTCTAGGCACATCTGCAAATTTGTATAAAACATAATTTCACAGCATCTGTTAATTGAATTTCAAAATTTTGGGATACATTTTTGAAATAAATAAATAAAATTTGGATCAATAAGATAAATATAATTTTTTTGAATAGTAACTTTTGACTTTTATTTACCACGGTTAAAAGTAAATAGAGTAATTAAAGGTAAAAAATGATATTATAATTACCCTAACACATCTTCTAATTCTATGGGATAAATGTATTTCGACCAAAATGGACCTTAGAAATAAAATATGATCCTTTTGGTCCACTTATATTAGATTAGGAAAAATATTATTATTTTATTTAAAAAAGAGTTAAAACTGTTAAATTCAATGTTTAATAACTAAAACCATTTTTAATATAGGAATATACATAAGATAAGTTCAAATATAAATATTCATTATAAAGATAAAAAATATTTCCTACGTAATGGAAGTTTATTTATAATTATTATACATTAAATATTGAAATTTATTTATGACACAATGATGATGTTGTAATTACATTAATAATGAACAATTAAAATAATTGACATTTTAAATATCCAAATAAATGTAAATTGAATGTTTTGATTAATTAAACTATTTTTATAGGTTAATTTGACATTATAGTGTTTATTAAATGAATTTTTTTATATGTAATCATGCTATTATGACTCTCAAAAAAATAATATACCAAATAGTTTCAAAATTGACATAAATGTGTTTTTAAAACAAATACTATATTATTGAATTATATAATAGTCCTAAAAATTTAAATATTGGAAAAGGGAATCTTATAATGATATATATGACATTTATGAACCACTTGGGGTTATCCTGTCATTTTATAGTATGTTTATTAACCATGTAATATAAAAATAAAAGAAGACATTTTAAAAGTTAAACAATTTAACTAAGAGTTAAATCTAAACGATAAGGATCAAATGGTAACCTAAACGTGTTTAAGACCAATTGGTTGAAAGAGGATCGACCCATAAACACCTAAAGCTAGAATTAAATTAATTTTGAGCCATTATAATAGAAAATTAATTTATAATAAAATAATATTTATTACTTTTCCTAAAGTGACCCTCACCTCTCTTATAAAAGGGTACTTTCCCTTATATGAAACTCACAGCTCCAAATCCATTTGTTTCAGCCAAAACCTACCCATATCTCCTCCCAAAATCCCTAATTTCAACCTAGAGTCCTTAACATGAGCATAAAGCCAACCTAAAGAGCCATTTATTTCAAATCAATAGGAAACACCCGAAGAAGAGGTGATTTTTTTATCGCCCATTTGAAAGTTCTTTTCTTCTTCCACTTTCTCTTTCTTTGTTATTTATATTCCAAAATAATAACTACAATACCTTCTACGTACTGTTATATTATTATAAATATGGTACAACCATATTCATTATTCTATCTATCCTATGAATGAAAAAGTCACCATGCCAGTATACATACGACATACCATCTTCACGTCATAGTGTAATTTGATATTCAACATTATTATATTTGGATGAATATAATGATGATTAATATGAACATAAATATTGAAAATAACATTCTAATGTTTCTTTATAATTTATATATCATCCAATTCCACAACTTTTAATCATTAAGGAAATGATATCATCCCTCGTGTGTATGCACGACTTACTGTCTCCACGACAAGATTAGATTCACTTCCACGTTCACTATTCAATGATGATTATAAAAATAAATATTATTAATAAGTATCTAATATATGAATATATATATATATATACACACATTTATCTCATTCACTTACTTCAATTCAATACAATTTGAAAAAAGTAACATCATTTATGCATACGTACGGTCTACCGTCTCAATAAATGGTTTTATCCAGTTTATATATCTATCTATTATACATTTTTTTATTCAAAATATATTTTATATATAAATCATGTTTTATATTATGGAAGTATTTAAATCATGATCTAAATGATACAATCAAGAATAACAAGTTAAATCAATACGATAAAGAAAATGATTATTACCAAAAATGTTAATTTAAATTGGAAATAATTATTAAATGGGTAGTATAATTTCATAAATGAATCATATATGATATAATAAATATGAATATGGTTCTGGAATAATTTAATAACATACTATGGTCATTATAAAGGAGGTTAAATATACCCTCAACCAAAGGAAAGTACAAGGTTAGGTTTAATTCCTCAGTCTCACTGTTATCCGATATTGTTTATATGTAAGTATTTTTTAGGAAATATTAATTATCCATGCCAATGTTTCATAAAAGACTCTTTAAAATGATTATTTAAATGTACTCTTTAACTAAAACATCATTTTAAATTTTTTAAATTGTTAATCTTTTAAATCTTTTTGATTAATATCCATGTTTTTAAAATTATATTAAGTATTTATTTATATAGACATGAATGTTTTAAAATGTTAATTCCTTTAAAAATTTTCAAAGTGGAATGGAACAATTTGATTAAAAATATATTTTAAACTTATTCTTTTTTAAATTTTGATACATTATGAAAAATAGATATTTTTCTCAAAGGGTTTTATTGATTATTTTCAACTATGTCAACATACTTTTTGGTTATTATTCTTGATTGAGGTTGATTTATTATAAATAAAATCATTAATATTGAATCAAATGAGTTATGATATGTTTGATTGTGAATGTGCTATTTTTATACCATTCATGGTTTATAGTTTATGTATTTTCATTTAGTATTCTAGTTTTAATATGAATGTTTATGTTATGTTTCAACATTTTCATATGAGAAATACAGTGGACATAGTAAGTGATCGTTGGAGCACATTGTATCCCCTCGATGCATCAGTAGGTCTCATGAGACAAATTAGTTTCTTGTCACAACTCCTTGAAAAAAAAATTTATTTGTAGTCTTGGCACAATGCCTTGACTATGTGGTATTGATGTCTGGAGTTAGGCATTCTCTCATTATGTAATTAATTATTACATGTGATTATTTGACTAGTAGAATATCCAGGTGCATGTTTTTATTGTAATGTTTTATTGATTTTCCCCATATTATTTTAAAGATTATGTTTAAAAATGTGTTGTTTATATTACACATCCCGCCTTAAAAGTTTATAGCTTCTGCTAAATTATTTACCCTTTCTGAGCATCTGAGCTCTCAAATTTATTATGTTGTGTTTTCACATGATTCTATGAAGTTTATTATGTTTTATATATAGGGTTAATCTAAAGGAATAATGGAATTATGAATAGATTATTTTTGTCATGTTTTATGTTTGAATGTGTAATGTAACGTTCAATTTTGTATTCTATCTTCCAAGACTACTAAACTCATTTGTATTTCGGGACTTGATTCCTTATAATAATGCCAATATTATGTAATAATGCACTGACTCTGGGTAACTAGGGTTGGGGATTTACAATTTGTACCTGAGTAATTTTAGTAACAACCTTGGAAATATATTCAGAAAAAATATGATTTTGAAACATTACTTTAAGATAGACTGTGAGGATTAGTATAGAAGAACATCAAAGAATTTTGGTAATTTAGAGATTTTGTGAATTTTCCAGAGATACATCTATGTCTGGATATGAGTAGGTCGAGGAAACTCTGGCAGATATGTACCTAAGAGTAATAAAACTGACAAGGAGTTTCGGGCTGTACCCAAGGTATCCTGGTACACGAAAATGGGCCTTCATGCACTCTTGGTTACGAGACTCCTGGGGGATATTCTTAGGATAATTCACATTTTCATTATAAACTACTATAAAAAATTTATGAGTAAATACATCATCAAAGAAAAAAAATTATGAGTATATATTTTATTAATAAATTGTTCAATTTATGTTATGTATTTTAAAAGTTTGGAATTATGCATTGTGATTCGTAAACTATCCTAGTGTATGGAACTATTTTGAAATGTTTCCCAGTAGAAGGAATGAAAACTCCAGTAATACGGATTATCCGAAGAGTAAGTAGCATCATATATTTCATGGTAATAAGCCAACAGTTATAAGGGAAATAGTCTCCCATGTATTCTCATCATGTGAGAAAATAGTATCATGTGTTAACAACATATGTAACGAATTATCTAAGTCATATGGATTTTAAGGGAATCTAGAGAACAAGAGGATGATAGAGAGAAATATGGATAAAGGGAAGAAGGGAAAGAAGGATTTTCTAATATGTGATAACTATGGAAAGAATCACCCTAGGAAGTGAATGAAAGGAATGAGAGTATTTAATAAGTGTTGAGAACAAGGAAACCAAGTTATTGATTGCAAGGGTATGAAAAAGGTTACAAATTTATATTTCTTCATCTACAAAGAGTTGGGACACTATGTAAATCAATGCCCCAATCAACAGAGTATACCTCAAATGATGTTGTTGGATAATAATCATGTTACGATACTACCACAGATGAAGAGTAATGACTAGTGTTCTTATGTTGTTTTTAAAAAATTATATCATTTTATTGTAGTATCATTGATGTACTGGTTATAAGAATTATTAAGTATATAAGGATTGTACTGAAGTAATATTTCATTAAGGATTTGAGATTATATGATTCTAAGAAATTCGACTCAATAAAAAGTTAAATTTTTAAAAAAATATATGGTTTAAGGAAGGATAAACTATAATATGGTTCTGATACTAAGGTAGTGATTTTTTAATACAATATGATTGGATTTGAAAAATTATAATCGATATGCTTGACTACTTTGAAACTAATTAATTGTTTTTTTATTACATTCCTATTGGATTATACAGTATTTTTGGGTATAAGGGGTATATCTATTATTCTATAAGGAATAAGAGAGAATGAATTTAATCAATAAGGTTATATGATAATTCAGGGTGTTACCTTGTTTAAAAAATATAGATGATAAAGGTATTCACATGTTATTATGTGGAAAAAAAGATCTTCATTGTGTTTACCAGCCCTATAAAGTTTGGACTGTGAGTTTGGACATAAGTATTTTGGATAATTTTAAAAGTTGTAATGGATTAATTTTGACATTGGATACTATTTTTCAGGCTAAATAATTTCTTAAGATTATTTTTGGATTATTATATAAAGGACTACCTAGAGGTTGGGTGACAACACATCGCTTCCGGTAAGGCTGTGAGATTTGAACCCACAACAGAAGGACATAAACGGTGCATCAATTACCACTATCCTATGTGATGTCTTGGTTTGTATAATGTAGTTTTTTAAATATTCTGACACATGGATTATAAATTCATTATTTTGGGAACCCTATATGAATATGAAAAATATATATTTTTTTGAATTCTATTATCTTTTGGAGTGAAATATGAGTTTTTGGTAGAGATTATTTTGAGGATGAAACTCTAATTGTCAAGTATATGTTTTTTCCTCTTATTCTATGAATAAATTAATTCTTAAACATTAAGGAAGGGATCATAAATCAAAAAATGTGTTATCTTAATTCCTTATGTTTGTTTGAGTCGATGATATTTTAAATCATCATAGAATAATGGCTTTAAGGACCTGAATTTTACATTTGTTTTTGATTTATGACCTCAATCAATCTCTCTAAATATTAATGTTATTTGTCCAATTATGTGTCTCTAATTTCTACTAATGTTCTCCTAATCAAGATCACAATTTGGTTGTGACTTTTTCATTTCCTTTTCCCTCTTATTAAGACTTAATTTTAGTAACCCAATTTTCTCAACGGGTTTTCCAAAAAGGTATTTTTCTATTTTTAACCTTTTATTTTCAAAGAACAATTTCAAATTGGGGGGACTAAATATATTTAAGGAGGGGAGAATGTAACACCCCAGGATTTCATAGTACAGTATATCTTCAAAGTAATTCAATAACTTGTGCTACATGCAACACCAAGTTCAAGCGCCCCACGACTTACAAAACTAGTCGTTCAAAAAATATTTATGAATAGTATTAACTAAATTTTGATATTTATATACACTATATAATTTTAGAATCAATATTATGTGTTTCTTAGATATATAATAAGAACACATTCATTTTTTTGATAAAAGAATTATTTTTCAAAACATACAATTTTACAGCCTTTTAATGATGGACCATATTTAAAACTATTATATGAAACATTTATATATTCAATTTAGTGAAATTAAATTCTACTCTAGAAGTGGGACATAAAAATTTAGTTTGGATAAATTTTTGGTACTTTTCTAAAACAATTCATATTTTGTTGAATAGTGAAAAATACTAAATTTAAATTGAAAACGACTTCTTTACTAAAAATAATTTGTAGTGTTAAATTTTTAATTTTAATGGTTTTGAAGTATAATTAGATTATATTTTTATCATTTAACAAAATTAAGGTCATTATAATTAATTTCACATTTAAATTTGACATAAACACGTGTCAATCTTTGGATAGTTTTTATTTTAAAAAAATGTCTTTTAGTTTTGATAACGAGAATTAATTTTAAATTAATTAATGAAAATTCTTTGTTTTTAATTTCGTAAAATAAATTTTTTTTTTAATTTGTAATATCAAAATTATATTAGGGTTAATTTTTGGTTTTTTACAAAAAACATTCAATTTTTGATGAATATTAAAAATCATTACATTTTTGTTTAAAACTAACTTTTTATTTAAATAATTATATTTTTATTTAAATTTATTTTAAGTAAAAATAGATATATAATACCTATATAAGTTCAATTAAATTCATTGGAATCATTTTATAAAAAAATTATATGTATAAAATTTTATTTAACTTTTTAACTTCTTTTACCCACATTCTAGGCACATTTGCAAATTTGCATAAAAAGTAATTTTACCATTTTGGTGAATTGAATATAAAAATTCCAAGAGACACAGTTATAATTATTAAGTAATATCTGGTTCAATAAGATGAAAATAATTTTTGGTGAATAGTATCTTTTGACTTTTATTTACCACTGTTAAAAGTAAATAGGGTAACTCAAGGTAAAAAATAATATTATAATTACCCTTACACATGTTCTAATTCTATTGTATAAGTTTCATTCGACCAAAATCAACCGTATAAATAAAAAATGATCATTTTGGTCCACTTGGATTAGATAAGGGCATTTATTATTATTTTATTTAAAGAAGCGTTAAAAGTGTTAAATTCAATGTTTAACAACTAAACCATTTTTAATATAGAGTTATACATAAAATAAATTCGACTATAAATATTCATTAGAAATATAAAAATATTTCCTACATACTGGTATTTTAGTTATAATTTTTAGACATTAAATAATGAAATTTATTTATGACAAAATGATGATGGAGTAATTACCATATTGATGAAAGAATAAAATAATTGATATTATAGTTATCCAAATAAATGTAAATTGGAACTTTTGATGAATTCCTATAATTTTCTAGGTTAATATGATATTTTAGGTTTGAATTAATGAATTTTTTTGAGGTAATCAAGCTGTTATGACTTTAAGAAAAACAAAATACAAAATTGTGTCAAAATTGACATAAATGTGTTTTTAAAACAAATAATATATTATTAAATTATATAATAGTCATAAAAATATATGGTTTATATAAAGGACTCTTATAATGATATATATATATGTATTTATTGAACCACTTGGGGTTCTCTTGTCATTTTATTGTTAGTTTATTAACCATGTAATATAAAAATACAAGAAGACATTGTAAAAGACAAACAATTTTACTAAGAGTTAAATCTAAAATATAAGGTTAAAATGGTAACCTAAACGTTTCTAAAACCTTTTGGTTAGACATATTTTGACCAATAATCACCTAAGGCTCGAAATAAATTCATTTGGATCCATTATAAATTGAAAATGATTATATAATAAAATAATATTTCTAACTTTTCCTAAAGGGACCCTCACCTCACTTAAAAAATGGCACTTCCATTTCTCTCAAAATTACACCTCCAAGGAGATTTGGCCCTGCCAACTATTTCCCAAATATCCTCCCAACATCTATCACATAATCCTAGAGGCCTTCCACTGAGCATAAATCCAACCTATAGATCCATTTTTTTCAAATAAAAAGGAAACACCCGAAAAAGAGGTAATTATTTTATCACCACTTTCAAAGTTATTTTATTCTTCCACATTCTATTTCGTTGTTATTTACATAAAAAAATAATAAATCCAGTACCTTATATATACTGTGATATTATTATAAATATGGAACATCCATATTCATTATTCTATACATCCTATGAATGATAAAGTCACCATGCATGTGTACGTACAGTTTACTGTCTCCAAGTCGTGGTGTAATTTTTTATTCAACACTATGTTATTTGGATGGATATAATGATTAGTAATATGTATATAAATAATGAAAATAACATTCTAAGGTTTCTATATAATTAATATACCATCCTATTCCACAACTTTTAATCATTATGGAAATTATATCGTCGCCTGTGTGTATGTACAGTTTTCCGTCTCCACGACACGATTAGATTATTTTCCACGTTCACCATTCAACGATTATTATAAAAATAAATATTATTAAAAATTATGTAATATATGAAATAAAATATATATATTTATATATATATTTAAATTTATCTCATTCACTTACTTCCATTCAATATGATATGAAAACAGTAGCATCGTTTATGCGTACGTATGGTCTACTGTCTCCATAAATAGTGTTTTCCATTTCATATATCTATATATTATACAAATTTATATTTTAAATATTTATTATATATAAATAATGTTTTATATTCTGGATGTATTTAATTCATTTTCTGAAAGATACGATCAAGAATAACAAGTTAAAACACGCACAATATTGAAATCGATTATTACCCAAAATGTCAATTTAAAATAGAAACCATTATTAAATGGGTAGTATAAAGTCATTAATTAATCATGTATGATATAATAAATATTAATATGGTTATGTTATAATTTAATAATGTACTACGATCATTATATAAAAGGTTAAATTTACCCTCGACCAAATGGAAGTGTATGTTAAGGGTTAATTCCTCAATCTCATTATTATCCGAGATTGTTAATGTGTAATTATATTCTGGGACATATTTATTATCCATGACGATTATTCGTAAAATAATTTTCAAGAAGATTATTTTAATGTAATATTTATCTAAAACATAATTTCTAATGTTTTAAATATTTATTCTTCTAAATATTTCTCATTAATGTCAATGTTTTCAAAATGGTTTTACAGATTTATTTATATGGACATGAATGTTTTAAAATGTAAATTCCTTTACAAAGTTTGAAAGTGGTATGGGACACTTTGATTAAAAAATAAATTTTAAACGTCTTTATTTACAAATTGTGAGACTTTTAAATGATTTCATTTAAAAAAGATACTTCTCTAAAAGAGTTTTACTGATTGTTTTCAACTACATCAACATCCTTTTTGGATATTATTCTTGTTTGAGGTTGATTTATTATAAATAAAATCTTCAATACTATATTGAATGAGTTATGATATGTTTTACTGTGAATGTGCTATTTTTATACTATTTATGGTTTATGGTTGATGTATTCACATTTCATATTCTTGTTTTAATACGAATGCATATGTTATGTTTCAACATTTTTTTAATAAGAATGCTGTGGACTTAGTAAGTGATGGGTGGGGACCACTATATCCCCTTGATACATCGGTAGGTATCATGAGAAAAATTAGTGAATTGGCATAAGGCCTTGACAAAAAATTTATTTGTAGTCTTAGAACGAGGCCTTGACTATGTTGCAATGATGTCCGACATTAGGCATTCCCTCATTACGAAATTAATTTATACATGTTATTATTCGACTAGAAGAATATCCATTTGAATGTTTATATGGTAATTTTTGATATATTTTCTAGATATTATGTCTATGTTTATTTTTAAAATGTTTTTGTTTTTATTACACATCATGCCTTAAAATTTTATAGATTTCGTTAAATTATTTACCCATACTGAGCATCTGATCTCACCCCTTTCTTATGTTTTGTTCTCCCTGGATTCCCAGCTATGTATTATGATATATATGCAGGGTTAATCTAGAGGAATAAAGGTGTTATCAATGGATTATTTATGTTGTGTTTTTTTGAATGTGTAATATAACTTTCATTTATGTAATCATTCTTCCAAGACTGCTAAACTAATCATTCCTTTGGGACTTGATTCCTTGTAATCATGCCAATGTTATGAAATAATGCACCAAAACTTAGTAACTGGGGTTGGGGTGTTACATCTTAGGGAAGTATTATTCTCAATATAGCTAATTGAATAAGTTATTTATCTGTGGAATATGATACTTGTTATTTATCATGATCTTTTTATGTTCATGATAATCAATGAAATGGCACATCGACCCATCTTTCCTCTTGATGAAGAGGATTTCTTATGCACTTGGGAATGTGAACCATTTATCTATGTTCTCATATAGTGGATTATTTGTCTCCTCAAATTTTACAACATCCATTCTATATGGATTCATAGATAATGGTAATGCCCTAGTTATAAGATCTATTCAAATTTAACCTCTACGCTAGGAGGAAGACCCGGAAATTAAATGAAAAACATATCAATGTATCCCCTCATAATAGGCATGTCATTGAGGAGGGTAATTTACCTAGACACAATCATTTAAGAAAGATATGTTTTATCCTAGGTAAAAAATATCCATGCTTTTGATTTTGGTGATAAAGAATATTTTCCTCCTTCAATGCACTTCTATAGAATCAGGGGTCAATTCAAAATATAGAAAGAGATTTCATTCTCCCAGATTCTTATGTTGAATCTATATAGGGAAATCCAATCCATGCCCAAAATTTTAAAATTTTCACTAAAGAGAGAATGATAAGGTTCACTGAGAAGTTTATCCCATAATTTTTTATAGGGGAGGAGTTATAAATATGGGATGAAATAATATACCCATTTCAAATTTTCACTGATAAATCCTCTTAAAAGATTTGTGGAAGTTTTTTAAAAATTCTACTAAACATTTGTGATATGATGGATTTCATAGAACTAGAATCGAATACTTTGTTCACTATTCTTGAATACAAAAATAGAGTAACTGTCGAAACTTAGATGTTGGGATCCACCTAAGATGTTTTGATGGAAAAATATATCCCTTTATTCAATGGAGGTCGTTGGTTGTATCTGAAAACCCTTGAATTAGTGGATTGGTTTGCAAAGTTCAATTGTCCCTTGTAGTTTAAGAAATGAATAATTAATTGAGGGTTTTCCAAATAATTCTATTCCTCTATCCCATTAGTGGGTTTCTCAAGTCAGTAATCACTAATTAGGTTCCCTCGATTCCCACACCAATATAATTTCCTCATCCCCCTTAGGGAATTTTCAGCCTTCTTCTTTCCATTTCTTTTACAAGTGTAATGTTGAAATTTCTTAGGACCATTAGAATTATCCATAATACCACAATAGTTAAATCCACTCTCCACTTCTTATTGATGTGATGAAATTGATATTTTTCGATCTCCATTTCTATTTTGAGGAAACATCGGAAAATCTTCAAATAGTTATCAAAGTCATAGATCATGAGGTATTATTGTATTTGTTCCCACCAAAGAGGTGGTCAACCTAGAATTGAAGGGTAATGAAAAATCTATAGGTATATTATGCATGAATTTTGATGTTTTCCACAAATTACCTAATAGATTCATTGAATTTTTTATTGAGGGTAAGGAAATACATTTTCATTTTAGGATAGACATAGAGAGGAAAATATTTATCGAAACAATTTTAAAAAATTCCCTCCACCCATCTCATTGATCTCTTCCTCAAGCTTAATATTCTTGACCAGTGTCATCTACTAGTCAAATTATCTATCCATATGAAAATAAACATGTAGAAACTTATATCGTCTGTAACATTCATGGATTGAGGATATCTTATCATTGGAATTGATCCATTGTTCTGTGATTAAGGGATTAGATGATCCATTAAAAGTCAAAGTCCTTTGATGCATAATGGACTCAATCACAGGTTTATCTATCTTAGGGGAATTTGGAAACTTTTCCTAATTAATGTTTCCATTCATAACATGAGTCAACTGATAGAGTATCGTCAAAAGTTTCCTGATTTATACTCCCATCATATTGTGTATTCTGTCTGTGCAGTCATCACATTTCTCATAATATTGATTTTTTACCTGATTAATCGTATTTTTTTCCATTTTCTTGAATAAAAAGAAAATTAGTAATTATTATTTTTAATATATTAGACACATAAATGATAATTCAATTTCACTTTTGGGAAAATATATAAATTACATGCATTTAGTCTGCTTGTGAATTTCATGGCTTCAATGTATGTTATCTATGATATATATTATAACATATAATATTATTGTCAATTTTTATTCCCTTAATAATGGTTCATAAGGATATTATGAATTTATAAAAGCATATATCCAAGGAGAGTCAAATCAGGTGTGTAGTAAGGTCCATTGATTGGTACCGGGTTATGTCAAGTCAGGACAGATTAACATTTTTGAATTTATAACACCTACGAACGTCTGTGTCATAACCAAGTCTACATATAGTTTCTAGACATGGAATTTTTTTTATAAACGACTAGCTATATACTTACAAAATTTTGGGGATGTTTTCTTATAATTAGACTTATCCATAAGGATTTTTCTAGAGCTTTATAATCATAATCCCTAAAAAATAACAAAACCCCCCTCTGGTATCAACCATAACAACCCTTATCTTTATTACACATTAATTCATGACTTATTACATAAAAGTACACATAATATAATCTAGAAGTTTGATAAGTCCAGTTTCATTGGGAAATAAGTACATATAATAACATCTTGAACATGGGATACAATAACATTATTGAAAAATTATATAACATGATTCTAAAATTCGATGTCTTTTAAAACTACATAGGATAATGTGGGGACATTCATAAGAAAGGGGAGAGTTATTTAGCATAGTAAGGGAATAAAAATGGAATAAGGAGGTAAATGTTAGAAAATAGGCATATCAAAGGAAAATAAAATGTCTTCGAATCATAAACATGAAAAATAAGGAATAGTATATCATGATAATCATAACATGGGAAACATGGAAACTGTAACACCCCAATCTTCAATGGTATGTTTCCCTTTGAATAATACAATGACATGTGTTGAATGAAACTTCGAGTTCAAACACACCACAACCAATCAAACTAGGAGTTATTAATAGTAATACCCAATTTTTGAAATTTTATCAATTTTACCTTTCAAACTGGACTTCATTTTTGGGTTTGGAACATCGAAATTAGCTTTGGGTTTATTTTTGGCATTTTTCTGAACACTTTTAATTTTTGATGAATGGTGAAAAACACTGAGTTATTGTTCAAAACCGACTTTTTATTTAAATAATTATTTATTTTATATAAATTTATTTTACATCAAAATAGATACATAATACCTATATAATTTTAATGTAATTAATTGGAGTATGTTTATAATAATATTAGATATATAAAAATTTAACTGAACTTTTTACCGTCTTTTACCCACCTCTTAGGAGCATTTCCAAATTGGTATAAAACATTATTTTACCACTTCTATGAATTGAATCTCCAAAATCCGAGATACACAGTTGATATCAAAAAGTAAAATGTGGTATAATAAGATAAAAATAATTTTTGGTGAATAGTAACTTTTGATTTTTATTTACCCCGGTTAAAAGTAAATATGGTAATTAAAGGTAAATGTTATATTATTATTACCATACCACATGTCCTAATTCTATTGGATAAGTTTAATTCGACCAAAAACAACCTTATGAATAAAATATGATCTTTTACGTCCACTTGGATTATATTAGGACATTTATTATTTTTTAATTCAAAGAAGAGTTAAAGGTGTTAAATTTAATGTTTAATAACTAAACCATTTTCAATATATGGTTACACATAAGATAAACTAGACTATAAAACATAATTAGAAAGATAAAAGTATTTTATAAATAATGACATTTTATTTATAATTTTTAGACATTGAATAATAAAATTTATTTATGACACAATGATGATGGAGAAATTACAATATTAATGAAAGATTAAAATAATTGATATTATAAATATCAAAATAAATCTAACTTGAGTCTTTTAAAGAATAAAACTAATTTTCTATGTTAATATGACATGTAAGGGTTGATTAAATGTATTTATTTTGATGTAATAAAGTAGTTAGGACTTTAAAAAAAAATCAATTATTAAATAATGTCAAAATTGACAGAATTGAGTTTTTTAAAACAAATACAATATTATTGGATGATATAATAATCCTAAAAATCTAAGGTCTGGAAAAAAGGCATATATAATGATAGGTGTATCATTAATGAACCACTTTTAATTCTATTAGAAGTTAATAATAAGTTTATTAACCATATAATATAAAAATAAAAAGAGGCATGGTAAATGTCAAACTATTAAACTAAGAGTTAAATCTAAAATATAAAGTTAATATAGTAACCCAAAATTGTCTAAAACCTATTGGTTGAGTGTTTTTAGACCCCTAACCACCTTATCCTCTAAATAAATCTTTTTTTATCCATTAAAAACCGAAAATGAGTTTATTATAAAATAATATTTCAATCTTTTCCTAAGGTCCCCCTCACCCCTCATAGAAAATGTTATTTTACCTTCTCTCCAATTCCCAACTTAGATGCCATTTGGCTTGTCCAAACACCAAAAATATATCCTCCCAACTGTCCTCCCTTCATCCTAGATGCCTTTATTTATTTATAAATCCAACCAACGGATCCCTTTTGATCAAATCAAAAGGAAGAACCCGAAGAAGAGGTAAATATTTCATCACCTCTTTCAAGTTTTTTTCTTCTTCCACTTCCCCTTTCTTTGTTGTTTCCATTATAAAATAATAACTCTAGTATCTTATATATAATTTTATGTTATTATAAAAATTTTACAACCATATTCATTATTCTATCCATCCAATAAATGATAAATTCACCATATGTGCGTACGTATGGATTACTGTCTCCACGTTGTGGTGTAGTTTGTTATTCAAACACGTCATTATTTGGGTGGGTATAATAATGAGTATAACTAATGTAAATAATAAATATAACATGTTAATGATTCTGTATATATGATATTCCATCCAATTACATTCTATTTCACCATCAATATAATGATATTGTCGCTTGTGCGTACGTACGGATTGTCGTCTCCACGAACTCGGTGAGATTCATTTCCCATCGTAATAATTCAAGAATAATTTTCATTTTATGATTAAAAACAATTTTTAAGAAATTAATATAATTCTTTATATGAATACAATACATCATATCCATAACAAACATGTCCTACATAATCGAGAATATAGAGGAAAATGAATCAGTTAACACCTGAAATGATGATACTACTGAAATGTCATTAACAAAGCAATATTAGAAGATAATATATGATATCATAATAATATATATGGTTCTTGTATAATTTAATAACAATTAGTTCACCATTATAAAGGTGGTTACCCTACCCTTAACCATGTAAAATTACAAGGTAAGGATTAATTTCACAATCACTTTATTATTTGAGGTTGTTTTTACGTATCTACTGGGAGTTCTTTATCATACACATCCATGTTTCATAAAAATGTATTCTAAAACATTTTTAATATTTACTAGACTCTGTGTTAAAGTTAATGAAACCCTTTTTTGTCTTTTTATGTAATGGTTTGAATGTAATCATTCTGCTGTATTTCAAACAAGCTACCTTATGAACTTTTCATCAAAATTAAGGTAAGAATGTTTTTTTATTTACAGCGGGTGCAGTTATTTTCTGCCATTATAACATCGTTGAAGCATCCCTTATGAGCTTATAATAATATTTTCAAAATAAATTTTTTCTTATATAATTATATGAATTTTAAATTATTTCAAAATAGAGGGATATATTTCCCTAAAAAATGTTTTGATTTCATCTATGTCAACATCCTTTGATGGATTTTATGCTTAATTGAATTTGATTTATTATGATACAAAACATCCATATTGTATTGATGTTTTTGTAATATGTATGAATGTGGATGTGTTATTTTCAAACCATTCATGGTTTATGGAGAAATTGTTGACAATTCATATGCTAGTTTAAATATAAATGTTTATGTTATGTTTGAAGCTTTTCATATTAGGAATGCATTGGACTTAGTAAGTGACCACTGGAGCCCGCTATAGCACCTTGATGCATTGGTAGGTCTCATGGGACAAACTAGTGTCTTGGAACAAGGCCTTGATAAAAACTTATTTGTAGTCTTTGCACACATCCATGACTATGTGGTTATGAAGTCTGGAATTATGCATTCCATCATTATGAAAGTGGCTATTGATATTTCATGTGATTATTCAACTAGTAGAATATCCAGGTGAATATGTAAAGGGAATTATTTGATTTAATCTTTTCCATATTATTCAGATGTTCATGTTTAAAAGGCTTTTGTTCTAGTCTTACATTGTCTTAAATGTTTATGCTTATTTATAATAGTTTCCGCTATATTGTTATCCTTACTAAGAATCTGAGCTCACCCCAATCTATGTTTTATTTTTCCTAGGATGATAAGAAGTATATTATGAATGAACTACAAGGATAGTCTAAGGGATATGAGTGTGGCCTATGAAGACTATGTTGTTGTAGTTTTTCATTTTATAATGTACTGTAAAACATATGAAAGTATCTAGTATTTCTATGAATACTAAACTAATAGGTCTTTCGATACTTGATCTTTTGTGATCATGCCAATGTTATATAATAATGCACCGACTCTAGGTAACTACGGTCAGGGCGTTACAGTTATTATCAGATGAATTTTAGTTAAAACCATGGATTCTAGATTTAGAAGAACTCTGAATAGAGCTCATTACCCTAAGAAACACATTGAGGATTAGTATAGAAAAACTTTCTATAATTTTGGTACTATAGAGATTTTGTGAGTTTTCCAAAAAATAAATCCCTATCTAGATACGAGCAGGTAGAGGCGGATCTAGCATTGATTTACCTTGGGGTAAAAACCTGAAAACACCACATTGAGCTAGACTCGAATGGGAACTGGTGCATGACAACAGGCTTTGCTGAACTCTTGGTTACAACAATCCAGGGAGATATGCTTAGGATAATTCTCATTTTATTTACAAACCATTATGAAGGGTTTATGATTATATACTTTCTCAAAGGAAACATTTTTATGATGATGGATTATATCGATAATCTAATCAATTTTTGTTGACTGTTTTAAAAGTTTGGAATTATGTATTTAGATTCATAAACTAATCCAGTGTATTCCATTGATTAGAAATAGTTTCTAGTGGATGGAATGGAAACCGTATTAATGCACACAATCCATGTAGGGATTTCCCTCATACTCAAGATAATTATAGTGGAGCTGGTGAAGTAACTGGTGCTGATCAACTTATCACCATACTGGGAAAACTCACTCAGGTTATGAATAATATCCTTACCCATATGGATCACCCAGATCCACAATATAGAGGATCAATTTTAGACTACTTAATGAGAAAACAACAACCAACATTCAATGGGAGTACAAATCCATTAGTAGCTGAGCAATAAATAAATTCCATAGAGAAAATATTTCATGCTTCGGGGAGTACCGAAAGGGAAAAATTTGTTATGGAATTTTATTGCCTCATGGGACATGTAGATCAATGTTGGCAATTGATTCCAAACACAAAGGAAGATGATGAAATATCAAATATGGAATGGAGGGAGTTTAATGAGATTTTCATCGAAAAATACTTTCCTCATGACCATTGAGCGAATATGCAAAGGAAATTTCTAAGTTTGAGGGAAAAGGAGGATGAGAATGTCACAAAGTATGAGGCTAGATTTACAAGGTTATCAAGGCATGCAATAGATTATATACGTAACCCAAAGAGTAATATTGATCAACTCTTTGATGGGATAAAACCATTTCTACAGTGAGCATTAGTCTTGCAATCCTTCTTATCATACGAAGATATTGACTCATGTCCTATCAAGAAAGAAAAAGGATTCTCTAAGTATTATGACTTTAATGAAAAGCAAGATAAGAAGAGATCTAATAAACACTATGGAAATGGAAATAAGTGGATGAAGGAAAAATTTGAATATCCATCCTGCAGAAAATGTGGGAAGAGACACCCTAGTACTTTCCATAAGGGAATGAGAGTTTGTTACAAGTGTGGTGAAAAAGGCCACCAAGCTCATGATTATAAGGGGAAGAAATAGATTTTCAATGTTGAATGATGCAATTGTAGAGAAAGGGGTAATTATGAAAAGGAATGTCCAATCCGCCAAGGAATCATACCTTAAAAAAGGACAAGGGATCAAGGACAAGATTATACTATCACTACTGCTAAGGTTGATGCTCCGAATGTTGTGGTGGCAGGTAATTTAATGGTTTCCTCCTGTTTATCAAATGATTTTTTTGATTCTGGATCATCGCATTGTTTCATATCTTCCATGTTTTCTATGAAAATTAGATATTTTCAATTTGAATTAACAAGGGAGTGTTCAGTAAAAACAACTAAAGGAAGTATCATTGCAACAACGTTTTATGAATCAGTTCCCATTAGGGCATATAAATATTCTTTATCTGCTGATCTCATCATCATAAACATAATTGAATTTGATATAATCTTTGGTATGGTTTGTCCTTCGGACCATGATGTGAAAATTTATTGTAAGAATAAGGAGCGTACAATTCTCGATGAGGATAAGGAGTACCTTATCTTTAGAGAAGAAACTTCACCACCTAATTCTTCTCTAGATCGACCCCCAACAGCTCAACTAAATTCAATTATTGGGGAGTAAGAGAATTAAATAACTATGGGTGAGGAAATTAATGTTCAAATAGGGGACATACCTATTGTACAAGAATATGTTGATGTGTTTCTAGAAGATTTACCTAGACTTCCTCTAGAACAAGAAATTGAGTTTTTCATTGATTTTAGTTCCTGGTTGAAGGCCCATATCTAAGACCCCTTATAGAATGGAAACAATGGAATTAATGGAACTAAAGAAACCACTATAGGAATTGAGTAATAAGGGATTAATTCACCCTAGTGTTTCTCCATGGGTATCCCCTGTTCTTTTTTTTGAGAAGAAATTTTGATATATGAGGTTCTACATTGACTACAGGGAGATCAATGCTATAACAATAAAGAACAAGTATCTCTTACCTCACATTGATTATTTATTCGACCTGACTTCATGGATCTCAATATTTTTCAAAGGTTGACCTTTGATCTGGATATCCTCAGTTGTGTGTGAAAAAGGAAGACATTCCTAAAATTGCATTTAGATCTATCTATGGGCATTATGAGTTCACAGTAATGCCTTTTGGATTGACTAATGCACCCTATGTCTTCCTGGATCTAATGAATAGATTTTTCAAGGAATATATTGATGACTTTGTAGTGGTATTTATTAATGATATCTTTGTATACACCAAAAGATACAAAGATCATGAAAATAAATTGTGCATTATTCTAAAAACTCTTAGAAGAAATGAATTATATGGTAAATTTAGCAAGTGTGAATTCTGGATTTAGGATATTTCTTTTTTTTTCCATATTGTCTCTAAGGATAGAATCTATATTGATCCTTAAAATACCAAGGCAATCCAAGAATGGCTAGCACCGATGTGTTTAACTGAGGTACACAATTTTTTTAGTTTAGTAGGTTGTTATCGACATTTAGTCCAAAATTTTCCCTAGTTTGCTAACCCATTAACAAAGCTCGCACGTAAAGTGGTTAAATTTATTTGGACAAAAGTGTGCGAAGAATGTTTTGAAGAACTGTAGAGAAGATTAGTCAATGATCCTATCTTGACTATACAATTAGGGAATGATGGATTTGTAATTTATAATGATGCTTCAAAAATAGGACTTTGTTGTGTCCTTATGCATAATGATAGAGTTATTTTCTATTCATGAAGACAACTAAAAATTAATGAGCAAAACTATCCTACTCATGATCTTGAGTTTGTAGTTGTAATCATTACTTTGAAGATATGGAGACATTATATCTATGGTGAAAACTGTGAGAGATATACCGATCAAAAGAGTTTGAATTATTTTTTCTCATAGAAAGAACTCAACGTGAGGCAAAGGTGATGGCTTGAACTACTCAAAGATTATGATTTCACAATAAACTACCACCTAGGGAAGGAAAATAAGGTGGCAGATGCTTTGAAAAGAAAGTATCATGGAGTTTTGAACAAGATGATAATTGAAAGGGATCTTATTTTCATGGATCTAGTGAAAATGTATATGGGAATAATCAAGGAAGGTGAAACATTAATAATTTTTGAAATGGTTTCCAAACCATCTTTACTAGAAAAGATAAAAAGTTATTAGGCTGATGATGAGGAGTTTGAAAAGAAAATTAAAGCCGTGAATGATGGGATATTGAGTGGCTTCATATATGAAGATGGAATATTGAAATTTGGGAAGAGACTTTGTGTTCCTAACATACCTGATCAAAAAAGGGAATTGTAGGATGATTCTAATAGATCCAATTTATTTATACACCCTAGTAGCACTAAGATGTATAGAGATTTGAAGGAACATTTTTGGTGGGACAACATGAAGAGGGAGATTGCTGATTTTGTGTCACGATATATGGTTTGTCAACAAGTGAAAGCTTGAAGGCAAAAGCCTAGAGGAGTCATGAAACCTATTCACATACATTATTGGAAATGGGATAATATTACGATGGAATTTCTCATGGGGCTACCAAACACACCTAGAAGAAATGATTCAATATGCGCCATTGTTGATTGTCTTACCAAGTCAGCACATTTTCTTGCTATAAGAGAAGATTTACCACTTGAATGATTAGAAAGACTATATATTAATGAAGTTGTAAGACTCCATGTTATACCCCTAGCAATTGTTTCATATTGTGATCCCCATTTTACATCAATATTCTGAAAAATTATTCCGAAATCCCAAGATACTGAACTTCGTTTGAGCACTACCTACCACCCTCAAACTGATGTATAATCAGAACAGACAATTCAAACCATATAAGACATGTTGAGATCTTTCTCACTTGACTTTCATATTATGTGGGATCAATATTAACCTCTGATAAAAATTTTCTATAACAACAGCTTCCATTCAAGTATTCAGATGGCACCATATGAAGCGTTATATGCCAAGAGATGTCGCAAACCAACTTGTTGGGATGATGTTGGTGAAAGGAAACTTGTAGACCCATAACTTGTTGATTAAATGATGGAAAAGGTGAAGGTTATCCAAACCGACATCAAAACAGCACAAAGTAGGAAGAAGAGATATGCCGATAACCGAAGGAAGGATTTGGAATTTTAGTTAGGAGATCATGTTTTCTTGAAGGTTCCCCATGGAAGGGAGCTAAACGATTTGGTAAGAAGGGTAAACTAAGTCCCAGGTACATTGGACCTTTCAAAATTCTAGAACGAATTGGGGATGTAGATTACCAGTTGGAAATTCCACCAATTCTCTACAATGTTCATGATGTGTTCCACATATCACTATTGAGAAAATACATGCATGACCCAACACATGTACTCACCTATGAGGAAATTGAACTGGAACCAGATCTATCTTATTCTGAAGAGCCTGTCAAAATTCCTGATACCAGAGAACAAGTGTTGAGAAACTGGACGACTCGTTAGGTAAAAGTTCTATGGAGAAACCATAAGATGGAAGAGGCAACATGGGAACATGAAGAACTTATGATAAAGAACCACCTGAATCCTTATATGCAGTAATATTCAAGAAATTTTGAGGAAAAATTATTTTAAGTAGGGTAGAATGTAACACCCCAATCTTCCATGGTACGTTTCCCTTTGAATAATATAATGGCTTGTGTTGTACGCAACATTGAGTTCAAACACACCACATGCAATCAAACATGTCATTATGAATAGTATTACCCGATTTTTGAAATATTTTAAATTTTATCTTTCAAAATGGACTTCATTTTTGGGTTCGGAATATCAAAATTATCTTAGGGTGAATTTTTTGTATTTTTCTGAAAACATTCGATTTTTGATGAATAGAGAAAAACACTGAGTTATTGTTCAGAATCGACATTTTATTTAAATAATTATTTATTTTATTTAAATTTATTTTAGGTCAAAATAGATACAAAATACCTATATTAGTTCAATGTAATTCATCTGATTCAGTTTATAATATTTTTGGATATATAAAATGTTTTTAGTCTTTTTACCGTCTTTTTACCCCTCTTAGGAGCATTTCCAAATATGAATAAAACTTAATTTTACCATTTATATGAATTGAATTTTAAAAATACAAGATAAATGGTGGACATCAGTAAGTAAAATGTGGTTCAATAAGATAAAAATAATTTTTGGTGAATAGTAAATTTTGACATTTATTTACCACGGTTAAAAGTAAACAGGGAAATTAAAGAAAAATGATATTATTATTACCCTAAGACATGTCCGAAATCTATTGGATATGTGTAATTCGACCAAAAACATCCTAATAAATAAAATACAATCTTTTAGGTCCATATGGATTAGATTAGGAAAATTATTATTATATAATTCAATGATTAGTTCAAAGAGTTAAATTCAAAGTTTAATAACTAAAAAATTTGTAATATAGGGTTACACATAAGATAAATTCGACTAACAAAATTAATTATAAATATAAAAAGATTTCCTAAATAACAGTATTTGTTTATAATTTTTAGATATTAAGTAATTAAATTTATTTATGACACAATTATGATGCAGTAATTACCATATTAATGAATGATTAAAATAATTGATATTATAAATTTACAAATAAATATAATTTGAGACTTTTAATGAATTACAATAATTTTCTAGGTTAATATGACATGTTATAGTTGGTTAAATGTATTTATATCGTTGTATTAAATTTTTTAGGACTTTAACAAAAATCAATTATTAAATAATGTCCAAATAGACATAATTGAGTTTTTTAAAACAAATATAATATTATCGGTTGATATAATAATCCTAAAAATATATGGTTTGTCCAAAAGGCATATATAATGATAGGTGTCTCATTAATGAACCCCTTTGGGTTCTCTTGGAAGTTTATAGTATGTTTATTAACCATATAATATAAAAATACAAAGAGACATGGTAAATGTCAAACTATATAACTAATAGTTAAATCTTATAGATATAGTTAATATTTTGACACAAACCTGTCCAAAACCTATTGGTTGAGTGGTTTTAGACCCATTCCCACCTTATCCTTGAAATAAACCATTTTAGAGACATTATAAACCGAAATATATTTCATTATAAAATAATATTTCAATCTTTTCCTAAGGTTCCCCTCACCCCTCCTATAAAAGGGCACTTCCCCTTATCTCAAATTCGCAACTTCAAAGCCATTTTTCTTCACCAAACCCTGCCCAAATATCCTCCCAACTGTCCTCCCTTCATCCTAGAGTCCTTACTTTAGTTAGAGATCCAACCTATGGAATACTTTTGATCAAATAAAAAGGAAGAACCTGAAGAAAAGATAAATATTTCATCACCTCTTTCAAGTTTTTTTCTTCTTCCACTTGCTCTTTCTTTGTTGTTTCCATTCTAAAATAATAAATCCAGTAAATTATATATACTGTGATGTTATTGTAAAAATGTGACAACCATATTCATTATTATATCCATCCAATAAATGACAATATCACCTTGCGTGCATACGTATGGATTACCGTCTCCACGTCATCGTGTAGTTTGTTATTCAAACACTTCATCAGTTGGATGGGTATAAATGATGAAAATAATAAATATAAAATAATAAGGATTCATTATATAATATATTCCATCCAATTATATAAAATTTTAATATCAAAAGAATGATATTGTTGCCCGTACGTACGTACGGATTACCATCTCCACAAACACGATGAGAATCATTCCCCATCGTATCCATTCAAGACTAATTTTCATTTGATGATTAAAAATAATATTTAAAGACTTAATATAATTCTGAATATGAATAAGATACATCATATCCATAACAAACATTACTTATGTAACAAAGCATATAAAGGTAAACGAATCAGTTAACACCCGAAACGATGATACGACCGAAATATCATTGACAAATAAATATTAGAAGATCATATATGATATCATATTAATGTATATGTTTCTTGTATAATTTAATAACAATGGTTTTACCATTATACAATAGGTTAACCTACCCTTGACCAAGGAAAAGTACAAGGTTATTCGAGGTTGTTTTTACGTTATTATCTACTCGGACCTCTTTATCATCCACATCCATGTTTATTAAAATTGTTTTCCAAAACATTATTATTATTTACTATACTATGGGTTAAATTAATTTATACACTTTTTACCATTTTTTAAAATGTTTTTAATAGGATATTTATGTCATTTTCCAAACAAGGTACCTTATGACAGTTTTGGAAAAATTATGGAAAGAATGTTTTTTAACTTATACAGCGGGTGCGGCTATCTTTTTCCATTATAACATTATCGAAGCTTCCCATTCAAGCTTATTAGAATATTTTCAAAATAAATGTTTTCTTTTATAATTATATGACATTTAAATTATTTCAAAATAGAAAAATATACTTCTCTTAAAAATGTTTTCATTTCATCTATGTCAACATCCTTTGATGAATTTAAGCTTAATTGAAGTTGATTTATCATGAAACAAAACATCCCTATTGTGTTGAAGATTTTGTGATATGTTTTAATGTTGATGTATTATTTTCACACCAATCAATTTTTATATAGAAATTATTAACATTTTGTATGATAGTTTTAATATGGATGTTTATGTTAGGTTTGAACCTTTTCGTATGATGAATGCATTGGACATAGTAAGTGATGGGTGGATCCCTCTATAGATCCTCATTGCATCGGTAGGTCTCAAGAGACAAACTAGTGTCTTGGCACAAGGCCTTTACAAAATATTATTTTTAGTCTTGGCACAAGGCCTTGACTATGTGGTTATGAAGTCTGGTATTAGGAATTCCATCATTATGAAAGTGGCTATTTATATTTCATGTGATTATTAGACTAGTAGAATATCCATGTGAATAAGTAAAGGGAATTATTTGATTTTATCTTTGACATATTATTCAGATGTTTATGTTTAAAAGGATTTTGTTCTAGTCTTATGTTGCCTTAAATATTTATGCTTATTTATGAAAGTTTCTGCTATATTGTTATCCTTAATGAGCATCTGAGCTCACCCCTTTCTATGTTATATTTTTTCCAGGATGCGAAGAAGTATATTATGACTGAACTTGAAGAATAGTCTAAGGGATATGAGTGTGGCCAATGTAGACTATGATGTTGTAGTTTTTCATTTTATAATGTAATGTAAAACTTATGAATGTATCTATTATTTCTATGTCTACTAAACCAATTGGTATTTCGATACTTAATATTTTGTGATCCTACAAATGTTATGTAATAATGCACCGAATCTGGGTAACTAGGGTCAGGGCATTATAGAAACAAGTTAAAACACAACATCATAATAAAGGACAAGGATAAATTCCAATGAATCGTGTTGGAAAAAGTCCCACAAAACAATAAAGTTCACTCCCTATCCAAAACTAATGTATAATGAGACCAAAAATTACCCAACACATTATATCGCTATATTATTTTGGGTGCACCTGTCACATTAAGTTCATTATCATGCATAAGTGTGCCACATAGATCACACAATATGGATTCATTGATCATCATATTTTGTTCAATGATCAAGGAGGGTAGTATAAATACATGTAAGTCCCCTATCAAAGAGGTATATGTGTACAAAGGCAAAAACCCTTGATAAAAAATGGATATGGTATTAACAACAAAAAAAATTTGGTATGGAACATCGTGGTTGAATTTCGATAACATAAAGGTGTCACATAAAAATTCTTAAAATGGGTTTATGTGAGTGAAAAGGGTATGTCATGATTTGGACATATAATTTTCTATAATATAGACATGTTAAAACATATTGCATAAAAACGAATTTCAAATAGAAGGTATAGGATAATGAAGAACCTTGAATAAATAAGAGAAAGAAAAGAACCCATACTTGAATGTCTGACACCTAATGCATGGGAGGATCTTATTAAGAGCTTGGGGGAACCATGGGAGGAATATAGATATTTCAGGTTTGAGTAAACAAATGATCCATAGATTTTGAGTGAATTGATGTGGGAGACTGAGTGAGTTTATATAGGAAATGGTTGGGTATTTATTTTATTGTTCCTTGAACATAGGTTTTGGACTTTATATAATAAAATAACCCAAACCTCAAACCTTATCATGGTTTTCCCCATAGTTTCATCGAAATGGGAGTGTTTTTAATTATTTTATAATGAAAATTTTGGGATATAACAAAATAATACCCTTTTTTATGTGGTGGTGAGTCATACTCTTAATGAAATGATTTTAAAACCCTAAAATATATTAATGGTTTTGGAGGACTTATAAAAGATTTATAAAATTGAATAAAGAAAAATAAGATAACCTAATTTTTTAAGGGAAACATATATTTTATTTTATATACCCTATTGTTTTTAATACATCTCATTTCATTAATTTTGATGTCATAATACACAAAGTATATTTAAATGGTATATAACTTTTACCCGGAAATTAAACTGCCTCATAAAATATTGAATAATTATCTTTTGGATAATTTCAAAATTCTAAATCAAAAAATAATATTAATTTTTATAAATAACATTCATAATAAGTTCTTTTTTACTTTTAAAATAATAACCGACATTTATTTCGAATTGTTTGGTTTTTTGACAATTATAGTTTTTGAACACTCATAAAAATTACATTTGAATTCATAAAAATTATATGATCATTTTTTTTAAATATATATAATAATAATTTTTTAATAAAATATAATGTATTTAAAAAATCACATAATTTATCCAAATAACCTCCTTGTATTATTTTGAATATTGCCCAAAAATGTTATTTGTGTCTTATTATATCAAACTAAAAATTATTTATAGTGTAAAAATAATTGGAAAAATATATATCCATCATTCTATAAAAATAATGTATGTATTCCTTTTGATTGGTTCTTGATATATATCTCTTTAATACATAAGAAAACTCCCTAAGTGTAAGGTGCACAATATTGAGACTTTCAAGGGGTGGTTCGTCATACATGGTTTGGGTCATAATCATGATGAGCCTAAACTTCTCCAGTAAACAATTTTGATCATTCTTTAGTTGTTGGGTATCATCTTAGGATTAGTTTGGGGAAAATCACATATATTCTATCTCCCTTGGAATTTATGATAAATGGGATTCATAGGGTACGATCCTTCTAGTTGTGGCCATCACATCCTTTGTCATTGCAATGGGATATTTTAAAAACCAATATTTATACTAATCATGTGATCTCTGTTAAATATCTGTATTATCAAATGTGATGATACTTAACGGTATTTTAGATAAAATTTGATTTAAAAAAATAATTAATTTTTTTTCTATAACCATATTATATAATAATACATATAATTAAATTAAGAGTTGAATTTTATTTATAACAGATCTAGTTGTTATAGGAGAGGAATTTTAGTGACTAAAATAATAGAAGATAGGTGAGATTTTATAGGTGAAAAAATTATTAATAATCAATTTGTTGAGGATTTAATGCATGTAGAATGGTTATGAGACATGGTTTAATAAATTGTTTACTAACCATGCACATTCTAATAGAAATCACTTATAGTGTCACTTAGTTGTGTCGTATGTTTTAAAAATCTATGCACATCAAACTATCCAAATAATCTAATTTCAAATGATTAGTCAAATGGTTTGTCAAAAAAAAATACACAAAAAATGTTCCTTCCCAGTGACTCTAAAACCCTCCTTACATGGATTCATTTAGAGGTTTCAGGATTTCTCTTAAATTTTCAAAAGTTTTTCACCCTGAGATTCATTTCTAAAAACATTAAAACTATCCAGATTATCCTCATACTAAACTGATGAATTTCATATCGTATAAATATATAATAAATTTTAAATTCACTTGAAACCTAATATGATACATTCTCCCCACCATTGATATTTTTTCCATTGAATGTTGGATAATTTTGGTGAATTGGAAATGTTTTGGACATTACTCCAAACCTATAATGCTCCTATTCCAAGGCCTCTTATTGAATTTGATCATGATTCCACAAAACATAGACTTATATGATTATATTATGATGAAACTAATTCTTTAATATGTTATTTAATTGCACCTTGTTGATTCTTCTCATGTTATTTTATGAGACCATATTATTATTGAGCCAAAATATACATTAATTCACATGTGGATACAAATTATGGATTTTCAGAAGAATATATTTTGTGAGAAATGTATGGATTTGGTAAGAATATTATGGAATCATAGTCAAATTCTAGAATATTCTTGGTAATGATAGGAAGATATTCTAGAACAATGGCAAGAGATCTTCCAAAGAAACATGAGTCTCTAACATTCTAGGTAAGCAAATACCAATCGTGGGTAGAATGTAACACCCATGGGTTCATGGAATTCACACTTTCACTATGCAAGTTGATGTTACATAATATTTAAGATGAGTTTTGGGAGTTGTGGATGGTTCTATATTGTTATGGAATCACTTATAGAGGTGGATTGTTTGAGCACAGTTAGAGGAGACTATGTATCTTCTCTAAGAAAATATTAAAGAGGTTAGGGGAAGGTGTATGGTTGGTGCTTAGTTTTTCCAAACCATGGACATTCTAGGAGAAAACATATGAGTGGATATAGTGGGAGATTCAGAATTTTATCATGGTTTTTTAAACATTGTGAACCAATAGTATAAAGTGATTATTTAGAGATAATATTATTTAACAGTTGTTGTATGGTTTTGAAAACTATGCCGCACAACCATGAGGATCCTTGGTAGATTTCTAGTGTAATGTGAACAGTTATAATATTATTTTTCAAGCAATGCGAAATGTATTAAATTATATAAAAATTATATTCTAACACATTTTTAAACATTAAAACCCTAATTATTCTCTTATTCTCCCATTCTCTTGAACTCCGCTCATATGTGTTCATGGTGGTCTCCTTTCATCTATAAGATGGTTTTCACAAATAAAAGTTTGTTAGATATATGTAATCAATGGTTAGCACCAATGTTTTTACTTTTTATCTCTATAACGACTCATATTTTTTCTCATGAAGTTATAGATCTAATCTATTATAGATAGATCTATGGAATATGATGTTTATTTTGATTATATCATGTTTAGATATATAATAGGAATATTTTTCAAGGACTGATCTAGAGGTTTCAGGTTTCATTATTCATTTTTCAAATATTGGTAAGTAAGTGGATTATCTACCAAACTACCTATTCTAGAACATAAAGGTTTGATGTCTAAATCACTCCCTCATATTTATTTTAAAACAAGATTATTTATATTTCATAAATCATTGTTTTTCAAATGATTCACTTAAGTCATTAGACAATTTATTTTTGAAAAAATGATTTTCAAATGAAATGGTGTAATGTAGAACTCGACATTTGTGGAAGGTGTGATTTTATGAAATTGCATTAAATTACCATTTTGGATAAGACTTAGGGCTACTGCCTAAGTGTCACATGGTATGTTCCATCAAGTGATTACTTGGTGACATGATGTGTCATCCCTAATAAGTGTTGGGACTGTCATTGAGAATTTGAGGGTGTGTAATTTGTGAAATAATGATTCCATGTTTTTATGGATTTAGTAACATGTTTAATTACTTTATTTTTTGAAATGTTTAAATGAAAGTATACATATATTTTTTTGTAAATATAATTATGATATATTTTGTTCTTATTATTAGTGGAATGTATTGGGTAGTATTTGGGGATTACCTAATAATTTTTATATTCACCCCTCATTGGGAACACTGGTTCATTTTTAGATATTGTGCACCGAGATACATGTAATGGTAATGTATCATGCTTCTATATTGATTCATCATGATGTGAAGTCCTAGGGGTTTGTAGACCGACCTTAAAGAGTGTATGGGGTGATTCTTAGGGTGATTATAGTTTGGTTTCCTAGATTTTTTCTTCCCATTTTTAGCTTGTTGTTGTTACATTTGTTCTATATACTTCTCTAATATCATTTTATAGTTTTAGTTATAGTGAATTATATTACATGAAAAATATATCATTTCATTTCTTTGTTTCATCTTCATTAGTTTGTTATCATCTTGGGTAAAATAATCCAACAACTATCTGGTATTCCCTTATTACTTATTTCTATCCTTGGGTGTCATGAGGATGTCACATATGTTTTTGATAACCTCTTTCCCATTTCAAGACAATGTGTTGGGTGGGGATTTTACAAATATTTTTGTACCAACCTAGATAACCGACTAAACATGTACCTAAATCAATCTTGACATGTCCTAAAGGTATTTCTAAATCCCCATGGGCCATAAACTAGATCATAGGCATCAAAATTAATGATGAGGGATTGATTTAATTAAAAAAAAAGATAAAATAATAAGAATTAATACATAAATATATAGTATTCCAATAGAGTCATCAATAGAAGGGTACCTCTGGTAGACAATTAAATGTTTCAAAAATGGTACATCAATCTAATTAATCACATTACCATTAAATAAATCATCAAAATATCTTCTTTTAACTCATGGATATCATATAAAATCGATCACCACCGTCTCCCAATGTCCCACTATCAATGATATGCACATCCTCCAAGTGGTCTCTTTCATTTTCCGTGACTGGGAATAAGTTAATTGAAATATTCTCAAAGAAAAAACTGTGGTGTAATTAATACAATCCCATAAGGATCCCACCTAGGTCTCTATTATTACATCATTTCAAATAAACCAAATATGATCAATTTTAAATAAAATAAGACATGGAAATAATTCACAGTTCATCATAAATAATTTTTTTCCAGTAATTTTAATGACGAGTATAAAGTAGGTACAAAAGTTCATTTGCCTCAAAATAGAAATGAATAATAATATTTATTAAATCATATATGAGTAAATAAATTTATAAACATTGGAAGATATAGACCAATTTAAAGCATAGAACAAAGAAAACAATGTCTAGGTTTATTTAGTTTCAACCTAAAGGTTCCACACATTTTCAATGTTGTATGGATCTATGTGTGCACAAATCCCTAGATATCAAGCCTATGGGGAATAGGAATCCAATATATAGAATTAACCCCTAAAACAAAAATTTTATTCATGATTATCTATATCAATCATTATATAGGTAGAAACAAATCCTTAGCATGTATATCACAAAACACCTCTATAACTACTCATGACTCCCTATGCTTCCATGGAACAAATAAAAATTAAGCCTACCATTCATTTAAATAAATCCCAAATCATTTTAATAAATTATTACATTCATCCCAAATTTAAAGTTTCCAGACATTCCAATTAATTTCAAAAACCAATATCAAATGGGTTTTTTCAAAATTCATTCCATTCAAAACAATTTATTCTATTTGAAATCACAAGTCATTCCATTCCTTTTTTCTCAAGAAATCAATATCAAAGTACCTCTTCAAATAATTTATTTAAATTTTAATCCATTTTCATGAAATAATAACCTTATTTGAAAATCCATACCCAAGGGTTCAACACATAAAAACAATGTTACATATAGAAAACATTAATCAAGAAAATCAAATAAATATTTTGAAATCAATAAGGCTTCAAATTCAAAGTAATCAAGAATGAATGGTTTCAATTGATCCAAATTTACATATGAAACCACCTACCTTGATCAGGGTATCATTAAAAATACCACATGGGATCCACACTTTATGAGAATTAGGAATCTATAATCAATCAAGAAATAATTCTAGAACAACAAATTCCTAAACAAGTATCTGAATGCATCGAAAATACAAGGATACACCACTCTCGATGAAGGATAGATAAGAATAAAGTGTAATTAAAAATAAAATAGATATTATCCCTACAATAATAGATTAAAAGCATTAATTAGAGCATTTATCCACAATGTTTTATGGTTGTAAGTGAAATTTACCCCAAAGAGCCTCTAAAGTCAAATGGGTTGATTTATGTTTGAAGGAGAGTAGTTTGGATTTAAAGCATGGGTTTAGGGTATTTAAAATTGAAAATCAGAATATTTAATTTGTGTCATGTTGTTAGTCCACATGGTTTTATTGTGATATAACAATGATCCCCCTTTTATTATACAAGAAGAACTATATGTTTTAGTCACATGGTTTTACAAACAATGTGTCAACCATGTATGGACCAATTATCCCAGGACATATAGTTTGATGGGAAGGCCTCATGGTTTTCAATAACTATGTGCCTATCCATTCACCATTCTCTGTGACTCCATCACATGATAACAATTTTCGAGGATGACTGACAAGGTTCTCTCTAACTCTTAAACCATGAAGAGTACCACAAAACTATAAAAACCTTCAAAGGCATTCCAATGAATCTCTTGAAATGATCTAAAAAAGATCATCAAAAAAGGACTATAAGAAGATGAGTTAAAGAGTTAGTATTTTATAATTAACCCTACTATAAATTATATCTACCACATGAAAGACTCATCTCGAAAAATTTTCCTAAAAAATATGTGGCCAGTACTCTCTCATAATGTTTACTGACTCAAATGTCTCATGAGAATCAGTACCATAATATCAAATCACATTGAACCAAAGGTATGTACTATAAATGGAGAACCATTATTTGGGAGTCAACAATCTGAACTAGATAGTGAGCCAAGGATATTATATGTATCACATCAGGGTCCTTCCATTTCAATATATGTGATGGGTCTGAAATGTATTTACTGAGCTGTAATATGTGAACCACATTATGGATTGAAGTCATCTATGGTAAAAAAGGGAAAATTTCGTCATCATGGGGAATGGAAAAATAATAATTACTAAGTTATATTATAGTTAGTTAAACCAGGGTTTTATCTAAAAGATGATGTCATCGAAAAATTGGTTTTCACATTTAGTTGATTTTAAGAAATTTGAATTGATTTTATTTATGATAAATTGGTTTATGAAATTTTTAATTTTAAAACAAGATTAAATGAATTATTTTAAGAATTTTATGAGAAGATATGATCAAATTTTTAATGACTAGACCAAATTCAATTCTATATTAGTTTGAAATTTTTACCAATTTGTTTTTACAAACTAGTTAGAGATAGATTCATCTACCGATTCTTATATCTCCCTTGGTTAGGTGGTTATGGAAAGAATATCCCTATTTGAATCCTCGGGATGGTATTACCTAGTTGATGTGTGTGTGGAGTTGTAAAGAGTCATATTGTTTAATTAATTCAATCTTGACCAGGAATACATATCCTTAATCTACTAATGATTCCAACTTACAATTACACACACGTGATGAAAATTGTCAACCACTAACAACCCGACCATAATCGGTTCCAGTGTAAAAAAATAATTAGGTGGAGGGAGAAATGGATCATTGAACATGGTAGTTCAAATAAAAAAACAAATAGAACAAAAATTTGAATTTAAAATCACAACTGATGAATTTAAAACAGAAACAATAAGAAATAATGGTTTTGATCCAATTTAAGCATAAAAACTCAAGCATCGAAAAAAATTCCATGCTTCCATTTCCTGAAAACTCAATGGAAATACCCCTCTATGTATAGCATAGTTGAGTATATGTGGGTGAAATAATGCATCACATGAATGAAAATAATATAAATGAATGGAAAGAATAAAAAAATCAATGTAGGTGTATGGTTTCCTCATCCATCCCTTTACCTTAACGAATGATCTCTCTATCAATCACCTCTGGAACTGTATTTATAGGAATGCATTGGTTCTTATGATAGAATTTGGTCATAAATTGGTTTTCAAGTTTCCTGGATGTGTTTATAAATTTCAACATTCAAGACATCTTAAAATTAATTTTGTAGTGGAAAAAATGTTTACGACGTGAATTAAAAATTCATGTCTTAAATAATTTGTCTTTGTCATCTAAAATCTTGTATCTTTTAAAATTACTCCATAAAAAATTATTATCAAATAAATAAAATATGTGATGAAATTATTATGGCATAAATTGGTTATATGATTTAGAGTTATCATGTGAAAATATGATTTGAATTTTGATGTGTCCTTCCTCATCATGGTTCACCGCATAAACACCTATTTTATGACATAAAACTCGTCTTTGTTCATATTTTCAGTAGATTGAATCTATTTTCGAATTTGTTTTGTTTTCAGAATATGCTTTCATTGTAATAGCCCGAGATTTTATGAAAAATATTCTTTTTTATTTCACTAATGTCTTGTGTTGTACGCTACACCAAAAGGAGCTTGCACAACACGCAACCTTGACTTGCCTTGCATTACACGTAATCGCGACCTTCCTCGATAGCGTGTGTAGTACGCAATACCGAGTTTCACTAAACAACGATATGCTATTAAAATATTATTATAACTAGCCGTTATGAATAGTAATAACCACCTTTTAAAATTGTAGAAATTTTAGCTCTCAAAATGGACTTCATTTTTGGATTCGGAGTATCGAATTTATCCTAAGGTGAAATTTTGGTACTTTTCGGATAACTTTCATATTCTGATGAATAGTGAAAATTACTAAATTATAATTAAAAACAACTTTTTTAATCGAAATAATTAATAGTGATAAATCATTAATTTGAGTGGTTTTAAATTATATTTAGAATATATTTTTACAATTTAATACAATGTTGGTCATTGGATGTAATTTAACATTTAAACCGGACACAATCAAGTGTCAATCTTTTGATAGATATTGTTTCTTAAAAACACGCTATTTGTTTTAACAGCGGGATTTAATTATAAAATTAATTAATGCAACTTATATGTTATGAATTTGGTAAAATAGACTTCATTTTTGAATTCAGAATATGAAATATAGCTTAGGATGAAATTTTGGCATTGTTCTGAAAAACATCAATTTTTGATAAATAGTGAAACTACTAGGTGGTAGTTAAAAAATTTGAATTTTTCATAAAACTTAATTTTACCGCTTCTGTGAATGGAATTTCAAAAATCCGAGAGACACGTTTGATGTCAGTAAGTAAAATTTGGTTCAATGAGATGAAAATAATTTTTGGTGAATAGTAACTTTTTACTTTTATTTACCACGGTTATAAGTAAATAGGGTAATTAAGGGTAAAAATGATATTAATATTACCCTAACACATGTCCTAATCCTATTGGACAAGTGTATTTCGACCAAAAACAACCTTATGAATATAATATGACCATTTAGGTCCACTTGGATTAGATTATGACATTTAATATTATTTTATTTAATGAATAGTTAAAATAGTTAAAATCAAAGTTTAATAACTAAAACATTTTTAATATGGGGTTATACGTAAGATAAATTCGACTATAAATATTCATTAGAAAGATAACACGATTTCCTACATAATGATATTTTATTTATAATTTTTAGACTTTAAATAAGTTAATTTATTTATGAAACAACGATGATACAGTAATTACCCTTTTAAGGAAATATTAACATAATTGATGTTATAAATGCTCAAATGAATTTAATTTGAGACTTTTTATGAATTCCACTAATTTTATAGGTTACTATGATATATTAGTGTTTATTTAATCAACTTGGTTCGAAAATATAATTCTGTTATGACTTTCACAAAAATCATATATCAAATAGTGTCAAAATTGACACAAAATAGTTTTTAAATCAAATATTATATTATTAATTGTTATTTTACTCCTAAAAAACTAAGGTTCGGCCAAATGACTTAGATAAGGATATATATATTAATAATAAACAATTTGGAGTTCGTTTGGCATGTTATAGTAAGTGTATTAACCATATAGTGAAAGAAAACAAAAAGACACGGTAAAAGTTAAATTATTTAACTTAGAGTTAAATCTAATTGATAAGGTTAAAATAATACCCTAAACTTGTCTAAATCCTATTGTATGATATTATTTCGACCCATCCCCACTTTAGATTTGAAATAAGACCCTTCAGAACCATTATAAACTGATTTTGACTTTAATATAATATAATATTTTGAGATATTCCTAAGGTGCCCCTCTCCTCCCTTATAAAAGGGTACCTCCTCCCCCTTCCTCCTCACACCAATTTGAGCACTCAAGATCGTCCAAACTCTGCCAAAATCCCTTCTCCACTTTCCTAGAATAATCCTAGAGGTCATGGTCTTCTTCAAAGACAAATCTTATTTCCCTAAGTGGAGGATTCAAAGAGGCGTTTCAAAGAAGAGGTAATATCCATTACCGACCTTTTCAATTTTTTTTTCTCCTTCAACTTCTACTTATTTAGTTGTTTCATGATAAAGTAATAACATCATTATTACTTACATACTGATATGTTATTATAAATATGAAACAACTCTAATTAACCTTATATCCATCCTACGGAAAAAGGAAATCAATGCGCGTGCGTACGTACGGAATACCGTCTCCACGCCGTGGTGTAATCTATTTTCCGCCACCACCTTAATTGGATGGGTATAATGGTTTAATGAGTAACTATATATGATTATTATAAAGTGATATTGATACTGAAATAGTATACATACACTTAAACACAATTCCATGACCATGGGAATGATATCATCGCTCGTGCGTACGTACGGACTACCGTCTCCACGACGCGATGAGATTCATTCTCAATGATTAACCATTCATGAATGATTATAAAGTATATATATAATAAGTACTAATGAAATATATGAAATAATAATGATACTGGAATTATTTATATGTATGTCATCTACATAATTCCATTCAATTCAATAAGGAAACGAAAACAACGTTCATGCGTACGTACGGACTACCATCTCCATGAACGGTGTATTTCTTTCCATTTACTGATTTATTATATATGTATATTCTGAATATATATATATAAATCATGTTTTATATTCTGGAATTATGTAATCATGATCTATGTAATCATATGAATAATTACAAGTTAAAAACACGAACGACAAATGAGACGATTTTACCCAAAACGCTACTTTAACATGAATTTACAAAAGAACGGGTAATATAAAGTCATAAGTGGATCATATATGATATAATAACAATGAATATGATTCTGGAATAAGTCAATAACATGATTTAAATCATTATATAGGAGGTTCGGACACTTACAAAGCAAGTCGGACCTAAGGTAAGGGAAATATCACAATCTCATTTTTATCCGAGATTGTTTATACTTTAGTATTTACTGGGGTGTATTTTGTCATCCAAATCCATGTTTCCTCAATATGTAATAATATTTCCATCCACCAAAAATTGTTTAAATTCAATTTTACCCTTCGGTGAGTTTTTATTAAAGGATATGAAAGGAATCTTTTGTCATTTTTCATACGAGGTACTTTTTGACTTTTCCAACAAAAGTACGAAGAATGTTTTTCTTAAATTATACGACATGAATGGATTTTTAAAACATTATTTCCAAGAAGCTTCCTTTACAAGTTTTAAAGTTTATTTTTAATCAAATTATTTTAGTTTTTAATTGTACGACATGTTAAGAATGGAAAAGTGTTTTTGAAGAAGAAAAGATATTTTCTTCAAGAATGGAGTTCAAGTGTTTTATCAAAATTATTTTCCATCTAAGATAATAAAGGGTTCTGTTTTTATCCCTATTATTACATTGATTTGATTATTTGTGATGGAATTATTTTTATGAATTCATTTATCTTATATGAATTATTTTATGATGTCACGATGTTTAAGATTCCCATTTTTATTACATGGGTTATGCAATGACGTATGTTTTAAGATTTTGTGGCACACATAAGAATGGTATCATTAAGAGATGGGTGGGACCTATATCTCACTCCAATGCATTGGGTAATGATTTTATATCTCATGAGATAGACATGGCTGGAATGGTAGGTTATATCGGTTCAGTGAAACATGACTGAAACGAGGGTTACCTGATTTAGGAAGGGAATTTGTCCACTAAGATAGTCTTGGCAATGAGTCTTGACTAACAAGAAATGATTCTCTATGATTATGTGTGTATGCCACAAAGTTTCATGTTTTAAGTTATGATTATTGTGATTACATTTCACTGCCATGATTTATCCCACATTATGATATTATGATCTCTTTTTCAGGTTAAGATTTTCAAAAGCTATGTTCTTATGTATATGATGTGATGGATATTTCTTTTGTTTACCCTTACTGAGCATTTGAGCTCACCCTTTTATGTTTTCTTTTCCCCAGGATATAAAGAAAGGTTTTAGGTATAAAAAAGGAAGATCTTTATGGGATATGTTGAAGATCCTTCACCACGATTAGAAGATTACGTTCTGAGTTTCCAAAGACACTAAACTATTACGATCCTTGTGTGTGTGTTTTTGTTATGTACTAAGTATTCCACGAAAGTAATGTAATGTTCATGTACGTCAAGTTTCAGGTCTCAACAGTTGGTATCAGAGGAAATGTTTAGTCAACCTTTGGAAACTAGGATGCGAAAACGTTAGTGAGATCTCTAGAGATATTTCTAAGTTATGTCTAGGGATGTCCCTAAGTTTAAGTATACGTATAGGTTATAGTACTAGAACTACACTAACGATCATAGAATTAAACCTAAGGTGTTAGATATTGAAGGTCCTCCCCCTTTGTTATGTTGTTTTCCCTAGCATGATTTTTGCCTCTCACACTATTCTTTTTGGGTTTTAGACGATGGCTGGAACCCGAAGGAACCGTGTTGATCAATGCAATGGACAATGCAATGATTGTCCTCCTGAACAAACAAATGTTACGGGAGATGGAGTGCAAAATCTTATTGCTATACTTACACAAGCTATGAATCATTATGGACTTCCAAATGAGCAGAAGAAGGGAACACTATTCTATTGATTCCTTCATGAGGCAACGTCCACCTTCATTCAGTGGGTCTTCTGATCCACTTGTTGCTGAACAATGGATCAGTACCACGGAAAAGATATTTTCAGTTCTTCAATTTTCTGAACATGATAAAGTCATCTTAGCAGTATATCGTTTGGAAGGTGAAGCTGATCAATGGTGGAATCTTATCAAGAATACAAGGCAAAGAGATGAAATTGAGTCCATGGAATGGGACGAGTTCAAGAACTTATTTTTCAATAAGTACTTCCCTCGTATTCTTCGAACAAAGATGGAGAAGGAGTTTCTTGAACTAAACCAAAAGGATGATGAACCTGTTGGTATATACGAAGCGAATTTTACAAGACTTGCAAGGTATGAATCTGGCATTATCATCCAACCTGAAAGTAAAGTTGATCGATTTTTCAGTGGCTTAAAACCAAGTCTTTGAAGGGCATTAGCTATAAGAGACTTCAGTAGCTATGAAGAAATTGTGCGTTGTGCTATCAAGGTAGAAATGGAAGTTGGTGTTACATATCCATCTCATGGTTTTGACAAGAAACGAAAGATGGAGTTCAAGGAGAAACCTCAGAATAATGGTGAAAGGAATATGAATGTTTCCTTATGCACAAAGTGTGGAAAGAAGCATGGTGGAGATTGTCTTAAAGGGACTAGAAAATGTTTTAAGTGTGGAAAAGAAGGTCATCGAGCAGCTGAGTGTCGAAGTAATGGAAAAAGGGTTTCTAATGATGTGAATAAAGCAAACACTGCAGAGAATGCACCACCAACACTTCAATGCTTCAAGTGCAAGGAAATGGGGCATTATGCTAATAAATGCCCTAATCCAAGGGTTAGTGATGATCAACATGAGCAACCACTGAAGGAAAAGGACAAAGGGAAGTCACATGAGATCACTATTGGCAATGTTGAATATGACAACGATGTGGTGGAATGATTAAGTGTTTATGTAATGGGATTCCAAAATAATGTTGTATCATTGAGTATTGCAATATTTATTGATGTGGTATTCAAAGTGATTGAGATATTTTTTGGAAATAAGATGATATGCGCATAATGAAGGGAAAACGAGAAAAAGAAATGTTTAATAGTATTCATGAGCTCATGATTGATATAAGGACTAAGTGATATCATGGTTTGAGTATATAGAATTTTGAGTATTTTGGTATGTGGAAAGTGTTAACTTTAAACTGCATTCATGTTTTCACTAAGGTATTCAAGAGAATACATGATTAAGGACTTTGAGTGTTTGGAATGTGACCAACAAAACATATCTTATGATATATGGGGATTAACGACAGTATTAAATCTCTGGTAATCGTTTTCACTATATTATGAGAGTGGACTGTAGTATTATAGATAAGCCTAAATATTAGAATGGATTATGTTGGACATAAGTTAGTATTGTTTAAGGATAGAATATTTTTGATATTATTGATGGGATGTTATAGTGATGTAGTTTTAGAAAAAGGACAACCTGCAGGACGAGTGACAACCCATCGCTTCGGACAAGGCTGTGGGAATCGAACCCACAACCGAAGTGCGACTGGCCTTTATCGCCTACCACTTGCCTACAGGAAGTCCCTGTTTAGTAGAAACTAGTTTTATTAAGCAGTATGATATATGAAGTATAAGTCCATTTTAGGAACCATATGTGATTAATCTCACTATAGATCGACTTATGTATATAATTTTTGCTAACCTTTTGTTTGAGACAGATGGAATGACCCGTCATTCTATCACATGATATGCTAACACTTCATGAATAACAAATTCAACTTCATTAATTTAAGAGATGAAGTGGAAATTGTTCAAGGCATGAACAACAGATATATTGTACCAAAATAAAGAAAGTATTTATTCTAATTCAAATTTTCAACTTTAGGGAAATGATCTTGAAAACCAAAAATGTTGTCCTAGTGATCTTATACCTGATGAATCGGATGATACCTTAGATCATCACAAATTTATGGATTTGTGATTGTTGGCTTTTCCATAGCCATGTTCTATACCACTCTCCATCAGAACATGATGGTTAGATTTTTCTTCCATATCCATATTTTCACCTATGTGGAAACCCAATGATTAGTTTATTTGGGTAATCGTTACATTTCATACTTTAGTTTTTAAAGCCAAGTTTTTGTATTCCTTTTTACGATGTGGGTTTCTATTAAATAAACTCTCGAATAGTAAACCATTTATAACCCCGACGAATTTCGAGGGCGAAATTCATTTTAAGGGGGGTAGAATGTAACAGCCCGAGATTTTATGAAAAATATTCTTTTTTATTTCACTAATGTCTTGTGTTGTACGCTACACAAAAAGGATCTTGCACAACACGCATCCTTGACTTTCCTTGCATTACACGCAATCACGACCTTCCTCGATAGCGTGTGTAGTACGCAATACCGAGTTTCACTAAACAACGATATGCTATTAAAATATTATTATAACTAGCCATTTTGAATAGTAATAACCACCTTTTAAAATTTTAGAAATTTTAGCTCTCAAAATGGACTTCATTTTTGGATTTGGAGTATCGAATTTAGCCTAAGGTGAAATTTTGGTACTTTTCGGATAACTGTCATATTCTGATGAATAGTGAAAATTACTAAATTATAATTAAAAACAACTTTTTTAATGGAAATAATTAATAGTGATAAATCATTGATTTGAGTGGTTTTAACTTATATTTAGAATTTATTTTTACAATTTAATACAATGTTGGTCATTGGATGTAATTTCACATTTAAACCAGACAAAATCAAGTGTCAATCTTTTGATAGATATTGTTTTTTAAAAACACGCTATTTGTTTTAACAGCGGGATTTAATTATAAAATTAATTAATGCAACTTCTATGTTATGAATTTGGTAAAATAGACTTCATTTTGGAATTCAGAATATGAAATATTGCTTAGGATGAAATTTTGGCATTGTTTTGAAAAACATCAATTTTTGATTAATAGTGAAACTACTAGGTGGTAGTTAAAAAACTGAATTTTTCATAAAACTTAATTTTACCGCTTCTGTGAATGGAATTTAAAAAATCCGAGAGACACGTTTGATGTCAGTAAGTAAAATGTGGTTCAATGAGATGAAAATAATTTTTGGTGAATAGTAACTTTTTAATTTTATTTACCACGGTTAAAAGTAAATAGGGTAATTAAGGGTAAAAATGATATTAATATTACCCTAACACATGTCCTAATCCTATTGGACAAGTGTATTTCGACCAAAAACAACTTTATGAATATTATATGACCATTTAGGTCCACTTGGATTAGATTATGACATTTAATATTATTTTATTTAATGAATAGTTAAAATAGTTAAAATCAAAGTTTAATAACTAAAACATTTTTAATATGGGGTTATACATAAGATGAATTCGACTATAAATATTCATTCGAAAGATAAAACGATTTCCTACATAATGATATTTTATTTATAATTTTTAGACTTTAAATAAATTAATTTATTTATGACACAACGATGATGCAATAATTACCTTTTTAAGGAAATATTAACATAATTGATGTTATAAATGCTCAAATGAATTTAATTTGAGACTTTTTATGAATTTAACTAATTTTCTAGGTTACTATGATATATTACTGTTGATTTAATCAACTTGGTTCGAACATATAATTATGTTATGACTTTCACAAAAATCATATATCAAATAGTGTCAAAATTGACACAAAATAGTTTTTAAATGAAATATTATATTATTAATTGTTATTTTATTCCTAAAAATCTATGGTTCAGCCAAATGACTTAGATAAGGATATATATATTAATAATAAACAATTTGGGGTTCGTTTGGCATGTTATAGTAAGTGTATTAACCATATAGTGAAAGAAAACAAAAAGACACGGTAAAAGTTAAATTATTTAACTTAGAGTTAAATCTAATTGATAAGGTTAAAATAATACCCTAAACTTGTCTAAATCCTATTGGATGATAGTATTGCGACCCATCCCCACTTTAGATTCAAAATAAGACCCTTTGGACCCATTATAAACCAATTTTGACTTTAATATAAAATAATATTTTGAGATATTCCTAAGGTGCCCCTCTCCTCCCTTATAAAAGGGTACCTCCTCCCCCTTCCTCCTCACTCCAATTTGAGCACTAAAGCTCGGCCAAACTCTGGAAAAATCCCTTCTCCACTTCCCTAGAATAATCCTAGAGGTCCTGGTCTTCTTCAAAGACCAATCTTAGTTCCCTAAGTGGAGGATTCAAAGAGGCGTTTCAAAGAAGAGGTAATATCCATTACCGACCTTTTCAAATTTTTTTCTTCTTCAACTTCTTCTTCTTTAGTTGTTTCATGATAAAGTAATGGCATCAGTATTACTTACATAATGATATGTTATTATAAATATGAAACAACTCTAATTAACCTTCTATCCATCCTACGGAAAAAGGAAATCACCGCGCGTGCGTACGTACGGAATACCGTCTCCACGCCGTGGTGTAATCTATTTTCCGCCACCACCTTAATTGGATTGGTATAATGGTTTAATGAGTAACTATATATGATTATTATAAAGTGATATTGATACTGAAATAGTATACATACACTTCAACACAATTCCACGACCATGGGAATGATATCATCGCTCGTGCGTACGTACGGACTACCGTCTCCACGACGCGATGAGATTCATTCTCAATGATTAACCATTCATGAATGATTATAAAGTATATATATAATAAGTACTAATGAAATATATGACATAATAATGATACTGGAATTATTTATATGTATGTCATCTACTTAATTCCATTCAATTCAATAAGGAAACGAAAACAACGTTCATGCGTACGTACGGACTACCGTCTCCATGAACGGTGTATTTCTTTACATTTACTGATTTATTATATATTTATATTCTGAATATATATATAAATCATGTTTTATATTCTGGAATTATGTAATCATGATCTAGGTAATCATATGAATAATTACAAGTTAAAAACACGAACGACAAATGAGACGATTTTACCCAAAACGCTACTTTAACATGAATTTACAAAAGAACGGGTAATATAAAGTCATTAGTGGGTCATATATGATATAATAACGATGAATATGATTCTGTAATAATTCAATAACCTGATTTAAATCATTATACAGGAGGTTCGGACACTTACAAAGCAAGTCGGACCTAAGGTAAGGGAAATATCACAATCTCATTTTTATCCGAGATTGTTTATACTTTAGTATTTACTGGGGTGTATTTTGTCAACCAAATCCATGTTTCCTCAATATGTAATATTATTTCCATCCACCAAAAATTGTTTAAATCCAATTTTACCCTTCGGTGAGTTTTTAGTAAAGGATATGAAAGGAATCTTTTGTCATTTTTCGTACGAGGTACTTTTTGACTTTTCCGACAAAAGTACGAAGAATGTTTTTCTTAACTTATACGGAATGAATGGATTTTTAAAACATTTTTTCCAAGAATCATCCTTTACAAGTTTTAAAGTTTTTTTTTAATCAAATTATTTTAGTTTATAATTGTACGACATGTTAAGAAAGGAAAAGTGTTTTTGAAGAAGAAAAGATATTTTCCTCAAGAATGGAGTTCAAGTGTTTTATCAAAATTATTTTTCATCTAAGATAATAAAGGGTTCCGTTTTTATCTCTATTATTACATTGATTTGATTATTTGTGATGGAATTATTTTTATGAATTCATTTATCTTATATGAATTATTTTATGATGTCACGATGTTTAAGATTCCCATTTTTATTACATGGGTTATGAAATGAGGTATGTTTTAAGATTTTGTGGCACACATAAGAATGGTATCATTAAGAGATGGGTGGGACCTATATCTCCCTCCAATGCATTGGGTAAAGATTTTATATCTCATGAGATAGACATGGCTGGAATGGTAGGTTATACCGGTTCAGTGAAACAGGACTGAAACGAGGGTTACATAATTCAGAAAGGGAATTTGTCCACTAAGATAGTCTTGGAAATGAGTCTTGACTAACAAGAAATGATTCTCTATGATTATGTGTGTATGCCAGAAAGTTTCATGTTTTAAGTTATGATTATTGTGATTACATTTCACTGCCATGATTTATCCCACGTTATGATATTATGAGCTCTTTTGCAGGTTAAGATTTCCAAAAGCTATGTTCTTATGTATATGATGTGATGGATATTTCTTTTGTTTACCCTTACTGAGCTTTTGAGCTCACCCTTTTATGTTTTCTTTTCCCCAGGATATAAAGAAAGGTTTTAGGTATAAAAAAGGAAGATCTTTATGGGAGATGTTGAAGATCTTTCACCACGATTAGAAGATTACGTTCCGAGTTTCCAAAGACACTAAACTATTACGATCCTTGTGTGTGTGTTTTTGTTATGTACTAAGTATTCCGCGAAAGTAATGTAATTTTCATGTACGTCAAGCTTCGGGTCTCAACAGTTGGTATCAGAGGAAAGGTTTAGTCAACCTTTGGAAACTAGGATGCGAAAACGTTAGTGAGATCCCTAGAGATATTTCTAAGGTATGTCTAGGGATGTCCCTAAGGTTAAGTATACGTATAGGTTATAGTACTAGAACTACGCTAACGATCATAGAATTAAACCTAAGATGTTAGATATTGAAGTTACTCCCCCTTTATTATGTTGTTTTCCCTAGCATGATTTTTGCCTCTCACACTATTCTTTTTGGGTTTTAGACGATGGCTGGAACCCGAAGGAACCGTGTTGATCAATGCAATGGACAATGCAATGATTGTCCTCCTGAACAAACAAATGTTATGGGAGATGGAGTGAAAAATCTTATTTCTATACTTACACAAGCTATGAATCATTCTGGACTTCCAAATGAGCAGAGAAGGGAACAATATTCTATTGAGTCCTTCATGAGGCATCGTCCACCTTCTTTCAGTGGGTCTTCTGATCCACTTGTTGTTGAACAATGGATCAGTACCACTGAAAAGATATTTTCAGTTCTTCAATGTTCTGAACATGATAAAGTCATCTTAGTAGTATATCGTTTGGAAGGTGAAGCTGATCAATGGTGGAATCTTATCAAGAATACAAGGCAAAGAGATGAAATTGAGTCCATGGAATGGGACGAGTTCAAGAACTTATTTTTCAATAAGTACTTCCCTCGTATTCTTCGAACAAAGATGGAGAAGGAGTTTCTTGAACTAAAGCAAAAGGATGATGAATCTGTTGGTATATACGAAGTGAATTTTACAAGACTTGTAAGGTATGCATCTGGCATTATCGTCCAACCTGAAAGTAAAGTTGATCGATTTTTCAGTGGCTTAAAACCAAGTCTTCGAAGGGCATTAGCTATAAGAGACTTCAGTAGCTATGAAGAAATTGTGCGTTGTGCTATCAAGGTAGAAATGGAAGTTGGTGTTACATATCCATCTCATGGTTTTGACAAGAAACGAAAGATGGAGTTCAAGGAGAAACCTCAGAATAATGGTGAAAAGAAGATGAATGTTTCCTTATGCACAAAGTGTGGAAAGAAGCATAGTGGAGATTGTCTTAAAGGGACTAGAAAATGTTTTAAGTGTGGAAATGAAGGTCATCGAGCAGCTGAGTGTCGAAGTAATGGAAAAAGGGTTTCTAATGATGTGAATAAAGCAAACACTGCAGAGAACGCACCACCAACACTTCAATGCTTCAAGTGCAAGGAAATGGGGCATTATGCTAATAAATGCCCTAATCCAAGGGTTAGTGGTGATCAACATGAGCAACCACTGAAGGAAAAGGACAAAGGGTAGTCACATGCGATCACTATTGGAAATGTTGAATATGACAACGATGTGGTGGAATGATTAAGTGATTATGTAATGGGATTCCAAAATAATGTTGTATCATTGAGTATTGCAATATTTATTTATGTGGTATTCAAAGTGATTGAGATATTTTTTGGAAATAAGATGATATGCGCATAATGAAGGGAAAACGAGAAATTGAAATGTTTAATAGTATTCATGAGCTCATGATTGATATAAGGACTAAGTGATATCATGGTTTGAGTATATAGAATTTTGAGGATTTTGGTATGTGGAAAGTGTTATCTTTAAACTTCATTCATGTTTTCACTAAGGTATTCAAGAGAATACATGATTAAGGACTTTGAATGTTTGGAATGTGACCAACAAAACATATCTTATGATATATGGGGATTAGCGATAGTATTAAATCTCTGGTAATCGTTTTCACTATATTATGAGAGTGGACTGTAGTATTATAGAAAAACCTAAAGATTAGAATGGATTATGTTGGACATAAGTTAGTATTGTTTAAGGATAGAAGATTTTCGATATTATTGATGTGATGTTATAGTAATGTAGTTTTAGAAAAAGGACAACCTGCAGGACGGGTGATAGTCCATCGCTTCGGACAAGGCTGTGGGAATCGAACCCACAACCGAAGTGCGACTGGCCTTTATCGCTTACCACTGGCCTACAGGAAGTCCCTGTTTAGTAGAAACTAGTTTTATTAAGCAGTATGATATATGAAGTATAAGTCCATTTTAGGAACCATATGTGATTAATCTCACTATAGATCGACTTATGTATATAATTTTTGCTAACCTTTTGTTTGAGACAGATGGAATGACCCGTCATTCTATCACATGATCTGCTAGCACTTCACGAATAACAAATTCAACTTCATTTATTTAAGAGATGAAGTGGAAATTGTTCAAGGCATGAACAACAGTGAGATTGTACCAAAATAAAGAAAGTATTTATTCTAATTCAAATTTTCAACTTTAGGGAAATGATCTTGAAAACCAAAAATGTTCTCCTAGTGATCTTATACCTGATGAATCGGATGGTACCTTAGATCGTCACAAATTTATGGATTTGTGATTGTTGGCTTTTCCATAGCCATGTTCTCTACCACTCTCCATCAGAACATGATTGTTATATTTTTCTTCCATATCCATATTTTCACCTATGTGGAAACCAAGTGATTAGTTTATTTGGGTAATCGTTACATTTCATACTTTACTTTTTAAAGCCAAGTATTGGTATTCCTTTTTACGATGTGGGTTTCTATTAAAGAAACTCTCGAATAGTAAACCATTTATAACCACGACGAATTTCGAGGGCGAAATTCATTTTAAGGGGGGTAGAATGTAATAGCCCGAGATTTTATGAAAAATATTCTTTTTTATTTCACTAAGGTCTTGTGTTGTACGCTACACCAAAAGGAGCTTGCACAACACGCATCCTTGACATGCCTTGCATTACACGCAATCACGACCTTCCTCGATAGCGTGTGTAGTACGCAATACCGAGTTTCACTAAACAACGATATGCTATTAAAATATTATTATAACTAGCCGTTATGAATAGTAATAACCACCTTTTAAAATTTTAGAAATTTTAGCTCTCAAAATGGACTTCATTTTTCGATTCGGAGTATCGAATTTAGCCTAAGGTGAAATTTTGGTACTTTTTGGATAACTTTCATATTCTGATGAATAGTGAAAATTACTAAATTATAATTAAAAACAAATTTTTTAATCGAAACAATTAGTAGTGATAAATCATTAATTTGAGTGGTTTTAAAGTATATTTAGAATATATTTTTACAATTTAATACAATGTTGGTCATTGGATGTAATTTCACATTTAAACCAGACATAATCAAGTGTCAATCTTTTGATAGATATTGTTTCTTAAAAACACGCTATTTGTTTTAACAGCGGGATTTAATTATAAAATTAATTAATGAAACTTCTATGTTATGAATTTGGTAAAATAGACTTCATTTTTGAATTCAGAATATGAAATATAGCTTAGGATGAAATTTTGGCATTGTTCTGAAAAACATCACTTTTTGATGAATAGTGAAACTACTAGGTGGTAGTTAAAAAAACTGAATTTTTCATAAAACTTAATTTTACCACTTCTGTGAATGGAATTTCAAAAATCCGAGAGACACGTTTGATGTCAGTAAGTAAAATGTGGTTCAATGAGATGAAAATAATTTTTGGTGAATAGTAACTTTTTACTTTTATTTACCACGGTTAAAAGTAAATAGGGTAATTAAGGGTAAAAATGATATTAATATTACCCTAAAACATGTCTTAATCCTATTGGACAAGTGTATTTCGACCAAAAACAACCTTATAAATATAATATGACCATTTAGGTCCACTTGGATTAGATTATGACATTTAATATTATTTTATTTAATGAATAGTTAAAATAGTTAAAATCAAAGTGTAATAAATAAAACATTTTTAATATGGGGTTATACATAAGATAAATTCGACTTTAAATATTCATTAGAAATCTAAAACGTTTTCCTACATAATGATATTTTATTTATAATTTTTAGACTTTAAATAAATTAATTTATTTATGACACAACGATGATGAAGTAATTACCCTTTTAAGGAAATATTAACATAATTGATGTTATAAATGCTCAAATGAATTTAATTTGAGACTTTTTATGAATTACACTAATTTTCTAGGTTACTATGATATATTAGTGTTAATTTAATAAACTTGGTTAGAACATATAATTCTGTTATGACTTTCACAAAAATCATATATCAAATAGTGTCAAAATTGACACAAAATAGTTTTTAAATAAAATATTATATTATTAATTGTTATTTTATTCCTAAAAATCTAAGGTTCGGCCAAATGACTTAGATAAGGATATATATATTAATAATAAACAATTTGGGGTTCGTTTGGCATGTTATAGTAAGTGTATTAACCATATAGTAAAAGAAAACTAAAAGACACGGTAAAAGTTAAATTATTTAACTTAGAGTTAAATCTAATTGATAAGGTTAAAATAATACCCTAAACTTGTCTAAATCCTATTGGATGATAGGATTTCGACCCATCCCCACTTTAGTATCGAAATAAGACCCTTTGGAACCATTATAAACAGATTTTGACTTTAATATAAAATAATATTTTGAGATATTCTTAAGGTGCCCCTCTCCTCCCTTATAAAAGGGTACCTCCTCCCCCTTCCTCCTCACACCAATTTGAGCACTCAAGCTCGGCCAACCTCTGCCAAAATCCCTTCTCCACTTCCCTAGAATAATCCTAGAGGTCCTGGTCTTCTTCAAAGACCAATATTAGTTCCCTAAGTGGAGGGTTCAAAGAGGCGTTTCAAAGAAGAGGTAATATCCATTACCGGCCTTTTCAATTTTTTTTCTTCTTCAACTTCTTCTTCTTTAGTTGTTTCATGATAAAGTAATAACATCAGTATTACTTACATACTGATACGTTATTATAAATATGAAACAACTCTAATTAACCTTCTATCCATCCTACGGGAAAAGGAAATCACCGCGCGTGCGTACGTACGGAATACCGTCTCCACGCCGTAGTGTAATCTATTTTCCGCCACCACCTTAATTGGATGGGTATAATGGTTTAATGAGTAACTATATATTATTATTATAAATTTATATTGATACTGAAATAGTATACATACACTTCAACACAATTCCACGACCATGGGAATGATATCATCGCTCGTGCGTACGTACGGACTACCGTCTCCACGACGCGATGAGATTCATTCTCAATGATTAACCATTCATGAATGATTATAAAGTATATATATAATAAGTACTAATGAAATATATGACATAATAATTATACTGGAATTATATATATGTATGTCATCTACTTAATTCCATTCAATTCAATAAGGAAACGAAAACAACGTTCATGCGTACGTACGGACTACCGTCTCCATGAACGGTGTATTTCGTTCCATTTACTGATTTATTATATATGTATATTCTGAATATATATATATAAATCATGTTTTATATTCTGGAATTAAGTAATCATGATCTAAGTAATCATATGAATAATTACAAGTTAAAAACACGAACGACAAATGAGACGATTTTACCCAAAACGCTACTTTAACATGAATTTACAAAAGAACGGGTAATATAAAGTCATTAGTGGATCATATATGATATAATAACAATGAATATGATTCTGGAATAAGTCAATAACATGATTTAAATCATTATACAGGAGGTTCGGACACTTACAAAGCAAGTCGGACCTAAGGTAAGGGAAATATCACAATATCATTTTTATCCGAGATTGTTTATACTTTAGTATTTACTGGGGTGTATTTTGTCATCCAAATCCATGTTTCCTAAATATGTAATATTATTTCCATCCACCAAAAATTGTTTAAATCCAATTTTACCTTTCGGTGAGTTTTTAGTAAAGGATATGAAAAGAATCTTTTGTCATTTTTCGTACGAGGTACTTTTTGACTTTTCCGACAAAAGTATGAAGAATGTTTTTCTTAACTTATACGGCATGAATGGATTTTTAAAACATTATTTCCAAGAAGCTTCCTTTACAAGTTTTAAAGTTTATTTTTAATCAAATTATTTTAGTTTATAATTGTACGACATGTTAAGAATGGAAAAGTGTTTTTGAAGAAGAAAAGATATTTTCCTCAAGAATGGAGTTCAAGTGTTTTATCAAAATTATTTTCCATCTAAGATAATAAAGGGTTCTATTTTTATCCCTATTATTACATTGATTTGATTATTTGTGATGGAATTATTTTTATGAATTCATTTATCTTATATGAATTATTTTATGATGTCACGATGTTTAAGATTCCCATTTTTATTACATGGTTTATGCAATGATGTATGTTTTATGATTTTGTGGCACACATAAGAATGGTATCATTAAGAGATGGGTGGGACCTATATCTCCCTCCAATGCATTGGGTAAAGATTTTATATCTCATGAGATTGACATGGCTGGAATGGTAGGTTATACCGGTTCAGTGAAACAGGACTGAAACGAGGGTTACTTGATTCAGAAAGGGACTTTGTCCACTAAGATAGTCTTGGCAATGAGTCTTGACTAACAAGAAATGATTCTCTATGATTATGTGTGTATGCCACAAAGTTTCATGTTTTAAGTTATGATTATTGTGATTTCATTTCACAGCCATGATTTATCCCACGTTATGATATTATGAGCTCTTTTGCAGGTTAAGATTTCCAAAAGCTATGTTCTTATTTATATGATGTGATGGATATTTCTTTTGGTTACCCTTACTGAGCATTTGAGCTCACCCTTTTATGTTTTCTTTTCCCCAGGATATAAAGAAAGGTTTTAGGTATAAAAAAGGAAGATCATTATGGGAGATGTTGAAGATCTTTCACCACGATTAGAAGATTACGTTCCGAGATTCCAAAGACACTAAACTATTACGATCCTTGTGTGTGTGTTTTTGTTATGTACTAAGTATTCCTCCAAAGTAATGTAATGTTCATGTACGTCAAGATTCGGGTCTCTACATTCATGACACACCGAAATGTAATACTATGTGAAGTGTTTGTAGCACACAAAATTAACAACTTTTTTATATTATCTTTCAGATATAATATCCTATTATAAAACATGAAAACATTCAAATTAAAGTAAGAATGATCAATTTAATTGTAAAAAATATGTTTTGTATCATAATAAACATGTACATTATGGATCAATTGCACAGAAAAATAGTAATCCACATTCCCAATTTTCTCAACAACTTCAAATAGTCCCACATATATTGGTTCTAGTTCATACATTTTTATAATCCATCAATGACCCAACTGAGGCTAGACACTAAAAAATACCAGTCTCCAATTGATAATTCCTATGGGTTTCATTGATGATCTGTATAAGATTAATATCAAAATTTCTTAATCACCAACCTTTGTTGAATCATTTGAGTTTTTCTATCATATCATCAACTAAAATAGACCCTATAAGGGATGATTTAACAATTTCTAGCCAAAATAGTATATATTTACAAGGTCGTCCATACAAGGAATCAAAATGTTCAATTTTAAAGGATGATTGGTTGCAAATATTTTAAAGAAACTTTAATAGATATAAATAGAAATCCCAAGATTCTCCAAATTCATGGAAACAAGTTCAAATCATGTCCTCAAGGATCTTTATAGCTTTTTTATATCATCTTTTATATTATGATGGCATGTCATGCTAAAATTTCCTTGCTATTACATCACCTCGTGGAGGGCACTCAAAAAATAGGGAGTCATTCTGGGATCCATTTGAAAATATATGGTTGATGTAACTCTATTCAATATGAAATCTCCCACAAATATTTATTTCCCTTGTCATCAAATTTAATCATATTTGGAATGGGAAAAATTTAGACGATTTGTTCAATCAATCTATGACCACATAAATAGAATTCTTTCTTCAAGGAGTATGTGGCTCAATGTCCATTCATATATCATCCCATATATAATTTATCATAGGATATTGTTGAAGAAAAATTGAAGCCTTTTGATTCTCAACCATGATCTCGAGTCCCATTATACAAAAAAAATCTCCATCAAGGTTAGTAAAAGAGACCCAATAAAGATAAAAGTCAATTCAATATTTATGAGTAATCAGTAGGTCCATCATTAAAATGGTGTCCAAATGTTTCATATCAAGAACTAAAAAGATCATAGTGAGATAGATTTCAAATAAAAAAAAGTGAGCACCAAATAACATTTTCTCTTTTGATCTAGATAATTATAGAAATTTCAATCACATAAGGTATGACCTGCAAAGGATGGTTCAAAAAACCCATGATACAAAATGAAATGAAGTAATTATAGGTGATTATATCAAATAAAGTACTCAGTATATAATAGAAAATAGTATACATACATCTAAATATCCTAGAACCTGCATCAACTCCCACTATAAACTCGTCCATTGCATGAAGATGTTTTATTTTTGATTCATGTAGATAGAAGAAAAATATTCTTAAAGTACCATCAGGTATTTTTACTATGTTATTTTATGGTACAATGTTGATCATGATCTTTAGATTTATTGATTCATGAGTCGATTTAGTTTTTCATGTGATAATAGAAGCTGCTGTGTGGGAAAAGTATCAGAACAGTATGAGTTTAATGGATGCATGGAAAGAGTTCGGAATATAATTGGGAATTAAAGGATAATAATTTGGATGAATAGCCTAAATGTTTCCAAATCATTAGAAAAATATAAATTTTTTTATGAGGGAAAGACTAATGGTGGGGAGAATGTCACACACCCTGTTTTAGGTAATTTTACCTTTTATTATATATTTTGATCTCATATAATATATAAGTCAATTTTTGGGATTTTTAGGATAGTCTTAAAGTGTTTTTGAAATGATTATATGGGTGAATAGTTTGATAAACGTTTTTAAAAGCTTCACAGCTTCTCCAAAAACCATACAAGGGGGTTTTGGGAGTTACTGGGAAGACACATGGTTTGGCCAAAACGTGTGACTAACAATGTAAAATGGGTGTATTTGGAAAGTTACATGTGTATGTTTGGTGCATGATTTTCCAAACCGCAAAGAATAATCGTTTTTCACCCTTGGTAATTATAAACACACCACCTTAGACAATATAAATTATTATATCTTGAGACAAGAAACTATTTTCTTTCATTCAATAAAATCTTTTAGGTTTTTAATTTTAGATAATTAGGTCATCACCCTTACTCAAATAAATATTACATTAAAAAATTATCACTTCAAATTAGTAACAATTTAATAATTATATAAACTTTTTTAAAAGAAATATGTTATAATTTAATGAAATATTCAAAAAATATACCTTTACCTCATCCTTTCCCCACTCATCCTTAAAACATTTATGAAAAACATATTAAAATATTGAAAGGGCAGAAAAAGATTAGTAAGAGATATAAATAGAATAAATCTATTAGTATATTGAAAAATAAGGAAACACATAAATTTTTTACCTGTATCTTAATGTTCATTTAGTGATTGAAATAAATCATTTACACATTAAACTTTTATGCAATTTTTGATCAAGTAAAAACAATAAACCTTATATAAATAAAATAAAAACCATTTTGGGAACTTAATATATCATATTGTTAACTAATTTTAAACACATGCCGAAATAACTATATCCCAATTAACTCCAAAGGATAAAATACTAGAAAACTCCCCCCCTTATTTCTTATTATGACAAGTAACATTAACCAATGCATTAGAGTGATATCTTGGAACATATATCATATAATATATATCAGTCTCATCCATTTTTCATGGGATATAATAAGGATCATCCTATAATACATGTTGTATCAGGATCACCCCATTTATCATATATAATTCTCATGTAACATTTCATGAATAAAAAAACTATCATTTCACTTTTCATTATAAAACCAATGAAAATATATTTTAAACTCGTGTTAAAAATATTTTCCACATAAAAATACCCATTTCATTTCAAACCCCATTTTCAATACCAAAATAAAAATAATAGGAAAGAGGGTTTATCATTAAATTAAAAAAGAAATATTGTGATGGAATCCAAACATTAAATAATGTATATTATTCTGGGAAAACTATTTTTCACCCTATACATTAAAATATAACACTCTTTTTGTATTTTGTTAATAATGTCAAAACATTCCTTAAAGAGATTTGTTTTGAAAAAAATTGAAATAAAGTAAAAAAACATAAAATTTCCTTTGAAATTATTTAATTTACAAAAAACATTTTCCCCTAATTTTATTTATAATATATATAAATATAAATGTAAGAAAAATAGTTAGGATAAATCCTTAAAATATGGGTTTTAAAATTAAATCTCTTACATTATGCATGACTTGTCACATGCATTCCTTATCATACTGAATAATAAACTTATGATAATTCTTTTATTCCTTGAGAAAATTTATAAATCCTATTATTCAATTTATTTGACCTATTACCATGTCATATACATTTAATTAATAAATTAAGTTCACTTCCCATGTTTTAACAATATTTATCCCATGTGTGGAAAATAAATTTGGTAGGATTACCATGGTAAAAGAGGACATTATTTCATCATATACATAATAATAATAATCTTGAAATAATTATCCTTTGTATACATCAATTATATTTTTCAAACCCAATTATTGTTGATTCTTATGAAAAATGATCTATATTGTAATCTTGGAGATGGTAGGTCGTACGTACACATGAGTAATGTTTCCATTTTCCAATGTTCTTTATAGAAAGAAGGTAAGTATTACATAACCCCTAAAAATTATCCTAATTTCATTAATATCATATTATTTAATAAAATATACTTATATATAATCCATGTGATTTTATGTTGATGATCAAATAATATTACTTTGTGGAGGTGGTAGTCCACACATACAGATAGACAATGTTATAATTTTTCAATGAAAGAAATTTTAATAAAGTGAATGATATATTATCTTTTCATAATGATAAATATTCCATGAATATCATATATAAATTTTAATTCCATCATTATAATCAGTAATTAGATTCAGTGATGGAAAATTAATGACATCTATTAACGAGGTGATAATATGTCACACACAAGAATGATAAATTGCTTTCCCATTTCATAGAATATGAGATAAATATATAATATGAAATTAACATAATCACATCTACGTATATGATATATACTTAAATAATCATATGGTCATGGTTAATTAATATTTTAAGGATGTCGATGAAGAAATAAAAAAAAAGTTCTCAGTTAAGTACAATATCACCTCTTTGGAAAAACATCTTTAATTTACACTATAATAACTCAATGATTGGAATTATTACTTAAATAAAACCTCTATAATGTGAATATACATGTATTTAATTTAGTTTTTAGGTTATCTTATAAAACAAAATGAATTTTAATTTTGAATAAATGAGAATAACATGTGCACCCTTATACAAGAGTGGAGGGGCACTCTTGGAATTTCTTAAAATATCCAAGTGATATAAATTCATATTTATGTATAAAATTATCAAACCCAATCAAATTATAAACTGAGATGATTATGAGTTCAAATCCTAACATAGAATAAAATTTTGACATGTTTTAATCATATTATTACCCTTATATAATTGTTTTATTACATCATTAATCCTTTTGATAATTATGATGATATTCATGTTTTTACTCTTAAGGGGTTAATTTCATTACAATAAAAGGAAAATTGGACAAAAAATTGTAAATGGTTGATATTTAAAAACTTTTACCAATAACATTGATTACTATAATTTTTTTATGATTTTTAGATCATTTAATAAACTATTATTTATTATAAAATAAAATTAATTTAAATTGTCGAATCATTTAATTAAATAGACTTTTAAAATTACAATACAAAAAAATCATTTAAATCCAATGGAAAAAAAACACTCTAATATTTCATATGTATCTAAAAAGTAATGGAAGAAATCAATTCATAAAGATTATTTTAATTTTTTTATTTTCATTATCATTAATTTATTATTTTATTAATTGAATAATTACTACATTACTGTTATGTTCGCTTTTAAGAAAATTATTTCATATTTAAACATTAAAAATGAATCATCATGATAGAAAAAACAAATTAGAATTCTGAATGATATTTATAACCTATTATATGCTCTGCTTTTCCCTATGTTAAAAATATTATACTTTTTTAGAGAATGTGAGTGACATTTTTGGCTTTATAAAATTAAATATTATAATGGTAAAAATCACCTCCAAATGAAAAAATGAAATATATTAGATTTTTTTATGGTTATGGATGAGATATAATTATCCATTAAAAATAAGAAAAATGTTAGGGACATTATTTAGCCCTTATTATTTAATTTTGTATATTAATGACATGATTTACCCTTTACCGTGATAATAATAATTACTAAGGAAACCATTCACATTGTCTAAAAATAAAAGGAACTATTTATTAAATTTTTATTCACTAATTAAAAATATTGAATCCATTTTTCAAAATTTAATTCATATAATTTTTAGAATTTATTTTAATATTAAACCGAAAAAATGTGATACAATGGTTTTTTTTCAAAAAAAAAATTATTTTAAGTATAAAGAATTTTTAATACAAAATTAAAAATTAATTTTTTTTAAAAGGCCATAATTAAATTATTTTTAATCAATAGGAACTAATAAAAATTTCAAACTAATCCAAAATATAATTTGACTTAGTGAATAATAAAACTGAAAATAAAATTTTCAATAAAAATAGTATTTTTGACTATTCAATGAAAATAATTATTTATAAAAACAGTATCAATATTTCAGGCTAAGATAATTTTGACCTGATTAAGTTAAAAATTAAATTGATTTGTACATTTAAAATTCTATACTGTAATATAATTATACATTTAAAGAAAACCTTATAATAAAATTTTTTGAAAATTCTTGTTCCCTTTGAGATAAAAAATATCATAATATTTTAAAACAAATATAAATATATAATTTATGAATATTAATTAACATGAAAATTATTTATTATATCATTAACAGGGATTTTAAATTATTCCTAAATTTTAAATGGTATGTCCTCATATGTTTATTTACTTATCAAATAAGTTGGTATATCTTTCCATCATAAAATATTCGGATTCCCATGTTGCTTCTTCCACTATATTGTTTTTCCACAAAAACATGACTTGATTAATTACATATTTCTTCAACAAATTCTCTCTGTGTTCTAAAATATGAACTGGTGGTTCCTCATAATAAAGGATATCTCTTAATTGAACTACCACAAGACTCAAAACATGATATGAATTTACCACATATTTTCTTTAACATCAAAACATGAAAAATTTTGTTTAAATGTGATAAAATTTGAGGCATAGACACTCAATAATAATATAATATAACTTTATCAAATATTTAATATGTTTTTAATGAACCATGTACTTAGATTATGCTTTTAACCAAAACATATCACATTTTTTTGTTGAGATAATTTTAGAAAAACATGATCTCTTACCTCAAAAGAAAGTTCATTCCTCTAATTATCTGTATAAATTTTTTCCTAATTTGATCTATCCTCATATAAATATGAATAATATTCTCATTATTAATCATTTATTCAACCAACTATAGTATCATAATCTTTCTTTCTCCTACATCATCCAACAAGCTACAGTCTATCACTACTTTCTATATAAATCCTCAAAAGGTTCAATCTATATACTAGAATTAAAACATTTATTATAAGAAAACTAATCCAAAGAAATATAATAATCCTAAATTTAATTGTAATCCATTATTGAATCATGTAGTGTGTATTATAAGGTATTAATCATTCCCTTAGACTATTATCAAATTGAAGAATATAAGTTTTACTAAAATTTAATTCAATTACCAACGTCTTCTAGAATCCATTAAAAAAATTTGAAGTGAACCTAGGATAATTTTCATATAAAATGGAGAGAAAAAATAATGTAATTTTACTATCTCTTTGATTAATAGTTGATAAAGATAGTCTAAATACAAGTTATATCAATGTGGAATGAAATGTGAAGATTTATTAAATCAATCAACAATAACCCAAATTGAATTATTACCTCGATAAGTATATAGAAATCACACAATGAAAACATTCAATAAATTTTCATATTTCCACACTGACATAGGGAATTTTTGAATAATCCATTTTTGAAATTTTTATTCTACATTGACCAATTTAAATGTCAAAAATTACATTGTAAAGTCAATAATCTTTCTTTTCATTATGCCCCACCTTTAATAATCTTGAAAGACATTGTACATCATCGTGCTACCATGATGAACTAAAAATAGGGAACTATGAGCTTTATTCAAAAATTATTTTGTCAAGTAGGAATCAAAAGGAAAACAAAATCTCTTCCCAAATCATAAAGCATATTATTTTCAATATTAAATTTAGGGTTTATCCTAGTGGTAAGGCACCCCCTCATCCTATATTTAAGACCATGATCAAGTCCTCGAAGCACCCCATATATTGGGGTATGTAAATTTATTTAGTCTTGACAGGAGTGTTTCGATGTGGTTTCATCCCACAGTGTCTATCCATGACAAAGGGGAGAAGTTCACTGATGGTACACTAAAAAGAGAAGGCATAGGGTCACATTCATCGGTGGCATGGTTGGTAGGGGTATGGAAGGTGCTCTGACGATGAAGGCAGATCCATAGAAATAGACATGGTAGGTGGTGTTCTATGGGTGGAGTCAATATCATTCCTCATGGAAGCATGAGGCTTTGATGTTCATAGTGGGTGTGAGATGGCGAGGTGGATAAAATGGAGACTTAGAAAACAAATTAGCATGTAGGAAAAGACTAACTTCATGAGCGATAATGAGGAAGGCGTGTTAAAGGAGTGTAATGCTCGATGCTGGGGAAAAAATAAGGCCTAAAAATAACTCTATTACAGATCTATATGATATTTAAGGAAAACCCCTATATTTTTTGAGGCAACGAGATTAAACAGAATGAGAATTTATGTCTTCTTTCATACATACTAGGAACATTGCATATCTGGATGAGCCAATGATAGTTGTGCAACCTTGTAAAGTTGCGAGCTAGTTTATTATATGAAAACTTTTCTAGCGAGGTTCTGTTATAGTGGTTTCATGTCTTAGGGTTCTTTAGGGTAATGTATTAGGCCATTATACTCTAGTACTATAGGTCCTGTAAGATTCCCTATCAACCTAATTAAAAATGGGACTACCAAAAAAATAATTAAAAATTTATGGCCTTCAGGCATTAAGGAATTCCTTTACAATATCAAATTCAAGAGATTATAACCTCTTATAAAATTATATCTTTTATTGTAACTCATTATCTTCCTTATAAGTGTTCATAATTTATTGTAACCAATATGATTGTAATAACACCTGGAAAAGAATTGGTGAACCCTTACATCCATAAATTCAATAAAAAAATTCATCATATCATTGACTAAGGGATCATGTACCAAATGTAACATAGTTAATGAATAATTATATTTCCAAGAAAAATCATCATCTACATTGTTTTATTTTATAATATGATAATAAATCATGGAGTTATAGTCCTTAAACAGTTTATATTCACACATTATTTCCCAAATTACTCCATATAAAGGATGCCTCCAAACTTTTAATGAAAAGAATCATAGTATCTAATTACAGATCATGTGTAGTATAATTTATCTCATTCAATTCATGTTGGTGTGAATCATAAGAAATTATCTGATCATTGTACACCACAATACAAAAAATTCCCTTCAATTAAGCATCACTGTATATTCACAATTCACCCTCTCAAGATAGAAACAAAAAAACATTGAAATTCATAAATATTATATTTTATTCTAAAAAATTTATTTTACTCTTTCATTAATTTGAATGTAAATCCTTTTGGAGTTAATTTAGTCAAAGGGATATAGAGTTGAAAGAACATTATCAACAAATATCCAGTATTAACTAGCTAAACAAAGAGAACATTGAATCTATATAACATTTGTCGGTCTTGGTGATTCCTATATAGAATTCGTTTTAGTTGCGTCAATGATTATTCCATATATAAAACCAATATTCTCAAGAAAAATCACAACCAAAATTAACATTTATTATGTTTACATTGTATATCATCTTCGTTTATGGTTTTCAAAATAATTCTCAGGTGTAGTTTTTGATCCTTTTTAATTCTAGAATATATCGTTATGTAATTAATAAAAAACTAAAAAATATTTAAGATCTTATAGATTACATTATTCATAAAATCCATAAATATTTGCGGTGCATTAGAAAACTCAATGGGTATAACCAGAGATTCATAATGATCATATCTAGTTTGAAACACGGTCTTCAAGATATATTCCTCCTTCACTTTTAACTTATCATACCATGAAATAAAATTAATCATCAGAAACATTGTTCTCTATAGAGCTGATCAAAAAATAATTTGTATAAGGAAAATGATACATATTATTAACAATGATGTTATTCAAGGATCATTAATGAATATAATATTTCATTAAACCATATTTGTTTTTTAAGAAATAAAGTAGGATCACCCCTTGATAAAGTTCTAGGATAAATGAAATCTTTATCTAGAAACTCCTACAATTTATTTCCCAATTCCAAAATCTCAACATGTTCTATTCAATAAGAGGGTTTTTAAATTGGATTATCATTATGCACTATGTAGATATTGAATTAAAAAATTTCAGTTAGGAACAATGACAGTAAATTCATTATAAAAACGTCTTATATATCCATTCACTACTATTACATCAATTATCTGAATAGTTTCTTTCCTTTCAACAACATGCTCATGGAATCTTTCACTACCATATCTAATCAATTTCTTAGCTTCTTATTAGTTTATTAGTGGTATAAAATCATAGGAAAATACATTCTTGGATCAGTAATCTATCATATCATGATAAAGTAAAATTCAATTCATAATATCAAACTCTACCATAGTTATTCCAACGTGATTTAAATGAAATATTATCCCACTAATAAAAATAGAAAGATTCATATAAATCATTCACTACTAGAAAAGTATCCTATACCAATGGTTCTAAACCACTCATATGGTTCTAATAACCGTGGGTATTATAATTATCAATATATGGCTATACCAATGGTTTCCTTTGAAACCAATGGTATATATCTGGACTAAATTTGAATACCCATGATTTGAAGTAAACCATAGGTATAAAAATATACTAATGGTTTATAAGACCATGGTAGTGAATCCTATCTGAAAATGATGTATACCAATGGTTCATAAAACCATTAGTATATGTTTCAATACCTAATAGAAAATATCACCATCTTGCTCCTATGCTAGAACCTGTAAATAAATTTCAAACTGCATTACACATGTAATACAGTACAAATATTATGTATTTTCATTCAACCATATCATGGTAAATAGTTTTCAAACCATTTATAAAACAATAACGTAGATATATAATCTACAAAATAGATCAATTTTAGTCCTTAAACATCATCCACACATATGTCTCTATACTATCATCTGAAAAATGTATGGGAAAAATATCTTCTTTACCACCACTAGTTAAATTATAATCATATTGAGTATCCTTATCAACATTGTCACATAGAGCACCATCATCATCTTCAACACTATCTCCATCATTAGTAGTATCATCACCTCAAATACCACTAGGAACCTCATTGACAAAACTCGATCAATCAGATAAAGTTTGAATTGTTTCAATACATGATTCAAAACCATTAGTATCCTATGATGGAATTGATGGACATATAATTTTCATATCTTTCAAGAGCTGTTCTGTTACCAGTTTTCAACTTTCACACTCTTGTATAGCTATTTTTTGGACTTAGCTTCTTCCACAAAAGAGTTTTGCATCTTTGTGGATTGAGATCCTCGAGAGGCACTCGATGGGGGCCAATATCTATTGGGTATGATTATTTTCTTGGGTCTACATCAGACTCTACCCAGGTTATCCTCACCTAATAACTGAATTAAATGATCATTTTGCATAAATTTTTTATCTTCATTCTCATCAAGGTCTTCTAGGGAACAATGTTGAATATATAAATAAGATATTTAATTATATATTTCATATCAAATTTTTTAATAACAATTAAAATACATACAATAATTTCTTGTGTTTTTGAATTTAATGAACTTCCATCATATTTCCTCCTACTTGAGAAAAATAATTTTTCTAAAGACATATAGAATTTGATTCCCAATGTCCCTTCTGCAAAATAAATTGATTACTAAAATAATACATTATTGAATAATATTAAATTGGTAAACAAAACCAAAACAAATTTGATTGGGAAGTCAAGTGAGATTAACCATATAATAAAATCATGTCAAAACATTCCAATATTATATTGAACTATAGTGGTGAGTCATTATGGGGTATTAACATTAATCTTCACATTAGATTAAGCTTGAAGGGAATAAATCTATATGTGATTAAGTGAATGTCAAGATAAAATGGGAAGCATGGCTAAGGAGGAAGCTATTTTAGTTTAATAATATAGTGAGAAGCTCATTTAATGTATGAAATTTAATCTACACAAGTGTTCTTCACAACCTAGAAAACACTACTACAAAATAAGAATTTATCATCATTGGTATTTATCAGCGCTAGAAAAATGCACGAGTAAATTTCATCTTTATTAGCATTTAAAAGGTGACGATAAATTGAACCCCGTTTCAGTGCTTTTTTAGTGATAACAAAATGTCCCTTTATCAGTGGTTTATTTTTAATGCCGATAAATGGTATCCTTTATCAGTGCATTAATTTTATCACTCATAAAGCAATCCTTTATCAGCACTTTTTAGCACTGATAAATGTTTAAATAAAATAAATAAATAAATAAACAAAAAATTAGTTATTTAAAAATAATTTTACTAATTTTATTTATTAAATAATTGTTGATAAAATTCATTAAATTTATTATAATATATAAATTATAAATAATAGTATATAGTATGTACTAAATATATAGATATATACAAAATTAAAATTATACATTTGAATATTAAAATGAAGTAAATTGGGAAAAACATTATGCATTTTTTTAATTAGAATATCATTAATAATGTTAACAAATAGAATATATTAAATATATAGATATACATTAATGTACATAAATATTATTTATATAATACAAAATATTATTTATGATTTACATTAAATAGTAATGTATTCAGTAAATAATAGTTTATAATTAAAATTTAATTTTAATTAAAAATACTGACTAATTTCATCAAGTAATGTAAATAATTGAATGTAGTTTGATTTTTCAGTTTATAACATAAATCAAATGTATTATATTTATTTCGCTTCTATGTATTATAAATAAATGTGCACACAAAAATATTATTTTTATCAATTAATCAATTTATATTATTTATTATATATATATATATATATATATTTACAAAGATTTAATATTTTCAATATGTATTCATATTTATTTCAATATATATCCAATTTTTAAATGGTTTATATTAAATAAGTTTATCCAAATTTACATATATTGAACTCATTTTTAAATAATTAATTTTACTCATTTTTAACAAGCTTGCACTTATGGTTAAATATTCATTAATAATGTTAAAAATATATTTAGAAAAATTATTTAAAAATAAATATATTTATAAGTGTATATTTATTGTTTTTAAACATTTATACCTTTAACTAAATAAATTATATTTGTTTAAAAAGTATTTATATATTAATAAATAAATAATTTCATAATTATAATAAATTAATATAAATATTGAATATATTTACTAAATATATATATAAATATATATAATGATATAAATATTTTTTTTAAAACAATTAATATAATTATAAATAAATTACAATATGTTCAAAGAATTATAAAATTATTATTTAAAAAAAATATTATAAGTATTATAATTATATATAATAATTATAATTTTTAAAAAATATATTATTTCCTCAATGTATTTTATGTATTTATCATTGATTTTTTAGTGCTGAAAAAGATTGATTTTGTCAGCGCTGATAAAGATTCAATTTATAAGCATATATCAACTTAGTGCTCATAAAAGTTATCTTTATCAACACTTATTTTGAAGCACTGATAAAAGTGTCACAATCTATTTTAAGAACCCTAACCATCGCGACTGAATTCATGATTTCTAAAGCACTCTTTGGAAGTGAACTCCTACCATCACTCATTATTGTCCAAACCAAGATCAAATCTAGGTTAGCATCAAGGCTCCAACTATTCCAAGGCTCAAATCCAAGTCTTCAGGGATTTAAAGGATTATCGCAACCATGACTCGAAGGAAATATATGTTTTTTATATCTCTAATTTCCAATGGTTATCCATTGAAACTTTTCATCCCACATTAGTGTATCCAAATAAGTATAGTAGCACTACCCCATAATAAAACAACCCAAAATTCATTGTTTTTAGATATATTCTAGTATTATCTTTCCTGATATCATATGGGTCTCCTGGGACAACATTGGTACTCTGTAACATGAAATATGTTAAACACAATGTTGATCTTATTGTTATGAGGTATAAAAGGATCTCAATACCTATATGCCATGACATCTACCTTTTTGTAATCAACAACTATTTAGAAAATCATCTATAGAGTGGTCATTGTAGGTGTTGGTTTTGAATATCAAATTAACAGTCACATGGATAATGAAATATCTAACATCATTGGTGTCATATATTATGTCATGTAGCAAATAGAAATAAGATGGTTGAGTGAAGAGTAACTAAAATATAGGGTTATCTCGTTTTATTTGAAAGTTAATTCTAGAAGTTGTTTCCAAAAAATGGATGATGACATATGTTGTTGTACATGGGAACAAATATGTAATGATTATTTCATAAAACTGTTTCTTAGGATAATGAGCACTGAAATGTGATATAAAATGAATGGATTTTTTTAGGATGACTATGAACTATTTCATTAGTCTTGTGATAGATTTAGGGGTTACTTATGAAATTTAACAATCAAATTAATATGATGAATCTGTACAATCAGAATAGAAAAAACATTATATTTTTTTGATTTTTTATCTTATTTATTTAACTACTTCATGAAACAATATAATGTTTTTAGTTTTTATTTTTGAAATATTTCAATTTTAATTTACGAAATATGATATAAATGCTATAAAATATAAAACAAATAGGGTTAGGGTTCTATAATCCTTGGATTATATAATAAAAGAAAAATAGTTTTGAGATAAAAAGTAATTCAAATTTTTATTTTTGTTGTTGATATATAGTCAAAAAATAGACAATTGGAATGAGTCACATTCCAAGAAAAACCATAACATCATACTGTTTTAAGAAACAAATCATCATTATATTATTTGGTGTATATGAGGATTTCATTATTGATATAATTTATTTTTAAGAATCCTTTATTATTGTTCAAATGATTTATAAATTTGATATTTTCTTTGAAAACTAACGTATTTAATGATAAACGTTTTCTATAATTTAAGTTTTAAAGAATATTTTAAATCATTCAAGAGGTAATATTCTACCAAAATATTTAACTAATTTTTATAAAATAAAATATTGACATTGATTGGTGTAAATGTAATAAACAAGTATTAATAGAATCTATTTTGTTGAAATATAAACTATTTTTATTAGATAAAATCATTACACCTTTAGAATCCCACATCTTGTCAACTTTACTAGTGTGGATTTAATAATTTAGTTTCATTATATGTTCGTTGTGGATTTGTAATTATATTCAATTTTATGGTTTTATAACATAAACATAAATCAATTTTTTATGTTCTTCTAGTGGAAATTTTATTCCACACAAATGTGACCATCTCAATTACATGACATAAAAAAATGTTTCATTACAATACCTTTCCATGACATTTTATGTTAAGAGTTTTACAAGAATATGTCAAAAAATTTAGCAAAAAAGAAGCCTTGTATTTTTAAACTAGTGGACATTTTTTGGAACAATATATGCAACAAATTGTTCCATAAAAAGCCTTCATTGATCTTATTCGGGTTAAGCTCCTCATGTTACATTGTTCTTATTCGGTTCAAGCTCCTCATGCACATATTTGATCCAATTGTCATAATTTTATGCCTATAAAAAATGTGTTGGCTCTACTTAGGGAAATGATAAGGTTTTTCATAGAGTCTTACTACTTATATTTTTAACTGAAACATTCCAATCACAGATGAAATTTTATAAATTTATTTTATCCTTTCTTTCTTTTATTACTGTTGAAAAAAATATAGCCATATTTGAAATGATAAACCAGTAATTAATAATTCTTAAAAATACATTAACTTCATTCATTATGCATTTAATAATCACTATATAAGTTTTACAATAATCTATCTACAGCCATATAATTTTTTAACATCACCTTTTGGTTACACCCTTAAGACTTTCTGATTACCGTCCATTAATTCTCTAGAATAAGAGGCATTCAATTTTAATAATTAATATATTATTCATATTTATTTATTTATTATGAAAAAATGAATATTTTATTAACCCAATAGTATATCTTTACTTTATCTATGACGATTCGAATATTGAGTCCTATGTATCTTATTTTCTACTCTTCTTACTCAATCGTTTATTGAATTTTTGGAAATATATATTTTTATTTTTTATTATCATTGTTTCTTTACCATAGTAATATCCCTATGGTCAACAAAGATTACATAGTAGAATAATTTTCCCTAGAATTAATTTACTATTTCATATTTTTGTTTAACTTATTTGTTTTAGTATTACTCATATAACAATTATGTTCATATAGAACTGGACTCTTTTTTTCACATTTGGGTGGTTTTTTTAATCTTCTCATGCTCATGAGGGATCAAACGTAGATCCTTCAATTGAGATAATTAATACAAGTAAATGCCTCAAGAATGCATACAACTATCCTGAAAAGGTGAATTCATAGTACTTATTTAATTAATTTTTCAACATTTTATCTATTATTTTTTAGTTAATTTCCATATCATTTTTATGTAATACTTATTTAGTTTTTTCACATATCATTTGGGAATTAATATTTTACATTCAACTATCTACAAAAATCCATAAAAGAGATAAATTGATTCTTTCGGTAAATGTAACTATATTTTCCTACTTTATTTCCTTTCATTATCGAGCTACCAACATTGCAAATTGAAATTATTTGGATAGAAAAACAAAACCGTTCATGTTGTTAAAAACTAGAAGATTAGAGTAATTTAATGTTCTTATTATGGTGACCTCTCATGATATAATATGCACATGAGCTTCTTTTTCTCTTCTGATTTTCAACAATAAGAAAATAATTTGCTGAGAACATTGAGTAAATATGAAGTGTTAGTTGTTTAACATAGATAGATAATGGAAACATTGTTACAATGGTATCTAGAATTGTTTTGATACATTGGGACATTTAATAATCTACCTGACCTCAATCTGATGCATGTTGTGACAAGTACAACTCCAAATGATTATTTTTATTTAAAATTCACATGAATTTTAGTAAAAAAGAAAAAACCAGATCAAAACAAAGAAAAAATATTCTAATTATATTGATATTTCAAGTAAATGATCAAAAAGTAATTTGGGACATGTACGAATCCGAATCACCTCAATCTAACATATGGTGTGACCACTATGAATCAATGTGTTCGTTATCAGTTTTAAATCTACACTTTAGTTCAATAAATGTGACTGACAAAAAACAAAGAAAATGTACTTATATTTTCTTGATAAATTAGTACCTCTAATCATAACTAATTTTGGTTTGTAGGAATTTTTCTCACATCAAATTGATACATGATGTTATCAGTATAGGTCAAAGTGTGTGTTTCCAATTTAAAATGACATTTTATTAAAAAAACAAGTGATGTACTCAAGAAAATTAAAATGAATCATATTATTTTGATACTTTATAAAAATTATCCATAAGATATTTGGGACGTTTTATAATTAGTTGTACCTCAATCTGACACACGGTGTGACCAATATAACTCTACGTTCATATTTTAATTTAAAATTGAGATCAATTTTAGTAAAAATGTCAAATGACTTTCTCAAAACTGAGAAGACACATTTAGATTGTTTTAATACTTTATTGAAAAGATACATAAGTCATTTTTTGATATTTAGTAATCATATGAACTTCAATATGACACATGATGTTCCTAGTATGACTCAATGTCTCTATTATTAGTTTAAAATCGACAGTGTGGTTCAAAAAATATCACTCATGGAATATCAATAAACAATCATCATATTTTCAAGATAATTTTAGAAATTGTTTCTTAAGTCATTTGTGTCATATGGGAATGATACACATTTCAGATCGATACATGACACGATTATTATGCATCAATGTGTGTGTTTCTAGTTTAAAATGTCATTTTAGGAAAAAAGATAATTGATATACTCAAAACCCATTAAATGCATTCAGATGGTTTTGAAACATAATGATAACAATAAATAATCCACATGGGACATGTAAGAATGAGTCAAAACTTAACTCAACACACGGGGTGCCCAATATATTTTTAAATATATCTTTTTATATAAAATTTACATCAATTTTAGTTAAATGGATAACTCATCAACTAAAAACTATGAAACCACATTTTTATTCTTTTTATACCATATAAAAATGATCCATATGTCATTTGTGACAAGTATTAATTAGTTGGACCTCAACCCAACAATGAATGTGTCTGGTATGACTTAATGTGTCCAGTATTAGTTTAAAATCAACATTTTAGTTAAAAAGGGCCACTCATTGAAAACTGAGAAACCACACTTAGATTGTATTTTTAATTTATGATAATGATTTATAATTCATTTGTGACATTTAAGAATCAATATCATATCAAACTTCCACGTGATGTGATAGGTATGATTGAAAGTGTGTGCTTCTAGTTTTAAATATCATTTTAGTAATAAAGGCAAGCTATGTACCCAAACCTGAAAAAACACATTCATATTATTTTAATACATTTGGAAAATGATCCATAGATCACTTGAGACATGTAATAATAATCTTAACCTAAATATAATGCATGGTGTTACTAGTATGATTGAAAATTCATTTTTTGATTCATATGTATAATTTTACTTAAAAATCGGCATCACATTTCCAAAACCAAGAAAACTAGCCTAGATTGTTTTCTCTTCATTTATATTCTATATTCATAATTTATTTTCATGATTTCATGGTGTTTTGGGTGCTTTAGTTTTCTATTACATCACACTATAGTATTTCCCTTTATCATCTCTTTTCTATTGTGGATAAAAGACTTGGGCTTTTAATCTCACTCGAATAGTTTGTGCTTCTCTAGTGTTGATAATGGACATTTTTAAAACTATTAAAGGGTGTTTATGTAGTTTTGAGTCAATTAAAGTTTTATCATTTTATTAAATGTGTAAAATCAAGAACCATCTACATAGATCATATTCTAAAATTTACAAATGAAAATTATATCAGTTTTCTACATAGTCTCAATCCACTGTTGACTTCCAATTATGAACTAACTGGATCATATTCTATAATTCATAAATGATAAATATATCAGTTAAATACATGGTCTCAATCAAGTAATAGCCACAATATTTTACAATTATACATTATTATATACAAACCTCAGGTCAGTTTTATTTCCAGATATTTTTTAGTATTTCTGATGCACTTTGTAGCGATTTTATATATAAATGATATATTACTAAGATATTGTGAAGTTTTATACTTTTAACTTGTTCCAATATATAAAAAACTAAATTTTTAGCATTTTAATATGTTAAAAAATATTTATTTATAAATTTTATCATTGGGAACTTTTTAGCAACTAAATCTCCCCCGTGAATTTCATGTGTTTAAAATGAATTTTTTTATTCTAAAGAAAAAGATGATGATTTTCCATTTTAATTTATATAAAATGAAATTTATAAAGGCTAAATTTCACTTATAGACCTTTATATATTTTTAATAACTCCCCATATGACCTATATTTCTATATTTCAAAGGCTTAATCCATCATCTACTTCTTTATTTGTTGGAAATAGCCTGGATTTCTACATTTTTCTGCTCAAACTTCTTTTGAAAAGTGACAAAAATGGTTCTAAATATCAAATCCAATTAGTGAAAGATTTTTCATTATAAAAATTAAGGATTATTAGATATTATTTTATAGTAAAAATCATATCCATAATCATAGTGTCTAACATTATATAATCCTATCCTTTTGGATGACATGTTTATTATACCCTTTTCTAAAAACTCAGAGAATATGTGTTTTAGGATTTACTCGTGAAACATTCAAAAAATCATATTATCTAACAGTTATATTACCAATGAGGGTAATCAATGCAAGGCATTCAACCTTAACAATTAAATCTATTATGAATGCATAACTAGTAGAGAAGGGGGATAGTGTTGTTAAATTTTCACTAAACCATATAAATAGAGATCACATTACTGGTAGAATTAAAATCAATAATACCATGATATTTTTCTTTTTTTTTGTATGATTGTGGAATAGTGTGTTTATATTGAGATTTTTACCTAGGAAATTAAATATCCCAAGACCCTATAGGTTGTGTTTTATGGTTTCAAAATTCTTGATAATGTGGAATAACTCAATTAAAGTATGATTTTTGACCATTTTAAATAAAAAATTAGACCATGATATATTTAAATATTAAATGATAAAAGTTTTCATGAACATTAGAAGAAATAAAAGGTTTTACTTGAATCAATTATGAATGAATATGAATGAGTATGTCTGTTTCATTGATATTAAAAGATAATTTCATAACTATTATAGAAACAATATTCATAAAAATTTGGGGAATATAAATTACAAGGATTAAAGAAATATAAGGATCTAAGCAATTGATTGAAGTATTGATACTCTATTTTATCAATAGATATTGACTTAGAATAACCACATCAAATTTTTGCGCATGTATGAGAATGAAGACCAATACCTTGTAGCCCATGAGGATAATCACACTTTTAGAAATGATCAATCTTGGGAGGATGCTTCTTATTCCGTGGAAGCATTATCGTATCTTGTTGTTGAAAGTATTTGATACAGGTTAAATATAATACTCTTTTATATTGATTTTATTTATAATAAATGATTATTTCAATGTGTATAGGATAAAAACCACTATACATCATGTATTTAGTCACCATTAGGGAGGAGACCCTTAATGATAACTGTTATGTTCTTAATTTATTTTTTACTTTGGTTTTTTTCGTGAGATATATACTAAATAAGTATAATATCTTATAGGTTTGATCTGAAAAAATTGAGATTTAAGGCATTGATTCACCCCCAGTGCCTTCCACCCTTGTTAGACCCTTTAAATACACATTTTAAACTCTATCACATTTATTTATGGGAGATCCATATTTTTCAAAAATATGTGTCACTTTCCCATTGCACAAATCAATTAGCTATTTATATAGATCATCATGTTAGTAATATCATATATTACTCATGGATAAATGATTGGATAAATATTTCACCAATCCATTATTTTGATAATATCAAATGTATTCCTCTAGTAAAATAATTTTATTATGGTCTTCTAATGATTTATAACACATAGAAAATTCATAAAAATGCACCTTCTACAAATACTATCACCCATTACATTGTTTCTTTACACAAGATAATCTAGGGGAAACCAAATTTAGCATGAACAACCTAGTTGGATGATAAATGTCTTGAAATGAATTCACTTTGGAAGGAATTTTATACATTTTATTTTTTAATGAATGTTAATCTACCTATTATATCTCATGTTATTACACTTTTAGGTATAATGTTTATAATGAATTACATTCGAATCCATATCCCTTTCAAAAAATTAATAGGTTTAGACCAGATATTTGTGCAACTCTTTACACATCCAATAACTTATGTTACAATGAAAAATTAATATTAAACTATATTTATAAAAATATAAATACATAGTTAGTGTAAAAACATGAAGCACAATTATATGAGGGATTAGATCTCTACGAAATAAATAATCTTCATAACGATAATCTTCAAGAGATGGATATAAAAGTCATAAAACTCTTTGATAATAATAATTCTCACCCAAAGTCCATTTACTAGTGGTTACATTACTTAAACGAGAACTCAATTTCATCATAACTCTAACACCTAAAATGGTTGAAATATAATACACCTTTAAATTCATACTCATAACCGAGTGGAAGAAAAATTCATGGTAGAAGAAAAATAATTCAATTTTCATACTGATAATCTAACTCCTGATATGATTTTGTGATGATTTGTAGATTATGTTTAACTATATAAACAATATCATATAACCACTCATAATAGAAAAAATAATAATAAAAATTAGACGAATACTGTATATAAATATATACGGAATAATAACATATGAATAATTTAAAAATCACATAAATATAAACACATTATAATTTAGTCATGCATTATGTGTATTGAATAGGTATAAGTCTACCCGACCAATCACCCAATGCATATCATTGTAAGGACTAAAGTTTGTTCTTGATTGTCTTGGGTAAGTGATAATCACTGATGGTATAAAATAAAAATTGGAATAATTTCTCACTCATAATCATTAGAAATAACACAAAATCCAATTGGAAATACATTACAGCTATCCATAACTAGGATACATGTACCCATAAATAAACAAATTATAATAATAATGAAACAATTGAACATAGTATAATAAAATATAAACTGTAACTAAAACCCCAACATAAATTTCAAAACAAAAATAAAAAATGAGTATATTACTAAATATACATGATAATCAAAATTAATTCAGATTTGGTTTACAGAATATGTCAAAAATCCAAAATATAGAACAATAGGATCCAAAAAATGTACCACTAAATTCTTTAAAACTACCTACTAGTCACCTCAAATAATCACTAAGAAAGACAAAAATGGTATTAATAAGTGAAACCAAGAGACATGGATCATTTTCTTTTACCTATGTTAGACATAACAAATTATACATACTCCTACTTAATTTCTATAGTGTGTGAGATAAATCACAATAGTATATCACCATGATTATATATAATTTCATTCACATTGAACCCCATTGGTACCCGATTAATTTTTTTTAAAACCCTTCAAAGAAACCTTCCATTTCTCTCTTTTATAATGTTGGAAGTTGAAAATAATTTAAATCCTTCTAGTTTATGAAATCAATCCACAATCCAAAGTAATGATGAATGTGAAAAATAAATAACATAACCAATTGAAATATATAATAAAAATTATTAAAAAATCTATAAAATGAATAGTTATATATTGTGTCAATATTAGTAAAGTCACATATGAATAATATATCACATGGGCTCTAAACATTGGGACACCTGTATAAAGGATTTGGGTAATCCTGGGCCTCACTCCTAGAGCATTGGACCAATTTATGTGAATTTTTATGTTTTATAACATAGTGGAAGAGTCTATAGGTCTATGGACAAACCGACTTTTCCATGTTTCAATGTATAAACTTTAATTTACATGATGATAAGAATCATAAAAAAATTAATCAAATTTCATGAATATTGATAAATATCCCCAAAATAAAGAGAGGATATTTTTAAATTAAATTTATTATTATTTTAATTATAATAATTATCTTGGTATTTATAATTCTTTCTTTATAGAATGTGTTGATTGTTTTAAACTTTTTTTGTTGTGCCATCATTGTATCAAGAGGATTCAAAATAAAATCCATATAGAGATGATCTATATGTTCACATATGATCTCTAATAATCATTTATGTTACTATATGAGTTATTACTTTGGTAGCAATTACCCTATGTTTCTTATGTTGATCTCCACACAATACTTTGAAGGATTAATTATTTTCCTCTCATTATTTATATTGGGGGTAAGGTGGAAGCTCTCGGTTCTTGAGAGGGTTCTAGAGAATTTTATATCTGGGGTTGTGTGAATATATTAAAGGGATGTTTTGTGTAAAACCACATCTAAAACTGAGAAATGATATAACCAGGTATTTATAGAGCTAGGTTATATGAAAAATAATTTCATATATACCCTCAATTAATCTCATAATCTTCATAAAACCCCGTGTCTAAATAATAATAATATTATTACTATTTAATTGATATATGATTAACTCATTGATAAAATATATACCATTTCCTTAAATAAAAAATATAAAATTTATTTAAATGATATTAATATATTATTCAAACCATTCCCAATAAGTTGTTTCACATTTCCTATTCATTATTTATTGAACCCAGAATAATAATGACATTCATTAAATAAATAAACAAATATTTATATTATTCACTGTCTTAAAAATTAATATTTACATAATATTAAACTCATATAAAATAATGAATGAATATGCATGACCTATAAATCCTAAATAATTTTTATTCCTTGGACTATAGAATAATATTTATTTTGATAATTAAATTTATATATAATTTAATTAAGATCAACAAAAACACTAAATGAGTGAAATTATAGGATTCTTCCCCAATGGAGTAAAGTGAGTCAGCATAAAGTATAATATCAGTTTATAACTATACATAATAAAACCCAATAATAATAAGTTAATTATTAAATACTAATATCCATATACATGCACTTATGATGAGATATATCCCCTTTCCATCAATATCACATCGAGAAGATTTTATACTCATTTCATTATCATATATGATTGAAACTTGTTTCATAGAATATTTGAAACAAAAAAATTTATACATTGTCGACATAGAATTAAATATGATATTTCAATTTTCATTAAATGGAATACATATCAACCTCTATAAATATGAAATGGGTAGATACTTCTTTGACTTATCCCTTAATACTATATCCCCCATGATGTAACCTATGTACCAAACTTTAACATGAACATATATCATCACGGGCTACAATAATATATCGATCTATGTAACTCATGATTCCCATAAATAACAATAACAATTTCTAATGATCACTAATCATTCTTATATATTGTAATATCGAATGAAATTTAAACTTGTTTAATTTCACTTGATGGGTATATCCCCATAATCTTCAATCTTATAGATTTATAAGTATGGACTTTATGAAAAAACTTTTCCTCTTCTTATGAGTATTCAAAAATTATGTTATATGTCATCTATGTCCTATTAGATGATTTAATATGATCATTAGACCATGTTTAAGAGTATCATCATTTCATATTTATGGTTATTCTCAAATAAGGGAACTACTTAATTTGTTTGTAAGGTGATATATACTCCATAACATTATCATATCAATGTAACTTATAATAAAAATAAATCGTATATAAGATATTTATTAATATTAATTTATTCAAATAAACATGTATTATAAAGTACAAATAATATAGTTAAAGTGAACAAACAGTAATATAATCCCACTTATACTAGATCCAAATGCTAACTATTTTAATTTCCTATATCTCACATGATTTATGTGCTTCTATTTGTGATAGGGATTTATTCAATGGGTATGCCATGTTTTCTTCAATGGAAACTCTACTTAATGTGAATTCACCACCTTATGAAAAATCAATCAAGATATTAAATTTAAATAGTATACCCTTTATTTGTCTATGTGACCTTCAATCCTTTTGAAGATCCTCCTCTATAATATTATCATAGTATATGGGTGATAGGTTTGTTACATATTGGAATCACATCATGATCTTGGATGAAGTTTCATATCTAATCCATTTATTTATCAACACTAAAAATATGAAATATACTATGATAACACTATATAATTAGACACCACATCTTACGATAAGATATTCATGTTCATAAGACCTCTATTGATGGTGAAGATGTAACCCAATAGAAATTTCATATCATCATAATGTATTTGTAAAATATTTTTATCCTGAAATGACTAGTTCCCCATGAACCATATAATGTAGTAAAAAATATTTAATACAACATAGATATTTATGGATACTTTTGACTTCCATCCTATGGATTGTTCAAAATTGTTCTATATCCCAAGAATTTATGTTTATCACCTATTACTTTCACAGTGAAGCATGAGTTTAACCTGGTCATACTGTGTTGTAATACTGCTATCTTATTTTTGATTAGTAGTGTGTCATCTACACATATGATCACGAAATGTTTTACAAACCCACTAAATCAATTTTAAACAAACGGATCCCAATCATTATTTACTAATTTAAATTAAATTTTGGATTCATCAAAGCAAATATTTCATGACCCGGATGCTTGATTTAATCAATAAATGGACTTATACAACTTATATACCTTTTTTATATTTTATGAAATCCCAAATTCTTTTGGAAATGTTGTTTATACATATTCAAAAAGTGTTCTTATAAAAATTGTTTCTTTTTATATTCATATTCCTAAAATAAAATTAATAGTGATTCAGTATGAAAATTAAAAACATGATAATTTTACAAATAGAGATTAGTGAAAAGTGTTCACCATTGTTTATTCCATGAATCTTTTTAAAACCTTTTCTAACTTGCCATTACTTATTGGAACAAACTTATCCATCTATGTTTAGTTTCTTATTAAATTACAACTTACAACCAACAGTTGTTATATCCACTAGAGGATATACCAAAATACAAACTAGGTTTTTATAAATGGATTTTATTTCATAATTCATGTCTTATTTCCATTTTGTAACATTTTCCCACACATTTATTCCCTTTACATTATAACTTTTTTATTATTATGTAATATTAACACACCATATTTTATTATAGGAAAAACATATATTTATGATATTTATAATCTATTTATTCCAATATAAAACTACTTTTTTAAAAATACCCTATTATATGGGACTTTATAGAATATCTTTAAATTGCACACATTGTATATTTAAACGCTTATCTACCTTTCTATAATGATGGGATCCCTATTAAACAAAATCTTCTTATATGAGGGTTTTTATAAGATATAACATTTAGTTTCTTAATATAATCTATAAATACATACATAGAGTCTTGAGGTGTGAGTTTTTATAGAGATATCCTAAAAAATGTTTATAATCTCAAATAGGTCCTCTTTCAAACAATATCTATTGAACATGATATCATTAGTGAAATTGAACCTTAAAATGAAGTATGCCAAGATCCTGAAACATTATGAATGCTCAAAATGGGAGACTACCACTGCTAATGGAGGCTCTCATGGTGGTTGTGATGGGTATGATGTTTATGATATTTAATCGGTTTTCTGGATTGCGGTAGGTGCTTGATGTACTTTTCTTTTTCATTAATAAATAGTATGGGCCTACCATTGAGTGACATTTTTGGTATATTTAGGAAACCAAAAGTTTGTTTCCATACATAATTTCATATGGCATAAAACATTCTATTATATTTGGAACTCAATTTAGGGTGTGTTTTACTGTATGTAATGAGTATCCCCAAAGGATAATGAAATATATTAATGACATGTCATTTATATTACCATGTCAAGAAAGGTGTGGTCACTCCTTTCACACACACCATTCCATAATGGTGTCTAAGGAGTAGTGTGTTTGGATAATATCCCAAAATCCATCAAATTATCAATGAACAATTTATTACGATATTCATCAAGTTTTTTATCATAGTTGCTTTATTTTCATACCATGATGAATAAAAAATTCAATATTCTATTTCCTGAATTTCAAAAAGGAATATTATTTACACGTCATTATGTATACATGCACATATTTACTTAAATAATCTTTAATATTTATCAAGTCTTAGTATCCACCGTTTATTTTGATTGGAAATAGACCACAAAAGTTGGTATAAACCAATTCAACAAGCTATGTTGCCCTTTCACATGTTATACCAAATGGAGATTTGGTAATTTTACCTTGAAAACAAGTGTGAAATATTCTATGGGTCTTTATTATAAAATAATATAAATATCCCTTTTGGTAAAATATATTCAACTATATTTTATTTACATGACCAAATATGTGATTCAATAGTTGGGTGTGAGATGAGTTATGAGAACTATATACATTATCAATTTTAATTACTTTTTTTGTACAATCCAACCCATAAAGATGATTATTTTTATATTAATTACTTTAAAATGTTATATCGTTGTAAAAGAAACCACAATTATTCCCAAATTTGGAAATAAATCCATATTAATCAAGATTTTATAAAGAAATAGTTTTTTTGGTTACTGATAAAAAATAATATCAATTACTTAAAACTAATATCATTCCTATTTAAAGTACTTCATGATAGTATACCAAAGATACTATAGATGTATTTTCTCTTTTATCAGCTCATATATCTACCTCACATCATGAAACACTTCAAAATATACTTGGCTCGTGTAATTGGACACAAATGTGATCACCATAAAGAGTTTCTAGTTACAATTTTTTAGAAATTAATAGATTTCACTTGATAATAGACACACATGAATCATTCCCTTGAATAATTATCATGGGGTAATTTTTATTCATGTGGCCCTTATTTCAAAATGAAAAATATATAGTGACATTCCCCATTTCTATCCCTTTGATCCTCCTCTTATTGAAAATGAATTACAAATAATCTTTAGACTTTGAGTGACTCATAGATCTCTTCACCTATCCCTTAATATTATTCACTATAATTACATAATAAATTTCATGATTCGTATCCTTGTTAACATAGTGATGTTGAGTAAGGAGATATAGGGTGTAGTTATCACCATTTTCATGTTAAAATTCACACCAAAACTAGATAATCTCTAAGGGGATGAGGAAATAATGAGATCATTATTAAATTATTCATGTATCTTAAACCCTATATTTTTTATATTACAAATGTATCAACTCAATTTTACTATGGTAGATCTATCCAACACAAATTCTTTATGTTTACTCATAAATACTACCTTTTAGTTCTATAATTGTTCTTTTATATCTCTCTCTTGACAAATATATTGGAGATGCTTGAGTGTGTTTTAGACATCCATTTTTTCATATGACATTATGAGTTTTTTTAGATATGTATGATATCATAAAACACAAAACATCTATCACATAAATCAAATTTTTTCCATAGATAAAGAACTCCTTATCATTTTACCCCTTATTAGCAGGATCGTGGTTTAAGGATTTCAACATGTAAATCTTCTGTTCATGATGTAATACAATGTGAATGTTATTATTAAATTAATGTAAGTTACTACCATTTAATAATTTTTTATATATTATAATTATTATAGAAATAATTTTGTTGATGTACTTTTCATTTTACTAAAATAACATAATATCATAAATAATTATTCTGTATTATTATTGAAATAGTTGGGATAAAATAATTTTAAATTTTAATATTAGTCACCCACAGTATTATCATGTCTTAATAGACCTTATAGTTTAAAATATAATGTCCTATTATGAGAAAATTATAGTATCAAGGATCTATATTTACCTTCTCATAACTTATACTATGGCCATGAAAATTATATTAAGGTTTTTAGGTGGGATTTTTTTCAAACTATAAGCTAGTAGCACCTTTATATGTCTAGTATACTCCCTGATCTAGAAATCCTAACTCTTATTTCCATAACACTTGAATATGTATTTGTTTTAAAAACACTATGTCCATCACATGTAATATAAGATTGGTTAGGTTGACCTTTTCTCATTGTTAAAATTTCTTGATAATTGAAAAATTCCCCAACCATGGAATGATCAAAACTTAAAAAATGGGAACATCTTAACATATTTGATGGAAGGATTATTCTGGCATAAAATTTTATTGAGTGGTTTTTTTATATGTTCAAAATTTTATTATTTTACTATTTTACGTGTCTTGTGAATATTGAGTTTATTTCAATGCGATTAACCATGTATTGATAAATTATTGATGCATAATCCTTTTATTTTAAAATATCTAAGATTTTTTGTTACTTAATTTATTTAGGTGTGTGATCATGATAATTAATAAATAAAATGATTAATAATGAATAAGAAATAATAAAATATTTATAGTGTTCATGATCTTTATCTAACAGTTTTTTATTAAGTAGAAAGTAAAAAAACTATTGACCCTAGTGGAAAAACTCCATGAGATGGTCCTTAATAGATTTATTGTATTTCACCTCAGTCTTGTATATAACTTTGGTTGATTTCATCACGCCTTCATCTTGAACCACCTCCAAGTATTTAGGATCTTAATTCTTACATATGATTTACATACATTTTTTTGAGGGGGAAACAATATAATGGTTATGGGGTTTATATAAAACAACCATAGAAATTTTGGCCCATACATTATAAGAAGAGGGGATAACACAACATCACCCATTTTAATTTGACAATAATAAATAAAAAATAACCATGAAATAATTAAATTAAAAAACATCCAAACCATACACATATTATTAAACCTCACGATCATTCAAACAGGTGGATAATATACTTATAATAAACTATAATTAATTTCCATCATTTTTAATTAATATAAATCACGGTGGAATTAATTATTTATATTTATGAATACATTTATTAATTTATTTTAATATTTAACAAAAACTTCCTTGATATTCTCATCCTCGACATATATATAAGGAAATCAAATTAATTAATTATATTTAAAATAAAATTTGTATATGGCGTGAACATGGAATCAACACGACATGTAATTTTTTGAAATACTTGTTATTGTCATTATTTATTATTGTGTACTCACATAGAATATAATAAACATATCATGTGATATAATTACATGGTTTTTACCCTAATAAAATGACACACAAACACATATAAGTTACATGATGTGTAACACATTTAATTCACATGGAGTACACAACATATAATGACTATACATGTCCTATAGATAAAAAATTATCCAAAAAATAAATTTATCATTTAATATTATTAATAACCCATCACATTGAGTTTCATATCAATTAATAAATCATGTAAATATTTATTACGTTTACTGATAAAATTATTTTTATTCCCATATAAAATTAATTATAATGTATACAGATAAGATTTGAATTTGCTCTATGGAGGTAGGTATGGGATTCAAACCATATACAAGGATGTATATAAAGTAAAAATTCATTCCCATGTCTAAGAATGATTATTATGGATAGATATTTTATATCAGTTATGGGACATTATGAGTTACATGACATGTTCACTAGAAAAAAACCATGTGTCCTTGATGTTGTACATCTTTTAGTCTATATATCATGTGAGAAATACAAGATGTTTCTTTGACTACATGATTTACACCTTGAAAATGTGTGGACTACATGATGTGTACACATGTTATATAGTTTTTATTCACGAAAATAACATGTCATTATATTCTACTCAACACGTCGAATTTAATGACATCATGTATCCATCTTCAATACCAATCATGTTTTGTGTGGCTTGGTCCTGGTGTGGTGAATATGGGTGCATGGAGTATTCCATTGGGATAAATATCATGTAGTGAAATTTTTTCTAGAAAAATATTGGTACCTCATAATGGATTATTTAGATGTTCTTATTGGGTTTTTATAATATTATTTTTTATATATTGGTGAATGAAAAAACATAACTGATCATGATGTTCATATATAAAAATTAATTTTCTTGAAATTAATAACTAATTTAAAATGAAAATAATCATCAATGATTAATAAATAATTATAAATTTTAATGTGATTGATCGAATACCACTAGAAGGTTGTTGATACAATAGAAGTGCCTATTGAGCCATGGCCAACTTGCCTTTCATCACGTTTCAATTAATAATCTTCCATGTATATAATGACAATCGTTTTGAACAATGAATTAAATTTAATGATGTTTGAAAAGGATAATTAAAACAAAGATGTGTGATACTTTAATGATAAAAATATAACTTATTCAATTAAAATAATTACACGGGCCTTGGGAATTCATTGTTTAAAAAATATGTTGATTATTTAATTCTCCATTAAATTTTATCATCATTTCATCAAAAATATACAAAAATAATCCCTTTAAAGGTGATCCACATGTGCTACTATGCTCTAAATGTTTCATCGATTGTACGATATGTAGAGACCATAATCTTGAAGTAAAAGGACATTACATTTCTTTTGCGGAATACTTAGTACATAACAAAAACACACACACAAGGACCGTAATAGTTTAGTGTCTTTGGAAACTCGGAATATAATCTTCTAATCGTGGTGAAAGATCTTCAATATCTCCCATAACGATCTTCCCATTTTTTCTTACCTAAAACCATTCTTTATATCCTGGGGGAAAGAAAACATAAAAGGGGTGAGCTCAAATGCCCAGTAAGGGTAACCATAGAGAACATAAAACAATCCATAAACATTTGAATGCAAAAACTTGAACATAAAATCTAAACATCAAAATATTGAGAGAAGACATGAAACATGGAAGTACGTAAGGCATATATAATAAGGGAACACCAATCATGATAAAATAGCATGGGAATAAAGCATATAATTGTGGTAACCATTAAGCACATGTTATGATTTCCATTGTAGCCAAGGCATTGCTGCCAAGACCATATTAGTGGACAAAGTCCCTTTCTAAATCGAGTTCACTCCTCGTTTCAGTCTTGTAACACTGAACATGATTAACATACCATTCCAGTCATGTCTATCTCATGAGATATAAATCTTTACCCAATTCATTGGAGGGAGATATAGGTCACACCCATCTCATAATGAAATCATTCTTACTTGTGCCACAAAATAAACATACATCATTCGTAATAACCCACCGAATAAAATGGGTTTCATAACCATCATCCCATCATCACATAATCTATATAAAAGAAATGGATATAAATTCATAATAAGAAGAGTGAAACCATGTAAATTATGGAGACATTATAATTGAAACTTACACATATGAAATAATGTCATCTTAGATAAAAAATGGTTTTGATAAAACACTTGAAATTAATTCATGAGGAAAATATCCTTTTTTATTCGAAATCAGTTTATTTTCACAAAATGTCATGCAATTTTAAAAGAAAAGGACTTTGTATAAAATATTCATGAAATATTTTGGAGGAATCTTCATGAAAATAAGGCTTTATAAAACAGTAAAAATCCTTTCATGTCGTAAAAGTAAAAAAATAACATTCTTCTCGTACTTTTGTTGGAAAAGTCAAAAAGTACCTCGTAAAATAAACAAAAGAAAGATTCCTTACATACCATGTAGTAAAACTAAAAATGGGTAAAAAGGAAATTAAACATACATAAAAACACTTTTATAAGACATGGACATGGATGATAACAATAACCCATGAAAATAGTTACGTATAAGCAATCTCGGATAAAAATGAGATTTGGAAAATTATCCCTTACCTTATGTCCGATATGCTTCGTATGTATCTGAACCTCCTGTATAATGATTTAAATAATGTAATTGACTTATTATAGAATCATATTCATTGTTATGATATCATATATGGTTTACTTATGACTTTATATTACTCATTCTTTTGTATATTCCATGTTAAAGAGCGTTTTGTGTAAAATTGTTTCCTTTATCGTATGTGTTTCGACTCGTCATTCTTGATATTGTTACTTATATACTGATTTACATAATTACAGAATGTAAAACATGATTTATATATATATTCATCATATACATATATATTATAGATCGATAAAAGCAATGAAATACATCGTTCATGGAGACAGTAGGTCGTACGTACGCATGAACGTTGTTTTAGTTTCCTTATTGAATTGAATGGAATTGAGTATATGACATATATATATATATATATAAATACAGTAGCATTATTATGTCATATATTTAATTATTATTCATTATATACACTTTATAATCATTCTTGAATGGCTAATCATGGAAAATGAATCTCATCGCGTTCATAGAGACTTTAGTTCGTACTTACGCACAAGCGATGATATCATTCCCATGATCATGGAATTGTATTGGAGTGCATGTATACTATTTCAGAATCAATATCACTTTACAGTAATCATATATAGTAATTTATTTACACCATTATACCCATCCATGAAAGGTGGTGTTGGAAAAACTGATTACACCACGGCGTGGAGACGATATTCCGTACGTACGCACGCATGGTGATTTTCGTTTTCCGTAGGATGGATAGATGTTGAAATAGGGTTGTTTCATAATTATAATAACATATTAGTATATTAGTGATACTGATGTTATTATTTCATAATGAAACAACTAATCAAGAATAAGTGGAAGAAGAAATAAAGTTGAAAGAATCGGTAACAGACATTACCTCTTCTTTGAAGCGCCTTTTTGAAACCTCCTCTTAGGGCACTAAGATTGGTCTTTGAAGAAGACCAGAACCTATAGGATGTTTCTAGAGAAGTGGAGAAGAGAAATTGGCAGGGTTTGGCCGAGTTTTAAGGCTCAAAGTGGTGTGAGGAAGAGAGGGAGGAGGTGCCCTTTTATAAAGGAGGAGAGGGGCACCTTTCGAATAACTAAAAACATTATTTTATTATAAAGTCATATTCGGTTTTTAATAGCTCCAAATTGAGTTATTTCGATGCTAATGTGGTTATGGGTCACCATCCTCTCATCCAATATAATTTATACAAGTTTAGGTTTCTATTTTAACCTTATCATTTAGATATATCTTTAAGTTAAATAATTTTACTTTTACCGTGTCTTCTTGTTTTCTTACACTATAAGGTTAATAAACATACAATAACAAGCCAAACTAACCCCAAGTTGGTTATTATTAATATATATAACCATATCTAATTCATTTGGAAGAAAATTATATTTTTAGGAATAACATAACAATTAATAATATCATATTTGTTTTAAAAACTATTTTATGTCAATTTTGACACTATTTGGTTATTGATTTTTTTGAAAATCCTAACAGATTTATTAGTTCTAAAAAAGTTAACTAAATCATTTTTAACATGTCATATTAACATAGAAAATTATTGGAATTCTTAAAAAGTCTCCAATTACATTTATTGTGGTATTTATAACATCAATTATGTCAATATTTCATTAATAAGATAATTACTGCATCATCATTGTGTCATAAATAAATTAAATTATTTAATGTCTAAAAATTACAAAAAAAAATATTATTATGTAGGAAATTGTTTTATCTTTCTAATGAATATTTATAGTCGAATTTATCTTATGTATAACTATATATTAAAAATTATTTAGTTATTAAACATTGATTTTAACTATTTTAACCCTTTTTTAAATAAATTAATATTAAATGTTCTAATCTAATCCAAGTGGGCCTAAATGGTCATATTTTATTCCTAAGGTTTGTTTTGTCTAATTACACTTATCCAATAGAATTAGGAAATTTTTTAGGGTAATAATAATATAATTTTTACCCTTAATTACCCTATTTACTTTTAACCGTGGTAAAAAAAAGTAAAAAGTTACTATTCACCAAAAATTATTTTCATCTCATTGCACAAAATTTTACTTACTGAAATCAACCGTGTCACATGGATTTTTGAAATTCCATTCACAAATGCGGTAAAATTATGTTTTATGTAAATTTGCAAATTCTCCAAGGAGGTGGGCAAAAGACGGTCAAAAGTTCAATAAAATTTTTATATATCTAAAATTATTATAAAATAACTCAACTGAATTACATTTAACATATATAGTTATTATGTATCAATTTTGACCTAAAATAAATTTTAATAAAATAAATAATTATTTAAATAAAATGTCTGTTTTTAAATAGTAACCCAGTGTTTTCATTATTCATCAAAAATTGAAAGTTTTCAGAAAAATACCAAAATTTCACCCTAGGATAATTTCGATATTCCGAATCCAAAAATGAAGTCCATTTTCAAAAACACAATTTATAAAATTTCAAAAAGTGGGTATTACTATTCATAATGGGTAGTTTTAATAATATTTTAATAGCATATCATTGATTAGTGAAACTCGGTATTGCGTACAACACACGCTATCGTGGAAGGTCGCGCTTGCATGTAATGAAAGCCAAGTTAGGGATGCGTGTTGTGCAAGCTCCTGTTGGTGTAGCATACAACACAAGACATTAATGAAATTAAAAAGAATATTTTTCGTAAAATCTTGGGGTGTTACATTCTACACCCCTAAAAATGAATTTCGCCCTCGAAATTCATCGAGGTTATAAATGGTTTACTACTCGAAAGTTTCTTTAATAAAAACCCACATCGTAAAAAGGAATATCAAAACTTGTCCTTAAAAACTAAAGTATGAAACGTAACGTTTACCCAAATTAACTAATCACTAGGTTTCCACATAGGAGAAGATAGGTGAAAATATGGATATGGAAGAGAAATCTAATTGTCATGTTCTGATGGAGAGCGGTAGAGAACATGGCTATGAAAAATCCAACAATCACAAAGACATAAATTTGTGATGATCTAGGGTACGGTCTGATTCATCAGATATAAGGGCACTAGGACAACATTTTTGGTTTTCAAGATCATTTCCGTAAAGTTGAATAATTTGAATTAGAGTAAATACTTACATTATTTTGGTACAATCTCACTGTTGTTTGTTCTTTGAACAATTTCAACTTCATCTCTTAAATAAATGAAGTTGAATTTTTAATTCATGAAGTGTTAACAGATCATGTGATAGAATGATGGGTCATTCCATCAGTTTCAAACAAAAGGTTAGCAAAATTTATCAAATATACATAAGTCCATCTATGGTGAGGTTAATCATATACGATTCCAAAAATGAACTTATACTTCATATATCATACCGCGTAATAAAATAAAACTAGTTTCTACTAACCAGGGACTTCCTGTAGGCCAGTGGTAGGCGATAAAGGCCAGTTGCACTTCGGTTGTGGGTTAGATTCCCACAGCCTTGTCCGACGCGATGGGCTGTCACCTGTCCTGCAGGTTGTCCTTTTTCTAAAACAATATTACTATAACATCCCATCAATAATATCGAAAAAAGTTCTATCTTTAAAAAATACTAACTTATTTCCAACATAATCCATTCCAATCTTTAGGCTTATCTAAAATACTTTGGACCAAGTTGATAGTATAAAGAAAATGATTACTTGAAATGTCACATAACAATCACGTGAATGCCATCATTTATCCCCCATATATCATAAGATATATCTTGTTGGTCAAATTACTAACATTTGAATACATTAATCATGTATTCTCTTGAAGAATGAATACCCATTTAACCTTAGTGAAAACATGAATGCAGTTAAAAGTTAACACTTTCCACATACCAAAATACTCAAAATTCTTTATACTCAAACCATGATATCACTTAGTCCTTATATCAATCATGAGCTCATGTATACAATCAAACATCTCATTATCTTCTTATCCCTTCATTATGCACATATCATCTGCTTACCAAAAATATCTCAATCACATTACATGGTTACCGGTACCATAAAATTATTGAAAACCACAATAGACCAATATATAAATATTACAATATTCCATGATACTATATACAACATTATTTTGGAATCCCATTACATAAACACTTAATCATTCCACCACATCATTTTCATATTCAACATCGCCAATAGTGATCGCATGTTACTTCCCTTTGTCCATTTCCTTAAGTGGTTGCTCATGTCTATCATCATTAACCCTTGGATTAGGGCATTGAATAGCATAATGCCCCATTTCATTGAACATGAAGCATTGAAGTGTTGTTGGTGCGTTCTCTGAAGTCTTTTCTTTATTCACACCATTAGAAACCCTTTTTCCCTTACATCGACACTAAGATGCTCGATGAACATCTTTTCCACACTTAAAACATTTTCTAGTCCCTTTAAGACAATCTCCACCATGCTTCTTTCCACACTTTGAGCATAAGGAAACATTCATCTTATTTTCACCATTATTCTGAGATTTATCCTTGAACTCCATCTTTTGTTTCTTGTCAAAACCATGAGATGGATATGTAACACCAACTTCCATTTCTACCTTAATAGCACATCGCACAATTTCTTCATAGCTACTGAAGTCTCTTATAGCTAATGCCCTTCGAAGTTTTGGTTTTAAGCCACTGAAGAATCGATCAACTTTACTTTCAGGTTGGATGATAAAGCCAGATGCATACCTTGCAAGCCTTGTAAAATTCGCTTTGTATATACCAACAGATTCATCATCCTTTTTCTTTAGTTCAAGAAACTCCTTCTCCATATTTGTTCTAAGAATACGAGGGATGTACTTATTGAAAAATAAGTTCATGAACTCGTCCCATTCCATGGACTCAATTTCATCTCTTGGCCTCGTATTCTTGATAAGATTCCACCATTGATCAGCTTCACCTTCCAAATGATATACTACTAAGATGACTTTATCATGTTCAGAACATTGAAGAAGTGAAAATATTTTTTTAGTGGTACTAATCCATTGTTCAACAAAAAGTGGATTAGAAGACCCACTGAAAGAAGGTGGACGTTGCCTCATGAAGGAATCAATAGAATATTGTTCCCTTCTCTGCTCATTTGGAAGTCCAGAATGATTCATAGCTTGTGTAAGTATAACAATAAGATTTTTCACTCTATCTCCCATAACATTTGTTTTTTCAAGATGAAAATCATTGCATTTTCCATTACATTGATCAACACGGATCCTTTGGGTTCCATCCATCGTCTAAAACCCAAAAAGAATAGTGTGAGAGGCAAAAATCATGCTATGGAAAACAACATAATAAAGGGGGAGTACCTTCAATATCTAACATCTTAGGTTACCATAATTCTAGTACTATAACCTATACATATACTTAACCTTAGGGACATCCCTAGAAATACCTTAGAAATATCTCTAGGGATCTCACTAAAGTTCTCACATCATAGTTTCCAAAGGTTGACTAAACCTCCCTCTGATACCAACTGTAGAGACCCTAATCTTGACGTACATGGACATTACATTACTTTTTAAGAATACTTAATACATAAAAAAACACACACACAAGGACCGTAATAGTTTAGTGTCTTTGGAAACTCAGAATATAATCTTCTAATCATGGTGAATGATCTTCAACATCTCCCATAAAGATCTTCCCTTTTTTTCTTACCTAAAACCTTTCTTTAATTCCTCGGGGAAAGAAAACATAAAATGGGTGATTCTCAAATGCCCAGTAAGGGGAAACATAGAAAAAAAACAATCTATAAACATTTGAACGCAAAAACATGAACATAAAATCTAAACAGCAAAATCTTGAGCAAAGACATGAAACTTGGAACTACGTAAGGAATATATCATAAGGGAACATCAATCATGATAAAATACAATGGGAATAAAGCATGTAATTGTGGAAACCATTAAGAACATGTTATGATTTCCATTGTAGCCAGGGCATTGCTGCCAAGACCATCTTAGTGGACAAAGTCCCTTTCATAATCGAGTTCACTCCTCGTTTCAGTCCTGTAACACTGAACCAGATTAACTTACTGTTCCAACCATTTTTATCTAATGAGATATAAATCTTTACCCAATTAATTGGAGGGATGTATAGGTCCCACCCATCTCATAATGAAATCATTCTTACTTGTGCCAAAAAATAAACATACATCATTCATAATAACCCACCGAATAAAATGGGTTTCATAAACCTCATCCCATCATCACATAATACATATAAAAGAAATGGATATCAATTGATAATAAGAAGAGTGAAACCATGTAAATTATAGAGACATTATACTTGAAACATACACATATGAAATAATTTCATCTTAGATAAAAAAATGGTTTTGATAAAACACTTGAAATTAATTCTTGAGGAAAATATCTTTTCTTATTCAAAATCAGTTTCTTTTCACAAAATGTTATGCAATTTTAAAAGAAAAGGATTTTGTAGAAAATAGTCATGAAATCATTTGAAAAAATCTTCATGAAAATAAGGCTTTATAAAACCGTAAAAATCCTTTCATGCCGTAAAAGTAAAAAAACAACATTCTTCTCGTACTTTTGTCGGAAAAGTCAAAAAGTACCTCGTAACATAAACAAAAGAAAGATTCCTTACATACCATGTAGTAAAAGTCAAAAATGGGTAAAAGGAAATTAAACATACATAAAAACACTTGTATCATACATGGAAATGGATGATAAACATAACCCTAGTAAATAGTTACGTATGTATCCGAACCTCCTGTATAATGATTTAAATAATGTCATTGACTTATTATAGAATCATATTCATTGTTATGATATCATATATGGTTAACTTATGACTTTATATTACCCATTCTTTTGAAAATTCCATGTTAAGGAGCGTTTTGGGTAAAATCATTTCATTTATCATATTTGTTTCGACTCATAGTTCTTGATATTATTACTTATATCATTATTTACATAATTCCATAATTTAAAACAATATTTCTATATATATTAACCATATACATATATATTATTGATCGATAAAAGCAATGAAATACACCGTTCATGGAGACGGTAGGCCATACGTACGCATGAACGCTGTTTTTGTTTCTTTATTGAATTGAATGGAATTGAGTATATGACATAAATATATATATACATAAATCCAATAGAATTATTATGTCATATATTTCATTATTATTCATTTTATATACTTTATTATCATTCTAGAATGGTTAATCATGGAAAATTAATCTCATCACGTTCGTGGAGACGGTAGTCCATAAGTACGCACGAGCGATGATATCATTCCCATGATTGTGGAATTGTATTGGAGTGTATGTATAATATTTCATAATCAATATCACTTTACAATAATCATATATAGTTATTTATTTACACCATTATACCCATCCATGTAAGGTGGTGGTGGAAAAACTGATAACCCCACGACGTAGAGACGGTATTATGTACGTACGCACGCGTGGTAATTTCATTTTTCCATAGGATGGATAGATGGTGAAATAATATTGTTTCATAATTATAATAACATATTAGTATATTAGTGATACTTATTTTATTAATTCATAATGAAACAACTAAAGGAGAAGAAGTGGAAGAAGAAATAATGTTGAAAGAATCGGTAACGGACATTACCTCTTCTTTGAAGCGCCTTTTTGAAACCTCCTCTTAGGGCACTATGATTGGAATTTGAAGAATACCAGAACCTCTAGTATGTTTCTAGGGAAGTGGATAAGAGATATTAGCAGGGTTTGGCCGAGCTTGAAGGCTCAAAGTGGTGTGAGGAAGAGAGAGAGGAGGTGCCCTTTTATAAGGGAGGAGAGGGGCACCTTTGGAATAACTAAAACTATTATTTTATTATAAAGTCATATTTGGTTTATTAATAGCTCCAAATTGAGTTATTTAGACGATAAGGTGGGTATGGGTCGAAATCTTCTCATCCAATAGAATTTTGACAAGTTTAGGTCTCTAGTTTAACCTTATCATTTAGATTTAACTTTAAGTTAAATAATTTTACTTTTACCGTGTCTTGTTGTTTTCTTACACTATAAGGTTAATAAACTTTCTATAACAAGCCAAAATAACCCCAAGTTGTTTATTATTAATATATATAACCTTATCTAAGTCATTTTGCAGATCCTTTGTTTTTTAGGAATAAAATAACACTTAATAATATAATATTTGTTTTAAAAACTATTTGATGTCAATTTTGACACTATTTGGTAATTGATTTTTGTGAAACTCATAACAGAATTATTAGTTCTAATAAAGTTACCTAAATCAATACTAAAATTTCATATTAACATATAAAATTATTTTAATTCATAAAAAGTTTCAAATTACATTTAGTTTGGTTTTTAAAACATCAATTATGTCACTTTTTATTAATAAGATAATTACTCCATCATCATTGTGTCATAAATAAATTAAATTATTTAATGTCTAAAAATTAAAAATAAAATATAATTATGTAGGAAATATTTCTATATTTCTAATGAATATTTATAGTCTAATTGATCTTATGTATAACCTTATATTAAAAATGATTTAGTTATTAAACATTGATTTTATCTATTTTAACCCTTCTTTAAATAAACTAATATTAAATGTCCTAATCAAATCCAAGTGGGCCTAAATTGTGATATTTTATTCCTAAGGTTGGTTTTTGTCAAATTACACTTATCCAATATAATTAGGACACGTGTTAGGGTAATAATAATATCATTTTTACCTTTAATTACCCTATTTACTTTTAACTGTGGTAAAAAAAGTAAAATGTTATTATTCACCAAAAATTATTTTCATCTCATTGAACCACATTTTACTTTTTGAAATCAACCATGTCTCTCAGATTTTAGAAATTCCATTTAATAAAGTGGTAAAATTATGTTTTATGTAAATTTTCAAATTCTCCTAGGAGGTGGGTAAAAGACGGTCAAAAGTTCAATAAAATTTTTATATATCTGAAATTATTATAAAATGACTCCAATGAATTACATTGAACTTATATAGGTATTTTGTATCAATTTTTACCTAAAATAAATTTAAATAAAATAAATAATTATTTAAATAAAAAGACGGGTTTTAAATAGTAACCCAGTGCTTTCACTATTCATAAAAAATTGAATGTTTTCAGAAAAATACCAAAATTTCACCCTAGGCTAATTTAGATATTCCAAATTCAAAAATAAAGAACATTTTCAAAAATAAAATTTATAAAATTTCATAAATTAGGTATTACTATTCATAATAGCTAGTTTTGATAATATTTTAATAGAATATTGTTGTTTAGCGAAACTCAGTATTGCGTACAACACACGCTATCATGGAAGGTCGTGCTTGCGTGTAATGCAAGACAAGTCAGGGATGCGTGTTGTGAAAGCTCTTTTGGTGTAGCGTACAACATAAGACATTAATGAAATTAAAAGGTATATTTTTTGTAAAATCTTGGGGTGTTACACTCTATATACTATCGCAGTAGTACTGATCACATTGCATCACTTCCTTTCATCTCCTAAAAATACATTGAAGGATTGATTGTTGTTAACATATAATTGAGATGTGGGGAAACCGTGAAGATCTGATTTATTGAGAGATTTATAGGGAATGTTTACTCTATGGTTGAGAAAATATCTAAAGTGTATGTATTGTATGAAATAAAATCTAACCCTAGGAAACTATATAACAAATAATTTTTAGATCTTGGTTAACGAATAAATATTTCAACACGAGTTCTTAATTATTCTCAAAACTCCTAGTGATGCACGTATCTAAATAATAACATTATAATAATTATTTAATTAAAATTTTCTATACACAAATATAAAATAATTATAACTTATTTGAATAAAATTCACATTTATGTAAATTATATTTAATATATCTTTACCACCAGACATAATGACTCTCTTCATATTTCTTCCTGAGCAATTACCAACCCTCAAATAATAAAATTTTTCATTCAATAAATAATATTTACTTTATTCATGTCATTAAAAATATATATTTATTTAATATTAAGCTCATATAAAATAGTGACTAAATATATGTGGTAAATAAATCTTAAATAAATTTTATTCCTTGTAATAGAGAGTGATATTTATTTTAACAATTAAATTCATATAGAATTTAATTTAGATCGATAGAAGCACAATGTGTGGAAGCCGCCCAGATTCTTACCTCGTGGAAATGGTTTTCCTAAATTCTATTATCAACATATATCATCATACAAGGGAAACCAAGAGGAATAAATTAATTTCATAAAATCGGATATCACATATGAACAATTAATATTTAATATAATATCATTATCTCAATATATCATCAAGAAGTTTTTATACTCATTCCATCAAGAAATATGCTTGATATGTCGTAACTATCTAAAATGAACATGTAATAACATTATGGGAATGTAATCCAATGTAATAGTTCCATTTCAACCAAAGGGGCATTATATTAGCTTTAATGAAGATGGAATGGACAAATCCTTACTCAAAATTTTCATTAATAACATATCACTCATGACACACCCAACATAACCAACTTCACTGTGAACGTATGTCATCACGTGTTTTGTAAATATATCAGTGTAGATGAGTCGTGATATGAATTAATAAAAATTTTATGTTAATGAATCATTACACATAGTTGTAGAAAATAATATCCAATTACATTTAAACATTTGTAATTATTCGTAGTGGGTATTTCCTTATTATCTCCCATAATTTAAATTATCATGTGTGAAATTTATAAGGGGAAGTATAATCATCTTAAAAGTAGTCACACCTGATACTCTACACCATTTTTTTCCCATAAAATGAAATCATACAACCATACTACTAAGATTAACAATGTTTTTATAGAATTTCAAGGTTTTTACCATAGTAGTGATATGTTTATGTCATTTTCAATGTGATAGATACACTAGGATAGTATCACATTAAAGTTATATAGAATAACAATCATTGTGTTTTATGAAATTTATTAATATTAACTCATTTTAATATAAATATTATCTAAAGAATAATATATTTAGTTCTAGGTTATGAAATCCCAAAAATACCAACATAAACCAAACCTTAGTTTTCCCTCATGTCCTTCCTAGGTGAAATTCCAGTATCCATTATAAAATTTTAAACTAGGGGAACTATATAATGAAGTAATATAAAATAGTTTATCAGTCATGAAAAGTACTCAAAATTTGTAACCATGGTTCCCATGATCAACTCTTTAATAAATAAATATAAAAAACATATCAACATTATATAATAATAATTAGAAAAACTATATGGTGTGAGATAAAGAGTTTCAGAATATAAATGATATCAACATGAAATAAACAAAAAACAAACATTATTTGGTCAAAACGATATTTATAAATTATTGGAATGTAATTCATAAACATCATTTAACTAAAAACATCCTTTGAAAATATATTTTGATCCATATATCAATTTCAAAAAATAGATGAAAAACATTGTAAGTGTAAAAATATTTTTAGAATAACCACTAGTGAAGTCCATAGAAGACCTTCATTTTATACCTCATAAAGTCAAGAAACATTTATAAAATTCATAAATTGGTGTCTGGTAATTTTTCTACTATATTTTGGAATTGTAAACTATAAAAATGTAAATATTATAAGGTATGTAAAAGGAAAGGCATGTTATGTAGATTCACCTAACTGAAATTCATTATAACCCAAGAGCCTTCTTAAACACCAATAATAAATAAAAAAAGGGACATCTAATGACTAAAAAATTAAGGTATTAAACTTAAAACCCATCCTTATCCACATACATTACCTCCATGGATAGATTGGGAAAGAACATTAGAGGGAAAATGAAGAAAAAGAAGTTCGTAGATGATATGAGAGAGATACAAAATAAATGGAGGGTTGACTTTAGAGGAAACCCAAAAATTGATTGTAGAAAACAGAAACAATATATGGGAAGAAACCCATGGCTTAAGGAGGATGCAGGTTTACATTATTTGGGAAAATAGATTTAATATATTTATAAATTGATAATGGAACACAATTAATTTCATAATTTGTCAAAAATTGAGAAATTAACATGGTTTGTTCACAAAATGTTGGGAAACAATGAACTGATTATGTGGGTTTCACAAGATGGAACCACTCATGCATAATATTCATTCACATGATTTGTAAACAAGGTTTCCCAACCATTTTATAACCTTGTACATTACCATTACACATCAATAAGGTTGAATAGTTTTTCTATTCATTCACATGTTTTAGAGACCCGTTTACCAACCATGAAAACCTTACTTGAATCATTTTATTCCTAATGAATGGATTGGGTACATAGTTAAAACTAATATAATGATAATCTGGAATCCTAACCTATTTCCAAAAGTTTAATATTTCAAATCCTTTAACTATTTAAACAACAAAAATTAAACCAATAAATTAATAGATAAAAATAAATTTGTATCAATTACCCAATGGGTGTAATAATTCTCTACACAATTCCACCTTCCCCCAAAAAGTTAGCATTTATACTCATCATAAAAATAGTGTATAGATTTTCCCCTCATCAAGGGCTCACAAAATAAAATCTTGTATTCTTCACTTTTTTTCTACCATTTAATGGAAAATAAAAAATAAACATACCATGTATCACTCTATCATGATGATCCATAACGCATAATTTTTTTAAAAAAATCATGGTTTTGATTTTAAGATACAAATACACTCATTCAATCACCTATGATGGGTCTGGATGATACTTATTCAAGATTAAAACATAAAATACATTATGAATAGACGTAATATTATATTATAGGGATAGTTAGTATGACACTTTATTGAGAATACATATGATCTCAAATGGGGTGACATGATATAGCTTCAACCAACCTTACTTTCCCAACCAAAAATTTTCAGACCAAAGAGAAGCTCTATGAGACACCCAATAACTAACCAATGATATGGAAAATCGATAAATATAGACAACATAATATTTTGGGTGACCCTGATTCATTAATAATCTTTAAAAAATAAACTAATCCATACTCATTTTCTCTTAAATAAATTTCAATCTCAACAAAGTGTGTTTATCTAGCTTTAACAAAAAAAATAGGGGATCTTCATCGTAATCTATATAGGGTCTCAAATGGGTCCATTTTTATCAAGTCATGATAATTGTTATTTAATGATAATTCAACAAATACTACATATATATATCCAAAATCCTCCCACTGTAAGAATGCACACTCAATGAATATCTTTAATAATATTAATATCCTACTCAGTCTAACCATCTTTCTATATATGATATGTCATGTTCAAATTCAAATAATTACCTATTTCTCTGAGGATATTCTTCCACAACTAAGAATTATATTTTGGGTCTTTATTAAATAAAATTGTTGAATGAAATTGATGATGCTTCAAAATATATTAAATATATAAGTGTCGAACCTCTTATACTTTCTTCGACTCCCAAATAAGATTGAAATTCACATATTTCATAAACTGATCAATTATTAGAATAATAAAATTGTTCCCACTATGATTATAAAAAAATATAATAAAAAATTACCTAGATATCTCTTCCCACTTCTATACTATAATGGAAAGATGTTATAAAACCATTTTTTTATATTGATTCTAAATGTTGATTCTCTGGTAGGTAAGGCATCGAGACACAAAATCAATTACTATATGCTTCATCGAAGGCCACCAATATCAGTTTTTGATACCACGAAATATTAGGGAAACCCCATGGTGTACTACCCAAATAGAATGATTCTAAAAAATTATTATCTATTACTATGAATAGAAGGGAAACTCTAACCACTTCCTATAATAAATTACATCATTGGGAGAACAAGACAACTTTATTAAGGTCTACCCGTCATTTAGAAATCCACAAAATTGTTGGAAATAAAGATCACATATAAACTCATGTATACTATTTACATTAAAAGATGGTATATATTTCCCACTATTCAAGAAATCCTAATTAAGTCCTTCCTTCACATAGAGATAAAATTCAATGAATAAGCTAATAAAATTATAATAATCTCCAGATTAATTCACCACTTGCATCATAAGATTTCAGATCAGGTCATTTTCCACTACATTTACCATAGTATATGTGACGGTTCTTTGGTGTAGAAGATGGTGTATAACCAAAACTCAACGATGTAAATTTATCAACATCCTTATATTTTCCCTTAGAACTATACAAATAGTAACCCTGAAATCCATGAGATATGGTCATAACATTTAATTTATAATTAATTTATATAGATGAATAATTACCTCTAAATGAAATTATTTCTTCATTGTTTCTTTATATGATATATTCATGTCATATCATTATTAAGTTAGAGGATTTGAGGATATAATCCCCTAATCAGTGATCATCATATGCACTAAAAACGTCTGAATGTCACCATAGAAATCCCTGGGTTCTAGAATAGAATATTTTAACACGTTTTTATTTTTAATTTAATATAATGAGAATAATTTTTAGGAGGAATAATTATTATTGTTTTCTCTAGAGTCGAGAGGGTAGAGGGGGAGAATCACTCTATGTTACTAACAGTGTTCTAGAGGAATATCTCTATAGGGATTAAGATTATTCTATCTAAAATTATTTGTGTACAAATATTATTAGTGTTGACAGAGATATAATTATGTTTTTATAGAGATAGGATTAAAGAATAAAAATTTCACATGGTCTCTTATTATTTTATTATTTCCTGTTAAACCCCATATCAAAATGAAAATATTATCATTATTTACTTAACATGAACTATACTTACAAATAAATAAATATCAGTTATTTAATAAATAAATGATTATTTATTCAAATCAAATTAAATATACAACATTCATTTGAAAATTAACTCATTCCATCTTTTCCCATTAGGGTTCATTAAGCATTATATAATGACTATTTATTTAAATAAATACCAATAAATTATTATTTAATAAATATTTAAATATTACATTCACTAAAATTGTGAATAAATATTTATTAAATATTGAACTCTTGTTTATTATCTTTGGAAAACTAATGAAAAAATCTTTATGATCTTCCAAAAAAAATATAATTAATCCAAAATTGATAATTATAAATAGTCAACATGTTAAATTAAAATAGAACATAACTATGGTTGTGGATACACATAATGTTTGACCCTATAGACCCCTTTCTCAACAAAATTGGGAATAATCTTCTAAAGTCTAGGGATTTCATCTAGAAACATGCTATGGAACTCATAGATAAACAAGTCAATTTTATAAAGATATAAAACATCATATGAACATACAATATGTAATATAATCCATATAACTAGATTTCCCTAATTTAACCACAAGGATATTGGGTTTATCAATCTATGTACTCTATGTTTCGTTTTGTTACTATCTATAAAAGAAATTTCATATTGGAATCCATTGACATGGAATTAATTTGGTAGTTCTATTCCAATAAAATGGCCCATGATATCATATTTATTTAAAGTATAGTACGGATAAATCAATTTTAATATTACTAATTAATGGAATATTGGTTGGGATGCACACAATGTATCATACCTCATCACATGAATATGATTTCATGGTTTTTTACAATGTATAAATGTATAAGCCTAGTGTTGTTAAATAATAATATAAAGTTATAAGTGTCATTACACATGTTTTTGGAAATGAATATCTAATAGAAAATTTAAATGGGGATTTATTACTTGAGGGTCAAATTCTTATAAAATAATTTTCTGGAAGATTACCCAAAGGAGAACTCCATTAGAAAAAATATCTTTGTACTATCATACTAACACCCTTAATAGCATGTATGATAAATGTACTATTAGAGATATTCATCTATCTATAGAATATATATTAAGGAATATTATCAGGTAACTTCAAGGTTTACAACATAATGAGGAACTATTATGATCTTTCATATTGTCATAAACAATTCAATGTCAAAGAAAACTCATGACATGATAAAGCATTATTAGTATTCCAAACCGTGGATATTGGTATTCATAAATTCTATAGAATTTGGTTCTAGGGAATATACTATAATAGGATCCAACATACACTATATCTAACTATTAGTAACTCTTAATCCACTAGATCTACATTTATGTTAATTATTATACTAAGATTATTCTTTAGTAAAGGGGTCTATAAAATTATTTTATGTAGAAGCACTATTCACCATGACCTCCACATTTGATACAAATCAATTAATTGATGATATTTTTAAATTATATGATTTATCGTTTGATGCATCCTTGGGTCCTTTGAAAGAGTCACTTTTGTAGTATTTTCTCAATATTATGTGATAGGGTCTTTATTTGTAGGAAACACGTCAATATTGTGGATGAATATGTGTATCCATGTTTCTTACCAAGATACATAAAAATCCGTACTATAACCATATTTTTTTTTATAATAATAGATTATTGTTTTCTTTGAACTCTTTTAACTCACATCATTTTTTAAGATTGAATACATATCTTGAAAATTAATTTAGATCATTAAAATCTTTATAGAAGCTATAATCTATATATACCTTGATAAATAACACATCACATCATTTACACACAAGGAACATATCCTTATTATACCTTAGATACTTAAGGATGGAGTTAACAATAGTCTAATTTTATTGTCATATATCAACATAATATCTCTCAACCATGCTCAAGGTCTTGAAAATATGAAGCCTAATATATAACATTGAATATATTATGTATCCAGTAAAAGAAAAAGATGGGATTTTAATTATCCTATATCTCTATTTCTATCTCTTAGGACACATTATCTTGGAATAATGTATATCAGGTGACACTATAATTAATCCTCTCTTGGATTTCCCCATGCTGTATCTCTACCATATCTGGTCAATGTGGATACCTTAACTTATCCTAAGAATCCTATTGGATATATCTTGAATATTCAGCATCCAAATAATATAGGATTCTTAGACCATTTCCTTCATGGATAAAAACTTGAATAACTACTTCTTAATTGGATCTAATATTAGAATGTCATTTCTAATAAGTTATATTTTTAATGAAAAATACTATGAGGAAAAGCACTGCACTCTCTCTAAACTAATCACACACATATGGATCAAATTTTCTATTTATAATACTAAATTATATTAAGAATTCATCAAGCCAAATGTTTCATGACCTTGAAACTTACTTCTACTCATATATGGACTTATTTTACTTGATTACATTGTTACGATCCTTTGGTTTCATAAATAGTTCTAGATATGTCATATAAAAATTCATATGTTGGATCCTATTAAGGAAATTTATTTTAATTTCCATCTTCAAAATCACAAATTCATTTATATTTTCACTAACATGTAAAATTATGGTGTATCTTAAGATAGAAACTATATAATGTCACCATCAATGTTTGAGCCTTGATGTTTTTAAACCATTTAACCACTAGTTGTTCTTTATAGGTAAGTGCCTTAACTTCAATGCTGGATTTTCTATTGAACTCACATTTTCTCACAATGTTATTAAAATCAAATAGTGGATTGAAAAAAATCCATACCTAGTTTTGAAATATAGAATCCATCTCAAAATTTAGGGTTACTTTATACCATGAATCTTTTGAGCTCTTTAATGTATCCTTATAATAAAATGATCATTACTATTAACAAATAATGAGTCACCACACTCATTGACTAGAATAAAATATATTATTTTTTTAACATCTGAAGTGCATAGATGTAGTATTTTTGTCTGAAGCACAAGACCATACATGGGGTCTTTTGGAATTTGTTCTTATCCCAATCCTTTTGTATCTTGAGAATCAACTTTATCAAAGTCAATATTTATCCCAGTATCTCTTTTAGATATGTGACCCTTCTAAAAACAATATTTCATAACTTTACAAAATGAATTTAATTTATGAGGATTCATATAGTTAATATCTCCTTATTTCAATAGGATTATATATAAATATGTTCTTAGTGCCGGAGTATTCTAGTTTGTTTCTATAACAATCTTTAACAAATATCTTGTAACTACATACACATGTATGAAACAACACTTATTCATTTCCACACATTAATTCATATGGTATTCTATTTTAAACCTCAGTAGTTACTCACTTTAGTATGTGTTTTATAGACTATTATTCATATCTAATAAAGGATAATATAATATCTACATTACTCATCATTGACAATTCCATGTCAGAAAGGTACAGTTTCTCTTTTCACTGACATCATAAAAAGTTAGTGTATAAGGAGGAGTTATTTGAGATAAAAATCCAAAATCTCTTAAATAATTGATGAAAATTGTATAATACACTCACCACCCCATTCAGATTGAATCATCTATATCTTTTTACTAAATTTATTCTCTACTTCATTCTTGTATGCTATAAATTTTCCAAAAGATTCTAACATTTAACACATTAATTAAACACTTCCATATCTAATCTAGTAATATGTAAATGTAATAAAGTAATAAAAAACACCTCTATATTCTAATATAATACTTATAAACATATAATTGTGTACCCAATTATATCATCTCTATATACCTTTCCCCCCTCAGACACAAAATGTTCTTTTTTCACATTTTCGTGTAAACATTCAAGACATATATCAATTGGTTTTAGTTAAAAAGAATCTAAATATGCATCGTTATATATACAATTCAATCAATTTATGTTTATATATTTCTATATTCCTGATTCCAAGGAAGAGTGTGATATGAGTATTGTGAACCTAATTCATTATCAATTTCCAACACTTAGTTATAATAATCTAATGCATAATTTCCATTGTTTAATTGTTCTATATGATAACATATAATATCTCTTCAAAAAAAGATAATCTAATTTAGAAAATTTAAAATAAAATCATATATATTGAGGAAGGATGAATGAATTTTGTTTTTTTAACACTAGACGCATAATATAAGTTTATTAAAACCAATATCATCCATGTTAATAATTGAAGTCAGTAGTCTCTTATATCCAAGATATCAATCAATGCTATGTTGGCTGCTTGATTATCCACATATCCTATAGAAATATTTTAGTATCTAATTTTTTATTAGATTTAAATATATATGTGAGTAGAAAGGTTATATCTAATAACTAATTAGTATATATGGTAATATTTTGAGAAAGCATCCAAAAATAATTTACCATGGGAGTGTAAAAAATAAAATATTTAAAGCGGTATGATAATGAGAATTTATTAAGGTTAATTTATCTTGTTAGTTAATAACAAACCCTTGACCCTTGGGGAAAATCTCTTGGAAGCATTCTTGGTTTAATGTACAAAATTCCACTAATGTGACATGTATTTCTTGGGTAGGATTCTATAATGCCCCGGAACTCTGTGGTTCATTCCTTTGTTGAATTATGGTTTTTGAGGAGTTCTTGGATGTTATGGTGTCTTTTTCCCAACACATTGCTAATTTTTCAGTTCTGTGAAAATTGTTTCCAAAACATTGAGGTTCCATCCTTCACCTCCATCCTTCACCAATATCCTTCACCTCTTGCATGAATAGTGTTTCCAGATCAGTGAGGATCCATCGTTCACCACTACCCTTCACCTATATCCTTCACCTCTTACATGAACAGTGTTTCCAGACCTTTGATCTTCAATCCTTTACCTCCATCTTTCACCTATATCCTTTACCTCTTGCATGAACAGTGTTTCCAGACCAGTGAGGTTCCATCCTTTACCTCTATCCTTCACCTATATCCTTCACCTCTTGCATGAAACATTGTTTCCAGACCAGTGAGATTTCATCCTTCACCTCCATCCTTCACCTATATCCTTCACCTCTTGCATGAATAGTGTTTCCAGACCAGTGATCATCCTTCCTTCACCTCCATCCTTCACCTATATCCTTCACCTCTTGCATGATCAGTGTTTCCAGACTAGTGAGGTTCGATCCTTCACCTCTATCCTTCACCTTTATTTACTTTTCCAAATATTGATTTAGTGAATAGTGTTTCCCAACCAGTGAGGTTCTATCCTTCACATTTATTTCCTTCACCAAATTTTGAGATTGTGAACAGTGTTTACAGACTAGTGAGGTTCCATCCTTCACCTCTATCCTTCACCTTTATTTCCTTGGCCAAATTTTGATTATGTGAAAACTGTTTCCAGCTTCCTACACTTTCGCCCCTTTGACATTTCCTTTGATGTAAAATACATTTAAAGCCTTATTTTAAGGGCTCTAAGGCCAATTCAAAGAACATATATCCTATATTAATTATTCCTATGGCTTAGGATGTTTTTACTTGGTCAAACCGCGTGGGTTAATGCAATCCACTTTTAATGGGGAATTAAGCGTATCATAAACCATCGCCCCATTAAATCTTCAAAAGGGACAAGATATTAACCTACCTTTTTCATCTTTCGTCTCCTCTATGAGACACTAGAACCTTTCAATCCTTCCTGTAGGAGTTTCACAGTCAAACATTACTCCTCCGATCGGTTCCACTCTATTTTTTCTCTACCCAAGCAGTATCGATCAATCTTTGATATAAGGTATGATCCTTTGTCATTATTTTGGGTTCATCTTCTTCTATTCTTCCTTTCCTTTTAATGGAATTCTATCTCCATACTCTTAATATACTTTTCTTGGGTTTCGGTTGGTTCGGTCGTACTGTGGTATCCTCGAGTGGATGCAGTTGTCGCGAGTGGAGGAGATCGTGATCTGTTGAGTGGATCGTTCGCATATAAATAATATTAAGAACCTATTTGAGGTAGGGGATTCATTGCTTATCTTTCTTTTACATGCAAATGTATTGTTAGCATCTTTAATCCCACTAGATGGCAATGTAATTGACATAATAAATATTTTAACCGGATAAATAAATTGATATCAATTGTATGTTATTGCCTCTTGTTTTTTCAGATAGTGTGATATCTATGCTTGCTTTTCTTATCTATTTGTTCTTGATGGAAATCGATAAGGAATATAAACCGGGATTAATTGATAATTATTGGATAAAGATAAAGATGCATGAAAACGATTCTGGTACTTATTTTAATTTGATGTTAATCAAATTAGTGCAATAAGCATGTTTATTTTTCTGTGATAACTTACTAGTTAGGTTTCCCAAATTTGGAACCAATGAATAAAAAATCTGTTAACCAAAGATGGATTAATGAACTGGTGGTTGATAAAAGATAATTTCATGTAGTGTTCTGAGTTACCCTCTTGTTTTTAAGGGCTAAGAGCCCAATTGTGAAGATGTTAATTTTACGGCTGCTTTTGTTTTAATGTGAGCCTGGATGTCTGTGGTAATATGTGGAGGCATGTATTCCCTTTTGGTTTTGGCAGAATATGATGCCTAGAGTGGAGAGATGCATCGGTTTATGCATGTGGGTATTAGGGAGGACACCATGGATGATTGAATGGAGTGGATGTGATTGTTGGATGCTTGGTAATTTTGATTGGTTGTTTATTTTCTTTAATTTTCCCCACTGCTCAAGGCAGCTAGTCTTACTTACACTTTTTCCAAAAGAGGCGAAGACATGTGGGGTATTCCACGTGCTTTCTGTGTTTAGATTCTCAAGGAAGGATGGGTATATGCTCTTCCTATAAGTGACAAAGACATGATGGGTAGTACATCTACTCACCATGTTGATCCCCCTTGTGTTTAGTAGAATATAATGTTTTTATAGAATTTCTGGGAATCTGGGAAAGTATTTCTATAATGAATACTTGAATAAATAGTGTTAACCCAGGGGGATGGAGATGCTAGAACATAATGATGAGGTTGTAATTTTTGAAGGAACAGTTGAATTTGGGTGTGATGCTAATAGAATTTAATGTGGAATTGTTCATGGATAATTAATGTTTAAATAATTAATTAACATACAGTGGGACTAATAAAATAGGATTAAATAATCTAATAAATCTCTTTAAATGTTTCTGTGCTTATAGGATACCTATTCTTAGAAGTAACAGCTCGGAGTCTGAGAGACATTAGATGCAGTTGTGTCTAAGACTTGGTAATGCCCATAGTGTGGTGTGAGATATAATATATCCTGTAATTTTTGTGTTTCTATACACTAATCCACCCTATCAGTAAGGGATACTGACACCAAGGGGATTCTGAGCCCTGGGGGGTGTTTTCCCCAACATTCTAGTGGGAGGATGAATGACTGACTACCCCCATTGGACCTGCTCTCTTCTCATGGTAGTTATTGGTTCTAGCAGGCACATTGGTTAGTTTTCCCTATATATGTGTGTAGAGGGATGTAATGGATTATGGTTATTCACACTCATATATTCTAGATATAGTTTTCTATGTACTATAATAGGTGTAACATGTATAGGCTCTGATGGATTGAGGATTATTACTTGGCGTATGGGATGGAATGGGTTGAGGTATAATACCTGACATATAATACACGTTATGAGATCTATGGTGGATCCCAGAAACTACCTGGTTACTTCGGTGTGTGGACGTGGTGGTTTTGTTGCATGAGGTGCTTATTATGGTGCTTCACCCAGTTGTCTGCGGGGAAGCAATTTTGGAGAGAGATGCTGAGGACGTGTGACATTGGGGAAAAGCGGAAAACTAGTGGGGATGTACTAGTAGGGTACCCTTGATATTCTTTACAACAATTTATATTCTTGTATGAGTTACTTAGTGAGACTATCCATGGTGAGGTTGGGAACATAGTATACCTGTTTAGGTGACGAGTCAGTTTCACTTGTTGTTCGCTATGCTTTAGCATCCTCTATTTACTTTTTCATGAGAGGCTTCGTGGAGGATCCTACTGAGTATACTGTTATACTCACCCTATGTATATATAATCTATTTTTCAGGTCACTTTGAGTAGGTTGGAGATCAAGCTAGTTTCTAATAGCATTGGGTTGCAGGAGCTGTTCAGGCTCGTGGTTGCTGTTGCTTTTACTTTCTTTTGGGTACATGTAGTTTTTACCCTTTCAGTTGTAGTACTTCTACATGACTTTTCATATATGTACTTGGGTTATCATTTTTTGTAGTCTGATTTGGAGTTTATTGGTGTCTATCTTATCTATTTCTTCTGCATGTGTTCTCTTAGAGGGTAATACCTCCCATTTTGTGTGTTATCATACCCTCAGTGATAGTCACCATCCCGGGGCCTACTGGAGGTGGGACTCAGGGGTCATTATCTCCCATCTCACATTTCTGACCCAGGAAGGGTACACATTGTGGGGAGGGGGTCATGAAAGAGTTGTATCACAGCTCTGGTTGAGGGATAAGATGGAGTATGGAGTTAGGCACATGTGAGGATACATGGGTTGGTAGGGAAACAGTGTCATTCATGTTTAGCAAGTGAGGTAAACACTGGAGACAAGCTGAGACATAGGAATTTAGGGCCCCCTATGATCTAATGTACAACCTTTAAGCTTACAATGGCTACTAAACAAGGTGGTACTAGTTTTAGGGTAGAGACCTAGGAAAGGATCATGCATCATTCTTCTTTGTGCCTGTGTTTGAATGGGTAGTCCTTGGGATAGGTTAACATAAAATGAATTAAAGAAAACAATTAATTAATTTATGTTGAGTCATCCATATTCCAGGATTAGGAGCGCTAACAGTTTTTTACCTTACAGGTATGGCTCCAGGTTAATGTACGAGTCAGGATTGCGCAAAAAATATCGGTCAGGCTATTCTAGTAGGTCACAATAGGGTAGAGGTTGATGAAAACGACACTTGGAGGAAGACACTCCAAGAGTTTCTGCACCAGAGTCTACAGAAGTACAAGGAATCCATTTTAGATGCATTCATGGAAGACTGGTTAGAGGAGGTCGAGATCGGATTCAGTTCAATTATTGCTCGGAAGGAGCATTGGTTGTACTTGGTTGTGACGATGTCACGTGGAGAAGTGAGGCATGATGGTTCTTGTTCCTTGAGGATCGTGAGGAGTCAGCCATCTCATGGGAGGAGTTCCAATACAAGTTTATTGTTGAGTTCCTTTCTTCGACTGCGAAGGCGTCCAGTCTCCAGGAGCTTCTTACCCTATGACATGGGATCTCTACTGTTCAACAGTTTTTAATTCGTTTCAGGATCCTTTTACAATATGATTCGGACCTATTATCAGATGAGGAGGCCAAGGCGAGGCATTTCGAGGAGGGCTTGCGTCCAGAGATCCAGCACCAGGTCACCCCATTTATGCTGAAGACATATCATTAGGTGATGGAGAAGGTAGAGGTTGTCGAGAGGACTTTGGCCAAGACTGGATCATCAAGAGAGGATAATCATCATGATTCCTCATGAAGCAGAGCTGTGGTCCGAGGTTCCCGGATTTCAGGATAGGAGAGTTTTCATTCAGCCGGGGGCAGGCCACATCCCTTCACATATTGTTTATCTAGATTCATCAACTCTCAAGCCTATTCCAAGGGATCAGGCTCTTGGTTTTCTTGTGGTGGTTTTGGTCATCAATAGAGGGAGTGCCCGACCTTTCAGAGCAGTCATCATGCACCTGGCACTACGCTCCAAGTTCCTCCGTTGAGGCACTTCTAGCTAAGGCAGCAGCAGCCAGTTGCACCAGATTTAGATCAGTAGAGGGTAGATATGGCAGGTAGAGGATATCCCCATGACACTCCCCGTCCTCAAAGAGTAGAGTGCGGTCATGGTGGTGGTTGTTATCAGGGTCAGAGAGGTCGTGGAGGATGTCGTGGTCAGCTTCCTGCTCTAGCAATGCCAGCTCCAGGAGAGCCATATGTAATTCGAGGTACCCTTTTCTTGTTTTATAAGTTGGTGTATGACTTGTTTGATTCAGGAGTGACACACACCTTCATATCACCTACCCTTTTCCATGCTTTGGGATTTGAGGTTGAGAGGCTTCAAGTGCCCCTGGTGTTGACTATGCCAGTTGGAGGTCGAGCTGACTTGTTTGAAGTATTTAGAGACTATGAGCTAGTGTTGGGGCAACACCGCTCTTGGGGAGATTTCCTATGTTTACGAATACAACCATATGATGTCATCCTTGGCATGGATTGGTTGTATTCAGTGCAGGCTATCGTGGATTGCTTTAGGAAGAAGGTCATTTTCATTAGTGCAGATGGAGAGAACGTGGTGTCTATTGGTGAATGAGATCCTCATATGGGTCATAGGTGCATTCCATCCTTATCATCCATGATGGATGAGATGATGCTGAGTTATTCATAGGTTCAGCAGTTGGCATTTCCTAGGGTCATAGAGGAGTACCCTGATGTCTTTCCAGAAGAGGATGTAACATTACCCCCTCGACGAGAGATCAAGTATGGGATTGAGATACATCTAGGAGAATCCCCTATCTCTATGTCTCTATATAGGATGACACCTTCTGTGTTATGAGAGCTACGTATACTTCTTGATGGTTTGTTGTAGTGCAGTTTTGTTCGGCCAAGTGTGTCACCATGGGGTGCACCCGTTTTGTTTGTGAAGAAGGAAGACGAAAGTTTGTGGTTGTGTGTTGATTATCGTCTCTTAAACAAAGTGACAATAAAGAATCGCTATCCTCCTCCGCAGATTGATTATTTATTCGATCAACTGAATTGTGAAAGTTGGTTCTCAAATTTTGACTTGCGGTCAGGATATCATCAGATGTTAGTGAATGATGAGGATATCCCGAAGACTACTTTCTGTTGTATTTCATGGGCATTATGAGTTTGTTGTAATTCCATTTGTCATTCTGAATGCTCCAGCTGTATTCATGGGATTTATGAATTCTATGTTCTGTGAGTTCATGGACAAGTTCATGGTAGTTTTCATCGATGACATCCTTGTGTACTCCACATCTGAAGAGAAGCATGCAGAGCATCTACAAGCCGTTTTGGGAGTTCTTTGTCACCACCAACAATTTAGGATGTTTTCGAAATGTGAGTTTTGGGCACAAGAAATCTGTTTCTTAGGTTATTTTGTGTACCAACAGGGAGTAGCTATGGATCCATCTATGATAGAAGCATTTGTGTTATGGACAGCCACCAAGACAGTTTCAGAGGTGCAAAGTTTCCATGGTCTCGCAGGCTACTACAGGAGATTCGTAGCCAATTTCACCCTAGTTGCGACTCCTATGACAGCTTTGAACAGGAAGGATAAGGCTTCTATATGGAATGATCAGTGTTTGATAGCTTTCATGTATCTAAAGGAGATGTTATTATGTTCTCCAGTCCTTTGTCTTCCAGCTGAGGGAGTTCAGTGTGATGTTTTCTGCGATGCTTCACATATGAAGTTAGGCTGTGTTCTCATGCATTATAGTTCAGTTGTTTCTTATGGGTCTCGGCAGTTACGTCCCCATGAAAACAATTATTCCACCCACGATCTTTAGTTGGCAGCCGTGGTGATTTCTCTGAAGTTGCGGAGACATTAGCTCATTTGTGAACACTTTTTGGTTTTCACTAATCATAAGAGTTTGAGGTATGTTTTCTCCTACTGTGACATGAACATACGACTACATTGGTGGATGGAGTTATTGTAGGAATACTAATTTGAAATATCATATACTCCTGGAAAGGGTAATGTTGTAGTTGATGCGCTGAGTCAAAAGTCACGTAGTGATGCTATGCGTGAATCCGGTGATTCCTGGAGAGTAATGGAAGAACTGTCAGCATTACATCTTGATATTGGAGAAGTTGGGGGTAGAGGCTATCTTTTTCAGATGATGGTATAGTCATCCCTGATGCAGAAGGTGTAAGAGTCCCAGTTAGGGAATCTTGAGGTGGAGGTCTGGAGACACCAAGTTGTTTGTGGTGAGGCCCCTAATGGTTGGAATGACGATGAAAAACACCGAGTGTTGTATCATGAAAGGATTTTTATTCCTTTGGAAATGTGCGTCATAGTTCATAGAGAGTTCCATAGTTCTCCATTAGCGGTGCATCATGGCGTGACATAGATTTATCAAGACTTGAGGAGCCATTTCTGTTGTCCAGGACCAAGTTGTGCAGTTGCGGAGTTTGTGTCTCAATGTTTAATCTACCAGAAGTTGAGAGACGAAAATTGTGTTCCTGGTGGTCTTCTCCAGCCATTAGAGATTCCTAAGTTGAAGTTATATGACATCTCAACATACTTTATTAGTTTTTTACCTCGATCTCAGGGTGGAAAAGATGCTATTTGTGTGGTAGTGGACCTTTTAACAAAATCATTCCACTTTATAGCAATCAAATAGTCAATCTCAGTGGAAGTTTTGTCGAGGCAGTATCTGGAGGAGGTGATGAGACTTCATGGAGTGCCAAGGATGATTATTTCTGATCGAGATCCTCGTTTTACCTCCAGGGTGTGGAGAGGTCTCTAAAATGCTTTTAGTTCTCAACTATGCCTTAGAACTTCTTTTCATCCTCCAATGGATGGCCAGACAGAGTGAACCATCTAGACTCTTAATGACATGTTACACTCTTGTGTTCCTGATTTTGGAGGTTCATGGATGAGGCACTTACACTTTTTAGAGTTCGATTATAATAATAGTTTTCATTGCACCATCAGTATGGCACCATTTGAATCCTTGTATGGACGGCCTTTCTATTCTCCATTGTGTTGGACTGGGGTTGATGAGTCCTCAATTCTTGGACCGGAACTAGTGCGGAATACAACAGATATGGTCCAGGTGATTTGTGAGAGGATGAAGACAGCGCTAGATCATCATAAATCATATTTTGATCAATGGAGAAGACCCTTGGAGTTTGATGTTGGGGATAATGTGTTTTTCAAGATGAATCCCCATCGTGGGCAGTGAAGGATTGGTCGTGGAAGTAAGATTTATCCCCGGTTTGTTGGGCCTTTTGAGGTGTTAGCTCGTGTTGGAGCTGTGGCGTATTGAGCATCACTTCCCTCACAGATGAGTTGAATACATGATGCTTTCCATGTATCACAACTATGCCGTTATCTTCATTATGACTCTCACATCTTCAATTATGGATAGATTGATGTTGATGATGATGCGACCTTTGAGGAGTGACCTATGGAGACCCAAGACAGCAAGGAGGAGGTGTTGCACGAGCATTTTATCCCCTGGTTCATGTGTTGTGGAGATCCAGCAGCAAGGAGGAGAGTACCTAGGAACGTGAGCCACAGGTACGTTCTTAGTACCCAGAGTTGTTTGATGTTTAACTATTTTCATGTAACAATGTTCGCTTTCTGGTTTTAGACCTTTCGTGATTATAATATGATTCTCTTTTGTTGTTTCTTATGGCTTTCCCTCTTTTGAGAGGTATCTTGGGGAGTGGTTGTTCGGACCCCTTTCAGTTTCTTTTTTTGGGTTTGTTTTTAATTCTTGAAGACGGTAATGTTTTGAGAGGTTTCTGATGTAATGTCCCGGACCTCTCCGGTCAATTCCATTGTTGAATTATGGTTTTTGAGGTGTTTTGGGATGTTAGGGTGTCTTTTTCCCAACACATTGTCAATTTTTCAGTTCTGTTAATAGTGTCTCTAGAATAGTGAGGTTCCATCCTTCACCTCCATCCTTCTCCTATATCTTTCACCTCTTGCATGAACAGTGTTTCCAGATCAGTGAGGTTCCATCCTTCACCTCCATCCTCCATCTATATCCTTCACCTATGGCATGAACAGGGTTTCCAGACCAGTGAGCTTCCATCCTTCACCTCCATCCTTTACATATATCGTCCACCTCTTGCATGAGCAGTCTTTACAGACCAATGAGCTTCCATCCTTCGCATCCATCATTCACCTATATCCTTCACCTCTTGCATGAACAGTGTTTTCTGACCAGTGAGCTTCCATCTTTCACCTCCATCCTTCACCTATATCCTTCACATCTTGCTTGAACAGTGTTTCCATACCAGTGTGCTTCCATCCTTCACCTCCATCCTTCACCTATATCCTTCACCTCTTACATGAATAGTATTTCCAGACCAGTGAGCTTCCATCATTCACCTCCATCCTTCACCTCTTGCATGAACAGTGTTTCCAGACCAGGGAGGTTACATCTTAAACCTCTATCCTTCACCATTATTTACTTTGACAAATATTGAGTTAGTGAACAGTGTTTCCAGACCAGTGAGGTTCAATCCTTCACCTTTATTTCCTTTACCAAATTTTGTGAGGGTGAACAGTGTTTCCAGACCAGTGAGGTTCCATCCTTCACCTCTATCATTCACCTTTATTTCCTTTTCCAAATTTTGAGTATGTGGACAGTGTTTCCAGCTTCCAATAGTTTCACCCCTTTAACATTTCGTTTGATGAAAAATACATTTAAAGAATTATTTTATGGGCTCTAAGGCTGATTCAAAGACCATAAATCCTATATTAATTATTGTTTTGTCTCGGGATGTTTTTACTTGGTTAAACCATGTGGGTTAATGCGTTCTTCTTTTAATGGGGAATTAAGCGTATCTTAAACTTTCGCCCCATTAAATCATCAAAAGGGACAAGATATCAACTTCCCTTTTTTATCCTCTTTGTTCTCGGCTATGAGACACTAGAACCATTCGATCGTTCCCGTAGGAGTTCCACAATCAAACATTACTCCTCTGATCGCTTCTGCTCTATTTTGGGTGCACCCAAGAAGTATCGATCAATCTTTGATATAAGGTATGATCTTTTGTCATTCTCTTGGGTTCATCTTCTTCTGTTTCTCTTTTCTTTTTTATGGAATTCTATCTCATTGTTCCTAATGTAATTTTCTTGGGTTTAGATTGGTGTGGTCGTACTTTGGAATCGTCAGGTGAATGTAGTTGTCGCGAGAGGAGGCGATCGTGATCCATTGAGTGGATTGTTCACATATAAATAACATTAAGAACCTATTTGAGGTATGGTATTCGTTTCTTCTCTTTCTTTTACATGAAACAATATTGTTTTCATGTTTAATCCCACAGGATGACAATGGAATTGAAAAAAAAAATATTTTAACCTGATAAATAAATGGATATCAATCGTATGTTATTACCTCATGTTTTTCTAGATATTTTGATATATATGCTTGCATTATTTAGGTATTTGTACTTGATGGAAATATTTAAAGAACGTAAACTGGGATTAATTTATAGTTGTTGGCTAAAGATAAATAGGCATGAAAACTAATCTAGTTCTTATTGTAATTTGATATTAATAATATTGGAACAGTAAGCATGTATATTTATTTGTGATAAATTACTAGTTAGGTTAAGCGAATTTGGAACCAACGAATAATAAATTGGTTAACCCAAGATGGATTACAGAACTGGTGGTTGCTAAAAGATAATTCCTTGTAGGGTTCTGAGTTACCCTCTGGTTTGTTTAAGGGCCAAGATCCCAATTATGAAGATGTTTATTTTACTAATAATTGTGTTTTAATGTGAGCCTATATTTTTTTGGGAATATGTGGAGGCATGGAGGCCCTTTTAGTTGTGGCGGTAGATGACACCTAGAGTGGCAAGATGCATCGTTTTATGCATGTGGGTGTCCTAGAGGACACCCAGGATGATGGAATGGAGTGGATGTGATTGTGGGATTCTTGGTAATTTTGATTGGTTGTTTATTTGCTTTAAATTTCCCCACTTCTCAAGGCATCTGGCCCTACTTACCCTTCTTTCAAAAGTGGTGAAGAGACATGGGGTATGCCACGTGATTTTCATGTTAATCTTCTCACCGAATGATGGGTATATGCTCTTACTATAAGCGGAAAAGACTTTACTAGTAGTACATCTACTCACCGTGTTGAGACCCCTTGTGTTTAGTAGCATATAATGTTTTTCTATACTTCCAATGAATGTGGGGAAGTATTTCTATAGTGAATAATAGAATAAATGGTGTTAACCTAGGGGGATGGAGATGCTGGAACATAATGATGAGGTTGTAATTTTTGAAGTAATAGTTGAATTATTGTGTGATGCTAATGGAATTTAATGTGGAATTTTTCATGGTTAATTAATGTTTAAAGAATTAATTAATGTATAGTGGATCTGATAAAAAGAGAATGAAGTAATCTAATAAATATCTTTAAATGTTTTTGTGCTTATAGTATACCTAGTCTTAGAAGTAGCAGCCTGTAGTCTGAGAGACATTAGCTACAGTTGTGCCTAAGACTAGGTAATTCCCTTAGTGTGGTTGTGAGATATAATATATCCTGTACTTTTTATGTTTCTATATGCTACTCCACCATGTTAGTAAGGCAAACTGATACTCCGGGGATTCAGTTCCCTGGGGGGTGTTTTCCACAACATTCCGGTGGGAGGATGGATGACTGAATACCCCCATTAGCCCCACTCTCATCTCTTGGTAGTTACTGGTGCTGGAAGGCACATTGGTTATTTTTCACCATATATGTGTGTAGAGGGCTGTAATGGCTTGTGTTTATTCACACACATATATTCTAGATATAGTTTTCTATGTACTACTATATGTGTAACGTGTATAGGCTGTGATGGCCTAAGGATCCTTACTCGGCGTACGGGCTATAATTGCTTGAGGTATAATACCCAACGTATGATACATGTTATGAGAGTTGTGGTGGATTCCAGAAACTACCTGGTTACTTTGGTGTGTGAACATGGTGGTTTTTTTTCACGAGGTTCATATTGTGGTGCTTCGCCCAGGTGTCTACGGGCAAGCCTTTTTGTAGAGAGATGCTCACGACATGCGACATTGGGGCAATACAGCAAACTAGTGGGGAAGTTGTAGCATGGTACCCTCGATATTCGTTATTATATGTTATATTATTGTATATGTTACTTGGTGAGAGTAGACATGGTGAGGTTGGGAACTTAGTATACCTATTTAGGTGACGAGTTAGTTTCACTTGTTGTTCACTATGCTTTAGAATTCTCTCTTTACTTTTGTATGAGAGGCTTCATGGAGGATCCTACTGAGTATACTGTTATACTCACCCTAGGTATATATACACTATTTTTTAGGTCACTGGGAGCAGGTTAGAGATCAAGGTGGTTTCTAGTAGCTTGGGGTTGCATGAGATGTTCGGGCTGGTGGTTTCTATAGTTATTACTTTCTTTTGGGTACTTGCAGTTTATCACATTTCAGTTATTGTACTTCTACATGACATTTCATACGTGTAGTTGGGTTTTCATTTTTATTGCAGTCTGAGTTGGAGTTGATTGGTGTCTATCTTATCTATCTCTTCTGCATGTGTTCTCTTAGAGGGTAATGCCACCCGTTTTGTGTGTTATTATACCCTCGGTGGTAGTCGCCAACCCAGGGCCTACTGGAGGCAGGACTCAGTGGTCATTATCTCCCTTCTCACATTTCCGACCCAGGAGGGGTACACATTGTGGGGAGGGGGTCATGACAGATTCACCTCGGATCCATATCTGGACCACCTACACTCACCTGGGATATCCTTCTTTTATAAGTTCTTTTACTCACACATAGATATGGGGAACCAATGGAATTGTTAATAGGTTTTACATAAAAAAAACCATGGACGTTGAAATCCTCAATAGTATAGAGGCAGAGATTAAATGCATTCCATTATTTTTAATTTAATAATAATAATTTAAAAGGAGGAAATTGTATACACAGGTTAGTCCAATGTTATGATTGTACACACGTGAAACGAATACTCAAATTAAATATAGCTATAATTCATTTTAATTATTTCTTTATTATTAATATAAACTCACATGAATTTATTTAGTAATGTATTTTATATTATTATTTATTCAAATAGTCTTGGATATTCTAATAATTTATGTAAACATAGAAACAAAATGAATTCAAAAATATTTTTAGACAATTACTTGGAATAAATTGATAATTTTCTAAGTTAGAAAACCATGGTACATAGTAAGAACACCATATTCCAAATATTTAATTTTATTTTTAGTTTTTTAATTAAATATATTCATATAATATAATTTTTTTAATTAAATGGTGACTGCATTGTGTTTTTAATGAGATACAAACCATATGTATCTCTTGTCTTGTGTTTATGAAATACTCTTACAGACCAGGTGTGTATTTTGAATGCAGAAACTTATGTGGGACATGTCATGCACTCAATCTACATGATGTGTAAACTGCATGTTTCCAGGTTATCAGTCTCACACATAATTTACTAATGCATAATGCAAATTTGAACATGTGGATTCTATGAATTTTTCAATTAAAACGGGTAGAATACAATATATGTATGACATTTACACACCTTGTAGACTAAAAAACAATGGCCCAGTCTATAATGACAAAAATTATTTCTTAATTACGCACTACTTTTTATTTACATTATGTGGTCTTTGTATCACGTAGCCCATCCTAATTCATTAAAACTTAGTACACGGACTTTAATTTTTTAGTTATTTTTTATGTAACCAGGACATCAAACCAAAACCTATGTCCCCTCCTAATAGAATACCTAATCATTCTTGACATTTTATTAAGCTCTTTGAGATCAAATTAAACATAAATGAAGAATATTTAATTAAAAAAACATGTTAACTATATTTTAAATTAACGAATGAATAAAATATAAACACAAAAGTAACCAAAACATGTGAATAATCGATAGCTAAATAATAAATAACTATAAATTATCATTTGGACACTTTGATACCACTTATATTTTCATTGACAAAATACATGTGGTGGAGCGCAAGCCCTATAATGTAAATTCATAAACATATCTCTATTTATCCTTATAACTAGAAGATCAGAAAACCGAGAATCCATGATATAGTATCATCACATATAGTTTATAAATAATATACATGGATAGAAAATTATCCCAAAGTGAAATTCATTCTTTAGTATAAAACTAGGAGATATTTTAACATTGTACTTTCATTTAATCATATGATTCAAAGGATTAATCCCACTAGTGGTGATGCAAACATTTACCACATACCTCAAAATATTTCTATAAAAATACTCAGTTTCAAGCATAGAATATTATAATTCATTTTTTACTCAAAATTGACCTTCAAAAGATTTTCTTTAAGGTGTAAGGATTATGTTTGTTCTATCTAGACTTGAGATGGTGGATGATTAGAATCAATCTCTATTATTAATATAGTTATATAAGAAGATGTCTCTATGGTTTGTGAGTATTCTCTTGAGGATTCTTTGTGCACAAAAATTAATTGGGTTGAGAATGATATAATTAGGCTTATATAGATCTGGGGTTTGTGACTAATAATTGCACATGTGATAATATTACTCTATTTGTTCATGTCGAACTCCATGTTTAAATAATAATAAAAATATTATTATTATTATTATTATCTAATTTAAATTTCTAAAATTTATGATAATTAAATATCATTTGTTGAATAAATAAATTAATATTTATTCAAATGATATTTGACAAATAATTTTCACACAATCATTAGATTATTTCTCTTTAATATTTATCAATATTTTTGTAATGAATATTTATTTAAATAAATAAAAAACACTAAATTATTCTCTAATTAATATATAAATATTTTATTAAATAAAATAAGGACTAAATATTTATTAAATATTCAACTCACATTTATTCCCTCTAATAACTAGTGACTAGATAATTTTTAACATCCAAACATGAGTCATTGTTAAACACTATATGAGAATAATATTTATTCAGAATTTAAAATTCATATATAATTTAATTGATGTTTTAGATACACTTAGTGTGTGACCCTTAAGGCCCCTTTCTCAATGGAATTAGGTGTAACCTCCTAAAGTCCACGGTTAGAAAATTACAAAACTACATGACACTGATATAGATTCATATTAATATCAGACCAACATAAAACCTCATATGTCTTTACATAATGTAATATAATCCCATGACTTCAATATCTCTAATTAATCTGGTTTCATAGATGTGTCACAAACCTATGTACTTTTCTATTCTTTGATTTGTAGAAATGAACATTCTGATTGATGTCCATGAATATGGAATTAGTCAATTGGTGAAATTTCCAATAAAAGGAATATAATATCAACATTAATTAAGGAATAAAATGGAAAAATCCTCATACACATTAATTTTTAATGTTATATCAATCATGTTGCACCAAACATATCTTACATCCCTGTGAGTATATGTTGTAAACTTTTCGTCAATATATCAATGTATATGACTCATGATGTGTATTAATAATAATATTCAATTCTAAGGACCGCTACACATGTTCAATGATTTTAATGTATAACCATACATATAAATGTTTATTTCCTACAATAGGGAATGTTCCCATAACCCCCTTCACTTGGGGAATGAAAAGGGTGAACTTCATGAGAATAATTATCAATGTATTATGATCCTCCTTCCACGAATAGATAGTATCATCAATGAATTAATTGAGAATATCATTCGTACATAAAATATATGTTAATATAATATTATCAAATCACTTATATGTTCTCATTATAGTGGGGAACAACTAATACCTTTAAGTGTGATACGTATCCTTATAACATTATCACATACAATTTCACGCATAATAAAAATCACTATGTTATGAAAATATTATTAACATTAAAAACCATGAGTAAAGGTAATCATAATGTACATTGAAGTTTATTAAAGGGAATAAAATAAAACAAGAGTTATAGGATATTTAAAATTCTATTGTCTAGAAATACTCAACAAATCATCTACGCCAATGGCACATATCTTTCTGTGAGAGTTATTGCATCCAAATTTTATGAAAACAAGAAACAGTTACCCACTCTCAAAAGAGATAATAATGATATGTATTCTATTAATTACTCAATGCTACCAAATCCAGGTCTAGTGTGTGGTAGTTCATATCATGAGGGAATAATTTGTGAGATCCATAATAACAACATGGTCAGACAACATCAATATGCACCCCAATTTCATACTGAAGGCAACATAATACATATCATAACCCTTACCATTGTTTGTAAGAATAATAAATAAAACCTATGTAAATATAAGTTTTAACTCCTCAATAGATCTCTAACATTTCGTATCACATTATAATATCACTCTTATCTAAGTCAAATAAGTTAGGTTATATTCCAACTAGGATAATTCCAGAACAATCCCCTTGTAATATATTATAATGACAAAAAAAATGTCAAAAAAATATTGGTAGTCTCCAATGATATCACCACTTGGATATTCTCATAACCAATTGAATGACCTTTATCATACACCATAGGGCCCAAAAATTATCACTTCTTAGATTCAAAACTGGTATATAAAAACTTTATCATACATTTGATTTCCCTTCAAAACATTCAAAACAACATCCAAATGGTCATCATGGTCCTCCCTCATATTTTAGTAAAACAAGGTATCATTAACAAACACAAAACAAATATAAAGAAACTAGTAGTATATTTAGTTATTAAAATCCATAAAAACAACAAAAACATTAGAAGGGCTTGATGGATTGACAAAATACCCACAATTCCTCTACCTACTCCTAAAAGTGGTATTAGGAATATTTTTTCAGATCAATCTTTGTCGGTGGAATCATGATCTAAGTTCAATATATGAAAACCATCTCAATCCCTTGATATGGAAAAAATATCATCAATTTATGGTGATATGTACTTATTCTTGATAGTCATCTGATTATGCTTCCCCTAATCAATGTAATGTCAGAGACTCACTTCTTCTTTATTTGAAAAGAGAATCAATGATTCCCTATCTGACATGATTGGATCAACAAAACCACTTCCCTAAATATATTCCAATTAGAGCATTAATTCCTTTATCTTGATAGGATATACTAAATAAAGTGTAAAAAATGTGTTTCATCACTAAAAGTGGGTCAATAGATAAATGTACCTCCTTTTAGAGAAAAAACATAGATAAATCTTCATGGAAAATATTGGTATACCTTTACACCATAATTGAAAAAAAAATTTGAATTTCACTCAATATCATTGAAAAAATTGAAGATCTAGTATAAGATTAAGATAATGTCTAAAAAATAGTTCATCACGTAATGTTCATATATCCCACTAACCCTGGAAGAAAATATTTCTAACATTAAGCGAAAAGAAAAAATCCTTATGATTATATCAATAAATTTTAGATTTGGAATAAAAAATTAAATAAACAAGTAGAATGATATTTAATTCATTAAAATCAATAACTACGAGCCCCCAATAAATCTTCTCATTAGCAATGGCAACAAAAAACTCATAGAAATTTAAGACTCGATCTGTCCACATTCCATAAACGGTTGAAAGGACTATAAAATATATCATTAAATAAGATTATAAGCCGAAAAAGTAATTAACTAAGATTAAATAACGGATTTGAATTCACCTATGTCAAATAAATCTAATTCCATAGAAGAAGAAATAAACATTTTACCTCTCACAATGGATAACCTAGTGTCATAATCCTCTAGAACAATCCCAAATGTATATAAACATTCATATTTGATCCCACATTATGAATTATAAGGAGTATAAGAGTATTACATACCTTGAATATGATCATAACTCTCTAAGGATATTAAATGACTCTCTTAGATGCATCTAACTGCTCCTGAGATCCTCTGGTATAAGATGACCCTACAATACTAGCTCGTGGAGGTTTCTTATAAGAGCATTATAAGTGTATCAGTATCCCACTTAGGAATAATTTATTTGGAGCTTCCTCAAAAAATTATTTGGCATGACTCATACTCACACAATTGAAGAAAACTATTGGATTATTCCCCTAAGGACTCATAGAAGTAGAATATGATGATCATTGCATTCTTTTAATACTACCCCAATGTGATTCCTTGAATTTCATCTTATATATAGATGAGGAACTCAAGATTACCCCTACAGTAGTGGAGGATCCACCCAAACAATTCAAAATAGCCATATTTATCTCAACCATCACTATCTTATCAACCACTACAGTAATGATAATCAAGCAGAAAAGAAAAATCCTTGATTTTAACTCAGGTCTCAAACCCAATTTAAACCCTTTAGCCTTTAGATGTCAGTTTTGATGAGCTCGGGGATAGGTGAACCAACTTTATAAACTAAAAGTCTTACTCCACCAATGAATGATTCACATTCTCTAAGGATATGAACTGTCTAGATTTTTCAACCACTAGAATCTACAGTAAAGGATGTGATTCAATAGTAAAATATGAATAAAAATGATATTTGGGTATATTTTATCAATAAAAATTGTGAATCAAGCAATTTTTAATATCTTACAGGTTTTCACACATGAATTAGTGGTAGATATATTCACAAAATAATTGGATACACTAGTATTTAAAAAAATTGATTTAATAATTATGTTTAAAGTGGGAGAAATTAATGAAATTAGTGAAATTGAAAAATAAAAATTTTGATTCAAAAAATATTGTCAATGCTTCAAAATATTAATGATTTGAATTAGATTTAATATATCTCATAATAAAATGAAGGAATCTACCCTTGAGCGGTAATTGTTGGTATAAATAATAAATGGGAGATAGAATCCTTGTAGATAATCAAGGTAAACGAATAATATTATGATGATTTTTGTGAAATCAATGGATAAATAAAGATAAATATGATAATTAGGTAAAATGTACATATTGATTCATGAGATTACATCTTGAACAATTATTTCCAAAATTGAGCATTTCTCATATAGGCAAAAGTGAACTTTTTTTCTATTATTTTTTTGTTTTTCTAAAGTATAGGGAGTATTGAATTTCACTAATGAATGCCAATGAACCCAAAGGGGGATAATATTAGAATATTGGTTTTTTGAATTGGATAATAATGGTTTATGCTGATATTATTTATTTATCATCCTAGGATTGTTTAGTTTTATTAGAAATCATATATATTTGATGTATGAGGATGTTGTATGATTTATTATGAATTCAGAAGGATTACTGAGTTAATTTAGATAATATTAAATATGTTAATAATGATGTTAGAAAAATGATGTCATAATGACTCAATTCTCAGGCCACTATCACTGATCCTAGGTATTTTAGAGGTCATGAATTCTTGAGTTGAACTAAAAAATTAATAGTTGATGATAATCAGAGACAAAAAAGAGTGCAAAATCATAGGGAATCTAACCTTGTTGTGGTTTTTATAATCAATTTTGTGGTAGAGTAAATTTATTCAAAACAATATTTAAAAAAACCCTAAAGGTTATAAAATATTAAACCACATCTTGGTTCATGTAATGGTTCAGTGGAAAACAATGGGTCATTAATTTTTAGTGAGTAAATATTGGTTGTAGTTACTTTTTATGGTTGTAAAATGAGGAATGGAGGAGGATTAATTATTTATTGTAGTTGTTTTCTAGTATCAATATAATACTTGATACATGTATATAATAAATAAAAATCATATTAAAATATATATAACAATATATAATCCCTTTTATTACTTCATCTTATTATAATAAATGGTAGATTAGTATAATATTGTTTAAATTTCCTGGAATTTAAGAATTTCCTTTATTATTTCCTATTTTTTGGGAAATCTTGAGATTAAGATTCCAACATGTCCAAAAAGGTATACTATTCATTTATTATTTAATATTTTTGGGAAGAAAATAGTTAATTCCATGAATTTTAATTGCCTTATCTATTAAATAACACACAAGAACTAGATGAGGATGAATAATAGAAAGAGTCAACCACTTCAGTGAAACATTTTAAAGTAGACTTGACGCTATGTTAGGATGCTAATGTAGCATGGAATTTTACCTTAAGAGATCATCGACACCCCAATATAGATTTAAGGTTCTAACTCTAGATGGAATCAAATATTTAGAAGTATTTATGCCATCCCATAAAATATCATCAGTATATAATATATATTATTTGGATTATTCTACTAGGTAATGTAATATTATTAATCCAATGTAGCTTTTATCCATGATCCATCACAGCCTCATGATAAAACACACTATATGTTCTCAAGTTAATATATGGATATTTTCAATGACCTGTACTTTAGGATGACCAAAAACCATAATTATTAAGTCTGATAGAGTCCCAATGCAGCCTTTCGTCTACTTATAATTCTATGTTAATAGAAATTTTACATTAAAAATTAATTTCTAATTGATTCCTAATGAAATCTTGTCCCACAATAAAACTACACATTCCATCAATGCCTCAATGATTCCATGAATCGTCCACCAAGCTTAAATCAAACCATCATTGTAGAATGCATTGTTCGAAAACCATATAATTCATTTTGGTCACCAATGATACTCAAATTCATAGAATAATCATTTAACATGTATGTTATATTAATGAAGGAATTTTCACACCAAGGAAAATTTATTAGAATCATATCTACTCTCTATGGAACATGTACAAGACAATGGGTCATCTTCGAAACCTCTCACATAATTTTCTAAATGAATTGGAAAAATTATTTAAATGAAAATAACATGTAATAAGATCCATAATAAAGGATAATATTATAGATATTGGAATATAATGATTAAGTCAATTATTAATGAAGAATCAATCCATCATCCTCTTAGTAGTTATTCGTTATTCTGTTAACATATGTTCAAATATTGAAAACTAGTCCATTAATGATATTCTAAAAAATTTATAAGAGGGTAGGAAGGAAAAAATGAAACTTTAGACCCTTGATTAGGAAGGTCACATAGTAGGAATGGTTTTTAGATCACTAAGGGAGAATAAAGTTATAAGGAATCATGAGCTAGAGGAGTGCACATTTGATTTAGAGGAGTTGTGAAAATATTATATTACAAATAATACATTAAATTACCTTCTTTTTATTTCACATATCTCATTATTTTCATTTTCAAGCTTTACATATATTCAAATGTAGTTAGTTGTTTTTTATTTCATTTTTTATTGCTATATTCATAGTTAATGAATGAATCTTTAATTCTAGGATTATTGGAATGAATCTTGTTATTATATGAGGTAAGAATCCTTTATATTTATGAATAATTATTTTTATTGGACCTACAATTGATTCATAATGAGGTGATGAAGGTTACATGGGTGTTTGGGGATTGTTCTGAGCCCAAAACCTCAGCTGAGGGGAGAAAGAACTCGGGAGCATGGTTTTCAAAAATTCTGCCAGAAAAAATGCATATATTCTTCTAACCATGCGAAGAATTTTTGAGGTAAAAGTAACGAAAAATATTTTAACTACGTATGCTCCTAGGGCCATGTTCACATTCTGAACCTCTATAGTTTTTAATAGTTCTTTAGATTGTGGTATAAATGCGGTTTGGAACACCGGGCATAAGAACAGTGTTGGTATATGTTGACGCTCCTTTTTCGTCACAGAGTCCAAAGAAATGTAAAGGGAAATGACTTGGAACAAATTGATTCATCCTTTGAAGAAAATATCAAAAACCGAAAAAGGCATGAATAAGGGATCAAAAGCAGCTGTGCCGCGCAAGTTATATCACTGTCGCGCAAGTCCACTTGCGCGACGCCTTATGGTCCCGCAAGTGACTTGCGTGACCTAAGTGATAAACCGCCCGGTAATCGCCTGGGGTCTTCTCCTGCCTATAAATAGACCTTGTGGGGCCCCCATTCGGAGAGTATTTTTTTTCCAGAATCCCATATTTGAGCTCCCGGCGCCCTAGTATCTTCTCAAAGATTCTAGAGCACTTATAAGGTAATTTATTACCTAGAACGGAAGATCTAAATAGGGGGAGGAAGGCCTAAGTGTTGAAACTCATCAACACATGCGCGCCTGAGTGGCTAGCCCTTAAGGGAAAAGGGCCACACATGTGCGCCGCCTTACTCTTTCAATAGATCTTTCGCGCCCCTCTCCTGGAAGAACCTCAAGAGGATTTTAAAGGCTTTCATGAAGAGTCGCTCAAGTATTACCCTTCTGATTAACCGTCACGCAAGTACATCATGTGTCGCACAGGCGTATACCTGCGTGACCAAAACTTGCGCGCCCACGCAGTACCTTCGCGCCTGCCGAGACTTGCGCGCCCCTGCCTTTTTGGTTGCCTTTCTTTCCCATTTCACCTCTTTTAAGCCATTACACCTTTCTTATTCAAGATTCAGTCTTCAAGACACTCTTCAAAGCCATTTTATGGAGTGATTTCTTGATTTTACTTCCTTATCTGAAAGTTATTTTGTGGGATATCTCTGAAAACCTAGTGATTTATACATATTTATGTCACTAAAGATTGAGATTTCATTCATTCAACCTCATCGTTTAAGATGAGATAATCCTTAACCTGGGTCTCCTTTTCAGGAATAATCCCCCGTCATAAGTCCTCTAATTTGGGCATCCTCTTAGGAGTAAGCCCCAGATCCCATAACCTGGGCTTCCTTTTCAGGAGTAAGCCCCAGTCTCAAATATGGGCATCGTACTTAGGAGTAAGCCCCAATTTTTAAAGTTCCCAAATCTGGGCATCCTCTCTAAAAGTAAGCCCCAAGTCCCTTAATTTTTGGGCATCCTATTTAGGAATAAGCCCCAGATCCCTTAAATTGGGCCTCCTTTTCAGGAGTAATCCCCAGTCTCAAATATGGGCATCGTCTTCAGGAGTAAGTCATAGTCCCCTAATTTGGGCATCCTCCTCAGGAGTAAGCCCCACACCTTAATTCCCTTAACCTAGGCCTCCTTTTCAGAAATAATCCCCAGTCATAATCCTTTAGCCTGGGTCTCTTTTCCAGGAGTAAGCCCCAGTCATAATTCTCTTAACCAGTCCTAATTTACCCTTGATCTGGGATTCCTTCTCAGGAGTGAAACCCATGTTGGAGTATTCAAAATCTCCATGAAGCACATATACCTTTATGGACCCTGTTCCAGGATTTCATCCCTATAGTAAATCCTAACCTTCATTTATCTGGGCAGCCATACATACAGAAGCCCCACATTATTTCTTATGATTGCATCTTTCATGGCACGATTGTCTAATTTTTACCAATACCTCTTGTTTCTCTCACCGAGCATTACTCACGTGAGCATAGAGTGTAAATGTAATTGTGACATCCTTCTTTGAGCCATCAATCATAAATATCATACTCCCTTACTCGAGCTACGTGGGTTCTAATTCCTTTTCTAAACAAAGGATACGTAGGTAGCCCGTCTACGGGTTCGATCCCACTCTAAAATAATCCATGTCCTTCTGAATGACAATAAACTTCAAGTGCCCCACTGAGTGGCTTTAAAACTAGCATGGTCATCATAATGACCAAGAGACTTCTGTATAAATGTGTCAAAGGGTACCATTGACCGAGAATCTCTAACAAATACTGATGATTCTCTATCGATGAAGAACCTCAAATACATACTAAAGATTCTCTAAATTTCCTACATATTTAATCATTGATTGTTAGATCTGAAGGAAAGCTCATTTTTTACTTGGTAATGTAATAAGGATTCACGAACATAACATAAATATATAAAGAGAGTCCTGGAGTAGACAATAATTCCCCTCAAAAAGGTATGATGAGTCCGACCTCCCATCCTCTCGATCGATGCAAATTCCTAATCCTCATTAGTCCACAAACTAATGAGCACCTACCTTTGGAACGTAGGTCTGAATGGATGTGGGATCATTGGATGTTTCCGGTTCTACGAACAAACCCGTTAGAAACCGATCAAAACGTTTGAACCTCCCATCAAGGCGGTCATCCTCGAATTCTGAGGGAAACAAAATGGTGAACCTGACGTGAATCCTTAACCAAGTTAAAATGATGTTTTAACTATTTGTTTGGCCCCTATTTAAAACTAAATGAGAGGGCCAACAAAAACAATCATTGAAATATGTGCTCATCAAAAAGATGTAGTGGCTAAATTTATCTTGATTACATCTATTATATCAAAACATCATTCTTTTTCGAAGATCATCTGCATTTCTAGAATGGCTGCTCTCAAGTTCACACCTATGAATACTGCTGCTGTAAATGCCACTACTGCTACTCCTGCTGGATCATCGTCCACTCTTAGGATGATATCACCTACTCAGCGTCATCAATGCTGGGTATCAAACGCACTGGTTAAGGAGTACCATCAACACAGTACCATCCCAACTCTGGAGGCTGCCTGACAAGCCCTACAAGTAAATAACTCACATCGGTCATCCGGAAAATGATGACCAGTGATCAAGAAACAGGCGGTGCTGACTACCGTCTCCAACTATTTCGGGTCGTTATCCCCGGAACACAATCACCATTCGCTACCTTGTTCTTGGGTGGTGAATGAGCAGGTCACTCAGGACCTTAATTCAAACAGACATGAGTCCTTCCTGAGGGCTCCCACCAACAATCGCCACCAGACTCGTGCGGCAGTGCGCCCTCAACATGATGAGGGTACCAACTCGAGGCATTAGGCTCAGGTTCCTTGAACCCAAGCAAGCAAGACGAACCACCAGAGGTGGAATCCGGTCAACAGTGAGCAGATTCCCATCTCTGCCATATCCTAAAAGTCCACTAACCTAACTTAGTGGCAAGCAATGAGCAGGCACATACATCTGCCCACTTTAATTCTGCTGTCCAGCAGACTCGTCTGGCAGCATCACGCCAATCCCGCCTGGCAATTTCGGCGGAGTACTATAGGTAGGAACATACACCTGTTTATACATCATCAGCTAGTTAGCAGGCTCGTCTGACTACATATGATGGATCTCGTCAACCACGTTTGGTGAAGTGCAATCAGCAGGCACATACACCTGCTAGTATTAATCAATCCTACCAACAGTCTCACTTGGTAGCATTCAAAGAAGTTATTCGGAAAGCCCCGACAACAAGTAGGAGGTAGACTCAACTCTCTGCCCCCACACTTGAGTACTGTCAGGATTCACTGACAGGAAAAGGAGGACAGGAGCAGCCACATACACCTGCTCCAAGCCCGAAATGGACGTATATTCACATTCCGGCAGCTGAAGTCACCAAGCATATTCTATCAATGGTGAAAGAGCAGAAGAAAATCCTTGCTCATATTCTGGATGCCTGCCAAGATATTATAACAACTTCAGCAGCATCACAGGGAAAGACGCCTAAATCTATTCCTACTAGTGGAGTGATACATCAACAATTCACTCCGGAACAGACACACACATATGTTCCTGTCCAATAGGGTTATGGGGAATACTCCCCCATATCATACGGACGACCAAGTCAGTCACATACACCAGATTTGAGAGGAGATCGTCAGCCTAACCTGGCCATCTTTCCTGATCAGGCACACACACCTGCTCAGAGCAGCCACTTTCTTCAACAAGTGGTTTCCAAGGTGAGTAAGAAGGCGTCTAAGAAAAAGACCCACCCAACACAGTCAGGAGATCAAGAGCCAATCTGTGACAAGGCCTTGCTCGATGCTGGAGTTCTCAAAGCCCTCAGACAATTATCTGTTGGTATTCAAGATTTTACTCCCTCAGTTCCCAATAGTGGGAACATTAATTCTGAAGGTCTTCAACAGACACTTCCTAATGAAGGCTTGCTTCATGAAAATTCGATAGATCTTGATGTTTTATCTTCATATGATAGCCACAAGAACCCTCTGTGTGGTCAGAAGACCAAGGGGCAAGAGATCTCATCTTTTGTTGTAACCCATTATGGTGGTCCTCCCCATGATGATGAATTTTGCTGCGAACGTCCTCTCCGCAGTAGTGATTCACATTTCCCGGAAAATGCTCCAGTGGACAATGTAGTTCCAAGAAAGCCCTCTTATCTTCAGGCACTTGAAAATACGAAACTAGTCATGTCTAAAGCTTCATCGCTAGATGGTGAAATATTTTCTCAATCAGAAGATATCCCAGGGTGTAGGTCATTCTCCGAACCACCCCTATGTCATGAATCTTCTAGTTTGATCAATGATTTCTCTACCAATCCTTTTGAATCCAATGAAGCAATAAGTAAACACCAACTCTGGTCAAATCAGGTAGAAGAATCTTCATAAAATGATTTAGAGGAAATGATAAATATGAGAAAACAACTGCCGAAAGTTGATGTGCCAATTATGTTTTGGCCTCTAGCTGACTCTCAGTATAATATTCCAGAAATGTTGATGGATGATGAAATTCATGATATTCGTCTCAACATATGGAAAACTCTTTGTCAGTTGAAAAAGAAAGTATTATCTTATGATGAATTTGAAAATCATCTTAAGGTAATAGAAGGGTTACAACATCAGATTGATTTGGCATCTCTATCAGTCTCTCGATATCCGAAGGCTGAAAAGCAGTAGAGAGCCCTTCAACATTCATGCCTTGGCGTACTAAGAAGATTGCGTCAATTACTTTCCAAGGCCCCATCTGGTATTCGTGTCAGAGGATGGGGTGTTCATGGAGAACTTCATTTCACAATGCTCTCCAGTCAGCAAATCCCACCGAAAATGGTCTCATGCAATGTTATTGCCCATGGCCGGCCACAGTCAATGGGCTTTGTTTGTAATCATAAGCTTGCCCAAGAACAGGATTCTACTAGTTCCTCTCAAAATTAAGAATACAGAGAACAAGTTGTTGAATTACTCTTGCATCAAGAAAATGAGAATATTGAACATGCCTCTCGTTTAGAGCAAGCACGTCACCAAGTGACAGAAGTGTCGGAAATCATCCAACGGTATTTTGAACCAGGTGATAAAAGCGGATACAGGTTAATGCATCCAGCTAATTTCTGGAATAAGGTTCGCAAGATCAGGAGGACTTTCAAGAAAGTCTCAGACATAGAATTTCAAGAACCACCCCATCTCGCCAGACTGGGGACTCTTTTAGACCAACCCTCAGTGTCAACAAAAAGGATTCGGGGAGTTGAGCGAGGATAGTAGGAACAACCCCAGTCCACTGGACTGAGGACTTTTTCAAACCATCAATCCCCTCCTCGGAGAAAGTCGGTCTTTTCTCGATTGGGGAAGAAACCTCAAGAGGAACGAAGAACCAAATTATCCGGAGATTCCCTACAAGTTATGGTTCATCAAGAAGTTCCTGAGGGATTGAATCAACAAAAGGCAATGTCTCATCAATGACATGGAAGAAGACAATATAACAGAAATGCTGATAGAAGGGATGCGATGAGTTATGCATCAATCAATGCCATCAATTCCATTGTTGTTGATCCACCAGATGAGGCTCACTCAGGGGACTCAGATGAAGAGGTTCCTGCTCAAGAAGATGTACGCACAAACAAAAATGAAGAAGGTGTGCGTACATGAAGTCAAAGGATTACTCAGAACATAGGTAATACTTCAAGTAACCCACTTACCCCTCTCCGAAAAGGATCCAGCAAAGGGAAGGGAAAGAAACAGGTTACATATCCTTCCTCTGAAGAAGTTCAATCGCTCTCAATAGAGCAGAGGTTTGCACAACAGGAGGAAGAAATGAAAGAATTAAGAAGGTTGAATGCAGAACTTCTTCAGAGTAGTCTTCTTCTTAAGCATGCTGGAGTTAGTCAGCCAAAGTAATTTGTTGCACCTGCTGAGATGGATCACGAATATCCTCCTCTATCAGTACAACCTCACATGTCTAATCTTATGGGTCAAATCCAACAATAGTTTCCAGTGCTACCATCAGTTGTAGCACCAATCGCCACATCTGTCCATGCTCCATTCATTTCACCTACCCAAGTCCAAGTTCAACCAGATGTTTCTTAAAAGTTAATAACTAATATTGAGTCATTAACAGCTCGGTTAGAAACTATGTAAGGGTAACATGCACAAGTTCAACCAGAAAAGAAAGTTTACCCTGAATGGGTAGATTCAATTTCTCCTCCATCCAGTTTTGGGAATCCTGTATTCCCTATTTTCAATGGATCAGGCGATCCTGAATAGCATTTGACGCATTACGTGTCTTGTTGCGATCTTATGATGGGAACTTCGAAGCAGCAAGAAGCAGTGAAACTCAGATGCTTCATGCGAACCTTGCAAGGACCAGCGTTTGTTTGGTATACAAGCTTGCAATCCCGGTCAATTACCAGATGGGAGGATCTTCGCCAAAAATTCCTCCTTCAGTTCAGCTCAACTTTTCCAAAGACAACAGTTTTTGATCTTACAAATTGTAAGCAAAGGGATAATGAAAGAGTCTCGGATTTCATTGCTCGATGGAAGGGATTAACATATTCCTTGAGTTTAGCACTCCCTCAAGAAGAATTGTTTCCAATCTATGTGGCAAATATGGGTGACAAATTATGCACGCCATTAATCCTTATAAAATACACAGGAGGGTTTCGACACCTTACTTCAATCGCTCAGCAGATTAAAGATTCCCTTATACAGGATAAGGCTAAATCTCGTGTAATTCCATCAGCTCCAGGAAGGATAATGGGTAAGGCAGAAACTGCTACAGTTATTCTTAAACAAGCACCTGTTCCTATTTCTACCTCAAAACTTTCATCTTCTCGAAGGGCTCCACCTTCAGAGCGCCAATAACAAAGGCCTTTTCGTCCATATGATCAAAAAAATCAAAGACAAAAACAATTTGAGGATCTGAAGAGCAAAACATATTATTTCTGAAATGAAAAAGTTCATGGTTATTTCATTTTGGCTCTGGAAAACAATTTGGTTCAATTTCCAATACCCAAGAGCCCAAACAAGAATGGAGATGAAGACCTTCCTAATTATTTCACTTTTCATCAAATATTGGGGAATCCCATCCAGGAGTGTTTTGTCTTCAAATACCTCCTGAAAAAGATGGTCGACTCGGGATATGTCACATTGAAAGGCTCCTCAGCCCAGGTAGCATGTGTCACTGCTACAGTTACAGAGGAGTAAGACGAATGGCAGGAAGTCAAAAGAAAAAATGCACAAAAGTATGATGATTGGATGGTCAGAAAGACAATCAATCAAACTCATGCTATTTTTCGAACACAATTAAGGAATCCAATTGTGTCTTCTGCTATGAATGTTGTGGCAAAACCCTATTCGTTAGAGGGAAAGTCCTCAAAGAAACGGTATGATTCAAAGAAAGAAAAATAATCAGAGGAAGATGAGTATGTGTCAAAGACTAAGTTGTCTCTGACTTTGGCGGACTTCATGCCATCTACATCAATGCCACGGGCACCGCCCCACCAAACAGCACAGCCTAATCATGCTAAACAGGCTAATTAGGCAGAGTCTTCATCCGAAGAAGAGTTAATCTTCAGTTCTGTTAATATGATTCAATTAACAGATCCATATGCCAGTCGCAGTTTCAATTTTGATGAGCCTGAATTCCCTGTATCAAACAGAGGAATCAGAGGAAGTTCCAGGGGCTCAGGATACAGGGGATGATGTGGATCTTTTAGAACCCACTATTCCAATTCTACCCCTGCTAGAACTGTGTACGCAGTAGAAACTCGTGGTAGAGCCTTTCAGCGAGCTCAGCAAGAACAAGAAAGTTCTTCTACCGATAGAAAATTCAGTCCTGGCACAGTAATTTTGGAAGACCGGTTGAAGGATCCATCTTCTTCCTCTCAGCAAGTAAATGGATCTATTTGGTATAATCTTCCAAAACTTTGAATATTGCCAACTCCTATCCCAATACAAGATGCATCAACTTCGAAAACATCTGCTTCGAAGGTACCTGCTAAACCACATATTCCTATTGGGAAATGTGGACCTTTGGATCAAAAGTACGATATATTGAAACACTTGGCCCAAGTACCATCCAAATTATCAATTCTAGATGCTTTGAATTTGTCAAAAGATCTTCGGGAAGCACTCATAGAGGCTTTGTCAAGTCCTCAGGAGTTTGAAACTGAAATTGCTGCAGCTGAACTCTATCACATAGAGAATAATCATGCAGAATGACATGAAATAATATCATTTACTGATGAAGATGAAGATGATGTTGTGCATGGACCTATTAGACCATTGTACTTGTCTGGAAATGTCAATGGCATGGATGTTCAAAGAGTTTTCATTGACAATGGTTTAGGAGTCAACCTCATGCCCATTCGTACACTTCGTCGACTGGGCCTCACGGAATCTGATTTATCTCCCTCCACCATGATTCTACAAGGATATGATAAAAATGAACAAGAACCACTGGGTGAAGTTACACTCAGAACTCAGTTTGGAGATCTTGTATCCAATTCAAATTTCATGGTTGTTGATCAAGACTCAGCCTTCAACATTTTTCTTGGAAGACCCTGGTTACATCAACATGGGGCTACCCCTTCTTCATACCATCAATGCCTCAAATATTGATTCGATGGTCAAGTTGGGATGTTGTATGGTGATAAGTCCCCGTTCAAGACATGTGAGTCTCAATACATTGAGGAAGAATTCTATCACATGAAGCAAAGGGAGAAATCCATAACAAAGGAGATTACCAAAGTTAATGCTCTATATGGTTTGGAAAAAATTCCAGTAAATCCATTTACACATGTGAGTACAGATTATGTGTTGCCTATAAGTCAAATTGAAAAGATAGACCCAAATCAAATTGATCTTATGGAAAGATCCATAATGTCAATTACGGAAATCGAGCCAGATAACATAGGAGAAATTGGTAATCTACCAAGCAGTGATGAAAGCACAAATGGTGACGTCTTCATTTCATCTACTGAAATCCAAAAAGTCTATGCTTCTCCAATTAGGCCATAAGAAGTTATAGCAACATCAGAGGTGAACAATGATGTCGATTCTCAATCCATCATCTCCTCTTTATTACCCAAAGAAGACCCTTCATCAGCAATAGTGTCAAAAATGGAAAATTCCTCTTCAAAATGTGCAAATTTTGACATCTCTTCTGATCATGAAAATATTGCTTTGTCATCTACTATGAAAGTAGAAACGGAAGAAATAACACATGAAGAAGAAGAAGAGGAAGACCTCAGAGATGCTCCTCCAACATTTGAAGAGGGTATCACTACCATTATGGATGAACTCAGAGAAATAAATCCGGGTACAAAGGAATATCCACACTGCAATTTAATCAGTGCGGCCATGACCCTTGAAGAGAAAGAGATGTATATTTATTTTATAAAGTGAAATAGATATATTTTTTCTTGGAACTATACAGAAATACCCGGTCTTGATCCTGATGTTTCTACTCATCATTTGGGTTTACCAGAAAACATCGAGGATTTAAGCAAGCTGCGAGAAGAACACGCCCAACTTATGCTTCCAAAATTGAAGCTGAAGTGGATAATATTATCAAAGCTAACTTCATCGGAGAAGTTCAATATCCCAAATGGTTGGCTAATATTGTCCCTGTAAAGAAAAATAACGGACAAATTAGAGTTTGCATCGATTTCAGAGATCTTAATCGGCATTGTCCTAAGGATGATTTCCCAGTTCCGATTACAGAACTTCTAATTGATGCAACGACTGGCTATAAAGAACTTTCCTTCATAGATGTATATTCTGGATATAATCAGATCCGAATGGCCCCAGAAGATGAGGAATCCACATCTTTCAGAGCCACTCTGGGTGTGTTTTTCTACTGGGTAATTCCCTTTGGCTTAAAGAATGCATGTGCAACTTATTAGTGTTACATGCATCATATCTTCAAACCCTTCTTAGGGAAGTTTGTTGAATGCTATGTAGAAGATTTGTTAATTAAATCAAAACAATGTTCTAATCACTTGGCTGATTTGGAAGTCATATTCTGCAAGATTCGACAGCATAATTTGAAGATGAACCCCTTAAAATGTGCTTTTGGGGTATCCTTAGGAAAATTTCATGTCTTTGTTATACGCCATCATGGTATTGAAGTCGATCCTGAGAAGACCAAGTCAATCCTTTGTATGTCACCTCCTCAAAATTTGAACGAATTAAGAGGAATTCAAGGAAACGTAGCCTATATTTGGCGTTTCATCTCCAATTTAGCAGGTAAAAGTTTAACCTTCCCCAAGTTGATGAAGAAGGGAGTCACTTACCAGTGGACTGAAGAATTTCATGAAGCATTCGATATTCTCAAGAAATACCTCTTGAGTCCACCGGTACTCATGCCACCTATTGAAGGAAGTCCACTTATCCTCTACGTGACAGATATAGGCCGATCATTGGGTGCATTTCGTGATCAAAAGAATATTGTTGGGAATGAAACCAGCCTATACTATCTCAGTCGAACCATGCTTGAAGAAGATACCCGGTATTCAATTATTGAGAAGTTCTTCTTGGCATTAATCGTTTCAGTTCAGAAGTTGATACATTACCTACAACATCACGAGGTCTAATTTGTATCTCGCAATAACCCGCTCAAATTCATCCTTAGTCATCCAATGCTTACAGGACGTCTAGAAAGGTGGGCAGTTATTTTTCAGCAATTCGACATTCAGTATGTGTCTCAAAAGGTGATTAAGGGCCAAGCTCTGGCTGATTTCCTGGCTGAACACCCTTTAGTGGAAGACACGTCTTCAGATATTGAACTCCCTAATGAGGAAGTCTTCTATATTCAAGAAAGTCCTCAAGCCTGGGAAATGTATTTTGATGGTGCATCCAGAAGTCCATCAGCGAAGAAAATGGAAAATACTAAATTCAACAAAGTTGGCTTAGGAATTGTTCTCATTTCTCTAGAAAAGGCAGTGTTACCTTATTTCTTCTTATTGTGGGAAGGTGGTACCAATAATGAAGTAGAATACGACGCTCTCATCGTAGGTTTGGAATTAGCACTTCAAGAACAAGTGAATCACTTAAAGGTGAAAGGTGATTCAGACCTGGTAATCAAACAAGTCAATGGGGATTATTCCATCAGAAAAGAAGAATTAATCCCTTTGTATGATTACGTCAGAGATTTAATGGCGGAATTCTCTTTGGAACCGACATTTTCTTATGTCCCAAGATCACAAAATGCTCAAGCTGATGCATTGGCTAATATAGCCACAGCTCTGGAAGATCCAAATCGGGATGAGACAACTATCAATATTGCCCACCGTCGTGCAATTTCACCTTATGTTTGAATCAGGACCGAGGAAATTAATGAAATTTGTCCCATTCCTGAACCGTATGGTCATACTACAAGATGGATGTCACCTATTAGGGAATACCTTCAAAATGGAACACTTCCACCTGATAGAGCTGAGAAAGAACAAATCCAACGACGTGTGGTCAATTTTACTCTTTATGATATCCCAGGTCACCTAGTGAAAATTCTCTACAAACAGGGTTTTGATGGAGTTCTCTTCAGATGCATTGATGGTGAAGAAACAATGACTGTCATAAAAGAAGTGCTTGCAGGAGTCTGTGGTGCCCACCAGTCTGGACATAGAATGTCTGATCAAATTCGAAGTCTTGGATACTTTTGGCCTTCATTGATATGATATTGTGTTGATTTCACAAATAAGTGCCATTCATGCCAAGTATAAACCAACTTCATTCATCAACCTCCAGAGTTGCTTCATACAGCGAAATACTCATGGCCATTTTCCACATGGGGAATGGATGTGGTTGGACCTTACCCTTCGGCTACGGCTAAGCAGTTTAAGTATATTCTTACTACTACTGACTTCTTTTCCAAATGGGTAGAGAAAATACCTCTCAAGGAAGTTAGTTCTAAATGCATTGTTAGCTTCATCAAGTCTAACATCATTAATAGATTTGGTGTCCCTCATTCCATATTGATGGACAATGGCACCAATTTCTGTTCATCTGAGATGAAGAAGTTGTATCAAGAATACAACATCAAATCCAACCATTCATCTCGGTATCATGTAGTGGCCAATGGCCAGATAGAAGCCTTTAACAAGACTCTTTCAAATATACTGCAAAAAATGGTGGATAAATATAAGAGGTCATGACTTGATAAACTATTTCATGCTTTATGGGCATACTGGACTACCACCCACACTACAACTCGGTCAACACCATACTCATTAGTATATGGAACCGAAGCCGTCTTGCCCATTGAAGTTCAACTACCCTCGCTCAGAGTTGCTATTTGTGATCAATCATCTACAGATGAACAATCTCAAAAGCGATTGAATGAATTGGAATGGTTAGATGAGAAAAGATTGTGCACTTTGCACCACTTGGAAGTCTATCAGAATCGAATAGCACGAGCTTTTAACAAAAAGGTTTGTCTTCGTCCATTCACTCAGGGAGAATTGGTATTAGTTCTCAAAACTCCAATGATACCAGGAAAGAAACCTCCCAAGCTTGAGCCAAAATGGGAAGGACCTTATTCAATACATAGGGTCTACTCTAATGGAGCTTATTAATTAATATCAATGGATGGGGAACTCATCACTACTCCAACCAATGCCATATTTTTTAAGAAGTATTTTGTATAAACTGTACAAAAGTCCATACATTCGTCCTACATGACATTAAACTATACTTTGTCCCCGCAACATGACACTAAACTCTGCAGCACCGGTTCATCCTTGCTATATGACGTTAAACTATATAGCAACGGTCCAAGCATATGACCCTAAACTATTTTTGCACACGTCTAACAAGACGTTAAACTATGTCACCTTCATCGTCCTAGCTACAAGACGCTAAACTGTACCAAAGTCCTTACATTCGTCCAACATGACATTAAACTGTACTTTGTCCCAACAACACGACACTAAACTGTGCGGCACCAGTTCGTCCTTACTATATGACGTTAAACTATACAACAACAATCCAAGAATATGACCCTAAACTATTTGAACATACGTCCAACATGACGTTAAACTGTGTCACCTTCATCGTCCTAGCTACATGATGCTAAACTGTACAAAAGTCCTTACATTCATCCTACATGACATTAAACTGTACTTTGTCCCTGCAACATGACACTAAACTGTGCGGCACGAATTCTTCCTTGCTATATGACATTAAACTATATAGCAACGGTCCAAGCAAATGACCCTAAACTATTTGCACATACGTACAACATGACGTTAAACTGTGTCACCTTCATCGTCCTAGCAACATGACGCTAAACTGTAGAAATGTCTTTACATTCATCCTACATGACATTAAATAGTACTTTGTCCCCGTAACATGACACTAAACTGTGCGGCTCGAGTTCGTCCTTACTATATGAAGTTAAACTATACAGAAACGGTCCAAGCATATGACCCTAAACTATTTTCACATACGTCCAACATGACGTTAAACTGTGTCACCTTCATCATCCTAGCTATATGATGCTAAACTGTACAAAAGTCCTTAAATTCGTCCTACATGACATTAAACTGTACTTTGTCCCAGCAATATGACAAAAAACTATGCATCACCAGTTCGTCCTTGATATATGAAGTTAAACTATACAGCAACGGTCCATACATATGACCTAAAACTATTTGTACTTTCATCCCACATGAGGTTAAAATATGAAAAATTTCCCTAAATGGTCCAGTATGACCTTAAACTGCAACTAGGTCCTGTATGACCTTAAACGACATCATCAACGGTCCATGCATATGACCCTAAACTATTTGCAAGTCCCTTACATCCAGAAAGACATTAAACTATGATGTAATAACTACATAAATCTAAACTGTATAAAAGTCCCTTACATCCGGAAAGACGTTAAACTACATAATCATCAAAGGTCTTGTATGACCTTAAACTACACCACCGTCTAGCATGACATTAAACTGAACCATCCACGGTCCATGCATATGACCATAAACTATTCGCACTTTTTTCCAACATGACGCTAAAATGTATCATCCCTGTATCGTCCCTTTTTCCTCCAACATGACGTTAAACTGTGGAAAAAATCCCCAATGAGTCCAACATGACGTTAAAATGGTGCACTCTTTTGTCCTCACTGCATGACATTAAACTGCACAGTCCCCCCCCCTTTTGTCCAACATGATGTTAACCTCTATTGTCCCCATCGTCCTAACTACATGACGCTAAACTGTACAGAAAGTTCGTGATATGTCCTACATGACATTAAACTGTATTTTGTCCCTGCTACATGACACTAAACTGTGTAGCACCAATAGTCCTAACAGCAAGACTTTAAACTGCATAGTCCCTTTATATGTCCTACATGATATTAAACTATGCATCGTTAAGGTTGTTGTTACCTCTTGTTTTTCACACCGAGTATGAATCACGTGATATTAGAGCAAAACTCAACCATAACACTCTCTTTGGGCCGCTAACCATGTGTAAGTCCCAACAACATTTTTTTAGGTCGTTGTCCCCAAAAACAACTTGATCATTAATAAATTCTTTAAATGAACTACACGGACTTTGATCCTTGCCTTCTAGGCTGGGTATGTAGGCAACCTCCCAAGGTTCAAGCCCAAAACCAATCTCTTCACATTGGTTCACCTCCATCTCATACGATGTTGATTTGTGAAACCGCCCCTAGAATCAATATCTTTACATTGGTTCACATTCGTCCTTGTTAAACGACGTTAAACTATACAACACTTTTGTCCAGTATGACAATAAACTACAATATTCTTTGATACCCTCACCTGAAAGGGAACCATTATTTTCATTGATTTTTCGATCATGTTTCATTTTCAAAAAACTAGATTCATATATGGCAACGGCCAAACCTTTTATCTTCGGTTAAACTATCATTGTACTAAATTACCCTTTCACCCTTCATATGTACGAACCAAATTTGTACAAAGGGTATTTCTAGAACTACATGGGATTGATTCCCATCCTTATGGGTTACGTATGAACGTTCGAGTGTCCCTCAAATCCAGCCCCAAGTCTTTAGGCCTAACCCCAAATTCCAGTTTCAGTCATTTGGCTGACAAGTCCCCATGAAAACACACACTGTGTATTTCTTAAAATGGTCCAAGATCTATGACCCTAAACTAAGATATCTAATCTTTTTGTCCCACATGACGTTAAACTGTAGTTTATGAACTAAGTATGGCGTGATTCTCATCCTTATGGGATACGTAGTGAAGTCCAATACTTCAATTCAGGACCCAGCCACAACATGGATGGTTAGCATTGATTTGTGTATCTCTATACACATTGAACAATACCCATCTTTATGTGTTATAATCCTAACCTTAAATATTTTTCAGATCCTCATAACCCTTTTCATGACTTCTAGTCACAAAAATGTCAAAATTCTGAGAGTTCTTTTGTCTGACTATGTAGCACGGGCCCATAGGCGGCCTTGCATAAACAGTCTACATAACAGACTTGTTATCCAAAAGATACTATTATTTGACTATGCAGCCAATGCCCTTAGGTGGCCCTGCATAATTCAACCCCCTAACGGGTTTCTCGGATAGTGGTAAATTCATTCTTTGGAAGAATGCCTCTTTTGTCCTTATTTGTCTTAATTGACAGTATGTAGGGATCCGCAAAAATAGCCATCCTTAATATATTTGTCCCATATCCTTTTTCATGATCTGAAAGTATTCAAGTCTATGGTTTATATTCTCCTTCCCTATGTTTGGGTCAGACCTTCATAGGAGTGATATTCATCCAGTTCTTCGATAATTTTGTTTGGAAATATTTTCTCCATATTCAAGTACCTCTTTCCATACAGAAAACTCTATACTTTGGAAGGTTTTAATCTCCATAAACTTTCACTAGATTTTAGCATTAGGAAAGTAAATTTCTAAGAATTCTTTTTTCTGACTATGCAGCACGTGCCTATAGGTGGCCTTGCATAAACAGTCTACATAACAGACTTGTTAGCCAAAAGATACTATTTTATTTAACTATGCAGCCAATGCCCTTAGGTGGCCCTGCATAATTCAACCCACTAATGGGTTTGTTAAATAATGGTAACTTCATTATTGGAAACTACTTCTTCTAATGCCTTTTAGCTCTTTTTCTTATCATTACTCAGATTCAAATATTCTTAAGTCATAGCTTACATATTTTTTCCTCATACTTCAGTATGGTACAATGTTTTCAGATGAGTTGTCAAAGAATTGAGTCAATTCTAATCCATTTCGGTCAAAGATATTTCGACCTTACACATAAGCCTTTTTATGTCCAACGTGCATGAATGTAAACTGCTCACAAAAGACAAGGGAACTCTGAATAAAAGTAAAGTTCCCAGCTCACTAAACATACTTTTTTGTATGATTTAGGTAACATCGAGCAATTAAATGGTTCTAAGTTTGAAGGGTTAATTACATTAATCCTAGTAAAAATCAAACTATTCTTACTAGGCCCATTGACTTAGGTAAAATCTAAAGCATGTAGCAAATGAGAATGCAGGTACAAATGAGTGAAGTTGAAAGTGTTTTTCATTGATGCACAAGAGTTAGAAGGAAATCCACAGACTGGAGTCTCTTTTCTTTTTCAAGAATTACAAAAGGCTTTCAACATAACTCTTCATTTGATTTACGGAACCCCGAGCTTCATCAGCAATCACTTGGAATTCATTCATTAAATTGGATACAATAAGATATGTAGTGATACCGGCTCTTCTTGGAACAATTGTAAAAGGATGTTCTTGAGTGCGGTTTGAGAAATTTTTTCTGCTGATCAAACAATGACTCTGATTCTTTCCAAGAGACTTGGAAGATGGATACATGGATTTGAGAATAGAGCATTGGAAGTAAAGAGCCATTTGGAGAGAGTACTCTTTTCAGATATTGCTCTAATACCATGTTTGTCTTCTCTACATCAACTGACAGAGGAAAACACTTTTCATCCCATGGGTTTTCCATTTTCGTATCTACAAGGAAATGATATGGAGGAAGAATTTGAAAGTCCACACCATTGTTGTTGCTCTTAATGCACATCATAACCGAAATGAAGGAGTAGCAGTGCAGCTGCATTTCAGGTGTATAGTTCTTTGCATCTGGAACATTGACTCCTTGCAGATGACCATGACCATATAGAGGCAGGTAGATGCTCTGTGGGAAAATAAGATGATATTTTTTCAAGTACTTAGCCAAATCTGGGAGAGTTTTGTCGCAAATATCATAGTAATCATGGACAAAGATGTTCATCATGTCATCAATACGCTTTCTATCCAGTTCATCAAACGTTTTAATTCCCTTAGGAGCCATTGAATCTACACAAAAGTTGAATAAATTAAACTCTTAAATGGGTTTATTTTTCATAAAATTTGGGAAATAATTCGAAAAAAATGGCTAAGGAATTAAGGCACGCATGTTTAAACCTGACGCGCAAGTTTTCATGTGTCGCGCTAGTTTTTGACGCGCAAGTACAAATACCTATACAGTAGCGTGACATCAAGGAAAACATTGGAAAACAGAGCAACCTGCGCGGCGAGAGTTCGAAGGTATGAAGTCCGGAAATCCGGATGCTTGTACATAAGTGAGGCCCTCTATTTATAAACGTGGTCGGGACCATGCACGCCGTACCCTGCGCGATCAAGGTCCGTATCCCTACGCGATGTGCACTTGCGCGCCGCCCTCTGTGCCATCAAGACTTGCGCGCCACCTTTCCTTTGGTTTTCTTCTTTTCCTCAGAGTCTAATCCTCATTTCTTTTGGATCCAACTCTATGGGGGACTTTTTTTGACGCTCATTTTTCGTCATAGAGTCCAATGAAATGTAAAGGGAAATGACTTAGCACAAATTGATTCATCCTTTGAAGAAAATATCAAAAATAGATAAGGGCATGAACAAGGGATCAAAAGCACCTGTGCCGCGCAAGTTATATCACTATCGCGCAAGTCCACTTGCGCCACGCCTTATGGTCGTGCAAGTGACTTGCGCGACCTAAGTGATAAACCGCCCGGTAACCACCCGGGGTCTTCTCCTGCCTATAAATAGACCCTATGGGCCCCCCATTTGGAGAGGATTTTTTTTCCAGAAACCCATATTTGAGCTCCCATCACCCTAGTCTCTTCTCAAAGCTTCTGGAACACTTCTAAGGTAATTTGTTACCTAGAACGGAAGATCTAAATAGGGGTAGGAAGGCCTAAGTTTTGAAACTCATTTACACTTGCGCACCTGAGTGGCCAGCCCTTAATGGAAAAGGGCCACACTTGCGCGCCGCCTTACTCCTTCAATAGATCTTGTGTGCCCCTCTCGTGGAAGAACCTCAAGACGATTCTAAAGGCTTTAATGAAGAGTCGCTCAAGTATTACCCTAATGATTAACCATCGTGCAAGTACATCATGTGTCGCGCAGGTGTATACCTACGCGACCAAAACTTTCACGCCCATACAGTACCTACGCGCCTGCCAGGACTTGCGCGCCCCTGCCTTTTTGGGTGCCTTTCTTGCCCATTTCACCTCTCTTAAGCCATTACACCTTTCCTATTCAAGATTCAGTCTTCAAGACACTCTTCAAAGAAATTTTATGGCATGATTTCTTGATTTTACTTCCTTATCTGAAAGGAATTTTGTGGAATATCTCTCAAAACCTAGTGATTTATACATCTTTATGTCACTAAAGATAAAGATTTCATTCATTCAACCTCATCCTTAAATATGAGAGAATCCTTAACCTGGGTCTCCTTTTCAAGAATAATCCCCAGTCATAAGTCCTCTAATTTGGGCATCCTCTTAGGAGTAAGCCCCAGATCCCATAACCTGGGCTTCCTTTTCAAGAGTAAGCCCCAGTCTCAAATATGGGCATCTTCCTTAGGAGTAAGCCCCAATTCTGAAAGTTCCCAAATCTGGGCGTCCTCTGTAATAGTAAGCCCCAAGTCCCTTAATTTTTGGGCATCCTATTTAGGAATAAGCCCCAGATCCCTTAACATGGGCCTCCTTTTCAGGAGTAATCCCCAGTCTCAAATATGGGCATCCTCTTCACGAGTAAGCCCCAATCCCCTAATTTGGCCATCCTCCTCAGGAGTAAGACCCATACATTAATTCCCTTAATCTAGGTCTCCATTTCAGGAATAATCCCCAGTCATAATCCTTTAGCCTGGGTATCCTTTTCAAGAGTAATCCCCAGTCATAATTCTCTTAACCATTCATAATTTACCCTTGATTTGGGATTCCTTTTTAGGAGTAAAACCCAAGATAGAGTATTCAAAATCTCCATGAAGCACATATACCATTATGGACCCTATTCCTGGATTTCTTCCCTAAAGTAAATCCTAACCTTCATTTATCTGGGAAGTCATACATACATAAGCCCCAAATTATTTCTTATGATTGCATCTTTCATGGAACAATTGTCTAATTTTTAACAATACCTCTTGTTTCTCACACCGAGCGTGACTCACGTGAGCTTAGAGTGTAAAATTAATTGTGACATCCTTCTTTGATCCATCGATCATAAACATCAAACTCCCTTACTCGAACTACGTGGGTTTTGATTCCTTTTCTAAACAAAGGATACGTAGGTAGCCCGTCTACGGGTTCGATCCAAACTCTAAAATAATCCATGTCTATCTGAATGACAATAAACTTCAAGTGCCCCACTGAGTGGCATTAAAACCAGCATTGTCATCATAATGACCAAGAGACTTCTGTATAAATGTGATGAAGGGTATCATTGACCAAGAATCTCTAACAAATACAGATGATTCTCTATCGATGAAGAACCTCGAATACATACAAAAGATTTTCTAAATTTCCTACATATTTAATCATTGATTGTTAGATATGAAGGAAAGCTCATTTTTTACTTGGTAATGTAATAAGGATTCATGAACATAACTTAAATCTATAAAGAGAGTCCAAGAGTACACAATAATTCCCCTCAAAATGGTGTGATGACTCTGACTTCCCATCCTCTTGACCAATGAAAATTCTTAAGCCTCATCAGTACACAAACTAATGAGCACCTACCTTTGGAAAGTAGTTCCGAATGGATGTGGAATCATTGGATGTTTCCGGTTCTACGAACAAACCCATTAGAAACTGATCGGAATTTTTGAACCTCCCATCAAGGCGGTCATCCCCAGATTCTGAGGGAAACAGTATACTTTTTGGGCAGTGAAGGGTGAAAGGTTGGATCCATTTTGTGCAACTGTGCATCCAAACTATGTGAAAAAATATTTTTGTGTAAAATGACCAAAATTAAATTATTGACACATATTTTTAATCCCTCCTCCCCATCTCTTCATTCATGTGGAAAAACAATTTTTCCTTCCATTTAGAAACTTGAATTCTCTATCTAAAGTCATGGATAACATCACAATCAAGTCTCTTTTTAAATATCCATTCATATCATTAAATTTACATTAGAGAGGAAACTATTTATCATATACATTTCTCCATTTTTAGTTCTCTAGATAGAGTTATTTGTGTTTAAGAAAATATTTCATATATTCAGGGTGTTCATTCATTCTTTAATTTTCTCTTCATATATGGAAAACCAAGGGCTAATATTGGATGAGTAGTGTACTATGAGTGTGAGGTAGGTGTTCTAGTATTTATACCTAAAGTATTATCATTTTATAAAATGTGGCGTTCTTCCACAAAATGGATTCACTATGTGTTTCCACTAAATTTAATCTTTCTATAATCGGTTGCCTTAACTGAGAGCTTCGTGACCTTCTTAGGTCTCCTTAAATAGCCTCCACCCCTAGGGTTCACTGATCATATTTCCGGTGATTGTTATAAATGTTTAAATATACAGTTCATTGTATATATGGTTTTTGTGTGACTTCAAACTGTGATTTCATAAATGAAAATGATAATTTTTTAGGTATATCGTGACTTAAACACTATCAATTTTAATAAAATGAATGGAGGTGAGTGGTAAGACCACATCACATAATTAAATATAAAACTGTATACAACCATGTTATTATAAATGTTAATGTGTTATAAATTCACTATTGGCTTTGATTAAATCCTTTATTGTATATAATTTTTATAATTGGTCATGATGACTCCTATGTTATGAATTGGGCGTGGAGACACTTTTTAAATTTTTGTGAATGAATATTATGACTCTTATATATGTTATATATAAGTGGTCATGTCGAACCTCTTCTATTGTAACAATTCGGTATGGAGACCCTTTATAAATGTGATATTGGTATAGGTACCCTTTATAAATGTGATACGTGCATGGAGACCATGTGATTGTTATATGGGAATTATGAACCCATATGGTTATACAATCATTATATTCCTTTACAGACGTGATACAGACATAAAAACCATTTATAAATGTGATACATGAATGAAGAACCTTACTAGGATACTAGGAATGTAATCCCCTATTACTACGATATAGGTAATGGCATCCCCTACTACTATGATATTGTCCATGGAATCCACTATGATTGGGATACTATGAATGGAATCCCCTATTCTTTTGACATCAATCATTACATCCCCTGATACGTGTGATACTCATGTTATATCACATAGACTCATGAGTTACACCTCATGTCCTGGCTAGTATTATTATCCAAATATATGGTTGTAGATGTCACTACGTATGTAGTCCATATATGTATATACACATTGTTACATATTTAGAAACAATACATATTTGGCTGAAGAAGGTATTGTCATCCTGGGGTCCTTCAAGAACTAGAGCCAACCCATTTATAGTTTTTCATTCTTTTTATTATATCTGAAACATATATATTACATGCACTGACTGCAAAATTATAGATGTTGTTGGTAGTGTCCAACTTAGTTTATCTCACACCCTATTCAATCCATAGATTTTAATCTGACCAAAGGTAATAGTGTCCCCCCAATCACACACAAGGCCCTCGCTACTAGTCATTAGCCTCTGGTATACTGGGATGCATTCTTGAGGCTATGTGACCCACCTATTTTGGGGAACCTTTGGGTGATTCCTAGGTCAGGACAACCCAAATTGGTGTTAGAGGTTTCCTTTCTTGGATTAATATTTATATGAAAATATTGAGAATATTAGGAGTGATTTGGGTGGTTAAAATACATGCTTTGGAGCAGATAACACAAATTTAGTGAAATACTGGGATTCTTGGAATAAATAATTATTGTTTTAAATTATTCCTATTAGTGTTGATTTGATTTCACCATTGGGTTACACACATGATATGTTATGGTTATTTTTATTTTCATTGATATTTATCTTTCAACCATATCCTAATTAGATGAGAGAAATGAACCATCGATCATGTCTTGAGAATTGACTAATTTTTTACACATGTTTTTAAAGGATGGGGGGCCATAAGCCAGAGAGATATGTCTTGAGATGGCTATGTCAATATTCAAGCATCTGGATACACCTCTTGGGAGGAGAGTGAAACAAAATACTTATATTATTCTAGGATCCACCAAATGATTGTAGGATACTCTAAACCAAGAAGGTCAGTGTTGGAAACTGACTTTAAGGGATTTATAATCGAGTTTTTATGACTACATATTCTATGATACCCTAAGGACCAATCGATTCAGGGAGTTCATGAACATGTATTAGGGTTCTATGATAGTTATCGACTATTAATCTCATTTTAAATTGATTAATTTCTTTGCACCTATCTATATGGATGATGATCCAGAAAAAATTATATGATTTTAGGATGGACTTATAAGTCCTATTTTTCTCATAGTAAATGTTTTATGATTCACTATCTTGTCTAATATAGTGAACAACCCTCTTATCACCCAGAGAAACATATGAGAGGATAATGGTGTTATCTAGGAAGGTTCATAACTGTGATAGTTTACTGATTTTACAAGTGGTCAGAATTGATTCTTTGAGATTGCTCATGTGGGCAACAGTAGCTAGTTGAAATTCTCTCATAAATAAATTTTTTATCACAAGTGTGGGAATCCTAGGCATAAAAGGCCCTAGTGTGTTGAGGCTATGGAACATTGGGGAATATTAAGCATTTCTGATGGAACTTACCATTTGTATCAAGTGGGAGAGTAATTATGTTAGCTCTATGAAGTTATTAATATTTTAATAATTTATTATATACTCTATTTACTTATTTTATAAGAAATGTGCATAATATTTGTGAAATATTAAAGTTTAAATATTAAATATAATCTTAGAGAACTATTTGTATTCATTCATATTCAAGTTTGTTTAATTTTTTAATAATAAATCTCACATTCTTTATCCAAATTTCATGATTCTTGTTTTTTATGGTTCCTTACTCAAATTAAATCATTTATTTAGAAGGAAACATTTTCCAAATCATCCATTTGGAGGGTCATATTTTCCACTCAAGAAGACCATTGAATCTATGATGAAACTAGACCAGCCATGATGATTGAGTTACTGGTCTAAATCCTGATGCCAAACTTTTATGAAACTCCACCATATGTTCAAGATTATCCAAAGGTGTCATGGATAAAACTTTTATGTTCCAAATACATTAAAAAGGGTCCCAACTAATGCTTTTAAATCTAGCCCACCATTCTGGATGGGAATTAAAGGCTGGACACTATTCATGACATTTATCATGATGTATTCTTCAAATAAAGCTTGAATTTGGTAGCGTGAAATATAATATATATCTGGAAAACGTGACAGAAGAAAGTATTTTTATTTGAGGTCGTCTTCCTATTCAAAAACTCATTCACATTTCGACCTTCAGAAAAGTTTGGATTGAAATTGAAAGATTACCATTGCTTACTCCAACTGCCTTAACATTGGTTCCATAAGTCCAAATGGAACCAAATTTTTCAAGTTGTTAGAAAACATTATTATCAACCACTTTTAAGAATAATATATTTCTAGATTCAGCTACCTGGATGGGAAAACCAGAGATACATGTGGAGGGAGAGATTTAGAATGCAAACCGTCCAACTCCTTGGGCTATAAATACATCCCCCCTCCTTACCTTAAAAATAGTTGTAATTGCAGAATATAAGAGAATATATTGGCATGAAAAAAGCCCTAAAATGTATTGGGAGGACCTTACATACTCATGTTTTTTACTTTAGAGTCCTTTCCTCTTCTCCTTTATTCCATTTACTTTTTTGTTCCTCGTTGTTTTAATCTTGTATGATTTTTTTTGTAATTCTATCTTAATGAATGTTTCTTCTTAAATGTCTCTTATTCACATCCATATTATGTAGTTTAATATTAATGTTCTTAAAATGGTTTAAATAAAGTTAAAACTCATTCCCTTTTTTTCTTCCTCATTCAATCGAAATTATTTTTTTATCTCTCTTCAACGATAGTGTGTGTGTTTCACCCACTACTCTTTTCTTATCTCGTTGTTTTCAATTTCTTTATAATTCATAAACTTAAACATATTTAACTATATTAATAAACATTTACATGTCTGAGTAAATCTACAATTGGGGTGAGTTATAATTTGCGGATATTAAGTGATTGAGAAATTTTTCTTGATGAGTATTCTTTGAGTTAATATTTTGTGTGTCTAAATTTATATGTCATGGATTAATGACATGTTTTGTTAAATATGTTGATTCCATGGACTATTAGAACCAAAAATACTCTACAATAATAAATTAATGGTAAATAATAGAACCCAATGTTTTTTTACGTCTTAGATTAAAGCTTTAACACTTAGGAATTTTGATCAATGCTATCTTGCGAAGTGGGATTTAATTTAATCCAATATAAAGAAAAGCTCAATGATATCATAATCATAAATCCCCAATAGTAATCTCAGCCCAATTTTTATCAAATTGTTAAATAAAAAATCATCCATAAATTATTTCATAATCTCCGTAAATAACCCCCCCCCCAATAAAAATACAATTAACTAAAAACAACCTTCTATTAAAAAGTCTCATCACCAAGGATTTGACCCGAGTGCTGCTATACACATTAGTAGAGCACCAAAACCTTTAACGGTCTATAGGAGATAATCGTATGCACTTTAAAATGGAATTGTTTCTGGGTATGGTGTAATTAAGTATTCGTTGGTTTCTAGTTATTGTTATAAAACAAAAAATTTAAAAAAATTTAAAAAAAACAAAGAAAAACCCACATTATAATAAAACCATAAACGGATTAACAAAAAAACCCATCTTTCACATTCGTCCAAAATCTCTTTGAATACCACATAGCCTCCCAAAAAATCCCACGGATTTTTTCTGACCTTGAGATTGAGCGAACACATCGCCAACTTAAGAGGATCATAAGAGATAATCAACTCATTCAAGAACTTATCCTTGTCCAACCAACTGAATTAGATATGGAAAATCCTAGGCAAAAACACTTAAAGAACTTGTTTCCCCTGATGTGAATTACCAAACTCTTGGTGTTCATTATCGAATCTTATAGGTGGAATTAGAACTCAAATCGTGTTTGATTCATCTTCTCCCTCATTTCTATGGGCTAGCCGATGAGGATCCACATCTCCACCTCAATGAGTTCAAAGTAGTGTGCTCAACAATGAAGCCCCAATGGGTTTCTGAAGAATAAATCAAACTCAGAGAATTCCCTTTCTCCTTCGATAACACTATTGTGACATGGATTTACTACCTCCCTCCTGGTTCCATAACCACATGGAATGACATTAAGAGACTCTTTTTATAGAAATTCTTTCCTGATTCTCATACTGCTTCTATCCGAAATGGAATAAGTGGTATTCATCAATCCAAAATTAATCACTCAATGAGTACTGATAGGGGTCCAAAAAGCTTGTTAAAACCTTCCCACACCCCCAAATATTTGAACAAATATTTATCCAATACATCTATGAGGGGTTACTTGCAAGGGAGAGAACTCTCATTGATGATGCAAGTGGCGGTGCTCTTGTGGATAAAACTCTCACAGCTTCAAGAGATCTCATAGGCATCAAGGATGCAAGCACACAACAATTCCATACTCGAGAACATGCACAAGTCGAACAAGTTGAAGAGAATCAATCCATTGAGCCAAACAAGATGGTTGAGTGGATGATTGAACTTACAGGTCTTGTGTGACAACTATTTGTGGCTTCCAATGCCCCAACCTCATCTTCTCAAAAATTTTGGTTCCCTAGACCTATCATGAACTATTGAATCTAGGGCTCTTGTTCTCATCCAACTTACACATATCCCTAACTTCAAGAGGATCCCTCAAATTCATCTGAACCAATGGAGCTCAATGCAGCATATTCTCAGTGGAACCCCAATGCTCAACAATTATGTCAGTTGGTTAGAAACAATAACCAGACTTATATTGAGCCATTCTCTTCAACATATAATCATAACTTCAGATATGGGAATCCCATTTCTCATACCCCTCAATACCCTCATCAAATCCCAAACCAATTACAATATGGTCAAGGAATTGGTAACTTCCAAAAACCATACCCTTTTGTTCCTCAACCTCAGACGATCAATCCGCCTCTTCCTCCTCATCTTAGTGAGCCTTCCCAATTCCTAAACCAATACAATCAATTTACCAATAACCAAAATCATTGTAATCCCAATCTAGGAAACGCCTCTTATTCACAGAAACTATGGGAAAGTGTGGTAGACAATCGTTCCTCATTCACCCATTCCTGCCATAAAAACATTCAATCCCAAATTAGTCAATTTTCATCCCAGCTGATCCATCAATGACAATCAAATTCTTCCCAACTCCTATCTAAACCATTACCCAACCCCATGGGTAATGTTAGTGCAATATAACTTAGATCGGGGAATCAAATTGTTATGCCTCAATATAAATCCTCCAACCCCCTTTAAATGTTGACCAAGAAATTGAAAAATAAAAAGAAACTCAAAATGGAATCTGAATCCATTCCCTCGCCTCCTTCCATTCCACTTAGGAACCAAATTCATTTTCATTAATCTGTTTGTAAGCTAATGAAGTCATTTGAACCCGATCCTGAAATGCTCGACATGTTTAAGCAAGTTGAAGTCATCATTCCCCTCTTAGATTCCATAAAACAAAACCCTATGTATGCCTGGTTTCTTAAGGAATTGTGCACCCACAAGAGGCAACTTAGGACGTTTAAAAATGTATCCACGCAACAATCTCTTCCTAAAAAGTTAAAATATCTAAGGACATTTATGGTTCCATTCCAAATTAGAAGTTACAAATTTGATGATGCACCCATAGACCTAGGATCATCAATTAATGTCATGAACAAATCCATCTTCTCTAACCTTGGTCTGGGTCCCTTACATCTCATGCGTGTTGTCATTCAATTTTTTAATCGATGCAATTCTAGTCCTAAGGGTTTAATTGAGGATTTCCTTGTTCCTGTGAATGATATTATCTTCCCTACTAATTTCTATGTCCTTGACATGGATGGTGAGATGAACCCTTCTAGATATCCCCTAATTCTAGGAAGACCATTCCTAATGATAGCAAGAACCAAGATCAATGTCCATTCTGGTATCTTATCCAAGGAATTTGGTTACCAACTGGTCAAGTTAAAAATATTTCAAGCCATGTTATACCCATCTGAGGGTCACTCTGCATTCTCAATCCATACTTCTAAAGACACTTAGAAGAGTCAATTGAATCCAAATACATCATGCTCTTCATTTTCTAATGACAAAGGATCTTGTGAAATCTACACCATGATTAACCAAGTAATAAATGGTGAAGTTGATATAGACCCATCATTCATAGAATATATTAGTCTAGAGGATGTTGAAAAATCTATTGAATCTCACATCAACTCTAATCTCAACTGCTCCACCTTGGACAATATTAAGGAAAATTAATACAGAGCAAATGAAGTCCCTTCCTCCATTCCTGGGTTGTCTAACCCATAAATGAAAGATGAAACTGATCTAAAACCACTTCCTGAACACCTGAAAAATGCATTCCGTTTTCATGATCACTATTATCCTATAATTATCTCTACTTTTCATACCAAAATGGAGGAGTAAAAACTTTTTTAGATGTTATAGGAAAACAAAAATGCCTTAGGTTGGACCCTACATGACATAGTAGGAAACATCATCAATATTTGCATACATCACATCCATCTTGAGGAATCATCCAATCCAATTAAACAACCATAAAGAAGACTAAATCCAGTCATACGTGATGTAGTTAGGGAAGAGATCACCATGCTTCTTCAATTTGGTATTATGTACCAAATTTTTGATAGTGAATGGGTTAGTCCAATTGAATTTGTACCTAAGAAAGGTTGGATAACTGTTGTCACAAATTAATGTGGAGGGGTAGTCACAACATGAGTGAAGAACAAATGGAATGTGTGCATTGATTACCAAAAAATGAATGTTGAAACACAAAATTATCACTACGATCTTCCATTCCTTAATCAAATTCAAGAACGATTAGTCAGAAAATCGCACTATTGCTTTCTTGTTGGATACACCGGCTTCATTCAAATCCAAATCTCACCTCAGAAACAAGAAAATACTACTTTCACTTGACCCTTTGAAACATATACATATAGTATAATTCCTTTTGGCCTTTTCAATACTCCTGTAACATTCAAGAGGTGTATGATGGGTATCTTTTATGAATTCATTGAACAATTTATAGAAGTCTTCATGGATGACATCACCATTTATGGCGAGTCATGTGAATCATTCTTGAATACATTCTATCTAGTCCTCAAAAAGTGTTTCATGTGTAACCTTGTGTTAAATTGTGAAAATTTTCACTTCATGGTTGAAAGTGGGATTGTTCTAGGGCACATTGTTTCACAAGATAGTATTGAAGTTGATCCCTCCAAAATTAATGTGATATAATCACTTCCTAAACCCACTTCTATTCGATAGATCCATTCATTACTTGCTCATGACGTTTTTTATCATATATTCATCAATAAAATCATTAGTATTTCATTCCCACACAATTGGTTACACCAAAATGATGTTACCTTCCATTTCGATGAGGATTGCAAGAGAGACTTTGTCAAACTCTGAATTGATCTTACATCTGACCCGATAATCCAACCCCCAAATTTCTTCCTACCCTTTGAATTGATGTTTGATTCTTCTGATAGAGATTTTGGGGATTTTCTTGGTTAAAAAAGAGAAAACATCCTCATTTTATCTATTTTTCCTCACAAACTTTGGTTGAAACTCAATCTCACTACACTGTGACTGAAAAGGAACTTTTAGCTGTGGTTTTTGCCTTAGATAAATTCTGGACCTGTCTCATAGCTACCAAAATCTTCATCTTCACAGACCATTATTCTATAATGTTCTTACTCAAGAAAAGTATTTCCAAACTAAGGATAATGATATGGATCCTAATGGTCCAAGTTTTTTACCTTGAAATCAATGATAAACTGGGAAAAGAAAACCTTCTAGCTGATAGCCAAAGTAGAATTTATAATTCTTATATTTCAAAAATCATTTATCTTAAATTCTTCATTGAGCTCCTTTTATATCTCACTCCAATGTTACCATGGTATGCCCCAATTGTAAACTACTTTGGTTCTGGTATGTTTCATGAAATGATTACAAAATAACAAAAAATGAAGATGAAAAGTGATTCAAAATTTTATTTTTGGGAAATAATAAACATTGGAAAATTAGGGATAAAATTGTAATTATGAGATGTGTTGATGAATATTAACATTCCTCCAACTTATAATTCAATCACTCACTTCCTAGAGGTGGCCACATTGGACCACAATGGTCCTCCCAAAAGGTACTAGGCTCTAGATTCTCCTGGCCTTCACTTTTTGAGGACTCACATGAGTTTTATCAATCATGTCACACTTTCCAAAATTTTGGCATAGTTTCAAAGAAAAATTAAATTCCCCAAAATCCATTAATTTTCTGTGATATACTCGATGTTTGGGGCATCGATTTCATGGGACCATTCCCCCCTTCAAATAGATTCTCATACATTATTCTTGTGGTTGATTATTTATCTTGGTGGATTGAGGCCAAAACCAATAGAAAGGATGATTCACATATTGTTAGTGAGTTCCTAAAGACACACATCTTCCACTAATTTTTCACACCATGTGCCTTGATAAGGGACATAGTAACCCATTTTTGTAATAAATCCATGGTATATATTTTGAAAAAAATGGGGTTGTTCTTAAAATTTCTACTGCATATGACCCCCAAACCAATGGCATGGATGATCTTTTTAAAATAGAAGTGAAAAGAGTGCTTGAGAGAATTGTAAAACTCACCAGAAAAGACTATCCTGAAAGACATGGTGAAGCACTTTAGGATTATCGAACTGCCGATAAAACACCCATTTGGATGTCTTCTATTAAGATGGTATTTTTTAAATCATGTCATCTTCCAGTTGAAATCAAACATAGTCATTTTGGGCTATGAAAACTTGTATTTTTTATTTTGAAAAATCTGGTGAAGAAATATTATTGCAATTGGATGAACTAGACGAGCATCGACTTCATTCTTATGAGAATTCCAACCTGTATAAAGAAAAGGCTAAGAAACTCCATGAAAAACACATCCAGAGAATGGGAGACCATAAGTTAAAGAGATATGTCTTGAGATAGCTATGTCAATATTCAAGCATCTGGAGACACCTCTTGAGAGGAGAGTGAAACAAAATACTTATATTATTCTAGGATCCACCAAATGCATGTGGGATATTCTAAACCAAGAAGGTTAGTGTTGGGGAGTGAAATTAAGGGATGTATGATCGAGTTTTTATGACTACTTATTCCATGAGATGCTAAGGACAAATCCAATCAGGGATTTCATGAACATGAATTAGGGTTCTATGATAGTTATCGACTATTAATATCATTTTAAATTGATTAAGTGCTTTGCACCTATCTATATGGATGATGATCCAGAAAAAATGATATGATTTTAGGATGGACTTCTAAGTCCTATTTTTCTCCTAGAATATGTTTTATGATTCAGTATCTTGTCTTATATAGTAAACAACCCTCTTGTCACCGAGAGAAACATATGAGAGGATGATGGTGTGATCTAAGAAGGTTCCTAACTGAGATAGTTTACTGATATTACAAGTGGTCAGAAGTGAGCCATTGAGATTTCTCATGTGAGTAGCAGTAGCTAGTTGACACTCTCTCATAGTTAAATGTTTTATCAAAATTTTGGGAATCCTGGGCATAAAAACCCCTAGTTTCTTGAGGCTATGGAATATTGGGGCATATTAAGCATTTCTGATGGAGCTTACTATATGTTTCAAGTGGGAGGGTAATTATGTTAGCTATATGACATTATTAATATTTTAATAATTTATTATATACCCCCTTTACTTATTTTACTATAAATGTGAATAATTTTTGTGAAATATTAATGTTTAAATATTAAATAAAATCTTAGATCACTATTTGAATTCATTTATATCCATGTTTGTTTAATGTTTTAATACAAACTCTAAAATACATAATCCAAATTTCATGATTATTTCTTTTTATGGATCTTTACTCAAATTAAAACATTTATTCAGAAGGAATCATTCGTCAAATCATCCATTTGGAGGGTCATATGGTCCACTCAATAAGACCCAATTAATCTGTGAAGAAACTGGACCAGCCATAATGATTGATTTTCTTGTCTAAATCCTGATGCCCAAAATATTATGAAACATTACCATATGTTCGTGATTATACAAAGGCATCATGGATCAAAATTTTATGTTCCAAATACAAGAACAAGGGGCCCAACTAATGCTTTGAAGTCTAGCCCACCATTCTTGCCGAGAATTAAAGTCTGGACACTACTCAAGACATTTCTCATGATGTAATCATCAAATAAAGCTGGTATTTGGAAGTATGAAATATAATTTATGTTCATAAAATGTTATATAAGAATCTAGTTTTATTTTAGGTCATCTTCTTGTTCAAAAACCCCTTTACATTTGACCTTTTGAAAAGTTTTGATTGAAATGGGCAGATTAGCATTGTTAACTCTAACTGCCATAACATTGGTTCCATAAGTCCAAATGGATACAAATATTTTGAGTTGTCATAAAACATTATTATCTACCACTTTTAATAATAAGATATCTCTATATTCAACTACCTGGATGGGAATACCATAGATACAATTGGAGGGACAGATTTAGAATGAAAACTGTCCCACTCCTTGGGCTATAAATACATCGCCCATCCTTACCTTCAAAATAGTTGGAATTTCAGAAGATAGGAGAATATATTGGCATGACCAAAGCCTTAAAAAGTCTTATTATAACCTTAAATACTCATCTTTTCAGTTGATAGACCTTTTCTCTTCTCCTTTGTTTCATTTACTTTTGTGATCCTCATTGTTTTAATCTTGTATGTTCTTTTTTAATTCTATATTAATGAATGTTTCTTCTTAGATGTCTCTTATTCACATCAAACTTATATAGTTTAATATTAATTTTCTTAAAACATTTTAAATGAAGTTATAACTCATTTGATTTTTTTATTCCTCATTCAATCGAAATTCTTTTTTTAACACTCTCCAATGATTGTGTGTGTGTTCGACCCACTTCTCTTTTCATCTCTCATTATTTTCAATTTCTTTATAATTCATCCACATAAACATATTTAACTATATTAATAAACATTTACATGGCTGAGTAAATCTACCATTGGGGTGAGTTATAATTTGGGGATATTAAGTGATTGAGATATTTTTCTCGATGAGTATTCTTTGAGTTAATATTGTGTGTGTCTAAATTTATATATCATGGATTAATGACATGTTTTGTTAAATATATGGATTCCTGGGACTATTTTAATCAAAAATACTCTACCATAAACAATTAATGGTAATAAATATAACCCAAAGTTATGTTATGGAATGGATTAATGCTTTACCACTTAGGAATTATGATCAAAGTAATCTTGTGAAGTGGGCTTTAATTTAATAAAATATAAAGAAAAGATCCATGATATCATAATCATAAATCCCCAGTAGTAAACTCACACCAATTTTTTCAATTTTTTAAATCAATCATCATCCATAAATTATTTCATAATCTCTGCAAACAAACCCCCCAATAAAAATACAATTAACTAAAAACAACCTTCAATTATAAAGTATCAACACCAAGGGTTTGACCCAAGTGTTTCTATACACATTAGCAGATCACCGGATCCTTAAACAGACTAAAGAAAATAATCATATGCACTTTAAAATGGAATTTTTTCTGGGTTTGGTGAAATTAAGTAGTCATTAGTTTTTGGTTATTGTAAAAAAACAAAAATTAAAAAAAATGAAGAAAACAACGAAAACCCAGCCTTTTAATAAAACTATAAACAGAAAAAACAAAATAAAACATCTTTCAAATTCATCCACAATATCCTTGAATAACCCATCGCCTCCCAAAAGATCCCACAGATTTCTTTTGACTATGAGATTGAGTGAAAACATCACCAACATAAGAGAATCATAAGAGATAATGAACTCATTCAAGAACATAACCTTGTCCAACCATTTTAATTAGATATGGAAAATCCTAGGGAAAAAACACTTAGAGAACTTGTTTCTCATAATATGAATTACCAACCTCTTGGTATTCAATATCCAAATTTATAGTCAGACTTCAAAATAAAATTAGTTTTGATTCATCTTATCCCTTACTTCCATGGGCTAGCCGGTGAGGATCCGCATCTCCACCATAATGAGTTCAAAGTAGTGTGCTCTACCATGAAGCCACAATGGGTTTCTGAAGAATAAATCCAAATCTGACCATTACCTTTCTCCTTCGATGAAACTTCTATGTCATGGATTTACTACCGTCGTCCTGGTTCCATAACCACATGGAATGACATGAAGCGACTCTTATAAGAGAAATTGTTTCCTGCTTCTCGTACTGCTTCTATTAGAAATTAAATAAGTGGTATTCATCAATTCCCAAATTAAACACTCCATGAGTACTGATAGGGGCTCAAAAATCTTGTTTGAAACTTCCCACATCACCAAATATTTGACCAACTATTGTTCCAATACATCAATGAGGGTTAATGGATAGGGAGAGAACTCTCATTGAGGTTGCAAGTGGCAGTTTTCTTGTTGATAAAACTCTTCTAGATACAAGAGATCTCATAAGCAGTAAGGATGAAAACACACTACAATTCCATCATTGAGCACATGATCAAGTCAAACAAGTCAAATATAATCAATCCATTGAGCCAAACAAGATGACTGAGTTGATGATTGAACTTATAGGTCTTGTGTGACAACTAGTTGTGCCTTCTAATGCCCCAACCTCATCTTCTCTACAATCTCTTTTCCCTGGACATATCAAGAATTATGGAATCTGTAACTCCTATTCTCATACAACTTACACATATCCATAACTTCAAGAGGATACCTCTAATTCATATGTACCAATGGAGCTCAATGGAATATATTCTCAGTGGAACCCCAACGCTCTACAATTTAGTCAGTTGGTTAGAAACATTAACAAAACCTATCTTGATCCCTTCTCATATACATATAAACCTAACTTGGGATATGGGAATCCCATTTCTCATACCCCTCAATACCCTCATCAAAACCCAAACAAAATCCAATATGGTAAAGGAGTTGGTAACTGACAAAAACCATACCTTTTTTTCCTCAACCTCAAAGGATCAATCCTCCTATTCTTCCTCATCCTAGTGAGCCTTCCCAATTCCCAAACCAATACAATCACATTACCAATAACCAAAATTAAGGTAATCCCAATCTGGGACAAGCCTCATATTCCAAGCAACTGTGGGAAAGTTCGGTGGAAGATCTTTCCTCGTTCACCCATTCCAGCCATAAAAACATTGAAACCCAAATTGGTCATCTTGCATACCACCTCAGCCAGCAATGACAATCAAATTCTTCCCAACTCGCAACTAAAACATTACCCAACCCCAAGGGAAATGTTAATGCAATTGAACATAGATCGTGGAAGAAAATTGTCATGCCTCCAGATAAGTCCTACAACCCCCTTTAAATGTTGACCTTGAAAAAGAAAAAGAAAAAGAAACTCAAAAAGGATGGGGGACAATAATCCAGAGATATTTCTTGAGATGACTATGTCAATATTCAAGCATCAGGAGACACCTCTTGGGAGGAGATTGAAACAAAATACAGATATTATTCTAGGATCCCGAAAATTCCTGTGGGATATTCTAAACCAAGAAGGACAGTGTTGGGGAGTGACTTTAAGTAATTTATAATCGATTTTTTATGACTACTTATTCGGTGAGACCCAAAGGACAAATTGAGTCAAGGAGTTCATGAACATCAATTAGGGTTCTATGATAGTTATCAACTATTAATCTCATTTTAAATTGATTAAGTGCTTTTCACCAATCTATATGGCTGATGATCCAGAAAAAATGATATGATTTTAGTATAAACTTCTAAGTTCTATTTTTCTCCTAGTAAATGTTTAATGATTCACTGTCTTGTCTAATATAGTGAAATACCCTCTTATCACTGAGAGAAACATATGAGAGGTTGATGGTCTGAGCTTGGAAGGTTCATAACTGAGAGAGTTTACTGATTTTACATGTTGTCAGAAGTGATGATTTGAGATTTCTCATGTGGGCAGTAGTAGCTAGTTGAAACTATCTCATTGTTAATTGTTTTATCACAAGTGTGGGAATCCTGGGCATAAAAATCCCTAGTGTCTTGAGGCTATGGAATATTGGGGCATATTAACAATTTCTGATGGATCTTCCCATATGTGTCAAGTGGTAGAGTAATTATGATAGCAATATGACGTTATTAATATTTTAATAATTTTTTATGTACTCCCTTTACTTATTTTATAAGAAATGTGCATAATTTTTGTGAAATATTAATGTTTAAAAATAAAATATAATCTTAGAAAACTATTTGAATTCATTCATATTCAAGTTTGTTTAATGTTTTAATAATAAATCTCAAAATATTTATTCAAATTTCATGATTCTTGTTTTTTAGGGTTTTGTTACTCAAATTAAAACATTTATATAGAAGGAACCTTTGGCTAAATCATCCATTTGGAGGGTCACATGGTCCACTCAATAAGACCTAATGAATCTTTGAAGAAACTGGACCGACCATGATGATTGATTTACTGGTCTAAATCCTGATGCCCAAATTTTATGAAAATACACCATATGTTCGTGATTATCAAAATTCATCATGGATACATATTTAATGTTATAAATACAAGAACAAGGGGACAAACTAATTCTTTGAAGTCTATCCCACCATTCTGGCCAGGAATTAAAGGTTGGACACTATTCATGACATTCCTCATGATGTAGTCATCGAATAAAGTAGGTATTTGGAAATGTGAAATATAATATATGTTCATGAAACGTGATAGAAGAAACAATTTTTATTTGAGGTCATCTTCCTATTCAAAACCCATTCACATTTTGACCTTTTGAAAAGTTTGGATTGAAATGGATAGATTACCATTGTCTACTCCAACTGCCATATCATTGGTTCCATAAGTCCAAATGGATCCTAATTTTTTGAGTTTCCAGATAACATTATTATCTACCCCTTTTAAGAATAAGATATCTCTAGATTCAGCTACCTATATGGGAAAAACAGAGATTTAATTGGAGGGACAGCTTTAAAATGAAAACTGTCCAACTCCTTGGGGTATAAATACATCCTCCCTCCTTAACTTCAATATATTTGTAATTTCAGAATATAAGAGAATATATTGGCATGACCAAAGCCCCAAAAAAGGCTATGTAGTACCTTACGTACTCATGTTTTCACTTGAGAGACCTTTCCTCTTCTATTTTGTTTCATTTACTTTTGTGTTCCTCGTTGTTTTATTCTTGTATGTTTTCTTAATTCTATCTTAATGAAAGTTTCTTATTAAATGTCTCATCTTCACATACACCTTATGTAGATTAATATTGATGTTATTAAAATTGTTTAAATCAAGTTAAAAGTAATTCCCTTTTTTTTCTTCCTCATTCAATCGAAATTCTTTTTTTAACTCTCTTTAACGATTGTCTGTATGTTCGACCCACTACTCTTTTATTATCTCGTTATTTTAAATTTATTTATAACTAATCAACATAAACATATTTAACTATATTAATAAACATTTACATGGCTGATTAAATCTACCATTGGGGTGAGTTATAATTTGGGGATATTATGTGATTGAAAGATTTTTCTCGATGAGTATTCTTTGAGTTAATATTGTGTGTGTCTAAATTTATATGTCATGGATTAATGACATGTTTTGTTAAATATGTAGATTCCATGGACTATTAGAACCAAAAATACTCTACCATAAATAGTTAATGGTATTTAATAGAACCCAAAGTTATGTTAGATCTTGGATTAAAGCATTAACACTTAGGAATTCTTATCAAAGTCATCTTGTGATGTGGGATTTAATTTAATCCAATATAAAGAAAAGCTCAATGATATCATAATAATAAATCCCCAATAGTAAACACACCCAAATTTTTATCAATTTGTTAAATAAACCATAATTTATAAATTATTTAATAATCTCTGCAAAAAAAGCCCCCAATCAAAATACAATTAACTAAGAAAAACCTTATATTAAAAAGTACCATCACCAAGGATTTGACCCAAGTGCTGCTATACACATTAGCAGAGCCCTGAAAATTTAAACTTTCTATAGGTGATAATTATATGCACTTAAAAATGGAATTGTTTCTGGTTATGGTTCAATTAAGTAATCCTTAGTTTCTGGTTATTGTAAAAAACAAAAAAATTAATAAAAAAGAAAAAAAAACAACGAAAAACCCGGCTTTTAATGAAACCGTAAACAAAAAAAACAAAAAAAAAACCATATTCCACATTCATCCAATATCTCTTGGAATACCCCATAGCCTCCCAAAAAATCCCTCTGATTTTTTTTGACTCTGAGATTGAGCGAACACTTTTCCAATATAAGACGATTATAAGAGATAATCAACTCATTTAACAACCTATCCCTGTCCAACTAATTTAATTCGATATGGAAAATCCTAAGGAAAAAACACTTGAAGTACTTGTTTCCCCATATATGAATTAACAACCTCTTGGTATTCAATATCCAAACTTATGGGTGGACTGCAAACACAAATTGGGTTTGATTTATCTTCTCCATCATTTCCATGGGCTAGCTGGCGAGGATCTGCATCTCCACCTTAATGAGTTAAATGTTTTGTGCTCTACCAAGAATCCTCAATGGTTTTATGAAGGATAAATCAATCTCCAAGAATTCAATTTCTCCTTACCTGAAATTGTTATGTCATGGCTTTAATACCTCCCTCATGGTTAGATAACCACATGGAATGACATGAAGCAACTCTTTTAAGAAATTTTTTTCCTACTTCTTGTACTGCTTCTATCCGAAATGAAATAAGAGGTATTCATTAATTACCAAATTAATCCCTTAATGAGTACTAATAGGGGTTCAAAAGTCTTGTTTCTACCTTCCCACACCACCAAATCTTTGAACAAATATTGTTCCAATACGTTATGAGGGGTTACTGGTTAGGGAGAGAACTCTCATTGATACTGCAAGTGGTGATGCTCTTGTTGATAAAACTCTCATAGCTACAAGGGATCTCATAAGAATCAAGGATTAAAACACACAACAATTCCATACTTGAGCACATGCTCAAGTAAAACAAGTCAAAGGGAATCAATCTAATGAGCCAAACAATATGGTTGAGTGGATTATTGAACTTACAGGTCTTGTGTGACAACTAGTTGTGGCTTCCAATGCCCCAACCTCATCTTCTCTATAATCTCTATTCCTTGGACCTATTAGGAACTATGGAATCTGCAGCTCCCATTCTCATCCAATATACACATATCAATAACTTAAAGAGTATCCCTCTAATTCATCTGATCCAATGGAGTTCAATGCAACATATTCTCAGCGGAACCCCAACGCTAAAAAATTAGGTGAGTTGGTTAGAAACATTATCCAACCCTATCTTGAGCCCTTCTCTTCTACATATAAACCTAACTTGAGATATGGGAATCCCATTTCTCATACCCCTCAATACCCTCATCAAAACCCAAACCAATTTCAATATGGTAAAGGCATTGGTAACTTCCAAAAACAATAACCTTTTGTCCCTCAACCTCAAAGGATCAATCCTCCTCTTCCTCCTCATCCTAGTGAGCCTTCCCAATTCCCAAACAAATATAATCATTTTCCCAATAACCAAAATCTAGGTAATCCCAATCTAGGACAAGACTCTTATTCGAATAAACTGTGGGAAAGTGCATTGGAATATCTTTCCTCATTCACCCATTCTAGCCTTAAAAACATTGAAACCCAAATTGGTCAACTTTAATCCCATCTGAGCCAGCAATGACAATCAAATTCTTCCCAACTCCCAACTCAACCATTACCCAACCCCAAGGGTAATGTTTGTGAAATTGATCTTTGATCGGGGAAGAAAATTGGTATGCCTCCAGATAAGTCCTCTAACCCCCTTTAAATGTTGACCTAGAAAAAGAAAATGAAAAAGAATCTCAAAAAGGAATCTGAATCCATTCCCTCACCTCCATCCATTCCACTTAGGAACCAAATTCCTTTTCCTCAAGCCGTTTCTAAGCTAAGGAAGTTATTTGAACCTGATCCTAAAATGATCAACATGTTTATGTGTGTTGAAGTCAACATTCCCCTCTTATAATTCATAAAACAAATCCCTAAGTATGCAATGTTTCTTAAGGAATTGTGCACCCACAAAAGGAAACTTAGGTCCTTCGAAAATGTTTCCAGCCAAAAATCAATTCCCATAAACTGAAAATATCCAAGGACCATTATGGTTCCACTCCAAATTGGAAGTTACAACTTTGATGATGCACTCATAGACCTAGGATCATCAATTAATGTCATTACCAAATCCATCTTTTCTAACCGTGCTTTGGGTCCCTTACATCCAATTGGTGTTGTCATTCAATTTTCCAATCGATGCACTTCTAGTACTGAAGGTATTATCGAGGATTTCCTTGTTCGTGTGAATGATATTATCTTCCCTGCTGATTTCTATGTCCTTGACATGCATGGTGAGATGAAATCTTCTCGATATCCCCTAATTCTAGGAAGACCATTCCTAATGATAGCATGAACCAAGATCAATGTTCATTCTGGTATCTTATACATGGAATTTGGTGACCAACTGGTCAAGTTGAAAATCTTACTATCCATGTGATACCCATCTGAGGGTCACTCATCATTCTCAATCCATACTTCTAAGGACACTTCTGAGAGTCAATTGAACCACAATTCATCATGATTTTCATGTTCTAATGAAAAAGGAACTTATGAAATCTACACCATGATTATCCAAGTCATAAATGGTGAAGTTGATACGGACCCCTCATTCATAGACTCGATCAATATAGAAGATCTTGAAAAATATATTAAATCCCACATCAACACTAATCTCTACTGATCCACCTTGGATAATATTAAGGAAACTGAATATGAGGCAACTGAAGACCCTTCCTCCATTCCCGGGTAGTCTAGCCCACAAATGAAAGATGAAACTGATCTAAAACCACTTCCTGAACACCTAAAATATGCATTATGTTTCCATTATCACTCTTATCCTATCATTATCTCTACTTTACATACCGAAATTGAGGAGTACAAACATGTTTAGGTGTTAGAGGAAAACAAAAAGGCCTTAGGTTATACCCTAAATGACATACCAGTAATCAACCTCATTCTTTGCATGCATCACATCCATCTTGAGGAATCATCCAATCCAATTAGACAACCACAAAAAAGACTCAATCCACTAATACTTGAGGTAGTTAGGTAAGATATCACCAAGATAATTCAATTTGGTATTATCTACCCAATTTTTGATAGTTAATGGGTTAGTCCAATTGAAGTTGTACCTAAGAAAGGTGGGATGACTATTGTCACAAATTAATGTGGAGGGGTAGTCACGACATGAGTGAAGAACAAATGGAATGTGTGAATTGATTACTGAAAATTTAATGTTGAAACACGAAAATATCACTATGCTCTTCCATTACATAATCAAATTCTAGAACAATTAGTTGGAAAATCATAGTATTGCTTTCTTGATGGATACACCGGCTACATTCAAGTCCAAATCGCTCCTCAGGACCAAGAAACTTCTACTTTCACTTGACCCTTTGAAACATATACATATATTAGAATTCCCTTTAGCCTTTTCAATACTTCTGTAGCATTCCATAGGTGTATTATGAGTATCTTTTATGAATTCATTGAACACTTACTAGAAGTCTTCATGCATGACTTCACCATTTATGGTGAGTCATTTGAATCATTCTTGAATTCATTCTCTCTAATTCTCCAAAAGTGTTTCATGTGTAACCTTGTGTTAAATTGGGAAAAATTTCTCTTCATGGTTGAAAATGGGATTGTTCTAGGGCACATTGTTTCACAAGATGGTATTGGAATTGAAACTTCAAAAATTAAAGTGATCTAATCACTTCCTGAACCCACTTCTATTAGATAGATCCATTCATTACTTGGTCATGACGGTTTTTATAAGATATTCATCTATAACTTCAATAGGATTTCATTCCCACTCACTCAGTTACTCCAAAATGATGTTACCTTCCATTTCTATGAGGATTTCAAGAGAATCTTCGTTGAACTCAAAATTGCTCTTACATCTACCCCAAAAATCCAACCCCTAGATTTCTCTTTGACCTTTGAATTGTTGTTTGATTATTTTGATAGTGGTGTTGGGGATGTTCTTGGATAAAAAAGTGAGACATTCCTCATTTTATCTATTATGTCTCAAAAAATTTGGATGAAACTCAATCTCACTACACTGTGACTAAAAAGAAACTTTTAGCTGTGGTTTTTGCCTTAGATAAATTATGGACCTGTCTCTTAGGTGCGAAAATATTCATCTTCACAAAGCAGCCCTCTATAATGTTCTAACTCAAGAAATGTTTTTCCAAACTAAGGAAAATAAAATGTATTCTAATGATCCATGTTTTTTTACCTTTAAATCAATGATAAACTGGGAAAAGAAAACCTTGTGGCTAATCACCTATGTAGAATTTATAATTCCTCTCATTCATAAACCAATTTTCTTAAATTCTCCACTGAGAACCTTTCATATCTCATTCCAAAGATACCATAGTATGCCCCATTTTTGAAATAATTTGGTGTTGGTATTTTTCTTGATATTTTTTGAAAAGTGGAAAAAATGAAGGTGAAAAGTGATTCATAATTTTATTTTTTTGAAGATAATAAACTAAGGAAAACTAGGGATGACATGGTAATTTGGATATGTGTTGAGGAAGATGAATATTTCACCATCTTAAAATTATATCACTCACTTCCTCGAGGTGGCCACATTGGACCACTAAGTACCTCATGAAATTTCCTAGGCTCTGGATTCTCATGGCCTTGACATTTCATGGACTCACATGAGTTTTTTCAATCATGTCCCACTTGCCCAATGTTTGGCAAAATTTCAAAGAGAAATGAAATTCCCCAAAAGCCATTAATTTTTTATGATATATTAAATGTTTGGGGCATCAATTTCATGGGAGCATACCCCCTTCCAATAGATTCTCATACATTATTCTTGCGTTTGATTATGTTTCTAAGTTGGTTGAGGCCAAAATCACTTTAAAGGATGATTCACATATTGTTAGTGGGTTCCTAAAGACACACATATTTCACCTATTTGTCACACAATGTGCCTTGATAAGTGACTTAGGAACCCATTTTTGTAATAAATCCATGGAATCTATTTAGAAAATGAATGGTGTTTTTTTTAAAAATTTCAACTGCATATGACCCCGAAACAAATGGAATGGATAACCTTTTTAATATATAAGTGAACAGAGTGCTTGAGAGAATTTTAAAACTCACAAGAAAATACGGGCCTGAAATAATTGGTGAAACACATTAGGCTTATCAAACATCCCATAAAACACCCATATGGATGTCTCCTTTTATTATAGTTTTTGGTAAAGCATGTAATTCTCCATTTGAAATCCAACATAGTCATTTTGGGCTTTGGAAACTTGTCATTTTTATTTTGAAAAATATGGTGAAGAAATATTGTTGCAATTGGCTGAAATAGAGGAGAATCGACTTCATTCATATGATAATTCCAATCTGTACAAAAAAAGGCTAAAGAACTCCATGAAAAACACATCTTAAGAATGGTATTTCATAAAGGTGTAAAATAAATGCTCTTCAATTCTCAATTTCAAATTCACCCAGGTAAGCTTAATTCTCATGGGGAAGGTCCTTTTGTTATTACCAATGTTTACCCATTTGGTGTAGTGAAAGTCCAAGACCCCTCTTCCAAGAGGACATTGAAATTCAAGGGACCTCAGTTAAAGAATCCCCATGAGTAGACTCATATCCTGGGAACCACATTTACTTCCATCGAATCCACTACTTCTATAGTAGACCCACCACAAGATGGAGACAGTGACCCACCAAATCCAAAATAGGGGCACCTCTCTCCCTTTAACTCTATCTCTATATCTTCCTCTCCGCCCTTTCTTCTTCTTTCCTACTCTTCCATTGTTTTTAATACTTTAGTTATCAAACCCTTTTATTTTTCTCTTTCTTTTTTGTGTGGCTGTGTCTTTATAAAAAAACTAAAAAACCTAAAGAACTAAACAACACAGAATCATTTAAAAAATATTAAAAATAAAGATTCATACTTACTCACCTTCTAATTTTCAAATTTTGTCCAACCATTTTGGGGTGTTAAAAGACATGGTTACATCTGAATTTTTTTTTGGTTTCTTCATAAATTTGGGTAAATAATATTGTGCCAAAACCCATGAATTTTGAATGCTCCAATTTTTTTATTTGGAAAATGATTTTCCACACCCATGAAGAACAACATTTTATTTCATTCTATGGGTACCTATGGACATCTTTTCAAAATGTGTGTTTTTCACCCCCATTTGTGAATCTTGAGTTTGTGGACCTTCAAGATGAATTTCCAACTTTGGTGTGCATTAATATGATAGAGGAATTTTATGAACCTCATGACAATCAAAATATCAAAATATCCTCCCATTTCCCTTATATTCATCCTCCTATTGAAAGCCCCATCAAGCCTATGAAAACCTTTTATTTCATAGACATATTACAAAACTAATTCCCTATACCACCCAATATCAACATGTATTTTCATTGAATAATGTTTTGAAATTTATGTTTGGGGGGAATGGATTTTATTATGGGTACCCTTTTGTTAATTTTCACCATGTTATCATATGATTGATGGAAGGAATCAATTTAAGTATGGGGGAGAGGTTGTCTATTAGTGGTATTTGGGAATGTATATATGTTTATCTTGAACAAATGATATTGAAAAGTGTTAAATAATAAAAAAATAAAAAAATTGAAAACAATAATGGGTTGTGTCTTGGGTGGGTCAAAAATCACTCTTCATCATCCTTTGATCTGGTTATTACTATTACAATTAGCTCCATGATGAGATCAATAAATGGTTGGGATATGAGTGCGATATTTATTTCATGTTCAACTTTGAAAAAATGTAAAAAATGAACAATTATGTCATTGGGAGGAGTTTTTTAGTTTGTAAATATTTAATATTCTCATACACTTGAAATTTCCTTCATATTCTGTGTCTTATTTCACATTTTCATTCTCTTGTAAATATGTGTTTCTATTTCCTTTCATGTCTCATTTAAAAAAAATGTGTATTCATTTTTCTTTGTTGGTGTTTTACCCCATTTTCCTCTCTTTTAGATATCATATTCCTACCATCCAATATATATAGAAGAACCCCTAAAAATACCTCTTGATTTTTGGGAACTTTATATCAAGAGTGGATGATGGGAGCCCTTAAAAACTCTAATATTTTAACCTTTTTTTTTTGTGAATGAGTGAAGCTCCATAAATTAATTTTATCATCTTTAGAAGAGTATGTTTTGTGTGCCACCATTTTCCATTTATAAATTTGAGCATGAAAAAATGAATTGTTTTTTAAACATTGTTTCTTTAACATCTTGTGGAGGAATTCAATATGGATGAGTGAAATTGTTTAAAACTACCTTGATTGAGAAAAACAATATTTTAATATTTGGTAGTGAATAAAAATGATTTTGTTATGTTTTTATATTTATAGCACTTGATGAAATGCACAACACTAAGTGTGGGGGATTTTATATCATTAATATTTCCATAATTTATTATGTACTCCCTTTATAAATTTTATATGAGTTTTTCATAATTTGTGTGAAATATTAATGTTTAAATATTAAATATAATTTTTGGGCACTATTTTAATTCATCCAGATTCAAGTATATTTAATGTTTCAATAATACATCTCACCCAGCTTATCCAAATTACATAATTCTTATTTATTAGGGTTACTTACTCAAATTAAAACATTTAATTAGAAGGAACCCTAGGCCAAATCACCCATTTGAATGGTCATATGGTCCACACAAGAAGACCCAATGAATCTGTGAAGAAAATGGACCAGCCATGACGATTGAGTTACTTGTCTAAATCCCGAAGCCAAAATTTTATGAAACTCCACCATATTATTTTGATTATCCAGAGGCACTGCGGATAAAAAATTTAATGTCCAACATCAAGGAAAAGGGGCCCAACTGATGCTTTGATGTCCAACCCACCATTCTATATTGGAATTAAAATCTGGACACTATTCATGTCAGTGCTCATGTTCTTTTCATAAAATCAAGCTAGGATATTTCGATGTGATAGATAATATATGTTTGACAAACTTTATAGAAGAAACTATTTTTATTTTAGGGAATATTTCCATTCAAAAACACATTCACACGTTGAACTTCAGAAAATAATGTATTGAAATGGACATATTAAAATTGTTTACTCCAACTACCCTAACTTTGGTTCCTTAAGTCCAATGGCTCCAACATTTGAGCTCAGTAGGAAAAAATTATGTTCTACAACTTTTAAGAAAAATATATCTCAAGATTCAGCTTTCTGAATGGGAAAACAGGTGAGAAAATTTGAGGGAGATATTTGGAATTCAAACAGTCGAACTCCTTGTACTATAAATAAATACCCCTTATTTCCTTCAAAAGAGTTATAATTTCAGAAGAGAGGAGAATATATTGGCACGAACGAAGCCTTAAAAGGGATTTGGAGGACCTTACATACTCATTTTTTCACTTTAGATACCTTTCCTCCTCTCTTTTTTTCATTTATGTTTGTGTTCTTCATTGTTGTAATATTATAAGTCTTTTTTTTTGTAATTCTGTGTTAATGAAAGTTTCTTCTTCAAAATATTTTATCTCATAGACCTCTTGCAGTTTAATATTAAAGTTATTAAATTGGATTAAGTCAAGTAAAAGTCCATTCCATTCTTTTTCTTCCTCATTCAATCAAAAAATCCTTTTCTTAACTCTCTTCTACAATCATGTGTGTGTTTGACGCACTACTCTTTTCTTATCCCGTTCTTTTCACTTTTTTTCTAATTCATCACCTTAAAATTATTTAACTATATTAATAAACATTTAAATGAATGTGTAAATATACCATTGGGGCGATTTATAATTTTTGGATATTAAGTGATTGATAAATTTTGCTCGATGAGTATTCTTTGAGTTAATATTGTGAATGATGAACATTAAATGTCATGAATTAATGACATGTTTTGTTTAATATGTGGATTACATGGATTTTCAGAACCAAAAATAAACTACCATAAACAATTAGTGGTAATTATTATAACTCTAAGTTAAGATATAGCTAGGATTAATGATTTAACACTTGGGAATTCTTATCAAAGACATCTTGTGAAATGGGTATTAAATTAATACAATATAATGCAAAGATCAAGGATGTCATAAGCTTAAATACCCAATAAAAAAATCACTCTAATTTTTATCAATTTGTTAAATCAGACATCATCCATAAATTATTTCATAATCTCTGCAAAAAAAACACCCAATCAAAATACAATCAGCTTAAAACAACCAACTATTAAAAAGTATCATTACTGAGGATTCTACTCGAGTGTTGCTATAAACATTATCAGAGCACCAGAACCTTGAATGGTCGATATGAGATAATTGTTCGTTCTATCACTCTACCTTCAGGTGTAGGTTCAGTAGCACCTCGCCATGTAGTTAGCTGGAGCACTACTAATCATACAGGTAAAAGAGGACATCATTTATATGGTATCCAGTCTAATACTATATAGAACAAGTAGATCAAACCCACTCTAGAATGTCAAGGTCTAGCATAGGGATGAGGACTATCCAATATTTTTTTAGTTAAATAAATACCAAAGGAGTAGGACTTCGGGCCATCTAATGTTCAAGGCATTATTCATGTATCCTCTACTATAGTTTCTATATTTTTTGATACAGGTGAATCACAGTCTTTCATCTCTATGACACTTTATGGAGTCATGGACTCCATGTGGAGGACTCCAATGTAATTATTAAACTTGATACACCATTGGTTTTATGTTAAGAGAGTGTACCCCAATGTAAGGACTATCCTCTCGATGTAGGAATCCATATTTTCTTTTGGGAACTCTTTATCCTTGAGATGAAAGCCACTAATATCATTCTCGGGATAGAATGGTTTGTTCCCTATCATGAATATGTTGAGTTTTATCACTATAGGTTGTCATTTACATGACCATAGGGATGTTATTATATTCACAAGGGGTCATTGGGATGTACAGGTAGGTAGAGTGGGACCAGAGCATCTGGGTCTAGGTGGAGTGACCGCCTATCTTTCTAGACCATACTTGGATGATCCAGGATTACATGAGATTGAATTCCATCCTGTTTTTGATCAATTAAATGATGTTCTCTATGATGAATTTTCTTGAATACCACCTGATAGAGTGGTACATTTTACTATTGATCTAGTTCATAGAGGTAAAACAGTGTCCATTTCTCCCTATAGGGTGGATACTAATGAATTTAAAGTGCTCAAATTGCATCTAGAGGATTTAGTGATTGAGGGTTTTATATATCCTAGCACATATCCCTTGGGTTCACCAGTGATTTTTTATAAGGAGGCCTAGAGAACCATTAGGATTCTTAAGGATTACTAGAAGTTGAATCATCTTACTATAAAGAATGGATATCTGTTTTCTTGTATAGATGATCGTTTTTACCATCGTAGAAGAGTGAGGGTATTTTTGATGATTTACCTACAATCATATTATCATTAGGTTCGATTCAGGCCTTTATATATACCATGAATGAATTTATCTAGGCAGTATCATTTATCTGAGTATCTCATAATTTCATTCTGTCTTACAAATGTGTCATCCATCTTAATGTATTTAATGAATAGAGTTTTCCATCCCTATCTGGAATCTTTCATGGTTGTCTTTATAGATGACATCATGATGTATTATAATACTCAAAGATAATATTTTACTCATCTTGATAAGTTTTTTAATTTTCTAATAGATCACCAAATATATGCTATGATCATTGAATGTCACTTTTTGATTGACAAGGATCACTTCTTGGGAAATATTATCTCGTAGGAAGGGGTTTTAGTTAACCTAGAGAAGGTGAGAGATGTGGTTACATAGAGGAATCTTCATAGCCCCTTTGATATATAGTGTCTCATGGGGACATCTAGTTACTAAAGTAAAATCATATAAGACTTATCACACATAGAATCACCTCTTATAGGATTGACTAAGAGGGGGTGATGTTTAAATCATATGAATCCTGTGAGACAACCTTTCAGGATCAAAAGGATCAACTGACTTCATCGATCCTGATTCTTCCAGATACAAGAAGAAGAAATATCTTATATAATAATGAATCAGGTATTGGAATAGGAGCATCATTGATGGAGGAAGATCAGTTCTTTGCATGTGGGTTGTGGTAGTTAAGGCCTCATGAGCATAATTACCCAACACATTATCTTAAGTCAGTATCTTTTGTTCAGGACATGCATTTTTTGAGGAATTACCTTATGGGAGAGTTTTTTTGGTGTTTACAGATCACAAAATCATCAGTTATATTTTCAAAAAACATGAATTGTATCTTAGGAAAAAAATATGGGTTGAATAGATATAGTTCCTTAACTTTGAGAAAATCTATATACCTTGGAAGGGAAATGTTTTTGTCGATTCTATGAGTAGAATAACTTAGATGTAGGTTTCTCAAGAGGCTGGTTGTGAGTGGAAAATTATGGATTTGTATTTTGATATGCACATAGAGGTGCAGGACCAACATGGATAGTATATACTTACAACTTTATCAATGAACTCTCCACTTCTTGCGAGAGTGAATATGAGGTAGTTTTTATATCACGGCGGCTTGGTCCTATGGGAGAGTATTTCCACTGAAGTACTTCCTCTGGATTGTCCTATTGAATATAATAACATCCTATGTACAAATGGGTGGATCTGGGTTCTCATATATATAAAAGAGAAGATTATTTGGGAGTCACATGATTCTTAGTGGGGATGTTCACTCTGGTATCTCCAAGATGTATCATGATATGCACTAAAAATATTGGTGGCCAGAGATGAAATGTTAGATAGTAGGTTTTATCACTATGTATTCTAAATATGGGTAGGTAAAGGTAGAGAAATATGGAAGTTATGGATTTTCACATCCGTTTTCAATCTTAGAATGAAAATGGGAGGATATTATAATTGATTTTATCATCAGATTACCCATATCTCTTCAAAGTAGAAACACATCATGGGTAGTCATGGATCACCTAAAAAACGTATCCCACTTCGAACCTATCTAGAAGATATCATTAGTTGAAAAGTTTGGAATATTGTATATCAGTGAGATCATATGGGTACTCGGGGTCCCCTGTGCTGATGTTTCAAATTGGTGTTTTCATTTCACATCAAGGTTCTGGTTGGTGTTATAAAGAGATATGGGTACATATATGCTTCTGAGAACATCTTTTCACCATTAGACCGATAAACAATTGTAAAGGACTATAAATTTGTTATAAGACATTCTATGAACATGATTCCATGATTTTCTTAGTTCTTGGGAGAACCATATACTTCACTTCGATTTAACATACAATAATAGCTTTTAGGAGAAAATTAAGATGTATCCATATGAGGACCTATATAGTTTTTTGTTTTGTTCACCCTTATACTAGTTAGAGATAGTAGAGGATTTTCTACATGGTCCTCATCTCATTTAGGTGTCTTCAGGCCAAGTTTATTGTATCAATATGTGTGTGTCTACTTTCCATTATATATATAAATCTTATTTTGATCAGCATCAATGACCTCTATAATTAGAGGTCATGGATCATGTTTTCTTATAGGTAACACCCCAACATTCTCATAGATAGATACAGTGGTAGGGAAAGATTTCACCTCATTATGTTAGATCATTTTAGATATTGTAGATAGTTAGTCTGATAATCTATCAGATGTTATTAACTCTGAGGTATTGTTCCATGAATGGGATCTTCCACATTTTGTAGATTCATTTTTATCATACCAATCCGTCACATAATTTTGAAACAAGTATGTATAGCTAGATGTTTACTCTTATTTTGAGGATTGTCCTGTAAACTTCATTGACAGGAGCCCAAAATATCTCTAAGGATGGTTTATCCATTTAGTACAGGTCTTATGAAAGAATTGTTGAGTACAATAAGAGACTTGGGAGTGGGAGGAAACAAATGTGCTTAGTTGTCAAAGTTGTTCAGAGATAGAATTTCATTTACCTTGTAAGGGAAATTTTGGGGATGAATTTCTTTAATGGGAAAGATGGTAAGAACCCAATTTATATATAGGGTACATATCCATTAAATTTCAATCAAATTAATTATCTAGGAACTAATATGGATTCTTAGTAAGGTTATTATCATCATGGGGTTCTATGTGGATTTTTTGGAGAATGGAACCTCAGCTGATGGAAGAAATCACTGGACTACACAGTTATAAGAAACCTTGTGAGCTAGACCAGATAGTTTCTTCTAACAACTTGGGGAATTTCAGTGGGAAAATTAGGGTGTAAGTTTTTCCCTAACCATGATCCCAGGTCTACACACCCATTCTAAATATCTAAAATTTTTAATAGAGCCTTATCACATGGTTGGAAAATGGTTTGGAAAACCGTACAAATGAACCATGTGGGTAGCCTCCTTGGGAAGTAAATAGTGAACAGTTTTCGCATAGCTTGTCCAACCATGCACCTAAACTATACAACCCATTAGTTCTAGGTAAAAAAATACTATTAATTAAATATATGTTTAATCAGTTATCTTATTTATTCCAATGTATTTCCACCATTTTCCTACCATTTAGAAACTTTAATCCTCTATGTAGGTTCATGGATAACTTTATGATCACGTCTAAAATTTTATATTTCTTCATCTTGTTAGATAACCATTAGTGATTACTATATTCATATTACATTTTCACCATTTTTTTCCTCTTAACGAAGTTATTTATGTGTGGGATTGTATTCCTTATTTTCATGGTGTTATGCCTTTCATTCATTTTCTCTTGATCTAGGCCAAACAAAGGGCAGATATAGGATAAAAAGATTACTAAAAGCTTTACATAAGTGGTATATTATTTATCCCTCAAGTCCTATCATTTAAAAAATTATCATTTTTCCACATGATGGTTTAATAATGTGTTGCCCTTAAATAGAATTTTCCTATAATTGGTTGCCTTAATTGACAACCTTATAACCTTCTTAGGGCACCTTCAATTTGTTCCACACCTTGAGGTGTGGCAGTCAATTTTTTAATGATTATTATAAATTTTAAATTGATAATCCATCATATATATTGTTTTTTGTGATTTTTATTTGTGATATCATTAATTAAATGGATACCTTTTTTTGTTAAAGCATGACTAACACACTTATAAAATTATAATGAAATGAATGGAGGTGAGTGGTACGACCATAAAACCTGATTAAATTGAACAATGGCTACACCCGTGTTGTTATTAAATGAAAATGAGTTATAAATTAACAACTTAAAATTGTTATAATTGGGAATGACGACCCTTCTATTACAAATTGGACAGGGAGACCCTTGTCAAATTTTGGTGAATGGGCATGATGAACCTAATGCTTGATATATATATATATATATATGTATATATGTATATATGGTCATGGTGTCCCCTCAACTAATGTCATACATGTGCTTCCAGGCCCTTTATAAATATGATATGGGCATGGAAACCCTTTATAAATGCGATATGAACATGACCACCCTATGATTGTTATATTGGCATGGTTACCACATACTTTGACATAGTCAGGATGACCCCTTATAAATGTGATATGGGAATACTAACCCTTAATAAATGTGATATGGGAATGAAGACCCTTACTGTGATACTAGGCATGGCGTCCCCTATTAATGTGATACTGCACATGGAATACCCAACTACTATTGTGTTAGGCATGGAGTCCCCTAAAACTTTGATACTAGGCATTTCATCCCATATTCTTGTGATACCAGGAATTACATCCCGTGATACTTGTGATACTCTTGTAATAGCTCATGGACACCTGATTTATGACTCATTTTTGGTCTTGTACCGGTATCCGTATATATAGATATAGATGATAATATGTATACTATTCATATGTGTATATACACCTGGTTCCTTATTCAAAAACAATCCATCTTAGGCTGAAGCAGATACTGTAATCTTAGTGCCCTTCAAGAACCAGAGCTGAACAATTTATATGTTTTCGTAATAATTATTATATCTTCACACTGCCATACTAAATGCACTACTAGATATTTATAGAGGTTGTTTATGGTGTCCCACTATGTTTATCTCACACACTATTTAGTCCAGTGATGGAACCTAGGAAAACTATATGCTTCCATGTGTATATAAGGGAATCTTATACTTATGGAAGTGTGACTAATTGCATGACTTAGGATGGTATCGTGGTAGTTAATATCCAATCTACAAATCATGATTTATTAGATATGTTTTGGAGTTTTATATTATTTTGTATACTATGTAACGCCTAACCCTTGTTGCCTAGAGTCGGTGCATTATTACATATCATTGTCATGATCACAAGAGATCATGTCCCAAAATACCAATCAGTTTAGTAGCCTTGTAATTACTAGATATATTCATTAGATTTACATTACATTATTAAATGAAAATAAAAAAATTGTGTCACCTTTGAACAAACTAATATCCCTTATCCTACTCCTACAGGTGAGTCATAATATAATTCTTCGCATCTTGGGAAAATTAATCATAAGAAAGTGGTGAGCTCAGATTCTCATTAAGGATAACAGTATAGTGGAAAAAATCATAAATAAGCATAAACATTTATGAAAATGTATAAGACTAGAACACAATGCTTTAAAACATAAAATTCATCATAATATAGAAAAGATAAATCAAATAGTTCCATTTACTTATTCTCATGGATACTCTACTAGACGAATAATCACATGTAATATCAAAAGCTAATCTCATAATGACGGAATGCATAATGTCGAACATCAAAACCACATAGTAAGGCCTCATGCCAAGAATTCAAATAAATATATTTTCAAATACTTATGCCAAAACACTAGTTTTTCTCATGAGACCTACCGATTCATCAAGAGGATATAGTGGGTCTCTCTAGTCACTTACTACGTTCAGTGCATTCCTCATATGGTAAGGGTGAAAAATAACAAAACAATCGTATTAAACTAAAATATGAAATGTCAATACTTTAACCATAAATCATGAATGAAATAAAGATATCACATCCATAGTCAAATATATCCTAAAATCAATACAATATGGAACATTGTATCATAATAAATCAACTTCAATTAAACAAAAAATCCAATAGTAGATGTTGACATAGAAGAAATCAATCCAAAAACTATTTGAGAGAAATATTTGTTTCTACTTTAAATCATTTAAAAGTCTCATATTTATAAAAGAAATCATTTATTTTGAAAATATTATTATAAGCTTGTAATGGAATCTTTGAAGGTGTTTTAATGGTGTAAAATACCCGCACCTTCCATATAAGTTAAAAAACATCATTTCTTTAATTTTTTTTAATATATCAAAAATACCTTGTTTGGAAAAAGACAGAAAGATTACATTCAAAACATTTTATAAAAATTTAAACAATTGTATAAATGAAATTAACCCATAGTCTAGGAAATTGTAAAAATGTTTTGAAATACATTTTTATGAAGGATGAATATGGATGATAAATAATTCCTAGTATATACTTACGTATAAACAACCTTGGATAATAAATAGATTGTAAAATTAATCATTACCTTGTAATTTTACATAGTTGAGGGAATGTTAAAATCCTGTATAATGGTTAAATAATTGTTTTTAAATTATACAAGAACCATATACATAAATCATATATCATATATGATCCTCTAATATTGCATTGTTATTAATATTTCAGTAGTATCATTGTTTCGGGTGTTACTGATTTGTTTTCCTTTTTATGTTTTTTTTACTTAAGTCATGTTTGTTATGGATATGATGTATTTGATTCATATCCATAATCATATTGTGTTCTTAAATAGTATTTTTTAATCATCAAATTATTCTTGAATGGTTATGATGGGGAATGTAATCTCCTCGCGTCGTAGAGACGGTAAGCCGTACATACACACGATCAAAAATATCATTCTATTGATGGTGAAATTGTACTTAATTGGTTGTTACATTATATATATGGAATTTTTAACCTGTTATATTAATTATTTAGATCAATTATACTCTTTATTATACCCATCTAAATAAGGATCTGTAGAATAACAACCTACACCATGACATGGAGACAGTAAGTCGTATATATGCATGTATGGTGACTTTTTCATTGAAAAGATGGATAGAATAATGAATATGGTTGTCAAATATTTATAATAACATCTCATTATGTATATTTTTCTGGAGTTATTATTTTAGTATGGAAATAACAAAGAATGAGGAAGTAGAATAAGAAAAAAAAGGTTGAAAGAGGTGATACAATAATTACCTCTCTTGTGGGTTCTTACTTTTTATTCGAACAAAAGGGCTCCATATTTTGGCTTTATGATCAATTTAAGGCCTCCAGGATGAATTGAGGGTAGTTGGGAGAATATTTGGGAAGGGTTTGTCTGAGCTAAATGGCTTTGGAGATGTGAGTTTAATATAAGTGGAAGTACCCTTTTATAAGAGAGGTGAGGGGATTTTTAGGAAAAGATTGAAATATTAATTTATTATAAAATGATTCTTGTTTTCTAATAGGTCCAAATTGATTTATGTAGAGGATAAGGTGGGTATGGGTTGAAATAATCTCATCCAATTGGTTTTATACATGTTTCGGTCACCATATTAACCTTATCTTTTAGATTTGACTCTTAGTTAAATAGTTTCACATTTACCAAGTCTTCTTGTGTATTTATACTACATGGTTAATATAGTTACTATAAAATAAAAAGAGAACCTCAAGTGGTTCATTAATGAAACATATAACATTATCTAAGTCATTCTTACAAATATATTTTTAGGAATATTATATCATTTAATAAAATAGTATTTGGTTTAAAAACTAATTTATGTCAATTTTGAAAATATTTAGTATTTGGTTTTTGTGAAAGCCATAACAACTTGATTATTTCGAAAAAAATACATTGAATCAACCCTGAAATGTCATATTAATATATAAAATTCTTTTGTGGAATCAAAGGTTTCAATTCACATTTATTTTATTATTTATAATATCAAGTATTTTAATCTTTCATTACTAAGGCAATTACCGCATCATCATTGTGTCATAAATAAATTTAATTATTCAATGTCTAAATATTATAAATAAAATACCCTGAAGTATTAAATCATGTAATATTTCTAATGAATATTTATTTTCTAATTTATCTTATGTATAACCCTAAATTAAACATGGTTTATATATTCAAATTTGAATTTAACACTTTTAACTCTTCTGTAAATAAAATATAACCAATGTATTAATATAATCCAAGTGAATAAAAAAAGGATCTTATTTTTGTCCTGATGTTGATTTTTGTCAAATAAACTTATCAAATAGATTTATAACTTGTGATGCGGTAATTTTATAATATTATAATATTAATATTTACTTTTAATTATTCTGTTTAATTTTTACTGGGGTAAATAAAAATCAAATGTTACTATTCACCAAAAAAATATTTTCATCCTATTGAACCACATTATACTTACTATTCACAAATGTGTCTGATCGATTTTTAAAATAAAACTCACTGAAGAGATAAAATTTTGTTTTATGCAATTTTTGAAATGTTCCAAGAAGATGGGTAAAAGACGTTAAAAATTTCTTTAAAATTTTATATATTTAATCTTATTATAAACTGACTCCAGATTATACTAATATATGTATTATGTATCTATTTTGAAATTAAAATATATTTAAATAAAATATATTTAAATAAAAATTCAGGTTTATACAATAATGTAGTGTTTTTCACTATTCATCAAAAAATTAAAGATCTCAGAAAATACCAAAATTTTACCATAAGTTAATTTTTATATTCTAAATCCAAAAATGAAGTCCATTTTGAAAAATCAAATTTATAAAATTTCAAAAAGTTGGTACTAATATTCATAACTACATACTTAACTATCTATTTTGATTGGTCATCGTGTGCTATAACTCGGAGCTACGTACAACGCTATATATTGTATTATTCAAAGAGAGGCATACCGTGGAATCTTGGGGTGTTACATTCTTCCCGACTTCAAATAAATTCATCCTCTAAATTTCTAGAATATTACTACATAAAAATATTCAGGTGGTTCTTCATCATAAGTTCCACAGGTTCCCATGTTGCCTCTTCCGTTTTATAGTTTCTCCCAAGAACATTTACCAGACGATTCGTCTGGTTTGTCAACACATGTTCTCTGGTATGAAGAATCTTGATAGGATCTTCACAATAAGACATATCGGGTTTCGGTTTTATTTCTTTATTGGTGAGTACATGTGTTGGGTCTGGCATGTATTTTCACAATAGTGATATGTGGACCACACCATGAACTTTGGAAAGACTAGGAGGAATTTCCAAAAGGTAAGCTGCAACTCTAATTCATTCTAGAATTTCTAACAGCCTGATGTACTTGGGACTTAATTTAACCTTCTTACCTAATCACATAACACCCCTCCAGGGATATACCTTCAAAAAACATGATCAACTACTTGAAATTACAAATCCTTCCTTCTGTTATTGGCATAGCTCTATTGCCTACTTTGAGCTACTTTTATGTGGGTTTAGAAAATATTCACCATTTCTACTGTTTTCTCAAAAAGTTCTGGTCTTATGTGTTTTCTTTCACCAAAATCATCCCAACATGTTGGTTTGTGACATCTTTTTCCATATAATGCTTTATATGGTGCCATCTGAAGACTCGAATGGAAGCTATTGTTATCATAAAATTGTACCAGAGGTAAATATTGATCTCGCATACCTTGAAAGTAATGTGATCATTATATCAACATGTATTCAATGGTTTTAATAGTCTATTCTGATTGCCAATCGGTTTGAGGGTGGTAGGAGGTTCTTAAATGATGTTCAGTATTCAAGGATTTTTGAATATTTCTTGAAATCTTGTTGTAAACCGGGTATCATGATCATAAACCATCAAAAGGGTTACACCATGAAGTCTTAAAACATCATTAATATATATTCTTGATAAACGTTCAAGTGTTAAATCTTCACTTATAGCAAGAAAATGTGATGACTTGGTAAGACGACCAATAATGACCCGTATTACATCATTACTTCTAAGAGTCTTTGACAGCCCCATTAAAAATTCCATCATAATTTCAACCCATTTCCACTCAGGTATGGGGAGAGGTTTCATGATTACTATCGAAAGTTATCTTCCAGCCTTCACCTGTTGAAAAATGATACATTTTGACACAAAATCAGAAATCTCCCTCTTCATGTTTTCCCACCAAAAATGTTCCTTCAAATATATATACATCTTGTTGCTACCAGGGTGTATAGAGAAAAAGGATCTATGAGAATAATCAAAAAATTCTCTTTTTAGATCAGATATATCAGGGACATAAAGCCTCTTCCCAAATTTCAAAATTCCATCTTCACATAAGAAGTAATCAATCTCCCATCATTAACAACATTAAATTTCTTTTGAAACACCTCATCATCAGTCTAAGGAATTATTATCCTTTATAGTAAATATAGTTGGGAAACCATTTGAAAAACTATTGATGTTTCAACTTCCATGATTATTCCAATATCCATCTATACTTGATTCATGAACATAGGATCCGTTTCAACTCTCATCTTATTCATAACTCCCTGATCATTTCTTCTCAAAGCCTCAACCACCTTATTTTCCTTCCCCAAGTGGTATTTTATTGTGCTATAATAATCCTTTAGTAAATAAAACCATAATGAGAGTGTCTCTATATCTTCATAGAAAATATTTCAGGTGAAAACTCAAGATCAGGAGTATGATTGTTTTTTTTTGAATTTTTAGCAGCCGTGATGCATAGGAAATAACTGTAACACCCATATATTTAATATTATGTAATTTTCTTTAAAGTAATTTATTTGATTTCACTACACGTAACACCGAATTCGAGCGCACCACGACTTACCAAACTAGTCGTTCAAAAGGTGGTTAGGAATAGTATTAATTCAATTTTGAGTTTTATATATTACATATAATTTTAACATCCATATTATATGTTTTTTAGAGATAATATAAAAACAAATTCATTTTTTTAGATAAAAGAAGTATTTTTCCAAAAAATACAATTTTACTGCCGTTTAATGGAGAACCATTTTTAAATCCAATATTGAACACTTTTATATATTAAATTTCACGAAATAAACTTCTTCTTTATAATAGGGGCATAAAAATTTAGTTTGGATAAATTTTTTTCTTTTCTGATAACTTTCATATATTTGATGAATAGTGAAAAATATAAAATATTAAATAAAAAATCTTTTTCAATCAAAATAATTCATGGTGTAAAATTATATATTTGAATGGTTTTGCGGTATAATTATATTTTATTTTTATAATTTAATCCAATGTTGGCCATTTGAAGTAATTTTACATTTAAATTGGAATAAACACATATCAATTTTTTAATAGTTTTTACTTCTCAAAAACACGCTTTCTAGTTTTAACAATGGGAATATTTTTTTAAAATTAATTAATACAACTTTGATGTTTTTTATTTGGTTAAATATACATCATTTTTGAAATTGAAAAATCAAAATTAGCTTAGTGTTAATTTTTTGTATTTTCTGAAAACTTTCAATTTTTTGCTCAATAGGGAAATACACTACTTTATTGTTTAAAACCGAACTTTTATTTAAATAATTATTTATTTTATTTAAATTTATTTTATGTTAAAATGGATACACAATACCTATATAAATTCAATGTAATTCATTGAAGTAATTTTATAATAAGATTATATGTAAAAAAATTATTGAACTTTTTACTGTCTTTTCCCACCTTTTAGGGACATTTACAAATTTGCATAAAACGTAATTTTACCACATCTGTGGATTGAATTTCCATAATACAAGAGACACAATTTAAATGATTAATTAAAATTTGGTTCAATAAGATTAAATTTATTTTTTGTGAAAAGTAACTTTGAAATATTATTTCCCACAATTAAAAGTAAATAGGGTACTTAAGGGTAAAAATGATATTATGATTATACTAACCCATGACCTAATTCTATTGGATAATGGGATTTCTAAAAAACTCAACCTTAGTAATAAAATATTATCCTTTTGGTCCACTTGGATTAATTTGGACATTTATTATTATTTTATTTAAAGAAGAGTTAAAAGAGTTAAATTCAAAGTTTAATAACTAAAGCATTTATAATATTGGGTTATACATAAGATAAATTCGGATATAAATATTAATTATAAATATAAGAATATTTAATAAATAATGGTATTTTATTTATAATTATTATATATCAAATAATTAAATTTATTTATCACACAATAATGATGTAGTAATTAACTTATTAATGAAATATGAAAATAATTAATATTATTAATATCCAAATAAATGTAAATTGAGACTTATAATGAATTAATATAATTTTATTGGTTAATATGACATATTAGGGTTTATTAAATATTTTTTTTGAAGTGAAAAAGGTTTTATGACTTTCACAAATACAAAATACCAAATACTGTCAACACTGACATAAATTAGTTTTTTAAAACAATACTATATTATTAATTGATTTAATATTCCTAAAAATATAAGGATACACCAAAGGACTTATATAAGTTTATATATATCAATAATTAACCACTTAGGGATATCTTGTGTTTTTATAGTAATTTTATTAACCATTTTTTATAATAATACAATAATACATGATAAAAGATAAACTATTTAACTAAAAGTCAAATCTAAATGTTAAGGATAGTAAGGTGGCATAAACCTATGTAAAACATATTGTATGAAATGTTTTTGACCCAAAACCTCTTTATACTCTAAATAAATCTATTTCAAGCCATTAGAAACCAAAAATTAATTTATAATAATATAATATTTAATGGTTTTTATAAGGTGACCCTCACCTCTCTTATAAAAGGGTTCTTCCGCGTCTTGTTATTTCACACTAACAAATCCATTTGGTCCAGAATGCCCCTGCCCCTATGTCCACCCAAATACTATCACTACATCCTAGAGGCCTTCCTTTGATAAAAAACTCAACCTATGGAGCCCTTTTTATCAAATCAAAAGGAAACACCCAAAGAAGAGGTAATAATTTCATCACCTTTTTTCAAAGCTATCTACTTCTTCCACTTCCACTTTCTTTGTTGTTTCCATACCAAAATAATAAATCCATTACATTATAAATATTGTGATGTTATTATAAATATGGTTCAACTATATTCATAATTCCATCCATCCTATGAATGACAAAGTCACCATATGTGTGTACATACGGCTAATCGTCTCCACATCATGGTGTACTTGTTATTCAACACTTCATTATTTGGATGGGTATAATAATTATGAATTATTAATGTAAATAATAAATAAAACATTGTAATTATTCTGTATATATGATATAAAATCCAATTATATACAATATTACCATCAATTGAACGACATGGTCACTCATACGTATGTACGGCTTACCGTCTCCACGAACGCGATGAGCTTCATTCCCCATCATAAACATTAAAGAATAATTTTTATTTTATGATTAAAAATAATGTTTATGAATGTAATATAATTCTGGATATGAATAAAATACATCCTATCCATAACAAACATGACTTATGTAACAAAACATATAAAAAAATGAACTAGTTAACACCCGAAACAATGAAACTACTAAAATATTATTAGCAATGAAATATTTGAAGATAATATATGATATCATATTTATGTATTTGTTTCTTGAATAATTTAATAACTATCATTTAACTATTATACAGAAGTTTAACGTACCATTGACTAAAGAAAAGTACAAGGTAAGAGGTTTCAACTCACTTTTATTCGTGTGAGATTCATGCTATATTTTCAGCTATTACATTTTGTGCGGTGTATGTAATACCAATGATTATATTATTTGTGGAATATAATATAATTTATTTTTATTTACATAATCATTGTATGATAATTCTTTCATGGGCTTTATGTTTTGTAAGTTACCAAATCTGTAAGGGAATTTAAAATTTCAATTTCAACTCATTAGGTTTTACGCAATGTTCAATGATTATATTACTCCAAGATTATTTATGAAATAAATATTTATTTAATTATGTTGTAATTTTCACTCTCCTTTGTGTGTATATACTTTTGATACACATAATAACTCCATTGATAAATTCTCCAGTCATATATATTAACTTGATTAGATTAATTTTAACTCAACTTCTATTCATTGAGTTTAACATCCAAGTCATTGTTGTTGTTTTTAAAAAAATACGGGTGAATGTCCTATGACTGATTTACACTGAATATACAATCATATTAAGTGTATTTATATCTATCACATATAAATATGTAATTGATTTATACTTAACCTAAGTATACTGTCTTTATAAGGGATTCCATCTCAACTTATATTTCATTGAGACTTATTTGTTGTTATGCACCAATTCACTTTTATATGTTGTATTCACTATACTTTGAAATATTATATCATGAATCCCTTTAATCCCATGATATCAGAATGTTTTAATTACCTCAATTATTTTTATTCATGCATTTCTCAATTTTTTAGGAACTCTAACTAAAATATCATTTAAAATGTTTTAAAGAATTATTCTTCTAAATATTTCTCATTAATGTCCATGTTTTAAAAGTGGTATTATGGATTTATTTAAAAGGACATGAATGTTTTAAAATTAAAATTACTTTTAAAATTTTCAATGTGGTATGGGACACTTTGATTCAAAAATAAATTTTAAACGGCTTCTTCATAAATTGTGAGACTTTTAAATGTTTTCAAGAAAAAGGTGATATTTCTCTCAAATACTTTTAATGATTATTTTAATCTACGTAAATGTAATTAATTATTCTCAATTGAGCTCGATTTATTATAATACAATATTCAATATTGTATTGAATGAGTTAGGTTTGACTCTGGATGTGCTATTTTTATACCATTCATGGTTTGTAGTAAAAATATTTACATTCTCTTTGCTAGTTTTAATACGGATATTTAGACTATGTTTCATCCTTTTTATATGAAGAATGAATTGGAATTAGTGATGGGTAGAGCCCGCTATAGCTCCTCGATGCATTGGTAGGTCTCATGAGAAAAACTAGTGTTTTTGACTAACGCCTTGACAAAATCTTATTTTTATTCATGGCATGAGGCCTTGACAATGTGGTTATGATGTCCGACATTATGCATTACATCATTATGAAATTTTCTATTGATATTACTTGTGATTATTAGACTATTATAATATCAATGTGAATAGATAAATGGAATTATTTTATTTATATTTTCTATATTATGTTGAAGAGTATGTTTAAAAGGCTTGTGTTTTAGTTATTTTCATTCCCTTAAATGTTTATGTTTATTTATGATAGTTCCCACTATATTGTTATCCTTACTGTCCATCTGAGCTCACCCCTTTCTTATGTTTTATTTTTCACAGGATGTTAAGATGTATATTATAACTGACCTATAGGAATAGGCCATGAGATATAAGATTATTCAAAGGATACACAATATTTTTTGTTTTTCATTTAATAATGTAATTTCAACCTTATTTAGGTATCTAGAAATTCCAAGGCAACTAAAGTAATCGATCTTTCAATACATGATCTATTGTAATCATTTCAATGTTATGTAATAATTCACTGACTCTAGGTAACTAGGGTTGGGGCGTTACAGTTGGTATTAGAGGATGTTTAGTATAATCCTTGGAAGTTAGATTTAGAAAAACTCTGATTATAAAACACTATACTAAGATATACATTGAAGATTTGTATAGAAGAACATTCAACAAATATTGTAATTTAAATATTATGTGGGTTTCCAAGAAGTAAATCCCTATTTGGATAAGATTAGGAAGAGGTGGCTTTGGAATAGATGTACCTAGGAGTGAAAACTCTGAAATTTATTTTCAGTCGTGACCTGAGGTATCCTGGTACATGACAATGGGCCTTGATGCACTCTTGGTTACGACACTCTTGGTGGGATATTATTAAGATAATCAACATTTTCTTTACAAACAGTTTTAAAGGATTTTAATATAATATGCGAATAAATAACCATGGTTAATCATGAGGTGTTTTAGATTGAAAATAAGGTTTCATGATATTTTTTGAATGATTTTATGACTCACACTACGATTTCATGTGTTAGTAAATGACTGGATTCCAAGAAAGTCATAATAACATTGAACATGATGTCAAGGTGGTAACGATGGTGGATATGAGTAACTAAATTGAATTTTGATAGCATAAAAGATATCATGTTCATGTCAAAGAAGGTTTTCAAAAATATAATAAACAATATATACATTAACCAACTCCCAAACTCAATAAATAAGACAAAAGTGGAGAGTGATAAGAGCTCTAGTAGTGCAAACCGTGTAGAAAAGAAAGCTCAATTTCCATCATGCTAAAATTGTGGAAGGAAACACCAAGTAAAGTATCTCAATGGAACAATGAAATGATTTATGTGTGGTAAATAATGACATAACATAAATAATTGTCGTGGAAAAATAAAGAGTAATATGGAAGAAAACAAAAATGATCCTAAAAATATAATTATAGTCATTTTCAGTAAATGTAAAAACCTTGGCATACCTGAGTAAATTCCTTATTCTGTAGAATAACCTCTATGTCAGGGAAGAACCTATGTGGAAAAAAATTGATGGAGAAATGTTCAAATGTATGGTATTACTTTGGAAGACTATTCTCTTTTATGTATAACCATGGAGTTTTTAATTTGAAAATGCTATTTGAGGAAGAATTACCTTTTTCTTTTGTGGATATGGTTATAAAGAACCATTGGGTTTATATGATCCGTGAATTTGGGGCAATTGAAGTTTATTAATTTTTGGGATGAAAATACGAGGTATGAGATAAAATTTGTGGTTAAATTATGTTATTGTTATTTTGGGTAATTTATCCCATTTTCGGAATGTTATAAAATATATTTTTGGAAAAAGGACAACACGCAGACCATGTGACAACCTGTTGCATCAGACAAAGCTGCAAGAATCATACCCACAACCAGAGTGTCATTGGGATTTATCGCCTACCACTGGACTACGTGAAGTCCCTAGTTAGTGTGACCAATTATTTTTAGTTAAATGATTTTATTGATAAATAATAAATTTATTTGGGATCATATGTCTTATCAAATGTATATCCTTAGTATAGTAAATTGATTTGGTGATTAAGTGATAAATGTAATTTTGGACGATGTACAATTTATTGGGAAAATTTTATGCCTAAGGAAAATAGAATACTATGTAATTTCATTTTAGGATTAATGATGGATTTTTTTATTTTGGAATAATCTATGTTTTTTAAATAGAGATTCAGGTTATTAAATTAAATGATAAACCTATCATAGAGAATAAGTGATTTTCATAATTACACTTCTGTATGAGACTTTAATATTTTTTTATGTTATTTGGAAATAAATGCTAAGATTTAAAATGAAATAAAATGATATTTAATTCTTCTGAGTTTTGGCTTTCAATCTTAGTTTGGATTACATTTACGTATTTTAAGGACAATTTTTTATTGAATGGTCTTTATTGAACATTGGGTATTTTTTGTTCAATTTTGGGAATTAGGATTAGTATTTCTTTCTATAAAGGATTATCCATTTTGGGGATCATATAATCATGTACTAACCATTTGGTTTTGGTTAATCTCTGATGGAAAAGGAAATATATTGTTAATCCATTTTGGATTATGTGATTCTCTATAAGTTGATTCTAGCGCTTCAGGTGTGACCAAACCATCTTGATTACTCATCATTTGGAGAAAAGATGAGTTAGTGGTAGAAATAATTAAAGGATGAAAATATAATTAAAATATAATTATATCTCTTTATTTTATATTCAATCTCCTAAATAAATTCCTCAACATTATGAAATTGAACTTAAAACAAAATTTTTTTTTTGTCTGTTTACTTTTCCTACTAGGAATCAAATGTCTGTTTAACCCATAACAAGTTTATGGTTTTATTATTTTTCTCTTTCTCCTGATCATGTTTTCTATCACTCTATATCAGAATATGAAACTAATTTTATCTTCCATATCGATGTTTTCTTAAATGTAATCATAGTTTGGGTTATCTCGGGAGACTTTTGTACTTGTCTTTCTTTCTTTTAAAGTGATAGTTTTATTAACTCATTTTATGATGTGGGACTTTCAATTAAGTTACTAATACCAATATTAAAATTTCTAGGAGGAAACTTCCAAAATGGGGAAGAATAAAACACCCCATGATTACATATTATATTATTTTCTTTAAAGTAATTCAATATCTTGCGCTACACGCAACAACGAGTTTGAGCACACCCTGACTTACAAAACTGGCCATTAAAAAAATGGTTATTAATAGTGTTAACTAATTTTTGAATTTTATATACTCCATATAATTTTAACATCCATATTATGTGTTTCTTAAACATAATATAAGTAAAAATTCAATTGTTTTGGTAAATGAAGTATTTTTCAAAAAAAATCAATTTTGCCGCCTTTTAATGGAGAACCATGTTTAAATCCAATATTTGACAGTTTTAAATATTCAATTTGACTAAATAAACGTCTTATTAAGAATATGGACAAAAAAAATATTTTGGATAAATTTTTAGTTCTTTTTTGATCATATTCATATTTTAGATAAATAATGGAGAACTCAAAATTTAAATTAAAAACAACTATTTTAATCAAAATGATTTATAGTATTAAATTATATACTTTAATTGTTTAGAGGTATAATTAGAATATTTTTTCTTTTATTTAATGCAATTTTGTTCATTGGAAGTAATTTTACAATAAAATTAGGCATAAACACATATCAATCTTCGTATATTTTTTACTTCTCAAAAACCAGATTTCTTGTTTTGACAACGGGAATATTTTTTAAAATTAATTCATGGAAATTATATGTTTTTAATTTAATGAAATAGATATCATTTTTGAATTTTAAATATCATCATTATCTTAGATTGATAGTTTGTTATTTTTTCTAATAACATTCTTTTTTTTTGATGAATACTAAAAAAACACCACTTTATTGTATAAAATTGACTTTTTATTTAAATTATTTTTTTATCTAAATGTATTTTAAGAAAAAATAGATACAGAGTACCTATATAAATTCAATTTAATTCATTGGGGTCATTTTATCATAATATTATATGTATAAAATGTTATTGAACTTTTTACTTTCTTTTACTCACCTTCTAAGCACATTTGAAAATTTTCTTAAAATGTAATTTTACTACTTCTGTGGATTGAATTTCAAAAATCCAAGAGACACAGTTGAAATGAGTATGTAAAAGGTTATTCAATAAGATAAAAATAATTTTGTTGAATATTATCTTTTCATTTTTATTTACCACGTTTACAAGTATATAGGGTAATTAATGGTAAAAATGATTTTATAGTTACACTAACACCTTTCCTAATTCTATTGGATAAGTGTATTTCGACCAAAATAATCCTTAGGAATAAAATATGATCCTTCTGATCCAACTGTATTAGATTTGGACATTTATTATTAATTTTCATAAAGAAGAGTTAAAAGAGTTAAATTCAAAGATTAATAACTAAAACATTTTTTATATTGGGTTATACATAAGTTATATTTGGATATAAATATTCATCAAGATTCTAAAAATATTTACTACATAATGGTATTTTATTTATAATATTTAGACAATAAATAATTAAATTTATTTATGACACAATGGTGGTGCATGAATTACATTATTAATGAAAGATTAAAATAATTAATATTATAAATATCCATATAAATGTAAATTTTGACTTATGATGAATTACACTAATTTTATAGGTTAATATGACATATAAGGGTTTATTAAATAAATTGTGTTCTAAGTGATAAATTTTTTTGTGACTTTCACAAAAACAAAATAAAAAATATTGTCAAAATTGACAAAAAAGATTTTTTAAAACAAATACTATATAATTAATTGATATAATATTCTTAAAAATCTAAGGTTTTTCCAAAGGACATAGATAAGGTTATATATATCAATAATGAACAACTAGGGGTTCAATTGGCTTTTTTTATTATGTTTATTTAAAAATTTCATATAATAATACCAGAATACATGGTAAAAGATAAACTCTATAACTAAGAGTTAAATCTAATGGTTAAGGATAATATGGTGACATAAACCTATCCAAAACCTATGGGTTGAGAGGTTTTCGAGCCATACCCATCTTATCCTAGAACTAAACTTATTTGGAGCCTTTAGAAACCTAAAATAAATTTATAATAAAATAATATTTTAAGATTTTCCTAAAGCGACCCTCACCTCTCTTATAAAAGGGTACTTCCCCTTATCTTAATTTCACACCTCCAATGACATTTGACTCGGCCAAACCCTGACCGCATATCCTCCCAACTCCTATTACTACATCTTATAGGCCTTCCATTGATAATAAAATCAACTTAAGGACTCTTTTTAAAAAATCAAAAGGATGCATCCGAAGAAGTGGTAATAATTTCATCCCCTATTTCAAAGTTATTTTATTTTTATACTTCATCTTTATTGTTTGTTTCTATACCAAAATAATAACACCAGTAACTTATAAATAATTCGATGTTATTATAAATATTGTACAACCATATTCATTTTTATATCCATCCTATGAATGACCAAGTCACCATAGGTGCATACTTACATCTTACCATCTCCACATAGTGGTGTAGTTGTTATTCAAGATTTCATTATTTGATTATGTATAATAATTATGTATAATTGAAGTAAATAATATATATAAAATGTAAATTATACTGTATATATGATATAAAATCCAATTATATATGATCTCACCTTCAATTGAACAATATAGTCGCTCATGCGTACGTACGGATTACCGTCTCCACGAACGCGATGACATTCATTCTCAAATGTTAACCATTCAAGAATAATTATCATTTTATGATTAAAAATAATTTCTAATAATATAATATATTTCTGTATATGAATAAAATAAATCCCATCCATGAAAAACATGACTTACATAACAAAACATATAATGGAAAACGAATCAGGTAACACCCGAAATAATGATACTACTAAAATATTATTAACAAATCAATATTAGAAGATCATATACGATCTAATATTTATGTATTTGGTTATAGAATGATTTTAAAAAATTATTAAACTATTATACTAGGGGTTAATGTGACCTCTAATAAAGAAATGTACAAGGTAAGGTGTTTTCATCTCACTTTTTTCCCTGTGAGATTAATGCTATATTTTCCACTATTATCTTTTGTGCAGTGTATTTACTATCCTTGATTGTATTAATTGTGTTATATACTTTGATTTATGGTTATTTACATCATCATTGTATGATACTTCACTCATGGGGTGTATGTTTCATAAGTTACCAAATCTGTAAGGGAATTTCAAATTTCAATTTCCATTCATTGGGTTTTACGCAAACATCATTGATTATTTTACTCTAAGATTATGTATAAAATAACTATTTATTTACATATGTATTAATTTACACTCCCATTTGTTTGGATATAATTTTTATACACATAATCACTCCACTAATAAATTCTCAATCTACCTATATGAAGTTGATAATAGTAATTCTAACTCAATTTCTATTCATTGAGTTAAACATCCAAGTCATGGGTGTTGTTTTTACAAGAATATGTGTTAATGTCCAATTATTGATTTACATTGAATATCCAATCATATTTTGTGTATTTATATTTTTCACACATAATTATTTCATTGATTTATACTTAACCTAAGGCTACTGTCTTTATAAGGGATTTCATCTCAACTTACTTTCTATTGAGACTTATTTGTTGTTATGTCCTAATTACCTTTTATATGGTGTATATAAGGTACTTTGGGATATTATATCATGAATCCATTTAGCCTCATGATATTATAATGTTTTTATTACCTCAATTATTTTTATTTAATCATCTCTCATTTAGTTATGAACTCTAACTAAAATACCACTTTAAATGATTTAATGTTTTATTAATCTACGTCATTCTCATTAATGTCCATGTTTTAAAAATGGTTTTAAGGATTTATTTAAATCCAAATGAATATTTTAAAATTAAAATTTGTTTTAAAAGTTTCAAAGTGGAATGCGACACTTTGATTCAAAAATCTATTTTAAGCAGCTTCTTGATAAATAGTGGAACTTTTAAATGTTTTTAAGAAAAAGTGGATATTTTTTTCTCAAATAGTATTAATGATTATTTTCATCTATGTAAATATCCATAACTAATATCTATTAAGGTTAATTTATTATAAAACAATATTTGATATTTTATTTCAAGAGTTATGTTTGACTGTGGATGTGATATTTTTATACCATTATTGGGTTGTGGTTAAAATATTTATATTTTGTATGCTAGTTTTAATATGAATGTTTAGATTATGTTTCATTCTTTTCATATGAAAAATGTATTGGACTTAGTAAGTGATGGGTGGATCCTGCTATAGCGGTAGGTCCCATGACACCAACTAATGTCTTGGCACAAGAACATGACAAAATCTTATCAGTAGTCTTGGCAAGAGGAATTTACTATGTGGTTATGATGTCTGGAATTATGCATTCCATCATTATGAAATTAGTTATTGATATTACATGTGATTATTCTACTAGTACAATATCGATGTAAATAATTAAATGGAATTATTTGATTTATATTTTCCATATTATGCTGATGTTTTTTAAATTCTTTTGTTTTATTCTTATACATTCCCTTAATTGTTTATGATTATTTATGATAGTTTCTGCTATATTGTTTCCCTTACTGAGCATCTGATCCCACCCCTTTTTTATTTTTTATTTTTCCCAGGATGTGAAAAAATATATTGTGATTGACCTATATGAATTGGCTAATGGATATAAGAGTGTTCAAAAGAGACACAATATTTTTGTTATTCATTTAATAATGTAATGTAAAATCTATGTATGTATCTAGTACTTCCAAGTATACTAAACTAATCATACATTCAAGACTTGATCTATTGTGATCATGCTAATGTTATATAATAATGCACTGACTCTGGGTAACTAGGTTCGGGGTGTGATAGATAGTATCAGAGAAATTTAGTACAAACCATGGAAGCTAGATTTAGAAAAACTCTTATTAGAAAACACTATCCCAAGATAGACTTGAAGATTAGTATATAAGAACATCTAAAAAATTTCATAATTCAAATATTATTATGGGTTTCCAATCAATGCATCCATGTCTAGATATCAGCAGGTTGAGGCGGCTCTAGAACATATGTACATAGGAGTGAAAACTCTGACAATGAGTTTTGGGCTTGACCTGGGGTATCCTGGTACCCGAAAATGTGCCTTCCATCACTCTTGGATACGACACTCTCGGGGGATATTCTTAGGGTAATTCACATTTTATTTACAAGCTAATTTTAAGTATTTTAATATAGGATGAGAATAAATAATTTTGGTTAATTCGATGGTGTTTTAGATTGAAAATAAGGTGTTATTATAATCTCTAAATGATTTTATGTCTCACACTATGCTTTATTATGTTTTTCAATGGTTAGATTCCAAGGAAGTCATAGTAACATTGAAAATTATGTACATGGTGGGGACGATGGTGGAAATAAAAAACTAAATGGAATGTTGATATGCATAAAAGATGTTGTGTTCTTTCCGAAGTAGGTTTCCAAAATTATGATCAACAATATATACATTAACCAAATCCCAAACTAAACAAAGATGGTAAAGTAGAAGAATGATAAATTCTCCAGCAGTGGAAACATTGGAGAAATGAAATCTCAATTTCCATCATGCCAGAAATGTGGAATGAGACACCCAGGGAACTATCTCAATGAAACAAATAAATGCTTTATGTGTGGGAAAGAAGGACGTAAAGTAAATAATTGTCGAGGAAAAATGATGAGTACTGTAGATATAAATAAAAATGATCCTAAGAATCCAATTACAGTCAGTTTTTGTAAATGTAAGGGACCATGGAATTACCCGATTCAATTCCATATTCTATATGAAAACATCATTGTCAAAAAAGAGCTATGTGGAAATAAATGGATAGAGAAATGTTTAAAACTATGGGATTACATTGGTAGACTATTCCCTTGTATTTTTAACCATACAGTTTATTATGTGAAAATTCTATTTGGGGAAGAATTATCTTTTCTTTTGTGGATATAGTTATAAAGAACCATTTGGGTTTATATGATCCTTGAATTTGAGGAAATTACAGAATATTTATTTTTGGGATGAAAATGAGAGGTATGAGATAAAATTTGTGGTTAAATTATATTATGGTTTTTTTTAAGAATTTATCTCATTTTGGGAATGTTATAAAATACATTTTTTCAAAAATTACAACACGCAGACTGTGTGACAACCTGTCGTGTCAGACAAAGTTGTGGGAATCGAACCCACAACCAGAGTGTGATTGCGATTTATTGCTTACCACGAAACTACGTGAAGTACCTGGTTAGTGTGACAAATTATTTTTATTTAAATGATATAATTGTTCAATAATAAGTTTTTTGAGATCTTATGACTTATCAAATGGATATCCATAGTATAAGAAAATGATTTGGTGATTAGGTGATAAATGTTATTTTGGATGACGTATGCCCTGTTTGGGAACACTGTATGCCTAAATAATATAGGATAATATGGAATTTCATTTGAGGAGTAATGATGGATTTTTTTTATTTTGGAGGAATATGTGTTTTTTTATATAGTGATTTAGGTTATTAAGGGAAATAATTAACCTATCATAGAGAATATGTGATTTTGTTAGTAACACTTATGTATTATACATTAAGAGTAGTTGATGTTATTTGGAAATAAATTTTAAGATTTACCAAGAAAGACTATGTGATTAAAATTTTCTGAGTTTTGGGTTTCAATCTTAGTTTAGATTATATTGAAGGATTTTAAGGACAAATGTTTATTGATTGGTCTATATTGAACTTTGTGTATTGTTTATTTACTTTTGCAAATTAAGATTAGTATTTCTTTCTATAAATGATTATCCATTTTGGAGATCATATAATCATGTATTAACCATTTGGTTTTGGATAATAACTAAAGACAAAAGAAATATATAGTTCATCTTTTTTGGATTATGTGATTCTCTAGAAGTTGATTCTAGCGCTTTAGGTGTGACCAAATAATCTTGAATACTCATAGGTTGGAGAAAATATGAGTTAGTGGTAGAAATTTATTAAAGGATGAAACTCTACTTAAAATTTATGAATATCTCTTTATATATTCAATCTCATAAATATATTCCTAAACATTATGAAATGGAACTTAAAACAAAAAAATGTTGTCTATTTACTTTTCTTACTGGGAATCTAAAGAACGTTTAACCCATCACAAGTTTGTGGTTTTATTATTGTTATCCTTCTCTTGATCATGTTTTCTATCGCTCTCTATTAGAAAGTGACACTTAAGTTATCATCCATATCCATGTTTTCCGACATGGAATCCTAGAATGGGTTATATCGGGAGACCTTTATACTTATATTTTTTAAAGAGATAGTTTTAATGACTATTTTTTCAATGTGGGACTTTCAATGAAGTTACCAAGCTCAATTTTAAAATTATGAGGATTTAATTTTCAAAAGGGGGAAGAATATAACACCCTAAGATTTCATATTAGGTTATTTTTTAAAGTAATTCAATAGCTTGCGTTGCTTGCAACACCAAATTCGAGCACACCATGACATACCAAACTAGCCGTTAAAAAAATAGATATGAATAGTGTAAACTGAATTTTGAATTTTATATACTCAATAAAATTTTAACATCCATATTATGTGTTTCATTAAGATAATAAAACAAAAAATTAAATTTTATAGATAAAATATTTATTTTAAAAAAAACTATTTTCCCACCTTTTAATGGAGAACCATTTTTAAATCCAATATTTGAAAATTTTATATATTAAATTAGAAGAAATAAACTTCATCTTTAGAATAGGGACATAAAATTTTAGTTTGGATAATTTTTCAGTGCTTCTCTGATAACTTTTATATTTTTTATGAATAGTGAAAAATACTAAATTTTAATTAAAAACATCATTTTTAATCAAAATAAATTATAGTGTTAAATTATATATTTCAATGGTTCTGAGTTATAATTAGATTATTTTTTATCATTTAATCCATTTTTTCATTGGAAGTAATTTTACTTTTAAATTGGACATAAATACATATCAATCTTTTGTTAGTTTATACTTCTCAAAAACTCACATTCTGGTTTTAACATCAAAACTATTTTTTAAAATTAATTAATACAACTTCTGTGTTATTAATTTGGAGAAATATACATCATATGTGAATTTAAAATATCAAAATTAGATTAGAGTTATTGGTTGGTATTTTTCAGAATATTTTTGTTTTTTATGAATAGTGAAAACACTACTTTATTGTTTAAAACCATCTTTTTATTTAAATAATAATTTATTTTAATTAATTTTATTTTAAGTCAAAATAGATACAGAATACCAATATAAATTTAATTTAATTTATTGGAGTCATTTTATAAATATATTAGATGTATAAAATGTTACAGAACGTTTTATCGTCCTTTACCCACCTTCTAGACACATTTGGAAATTTGCATAAAACGTAATTTTAGCACTTCTGTGGATTGAATTACAAAAATACAAGAGACACAATTGAAATGAGTAAGTGTAATGAAGTTTAATAATATGAAAATATTTTTTGCTGATTAGTAACTTTTGAATTATATTTACCATGGTTAAAATTAAATTGTGTAGTTAATGGTAAAAATGATATTATAATTACCCTAACATGTGTCCTAATTCTATTGGATATTTGTATTTCGACAAAAATAAACATTAGTAATAAAATATTATCCTTTTTCTCCTCTTGGATTAGATTTGGTCATTTATTATTATTTTATTTAAAGAAGACTTAGAAGAGTTAAATTCAAAGATTAATAACTAAAACATTTTTAATATAGGGTTAAACATAAGATAAATTCAGCTATAAATATTCATTAGAAAGCTAAAAATATTTACTGTATAGTGGTATTTTATTTATAATTTTTATACATTATAAAATTAAATTTATTTTTGACACAATGATGATGCATTAATTACCTTATTAATGAAACATTAAAATAATAAATATTATAAATATACAAATAAATGTAAATTTAGACTTATGATGAATTCCAATAATTTTATAGCTTAATCTGGTATGTTATAGTTTATTAAATAATTTTTGTTTGAAGTTATAATGTTTTTATGACTTTCACAAAAAAACCTAACAGTGTCAAACTTGACATAAATGAGCATCTAAAACAAATATTATATTATTCATTGATATAATATTCCTACAAATATAAGGATCGGAAAAGAACTTATATAAGGTTATATATATCAATAATTCACCACTTGTGGTTCACATTGATTTTTATAGAATGTTTATTAACCATTTATTATAATAATGCATGGTAAAAGTTAAACTATTTAACAAAGAGTTATATCTAAAGGTTAAGCTTAATATGATGACCTAAACCTATATGAAACCTATTTTTTGAGAGGTTTTCAACCCATACCCACCTTATCGTATAAATAAATCCATCTAAATCCATTAGAAATGGAAAAAAATTATAATAAAATAATATTTTATGATTTTCCTAAAGTGACCCTCACCTCTCTTATAAAAGTGTACATCCCATTTTTTAATTTCACACCGTCAAAGCCACTTGACTTGACCAAACCATGCCCAAATATCATCAAAACTACATTCACTACACCCTAGAGGCCTTTCTTGGATCCTAAATCCAACTTAAGGAGCCCTTTTGATCAAATCAAAAGGAAGCACCCGAAGAAGAGGAAATAATTTCATCACCTATTTCAAAGTTATCTTCTTCTTCCACTTCCTATTTATTTGTTTTTCCATACCAAATTAATAACTTCAGTACCTTCTACATATTATGATTTTATTATAAATATGGTACAACAATATTAATTATTCTATCCATCCTATAAATGACAAAGTCGCCATACGTGTGTACGTACGGCTTACCGTCTCCACGTCATGGTGTAGTTGTTATTCAACACATCATTATTTGGATGGGTATAATAATAATATATAATTTATGTAAATAATAAATATAACATGTTATTTATTCTGTATAAATGATATAAAATTCATTTATATACAATCTCTCCTTCAATTGAACTATTTTGTCGCTCTTGCGTATGTACGACATTCCATCTCCATGAACACGATGAGATTCATTAACAATCGTAACCATCCAAAAATAATTATCATTTTATGATTACAAATAATGTATAATAACTTAACATAATTATGGATATGAATCAAATACATCTTATCCAAAACAAACATGCCTTACATAAAAAAACATATAATGGAAAATAAATAGGTTAACACCCAAAAAAATGGTACTACTAAAATGTAATTAATAAAAAACTATTATAACATCATATATGATACCATATTTATGTATGCGGTTCTTGAAAAAGTTAATAAAAATAATTTAACTATTATACTAGAGGTTAACGTACCCCCTAATAAGGAAAAGTACAAGTTAAGGGGTTTTCATCTCAGTTTTATTCCTCTGAGATTCATTATATATTAGCCACTATTACCTTTTTTGTGATGTATGTACTTATCATGATTGTATTCTTTGTGTAATATAAGTTAATTTATGGGTATTTACATCATCATTGTGCGAAACTTTTGTTGGATCTTGAATATACAGATTATACACAAGTGGGGGGTGAATTGTGTCTTTCAGAATTTTCGTTAACTCTTCGATTGAACAAGTTATGTCCTCTATGATTTATCAGATTTGATCATGCAGCAGAATAAGATAATGCATGGACACAAATATGTATAGTGGTTCGGGGAACAGAAGTCCCCTAGTCCACTCCACCAATGCTCAACTCCACGAGCTTGGTTATTTTCACTATTTGTTCCTCGTTTCAACAGACCGGTTCACAACTGAGTACAGGCAGTTGACACCTTTACAATCCAAGGAAAAACCAAGCCTTCTGGTTCAAACATGATCCTACACAGCTTAGTACGAGTATCTGGTTACTCAGGAACAGAAAGAAAAGATTTTCGTATTTTGAAACTACTTTCTAGATTTTCATCACAATTGCAGTAGTATGCAATTGAGAGCAGATGGATCGCCGTCTCTAGAAATATTGATTTTCAATTTGAAGCATTTCTGAGTCGATCCGATTGCATCTGATATAGATATATAATTCACAACATCAATAGTAGTAGATCCACAGTAGAAAATTGATGTAGAAAAAGTGAATCTTCTTTCGAGTTCCTTCTTCTTCTTAAAATAAACAGAGCTTTGACGCTCCTCTTAAATCAGAAGAACGAAGTGGTTTTTGCAGTCTTTTTTTCCACCACATTGAATAATCGATTGATCACCACACACTTGTTCCTGATGTTTCAGAGAAAACGAATATATTAAAGAAAACCATATTCCCTGAACATTTATATCCATAAAAGTCGCCTTTTGATTCATGATATTCAAAAAATTGAATTTACAGAGTAGTCGTAACTTCTCTAAAGACTCGGCATAAAAAACTCCTTTTAATTCGATATTTAATCCATTTATAAAACGTCTTTGAATCGGTAAATGTTTTATTTTAAAATCAAATTTAAATCCAACTTGAAATCCGCCTAATAATCAGCTTGCTGACCGTTGCATAAAAAAACCATCTTTCAAACTTTCTGACGCCAAACGTAAGGTTGATGATGTGGCCTCCAAACGTAGGCTTGATAACATAGTCTTAAAACGTAAGGATTACAACATAAGGTTGACAACGTAAGGTTGAACATAAATGTAGGGTTTATGTTACTTTCTTCAAACGTATGTTTGATCATAAATCTTGGGTTGATCATTCATACCTAAAACAGATTCCGACTAAGTAGCGCATGAAGAGTGTTTCCAGAAAATGCTAAATACAAATACTTTAACAATAAATTCCCGTAATTTCAAGAATAAAATAAAATAAAAAAATCCTGAAAAGTACTAAATAAAATCATTAGAAAGTAATTAAGGTTATTTGTGAGAATCAAAATTATCATAAAGAGACATAGTATTATTTTCAATAATCTTTCCCTTTAAATAACATTATTATGTACTGTTGAAAACAATACGTTTCTCAACAATCTTCCCCTTTTTGATGATCAAAAAACCCATAAAATAATAAGACTAATTAAATGAAATTAACTTTAAAAATTAGTTACATAAAGTTTTAGAATTTTGAAAGGATAAAACAATATTTAATTTTAACAAGATCATTTCAATAAATATAAATTTCTCCCCCTTCATGAAAATAAAATAATTTTTCTCTTAAAAAATTTGTAGTTTTATCCAAATTTATCCTTTAGTAACATAAAAATGGTTTTAAAATATAATTTTGTGTTTATACAAATTTCTCCCCCTTTTGTGATATCAAATGAATGGTAAATTATGAATTTGAACACATTTAATATTGCACTGAACTGTAGGTAAATGCTATTATTAACTGTTCATAAATAATTAAATTTGGATACTGGCATATCAAAATAAATACAGTAAAATAATAGAAAGAAACAAATAGACAATGGAGAAAATTTTCATTCAAAAATAGCAGTATTCTACATGACAATGATATACACAGGAATCAAGGATTGGTCAAGGTGGGCAATAGGTTCTATCCCTTATGGATTGCAGACTTGATTTCTGTAAAATGTTCCATGAGTCTCTTAATCATCCCATATCCAAGTTTGATTATGAGTTCTATGTTCTCCTGAGTCATATGAATATCCTCGATTAAATTGACTCTGAAAAACTCATGAATCCTTTCCTATTTTTCTATAAACACCAACAACTTATCTAACAGCTGATTTAGCAGTGTTTTAATTGGTGTCTCATTAGATGTTAGTTGATCCCCTATAAATTTCTGATTGTCCAGCAACACTGATAATGAAGAATTATTACATTGAAGCTCTTGAAACCTAACATTCATGTTGCTCATCGCGACTGTGATAGCTTGAAATCTTCTGATTAAATCTGGTTAAGTGCCTGATCCACTAGCTGCACTATTTTCAATTAATGCAAATTGGTTCTCCATAAACAATTTTAGATCAGATAAATCTTTTTTCATAACCATTTTAGATTTCAACTTATCAACTGCATTCAACATATCCTCTTTAAACATTTCAACTTCTTGCCTTGAGACTGTACTCTCCTTCATCTTTTGAAATCTCAATTGTTCTATGTCTAAGGCATTTCTCAGAGTGACATTCTCAGATTCCAACTGAGACACCTTTTTTACAGTTCTTTAACTTCTTTCTTTCTTGAATCAGAGTCACCTTGTGCTTGATTCGCATTCTCAGGCTCTAGATGATGCAGAAGTACCAAAGGTAATGATTCAGTATTGTATTTTTCATTCTCTTTGTCCTGAGTAGGTTGGTCCACAGATTTTTCCTTAGAGTCTGCAGACTCATCCACAGAAAAATCCTCTTGAAGTAATTCTGTGTGAGCTTTAGAAGCATGCTCATCATGAACATCAACATCTTTTTCTTCCACTCGAATTTTGAGAACAATATTTTCCGGATTTTCCTGAGGTCTGGGCACTTCCTCACTAGGCTCTTCCTCCTTATCTTGTTCATGTTGAAGTGTATCTTCAACATCAGCTACAATCTGTTCCTGATTCTCCCATTGAGTTTCTTCTCAAACTCCAGATCCCTCTATCGGTGTTATACTTTCACTAACATCTTCCATGGCCTTATCAATAGTAGCTTCTCTTACAAAAGAATAAGAAAATAAAGTGTATGTTGTTGCCAATGCACTGGAAGTAATTTACTCAGTAACAGGTCTAGTTCTTTGAGATTGAAACCCCTCCTGACTTCTTTCTTCCTCAGCATCTTCCACTTCAAATCCAATCCTTCTTGATACATTGATGACTCTTGATTCAGCTTGTCCCTCCTTGGACTTAGCAGGTTGAGCCTGAGAACTCTCTGAGTCATCCTCAGCTCTTACTGGCAAATGTTTTCCTTTAATAGTGCTCTAGAAATAGCCAATTTTTTTTTGAGTTCCAGAATTAAACATATTACTGTGATGACAGTGTACTCGGGCATCCACTAATCTCACCATGTCCTTCTTAAGAAACAGCTTGGAAATAAATTGACCAAAAGGTTAAAAGTTCATCTGGGTGTCACTTTGGAAACAGTAATTGAGGTACCTTACCACATACCTTTGTAAGTTTAATTTGATATTGCTTAACAGAAGATACATTATGTACATATTAGTGTACAAATTCTTTTACATTTCTTCCATCCTGGGAGCTATTACTATTTGAAAAAATTGAACCAGGATCTTCTGATCTAGTTCTAAATCATTCACCATCATTTTCTTAATAGTATATGTTCCAAACAAAAATGACATAATGTCCTTAGATTTATGCACAACATATCCTATTTTTTTCAAATCAAAATGAAAAACTCCCTCATGAGGGCAGTTGAGAATCTGACCAATTTCTACTGGCGAGATTGAGAAATCCCTATCCTCTATCTTAGCCATCATACTATCCTGAGTATCCCCTAGACTAAAATATATAGATTTGAACAAGTATCTAAGTTATAACTCATATAGAAATTCCGTATTTTCACTGTTGAATGTCTTTTCACGGTTCTGAAATGACGGTGCTTGTTTTAATAGTATATTTGTCTGAAATAACCAGTCGAGATCGATTACCTTGTCCTGTAAGATTTTTCTTCCTTCGTAGAATTGTCTCTTGGAATTTCTTGGCCCAACTTCACTGGATATTTTCGTCCTTACCATCTCTGTGAGAATATCTGAAGGTTTGAAGTTTAGGGTTTCATAGGTTCAAAGATTAGGTTTCATGAGAAGAGGTGCGATTTGTGGATTCAAAAAGGTTTCAATAGAAATGAAACAGTTTACAAGTCGAAAGGGTTTCTGACAAACTTGATTCCTGTGTTTTTAATAATCATTACATATATTTAAAAAATAAATAAAATAGATTACACGGATAAAAGAAACTTATTCTGTTTTAAAAAAATTTATTTTAAGCAGAATAAAAATAAAGAACTAGCATTGTAAAATAAAATTTTCTTTAAAATCAAATAAACCTAGCTCCCCCTTAATAAAATCAAACCTTGCAGTGGGAAGTGTTTTAGTAAAAATATCTTCTAATTGAATATCTGTATTTATAAATTCTAAAAATATATCCATTTTAATAACATGATCTCTCAAAAAGTGATTCCTTATATCAATGTGCATAGTTCTAGAATGACTAATAGGATTTTTTTGAAATATTAATTTCACATGTATTATCACATAAATTATATGTATTATTAAAATTCAATCCAAATTCCATAAGAGTGTTTTTCATCCACAACACTTGTGCACAACAAATGCCAGTAGAAACATATTCTTCCTCGACTGTTGATAGGGAAACTGAATGATGTTTCTTACTAGACCATGACACCAAATACTTTTCTAAAAAGTGACATGATCCTGATGTTATTTTCATTCCAATCTACAACTTCCAAATTCATCATCTGAATATGAAATCAAATTAAAATAAGACGTCTTTGGATAAATTAGATATTGAAAAATAGTTCCTTTTAAATATCTAAAATTATTTTGACAGTAGTTAAATGAGATTCTTTGGGATTTGATTGAAATCTAGCACAAAGACATACTGAATACATTATATCCGGCCTGCTAACAGTAATATATAACAAACTACCAATCATACCTCTATATAACTTATTGTCAACTAATTTCCCGGTTTCATCCAAATCAATTTTTATATTAGTACACATAGGAGTTGTAAATGGCTTGCTGTTTTCATGTCCAAATTTCTTAAATAATTCAGTAATGTATTTGCTTTGATTCAAAACATTTCTAATTTTTTTTTGATAAATTTGAAGTCCTAAAAAGAAATTTAATTCTCCCATCATACTCATTTCAAATTCTTTTTGAATTAACTTTGAAAACTCATGACAAAGGGTTTTATTAATTGATCCAAAAATTAGATCATCAACATAAGTTTTAACCAATAAAACATTATTTTTCATAGTTTTCTTAAAAAGTGTTGGATCTACCAATCCAACAGTAATGTCATTTTTCAATAGAAAAGAACTTAATCTTTCATACCAAGCTCTGGGTGCTTTTTTAAGGCTATAAAGTTCTTTAGTAAGTTTAAAAACAGAATCCGTTTTTTTGAGAGTTTTCAAAACCAGGAGGTTTCTCAACATAAACATCCTCCATTAAATAAAAATTTAAAAAGGAAGATTTAACATCCATCCGAAATAATTTAAAATTCATATACGATGCATAGGCTAAAAGTATTCTAATGGCTTCTAACCTATCTACAGGTGCAAAACTTTCATCATAATCCATTCCTTCTTCTTGATTATATCCTTTAGCTACTAATATTTATTTATTTCTAGTTCATGTGCCTTGATCATCCTGTTTATTTCTAAAGACCCATTTGGTTCTGATTACTAGATAGTTATGTGGTCGTTTAACTAATTCTCAGACTTCATTTCTTTTGAACTGGTTTAACTCTTCTTGCATTGCTATCATCCAGCTTTCATCATCTAAAGATTCTTCTATAGTCTTGGGTTCTTGTTGGGATAGGAAGGCATATAATTCCACTAGGTTTCCTAAGTTTATTCTAGTTTGAATACCAGTATCTAAGTCACCTATCACAGTTTCTAAAGGGTGATTCTTTAGGGTTCTAGACTGTCTAGCCAAAACACTTATAGGTTCTTCAGTATCATGTTATTCTGAACTGGACTAAATTTCTTTTATATCATTTTAAAAATCATTCTTTAAGTTCTCAAGTATCATGTTATCATTAGAGACAGGTTCATCCATTTGATATGTCCTTTTCACAAAGGGATCAGATTCATCAAATTTAACATGAACTGATTCATCAACAATCCTTGAATTTTTATTATAGACTCTATAAGCTTTGGAGGTAGCAGAATATCCTAAAAAAATACCTTCATCTGATTTTGGATCAAACTTACCAAGATTATATTTGATGTTCAATATGTAGACCTTGCATCCAAAAACATTAAATTAATTTACTTTAGGTTTTTTGTTATTCCAGAGTTCATAGGGTATCTTTTTCAAAATAGGTCTAATTAAAACCCTATTAATTATATAGCAAGTTGTATTTACATCTTCTGCCCAAAAATATACAGGTAGGATATATTCATTTAACATAGTTATATCCATTTCTTGAATTGTTCTATTTCTTCTTTCTATAATCACATTCTGTTGAGGTGTTCTTGGTGCAGAGAAAGTATGTTTAATACTCATGTTTGAGAAAAAGGAATTAAATTCCGTATTCTCAAATTCTCCACCATGATCACTTCTCAATGAGATTGTATTAAATCCTTTTTCATTTTGAACAGATTTGCAGAAACATTCAAATAATGTAAAATCTCCATTTTTAAATTTCAAAAAGAAAATCCAAGTAAATCTAGAATAATCATAAACTAATACATAAAAATATAATTTACTAGCTAAGATTGATACTCATGAAGGTCCAAATAAATCCAAATGGATAAGTTCTAGAGGTTTAGTTTCAGAAACTTTATTAACAGATTTGAATGATGATTTGTGTTTCTTTCCAAGCCGGCATGCATCACATAATCTGTCAGTTTCAAATTTGAGACTAGGCAAATCAGAAAATATATGTCTCTTAGATAATTTATGTAAAACATATACATTGAAATGTGAAAGTCTCCTTTGCCTCATCCATGATTCACTTAATGTAGCAGTCAAGAAGTTTACTTGTTGTTTACGAAAGGAATTTAAATCCAAAGTATAGACATTATCAGTTCATGGTGCCTTAAATTTAAACAGTTTATCTTTAGAAACAGTACAACAATTGTTAGTAAAATCAACATTATATCCATAATCACAAAGTTAAGAGATACTTCTTAGGTTGTGTTTTAATCCTTGTACATAAAGTACATTGTTGATTGAGACTATTTTTGGATCTCCAACAGTTCCAATGCCAATGATTTTTCCATTGGAATTGTCACCAAATGTGACAAGTCCTCCTTCCTTTTGAGTGAGTGAAGAAAAGTTCAATGATTTTCCACTCATATGTCATGAGAATCCACTATCCATGTACCATATATCCTTTCTACTATGGTGGTATGCTACCTAAAAAGACATTCAAACAAATTACTTTGGTACCCATATTTTTTTGGGTCCATGGGTGTTAGCTAGCAATGATTTGGGTGTCCAGATTTGCTTAGTTCTTTTAAAATAACCTGAATCATTTAAGTCTTTTGAAACATAGTCTTTTTTAATACAACATATTTGAGGTTTTCTTAAGAATTTTTTTTAGCTATATGTACCTTTGTCCCACAAAAGATACAATTAACACTTTTAGAGGTAGGAACAAAATAATTTTTATATAGCTTAGGTTTTTCTCCTTTCCTGCCAATTCCAAATATCTCCTTTTTAATGACAGTTTTTCCAAGAATTTAATTTAATGAATTCTCTTTGTTTGTAAAAACCAATGCAGCCTGTTTTTAAGATTCTACTTCATCTTGCAATTTTTTATTCATGATTCAAAATTAATATAGTTAGTGTTAATAAAATTGTATTTATCAGTTAATTCCTTATATTGTTTCAGCATTGTATCACTTTCATCTGAAACAGCATTATGTATTTTTTAGTGAATTATGTTTCTTAAATAGTGAGTCATATCTTTCTTCAAGCATATTTCAGTAGGCTTAAAGTTTGTTATTTGTGTAGCTAGATTCATAAATTGATTCATTATTTGAGTTAGAGGAGTAATATGAGTGTACCTCATTGGTTTTTTCCATGAAACACATGTTTTCTTTTAGATTTAATTCATATATATTTAAGCTTGATTCAGGAGAGCTACTAGAGTCTTCAGATACACTCCAAGTGGATTTTATGGCTTTCTTGTCTTTTTTCTCATAGTAATTTCTTTTGAAAAATTTCTTCTTCTTTGCATCTTTTAATTGTGGAAAAGTTGGTCTGATATGCCCCATCTTCTTGCATTAATAGCATCTTACTTCCTTTTTATCTCTCTTAAAGGATTTTTTGATGTCTCTTTTCTTGCTGTAGAATTTTCTATATTTTTTGGGTAGCTGAGCCAGTTCTTCATCTGATTTTGATGAATCAGAGCTCTATGATTTAGCTTTGACTTCTCTGCTTTTCATCTTTCTGCTTCTACTCTATGATGATGCTTTTAGAGAAGTATCTTCTTTTTTGATAAGCACTTTATGTTCATTAGTTTCATCATCCATCTCAGCTTCACACATCATTAATGTTCCAATTAGTTCTCTCATGGTTAAATCATTGATAGGTGTCGACCGTCTGATTGCTACAGAGATTTCATTCCATTTTGTAGGCAACACTCTCAATATTTTTAAAGCTTGATCAGCTTGCTTAATGGGATCTCCCAAGGCAGTTATGTTATTGAAAATATCTGTCAATCTTCCATTAATTTGAGTAATACTCTCACATTAAACCATTCTGAATGTACCAAATTTAAGATTAGAAGTTTCATATCATATTTCCCTAATATTGGTAGTTCCTACATAATAAACAACAATAGTTTAACACATATCATATGTTATTGGGCATTGAGATACTATGTTAGAATCATCAGGTCCTAGACCATATATAATTTCATTCATTTCTTTTGAATTCATATCATAATCTGCCTCAGTAGCTGCACTCCATGTTTTAGGTTTTTCTGGTATTTCATATGGAGTTATAATCTTAGAATAGACTTTGTATCCAAGATTTTTCATATAGATAATCATTCGAGACTTCCCGCATCCATAATTTTCTCCATTGAAGTACGGTGCTCTGACCATAGACATTCCTTGTATTGTATCATTCATGATGCTCTGTTGTATAATATTTAAATGCTTCTAGCTTTCTAATTCTCTATCAGAAGCTCCACATTTGATACCAATTTTTGGATCTTGAATATAAAGATTATACACAAGTGGGGGTGAATTGTGTCTTTTAGAATTTTCATTAACTCTTCGATTGAACATGTTCTGTCCTCTATGCTTTATCACATTTGATCATGCAGTGGAATAAGTAAAATCAGGGAAACATAGATGTATAGTGGTTTGGGGAATAGAAGGCCCCTAGTCCACTCCACCAATGCTCATCTCCACGAGCTTGGTGATTTTCACTATCTGGACCTAATTTCAATAGACCGGTTCACAACTGAGTACAGGCAGTTGACACCTTTAAAATACAAGGAAAAACAAAGCCTTATGGTTTAAACACGAACCTACAAAGCTTATTAAGAGAAGCTGGTTACTCAAGAATGGAATGAAAATATTTTCATATTTTGAAAATATTTTCCAGATGTTCTTCACAATTGCAGCAGCATGAAATTGACAGCAGATGGATCGGCGTCTCTAGAAATATTTATTTTCAAGTCGAAGCAGTTCTGAGTCGATCTGGTTGCAGTAGATATAGAGATATAATTCACAACTTTAGAAATAGTAGATCCATAGTATATATTTTATGTAGAACAAGTGAATCTTCTATCTACTTCATTCTTCTTCTTAAAATAAACAGAGCTTTGATGCTCCTCTTAAATCAGCAGAATGGAGTGATTTTTGCAGTCTCTGTTTTCCACCTTTAAATAATTGATTGATCACCACACACATGTTCCTGATGATTCAGAGAAAACTTATATATTAAATAATAACATATTCACTTCACATTTAGATCCATAAAATTCGCCTTCTAATTCGCGATATTCAAAAATTTGAATTTACAGAGATGTCGTAACTTCCCTGAAGACTCGGCATAAAAAACTCTTTTTAATTCGATCTTTAATCCATTGATAAAACGGCTTTGAATTAGTCAAAGTTGTATTTTAAAATTGACATTAAATCTGGCTTGAAATCTGCCTAACAATCAGCTTGCTGGCCATTGCATAAAAAAATATTCTTTCAAACTTTCCAACGCCAAATGTAAGGTTGATGATGTGGCCTCCAAACGTATGGTTGATGACATAGTCTTCAAACGTAAGGTCACAATGTAAGGTTGACAATGTATGGTTGAACTTAAATGTAGGGTTTATGATACTTTTTTAATACGTAAGGTTGATCATAAACGTAGGGTTGATCATCCATACCTAAAACAGATTCCGACTAAGTAGCGCATGAACAGTGTTTCCAGAACACGCTAAATACGAATACTTTAACAATAAATTCCCGTAATTTCAAGAGTAAAATAATTTGATAAATTCCTGAAAAGTACTAAATAAAATCATTAGAAAATAATTTAGGGTATTTGTGAGCATTAAAATTATCATAAAGAGATAGATTATTATTTTCAACAATCTCCCCCTTTAAATAAGATTATTATATATTGTTCAAAATAATACGTTTCTCAACACCTTGTTTCATCGGGCATATGTTTCGTATGTTATCAAATCGGTAAAGGAATTTAAAATTTCAATTTTGACTCATTGGGTTTTATGAAAACTTCATTGATTATTTTATTCCCAGATTATGTGTGAAATCACTATTTATTTACATATGTAGTAATTTTCACTCCCCATTATGTGGATATACTTTTGATAAAAATAATCACCCCATTGATAAATTCTCAAGTCATCAATATGAACTTGATAAGAGTAGTTTTAACTCAATTTCTATTCATTGAGTTAATCATCCAAGTCATTGGTGTTGTTTTTACAAGAATATGTGTGATTGTCCTCTGATTTATTTACACTGAATATCCAATCATATTGAGTGTATTTATATTTTTCACACATAATTATGTTATTTATTTATCCTTAACCTAAGGATAATGTCTTTATAAAGGATTTCATCTCAACTTACATTCGATTTATAATTCTTTGTTGTTTTGCACCAATTTACATTTATATAGTGTATATAATTTACAATGAAAGAGTTTATCATGAATCCCATTATTCTCATGATATTATAATGTTTTGATTACATAAATTATTTTTATTCAAGCTTCACTAATTTTGTTAGGAACTCTAACTAAAACATCATTTTAAATGTTCTAAATATTTATCCTTCTAAATAATTCTCATTAAAGTCCATGTTTTAAAAATGGTTTTAAGGATTTTTATAAATTTAAATAAATATTTTAAAATTAAAATTCTTTTTTAAAGTTTCAAAGTGCTATGGGACACTTTGATTCCAAAATCTATTTTAAACGGATTTTTGATAAATTTTGAGACTTTTAAATGTTTTGAAAAAAGGGGATTTTTCGCTCAAATAGTTTAAATGATTATTTTCACCTATGTCAATATCATTCATTATTCTCAATTGAGGATAATTTATTATAATAAAATATTTCATATTTTATTTAATGAGTTTAGTTTGACTGTCTATGTGCTATTTTTATACCATTCATGATTTGTGATCAATATATTAACATTTTGTATGCTAGTTTTAATACAAAGGATTAGATTGGGTTTTAACCTTTTCATATGAGGAATTCATTAATAGATTAAGTGATGGATGGAACCTACAGTAGCTCCTCGATGCATCAGTAGGTCTCATGAGACAAACTAGTGTCTTGGCACAAGGCTTTGGAAAATTCTTATTTGTAGTTTTGGCAAGAGGCCTTGACTATGTGGTTATGATGTCCGGAATTATGCATTCCATCATTATGAAATTAGCTACTGATTTTAAATTTTATTATTCAACTAGTAGAATGTCCATTTGAATAATTAAATGGAATTATTTAATTTATATTTTCTATATTATGTTAAACTTTATGTTTAAAATTCTTGTATTTTAATCTAATACATTCTCGTAAATTTTTATGATATTTATGATAGTTTCCACTATATTATTAACCTTACTGAGCATCTGAGCTCACCCCTTTATTATGTTTTTTTCCTTGATGTAAAGAAATACACTTTGACTGACCTGCATGAATAGGCTAGGTGATATAAGAGTGTTCCAAGGAAGAACAATATTTTATTCATTTAATAATCTAATGTAAAACTTATGTATGTATCTAGTACTTCAAAGGCTTCTAAACTAATCTGTATTTTGAGACTTGATCTATTGTGATCCTGCCAATGTTATGTAATAATGAACAGACTCTGGGTAACTAGGGTCAGGGCATTACTATTAGTATTAGAAAAAGTTTAGTATAAACCATGGAAGATAGGTTAAGAAAAACTCTGATTAGTAAACACTATCCTATAATAGAATTTGAGGATTATTGTTGAAGAACATCCAAAACATTTAATTATTTAAATATTATGTGATTTTTATGAGAATTACATCCATGTCGGGATATGAGTAGGTAGATCCGGCTCTGAAAAAGATATACCTAGAAGTGAAAACATAGACAAGGAGTTTTGGTCTTGACCTGGGGTATCCTGGTACATGACAATGGGTCTTGTTACACTATTGGTTACTACACTCTAGGGGGATATGATTAGGATAATTCACATTTTATATACAATCTTATTTGATGGATTATAATATAAGATGAGAATAAATAACCTTGGTTAATCCAAATGTGTTGTAGATTGAAATCAAGGTCTCATGATATTCTCTAAATGATTTTATGACTCACATTATGCTTTCTTGTGTTAGTCAATGGCTGGATTTCAAGGAATTCATAGTAACATTGAACATTATGTACAAGGTGGGCACAATTATAGAAATCAGCAACAAAATAGAATGTTGATAGGTGTAAAATATATTTTGTTCATGTCACAACAATTTTCCAAAAATATGATCAACAATATATACACCAACCAACTCCCAAAATCAACAAATTAGAGAAAGGTGGACAATGATAATACCACCAGCAGTGGAAATAATGGAGAAAAGAAAGATCAATTTCCATCACGCCAGAAATGTGGAAGGAGACACCCAAGAAAGTTTCTCAATGGAACAAATTAATGCTTTATGTGTGGGAAATAAAGATATAATGTAAAGAATTTCCAAGGAAAATGAAGAGTACTATAGGGGAAAAAAATGAACCTATGAGTCCAATTACATCCATTTTCCGTAAATGTAAGGGACCTTATCATTAACCAAGTCAATGCCCTATTCTATAGGATAACCTTTAAGTCAAGAAAGAACCTATGTGGAAATAAAAGGATGGAGAAATGTTTAAAATTATGGGATTAATTTTGAATTCTATTATCTTGAATGTGTAACTGTTCTATTTGTTACGTAAAAATGTTTTTTGAGGAAGAATTATCGTTTCTTTTGTGGATATAGTTATAATTAACCATTTGGTTCTTTTATAATCCTTGAATTTAAGGCAATTACACATTATTGATTTTTGGGATGAAATTGATAGGTGTGAGATAATATTTGTGGTAAAATTATTTTATGGTGAATTTGACGAATTTATCTCATTTTGGGAATGTTATAAAATATAGTTTTTGAAAAAGGAAAATACACAGACCGTGTGACAACCCATCACATCATACAAAGCTGTGGGAATCAAACCCACAACCAGAGTGCAATTGAGATTTATCACATACCACGGGACTATGTGAATTCCCTATATAGGGTGAAAAATTATTTTTAGTTAAATGATTTTATTGATCAATAATAAGTTGATTTCTGATCTTATGTCTTATCAAATTTATATCCTGAGTATAGAAAAATGATTTGGTAATTAAGTGATAAATTTTATTTCAGATGACGTAAGCTCTGTTGGAAACACTATATGCCTAAGGAAAATAGAATACAATTGAATTTTATTTGAGGTGTAATGATGGATTTTTTTTATTTTGGAAGATTTTATGTTTTTTATATAGAGATTCTGGCTATTAAAGTAAACGATTAACCTATCATTGAGAATATGTGATTTGGTTGATTACACTTCTGTATGAGACTTTAAGATTATTTGATGCAATTTGGAAATAAATGTTAATATTTAATATGAAAGTCTATGTGATTAAATTCTTCTGATTTTTGGGTTTCAATCTTAGTCTGAAATATATTGAAGGATTGTAATGAAAACTGTTTATTGAATGGTCTTTATTGAACTTTGTGTATTATTTATTCAATTTTGGAAATTAAGATTAGTATTTCTTTCTATAAAGGATTATCCATTTTTGGAATCATCTAATCTTGTACTAACCTTTTGGTTTGGGTTAATCTCTAATTATAAAGGAAATATATAGTTCATACTTTGTGGATTATTTTATTCTCTAGAAGTTGAATCTAGAACTTCAGGTGTGACCAAGTTATCTTGAATACTCATCGTTTGGAGAAAAGTTTAGTTAGTGGTAGAAATTTATTAAAGGATGAAACTCTGAATAAAATTTAACTATATCTATTTATGTTCTTATTCAATCTCATAAATAAATTCCTCAACTTTAAAAATGGAACTTAAAATAAAAAATGTTGTCTGTTTAATTTTCCTACTGGGAAACTAATGATCATTTTACTGATCACAAGTTTGTGGTTTTCTTATTGTTATATTTCTCTTGATCATGTTTTCTATCACTATCCATCATAACTTCACACGTAGTTTATATTAAGTATCCTTGTTTTCCTACATGGAATCCTAGTATGGGTTATCTCGGGTGACCTTTGTACTTCTATTTCTTTCTTTTAATGTGATAGTTATATTGACTCTTTTTCTGATGTGGAAGGTTTAATGAAGTTCCCAAGCCCAATTTTAAAATTACAAGGACCCAATTTACAAAAGTTGAGAAGAATTAAACACCCCAATATTTCATATTAAGTTTTTTTCTTGAAAATAATTCAATATCTTGTGCTACACGCAACAGTGAGCTCGAGTGCACAATGACTTACCAAATGTTCCGTTCAAAAAAAAAAGGTTATAAATAGTACTAACTACATTTTAAATTTTATATACTCCATATAATTTTAACATCCATATTATGTGTTTCTTATAAATAATATAAGAACAAATTCAATTTTATAGATAAAAGAAGTATTTTTCAAAAAATGAAATTTACCGCCTTTTAATGGAGAAATATTTTATAGTCGAATATTTGACACTTTTATATATTCAATATCATGAAATAAAATTCTTCTTTTGAAGAGGCACATAAAATTTTATTTTTGATAAATGTTCGGTGCTTTTCTGATAACATTCATGTTTTTTTATGAATAGTGAAAAATACTAAATTTTAAGTAATTTTGTTTAATCCAAATAATTTATTTTATAGTATTATATATTTCAATGGTTTTTATGTATAATTAGATTATATTTTTATCATTTAATGTACTGTTTTTCATTGTATGTAATTTTAAATTTAAATTGGACATAAACACATATCAATGTTAAGATAGTTTTAACTTCTCTAAAACTCGCTTTCTGGTTTTGAAAATGGGCATATTTTTTAAATTAATAAATAAAACTTCTATATTTTTAATTTTTTGAAATCAAAATAATTTATTAATTTTAAATTTCATAATTAACTTAGAGTAAAATTTTGGAATTTTTTTGAAGACTTTCGATTTTTGATGAATAGTGAAAAGCACTACGTTATTGATCAAAACTGACTTTTTATTTAAATAAATATTTATTTTATTTAAATTTATTTTATGTCAAAATAGATCCATAATATATATTTAAAATCAACTTAATTAATTGGAGTCATTTTATAATAAGATTAAATGTATAAAATTTTATGGAACTTTTTACCGTCTTTTACCCACCATCTAGACACATTTGACAATTTTCATAAAACGTAATTTTACAGCTTTTGTGGATTGAATTTCAATAATATGAGAGTTGCAGTTGACATCAGTAAGTAATATGTGGTTCAATAAGATGAAAATAATTTTTAGTGAATAGTAACATTTGAATTTTATATTCCACGGTTAACTGTAAATAGGTATTTTAAGGGTAAAAATTATATTATAATTACCCTAACACATTTTCTAATTCTATTAGATAAGTTTATTTTGACCAAAAGAAACCTTAGGAATAAAATATGATCCTTTTGGTCCACTAGGATTAGATTAAGACATTTATTATTATTTTATTTTAAGAAGAGTTAAAAGAGTTAAATTCAAAGTTTAAAAACAAAAACATTTTTAATATAGGGTTATACCTAAGATAAATTAGACTATAAATATTTATTATAAATCTAAAAATATTTCATATATAGTGGTATTTTAGTTATAATTTTTACACATTAAATAATTAAATTTATTTATGACATAATGATGATGTAGTAATTACCTTATTAATGATTGATTGAAATAAATTATATTATAAATATCCTAATAAAGGTAAATTGATACTTAGGAAGAATTAAACTAATTATTTAGGTAAATATGTCATGTTAGGGTTTATTAAAAAAAATTCAATGTGAGAAATCTTTTATGACTTTCACAAAAACAAAATATCAAATAGTGTCAACATTGACAAAAATGTATTTTAAAAAAAATACTATATTATTAATTGATATAATATTCCTAAAAATATAATATTTGGCCAAAGGACATAGATAAGGTTATATATATCAATAATGAACCACTTTGGGCTCACTTTTATTTTTTTAGTATGTTTTTAACCATTTATTATAATAATACAAGAATACATGGTAAAAGTTAAACTATTTAACTAAGAGTTAAATCTAAAGGTTAAGGTTAATATGGTGACCTAACCGTTCCAAACCCGATTGTTTGAGATTTTTTTGACCCATCCCAACATTATCATCAAAATAAATCAATTTGGATCCAATATTAACAGATACTGAATTTATAATAAAACATATTTCAAGGTTTTCCTAAAGTGACCCTCACCTCTCTTCTAAAAGGGTACTTCCACTTCTGTTGATTTCACACCTCCAAAGCCCTTTATATTAGACAAACCCTAACCAAATATCCTCCCAACTACTTTTACTACATCCTAGAGTCCTTCCTTGGATCATAAATCCAATTTATGGATCCCTTTGATCAAATCAAAAGGAAGCACCCACAGAAGAGGAAATAATTCCATCAACTCTTTCAAAGTTATCTTCCTCTTCCACTTACTATTTCTTTGTTGTATCCATACCAAAATAATAACTCCAGAAACTTCTATATACTGTTATGTTAATATAAATATTTTACAACCATATTCATTATTCTATTCATCCTAAGAAGGACAATGTCACCATACCTGTGTACGTACGGCTAGCCGTCTCCACGTCGTAGTGTAGTTTTTATTCAACACTTCATTTTTGGGATGGGTATAATAATGATGTATAATTTATGTAAATAATAAATATAAAATGTTAATGATTATGAATATATAACATAAAATCCAATTATATACGATCTCACCTTTAATTGAACGATATTGTCACTCCTGCTTAGGTACGGCTTACTGTCTCCATAAAGGCAATGAGATTCATTCCCCATCATAACAATTCAAGAATAATTTTATCATTATGATTACAAATAATGTCGGAGAACTTAATATAACTATATATATTAATCAAATACATCCTATCCATAACAATCATGACATACATAACAAAACATATAAAGGAAAATTAATCAGTTAACACCTAAAATAATGATACTACAAAAATATTATTAAGAAATAAATATTATAAGATAATATATGATATAATATTTATGTATGTGGTTCTTTAATAATTTAATAACAATTATTTAACTATTATACAAGAGGTTAACTCACCCTTGACTAAGGAAATGTAAAAGGTAAGGGGTTTTCATCTAACTTTTATTCTCGTGAGATTCATGCTATATTTTCAACTATTACCTTTGGTGTGGTGTATGTACATCCCATGATTGTATTATTTGTGTAGTATAATTTAATTTATGGTTATTTAAATCATCATTTTATGATCCATATTTTATGGGTTTGTTTAGTAAGATACCAAATTGGTAAGGGAATTTCAAATTTCAATTTCCACGCAATGGAATTTATGCAAACTACATTGATTATTTTACACTAGGATTATGTGTGAAATCAATATTTATTTACTTGTGTAGTATTTTCCACTCCCATTTGTGTGGATATACTTTTGATACACATAATCAGTCCATTGATAAATTCTCAAGTCATCGATATGAACCTGAAAAGAGTTATTTTAACACAATTTCTATTCATTGAGTTAAACATCTAAGTCATTGGTATTGTTTTCACAAGAATATGTGTGAATATCCTCTAATTGATTTAACCTAAATATCGAATCATTTTGAGTGTATTTATATTTTTCACACATAATTATTTCGTTGATTTATCCTTAACATAAGGATACAGTCTTTATAAGTGATTTCATCTAAACTTACATTCCATTGAGACTTCTTTGTTGTTATGCACAAATCCATTTTTTATGGTGTATATACTGTTATTTGAAATAGTATATCATGAATCCCTTTATTTTCATGATATTATAATGTTTTTATTACCTCAATTATTTTTATTCAAGAAGCAATCATTTTATTAGGAAATCTAACTAAAATATAATTTTAAAAGCCTAAAAGATTTATAAAATTTACTATTGATATTACATGTGATTGTTCGAATAGTAGATTATCCATGTGAATAAGTAAATGGAATTATTTGATTTATATTTTCCATATTATGCTTAAGTTTATGTTTAAAAGGATTGTGTTTTAGTCTTATACATTCCCTTAAACTTTAAGAATTATTTATGATAGTTTCTGCTATATTTTTATCCTTACGAAGCATATTAGCTCACCCCTTTCTTATTTTTATTTGTCCCATGATGTGATGATGTATATTATGACTGACATACAAGAATATGCTAAGGAATATAAGTGTGTTCAAAAGAGACACAATATTTTTTCATTTAATAATGTAATGTAAAACTTATGTATGTATCTAGTACTTCTATATATACTAAAATAAATGGTCTTTCCAGACTTAATCTACTATGATAATGCCAATGTTATGTAATAATTCGCTAACTCTGGGTAACTAGGGTTGGGGTATTATAGTTGGTATCAGAAAAGTTTGGTACAAATCATGGAATCTATATTTAGAAAAACTCTTATCATAAAAAACTATCGTAATATATACTTTTAGGATTAGTATAGTATAACTTCCATAAAATTTTGTAATTTAAACATTATGTGGGTTGTCCATGAAATACATTGTTGTCTGGATATGAGCATGTAGTGGAAGCTCTGGAAAAGATGTACCTATGAGTGAAAACTCCAACAATGAGTTTTAGGCTTGACTTGGGGTATCCTGGGACACAACAAAGGGCCTTGCTACACTCTTGGTTACAACACTTCCAGTGGATATACATAGGATAATTCAAATATTCTTCACAAACCGATTTAAAGGATTTTAATATAAGATGATAAAAAATAACCTTGGTTAATAATAAGGTGTTTTAGATTTAAAATAAGGTGTCATGATATTCTCTAAATTATTTTATGAATTACACTATGCTTTCTTGTGTTAGTAAATGGCTGGGTTCCAAAGAAGTCATAGTAACATTGAACATGATGTACAAGGTGGGAGAAATGATGGAAATGGGAAACAAAATGGAATCTTGATAGGAGTAAAATATATTGTGTTGATGCCAATGTAGGTTTCCAAATATATGATCAACAATATATACATTAACCAACTCCCAAAATCAATAAAGAATAGAAAGGTGGAGAATGATAAGAGCTCCAGCATTGGAAACCATGGAGAAAAGAAAGATCAATTTCAATCATGACACAAATGTGGAAGGAGACTCCTAGGAAAGTATCTTAATGGAACAATGAAATTATTTATGTGTGGGAAAGAAGGAAATAATGTAAATAATTTCCATGAAAAAAATGAAGAGTACTATGGAAGAAAGTAAAAATGGTCTTAATAATCCAATTACAGTCATTTGCTGTAAATTTAAGGGACCTTGGAATTACCCAAGTCAATTTTTTATTCTATAGGATAACCTCTAAGTCAAGCAATAACATATGTGGAAATAAATGGAAGGATAAATGATTAAAAGTATGGGATTTCTTTGGAAGACATTTCTGTTGCATGTGTAACCATGTAGTTTGTTATGTGAAAATGATATTTGAGGATAAATTATCTTTTCTTCTGAGGATATAATTATAAATAACCATTTGGGTATATATGATCCTGGAATTTGAGGCAATTACATGTTATTAATATTTGGGATAAAAATGTGAGGTATGAAATAACATTTTTAGTTAAATTATGTTTTGGTTATTTTAAGGAATTTATCTCATTATGAGAATGTTATAAAATATAGTTCATGAAAAATAACAACACGTAGATCGTGTGACAACCTGTTGTGTCGGAAAAAGTTGCGGGAACCGAACCCACAACAAGATATCAATTGGGATTTATCACTACAACTAGACTATGTTAACTCCTTGTTTTGTGTGACTAATTCATTTTAGTTAAATGATTTTATTGATCAATAATAATTTGATTCGGGATCTTATGCCTTATAAAATGGATATACTTAGTATATGAAAATGATTTTGTGATTAAGTGATAAATGTTATTTTAGATGATGTACACTTTTTTGGGAACACTATATGCCTATGTAAAATAGAATACTATGGAATTTCATTTAGGAAGTAATGATGGATTTTTTTATTTTGGAAGAATATTTGTTTTCTTATAAAGATTTTTAAGTTATTAATGGAAATTATTAACCTATCATAGAGAATATGTGATTTGGTTAATTAAACTTTTGTACGAGACTTTAAGAGTAGTTGATGTTATTTGGAAATAAATTATATGATTTAAGATGAAATATTATGTGATTAAATTTTTCTGCGTTTTGGGATTCAATCTTAGTTGGTATTATATTGAATCATTTTAAGTACAATTGTTTATTGAATGGTGTTTATTGAACTATGGGTATTGTTTGTTCAATTTTGGAAATTAATATTAGTATTTCTTTTGAAAAGGGATTATCCATTTTGGTGATCATTTGATCCCATACTAACCATTTTGTTTTGGTTAATCTCTAAAGACCATGAAAATATATAGTTAATCCTTTGTGAATTATGTGATTCTCTAGAAGTTAATTCTAGCTCTTCAGGTGTGACCAAATCATCTTTATTACTCATCGTTTTGAGAAAAGATGAGTTATTGGTAGAAATGTATTAAAGGATGAAACTATACCTAAAATCTAAGAATATATATTTATGTTCTTATTCATTCTCATTAATAAATTCCTCAACATTTTGAAATGGAACTTAAAACAAAAAAATGTTGTTCATTTAATTTTCCTATTGGGAGACTAATTACTGTTTAACCCATCACAAATTTTTTGTTTTATTATTGTTATCTTTCTTGTGATCATGTTTTTATCACTCTCCATCTGAACATAAAACTTATTTTATCTTCCATATCCATGTTTTCCAACATGGAATCCTAGTATGGCTTTTCTCGGGTGACCTTTCTTACATCTCCTTCTTTATTTTAAACTAATAGTTTTATTAACTCTTTTTCCAATGGGGGGCTTTCAAAAAAGTTACCAAGCCCAATTTTAAAATTGTGAGGATGCAATTTTGAAAAGGGGGGAATAATTTAACACCCCGAGATTTAATATTATGTTATTTTCTTGAAAATAATTTAATAGCAAGCGCTACACGCTATACCCAGTTCAAGTGAACCATGGCTTACCAAACGTGTCGTTCAAAAAAACATTAATGAATTGTATTAACTATATTTTGAATTTTATCTTCTTGATATAATTTTAATATCCATATTTTGTGTTTCTTAGACAAAATATAAGAACAAATTAAATTTTTTTAGATAAAATAAGTACTTTCCAAAAAAATCAATTTTAATGCCTTTTAAAGGCAAACCATTTTTAAATCTTATATTTGACACTTTTTTTGAGAAAAAACTGGTTTCATTACTAACGGTTATCAGTAGACGTACAAATGCAAATCCATGAAGGAAAATTGTCTAGCCAGGGCTAGTTGGCCTCAAAGGGGCCTGATGTTGCCAACTGGTTGGCTATATTGTTGCCTTCTCTTTTGGTAAAGGAGAAGGTGCATAATGAAAAGAATTGGTAGAGCAAGAGAATTCTCCTGATAATGAGGCCAAAAGACTGGAGTCCGCCGTTGTTGTGGTTAATGGAATCGATCACGGTGAGGCAGTCAGATTCAATGAAAATATCAACCCACCCACGTTCCAAAGCCAGCATCAAAGCTGCCAGGATGGCTTTATCCTCAAAAACAACAGGTTCCCAAAAGGCATGATGTGATTCATACTTTGCTGCGGTGATTTTCCCCAGATGATTTCGGGCCAAGAGACCGAGGGAGACAAGTCCATCCTTTGGGAGAGACACGTCCACGTTGATCATAAGAACACCTTCCATTGGGGGGTTCCAATGAGGGGGGAAGGAGGAGGGAGCATCAGGCATTTGATTTCCATTGTGGTGATTCCATCCCTCGATCCATGAGGTGGCCCGATCTATCCAGAATTTAGGAGGTTTATGCCTATGGTGGAAAACAGCATTGTTACGCCATACCCAGATGATCTAGGACAGGGTGCATAATGACCCTACTTTAGCCGCTGAGAGAGAGAAGCACCATCGCACTAGAAGAGTGGGGAGGTCAGAAGCCATATCTAGTGATGAATCTGGGGTTGGGTCCCATTTATTCCAGATTTCCTTAGCTTCCAGGCAGTGAAGGATGGCATTCAAGGGGGGTCTCTGAGATGTTCGGGCAAAACGGGTAGAAAGCAGCATTGGACATATGTCGGTACGTGAGAAGGCTCATTGTTGGGAGGGTGCCTGTGCAGACCTGCCACCAAAAGTGTAATATTTTTGGGGGGACATTGAGCTTCCAAATCGATTTCCATGGTCCCTCGTTCCTGTTGGTTAGGCGGTGTCCAAGAGCAAGCATGTATCCGGATCTCACCGTGTATTCACCCGATTTGTCATTGCACCAGAAGAGATGGTCAGGGCCTGCGTCAGGGACCCAGTGGATTCTTAGGATAATTCTTTAGTCTCTTTCGTTAAACCACTCAAAAATCAAATCCACACACCACCTCGTTTCTTGGTCGGAATTGAGGCTTTTGATGGTGGCGTCTTGAAAGCCTGGTTATGCGTGGGATGTAGCCCACATAACTACCGTATCAATCATCCATGGGTCAGAACATATGTTGACAGATGATCCATCCCCAATCCTCCATCACAGTCCTTTTTTCAGGAGATTTTGGGCCCCCCAAATGCTTCTCCAAAGGAAGCCAGGATGCGGGCCACGTGAGGAAACCTGGAAGTCAGTGTGGGGAAAGTACTTAGCTCGTAAAACCTGCGCACAAAGGGATGATGGATGATTAATAAGGTGCCATATTTTCTTGTCCAAGAGTGCGTCGTTAAAGAGCATATGATTCTGGAATCCCATCCCTCCCTCAAACTTGGGGATGCAATGTTTCTCCCAGGCCATTCAGTGGGGTCTGTTTCTTCCATCATTTTTCCCCACTAGAAGTTGGTCGTGCGTGTATGGATATGGTTGACGATGGCCGCCGATATCTTAAACATGGACATAAAATATCTTGGGATATACTGGATGACAACTTTAATGAGGGTCTCTTTTCTTGCTATTGAGAATCTTTTTGGGGTCTAGCCTTGAATTTTCTTCTCAATCCTGTCCACAAGAGATGTGAAAATTTCTTTTTTAGACCAGCCAATTATCGTGGGAAGCTCAAGAAACTTTTGGTGTTTTCAACCATATGTATGCCAACTGTTTCACAGAGTTCATCTCTCTTGGGGTGAGGCACCCCTGCACTGAAGGAGATTTCTGATTTTCTATGATTGATTGATTGTCCAGACGCCCTCTCGTACTAGTGGATCGCATGGCTGATCACCTGACATTCATTAATACTTTCTCTGGAGAAAAGGAGGCAGTCGTCTATGAAACAGAGGTGCGACGCTGGTGGGATTACGCGACAGACATTTTCCCCATGAATAGTTTAAGCGGATGCGGCCCAAGATAAAAGATTAGAAAAGACATCAGCCACCAAAATGAAGAGAAATGGGGAGTGGGGATCTCCCTGACGCAGGCCGCAGGATGGAAGAAATCCTCGAGTGAGCTCCCCATTGACCTGTATTCTGAAAGAGATGGTCGAGATGCATTGCATTATTATATCTTTCCACTTAGTGCAGAAACCCATTTTCAACATCACATTTTTCAGGAAGTTCCATTCCACTTTATCGTAAGCCTTGGTCATATCCAGCTTCCAGGCCATGGTTCCTCTTTTCGCATTGGTGCATGTTTTCATAGAGTGAAACACTTCATGGGCCACAATTTCATTATCAGTTATCGGCCTCTTTTCCATGAAGGCACTCTGGTTTTCCGAGATAATATCAGGCAACCACGGTCATAGCCGATTAACAAGGATCTTCTAGAAGATCTTGTACATGACATTGCATAGGATGATAGGCCTAAAATCAGGGGCCATTTGGGGCTTCTTATTTTTGGGAATGAGGAAGAGGAAAGTTTCATTGATGGCGGAAATACTTTTTTTCCCGACCCATATATTCCTTATCATTTTTCATATGTCGGGACCGATGATGTGCCAGTATTGCTTAAAGAAAAGGGCGTGGAATTCGTCCGGTCCTGGGGCCTTAGTGGGGTGAATCTGTTTCAGAGCTAGGCTTATCTCTTCATCTGACACATCTTTGGAGAGATGCTGATTGATCTCCTCAGTGATCACTAGTCAGATACATTCCTCCACTTCAGCTGCAATGGAAGGAGTTCCTGAATTGAAGAGGTTCCGGAAGTAACATGTCAAAGCTTCTGAATTCCCTTAGTATGAAAGACTTTGCTTCCATATGATTGTGAGATGCAATTGATAAAATTTTTTACGGTGCCTGGTTGATGATGTCTGGTGAAAATACCGGGTATTGGCATCCCCTTCTGAGATGTGGGTATCCCGCGCCCGCATAGCCTAGAATCTTTCCTTCACGCACAGGGTCGCGTCCAGCTCTCTTTGAGTGGATCCAATCATGTCAATAGTGCAACTGCATGGGGGTTTCTTGAGTAGGTTATGAAGTTTCTTTTTGAGGAAAGCACAGTGCCTCTCAGGATGACTGAATTTCTTGTTACTCCAAGAACTCAGATCTGATGCGAACTTTTTGAGATTGAGGCCAATATCTTCGTGAGTGATATTCCATCTTGATCTTAATACATATTCGCATTCCCAGTCCTTTAACCAGAAACATTCAATTCTGAGGGGTCTACAAGGTTGTTTGATGCATTCACCTTGAGTACAGTCAATAAAAATTGTGCAGTGGTCTGAACAGTTGAGCGTCATGTGGACGATGTGGAACATGTTGAAGAGATTTATCCAATCTGTTGATCCTAGAAATCTATCAAGTCGCTCGGCGACGCATGTGTCAATCGTATTACCTCGGAACCATGTGAAGGGATTACCACTGTATCCCAAATCGACTAGGTCCTCCCTTGGGACCGCATCCTTGATATTTTCCATCGAAGTAGTGTGTAAGACATTTCCACCTCTTTTTTCCTTATGGAACATAATCTCATTGAAGTTTCCAACGAATATAATAGGGATTGGAAGCTCATGATGAATTTTGCAGAGGAGATCCCAAGATTTATCCTTCTCATTATGGGCCGACCAACCATAGAGTCCCACAAAGGTCCATGGCGAGGTGTGGTCCGCCTGAACAGTCGCAGCCACGTGGTGTGAGGAGGAAGACAAGATCCTGACGTTGAGATGATCCTTCCATAGGAGACAGAGTCCCCCAGAGTGGCCTTGTCTGGAGACCAGGAGACAGCCTTGAAAGCCACATTTTTGAGCAATGCTACTGGTGTCCTTGTTTTCCAAAATGGTTTCAGACAAGAAAACCATATCGGGGCGACTTTTGGCGCAATTGTGATGGAGAATGCGAACCTTTCGTGGGTTTCTAATCCCGTGACAGTTCCAGCATAGGACAATCATTGATTTAGGCAAGGCTGGGTCTCACCCGCCTCCGCCTATGAGTTCTCAGTACCTATTATTCCACCCGTCGTTTTTCCTCTCTTTTGGGAGTTCCCCATTGGCTGGAATGTTTCAATTTGTATTTTCTGATCCCCATGTTTCGAGTCCCCAATATTACCAGCACTTACATCGCGTTTCACCCTTTTCCATGTTCGACGGGTGATTGGGCCTGGTGGTGAAGTTCCAGACTTTCCATCTTTATCCTTTGTTAGGATGTCAACCAAGTTCATTTCTGGGTCAGGGATGGGATCTGGTGGTTCAGCGTGCATCTGAATTGACCTCACACTTTGTTCTGCAGGATCTTTTGGTGTGTTTCTTGGCTCAATAAGTGTTGAGGCTGTGTTCTTCAGGGGGTGTGTATAAATGTTGTTAATCATCTGATTGGTTGAGCTCTCTTTAGGGAACTCTGGCGGTCCAAGCCTAATGATCGTTCCATGTTCGGTTCCCACCTGACTTGTGTGGGCCACCTTGAGACGATCACGATCATTCTATTTTTACGCCTTAGGAATGAAGGCATATCTGGTAATTTTGGCCTCGAGCCATGGGCCATAATGAAGAATGATATTACCTAATCCCTCCCCTGGCTTTGATCCACACGATCTTTCTATATGGATGAGAAATCCACAGAAGAAGAAGAAAATTGGGAGTTTCATGAATTCGAATGAGATCCAGTTGTCTGCATCATCGATTTTCAAAAACATGCCCCTCATCAGTGGATCCGACACTTCAATTCTAGCTCTGATCTGAACATCGGGTCCCCATTGGATAGGGTCCGAGCAATCCCATTAAATGAATTGGCCAATGTTGTCCCAAATTTCTCTCATGACACGTTTTGTTCGTGCGTGAAGGGAAATTCCATTAATACATATCCATATAGGGGATCAAGTTAGCTTAATGTTTTGGATTTCATCCCCCCCTCTGAATTCTTCCATGAGGAGGAGTTGATTATCAAAGGACCACGGTCTGCCGCTCAGAATTTTATCTCTATCTCTTTTGTTGAAGAAATCGAAGACAATGCGATTGTTCCCCACTTCAGGAATGGCCACACCCACTTCTAATTTCAATGTGTTATTTAGAGTGTTTTTATGTTCCCCTTGGTTGACTGAAATATTTTCCACAAACTGCACAACCAACAGTAGTGACATGCGTTTTTCTAATAGTGTATCTTCGTTTCTCCGAGCTTCAATAGTCGCTTTCTCTTTATCAGTTAGGGACATACTCTTCCAAAGGTTCAAAATATCCTCCTCCATTGTTCAGTGTATGTGGGATAAGAAGGAGCTCCGGATTGGCCCGGTTATCCGCCCCTCTTGGGTCAGCCTGCAAATGTATGCCACCCCAAAAAACCAGGACCGACACCCCACTCTGTGGCCTCGTTCTACAAAGGGGAAGCACGTCCAAGGCCTTGGCGAAGAAGAGGCTCCACGGATAGGGCTCCTCAAACCCTTACTGCACAAGTGTGCCACAAATCAGAATAGTCTTCGCGGAATGGTTCACCGCGGTGGAATCTCACGAGCTCCCTTCACGAGAATCTCAACCCAACCTGAACGAATCTCCTTTGTTCCTACATCCGTCGTGAGCTCAGCTTACTTCACACCATTCTATGAGCATTTCGGCCACAATCCGCATCAAAAGAACAAAAACAATATGTGGAAAACACCATCCACCAAAAGAATTCTCAGGACCGGAAACCCCTTCGCGGCCGACAACCCCTTCGCGGCCACTCAACCGTGAAAACCTTCGCGAAAGGTGTTCGCGAATCAAACCACACCACAACAGAGTTTTTCCAATCACCCACAGGTCACCGCCATCTTACCACATCTTCGCAGATCAACTCCCTGCACATGAGATTTGCAGCGGCCACTTCGCAAACAATCAACACGGTGGATCTTCATGGAATGGGACTTCGCAAAACAGCCACTTAGCGGTGGAACTTCACGGCAACGTGGGAACGGCTACCGCCACTAAATATTTCCCACTTCGCAAAGCTAAAAAGAAACGTGATTCAAAAACCCCACGGTAGGGCGTCGCGACGGCCTCTTGTGATCACACCGCCTGGTGACTCAAACACGGAAGGTTCTTCGTGGAGAAGTCCTCTTCACGACGGAAGCTTCAAAGAAACAACAATACATCATACCTGCTCCCGGACCTCACCTTTCAACACGGAAGCAGGAAGCAGGGATCAATGTGCCAGAAGGTGAATAATCCCACAAACTCAGATGGATATTCGAGATTCAATGCTTTTCGGATCTGAGTGAGGAGGGGGATGTGCGATTAGGGATGGGTTTTCCTCGAAATCTGGATTTTGTCTTGAGGAATAATCGCTTGGATCTGAAGAGCTGGTGAAATTAGAGGATATGAGATCTGGAATCTCCCACCCTCTCAAGATCTGGCACCGACGTGATATGACGGTGACAGAAGGAGCCTCAAAGCTCTGGGGGGGGGGGGTGGATGGATCTACGCCTATAGGCAAAATCGTGCACTTGCAGAAGGAGCCTAGTTTCTTTGCGGAGGGTTGCGGGGTGGTAACGAGTGGAGGAGATGGAACACTGTCTCTGAGGAAGAAGGGGCAGCAGTGAACCGCAACACCTAAGTGGGGTGCTCAAAGGGAGGAGACGCCGATACCCAGACGGACAAGGGAACTCCGACCTAGGTAACCCTAGGTGATGAAAGCTCTCAATTGGGAGAGACTTGATTATTTGACAGTTATATATATATATTCAATTTGATGAAATAATATTTTTCTTTAGACGAGGGGAAAAAATTTCGTTTGGGTATATTTTCAGTCCTTTTTTGATAACTTTCATATTTTTGATGAATATTGAAAAATACAACATTTTAATTAAAAACATATTTTAAATAAAAATAATTTGTAGTGTTAAATTATATATTTCAATGGTTTTGAGTTATAATTGCATTATATTTTTATCATTTAATACAATTTTTGTCATTGGAAGTAGTTTTACATTTAAATTGGACATAAACACATATCAATCTTTTGATAGTTTTTACTTCTCAAAAACCTGCTTTCTGGTTTTAACAACAGGAATATTTTTTAAAATTAGTTAAAACAACTTCTCTATTTTTAATTTTGTAAAATAGAAATCATTTTTTAATTTGAAATATCAAAATTATCTTAGAGTGATCTTTTGGTATTTTTCTGAAAACTTTCGATTTTTTATGAATAGTGAAAAATAATAGTTTATTATTTAAAACCGAATATTTATTTAAATAATTTTTTATTTTATTTAAATTTATTTTAACTCAAAATAGGTACATAATACCAATATAAATTCAATGTAATTAGTTGGAGTCATTTTATAATAATATTTTATGTATAAAATTTTATTGAACTTTTTTTCGTCTTTTACCCACCTTCTAGGCACATTTGCAAATTTGCGCATTTGCATAAAATGTAATTTGAATGCTTATATGGATTTAATTTCAAAAATATTAGATACATGGTTGAAATCATTAAGTAAAATTTGGTTCAATAAGATGAAAATAATTTTTGATCAATAATAACATTGGATTTTTATTTACCACGGTTAAAAGTAAATAGGGTAATTAATGGTAAAAATGATATTATAATTATCCTACCACATTTCCTAATTATATTGGATAAGTGTATTTCGGCCAAAATCAACCTTAGGAATAAAATATGATCCATTTGGTTTAGTAAGATTAGATTAGGTCATTTATTATTATTTTATTTAAAGAAGAGTTAAAAGAGTTAAGTTGAAAGTTTAATAACTAATACATTTTTTAATATAGGGTTATATATTAGATTAATTAGACTATAAATATTCATTAAAAAGTTAAAAGTTTTTAATTAATAATGGTATTTTATTTATAATATTTAGGAATTAAATATTTAATTTTTTTTGATATAATGATGATGCTGTAATTACCTTATTAATGAAAGCTTAAAATAATTAATATTTTAATTATCCAAGTAAAAAGAAATTGACACTTATTATGAATTAAAATAATTTTAAAGGTTTATATGAAATTTTAGGGTTTATTAAATATTATTTTTTTGAATTGATAAATTTTTTATGACTTTCACAAAAACCAAATACCAAATAGTGTCAAAAGTGACAGAATTGAGTTTTTAAAACAGATATTATATTATTAATTGATATAATATTCCTAAAAAGGAAGGTTTGGACAAAGGACATAGATAAGGTTAGATATATCAATAATTAACCGCTTGGGGTTCACTTTTCCTTTTATAGTAATTTTATTAACCATTTATTATAATAATACAAAAATACATTGTAAATGTTAAACTATTAAACTGAGAGTTAAATCTAATGGTTATGGTTAATATGGTGACTAAACCTATCTAAAACCTATTGGATGAGAGTTTTTCAATCCATCCTCACCTTATCTTCTATATAAATCCTTTTTGAGCTATTATAAACAAAAAATTATTTGATAATAAAATAATATTTTAAGGTTTTTCTAAAGTGACCCTCACCTCTCTTATAAAGGGTACATTCCCTTCTCTTAATTTCACACCTCCAAAGACATTTGGATCTGTCAACACCTTCCCAAATATCCTTCCATATACGTTCAATACCTCGTAGAGGCCTACCTTTGATCATAAAGGCTATCTAAGGATCCCTTTTGATCAAATCAAAAGGAAGCACCCAAAGAAGAGGTAATAACTTCATCACCTATTTAAAAGTTATCTTCTTTTTCCACTTACTCTTTCTTTGTTGGTTCCATACAAAAATAATAACTTCAGTACCATATACCTAGTAAGATTTAATTATAAATATGTAACAGCCATATTAATTATTATATCCATCCTATGAAAGACAAAGTCACCATACATGTGTATGTACAACTTACCGTCCCCACATTATGGTGTAGTTATTATTCAACACTTCATTATTTGGATGGATATAATAATGATGTATAATTAATGAAAATAATAAATATAACATGTTACTGATTCTGTATATAGGATATAAAATCCAATTATATACGATCTCACCTTCAATTGAATGATATTGTCACTCGTGCGTACGTACGGATTACCGTCTCCACGAACGTGATGAGATTAATTCCCCATCGTAACCATTCAAGAATAATTTTAAATTTATGATTAAAAATAATTTTTAAGAACATAATATAATTTTGGATATGAATCAAATATAACCTATCCATAACAAAAATGGCTTACGTAACAAAACATATTGTGGAAAATGAATCAGTTAACACCTGAAACAATGATACAACGAAACAATTATTAAAAAAGAAATATTGAAAGATCATATATATTTTCATATTTATGTATTTGGTTATTAAATAATTTAATAAAAATTATTTAACTATTATACAGGAGGGTGACGTACCCTTGACTATGTAAAAGTACAATGTAAAGGTTTTTCATCTCACTTTTATTCCCTAGAGATTCATGTTATATTTTCCACTGTTACCTTCTTTGAGTTGTATATACTACCCATGATTGTATTATTTGTGTAATATACATTAATTTATGGGCTTTTAGATCATCATTGTATGATCCTTATTCCTTTTGGTGTCTGTTTCGTATGTTACAAAATTAGTAAGGGAATTTAAAATTTCAATTTCAACTAATTTGGTTTCACGCAAACTTCATTCATTATTTTAATCAAAGATAATGTGTGAAATCACTATTTATTTACTTATGTATTAATTTACACTCACCTTTTCATGTATATTCTTTTTATACACAAAATCACTCTATTTAAAAATTCTCAAGTCATCAATATGAACTTGATAACAATAATTTTAACTCAATTTCTATTCATTGAGATAAATATCCAAGTCATTGGTATTGGTTTTATAAGAATATATGTGAATTCCCTATGATTTATTTAAACTAAATATCAAACCATATTGAGTGTATTTATATTTGTCACATGTAATTATGTCATTGATTTATCTTTAACCTAAGGATATTGTTTTTATAATGGATTTCATCTTAAGTTATATTCCATTGAGACTTCTTTTTAGTTTTGTGCCAATTTACTTTTATATACAGTATATATTGTACTTTGACATATTATATCATGAATACCTTTATTATCATGATTTTATAAAGTATTCAATACCTCAATTATTAGTATTCAAGCGTCTCTTATTTGGTTAGGAACTCCAACTAAAAACTCATTTTAAATATTTTGAATATTTATTCATATAAATCATTCTCATTAATATCATTGTTTTAAAAATGGTTTTAAGGATTTAATTAAATGTATAGAAATGTTTTAAAATTAAAATTCCTTTTAAATGTTTTAAATTTGTATGAGACACTTTGATTTCAAAATCTATTATAAACAGCTTCTTGATAAATAGTGAGAATTTTAAATGTTTTCAAGAAAAAGGGGACAATTCTCTCAAATAGTTTAATTTTTATTTTCATATATGTCAATATCCTTCATTATTCTCAATGGATGATAATTTTTTATAATAAAATATTCGATATTTTATTGAATGAGTTATGTTTTATTGTGTATATGCTATTTTTATACCATTCATAGTTTTTGGTTTAAATATTTACATTTAATATGCTAGTTCTAATATTAATGTTTAGATTATGTTTCATCCTTTTCATATGAGGAATGCATTGGGCTGAGTATGTGATGGTTGGAGCCCACTATAACTCCACGATGTATCAGTAGGTCTCTTGAGACAAACTAGTGACTTGGTACAAGGCCTTGAAAAATCTCATTTGTAGTCTTGGAACAAGGCCTTGACTATGTGGTTATGATGTCCAACATTATGTATTCCTTCATTATGAAATTATTTATCGATTTTACATTTGATTATTCAACTGGTATAATATCCATTTGAATAATTAAATGACATTATTTGATTTATATTTTCCATATTATGATGCATTTTATGTTTAAAAGGCTTGTGCTTTAATCTTATACCTTCCCTTAAACGTTTATGATTATTTATACTAGTTTCCAGTATATTGTTATCCTAATTGAGCATCTGAGCACACCGATTTATTATGTTTTATTTTTCCCAGGTTGGGAAGAATTATATTATGACTGACCTACCAGAATAGGATAAGGGATAAAATAGTGTTCAAAGGAGACACAATATTGTTTTTCAATTAATAATGTAAGGTAAAACTTATGTATGTATCTAGTACATCCATGGCTACTAAACTAATCAATCTTTAAATACTGGATTTATTGTGATCATGACAATGTTTTATAATAATGTGCCAACTCTAGGTAACTGGGGTCCGGGAATTATAGTTGTTATCAGAGGAATTTTAGTACAAACCATAGAAGCAATATTTTGAAATACTCTGATTATAAAAACTATTCTAAGATAGACATTGAGGATTGGTATAGAAGAACATCAAAAAAATAACTTAAATATTATGTGGGTTTTCCATGAAATATATCTCTGTCTGGATATGAGCAGGTAGAGGTGGCTCTGGAACAGATGTACTTAGGATTTAAATCTCAGACAAGTAGTTTTGGGCTAGACGTCGGGTATCCTAGTACACGACAATAGGTCTTTCTGCACTCTTGGTTACGACACTCCCAGGTGATATGCATAGGATAATTCAAATTTTCTTTACAAACAAATTTAATGGATTTTAATATATGATGAGAATAAATAACATTGGTTAATTTTCATGTGTTATAGATTGAATATAAGGTGACATGATATTCTCTAAATGATTTTATGACTCACACTATGCTTTTTATGTTAGTCAATGGCTAGATTCCAAGGAAGTCATTGTAACATTGAAAATGATGTAGAAGGTGGGATGATGATGGAAATGAGAAACTAAATGGAATGTTTAGAGGCATAAAAGATATAATGTTCATGTTGAAGCATGTTTCCAAAAATATGATAAAAAATATATACACTGACCAAATATGAAACTCTACAAAGAAAAGAAAGGTGGATAATGATAAGTGCTCCAGTTGTGGAAATCGTGGAAAAAAGAAAGCTCAATTTCCATCACAATAGAAATGTGTAAGGAGACACCTAGGAAAGTGTCTCAATCGTATAAAGAAAAAGCTTTATATGTGGGAAATATGGTCAGAAAGTAAATAATTTCTGAGGAAAATGAAGAGTACTATGGAAGAAAATAAAAATGATCTTAAGAATACAATAACATTCATTTGCTGTAAATTTACGGGGCCTTGGAATTACCCGAGTCAATGTACTATTCTATAGGATAACCTATAAGTCATGGAAGAATATATGTGGAAATAAATTGCTGGAGAAATGTTTAAAAGTATGAGATTACTTTGGAAGACTATTCTCTTGTATGTGTAACCATGCAATTCGTTATGTAAAAAATCTATTTGAGAAAGAATTATCTTTTATTTTGTGGGTATATTTATAAAGAACCATTTGGGTCTATATGATCCTTAAATTTAAGGAAATTGATGGTTATTAATTTTTGGGATGAAAATGTGAGGTATGAGATAACATTTGTGGTTAAATTTTTTTATGGTTATTTTGAGGAATTTAACTCATTTTGGGAATGTTATAAAATATCATTTTTGAAAATGGAAAACATGAAGATCGTGTGAAATCCCGTCGCGTAGGACAAAGATACAGGAATTGAACCCACAACTAGAGTGAAATTGGGATTTATTGCCTACCACTGGACTATGTGAAATATTTGGTTAGTGTGACAAATTCATTTTAGTTAATTGATTTTATAGATCATTAATAATTTTATTTGTGATAATATTTATTATCAAATGGATATCCATAGTATAGGAAAATGATTTGGTGATTAAGTGGTAAATTTTATTTTGGACGACTTATGCTCTGTTGGGAACACTATATGGCTAAGGAAAATATAATACTATGGAATTTCATTTGAGAAGTATTGATGGATTTTATTTATTTTGGAAGAATCAATGTATTTTATATATAGATTCGGGTTATTAATGGAAATGGTTAACCTATCATACAGAATATGTGATTTGGTTAATTACACTCTTGTATGAGACTTTAAGAGTAGTTGATTTTATTTGGAAATAAATGTTAAGATTTACTATGAAAGACTATCTAATTAAATTATTTTGAGTTTTGGGTTTCAATCTTAGTTTGGATAATCAAGAAAGATTTTAAGTACAATTTTTTATTTAATGGTATTTATTGAAATGTGGGTATTGTTTGTTCACTTTTGGAAATTAATATTGGTATTTATTTCTATAAAGGAATATCCATTTTGGGGCTCATTTAATCTAGTACTAACCATTTGGTTTTGGATAATCTCTAATAGAAATGGAAATACATATTTCAACCTTTATGGATTATGTGATTATCTAGAAATTTATTCTAGCGCTTTAGGTGTGACCAAGTTATCTTGAATACTAATAATTTAGAGATAAAATGAGTTAGTGGTAGAAATTTATTAAAGGACGAAACTCCAGTAAAAATGTAAGTATATCTCTTTATGTTCTTTTTCAATCTCATTAATAAATTCTTCAACTTTATGAAATGGAACTTAAAAAATATGTTTTCCGTTTTCGTTTCCTATAGGAAAAATAATGACTATTTAATTTATAAAAATTTTGTGGTTTTCTTGTTGTTATGTTTCTCCTAATCATGTTTTCTATCACACTCTATTAGAACTTAACACTTAGTTTATCTTCTAAATCCATGTTTTCCTCTATGGAATCCTAGTATGGGTTATCTCAGGAGACCTTTGTAATTATCTTTCTTTCATTTAAAGTGATAGTTTTGTTTACTCTCTTTCAAATGTGAGACATTCAATGAAGTTCCCAAGCCTAATTTTTAAATTATGAGGACATAATTTCCAAATTGGGGTAAGAATGTAACTATAAGGATCCAGCCTGAAGCATTAAATAATCTTGAGTAAAGTTAACAATTCACATTGAGTATATTTTCAAGTTTAGAGTTTTAGATAATTAGGCCATATCTATTACATTACATTTCAAAAATTACAATGTAGACACTTCTACTAAGTATCCGTTTTGTCATCAAATAAAAACTCAAAAGAAAACATGTATTGTTCTATGTTTTAGACAACATGGTTTTCCCCTGATCCCATCCTTGACCCTATTCATCTTTATGTCCTATGAAAAATATTTCAAAATGTGGGTTGAGCATAAAAATCATAGTAATGGTTATAAAATAATGAAATGAAACATTATCCAATAGAAAAATACAAATCAATAAAACCATAATTTTCAATCATAACATACCTCATGAAATCATAAGATTTATGAATAACACATAGAAATTATAAATCATAAAGGTAACATATGGAATACATATCATACTTACATTGTAGCTATCACAACTATATAAGGAGTTACATAAAAATACCCATCATAGTATATTCCCTAAATCTCCTTGGAGAAATATTAACATTTACCTCTGTTATGTTACCCAATGCAATGGAGAGCAATCTTGGGCTCACCCACGCTAGGTTTATCACAGAACCACCCATATATGTAAACAATACCCAATAACCCTAACATATTCATAACACATTAAATAAGAATAACTTATATATAAAATTTCCACATTGCAATTATAATATATCATTTCAAGATATTGACATAATAAAGGCTTTATCAAACCATTTTCAAAAACATTTAAAACATTTAATACATAAATTTCTCAATCAAAGTGTCCAATACCACTTTGATTATTTTAAAATAATTAAAATTTTAAATCATTGATGTTTGTATAAATAAATCCGTAAAACCATTTTTGAAACATGGAAATTAATTAGAAATATTTAAAAGAACAAATCTTTAAAAAATTTAAAACTATATTTTAGTTAAAGAGTTACCAAATGAGAGATGCTTGAATAAAAATAATTGAGGAATAAAATAAATAAAAGCTTATGATATAATTATAATACAGATATTCATGATATAATATGTCAAAGGTTAGTATATACAACATGTAAAAGTGAACTGGTGCATAACAACAATGAAGTCTCAGTGGAATGTAAATTGAGACATAATCCCTTATAAAAAATTTATCCTTTGATTAAGGATATATCAATTATATTACAGTGTGTGAAAAATATAAATACACCCAATATAATTGGATATTCAGTGAAAATAAATCTTAGAACATTCACACATATTTTTGTAAAAACAACACCAATGACTTGGATGTTTAACTCAATGAATTGATATTGAGATAAAATTACTCTTATAAAGTTCATATCGAAGACTTGAGAGTTTATAAATAAAGTGATTATGTGTATAAAAAATATATTCACACCAAGGGGAGTGGAAATTAAAACATAAATAAATAAACAATGATTCCACACATAATCACAGCATGACATAATTAATAATTATAAGATTATCCCAAGGAACGGAAATTGGGTTAAAAAGTTCCCTTACCGATTTGGTGACATAAAAAAAACACCACATGAAAGAATGATCATACAATGTAGAAATAAATACCCATAAATTAAATTATATTATACAAATAATACAATAATGGGTAGTACATACACCACACAAATGAAAATAGTGGCAAACCTGACATGAATCTCACGAGAATAAGAAGTGAGATGAAAACCCCTTACTATGTTGTAATCAATCGAGTCATATTACCAAAATTCAATAACCACTAAAATAATCACAGAATAAAATTAATATAAATAGAATCATTATAATATATATCAAATTTCAGTACATAATACACCATATGAAAGAAATAAGAGTCGAACAATGGAAATCTCATGGAATTAAAAGTGAGATAAGAAGCCCCTTACCACGTTGTAATCAATCGAGTCGTATGAACAAAAGATAATAACCACAAAATGAATCATAGAATACCATTAATATAGAGATAATAATAATAATATATATATGAAATGTTAGTACACCAAACACCACATGTAATAAATAAGTGGCGAACAATGGAAATCTCGCGGAATTAAATTTGAGATAAGAAACCCCTTACCTCTTGTCTGGCTTGACTCGATCGTTATTTAATCTCATGAATAATAAACTAAAGTTAATTTATACTTGATTAAAAAAAATTCATTTTTATTTTTCCTTTTATATCACATATTACCTTTCTATAACAATTAGTTAATTATTTGAGTTCATATCAGACATTTTGTCGATGTTCAGAACATGAGTTAAAAATGAACTTGTTATAATTACAAATTGTCCAGGTGGTCTAAATTATATTATCTACGGAATGATATTATTGATTTATATATCATATATATCCAGTATATATATCAATTTATAATAGTACACAAAATATGGAGTTAAGAAAGGAAATGCACTGTTCATGGAGACGGTTAGTCGTACGTACGCGTGAATGCTACTTTCTTTTATATTTCATATTTAATGGGATTAAAATGTAATGAAAAATATTTATATTATAATTCAAGTATAATATCATATATAATTTAATTATCTCTATCCTGTATACATTCCACATATGGAATGAACGAGTTATATCACTCTCCGGGGGTGGTAGTTTGCACTTCCTAAAATAAAATTATCGCATTTACCCATTACCAAAACCATAATGGTATGCTATAAATGGAAAAAAACATTGAAATAATATAAATATAATATATATCATATATAAATAAATTTACATCATAATGGTCACCATGATTGGTGGTAGGAGATTATTGCACAATCATCGTTTCATGAGGTAGTAGTTTGTCATCCACAGAAACAGAATGTTCCTTACCCATTATATGGATGTGTGTGTAAGTGTAGTTAAAATCCTTCACATAACAACAACCCAATACATTTTGGATACTAGTGTTGTTATAAAATAAAGGAATAAAAAGAGTTTATCGGGTTGTAGAATTAAAATAAAAAAAAGAACTTAAGAGAAGACATTACCATTTTATAGGGTATTTCTCTTTGGTTTGAACCAAAATGTTTACTTGAATTTCCTTCTGTATATTGGAAGGATTATAGGAGGATGAGAGGGATATATGGAGATTAATTGGGAAGAGGTAGGAGGAGACAATGTGCTTGAGAAGTGTGAGGAATGGGTTAGAATTGAGGGATTTTTAAAATGGGGAGGAGGATCACTTTAGGAATGTTTTAAAATATTATTTTATTATATAATGATTTTAGGTTTATAGAGGTCCAAAATTTATTAAAGTACAATACAAGATGACTCGTGTTTGAAATAAAATAATCCAATAAGGATTGGATAGGTTTTGGATATTGTTTAAATTTTTATAATATTATTTATTTAAATCATTCATTAAGGAGGTAAACATTACATCATTATTGTGTCATAAATTGTTTTATTTATTTAATGTCTAAAAATTATAAAAAAAAATAAAATGATGTAGGAAATCTTTTTTAGATTTCTAATTAATATTTATATTCAACGAGATAACTTATATAACCCCATGTAAGAATTGATTTTTTAACGATATATTTTTAAGTCATTTTTGTCTTTACATTATATTAATTAATATAAAGTGTTGTTATCACTCTTATGTGGCTCTATGGAGTCCAAAAATCGTCCCAAAGTATGCCCATGGTTAGAATGGTAGCAACCAAGATGATTATGAAACATGTTTGGGTAATTTAATATTATTATAATATTATTTATTTACATTTATTTACCATATTTACCCTTTAACCATGGAAAATAAAATATTTACTAATGTAAATATTTAAAATGTCAAAACAAAGTTACCTATTTACACAATTTAGAACTTATGATCCCAAATATGTGTTAAATACCATTTATAATAATAATATTATTATTTTATTTTTCAGTATAACTCAATGTTGTGTACAATGTAAGATTTCAAAGAAACATTTTGTTGTGTATCAGGTACCCATAAAACATAGCATCACCTTTAAGGTAAAATTAATATTTAATTTAAAAATATTAATAAATATGAAAATATTATATTATTTATTTACTTGGGATGTTACATCCTTCCACCCTTTTGGAAATTGCGTCCTCACACTTTTAAAATTGGTCTTGGAATCTTCATTCAAAGTCCCATATCATAAAAAGAGACAATAAAAATATCACATTAAAATAAAGGAAGAAAATTACAAAGGTCACCTGAGACAACAGATACATGGATTCTATGAAAACATGGGAATGGAAGAGAAACTAACTCTAATATATTAATAGAGTGTGATGGAGAACATGATCAAGGAAAGTAATCCACCACAATACCATAAATTTGTGTTTGGGTAAAAGTGGGATGATTAAAGAGAGTTTATAAATTCTTTTCTTCAAGATACATTTCATATAATTGAAGAATTTTATTAATAAATAGACTAAGATCATAAGGAAACATACATATTAAGAAGAGTGTCATCCTTTAATAAAATTAAACCACAAACTCATCTTTTTTCCAAACGGTAAATATTCTAGATGACTTGGTCACACCAGAAGTTCTAGAATAAACTTCTAGAGTATCACATAATCTAAAAAATATGAACTATATATTTCCCATATATCTATTCATTAACAAATACCAAAAAAGTTTTGTACATGATCATATAATCTCCAATAGGATAATTCTTTATAAAAACAAATACTACTCTTAATCTCTAAAATTCAACAAAAAGAACCCAAAGTTCAGCAAAGACCCTTCAATATACAATAGTCCTTAAAATTCATCAAAACAATACAATCTAAGATAGTTACACAAAACTCATAAGGATTTAATCACATATTATTCCATAGTAAATGTAAACATTTATCTCCAAAAACATCGATTACTTCTAATGTCTCATACTGGAGTGTAATTGACCTAAACACATATTCTCTATGATAGATTAATCATTTCCATAAATAACCCAAATAACATAATTTCCACAATAAAAACATAGATTCTTCTAAAATAATATTTCAACCATTACTCCACAAATTAAATCCCATAGTATTTTATTTATCTTAACCATATAGTGTTCCTAAAAAAAAGAATGTCTTCCAAAATAACTATTATTATGTAATCACCAAATAATTTTCCTATACTAAGTATGTCTATTTGATAAATCATAATATCCCCAAATCAAATTATTCTTGATCCGTAAAATAATTTAACTTAAAATAATAAGTCATACTAACCATTGACATTAAGTAGGACAGTGGAAGGTGATGCACCCTTGTCGCCCTTCAGTTGTGGGATTGATTCTTGTGGCCTTTACAAACACAACAGTTTGTTACCAATCTTACAGGTTGTCCTTTTTATAAAACACAAAAATAACCCTAACATGTTTTAACCTCAATGGTTTTCTTATACCTTTCATTCTCATCCTAATACATCAAGACCTCAATATCTTATATATTTTCATTTTTTTCACCTCCATATGATAAAATAAAACTATTCCCAATTGAAAGAACATCATACCTTGATCATGGTGTCCATATGGTTTCATCATCATTTTGTTCACGTAGGTATAAAGTCCATGAATTGAAAAAATGATTTATAAATCCATCAAAATCATTTGCTTCTTTCATCCAAATAAACCTTGTACAACTTCGGTCATATGGGTATTAATAAAAATATTTTCTGTAAATAATCATGTATGACATATAATTTCCAAACACTTGATAAAACATGATTTTTATAAAATATTCAGACTAAATTGGTGTTGACCCTTTCAATCAATGATCCTTTTAAAATACCTAAAGTATGTGTTGAGGGACTATATTGTAAAATCAAATATAAATAGGTTGTGTAAGGGTCTTCTTCTTCAACACCTTTTTCAAAATCATAATATCTTTCAAAATCTTGTGATAAAGTAAAATATTAGAATATTACTTGATAATATTTAACGTTCATGAAAATATTATAAAATTGAGAAAATTGGATTTGATTAAATACAACCCATGATCCATGATGATATTGAGGTATAGTGGACGTGTTTGATACCTCAAAGAAATACTTGCAAGTGATTTGTATGCTAGAAAAATATTCACAATCATATGAACATGACTTTGCAATAATTATTGAAAGCATGTAATTAGGAAGAGATAGGAATGTATTTTGAGATCCTCCTCCTTCCATTTGTAACCAACATTCCTTGATCTGAAAAATTTATAAAAAAAAGATTTAACTAAAATAATAGATATAGGGAGTAATCATGTGTTTAATGAAAACTACTAATCTCTAATTTTTTCTAAATCTTCATATGATACTAACTATAAGGACTCATCCTTAAACATTACATAATCTTGTGTCACGTTAAGAATTTACATTTAGGATCTTTTCAGTTTTAGAGTTTTAGAGAACTAGGCCATATCTATTACATTGCATTTCAATAATTACAATGTAGACACTTCTACTCAGTATCCATTTTTTGATAAAATAAAAAAAAATCTAAAAAAACATGTCTAATTCCATGTTTTAGACATCATGACTTTTCCTTGATCCCGTCCTTGACTGTATTCATCTTTAAGTCCTATGAAAACATTTCAAAACATAGGGTGTGCATAAAAATCTTAGTAAGGGTTATAAAATAAGGAAATAAAACATTAACAAGTAAATAAAACAAAATCTATGAAACCATACTTTTCCATCATAACATACCTCCAAAAATCATAAGATTTATGAATACCACATAGAAATAACAAATATTAAAGGTAACTTATGTCATCCATATCATACATACATTGTAGCTGTAACGCCCCAACCCCAGCTACCCAGAGTCGGTGCATTACTTCGTAACATTGGCATGATCACAAAAGATCAAGTCTCGAAAGACCAATTAGTTTACTAGCCTTGGAAACACTAGTTACTTTCATAAATGTTACATTACATCATAAATTGAAAAACTATAATAACAAAGTCTCCATAGTCCACACTCATATCCTCTTCTGACTATCCCTGCAGGTCATTCATACAATACTTCTTCACATCCTGGAAAATATTAAAACATTGAAAGGGGTGAGCTCAGATGCTCGGTAAGGATAACAATATTGTGGAAGCTTTAATAAATAAACATTAACATTTAAGGCAATGTATAACTAAAACAAAAGCCTTTTAAACATGAACTTCAACATAATATGGAAAAATTAAAATGATATAATGCCATTTACTTATTCACATGGATATTCTACTGGTCGAATAATCACATGCAATATCAATAACCACCTTTATAATGATGGAAAGCATAATACCAGACTATCATAACCACATAGCCAAGGCCTTGTGCCAAGACCACAAGTAGGATTTTGTCAAGGCCTCATGCCAAGACACTAGTTTGTCTCATGAGACCTACCGATGCAATTTTTTTAGAAGATACTTACATTTAAAATTTCTCAAATATACCCCAGTGTTTTTCTGAAAACATTATGCAAGCTTCTGAAAACAAAATAACTAATTCTGTGACTGCTCGACTAATTACAGGCCATGATGGGTCTACGCCCAATCCCTTCCTATCTACCACACTCGAGAGTCGGGTTTTATGAATACATTTTTAAGCTTGCGTTAAATACATATAAATTTACACTGGATTTTCATATATTTGAGAGAAATATCTCTCTCTGATTTCATTTAAAAATATGATAATTATAAAATAAAACCATTTGTATAAGTCAAAGGGGTTTATACACCGTATAAATGAAAGTTGTGTATAAAACCAAATATGCCCCAATGAAAGGATATTGAGACGAAGTAACTTACAAAGATCATTTTTTAAATAAAATAGATCTATTATGTGTATTCACTATAGGTACACCTAAAGAAAGTAAAAATACAAGATAGGACATAATAATATAATGATATAATTTGAAAGTATGAGATTAACCCAAAGAATGGAAATTGGGTTAAGAAGTTTCCTTACCTTGTGTCCGACTTGATTCGACCATTCTTTAACATCATGAATAATAAACTAGAGTTAATATCTACTTTATTAAGAACCATTTTCAATTTCATTATCCTTTTTATATCACTTATTACAATGTTATGAACATTATGTAATTATTTAAGTTAATAACGATCGTTTTGTCGATCTTTGGTACTTGAGTCAACAATAAACTTCTTATAATTACAAGTTGTTTATGTGGTAGAATATCCATTATTTCCAGAATTATATTCATGATTTAGATGTCATATATATCATATATATCCAGTATATACATTCATTCATAATATTACGTAACATTTAGAGGTAAGACATGAAATGCACCGTTCATGGAGACGGTAAGTCGTTCGTACGCATGAACGCTACTTTCATTTCTATTTCATATTTAATCGAAAGAAATCATAATGATATAAATGTATAATATAATTCCAGTATAATATATCATATAATACCATTTACTCCATCCTTTATACATCTCACATATTGTATTAGCGATTCAAATCACTTTGAGGGGGCGGTAGTCCGCACTTCCTAAAATGAAAATATCGCGTTTACCCATAATGGAAATCATAAAGTATGCCATAAATGAGAAATACAGAAGCATAAGAGAAACATAAACGTATTATATATCATATATAAATATAGTGAAATCTTAATGGCCACCTTTGAAGCTGTTATATGAGTGTTGAACAATCATTGTTTCGTGAGGCAGAAATTCGCCATCCACAAAAACCGTATGTTCTTTAACCATTAGATTTAGGTGTGTGTAAGTGTAGCTCGAATACTCATTATAACAACATCCTAGTATATTTAGTATACTGGTGTTGTTACAAAATAAAGGAATAAAAAGAGTTTAAGGTGTTGGAGAAGCAAAATAAAACAAAACAACATTAGAGAAGACATTACTTTAAAATCGGTTAACTCTTTTTGATTTGAGCCAAAGGCTTCCATGGGAAGACTTCTGCCCAAGGTGAGGCTTCTAGGAGTAAGTTAGGGAAGTTGGGAGAGTATTTGGTAAGAGGTTGGCCGATCCAAATGGCTTGAATGTGCGAATGAGGTGGTAGAGGTGGGGGCCTTTTATAAGAGGAGAGGAGGGGCACTCTTGGAAAGTAAGGAAATGTTAAATTATTATACAATGCTTTTCGGATTCCAAAGGTCCCACACTTATATAATTCGAAGATAAGGTGATACGGGTTCGAAATATACTCATCCAATAGGTTTTTTACATGTGTAAGCCTTGGATTTTACATTATCATTTCATTTTATTTAAATCGTTAATTAATGAGGTAATCACTGCATCATCATGGTGTAATAAATAATTTAATATATTTAATGTCCAAAAATTATAAAAAAAATACTATGATGTAGGAAATCCTTTTATCTTTCCAATTACTATTTATAGTCAAAAAACATGACTTGTATAACCCCATGTAAAAATTGTTTTAGTAAAACATTTCATGTTTGTGTCACTTTTTACTTTAACATTAAATAAAAGGTATTTATGTAATTTTCCAACTAAAGTGGATCCATGGGGTCCCCAAGTTGACCCATGGATTTTCTTGGTCGGCCATGGCACATAAAATGAGTGTAGGACATGTGTCAAGATCATCTCATATTATTAAAACGTTTTTACATTAAACTACACTAATTACCTCTAATCGTGATTAAGAACTTAAAAGTTAATATTCACCAAAAAATTATTTTAATCTTATTGAACCACATTTTACTTCTTAATGACAACCATGTATGTCAGATTCTTGGAATTCAGATCACAGAAGTGGTAAAATTTCATTTAAATGAAAAATCAGTTTTTATAAGTACCACTTAGTGGTTTCATTATTCATCAAAAATTGAAGTTTTTCCGAACAATACCAAAATTTCACCCTAAGCAATAATTGATATACCGATTTCAAAAATGATGTCTATTTTAGAAAATTCCAAACATATATGTTTCATTAATTAATTTTATAATTAATTCCCGCTGTCACAACAAATAGCGTGTTTTTTAGAAACAATATATATCAAAAGATTGACAATTGTTTATGTCCAATTTCAAAGTGAAATTAATTCTAATGACCACCATTGGATACAATGGTAAAAATATATTCTAATTATACTTTAAAACCACTGAATAGTATAATTTATCACAATAAATTATTTTGATTAAAAAAGTTGTTTTAAGTATTTTTTCACTAGTCATAAAAAATTGGAAGTTCTCAGAAAGTTACAAAAAATTCAACATAGGCTAATTTTGATATTTCAAATACAAAAATGATGTCCATTTTGAAATATAAAATTTCTATAAATTTAAAAAGTGGTTATTACTATTCATAACAGCTACTTTGATTAGTCGCGGAGTGTTAGAATTCGAAGTTGCGTACAACACACGCTACTGTATTATTGAATGAGAAGCGTATCGTGGAAGCTCGGGGTGTTACATTCTCCCCTCCTTCAATAAATTGCGTCCTCACAATTTTAAATTTTTCTTTGAAAATAAAAGGTTGAAAATAGAAAATAACTTTGTGGAAAACCCACATCTGAAATAAGGTTATTAAAAATATAACATGAAAAGAAAGAAAGAGAAGTACAAAGGCCACTCGAGATAGCCCATACTAGGATTATATGAAAATATGGATATGGAGGAGAAACAAACCATCAAGGTCTGATGGAGAGTTGTAGAAATCAGGATTAAGAGAAAGTTAACCATAAGAAAATCACAAACTTGTGATTGGTTAAATAGTCATTGAATCCCCAGTTGGAAAAGTTAACTGGCAACGTTTTTGTTTTAAGTTACCTTTTATAAAGTTGAGGAATTTATTTAGGAGATTTACTAAGAATGTAAGGGAATATACATACTTGTTATGTAGACTTTCATTCTTTAATAAATTTTTACCACAAACCCATCTTTCACTATAAAAGATAATAGAACTCAAAAATATTCTATTTATCCTAATTGTATAAGGTTCCAAATTTTAACACATACCATTTAGATTAGTAAAACTATTTTGTAATAACCAGGGACTTCTTATAGGCTAGTGGTAGGTAATAAAGACATGTCTCACTATGGTTGTGGATTCGATTCCTGCAGCTTTGTCCGACGCGACGGTTTATGCCCCACCCTGCAGGTTTTCCTTTTACTAAAACTATAGTATTATAATATTTAAAAAATAATCTTCATAAATGTTTTAACCATTAACAATACTATTTAAAGTTCAACTTAATCATTACCAACCTTTATAGTTATCCAAAATACCTCTGTCCAAACTTTCTCTAAAAGGTCTCTTAATTCCAAAATCAATTTATCAGATTCCCCAAACAAAGTAAAGTTTCTCTTATTGTCACATACTAAAAATATGATTACCTTCATCATATTAAAATATTAATGAAAAGAACATGTACTGAAGTATAATCCTTATATATATCACATTATTCTTATAACCATAATATAATCCTTGAGTCCAAAATCACCAATACATTAATTATTCCGCTTCAACTGTAGTCACAGTAAAAGATTGGCCTTGATCTCTTGGCCTTTCCTGAGGTAAGTTTCCTTGATGCTTAGGACATTAATTTGCATAATGACCCATTTCTCTACAATTGTAGCATTCAACATTGATAGCCTCTTTCTTTCCCTTACAATCACTAGCTTGGTGGCCTTTTTCTCCACATTTATAACAAACTCCCATTCCTTTTAGGAAAGTACCAGGGTGATTCTTCCCACAATTATCATATAATAGAAAGTCCTTCTTTCCCTTTTCCCCTTTATCTGTCTCTTGTTCCACCGTTCTCTTCTTCTCTTGATTTACATTGTTGTCATATGACTTAGAGAATTCCTTTTTTGTCTTGATCGCACACGAGACAATATCTTCATACGATGAGAAGGATTGTGATACTAAAGCTCGACGGAGAAATGGTTTTAACCCGTCAAAGAAATGATCAATCTTACTTCTTGGGTTACGTATATAATCTGCAGCATGCCTTTCTAACCTTGTAAAGTTATCCTCATACTTTGCGACATTCTCATCCTCCTTCTGCCTCAGACTCAGAAATTGCCTTTCCATATCTGCTCGATGGTCATGTGGAAAGTATTTTTCTAATAAAAGATCTTTGAACTCTCTCAATTCCATACTTGATACTTCTTCATCTTCCTTTGTATTTTGAGTCAATTACCACCATTGATCGGCATCTCCAGTGAGATGGTAGAATCCCATGACAACCTTCTCCCTTTCACTACTCCCCAAGGCGTGGAATATTTTCTCTAAGGAGTTTATCCATTGCTCAGCTACTAATGAATTTGTACCCCCATTAAAAGTTGGCGGTTTTTGCCTCATGATGTGGTCTAACATTGATCCTCCACGTTGCAGATTATGGTGCTCCATATGAGTAAAATTATTATTCATAACCTGAGTGAGTTGTCCCAGTATGGTAATAAGTTGATCAGCACCAGTTGTATCTACAAATCCACAATAATTTTCTTGAGTAGGAGGGAAATCTCTACATGGAGTGCGTTCATTGATACAGTTTCCATTCCTTCCACTAGGCGCCATTTCTAAACAATGTCATAAACTAGATAAGTTTATGAATCAAAATACATAATTCCATACTTGTAAAATACTTAACATAAATTGAACTATTTATGGATATAATCCATAATCATAAAAAGAAATGTTTTATTTGAGTAAGTATATACTCATAACCCTTCATAGTGGTTAGTAATGAAAATGAGAATTATCCTAAGAATATCCCCCGGGAGTGTCGTAACCAAGAGTGCAGCAAGGCCCATTGTCATGCACCAGTTCCCGTTTGAGTCTAGCTAAAGGCGGTGTTTTCGAGTTTTACCCCTAGGTACATCTGTGCCAGAGCCGCCTCTACCTGGTCATATCTAGACATGGATGTATTGCTCGTAAAACTCATAAAATCTCTATAATACCAAAATCCGAGGATGTTTTTCTATACTAATCCTCAAAATCTATCTTTGGGCTATGTGCTCTAATCAGAGTTTATCTAAATCTAGCTTCCAAGGTTAGTACTAAACTGCCTCTGATACCAACTATAACGCCCCGACCCCAGCTACCCAGAGTCGGTGCATTACTTCGTAATATTGGCATGATCACAAAAGATCAAGTCTCGAAAGACCGATTAGTTTAGTAGCCTTGGAAACACTAGTTACATTCATAAATGTTACATTACATCATAAAGTGAAAAACTATAATAACAAAGTCTCCATAGTCCACACTCATATCCTGTTCTGACTATCCCTGAAGGTCATTCATACAATACTTCTTCACATCTTGGAAAATATTAAAACATTGAAAGGGGTGAGCTCAGATGCTCAGTAAGGATAACAATATTGCAGAAGCTTTCATAAATAAACATTAACATTTAAGGCAATGTATAACTAAAACAAAAGCCTTTTTAAACATGAACTTCAACATAATATGGCAATATTAAAATGAGATAATGCCATTTACTTATTCACATGGATATTCTACTGGTCGAATAAGCACATGAAATATCAATAACCACCTTCATAATGATGGAATGCATAATTCCAGACTATCATAAGCACGTATCCAAGGCCTCGTGCCAAGACCACAAATAAGATTTTGTCAAGGCCTCGTGACAAGACACCAGTTTGTCTCATGAGACCTACCGATGCCATTTTTTTAGAAGATACTTACATTTAAAATTTCTCAAATATACCCCAGTGTTTTTCTGAAAACATTATGCAAGCTTCTAAAAACAAAATAACTAATTATGTGACTGCTCGACTAATTACAGGCCATAATGGGTCTACACCCAATCCCTTCCTGTCTACCACACTCGAGAGTCGGGTTTTATGAATACATTTTTAATCTTGCGTTAAATACATATACATTTGCACTGGATTTTATATATTTGAGAGAAATATCTCTCTCTGATTTCATTTAAAAATATCATAATTATATAATAAAACCATTTGTAAAAGTCAAAGGGGTTTATACACCATATAAATGAATGTTTTGTATAAAACCAAATATGCCTCAATGAAAGGATATTGAGACGAAGTCCCTTACAAAGATCATTTTTTAAATAAAATAGATCTATTATGTGTATTCACTATAGTTACACCTAAAGAAAGTACAAATACAAGATAGGACATAATAATATAATGACATAATTTTAAAGTAGGGGATTAACCCAAAGAATGGAAATTGGGTTAAGAAGTTCCTTTACCTTGTGCCCGACTTGATTTGACCATTATTTAACCTCCTGAATATAAAAATAGAGTTAATATCTACTTTATTAAGAACCATTTTCAATTTCATTATCCTTTTTATATCACTTATTACAATAATATGAACATTATGTAATTATTTAAGTTAATAACGATCGTTTTGTCGATCTTTGGTACTTGAGTCAACAATAAACTTCTTATAATTACAAGTTGTTTATATGGTAGAATATCCATTATCTCCAGAATTATATTCATGATTTATATGTCATATAAATCATATATATCTAGTATATACATTCATTCATAATATTACGTAACATTTAGAGGTAAGAAATGAAATGCACCGTTAATGGAGACGGTAAGCCGTACGTACGCATGAACGCTACTTTCATTTCTATTTCGTAATTAATGGAATGAAATCATAATGATATAAATGTATAATATAATTCCAGTATAATATATCATATAATACCATTTACTCCATCCTTTATACATCCCACATATGGTATTAACGATTCAAATCACTTTGAGGGGGCGGTAGTCCGCACTTCCTAAAATGAAAATATCGTGTTTACCCATAATGGAAATCATAAAGTATGCCATAAATGAGAAATACAGAAGAATAAGGAAAACATAAACATATTATATATCATATATAAAGATAGTGACATCTTAATGGACACCATTGAAGGTGTTATATGAGTGTTGAACAATCATCGTTTCGTGAGGCAGAAATTCACCATCCACAAAAACCGTATGTTCTTTAACCATTAGATGTAGGTGTGTGTAAGTGTAGCTATAATAATCATTATAAAAACATCCTAGTATATTGAAGATACTTTTTTTGTTACAAAATAAAGGAATAAAAATAGTTTTAGGGGTTGGAGAAGCAAAATAAAACAAAACAACATTAGAGAAGACATTACCTTAAAATCGGTTAACTCTTTTTGATTTGAGCCAAAGGATTCCTTGGGAAGACTTATGCCCAAGTTGAGGCTTCTAGGAGTAACTGAGGGAAGTTTGAAGAGTATTTGGGTAGAGTTTGGCCGAGCCAAATGGCTTGAAAGTGTGAATGAGGTGGTAGAGGTGGGGTCTTTTATAAGAGGAGAGGAGAGGCACTCTTGGAAAGTAAGGAAATGTTACATTATTATACAATTATTTTCGGATTACAAAGTTCCCACACTTATATAATTCTAATATAAGGTGATAAGGTTTCGAAATCTACTCATACAATAGGTTTTTGAGAAGTGTAAGACTTGGATTTAACATTATCTTTTCATTTTATTTAAATCATTAATTAATGAGGTAATCACTACATCATCATGGTGTCATAAATAATTTAATTTATATAATGTCCAAAAATTATAAAAAAAATACAATGATGTAGGAAATATTTTTATCTTTCCAATTACTATTTATAGTCAAAAATATTACTTGTATAACCCCATGTAAATATTGTTTTTGTAAAACATTTCATGTTTGTGTCATTTCTTACTTTAACATTAAATAAAAGGTATTTATGTCATTTTCCAACTAAAGTGGTTCCATGGGGTCCCCAAGTTGACCCATGGATTATATTGGTCGGCCATGGCACATCCAATGATTGTAGAACATGTGTCAAGCTCATCTCATATTATTAAAACATTTTTTACCTTAAACTACACTAATTACCTCTAATCGCGATTAAGAACTTAAAAGTTACTATTCGCCAAAATATTATTTTAATCTCATTGAACCACATTTTACTTCTTAATGACAAACATGTATGTCGGATTTTTTAAATTCAGAACACAAAAGTGGTAAAATTTCATTTAATCAAAAAATTAGTTTTTATAAGTACCACTTAGTGGTTTCGTTATTCATCAAAAATTGAAGTTTTTCAGAACAATGCCAAAATTTCACCCTAAGATATAATTGATCTTCCGAATTCAAAAATGATTTCTATTTTACAAAATTCCAAACATATATGTTTCATTAATTAATTTTATAATTAATTCTCACTGTCACAACTAATAGCGTGTTTTTTAGGAACAATATATATCAAAAGATTGACAATTGTTTATGTCCAATTTCAAAGTGAAATTAATTCTAATGACCACCATTGGATATAATGGTAAAAATTTATTATAATTATACATTAAAACCACTAAATAGTATAATTTATCACAATAAATTATTTTGATTAAAAAAGTTGTTTTAAGTATTTTTCACTATTCATAAAAAATTGGAAGTTCTCAGAAAGTTACAAAAAAATCATCATAGGCTAATTTCGATATTATGAATACAAAAATAAAGTCCATTTTGAAATATAAAATTTCTATAAATTTAAAAGGTGGTTATTACTATTCATAACGACTACTTTGATTAGTCGTGGAGTGTTAGAATTCGAAGTTGCGTACAACACACGCTACTGTATTATTGAATGAGAAGTGTATCTTGGAATCTCGGGGTGTTATAGTATCTATCAAAACTACATAAGGAGTTATGTTGGAATACCCATCAAATTATATTGACTAAATCTCTTAGGAGAAACAGTAACGTTTACCTCTGTCACATTACCCAATGCATTAGAGAGCTATCTCTAGCTCACCCGCCCTAGGTTTATCACGAAACCACCCGTATATGTAAACAATTCCAAATAACCCTAACATATTAATAATAAATCAAACAAGCGTAAATTGAATGTAATATTTGCACATTGCAATTATAATATATCATTTAAAGATATTGACATAATCAATGCTTTATCAACCCATTTTCAAAACCATTTAAAACATTTAATAAAGATATTTTTGAATAAATGTGACCTATACCACTTTGAAGATGTCAAAAGAATTTAAATTTTAAAAAATTAATGTCTATATTAATAAATCCTTAAAACCATTTTTAGTAAATGGTCATTAATGAGAAATATTTAGATGAAAAAATCTTTAAAACATTTAAAATGATATTTTAGTTAAAGAGTTCCTAAAAAAATGAGAGATGATTGAATAAAAATAATTGAGTGATAAGACCAATCAAAGTTTATAATATCATGAGAATAGAGAGATTCATGATAAAATACACCAATGGGTTGTATATAGGCCATATAAAAGTGAATAGGTCCATAACAACAATGAATTCTCAATGGTATGTAAATTGAGTTGAAATCCCTTATAAAAATTGAATCCTTAAAATAAGGATAAATCAATTAAATAATAATGTTTGAAAAATATAAATACTCTCAATATGATTTTATATTTAGTGTAAATCAATCAGAGAACATTCACACATATTTTTTGTAAAAACAACACTAATGACGTGGAAGTTTAACTCAATGAATGGAAATTGAGTTAAAATTACTCTTATCAAGTTCATATCGATGAAATGAGAATTTAACAATGGAGTGATTATGTGTATCCAAAATATATCCTCACAAAGGGCAGTGGAAATTAAAACATAAATAAATAAATAGCGATTTCATACATAATAATAGCATGATATAATTATGAATTAGAAGACTAACCCATGGAATGAAAATTGGGTTAGAAAGTTCCCTTACCGATTTGGTAACTTACGAAACATAAACAACATGAAAGAATGATCATAAAATAAAGATTTAAGTATCCCTAAATTAAAGTATATTATACAAAGAATAAAATAAAGAGCAGTACAAACACCACACAAAAGGAAATAGTGGAAAGCATAGCATGAATCTCATGGGAATAAAAAGTGAAATGAAAATCCCTTACCATGTTGTAATCAATCGAGTCGTATGACCAAAAGTTAATAACACCCAGATTAATCACATAATACCATGAATATAAATAGATTCCTGATAATATATATCAAATGGAATGACACAATACACCACAATCAAGAAATAAGTGGTGAACAACGGAAATCTCACGGAATTAAAAGTGGGAAAAGAAACATCTTACCATGTTGTAATCAATCGAGTCGTATGAAAAAAAGTTAATAACCACAAAATTAATTAAATAATACCTAGAATATATATAAATAATGATAATATATATATCAAATGGAATCACACAATACACCACATGCAATAAATATGTGGCGAACAATGGAAATCTCACTAAATTAAAAGGGAGATTAGAAACCCCTTACCTCGTGTCTAACTTGACTCGATCATTCTTTAATATCCTCAATAATAAAATAATGATAATTTATTCTTGATTAAGAAACTATTTCTGGTTTATTATTCCTTTTATAACAAATATTACCTAGCTATAAAAATTAGTTAATTTTTTGAGTTCATATCGTACATTTTGTCAACGTTTGGAACATGAGTTAAAACTAAACATATTATAATTATAAATTTTCCATGCGGTCAAAATTATATTATCTCCAGAATGATATTAATTATTTAGATATAATATATATGGTTTATATCCAGTATATATATGTATTTATAAAAGTATATAACATTTGGAGATAATGAGTGAAATACACTGTTCCAGGAGACAGAATGTTGTACGTAAGCATGAACGCTACTTTCATTTCTATTTCATATTTAATGGAATAAAAATATAATGTTAAATAGATATATTTTAATTAAATTATAATTTAATATATAATTTAATTATCTCCATTCCCTATATGTTCCACATATGTCATGAATGAGTCATATCACTTTGAGGGGCGGTAGTCCGCACTTTCTCAAATGAAATTATCATGTTTGCCCATTATGGAAACGATAAAGGTATGTTATAAATGGAAAACAAAGAAATATAGAAACAATATAAATATAATATATAACAAATATAATAATATTTCCATCATAATGTTCACCATGAGAGGTGGTAGGAGATAATTGAACAATTATCGTTTCGTGGGGCCGTAGTTCGTCGTCCATAGAAACAATATGTTCTTTACCCATTAGATGAAGGTGTGTGTAAGTTTAGTTCAAATAATTCTCATAAAACAAACTATTATGTTGAGGATACTGGTGTTATTATAAAATAAAGTAATAAAAAATTTTAATGGTTGGGATAAGTAAAATAAAACAAAATAACTTCGAGAAGATGTTACCTTTAAATCGGGTACTTCCCTTTGGTATGAAACAAAAGGTTTACTTGAATTTTCTTCTGCCTAGGGGGAAGGATTCAAGGAGTAGGAGAGGGATGTATAGATATTAATTGGTCCGAGTTTGGATGAGCCAATGGGATTGATAAGTGTTAATAATTGGTATGAAATGAGGGCTTTATATGGGGGAGGAGGGGCTCTTTTGGAACGTTTGAAAATATTATTTTATTACATAATGATTTTATGTTTCTAAATGTAAATTTTTTTTAATGTTGAAGTTAAAATGAATCATGTTCTAAATAATATCATCAAATAAAAATTGGACACGTTTTGGAATTTTTTAAATTTTTTCTAATCATATTTATTTAAATCATTCATTATTGAGGTAAATACCACATCATTATTGGTTCATAAATAATTTAATTTATTTGATGTCTAAAAATTATAAAAAAGTACCATGAAGTAGAAAATATTTTTATATTTCTAATGAATATTTATAGTATAAGAGATATATTATATAACCCCATTGACGAATTGATTTACTAAAAGATATATGTTTAAGTCATTTTCCCTTTACTTTAAATTAATTAATATAAAGTGTCATTATCACTCTTACGTAGTTCCATGGGGTCCCTAAATTGACCCAAAGGATTCCCATGGTCGTAAATGAATCAACTAATTGAATTAAAACATATGTTTCGGTAATTTGGTATTATTATAAAATTATTGTTTTACCCTTATTTACCAGATTTACCCTTTAACCATTGTAAATAAAATATTTACTAAGGTAAATATTTAAAATGTCCAAAAATAAAATTTACCTATTTAAACAATTTTTAACTCCTTATTACAAATATAGAATCCATTTTTACAAATTCAATAAACAAAAGTGTCCAAAATTAATTTAAAATTAATTCCCACTGTTAAAACAAAAAGTGTGGTTTTAAGAAATAATAACTATCAAAAGATTGACACTTATTTCTGCCCAATTTCAAAGTGAAAATACTTCTAATGACCAACATTGGATTAAATGGTAAAATAATAATATAAAAATACATTAAAACCAATTAAAAAGATAATATATCCTTATAAATATATTATATTAAAACACAGTTTTGGATTAAAATACAGTAATTTTCACTATTCATTAAAAATGAATTTTATCAGAAAAATACCAAAAATTTACCCAAAGTAAATTTCGATGTCCCTATTCTAGAGAATAATTTTATTTTTTTAAATATAATATATAAAAGTGACCAAAACCATATTTAATGAGGCTTCTCCATCAAAAGTCAGTATATCGACCTTTTAATGAATATTAGAGTATTTATGATTAAAATTATGTTCATTCACATTTTAAGCCTCTATCATTTTTTTTGATAAATGTAAAAACATTTAACAAACATATATAATCATATTTTATTTCATTAAATTAATTTCCTATAATTAAATGGCTATGTGTTAACTACCATTTAAAATAATAATATTATTATATTATTTTTCAGTATAACTCAACTTTGTGTACAATTGAAGATTTCAGAGAACCTCATTGTTATGTATCGGGTACACCATCAAACATAGCATCCCCCTTAATGAAAAATTAATATTTAATTCAAAATTTTTAATATATATTAAATTTTATATTCTTTATTTTCCTGGGATGTTATAGTAACACCCCATGATTTCATATTAAGTTATCTTTATTAAAATAATTCAATAGCTTGCATTACATGCAACACCGAGTTCGAGTGCACCATGACTTTCCAAACTAGCCGTTTAAAAAATAGTTATGAATATTATTAACCGAATTTTAAATTTTATATACTCCATTTATTTTTAACATCCATATTATTTGTTTCATAGACATAATATAAGAACAAATATAATTTTTTAGATAAAATAAGTACTTTTTAAAAAAATACAAATTTACCACCTTTTAATATTGAACCAATTTAAAATCCAATTTTTGACACGTTTAAATATTAAATTAGATGAAATATACATCTTCTTTAGCAGAAGTACATAAAAATTTAGTTTTGATAAATTTTCAGTGCTTTTTTGATAACATTCAATGTTTTGATAAACAGTGAAAATTAGTAAATATTAATTAAAAAAACTTTTTTAATAAAAATAATTTATAGTGTTAAATTATATATTTTCATGGTTTTCAGGTATTATTATATTATATTTTTACCATTTAATTAAATTTTGGTCACTAGATATAATTTTACATTTAAATTGGACATAAACACATATCAATATTTTGATAGTTTTTACTTCTTAAAAACCCACTTTTTTTTGACAATGGGAATATTATTTTAAATTAATTAGTATAACTTATATGTTTTTAATTTGGTTAAATATTCATTATTTTTGAATTTAATATATCAAAATTACCATAGCCTGATTTTTTTTAAACTTTTGATTTTTGATGAATAATGAAAACCACTATTTTATTATTTAAATCCTACTTTTTGTTTAAATAATTATTTATTTTATTTTAATTTATTTTAATTCAAAATAGATACATAATACCTATATAAATTCAATGTAATTCATTTGAGTAATTTTCTAATAAGATAAGATATATAAAAGTTTATAGAACGTTTTACCGTCTTTTACCCACCTTCAAGAAACATTTCAAAATTGGCATAAAATATAATTTTACTGCTTCCTTTGATTGTATTTCAAAACTCTAAGAGAAACAATTTACATGAGTAAGTAAATTTTTTTTCAATAAGATGAAAATTATTTTTGGTGAATAATAAATTTTGAATTTTATTTACCACGGTAAAAATTAAATAGGGTAATTAATGATTAATATGAAATTAAAATTACCCTAACACATGTCATAAATCTATTGTATAAGTATATTTTGACCAAAACCAACCTTAGAAATAAAATATGATCCTCTTGGTCCACTTGTATTAGATTTGGACATTTATTATTATTTTATTTAAAGAAGAGTTAAAAGAGTTAAATTCAAAGTTTAATAACTAAAACATTTTTAATATAGGGTTACACATAAGAAAAATTAGAATATAAATATTCAATATAAAGATAAAAATATTTTCTACATAATAGTATTTTATTTATAATTTTTAGACATTAAATAATTAATTATATTTATGACTTAATGATGATGCAGTAATTACCTTATTAATGAATGATTAAAATAATTAATATTATAAATATCCAAATAAATGTAATTTAAGACTGATGAAGAATTACACTAGTTATCGATGTTAATATGACATGTTTGAGTTTATTAAATATTTTTTCGAAGTGATAATGTTTTAATGACTCACAAAAACGAAATACCAAATAGTTTCAAAATTGACATAAATGAGTTTTTAAAACAAAAACTATATTTTTAATTGATATAATATTCTTAAAAATCTAAGGTTCACAAAAAGGATTTATATATGTTTATATGTATCAGTAATTAACAACATGGGGTTTTCTTGGCTTTTTATAGTATGATTATTTTTTATTTATTATAACAATACAAGAATACATTTTAAAAGTCAACCTATTTAACTAACAGTTAAATCTAAATGATATGGTTAATATGGTGACCTAGACCTGTCTGAAATCTATTGGTTTAGAGTTTTTTGACCTATACCCACCATACCTCGGAAATAAATCCATTTGAAGCCATTAGAAACCAAAAATGAATTTATAATAAAATAAAATGTTAATGGTTTCCTAAAGTGATGTTCACCTCTCTTATAAAAGGTACTTCCCCTTCTATTAATTTCACACTTCCAAAGCCATTTGGATCTACCAAAACCTGCCCAAAAATCCTCCCAAATACTTTCAAAACATCCTATAGACCTTACTTTGATCAGAAAGCCATTCTAAGGATCCCTTTTGATCAAATCAAAAGGAAGCACCAAAAGAAGAGATAATAATTTTATCAACTCTTTCAAATTTATCTTCTTCTTCCACTTCCTCTTTCTTTTTTTTTCCATACCAAAATAATATCTATAGTAACTTTTACATACAGTGATTGTATTATAAATATGGTAAAACCATATTCGTTATTCTATCCATCCTATGGATGACCAAGTCACTATACGTTCGTACGTACGACTTATCATATCCACGTCATGGTGCAGTTGTTATTCAACACTTCATTATTTTAATGAGTATAATAATGATGTATAATTTATGTAAATAATTAATATAACATGTTAATGATTTTGTATATATGATATAAAATCCAATTATATACAATTTCACCTTTAATTGAACAATATTGTCGATCGTGCGTAGGTACGGATTACTGTCTCCACGAACGCGATGAGATTCATTCCCCATCATACCCATTCAAAAATAATTTTAGTTTTATGATTAAAAATAATTTTTAAGAAATTAATATAATTCTGTATATGAATCAAATAAATCTTATCCATAACAAACATGACTTACATAACCTAACATATAAAAGAAAACTAATTAGTTAACACGCAAAACAATGATACTACTATAATATTATTAACAATGAAATCTTAAAAGATCATATATGATATCATATTTATGTATGTGGTTCTTTAATAACTTAATAACATTTATTGAACTATTATATATGAGTTTAACATACCCTCGACTATGGAAAAGTACAAGGTAAGGGGTTTTCATCACAATTTTATTTCTGTGAGATTCATGCTATATTTCTCACTGTAACATTTTGTGTAGTGTATGTATTATCCAAGATTTTATTATTTGTTTAATATAATTTAATTTTTGGGAATTTAAATTGTCATTTTATGATCCTTATTTCTTTTGTTGTATGATTTGTAAGTTACCAAATCTGTATGGAAATTTCAAATTTCCATTTTCCACTCATTGGGTTTTACGCAAACTTCATTGATTATTTTACTCCACAATTATGTGAGAAATAACTATTTATTTACTTACATAGTAATTTACACACCCCTTTATGTGTATATAATTTTGACACACATAATCATTACATTGATAAATTCTCAAGTCATCGATATGAACTTGATAAGAGTTATTTTAACTCAATTTCTATTCATTGAGTTAAACATCTGAGTCATTGGTGTTGTTTTTACAAGAATATGTCCGAATTTCCTCTGATTTATTTACACTGAATATCCAATTATATTGAGTGTATTTATATTTTACAAACATAATTATGTCATTGATTTATTCTTAACCTTAGGAAACAGTATTTATAAGAGATTTCATCTCAACTTACATTCCATTGAGACTTGTTTTTTGTTATGCACCAATTCACTTTATATGGTGTATATACTGTACATTGAAATAGTATTTCAAGAATCCCTTTATTCTTATTATATAATAATGATTATATTACCTTAATTATTTGTATTCAAGCATCTCTCATTTGGTTCGAAACTCTTACTATAATATCATTCTAAATGTTTTAAAGATTTATTCTTTAAAATCATTCTGATTAATGTCCATGTTTTAAAATTGATTTTAAGGATTTATGTAAATGGACATGAATGTTTTAAAATTAAAATTTATTTTAAAAGTTTCAAAGTGGTATGGGACACTTTGATTCAAAAATATATTTTAAACGGCTTCTTGATAAATAGTGATACTTTTAAATGTTTTCCAGAAAAAGGGGATATTTCTCTCAAATAGTTTTAATGATTATTTTCATATATTTCAATATCCTTAATTATTCTCAATTGAGGTAAATTTATTATAATATAATATTCAATATTTTATTGAATGAGTTATGTTTGACTTTGGATGTTCTATTTTTATACCATTCATGGTTTGGTGTTAAAATACTGACATTTTGTATGCTAGTTTTAATATTAATCTTTATAATAAGTTTCAACCTTTTCATATGAGGAATGCATTGGGCCTAGTAAGTGATGGGTGGATCCCACTATAGCTACTCGATGCATCAGTAAGTCAAATGAGACAAACTAGTGTCTTGGCACAAGGCCTTGACAAAATCTAATTTGTATTATTGGCACGAGGCCTTGACTATGTGGTTATGATGTTTTGTATTATGCATTATATCATTATGAAATTAGCTATTGATATTACATGTGATTATTCGACTAGTAGAATATCCATGTGAATAAGTAAATGGAATTATTTGATTTATATTTTCCATATTTTGCTGAAGTTTATGCTTAAAAGGCTTGTGGTTTAGACTTATACTTTCCCTTAAATGTTTATGATTATTTATGATAGTTTCCAATATATTGTTATCCTTAATGAGCATCTGAGCTAACCCCTTTCTTATGTTTCGTTTTTCATAGGATGTGAAGAAGGATATTATGACTAACCAGCAGGAATAGGCTAATGGATATAAGTGTGTTCAAAGGAGACATAATATTTTTTCTCATTTAATAATTTAATTTAAAAAATATCTATGTATCTTGTACATCCAAGGCTACATAACTAGTCAGTCATTCGAGACGTGATCTATTGTGATCATGCCAATGTTATGTAATAATGTACCGACTTTGGGTAACTTGGGTTGGGGTGTTACAGTTCGTATCAAGGGATGTTTAGTTCAAACATTGGAAGCTAGATTTAGAAAAACTCTGATTAGAAAACACTACCCTAAGATAGACTTTGAGGGTTAGTATTGAAGAACATCCAAAAAAAATTGTAATTTAAATATTATGTGGGTTTTCCAAGAAATACATCCCTTTCTGCATACAAGAAGGTAGAGGCATCTCTAAATCATGTGTACCTAGGAGTGAGAACTCTGACAAGGAGTTTCATGCATGACCTGGGATATCCTGGTGCACAACAATGGGCCTTTCTGCACTCTTGGTTTTAACACTCCCAGGGAATATGATTAGGATAATTAACATTTTCCTTACAAACAGATTTGAAGTATTTTAATATTATATGAGAATAAATAACCTTGGTTAATACTCAGGTGTTTTAGATTTAAAAAAAGGTGTCATGATATTCTCTAAATGATTTTATGACTCACACAATTCATTCTTTTGTTAGTCAATGGATAGATTTCAAGAAAGTTATAGTATCATTTAACATGATGTACAAGGTGGGCATGATGATGGAAATGAGAAACTAAATAGAATGTTGATAGGTGTAAAAGATATTGTGATCATGCTAAAGCAGGTTTCCAAAAATATGATCAACATTATATACATGAACCAACTCCCAAACTCAACAAAGAATAGAATTGCGGAAAATGATAAGAGTTACAGCAGTGGAAATCATGGAGAAAATAAAGTTCAATTTCCATCATGCTAGAAATGTGGAAGGAGTCCCAAAGGAAAATGTCGCAATAGAACAAATAAATTATTTATTTCTGGTAAATAAGTACAAAAAGTAAATAATTATTGAGGAAAAATGAAGAGTACTATGGAAGAAAATAAAATTTATCTTAAGAATCCAATATAGTCATTTTCCATAAATATAAGGGACCTTTAAATTACTAGAGTCAATACTCTATTCTATAGGATAAACTCTATGTTAAGGAAGAACCTATGTTGAATTAAATTGATGGAGAAATGTTTAAAAGTATTGGGTTACTTTGGAATAATATTCTCATGTATGTTTAACCATTCAACTTGTTATGTGAAAATGATATTTGAGGAAGAATTAAACTTTCTTTTGTGGATATAGTTATAATGAACCATTTGGGTTTATATGATACATGAATTTGAGGCAATCACAGGTTATTAATATTTGTGATGAAAATGCGAGGTAAGAGATAAAATTTGTGGTTAAATTATTTTATGGTTATTTTGAGGAATTTATCTCATTTTGGGTATTTTATAAAATATAGTTTTTGAAAAAGGACAACACGTATACCGTGTAACAACCCATCATGTAAGACAAAGCAGTGGGAATCAAACCCACAACGAGAGTTTGATTGGTATTTTTCTCCTTCCTCTATACTACGTGAAGTCCCTAGTTTGTGCGACTAATTATTTTTAGTTAAATGATTTTATTGATCAATAATAAGTTGATTTGGGATCTTATGTCTTATCAAATGGATATCCTTAGTATGGGAAATGATTTAGTGATTAAGTGATAAATGTTACATTGGACGATGTATGATCTATTGGGAAAACTATATTCTTAAGGAAAATAGAATATAGTGGAATATCATTTGAGGAGTAATGAAATATTTTTATTTTAGAAGAATCTATGTTTTATATATAGAGATTTAGGTTATTAATGTAAATGACTAACTTATCATAAAGAATATATGATTTGGTTAATTATACTTTTGTATGAGACTTTAAGAGTAGTTGAATTTATTTAGAAATAAATGATAAGATTTACTATCAAATACTATGTGATTAAATTATTCATAGTTTTGGGTTTCAATCTATGTTTGGAGTATAATAAATTATATTAAGGACAATTGTTTATTGAATGGTCCTTATTGAACTTTGTGTATTGTTAGTTCAGTTTTGGAAATTAAGATTAGTATTTCATTCTATAAAGAATTATCCATTTTGGGGATTATTTTGTGTTTTACTAAACATTTGGTTTTTTTAATCTCTAAAGACAACAGAAATATAAAGTTCATTATTTTTGGAATATGTAATTCTCTAAAAGTTGATTTTTATTTTTCAGGTGTGACCAAGTTATCTTGAATAGTCATTGTTTGAAGAAAAGATAACTTAGTGGTAGAAATTTATTAAAGGATGAGACTCTACCTAAAATTTAAGTGCATCAATTTATGTTCATATTAAATCTCATAAATAAATTACACAACTTTATTAAATGGAAGTTAAAACAAAAAAAAACATTGTTTGTTTTCTTTTCCTACTGGGAATCTAATGACCATTTAACCCATAACAAGTTTGTGGTTTTATTGTTGTTATCTTTTCCTGATCACGTTTTCTATCACTCTATTTCAAAACATGATGCTTATTTATCTTCTATATCCATGTTCTCTTACTTGGAATCTATGTATGGGTAATCTCAGGTGACCTTTATACTTCTCTTTCATTCGGTTAAAGTGATAGTTTTATTGAATATTTTTCCAACGAAAGTGTTTTAATGAAGTTCCCAAGCCCAATTTTAAAATTGTGAGAATGTAATTTCCAAAATGGTGGAATAATGTAACACCCCAAGATTTTATATTATGTTATTTTCTTTAAATTAATTCAATATCATGTGTTACAAACAACATTTAGTTTGAGCGCTCCATGACTTAAAAACTAGCTGTTCAAAAAATGGCTATGAATGGTTTTAACTTTATTTTGAATTTTATATACTCCATATAACTTTAAAATCCATATTATGTGTTTAATAGATATAATATAAAAACAAATTCATTTTTTTAGATAAAAGAAGTATGTTTCAAAAAAATGCAATTTTACTGCTTTAAATGGAAAAACAATTTTAAATCCAATATTTGACACTTTTATATATTAAATTTGATTTAATAAACTTTATATTTATAATAGGTACATAAAAATTTAGTTTTGATAAATAGGTAGGGCTTTTCTGATAACTTCCATATTTTTTATGAATACTGAAATATGATAAATTTTAATTAAAAATAACTTTTTTTAATCAAAATAATTTATAGTGTTAAATTATATATTTGAATGTTTTTTAGGTATAATTAAATAATAATTTTATCCTTTAATATATTTTTTTTTCATTGGAAGTAATTTTACAATTAAGTTGGACATAAACACATATCAATCTTTTGATAGTTTTTACTTCTCAAAAACTCGCTTTCTGGTTTTCACAATGGGAATATTTTATTAAATTAATTAATACAAATTATATGTTTTTAATTTGTTAAATTAGACATAATTTTTAAATTTGAAAAATCTTAATTATTTAGAGATAATTTTTGGTATTTTTATGAAAACATTAAATTTTATATGATTAGTGAAAAACACTCCTTTGTTGTTTAAAAATAACACTTTATTTAAATAATTATTTATTTTATTTAAATTTATTTTTGGTCAAAATAGACACATAATACCTATATATAATCAATTTAATTAATTGGTGTAATTTTATAATAAGATTATATTTATAAAATTTTATTGAACTTTTTACCGTCTTTTACCGAACATCTAGGCATATTTGCAAATTTCCATAAAATGTAATTTTACCACTTCTGTGCATTGAATTTCAAAACATCGACATACATGGTTGATATCAGTAAGTAAAATGAGGTCAAATAAGAAGAAAGTAAATTTTTTTAATAGTAACTTTTGAATTTTATTTACCATAGTTATAATTAAATAGGGCAATTAATGGTAAAAATGATATTATAATTACCCGAAAACATGTCTTAATTCTATTGGATAAGTGTATTTAGACAAAAATCAACCTTAAGAATATAATATGATCCTTTTGGCCTATTAGGATTTTATTAGGACAGTTGCTATTATTTTATTTAAAGAAGAGTTAAAAGAGTTAAATTCAATGTTTAGTAAATAAATTTTTTTTAATATAGGGTAATACATAATCTAATTTAGACAATAAATATTAATTAGAAAGGTAAAAATATTTCATATATAATTTTATTTTATTTATAATTTTTAGACATTAAATGATTGAATTTATTTATGACACAATGATGATGTAGTAATTACCGTTTCAATGAAACACTAAAATAATTAATATTATAAATATCCAAATAAATGTAAATTGAGACTTATGATGAATTAAAGAAATTTTTTAGGTTAATAGGACATGTTGTGGCTTATTAAATAAATTTTTTTAAATGTTATAATGTTTATATGACTTTCACAAAAACAAAATACAAAATAGTGTCAAAATTGACATAAATGAGTTTTTAAACAAAATACTATATTATTAATTGATATATTTTATCTAAAAAACTAAGGCTTGGAAAAAGTACCTATATAAGGTTATATATATCCGTAATGAACTAATTGGGGTTATCTTGTCTTTTTATAGTATTTTTATTAACCATTTATTGTAATAATACAAAAATACATAGTAAAAGTTAAACTATTTAACTAAGAGTTAATTCTAAAGGATAAGGTTAATATGGTGACCTAAACCTATCTAAAACCTATTGGTTGAGAGGTTTTAGACCCATCCTAACCTTATCATAGAAATAAATCCATTTAGAGCCCTGAGAAAAGGAAAACTAATTTATAAGAAAATAATATTTCAAGTTTTTTCTAAACTAACCCTCACCTCTCTTATAAAAGGGTACTACCTCTTCTCTTAATTTAGCACCTCCAAATATATTTGGCTCGGCCAAAACCTACACCAATATCCTCAAAAATATTTTCACTATATTCTAGAGTCCTTCCTTTGATCATATATCCATCCTAATGATCCCTTTTGATCAAATCAAAAGAAAGAACCTGAAGAAGAGGTAATAATTTCATCACTACTTTCAAAGTTTTCTTCTTCTTCCACTTCCTCTTTATTTGTTGTTACCATACCAAACTATTAACTCCAAAACCTTTTTAATAATTTGATTTTATTATAAATATGGTATAACCATATTCTTTATTTTATCCATCCTATGAATGATGAAGTCACCATATGTGCGTACAAATGACTTACCGTATCCACGTCGTGGTGTAGTTGTTATTCAACACTTAATTATTCGTATGGGTATATTAATGATGTATAATTGATTTAAATAATAAATATAAAAAGTTAATGATTCTTTATATATGTTATAAAATCAAATTTTATATGATCTCACCTTTATTCGAATGATATTATCGCTTCAGCGTACTTACGGGTTACCGTCTCCATGAACGCGATGAGATTCATTCCCCATCATACCAATTCAAGAATAATTTTCATTTTATGATTAAAAGTAATTTTTAATAACTTATTATAATTTTGGATATGAATCAAATAAATCCTATCTATAAAAAATGACTTACATAACCGAACATATAAAGGAAAATGAATGAGTTAACACCTGAAACAATGATACTACTATAATATTATTAACAAAAAAATATTAGAATATCATATATCATATCATATTTATATATATAGTTCCTGAATAATTTAATATAAATTATTTAACTATTTTACATGAGGTTAACATACCATCAACTATGGAAACTTACAATGTAAATGGTTTTCATCTCACTTTTATTCTAATTAGATTCATGCTATAACTTTTGTGTGGTGTATGTACTACCCATGATTGTATTCTTTGTGTAATATACTTTAATTTATGGGTTTTTACATCATCATTGTATGATACTTCTTTCATGGGGTGTATGTTTCGTAAGTTTCCAAATTGGTAAGGGAATTTCAAATTTTAATTTCCACTCATCGGGTTTTATGCAAACTTCATTAATTATTTCACTCAATGATTATGCGTGAAATCACTATTTATTTACCTATGAAGTAATTTACACTCCCCTTTATTTGAATATACTTTTGATACACATAATCACTCCATTTATAAATTCTTAAGTCATCAATATGAACTTGATAAGAGTAATTTTAACTCAATTTCTATTCATTGAGTTAAATATCTAATACATTGGTATATTTTTTACTAGAATATGTGTGAATGTAATATAATTGATTTACACTGAATATCCAATTATATTGAGTGTATTTATATTTTTCACACATAATTATGTCATTTATTTATCCTTAACCTAAGGACACGGTCTTTATAAGGGATTTTATCTCATCTTACATTCCATTGAGACTTCTTTGTTGTTATGCGCCAATTAACTTTTATATGTTGCATATACTTGTATGGGAGGCCACTCCGCTCACCTGTGTGTTGGAATGAAGTTGGAGAGGCAGGCATCCTGGGCTCGGAGGTGGTGCAGAGCATGACAGAGAAGGTTTAGCTTATATGGGAAAGGATGAAGGCGGTCCAGGACCGACAGAGGTCGTATGCTGATACTAGGAGAAGGCCCTTGAAGTTTGAGGTTAGTGACCACGTGTTCTTGATGGTCTCCCCTCGGCGTGGACAACAGAGGTTCTTCATGGGGAGTACGCTTTCTCCAAGGTTCATCGGACCCATCGAAGTGTTCTGGCGGGTCGGCGAAGTGGCTTATCAGCTAGCGTTACCACCACCACTACTGAGGCTGCATGACGTCTTCCATGTGTCCCATCTTCGTCGGTATCTGAACGATGATTCACACGTCCTCGATTTGGGAGAGCTAGACATCAAGGATGATGTGACTTTTATGGAAATACAAGTGATGATCAAGGATCATGAGTAGAAGGTGCTTCGTGGGTGAACCATTCCCTTGGTTCATGTGTTATGGAGTCATGGTGGGCTTGAGGATAGTACGTGGGAGAGGGAAGCACAGATGCATGCCCAGTACCCAGAGTTGTTATGTGTTTTGTGATGTTCTGTTTATACTTGTTGTAGTGGAACGTTTTACCTTGTTGGATATGAAATATGTATTTTTTCTTTCCTCTATGAATGTGTGTGAAAAGTCTTGGCTATGGGGAGGGGAGGATCAGACCCCTAATCAAGACGCATTAAAGTGGATGTGATTAAACCCGTGCGGGTGAGTTAGTGCCGCCCAAAGTGGATAATATCTTGATAGGGGGGAAGAGACTCCCCAACACAAATACTGGGCTGTCTGACAAGGTATTTGCTGGGTTCTTAAGAGAAAGTTGTTTTTTAGTTTACAATGGTGTTCACTCCAAAGAGGTATCTTTCTAGGTGGTTGTTCGGACCCTCTCTTTCCTTGTGGGTTGTTTTGATTCTCGAGGATGAGAATCGTTTGAGAGGTTTCTGATGTAATGGCCCAGGTTGTTGGAGGCCTATTACTTAGTAAAAATCTGATGCTTGAGGTGTTCTGGGTGGTCTGGGAGGACATCCCAACTTCTCAGTGAAGTTTGACCCACGGTAGGCCTACCGGTAGCCTTAGCATACCGGTAGCAGGCCTACCAGTAGCTCGGACTACTGGTATCTCGGTCTATCGGTAGCGGCAGCCTACCAGTAGCTCGGCCTATCGGTAGCTCGTCCTAATGGTGGCTGCAGCCGACCGGTAGCTCGGTTACCAGTAGCGGTCAGCCACCGGTAGCTCTCGACTACCAGTCGCTCCAGCCTTCCGGTAGCTCGGATACCATTAGATGTTAGCCACTGGTAGCTCTCAACTACCGTTGGATGCAGCCTACCGGTAGTTCGGCTACCAATGGATGTCATCCACCGGTATCTCTAGCCTACCCCCGGGTTTTCCAGTAGCACCTCCCCTTTGCGGAAATTGGGATTAAAACCCTATTTTGACCCCATTAAGCCTGTTTTAAAGCGCATTAATGGAAATTAATGGGGTTTGATTAAGTGAGCTACCCTGGTGTGTGTCGGTTTAAACTGTCCCTAAAGGAGAGGACCTCGTTAATGACGTGTGGGGCTGCGTGGTCAACCCACGACCCCGCTCCTTACGCGGTTTCACATTCTTATCCCAACCGTCCCCGGCCCTTATAAACTAAAGGGTTCTCCCTAAGTTTCTTTTTCCCGATCACCCTCCCACCGATTCGCCTTCTCGTCCTTGCGCTCCCGAGCCCCCACCCCTTCAAATTGTTCATCGTCTTTTCCTGGCGCGTGAAGATAAACTTCGATCATTGATCAATCAAGTAGGGTTTTACCTTCGTCTCTCCATTCTACGTATCTTGCGGGGTGGGTATGCTATTGTTTCTGTAGAATTGGATTAAGCAAAGCTTAATGAAGATAATAAATGGATTATAAGAATAAATGGGAAGGGGTTTGATCGATGATGCTGCTTTGTTTTATGATCTTCCATGATTAATGAATTCTGAATTTTGTGGGCTTATGCCTACTGAAAATCGCGGTTGTTGGTGGTATTTCTCTGTGCCCTAACGAACCCTTACCTCTGGTGATGTTTAAATAGATTGTATTGCGGTTGTGAAACCTTGTCCTATAAAGGAATTTGGTTAATTATGTACATCCAGCTAAATAAATTGAAACAACCAGGGTAAATCATTTTCTGTAATAACCCTGGTTAATGTACAGTGGAATTGGAATCATGGAGTGTGTTAAATCATTTAAATCTGAAAATACCAGTATGGGACTGCTTTATATTGGTGGTAGTGGTTTGACTGTTTTTCATTTATGGGCCGTTTTTTGGGTGATATGGGTTGGGATGGTATCCCCTGTGGTTATGCTTCCAGTGGTTGTGAGTTTGAGGCCACATGGTTACCTTTATTTTATCACAAATTGGGGTGGGATCCTATGTTGTTGAGAAACCATTGGCTCCTGTGGACATGGGGTTGTACCTTGGGGTTTTCTTTGGTTCCAGTAATTCGAGGGATTTCACTTATACCTTTGTTGTTTAGACTTTACAAGAGAACCGGCTATGGATGTTTAAGTTGACGGTTGAATGTACGCTTTCCATGACTTGTGCTTATGCTTTCTAGTTGCCTAAGTAGGTCCAGAAACTTATTTAGAAATTATCCCTGAACATGAAACAAGGATGGGAAAAATGGGTTTTGGTTTGGTGTGAGTCGTGACTTGGGCGCTGATTGTGTTCTTTAGGCTGGTTGAAGAAAAACCTAGATTGGGTGAGTTCTAGTTACCTATACACCTACTTGTAGTTTTGTGTTTCTTATTCGTGCCCCACCCAAGTTGAGAATATAGTGCCGAACACCCCCATTTCATGGGGGAGGGTGTTTTTTCCAACACTTCTATTAGTGGATGGTTATTAGCTCCTTTCTGCTCCCTTTCCCAGATATCCCATGTAACTTCAGGTAGGCTATGATGGCCTGAAGTCCATTACTAGCCCAAGAATCTTCGGGCAGGGTGGTGAGGTGGTTGGCCCAGGTCTCTGTGGGCAGGTGGTTTCCCATGTGTCTTCGGGATGAGGCTCAGGTGTCTTCAGGCGTGGTAGTGGATCTTCTAGCCTAGGTTTCTTTGGGCGTGGCGGTGGTTGATATGTCCTAGGTGTTTGCATGCGTGGTTACATGAGGCAATTGTGGCCTAGGAGTTTACGGGCAGGGTTTGGCAGTGGGACTGTGTGAGGATATGGCCCAGGTGTGTGTGGGCATGGTGTGGTAGTGGGACTGCAGTGAGAATGGCGGGATTGGTTCGATGCTTAGGATGTCTTCGGTAACCAGTAGGAAAGTGGCGCGGGGTACCCAAACATCGATGTGCTATTACTATACTTTACTTGACTTGAGTTATTTGGGGAGTGTGCCTTGGTGATGCTTGGGCGGATAGTTTCCTTGCTAGGTTCTTGGTTTCCTCTTTTTCCACGGGATTGGTTTTCCCGACTGAGTATACTTGTATGCTCACCCTACATATGTAAAACTATTTTTAGGTTTCCATGAGGACTCTGGGGATTGTTCTGGACCCTACTAGCTCAGACCTTGTGAGGGATCATCGTAGTTTCTGTTGTTCTTTCTTTTGGTATTTTCACTTTGTAGTCACCTTATACATTGTGTGTTTGACTTTTGTAACATGCATTGGGAATGGTTCTTTTCTTCACTTTTACATTCAGTTTGGTGTTGTGGGATTTACTATCTTATCTCTCGATACTATTAAAAGAAAAATGGTAATGCCTTCCATTTAGTTTGTGATTCTGTACCCTTGGCGCTGGTCGCCACTCCGGGACCTAATGAAGGCGGGTCTCGGGGGTCATTATCTCTCGTTCAACATAAAGAAGTAAGGGTCTGGCATTCTGCTGACCATTCCCTCTTTTTGGTGAAGGCAGGTTGTGACAGTTTTGTAAAAAACATGAATTATCCTAAGCATATCCCCTGATAGTGTCAAACCAAGTATACAGTAAGGCTCTTTTTCATATACAGGGATACCTCAGGTTAAGTTCAAAACTCCTTGTCATAGTTTTCACTACTAGATACATTAGTGCCATAAACATGTCCTCTTCTAGTAACAGGACATGTACATATTTCTTGGAAAACACACATAATATCTATATTACCAAAACTTTTAGATGTAAATCTACACTAATCCTCAATGTCTATCTTAGGTAAATTTTCTCTAATACGAGTTTTTCTAAATCTAATTTCCAAGGATTGTACTAAACATCCTTTAATACCAACTGTAATGCATAATCTCTAGTTACATAGTGTCAGTGCATTATTTCATAACTTTGGCATGATCACAAGAGATCAAGTCCCAAAATACAGATCATTTTAGTATCCTTATAAGTACTAGATACATTTATAAGTTTTACATTACATTATGAAATGAAAAAAACAACATTGTGTCTCCTTTGAACACACTTATATCCCTTAGCCAATCCCTACAGGTCATGCATAATATACTTCATTACATCCTGTGAAAATTAAAAATAATAAGGGGGGTTTTGAGATTCTTAGTAAGGATAACAATATAGTAGAAACTATCATAAATAAGCATAAACATTTAAGCCAACATATAAGACTAAAACAAAAGCATATTAAACACAATATTAAACATAATATGGAAATGATAAATAAAAAATCCCATATACTTATTTAAATGGATATTCTACTAGATAAATAATCACATGTAATATCAAAAACTAATTTCATAGTGATGGAATTTATAATTCCGGACATCATAACCATATACTATAGGCCTCACGCCACGACTACAAATAAAAATATTTTTAAGGCCTTGTTCCAAGACAATAGTTTGTCTCATGAGACCTATCGATGCCTCTAAGGGATATAGTGGGCCTATCCTATCACTTACTACATCCAACACATTCCTCATATGGAAAAGTTGAAACATAACATAAACATTTGTATTAAACATACATAATAAATGTTAATACTTTAACCATAAATTGTGAATGAAATAAAAATAACACATCCAAAATCAAAAAAATAATAAAACTACCAACACATTATGGAATGTTTTATTAACATAAATCGTCTTCAATTAAACACAAAATACAACAACAAATGTTCACATAGATGAAATGAATCCAAAAACTATTTGAGATAAATATCTCTTTCTATATTGAAATAATTTAAAAGTCAAATAATTATAAAAGAAAACATTTATTTTCAAAATATTCTTTTATGATTGTAATGTAATTTTAGAAGGTGTTTTAACAATGGAAATTACCCACTCCAGCTGTATAAGTTAAAAAGGTTTTTTCCATAATTTTTCAAAAATGTCATAATATACCTTGTTTAGAAAAAGGCGAAAATATTCCTTTCAAAACATTTAAAAAAATCAAACAAGGGTATAAATGAATTTAACCCATATTGTAGGAAATAGAAAAAATGTTTTGAAATATATTTATAAGAAACATGGATGTGGATGATAAAGAAGTCAGGGTAGATACTTACATATAAACAACCTCAGATAATAACGAGATCATAAAATTAACCCTAACCTTGTACTTTTCCATAGTCAAGGGTAATTTAACCTCCTATATAATTGTTAAATAATTATTATGAAATTATTGAATAACCACATACATAAATATGATATCATATATGATCCTTTAATATTGATTTGTTAGTACTATTTCAGTATTATCATTGTTTCAGGTGTTACTGATTCATTTTACTTTTTATGGATAGTTACGTAAGTCATGTTTTTTATGGATAGGATGTATTTTATTCATATAAAAAATGATATTATTTTCATAAACAATATTTCTTAATCATAAAATTATTCTTTAATGGTTACTATGGGGAATGAAATCACATCACGTTGTGGAGATAGTAAATCGTACGTACGCACGAGCGACAATATCATTCTATTGATGGTTAAATTGTATGTAATTGGATATTATATTATATATAATGAATTATTAACATGTTATTTTTATTATTTACATCAATTATACTCATTATAATATCAATCAAAATTATTAAGTGTTGAATAACAAACTTTACCACGACGTGGAGATGGTAATCCATACGTGCGTACCTATTGTGACTTTGTCGTTAATAAGAAAAAAATAATAATAAATATGGTTGTAAAATATTTATAATAACGTCTAATTATGTATAAGGTACTGGAGTTATTATTTGAGTATATAAATATCAAATAAATAGGAAGTAGAATAATAAAATAACATTGAAAGATGTGATAAAATAATTACCTCTTCTTCGGGTTCTTCCTTTAGATTAGGACAAAAGGGATTCTTAGGTTAGATTTATGATCAATTTATGGCCTATAGGTTAAATTTAGTGTATTTTTTAGGATAATTTATAATGGTTTTGTTGATCCAAATGGCTATGGAGGTGTGAATTTAGGAGAAGGTTAGGTTCCCTTTTATAGAAGAGGTGAGGGGCACTTTAGGAAAAGCTTGAAGTATTAATTTATTATAAAATGATTTTCAGCTTCTAATAGATCCAAATTGATGTATTTATAGTATAAGGTGGGTATGGGTATAAATCATCTCAATAAATAGGTTTTAAACATGTTGAGGTCAACATATTAACCATATCATTTAGATTTAACTCTTAGTTTAATTGTTTAACTTTTACAATGTCTTCTTTTATTTTTACACTACATGGTTAATATAGTTACTATAAAATGCCAAAAGATCCTAAAGTGGTTAATTAATGGAATATATAACATCATATAATACATTTTGATGAATCTTATATTTTTAAGAATATTGTCTCATTTAATAAAAAAGTATTTGCTTTAAAAACACATTTATCCCAATTTGGACACTATTTAGTATTTGGTATTTATGAAAGTCATAAAATCTTTATTAATTCGTAAAAAATACATTTAATCAACCATAAAATGTAATATTCAGATATAAAATTCTATTATGGCATCAAAATTTTCAATATAAATTTATTTTAATACTTACAATATCAATTATTTTAATCGCTCACTAATATGGTAATTATTGAATCATTAATGTGTCATAAATAATTTTAATTATTTAATTTTTAAAAATTCTAAATAAAATACAATGATTTATTTAATCATTTTATATTTATAATGAATATTTATAGTCTAATTTATCTTAAGTATAACCCTATATTAAAAATGGTTTAGTTATTAAAATTTGAATTTAAAAATTTTAGCTCTTTTTTAAATAAAATATAAAAAATGTCCTAATCTAATCCAAGTGGATAAAAAGGGATCTTAATTTTGTCTTAAGTTATATTTATATTGAAAAAAAACTTATACAATTGAATTAGAACATTTTTTGGGTATTTTTATAATATTATAATATTATTTTTACCTTTAATTACCCTATTTTCTTTTAATCGTGGTAAATAAAAATCAACAGATACTATTCACCAAAAATTATTTTCATTCAATTGAACCAAATTTTAATTACTAATGAAAACTGTCCCTATTGTATTTTTAAAATTCAATTCACATAATTGGAAAAATTATGTTTTATGCATTTTTGAAAATGATCATAGTAGGTGGGTAAAAGACATTAAAAAGTTCAATTAAATTATATATATATAATCTTATTATAAAATGACTCCATTAAATTACATTAGAATAATATTTGTATTATTTACCTATTTTTAAATTAAAATAAAATTAAATAAAAAAATAATTATTTAAATAAAATTTCGGTTTTAAACAATAATGCAGAATTTTTCACTTTTCATCAAAAATTGAAAGATTTCAGAAAAATACCAAAAAATCACCCTAATCTAATTTTGATATTACGAATCAAAAAATGAAATCCATTTTGAAAAATAAAATTCATAACATTTCAGAAAATGTGTATTACAATTCATAACCCAATTTTTAAACAGCTGTTTTAATTGGTTATGGTGTGCTGGAACTCAAATTTGTGTACAGTGCAAGATAATGTATTATTCAAGGAGAATCATACCGTTGAAGCTTGGTGTTTTGCATATTTTTTACTGTATTGACTATATGCTTCCATGTATACATGTTTTCCTTGTTTTTTAGATAAATGGAATCATCATATTTTGTATATGATTTAGATTAATTATTGTGATTATTGTTTAGTTCTTGTATGTTTATATGTGCTTCCACTATATTTTCCATTATTGAGTTCCTTATGATGTTTTATCTAATGATTACATGTATGTGCTAATTTTAGGGGAGGGAATAGTCTCCCCATGGTAGCACCTTATGCCCATGAATCTACATGGAAGCCTCTATCGTACAGGGAGGCACTCTTGAGGCCACGTGGCCCATCAGTTTGGGGAATCTCTGAATGACACTTGTGTAAGGATGTCAAATTATTTCTTAATTATTATACCACCCATTCTATAAGTGGATGATCCTAAGGATATGAGTGAAGTAAAAAATGGATCTTACCCATTGAAGTATGGTTTATTTCACTATACTATGGGGAAATTGTAGCATTAGAATGTGAAAACATATACACATGGTTACTTGCAACAAATATTTTTGGCACTGTTAACCTTGACAGAGTATAAACCTCAAGATAATGTGGTAGTGTACTCATAAAAATGGTGGGGACTAATTTCACCTAGGTCAAATTTGTTATTACATATCATGGGAATCTATAGTTTCACTAAGAAGACCTAGGTATTAACTTGGGAGAGCTATTTCTATGAGTTTAATGATTGTTTTTAAAAGTGAATGTATAAGTATTATGGAATATAGAGTTATTTAATTGGATTAACTACCCCTAAAAAAGACAAAAACATTAGTGGAAGACAAAATTTTCATAATTGAATCCTTATAAATAATTTCATAATTATCCTACCTTATATCACTTTCATAATATTTTCACCCACAAGTTATATATATTTAAAAATAATATCTACCTATGAACACATATGATTCCCATTATATACTTGTGGAGAGGACTTGGTACTCACTAGTATTTTGATGCATTGAATAGAATATGTGTTCTTTTCTACAATGCAACGTTTAAAATTTACCCAATAAATATTTTATAAGAAATATGTGAAAGATATGAATGACTTTAGATATTAACATTATGTTTATATATAGTGGGTAATATAATTATTGGAAGGGTAAAGTGTTTATTGTAATAATTACTTCACATTATTAATAATTAGATGGATCCTTTATCTATTAGTCCCACTCCTCCATCTTAGATTTTCCTAGGGATCCCTCCTGAAACCCTTTGCTTCAGGATTGGCAGAACATCTGAGAACTATCACTTTTCCTTTTATTCCTTTCCTCTCCTATTTTCAACTCCTCTAGCATTCTTCATTCTCTATCAGTGTGAATACTCTATGGGTTCTTCATATTTGGTCATATTTTTCATGTTTTCTCCAGTGAAGGTGCTCTAATTTTCTTCATCTATATGAAATCTCCTCTGAGGATGCTTCGGGTCATGATGAGGGTTGGTTTCTATTGAATACCATGGATGCTCTTTATGTGGATCTAACCTCACATCCCTTTGTGCCTCTCCGTGTTGGTGTCTCAGTGAGGTCTTTGGTTTTGTGGTTTTTTGGTCGATGTGTCTCAGGGAATTACCTGGGTTGGATTTATACTTCTTTTATGGTTCATGAATTCTTGCCTCATTGATGATACATTAGTTTAGTTCCCTCAGTTTCTCAAACCACTTCTATATCGTCACATTCCTCTACTTCATTCCTATTTGAATATAGAGTGTGGGTTACAATTATGTTTTGGGATATGTAGATCAATGGAAATTAGTTTTCTAGCAATGATATGATCAATGATGGTTTGGTATTTCTTTCTTTCACATGTTATTGGTGAAGGTTTGTTTTACTCTTCCCAATAGTTGATTTACTTGATGTTTGTTCAGTGGTGTTCCAATTTTTTGTTTCAAGTTTGGTTTTTTTTATGTTTGGCTATGGTGGCGGTCGTTAGTGTTCCTCATAATGGTGTTGGTCTGATGTTTCATGATTTTTTATGAGGTGATCTCACTCTATATTGGTTGTGTGTTTGTATCTTGTTTTTTGGGGGATGATGATTAAAGGGTGGTATGTTCTTAGATGGTTTTGATGGACTCTAATTATCTCTGGAAACTGATGTGATTGATGGATGGAAATGAATACATTGTGATAGGATGGATACTATGACCTTAGTGACTATTGTTGATGGTTGGTGATGTGACCTAGGAATATGATAGCTGGTGACATGAATCAAGCTAATGTGGTGATCTTGGAATGTGATCTCTTTATGTGTTGTGAATATTTTGATTTTGAATGTTTAATTGGGAATCCTTTATTTTCGGTTCCCGCCTAGAATGTTCGTTGCTGCTCATCCATAATATGGATTTTGAAAATCAAATAAAAAATGAAATTTATGTCAATATTAATATTTTATATTAATCAATTAATAGTAATATAATTACACATATATGTCTTAGAATAAAAAGAATAATCATTAAAAATATCTTTTAATTTATAATCATCAAACGCATGATTTTAGAGTACACCACGAGACTTATTAAAAATAGAATTTATCATATATGGAAAATTATTTTAATAAAAACTATTTTAAATTTATAATAATCACATCAATATTTGTAAATGATTATATTTTCAAAATTTTCTATGTCAGTCAATTTTTTCAAAATATAGTAAAACATATTGTATGTATATAGTGGTTATTATGACTTTATTATGATGTAAAAATTATGAAAAAAAAAAATTATCAAAACATCAACTGAAATAATGTTAATTTATTAAAATAATTCATTTTAATGTGTTAAAATCAATTTTCAAACCTATAATTTACTCTCTAATGTCAAAATTGGAAAATAGTATTTTTATAACTATTATTTGTGAATAAAACTTTTTCCATAGAAAAATTATTATTAAAAAATGGGTTTATATTCTAAAACTAATTAATATAAAAAACTATTATGAATGTAAAAAAAGGTTTAAACCCATCGTTAAAATAATGATTCTTTACATTCCATAACCTATATTTCCAAAACCAAAGTTCCAAAATTTATAAACAATTATCCCAAATTTTCAATAAATTACCACCCATCTTTCCATTGATATTCACTCTAATATCATTAAGTATACTTATCCTATAAATTTATCTCTCAATAACCCCTCTAAAATTTTCTTGATGTTATAATGCGTTCAATCTCAACCTTGAATGATATAATTTTTAAGTTAAGGGTTTATAATATATTCTCTTCCTTTATTTTCTGTAATCCTTTACATTTCATTTTCATTTAAATTTCAAATGTGGTCAAGATTTATTATTATTAGTTTATTATTATAATATTAATTAAATATCACTATTTCTAATCATTAAACCACATTCATAATCTATTATAATGGTAAATTATTTCCTTATCCTAAAACTCCATTATCAGAATCCCAATATTTTTCTGGTATTTTGGATATTATAAATATATTATTTCAAATGTGTGGACTTTTTTAAGAAAGGATGGTAGAGATGTAGTAATTTGGGCCTCTATTAGGTCCCAAGTAAATTAGACTCAATGTTTTTTTCAAGTTCACCATTTCCATCAAATTATACTGACCAAGATGCAACTTTATAATGAAATTTAAATCCCAAATGCATATGAAATATGTGTGTCACATACTCGTAATTTTATAGGTAGGTTTTCTAATATTTTTATGGTTCTCAATCATTAGAAAATATTTTTTCCCATTACTAATTCCTATTGATATACTTATATGATGAAATTATCTTATACCATTACTACATTATCACCCCTTTAAAAATAATAATTTTTATTTCATTGAAAATATCCTATAGATTGTTTTTTAACAAATATTCACCTAGATGGCCATATTATTCCATTAAATGGGGAAATATTAAATATTTATTTTTTTCATGATATATATATATATATGGATAAATATTGATTTGTTATACATGATTAGGTAGGAGGTTTTTTAAGGAACATTATGAGTTGTATTGTTTAACCACTCTATTTGTATAATGGATGCATTGGAATTATTCTATGATAACAAGGGGATAAAAGTATATATACCCTTATTGAATCATAAGGTCACATGAGCAAATATAATGTTGATATTTGGTGAATGGTTTACAATTATATGTGATGCCTTATCCAAGGTTGTGATGATATGGTTATGTTGTACATAATTATGTATTCCATCAAAATGGGATCAATTATTAGTATTCATATATTTATTTATTATTATATAATCCATGGATATATAATTATTAGAGTTTCATTTTGTATACAATTATTTTATTATATATTCATTCCATATCATTTTATTCATGTTTATTCCATGTTATCTTTCATTGTACACTACCTCTTTCTATGTTTATTAGATAACCCCTTCTCATTATTTCCACATTTCTGTAGGAAAAAATAAAGATATCTACATATACCTTTATTGCAATAAGGTATAATTTATAAAAAAAAAATTATTATTTGGATATATTCAAATATTTTTTTATAATGTAATGTTTATGTATCTATTTAATATCTTGTGGCTATTAAACTATTGGATTATATATATTGTGATCTTATGTATTCTATAACATTTTATTTAAATTAAAACTAGCACTCAGTCACACTATTATGGGTATTTATATTTGGTATTAAATAAATATTAACAAAAACGATAGGAACTTTATTTTGATGATCATAGTAACAAAAAAGAACACTATAAACCCCCTGAAAAAAATACATGAAAATTTTCGAGAATAGATAAAATAATTTAATTATTCTTAAAATAAATACATTTTTATTATATATTATGATTCATAATTTATAGTTTTATTTATGAACTGATTAATTTTAGTAAATTATTTATAAATTTAATATAATTAGATGAATGGAAACCATGTCAATTTCCATAATCAATGTAGGGATTTCCATCCCAATCAAACCTATGAATTTGGGGATAGATTTGATTAAATTATTAATATATTATGGCTGTAAAAATTAGTTATGAAAATAAATGTTCCAATATAGATAAATCATTATCCCATAAACATGTTATTAACATATTGAATAAATTAAATATGCATCAGCCTCCTGTTTTTTTATGAAACCATTAATCTACTAGTGGTAGAGTAATGGATTAAACATTATTGAAGAAATTCCATCCATTGGTATGTAGAAAACAGAGAAGGTTAACATATAAATATTTCATCTACATGGATATTTTTATCAACGGTGGTCTTTACTTTGAAATAGTAAGAAGGAGGAAGAGATATATTTCATGGAGGAGAATAATTTCAACGAAATATTCCATGAAATTTACTTTATTATTGAGAATATATACAAAATTTAATGGTAATTATAAATGTTAATGAAAAATGAAGATTAAATTATTATAAATAATAATAATTTCATTAAACTTTTTGAAAAATATGTGGTTAATTATATATGAAATATTGAAAATATGATCAATTTATTCTCAAATGAATTAAATAAAAGTATTTAAAGGGCATTAATATCTAAAACATTCTCATCTTATGAGGATATAGTGACAACTGTCCACAAGACTAAGTAAGTGTTCTCTAAGTTTTATATTTTTGAAGTAATATGAGAGAAGAATATAACATTTGAACACTATTTTTATAGAATATTTCAATGGTGAGGAAAGAGTGGGATCAATTTATAACACACAGAAATTGAGGAAATTAGATCCATAGAAATTACTTGAAGATATTGGGAGTCTGTTATTTAGATATAAAGACAATCTAGATCAGGATTACAATGTTAATATATGAGTCATTGAGTTTCAATTAATCAATTTTATATAATGCATGTTTTATAATAATATTGAATCATCATATGATGTAATAATAAATAATTATCAATTGAAACTCTTAAGGGGAATCTTATTAAAACAAAGATATATTGGTCTATTTTAATTGAAATTCTTAGTGGTTGTTTAGTCAAAAACATTAATGTTATACCAATCATTAATTTTTGAATAATAATTTGTATGTATTATCTATCAATGTATAATGGGAAAATTTATTATTGGGGGACGGATGTTGTAATTTTGTGGTGGAAATTACACCCCTTATTTTAAGAGGAGAGACCTTATTACCTAATTATTGTGTGGATCCTTATCCAATAGATCGTACAAATATAGTTATGGAGAATATTAATATCAAATTCAATGTATAAATTAGAGTATTATTCTAATAATATAGGATATATCTATTATACAAGATTATATTTGTGAATTCCATAATAAATTAACTAGATATCATCCTTATAGTGAAGTTAGATTTTTTATTAATCTTATCCGTGATGAAAATACCATATCTAAGTCAACCTATAGAATGGATCCACTGTAAATAAAGAATAACCTAAAATACTTTTTTTCATAATGTATTTTATATTCCCTAGTGTCTCACCTTTACAGACACCCTTCTAATTTCTGATGATGCAAGATGGTTATTTGAGTTTTTGCATCAACATTAATTAAATAAATTAAATTTATACTAAGAACAAGTATCTTTTACCTCAAATTGATTATTTTTTGATAAAAATATAGGGGCACAATAATTAAAAAATATTAATCATTATTCTATTTATCATCAATAAAAAATTAATAAGCATTATATACCAAAGATAACTTTTCCTAAAATTTATGTATGTTATGTGTTCATAGTAATACATGTTGGATTTAAAATACACCCTCTATAGTTATAGATCTAATGAATGATTTATTAAGGTATATATGGATATTTGTTGCATGATATTAATTTATGTTATCAAGATATACTCTAATTGTTATGAATAACATGAGAACTATTTTGGAGATTCTTTGAAAAAAATGAGTTATATGGGAAATTTATTTATTATAAATTTTGGAATCAATAATATTCTTTTCTATTCTATATTATCTCCAATAATTGAATATATATTAACCATTCAAGGAAATATTTAGTTATGTGGTCATGGCATGTGATGAGATTTTTTATGAACTAAATAATAGAATAAGTAAGTAATTAGTGTTTACTTAAATATTAGGGAATGATGGATTTGGTATATTTAATAAAGAATGAAATAAAGCACTAGGTTGGGAAATTATACATAATAAATTATTTTATTATTTTGAATTAATAAAATTACATACCTATACAAAAATATCATAATTATGAACTAGAGTTAAGGGCTATAATATTTTCCATAAATATATAGAGACAATATGTTTATGGTAAAATATGCTAGATATCTATAGATTAGAAGATTATGAAGTTGATATTCAATCAAAAGGATCTCAGCTTGAGACAAAGGTGATGCATGGAACAACTCAAGGACTATGGTTTTATAATACAACACAACCATGTGAATCAAAAAATGTGAAAGATTCATTGAGTAATAATTTCAATGTATTTCTCTCCATGATGAGGATATAAAAGGATCCAATGATCATGGATTTATTAAAGGTTGACATCAAAACTATTAGTTACGGAGAAACATCATTCTTTTTCCAAGTAATTCCAAACCCATATTTACATAAAAAGATAAAGAAGTACCAAAAGTATGAAAATGGTAATCAAAATAAGATGAAACCCACAAGAAAGGTTATCCATAGAGAGTCCATGAATAAATTTGAGGTTTTAAATTTTAGAAATAGATTATGTGTATCACAAATTCATAAGATAAATAGTGAACCGTTAGATAAAGCTCAAAACTCAAATTTTACTATACACCATGATAGAACCAAGATGTATAAGGATTTAAGAGAACATTTTTGCTGGGATGACATGAAATTTGAAATTTATGACTATTTTTCGAGATTCATTATATTGAAATAAGTAAAACCTGAGAGACAAAATCCAAAGGGTTTCATGAAACCCCTTTCTACCAAAATATAGTATTAAGGTTTATTATAATGGGGGTTTTCATTGTTCTTAATAAGAAATCTATGATGGATAATATAATATGAGTCTTTATGGATAGACTTACAATTTTTTCACATTTCCTAGAAATAAGGAAAGACATAACCCGTGAGTATCTTCCAAAAATATGTGTTCATATTGTTTTGAGGCTCCATGGTTCAACTCTATCAATTATATCTAATCCAGAAACTCATTTAAATTCAAATTTTTGGGGGATTATGTAGAATTATAAGAACACATAGATACATTTGAAAGACATTATCATCCTCAAACTATTGGGTCGTATAAAAGGACTATCCACATTTTTGGGGACATGTTAGGGTCTCGCCCACCCAAGGTCCATAGAACATGGTACTAGTATCTTACTATGGTAGAATATTTATAGAGAAATATTTTTAATTCACATATAAAAATGGAACCATGTGAAGATTTTTATGAGAAAAGATATCATTCTCCAACCTACTAGAACTATGTTACGGAAAGGTGGATAAATTGTCTAGAACTGAATGTCGCGAGGAAAAATAAAGTGTGAAATTTCAAGAATTAAATCAAGATGGATCAAAGGAGAGAGAAAATATATATTTATAATTTGAGTAATGATAATCCATTTCAGGTATAGATTCACATATTATTGAAAGTATCTTCATTCGAGGGAGAAATATTTTTTAGTTATATGGTTAACTTAATAAAAATGTACATTCAGATGTTTTATATTTTGGATAGAGTTGTAGAGATGGTTTATTTTATTTATTTTATACTGATCCTCTCTAAAATTCATGACATATTCCATGTGTCTCTATTGATTAAGAGCATGTCAAAACAAACCCACATACCCACCATTGATGAAGTAGATCCAGAACTTAACTTATATTATAATGAAATGTTTTCATACATTAATGAGACTAGATAGAATATTTTAACGAATTAGATAACCTGAATAGTGAAGGTAATTTGGATAAAACATTATATGTTGCAAGTGACATGGGATCCTAAGGGATAAATAAACAGCAGATACATATATATTTTCATAGAATGGTGTATAACCAAAATTTCAAGGAATAAAATATTTATGGAGGTAGAATATAATACTTGAGATATTAATATAATAAATAAACTTATTATTTAAATAACCTTCACATAAAACAATACATTTAATTACATTATTAAATTGCAATATACATTAAAAAATTAATCCACTATAATAAATTGAACCTGAGTTACCTAACATATGAAAATGTAGGGTAACACCAATATATTAAACTATGTGGTATCATATATGAAAAATTATAAAAATATATAAGATATATTTTTTTTATGAATAAAAAATAACTAATGGAATATAGAAGGTATATAGACTAAGATAAATATATGATTGAATTGAGATGTTTTAATGAAGTTTATATTAAATGAGAAATATGATTATTGGAATGGTAACATGACTGTTGGAGTAATAACATCGCTATATGACCCTTGAAAAGTAATATCACCATTATACATAAAAATATATTGTAAAATACATAAAATAATTTGGTAATAATATAATTAATAGTTATTAATAATTTTTATTGATTAATGAATTGTAATATAATTACACACATATGTCCAAAAATAAATATATAAATTATTAAAAAAGTGTTTTGAATTTTTTTTCCAACCCCATGATTTCCAAATACACCAAGAGTTTTTTAATTATTAAATTTATTATATACATATATAAGCATAAAATTGACATCACTTTTAGAATCAAAATGTTGAAATTATAAAATGGTGAAATTTTTATAATTTTCTAAGGTAACTGAATTTTCATGTAAATAGTAAAATATTTTATGAATATAATGTAAAGATATATGGTGAGTATTATGAATTTAATTTGTGTAAAAAATATGTAATCATTAATATATGTTAATAAATTTCCAAAAATATAACAATTTATTAAAATTATTTTTTTCATGAATTAAAATCAAATTCCAAACCTATAATTAGCATTCCAAATTCCAAAATGAAAAATAAGGTTTTAAAAACCAATCATTGTGAATAAAAATATTTTCAAGGAAAAACTATGATTAAAAATTTATTCCATTTCAAAAAATGAATGAAGATCAAAAACCATGATATATGTATTAAAACATGTTTTAAAACCATAGTAAATCCAGTGGTTTTTTATTTTACACAACCAATATTTTCAATGGCAATGTCCCAAAATTCAAAAACAATTCTTCACCATTTTTTAAAATACCAACTCATCCTCCCATTCCACTACACTATAATTTAAATAATATTTTTTTACTCTAAAATTTTACTCTCAAAAAATCCTTAAATAAGTTATTATCATTCAAAGGTGTTCATTCTCAAACTTTAAGAAGTTACTTTTCATGGTAAGGTTTAATAATATCTTCACTTCCATTATTTTGTTAATATTTTCTAATTCCTTTTCATTTCAATATGAAATGTTTTTTTGATTCATTATTATTTATTCAATATTGTAATATAAACTAATGATTATTGTTCCATCTCATTATACCAAATTTATAAGTTATTATAAGGCCAAATTATTTCCAAACCTAAACCTCTATTATCAAAATACCAATGAATGCCATGTATTTGTGTTATTATGGATGGATTAGTCCTAATATATTGATTTTTTTATAGGATGATAATGATAAAGCTTGTGGGTCCTCCATCTGGTCCAGAGTGTATTAAAATCAATTTTTTCATAAGTCCAGAATATCCATTAATTCATACCAACCTATAAGTTTATTTTTATATAACATATGTATCTATATTGTATATAAAATATGTATCTATATTGGATATAAAATATGTGTGTCACAAAATCCTAATTTTAGTTGGGTTTTTTATATCATTTATATGATGTCCTACCAATTCTAAATATTATATCCAATTAATAATAACTATTTATATCCTTATATAATGAAACTATCCTACACCACTACTCAATTATCATCCTTTTGATAATTATACTTTATATATCATTGTGAATATGTGGTAGTTTCTTATGTAATGGATTTATATTTTCAAAGATAGCTATATTATTTCATTGTCTTCGGAAATATTAACAATTAGTATATCTACTAAATCTATAAAAATAATTATTGATTATATGTCGATGATTATGGTTGAGGTTCCTTTGTAAAAATTATGAATTATTTTTATTAATTCTCTATTTAAATGATGGTTGTATTTGACTTACTATGTTTTGGGTGGTTCCTTGAATTAAATGCCCCTTTGATGAATTGGTAGGTTTAATGAGAAAAACTAGCTTGGATATTTAGACTTTGCCTACCCATTTATATATGATGTATTAGACAAGGTCTTGACTATATGGTTATGATGTCGAATATTATACAATATATCACTACGATATCACTTTTTTTATCCACATGTTTATTTATTGCTACATTAGCCATGGATATATTATGGTCATAGTTTAAGTTTTTAATGAAATTATTGGATTACTTATTCCTTATGTATTATGTAATTAATTTTTAATTTATATTATCTTCAGTTATATTTTACCCCTTACTGATCATTTCAGCACACCCATTTAGTTAATTTATATATTTTCCCAGGACACCATAATGATTACTACATGTTGGTTAAGTATAATCGCATAGATTTAATAAGGCATATTTTATATTCTTAATAAATTTTATATATCCAATATAATATAATGTTGAATTATGTATCTAGTCTTCTGGTAATACTAAGGTATTGAATTATGTGTATTGTGATCTTTTGTGTTATTTTCCATTTTTATAAAATAACCACTAGTTGTGGGTTACTATATTCTGTTTTCTTAAAATTGAGTTGAGGCACATTTTCATGACATGCTTAATTGATTATTTATTTTGAACTACAATAAATATTTTTAATTAAAATCCATGGTTATCCGTCAAGGAATACTAAATAGAGGGGTATACAGATGATATTTAATACGTTGAATGAATATAGAATAAGAATAAGGGTTTCTGGAAAATGATTCTAATTTTAACTATATAAAAATGAGATGATATGGAAATAAAAATATGGTTTATGTGTATTTATGTGAATATTCAAAAAAGGAATTGAAATTGTTATATCATTAAGAATAAAGATTTATCATTATTATCCAGTAACCATTACAATATATAAATTGGAATAGAATTCGACATATAATTTTCTATAATTTAATCCTCCACCCATGTTTTCCTTCGAAAACTTATATAATAAATTAATGGTTCAATAATATAAGAATTTATTTGTATAGAGGTTCTCCAATAAAACATGGATCTCTTAATATCTATCAATTACACCAATAATAAATTACACACATGATGGAAAACAGACAACAATGATCCATGATTCATTAATTTGTTATACCATTCATTATTACATTATCCCTAATCGCATCACCACCCCAAGAGGGGGATTTACCTGGTTATCATCATCGTAAGTAAGAGGGATGGAGTGATTCATGAAATGAAATAAAATAAATCAAGAAGAGATAATGTAGTGCTGAAATAAACCACTTAAAAATTTAAAACATGATTTGGTACATAAATTTAATTGTAAATAAATAATAATACAACTAAAAATGAGTTACTAAACATGAAAATGAAGATAGGTAATAGTAACCCAAGGTAAAAATTATTTATTTGACAAAATTTATAAGTGGAAAAAAGTATTTATGAAAAATAATCACACATTCCCATGAACTTAAGGTTTAGTTCCTTCAAGGAAAAACTATATAAGCAGCTTATCTTACAACCCCTGTGAACATTTCTCCATAATTTATCCACCCTAAACCCTATTCTATACATATTTTATGTTATAATATCATTCATAACCTAACGAAATTAAAAAATAAGAATGTATTGAGCATAGAAAATAATTAAGGGTAAACAAAAGAGATAACTATGTATGATGAAATGTGATCATAACATGAGCATGTTGGTATAATCATGAAGCATTAGAAAGCTCTACCCAAAAATTATAGATCACAAAATTGGAAATACAGAACAGCATAAGATAAAAGTGGGTAAAATAATAAAAAATATTCATAAAAACAGAAGGTAACATAGCCTAAAAATAAAGTAAAAATATAAAGGGTCATAATCAAAAGAATACGAAACCTTTTGAGAAAACTCATTATACATACGTGTAAAAATTCATTTTTTTATGCTTGAAAATGTGAGAAAACTCATTATTCCCATGAATATGTGTATAAAATCAATATGAAAATTCTTAAATATCACATGATATATCAATTAAAACCAATTAATTGGAGATAAATGTAGGACCCCCCCCCCCCCACCATAATCATACTTACATATGTGTTCTACTTAAAATCAATTATTTTCATATCTTAAATAACCCATGGAAAAACGTATGAATTTCTTAAAATATTCATAACCATCACATAATATGAACTTAACAAATATTTGGATATAGGAAATATCATATTACAAAATTAATTATATTTTAATATAATATATAGGTTAATTCAAACATTGTTATCTAATAGATAGGCCTTGTAAGAAAAATGAAAGTGAAAATAAATATTTTATCAAAAACCCTTTTTAAACAATATTATAAATGATAAAGTAAAAATTACATTACAAAATTAAGAAGTTAAATAGAAGACTATTTATAACCACATTATAAATAGTTCCATGTAATTGAACCTTGAAGAGAAAAAAATTAAAATAATAAATTTGAAGTGGTGAAAATTGAAAATAAATAACATTTTTAATCATTCTATATCATTTTAAAGAAAAAATAGAATCAACGATGTATTGAAATAATTTCATCTCATAAAATAGATAAAAGAAAAGATAATGAATATAATATAAAATAAATATTACTATTTAATTGAAGAAAATGATTTTTGTTGAAAAACATAGACCCAGAAGAAAATTTTCATTGGTAAGAATGTGTGTTATTCCTACTTATGTTATAATTTAATTTCATAAATAATGTTATCAAATATGTGGTCAACAATAATGAGAATTATGTTCCCAAGAGAACTAGGGAATTAACATATAAAATATTTTTATGAAAATATCAAATAAAACATGAATAATATATTCTTGTAGTAATGGCTCTAAAAGAATAAATTAGATATTGAGTCGATGAAACCCTTACGGTATTGGTAACGTAAGAACCAAAGGGGATTAAGAAAAGTATCACAAAATAGAAATTAAAAATATCATTAAATGAAATATTTTTTTCAAAGATTAAATAAGTAGGTAAAATAACACCCCATATAAAATAAATAATGGTGTGAAATATCTTACATGTCTCATATAAGTAAAAATGAGACAAGAAACCCATACCTTGTTTCTGTGATCAGTCCAATTCACTCTAAGATCATGTTTCAGGAAAATTATATTAACATTATATTTAATATACATATTCATAAAAATTAACTTTTATATAATTCATTTATTATTATTCTTTGTGAATATATTAGATATTTATAGAATATATTTTTTTTACCATCGAGTGTTAGTATCTTTATTTATTTCATGCATACATTATGGTGTCAATATAGGCATCCATTATATGATACCAAGTTCATAAATAATTTAATAATTAAAGAAATATAGAGGATAAATATTATTTATTTATAAATCTATTATCTCATTCCAAAATTGTTTTAGTTTTTCTATGTGAGAATTAAATTGGTGTTATCTTATTTTGGTAATTTTACTAATAAAAGATGGTATTTTAATAATAAGTTAAATAATTAATATAACATTACCTAAAATTTTAAAGGAAAATTATTTAATTATTATTTTATAAGAATATTATTATTTAATTTCTTATTGTCATCCATGATAGATATTTATAGAATTGTCATGTAGGTGGTTAGAATTACCCAAATATGAACATACCCCAATTTAAGGTGTGATTTTGGTTAAGAAATTACATATTTTTTTATAGAATATCATCATAAACGAATAATAATGATATTATATAGTTTTTGAATATTTTTAATCTGATTTTAATAGGTTTTGGATAAATAATCGAAATATAGATGAAAATGGAAAATGTTTATTTATTGAAGTAGTAGGCCAAACAATGAACGATTAACATGTTCATTTCCAAATAAATAATAGGGTGAGAAGGTGGATTATAATTTGTCTCTTACTAATAAAAAATATATTATATAAATCAATTATATTCCTCAATTAAATCATTATAACCAGTGACGAGAGGTGGCCATGAAAAATAGTAGATGTCACTTCAGGGAGGTGACAATATAAAAAAATGAATGACTGATGTCCTTTTGTTTTTATAACTAGAAATAAAGGAATAATTTATGATAATTCCACTAATATAACGTGTCATAACCCAACCCATAGGGACCCCACCTAGACCAGTAGTAATCCAGGTGTGGCAACCTAGTCCCACCACCAAATGGATGGGGGTTTTGACTAGCGTAAAGTATGAATAACATTAAAATAAGAGGTCTTGATCTAATGTAAATGTAAACATGAAAACCATTGAGATCCATGAAACAAAGTATATTAATAATAAAATAGAACTTTTATAGTGTAAAAAATTAATGAAATGGTCTGTAGTAAAAACATCAGTGTATAATAGCAAGATAGAGATTGTAAAAAAAGGAAAAAACACTCGCTTAACCAATATGTGTCCCAAACTTATAAAAAAGATTGAAAATAATGATAGATAACAACTCATTATCTAAAAGAATTACCTATGAACATAGTTAACACCTCTAAGTAGTATTACACTTCTCCAACACTATATCCACTATGGTCTTTATCAATTTCTTTGTTTTTAACATATGAAATGTTATTTGCAGAAAAATACCATATAGGGGTGAGTATAAACATTCCCAGTATGATTCCCAAAAAAACATAAATCAAAAGTAAACGGAATAGTTATATTAACATCTGAAGAAAGGGAGGATAGAAACCCAATAATATATATATTCTCATAAAGGTACCCAATATAATATATAAAAAATCAACCTTGATATCCAATAAGGAATGATGAGTTCCAAAAATCTATAAGATAGTTCTTTCCCAAAGACATTAATGTAATGTAAAAATCACTGAAATAAAGTGAAAGATGCAATCATAACAAATAGAATCCTCATCCAAGGTATATTTGACATGGGTGGAGTAACTACTCCCCTCTATAACTCAATGATATGGGAGTACCATCTTTACATATATAAGACCTATACCCTGATGTTTATGGGGAATATTGAATCTACCAATAAATAGGATATAGGGGAATTTCTCCCTAATAATAAAATCATCATTGGAGCACTGATCCAAAAGTAAACTATAATATTCTTTCTAAGAACTTTTTCGTACAAAATAAAGTTAAAAAATGAACATTTACTCATTATATGTCCCAAAAGATCATAGATGGGACAATAAATCATGTTATAAATCTATATGGACAAACACAATTGGAAATCATGCTCTACAGTGTAAAAGTGAAATTAAAATTATGTACCAACCCTGAATTACTCACCACTTGAAATATTCATTCAATATAAGAATTAACTCTTAGATACATTAAAAAATTAAATCCAAAATATTCATGATGTAACATAGTTGTTCATTCCATGAACATGACCTCTAAACCCCCCAAGATCTCATTAACATTGAATGCATGCAATTCTACAACAATGATTTCCACCAATCCTCTCAATTCAGGTCACATAATATATACCCATTTTTGGTCATCTATTTTTATAAATAGTTATATTTAGTCCTATGAATTACCAAATATTCATATGCTATCAATTGTTTATTCAATAATCCATCCATATCTCCCATGAATTCTAATCTGTCATAGCTACATGACATTTGTGCAACACCATTCATGGAACCCTTTGTTGATAGGGTTCGAACCAACATTTCCCTATCATTATCACATATTCAGAGGTCTCGTGATGCTCAAACAAATCCATTAATAGTTTAATTACCCACCACATGGGCCAAAATGGAAATATAAAGAATGTGGGGAAAATATAATATAAATAATGAATATCACATATGTGTATCATAATTTGGCTAGCAATTTTAGGGTTTTAAATAATAGATAAAATTATAGGATTTGACAGAAAAAATATCCCATGAAAAATTAATAATGTTTTTATTTGAGCAGTCAATGATAAGTTCAATGGTTTCGAAATTAGATAATATATATATTCTTTGACCTAGGAAAACATTTTATATTCTAAAAATAAAAAAGCCCTACCAAATCATTCGATGGATCACTAATGAAGAATTAATTCTCAAAAATTTCATTGGAGATATCTGAAAAAGATTTCATCCAGGAGAAGTCTAAACAGATTTTTATTTCCAAAACATGACCTCCAATTGTTAGTGGTAAAATACTCAATTTAGTGATATATGATCTTTAAAACACATATTAGAATCATTGGGAGTTTGAAATTAATGGAGGTAAAAAAAGAAAATTTAAGGGCTTGGGTATATATATAGATAGGAATGGGATTGACCCTTTTTTGGGGTAAATAGTTGAAATATTCCCTTAAATATTTGTGGTTTACATCCACCAAAAACAATCATGATATAAATAATAGTCATAAGGATTTCAGGCCAAGAAAAAAACTATTCACATCATGAATCCTTCTAATATAGAAACTCATAAAAAGTTTCCCCAAAAACAACATCATGAATTGTTTTTTCTCACCTTTAATTACTACCTATAGACTAAAACATCTCAATTAGATCCCTCCCCTCCAAAAAATCCCTCTGGGAACCCCTAAAACTAATTACACATTAGAAAAAATCTATAAAGGTATCGGGAAGATATAAAGGAAAATTTTTATAATCATGAAAATTTTAAATAATCTATCCAAAAAAACAAGATATTGTACATCCTCACCACTTTGATTCTTTTCTCTATGAAATGAAATAACTACTAAAGAAGATGATGTTACAACACCAACATCTAGTTTTCATGTTATTGTGAGCTCTCATAGAGATTTCCATACAACCAAAGGATGAGTACTAAGTGGGTAACTCCCACATGAATTTTTTCCTACTTTCTTTCCTAAATATCTACTAGGTACACTAAAATGGTGGTTATAACCTCAATTTTAAACACTCCCCAGTTTATAACATTCAATTATTAGTGTACATATATCTTTTTTTGTGACACGCGGAAGACATCATGCACTCATTCCAACTATGGGGGTAAATCCAAGTTGTAAGAAACCTTGTCAATGCTATATAATATCAGGAATATCCCAACGAACCTAATAGATGTATTACTACGCTAAACAACCTCCCAAAACCTCAATAATGAGATACCTTTAAGATGAAATGGTCTCCCTACCTGATCTCCAAGGGACTATAACATCATTCTATTTAATATTAATATTGAATCTAATTTGTTCTCCCATGATCCTGAATTAATTAAAATTTCTCTATAATTAAATTCCCAAAATATAGTCCAACAAGGTATGCATCACTGATATTCATCCATTACATGGGTAATATATAACTTCTCACAAATAAAGCCTTAACTGATATCATTCTAATACCATTGTATCAATTTTTTATAATGAAAATCTATCGTAGGAAATTGATCCTCATTGATCGTAAAAAAATCAAAGATCTAGACTCTCAGTTTTAACATCGAGAGACAAATGGTTCTCTCAATTAGGACATTCATCTGGGGGTGAAACATCATTATCATCCACAGTTAGTTCCTCAATGATTCCAACATACCTCTTTACAGTTGTGTTGCTAACTGAGAATCATGGTCGACAACAATCATTGAGGGTTCCCCAAAATTTTCAATCATCATTGTGATGTGATGGTTCCCCCAAAATTTTACGTAAACTCTACTCCTTAATAAATGTTAAATGAGATGGCATGGTTAGATAATAGATAATAACCTGGATATAATATTGGCCTCTCACAATTCAAGAAATTCCTGTCATAATATCCATTAATATTTCATTGCACTTCCACTCTATGATCTTGAGCGATTAAGTCATCCCCATTGGAACATGATGTTATTTCTTCACCAAATGACATTTGAAAAAATGATAAATATAATTAGAAGTACTCAACCTCATATTGGGTGAACAAAACCATTGTTGAAGATCTTGGTATATATTTTCTTCTTTATGATTTACTTTTAAGTGGGAGTAGTAGAATTCCCCCAACACATACTCATGTAATAAGACCAAAACCACTATACATACTTAGAAAAGGATAAAATTCTACCTACCTTAAAAAATACATTTTATACCTATTATAAGGATATATAATCATATAAAACATTAGATTTTATGTCCCTCATCTAATCCTCTCTCACACGATGAAGAAGCGGTGGGTCACAAATAATGATTATAGATAATTTGTCCCTCTCTTCTCCACTAGGGTTAGTCATAAAGAGAAAAAATGATTAGGCATGTCCTCCAACAAGAGAGAATTGAGTTTACTATTAGTTATATTTTTAACCACATTTCTATTTCTTTACATATATATTATCACAAATTCATAATATTATAAAAATAAAACCAATTCCTCTAAATAAGTTTGAGATATCTTAAGAAAAATGTGTACTGAATACTCTTATGTTATATAAATACATTAAATAACTCACCCAAAAGATAATTCCTCAACATCTTCAAGAAAATTACTATTACCAAAAAACTGAAATTTTTTGTTTTATAGTTTTTCTTTTGAATGTTGTCAGATTATGACCGTAATAAGGCTTCATAGGGGTGAATTGAGTTCTCTAAAAATTTCATTCTATTAAAGAGTTCTCCATCTATTTATTAAAATGAAATTTTTTAATTTTTTAATAAGCTATGCATCATTAATAAATTTATAAAAGAAACATATGAAGAAATATTTATAGTAGTTCATGGAATAGAATTCCCCTAGTCCACTCCACTACTACTCTTCTCCAAAGGTGTTGTTTTTTTCTACATTCCAATCCTTTTCCAGGGACTATTGTTCCTTTTCCTATAGACTTCATGACTGAGGGTAGGTATTTGAAACATGGTACAAGAACTTGATCTTTTAAATAGGAAATATAAATAAATAATAAATAACCTTAAAATTTTCTTTTATTGGGAACCTTTACAATGAATGGTAAAAAATAAAGGAGTTTACAAACTTCCGATCATAGCTGTAAGAAACAGTTAATAGGGAAAACAAATCTATGAGAAAATAATATTTTTAGAATGGTAGCTCTAGGTGAGTCTTCTAATCACAAAAAATATATTCAATATGAATAGTTGATTAATTGAAACTACATCTTTCTTATTCGAGGATAATAAAATAGAGTGTCATTGTTAAATCATATTAAATAATAGTTAGTGTTTTTGTTCACTTCTCTTCTCTTTCATAAGAGTGAATTGGAACCCATCTTCTACACATGAAATAAAATACATGAAAATCCTCTTATTTAGACAAAATACCCAAGATCCGTGTAAGTGAATAAATTTATGACATGTTTTCCTCCTTGAAATTAAGTGGTAACATAGAATATAAATATATTATATTTTGTCCCTTTTCATATATATAGGTACACAGTAATTATTATAATTTATTTTATCTTAAATAGGGAATAAGAAATTTATGACTTATAAAGCATCATCAAAAACATCACTTGAGTGATTCAATGTTAATTAATACCAACTAGTTACAAAACATATCCAAATTAATGAAATGAATCCATAAAGCCTAATTTCTAAACTAAAATCACATAGCTTATTAGAAGATCTGACACCACATTTCTAATTTTACTTCTCATAGCCAAATTTAATCAATGTATTCATTTTATTCACATAGCTAAATTTGACGTTTCCTATTTGGAATAATGTATCCATTTTATTTATATTGATTATTATACAAAAATAACCTATAAAATGTTGTCACGTAGAAGATTTAGGAAACCACATTATTTTTGTAACTGATTGACATAACCAATTAATCCCATATGTGATTACTCATGTATATGATTACTCCACATAACCATTTGATGTAGTCAAATGATTACATAGTCAATATTTTCAATATAATAAAATTCCATGTGGGTGACTTTTCATTGAAGTTGATTGATTTACCAATTTACTTCAAATAAATGATTTATTGAAATAACTAATAAATTGTCACATATCCAAAAACTTCCATAAATAAAAAATTAACAAACTAAGACACTTTTCGTCAAGAGTTTCTAGAATCCATTCTTAGAGAGGAGTTTCTAACAAAATTCTTAATAATAATGTAAAACCTGATAAAAAAACTTATAAAAAAAATATTATCAATAAATTATAAATGGTATTTGAGATCATCAAGACCTCACAATCATGGAATATGTTTCATCAACATTACCATTACAAAAATATCCCCATTTGTATGATAACAAAACCCATTCAACTTGTAATAAACTCAATTTTTAATTTTATATTCTATTTCATATTAAATAATTTTTTTTGAAATATTTAATCATAAATTAAATGTTGTCATGAAATCATATATTGTTCTCCCCCTTTGTAAAATAAATCATACCTATATATGTGCTAGAAACTTCTCCCATTTTAACATTTCCTTATACCTATTTTGGTTTCATCAAAAAGAAATCGTAAGAGTGATAGAATACATTTTGATGTGGTACTAAGAGATATGAACTATTTAAGTGTAGTAAAAAAATGAATTATTTAATTATGTTATGATTTGGTTTGATTAAATAAAAAACTAGATAAATAATATAAAATCAAAATAATCCCTTAGAAACGCATGATAATTCAACATATAATGAATCATTTCATTGATTACATTCAAATAATATAACATTTCCACACTGAAAAAATATAGTATATTAGTCGAGAAAACCATTTTGACTTTGAACGTGGTGATTTTGAGGTGGAATATGATTTCAAGTTGGAAAAAGATTCGGAGGTAGATAGTGGTTTAGTGGGATGGTGTTGGAATAGTCAGTGGTGGTGGCACTAAAGAATCATAAGAACCAGTTATTCATTGGTTGTTTTGTTGAGAGGTACTACCTAAATATGGACAAATAGTTCTTCTTTACCTCAATTGATATAGGGTAATTACAACAATGTCTCTCCTTGGAATAATATCATACGTGAAAAGTTGAAGAATCATCAAAGACTCTTACTTATGAATCTGAGCAACTGAGGTGATCTCATTCCTGAAAAACATTTTGAGATGATCGACTTACAAAGAAGATAAATTTGATGATTCAATAATATCAGTAGTTCACAACAAAGGTGTGATGTCTATAGTCTAAATTCCAAAAGGAATATCTATAAGAAATATCATTATAATCATGATTACAAAATATTGTGCATCAATCATCCTACCTGTCAGTGAATACACATTCCTTTCTTTTCTATTTTCATTCACATACAAATTTTAAAAATATTCATTAATACCCTTGATCGAATACATAAAAATATGAGAATTAATAGTATGTTTATGGGCACATAGGATGAAAATGATAAGCGGTTTATACACAAACATCTCTATACCTTTTACTAAAACTAATTTTTCCAAGGATTCCTATGAATATTATACTGAAGATGAACAAAAATATGATTTTGATTTTGAATCTGATTTTTGATTGTTGGGTGGAACTATAATCTTTGAATTAAATATTCTCATGATGTTTAAAATTTAATGAATGTTATTTTTGATAATCAGAATGAGTTGTAAAATTTAATCTCTATTTTCTTTTGAAAATTTAAAATTTCCATTAACCAAATCTCCATGATATTTTTCATGATAACTAACATCATCACTCATGTATCTATATAAGCTAAAATGAAACTTATTAATGGATTATTTAGTGTCATTAAAATGACTATAAAACCATTGTAACCTTATTTAACAACCCTAGAGATATTATATTATCTTTTAGACACTAAATCTGAGAGGAAATAGATCATAACTATGGACTTATCTGATCAAATTCATTCTAATAATTTGGAAGAACTGGAGATATTGAAAATATCATAGGAGCATCAAAATGGGGTTGAAACTTATTTATGAAATAAATCTAACCTAACACATCACTTCTCAGTGTGAAAAAAGCTTCTTCAATTTAACTATAAATGATTTTATTTCATCAACCACTTCCTAAGAAAAAAATTATTTGAGTGATGAAGGATCGTGAGACACATATATTTTTTATAAAACCAAGGAAATAAGTTCCCCAGATTCAACCTTTATAGGGAAAACATCCTTAAAACCATTTACCCATATAATCATATCCTCATGTTTCTTATAAATAAAACAGGAACTATCTTGAGTCACGAGTGAATCTATCTGAAGACAACTGATTAAAGCTAATTGAGTAGCCACCGTTCAAAAATATATTAAAATAGAATTTGGAGAGATAAGACTTTTTAAGTTTTTCTGATATCAACTTTGAAGGAACATATATCCAATGTTAAACCATCACAATCTCCTATTAGCTTTTTAACCTCCATCATAACATTGTTATAAAACACATCATTTCCTAATAATTATGAATTATTACTAATTAAAGGGGATACCACATGTGTAGGTGAAGGTAAATATGGAGCTAATTGTATATGGGAAGTATTTTAACATTCCAAAACTACATTAATATAGATTATTTTATCTTCAATTGATCCAGGAAGAATAGGATCAACTTCATCAAACTCTTCCATGAACAGTAGACTTATTGGAACTTTAGAGATTACAATAATTATTTTAACAGACATATCTTTGGAAAACAATACCAGTTCTCTCAACAAATATCCCTATAAAATGACTTTCAATAGATGTTATATATTCACCAATAGCATCAATAGCTAATTGGCCAGTAGCTACATCCTCATGAATATGCACAAACTAATTAGTTGTAAGAATAATAACCAGAACTGATGCTTTCATTTGTTATTGATATATTATCCTCTACTCCCCTAAAAGACATTGTCTCAATAGGTGTTTCATGCCTAAGTAGTGAGGTATGAACCATGTCCCCATGAGTCACACTCTCTTGGAAAAATTATCTTTAAGGAGTTTGATGTTGAATCCAAGAAATATCCAATAATATTTAAAAGAACTAATGATATAGTATTATATTTCGGAAACTTCACTACATCACCCTCAACTAAGTCCACTTCTTTATTCTACAAAACAAAATAAATTAATCTTCCATATTGATAGTAGTTTATCTTTCCTTTTCCTTTAGAGTAATGATGTATGAATCTCATTATTTGTCTAGGAAAACATAACATCACATTATTAATAAATATATACATTAAATATATATCTTGAAATAAAACCTTTTCATTTTCTACATCACTTTGTGTTATTCCAGTTTTCACAAACTTAAAATTGATTCTCCATTCCTTAGGCATCTTTTTCACTAGTTTCTTTTGAAAACAAGAGGTTCCAAATTGATATTTCCACACATACGTTACACCCAGTGATCTTGTTCTAATAAGCATCTAACTAAACAAAAACTCCATCTCTTGGTGGAAATAAAAAAAATCATCCATCTCAATATAAGAAACCACCACCATATTTCCATTAATGTTTAATGTTATTATATCTTCAGTTTGATTTAACTGAAAATCTTAATTCATCCGAAACTCATTTACTTCTTCCTCAAAATGAAAAATTTACATATTCTCATCAAACAAAAAATTCTAATAATGAAACTCAATAACATTCTTTAGAAACATTTTGGTTGTTTTTAACTAACTAATATCAATTAATTTACCCATAAGAAATCTTCTCCCACTTCCATTTATTTTCTTAGATGCAGATGAGCTTCCATCATCCACACACTTTGACTATCCCATTTCAAACAGGTTGTTTGATGGTCAAACAGGAATTGAAAGTTTAGTGATGATGGACTAGTGTAAAATTTAGGTAATGTATGTAAATAGAGAAAAGGATTGAGATATGATTTTTAAATCAAACTCGTAACTAAATCCCAATGTGATTATAAACTCGAATTTGGTTTAGGATTACATCTCTCTGGTAAATAAATAGAAAATATAAATAAATCTGAAGAAGAATGAAATTTCAATTTTAAAATTTTAAATACAAAAAAAATGAATAAGAATAAGTTATATTTAATAATTAAAGTAAACAAAATAATAGAACATTCAATTTGATTTTCACCAAGAATAATGAAAATATTGAATATGAACAAAATTATTTAAATTAGAATAAATTTATAAAATTAAATATATTTAAAAACATATAAACCCACCTCTCTTTTAATGAAATAAAAATTGTCACATGCAACGTGATTTTTAAAAAATCAGCTTTATGATTCTTTATAGAGATAAATTCATGAGAAATATCACCTTTTTGAGTATCATATCTTAGAAAATGATTATTTAAGTCTATACTCTTTGTTATTTAGTGATTTTTCAAACACATAGAAATGTGTATATCACTTGTGTTATGAAATCCAATTGATACATGATTATAATTAAATCCAATATCTATTCATCTGTGTTTCATCAATAGCACTTGTTTAAAAAAACAACCCAATGTAATATATTTCTCTTCTAAAGTAGATAATGCAATAGTGTGTGTCTTCATATTTGACCAGGATACTAGGGATTTATCTAGAAAATGGAAGGTTCCTAATGTACTCTACCTATATAGTCTATAACCACCAAAGTCAGTATCTAAATCTGATATTAAATTAAATTGATAAGTTTTTTATGAAATTAAGGAAATATAAATTATTCCTTTTAAATGTATTAAAATCATTTTGGTTGCTTTCAAATGAAATTCATTAATATTATACTGAAATTGAGCACAAAGACACAATGAAAACATTAAATATAGTATATCAGAAGTCACATAGAATAATATCCCAATTATTTCTATATAAACCTTGGTGTAAACATGTTTCCTAGCTACACCCAAGCTTATTTTTACATTATAACTCATAGGGGGTTTCTGTACTTTACTACATTCAAGTACTAACCATTTACGTAATTCTAGATTTTATTTTCTAGGATTAATTACAATCCCAAAATAATCGTGATAAATTTTGAAAACCTAAAATGTAATTTTACTCACCCATCATTCTCATCTAAAATTAATTTTTTATGATTTATTAAGATTCATTACACATGTTTTAATTTAAATATCTAAATATTAAATCATTAACATATATTTTCAATAAGAAAACATCTACAAAGGAAGTTTTATTAAATAATGTATGATCAAACCTAACTAATAAAAAACCACCTGATAAAGTTAATTAAATTAGATTACCATACCAAGGTCAAGGTTTTTTAAGGACATAAAGTTATTTGGTAAGTTTAAAAACTCAATTTAGAAAATAGTGATTTCCAAATCCAGGAGGATTCTCAACAAAAACATCCACCATTCGAAAACTATTTAAAAAAATGATATTACTTCTATCTAATATAAGTTAAAATTAAAATAGGAATCATATGATAAAAGAATCCTAATAGATTATAGTCTAGATACATGGGGAAATATATCCTCATCGTATCTACGTTCTTCCTAATATATACATTAGCTACCACTCTAAGTTTAACTCTATTTATTACACCATGATTATATTTATTATTCTTAAAAACCCATTTTGTTCCTCTAGCAAGATTTTTATATGGTCTATCAACTAATTTTAATACCTTATTCTTCTTGAACTAGATTAATGCCTCTTGAATATCTATGACCCAAAATTCATCAACTAAGGGTTTTTTTATTAACATATGATCTATTTAAGATAAAAAGGAATAAAAATCAACAATGTTTCGTATACTTCATTTAATTCTAATTTCATTATCTAAACATCCTATAAAAGTTTCTAATGGGTGGTTCTTACGGGTTCTGGGCTATCTAATTAGCACACCACCAGGCACATTAGAGTCCTACCTTTTAGGTTCTAGTTTTGGAAAATCAAGGTCCAATTCTTCATCTATTTTTTATCAGAAAGATGTTGAGATCTCATATTATCAATAGAATCTCTTATTTAATCAAGTTGAGTTACATTGTGAACAAAAGGATCACTTTCATCAAATTTAAAATTATTAGATTCTTCAAAATTCTTTTATAGTTTATTGAAAACTATATATGATTATGAAGTTGTTTAATATACTTGGAATATTCCTTTATCAGCTTTTGGATCAAACATGAAAATATTATCCATGGTTTTTATAATAGAAATCTTAGATCAAAAAACCTTAAAGTATAAAAAAAATTATATCAATTATTCCAAATCTCATAGGGTGTTTTATTAAGAACAATTTTAATGATGTAACTTGTTACGTTCACAACTTAATCTAAAAAATTAGTAGGTAGTTTATATTCATATAACATAGTACTATAAATGTTGTTTAATATTCTAATATTCTTTTCAATAATAAATTTTTTTTGAGTTGTCATGTGGGGCAGAAAATGTATTCTTGATACCATGGTTTGAGCAATAGGAATTTAAATCATGGTTTTCAAATTATCCCCCATAACCACATATTAATGAAATAATTTTTACATTTGTCTCTTTTTTAACCAATTTTCAAAAGTTTATAAAAACCAAATAATCTTGAATTTTTACACTTAAAAATAAAAATTCAAGTAAATCATGAATACTCATCAACTAAAACATAGACAAATTTTTTTCCTCTTATACATTAGACTCTAGATGGCCCAAAAAATCTATATGAATAGGTTATAGTGGTCAATAAGTATAAAACTATATAACTGATTTATAAAGATGTCTTATTTTGGATACACATTTTACATGCATCACATATATTATTTTTATTATATTAAATTTTAGGTGAGTCTAAAACTTAATTCCTTTTAGAAACGTTTCTCAAACAATGTGCATTATAATGCCTCAATCTCCATTTCAACATGAATAATTAATTTTTTCTTTATTTAAAGAGTTCACCTTCTGTATAATCAAAGATTTAAGATAAATAGTAGATATATTTTCTATTTGTGGTGCCTTAAATATATGAATTTTATCATTGAAAAAAAGAAGTATTATTTTAAAAATAGACTCAATAACCATCATAAAAAATTTCATATATACTGATCAAATTGTTATTTAACTATTTCACATAAAAAACATTGATGATAAGGAATTATTTCTAGTTTATAATAGATACAACTCCCATAATCTTTCTTTTTACAATTGTCTCCAAAATTAATGTATCATACATCAATCTTTGATAAAGGTTAAAAGTTATAGAAATATAAAATCATGTCTCTTGAGCATTAATTATCCATATATCATATTTTATTGGTGATATAGGACCATTTTATCTATATGAAAAAATTAAACAATTTTTTTGGTACCAATATTTTCTTCAATCCAACATGGTTATAAATTATAAATTTGGGAACCCAAATTGGTTTTCATTGTAAAAATCATTCAGTATTGAATTTCAAATAACTATATATGAAAACTGATTTGTCTAAACTACAAAAAAATTTGGGATTCCAAACTACAATCAAATTATTAGTTTCCTAGATCACATTAATGAAAAAAGTGGCTTTTAAAATATTTTTATTCAGGAAAAAGGTGAAGCAAATAGTTCTTATAGAACATTGGGTTTTCAACAGGACTTCATATTCCCAATTTAATTTTTATGAACATTATTGTTAACAAGATTTTTTTTGAATAATTTTCTAATTTTTTAAACACACTAGAAGCATGATTAAAATATTAAACTTATATTTAAAAAAATCTATTTTATATCTATGTTCAAAAAATGATGTAGCAGAATTTCCAAGGTTGTGTTTAAGACTTATAATTTCTTTATTTATGTATTCCTTTTATTTAAGAAATTAACCATTAGAATTCATAATAATTTCCTTTTAATTTATTTTTATTTATCCTTAATCAACATATATCATTGGAAAATATTAATCTAGTTCCCTAATTGAGAAATTTTCATTTTCAGATCCAGAATCATGTTCAGAATAAGATAAATAAAGTACTTATTTATTTAGATCTATAAAACACTTTTTTATTTATAATTATAATTCTAAACTTCTAATTATAAAAATGAAACATAACTATAATAATATACATAACTCCTTGTTTTTTTCATATATTTATTTTATTTCTTCTTATAAATAACATTCTTGATATGTTTCTTTTATAAATTTTTACATTTCGATGATTTGGAAAATAAGTATTTATATATTCGAGCTTCATGAATTCAAAACATCTTAATTACTCAGTATTCATATATTACTTCTTGTATTTTTTGTAATGTTACTTAAAACATCTTCACTATTTGAAATACTTCTTGAAATATTTAGAAATGTGGGAAAAATACTATCTGATCCATAATTGCTTAGATAATATTCCTTAGATGACTCAAATATTTTAATTTCTTTAAAATTATATTCATAATTTTATTTTTATTTTTTTAAAGAACGGTTATCGTTTTTAACTAACTTATGTTCTCCAACATCAACTTCCATATCTACATCATACATCATTAGAGGTCAAATAATATCTTTTATTTTAAAACATTTTTACATCTATTTATTTTATGAGATTAATCCAAATATTACTCCAATTTGGTTGTAGTTTTATAATAAAATTTAAATCTTGATCTTGATCATCAATATATGTCCCTATGGTAGTAACATTATTCAAATTTCTATAATTTTTCCATTTAGCGGTGTAATAATCTCTATATTGATCATTCTAAAACTCTCAATATTTAGTTTGGCAGTATTATATCTAAGAGGTCTCATGTTATATATTACTTAATAAGAAACTAAAATTCAAGTCCAAATTTCATATGATGTTTGGTATTGAGAACCCTATTCAACTAATCCATTCCTAATACCTATATTATAGAATTCATATCTTTATAATTCAAATCGGTTTCTTCTTCTGTTATAGTATCTGGTGTTTTTGGTTATGTCTTCAAAATTACATAACACTTCATGGATTTTAAATAAACCTTCATACCAATGTTATTTAAATATATAATCATCATTTCTTTCTAATAACATTAATTACCTCTATTAAAATAGGGTTCTCCAACCATAGAAATTTTTTCTCTATTATCAGTCATTGCGTCCATTATTGAATTGATCTTCACATATTAAATATTTAATTCTGAGAAAACAAGAATCAGTCCTCTGATACCAAATTGTTTCAGAGTATGATTATAATAATACTCATGATGGGGGTGAATTGAGTTCATTCAAATTTTCATTCTGTGAAAAAAATCTCCCTCTATTTTTTAAGACTGACATTTGTATTGTTATTTAATAAGACATCCAGCAAAAAGAAATGGAGAAAATAAATAATCTTAAACATATTTATTTTGTTTCAAGGAAAAAAAGCCCTAAAGTCCACTCCACTTCCATTATTCTCAATAATAGTTGTGTTGTTCACTAGTCTATTCCTTGTTTTGGGACTGCCAGTTGGATTCCTAGAGACTGCATGAGTGAGTGAATTTGGTGGACACTTAGTAAAAGAACCTGATCTTCCAACCAAGATCCAAAAAAACATTACAATAGATAGACTTAAAATGTTAGTTTTTTGGTATCCTTTACAATGAAATATAAAAACTAAAATAGCTTCAAAAATTTCGAACATATCTTCAAGAAATAGCTGATCAAAAAGAAGAATCTCCTTAAAAAATAACCTTTAGATAAATATAGCTCCATAAGAGTCTTCTAATCATAGAAAAGATAATATATAATCCCAAGTAATAAATAGAAACTTCTTATATCTTATTAATGTAGAAAAAACTGACTGTCATAGTCGATGAATTTTAAAGAATACTATGTATTTTTGTTCACTTCAATTCTTATACATAAGATCATGTTCACACACAACTTCTATCCCTTATTTGAAACACATGCAAAGCCTCTTATTTAACCACACTACACAGGATTTGTGTAAATTGTGAAATGTATGACACATTTTCCTCCATGAAATTCCTTGTAAATAATATAGGAGACAAAAAAATATTTCATCCTTATTCTTTTATATCATACCATAGATTTAATTACAATTGATTTTATGTTGAATATGAAATAGAGAATTTAATACTTCTACAATAAGATTAAAAACATCACATGAGTGCTTCAATGGTAATAAATACCAACTATCATTGTGATTTAATCAAATTGAAGGATTGAATCCATATATCCAATTTAATAAACTGAAATCACTTAGCTGATTTGAATTTCTGAAACCATATAGAAGATTTTACTATATATAACCAAACTGAAGTGACATAGGCATTTTATTCATATAGTTGAATTTAAAGTGTCCAATTTAAAACAAAGTATCCATTTTCATTGTGTATCCAATTCTATGAAACAAACATAACATATTTCATCATGTATGATATTTATTTAACTGATTTCTTCACCTACCTAAATGCTGTATATAATTACTCATGTAGGTGATTACTCAAAATCTGATTACTATGTGTAAATGTTTGACATAGTTGAATGACTATGTAAGTTATTTCTTAAGTAAGTTATCTTATTGATGAAGGAAATTTCTACATAGGTGATTTCACAACATATCCAATTGATGTATCTATTAGTTCATGTAAACGATTGATCAAAATATTTGAAAATTGTCACATGAAAAAAAATACACATAGAAAAAGTTTCCAGACTTAAACTCTTTTCAAATAGAATGAATAAAATCTATACTGAGAAGAATTTTTAGCCAAATTCATAAGAATAAACTCAAGCTTGATAAATAAACATAGAAAAAAAATATTATCAGTAATGTATTATGTTTATTTTAGATCATCAAAACTAAAAGTAAAGAGAATATATTGGATCAACATTAATCGTACGATGATGAGGTCTCGACTTCCTCAAACCTTAAGTAGTTAATGCATGCCTCATCATCATCATGAATCCAATCCCAAATCCAAATTAATTTCATTACACTATAAAATCAACACCCTCTTCTCATAGTCTTAGTATAGGAGAACTAATAAACATCCTCCTCATCCCCTCAAAGGGTCTCTAGAACTACTTACTCCAAAAAAATAGATACCCTTTCAATTTCAATGTACTCAAATTGGTCATAGTCCTGTAGAAGACTACTGTAAAACTCTGATAATACCCTGCCAATCGGAGTAAAATTGACATGTTTGACAATCTCTTAGATTAATAACAATATAGAACACCCTCTATATTTTCTAGGTCTATATTCATAGAATTATCTTAAATGAAATTCCCCAAAAATTGAAACTACCAGATCTGTAGCTGATACTTTGAGAGATTATCATATAATTGGTGCTCTTGATGTAAGACCAAGACCATCATCAATTTATCTATTTCATCCTCCAAAAAATCATTGTATTTGAGAATTTATTTGATAAATAATCCCATGTACTATTCCAATAAAGGTTTTAAGATTCAATTAATGTTTTCTATTAAGATTATAGTGGAATTAATCAATAAAAAGAGAATCACTAAGAACTCATAGTTCCTTTTGTGGAAACAAGATTCTATATTTAGGAAGTATTCCTCATGAACACACAATTGGTGATTGTAATACCTAATATAATTTTTCAAGAACAATATTTCACTTTTAAGCTTGTCAAAGAGGTCATCTGTCCTTAAAAAGTGACACTTTTTCTTATTTTAAACCTAATTCAGTTGATGGAAATGGATGCATTGCCTCAAGATCTCATATTTTTTCTTGAGAGATAACATTGGAACTACCTAGGGGGAACATTGGGTCTGATGAATCCCTTCTCAAAAAGGTCCTCTAATTAAACTCTCAAATTCTGGATGTTATTATGGACTCTTTGATATTTCGATGATGATATTAGTGTGTCCATGTGGTTCAAGTTCATGTAGTTTTTGAAATACTAACTTGGATATTGTCTAAGAACATCTTTGAGTAATATTTACATGTGTTCCTCCAGCACTTCTGGAAGATAGTTGTCTTTAATTTATATAGTATCAGGGGATAAAATCACCAATTGATGTAATATAGGTTATATTTTCCTACTCTTAAGAAACAATCATTCTTTCAGTAGTTCATTATTTCCATATAAGGTAAATTTCATATCATCATCCAATAGGAATCTAAATATCCTATGGTGATAGTCTATTTAGTTGTAAACTGTACATAACAAATTCATACCAAGTATGAAATCATACTTTTTCATTTAAATAACTAAGATGCCCCATGAGAAACTCTCTCTACTAAGTGCTAACTCACACTGTTCCAATATGTGTGAAATAGGGAAATCTATCCATATAGGCACCACAACGTTTCCAAACACGGGATAAAGGTTCCATGGGTATCTCAATCTCTTAGATGAGGGACATGGAAATAAAATAACAACTCATATGTATGTCCACTAGTAATATAGTTAATTTTTAAAAGAATTAGATTGTTCCTTGAATCATATGATGTAAAACCCGATTGTATACATCCGTAGGCTAAAACATACCAAGCCACTAACTGCTATCTCTTTTGACTTAATAGGTCCCACCTAGTGGTGGTGGTAGAAAACAACATCATCCTCCACCTACATCCCATCCAACTAGGACACCACCAATCCCTCTTTCAACATTTCCTCTCTGGGTGTCTCCCTAAACACCCCAAGAATATCCATAATAGTGAGACCACCTCTTCCACAGAGGTCCTTCCACTAATTTTATAGCATCTACAACATGTTGGTTTGGACATTCATGCACCATGTGACCCCATCCATCACAAGCATATAATCATATATCTCATGGATGATTAGATACCTTATGTGATCCTTGTACAGTAGATCCCTTTGTCTGGGTATATGAATGTGTATACCTCATGTGTTGAGAAAATAATGACTGAAATCTACAAGCTAAAAAAATCAATTGTCCCCATGATAAATATTTCATTCCCTAACTACGTGATGCTCCTCTTCCATAAATATCTCTTTCACCAAGTCAAACTATTGTATCTCGTCATACGTGGGAATACATAGATATACCACACAATGTAAAATGTCCATGTGGAGGCCTTGATCAAACATCTATTCCCATAAATATCCATCTCACACCATATAAAGAATATATTAAGGTAGTTTAGTTAACAAAATTGTGCACTATACATCTAATATATATCTCTACTTTAGCTCTTGAATATCCTAAATCCACAAAGAGTGCAATCTTGAAGGATAATACACATCATCAAACAATTGTTGAATGGTTTTCTATGAGGGTGTCCTTTAATCATAGTTTTGAGTGACCAAACCCCGCAAAAAACCTATTACTCCACAAAGAATATTGGTTATAATATTCATGGTTTAAAAAAGTTAGAAATATCAAACCACCAACTCTATCGAATGATCTTGTACCTAGAGTCTGGATCACCACGAAACCTAGTTGGTCACATCCGTTTAAATCCATCCATTATGATATGTATGAACATATCATCATCCTTAACTTCTGTCACTATCGATTACTCAACATGTAGTTGAATGAAAACCTAAACTATTAGAGGTGGATCTATATGTTTCTCATCAGGTGGAAGCACTCCTCTCTAGTTTTCTACAGAGAAACCCATATAGATATATCCATTTTATGAGGCAGCAACACTCAATTGGTCAACAACGCAACCCTATCTTAGAATCCTAACTGTGTATCATCATTAAGGAATATTGCATGTTAACTAAAAATACCATGGGAATATGAGCATATCTAGGGACGTAAATCAGGATGGTCACAAAAATGAAGACTCATTCTTATATGAAGCATGTACCATTGGTTTCCCAATGACCAGTGTCTTAGTATATTAACCTGAAAATAAATCTATCTAATTCATGGTGTATGGATATATTGTTCTATCCACTATCACTGAGTCCCATGGCCTAATATCCAAACTCGAGAAACCTTAGTATCTTTTACTAAAGTTCCCAAACCAATCCCTACAATAAATCTATCTCTAAAATCATCCCTAGAATAATCCTCATTTGATACCACTATGTCATAACTCGACCCCCTAGGTCCATTCCTTGACTAGTAGGAATCCAATCATGAAACCCGAATCCCACCTATAATAGTAAAGTTGTTGGAAATTAGTATTGAGTATGAATAACATTGAAATGGGTGGCCTTTTCCAGATGCACTTGTACATGAACACACCATCAAGCTCCAGGAAAGAAAAATCACAAATACAAAACTAAAAACTCTAAAGTGTAAAAAATACATGAAATGACCTCTATGAAGTACATCAATGTACTATATTAAGATATATACTGTAAAAAGTGAAAATTATATGCCTAAACAATATGTTTACCAACCTAATATAGAGAAGTGTAAAGGATGAGAGATCCTAAAACATTATCTCTATGTGTAAGTGTCAAACAATATCATAGTCACCAAGAACAACTATGATCCTACGACACCAAGATCACTATGGTCTTCTCCAATCTGTTTGAAATTTATATATGACATGACACATGTGGGAGAATTCCATTTATGTGAGAGTATAAATATACCAATTAATATTTTTATAAAAATATTATGAAAAACATAGTGAAATGGTCTGATCAACCCATGAAGAAAGGGGAGGTAGAAACCAAACTATAAAAAATATTCTCATATAGATAACTAATAAAAAAGAGTGAAATAGCGGTCCTCAAAACTGGTAACGAAATATTAATTACGCAACATTATGAGATAGTGTTTTTTAAAAGTGATTATTCCAACATAAACCTCATTGGAATATATTGGATGAGTCATGTGTCACCTATAGATGCCTCTTTAGAGGGAGTTAAAAATTCAAAGGAAGACCCCCCCCCCATAGATCAGTGATAAAGGAGTAACAAATTATTAGATAAAGGACGCACTCCCGGATGAGTATGGGGATTACCGACACAACCTATACAGAGGATATGGGAGACCCTTACCCAAATAATCACATCATTAAGGGAGTTGAGATCCCTGTATCAACTCCTATAATCATACCCAAACCCTATCATTAGTTAGAATATAGTTTTTGAAAGGAACATATTCTCATCATGTCCCACATATTATTGAGTTAGACCCAAAAGATCACATCATCAATCTTCCTTTCCAAAAACCTCTAATGGATGAGGATTGTTCTGTTGAAATGGAATACACACATTGAATAATTTATGAATGACTCTCTGGTTAAAGTGTCAATTCATTATATGAATTTTATCTAGGGAGAATTTCATAATTCAATCCCAAATATCCATGAAGTCACATTGTTGTTCTTACCATGAACATAACATATTGAACCCTGGGATCCCATTAGTATTCATCACAACTGATGATCTAGCTACAAATTCTTTCCTATACCTTTCTAGACACATTTATTAGACAAGTCCCTACATCAAACAATAATTTCCAGTCATCTTGCATCCAAAATAGTGATATTCAGTCATCCACATAACCCAATATTTATTTTCCATGTGTTTCCCAATCAATAATCCATCCATCATGGCAATCCTTTCCCATATTTCACTACTATATTTTATGATCTCATCAACGATCATATAACCCCATATAGATAAGGTACCTCCAAACATCCACATAACCATAGTGTGCATCCAAAGGTCCAATCATGCTCAAACTGATCCATCAATATTGGAATAACTAATTACACATGACAATGATGAAAAAAAATATTTTACAATATGATAAATCTAAAAAACAACAAAGTACCATAAATTGTTGTCAATATTTATTAATTTATCTTACGGTTGAAAATCAAAATAAATTAGGAGTATTTTGGAACCTTAAATATTATGGGGAAAGTAATATTAATTCTTTTATTATAATAAGAAAATATAAGTTCCATGTTTTAAAAAATATTATTATCTATCCATTATTGAAACAATAATAATAATAAATAACCCATAAATAATAAAACCCTACCACACAGTGAATAATGAATCTAGGATGATTTCGTTGGTTATATAAATGAATTTCATCATCGATGAGAATACCATGTAACTTCAAATTCGATATTTTGATCTTCGGATATGAAGGATCAAATCGATGAACTGATAGTTATAATAACTCAAACAAATAATGAGGAATCTCTTAAATTCTGAGAGGAATGGTTGTTGAATGAGTAAAATAAGACTGATGTACTTATTAATAGGTTGGGAATAATTCAATCATGTTTTTAATACCTAGTTCATCGTGTGGACTTCATGAGGTTTACATCCAATATAAACACATTTTAAAACCCACATTAGCTAGATGTATTTCACACCATGAATAAAGTTATTCACATTGGGAATCATTCGAATCCACAACTTCCTAAAAGTATTCCTAAAAAATTCAAATCATGAATTATGTGTTCATGCTGTGATTTAGTACCTGCATTAAAAAATATCTCAACATGATCTTTCTCCTCCTCGATCCCATTTTAAGAACCCCCATAACCAAACAGACATCATGAAATGTGATTAGAAGTTTCTATAATTAAAAAAAGTAAAAATGGAATCATCTAGAACATTTTAATGGATCCCTTCATCAAAAAATATTCATTACATTATAATGCATTATTATACTAATTATATAGACTACCTTATATTAATATTTTTATGGTGGGTTTCTAAGACAAATATTAAGAAAAAATGATAAGGGTTAAGTAAAACTCTCTTTGGGAACCTGAAAAGTCTCATGAAAGTCTCCTATAGAATTAAGGGCTAAGGATAAATTATAGATTCTAGGTGATTTTTTTATTTAAATGGGGGTTGAAGGAAATTTTGAAGGTTATCCATAATTTTTAGAGGGTTAAAATTGTCCCCATTTATATTTTAATTAGGGGTAAATTGTTTGAACAACTACTATTTTTCAAAAATTGAATGACACTATTAAAGATTTAATGGTTCCAAAAGTGATAAATAATGGAGTGTGGGGTGATATATCATCAAATAATCCAATAATAATCATTTTAACATTATATTTAAACATGCTTCAAGTCATTCACTATTTTTTTGTTTTATGTTTTTAACATAGGTGACTAGGTTTTAACGTAGAAATACATATTTTGCTAAAAATATAAAATAACCCATACTACCAAATTTGGGTGTTTTGAACATAGATTTAACCTATATTTAATCTAATTAAATTTATAAAATATAATAAAAGTTAATTTTAACATAAAATGTATAATATTTAGAGGAAAAAATTTATAGAACAAAGATATTTTACCACATTATATGTTCTTAATCTTATTTATTATTGTTCACCAATTAAAGGAGTGTTAATATACTTATATATAATTTATAAATTATATTAGTTTTGTTATTTAAAATAGATTAATTTAATTTTTTTAATAAATATTATTCAATATTAATAAAATAATTCTTTGAATATAACAATTTTATAATTATTACAATAATTAAATTTAATCTGAGTAGTCATATTTTTTTTGACTAAAATAAAATTATAATTGGTAAATAATATCGAAATTTGGATATAAAATACGGAATCATTTTTTTACATTTAATTTCTACATGTGATGAAAAATAATTATTAATATAAACGGATAAAAAAATTAGAGCAAATAATTTATAAATTTTCACGATGTTATACATGAATTTTTTAAATTAAAAATACTAATTTTAAATTATTAATTTTACTCCTTAAAAATATTCAACGATTAATTAAAATTTTTATAAATTTTTAAGTGATAATTATTTCATGATAGACAGATAAACATTACATTGTTAGTAAAAAAAATTTATTTCACAATTCACCTAAAAAATATTTATTTTTAAAAAATTTAAAAAATTATTATAAGCTAAAATTGACATGATTTATCCAAAAACTATGTTCATTTTATAAAATTAAAATTCTAAATTTTTTAAATATATATTTAAAATGAAAATATCAACTATAAATGAATGATTTTATTGAAAACATTCATTTTAAACATAAAGTGTCTTTAATATTAGTTCATATAAGTTTATAAATAATTTAATATTGACATATTAGTTTATAAATATAAATATTAACTATTGTAATAAATTTTTTAACTACTATGAATTTAGTTTACTACGATAAAATACAATACGTCTTTTTAAGAATGTTTCTTCAAAATCCATTCTTTTTAAAATATTAATCCTGGAAAAATATTAATTGATAATTATTTTAAATGATTATTTCCTTTTTATTTAATAATTATTATATTATACATGTAATTTTAATATGTTTTTTATTTTTTAGTATGGTGTTTCATGTGACATAAACTATCCATGATATTAAAATTTTAAATGGTCTAAAATTTCGGGTCTTTACATTATATCCCCTTAAATAATTTACATCCTCAAAATTTTAATTATTACTCAATAATGTAATAGGTGAAAGTATTCATAACATATTTATCATTTGGGATATAATTTCTAATATGGCATATATTTTTTCTCTCTTGGGATCTATTAGGTTACTTAATTTTTCTTAAACATCATTAATCATTAATTTATCATATTCTAATGTTTGTATATACCCTGATAATGAATTATCTAAAATATACCTTTCTAAAAAAAACAAAATATCCAATTCATTAAACCATATTGAACCCATATATTATTTTATAAATTAAAAATATATTTAACCCTCAAATGATATTAATCATAACGTTATAAAATAACACATGAGCCAATATATTCCAAAATCCTAAAATTGTAATGAACTTCACCAAAAATATCATGAATCATTTATAAATATTAATTTTTGCCAATATTGTCTTAATTACGTTTTTTTAAAAATACCCTCTATTATCTCTAGATCAATAATATATTAAACCTATAAGTTATCCATCCCTCAATAATTTTTTCTTCAATAGTTATCCCAAAAATAGAACCTTGTTAAAAAATCATTTTTTAAGGTTCTATGTACAATTAAATATTAATTTCCAACCCATTAAATATAAATTACTAAATAAAAATCCTTATATGTTTTACATCATCCTCATAACTTTTAGATTATACCATAATATCATCTATAAATATTAATCACTAATGAATATATCTATGGGTGACAATAATTAATTTCTATTATCATGTCATCATCACTTCCATGGGTAATACTATGAAACATATGTTGTTTTGGAGTTAATATGGAAATAATCCAAGAGTCAGTGGATTTTATATTTTAAAATCAATTTAAAATTATAACATAGTTTTAAATTCAATACAACAGAATACAATGATAAATGGACTTTGATATTTTTTAGTGGTTCAGATCTAAATGGTCATAATACACTGTTCCCCACTCTAGAGAAATAAGAGAGATGAAACCCAATAAAATGTAATCCTACAATGAATTTTACACAACATGAGTCACAAACCAATTAAAAATAATTTTCCAGTGGAGGTTTAAACCCAAAAAAAGACCTTCTATTTTATACCAAGGGCAGAACCAGAATAGTCGTACTTTTTTGACAAGATGCACAACCCATTGCCTCCATTGTTTTTGGGAGTCAAAACCCACATTCCTTTAGTTTAGCATGTATTATAATCATTAACAAATTCACACATAGAAATTAATATAAATATGTAAAATCATGGAACCAGATGTATTGTTCCGGACCCGAAAGTCAATGATGGAATAACTCTCCAGTAAAAAAAGATCAAATGACTTTGGTTCAGTTAAGAGTTTTAGAAGATCACTAAAGTATAAATTACAAGTACATTTCATGAAAAAAACATCAAACTCATTATATCAATCACGATATATTATACTACTTATAGAGATACCTTCAAGGAAAAAATAAATTGGATCACAAATATAATAAACCAAACATATCATGAATACACATGTCATTATTTTTTTGGAGTATTTCATATATTACACTTACTAGAAACCTTTTTAGTTTATTGTGTTTAATAATATTGAAACTCAAAAACATAGTTCATAATACATCGATATATTCTCCTATATAATTGCTATAAACTAGATCCTTTTGAAAATATGATTCTCAATACCATTATTCATATCCTGGAGAAAATTAACATAAGACTGGGTGAGATCAAATACTCATTAAGGGTAAAAAAGGGAGATTCATACACATAACACAAACATAAGGGTATAAGAATATAATTATAACATTTGAATATAATTCGCTTCATATCAAAGATCATATACATGATTCATAGAATGAAGATTAGCATTTCATAAGACATTAATAATAAGGGAATAAAAATAATAAACCATTAAATAATATCATAGAAATAAGACATAATTTTTGAAGAAACATAAACATATAAATGATTTCAATTTTAGTAAAGACTTACTACCATGTCCATTTTAGTGGAATGGATTCACTCTCTAAAACATCTCAGTAGTTAAGGTTCACTCCCATGACATTCTTTGAAGTTAATGTTTAATCCCAAGACCATATTAGTAGCCAAGGTTCACTCCTAATACAATCTTAGTAGACAAATACCTTTACTTAACTGAGTTCATTCCCTATGTCATCCTGGTCAATCTCATGAGATATAAACCAATACCCAATGCATTATAGAGAAATATAGGTCCCACCCATCAAATAATGAAAACCATAATTATTTGTGTTACAATAACATACATCATTAGTCATAAAAATAAACCAACCATATAAATAATAAGGATATTATCCTTGAATCATAAACCCTGTAAATCATATGTAACTACAAATAATTTTATTTTAAATGGAAAATGGTTTTTAAATAATTATTAAAATAATTATTTCATAAAATAATGTAACATACCTGGTAAATGAAGAATAAGATATTTTCATATTTATTAATATTTGTGACTTAAATATTGATTTAACTTTAAAATGGTTGCTAGGTTCGATAGCGTACCTGATACGCAACAACGGGTTTCTTTGAAATCTTACGTTGCACACTAATAATATAATATTATTATTTTAAATGGAAGTTATGTGAAGACCCAGACCCCCCTTGGTCCCTTCCTTTGCCGAAAATCTGGTTTCCTTGCGGGGTACCGATCGGTGAGACCGGCCCTGCCAAGTTGTTCCAGTAATGTTCCTTTTTCGCAAATAGGATCTTAAACCCTATTCTTCCTTGCTAAAAAAAATATCTTGGAAATCCGAAACGCGCGCAAAGGTCTTAATTAAATGCTTCATTAATTCATGGGTCAGTTAAAACCACCCAGCGCCATTAATGATGAGTCAAGCCACGTGGTCAACTCACGACTCCCTCGTCTTCCGTGGTTTTGTGTTTTCATCTCAACCGTCCCCAGCTCTTATAAATTAAGGGTTAGGCCGTGGCTTCCCCCCTTCTTCAATCGTGGCTCTTCTGGTGCACGGGACCGCCGCGTCGTTATCCGTAAAGTTCCGCGCCCCCGGCCTAAACGTCGATCATCCATCAACAAGTAGGGATTTTCTCTCGTCTCTCACTTTTGTGTATCATGCGGGGTGGGCGTTACTTTTGTTCCTATGGAATTGGTTGAACCAAACCCTAATGAAGATAATAAACGAAGTTCTAAAGGAAAAAGGGGAAGGGGTTGTGATCGTTGTTTATGCTTTATCTTGTGATCATCCCTTTTGTTGTACTGGTCTATGTTTTCTGAAAATTGAGGCCGTTGGTGGTCGTGTGTGTGCACTTGAATCCCCTCGTGATGTTTTAAATGGGTTGCTGAAATTGTGAACTCCTGCTGTGAAATTGGTTAATCACGTATACCCGGCTGAATAATTGAAAGCACCAGGATCAACCCTTCTGTGATAACTAACGGATAGAACACATGGAATTTTGAAATCATGGAGTGTGTTAAGTCGTTTAAATCTGGAAATCCCTGACTTGTGTTGGTAGTGGTTGTTGGTTGTTTTCCCTTCGGGCCGTTTGCTGGAAATGTGGGAGGGGATGGGATTCCCCGTTCTTTTTATACTCTCGGTGGCTGTGTGAATTTGGGGGGTGGGATCTCTTGTTGGTATGGTTTCAGTGGTTGTGAGTTTTTATCACAAATTGGGGAGAGATCCTCTGTTGGTAGAACCGGGTGTGAGTGTTTTGATTGATCCATGCTTTGACACCTTCCTTGGTTATGCTTATGGTAGTTGCCCAGTAGTGCTTAAAATTAATTGAACAATTGACCGAACGTGAAACGAGAATGGGACAGATGGTTTGTGGGCAAGGGTCGTGAATTTTGACTCGGACGTTGTGGTGTCATGTTCTGTAGGTTGGCTAGGAAAACCTAAGTTTTGGGTGAGTGTTTGTTACCTATATCTATACTTGTAGCTTTGTGTTTCTTATTCGCGCCCCACCCAAGTTGAGCACTTAGTGCCGAACACCCCCATTTATGGGGGAAGGGTGTTTTTCCCAACACTATCCTTAGTGGCTGGTTATTAGCTCCTTTTCTGCTCCCTTTCCCGGATAGCCCAAGTACCTTCGGGCAGGCTGTGATGGCCTGAAGTCCATTATTAGCCCAAGAATCATCGGGCAGGGTGTTGTGGTGGTTGGCCAGGTGTGTGCGGCAGGTGATTTTCCCAAGTGTCTCCGGGATGAGGCCCAGGTGTCTTCGGGCGTGGCAGTGGATCCTTTAGCCCAGGTGTCTTCGGGCGTAGCGGTGGTTGTTCTGGCCTAGGTGTTTGCAGGCATGGTTACTTGTGACAGTTGAGGCCCAGGTGTGTGCGGGCGGGATTTGGCAGTGGGACTGCGTGTGGTTGTGGCCCAGGTGTGTGCAGGCGGGATTTGGCAGTGGGACTGCGTGTGGTGGTGGCCCAGGTGTGTGCGGGCGGGTGTGGCAGTGGGACTGCGGTGAGAATGGCGGGATTGGTCCGATGCGTAGGATGTCTCAATAACCTGTGGGAAAGTGGCGCGGGGTACCCAAACATCGATGTGCTCTTATTATATATATTACTTGACTTGCGTTATTTGGGGAGTGAGCCTTGGTGAGGCCTGGGATGGATAGTTTGCCTTGTTAGTTGTTTGGTTCTTTTTTTTTTCTCACGGGACTTTAGTACGTTCCCCCACTTGTGCACGAGAGTCTTGGTTTTCCCTACTGAGTGTACTTGTATGCTCACCCTACGTTTACATTCAGGTTTCCAGGAGGACTACCAGGGCTGCGCGGGACCCTATTAGTCGGACGGTTGGAGTTGTCGCTATTGTCGTACCTTTGTTTTCTTTTGGTATTGTACTTGAGAGCTTTCTTTTCTTTTGCACTTTGTGGCTTTCACTTTTGAAACATGCATGTGGGAATGGTTTACTTTTGGCTTTACTTTCTTTCTATCTTGGTGTTGTTGGGTTTTCTCCTCCTTATCTTTCGATCCTATAAAATAAAAAGGGTAATGCCTTCCATTTGCGAGAATTTCCTATACCCTTGGTGCTAGTCACCACTCCGGGACCTATTGAAGGCGGGTTTCGGGGGTCATTATCTCTCCTTCAACTTAAAGAAGGAAGGGCCTGGCAATCTGCTGACCCTTCCCTCCTTTTGGTGAAGGCGGGTCGTGACAGAATGGTATCAGAGGAGGTTGAGAGATAGGACGGAGTCTGGAGTTAGGCACAGTAAGGATTTCATGGGATGGTAAGGCAACAGCGTTGGGTGACCTTGGTGCGTGAAATAGGCCAGGGAGGACCGGCTAGGACACGGGATTTTAGGGTCCCCCGTGATCCGATGCAAGGACTCTGGACCTACCGAACGACCAAGTGAAGCCACACTGATTGCAGGGTAGAGACCCTAGGAAAGGTACATGCATCATAAATGACTTGTGTTCTCATGTTTCTGGGATGTCTTGGGAAATTAAGAATAAATTAAATCTTAATAAGTTTTGAGAACGGTTTTCTTTGCACTACTGGGCTTAGGCATTCCTTGTTTACCTTGCAGCTATGGCACCTGGAAGGCGACCACGTGTGGTACAGGCGATCGAGACTCCTGAGACTACCTTGGCCAATCAGCAGAGAGCTGATCGGGAGGAAGAGGACGACCAGTGGCAGAAGACTCTTCGAGCCTTTCAGCGACAGGCCCTCGAGAAATATGAGGGCAGCACCTCTGACATGAAGACGGAAGGCTGGCTGGAGGAGCTAGTCATAGCCTTCGGCCTGATTCGGGACCCGACAGAGTACTGGGTTCCTCTGGCTGTTAGCCAGATGCGAGGAGCGTCACGTCAGTGGTGGATGCTTCACCTGGGGAGTAGGAAAGAGTCTGAGGTTGCTTGGGCGGAATTCGAGAAGGAGTTCCGGGCGGAGTTTCTCTCCTCGACAATGAAGGCGGAGAAGAGGCAGGAGCTACTCTCCCTCCAGCACGGGAGCATGTCCGTGAGGGAACTTGGAATCAAGTTCAAGGACCTCCTGCGTTTTGCTCCAGACCTCTTTCCCGATGAGGAGTCTCGGGCAAGACGTTTGGAGGAGGCGCTCCGACCCTCCCTCCAGTATGCTGTTACTCCCTTTTCCCTTCCGACATACTTAGAGGTTCAGAAGAAGGCCGAAGTGGTGGAAAGGATGCACACTCTAGGCGGACTGTCACGAGAAGGGATCCAGCTGGGACCATCGAAGGGGAAGGCCGTCAGCACCAGGCCCCCAGCATCGGGACCCTCCAGGTTCCGACCCGCAGGGAGCAGGCCGCAGCAGTTTCAGTTTCGATCCCCTGGCCCACGTTCTTTTCCTTCAGGCTCGGGACCACGGTGCTTCATCTGCGGGAGCCCTGGACATCTTCGGAGTCAGTGCCCCGATCGGGTGCAGTACAGCGGTGGCAGTCATCCCCAGCATCCGCCGCAGCAGCAGTTCCCAGCCAGACCCTTCCAGCAGCAGCAGCAGGGACAGCGAGCTCCCGCTCCTCCGCAGACAGACATAGGAGGGGGAGGCCGACCTCAGGGCGCTCCTCAGGGACCTCGACCAGGGCGTGGTCGGGGAGGTGGCCGACAGCCGAGGGGTAGGGGAGCTGGGCGTGGACAGTTACACGCCGCAGAAGCAACAGTTCCAGCAGGGCCAGAGGTTGTTCGAGGTACGATCAGTGTGTTTAGCACTCTTGCTTATGCTTTGTTCGATACCGGAGCTTCGCACTCCTTTGTTGCACCCAGTCTAGCCCGCGCCTTGGGTCTAGATGCCGAGAGACTTCCAGTGCCCCTGGTGTTGAGCACACCAGTTGGAGGTCAGACCGACTTGCTGTTCGTTTGTCGGGGATGTAGACTGATGTTGGGGCCACATCAGTCGGTTAAGGATCTCCTTCTGCTACAGATTTGGCCGTACGATGTCATCCTAGGCATCGACTGGCTATTTTCTGTGTGCGCCGTCATCGACTGTTTCCAAAGGAGGGTGGTGTTCTCCGGTTTGGACGGCCAGCGTGTTACTTTCACCGGCGAGCGGAGCTGTCCGAAGGGAAACAGGAGGGAGGAACCTCTCCTCTCCTTGTTGACCGAACTGACGATAGAATCAACAGATGCGGAAATGGTGGAAGTACCAGAGATCGTTCGTGAATTTATGGACGTCTTTCCTGAGGAGGTGACGACTCTATCCCCTCGACGTGATATCAAGTTCGGGATAGACCTGCAGCCCGGCTCTCGACCAATCTCGATGGCTCCTTACCGGATGGCACCTTCGGAGCTACGGGAGTTGCGGATACAGATTGACGATCTGATGAAGAGGGGTTATGTTCGTCCAAGTGCATCACCGTGGGGTTCCCCAGTCTTGTTTGCGAAGAAGGCAGATGGTGGCCTCAGGTTATGCATTGATTACAGGAGGCTGAATCAGGTAACAATCAAGAACCGCTACCCTCTTCCGAGGATAGATGATCTTTTCGACCAGCTGAAGGGGGCAGGATGGTTCTCGAAGATCGACCTACGATCCGGGTACCACCAGCTGAGGGTGAAGGACAGCGACGTCCCAAAGACGGCGTTCAGGTGCAGGTATGGGCACTTCGAGTTCGTGGTCATGCCCTTTGGTGTTACGAACGCCCCGGCCGTGTTCATGGGGCTTATGAACTCCATCTTTCGGGAGTACCTGGATCGGTTTGTGGTGGTGTTCATCGACGATATCCTGATCTATTCAAAGTCAGAAGAGGACCATGCGGAGCACCTGAGGACAGTTTTGGAGGTCCTACGACAGCACCAGCTCTATGGGAAGTTGTCAAAGTGCAAGTTCTGGGCGCGAGAAGTGCACTTCCTTGGACATGTAGTGTCTGAGCAGGGAGTAGTAGTCGGCCCATCAAAGGTTGAGGCAATTGTTTCTTGGGCAGCACCCAAGGATGTGGCGGAAGTTCGGAGTTTCCTCGGACTGGCAGGCTACTACCGGAGATTCGTACCCAACTTCTCCCGGGTAGCAGCCCCTTTGACGGCTTTGACCAAGAAGGACCAAGTTTTCGTGTGGAGCGAGCAATGTGAGTCGTCCTTCAGCTACCTAAAAGAAAAACTGGTTAGTGCCCCAGTGTTGAGGTTGCCAGAAGAAGGGATGGCCTATGAGGTATTCTGTGATGCTTCAGGACAGGGCCTGGGGTGCGTATTGATGCAGCGACAAGGGGTGATCTCTTACGGGTCCAGGCAGCTACGCCCCCATGAGCGGAACTATGCCACCCATGACCTGGAGCTTGCAGCGGTGGTGTTCGCATTAAAGCTGTGGCGACATTACCTCTTTGGGGAGCGCTTTGTGGTCTTCACCGACCACAAAAGCTTGCGCTATATCTTCTCCCAGTGTGACTTGAACTTGCGACAGCGGAGGTGGGTCGAGTTTCTCCAGGACTACGACTTTGAGATCTCATACACTGAAGGTAAGGGAAACGTTGTGGCTGATGCCCTGAGCAGGAAGCCGCATCAGGAGGTGGTTCGGGAATCTGCCGATGCTTGGAAGGCAATGGGGGAGTTGGCTGCCTTGCACTTGGATGCAAGGGTGGAAGGTACTAGAGGTTGTTTGTTTCAGATGACGGTACAGTCCTCTTTGTTGCAGCAAGTGGAAGAGTCTCAGTGGGGAGATCCTGAGGTGGAAGTGTTGCGGGATCGTGTCGATTAGGGGAACGCCCCGGAAGGATGGTCGGAGGACAGCCGACGTCGGATGCTCTTTCATCGGAGGTTGTTTGTTCCAGAGGTGATGCGTGATGGAGTCCTTCATGAGTTCCATAGCTCAGCCTTGGCGGTACATCCGGGTGTTTCGAAAATGTACCAAGGCCTGAGGGGACAGTTTTGGTGGCCCGGGGTGAAACGGGCAGTGGCAGAGTTCGTGGCTAAATGCCTGGTGTGTCAGCAGGTGAAGGCTGAGCACCGTGTTCCTGGTGGTCTGTTGCATCCTCTAGATGTTCCCGAGTGGAAGTGGGACGACGTCTCAATGGACTTCGTCACGGGACTACCCAGAGCTCAGGGCGGGCATGATGCTATCTGGGTAGTGGTGGATCGATTGACAAAATCTGCTCACTTCTTGGCTATCAAGGAGTCAGGACCCGTGAGTACCTTAGCACAGAGGTACGTGGATGAGGTGGTGCGTTTGCATGGAGTTCCGAAAACGATCGTCTCAGATCGGGACACTCGATTCACCTCACGAGTCTGGAAGGGGTTACAGCATGCTTTTGGCACCCAACTACGCCTTAGCACTGCTTTTCACCCTCAGACTGATGGACAGACAGAGCGGACTATCCAGACTTTGGAGGACATGCTGCGAGCATGTGTTCTAGATTTCGGAGGATCATGGGTACGACACTTGCCTTTAGTAGAGTTTGCCTACAACAACAGTTTTCACTCTACTATCGGCATGGCTCCTTTTGAGGCTTTGTATGGAAGACCATGTCGTTCACCCTTATGCTGGGCAGAGGTTGGTGAGACTGGTACTCTTGGACCAGAAGTAGTGCAGAGCACCACGGAGAAAGTCCAGCTAGTGCGGGAGAGGATGAAAGCAGCTCAGGATCGGCAGAAATCTTATGCTGATCGTCGGAGGAGGCCCCTGAAGTTCGAGGTGGGAGATCATGTGTTTTTGAAGGTTTCCCCTCGACGGGGGCAGCGGAGGTTCGGAAAGGGGAGTAAGCTCTCCCCTAGGTTCATCGGACCTTTCGAGGTGCTGAGGCGAGTTGGCGAGGTGGCATATCAGCTGGCCCTACCACCTCAGTTGGAGAGGGTCCATGACGTCTTCCATGTCTCCCAGCTTCGTCAGTACTTACATGATGACTCTCATGTCATCAACTGGGGAGAGCTAGACGTGGGAGGAGACGCGACCTTCGAGGAACGGCCAGTCAGAATCGAGGATCGCAAGGAGAAAGTGCTCCGTGGACGAACCGTCGGCCTGGTTCGTGTGTTGTGGAGACATGGCGGCCTCGAAGAGAGTACGTGGGAGAGGGAAGCACAGATGCGTGCCCAATACCCCGAGTTGTTCTGAGCTTTGAACCCTTGGTGCCTGTTGTGAAAGAATGTTTGACCTTTTTGGCTATGAAATGTGCTAGGTTCCTTTCCTCTGATTTTGTGTGGGAAGCCCCGGCTGAAGGGAAGGGGAAACCCGACCCCTAATCAGGACGCATTAAGGTGGATGCGATTAAACCCGTGCGGGCGAGTCAGTGCCGCCCAAAGCGGATAATATCTTGACATGGGGGAGGGGAACTCCCCAAACCCACATGACCGGGCGGTTTGGCGTGGTATGATGCTTGGTTCTTGACAGGGAGTATTTTCAATTAGCGGGGGTCCACTCCTAAGAGGTATCTTCGAAGATGGTTGTTCGGATCCTCTCTTTCCTTCTAGTTTGTTTTGATTCTCGGGGACGAGAATCGTTTAAGAGGTATCTGATGTGAAGACCCAGACCCCCCTTGGTCCCTTCCTTTGCCGAAAATCCGGTTTCCTTGCGGGGTACCGATCGGTGAGACCGGCCCTGCCAAGTTGTTCCAGTAATGTTCCTTTTTCGCAAATAGGATCTTAAACCCTATTCTTCCTTGCTAAAAAAAATATCTTGGAAATCCGAAACGCGCGCAAAGGTCTTAATTAAATGCTTCATTAATTCATGGGTCAGTTAAAACCACCCAGTGCCATTAATGATGAGTCAAGCCACGTGGTCAACTCACGACTCCCTCGTCTTCCGTGGTTTTGTGTTTTCATCTCAACCGTCCCCAGCTCTTATAAATTAAGGGTTAGGCCGTGGCTTCCCCCCTTCTTCAATCGTGGCTCTTCTGGTGCACGGGACCGCCGCGTCGTTATCCGTAAAGTTCCACGCCCCCGGCCTAAACGTCGATCATCCATCAACAAGTAGGGATTTTCTCTCGTCTCTCACTTTTGTGTATCATGCGGGGTGGGCGTTACTTTTGTTCCTATGGAATTGGTTGAACCAAACCCTAATGAAGATAATAAACGAAGTTCTAAAGGAAAAAGGGGAAGGGGTTGTGATCGTTGTTTATGCTTTATCTTGTGATCATCCCTTTTGTTGTACTGGTCTATGTTTTCTGAAAATTGAGGCCGTTGGTGGTCGTGTGTGTGCACTTGAATCCCCTCGTGATGTTTTAAATGGGTTGCTGAAATTGTGAACTCCTGCTGTGAAATTGGTTAATCACGTATACCCGGCTGAATAATTGAAAGCACCAGGATCAACCCTTCTGTGATAACTAACGGATAGAACACATGGAATTTTGAAATCATGGAGTGTGTTAAGTCGTTTAAATCTGGAAATCCCTGACTTGTGTTGGTAGTGGTTGTTGGTTGTTTTCCCTTCGGGCCGTTTGCTGGAAATGTGGGAGGGGATGGGATTCCCCGTTCTTTTTATACTCTCGGTGGCTGTGTGAATTTGGGGGGTGGGATCTCCTGTTGGTATGGTTTCAGTGGTTGTGAGTTTTTATCACAAATTGGGGAGAGATCCTCTGTTGGTAGAACCGGGTGTGAGTGTTTTGATTGATCCATGCTTTGACACCTTCCTTGGTTATGCTTATGGTAGTTGCCCAGTAGTGCTTAAAATTAATTGAACAATTGACCGAACGTGAAACGAGAATGGGACAGATGGTTTGTGGGCAAGGGTCGTGAATTTTGACTCGGACGTTGTGGTGTCGTGTTCTGTAGGTTGGCTAGGAAAACCTATGTTTTGGGTGAGTGTTTGTTACCTATATCTATACTTGTAGCTTTGTGTTTCTTATTCGCGCCCCACCCAAGTTGAGCACTTAGTGCCGAACACCCCCATTTATGGGGGAAGGGTGTTTTTCCCAACACTATCCTTAGTGGCTGGTTATTAGCTCCTTTTCTGCTCCCTTTCCCGGATAGCCCAAGTACCTTCGGGCAGGCTGTGATGGCCTGAAGTCCATTATTAGCCCAAGAATCATCGGGCAGGGTGTTGTGGTGGTTGGCCAGGTGTGTGCGGCAGGTGATTTTCCCAAGTGTCTCCGGGATGAGGCCCAGGTGTCTTCGGGCATGGCAGTGGATCCTTTAGCCCAGGTGTCTTCGGGCGTAGCGGTGGTTGTTCTGGCCTAGGTGTTTGCAGGCATGGTTACTTGTGACAGTTGAGGCCCAGGTGTGTGCGGGCGGGATTTGGCAGTGGGACTGCGTGTGGTTGTGGCCCAGGTGTGTGCAGGCGGGATTTGGCAGTGGGACTGCGTGTGGTGGTGGCCCAGGTGTGTGCGGGCGGGTGTGGCAGTGGGACTGCGGTGAGAATGGCGGGATTGGTCCGATGCGTAGGATGTCTCAATAACCAGTGGGAAAGTGGCGCGGGGTACCCAAACATCGATGTGCTCTTATTATATATATTACTTGACTTGCGTTATTTGGGGAGTGAGCCTTGGTGAGGCCTGGGATGGATAGTTTGCCTTGTTAGTTGTTTGGTTCTTTTTTTTTCTCACGGGACTTTAGTACGTTCCCCCACTTGTGCACGAGAGTCTTGGTTTTCCCTACTGAGTGTACTTGTATGCTCACCCTACGTTTACTTTCAGGTTTCCAGGAGGACTACCAGGGCTGCGCGGGACCCTATTAGTCGGACGGTTGGAGTTGTCGATGTTGTCGTACCTTTGTTTTCTTTTGGTATTGTACTTGAGAGCTTTCTTTTCTTTTGCACTTTGTGGCTTTCACTTTTGAAACATGCATGTGGGAATGGTTTACTTTTGGCTTTACTTTCTTTCTATCTTGGTGTTGTTGGGTTTTCTCCTCCTTATCTTTCGATCCTATAAAATAAAAAGGGTAATGCCTTCCATTTGCGAGAATTTCCTATACCCTTGGTGCTAGTCGCCACTCCGGGACCTATTGAAGGCGGGTTTCGGGGGTCATTATCTCTCCTTCAACTTAAAGAAGGAAGGGTCTGGCAATCTGCTGACCCTTCCCTCCTTTTGGTGAAGGCGGGTCGTGACAAGTTAACTCCTAGCTGTTTTATTGGAGGTAATGAAAAAAACCAACTACAATATGACTATACATGATTTTTAAATGTATTTACATTATCCAATATAAATTTAGAGGCTTAAAATGCGAAAGAATCTAATTTTAAGCACAATTTACATTAAAAGGCCGATTTATCCCCAATTAATGGTGAACCCTTTTTAAATCTATTTTTGTCACTTTAATACATTATATATGACCAAATAAAATCATTATTTATATTTGGGACATTAAAATGTACTTTGTGTAAATATTTTGGAATTTTTCCGATAAACATCATTTTTTAATGAATAGTTAAAATATTGTATTTTAATTCAAAACTGTGTTTTAATGTGATTTATTTATATGGTCAGACTATATTTTTAATTTGTTTTAAAGTGAATAAGAATATATTTTTACCGTTTAATCCAATGTTGGTCATTGAAATTAATTTCACTTTGAAATTGGATATAAACAAGTATCAATATTTTGATAGTTATTATTTCTTAAAAACACGCTATTTGTTTTGATAACGGGAATAGATTTTGAAATTAATTAATTCCAATTATATTTTTTGAATATGGAAAAATATACATCATTTTTGAATTCACAATATCAAATATATCTTAGGCTTAATTTTTGGGAATTTTATGAATAACATCAATTTTTGATGAATAGTGATACCACTTAGTGGTAGTTAAAAAAACTGAGTTTTTCATTCAAATGAAATTTTACCACTTATGTGAATTTAATTAAAAAAATATGACATAAATGGTTGTTATGAATATGTAAAATGTGGTTCATTAATAGGAAAATATTTTTTTAAATAGTAACTTTGGACTTTTATTTACCGCGATTAAAGGTAAATAATGGAATTCAGGGTAAAATGAATATTATAATAATTCAAAATTAAATTAACAATTGTACTAACATTATTTTATGAGTATTTGCCGACCGAGGGATTCCATGGGTTGATTTTTGGACCCCATGGATCCACTTATGAATGTTAATGACACTTTAGATTAATTAATTTAGTGTAAACGCAAAATTGACATTAACAACAATATTTTAGTAATTAATTTTTATATGGTGTTATATGTGTCCCATATTCAACTATAAATATTCTTTGTAAATATAAAAAGATTTCCTACATTATTTTATTTTTTTATAATTTTTAGACATTGAATAAATTAAATTATTCATGACACAATAATGATCCAGTATTTACCTCATTAATAAATGATTTAAATAAATAAGATTATAATGATTAAAATATAATTTAAAACATGTCCAATTCCGATTTTATGATTTTATTTCTAATATGAGTCATATTTAATTCTATCGTAATGATTCTTGGATCTTTATAAACTGAATATAATTATATAATAAAATAATATTTTCACACTTTCCTAAAGAGCCCATCCTCCCCCTTATAAAAGGAGACCATTTCTATCCATTTCTTCACACCTCTCAATCCATTTGGCTCCTCCAGAATCTTCCCAATTAAGTTTCCAACATCCCTATCCTCTTCATAGAAGCCTTACCTTAGGCATAAGGCACTTCAAGAAGTCCTTTGGGTCAAACCAAATGGAGTTACCCAAATTGATGGTAATGATTTCTCTTATTTGTTTTCTTTTATTTTACTTATCCAACCCCTAAACTATTTTTATTACTTTATTTTGTAACAAAAAAAGTATCCTAAATATACTAGGATTATTTCATGAGAAGTATTAGAACTACACTTACTCACACATCCATCTAATGGATGAATATCATAATGTTTCTGTGGATGGAAAACTAATGCCTCATGAAATGATGATTGTTCAATTATATCTTACCGCCTCTAATGGTGGCCATAATGATGGAACTATATTTATATATGATATATATTATGTTTATTATTTACTTATGCTTCTGTACTTTCCATTTAAATCATGGCTGTATGGTTTCCGTAGTGTGTAAATAGAAAAATCTCATTTGAGGAAGTGAGGACTACCGCCCCCTCAAAGTGATGTGATTCGTTAATGCCTTATGTGGGATGTATAACGGATGAAGTTAATGATATTATATATGATATTATACTGTAATTATAATATACCTATGTATCATTATGTTTTATTGCCATTAAAATAATAAATAGAAATGAAATTAGCGTTCATGCGTACTTACGGCTTACCGTCTCCATGAACGGTGCATTTCATTTCCTTCTTATAAATGTTATGTACTATTATAAAAACATGTATATTCTGGATATATATGATATATATGATATAAAAATCATTAATATCATTCTGGATATAATGAACCTTTGACTACATGGACATCTTGTAAATATATGGTGTTCATTTTTTACTCAAGTAACAAATATCGACAAAATGAACGTTATAAACATAAATGATTGAATAATGTATATAACATGGAAATAAGTGATATAAAAGGAATAATAAACTTTAAAAAATTTCTTAATAAAGTATAAATTAACTTTAGTTTATTATTCAGGATATTAAAGAACGATCGAGTGATGTCGGACACGAGGTAAGGGACTTCATCTCAATCTTCTTTCATTGAGGCATATTTTGTTCTAATACAAGACTTTATTTTATATGCTATATAAACACCTTTTACTTTTCATTTCATTTAAAGGGAATATTTTTCTACTAATAATTTTACTAAACAACAAAAAATAATGTTTCTTTTAACGTACGTGGTGACAATAACCTTTTCTGCCGCCATGAGTATTATTTGATCTTTGGTTTCCTCAACAAGCCTTAATGTTTTTAAAGGAAAATAAATACCTTATACTCTTTTACGTATTTTTGGTATTGAAAATGGTTTTGAAAATGGATTTGTTATGTCACTATATTTAAGTGATATATTGTGATTGAAATGTGGAAATGTTTTCTTTCCTTTATATTTGTTGTATGTGTCAGGATTTTATATTGGTACATGAACATTTGACAGGTGGTTACGTGATAAACCAAATGATGGGTGGTGATGTGAATACCAGGACAAGTGGTTACGTCCAATGCATTGGGTATGGAAGCCACCCGTATGGCTATTCCATTTAGTGATATGTGTTGAAGTCGACTGTATGGTTATTCCATTTAAATATGTTTATGTCCCAAGTTAACTTAATATGTTATGTGGTTTTTATATGGTTTTTATGATAATGTTTTGGTTAAAAAAGGGCAAGTAATGATCTCTTATTCAGTGAAGAGTATTTACTACTTCATAAAGCTGAAAAGTATTACTTATGTTAAAGTATTAATGGTTTTCTTGTTGTTTTGAAAAACTAACTGTTTTCCTTCATTGTGTATCCCTTACTGAATTTTTTTTATTCTCATCCCAGGTTTTTGAAATGTTTTTCATAGGAAAAAATGTGGAATAGGGTCAAGGATGGGATCAAGGAAAATTCATGCTACCTTAACCATGAAACTCTACATGACTCTTTTTTTCCAGAGTTCAAGTTTTGTAAAAAAATGGAAATTGTGTAGAAGTGTCTACTATGCAATATTTTGAAATGTAATAGTTATGTCCTAATTCTCTAAAACTATAAACCTACAAATATCCTCAATGGGAATTATTCATTTAATTCAATATTAAGAAAGGTTTAAGGTTGGGCCCTTATAGTTGGTATCAGAGGGGGGTTTAGATAACTTTAGGTGTTAGGGTATTGTTAAAGTATTATCCACAAAGTAATTTATGTTAATATTGACATCATATAGAATTTCTAGATTACCATATTTATTCACCTAATATATTTTTGTGTTCAAAATGGTTTTCCGCAGAGGAAAGAGGGCAGCTGTGTTGGGATGGCATCACAAGGAAGACAACTATCCAAATCAGCATCCTGGGATTGTCGAAATCGGAACTAAACCATTTGTTGTAGTGATGGCACAGTTGAATCAGGCTATAAATGGTGGTAGTATCCATGTATGAGATAATCCTGATCAACCACATAGGATCATTTTAGTAGTGGAGCATTTCATTAGGAAACATCCCCCATCATTCAGAGGATCATATGACCTTGTGCTAGTTGAAGGGTGGATTAAAGCACTAGAGAAGATTTTTATGTCATGGGTTGTTCAGAACATCAAAAGGTTAGTCTCGTTGTTTTCCATTTTGAAGGTGAAGTTGATCAGTGGCGGTTGATGGTGAAATATATTAGGGATAGTGAGGTTATTAATTCTCTTTATTGGGTTGAATTCAAAGGTATGTTTCTTGGGAAATATTTTCCTATGGTGGTTCATCTTAGGATGGAAACACAATTCCCAAAATTGAGGCTGGAGGATGACTCAGTGGCTTCTTATGAAGCAAAGTTCACATGACTGGCATGGTATGCACCAAATTTAATACGAGATCTTGATAGTAAGATAAATTGATTTTACTCAAGACTGAAGCTATGATATCGAAGAGCGTTATCCTCTAGTGAGTTCACAAGTTATGAAAAACTTGTTCGATGTGTGGAGAAGGTGGAAATGTAGTTTGTCGATGATCTAGTGTTCTTTGACAAACAACAGAATAAGAGGTCCAGTTGGTACGAAAAGGGGAAGAATTAATCGAAGAAGCCTAGAGGTAATAAAACTAAATATCCATCTTGTGAGAAGTGTGGTAAAAAGAATCCTATAGAATGTTTATCAATGTCTGGAAAGTGCTTCTGGTGTCGTAAGTCTGGTCATATTACTCATAACTGTAAGGAAGATGATCAAGTAGGCAATGAAAATCCATCGGTATGATGTTTTATGTGTAATGGAATGTGTCATTATGAAAATGAGTGCCCAAAGAAGAACTCAAATGAGGGAAAACAGCCGGACTACAAGCAGAAAGGGGTGGTGAAATCCTTTGCAACTACATAAGTAGATGTTAGGACATCAAATTAAGATGTATCAGGTACACTGTTTGTTTGTTCAGATTATGCCAACATGTTTCTTGATTTAGGTTATACACACATTTCCATTTTTGAGAAGTTGTATAGTAAATTGTGAATTCCATCTCAAGATATGAATACAGAATATATGGAAAAAACACCTAAAGGAAATGTAGTGACAAAAAGAAAACATAAGAACATTCCTATCCTTGTGTGCGGAAAGAATCTACCTGTAAACCTTATTGTTTTGCCTCTAGTAGAGTTTGATGTTATTTTGGGTATGGATTGGATTTCTGTTTATCATGTTAAGATTGACTGCCGAGCTCAATAGCTTTCTTTTCACAATGATTTTCAGTTTGTATACAAAAATGATCCCTTGGTGTTGATAGAATATCAGGAAGCTGAGAAACTAGTTAAAGATGGAAGAGAATGTTACCTTACACATATTGTTGAAAACAAAAGAAACTATTCAGATTAATGATTTTACAGTGGTAAATAAGTACCTTGATGTTCTTCCTGATGAGTTTCCTGGTATTATACCCGATCGGGAAGTTAATTTATTGTTGACATAGTTCCTGAGGCTAAGCCAATTTCCAAACCCCCTAATGGAATGGATCAAATTGAAATTTTAGAGTTAAATAAGTAATTGAAGGAGTTATTAGATAAAGGTTTCATTCGACCGAGCACATCACCATGAGGCGATCCTATCTTGTTTGTTAAAAATAAAGATGGATCAATCAGACTTTTCATTGATTATAGAGCATTGAATAACATTACTATTAAGAAAAAGTATATTTTTCCTCATATCGATGATTTGTTTGATCAGCTCCAGGGAGCTCAGTATTTTTCGAAGATTATTTATAGGTCGGGGTACCATCAGTTGAAAGTAAAGGAAGAAGGAATTCTGAAGACCACGTTTCGTACTAGATATGGCCATTATGAATTTTCAGTTATGCTTTTTGGTTTAACAAATTCACATACTGTATTATTGGATCTTATGAATAAATTTTTTTATGATTTATCGGATAAGTTTGTGGTTGTGTTCATTGATGATATTTCAGTTTATTCAAAAATTAAATAGGAGCATAAAATTCATTTAAGGGTCATCTTGAAAAACATAAAAGAAAAGAAACTTTATGGGAAATACAGAAAGTGTGAGTTTTGGATACAACAAATATCTTTCCTTGGTTACACTATATAAAAAAATGGCATAACTATTGATCCTTCTAAAACAAAATTTTTTGATGAATGGCCAAGACCCACAAATATAACCGATATTCATAGTTTTCATGGTTTGGCAGGTTATTATCAGAGGTTTTTTGAAATATTTGCACGGTTATCTAGTCCAATGACTAGGTAAACTCGAAAGGTGTTTTGTTCATTTGGACAAAAGAATGTGATGATTGTTTTCAGGAATTGAGAAGGATATTGGAGAATGCTTCAGTTTTGGCACTTCCATCCAGAAATGGTGAGTTATTTATATACAGTGATTCTTCATTGAGAGGACTTGGATGTGTCCGTATGAAAAATGATCAGATAATTTCTTATGCTTCATGTCAGTTGAAACCTCATGATTTAAATTACCCTACACATGATTTGGAATTAGAAGATGTTGTTTTTGCTTTAAAAAATTAGAGGAATCATTTGTATGGAGTAAAATGTGAAATATATACTGATCACAAAAGTTTATAGAAAATATTCACTCAGAAATAATTGAACATGATATAGAGGAGATGGTTAGAATTAATCAAGGATTATGATTGCACGATCCATTACCATCTGGGAAAATCAAATAAAGTGGCTGATGCTTTGAGTCAAAAAAATAATGCTTCATTAGAAATTTTACATTTGGAACGAGATCCTTTGGTTTTTGATTTGATGAAATTTGGCATAGAATTTGTTGGTGCAGGGAATTCATCTGTTTTGTTTTAGGTGTCCATGAGGTCATCTCTATCAGATAGAATAAAGAAAGCACAGAAAGAAGACAATGTGTTGCAGAAAAAGGTAGTGTTGGTTCAGAAGGTCAAGTAGCATGATTTTAACTTTGATAATGATTGTATTTTGAGATTTGGAAAGAGATTATGTGTACCTTGTGATTCACAGTTGAATAATGAGTTGTTATGTGAAGCTCATAGTTCCATGTTTTCAGTTCATCCTGGTAGTACTAAGATGTACAAAGATCTTCGGGAGTATTACCGGTGGGATGGAATGAAAAGAGATATTATTGATTTTACTGTGAAGTGATTGACTTGTCAGCGGGTTAATGTAGAGAGACAGTTACCAAAAGGAATGCTTCAGCCTCTACCAGTTCCAGAGTGGAAATGGGAAAATATATCCATGGACTTCTTTGTGGGATTACCAAAGAAATCTCAAGGTAAAATGCAATCTGGGTTATAGTTGATCGATTGACTAAATCTGATCATTTCTTTCCTATTCAAGATACTTTGTCTCTAGATAAAATTTCTCGGTTGTATATTCTCGAGGTAGTCAGGCTGCATGGAGTTCCCCTCTACATTGTATCTGATCATGATCTGAGGTTTACTTCTTACTTTTGGAAAGGCCTTCAAAAGTCATTAGGTTCTGAATTAAATTTTATTACATATTTTCACCCTCAATCTGATGGGAAATCAGAACACACAATTCAGACATTTGAGGATATGTTACATGCTTAATCGATGGATTTTCAGGGAAGTTGGGACCAACATCATTCTTCGGTTGAATTTTATTATAACAAATGTTTTCATTCCAGTATACAGATGGCTCCAATTGAGGAATTATATGGAAAGCATTGTCGAACTGCAGTATTCTAGGATGATGTAGGTGAAAGGAATCTGATGGGACCAGAATTGGTAGAAGAGATGGCAGAGAATGTTCAGTTGATTCAGAAGCACATGTGAACAGCTCAGAGAAGACAGAAAAGTTATGCAGATAACCAGAGGAAGGATCTTTCCTTTGAGGTAGGTGATCATATCTTTCTCAATGTTTCTCCATGGAAAAGTGTGATGCATTTTGGTACTGAGGGAAATTTGAGTCCGAGGTTCATTGGACCTTACGATATTATGAAGAAATTTGGATCATTTGCGTATAGAGTGGCATTACCCCCAATTTTATCCCAGGTACACAATTTTTTTCAGGTTTCGATGTTGAGAAATTATATGCCAGATCCATCTCATGTTTTGAGCCCAGAGGTAGTTCAGTTGTAAGAGAATCTATCTTATGAAGAAAAACCATTCCAAATTATTGACTATATAGATAAAGTGTTACAGAATAAGGTAATTCACCATGTAATGTTTTTGTAGAAAAAAATATGGTTGAAGAGGCAATGTGGGAATATGAAAATGATATGAGGGATAAATACCCCCACTTATTTTGATAAGTGAATAAAAATTGTGAGGACGCAATTTCCCAAAGGAGGAAAAGGATGTAACATCCCAGGTAAATGAAGAATAATATATTTTCATATTTATTAATATTTTTGAATTAAATATTGATTTTACTTTAAAAGGTTTGCTATGTTCGTTAGCGTACCCAATACGTAACAACGTGTTTCTTTGAAATCTTATGTTGCACCCTAATAATATAATATAATTATTTTAAATGGCAGTTAACACCTAGTCATTGTATTGGAGGGAATGAACAAAACTAACTACAATATGGTTATACAAGATTGTTTAATGTATTTACATTATCCAATAAAATGTTAGAGGCTTAAAATGTGAATGAATCTAATTTTAAGCACAATTTACATTAAAAGATTGATTTATCTCCTTTTAATGGAGAACCCTTTTTAAATATAGTTTTTCTCAATTTAATACATTTAATATTACCAAATTAAATCCTTCTTTATATTGGGGACATCAAAATGTACTTTGTGTAAATTTTTGGAATTTTTCCGATAAAGTTCATTTTTTTAATGAATAGTGAAAATATTGTATTTTAATTCAAAACTATGTTTTAATATAATATATTTATGTGGATATATTATCTTTTTAATTGGTTTTAAAGTTAATTAGAATATATTTTAAACATTTAATCCAATTTTGGTCATTGGAATTAATTTCACTTTCAAATTGGACATAAACAAGTATCAATCTTTTGATAGTTATTGTTTCTTAAAAACACGCTATTTGTTTTGATAACAAGAATTAATTTTAAAATTAATTAATGCCCCTTATATTTTTTGAATTTGGAAAAATAGACATCATTTTGTAATTTGGAATATCAAATATAGCTTAGGCTGATTTTTTTTTAATTTCCTGAAAATCTTCAATTTTTTATAAATAGTGAAACCACTTAGAGGTAGTTAAAAAAACTGACTTTTTCATTTAAATGAAATTTTACCACTTCTGTGAATTGATTTTCAAAAATCCAACATACATGGTTGTTATCAAGAAGTAAAATTTGGTTCATTAAGAGGAAAATAATTTTTGGTGAATAGTAACTTTTGACTTTTATTTACCGCAGTTAAAGGTAAATAAGGTAATTTAAGGTAAAAAGAATATTATAATAAATCAAAATTACCTTAACACCTCTCCTAAACTAATTTTATTAGTATTAGCCGACCATGGGCATCATTGGGTATATTTTTGGATCCCATGGAGCCACTTAGGAATGATAATGACACTTTAGATTAATTAATTTAATGTAAAGACAAAATCGACATTAGCAAAAATCTTTTAGTAATTAATTTTTATATGGTGTTATATAAGTCCCATTTTCGACTATAAATAATCATTTGAAATATAAAAAATATTTCCTACAAGATATTATATTTTTTAAAAATTATTTGACATCGAATAAATTAAATTATTCTTGATAGAATAATGATGCAGTATTTACCTCATTAATAAATGATTTAAATAAATAAGATTATAATGATTAAAATATTATCCAAAACATGTCCAATTCTGATTGGATGATTTTTTTATAATATGATTCATCTTATCTTATACCTTAAAGATTTTTGGAACATTATAAATAGAATATCATTATATAATAAAATAATATTTTCAAACATTCCTAAAGAGCCCCTCCTCCCCCTTATAAAAGGAGACCATTTATATCCAATTCCTTGCACCTCATAAGCTATTTGGCTCATCCAAACTCGTCCCAATTAAGCTCCATACATCCCTCTCTTATTACTATAAGCCTTACCATTGGCAGAAGGCACTTCAAGAAGTCCTTTGGTTCAAACCAAAGGGAGTTACCCAAATTAAAGGTAATAGTTTCTCTTAAATTTTTTTCTTTTATTTTACTTCTCCAACCCCAAAACTATTTTTATTCATTTCTTTTGTAACAGAAAAAGTATCCAAAATATACTAGGATGTTTTTAAAAGAAGTATTATAACTTCACTTACACACACCTCTATCTAATGGATAAAGAACATAATGTTTCTGTGGATGGAAAACATACGCCTCGTGAAATGATGATCATTCAATTATATCTTACCACCTCTCATGGTGGACATTATGATTCAACTATATTTATATATGATAGATATTATGTTTATGATTTCCTTATTCTTCTGTACTTCCCATTTATATCACACCTTTATGGTTTCCATAGTGGGTAAATATGATAATCTCATTTGAGGAAGTGCGGACTACCGCCCCCTCAAAGTGATGTGATTCGTTAATGCCTTATATGGGAGGTATAAAGGATGGATTTAATGATATTATATATTATATTATATTTTAATTATAATATAACTATGTATAATTATGTTTTATTTCCATTAAAATAATAAATATAAATGAAATTAGCGTTCATGCATACGTACGGCTTACCGTCTCCATGAACGGTGCATTTCATTACTTACCTCTAAATGTTATGTACTATTATAAAAACCTATATATTCTAGATATATATGATATATATGATATCCAAATCATGAATATAATTTTGGATATAATGAACCATTGACCACATGGACAACTTGTAAATATAAGGTGTTAATTTTTTACTCAAGTACCAAATATCGACAAAATGAATGTTATTAACATAAATGATTGCATAATTTTTATAAAATGGTAATAAGTGATATAAAAGTAATAATAAACTTGAAAAAGTATCTTAAGTAAGTAGAAATTAACTTTATTCTATTATTCAGAAGATTAATAAACGATCGGGTCATGTCGGACACGAGGTAAGGAACGTCGTCTCAATCTCCTTCCATTGAGGCATATTTTATTCTAATACAAGACTTTCTTTTATACGATGTATAAACACCTTTTACTATTCATTTCATTCAAATGGGATATTTTTCTACAAATCGTTTTACTAAAAGACAAAAATGAATGTTTCTTTTGACATATGTGGTGACAACAACCTTTTCCATCGCCGCGTGTATTATTTGATCTTTGGCTTCCTCAACAAGCCATAATTTTTTTTAAAAGAAATAAATAACATATATTATTTTAAATATTTTTTGTATTGAAAATGTTTTTGAAAATGGATTTTTTATGTCAATATATTTAAGTGAAATATTTTGATTGAACTGTGGAAATGTTTTCTTTATTTTATATTTGTTGTATGTGTTATGATTTTTATATTGGTACTTGGACATTTGACAGGTGGTTACGTGATAAACCAAATGAAGGGTGGTTCCGTGAATACCAGGACTGGTGGTTAAGTTATAACCTCTAATTCATTGGGTATGGATGTCGGTCGTATGGCTATTCCATTTAGTGATATGTGTGGATGTCGACCGTATGGTTTTTCCATTTAAGTATGTTTATGTACAAAGCTACCTTTATATGTTATGTGTTCTTTATATGGGTTTTATGGTAATGTTTTGGTTACAAAATGGTATGTAATGAACTTTTATTCAGTAAAGAGTATTTACTACATTATAAAGGTGAAAATTATTACTTATGTTAAAGTATTCGTGTTTTTCTTATTGTTTTGAAAAACTAATTGTTTTCCTTCTTTGTGTATCCCTTAATGAGTTTTTTTTATACTCATACCATGTTTTTGAAATGTTTTTCATAGGACATAATGTAGAATAGGGTCAAGGATGGGATCAAGGAAAAGTCATGCTATCTTAATCATGGAACTAGACATGACTCTTTTTTTCAAGAGTTCATGTTTTATAAAAAAAATATGGAAATTGTGTAGAAGTGTCTACTATGTAATATTTTGAAATGTAATAGTAATGAACTAATTTTCTAAAACTATAAACCTGAAAAGATCCTCATTGTGAATTATTCATTTAATTCAATATTAATCAAGGTTTAAGGCCGGGTCCTTATAAATAACCTTTCAATTTATGAAAATAAAATGCTTTTTAAATCATGATATATTTATAAAACCATTTTTATTGAAGATAACATTGGGAACCTATAAATTAATATTTTAGATCTATTTTACACATATAAAACATCTTGACAGCCTTTTCCTTGACAATACATAAAATATTATTTTAAAATATATTTTGAAAACAGTTTAAAAAAACCGTGTTTTTGAATTAAAACATTCCCAATATAAGAAATAATAAAATTAAATGAATCGTAAAATTTTATGAAAATAAGTATATTCATGATAAAACATTTTAAATGTAATTATAAATTCCTCATAAAATAATATAGGTGCATAACATAACAAGTGTCTCAATGAATAAAAATTTAAGAAAAATTAAATTACCAATTTGGTAAATTTTGAAAAATAAACCCAAAGAAAGGTAGATCATAAAATGTATATTTAAATACCCGTAAATTTGAGGATAATTATCATAGGATACATTCATAGGTATTATATACCCCATACAAAATATACGAGTGGTGAATATGGCATAGGTCTCACAGAAATATAAATGAGACAAGAAATCATTATACCTTAAGTCTTAAATTCGATAATACATGTTAAAAAATAATGTATAATAAATATAAGATTATTATACAGCTAAAATATAATCATTTAATATATATAATACCATATATTATTTACGTATGATTTATATTACTATTTTATTAACAAATCCATGTTAATGTTACCACTTTGTTTTTTATAAATATTTTTGACATGTTATTATTAGTCCACTTAAATAGATATTTATTAGATAATATCCATAATGGTATAAATGATATAAAAATAATATATAAATTCAGTATATATTTATTTATTTTGATTCAGAGAAGTTATTTGTGAAAAATAAAATAAACCATTCATGGAGAGGGTAGGTGGTACATACGAATGAACGTTGTTTTAATTTTAATGTCATATTAAAATAGATAAAATTATATTATATATTATCAAAAAAGAATCATTTTTATTTCATATATATCAAAAAAATTGTTTAAAAGATTCATAATACAGTCCATGTAAAATGTGAATTAATCACATCATTTCGCAAGGTGTTATTCTACCATACACATGATCGACATTACCGTATTCCCACAAAATGAAAATAATGAGGGTATGTGTGACATAAAAATTCCATAATCATAATAACATTATAAAAATAATATATATCATATATCATCCATAAAATCATCATTAATACCAACCTTTAAAAGTGGTAATGGAAGAATTAACAACATCGGTTCGCGGGGCAGAAGTCTGTTGTACACACGAATGATGATTGTGTATCCGAGTTGATGGAAGTGTGTAAAGATATAGGTTGTTAACTTTACATAAAATATTTACATATATTGGATATACTTAGTTATTTATATAATAAATAAATTAAAAAAATTAAAGGGGTTTAAGGAAGAAATAAAACAAAAACATTCATTGATGAACGTTACCTCTTCTTATGGTATCTCCGTTTTGTTTGCACCAAAAGAATTCCATGGTAAGATTTATTCCAAAAGGGAAGATTATAGGATGAAAGAATATACTTTAGAGTATATTCTTATAGGTTTATTCTGAATCAAATAGTTTTTAATGTTTAATGAAAAGAGAATAATATGTTCCCTTTTATAAGAGAGGGGGGCACTCTTGGGATTTCTCAAAAGATTAAATTATAATAAATTAAATATCATTAAAAATACCAATATAATTCAATTTATTATAAAATAATATATTATAATGTTTTATTATAAAAAAAATATTTTATACAAGTTTTTGTGTTATTTTAGACCTTATAATTTTGATTTACCCTTAGTTAACCCATTTGATGTTTAACTATGGTAATACATATTTCAATATTATGAGAATGTAATTTTGACCTATAGAGTGTAAATTAGACCATAAATTTAAAATTTATTATATTTTAGACCATATATCATCTCATTTTCAATATTTAATATTCTGTGACTTTTTAATAATTTAATAATATATTATTATCATAAAATATCATTATTGTCAATTTTGACACTACTCATTACTTGGACTTTAAAAAAATAAATACAAAAAATAACTTCAAAAAAATATATAATAAACCCACATATTAAAGTATAAAATTCTTTTATACCTTTAATTACTACATATTATGTCTCTTTTAATAATAATAATATCTTTTAATTTATTTTTTTCATTAATTGAATAATTACTACATAATTATTGTTCCATTATTTACGATAATTATGTCATATCTAAAAATGAAACTAAATTTCCAAGATTTATATAAAACTATTAAATTTTATAATAATATTTAAAGTCAATAATATCTTCTATTTAACTTAATATTAAAAATATTATACTTATTAAAAGTAAGAGTGTGACATTTTGTCACTCTTTGATTTGAATAATATCTAAGTCATGTTCATGGAATGGTGTCCATTAAATAATTAAATTTAAAATTTTAAGTGTTTAGGGTATAATTAAATTCATAAAATAACATTTTGTAAAAATTTTAGACTAATTTTATAATATTTATAATATTATTTTTACCCATAATTACCAAATTGGCACTTAATAGTTCTAATAAAATTACTATGATTTCTATTAATATGGTCCAAAAATAAAAGGTTCATAGTTTATAAATATGAACATTATAATTAAAAACATGAATCCAACATTTTAAATTCAAAATATATAATTTTCTAAAATTATTTTAAAATTAATCCTGTAAATGAGGTAAAAACAGGGTTTTAAAAGTGAAAAAGATTAAAAGTTCACAAAAATTTTATATCCCATTTCAATATAAAATTGATTCCAAGATCCTAAATTTAATTAATTGATTTATAATTAAACTATTTTTTACTTTAAAACAAACAAAAAATATAATTTAACATATTAAATTGTTTAGATGAAAATCACTTTTCAATTAAAATGCAATATTTTTTACTATTCATCAAGAAATGAAACTTATCAGAAAAATAAAAAAAATCAAACAATGTAAATTTTGAAATTACCATTTCAAATATGAATTTTATATTTTAAGATATAAAATATTATAGATTAAAAATTTAGCATTAAAAAAATTTTCCATCAAAAGTTTGCAAAACTACCTTTTCGAAAAATATAGCATTTTTATTCTTGAAATTGAATTTTTTCTTATATTATGCCTATAAAAAATATTGAATGAATTAAAAAATTAATAAAATATTAAAAATATTAATTTAATTAATATCATTAACTGATGGTGATTAATTTAATTTAACAAAATAAAAATCCTTTGTCATAAAAAAATAATTTTTTATAAAAACACATTGTTGATTTTCAATTATTTTTTATCTTCTTTTATAATTAATTGCTCTCTAAATAATTAAGTTTAAAAAAAAAATTAAACCATAATTTCATAATCTTTTAATCATATTCATTCCTATCATTCCAATGGGAATTTGATAACTATAACAGTATTTCATTAATATTATTAATAGTATCATGTATTTCGGTAAGACTCGGTCTTGCATGTAACGCAAGCTATTGAAGGAACATGTTCTTGTGTATTATAGAAGCTAAATTTAGTCTTGTGTGAATATAAATACAAACTCTGTATTACTAATAAACCAATATTGTTTATAAATAAAGATTTAAATTTTCTAGTTTGTAACATAAGACATCATAGAATTTTAATTTATCTGAAAATAATAATAATTCATTAAAACATGAGGTGTTGCATTATACCCCCAATAAAATTAATTTCCTCCTAAAAAATAATCACTTTAATAAAAACTAATAAGTCTAATGTGGCATCATCATATCCTCAATTTCCCATTTAAGTTATTTAAACTGGTGGTTTCACCAAAAAAACATTAACCAGGTGGGGTTTCTTGTTTTTAGAACATTTTCTCTATGATCAGGAATTGATATCGGTTTCTATTTGTAATAAAGATATTACCCTTATTGTATAGACTATAAGTTTATTATGTATGAATGATTAGGTAGGATCCTTCTATATATATATATATATAGAATGCATCATGAACATGAGATAGATTTAGTGGAAGCACTGATCGATAAGCTACCGTTCCGATATGATCAAGAATTTAAAAAGGAAATCTCTTCCTTGAAATTTGAAATTTCACTTCCAAAATAAAATATTGATGTTTGATATTTTATTTTTATAGAACCCACATTATAAATAGGTTCAATAAAACATCCTTTTAAAAATTGTTAAACTAAAAGTTGAAGATCACCACGTAACTAGGATTTCGATTTGGATAACATTAGTGGAAAGTGAAAACAAGGAAAATGAAGAGAATTGAAACTATCATGTTTTTATGGATAGTGATATTGAACATGGTTATTATAAAGTTAACCATGGCATAATGATAAATTACGGATAATCAATGGGATCGTTTGATTCTTTATTTGTAATGTTACTAGGGTGATATTTTTTAAGATGCATTTATTAAACATGAAGAATCTTCCAAATAATATATACATACTTGATTTCACTCCATTTTTTAATATAAATTTCATCCATTGGTAATTCATTAATCAATTTTTGACTCATCTAATACTCTAAGAAATTAGGATTAAATTGTAATTCTTGAATAACAAGTTCATCATAAGATCCATAATAGGATGAAAAGTAATTCCTTGTGTATCTAGTTATCATCAAAACAAAATGGTTAATACAGGTTATCCAATACACCTAATTATTCATATAGTGAAGTAATAAATTAATTTCTAAAAATTCAACCAATTTTAAATGTAAAAATTTCATAAATGGGTACCCTTATGAACCTTCCAAAATATTAAAATCCAAAACATTATAAATAATGTTACTAAATTTCAGAACCAACTTATCATTAATCCCCCAAACAACTTTATGTGCCTCCTATTTTTCACAAACAAAAATGTGAAGAGTGTCATCATTTATTCTCTTAAAACATGGTAATAACCTTATTTACCGAAAAACTAGTGAAATATGAATTATTTAAAAAATTAACTCTTTCCTCAGTCCATAAATCTGAAAATTCTATGAATTCAACCCATAATATAGAAAATTACCATGTCATTGGTTCCTAGGTCATCAATGTTAACCCATTTATTTAATCACAACAAAACATTTATTTATCTCCTAATTATCCCAATATCATGCATATATTAAGGGTTATCTTTCCTTTAATCCTATGTTCTCCAAAAATATCTCCTTACCACGCCAATCACTTTTCATGGTAACAAGTACCATTCAATATATGATTTGAAATCCTTAAAGAAAGACCGAATAAGGCCAAACTATAAATGTTTCATGGTTCTATAATACCATAAAAGTAATTATACAAAATTATTCTTGAATTCCAATATATAAAAAATCAATCCTTCTTCCACTTTGTTTTCATACTACACATCGCCAATAGTGATCACATGATATTTCCCTTTGACTATCGATTTAATAGTTTTTTGACGTCGATCACCAGTGTTAACCCTTAGATTTGGGCACTGATTATCATAACACCCATTTTCCATATACATGAAACATTAAAGTGTGGGGGTTTATTATATACATCTTTCCCTCTATTCACACCATTTGTTACTATTTTTCCATAACTTCAGTAGTAAAATTCCCGATGACCTTACATCCTACAATTAAAAAATTTAATATCCCCCTTAATACGATTTCTTCCATACTTATTTCCCCATATTCATCATAAAGGAATGATCATATTCTTTTCTCTAAGGTTTTAATAGTTTCAATTAATATCCATCTTCTATTTCTTTTCAAAACCGTGAGATTAATATGTTACTCCAACCTCCATTTCTAACTTGGTATCACAACACAAAATCTCTTCATATCTACTGATGTATGTCGCTAATAAATCCCTTCGAAGACTTGTTTTTAGGTCATATAAGTGTCTAAAAAATTTAATTTAATTTTGGATGGTAATACCAGAAGAAAACCTTATAAATCTTCTAAAATTATCCCCATGTGTACCAATGACCTTATCATCCATTTTTTAACTCAAGGAAACCTTTCTCCATATTGTTATGAATAACATGAGGAATGTACATATTAAAGTGTATGTTCTTGAGCTTTTTCAAATCTATGTATGCAAATTCAACTTTTTTCCTTGTGTTCTTGAGTATATTACACCACTTGTCTGATTATCCTTCAAAACACTAAAAAAAATCATTTTTCATGTTCCAAGAAATGAAGGATGGAAAATATCTTTTCTGTGGTACCGATCAATTTTTAAAGACAAGTTGATTAGAATACCAACTAAAATATGTGGATGTTGCCTCCTGAAAAACTTAATAGAAAGTTGTTCTCTCCTCTTCCCATTTGGAAGTCCATTATGATTGATAACTTTTGTGAGTTTAGTGATACGATTTTTCATTCCAGTTTATAGAACATTTTTTTTGTTCAGGATGTCAATAGTTTCTTGGAACATGAAAAATGATTTTAACCTATAAATATACTTAAATATATAACATATTAAGTTTAGTCATATGTTATTCATGATTGACACCAAAATTATAGGATTTTAACCTATAAATATACTTATACTTAGGGATAGTACTATATTTTTCACATCATAGCATCCAAATTGTGACTAAACCTTTTCTTTAATACCAACTATATTAACCCAAGATTAACATACATTGACATTTCATCTTTTTTTTATAATATTTCATTCATTATAGAAAAACACACCCAAAGGTCGTATTAGTTTTGTTCCTTTGGATATATGGAAATATAATCAACTAGTTTATAATATATCTTTATCTTCTCCCACATATTTCTTCAAAACTAGAACCATTTTTGAAAAATCATACCCAATACCTTTCATTGTGTCAAAAAGAAATAAAACAAAAGAAAGGGTGAGCATATATGATTAATAAGGGTAAAAAAAGGAGATACATAAGAATAACATCGGCATATGGACATGAGAACATAATCATAAAATTTAACGATCATACCCTACATATAAAATATCATATAAATGATTCATGGAATAAATATTTCATGTTCATAAGACATGAATTTTAAAGGGGTATAAATCATAAACCATGAAATCATAACATATAAATAATACATGAAATTGTGGTAGACACATGAACATATAAAATTATTTCCCTATTAGTCAACGATTAGTACCAATACCATCTTATTTTAATGGTTTCACTCCCCAAACAATCTTAGTAGTCAAGGTTCACTCCCAAGACCATCTTAGTAGTCAATGATCACTCCGAAGACCATATTAGTAGTCGAGGATCACACCCAAGACTTTCTGAGTAGGAAAACACTTTTATTGACCTCTGTTCACTCCCCATTTCACCCATTTTTATCACATGAGATATAATTAATTACCCAATAAATTGGAGGGAGATATTGGTCTCACCAATAAAATAATGAAAACCATACATATGTGTTTCAAAAGAAAATAAATCATTCATCATAAACAAAATTTCCCTATATATAATAAGGATAGTATCTTTGAGTCATAACCCCCATTAAATCATATGTATCATTAGATAATGTTATATTTGATGGACAATGGTTTTTAAATATAATTTTAAATAATTCATGAGTAAAATATGATTTCCATTTTTGAAAATAAAACAATTTTTATGTAACAAAATTCATATAAATACATTCTCATTGAATATAACATTTAAAACTTATAAATTAAGCTTTTAAACCCATTTTAGACTCATAAAACATATTTTAAATCATTTTCCATGATAATTCTAAAAATATATTATAAAAAAAATTGAATTTTTTTTAGAAAACCTGGTTTTTGAATAAAAAAATTACCAAATGAATAGATAATAACATTAAATAAAGCTTAAAATATCATGAAAAGAAATATATTCATCATACATAATTTCAACAATCAGTATATATTCCTCATAAAATAATATAGGTGCATAAAATAACATGCATCTCAAATAAGAGAAATTGAGACAAAATTACCTTGCCGATATGGTAACCGTTGAACCATAAACCCCATGAAATAGATATCATAAAATGGATAAGTAAATAACTATAAATATAAGGATAAGGATCACATATTACATTAATGGGTAGTACACTCACCACACAAATGAATAAAGTGGTGAATATGTAATAAATATCACATAAATAAAAATGTGACTAGAATTCCCCATACCTTATGTATTGGATTCCTTAATACATGTTAAAACATACTATATAATAAATATATATTTATTATATATCCACCTTAGAACAATATTCATATTTATAATACCCTATATGATTTATTTATGATTTTATATTACTCTTATTAGCAAAAATAAGTTAAAGATGACATTTTTTTCATACATGTTTGGACTTGTTATTATTGGTCCTCTTATATAGATCATGACTAGATCATCACAAAAATGATAAAAATTATATATATATCATATATATATATAAATTCTATATATATTTATTTATGGAGATTAATAAAAGTTATAGGTAGATACCACGTTACATTGTTCATGGACAATTTAGTTCATACATACGCATGAATGATATTTTCATTTCCTTATCATATTAAAATAAAGAAAATTCGATGAGATATTATCATTAAGTAATAATTTTATGTCATATATATCACATATTTTTATTAAAACATACATAATAAGTTTTATTTAAATCTACAATGAATCACATCGCTTCGTGAGGTAGTACTCCTGCGTACACATGAACGACGTTATCATATTCCCAAAAAATCGAAAATATGAAGGTATGCGTGATATTTAAATTCCATAACCAAAATAAATTTATAAAAAATAATATATATAATATATAAACTATAAATTAAACATTAGTCCAAACCGTTAAAGGTATTAATATAAGAACAAACAACCTCAGTTCATAAGGTGGTAGTCTATCGTACACATGAACGAGGATTGTGTATCCCATTTTATGGAAGTTTGTGAAGTCATAGGTTGTAACATTAACATAACAACATATAAGTATATTCAATATAATGAGGTTATTATATAAACATTAAATTAAAATAATTTTATGCTTTTAAGGAACAAATAAAAATGTTTGTTGATGAATGTTATCTCTTCTTCTAGTATCTCCTTTTCATTTTCACCAAAAATATTTCTTAGTTGAATTTATTCCCAAAGGAAGGATTTTATGATTAAGGGTGGAAAGTTGGGAGAATATTTTTATATTTTTTTACTAAAACAAATAAGTTTTATAATATGAATAAAAGAGATTAATATGTGTCCTTTTATAAGATAAGGGAGGAGAAATCATTTAATTTTTCAAAAGAATAATTTATAAAAAATTCAATCTCAATAAAAATACCTTAAAATGGAAATTTATTCTTAAATAATATATTATAGGTTTGTACTATCATCAACTAATATATTTTACCCACAATTTGTGGTTAGTTTATACATTGAAATTTCGATTAACCCTTAGTTAACAGATATTAATTTTAACTAAGGTTACAATGTTTTCAATATTAAGAAGATATAATTTTTACCTACATGGACCAGTCCAACCCACGATCTTGATATTGTCTGCTTTGGCCCCTGCCCAAATAATTTTGGGATCCCAAGGATTTGGCCCTCAGGCATCCCCTAGGAAAAGGCCTCGTGATTGGATGGGAAGCCACACCACCTTATAAAGGGGTGCTTCATGCTCCTCCTCCTTCAATGTGGGGGTTTCCACAATCATCCCCCTAGAAGGGACAAATGTACATGTTGGCACATTGAATGGACATTGGATCTGATAAAATTTATCAAATCCTAGTCCTACCCATGATCGTGATATTACCTATTTTAGGCCTTACCAGCATGGTTTAGTGTTCCCTGGGCTCTGGCCCTTATGAATCCCCTAGGAAAGGACCTTTTGATGGGAGAGGTATCCACACCACCTTATAAAGCGGTTCTTTGTGCTCTGCCTCCTTTGATGTAGGATTTCCATAAATTTTCCAATTAATGATATTTTAGACAATATATAATACCGTTTGTCCTAATTGAATATTTTTATAATTTCTAAACATTTTAATAAATTTTTATTTCCATATAATTTAATTAGTCTCAATTTTTAAATTATTCATTACATTGACATTAAGAAAATCAATAAAAAAAGATAACTTAAAACTAGATCATTTAATATACCCCAAATATTTTATATTAACTAATTAGTTTATTACCTTATTTTTATCAAATTATATTTATTTTTATATTTCTAATATCATCTAACTTAATATTTCATCAATTGAATAATTTTTTAATTCTCATTATGTAATTAATTATGATAATTATTTTTCCACTAAATAATAAAAATATTTTTACATGTTGTATGAAATAATTTTTTATTTTATAATAATATTTATAGTTGATAATATATTTTAATTAACCCTATAATAAAAATTTTATACTAATTAAAAGTAAAAGTGTCACATTTTTTCATTCACTTTGATTTCCATAATATCTATGTCATTTTTATGGAAAAGATTCTATTAAATAATTAAAACTTTAAAATTATGTTTTAAAGGTCAAATTAACATCATCCAATAATTTTTTTTAACTATTATGGTAATTTGATAATATTTATAATATTATTTTTACACTTAATTACCTGATCTTCCCATAATAGTTGTAGTAATATTGATATGTTTTATACTCATATTTTCTAAAATTAAAAGGTATGTAATTAATAAATTTTTGATTTCTGATCAAAAAATTTAGTCCATTTTTCAAAATTTACAATATATAAGTGGATAAAATTAATTTAAAATTAATCTTATAAATGAGGCGAGAAAGAAGGTTTTTAACGTGAAAAGGATCAAAAGTTCACAGAGTTTTTATATCTTATTTCAATATGATGTTGATTCAAATTACCTAAATTGAATTAATAGATTTATAATTGAACTATTTTTTCTTCAAAACCATTTAAATATAAAAGTAAACATTATAAATTATTTAGATGAATAGTAAGTTTTCAACTAAAATGTAGTATTTTTCACTATTCATCAAAAAAATTAAGCGTATTAGAAAACAAAAACATACCAAAGTATATTTTCATATTAAAATTTAAAATGTTAAGTTTATATTTTTAAATATAAAATAAAAAATTGGAAAAATTTAGTTTTAAAATATTTTTACAATCAAAATTCTACAAAACCACCTTTTCTAAATATATAGATTTTTTTCTCAAAATTAGATTTATTCTTATATCATAAATATAAAACATATTGGATGAATTAAAAACAATTCAATTGAATATATAAAATATAAATTTAATTAATATCATTCACTAATAGTGACTAATTTAATTTTCTAAGATAAAACTCCTTTGTGGGAATAAAAATTGTTTTTCATAAAAACACATTCTTTATTTTCTGTTGGTTTTTATCAAGATATATAATTAATTGGTCAATAAAGAGTTCATTTTATAAACATGTGTAAACTGGATTTTCAAAACACATTTAATCTTATTAATTCCCTCCATTCGAATAGCTAGGTTATGAGTATAAAAATGTTATTATAATAATAATAATAATATATTGTAGTTCGATAAAACTCAGTATTTCATGTTATGAAAACTATAAAATGAAATCATTGTTATGTGTTACATAAGAAAAAATTAGTATTATGTGTACCACAAGTCAAACTCTATATTTCTTATAGTGAAAGAAAGATTATAAATCTTTCTTGACTAGTTTTAGCATGAAACACAATCCATCAAATCATTTTAATTTATTTTAAAAAATAATAACACATAAAACTTGGGGTGTTACAAAAAATATCATTTTAGTAAATTTTTTCTAGTGTCATATGTTATTTATTAATTTAATATGTATATTAAATATACTCGTCTGGGTTACTTGAATAATCTTTAATATTAAAAATATGATTTACAATGATAACACGTTTGAATAATTAATACAGTGCCAATAAATAATTATAATCAATATTATGGACCCTTGGAAAGCTCTCTTAAAGTATGTGACATAAACTATTAAAATTCCAACCACATTTAATTAGGGACTAAAATTTTCCTTAGAACCTAGAATTAAACATCAAACCACACAATTGTAATTTAATCTTATTTAAAAACTCTAACATAAACAAGTTACTTATTATTCAAATAATTAAAAAATATATATGGGATAATTTAAGCAATATAATTATATGAGGGAAAAAAACCGTTAATAAAAATATATAAGAATAAATAAAACAAATTTTCTCTTGAAAAAAATATGAAAAATTAACTAAGTGATGATATGTCGAAAGAATTTTTAATACTTTTTGTATTTCAAATTGTGGTAACATCATTTGTGTTATTATGGTCACTTAAAAAAATTATTTTGGTTACTTTACTTTTATTTATGTTTGTAGTTATTTTATTCTTTTGGTCACTACTAGAAATTCTTAAATATTTACTCATAGTCACTTCTAGACTTTTTATAATTTACAATCATAGGCACTTCTAGACTTTGTAAAATTTTCACTCACAATCACCTCTATATTTTTTCATATTTTCACACCCGGTAACATCTAGGCATTATCAAAATTTTAATCATGGTCACTTCCAAACATTTTCAAATTTATACTCATGGTCAGTTCCGAAAACTTTAAATTTATCTCAATGTCAATTCCAGATATTTTTATATTTTCAATGACTGTGACTTATCAATGCATTTTATCATGTTCATTTCTCAAGTTCCCTTATTGAGTTCACTTCACAATGTCACTTCTCGGGGTCAAGTCCCAAGGTCACATCTCAAGGTAACTTCCCAATATCACCTATCACAGTCACCAATCAGGGTCACTTCTCATGTTTACTTCTCATGGTCACTTCTCAAGTCCACATCTAAAGACCACTTCTCAAGATCGCTTCTCAATGTCACTTCTCAAGTCAATTTTGAAGGTCACTTCTCAATGCCACATCTCAGGGTGATTTATCAAGGTCCCATCCCAATTTCACTTGATAATTTATCCTAAATAGAAAATAAATAATAAAAACGAAAAATGTTATAGCATATAATAATAAAGAATTATTGATATTATTGAAAATACTAAAAAATTGGATCAAGTATCCAATTCAATATTCTCCCCCTATTTGATAATTAAAAAGAGTAAATTCCAAAAAAAACGTATCCCCCATTTGAAAATTGATTAAAAATATTTTTCTAGGAATTATTAATTGTAGCGTAAATTTATTACTTAAATATTGTCACCCAAAATAAATTTCCATTTCTAAAACAAATTAACATTTATAACTAAATATTGAACATGGAATTGTCCACATAAATGTTTAATGGGAAGTAAAATAATCCTAGAAGTTTCAAAACTAGGTTTTCCCTATGTTTTTATTTTAAAACATTATATTAATACCTAAAAATATATTTATTTAAAATAGTATAATTTTGTAACGTCCTGGTTCCGGGAGCCACCCATAGGTGCCCCATACATGGTTGGTCACATAGCCTCAAGAGAATTTCCCCAAAATCCATAGGTTGCCAACTATAAGTGAGGGCCTTGGTTGTTTTAGTGAGGAAACTATTAAATCATTGGTAGAGTAACACAATGGAAGAAAAATAGATAACAACAACAGAAGTAGAAAAACATGCAATAAGTAAACAACGGAAGTAGTAAACAACTGGATCACTCATATATATATGATTCAAGATACATATGTCTAGGAAAGAAGCCAACCAAATTAAAATGATAGAATACAGTACTAAACCAACATAAAAAAGTAAATAAGGTAAATAGCACCACAAACATCGCAAGCCTCAGCTTGGTCTCATCCTCCCCACCTCCACAGCAATCAAGTACCTGAATTAGAAGGGCACATGGCCTTGTCTATACCAACATAAATATAATCTATTTGGTCCCAAAAGCATGACCCAAATAGGGTATGATATTAATCTCAGTAGGCAACCACCCAATGACCTATTCCTAACAGTAAATGAATATATATAGTAGGCAATAAGAAAAAAGATGCAGTAAACAAGGAAGTAATCAAAAGTAAACATTATTACAGCTCCATTTACAAACATTTACATTTAAGTATTTAATCAACCAAAAAAAATTACAAGAAACCATCTGGGTAGTTCTCATAGCCTAACCCCTCTAGATCACATTACAAGAGAATATATTACAAATACTCTATGAGGAATTACTCATCGTCAATTTCCCCTATAGCGTTTTACACGGTAATCTAAAAACACACTAAGGAAACACTCAACGTCAATTCCTCATGTGGGCTCGTAACCTAACTACAGACACTCTGAGGGAGCACTCAACTTTAATCCCCCCTATGGTCTCAAAATTTGATAATTATAACTGACTCTCTGGGAAATCCATCAACATCAATTTCCCCAATGGTCTCACTACACCAAGTGCATACATCACAGTGTAAAGCAATCATGCACAAATGATACTCAACAGCCAGAGTTAACCTCAAGAACTAATTTGTTAAAGAACTATACCATATCATAGGATGTCAAATAATATTCACTCCATCCTAACAATACTAGGCATGGAATGTAAGCTACAGACTAACAAGAAAGGCTAGACCAAACGGTCAATAAAAATAAAACATGGGAAAAACATCCATATCATGACAAAGATAACCTTATTCTAAAACAATTAACCTATATCCAATCAAGAAAGTCATAACAAGCTATAAAAGGTCTAAACCATAAACATGTAGTACCCTAAATGAGGGTATTGGGCACTTTAACAAATATATTTCAATGACTAACTATGAAATGGAAAAAACAACCTACCTCAGCGTAGAGAGATCGATATACGCGAACCTCAGGCCATGAATTTCCCTAGAACTCTCTAGATCTACAAAAATGTTTAAAATGATCAACCGAGGATAACATGTGAGTGAGGAAAAATCAGGAGATGAAGTTTTAGAAGAAGGAAGAACTCACTATGGTGATTCCAACTTAATCAGTGGCGGTCGATTAAATGAACGGACGGTGAGTCGGGGGGCTCGGAGAAGCTCTACAGCCATACAGATGCTCCTGGACGAGTCGGATGAAGAAGAAGTGTGTTTTGTCTATCAGAAATGACCCTAGTCCTTTTAATGAAAAAAATATTGTACATGGCATGTTCCTAAAAAGTAGATGGCATGTACTTGCCTTTCTCGGCCTTTGATTTAGGTGGTCTCTAGGTCACCACTCACAGACATGTTCTCAGCTGTTACAAGGCCAGTACATGTTCACTCGCGGAAATAGGGTACACAAAGTGTACTTAAAGTACATGATCTCTACTAATGAAATTTATAGAAACTACACTTTTTCTAAAAAACAACCAGAAAAGAAAAAATGTACCTGAAAATAATATATAAGTTGTTACAAGATTCCCCCCTTAAATAAATTTGTCCCTGAATTTCCCTAGTAATGTGGCATTGAAGAGGAAATTTCGAACAGCTATGGCCATTATGATCATACATCGGCCTCCCTCTCCCATGTCTCATCTTGTACTCGCACGTGCTGTCATAGAACTCATACCAGAGGAACATACCTTCCATGAATAACCATCAAACATCGATCAACAATCTTGATAGGATTATCCTTGAATGATGCGTCCACCTCTAACTGAACCTCCTCGGGTTGGAAAACATGAGATGGGTCTGAGAAGTAACATCAAAGCTGAGAAACGTGGAAGACATCATGAATATCCTGGTAGTTCTAAGGTCACTAAAACCGACAGGCAACTGGACCAACTATCTCCAACACCTCAAATGGTCCAACGTACCTCAGTGAATGCTTATCATGACTCCTAAACCTTCTAGGTTCTAACCTCGGCGTGACACATTGAAAAACCTGATCTCTCGTCTCGAACTCCGGAGGTCGTCTCTGTTGAATGGTATAAGAATTATTTCATTACTATGAAATATCCATCCTCTCCCAAATCAATTCTATCCACCCCGTGGTCTCCTGGACACGACGAGGTCCCAGCATAGCTACATCTCCTACCTCCATCCAACATAAGGGTGTTCGGCATGGCCTACTATACAAATCCTCAAAAGGTGCCATCTGAATATTTTCTTAAAATCTATTATTGTAGGAAAACTACACAAGAGGTAATTTATTCTTCCAAGAACCTCCAAAATCAAGGATGCAGGCTCAAATCATGTCCTCAAGCACCTGAATCGAACACTCATATTGGCCATCTGTTTGGGGATAGTAAGCTGTACTCAGAAGTACCTATGTACCAAAAGCCCTCTAAAGTCTCTACCATACCTAAGATGTAAAATGTGTGTCCCTATCTAAAATAATGGATTATGGGACCCCATATAGACGTAAAATCTCTCGGATGTACACCTATTCTATATCATCAACACAAAAGGTCTCCTGGATCAGAAAGAAGTGAGGAACCTTCATGAGTCTGTCAATGATAAGCCAAACTGCATCATTCCCTTTAGGTGACCTCAACAAACCTGTCACAAAATTCATCGTGGAATAATTCCATTTCTACTTAGGAAAGGGTAACTGATGAAAAATCTTTGTTGGACGCTGATGCTCTGCCTTCACCTGCTGATAGGTGGAACAACTCATGAAAAAACCAGAAACATCTCTCTTCATACTTGGCCACCAATACTGACGGTGTAGATATCCATACTTCTTGGTGACACCAGGATGAACTTCCCAAATTGAGGAATGAAAGTCTCACATAATCTCCACACATATGCCTGCTGGAACCCAAATACATCCATGAAAATGCAAGACCTCATCCTCACCTATTGTCCATTCAGGAATAGGGTCCTTTCCTAACACACTCTCCTGTAGGACTAGGACTTCTAAATCTGATAGCTGCCTCATTCGCACTCACTCAATAAGAGTAGAGGTAACAGCTACAGAAGACAAAAATGTCTGTCCCTATCTATCGTGCACCTCCAAATGTATTTCATAGAACATAGCAATAAGTTTCCACTCACTACTGGCCTCTTGATCTTCCTGTATCTAAGTCCTCATGCTCAATGCATTGTCCACAACATTACCTTTCCAAAGCATGTAGGCAAGCTCAATGTCAAAGGACTGAAGGTACTCTACCCATATTCACTGTCTCAAATTCAGATAACACTGACTAAAGATATACTTGAGACTCTTTTGTTTAGTGAAAACCACAAAATTCTCTCGTATAAGATAATGTCTCCAACAACATAAAGCATGAACAACTACAGCCAGCTCGAGATTGTTCGTTGGGTAGTTCCTCTCATGTTCCCTCAACTACCATGATCTGTACACAACGACCCATTCTCCCTGAATAAGCACTGCTCCCAGCCCGATACTTGATGCATCACAGAAAACAGTATAGCTCTTTCCTAGCTCTAGAAAAACTAGTATTAGCGCTGATGTCAACCTCCATCTCAGCTCGAGAAAAGTCTGACTCACAAGAATTTGACCACAAATACTTCACACCCTTCTTAGTCAGGCACGTCAGTGGCACTAATAAGGGTTAAAAGACTTGTATAAAGTGATTGTAGTTACCATCCATCCCTATAAAACTCTGTACCTCGAAGAGATTCTTCGGCTTCTCCTAAGAAACTATTTCTATCACTTTATCTGTGTCTAATGATACTCATATCTCTGAGATAACATGACCCTAGAAGTGAATTTGATCCATCTAAAAGTTTCATTTTGAGAGCTTAGCATATAATTGAGGCTCTCTCAGTGTACTCAAAATGATCTCAAGATGTGTATCATGGTCGTGTCGAGTGTGAGAGTACACCAAGATATCGTCCATGAATACTACCCCAAAGGAATACAAGTATGGATGGAACACTCGGTTCATTAGTTCCATGAAGAATACACATATGTGAGACCTAATGGCATAAATACATACTCATATTGACCATACCTACTCCGGAAGGCTATAATAGGTATATCAGATGGTCTAACATGCAACTAATGGTAATCGGGCCTCAAGTCAATCTTTGAGAACACTCAGGCTCCTTGAAGCTGATCAAAGAGATCTCCAATCCTCTGTAATGGATATTGGTTCTTCACCATTAACTGGTGAAAATTATGATAATCCACACAAAGTCTGAGGGTACCATCTGCCTTCTTCACAAACAGGATAGACGAACCCCAAGGAGAAGTATTGGGTTGGATGAAACTATTTTCCTGCAACACCTCCATCTGCTTCATGAGTTTCTGTAACTCTAGTGTAGCCATCCTATAAGGAGGAATAGACACTTGTACCACTCATGGAACAGGGTCAATAGAATATTCCACCTCTCTATCTAGAGGCAAACCTAAAAAGTAATTTTGAAAGACGTCCCTGAAACGATCCACCATAAGGGGAATGTTCGTCTGGGAAGTGCCCTGGTCATCCATATATAAACTAGAAATCTCGGTTGTAACTCTTCCCAAACCATGATGCTCGGGTCCATCTCTGCTCGCCTAAACATCCCATTATCATTTATTAAGAAACGATCCTCCCTTTGGTGATTTGAAACTCACCCTATGGCAATAGCAGTCAGTAACAGCCTGGAAGGGAACTAAATAGTCCATTTCGAGAATGACATCATAACATGTCATCTCTAGGACATAGAGGTCCCAAAAGAAGGGACACCCACCAACCTCAATAGGAGAACTCCTTACACATTTGTACACTAGCCGTTCATATCCCCAACTGAGTGTCTAATATCAATCAATATGAAGTAGAAAAGATATAGAGCCCATGGATATCCATAACTGCCACAGATTTAAATCTATGGGAAGCCCTTGTATCAAAACGAGCAGAAGCTAAAACTGAGGAAACTAAGATTGTACCTAGAACTGTAGAGAGTCCAAAATCCTAATCATGTTGGGTTTTTTCCACTAAAAAATTCCGACATGCATCGTGGCCATGTGACCCTACCTGACCACTTAGAGTGGATCCACCCTATTGTCACTAAAAGCCTAAAGACTGGCTACCATGGTCATGACCTCCAACTTGGACAGAACAACCGGAAGAACACCAGTTCCTAGAATGGTGAGAAACTAGTGGTGCTTCTCCCTAACGAGGAGTCATAGAAGAACCCCTGTCACGATCTGTAGGAAAAAGATTAGACAAAAGCGCTGAAGATGGCACATATTGCACAATATCGGCACACAACTGGGTATCTCGGGCAGTGTGGCCTTATATGCCTAACCATTCTACAATGGTAGTATACCAAAGGGCTACCTGGAGGTGCATCCTACCTACTCGGATATCTACATGTAGACACCCTGTGGCACTTCCTCCTATAATTCGGAGAAGAACTAACTCTGGATGCGGAACTGTCGTGGCTCAAATCTCCAGAATCCCTCAGGTTGTGCTCTAAGATTAGTTTTGGGTTTACTATAGTAGTGATGGAATTCAACCTGAAGATGTTCACCTAATCTTGAATGTCCTTCTAGAGACCATCCTCAATCTTCCGTGCAAGGAATAACTCATCTCCACTAGAAAGGTTGTAAAGTGTTTCAGCTCTGTGAAGCGAGAAGAATACTCCATAATTGAAAGAGTACCCTACTTCAGACTCATGAACCCTCAGGCTTGATCGGCCTTCAAAGTATCTGGGTAGAAGTAGTCATAGAAGGTATGATGAAACTTTTCTCATTCCATAACCTACAAGTGTCCCGCCTGTGAGATCACATCCCACCATCTCCTGGAAGAATCTCGAGGCAAATACGTAGCGAGCTTGACCCTCTGCTTCCATGGCATCTCTAGATGCTCGAAGATTATCAGCATAGATTCTATCCATGACTCTGCAGCCTAGGTCTTCCATCCCATGAGAAAGTGGGAGGATGCTGCTACTGAAAGGCCCGCGTCAATTCTACTGTCGACGGGGCATGATGTGGTACTCCCTAGAAAGTCTGCATAAACCTCAAAAATCCCTCTAGGAACAGTGCCTCGACATCTCTATCTAGAATGACGGTTGGATCCAAGACTGGTACAACTGGAGGGTCCGATGGTAGTCCCTGATCATCCATATCTAGTGTCTGATCACTATACTATAACTGGCGGACAACCAGAGGACATCTTTGTGGCATGACATTGCAAGGTTAAGTGCACACCGTAGATGAAGATTAACAGGGACTGAAACATGTAAGTGTAAGAAGGGAAAAATAGAAATAAAACATTAATGTTTTTCAAAACATGTATACACTTTGTGTATAATGCCTACATGGTGTGTTCCCATAAGCCTTCACTTGGGAAGGTACTTCTGCCAACCCCGGTTATGTAACACCCCAAACACACAACGTGTTGTCCTACACACAACGTGTACTTGAGTCCTCTTCCCCTGCCCGATTTCTTCTACATGGCTAAGCCACATGGTTCTCCTAGAACATGACAACACAGTGTGTTAGTTCCAGACAAGGCGTGTGCTAGAAAAACATCACCGACCTGCATTGTTAGTTACACTGCCAGTTACACGGCTGACTCAACACAGCATGTTTGTTCTAAACACAGTGTGTACTAGAAAGATTTCACCGACACTTGTAGTTTTCTAAATGCCTGGATACATGGGTTATACTAATGGAATGTTCAATCTTGACATGGCATGTATTACTTTTGTTTTTATCCATTCGTGTCGTTACTCACATGGGTGGACACATACTCTTCACAACATGGCGTGTACATCCAGAACACGGCATGTTCCACCAATGATTTCCCAACACTGTGTCTATTCCCACGTAGCTAGTGACACGGTTAGAGACTACACGGTGTGTACATAAATTACACGGTGTTTACATAATGAAAACATTTTCTTCCCGAATATAAGGACACATGGTGTGTATTTATCATTACACGCCAAGTATTCTAGGTTTTTCCGGAAAATAATTCTCAGATACAACTTTGTAACCCATAAAAACACTAAAATGAACATTAAAGTGCCACATTCCAATTTATGGGGTCCTATACTCCATGCGAATCAATGCTCGACATCTTATACATGTCATACACAAGGAATAACAATACAATGATCTTCCAATTTCAAATCCATGAGGGCCTATAACACCTGAATAACCAATGTTTGGCGTCCATTAAAAAAACCGTACATAATCCAATACCTTATCAAATAGAAGGTATTCAGTCAAGGCATCTATCACAACAACAAGAATATAAAACATAAATTCTATCACAACAACATGCAATTGTTAATGCACCCTAAATGGCATGAGAAGAATGCATGACATGTTATCTATAGAAAGTTTCTATATGATGCATGATATGAAATACCCTTATATCATTGGGTTGAAATAGAAATTGGACCTCAATAATATCAATAGTAACAACACAAAACATATGAATCACCCAGAAGTGAAATAAAATCAATTGAAAAATTGAGAAACCAGAAACATTACAATAACCGAGGTAAATTGGATTTTCCCTGTACACATGTTAGCTACTCCCAATACCAGCTTATTACCAACTACCTATTCCTTCTTATCCCTGGATATAGGCTATAAACATTAAGTCAAGAAGAAAAGAACCTTCCTCTGATACCACTTTTTTAATGTCCTAGTTCCGGGATCCGCCTAGAGGTACCCCCTACCTGGTTGGTCACATGGCCTCAAATGCATTTCCCTGAACGCCAGAGCCTGTTGAATAGCAGCGAGGGCATTGGGTGTGATAGTGGGGAATAAATTCCCTCATTGGGAGTGTAAAAAAATGTATGTAAAACATATAACAATATCGAATGAGGTAAAACATGAAATAAGTAAAGAGAAAAAGTAGTAAACAACTTCAGAGAACAAATTTATATAATTAATGATACATATGTCTAGGAAAGCAGCCAAAAAAATCAAAATGATTCAATACAGTACTAAAAAAATTACAAAAGAAAAGAAATTAAATATTTCCACATCATCGCAAGCCTCATCTTGGTCTCATGCTCCCCACCACCATAGAAATCAAATACCTAAAGTAGAAGGGTGCATGCCTTTTTCTATACCTGCATCAATATAATCTATTTGGGCCCAAAAGCATGACCCAAAAAGGGTATGAAACTAATCACAGTAGGCAACCACCCAAAGATCTGTGCATAACTGTCATTGAATATATATGGCAGGAAATAAGAAAAAAGAATCAGTAAATAATGAAGTGTTCAAAAGTAAGCAGTCCTACAGTTCCTTTTACAAACATTTACTTTTCAATTATTTAATCAACCAAAAAAATACAAGCAACCCTTGGGGTAGTTATCACAGCCTAGCCCCTCTCGCTCACATTACAAGAGAAGATATAACAGTGACTCTCTAAAAAATCACTCACCATCCATTCCTCCTATAGTCATGTGTGATTAGATACACTCTAAAGAATCAGTCATCGTCAATTCCCCCTATAGTCTTTTAACAGTAGTCTATAGACACTCTGAGGAAGAACTCAATGTCAATTTCTTATGTGGCCATGTAATGTATCTATAGAAACTCTAAGGGGGAACTCTACGTCAATACCCCCTACAGTCTCATAACATGATAATTATAACAAACACTCTGGGAAAGCCCTCAATGTCAATGTCCCCTATGGTCACACTACACTGGGTTCTCGTAGCCCCGTGTAAAGGAATCATGCACAAACGAAAATATGTAGCCAAAGTAAACCTCAAGAACTACATTTCTAAACAACTACATCATATCATATCATGTCAACTAATAATAACTCCATCATAACAATACTAGGCCAGAAAATAAAGCAGCAGCCTAACAGGCAAGGCTAGACCAAATGGTCAATAATAAGAAAACATGGGAAAAATATTCATATCATGACAAAGATAACCATATTCTCAAACAATTACCCGCTATACAATCAAGCAAGGCATAACAGGGAAAAAGGTCTAAAACCATATGCACACAATACCCCGAACAAGGGTATTGGGCTCTTTAGCACATATAACTCAAATACTATCTACATAAAGGCACAAACCACCTACCTTGGCATTTTGATATCGATATACGTGAACCTCAGGCCTTGAATCTCCCATGAACATCATAGATCGACAAAAACATTTAAAATTTTCAACCAATGATAACTCATGAGAGAGGAGATATCAAGAGATGATGTTCTAGAAGAAGGATGAACTCACTATGGCGATTACAACGCAATCGACGATGGTCGATTCCTAAAACAGACAATGAGTCGGGGGATCAGTGAAGATCTATGGTCGTACGGACACTCATGGATGAGACTGATGAATAATATGTGTATTATGTCCGTCAGATGTGACCCTAGTCAGTTTACGGGAAAAAAGTACATGGCATATTCTTTAAAAGTACATGGAATATACTTGCCTTTTTTGGCCTCCTCTTTAAGCGGTCTCCAGGTCACCACACATGACCATATACACGGCTAGTACATGGTCACCCGCGACCACCAGGTACATGGTGTGTACTCCTGAAATTTCCAGAAACTCCTCTTTTTCTCAAAAACAACCAGAAAAGAAAAACATACCTGAAAAGATGATACGGGTTATTACATTTGGGAATATATATTAAAACCCTCAAGGATTCATGAAAACATTTCAAGATTATCACGGAATTAAATAATATCGAATAATATTAAAATTTCTATTTAGCAAAAAAATAAAACTGAATAATTATTCAAAATGGAGTGAAGTAAGATATTTATAGTTTTAATTCAAAATATGATTCAAAAACTCTCTAAATATATAATTTATGCTTAAATTTCCATCATTCTAAGTTCAAATTTTATTTTATTTAAAGTTATACAAATCTGGGGTTTTGATAAATATATGAGCTCACTATTTTTTCTGAAGAGATAAATTCTATACTACTATCCACATTTTTTAACATGAACCCTATGAAAATAAAATTTATATTCAAGGTTCTTACATCTATATTTTTGAAATGGATTTTTGGAAATGTAAATAGTAAAATTAGTGTCACAAAAAATATGAATATTATCAAAATCATAAGAAAAATATAAATGTGTTTTGCTAATTCATAGTGACTAATCAGACCAATATACACCATCTATGTATTTAGATTCAGATGTTGAAAGATGAAAATAATTTTATTTATTTGAATCCAAGAATCTCATAATTTACCAGTTAAAAGAAATATACTTGAATATATTTTTCTATCTATCTTGCACCCACTGGAATCATAATTATAATTTCATCTCAAGTCAATAATAATGTTAGGAGGATAATATAATATAAGATTACAATTTATTTTATCATATATAATAATCCACTTAATATATTTAATGTGACTTTCCTTAGGTTCACTTTGATGTCTATCACACATGGTAACAAAAAACATTAAATGTGGCCTAAAAGTAGCTAAGTATAATAAACATCAAATCATGCCACTATAAGTTTTAAAATAAATAAATTTTATATACTTATATAAATATAATTTTCATGTAATAATCATTGAATTATTTTTATTTTTACAAGAGTCTAAAATAAATATCCTAACTCTTTAGAATATGTGGGTTGATTTAAAAATACACTAATATATTTTTTGAAATTATTGAAAACTAAGGAAGAATTTCTATTCCACCATCATATTATTATAAAATTGAGAATTCATAAATTGTAAATATTAAATAAAAATATATTCACTTGAATATATGAAACAAATATCATCGATATAAATTTTAAAAATAAAAATATACTTTCAATTTTTCATAATAATCATTGTTTGATCAACTTTTCAAATCTCATATTTTTCTAATGAATCCTTATTAACCATCCATACAAATCCCAAGGAGATTTTTACAAACTATATAAAGCCTTATATAATTTATAAACATAATCACAATGCTTTTCATTTTCAAAACCATGGGAAATTCTAACATATACTTTTTCATAAATACATCCTTTTTTAAAAGAAGTTTTCTAATTCATTTGAAATAATTTAAATCCATGAAAATAAGTATAATCTAATAATATTCTAATTTTTTGTAATCTACAAATAAGTAGAAATGATTTTTTAAAATAAATTCCCACTTTATGATAATATCCTTGATTAAATAATAAATATTTATTTATAAATATATTTTAATACTTTTTATGTTTATTTCTAAATATATATTTTGTTCCAATAACATGAGAATCATTTGATGAAATAGCTAAAGTCCACACAAAATTTATAGTAATCTAATTTAACTCATCTATTATAGAATAATACAACTAGAATAATTTTAGTCCTCTACAATATTATTATGTACTAAATTAGGAATGGAATTTTGATAAGAAAAAATATTCACAATAGTTTTTTTATAATTAATATTAGATTCAACAATTCTGATCTTATTATCTATAGAATGATCTATAAGAATATTACAATGTCATTAATAATATGTTCATATTGATAATAAATGTTCTCAACCTCAATATTTTCATCTTTATCATGAGGTTATTATTTAATGTTAAAATCTATAAATTCATCCTCATGTTGACCAAATCAGCATCCGACTTATTCAAAATGTTTTCATAAAGAATAATATGAATTAATGCTTCAACAACCATGGTTATTTTATTGTAAACTATATATTAACAACTATTGATTCATAAAATATAACAAGATATATTCATAGCTTATTGCCAAAAAAATATTTATGTAGATCAACCTAATAAGTTATGATTCTAATTATTTCATGAAGAGTTCCATTTTTTCCTTTATATTCTACCATTTTCTATGGTGCCTTTGGGGATGAAATATTTTTTAAAATTACCATTTTATTCCAAAAAGTGGATAAATTATAGAATATATAACTCACCGTCGTGATTTCGTTAAATTGATTTAATTATTTTTCCTTCTTCATTTTGAACCAATTTAAAAAAATTGATAAACTTATAAAAATATTCAGATTTATTTGTACAAAAACAAACCCATTTATACCTACTAAAATCATTAATGATGAAACAAATATCTATTACCAATGAAAATTATAGGATTGATAATCCTAAATAAATAAAAATGTATAAGATAAAGATAAATTATAGTTGGTTCATCATTAATTTAATTGAAATCGATTATATTTTGTTTATCTTTTAATAAAGTGTCATAAAAAAGTTGTTGTCTAATTTAATATTGGGAAAATTTTGAACTGTTTGGATCTTAGAAAGATTTTTGATTAACATGAAATTATCTTTACCAAACCTCGTGTATACAAAATGTTATTAGATTTTATAGAATTAAACTTTATTGTTTTTTTAGTAGTTAATTTAACTAAATTAATTGAATAAATGTTATATTTTCTGTTTTCATAAAAAAAATATGTGTCCTTAAATACAATGCATTTATCATTTTGAAATTTAAAAAACATTATATCATAAGATATTTGTTAAACTATTAATAATTTATATTTTAATCCTTCAATAAATAATACTTTTTAAATAATAACTAAAGTTGAAATTCTATCCTCACTGAAACCTTTAACATTTCCTTTAGAATCTTCACCAAAATTAACATTAACACCATCAAATTTATTTAATGATATAAAGTTTTATATATCACCAGTCATGTGTTATGATAATCCATGTAACAAATATCCTTTTTGATTTTCCCAATACAAAATTCATCCAAAAAGAAATTTATGAATATTTTGGTACAAATAAAAATGTGGGTCTCATGGGAATAACATATGAATTATTAGGAATACAAATTGATTTCAAATATTTATTTACTAAAATTATAAAAGGTAATGATTTAAAAATCAATTATATAGTATATCCAATATATTGTGGAAATATCAAGGAGAAATCATTTCTATAATGACATTTCATTTGATATATAATATATATAGTAGTATATGCGCTTCTAAAACTACATTTAAAAAAGAAATTACTATAAATTTTAAGAAAATTGTTTTATATCCATGACCAGATCTATTGTTTTTTATTTTATTGAAACTCCTAATTTAATCAAATTTTAATCTACCTTGATAAAAAATTTAAATATTTGACATTAAACATTTTGTTTAAATTTTGAGATTTTTATTCTATTTAAGAAAAAAAATAAAAATTCATTATTTTAGAATCATGTTACATTGACATGAAATCAACTCCTATTTTTTTTAACAAGATTAATTTTCAAATATTCTTAATCATTTACCAAATCCTTATTTTCAAAATCAAATATTTATTTTTTGATTTAGTTCTACTTATACATATTTCATTAGCCATTAATTATCTTTAACAACATCATTTTGTTGTCCAATAAGGTTATTATATAAACTAGTGGTATTTTGAACATTAGAATCAAGTATCTCAACCTCATTAAGAAATTATTCCAAAGTAGGTTTTTACTATTCATATTCTTAGGAACATTAATAAGTACAGTAACATAAATATTTTGATGTAACCATTAAGTAAAAATTTTCCACATCATTTTTATACCAAAATCATCATAGAAACAAGAATACTCTTTGAAACTCCATCTGGCTTCCATTTATTTGTATTATTTATTTTATTACTTCTTATTTCATCATTTAATATTAGAAAAATATGATTTATATACCCCCTTTTTCTACACTCAAAAAAAACACATCTTGAAATCATTATAAATTCCATTACCTCTCTCTTTATCCTCTTTATTATTGTCTTTCCAATGTCTCCTTGAATATCCTTTCTTAATTCTATATCATCATTTGGTAACATATATTGTTTTATCCCTATCACCAGTCTATAACTCCAAATCAGAATAATAGTTTGAGACATTTGATTTCAATGAAATTCCCAACTCTATGAATTATACTCATTAGAATTATATTTAGGTTCTAACTCATATGGCAATAATGATTCAACAAGATCTTTAGATTTATATTCCATGAAGTTATTACTTTCATATATAGTAACCTTTTTAGCATTCAACTTATTAAGAAGTTCTCTAAGTACTCTATTAAAAAAATATTATTTTCTATGGTTACGCCAAAAGAACTCAAACCATTTATAGTATTGGTAAATATGTGGGATATTTGATTAATAGTTTCCTCTCCACCCATTTTTAATTCTGGATATTCAACTCTTAACTTGCTTAACATAGTTATAATAATCTTGTCTAAAAAACTTATTTTACTTGCATGATGTTGAAGATTTCATGACCAGTTTTATATGAAAATTCATAACTATAAACCTTTATATTTATTGAATAACATAAAATAGTCATCCATATATAATTCAAAACATAGTTTACTAAATTATTTTCAACTAATAATTTTGGTTTACCTTCTAAAATCTTGTACAATGTTTCTATGATTTTATGTTGATCCTTGATTTATTGATTCAAGAATGCTTCTATATGATATTGTCAATATCCATAATCAATACCATCAAAATGTGGTGATTTTTTGAGGTATTCATCGATCACTTTAAATATTTACTTATATAGTAAATAATATCGTTAAACCAAGATGGTAAATTTTGGAAATGGTTTATAACAATTGAAAAAATAAATCTAGGTATAATGCAATGATACTAATCTTTTTTACATATTTAAGACAGAAAAATATCCAAGAGGGGTGACTTTTTCTTAGGAATCACAACCAAAAATCTAATATTTTAAGGGGTGGTATAACCCTTTTCCATTTAAACATTGAAAATAATAGAAAAAAGTGAAAAATAACCATATATATAGTTCATGATCTGAGAGTTGAGGGAATAATATCTCTCTATTATTACAGGATCAAATGATTATCTTTCATTCGATAAAAGTTATGATCACCAAAGTATGAAGCACTTAAATAGTTCAAGAACAAATTCACAACCTCATTGACTCAATCTATATCTATAAAACACTTTATATAGAGTTCTTCTATACATAGAAAATTCACAGGATCAACCACATTTCATTTCATTCTTCCCAATATAGTATGTGATTTATTTATTGAATGATCTTGTAAATACTACCAACTTGAGTTACTTTGATAGTATGTAATATTAAAAATATGGAGTATAGTGATATAAAATGAAATAATTAATATAGTACCAAAAAATAATTATAATAAATATTATGGTCCACATGAAAACTCCACTAAAGTATGTCAGATAAACAATAAAATTTATAACCACATTCAATTTGGAACTCATGTGTTCCCAAGAATCTAACATGAAACTTCAACCCGCACAATGAAAATTTTAATACTATATAAAAACTCCTCTAAGTAAAAATCCTTATTAATAGATTAATTTATAATTATTTATAAGAAACTATTTAGAAGAAAAACTTTTGAGAAAAACATGTAGTTATTGGAAATATATAAGTATAAATAAAACAAACTATGTTTTTGATAATATATATGAAAAAGTAATTAAGTGAACATAAATCATAACTAATGTTTCATACTTTTCCAAATATCAACTTGTGGTCACATATTTTTTTGTTCTTCGGGGTTATTTAATTTTTTTAATGTAGTCACATTACTTTTGTTCATGTGGTCACTTTATTTTTGTTCATGTGGTCACTTCAAATCATTATCAAATTTTCAGTCATGGTCACGTCCTGAATTATTCAAAATTTCCTTGATTTTCACTCACGAACACATCCATAATTTGTAAATTTTCACACACTATCACTTCTATACATTGTATAATTTTCATCCAATGTCACTTCTAGAAATTTTCATGTTTTCACTCATTATACCTTTCATATGTTTTCAAATTTTCACTCATGGTCACTTCCCAAGTCCAATTATCAAGGTCACTTCTCAAGGTCACTTCCCAATATCACTTATGAAGGAAAATTCTTAGTTTATCTTATCATGGTCACCTCTCAAGGTATCTTTTCAATGTTTCCTCTCAATGTCACATCTCAAGGTCACTTCTCAAGGTCACTTCTCAAGGTATCTTCTCAATTTCACTTCTCAAGATCCCTTCTCAAGGTCACTTCTCAAGGTCACTTCTCAAGTTCACTTCTCAAGGCCACTTCTCTATGTAATTTCTCAAGGTTACTCCTCAATGTAAATTTGAAGGTAAATTATAAAGGTCACATCTTAATTTAACCCTAATATGTAAGAAAATAAAATTGAAAAATATTGTAGTCTATAAGAAATTAGATTTATTTTTATTATCAAAGATACTAATAAATTAGATCAATGATCTAATTCAATAAAACATTTCATATGATAACATGAATATACTAAGATTAAAAACTATTTTATTATTCTCCCTTATTTTGTTATAAGACAATGTGATTTCTAGATACATACATTTCTTACCTTCATTTCTATGATCATGTTTCAAAAAAATAATAAAACCCAAAATAGTTATCAATAAAATCAAGTTAAATGATCATGTGGATGTGAAAACTCAATATTAATAAGTCTTATCTTAGAAAACCTATAATAAAGCATTTTATATAGTCAGTTTAATCAACATTTCATTAAATTTGGTTTTCTTGTAATTCATAGCCTATTTCAAAAAATAACTTCACCAAAATTATCACAATGTTTCTTATAATATTCTAAATAATAAAAATCTTGTAATATATTCTATAATAGTTTGAATTTCCATTTATCCGTAAATTCACATATCAATTTATATATAACCTAACTCTTAAATCTCTAAATTTTAATCCATTCTATCCATAGTCATTTATTATTAATTTTTCAAATCTTAATATTTTCAACTCCATCATAATGGTTTGTCAATAGAATTTGAATTAACCCTTGCATATTCCTCGGGAGTGTCTTTACAGGTCATCAGTCTTAATCCCACTCATCATGTACCAGAGTGAAGATTGGGTTTATACTCAACCTACTATTCTAGGGGTGATTATACCAATGTGGTTAAGTGGAATAATCACACCAAACATCTAGTATATATAAATAGATTTTATTTCTAGGTGAACCACACAATCTCTACTTATGAAACTATTTAATGTTCCCTAATAGATAGACATTTCCCTAGGTTATTTATTAAACTTATCTTATCTAAATACATAAAATAAACAATGTAACCCTAAAAATGAACTAAACTATACTATGATACCAGCATTAACAACCCAAGATAATCATATATATGTTTTTCAACATTTCTATAAGGTAAATATTATATATGAAAAATAATAAGAAAATCCCATGAATATAGGATTTAGTGTGTATAAAGGCCCACACTTATCACACATAGGTATCACATGTTATTATATGAATATTAATTACAAAACATAATTATCCATGACAAAAAATAATTTATTTCTAGTGACTTTGGAAACTTTGATGTATAAAAAAACATGTTCATGATTGAGTTATGCCATCTCCCACTATGTTCCTCAAAACTAGAACCATTCTTATAAATATCATAAATAAAAAATTACTTTAGAACCGTGGGTAAGGAAACATAATAAATGCTGACCTCAGAAGCTCAGTAAGGATATACATTAGAGATATAAACAAAACATCAGTATAAGGGTTTGAGAACATGAGAACAACATTCGAAACCCATACTATCCATATCAAAGATCATCAAATAGATTCATGGAAAAAATATTTGTTGTTCATAAGACATCAATCATAAAAGAATCAAATAATATAGTATATGAGATCATAACATTGTCAAAAGACATATATTTTTGGAATAAATATAAGCTTAAAAACATTATGTCAAGGATACCCACAAAGATATTAAAAATATATTAGTCTTATCCAAACCACCCATTTACCTTATTCCATCATGGGATTGCATCTCACATACCCTGTTTTAGGCTTGGGATACCCTCTTTTGTAACCAATTTCAGGATTGGGATGACCTCCCATGTATCCTTTGAGCTCATAGAACATTAATCATTACCCAAGACATTATAGAAAGATATAGGTCCCAACCACAACATAATCTATAAAATATGGTTCTATATGATCATAAAACATTCATCATATCAGAACCCACAAAATGAATATGGGTCTCATATATATTTCATTATAGCATATTCCATAGAAAGGAAATTGTTTTCATAAACATCTCATCAATTCATCATAGAATATATCATGTAAAATTATTGGGTTTCATAAATATCTTTTCATCATAATCATAAAACATCAAGATAAATAATAATGATGGAACAATTGGATCATATCCCCAATACAGAATATGTAACACAAATGGTTGTTATATTTAATTAACAAAAATTCTATAAAAATATCATTCATACAATCTTGAGGAAAATATAATTTCCTTTTTAAAATAATAATTAAAATACAAGTATTTATTAAATATTAATGAAAAAATTTTAATTCAAATAATACTTGTAAAATTTTAAATGAATATTTAAACCATTTAGTTTCTATGTTGGCAGAAAAAATCATTCATATCGTTAATGTTAAGACAAATATTCCTTTCATATTTTTGGTAAAGGTTAAAAGTACCTCGTTTGGAATATGATAGGAATATTACTTTAAAAAAACTTTCTAAAATATATATCATGGGTAAAAATGACTTTAAAAAGTCTTTGTATAATTGTAAATTATTTGTTTAAATCATTTTTTATAGAACATGGGCACTGAAAAAATTGTCTTTCGACCAAAGAGATAAATAATTTTGGTTTCCCATAAAAACATTATTTTTAACTCTTTAGTACATAAAGTCGGGAAATTTAATGGAAAATAATACATTCTTTATATTGTTAAAGGAGATTAAAATACATGAGTTTCTTGGTAGATATTTCATAAGATTCACTCATCAAAACATAATCTTAATGAATCACAAAAAACAATATGGTTGTATCATAAAACCTTTAACAAAATGTAATCTTTTTTAAAATAAGTCACATGAAAGAAATAAAATTATACGGATTTTTATATTCCATAATTACATGATAATAATCATAAAATTCATTCATGGGAAATATATACAACATAAAAAATAAAAAAGTGGTGAATATTACATGTGTCCTATGGAAATAAAAGTGAGACAAAAAGGCTTACATGATTTGATAAAACTCGAATCATAAGAGGAATAAAAAATAAAATTAAATGAATAATTAAATATAATAATAATAAATAAATTCATGTTAATTTTTAAAAGGGCCAGTATATACACCACAAAAAAAATTGTTGTGAATGTGGCATATGTCTCGCTAAAATAAAACGGAGACCATAAATCCCTTAGTATAAGTATCAAATTCCTTCATACATGTTCCAAACACCTGTATAACATATAGGTTTGTTATAAATATATTACCTAACCATAATAATATTTATCATACCATAAATTATTCAAATATAAAAATTTATTACCCCTTTATTAGCAATTACATGTTAAAATTAGGTTTCGTGTAATAATGGATTTGTTTTTCATGTATATTTTGGTTTAGTAGATTTTGTAATTTTAATTTGGCCATTTTTACATCATATCCAGAATATTAAACATTATAAAATTATTATATATACTAATTATATATGTATTTATAGTAATCAATAAAAATTAGATATAGAAAATGAATTACATCATTCGTGTAGACGGTAGGTCGTACATACTTGTGAATGTTGTTTCCATATTCTCGATGGAGTGAAAAAAAGGCAGTTAAATAATGTATAAAATTTAAATAGTAATTAAGATGTAATATATATGTATATAATATGTATTCATTAAATTTGTCCTTATTATCTTCATATAAAGTATAAGTGAAGATGGACTCACTTCACTTCAGGAGGTGGTAGTTCACCATACACATTAGTGATGTTATCGCATTACCATGGAATATAAAGTAAGTTGGTATCTGTGATATATTAATTATAGAAGTATAATAACTTCATAAATAAAATATATATATATATATGTGTGTGTGTGTGTGTGTGTGTGTGTGTGTTTGTGTCTGTTTGTTAAATACATCATTATAATCATCCTGTAATGGTTGTTATGGAAAATGAATTACCTCAGTTTGTAGGGCGGTAGTCCTCCGTACTCCCGGTTGACGATTTCATCTCCCATTTAACAGAAGAGGTGGTGGATATATGTTATTACATTTACATAATAATATATTAGTATATTTAATATAATGGAGTTATTATATCAACATGGTTAAAAAATCTTTTATGGAGTTGGAATAAGAAGACAAAAACACATGTTTAAGACTTTTAACTCTTCTTCAGAGAACCTATTTTGGTTTATACCTAAAGCCTTCCTAGTAGGGTTTACTAATCAAAAAAATGATTCTAAAATGTTATGAGGGGAATAGGTAATAAAATTATATATATATATATATATATAATGTGTGATGGAGATAGGAGAGTGGGTACCATTTTATAAGTGGTTTTAGAGGACATGCTTATAATTTATTAAAATAAAAAATTTCACCCATGTTTTCCACCTAAAATGAGGCTCATAAAGGGGTCACTTTCTAACTTTAGAAGATATAAGGTTTCAATATGGCCAAAAAAACATAAATTTTAAAATAATTTGGCCATTTTAACCCATATATTGTTAGTATAATCCCTAAGTATACTTGTTTTAACCTTAATTATTGTGATCAAAAGTTCTACAATTCATTTTGAAAAAAATTAAGTCGAAAAAATTATATAATATTAATTATTCTCATTAAAAATATGGAATCTATATTTCACAATTCAATTCTTAGAACTAGAAACTTTTTATTTAAAATTAAACCCATAAAAGTGGTGAAAATTACTTTTACAAATAGACAATTGTAATAAGTAAAGAATGATTTAATATCAAATGTAAAAATAACATTGATTAAAATTACCTAAATTGGTTTAATAATAAAAATATTGATCTTATTTTTAAAAAAACATCATTACATAATATGCATCTCTGTAAATATCTTTAATGAAAAGGTGATTGTTAATAAAAATATGTATTTTTCACTATTCACTGAAAAATTATTCTTTTGAAAAAATTATCAAAAATAAATACTATTATAATTTTGAAATTATAATTTCAGATATAATGTAAATTTTTTCAAATATTGTTTCTAAAATTTTGAAAAAAAAAAATTTATAATTATTTTGACAAAAAAACATTTTTTGAGAAAAAATATTTTCAAAACATATATTAACATTAAAAATTATGTACTTATTTATATATTTATTTTATTAATTTAAAAAAATTATAATTAATTTTTAAAATTTTTTATTTCAATTATAACTTCCAAAATTAATAGCTAGGTTGCAATGGGCAAGTTTATATAAAAATAATAATTATATATCTTGGTCCGTTAAAACTCAGTGTTGGGTGTCTGAAAATCTACCAAAGAAATTAAATTTATTCAAAATATATATATTTCATAAAATCTTGAGATTGTTGCATTATTCACCCTTAAAATTAATTTCTCCCTCTATATTCCATCACTTTTGTATAAAAAGATGATGATATATGTTCTTCATTACATCCTATGGTTCCCTCATATCTTCTTCAAATTGGTGGTTTCGCCACAAATCTTTTACAAGGTGTGTGATATTGTTTTATTGCACATTATTCCTATGATCTAAAATATCAACCTGTTTCCCCGTATAGAAATATGATGATCTAGTGGGATGAATTAAAATTTCAGTAAATGTAAAGGATCAGGTATATACTTCCTCGTAAGAGACATATGGAACACATCATGAACCTAAGAGAGGTTTGATGGAATCACAAAGTGATAATATATATTTCCCATATGGACTATAATTTTTAATAGACTAATATGCATAGGGATTAGTTTTACATTCTTTAAAAATATCATTAACTTATTCTATGGATATATTATTTGAAAGACCCTTTCACAAACATTTATTTTGGGATTATCTTAATGATTGTTATCATAACATTTCTATCAAATTTGTAATTTCCTTATGATTTGAAAAATAGATGTACCCTTTTTACCACTTCTTTAGAAATATGAGGTCCCTATAGATTTCTTTCCCTAACTTCATCCTAGTACGTTGTATTTCTACACTTATTTCTATAGATAGATTCAAAATTATTCATCTGAATGATTGAGTGAAAGCTCGACTAGATGTAGGAGTTGATCCCAACCAACTTCGAAATACATAGAAAAATATCTCATAATATCCTATAATTTAAAAAAATTTCTCTTAGACTTATCATATTTATAAATATGATACATAGTGTTAAAACCAAATTCCATATCGAGTTATTTCTTAATACTTTACCATGAAATCGAGGTAAACTATAGATCATGATCAGATACAATTGAATATTGTACTTTATCTAAACATACCACTTCTTTAATGTATATTGTAGAAAGTAGATCTAGATATAAATATTCTCTAATAGTGATACAGTGTGCCTACTTTTTATGGTGGTCAACGATAACCAATATATAATTATTCACTTTATATTTTTTTAGGGAGACCAACGACAAAATCCAATTTGATGTTTTCCCATTTCTATTCTACTATGGGTAATGGTTGTAACATCCACATAGGAATTAATCTATCATATTTAACTTGTTGACATATCAAGAACCAATATACAAACTCTATTATGTCTTCGTTCATAACATCCCATCAAAAATATTCTTTTAAATCCCAGTAAATTGTTGTACTTCTAGGATGAATAGATAATCAAGAACTATGAGCCTCTTCTAACATATCCATCTTAAAATTTGTTATTGATGAAACATATAAATTGTTCCTGTACCATATAATTCTATTATAATCAAGGGTAAACTCAAGAACATTTCACACCTTCTTTTATATCTCTGCATCTTCCTTTTATGCCACATTAATCATCACTGTTATAAATGGTGGAACACCCATTTGAGAAATATTATATTTTTATCATTCTTTTGATATTTCAAGATCCATTATATAAAAACTAGAAATATATTATTTATAACACCCCATGCTTCTATGGAACGCTTCTCTTTGAATAATGCAATAGCGTGAGTTGTACGCAACATCGAGTTCAAACACACCACAACCAATCGAACTAGCTGTTATGAATAGTAATACCCACTTTTTGAAATTTATAAATTTTATTTTTCAAAATGGACTTCAGTTTTGGATTTGGAATATCGAAATTATCCTAGGGTGAATTATTTGGTATTTTTCTGAAAAACTTAATTTTTTGATGAATAGTGAAACCACTAAGTGGTAGTTAAAAAACTGAATTTTTTATAAAACATAATTTTATCGCTTCTGTGAGTGGAATTTAGAAAATACGAGAGGCACGGTTAATATCAAGGAGTAAAATGTGGTTTAATGAGATGAAAATAATTTTTTTTTGAATAGTAACTTTTTACATTTATTTACCACGGTTAAAAGTAAATAGGATAATTAAGGGTAAAATGATATTAATATTACCCTGACACATGTCCTAATTCTATTGGATAAGCTTAATTCGACCAAAAACAACCTTAGGAATAAAATATTATCATTTAGGTCCACTTGGATTAGATTAGGACATTTATTATTATTTAATTCAAAGAAGAGTTAAAAGAGTTAAAATCAAAGTTTATTTACTAAATCATTTTTAATATAGGGTTATACATAAGATAAATTAGATTGTAAATATTCATTATAAATCTAAAATGATTTACTATATAATGATATTTTAATTATAATTTTTAGACATTAAATAATTTAATTTATTTATGACACAATGATGATGCAGTAATTACCATAATATTTAAAAATTAAACAAATTGATATTATAAATACCCAAATAAATATACTTTGAGACCTTTTATGAATTACACTAATTTTATAGGTTAATATGACATATTATTATTGATTATATAAATTTTTTTCTAAGTAATAATGCTGTTATAAATTTATCAAAAACAAAATACCCAACAGTGTCAAAATTGACATAAAAGAGTTTTTAAAACAAATATTATATTATTAATTTTTATTAAATTCATAAAAATCTAAGGATCGGAAAAGAGACTTATATCATGATAGGAGTGTCATTAAAGGATACTTTTGGGTCTCTTGGCGGTATATATTAAGTTTATTAACTATATAATATAAAAATACAAAGTGACATGATAAGTGTCAAACTAATTAACTAAGAGTTAAAACTAAAATATAAGGTTAATATAATGACCCAAACCTGTCTAAATTATATTGGTTGAGTGTTTTTTGACCCATCCACACCTTAATCTATAAATAATCCACTTTGGAGCCATTAGAAATCGAATATTAATTTATTATAAAATAATATTTCTAGCTTTTCCAAAGGTGCCCCACACCCCTCTTATAAAAGGGCACTCCCCATCTCAATAATTCACACATTCAAAGCCTTTTGGTTCAGAAAACCCTTGCATGAATACTCTCTCAAATTCCCTCACTTCATCCTAGAGGCCTTACTTTAGTCGGAATGCCAACCTAAGGAGCCCTTTTGAGCAAATCAAAAGGAAGAACCCAAAGAAAGGGTAATGATTTCACCACCCTTTTTCAAGTTCCTTTCTTCTTCCACTTCTTCATTATTTGTTATTACCATTCCAAAATAATAACTCCATTATATTATATATACTTTGATGTTATTATAAACATGTTATATCCATATTTAAGTATTGTATCCATCCTTTGAATGACATGTCACCATACGTGCGTACGTATGGCTTACCGTCTCCACGTCGTGGTGTAATTGTTATTCAATGAATTATTATTTGGATGGGTATAATAATGATGTGTAATTCAGGTAAATAATAAATATAACATGATAATTATTCATGTATATATGATATACCATCCAATTCCATATTATTTTAATATCAAAAGAATGATATTGTCACTCGTGCGTACGTACGGACTACAGTGTCCACGAAAGTGATGAGATTCATTCTCCATCGTATCCATTCAAGTATAATTCTAATTTGATGATTAAAAATAATTTTTATGGACTTGATATCATTCTGGATATGAATAAGATACAACCTATCCATGAAAAACATGGCTTACGTAACAAAACATATAAAAGAAAACGAGTAAGTTAACACCCAAAACAACGATAATACTAAGATATTATTAACATATCAATGTTAAAAGATCATATATGATATCATATTAATGTATATGATTCTTGTATAATTTAATAACATTTATTTCACCATTATACAGGAAGTTAACCTACCCCCAACCAAGGAAAAGTACAAGGTAATGGGTTTTCATCTCACTCCTTATTCCTGTGAGATTCAAGCCATATTGCCACTATTACATTTTGTGTGGTGTATTTATTACACATAATTGTATTCTTTATGTAATAAAAGTTAATTTATGTATATTTACATATTCATTGTATGATACCTCTTTTATGGTGTGTATGTTTCGTATGTTACCAAATTGGTAAGGGTTAATTTCACAATCTCTTTATTATCCGAGGTTGTTTTTACGTAAGTATCTACTGGAACATATTTATTATCCATGTCCATGTTTTATGAAAGAGTTTCCAAAGGGATTATTTTATGGTACTTTTTACTAAACCATAATTTCAAATGTTTTAAATATATATTCTTCTAAATCTATCTCATTAATGTCCATGTCTTCAAACTGGTTTTTAAGGATTTATTTATATGGACATGAATGCTTTTAAAATGTTAATTACTTTCAAATGTTTCAAAGTGGTATGGGAAAATTTGATTCAAAAATGTCTTTAAATGACTTATTTTTAAAATTGTGTGAATTTTAAATGTTTTCATGAAAAAAAGAAGTATTTCTCTCAAAGAGTTTTACAAATTATTTTCATCAACGTCAATATCCTTTAATGGATTTTAAACTTGTTTTGAAGTTGATTTATCATGATACAAATCTTCCATGTTGTGTTGAAGGTTTTTTGATATGTTTTACTGTGGATGTGTTATTTTTATACCATTCGTGGTTTATGGGTAAAGTATTGAAATTTCATATGCTAGTTTTAATACGAATGTTTATGTTATGTTTAGACCTTTTCATTTGAGGAATGTATTGGACTTAGTAAGTGACGGGTGGAGCCGGCTATAGATACTCGATGTATCAGTAGGTCTCATGAGACAAACTAGTGTCTTGGCACAAGGCCTTGACAAAATCTTATTTTTAGTCATGGCACGAGGCCTTGGCTATGTGGTTATGATAGTATGGAATTATGCATTCCATCATTATAAAATTGGTTATTGATATTGCATGTGATTATTTGATTAGTAGAATATCCATGTGAATAAGTAAATGGAATTATTTCATTTTATTTTTTCCATATTATGTTTAAGTTCAAGTTTAAAAGGGATTTTGTTTTACTTATACATTACCTTAAATATTTATTCTTATTTATGAAATTTTCCGCTATATTGTTATCCTTACTGGGCATTTGAGCTCACCCCTTTTCTATGTTTTATTTTTCCCAGGATGTGAAGAAGTAAATTATGAATGACCTATAGGGATAGTATGAGAGGAAAAGAGTTTAGACTATGGAAAATATGTTGTTGTAGTTTTCATTTTTATGATGTAATGTAAAAATTTATGAATATATCTAGTGTTTCCAAGGCTACTAAACTAATCGGTCTTTCGAGATTTGATCTTTCTTGTGATCATGCCAATGTTATGTAATAATGCACCGACTCTAGGTAACTGGGGTCGCGGCGTTACAGTTTGTATCAGAGGAAGTTTAGTACAAACCTTGGAAGCTAGATTTAGATAAACTCCGATTAGAGCACATAGATTTAAGATGGACTTTGAGAATTAGTATAGAAGAACTTCCTAGAATTTTGGTATTGTAGAGATTTTGTGAGTTTTCTGAGCAATACATCCCTGTCTGGATACGAGCAGGTAGAGGCGGCTCTGGCACAGATGTACCTAGAGGTAAAACCTGATAACACCGCTTTGAGCTGGACTTGAACGGGAACTGGTGCATGACAATGGGCCTTGCTGCAATCTTGGTTACGAAACTCCCGAGGGATATTCTTAGGATAACTCTCATTTTCATTAAAAATCATTATGAAGGGATTATCAGTATATACTTCCTTAAAGAAAACATTTTTATTATTATGGATTATATCCATAAATAGTTCAATTTATGTTAACTGTTTTATAAGTATGGAATTGTGTATTTTTATTCATAAAATGATCTAGTTTATTCCATTTTTTAGAAATGGCTCTTAGTGGATGAAAGGGAAACTATATCAATGCACGCACTCCATGTAGGGATTTCCCTCCTCCTGAAGATAATTATAGTGGAGTTGGTGATGAAACTGGTGTTGATCAACTAATCACTATACTTGGACAACTCACTCAGGTTATTAATAATAACCTTACCCGTATGGAGCACCCTGATCCACAGCGTGGAGGATCAATGTTAGATCCCTTCATGAGGCCGAAACTACCAATATTAAATGGGAGTACAAATCCAATAGTAGCTGAGCAATGGATATGTTCCCTAGAGAAAATATTTCAGGATTTGGGAAGTAGCGAGGGGGAAAAAGCTATCATGGAAGTTTACTGCCTCACTGGAGATGTTGATCAATGGTGGTCATTGATTAAAAACATGAAGTAAGATAATGAAGTATCTAATATGGAATGGAGGGAGTTCAAAGATCTATTTGTAGAAAAATACTTTCCTTGTGACCATCAAGAAGATATGGAAAGGCAATTTCTGAGTCTGAGACAAAAGGAGGATGAGAATATCGCAAAGTATGAGGATAACTTTACAAGTTCAGCAAGGTATTATAGATATTATATACATAACCCAAGAAGTACGATTGATCATTTCTTTGATGGGTTAAAACCAATTTTCCATTGAGAATTAGTCTCACAATCCTTCTCGTCACATGGAGACATTGTCTCATGTGCTATCAAGACTGAAAAGGAATTCTCTAAGTCTTATGGCTTTAATGAAAAGCATGAGAAGAAGAGATCTGATGATCAATCTGGGAATGGAAATAAGGGGAAGAAGGGAAAGGTTGAATATCCATCCTGTTGTAAATGTGGGAAGAAACACCTCGGTACTTGCTTGAAGGGAATAGGTGTCTGTTACAAGGGTGGTGAAAAAGGCCACCAAGCTCATGATTTCTAACAGAAGAAGGAAGCTACTGATGTTTAGTGCTACAATTGTAGGGATATGGGACATTATGCAAATGAATGTCCTAAGCGTCAGGGGAACTTACCTCAAGAAATTCCAAAGGATCAAGGTCAAGATTATGCTATCACTACTGTTGAGGTAGAAGCTCCGAAATACATGGTGGAAGGTAATTTAATGGTTTAATCAAGTTTAGAAAAAGCATTATTTGATTCTGGATCATCGCATTGTTTCATATCTTCCTATTTTTCTAGGAAAATTAGATATTTCCAATTTTATTAAACATGGGAGTTGTCAGTTAAAACTCCTAAGGTACGTATCATTGTAACAATGTTTTGTGAATCAGCCCCCATTAAGCACATAAATGTTCTTTATCCATTGATCTCATTGTCATTCATATGGTTGAGTTTGATATAATCCTCGGTATGGATTGGATTTTGGACCATGATGTGAAGATTTATTGTAAGAAGAAGGAGGTTACGATTTTTGATGATGAGGATAAGGAACACCTTATCTCAAGAGAAGAATCGTCACCACCTAATTCTAATCTAGATCCACCCATTAGCTCAACTAAATTCAATTATTGGGGAGGAATAGAATGAAATGACTATTGGTGAGGAAAGGAATGTTCAAATAGAGGATGTACCTATTGTGAAAGAATATATAGATGTGTTTTCGGAAGATTTACCTGGACATCCTCTAGAACGAGAAGTTGAGTTTTCCATTGATTTAATTCCTGGATCAAGGCCTATATCAAAGTCCCCTTATAGAATAGCCACTATAGAATTAGTTGAACTAAAGAAACAACTAGAGGAATTGAGTAATAATGGATTTCTTCTCCCTAGTGTTTCTCTATGGTGATCCCCTGTTCTTTTTGTTAAAAAGAAAGATGGATCTATGAGGTTATGTATCGACTACAGGGAGATCAATGCTATAACAATAAATAACAAGTATCCCCTACCTTGCATTGATGATTTATTTGACCAACTGCATGGAGATCAATAATTTTCAAAGATTGACCTTCGATCTGGATACCATCAGTTGTGTGTGATGAAGGAAGACATTCCGAAGACAGCATTTCAAACTAGGTACAGGCATTACGAGTTTACAGTAATTCCTTTTGGATTGACTAATGTGCCCTCTGAATTCATGGATCCGATGAATAGATTTTTCAAGGAATATCTCAATGAATTTGTGGTGCTATTTATTGATGATATATTGGTATACTCCAAAAACTACGAAGATCATGAAAATCACTTGCGCATTATCCTGAAGACTCCGAGAAGACATGAATTATATGGGAAGTTTAGCATGTGTGAATTATGGCTTCAGAAGATTTCTTTTCTTGGCCATATTGTCTCTAAAGATGGAATCTCTATTGATCCTTCTAAGACCAAGGCAATCCAATAATTTCCAGCACCTACGAGTATAACTAAGGTACATAGTTTTATTGGTTTAGCAGGTTATTATCGACGTTTCGTCTAGAATTTTTCCTAGTTGGCTAACCCATTAACGAAGCTCACACGTAAAGGGGTTAAATTTGTTTGGACAAAAGAGTATGAATAATGTTTCGAAGAACTGAAGAGAATATTAGTCAATTCTCTTATATTGACTCTACCATCGGGGAATGATGGGTTCGTTGTTTATAGTGATGCATCGAAGAAAGGACTTGGTTGGGTCCTTATGCAGAATGATAGGGTTATTGTCTATGCATCACGACAGTTGAAAATTCATGAGAAAAACTATCATAATCATGATCTCAGGTTAGAAACTATGATCTTTTCTTTGAAGATATGGAGGCACTACCTCTATGGTGAAAAATGTGAGATTTATACTAATCACAAGAGTATGAAGTATATTTTCTCACAAAAAGAACTCAACATGAGGCAAAGGAGATGGCGTGAATTACTCAAGGATTATGATTGTATGATACACTACCACCCGAGGAAGGCAAATAAGGTGGCAGATGCTTTGATCAGAAAAGATCATGGAGTTTTGTGCATGATGTGAATTGAAAGGGATCCTACATTTATGGATCTAGTAAAGTTGGATATGGGAATCACCATGGAAGGTGAAACATCAATGCCTTTTCAAATGTTTGCCAAACCATCCTTACTAGAAAGGATAAAGAGTTCTCATACCGATGATGAAGAATTTCAAAATATGATTAAAGCTGTGAATGATGGGAGATTGAGAGACTTTGTGTATAAAGAAGGAATTTTGAAATTCTGGAAGAGGCTTTGTGTTCCTGATATACCTGATCTAAAAAGGGAATTGTTGGATGATGCTCATAGTTCCAATTTCTCTATACACCCTGGGAGTACCAAAATGTATAGTGATTTGAAGGAACATTTTTGGTGGGACAAAATGAAGTGGGAGATTGCTGATTTTGTGTCATGATGTGTGGTTTGTCAACAAGTGAAAGCTAGAAGGCAACAGCCTGGTAGAGTATTGCAACCTCTTCCCATAACTGAGTGGAAATGGGATAATATCACGATGGACTTTGTCATGGGGCTACCAAAGACTCCTAGAAGGAACGATGCAATAATGGTTATTGTTGATCGTCTTACGAAGTCAGCACATTTTCTTTCTATAAGAGAAGATCTGCCACTGGAATGTCTAGAAAGACTATATATTAATGAAGTTGTGAGACTTTATGGAGTACCCCTATTGATTATTTCAGATCGTGATCCCTTTTTTACTTCAAGATTCTGGAAAAGTCTTCAGAAAGCCTTGGATGTTGAACTTCATTTGAGCACTGCATACCACCCTCAAACAGATGGACAATCAGAAAAAACTATTAAAACCTTAGAAGACATGTTGAGATCCTTCTCACTTGACTTTCAGGGTATGTGGGATCAATATTTACCTCTGGTAGAATTTTCCTATAACAATAGCTTCCATTCGAGTATTCAGATGGCACCATATGAAGCGTTATACGGAAAGAGATGTCGCACACCAACCTGTTGGGATGACGTTGGTGAAAGAAAACTTGTAGACCTAGAACTGGTGGAGGAAATGACGGAATGGTGAATGTAATCCAAAACCATATCAAAGAATCTCAAAGTAGGCAAAAGAGTTATGCCGATAATTGAAGGAAGGATTTGTAATTTCAAGTTGGTGATCATGTTTTTCTGAAGGTATCTCCATGGAAGGGAGTCATATGTTTTGGTAAGAAAGGTAAATTGAGTCCCAAGTACATTGGACCCTTCGAAATTCTAGAGAGAATTGGGGCTGTAGCATACCGATTTGAAATGTCGCCAAGTCTCCCCAAAGTTCACGATGTGTTCCACATATCTCTGTTGAGAAAATACATGCATGACCCAACGCATGTACTCACCTATGAGAAATTAGAACTGGAACCTGATCTGTCTTATTGTGAAGAGCCTGTCAAGATTCTTGATATGAGAGAACAAGTACTGAGAATCTGGGTGACTCATTCTGGTAAAAATCTTGTGGAGGAACCATAAGATGGAAGAGGAAACGTGGGAACCCGAGGAACTTATGATGAAGAACCACCCGAGTCTTTTAATGTTTTAGTATTCTAGAAGTTTCAAGGATGAAATTATTTGAAGGAGGGTAGAATGTAACACCCCAAGCTTCTACGGTACACTTCTCTTTGAATAATGCTATAGCGTGTGTTGTACGCAACATCAAGTTCTAACACACCACAATCAATCAAACTAGCCGTTATGTATAGTAATACCCACTTTTTGAAATTTATAAATTTTATTTTTCAAAATGGACTTCATTTTTGGATTTGGAATATCGAAATTAGCCTAGGGTGAATTTTCTGTACTTTTCTGAAAAACAACATTTTTGATGAATGGTGAAACCACTAAGTGGTAGTTAAAAAACTGAATTTTTCATAAAACATAATTTTACCGCTTCTGTGAGTGGAATTTCGAAAATCCGAGACACGCGGTTAATATCAAGGAGTAAAATGTGGTTCAATGAGATGAAAATAATTTTTGGTGAATAGTTACTATTTACTTTTATTTACCTCGGTTAAAAGTAAATAGGATAATTATGGGTAAAAATGATATTAATATTACCCAGACACATGTCCTAATTCTATTGGATAATCTTAATTCGACCAAAAACAACCTTAGGAATAAAATATTATCATTTTGGTCCACTTGGATTAGATTAGGACATTTATTATTATTTAATTCAAAGAAGAGTTAAAATCAGTGTTTATTTACTAAATCATTTTTAATATGGAGTTATACATAAGATAAATTCGATTCTAAATATTCATTAAAAATCTAAAATTATTTCATACATAATGATATTTTAATTATAATTTTTAGACATTAAATAATTTAATTTATTTATGACACAATGATGATTCAGTCATTACCATAATAGTGAAAAATTAAAATAATTGATATTATAAATACCCAAAGAAATATAATTTGAGACCTTTCATGACTTAAACTAATTTTCTATGTTAATATGACATATTAGGATTGATTATATAAATTTTGTTCTAAGTAATAATGTTTTTATGAATTTATCAAAAACAAAATACCCAATAGTGTCAAAATTGTCATAAAAGTGTTTTTAAAACAAATATTATATTATTAATTTATATTAAATTCCTAAAAATATAAGGCTCATCCAATAGACTTATATCATGATAGTTATATCATTAATGGACCACTAGGGGGACTCTTGGAGGTATATAGTATGTTTATTAACTATATAATATAAAAATACAAAGTGACATGGTAAGTGTCAAACTAATTAACTAAGAGTTAAAACTAAAAGATATGGTTAATATACTAACCCAAACCTGCCTAAATTATATTTGTTGAGTGTTTTTATACCCATACACACATTAAAATCTAAATAATTCACTTTGTAGCCATTAGAAATTGAATATGAATTTATTATAAAATAATATTTCTAGCTTTTCCAAAGGTGCCCCTCACCCCTCTTATAAAAGGGCACTCCCCCTTCTCACTAATTAACACATTCAAAGCCTTTTGGTTCAGCCAACCCCAGACAAAATACTCTTTAAAATTGCCTCACTTAATCCTAGAGGTCATACTTTAGTCAGAAAGCCAACCTATGGAGCCCTTTTGATTAAATCAAAAGGAAGAACCAGAAGAAGAGGTAATGATTTCACCACCCTTTTTCAAGTTCCTTTCTTCTTCCACTTCTTCTTTCTTTGTTATTACCATTATAAAATAATAACTCCAGTATATTATATATACTTTTATGTTATTATAAACATGTTATAACCATATTTCAGTATTTTATCCATCCTTTTAATGACATGTCACCATACGTGCATACGTACGACTTACCGTCTCCACGTCATGGTGTAATTGTTATTCAATAAATTATTATTTGGATGGGTATAATAATGATGTGTAATTCATGTAAATAATAAATATAAAATGATAATTATTCTGTATATATGATATACCATCCAACTATATATTATGTTAATATCAAAAGAATGATATTGTCACTCGTGCGTACCTACGGACTACCGTCTCTATGAATGCAATGAGATGCATTCTCCATCGTATCCATTCAAGTATAATTCTTATTTTATGATTAAAAATAATGTCTATGGACTTGATATAATTTTGGATATGAATATTATACAACCTATCCATGACAAACACGTCTTACGTAACAAAACATATTAAAGAAAATGATTAAGTTAACACCCGAAACAATGATAATACTAAGATATTATTAACAAATCAATGTTAAAAGATCATATATGATATCATATTAATGTATATGATTCTTGTATAATTTAATAACAATTATTTCACCATTATACAGGAGTTTAAACTAGCCCCAACCAAGGAAAAGTGCAAGGTAATGGGTTTTCATCTCACTCCTTATTCCCATGAGATTCATGCCATATTGCCACTATTACATTTTGTGTGGTGTATTTATTACCCATAATTGTATTCTTTATGTAATACAAGTTAATTTATGTCTATTTACATATTCATTGTATGATACCTCTTTCATGGTGTTTATGTTTCATATGTTACTAAATTGGTAAGGGTTAATTTCACAATCTCTTTATTATCCGAGGTTGTTTTTACGTAAGTATCTACTGGAACATATTTATTATCCATGTCCATGTTTTATGTAAGAGTTTCCAAAGGGATTATTTTAAGGTACTTTTTACTAAACCATAATTTCAAATGTTTAAAATATATATTCTTCTAAATCTTTCTCATTAATGTCCATGTCTTCAAAATGGTTTCTAAGGATTAATTTATATGGACATGAAAGTTTTTAAAATGTTAATTACTTTCAAAAGTTTCAAAGTGGTATGCGACAATTTGATTCAAAAATGTCTTTAAATGACTTATTTTCCAAATTCTGTGACTTTTAAATGTTTTCATGAAAAAGGGGTATTTCTCTCAAATATTTTTACAAATCATTTTCTTCAACGTCAAAATCCTTTAATGGATTTTACACTTGTTTTGAAGTTGATTTATCATGATACAAATATTCCTTATTGTGTTGAAGGTTTTTGTGATACGTTTTAATGTGGATGTGTTATTTTTATACCATTCATTGTTTATGGGTAATGTATTGACATTTAGTATGCTAGTTTTAATATGAATTTTTATGTTAGATTTAGACCTTTTCATATGAGGAATGCATTGGACTTAGTAAGTGACGGGTGGAGCCCGCTATAGCTCCTCGATGCATCGGTAGGTCTCATAAGACAAACTAGTGTCTTGGAACAAGGCCTTGACAAAATCATATTTGTAGTCTTGGAATGAGGACTTGGATATGTGTTCATGATAGTCTGGCATTAAGCATTCCATCATTATGAAAGTGGTTATTCATTTTGCATGTGATTATTCAATTAGTAGAATATCCATGTGAATAAGTAAATGGAATTATTTCATTTTATTTTTTCTATACTATGTTGAAGTTCAAGTTTAAAAGGGATTTTATTTTATTTATACATTTCCTTAAATGTTTATTCTTATTTATGAAAGTTTTCGCTATATTGTTATCCTTACTGGGCATTTGAGCTCACCCTTTTTCTATGTTTTATTTTTCCCAGGATGTAAAGAAGTAAATTATGAATGACCTGTAGGGATAGTATGAGGGGATAAGAGTGTGGACTATGGAGACTATGTTGTTTTAGTTTTCATTTTTATGATGTAATGTAAAACATTATGAATATATCTACTGTTTCCAAGGCTACTAAACTAATCGGTGTTTTGAGATTTGATCTTTCTTGTGATCATGACGATGTTATGTAATAATGCACCGACTCTAGGTAACTGGGGTCAGGGCGTTACATTATTTATTTTTATCCTCATTATGGATAAGATGGAATGATCATTTAAACTCAAATAATAGACCATCTTTTTCACATTAAAAAGGGTTGTAATGTATTTAGTTATCATAATCATTAATCTTATCAAACCACCTTCACTAGCACATTTTTAAATTGTTTTGTTTGAATATATACTTTAATCTTGTGTGATCAGTTTATATATCATACTTTCACCAATAAATACAATTCCGTCATATCTTTAATGATATAAATTCACAGTTAATTCCAAATAATAATTTGGGTCATTTTTCTCTTGAATCATAAATTTTCGTTAGGCATAAGCTATAAACTTGTAATTATTCAAGACCACATATCCAAATACCATATTGGATGCATCACTATATATTACAAACCCTTCTATAAGGTAGGGTAATATAATAACAGTGTACTAACAAATATTCTCTTCAGTTCCTTGAAATTTCCCTCACATTCATCTATATAGAGGAACTTGACTCCCTTCTAAGTAAACTTAGTGAGTTGATTAGAAATTCATGATAATTGGTTCATAAATCGTTGATAATATCTATTCAAACAAATAAAACATTGGATCTCATTTATAATGGTAGGTCTTGGCCAACATTCAATAGTATTTTCCTTTGATAGATACATTTATATACCCTCTCTTGAGATTATACGACCTAAAATTGTAACATTTTGCATCCAAACTTCACACTTTTTGAATTTTACATAAAATTTCTCCTTCTTTAGGTTCTTTAGTAAAATTATTAAGTGATATTCATAATCATTCTTTATCTTTGAATTAGTGATAATATTTTCTATAGAGACTACTGAAAACTAACCAAGGTAATCTCTAAATTATCTATTCATTAAATCCATAAATACAGTTGGAGAATTAGTAAGACCAAATAGAGTATTTATATACTTATAATTTCCATACCTTTTGTAGAACACTATCTTATGTATATAATATTTCTAGACCCTTAGTAGATGATATCCAGAAATAAGGTCAATCTTAGAAAAGTATTAAACTCCGCAATTTTGACCAAATAAGTCATCAATACAAATTAGAGGATACTTGTTCTTAGTTTTGATCTTGTTCAGTTCATAATAATTAATATAGTGTCTCATTGTTCCATATTTTTTTTTAAAAATAGAGCTACTGCACCCCATAGTGCCACACTTTTCCAAATGATTCTCATGCCAAAATTCTCCTAGATTTTCTTTGTTAAATCATATAACATAATCTTGTCCATTTTATTTTCAGTCCTTCAAATAGGTGTGTAACTATGTATGATTTCTATTGAAAAATAAACATAAAATTTCACTATAATACTTGGAAAATATTCTGGAAATACATAAAAAACTCCAGAACAATAGGCATATCATTGATTTTGAGTTTCTCCCTAACCATCTAGGATAAAATTACTTTTGAATAGGAATAAAGACTCATATAATGAATTTGGATTCCATCAAAAGTTTATATTTCTCATCGCACTAATAGATGGTCATAGTTTGGTTTCGAATATAAAATGTGACATCCCTTCTTGGGAGAATATTGAGGTTTGCAGGATGTAAATTCTTACAAGCATCAACTAAAGAATAATTATAAACTTGAGATGCAATAATCATGCCATTAGGGGCTTTAACTACTAATTTAACATCTAATTATTGAGTATAACAATGAATTTCACCAGAAACATTTCATGACATACATGAAATATTATAACTAATCTCATATAGTTTACTCAAATATTAGAACATACCTATCACTACCCCAAATTAATTATTTTATCTTAAATCTCATATTAAAATAAAAAAAATTATCAGTATGGGCATGCCTAATTGTCCATAATGAAAAATAATGACAGATAATTTACTAAATTTCTAAATCATTATATCTTATTTTTAATTTATTAAACATTATTCTTAACCGAGGTCATTCATGGTCATTAATCAAATCTCTAGAGTTTTTGAATTTCTAAAACATATCCCCTAGGAGTGTTAAACAAAGTGTCCAATAAGGATCATTATATTGTACAATGTGATGATCTAATCCATATCAATGTACCATTTTTAGAGTTATTACCATGGAATATAACTTATCTAGAGTAACATCCACTTGTAGTATCTAGACATCGATTGAATTTATAAGAAACCACTCTCTCTTCCCTCTACCAAAATTATAGGATATTTTATGATACTTAAAGATTATCATTTGACTAATACTTAGACATATACATAGGGATCTCACTAAAGTTTTCTCATCCTAATTTATAAAGGTTGAATAAACCCTACTCTAATACTAACTACAAATACCCACACTTTCCATACAAATACATCACATATTATTATAAAAATATTCATTACATAACATAATGATCGACAATAGTGTCGTTTAGGTCTAGTACCTTTGGAAACGTGGAAATATATAAAACTATTTCATAAGTGAATTATATAATCTCCCACAATTTTCTTAATAACTACCACCCTTCTTAGATATATCATATATAATACCTTCCTTTATAACCACGGTAAAAGAAACATAATAAAGGGTGAGATCATATAATCAGTTAAAGTAAACATGGGAGATATTATCATAATAGGAGCATAGTGCTATAAGAACATGGGAATTAGATTTTAAAAACATAACTTTCATATCATAGATTGTTAACATGATTCATGGAATAAATTTGGATCGTTCATAATATATGAATCAGAATGTAATCAAATAACAAGATCCATCATATCATAACATTGGAATTAGACATATATTTATTGAATATATTTAATAATATAAAACCATTTGCCAAGGATACCTTCCAATTCATTCATAACATGTTTGGATTGGTATAAACATGAGTTTACATAATTCAACATTTTGATAACCACTTGTGTACCCGCTTTTGGGTTTGTGATAATCTCTTGTGTACCCTCTTTGGAGGCTTGGGATAAACTCGGTTGTGCCCTTTGAGTTCATAAAGTATTAATTATTAGTCAATACATTAGAGTAAGATATAGGTCCCTCTCATCAAATAATTCATTAATTTGTGTTCCAAAATACCATAAAAAATTCATCATATCATAACCCATATAAAATAAAGTGGTCTCATAATCATTTCATTGTAGCATAACCCATATAAAGTAAATGGGTTTCATAATCATCTCATCAATTCATCAAGAATTACCCATGGAAAATGAATGTGTTTCATAAGTATCTCTCCATCATAATCATGAATCATCCAGAGAAACAATAAATATGGTTCAATTTGATCATGTCCCAAGAAATGCATAAGAAACACTGGAGTTTGTTTTCATTGACGAATAAAAATTCTATAAAAATATCATTAAAACAATCATAAGGAAAATATCCCTTCCATTTTGAAAATACAATTAAAAATCTAAAAATATAAAAATATTGAAGAGAATATTTTATTTTAAAATTACCTTCAATTATTTATCGGAATATTTAAACTATTGATTGGATATAGCGATGGAAAATACCATTCATGGAGTACACATTAATACAATGATTCTTTTTATATTTTTTTTCAAAATTTAAGTACCTAATACAGAAAATAAACCTAATATTACATTAAAATATTATTTAAAAATTAAAACATGGTTACAACTGTATTTAAACAATCTTTGGATAATATTAAAAACAACCATTAAATTATTTTTTAGAAATCATAGACATGGAAGAAAGGTTTTTTTGATGGAAGAGATAAATAATGTTAGTTTTACTTATTAACATTATTTTGAACTATTTAGTGCATAAAATGAAGAAAATTATAAAAAAAATATTTTTTCTATAACATAACCAGAGGTGAATAAAATTAATGAGTTTCATGAGTTATATATCATAATATTTCATCATCAAAAAGATAATCTTAAACAATCATGATAAGAAATTATATTGTAACAGAAAATATCTGACACTATAGTATCTTTTGAATAAAAATTCCCATGAAATAAAATAAAATATATATATTTATATCCCATAATTAAATTATTATAATTATAAAATACAATTTTGGGTATTATATACACCACACAAAGGATAACATGTGGTGAATATGGCATGTGTCCCACAGAAATAAAAGGGAGACAAAAATCACTTACATACTTTAGTAACATTTGAATTCTATGACCCATGAAATAATTGTGTTAAATTAATATTTCAATATCATTTGAATAAATTAATTCCTGATATAAACTTTCAATTGGGTTGTATAAACACCACTCGAAAACAGAATAGTATTGAATATGGAATATGTCTCCTTAAAATAAACGAGAGGACAAAAATCTGTTACCTTAAGCCATGAATTATTAATAACACATTTCAAAATCATGTATTAAATATATAAGATTTTTATAAAAATATTCTAGAAACATAATAATTTATATCATAACATATATGATTCACCTATAACCTTTTATTATCCATTTATTAACAATTCTATGTTAAAATCAAGTTTGAGGTAATAATTTAATTGTTTTTCATGTATGTTTTGGTTGTGTAGTTTTGACCTTTTACATTGATCATGGGTGCATAATATAAATACTATAAAACATTATATAATTATAATATATATTAATTTTATATGTATTTATCATTATCCATAAATTTATAGACAGAAAATAAATTACACCTTTCATGGAGATAGTAGGTCATGCATACGCATGAACGTTGATTCCATTTCTCGAGGGATGGAATGAAATGTAATGAAATAATATATCACACTTAAATATTAATTATTATATTATATAAATCACGAATATTAATTATATTTACCCTTATCACCTTTCATGTAAATTAATGTGGAAAACGAATCACATCGCTTCATGAGCCGGTAGTCTGTCGTTCACATGAGCGACGTTATTATATTCCCACAGAATGAATAGTAAGAAGATATATCTGATATCATAATTCCAGAACTATAATATAAAATGAGGCTTTGGCCCCAACCTCTAATAAAAACAATATGTTAAATAAATCATCATAACTAGTGGTGAAATGTGGTGAAGGAAAACAAATTACATCTATTTATGAGGTGATAGTCAACTGTACACTTGATTGATGGTCTCATTACTAATTTGATTAAAGATGAGGTGGATATAGTTTATAAAAATAATGTAACAAAATATGATAATATTTTTAATAATTTTTTTATTATATCACTATGGATGAAAAATATTTTATGGATGTGGATGAAGAAACAAAACAAATACACATGTTTAAGAAATTAAACCCTTCTTTAGAGAACCTCTTTAGGTTTATAGTGAAATCCATTTAAGGATGGTTTCATAAAAAACTTAATGACTCATTTATGTGAGGAGGGAATTGTGTAAGATTTTTTATTATGTTTTTTATAAATAAAATGTAATTTTTATAGTTAATAGAATATGATAGGTGGTTCCATTTTATAAGTGGGGGAGAGTACACACTTGGAATATTTGAAAAGACAAAAGTGTAACAACATTGTTCACATAAAAAAGGCATTAAATGTACAATTATTGACACTTATATGATATAATATTTAAATATTTCTATTAAAATGAATTTATACAATTTTTTAGTTCTTTTTACCCCTTTTTGATTTAGTTTAAAACCCTTGTAATCTCATTTTTTCCATAACCATGGTAATTAATTTTTAATTTTCATACCATTAATTTTTGACCAAATTTTCAATTCAACTTATTTTATAATATTAATTATTATAATTTAAAAGAAAGAATACATTTTTCTAAATTCCAATCATATAATTAGTAAAATTTTATTTAAAATTAAACATGTAGATGTGACGAAAAAATAGTTTTCCTAAAAGAATCATTTTGTAAGTATAGAAAATTTTATATATCAATATTAAGTATGATTTTTATTATGATGAAATAAATTACTTCAATAATAAAATAATTATACTAATTTTAATTTTATAACTTTTCTAAACAATATGAAACTATTTAAATTATTTAAATGGAAATGAATTTTTTAATTAAAATATGATTTTTTCACTTTTCCCTAAAACAATATTCAAATAATTCTAAAAAATTCGCCAAAAAATAATTTTGACTTAATGAATCAAGTAAAAAATATATTTTATTGAAATAAATTTTCAAAAACATTAAAAAAACTTATTATTTGATCATAATTATAATAAAAATAATTTTTTGAGAAGAAAGAATTCTCAAAACATATAAATACTTTAAATTTTATGAAATTATTTAAAAGCATATTTTATTTATATAAAACCATTATACCAAATTTTTAAAAAATAATATTCCAATTCAATGATCAAAATTTAATGAATACATTATAATGGTCTTGTTTATATAATAATATAAATATTATATCAAAATTCATTAAAACTCAATATTGCATGTAACACAATATATCGAAGAAATTAAATTTTTTCAAATATATTTATTTCATAATATATGATGTTTTTATAGTATCATTTAGGGATATCTATGTAATAAATTTATTTTACAACCCTTATGAACATTTCTCTATAATTAAGTCACGATAGACTCTGTTTTATACATCTTATACAGTATACTCATCTTAATAACAAGGGAAAAGGAAACATATGAAAGGGTTGAAATTGGATGCTCTATAAGGGTAAAAATAAGTGTTAAAAATTAAATATCATAACTCTTCGTAAGATGAGAATATGTGTATGATCAAGATAAATAAGAAATTTATACCTAGCAAAGAATAGATCATTAATCATGGCATAAGGCATATAATAACATAAAATTGTGGAATATCAGATAAGAGAATCATAAACATGGAATATAACCTAGAATGAAAATAAATGAAACTTATTAATTTGTAAAAATAGAATCATCAGAATCCTTTTTAGAAAAATCAGTATCACCACACCTATTTTAACAAACTCCATATATCCATAACGTAAAATATGATCATAGTTTTTATGTCCACTCCTATGTGGAAAAACTCATTAGGTCCATGCCTAATTTTATCATGAGATATAAACTAGTTATAATGAATTGGGGATTATATAAGACCCAGCATGTCATCATCTTTACATTTTTGGGACACTTAAAATCAATCATCCCCTTTTGTTAATGAACCCATGGAAAAATAATTAGTTTCATAAACATTTCCAAAGCAACACATAAAAGGAATTTAAGAAGTCATAGGATATCAAAAACATTTAAGGAAAGATAACATAATAAAATCTATAAGTTGATCAAGACATAAATATATAAGAGATAAAACATGGAGGATAAATATAAGTTAAAATAAAAAACATTTGAAGAACCTTTTAATCCTTGTTGTAAAAATAAACTGAAAATTATAATAAAAAACATTTAAGATAAGGAAATGAAAATAATTTTGAAAACCATAGTGTTATGTTTTATAAATAATTAATCCTTTAAAATAAACAAAAAAAAGTCAAGTGTGGTTAATAATCAAAAGGAATTCCTTTATTAGCCTTTTTAAGTAGTTTTAAAGAGAACCCCACATTTGAGAAATGTTAAAATACTTTCATTTCATAAAAGAGGTAAAGTAAAATATGGAGAATAAAAAATTAAAAACATATTTTTATTTCATTAAATAAATCACTTTTGATAGGAAAAACATGGCTATGGAAAAAAAGACTAATTAGAAAGAATGTGAGTTATTCTTACCATTGTTATACTTTTATTTTTGGAAAACACTTATCTGTGATATTTTTATTGATGATGATAAATACTTTAACCATATAATAATATAAAACACCATATAAAATATTGTGTGGTAGGATCAAATAAATTTTAAAAATTATAATCGAGTAGGAATTCCTAAGACTTACTGAAATGAAAATTGAGTTGTTGAGACCCTTTCAGTATTGGTAACAAAGAAATCCAATTAAATTGAGAGAATGATCGTGATATAGAAAATAAAAACCCATGAATTGGAAGATATTTTCGTAAATTAAATAAATTTTTAGTTGAATACATCTTAAATAAAAAATTATGTTTGTACGATATCAAACATATCTTATGGAGTTGAAATTAAGACCATGAAACGCATACATTGTTTCCCTTCATTGTCGAATTCAATCTAAGATCATTCATAGAAAATATAAATATCTATATAAGATATTAAATAACCATATTTATATAAATTACTTTTTATATACTTAATTTATTTTCATTTCATATGAATATATTAGTTGGTTATATATTGTTTATTTTCCATCAGGTATTATTAACATAATTGTTTTCATGAATGCTTAATGATGTAGGATTTAATTGTAATTCTATGGTTCCATGTTTTCAATCGTATAACATTGATTTTAATAGAATAGATAATATATTATTATTTATAAATATATTATCTCATTTCAATATCATTTTAGTTAATTTACATGATAATTGAATTGGGGTCATGTTATTTTGAAAATTTTATCGATCAGAGATGATATTTTAATAATAAATTAAATAATTTATATCACCATTATTGAACCATAAATCAAAAATTATTTTATTATTAAATTATAATAATATTATTATTTAATTTCACATATTTATCCATCATATTTTTTTATATAAATGTTCTAGTAGGTGGTTAGACTGACCCAAACATGAACATACAATAATTTGAAGAATGAGTAAGGTTATGAAATCTGTTTGTTTAGAAATAATATCATTAAAATAGAATAATACTGGTATTATTTATATTTATTAAATTTTATTAATCATATTTCAATAGGTTTAGTTAAGTAATTAAAATCTATATGAATAATGAAAAAAATTACTTCGTGGAGGCGGTAGTCTGCATTACACACCGTTACACATTAATTTTCAAAGAAAATTAGTGGGTATGAAGGTTGATTATAATTGATTTCTAAATAATAATTTTTATTTTATAAATGTAAAATTTGTTCATCAATTCCTTATTTATAAACAAAAAACAAACTTTTTAGTGTAAAATTGAAGATGATTCTCTGTAATGGTGGAAGTCCAAACACAATAGAAAATATTTAAAAATCCATTAAAATATCACAGGAATATTTCTAAGGGAAAATACACTTTTATTTGAAAGAAAATATTTAAAATATAAAAAAATTAAAATATTATGGAAAATATATTATATGAAAATAAACAAGGAAACATGTAATGTAAACATCAAGTAATTGAGTGGTCATGAAGGTATGAAATTTTTTTTATATCATAATTGTTAAAAAATTATATTCATGCCTCCTTTAAACATTAACATGTTCATAACATAACATGAAGATTATTTTTAAATACTTTTAATGAAATTTAAACATTGGTAATAATGTATTTGAATATTAATTGGATCACATTAAAAATATTCTTGAAAACATTTTAAATAACTTATATATGGATTGGAATGATTCTTAACCCAAAAAAATAATAATGTCTGGTTTTCTTAAAATATTTTTCCAAACCATCTGGGTACCAAAGAGAAACAAATATTACTAAAAATAAAATTTATAGAAATTAGAATAGGAGAATAAAAAATAGTGGTGAATTACATAAGGAAAATATAGTTTCCCTTAATTTATATTCATGCATAAAAAATCTTGATTAAAATGTTATTGAAACATATATCCCTTACCACATTAGTAATATCCAAATAAATTCTTCATGAAGGAGATAATATTACATGGATTTATAAATCACCATAATTTTCATGATAATTAGAAAAATATAAATTCATTGGAAATATTATACCACCTAAAATAATCAAGTCATGGATATAGAATATCACTCAAAGAAATAAAAGTGAGATAAGAAACCCTAACCTAATGTCTTGTATTACTTAAAATGTATTTAATCATCTTGTATGAAAAAATTAATTTACAATTAAACTATTATAGAACAAAATTATAGATTAATATAATATTTAAAATTTCTCTACAATTTCTAATTACCCTTTTATTATCAATTCATCCTTTGTTGACGCTCCTTCCGTCACAGATTCTAAAGATCGGAAAAGGGGAATATTTGAGCTCAAAGTGATTCAACCTTTGAAGACAATATCAAAAATCGACAAAGGCATGAACAAGGGATCAAAAGCACCTATACCGCACATGTTCTATCACTGTCGCGCAAGTCCACTTGCACGACGCCTTATGGTCATGCAAGTGACTTGCGCGACCTAAGTGACAACCGCCCGGTAACCGCCCAGGGTCTTCTCCTGCCTATAAATAGACCCTGTGGGCCCCCCATTTGAGAGGATTTTTTCCAGAAACTCATATTTGAGCTCCTGGTGCCCTAGTATCTTCTCAAAGCTTATGAAACACTTCTAAGGTAATTTCTTACCTAGAACGGAAGATCTAAAGAGGGGGGGGGAAGGCCTAAGTGTTGAAACTCATCAACACTTGCACGCCTCAGTGGCCATCCCTTAAGAGAAAAGGGACACACATGCGTTCCACCTTACTCCTTCAATAGATATTGTGCACCCCTCTCCTAGAAGAACCTCAAGAGGATTCTAAAGGCTTTAATAAATATTCGCTCAAGTATTACCCTACTGATTAACCGTCGCGCAAGTACATCATGTGTTGCGCAGGTGTATACCTGCACGACCAAAACTTGCGTGCCCATGCAGAACCTGCGTGCCTGCCAGGACTTGCGTGCCCCTGCCTTTTTGGGTGCCTTTCTTGCCCATTCCACATCTCTTAAGCCATTACACCTTTCCTATTCAAGATTCAGTCTTCAAGACACTCTTCAAAGCCATTTTTATGGCATGATTTCTTGATTTTACTTCCTTTTCTGAAAGGAATTTTGTGGAATATCTCTCAAAACCTAGTGATTTATACATCTTTATGTCACTAAAGATTGAGATTTAATTCATTCAACCTTATCCTTTAATATGAGAGAATCCTTAATCGGGGTCTCCTTTTTAGGAATAATCCCCAGTCATAAGTCCTATAATATGGGAATCCTCATTAGGAGTAAGCCCCAAGTCCCTTAATTTTTTGGGCATCCTCTTAGGAGTAAGCCCCAGATCCCCTAACCTGGGCTTCCTTTTCAGGAGTAATACCCAGTCTCAAATATGGGCATCTTCTTTAAGATTAAGCCCCAATTCTTAAAGTTCCCAAATATGGGCATCCACTTTAGGAGTAATCCCCAAGTCCCACAATTTTTTTGGGCATCCTATTTAGGAATAAGCCCCAGATCCCTTAACCTGGTCCTCCTTTTCAAAAGTAATCCCCTGTCTCAACTATGGGAATCCTCTTCAGGAGTAATCCCCAGTCCCCTAATTTGGGTATCCTCCTCAGGAGTAAGCCCCAAACCTTAATTCCCTTAACCTAGGCATCCTTTTCAAAAATGAGCCCCTATCATAATCCTTTATCCTATGTCTCCTTTCCAGGAGTAAACCCCAGTCATAATTCTCTAAACCAGTCCTAATTTACCCTTGATCTGGGATTCCTTTTCAGGAGTAAAACCCATGTTAGAGTATTGAAAATCTCCATGAAGCACATATACCTTTATGGACCATGTTCCTGGATTTCTTCCCTAAAGTAAATCCTAACCTTAATTTATCTGGGCATTCATACATACATAAGCCCCACATTATTTCTTATGATTTCATCTTTCATGGCACAATTGTCTAATTCTTACCAATACCACTTGTTTCTCACACCGAGCATGACTCACGTGAGCTTAGAGTGTAAAAGTAATTGTGACATCCTTCTTTGAGCCATCAATCATAAACATCAAACTCCCTTACTCGAACTACGTGGGTTCTGATTCCTTTTATAAACAAAGGATACGTAGGTATCCCGTCTATGGGTTTGATCCCAACTCTAAAATAATCCATGTCCTTCTGAATGACAATAAACTTCACGTGCCCCACTAAGTGGCTTTAAAACCAGCATGGTCATCATAATGACCAAGTGACTTCTGTATAAATGTTTCGAAGGGTACCATTGACCAAGAATCTCTAACAAATACAAATGATTCTCTATTGATAAATAACCTCGAATACATACAAAAGATTCTCTAAATTTCCTACATATTTAATAATTGATTGTTAGATCTGATGGAAAGGTCATTTTATACTTGGTAATGTAATAAGGATTCATGAACATAACTTAAATCTATAAATAGAGTCCCAGAGTAGACAATAATTTCCCTCAAAAAGGTGTGATGAGTCTGACTTCCCATCCTCTCGACCAATGCAAATTCCTAAGCCTCATCATTCCACAAACTAATGAGCACCTACCTTTGGAAAGTAGGTCCGAATGAATGTGGAATCATTGGATGTTTCTGGTTCTACGAACAAACCTGTTAGAAATCAATCGGAACGTTTGAACCTCCCATCAAGGCGGTCATACCTGGATTCCGAGGGAAACAAAAATGGTGAACCCGACGTGAATCCTTAACAAAGTTAAAATAATGTTTTACCTATTTGTTAGGCCCCTATTTAAAACTCAATGAGAGGGCCAACAAAAACTATCATTGAAATATGTGCTCATCCAAAATATATAGTGGCTGAATTTATCTTGATTATGTCTATTATATCAAACAGGCACTATTTTCCAAGATCTTCTACATTTCTAGAATGGCTGCTCTCAATTTCACACATGTGAATACTGCTGCTGTAAATTCCACTGCTGCTACTCCTACTGGATCGTCACCCGCTCTTAGGACGATATCACCTACTCAACGTCTTCAACACTAGGTATCAAATGCACTGGTTAAGGAGTACCGTCAACATGTTACCATCCCAAATCTAGAGGTTGCCTGACAAGCCCTCCAATTAAATAACTCACACCGGTCGTCTGGACAACGATGACCAGGGATCAAGAAGCAGGCGGTACTGACTACCGTCTCCAACCGTTTCGGGTCGTTATCCCTGGAAAACAATCACTATTCGCTCCCTTATTATAGGGAGGTGAATGAGCAGGTCCCTCCGGAAGTTAATTCAAACAGACAGGAGTCCTTCCTGAGGGCTCCCACCAACAATCGCTACCAGACTCGTGCGGCAGTGCGCCCTCAACATGATGAGGGTACCGACTCTAGGCGTTCGGCTCAGGTTCCTCGAACCCGAGCAAGAAAGACGAACCACCAGAGGCCAAATCCGGTCAACAGTGAGCAGGTTCTCATCTTTGCCATCTCCGGAGAGGTCCACCAACCTAACTTGGTGGCAAGCAACGAGCAGGCACATACACCTGCCCGTTTTAATTCCGATGTCCAGTAGACTCGTCTGGAAGCATCACACCAATCCCTCCAGGCAATTCCAGCGGAGTACTATAGGTAGGAACAAAGACCTGTTTATACATCATCAGCCAGTCAGCAGGCTCGTCTGACTACATATGATGGATCTCGTCAACCACGTTTGGTGAAGTGCAATCAGCAGGCACATACACCTGCTAGTATTAATCAAGCCTACCAACAGTCTCGCTTGGTAGCATTCTGAGAAGTTAGTAGAAAAGCCCCGACAACAAATAGGAGGCAGACTCAACTCTCTGCCCCCACACTTGAGTACTTTCAGGATTCACTGACAGGAAAAGGAGGACAGGAGAAGGTACATACACCTGCTCCAAGCCCGGAATGGACGTATATTCCCGTTCCGGTAGCTAAAGTCACCAATCATATTCTATCAATGGTGAAAGAGCAGAAGCCAATCCCTGCTCATATTCTGGATGCCTGCTAGGATATTATAACAACTTCAGTGGCATCTCAAGGAAAGACACATAAATCTACCCCTACCAGTGGAGTGATACATCAACAATTCACTCCGTAACAGACACACACATCTGTTCCAGTCCAAGATGGTTATGGGGCATACTCCCCTATATCACACGGACGACCAAGTCAAAAACATACACTAGATTTGAGTGGAGATCTTCATCCTAATGTGGACATCATTCATGATCAGGCACATACACCTGCTCAGAGCAGCCACTTTCGTAAACAAGTGGTTTCCAAGGTGAGTAAGAAGGCGTCTAAGAAAAATACCTGCCCAGCACAGTCAGGAGATCAAGAGCCAATATATAACAAGGCCTTACTCGATGCTGGAGTTCTTGAAGCTCTCAAGAAATTATCTGTTGGAATTCAAGATTCAACTCCCTCAGTTCACAATAATGGGATCACTAATTCTGAAGGTCTTCAACAAAAACTTCCTCGTAAAGGCTTTCTTCGTGAAAATTCGGTCGATCTCGAAGTTTCATCTTCAGATGAGAGCCACATGAACCCTCTGTGTGGTCAGAAGACCAAGGAGAAAGAGATCTCATCTTTTGTTGTAACCCATTATGGTGGTCCTCCCCATGATGATGAATTTCACTGCAAAAGTCCTCTCCGCAGTACTCATGCACATTGCCTGGAAAATGCTCTAGTGGACAATGTAGTGCCGAGAAAGCCCTATTTTATTGAGGCACTTGAAAATGAGAAACCAGTCATGTTTGATGCTTCATCGCTAGCATGTGAAATCTTTCTCAATCAGAAGATAGCCCAGGGTGTAGTTCATTCTCTGAACCACCCCTAAGTCATGCATCTTCTAGTTTGATCAATAATTTCTATACCAATCCTGTTGAATCCAATGAAGCAACAAGGAAACACCAACTCTGGTCAAATCTGGTAGAAGAATCTTCATCAAATGATAATGAGGAAATGCTGAATATGAGAAAACAACTGGCGAAAGGTGAAGTGTCAGTCATGTTTTGGCCTCTGGCTGACTCTTAGTATAATATTCCAAAAATGTTGACGGAAGACGAAATTCATGATATTCGTCTCAACATATGGATAAATATTTGTCAGTTGAAAAAGAATGTATTATCATATGATGAATATGAAAAACATCTTAAGATAATAGAAGGGTTACAACGTCAGATTGATTTGGCATCTCTATCAGTCTCTCGATATCCGAAGGCTGAAAATCAGTAGAGAGCCCTTCAACATTCATGCCTTGGAGAACTAAGAAGATTGCGTCAGTTAATTGCCAATGCCCCATCTGGTATTCGTGTCAGAGGATGGGGTGTTCATGGAGCAATGAATTTCACGGTGTTCTCCAGTCAGCAAAGCCCGCCGAAAATGGTATCATGCAATGTTATTGCCCATGGCCGGCCACAGTAAATGGGATTTGTTTGTAATCAAAAGCTTTCCCAAGAACATGCTTCAAATAGTTCCTCTCAAAAACAATAATACCGAGAACAAGTTGTTGAATTACTCTTGCATCAAGAAAACGGGAATATTGAACATGCCTCTCGTTTGGAGCAAGCACGTCACCAAGTAACAAAAGTTTCAGAAATAATCCAACGGTCTTTTGAACCGGGTGATAAAACCGGATACAGGTTAATGAATCCAGCTAATTTTTGGACTAAGGTTTGCAAGATCAGGAGGACTTTCAAAAAAGTCTCAGAAATATCATGTCAAGAACCACCCCAGCTCGCCAGACTAGGGACTCTTTTAAACCAACCCTCGAAATCAACAAAAAGGATTCAGGGAGTTGAGCGAGGACAACAGGAACAACCCCAGTCCACTGGACTTGGGACTTTTTAAAATCATCAACCCCCTCCTCAGAGAAAGTCGGTATTTTCTCGATTGGGGAAGAAACCTAAAGAGTAACGAAGAAACAAATTATCATGAGATTCCCTCCAAATTACGGTTCATCAAGAAGTTCTTGAGGGATTGAATCAACAAAAGGAAATGTCTCCTCAAAGACATGGAAGAGGACAATGTCACCGAAATGCTGATAGAAGGGATACGATGAGTTATGAATCAATCAATGTCATCAATGTCATTGTTGCTGATCCACCAGATGAGGCTCACACAGGGGACTCAGATGAAGAGGTTCCTACTCAAGAAGATGTACGCACAGACACAAATGAAGAAGGTGTGCGTACACGAAGTCAAAGAATTACTCAGAACATAGGTAATCCTTCGAGTAACCCACTTCCCCCTCTCCGAAAAGGATCCAGCAAAGGGAAGGGAAAGAACCAGGTTACATATCCTTCCTCTGCAGAAGGTCAATCGCTCTCACTAGAGCAGAGGTTTGCACAACAGGAGGAAGAAATGAAAGAATTAAGAAGGTTGAATGCAGAACTACTTCAGAGTAGTCTTCTTCTTAAGCATGCTGGAGTCAGTCAGCCAAAGCAATTTGTTGCAGCTACTGAGATGGATCAAGAATGTCCTCCTCTATCAGTACACCCTCACATGTCTAATCCTACGGGTCAAGTGCAACAACAGTTGGAAGTGATACCATCAGTTGCAGTACCAATATCCATATCTGTCCAAGCTCCAGTCATTGCACCTACCCAAGTCCAAGTTCAACCGGATATTTCTCAAAAGTTAATAACTACTATTGAGTCATTAACAGCTCAGTTAGAAACTATGGAAAGGAAATGTGCGCAAGTTCAATCAGAAACGAAAGCTTACCCTAAATGGGTCGATTCAATTACTCCTCCATCCAGTTTTGGGAATCATGTATTCCGTATTTTCAATGGATCAGGCGATCCTGAACAGCATTTGACGCATTACGTGTCTTGTTGCGATCCTATGATGGGAACTTCGGAGCAACAAGAAGAAGTGAAACACAGATGCTTCGTGCGAACCTTGCAAGGACCAGCTTTTGTTTGGTATACAAGTTTGCAATCCCGGTCAATTACCAGATGGGAGGATCTTCGAAAAAAATTCCTCCTTCAGGTCAACTCAACTTTGCCAAAGACAACAGTTTTCAGTCATAAAAATTGTAATCAATGGGAGAATGAAAGAGTCTCTGATTTCTTTGCTCTATGGAAGGGATTAACATATTCCTTGTGTTTAGCACTCCCTCAAAAACAATTGTTCCCAATCTGTGTGGAAACTCTGCATGACAAATTACACATTCCATTAATCCCTGTGAAATACACAGGACGGTTTCGAGACCTACTTTAATCGCTCAGCAGATTGAAGATTCCCTTATACAGGCTAAGGCTAAATCTCGTTTAATTCCATCAGCTCCATGAAGGAGAATGGGTAAAGCAGAAACTAATACAGTTATTCTTAAACAAGCACCTGTACCTATTTTTACCTCAAAACCTTCATCTTCTCAAAGGGCTCCACCTTCTGAGCACCACCAACAAATGCCTTTTCGTCCAGATGATCAAAAAGATCAAAGAAGAAAAAAAATTTAGGATCTGAAGAGGAAAACATATTCTTTCCGAAATTAACAAGTTCCTGGTTATTTCATTTCAGCTATGGAAAAAAATTTGGTTCAATTGCCAATACACAAGAGGCCAAACAAGAATGGAGATGAAGACCCTCCTAATTATTCCCCTTTTCATCAAATATTAGGGCATCCCATCCAGGAGTGTTTTGTCTTCAAGGACCTCCTACAAAAGATGGTCGACTCGAGACATGTCACATTGAAAGGCTCCTCAGCCCAAGTAGCATGTGTCACTGCTACAGGTCCAGAGGAGGATGACGAATGACAGGAAGTCAAAAGAAAAAATGCACAAAAGTATGATGATTGGATGGTCAGAATGACAATCAATCGAACTCATACTATTTTTCGAACATAATTAAGGAAAAAAATTGTGTCTTCTGCCATGAATGTCGCAGCAAAACCCTCTTCGTTAGAGAGAATGTCCTCACAGAAACGGCATGATTCAAAGAAGAAAAAATAATCAGAAGAAGATGAGTATGTATCAAAGCCTAAGTTGTCTTTGACTCTGGCAGACTTCATGCCATCTACTTCAAAGCCACGGGCACCGCCCCACCAAACGGCGCAGCCTAAATAGGCTCACCAGGAAGAGTCTTCATAAGACGAAGAGTTAATCTTCGGTTCTGTTAATATGATTCAATTAACAGATCCATATGCCAGTCATAGTTTCAATTTTTATGAGCATGAATTCCCTGTATCAAACAGAGGAATCAGAGTAAGTTCCAGGGGCTCAGGATATAGGGGAAGACGTGGATCTTTCAGAAGCCACTATTCCTATTCTACCACTACTAGAACTGTGTACGCAGCAGAAAATCGTGGTAGAGCCCTTCAGTGAGCTCAGCAAGAACAAGTAAGTTCTTATACCAATAGAAAATTCAGTCCTGGCACATTTATTTTGGAAGACCAGTTGAAGGTTTCATCTTCTTCCTCTCAGCATCTAAATGGATCTAATCGGTCTAATCTTCCAAAACCAGGAATATTGCCAACTCCTATCCCAATACAAGATGCATCAACTTCCAAAACATCTTCTTCCAAGGTACCTTCTAATCCACATATTTCTATTGGGAAACGCAGACCTCTAGATCAAAAGTATGATATACTGAAACACTTGGCCCAAGTACCAGCCAAGTTATCAATTCTGGATGCTTTGAATCTGTCAAAAGATCTTCGGGAAGCACTCATCGAGGATTTTTCATGTCCTCAGGAGTTTGAAACTGAAATTGTTGCAGCTGATGTCTATCACATAAAGAATAATCATGCAGAATGCCATGCAATAATATCCTTTACTGATGAAGATGAAGATGATGTTGTGCATGGACATATTAGACCATTGTACTTGTCTGGAAAAGTCAATGGCGTGGATGTTCTAAGAGTTTTCATTGACAATGGTTCAGGAGTCAACCTCATGCCCATTCGTACACTTTGTCGATTGGGCCTCACTGAATATGATTTATCTCCCTCCACCATGATGCTACATGGATATGATAAAAATGAACAAGAACCACTAGGTGAAGTTATACTCAGAACTCAGTTTGGAGATCTTGTATCCAATTCAGATTTCATGGTTGTTGATGAAGACTCAACCTTCAAAATTTTGCTTGGAAGTCCCTGGTTACATCAACCTGCCGTTATCCCTTCTTCATACCATCAATGTCTCAAATATTGTTTCGATGGTCAAGTTGGGATGTTGTATGGTGATAAGGCCCTGTTCAAGACATGTGAGACTCAATACATTGAGGAAGAATTCTATCACATGAAGCAAAGGGAGAAATCCATAACAAAGGAGATTACCAAAGTTAATGCTCTATATGGTTTGGAAAAAATTCCAGTAAATCCATTTACACATGTGAGTACAGATTATGTGTTGCCTATCAGTCAAATTGACAAGATAGACCCAAATCAAAATGCTCTTATGGAAAGATCCATAATGTCAATTACGGCAATCGAGCAAGACAACATAAGAGAAATTGTTAATCTACTAAGTAGTGATGAAAGATCAAATGGGGACATCTTCATTTCATATGCTGAAATCCAACAAGTCTATGCATCGCCAATTCGGCTAGAAAAAGTTACAGTAACATCGGAGGTGAACAAAGATGTCGATTCTCAATCCATCATCTCCTCTTTATTACCCAAAGAAGACCCTTCATCAGCAATAGGGTCAAAAATGGAAACTTCCTCTTCAAAATGTGAAAATTTTGACATCTCTTCTGATCATGAAAATTACGCTTTTTCATCTACTATGCAAGTAGAAACTGAAGAAATATCACATGATAAAGAAGAAGAGGATGTTCTTAGAGATGATCCTCCAGCATTTGAAGAGGGGATCTCTACCACTGTGGATGAACTCAAAGAAATAAATCTATGTACAAAGGAATATCCACGCCCCACTTTAATTAGTGCGGCCATGACCCTTGAAGATCATGAGGTGTATATTTCTCTTCAAAAGATAAATAGATATATTTTTTCTTGGAACTATACAGAAATGCCCAGTCTTGATCCTGATGCTGCTACTCATCATTTGGGTTTACCAGAAGAACATCGAGGATTTAAGCAAGCCGCGAGAAGAACACACCCAACTTATGCTTCCAAAATTGAAGCTGAAGTGGATAAGATTATCAAAGCTAAATTCGTCAGAGAAGTTTAATATCCCAAATGGTTGGCTAATATTGTCCCTGTAAAGAAAAAGAGCAGACAAATTAGAGTTTTCATCGATTTCAGAGATCTTAATCGGCATTGTCCTATGGATGATTTCCCAGTTCCGATTACAGAACTTCTAATTAATGCAACGACTGGTTATGAAGAACATTCCTTCATTGATGGATATTCTGGATATAATCAGATCCGAATGTCCCCAAGAAGATGAGGAATCCACAGCCTTCAAAGCCCCTCAGGGTGTGTTTTGTTACCGGGTAATGCCCTTTGGCTTAAAGAATGTAGGTGCAACTTATCAATGTGCCATGCATCGTATCTTCAATCCCTTATTAGGGAAGTTTTTTGAATGCTATGTAGACGATTTGGCAGTTAAATCCAAACAACATTATAAACACTTGGCTGATTTGGACGTCATATTCTTCAAGCTTCGATAGCCTAATTTGAAGATGCCCCCCTTAAAATGTGCTTTTCGGGTAACCTCAGGAAAATTTCTCGGCTTTGTTGTACGCCATCGTGGTATTAAATTCGATCCTGAGAAGACCAAGTCAATCCTTGGTATGTCACCTCCTCAATATTTGAAAGAATTAAGAAGACTTCAAGGACACTTAGCCTATATTCGGCGTTTCATCGCCAATTTAGCAGGTAAAAGTTTACCCTTCTCCAAATTGATGAAGAAGGGAGTCACTTACCAGTGGACTGAAGAATGTCAAGAACAATTTGATATTCTCAAGAAATACCTCTTGAGTCCACTGGTACTCATACCACCTGTTGAAGGATGACCACTTATCCTCTACATGACAGCTCTAGAGCGATCATTGGGTGCCTTTGTTGCTCAAAATAATGATGTTGGGAATGAAAATAGCCTCTACTATCTCAGTCGAACAATGCTTGAAGCAGAAACCCGGTATTCAAGTATTGAGAAGTGCTGCCTGGAATTAATCTTTGCAGTTCAGAAGTTGAGACATTACCTGCAATATCACGAGGTCCAATTGGTATCTCGCAATAACCCGATCAAATTCATCCTTAGTCGCCCAATGCTTATAAGACGTCTAGCAAGGTGGGTAGTTATTTTGCAGCAATTCGACATTCAGTATGTGTCTCAAAAGGTGATAAAGGGCCAAGCTCTGGCTGATTTCCTGGCTGAACACCCTTCAGTGGAAGACACGTCTTCAGATATTGAACTCCCTGATGAGGAAGTCTTCTCTATTCAAGAAAGTCGCCAAGACCGGGAAATGTATTTTGATGGTGCTTCCAGAAGTCCAACAGGGAAGAAGATGGAAAATCCTAAATTCAACAAAGTTGGCTTAGGAATTGTTCTCATTTCTCCAGAAAAGGTAGTGTTACCTTATTCCTTCTTATTGTGGGAAGGTGGTACCAATAATGAATCAGAATACCAAGCTCTCATCGTATGTTTGGAATTAGCACATCAAGCACAAGTGAATCACTTAAAGGTGAAAGGTGATTCAGACCTGGTAATCAAACAATTCAATGGGGATTATGCCATCAGAAAAGAAGAATTAATCCCTTTGTATGATTACGTCAGAGAGTTAATGGAAGAATTCCCTTCAGAATCGACATTTTCTTATGTCACAAGATCACAGAATGCTCAAGCTGATGCATTGGCTAATATAGCCACAGCTCTGGCAAATCCCAATCGGGACAAGACAACCATCAGTATTGCCCACCGTCATGAAATTTCACCTTATTTTCAAATCCGGACAGAGGAAATTAATGAAATTTGTCCCATTCCTGAACCGTATGGTCATAATACAGGATGGATGTCACCTATCAGGGAATACCTTCAAAATGGAACATTTCCACCTGATAGAGCTGAGAAAGAACAAATCTGGTGACGTGTGGTCAATTTTAATCTTTATGATAGCCCAGGTCACCTAGATAAAATTATCTACAAACGTGGTTTCAATGGAGTTCTCTTCAGATGCATTGATGGTGAAGAAACAATGGCTATCATAAAAGAAGTGCATGTAGGAGTCTGTGGTGACCACCAGTCTGAACATAGACTGTCTAATAAAATTTTAAGGATTGGATAATTTTGGCCTTCAATGATATGAGATTGTGTTGATTTCACAAAGAAGTTTCATTCATTCCAAGTACATGCCAGCATCATTCATCAACCTCCAAAGTTTCTTTATACAACTAAATACTCATGGCCATTTTCCACATGGGGAATGGCTGTGGTGGGACCATACCCTTCGGCTACGGCTAAGCAGTTTAAGTATATTCTTACTGCTACTAACTTCTTTTACAAATGGGCGGAGGTAATAGCTCTCAAGGAAGTTAGTTCTAAATGCATTGTTAGCTTCATCAAGTCTAACATCATTACCAGATTTGGTGTCCCTCATACCATATTGACGGCCAATGGCACCAATTTCTGTTCATCTGAGATGAAGAAGTTGTACCAAGAATACAACATCAAATTCAACCATTCATCTCGGTATCATGCAGCAGCTAACGGCCAGATAGAAGCCTTTAACAAGACTCTTTCAAATATACTGCAAAATATGGTGGATAAAGATAAGAGGTCATGGTCTGATAAACTCTTTCATGCTTTATGGGCTTATCGGACTACCACCCGCACTGCAACTCGGTCAACTCCATATTCATTGGTATATGGAACGGAAGCCGTCTTGCCCATTGAAGTTCAACTACCCTCGCTCAGAGTTTTCATTTGTGATCAATCATTTATAGATGAACAATCTCAAAAGCGATTGAATTAATTGGAACGGTTAGATGAGAAAAGATTGTGAACTTTTCACCATTTGGAAGTCTATCATAATTTAATAGCACGAGCTTTTAACAAAAAAGTTTGTCTTCGTTCATTCACTCAGGGAGAATTGGTATTAGTTCTTAGAACTCCAATGATACCACGAAAGAAACCTCCCAAGATTGAGCCAAAATGGGAAGGACCTTATTCAATACATACGGTCTACTCCAATGGAGCTTATTCATTAATCTCAATGGATGGGGAACTCACCACTACTCCAACCAATTCCAGATTTTTGAAGAAGTATTTTCTATAAACTACAAAGTCCTTCATTGTCCCCACAACATGACACTAAACTGTGCGGCACCAATTCGTCCTTGCTATATGAAGTTAAAATATATAGCAACGGTCCAAGCATATGACCCTAAAATATTTTCCCATACGTCCAACATGACATTAAACGGTGTCACATACTTTTTCCCCGCAACATGAAACTAAACTATGCGGCACCAGTTCGTCCTTGCTATATGACGTTAAACTATACAGCAACGGTCCAAGCATATGACCCGAAACTATTTGCACATATGTCCAACATGACGTTAAACTGTGTCACCTACTTTCTCCCTAAAACATTATACTAAACTGTGCGGCACAAGTTCGTCCTTGCTATATGACGTTAAACTATACAGCAACGGTCCAATCATATGACCCTAAACTCTTTTCACATACATCCAACATGACGTTAAACTGTGTCACCTTTATTTTCCCCGCAACATGACACTAAAATGTGCGGCACCAGTTCGTCCTTGCTATATGACGTTAAACTATACAGCAACGGTCCAAGCATATGACCTTAAACTATTTGCACATACATCCAGCATGACGTTAAACTGTGTCACATTCATTGTACCCACAACATGACACTAAACTGTGCGACACCAGATCGTCCTTGCTATATAACGTTAAACTATACAGCAACTGTCCAAGCATATGACCCTAAACTATTTGCACATATGTCCAACATGACCTTAATCTTTGTCACCTTCATTGTCCTAGCTACATGACACTAAACTGTACAAAAGACCTTATATTCGTCCTACATGACATTAAACTGTACTTTTTCCCTGAAACATGACACTAAACTGTGCAGCACCAGTTTATCCTTTCTATATGACGTTAAACTATACAGCAACGGTCCATACATATGACCTTAAACTATTTGTACTTTCGTCCCACACGATGTAAAACTGTGAAAAAATTCCCTAAATGGTCCAGTGTGACCTTAAACTGCAACTAGGTCCTTTATGACCTTAAACTGGATCATCAACGGTCCATGCATATGACCCTAAACTATATGCATGTCCCTTACGTCCAGCAAGATGTTAAACTGTGACGTCCTAACTACATGATGCTAAACTGTATAAAAGACCCTACGTCCGGAAAGACGTTAAACTACATAATCATCAATGGTCTTGTATGACCTTAAACTACACCACCGTCCAGCATGACATTAAACTGCACCATCCACGGTCCATGCATATGACCTTAAACTATTCGCACTTTCGTCCAACATGACGCTAAACTGTATCGCCCCTGTATCGTCCCTTTTTCGTCCAAAATGACGTTAAACTATGGAAAAAATCCCCAATGTGTCCAACATGATGTTAAAATGGTGCACTCTTTTGTCCTCACTGCATGACATTAAACTGCACAGTCCCCCCTTTTGTCCAACATGACGTTAAACTATGTTGTCCCCATCGTCCTAACTACATGATGCTAAACTGTACAGAATGTTCGTGATACGTCCTACATGACATTAAACTATATTTTGTCCCTGCTACATGACACTAAACTATGTAGCACCAATATTCCTAACTGCAAGACTTTAAACTGCATAGTCCCTTTATATGTCCTACGTGACATTAAACTATGCATCGTTAAGGTTGTTGTTACCTCTTGTTTCTCACACCGAGTATGACTCACGTGAGCTTAGAGAAAACCTCAACCATAACACTCTCTCTGGGCCGCTAACCATGTGTAAGTCCTAACATCATTTTTTAGGTCATTATCCCCAAGAACTACTTGATCATTAATTCATTCTTTAATTGAACTAAACGGAATTTGATCCTTGCCTTCTAGGTTGGGTATGTATGCAACCTCCCAAGGTTCAAGCCCAAAACCAATCTCTTCACATCGGTTCATCTCTATCTCATACGATGATAATTCGTGAAACCGCCCTTAGAATCACTATCCTTACATTGGTTCACTTTCGTCCTTGTTATACGATGTTAAAATATGAAACACTTTTTTCCAATATGACAATAAAACTACAAATTTCTTTGATACCCTCACCTGAGAGGGAATCATTATTTTTATTTATTTTTTCAATCATGTTTCATTTCAAAGACTATGTACATACATGGCAGCACTCAAACCTTTTATCTTGGGTTAAAACATCATTGCACTAAGTTCCCCTTTCACCCTTCACATGTACGAACCAAATTTGTACAAAGGGTATTTCTAGAACTATGTGGCCTTGATTCCCATCCTTATGGGATATGTAGGAATGTTTGAGTGTCCCTTGAATTCAGTCTCAAGTATTTGGGCCTAACCCCAAATTCCACTTTCAGTCCCTTGGCTGAAAAGTCCCCATGAAAACACACACTATGTATTTATTACAATGGTCCAAGCTCTATGACCCTAAACTAAGATCTCTAATCCTTTTGTACCACATGACGTTAAACTGTAGTTTAAGAACTATGTATAGCTTGATTCTCATCCTTATGGGATACGTAGTGAAGTCCAACATTTCAATTCAGGACCCAGCCACAACATGATTATGGTTAACATTGATCTATGTATCTCTATACACATTTAAAAATACCCATAATTATGTGTTATAATCCTAACCATAAATATTTTAAGATCCTCATAACCCTTTTCATGACTTCTAGTCCAAAAAATGTCAAACTTCTGAGAGTTCTTTTGTCTGACTATGCAGCACGTGCCCATAGGTGGCCTTTCGTAAATAGTCTACATAACAGACTTGTTAGCCAAACGATACTATTATTTGACTATGCAGCCAATGCCCTTAGGTGGCCCTGCATAATTCAACCCCCTAACGGGTTTGTCGGATAGTGGTAACTTCATTCTTTGGAAGAATGCCTCTTTTTGTCCTTATTTGTCTTAAATGACAGTATGTAGGGATCCGCAAAAATATCCATCCTTAACATATTTTTCCCATATCCTTTTTCATGATATGAAAGTATTCAAGTCTATGGTTTATATTCTCCTTCCCTACGTTTGGGTCAGACCTTCGTAGGAGTGATATTCATCCAGTTCTTCGATAATTTTGTTTGGAAATATTTTCTCCATATTCAAGTACCTTTTTCCATACAGAAAACTCTATACTTTGGAAGATTTGAATCTCCATAAACTTTCAATGGCTTTTAGCACTAGGAATGTAAATTTCTGAGAGTTCTTTTTCCTAACTATGCAGCACGTTCCCATAGGTGGCCTTGCATAAACAGTCTACATAACAGACTTATTAGCCAAAAGATACTATTTTATTTAACTATGCAGCCAATTCCCTTAGGTGGCCCTTCATAATTCAACCCCCTAACGGGTTTGTTAAATAATGGTTACTTCATTCTTGGAAACTACTTATTCTAATGCCTTTTGGATCTCTTTCATATCATTCCTCGTATTCAAATATTCTTAAATCATAGCTTATATAATTTCCCTCATACTTGAGTATGGTAATATGTTTTCAGATGAATTTTCAAGGAATTGAGTCAATTCTAATCCATTTCGGTCAAAGATATTTTGACCTTAAACATTATCCTTTTTATGTCCGACGTGCATGACTTTAAACTAACCACAAAAGACAAGGGAACTCTGAATAAAATCAAGTTCCCAGATCACTAAACATACATTTTTTGTATGATTTAGGTAACATTGAGAAATTAAAATGTTCTAAGATTGAATGGTTATTTACATTAATCCTAGTAAAAATCAAACTATGCTTACTAGGCCTATTGTCTTAAGTAAAATCTAAAGCATGTAGCAAAAGAGAATGCATGTATAAATGAGTGAAGGTGAAAGTGTTTTTCATTGATACAGAAGAGTTAGAAGGACATCCATAGACTGGAGTCTCTTCTCTTTTTCAAGAATTACAAGAGGCTTTCTACATAACTCTTCATTTGATTGACGGAACCCCGAGCTTCATCAGCAAACACTTGGAATTCATTCATTCAACTGGATACAATAAGAGAAGCAGTGATACTAGATCTTCTTGGAATAATTGTAAAAGGATGTTTCTTGAGTGTGGTTTGAGAAAATTTTCTGCTGATAAAACAATGACTCTGTTTCTGTCCAAGAGACTTGGAAGATGGATACATGGATTTGAGAATGGAGCATTGGAAGTAAAGTTCCATATGGAGAGAGTACACTTTCCAGATATTTCTCTATTTCCATGTTTGTCTTCTCTCCACCAACTGACAGTGGAAAACATTTCAGCCCATGGGTTTTCCATTTTCACATCTGCAAGGAAATGACATGGAGGAAGAATTTGAAAGATCACACCATTGTTGTTTCTCTTAATGCACAGCATAACCGAAATGAAGGAGTAGCAGTGCAACAGCATTTTAGTTTTATAGTTCTTTGCATCTGGAACATTCACTCATTGCAGATGACCATGACCATATAGAGGCAGGTAGAGGCTCTGTGGGAAATTAAGATGATATTTCTTCATGTACTTAGCCAAATATGGGAGAGTGATATCGCAGATATGATAGTAATTATGGCCAATGATGTTTATCATGTCATCAATCTTCTTTCTATCCAGTTCATCAGACGTTTTAATTCCCTTAGGAGCCATTGAATCTTCACAAAATTTGAATAAATTAAACTCTTAAATGGGGTTTTTTGTTCATAAAATTTTTGAAATAATTTGGAAAAATGGCTAAGGCATTAAGGCGTGCAAGTCTCAACATGACACGCAAGTGTTCGTGTGCCGCACTAGTTTTTGACGTGAAGGTATAATCCGCACAAGTACAAATACCTATACATTAGCACGATATCAAGGGGAACACCGGAAAACAGAGCAACCTACGCGGCTAAGGTGACCTGCGCGGTGAGAGCTCGAAGGTATGAAGTCCGGAAATCTGGTTGCTTGTATAGAAGTGAGGCCCTCTATTTATAGGCGCGGTCGGGACCATGCGCGCCGTACCCTTCATGATCAGGGGTTGTACCCCTGCGCGATGCGCACTTGCGTGCCGCCCTTTGCGACATCAATACTTGCGTTCCACCTTTCCTTTGGATGTCTTCGATTTCCTCATAGTCAAATCCTCATTTCTTTCAGATCCAACTCTGAGGGGGGACTTTTGTTGATGCTCCTTTCGTCACAGAATCTAAAGATCAGAAAAGGGGAATATATGAGCTCAAAGTGATTCAACCTTTGAAGAAAATATCAAAAATCGACAAAGTCATGAACAAGGGATCAAATGCACCTGTGCCACGCAAGTTCTATCACTGTCGTGCAAGTCCACTTGCGCGACGCCTTATGGTCGCGCAAGTGACTTGCGCGACCTAAGTGATAACTGCCCTGTAACCACCCGGGGTCTTCTCCTGCATATAAATAGACCCGGTGGGCCCCCCATTTGAGAGAATTTTTTTCCAGAAACTCAGATTTGAGCTCCCGGCACCCTAGTCTCTTCTCAAAGCTCCCGAAACACTTCTAAGGTAATTTCTTACCTAGAACGGAAGATCTAAAGAGGGGGAGGAAGGCCTAAGTGTTGAAACTCATCAACACTTGCGCGCCTGAGTGGCTAGCCCTTAAGGGAAAAGGGCCACACTTGCGCGCCACCTTACTCCTTCAATAGAACTTGCGCGCCTCTCTTCTGGAAGAACCTCAAGAGGATTCTAAAGGCTTTAATGAAGAGTCGCTCAAGTGTTACCCTGCTGAATAACCATCGTGCAAGTACATCATGTGTCCTGCAGGCGTATACCTGCGTGACCAAAACTTGCACGCCCACGCAGTACCTACGCGCCTGCCAGGACTTGCATGCCCCTTCCTTTTTGGGTGACTTTCTTTCCCATTTCACGTCTCTTAATCCATTACACCTTTCCTATTCAAGATTCTGTCTTCAAGACACTCTTCACAGCCATTTTTATGGCATGATTTCTTGATTTGACTTCCTTGTCTGAAAGGAATTTTGTGGAATATCTCTCAAAACCTAGTGATTTATACATCTTTATGTCACTAAAGATTGAGATTTCATTCATTCAACCTCATCCTTTAAGATGACATAATCCTTAACCTGGGTCTCCTTTTTAGGAATAATCCCCAGTCATAAGTCCTCTAATATGGGAATCCTCTTTAGGAGTAAGCCCCAAGTACCTTAATTTTTTGGGCATCCTCTTAAGAGTAAGCCCCATATCCCCTAACCTGGGCTTCCTTTTCAGGAGTAAGCCCTAGTCTCAAATATGTGCATCTTCTTTAGGAGTAAGCCCCAATTCTTAATGTTCCCAAATCTGGGCATCCTCCTTAGGAGTAAGCCCCAAGTCCCTCAATTTTTTTGGGCATCCTATTTAGGAATAAGCCCCAGAACCCTTAACCTAGGCCTCCTTTTTAGAAGTAATCCCCAGTCTCAAATATTGATATCCTCTTCAAGAGTAATCCCCAGTCCCCTAATTTGGGCATCCTCCTTAAGAGTATGCCCCAAACCTTAATTCCCATAACTTGTGCTTCCTTTTTAGGAGTAAGCCCTAGTCTCAAATATGGGAATCTTCTTTAGGAGTAAGCCACAATTCTTAATGTTCCCAAATCTGGGCATCCTCTTTAGGAGTAAGCCCCAAGTCCCTCAATTTTTTTGGGCATCCTATTTAGTAATAATCCCCATATCCCTTTACCTGGGCCTCCTTTTCAGGAGTAATCCCCAGTCTCAAATATGGGCATCCTCTTCAGGAGTAAGCCCCAATCCCCTAATTTGGGCATCCTCCTCAAGAGTAATCCCCAAACCTTAATTCACTTAACCTAGGCCTCCTTTTCAGGAATAAGCCCCAGTAATAATTCTTTAGCCTGGGTCTCCTTTTCAGTATTAAGCCCCAGTCATAATTCTCTTAACCAGTCCTAATTTACCCTTGATCTGGGATTCGTTTTCAGGAGTAAAACCCAAGTTAGAGTATTCAAAATCTCCATGAAGAACATATACCATTATGGACCCTGTTCCTGGATTTCTTCCCTAAAGTAAATACTAACCTTCATTTATCTGGGCAGTCATACATATATAAGCCCCACATTATTTCTTATGATTGCATCTTTCATGGAACAATTGTCTAATTTTTACCAATACCTCTTGTTTCTCACACCGAGCATGACTCACGTGAGCTTAGAGTGTAAAAGTAATTGTGACATCCTTCTTTGAGCCATCAATCATAAACATCATACTCCCTTACTCGAACTACGTGGGTTCTGATTCCTTTTCTAAACAAAGGATACATAGGTAGCCCGTCTACGGGTTCGATCCCAACTCTAAAAAATCCATGTCCTTCTGAATGACAATAAACTTCAAGTGACCCACTGAGTGGCTTTCAAACTACCATGGTCATCATAATGACCAAGATACTTCTGTATAAATGTGTTGAAGGGTACCATTGACCAAGAATCTTTAAAAAATACAGATGATTCTCTATTTATGAATAACCTCAAATACATACAAAAGAATCTCTAGATTTCTTACATATTTAATCATTGATTGTTAGATCCGAAGGAAAGCTCATTTTATACTTGGTAATGTAATACGGATTCATGAACATAACTTAAATCTATAAAGAGAGTCCTGAAGTAGAAAATAATTCCTCTCAAAAGGTGTGATGAGTCCGACCTCCCATCCTCTCGACCAATGCAAATTCCTAAGCCTCATTAGTCCACAAACTAATGAGAACCTACCTTTGGAAAGTAGGTCCGAATGGATGTGGAATCATTTGAAGTTTCTGGTTCTACGAACAAACCCATTAGAAATTGATCTGAGCGTTGAACCTCCCATCAAGGCGGTCATCCCCGAATTCCAAGGGAACATCCTTGAAATGGAAATTCTAGTTAAAACCAATTTGTTTTTCATGCCTGTTTGGGTTCGATGGTTTTGGTCCATTAACCTCAGTGATTGATTTATCAAATCCATAATAATAATCATTAAACAATTACAATATTTGTTTCATTATATACTCTTTTATAGTCATACATATAAATCAATGATTAAAAATTAATTTCCTCACATCATAGTGTGTAGTCTGTAAATATGCAGGTGTGATATTTTTACTTTTTGATGGATTGAATTAATGAAATGAAAATTATATTCAAACATTATTGAAACATTATTATATTAATAAAATCATATGTCTTCATTAAATATATCCCTATTACCTTCCCTTTAAATTGTAAATTTAAATCAAATCATAACTTTTCATGGAGGTGGTAGTCCACATATACGCACAAGTGATGTTATCATTTTCCAATGTATGAGAAGGTTAGAAGGTATATAATATAAAATCATTATAAGAGAATAATTATGAAATAAATATCATATAAAAATATTAAATCACCCATAATAACTAGTCATGAATGACTGTCCTGAAAAATGAACCATATCTCTTTGTAGAGGTGCTAGTCAACACATACACATGGGAAAAATATTCATTTCCAAAATGATGGAAAAGATGTGGAAATGGTTATTAAAATACATAATAATATAATATTATATGTAATATACTTTTTTTATTATATTGTAATAGTTATGATATAATTTAATGATGTAAATGGATGAGTAAACTGAAATATATTGGTTAAGATGATTATATCCCCTCTGAGAAACCTTGTTTGAATATATTATCAAGGACCCTAGGGATTTCATTTGGAAGATATAATCACCTCCAAAAATAATATAAGGATTTTTATAAGATTTTTACTAGGTTTCTATGCAGCTAAATAGATCATTATGGTGTGATGAAGAGTGGAGGTGTGGTACCGTTTATAGATAAGCAAAGGAGACACTTGTAATTACATAAAAAATTTAAAGATAATAACTTATTCTTCATGTGTAAGTGGAGCCAAGAGGAAAAACATGACTAGATAATATAGTTCAAGGTTGAAATACCTATAACTAGTATAATTTTTACATGTTTATATCACATTTTAAACCATATCGTTTTGTTAACCCCTTCATTATCCAATTTTAACATTAATTGTGGTGATAATTGTTTTCCATATTAATGGGATATGAATTTAATTATATGGTAAAAATTGAATCAAAATGGTATAGGGATGAAATTTTATTCCAAATACCTTCCCTATTCTTCTATATAATTTTTATTATTATTTTTAAATCATTTAATAATATATTATGTAACATCAAATATAAGTAAAGTCATGTTAAGAACCATTTACACATTTTGAGTTTAATGAAATAAAAGAAAGAATGGAATTCAAATATAAACTATGAAAAAATCAGTTATACATTATTATTAACCATTAAATTCATGTGAAACCATAATTAATCATAAAATATTTCTTTTGATTTTTTTAAAAACATTTACCTTTATTTTTATGAAGCATCACAAGAATTTTGTTAGCATTGTGTAAGTATTTAAATAAATTATATCATCACTAAAAATTAAAAATAAATTATTATCATAAAAAATAATTTTTTCTTAAAATAATTTTTTTAAATTTATAATTCCTCCTTGTCACTTTGTGAACATGTTAGATAAATTAAAATCAAGAGAGTGACATTTTCGAATTATCCTTTATTTAAAATAATATAAAGGACTTTATTAAAGAATAGTGGAACCAATATTCCATATTCTCCATAACATTATGTATTTGGTAACACTTAAAATTAAATATAAGAATTTTTTGGGATTCTTTTCAAGCCATATTTGTAGTTTTAGACTTATTTATCCTATTTTACCCTTTACCGAGGTGAAAAATTTTACCGCAGTTATAATTCATACTACCAAAAAAGGGTAATATTTTTCAAATTTGACCATATTCATTATAAATATAAAATCTATTTTTATGGTTAAATTTCTATAAGTGATAGAAATAAATTATAATATAAATGTATATAATACAATGAAAACCGATGTTTTGAAAAATGATTTTTTAAACACGAAAATGAACTTATACCAAAATAAAATAAAATATTTACTCATATGGAAAAATTTATATTATGTTTATTTAAATTTATCTTATTTTACTTCAAAAATAAATCTAAAATCTAATGGGACGTTTTGATTACTTTATTAAAGGAAATGAAATGACAGTTTTATAAAAATTGGTATTTTCCCTATTTAATGAAAAATAAATCATTTTAGAAACATTCCAAAAGCTTACTCTAAAATAATATTGAAATTATGTTTTAAAAATGAAATTAATTGCATCAAATAAAATTTCATAAAATTGGTCTAAATTAATTTTAATTTCAATGCACACAGTGAAATAAAAAACCATTTTTTAAGAAAATATATTTTTGAAACATAAAATGACTTTATGGAAAATAATGTATTTATTTATTATGAATAAATAAATAAATTTGAATTATATTAAAAATTCAAATATATATTTTATAATTTAGTTAGTGTTATTAATAACTGTCAATTTAAAAACTAGGTTATAATAATTCCCAGTTCGTTTTAAGCTCAGTGTTTTTTGTTAAGAAATATATCGAACAATTAAAATATATTTAAGTATAAATATATTCTAAAATATAATTGTATTATAGAACCTATAAATTTGAGAGGGTGGGAGTGATCCCCTTTTATAAGTGAATTAAAGATCACTTTTTTGAACATCTGCTGTTTTTCAATAATAGAATTACACTATTCAGGGGCTAATGGTTCCAAAAGTGATAAATAATGGAATGTAGGTTGAAATTTGGTTAGGAAATCCTCTTCCACAGATGTTCATAAATTATTTAAAAAAATTTTAAGTCACTTATCCCTTTTTCACATTTCACCATTCACATTTTTTTAAAACAGTTAACTAGATTTTAACTAAGTTATATATATTGTACTAAAAATATATAATAACCCCCATTACCAAATTTGGGTGTGATGAACCTAAATTTTACATATATTTAATTAAATTAAATTTATAAATATATGAAAATTTTCTTTTTTACTAAAAATGTATAATATAGAGAGTTGGAAAACTGTTTTGTAAAAAATTACATTTTTACCATTACTATTATTAGTCTTATTTAATATTAGTGAACAATTAAATGGGTGTTAATATAATTATATATAAATTTATATATTATATTATATTTATTTCATAAAATATATTAATTTAATTGATTATATAAAAGTAATACAACATTAATAGAACAATTCAATGAAAAAACATCTTTTCTATTATTGTATTAATTAAATTTAATTTTATAAATCATAAATTTATAACTAAATTTGAAATTAAAATTATTTAATAATATTAAAATTATTATCTATAATAGTAATTTCATTTTTTATATTTAATTTATATAAGTTGTGAATGTTAATTTTAAATATATTCAAATAAACACTTTTTTAGAGTAAAATACTACTTAGGATTCCAAAATTTTATTTATGGGTTTTATGAATGTAATATATGATTTTTAAATAAGTAATTAAACTCCTTAAATATTTTTTTATTTTAATAAAAAATTATATTTTTTAAGAAAAACTTAATTCATGAAAGACTTATAACATTATAGTGTTTGTAAAATTGAAACTTTTCACTATTCACCTAAATATTATTTATTTGAGAAAAATATATATTATATATATTAGGATAATATTGAAATTATTAACCCAACAATTATGTTCATTTTGTTAAATTTTTATTCAATAATTTATAATTTTTTCTTTTATATGAAAATTCATAATGTAAAAGAAAAGTGATTTTACAAAAAAAATGACATTTCTAAAAAAAGTGTCTATAATATTTTTTAATATAAATTTATAGATAATGTAATGGTGAAATATTAATTTATAAATCTAAATATTACTTATTATAATAAAAATTTTAATTATGATCATTTTAATTTATTATGGTAAAATAAAATACATTTTCAAAAAATGGTTCCTTGAAAGGAATCCTTTTAAAAATATTAATCAATGAAAATAATATTATGTAATTATTTTAATTATTTATTATACTTTTATTTACTATTTATTACATTATTTATTTAATTTTAATAAGATTTTGTATATTTTAGTTTGTTGTTGTGTTCATTTGGTGTTCTTTGCGACACAAGCTCTCGAAGATAGTATTAATTTAAAGTATCCAAAATATTAAGTCATTACATAGGGGAGATAAAAGAGGAGAGAGACCAAAAAACATGAAATTTGAAGTTCCATACCCCATAGTTGAACCTCTTGATCCATTTCCTAAAAAATTAATTTATAGATTTTATAACTAAATAACATTTAATTATTTAATAACCACTTTTTTATAATTTTTCACATATATAGGTGTGATTTGTCACCACTTAATTAATTTGTTATAGTCACTTTTGTTCGGAGGGACACATGACATGTATTATAACTGCAACATGGTGTGTAGTGTTTTTATCATCTAACCACCACCTAAATTCAATATTACATAGTTGGTGGCCTTATGATTGCATAGATTACACAACAAGTCCATAATACAGTTGTGGAAATCTTAAAAAAACTATGCAATGTTCAATCTTAGACCATGTTCCATCTAATCATTGACTACATGGCATGTAATTATTAATTTTCACTAAATTTCTCTTCATATTTTCTTATCACTTCCATATACCAATGAATTATAAAAACTATTTAAATTAACCAATTTAACAACTATTTCATGTTAGAAAAGTTTAAAACATAAATAGTGAAATGATGTTAATATTATGAAATTAAATACAATTATCATTTAAAACTAAATATGTAAGGGTCAAAAAAGGAATATTATTGTGTTATTACACCCCCAAACATAAATTGTTACACTCTTGGGTAATTTTTCATTAACTAAAATGATGTTAAATTATGTTATTCCCCGATCAATGAAAATATAACATCTAAATTTAATTCATTTGATGGTAACAATGTGAAAAATTTAAGAATGAAATCGAGCAGTAAATCTCAGTAAGCCTAGAAATAAGTGTCCCTTAAATTTTATCAGAAAGAAATTCAAGGATATGAATGATACTAATCACTGAAAGAAAATTCATGAGTCTTACATAATATTAAATATCCATATTTGTATGTGGGAAAAATTTTATGCTTATCAATCTCTATTATATTTAATAAATATATATATTTTTAATAAAAATAAGCTTACCTAGTTATTTTATAGTAAATTTACTCTCACACATTATAGTGAAATTTGAAAACCCACAACCCTAAAAATATCATATGTCAACAAAATAGTTTTAATCATATATATTTTGGTGAATTATTATTGTTATTACTATTATTATTATTATTATTTTAAGTAAATATAATTTTTTCAAAAATATTATTAGGTATAAGTCAAAGGTCAATCTAGTACAGTTACAATTTATATTTTATTTGAAATTAATATGTATAAAATTTATTCTTGAAAACTAACTAAAATTAACCCGATTTACATTTAATTTTAATTAAATAAGAACGATTTTCAATGCACGATTGATTGAAACAATTTATGGAGATTTTAAATGACATATTTTTTTGTATAAAAACACATATATAGGGTATCAACAAATAAAAGTATTCATAAAGATACAATTGATCATGTAATTAAAAATTAACTAATTTTACTGATATCACTCATTAATATTAAATCCATGCACATAATTATATAAGATCGATGAAATAAATTTTATTTAAATGTTTTAGTACCTTGGAATATAAAAATTCATTTTGAATTATCATTAAACTCTATAAAGGTGGTATAGTTATGAAGTGAGTTTTATTTAAAAACTTATATTTATTATTTCTATTTTAAAAAAATAAGAAAAATAAACCCAATCCAGAAAAATTTCAACCTTTTTATTCATACTATTTTTTTTCTTATTTTTTGACCTATAAGAATATAAAGGGATGAAACCAATATTAAATGAACAAATATATCTGGTTGTTATATAGACATAAATGATGTTTAATTATTAAAATAAAAAAATAGGTAAGGAACTTTTCTGTCATTCTTGGGGTTGGAATTGTACTTATGACTAGCTCAATTCCATTGATTTCCTGTAACCATTGGAGTAAGTTTTATTGAATAGAAATTTTATTATGTTTTTTGAATTTTATATTTTTTAAAAATATTCCACACAAACTCAAAAATATAAATAATATACAATATTTGTACTTATTTAAATTAAAATAAGTGAAATGGATGTGACAGTGATGATTGGGGTGGGATTCAAATAAAACATTTATTCAATTCCATGAGCCATAATCAACCAATAAAGGAACATTCATTCACCAATCATTAGATTATATTTTTTTGGTTTTTAAATTATTATTTTCTAAGAAATATTATCAATATCATAGATAATAAAATTTGATGTAAATAATTAAAAAAAATTAAAATAATAAATCTATAACCAATGGTGAAGTAGGAATTTGAACTGGTGACATGTAAATTCTCAAAAGTTTTCATATCCATATTCATGTGTTTTATTTCTTATTTTCATTCATTTATTGTATATAGATATATATATATTCATAATGTTTTTAATTTTGTTAAATAATTATATATATAATTATATGTGATGCACACACTTTATATATACTCAAACACACATATGTGTAAATTGTTACACAAATTTTACCAATCTCAATACATGATATTTAGTTATTTAATTAACTATATCCTAAAATTTTTATTACTTTTTCCTTAATTTGGAATGGCTTCTTATCTAGTTTATCATTAATAATTAATAAAAATGGTTGTGTATATGAATATGGAATAATACCGAGAATGAAAATGATTTCCTATCTCAATGCTTTTTCATACTTCATATATGGTCTGTAAATCCCGAATCATGTTTTAATGGGAGTATAATATCAAAAAAGAGGGCAAACCTATTTACATCCCCAATAAAGGGGTTTGGATTTAAGGGGGTGAAACGAAGGAGGGAGTTCTATGAACTCACATATCTACTCATGGAAATCATTCTAAGAGGAGGAGAATCCTTTTATAATCTGATCATAATCATTGATAGTTGAATTGTTTTTTGTATTTAAAAAAAGTTAAATAATAAACATTAATGAGTTTTTTTAAATTTGACATGAAATTCATCATAATTTTCAGAAAAGTTAATGTTACTTAAATATAAATATTAAAAATAAATAGTAAAGGAAAAGTAAGAAAAATATGGAAGAGGAAGTATCATTATCATTCATCACGTCAAATATGATAGTATCAGACCTAAATAAAATATTTGTTATAACAAAATATTGCTTAAATAATTAAAATGAAATAAAATATATATCTATACAATGTACAACGAAATTATAAAAATAAACAATTTATCCTTCAACACCTATTAAAAAATTATAAAAATTATAAATGTTATCATCATGTGGGGAATTAATTACTTATTTCATGCTTAAACAATTGTTGGTAAAAAAGAGGCCTAGGTTGTCTCTCGAGGTGCATCGAATGGGGGTATAAACTAATCCCTTAATAAGTTATACAAAATAAATTTAAAAATTAATTAGTTTTTAAAATTATTTGAATTAATATTATTTGAAAAGAATCTGGTAAGAATTAAAAGTGGTGTTTTTATGAGTTGAGGTGAAGATTAAAAAAGTAAATAAAATTGTTAATTTAATTATCTACAAATATTTAGCATTTTTAGTAAAAATATATTTCACTCTAGAATATGGATTATTCTACCATCAGGTGTTCACTATTATACAAGTCTCAACCCAGGTTTTTATTTGAACACGTATATAATAAATAAAAGGTTCAATAATCCATGAATAGAGGTATATCTTGGATATCTAGTAATCAATGTATCCCCTAAAATACACTGAGTAATTTTATAATAAATGGCATAGATGATATACAATGCATTATATTTACTCCATTATCATTAATATATGATACGCTTACTCATTGATCCATTCATAATTTCAACCCCACTATGAGATGAGAATTTACTTATCCACCAAAATATTGAGTAATATGTATTGAGTGATTAGTGGAATAAAATAAAATAAAACGATAACATATAAAGCAGAGTTGAAATAATAAAATTTAAGAATAAAAAAATTATTATTAAACTAAAATTTATTTTTAAGTAAACAAAATTAAAACTACAAATGACATAAAAATCCGGAAAAAAAGAGTGAAAATAAATGAAGACACAAACTATAAATAACTCAAAATATGTAATCCCATATACCTAGGCCAAACCTCTTGATCCACTATAAGAACAACTAATTTATAGATTTTTTATTAAACAACATGTATTAATTACACATTATTTAATTATTCGTTAAAAAAAATTCCAACAAAAATTACATGTTTAGGTATAACTATCAACATCCAATATAATTTTCTTCTAAGAAATTTTGGTTGGTGAGTCACACGACATGTATTCCATTTGAAATGTAGAATTTAGGGTATTAATTATCCTACTACCAATTAAAACAATGATTACATAGTGTATGGAATTATTATGACATGTTGTCAACTTCCATGATACAACACGGTAGTGTGAACCTTTAATCTTGTTTTATATATATATTAAAACTATATAGTGTTTAATTTTAGGTCACACAACATGTAAAACTCTACTATGTGTAAGTATATACCAAATGGAATATAATTTTAAATTTTTCTCTAATTTTATACAACTCTTAACTCATTTCCTTTATCTACCATCAAATTTTAAAAACTCATAAAATTACCCAATTTAGAAAATATTATACATTAAACACATTTAAAACATGAAAAGGGAAAATTGTTTTAATTTTATGAAATTAAATCGAATAATGTTTTAAAAATAAATATGTAAGGGTTTAAACTATAGAAAATTGATGTGTTTTCATGAGTATTTCAATATTTTTATTATAATGGTTTATAAATAATAAATTTCCATTTTAGACTATTTTTTTAGAAAAATAGGAAATTGGTAATTTCTAAATCTTGATTCTAAATATTTTTTGGGTAGTGGTTCTTCAATATATTAGAATTATGATGAACCGAAACACATCATTTTCTCAAAGCACCACATCATGGTTTAGTTTAGATATAAAATTATTGAGATAGAAATGGATATATTCCATAGGTGATATAAATTCAACAGTTACATTTTTTTTCAAATATTTGATTGATGAAATCCAGATGTTTTGGATATGTTCATGTCATGGTTTTATTTGTTTGTTAAAATATTTACTGTTTTATTGTAATTGATTTTTTGGAATTGTTTTACCAATTATATAGAATTTGGCTCAACCGTTATGATTATTTTTTAAATATAATTACTGGATGAATTATTGAATTTAATAAAGTAAAATATTTGAGGAATAAATTTGAAAAATTAAGAAGGAATATATTTTGGATTAGGAGTACACACGACATTTTTTGAAAAAAAAATAGGGACCTCTTAGAACATCTCAATATTGGGAGAGGTGTTATAAATATATTTATTAAAGACCTAATTTGATTCATGATAAGTTTGATCCAAATAAAAAATCCATTGTTGTCAGGGTATTTTGGATTTTTTTGACCTTATTTGTGATAGTCCCTTATTTTTTATATTTGTGAATTTTTTTGATATAGTGTGTGTGTAGTATCAAATAGAGAGTGATCCCAAGTTCAGAAGTTAAATTTTCTTAAACAATATAATCATTATCGTATATAATTCTTTCTTTAGTATATTGGCATGTCACTGTGCTTAGACATAAACAATATATCCCTTTTTAGGTAAACTAAGTGTAATCCTTATGTCATGACAATTATTATTCTTATTTAGATTTACGGATTTTGTGGAAAATTTTTATAGGTTCATGTGGTTCTTTTAAATGTAAAAATAATATATATTCATTGATAAATAATTAACACCCAAATTCACCCCCCCCCCCTCTTAGGGTTGTTTGATATTTTTGGCTGAAAAATGAGTACAATATCAAATATTTCATGAAAATATATTTGGAGAATGTAATTAGGTTTTAAATTAAAGTTTTTGAGTCACAAAATACGAATTTTGTGGAATAATACAAGAATAAGACACTGAATGAGAGTTCCTAGTGCATGATGTTGCAATATGGTTTTCTAAAAGTGTTTGCGACCTGACTAATTGTAACATCCCTATTAAATAAAGAATAATAAATTTGAATATTTATTAATATTTTTTTAATTAAATATTAATTTTACATTAAATTTAGTTCAATGTTCGCTGGTGTACTCGATACATAACAATGGGTTTCTTTGAATGCTTATGTGGCACACAATGTTGAGTCATACTAAAAAATAACAATATAATATTATTTTATATGGTTGTTAACACCTAGACGTTTTATTCGTATGAATAAACAAAACTATCTAAAATATGATTATACATTTTTGTTAGAAGTTATTACAATTATCCACTAAAATATAGAGGCTTAAAATGTGAATGAATCTAATTTTAAGTATAAATACTTTAATATTCTTTAAATTGTCGATTTACCACCTTTTGATGGAGAACCCTTTTTAAATCTAGTTTTGGTCAATTTTATATATTCTATATGGCAAAATATAATTCTTTTTTAGAATCTGAACATAAAAATTTACTTTGGGTAAATTATTGGTATTTTTTCTAATAAAATTCATTTTTTAATGAATAATGAAAAATAGACTATTTTAATTCAAAACTGCCATTTAATACAATTTATTTATATGGTTATATTATCTTTTAAATTGATTTTAAAGTTTAATTAGATTATATTTTTACCATTTAATCCAATTTTTTTTGATTGGAAATAACTTCACATTGAAATTGGATATAAAAAATTGTCAATCTTTTGATAGTTATAATTTTTTAAAAATACTTTTTTTTTGTTTTGAAAAAAGGAATTAATTCTAAATTAATTAATGAAAATACTGTGTTTCAAATATGGAAAAATTGACATAGTTTATGAATTCGGAATATCAAATATAGCTTAGGCTGAATTTTTGGTATTTTTTCTGAAAAACTTCAATTTTTATGAATAGTGAAGACATTGAGTAGTAATTAAAAAATACCAAATTCGTCATTTAAATGAAATTTTACCGCTACAGTGAATTGAATTTAGAAAATCAAACATACTTGTATGTTAAAATGTGATTCAATAAGATGAAAATAAATTTTCTTGAATAGTAACTTCTAAATTTTATTTACCGTGGTCAATGTTAATAGGGTAATTCCGGGTAAAAATAATAATATAATAATATAAAATTTCCTCAACACTTATATAAACCACGTTGTTTGAGTAATGGTTGAACAAAAAAATCATTATGTGAGACTTTAGGCCTTTTAATCCACTTGGGTAATATAATGACATAAATAACATTTTTTTAAAGTTAAAAAATAAAAATATCATAAAAATGAATTTTTTAGACATCAAATAAATAAATTTATTTATGACACAATAATGATGCAGTGTTTACCCCATTAATGAACGATTTAAATAAATAATATTATAAAAATAAAAAAATATCCTAACCTATCCAATTATTATTAGATGATTTAATTTCTAACAAGAGTCATTGTATCTTCTACTTTCTTGAGCTTTGGACCTTTCTAAACCGAAAATCATTATAAAATAAAATAATATTTTAAAACTTTCCTAAAGAGCCCATCCTTCACCTTATTAAAAACCCTCACCTCTAACCCAGTACTCACACCTATCAATCCCCATGGATCATCCAAAATCTACTGAAATAATCTCTCAAGATCCCTATATTCCACCTAGAATCGTTATCTTAGGCAGAAGGCACTTCAAAAAATCCTTTTTGTTCAAACCAAAGGGAGTTACCCGATTTAAAGGTAACGTCTTCTCTTAAGTTGTTTTCTATTATTTCAATTCTCCAAACCCATAAACTATTTTTATTACATTATTTTATAACAACACTAGTATCCTCAATATAATAGGTAGTTTTTATGAGAATTATTCAAACAACACTTACACACACCTCCTTCTAATGGGTAAAGAACATACTGTTTCTGTGGATGGTGAACGACTCCCCTATGAAATGATGATTGTTCAAACTTCTCATACTACCTCTTCTGGTGGACATTATGATAGAACTATATTTATAGGTTATATATATTATATTTATATTGTCTCTATTCTGATTCATTTTTCATTTAAATCATACCTTTATGTTTTCCATAAAGGGTAAACGTGATAATTTCATTTGAGGAAATGCAGACTACCACCACCTCAAAGTGATATGACTCATTCATGCCATACGTGGAATGTATAAAAGATGGAATTACTAAAATTATATATGATATTATATTGGAATGATAATATACTTATTTATCAATAATTTTTCATTCCATTAAATACGAAATCAGAAATGGAAGTAGCATTCATGCGTGCGTACGGCTTACCGTCCCCATGAACCGTGCATTTTGTTTCTTATCTCAAAATATTGTTTAATTTATAAATACATATATATACTGTATATATATGATATATATGATAACTAAATAATGTATATTATACTGGAGATAATTGAATTTTTACCACATGAATAACTTGTAATTATAAGAAGTTCATTTTTGACTTATGTACCAAATATCGACAAAATGACCATTATTAACATAAATGATTACATAATGTTTATAACATGGTAATAAGTAATATAAATGGAATAATAAACACAAAAAAGGTTCTTAAGAAAGTATAAATTAACATTAGTTTATTATTTAAGAGATTGCAGAATAAAAGTGTCATGTTGGACATGAGGTAAGGGAACTTCTTAACCGAATTTCCATTCTTTGGGTTAATATTCTACCTATTGATTATGCCATGCTATGATTATGTCCTATCTTGTATTTATACTTTCACTATGTGTAATGATAGTGAATAAACATTATTGATCTATTTTATTTACAAAATGTTATTTTAAAGAGACCCCATCTCAAGCTACTTTTATTGAGGCATATTTTGATTTATACGCAACTTTATTTTATATGGTGTGTAAACACCATTGACCTTTCATTTCATTCAAAGGGAATCTTTTTTCTACAATGAATTTTACTAAACATAAAAAATGAAGGTTTCTTTCTAACATACGCAGTGAAAACAACCTTTCAACTATCGTGAGTATTATTTGATATTTGGCTTCCATTACATGACGTAATGTTTTAAAAAGAAAAATAAATACCATATAGTCTTTTTCATATTTTGGTATTGAAAATGGTTTGGATAATGAATTTGTTGTATCAATATATTTAAATGATATATTGTGATTTAAATGTGGAAAAGTTATCTTTCCTTTATATTTGTTTTATGTGTTATGAATATGTTATTGTTCTTGGTCATTGTTTACGTATACGGGTTGTTCGGTGTAAAGCATAGGCTGGGTCAGCCTGAGATAGCTCTCCAATTCATTGGGTAACGTGATGGAGGTAAATGTGAATGTTTATCCTGTGAGATTTGGGGAATATATTGTGATGTTTATTCCAAATGTTACTCCCTACATGGATGTGAAAGCTATATTGTAAGTATGTTATGGATTCCACAAGTTACCTTTATGATTTTTGATTACAATGTGTTATTCATAAATATTATGATTTCATGAGGTATGTTAAAAGGCTTATGATTTTATGGAATAATGTGTTCTTTATTTATTTTATAACCCTTAATGAAGTTTTTATACTCATCCCATGTTTCAAAATGTTTTTCACAAGAGACAATGATGAATAGGGTGAAGGATGGGATCAAGGAAAATCCATGATGTCTAAAACATGGAAATATATATGACTTTTTTTCAAGAGTTTTTATTTTATGAAAAAAATGGAAAACTGAGTAGAAGTTTCTACTTTGTAATTATTGAAATGTAATAAAATAATTATGGACTACTTCTCTAAAACTGTATACCTGAAAATATCCTCAATGTGAATTATTCATTTAATTCAATATTATTGTATTATTTTAAGGTAGGATCCTTATAGTTTGTATCAAAGGTCGATTTAGATAACTTTAAGAGATAGAATATTGTTAAATTAACGTCCATAAAATAATTTATGGTAATATTGAAAGGATATTGAATTTAAAAATTACCATGTTGTTTCTCCTAATATATTTCTATCTTTAGAATGGTTTTCCGCAGAGGAAATAGGGCAGTTGTGATGGGAAGTAATAAAGAGGAAAATGGCCATCAAAATCAGCATCCTGAGATGGTCAAAATCAGAATTCAACAGTTTTTTGTAGTGATGGATCATTTTACTCAGGTGATAAATATTGGTTGTGTTTAGAGATGATATTTTGTTATATTCTAAATGTAAAGAGGAACATGAATGTCATTTAAAGTTTTTCTTGAAAACTTTAACAGAAATGAAACCATATTAGAAATTCAGCAAGTGTGAGTTTTGGTTACAAAAAAATTATTCCTTGGTCACATTGTGTCAAAAAATGGCATAACTATTGATCATGCTAAAACAAAATTTGTGAAAGAATGGTCAAGACCCACAAAATATAACTGAGAACCATAGTTTTATTGGTTTGGAAGGTTATTATTAGGGGTTTGTTGAAAATTTACACAGTTATCTAGCCCACTAACTATGTTAACTCAAAATGGTGTTATGTTCATTTGGACGAAATAATGTGATGATTGTTTTTAGAAATTCAAAAAAAATAATTGGTGAATTCTTTTGTTTGACATTACCTTCCAGAAATGGTGATTTTATTATCTATAGTGATGCTTTGTTGAAAGGAATTGGTTTTGTCCGTATGAAAAATGATGAGGTAATTTATTATTCTTCACGACAATTGAAACATCATGAGTTAAATTACCTTAGACATGACTTGGAATTAGCTGATGTTGTTTTACTTTAAAAATTTGGAGGCATCAATAGTATGAAGTAAACTGTGAAATATATACTGATCAAAAAAATTTTAAGTATATATTCATTCAAAAGAAATTAAAAATGAGACGGAGGAGATGGTTTAAATTAATCAAGGATTATGGTTGTATGATCTATTACCATCTGGAAAAAACCAATAAAGTGGTTGATTCTTTGAGTCAAAAAATAATGCTTCATTAACCTTGTAATGTTTTTAATAAGATCCATTGATTAAAGACTTTATGATCTTTGTCATAGAAGTTATTGGTGCAGCATATTCCTCTATTTTGTTTCAGCTGTCAGTGAAATGATCTCTATCAGACCGAATTGAGCAAGCATAGAAGGAAGGCAGTGAGTTGCAGAAAAAGATAGAGTTGGTTCAGAAGGGTAATTTTACTAATTTTAACATTATTAATGATTGTATTTTGTGATTTTAAATAGATTATGTGGTATTTATGATTCATAGTTGAAGAAAGAGTTATTATGTGAAGCTCATAGTTCTGTGTTTTTAGTTCATCCTAGCAGTAGTAAGATATACAGAGATCTTCGATAGTATTTATAGTGGGATGGAATGAAAGGAAATATTGCTAATTTTACTATGAATTGTTTGAATTGACAATAGTTTAAATAATAACAGTAGTTACCAAAAGGGATGCTTCAGCCTTTACCGGTGCTAGAGTTGAAATTGGGAAATATATCCATGGACTTCGTTAGGGGATTAACAAAGACATCTCGATGTAATAATGAAATCCGGTTTATTATTGATCGATTGACTAAGTCTTCTCATTTCCTTACAATTCAAGATACTTTGTCTCTAGATCAAATTTATCAATTGAATTTTAAAGAGATAGTCAGGTTTCATGGATTTCCCCTCTCCATTGTATCTAATTGTGATACCATGTTTACTTATAACTTTTGGAAAGGCCTTCATAAGTCATTGGGTGTTGAATTTGGGACCAACCTCTTTCTTTGGTTGAATTTTCTTATAATAACCGTTTCATTAAAGTATACAGATGGCTTCATTTGAGTCATTATATGGGAAGTGATGTCAAACTCCAGATTGTTGGGATGAAGTAGGTGAAATAAAGTTCATGGGCCTAGAATTGGAAGAGGAGATGAAAAAAAGATTAGTTGATTCCAAATCACATGAGAACAGCTCAGAGAAGGTGAAATAGTTATGCGGATAACCGGAGGAAGGATGTTTCTTTTGATGTAGGTGATCATGTCTTTCTCAATTTTTCTCCATATAAATGTGTGATGCATTTTGGTAAGAATGAAATGTTGAGTCTGAGGTTCATTAGACTTTATAAAATCCTGGAGAAAGTTTGATCAGTTGCATATAGAGTGGCTTTATCTCTAATTTTATCCCAGGTATATAAATCTTTTCATGTTTCAATGTTGAGAAAGTATATGCCGAATCCATCTCATGTTTTGAGCCTATAGGTACTTTAGTTGGAAGAGAATATCTCTCTTATGAGGAACAACCGGTCCAGATTCTTGATCAAAGAGAGCATGTGTTGCGGAATAATGTAATTCATCAAGTAAAGGTTTTGTGGAAAACCCATATGGTGGAAGGGGCAATGTTGGAATCTGAAAATTCTATGAGGGATAAATACCCCCATTTATTTTATAAGTGTATAAAAAATTGCAAGGATGAAATTTCCAAAAGGGGGAAGGATATAACATCTCAGGTAAATAAAGAATAATATACTTTCATATTTATTAATATTTATGAATTAAATATTAATTTTACTTTAAATTGGATGCTATGTTTGATGGCATACCTGATACACAACACCGAGTTTCTTTTAAATCTTACGTTGCACACAACATTGAGTCATACTGACAAATAATAATATAATATTATTTTAAATGGTTGTAAAGGAATATATGTTGTATTGGCGAGAATGAACAGAACAAACTACAATATGATTATACAAGTTTTCAAATGTTTTTACATTTATTCAATAAATTTTAGACGCTTAAAAAGGAAATGAATCATAACTTTAAGCATAAATACTCTAATATTCTTTAAAAGGATGATTTACCGCCTTTTGAGTGTGAACCCTCTTTAAATATAGTTTTGGTCACTTTTATATGTTCTATTCGAAAAAATAAAATTCTTTTTTAGAACCCGAATATCAAAATTGACATAGGGTAAATTTTTGGTATTTTTCTGATAAAATTCATTTTTCAATGAATAGTGAAAAATACTTTATTTTAATTCAAAACTACATTTTAATCTTATTCATTTATATGGTTAGACTATCTTTTCAATTGGATTTAAAGTGAAATTAAATTATATTTTTACCTTTTAATCCAATGTTGGTCATTCAAAGAAATTTCACATTGAAATTGAACATAAACAAGTGTCAATCATTTGATTATTATTATTTCTTAAAAACAAGCCTTTTGTTTTTACAGCAAAAAATTATTTTAAATTAATTAATGTAACTTCTATGTTTTAAATTTGTAAAATAGACATCATTTTTGAATTTGGAATATCAAATATAGCTCAGGCTGAATTTTTGGTATTTTTTTGAAAAACATCAATTTTTGATGAATAGTGAAAACACTGAGTAGTATTTTAAAAGACTAAATATTTCATTTAAATAAAATTTTACATCTTCTGTAAATTGAATTTTGAAAATCTAACATACATGGTTGTTATTAGTATGTAAAATGTGGTTCAATAAGATAAAAATAATTTTCAGTGAATAGTAACTTTTGACTTTAATTTGCCGCGGTTAAAGGAAAATAGGGTATTTCAGGGTAGGAATAATATTATAATAATATAAAATTACCTTAACACTTTTCCTAACCTTATTGGTTGAGTACTGCCTGAACAAGAAAATAATTGTGTAAGACTTTTGGCCTTTGAAATCCACTAGATTAAGATAATGACATTAATAACGTTTTTTTATTTAAAAATAAAAATATCATAAACATGATTTTTTTTAATAATTTTTTTTATATTTGGATATATAAGTGATATATTCCACTATAAATATTATTTGTAAATATAAAAATATTTCCTACATCGTGGTATTTTTTTATAATTTTTAGACATCAAATAAAAAAAATTATTTATGACACAATAATGATGCAGTGTTTACCTCAATAATGAATGATTTAAATGAATAAGATTATAAAAATTAAAATAATATCCAAAACCTATAGAATTATTATTGGAAGATTTTATTTCGAACAAGATTCATCTTATCTTCGACTTTAATGAGTTTTGGACCTTTATAAATCAAAAATCATTATATAATAAGATAATATTTTCAAACATTCCTAAGGAGAACATCCTCTGCCATTATGAAATGCACTCACCTCTAACCCATTACTCACACCTCTCAATACCCTTGGCTCATCCAACCACTTCCCAAATAATCTCTCAAGATCTCTCTCTTACATCTAGAATCCTTATCTTATGCAGAAGGCACATCAAGAAATCCTTCAAACCAAAGTGAGTTACCCGATTTAGAGGTAGCATATTCTCTTTAGATATTTTCTTTTATTTTACTTCTCCAACCCCCTAAACTCTTTTTATTTATTCATTTTATAACAACACAAGTATCCTAAAAATACTAGGTAGTTGTTATGATAATTATTTCAACTATACTTACACACACCTCCATCTAATGGGTAAATAACGTACTGTTTCTGTGGACAGCGAACTACTGCCTAATGAAACGATGATTGTTAAAACATATCATACCACCTATTATAGTGTCCATTACAATTGAAATGTATTTATATATGATATATATTATATTTATATTGTCTATATCCTTCTTTATTTTTCATTTAAATCACTCCTTTATGGATTCTATAATGGGAAAATGTGATAATTGCATTTGAGAAAGTGCAGACTACCGCCTCATCGAAGTGATATGACTCATTCATTCCATAAAGTGAATTCATAAAGGATGAAGTTACTGAAATTATATATTATATTATACTGTAATTATAATATATGTATTTATCATTATGTTTTCATTCAATTAAATACGAAATAGAAATGAAAGTAGCATTCAAGCGTACGTACAGCTTACCGTCTCCATAAACGGTGCATTTCATTGTTTATCTCCAAATGTTATGTACTTTTATAAATTCATATATATATACTAGATATATATTATATATATGATAACTGAATCATGAATATTATTCCGATGATAATGGACTTTTTACCACATGAACAACTTGTAATTATAAGAATTTCATTTTTGAATCAAGTACCAAATATCGGCAAAACAACCACTATTAACTTAAATGATAACATAATGTTTAAAACATGGTAATAAGTTATATAAAAGGAATAATAAACATGAAAATTGTTCGTAATAATGTATAAATTATCTTTATTTTATTATTTGGGAGATTAAAGAACGAACGGGTGAAGTCGTACAAGAGGTAAGAGAACTTCTTAACCCAATTTCCATTATTTGGGTTAAGCTTCTATTTCATGATTATTCCATGCTATGATTATGTCATGTCTTGTATTTATAATTTCTTTATGAGTACTTGTATTGAATACACATTATTGTTCTATTTCATTTATAAAATGATCTTTGTAATGGACTTTGTCTCAATATCCTTTCCTTGAGGAATATTTTTATTTATACACGACTTTCTTTTAAACTATGTATAAACACCTTTGAATTTTCATTTCATTAAAAGGGAATATTTTTTCTATGAAGTGTTTTACTAAATGAAAAAAAACAAATGTTTCGTTCTAATGTACGCAGTGACAACAGCCTTTCCTCCACCGTGAGTATTATTTGATATTTGGTATCCTTAACAAGCCATTATGTTTTAAAAAGAAAAATAAATACCATATACACTTTTACATATTTTGGTATTGAAAATGGTTTTGATAATGGATTTGTTGTTTCATTATTTTTAAATGACAAATTGTGATTTAAATAAGGAAATGTAACTTTCCTTAATGTCTTTTTAATGTGGTATTAATATGTTATGGTTCTTGGTAATTTTTATGTATATCGGTGGTTTCGTCTAAAACATAGGGTGGGTGAGCCCGAGATAGCTCTCTAATGCATTGGGTAATGTGATAGAGGTAAATGTCATTATTTTTTCTAAGATATTTAGGGAATACACTATGTTGGGTATTCCCAATGTAACTCCCTATGTGGATGTCAATGCTACATCATAATTATGTTATGGATGCCACACGTTACCTTTATGATTTTTGATTACTATGTGTTGTTCATAAATCTTATGATTTTATGAGGTATGTTAAAAAACTTATGTTTCAATGGACTAGGGTTTTCTTTCATTATTATATAACACTTACTGGGCTTTTTATGCTCATACCATGTTTTGAAATGTTTTTCACATGACTTAAAGTGGAATATGGTCAAGGATGGGATCAAGGAAAAGTCATGTTGTCTAAAACATGGAACTATACATGACTCTTTTTCAAGAGTTTTTATTTTATGAAAAAAATGTAACTAAGATTATTTTATATTATCTTCTAAGAGTATTCTGTTCCTTTTACTTGGGTATTTTTAGGTCATATATCATATTTTTTTCTTCATCATTTTTTATTTGATCATATATTTTTTCAGGGACTCTCTAACATTGTCAGAATTGTTGATAATGATGACTTCTTCTAATAGAGAAAAAATTATCATGATTTCATATGTGTATGATGATGTTATCAAAGACAAAAAATCCAAATTCCACATGAGATAAACCAAAAGGTGTTCAAAATACCACATGATTGTTTCCTTCCAACCCAAATGAGATATTTTAACAGCAAGAAATATTCCTTAGATTTAGAGGGTAGTGTGATGACTAAGAGAAAAAATTCTAAGCATTATGTATGATTTTCATGTATTCGTTTTTAAATATTTTTTTACTACTTCAATCATATTTTTATACTAATTAATGTCATAGTTATTATAATATTTTTTTAATTCAATGTAACAATCCATTCCATCCATAAAAATAACTAATGCGGAAAGAATAATATAACATTAGTTATTAAAATATCTAATTTTAGTGGTTTATTTCCATGTGAGTTACAAAAATAATTAACAAGGTATTCGCATGAGGTTGTACAACATTAGTACATAGACCTCATTTTATCTAACCAATGTGAAACCTTTAATGAAAAAATCAGCCATATTAATATTATTTTTAAAATTGTGTTAAAACATTCAAATAACTAATGTTAAAACGAAGTTATTGAACTATTTTTTCTTCTTAGATGAATGAATAATTTATATGGATCATCACTTAGTAGATGAAATTTTTAGCAATAATTAAACAATAGAGTATGAATAATATTCATTAAACATAAGTCCAAAAATACCGGTTATCTTATGGCTAAAAAATAATCATATTAATTGTAATGTATTGAATGATCTATATATTTTCAGGTTGTAGAAGAACCTATATATCAAGATATATCAAAATAATTGAAAACATATGTATTAAGGATTAGTTCCTCAACATGATTGGTTTGTCCTTAGGTTTAGTTCAAATGTTCTATTGGGTTTAGAAGAATAGTTCATAGGATTGAATCAAACTTACACAATTAGCTTATAACATATGGTGGAGAACCAAAAGGCCAAAAGTGTAAATAAGATTGACTGTCTTTAAATAAGTGTAATAAATAATGGGAAAACATATGGTTTCCTTAACATATAATAAAAACACAGAATCTATAATATTTAATCCTGGGGAAGTAAGAACTTTTGAATAAATAGATCTACTAGTTGGAGGAACAATTAGAAGGTTATGAATGGTATGAGGATAGGATGGTTGTAAAAGGATTTTGACAAAAGGAACGGATTTATTTTAGTCAAATATCCTCTCCAATTTTTAAGAACACATAAATATGGATTATTCTTAAAATGGTTTCATTAATAGTTTTATATCATGAGAAATTGGATGTGAACACAACATTCCTTCATTGTGACTTAGAAGAAGAAAATTTTATGGAGAAACATAAAAGTTTCAAGGATACTATAAAGGTGGATCTTGTGTCAATTCTCAAAAAACAAATTAATTGGATGAAATAGGTAGTCAAAAAATGTAATAAAACATTTTATGAATCTATGAAAGAGAAATGTTTTTTCTGATAAAATATAAATCATATTTTTTACCGCAAGGTGTTTGATGTTTGATATTTTATCATAATTCTCATTTACATGGATGATATGATCATAGAACGTTAAAATATTGAAAAAATAGTCCATATAAAGTGAAATTTGTCTAGAATATTCAATATGAAATATCATTATGTTGAATAAGGGATTTTTGGAATGTGGACAATATTTGACTGGAAGATGAAAATTGTAATGTTATCTTAATATTACTATATTTATGTTCAACCCATTGGTATTGTGTTCTGTTTTATTCATTAATAAATGATGTTAATATGTGTTTGTTGACACCGAAAAAAGCCCATAACTCTCAGAGGAAGTTTCGAAATGACGAAGCGAAGTCATATTCGGAGTCAGAGGCCCGATCCGAAGGCCCGGGAAGTGGTGCGTGAAATAAAGGAGGATCCATGCGAAAAAACGTTCTGGGTGTGAAGTACTCCTGGGATTCGCAGAATTGGGCCAGTGAGGCAAGAAATAATTGCGCTCCCCGGTTCTCCGCGGCGAGATTTTTCGCGCAAGCGGTTCCCGGCGCGGAAAACTTCGTGTGCCGCCTGTATTCCGCACCGGAGGTCGCCTATAAATATAAGGTGACCCCGAACGGTTTGGGGGTTGGGGAATCCGAAGCGACTCTCATGCGCGAAATTCGGCTCCCCTCGCGTGAAAGATGACATCCAAGTAATACCGAATTCCGTGCAACGTTGCCCCGGAGTTCACCTTTGCACGCAACTCCACTGGCTTCAGTGAATTTGCCCCTTCCCCCAGTTTCCCCACTTGCGCGCAATCCGTGGTCCATGCGCGCAATCCCCTGCCTTGCGCGCAAAACCTTGCGTGTAATTCCCTCTTCGCGCGCAATTCCATTACTCCAATTGCGCGCCGTCCTGGTGTTTTTCGCGCGAGTCGTCCCTTTTGCGCGCAAAGCCTAGGACCCCTCACCTTGACTCCCCTTGGCTGCCCCTTGCACCGGCACCTGATGTCTCCCCTACCGGGCATGCGCGCCATGCATTGTTTTCCCGCACGGCCTTCCAGGCTCATGCGAAGTAACCTCAAGGTCCCTTGGGCCGTGTTTCCCATTGCGTTGCTTTGCCTTATGCTTCTCCGCATAGGTACGCTAACGGCTATTGCTTCTTCGCATAGCCACACTAACGTGGACCCCCAAGTGGTTTGCCCTGTGGCCCCCTTCACTATGACCTTGCTGATGCCTTCCCTTCCACAAGGGGTAGAGGGCGTTGGGCATGTAAGCCCTAGGGGTGTGGAGAAAACCCTCCTCGTCCAAGCTGTAGGACGTTAAACTGCTAAGCACCTCGTCCTTAACACAAGACATTAAACTATGGTCCGACCCCGTGCTTCGCATGCAGGGTCCCCCCAGCTAGGACATTTTTTACGCCCACTCGTCTCCACGGTAATGGACTCTTCCTCACATGAAATTAGATCCTCCTTGTCGGAGCGGCGTTTGTCCGCGGGGGAAGGGCTGCCTCAGAGCATAAGCCCCTAGCCTTTCTTGCGGATGACTGCACCTGTGCATCTCCGTACTTCCCCCATCCAAGGACAGTGGAGTACTTTCCCACTGCGCTTTGTCGCACCACGGGCCTCCACCCTAGAGTAATCCCCGACCCCAAGGGCCACTAACCACGCGTAAGCCCCCGTTTCCTCTTTGGGCCGCTCAACGCGTAATCCCCATTCCGCTTCTCACAGACACACCCTTTGAGACGTTATCGTCTGGTCCCTGGTGCCTCTTGTTCCCCACACCGAGCATGACTCATGTGGGCTTAGAGTGCACACTGACCATGACATCCTCTTATGGGCCGCCCCAGAGCGTAAGCCCCCTCCCAGCGAACTACGTGGACTTTGATCCATGATAATGCATGGTACGTAGGAAGCCTCCACGATGTTCAATCCCACCACCCGGTCATCCCGACCTCTCCATGTCGGTTCCCCGACCACCTTGGGCTACCTCAGAGCATAAGCCCCAAATATTCCGTCCCGCGTGACGTTAAACCGTATTCCGTCCCGTGTGATGTTAAACCGTATTCTCATCCCGCATGACAATAAAATGTATCCCGTCCCGCATGACGTTAAAATGTATCACGTCCCGCATGACATTAAACTGTATTCTGTCCCGCATGACGTTAAGCTGCATCCCCCCTCTTGGGGCATCTCAGAACGTTAGCCCCATGTTTCACTCCACCATCCATCCTGATCCTTACCCGGGCCGCCACATCCCTGTGAGATCATGCCACCCTTTCCCACTCCATGATATATGGGAAGCCGCCCACGTGCTGGCCCCAACATCGGTGTTCCCCCTAGGGATCTTTCAACCCGATCCATCTCTGCAAGACGTTAAACTCGCGACATACCCTGTGTTAAACATTGGAAGCTGAGGAAAACCTCAGATGGTACACATTCCCAACATTCGATGTGGGATGCCTCGGGCTTACGCGCCCTCGAGAAGCCATGTGATGAGGGACCAAAGACAGACATGCCGACAACGCCCCAACGTGACCATTCTCCTCACTGCATGTTGCTATCCCGACAAGACCCCTTGGAGCGTCTTGACGGAAGCAGCGTAATTAACTGGCGTCCATGTAGATATGGCACCATGAATGAGCTTCACGAACCCGTCTGAAATCCTTGAGGGAGACCTAGACTAGGTAATGAGCTCCGAGGAGGAATCCACGGAAGGAAGAACCGACATCCCATCATCCCGGTTTCGATCAAGGAGTAGACGTACCTGAACAAGGAACGGATGCCGCCCGCCTTTGGAAAGTGGGAATGCGGGGCAACAAGCAGCCCCCCCCCCCCCCAGGCGGATGGACGCGTGCGCCCCGGCGAAAGCATCGGAAACAGAAAATGGTGAACCCGACATGAAGCTCTTCTCCTCAACACGGGGAATGGTAGCCGTTGGAGCAACGGAACAATAGCATGTCACCAGGTCTGGGTAACCCTCACCGGGACGTGAACCCGCCAGGGGTCGAGGCCGTCAGGACGTTGACTACTCCATTCTGTGACGTCGTCAGCATGGATCCCTCTCGCCGACCATGGAAGACGGAATGACGTTGGGCCTTGGTTGTTGATCTCCTTTCATATTGATACTAATGGGTTCATCTCCCTGCTTCCAGGAATCAGATCACTGCATTCGGAGCTCGATCGCCACCTGCCCACTGGCGCAGGGGCAGGGGCATTACCGACGCGGCTACCCCGCGCGGTCCCACCTATTCGGCGGTCGCTTCGGCTTCGACCGTCGTAGCAGCCAGGCGCTTGTGCCCCCTCTCCCCGTCAGAAATCATCCAATGGAGGGTGATCAATAACCTGGTCTGTAGGTATGACGAGGAAGGGGTAATCCCCACCAGGGGCATGACCCGCTTGGATCTAGAGGCGGCCGCGCCTCACCACCATCGCCACCCTCGAGGGCCGCGCAGGGAGCCGCCACTCCCCACGCCGACGTTCAACCGCTTCGGGAGCCTATCCCCAGAGCGCTTTGACACATCCCTCCCCTACACCAATGAGGTGGGGGATGTCCGGGTCCACCCGATCGGCGATCCATCATAGGGGTTAACGGCAAGAACCCCCGCCAGCCCGCCTTGACGTCGTTGCCCGACTCCCCGGGCCGAGGAGCAGGCAATCTTCATGCATGCACCGCCGGATCCGGCCCATCTGACTTGACGCCAGTGTCGGGCGCGAGTGGCGGATAATGCCCGTCCTGGGGCACCAGCATCAGCAGCCATTGTGGCCCCATCCACTGCTGACTTCTATTCCCAGATCCCTACGCATGTTGAGCAGGGGAAGCCGCGTGCCCGACTGGGATCAAAACCCCGACCGCCCTGCAGGCAGGTTGGGTCAAATCTCCCGGTCACGGACACTGGCAATGGCCACTGCGGACCAATCCGTGGTAGTGCCGCTCACCATGAAGGCTCATTTCGTGCCACCGATCTAGGAAGCCGACAGCTTCTTCGCGACGGCTATGATCCGGGTACGACTCCTTCCTGCACCCACTGCATGGGGTATGAGGCCACTCCCCCTACCACCGGTCGCGAGCATGGAGCCGCTGTGTATCCAGTCGCTCACTCACATGGAGGTCCTCCCCATGTCCCTTTCAACATCTGTCCCGATGCTGCTCGCACCCCAGCCTTCGGTCCCCTCTGCCCCAGCTCTATTGTGGCCAGGGGACCCCATGACGGAATTCGTCCTTATCTTGAGGAGCTACCCAGGGGAAGGAAGGTCGGGCGTCGTCGACATAGGAGGAATGTCAGGGGAGTCCGGATGGGAATCAGACCAGTCCATTTCTCGGATTCTGAGGTAGAGTATGACTCGACGATAGAACCTCCCCCCCAACCTTTCCAGTTGAGGGCAGGGATGGGGACGCAGCGCGTCAGTCTCGTACTCCCCGAATGAGAGATCCGTATGATTCCATCCTCCCTTTGAATTTATATCCAGGAGGACGAGTATTTGGCGTACCGCCAGGGATCAAACCCGCAGTTTCTGCTGATCTCCTCGGAAGCACCTCCTGCCCCTGTTGGGGAGGGTGAGGAGCATATCTGGGGACCGATGGAAGGATCGCGAGATGACACACCCCCGGAGAGCACCGACGTTGTGACAGGAGGCCCATCCACCGGCCCATCCTATCGCGACGTGGCAGCTAGGGCACTGCAACCCCGAGAGGATGACCCAGGGATCGGCGGCCAATCGGCCTGTTCGCCGTATTCCCCGCGCGGCCAGCCCACCGCCCTAATGGGCTGGCTCAGCGACATTGCCAATTCCTCGACTTTCCTCGGTGGACGAGAAAGGGCGGCAAGTTCCGGACCCCGATCCAGAGCCGTGGAGCTTCTAGACCGTTCTTGCAGCGGGCCACTTCCCTGAGAAGTTTTGGCCAGTCGCAGAATCGGGTTTTGATGTGCCAGAGTCACTCACCCCAGGAGAGTTTGAATGCTTCTGCCTAATTATTCAGCTGACTCACTCCCGCCTCCGTTGGCAGCTAGCGCCTTATCCCTGGAGCCAAGCGCATCTCGAGGATATTGGTGAGCAGTGCCGCCGGGTTGACCTAGCAGCACTCCCCACGGTCCGGAACCCCGAGTCGTTGGGCCTCCACGAGGCCCTTCATCAACAGTGCGTCCAGAGTTTTCAAGAACTCTACAGAGTTATTGAGGAGGCCACCCCCCCCCCCCCCCACGTGCACGTCCGTGGGTGGGGGCAGTACACTGCTCTCCTCTTCTGTGCGATCCGCTGGCAGCCCGATCCATTAGGCGGCCCTCATGGAACGTTGCCAAGGGCAGTCACTGTCAACATGGATGAACCTTCAGATGAGGGAAACGTTGTGGAGCCCCTCAATGGGGACTCACCCCCCGAGGACAGTCTGCTACTGGACCCATCTTGGAGGATTACTCGCCAATAGAGGAGCCTCTTAGGCCTTCCTGTACCCACGGAGGCACTGGCGCTGAGCCGAAACATCGGCAAGGGTAAAGAGCCCGTTGGGTCTGTCAAAATAGCCGACCCATCTGCCTCAGTGCAGAAGGAAGAGGAAGATCCCGAGAAGGCCACGCTGCGCCAATAGCTAGCCGAGAAAAAGAGGCTGGTTGATGAGCTCCTGGCCGAACGCATTGCAGAGCGGCGGCCTGTCTACGGCAACCCTAGAATAGGACAGCAGGGGCAGGAGCATCTACCCTTTGCTGAGATCCCCCCGGGCAACCGTGACCGTGTTGTGTTATCCGACAGGGGAAACACCGGAGACCATGGCAAGAGGGCGCGATATGTTTCGTCGAACCCTCCCGAGCAGTGAGGCAACCTGGGAGACCTTGCTCAGTTTCCTCCCGCCGCTCCGAGAGTCGCTCTCCCAGCTGCCCCCGAGCCATTGAGCACGACTATCGTATCGAAGAGCCTTGCAATGCGCTTGTGGTTAGAGATCCCCATCAGGACATGAATCCGCATCCGGATGATCTGATGGAAGTACTCATCGCTCGCTTGGAGGCCCTGGAAACTCGGCAGGTGGCGATCCCACCGGATGGCAAGCCGTACCCCGCATGGGTGGCTGACATGCCGGCCCCACCGAGATTTCGGAACCCCACTTTTTCCCCCTTTAACGGCACCAGAGACCCTCCACAAGACTTGGACCACTTTAACTCGAGGTGCGGGCCTATGTTGGGGACCCCGGCGCAGTAGGAGGCTGCCAAGCTCCGGTACTTCGTTCAGACACTGGAAGGACTAGCGTTCGTTTGGTACAGCCAGCTCCCCGTGGGATCAGTGACTAGCTGGGAGGACCTTCACCGACAATTCCTCTACCAGTTCAGTTCCACAACCCGGAAGACGAACATTGGAGACCTCTTCAAGTGCAAGCAAAGGCCCGACGAACGAGTCGCAGACTTCGTCGCTCGGTGGAAGGGGCTCACGTATTCCCTTGACATGCCACTGACTCATGAGAAATTACTGACGATGTGTGTGGGGAATGTCAAGGCGGAGTTGGTTCCTTCCCTGATCATTCAGAACTACCCTGGAGGGTTCCGAGACCTCTCGGACAAGGCTCAGCGCCTCGAAGAAGCCCTGCAACAGGCCAGTCAAGCACGCCCACTGCCTCCTGTGATCTCTGCAATGAGAGCTGCCAGAGCCGAGCCCGCTACTGTGGCACAGATAGAGGCCCCCAGACAGCTAGAGTTGCTGCTGGTGAGGCCAGCTCAGCAGGCTCATAGGGGTCCACCCCCACAGCCTCCGTCCCAGCAGTGACCGCCTCAAAATCGGCAGGTGCCTCCGCGTAACGTAACGCCACCACCTAGGCGAGGTAATCTGGCTCCGCCTCCTAGGCCTGCTCCTCCGGCCCCTGGACATGGTCAGCCCCCAATATTCCCCTTTCCAGGTAGAAGGAATCCGGCTTACTCATTTGGCGAGGCCCAAGTCCCCGGTTATTTCCGTGGCGCCTTGGAGTAGAGGATCGTGCGGTTGCCAGAGTGTCGGAATCCAGAAGAGGCGTGTCTCATGGATCGCCCTAACTACTGCCCTTATCACCGGTTCCTGGGACACACCATCCAGCAATGCTATGTGTTCAAGGACTGGATCCAAGACCATATTGACAACAACATATTCAGGTTGGTCCCAGCCCCGGCACAGGTGGAAGGTGTCTTCGTGGGATCATATGGCAGTAGTGACGACAGGGATGGGTGGGAACGGGTTTCCGACCGTGGGTCCCAGAAGTATAACGACTGGATGCCCGGAAGGATGGTCGCCCGTGCCCATGGCATCATCTGTGCCCGCCTGGACTAGCCAGAGCCCTCGGAATCTCTGAGCGCAGCTTCGGCATTGTCGTCTTAGCCTATGTCTTCCCAGAAGAGCAGGCGGCGGCGCAAGAAGAAAAAACATGCCCTGCCATTACCGTCATCTTCCCGCACGCTTAGCGATTTCATGCCCCCAGAAATGGGGATCCCTCAGAGACCCCGTCCGGTAATGGATGACTCCTCGACCGAGAGCCCGGGGTACACTTCGATTAACACCGTAGAGTTGGTAAATCCCTTTGTGGCTCCAGATGACGAGGAGCGCCGGGTGAATCTCCCTGAGAGCCCGGGGTACGCTTCGGTTAACACCGCAGAGTTGGTAAATCCCTTTGTGGCTCCCGACGATGAGGAGCGCCGGGTGAATCTCCCTAAGAGCCCAGGGTATGCTTCGGTTAACACCGTAGAGTTGGTAAATCCCTTTGTGGCTCCCGACGACGAGGGGCACCGGGTGGATCTCCCTGAGAGCCCGGGGTACACTTCGGTTAACACCATAGAGTTGGTAAATCCCATTGTGGCTCCCAACGACGAGGAGCGCTGGGTACATCTCCATGAGAGCCTGGGGTACGCTTCGGTTAACACCGTAGAGTTGGTAAATCCCTTTGTGGCTCTCAACGACGAGGAGCGCGGGGTGGACCTCCCCGAGAGCCCGGGGTACGCTTCGGTTAATACCGTAGAGTTGGTAAATCCCTTTGTGGCTCCCGAAAAAAAGGAGCGCCGGGTGAATCTCACTGAGAGCCCGCGGTACGCTTCGGTTAACACCGTAGAGTTGGTAAATCCCTTTGTGGATCCTGACGACGAGGAGCGCCGGGTGAATCTCCCTGAGAGCCCGGGGTACGCTTTGGTTAACACCGTAGAGTTGGTAAATCCCTTTGTGGCTCCGGACGATGAGGAGCACCGGGTGGATCTCCTTGAGAGCCCGGGGTACGCTTCGGTTAACACCGTAGAGTTGGTAAATCCCTTTGTGGCTCCCGACGACGAGGAGCGCCGGGTGGATCTCCCTGAGAGCCCGGGGTACACTTCGGTTAACACCGTAGAGTCGGTAAATCATTTTGTGGCTCCCGACGACGTGGAGCGTCGGGTGGATCTCCCTGAGAGCCCGGGGTAAGCTTTGGTTAACACCGTAGAGTTGGTAAATCCCTTTGTGGCTCCCGATGACGTGGAGCGCCAGGTGAACCTCCCCAATGTCCCCACCCGTCGCCAAAGTCGACGGAGCCGTGGCAACGTGAATCGTTGGGGCACGGCAGTTGTCACCTCCAGTCAGGCCGTGCACGCTACCGAGACCAGGCATCAGGGCCGGTACAGAGAGTATCACTCGCGGCTCCCCCAACCGGTGACAACAGGTTCCCTTCCACCACCGTTTGTGTTGCTGGATCGGGCGGAATCACCTTGCCCGCGTCGCAACCAGCCCAGCCCTGCCACTGTCCGACATTGGCCTTCCGGTCCTAGCATGGCTGCCACCTCCCGGGCTTCAGCTGGTGAATAGCGGGACGTGCCTAGTACCAGTCAGTCACCGGTCCCGTCAGCAGGGCCTGTCATGCCCCCAACCGCAGAGCGACCTCTTGTAAGAAGAAGCTGGCGTTTGGCGTGAAAGTATGATGTCCTGAAGCATCTGGCCGACATTCCAGCGAGGCTTTCCATCCTTGAGGCCCTCTGCCTGTCTTCTGAAATGCGTGAGGCGCTCGCCAAGGCTCTAAGGAGCACCCTCTAGTTTGAAACGGAGGTAGCGGCCGCAGAATCCTTCCACACTGAGGTGATTGAGAACGTAGAATGTCAGGCGGTTATCTCATTCTCCGGTGAAGATGAAGACCCTCCCATACAGGGGCACATCCGCCCACTGTACATCACCGTCCAGTTCAATAGCATGGAGGTCTGTCGCTGTCTTGTCAACACGGGTTCTGGGATTAACTTGATCCCAACTCGGACACTGCGAAAACTGGGTTGTTCGAGGATGATTTAACTCCCTCCGACCTCAGAATACAGGGGTATGATAGGACCGAGCAATCTCCACTCGGCAAGATTCGTCTGAAGACCCAGTTCGGCGGCTTGATTTCCAATACTGAATTCATGGTTGTCTCTCCGGACACTGCCTATAACGCGTTTATGGGCAGGCCGTGGCTCCATCTTCACGCAGTGGTTCCCTCATCATACCATCAGTGCCTCAAATACTCCCTTAAGGGTCGAGTGGGTGTGCTCTAAGGAGATGCGACCCCCTTTTCCTCTTGTGAATCTCATTACCTGAACGCTGACTATTACAAGAGCAAGGACAAGCAGATCCTAGCAGGTGAGGTTGAGCCTGCCGCTGTCGCGAGTGATCCCTAGACAGGTGTGGATGATGCATATGTCTTCCCAATCCATCGTTTGGAGGCCACGACTCCCGATATGGGAGAGTGCTTTGTTTTCTCGGGTACCAGAGGAATGCATATTTACGGGTCTAAGCGACGGCAGGAAATCACCTCGTACTCTTACACCAACCAGGTCTGGGTGATCCCCGAGCCTCCTACCCACGTACGATATCGGGACGTTGGGCTTATGGAAACGACAGTACATCATACGTGCCTGTTTTTCCGAGCCGGGATCGACGGGCTCAAGCCAACGCGACACCACTAATTCGATGTCGTAAAGCATGGCCCCTTGGGCCGAAGGCCGGATGGGATTAGATCAATCGCCTTTGTCGCTACGGTCTCCGCGGTGCATGAGTCTCCCGTCGTGACGACCTCTGCCGCCCAAGCCGGTGCTAGCTCCCCATCAGGGTCGAGCAGCCCCGTAACGTCTCCCCCCGTGGACGATCCATCCCCAAGTGGAGAAGAATACATGGAAGATGGTCCTCCTGACTTTCAGGAGGGCGTCTCTGCCACGGTCGACGAGCTCGTACAGGTGAACCTCGGTAATGAGGCGGACCTGAGACCCACATTGGTCAGTGCCGCTATGCCTCCCGAGGAGCGGAAACGGTACATAAACTTCCTCAGAAAGCATCATGATGTGTTTGCCTGGAATTATGACGAGATGCTGGGACTAGATCCCCAGGTAGCCGTCCACCGCCTTTGCCTCCCAGCAAACCATCGCGGGTTCAAGCAGCCTCCCTGAAAAATGCACCCCTTTCACAGTGCCATGGTTGAGGCCGAAGTGGATAAGATCATTAAGGCCAAATTCGTTAGGGAAGTCCAGTACCCCAGGTGGCTAGCCAAAATTGTGCCCGTCAGGAAGAAGAACGGGCAGATCAGGGTCTGCATCGACTTCCGCGATCTTAATCGCCACTGTCCGAAGGATGACTTTCCCCTTCCCGTGACACAGTTGTTGATCGACGCAACGGCCGAGTTCCAAGCCCTCTCCATCATGGATGCGTACTTCGGGTATAACCAGATCCAGATGTCCCCCGAGGATGAAGAGTTCACTACCTTCTGGGCCCCCTAGGGCACTTTCTGCTATCGGGTTATGCCCTTCGGCCTGAAGAACGCGGGTGCCACCAATCAACGGGCTATGCACCGCATATTCAAGCCGATCCTCGGGACGCTGGTGGAGAGCTATGTAGATGAACTGGTGGTTAAATCTCATCAGCGCCAGGACCATCTCAAAGACCTTGAGAAATTTTTCGGTTTGCTCCGTTCTCGTCACTTGAAGATGAACCCATTGAAGTGTGCCTTCGAGGTCACCTCCAGAATGTTTCTTGGATTCATCGTCAGGTATCGAGGTATCGAGATCGACCCTGAGAAGATCAAGGCCATCAGTAAGATGCCTCCCCTGAGTAATATTCGGGAGCTTCGAGGCCTCCAAGGCCACTTAGCCTATATACGCCGATTCGTTGCGAATCTGGCCGGCAAGTGTAATCCCTTTTCTCGTCTCATGAAGAAAGCCGCTGCCTATGGGTGTGATGAAGAGTGCCAAACCGCTTTGGAGGAAATCTAGTAGTATCTGAATCAACCTCCGGTCCTGATGCCACCCGTTCCCGAAAAACCGCTGGTCCTTTACGTGACCGCCCTGGAGCGATCCCTCGGCGCCCTTCTCGCCCAGAAGAACAACAAGGGAACGGAGAATAGCCTCTACTACCTCAGCTGCATGCTCCTCAATGCGGAATTTAGATACTCTCCCATCGAGAAGAGTTTCCTGGCACTTGTATTTGCTGTACCGAAATTGAGGCAATACTTGCATCACCACGAGGTACAGCTAGTTTCTTGGGTAGACCCGTTGAAATACATCTTGAGTCGGCCTATGTGGACCGGCCGATTGGCACGCTGGGCGGTGATCCTCCTGCAGTTCGACATTAGGTTCGTACCTCGGAAGGCCATCAAAGGACAGGCGTTGGGAGATTTCTTAGTTGCTCATCCAACCTCTGCGGACCAGCCACTGGATTTGGGCTTTCCTGATGAGGCAATCCTCTCAGTCGATCACGCCACCCCATGCTGGCAGATTCACTTTGATGGCGCCTCCCGAAGCCCTACCGATAGAAGGCTCAATGATCCTAGGCATAACATAGTGGGCATGGGTATCGTCTTCATCACCCCGGGGCAATCCATTCTTCCATATTCTTTCTTATTGTCAGAAGGTTTCACCAACAATGAGGAAGAATATCATGCCCTCATCACCGACCTCAAGTTGGCTCTGGAGGTTGACGTACCCCACCTGTGTGTGAAAGGGGACTCTAAGCTAGTCATCAAGCAGTTTAACGGTGACTACGCTGTCAGGAAGCCAGAACTCATGTCGTTGCTGGAGTGCACCCTCCATCTAATGGCTAAGTTCCCATCTCAACCAGATGTCGTTCATGTTCCCCGGTCGCAGAATAGTCGAGCAGATGCTTTGGCCAGCCTGGCCGCATCACTCGCGGAGCCCGAACAGGATGGCCTAATCATCCGCGTGGCGCACCGAAGATTCATTGCTCCTGTTATCCCGGAGGGCGGTCATGGCCCGCGAGTGAACCAACTCACCGCTGGTGCCCCCGCGTCAGGACCCCCAGGGGTTCCAGGCGTGGTGATCGAGATAGTTCCTGACTGAAGGACACCTCTGGTTGAATATCTCCTGCACGACAATCTTCCAATGGACCGAGCAGAGAGGGAACGAATCTGGCGCCGCGCGCCGCAGTTCACCCTTCAAAGCGGTCCCAGTCGTGAGCATCTCCTTTACAAGCGTGGGTATGATGGTGTTATCCTCCATTGTCTTCAAGGAGTTGAGATCCCACAGGTCATACAGGAAGTGCACGCTGGTTCCTATGGCGCCCACCAGGCCGGGTCGAAGTTGTCCCACCAGATTCAGAGACTGGGATACTTCTGGCCCTCCATGATCCACGACTGCATCGAGTACGCCTAGAGGTGTCATGTGTGCCAAGTTCATGCTAACATTGTTCATCGGCCACTGGAGCCTCTCCATACTACTAAGTATTCTTGTCCCTTTGCAGTCTGGGGGTTGGATGTCGTAGGGCCCTACCCGCCGGCGATGGCCCGCCAGTGCCAGTTCATCTTAACCGCCACGGATTTCTTCTCAAAGTGGGCAGAGGCAGCCCCACTTATGGAAGTCAAGGCTAGTTCTATCGCCGACTTCGTGAGTTCCAATATCATTCACCGGTTTGGAGTACCTCACGCTATCCTCACAGATAACGGAACAAACTTACGAGCAGTCGAGCTGAAGAGATTGTACGCCAAATACAACATTCGCTCTAACCATACCTCCCACTATCTTGCGCAGGTGAATGGGAATATTAAGGCATTTAAAAAAACCCTCTCTAACATTCTACAAAAAATGGTTGGTCAGAACAAGAAAAGTTGGCCGGACAAGCTCCCCAACGCCCTCTGGGCATATAGGATGACGACTCGCAATTCCACCCAGGTGACTCCGTATTCCCTGGTATACGGAGCTGAGGCCGTACTTCCCATCGAGGTCCAACTGCCCTCATTGTGCACTGTGGTCTACGACCAGCAAGCGCCGGACAGAGTTGTCAAGATCCGTCTAGCCGAATTGGAAGCGTTAGACAAAAATCGGCTTCGCGCTTTACATAACCTGGAAAGGAATCAGAGCAGGATGGCTCAAGCTTTCGATAAGAAGGTTCGCCTCTGCTTCTTCCTGCAAGGTGACCTGGTGTTGGCTCTCAGAGCGCCAATGATTCCCGGAAGGAAACCACCCAAGTTGGAACCCAAGTGGGAGGGACCTTTTATTCTCCATAAGGTCTATCCCAATGGTCCGTATTCCCTGGTGACTATGGATGGTGAGGGTATCACTCCTCCCACCAATTCCAGGTTTCTCAAGAAGTACTTTTCCTAAACTGTATGGTCCTGCATGACCTTAAACTGTATGGTCCTGCATGACCTTAAACTGTATGGTCCGGCAAGACCTTAAACTGTACGGTCCAGCATGAACTTAAACTGTATGGTCCCGCGTGACCTTAAACTGTATGGTCCTGCATGACCTTAAACTGTATGGTCCAGCATGACCTTAAACTTTATGGTCCTGGATGACCTTAAACTGTAGGGTCCTGCATGACCTTAAACTGTACGGTCCAACATGACCTTAAACTGCACTTTGCCCTACATTTGGGCCCTACGGTCCAGCATGACCTTAAACTGTACGGTCCAGCACGACCTTAAACTACACTCTGCCCTGCATCTGGGCACCATGGTCCAAGCTCTAAGACCTAAAACTAGGATCCTCTCTTGGTTCTTCCCTGTTCATGGTCCGAGCTCTAAGACCTAAAACTAAGATCTATATTTCGTCCAACATGGCGTTAAACTGTATTTCAAGAACTACGTATGGCTTGATTCTCATCCTAATGAGATACATAAGACCGCCCGGACATTTCGTATCGGGTCCAGCCCAGGAGTGACAAAACTCCGCCCGTTCTTTTCACGGTCCGAGCTCTATGACCTAAAACTAAGACCTACATTTCGTCCAACATGACGTTAAACTGTATTTCCAGAACTACGTCTAGCTTGATTCCCATACTAATGGGATACGTAGGAATTCCCAGAACCTTTGTCTTTGTGTTCAGCTTGAGGTCCGCTGTTACGTCTGTTTCGCCTTTGGGAATTCGATCACAGGGTCACGTGGTGTGGTGTGAGAGTATATCCCCATTCACGTCGGGTTTGCGATAGCTGCACCCCGTGCACCCTGTCCTCAGGGTTGAGCCCTCCTATGTCCAATGGAATTTATAGGCGCATATCAAGAACTAAGTGGGTCTTGATTCCCATCCTTATGGGATACGTAGGACCGCCTGAACACCTAGATGTCAGGTCCAGCCCCATCTCTTAGGAGATCCCACGATCTCCCGGTGCCCAGGGTGTTTGGCATTACGCCCCCTATTTTTCCTAGGGATCTTCCATCTCTTGGCCGCTCTCGGACTGAGCCCTCTGACCCTTTCCAGTGGTCTGCTGATATGCTCAAGGAACTCTGGTCTAGAACTTGGAGTGCCAGATTTGACTTAGGCAAGTTACATCCACTTTCCAAGCTTCATGTTCCCCTTCATTCGGGCCCCCGTCATCCTTCATACCCAGAGGGACCCCCAATAACGGCCTGGATACAACGCCCAAGGGCTCTCCTACCATCATGGTCCAATGACCCCGAGGGTTTCAGACAACAAATTGATACAAATCCCGCGTTGGGAACATGGTCAGCGGTTGATGCTCATTTGTTTGTCCCCATGGCTAACATGACAGGATGTTGTGTTGTGAACATGTTCAACAGTAATCCTCAGTCGTCACGCCAGTTCCCCAGGCCCTGAATGTTGGTGGCATGGTTCATGTCATGTTCCGGCCCGCCGTGTCAAGGTGGAATCTCGACACTCCTTGTACTAACCCTCAGTACACCCCCGCACATCAGATAGACCGAGCTGTGTAACGGTGTCTCTCGGGGTTCCCACGATCTGAGTGCTAGAGTATGTGCTTGGGTCTCTTCTTTACGGGTTGCGTGCAGCTTGACCTTCATCCCCTTGGGGAGTGAGGAGTCGCCTAGACGTTGCGTTTCGGGCCCAGCATAGCTGGGAGCTAGCATCTCCTTCCCCTCACTGATTGTTGAACCCTCGTAGGCCCCTTTGCCCGAGGCTCCTCTCTCGGTTGGTCCAAACCATATGACCTTAAACTGTGTTGTTGGTCCAAACCATAGGACCTTAAACTGTGTTGTTGGTCCAAACCATAGGACCTTAAACTGTGTTATTAGTCTAAACCATATGACCTTAAACTGTGTTGTTGGTCCAAACCACATGACCTTAAACTGTGATGTTGGTCCAAACCATATGACCTTAAACTGTGTTGTTGGTCCAAACCATATGACCTTAAACTGTGTTTTTGGTCCAAACCATACGACCTTAAACTGTGTTGTTGGTCCAAACCATATAACCTTAAACTGTGGTGTTGGTCCAAACCATATGACCTTAAACTGTGCTGTTGGTCCAAACCATATGACCTTAAACTGTGTGTTGGTCCAAACCATACGACCTTAAACTGTGTTGTTGGTCCAAACCAGACGACCTTAGACTGTGTTGTTGGTCCTATCACATGACCCTAAACTGTGACATTATCTTCCTGGCCGCACGATGAAAAACGGAACTGCATTGTGGTGACCTCGTTGTAGAGGACATCACGTTGGGTTTTGGTTTTATGCCATGCCATTTGTCAACGCCTATCACGGCTTGATGCTTTTGGCGACACCATGGTCTGCTACTCTGGGTCTGTCGCTTCACAACAAAAAAACCACTCACCTTAAAGGACAAACAAGATTTATCAAATGCCGCTTCTTTTAGTGAAAGGGCCACGCCCGCACTCCCCTTTTCCCTAGGCACTGGTATCTTACCATGTCATTTTCAGAACTATGTATGGCTTGATTCTCATCCTTATGAGATATGTAGGAACGCCTGGGGCACTTCCCTGCGGGTCTAGCCTACCTCCGTGTTCGGTCCCTTGACTCGAGCGTTTCCCCAGAGAGCACATGTTGAGTAGGGCTTAGGTCCTCCTTCACGTCGGGTTTTGTAACCGCCTGTCCATGTGTCTGTTTCTCCCCCTTTCCTTATGGCCCGAGCTCTAAGACCTAAAACTAAGATCCTTACAGTCCGATCTCTAAGACCTAAAACTATGATCCTTATGGTCCGAGCTCTAAGACCTAAAACTAAGATCCTTACGGTCCGAGCTCTAAGACCTAAAACTAAGATCCTTATGGTCAGAGCTCTAAGACCTAAAACTAAGATCTATATTTCGTCCCGCATGACGTTAAACTGTATTTCGTCCCGCATGACGTTAAACTGTATTTTCAGAACTATGTGTGGCTTGATTCTCATCCTTTTGAGATACGTAGGACCTCCTAGAGGTTTCGTCTTGGGTCCAGCCCTAGGGATTAGAAAACCCCTTCCTTCTTTACTGTCTTCCCATCGTCCCGACTTCATGAGAAGCGGTGTAATCGGGATATCTACCCCGAGCATGTTCGGGATTCCCCATGGTAATAATGGGAAGCAGTAGTTCTCTCGCCAAAGAGGTCCTGCCTAGAAATTGGGATGACCCGTGATCAAGTCGGTATGTCCACCTAATGCGCCTTCGCCATGGTGGCTCAATATCGAGAGTGTTAGACTCTGTTCGAACAAGCCACCACTCCACCTCCCGTGCTTTGCGTTCCCACTTGTTCGAACCCTCATTTCCTTTCGTGTTTGACGGGACCCCCTAACAGTATGGATGCTCGACCAATGGTCCGCCTAATGTCCTGGGCCAACATTCTGGAGAACTGGTTATGTTTGACGGGACCCCCTAACAGTATGGATGCTCGACCTATGGTCCACCTACTGTCCTGGGCCAACGTTCTGAAAAACTGACCAACGATATTTGAGTTAGGCCCCGTGTTGTGAACATGGTCAGCGGTCAGCCCTCATTTATTGTCCTCCCATTCTGGGCCAACGTGATATGGATGCTATGTTTCCACCACGATTGATAGTTATCCTCCATGGTTGTGCCCCACTGGGTTCTGAATTTGGGCAGCGTGATGCACCCTTTCTCTCCATCCCCCTGTGTTCAGATGGATTTCAATGCCCCCGGCATTGCCCCGCTCGTGTGTTAAGGCACATTGAGAAGTCGACACATCAATCGGCCCGAGGTCTCTTCAAAAGTCCAGGCCCGATTTTGGATGCCTGAAGCTTGGTCAATGCCCCACAGTTGAACGAAATGATGGTACGAGCATCTCTTTCTTCTCGCGTTGGGCACGTCCCGCAGGAGCCTAGGGGTGAGTTGTTATTCTTTTCGAAACTATGGTTGAGCGCATTAAACCAAGGGTAAAAAAGAGTGGATTTGGCCATATATTGGATTGAGACAATGAGCAGTACAAGCAAAAAGTTCATGAGATGGAAAAAACAAAGCTCTCAGGGTTTAGCGTGCTGAAGTGATCTTTCCAGCGCTGCTACCCTCTGGCTGGTAGCCTCCAGGGCCACTTTTCGCTCTTCGAAGACTCTCTCCTCATCGGCCACCACAGAGCACAGCTCATCAGCTCTAGCTTGTGCCTATGCCCGCTCGCTTCGAAGCACGGTCATCTGGTGACTCGCATCCACCAGTTGTTCTTGTGCATCAGCTAGCTGGTCCATCAGTCGCTGCACAAGTTCAGAGCATGTTGCGATGAAGGCCTCTTTATCTACCGCCTTCCCTTCGATGTGTCGGACTTCCTGCTCTGCCCTCAGCAGCGCTTGAGCGCTCGCCATTCCTTCCTGGCACTGGGAAATGTCAGTGCACCGGCTGCTCTCGCATATCTTCTCAGCCATGTAATCTCAGACCGTCAGATGAAGACGCTGAGTGTCAGCCCCTCCGGCGCACTGGAAGCGCAACCAGGTCTAAAATGATCCCATTCGCCTCAACCAATCGGACTGGGGCTGCCTGAGAAAGCGCTGGATACACTTCCACCCCTTGGGCCATGTCATCCGGCTCTCCTCGGCTGCCTCTGAGTCTGAGTCATCAATCTCCTCAGGGTCAGCAGGTCGGTATAGGGAGAAGGCCACCAATAGATCGGAAGAAGGATCCGCCCCAGGGATGTCTTCGTGAGGAATAGAATCCCCGACGTCCGGGCGACCTTCTCTCGCCCCAGCAGCAATGATGCCTCCAACAGCTTCCGACCAGGTTTCAGGAACGGCGCTGCTGTTGTCCTCTGCCCTCTGTTCATCTATTGATGGGGCCAACATAGTGTAGAGAGCATGTTCCGAGCAAGATGGTATGTTCACTGCTGGTCCACTCACGGACGGCCCGGGCTCCGCAGCCTGACGTGCCTCCAGTGTTGAGATCACTGCGCAAGGCATACACTGGTCAGATGGGATCTTTTTCCATCAAACACCAGTAGTGAAGCGTGAGACTTACAGGAATCCAGAGCACCGGTCCCCAGTGTTTCGGCCGCCGCAGGGACTGCCATGATGGGGGACTCCTCTGCGCTTGTTAGTTCAATGATGGGTCTCGGATCCCCGTCATGTCTCACCGGTTCCTCTCCGCCCTCCTCTGGTGGGGACACCCGTCCAACGCTCAGTTTCTTCTGAGTAGGATGGGGAAGTGAGTTAGAAGTTGGAAATTAGAATGGATGAATGAGGGAAATGAATTAAGACAGAGATAAACCCCGAGAATCTAGGTTATGTCGAGACCAGAGTCGGAAATCTCGCCGCTCTCTCGGAGAATCCCTTGGTAGGTCGCCCCTTGCAACCCCTCACCTTCGGGCTCCTCTTCTTCATCTTCTCCCTCACCTTCGTCCTCCCCGGTTTCCTCCTCCCCCTCCGGCTCTTCATCACTGTCGCCTTCTCCCGGCGGCATCGCTTCTGGATCATGCTCCTGGCCGAGCATCGCATTCAATAGGAAAGTTGGCTCTGCACGCCGCCCCCTCTGGCGTGTGTATGCGTCCATGGCCGTCAGATAAGCATGCCGTCAATGGAAGTTCACTTGGTCGGTAATCCGAACGATCCCGACCTCCGGCAGTTGGATCCCGTTATGCATTATCTTCTGCTAGATGGCTTCGACGCTCAGCGATTGTCACAGGGTCATCGAGGCCGACCACAGTGCCGGGAAAATTGTGTCTTGGGAAGGTTCGAGTAGATATCTTATCTGCTTCCTGGGTAGTTCCCTGGCGCCCTCATGTGACCCCCCTGCAGGTAACGTTGACATGGCTGCACCATGTGATGTTCCCGCTGCCGAAGCCCCGGCCTGTGCAGGCCTTGCCGCCTGACGCACCCTTGGTTCCCCCCTTTCGGCGGCACCGAGCCTTCTTTCCCATCGCCCAGTTTCCGCACGAGTAACCTTGAGTTGTCGGACGCGCTTGCGTAATAGCCCCTCAAGGTATGCAATGATCCAGTTTTTGGCATATTCGGTTGCTAGGACGGCATCGACCCTAGTGGGAGGAAGAGTAACGACGTCGCCAGAGCCGAAAGTGGTAAACATCAACCACATCTAGCGCAGGATGCATGGATTCTTCTCCTGTAAGACAACCGTGAATACTTTCTTCGACATTCGCTAAAGGCACCCGAACTGCCTAGCGAATCGGGATGCCACGTACGGCTCGCAGATCAACTTCCCGTCGATCCGAGCCACGAGCACCCCACCCCGAATGCTCTGGAAATATTCCTGTTATTCCAGAGAGCCTCGACCGCTGTCCACCAGCCGGCCAACCGGGGTGGGGAACGGGCTAAAGTTGAAGTTGGCATGGTTCCCAATGCGGATCCTCACGCCCTCCTTATTGAGAGTCAATGGCGCCACCCCTGCAATGTTTAGCAAGGACGGTCACAAGCCATTACCCGGAGGACGGACGGAGTTTGGGAAAGTATACCCGCCGAGATGAGCTGCCACCCATCCATGGAAGATCTGGAAGGGACCACAGACTCTCCGAGGCGACCCCCCTCGTGAGATGCGCCCCAGGATGGTATACAGCTTGGCCAGCATGGGGACTCCCAAGATGAACCATTTGTTGGCGGCCATGGAGCCCCCCATCACTAAAGTCGTTGGATGGATCCCCATCCTTGTGTCCTGCACCGGCAGTAGCCACCTGCTCAGAAAAGCAGCAAGGAACTCGGCATACCGGACGTTCGGGTCTCGGGCCTCAATGACGTGGTAGCCCCATGATTGGTATTGCCCTGCCTCCAGGGTCTTCCAGTATGACGCATCCCTGCTCCTCTGAGTCGCAGTTGGGCACCGTTTGCCCCGTCCCGACATCTTGACGGCAGGATCCCTCTAAAGGATCAGGCTGAACCAGCCCTTGTAGGCGATAACCTTCAGGAAGTCCATGACCCCCAGCCTCTCCTTGGCCAGCTGCAGCAGGTCCCACGTCAGCATAGGCGTCCGGGACCTGTCTCCCCAGGTGTTCTTTGGAGGAACGAACTCGTCGTATTGGTAACCCCCCAGTGGGATACTGCCGATGCAGTGAACTTCCCAGAGACTGATGCCGACTTCCCCATGATGAAGGTGGAACGTGTTGGTGTCAGGAGACCACCAGGTGAATAGCTCCGGTCCGAGTTCAGGCTGACGGTGGAAATGGAACTGCGATGTCCATACAGCCTCGAATAGGCCGATATACCGCAGTTCGTCCCCGAACTGGTCACAGGTATGGCGAACCCAGAACGCCCAGGCCCATTCGCTGGTGAAGTTACCCCGGGACCGCAGGTCCCAATCCTTCAGCCATCCCTTCGTGTCAACCGTGATGCTTTGACGGAACGTGCTCGCGTAGAGGGTCGGAGAATCCTCTGCCACAGGCTCGTCCCCAGTAATGGTCCTAGTCCTCAGGTTCAGGACATATACATCCATATATCTAGTTTCCCTAGCAGGATGGTCTTTTTTGGTGATGTTGTAGCGAGGAAGTTCGTCCTCCCGAGTCACCCAAGACCGCGGTGTGTCCATTTCGAAGCCCGGTAGTGGCAACTCCTCTAGGATGCCAAAATTCCAGAGTGGGAGGTTGTCCGACATGGGATATGCCTTTTGGGCCAGAATCAGCAGATTGAACAAGGTCAGATTGTTGGAGACAATCGCCTTGGCGCCATAAACCTCCTCGTTTGCTGCCAATTCTGTCCTACGGGCAGCGGCTTCCCCCTCATCAACTCGGTTTGTGGCCATATCAAATTTTTTGGGAGTTGGGCGAAATCAAGATGCCGTAAACGGAATTAGAGAGTTAGACGCGAAATATGGCTGAGTTGCGCGGAATCTTGGAGATGAGTGCGCAATCGGCACATGAAGCGCGGAAGATCCGGTCTTGGCGCGAAATCACGGCCAAATTTCTGAAGGAATTCCGTGCTTCCAATGCGTTATTACGCGCAGCCGCGGAGCAATTTCGCGCACGAGAGCGAATAGCTTATCGCGTGGAAAAAGCAGATGTACGGAGTTGGGACCCATCTCCCCTTTTTATAGGCGTGGCCAGGGTTCCGCGCGAGTCCGGCATTCTGCGCGCCCCATCGAAATTTTGCCCGCAACTGGATCAGGGGACTCAGCATTCCGGCGTTTCAGCGTTTCCCTTGGAATCCGATCATTGCAACCTCTCGTCGATCCAATTCCAAGGGGGGGCATTTGTTGATGCTGAAAAAAGCCTGTAACTCTTGGAGTAAGTTTCGAAATGACGAAGCGAAGTCATATTCGGAGTCAGAGGCCCGATCCGACGGCCCGGGAAGTGGTGCGCGAAATAAAGGAGGATCCGCGCGAAAAAATGTTCTGCACACGAAGTACTCCTGGGATTCATGGAATTGGACCGGTGAGGCGCGCAATAATTGAGCGCCCTAGTTCTCCGCAGCGAGATTTTGCGCGCAAGCGGTTCCTGGCGAGGAAAACTGCGTGCGCCTCCTGTATTCCGTGCCGGAGGTCGCCTATAAATATAAGGTGACCCCGAACGGTTTGGGGGTTGTGGAATCTGAAGCGACTCTCATGCGCGCAATTTGGCTCCCCCCGCGCGAAAGATGACATCCAGGTAATCTTGAATTCCGCGCAACCTTGCCCCGGATTTCGCCTTTGCGCGCAACTCCACCGGCTTCAGTGAATTTGCCCCTTCCCCCGGTTTCTCCACTTGCATGCAATCCGTGGTCCGTGCGTGCAATACCCTGCCTTGCACGCAAAACCTTGCACATAATTCCCTCTTCGCGTGCAATTCCATTACTCCAATTGTGCGCCGTCCTGGTGTTTTGCGCGCGAGTCGTCCCTTTTGCGCGCAAAGCCCAGGACCCCTCACCTAGACGCCCCTTGGCTACCCCCTGCACCGGCACCTGATGTCTCCCCTACCGGGCATGCGCACCATGCGTTGTTTTCCCGCACGGCCTTCCGGGATCGTGCGAAGTAAACTCAAGGTCCCTTGGGCCGTGTTTCCCGTTGCGTTGCTTTGCCTTATGCTTCTCCGCATAGGCACGTTAACGACTATTGCTTCTTCGCATAGCCACGCTAACGTGGACCCCCCGGTGGTTTGCCCTGCGGCCCCCCTTCACTATAGCCTTGCCGATGCCTTCCCTTCCACAAGGGGTAGAGGGCGTTGGGCATGTAAGCCCTAGGGGTGTGGAAAAAATGCACCTCATCCAAGCTGCAGGACGTTAAACTGCTAAGCACCTCGTCCTTAACACAAGACGTTAAACTGTGGTCCGACCCTGTGCTTCGCACGCAGAGTCACTCCAGCTCGGACATTTTTTACGCCCACTAGTCTCCACGGGAATGGACTCTTTCTTACATGGAATGAGGTCCTCCTTGTCGGAGCAGTGTTTGTCCGCAGGGGAAGGGCTGCCTCAGAGCGTAACCCCCTAGCCTTTCTTGCGGATGACTGCACCCGGGCATCTCTGTACTTCCCCCTGTCAAGGCCAGTGGAGTACTTTCCCACTTCAATTTGCCGCACCATGGGCCTCTACCCTGGAGTAACCCCCGACCCCAAGGGCTGCTAACCATGCGTAAGCCCCTGTTTACTCTTTGGGCCGCTCAACGCGTAAGCCCCATTCCGCTTCTCACAGACGCACCCTTCGCGACTTGATCATCTGGTCCCTGCTGCCTCTTGTTTCCCACACCGACCATGACTCACGTGGGCTTAGAGCACGCCCCGACCATGAAATCCTCTTATGGGCCGCCCCAGAGCGTAAGCCCCATCCCAGCAAACTACGTGGACTTTGATCCGTGCTAACAAATGGTACGTAGGAAGCCTCCACGAGGTTCAAGCCCACCACCCGGTCATCCCGACCTCTCCATGTCGGTTCCCCGACCACCTTGGGCTGCCTTAGAGCGTAAGCCCCAAATATTCCATTTCGTGTGACGTTAAACCGTATTCTGTCCCGCGTGACGTTAAACCGTATTCCCATCCCGCATGACGTTAAACTGTATCTCGTCCTGCATGACGTTAAACTGTATCACGTCCCGCATGACGTTAAACTGTATTCCGTCCCGCATGACGTTAAACTGTATCCCCCCTCTTGGGCCATCTCAGAACGTAAGCCTCATGTTTCACTCCACCATCCATCCTAATTCTTACCTGGGCCGCCACATCCCGGTGAGATCATGCCACCCTTTCCCACTCCATGATATATGGGAAGCCGCCCACGTGTTGGCCCCAACATCGGTGTTCCCCCTAGAGATCTTTAAACCCGATCTGTCTCCGCAAGATGTTAAACTCGCGACATACCCCGTGTTAAATATGGGAAGCCGAGGAAAACCTCATATGGTACACATTCCCCGCGTTCGAGGTGGGATGCCTCGGGTTCCGTGCCCTCGAGAAGCCCTATGATGAGGGACCAAAGACAGACATGCCGACGACGCCCCAACGTAACCATTCTCCTCACCACAGGTTGCTGTCCCGACAAGACCCTTTGGAGCATCTTGACGGAAGCAACATAATTAACTAGCATCCATGTAGATATGGCACCGGGAATGAGCTTCACGAACCCATCTTAAATCCTTGAGCGAGACCCGGACTAGGTAATGAGCTCCGAGGAGGAATCCAAAGAAGGAAGAACCGACATCCCATCATCCCGGTTTCGATCAAGGAGCATACGTACCTGAACAAGGAACGGATGCCGCCCGCCTTTGGAAAGCAAGAATGCGGGGCAACAAGCAGCGTTCCCACCCCGGTGGACGGACGTGTGCGCCCCGGCGAAAGCGTCGGAAACAGTGTTTATAAGAGAATATTCTAATATTCCATTGATAAAGTATGGTTTATATATATGCAATGAAAATTTTTGAACATAGGATAAAGGAAGAAGAACACATTATAGATTAATGCTTAGACTTCACACCTAAATGATCCCTTTCATGATGCTTTTTTATCTAGGTATCATTATTGAGGAACATATCTAATTGAATGGTAATATATTTATGATAAAATTCCAATATGTTTTTTAATAATAAGGATGTATATTTATTCAACATTGTAAATTATCATTTAATGTGTTAATGTTGTTTCTTAATATTTCATGTGAATAATTCTATATAGAAGGTTTAACGAATCTTATGAGTTCCATAGAAATTAGATATTGTTGAGTATTATATCTCCTAAAATATTACGATAAGATTTATATGTATATTGGGGATGTAAAACTAGGATATATAAGGTGATTCATTAATTGATAATTATTTAAATAACTATGATTATTCTAAATTAAAAGAGTAAGGTAATATGGTTTGGAGGTAGTTTAATTTTCATTAAAGTTTTTATCTTTTCATTGAATTAAGAACTATAAAATAATTTATTATTTTTTCATATTTTTTTTAAAAATTATTTAATGATGATGATGAAATTTATGATTGGAGTGGTTAATGTAAGAGAAATCTTGAGTTAATTTTTAAAATTCAGATAATAATGCCACCATTTTTCAAAAAGTTCTATTAAAACCTCAATTTTTAGAACAAGGTTCGGGATTTATGCAATCCGATGTCAAAATATCGATGAAGAATAAATTATCCACTTGAATCACATTAACATAATAGATAAAATTATAAGTGTACTCAATCATAGTATTATTCAATTGAAATTAGAATCTGGAAGATAAATGTAAAAAACATTAATGGATTCTTTTCAATATAGAAGGATTAGGATAATAGAATATAATTTTTTTAATAAGTTGATGAATGGAATAATATTACTTGCAAGTAAGATAATGATTTACTGGAATTCAAATTTTTTTGAGTTGGAATCAATTAAAAATTTAAAAAATATTAGATTCAGTGACTTTATAGTTATGTTAGAATAACTCTGAATTTTCTAATGTAGTGTAATATTAAATCCTCAGAATACGAGCATTAAAATATAAAACTTGTTCTACATTAGAACAGATTAAATGTTTCTAATGTAAGAACCTATTTTTTCACATAGGTATGGATCCTTTAAATTTTGGTCTAAATCTTTATTTTGAAACTAATATGGATGTATTTTTAGTTAGCAAACGTTCCAAGGGTTTGTGAGGATTGTTTGGAGCCTGAAACCCAACTATTTAGGGAAAATGGCCTTATCACACAATTAGTGTAAATCGTGTGGGAAGGACACACAGTTAGATCAAACTATGCGGATGGTTTTATGTTTTGGTACAACCATCTCACACAGTTTGTGGACAATTTTCCTAATTATGTGCCCTACCCATGTGGTACAACCCTTTCCCTAGGTACCCATGTAGGGTTTGCACATAGTTTGGAAAACAGTGTTGGAAAACAGTACACACGATAAGTTTTAGGTAATTTTACCTTTTTACCTCAATGGTCTAATTAAGCCCCTCCTTCTTACCTATTATTATCTCTATTATGATTAACCACCTTTTATATGAATTTTTATCTTTTTTAAGGACTAACCTACGGATCAAGAGATATCCTTCATTTGGGATCTGTTCGAGCATTTGTGTGTCATGTTGGATGTGTAATGGTAAGTAACTGATCTTGTTTGAGTCGTTGTACATCTCTCTTACTCTCAACCAAGTTATTGAGGTGTGAGAATTTTTATATTTTTCTCAGATATACTATGATCAAAATTTAATCACAGGCCAACTCTAGAGGATGAGATCCATACAAGCCTAATGTGGGTGGTCTATAACTCACCCTTCATGTTTCTTGATTTCAGAATTGTTGTGTGGGGATCTTCGACTTCATCAGGTTTTGTTTATTGAATTTATAGGTTAGGATTATAATAATTTGAACCATATAGTTGTTCTCTTTCCAAATATGTTATTATTTGTTAGTGGTTTCACCCCACAACTCTATCCATCCCATGTAGGATGTTTTGCTATATTTTTCATATTAGTCTTATGGCATATTTGATCCACCTTTCAGGTGTGACATGGCTTGATCTTCCTAAGGGTAATATTTTCTATATTAAATGTCTTGATTTATATATTTAATTACATAATGGAAAGTACCATGTATGATTACCAATTGACCTGCCTAATGTAAGTGTTTCAATTAATAAACATACGTGAAATGGATACTGTAAAGTATACTTAGTGTATGACTTGGCCTTTTAATGTAATTGAATAGTAGGTTGCATGACCGTATCACCCCTTACCATGTTAAAGGAAGGTAGAACAGTGAACCTTTATATTCGGAAAATTACTTAAATGGATTAAATGAATGGTTTCATGTTACATGGCCTTCTCATACTAATGAAAGGAATGTCTTGAACCAAATGTATTTATCGAACAATTATTACTTGATTTAGTGGTATCATGCTCAATTAGTCTTGTCATGATAATGGAAGTTAGTGGATTAAACCTTATGAATTATATATGACTTCATTATCAAAATATGAGTGTCCTAACTCTAGATGGCCTTGGATTCTGGAGGGAGTGAAATGATCACTTGAGCAACCAATTCTGAATTCAAGGATACAGATTTATTTTATTAAGACCCACCTAGATCCTATTATTTGGCTAACATTGTTTACTTGGTAAGAAATAGTAGGATCCCTCATTTAGTACTATAGGATCCCTTGGATACACTCCTGTGATCCTGAAATGAAAAGTAGGTTACACTGTTAAACCCATCAATTCTAGTCATTACTTAGACCCATTTTACCTTAGTTGAACTCCTTGGACTCAGTAGGTGTCTTATTGTCTAATTGTAGGGACTTTGCTCCATGGATTATAATATTACCCCTAGCCAGGCTACAGTTATTAATGAGTTCGAACCCGTTGATATTTATATTTCCTTGTTTATTACCTTGGAACTTCAATAATAAATATCATTGCAGGTTTCCTTGTTACATCTTGGAACCTTTATTATTGTTAACATGTGGCATTATTATAAACAGTTATTATGTAAATATTAAATTGGTTAAATGTTTAGACACCAACCGAGGGATGAAGTAGGTACTTGGGTATTTAGATGAATTCCTTATATTTAATTTATATACGAATTCATGTACATTGTTATATTCTATTACTTGGGCCAGATGTTATAGGCATTGTTGGTGGTGGCCCATTGATATTTATCTCATACCCTCTACAGGCATCGTTTGGTACCTGGGGAAGATTTCATGTGCATAGGTGTTGGTAAAGTAAATCATAGGACATAGAACACTTGATTGTTTACTGTTTAGGATGGATCTTAATAGTAGATAATCGAGCTGGATCTCGAGATGATTGGGATATTCTTTTGATTTCATAATCATTTTTTTGAAACATGTTATGACTACTGTATTATATCCATGTTTTTATGTTTTCTAATGACATGAAATTTCATCATAAATTATTTTATGTTATTCCAGTTATTTCATTTAATGTTTTTGTTATCTCTATTTTCTGTTGTTTTTTATTTTTATTTTTATTGTTTCCACTATTTACCTCAGTTTATATTTATCTGATGTGCTACACTCATTTAATGAGGGAATAGTCTCCCAACAAACACACCCTAGTTCTTCACTACTAGACATCATCCTCTTGTGTTCGGGGAGATACACTTGAATCCATGTGGCTCACTAGGCTCAGGGCACCTATTAAGTAGCATCATGGTCTATGACATCACAAAGTGGTTTCATATGAGGTTTTCTTTTCTTGCTTTACTATTTGGAGACAATAGATTGGAGATTAGGATTGATGCGAGATGGGGTTAGAAGTCATTCTTATGCATCGTAAACCCAGGTTCTGGGTAAAAACTAAGTTACCCAAAATATAATTGTTGTACTATTTTTAACTATTATAGTTGAAATTTTTTCACCATTGGGTGACATGCAAGATGTTTGGAGTTATTGATTATTACTCTTTTTGAGGATTTATTTTATCCTTAGGATTATGATATGTGGTCAAGGAGCATTGTTACATGCATCATTATGAGAACATAGAATTATCATGTCATGTATGTTTCCATTCCATATAGGTTTATTTTGCTACATTCATTTATTTATATGTCTGTGATTTTTGAGTGATGTTGTGATAGTTATCTTATTCTTCTATTACTCTTGGTTTGGATTGAGTGATTTTTAGTCTCAATTCATGAGGTGTATGGGACCTCATGGGATAGGATGACTAATTTACCGAGTCGAGCCAATATTCTATAAATGAATGGGTTATACTTTCATTAATGAGGTGTATGGGAACTAATTCAATGGGAATGGATATCCATTATAATGTGAAACATTAATTATAATTTGAAATGGTTACACATCCTTATCCTTCCTTGTCATGTTTATGAAATTCGGTGGAGTTAACCTTGTAATTAAATGTAAAATGAAATGGAACCTATACATAATCACTTACCAGTACCTGGGAACTATGTGGGTAGTTGGGATTTTATACCTTGGTATTGATATTTTTGTTGTTTATTTTCCATAAGTGTTTTTATCTATCTTCTTAAATCTTTTTTTGAGGCGTGTGATTGTCATTTATTGAAAAATGTTGTCATGACATCCTAGTATCATATTCATTTAAGGTAGCGATGATGATGCTCCAGATGTGGTAGGCCCTGAGCAAGTAGTCTTACCCTTAAGAGTTCCCCTTGTTGTACTAGATTTGGGAACTAAAACCCATGTTATTAATAGTTTCATATGTCTGATTCATTCAATGCATTGTGCTCTATGGTTTTCACCTACGATGGCTAATCTAACTTATGAGTTCCAACAGTAACATCCTCCAACTTTCTCAGGGGATTGTGGTCCATAGGCTTCTATGTCTTGGATAATGTTCATCCTATCTATCTTTGAGAATCTAGAAAGGCCTCCAGAGCAGAGTGTAATTCCCTGACCCCAGAATCCCGGAGTCAATGCATTATTTTAATACATTGACATGATTACAAGGAATCAAGTCCCGAAATACTGATCAATTTAGCAGTCTTGAAAAATATATTACATACATGAACGTTACATTACACATTATAAAATAAAACACAGAATAAATGATCCTTTTAGAATGAAATTAATCCCCTAGATTAACCCTGATTATCAATCATAATACACTTCTTGGAATCTTGGGAAAATAAAACATAAGAAAGGGGTGAGATCAGATACACAATAAGGATAACAATATAGCTAAAACATTCACAAATAATCATAAACATTTAAGGAAATTTATAAAAAAAACAAAAGTCTTTTAAACATAAACATCATCATAATATGGAAAATATAAATCAAATAATGCCATTTACTTATTCAGAAGGATATTCTACTAGTGAATAACCACATGCAATATCAATTTCCAATTTCATAATGAAGGAATTCATAATGCAAGACTTCATAACCACAAAGTGAAGGCCTTATGGAAAGACTACAAATAAGATTTTGTCAAGGCCTTGTGCCAAGACACTAGTTTTTCTCATGAGACCTACCGTTGCATCATACTTCTATACATGGCTCCACCCATCACTTACTAAATCTAATGCATTCCTCATATGAAAAGGTTTAAACATAACAAAAAAATTCATATTAAAAATAGCATACAAAATGTCAATTCTTTATCCATAAACCAGGAATAGTATAAAAATAACACATCCACAGTCAAACATATAACAAAACCTTCAATACAATATAGATGTTTTTTATCATAATAAATCAACCTCGATCAAGAATAATATCCAGTAAAAGATAAAGATAGAGTTGAAAATGATCTGTTAAACACTTTGAGGGAAATATCATTTTTTCATGAAATCATTTTAAAAGTCACACAATTTAAAAAGGAACTCATTTAAAAGATATTTTTGAATCAAAGTGTCCCATACCACTTTGAAACTTTTTAATGGAATTTACATTTAAAAACATTCATGTCCATATAAATAAATCCTTATAATCATTTTGAAAACATGGACTTTACTGAGAAAGGTTTAGAAGAATAAATCTTCAAAATAATTAAAATGATATTTTAGTAAAAGAGTACCTTAAAAGAATACATTTGAAAACTATTTTATGAAACATTTATATGGATAATAAATATTTACCCGAAAAAATATACATATAAATAATCTCGAATAATAATGAGATTGAGGAATTAACACTTACCTTACACTTTCCTTTGGTCGAGGGTATGTTTAACCTCCTGTATAACGACCGTAGTATGTTATTAAATTATACCAGAACCATATTTATATTTATTATATAATACATGATTCATTTATGACTTTAGACTGCCCCTTAACAATTATTTCCATGTTGAATTAACATTTTGGGTAATAATCACTTTCTTTATCGTACGCGTTTTAACTAGTTATTTTGGATCATATCATATAGATCATTATTTAAATAATTACAGAATATAAACCATGATTTATATATCATATATATTTAGAACATAAATATTTATAATAGATAGATATATGAAATGGAAATCATCGTTTATGGGGATGGTATGTCGTACATACGCATAAACGTGGTTTCCGTTTTCATATCGTATTGAACGGAACTAAGTGAATAAGATATATTTAAGTACATAAATACATACATACGTATATGTATATATATCATGTATAATTATTAATTCATATATTACATACATATTAATAATATATTTTTTTATAATCATCGTTGAATAGTGAATGTGGGAATGAATCTCATCGCGTCGTGGAGATAGTAATTCGTACGTACGAACGAGTGACAATATCATTTTATTGATGTTGAAATGATGTGTAATTGTATGGTATATCATATATACAGAATAATTAACTTGTTATATTTATTATTTACATTATTTATATTCATTATTATACTCATCCAAATAATGATGTGTTGGAATGACAAACTACCCCACGACGTAGAGACGGTAAGTCGTAAGTATGCATGTATGGTGACTTTTTCATTCATGTGATAGATAGAATAATTAATATGGTTGTATATTTTATATAATAACATCACAGTAAATAGAATATACTGGAGTTATTATTTTATAATGGAAACAACAAAGAAAGAGGAGGTGGAAGAAGAAAAGAACTTGAAAGAGGTGATGAAATATTTACCTCTTCTTCGAGTTCTTCCTTTTGATTTGATCAAAAGTGCTCCTTAGGTTGGATTTCTAATATAAGGAAGTCCTCTAGGATGAAGGGTAGAATTTTGGGAGGATATTTGGGTAGGGTTTGACTGAGACAAATGGATTTGGATGTGTAAAATTAAGAGAAGTGGAAGTACCCATTTATAAGAGATGTGAGGGTCACTTTAGGAAAAGATGGAAATATTATTTTATAATAAAATCATTTACGGTTTTTAATGGCTCCAAAATAATTTATTTAGAGTATAAGGTGGGTATTGGTCGAAAAACTCACAACCAATAGGTTTTATACAAGTTTATGTTACCATTTTAACCTTATCTTTTAGATTTAACTCTTAGTTAAATAGTATAACTTTTAATGTGTCTTCTTGTATTATAACACTATATGGTAAATAATCTTACTCTAAACTTCCAAGAGAACCTGAAGTTGTTCATAAAAGGCATATATAATCTTTTTTATATTATTTTTCCGAATATTATCTTTTTAAGAATATTATATCAACCAATAATATAGTATTTGTTTTAAAAATTAATTTATGTCAATTTCGACACAGTTTGGTATATTGTTTTTGTGAAAGTCATAAAAACCATATCACTTCATAAAAATTATATAATCAATCCTAACATGTCATATTAACCTATAAAATTAGTTTAATTCATCACAAGTCTCAATTTAATCTTATTTGAATATTTATATTATCAATTATTTTAATATTTCACTAATAAGGTAATCATTGCATCATCATTGTGTCATAAATAAATTAAATTATATAATTTCTAAAAATTATAAATAAAATACAATTATGTAGAAAATATATTTATCTTTCCAATTAATATTTATATTCTAATTAATATTGTGTTTAACCTTGTATAAAAAAATATTCAGTTATTAAACATTGAATTTAACACTTTTAACTCTTCTTTAAATAAAATAATAATAAATGTTCTATTCTAATCCACGTAGACCATAGAGGATCATATTTTATTCATAAGTTTGTTTTTGGCCGAATTACACTTATCCAATAGAGTTAGTACATCTGTTAGTGTAATTATTATATCATTTTTACCATTAATTACCCAATTTACTTTTAACCGCGGTAAATAAAAGTCAATAGTTACTATTCACTAAAAATATATTTTAATCTTATTGAACCAAATTTTATTTTATGATTTCAACCATATATCTTGGATTTTTGAAATTCAACTCACAGAAGATTTAAAATTAAGGTTTATGCAAATTTTCAAATGCTTCTTGAAGGTGGGTAAAAAACGTTAAAAAGTTTAATAAAATTTTATACATCTAATTTTATTATAAAATGAATCCAATGAATTACATTGAACATATATCGGTATTAAATTTATATTTTGACTTAAAATAAATTTAAATAAAATAAATAATTATTTAAATAAAAAGTTGGTTTTAAATAACAACAAAGTGTTTTCCACTATTCATTAAAAAATTTATGTTTTCTAAAAAATACCAAAAATTTACTTTAAGATAATTTTGATATTCCGAATTCAAAAATGAATTAAATTTTACCAAATTCAAAACATATATGTTTTATTTATTAATTTAAAATTAATTCTCGTTTTCAAAACCAAAAGTGTGTTTTTAATAAATTAAAAACTATTAAAATATTAACTTGTGTTTATGCCAAATTTAAATGTGAAATTACTTATAATGACCTAAATTGTATTAAATGATAAAAATATAATAACATTATACTTCAAAACCATTCACATTAATAATTTAACACAATAAAATATTCTTTTTAAAATGGTTGTTTTCAATTAAAACATTGTAATTTTCCTTATTCATCAAAGTATGATAGTTATCAGAAAAGTACCACAAATTTGTCCAAACAAAATTATTATGTCCCTATTATAAATAATAATTTAATTTCAATAAATTTAATACATAAAAGTGTCAAATATTTGTTTTGAAAAGGTTCTCCATTAAAAGATGGTAAAATTGAATTTTTTGAAAAATACTTCTTTTATCTGAAAAAAAATGAATTTGTTCTTATATTATTTCTAAGAAACACATAATATGGATGTTACAAATATATAGAGTATATAATATTTCAAAATACAGTTAATAATATTCATAACCACTTTTTGAACGGCTAGTTTGGTATGTTGTGATGCGCTAAAACTCGGTGTTTCCTGTAGTGCAAGCTATTGAATTAAATTAATGAGATAATGTACTATAAAATTTTGGGGTGTTACATTCTCCTCTGCTTCAATAAATTGCATCCTCAAAATTTGAAATTTTTCTTCGAATATAAATGGTTAAAAATTGAAAAATACCTCTGTGGAAAACCTACATCGGACATTGGGTTAATAAAATTTAGTCTTAATTAGAGGGAAAAAGAAATGAAAAAGTCACCACCAAATATGATCTCGATTAGTAGAACATTGGTGTAAATTAGAGACACATAATTTGAGGAAAAAATGTAAATATTTATAGGGATTGATTTCGGTCATTAATCAAAAACCAGTGTAGAATTGAGGGCCTCAAAGCCATCAATCTAAGATGATGTAAAATAACATCAGTTCAACAAAACATGTGATATTACGGTAACTCATTTTTGGTTTGAAGATCCCTTCCCTAAATTTTAATAATTAAATTATTCATAAAATAAGAGGTAATATATATATATACATACTTGACAAGTATAGTTTCATCCTTCAACTAATTCCTACCACAAAATCATCTTCCACTTCCAAAGATAATAGAATTAAAAAATGTTCTATTTATCCTAATTGAATAGGGTTCCAAAAATGAATTTAAAATTTATCTATTAGAACATTTAAAAAAACTAAATTATACAAACTAGTAATTCATATAGGCTAGTGATAGGTGATGCACCCTAGTCACTCTTCGGTTGTGGGTTCAAGTCTCGTGGCGTTGCCGTACGCGACAAGTTGTCGCCCGACCTCTGGGTTGTCCTTTTTAAAACAATCCATAAATAATCTTATGAAATGATTTAACCTTAACAATAGTATCCAATGTCAACCATAATCGATTTCAACCATTAGAATTATCCAAATTACATTTTTCCAAACTCACAATCCAAAATTTATAAGGATGGTAAACACAATGAAGATCCTTTTTCCATGTAGTAACATGTGAATACCTTCATTATGTATTCATTTAAAACACTGTAACCCCCTGAATTACCCTAAAAACTTATTTATTACATTCATTCTCCCTTATTTCTTACAGAATAATGGATATACTCATTCTACCCAAAAATGTTGTAAATTACAACAATGATGGAATATAAAAATCATTAATCAGTTTCAAGGAAGTCAAGAATATCCAATATAATTTATCCAAATCAATCATATATTATTCCAAAATCACTACCTCATTATCAGAACTATATTATGGTTTATCTTTCTCTCAACCACATATTTTCCAAAAACAATTAACCTGCTATTGTGTCACATTTCCTTATTCCACACAATCTCAAGTCCTCAATGAAATAGCACTACAATAAAATCCTTATATACTCTATAATTATTATAACATGTACATCATTAATATAATAATCAAATGAAATAATACTTTAATAAAAACATAATAATTGTAATCATTCCTCTTCATCATTGGTATCATAACTTGATTATTATTCAATAGCTGCATTTGGGGTATACTCTGATGATCTCGTATAGTGTCCCAACTCAATGCAGATGAAGCATTGTACTTTTGAAACCCTTTTCCTACCCTTGCTAAACAACTCACATTCCATTCAATCATCTACCGAGGTGATTCTTTCCACAGTTATCACATATGGGAAAATCCTTCTTTCCCCTCTTCCCTTTATCCATCTTTCTCTCTTCTATCCTTTTCTTATCTTGCTTCCATTCAAAGCCATAAGACTCAAGGAATTATTTAATTATATTATTACCACATGATATTATTTCTTAATTTGATGAGAATACATGGTAGATTGTTTCCCTTTTAAATATTGGGTTAATACTATGAAAGATATGATCCTTCCTAATCTTTCGATCATGCGTATTGTTGGAATTTTTATTCCTTATACTAGGCACCATTTCTAAACAATGCCATACACACTGATAGTTTATGAATCACAATGCATAATTCCAAACTTGTAAATTACCTAACATAAATAAAAAATATTATACATATAATCTATAATAAAAAAAGGATTTCTTTGAGGAATTATTAAATCTTAAATCCTTCTTAATGGATTATAATTAAAATGTGAATTATTCTAAGCATATCCCCCGGGAGTGTCGTAACAAAGAGTGCATCAAGGCTTGTGGTCATATACTAGGATACCTCGAGTCAAGCCCGAAACTCCTTGTCAGAGTTTTAACTCCTAGTTCCATCTATGCTAGAGCCTCCTCTACATGCTCTTATCCAGATAGGGATGTATTTCTTGGAAAATATACAAAATCTTGGAAGTTCTTCTATATTAATCCTCAAAGTCTATCTTACGGAAATATTCTCTAATCAGAGTTTATATAAATATAATTACAAGGATATTGCTAAACTTTATATGATACTAACTATAATGCCCCGTCCCCAGAATCCTGGAGATTTTGCATTTTTTAATACATTGGCATGATTACAAGAAATCTAGTCCTGAAAGACAGATCAGTTTAGCAGTCTTGGGCAATATTTTACATACATGAATGTTACATTACACATTAGAAAATAAAACACAACATATATTATCCTTTTAGAATGCCATAAATCCCCTATCTTAACTCTTCTTATCAATCATAATACACTTCTTGGAATCCTGGGAAAATAAAACATAAGAAAGGGGTGAGCTCGGATGCTAATTAAGGATAAAAATTTAGTGGAAACTTTCACAAATAAGAATAAGCATTTAAGAAAATGTGTAAAACTAAAAGAAAAGCCTTTTAAACTTAAAATTAAACATAATATGGAAAACATAAATCAAATAATTCCATTTACTTATTCGCATGGATATTCTACTAGTCTAATAATAACATGCAATATCAATATAAAATGTCAAAATTATGGAATGCATAATGCCAAACTTCATAACCACATTGTCAAGGCCTTGTACCAAGACTACAAATAATATTTTGTCACGGCCTTGTGCCAAGACACTAGTTTGTCTCATGAGACCTATCGATTCATCGAGGAATAGTAGTGGGCTCCATCTATTACTTACTAAGTCCAATGCATTTCTCATATGAAAATGTTTAAATATATCATAAACATTAGTATTAAAACTAACATATGAAATGTTAGTAATTTATCCATAAACCATGAATGGTATAAAAATAACACATCCACAGTAAAACATATCACAAAACCTTCAATAAAATATGTCATATTTTTATCATAATTAATCAACCTCAATCAAGAATAATATCCAATAAAGGATGTTGACATAGTTGAAAATGGTCAGTTAAAAACTTTGAGAAAAATATCCTTTTTTCATGAAATCATTTTAACAGTAACACAATTTATAATGGAATTCATTTAAAATATATTTTTGAATCAATTTTCCCCATTCCACTATGAAACTTTTTAAAGGAATTAACATTTAAAAACATTCATGTCCATATAAATAAATCCTTAAAATCATTTTGAAAAGAAGGTCATTAATGAAAAAGGTTTAAGAGAATAAATCATTAAAACATTTAGTAAAAGAGTACCTTAAAATAATCCCTCATAAGACTCTATTATGAAACATTGACATGGAAAATAAATATGTCCCCGTCAAAACTTACACATAAATAATCTGGAATAATAATGAGATTGAGTAATTAACCCTTACCTGGAACATTCCTCTGGTCGAGGGTACATTTAACCTCTTGTATAATGGACATAGTATGTTCTTAAATTATACTATAACCATATTCACTTTTATTATATCATACATGATCCATTTATGACATTATACTACCCATTTAATATTGATTTCTATGTTAATTTAACAATTCAGGTAATAATCAATTTCGTTATTGTATGCGTTTTAACTTATTATTCATGATCGAGTCATTTAGATCATGATTTAAATAAATCCATAATATAAACCATGATTTATATATCATATATATTTAGAATAGAAATATTTATAATAGATAGATATATGAAATGGAAGGCACCGTTTATGGAGACGGTAGGCCGTACGTACGTATAAATGTTGTTTCTGTTTTCATATCGTATTGAACGGAAGCAACTGAATAAGATATATGTAAGTAAATAAACAAATAAATACATATATATATATGTATATATATGTTCAGTAGAATTATTATGTCATATATTACATACTTATTAATAATATATATTTTTATAATCATCGTGGAATGGTGAACGTGGGAATGAATCTCATCATGTCGTGGAGACGGTAATACGTACGTACGCACGAGAAAAAATATCATTATGTTGATGGTGAAATCATATCTAATTTTATGGTATATAATATATAAATAATTATTAACATTTTATATTTAATATTTACATTAGTTATATTCATTATTATACCCATCCAAATAATGAAGTTTTTGAATAACAAACTACACCATGTCGTGGAAACGGTAAGTCGTACGTACGAATGTATGGTGACATTGTCATTCATGTGATGGATAGAATAATGAATATTGATGTAAATTTTTTATAATAAAATCACAGTATATAAAATATACTAGAGTTAGGATTTCATAATGGAAACAACAATGAAAGAGGAAGTGGAAGAAGAAAAGAACTTGAAAGAGGTGATGAAATATTTACCTCTTCTTCGGGTTCTTCCTTTCGATTTGACCAAGAGGGCTTCTTAGGATGGATTTATGATAAAAGAAAGTCCTCTAGTATGAAGGTAGGAAAATTGGGATGATATTTGGGCAGGTTTTGGCCGAGAAAAATGGATTTGGAGGTGTGAAATTAAGAGAAGGGGAAGTACCCTTTTATAAAAGGGATGAGGGTCACTTTAGGAAAATCTTGAAATATTATTTTATAATAAAATAATTTTTAGTTTCTAATGGATCTAAAATTATTTATTTAGAGGATATGGTGCGTCTAGGTCACAAAACTCTCAACCAATACGTTTTAGACAAGTTTAGGTTACCATTTTAACCTTATCATTTAGATTTGACTCTAAGTTAAATAATTTTACTTTTACCGTGCCTTCTTGTATTCTTACACTATATGGTTAATAAACTAACTTTAAACATCCAAGAGAACCTAAATTAGTTCATTAAAGAAATATATAATATTATTTATGTTCTTTGTCCTAATATTAGATATTTTGGAAAATCATACCAACCAATAATATGGTATTTGTTTTTAAAATTAATTTTTTTTTTCAATTTTGACACTATTTGGTATTTTGTTTTTGTGAAAGTCATAAAAAATATATCACTGAAAAAAATTTTATCTAAACAACCCTAAAATGTAATATTATCCTATAAAATTAGTGTAATTCATCAAAAGGCTCAATTTACATTTATTTGGATATTTATAATGTCTATTATTTTAATATTTCAATAATAAGGTAATTACTGTATCATCATTGTGTCATAAATAAATTAAATTATTTAATGTCTACAAATTATAAATAAAATACCATTAGGTTTGAAATCTATTTATCTTTCTAATGAATATTTAAAGTCAAATTTATATTGTTTTAACCCTATATAAAAATGGTTTAGTTATTAAACATTGAATTTAACACTTCTAACACTTCATTAAATAAAATAATAATAAATGTCTTAATCTAATCCATGTGGACCAAAGAGGATAATATTTTATTCCCAATGTTTTTTTGGTTGAATTAAACTTATCCAATAGAATTAGGATACGTGTTAGGGTAATTATAATATCATTTTTTCCCTTAATTACCCAATTTATTTGTAATCGCGGTAAATAAAAGTCAAAAGATACTATTCAATGGAAACTTATTTTCATCTTATTGAACCAAATATTACTTACTAATGTCAACCATGTCTCTGGGATTTTTTAAATTCAACTCACATAAGTGGTAAAATCATGTTTTATTCAAATTTGAAAATGCTCCTAGAAGGTGGATAATAAAGGTTAAAAAGTTCAATAAAATTTTATACATCTAAATTTTTTATAAAATGATTCCAATGAATTACATTGAAAATATATAGGTATTATATATCTATTTTGACTTAAAATAAATTTAAATAAAATAAATATTTATTCAAATAAAAATTCGGTTTAAAATGATAACGTATTTTTTTTCACTATTCATCAAAAATTGAAAGTTTTTAGAGAAATACCAAAAATTTACTCTAAGATAATTTTGATTTTCCAAATTCAAAAATGAAGTCCATTTTACCAAATTCAATACATATAAGTTTAATTTATTAATTTAAATTAATTCTCGTTATCAAAACCAAAAAGCGGGTTTTTAAAAAAGTAAAAACTGTTAAAATATTTACATGTGTTTATGTCAAATTTAAATGTGAAATTACTTATAATGACCTAAATTGTATTAAATGATAAAAATATAATATAATTATACTTAAAAACATTCAAATTCATAATTTATCAATATAAATTATTTTTATTAAAAATATTGTTTTCAATTAAAACATAGTATTTTACACTATTCATCAAAATACGAAAGTTATCGGTAAAGTACAAAAAATTTGTCCAAACTAAATTTTTATGTCGCGATTCTAAAGAAGAATTTTATTTCATTGAATTGTATATATAAAAGTGTGAAATATTGGTTTTGAAAAGGGTTCACCATTAAAAGACGGTAAAATTGCATTTTTTTTGAAAAATACTTGTTTTATCTGAAAAAAATGAATCAATTCTCATAATATGTCTATGAAACACATAATATGGATATTAAAATTATATAGAGTATATAAAATTTCAATATGAAGTTAATACTATTCATAATCGTTTTTTGAACGGTTAGTTTGATAAGTTGTGTTGCGCTCGAACTCGGTGTTGCGTGTAGTGCAAGCTATTGAATTACTTTAATGAGATAGCATAATTTAAAATCATGAGACATTACACAGAGGGTCAATATTTCTTCATACATGCTTTGGGATTCAGCCTAGAATTGGTGGGATGTGGTTACCTAGGTTTATATCCTTCAAAGGGATGACTTCAAGACTATTTTCTTTGATCAATTATTTCCTCAGATGCTGAGAGCTGATAGAGCCAGACAGTTCATAAATCTTGAGTAGGGTTTTATGTTTGTTTTGGAATATTTAATGTGTTTCATATAGTTTTAGTTCCTTTTACTACTTCTATCTGGTTATGTGCTTTTGTGTGCTAGACGTTTCGATGATGGGATCTAGTACGCCATCCATATGTAGGTGAATGTGTTTCGTCTTCCTACTTTTAAAAAATATTCAATCGAGATCTTATCACTAACCAAAACCTAAGTGATGAAAATAGTACAAGGAATATAGGATTAGTGTCACGAAAGGCCATTTGTTATCCTCATGGCATGAAACATTCCCTTGAATATTCTCATTGGGGAAGTGACAACTAGATTACTCATTTTGATAGCAATGTGGTGTGTCATTAGTGTGGATGACAGGTGTACATAAAGCTTCATTGTGATAGAAACCCCTTGGAGTGTCGTTCTTGAAGTCATATAAGAAATATTTAGAGGGTTTTCATGACCTTTCATCCAAGAAGGTAGACATAACCATACTTATATGTGTGGATTTCTGACAGTTGAACCAGACTATGGTGAATAACCAGTATCCACATCCTTGAATTGATGATCTCCTAGGACAACTATGATGGGCTAGGGTCTTCTCTAGGGTCAACATAAGAGAAGGATATCATCTTGTGAGAGTTAGGCCATCATACATACCTTGTATATCATTCCATATCAAGTATGGTGTGTATGGGTACATCGTTATTTCAATCAATCTCATGAATGCACACTCCCTTTTCATGAATCTAATGAATAGGGTGTTCGAGCACTATTTTTATTCGTTGTTCATAGTCTTTTTGGATGATATCTTTGTGTATTTCAACACTCGTAAAGACCTTACCAATCATCATGAGGTCATTCTGATTACATTAGGAGAGCATCAACATTATTCAATTCTGGCTAAGTTCCACTTCTAAATTGAAATAATTCAATTCATATGTCATATTATCTCAAAATTAGTTATAACTATTGACCATGAAAATTTTATTGTTATATCTTATTAGGAGAAGCCCAAGAAAATGTTTTATATACATAGTTTCTTGGGATTTGGTAGATATTATAAGCATTTTATATAGTACTTATCATTCCTTGCTTCATCTCTCACTGGTCTTACAAATAAGAGTGTCAAGTTCCTTTGGTCAGAAGCTTGTGAGAAAGCCGTTAAGGACGTGAAATGGAGGCTTGTATCAGCAGCTATTCTAACTCTTCTAGAGCTAGGAATAGGTTATAAAATCTTCTATAATACATTAAGAATCATCTTGGGTGTAGTGATGATGTAGGATAATGGAGTAGTTTCATAACAATATCAAAAATTCTGGCATCATGAGAGAAATTACCCAACACACAAACTTGAGCGAGTAGTATCTGTCCATGCCTTATATTGCTAGAGACACAATCTATTAAGTGAGTGATTTTTGGTGTACACAGAACACCAGATCATAAAATATATCTTTTCTCAATGTGACATGAACCTCAGATAGTGGATATGGGTTGAATATCTACAATACTTTTATATTGATCTTGACTATATTCCTAGTAAGGGTAATGTAGTTGTAGATACGGTGAGTCAAAGAAACTCAAACATAAGTCATACAAGATTCTAGTGATGAATGGAAGCTAATAGCTTTATTCTATAAGCTTCATATGGAGTTTCATTATAGTCATGAGGAATTTTTTCTCACATCTTTGATAGTTACCTCTTCCCACATCGAGAAGGTGAAGGGATGACAATTTTGAGATCCTGGGGGATTGGTTCTCTACAAGAGTATATCAAGAGATAACCCACCTTCTGATTGGTTTGTGGAAAGAGATCACATATTTTCTATACATGGATGTGTCTTGGTTCCTAAAGATGTGATAGAGTAGTTTATGCAAGAGTCTCTCACATCTTAGTGGGCAATTAATATAGGCATCTCCAAGATGTATCGAGATATGTGATGCTATTTTTGTTGTCTAGGGATGAAATGTAGGATTGAATTCTTTATCACTGAGAATTACACCCATTAGTAGGTGAAGGTGGTGTACCAGAAACCTACAGGCATGATATAGCCACTTCCGGTATTGGAATTGGAATGGGATGATATTGATATGGATTTTATAGTTGGCTTACCTAGGACATCAAGAGGTAGTGATGTTGTATGGGTAGTTATATACTTACTAACCAAATCAACCCACTTCATTCCTATTTGGGATATTTTCTCAGTTGATGAGCCGGGAAGGCTGTATGTATGTGAGATCATAGGAATATATGGTATCCCATGTAATATCATCTCAAAAAGGAATGCTCATTTTATTTCACGGTTCTAGTTGGAATTAAAGAAGCCTATGGAGAAATAGGTGCTTCTACGAATAGCTTTTCACCCTCAGACCGATGGACAATCTGAATAGACAATAAAAGTTATATAGTATATGATTTGAGCCCATTGCCTTAATTTTGGTAGTTCATGGGAGAATCATATGCCTCTAGTCAATTTCTCTTCTAATAATAGATTACAAGAATCATTTCAGATGGATCCTTTAGAGTCCTTATATAGTAATTCATGTCGTTCACACATTTGTTGTCTAGAAGTGGGTGAGACAGTACTACTAGGTCCTCATCTCATTAATGAGATTTCAGAGTAGGTTCAGCTGATCAGAAAGCATATGAAAAATGCTCACTATATACAAAAATCTTATTCTCATCATCGGTGATTACCTATAGAGTGTGAGGTTAGGGATCGTGTTTTCCATTGGGTATTTCACATACTAAGGCACAGATGATTATAGAAACATGGGAAGTTGTCTCTTTTTTATATAGGGTTGCTTGAAGTTGTAGAGGGAGGAAGGTTGGAAGCCTATCAGTTGATATTACCTCAGAGTTATCATGATATGTAAAACATCATCCATGTTTCATAGCTTCCCCAATATCATTTCTACCCATATCATTCCTTCGATCCTGATGAAGTTGAGTTAGATGTTGATCATACCTTTGAGGAGTATCTAGTAATCAATGTTGAATGGAACATGAAGGATCTCAAAGGTCATTATATCCCTATTATGCAGGTGATATGGCATCATGGCCTCTTTTAGGATGAGTTGTAGGAGTGAGAGGATAACATATGTGCCCAGTGGAAATATTTGTTCTCAAAAAGTGTTTCACCACCCTTGGAATATGAACTCAGGGACAAGTTCTTTCAAGGTGGGAAGATAGTAAGTACCATGTTTTTAACACCAGTAAAGATCCTTTAAAATTCGTTCTAATTATTTATTTTGGACCTAATATGGTTGGCGTTTGCATTAGATATGGTCCCAAGGGTGTTTGGGACATTTTCAGAACCTAGAACCCAACGTTTTGGTAAAAATGTCCATATTGCACGGTTATTGTAAACGTTGAAAATGGTTTTCATTTTTAGGCAGATACATCTCTTACGGTTGGTGCATGATTTTCCTAACCATGTTATATTCCCAATTCTCTAGGTACATGTGCATAGTTTTCAAACAATTTGGAAAACTATGCACATGATAAGTTTTTGGCAATTTTACGTTTTTCTCTTAATAATCAAATTAAGCCCCTCCTTCTTCCCTATCAAGATATCAAGCAGGATTAGACTCCTTTTCTATCCTTTTGGGTATTTTCGAAGGCCTAATCTATTAATAAAGGGATCTAATTGAAAATAAATCTTTTAGTGCTTTCATTCATCATGTTGGATGCACAACGATAAGTACTCGAGTCTGTTTGAGATGTTCTTCATATCTCTCACTCTTGACCTAGTTATCGAGGTGTGGGAATTTTTAATTTTTTCTCAGATCTACTCTTCTCTAACACAAATTAAAGGTCTATACTAGAATAGGAGAGTCGTACGGGCCTAGGGTGGGTGGTCTAAAACATATCCCTCATGTTCTTTGATTTAGGAATTGTAGTGTGGGGCCTGCCGATTTCATCATGTGTTGTTTATTGAAATTATATTCCAAGCTTATAATCTTTATAACCATATTGTTATTCACATTCCAAATATGATATTATTTATTAGTGGTTTCTCCCACAACTCTATCAACCCCATGTAGGATGTTATGCCATATTTTTTGTTTTAGTGTTTTGGAATATTTGATTCACCATTCAGGTGTGCCTTGGCATGACCTTACTAAGGGTAAGATTTTATATATTAAATGGCTTGATTTATATTATGAATTTCATAATATAAAGTACCATGTTTTCTCACCACTTCACACTCCTAAGTTAAGTGCTTCAATTAATAAACTTACATGAAAAGAGAAATTGAAAAATACACTAAGTATATGACATAGCCTTTTAAATGTAATTGATTAATAGGTTTTATTCCCATTGAACCCCTTAACATGGTAATGGAAGGTAGATGTTTCAACCTTAATTTTTGGGAAATGCCTTAAATTGATTAATTGAATGGTTGTATGTTACTTGTCCTTACCAGAATAATTAAGGAATGTCTTGAACCAAATAGATTTATCAGTTAATTATGACTTGATTAAATGGTTTCATGATCAATTAGCTTTATCACACTAATGAAAGGAAATAGGTTGAACCTTAGAAATTATATGAGACTTCATTATCAAAATATGGATGACCTCACATGATCTCACCTTGAATTCCCAAGGGAATTCCTTGATCACTTTTATATTCTATTTAATAGGCTACATGTTATAGACACCATTGGTGGTGGCCCAATGAGATTTATCTCACACCCTCTCAAGGTGTCATTCTGTACCCATGTAAGATTACATGTGTGAAGGTGTTTTCAAAGGGAAGAATACGACTTTGAACACATGATTGATTGTTGTTTAGGATGGATCTTGATAGAAGATGAATGAGCCGGGGATCGGGATTCTTTGGATGTTATATTTATTTCCTTATTCTTTTGGGGAACATGTTATTCATATTATCTTGTATCTATGTTTTCAATTTTTATAGTGAATTGAAATATAATTATTAGTTATTGTATGTTATTCCAGTTATATCAGTTATTTTTGTTGTTGTATCTATTTTATGTTGTTCCTTCTATTAATGTATATTACTTCCACTATTTACCCCTTTTCTATATATCAGTTGTGCTACACTTGTAACATGGGAATAGTATCCACATAGACACACCCTAGGCCCTTTTTCTAGTTGGTAGCCTCTTGAGTTTGGGGAGATAAGCATGATTCCATGTGGCCCATCAGGCTTGGAAACCTATTAAGTGGCTTTGGGGTCTGGGACATCACATTGAAGAATGATCATTTTTTATAATAATGATCTACATCATCACTGAGTTATGTCAAATTAAATATAAATTTTTTAGTATTGTGTTAGAATGAATCAATGATTCTAACGGTTGTGTATGGGTATATGGGAAGTTGTGTTAGAGAAATTTGAAGTTGAATTGAGTTGTGTAAGAGTGAAATTTAATCTATAGATGATTAACTGACGTTTTCTAAAGGGTGCATAGGATTCTTTTATCTTCATTTAAAATTAATAATTTATTTGCAGGTGAATTGTAAAACTATTTGAGATGATAGTTTATTCTTTAAAGATAAAATCATCGTGATTATTTAAGAAAATTTTCATTCATGATAATATGTTTTTGTTATGTAAAAGATAAATTTTTCACATTTAATTAAATCTCACATCACAAAGTTTTTTGTGAATGTAGGCATGAAAATTTGGATAAAATCAATGGGTATTGTGGATATTCAATAGAAAATCTAGTTAAATTTTTATTAAGAATTAAATGATAATTAATTGAACATATATTTGTGTAATAAATCTAGAGTTTCAAAAATTTGGTTTGGATCCATTTATAAATATTAAAAAATATAAAGATTTATTATAGGTTTTTATGTGAATAAAATTATAAAATTATGAAATATAATTAAAGAATAAATATCATGAATATTTGAAGATATAATTTAATGATAATGAAGATAATAAAACTGAAATATTTCATATAGATTAATCATAGTGAAATATTATTATTATTATTTTCGGTTAAAGACCGAGGCACAATTTATTGAGGATAGAAAAAAAAGGTTACAAGAGTCACAAGGATGGAAGTTTCCTATAATCATTGTTATAAAGCTGAAAAATATCAAGAGGGAGTGCATCAATCCACATCATCTCCTGATTAACTCCCATGTTTGCAAGTGCATCAACAACTTTGTTAGCTTCTCTAAAAACATGTGTGTCAATAAGATTGAACTGCAGAAGAGTGTCAAGGCACTTCATCTAGCAAGTACTGAGAGGCCAGGCAAGGTGATTCATCCCCTTCCAGATTTCTTAAACGATGGTGGCTGAATCACTTTCAATCCAAATCTTCCTCCATCCTTTTTGGAGGGCATAGTTGATAGCGTGGATCACACCCATCATTTCAGCTTCCAATGAAGAGACAGTGCCACAACCAGTGAAAAACAATCCATGGAATATACCAAGATGGTCTCTGAAGATCGCTCTGCAACCGGCAGGGCCTGGGTTTTCCTTGGAGGCACCATCAACGTTCACCATGATCCATCCTAGAAGCGGATCCTGGAAGAATACGTCAAAGTTTCATTTGGGTTGCATGAAGCTTCCTTCAATATGAAGTCTCTGAAGGATCTCGAAGTCTCTAATAGTATTATTGCAGTGAGCCTTTTGGATAGAGGCAGCATCACACGTCGCAAGGAGGATACGGTCTTTACATGCATTAAGATTTGATGAAGAGTTATTATGAATCATATTCTTTCTATCATACTAGATCACATGAAGAAGCTCAGCAATGGAAGAGAGGAAGAGATTGTTGATTTGTTGTGATTCCTCTTGCTGAACATATCTTTTTAATTGAGATCCAATAGTATCATAAAGAATCCATATGCAGCCAAATAAGTCAAGAGTATAATTCCAAAGAGCAGAAGCTATAGCACAAGATAGAAAGAGATGATTCGCATCTTCCATGTGCTGGTTGCAGAAGCGACATTTTGAGCATAGCTGAATACCAAGAGATTGTATGCAAACTTTAGTAGGAATCCTATAATGTTCAATTATCAAAATAAGTGTAAATCTTGAGGGTTTAATCCATGGTTTGTTAAAATGGACCAACCATTCAAAGTTGGAGTAAATGTTTATGAAAATATGCTCATACTAACTTTTTGAGTCCAGGATGCCATTATTAGCAGGTTCCCAGATTTGGAAATCCTCAGTAATGGAGAAAGTATAACTATCAATGACATGCATAATGTTATCAGGGATATCACTGTTGTGATAGTGAATAACATATTTAATGGTACTATTGGTGTTTTAAATAGTTTCATTAGAATATAGCATAGATATTAGGGGGGTGCCAGTCCAATTATCAATCCAGAAATTCATGGAAGAATTAGAATTGACCATCCATCCGGAGTTCTTCAAAATGTTGAAGTATGTGTATTGGATAGTGGGCCAGATCGAAGAGGTGATGTAATTTAAGTTACCCTTTTTATATTTGTGAAGAAATCTCTTTTTAAGGAAATCCAAAGCATCCGAGTTGGTATGAATTATCCTCCAGGTGAGTTTAGCTTGGAGCGCATCATTAAAGAGTCTGAGATTTTTAATTCCAAGCCCACCTTTTTCTAAGGGCTTACAGCAGGTGTCCCAAGGGATGGTAACAAGTTTTCTTTCAATAATACTTCCAGTCCAGACAAAATTTTTAATATAGGCATTGAGCTTTTTAAGAGTGTTAACATGCCATTTATAAACCATCAGTAAGTAAACCATTTTAGAGACAATGGTAGATTTAACAAGACAGATTCTTCCAGCCATGGAGAGGGATTTTCTTTTCCAGGTGGAGAGTTGTTTAATAATTTGATCAATAATATAGGAAAAATAAAGGGATTTTGGCCTTCCCCAGAATATAGGAACACCAAGGTAGTTGAATGGGAGGGATCCCTCTTTAATTCCTAATTTGTTGGTGATGGAGACCTTTCTATGAGGGGAGAAATTCTTACCAAAAAAGACCAAGGATTTATTCCAGCAGATCGCTTGACCTGAGACCTCCTCATAGTGAGACAGAGCAGTTTTTAAACCCTGAATATTTATTTTGTCACCATTAAGGAAAAGAATTATGTCACCGTCATAAAGAAGATGGGTGGGGACATTCGTGTCCCTAAAAGCCTGGATGGGCTTGAATTTACTTTGCTCGACTAGTCGGGTAAGTAATCTACTGAGGCAATCTTCCGTAATAACAAACAGAATGGATGAAAGAGGATCTCCTTGTTTGACTCCTTTAGAGAATTTAAAATACCCCTTGGGGGATCCATTAATCAAGATGGAAATAAAAGCAGAGTTAAATAACGTTTTTATTCTCAAAATAAAAGTATCTTTGAATCCAATGCCTTGCAGAACTTTGAAAATGAAACTCAAGGCAATGGTGTCAAAGGCTTTTCTAATGTCGAGTTTAATGGAAATATTTCCACCTCTTGCATTCCTATTAAGAATATTGGTGAATTCCGAAGCAAGGAAAATGCAGTCTTGTATGGATCTGCCCTTTATAAAACCAAATTGGTTCCAAGATACAATTTTGTTGCATATAGGGGCAATCCGATTAGCGAGAATCTTGGTTATGATTTTATAGAGAGAATTAATAAGGGCAAGGGGTCTAAATAGATGGATCTCCGAAGCATTCTCAAATTTAGGAATTAAGGTATGGAATTGAGAATTCAGACCATGAGGGAGGAAACCAACTGAGTAGAAAGATTTAACAAGTTTACAAACATCTAGGTGTATGATATCCCAGTGTTGTTGAAAAAAGAATTATTAAAGCCATCGGGACCAGGAGCACTATCAGGCTTTAAACTAAAGATCGTGTCCTTTATTTCATGGTCTAGGGGAGTGCTGATAAGCCACTAAATGAGGCTAATATTCATTGTTAATAGATTTAATATTCATGTTCTTTATTATTCATAAACACCATTTTAGTTCATTTTACACTTTGAACATCATTTCACATTATGATTGTAATACCTTCTTAAAATGCACTATTATGTGGTACATTTTTGAACATCATTGGAAGTACCCAATGATTTATCTAATTATACATATTTTAATTTGATATTTTTGGAAATTTATATACACTCCAATATGAACATGTTTCATCTAGGGATCAACGGAGAATTCATGGAGGATGATGGAGATATTTGGCAATGAAAGGAAGCAATTCTGGAGAAGGCAGATTGGACACCAGCCGACTAATGAGACCGTGGGGCCCACCGTACAGGCCCAATTGATCCCATATTTCATGGAATTCTAGAAGACATGTGTAGGAACAAATCATTATTCAGGGGTTAATGCTAATTCGTCCTCCATGGTCGACATTTAGGAGTCCCAGGGTAGAGATAAAATTCTGGGCCAGATTCTGCGGCTCAGAACAACATCCATCTAATATGATCATATCTCGGAATCCACAACCCGAAATGGGCCCAAATATTACATGTGGTTATAAGACATCCGGGGAGCCATTTTATTCTTATATGACCCACTCTGATTCGGCCATCTAGAAGGACTTACAAGCGCGTCTGTTCGGTGGAAGCAAGCTGGCTGCCACCTCGGGTCAAGGGTGGAAAAGTCTCCTCTCCCTTACTTTCCACCACCCTAGGCCTACCATACTCAAGTGGGATCCTTTTTACTATTGGATTCTCGACCCAAGGCTCCAAAAATTCCTATTTAAGGCAGTGGTGGTGAAGGAGTAGGAATCATTGAGCTTTCTTTCATTGTAATGTTATGCTGCGGTTTTGTTGTCTCAAATTTATCTTCCACATGTAAGTTGTTTTAAATCATACTTGTTTCTTAATAAAAGTTCTTCTTATCTTATTATTTTGTTCTTATCCTTATCAGTTTGATACTGTTGGTTCAAGGTGTGAACTTGTTCATACCAAACCTTGTGAGATTATCACATAACGGTGGATTGATTGTTATTTTATTGCATTTTTTAATTCTCAATTTCCTCCCTCACGAGTCTACTTTCCGCTTCCATTAAAACCATATAATCAATGGATGGCTAACCCACTTAGGGGTTGATCTAAGGGAGTAGCAAGGGGCTAGATTGGATTTTATTTATCACCTCATTAATGTATAGTCACTTATTTAATTGAGATTTTTATTTGATGATTTTTAAACTCCATCGTCCTTGTTGAATTTAAGGCCACACACTTCAAGTGCTAGTACGAACCTTTTACCTTGAAGTGCTCAAAACTTTTATCCTTCAAGTGTATAGGTGATTAGTATTAAAGGGTGTAGGAATTAAACCAGTAAGTGATGATATTGTTTTATCTCCTTAAATGAACCCATCTCAAATATAAGAAATTGAAATCATTAAAAAGGAAATACGTCCAATCCACCCCGAGCAATAAACTAGGATCAACTCATTCTTTTAAATTGAATTCACTTAAATCAATTAGATATCGTTCAAACCCATCCAAAATCAATCCAAGATGGCCACTTCATATCCGAAAATAGTCTATAGAATGTACGTGTCTATAGGTTTCTTCTTAGGTCTCTATGGATTCGATAACCCAAGCTAAACTACAAGGACCGTCTTACCTTCTTCTCTTGGGTAAATTTGAGCGAGAATCAAATTTTCACGCCATTTCCAGGGACCCAAGTAAGTCATCTAAACACCCATTATATTCTCCCCCATTTCTTCTTTTCTCATCCAAATTCTCTTGTCTTGTCCCTTTCTCGTTTTTTTTCTTTTGGCGCATGTCCGCCTACACCCGCGATCAATCAAACCGTCTAGTTAGGGAGGATAGTCCTGGGGTTGGGGAGTCAAGTACACCAAGTGAAATCATTCCATTAGATCCTAATCTTACTAATAATATAGAGTCCAAAATTGAGCCAATTTCAAAGGAAGGTATTCAATGAAACCAACTCATAAACCCGAGTGGGAACCAAAATGGAAACCCAAATGAGGCAGCCCCAAACTTGGGGAATGCAATTGATCAAACCATGAATGACTACCTCACACCTTCCTGGACCAATGCCCCCTCATGCATTAGACCCAATTCCTTAGGATATTCCAACTACATATTTAAACCCCATGTCCTAATCCACCTTCCCACATTCCATGGAATGGAGTCCGAGATGCCAACCTGCACATTAAGGAGTTCAATAACATTGTAGAAACCATGTGTCCCCCACATCAACTAGAATCAGCTAAGATGGGGCTATTTCCTTTTTCTTTAAAGGATCGAGCTAAAAATTGGCTAAGAAATTTGAGACCATCATCCATAAATTCTTGGGACCAACTACAAAGAGAATTCTACAAAAAATACTTTCCCCACCACAAAACAATTGCACTTAAAAAAGAGCATCCAAATCTTTTTTGAAAAAGAGGGAGAGTCATTCTATGAAACATGGGAGAGGTTCAAAGACACTCTAAACATGGTTCCACACTATGGTTTTTCTATTCCTGAACAAGTGAGAATTTTCTATGAAGGTTTGGGTCTGGGGAACAAACAATTCATTGACATGATGTGTAATGGAACCTTTAAAAACAAAGCCCCAAATGATGCTTACGAGTATCTAGAAATCCTTTCTGAACAAAACCAAACATGGGGAACTTCACCTTATTCTAAAAAGACACAAAGAACTATTGTAATTCATACACTTAGATAAGAGGAAAGCCTTAGGGATAAATTCGTAGCACTCTCTAGGAAGTTTGAAGAGATAGACCTTAGGAATGTCCATGAAATCCAAACTGTTGACCCTGTTTGCACAATTTGTGAAAAACATGACCATAAGACAGACAACTGCCCAACCATTCCATCCATCAAGGATGTTCTTTGAGGAGTACCCCTAGCGGAAGTAAATTCCTTGAACTTTCAAAAGCCTCAATACCAAAACACGTTCAACCCAAGGTATAACGACCACCCAGGCTTCCGCTGGAAAGAAAACCAACAACCTAGCAAACCACATGGACAAAATCCTTACCCCCATCAGAACTACCAAACCCATAACTAGTTCCAAACCCAAAATTTCCAATACCAAAAACCACCAGTACATTTTCAACAAACCATCTCACCTCCAAAATATCCCCCTGGGATAAACCAACCTACTCAAGCACCCACCCAAACTGTTCCACAAAGCCTACAAGAACAACTGTGCAAACAAATGGAGAGGATGAACTCGGAGGTATCTTCCCTAAAACAAGAACTTCAAACCATAAAAACTAGAAAGGCACCCATGCCTACTCAGGCGATGCCATCCTCAACTTCAAGGGGATAGTCAAGTTTCACTCAAACAACTCATGAACAACTAAAGGTTGTGACTGTTTTAAGAAGTGGGAAATCAATTGAGAAACCTGAACAACTAATTCAGAACCCACCTGAAGATTCAAACAAGGATGAAAATTCAAATGAACCAAATGATCAAACTGACGAAACTGATAACATTGTTAAAGAAACAACTCTTCAACAAACAACCCCACAACCTGCACCATTTGCTCAACGCATGAGGGGGAAAACCAAGCCTGGACTGAGTGAAACGTTGAGAGAAATATTTTCACAAGTCAAGTTGAACATACCCCTTCTCGATGCAATCCAAACCATACCTGCCTACTCAATGTACCTTAAGGACTTGTGCACTTTTAAAAGAAAATTTTCACATAAAAACCAAGTCCTTTAGGCTGTTAATGTTAGTACCACCATTCAAGGGACCATTCCTCATAAGTGGAAAGACCCGAGTTTCCCTTACATCAATGTTGAACTAGGAGAGAGCAAAGTTGTAAAGGCCTTGTGTGATCTAGGTTCTAGTGTCAATCTCATACCCTATGCTGTGTACTGGCAGTTAGGCCTAAAAGAACTCCAACCCACATCTGTCACACTTCAACTTGCTGATCATAGCATTAGGGTTCCAAAGGGGATTTTAAAGGACGTTCTGGTAAAGGTTGAAAACTTCATCTACCCTGCTGATTTCATTGTCCTTGACAACCATCTAAACTTAGGAAATAAGGAACAAACCCCAATCATCCTTTGCCGTCCTTTTCTTGCAACAATCAACTCTTTTATCTGAGTTCGAAATGGGAACATGACCATCACCATTGGGAACATGTGTCTAGACAAGAACATCTATAATGCAATCTAACAAATAGGGGATGACGAGGAAATTCATGAAGTAAACATGATAGGAAGCATTGATAATGAATCCATGGAACATCAAGGAATATTTGATGAATGTTTAAGTTAGGATGAGATTGATTTCCTTTGTTCATATGAAGGAAGTTTATCTCCTTGGATTGAATCATTTTCAAATTGCTCTAATGATGAAGTCTTTGGTCCAACAATCAGTGAAACCTTTCATGAAACCACTTTCATGGAGACCACTCCAACTTCCTTCCCTAAATATGATCAATCCAATCTAGTAGCTGAAACTTCTACATGTGGGGAATCAATCCCATCTGAAACTCTAAAAAAAGAAATTGAACTTGATCCAATGTCCCAATATTCTGCTGAAATTCTGAACCAACCAGATCTTGAATTGAAGGAACTTCCCGCTATACTCATGTATGCTTTCCTAGGGGACAATCAAACACATCCTATTGTCATTTCTTCTTCACTTGAAGCCAATCATGAGAGGATGCTTCTATATGTCCTTAGGAAGCATAAGAAATCCATTGGTTAGACCCTTTCTGATATTCCTAGGATTAGCCCACTTATCGGGACTCATAGGATTATTATGGAATCTGATTCAAAGCCATGTCGTCAAACTCAACGGTGACTCAATCCTAATCTCATGGAGGTAGTAAGGAAGGAACTTCTGAAATTGTTAAAAGTTGGTATTATATATCCCATAGATGAGAGTGAGTGGTTGAGCCCAATCCAAGTGGTTCCAAAAAAGGATGGAATCACAGTGATAACAAATGAGGATGGAGAGATTCTTCCAAAAAGGGTGAGTAGTGGATGGAGGGTCTGCATTGACTATAGGAAACTAAACTCATTCACCAAGAAGGATCATTTCCCCTTACCATTCATTGACCAAGTCCTTGAGAGAGTGGTAGGTCATGCCTTCTACTATTTCTTAGATTGGTACTCAGTGTACAATCAAATTGAGGTCTCCCTAGAGGATCAAGGGAAGACTACATTCACATGTCCTTTTGGCACCTTTGCCTTCAAACGCATGCCCTTTGGTTTATGCATTGCTCTTGGAACCTTCCAGCGGTGCATGATGGGAATCTTCTCAGACATGGTAGGGGATTTTCTAGAGGTCTTCATGGATGACTTCTCTGTGTTTGGGGATACATTTTAGGGATGTCTAAGGAATGTAGAGAGAGTCTTTTCAAGATGTGAATAAATGAATCTAGTCCTAAACTGGGAAAAATGCCATTTTATGGTTAAAGAGGGACTAGTTTGAGGCCATCTAGTCTCAGGTAGGGGGATTGAAGTTCATAAAGCCAAGGTTGACATCATTCTTCACCTTCCATCACCCAAAACTGTCAAGGAAGTGAGGTCTTTCTTAGGACATGCTGGTTTCTATAGAAGATTCATCAAGGACTTTAGTTCAATCTCATGTCCCCTTTGTGCTCTTCTAGTAAAGGATGCTCCATTTGTTTGGACCGAAAGCTGTGAGGGTTCATTCTCAACCCTCAAATCCTCTCTCACCTCTCCTCCCATTATGAAATCTCCAAATTGGAACCTTCCTTTCAAACTTATGTGTGATGCCAGTGACTTTTCTATTGGAGCTGTGTTAGGACAACGTTGTGATAAAACACCTTATATCATTGCTTATGCAAGCAAATCCTTAAATGATGCCCAAATAAACTACACCACTACTGAAAAGGAGTTACTTGCTATTGTGTTTGCCTTAGAGAAGTTTAGGTCCAACCTCTTAGGATCCCCAATCACTGTGTTCACTGACCATTCTGTACTAAAATATCTCTTCCAAAAACAAGATGCTAAGGCTAGACTGATTAGGTGGGTCCTTCTCTTACAAGAATTTGACCTCACAATAAAAGATAAAAAGGGAGTTGAAAATGTTGTATCTGGTCACCTCTCTAGGATGGAATTCAAAGAAAACTCAAATCACCTTTATGTGTCTGATTCATTTCCTGATGAACACCTATACTCTGTGAGTGACTGCCCTTGGTCTGCTGACATAACAAATTTCTTAGTGACATGAGTCGTTCTAAAATTCTTAGGGACTCAAGATCGAAGGAAATTTCTTCTGATGTTAGACATTATGTGTTTGATGATCCATACCTCTATAAGTTCTGCCCTGACCAAGACATTAAGAGGTGTGTTCCAGAATCTAAAAACGAGTCCATCCTTACATTCTGTCACAGTGAGGCATGTGGAGGTCACTTTTCCTCTAAGAAAACATCTGCTAAGATTCTTTAATGTGGTCTTTTCTGGCCCACCCTCTCAAGGGACTCCTACACATTTTTTCAAAGCTGTCCTAGGTGTCAACAAGTAGGGTCCATCACAAAAAGGAATCAAATGCCACTCACTCCCATCTTAGTGGTTGAAATATTTGACTATTGGGGAATTGATTTCATGGGTCCCTTCCCAAACTCTCGGGGATACCTCTACATACTCTTAGCTATTGATTATGTCTCAAAATGGGTTGAGGCCATTCCCACTATGTCCAATGATCATCAAGTTGTTATTCGATATCTGAAAGAGAACATATTTTCTCGATTTGGAATTCCTAGGGCTATAATCAGTGATCGAGGAACCCATTTCTGAAATCTCCCATTATCTTCACTCATGACTATGTATGGTATTTCTCATAAAGTTTCCACTGCATAGCATCCTCAAACCAATGGTCAAGCTGAGTTAGCGAATAGGGAGATTAAGAAAATTCTTGAAAATACTGTCAACCCCTCTAGGAATGATTGGTCTGAGAAACTCTTAGATGCTCTTTGGGCCTATAGAACCGCATATAAAACCATTTTAGGAATGTCCCCATATAGGTTGGTTTATGTTAAAGCATGCCATTTGCCAGTGGAGATTGAACATAAAGCCTTTTGGGCAATCAAGAAAATAGATTATGATCTCTCATTGGATGGAACAAAAAGGAAATTAGATCTCAATGAACTGGTGGAACTAAGGATGGAGGCTTATGAAAATTCAAGGATCAATAAAGCTAGAGTTCAAGCCTACCAATCTAGGAATATCAAGGTCAAACATTTTGAACCGGGAAAACATGTGCTCTTGTATAGTTCAAAACTTCATTTACATCCGGGAAAGTTAAGGTTTAGATGGTCAGGATATTTCATAGTGCATCATGTATTCCCCCATGAGGCAGTGGAGATTCAAGATCCCACAAGTGGATACATTTTCAAGGTCAATGGTCAAAGGTTAAAACCATTCATTGAATCATTCAATAAACATGAAATAGAGGTTGAGTTAACAGAGCCAACCTATGAACAAGGAAAAAAATTGATAGATTTAGGGTCCATGTCGGGCTAACGACATTAAACAAAGCACTGCATGGGAGGCAACCCATGGTTTTCAAGTTCCTATCATTTTTTTTGTTTTAATAAACTTTATATTTTAAATAGGATTAATTAATCATTTTTATATTTTAAAAAAAGACTATTGACCTGTTCTTCTATTATTAGTATGGATGGGTATGAAAGGGGAGCATCGTATTCATCCGTGTCACGCAGTGTGATCCCTGAGTAATACCTTACCCAGAAAATTAAAAGAAGACAATGTATAATTAGTTTGATTTGAAAAAATAGAAAAACAGGAAAAACCATAAAAATGATGATACTTGGAATTAAATAATTCGTTGTGTTGTTTGCTTTGTCTGGTTTGTTCTTATTTTTGTTTAGGTACTATTTTGGGTGATACATGTTCAATCAAAGAGGTTCCTACATCCCCCAAGAGATCAAAGGACTAATTTGGAGCAGCAAGAGCTTCAACTTCAACCACCAGGTGACTTCATTCCATGACCCTCATTTACAATTTCCTTTTTGAACTTTCATTCTCTACCTCTACCCCCTTCTAAATTTTCTTTTATTTAAACACTGGGGAGAGTGTTATTTTATGTTGGGGGGAGATAAAATAATAAATGCTTTTGGGTCAAAAAAATGATAAATGATTTGAAAAAAAAATTGTGAAAATGGAAGGAAAAATTCCTTTAACTTTAAACATGGTAATACACATTGCACACTTTGAAACTAAATGTAAAATAATTTATCATACCCTGATTCTGATTTTATTCCTTGTATAATTTCATGAGCATTGATTTTGGAAAGTGTGGCTGTCCAATGTGATATTTCATCATTTATATTTTCATCAAAAAAAAATTTCACAATGCACGTCCTTTGGATAGTGGGTTATTAGTTTGAGTTCATGGGGTCCCCTAAATATATAGAATATGTTTGGTGATCATTTTAGTTTAATATTAGTATTCAAAAAAATTATAAAAAAAATTGCGTGTAGAGCAATGAAATGACCTAATGCGTGGATTTCGGCACTTGGGGATCGTGACTCCATAGTTGTCTGGCTGAGAGTTAGTAATTTTATCTCTATTTTTAGTAATTTGAATTAGTTTTTGACTTAGTTAACTCGATATGATTCCCGAGTATGTGGGATTCACTTGGTGCCCTAAGGTCTTTGAGCCTGGTAGTCATCAGCAAAGTCTCGCTACAGGGGTTGACTCATTTGAGTGCAACATCAATTACCATGGAAAAATTCCAAAAACAAAAACAAAAAAAAACCAAAAAAATTATACAAAAAAATGAATACTCATCTTAATGTTGAAATATGATTCCACCTAGCGCTTCCGTAATTTCCCCCTTGAATAAAGATTAATCCCCATGTCTATTGTGATGCACAACACATCCTCATACTTAATTGATATTGGATGAAATATGGAAATGAATTTGAACAAAGGAATGGTCTTGGGATTGGGATCTGCTTATGAAACTATCCTGTATTAAAATATTTTTATGGGTTTCATGATTGTTTGTTATAAGTTTTTTTGGTGATCATTGTGTAATAAAATGTTTTTGGAAAAGGGAATTCGAATTTCATATTGTTGAGATATATTTTGCTCGGGACTAGCAAAACTCAAGTTGGGGGGTGTGATTATCCACTAAATGAGGCTAATATTCATTGTTAATATATTTAATATTGATGTTATTTATTATTCATAAACACCATTTTAGTTATTTTACACTTTGAACATCATTTCACATTATGATTGTAATACCTTCTTAAAATTCACTATTATGTGGTACATTTTTGAACATCATTTGTAGTACCCAATGATTCATATAATTATACATATTATAATTTGATATTTTTTGAAATTTATCTAAACTCGAATATGAACATGTTTCATTCAGGGATCAACGGAGAATTCATGGAGGATGATGGAGATATTTGGCAATGAAAGGATGCAATTCTGGAGAAGGCAGATTGGACAGCAGCCCACTGATGAGACCGTGGGTCCCACCATACAGGCCCCATTAAGCCCAAATTTCGTGGGATTCTATAATACATGTATAGGAACAACTCACTATTCGGGAGTTAATGCTAATTCGTCCTTCATGGTGGTATTTTAGGCGGCCCAAGTTAGAGATAAAATTCTAGCCCAGATTCCGCAGCCCAGAAAAACATCCAACTAATATGATCATATCTCGGACTCCACAACCCCAAATGGTCCCAAATTTTACATGTGATTAGAATCCATCTTGGGCTCAATTTTATTTTACTATGCACCACTCTGATTCGGCCATCTTGAAGGACTTACAAGCACATCTGTTCGGTGGAAGAAAGCTGGCTGCCACATCGGGTCAAGGGTGGAAAAGTCTTCTCTCCCTTACATTCCACCACCCTAGGCCTACCATACTCAAGTGGGATCTTTTGTACTATTTGAGGCTCTACCCAAGTCTCCCAAAATTCCTATTTAAGGAAGTGGTGGTGAATGAGTTTGGAATCTTTTAGCTTTCTTTCATTGTAATGTTATGTTGTGGTTTTGTTGTCTCAAATTTTTCTTCCACATGTAAGTTGTTTTAAATCATCCTTGTTTCTTAATAAAAGTTGTTCTTCTCTTATTATTATGTTATTATACTTATCACTTTGATACCTTTGGTTCAAGGTTTGAACTTTTTTATACCAAACCTTGTGAGATTATCACACAACGGTGGAGTGATTGTTATTTTATTGCGTTTTTTTACTTCTTCATTTCCTCCCTCATGAGTCTACTTTCCGCTTCCATTGACACCATAGAATCAATGGAGGGCTAACCCACTTATGGGTTGATCCAAATGAGTGGAAAGGGGCTGGATTGGATGTTATTTATCACCTCATTAATGTATAATCACTTCTTTAATTGAGATTTTTATTTGATGATTTTTAAACTCCATCGTCCTTGTTGAATTTAAGGCCACACACTTCAAGTGCTAATACGAACCTTTACGTTGAAGTGCTCAATACATTAATCCTTCAAGTGTATAGGTGATTAGTATTAAAGGGTGTAGGCATTAAACCAGTAAGTGATGATGTTGTTTTATCTCCTTAAATGAACCCATCTCAAATATAAGAAATTGAAATCATTAAAAAGGAAATACATCCAATCCACCCTGAGAGATAACCTAGGATCAACTCATTATTTTAAATTGAACTCACTTAAAGAAATTATATATCTTTCAAACCCATCAAAAATCAATCCAAGTTGTCCACTTCATAGCCGAAAACAATCCATAGAATGTAGGTGTCTATAGGTTTCTTCTTAGGTCTCTGTGGATTCGATAACCCAAGGTAAACTACAAGGACCGTCTTACCGTCTTCTCTTGGGTAAATTTGAGCGAGAATCAAGTTCTTAAAAGATAATCATTGTCCATGTCATCAACCATAGAAGGTATGATATCGATAATAAGATCCTTTTGGACCTCCGGACCATTGAAAGTATTACGAAAGTACGAGACAATATGATTGGAAATGGCCTCCTCAGTGTCAATAATAATGTCATCATGAACAAGGAATGTAAGAGGTCTTCTAATTTTCCAAATTCTCTAAAGGGAATTATAAAATTTGGTGTCTCTATCACCATCAAAGATCCATTTTGTTTTAAAAATTTGTTTTCTCATGTTATCCTTCAGGGTGAGAAGAGAGTTTAGTTTTAGAGAAGTACAGATTTCAGGTTGGGGGTCAATTGTGAAATCCAATCTAGAAGCATTGTTCTGAATGTGATCTAGTTCGCTTTCAAGAAGGGAAATGTCTATGTCAATTTCATTAATTTTAGACCTACACCAATCTTTAAGGGCATTCTTAAGATGTTTTAATTTAATATTACATGAAAAGGTATCTCTATGATGATTCATAGAATTCCAAAAGTTTTTAATGAATGAAACACAATCAGAGTTTGTAGACCAAGGATTGTTAAATCTGAAGGGAAAAATAGTTTTATAATTTTTGGTGAGAAAACTGACAAGAATTGGGTGATGATCAGAGTTCAACTTAGAAAGGGTAATGTTAGAGATGTTCTCCCATTTATCAAGAGTTGTAACATTGTTAAAAGCTATATCCAATTTTCTAGAAACAACCTTGTTGTAGTGCCTTCTTTACAAGGTGTATTTAGCACCAGTGAGGTTAATTTCTATTAGATTAGAGTCTTCACTAGCAGCCCTAAAATCATGAGAGGAGATGGAAGAATTCGATGGGCCAACTTTTTCACTAGAGTTAAGAATAACATTAAAGTCGCCAAGGACAATCCATGGGTCTTGGATACTAGAAGAAAAGTCATTGAGATCATTCAAAAGAGGAAGTTGTTCTTGGTATCTATTCTTGGCATATATTATAGTGTAGTAAAGATGTATGTTATCACATAAAAAGTCATAGGTGAAATATTGATCAGAAAATACATAAGTATTCACATTTTGTAAAGATGAGTGGTAGAAGACCCATAACGAGTCAACCACAGGTACATTCTTACAGGCCCCAAGGAAAACATATGCATAACAGTCAAGATGTTTAAAAGTAGAAGAAAAGTTTATTTTAGGTTCAGCAATAGAAAATAATTTTGGTTTATGAGTTGTCAACTATCGCTTGAGGACAACAAGTGTGTCAGGGTTAGAGATTCCTTGGAAATTCCAGAAAAGAATATTCATTTGGACCTATGTTTTGGTTTAGAACCCCTTTTTTTGAGTTATTTGATCCTTTAATCCTCTTTGATCTTCTGATGGATTGATTGGAGGTTGTACTAGATTTCCTTTCCTGCTTACTAGAGGAGGTGATATTAGAATTCCTAAGAGCATGAGTATTAGCTGTATCCTGTGCAATAGTGGGTGTTTTAGTGCATGTAGGGGAAGATATAGGACATCCCTCAGCCTGTAGGGATGCCTTAGGGGTAGGTTCTTGATTATTTTTGATCTTACAAGGGGTAGAAGTCAAGGTGTTATGATGCAGTGGGGTCAGGTTGGCATCTGATTCCACTAATTTCAAATCTGATTTGTTATCATTAACATAAGTAGCAGTTAATAAACTAGGAAGATTAGGCTTGCCAACCTGGACAGCCATATTAGCAGGATCAGTTTCCCTGATATCTAATTTTTAGAGATCAATAGGTAAAGCAATAGACAAAGAGGGAGTTGAGGTATTGGCAGTACCTGTAATCTTCATGTTTGTTTCACTAACCTGTTTTTCCAGAGTGAAATATGAAGTCAGAGTATCTCCCTCAGCCGTTTTTAGAAGAGTGTCTGATCCTGTGCACTTCAATTTAGCATCACTAAACTGCATAGAAACATCTAATGTACTGGAATCTAAAGTATTAGAATGAGCAGTTTTATCATCATGGTTATCCTGCCTATTGGCAGGTTCTGGAAAAGGCCCAGATAGAGTGTTTCAAGGCAGAGAAACAATAGCATTTAAAGGAATAGAATCATCAATGTTACCATGTAGAGAGGCACTATCAGGGGATTCAGCAGCTATCATAGTTAAAGAGACAGAGTTATCAGATCTCACCTAATTTTCCAGATTGAGAACAGGGTTGGAGTTCTGTTGCACAGTTGGAGAAACCCTATTCTCCTTATTACTTGTTTTGGAGTAACCTGTTTTCAACGAAAGCTTCCCTGCATAGATGGCTTGAGAGTTTTACCTATTAGTGTCACCTTGTTTTCATATTTCATAAGATTTAGATGGGGAAGGGTCTAAAATAAGAGGATGAGAAGCTGTGAGAGATTGTGATTCATCATATATATCATGGCCTTTTACCAGATTTTCCTCTTCCTCAACCATATCACCCCAAGATCTACTTGTATTTAAGGGGTTAAAGACATTTTTTTTAACCCAGATCTCATTTTTTTCTATGTGATATCATGAGTTTCAAATAAGGGATCTTTTCCTTTTTTATTCTCCTTAACCTCTTTCCACTCATGCTCTAAAGGCATAACAACTTGTTTTCTTACTACACGACAATTAGCATAGTTGTGACCTATGATTTTTCATACCTCACAAAAAGGAGGTAGTTTCTCATATTCAATGGTAATTTAAGTTATATAATCATGAGCACTGAAAGTTATAGAATTTGGGAGCTTTGATTCAAGGTTCACTTCCACCATAATTCTTGCAAATATTCCAATTTCAGCATTAAGGGTTCTTTGGTCATTTTTAATAGGAGAACCTATGCAAGATACAATATCATTTAGGATCATAGGGTGCCAAAAGAACCAACTTAGACCATGTAGCCTAATCCATATTTGAGCTATGTTATTTCTCTGCGTGTATGGATTGAAAGTAAAGTCCCACTAAGATAATCGAAGAAAACCAGGCTTCAAATTCAAATTTCCAATTTTCCAAATACGCACAAGATCATCCTATGAGTTAAACAGGATATGGAAATATCCTCTTCCTATTGAAACTAATTTCCAGTTCTGTATGTTCCAGCAATGTCCAAACCTAGGTTTTATTTTAGTTATAGGCCAAGGGTGATCTCCTTTAAGATATGAAACTCGAGCTAGAACGGCATACCTGCATAAATGCGCTCTTTGATGGAGCACATCAGCATCAGCCTCTACCTGAAATCGTCCATCATACAACCTTTTAGATAGAGGTGGCTTCATTTCCTTCATGTCGCCGAGATCCGGTTCTTTGAGCGCATCAAGAAAGGAGATAGCCTTGGATCCCCCTGTATAGGGTTGACTGTGTAAGCATTCAATCGGTAGCTGAGAATCTGATTTTTCTTCCTTGGGAGGGAGCTCCCATGCCGGATCAAAGCCCGTCATGAGGGGTTAATACAGAGGAGATGATATTTAGGGGCTAGGGTTCGCGAAGTCTCTCCGAGAGTCGCCCGACGCTCCCATCCTCCTCCACTCAAATGTTCCCTTGTACATGGGTTAGATAATCACATATCACATAGTCAAATATTATTAATATATACAAATTGTGATTATTTTTTACTAAATATCCATAATGTGATTAGATAAAAATAACATAGGAGAGAAATAAACCTTCAAATATGGAATTTTGTTTAAACATTTAATGAGCATCCAACACTACTGTGATAAAATTCCTTATGTGTTGGAGAAGATGAATAAGATTAGAGAGATAGAGACTAATACTAATACTATTATATATTTTATGTGTTGAAGTTTATAAAGAAAAATTAGTGAGACATTCATTAATATAAATTTTTTACTGAAAAGATTCAGCCCTTTGATGACTACTATAAATTGAGGAAGAAGATCAGATTCTTAATATTCTAGTGGAGACTTATACTATCATGGGGATCTTACATAAAAATGGATCCTGTCAAATTTTTTTGTTGAATAATAGTGGGATGGTGATATTTTTTGAGATGTATCATGTTGGTTCTTATAATTACCATTTTTTATTTTTCATATAACTTAGTTTATTCTTGTTTAAAGTATTAAAGGATATTCCATCTCCCATTGGTTTGTTTTGATAATAATATAGCATCCATTTGTGTGGGGGATAACTACCACCAAAAACCAAGGACTGGGTCATGAATTTTTAGAATCCCTCCTAAAAATATGTGTCTTTATAATGTTAATTTCTTTTTTATTATTTCATGAATGAATCTTGAGAAAGTGATAGATATGGGTTTGAGTTTTATTTACCCTAATAGATGAATATGTAAAATAAATCCATGAAATTGTTCAATTATGGGATACACTAATTCACCCCCATAGGTGAAGTAACATCGAATGATCTAGGAAATAAATTTGGTATTATATCTCAAAGTTCCACCTCATATTAGAATATCAATGGTTAAATATTTGATATGTTTTTTCAAATCGCATCATGAAGTATATATTTAAATAATATTTGTAGTTCCTTATCAATTAAAATAATATCAATGTATCATTCAGGGATTTTAAAAGTAGGAATAATAGAGATGAAAAAAATTATTAATATTTCATTAAGAAGAAAAGATAAATATAAATATCTACTTATTGAAGGTAATCAAATAAAATTAATGTTATTATCTATTAATAAATTTCTGCTTGAAGAAAATAGTGATGAGACAACATTCGTCATGTGAAGATAGGGTGAGAACAATGATTCCACATATTGTAATCAGAATGTAATTAGACATTGAATGGATGGAGAAGACAGGGTAAAATAATCGTCATTTGGAAGATACACAACAATTCTACCATGGATATTTTAAATCCATTGAATGAAGATGATGTAACTGAAGATTCATTCCAAGAATTTCTTATGGATAAACTATGTACAAGTGTTGAGGAAAAAGCTTCAATGTAGTTATATGATGATTCATGTGTATATTTCAAAGTAATATAATAAGATCTAAATAAGGATGTTTTAACAAATATTTGTGTTTATTTTAGAGAAATTTTTAATGAGGTTACCAAATATTAATAATATTCTTATAAAATTAATGAAGAACTATATCTATAGGTATTGACATGTTATAATATTTTCAAAAATTTGAGGTACAAGTTTCTTTGAATGTGGTTCATCAGTATTTATACTCTATAACTAAGAAGGATTTTCTTAAATCATTCCATGAAAAATATGTATCCTTGAATTGTCTTATTGATAACTTCCATGTATTGAAATAAAACAATCATTGATATTAAGAATGTTAAACTACAATTAAAGGGAAAAAATTTGAAGGAGTTTGAAATTTTCTTACAATAGAAGAAAAATATACATGAATAATATGAGAAAAATGTTTAAAGGATAAAAAGAAAATTTTTAGAATTATTGGAGTTAATTAAAGATCACAATGATACTCTAAATCAAATGTGTCTAGATCTTGAATTTAAATTGAAAAAATATGGAAGTTAAAGAGATCTAATCTTCATAAATAGTTAAGATAATAGTTAATATTGTTAAATTTTATATGGAATATATTTATTTAAAAATATATCTATCTTATGTCAAAAAAGTATAAGCATCATATGATGATATATATTTTCCTCGTTCAAAGAATAAGTTACCACTTTTATTTAAATATTTTCATGTACTTATGATTTATTCATTAAATGTGCTGGTTATGATGCAAAATATACAGAAACTGTGTTGAAAAAAATAATAAAAACCCACTACTATAAATACGTTTAATGGAATAAAGTATAATAATGTAGGCTCCATAAAAGGTAATCATGCTAAATTTGTTTTCATATAAAAATAGAAAGAATAAAATACATGAGAAAATGTTTTTTAGGGGATAAAATCAAGACTTTTTTCCAATTGTAGGTTCTCTAAGTACTCATGAATAAGTTTATTGATTTATTGAACAATATTTCAATACATTGAATACCAATAATTCCTATATCATTAGTGAATATGATTTTGATGAATAATTAACATTAGGAATGTAAAAATATTTTTATACTTATTAAATTTGGAATCATAGAAATTTGATTTTGAAATCCAAACCTGAATACTCATTATGAAGATCGATGCTGGTATAAATAAACCTTGTATGTGCAAAAATAATTTGATGAAATAAGAGAATAAAATTAGAGGAAAAAAAAGAAAATGTAAAGATGATATTTTCTTGGGTAACAATAAAAATAACAGTGATTAATAAAACCCAACCAATAATTCTAATAATAATGATACCCAAAGAATAATAATTTTTTTTACTATTTTATAAGAAAATTTATCTCTATTTCCCATTTAAAATAATAAATGTAATTCACTGTTAATGGAGGTAATCAATATAAATAAATAAATAAATAATCCATAAAATAAATACGAAGACTAGTTTGGTATAATATATTATTGGAAATAAAGAAACCGAATTTCAAGAGCAGTTGCCTGAATAAGATGATCTAAGAGTTCTTGATATTTTTTTAGTAGGTTCAAGAAATTAGGTCATGTCTCAAATGATTTCATGATTATAATACATTCTCACAAATAGATATTAACTAAATAGAATCTATCACTAAAATATTAAATATTGATGTAATGAATGAAGTTTCACATAAATAAAATTTAGAAATGAACAAGTCACCATGATAGCCATGAAGTAAACTAATTTAAAAACAAAAAGAGAAATCATGAAGATAACTCTAATTATTTATGTTAAAAAGAAATTATATATTGGGATGAGAAATAAATCTCATCCCTATGCCTCTCATTATTAATATATTTTGTATTTTTTCTATACTGAGATATAATGGCGATGAATTAGAAGGGATAGCTAAAATAATAATAATGTTTTGAAAGTGTTACAATAAAACATGTCTTAATCTTATAAGTGATCCAATAAATTGTTATCTTTTACTTTATTTCATTAATAGGTCATATTTGATTATGAATTTGTTTGAATAAATCCATTAAGTGGTGAATATTTGATAAAGATTCTAAAAATTATTATTTTATAAGAATCTATGAATTCTAGAATGTTTTTGAACATTTCTTTGAATATTTTTCTTTGTCTCATTATCTCATCATTGTTATAAATAAATCATTAAAAAGTCAAGTGGGAAAATTTGAATTAAGTAATGACATGAAATATGTAGAGTGTATGAGAGATACTTGGCTATGAATAACAGGTTTTGAGAAGTTGATTAATCACTCATCTATTCCATGGTGATCATTGTTCAAATATCCTTAATAATGATTAATTTAGTACTGTTAATTTGGTATCAAAATTTTCATTTACTATTGATAAGGTGAGAGAATAATAAAATGGAAGAATTCATGTTGACATGCATTTTTTGTAAGAGTATTCGTAATAAATCATAAGGGGAGATTATTGAACCCATTGGTTTTGTGTTGTATTTAATTTTAATAATGAGTAGTATCAATATGTGTTGGAAATGTACAATTATAAAGTGATGTTTAAAGTTCACAATAAAGGTTTCTATATACACTGTATTGAGTGGTAAACATTTGATGAAGATTAGAGAACTCCTTGGAGATAACATCTTATATATCCCTTTTGAATGATTAATTTCATGATCTTTAGTTCCCTATATATCATGATAAAGGATTATATCCAATTAATGGGAAAATAGTTTTGTGACGATACCAATAATATTTCTATTAATAAGCTTATATTTTTTAATGTTGACAAAAAATAATGTATAATAATGTTATTTATTTTTATTTTATATAAAATGTTTTATGTTGCGAGTTTGATAATTATGATGAGTTCCGGGGAATATAATCTTGTCAAATATTATATAAATATGAATAATAATATAATATTACTATTTATTTTATTTATATAAATCTAATATCGTTAAATTTCTTGTTATTTGATAATATTAAATCCCTGTGAATATTATAGAGAAAAAAAATAAGGGAGGAAGGTTTTGAGGAAGTTGAATTTTAATTGAATTATTTGTATATTAGTTTATTTAAGCACTAAAAATAAGATATTAATTTTATACAAATGTTTTATATGATTTAATGTTTCTAGAGAAGTTTGGGAGCGAAGTTAATAAAACTATAGAATTTTTTGAGATTATTTTGAAAAATATGAGGCGAAAACCACCATGTTCCGGTATATTCTTATAAAACTTAAATATTCAAAAACTAGTTTGTAAACTCTATAATATAATGTTAAAATATTGGAATATATGAAATGTTCCATAAAAATCACATTAACTAAAAATATCTTCTGAAACATTATTAGTGAACACCATAAAAACATTTTTAAATGGAAATAATAATTTGATAGATTAACTAAAGGAAATTTTGTGGATTCTAGCCACTGATTAAGGATTTTAAGAACTGAATATAAACTTTTATAAGAATATAATAAGTGTAATAATATACTTTAAAAATAATACATTTAGTGTTCAGAATTCCAATTATTCAGAATCTGAATCAATTCATAGTTTATAGAATATTAAATTAATGGTTTTCATCGATATGTAAGAATAAATCTACTTTTTAAAAAAAATCAAGAGTACATACATTGAAAATGAGCTATTAATGATTAAATTATCACTAAATCATAGTAGATCATAGTTTTTTAAGAATAAATGTGATCTATTATTGAAACAAGGTGGACATGTGTTGGATTTTTTGGAAAAATGGATTTATTACACTAAATGAAGGTTGAATTCATACATTATTAAAACATGGACATGTTGATAAACCTGGATATGGTTACTTACATGTGAACCACACTAATTTAAGCATTTATGAAATTGATATACATGGAACTAAAGATTGTGGATGGTCACGAAAACTTTTGTGTAGAAGAATTAGATCCAATACAGTGTCTATATAGCATAATTTGTGACTAAATAAAGAACTACCTTTACATTTATATATAACAATTTCATTGGATGAGGTGATCAAAACATTGATTTTGATAATAAATATTACTTATAAGGATGTTATGATATGTAATACATAGTCCATTATAGTCTACTAAGGTGACGGAAAATGCACGATCATGTTCAGAGTTATTTGGAAAAGGATGTTGGTAGTATTCAAGAGAATGATAATACCATGTAACAATAATATTGACCATGCAAAAATCATGGATGTATAAGAATTGATCATTAGATTTTTGGACAAATGGGTCATGTAAAGTTATACAATTCCACAAGAGATCACAAGTTAGAATAATCTATTATGTTTAAAAGTTCTGTGAGATTAATCATTGATGTATAAAGTACCTATATTAGGTTAACTCAACCAATGTGTAATAGTATCTTGTAGTTGTAGAAGATATTTTCACCATAAAGAATAATACTACATTGTAATTAGACTTATGTAGTAGTAAACCTCATGTTATATATGAGTAACTTTTATATTCCTATTCAATTACATATATAATTATTCACACAATGATATAACCTATTTCATCACCCTTATAATTATGTATTAAATTTTTTATGGGATTAATAATCCCACTACTATGTCCATTTGCACTCAATATTTGTTTTCAATTCACTTTTATAAAACATTCATAAAAAATGTAATTTTACAATGGCCTAATTTGACATAAGGTCAATGTTTCCATCGAATCATTAACTAAACTAATATAAATGTTAAAATTATTTTTTTATATGATTATATTTTTATTGGTATTTAATTCAACTAACTTGTCCAACGGAATAATTTTAGAATAAGGGGCCCAAACATGCCCTACAATTGAAGACATTGTAGGAGGGCCACATTTGACCACCCTTCAATATTTGGACTGTAACATTGTCCTTAAAAATTTACTTGGGAAGATTCTACCACTATTGTACAGATAACCCGATTACACACATATCCAACTAATTTAAGTAAAATTTCATAAGTTTTGGTTATTCAACACACGGATAAAGAAGGATTAAAAAGTCTTCCACGAATAGTGACCTAGTCCCTTAGGCACTTGACTTATTTTATGGAAAGTGTGATGTATATTTCCCTAAAATCAACCCTCACCATCAGTCTGTCTTGTTTCATGACCAGGGGTAAGGGTTAGTAGAAGTATATAACTTTATTAATCCATTTCTCCCTCATCTTCATCATGTACTTATAATATTCTTAGTGACCAACATGGGGGTGTTATTTGTTGCGATCTCTTCCTCCATGATTGTAATCATTGGAAGGTGATTGAATTTACAAAATTTTAGAATTTTTTCCTTAATGTATACATTTTGATTTTTTATTATTATTTTAAGATAAAATAATAATAAAAAACCATAATCCTCATGCTTCCACGCATAAGATGAATATTGTGATGATTTCAGTGGGTTTTTATCTTTTCTAACCTTTTCATTTCATGAGTTTGCGAACTGATTATGTCATTTTCATAAAATCTATAATCAGGAACTTATGTGATACCTTGATTGAGTTATGTTTTTACATCGATTCAAGTTTTTGGATTTTGAGAGGTCATCATTAATCATTATTGTGGATCAATCAAATCCAAGGTTTTAACCTAGTAAGAACTCACATACCATACTATTATCAGTTTGTATAACTCAATTAATCAATGACCCTTCCCATTAAAATGATAGTGATGATGGATTGAGAATCAATGGACACTCGCTCAGGTTAATCATGATTTCTCTAACAAGATTATATCAATTAGTAATATAGTTTAATTTTCTTGTTAAAATCATAAACCCTGAAGTTTCTCATAATCACATTACCATATTATTTTCATAATAAAAAAACTTCTTTTTAAATTAATTGTATAAGGATCCATCGAGATACGACCTAGGGTTCCAGTTATACTATAGAAATTCTAGTTAAAAATAGACATCTAATTTGATCTGTTGGACAATGCAGTTAAATTATGGCACTGTTTTCTAGGATCCAAAATAATTTTTTTCTCTTTATTTCCTTTTATTTATTTATCTTAATTCTTAATTAGTACAACTTTCAATATCCTCCATCCCTTTTGGTTTATTTGGTTTTCATTTTTTTTATTTGTTTGTGTGCATTTATTTATCTCTCTATTCTTCTTCTCTATCTTAATATATAGTTATATAGAATAAAATTATCGTTTATAATCTCCTTTAATTTTTAATAATTGTTTTCATTTTATTAATCTTCCATTAAATAAATAAAAAAATCTATAAAATCAATAAAATGGATGATCAAACAAACAAACAATTTTATTGGGCATTATTGTTTCATGACAAGATCTGCAAAATAAACACTACTTGAATTTGACTCTAATATTAAAAACCGACTTAACTCAAATATTATTTCATCTATAGTAGGAAATTTAAGTTATACTAATGAACCCTTTGTGGATCCTCAAGTGGTCTGATACCAATCAAAAAATTAACCAAATCAAACCAAATAAAACATGGATGAAAATAAATGAATGTTAAAAGAACAGACCGCCCTAAATGTGGAGTACTAACCTGGGTACATCCAATATCCTAAAGAAATATCCAGATTTGAGATGAGACCAAGCCTCATCCACATCCTTCCCAAATTATATGGTCTTCTTTGTTAGGACCCTCACAAGTATCTCGATGATTTTCACATAGTTTGCTCCACCATGAAACCCCAAAATGTGTATGAGGACTTCATTAAGTTTAGGGCCTTCCCTTTCTCCCCTGATGGTGTAACAATGTTTGGCTATACTATATGCCATCCACAATTAGGGGATGGAATGACCATAAATGACTCTTTCTAGGGAGTTTCATCCCTACCTCCCGAACTACAACAATTAGAAAAGAAATCTATGGAATTAGTCAATCTCAAGGGGGAGACCCTTCATGAATACTAGGAGTGATTTGAAAAACTTTTCTAATGTTTCATCCACCACAAATTTAGTGAACAATTTCTAATTAAATACTTTTCTGTGGGACTTGTCCCCATAGATTTTTTTATCATTGATCCTAAATCTATTGGTTCCCTAGTTGATAAAACGTATTCTATTACTCGTGAATTAATAGACAACATGGCTCAAAATACACAGCAATTTGATACATGAGCAGTTCCACCCACCTGTGGAGTTCATGATGTATGTCATATATCTCTTTAGGAAAGGTAGATAATGAAACTGATGAGATATATACCCTTTTAAGGCGATTAGATCATGAACAAGGTAATTCAAACTCTCATCATGTTCCATTACATTGTGTTATTTTTTATGATAACACCCATTTTTCTAACCAGTGGACACAACGTCAGGTTTCATATAAGTCTTGTGCAATAATATTCCCTAGGAGTCCAATTAAACAAGCACCAACCTTCAATAAATAACTATTTAGGCCAAATCCGTAACCAATCTTTCAAACACAACCACAATACCAATTAGGAGGACACTCAAGCTACACTAAGTAGAATTGGTATCAAAAAGGCCAAGATGTTCAACATTTTTATCCTTTAACTTTTTGGAATAATACTCCGCCTCCCAAATCTAAACCAGTCCTTCACGACATAGTGAAGCAAACAGAAATCCACAACCTCCAGTACCAACAGACCACACAATTGGCTATTCAAGACCTACGATCTCAAGTGGGAAAATTGGAAAACACCATAGAAGAGATAAATATACAAGGTTATAGACAACAACCTTCCCAATCTATTGCTAATCCAAAATAAAAAGGTAATGTTTCTTTAATCACACTTTGTAATGGTAAATAATTACTTTCATCCAATGATTCTACCCAATAGGTATTCCCCCTCTTGAAAACAATCTTTCTCCACCCATAAAATATTCCTATGAAAAAAATAAACAAGGGTAAAAAAATTACAATGGAGGATTCCCATGAAAAATTCATTATGTTTCCTTTCCCCTGAAGACTCTCTAAATATTAGGAAAATTATGATAATGAGATTGATGATGATATAATGGATACATTTTAAAAAAATCATGTTAGCATTATTTTATTGGATGTAGTTAAAAAATTCCTCATTATTCCAAATTTCTTAAAGAACATTATACCCATAGATGAAGGATGGAGGGGATGAGAGATTCAGCTTGGGAAAGAATGTCTCGACACTGATTCAACCAGTAATTATAACTAAATGCAGGGATCCATAAACATTCATGGTAACATGCACAATAGTGGAGATGTTATTTTTAGATGATATTCTAGATTTAGGTGCTTAAATTCATGTAATTCCTTACTCTGCAAACTCTCTTTTTCAGGTTGCAGATGTTCAATTGGCAGGCATCATAGTGAAACATTCCAACCAGAGCACAAGACACCCCTATGGAGTGGTTGATGTTGTCCTCGTAAAAGTGAAGAATCTCATCTACCCTATAGACTTCTACATTATTGAGATGGAGGATACCCAACCACAAGGACATTCCCCTCTCATACTAGGAACTTAATTCCTTAAAACAATCAAGACAATCATAGATGTTCATAATGGTACACTATCCATAGAGTTTGATGGAGAAAAGTTTGGTTTTAACATCATTGTTGCTATGAAACACCCCATTAAAGAGAAATCCACTCTTCCTATATATTCGATGTAAGTGCTCTCAAATTATACACACACACACACACACAATTCCCTCCTCAACCCATACTCTGATTCATTTTCCTCTTCTTCACCCATGGATGATTCGAGTTCTGATTCATGTTTTGAGTGTTGTGTGTGCTACAAAATGGGTAAACATTATTCTTTAATTGATTAGTGTGTTCATTGTGAGGATCCCATGACCAAAAATGATTTTGTAAATCTTATTTCTATTTATTCTCATTCTAAATAGAATAAACATTAGTAGATATACAATTTCATAGACCTCACTCCCCTGAAATCCCCTCCATCAATCTGAAAAGCAAAATTATTGGAATTAAAACCACTTCTATCTAATTTAAAATATTCCTATCTTGAGGGTATTTACCAATTTCTCATCATTATTTCAAATAACCTCTCTCCACAACAAGAATAAAAACTACTTGTCCTTTTGAGAGAGTGAAAAAAGGCCATAGGATGGTCATTAGCAGATATTCTCAAGATTATCCCATTGATTTTTATTCACCATATACTTATTGTAACAACCCAATATTTCATAGTATGTTATCTCATTAATTAAATTCAATAGCTTACGCTACAGGCAACACTGAGTTCAAACGCACCACAACATAACAAACTAGTTGTTAAAAAAGTTTTTATGAATAGTATTAACTGCATTTTGAATCTTATATACTCTATATAATTTTAACACACATATTATGTGTCTCTTAGACATAATATAAGAACAAATTCAATTTTTCAGATAAAGGAAGTATTTTTCAAAAATGCAATTTTACCGCCTTCTAATGGTGATTTTTAATGAAATATCTAACACTTTTATATTAAATTTGACAAAATAAACTTCTAATTTAGAATTGGGACATAAAATTTTAGTTTGGACAAATTTTTGGAACTTTTCTGAAAACTTTCATATTTTGATGAAGAGTGAAAAATACTATGTTTTAATTGAAAACAACTTTTTAAATAGAAATAATTTATAGTGTTAAATTATTAATTTGAATGGTTTTAAAGTATAATTAGATTATATAATTATCATTTAATACAATTTAGGTCATTATATGTAATTTCACATTTAAATTTGACATAAACCCATGTCATTTTTTGATAATTTTTACTTTTTTCACCCGATTTTTGGTTTTGACAACGGGTATTAATTTTAAATTAATAAATTAAACTCTTATGTTTTTAATTTGGGAAAATTTACTTCATTTTTGAATTCTCAATATCAAAATTATCTTAGGGTAAATATTTGGTATTTTTTGAAAACATTCAATTTTTGATGAATATTGAAAAACACTCCATTATTAGTTAAAACCGACTATTTATTTAGATAAATTATTTATTTTAATTAAATTTATTTTTGGTCAAAAAAAGATAAATAATATCCATATAAGTTTAATTAAATTAATTGGAGTCATTTTATAATATTTTTAGATATATAAAAATTTTGTTGAACCTTATACCTTCTTTTACCCACCTCCTAAGAGCATTTCCAAATTTGTATAGAACATAATTTTACCACTTCAGTGAGTTGAATTTCAAAAATCTGAGACACACAATTAATATCATTAAGTAAAATTTTGGTCAATAAAATGAAAATATTTTTTGGTGAATAGTAACTTTTGTCTTTTATTTACCACGGTTAAAAGTAAATAGGGTAATTAAGGGTAAAAATGTTATCATAATTATCCTAACACATGTACTAATTCTATTGTATATATATAATTCGACAAAAAAATCCTTAGGAATAAAATACGATCCTCTTTGGATTACATGGATTAGATTAGGACATTTATTATTATTTTATTCAAACAAAAGTTAAAAGAGTTAAATTCAAAGTTTAATAAATAAACTATTTTTAATATAGGGTTATACATAAGATAAATTCGAGTATAAATATTCATCAAAAAGATAAAAATATTTCCCACATAATGGTATTTTATTTATAATTTTTAATCAATAAAAAATGTAATTTATTTATGACACAATGATGATGCAGGAATTACTGTATTAATGAAATTTTAAAATAATTGATATGATAAATATCTAAATAAATGTAAACTGAGACTTCAGATGAATTAAAATGATTTTATAAGTTAATATGACATTTTAGGGTTGATTTGATAAGTTTTGTTTTAAGTGATGAGTTTTTTATGACTTTCACAAAAATAAAATACCAAATAGTGTCAAAATTGACATAAATTAATGTTTAAAACAAATACTATATTATTGGTTGATATAATATTCCTAAATATATAATGTTTGGCCAAAGGGATTAAATAATATTATATATGTAATTAATAAACCACTTGAGGTTCTATTGTCTGTTTAGAGTAAGTTTATTAACCATATAGTATAAGAATACAAGAAGACACGGTAAAAGTTAACCTATTTGACTAAGAGTTAAATCTAAACGATAAGGATAAAATGGTAACCTAAATTTGTCTAAAACCTATTGTTTGAAAGGATTTAGACCCATACCCACCTTATCTTATATCTAAATAATTTTTTATCAATTAGAAATCTAAAATTAGTTTATTATAAAATAATATTTGAAGCTTTTCCTAAAGTGACCCTCACCTATCTTATAAAAGAGAACTTCACCCTCATTCAAAATCACAACTCCAAAGCCATTTGTATCAGCCAAATCCTACCCAAATATTTTCCCAACATCCCTCAAATAATCATAGAGTCCTTACTATGATCTTAAATCCATCCTAAGTAGCCCTTTTGATCAACCCAAAAGGAAACACCCGAAGAAGAGGTAATAATTTTACCACTCTCTTTCATGTTCTTTTCTTCTTCCACTTCCACAGTATTTGTTGTTTCCATACCAAAATAATAACTCCAATACCTACTAAATAATGTGATGTTATTATAAATATGGTACAACCATATTCTTTATTTTATCCATCCTATAAATTACAAAGTCATCATACGTGCGTATGTACGGCTTACCGTCTCCACGTCGTGGTGTAGTTTGTTATTCAAACACTTCATTATTTTGATAGGTATAATAATGATTATAACAAATTTAAATAATAAATATAACATGTTAATTATTATGTATATATGATATACCATCTAATTACATATGATTTCACCATCAATATAATTATATTGTCGCTCGTGCGTATGTACAGGTTACCGTCTCCACGACGCGATGAGATCCATTCCCACGTTCACCATTCAACAATGATTACAAAAATATATATTATTAATAAGTATTTAATATATGAAATAATAATGCTACTGGATATATATATATATATATATTTATTTACATACATATATCTTATTCCCTTACTTCCTTTCAATAAGATATGAAAATGGAAACAGTGTTTATGCATAAGTACGGCCTATCGTCTCCATAAATGGTGCCTTCTATTTCATATTTCTATCTATTATAAATATTTATATTATAAATATATATGATATACAAATCAAGATTTATATTCTACAATTATTTAAATCATGATCTAAATTATACAATCAAGAATAACAAGTTAAAACACGAACGATAAAGAAAGTGATTATTACCCAAAATGTTTATTTAAAATGGAAATAATTATTAAATGGGTAGTATAATGTCATAAATGAATAATTTATGATATAATAAATATGAATATAGTTCTGGTATAATTTAATAACATACTATGGTCCATATACAGGAGGTTAAATACACCCTTGGCCAAAGGAAAGTGCAAGGTAAGGGTTAATTTCATAATCTCTTTATTATCTGAGATTGTTTTTATGTAAGTCTCTACTGGGACATATTTATTATCCATGTCCATGTTTCATAAAAGAGTTTTCAAAGGAATTATTTTTAATGTAATTTTTTACTAAAACATCATTTTAAACGTTTTAAATATTTATTCTTCTAAATCATTCTCATTAATTTCCATGTTTTCAAAATTATTTTTAAGGATTTATTTATATAGACATGAATGATTTTAAAATGTTAATTCCTTTCAAATGTTTCAAAGTGATATGGGAAAATTTGATTAAAAAATTTCCTTAAATGTCTTCCTTTTTAAATTTTGTGACATTTAAATGTTTTTATGAAAAAGGTATGTTTCTCACCAAGAGTTTTACATATCATTTTCATCTATGTGAACATCCTTTTATAGATTATAAACTTATTTGAAGTTGATTTATTATGATACAAATAATCCATATTGTATTAACGGTTTTGTGATATCTTTGAATGTGGATTTTTTTTATACCATTCAAGGTTTATAGATAATGTATTGACATTTCATGTTCTACTTTTAAGACAAATGTTTTTGTTATGTTTAAACCTATTCATATCATGAATGCATTGGACTTAGTAAGAGACGGTTGGAGCCTGCTATAGCTCCTTGATGCATCGGTAGTTCTCATGAGACAATTAGATATGGAATTTTCTGAGGCCTTTCCATATTTGATATATGGTTTTGGATGAGGCCTAAATCATTTTTAGACATCTTGGTCGAGGCCATGAAAAGATGTTTCAGAATGTTTGGAATTATACATTCCCTCATTATTAAAATAATATTGATGGTTCATGTTGTTATTCGACTAGTATAATACCCATGACTATGTTTTATTATGGAATTATTTACTCAGCTCATATTGCTACCATAATGTATTCATGTTTATTAATTGTAATGGAATGTGTTTTCCATTATTCACCATGACTAATGTTTATGTTATCTTCGTTTGTATTGCTTACTCTAACTGAGCGTTTGAGCTCACCCATTTCTTATGTTTTATTTTCTGAGGATTCCCAGAAGTGTATTATGATTGATATACAGGGTTAAGATAGGGTATTAATGGAGTTCTCAATGGATCATTTATGTCGTGTTTTATTTTTGAATGTGTAACATAATGTTCATGTATGTACTCTATTATCTAAGACTACTAAATTGATCAGTCCTTCGGGGCTTGATTCCCTAGAATCATGGCAATGATATGTCATAAAGCATCGACTCTGGGTAACTGGGGTCGGGGAGTTACAGTTGGTATCAGAAGAAGTTTAGAAATAACCATGGAATTAGATTTAGATAAACTCTAATTAGAGAACATTACCCTCAGATAGAATTTGTGGATTAGTATAGAAGACTCCCTATAATTGTGGTAATGGAGAGATTTTTTGTATTTTACAAGAAATGCATCCCTGTCTGGATATGAGCAGATAGAGGTGGCTCTAGCACTGTTGTACCTTGGAGTGAAAACTCTAACAAGGAGTTTTAGGCTTGACCCAGGGTATCCTGGTACATGACAATGGGCCTTGCTGCACTTTTGGTTATGACACTCCCTGGGGATATGCTTAGGATAATTCACATTTTCATGAAAAACCATTATAAAGGATTTCTGAGTACATAATTCCCCAAAGAAAACATGTTTTATGTCAATGGATTATATCCATAAACTTTTTAATTTATGTTAAGTGTTTTCCAAGTTTGGAATTACATAATTCTATTCAAAACTAATCTATTATATGGAATTGTCTAGAAATGTCACCTAGTTGATGGAATGGAAACAATATCAGTGCATGTAATCTATGTAGGGACTTCCCTCTTACTCAAGATAATTATAGTGGAGCTGGTGATGCAACTAGTGTTGATCAGCTTATTATCATACTGGGATAACTCACCCATGTTATCAATAATAACCTTACCTGTATAGAGCACCCTAATCCACAACGTGGAGGATCAATGTTAGGCCAATTTATGAGGAAACATCCACCAACATTAAATGGGTCTACAAATCCATTTTCAGCTGAGAAATGAATAAGTTCATTAGAGAAAATATTTCATGCTTTGGGGAGTAGCGAAAGGGAAAAAGTTGTCATGGCAGTTTATCGCCTCACTGGAGATGCAGATCAATGGTGGTCATTAATTCAAAACACAATGGAGGATGAAGAAGTATCATGTATAGAATAGCGGAATTTTAAAGAATTTTTTTTAGAAAAATACTTTCCTCGTTACCATTGAGTGGATATGAAAAGGGAATTTATGTGACTGAGACAAAAGGAGGATGAGAATGTCGCAAAGTATGAAGCTAACTTTACAAGGTTAGAAAGGCTTGCTGAAGATTATATATGTAACCCAAGAAGTAATATTGGACATTTCTTTGATGGGTTAAAACTATTTCTCTATCGAGCATTAGTCTCGCAATCCTTCTCATCGTACGAAGATATTGTCTCATGTGCTTTCAAGACAGAAATGGAATTCTCTAAGTCTTACAACTTTAAAGAAAATCAAGAGAAGAAGTGATCTATTGAACAATTTGGGAATGGAAATAAGGAAACATGGAATAAGGGAAGAGTTGAGTTTTCACTCTCTGATAATTGTGGAAGGAAGCACCCTAGTGCCTGTCTAAAAGGAATGAGAGTTTGTTATAACTGTTTAGAAAAAGGTCACCAAGATCATGATTGAAATGGAAAGAAAGAGTGTAGAGACCCAAAGCTTGACGTATGTGGACATTACCTTGATTTTTAGAAATACATAATACATAAAAAAACAGACGCCAAAGTACTGTAACAGTTTAGTGTCTTTGGAAACATGGAACATAATCTTATAATCATGGTGAATGATCTTCAACATCTTCCATAAAGATCTTACACCTTTTTTTCTTACCTAAAACCTTTCTTTAAGTCCTGGGGAAAAGAAAACATAAAAAGGGTGAGCTCAAATGCCTAGTAAGGTTAAACAGAGATAACATAAAACAATCCATAAACATTTGAATGCAAAAACCTGAACATAAAATCTAAACATCAAAATCATGAGCAAAGACATAAATCGTGGAAGTATGTAAGGTATATATCATAATGGGACATCGATAATGATAAAATAGTATGGGAAGAAAACATGCAATTTTGCAACCATTAAGCACATGTTATGATTTCAATTGTAGCCAAGGCATTGCTACCAAGACCATCTTAGTGGAAACAATCCCTTTCAGAATAGAGTTCACTCCTCGTTTCAGTCCTATATCACTGAACTCGATTAACTTACCATTCAGGCCATGTCTATCTCATGAGATATAAAACTTTACCCAATGCATTGGAGGGAGATATAGGTCCCACCCATCTGATATTTAAATCATTCTTACGTGTGCCACAAATCAATCATAAATCATTCATCATAACCCAAAGAATAAATTGGGTTTCATAAACATCATTCCATCATAACATAATCCACATAAAACAAATGGATATCATTACATCATAAGAAAAGTGAAACCATATAAATCATAGAGACATTATAATTGAATCATACACATATTAAATAGTGTCATCTTAGATGGAAAATGGTTTTGATAATGCACTTGAAATGAACTCTTGAGGAAAATATCCGTTCTTTTTGAAAATCATTTTCTCTTGACAAAATGCCATTGAATTTTAAAAGAAAAGTATTTTGTTTAAAATATTCATGAAATATTTTAGAGTAAGATTCATGAAAATAAGGCGTTATGAAACCGTAAAAATCCTTTCATGTCGTATAAGTTAAAAAAAACATTCACCTTGTACTTTTGTCAGAAAAGTCAAAATGTACCCCATATGGTAAAAAAAAAGAAATATTTCTTCCATAACACAAAGTTAAAGTCAATGAGGGGTAAACATGACATTAAACATACATGTAAGAATATTAAACACTTTATAAAAGACATTTTTATGGACATGGTTGAAAAATATAACCCCCAAAAATACTTACAAATAAACAATCTCGAATAAGAATAAGATTGTAATAATTATCCCTTACCTTAGGTCTGATATGCTTCTTACGTATCCAAACCTCCTATAAAATGATTTAAATAATGTCATTGACTTATTACAGAATCATATTCATTGTTATGATATCATATATGGTTCGCTTATGACTTTATATTACCCGTTCTTTTGTAAATCCATGTTAAAGCAGAGTTTTGGGTAAAATCATTTCATTTATCGTACGTGTTTCGACTTGTGGTTCATGATATTATTACATATATCCTGATTTCCTTAATTTCAGAATAAAAAACATTATTTATATATAATAAATATTCATCATATACATATATATGATAGATTGATAAATGGAATGAAATACACGGTTCAGGGAGACGGTAGGCCGTACTTACGCATGAATGTTGTTTTCATTTCCTTATTGTATTGAATGGAATTAAATATATGACATAAATATATATACACATAAATAAAGTAGATTTATTATTTCATATATTTCATTATTATTCATTATATATACTTTATAATCATTCATGAATGGTTAACATAAAGAATGAATCTTATCGCATTCGTGGAGACAGTAGTCTGTACGTACGCACGAGTGATGATATCGTTCCCATGATCATGGAATTGTATTGAAGTATATGTATAAATTTTCAGAATAAATATCACTTTACAATAATCACATATATTTATTCTTTACACCATTATACCCATCTAAGTAAGGTGGTGGTGGAAAACAGATTACACCACGGCGTGGAGACGGTATTCCATACGTACGCACGCGCGGTGATTTCGTATTCCGTAGGATGGATAGAAGGTGTAATAGGGTTGTTTCATATTTATAATAACATATCAGTATATTATTTATACTAATGTTATTACTTCATAATGAAAAAAATAAATAAGAGTAAGTATAAGAAGAAATAAATTTGAAAGAATCGGTAACTGATATTACCTCTTCTTCGAAACGCCTCTTTAAAACCTCCTCTTAGGGCACTAAAATTGGTCTTCGAAGAAGTACAAGACCTCTAGAATATTTCTAGGAAAGTTTAGAAGGGAAATGGGCAGAGTTTGGCCGATCTTTAAGGCTCAAAGTTGTTTAAATATGAGAGGGAGGAGGTTCCCTTTTATAGTGGAGGAGAGGGGCACCTTTGGAATCTTAAACAATATTAGTTTAATATCAATTAAAACACAAAATAAAAACCTCCAAAAATGAAAAAATTAGAATATTATATGAGCTAGGGCTGTAATATCATCAACCAATCAAATTTAGACATGTTTTTATATTATTTTAAACCTTATCATTTTGATTTATCCTTATTTAATCTATTTAATTTTATTTGTTGTAACAAATTTCTAAATTTTAAATGGTTATACATAATCACATATGTGTTGTTAATTTTCCATAATTGGATAATTTATGACATTTTAGACTATAAAAATTTCAATTTTTATTTTTTAAATATTTTTGTGATTTTTAAACAATTTAATAATATGTTATTTTTATAAAATAACAATAGTGTCAATTTTGACCGTATTCATTTATTTGAATTTAAATAAAATCCACAAAGAGGATATATTAGAACTAAACTATTTAATAGGTTTCTAACAAGTCATATTAATCCAAAAAATTAGTGTAGCACATTAAATAGTTCATATAATATTTATTTTACTATTTATAAAACCATTTATTTGATACTTCTCTTAATAAAATAATTTCTACAACATTTTTGTATAATTATTAAATATACTTATTTGTTGCATAAAAATTAAAAATAAAACACTAGAATAAATATAAATCTTATATATTTCACAATAATACTTTTAGGTGGATTTATATTCTAAAACAACCAACTTTTAAAATGTTGTATTTATTAAATTATGAAGTTGACAACCTTGATATCATTTAAAATAAAATAATATAAGTGTCATAATCCCTTTTATAAGACTCAAAACGGTCATATATTTGGTAATTGGATGATAATAGTGTATATATACACTACCAATATGTTTTTTTCAGGTATGTGTGCCTTTTAATGGGTATTATTATTTTAATAAAAACAATATTACTTATTTTTCAGTAAATAAATAATTTCTGTATCATTAATGTATAAGCTATTAAGGTAACCAAATATCTCTTAAAAATTATAAATAAATTATCGTGATAAATAAAAACATTTTATCTTTCAAATGAGTATTTATAAAATAATATATATTCTGAATAAACATATATTAAAAATACTTTAATTATTAAAGTTGAGTTAGACATATTTCACTTTGCTTTAAATAAAATAAACTAAAGGTCTTAATCACCTTCAACTGGGTTCCAATGGATTCCATTTCGACCCCAGTATTATTTAGGATGAAATATAAGCATCAAATTATATTAATACAAGTGTTAGGGTAATTTTATAATATTATATTTACCCTTAATTACCTGATTTACCTTTTACTAAGGTAAATAAAATTTTTCGTAGTTACTATTCATAATGCCCAAAAATAAAAATAAGCCTTTTAACATAACTTGGACCCACTGATTCCAAATATGGAATCCATTTTTCTAAATTCAATACATAGAAGTTTCAAAAATTAATTTAAAATTAATCTCGTTGTTAAGAAAACGAGTTTTAAAAGTTAAAACATTCCAATGATTGAAATGATTTTACCTATGAATTAAATGTAAAATAAATTCTAAGGACATAAATTATATTAAATGTTAAAAATATATTCTATTTATACTTTAAAACCATTATATATTAGAATTTATACATATAAATTATTACAATGAAAAAAGTTGTTTTTAATTAAAATATAGCGTGTTTTTACTATTCATTAAAATATGAATGTTATCAAAAAAATATCAAAACATTATCCAATGTAAATTTTTATATCCTGATTCAAAATAAGAAGATTATTTTGTAAAATTAATCTTATAAACTTGTCAAAAATTATATTTAAAATGGTTGTTCCATCAAAAGGTGGAAAAACAACATTTTTTGAAAAATACTTATTTTACCAAAAAAAATTATTTTTTTCTCATACCATGTTCTATAAAATGTGTAAGATGAATTATAATGTAATAAATTTAAAGTGTATTTACTACTATTCATAACAGATAGTTTATAATAATATTATAACCATATATCGTTGTTTAGTGAAACTCTGTATTGCGTACAACACACACTATCGAGGAAGGTTGTGCGTGTAATGCAATCCAAGTCAGGGTTGCATGTAGTGAAAGTCTCCTTTGTTATTGCGTTTAAAAAAATCCAACCATATTTCATTTATACATTGAATATATATATACACTCAATGTTGTGTAGAATAACTACTATCAAACAAACTTAAAATTGTGTGTAACACGATCATAGATTAGTGTTGCGTATATTGAAAGCTAATACGGTGTTGTGTATAGTGCAAGATATTCTTGGGGTAGCATACAACAGAAGATATGAAATAAATTAAAAAGAATATATCTTATAAAATCTCTGTTTGTTACATTCTACCCCCCTTAAAATGAATTTGACCCTCGAAATTCATCGGGGTTATAAATCGTTTACTATTCATTGAAACCCACATCGTAAAAAGGAATACTAAAACTTAATTTTAATAACTAAAGTATGAAACATAATGATTACCCAAAGTAACTCATCATTGGGTTTCCATATAGGATAACATAGGTGAAAATATGGATATGGAAGAAAAATCTAACCATCAAGTTTTGATGAAGAGTGGTAGAGAAAATGGCTATGAAAAAGCCAACAATCACAAAGCCATAAATTTGTGATGTTCTAAGGTACCATCAGATTCATCAGATATGAGGGAACTAGGACAACATTTTTGGTTTTCAAGATCATTTCCCTAATGTTGAAGAATTTTCAAATCAAAAGAAATACTTACTTGATTTTGGTACAATCTCACCATTGTTCGTTCCTTGACCAATTTTCACTTCATCTCTTAAAGAAATGAAGTTGAATTTTTCATTTGTTAAGTGTTAGCAGATCATGTGATAGAATGATGAATCATTCCATCCGTTTCAAAAAAAAGTTAGAAAAAGTGATCAAATATACATAAGTCCATTTATGGTGAGGTTAATCGTATATGATTCCAAAAATGGACTTATACTTCATCTATCATACTTCTTAATAAAATAAAACTAGTTTATACTAACCAGGGACTTCCTGTAGGACATTGGTCGGCGATAAAGGCATGTCACACTTCAGTTGTGGGTTCGATTCCCAAAGACTTGTCTGACGTGACGGGTTGTCTCCCATTCTATAGGTTGTTCATTTTCTTAAACTACACTATTATAACATTCTATCAATAATATCGAAAAAAAATTCTAGCCTTAAACAATAATAATTTATGTTCAACATAATCCATTCCAATAATTAGTCTTATCCAAAATACATCTGTCCAAACACATAGTATAAAGAGAACGATCACTAAAAAGGTCATATAACAAGCATATGAATACCATCATTTATCCCTCATATATCTTGTTGGTCACATTCCAATCATGTGAATACCATAATCATGTATTCTCTTGAAAAATAAATACCCATTGAACCTTAGTGAAAACATGAATGTTGTCAAAAAGTTAACTCTATCCAAATAACAAAATCCAAAAATTCTATATGCTCAAACCATGATATAACTTTGTCCTTATATCAGTCATGAGCTCATGAATACTATCAAAAATTAAATTTTCTCTTTATCCCTTCATTATGCGCATATTATCTGATTTCCAAAATATTTGAATCACTTTTCATGGTTATCGGTACCATATAATTATCAAAAAACACAATAAACCATTACATAGATATTCCAATGGTCCAAAATACTATAAATGAGATTCCACAAAATTATTTTGGAATCCCTTTACATAAACACATAATCATTCCACCACATCATTGTCATACTCAACATTGATAATAGTGATCACATGTGACTTCCCATTGTCCTTTTCCTTAAGAGGTTTCTCACGTTGATCATCATTAACCCTTGTATTAGGGAATTGATTAGCATAATGACCCATTTCCTTGCACTTGAAGCATTGAAGTGTTGGTGGAGCGTTCTCTGTGATATTTTCCTTATTCATATCATTAACAACCATTTTTCCATTACTTCGACACTTAGCTACTCGATGACCTTCTTTTCCACACTTATAACATTTTCTAGTCCCTTTAAGAAAATCTCCACCATGCTTCATTCCACACTTTGAGCATAAATAAACATTTATCTTCTTTTCACCATTATTCTTAGATTTCTCCTTGTACTCCATCTTTCATTTCTTGTCAAAACCATGAGATAGATATGTAACACCAACTTCCATTTCTACCTTGATAGCACAACACACAATTTATTCATAGCTACTGAAGTCTCTGATAGCTAATTCCCTTCGAAGACTTCGTTTTAAGCCATTGAAGAATCTATCAACTTTACTTTCAGTTTGGATGATAAAGCCAGATTCATACCTTGCAAGCCTTGTAAAATTCACTTCATATACACCAACAGATTCATCATCCTTTTTCTTAATCTCAAGGAAATCCTTTTCCATCTTTGTTTGAAGAATACGAGGGATGTACTTGTTGAAAAATAAGTTCATGAACTCATCCCATTCCATGGATTCAATTTCATCTTGGGGCCTTGTATTGTTCATTAGATTCCACCATTGATCTGATTCACCTTCTAAATGGTAAATATCCAGAATGAATTTTTCTTGTTCCGAACAGTGAAGTATGGAAAATATCTTTTCAATGGTACTGATCCATTGTTCAGCAACAAGTGGATCCGAAGACCCACTGAACGAATGTGGGCGCTACCTCCTGAAGGACTCAATAGAATATTGTTCCCTTCTCTGCTCATTTGTAAGTCCATAATGATTCATAGCTTGTGTAAGTATAGAAATGAGATTTTACACTCCATCTCCCATAACGTTGGTTTGCTCAGGAGGACAATCATTGCATTGTACATTCCATTGATCAACACGGTTCCTTCGAGTTCTAGCCATCGTCTAAAACCCGAAAAGAATAGTGCGAGAGGCAAAAATAATGCAAAAAACAACATAATAAAGGGGGATTACCTTCGATATCTAACATCTTAGGTTTAATTCTAATATCATTACCCTAATTCTAGTACTATAACCTATACTCATACTTAACCTTAGGGACATCGATACACATGCCTTAGAAATATCTCTAGGGATCTCACTAAAGTTTTCGCATCCTTGTTTCCAAATGTTAACTAAACCTTTCCTCTGATACCAACTGTAGAGACCCAAAGCTTGACGTACGTGGAAATTACATTACTTTTTTAGAATACATAATACATAACAAAAACAGACACCAAAGGACCATAATTGTTTATTGCCTTGGGAAACTTGGAACATAATTTTCTAATCATGGTTAAATATCTTCAACATCTCCCATAAAGATCTTCCCCCTTTTTTTAGTACCTAAAACCTTTCTCTAAATCTTGGGGAAAAGAAAACATAAAAAGGGTGAGCTCAAATTACCTGTAAGGGTGAACATATAGAACATAAAACAATCCATAAACATTTTAAGGCACTAACTTGAACACAAAATCTAAACATCAAAATCTTGAGCAAAGACATAAATCTTGGAAGTATATAAGGATATATCATAATGGAACATCAATCATGATAAAATATCATGGGTAGAAAACATGAAATTGTGGCAAACATTAAGCACAGGTTATTATTTTCATAGTAGCCAAGGCATTGTTTCCAAGACCATCTTAGTGTACAAAGTCCCTTTCTGAATCAAGTTCACTCCTCGTTTCAGTCCTATAACACTGAACCCGATTAACATCCCGTTCCAGCCATGTCTATCTCATGAGATATAAATCTTTTTCCAATGCATTGGAGGGAGATATAGGTCCCACCCATCTCATTTTTAAATCATTCTTACGTGTTCCACAAATCAATTATAAATCATTCATCATAACCCAAAGAATAAATTGGGTTTCATAAACATTATTCCATCATAACATAATCCATATAAAACAAATGGATATCATTTCATCATAAGAAAATTGTGTCCATATAAATCATAGAGACATTATACTTGAAACATACACATATGAAATAATGTCATCTTAGATGGAAAATGGTTTTGATAAAGCACTTGAAATGAATTCTTCAGGAAAATATTTTTTTTCTTGAAAATCATTTTATTTTCACAAAATGCCATTCAATTTTACACGAAAAGTATTTTGTTGAAAATAGTCATGAAATATTGTAGAGTAACTTCATGAAAATAAGGTTTTATGAAACCGTAAAAATTCTTTAGTGCCGTATACGTTAAAAAAACATATGCCTCATACTTCTGTCGGAAAAGTCAAAATGTACCACGTATGTTTAAAAAAAGAAAGATTCCTTCCATAACACAAAGTTAAAGTCAATGAGGGGTAAAAATGACATTAAAAATACATGGATGAATATTAAACACTTTATGAAAAACATTTTTATTGACATTGATGAAAAATATATCCCTAGTAAATACTTACAAATAAACACTCTTGAATAAGAATATGATTGGAATAATTATCCCTTACCTTAGGTCTGATATGATTCATAAATCTCTGAACCTCCTGAATAATGATTTAAATAATGTAATTGACTTATTAAAGAATCATATTCATTGTTAATATATCATATATGTTTCACTTATGACTTTATATTACCCTTTCTTTTGTAAATCCATGTTAAAGCAGTGTTTTTGGTAAAATCATTTCATTTATCGTACGTGTTTTGACTTGTGGTTCATGATATTATTACTTATATCCTGATTTCCTTAATTTCAGTATGAAAAAAATGATTTATATATAATAAATATTCATCATATACATATATTTTATAGATTCATAAATGGAATGAAATACACCATTCATTGAGACGGTAGGCCGTACGTACGCATGAACACTGTTTTCGTTTCCTTATTGAATTGAATGGAATTAAATAGATGACATAAATATATATATACATAAATACAGTAGAATTATTATGTCTTATATTTCATTATTATTCATTATATATACTTTTTAATCATTCATGAATGGTTAACATGAAAAATGAATCTTATCGCGTTCGTGGAGACGGTAGTCCGTACGTACGCACGAGCAATGATATCGTTCCCATGAACATGGAATTGTATTAAAGTATATGTATACTATTTCAGAATCAATATCACTTTACAATAATCACATATAGTTTTTCTTTACACCATTATACCCATCCAAGTAAGGTAGTGGTGGATAATAGATTACACCACGGTGTGGAGACGGTATTCCGTACGTACACACGCACGGTGATTTCATTTTCCATAGGATGGATAGAAGGTAGAATAGGGTTGTTTAATTTTTATAATAACATATCAGTATATTATTTATAATGATGTTATTAATTCATAATGAAACAACTAAAGAAGAGGAAGTAGAAGAAGAAATAAATTTTAAATAATTTGTAACTGATATTACCTCTTTTTCGACACGCCTCTTTGAAACCTCCTCTTAGGGCACTAAAATTAGTCATTGAAGAATACCAAGACCTATATAATATATTTAGGGAAGTTTAGAAGGTAAATGGGCAGGGTTTGGACGATATTAAAGGCTCAAAGTAGTGTAAAGATGATAGGGATGAGGTTCCCTTTTATAAGGGAGGATAGGGGCACCTTTGGAATCCTCAAAAATATTAGTTTAATATAAATTCAAAACCCACATAAAACCCACCAAAAATGAATCAATTCAAATATTATATGACATAGGGTTGTAATATCATCCAAAAATCAAATTTAGACATGATTGGATCTTATTTTAAACTTTATCATTTTGATTTATCCTTATTTAATCTATTTAATTTTATTCGTGGTAGTAAAATTCTAAATTTTAGATGGTTATAAATAATCACTTATGTGTTCTTAATTTTCTATAATTGGATAATTTATGAAATTTTAGACAGTATAAATTTCAATTTATAATTTTTAAATATTTTTGTGATTTTTAAACAATTTAATAATTTGTTATTTTTATAAAATAACAATAGTTTTAATTTTGACATAATTTATTTATTTGAATTTAATTAAAATCCACACAAAGGATATATTAAAACTAAAATATTTAATAGGTTACTAACATGTCATATTCAACCAGAAAATTATTTTAGAACATTAAATAGTTCATATAATATTTATTTTACTATTTTTAAAACCATTTATTTGATACTTCTCTTAATAAAATAATTTCTACAACAGTTTTATATAATTATTATATATACTTATTTATTGTATAAAAATTAAAACTAAAATACAAGGATGAAGATAAATCTTATATATTTCATAATAATACTTTTAGTTTGATTTATATTCTAAAACATCCATCTTTTAAAATGTTATATTTATTAAATTATGAAGGTTACAACTTTGACATCATTAAAAATAAAAAATATAAGTGTCATAATCACTTTTATAAGACTTAAAACGGTCATATATTAGGTAATTGGATGATTATGGTGTATATATAAACTAAAAATAAGTTTTTTTTCAGGTTTTTGAGCCTTTTAATCGGTATTATTATTTCAATAAAAACTATATTACTTATTTTTCACTAAATAAATAATTTCTGCATCATTAATGTATATGCTATTAAGGTAATTAAATATCTCTAAAAAATTATAAATAAATTACCATGATAAATAAAAACATTTTATCATTCAAATGAGTATTTATAACCAAATTCATATTCTGTATAAACTTATATTAAAAATACTTTAATTATTAAAGTTGAGTGAGACATATTTCACTTTCCTTTAAATAAAATAAACTAATGGTCTTAATCACCTCCAAGTGGGTCCAATGGATTCCATTTCGACCCAAATATGCCTTAGGAAGAAATATAAGCATCCAATTATATTTAGACAAGTGTTAGGTTAATTTTATAATATTTTATTTACCCTTAATTACCTGATTTACATTTTACTATGGTAAATAAAATTTACCGTAGTTACTATTCATAATGCCCAAAAATAAAAAGTATCATATTAACATAATTTTTACCCACTGAATCCAAATATTGAATCCATTTTTCTAAATTCAATACCCAAAAGTTGCATAAATTAATTTAAAATTAATCTCGTTGTTAAGAAAACACGTTTTAAAAGTTAAAACAATGCAAAAGATTGAAATGATTCTACATATGAATTAAATGTAAAATCAATGCTAGTGACATAAATTATATTAAATGGTAAAAATTTATTCTATTCATACTTTAAAACCATTCAATATTATAATTTAACCATATAAATTATTACGATGAAAAATGTTTTTTTTTAATAAAATATAGTGTGTTTTACTATTCATTAAAATATGAAATTTATCCGAAAAATATCAAAACATTATCCAATTTAAATTTTTATATCCTCATTCAAAGGAAGAAGTTTTTTTTGTAAAATTTAACTTATAAACGTGTGAAAAATTATATTTAAAATGGATGCGCCATCAAAAGGTGGGAAAACTGTATTTTTTTTAAATACTTATTTTACCCAAAAAAAATTATTTTGTTCTCATACCATGTTCTATAAAATGTGTATGATTAATTATAATGTCATAAAATTCAAAATGTATTTAATAATATTTATAACGTATAGTTTATAATAATATTATAACCATATATCGTTGTTTAGTGAAACCCCGTATTGCGTACAACACACGCTATCGAGAATGGTTGTGATTGCGTGTAATACAATCCAAGTCAGGGTTTCGTATAGTGAAAGACTCCTTTTTTGTTGCGTTTAACAAAATCCAACCATATTTCATTTCTACATTGAATATATATATATATACACACTCAATGTTTCATAGAATAACTAATATCAAACAAACTTGAAATTGTGTGTAACACGATCCAAGATTAGTGTTGTGTATACTGCCAGCTAATACGGTTTTGCGTATAGCGCTAGATATTCTTGGTGTAGCGTACAACGGAAGATATGAAGGAAATTAAAAAGAATATATCTTATAAAATCTATTGTTTTTACAGAGAGGGTGTCAATTTTGAAGCTACAATTGTATAGAAATTGTTTATTATGAAAATGAATGTCCTAATCACCAAGAAAACCTACCTCATAAAAGACTAAGGAAACAAGTCCAAACTTATATTGTTACTATAATTGAACTGTAATAATTAATGTTTTTGTGATTTTGGATTGAAGAATTATTTTATGGTTATAAGAAGAATGTGATATATATATGGATTGTACTATAATACTTTTGGTTTTCATTAAGGTTTAAATATGATGAAGGTAATCATATTTTCAGTATGTGACAATAACAGAAACATTACATTGGTGGAATCTGATGTTACAAATGATTTTGGAATTTACAGACCTTTTAGAGAGAATTTGGGAAGAAGTATTTTGGATTGCTATGAAGGCTTTAATGGATTAAGATTAACTTTGGATAGTATTTATTAAGATTATTTTTGTAATATTATAATACTATAGTTTTAGAAAAAGGACAACCTACAGGTTGGGTGATAACCCATCGCGTCGGACAAAGCTACAAATAACGATCCCGATCCCACAATGTGACAAGGCATTATGACCTTCCACTAGCCAATAAGAAGTCCCTGGTTATTATAAATTATTTTTCTCCATGTTATATGTTTGTAACCTTATACTATTAGGATAAATATAATATTTTTGAGTTCTATTATCTTTTTAAGTGACATATTTTTTTTGGTAGAAATTAGTTAAATTATGGAAATCTACTTGTCAAGTATATATATATATATATTATTATTATTAAATGAATAAATTAATTATTAAACATTAGGTAAGGGATATTAAAACCAAAAATGTGTTATCCTAATACCTTAGGTTTTGTTGAACTGGTGATATTCTAAATCATCTAAGATTGATGGCTTTGAGACCCTCAATTTTACACATGTTTGTGATTGACGACATCAATAACATCATTTAAATATATACATTTATCCTCCAATTATGTGTCTCTAATTTCCACCAATGTTCTCTTATTCAAAACACTAATTTGGTGGTGACTTTTTTATTTCCCTTTCCCTCTTATTATGACTAAATTTTATTAACCCTATTTCCGATGTGGGTTTTCCACAAAGGTATTTTCTATTTTCAAACTCTTATTTTAGAATAATAATTTCAAATTGCGAGGATGAAATTTATTAATGGATGGATGAATTTAACAACCCAAGATTTTATAGTATGTTATCTCATTAATGTAATTCAATATCTTACGCTACATACAACACTGAGTTCGAACACAACACAACTTACCAAACTATCCATTCAAAAAGTGGTTATCAACAGTATTAACTAAATTTTGAATCTTATATACTCTATATAATTTTAACACACATATTATGTGTTTCTTAGACATAATATAAGAACAAATTCAAATTTTTAGATAAAGGTAGTATTATTCAAAAATGAAATTTTACCACCTACTAATGGTGATTTTTTAAATGAAATATTTTACACTTTTATATTAAATTTGACAAAATAAACTTATTAATCAGATGTTGGACAAAAAAAATTATTTTTGACAAATTTTTGGTAATTTTATGATAACTTTCATATTTTGATGAAGGGTGAAAAATAATATGTTTTAATTGAAAACAAATTTTTTAATAGAACTAATTTACAGTGTTAAATTATGCCTTTGAACGGTTTTGAAGTATAAATAGATTATATTTTTATCATTTAATACAATTTAGGTCATTATAAATAATTTAACATTTAAATTTGACATAAACACACATCAATCTTTTGATAGTTTTTACTTTTTTTAAAACCCGCTTTTTGGTTTTGACAATGGAAATTAATTTTAAATTAATAAATTCAACTTATATGTTTTTAATTTGTTAAAATTGACTTAATTTTTTAATTCTAAATATCAAAATTATCTTAGGTTAATGTTTTGGTATTTTTCTGAAAACTTTCAAATTTATATGAATAGTGAATAACACTGCGTTATTGCTTAAAATTGAATTTTTATTTAAATAGTTATTTTTTTTAAATTTATTTTATGTAAAAATAGATAAATAATACCTATATATGTTCAATTTAATTCATTGGAGTCATTTTATAATAATTTAAAATATATAAAAATGTTATTGAAGTTTTCACCGTCTTTTACCGACCTCTTAAGAACATTTGAAAATTTGCATAAAACATAATTTTATCGCTTCTGTGAGTTGAATTTCAAATATCCAAGAAACACAGTTAATATCATTAAGTAAAATGTGGTTCAATAAGATGAAAATAATTTTTGGTGAATAGTAACTTTTGGCTTCTATTTACCACGGTTAGAAGTAAATAGGGCAATTAAGGGTAAAAATGATATCATAATTACCCTAACACATATCTTAATTCTATTGGATAAGTATAATTCGACCCAAAAAAACCTTAGGAATAAAATATGATCCTCTTTGGTCCACTTGGATAAGATTAGGACATTTATTATTATTTTATTTAAAGAAGAGTTAAAAGAGTTAAATTCAATGTTTAATAACTAAACTATTTTTAATATATGGTAATACATTAGATAAATTTGACTATAAATATTAATTATAAAACTAAAAATATTTCCTATGTAATGGTAGTTTATTTATAAATTTTAGTCATTAAATAAATTAATTTATTAATGACACAATGATGATGCAGTACTTTCCTTATTAATGAAATATTAAAATAATTAATAGTATAAATATCCAAATAAATCTAAATTGATAATTCAGAATAATTCCACTAATTTTATAAGTTAATATGAAATTTTAGGGTTGATTAGATAATTTTTTTCTGAAGTGATAGGGTTGTTATAACTTTCACAAAAACAAAATACCTAATAGTGTCAAAATTGACATAAATAAATTTTTAAAACAAATACTATATTATTAGTTGATATAATATTCCTAAATATCTAAGGTTCGGAGAAAGGGATTAAATAATATTATATATGTCATTAATGAAGCACTTGAGGTTCTCTTTGAAGTTTAGAATATGTTTATTAACCATATAGTGTAAGAATACAAGAAGACGTGGTAAAAGTTAAACTATTTAACTAAGAGTTAAATCTAAAAGATAAGGTTAAAAAGGTAACCTAAAGTAGTCTAAAACCTATTGGTTGAGAGTATTTAGACCCATCCCCACCTTATCCTATACATAAATTATTTTGGAGCCATTAGAAACCGAAAATTATTTTATTATAAAATAATATTTCAAGCTTTTCCTAAAGTGACCCTCACCTCTCTTATAAAAGGAAACATTCCCTTCTCTCAAACTCACACCCCCAAATCCATTTGGATAAGTCAAAAACTACCCAAAAATCCTCCCGACATCCCTCACATAAACCTAGAGTCTGTAATTTGATAAGAAATCCATCCTATGGAGCCCTTTTGATCATCCCAAAAGGAAACACCTGAAGAAGAGGTAATAATTTCACCACCCTCTTTCAAGTTCTTTTTGTTCTTCCACTTCCCCTTTATTTGTAATTTCCCTACAAGAATAACAACTCAAGTACCCACTACATACTATGATGTTGTTATAATTATTTTACAACAATATGCGTTATTCTATCTATCCTTTAAATGACAAAGTCACCAAACGTGCGTGTGTACGACTTACCGTCTCCACGTCATAGTGTAGTTTGTTATTCAAACAATTCATTATTGGGATGGGTAAAATAATGAGTATAACTTATGTTAATAATAAATATAAAATTTTAATGACTCTGTATATATGATATACCATCAAATTACATACTATTTAACCATTAATATAATGATATTGTCGCTCATGCGTACGAATGGATTACCGTCTCCATGACGCGATGATATTAATTCCCACGTTCACCATTCAACAATGATTATAAAAATTCATACTATTAATAAGTATGTAATATATTACATAACAATTATACTGGATATATATATGTAGTTACATATATCATATTCACTTACATCCGTTTAATACAATATGAAAATGGAAATAGCATTTATGTGTACATACGGCCTACCGTCTCCCTAAACGGTGCCTTCCATTTAATATATCTATCTATTAAAAATATTTATATTCTAAATATATATGTTATATAAATCAATTTTAATATTATTTAAGTATTTAAATCATTATCTAAATGATATTATCAATAATAACAAGTTAAAACACATAAAATAAAAACGCGATTATTACCCAAAATGTTAATTTAACATGGATATCATTATTAAACGGGTAGTATAAAGTAATAAATGAATCATGTATGATATAATAAAAATGAATATGGTTATATTATAATTTAATAACATACTATGGTAATTATACAAGAGGTTAAATTCACCCTCGTCCAAAGGAAAGTGCAAGGTAAGAGTTAATTTCACAATCTCTTTATTATATGAGGTTGTGTTTACGTAAGTATCTACTGAGAAATTTTTACTATTCCAGTCCATGTTTCATAAATTTTTTTAAAAGGGGTTATTATTAAGGGACATTATTACTAAAACATCATTTTAAATTTTTTAAATATTTATTCTTCCAAATCATTCTCATTAATGTCCATGTTTTCAAAAAGATTTTTATGGATTTATTTATATGGACATGAATGTTTTCAAAATGTTAATTCCTTCCAAAAGTTTCAAAGTCATATGGGATAATTTGATTAATAATGTCTTTAAATTTATTCCTTTCTAAATTTTGTGACTTTTAAATGTTTTTATGAAAAAGGGATATTTCTCACAAAGAGTTTTACAAATCATTTTCATCTATATCAACATCATTTGATGGATTTTAAACATGTTTGAAGTTGATTTATTATGATAAAAATATTCCATAATGTATTGAATGTTTTGTGATATGTTTGAATGTAGATGTGTTATTTTTATAGAATTCATGGTTTATGGAAAAAGTATTCAAATTTTTATAATAGTTTTAATATGAATGTTTATGTTATCTTTAAAACTTTTCATATGAGGAATGAATTGGACTTAGTATGTGACGGGTGGAGCCTGCTATAGCTACTTGATACATTAGTAGGTATCATGAGACAATTAGACGTGGAATTGGACGAGGCCTTTCCCAATTTGATATATGGTTTTGGCTGAGGCCCAAATCATTTTTAGACATCATGGATGAGATCTTGACAAGATGTTTCAGAATGTTCGGCATTATACATTCCCTCATTTTGAAAATAATATTGATGGTTCATGAGGTTATTCGACTAGTATAATACCCATGACAATATTTTATTATGGTATTATTTACTCATCTCATATTCCTACCATAATGTATTCATGTTTATTATTTTTAAAGGCATGTTTTTTCAATTATTCACTATACCAAATGTTTATATTTTCTTTTGTTTTATTCCTTACTCTTACATAGAATTTGAGTTCACCCCATTCTTATGTTTTATTTTCCCAGGATTCCATGAATTGTAATATTATTGATATATAGGGTTAAGCTATGGGATTAATGGAATTTTCAAAATATCTTTTATGTTGTGTTTTTATTTTTTAATTTGTGACGTAATGTTCATGTATGTAATCTATTTTCCAAGACTGCTAAATTGATCGGTCATTATGGGATTGATTCCTTGTAATCATGCCAATGTTATTTAATACAGCACTAACTCTGGGTAACTAGGGTTGGGGCATTAAACTTATAGATGAAAAGGATAAACCTGTAAGTAAATTTACATGTAAGTTGTATCCCACCATCTGTGAAGTGGTAAAATTAGAAGTCATTAAATTACAGGATTCTTGGATCATTTATCCTATATTTGACAGTATATGGGAATCCCAATGCAAATTTTTCCTGAAAAACTAAAATAGAAATAGTGTCAAATTAAAGGAATGAATTGGTTCCAACAAATTTTCAAAATAGTTGGTGAGTTTTTATTGACTTCCATCGAATGAATCAAGACACGCTAAAGGACAACTTTCATCTACCTTTCATTGAACAAATGTTAGAAAGACTACCTGATAATTCCAATTATTGTTTCCTTGATGGTTATTTGGGTTGTTTTCAAATCCATATATCCCATGAAGATCAAGAAAATAAAATATTTACTGGTCCATTTGGAACATTGTCCTACAGAATGATGTTTTTTGGTCTATGTAATGCTTTTAGTAATTTTCAACAATGTATGTTGAGTAATTTTATTGAGTACCTTGAGAATTTAATGGATGTTTTTATGAATTATTTCACTATTTTTAGTAATTCCTTTGATTACTGTTTGGCACACCTAGGTTTTTTCTTCCTCTGTTGCATATAAAAAGATCTTGTAATAAATTATGAGAAATGTCATTTCCTGGTCTAGTGGAGGATAGTTCTTGGGATGATTATTTAAAATACAGGAATTCAAGTGGAAAAATCTAAAATTGATTTAATTCCATCCCTTATATATCCAAAAAAAATCGTGAGGTATGCTCTTTCTTGGTTCATGCTAGTTTTTACCATCAATTCACTAATGATTTTAGTATGATTGTACTTACCTTGTCTTGATTGTCGCAAAAAGGATTATGAATTTTTTTTGATAAAAAAATTTGAGGATACATTAAATTCTCTAGAAGGAGTCTCACATCACCTTCCATCATCCAACATCCAAGGTGGGATCTCCCCTTCTAACTTATGTGTGATTCCTCTAACTTTTCAGTTTGGACAGTTTTATCACAATGGGTTGAGGAGGATCCTCATGTCAATTTGTATGCCTCACATACCCTTGACCTTTCCTAGGCGAACTACACAACCACTGAAAAATAACTGATTTTAATTGTGTTTTCCTTGGAAGAATTACATTCATATTTTATTTGGTTAAAAATAATTTCCTTTTCTAATCATGATGCCCTTTGTTTTCTCCTTAATAAACCTAAATCTAAGCCCCGCCTAATACGATTGATGATCCTCATCTAAGAGTTTTATCAGGAGATATTTTATAAGAGGAGTGAAAAATGATGTAACTGACCACATTAGTACTATTCCCCACCATTAGACTAACATTTTGGCTCACCCCTACCTATTGGAGAATTCTCCTTCATAAGAGCATTTTTGATGTTGTGGACCTTACCCCCTAGTATACAGATATTGGGAATTTACTAGAAACATCTAGGGTCCCTAATTATTTCACCACTTTACAATCCCATATTCTTAAGCATGATTATCAATGGTACATTTGGGATGAAACATGTTTTTGGACAATTTTTTGGGACCAAGTTTCTCATCATTGTGTCTCTGACCATGAGTGATCCTCTGTTTTGACCTTCTTCCATGCTTAGATTGTGGGGGTCACTTTTGATCTCAATGTAGAGATCAAAAGGTACGTGGCTCTAGAATTTATTTCCCAACATTTTATTAATATTCCCATTGGTTTTTAAGTTGTGTAATTGATTTCAATTCACATGTAATGTCACCAAGAGGAATGAAATTCCTGAAAATGCCATGTTATTTTGTGAGATCTTCCATGCATGGTGAATTGACTTCATGAGGAATTTTACAAATTCATTCGAATTTTTTTAAATATTATTGGTTGTGTACTATGTCTTTAAATGGGTGGAAGAAATTGCCACAAGGATCAATGACTCTCAAGCTATTGTTGATTTTTTGAAGCACCATATATTTTGTAGGTTTGTTTTTATGAGATTTATCATTAGTGACTAGGGTTCACATTTTTTCAATCACAACATGAAACATTTTCTTCATAAGTATGGGGTTGTTAAAAAACATTCCACTGAATATTGCTCCCAAACTAGTGGACAAACATAAATCTCAAATTATAAAGATAAGATAATCTTATAAAAATGATACAACCTAATAAAAAATATTGGAGTTTGTGCTTGGATGATGCACTTTGGGCATACCACATGTCTTTTAAAATCCTGATTAGAATTTTACCGTATAGGATTGTGTTTGGAATGGTTTATCACCTCATGGTGGAGGTTGAGAACTATGAATATTGGGATATGAAATAATTTAATATGAGTATCTCAAATATAGTTAATCATAGGAAATTTCATGTTCAAAATTTGGAATAAATTCTACGGGATGCATATGGGAACTCCTGAATATATAAATTAAAGACAATGAGAATCCATTTTGTTATGATTCATTAGCAAAAGTTTCATTTTTGTGAGAGGTTTTTCCTATATAATTTTACACTAAATCTCCACCCAGGTATTCTTCATTCCCAATTGATCGTTCCATATAATATTACTGATGTTTACCATTTTGGTTCTATATAGGTTTTTCATGAGAAGATTGGATAGAGGTTTATTATTAATGATTAGAGGCTGAAACAATTCTATTAAGATTTTCCAAATAATCTAATAGGGGAGATCCAACTGATGGATGAAAAATATAACACCACATAGCAAGTTGTACCTTATCCCTACCATTATTTACTTGTATATTTATTTGAAATGACTTTATTGAGGACAATTTAAATTTTAGGTGTAGGGTAGGATAACATGTCATAGATAGGATTAAAAAAATAAAAAAAACATAATAAAAATATGTGTTTTAATTTTTGAATTGTTTTTCTTTATTTTGTTTTTTAAGATAAACATTGATCAAAAAAAGAATTTCCAAAATCATTTTTCATGCTAGAGATGATTGTGTGTAAAATTATATTTTTCTGGACAATGTTTTTTTGAAAATGATATTGATATGGAATTTTTTTCTATAATTGATATTTTCAAACCATTATTAGGTGTTTAATGTATTTTTTAATTTCATACCTCATTATCACTAACCAATATTTATTCCATTGACTGAGAGATAGTCTAAGACCTTTATTGCATATTGTTACTTATAATTAGTTTATTGAGAGCCCTTCGCCATGTAGATAAACTAGAACTTGCCTTGATTCTGTTTGAATCCATAAGATTTGAGTGTGCTCCATTCATGATAGAGGTTGTTTCCATGAGAATTATGGGGATATAATCATTGTTATGGGTTGATTTAAAGTATGCCTACATTTTCCTTGGGAAGTGGGTTCACAAGTTGTATTGTGTCATTGTTTTACATATGTTTCCATATTTATCTGCAAAAAACTATATATATATATAAATAGAACTATACATCAAAAAAACAATGAAAAAATGGAGAAAATAGGATGTTTACTCATTATTATTCACTTCTTGGTTGTGACCCACATAAATGGAATAAAGGGTAGAGTGAGTTTTAAGTGATAAACTCTATGAGGTGTTGAGTGAGTAAATTCATTGTGAGCACCTGCTGAATTTTGACATGTTTCGAAATTAAGAGATTAAACAACTTTATTCAGCCTCATATTTTTATACAATAAATCCTTCCAACCCTTGAACCTTAGAAAAACATGTTGTAATTGTTCTTGATTATAACACTAGTTTATTCTAGTATATAACTTAAAATATAGGAAATAATATGGTAAGATCATAAGATATCTAGGAAAAGAGCGTAACTCCACTTTCCATATGTTCCTTGAGGGAAGCGAGAGAATATATAGCTGAGGTAGGTTGCAAAATGTTGTATTGTAACACCCCAAGCTTCTACGGTATGCTTCTCTTTGAATAATACAGTAGCATGTGTTGTACGCAACCTTGAGTTCTAACACACACCACAACCAATCAAACTAGCCCTTATGAATAGTAATACCCACTTTTTGAAATTTTATAAATTCTCTCTTCAAAATGGACTTCATTTTTGAATTCAGAATATCGAAATTAGATTTGGTTGAATTTTTGGTATTTTTCTGAAAACATACAATTTTTGATGAATAGTGAAAAGGCATTGAGTTATAGTTTAAAACCGTATTTTTATTTAAATAATTATTTATTTTATTTAAATTTAATTAAGTTCAAAATAGATACATAACACCTATATATGTTCAATGTAATTCATTGGAGTTAGTTTAGAATAATTTTAGATATATAAAAATTTTATGGAACTTTTCGCCGTCTTTTACCCACCTAATAGAAGAATTTGGAAATTCACATAAAACATAATTTTACCACTTCTGTGATTGGAATTTAAAACATCTAAGAGACATAGTTAATATCAAGGAGTAAAATCTGTTTCAATAAGATAAAAATAATTTTTGGTGAATAGTAATTTTTTACTTTTATTTACCACGGTTAAAAGTAAATACGGTAATTAAGGGTAAAAAAGATATTAATATTACCCTAACACATGTTCTATTTCTATTGGACAAGTTTATCTCAGCCAAAAACAACCTAATGAATAAAATATTATCATTTAGGTCCACTTGGATTAGATTAGGACATTTATTATTATTTAATTCAAAGAAGAGTTAAAAGAGTTATAATCAATGTTTAATAACTAAAACATTTTTAATATAGGATTATACATAAGATAAATAAGATTATAAATATTCATTAGAAATATAAAACAATTTCCTATATAGTTTTATTTTATTTATAATTTTTAGACATTAAATAATTTAATTTATTTATGACACAATAGTGATGTAGTAATTACCTAATTAATGAAATATTAAAATAATTGATATTATAAATATCCAAATAAATATAATTTGATACATTTTATGAATTCCACTAATTTTATAGGTAAATATTACATATTATTATTGGTTATATAAATTGTTTTCTAATTAATAATGTTGGTATGCAATTATCAAAAACAAAATACCCAATAGTGTCAAACTTGACATAAATTTTTTTTAAACTAATATTGTATTATTAATTGATATTATATTTCTAAAAATATAAGGTTTGGCCAAAGGACTTATATAATGATAGTTGAATCATTAATGGAACACTTTGGTGTCACTTGCTGGTATACAGTATGTTTATTAACAATATAATATAAAAATACAATGAAACATGGTAAATGTCAAACTATTTAACAAAGAGTAAAATATAATTGATAAGGTTAATATAGAGACCCAAACCTATCTAAAATATATCGGTTTAAAGGATTATGACCCATCCCCACCTTAACCTTTAAATAATATACTTTGTAGCCATTAGAAACCGAATATGAATTTATTATAAAATAGTATTTCTAGCTTTTCCAAAGGTGCCCTCACCCCTCTTATAAAAGAGCACCCCCCCCCCTTCTCTCTAATTAACACCTTCAAAGCCTTTTGGATCAAGAAAACCCTACCCAAAAATTCTTACAACTTCTCTCAATTCAACCTAGAGGCCATATATTGATCAGAAAGCCATCCTAATGATCCATTTTGATCAAATCAAAAAGAAGAACGCGAAGAAGAGGTAATGTTTTCACCACCCTCTTTCATGTTCCTTTCTTCTTCAACTTCTTCTTTCATTGTTATTTCCATTCTAAAATAATTACTCCAGTATCTTCTATATATTGTGATGTTTTTAAAAATATGGTACAACCATATTTAGTATTCTATCCATCCTTTGACTTACATGTCACCATACGTGCGTACGTACGACTTACCGTCTCCACGTCGTGGTGTAATTGTTATTCAAAACATTATTATTTGGATGGGTATGATAATGATGTGTAATTAATGTAAATAATAAATATAACATGGTAATGGTTCTATATATGTTATATACCATCCAATTATATGTTATTTTAATATCAAAATAATGATATTGTCGCTCGTGCGTATGTACGGACTTCTGTCTCCATAAACGCGATGAGATTCATTCCCCATCGTATCCATTTAAATCTAATTGTAATTTTATGATTAAAAATAATGTTTAAGGACTTGATATCATTATCTATATGAATAAGATACAACCTATCCATAACAAACATGACTTATGTAAAAAAACATATAAAAGAAAACGAGTAAGTTAACACCCGAAATGATGATAATACTAAGATATTATTAACAAAGCAGTGTTAAAAGTTCATATATGATATCATTTAAATTTATATTATTATTGTATAATTTAATAACAATTATTTTACCATTATATAGGAGGTTAACCTACCCTGGGCCATGTAAAAGTACAAGGTAAGGGTTTATTTGACAATCACTTCATTATCCGAGGTTGTTTATACGTAATTATCTAATGGGACCCCTTTATCATCCATATCCATGTTTCTTAAAAATTTATTTCAAATCATTATTAATATTTTACAGACTATGGGTTAAAGTCATTTATACCCTTATTTGAATTTATATAATATTTTTATAAAGGAATATTTTCATTGTTTTCAAAATATGGTCATTTTTAACCTTTTCGGCAGAATTAAGGTAAGAATGTCTTTGTTAACTTATACGGCGTGTGCGGCTATTTTCTGTCGTTATAAAATCGACGAATCTTCCCTTACATGCTTATAAGAATACTTCCAAAGTAAATGTTTTATTTTATAATTATGTGACTTTTAAATGATTCAAAAAAAAATGATATATTTCTCTCAAATTGTTTTGATTTCATCTATGTCAACATCCTTTGATAGATTTTAAGCTTATTTGAAGTTGATTTATTATGATACAAAACTTCCATATTGTATTGAATTTTTTTATATGTTTGACTATTGATGTGTTATTTTTATACCATTCATGGTTTATGGAGAAAGTATTGAAATTTCGTATGATAGTTTTAATACGAATGTTTATGTTATATTTAAACCTGTTCATATGAGGAATGCAATGGACTTAATAAGTAATGGGTGGATCCCTCTATAGCTCCTCGATGCATCGGTAGGTCTCATGAGACAAACTAGTGTCTTGGAAAAAGCCCTTGAAAAAAATCTTATTTGTAGTCTTGGCACAAGGCCTTGACTATGAGGTTATGATAGTCTGGCATTATGCATTCCATCATTATAAAAGAGGTTATTTATATTTCATGTGATTATTCGACTAGTAGAATATCTATGTGAATAAGTAAATGGAATTATTTCATTTTATTTCTGCCATATTATGTTGAATATCACATTTAAAAGGATTTTGTTTTAGTTATACATTGCCTTAAATGTTTATGCTTATTTATGAAAGTTTTCACTATATTGTAATCCTTACTGGGCATCTGAGCTCACCCTTTCTGTGTTTTATTTTTCCCAGGATGTGAAGAAGTATTTTATGAATGACCTGATGGGATAGTATGAGGGGATATAAGTGTATACTATGGAGACTATGTTTTTTTAGTTTTCATTTTATGATGTAATGTAAACTTTATGAATGTATCTAGTGATTCCAAGGCTACTAAACTAATCGGTCTTTCGAGACTTGATCTTTTGTTATCATGCCAATGTTATGTAATAATGCACCGACTTTGGGTAACAAGAATTAGGGTATTACAGTTGGTATTAGAGGAAGATTAGTAAAAACCTTGGAAACTAGATTTAGATAAACTATCACTAGAGCACATAGACCTAATATGGACTTTGAGATTTAGTATAGAAGAACTTCCTAGAATTTTTCGATTGTATAGACTTTGTGAGTTTTCTGAGATATAAATCCTTGTCTATATATGTGTAGGAAGAGGTGGCTCTGGCATAGATGTACCTAGGGATAAAACCCGAAAACACCACTTTGAGCTAGACTGGAACGGGAACTGGTGCACGACAACGGGTCCTGCTTCACTCTTGGTTACGACACTCCCGGGGGATATGCTTAGGATAATTCTCATTTTCTTTACAAACCATTATAAACGGTTTATGAGTATATACATCCTCAAAGAAAACTTTTTTATGGTTATGGATTATATCCATAAAATGTTCAATTTATGTTAACTATTTTACAAGTTTGGATTTATGTATTGTGATTCATAAACTAATCTAGTGTATTCCATTGTTTAGAAATGGAGCATAGTGGAAGAAATGGAAATTGTATCAATTCATGCACTCCATGTAGGGATTTCCGTCCTACTCAAGATAATTATAGTGAAGCTGGTGATGAAACTGGTGGTTATCAGCTAATCACAATACTGGGAAAACTCACTCAGGTTATGAATAATAACATCACCTGTATGGAGGACCCTGATCTGCAGTGTGGAGGATCAATGTTAGACTGCTTCATGAGGCAACAACCACCAACAATAAATGGGAGTACAAATCCCTTAGTAGCTGAGCAATAGATAAATTCCTTAGAGAAAATATTCCATGCCTTGGAGAGTAGTGAAAGGGAAAAAGATATCCTGGGAGTTTACCGCCTCACTGGAGATGCTGACCAATGGTGATCATTGATTCAAAACATGAAGGAAGATGATGATGTATCAAATATGGAATGGAGGGAGTTAAAAGAGCTTTTCTTAGAAAAATACTTTCCTCGTGACCATCGAGCAGATATGGAAAGGCAATTTCTGAGTCTGAGACAAAAGGAGGATGAGAATGTGGCAAAGTATGAAGCTAAATTTACAAGGTTAGTGAGGCATGCATCAAATTATATACATAACCCGAGGAGTGTGATTGATCATTTCTTTTATGGGTTAAAACCATTTCTTCGTCGAGCATTAGTCTCACAATCCATCTCATCATACGAAGACATTGTCTCATGTGCTATCAAGACAGAAAAGGAATTCTCTAAGTCTTATGACTTTGAAGCAAAGAAATAGAAGAAGAGGTCTTCTGATCACTCTGGAAATGGAAATAAGGGGTATAAGGGAAAAGTTGAATATCAATCCTACAGAAAATGTGGAAAGAAACACCCCAGTACTTTCTTGAAGTTAATGGGTGTATGTTACAAGTGTGGTGAAAAAGGCCACCAAGCTCGTGATTACAATGGGAAGAAAGAAGCTACCGATGTTCAGTGCTATAATTTCAGGGAGATGGAACATTATGAAAATGAATTTCCTAAGCTCCATGGAAACATACCTTAGAAAAGGCCTAGGGATCAAGGCCAAGCTTATGCTATCACTACTACTAGGGTAGAGCTCCGAAAGACTTGGTGGCAGTTAATTTAATGGTTTCCTCAAGTTTAGAAAATGAATTATTTGATTCTGGATCATTGCATTGTATCATATCTTCCCAGTTTTCTAAGAAAATTAGATATTTCCAATTCAATTTAATACGGGAGTTGTCAGTTAAAACTCTTAATGGAAGTATCATTGCTACAAAGTTCTGTGGATCCGTTCCCATTAAAGCATATAAGTGTTCTTTATCTACTGATCTCACCATCATACCCATGATTGAATTTGATATAATCCTTGGTATGGATTGGATTTCAGACCATGATTCGAAGATTTATTGTAAGAATTAGGAGGTTACGATTTTTGATGATGATGATAAAGAACACCTTATCTTTATAGCAGAATCGTCACCACCGGATTCTTACCTAGATCCACCCCCAATAGCTCAACTAAATTAAATTATTGGGGAGGAAGAGAATGAAATAATTGTGGCTATGGAAAGGAATGTTCAAATATGGGATGTACCTACTGTGAAATAATATGTAGATGTGTTTCCGGAAGATTTACCTGGACATCCTCCAGAACGGGAAATTGAGTTTTCCATTGATTTAATTCCTAGATCAAGGCCCATATCGAAGACCCCTTATAGAATGGGCACTGTGGAATTAGTGGATATAAATAAACAACCAGAGGAATTGAGTAATAAGGGATTTATTTTCCCTAGTGTTTCTCCATGGGGAGCCTCTGTACTTTCTGTTAATAAGAAAGATGGATCTATGAGGTTATGTATCGACTACAGGGAGATCAATTCTATAACAATAATGAAAAATAATCTCCTACCTCGTATTGATGATTTATTTGACCAACAGCATGGAGCTCAATAATTTTCAATGATTGAACTTCGATCTAGATACCATCAATTGTGTGTGAAGAAGGAAGACATTCTGAAAACAGCATTTTGAACTAGGTAAGGGCATTACGAGTTTACAGTAATGCCTTTTGGGATGACTAATTCACTCTCTGTTTTCATGGATCTAAGGAACAGAGTTTTCAATGAATATCTCGATGATTTTGTAGTGTTATTTATTGATTATATCTTGGTATATTCCAAAAGATACAAAGACCATGAAAATCACTAGTGCATTATCATGAAGACTCTTAGAAGACATGAGTTATATGGGATGTTTATCAAGTGTGAATTCTGGATTTAGGAGATCTCTTTTATTGTCCATATTGTCTCCAAATATGGAATATCTGTTGATCCTTCTATGACCAAGGAAATCTAAGAATGTCCAGCACCGATGAGTATAACTGAGGTACGCAGTTTCATTGTTTTAGCAGGTTATTATCGGCATTTCATCTAGAATTTTGCCCGATTGGATAACCCATAAACGGAAATCATAGGTAAAGGCATAAAATTTGTTTGGACAAAATATTGTGAAGAAGTTTTTAAATAACTGAAGAAAATATTAGTCAATTCTCCTATATTGACTCTACTATCAGGGAATGATGGGTTCGTTATTTATAGTGATTCATCAAATAAAGGACTTGGTTGTGTCCTTATGAAGATTGATAGGGTTATTGCCTATACATCACGACAGCTGAAAAATCATGAGCAAAACTATCCTACCCATGATCTTGAGTTAGCTGTTGTAATATTTTCTTTGAAGATGTAGAGACAATATCTCTATGGTGAAAAATGTGAGATATATACTTATCACAAGAGTTTAAAGTATATTTTATCACAGAATGAAATCAACATGAGGCAAAGGAGATGGTTTGAACTACTAAAGGTTTATGATTGCATGATACACTACCACCTGGGGAAGGAAAATGTGGTGGAAGATGCTTTGAGTAGAAAAGATCGTGGATATTTGAACAAGATAAGAGTTGAAAAGGATCCTATATACATGGATATAGTGAATATAGATTTTGGAATCACTATGGAAGGTGAAACACCAATGATTTTTCAAATGGTTTCCAAACCATCGTTACTAGAAAGGATAAAGAGTTCTCAGACCGATGATGAAGAGTTTAAAAAGATGATTAAAGCTCTAAATGATAGGAGATTGAGTGACTTTGTGTGTGAAGGTGGAGTTTTGAAATTTGGGAAGAGACTTTGTGTTCCCAATATACCTGATCTAAAAAGGGAATTTTTGGACAATGCTCATAGTTCCAATTTCACTATACACCATGGGAGCACAAAAATGTATAGAGACTTAAAGGAACATTTTTGGTGGGACAACATGAAGAGGGAGATTGCTTATTTTGTGTCAATATGTATGGTTTGTCAACAAGTGAAAGATGGAAGGCAACATCCTGGAGGAGTCATGCAACCTCTTCCCATACCTGAGTGAAAATGGGATAATATCACGATGGACTTTGTCATTGGACTACCAAAGACTCCTAGAAGGAATGATGCAATATGTGTCATTATTGATCGTCATACCAAGTCAGTACATTTTCTTGCTATAAGATAAGATCTACCACTTGAACGTCTAGAAATACTATACATTAATGAAGTTGTGAGACATCATGGAGTACCCCTATCTATTGTTTCTGATCGTGATCATCGTTTTACATCATGATTCTAGAAGAGTCTTCAGAAGGACTTGGATACTAAACTTCGTTTGAGCACTACCTACCATCCTCAAATAGATGGACAATCAGAACGGACGAATCAAACCTTAGAAGACATGTTGAGATCCTGATCACTTGACTTTCAGGGTATGTGGGATCAATATTTACCTGTGGTAGAATTTTCCTATTACAATAGCTTCCAGTCAAGTATTCAGATGGCACTATATGAAGTGTTATACGGAAAGAGATGTCGTACACAAACCTATTGGGATTATGTTGGGTAAAGAAAACTCGTAGGCCCAGAACTAGTGGAGGAAACAACGGAAAAGGTAAAGGTAATCCAAAACCACATCAAAGCAGCTCAAAGTAGGAAGAAGAACTATGCTGAAAACTGAAGGAAGGATTTGAAATTTCATGTTAGAGATCATGTTTTCTTGAAGGTATCTCCATGGAAGTCAGTTATACATTTCGGTAAGAAATGTAAATTGAGTCACCGGTACATATGACCTTTGGAAATTCTAGAATGAATTGGGGCTATAGCTTACAGTTTGTCAATTCTGCCAGGTCTCTCCAATGTTCATGATTTGTTCCACCTATCACTATTGAGAAAATACATGTCTGACCCAACACATGTACTTACTTATGAGGAATTAGAATTGGAACCCGATATGTCTTATTGCGAAGAGCCCGTCAGGATTCTTGATACAAGAGAACAAGTGATGAGAAACCAGATGACTCGTCTGGTAAAAGTTCTATGGAGAAACCATTAAATGGAAGAGGCAACGTGGGAACCCGAGGAACTTATAATGAAAAATCACCCGAGTATTTTCATGAGGTAGTATTCTAGATATTTCGAGGATGAAATTATTTGAAGGAGTGGAGAATTTTACACCCCAATCTTCCATGGTATGCTTCTCTTTGAATAATACTGTAGCGTGTGTTGTACGCAATTTCGAGTTCTAACACACACCACAACCAATCAAACTAGCCGTTATGAATAGTAATACCTACTTTTTAAAATTCTATAAATTTTATATTTCAAAATGGAATTCATTTTTGGATTCAGAATATCGAAATTATCTTAGGGTGAGTTTTTGGTATTTTTCTGAAAATATTCAATTTTTTATGAATAGTGAAAAAACACTGAGTTGTAGTTTAAAACCGAATTTTTATTTAAATAATTATTTATTTTCTTTAAATTTAATTAACTTCAAAATAGATACATAATACCTATAAAATTTCAATGTAATTCATTGGAGTTAGTTTAGAATAATATTAGATATATAAACTTTTTATGGAACTTTTCACAGTCTTTTACCCACCTCCTAGAAGAATTTGGACATTCACATAAAACCTAATTTTACCGCTTCTGTGAGTGGAATTTAAAAATTCTGAGACACATGGTTAATATCAACGATTAAAATGTGGTTCAATAAGATAAAAATAATTTTTGTTGAATAGTAACTTTTTACTTTTATTTACCACGGTTGAAAGTAAATAGGGTAATTAAGGGTTAAAATGATATTAATATTAACCTAAAAAATGTCCTAATTCTATTGGAAAAGTGTATCTCGACCATAAAAAACCTTAGGAATAAAATATTACCATTTAGTTCTACTTGGATTAGATTAGGAAATTTATTATTATTTAATTCAAAGAAGAGTAAAAAGAGTTAAAATAAAATTTTAATAACTAAAACATTATTAATATCGGGTTATACATAAGATAAATTCAATTATAAATATTCATTAGAAATCTAAGACTATTTTATACATAATGGTATTTTATTTATTTTTTTTAGACATTAAATAATTTAATTTATTTATTACACAATGGTGATACACTAATTACCTAATTAATGAACTATTAAAATAATTAATATTATAAATATCCAAATAAATGTAATTTGAGACTTTTTATGAATTAACCCAATTTTCTAGGTTAATATGACATATTAGGACTGGTTATATAAATTTTTTTCAAAGTAATAATTATGTTATAAAATTATCAAAAACAAAATACCCAATAGTGTCAAAATTGACATAAAAGAGTTTTTAAAACAAATATTATATTATTAATTGATATTCTATTCCTAAAAATCTAATGATTAGCCAAAGGACTTATATAATAATAGGTGTATCATTAATGGACCACTTGGGAGTCTCTTAGAGGTATATAGTAATTTTATTAACTATATAATATAAAAATATGGTAAGATATGGAAAATGTCAAACTATTTAACTAAGAGTTAAATATAAATGATAAGGTTAATATGGTGACCCAAACCAGTCTAAAATTTATTGGTTGAAATGATTTCAACCCATAGCCACCTTAACCTTTAAATAATCCACTTTTGAGCAATTAGAAACCGAATATGAATTTATTATAAAATAATATTTCTAGATTTTCCAAAGGTGTCCCTCACCCCTCTTATAAAAGGGCACTCCCCCTTCTCCCTAATTCACAACTTCAAAGCCTTTTGGTTAAGCCAACCCCTGCACAAATATTATCTCAACTTCCCTTAATTTAACCAAGATGCCTTATTTTTATCTGAAATTAAACCTAAGGATCCATTTTCATCAAATCGAAAGGAAGAACCCGAAGAAGAGGTAATGTTTTTACCACCCTCTTTCATGTTCCTTTTTTCTTCAACATCTTATTTCTTTGTTATTTTCATTCTAAAATAATAAATTAAGTATATTCTATGTACTGTGATGTTATTATAAATATGGTACAACCATATTCAGTATTAGATCCATCTTTTGAGTGACATGTCACCATACATGCGTACGTACGGCTTACCGTCTCCACGTCGTGGTATAATTGTTATTCAAAACATTATTATTTGGATGGGTATAATAATGAAGTTTAATTCATTTAAATAATAAATATAACATGATAAAAATTCTGTATAATGATATACCATCCAATTATATATTATTTTTATATCAAAATAATGATATTCTCGCTCGTGCGTACATACGGACTACCGTCTCCATGAACGCGATGAAATTCATTCCCCATCATATCCATTCAAGTATAATTGTCATTTTGTGATTAAAAATAATGTTTAAGGACTTGATATCATTCAGTATATGAATAAGATACAATATATCCATGACAAACACGAATTACTTAACAAAACATATAAAATAAAACTAGTAAGTTAACACCTGAAACGACGATAATACTGAGATATTATTAACAAAGCAGTGTTAGAAGATCATATATGATATCATATTAATATATATGATTCTTATAAAATTTAATAACAATTATTTCACCATTATACAGGAGGTTATCCTACCCTCGACCAAGGAAAAGTACCAGGTAAGGGATTATTTCACAATCACTTCATTGTCCGAGGTTGTTTATACGTAATTATCAACTCAGACACCTTTATCATCCACATCCATGTTTCTTAAAAATGTATTTCAAATAGTTATTAATATTTTATAGAATATGGGTTAAAGTCATTTATACCCTTGTAGACGCCGGAAAAGTCCGTTGTTCCCAAACAAAGCTCCGGATGCGGAAAGCGAGGTCATATTTGGAGTCAGAAGCACGTTTAGGAGGGCCCGGAGGCCTTGCGCGGAATTTTGGAGACCCGCGCGCAAGGTTGCAGTAAGGCGCGCAAACCTCCCGGGATGCGCGCAATGCGCTGGGCCGGCGCGCAATTTTGCGCGCCCGTGGCCCGCGCGACTCCCTTGCGCGCCGGGACCTATTCCGCGCCCCGCGAAGGAAATTCTGCGCCCGCGAACCGAATTCCGCGCCCGGGGTTGCCTATAAATATAAGGCGACCCCCGACGTTTTGAAGGTTGCCGGAATTCGAAGAGTCGCTCGTTCGCACAATCCAACCCCTTCGGCGCGCAATGTCGATCTTCAGGTAACCTCCTTTCTTTCGCGCAAGAAAGCCTCGGGGTTCGCCTTCGCGCGCAATCCCTTTGGCTCCTTTCTTTTTGAATTAACCCTTCACCCAACGGCCTTCGCGTGGAAAAGAAGCCTCTTGCGCGCAATTGCCTCCAGGTGCGCGCAATCCAGCCCGATTGCGCGCACCCCCCCCAATTCAAAGTGGCCATTCGTTAAGGAATGAGCCGTTGCCCCCGCGCGCTATCCGAAGCCCGGGGTGCGCAATCTTAATCATCCGCGCGCAAAGTGCTGGCCCAATTGCGCGCCAGCCCGTCCATTTGCGCGCCGACCCGCGGTATTGCGCGCCAAGCTCCTCTTTTGCGCGAAATCCGCTGGAGTCGCCCCCTTTGACCCCCTGAGGGTACCCGCCTGCGTGGCGCCCGATGATTTTCATCCTGGGTGCCCGCACCGTGCATTGTCTTCCCGTGCGGCCCCCCTAGGCTTGCGCGAAGTGACACGGACCTATCGGCGGCTTCTACATCCTGCACGACGTTAAACTGCATACGTCCAAGCTGCACGACGTTAAACTGCCTAGCCCCCATCGTCTGCGCTGCAAGACGTTAAACTGCCAAGTATTTCGTCCAACATTACGTTAAACTGTACCTCGTCCGCGCTGCAAGATGTTAAACTGCCAAGCATCTTCGTCCTCAACACACGACGTTAAACTGTACTTCGTCCGGCAATATGTTAAACCGTCCGCTTCACCCGATCTCGTGCCCTGCACGCAGGGTCCCCCCGGTTTGGATGTGGCCCCCACCCGCTCGTCTCTGCAGGGATGACGGGATTGCCCCTCTTTAGGGACGATTCATGGAGTGGCCTTCACCCACAGGGGTAGAGTGTTACAAACCGAACGAACTACGTGGACTTTGATCCCTGTCTCTTAAACAGGGTACGTAGAAAGCCTCTCCGAGGTTCAAGCCTGCCACCTGGTCGTCCCGGTCGTATTTACGTCGGTTCATCCATCAGTGGACCCCTCCCGGGTTCACACTTGCGTCGATTCACCTATGAATCCGCCATTGTGGGAGACTGCACGTGTGTATCTCCATTGTGCTCCCCCACTGCCCTTTTCCTATTTCTCCTTTCAACGTCCAGCATGACGTGAAACTGTGATCCACCTGGCCGTTCCATCCCCCTCTGTGCGAGGTGATTCGGTTCAATTATCCACCCGGTAGCTTCGACCTCCTTGTGAGTCGGCATGCCAACGTCCAGCATGACGTTAAACTGTGATCCACCCGGCCGTTCCATCCCCCTCTGTGCGAGGTGGTTCGGTTCAATCCTCCGCCCCGCAGCCTCGACCTCTTCGTGAGTCGGCTTGCCGACGTCCAGCATGACGTTAAACTGTATATCCGAACTACGTTGACTTTGATCCGCGCTAACGTGCGGTACGTATGAAGCCTCTACGGGGTCCAAGCTCTTCACTCCATCATCCACCCTGATCCTTACCCGGGCCGCCACATCCCGGTGGGGTCATTCCATTTCATTCCACTCCACTTCACTTCACTCGGGAAGCCGCCCATGTGCTGGCCCCAACGTCGGAGGTTCCCCACAAGGGGTTCTGTCACCTGATCCACTTCTCGTGTTGATCAGTCCGATGCCGTCCCCGCTGGACGTTAAACTCGCGGCATACCTCGTGTTAAACATGGGAAGCTGAGGAAAACCTCAGGTAACGCAGTTACCTGCACCCAGTGCAGGATGCCTCAGGCCATCACGCCTTCGAGAAGCCCTATTAGGGATGGAAGGCAGACATGCAGAGTCGCAGTGCTAAGACACTCCCCCGACACCCAGAGCCACCCGGTCTCCTCACCGCAGGTTGCTGCCCCGACCAGACTCCTTGGAGCGTCTGGGCGGAAGCAGCGTAATTAACCGGTGTCCATGAAGATATGGCGCCGGGAATGAGATTCACGAACATTCTTAAATCTATGAGGGAGACCCGGATTAGGCAACGAGTTCCGAGGAGACGTCCACGGAAGGAGGAGCCGACATCCCATCAACCCGGTTTCGATCAAGGAGCAGACGCCCCTGAATAAGGGACGAATGCCGCCCGCCCTTGGAAAGCGGGACTGCGGGGCCACAAGCCGCGTGCCCATCCCCTCGGGTTGACGGGTGCACGCGCGAACGCGTCCTGGCGGAACAGCGTCGGAACAAAAACCCGACGCACATCCGCACCGAAACAGAAAAATGGTGAACCCGACGTGAATCTCTTCTCCTCAATACGAAGACCGATTGCTTTCAAAGGTGTTGGAAGACCAGCATGCTGCTCGACCGAGCATTCAGCACCGGGGCCCGGAACCCGCCAGGGGCTGGGGAAGGGAAATCGGGCACTCCGTCTCACGACGTCGAGGGCCTGGGTTCCCCCCATGGAAGGCGTCGTGGCACTAATGGTTGGTTGTTGATTCCTTTTTCCTGTCAGTGTTAATGGGTTTTCTCCCTGCTTTCAGAAATCAAGTCGCCCAATCCAGTGCCCGATCGCCACCCGCCCACTGGTGCAGGGGTAAAGGAAACACCGACGCGGCTACTCCGCGCGGTCCCGCCCGTTCCACAGCCGTCCCAGCAGCCGCAGCTGCGGGGAAACCACGCCCTCTCTCCCCCTCGGAGGTCATCCAGAGAAGGGTGATCAACAACTTGGTGCGGAGATATGAGGAAGAGGGAGTCATCCCCACCAGGGACATGGCTCGCCTAGACCTCGAGGAAGCTGCACCTCGCCACCAACGCCGCCCCCGAGGGCCACGCCAGGAGGCACCGCTGCCAACCTCGACGTCCAATCGCTTCGGGAGTTTATCCCCGGAACGCTCCGATAGCTCCTTCCCCTATGCGGATGAGGTGGAAGATGCCCGGGACCACCCTATCCGGGATTCGCTCCAGGGATCCGCGATAAGGGCTCCTGTCAGGCCACGGCGACATCACCGCCAGGCCTCTCAAGTCGAAGAACAGGCTCTCCACCTGCCCGCGCCGCTCATCCCGACTCGTCTATCCCGACGCCAACGTCGGGCGCGAGCGGAAGAGGATGCCCACCTTGGGGCCCTAGCAATAGCGGCCGCGTTGGCTCAAGCCACTGCTGGCTCCAGTCACCAGGCCCCTGCGCATCCTGAGCAGGGGAACTTCTATGCCCAACCTGGATCGAGGCCCCGACCGCCCCAAAGGCAGGTTGGGTTGACTCTCCCGGTTGCTGGTACAGGCAATAGCCACCACGGACCACCTCGCGGTAGCGCTATTCACCAACAGGGTCTACTCCGTGTGGCCGATCCAAGAGGCATGGGTCATCCCACCTCCCGATCCCGGCCCGGAGGCCTGCCCGGAAGCATCTCTCCCCGTGTCCCCTTTGATATATGTCCCGGTGCTCCTCGCACCTTGGTTTCCAGTCCTCTTGGCCCCAATACCGGTGCGGCCGGAGGACGCCAGGATAGAGATCAGCCATGCCCCGAAGAACCACCCAGGGGCAGGAGGGCGAGGCGTCGACGCCGAGGGAAGAATGTTACGGAATTCCGGACAGAGATTCGACCGGTTCATTTCTCAGATACAGAGGCGGAGTATGATTCGGCGACGGAGCCCTCCCCCCGGTCCCGCCAGTCAGGGGCAGGGGTAGGAATGCGGCACGTCAGCCTCGTACTTCCCGAGAGAGAGATCGATATGATCCCTGCTTCTCTCCGAAGGTATATCCGGAGTAGCAAGGGCCTGGTAGACCCCCAAGGATCAAGCTTGCAGTTGGTACCGGCCCCTCTGGAAGCGCCTTCTGCCTCGATCGGAGAAGCCGAAGACTTTTTCTGGGGACCGACGGTCGAACCACGATCTAGTGCACCCTCGGAGAGCACCGACGCTACGGCAGGATGTTCGCTCGCCGGCCCGTCCTATCGTGATGTGGTAGCTGGGGCACTGCCACCCTCAGGGGGCGGCCTGGGATATGGAGGCCAATCGGCCTGCTCGCCGTATTCACCGGCGGCCAGCCCGTCGGCCCGGCGGCCCGCCTCGGCACCACTGCCGGTTCCCCGTCCATTCCCAGTCGTTGAAGAGGACCGAGGAGACCTGGGTCCCAAGTTTGAGTCATGGAGCTTCTGGACCGTCCTTGCAGAGGGCCACTTCTCTGAGAAGTTTTGGCCAGTCGCAGGACCAGACTTTGATGCACCCGAATCACTCACCCCGGATGAGTTCGAATGCTTCCGCCGAACTCTCCGGGAGACTCACTCCCATCTTCACTGCCTACAAATGCCATATCCCGGGAGTCAAGCACACCTGGAGGATATTGGTGAGCAGTGCCGTCAAATTGACCTGGCCACGCTCCCCGCGGTTCGGCACCCCGGGTCATTTGGGCACCACGAGGCCCTCCAACAACGATGCGTTGAGTGTTTTCAAGTACTCCGCAAGGTTATCGAGGGATCCTCCCCCCACGTGTATATCCGTGGATGGGGGCAATACGCTTCCCTACGCTTCAGTGCGATTCGCCGACAGCCCGATTCACTGGGTGGCCCTGAGGGTATATCCCCAGGGACGGAATATGGCTGACCTGTCGGGAGAGGGGAACGGCTTGGAAATTCTCGACGGGGGCTCTCCCCCCGAAGACAAGCCATCGTTGGATCCATCGGTGAGAGTTACTCGTCACCAGAGGAACCACCTGGGTCTCCCCATGCCCACTGAAGCACTGACGTTGAGCCGAAACGTCAGCAAAGGTAAAGAGCACGGCGGGGCTGTAAAGCCCGCCGACCCATCTGCCTCCATGCAGAGGGCGGATGAGGATCCCGAGAAGGCTATGCTACGTCAATAGCTCGCCGAGCAGAAGAAGCTAGTTGACCAGCTCCTCGCTGAGCGCGCTGCAGAACAGCGGCCTGACTACGGTGATCCTAGGCCAGGACAGCAGGGACAGGAACAACCACCCCTCGATGAGGCTCTCCCGGGCAACCATGATTATGCCGTTTTTGCCGACAGGGGAGAGGCCATCGTCTATGGCAAGAGGGCGCGGTATGTTTCACCTCACCCTCCCGAGCGGTGTGACTACCTGAGAGACCCCGCTCGGATTCCTCCCGCTGCCCCAAGGGCCGCTCCGCCCGCCATCCCACGAGCTGCCGAGTTCGACGACCCGGTCGACGACCCGATTGAAGGGCCGTGCAATGCGCTCGTGGTTAGAGATCCTCTCCAGGACTGGAACCCATGTCCGGACGATCCGATGGCGGCACTCATCGCCCGCTTGGAAGCCTTGGAGACTCGACAAGTGGCGATCCCACCGGACGGCAAGCCATACCCAGCATGGGTGGATGACATGCCGGCACCTCCGGGATTCGGGAATCCCACTTTCGCCCCCTTTAACGGGACTGGAGATCCGCCACAGCATTTGCCCATTTCAACTCGAGGTGCGGACCTATGTTGGGGACTCCGGCGCAGCAGGAGGCCGCTAAGCTTCGCTGCTTTGTCCAGACACTGGAAGGGCCAGCATTCGTCTGGTACAGCCAGCTCCCCGTCGGGTCGATAACTAGCTGGGAGGACCTTCGTAGACAATTCCTCTACCAGTTCAGTTCCACGACCCGGAAGACGAGTATCGCAGACCTCTTCAAGTGAAAGCAGAGTTTTGATGCGCGAGTCGCGGACTTCATCGCCCGATGGAAGGGTCTCACGTATTCCCTTGACATGCCATTGACTCAGGAGCAGTTGCTGACAATGTGCGTCGGGAACATCAAGACCGAGCTGGTCCCTTCCTTGATCACTCAGAATTACCCCGGAGGGTTCAGGGACTTCTCGGACAAAGCTCAACATCTTGAGGAAGCCCTGCAACAGGCCAGCCAGGCACACCCGCTGCCTCCTATGATTCCTGCAAGGAGAGTCAGCAGGGCTGAGCCCACTGATGTTGCCCAGATAGAGGCCCCCAGGCCGTTGGAGCTGCTGTCGGCGAGGCCAGCTCCACAGCCTCACAGGAATCCGCCTCCACGGGCTCAGTTCCCGGCCCAGCAGCAGCAGCCTCAGAACCGGCTGGCCCCTCCGCGTAATGTACCGCCACAACCCAGGCGAGATAATCAGGGTCCACCTCCTCGGCAGGCCCCTCCAGCCCCCTGTCAAGACCACGCTCTCAGGGGCCCACGATACCTGACTTACTCATTTCACGAGGATCAGGTCCCCGGTTATTTCCGTAGCGCCCTGGAGCAGAGGATTGTGCGACTGCCTAAGTGTTGGAGGCCAGAGGAGGCACATCTCACGGATAACCCCCGCTACTGCCCTTACCATCGGGCCCTGGGGCACACCATCCAGCAGTGCTATGTGTTTAAGGATGGGCTCCAAGACCAGATTAACAACAATGTAATCAGGTTGGGCCCAGCTCCAGCACAAGTGGCAGGCGTGTTCGTGGGATCATATGACGATATTGGCAATGAGGACGAATGGCAGCTGGTCTCCGACCACGGATCCCAGAAGTATAATAACTGGATGGCCCGCAAGACGATCATTCGCGCCCATGGAATCATTCGTGCGCGCTTGAATCAGCCTGAGCCCCCAGAATCCGCGGGTGCTGCTTCGGTATCATCATCCCAGCCTGCCTCTCCTGAGAAGAGAAAACGGCGGCGGCGCAAGAAGGAAGAGCGCGCCCCGCCAGTTCCGCCACTATCCCGCACTCTCGGCGATTTCATGCCCCCGGAGATAGGGGTCCCTCCTCGGATCCGCCCGGCGATGGATGATTCATCCGATGGCATTGTTGGGTACGCTTTGGTTAATACCGTCAAGCTGGTAAATCCCTTTTCGGTTCCCGATGTTGAAGAACACCAGGTGGACCTCCCTAGTGTCCCCGGTCGTCGCCACCGTCGGAGGAGCCGCAACAACAGGAGTCGCCGGGGCACAGCAGTTGGTACCTCCAGCCAGGCCGTGCACGCCACTGAGACTAGGCAGCAGGCTCAAAACCGAGCTCAACGTGCGCAGCCCCCCCATCCGGGGATGACGGATTCGCCTATGCCACTGTTTGTGGTGTGGGACCAGGCAGAACCGCCTCAGCCGCGTCGCGATCAGCTCCTCCCTTCCACGAGTCCATCCCGGCCTCCTGACCCCAATACTGTGACTACTTCCCGGGCTTCAACCAATGAACAGCGAGATGCGCCAAGCACCAGTCGGCCGTCGGCCCAACCGGCAAGGCCCGTCATGCTTCCAACCGCAGAGAAATCTCCTGCAACCAGGGGCTCGCGCTTGGCCAAAAAGTATGATGTCCTGAAGCACTTGGCCGACATCCCAGCGAGACTCTCCATCCTTGAGGCTCTGCGCATGTCATCTGAGATGCGCGAGGCACTTGCTGAAGCCCTGAAGAGCCCCCTCCAGTTTGAGACAGAGGTTGCAGCTGCAGAGGCCTTTCATGCCGAAACAATCGAGGACGCCAAATGTCAGGCAGTTATCTCGTTCTCTGGTAAGGATGAAGACCCTCCTATACAGGGGCACATTCGTCCGCTGTATGTTACCGGCCAGTTCAGTGGCCTTGAAGTCCGGCACTGTCTTGTCGACACGGGGTCCGGGATTAACCTGATTCCAACTCGGACGCTCCGGAGATTGGTGTTGTCTGAGGATGACTTGATTCCCTCCGACCTCAGAATCCAGGGGTACGACCGCACCGAGCAAACTCCGGTCGGCAAGATACGCTTGAAGACCCAGTTCGGTGACTTGGTTTCCAACACCGAATTCATGGTAGTCTCTCAGGACACTGCGTATAACGCATTGATGGGCAGGCCATGGCTCCACCTTCATGTGGCGGTTCCCTCATCATACCACCAATGCCTCAAATACTCCATCAATGGTCGAGTAGGCGTGCTTTAGGGAGATGCCTCTCCTTTTGCCTCGTGTGAAGCCTGCTATCTGGACGCGGACTATTACAAGAGCAAGGATAAGCAGATCTTGGCAGGTGAGGTTGAGCTTGTCGCTGTTGGAGGTGATCCCTGGGCAAGTTTGGATGACGCTTACGTCCTCCCGATTCAATGGTTGGACGTAGCCATGGTCTCGACGGCCTGTGAGTCTCCTGGTGAGATGACTGCGACCGCCCGTTCCAGCACCAGCGGCCCAGCAGGATCTGGTAGCCCCAATACAGTTTCCAACGCAGTCTCTCCCGTGGACGATCCCTCCCCGAGTGGAGAGGACGTGGAAGATGCACCCCCAGCCTTTGAGGAGGGCATCTCCGCCACGGTCGATGAGTTAGTACAGGTGAATCTTGGAACCGAAGCAGATCCAAGACCCACATTGGTCAGTTCCGCCATGCCCTCTAAGGAGCGGCAGCAGTACGTGGACTTTCTCAGGCAGCACCGTGATGTGTTCGCTTGGGGCTATGACGAGATGTCGGGGCTAGATCCTCAGGTAGCCGTCCACCGCCTTGGTCTCCTGGCGAACCATCGCGGGTTCAAGCAGCCTCCCAGGAAGATGCACCCATTCCACGGTGCCATGGTTGAGGCCGAAGTTGACAAGCTTATCAAAGCCAACTTCGTGAGGGAAGTTCAGTACCCCAAATGGCTGGACAACATTGTGCCGGTCTGGAAGAAGAACGGGCAGATCAGAGTCTGCATCGACTTCCGCGATCTCAAACGCCACTGTCCGAAGGATGATTTTCCCCTTCCGGTGACAGAGCTGTTGATTGACGCCACGGCAGAGTTCCAAGCCCTCTCCTTCATGGATGGATACTCCGGATACAACCAAATCCGGATGGCCCCTGAGGATGAGGAGTTCACTGCCTTCAGGGCCCCCCAAGGTATCTTTTGTTTCCAGGTCATGCCCTTCGGCCTGAAGAATGCAGGTGCCACCTATCAACGGGCGATGCACCACATATTCAAGCCAATCCTCAGCACACTGGTGGAATGCTACATCGACGACTTGGTGGTCAAATCGCACCAGCGTCAGGACCATCTCAAAGATCTTGAGAAAGTGTTCGGCTTCCTCCGGTCTCGCTGCCTGAAGATGAACCCGTTGAAGTGTGCCTTTGGGGTCACCTCCGGGAAATTTCTTGGCTTTGTGGTAAGGTACCAGGGTATTGAGATCGACCAGGAGAAGATCAGGGCGATTAGCCAGATGCCTTCCCTAGGTAACCTCCGGGAACTGCAAGGGTTCCAAGGCCACTTAGCCTATATACGCCAATTCATCGCGAATCTGGCCGGCAAGTGTAAGCCCTTTTCTCGGCTCATGAAGAAAGGTGCCACCTATGTATGGGATAAAGAGTGTCAGACTACTTTTGAGGAGATCAAGCAGTACCTGCTTCAACCTCTGGTTCTGATGCCGCCTGTATCCGGGAAGCCGCTGGTCCTTTATGTGACCGCCCTGGAACGGTCCCTTGGTGCCCTTATCACCCAGAAGAACAACGAGGGAACAGAGAATAGCCTCTATTACCTCAGTCGCATGCTCCTCAATGCGGAAGTCAGGTATTCCCCCATCGAGAAGAGCTGCCTGGCGCTCGTATTTTCCGTACAGAAATTACGACACTACTTGCAGCACCATGAGGTACAGTTGGTTTCTCGGGTAGACCCGTTGAAATATATCCTGAGCCGACCTATGTTGACTGGCCATCTAGCGCGGTGGGCTATGATTCTCCAGCAGTTCGACATCAGGTATGTGTCTCATAAGGCCATCAAAGGGCAAGCATTGGCAGACTTTCTGGCTGCTCACCCGACCTCCGCGGATCAGCCGCTGGATCTACGCTTTCCTGATGAGGCCATTCTCTCGGTCGATCGAGCCGATCCATGCTGGCAGATGCACTTTGACGGTGCCTCCCGGAGCCCCACCGGTAGAAGACTCGATAATCCTAAGCTCAACAGAGTGGGCTTGGGTATCGTCTTCATTACCCCGGAGCAAGCCGTGCTGCCATACTCTTTCATGTTGTCAGAGGGTTGTACCAACAATGAGGCGGAATACCATGCCCTCATCACTGGCCTCGAGTTAGCTCTCGAGATCGACGTGCCCCATCTGTGTGTGAAAGGGGACTCCGAGCTGGTCATTAAGCAGATCAATGGTGACTATGTTGTCAGGAAGCCGGAACTTGTGCCATTGCTGGAGTGCACCCTCCTTCTGATGGCCCAGTTCCCTTCCCGGCCAGAAATTGTCCATATTCCCCGGTCGCAGAACGGTCGAGCAGATGCTTTGGCCAGCCTTGCTGCGTCACTTGCAGACCCTGAACAGGACAACCTGATCGTCCGCGTGATGCACCGCAGGCTCATCGCCCCCGTTACGCCGGAGGGAGATCGCGACCCGTCGGTAAGTAATCTCACCGCGGTTGCCCCCGTGCCCGGAGCCCCGAGTACCCCAGATATGGAAGTCGAACCAGCCCATGATTGGAGGGAGCCTTTGATTGAGTACCTCCAACATGGCATTCTCCCGTCAGATCGGGCCGAGCGCGAGCGAGTTCGACGTCGCGCATCACAGTTTGTCCTCCAGAGTAGTCCCGGCCTGGAGCAGATCCTCTATAGGTGCGGATTTGATGGTGTTCTCCTCTGTTGCCTTCAGGGAGTTGAGATCCCACGAGTCATGCAAGAGGTTCATGCTGGTTCATGTGGTGCCCACCAGACTGGGCCGAAGCTGTCCCACCAGATTCGGAGGTTGGGATACTTCTGGCCCTCCATGATCCATGACTGCATCGAGTATGCCAGGAGGTGTCATGCGTGCCAGGTTCATGCGAACATTGTGCATCGGCCGCCGGAGCCTCTCCATACCACTAGGTATTCATGGCCCTTTGCAGTCTGGGGTCTGGACATTGTGGGACCTTACCCGCCGGCGACGGCTCGCCAGTGTCGGTTCATTCTGACCGCCACAGACTTCTTCTCCAAATGGGCAGAGGCGATTCCGCTCAGAGAGGTCAAATCCTGTTCGATCGCTGACTTCATGACCTCCAACATCATTTATCGATTTGGAGTGCCTCACACTATCCTCACGGATAACGGAGCCAATTTCCGAGCAGCCGAGTTGAAGAAGTTGTACGCCAAGTACAACATTCGCTCGAACCATACATCTCACTATCATGCGCAGGCGAATGGACAGATCGAGGCGTTTAACAAAACCCTTTCTAACATCCTGCAAAAGATGGTTGGTCAGAACAAGAAGAGTTGGCCGGACAAGCTCCCCAACGCCCTCTGGGCTTATCGGACGACGACTCGCAATTCCACCCAGATGACCCCTTATTCCCTGGTGTATGGAGCTGAGGCCGTCTTGCCCATCGAAATCCAGTTACCGTCCTTGCGCACTGCGGTCTACGACCAGAAAGCGCCGGACAGAGCTGCTGAAGCCCGTCTAGTCAAGTTGGAAGCACTGGATGAGAATAGGCTTCGCGCTTTGCACAACTTGGAGAGGCATCAAAGCAGAATGGCTCGAGCTTTCAATAAGAAGGTTCGACTCCACTCCTTCTTGCAGGGTAACCTAGTGCTGGCCCTAAGAGCGCCAATGATCCCCGGCAGGAAGCCACCCAAGTTGGAGCCCAAGTGGGAGGGACCTTTTGTCATCCACAAGGTCTATCCCAATGGCGCGTACTCCATAGCAACTATGGATGGTGAGCGTGTCACTCCTCCCACCAACGCTAGGTTCCTCAAGAAGTACTTTGTCTGAGTGTACTACGTCCAAGCTGCACGACGTTAAACTGCCTAGCATATCGTCCGCACTGCAAGACGTTAAACTGCCAAGTGTTTCGTCCAACATGACGTTAAACTGTACCACGTCCAAGCTGCACGACGTTAAACTGCCTAGCATATCGTCCGCGCAGCAAGACGTTAAACTGCCAAGTGTTTCGTCCAACATGACGTTAAACTGTACCACGTCCGAGCTACAAGACGTTAAACTGTTCAGCATTTTTCCAGCATGACGTTAAACTGTACTACGTCCAAGCTACAAGACGCTAAACTGTTCAGCATTCGTCCAACATGACGTTAAACTGTACCACGTCCGCGCTGCAAGACGTTAAACTGCCAAGCGTCTTCGTCCTACATGACGTTAAACTGCCCCTCAAGAACTACGTGCGGCTTGATTCCCATCCTTATGGGATACGTAGGACCACCTGAACATTCATGTTTCAGGACCAGCCCCATCCTTCGGGAATTTCCATCCCATCTCGGGCCGTTGGCCCAGTTGCCTCTGGGTATGCGGCGTATGGTGTGAACACGGGGTTATGCCCTCATTCACGTCGGTTTGTTCGCCACGTTGTACGCCCCCCATGTTTGGGGATGCCTTCTGCTCCCCCCTTTTTTTTCTCATCGTCCTGCATGACGTTAAACTGCACTTCAAGAACTACGTGCTGCTTGATTCCCATCCTAATGGGATACGTAGGACCGCCTGGACATTCATGTTTCAGGCCCAGCCCCATTTCTCGGGAATCTCTATCCCGTGTTGGGCCTCTGGCCCCAGTTCCCCTCTTTTTTGTGCGAGGCGTGTGGCGTGAGCGGGGAATTATGTCCTCATTCACGTTAGTCTACTATCTGCGCCGTACACCTCCCCCGTGTGTGAGACTACCTCACACCCCTCATCGTCCTGCATGACGTTAAACTGCCTCTCAAGAACTACGTACGGCTTGATTCCCATCCTTATGGGATACGTAGGACCGCCTGGACGCTTGTGTCTCAGGTCCAGCCCCGTCTCTTGGTTGATCACGGGGATCTGCTGTCTTTTGGTTGCTCTCGGGATGAGTCCTCCGACCCTTTCCGGTGATCTGTTAACATGTTTTGGGTACTTCGGTCTATGACCCGTGGTGTCGGATTCAATCCCGACAAGTCCTGTGTTGCTTGTCGGGTCGCGCGCTTCCTCTTGTTCGAGCCTTCACTCAAAGGGATCCTCGTTAGCGATTTGGGTATGATGCCTCAGTGCCCTCCTACCACTCCGGGTCGATTTACCGGCGGGTCCTGGGCCACAAATCGATTTGAATCCTGCGCTTGAGCGGTTGATGCTCGTTTGCTTGCCCCGTCCTAGGCTGACGCGATCGGATGTTGTGTTGCGAATATGGTCAGCGACATCCTTGATCGCTATGTCGGCTCTTTCAGGCTCCGAACATTGGTTGTGCGGTCCTCATCACACTCCGCCTTTGTGTGTTGTAGTGGAATCTCGGCACTCTCTTCTTACTGACCTTCAGTACACCTTTACACGTTAGGCAGGCCAACCAGGGTAATGGTGTCTGTCGAGGCTCCCACGATCTGAGCACCAAGGATATATGCTGATGTCCTCCCTAAGGGCCATGTGTAGCTGGACCCTCGTCCCCATAAGGAGGAAGGAGTCGCCCGAACAATCGCGTTCTGGGCCCAGTATAGCTGGAGGCTAGCATCTCTGCCCCTCGGGTGATGGACATACGCAGGCCCCTATCCCAGGATCCTTCTGCTGGAATCGTGCGTAACCGTAGGGATGGGTATGTTCCCACCTCCGCTGAGTCCGCCATATCGCAATAAGCGGATTCCTCCATGGTCCGAACCACACGACCTTAAACTGTGTTTTCTGGTCCTACCACACGACCGTAAACTGTGATCGTCTTGGCCGCCCGACGAGAAACGGCACTGCATCGTGATATTCTCCTCATAGGACACTCACGTTGGGCATTGGTTAATAACCACGCCATTTATTAATGCCTTTCATGGCTTGATTATTGTGGCGACGCCAGGGATTCCTTAATCACAGGCATGTCGCTGCACAAAGAAAAACCATCCACCTTTAAGGACAAACAAGAAATATCAAATACCGCTTCTTCTGTGTGCGAGGGTCAGACCCGCACCCTTCCCCGCGCTGGTGCCCGATTGTGTTGCGCCGCGCTTCAAGAACTACGTGTGGCTTGATTCCCATCCTTATGGGATACGTAGGAATGCCCGGATGTTTGAAACTTCGGGTCCAGCCCCCCACCTCTTAGAGATTCCCCCTTCTCTTGGGAATTCACCGCCTTCGGGTCACCCTCAAGGCATGTCCCTCGACCCCTTGCAGTGATCCACCGGTGTCAAGAGTACTATGGTTTTTTGCCAGGAGGGTCATGTTCAGCTTGGTCAGGTTCCTTCCACTTTTCAGGCTTCGTGTTCCCTTTCATTCGGACCCATCGCCTGTGCCCTGGGTGGAGCCCCCTTGAGCGGTCTAGACACAATGCCTCAGTGCTCTCCCACCGAATCGGGCTGGTGCCCCCAAGGGCCTCGGGCAGCAAATCGATATGAATCCTGCGCTTGAGCGGTTGATGCTCGTTTGCTGCCTCATTCCATCAACGGTTAGTGCGATATTGATGCTGCTTTTCCGCCACGGTCGGCAGTACTCCCATATCGTTACGCCGGTGCCCCCAGTCCTTGAGTGAATGGCCGCATGATTCACATTATATTTTCCACCTCCCATTCTGACCAGGTGAATCCTCGACACTCTTGACACTATCCCTCAGTGCATCTTCGCATATCCAGGGGATAGGACCACGATGTGGCGTACTTTGAGGTTCTTATGGTCTGAGCTCTAAGACCTTAAACTAAGATCTACCCTTATGGTCCGAGCTCTAAGAACTTAAACTAAGATCTATCCCTATGGTCCGAGCTCTAAGACCTTAAACTAAGATCTACCCTTATGGTCCGAGCTCTAAGACCTTAAACTAAGATCTACCCTTATTGGCTGAGCTCTAAGACCTTAAACTAAGATCTATCCCTATGGTCCGAGCTCTAAGACCTTAAACTAAGATCTACCCCTATGGTCCAAGCTCTACGACCTTAAACTAAGATCTCCCCAAACGGGGTTCTGCGTCCTGCATGACGTTAAACTACACTTTCAGGACTACGTGTGGCTTGATCTCCAGCCTGATGGAGTACATAGGAACGCCCGGGCATCTCAACTCGGGTCCAGCCTCAGGGATCGCTAAGTCCCGCCCCTCCTCGTCGCCGGCCGTCTGGCCTGGCTTCCGGTAGAGTGGTGCGATTGTGATATTCTCCCCGATTCAGCTCGGGATGCCCCATTGCAATGATGGGAAGCGACAGCTTCCTCGTCGAAGAGGTTCTGTCTGAGAATTGGGGTGATTCACGGCCAGATTAGTGCATCCCCCTAATACGCTTTCCCCATGGTGGCGCAATTTTGAGAGCGTTGGATTCTGTCCGAACAAATCGTCACTTCTCCCCACACTTCGCATGCCCTGTTGATCTGGATTTCCACCCTTGTGCCTGAAGGAACCCTCAAAGCGGCATTGATGATGACATGTGATCTGCCTCCTGCAATATGAATGATGACCTTCGGTCCGTCTATTGCGGTAGTATGGTCGATTGATCCGTTGTCCGCTTGCCGTCTTGGGCATTTCCTGGAAGGCCGACCGTTGTGGATTTCTGAATTCGGGACACGCGATTCACCCTTTATCATTTCCCTATGTTCGGATAAAATCTCAACGCCCCTAGCGTTGTCCCGCTCGTGTGTCGGAACAAGTTGGGGGGATGATACATTGATTAGGTTTGAGGTCTCCTTTCCTAGGAATGACCTCCCTCTTTTCTCTAGAAATCCAGGCCCAATTGTGGACGCCTAAAGCTTGGTTAACGCTCCTGCGAGACAATGAATTGTGGTTGAGCATGTTAAGCCAAAAGATGCAGATAAATATATTGGTTCATACAAATGGATCGAAATATTGAGTAGCGAAATCAAATGTTCTGGGAGTGGCAAAAACAAAGCCCCTAGGGGTTAGCGTGCTGAATAAGTCTTTCTAACGCCGCTACCCTTTGGCTGGCGGCCTCCAGGGCTACTTCTCGCTCTCTGCATGCCCTCTCCTCGTCGGCGGTCGCAGCACGCAGTTCGTCGATCCTGGCCTGTGCACGCTCTCGCTCGACTTGGAGTGTGACCATCTGTTGGCCCGCCTCCGTCAGCTGTACCTGGGCGTCAACCAGCTGGGCTGCTAGTTGCTCCACAAGCTCGGTGCACGTTGTGACGAAGGCCTCCTTCTCTGCCACCTGCCCTTCGAGACGCCGGACTTCCTGCTCCGCCGCGAGGAGCGCCCGCGTGTTCTCCGACATGTCCCGACATTGTGCGACGTCGGCACGTCGTCGGCTCTCGCGCATCTTTTCGGCCATGAAATCACGGACCGTCAGATGGAGGCGTTGAGCATCATCTCCCCCGGCACACAGGAAGCGCAGCCAGGTTTGAAGTGATCCCATGCGCCCCAGCCACTCCGATGGGTCTCTCTTGAGGAAGCGCTGGATGCACTTCCACCCCCTGCGTCGCGTTATCCGACTCTCCTCGACCGCCTCCGCGTCCGAGTCATCCATCTCCTCGGGGTCGGCAGGCCGGTAGGCAGGGAAGGCAGCCAGCAGGTCTGCTGCGGGGTCCGCCCCTGGGATATCCTCACGAGGGATAGGTTCCCCAACTTCTGGGCGGCCTTCTTCTCTCGCCCCAGCGGCGCTGACACCCTCGTCAGCCCCCGACCTCTCTCCGATGGCAGCACCGCCGGCGTCCGATGCCCCCTGATCAGGAGTTGGTGGGGCCGGCTCTGTGTGAAAAGTCTGTTCCGGAGCAGGCGGCATGTCTGCCACTGGTCCACTCGTGGATGGCCCGGGTTCGGCAGCCCGACGAGCCTCCAGTACTGAGCTCACTGCGCAAGGCATGCCATGGTTAGTCACGAATCGTCAACGGCAAACACCAACAGTGAAGGGAGAAGACTTACGGGAGTCCAGAGCGTCGTCTTTCGCTGTCACGGCCGCCGCAGGAGCAATTGCAGCAGGGGACCCCTCAGCGCTTGTCAGTTCAATGATGGGTGTCTGGCCCCCGCCCTGTCCTGCTGGCGCCTCTCCAACTCCTACTGAGGATGCCTGACCAGCATCCGTGCACTCCTGAGAAAGGTGGAGAAATGGGTTAGAAGCTGCATAAGAGAATGGATGAAGCAGGTTGAGTAGGGATAGAAGCGGACCTCGAGGAGCTCAGTGACATCAACATTGTCAGATCCAGCCACCTCGCCGCTCTCCCACGGGCTCCCCTGATGGGACCTTCCCTCGGAGCCTTCATCCTCCCCCGTCTCCTCCTCTTCCTCGGAGTTGTCGTTACTGTCATCTTCCTCCGGCGGCATCTGTTCTGGAGCAGGCTCTAGACCGAGCATCACCTTCACCAGAAGGGACGGCTCCGCACGCTGACCACGTTGGCGCGCGTAGTCGTCCATGGACGTCAGATACGCATACTGCCGGTGGAAGTTCACCCTGTCGGCGACCTGGAGGCGCCCGACCTCTGGCAGATGGATTCCTTCGCTGGTTATCTTCTGCAAGATGATTTCGGTCCCCAGCGACTGCCGCAGGGTCATCCAGGCCGACCACAGCGCCGGGAAGACTGCATCGTCGGAGGGTTCGAGCAGACGCCTTACCTGCTTCCCGGGCCGCTCCTCGACCACCGCACGTGCCCCCTCTCTGGGCGCCGAGGCCGTGGCGGCATCCTGCGATGTGCCCGCCGCCGAAGTCCCTGCCCGCGCCGGCTCCGCTGCTTGGCGCGCCTCCGTTCTCCCCCGTGTGGCGGCGCTTCGCCTCCTTCCTTGACGCCTGGTCTCCGCACGGGTGACTTCGAGCCGCCGAACTGGCTTCCGTAAAAGCCCCTCGGGGTACGCGATGGCCCAGTGTTCGGCGTACTCGGTTGCCAAGCCTGCGTCGACCCCGGTAGGAGGGAGAGTGATGACGTCGCGAGAGCCGAAAGCGGCAAACATCAACCACATCTGGCGAAGGATGCAAGGGTTCGTCTCCTCCCGGACAGCAGTGAATACCCTCTTCGGCATCCGTTGAAGACACCCGAACTGCCTGGCGAACTGGGTTGGCACGTAGGGCTCGTAGATCACCTTCCTGTCGATCTGAGCCACGAGCACCCCGCCCCGCATGTTCAGGAAGTATTCGTGCTGCTCCAACGGACCCTGCCCATTGTCGATCATCTGGCCAACGGGAGTGGGGAACAGGCTGAAGTTGAAATTGGCGTGATTTCCAATCCGAATCCTCACGCCCTCCTCATTTAGGGTCATCGGAGCGACCCCCACGATGTTCAGCAGGGAGGGTCGCAGGCCGTTGCCCGGAGGAATGATGGCGTTTGGAAACGTGTACCCACCGAGGTGAGCAGCCACCCAGCCATGGAAGAATTGAAAGGGCCCACAGATCCTTCGTGGCGACCCCCCTCGTGAGATGCGTCCCAGGATGGCATACAGCTTCGCCAGTACTGGGACCCTGAGGTTGTATCTTTTGTTGGCGGCCATAGCGCCCGCCATCGCCAGTGTCGCCGGGCGAACGCCCATTCTCACGTCCCGCACTGGCAGGAGCCACCCACTCAGAAAGGCGGCCAGGAACGCCGCGTACCGGACATTTGGGTCCCGGGCCTCGATGACGCGGTACCCCCATGAGCGGTAGTCGCCCGTCTCCAGGACCCGCCAGTACGACCCGTTCCGGCTCCTCTGAGCCGCGGTCGGGCACCGCTTCCCCCTGCCTGGCATCTTGACCGCTGGGTCATGCTCCAAGAACTGGCCGAACCACTCCTTGTAGGCTATGTCCTAGTGGAAGTCCTTGATCCCGAGCCGCTGCGTAGCCAGGTCAAGTAGATTCCATGTCAGAATGGGAGTCCGTGACCTGTCTTCCCAGATGTTCTTCGGAGGTAGGAACTCATTGTATTGGTAACCCTACAGCGGGATAGCTCCGATGCAGTGGATGTCCCAGAGACCGATGCTAACCTCCCCATGGTGAACATGGAAGGTTTTGGTATCCGGGGACCAGCGGGTGAACAGCTCTAGCCCGAGCTCGGACTGCTGGTAGAAGTGGAACTACGACGTCCACACCGCCTCAAACAAGCCGATGTACCGCAGCACTTCCGCGAAGTGATCGCAGGTGTGGCGTAACCAGAACGCCCAGGCCCACTCACTGGTGAAGTTGCCCCCAGACCGCAAGTCCCAGTCCTTCAGCCAGCCCTTGGTGTCGTCAGTGACACTCTGGCGATATGTGCTCGAGTAGAGGGCTGGAGAGTTCTCCGCAGTAGGCTCACTCCCGACGATGGTTTGCGTCCTCGGGATCAGGACATAGACATCTAAGTGCCTGGTCTCCCTGGAAGGATGCCCATTGTTGGTGATGTTATAGCGGGGAAGCTCGTCCTCCCGAGTCACCCAGGTCCGTGGCGTATCAACCTCGAACCCTAGCACGGAACCTCATCTAGGATGCCAAAGTTCCAGATCGGCAGGTTGTCTGACAGCGGATATGTCTTCTGGGCCGGCGTCAGCAAGTCGAACAAGGATTGATTGTTGGAAACAATCTCCTTGGCTCCGTAAACCTCCTCGTTCGCCGCCATCACAGCTCTGCGAATGGCGGCATCCCCCTCATTCCCTCGATTCGCGGCCATCTCAAAAGCTCCGAGAGTCGTGTGGGTTAAGGGATGAGGCGTGCGGAATCGGAAGAGGCTGGTAGAGAAGTTTGAGAGTTGGCGCGCAATCCTAGTGGACGGCGCGCAATTGAGAAGTCTGTCGCGTAAAACCCCGGGAGTTCGCGCAAAAAACAGGCCGAAATCCGGAAGGTTTGCGCGAGGAACGGGTGAATTCCGCGCCGGAAAGGGCAATTTCGCGCACGAGAGCTCGGATGCTTATCGCGCGGAAGGCCGGTGTACGGTACGGGGGGACCCAGGGCCCCTATTTATAGGCGAGTCCGGGTGTCCGCGCTGCGCGAAAAGCGCTTTGCGCGACCACGACAGCGAATTCCGTGCCCGACAACCTTTTTTGCACGCCACAGTCCCGCGCCACCCAGGACTTCGGCATTCTGGCGTCTCCCTCGGAACCCGATCGTTGCGACCTCTCGCCGATCAGATTCCGAGGGGGGGCTTTTGTAGACACCGGAAAAGTCTGTTGTTCCCAAACAAAGCTCCGGATGCGGAAAGCGAGGTCATATTTGGAGTCAGAAGCACGTTTCGGAGGGCCCGGAGGCCTTGCGCGGAATTTTGGAGACCCGCGCGCAAGGTTGCAGTAAGGCGCGCAAACCTACCGGGATGCGCGCAATGCGCTGGGCCAGCGCGCAATTTTGCGCGCCCGTGGCCCGCGCGACTCCCTTGCGCGCCGGGACCTATTCCGCGCCCGCGTAGGAAATTCCGCGCCCGCGAACCGAATTCCGCGCCCGGGATTGCCTATAAATATAAGGCAACCCCCGACGTTTTGAAGGTTGCCGGAATTCGAAGAGTCGCTCGTTCACGCAATCCAACCCCTTCGGCGCGCAATGTCGATCTTCAGGTAACCTCCTTTCTTTTGCGCAAGAAAGCCTCGGGGTTCGCCTTCGCGCGCAATCCCTTTGGCTCCTTTCTTTTTGAATTAACCCTTCACCCAACGGCCTTCGCGCGCAAAAGAAGCCTCTTGTGCGCAATTGCCTCCGGGTGCGCGCAATCCATCCCGATTGCGCGCACCCCCCCATTTCAAAGTGGCCATTCGTTAAGGAATGAGCCGTTGCCCCCGTGCGCTATACGAAGCCCGGTGCGCGCAATCTCAATCATCCGCGCGCAAAGTGCTGGCCCAATTGCGCGCCAGCCCGTCCATTTGCGCGCCGACCCGCGGTATTGCGCGCCAAGCTCCTCTTTTGCGTGCAATCCGCTGGAGTCACCCCCTTTGACCCCCTGAGGGTACCTGCATGCGTGTCTCCCGATGATTTTCATCCTGGGTGCCCGCACCGTGCATTGTCTTCCCGTGCGGCCCCCCTAGGCTTGCGCGATGTGACACGGACCTATCGGCGGCTTCTACGTCCTGCACGACGTTAAACTACATAAGTCCAAGCTGCACGACGTTAAACTGCCTAGCCCCCATCGTCCGCGCTGCAAGACGTTAAACTGCCAAGTATTTTGTCCAACATGACGTTAAACTGTACCTCGTCCACGCTGCAAGACGTTAAACTGCCAAGCATCTTCGTCCTCAACACACGACGTTAAACTGTACTTCTTCCGGCAAGACGTTAAACCGTCCGCTTCGTCCTCAACACACGACGTTAAACTATACTTCGTCCGGCAAGACGATAAACCGTCCGCTTCACCCGATCCCGTGCCCTGCATGCAGGGTCCCCCCGGTTTGGATGTGGCCCCCACCCGCTCATCTCTGCAGGGATGACGGGATTGCCCCTCTTTAGGGACGATTCATGGAGTGGCCTTCGCCCACGGGGGTAGAGTGTTACAAACCGAACGAACTACGTGGACTTTGATCCCTGTCTCCTAAACAGGGTACGTAGGAAGCCTCTCTGAGGTTCAAGCCCCCCACCTGGTCGTCCCGGTCGTATTTACGTCGGTTCGTCCATCAGTGGACCCCTCCCGGGTTCACACTTGCGTCGATTCACCTATGAATCCGCCATTGTGGGAGACTGCACGTGTGTATCTCCATTGTGCTCCCCCACTGCCCTTTTCCTATTTCTCCTTTCAACGTCCAGCATGACGTGAAACTGTGATCCACCTGGCTGTTCCATCCCCCTCTGTGCGAGGTGATTCGGTTCAATTCTCCGCCCGGTAGCTTCGACCTCCTTGTGAGTCGGCTTGCCAACATCCAGCATGACGTTAAACTGTGATCCACCCGGCCGTTCCATCCCCCTCTGTGCGAGGTGGTTCGGTTCAATCCTCCACCCGGCGGCCTCGACCTCTTCATGAGTCGGCTTGCCGACGTCCAGCATGACGTTAAACTGTATATCCGAACTACGTTGACTTTGATCCACGCTAACACGCGGTACGTAGGAAGCCTCTACGGGGTCCAAGCTCTTCACTCCATCATCCACCCTGATCCTTACCCGGGCCACCACATCCCGGTGGGGTCATGCCATTTCATTCCACTCCACTTCACTCAGGAAGCCGCCCATGTGCTGGCCCCAACGTCGGAGGTTCCCCACAAGGGGTTCTGTCACCTGATCCACTTCTCGTGTTGATCAGTCTGATGCCGTCCCCGCTGGACATTAAACTCGCGACATACCCCGTGTTAAACATGGGAAGCTGAGGAAAACCTCAGGTAACACAGATCCCTACACCCAGTGCAGGATGCCTCAGGCCATCATGCCTTCGAGAAGCCCTATTAGGGACGGAAGGCAGACATGTAGAGTCGCAGTGCTAAGACACGCCCCCGACACCCAGAGCCACCCGGTCTCCTCACCGCAGGTTGCTGCCCCGACCAGACTCTTTGGAGCGTCTGGGCGGAAGCAGCGTAATTAACCGGTGTCCATGAAGATATGGCGCCGGGAATGAGATTCACGAACATTCTTAAATCTATGAGGGAGACCCGGATTAGGCAACGAGTTCCGAGGAGACGTCCACAGAAGGAGGAGCCGACATCCCATCATCCCGGTTTCGATCAAGGAGCAGACGCCCCTGAATAAGGGACGAATGCCGCCCGCCCTTGGAAAGCGGGACTACGGGGCCACAAGCCGAGCGCCCATCCCCTCGGGTCGACGGGTGCACGCGCGAACGCGTCCTGGCGGAACAGCGTCGGAACAGAAACCCGACGCACATCCGCACCGAAACAACCCTTTTTTGACTTTTTATAAGATGTTTCTAAAGGAATCGTTCGGTCACTTTCCAAATAAGTTCCTTTTTAACATTTTCGACAAAATTAAGGTAAGAATGTCTTTTTTAACTTATACGGCGTGTGTGGATATTTTTCACCATTATAAAATCGTCGAAGATTTCCTTACAGTATTATAAGAATATTTTCAAAGTAAATGTTTTATTTTATAATTAAGTGACTTTAAAATGATTTAAAAAAATGAGATATTTCTCTCAAATAGTTTTAATTTCATCTATGTCAACATGCTTTGATGGATTTTAAGATTATTTGAAGTTGATTTATTATGATACAAAACCTCCATACTGTATTGAAGGTTTTTTTGATATGTTTGACTATGTATGTGTTATTTTTATACCATTCATGGTTTATGGAAAAATTATTGACATTTAGTATGATATTTTTAATACGAATGTTTATGTTATGTTTAAACCTGTTCATATGAGGAATGCATTGGACTTAATAAGTGACGGGTGGAGCCCGCTATAGCTCCTCGATGAATCGGTATGTATCATGAGACAAACTAGTGTCTTGGCACAAGGCCTTGAAAAAATCTTATTTGTAGTCTTGGCACAAGGCCTTGACTATGTTTTTATGATAGTCTGTCATTACGCATTCCATCATTATGAAAGTGGTTATTGATATTGCATGTGATTATTCTACTAGTATTATATCCATGTGAATAAGTAAATGGAATTATTTCATTTTATTTCTAAAATATTATGCTGAAGATCAAGTTTAAAAGTATTTTGTTTTAGTTATACATTGCCTTAAATGTTTATGATTATTTAGGAACGTTTCCGCTATATTTTTATCCTTACTGGGCATCTGAGCTCACCCTTTCTATGCTTTATTTCTCTCAAGATGTGAAAACGTATTTTATGAATGACCTGGAGGGATAGTATGAGGGGATATGAGTGTGTACTATGGAGACTATGTTGTTGTAGTTTTCATTTTATGATGTAATGTAAACTTTATGAATGTATCTAGTGATTCTAAGGCTACTAAAATAATCGGTCATTCGAGATTTTATCTTTTGTAATCATTCCAATGTTATGTAATAATGCACCGACTCTAGGTTACTGGGGTCGGTTCATTACATGTATGGTTGAACAAATGAAGTTCAAAAAAATAGAATGTGAGAGAAGAAAATTGATTGGAAAATTGATTTCATAAATGAGACATGATGGATTTCATTTCAAATAATATTGGATGTTTTATCACAGTGATTTAGGAATGGGAAATGATTAAGATATAAGACATTTCCTAGGAGTAAAAATTTTATGTGTGGGTGTATGATTTTAAAATGATATAACATATTTTTTAAACCTTACACTTGTGTATTAAATCTTCTGTTGGTTCAATAATACCATTGTTAAATCCTTTTGCAGTCAATATTTTTTTCAATTCATTTATTAAAAACATGCTTAAAAGATGAAATTTTCCATTGGTATAATTTTACATTTGTGTAATGTTTCTTTCATATCATTAAAAACACTAATCCAAATGTTAAAATTCGTTTTTTTAGGATTTTTTCTTTTTTGGGATTCAATTCATCTAACTAGGTCAAAGGCAGAATGTGAGCAGAAGGGGTCCAAACATGGATTAAAAGTGAAGACATTCTGGGAGGTCCATATTGGACCACCATTATGTTTTTGGTCCATAACATGGTAATATGGGATTTAATTTGGATGATTCAACTTCCCTTGTATAGATAAATTGAAACTGACCTCTCCACCAAATTTCATGACAATTGAACGTGTTTTGGTCGGTCAAATAGACAAATAAAAAAAGGTTAAAAAGTATTCCATTAGTAGTGACCTAGTACCTTATGTACGTGTTTTTTTTCAAAAGTGTGATGTATCATTCCATAACATCACCCCTCACCCTCAATATCTCATGTTTCACGACCAGGGGTAAGGGTGAGATTAATAATATATATATATATATATATCCATTTTCCCCCTCTTCTTCATCATGTACTTATAAGCCTCTCAGTGATCAACTTGGGGGTGTTCTTTGTTGTAATTTGTAGCTCCATGATTATAATCATTAAGAGGTGATTAAATTTACAAGTTTGTAGTATTTTTTTCTTAATTTATTACTTTTTGATTTTTTATTATAATGTGCTCAAATAAAAATAAAAGGAACATGAATCCACTTGCTTCCATGCATAACCCGGATCTTGTTATGATTTTAGCGGGTTCGTCACTTTCTCACATTTTCCTATCATGAGTTTGTGAAAGGATTATGTCATTTGATAAAATATTTAAGCTTGAACCATTTAATATTCCTTTTATTGTCTTATGTAAATATTATCATTGAAAAAAATCTGTTCATCTCATCATGTTGTTGATGTGATACCCTGATTCAGTTTCATTTTTACATTGATTTATGTTTGTTTACTTTGAGCAGTCATTGATTACCAATATCATTGATCGATAAAATCCTACATTTTAACACTATAATAACTCTAATACCATAGTGGTTTTAGTGTGTATAAATCAAGGAATCTAGTATCCTTATTATTCAATTGAGAGTGATGATGAACTGAAAATCAATGGATGCTCTCCCAGGTTGATCAAGATTTTTCAAACCAGTTTATCTCAATTAATAAAATAGTTTAAATTTATATTTAAAATAACCAACCCCAAAGTTTTCTATAATCTCATTCCCATTTTATTTTCATAATCAAAAATTTACTTTTAAATTAATATTCTAAGTCTTCATCGTGATACGACCTAGGGTTCCTGCTATAATTTAGAAATTATAGTAAAAAATAAACATCTAATTTGATGCGCTCAACAATGCGATCAATAATCCATAAATATTACATGATTAAGTATATAATGTGGGATGAATTCATTATTAAACTATAGATAGTGTGATATTAGTGAAACTTTGGATTTTTATGGTTATGAAAATCAAATAAGACCGTATCTACTATGTTAAAATAGTGTGAGAGATGAGTACCACAAAATGACTGAGAGACAATGCCACATTAGGTGGGATTGTAATATAAATCAATATTTTTTTTGATATGGATTAAATTCATTTCACTATGAATAGTTTTATCATTCCACAATTGGTTTTACATTTTAAGAGATATGGAAGATCATGTTATGATTCTCGATGAATAAAAAATAAGATATTATGTTTATTTTTTGGTGTATATATTAACTGAATATCACATTATAGTGGAGTAAATTACATATAAAATTTTATACAATTTAAGTACATCACAACCTAATGATATTCCTTTCATTGTGATATATCAATTTCAATATTATCTAGATTTTTTTTTTGAATTTTTTAAAAAATATGAAGACTTAGTTTGAGATTTATCAAATTTACTTGACTTAATTTGATGGATTTTTCCATTCTAAGGAAGTGGTAATGGTTTCTTAATTATAAATTATTGTTGGAAAATTAATTTACCCCATCCATTTAGTGGAGGGTTTGATACTTGGATTTTCATATAAAAATTTATTATATTACTTTAGGAAAAAGTGTATGATATTGAAAAATATTTGGTAGTGATAAAGATGACAGTGTCATATCTATTTTTTATATATAAATAGGTTAGAGGAGATAGAGCCAAGTACTTTTTTTATGAATTTATGTAATGTGCATTTTGTCTTGTGAATTTCTTATTTTTTTAAATATGTAATGTTTATGAAATAGAATTTTTAATTGTGTGGATACCAATAATATAAAAAGTATATTTTAGAAAATAAAAAAAATATTTGTGGTGATAGAGTCATGTTTCAATGATCATATTTAGTCCATTTAATAATAAGGATCAATGAATATAAGATTTTAATTTCAACATATAGTTGTTTCAAGTGTTGAATATGGAGCATTATAAATATAATAATAATAAAGAATTATCTTCATATAGGATATTTTAGTACTACTATGTTCAATTGTAATATAATAAGTAAATCATTATATCAAGTGGTAACTCTCATCTAGTTTTATAAAAAATAATCAACTTACTACAAGGTTTTGATCAAATCTAGAATAGAGATTTGGAATTGCAGTGAAGTTATGTGTAAGGTAACATAAATTCCATAATTGAGTATGAATGGTTTCATAGTATACTATACATACCTATAATAGACCTTTGTGAATATATATTTTTAAAAATACCCTTAAGTATAACTGATATTCTCTTCAATAAAGAATTTCACATAGTGGAAGGAGTGGTAGAACCCCTAGGGTGAGGAGTAACTGAGACATAAACACTTTTAATATATTTATACTTATAAGAGGGTTTTCATGACTGAATTGTATCAACTCATAGGAGTATAAGGTATTTTTTACATTGACACGTCATTTGTGTGTGCTCCTTAGACATAGCCCTTTTTCATAACCAAGTAAAATACAAGTGTCATGTGCCATATTTTTCTAGGTTTAAATGGGAGTGTTAATTAGATTTGAGGGGTTTAACAAATTCCTTATATAAAGGGAAATCATCTAATAAAAGGGTGAATGTGATCAATAAAATTTTTTAATAAAAAAACCATGTTTTGTCCTCTACCTCTTAGGGTGGATATATTCAACTTGTTCCAAAGAAGTACTATTATATTTATAGGTTCTAATAGTATATTCAATATTAAAAATATATTTTTTTTGATTTTTTTTCACCTATAGATTCAAATATGAATCCTCTTATTTTTAGTGGTATTAAATATTATGGATGGAAGAAGGATATTTATTGATTTATTCGAACATTTATTAAGGTGAACATGGAATATGTATAACAATATGTTGATTTAGGAAGTAAAAATGTATGGTTATTTGAAATAGATACATATAAGATCCTAAAAAAGGTATATATACTATGTAATTCATGAAAACCATTAATTATGATAATTCTTTTAACATTTATGTTGTTTTTAAATATGTTTATGGAATGTTAAAGAATGTAACAAGTAAAGAGGACCCTACCATAAAGAGAAAATTGTAAATCTACAGGAGAAAAACTATTACTGTATAAATATAGTTAAAATTACTTAATGTTAAAAGTTAATAGTAGTATGAGTAATAAAAATAATACTTCTAAGAATAAAGATATTCCCACTGAGGTGTGTGTGAGTAATATAGATAATAAATCTATCTGTAATATATTTTTTAATATTCTTAAAAATATTGATGGATATATCCCCTCACAGATATTGAGGTGGATGGTGTTTTGATGAAGAAGTGGAAATAAAAACTAGTCTGTAATCTGGAGGATGTTCATGTAAGAACGAGGATAAGATCAAAACCTTATATAAAAAGGTTTATCAACTTGATAATTCCTATATATTGGATTGTTCATTTATAGACAATTTATTCATAAATAATAAAAGATTAAAGAAAATTTAGGTTCCCCTAATTGAATGTATTGTTACAATGTCTAAAAATATAAAAGGCCAAAGTCTTATAGATGGAGTAATTGTACATGGTTTAGAAGAATAAATGGAAATGTAAAATGAACTAAAAGAATTTTTTCTCTCTCAAAACATAACATGAGGAGAGGAAAAAATCCAGAAAGTAATATGGTTCAATGTTAAAGGAAATCTATATTCAATTAAACACTAAGGATAAGAAGATAAATGATGTTTAAAATATCTTTAATATCTCTAATAAAAAGAAGAAGATAACTCCCATGGTTGTGATAAAAAAGTGGAGTTCAAAATTATTAATTTTAGGAATCAGTGAGTAAGGGAATGATTCCTTATAAATTTTAAATTTTAGGTTGTTAAATAAAGTTATATTTGAAATTATAATATTATATAATCATTGGACACAATATGGATGCGTTCCTCAATGACCAAGGGATTAATTTTATAAGTAAAGTCATTTTAAATTCCCAATTAAGTCAAAAATACATGATGTATTTCTTTATTTGGAGTTTTTTTCGTTCTGATAACCATTAAAATTTGAAAATAATTTTAATCATGATAATTGAATAAGGTTTTAAGAGGATAACCCCCACTAATATTACATGGGGTCCTTGAATAGAAAGAATAAAATTATGATACATTAAAAAACCCGATAGTTTGGAAGAAATAGAAGATGGAAGGAAAAAAGGTGCATCACTCACCAATGGTTATGTCTTTGAATAATCCCTCATGTAAAGAAGGAAATAAAACATTTTATGTGAGGAAAAATAAGGAAGATACACATGTTGAACAAATATAGGATACATTCATGAAGAAGTACTCATAAAAGGAAAAAATTATAAGGTAGAATTGATTGATATCAGAGAAGAGAAATGCAATGCATTCCTGGGATTCCAAAAATATATTACATGGAAAAAAGATCATTGGAAAGAACCATCCTATGGTGGATGAAGTCTGAATAAGGATTATAAGTTGACACATCGATAGAATAAACCTAAATTATTGGGATTATACTCATAATGATTGTGAATCCCGTGAATAATAAGAAGTAAAATTATCATGAAAATATAATTAGTGGAGTTTGTACATGTTAAGTTGAAAGGAAAAACACTAGAGAATATTATAAGTATTGTGAAATAATTTCTTTTGAATCACCAGGACCAACCATATTCCTCTAAATGAGGATGATTATGAAAATACCCTTATCCCTATGAACTTTATTATCGTAAATAATTGGAGTGATGTAGATTTAAGGGGAAGATATGATCCATAAAGTGATTATACACAAATAAAAATGTTTATGTTGTCAAACAATATATTTAAAATTATTATTGTTGGAGAAATAACCAGTAATATCAGGGGTTAATCTTAATCAATAAGTTATTTAGAGAAATAACTATAGATAAAGAAGTTGGATCTATGAAATAAATGTTGTGATGAAGAATTAAAAATGATATATAGCATGATATAAAGATAAGGTGGCATGACCGACTAATCTTAGTTTTCCGGTAGTATCAATTAAATTTTGGTGATCTAAAAGTGATATAAATATATATTTGATGTTTTTTTAATCCATATAGAAAAAGAAGATAGATCAATGTAGATGAATTAAGTTTCTTAAAGATCATGATTATTTGTTTTTATATAACATTGGGGAATCACCTGAGTGTTTTTTAGGATACTAAATGCTGCTAAAAGTTTACTCCCATAGATATTATCAAAAAGTGGAACCTGATTTTTTAATTCGTATACATAAATAAATTAATTCAAGGGAAATGTGAGGATGAAGTTTCAAAGGATGATTACCACATCTATAAAAAATTGACTTTTGTCCAAAATGAATATCATAGATATCAATTGGAATCATAGTTTTATCCTAACAAGTTGTATTGGTGGGTTAAAAATGTGTTAGGAAATTAACACTTTGTTCATTATTTATTAGTTCTAATAATCCTGTGTTAGTGTGATTGTGGTCATAGGGTGTGTTATTGAAGGAATTAAAATCTCAAGTTGTATAGAATTTATAGAATTTAGTAAGATGGGTGGAACTAATAATGTTAATTATGACATGAATTTCATACACTGAGTTTTAACTCAATGGAATTATAATATTTTATTAATGAATAATTAAAATATTCTAAATTAACTATCTGAGATATTTTATATAATTTAGCTACAATTTCTAGGTTTTTAAGCATAAAATAGGATCTAAAAAAGTATTTTACCAAGTGTCATTGGGGAAATTTGTATAGAGGTGTTGAATAAGTGTATAGAGACTATATGGAGATCCATTTCTTTCAATAATACATTCACTTGGTTTACAGAACCTTGATGTCTAAGATACCCAAATTTTTTCTCAAAAGGGATATGGAGAAATTTTATTCCAAATGGATATGTCAAACTCTCAATGTTTAGATTAAAAAATATATATTGATTCATATTTTCCTAACAATGTTATTGTAAATAACATAAAGAAAAACATATTGAGTAAGAATTGTACTGAAAAAGGGTGAGTAGAAATAAGAATTCACCCCAACTGTGTTTATTAATAACGTGGAAGAGAACTTGATAGGGAGATATAGAAAGAATAAATAAAAATACAGTGAAAAAATACCTTCCATTTTATTAAAAAAATATGGGGTTATAGAATGAACAATAATTCTATAAAATAAATTTAAATAATTTAGAGTTTAATTGTAAAGAAGGATTTTTTGTAGTATTATCAATAAAATCAAAAGGTAGATAATGATTTATCTAGAAGATTGAGTATCAAAAATTTTAACAATAATTATTCAATTTTTTGTAGTGAATGAAGGTTGAATTTGGATGTTATGAATACTTAGATATGTGAATAAAGATAGATATGGTTATCATAAATGGAACCTAATATAGGTGAAGGATGTATGGAGCTGACAAACATGCCATTAAATGTTATGGATTATAATGACAAATATGGTGTGGAAGCATTAGAAAATCTCTATTTCCTATATGGAGAAATTTGTGAAGAATGGAATAAATACCATTATAGTTATATATATATAATCATGAAATGAGGTGATAAAGACTTATAGAGTTTGATACTAAATGTAGATTATAAGGATATTATGATAAGTAATACATTGTTTATTTTGGTAAACCGAGGTTCTAGAAGAATAAGGATTATGTGTTGACAAATTTAGAGAAGTTTGTTGAAGTATTCTGGTGGGAGATAATACCACATAATACTAATAGTGACCACATTTTAATATAGGTATTGTACGAATAAATCAGGAGATAGTTGGATGAAAGTGTCATGGAATGTTAGACTACACTATAATAGGGTTCATGTATCAATAATTTATGAAGATTAAAAGTTGTGTGAGATTAATCATTTAAACACAAACGATCTTTTTCAATTTAACATAGTCATTATGTAAGAGTGTATTGGAGTGTTAGAAGAGTGTGGTGTTGCGAAGGAAGACAACATGTTGTAATTATTTTTTATAAATGAGTAAATCTAAATAAATTTAAGATTAAATTATAGAGTACTATATAGATATTACTAATAATGAAACATTTCATCATAAAGTGGATACTAGAGGATGAATCTCTTCTATAGTGAGTGGTAAGGAGAAAGTGGTGTGGATTTTAAATGTGATAGTTGGAGGATTCATGTTGTTATGTGTATGCCACATTATAATAGTGTGAGAGATAATATGTACCATGATATGATAGGATGATTTTATTTTGTGACGTGTGATTTTGTTATAAATAATTAAAACATTGTTAGATGAGGATGTAGTTATTTTCCTCATAAAGAAGGAATTCATGCCCTAATTGGTTTGATATTTAATGATATATAGATGATCACATCACGATTATAATTGAATTAAAAATAAAATTTTATGTGGATTTTATAAATAAATAACTTGAATAAATATCACACCATAATAGAATAAATAAAATAAAAAACTTGAGATAATCGAAGTACATCACACCACAATACAATGTCTTTCATCGTGGTATGATAGTTTCCAGAATATCTAGAACAAGTGATTTTAATTTTAAAAAATGAATATTTATCTCGAGATTCATATAATTATATCAACTTAATTAGATAAATTTTGGACACTATAAAGGATTTTGACACATTTATAAATCATTGAGTATTATATGAAGATTAATGGATCTTAATCATTGATTGGAGGGTAATAGGCTTTAATGCTCTTATAATAATTTCTCATCGATGTTCTAAAAAAGGTGTATGATATAAAAAAAATATAGTAGATATAATAATGATATGGATATATAGTTTTAAAATAATATAATATAATATTAGGTCTATAGTGGAGTTTCAATGATCATATCTAGTCTGTTAAAGATGAAAAATCAAACAAGATAAGAGTTTAATTTCTATATCATGTTTTTTAAGAGTTGAAGATGGAGAATAATATATATCATTCCAACATGGAATTATCTTCATATAAGATTTATTTATGTTGGTGTGTTTTATTGGAAGATAAATATTTTACCCTCACATAAAAAGGCATCTCTCATTTGGTTTTGGAAGAAAAAGACTAAACTCACTACATGGACTTTATGTCATTCGGTTTACAGAATTAGAATTATAGTGAAGTGGATCATAATGTCACATCTATTTTGGAATTGGGGATTAAAGGTGTCTTGTAAACCTATGATGACATATTATCTAACTTTATATATATAAACTCTTAAAGAGAACCTCAAGTATATAAAATGATAAATCCTTCTATGAAGAAATGTGTGGACTTGAAGGAACGGTAGTACCCCTTGCGTGAGGAGTGATTGACCTCAAAAAGATTAAAAGATAGTGAGTCTAAGCATGAAGTAACTTTTATTGAATTATATATGATGAAATGTTGTATAATGGATTTTATAAAATGATAACATTATTGGTGTGTGATCCTTGGCTATAGTTATTTATGGTGAACTATTTAAAATTCTTAGGTTTGGTGTTCTTTATTTACCTAAATATTTGTGTATATCTTTGTGAGATTTACATAAAGAGTTATATATTTAACATGTTCCCTCCAATAAGGGAAAAAGATCTCATAAGGGTGTGAATGTGATCATGAAAAAAGAATTAATTGGTAACACCCTAATTAACCCCACCCCACCCCCAAAGGGTTCTTGTATTCAAATTAGTCCCAATGGTTGTGTAAGAATAATATGTAACAACCTTAAGCCACATCAGATTACATGGGAATGTGTCACTATTGTATCATAATAACTCAATGATTCTAAAGGACAGGTATGAGTATATGGGAAGCTATTTTAGAGTAATTTGAAGTTGCTTTTAGTCATGTAATAGTAACTATAAATCTATGGATAATTAACTTGAGTATTATAAAGGCTACATAGGATTCTTCTAGTGTCTTGTATGATTAATAGTTTATTTCTATGTAAATTGTAAAACTAATCTAAAAGATTTATTTATTGTTCTTTAAAAATCTATACATAAATATTTTTAGATTTAATTTTTATTAATGAAAATATTTATTTGATCTATAAAATTTGAAGTTTTCACAATGAATATAGCCTCACACAATAATGATGTTTGTGTAAGTAAGAATTTATAAATGTATATCTATTTTGGGTTTGGTGAATATTCAAAGGATCGTGGATCCCATTTTTTTTTAAGAATTAAATGAGAATTAAATTATATGATCTTTATAATTTAAATTTGGTTATTTAAATTTGATTATTCACTCCATTTTATAATGATAAATAAACATGAGGATTTCTTGAGAATTTTGGTAAGAAAGAAATATGATATTTTAAATGAGAATTATAGAGTGTGGATTGTAAAGATTGGAGGTGATCTTTGAAAGAGATAAAGAAAGTCACACTTCCATAATTCTTAGAGATTTTCATTTTCAAATATTGGGAATATATCAATGTGATAATTATTACTAGGTATATATGTATATGGTGAGTTGAGGTACAAATGGAAGGATAGACACTGAACTAGTACTTCTAAAAATATTTAGTATTTAAGAGATAAATAGAATCCAATGCTTCTATGAAATAATTCCTCAAACATTGAATAATAAAAATAAGAAGAGAATATATAGATATATATATATACAAACAATTGTGTTATTTTATATTATATGTGTTGATGTTCTTGATTAAAATGGGTGAGATAGTCATTAATGTTGTTTTTAATGTGATAAGTGTAAACCAACTGATGATTAATGAAAACTGTGGAAGGATATTAGATTCTAAATACTCTAGTGGTGAATTTAAATATCTTGGTGACCATTATTCAAAATTAATCCATCCAAATATGGTTATTGAGGAAGATATAGTTGGGGTTACTTTCTGAGAAACTATAAGTTAGTGATTTATATTTCTAGTTATTTTCATGCAAATTTGTTGGTGTTAGGTTAAATGGTTGAATTTTAGTCCCTTAGACTTATATTTAATTTTAGAATAATTGATCTATCATTTGGTGGTGAATAAGAACCATAATAAATTGATGAATTTCTCAATCATTTTCAGTGATCCTTGAAAAAAATGTGTGACTTCGTTTTTATTTTCCTTATTATTACATATTTCATGTATCCTATAATAGAGATGGGTTAGGGTTTATGTTATATTAACCCTAACAAATAAAGTTTCTAAATTGGAAATTAACTGGCTACACTGATTCACCCCCCACCAACTCTTAGTGAAACATCATAGATCTTATAAAAACAATAATCTAGAAGGTTTTGTAATAGATAAAGATGTTTATATTAGAAACTTTTTAATCCCAATTTTCTAATCAATTCAATTTATGTATTTAAAAGTCATATAAAATGGGTTATGAGGTGAAATACATTGTAACATTTTCATATGTGTAGATGGTTCATTTATTAATATATGATATGCTTTGTATTGGGTTATAAATTTATTTTGCAGTGGGATTTATCATCATTTTCATGTCTAATCGATTGAACAAAGACAATTTTTGCAGTGAATAATATATTATATCAAAGGGATTGTTTAAGTATATTTTTTATCATGGAAAGAATTAGATGTATCAAGGATATATTGATGCATACATTGGAGTATACGTGTATGGTAGAAGAAGTGTTAAAAGCTATGTGTTAATTTATTGAGGAAGGGAATTTGGTTTGATGTCCCACTATAATTGATCATTTCACTCTCAACCATATAAATATATTATGTTCTAGAAAAAGGATTCTTGGAGGGATTTTATATGGTTTAAGGATGGATTACAGGAAACTAGAAGGAAACAAAGTAGGAAAATTTTATTCTATGAAAATTATAGTGAATCCCTCTTACTAAGAATCTGATTTTCTTTTAAGGATAAAGTAAATTCAATTGAATTATTACTTCATAAAGAGTCTTATTTAATACTAACTGTATGAAATATATAAGGTGAGTGAGAATTATAATCCAATATATATATTGAGGAAAATATTATACTATGAAAGTTTAGGGTATATTCATCCTCAATGGGACTAAGATAACAAGAATGTGATCTAAATATCACTACTATAGGGAAAGGTGGGAACAGAAACCTGTTAGGAAATATATTTAATGAAATAAATAAAAAACGTAAAATTAGAGACTTTTGAGGTGTGAATATTTTTTCATGGCCATGAATCTTTTGGTAAAGCATTAACCGATTAGCTAGATTACATATGGATCAATCATAATGGTCAATTATAATATTTGAAGGATCAATGGATTAGTTTTCTTGGGTTATTTATGAAAATACAATTAATTACTAGATTCAATTGGTTGATGGAGTTTTGATAAATATGACATCAACTATAAACTCAATGCTACCAGTTGATGTAGTAACCAATGATGGAGAATTATTTTAAGAAAATTTATTCAATGTGATAAATAATGATTAATGAAAGGTTCTGAGGTTTTCTAATATATGGATGGACCTTTAGAGATTATTTTATCTAATAGTTATACTATATGTTTTTCTCAAAAACTAATTAGTGAAATCACTTATACGTAGAGATTTTATCTGTCAAATCTCTCCTAGTAGATTATAGTGTTTCTCCATGGATGCCAGGAATTTTCTTAACCACATTAAATTCCTCCAATGTCAATTTTCTTCTGCATGAGTGCATGACATATCTTTCATTTTCTCCTACGTTTCATCATTTTATTTTTAGATAATTTTTGGATTATTTGATAAAATAGGTGGAATCATTATTGTATGCGTGATAGCACCGTTATTCACTATTTTATTTCACCCTTACACTATTGTATTAAAATTATTTTTTATTATAAATTCATCATATAATATAAAATTTCACTTCATTTTTTATTCCATTATTTAATATTATTCTCTTTTAAAATTGCAAATTGTATGTGGTTTTATATTTCTAATGTAAGAGGAGCTGATTTAAACACCCCAAAGATGATCCAGAAGGAAAATGGTCCAAACATAATGGAATACCAATGAAATATGTCCACTATATTGAAATTTTCATGAAATAGGTTCCCTAAAATGGGATGAACGTTTCTGGTACAATACAAAACTCTATGGGATACAACTCATCTTAAGAAATTGAAGCTCAATTATCCTATTTAGTGGCCTATCCAAACTAATCCTTCTAGGTGACATAATCTTTCTAAATTCAAAAGTTAGGTTTTGTATTTCGAAAATATATCCTAATAAATATTCTTAATGGCGTCCAAATATGACATGAGGATTTTAAAGATTTTTTTTTTAAAAAAACTCTTCTATTTTATACCAGTCGTGATTTTATCATTTACTAGTCTGAAACCAAGACACAAGTGGTATCTCAACAACTAGGTACCCAAAACCACTTCCCATTTTGGCTATATAAGGGAACCATGGGTACCTCATTTTTAAGTTTAGAAAAAGATTGAATTTCTGCCAATTTGGAGTTATATAGAAGTCCTCTCTTTATCATATAATCTTTGGAGTCCCCTATCATCATAGGGGTATTGATTTTGAATAAGTATATTCACCTGAGCTTCTTCATCCTCTCAATGTCAGGCTAAAAGGTTGGAATTGGTTGTGAGGGAGCTACACACATGTCAAGGGAGTTCTAATGCATAGAAACTGGTTTGGAGTAATTTCAGTGTTAAAAAATTTCATTCCATGTATCCAACAATATTTCTTATTTGAATTCTTTCTTTTAAGCAGGCGATAGATTTTCGCATAATTTGTAACTGATCTGTGAGAGAATTTTAGTGAGTAACTTGTATTGTCGAAATTAGAAAACACATGAATCCTTTTCATACCCACTTTCTGGATATTTCAATATTATTTGGAGGATATTATTACATTAATAAGTTAATGACCTTGGAAATACTATTGTTATGTCAAGGATTGGTTCTTCATGAAATGAAATAAAGGATTAGGATTTAATCGGGATTCCAATAAATGTCAACAAAATAATTACTCCAAACCTAAATTAATATATAAGGAAAATGAACTTCAACTGTGTGTAGTGGAATAAAAAAGACCCATATATCTCATATATTTCAAAATATACTTGTTTTTCAAATATTAAACACTTTAAATTAAGTTATTTTATTAAAACTATTTTCTAAATCACCCTAATTTTTAGTACTATTTATTAAAAATGCATACTAAAAACCTATCAACACTCCATGAGGGATGACCTAGGGTCATCCCAATATTATAAATAAACTTTAAATAAATAATCAATTTGATGTGTCCTTAAAATGGATTCAAATATAGGTTTTGTTTCCAGGGAGTGGTTTTTTTAGAGTGTGTTTTTTATAAAATTATTTTGTATTTTTTAATTATTTGTTTTCTTCTTTTCTTCCTTCATTTTATTAAAGTTGATTTATAAAATAATACTTTCTTAGGCCTTGTGCATGATTAAACATTCCTAAGGAAATAAATCCATTTGAACATGAACCATAGAAGATATTATGTCATCTTCACCAAGAAGCACTAAACAAACTATTGAAGTATGACACACAAAACATCGACGCAATTCTTGATCCCTCCTCTTCTTATTCTGGAACCAATATTAAAACTAAAACAAACTTGCATAAAGTGGATACAAATTATAATAAATAAAAATAATTAACCTCTCCTTATGTTTATATCCAACCCAATTACATTCAAATATGAGGAGAGTCACCTAATTTTGAAATAAAATATAGTTTAATTCACTTATTGCAATGATTTCATGGACTCATTGGAGAAGATCCACATGAACATTTAAAAGAATTTCACACTATGTTTTCAACCCTAAAACTTTGTAATGTGGATTAAAACCAGTAAAGATTAAGTAATTCCATTTTTATTAAAAGACTATACAAAAAAATTGGTTTAACTATGTTAATTAACTAATAAGAGGCTGGGAAGGAATGAAACACCCTTTTCTTGAAAAATAATTCCCAACCGCTAGAACTACAATAATATGGAATTAAATCTTTATTATATTGTAATATCATGGGAAAACACTTCAAGAATACTGGGAAAGACTTAAAAGTCTTTGTTGATGTTTCACACACCAATAAATAAGTGATCTACTTTTAATTCAGAATTTTTATGAATGATTTATTACTATTTATTGAAATATGATTTATGTTGTAGACGGTGGTGTGATTGTTGATAAGACCCCAATATCTTCAAGAATCCAAATTGAGAAAATGGAACACAACACTCAACAATTTTGTTCAAGATACAATGTACCCATTCAAGGTGTCCATGAGGTCCAAAGTACTGAATTCAAGAAGTTAGACACGAAGGCCAAAGAGTTAAGTACCCTTGTTCGACCACATGATCTTTCCCAAGGAATATTCAAATCTTCTCCTCTCATCCATTGTGGTCTATGTTCTTCTAACACCCACTACTCTTGACAATAACTCCAATTGAGATAAACTTGTGAGATTTGTGAAGAAATATTTCATGACCGCCCATATAACCAACCCATTAGGCTAGAACCTTACTATCCATCGAAACCTATGTGGAAAGAAAACCATTATTTTAGGTAAGAGGTTATTCAAACCAACCTAAAAACCCATAGGAAGAACCAAGGATTATTATTCATCCACCACCACCACCACAATAAATACCCAACCACCATAAAGTCTTTTCCAATAACCCCTCCAAAAGCTGAGTCTCTCATAGAAGTCATGATTAAAAAAATGGATACCATAAATTTCAAATTCCAAAAAACCACCCAATATTCCATTAAAAATATGAAAAATCAATTAGCCTAACTAAAAACATTGGTGGGGGAAATCCAAAGTCATGGGACTGGTAAACTAACCTCTAAACCTCTAGTCAACCATAGGGATAAAGAAAATGTTAGTGTCATCACTCTTTGGAGTGGAAATCAACATAAAATACAAATGTTTACTCCTTTAGATTCATCCCCTCTTAGGGGAAACACAATCCCAACCATTGAAATTATTAAAAATGATGAAAAACCATGTCTTGAGAAAATCCCTTATAAAGGAAATAGTGTGTCTATTGGTGAGACACCAAGCCCAACAACTCCTCTGAAATTTCCCCAAAGGGCCACCAAAACACAAAAACAAAATGAAACGTAACCTGATAAAGAAATCATGGAAACATTTAAAAAAGAGTGGGTCAACATCCTCTTGATTGATGTTGTGAATAAAATTCTACAATACGCCAATCTTTTTAAGGAGATGTGTACACACCAAAGGTGACTTCGTAGAGATGAAAATGTGAGATTGGGGAGGATTGTAACATCTTTTATAGATCCATCACTACTAACCAAATCAAATATCCTAGAACATTCTTGATTCCATGAACCATAGGGGAGTATTCCTTTTCTAATTCTATTCTTGATTTAGTTGCTTCTATAAATGTAATTCCTTACTCTATTTACTCTTCATTGTAGATTGTAAAACTGAATCCCATTGGAATTTTTGTTCAAATCGCAAATCGGATAACCGCACACCCCTCTGGTGTGTTAGAGGATGTTCTTGTGAGGTTTAAAATTTTAATTTTTCCTGCTTATTTTTATGTTCTAAAAATAGAATATGATATGATTAATGGACATGCCCCAATTATATTATCACGGACTTTCTTAAAAAACCTCCAAAACCATAATTAATGTTCATAATGGTACATTATCTATAGAGTATGTTGCTGGCATTTTCAACTTCATCATCGATAATGCTATGAATAACCCCTAAGAAGAGAATTCCTCACTTTCAGTTTTTTTAATTGATGTACTCCCTTCCCTTGAAAAAACTTATTTTCATTCCATTGATCCCTTTTGTGATTTTTCATCATTGATAGAAATTCATGGTAATGAATCAAAAATTTATTATTGTATTAGTCTAGAAAAATTTCATGCATGTTTGTTAAATAAATTTCATTTGATTATTAAGGATCAAATGACCATCAATGATACTACTAATATTGTAAAATATCATTCCTCATTTGTGGATGAAGTAATTGAGGAGTCAGATGATATTAGTTATCTCTCACATTCACACACGCCTAGAGAATTAGAGACATGGTTAACTTTTAAATTATTTTCTCATATTAGTATCATGTATCTCTTAGAATTTTATTTTGATGCAATTTAGGAGACATCCTTTTTCATGATCACATAGAATAACTCCTCGGTGTAATTTTTTCTTCTATCACATTTCTATAATTGATTAAATTTCATTAAATTTTGAATCTTCATGAAGTTGGTAATATCTTCACTAATATTTCTTTTGAAAATGTGACATTTCCTAGTGGTGAATATTTTTAGGTGAGAGGGTGTAATTTGACCACAATTCATAGTATTATTTCACCCTTACACCACTGTATTGACTGGTTTTTTATTGTAAATTCCAAATATAATGTCAAATTTCACTTAATTTATTATTATATTATTTAATATTAATCACAATTAAAAGGGGAAATTATAATTTTTTATATGTTTTCACTGTTGGAGGAGGTGATTTGTAGGCCCCAAAGATGATCTAGAAGGAAAATGGGCCAAACTACATGGAATCCCAGGGACACCTGTCCACTTTTTTGAACATTTTGAGAAATGATTGCCTTATAGTGGGACAATATTTTCTGTTCCAAACCAAAACTCCATGGTATAAAACCCACCTTAGGAAACTGAATCCCAATTCATTCATATGCTGGCCAATCCAAACTAATCTGTCCATGGGACAGAATCTACCCGAATTCAAAAGTTAGGTTTGGTATTTTGATAATATATCCCAAACAAATGTCTAATGGACTCAAAATGTGGCATGGAGATTTTAAAGGGTCATTCCAACAACTCTTATATTTTTTCTATGTTGTGATATTCCCTTTTACTAGTTTGAAACTGATACATAAGTGGTATCTCAAAAAAATGGTTCCTAAAATCACTATCAATTTTGGATATAAAAGGACACCATGGGTACCTAATTTGTAATTTCGTCCAAGTAGGGAAGTGCAGCCATTTTAGAGATTTATAGGATTCCTATCTTCTTCTTAGAAGCTCTCGGGGGGTACCCTATCCACATTGGGGTATCCGGGATGAAGAAGAATATCCACCCAAGATTCTCCACCCTCTCAATGTTGGGATAAATGGTGGGTATTCATTATGAGGGAGATACACACATGTCAAGGGAGTTACAACACATATATTTGTTATTAGTTTTGAGTAATTTGGATGTCAAAAAATTTCTTTCCATTTATCATACATTATTTTATATTTTAATTCCTACTTTGATACATGTGATTTATTTTCACATAATTTCAAACTCATCGATGTGAGGTTTTGAGTGCATGACTTGTGTTGTTCCAATTAGAAAACACAAGAATCATTTTCATACCCAAATTTATGATATTTAAATCATATTTTTAATCATATATTCCATTAATAAGTTGTGGAACTTAGAAATATTATTTTTATGTCATAGTTTGTTTCTTAAACTAATGAAATAAATGCTTAGGAATTAATCAGAATTCTAATTAATTTCACCAAAATAATTACACCAAACCAAAATGAATCTCTTATAAAAATGAACATGAAATTTATATAGTGAAATACAAATTCCCCAATTATCTCATAGTCTTCAAAATAATTTTTTTTCAACTATTAAACTCTTAAAATTATGTTATTTTCATAAAACATTTTTCTAAATCACCATCGTTTTAGTATTATTTATTAAAAAACATACTATAATCCTATAAACTCTCCTTGAGAGATGAACTAGGTTCCTCTCTATATAATAAATCAAATTTAAAAACGTAATAAATTTGAAATGTCATGAAAATGAATTCAATTATCCATTATTCAGTGCCTTCAGATATCCAATCATTGCACTATATTTCAGGTTTGAATGGTGGATTCATGTCATAAGATAAAAAGTTAACTCTGATCATCTGGTTTATCCAAAATGAATAAAAAATTAATATTAATTGTCATTCCTTAATATGAGGTGAGATAATTTAATTTAGATAGGGTAAATTATATGACAAATATAAATCATATTTAAATCTATAAATACATGAGACTGGCTAGAGGACTAACTAAACTTGTTCCAACAATTAAGTCGATTTTATCTATTTATCTAATGAGTTTGAGTATTGTATCCTCCACCTTTCAAAAGTCTTGTATTTATTTATCTATCTCTATAAGTAAAGGATCACAGTATTATTAAAGAGTCTCTATTTTCTAATATGTCAATTTGAAAATTGTTTCACGTCTTAAGAAACAATTTATAAACCCTATAAGTTCCCTCCCTCCCACTTCTCTAATATTTTTCGAGCTACCTAGGAAACACATTTTCCTACCCCCAGTGCCTAGGAACCATTTGGATAAATTTATTATATTTTATTAGGTCTATCTTAACCTGTTATCCCATGATATTTAATTTTGTATATTTTTCTTATCTCAAGTCTTATATATTTTTCTCTCTCTTTATAAATAAAGGTTCTCAACATCATTCAAGAGATAAATCTCCATATTGTTTAATTTTAAACACATCATCAAATATCAGGAAACCTTATAAGTCCCCTATCATCATCCCTTTTTATTTTATGTGGATATCTTAAAATTTACAATGTTCCCAGCACCCTTGTTCTTAAGAATCTCATGTTCTTTTCCTAATACCTAATTTCCCCATTCTCAGGAACCCTACCATGTAAAAGTTTTTTACACCCCTTATGCACCTATGTCATGTGATTTTATTCCAGTTTCCTAAAATAATTAATGTTGGTTTATTTGAAAACCACCATTATTACTATAATTTTATATCACTTTTAATTTTTTATATTAAAATTATTCATTTAATTGGAGAGGGGAGTGGTTCAAGACTAGCTTAATTTAATCTATTAACTTAACTTATTGAATCATATTTTTGTTTTATTTATTTTCAATATTATATTATTATTACAAAGGGTTTCATGGAATCATAAATTTCTTTTTTAGGTAGTATAATACAATTAAATGTTAAAATCTCAATATCACCATTCAATAAAAATTGAAACCATGTATAAAAAATGAAGAACATCAACCCTTCAAATTTTTTTGTCATAGATATTTTTCTCCAATAATAGTGGTTGATTATGATCCATGATGAGAAGCCAATATATTCCTCCCACGATGGTGTATCCATTGTGTGACTGAACACCAAATAAGGTATTAATCGTTTTTCTTTTATGATATAATAGTATATCATGTGGAAAAATTTTGAAGGAGGATAGAGAAATGGGAGAATCGTTAGGAGGAAAGAATATGATCGAACAACATATCTAAGTGGGTGTTACCTTCTTATATATACTTTAAGGATACAAACTAAGAGTCTATGTATTTACTCATACATTACTTAACATATGATAAATTCCTTAGTCATTGATACATTTATCATATAAATGAATAATCATTTATCTATACATTATAAGTATTAATGTGATCCCGTGAGGAATATAATATTTATTTTAATGATTAACATTTCATTTTCCAAACTAATAATGAGACTTTATATGAATCATACCATTAAATTCATCAAATTTTGTAATTATGATTTAGTTAGGTCAGTCAATATGGTTGGCATTAAAAGTGGTATAATATAAACATATCATTCTTTAGGATTATATGAAACCCAGAAATAAAATATTCCTTGGTTTATACATGTCATATCATTATATGTATTGATGTCATATATTATGATATCATCCTTAACACATCAAATAATTATTGGACTTATAGTGCATCTCCATCAATATCCCCATAACAATAAATCCTTACAACCATTATTCGGTTTCACCATATATTGTATCATATACAATAACATGTGAAACCTTATCAAAAACTCTTTTTGAATATTTACAAAACATTTTTGAAGTATATCATTAAATTCAAAATATTTCACATTCTATGCATGCTTGTCAGCATCCATCCAAAACCTATTTTTCATAAACAATAAAACACTTTTAGATAATCTATCTAGGTTTCATGAAAAAAAATCCCCATTTATTAAATCCCAAAGTATGACCCCATGAACTGTTGTACTATTAAAATAAATTATGGATTCCTAAATTCATAATTGTTACCAAAGAGTTTCCTACACCAAAAATTAGTGATACTCAATATATAAATGGATATAGAATGATCCGTATCAAAAACATTTATATTTATACCTGCCAACTATATCATATACAATAATTGATTTTTATGTAACCCCTTTATCCAAGATATCAACTAACCATAGGGAAAAAAGTATCTTAATATCATATATTTACTTATGTTTTCTAGAGTCTCCAAGTACTGATTGACGATATCAATGAATACATCACAGGTCATTCACCCTTGTGGATGATCATATGGTATATCGATCATCCCATTGATACAAACGTCACATGTATTATTGAGGAATAATCATACAATCCTTCTTTCTACCTTAATATAGGTATGGAATTCATTCTCATCATATAGGATGCAAATTTCCATCTTGATTAAGCCTCAACTGATAACATGATCAACAATATACCCAATCACCCCTTGATTACCTAAGCCTTCAAGTTTTCATAAGAAACATATCCTAGTATGAAGCTTATCATGCTAGGTGTCTTTCCATCAATAGGTATGGGGAAAGTGCAATATGAAAAATTCACCACAATTATTCTAGAGAAAAAATTGTTTAAATCTATATGTGGTATAATTAAGGTGCCATCCAATGCACAAAACATATTTTGTGCTAGATGATAATATTTCATGTATACCATAAAACATTATCGCAACCTATAATTCCCCATGGTGAACGTTGGTTTGGGATAAATCAAATTTATACATTAACAAGATAATTATCTTTTCACATTATAAGAATTTATACATCCAACATGAAAGAATGATAATTTGGAAACTAAATTTTATAAATCATTATAAATTTTACATTAACAAACTCTATTAATAATATTAATAAAACCATATATAATAACTCTTATAATCATATTTCACATGACATACTAAAAAATCATACTTATGGTTATAACATGTTTATGTTTTTGTTAAACTTATTGCATATCCATATAATCCCTTCCATATATCTATATTATTATATAATAAAATTCACGCACTAATATCTTTTAGTGATTAAAACATATTAAGAAATAATTTTTTAATGATAGTGGGACTTAGGAATCATATTCCTAATGTTCAACTCATTGAAAATTTATTCTAACTAATTTCTTTTCCAAAATTCAATGTTACGATGTTAATAAATTCCCTTACCTACTTAAATCTATTTCCAATTCCAATATCATCATAATTCATAGGAATCATTCCATTAAAAATAATATGGTGAAATTTAATATATAATTTTTAAAAAATAACATTCTTTGTTGAAGCTTCCCAAACTCTTTTAGGATATAAATTTATTTTCACCTCATTATGATAATTAAAAGTAAATACTTCCACTTCTCTTTACCAACATAGACAAAAATATTGTAGTATATTAAATGAAATTATATTTCAAATTTTTCATGGCATAGTATTTTATATGTTAAAATTTTAACTTTTCTAAGTCTAAACATAATCAAACAAGCATTATATATGTTATATTCTCTTTAAAATATCAGGATAGAATACACAAACTTATTTGTACTGATGAAAAATCACTAACTTTCTTTTAGTGGGAATTTTTAATAAATAATCTAATATATAAATATCATATTTTGTAAATATGGGTCAATATTTTGACATAAGACTTTATAATATTCCATTAATGAGTGGTGGGATCATATCCCCTGTGATTTAAAAAACATCCACGTAAAAAAAATTTCAATGTTAAAACTACTCTTATCCTTGTTTCCTTTTTAAACATGTTATTTAATTAGATAAATCACAAACCATGTGTATCAAAAAATCCATCTCATTTATAAATCAAACACCCACCTTTTAAAATAATCTCTAATCCTATAAAAGTAAACAAAAGAGAATAAAAATACACATCCTTAATTTCAAATTCATCGAGGATTTGAGGTAATTCACCCATCTATGTCCCTGATGAAGGAACTCCATGATTCATAACATGAAATAATATTTCAAGATATATATATTAACTCTTTTTAAAGTTTTAACTTTTATAAATTTAAAACACTTGTAAAATATATAGTTAGTAACATATACCTATTTAAAATATATCAATAGATTTATTTGAGATCATAGAATACATGGAATTTCCCCTAGGTTTGTTTCGAACCATCAATAATATATGAAACTCATTATCATGTGTTTAGTATTCCAACAATTTCAATGTTCTCCAACCTTCTTAACTCAACCATTTTGTTTCATACACTTTGACTGCTTATTGGAAGAACCATTGTTTGACTTTCCAACATATTTTATCTTCTTTATGTTTGAAATTTTACCCCATTTCACTATAATCAAAGCACTTGATCTTGGAATGATATTGTCTGGATCATCTATCCTCAATATATTGATTATTGTTGGTAAAAATTACATGCATTTTTTTATTTTATAATTAATAATGAATTGTTGTAACCTTTTTTCTAAAGATTATATAATGATGTCAGTAACCAGATCATGGTTTTGTGGTGATCCTAGTCGCTCCAAGTGACTGGTAAAAAAACTACATTCAATTTCAATTATAAATGAACTGACGTTAAATAATAACTTTTAAAAAACAAAAATAGACATTATAATATCATTTTAATATTGGTTTTTACCGACTGATGTTAAAATTTTCCATAACATTGGTTCACTAATAACCAATTTTAAAAACATTAAAAATTTAACCCTAAATCAAACCACTATTATTTTTACATTGAACCACTCTCCACTGCCATTTGATTTCCCTCATGAATTTTTCCCACCTATAAACATAAAATTTCCATTTAATTGTTTTCATCCTCCCTCCAGACTATTCATTTTCCCCTCCAATAATGACATATCTCGTCTTCTAAATTTTCATAATTCATATTCATATATTCTAATTCATGTTTCTGCAATTTTAACCATTTTTAATATTTACTTACAATGACTAATGGAACTACAGATACGGTGGAGTCATTGACTAGAGAAATGGTGGCGATTATAATAATGAATTTTTTTTATAAATATATATATTCTGAAATTATTATTTGATAAATTATTTTTCCATAGTGGTAAAATACTGAAAATTTTATCTTACATTCACATATTATTATTTCTCATTCATTGTTATTAATGTTTATTGACAATTATTAGCATTTCCATGATGATCTATATTTTTTTTTTCATTCGTACAATGGTAAATTATTTATGTTTTTAGATGAATTTTTAATTTAACATTAAAATTGATGCTTTTATTGAACCATAATTCATGCTATTTTTTCATCAAAAAAATAAAATTATTTTATGTAATATAAATATTTGTTTCAAAACAATTACATTTTGTAACACTATAAACATTATTATAGTTAGTAACCACTATATTTTAAACTATTGTGAAATGTGTCCTTTAGAGATCATTTATTCATGAATTATTTAATATATTACCTTATTAATTTGAAATTTCGTAAACTAACTTCTTTTTTTAATTCATCATATCAAATTTACATTAGTATAAATTTCAAATGGTTGGCCTTTAGTTAAAAAATATTGTTTTCACAAAATACGTAATTTATATGATTTTACCATTATATAAGTTTGAAATTGAATCTATGAATACATTTCATGTAATAATATATGAATGTAAGTAATTAGATATTCATATTAAAAAAAAATTTAATTTATAAATCCTACACCCAATATTTTAGAACAAATTAAAATGTTTGTTTTGTAGGAAAACTACATTATGTCTTTTCGTTAAATATATTATTTTCAAGAGAGATAAGATTTTGGAATGAATTTAAGCCCTCAAACCATTATTTTTTTATAATAAATCAATTTATTTCATTAAAATAAATATAAAAGATAATTTTATAATATATATAAATTTATTGCAGAAAAACGTTATTTCTCTAAAAACTTTTTTACATGATTAACTATCTTTATTTTAAAATTAAATTTTAAAAAATTTGGAAATTTTATGTGATAAAATATTTTTAAATTTTAAATTATAATTTTATAATATAGTAAAATTTTTAATCTTAATATTTTTCATTGAAATTAATTAATATGGTTAAAAATTAATTATCATTGTAAAAGTAAAGGGTGTAAATTTAGTTCAACCTAGTGTAAAAGTTTTAGAAAATATAAAAAAGCATTCCTTGAGTTTAATTTTTGAGGTATGTATTGACTAATTCATGTTACCCATACACTATTTTATATTTCTTTTCCTTTGACTCTTCAATAGAAACCATCCATTATTGAAAATGTAAGGGCTACTCCCAAAACTACCCTTATCCTAAATTATAAAAGGGTAAAATCTTCACCACTTGAGGACTCACCTATCATTTCAATTTCTCTTTCAAACCCTGAAATATTACTCTCACTATAAATCTATATCATTAATATAATCCGTTCGTCACTCATAGTTTACCTATGCCATTCAAACTCAATGAGGCTTCGAAGGAAAATTCAAGTCCCTAATATGAGTATTATACACTACTTAGTTTTATTCTTAATTTTATTCATTAAATTTTATTCTACCCATACTAGTATAATAATAATATTATAATTTATATAAATTAATTTTACCATAATGTAGACATTATCATTATTTATTCATATTTTTATCCATTAATAAAAACAAAATTGTTGTTCTTGTGTTGTGTGGACTACCACCTCTATGATGTAATGTGTTTCGTTTTCTTCACCTCTTTAAAATGTTGGATATATGGATGGTAATTAAGGATAACAATTATTTTTATGATATCATAGAGTTTAATGTGTGGAGAATTAGAGAACCTGTTAATGGTATGATCATCAAATGACCATCGTTAATTTAATCTTTTAAAATTAGTGTGCTATGAATATAATCTTTTATTAAAATTATGTAAGATTTTTATATCCATTAATTATTCTTATACAAAATTAAAATTCAAATTTATTACACTAATAAAAAAATTAGATAATTATGATTTTTTGTATTGGAATTTCAACAAAACAACCACATAATCATCCATTAGATTGGGGTATGTTCATGTTTAGGTCGGTTTTACCACCTACTATAATAATGTTATCCATTTATATCATGGATGAATATGAAAAATTATTTTTTGATATAATATTATATAAGTGTGTAAATAATTATTTTTATTGTTCTGGATATTTTATATCAATATCTAGTGCATCAACTGAGGAAACGCCCTCTGTTCGTCAAAAATCAGCGAAAGATGCTTATTATTAACTTTACCTTTAAGGATAAGGTATAAAACAACTACAAACAAAATTTAAAACGTCATAAATTATAATAAATTATACCTATTAGTAAATTAAATGGCCTATCAATAATGTACTTTGGAATAATAATGAATTCAAACATCGTTATTATGGAACTAGTATAAATTATCAAAACTATAGACATCAATGTGGAAAAACAAAACAATTCACGTAGAGAATAGAAATTTATTAAGAGTATGAATGATAATTGATATTACAAAGGTTATTAATTAAGCCATTAAGATAGTTATGTTTATGATACCGGATTTTATAGTACATTCATGTAATTCCAGATAATATGTATGGGTTTTCCATCTCAAATTCTACTCTTTGAGACACATTTTGTATTATCCACCTAATTTCCTTTATGTGTTGTATGTACTATGAATTTTAGATTTTATATAATGAAATTAATTTTTAATGGTATTTGAAGTTAAATTTTAGTCCCTATGTTTTAGGATTTTATGATTGAACTTATGACCAAGCCACAAATATGGTTTTTCTGTCTCAATTATAATTATTTGGGACTCATATTGTAATCACCACTTATTCTATTTTATGTGGTGATTCCATTTAAATGGAAGAATTTTTCTTAGGGAAATCATAAAATTTATGGGATTTAAAAGTTATATTTTTATCCTTATATCGTAGTCTTTTGATTCAAGAGACAGTTTTTCTATCGTGGAAAAATTGTCCCATGTTTTGGTAAAGTAAACGTTTGTGTAATTTCATAGAAAATACATCCCTTTCTGGAGAATAGAAATTATATTTAGCTATAGAATAGAAGAACCATGGGGTAATCAACCCAAAAAGGGTTGGTTCATAAATGTCCCAGTCATCACTATGATTCATGTTGTTTGGGCCAAAGGCCACATACTTAGAAACACAATCCTAGTGGATATGATTTGGAATATTCACAAACTCTTAATGAACCATGATAAAGGATTTTCCAACCATTTCCTTGGTCTGTTACTAATGAAAGATATTGGACAAAAATATTATATTCCATAGATATCCTCGCACATTTAAGGTACCCTTCCCCAATATTTATTTCATATGGGTACTACCAATTACATTGATGATACCCCACAACTTCCAAGTTTATTAAGGGATTTTATCTAAAATATATACATTATTCTACTGAGTGGGGAAGTAATTGATGTCTGTATTTCTAAGTATAAATATTAACACATTTTTTTCATAAAGGGGTTATTCATGGAATGAAATGAAAATTCTTGATGAAACTTATGGTGAATTAATTAGACTTAATTAGGTGATGGGTGAGGTCTGGACTTATATAGATCCTTGATGCATCGATGGGTATCATGAGACAAAATAGGTTGAGTTTTGGTGAATAGCTCTTCTCGGGAAATGAAAAATTCTCGGAAAATGTCTTGATAACAAGATTTTTATATCCTACATCTTTCATTACATCAGTATGATATCAATGATTTTTTAATACAAGTTTTAATTTATTTACATGGATATAAAATCCATAGGTTTCAATTGACTATGGCTTCATTTTGTTCATTGATTCTTGTCATATCACATATTCCATGTTTTGGTTATGTATCCTTCTATTGTATTCTTCCTTTTAATGATCATATGATATCACCCTTATTTATTTTCTATTCCTCATGAAACATAGAGGATTGTGTGTAATTTTCTCGGATGTGTTGGAATGGTTATTCATTCCCTCTTAATATGATCATGTTGTATATTATGCTTTTAACATGAATTATATGATTATTTCAAGCCTCCTAATAATACTAAACTATTTGATCCTTTGAGAGGTTTTTTTCATTTTGTCAAAAATGTAATATAAGAACTGGATCTAGCTTTTTGTAGTTTATGATGTTAAAAATTTAACATCAGTTATTTAAATAACTAATGTGGAAACATAGAATTAAAAATAAAAAATGTAGTAAATAATTTTTAATTTTTATTTCTATAACCCATATTAAAAATATATTTACAATAATTATTGAATGTACATTACCTCTAAAACCCATTTTTAAATAAAAAAATATGTGTAAAACCTATTTTATACTAGTGAGTCTTTTAAATATCTAGTCATATTGAATACATGAGTACAGACATAGGTTTCCCCATCAATATTACTCAAAAATGCGGAATTAGAAAACTTATATCTTTTATATCTTTATTTATCTTGATATAACTGATACACATATTTTTCCATATTTTTTTTAATATTTTCTATAATAATTTTTTTATTTTTATTCATTCTCCCCTTGAATTAATTGATTTATTTAAATATGGTTGATTTTCATTTTTATATTTAATTTGGATTAAAAAAGTGGACCTTTTGAATTTTGAAATTTTATTTTGGGAATAGAATTTTTTTGATGTTTTGGTTTACACTTATACATGACTTATGGACTATGTAAGGGTAAAATTCCCTTGACCATTATGGATGAGAAATTTAATGTAGTATGGAAGGGTAACCATCTGATCTCAACATCCATGTAAGGTAGAGAATCCACAATGTCAGGGTACTTTAGGCTGTGTAAGGGTGCAATAGGTTCTATTTGAGGGTGGAAACATGCTATGTAAAGGTAAGAACACACTACATAAGGGTATTCAACTAATTTTACCACTATGTAAAGGTATGATACCCTACGTGAAGGTATTTCAATCTCTCTGTAAAGATAAATCAGTGTTGTGTAATCATAATTGATCTATTTTAAAGGCCACATAAAGGTAAAAACTGCACTCTATAAAGGTACATGGGATTTTTAATTTCTATATAAAGATATTCTAGAGTGTTAATATTCTTTTTAATGGTTATAATTGTTTTTATCAAGGTATGTAAGTTAAAATGAATGTTGTGTAAGGGTTCCTCAGGCTATGTAATGGTAACCTAAGGCTTCCAAGAGCTATATAAAGGTAGTCAATAGATTTCAAATATTGAGTCGAGGTAACCCATTAATATTATAGGTTTTATAAGGGTCATTGGAGGCATCATATAATGCTATGGACATCTTCTATAGAGCCCATGATTGAGCTAAAATACCACTATTGAATCCACATATTGCCATGTTCAAACATGGAAGAGTGAAGTGATGCCATGTGATAATGATTCAATGAATAAGAATCCATGTAGGAGAAGAATTTCGTGTTACCATTGTGATGAGCTACCCATTCCCTCTACCACTTTCCATATATACTACTACTTGTGTTACCATGGCCCTCTCATTCTACCAACATACATGTAGATAAAAACACTATAATTTAAAGGTTTTATCTCGATTCCAACATTATATACTACAACAACCAAGTTTTCATTTTCGTGCTACCACCACAATCACTCGCAACCAACTTAATGTAAAAATAAGGTTAGAAGTTGGGATAGGAAACATTATTTTGTGCACATGTGAGCTCGGGTTCGAAAACAGATGAATATGTTTGGGATAATATACCCAATCCCATGCATGATTCCTTGTGGAAAATAAATTTATATTAAACTAAGGATGAATACATGAATGAGATACAACCAAATATTTAAGATAAAAATATATTGAAGTTTAAACCATATAATCTCCCTTTCTATATATCTTTATATCTCTCTCTAATAATCATAAGATGATTTTAAATGAGATCCAAGACTCAAGGAGAAATAATGAAACATTAATAATAGGGATACAAAAAGATATGAATTAAGAATGAATATAGGAAAATATTTTTTCTAAACATAAAAGGGGTGTTATGACACTCTAAATCATCTCTCAGCTAGGGGTATTATTTTATTACTGTTTCATTTTCTTCTATTGTTTTTTTACTTCTAAACATTTATATTAAAGTGAATCTTTCATCCTCTCTATCTAAGTATATTTTTAATCCATCTATTTTTATTCCACAATGATATATTAAAATCTCAATGAGGAGTGAATGACCTCAGAATTATCCTTGTTAGAGGTATGTGGTGTTTCAAAATTCTACTATTCAAGAATTTATACTTTAATTATATTATTGAATAATGAGAGATAAGTGTATGGGTGTGGAGATCTTACACCATGGAATAACTCTCCAATTAATCTCTATTCTTTAATTTATAAAATTTACCTACCTTCTATGGGTAAAAACTTTATACAATGGAGTTAAGTGTATCTAGTGGATGAAATGAAATATGATGTAGTCGGGTCCTTGATGATTTCACACTCTAGATTGAGGTGTGTCATTAACCATGGTTATAGGAGGAGGTGAAGTTAGGTGTTAAAAATAATTCTATTAGGTATGATGTATTTCATATCTCAATAAATTAAAATATAGTAATTCATAAATGCTCACATAAACTTTTATTTAATGAATCAGAAAAAGGATCCCAAGAGGCATACAATGCAAAGGTAGGAAGCTACGAAGGTCTGAAATAGTAAATCTTAATGGAATCCCCTATAACTAAGTCCAGAACATTAAAAGGAAAATCACCCAAGAAATAAAACCTTATAATAGACAGGCCTGGAAAGGCCCTTGAAGTAATAAAATCATCTACTTTATTACCCTTATTCCATGTATCAAGGACATCCATATGATCATTAATCCGGCTTCTACACTTTCAGATAGAGTATGCAATTGTCCATGGGATACCAAAATGGCCATGAAGACAAGTCTAGATGGTCTTGGAGTTCATTTACAAAGCATAAAATTCAATATTGTGTTGGTTACATAACTCCAGGCCTATGAGAACAACCCTAGCCTCAGCCTAGAGGGAATCTTCATGACAAAAATGATATGAGAATGTGAGAATCTCATTACCCTTGGTATCATGAACAGCCCCAACACACTACATAGAATCCATAAAACCCGATTCATATATGTTAAACTTGAGACCCTAACTGTGATGATTATAGCTAACTAAGTGACCCTAGATTTAATGTAGAATGGAAGAATGGGGAGTTTGATTTCACATGAAGATCCTGGGAGACATGGAATCTGTCTAAATAATGGAAATCTGGGTAATATCAAGAAACAATATCCTGACTCTGGACAAGTGGTCTAAAAATTTTCATGGCAAATCCTCATAATGAGAAATGGTACTCACCCTCCATATTCACCAACAACCCACCAAAAAATCAGTTCCCTCATATTTCTCTCAAAGAAGTTAAACTCTACCCCTTGAAACCAATGGGCAAAAAATGAGATGATTTATGGTAACTGGCAGGAAAACCCAGTTATCTTTTAGAAGGTGATCCAAATCGCCCGATAACATTTTGTTTCTAAGAACAGGTACCCCAAGGACTATTTACAGGGATTTCCACAATAAAAAACACCTCGAAACCATATTGATACATATTCTCTTAACATGTTCATCAATTTAAATCTCATAATTAAAAATGTGATAAACTATAAAATTTAGCTTAACCGAAATTACACTCACCAGAGGATGTTGTCCCAACTATCTTTCATAGTAGAGGGATATTGAAGCCAACAAATATTCATCCTAGAAATAACTCTAGACATAGAACCATAAAATATGAATTTTTTAGCATTGTTATCCAAATCAATGAGATGAAAGCGGCCACATTTCTCATTTGTGAGGATATCCTTGGTAAAATATGGGTATCTATTTTCTTTCTTGAATTTAATTTCTTGGGCTAGACACCCTGGGAATCCCAACATAAAACTATCATAGTTTTGATGAAAGAAACTAAGGACACCCCTACTAATGATCCACCACGTGTGGCTCTATATGTACCTAATAAGAAGTTAAATTAAGATCCATAGGGGGAGGAATTTCCATTTAGATATTCCATATTAATCACATACTTTTTATTCATGAACCTTACCCACAACAAACATCCCTCAATAAACTCACACCCCATCTTAGCATGCAGTCTATGCACCTCCCTGAACACACTTCTAACATTAATACAACCCTTCGAAGAAGCCCACACCATCATGGTCCAAAATGCGTAATTTTATTTTCTAGCAGAGTGTACATCCCAAATGAAGTCCTTTAATGTACTCTCAATGTCAATTATAACTGATTTAGGAACCTTGAGAGAAAAAATAATATGAATTTGAATTGAAATGAGGACACTACTAATAAAATTTATGCAACCAACATGAGATTAAAAGTTATTTTTCTAATTATTTATGTGTCTCATAATCCATTCAACTATCCTTGTGAAGTGGTGTATTTTAATTCTATATGAATATAATTTTGTGCCATGATATTACATCAAAATTTTCTATCTAAGAATGTCCATATTTCCCTCCAGTTAATTATCTCATCTTTCTATGCACCAAGATGATAGATAAATACTTCTCTTCAAAGATTTATCATCTTCCCACTCTATTTATAGTACTCCTATAGAAATGAATTGATTTTACGAATCGATCTACTTCTTCCATTTAGAAATAGGATAGTATCATCGTTGTATATAAGGTGTGATACACCACATTGTTTCTCCATGCATTGAAAATGAAGAACAATTCCAACATGAAAGATTTTTTTTGATGTACTAAATGAGGTTATATTGCATTAAGATGAATATAATATGAGAGAGTTAATCACCTTTCCTTATAACTTGTATAGATTTAAATAATCCACATTGTTTTCCAATGAAGGAAATGTTGAATATAGGAGATCTATTACACCTGTATGAGAGTTCTGAGTCCCACATGGAGAATCACATGCAAAAGAGAACCTTAAGAATAATGTTCTTTTCAATCTAATAAAAGGATTTTTGCATGTCCAGTTTAATGAAAATGTTGGAGCCCATAGATTTCTAGTCAACATCCCTTATCATATCCTATTCCAAGCCTATCGCACCTTGAATTGACCTCCCTTTAATAAATTTTTACTGATCATCAGAGACCTAGGAAGGAAACATCACTAAAATTATTCTATTAGTATCGATTTCTATGAACATATAGGTGGACTTTACCAAACATTTGGGGTGGTAACTCTTGAGAGAGGATGGTTCCTTGATCATCGGAAGGATCATGAGATTTGTGACACAAGAAACTCTTGGGAGATGACAACCTCAAAATAATTCTTAAATAACAATGACCAACTCCCTTCTAAATAAATCTTATGAGTACAAAAATAAGGATATCAGGAATCCATTGGGGACATGAGAGAGTTCAGGGTTTAGGGATTTCACAACATCAAAAAAATTATTCATCTCGATCAGTTTCAAAGATACAATTAACATTTTCAAAAACCAAGCGGGGAATGCTCTAAAAAATCTAGAAGGATCCCTGAAGGTATCCTCCCTTCTTGTGAGGATCTGGACCGACTAAGAAATACTTGATGTAAAACTCATAAAAGGCCCCAACTACAATGTTTTTGCTATTTAAGGATCTATCCTCCAACAGCATATTTGGTCTGGCATGTTGTTTACTTTCTTGGACACAACAATGGAAGAGCATTTTCTTCTTATCAACTTCCATGAGCCACATGAACATGGATTACTCACGTAACAAATTTTCATGTTATAATTACTTAACTTCTAGGTAATTCTTTTTGGAATCTATTTGGTTGAATGAAACTTCGTCTCATCCAACCCCGAGCACAGACTCCAACAATTCCACCACATGCGAGAGTGATTACAATGCATGTAAATGATATTGTTTCATGTTTCTATATAAAATATGGTCACCCTTAAGATACCATAATTTCATATTAATTTTATAACAAAATAACCCATGCACTATTTTATTCCATGTTGAGATCACCACTTATTGGTAGTCTGGAGCAGAGGTCCATAACTTAGAAAAACAGAAACATTCAACATTATCCACTTACCCAAACAACATAACCAAAGGGGGGGAGTGATCATAAAGAGATATAGGGATGTGGTTAAACTTAGAATCAGTATATACCAAGATAGTAGATAAGTTTTAATGTTAGCGGTCGATATGACACTATGTTTTATTGGAACCTTTCGGATTATTTCACCAGCTAAATCAGTCATCAAAGAAACCCATATCTATGAGACCATTATAGGAAATAACAGAAAATAATTCATGGATTTCCTTGTCAGGATGAGCTCCATGGCCCATATTTTCCATGATTACCAAAATTATATTGAATTATCATCCCACTATCCATGTTTGAACATCTATGTTTAAGTATCCTAGGTTATTCCATAGAGTCTTATGTTATTTCACCTCACACATTTCATAGACAAAAGAGAAAAAAGTAGTGTACACCCAAACTAACTTTATAGTGATAAACAAATCAAAGGATTAAATCAGTTCCACTGTGATGTTCAACTTATATAATAACTATATATGCTGATTTGGAGGAGTTTCATGAAGATAATTACATAATTCTATTTTGTTAGAAAAATAATCACTCTTGGAGTGTTGTTGTTTGGAATCAAAGATAATTGATAAGGAGGAATTTTATTTATAATGTTCACTTAAAATAAATTAAGTTCTAAATCGATAACTGAGGACTTGATAATTCCTTATTAAGTTGAAGATCATTAAAAGATAGGTTTTCTTTGGATTCAGCACCTGCTGAGGGAGGAGTTGAGAGGTTAGAGGCTAAAGAGGATAAGGATGATTTATTTTGAGACCTATTTTTTACACCGCTAAGGTAGATGAGATGAGTGTTTTGGTTAAGGTTTGGGAACCTATCTCCATGAAATTTAATGTAGAAAAATAATTATAAATATGAATGGGAGAAATTCTAGGTGATGTAATTACCCTGTGTAGGGTGGGAAGAAAGGGTGGATGAGGAGGGGACGTTATAATGGGAGGTTTCTCAAGAGGCTCATAAGATGAGGGAAAGTGTTAATCACTAATAATGGTGTTAAATAGATAAATAGTTCCAAGCTATATAAGGGTTGTACAAAGGAAGGGGGAAATTAAAAGGGGGATCAGTAGTCATTGTAGTTGAAACTGAAGGTCCAGGGGAAGAGGGAGGACCCATATTTCACCACTCCCTTACCAAGTAAGTTATATATTATTTCTATAGGGATGGATTTGGAGTAATATTTTCATGGTATCCTCAACAACAAATAAATAGTGTGGTTTGGATGAAATAATTGATCAAGGTTAAAATATATGAAACTTCACCCAGCATCCGACTATGGATAATAGTTAGTACATCCCTTCTAGAGCCAATAAAAAACATGGGTCTACTTGGTGGGTCAAATTAATAGTTGCCTTTATTTTTATCATTATATGAAATTAAATTTTAATTTAATTATTTGGAAATTTTTTGGGAATTATGATTTGATACAACCCCTTATTCTTTTTTATCTTTAATGGAATAGTTCCTATTCACTGATAGTTGATTTTCTTTTATATGCCCATGATGGAACAAGCAGTATAATAAAAAGGGGAAGAAAAAGGGACAACAAAGTAGCTTCCTTATATAAGGTATTTTACTTTTACTTTCTTTATCTTTTAACTCCCTCTTTTTTAATCTGTTTTGGAGCATCAAAGAGAATGTTCATACCCAGACTTAGATTTTATGCATTACAAGAATTATCTTAAAGACATAAGTTTCTTAATAATATAATTATTACTTATTTTATATTTATAAGATAATATTATTGAATTACTAATATAGAGAATTTAATTATTATAGTGAAGAATAGGAGATAATTTGATAAATCATGATTTAGAGGAATTAGTTGATTCCTGTAAATGAAATTTTCCTACCATTTTATTGCATTTAATTTTTTAAAAATATTTTGATTGATTTATTATTATTAATTAATTCCATGAGTGATTTTCCAAAATTAATTTATTTTATTCCAAAGATTATTTATAAAAATAATTTTTCTAATTCCATCTTGATCATATTTCTTGAGTGATCATGGAGCATGCCACCTTCTAGAACATGCATTCGAACATGACAAAGCTGTAACGCTACTGAGTCATATTTACGTTGATTTTGTAATTCTTATTGATAAAACATTATCCTTTATACCACCATTTTAATTAATCCTTTTTTATCTTAAAGAAAACATTATTAACCTTGTTAATAATGAGCCACATTATAAGCCAATTATATCCATTCCTAACCTACTCTTGGTGTATTGCATGCTATTTTAAAGTTAATGTGTGGGGGTGAGGGAATTTATATTATAAGGATTGTATAACATTGTAAGGAATTAGTGTGAGGGTGATCTTTTTGGTATTGGGGAATGTTTATGATTCATTCATTACAATTTTTTCATTTGTTGAAAAAAAGGAAAATGAAAAAAATGGGGGTTGACTTGGGAAAATAAAAAATTACTATTATCATGTCGGTTATTTTTATCATATGGGGTCGGGTGGTGGATTTAAGATTGTTTCAAAGAATAACAATCAAAAAATTAAAAAATATTTAAAAATATATTTTAAAAAATGAAAAAACAAATGAAAAGGCAAACAAAATAAATAGGATGTAAGTCATTAATTATGCATTCACTCATCATAACATTTTTTGAGTTTTGGGAAGTGGTATGTGTAAATGCAAGGGGTTACTTTCATTACACATTTATTTTGAGGTCATTAATTATGATTTTGAGATAAAACTTAGCTTAAATACTTAAAATAATTAAAATCAATCTCTCTCATCCAAATTCCATATATTTATCGTAACTTTATTTAAAAATTCCACATGATTCCATGTGATTTTTATCTTTAAAATTTAAAGAATATGGATCCTTGTATAACTTATGGAAAGGATCATATACTCTTGGTATGATCATAGAACAAATTTAATTTATATCATGAGTGATGAGAGAAAATATTTTATTGTGAGTTAAATCATGACTTTTCATGAATAATAATAATTAATTAAGAATCTTGAGTGGAAATATGAAAATGATCCAAACGTTCCAATTGGAAAAATTAAAATACTTGGATTGATTGAATCTTTTACAAAATGTGAATCTGAATTGATGTTTAATATGGAACATGAAAGATCATTTTGACATTTAAAATCATTTTTGTTTCATTTATTTGAGATTTAAATATTGTCATCATGGCTTTCCTTTGGGATTTAATTTTTTTATTCAATGATTATAGAAAATCAATGTTCATTTGTGGGGGCATTTGATGCACATAGTTCTCATGAAAAAAAAATATTTTTATAATAAATTTTTATATTTTAAATCATCTTCCTCATGAATAAATTGATTTATTTAAATATGGGTGATATTAATTTTAATAATTAAACTGGATTAGAATATGTGGAAATTCTAATTATCAATGTTTGATTTTGAAAATAGAATTTTTTAGATGTTTTGGTTTACCCATGCACATAGCACATGGTATGATTAATGGTAAAATATTCCTTACCTTAATGTGGGATACATTTAAGGCAGTATATAATTGTAACCATATGATCTCAGATATTGGGTATAGGTAGAGAATCCACTGCATAAGGATACTTCCGGTTGTGTTCGGGAACAAAAGGCACTAAATATAGGTATAAACACACTATATAAAGGTAATAAAATTCTATGTAAGTGTATCCAACATATTTCCACCAGTTCACAAAGTTAATATCTATAGAATAAAGGTTATCCAATGCTGTGTATGGGTAAGTGATCTATTTAAAAGGTCAAATAATGGTAAACATGTCATTTCTTCATGGTACCTATGATTTTTAGTTTCTATGTAAAGGTAGTCCTATTTTTTCAAATTCTATATAATGCTAACAAATTATTTTATTAAGGTACGTAAGGGTAAATAGAATTTGTGTAGCGTACCTTAGGCTACGTAAGGGTTACCTCCGGTTTCCCAGAGCTATGTATACGTATTACAAATATTTCAAATCTTATGAAAGGGTAACCAATTAAAGTTAAATGTTTTGTATGGGTTGTTAAATACCACTAATAATGGAATGGATTCCATTTATGGATACTGATATCAATATACAATTCCACTATTGAATCCTCATATCACCATGGTCTTCCTTGGATGTTCGAAGCAATACCCTAGGAGCATGATTCAATGAATAAAAGTCCATTTTTGAAAATAAGTTTGTGTTACTTTCACTATGCATGTATGATGCCATTGAGATCATCTATCATTCCTAACTATTGTTTCTCGAGTATTTTAAAGCCATTAAAACATTAGATACCACTTGATTTAGCATATCCCACTCATTCTACCATCAACGATGTTTCTACTATCACCATAGTTTTCAAATTATATCATGGGGAAATGATTGTCTACTACCACCACTATACTACCAAAAAAATGCTTCCACCACCATCACTCACTATAAATATAAATTTTAAACAGAGGAAGAAGTTGGGTAATGATACTTCATTTTTTGCATCGACAAGCTAGGGGTTACATACATCGGGATGAGATACCCACTCTCGTGCATGATTCTACATGGAAATTAAATTGATTTACCAAGAAAGGTAAATGTAGAAAGTATATATGGTCGAAGAGTTAAGATATATTAATATCGAAGTTAAATAATTTTAAAATAGATCCGAGACTCAAGGGAAAAGAATGAAACTTTTATCATCGTTAAAAAAGATATGAATGAATAATAAAGATAGGATAATCATTTTTCTATAAATATGCGAAGTGTTGTGATACTACAAATCACCTCTTGACTAGGGGTATTAGGATGATACTATATTATTTTCCTCTATAGTTTATTTTTTATTTTCTTTTTAACTTCTATATATTTTTGTTAAAGTGACTCTTCTATCAACTCTATCTCAATTTCTCTCTCTCCCTCACTTTATATTCGACCATGATCTCTGACACTCTCAATGTGGAGTGATTGACTAAAAGCATGGCCTTTATGGAGGTATGTGGTGTTCCTGAATTCTTAGCTTCACATTTTAATATTTTAATTCTATTTATGATGAATGAGATAGAAGTGTATAGGTGTAGAGACCATCCACCATGGAATGACTCTCAAATACATCTTTATTTGTCAATTTATAATTTTACCACACATATATGGATAAAAAATTCCATATGATGGAGTTATGTTTATATAATGGATAAAATGGAACAGTATAGAGCTAAGTCCTGGATGGTTCCAAAAAATTAATTGAGCTATTCTTGACCTCGATTATAGAAGGAGGTGATGTTAGGTGTTCCATATAATTCTATTTTTTATTTTTTATTTCATAATTCAGTAAATTAAAAGAGATTAATACATCAAGAAGATGCCATAAATGAAATATCAAACAGAATAACGAATAATGAAGGAACCTGGGTAACTAAACACTAGGACCAAGACCTGTCTTTTCGAACATAATTCTGTTTTTTATCTGCATAATAGTTTATAGCTTTCATTATCTTTCTCTTTCTCCTCGATTTTTCATTTTTGTTCAAAAAAAATTAAAATAGAAAAAATAAATAATATTTGAATTAGGATTAGTGGGTGAACCAATATGAAGATCCTCAAGTTAGATTCCCCTAGTCCACCATTCTATTGTATTAGGAAACAATTGGTAGCTTTTTACCGACCTGTGATAATTTTAAGAAAACTTGGAATATTTTTTCTGGATCCAAGTGGACATTAATTCATTATTTTCTTTTAACATTATAAATATTTTTAATTATTTTATTTACAATAATTATTTTCCAATAATGTTTTCAAACTCCCCTTATTATTCATAGACTAATTACTCACAGGTGCAAGGAAAAGTATTTGACATTATTGAGGTGTCCCTCTAAAAAGTGGATGGTAATATCATTGTGTTTTCCAAGAATATATGGAATGATCAATAGATGACGCAATCTCTAGAAGAAGTGATGGATGTGATCTATCAACTCCAAACTAAAATTCAAAACAAGTGTAAGGAGGAATATATTATAGAGTTTTCTAAATTAGTTTAAGAGGTTGAGGCCTTACTTGAATATTTTCTATGGCCGGACTCTCTCAATATCAAAATGCAAACCTACCATTAAGTGGTATAAGTGATTTATTATGATGAATACTTTAATTTTGAGATACATGTGGGAGATCAAAATTACATTAATGATTTCTAGGATGAATATATGGCGTAATATGATCTCTTTATCCCTTATAAAGTAGATTCGTCATCACCTTTGTATCTATCCTTGGAATTAGAAGAAGAATAAAACAATTATATGGTGGAATTTGGAGAAAGGATATAGGATATTGATCATCAACCAATATCTAGTGAAGTTCAACTCCAAGAGAAACATTACACTGAAGAATAGATTGATGAAACCTCTCAATGATATTGTCTTTTATTGAATTTGTTATCATCTAATTTTTTTGAAACCAAATTGATTATAACATATCATTTTTTTATTTTTAGAATAAAAAACACATTTTTTTCTTGGAGGAAGATAGAAAATAATATTATTCCCATATTCATGAACCTATAGAGCTCATTGAAAATGTTGAACACTTATTAGAGGAATTCCATGAGGAGATCCAAGTGGCTCTACCTGAGGAAACGAAGACAGAATCTATTTAAAATAAACTGGAATATTTTGATACTTATTCCTCATGGTTAAATTTTTTTGATATATAATTACATTTAAAGTTTTTCTTTGATTATTTCATTCATGAATAATATGTTGAGTAATCTGTAGAGAATGGGGAAGAGATTGTGCAATTTGAAACCAAGAAGGAGGAGGACCCATATTTCATCCTTCTCTATCCATGTAATTTATATATTATTTTTATAGGGGTTAATTTGGTGTATTATATATATGGTGACCTCAAGAACAATGAATAGGGAGTTTTGGTTGGAGGAAAGAAGTCATGGTGGTTCAAATATAAGAAATTCCACCCACAATCATACTCGAGATGAGAGTTGGAATTGCCCTTCTGGATGTAGTAAGAACCCAAGTCCCACTTGGGGGAATCAAACCAAGATTAATATTTATTATTTTATTTCTAAGACTTTATATTTCAATTTTATTCTTAGGAATTGGTTTTAGTAATTAGGATGCATCCCAACCTCATTTTTATTTTTGAGCTTTAATGAATGTGGAAATAAGAAAAACACATCCAACAATGGAAAAAATGCTAATGACCTTGACCCAAGATCATATTTCATTTCAAAGGCTTATATTTGATTGTTTTTTGTTCCTAAACATTCTTACTAATAAAAATTAATGGCTATTTGAAATTAGGATACCAAAAAATAATCATCAAGGGTGATTCTGGAACAAAGTAAAATAATTTCTTGGAGGTTGGGTTCACGGATGTTCTGTTCATGAAGGTCCGCTCCATAGAGGTTTGGTATATGGAGGTCTAGTTTTCAGAGGTTTTGAACAGTGAGGTATGGTTAATGGAGGTCATAATCATAGAGTTCTAGTTCGTAGAGGTTCAATTCAGGAAGATCCCTTCAAACACGCATGGATCTTTGAATGTAACCTTAGGGCAACATCATTCGTCATCATGGAGCCCCATCCATTCAGGAAGCTCTTAAAGAATCCTTAATAACTCCAGTATTCAGAAAACACACACCCTCCCCTTTTTTCCTATAAATACCCCCCTCATTTCATTATCTAGAGATGGATGCACCAATATATGACACCGCACTCTCAATTCATGATGGTATAGGGCTTCATGAATTCACATAAGTCATTTCCCAATGAGTAATGCTTTATGAATTCCATAATGTAATACCTTATAGATATGGGTTATTATTTGAGGATGTTTCATGAAGATTCTATCCATCAAGAGAACTATTTTTGAATATGGAAATACCTCATGGAGATCTGATTTTTTAGAATCTATAAATCTCTATGAAATTGTGATTTCTATTTTTTGGATCTTTCCATTCAGTGGGAATACTTTTGTGAAGCCTATATTTTCAAGAACCCTATAACATTGTTCCCACATTTCCATACCATATGGGTTGTACCCCTACACCCCCACTCATGATCAATGTCGGGATTTTGTCCTAGGCATCTAACCTAGTCCCACAACCTCCCCCAAGAAAAATGGAGGGTTTCCCTAAGATATATTTGGTATGGGTCAAGGAAATGTTTGGTTGTGCCTTATATTTCCACCACTAGAATCCCATAAATTGAGAATATCCTCTACACTCCCTTAAATACTTAGAGTCTACCTACTACTCTTGGTCCGTTTCCCATGTCAAAATTTAATATTATCCTATTAAATTACTTGGTTACCATAAGTTGAATCAATTCTCATGAAACTCCTAAAACCCCATCACCTGAATCCAATGTTAGGTTGAACTAGAAAGTTACACTCCTGTATAAGTTAGAAACCATCCTTTTCTAGATATCTTCTACCTATTACTCTTTTTTTCATGAAGTAAAACTATAGTAAAATCTATTGGAAAAACATAATATGCCTCTTGTGACAAACATGAGATTCCTTATACATCATGCTTAAGATTACTCATGCAATGATCATGAGATGACCCCCTTAATTCATCACTAAATGACATTAAACTGAAGTATAAACATTGAAATTTGAATAGGATGCATATTTTAAAAAGAAAGATATTCCTTATGTTTCTATTGTAAGATTCATCGTGTAATAATCATAAAACGAACACCAAAAAACAATCATGGGATTCCATATTCGGTGTAATCCCAAAATATTTCCCTTAACCCATCATCATGTTGAAATTATCTCTTGACCTGACATGATGATGAAATTATGGATAGCTTAGTACATAATCCCCACACACCAAATCCATTAACATGATGTTAAACTACAATATTACCCCATGCAGTGGACATTGGATGCCCTCTTGACCTATCATGAGGATAAATAATAGGAAACTCAATGCACATTCCCCACTAACTACATCATTTCAGATGATGTTAAACTATTACCATGCCCCATTTAATGGACATGGGATTCCCTCTTTACCTAAAATGGGCAAGAAAAGATAGGAAAAACAATTCATAAGACCCACTCACCACATCCTTTCACATGATGTTAATCTGTAATCTTACCCGACGAAATGGAAATGGGATTCCATATTCACCTGGGATGTGGAATAAATTATGGGAACTTCAATGGATAATCCCCACACACCACATCAAGATACATGGTATAAAACTGCCTACATTTATGTCCTAGCAGTATAAGGTTAAAATGTGATCCAACATCCCCAGCACATGAAGTAAAATTATAGTCGTATCATATGTGATGAAGATAGGATGACCCATTTATGCTCATAATGGGATATTGTCCCTTACCCCTCCATGGTATATGATTCACCCATAGAGGTAATCTTATAAAAATGATCCCCACACCATCCCTTGAAGATCATCATTTCATAAAATGAGCATCCTTACCACATGATGTTATCCTCTATCGATCAGTCCTAGAAAACGAGCTTAAACTATGGCACTCGACTACACAGTTTTGATCCCTTTCTCTTAAATAGGGTATGCAGGATTCTTCAGGGAGGTTTAATCTAATGACCCAAGCTTGAAGTACATGAAAATTATAGTTATTTTTCAAAATACATAATAAATTACAAAAATATATGCCCAAAGACCATATAAGTTTAGTGTATTTGGAAACATTTCACATAATATCCTTTTTTGGTTAATGATCTTTAACATCTCCCATAAAGATATACCCCTTTTCTCCTATCTAAAACCTTTCTTTATATCCTATAGAAAAGAAAATATAAAAATGGTGATATTAAATGCTCAGTATCGGTAAACATTGAGAACATAAAACAAACCATAAACATAAGAACATAGAAAACATGAACATAAGGTTTAAAAATCAAAATATTGATTCTTGAAATAATTCTTGGAATTACGTAAGGCATGTATCATAAAGAAACATTAACCATGATATAATAGCATTGGCCTAAGATATGGAATTGTGGAAAAAATCACATAATATAATTTCTATAGTAGCCGAGGCATTGCTTGCAAGACCATCATAGTGGACAAATCCCATTACTGAATAGGGTATACATTCCATATCAGACATGTATTACTAAACTGGATTTACTTGTCATTCCAGTCGTGTATTACTGAATAAAATTTACCTTCTGTTCCATTCATGTCTTTCTCATGAGATATAAATCTTTACCCAATTAATTATAGGGAGAAATAGGTCCCACCCATCTCATAATGAAATCATTCTTACGTGTGCTACAAAAACATAAATCATTCATTATAGCATAACACATGAAATAAAATGGGTTTCATTAACAACATTCCATCATAACATAATCTATATAAAATAAATGTATTTCATTAAAATTATTACATCATAAAAATAATCAAATAAAAGTAAAAATAGGTATATAAACATAACCCTATGTCATCTTATATGGAAATTAATTTTGATAAAACACGTGAGCTTAATTATTGATGAAAATATCATTTCTTCTACAAAAAACATTTTCTTTTATAAAAAAGATGTGAAATTTTAAAAGAAAAGAATTAAGTTGAAAATAAACATGAACTTGTGTAGAGGAATCTTCATGTAAATAAGGCATTACAAAGATTTAATAATCTGTTCAGGTCATAAAAATTTACAAAAAAAAACATTCTTCTCGTACTCTTGTCGAAAAAGTCAAAAAGGACCTCATATGTAAAAATGAAAGAAATATTTCTTCCATACCGTTTAATAAAAATTAACAAATGGGTAAAATTTAATTTAAACAATAGTATAAAAATAAAAATAATATTATATATTTATGAAACATTGATGTGAATGGAAAATATAACCCAATAAATACTTATGTATAAAAAATCTCAGAAAATAATGAGATTGTGAAAATATCTGTTACGTTAAGTCGGATTTCTTCCGTATGTGTCTGAAACTCATGTATTGTGGATTTAAACATATTATTAACTTGTAACATAGCCATAATAATTTCTATTATATCATATATGATTCACTTATGTTTTTATATAACCCATTTATTTATCAATTCTGTGTGAAATTAACATTATTGGTAATTATCGTTTTATTTATTGTACGTGTTTTGAGTAGTTATTCTTGATCTTATTACATAGATAAATATATAATTACTTCTATAATGGAAAAAATGATTTATATATCATAAATATTCAACATATAAATATATATAATAGATAGATAGATGAAATTGAATACACCATTCATTAAGACAGTAGGTCGTACGTACGCATGAATGTGTTTTCTATTTCTTTATTGAATTGAATGGAAGATAATAAATGACACATATATATATATATACATAAATCCAGTAGCATTATTATGTCATATATTTCATTCTTATTTATTATATATACTTTATAATCAATCTTTAATGGTTAATGTGGAGAATGGATCTCATCACGTTGTGGAGACAGTAAGTTGTACATATGCACGAGTGATGATATCATTCCATTGATGGTTAAATTGTATGGAATTGGATGGTATATGAATTATATAGAATAATTATTATATTATATTAATTATTTAAATCCATTATACACATCAATATACCCATCCAAATAAATTATTGTTGAACAATAATTACGCCACGGCGTGGAGATGGTAACTGGTACGTATACACGCATGGTGATATTGTTATTCGTAGGATGGATAGAAGGAGGTATAAGGTTGTAACATAATTATAATAAAATCTCATAATGAATAAGATACTAGATTAATTACTTTATTGTAGAAACAAGATAACAAGATAAAGTAGAAGAAGAAAAGAATTTTGAAAGAGGTGATAAAACAATTACCTCTTTTTCGGGTATATCCTTTTGGTATGCACAAAAGGACTCCTTGATATTGCTTTCTTATCAAAGTGTGGCCTCTAGGATAAATCAAGGGAAGTTGGTAGGATATTGTTTAGTGTTTTTTCAAGCCAAAGGACTTTTGAGGTGTGATTAAAGGGGAAGGAGAGGTGCCCTTTTATAAGAGAGGGGAGGGGCACCTTTAGAATGTCTTGAAATATTAATTTTTTTATAAATTAATTTTTGGTTTATAATGCTACAAAACTCCTTTATTTCATATATATATATATATATATAAGATGTTTATGGGGTTTCAATCCTATCAACCAAGAAAATTTAGGCATGTTTTGATTTTATTTCAAACCTTATCATTTTGATTTATCTTTATTTAATCTATTTAATGTTATTTGTGGAAAAATATTCTAAAACTTAAATGGTTATAAATATTTACTTTTGTGTGGTAAATTTTCAATAATTGGATAACTTTTTAGATTTTATATCATAGAAATTTTAATTTGTAATTTATAAATTTTTTTCTGATTTTTGAATAATTTAATAATATGTTATTTTTATAAAATATCAATAGTAATAATTTTAACACTACTCATTAATTTTACTTCAAATAAAATCCACATAGAATATAAATTCTAAAAAAATACTAAAAACATTTATAACATGTCATAGTCACCTATAAAATTCTTATAGAATATTAATTAGTTCATATGATATTTATTTTAGTATTTTTAAAACCATTTATTTGACATTTCTATCAATAAAATAATTTCTATATCATTGTTGTGTCATCGGTAATGGTAATTATTTAATATATAACAATTATAAATAAATTCACATGATGTACATAATTTCATTAGATTTTTGGATACTATTTATTTTTTATTTTTTATCATGTTTAACACTATATTAAAATTAGTATACCTATGAGATATGTGAGAGTGACATGTTGTCCCCTTCTTTTGTTTTAAATATAATTACATCACTTTCATGGAAAAAGTCCATGAAAAAAATCAATTCCAACCCATTGGTGATATTGGGAAACTTTAATTCATCCAATATCATTTTTTAGCTATTAGAGTGATTTTTATTAACATTATCATATTGTTTGTTACCTTAATTTACATGATTTACATTTAACTGTGGTAAATAAAAATTACCAATGTTGTTTTTCATAATGTCTAAAAAATAAAAGTAACCTATTAAAGTTATTTGGACCTAATGATTCCGAATATGGAATCAATTTTCCATAATTCAAAACACATAATTGGAATAAATTAATTTAAAATAAATTCTCATTGTCAAAAACCAATAAGTGGGTTTTAATGAATTAAAAACTTATCAAAATATTATCATGTGTTTATGTCCAATTTAAATGTTAAATTAATTACAATGAACTACATTGGATTTAATGATGAAAAATAATTTAATTATACTTTAAAACTAATTAAAAAGATAAACTAACTATATAAATAAATTATATGAAAATGAATTTTTGAATTAAAATGTATTATTTTTGTAAATTCATTAAAATATGAATTTTATCAGAAAAATACCAAAATTTCAACAAAGTAAAATCTTGATGTCCCTCTTTCAAAGAAGAAATTTATTTTATCAAATATAATATATAAAATTGTTAAAACTATATTTTAAATTGGTGCGCCATCAAAAGGTGGAATAACATCAATTTTTTGAAAAATATTTCTTCTATCTCAAAAAATAAATTTGTTCTTATATCATGTATAGAGAATAAGTAAGATGAATGTCAATGTTTTATAAAATTTAAAATGTGGTTAATATTATTCATAAAATCTATTTTATATCCCAATAAATAAAAATATTTTAATAATGTATTGTTGTTTGGTAAAACTCAGTGTTGTGTACAACGCAAGATATCTAAGAAGGTCTCTCTTACGTGTAACGCAAGCCAAGTCAGTATTTCATGTATTGAAATCTTTCTTTTTGGTTGCATAAAAGATAATCTAAACTTAGTTCTATTATACTTTGAAAAAAATCTATACTCATTGTTGCCTGTATTCTATGCCAACTCAGTATTGCGTGTAACGTACGACAAGTCATTTTAGTGTGAAAGGAATGTTTAAATTAGTGCATTATAATATATGAAGTAAAATTTTAACTTATTTAAAAAAATGATCCATAAAAACTCATGGTGTTACATTTACCCCCCCCCCCCCTCTAAAATTTAATTCACCCTAAGAATTTACCAGGGTTATAAATGTTTTTCCACTTTAATTTATCATTCATATAAACCCACATCGTAAAAAAGAAATACTAAAAATTAATTTTCTAATTGAAATTTAGAAACATAAAGGTTACCCAAAGAAACTCATCAGTGGGTTTCCACATAAGATAACATAGTAGGAAAGTGAAAACATATATATGGATTATAAATCTAACCGTCATGTTATGATGGACAGTGATAGAGAACTAGGTTAGAGAAAGATAGCAACCAGAAAGCCATAAATATTTGAGGATTTTAGGGACCATATAACTCATCAAATAAGAAGGTACTTGGATAGAATTTATTGTTTCAATATCCTTCTAATAAAGTTGATTAATTTTGCATGAGAAGAAATACTTACCTGATTTAAATACAATCTCATCATTGATTTTTCCATGAACAATTTCCACCTAATCTATTATTCAATGAAATGATGTTGAGTTTTTCATTATTCAAGTGTTACTAAATCTTGTGATCCATAAATAGAATGATAACTCATTTCATCTGTATCAATAAAAAGGTTAACACAAATTATCATATACGCATATTCCCACCAATAGTGAGAGAATAAATTAATATAACAAACTTCAATATTATTTTAATTTATACTTTCCATAAATATATAACCTTACAATCCTTCCAAATATTGAAAATATAAAACATTATAAAGAGTTCAACTAAATTGTCCTAAATTTTATCCCCCATGTCACGAACCAGGCCGGGTCGCCATCCGACCCGGTGCCAAACCCGGCCCACGACATGACCCAAAGGGCGTTCCCGATCCCCACGGGCTGGCACAAGTTCCCGGGTATCGTATGTAACATGTGGGAACAATTTTACCTGAAATAGTGGACACAACACAACTGATAAGATAAAGAAATAGAAACTGAAAGTAGACAACCAAAAAGAGACTTAAATAGAAAACAAAAATTAGAGGTTTACAACCTGAACCCACAACCAAGATAAGATACAACAAAAGAAACTCAACTCAAACCTCCAACCAACCAGAGGGATGCATCATCCACACACCACAACACCAACCTGCACGAGAAGACCACCAACGACCAGAACCACCATCGCTGAGCACGATGTCACAACCTAGAAAGCAAGAGAAACAAAATCTACATACACCCAAGGGTGTATGTATTGTGTGAGCTAAAATCCAGTAGGATGCCGCCGAGAAAAATGTTACGCGCATAATTATTAAAAGACAAATACATTTTCAATTTAACAGAATAAAAAAAATAAGTGTATAAAGAATTTTAATGAAAACGTTTTTTAAGGGGAAACTTCTCTAAAAGGAAAACAACATAAATTAACTTACACACACACGCACACCCAGACACGCATGCACACACACAGATGCACGCACAGACATACACATACACACACACTTTTCTTAGTAACCCCAACGTCACACCGTGTGCCGACGGAGAGAAAAAAGTAGAGGAAGAGCACAATACATGAGAGACCCTAAAGATACTTGCGAGAAGTGAGACCCTAGAACCAGACGTCTCAGTGAACCGTATCACACATTCCTGTGGATGAGCCACTGGTAGGGAAACACCTCCTACCATATTGGTCTCGAGTCATCATCCAATATTTAGTTAGTATTTTTAGCGTCAATCCTGCTAAGTGAAATTGGGTCGAGGCCACTCCCATCTCACTAGCACGCTAGTCTAGTCCACCCACCTAGTACCCAAGCTTCCCGTTTATGCTCCAGTAATTCAAAGTTCATGTCAGATTTCACACTAATGCATAAAATCCAAACAGGGTATCTACGCACGCAAAATCACAATTACACACTCAACCCCTATTTTAAAACAATGCGCACACCAAAATTGTTTTCAAAACTCAATCTGCATAGGCTACATACTCAGTTAAATCATCTCCACAATTTAGAAGAAGACACTTACCATTAAACGACCGAGGAATTACACACATAAACACCATTTATAAATAAGACGTACACTAAAAAGTTTCAGAACTCCATCTTCATTTCTTACAAACCCAACTAAAACAATTTTCCATCCTTAATAACTATTTTCTAAAACACTTAAGATTTTAATAAACAAAGTTTTATGAGTAGAACAAGAATTTTCACACAAAAACAACCCAAAGCTATTTCATAACCAAACACACAGCATAATCTTATCAAAACATGATTTTCACTACAAAAGTCATTTAATTAAACATTTCACAATTTGTAAAATTAGAGCAGTAAAGCAATACATAATTTAACATGTCAAAAGTAGAATCTTATAAAACAATTTAAAATAATCACTTGGAATTACCCACTCAACTCAAACAAATACATATTTTATGACTCAACGCACCTGATGCCGTGTCAAAAACATAGTTCGCACCTCTTGGACAAAAATTAATAATCTAAGGGGACAAGTTAAAAATCACTAGCAAGGTTCTCAGCAGAAACACACACACAAGATAAACAATTTACTAAACAATTTTAATGTAATTCATACTTCAAAAAGAAAGGAAAAAAACTCTTCATTACTCGAATTTATTAAACAACATGCTAAACAAATTAATCTTGCAAACTAATTCATCAAATAATAACAAGATGTGGAACAACCTACCTCCGGTGTAGATCAGCTTCACAAAATTGATGCGCAAAGTCCACCGCACTTCAAATGCACCACAAAAATACAATTAATCCCTAAAAACATGAAATCAGATCAATTACACCATGAACGAACCAAAATCCAACCAAACTCTAACCAAAAAATTTACACAAAATTGCAAGAACCAATCGGTCCGATGAGAACGCACCAACGATGAGGGTACAAAAGTTTAGTCAAAGCTCCGAGGGGGCTGTCGGTGTGCTGGAGGAGGCTTCGGTTAGGGATTTGGCAACAAAGAAGCTGGTTGAGACAAGAGGGGGGGGGTGTTCGCTGGACGGAGCAGGGGGAGGCTGGTCGGAAGTGCGAAGGGGGTGTGTGGTGGTTGTGGCGGAGAAAGGAAGAGGGTGGCGGCCGGAATTTTTCAGAAAGGGGTCCGGTTACGAGGGTGTGGCGCGATCAGGGGTGGCGTGGGGTTCGTCGGACGAAAGGCTGGGTGTCCGGGAGAGTGCGTAGCACGAGTATCAGGAGGCCAGGGTGGCCGGGCATGGGAGCGGAGCAAGAGCAGGGGGGTCGAATTTTTCCGGAAGGAGGAGGTCACAGCTGGTGTAGTGAGGTGGCGTGGGCTCGCGACGGGTGCGACGGGGAGCTGGCGGGGAGTAGCTGGTAGGAGGCGGCCATGACGGGGAGCCGACGGCGGGGGGGAGCTGGCTGGGAGAGGGAGGAGGTTGACGACTAGGCTTAGAGGGGAGTGTGGGTGAGCCCATGACAGGAAGGGGTAGGATGGGGGAGAGTAAAAATGGGGGGGAGAAGAAAAGAATAGATAATAAAAAAGAATAAAATAAAAAGAAAAGTAAATAAAAATAAAGATATAGATAGAGGTAAAGTGAAAATAAAATAAAATGAAAATAAAAGAAAATAAATAAAAATGATATGAAATAAAATAAAATAAAACTGATAATAATAATAATAACCTAAATAAATTATTATCTTTAAAACTAACAATAATAATGATAATAATAACATCCCTCAAAATTAAAACAAACCATTAAGTTTCATCATGCTTCTCATTTACTTTTACTTCCATTTTATCCCTCTTTTAAATTTTATTTCTTTATTAATAACTCATTTATTTAATTGGTTGCACATCAAGAAAGCGTGCGAAGAACCGAGTGACGTCGTGCGGCGACCCAAGTGAAGTCACGCGGCTTTGACAGCGGCCAGCTGAACACCAAAAAGGCCAAAAAGTGTGTTTCAAAATAAAACTCAGAAATGTTATGTTCGGCCTCGACCCGAATTATCTGATTCCCAAAAAAAATAATAAAATAAATAATATATAAAAAAATGGGTGTGATAATTATCCCCACCATAAAGCTTTCCGTCCCCAGAAATCCACAACTATGGTTGAGACTCAAAGAAGAAGTTGTTACCCCACTCAAGTTCAAATAGGATCCCCAAAATCAACAAGAGAAAAGAGGCAAAAGCATCATGCTCAGAAAAAGTGACTCAAAGACAACTTCAGGAAATGCGTCGAAAGACATTCTGATATGTGTCGCCCACCCCAAAGAGCTAGAACACCTCCAGTTGACTAATCGAGGAAGGGAACTCTCGCACCCACGGAAACCAACTTCACAAGCTGAAACACCTCAAGCACTATTTAACTAAAACCAATCCATATTTAAAAATAGAAGAAAAATATCAACATGAGGAGGCCTGAGGGTCTCCCCACCATTAGGAAGTCACTAACGCTCAAAACGAGACTAGAAAACCGACATGGAGAGGTTCGAGCAGATTCCCCTCCATTAATAAAAAGTCCAGCACTGATTCATTCTAGAGACATTCGTGTGAGACCCAACGTGGGTCTCCCCACCATTAAGAACCTACCAACGCCCAAGGAAAGACTAGAAAACCAACATAGGGAGGTCCGGGCAGACTCCCCACCATTCAGGAAAGGCCAACACCGATTTATTCCAGAGACCTTTGTATGAGACTCATCGTGTGTCTCGCCGCTACTAGAACTAATAAAGGATATAGAACATTATAAAAATTCCTGATAGTGACCAAACACCCCACAAAAGGGGCGGGGAGGGAGGGGCCCGACTATCGGGGCGTCAAAAGCATGACCCACGATAAACCATCATTTCCACATTCATGGAGGAGCATTATTCAGATTTGAGACAGGTTTACTCAACAAACTCCCATAAGGACCAATAAAGCGATTGCATCCAATGAGACGCAACACCCAAGACTTTAAGGCAACGAGACGAACACGCCTCCACATGTTCGCGAAATCCTTGTGCAATAAGACGGCTCATTCGGAGCAGAGAAACCATAGAAACAATTTAAACTGCCTCTACTTTTAACATTGGTGAGAAATGTAAGGTTGGGTCCCGTACAATCCCGGGGTTCCTGAACACGCGCCAGCTTCACTCGGAGGCCTATGGCTGGAGCCCTGATGTTTGAAGCATCTCCTGCCTCATAGTCATCCATTGAAGACTCCTGAACAATGCTTCTCCTTTTGGTGTCACACGCAACCACACTGCAACCGAGACCACACTAGCAAACACAACACATTACAACATCTGATTGATCATACGCGGAACATTCGCCAACACCAAAGTTAAAATTGTGCATGCAAATCACCCTTGGTCACACTGAATGAGAACATGACACCTTAAATCATCACCTGAACATGACCGTTGATGTTGAGAGGAACATTACACTGAGAAGGACTTTAAACTGCGTCTTGAACAATACGTGATTCCTATAAACGACCATAGCAGCCTCATACGACTGGGTCTGCCAAACTAGTAGCCTAACACGAACCTTTATTTAAACTGACACACCAAAATCAGAGGTCTTTTAGAATGATAGACCGCACCAACAACTTAGGGTTTCTTCCAAACCATCGTTGACTATCAAAGGGACCTCATGCTGCAAGATGTCACCGAACATGACCCTTGCAGCTGATGTAAATACTACAAGCCCTTCAAGAAACTAGTCAACACTAAAAATTCTGAACCACCTTCAACTTTCCCTACTGGAATTTCTTTCACCGCTTCCAGGGGAACCTTTAGACACAACGATGTCAACTTCATACCCGACGAGTCAGACAACTCAAAAAGACCAAAACTCCCTTCAACTCCCCTCGCATTTGTCATTCTGCTGTGAGAGGATCCGCTTAACTGAAGTAAAAAAAGGAATAGACTTATCATTGTCACTAAAAAGGAAGAGTCCTTACGTTAGTCAACTGGAGGGTCGACCAGCAGCGAACCATCTATGGCCGCACATCATTCGCACATTAAATCTTTATTGGGGGCATACACTAGCCAAGAAAGAAAACCATGGACCCAACTGAACTGGTCCAATGGTCCGGACGTAGCACAAGTGAACACCAAACGCGCAAGGGAAACCACTGTAAGGGTTCCCCGACGCACTTTTCAAAAGAATTTACTAGCTACACACTTTCATACCAACATACAAATAAGAATTTAAACTCAATACACAAATCAGTCAAAAGGATTCTCGGCTCGAAATGCCTCATGTCCAACCTTCCAAAAATACAAGTACACACCACACCATCGCCGGTTATTTAAAAACACCAATTTTTTTTCCTTTAAGAAAACATTTTGAAAACAATCAAAGCCAGTGGGTTGCACAAATAGCAATGGTGTCCCATGGGCCTCGCACATACATGTTCTCGTGCCACACCGACACCCACCTCGTATCCATCCAGTCACTCATCTGCTCGTGCCATAAACCCTTTCTCTTTCCATATACACTCATTCATGTGGTTGCCCATGAGAACACCAAGGATCAAAACCAGACCTTTCCATTTTTCAAAACCAAAACATCCAACCCACACTTTTCAAACCTCACCCACCATTTCATTTTTTTTAAAGTGTTTCATTTGAAAACATTTTCCAAGACCAAAACATTTTTACTTAAAAACCAAATTCTCACGAATCCAAAAAAAGGAGACGAGAAATGATGCAAGTGAAAACTTGTGTCAGCGGGTGAGTGGAACGTATGGTTGGCGGCCATATGCCAGTCATGTCACTGCCACGGAGGGTATTCTTGGACAATGTCCCCGACTCCACATGGCTTTCCAGACCCTGCGAGCTCACTAGGACTACTGACCTTACCCCTTTTCGTTTCCCCTAGACAAGATTAATCGCAATGACCAAAAACTCGGACAAACCTCAACATATTTTGGTAACTTGAGTCCCACCACGAGGTGTGCTGGCTAGGCACCTTACTCGTAGCCAGGACGTCGAGTCCTGACAACCTTAACTCATATCTTCTGTGACTCTATCCCAAAAGATCACGACACAAGAGAGGAAACCTTGATCAGATACTATTTTGTCACGAACCAGGTTGGGTCGCCATCCGACCCAGCGCCGGACCCGGCCAGCGACATGACCCAAAGGGCGTTACCGATCCCCACGGGCTGGCACAAGTGCCCAGGTATAGTAAGTAAGAAGTGGGAACGATTTTACCCGAAATAGTGGACACAACACAACTTATAAGATAAGGAAATAGAAACTGAAAGTAGACAACCAAACAGGTCCTTAAATAGAAAACAAAAATCAGAGGTTTACAACCTGAACCCACAACCAAGACAAGCGACAACAAAATAAACTCAACTGAAAACTCCAAGAAACCAGAGGGACGCATCATCCGCACACCACAACACCAACCTGCATGAGAAGACCACCAACGACCAGAACCACCATTGCTGAGCATGATGTCACAACCTGGAAAGCAGAAGAAACAAAATCAACAAACACCCAAAGGTGTATGTAGGGTGTGAGCTAAAAGCCCGTAGGATTCCACCGAGAAAACATTTCCGTGCATAATTATTAAAAGGCAAATAAATTTTCAATTTAACAGAATAAAAATTAATAAGTGTTTAAAGAATTTTAATGAAAACGTTTTTTTAGGGGAAACTTCTCTAAATGGAGAAAAACATAAATTAACTTACACACACACGCACACCCACACACGCACACACACACACACAGACGCACACACAGACATACACACGCACACACACTTTTCTTAGTAAAACCAACGTCACACCATGTGCCGACAGTGAGCAGAAAGCAGAGGAAGAGCACAATACATGGGAGACCATAAAGATAATAGTGAGAAGTGGGACCCTAGAACCTCACGTCTCGGTGAACCGTATCACACATTCCCGTGCATGAGCCACTGGTAGGGAAACACCTCCTACCATATTGGTCTCCAGTCATCATCCAATATTTATTTAGTATTGTAAGCATCAATACTGATAAGTAAAACTGGGCCAAGGCCACTCCCGTATCACTAGCACGCTAGTCTAGTCCGCCCACCTAGTACCCAGGATTCCCGTTTGTGCTCTAGTAATTCAAAGATCATGTCAGATGTTACACTAATGCATAAAATCAAAAAAGGGTATCTATGCATGCAAAATCACAATTACACACTCAAACCCTCTTTTAAAATAATGTGCACACCAAAATTGTTTTCAAAACTCAATCTGTATAGTCTACATGCTCAGTTAAATCATCTGCACAATTAAGAAGAAGACTGTTATCATTAAACGACCGACCAATTACACACATAAACACCATTTAGAAATAAGACGCACACTAAAAAGTTTCAAAACTCAATCTTCATTTCTTACAAAACCAACTAAAACAATTTTCCATCCTTAACAACTATTTGCTAAAACACTTAAGATTTTAATAAACAAATTTTTAAGAGTAGAACATGAATTTTCACACAAAAACAACCCAAACCTCTTTCATAACCAAACACACAACATAATCTTATCAAAACATGATTTTCACCACAAAAGTCATCTAATTAAACATTTTAAAATTTGTAAAATTAGAGCAGTAAAGCACCACATAATTTAACAAGTCAAAATTAGAATCTTATAAAACAATTTAAAATAATCACTTGGAATTACCCAATGAACTCAAACAAAAACTTCTTTTATGACCCAACGCACCTGATGCTGTGTCAAAAACATAGTTCGCACCTCTTGAAAAAATATTAATAATCTAACTGGACAAGTTAAAAATCACCAACAAGGTTCTCATCAGAAACACACATACAAGACAAACAATTTACTAAACAATTTTAATGTAATTCATACTTCAAAACGAAAGGAAAAACAACTTCACATTACTCGAATTAATTAAAAAACATGCTAAACAAATTAATCTTTCAATCTAATTCATGAAATATTAACAAGACGCAGAACCACCTACCTCCAGTGTAGATCAACTTCACAAAATTGATGAGAAAAGTGCACCACACTACAAATGCACCGTAAAAAAACAATTAATCCCTAAAAACATGCAATTGGATCAATTACAGCATGAATGAACCAAACACCAACCAAACCCTAACCAAAAAAATTACCCAAAATTACAAGAACCACCCAGTCTGAGGAGAACGCACCAACGATGAGGGTACGGAAGGTTAGCCGAAGCTCTGAGGGGGCTGTCGGTGCGCTGGAGGAGGCTGCGGTTAGGGGTTTGGCAACAGAGAAGCTATCTGAGACAAGAGGGGGGGGGGTGTTCACTGGATGGAGCAGGGGCAGGCTGGACGAAAGAGCGAAGGGGGTGTGGGGTGGCTGTGGCAGAGGAAGGAAGAGGGTGGCGGCCAGAATATTCCGGAAAGGGGTCCGGTTGTGAGAGTGTGGCGCGAGCAGGGGTGGCGTGGGGTTCGTCGGACGGAAGGTTGGGGGTCCGAGCGAGTACGTAGCGTGAGTAGAAGGAGGCCAGGGAGGCGAGACAAGGGATCCGAAGCAAGAGTAGGGGCTTCAGGTTTCGCCGGAAGTAGGAGGTCACAGCTAGTTTAGGGAGGTGGTGCGGGCTCACGACGTGTGCGACGGGGAGCCGGCGGGGAGCAGCTGGGAGGAGGCGGCCGTGACGGGGAGCCAACGGTGGGGAGGAAGATGACCAGGAGAGGGAGGAGTGTGACAGATAGGGTTAGAGGGGAGGGGTTGAGCCCACGATGAGAAGGGGTAGGAGGGGGGAGAGGAAAAACGGGGGGGGGAGAAGAAAAAAAGAGTGAAAATAATGAATAAAATAAAAATAAAACTAAATAAAAATAAAGATAGAGATAGAGGTAAAGTGAAAATAAAAGAAAATGAAAATAAAAGAAAATGAAATAAAAATAAAATGAAATAAAATAAAATAAAACAGATAATAATAATAAAAACCTAAATAAATTATTATCTTTAAAACTAACAATAACAATGATAATAATAACATCCCTCAAAATTAAAACCAACCATTAAGTTTCATCACGATTCTTATTTACTTTTACTTCCATTTTAGCCCTCTTTTAAATTTTATTACTTTATTAATAACTCATTTATTTAATTGGTTTCACGTCAATAAAGCGTGCGGAGAACTGAGCGACGTCGTGCGGCGACCCAAGCGAAGTCGTGCGGCTTTGACAGCAGCCAGCTAAATACTGAAAAGGCCAAAAAGTGCGTTTCAAAATAAAACTCAGAAATTTTATGTTCGTCCTTGACCCGAATTATATGATTCCCAACAAAAATAATAAAATAAATAATATATATATATATATATATATAACGGGTGTGACACCCCATATATCATAAGGTAGTTCTTAGTTGTCACATTTCAAACATGTGAATATCATAATAATGTATTATCTTAGTGAAAACATGCATTCTATCAAAATTGACTCTTTGGACACATAAAAATACCAACAAATCTGTATACTCAAACCATGATATCAATTTGTCCTTATATCAGTAATTAGGTCATTAATACTATCAAACAACTCATTATCTCCTTATCTGATCATTATTCGCATATCATGTGTTTTCCAAAAATATATGAATAAATTTTCATGGTTATTGGTACCATTCAACATATACTTTAAAATACTTAAGTAAAAACAATTATGTAACAATCCTTGGATATTTATTTATTCTATAGTACCATAAACTTACTTATATAATGTTATTCATGATAAACGTGGAATCATTTCACTATATTCCTAAACCATTGGCCAAGATTCATCATATTATTCCTAATCAAAGATTTCATTTCATATATCATTTGTAGTCTCTTCATCATCAACAACATAAATTCTACCCATATAACCTTGATAATTCTCTTCATGATATTTTCCCTTAGGGCATCAATTTTCATAATTCCTATATATTCCAAATTTAATACATTTAACCATTGTTCATGTCTTAGGAATACCATTATCCTTTTGCATTGTGTTAACTAAACCTTTTCCTTTTCAATTACTGGCTTTGTGTTCTTCTTTTCCACACCCAAATCATCTTCCAGTTTTATTAAAACATTCTCCTTGATGCCTATTCCCAAATGATTCACATGATGAAAAATTCAACTTTCTTCCCTCTATGTTAAACATGAAACTCCATCATTCTCTTATTAGATGGGTTAAGAAACTCACCAGAGTTTAGATTATTGATCATATTAAGAGATTGTTGATTAGGCATAATAATGATGTTTTTCCTTCTAATTCCCATTTCATTTGCTTTCTCTTGAGGAATAGCATTCCATTGTCCATCATATTCTTTATTAAAATGAATCCCCCTATTTGTAGCCATTTTCTAAAACCCAAAAATAATAGTGTGAGAGGAAAAAATCATAATAGTAAATAATTATAATAAGGTGTACTTTAAATCTCCAATGTCTTAGGTATAATCCTAGGTTTTTATTGATCATGACTATAATTATAGGAAGGTAAACTATAGTTAGACATACCCTTTGGGACATCTCTAGAAACGACTTAGAAATATCTATTGGGATCTCACTAAAGTTTTTTCATCCTAGTTTCTAATGGTTAAATAAACCATCGCTGTGATAATAACTCTAATGACCCAAGCTTGACGTATGTGGAAATTAGTTTTCTTCTGTAGAATACTTAATAAATTACAAAAATATAAACCCAAAGAAAATATTATTTTAGTGTCTTTGGAAACCTAGAAAATAATCTTCTAACATGGTGAAAGATCTTCAACATCTCCCAAAATGATCTTCCCCATTTTTTTTCTATCTAAAACCATTATTTATATCTTGGGAAAATGAAATCATAAAAAGGGTTACCTCAAATGCTCAGTAAGGTTAAACATTTAGAACATAAAACAAACTATAAACATAAGAATATAAAATCATGAACATAAAGTATAAATATCAAAATCAGGAGTCTTGAAATAAATCTTGGCAATACATGAGGCATTGATCATAAAGGAACATTAACCATTATAAAATAGCATGGGCATAAAACATGGAATTATGGAAAACAAAAAACAACATAATATGATTTCCATAGTATCCAAGTCCTTGATTCTAAGACCGTCATTTTATATAAATTCTATTACTGAACCGAGTTTACTTGTCATTCCATGCATGTATTACTGAACCAGATTTACTTATTGTTCCATCCATGTATTATTGAACTCGATTTACTTGTCATTCCATTAATGTATATGTCATGATATATAAATCATTACCCAATTAATTAGAGGGAGATATAGGTCCCACCAGTCTCATAATTAAATTATTCTTACATATTCCACAAAAACATAAATCAGTCATCCTAGCATAACCCATGAAATAAAACGGGTAACATCATTCCATCATAACATAATCTATATAAAATAAATGGATTTCATAAAAATAATTCCATTATAAACACAATAAAATTAAATTAATAAAAGGTATAGAAATATAACCCTATGTCATTTTATATGGAAATTAATTTTGATGAAACACATGAGCTTAATTTTTGTGGAAAATATCCTTTCTTCTTTAAAATATGTTTTCTTTTCCCAAAATGCCATGAAATTTCAAAAGAAACGAATTTAGTTGAAAGTAAACTTAAAATATTGTCGTGTAAGCTTCATAGAAATAAGGAATTATGAAGACATAAAAATCCATTCATGCTGTATAAGTTTAAAAAACATTCATCTCATTCTCTTGAAGGAAAAATAAAAAAGTACCTCGTATGGAAAACAATGAAATATTCCTTCCATACAATTTAATAAATATTCAAAAATGGGTAAAATTGTCTATAAAAAATTTCATAAGAATAGAAATAATATTATATATTTATGAAACATGGATGAAGATGATAAATATAACCTAGTAAATACTTACATATAAACAATCTTGGAAAATAATGAGATTGTAAAATTATCCTTTACCTTAGGTCTGATTTCTTCTATATGTGACTGAAACTCATGTATAATGGGTTTAAACATATTATTAACTTATAAAATAACCATAATAATATCTATGATATCATATATGATTCACTTATGATTTTATATTACTCTTTTATTTATCAATTCAATGTTAAAGTAATGTTTTGGGTAATAATCGTTTTATTTATCATACGTGTTTTGAGTAGTTATTCTTGATCTTATTACATAGATCATGATTTACTTAAATAAATAATTTAAAAAATTATTTATATATCATAAATATTCAATATATATATATATAATAGATAGATAAATTAAGTGGAATACATCATTCATGTAGATGGAAGGCCATACGTATGCATGCACGTTGTTTCTGTTTCCTTGTTGAATTGAATGGAAGAAAGTAAATGAAATATATATATATACATAAAAATAGTATAATTATTATGGAATATATTTTATGATTATTTTTATATGTACTTTATAACCATTATTGAATAGTTAATGTGGAGAATAAATCTTATCACATCGTGGAGATAGTAAGTTGTACGTATGCATGAGCGATGATATCATTCCCTCAATGGTTAAATAGTATGGAATTAGATGTTATATGATTTTTAAAGAATAATTATTATGTTATATTAATTATTTACATATATTATACTCATCAATATACTTATCCATATTAAGGATTTTTTAATAACAATTACACCATGGTGTGAAGACGGTAAGTCATACGCACACACACATGATGATATTGTTATTTGTAGGATGGATAAATGAAGATATAATGTTTTCTGAAAATTATAATAACATATCATCATGTAGAAGATACTATATTTATTAATTAAATACTGAAACAATAGAAGAAGAGTAAGTAGAAGAAGAAGAAAAATTTGAATGAGGGGATAACAAATTACCTCTTTTCAGGTATCTCTTTTTGGTATACAAAAAAGAACTCTTTAATATGTATTTATTCCCAAAGAGTGTCCCATAAAAAGAATTTAGGGAAGTTGATATGCGATTTGGGTACAGTTTGGCTGATCCAAACAGCTATGGATGTGTGATTAATGGAGGAGAGGTTCCCATTTACAAGAGAGGGGAGGGGAACCTTTTTGAAGGTCTTGAAATATTAATTTATTATAAATTTATTTTCGAATTATAATTATTCAAAAATAATTTAATTAAAAGAAAAGATGATTATGAGTCTAAATCCTCTCAAACAATAAAATTTATACATTCTTTGATTTTGTTTTAACCCTTATCATTTTGATTTATCCTTATTTAATTAATTTAATTTTATTTGTGGTAATAATATTTTAAATATTAAATGGTTTTAAATATTTACTCATGTTTTTTCAATTGTCCATAATGGGATACTTTATGAAATTTTAGACCATTTAATTTTTACTTATTAATTTTTAAATATTTTTGGTATTTTTAAATAATTTAATAATTTTTTTTTATAAAATATCAAGTGTCAATTTTGACACTATTCATTTATTGAACTTTAAATAAAATCCACATAGAAGAAAAATTCGAACAAAAATATTTATTCCACTCTTAACAGGTTTTAATCACCTAGAAAATTAGTTTAAAATGTTAAGTATTTCATATGATATCTATTTTAATATTTTTTAAAACTATTTATTTTATATTTCTATCAATAAAATAATTTCGACATCACTGTTGTGTCATCATTAATGGTAATTATTTAATATCAAAAAATTCAAAATAAATTAAAATGATATATATAATTTAATTAATTTTATTTAGAATAATTATGTTTGAAGTTTTATTATTTTTATCACTATATTAAAATTATTGTACATATATGGTATTTGAGAGTGACATGTTATCACCTTCTTTTGTTTTAAATATAATTATATCACTTCTATGGAAAACGTCTATTAAATAAATCAATTCAGACCCATGGGTGATATTGGTCGACTTTAATTCATCTCATTGGATTTTGGATAGTGTTAGGGTAATTTTATAATCTTTATCATATTGTTTGTTACCCGAATTCACCTAATTTTCCTTTAACTATGGTAAATAAAATTTACAAAAGTTACTATTCATAATGTCAAAAAACAAGAAGTAACCTATTAACATCAGTTAGACCCACTAATTCCATATATGGAATCCATATTTCATAATTAAATTCATATAATTTTTAGAAATTAACTTAATATAAATTCACATTGTCAAAAACCAAAAAATGGGATTTTAAGATGTAAAAAACTTATCAAAAGATTATCATGTGTTTATGTCCAATTTATATGTAAAATTACTTCCAATGGCTAAAATTGGATAAATTATAAAAAGATAATTCAATTAATCTTTAAAAATAATTAAAAAATAATCTAACTATATGAATAAATTAGATGAAGATGAAGTTTAGAATTAAAATGCAGTATTTTTTATTATTCATTAAAATGTGAATTTTATCATAAAAATACCAAAATTTCAATCAAGTAAACTTTTGATGTCCCTAATCCAAATAAGACATTTATTTTTTCATGTATAATATATAAAAGTGTTAAAACCCATATTTAATATTGGTGTTCCATCAAAAGGCGGAAAACGACATTTTTTAAAAAATACTTCTTTTATCCAAAAAAATTATTTTGTTCTTATATCATGTCTATAAAATAAGTAAGTTTAATGTTAATGTTTTACAATATTCAAAATTTAGTTAATACTATTTATAATATCTACTTTATAAACCATTAAATAATAATAATTTATTAATGAATCATTGTATAGTAAAACTCGGTATTGTGTACAACGCAAGCTATCGAAGAAGGTATCTCTTGTGTGAAATGCATGCCAAGTTAGTGCTGTGTGTAGTGAAATATTCCTTTAGTGTTGCATAGAAAATAATCATAACTTAGTTCTTTTATACATTGAATAAAATCTATTCTCAGTGTTAAGGGTATCGTATGCCAACTTGGTGTTGCGTGTTATATAAAAAAAGTTATTTTAGTGTGAAAGGAATGTTTAACTTAGTGCATTGCAAGATATGAATGAAAATTTTAATTTATTTGAAAAAAATGATCCATAAAAACTCAGGGAGTTACATTATACTCCCTTAAAATTAATTTCACCACCGAGTGTCAAGGGAATGTAAAGTCATAGTGGAATGGATGTTTTACATTTTAAGGATTATTTATGGGGATATTTCATCAGTATTGGTAAAGGTTTAAGATTCATTCATTATAATTTTATTATTTTATCTTATTAATAAAATATAAATAAAAAAAATAAAAAAAATGGGTTTTGACTAGGGAACATCAAAAATCACCATTACCAAACTGATGATTTTTATCATATTGGTTTAGGTCGTGGATATGAGATTTTTTCCGAGCAGAACTTTTATAAAAGTTAAAAAAAATTCAAAATATTATTCGGAAAGTGGAAAAAAATTTAATTTTTTTATAAACATGACTTTGTGAGTCATTAATTATTCTTTCATTTATTACCACCTTAATTTATGTTTTGGGAAGTGGGAGTTGTCACTTTTAATGGGATCTTTTCATTACACTTTTATTTTGATATCATGCATGAAGTGTTTGAGATAATCCTCCTCTATAAGACCTAAAATCTTAAACATCAATCCTAAAAAACCATATTCCATGGATTCATTAGAATATTAATTGCAAATTTCTCATTATTTCATGTGATTCCTATCTTTACAAAGTGGATAGAATGGATACTTTTCAATATTTCTGAAAAGAGCATGTACTGTTGGTATGTGAATAACTCTACTCAAATTAGTATCCTAAATGATGAGAGATATGATTTTAATGTGAGGTAAATCATGAATTCTAATGTATAATATTAAAAAATTAAGAATATTTAGTGAAATAAAGAAAAAGATCTATCATTTTTAATTGGAAGAATTAATATATTTGGATTGATTATCTCATTGAAAAATGTGATGTTTAGTTAAGGTTTAATGTGGTACATGAAGGTTTGGTTCAACATTGATAATAATTTTTTTATTGACATGAAATTTAAATATTGGTTTCATGGGTGCCCCTTGGGATTTAATTATGAGATTAAATTCTTATGAATAGGAATAGATCATGTGTGGTGGTATTTTATGCACATAATTTCATGAATTATTTTATCATTTTTATAAGAAATTTTAATATTTTTAATCATTTACCCCGTGAATTAATTACTTTATTTAAATATTGGGGATTTTAATTTGAATAATATATTTGTAATAAAAGAGGTGGAATGTTTTAACATTTGATTTTGAAAAAATAATTTTTTGAATGTTTTGGTTTACAATTACACATCGCCTAAGGGCAGCGTAATGGATAATTCTCTTTACCATTACGTGGGAGAAATTTAATGCATTATATAAGGGTAATCATCCAATATCCATCATTGTGTAAAGGTATTGAAGGAACATCCTATGGGTACTTCAGGCTGCATAAGAGTACAACATTTGCAAAGTAAGGGTAACAACATGCTATATAAATATAAGAACATGATATGAAATGGCATCTAAGAAATTTCCACCACTATTTAATGGTAGTTCAAATGCTTTGTAAAGGTAAACCAGTACTACATAAGTTTAAGTGATCTATTTCAATGTTTGTGTAAAGTTAATCATAATACAACATAAATTTATCTTGGATTTCCAATTTCTAGATAAAGGTAGTCATAATTTTTCACATTCTAGGTAATGGTAATAATTTCTTTTCATAAGGTATATAATGGTCAATGAACGTTGTGTAAGGGTACCTTAGGAAACGTAAGGGTAACCTTGTGTTTCCAAGATCTATGTAAAGGTTTTATAGATATTTCAAATGTTATTTAAGGGTTAATAATTAATATTATAGGTTATGTGAGGGTATTCAGAACCACCAATAGATGGTATGACCTCCATTTATTGATCTCAAGATTCAGATAAATTGCTATTATTGAATCCTCAGATCACCAGGGTTGACCATTTAATATTGAATTAATCCCCTATGAGAATGATTCAATGAAGAAGAATCCATTTTTGATAACAAGGTCATTCTACCTTCACTGTGCATTCATGCTACCATCAGGATGAGAAATTGTTTCCTACTGCTATTTCCAGAGCATGCTACTGCCAGTGAAATATGTACTACCACTTAAGATATTATTTCCTGTTAATTATACCTCTATCCATATTACTATAACCACCATATTTTTTTACCACCATCTTGATTCCACCATCATCTGTTACTACCACTATTTTTTACCACTATCACTCGCTACCAAATTCAAGTTCAAGTAGAGGAATAAGTTAAGTTGATACACTTCATTCCATGAACTCATGAGCTAGGGTTTGTAAAAATAGGAAGAATCTTGGACTGAGATACCCACTCCCATTATTGAGGCCATGTGGAAATTAAATTTATTTTAAAATTATGATGAATAATGAAATGATAAATGGCTAATGATTAAAGATACAAAGATATTGAATTAAATACCACATATACACTATATTCGACAATCAGATGATAATTATAAATGAGATTAGAGGCTTGGGTAACAATAAAGAAACATTTACCCTAGAGATAAAAAATGATATAAATAAATAATTAATATTGGCTAATACATTTTCTATAATCATTAGGGGTGATATACCACTCTAAATTGTCTTTCAGCCGGGGAATTAGGTATCTATTGTTTGATTTTATTATATATATTATTTTTCATCCAATTTGTATCATCTGCATACTTTTATTAAATTGAATATTTCATTATCTCTATCTTGATTTCTCACCCTACCTCTATTTATTTAAATTGTGATATCTTACTCTCTAAATGGAGATTGATTGACCCAAGGCTTGGCCTTGGATGAGGTATGGGTTGTTACTAAATTATTATCTTCAGAAATTTATAATTTAATTCTATTTTGATGAATGATAGATAATTGTACATGTGGGGTGATTATACACCATGTAATGGCTCTCAAATTCATCTCTATTTTATAATTTAGAACTTTTATATCCCTTCTATGGATTAAATTTTATATATGATGGGGTCAATTTTATCCAATGGATGAAATAACTTATGATTGATATGGGTCTACAATATTTCATTCTCTCGATTGAAGTGTGTCATTAACCATTATTACAGGAGGAGGTGAAGTTAGGTGTACCAAATAATTATCTTAGATGTGAGGAATTTCAAAAATCAATAATTAAAAATATAGTAATTCCGGAATGAAATATCATAAATTAATTATAAAATAAAATAATGGAAAATGAGGAAACCCAAGTAACCAAACCCTAGGACCATGACCTTTATTTCTTAAATTCTTTTTTTTCATCTACATGATATTTTAGGGTTTTAATTATCTTTTTCTTTATCTCATATTTTATATTTGTTTTAAAAATATATAAAATACCAAAAATAAAAAACAAGTGATTTAGGATTAGTAAGTGAATCACTGTGATGCTCTTTAAGTGAGATGACCCTAGTTAACCATTATGTTTCACATCAAAAAAGTTAATAGATTTTATACCACCATATGATAGGTGTGTCTATAACCTTTTTATGTTATCAATTTTTTCAAAAGTATCCATTTTTTGGGTTGATTCTAAATATTTTTTTTTCTATAGATATAAGTATTAATATAGATATATCAATATAATATCTATTATATATATAACAAACTTTCTTCACTTATAAATTATCTTCTTAAAAGGGTTTTTCCTTGGGAATTTTTTTTATAACACATAAAATTTATATTCCTTCTTTATAATTATAGATAGATTTTTGTACCATTATAAGAAGTTTCTATCATTTAACTTTTACTTTTCAAACATTGATCTCAAATCATTTTTTATGATGATGATTCCATTAATTTGTAATAGAATATTTCATTATATGAGTTTTATATTTTACATTAGTCTAATAAAGACATTAATTATATGTGATCCCCGTAAAATGATAACTCATTTTAAAATCCATCATAACCATTAGTGGGCCAGGATCAATATTTTACTAAGCTTTGGGTCACTATATCACTTCTCAAAACACATAGCTATTTAGGTAGTTCATCATGTTAATCATGTCTTATAAGACTCTTTGATAGCTGAGTTTGACTCTTTTCTAAACACATTATATTGATAAACTCAAATGTATTACTCTAGTAACATATTCCTATTGGGGTCTCCATATAAATGTATCCCAAATAAAATTGGAACAATAGTTAAATGATATCATTGTATCACCCATTGTGTTTTCCATTGACAAGATAAACATGGGGCACCAAACATTAACAAGACTTTTATGGTGAAATGATCAAGGTCTCATAGGTGTTCACTTTATAAGTAATCTAACACTTACAATTTTTTTAATTGGGGTTTAATCTCACCATCTTACCTCATGTTGAATGATATAAAAGTATTTATGATTCTAGGGATTTATTTTGTAATCCCTATTAATTTCATAAAATAAATATGTCCAAACCCTATTGATGTGTAACTCTTTACATAACCTATATCTTGTGTTTCGAACTAGAATTAAAATCCAACTGAATTTATATATAACCAAACACATCACATGCATAAGGTAAATTAAATCATTTAATGTAAGGTTTAAGAATAATGTATAATCAATAATACATACAATATTAATCTTGGATCAATAGATATTCATCTCCCACATTTCTATACATGGAATAAGACTCCATTTCAATGAGCAGCCCAACTCAAATTCTATTTACATATGATTACATTACTCAAGATAGATATTAATTCCTTCATGAATCTAATAACTAATATGTATCAACTATAATAAAACATTAAATTCACTCTCATTACCTGTTATAAGATAAAATAAAGGTTTAATAAAACTAAATAAATTAATATACCTAGTCTTTAACTCTATATATGCATATATCTAATTTTATAGAAGTAGTTTAACTCTTTAAACTAAAGAAAAAAAACCATCATAATATAAAAAATTTATATCCATGAATAAATTAATGAATAATACTTAATAAATGAATAGTTCATATATTTATAAATTAGACAAATTATTTATGTACAATTCATAAATTATACATTTATAAACACTTTATAATTTAGTCATGCATTATGTGTAAATAACCGGACTAGGTCAAGCCAACTCGTATCATAATCCTACTTTCTATAAATATTTAAGTACATTCTAGTTCACCAATTGAAGGTGAGAACGATTAAGGTTATCAAATAAAACAATTTGGAATGATTTCACCATTATATTCATAAATCCCAATATGGAATCCCCAGAACAATACCATATGAGGTATCAATAACTTTGATTCCCAAGAACATGAATAAATAGTTGATTGTAATAATGAAATAATCAAGAATATTATAACACAAAAAAACAATAACTAAATATGTGAAATCACTTTATAACTAAAATTAAAGGAGTGAAACTATACATATACATGATAATCTGAATTAATTAATTGTTAGTACATTCATTAAATGAACTTCCCCAAAATCTAATTCCATCAGATCCCCAAAACACTCTATATGAGACACTTCATGTGACTCATGGTAAGTACAAACCATCACTAATAAATAAAATATATCCATTAAGAATATCCACTCTGAGTTTTGACACCTTTACCTTTACCTGTGTCAGACATAAATAAGTCTGCATACACCCAATGGATTCTTGTAAGGTGTGATGAAAATCCCAGTCAGATACTACTATGAATCTATATAATTTTTTCATATTGAAATCCACTGGTACTACTTTGAAATTTAAATTTTTAAATAATCATTTTTTATGAAAATACCTTCTTTTTTATTTTTTAAAGTAGTAAGGTAGAAATCATTACAGATCATTTTGGTTTATGAAAAAAAAATCCAAGATTCATAGGAATCCTATAAATGGAAAATATAAAACATAACCAAAAAAATATATCATAATCATCATAAAATAATTAAAATAAGAGTAATATATTGTTTCAATATAAGTAAAGTAACATCTAGATAATACATCACATGGGATCTAACCTTTGGGATACTAGTATAAAATAAACATGTAATCATGGAACTTACTCCTAGAATACTGGGTGAAAATATGTGAATCTTGATAGAAACCCAATCTCTTCTTTCCCTCATGGCCTTCCTGGGTAGAATTCCCCCAATAAGTTTAATAATATCAAATATGGGAACTATCTAGTGTAATAATATCAACTATTGTACCACTTATCGAAACTACCAAAAATGCATACCCAAGGTTATCATGTGTAACATCCCAGGTAAATAAAGAATAATACATTTTCATATTTATTAATATTTTTGGATTAAATATTAATTTTACTTTAAAGGGGTTTCTATGTTTGATGGTATACCTGACACACAACAACGGGTTTCTTTGAAATCTTACGTCGCACAAAAATAATATAATAATATTATTTTAAATAATAGTTAACGCCTAGACGTTGTATTGGTGGGAATTAATAAAAATAACTAAAATATGACTATATATGTTTGTAAAATGTTTTTACATTTATCCAATAAAAGATAAATGCTTAAAATAAGAAATGAATTCAATTTTAGGCATAGATACTATAATATTCACTAAAAGGTCGATTCATCACTTTTTGATGGGGAAACCTCTTTAAATAATAGTTTTTGTCACACTTATACATTCTATTAGACCAAATAAAATACTTCTTTAGAATCGGGACATCAAAATTTACTTTGTGTATGTTTTTATTATTTTTTCAATGAAGTGCATTTTTAATGAATAAGTGAAAAATGTTGTATTTTAATTCAAAACCTCATTTTAATATAATTTATTTATATTGATAGATTATCTTTTTAATAGGTTTTAATGTAAAATTAGAATAAATTTTTACCATTTAATCCAATGGTGGAATTTGGAATTAATTTCACTTTGAGATTGGACTTAAACAAGTGTCAATCTTTTGATAGATATTGTTTCTTAAAAACACGCTATTTGTTTTTACAATTGGAATTAATTAATAATTTAATTAATGAAACTTATATGTTTTTAATTTTTTAAAATAGAAATCATTTTTAAATTTGGAATATCAAATATATCTAAGGGTGAATTTTTGATATTTTTCTAAAAAACTTCAATTTTTGATGAATAGTGAAACCGCTAAGTGGTAGTTAAAAACTTGATTTTCTGTTTAAAAAAAACTTTACCACATATATGAATTAAATTTCAAAAATACAACATACATGGTTGTCATTGGTAGGTAAAATGTGGTTCAATGGGATGAAAATAATTTTTTGGTGATTAGTAACTTTTAGGTTTTATTAATAGCGATTAAAGGTAATTAGTGTAATTTAAGGTAAAAATAATGTTATAATAATATGAAATCACCTTAACACATGTCCTAAAATTATTTGATGAGTCATGGCCGACCAGTACAATCCATGGGACGATTTTTGGGACCCCATAGATCCACTTGGGTAAGATAATGATATTAATACCTTTTATTTAAAGTAAAAATAAAAATGTCATAAACATTTAATATTTTACTAAAACAATTTTTACATGGGTTATATAATTGATATATTTGACTATAAATATTCATTAGAAAGATAAAACGATTTACTAAAACATGTTAATATTTTTATAAATTTCAGACATAAAATAAATAAAATTATTTATGACACAATGGTGATGCAGTGTTTACGTCATTAATGAATGATTTAAATAAATAAGAACATAATGTTTAAAATAATATACAAAACTTGTCCAATTCTTATTGGGTGATTTTATTTCAAACATGGGCCACATTATCTTCTACTTTAATAATTTTTGGACCTTTACAAACCTAAAATCATTATATAATAAAATAATAGTTTCATGCTTTCCAAAAGATCCCCTCCTCTCCCTTATAAAAATACCCCACTTCCTACCCATTTATCACACTTATTAAGCACTTTGTCTCGTACAACATATACTAAAATAAGCTCACAAGATCCCTCTTTTCATCTTAGAAGCCTTACCTTAGGCAGAATGCTCTTCGAGAAACCCTTTTGGTTCAAACCAAGGGGAGTTACCAAATTTAAAGGTAAGGTCTTCTCTTATATTCTTTTGTTTTATTTTGCTTATGCAACCCCATAAACACTTTTTATTCCTTTATTTTATAACAAAACAAGTATATGCATTATACTAGGATGTTTTTATGAGAATTATTCGACCTACACTCACACACACCTTCATCTAATGGGTGAAGAACATATTGTTTTTGTGGACGGCGAACTACTGCCTCATGAAACGATGATTGTTCAAATATCTCCTACCACCTCTCATGGTGGACATTAATATGTCACTGTATTCATATATGATATATATTATGTTTATTTTTTCCTTATGATTTTTTATTTTTCTTTTATGGCATACCTTTATGGTTTCAATAAGTGATAAACACAATAATTTCATTTTAGGAAGTGCGGACTACCGACCCCTCAAAGTGATTTGAATCCTTAATGCCATATGTGGGACATATGAAGGATGGAGTTAATAATATTATAAATGATATTATACTGCAATTATAATGTACCTATATATCATAATGTTTTCATTCCATTAAATGCGAAATATAAATGAATGTAGTGTTCAAGCATACGTACGACTTACCATCACCATGAACGGTGCATTTCATTTATTTCCTCTAAATGATATGTAATATTATAAATGAATGTATATACTGGATATATTTGATATATATGATTTCTACATTATTAATATAATTTTTGAGATAATGGATATTTCACCACATGAACAACTTAAAATTATAATAATTTTATTTTTGAATCAAGTACCAAATATCGAAAAAACGACCGTTATTAACTTAAATGATTACATAATGTTTGTAACATGCTAATAAGTGATATAAAAGGAACAATAAATTGAAAAGGGTTATTAAGAAAGTAGAAATTGACACCAGGTTATTATTTCGAAGATTAAAGAGCGATCGATTCAAGTCGGACACGAGGTAAGGGACTTCGTCTCAATCTCCTTTCATTGAGGCATATTTTTTTAATACAATACATTATATTATAAGCTGTATAAACACCTTTGAATTTTCATTTCTCCCAAAGGGAATCTTTTTCTACGAAGTGTTTTAATAAATGACAAAAAGGAATGTTTCATTTAACGTAAGCGGTGACAAAGTCCTTTTCGCAGCCGTGAGTATTATATGATCTTTGGCTTCCTCAAAAAGCTGTAATGTTTTTAAAAGAAAATAAATACCATATAGTCTTTTATGTATTTTGGTATTGAAAATGGTTTTGATAATGGATTTTTTATGTCAATATATTTAAGTGATATATTGTGATTAAAATGTGGAAATGTTTTCTTTCCTTTATACTTGTTTTATGCCTTAGGATTTTATAATGGTACTTGGACATTTGACGGGTAGTTACGTGATAAACCAAATGACGGGTGGTGTCGTGACTACCAGGATGGGTGGTTATGTTATAACCTCCAATTCATTGGTTATGGAAGCCGGCCATATGGCCATTCCATTTAGTGATATGTGTAGAATTCGACCGTAGGCTTATTCCATTTAAGTATTTTTATGTACCAAGTGACCTTTATATGTTATGTGTTCTTTATATGGGTTTTATGGTAATATTATTGTTACAAAAGGGTAATAAATTATCTTTTATTTAGGGAAGATTATTTACTACGTCATAAAGGTGAAAAGTATTACTTGTGTTAATGTATTCATGGTTTACATGTTGTTTTGAACAACTAACAGTTTTCCTTCATTGTGTATCCCTTAATGAGATTTTTATGCTCACCCCAAGTTTTTTATATGTTTTTCATAGGACATAATGTGGAATAGGGTCAAGTATGGGATCAAGGAAAAGTCATGTTGTCTTAAACATGGAACTAGACATGACACTTTGTTCAAGAGATCCTGTTTTGTAAAAAAAATGGAAACTGTGTAGAAGTTTCTACTTTGTAATATTTTGAGGTGTAATAGTTATATCCTAATTCTATAAAACTCTAAACCTGAAAAGTTCCTCAATGTGAGCTATTCATTTAATTCGAAATTAAGTAATGTTTTAAGGTTTGGTCCTTATAGTTGGTATCAGAGGAGGAACTCGGCCTTAAGTGGGGTGCACTACCTAGGTTAAGATGTAGGGCCCGCAACGAGGGTGTTGTGCTCTAATGGAGGGGGGTGACTGTAACATCCCCAAATGATAAATTTTGAAATGACTAAATGATATGACTCATGTCAACAATGTGCACCTTCCTTTTCAAGAGCCTTCCTGATTAGAACTCCAAATTTAAACGTGTTTGGTCTGGAGTAGTGATTAGGATGGGTGACCTTCGGGGACATTCCCCAGGGTGTGTGTGAGTGAGGGAAAAGAACACTGGAAAGGACATGTGTTGGCCTATGGGGACTCTCATTAGTCAGATGACCCATTCAGGCACATTGGTGGACCCTGGGGTGGGCCTCATGTGTCTGTAGGGCAACTGGTGGTACCTGGTGGGCCAGGACCCGATGGCCATGTTAAGGCGGGGTGGTTATGCAGTCACCAGGACCCAGTTGCCACATTTGGTATCAGAAGACGGTTTAGACAATTTTAGGAGTTAGAACATTGTTAAATTCTTGTCCATAAATTAATTTATGGTACGATTGAAATGATATAGAGTTTAAAGATTACCATGTTGCTTTGCCTACGACATTTATATGTTCATAATGGTTTTCCATAGAGGAAATATGGCAGATATGTTGGGACGACATCAGGAGGAAGAAAACCTTCCAAATCATCAACCTGAGGTGGTCGGAATCGGAACTGAACAGTTTGTTGCAGTGATGGCACAATTGACTCAGGCTATAAAGGGTGGTGGTATCCATGCACGAGAGCATCCAGATCAACCGCAGAGGAACATGTCAGTGGTGGAACATTTCATAAGGCAACATCCCCCATGATTCAGCGGATCATCTGACCTTGTGCTAGAAGAAGGGTGTATTAAAGCACTAGATAATATTTTTGATGTCATGGGGTGTTCATAACATCAAAAGGTTAGTCTCTATGTTTACCGTTTTCAAGGTGAAGGTGATCAGTAGTGGTCGATGGAGAAAAATATCGGGGATAGTGAGGAGATTGATGATATTTACTAGGATGAATTCAAAGGTACTTTTCTTTAGAAATATTTTCCTAAGGTGGTTCGTCTTAGGATGGAAAAACAATTCCTAGAATTGAGGTAGGAGGATGACTCAGTGGCTGCTTATGAAGAAACTTTTACTCGACTGGCAAGGTATGCTCCAAATTTCATATGAGATCTTGATAGTAAAATCAACCATTTTTACTCAAGGTTAAAGCCAAATTATCGAAGGGATTTAGCTTCTTGTGAGTTCAAAAGTAATGAAAAACTTGTTCGATGTGCAGAGAAGGTGGAAATGGAGTTTGCCGATGATTAGGTGTTCTTTGAAAAACAACAGAATAAGAGGCCCAGTTGGCAGGCAAAGGGAAAGAATTCATCAAAGAAGCTAGAAGGTAAAAAACCAAATATCCAACCTATGAGAAGTGTGGTAAAATTCATCCTGGATAATGTTTATCCAAGTATGGAAAGTGCTTTCGGTGTGGTAAGTCTAGTCATATTCCTCGTAATTGTAAAAAAAGATGATCAAGCAGGAAATGAAAAGCCAGCGGTAAGATGTTTTAAGTGTAATGAAATGGGTCATTATGGAAATGAGTGTCTAATGAAAAACACAACTGAGGAAAAACAACCAGACTACAAGCATAAAGGGGTGGTCAAATCCTTTGCAACTACTTCAGAAGATGTTGGGCCATCGAATGAAGTTGTATCAGGTACATTGTTTGTTTGTTCAGATTATGCCAGTGTGTTGTTTGATTCAGGGTCTACACATTCTTTCATTTCTGAGAAGTTTTCTAGTAAATTGTTAATTCCATCTCAAGATATGAATCATGAACGTATGGTAAAAACACCCGAAGTAAACGTTCAGACAAAAAGAAATTGTAAGAACCTTACCTTCCTTGTGTGCATAAAGAATCTACCAGCAAACCTTACTGTTTTGCCTCTAGTAGAGTTTGATGTTATTTTGGGTATGGATTGGATTTCTGTTTATCAGGCTAAGATTGAATGCATAGCTAAAGTGGTTTCTTTTCAGAAAAAATTTCAGTTTGTGTACAAGAATGAACCCTTGATTTTGATAACAAATCTGGAAGATGAGAAACAAATAAAAGATGGAAATGAATGTTACCTTACCCATATTTTTGAAAACAAAGGAACTGTTTAGATTAATGATGTGCCAGTGGAAATGAGTATCTTGATGTTTTTACTGATGAGTTTCATGGTATTATTCATGATCAGGTAGTTGAATTTACTGTTGACTTAGTTCTTGATTCTAATCCAATTTCAAAACCCCCTTATCGAATGGCTCAAGCTGAACTTTTAATGTTAAAGAAGAAATTGTAGGAGTTATTAGATAAAGGTTTCATTCAACCTCGCACATCACCATGGGGTTCTCCTGTCTTGTTTGTTAAAAAGAAAGATGGTTCAATGAGTCTTTTCATTGATTATAGAGCATTGAATAACATCGCTGTTAAGAATAAGTATCATTTTCCTCATATCGATGATTTGTTTGATCAGCTCCAGGGATCTCAGTATTTTTCAGACATTGACCTGAGATCAGGGTACCATAAGTTGAAAGTAAAATAGGTAGACGTTCCGAAGACTATGTTTCGTACTAGATATGGCCATTATGAATTTTTTTTATGCCTTTTGGGTTAACAAATGCACCTGCTGTATTCATGGATCTAATGAATAGAATTTTCCATGAGTTCTTAGATATGTTTGCGGTTGTGTTCATTGATTATATTTTGGTGTTTTCTAAAAGTAAAGAGGAGCATGAAAGTCATTTAAGGGTTATCTTACAAACCATAAAAGAAATGAATCTATATGGAAAATTCAGAAAGTGTGAGTTTTGGTTACAACAAATTTCTTTTCTTGGTCACATTGTTTCAAAAAAATGGTATAATTATTGATCCTGCTAAAATAAAAGTTGTTGAAGAATGGAAAAGGCACACAAATATATCTGAGATCCATAGTTTTATTATTTTGGTAGGTTATTACCGGAGGATTTTTGGAAAAATCTCACGGTTATCTAGTCCAATGGCTATGTTAACTCGAAAAGGTGTTAAGTTCATCTGGACAAAATAATGTGATGATTGTTTTCAGGAATTGAAAAGAAGATTTCTGAATGCTACAGTTTTGGCATGTCCTTCCAGAAATGGTGAGTTTGTTATCTACAGTGATGATTTGTTGATGGGACATGGGTGTGTCCTTATGCAGAATGATCCGGTAATTACTTATGCTTCAAATCAGTCGAAAACTATTGAGTTAAATTACCCTACACATGATTTGGAATTAGCTGCTGTTGTTTTTGCACTAATAATTTGGAGGCATAATTTGTATGGAGGAAAGTGTGAAATATATACTGATCATAAATTTTTAAAGTATTTATTCACTCAGAAATAATTGAACATGAGACAGAAGAGATGACTGGAATTAATCAAGGATTATGATTGTAAAATTCATTACCATCCGTGAAAAGCAAATAAAGTGGTTGATGCTTTGAGTTGAAAAAAGTAATACTTCATTAACCATGATACGTTTAGAACGAGATCCTTTGGTTTTTGATTTGATGAACTTTGGAATAGAAGTTTTTGGTGTGGGATGTTCTTCTGTATTGTTTCAGGTGTCAGTGAGATCATCTCTATTAGACAGAATTAAGCAAGTGAAAAAGAAAGACAGTGAGTTGCATAAAAAGGTAGAGTTGGTTCAGAATGGTAAGTTTCCTAAATTTAACATTGATAATGATTGTGTTTTGAGGTTTGGGAAGAGATTATGTGTGCCTTGTGATTCACAGTTGAAAATGAATTGTTATGTGAGGATCATAGATTCCCGTTTTCAGTTCATCCTGGTAGTACTAAGATGTACAGTGATCTGTGGGAGTATTACTGGTGGGATGGAATTAAAAGAGATATTGTTGATTTTACTATGAAGTTTTGGACTTGTCAATAGGTTAAATCATAGTGTCAGTTACCGAATGGTATGCTTCATTCATTACCATTTCCAAAGTGGAAATGGGAAAATATATCCATGGACTTTCTTGTGGGATTACCAAAGATATCTCAAGGTAATAATGCAATCCGGTTTATTGTTGATCGATTGACTAAATCTACTCATTTATTACCTATTCGAGATAAATTCTCTCTAGATCAACTTTCTCAGTTTTATGTTAAAGAGATAATCATGTTACATGGATTTCACCTCTCCATAGTATCTGACCATGATCCCCAGTTTACTTCTATCTTTTGGAAAGGCCTTCAAAAGTCATTGTGAACTGAATTAAATATTAGTACATCTTTTCATCTGCAATCAGATGGGCAGTTAGAACGAAAAATTCTGACCTTGGAGGATATGTTACGTTCTTGCACAATGGATTACCAGGGAATTTGGGAGCAAATCTGTCATTAGTTGAATTTTATTATGACAACAGTTTTCATTCCAGTATACAGATCGCTCTGTTTGAGGCATTATATGGTAAACGTTGTCAAACTCCAGCTTTTTGGGATGAAGTAGGGGAAAGGAAGCTGATGGGACAATAATTGGTAGAAGAGATGGCAAAAAAAGTTTAGTTGATTCAGAAGCAAATGAGAACAGATCAGAGAAGGCATAAAATTTATACAGATAACCGGAGGAAGGATCTATCTTCCAAGGTAGCTGATCATGTTTTTCTCAATGTTTCACCATGGAAATGTGTGATTCATTTTGGCAAGAAGGGAAATTTGAGTTTGAGGTTCATTAGACCATATGAAATCCTTGATAAAGTTAGATCAGTTGCATATAGATTGGCATTACCTCCATGTTTTTCCCAGGTACATAATGTTTTTCATGTTTTGATGTTGAGAAAGTATATGCCAGATCCCTCTCATGTTTTGAGTCCAGAGGTAGTTCAGTTGGAAGAGAATCTCCCTTATGAGAAATAACCAGTCTAGATTCTTGACTAAAGAGAGAAAGTGTTGTGAAATAAGGTAATTTATCAGGTGAAGGTTTTGTTGAAGAACCATATGGTTGAAGAGGCAACGTGGGAATCTGAAAATGCATTGAGGGATAAATACCCCTACTTTTTTTAAGTTAATAAAATTGTGAGGACGCAATTCCAAAAAAGGGGGAAGGATGTAACATCCTAGGTAAATAAATAATAATAAATTTTCATATTTATTAATATTTTTGGATTAAATATTAATTTAACTTTAAAGGGGTTCCTATTTTCAATGGCGTACCCAACATGCAACAAAGGGTTTCTTTGAAATATTATGTTGCATAGAAATAATATAATAAAATTATTTTAAATAGTAGTTAACGCCTAAACGTTGTATTGGTGGGAATGAATAGAAATAAATAAAATATGATTATATAGGTTTTTTAAATGTTTTTACATTTATCCAATAAAAGATAATGGCTTAAAATAAGAAAAGAATTCAATTTTATGCATAGATACTCTAATATTCACTAAAAGTTCAATTTATCACCTTTTGATGGAAAACCCTCTTTAAAAAATAGTTTTGGTAACTCTTATACATTCTATTGGACAAAATAAAATCTTTATTTAGAATCGGGAAATCAAAATTTACTTTGTGTATGTTTTTGTTATTTTTCCGATAAAGTTAATTTTTAATGAATTAGTGAAAAATGTTGTATTTTAATTCAAACCCTTATTTTAATATAATTTATTTGTATGGTTAGATTATGTTTTTAATTGGTTTTAAAGTTCAATTAGAATATATTTTTACCATTTAATCCAATGGTGTACTTTAGAATTAATTTCACTTTGAAATTGAACTTAAATAAGTTTCAATCTTTTGATAGATATTGTTTCTTAAAAACATGCTATTTATTTTGACAACGGAATTAATTATTAAATTAATTAATGAAACCTATATGTTTTTAATTTCTTAAAATATACATAATTTTTGATTTTGTAATATCAAATATACCTTAAGGTAAATTTTTGGTATTTTTCTGAAAAACTTCAATTTTTGATGATAGTGAAAACACAAAGTGGTAGTTAAAAAATTGATTTTTTGTTTAAACGAAACATTACCATATCTGAGAATTGAATTTCAAAAATCCGACATACATGGGTGTCATTATTAACTAAAATTTGGTTTAATGGGATGAAAATAATTTTTTGGTGAATAGTATCTTTTAAGTTTTATTAATCGCAATTAAAGGTAATTAGTGTAATTTAAGGTGAAAATAATGTTATAATAAAATGAAATCACCATTACACGTGTCCTAAACTTATTTTCTAAGTCATGGATGACCATTAAAATCCATGGGTCGATTTTTGGTACCCCATGGAGCCACATGGGTAAGATAATGACATTAATACCTTTTATTTAAGGTAAAAATAAAAATGTCACAAACATGTATTCTTTTACTTAAACTATTTTTACATGAGGTTATATAATTGATATATTTGACTATAAATATTTATTTGAAATATAAAAATATTTCCTACAATATGGTAATTTTTTTATAATTTTTAGACATCATATAAATGAAACTATTTATGACACAATGATGATGCAGTGTTTACGTCATTAATGAATGATGAAAATAAATAAGAATATTATGTTTAAAATAATATCCAAAAATTGTCTAATTCTTATAGGATGATTTTATTTCGAACATGGTCCACCTTATCTTTGAATTTAATAATTTTTGGACGTTTATAAACCGAAAATCATTATATAATAAAATAATAGTTTCATGCTTTCCAAAAGAGCCCCTCCTCTCCCTTATAAAAGACCCCACTTCCTACCCATTTATCACACTTCTTAAGCTCTTTGCCTCATTCAAAATCTACTCAAATAATCTCCCAAGATCCCTATCTTCATTATAGAAGCCGTACCTTAGTGATAAATTTCTTCAAGATACCCTTTTGGTTCAAACCAAGGGGAGTTACCCGATTTAAAGGTTATGTCTTCTCTTATGTTCTTTTGTTTTATTTTGCTTCTCCAAACCCCTAAACTGTTTTTATTCCTTTCTTTTTTAACAACACCAGAATCTTAAATATACTAGTATTTTTTATGAGAATTATTAAATCTACACTTACACACACCACAATCTAATGGGTGAAGAACATATTGTTTCTGTGGACGGCGAACTACTGCCTCACGAAACGATGATTGTTCACGTATCTCCCACCTCCTCTCATGGTGGCCATTAATATGTCACTGTATTTATATATGATATATATTATGTTTATTTTTTCCTTATTCTTTTGTATTTTTATTTTATGTCATACCTTTATGGTTTCCATAATGGATAAACGCGATAATTTCATTTTAGGAAGTGCGGACTACCGCCCCCTCAAAATGATTTGAATCGTTAATGCCATATGTGGGATGTATAAAAGATGGAGTTGATAATATTATATATGATATTGTACTGTAATTATAATGTACCTTTATATAATAATTTTTTCATTCTATTAAATGCGAAATATAAATGTAAGTAGCGTTCATGCGTACGTACAACTTACCGTCTCCATGAACTGTGCATTTCATTTCTTACCTCTAAATGATATTTGATATTATAAATGCATGTATATAATGGATATATATGATATATATGATATCTACATCATGAAAATAATTCTATAGAAAATTTATATTTTACCACATGAACAACTTGTAATTATAAGAACTTTATTTTTGACTCAAGTACCAAATATCGACAAAACGACCGTTATTAACTTAAATGATTACATAATGTTTGTAACATGGTAATAAGTGATATAAAAGGAATAATAAACTTGAAAAAGGTTCTTAATAAAGTAGAAATTAACACTAGTTTATTATTCAAGAGATTAAAGAGTGATTGAGTCATGTTGGTCACGAGGTAAGGGACTTCGTCTCAATCTCCTTTCATTGAGGCATATATTGTTTTAATACAGGACTTTCTTTTCTATGCTGTATAAACAACTTTGAATTTCCATTTCTTCCAAAAGGAATATTTTTCTATGAAGTGTTTTACTAAATGAAAAAAAGGAATGTTTTATTTAACATAAGCGGTGACAACGACCTTTCCGCCGCCGTGAGTATTATTTGATCTTTGGCTTCCTCAACAAGTCGTAATGTTTTAAAAAGATAATAAATACCATATACTCTTTTATGTATTTCCGAATTGAAAATGGTTTTGATAATGGAGTTTTTATGTCAATATATTTAAGTGATATATTGTGATTTAAATGTGGAAATGTTTTCTTTCCTTTATACTTCTTTTATGTCTTATGATTTTATAATGGTACTTGGACATTTGACGGGTGGTTACGTGATAAGCAAACTGATGGGTGGTGCCATGAATACCAGGATGGGTGGTTATGTTATAACCTCCAATGCATTGGGTATGGAAGTCGCCCGTATGGCCATTCCATTTAGTGATATGTGTGGAAGTCGAATGTATGGTTATTCCATTTAAGTATGTTTATGTCCCAAGTGACCTTTATATGTTATGTGGTCTTTATATGGGTTTTATGGTAATATTTTGGTTACAAAAGGGTAAGAAATTATCTTTTATTCAAGATAGAGTATTTATTACTTCATAAAGGTGAAAATTATTACTTATGTTAAAGTATTCATGGTTTACTTGTTGCTTTGAAAAACTAAAAATTTTCCTTCTTTGTGTATCCCTTACTGAGCGTTTTATGCTCACCCCAAGTTTTTTAAATTTTTTTCACAGGGAATAATGTGGAATAGGGTCAAGGATGGGATCAAGGAAAAGTCATGTTGTCTTAAACATGGAACTAGACATGACTCTTTTTTTCAAGAGTTCATGTTTTGTAAAAAAAATGGAAACTGTGAGTAAGTGTCTACTTTGTAATCTTTTGAGATGTAATTGTTATGTCCTAATTCCCTAAAACTCGAAACCTAAAAAGATACACAATGTGAATTATTAATTTAATTCAGGATTAAGTAATGTTTTATGCTTGTGTCCTTATATCATGTGTAACTCATCAATAAACAATTTTCACATTAATATCAACATTATATAATCACCACAACTGACACATAAAATAATGTAAAATCATATGTTTAATATGATATATGAAAGCAACATAAAATTACCACATAGTCAACAATATTTTCATCAAAACAATGTTTATAAATCAAGGTAATATAATCCAAAATCCATTTTTTTCAAATGATCTTTGAAAAATCAATTTAGAACTATATTTTTCTTTTTAAAATTTACTAAATTATTTATTGGTAAAAAATTGGTTTTAGAATAAAAAACAAGTGAATTCCAAAGAAGACCCTGACTATATCCAATATAATATCATAAAATATGTATTCAAATTTGGTAATTAATAACATTTCTATAACATAATATGGAATGTGAAACTATAAAAACATCTTGTTCAGAAGGCATGAAAACGGAATGTCCCATAAGACACACCAACCTCAGATTTGTAATAACCTTATTACCTTCTTTAATGCCTATAAAAAAGTGGGTCCCTCACAAGCCTATAAACCCATTATATTCCACTTTAAAACCATCCATATCCATATTCTTCTCTTTCATGTCTAGCTATGAAAGGAAAACGAGGGGAGAACTAAATAACATAAGTGAGGATAAGAGAAGAAGATAAATCATAAATAAATCATGAGTTACCTTGAACGAAACAACAAGAAATTATAGAATATCTCTAAGGAAATGTTGGGGAATAAACTCACTATTTAGAGAGGTTTTTGGGACATATATATGGGTATAAAGGTAGGTAATTGGATTAAATTCAATAGGTTCACATATTTAATTTCATAATTTTTTGAAAATAGGGAAACCCTGGTCATTTGTGAAACTATGAAACAATTATGTAGGGGTCAATGGATAGAACCCTGAATATGTAAGAGTCTTTCATATGATTTTCCATAAGGATTCCATTGATTGTGAAAAATTGTATGCCTCTCCCTTATTCATGTATAATGTCACATGATTTTCCTAGTAATATTCATGGTTTTGATACCCATACACCAACATTGAAATCCGCATTGGAAAGATCCTTCCCCAACTACAGAGTTTGGGTGCACTTTTAGCACTAACTATGTTACTTAGAATATTTCCTCATTTTTCATATTTTCAATCTTCTAACTCCCAAAACTCCCAAAATAAAATAAAATAAATAAAATAAAACAACAAAATTAAATATGTATAATTTAACTTCTAATCATAATCATTCTTCCCATCATTCCACTTTCTTCCCTCTGAAAGTTTGTAGTTCTACTCATCCTAGAAAAAGGTGAGGCCATATCCCCCTCATCAAGGCCTCACAATCTCAAGACACTTGTCTATCTCATCAATTCTATAATTTCACACAAATGAATGGAATTAAATTATTTTACAACACTATGTCCTAATGATCCATTACCCAAATAGGCTTATTAACCTCCATGGTGTTAGAATCTAGATATAAGTCATCTCATTCAACCACATGGTATGGGTCGGGATGATACTTCTATAGTTGTGAAGTGTGAAATACATCAAGAATATAAATTATCTGATATGGTAAGGCTATATGATATTACATATTCTCAATATGCTTCATGATCTCAAATAGACTGGTGTAACATGGATTCAACATACCTAGCTTTCCCAATTGAGGATGTCCTAGCCATAGAGAATCTCTGAGAAACACCTGATTACTAATAGAGAATTATAATTATTTATGAATATTGTTAGCATAATTTTTCAAAATACTCTTTGTCATAAATAATATTTTATAATTTAATTTTATATTACGAGTCATCTCCTAAATAATGCTCAATCCCATGAAGGAGTTCTCACCAAACTCTGACAAACAAAGAGGGTATCAACATGGTCATCCATGGAGGGATAAAAAGGGATTAATCATTATCAAGGATAGAAAATATTATATGATAATTCAAACAATTATAGATTTTTCTTATATGAACTACCAAAATCAATCATTCATGTTTGAAGAATATCCAAAAGAATATGAATAGATCACTTAGTATGTACATCCTTTTGAGAGATTATAATCCATGATCAATTTTAATAGATAACTCATCACCTTTTGAAACCATTTAAAAATTGGGAATCAAAACATGGTTCTTGATTATATACTATCACTAAATACATACCATGAATCCACAATCTCATGGATGTATAAGTGTACAATCTTTTTTATATATATTGATTCTTTAATATGAAATAAATGGGCTAATTTAGTCAATCATTCAATGATCACCAAAATGTAATTATTCCCTTTATGATTCTATTTCATGTCAATAATAAAGTCTATAGATATATTATACCAGTTCAATATTGAAATGGTAATATTATAGAAAAATCATGTGGGATTTTCATGATCATATTTGATTACATGATTGGAAAGTCATTGTGACACAAAATAAATAATCACCTACTTTATCCTAGTGTGACAATACATTTGAGATCAAAAAACATCATGGTATCCCTAGGGTGTACTGCACATCTATAAAGTTTCCCACCCACCATCACCTCATACATATAATACAAGTGAATCACTAATATCCTATAGAAATAAATTTAACCATTGGGAGATTAATATAGATTACATGAGGGCCCCCTTCAGTTTATAAATACTTTAAAATCATTAAAATCAATATCCTCCTCCTTATCTAGAAGAATCCTATCATCCAAAATGGTGTAACTTTTATACTAGTAAATAATACATTATCACCCTCCTCATTTACAATAAGATGAAGCTTAGTGAATAAGATTATAAAATTCCACTCAATATTATATTTCTTATCTGATTCGGTCATAAACTTTTAGTTGAGGGAATTGTCCTCAACATCCCATTTACCAAGTGTTTCATATAAATCCAAATCAAATGTCTAAAGACACTCTACCTAGTGTCTCTTAATAATATGAAAATCCTTATAACATAATATTTATTTCAAATTTTATGATTAGAAAAAACCATAAACATATCCCTTAAGATATAATAAAATTAGTTTTATAAATCATATATCATTGTTTCCAACTCTAGGTCATGGGTGGGGTAGTTGTTCTCGTGGGTGAATAATTAGAGATATCCACATTACACAACATGGTTATAGTACATCAACACACACTCCAACCTCATACCTGAGGAAACATAATATATATAATATCAATCACTAGTATCTGGAAGAATTAGAATGAGATCTTATCTAAATATAAATTTTAACTCATAAAAGGAGATCTGCAATTTATCCTTTCATTCCAATCCTACTCCATCTGAAATAAAATTCATCAAGGGATATTCTAATTTGTAAAATTCCAAAACAATACACATATAATATTTAGTTATTTCCTAAAAGTTATTTATCCTCAAAACATTCATGGGTTTCTCTTAAAATATCACCACTTGGACTATTTCAGAATCCACAAAAATATCTTTATCAAACATAACCTTACCTAAAAATAAAACTTTTGAATGTAAAAATATAATTTATATAGATTATAATATAGGCATTATTCATTCAAAACACCAAAAAATGTCTATAAGGCCTTCAAGCTCCTCCCTAGTCATGGATTAAATAAATATATCATCACAAAAAGCTATAAAACGTATTGAGGTATTGATAGAAGAGTTTTTTCAAAAAAAAATGTAATTAAAACAATAGGAGATTTATTAAATCCAAATTCCATGAAAAAATAATTATAGTCTCTATACCTTATCCTAAAATAATTATTGGGAATTTTTCCCCCACTCTCAGCTAGTGGTATCCCAATCTATAGTTTGTCAAGGACAACAATATTGATCCCTTGAGTTGGTCAAAATGCCATTAATTAGAGGCAATGGGTACTTATTCTTGATGCTAACCTAATTAAGAATTTTGTAATAAAAACGAACTTGTAGACTCCCATCCTCTTTATTTGAATATATTAGTGACATCCTTCAATTTATAAAACTCTTTCTCTTGTGATCTTTCATTTAAACCTTTATTTATATTAGATCTACAGGATTCATTGGATATGATGGAATGAAAATGGGGCTCATCCCATGATGTGTATAAATAGAGAAATATACCTCTTATTATAATGGAAACCCATTCAAATCATCAAAGAAAACCTGAGGATGTGTTTTCACCTCTAATGGAAACTAACTATCTAAACTCCACTCAACAATATTAATAATAAAACTGTATCTCTTATGATATTGAGCTAATATAATGAATAAGATTCCATTCCCTACATAATATTGGATATCACCCACCCTAAAAAACATGGATGTTCCCATCAAGATGATGGAATAAAACCCTGTTGAGAGTAATCATTCTTATCATTCTAATAAACCATCTGATCCATACCCAGAATGGGATCAAATATATTTAGATCAAGACCTAGGAAATCTTAACTAATCTCTACATCATCAATGACCACATGAAACTCAAGATAGTTAGATCCCTTATTCTTCATCTTTCCCAAATGGGTGGAAATTTACATCACAGATGTTATCATCCTAGTTAAATAGCCTAAAGAATCAATCAATATAGATGAAATGAAGGAATAGAAAACATGTATTTCAAATAAATCTAAGTCCATAGAAGAAAAAATAAATATTAAACATCTCATGGTTACTATTCATTCATCTAAATCCTATATTATATGATCATCCATATATAAATGGATAGTTTTAGTCCCACTCTAAGACATCCTTGTAGGATTAGATTCTTTATTCCTCTGAATTTCATCTTCCCTTCTCTGATGATGTGACGCTGCTCTCTTATACACATCTCAGTGCAATTAATATCCTTTAGAATAAGAATAATCTAAACCACTAACTGGATGAGGTCACCTATAAAATCATTGTAGCTGACATAGTCTCTCATATAAATGGAACAAATTGGTATCATCCTAAATAATAGTTTCGAGTAACATGGATGCCTATATTGGATGAAAAATAATGGAATACATCCTAAAGGAATCATAGAAATTAAACCAGATGAATGTTATACACTTTTAATACTAACCTGATGTGAATACCCACACATACACCAGATGAATGTTATACACTTTTAATACTAACCTGATGTGAATACCCACACATACACTTATGACTTAGGGAGAAAATCTATCATACCACCAAAATAGTGTAGGTACATCCCAAACCAGTCAAACCTTCCATATCTGACTCAGTTATGGAAACTTTTTTAACCACCTCAGCATAGGTTGGTAGGTAGAAAAGAATAATCCTTAATCTATCCATGGGTCTAAAAATGATTACAAACTTTAATGCCCTCAAATAATCATTTTTGATAATATTGGGATAATGTAGAAACAGCTCATAAAACCAATATCCATACTCTACCATTGAATTATTCCACCACTCCAAGGTCACAAACTCTCTAGTTTTCACCATCTTGAATGTATGGAAAAAACTACTACTCAAACAATTCTTTGATCTTATCCCATGTAATATAATTAAATATATTAACCTTCATTATATATTCCATCCACTTCCATCTTATCCCTTATAGAATATAACTAGAAAATCCAACCTTATAGGTTTTAGGAGTATCCAAAAATTCAAAGATATGATCTATATTTTCCATCCATAACTCATGTTACTAAGTCTCTAATGATGTGATTTGATCATACATATATTTATATTAAATTATTCTTTATGAACATTTATTTCATCTCATAATTAATCACACCACTACACCCAATGTTTTAGTGTATTTGGAGATTGGTTATATAATCATCTTATTATATAATATGTTCAACATCTCCCATAAAATATTTTTTATATGATTTCATTTATACACATCATACATAATAATGTTCTTCATATTATGGGGAATGGAAGTATAAGAAAGGTTGAGACCATATGATCATTCATGGAAAATATTAAAGATAAAAATTCAAAGATTGTAAGTGAGAATTTCAAAAAATCATAAGGGAATGAGAACATGATTAAAGCCTGTGAACATAATATTAAAAGATTATAACTAAATAAATATGGACCATAAATCAATTCATAAGTATATAAGAATAACCTAATACATAAGACAACATAACATGAGTACGATGAAAAGCATATAAATGTACGTTAGACATAAAAATTGAATTCATAACATAGTGGATCATTAATCATGTTCATTCCACCAATATTATTGTAAATCAAGAATCAAATTCCTTTCCTATATAACAAAATGTATTGAGAATCACAATCATCCATACCAAAAAATATTAGATCATAAATTTCCTTATTTCCTCCAATACCATATTTGATTAGGAACCATGCTCTTGCCTCCCATAATTATCTCATGATATATAAAACTTTTATAAATTCATTGAATGTATGTATAATTTTGGGTCCACCCATCACATAATTAAAACCATACATCTATGTTTTAAGAGAACATGACAACATTAAAATTTAAAACAAAACTTAATGAACCCATGGAAAAAAATTATGCCTCAAAAAATACCATGGATCACTTCATAATCCTTATAAAGAAAGAAGTTTGATGTTAGAATATGTATATATCCTAAAGTAACATTAATTTATGTTGATATAGATGAAAAACAACTTTTTAAAATTATTTTTTAAATAACTATGAATAATAATAATAAATAAACTTTTTTCAAAATCATTAAGTGTTAAAATTATTTGTAAAATTATTTTAAAAACATGGAAATGATTCTATTTGAATAATAATTGTTATAATGGTAGAATAATGTGTTCACATGGAAAAAGTTAAAAAGATATAATTTTGTTAAAATTGATCCATATAGAAAACATTAAAATATTACTTAAAAATTTACAAAAGATAAAATAATATACAGTTACCAAAATAAATTATTAAATCATGTATAAGGGCATCCAAAAAATCTTCTGATGAATATGGACATGGAGGTGGATGATTCCCAACTAAAAATATTTGGTGAGGATGGATTCACTTACAAGCATCAAATTGGGTAAATTATTTACCATGGGAAAAGAAATTGAGAGAGTCAATGTTAAAACTTAATAATAAATATAAGAGATGAAAATTCATTAGGTTTTTAGTGAGAAAGGTCACTAAAAATTTCCCTTGATGGAAATTCATTCATAGTAATCTCAGTTTGAAAATGATATTGAATAAAAACTCTTAACTTGTATCTCATCATCTATTAAATCTCTTTAAAATACTATATAATAAACATAAAAAATACAAATAACTTATTTTAAAAGAATTTTCATATATATTACCCTTTATACTCTTCATTAACAATCATTCATTAGACATAAGTCAATTATAGTTTATTTTCATCATCAAATGTTATTAATTTTGTTTTTTCAAATGAGTTTTGTAATAGTAATGTTGTTCCTCATTATTTTTATATAATTTCTTAATTATTATATTATTCAAGGTATTTTAGAATATTTTATATAATTATTCATAAAGTTATATGTTCATCCCATGATATTTTTAATTATGATCCATACAGATAAATTTTATAACGATCCGTTTATGTAATTTTTTTCGAAAAAAGTGGTATATTGATAATGAGTTAGATGATAATAGAATGAGTGATTTATCATTATAAAATAAAAATAATTTCATAAATCAATTTTTTATTCTATAAATTCATTCTTAGAACCATACATTTTAGTTGGGGATGAAAAATGATGCACATCATTCATGGAGGTGGTATTCCACACATAACAAGAGTGAAAATTTCCATTTTCAAAGGGTTGGGAGGGAGATAGATATTGGTTCTTCGATAAATATAATTAAATATTAGTATAAAAATTATATTTATGTTATCATATTAGTGTGGTTAGAAAATTTTAGTAGAAGAAATATATAGAAGAGAATGATAGGTAGTGGATAGTACTCACATTGAGGACTTGATTCTTCCTTTAGAGGGCCTCTTAAAAATAGGGGACTTGGGAAACAATCTTTTATCCAAGGGATGAAAATGTGGAATAGGTATACAAGGTAAGTAAAATGGGTAGAGGTAAATGTAAAAACGTATGGATAAGTGATATCCCATAGGGTGTCATTAATTTCCTATGGGGATACACAAATTAAATAATTTATAAAATTTAGAAAACCTAACTATAAAAGTTTGCTACTTGGAATGAATAAGTGTCAAAACCACAGGGATAGTCTATATGGTCTAAATTAACACCATTAATTGATAAAAGAATTTTTCTTGAAGGACATAGAAAAAAGATAAAAAATAGATTTGGGTTTGAAGTTGAATGATAGGGCATGTCTACTTCAGTGATGTTCATGTTCATGTGCTATAGATTCAATTGATTTTGGATTCACTTGCTTTTTTATTAGAATTGGGTATCTATGGATCCTTGGTTTGGGTTTTGTATGTTGATCCATTAAAAATATCATTGGTATGCTCAACTACTTTGTCAGATTATGGGTTTAGGGAACCCAAAACCATATTTAAACATTTCCACACTAGATTATTTAATGATCATATGTAAACCAAGGTAATTATTTGATACAATAAAATAAATTATCCTCATATTAAAATAAAATTTTATGAAATAAAAAAATAAGAGGAATTGGAATTGATACATATACTTGAACAATCCAAAACATGAAAAGAAAATAAAAATAATATCTACAATAAACTTCCCCTACAATCACTTCACCCATAATAGAAAGAACTACTCATGGTAAACATGATGAAGAAGAGTATCATGGATACCCAAAAAATAATTGTGGAAATAAATGGTACAATCAGGGATCCATAGTGGAATTCACTAGCATCTGGTAGTTGTTTGTGTCTTCCTTTGATTTCCCCATGGTATGTGCCATCATTGAATAAATAGGACTCTATCAAAACACCCTCTACCTAGTGTGTGAAAAATTAGAACTTCTAATGGGATCACAATGTGATATGGGTTTACTTCATGTAATATGTGGAATATGTATTCTCTCCAAACCTTTTCTATCTTGAAAACTCACAAAATAAATGGGTTACACATCATGAATGGATTTAATTTAAACAGCATGAGAGGGAACCATGAACTCTTCCATATCTCTGTCTTAACCCCATGAATGAAACTAATGACATGAATTGACTTCATGATATGAAAAATTATTTATCTAGGCTTTGAAATATACTCTATATCCATGTGATTTTGGTTTTCAACTTCAATATTTTGGTATCGCACTCTGGTCCTCAAATTTAACCATTTCTCTTCCTTTTCCAAATATAATATTTATCCAATAAATATCACAAAACAAGTTAAACAGTGAAAATATTGGAAATAATATCATTTATATTTATACAAATCAATCTATTAAACAACCATGAATTTTAGGTATAAAATCCATGTATCAATAAGTGTGGCTCGATGTGGGATGATGTAACCTCCATTTATTGGTGAAATATATGGACTTTTCTTTGGAATGTAATGTTATGTGAGGGATAAAGATGGAATAACATGGGAATTATGTGAGTTATGTGAGAAAACTTTTAGTGGGAAATATGGGCATGACATTACAAACTAATAATGTTCATATAAAAGATTTAATTTTTAGGTTAATTTAACAATATTCGAGCAAAGTTATATTACCCATTTTAACCTTGATTAATTATTTACCATGGTAATCATTTTTCTACTAAAAAGTTAAGATGAATGTTCTTAACAAATTTTGATATGTTAAATATAAATTTTAACCACATTTAATCAAATTCAATTTTTAAATATGAGAAAATTAATTTTTAAATTAGATGATAAGATATAGAAAAAATAGTTTTTATATAAAATTTATTTATATAAATTTAATTACTTTTATTCTTATTTTCTATAAATTTATAATTAAAGGAGTGTTAATATATTTTATATATATTTAAAAATGATATTATAGTCATCATTTAAAATGGATATATTTTATTTACTTGTACAAAAATTGTACAATGTTTATAAAAACAATTTTTTGAAAAATATATGTTTTACCATAGTAAATAATTTTTTCCTTGGTAACTTATTTTCATGTAAAAAATTAAATTAAATATGAAAAAAATGACATTATTATTAAAAATATTAAAACCATTTTATTAGACTCAATTTCAAGAGTTGATAATTTTTAATTTTAATACAGGTGCACATAAGGCATAAGGATATTTTTTTTAGAAACTATGGACTTTTAATTCACAAACTAAAATTATACTTATTAATTTCCTTGTAATATTTATTGGATAAATTTTAATTAATTCATATGTATATATTTTTAATAAATTTCATTAAAAACATTATTCAATAGTAGTTTTTAAAAAATGCCCTATTTTTCTAGAAAACAAATTTTAAAAAAATACCGAGTTTATATTAACTTGTATTAAATACATACAATTAAAAAAAATTAGTGAAAGTAAAAAAAAAATTATCAATTCATTGATATTAAAATATTAATATTAATTTTATAAATATATTATATCACTCTTTAATAAGAATTTGGAAATATATTTATATAAAAATATTTTAATTAATTATTATATTTTTTCCTTATTTATTATTTGGGAATTATGTAATTGTAAATAATGTAAAAAATCTCTGTATACCTATTGGATACATGTATATCCAATGGCCATATGTCTAATGGCCATATGTCCAATGTTCAAATGCTCAACAGCCATATGTCCCACAACCATATATAACAGTCGTATTTTTATTAGTATATATATCCATATATTTATATGGTCATCCATAATATTTATTTAATTCTCTCTTAACATGTATATGATATTTCTAAAAAATATACTTCTTTCAGCAGTTGTTATTAGAGATATTATCTTCAAGTAAAACCATGTGGATAAAGATTATATGTTCATTGTATTTTAAAACACTTGTATATTTATTCCACTTATACCTTTATTAATGTTGTTTTTGTAATATCCTTATATTGTATTAATGTTTTTCATGTGTTGTAATAAAATTTACTGTGGATCATTTTAGTTCGTTTTTGAATGTGAAACAAGATACCCTGCATAGAATTTATTTAACTGAAAATACATTTGAAAATAATGAGCTATTAGATTCTAACCCATTAAAATAATTTTACCTAATAATATTTTTACTCTAATGGAAAAATGTGGGGATAATTCCATATAATTACCTCTTATATCTCCCATTTTAATTATTTAAACTTATGACTTCTCTAAATAACATTAACAAGATGAGTAGTCATTCTTCACGTCACTTTGCCACTATGATCGAAGATTTATATCGATTATTCAACATAAGAAAGATCATGTTTCACTTATAAAAAATCTATGTACATTTCCTGTAATAGATCAAAAATTTACATCCTCAAATGCGACATATGGAATACATCATGTACTAGGGAGAGGTTCAGAGGATGTTCAAGACAATAAGCTACAATTCTCACATGATCTAGGATTTCAAAAGGGCCATTGTTTATAGCCCTAACTTCCTCTTATTTCTGAATATCATGATTTTATTCCAATGTGATATTTAGTATAATTCCACATCTCTGACTTCAAACTCATAATCTCATTAATAGTAATTATCATAGATCTTATGTCAACTTTACACAACATTAATGTGAAAATGAATAGTTTGAATCATTTTTATCATCTCTTGAGAAAGGTCTGGTCACAAAAACATATTCTCTACAACTTATTCTCAATATACTATAGTGGTACTACGTTACCTATAAATATCATTATATGTTTTCATTTGAACGCTAAAATAGAAACTGTTTTTATATGAGAAATATATCAGGGGAAGGTGTTGATCCAAACCTTCTTTGAAATCCATCAAATAAAACATTAAAACATCTTATAGAGTTTGAATATTTTATTCATATTAACTATTTTTATGAGGATGATAAGTGGTACTGAATCATATTTTTATATTAAAGATCTCTTTCATACTTCCCAAAAACATTTTGGTGAACCTCATGTCATAATTTGATATAATGGAAAGTGGTACACCAGGCAGCCTTACCCCTTCCACAGTATATATCTCATAATGTTGGTCAAGTGATAAATCTTCTTCGATAGAAATAAAATTTTATTGTTTAATAAGATAATAAACAACAATCCAAATAGAAATATGGACCTTATATGTTATGAGGAGTCCTATAGTAAAAACCAATGAGATATTCCCCCATTTATGTACTAGTATGGTGACCGAACCATTTTATTATTTCTTATTTTGATATAAAATATTTTTTTAATTTAGTTTATTAGTATTTCCAATATTTGAATGTTTTTTTTTAATTTATGGTATCGTAAAACAAATTTTTTAAAAGAATCTAAAATGAGATGAATTCAACATTCAAACAATGTCCTGTGACATATGATAAGTCCATGCCTAAGGCCGAAGATCATATTTGAACAATCAAGATAAGACAAAGACAAAACACTAAAAATTCATCATTCACATCATGAATTAGTCATTAAAAATGTTATATATATTTTAATGGTGATACTGGATGAAAATGTGATGAAAAAAAAATTCTAGAGCAAAGTAACATCTACCACCGTGTGACACATATATTTCATGTAGTGACATACCTTAAAATCATTAAAATCATGAATTTAATTCATTAATACTTAATATGGTGTTAAACATGAATATTCATGGTGTGATATACCAATTCATGTCATGAAACATGTTTACTAGGCCTGGAAATGGCTAGTTTTATGTAATAAATGTTGGGTGACACTTTTATATCCCTGTTACAACTGAGGAATATTATGACCCATTTATTGGGAAATATATTATTACTATGGGGCGTACATTAGGCCTATAAATTCAATTCCTTGGGGGTTTAAAAATAATTATATAATCTTGGCAGTCGGCCGATATGTTGAGTAAGAGGGTTGCTGCTATATTGGTTTTATACTTTTGGTTTTTATTTTAATACTTTCCATGTAATTTTAATTAAATATTTTATTTTAAAGTATTTATTATTCCATATCCATATCTCTTTTTATGTCCCTCTCTTCCAACATGATCTATTACACATGTGATGTTGAGAAACTGGCATGAGGCTTAACCTCAGAAGAGGTTTCATGGTGTTCAAAAATCCTTGCTCATTAATTATTAATGTTTTAATTTAATTGGAGGTAAATGTGAGAGAATTGTATGGGTGTAGTGATCATCCACCGTGATAAATCATTTGAACTCATATATCTTTTATACCAAATCATTTTTCCTTCTATTAACTTAGGTAAACTCTTTATACGATGGAGTTTAGGGTGCATGAGGGATGAAACGATATACGATGGAGTTGGGTCTTGGAAGGTATTTCATTTTCAATTTAGGTGTTTATCAAACATTGTCTCTTCTAAGTGGTGAAATTTGGTCTTCCGAAAATATTTTCTAGGAATTTTAAAAATAAAACTAAAGGCAGGGGATATAAATCCATGTATGATGGGATGGATTGTCAAATTGAATTTAAATAAAAAAGGATAATGAAGAAACCAAAGTAACTAACCTAAAGACCAAGACCTTTTTTACCTATATTTATTTTCACTACATCTCCATCTGAATTTTAGTTTTAAATTTAAATTCCTTATTAGTATATAGTTACAAAAAATAAAAATAAAATTAAAAAAATTAAAAAGTGAATTTTAAATAGTGATTTATCATATTCAAATCTACTCATGTGAAATGACTCTATCCAGCAACTATATTACAGTAGGAAATAAATTATTTCATTTGAACTGCCCTATGATAGGTGTGTCAGAACATGGAACCATTTATACAAAACTAAGTGTTAATTGTCTTAATGTTTCTATTCAAATTTTTTAAATACTTTTAATATTTAAAAAAAGATAGACAAAAAAATAGGTAAAAATGTTAAACTCACCATTTTCTATAGAGTATCATGTTTCCTTTTTTTCTAGATAGGTGATAAAATTCTAAAAAAATGTGGGGATCAAGCATTACAAGAATTTATAGCACATATGAGGGAGGAAAATAATGAACCAGTTCTTTAAGCCATGCTTGTGGAACTAACTAAGTTATTCTACTACATTATAGAGTGTTATTAGGGTGGTTGAGGCACAAAAAATCCACCCTTATTATCTCTTGATTTTTTTAAAGAAATTCATGAGGTTGAGGAATTATATAAATAATATCTACAACCCAACCATATGGAGTTCAAAATTCAAACATACCAAAACTGTTGTAGGAGAGTAATGAAGAATAATATCCTATTGAAATACAAACCAAAGATCAATAAGATCTAGATAAATTCTGAAATGAAGATAATGGTCAATATGATCTCCCCATCAGTGAAAATGTATAGGATTCTCTACCATTGTACCTATCTCTATCCATGGAAAAATAATTCCCCACCCAAGTGGTGGAATTCTAAGAAATAATGGAGGATCCTGACTACCTTCCTCCACCTACTACCATTCAACTCTTAGATCCACTTTTCACTGAATAAACAACTAAATCCAACCCAACTCATGGAAATAAACTTTTCTTGAACTCATTTTCATTTAATTTTTTTGAATATTAATTAATTATTACCTATAGTTATTTAAACATTTAAAACCATAAAATTATTAGTTTTCCTTATAGGAAGATGAAAAAAAGAAGATGCACATGATTATGAAGATATAGACCACCTAGAACATTTTGAACATATATTGGATGGAGTCTATGATGATATCAAAGTGGCTCTAACTGAGTAAATAAAGATACATTCTTCTCACAATGACGATGAAAACTTTTCTATTAATTAACAAAGTTTAATTTTTTTCAAATAAAATTACATATTAACTCCCTCATAGATTATTACATTCATGAAACACTTCTTAATCATGCAATGAAAAATGAATAATAGGTTTCCCGAGTAGAAACCTACAAGGGGGAGGATCCATATTTCATCATTACCCCACTTTGTAAGTTATATATAATTTTAAAAAGGGGTCAAAATAGTGTACTTAATCAATGGATTCCTCAACAAGAAACATGAAGTGCATGCTGGGAATAATAACATGTTATGGTTGAAATCCATGAAACTCTACTCACTATTAGACTTTTTAGGATATATGGTTCTACCTTTAAGTAGGTATTCAATACCCTAGTCCCTCTTGGGTAATTAAACAAAGATTAACTTTTCTATTTTCTTTCTAGTTATTTTACTTTCTTTTACTTAGTTAGGTTTGTTAGCATGGAATAAATTTAAAGGAGGTCTATAGGGGGGGCCAATAGAAAAAATAAAATTTTAAAAAAAATGGATTAATTATTGAAGTTAATTTGTGGAGTTTATTATAATAGTAAGTTAAAAACTGAAATAAAATAATAATCATAAGGATTTTTATACTGGTTCAGTCCAAAATAGATCAGTTCAATCTTATACCTCTCTACTCGGTGATAGATATTTTTTTATAATCTATGTTTTTTAAGGGGAATCATAACCCAATAAAAAAATTACTTTTTCTAGTAAAATAATAACCATAGACCTGGATTTTTTATGGGGAGTCAAAACACAATTAAAATACTAATTTTTTATACTGAGAGTTGAAAACTAAATGTTCTTGAATTTAAAATCCAAGAGTTATAAACCGAAATAATTAACATTAGATATAGGAAGTCACAACCCTCATATCATGACTTTAGAATCTAGTAGTCATAATCCAATGAAAGATAATTCTTTTTATGTGTAGTAATAAAAAATAGAGTGTATGTAAAAGATGGGAAGAAGTGTCATGGACTTAAGAAAACTAGATGAAATAGATATAAGAAGAATAAAACACATGTACTAGCTCTAGTGTCTTTGATCAGATTAATTGTCTTTTCAAGGAAGTATAAGTCGAAGATGTTTTTTATCCATTTAAAAATTATCTAGTAGTACTAAAAACATTTTATAATATCACTTTAATTTTCACAAAGTATAAACACTTTTTATCTCTTTAAGTAATATGAAATCATTATGTCATAATTATTTATATCTATGTATTTTGTTCTAAGAATACTTGGTTCCATTAAATACAAATCTATATGTACTACACACTCTAAAAAAGCATTATAAAAATGAAAAATAAAAAATATCAGAGAGAGTCGGAGGATGATAAATATTATCATTGAACAATAATAGCTCAACTCATGACTAATAACTAAAATAATAAAGAATAATCCAAACCAATTTGGAATCATCTAATAAAATAGATTAAAATAATTCCATAATAATAGGTCAATAATATATCCTACTAAAATAGCATGTTTGAATATTAAATATGAAATTTAAAAAAATTCTATTTAAAATGGGCTATAAATGTGTAGAAATATTCAAAAATTAGTATCACTATATTAAAAATATTAGAAAAGGTTTTAATGTAATTAATATCATCTAATATTAATTTATAAATAGTAAAATTGATTAAAAAATAAAATAATAAAAATTAATTTTTTTAGTTGTAAGTTGTATGTTTCAGATGGGAATATAGAACATCCTGTGATCTTAACAAAAACATGTTTAAGACAATTATAATAACTTCAAATATGTTATATATAATTAATATGTATTTATAATGACATGATAATAATTTAATCATAAGAAATAACCATGCAATGAATTGGAACATGAGATAAAAAATAAAAAAGAGTATTATTTTCTATATGATATTTAATAAGCTACATAGGCAAAAATCACATATGATATTTTCATGTAAGTGTTTAATTATATGTATATAATCTAACCATTTAGGAAAATTAACATAATATATTAAATACATAGGAATTTCACATAAGGTAAATCACATAATTGGACAACTATGTAAGGGAATTCACGTATCTAAATTCTTTACATAAGTGTTTTACGGTGTAATGGAATCAACATAGAAGCGAATCACATACAAGATTTATATAGGATCTTTTAAATAGTTTATTTACATAATAAATTAATCATTTAATATATTTTATCCTATATCCGAATCTCTCACATAGGAAATTCCACCATGTAACGGAATTCCTCACATATCCGAATATGGGAAAAAATATAAAAATATTGATTTCTTAATATTCGGATCTAAAGAGGACATATACAAATAAAGAATTTTCTGTTTTGTATTTTTAATTATATTTATATAATTTTATTATATTTCTAAATAATCAATATTCACCTTAATTGGTTATAGATAACTCAAGTAATGATTAAGAATACTAGAAAATCATTTGAAAATATGTAGAAATCAGACAGAACAAATGCAGTGACTTCAGATCAAATTTAAGTCATGATAGATATTGATTAATTGGTTTAGGCCTTCGAATTAAATTTATTAAAACATCTTATATTTCCAAATAAATAATCACACAATTTTTAGTTCTTTACATAAATATTTATTTGGAATAAAGAGGCAAACTAAAACTGGGAAAATTAACAATGTGGATTCAAAATCAGCTATGTAAATAATGAATTGGATAAATGTTTATCAAAATGGATACATGGTATACAATGAATTTTGTTATAGGTAATAATATAAAACACATATAAAATAAATTTTAAAATATATAATGGAATAATTTTCATGGTAAATTAAAATAATACTTTTGTAACATGTCATGAAAAATAAACAAATAAAATCTCAATAACTTTTTAGTATATAAATATTATAATATAATCATGATTGAGTATACCTTAAATAAAACTTAATTAAAAGATAAAAGATATATAAAAATATTAAATCAAGTAATTGAGAACCATTAAATCATAAAAATATGATAATATTAAGTAATAAAGAGAGGAGTTGTAATCAATCAAAATGAAAAGTCATGCAAGAACATGAAAAAAAAATCTTCCCCTTTTTGTTTGAATGCAAAACTGAACATAAAAATATGAAATAATATTCTATATTTTTCGAATTTAACAAAAATAAAAAAAAAATTAAAAAAATATCAAATTTCCTTGATATTCTCAACCACATTAAAAAAATTGAATTAAATTTAGTGAGAAACATTTTAAGACTTTTTGAAAAAAATTATGATAAACCTTATTGAAATATTTTTTTATGAAAAATGGATGTTTAATTAGTAAGTTAAAATCATATAGGATGTATGTGAAATTTTTAAAATAGTGAAATAATAAAAAATTATGTATATAAATATAGAAAAATTAATCTAAAAATAGATTCTAGATTTTACAGAATTCATATAAAATGAAATTTTTTGCATATAATCATTCTAAGAATCCAACTAAATACATGAAAACATAAAAATACTAATCTCATGGTATAAAAAATGAATGGAAATTATAACCATGTAATAAATTGAAAATTTTACAAAATAAGAGATCCCCTAAATGTATTCTTTATTTAATAAAATTCCACCCATATAAAATGATTATAGAAAATAATCAAAAATTAAAAATAATTCTAGTATATAAAAGAAATTAAACATTATTTTCTAAGTGTGACAACATTTTATTTAACAATGAAGAACAAGTGGTCATTTTACTTTATCAATTAAACACACACACCTTTTGGTACCCACTCTAATTTGGAACTGATTATTTTAGTAACTTGTTATTTCAAAACACATACAGATTTAAAACATTTTGTGTAAGACACATAAGAAGACAAATTATTAGGGATATAAAATCATGTAAAACCAATATATTAAGGGAACATGAGAGAACATTCATCTGTATAATTTCCTTACAAAAAATATTTTAAATAAGTAATTGTAGAAACATTTCCTATAGAACTCTTAACAGAAGAGGACTTTAACATTTGGGGAATCTGATGATTATAAATTACTGTTTAGTTTAATCATAGCTACCATCCTATAATAATTTTCATTTCCATGAATAGGGGTTCATAGAATTTAATTCAAATTTTAAATTTCCTTTTCAAGATTAATATTTTCTTTCTAAATATTCTCAAGATCATCATAAGCCTTATCTTTTTATAATATCACTATATTTACTAACTTTCTTACATTCCTTAATCATCATCTTATTATCATCATTCAAAACATTATATAATTCAATTTATCTTAAGACATATTTTTTCAGTTTTTTAAATTTTTCATATAACTTATTAAATTTGTAATCATCACTATAAGAATGAATACTATAATCAGAATTATTACTAACATATTTTTTATTTATCTCCATCAAGAAGGCGTTAGAAGATTATTTTTTTCTTTTAGATTTATCAATTGAATCATATTCTTTAGGGAAAATAAATCCATCATGATAATATAATTTCAATTCATTCTTTTATTTTTGTATATATCCCTTCTTTCATAAACATTGGATAGACTGGTTTGATTTTCCCCTTCTTTATACATTCATAACATGTTATATTTGGTCCATATGTGTTACCTGTATTATCCTTTTGATCATTACTTTGATCCTTACATGGTCTATTCTTATACCCTTTCTTTCTCTCCATTTTTTTATAGATTCCATTATTTATATTTACTATTTATCTTTTATCACTATCCTGATATTCAGATTATGAAGAGTTAGAGGAAATATTTAAATGATATTTTACTGTGTTTCCTTTCTTCTTTAATGTCTCTTCTTCTTAAAACATTCTTCAACTCAATTTTATATTTGATTATAGATCTGATGAGTTCATCCAATGTGTACTCCTTGACATTATTACTTCCACTGATCATAACCATCCTTCCATATAACTTAGTTTTTGAGCTCTTAGAAATCATTCTATTATTATGGGGTTGTACAAAGATTATGTATGGGAATTAATCCCATTGAAAATTCATGTGAATTAGTTAAAAATTTGATTATGGTTTAATAATCACCCGTCATGAAGTCTTGGTAATCACCCTGAATCTTTCCAAGCTTAGTTTGTATCAAATTTGTTTAGCCAGGGTGAGTAGTTTATATAATCTTTCATATATCTTGAGTTTTCATTCAAGAAGAAAAATGACTAAAACACTTATATTAATATCATATTAAAAAATATTCACACCTTTGTAATTTAACAAATATCTAGTAGAATTGTTCTTGTGTGTGTATCAGGGTCATTGTTTAGTATTGTGTACGATTTTTTCATGATTGACCATTTTTGTTTGCTTAATTTTTTGATTTATGCTTCCATTCGGGATCTCTATGAGGCATAAATTATTCCATAAAAGTTTGGGGTTTTATGAGGAATCCATGCATATTTTATGTTAACTCATTTCATCTTAATTATCTTTTCCTTAACTATTATTTCTAGGAATTTGTTAACACAATAAAATATAAATAGAATCTATAGAATAATTGGTTAACCCAAAAAGGAACAAACTCTGATACCAATTTCTTGGTATTATATTATAACAATCAGATAATCTAACAATCCTTTAAAGGGAAACCCTTCTATACCAATTTTTAGGTTAGAATATAATGATATATGGTCTACAGGGTTTGAATAGACCAAATTAAAATTTTAAATGAATGGATTTATTATCTATGTTAATTAGCATAGTTAATTTAAGAGTTATTTAGCAATGTAAATAAAATAATTAACTTAAGGATTTTTATACTAGTTTAGTCTAAAGTGGACCCAGTTCGGTCTTATACCTCTCTACTCAGGGATAGATATGTCTTTCACTACCAGATTTTTAAAATGGAATCCCAACCCAATTACAAACTACTTTTTCTATTGAAATAATAACAAGTCACCTGACTTTTTTATAAAGATTCACAACCCAATTACAACCCTAACTTTATATACTGGGAGTAGAAACCTGAAAAATCATGAATTTAGAATCTGTGAGTCACAACCTAAAATAACTAACATTATATGTTGGTAGTCACAACCCTGAGATCCCAACATTAGAATTTTGGAGTCACAACCCAATGAAATAAAATGATTTGCATATAAAATCATAATTAGAAAATCAAAGTGTACATGAAATATGGGATGAAGTTTTATAGACTCAATAAAAGCAGATGAAATAGATAAAACAAGAATAAAATAAAATTACTAGTTATTGTGTGTTTTTTCATCTTGATCATCTCTTCAACGTAGTATAATTAAAAGAGATGTTTATTTAGCCCTTTAGAAATTGTCCAGCAGTAGTAAAAACAGTGTGTAGGGTCTCTGAAGGGTCACAGAGTATGAACTCCTTTTATCATTGAATTCCTATACACTCCTCATGTCATAATTTTATTTGTTTTTTATGTGCTCAAGGTATACTCTAGTACTTCAAATACAAATATATATAGACTACACACTCGAGAAAACTGTTAGAAAAATTCAAAGAAATACTATTGATGTATCCGAGAGAGAGAGAGATATATATTTTTTATCATTTCACAATAATCACTTAACTCATGACTATTAATTAAAATATAAAATAATAATTAGAACAAATTTTAAATCATATTATCAATTATTTTAATATACTTCTATAATAATTGTTCAATAAAAGATCCCATGAAAATAGCATGTTCAAATTTAAAATATGGAATTAAAAACAATTTGTTTAAAATGAGGAGTAAATATGCAGAGATATTAAAAAAATAATAACACCACATTAAAAATAATTAAATAGTTTTTAATTAAATTAATATCATCTAATATTTATTTAATAATAATAAAATCAATGAAAGAAACTTAAAATAATAAAAATGAATTTTTGAGTTGCAAGGTGCATGTTTCATGCGTGAATATAGAACAGCTGGTGATCTCAATAAAAACGTGTTTAAAATAATAAATTCACTTCACATAGGTTCTAAATAATTAATATTAATTTATAATAACTTTATAAAAAATTATAACATAAGAAACAAACATGCAGCAAATACGAAAATTAAATAAAATGTAAAACAAATCATTATTTTTTGTAGGGTGTTCAATAAGCTACATAGGTAAAAATCATGTATGATTCCTCCACCTATGTATTTTAATGTACCTAATAAGACTATCCACATAGGATAATTGATTTATTAAATTAAATTCTTAGGAATTTAAATAAGTTAAATCACATAAGTAATTCACTGCATAAGGGAATTCACATATACAAACTCCACACATAAGTGTTTTACTATATAAGGGGATCAACATGTAAGTTAATAACATATAGGATTAGAATAAGAAATTATATTTAGGTTTGTTACATAAGTGATTTATCACACAATATATTTTCTCTTGTATACTAATCTCTCACATAGGAAATTCCACCGTATAATGGAATTCCTCACAGATTTGAATCTAGGAAAAATGTAAAAAGCCTGATTTCTTAATATTCATAGTTAAAAAATGACACAAATAAAGGAAGAATTAACCTTTTTTCCTTTTAATGAGTGTTTATATAATTTAATTATCTTTATAAATAATGAAGAATCAGAAAAATCTGATATATGTATATATATATATAACTATAGTTTTGATTAAAAAACTGTATAAAATTAGTTCTGAAAACTGTAGAAATTAGACAGGAAATATACAGAGAATTTGGACCTAATTTAATACATTAAATAGATCTATTCAGATGTTTATTTATTCTAATTAAATTATTAAATATTATTATATTTTGGGAAAAATAATCAGTATTGTGTTATTTATCTCAATATATATTCTATATACAAATGAAAATTGAAACTGGGAAAATCTGCTACATGGATTCAAAATGGGCTATATGAATAATATATTGGATAAATGGTTAACAAAATGGTTACATGGTTTACAGTGAATTTTTATGTATCAAATGGTATAAAACACATATAAATGATCTTTTAAAGTTAAAAATGAAATATTTATCCTAGTAACAAAAAAATAAAACTTGTAGATCTTGTTATGAAAAATCAAAATGTGAAATCTAAATAACATTTAAGTATATTAATATTATGATATATTCATGATTAAGTATAATTTAAATAAATAATTTAAAATATATAAGATATATTAAAATATTAAAATAATTAATTTAACACAATTAAATAATAATAAAATGATTATATTAAGTAACCATTAGAGGATTTGTAATCAATCAAAATAAAAATGCATGCAATCACATGCAAAACCAGATTAAAAAATATATTAGGATGCAGCCCTATTTTCCTCAATATCTTTTAAATTTAATGGAATGGTCCTTGTGCTTTAATGAATGATTTTTTAGGTCCACTAACATAGAAAAAAATAGGTATGAAGAAAATTGAGTAAATTGTATATTATTCATGCTGTGGAAATGGAATTCACACGGTGAAAATGGAATTCACATTGTGAAAGGAAAACTTGCATCATGAAATAATACTGAATAGACCTATATGCATATAACATATAAAACCCAATTTGAAGATTCATTGGAATGATATTATGAGTTTTAATACCTTATTTTATTTTAATCCCACAATTATTAATATATTTTTGAGATTTAAACTAAATTGTATTCCCCACCTTGAACTCTTATTATCTAGTAACAATCTACAAGGCATAAGTTTCTTTGGTTATTCATTGTTCTTTGTTTTAAATTTAATTTGTAACATTATTTTATGTTTAAAATGGTAATTTAATGGGTTTAGTTAATCATGTGGGGGTAAATTTAACACATCATGATTTTAGGGAATGAGTTATTTTTTTAGATGAAATTATTCTTATATTTGGAATGTTTTGAATTTCTAAAATTGATATTTATTTGTTTATTATTATTGTGAATTAACATGATTAATTTTCATAATATTATTTCAATGTTACTCAAAGTATTTCTAAAAAAATATTTCCCATTCTTTCTATATTATATTTCTTGAGAGCCTCGATCATGTTTTCTTCTAGAAATTTATTAGCATCTTATTTAAGTTATTACTTAATAGAATCACATTTAATATGGTTGATTCAGTTTATTATTTTTCCCTTTATCATTTAAACTACCTTGACATTGAATCAAAATTCTCCTATAGAAGCCCTGAGTAACCTTAATAGGAAAATAGACACATTTCAAGCCTATTTCATTCGTTTTAATCCCACTTGTAGTATGATGTATGATATTCAAAAGGCTAAGTGTGGGGGATTTTGTTTTATTGGTTGGATAAGGATGTACATTATTTATGAGGTTTTTTGGGTGGGTTTCAAGTGATTTTTGTAGAGTCCATGTTATCAATTATTTTACATAATTATTCAACTATCTTACAATATAAAAAAAACAATATATATATATATGGTTTTTCTTGGGAGGATCAAAAATCATAATTTTCAAACTAATGATCTTTTCAGCATATGGGGTAAAGTGGTGGGTTTGAGATTTTTCTAAAGAACAACTTTCAAAAAAAAATAACAAAAAAATAATTCAAGAGATGGTGATTCATTCATTAGGCTTACTTGTATTCAGTGCCAACATTTAGCTTTGGGAAAAGGGGATATGACATATTTATCAAAGATAGAGTATTTCAATGAGATTATATTTTGATATCAGGTATTATTATTAGAGTTAATGACCCTTTTTATCATTATTTTATTTATTTAAAACCTACCATAAGCATCAAGGACATTACACCCTTTATGGGAAGTCCTCATGATTAAATTTGATCATTTTTTTAGGATATAGAGATTCTAGATGCCTTATTAGCCAACAGAAAATGAAATTTACTCAATTTACAAGCACAAATACATTATATTTATTACCATGATTTATGAGTAGATAAATTAAATATGATGTAGATTAAAAATGGATTGCACATTAATGATCAATTAATAAATTAAAGTTAAATTAGGTATGAGCATTGTCCTTTTAAAAGAGGAAAAGTAAAATGCATGACTATATTTCTTTTATTGGATGAGTGAGGATTTGGATGAATTATTTTGTGTAAAATTTCAAATTTCATTTTCCATTGATATGAATTTATTTTTTATTCTTTTGAAATTAAAATATTGTTATAATGGAGTTTCTTTTTTATGTTTTTAAGATTACATTCATCAGGACAAAAATGTTTTTGGTGTGTTTGAATAGATAAAACCTTTTTATATATGCTTATGGTGATATAAAACACATTTTCTATGAAATTTAATTGATTAATATTAATATTATTATTCTATTTTTTTAATTTATGGTATGGAACACCAAATTTTTGAAAATGATCTAAAAGCGGTGAATTCAACAAGAAATCTATGTCCCATGACACACGACAAGTCAAGGCCCTTGCCTGGAGGTTGGATTTGAAGAATCAAGAAACAATAGTTCTAAACGAATAGAAATTCATCATTGATGTAATAAATAAATCATTTACTATGTGAAATATAAAATAAAGGTGATATGAGATAAAAATGGGACTAAATCAAAGTTCTAGAGAAAATCAAAATGTGTCAAAGAATGACACAAATATATCATACCATGGCATGCATGGGAATATTCAAAATCATTAATTTAAACCATGAAATCCTAAATTGAGGTATACCATTAATATTAATTTTGTAAGATGCCTATTCATGACATGAAACTTGTTTAAGAGACCAAAAAATGTCATTTTTCAATGTAATAAATGTCAAATGATGCATTGAAGTCCCCATTGTGACTAGGGGATATTATAAACCATTTGTTAGAAAAATCATGATTCTTAATGGTTTAATTTAAACCTATAAATACAAATCATTGTGGTATTAGAAAATAATTATCTCATCTAGAATGTAAGACATTACACTAAGGAAGAGGGATGCTGTTGTTTAGGTTTTCTTTTTTTTTCTTTTTTTTCCTATTTCTATGTAATTGTAATAACATTTTTATTTTAAATTGTTTCTTCATATATATATATATATCCCTCTACTACACCATGATTTTTTATGCTCATTATGATGATTTACTAACCTAATTCTTGGCCTTGGGGGAGGTTTCACTGTGTTCCCAAATAATTTTGCATTAATTATTAATATTTTAATTCAATTTGTGGTGAATGAGAGATAATGGTATGGGTACCATGATCATCCACAATTAAATGACTTTCAAACACATCTCTATTTTATACCAAATCATTATTACTTCATTTCTCTTCGGTTAAATATTTATATGATGGGGTTGAGGCTGCTTGACAGATAAAACAAAATATGATAAAGATGGATATTGGAAGGTATTACATTACTGATTGAGGTGTTTTTATATCCTTTGATTTTGGAGGAGGATAAATTTGTTGTGCCGAAGATATTTCCTAATAATTTTAAAAATTAAACTCAGGTATAGGATAGAAATACATGTAACATGTTATGGGTTACCAAATTGAAATTAAGTAAAAATAATGAATAATGAAGGAACCTGAGTAACCAACCCAAGGATCATAACCCTCCTTTTGACCATCAATAGTTATATCTACATATGAATATAAATTTTAGATTTAAATTTAAAATTCCCATCAGTCCATAGTTTTAATAAAATAAATAATGTCACAAAATATATAAAAATCAGATCTGAAATAGCGTTTCATCGACTATAAAACTCCTCAAGTGAGATAACCCTAGTCAACTACTATACTACACTAATAAATAAATTTTAGCCTTTTCAAAACCCTATGAAAGTAATTTAATATGGTTAATATTGTCATTACCTTTTTAAAATTATATCATTTTTACTTAACTTGTTATAATATTAGGAATCAAGATTCATTATCTAAAATCTCTCCCTTCATGTTATCCCACTAGAAATTATCCCTGAGGTATCTCTAGTTTTTTTTATTCTAGGATGGATAGATAATGATGTAATATGTTTTTCATCTAATATAACATTATTCAATTTCAGTATTGATGTAACATATATCAATTTCCCAAAATATTATAATTATTTCATTGTCAAAGATAAACATCAGATCATTTCCTATATTCTTCTGTAGTTTCAGATCCTCATTTTATGCCGCCTTGATCTTTTTCTTGATTTATAATAGAGAAATACTTTGGTAAAGATAGTATTTATCCTATTTAATTTATATATAAAAGTTCATCAATTTAAAATCCATGATTATTGGGTTTTTAATGATCCTCACAATCGATAGGGTCGATTGATCCTTCCTGTTTAGAACAGCAGGAAAATGTATTCCTTTATAAGGAGGCAATGTCTTAAGAAGTCACAATTATTGATCAACTATAACCATATCCTTTTTAGCATGTTCATCTCTTTATATGTGAATATATATTTTATACTATTATAATTAGTACATATATAAATTTTTTTAACATAATGATAATTCCCCCCACATCTTTAATGAAAATATTACCACTGCTAACTCCATGCCATTTATAAAGTAATTTTGTTCATGTAATATCAATTTATGTGAGACATATTCTACCACCATGTAATTTTTAATGAGTAAACATCTCAAACTCTTCCATAATGCATCATTGTATATCACATACCCTACTCCACAACTAGGTAATGTGTGTATAGGTTTAGTGATCAATAGTCTCTTAAGATCCTTGATATTTATTCACATTCAACAATCCAAAGTAACTTGAATCCTTTATGAATTAAAATTTTCAATGGATTTGATAATTATGCTATGTTATTTAAAAATAATCAATAGTATCCATCCAAATCATGAAAACTATGTAACTGAGTCATAATGATTATTTTGGTACATTTTAAAATAAATTTCATCTTTAGAGTATCTACAAATATTACCTCACTTATGATTTCGTGACCCAATAATGATAACTTGTGTAACTAGAATTCATGCTTTCTAAATTTGGCATACATCTTCACCTTCCACATAGTTTGTTGAAAAATCCGCAAATAATCTTCATGCTCTTCCTTTCTCTTAGAATATATGATAATATCATCAATAAAAACATCCGAAAAGGTTTCATGGTGATCTATGAAGACTCTATTCATAAAATCCATGAATATATCATTGGAATTTGTAAGTCTAAATGGCATCACTATGAATTTATAGTGTTCATATCATGTGCAGAATGCTATCTGGTGCATATCTTATCTTTTCAATCTTAATTGATGATATTTGATCAAGGGTAAATCTTAAAGAAATATAAATATATACATAGTTGATTTAACAAATAATAAATATGGGGTATATGATATTTATTCTTGATCAATATATTTTTATGGTCATGATAATCAATAAATATCTTCATTGATCTATACATATTCATAAGAAAGTGAAATGAGCAACCCAGATGGAAAATTAATCAGACACATAAAACCCATATACATATTTTCTTAGAGTTTCATATTCAATTCCACTGATTCAATTTGGTCCCTTCTCTAAATAGTTTTTGATATATCTATAACACAATTTATGAGTTCAATTGAAAACTCAACCACATCATCTTGGGGAAGACTAGGAAATTATTTAAGAAATGCATCAACATATTCTTGAACAATAGGAATATCTCTAATTACGAGTTCTTATCTTACCATTAGATCTAAATATCTTTCATGATTGGGTATTAAGACCCACATTATAGATGTAATTTCAATATGGTGTTCATAGTCATAATTGAACTAAAAGATGACCATTGATTGATTTGGGATATCAAATGTGATTTATCTATCTTAGAAGTTAATATGGGAACTATAAAAAGATATCCAATACATGATTAATATCACTAATAAATTTAATAAAAGTCTTAATTATAAGATTTATAGAAGAAAATTCCAAGAATCATCTATCGGGTAGGATTTTGAAATTGAGATGCAATTATCACACCACCAATATTTTCCACTAATAATTAATCCCTTACACATTAGGTAGTTTATTTGATGTCTTTAGAAAATATTTCAGATAAAATGGGGTTGGTAGAACCAAAACAATTTTAAATATTCATTACCACATAATTTTCATGAACCAATTATGCAGTTCTGATAACATAGGTTTTCTCTTGTTCCACTGGCTTAGGAGGTTGGTGTTGTTGATTTTCACCATTAAAATATAAATTAGTATACTGATTTTCATAAATCTGATACTCCTTAAATTTAAAGCATTGGAGTGTGGGTAGTGTATTTCACTATGATTCCCTATACTCTCATACATTAGTCAACTTCCTTTAATTTTTTTGGAAATAACAGGCATGATGGCCTAATTTTCCAAATGTAAAATATATTTCTCTCCCTTTGAGGAAATTTATCCCATGGTTCCACCCACATTTTTTAAATACATAAAGATTAAATTTCTTTCTAACATGTTATTTATCATTTGAGTTTTAATTAAACTTTATTTTACTTTTATTATCATAAAACCCATGAGAAAAATGAGAGTCCATAAACTCCATTTCAACATTGATAGAACATAAAACAATTTCTTCATGGCTTTTCGAGTCGCTTATTGCTAACACATTTCAAATAATTGGTTTTAATACACCATGGAAATCATCAAACTTTATTTCAAGGTTAGTGATAAAACTTGAGGCGTACTTTGAAAGTCTTTTGAAGATTGCTTCATATGTACCAAATTATTCATCTTGGTTTTGTTTTAAATCTATGAATCATCTCTCTATTTTCATTAAAATATTTTGGGGAAAATATTTAGTGAATAATATTTTCTTGAAATACTCTCATTACATATATTCAACTTCTTCCTTTGGAGTTTCATTCTTCACAAGATTATAACATTGGTCAGGCTCACCTTCTATGTGATAAATGACTGGAACAACCTTATCATTTTATTATCACTAGAAAATAAAAAATATATTCTCTATTACATTGATCCATTTCTTATAGATCATTGGGTTAGAAGACCCAATAAAAGAGGGTGGTCATTGATTTATAAAGGACTTGATAGTAAGTTTATCCTTACTTGGTGTGTCTGAGAGATCGACATGGATCTTGTTATCATTAATAGCTCGGGAGACTTAAGTGAGAATCACTATAAGATTTGTTTATTCCTAATCTAATCATGTTTAGTTTCTTGATAATATCATCACTATATTTCTCATTACATCCATTGTTAAATTGGATTCTCCTTTCTCTAGCAATTATATAAACAAAGGAATGTTGTGTATTAGAATATATAAATTAGTAATTACATATAAAGAAAATTATGAACATAGAATAAATAAGTCAAAAATAATTTATATAACCTAATTTATGAATTTATAAGTTTAAATTTATGTTATATGTGGATATTTTCTGTTATTTCTTCTAATCTAAATATATTCAAGTTTATCATAAGTTTTCATAAAGAAAATTTAAATTATCTAAATCATATCACCTATGATTTTCAGATCAGGTGTGTTATTAGGCCCACTTATTGTTCACTAGGTAAAGATAAAGTCAATACCCAACCAAAAGTTTTAGGGAATATTTATCCTGAGTGAAACTGCACATGATCCTACAATCACTTGTTTGTATCCTAAAAGAGATTTCATTTCTAGGAAACCACACACTCATTACTTAATTAAAATTTAAGGTAGTTTTCCTATACATAGGCTTATCCCAAAGGTTTTTACTATTATATTCTCATCATAACTATATAAAATAACTAATCTAATCTACCCAAATAACTAAACCTCACTCTAATACTAGCTAAGGAAATCCATTCATACATACAAGCATATTGAATTATTCTACATGACTATTCATTTCTTCTCATTAATCATACCCTAGAAAAAAGGGTTAGTGGATTTAGAGAATATCTAAATAATAATCTTATTATGAAATTTATTCAATACCTCCAACAAAATAATTTATACATGATATCCATTAGACACATCATCCATAATAATCTTATTCATAGCTTGGGGAAAGAAACATAGGAAAGGATTAGTTGAGATGCTCAGTATGGTTAAGTATTAGAGATAATAATCAAAGATCATAAGTGAGTATAAGAAAATTATGTGGGTATGAAAATCTAATGAATTACAATGAACATAACATTATTATATCATACATAAATAAACATAAATCATAAAACAAGTCATAATGATCGGAGCATAACATAAAACATTGTCTATTATAACATGAATACATTTAAAAATATATTAATGTCACATAATCATAAGTATTGAATACATAAAATATTGGATCATGAATTTCATCCCTTAATTCCATAACATACTAGCTTATGAATCATTTTTCTAGTCTCCCATAAAATATTTGACCAAGATTCATATTCTTGCCTCCCATAACACAGTGGATTATAAATCACATTCAAACCTCCCATAACATGGTGGATTATGAATCATGTTTCAACCTCCCCTAATTATCCCATGAGATATAAAAATTTAATAATTCATTGGAGGTATATATAATTTTGATACTGCCCTTAACATAATAAAAACCATTTATATGTGTGCAATGAGAAAATTAAAACATTCATATTTAAAAAATATCTAAATTAACCCATATAAAATCGAATGGTCTCCTAAAATCATCCATAAAACATTTCATAACCCATCAAGATAAAAAATTCTAATTGTGGCATAAGAATATTTCCATACAGAATTTCCAAGGATATTGATATATATAAAAAACACCTATTTAAGATTATTATATAAATTTTTTGATAAATAAGTATAAATACCCATTTTTTGAAAATCATTAATAATTTAGACTAACTATATAATATTTTTAACAATATGGAAATGATGTTTTGTAAATATGAATAGTTGTAATAGTAGAAGATTGAATTAACATGGAAAAAATTAAAAAGGATTAATTTTTTTAAAACTAGACCATGAAAAAAATGATAAAATATTCTTTTCAAAAATATATATATAAATACAAAATAGTAGAAAATGAAACTAATAAATTATTTATACATAGATAAGGACATCCATAAAAGAATTCAATTAATATGGATATGGTGGAAGAAGATTCCCAACTAAAAATAAGAGGTGCGGTTAGTTTAACATAAAAGAATTACTTTAGTTAAAGGTACATCTAAAATCCGAGGAATATTTAGATGAGAGGAAAATAGATGTGTTTTTAGAGATAAATTTCACCCAAATTTTTCCAAATGAACAATCTTGATTTGAAAATGAGAATGGAAAGAAACCCTTAAAATTTTTATCTTATATAAATGTGATTTTACCTCCATTATAATAAATATACCCAGGTAAATAACTTATTTTGGAACCATATTCTTATATATAAACATTTATAGTCTACAAAAGTAATTATTCATTATACATAAGTTAATTATAGTTTATTTTCCACATTGGATGATAGTTATTTTTATTATTTCGTATAAATATTGAAATGGTGATATTGATCCTCATTATTTTGATACAAGTAAATAATTTATAGATTATTCAAGATATTGGAATAGAATTTACATAAATATTTATAAATTTCTATTTTTATCCCATGAGATTTTTAACTATGATTTATAAAGAAAAAATTTATAATGATCATGTTTTGGTAATTTTTAATGAACAAAAATTTGAACATTATTAATGAGTTAGATAAAATGACTAATTTATATTTCTATAATATTAATAAGGTAATAAATATCACTTTTATTAATTAAATAAAATCTTATAACCATCAATTTGAGGTGCAGATGAAAAATGAAATATGTTGTTCATGGAGGCAGTAGTTCGTACAGAACACGAGTGACGTTTTTTATTTTACAAATGATATTTGGGATATATTTAAAGGTTATTCCACAAATATAATAAATTTTTTGTATAATAATGATACTAAGGTAATTATAATATTATGGATAGAATAGGTGGAGAAATATGGAGAAGAAAATGATATGGAGTGAGTAGCACTCACATTGAGGGATTTATTATTCCCATTGAGGAAATCTTGAAAAATGAAAAATATGGACAATTTCATGTAACTACAAGCCAAAAAACATAGAATATGGCTCTATAAGAAGTAAAAATGGAATATTTTCTAAGGAAATTTTTAGGTATAATTATGTCTTGAAATGGATGTAAGTGAGCTACTTTTATAAGTGAAAAAGATGAACATTTCATTGAGAACTGAAGTGAGATAAGGGGTAAAGATGGAATTACATGCAAGTTAGATGAGTTAGGTGAGAAAGTGTTCTAAATAAATGTGGGTATGAATTAAAAACCTATAAAAATACTAATATAATTTCTATGATTCAAGTTAATTTAACAAAATTTGAGCTATATTATGTTACCCATTTTTTACCATTATTAACTTTGATTAAATTTTTACCATGGTACTTTTTTTAATAAAAATATAACATGACCCTTCATAAAAAAATTCACATTATTGTTCCAAAATCAGAATCCATTTAACTTAATTAAATATATAAATATTATGAAATTAACTCTTAAATTAAAACATAACATATAAAAAAACCGTTTTTGTAGGAAAATGTTTTTTATGCATTAAGTATTTTTATTATTAATTCCTATTAATTACTAATTAAAAGAGTGTTAAAATATTTATATATATATATATATTTAAACATACTATTATATTATTAATTTTAAATATATCAATTTAATTTATTTATATAAAAATTTCACAACTTTTATAAAAATAATTCTTGGAAAAATAACTGTTTTACCTTGGTAACTAATATATACTTTGCTAATTTACTTTCATGTTAAAAATGTAAATTAACTTTTAAAAAAAATTATAATTTTTTAAAAATATCAAAAGCATTTTATTAGACTCAATTACTTGAGTTGGTAAAAATTAATTTTAATATGGTCATGTGTAATGGATAATTTTTTTGAAATATGTGATTTTAAAGAACTACATGAACAGATTCTTATTAATTTCCTAGTAATATATTTTAGATGAATTAAAATTTATTTAATTTTATATATTATCAATATCTTCCATTAATATAATTCTTCAATATTTATTTATAAAAAATGAACAATACTTTTAGGAAAGCACTTTTCATAAAAATTCCCATTTTATATAAAATGATCCTAACAACATACCATTAAATATAATTATTAATTTTCTAACGATTTAATTTTATCACTAAATTGATATTAAAATCTTTTTATAATTTAATATAAAAATTATATCATTGTTTATTAATAATATAAAATTGATAAAAATATTTTTATATTAAATTATATTTATTAAATATTATATTTTTGATTCATTATTTATTAATTATAAATTATATTGTTTTCAATAATTTACACTATACTATTATACATATTTGATCATTTTATATCCATTTACCATATGTCTAACTTCCATATGTCCAATCACCATAAGTCTAATAGCCATATAATACGGTAGTATTTTATTCCTATATATGACCATACATTTCTATAATCATTCATCCTATTCATTTACTTCTCCCTCAATATACTAATTATATTTCTAATTCTTGTATGTATTTTAATATTTTTGATTGGTGTTATGATCTTCATAGGAAATCATTAGTTTAAATATTATGTGTTCATAATATTTTTGAATACTTTCGTATTTATTCCACTTAAACTTTTTCAAAAAAAAATTCCTTATATCCTTGTAATGTATAAATTTTTTTCTTACGATATAATAAAGTTGATTATTGTTCACATTAGTTTGGTGTTTCGTGTTAAACTATAAATCCAACATAGTGTTTATTTAATGTAAAACACATTGTAAAATCATTGGTTCTTACACCTTAGTTGCAATGAAATATAAGTGGATTCTCATTGTTCAATTCTTGAGAAACTTCCATGACTCAAGATTGATCGTACTCACCTCACCAACCTAGATATTGAATAGTTTTTATAAAAAAATTAATGGTTATGGGATCTATAAGAGGGTTATAATACGGTGTATTATCTATAACTCCCTCTCTATGATTCACTAAGGACTATCTAGGATGCATAATCAGTAAAAAAATAAAACATAGATCTCAATCAATCACATAATTAATTTCCAAATAACATGGTTAAATCCAAAAAATTTATCCAATTAATCATAAATACATAACATAGAAAAGAATAATAATATGAAATACTAAAGGAGTTAAAACATCAAAAATTTCAACATTTATTCAATATGTATGATTTATATGCATGGTTTAGTGACCAGTGTGACAACCATATAAGTGAAATTAAAAGTTGTTCAAGCTTGAAAACATGGTGACCACACAATTTTATATATTGTGTGCCTAAATTATATTCCCATGGGTTCATTACCATCTCCACCCTAATACCTATAATTTTCAAAAACAACTCATGAGGTTTCCCTGAAACCCATAATAACAGTTGATCACATCAAATCATACCAAAATACCTAATAATAAATATGAAATCAATAAATAATCTCAAACCACCCATGGTAAATAGAGGTTTAGCATGAAGTATAGATTGGAAGACACTACAGTGCACCCTCCTCTTGAGTTCTGATGATCCTACTCCATACTAACATACTCCCCCGAATAACTAGATTGATTTGTTCCCATGTTGTAATTAATTAGCCTAGATTAAAATAAATCAGCATCCCATCCAGCTCACCATACATTCCGAATCACATTCTCAATCACCATAGGTTGGCAATAAGCACTAAGGGTATTAAATAAAACCATCAAGAATTATTTTACCCTCACATACATAAACTAAAACATATACTCCACTAGGATATTCAGCATAAGGTATCTATAACATTGATACTTGTACAAAAAAATAAATAGTTCATAATAATAATTAAATAACCAAATATAGTACAATACATCATGAAAAATAATTTAACATCATCATTATTTTTTTATTTTATGAAAGTAACGGGCCAGAGGCCGAAGTATAAAACTTAAGGAAGAAACTACGGTGGGCTATAGAAATGAATACCAATAGAATCACCTAGGACAAAACTGATTCCATTATTTGTGATATAGTTGGGGGAGAAGTTGATTGAGAGAGACCTCCTTTTCGGTTTACTTACCAAAGGAGGGGTCGTATCAGTATGTAAGGAGTCATTTGTTGTGAGGGGTAGAGTTGTAAATAGATCATGTCAAGTGTATAGTGTTTTGTGTGGGCAGGGGTAGATTAGTAAATAGCCTATTATTTAGCTGTTAATGTTTTATAAATAGGGGATAGAGTTCAGTTCGGGGGGAGGCGATGATTTAGTTGGAGTTTCTGGCAGGGACCAAGGCCTGGAGAGGAAGTGATACTTCTCTTAGGAGGTTAGATTGTTATTTCTGCTTGTAATTAGTTTAGAAAAATTCTATGAAAATGTGATTCTAGTCGTTCTCTTTCTCTTAAAGTAAAATCTTCTATCAACATGGTGCTTTCATTGATGGAGAGTATCAATTCCAGTGGATAGTGAGATTTTAGAGAGATAATTATGAAGAGAGAAGGAAAGAATAAGGATTGTATGTCAACGTGCATGGAAAACAAAGTGGCGTAATTGGAGACTACGATATCCAATTTAGCAACTGGAGTTCAGCAAAAGGAGGAAGGCTTACCGCGGTTGGAAGATGCGTACCCGCACTAAGAGGAAGCTTATCGCTGACAAGGACATCAGCTCCAGGAGTTTATCACAGCTGTTCCACGCCTCCAATCGAGCTAGAAGGATGGATCAGGATGAATGAAGGATAAGGGGAAAATAGTGGAAATGGAAGGCAATAGTAGTAACTAGAAAAAAGATGTAAACGAAAGGAAATTAGATAAAATTGACTTGGAAAATCTAGGAAACCAGGAACTGGATAAAGAATAATTACAAACTGTAATAAGGCAGATGGAGAAGCCTATATTTTCTGCAGGAGATATGATTGTGTGGATAACTCCAGCACAATTATATTTTACAATTCAATGGACAAGGGAAGGGTTTAGGGTGTCTATGAACAATTCAGTTTGAAAGAAATGATTCAGTACTTGATTAGATCATTGAGTTTGGTGATACCCAATATCACATGGAGGCAGTTGAAAAAAGAGCTTCTAGGAAGATATGGAAGTGTAGAGGAAGAAGGTATGATGGATTTTTTGAAGGGGATATGACAGATAGTTTAAGTGGATGATTATATTGATGAATTTAACAGTGTGGAACTATTTATTCTAGACTTGATAGAAGGATGGAACATGAGTATGTTCATAGGGGGATTGAGATCATAAATTGAATTTACCGTAATGACTCATAAACGACAATCTAAGGCGAGTTCGTTGACTTTTTCAAGGCGTGTGGAATGAGAATTGTTAGTAAAGGGAATTATCAGACCAACAGAACCACGAAACTAAATCATTAGTGATGCTTCACATAGTAAAGGATGGATTCTCGGAGCAGTCGGAAATTTCCCTATAGGAGAAATGGCAGTGTAGGATAAGAATGGGGGGTAACTCCACGATGGGGAGGAGTCAAGACTTTTTCTAGAGAGGAATACGAAGAGAGGAAATCCAAAGGATTGTGTTATACATGCATAAAGAAATTCAATCCTGGAAACCAGTTTCTAGATAAGGGATATAGAATAATGGTATGGGAATGTATAGAACCAAAGGAAGAAGAAAATGTAGAGAGTGAAAATGAGGCATCTAGGGGAAAAGGAGTTGGCAGCTTGTGGGAATCAGAAATACAGGGAGATACTACTTCTGTAATAGAGGGAACCATTTCTTATGGAACCCAGTCAATGTTAGTAGAAGGGATAGTGGAATAAGTTCCACTGTTTTTCTTAATTGATAGTGGAGAAAGTCACAATTCCAATTCCATGTGATTAAGAAAACAATTTGCAGCTTGGGTAGAGGACACTAGACCCTTCTTTATCAGACTGGGTGATGGACTCTGAGTGGTATCTAATGGCCTGTGCAGGTCATTGCAAATCATGTTGGGAAATGTGGAATTGAAAGTTGATGTTTATATATTTGACACAACTGGACCTGATTTGGTAATGGGAATTTCTAGGTTGGAAATGCTGGGAAATGTGACAACCAATTAGAAAGGAATGATTATGGAATTCATGTTGGAAGGAAAGAAAGTAAAATTACATATAGTGAGAACATCATTGAAGTTACCTCGGTATTTTAATAATTATCTATGGAAATGGAACAAGCAGATGTAGGGGTTACAGTGGATAGAATTAGAGGGAGGAAAAGAAGACAACTCACTGCTAGACAGAAAACAACAAAAAGAGTTACAGATAATTATAGAAAGCTATAAAGTAGTGTTTGAATCACCAAGGATATTTCCACCTTATAGGGAAACTGATCATTCAATAAGCTTAAGGTTGGGTAAGAACCAGTGACTATCATGTCATATAAACATGGATATCACATGAAGAATGAAATAGAAACTCAGGTTTGGGAACTACTATAAATTGGGTTCATCAAACCAAGTTGAAGCCCTTATTCAAGACCAATAATTATGGTTAGAAAAAAAGTGTGGGGATGGAGAATTTGTATATATTATTGGGATTTAAATAGTATAATAGTCTCGGATAGGTACCTAATTCCTGTGATTGAAGAGCTCATGGATGAATTGTACAGAGCAGCGTAATTTACCAAGTTTAATCTTAAGTCGGGATTCCACCAAGTATGAATGAGTGAAGAAGATATTGGGAAAACATCATTTAAAACTCATGAGGGCCATTATGAGTATGTTTTCATTCCAATTTATTTGATGAACTTACATTCTACTTTTCAAGGAACGGTTAATATCATATTCTGAAAAATGTTCCGGAAGGGAATTTTGGGGTTTTTTGATGACATATTACTCTATTACACCTCATGGATAGAACATTTAGAAAAGTTGCAGCAGCTGCTACAAACAATGAGTAATTGTTTCCTTCATATCAATGGGAAAAAGTTTACTTTTGGAAAGCGATAGGTAGAGTATTTGGGACACATAATTTCAGTGGATGGAGTTTCTATGGATAAAAAGTATTTGGAAGCAGTAAAGTGATGGTGGGTACCAGAGAATACAAAGGAAGTAAGAGGATTCCTTAGGTTGAGTGGATATTATCAAAATTTTATAAAATATTATGGAAACATTGCAAGGACATTAATGGAATTAACTAAAAATGTGAAATTTAAGTGGAATGAAGAGGCACGAGAGGTTTTTAAAGATCTTAAAATATGTTTAACAACTGCACCAACCCTTAGACTGCCATATTTTTGTAAAGAATTCGATGTTGAATGTGACACATCAGGGTTGTGGATAGGAGTAGTACTGGTTCAAGAAGGTTGTCCTCTAGCCTATTTTAGCAGGGCATTATTCGAAAACAATTTGGATAAATCCATCTATGAAAATTAATTAATGGCGATGGCCTTATCTACTCAACATTGGAGAAAATATTTGTTGTGAAGACCATTCATGGTGATAACCGATCACCGTAGTTTGATGCACATTCTAAGCCAAAGAGTGATGACAGAAACCTAGAAATGTCGGTATACCAAAATAATGGGATACAATTTTGAGATAATATATCGACCTGAGAAGATGCATAATGTGGCTGATTCACTATCCATAGTAGTACCAAAAAGAGAATATTTTCAGTTAGCATTATTCAAACCATGTTGGGTGGAAATACATATAGTTCAGAAATAATTGAGGCAGGATAAAAAATTGCAAAAGACTATAAGTGAATTACAGCAAGGATACTATTGCAAGCTTGGATATTCTTTCAAATAGGGGATGTTATTCTACAAAAACATTTTGGTAATATCCCAGAAATCCACATTAATAACCATTTTAATGAAAATATTTCATTTTTTGCCAGAAAGAGGACATTTGAGGTATCTAAATAATTACAAAAGAATGTGGAATGGGTTATATTGGTTCAGAATGACTAAAATTGTATAGCAGTATGTAAGGGAATGTGAGAATTGTCAGAAAAATAAATACGAGGCTTTAAGTCCTGTCAGTTTAATACAAATATTACCAATTCCAAAATTGGTATGGGAAGAAGTATCCACGAATTTCGTCTCCAGATTACCAATGTCTCAGGGATTTGAAGTGGTGCTGGTTGTTGTCGATAGACTGAGAAAATATACTCATTTTATCCCTCTTAAGCATTCTTATACAGCCAAAACAGTGGCAGAAGATTTTATAAAATAAGTAGTACCATTACATGGCATTCCAACAACAGTACTAAATGATCAAGATCCCATATTTACAAGTTTATTATGGAGATAATTATTTAATTTTCATGGAATCACTTCCAATATGAGTTCATCCTTTCATCCTCAAAGTGATGGGAAAACCGAAGTAGTTTACATGTGTTTGGATATATACTTGAGATGCATCACGGTTGATCATCCAAGATAATAGGTATCTCTATTATCATGGTAAGAATATAGTTTTAATACCTCTTACTATATTTCAATTGGGAAGACTCCTTTAGAAGCAGTTTATGGGAGGAAACCTCCATTGATAATTCTGTATTCAAAAGGTGAAGCAGTAGTTGAAGCCATAGATTATGCATTAGAAGAAAGTGATGAATCCTTGAAGTAACTACGGGGTAACTTACATCGTTATAAACAGTTAATGATAATGTTTTTTAATCTCCACTGATGATATGTGACTTTTGAAGTAGTTAATCTAGTTTTGGTGATGCTAAGACCAAACATTTCTAGGGCAAAAAATGGAAAGAAAATTAGGTGCATGATACCTTGGTCTGTTCAAGATAAACAATAGAATAGGGGATGTGTTTTATGAGTTAATGCTTCCTAAGATTAGAAAATTGCATCTAGTGTTTCATGTGTCTCAGCTGAAAGCAGCTGTAGGGGAGAATCAGGCAGCATAGGCTTTACCAGAGGAATTTCTAGCCCAAGAAGATGTTCTTGAAAATATTCTGGCAATAGAAAAATAGGGATCTACACAGCTCTGGTTGGTACAGTAGCGTGGGAGAACGATGGAGGAAGCTACATGAGAGGATTTCAAACTGCTATAGATTTTTTTTTCTCATTGCCACATACAAGGTAGTTTATAGGGAGGAGGAAATGTTAGATTCGGGGGAGAATCTATTCGAGAGAGACCTCCTATTTGGTTTACTTACCAAAGGAGGGTTCGACTTGTAAAGTTAGGAGTGGTGTGTTGTGAGGGGTAGTCTTGTCAATATTTCCTATCAAGTGTAGGTTGTTTAGTCTGGGTAGGAGAATATTAGTAAATAACCTCTCCTTTAGCTGTTGGTTATAAATAGGGGAGGGGTTTCAGTTCGGGGGGACGGTGGTTCGGTTGGAGTTGCTGGCGCGAACCAGGGCCTAGAGAGGAAGTGTAGCTTCTCTCAAAAGGTTATATTATAATTTATTCTTGTAATTCCTTTGGAAAACGTCTATGAAAATGAAATTTTAGTTGTTCTCCATCTCTAAATTTAAAATATCCTATCATGGTGGGCAAGATCACGGGCTTGAGAAGTAGGTCACTGATTTTCTTTTTTGAGTCTTTGGAGGCTAAAAATCAGTGACATTGTTACCCTCACGCCAAGTGTGAAGTAATTACATTCCATTGTTAATATGTAGATTTCATTTTTTTTGATATGGTAGGAGATCTTCTAAGGAGTGCCACACCATCTAAGAAGAGAGTTGTAAATGAGTAGAGAGTCTGTTTTAACCACTATAAGAAGAATAATGTGTTTTCTACAAAGCTTGATGCCTATTAGAAGCACATTATCTATATAAGGAGTCTACATACCCAAATAAATAAGAGAAATCCAAAATAATAGAACCGTTGGGATCCTGAACTAGGCCCCCACTACGCATCATGCCCAGGTTACAAGATTCATCTATATTCCGCTTAGGTATTCCCTTGTGTGGATTCTATCTAACCCAGTGATGCTGACGGGCTACTGAGGAAGGAGGGGGATGGAGTTATAGGGGAACCTGAGAGTGGTATTCAGCCTATTTTTTGAGGGATTAAGACATGTTGATTAACTGACTCCTAAACCTAACGTTGATATCCAGCCTTGAACTATAGAGACCATCATATTTGGATTTGTTCCAAACTTTCTAGATGCACCAACACCATTTAGAAAAAATGACTGATCTTTCCTTCCACTCAGAACAACTAATCTCTACACCCAAAAATAGTTGGTCAAGAAAAGGAGCTACAGAAGTAGTTCTACTAGATAGGCCAGTGAGGTCACCATATTTTCCCTCATATCGTGCTGGATGATTTTATTTTGAAAAATAAGTGTGTAGGTGATTCCTCTAGGGATACTGTAATAGAATCACCTTGACGTAAGGATAATGTTGAACCACTTGATATTCTCTTTAGTGGATATGTATTTGTTGAAAATTTTCCAAACTAGAAAGTTATTCTTTTCAGGGGTATCCTAGTTTCATAAGACAATACCATATTTTTCCTAGTCCACTGGAGGCAAGATCATGCAATGGTACTTGTTCCCAGAAAAGATTATGAGGCGCTTGTGAAAACACATTGATCCAGGATAGAAGATATCTAAATGAGGTCCAAAATATTACGCTTTCCATAATATAAAACTACGTTGGAGAATCCAAGAAACTGCTTCAACTCATTAAAGCATGATTTCTAAACAGGACAACCTGAAAACCCAAGAGGGTTCCAGACCAGTTGTGATACCAAAAATTAATGTTACCGTTTCCTATGATCCACCTACAATGAAGCTATAGAGACTTTATGTGGGGGTGGATTACAAGCCATATGGAGGAATAGTCCCTATGAGGGGGCCCTGATATTGGGCCATATTTTTTATTCATGATCCAACCCCATAGTGTGTGTTCTTCAGGCACTTCCCATAGCAACCATTCATGGGATGCATGCATTTCACTCGACACACTATGTAGGTTGATGCATCCCTCTTGAACTGGCCTTCCCATCCTAGACCAGGATTCCCAATGATGCTTTCAATTCGCGTTAGAATCTCATATGAAGGTTTATAGGATAGAGTCAATGTTTCTAATGATAGCTTTGGGTACTTTTAGAACTGATGATATGTACATGGGGATAGTAGTAAGAACACTATTAACTAATGCGATACAACCTCCATAGGATAAAAATGTTTTAATCCAGTTGTTTATGTCGCCTCTTTGATTGTACACCAATTTTTTGAAATGCTGAATTTTGACCCTTCCTGGGGACAAAAGAATACCTAAATAATCCATCAGCAATGTGCACATAAAATTTCCCAACAAATATTCCATGGAGTGATCCCTCCTATTTGCAGAACATGATGTCCGATAAATACTACTTTTTTATGGATAACCAACTACCCACTCCAATAATAATATAATTCAAGATAAATTTATGGCCATGAACTGATCTTTTTCTACCATTCAGAAATAAAAAAGTATCATCTGTATACATGAGAGGAGACACTTTTCTAAAATTATTGTGGCACAGAAAAGGAAGAATAAATCCCTCTTGAATGTAGTTCTTGATGGAGTGGAATATGTAATATTTCCTGAGAATATAAAGGCTATGAGATATAGGGCCACATTGTCTGACCCCCATGTAGATTTGAATAATCCAATGTTTTTACCCATGAAAGAGATAGTCAGACAAGAAGTGTTGACGCACTTGGATAATAAATCCCAAGACAAGTTGGGGAATCCCATACTAGATAGTACATTAAAGATAATCCCCCATTAAAGTGTGTCATACAGTTTATCCATGTCCAATTTGATAATGATGTTTGTGATGACCACCTTATTATTGATGTCTCAAATCATCTCATGCACCAAACCAATATCAGCTTGTATAGATCTACCTATGATGAAACGATGTTTCTCATCGGAGATAGAAGAAGGTAGGAGAATCGAGATTCTCCTGTTAATGACATTGTCTAGGAATTTTTAAGGGAAATTAAGCATACTTATTAGGCGATATTGGTTGAGATATGAAGGATCATTAACCTTTGTAAATAAAACCAATGATGTTGCACTAGCCACATGTGGATGGTATCCACCATGAAATACATCTTGCACTACCTCAACGACATCACTTTTAACTAGATTTCTGGAGCTCTCATAGAAATATCCCGGAAAGATGTATGGGCTAGGTGAACTATTTGGGTTAAGTTTGTACATCGCCTCGAAGATCACATTCTCTCCCAGCACCAAGGAAAAATATTAGTTCGTTTAGGTAGAGACCATTCTAAGAATTCCATAAAATATCTCTGTGTTGCCACTAGGATAGACACCTAAAAAATGGGGGTTTGAACCTAAAATCATAGATTGGAAGTAATGGTTTTCCATACCTCCCAATGCATAGTAGTCATTGGTGATAGTACTATCACCCAGGAGAATATTAAGCCTAAGGAACCACTTTCTTTCTTTCATGCATTCATGTAAAAAATAATTTTTTTTATCTCCCTCCAAAATCCATTTTTTCCACTATTGTTCACAAGTTGTGTGTTCATGTTCTAGTTTGATCTCTTCCATGTTGTTCTTTCTATGAGCCAACTCATTATAGATATTATCATCCCATGATTTTTCCATCATAATCTTGAGGCGATCAACATCTTTTATGATCATGTCCAAGCATTAAAAGTGAGAAGGTAGGTTCTTAGCTCAGGACTACATGTATTATTTAATACTTCACAGGTTTTTTAAAGGTGAGACCATCAACATATGACCACTATTTTATTCCAAGACTCACTCACCATATTCTAGAACTCGGTACTGGATGTCCATGTTCTCGAGAAAAGAAACCAATCAGCATTGCTAACTCTGATGGACAAGGCCACAGTGATAGGGGAGTGATCTGAGTGTCCCCCTACATGATGAGTGACCATGGTATCATTAAAGGAGGAAATTACATACATGTTTGTCCATGAAATGATCAATAAGGTACCATGTATGGTTTCTTCCTCTCTATTTGTTTCACCAGGTGTAATGATCATCTAATTACCCGAGATATGAGTGCCTAGTGTGATCCAGGAAAGAGATGAAATCCCGGCTAGCCTACCATGAGGTAGAACCACACCCCTTATTCTTTGTGTCCTCCGAGATGACATTGAAATCACCCCCACAACCCTTAGTAGGTTACCGGGATCAAATCACCCCAGGTATTGCCAGAGTTTTTCTCTATCCTGATCTTCGCAATTGGTGTAGATGATGGAGAAGAACATATTGTGAGCACTTTTAGTGTTTTTTGTAGTGATTTATTAATTAGATGTTTCCACCATATCAACTGTGAATATATTCTTCCAAAAAAACTGTATATGTTGATTGATATAGCCTAAATTCATGATGTTATGTATACCAATTCTTTGTGCAAAGAAACCAATCTTAGAACCCTGTTGTTTGGGCATAAAAATTTCTTTAATTAAAGAATGATATTGAAGAAGTTTACAGGATATGTAATTATTGTATTTCCAATCTCCAAAGCAACGAGCATACCATAAGTGGCCAGAAATCATTGAAAGAGTGATTTTTTTTCTTTGGTGCCATCCGAAGAGAAAGGAGAGGGTAAAAATATTGAAGAGCCTTGAGCATCTCTTTTTTTAGATCTGGTTTGGACCACACTATAGGGAGAACAATGTCTAAGATGATGAGGAACCAGGAAAAGTGGATATTCAAGAGCAGTGGAAGGGGAATCCAGCACTGGGAAGGTGTTGGTTATAGAAATATGGGAGAGAATGGGAGGACCAATTCCAGGCTTCTTGGAGATGGAAGAGGGTTATTTTGGGATATATAGTGGCTTATTAGTGGAGGGGATGCAATCATTTTCAAGAGGAGGGATGATAAAGGGTTATCACTTTGTTGTCCATGGGGTACTCTAAGGAGGAGGAAAATGTGGAAGGGGGAGAGACATGAGTACTGGGGGAAAGGGGTGGAATTTCAATTGATCGAGAGGGGAGGAGTGAGAGTAACTGGTCCAAAGGAGGAGGCATGGGGACTAAGAGTTTCTATAATAGGAGGCATTAAGCTCAGTAGAGAAGGAGGGGGCACTCAGATCATCAGGAAGAGGAGGTGGGTGACTCAGGAGTGATGAAGGGGGCTACTTGGGGGGCATACCTGGATATCCTACAAGATTTTTTATAGAGTTGTTGAAGCTAATAAGAGGATAAAAAGTGGGCTAGGTAAGAGGGGAAGATCATTTTTCACCAAGAAAACTCACCCACCCAATGAATCATACATTCAGGGAGTGGAGAAGATAAGTAGAGTGTAACATAAATCATTTCCATGGAAACATTGAGAAGTTGGGAGGAGAGATCATCAACACATAGGAATAAACCAAATATATCTGTGATAGAGCAATGAAAAGCTATGTTATGGAAGGGGAGGGGTATCCCTGGGAGATTGAGCCAGACAGCTTCCTGAGGAGGGTCACAGCTTGAGTGGATTCCCAGGGACCACCTGTATAGGTTGAACGGCCATTTTCCTATAGATCTTGGTTTTGGATCCCAGGCCTTCGCAAAATCATCTGTGGATGCAAGAATTTTGTTGAAAGATAAATGGGAGAGGACCAACACCCACACTGACACTGCAAAAAACCCATGATGATACCATCATTTGGATCCACGAGGGAGGGGTGGTCTTTGCAAAAACGAGATACCAATGTATATTGATGAAGCGACAATGTCGTAAAGAGAGATTTTGGTAGAAACGTGATTTCTAGGACCCCTCGACTATATTAAAAGAGATCTGAAGGAGTGGGATTTAATTTTCCACTAGGAAAGAACTAGATAACAGAGGAGGAGATGGAGCAGTAGAGATCTTCAGGAGGATCCTAGTAGATCGGTTGGCCCTGGTTAGAGGATATTATCACCAGAGGCATAAGTAATTGGGGGAGGACTGGTGAGGGTAGTGAATAGAAATATTAATAGGATGTCACTATAAATAAATATAATGTATTTCACATTAAAATCTATTGTTACTAGTTTTAAAATAAAATTAAAAAACACCATTTTTCTAAAAAAATCATTCACTTTATTTCATAAAGAAAGAAGTCATAAATCATTTCAAACCCTTTTTGTTTATAAAAAAAATTCAAAATTAAAAGATAAATATCCCACTTTGTGTATGAGTTGTATTATTTTTTAATGAATGTTATTTTTTTCAATGGTTTTCAATGAAATAGAATGTTCACATTGATACCAATATGTTGAGAACATTATAAAGAAGATGGTTTTTATGGATCGATTGAAGTTCCTAATCTTGGTAACAATGTTGATGATGCTTGGATGATGAAAGTAAGTGCTAAAGTATTAGTATCTGAAGAAATATATTTGAAGACATTTTGTTCACTTATGATGATTAATAAATTGTTCTTAATGACTATAACATGAGTTATGATTGTTAGAGAAGCATATTTTTAATCGACACTATAAAAATTTCCTTATGTAATTTCATTTAAGATCTCTGAAAAATCAAACAGGTTGAAATTTTTTTTAAAGATCATTGGATGTAATTTTAATAAAGGAGTTTCCTGAAGATGTCTTCAATAGTAAACTTATATAGATGGAGAAAATAATCAGACATAGGAATGCATACTAAGGTGATCAGATAGATTCAACCAACTAAGTTGGTCAGATGAAGTTGATCAGATTGAGGAAATTGGATGAGGATTTCCAAGTTGATACTACATTATGTGAGGGTAAACTAAGGCTATGTAAAGGTACATCGACATTTCCAATACCATTGTATGGTTAATCTAATGGTTATATAAGGGTAACCCATGAGTTCACAATAAAAAGTGGACGGGGAAAGATATTATCATCAAATTGATTACAATGGTCTAAATCAGCCAAGATGTAGGGTCTAATTATACTAAGGAAAGTATAGTGAACAATGAATGAATGTTCACAATACAATTGGACCGATTTGAACAAACTGACTCAATCAGACAACATGTGGGAGAAAATGTTTGATTAATTAAATTCAGGCTTCATCGGACATATACGGATTACATAACCTTTATCAGATATTGTAAAGTTATGAGTTCTTCATTGATCAAATATCTCCATTCCCTATAGCTGTTATTCATGTTGATGTCTTGAAGAAGTTAATGAATGATCAATCAGAGGTTTCCTCACAAACACAAAATATAGAGGAAACATGTGATTATCATTGAACTAATATATTTTTGAGTAATTGGATAGGAGTTTCAAAATCATCAGAGAGAGAATTCAATTGTCAAAGAGGTTCTATTAGATCAAAAAATGGTTGTGAAGATAGAAGACAATGGTTTTGAACAATAAAACAAAAGTTTCCCAAGAATAGTTTGAGGAAAAAAATGAAAACCATCAGACTGAGATTGTTTAGCTTTATAAAAAGATTTATTTGGATAGAATTATCTTAATGAAGTCGTTGGATAGAGGTTTTCAAGTGATGTTCATTGGACTATGTTTCCATGAAATATAATCATACAGAGGATGTTTAACATTCAATATAGATTTCATTAGGTATATGTTTTCGAGCGATGTCATCGAAATAAGTGTTACATGTAAATTAGGCATTGTATTTTGAAGTTAAATGAAAAACTTCTATGAGTTCATCAAACAGAATAAGGAAACCATATTTTTGAAGCTTCATCGGATGGAGGAAAACTATAAAACTTATATAAACCCATTTTATGAAGAAATAACCCTATGAATTTTTTTTTAATAAACAATAGAAGTTCATATTGAATAAAATATTTAGAAAAATAAGTTATCAGTCAAAGGATGTGTCTTTCAAAAGACTTATGAGTTGTTCCTACGTTGTTTTGAAAGAACATTGGGAAATATATCACCTAAAGGATGAAACATTAGAAATATGTATTGAATGGAATATTCAATGAACCTTTAAATGTTTTTTTAAGTCTTCAATTTTGGAAATAATAATATAGATATTAAAATTTTCTATAATCAAAAAGAAATTTTTTAATTCTATAAATGTTAAGGAAGATTTAGGATGTTTTTCACTTACTTGAATGTTACATAATGTTTGAGAAATAATTATAATGAAATTAAAATGAGTGGGAACTTTCAAATTCAAGTTTTAACTAGACATGAATATATGTTTCATTTCATGTTCATTTCTATGGAATATAACCTATGTAAAGGAAGTAATGGAACCATAAGACCAAGAAGAACATTACTTATATGTACAGAGGAGTGGACTTTATAAATAATTAATGTCATAAGGATGTATCAATAATTGAGCGTGATATATACTCTCATTTGGGTAAATCATTAGAAGGAGAAGTATGAGATGGATAAATATCATCACTGAGTAAAGGAAATAACAAAGAATTATCATATGTATAGGTACTAGACTAAGCATATAATATTGGTGGATCTAAGGAACCAGATGAACAAGTATGCAAATATCCGGAAGAAGAATGGACTACCCTAATACCAGATAGTTATTTATTATTATTTGGTAATTTATGGATAGGGAACAAAATAAGGATCGAAAAAATATCCACTAATAAAATGTACATCAGATTTACTATACGAGATAAACATGTGTGTCAGAAGAGGAGAAAATGGGTTTGTCGATCTATCACCAGGAATAACATCATTAGATTAACATCATTGGATGGATAGGAGTAGGCAGACAGGATCAGATAGGGGATCATATAAAATAGTTTTATAAGATGGAAGAATAACTAATTTTTTTTACCATTGTAGTGCATGTAACAAAGTAAAAAAGAAAGAAGTGTATAACAACGAAGAACAATAACATATAATTTAATTAAAAATAATTGTAAGTATTTCTTGGTGTTAAAAATTAATAAATAAGCTTAATACTATCTTAATAGGTATTATAAAAAATTAATGATGGGTTACAAGTTGGATAAGTCCATCAACAGTCCATGGAATAAGGATTTTTTTCATTCCACCTTCCTAAATTATAGGGACTCATAATTATTCTAAGGATTTTATTTATATCATCATTGTTGTACTTGGTATCATATTATATTGTATAACATATGCATTGTCTATCACCATTCATCGCATAGATTAACTACTCTTATTGAGTAATGAACCTTGTAAACATATCATGTGTCATCTGTTATATTGTTTCATATAATTTCATATGATATGGAAAAGAGAATAGGAGAATAAATAAATTAATTGGTATAATATGTAATGGGATAAAAAGTTAAAATTAGATAAATGTTACTAACACTAACCCACTCTCAGTGTTATGTACATCCCAAATTTTTCCTCTCAATTTGTATCAAAGGGTCGGTTCACCTCTACTAAATTATATACATTATAGAAATTTTATTTTAAAGATTCGAGTCTCTTTCTTATATTAAAACTAAAGTGTAGAATTGGGGGATTTTATTTTATCAAAAAATAAATCAATTTCTACCAATACCATATGATCAAGAGAGTGAAAGAGAAAAGAAATTATATGAAGATATAGCTCTCATATAAAGAAGAGGATGTATGTGTTTCTCCATTAAAAGTTAATATAGAAGATAAATTTAGATTGGAAAGTGTAGATTAAGCGGTTCAAGATTCCACCAAGAAGAAGAAGAGAATTTCTACATTAAGTGGATCAAAGATGTTAATTAATCATGAGGTGAGTGGAAATTCATTAACAAACTTCAATCAAGAAAAATATATTATCATAAGTAGAGATAATGATCAATATAAAAATTATCAAGATATATAACTTAAAAAATATTAACGGATATTATGAATTGTATTCCCAAAGAAATATTCTCCCTTGTTTGTGGAGTCCTTTAATGTTTTTAGGAAGAGATCACCCAATAGGAAAAAGGGACAGATAACATGGATATGTCTTTACATGAAAAAAATATAGACTATATAAATCTCAACAAGGAGGTTTGAGTCTTTAAATAAATAAAGGTAGATCATGAAAAACAAGTTCCTAAAAATAAATAAAATAAGTTGAAGATAAATATTGATTTATGAAGATACTATAAGAAAATATCCAAGCACTTAAATAAAAGTGAAAAACAGCATTGATATCAATGATCTACTATTGAAAAGAATATACACAAAGATCAAGGAACTTGAACCATTGTTACAAAACAAAGATAAACTACATGAAAATAAAGTTGGAATAATTAATAATGTTTGTGAAGAGAATTTTATTTTCATTGAAGATCAGAAAAATACCCTAAATATTAAATTTATTGAATTGGACGTTAAGATGGAAAATCTTGAAAAAATAAATATTAATACTTTAAAAAAGAAATAATGTTTTTATTACTCAATGTTAATTGAATTATTATAATTTTAAAACACTTCTATCATGTGATACAAAGATCATGACTTTATTCAATGATTGGTCTCAAGAAGCTATGAAGAATGATGTACCATCATTTCTATCCAGTAATAATGTTTCATAATCAATTTTCATGAATATTGCATGTCAAAAAAATAATTCACAATTATATATGAATAAGGATGAAAATAATCTCACCAGTATATCAAATGTGGATAAGAAAAAGAATGTTGAAGTTTATTCCACACAATGATCCTAAAAATCTATGTAGAAGACCCAAAAACATTATATAGAGAATATTAGAAAATCTACATGTGTGGGTAAATGATGGTGCTTCAAGAGATTCAGGAATTATGTTTTTGATTGTTGGTACAATCTTCTAAATTTAATAGAACAAAGTAATCTAATGTAAAGGGGGAGTATGCAAGAGGTGAATAGTAATCATCCTTCTTATAAGAAAAATTTGATAACTTCTAATTTTTTTGGAATGTTTTAAAATACCTATGATGTTGGAAAATATGGTGGTCACAAGGTTGGTACTTTCTCATCTAACCATGTATCAAATGGTGTCACTAAAAATTGAGCACATAAACTGGCTAAAAAAGGGCAATAATCCTTGAGAAGTAAGCAAAAAAAATTCTAAACCAAAATTTTCCCAAAAAAATATTTCAATAAAGAAAGATGAGATGTTATTTTATTCTAAATCCAAGATGATAATGAAAATTGAATCATATAAAATATATAATAAGAATAATGTAACTTAGAATAATCCATGTATAAAATCCAATCTTTCTACAAGGGTTCATATTGGTATATTAGTTATATTTCTAGAATATTTGGAAGGAATTAGAAAAATTAATGAAATATAAGAAATGAATAGTGTAAATAGAAGAGAAAATATTCCATATGAATAAGTTTAATTTCAATGTGTGATATGTAATTTTGTTTAACATATTCCTAGAAATTATTCTATAATAACTCTATTATAATAAGAGTTCTTAGGAATAGTAAAATTTTCAATAGGTGGAACAAGCACTGAAAAGGCTCTTGAGAAAAGAAAGATTACACACACTGAAATTGAATGAGTGATAAGATACATGTATCACAAACAATAAATTATGTTGATATTTTCATGTATGAATAATTGAATAAATTGTGAAACATTTTTGAGAAAATTATCTCAACATTTATGTTCACATTAAGAATAATGAAAGATCCTCCTTATTCCCTAAACCTTTGTGTTTTGTATTTTCCCTATAAAAATATGGGTATATAAGGAGAGGCATAATCTCAAGAGTATAACATGATATTATTAAGTGTTTAATGTCAACAAATTATAGGAAAGTGAAGGATATCCCATCTGTATTTGATCATACTTTCAAAATTCCAAAGGAAGGCATTGAAGAATGATCATCATTGGTGATGATATGGAAGTATTAAAAGTCTAGATTTCCACATAAGATAGATATATCTTGATTCAATATCAACATAAAGTTTCTAAAAATTATATTTTAAAGTGTTTTATCATTATAGATATCGTAAGTAAATTTCCAATTAGGGGGACACACATATAGAATACTGAAGAAACTACTAGAATCGTTATCTCATGAAATATATTTATTTTGTAATGTTTTTTAAGATAATAACATTAGAAAAGGTATGTGTTACTTAATATATCTTCATTAGTTACTCAAGTTAAAAATATTCATATAAAGGTAGAGAAAGTTAATTAATCAATGACATAAGAAAAAGTAGAATTTTGAAATTTCTCTAAGGCCTCTTATCCATCACAGTGTACACGATTGTTTTTAATCTATTTTTTGAAGTGATTCCAGGATTTTTAGGAATATATTTGTTATAAAAGTTTCTTATATAAACAGGTAACTTTATTCTAGAATAAAAATGGATAACCCTTGAAGATAATATTATGAATTTTCATTCCATGATGAATGAAAATAAGTTAGTAAAGGAAAACTTTGTTATCTAAATCAAATCCTATTGTTTTGTACATAAAACATTGATCATGTAGATTTAGAGTGAAATGATGGATGACACCATTATTAATATTTACATGAAACCTTTTTCCCAAGAGATTTTTATTTCTTATCAAAATGGATAGATAAAGTGAAATAAAATAAACTTAAAAAGTAAAGGGGGTAAAAAAAGATAATGATTCACATTTTGACACATTCATGAAGAAATAGCTTTGAAGATACTTCCAAAAAAATACTATGGGGGGGATTAAAGAGGCCACTTTGTGTATGAGTTATATTTGGTATCAATGGATGCAATTGGTTTTTTCTGGTTTTTAATTAAATATAAATATTTCATTTATTACAATATGTTGAAGAACATATAAATAAGAAGTTGTTATAGGATCAGATGAAGTTCCCAAGCATGGTAACAAAGGTAATGATGCTTAGATGATGAAAGGAAGTACTCAAGTAATATTATATTAAGAAAGTTCTTTGAATCCTTTGAGTTTACTTATAATTATTGGTTTTTTGTTCTTAATGTCACCAACATGTGATATGATTGTTGGTGTAACACAGTTTTTATCAACGCTATTATAGTTACCTTGATGAGTTTTCTTAAGAAATTTTTAATGTAGAATAGATGGAATAATTTTTTAAAGAATAATGGATGTAATTTTTCTTATGGGTTTACCTTAAGATTCTTTCAATGCCAGAAGAAATTGATAGTGAAAAAAATTAGACATAGTTCTACATACCAAGGTGATCTAATTGAGTCGATCAAAATATGGTGAATGACCAAAGTCGATCAGACTGAATAAATCATATGAGGATTTCTATGTTGATATTATGCTACGTGTGGGTAAACTAAGGATACGTAAAGGTATGAAAAATGTTGTGTAAAGGTACATTGATATTTTCAACACCTTTATTTGGGTAATCAGATGATTGTGTAATGGTAACCCATGTTATCATAATGAAAAGGGGAAAAATAATTATTTGATCATCAGATCGAGTACAATGGACTAAATCAGCCAAGATGTAAAGTACAATCGGACTAAGGAAGGTTAGGGAGGCCACCAAATGAATGTTTATAAAAAACTAAGACTAATTTTAATGAACTAATTTAATCATATGAAATTTTGGAGAATGTTTTTTACTGATTACAGTTATAGTTACACTAGACAGATAATTATTAGAAAAACATTATTATATGTTTCTAATTGGTGTGTTCGTCATCGATAAAATATCACAATTCCTTATGGATACGATAGAAAATGATTTTTTGAATAATTTATTGAATGTTAATTATTAGGTTTCATAAAAATTTAATAAAAATAGGAAATATGTGATCATCATAAAATGAAGAGATTGTTGAGTAATCAGAACAGAGTTTCAGAATTATGAGACGGAGAATAATTTTTTCAAAGAAGGTTAATTAAAAATAAGAACGTTAGTAAGGGTAGTAGATAAAGGCTTTCTAATGGTCAAACAAACCTTTCCTAACAATGGTTGGAGGAAACATGTGATGTTCAAAAAATATATTTTTTTATGTTTGTGAAAATATTGGATTGGATAGAAGTTTTTGAATGAAGTAATCAGATGGAGGTTTATAAGTAATGTTCATTAGACCAAAGTTTCCATACAATATGATCGGATAAGGAATGCTAGGGTTTTTAATATATTATATCATGTTGAATTGTTTGAGATATTTTTTCATATGAAGTATTGAAAATACATTGGTTTGGGTACTATTAACTAAACTAAAAAAGTTCTATAAATTCGTCAAATAGAATAAGAAAAATAGACCTCTGAGAGTTAATCGAATAAAGGAAAACTAAAAAAAATATGTGAATGCATCATATAGAGATATAACCCTATGAATTCATTTTCAATAAACATTAAATGGGAAGATCAAATAGAATAGTCAGAATAAGAAGTTATTAGTCAAAGTATGTGTCTTATAAAAGACTTCCAAGTTATTCCTAAGAAGTTATGAAGGAACATAAATCAATATTTCATCTAACTGAATAAGTATTATAAATTTGTACAATATATAATATTCAAAGAAATTTTCTAAGTTTTCATAATTAATTTAGTTTCATAGACGCTAAAACAGACATTCAATGTTTCAATAATCATTAAAGAAGTTTGTGATTATGGAAAAGTTAAGGAATTTTGAGGAAGTTTGTTAAGGAATTGAATGTTGTATAATATTTGAGAATGTGTTCCAGTGAAATAAAAATTAATGGGAAGTTAAAAAGTAATGATTTAGTTGGGTGGGAATATATATTTTAGTTCCCATGAATTCATAAGAAAGTCATCCTACATAATGATGGTGTTAGAACTGTAGGAGTAGTAAAAACATTGTTCATATGTATAGTGGATTGTAATTGATGATGAATTCACAACATAAGGAAGTTTTGGTCATGAATCATGAGATCTACACTTATTTTGGTTGAATAATCTATTAGAGAAGTATGTGATTAATATATATATTCATTAGACGATGGAATGAATAAGTAAGGATCAAGCATATGAGTATAAGACTGAGCATGTAGTATTGGATGAAGATAAGGAATAAGAAGAATAAGTAAAAGAATATTAAGAATAATAATGTACTACCCAAATATTGGATAGAGATTTCCTATTATTTTGTATCAAATAAACAGGTCATAGAAGACGGATCAGAAAATAATCCATTGAAAAAATGTATATCAAATAGACTATACCAGACGAACATGTGTGAAGAAAGAGGAGAAGAATGATTTGTTAATCTATCCTGAGGAATAACATCACTAGATAAATAAAATAAAATATACAAGATCAAATAGATAATGGGACAAACTGGTTCTAGATTAAGGAAGAATAAGGAATGTTTATTTCCCCCTGTGGTGAAAGTAACAAGGTGAATAAGAAGTAATTTGAGATTAATTTATCACTATGAAATCCATCATAAGTCCCAACATGTGGATGAATTTATTGGTGTTAACAATTAACTAAAGAAATAATTTGAATAAATTATTCATAGGAATTATAAAGAACCTGTGAGGAGCTACAATTTGGATGAGGTCATCACCAGTCCATGGAGGAAGGATTGTTTCCAGCCCCTCCCCCTCCAAAAGAGTAAGGAATCCCACATCATCTAAGGATTGTTTTCAAGCATCCCCACAATATTTGTTATAAATTTATAGTAGAGAATTCATGTACTGGTAATCACCATGCCAATAAAGGTATAGTTACATTTATTGAGTAGAAAACATTGTAAAAATATTATGTACCATCTTTTTCTTTCATTTATATACTTTAAAGAGATATGGAAAAGATAATAGGAGAATCGGAATCATAATTGGTCTAAGAGATAATGGAAAAAATAATTGGATAAAAGTTTCTAACACGGATTCACCCCTATTGTTAAGTATATAACAAAATATTTTTATCAATTGGTACCAAAGTTTAGATTCACATATGTCGGGTTTTCTATGTTATAGTTATTATATTTTGAAGAGTTGAGTTTATTTCCTATATTAAAAATGAATTGTAGTTTTAGTGAACATTAAATTCTCTCTTATAAGGTCTCTATTTCTACCATGATAATGTTGAACGGGGGAATGAAAGAGAAAATAAATGTGAAGAAGATATCTCCCTCATATAAAGAAGAATAAATATCAGTTTCTCCATTCCATAACAACAAAGAAGATAAATTTGGATTGGAATATGAATAGTATGTGGCTCAAGTTCCCACCAGGGAGAAAAAAGACATTCCTACCTCAAGTTAATCAAGAATGTTATGTGATCATAAGATATGGGAAGATTATTGAGAAAACATTCCTTAATAAAAATTTTCTAGAATAAGTGGTGGTGATGATCGATCTACAACTTCTCAAGATGTATCAGTAGATAGATTAATAGATGTTTTTTATTTTATTCCTAATAAATAGTATCTCTTTTTTTAGTCTTTAAAAGTTTGTAGGAGGAGATAACCCAGTCGGAAGATGAAATAGATAACATGGAGATAGATTTAAAAGAAATATTTCTTGAATTTATAAATCTATCTAAGGAATATGGATCTTCTAAATAAATAATTGATGAGGTTAAAATATATTCCTCAAAATGACTCAATGAATTTGAATAGTAATATGTATTCAAGAAGACAATTTGTTACAAAAAAATGATAAACTACATGAAGAGGAAGTTGAAGGCATGAAGAATGTTTATGATGATAAGTTTATTTTTATTGAAGATATGGAAAAAAATCTCAATATAAAATATATGTAATTATAATTTATGTTGTAAAATCTTAAAAAACAAATATTCTGTCTTCAAAAAAATCTATTTTTGTTAATCAATGTTCATTTTATGATTCTAATTTTAAAATACTCCAATATGTGATAAAAATATTATGAATTCATTCAATTATTTATCTCAAGATATTGTGAAGAAAAAGGTATCATCCTTACCATCTTGGAATAATGTTTTTAAATTAGTTTTCATGGATAGTGAGATTTGAAAAAAACAATTAAAACATATGGATGAATAAATATGATAAGGATTATATTAATTTATTTAAGGATGTTAAGAAAAATATTTTGGAAGATGATTCCCTATAAAGATCCTAATAATCAATGAAGAGGACCCAAATATTTATATAGAAAATTTTAGAAAATAAATATTTTTGTTTAATTTTGGATATAAAATAGATTCATTAATTTTTTATTTTGTTTTTGGTATAATACTCAAAATTAATAATCACAATGTAAGCCCTTATCAAAGGGGATTATGTAAGAGAAGAATAAGAAACAGACACAATATAAGAAAAATATAAAAACATCAAATGGATTTTTAAAGTTTGAATATAACTGTGATTTGGGAAATATGGTGGTCATAAAGTTAGTACATGCTCATCTCGACATGTATCAAAAACTGATAAGAAAAGGAAACCATACAATGAGGCTAAGAAATAAGAACTATCCTTGGGAATTATGTATAAATTTTTTGTAAACACAAATTCTTCCTAGAGGATTTCATAAAGGTAAGATGATAATCCCATGGATTCTAAATTCAAGAAGTTAAAGAAAAGTGAATCCTATAAAAGAACTAATAAGAATGATTTCAATTGGAATAAGATATTTGGAAAATCCAATCATTCTACCGAAGTTCATAATTATATATTAGTTATCTAGAAATAATATTTGGAAAGAATTAGAAAAATAGAAGAAGTATAAACAAATCATACTAAAAAAGTAAAATAAGAGATACCACATAAAGAATTTTATGTTCTATGTGTTAGGTGTATAATGGTAGAACATACTCATAGAAATTGTTCTAGAATAATTCTGGCATAATAAGAGTTCTTAAAAAAGATGAAAGATTCACCACATGATATAAGTGCCTTAAGGGATCATGAGAAAAGAAAGTTAACACATAATGAAATTGAAAACGTGATAGCATATACACAACCCAAACCAGAATTGATGTTCATATATGAAAGTGTGAAAATTTAAGGAAATCAGGTAACTTGGATAATAAAATTATGTCAACCTTGTTTTTCACATTAAGAATCAAGGAAGAACCACATTATTCCCTAAAAATATTTTTTTGTTATTTTCTCTATTAAAACATGGGATTAATGTTGAGGAATAATCTCATGAGGAGAACCTGAGATAATGAAGTGGTTGATTTAAATAAATGATAGAAAAGTAAATAATACCCCATCTATATTAGATCATAGATAAAAAATTCCAAAAGAATACATTGAAGAAAGATCATCCATGGTGGAAATCTGGAAGTTGTAAAAGCATGGAAAGTAACATAAAAAATATCCATTTTGATTCATTCTCAATGAAATGTTTCTAAAGAATATATTTTTAATATTTTTATCACTATAAAGATCATAATAAAAGTCTTTCTAAAGGGGATATATTTTGATATTGTTGAAGAAATATCTAAAATGATTATCTCACAATAATCTAATTATTTTGGAATGTGAATGTATGTTATGTCATTGGAATAGGTAAGTGTTTATTAATCTCTCGACCTTGGTTACTCAAGATAAAAATATTTATAAAAAAGAGGAGAAATTTAATTAAGAAATTAAAAAAGAAAGTGGAAGTATGAAATTTATCCAAGGTGGCTTATCCTTCTTGGTGTTCTTGAATGATTTTAATATCTTTGTTGAAGTGAGTTTACAAGTTTTAGTTTTATATTTCCTAAAAAAGATTCTTATATCAACAAGTATCTTTATACTAGAATAAAATCAGATAACCCTTGAAGAAAAGATTATGATTTATCATTCAAATAGGTGTCAAGATTAGTTATTAATAAGTATCTTTGTTGTCAAAATAAAATCATATTGTTTTCTATACCAATCATAGATTACATAGACTTATTGTGAAAAGATAGATGGAACATTTCTTAAGAATGAAAAAATTCCATTTTCCCATTAACTTTGTATTTCTTTTTAATATGGAGGATAAAAAGTGAAATGAAATAATGTTGAATAGTTAAGGGTAGAGAAATAAGATAATCATCTATATACTATCATATTCATTAAGAAAGAACTTTGATGGAATTTAGAAAAATAAAAAGGGGAGATTGAAGAGCCCACTTTTTTGTATGAGTTATGTTTGTTTTCAAGGGATGTTATTGGTTATAAATGGTTTTCAATGAAACTGAAATATATCATTGATGTTAAAATGTTCAATAAGTTAAAAATAGTAATTTATAAGGAGGATCGGTTGAAGTTCCCAATATTGGTAACAAATTTGATGATGCTTGGATGATGAGAAGAAGTGTTCAAGTTTTATTATCATAAGAAATTTTTTCGATGACATTGAGTTAACTTTTTAAGATTGTTGGGTTTTTCTTAATGTCTATAATATGTGCTATGATTTTTGGAAAAGCACATTTTCTGTCAAAACTATGAATAATTCCTTAAAAAGTTTCCTTAAGAATTTTGAAAATATGAATAGATAGAAGATGTTTGTAAAGAAAAACAAATATAAGTTTCCTTAAGGAGTTTCCTTAAGATGTTCTCAATGACAAACTGAAAATGATAGAAAAAAAATCATACATAGGACTACGTATCAAGGTTATAAAATGGATTAGATTGAACTAAAGTGATCATATGAAGTCAATCGAACTGAGAAAATTGTGTCAAGGTTTCCATGTTGATGATACAATATGTGAGGGTACACTAAGGCTATGTAAATGTATTTTGAGAATTGAGTAAATGTATATTGAGATATAAAATACCTGTATAAGGTTGATATGATGATTATATAAGTGTAAACCATGAGTTCCAAATGACAAGTAGACAGATAAAGTTGTGATCATTAGATCGGGTCCAATGGATAGAATAAGACAAGATGTAAAGTCCAATCAGACCGAGGAAAGATAGAGACACCACTAAAAAACATTACCAATAAAATTAGACTGATGTGAATGGATTGATTTAATCAGATGGCATGTGGGAGAAAAACTTTGACTGGTTAAATTCATGGTTACATTGGATATATAATGATTAGAAAAACTTTATTAGATAATTTTTAAGGATGTTATATTCATTGATCAAATATCATAATGCATTATACCTATGATTCAACCTAATGTTTTGAAGAAGTTATTTAATTATCAAGTATAGGTTACCTAAAAAATTCAAAAGATAGAGAAAACATGTTATGATAAACAAATGAAAATATTGTCAAGTAATCGGACAGGAGTTTCTAAGTCATCAGATAGAGAAGAAGTTTTTCAAAGCAACTATATCAGATAAAAGAATGGTTGTGAATATAAGAGATAAAGGTTTCTTAATGATTAAAAAAAAGTTTCCTAATGATCCTTAGAATAAACATGTGAATATAAAATGACAAAGCTTTTTATGTTTCAAGAAAGAATGGATCAGACCGAATTTTATGAATTAATTCATCAGATAAAGGTTTACAAGTGATTTTTATCATACTAAATTTTACATTCAATATGATCATACAAAGGATGTTGAATGTTTTTATGGATTGCATCAAATAGAAGTTTTTTGGTGATTTTATAGAAACAAGTGTTATAAAGGCATCAGGCTGAGTATTAAAAAGTCAATTTAAAAAGTTATATATAGTCATTCGACAGAATAAGTAGTGTAGATCTATGAGAGTTCATATGATTAAGGAAAAATAACAAAGATATGTTATCCCATCAAAAATAGTAAGAACCCCATGAAAGAAAGATGAATATAATTTTAAATTGAATATCAAACAAAATAGTCATACAAATAATCTATTAGTTAAAGTATGTTCTTTTTGAAAGAATTCTTATTAATTCCTATAATGTTATGAAGGAACATTGGGAAACATTTCATAAGATAGACGGAGAATTGGAATGTTTTACTAGATGGAATTTTCAAATAACATTAAAAGGTTTTAATAATGTTTTTAATTGTGGTTATTTTAAGCTATACATTCAATGTTTAAATAATCATGAATGAATTGTGTGAATTTAGAGAAGTTTAAGGAAGTTTCGTAATGACTTGAATGTTCCAAAAAAATTGAGAAATTATTCATGAAAAATTGAGATGAGTGGGAAGTTTGAATTTCAAGGTTGATATAGTAGGAAATATATATTTTAGTTCCCAAAAATTAATATGGAATCATGCCTATATAAAGGGGGTGTTGGAGCCATATGGGCAACAAGAACACTATTCATCTATACAGAGAAGAAAATTTTTTGAACAATTTTCACTGTAAAGAAGTTACAACCACAATTATTGGGATCTACTCTCATTTGGGTCAAAGAATCATAAAGAAAAGTTCCAAACCGAGAAATTTTTATATTGGATGAATGAAAGAAGAAGTAAGGATTAGATATATAGGTACCAGATGGAGAATATTGTATTGGATAGAGATGAGGCACCATAAAAATTGGTACCAGATAATCGAGAATAATAAGAGACTATCTAGATACTAGAAAGATATTTCCTATGATGCCTAGGGAATAGAAGAAGGATCATACAATTATATACTAGAAAAATGTACATTGAATGGATTGTACTGAATAAACTATTTTATAGGATGAGGATGAGAAGGATTTATTGGTCTATCATTAGAAAAAATATCATATAAAGAAAAACATAGGAAGCACTAGAATGACCGGAGAGTATCACATAGAGGATGTGATATAATGGTTCTTGATAAAGGAATAAGAATGAGAGTTACTTTCCCACGGTAGTGAAAGTAAGAAAGGTAAGAAGAATAAAGTGGAGAACAACGCAGAAATGAGACATATATTTAATGTCTCAATAGGTGTAAGGATGTCATGATGTTAAAAAGTACCTTATGAAAAATGTGAAGACTCTCTTCAGTGGTAGTATAAAAACCAGTAAGGAGCTACATGCTGGATAAGGTCATCACTATTCTAGGGAAGGAGGATTATTTACATTCCCCCTTTTAAATTGTAGGGACTCACACTTTAGCTAAGGATTGATTTCTAGACTCTCCAATATATTTATTATCATATCAAAGTGAAGAATCCATGTATTGGTTGTCACCATATGAGTCATGAACTAAATACTCATATTTATTAGTGAACCCAATAATAATAACATGCTCCATCTTTTAATTTCATTTATATACTTATATGTGATAATATAATTATAATAATATAATGAAAATTATAATAGGTATTAGATGTAAAGTTATTAACATATATAATTTGATAAAAGTTACTAATATTGATCCATCCCCCTTCCCCCATCAATGATAATTATATCCCAAAGTGGTCCTATAAAATGTAATCATGAACATGGAAAATAAATAGTATAACCAATGGAAATATAATATAATCATCATAAAATAATCTAAACAAGGAAAACCGAGGTAATTTATCAATATAAGTAAAGTCACATATCAATAATACAACACATGGGATCTATCCTTTGGTACACATGTATCATTGGACCTACAACTTATAGTGTTTGATTTATTTTCAATTGGGATAATTCTAAGCTGGAGGATCCTTGGAATCACTTAGAGAAGATTTAAAATTAATTCAAAAAATTTTGGTCATGAAGGAATCAAAGTTAGTGGAATTAAGCAAACACATGGTGGAGTACCCACTTTATAATAGTTTTTGTAATGGTTTAAAAAGTTTATTGGAATAAAATGAAATAGTTTTCTAGTCTTAAACATAATATTAAGTTTAGACAGACTCTAAATTTTTTAAAAGTTCCCATTTCATAAGGGTCGGCCTTGATTTCATATGATTCATTTAATAGAATATGATAAACCAAAAGGTTACTTGGACTACTTTGTAATTGTTTTCTACTATAAAGAGATTTTGTAAGATTTATAAGACTAATTTTGTAAGATTCATTAGCGTAATTCATAAGGGTGACCTAAATTTTTATGTATAACCTTAAGGAAATTAAAGGGTCATAAATAGAATTCATAAGGTCCATTATTCCACATAGGAAAAAAATTATAAGGGTCATTTATCCAACCATAAGAGTAACTTGGTGTTTAATAGTGATGAAATGGAAAATGAATGGATTTAATAAGTTTTATTAGAGTCTTCAGAAGATTCATTTGTTCAACACAAAAGGATCATTACCATTTTTATTGTTGGGGTATATTCAGAAAATAGGTAGTGAAAAATCACCCAGTTTCAAACCATTCTCTTAATGATCATTACATTATAGATGATATTATGCTATGATTGAAGGAGATTCATTCTGTGATATTTTTCGTGATTTAAAATTAAATATTTTTGTATATATTGTTATTAATTGTTATTACTTCATGAATCTGTGTGTTAATTTACATCACTGTATGAATGGATTAATTATAAAACATAAGACAATAATTAATAATTCATTCCAGAAACAATAAAGAACTCATGGATTTTATAGATATAGATAATTAAAGACCATAACATTTAACGGAGATCTTGTGGATTATAAAGAATCGAAATGGGCAACCATTGACTCGGATTTTAAGATAGAAAAACCTATGAGTTTTTTTGAGTAATCAATAAAATAAATATAGAAAAATTGTTTCATGAAATAATATATTTGAAAGGAAAAAGACAAGGGTAGAATGATTCAGTAACTAGTGAACCAAGTTAAAACCTAATGTAGCTACATTTCTTTTCCTACATTTCGATATTATGTGCACGATTTAAGATTAATATATTAATGTTTCTCTTTTTGATTTGAGGTAAATTTATCAAGAAATGAAAATAATTACACACCCAAACCCCCAAGGGTGTGTAAATTTTTTATTGTGACAAGTGGTATCGGAGCCACATGTTAGAGGTTCTGAATTTTCCATCAAAGGTAGGTTATTATAGAAAACACAATAAATGAAAATGGAATTCCCCTATTTTATGGTTTTTACTTCTATTACTGTTCAAAAATAATGAGATGAAACTTAAAGTCTTTAGGGTATTATTAATTCTATATTATTGTATGTGTAATACATAAGAGTTTTTTTGAAGCTTTATATGGGTACAAAAAACATAAAATTATAATATATAGATCATGGGGCAGAAAATTATTTGTTTAGAGAACTAGAAAAATATATATATCTATGTGTGTGTGTGAATTGTGAGTTCAAAAAAAGATAACGCCATTTTGGATAAGTTTTAAAATATATTTAAAGGTGATATCAAGGTTAAAGAAGAAAATATTTTGGTTCATCGCAACAAATTGGACAATTTGATGATGTGACCTGATGGGAAAGTTGATGGTTTCATCAATCATATAATTAACATTGTTGGAGATATATAGGGTATTAGTGAAGAGATAAAGTATTATGATGTCGTTAATGAGATATTGGGAAGGTAGTCATCTCTCTATAACCCAAAAGTGTAAATTATATGAGAGATAGAACTATAACAAGTTTGTTTAGATAATTTTTTTATTAGTTCAGTCATTTTTGAAATTAATGTTAATACAAAAAGAACATAAATTAGCTAATAAAAGATATGGAAACTAAATCCATGTTGATTCTTGACATCCCTAGAGAAGGAATAGAGAATGAAGAGGCTAGTGATTCTTTATTTTCCCTTATGGAAGGGAAAATTTTAAGAGAGATGAAAGAAGGATCAAAGGAAATATACTGATAGAATTAATTTGATACGGAATAGTGGGATTCCTTTTAGTGAAGTTTCCTAGAATATTTGATGATGAACGATAAAGATAAGTTATTCATAATGTGTATATAAATTTTTTTCACAAAAGTAGCTGGAAAATTAGTAAGTCCATCCGAAAATAAGTTTCCAATAAATAACCTTGTGAGAAAAGAAGAGAAAGTGGATGAATATTATCTAGATGGTGTAGAAACTGAATTCATGTCAGATAAAGATGATGTAATTATGGAAACTATTAAAAAAATAACAATATTAAGGGGAAGAAAAAAACCAACCCGAAGTTTTTGTTGACCTTGAGGAGGAACAATATGGGATGTTGGAGATATCAAGGTTTAGAGAAAGAAAAATACAAAGATTGGTGGGTTGTTAAAATAATCTTCTAAGAATGTGGATCAGATTCAAGTCAAGATTGAACTTTTTAAAAAGAGTAAAAAGAACAATAATCTAGTCAAGGGAGTTCATATAAACTAGTGGATTTCAAACTAATGATTGATGAGAAAGCTAAGGTGATTGGGGACCATAATTCTTCTTTAAAATAGAGATTTAAGATATTTGATTCCATTAAGGAAAAATTGGTTACCTTGATTTTTGAAATGGAATATGAAATAAAGATAACTAAACCAATGAAAAACATATAGTTTGGTAATTTCTTAGATGTATAACTTTTGGATAGTTCCAAATAAGGAACAAAAGGTGTATTGAAAATTATGTATGATCAATGTCCCAGGAATATGAATAAAAGTGGAGTTTTTTGTGATGTTGAGACATTAAAAACGGAATAATATAAATTCAACAAAAAGGGTAGAATCATATGAAAGATTCCCATTAGTATTTGGGGAATATAAACAACTAGGATGTTTATAAAAAGTTGTAAAAATGTAGAGAGGTAAAGGTGAAAATATTTTTTCCTTTATTAAGTGTTATTTTTGGGGATATCATAGTCACACCATGTTCTATTGTGAAGAGGAAATGAGTTATTTAGAGGAAAAAACTAGGAACCATGAAAAGAAAATGAGTCATATCATTCAATACATATAATAAAATCCTTTTATAAATTTTTTTCAATATTCTAATTTCAATTATAAGGATGTTGATTGAAGGAAAGGAAGAAGGATATATCACATTCATGGAATTTAGGGATGAATAGATTCTATATAACATACTTAAATTCTCTTGGGGAATAGGTTTTCTACATTATAATAATAATTTGGTTATGATTATACTAATTCTGTTGTTGAATGGGATGATATTCCATCTAATGTATTATCATAATTTCAAATCTAGTAGAAGAAATAAATAATAGAGAGAGGTAAAACATAGATGAAATATCACTCAAAGAAACAAATAATAATTGAACATGTATCCTTGATAGTGTGTGTTCCTCACACATGATTGGGAATATAAACCTGTTGACTAATTTATAGGAAAGGGTTTTTGAAACTATCTATTTTGGAAATGATGGAACTCTAAAAATAAAAAGAAGTAGTAAAACACATTTATAAAATGAAGAGTTGAAGAATACAGAAGTCGTTTATATATATATGTCTCATGACATAATCATATAATTGTGTTATAGTTCTATGGATCAGGACTTGATATTTCATTTAACTAAAAGGTATTCTTGATTAGAGTTGTTTCTAAAGACTCACTCATGAGAGGTTGGTGTATAAATGGTAATCTCAGCCAAGTAGATAGCAAGTAGGACATGTGGCATCTTACAATGGTATAAGAAAACAACTTGTGGCACCAAAGGTAATTCAACTTTCTTTAAAAAATCAAGGAAACCCTATCTAATCTAAGTGACACTATACATATCAAAAATATAAATTATGGAAAAGAAAGGGTGTGTGATGTATTCATGTGATTTATAATGGTTCAAAACCCATATTAAATAAGGAATATAAGATAATTTAACCTTATCAAAATGGATTACACTAATGTGTGTGTAATTATGCATCATTTAGGAACATATAGTGAAATATACTTTATTCTAATAATATATAATCACCATATAATGTATTTTATTATTTTCATGAAAATAATAAATAGGTTATAGAATGAATAAAGAGGTATAAAATAAGAGTTGAGAATGCGACTAGACACACTATCAAAATACTATGATATAGTTATGTAACTAAGTTCAAATCCTTTTAAGTGAAAAAATATATCGAAAAACATTGCATTAAGAATTATTTGTCTTTATTAAGGACTCTATAATAGAATTTAGTCATTTAATGGTGAAATAAAATGGTTAATAATATAGACAAAACACTACTTATCAAAAATAATTTATCTCATCAATATTTGGAAGATATTGTGAATGTATTAGTATATATTCAAAACTAACCATTTCTAATCCTTATGGAGGATATAATTAAATAAAAAATATGATATGGAGGAAATCCATCATTAAAACAATTATAAGTCTTTAGTATTAGAGTTTACATCCATAATGTGTAACATCGTAGGTATATAAAGAAATAATACATTTTCATTTATATTAATATTTGTAAATAAATTATATTAATTTTACATTAAACGGGTTTCTATGTTCAATGGTGAACCCGATACGCAACAACAGGTTTCTTTGAAATCATACATTGCACACTAATAATATAATATTATTATTTTAAATTGTGGTTAACGCTCAGCAGTTATATTAGAGGGAATGAATATAACTAAATAAAATATGATTATACATGTTTGTTAAATGGTTTTACAATTATCCAATAAATATTAGAGGCTTAAAATAAGAAATAATCTGATTTTAAACATAAATACTCAAATATTCATTAAAAGTTTGATTTACCACCTTTTGATGTAAAATCCACCTTAAATATAGTTTTGGTAACTTTTATATGTTCAATGTGACAAAATAAAATTATTCTTATGAATTGGGACATCAAAATTTTCATTGGATGAAATTTTGGTATTTTTCTGATAAAATTCATTTTTAATGAATAGTAAAGAAATACTGTATTTTAATTCAAAACTTCCTTTTAATATAATTTATTTATAAGGGTATATTATATTTTTAATTGGGGTTAAAGTATAATTAAATTCTATTTTTACTTTTTAATCCAATTTTGGTCATTGGAAGTAATTTCATTTTGATATTGGACATAAATAAGTGTCAATCTTTTAATAGTTAATATTTTATAAAAACATGCCTTATGTTTTGACAATGGGAATTAATTTTAAATTAATTTATTCCAATTCTATGTTTTGAATTTGAAAAAATGGATTCAATATTTGAAATCAGGAGGTCAAAATTGTGTAAATATGTAACTTTTATTTTTATATATTATGAATATTTACTTTAGTAAATATTTTATTTACCATGGTTAAATGAGAAAATATGGTAAATAGGGGTAAAGAAATATTACTATAATAATATAAAATTACCCCAACATGTGTCCTAATCATATTGGTTGATACATAGCCGGCCATGGGCGTCTTCGGGTCGATTTGGGGACCTCATGGGCCACTTGGGAGTGATAATGACACTTTATTTTAATTAACTTAAAGTAAAGACAAAAATGACATAAAAAATATCTTTTAGTAAATTAATTTTTACATAGGGTTATATAAGTTATAACTTAGACAATTAGTATTCATTATAAATATAAAAAGATTTCCTACATCATGGTATTTATTATAATTTTTAGACATCAAAGAAATTAAATTATTTATGACACAATAATGATGATGTGTTTACATCATTAATCAATGATTTAAATAAATAAGATTATAATGATTAAAATTATATCCAAACATGTACAGTTATTATTGGATGATTTCATTTCGACCATGAGTCATCGTATCTTTTTCTTTAATGATTTTTGGACCTTTTGAAACCGAAGATATGTTTATAATAAAATAATTGATTCAAACTTTCCTAAACAGCCCTTCCTCCCCCTTATAAAAGGACACCACTTCTAACCCATTCCTCACACCACCCAAGCCCATTGTCTCATTAAAAAAATGCCAAAATAATCTCTCAAGATCCCTATCTTCCACCTATAATCCTTTCCTTATGCATAAATAACTTCAACAAACCCTTTTGGTTCAAACCAAAGGGAGTTACCCGAAATAAAGGTATCATCTTCTCTTAAGTTCTTTTGTTCAATTTTACTTCTCCAACCCACTAAAATCTTTTTATTCCTTTATATTATAAAAACACATGTATCCTAAATATAATAGGATTTTGTTATGAGAATGATATAAACTACACTTACACGCACCTCTGTCTATTGGGTAAAGAACATATTGTTTCTGTGGATGGAAAACTACTACCTCACGAAATGATGATTGTTCAAATATCTCCAACCACCTCTCATGGTGGCCATTATGATGGAACTATATTTATATATGATATATCCTATGTTTATGTTTTCTTTATTCTTCTGTGTTTTACATTTATATCCTACCTTTATGGTTTCCATAATGGGTAAACGCGATAATTTCATTTGAGGAAGTGCGGACTACCGCCCCCTCAATTTGACATGAATCGTTAATGAAATATAAGGGATGTATAAAGGATGGAGTTAATGATATTATATATGATATTATACTGGAATTATAGTATACCTATGTAACATTATGTTTTTATTTCATTAAAATAAAAAATATAAATGAAAGTAGCGTTCATGCCTACGTACGGATTACCGTCTCCATGAACGGTGCATTTCATTTCTTATCTCCAAATGAAATGTACAATTATAAAGACATATATATAATGGATATATATGATATATATGATATCTAAATAATGAATATCATTCTAGGGATAATGTACTATTTACCAGCTGGACAACTTGGAAATATAAGGTGTTCATTTTTGACTCAAGTACCAAATATCAACAAAATGACCGTTATTAACATAAATGATTGTATAATGTTTATAACATTGTAATAGGTGATATAAAATGATTAATAAACTTTAAAATGGTTCTTATTCAAGTATAAATTAACTTTAGTTTATTATTGAAGAGATTAATGGACAAATGGGTCAACTCGGACACAAGGTAAGGGAACTTCTTAAACTAATTTCCATTCTTTGGGTTGATCCTATCTTTCTTGTTTATGTCATAATTTTATTATGTGTGAAATGAATATTTATATCTTATCATGTATTTATTCAATATTTATTTGTGCTTATATTGAATACACATAATTGATCTATTTTATTTACAAAATGATCTTTGTAAGGGACTTCATCTCAATCTCCTTTCATTGAGGCATATTTTGTTTTACCGCACGACTTTATTTTATACGTTGTATAAACACTTTTGAATTTTCATTTCATTAAAATGGAATATGTTTCTATGAAGCGTTTTTCTAAATGAAAAAAATATGTTTCTTTTAACATAAGCTGTAACAACGACCTTTAACTGCTATGAGTATTATTTTATATTTGGATTTCTTAACTAGCCGTAATTTTTTTTGAAAATAGGAAAATAAATACCATATACTCTTTTATGTATTTTTTATTGAAAATGGTTGTGATAATGGATTTGTTATGTTAATATATTTAAGTGATATATTGTGATTGAAATGTGGAAATGTTTTCTTTCCTTTATATTTGTTGAATGTGTTATGATTTTATAATGGTACTTGAACAATTGAAAGGTGGTTACGTGATAAACCAAATAACGGGTGGTGTTGTGATAAACCAATATGGGTGGTTACGTTATAACCTCCAATTCATTGGGTATATAAGTTGGCCATATGGATATTCCATTTAGTGATATGTGTGGAAGTTTATTGTATGGTTATTCCATTTAATTATGTTTTTTCCCAAGTTACCTTTATATGTTATGTATTCTTTATATGGGTTTTATGGTAATATTTTGGTTATAAAAGGGTAAGAAATGATATTTTATTCAGTTAAGAGTATTTACATCATCATAAAGTTGAAAATTATTACTTATTCTAAAGTAATCATGGTTTACGTTTTGTTTTGAAAAACTAATAGTTTTCCTTCTTTTTGAATCCCTTACAGAGCTTTTTATACTCATCCCATGTTTTGGAAATGTTTTTCACATGACATAAAGTGGAATAGGGTCATGGATGGGATTGAGAAAAACTTATGTTATCTAAAACATAGAACTATACATGACTCTTTTTTTCAATAATTTTTATTTTGAAAGATAATGGGAACTGAGAAGAAGTGTCTACTTTCTATCTTTTGGGATGTAATGTAATAGTTATGAACTATTTCTCTAAAACTCTAAACTTGAAAATATCCTCAATGTGAATTATTAACTTAATTCAAAATTATGAAATGTTTTAAGGTCGGGTCCTTATATTTGGTATCATAGGTCTTTTTATATAATATTATGAGTTAGGGTAATGTTAAATTAATATCCATAAATAAATTTTTGATAAGATTGAAGTGACATAGAATTTACAGATTACCATGTTGATTCGCCTAAGTTATTTTTGTGTACATAATGGGTTTTCTTATAGTAAATAGGGAAGTTGTGCAGTGAAGGCATATAGAGGGAAATGAACTTCTAAATCAGCATCCTGAGATGGTCGTAATGGAACTGGATAGTTTGTTTCAGTGATGGATCAGTTGACTCTGGTGATAAATGGTGGTTGTGTTTATTGATGATATTTGGGTTTATTCTATAAGTAATAAGGAGAATGAAAGTCATTTAAGGGTTGTCTTGAAAACCTTAAAAGAAAATAAACTGTATGGGAAATTCAGCAAGTGTGAGTCTTGGTTACAACAAATTTCATTCAATGGTCACATTATTTCCAAAAATGGAAAAATTGTTGATCCTACTAAAACAAAAGTTGTTGAAGAATGACCAAGACCCACAAATATAACCAAGATCTGTAGTTTTCTTGGTTTGTTAGGTTATTACCAGAGGTTTGTTGAGAATTTTTCATAGTTATCTAGTCCAATGACTAAGTAAACTTGAAAAGGTGCTAAGTTCATTTGGACAAAAGAATGTGATTACTGTTTTCAGGAATTGAAAAGAAGATTGGAGAATTCTCTTGTTTTGGAACTACCTTCCAGAAATGGTGACTTTTTTATTTATAGTGATTCTTTATTGAAAGGACTTGGTTGTGTCCTTATGCAGAATGATCAGGTAATTGCTTATGCTTTACGTCAGTTGAAAACTCATGAGTTAAATTACCCTACACATGATTTATAATTAGATGTTGTGGTTTTTTCTTTAAAAATTTTGAGGCATCATTTGTATGGAGTAAAATTTGAAATACATACTGACTAAAAAAGTTTAAAGTATATATTCACTCAAAAATAATTGAACATTAGACAGAGGAAGTGGTTGGAATTAATTAAGGATTATGATTTCATGATCCTTTACCATCTGATAAAATAAAATAAAGTGGCTGATGCATTGAGTCGAAAATGTAATGCTTCATTAACCATGCTACATTTGGAATGAGATCCTTTGGTTTTTGATTTGTTGAACTAGGGAATAGAAGTTTTTGGTGTAGGAAATTCTTCTGTATTGATTCAAGTGTTAGTGAGATCATCTCTATCAGACTGAATTAACAAAGTGAAAAAGGAAGATAGTGAGTTGCAGAAAAAGGTAGAGTTGGTTCAGAAGGGTAATTTTCCTGATTTTAACTTTGATAGTGATTGTGTTTAGATATTTGTAAAGATATTATTTGTGCCTTGTGATTCACTGTTGAAGAATAAGTTTTTATGTAAAGGTCAAAGTTCCCCATTTTCAGTTCATCCTAACAGTACTAAGATATATAGAGATCTTCAAGAGTATTACTGGTGGGATGGACTAAAAAGAGATATTGTAGATTTTACAGTGAAGTGTTTGAATTATCAGTAGGTTAAAGAAGAGTGGAAATTACCGAAAGGGATGCTTCATTCTTTACCGATGCTAGAGTGGGAATGGGAAAATATATCCATGGACATAATTGTGGGATTACTGAAGAAATCTCAAGGCAACAATTCAATCTAGTTTATTGTTGACGGGTTGACTAAATCTGCTCATTTCCTTCAAATTAGAGATACTTTGTCTCTAGATCAGCTTTCTCAGTTGACTATTAAAGAGATATTCAGGTTTCATGGTGTTCCCTTATCCATTTTATCTGATCGTGATATCAGGTTTACTTATATCTTTTGGAAAGGCCTTCAGAAGCCGTTGGGTACTGAATTAAATTTTAGTATAGCTTTTCATACATAATCAGATGGGCAGTTAGAACGAAAAATTCAGACCATGGAGGATAAGTTACGTTCTTTTTCACTGGATAACCAGGGAAGTTGGGACCAACATTTTTCTTTGGTTGAATTTTCTTATAATAACAGCTTTCATTCTAGTATACAGATGGCCTCATTTGAAGCATTATATAGAAAGCGTTGTCGAACTCTAGCTTTATGGATGAAGTATGTGAATGGAAGCTGATGGGACCAAAATTGGTAGAAGAGATGGAAGAGAAAGTTTAGTTGATTCAAAATCACAATAGAACAGCTCAGAGTATGCATAAAAGTTATGTTGGTAACCGAGGAAGGATCTCTCTTTCGAGGTAGGTGATCATGTCTTTCTAAAAGTTTCTCCATGGAAAAGTGTGATGTATTTTGATAAGAAAGGAAAGTGGAGTCTGTGGTTTATTGGACCTTATGAAATCATAGAGAAAGTGGGATTTGTTTCCTACAGAGTGGATTTACCACTATTTTTTTCCCAAGTACACAATTTTTTTCATGTTTCAATGTCCTGAAAGTATATTCCATTTCCATCTCATGTTTTAAGTCCAGAGATAGTTAAGTTGTAAGAGAATCTCTCTTATGAGGAACATCCAGTCTAGATTCTTGACCATAAAGAGCAAGTGTTATAGAATATGGTAATTCACCAGGTAATGGTTTTGTGGAAAACCATATTATTGAAGAGGCAACGTGGGAATATGAAAATGCATTTAGTGATAAATACCCTGATTTATTTGATAAGTGAATAAAATTATGAGGATGAAATTTCCAAAAGGGGGGAAGGATGTAACATCTCAGGTTAATAAAGAAATAATAAATTTTCATTTTTATTAGTATTTGTAAATTAAAAATTAATTTTACTTTAAAGGGGTTTCTATGTTCGATGGTGTACCCAATAAGCAACAACGAGTTTCTTTGAAATCTTACGTTGCACACTAATAATATAATATTATTATTTTAAATGGTAGTTAATGCCTTGTCGTTGTATTGGCGGGAATCAATAGAACTAACTAAAATACTGTTATACATGTTTCTAAAATATTTTTACATTTATCAAATTAATATTAGAGGATTAAAATAAGAAAGAATCTGATTTTAAGCATAAATACTCAAATATTCATTAAAAGGTCGATTTACCGCCTATTGATGGAGAACCCTCTTTAAATCTAGTTTTGGTCACTTTTTTATATTATATTTGACAAAATAAAATTAATATTTAGAATTAGGGCATCAAAATTTTCATAGGATGAAATTTTGGTATTTTTTTGATAAAATTCAATTTTAATGAATAGTGAAAAAATACTGTATTTTAATTCAAAACTACCTTTTAAACTAATTTATTTATAAGGTTATATTATCTTTTTAATTTGTTTTAAAGTGTAATTTGATTATTTTTTTACTATTTAATCCAATGTTGGTCATTGGAAGTAATTTCACTATGAAATTGGACAAAAATATGTGTCAATCTATTGATATTTAATATTTCATAAAAACGCACCTTTTGTTTTGATAGTAGGAATTAATTTTAAATTAATTTCTTCCACTTATGTGTTTTGAATACGGAAAAATGGATTCAATATTTGGAATTTGGAGGTCCAAATTTTTTTAGGTAACTTTTATTTTTATACATTATTAATATTTACTGGAGTAAATATTTTATTTACCTCGGTTAAAGGGTAAATATGGTAAATAAGGGTAAAAACATATTACTATAATAATATAAAATTATCCTAACATGTGTCCTAATCATATTTGTTGATACATATACAACCATGGGCATCTTCGGGTCAATTTTGGGACCTCATGGGACCACTTGGGAGTGATAATGACACTTTATTTTAATTAACTTAAAGTAAAGATAAAAATGTCATAAACAAATATCTTTTAGTAAATTAATTTTTACATAAGGTTATATAAATTATCTCTTAGACTATAAATATTAGTTATAATGTTAAAACGTTTTCCTACATCATGGTATTCTTTTTATAATTTTTAATCATCAAACAAATTAAATTATTTATGACACAATAATGATAGAGTGTTTACCTCATTAATAAATCATTTAAATAAATAAGATTATAAAGATTAAAATAATATCCAAGACATATTCAATTCTTATTGGATGATTTTATTTCAACCGTGAGTCATCTTATCTTTGACTTTAATGATTGTTGGACCATTTTAAACCTAAGATAAGTTTATGATAAAATAATTGTTTCAAACATTCCTAAAGATCCCCTCCTCCCCCTTATAAAAGGACACCAATTCTAACCCATTCATCACACCTCTCAAGCCCCTTGGATCATCCAAAACCTTCCAAAATAAGCTCCAAAGATCCCTCTTTCCCACCTAGAATCCTTACCTTAGGCATAAGGCACTTCAACAAACCCATTTGGTTCAAACCAAAGGGAGTTACCCGAATTAAAGGTATCATCTTCTCTTAAGTTATATTGGGTTATTTTACTTCTCCAACCCCATAAACTCTTTTTATTACTATATTTTATAACAACACCAGTATCCTCAATATACTGTGATTTTTTATGAGAATGATTCAAACTACATTTACACAAACCTTCGTCTAATGGGTAAAGAACATACTATTTCTGTGGATGGTGAACTACTATCTCACGAAACGATGATTGTTAGAATATCTCCAATCGCCTCCCATGGTGTCCATTATGATGGAACTATATTTATATATGATATATATTATGTTTTTGTTTTTTTTATTCTTCTGTATTTAACATTTAATTCATACCTTTATTGTTTCCATAATGGAAAAACATGATAATTTATTTGACGAAGTGCGGACTACCGTCCCCTCAAAGTGATATGACTCATTAATGCCATATGTGAGACATATAAAGGATGGAGTTAATGATATTATAAATGATATTATAGTGGAATTATAATATACCAATGGATCATTATGTTTTCATTCCATTAAATTATGAAATAGAAAAATGAAAGTAGCATTCACGCATACGCACGACTTACCATCTTCATGAATGGTGCATCTCATTTCTTATCTCCAAATGACAAGTACTATTATAAATACATATATATACTTTATATATATGATATATATGATATCTAAATACTTAATATCATTCAAGAGATAATAGACTATTGACCACATGGACAACTTGTAAATATAAGGTGTTTATTTTTTACTCAAGTACCAAATATCGACAAAATGACCGTTATTAATTTAAATGATTGAATAATGTTTATAACATGATAATAAGAGATATAAAAGGAATAATAAACTTGAAAAAGGTTCTTATGCAAGTATAAATTAACCGTAGTTTATTATTAATGAGATTAAAGGACAAACGGCTCAAGTTAGACACGAGGTAAGGGAACTTCTTGAACCAATTTCCATTCTTTGGGTTGATCTTCTCTTTCTTCTTTATGTCATTATTTTATTATGTGTGAAATGAATTTTTATATCTTATCATGTATTTATACATTATTTATTTGTGTTTTTATTGGATACACATAATTGATCTATTTTATTAACAAAATGATCTTTGTAGGGGACTTTGTCTCAATCTCCTTTCATTGAGGCGTATTTTGTTTTAATACACGACTTTCTTTTATATGTTGTATAAACACCTTTGACTTTTCATTTCATTCTAAAGGAATATATTTCTAGTAAGAGTTTTACTAAATAACAAAAAATAATGTTTCTTTTAACATAAGCGGTGATAACGACCTTTATTCACCATGAGTATTATTTGATCTTTGACTTTCTTAACAAGACGTAATTTTTTTTAAATGGAAAATAAATACCATATACTCTTTTATGTATTTTGGTATTGAAAACGGATTTGATAATGGATTTTTTAAGTCAATATATTTAAGTGATATATTTTGAAACAAATGTTGAAATGTTTTCTTTCCTTTATATTTGTTGAATGTGTTATTATTTTATAATGGCACTTGGACATTCGATGGGTTTTTACGTGATAAAACAAATGACAGGTGGTGTCGTGATAAACCATGACATGTTGTTACATTATAATCTCCAATTCATTTGGTATAGAAGTCGGCCGTATGGCTATTCTATGTAGTGATATGTGTGGAAGTTGACCGTATAGTTATTCCATTTAAGGATGTTTATGTCCCAAGTTACCTTTATATTTTATGTCTTCTTTATATGGTTTTTATGGTAATATTTTTGTTACAAAAGTTTAATCAATGATCTTTTATTCAATGAAGAGTATTTACTACATCATAAATGTGAAAAGTATTACTTATGATAAAGTATTCTTGGTTTACTTGTTGTTTTGAAAAAACTATCAATTTTCCTTCTTTGTGTATCCCTTATTATGCTTTTTATGGTCATCCCAACATTTAGAATGGTTTTTCACAGGACATAAAGTAGAATAGGGTCAAGGATGGGATCAAGAAAAATTCATGTTGTCTAAAACAAGGAACGAGACATAAATATTTTTTTCAAGAATTTTTATTTTGAAAAAATAATGTGAACTAAGTATAATTGTATACTTTGTAACTTTTGGGATGTAATGTAAAAGTTATGACATAATTCCCTAAAACTCTAAACTTGAAAAGATCCTCAATGTGAATTATTAACATAAAATCAAGATTATGAAATGTTTTAAGGCTGGGTCCTTATAGTTGGTATCAGAGGTCAGTTTAGATAACTTTAGGAGTTAGGGTATTGATAAATTAATATCCATAAATAAATTTTTGATAAGATTGAAGTGATATAGAATTTATAGATTACCATGTATCTTCGCCAAAGTTATTTCTGTGTTTGGAATTGTTTTTCGTAGAGGAAACAGGGTAGTTGTGTAGTGAAGGTATACAAAGAGAAACGAACTTCCAAATCAGCATCCTAAGATGGTCGGAATTGGAACTGAATAGTTTGTTTCAGTGATGGATCAGTTGACTCAGGTGATAAATGGTGTTTTTTTTATTGATGATATTTTGGTTTATTATAAAAGTAAAGAGGAGCATAAAAGTCATTTAAGGTTTGTCTTGGAAACCTTAAAATAAAAGAAACTGTATGGGAAATTCATCAAGTGTGAGTTTTGGTTACAACAAATATCTTTCCATGGTCACATTTTTCCAAAAATGGAATAATTGTTGATCCTGCTAAAAAGAGTTGTTGAAGAATGGAAAAGACCCAAAAATATAACTGATATCACTAGTTTTCTTGGTTTAGTAGGTTATTACCAGATGTTTGTTGAGAATTTTTCACCATTATCTATTCCAATGACTAAGTTAACTTTAAAAGTTGTTAAGTTCATTTGGACAAAAAAATGTGATGATTTGTTTCAGGAATTGAAATTAATATTGGTGAATGCACATATTTTGGAACTGCCTTCTAGAAATGGTGAGTTTTTTATTTATAGTGATGCTTCATTGAAAGGACTTGGATATTTCCTTATGCATAATGATCAGATAATTGCTTATGCTTCACATCAGTTGAAACCTCGTGTGTTAAATTACCCTACAAATGATTTGGAATTAGGTGCTATTGTTTTTTATTTAAAAATTTGGAAGCATCATTTGTATGAAGTAAAATGTGAAATATATACTGACCACAAAAGTTTAAAGAATATATTCCCTAAAAAAGAATTGAACATGAGACAGAGGAGATGGTTATAATTAATAAAGGATTATGATTCCACAATCCTTTGCCATTTGGGAAAAGAAAATAAAGTGGTTAATGCTTTGAATCGAAAAAGTAATGCTTCATTAACTATTCTATATTTGGAACAAGGTCCTTTGGCTTTTGATTTGATTAACTTGGGCATAGAAGTTGTTAGTGCAGGAAAATATTTTGTATTGTTTTAGGTGTCAGTGAGATAATCTCTATTACACAGAATTAAGAAAGCGCAAAACAAAGATTGTGAGTTGCAGAAAAAGGTAGTGTTCTTTCAAAAGGGTAATTTTATTCACTTTAACTTTTATAGTGAGTGTGTTTCGAGATTTGGAAAGAGATTATATGTGCCTTGTAATTCACAATTGAAGAATGAGTTTTTATGTGAAGCTCATAGTTCCCTATTTTCATTTCATCCTGGCAGTACTAAGATGTTCAAAGATCTTCATGAGTATTACTGGTGGGATGGAATGAAAAGAGATATTGTTCATTAAATTGTGAAGTGTTTGACTTGTAAGTAGGTTAAATTGGAGTGGCAGTTACCAAAAGGGATACTTCAGTCTTTACCAGTGAGAGAGTGGAAATGGGAAAATATATCCATGGACATCATTGTGGGATTACCAAAGGCATCTCGAGGTAACAATGCACTCTGTGTTATTTTTGGTCGATTGACTAAATCTTCCCATTTACTTCCTATTAGAGATACTTTGTCTCTAGATCAGCTTTCCCTATTGTATGGTAAAGAGATAGTTAGGTTTCAGGGTGTTCCCCTCTCTATTGTATCTGATAGTCATCCTAGGTTTACTTATAACTTTTGGAAAGGCCTTTAGAAGTTGTTGGGTACTGAATTAAATTTTAGTACAGATTTCATCCACAATGAGATGGGAAGTCAAAACGAACAATTCAGACCTTGGAGGATATGTTACATGCTTGTTCACTGGATTACCAGGTAAGTTGGGACCAACCTATTTCTTTGGTTGAATTTTCTTATAATAACAGCTTTCATTCCAGTATACAGATGGCTCCATTTGAAGCATTATATGGAAAGAATTGTTAAACTCCATCTTTTGGGATTAAGTAGGTGAAAGGAAGTTGATGGGACCCAAATTGGTAGAACTCATGGCAGAGAAAGTTCAGTTGATTCAGAAGCACATGATAATAGCTCAGAGTAGGTAGAAATTTTATACGGTTAACCTGATGAAAGATCTCTCTTTAGAGGTAGGTGATCATGTATTTCTCAAAGTTTCTCCATGGAAAATTGTGATGTGTTTTGGAAAGAAAGGAAAGTTGAGTCCGATGTTCATTGGACCTTATAAAATCCTAGAAAATTGGGATATGCTGCCTACAGCGTGGCTTTACCTCCAAGTTTGTCCCAAGTACACAATATTTTTCATGTTTCAATGTTGAAAAATATATTTCATAACCCTCTCATGTTTTAAGCCTTGAGACAGTTTAGTTGGATGAGAATCTCTATTATGAGGAACATCCACCCCAGATTTGTGACCATAGAGAGAAAGTGTTGCAGAAGAAGGTAATTCACTAGGTAAAGGTTTTTTGAAAAAACCATAAGGTTGAAGAGGCAACATGGGAATCCGAAAATGAAATGATGTATAAATACCTCCATTTATTTGATAGGTGAATAAAATTGCGAGGATGTAATTTCCAAAAGGGGGGAAGGATGTAACATCCTAGATAAATTGAGAAATAATAAATTTTCATTTTTATTCATATTTCTAAATTTGATATTAATTTAACTTTAAAGGGGTTTCTATGTTCTATGGCATACCCCATACGCAACAATGGGTTTCTTTGAAATATTACATTGCATACTTATAATATAATATTATTATTTTAAATGATAGTTAACGCCTAGTAATTTTATTTCTGGGAATTACTAGAACAAACTAAAATATGATTATACATGTTTGTTAAATGTTTTTACATTTATCCAATAAATATTAGAGACTTAAAATAAGAAATAATCCAATTTTAAGCAAAAATACTCAAATATTCATTAAAAGGTCGATTTACCACATCTTGATGGGGAACCCTCTTTAAATATAGTTTTGGTTACTTGTATATGTTCTATTTGACATAATAAAATTATTCTTTAATATTTGGATGTAAAAATTTACATTGGATTAAATTTTGTTATTTTTCTTATAAAATTCATTTTTAATTAATAGGGAAAAATAATGTATTTTTATTCAAAACTACCTTTTAATCTAATTTATTTATAAGGATAGATTACCTTTTTAATTGGATTTAAAGTGTAATTAGATTTTTTTTTTACTACTTAATCCTATTTTGGTCATTGGAATTAATATAACTGTGAAATTTGACATAAATAAGTGTCAATCTTTTGATAGTTAATTTTTTTTAAAAAACACGCCTTTTGTTTTGACAGCGAGAATAAATATAAAATTTATTTCTTCCACATTTGTGTTTTGAATTTGGAAAAATTGATTTCATATTTTGAATCAGGAGTTCTATATTTTTTAAATAGGTAACTTTAAATTTTATACATTATGAATATTTACTTCAGTAAATACTTTATTTACCATGGTTAAAGGGTAAATTTGGTAAATACGAGTAAACAAATATTACTATAATAAAATAAAGATACCCCAACATGTTTCATAATCCTATTGGTTGATTAATTTCCTACCATGGACATCTTGGGGTCTATTTTGGGACTTCATTGGGCCACTTGGGAGTGATAATGACACTTTATTTTAATCAACTTAAAGTCAAGACAAAAAATGACATAAACAAATATATTTTGGTAAATTAACTTTTACATATGGTTATATAACATATCATATAGACTATAAATATTAATTAGAAATATAAAAGGTTTTCCTACATCATGGTATTTGTTTTGTAATTTTTAGACATCAAATAAATTAAATTATTGATGACACAATAATGATGCAGTGTTTACCTCATTAATAAATGATTTGAATAAATAAGATTATAAAAATTAAAATAATATCCAAAACCTGTTCAATTCTTATTTGATGATTTTATTTCGACCATGAGTCATCCTATCTTTAACTTCAATGATTTTTGGTCCTTTTGAAACTAAAGATAAGTTTATAATAAAATAATTGTTTCAAACTTTCTTAAAGAGCCCCTCCTCCCCCTTATAAAAGGACACCAATTCTAACCCATTCCTCACACCTCTAAAGGCCCTTGGTTCATCCAAAACCTACCCAAATATTTTACTAAGATCATTATCTTCCACTTAGAAGCATTACCTTAGGTAGAAGGCACTTCAACAAACCCTTTTGGTTCAAACTAAAGGGAGTTACCTGAATTAAAGATATCGTCATCTCTTAAGTTCTTTTGTTTTATTCTACTACTCCAACCCCCTAAAATCTTTTTATTCCTTAATTTTAGAACAAAAAATGTATCCTCAATATACTATTATTTTTTATGAGATTTATTTGAACTACACCTACACACACCTCTGTTTAATGGGTAAAGAACATACTGTTTCTGTGGATGGCGAACTACTTCCTCACGAAACGATTATTGTTCAAATATCTCCAACCGACTCTCATGGTGTACATTATGATGGAATTGTATTTATATATGATATATATTATGTTTTTTTATTTATTCTTATGTTTTTTACATTTATATCCTAACTTTATGGTTTCCATAATGGGTAAATGTGATAATTTATTTGAGGAAGTGTGGACTACCACCCCCTCAAAGTGATAAGACTCGTTAATGAAATTTTTCAGACGTATAAAGGATGGATTTAATGTATTATATATGATATTATACTGGAATTATAATATAAATGTGTATAATTTTGTTTTCATTTCATTAAATTATGAAATAGAAATGAAAGTAGCGTTCATGCGTACGTATGGCTTACCGTCTCCATGAATGGTGCATTTAATTTCTTGTCTCCAAATGATATGTACTATTATAAATACATATATATACTGGGTATATATGATATATATGATATCTAAATAATGATTATCATTCTCAAGATAATGGACTATTGACCACATGGAAAACTTGTAAATATATGGTGTTCATTTTTTACTCAAGTACCAAATATCGACAAAACGACTGTTATTAACTTAAAAGATTGTATAATGTTTATAACATGGTAATAAGTGACATAAAAGGAATAATAAACTTGAAAAAGGTTCTTATGCAAGTATAAATTTACTTTATTTTATTATTCAGGAGATTAAAGGACAAACGGGTCAAGTCGGACACGAGGTAAGGGAACTTCTTAACCCAATTTCCATTATTTGGGTTGATCTTCTCTTTCTTGTTTATGTCATTATTTTATTATGTGAAAAATGAATTTTTATATCTTATAATGTATTTATACATTATTTATGTGTTCATATAATGAATACACATAATTCATCTATTTTATTTACAAAATGATCTTTGTATGGGACTTCGTCTCAATCTCCTTTCATTGAGGCATATTTTGTTTTAATACATGACTTTCTTTGATATGCTGTATAAACACCTTTGAATTTTCATTTCATTCGAGGGGAATATTTTTCTTGGAATGGTTTAACTAAATTAAAAGATAATGAATGTTTATTTTAACGTAAGCGATGACGATGACCTTTAGTCGCCGCGAGTGTTATTTGATCTTTAGCTTTATTAACAAGCCATAATTTTTCTAAAAGGAAAATAAATACCATATACTCTTTTATGTATTTTGGTATTGGAAATGGTTTTGATAATTTATTTGTTATGTCAATATATTTATGTGATATATTGTGATTGAAATGTGGAAATGTTCTCTTTCCTTTATATTTTTTGTATGTGTTATGATTTTATAATGGTATTTGGACATTTGACGGGTGATTACATGATAAACCAAATGAAGGGTGGTGTCATAATAAACCAGGATGGGTGGTTACATTATAACCTCCAATGCATTGGGTATGGTATTTGGTCATATGGTAATTCTATTTAGTGTTATGTGTGGAAGTCGACCGTAAGGTTATTCCATTAGAGTATGTTTATATCCCATGTTACATTTATATGTTATGTGTTCTTTATATGTGTATTATGGTAATATTTTGGTTACAAAATGGTAATCTATAATCTTTTATTCAGTGAAGATTACTTACTATATCATAAAGGTTAAAAGCATTACTTATGATAAAGTATTCATGGTTTACTTTTTGTTTTGAAAAACTAACAGTTTTCCTTCTTTGTGTATGTCTTACTGAGCGTTTTATGCTAATACCATGTTTTTGAAATGTTTTTCATGGGACATAAAGTGGAATAGGGTTAATGATGGGATCAATAAAAATTCATGTTGTCTAAAACATGGAACTAGACATGACACTTTTTTCAAACAAATTTATTTTGAAAAAATAATGGGAACTAATTATAAGTGTCTACTTTGTAACTTTTGGGATTTAATGTAACTATTATGACCTAATTCTCTAATACTATAAACCTGAAAATATCCTCAATGTGAAATATTAACTTAATTAAAGATTATGAAATGTTTTAATGTTGGGTCCTTATATTTCGTATCAGAGGTCGGTGTAGATAACTTTAGGAGTTAGGGTATTGTAAAATTAATATCTATAAATAAATTTTTGATAAGATTGAAGTGATATTGAATTTACTGATTACCATGTTGCTTTTTCTAAGATATTTCTATGTTCAGAATGGTTTTTCTTAGAGGAAATAGGGCAGTTGTGTAGTGAAGACACACAGAGAGAAAGGAAGTTCCAAATCAGCATCCTGAGATGGTGGGAATTAGAACTGAATAGTTTGTTTCAGTGATGGATCAGTTGACTCATGTGATAAATGGTGGTTGTGTTTATTGATGATATTTTGGTATATTCTTAAAGTAAAGAGGAGCATGAAGTTCATTTAAGGGTTTTCTTTAAAACCTTAAATGAAAAGAGACTGTGTGGGAAATTCAGAAAGTGTGAGTTGTGGTTACAACAAATTTCCTTCCATGGTCACATTGTTTCAAAAAATGGCATAATTGTTGATCCTTCTAAAAAACGTTGATGAAGAATGGCCAGGCTCCACAAATATAAGTGAGATCTGTAGTTTTTTGGGTTTTTTAGGTTATTACTAGAGGTTTGTTGAGAATTTTTCATGATTAATTAGTCCAATGACTAAGTTAACTCGAAATGGTGTTATGTTCATTTGGATAAAATAAGGTGATGATTTATTTCAAGAATTGAAAAGAAGATTTTTGAATGCTCCTATTTTGGAACTATCTTAAAAAATAGTGATTTTGTTATTTACAATGATGCTTTGTTGAAAGGAAATGGTTGTGTCATTATGCAGAATAATCAGTTAATTGCTTATGCTTCATTTTAGTTGAAAAATCATGAGTTAAATTACCCTACACATGATTTGGAATTAGCTGATGCTGTTTTTGTTTTAATAATTTGGAGGCCTCATTTTTATTTATTAAAATGATAAATATATACTGAGCATAAAATTTTAATGTATATATTCACTCAAAAATAATTGAACATGAGATAGAGGAGATGGTTTGAATTTATCAAGGATTATGATTACATGATCCTTGACCATCCGGGAAAAACAAATAAAGTGGTTGAAGCCTTCAGTTGAAAAAGTAATGCTTCATTAACCATGCTACATTTGGAATGAGATCCTTTGGTTTTTGATTTGCTGAACTTGGGCATAGTAGTTGTTGGTGCGGGAAATTATTCTGTATTGTTTTAGGTGTTAGTGAGATCATCTCTATCAGATAGAATTAAGGAAGCACAAAATGAAGATAGTGAGTTGTAGAAAAATGAAGAGTTGGTTCAGAAGGGTAAGTTGCCTGATTTTAAGTTTGATTGTGATTGTGTTTTGAGATTTGGAAATAGATTATGTGTGCCTTGTGATTCACAGTTGAAGAATTAGTTCTTATGTGATCCTCATAGTTCCATGTTTTTAGTTCATTCTGGCAGTAATAAGATATAAAAAGATATTCGGGAGTATTATTGGTGGGATGGAATGAAAAGAGATACTGTTGATTTTATTGTGAAGTGTTTGACTTGTTTGCAGGTTAAAGTAAATTGACAATTACCGAAAGGAATGCTTCAATCTTTTTCGGTTCCATGGTGGAAATGGGAAAATATATCTATGGACTTTATTGTGGGGCTACCAAATACATCTCGAGGTAACAATGTAATCTGGGTTATTGTTGATTGATTGACTAAATCTACTCATTTCCTTCCAATTCGAGATACTTTGTCTCCAGATCATCTTTCTCAGTTGTATCTTAAAGAGATAGTTAGTTTTCATAGTTTTCCCCTCTCCATTGTATCTGATCATGATCCCAGGTTTCCTTCTAACTTTTGGAAAGGCCTTCAGAAATCGTTGGGCACTGAATTAAATTTTAGAACGCCTTTTCATCCGCAATCAAATGGGCAGTCAGAACGAACAATTCAGGCCTTGGAGGATATGTTACTTTCTTGTTCACTGAATTACGAGGGAATTTGGGACCAACATATTTATTTGGTGGAATTTTCTTATAATAATATCCTTCATTCCAGTATACAGATGGTTCTATTTGAAGAATTATATGGAATGCATTATCGAACTCTAGATTTTTGGGATAAAGTAGGTGAAAGGAAGCTGATGGGACCATAATTGGTAGAATAGATGGTAGAGAAAGTTCAGTTGATTCAGAAGCACATGAGAATAGCTCATAGTAGGAATAAAAGTTATGCGGATAACCGGAGGAAGGATCTCTCTTTCAAGGTAAGTTATCATGTCTTTGTCATAGTTTCTCCATGAAAAACGGTGATGTGTTTTGGTAAGAAAAGAAAGTTGAGTCTGAGGTTCATTGGACCTTATGAAATCCTAGAGAAAGTGGGACTTGTTGTCTACAGAGTGACTTTACCTCCAAGTTTTTCCCAGGTACACAATGACATTCATGTTTCAATGTTGAGAAAGTATATACCAGATCCCTCTCATGTTTTATGTCCAGTGACAGTTCAGTTGGAAGAGAATGTCTCTCATGAGGAACATATAGTCCAGATTCTTGACTGTAGATATAAAGTGTTGTGGAATAAGGTAATTCACCAAGAAATTTTTTTTTGGAAAAACCATATGTTTGAAGAGGCAACGTGGGAATCTGAAAATGCAATGATGGATAAATACACCCATTAATTTGATAAGTGAATAAAATTATGAAGACCTAATTTCCAAAAGGGGGGAAGGATGTTACTTCCCTAGTAAATAAATAAATAATACATTTTCATTTTTATTAATATTTTTAAATTAAATATTTATTTTACTTTAATGTGGTTTCTATGTTTGATGGCATACTTGATACGCAACAAAAGGGTTTCTTTGAAATCTTACATTGCACACTAATAATATAATATTATTATTTTAAATAGTTGTTAACGCCTAGCCATTGTATTGGTGAGAATGAATAGAACTAACCAAAATATTATTATACATTTTTCATAAATGTTTTTACATTTCTCCAATAAATATTAGAGGATTAAAATAAGAAATAATCTAATTTTAAACATAAATACTGAAATATTCATTAAAAGGTCGGTTTACAGACTTTTGATGGAGAACCCTCATCAAATCTTGTTTTGGTCACTTTTATATGTTATATTTGAAAAAATAAAATTATTCTTTAGAATTGGGATATCAAAATTTACATTGGACGAAATTTTGGTATTTTTCTAATAAAATTCATTTCCAATGAATAGTGAAATAATACTGTATTTTAATTCCAAACTGTGGTTTAATCTAATTTATTTATAAGGTTAGATTATTTTTCTATTGGTTTTAAAGTTTAATTATATTATGTTTTTTCTATTTAACCAAATTTTGGTCATTGTAATTAATTTCATTATGAAATTGGACATAAATAAGTGCCAATCTCATGATAGTTAATATTTCTTAAAAACACGCTTCTTGTTTTCAAAGCGGGAATTGATTTTAAATTAATTTCTTCCACTTAATTGTTTTGAATTTGGAAAAATGGATTTCATATTTGGAATCATTAGGTCTAAATTGTGTAAAAAAGTAACTTTTATTTTTAGGCATTATGAATATTTACTTCAGTGAATATTTTATTTACCATGGTTAAAGGGTAAATCTTGTAAATAAGGGCAAAAAAATGTTACTATAATAATATAAAATTACCCTAACATGTGTCTTAATAATATTGGTTGATAATATCCTACCATGGGCATTTTTGGGTCAATTTTGGGACCTCACGAGGCCACTTGGGAGTGATAATGACACTTTATTTTAATTAACTTAAAGTCAAGGCAAAACTGATGTAAACTAATATCTTTTAGTAAATTAATTTTTACATAGAGTTATATAAGTTATCTATTAGACTATAAATATTCATTAGAAATATATAACGATTTTCTACATCATATTATTTTTTATAATTTTTAGACATCAAATAAATTAAATTATTTATGACACAATAATGTTGTTGTGTTTACCTCATTAATAAATGATTTAAATAAATAAGATTATACAGATTAAAATAATATCCAAAACCTATAAAATTCTTATTATATAATTTTAATTATACCATGAGTCATCTTATATTTTACTTTAATTATTTTTGGACCTTTTTAAACCGAAGATAAGTTTATAATAAAACAATTGTTTCAAACATTCCTAAAGAGCCCCTCCTCCACCTTATAAAAGGACACCAATTGTAACCCATTACTCACACCACTAAATACCTTTGGCCCATCTATCCCCTGAACAAAAAATATCTCCATATTCCTCTATTCCACCTAGAATCCTTTACTTAGGCATAAGACACTTCTACAAACCCTTTTGGTTTAAACCAAAGGGAGTTACCCGAATTAAAGGTGTCGTCTTCTCTTGAGTTATTTTTTTTATTTTACTTCTACAACCCCATAAACCCTTTTTATTCATTTATTTTATAAAAACACTAGTATCTTAAATATACAAAGATTTTTTATGAGAAGGATTCTAATTAAACTTACACACACCACTGTCTAATGGGTAAAGAACATACTGTTTCTCTAGATAGCGAACTACTGCCTCACGAAACGATGATTGTTCAAATATCTCTAAACGCCTCTAATGGTGGTAATTATGTTGGAACTATATTTATATATGAAATATATTATGTTTGTTCTTTCATTATTCTTATGTTTTTACATTTATATCCTACCTTTATGGTTTACATAATGGGTAAATGCAATAATTTCATTTGAGGAAGTGCAAACTACCACCCCATCAATTTGATATGACGTGTTAATGCCATATGTGGGATGCATAAAGGATGGATTTAATTAATTATATATGATATTATAGTGTAATTATAATATACCTATGTATCATTATGTTTTAATTCCATTAAAGTAAGAAATAGAAATGAAAGTATCGTTCATACATACATATGGCTTGCCGTCTCCATGAATGGTGCATTTAATTTCTTATCTCTAAATGATATATACTATTATAAATACATATATACACTAGATATATATGATATATATGATATATACATAATTAAGATCAATCTGGAGATAATGGACTATTGACCACATGGACAACTTGTAAATATAAGGTGTTCATTTTTTACTCAAGTACCAAATATCGACAAAACGACCCTTGTTAACTTAAATGATTGCATAATGTTTATAACATTGTAATAAGTGATCTAAAAGGAATAAGAAACTTTAAAAAGTTTCTTATGAAAGTAGAAATTAACTTTAGTTTACTATTCAGGATATTAAATTACAAACGGGTCAAGTCGGACACGAGGTAAGGGAACTTCATAACCCAATTTCCATTCTTTGGGTTGATCTTCTATTTCTTGTTTATGTCATTATTTTATTATGTGTGAAATTAATTTTTATATCTTATCATTTATTTATACATTATTTATGTTTGCTTATATTGAATACACATAATTGATCTATTTTATTTACAAAATGATCTTTGTAAGGGACTTCGTCTCAATCTCCTTTCATTGAGCCTTGTTTTTTTAATACAAAACATTGTTTTATAGGTTGTATAAACACCTTTTACTTTTCATTTCATTCCATGGGAATATTTTTCTACGAATAATTTTACTAAATGACAAAAAATAATGTTTCATTTAACATAAGTGGTGACAACGACCTTCATCCGCCGCGAGTATTATTTTATCTTTGTATTTCTTAACAAGTAGTAATTTTTTTAAAAAGGAGAATAAATACCATATACTCTTTTATGTATTTTTGTATTGAAACTTTTTTTGATAATGGATTTTTTATGTCAATATATTTAAGTTATATATTTTTATTGAAATGTGGAAATTATTTCTTTCCTTTATATTTTTTTCTATGTTATGGTTTTTATAAAGGTACTTGGACATTTGATGGGTGGTTACATGATAAACCAAATGATGGGTGTTTCCATGATAAACTAGGTTGGGTGATTATGTTATAACCTCCAATGCATTGGGTATGGAAGTTGGCTGTTTATCTATTCAATTTAGTGATATGTGTAGAATTCAACTGTATGGTTATTCCATTTAAGTATGTTTATGTCCCAAGTTACCTTTACATGTTATGTGTTCTTTATATGGGTTTTATGGTAATATTTTGGTTACAAAAGGGTAAGCAAATATCTTTTATTCAGTGGAGATTATTTAATAAATCATAAAGGTGAAAAGAATTACTTGTGATAAAGTATTCATGGATTACTTTTTTTTGAAAAAATAATAGTTTTCCTTCTTTGGGTATCCCTTACTGAGCTTCTTATGGTCATCCAAAGTTTTTGAAATGTTTTTCACAGGACATAAAGTGGAATAGGGTCAAGGATGGGATCAATAAAAATTCATGTAGTCTAAAACATGGAACTAGACATGACTTTTTTTCATGAATTTTAATTTTGAAAAATAATGGGAACTGTGGAGAAGTGTCTACGTTTTAACTTTTGTGATGTAATGTAACAGTTATAACCAAATTCTCTAAAACTCTAAACCTGAAAAGATCCTCAATATGAATTATTAACTTAATTCAAGATTATTAATGTTTTTTAGGCCAAGTCCTTATATAATGTGGAAGTAATTCTAGGGATGTACAATGATATAATAGAAGAAGGGGTATTTTTTGGCACTCAATAAATATTAAAGCCTTAAAATTGTTAAATAAAATTTCGAAGAAGATTTTTTGAAGTAATGATGTTAATATTATCAGTGAAAGATAAGGGAATAAATTTTTAAGTGTAAAAATAGGTGAATTGTACAAACCAGAGTAAGAATTCGATATAGATTCATAGGTTTCATAATGTTTCCAAAATGATTAATACTCTGAGGATGAGTTAAATGAAGAAATAACTAATGAATGAGATCAAAATATAAACTAGAGAAAAAATAAAATAATTGATGTTGATCCCCATCATATGATTGGTGATAAAACTACATCAACTCAAATTTGAATTACGAGGGTCATAGAACATGTTTTTATCTTATAAATTTTAAAGAAACTGTCATTTAAGGAATCTATGAAAGATGTTAGGTCCACAAGGATAGATACCCTGAGAGGGGGGTGAATCAGGGTATGACATGTTAAAATGACTTCCCCTTTTTATCTTGTTTTGTTGTTAGACTAAAACCTCTTCTCTCTCCTTCCCGATACAGAGTATGAACAAACCTTAAAGCATGCACATGACACAACGATTTTTTACTTGGTTCATCCTCACTGGGATATGTCCAAGGAGCATACATCGGCAGTGTGTCGATGTACCAATTCTACTATAAGAGCACTACTATTTAAAATTTGGAAGTAGACTCATTGTCCCTCCTGGTTTACAACCACTCACAATTTGACAACTCACTACTCTCTCAACTGAAGTGAGATCACTGCTTTTTCAGAAGATCCACTCACAGTTTACAGAACTGTAGGTCTCTTCATTACCACTAATGAAGGAATCCTCCACCGTATGTAGATGATCTATTGAAGTCCAAATTTCATCCGCTGATGAATACCCATTTTCCCCTAAACACTAGGCAATTCCTTTGAAAAAACCTTCGCAAAGCACCCTACTTCGCGAGGCTCCCAATTTCGACAAGCTAAAACAATCCTTCACGCAGACTCTGAATTATCGCGAAGCACCCTCACAAAGCACTCTCGTGAAGCACTCCCGTGAATCTCAAGTCATCATAGAGAGACTTCCCTCGCGTAGCTGACTAAGCCAACACGGAGCTCGCAACTTTCACAGAGCTAGTTTAGCTACCGCGAAGCTCTTCTTTTGCGAAGCACACTGCCTTAGGGAACCACCTTCGCAAGTCGAGAGCTAATATTTTTCTTCTAAAGCTCTCTACTTCTCCCGAGGGGTTGAGGCCTATTTGTAGGTGATTCCACCGACCCTCGAACCATCCGTGTGAAGTCAATTCCACATCATCACAAATCGCTAAACTCTGAAGTTCGTGCTTAAATTCTCTCAAAATCATGAAGCACCATGTAAAATTTCCCGATCACAGAGCTTGTCATAATCGCAGAGTATCCCATCAATTCCTTTGTGCCTTCACCGTGAATCTCCCTTCCAAATCCATTCACCTCCATGATGCACTTCAACCTCTGTCATTCTCTAAGCTCGTTGTAATCACAAAGAATCACCGTCAACATTCTTCTGGTCTTCGAGAAATCCAAACCATGAAGCCTATCTTCATGAATTTCATTTTTTCCATATTTTTATGAGATATTGGAGGATATACACTTTTCTAGATTCTCACCAAACTCCAAATTTTGGACCCCAAATATTTGGAAAACACTGGAAAACAGCGCCACCTTGTACTGTTCTTTTTTTTTACCGCCTCTAGATCATCCATTCCTTGGTCATAGTTCTTTGTCAACATGTTTTGTCAACAACATCTCTGGAACATGAAAATTCACCATGGAAACCTGCTTTGTCAACAAACACAATCAACCCAAAAATGTTACAATGTTACCTTGAGAGATTTTTTCCCAAAAAAAGATGAATGATGGATTAGAGATATCAATGAAGAGTTATATCATATTTGAAAATAACAATACATTGGGTCTTATAGAGAGACCAATAAATCACAATATGATTGGAACCATGTGGGTATTCCTGAATAAACACAATAAACATGTCATTGTGATTACTAATAAAGAAAAATTCATGTGTAAATGTTATTCAAAAGTTTCAGGTATAGATGTTTAGGATAATAGATCATTAGTGGATCAGATTGAGTCAGTTGAAAACTTTTTGGATGTAAAAATATGAAAAGTCTTTAGGATATTTTAAATAGAAGTGAAGAAATACTTCTTGAATGATTTAATCAAAGAGGAATTTTATATTTAACAAAAAATTAGTTTCATAATCGAATATTAGGAAATAATGGTTTTTAGATTGAAAAAAACTTCTACATCCTAAAACAAGCTTCATGTGCATGATATTATCAACTTGAATCATATTTAAAGAATATATAATTTAAAATAGATGGTTTCGATCACAAATTTTATATAAATATATCCAAGGAATAATGTTTATATTGATTTTTTATGTGTATGATATAATATTTTGTGGAAGTAAGAAGAAATTAGATGAAGATTTTTCTAATCTCATGATATCACAATTTTAAATGTCCAAGATGGGTGATCTTACATATTTTATGAGCCTAAAAGTGGTTCAAATATAAGGGCACACTTTAATCTCATAAGAAAAATATGCAACAGAACTATAAAAATGAATCAAAATATATGATTCAAAACCCATGTCAAATATGATTTTAGTTGGAAATATGCATGGGAAGAATATGTATAGGATGTTCAAGGATCCAAATTTATGTTGAAAAATCATTAGGATTTGGTTGTACATGAAAGTAAATCATTTTGATATCACATATGAAACATTCATGTTATCTTTATTCCAAATATTTATAAAGTAATTTCTATGAATAATGGAACGAATTACGAGGTATTTTTTTAAGAATTCTTGGTTTTTGGATTGGTAGTTGAAGTAGGAATATGTCATAAACTATTATTATTTTTATTTGAATTGGGATGGTGATGTGGAAGACTATAAGTCCAAAATTCATGGTGAATTGTTTTTAGGAGGAATATGTGTGAGATAGATTATTAAGAAACACCCTTTTAGTGTGAAAAATCATAAGTATATTTCATCGACCAAAGCATACACCCAACATTTTTGTATGAAGTAGAAATTTGAGGATATTAAGGAAAATGTGGAGCAACCAATGGAGATCTTTTTTTATAATAAATGTACTATTAAACTCACTAAAAATCCAATGTTTCACTCACATACCAAACATATTAAAAAAAGGTATAGCTTTATCATGTAAAAGGTTGAATCATAGGTGATTAAAATGGATTATATTTGAATTATTCAACTAGTATTAGATATCATAACTAAATCATTGGCTACTCCAATATTTGATAAACTCTCATTGAACCATAGAGTTCAAACACGTCCTTAAACCTAAGGAGGTTCAGAATATCCTATGTCCTTATTATACTTAATGTTTTATTTGGATGATGTTGTTTTGTATTATTGGGGTTATAAACTATTTAATGTATGTAGAGGTGGGGAGATATAATCCATACAGAATTAGAATCAATGTGAATATTGAAATCATTTCATTGACTCTTGTTTCTTATTTCATACAACAAACATTGACTCATATAGGTTTAGCAACTTGGTTAATGAATCATTGCTTGGTTTTGGGATAAATTTTATTTTTTATAAAAAGGTTGGGATTTGATAAAAAATGGAGACCCCTCCCCCTTGAACATTATTGTCAAATGTTAATAAAAAAGGAAGGGGGATTATAAATGTAGGAGGAGGAGTAATAGAATAATAGAGGAGTATAGATCATGGGAATGTAATTTACAAAAAAATACAATGAGGGAAATGTTAGAACCATGGATTATAGTGACATGTGTTTTTTCTAATTAGGAGTATTCTAAACTAGAATAACCTTGGTTGAAGTTCGAGGAATTTTGGGAATTGATTTAAAAATTTCATGTCTTGAAGGAATCAATTTCACAGGAATGAAGTAAAGGAATATTGATGTACCAATTTTGTAATACTTTTTTTAATATTGTGTAATGGAGACTAAACTAAAACATATAATTCATCTATTCTCAAATGTAAGTGTAAGTCTGGACATACTCAATAATTAGATAAAGTACTCATTCCCTAAAGTTTATCTCATATTTCATAGGATTTATTTCATATAAAAGGATAAAATATATGGTTCTTTATACCACATAAAAAGAGTGTTTTAATCTATAAATGGATTTCATATAATTCAAAAAACTTATTTCATAATATTAATCAGGGTGTTTCATGAGGTTGGCCTAAATTCATAGGTCTAGACTAAGGTAAATGTAAGGATCATCAGGTAAATTCATAAGGGTAATTCCATCATATAGTAAACAATTGTAAGGGTCATTTGGCCCATAGGAAGGGTAACTTGGTGTTAAGAAGTGAAAATAATTGGAAATTAATGAAGCTCATAAGGTTCATTAGTTACATTAAAATATTTATCCATGGAACTTAAAATGGTCATTCACTTTGTGTTTTGTGGTGTATATCCAAATCAAATATTGTGAAAAACTAAGATTTTTAAAGACCGCATTTTTAATGATAATGAAATTATAGAATATTTCATTCTAATATTGAAGGTCGACCATACTATAATATATTATTTTATTTTAAAATGAACAATTTTTTCCAAACTGGTTCTTGAAAAATATCACAACACAAATCTATGTGATTTACTTCATGTATATGTGAAACGATTCATTATAAATCATAATATATCAATAATAAATTAGTAATTATAGAATAATGAAACTCATATATTGTACTGAGTGGAGACTGTAATATTTGTAGGAGATCATGATGATTATGAAGAATTAAAATAATAAACCATTAAAACAACTTTTAATAGAGAATAACCAATGTGTTTTGTGCATAATTTTATAATATAAATATGGAAAAAATATTTCATGAAATTGTGTGTCTAAAAAAGGATAATAAGTTGAAAATATTATTGTTACAACTAGATAATTAGTTAAGAAGGAAAATATTGCTTTATAGTAATTACAATAAAGATCTTGAATTAGAAAAGAAACTATTAGAAAATGAAGTTTACCTTACTAAATTTAGTGTTTAAAATATTTTTAAAAAGAAGTATTATATGTAACCTACATGTAAAAACTATTTTATAATCCTTGACTTGATTTATTATGTAATGATTCAAGAGGAGGAAGTATTATTAAGATAAACATTTCTCCTTTCATAAATTTTTATAGCAACTAAAATGAGTAGTATTTCTTCCTGGTATGTCAGCACACCATCAACGTATACACTGTGGATTAGAACTTAATGGTGAACCATGTAAAACCTATGTGTATATATATTTACATTTTTTATTTGGATATTGTGAACTCTGGTAAATATTAATTGATTTGTATTTCTCTTTCTATTATATGGGAAATATGCTAAACATTGGGAATAAATTCACACCAAAATTCACCCCCTCCCCTTACGGTGTGTTGGGATATGCTTGTAACCTGAAAAACAAAATACATGGGTAATCATGGACCTCACTCATGGAATATTAAGTTGGTCTATGTTAATCATTATAGAAATTGGATCTCATCTTTCTTTCACAACCTTCTCGAGTGACATTACTTTAGCTAGTTCAATAATCTCAACTAGGGGAATTATCCCATGAAATAATCTCAACTAATGTATCACTCATCCAAACTACCAAAAATAAATATCCATGGTTCCCATGCGTAACTCATTTATAAAAATATTTCACAACAATATCAACATCAGATAATCACCACTAATAAAACCCTAAATCATATAAGAGAAAGTTCTCAACAAGATTTACAATATCAAAATCAAATAACCATATAATCATTAATAATATCATGACAATATAGTTTATAAATCAAGGGAATATAATAAATACATCCTTTGAAAATCCATTTTGAACCACATAACTATTTGAAGCATTTTACCAAACACCTTATGGGTGTAAAAGTAATTTTAGAATAAACAATAAGTGGGGGTTATAGAAAACTCTCACATTATCCAACTTGGAGTCAAGAAATATGTGGAAAATTTATAAATTCTTCCTCAAAAACATTTTTTTAACATATTATAATAATGGAAAGTATAAAAACTCAAGTATGAAATGTAATCCAAATGAAATGACTATTTTGTTGAGAAACCTCCCTCAAATTTGTCATAACCTCACCACCTTCTTCAACACCCAGAAGAAATAATTAGGGACCCTTATGATCCTATAAAGCAAATTGATTAAACATAGAAGCCATCCATATCCATAGAATTGTTCTCTAGGGATGGTTAAGGAAAGATCATAAGATGTAAAATGAAGAACGAGAATCTAAGTGATGAGAGGAGGGGAAATCAAAAAAAATCAAGAGTTATCTTGAAAGAAACCACTTGAATAAATTAGAGGTCACCAAGGAAACAAAGGGGAGAAAAACATTAATGCGAGAGGTTATTGGGTCATGAAAATGGGGAGAAAGGATGGTAATCATATTCTATCTCAATAGGTGAACCTACGCAATTTTAAAATTTTTATAAAACTAAGTAAGACACATTGTTTCGCCTCATGGTTTCAGAAACAATGCCCTAAGAGTGTGAGTGTCACTGGATGGAACCTCGCATGTATAAGTGTTATTCACATGGGTTTTTCATATGGTTTCCCTAAATATGCGATATGTGCCTCGCCCTTATACATCAACAAGGCCACACGATTTTCCTAGGATGTCATATGGTTTGGATATCCATGCACCAATTGTGAAAACAACACTATAATATCATTCCCCCCACAACATAATTTAGGTTCTATATTAGAAATTATTGTGTGCTAACCATTCTCCTTAACCTGTTTCTCCATTTTTTATATTTTTAATCCTCTAAATCCTAAAAATCCCAAAATAAATAAATAAATAAAATAATCAAAATTAATATGCATCAGTGACCCAGTGGGTGTCACATTACGTACATTCCATAATTAAATAGATATAAAAACATTATATTTATCTCCTATATTAACTCATTAATATTGACATTTATATATAATTATACTTAAAATTATGATATATGAAATATAAAAATTATATATATATATATATAACTTTTAATATATTATATAAATATTCAGAATATCACACATTTAATATTTTTGAAACTTGATCATACCAATTATAAATAATACTTTTGATATGGCTAAAATAATTTCTCAAACAAGACCTTAAATTTGAACATTTTAAATTAAATATTTAAATAATTAATAATATTAAATATAATAACATTTATGTCATGCCTTGTTATTTTATTTCTAAATATTTTATAAATTACACTTATAATTTAGCTACAAACACATTATATCAAAATTATAATTCATGTCATATAATTTCAAAAGTATTTAATTTTAACTATTAATATTATAAAATATTTATTTATTATATGGTTCTTCGATATTTAATAATTAATTATAATTTTTTTATAATTAATTAATTTATAATCAGTTTATAAATTAAATAAATATCCAGAAATACCTTTATGATTATTTATAAATAATTTATAAATTATATTGCCAAATTCTGAATTGAAAATTAATAAAAACAAATTATTTCTATTTATATCATATTTTATGATATAACGTATATCATAAGGTAAAAATTAGTACACTGTCTATCATATTTTATTATAGATAATCCTAGATGTGATATAACATTTTGTGCTTAGGATGTTGGTTGTTGTGATATACCCTATATCATAATGATGAAATGATGCTCCTTTTTTCAAAAATGGATCGCCACTGTCATCGAACATTAATCCTTATATCATATGTTACGATATGTGTAAAACTAAAGGATTTCAACTATGTCTCCACTTGTTATATCCCAAATCATAAGGCATTTCTGTATATTTTCTTATGATATTTCATATCATATAGATAGAAATGGGAAACAATTTTTCATTTTTAAGGATTAATAATATCATATTAAAATGATATTTAGTTATTTATTTTAAAAACATGGTTTTGAGAATCAGGAATCCTGGTAATGGTTTGATACCACTGAAGGGTTTCTAATGATTGAAAAAAACATATTCATGGCAGTATAGGATAATATAAACCTCAAATCTCAAGATAGCCATGATATGAAAAATGAAACCGTATATAAACAAATAAATAACATATAGTTTGCACTATTGATGGTCATAACTCCTTTTATTCAATCACAGTGGTTGGTGAAGATCGATCTGGTAAAACCAACAAGTTACTAACTTATTGGTGTATCCACAGGCTGACTAAATCATTCAAAAATTTGGGATCGACTCTCCTTTCTTCCACAATATGCTAGTATCTTGTGTAGTAAAGGAAGGAGGATGAGGGAGAAATGGGAGAATCAAAAATAGGAAAGATCAAGCGGGAATCCCCTATCATGATTGGTTTTATGTTTTAATCCTTTATAAATTCTCCCCAAGTGTCTATTCATTTATTTATATGTTACCTAATGTATGATTAATTCCTCATATGTTAATACATTTTTATATAAATTCATTGTTTATTCTATATATGTTATAAATATTAAGGATATCCCATGTGGAAGATAGTATGAATGTCAAGCATTATTGTTTGGTTGCCTCAATGAATTGTAGGACTTCCATATGAATCCTATAATATGATTCATCACATTATGGAATTATGATTTATCCATGTCATATAATACAATTGGTGTTGGAAATGGCATGATATCAATACATCATGCTTTATAATATGCCCAAGCCATGAAATATAATATTCTTTGGTCTTTATATGTCATGAAATACAACATATTGATATCATACATTTCAATATCAGCCTAAAACCATGATATATGTGTAAGATTTTGAACATATATCCATCATATTATATACACAAAACATTGTAAGGAAAAAAAGGAAAAAATCGACTGGTCCAATCTATTTCATATTAAAACATGTTATTCATGATGAAATTTCAATGGATTGAGATGATTAAATCAAATTTAATACCAAAATCAACCTAAATTATTATATCATACCTCTAAACTCATCATCTGATTGTTTAACCTATTATATTGTGTGGATCGTATGTCTCAAAACCTTGTTCTATTCACTGAAAGTACAATCAAAATTTTGATATTTGGTTATTATTAATTGTGGATAATTTACATTATTTATGTAAATTGATAATTAATTAATTATTATTTTTAAATTATTACATCATTAATAATGAAATAATTTAATTTTTAAAATTATTAACTTATCAATATATAATTTTAATAACTTTATAATTTGTTTAATTATTTTAAAAAATAATTTTATTAGAAATTTTACTTTTATCAAAATTACATTAATTATTTATTAAGTTTAAAATGCAGGTGAATTGGAGAAGAAAATGAGTCAAGAACCCATTAAAATCAAGGCATATAATCCCAAATTAATTTAATAAATTTATATTCAAATCCGAACTTGAACTCATTTAATATTGAAAATAAACATTAAGAGGGATCGAAATAATAAATTTTATATATATTTGAAACCTGGGCCCTTTTATTATATGTCTATTTTTTTATAATATTTCCTTATCATAAAACTTGTTGGATTGAGGATTGGGTAAAAGTGAGTTCGAGGTGTTGGGGTTGTAAGTGTCAGGGGTTAGAGCAGGGGTTAGGTTTGTTGCGAAGGGTGGTTAAGGATGGTGGGGGAAAAGTTCATGGTGGGGTGGGGTGTTGTGATTATATTTTTATAACCTATCTATCACATACCGTTATCATATGACCTACCACTAATAGCTAGGTTATATAACATCATATCCCATTACACCACCTTAGTTCCTCCTCCATTCCTAATTTGGATATATATTGACTAAAATACCCCCATTTTTCATGGATAACCACCATATACCTCTTTATGGAATGTTATGCATCTTCTCTCATTAATTTATTTTCTTCATTTTAATTATAGACATTCTTATAATTTATATTTTTCATATGATATCAAAATTTCAACATGTCACTGCTAGTGTTATCATGGCATGGAGATAAATAATTCTGGACCCATATTTGACAAGTTATTTTGAACTTTATTTTTTATTCTTATGGACATATAGATTTGCATCTAAATTATATATCCATATAATTGTATTCCTTAATGTAATGATATCATGAAACTGAGATATTCAATTCTAGATATATATATATATATAATAGGTTATATTAAACTTTAATTTTTCAATATATACATACATATTTTCACAAAAAAAATTCCAGTGTGCTTTTTTGTATATATTCTTAATACTAATTACGTTTTTTATACCTATATATTGATAAATATATTTAAAAACTATTTATTATACACATATATATCATAAAAATGAATATATATACATATATAGTGTGTTTTTATATGCACATTTCATAAGTATATAAAAGTATATGTATATATATACATGCATACATGCTTACATGCATACATATATGTAGGTATATTCAAATGTAAATATTTATAAGTATATTTTAATACATGTACATACATAAAACCAAATATTAAGTACATATATTCACATACATGCGTATAAATATAAGTTCATATGTGCATGCATGAATATATATTAATGTAATTATTTACAAACATATATATATATATATATATGTACACAAAATTAATAAGTTTAAAATTACAAAATTACAAACATATATAGAGGTATATAAAATATAGTAATGTAATTATTTAAATTTTTAATAGGTTGAGGTTCAAGCCCCCTTTATTAAATAGAATAACGGGAGAACCTCTTTTGAAAATAGAAAAGGAAGAAATAATTGTATACAAATATAATTATTTATAAATATATTTTAATATAAGTACATACATACATCTATATATTATTATATTTAAAATTAGAACTAGAAATATCCAGTGTAAAATTTTCAATGCAAATCTCCGGTGTAGATTTTGTGCTAAAGATTTCCAGTATAATTTTTACACTAAATATTTATAATTATACATTTATATAAGTACATAAAATTAAAAGTATATACATTCATAAATGCATAATTATATATAAATATAAATATTTATAAGTATAATTTAATATAAATACATAATACGTCTATAAATATTTACAGTTATCTTTATTACATTTAATTAATTTTAATTTTATTAATATTTTATAACACTATATAAACAATTATTTATAATAAATTCATTTTTTTATGTATTTATTATTATCATTGACTAAAAAATATTATCTTAAAACATTATTTTATGTATATATGTTTGTATTAATGTATATGCAAGTATATATATTAATATTTAGTTGTATGTATGTACATGTATTAAAATGTACTAACCAATATTTATATTTGTATAAACCTATATATTTATACATAAAAGTGAATTTGATTATTTGATAAATAATTTAAAAATGGCATGGTGCATGTGTGATGAAATCACTTTAAAATGGCTTATGAAATAATGAATAGTTTTCTGAAATTATGATCATGAATTGAAATAGTTATCTTCATATTTTGTTTTGATAAAAACTATTTTATGTTGTTTCTTCAAATGAATTGCATGATTTTTAGATAGAAACCCTTTGATGTTGGTTTTGGAAATGAAATGCATTTTTTAAATATAAGACTAGGGTTAAATAAAATAATTATTGAAATATTTTAAGAATGTTTAAATGAATTATATCCCCTTGTATATTTTTTATTTCTTTGAGGAACATGAGAACCTAGGTAATTTATAGGAAGAACACATTAAAGGCATGTTTAAGCCCTACTTGGAAATAGATTGATGATGATAACACTAACTAAACTACTTAAGGGTAAGGAGATTAGTCCTTAGGGGTCTTTCCCTATTTATCCTTATGGGTGTTGTTCTCCTTTTTCCCAATCCTATATCTAGGAATGTGTGCATACTAAGAGTCATACCTCATTAAAATGTGTGAGAATACCTAAATAAAACATTTTCCTTGGTCTGTTAAACATGTTTCTACAATTTATTTCTTTATTATTGAAATATTTTAAACTTTATAATGTTAGGAAATGTATTACTCATTTCTATTTTGATAGAAATTATTAATTCATTCCTACTTTGAAAAAGATATTTACATCTATAATATTATATGGAAATTAACTTTTGTAACCTATTTCATTACTAACCATTGAAATTTTTATTCAACCATTTTTTTATGTGAACTATGAAAATAATTACATTCCATAGTTTATTTAAAATCAAGAATTAATGGTTTATTTGATACAAATTACATATGAAATGCTTGGTGAGATCCTACTTGGATTTTTTTCATAACCTACCTTGTCCCTTGGGTGTTTGTATATTTTAATATGTCATTTATAGGAAAAAAGGATAGAATAAATGAAAGGTGGTGGCTCTACTTTATTAGTGGGACTTAGGAGTTGGTGGTGACCGGTGAAGCATGTGATCAACTTATTACATGGTGTTTTTGGGTTGATTTCATAATGGTCTTGTCAGATGAATTTAGTTGACATACCATCTGGAGATTTATATCTTTTTCTTTTACCTATCTCAACTTGTTTATCCTTTAATTCATCTTTTTATTAGTTTATATTTGTATTTTTGGATAAAATCATACCCATATTATAGTTTCTGATGCCTAGTTTCTTGTAACTGACTCGTGGGGATTGGGAACACCCTTTGGGCTAGTGGATGATTAATTTGAGTGCCGGTTTAAATGGTATCTCAGGTCAATTTTTTATAAATTGTATCAAATTAGTTCTTTCAAAAAATAGAAAGTAATTTTCCTTATAATCAATTTTGTTATTGGGGTGAGTAATGGTAGAAAAGAGATTAATGATCTGTCGGAACATAAGAGGTGGTTCATGAGTAGGCTCTTGATCACTACATTTTCACAATCAGACTTGATTTTCTAGGGAAATTTCTGACTTGAATATTTCATTGTAGTTACTGGTTTCTAATTATAAATGATATTTAGACTCTTGATGAGGTTTTCAGAGATTTATTGGGCTCTTTTATGATTTTAGGGTTAAAACAGAAATATGATTAAAGAAGCATTATGCCTTACCAATCTGGTAAACTATGAGTAATCATTGTTATTGATAAGTAATTCAATCTAATAACTATAATGAGGTTGGTATGTGGTTTACCAGCCCATGCAACCAATCCATGTATAGTTATATTATAATTTTAAAGTTGAAACCTTAACCATTTTATTCCATGGGACATCATTAATATGAAACTATTTTAGAGTTTTATGGTTATAGTTTTATTTATTCCCTTCTTTAGGTTTTCCATATTAATCCCTTTGATGATTTTTTATATCCGCTAAGAACCCAAATCCGTGACATAAAAAAGTTATTTCAGTTGTTCAAAAAGAGGTTTGAATTATCAAAAGGTGTATTTTTATGGAAATATTTATTTGAAAAATTCATTTATAAATTCTCTTGTGTGTTGTTATAAACTAATATTTTAAGAAAAAATTTTGCATTTTAATGGGTCTAAAATGGAAATGGTTTTTAAATATGAAAAGTGGATTAATGTTATGAAACCATCGAAGAAGTTCCATGAGTTGGTAAGTCATATCAAGATTTTATGTTTTGAAAGGAAAGTGAAATATTTATTTAATAAGAAAATATTGTGTTCTTTAAATCCAATGATTCCTTGATAAAAGTGGTTTATGGCTTGTTTGAAATATTTTTTATTATTTTTTCTAATTTTAATTTTTTTCCTTATGCCTAAGTTGATGAGCCTATGTTACATGATGTATAGAAATTTATCCTTAAAATACCTTCAATAAATAAATTTTTGTTGGTCTTTCCTTCAGAGTAGGTTATCACATTTTTAAGAGGTGACATCTCAAATTGATGACCCAACCATAACTCTAAATCAAGTTGTATATCCAAGTAATTTCAAGCCTTTGGACACCATCCATGAATTATTGAATTGTCATGTACATTTTTATAGATATGGGAATAGTTATCATGGGATAGTGAAGTGTATTTAGGAATTTGATGAGATATTTTATTCTCTCAAGACACATGGTCCTCTAAAGGTCAGGTATCTTAAATCCTTATTTACGAAAATAAGCTGAGGGTGGTAGGAAGTCATGTTATACACGGGGTTTTGTTTTCACATTTGGATCTGGTTCGTCTTTGGGACTTGATTTTTCTCTTTGGAACCGGGTGTGACAAGTCTAAATTTTGGAGGTTTCCTTTCTATTTATTCTTGTTCTATCTTTATCCCAAGGGTTATCTTTGAGTTTTTTGAGAAAAATGGAAAATTTGGGTCATACAGAATGAGGCGCATGGTTGGATCATGGTTAGTAGAAACTGTGTGCCCTGACCCAGGTAATTATGTGGTAGGTTAGTGTTTTCTAATAGAATCCACTGGACATCTTCCACATGGTTAGTTGGGCCATGTGTGATAACCATAAAGTAGGTTCCACTTAGGAAGAGAGGGGTGCATAGTTTCCAAACAGTTGGACTGACCATGCGTACAAACCATGTGCGATGTCTAGGTTAATAAACTTTGGTCTTTTACCATTTACATCTCTAATTTTACCAGAAAATATACCCCTCCCATCCCATTTTATATTCCTAAACCTAGGATAATCTCCCCAGGCCCTTGGATCCCTTGGATATCCTCTCCCTTGTTGAATTTGGTGTGATTTCTTCAAGATTTCTCAAGTAAGTGCCCTCCTCCCTTGGTTTCTCCCTCTTTTCTAGGGTTTTCTCCCTCTTAATTTAGGGTTTCATATCTCCAGTTGGTTGGGTGGTAAATTTAGTGTTGAATATTGACCTTTGGGTTTGATTTTGATTTTTAGTGTTCAATCTTGCCTTTCTTGGGTTTTGTGGTGATTCGGTTTAGGTTTCACGTCATTTTCTAGAAATCAGCGAGTAAAAGGTAGTTGTTTCTATAATTTAGCATTTTAAATGATTTTATCTTGCTTTATTAAGTTTATAAATATTTTCTATGATTGATTTATGTGGAGATAAACATGTTTTGGAAATTCTTTGACATGTGTATATGTTGAAAATCTATTTTATAAGGAAAATAGTAAAGTTTTCATGTGTGTCTTATTATGACATATTTGGGGAATATTTTTTGAAATGTTTAAGGGATGAAAATGTGAATTCAAGGTAACTTGAGGTGATAATTTATTTTAATGTAATTTTTTCAAAGGTATTTTATTTTATCAAAATATGGATTCTATTTTGTGTACTTTCAATTTGAATTGTGAATCATTTAGATGTTAGGAAGCATGTTTAAAGTGGAATTACTTTATGTGTGTATTTGAAAGAGGCTTGGACAATGAGAATTGTTAAGTTTTTTTATGTGTTTTTCTTGGAATGTTTCCAAATGGGTTTCATATATTGTGAAAGTATTGGTGAAAATATATTTATTATGGTTTTGGTGTGTTTCAAATGGAAGGTGTTTTACTTATAAAAAAGGGTGAGTTCATGTAATTATTTGTGGAAGTAGTTTTTCCATTGTTTCCTTGGAAATGAGTTTTGAATTTGGTGATTTGTGTAATATGTGGAATGAAAATTTAACAAGAATGTAATCCTTGGTTTCTAGGTCAGCAGATTAGGACTAGTATGCTCGTTGGATCGGTGGGGCATAGGCCCAGTTCATTCCGAAGAGATTGAAAATTAAAACACTAACTAAATATTGTTGTTAGTTAGAGAACATTAGAATTTTGGATAGATTAATCTCTAGTGGTTTGTGCATGAGGGAGATGATTAGTGTAGTTACTATACCATGTTTCACCAAGATATGAGGTACCTAGTTTCCCACTCCTAGATAGAGCCTATAGGGACCTCCTGAGTCCTAGTGCTCACTTATAATGTGGTTCCATACATTAGCATATGGTGGAACTTGAGTGAATTTCATTTTTAAAGAACTTTTATCTTAATAAGATTTTCCTCTTTAAAAGTTCCCTTTATAAGTGTTTTTTGAAAGTGTTCCCTTGAAAATGGTTCTTCTTCAAATGTTTTCTTTCAAAACAAATTATAGCGTTTTTTCATTAATGAGCATGCTAATTAATATTTTAATGTTATTACATGGAATACTTTCATTAGGTGGAATCATAAGAGGTTTTTTATCACACCTTACATGCACATTTTGGTGTATGTAGACATTATTTATATGACCTATGTAAAGGAAAGGTGTGTCATGGTAGATCCTAGTTGCTAGTATTCCTTGGAGGTGCTGGTGGTGATAGTTTGAGGGTGATGTCCCTCATGTCGCATGGATATATTTTGGATGATTTGAATATTCTTATTTCATGTAGTATTTATAGTTTTGGTTTAAGGTTGTAAATATTGAATCTGAAAATTGGTGTTCCATGTTTGGTGATGGGTATTCAGTTCTCTTTTATTTATTATTTCTTGATGTCTATATTTATGTCATCAGGTGAAATCATTTCCAAAGTATTTCTTTGATACATGGGAACTTGTTTCCAACTTTTAGAGATTTGGAACGCCCTTTGGGCCTTTACATGGGTCGGGTCAAGGGACGAATTGGATGGATCTTAGGCTTGGTTTATAGAAAAAATGTATCAAAGTAGGTCATATTCTTTTAGGTTTAGTTTATTTGGAAATTATTTGGGATAGAACGGAGCTAGGATTTTCAGGATGTGATGTTATGATTTCTAGTAGGGTTCTTGGCCATAACACCACATGAAAGGATATTATTTTCCTTTTGGATTCATGTTTCTTTTGGTTTATTTGGTTCTTATGGGTTGTTTTGCATTTATAAATGAAAAGAGAGTTGGTCTAAGGATCTCTGTGAGCTCATAGGGCTTAGTATGCTATGTGGAGCTAGGACATGGTCCTAGAATACTCTTTATGGTGGTAGTGTGATTGGTATATGGTATCCAACCATATGTCCAAGTCACCTACTGACAGTAGTTTACTTTTGTAAATTTTTTTGTGTCTTCTTGGGTTCAAAAAAAATTCTTCCAAAAAAACTTATTTTGGAATCATGAAAAAATTTATTTTTAGGTGGTAATGGTTTGGTTTTGGAAAGGTGGAAAATATATTTTTCATAATCATTTAAAAGAATATTTAGAAAAGTAGATTTTTATAAAATTATTTTTTAATGAATGGGGGATGAGTTCAAAGAGAATTGGGTTTTCAAAATTAAAACATGTTTTTTGTGTAAAATTGGTTGTTTGGAAAGCATGAACTATTTTCATGATGGTTTGTAGAAGTATGTTTTAAATTGATTTTTTTGAACAGTTGAAAAACATTTTTAAAGGGGATGAGGTGTTTTGGATTTATGTGGGTAGGTTTAATTTTTTTTATTTGGTAATTAGTGAGCTCTTGGGGGTATCATGAAATTTTGAAATTGCTATTAAATTGATAAGTTGAAAGTATGGGTATGATTTTTTTTCTTAAAAAGTGTATATTTTTTCTTTTGATATTTGGAATTTCCATGAGGCACCACATGCATGGAAAAATTTAAAAATGTGGATGGTTAATTCCATGGGGTGATGGGATCCCGATTTGGTATAAGAACATGAATGTTTGTGACTCCATGAGATACTCTTTATGAGTGTACATCCCTCCAAGATAGTTTTTCATTTGAAAATGATTTTAAGAAAAAATGTTATGTTTTGATAAATATTGGTTGTGTGGTGTGTCTCCATATGATTTGGAAATGTGGTTTTCAATGTGTTCCGAGTTTGAAAACTCTTTTCTTTTTTAATGGTGTTTTGATTTTGCATTCTTATCAATGATTTGTTTTATAAAATAATGGTTAGTGGGTTCTTTAGAGAGATTTTATGGGAATCCTTTGAGTTGGTTCCCTTTTGTGTGTTAAGGGTTTTTTGTGTTAATTTTTGGTTGATTGACTAGTTTGAGTGGGTCCTCAATTTCCCTTATTACCATGTGCACATTCCCAAAAAAGATTTGATGGAAATTGTGGTGCAGCGACAAGTGGTTTACTATTAGCAGACCCTCTAGTTTATCAACTTGTGGAATTTATTCTCATGTTTTAGAATTTGAACCCACCTGTCTTTTAAAATCATACAAATCCTCCTGAAGTAGTAGGATTGATGTGTAATGTTTATTAAAACCTTATTTTACTTGAGTTATTTGAGTCTTTAAAGGTTATTTTTGTCACCTCCATTTTTAAATGTGCTTTCTGGAAGTGGTGAATGAAATTTCATTGAGGAGAGTGAAAATTCAGCCTATGATTATTGGTTCTAGTCATAGTGCTAAAACGGATCGTTAGATCTTTTTTGGATTTCTTTAAGTATGATATCAAGTTGTTCCATCAGAGTGGTAGTTCTTGTTATAAAAAGTCTTTTAAACATTCCTTGAAATAATGTGCCATTTGGGTCTTGGTTTAGAGTCCCTTTCTTTGTAGTGCATCATTGTTGGTAATGGTTATGTTTCACAACGTTTTGTAGTGTCACATTTTATTTTAAATGTGATGGTGGATGTTTTGATACCTTTTGAGAACTTCTACTTTAATGCAAGTAGGTTTTCATTCAAAAATTATAATTTTCTCCATTATAAATGAATGTTTCTTTGGTGTGTTATTGTTTTCATTGTTTTTAGTATGAGGTGGAAAATTGATTATTCATCTGCATCTTCTATGCCCCCTTCCTATTGGAAGATCCATGTTGAGGAGATATAAGTTATATGGTGTGTTTTTCTCCTTTTTTATTCCAAGAGTGTTGTGGAGTCGCTCATGAAACCAATGAAATTGTTTTAGCTGTAGATCTTCAGCTCCTGACTATGAGGTAGAAGTTTCTTTAAACATCAAAGCTCAATCTATATGCCCCAAATTGAAGATGGCGAGTATTCAGGATTCACGTGGGGTGTAAGTGACCTTGGTCTAGTTTTTTCTTCCATTTTTTTATAGAGATAGATCAAACTTCACTATTGTAACTCCTTGGTTTTAGAAATATCCCTTTTTTCATAGTGGAGTAGAGGCCTCATTTCTCATTTAGGAAAGTGTGGGTAGGGGTTACTCCTTGGTTATAAGAATATTTGGTTGTCTAATTTCCTTGAATTTTCATGTGGTTTTCTTGTGGGGTCATCTTTGTAAATGAGTCTCTATTTTGGTCTATATTAATCTATAAGAGGTAATGTACCATGGTGAATGGTGAACTTAATTTTGTTTTACATTTGGTTTGGAGTTTCTTCATTGAGTTCCTTGTGGTGGAGATTTTGTTCATCCAGGATGTTCTTAAGTTGGCCCATGTCGGGTTCTCGTATTGGTGTGTTCTACTTAGTTAAGCAAGTTGGTTCCTATAGTGGGGAGACCCACCACAGGTCTCGCTGAGATTTCTTATGTAGTAAAGTTGTGAAATGTTATTCCTAATGGTGGGCAGTCCATTCGAGGATCCCTATGTTGATAATCGTGTTTCATCTCTGGTGGTGGATTGTCAATGGATAGTCTCATCTAGAGATATCTAATTCTGAGTTCCTCCCATGATTTAATGTTGGGGTTGGAGCGCACCTAGTGGTTTGTTTATTTATGGTTAAGGAAGTGTTTCTTGAAATGTTTTTTGGGTTATCATGTTTGTCGTGGGTAAGTAGTGTGAGTTTTATTTGGAAATGTCTAATGTGATCTTGGATTGAGAGGTTGGTTTATATGGTCTTGAGAGTTCCTCTTCTTTTGATCGATCAACTGGATGTGTTGTAGCTTTCTGGGGGTATAAGGCTTGTAGTAGGGGCACCATTTTGGACTCCTAAATTCAAAATTATAAACCTATTTTTATGTTCATGGTGTTCTTGTTTCCTTCTAATGTGATGTTCATTAGTAATATCCTTGAGCTGTTGAATAGTATCAATTTTTTTAGGTTAAACCTTGGTGTGGATATCCGAGGGTGTAAAGTGTTATGGTGGGGATAATTGTCACACCTAGGGATTTGTTTTCTCTTTTAGATCCAGTTCATTTTTGGGACATGATTTTTCTCATGGGAACCAAGTGTGAAGGGTCTGAATTATTATGGTATAATTTCCATTTATTATTGTTCCAGATTTACCCCTACGGTTATATTTTATTTTTTTAAGAAAAATGGGAAATTTGGGTCATAAAGTATTAGCCATACAGTTAGTAGAAACCATGGACCCCTGACTCGGTAATCGTGCGGCAGGATGGGGTTTTAGACAGAAGCTACCACACAACTTCCACATAGTTATTCTGGTTATGCAGGATAATCATGTGGTAGGTGACTCTTAGGAAAAGAGGGGTGCACAATCACCAAAAATTTTGACTAACTGTGCAGGCTAACCAGACATGGTGTCCATGTCCTCAAAATTTGTCCTTTTACTAATTTTCCATCTTTATTTTTACCCCAAATCCACCCACTCTTCCTTATTTAGGATTCCTAACCCTAGGAACATCTCTATGTGCCCTTGTCTCCCTTGGATATCTTACCCCTTAGTGTATTTGGTGTTATTTCTTCAATATATCTCAAGTCCCATCTTTTCTTGATTTCTCCATCTTTTCTAGGATTTTATACCTCTTCCTTTGGGTTTTCATATCTCAAGCGGGTTGGGTGGTATCTTTAGGGTTGAATATTTGTTCTTTGGGGTTAGATTTGGATGTTTATTGTTCAATTTTTTCATGCTAGCATTTTTTGGTGATTCCATTAAGGTTTTGCATCATTTTTCAAAAATCCCCAATTAAAAGGTCGGTGGTTCTCTACTTTTTCATTTTTAGATGATTTTTGCATGCTTTCTTGAGTTTATAAATACATTATATGATTGATTTGAGTGGTGAAAACCATATTTTGGAAATGTTTTGACATGCATATATGTTATAAGTGGATTTTCTAAGGAAAATGGTGATTTTTCATATTTTCTTTAATGTGAAGTTTCTTGGGAATGTTTTATGAATTGTTTGAGGGATGAAAATTGTGTTTTAAGAGGCACATAAAGTGATAATGTATTTGAAAGTGTGTGTTTTAATGGATATTTTTTTTTCAAGATATATTCCTTCTTGTTTACTTTCAACTTGAATTGTGATTTTTTAGATGTCAGGAAGCTTGTTTAATGTGGAATTACATTATGTGGGGATTTGAAAGCGGCTTGTCCCATGAAAATGGTTATGTTTTTTATGTTTTTTCATGTAATTTTTCCAAATTGGTTTCATTGATTATTAAAGTAGTGGTGAGAATTTATTTTTTTATGGTTTTGGTGTGTGTAAAATTAAAGGTTCTTTAATTATGAAAAGGTGTTGTTTTTATGTAATTATTTCTAGAAGCGGTGTTTCCCTACTGTTCTTGGAAATTATTTGCGAACAAGGTGATTTTTTCCGTGATATGTGTAATGAAAATTGAGCATGAAGGGAATCCTAGGTTTCTTGGTGTGTAGACTAGGACTAGGGTTCTAGTTGAATCTGTAGAGCCGAGGCTCAGTTCTTTGTAGATGGATTGATGATTACAAAACTAACTAAATATTTATGATGGTTGGAGACCACTAGAATTTTGTATAGATTCTCTACTAGAGGCTCAGTCATGAGGATGATGATTTTTGTGGTTACTATACAACAATTAATCGAGATACAAGGTACCTACTATCCCGCACTTGGCTAGAGCCTATAGGGACATCTTGTGAGTTAGTGATCACTTGTGACGTGGTTCCATCCATAGGAATATTGTGGACCTTGATTTCATTTCATTTTAAAGAAATTTTATCTTAATAAGAGTTTTCTTTTTTAAATGTTTCCTTTATAAGTATTTTTTGAAAGTGTTCCCTTGAAAATAGTTCTTCTTCTATTTTTTTCCTACAAAAATGTTTAAAGCCTTTTTTCATGAATGAGAATGTTAATTAATATTTTAATGTTATTGCACGAAATCCTTTTTTGGGTGTAATTCTACTGGACTTTGGCTCACACCCTATATACAACTTTGTGTGTATTTAAACCTTGTTTATATGACATAGGTAAAGGAAAGGTGTGTCATGGTAAACCTCTATTGCTAATGTTTTTGAAGATATTGGTGGTGGCAGTTTTAGGGTGCTATACCTCATGTTACATGAAGGTTTTTGGGATGTTTTGTAGATTCCCTTTTCCTTGTAGTATTTCTAGTTTATGGTTTAATGTCATAGATATTGAATCTGAAAATTTTTATTTCATGTTTGGTTATGGGTATTCAATTATGTTTTATTTATTATTATTGGCTATTTATATTTATATTATGGGTGAAATTGTTCCCAATGTATTTCATTGATACCTCGGCACTAGTTTCCAATCTTTGGGGATCAGGAACGCCCTTCAGGCCTTTGTATGGGTTGGGTCAGGTGTCGGATCAATTGTCACTCTGGCTTGGTTTCTGACAAGTCATGATCCTCCCCATGTACATGAAATTTTATCTTGGGAATTATTCAAGGTAGTCTTCATTCCATGGAAGTATCCTGAATAAGTGAATAAATATAATGTTTTTGTGATCTTGGGGCTCATTAATGGTGAGTTATCAACTGTAGAGTATGCCAAGAAATGTTCATGATTGGTATATTTCTCACCTGATCTTATTGGTGATAACTCCCATAAATATCACTATTTTAAAATTATGTATTCACTAAAGCTTTGGAACTATAGTTCCAGCATTATGTCTAAGAACATATCTATTGGTTCTTGAAAGGGGATTTTTAGTTAAAGTAGAGCTAAAAATGTGACTTGAAATGGTTAATTCCTCATACGTCATTGGATTAAGTAAATATGTTTTATTGATGGACCATGGATATTGGTTGAAATGGGAGATTCTTCTAGAGAAAATAAGATTCATTTCATGTGATTCTAGTGTGAAGAATGTGTTCATTATAAGAAGTGATGTTTGATAGCTCTGAGAGTTTGTAAATGGTGTATCCTCTTTGATAACCTTAAGTGGTTTTGCATGTTGGGATACCAAATGGGGATGTTTCGATTTTGGATTATTGGCTCCTAGAAATGGCATATTTGATGCATCATGACAAAAAGGATTCATCCATATCCATTGACTGAATCTTTTCACATATTAGAGGAGCTTTCGATGGTGGTTAATTTTAATCCAACTTATGGTTTCCAACATAAAAGTGAAAACCTATTTAGTTTCCCTTGTTGTAGATATTTAATATTTGTATGCTTTCTTATTTTTGGGGCCACTTATGATATTATTCTTTGTAACCTAGTTAGTATCCTGATGATTGTTTTATTTTCTTTAGATCACTTTATTTCTCCCTATGCAATGTGTTGAACTTCATCTTGAATGATTATTAATCCCTTGAGGTTTGTTTCACTCTTGGGGATATTATATAATCATGTAATAAGAACCATTATATGTTTTGGATTCTTATCTTTCAAAATCTGTTATATTGCATCATTCTATGTTTTTCATCCAATTATTAGTGTTGGATACCATACTAGTTGGTTTTTGTTTCTTGGTTTCCTCTTGTTTTTTATTTGATGGTTAGAGCATAATATTTAGGTGATGGATGATCTCCCTCATGGGAGTTTGGTACCCTATTTGTGTATTGGCCTTGTTTTTTCAAGCTCATTATGATTGGGATTTGATAGTACTTAGGAATGTATGCTGGTAGCTAGGATGATGTTGATTCTTGATGCACTGGGAACCCAGATGTGATAGGTAATTATTAGATGATCGTATCATGGGGTGGGTATCGATGTTGAAAATCCTAGGTTACCATTGAGTACATTTCTGAGATAGAAATACATGTCATTTATGATCTATTATTGTAGATGATTGGATTATTGATGAATATTTATAGAATTTCCTCTTTTATGAATCAATAAGTTGTTTTTTATATTTCATTCCTTAATGCTTTAGTTTGGGCTCTTGGATGATTTGTTATATCATCTATGTCAAACTCCATTATTTGGGTTACAGAGATGTATTTTGGTAGATGTTTTTATCCAGTTACACAATTTTGGTGAGTCTTTAAATTGTTCTGTGACATATTCTATGTTACCTATTATTTTCTATTATTTTCTAAATCGTCTCAATGTTGTTGAGTTTTTTTTTGAGACGTGTGTTCATCTTGGTGGTTCTTATTTAAAGGATCATTTGGAATGCTTGTCAGGTCATTCACTTGGAGTTATGTTGGTTAGATTCTTTAGTATATTACTTTTCTATCTTTTGTATAGAAATTTTTTTAGGATATAAAGTTATATGTTGGGATGAATTATATCATTCTAATTTTTATAATAATTAAGTACCCTTTTTTTCAAATTTATAAATCTTTTGAATGGAAATTTCATAATTTTTAACATAATTATTGCCCTTACTCATGGTGTACGGTCTATATAAGGGTAATCCCATGTGTATATAGGTTTTTTAATGGTAAATAATTATTTATATGAGTTTTTTAAGGGTATATAGAAGTTTAGATTATTTTTTTAAGGGTAATATTGAATTTATATATTCTATGTAAGTGTAAATCGTATTTTCAAGGGGAAATGTAAAGATAAACCTTGTTTTTAATTGGCTATATAAGAGTAGTCTAGATCTATGTAGGGGGTATATTTGAATTAAATCCTTCATAATGGTAATACTCCTTACCCTTAAATGATATCCATGATCTATATAAGGGTGAACCATATTACCCTTACACAACACCCTTTTAGGTAAAAAAAATCCTATTTCTTCTTCCCCACTCACCCCTGTAACATACGATAATGAAATTAAAGACCTAGAACCATGGATGTCATTTATTAAACTATTTTAAAGGATATAAATCCAATTTTTCATCTTTATTAATAATTTTTATTCAATATTTAGTTGAAATGGAAAATTAAATAGTGTTTTAATGTGCAGTGCAAACCATAATGAAGTGGGTGTTTTAAAAAATACACAAACCCTTGTGGATTTAATTTCTATTATCCGTTGGAGTAGATTAGTGGGTTTACATTTATTGGTTGATCATCATAAGGTTTTTTTTATTTTATTTTAGGAAATATACCTTCTCCGATTACTATTTTGGATCCCTTTTTGAGTGTACTGCATTTTTATAATTAAGATAGGTGATAACCTAAGGAAATTCCTCTCTTTTTTAAACCTTTCTACTTGCTTAATATGGAGTGTGTTTCTCATTTATTTTCATGTATGAATTTTAATCTTTAATAAATAATTTTAAAATTTCATGGTGTGTATGTGATGAAATAGCTTTTAAAATGGATTATGAAATAACGTGTAGATTTTTGAAAGAATGATCTTGAATTGAAATAATGATTTGAAGAATATTTTTAATGCAAAAAAATTGATGGTGTTTTTTGGAATAAAAGGAATTATTTTTCAATAAAACCAATTTTATGTTTGTTTTGAAAATGAATGGTATGATGTTTTGGTAAAAAACATTAATATCAGTTTTTGAAATGAAATGAATTCTTTGAAACTTCAAATTGGGGCAGAAATAAAGGGTGATTGAAATGATTTGTGAATATTTTAATGAATAAAAGATCCCTTTATACTTTTTATATCCTTAAAGAACAGGGGATCGTGGGTAGTTAGGTGATAAGAAAATATGTTGGGTATGTATTGTTGGATCTTGAATATACAGATTATACACAAGAGGGGGGGTGAATTGTGTCTTTCATAATTTTAGATAACTCTTCGATTGAACAAGTTATGTCCTATAAGCTTTATCAGATTTCATAATATAGTGGAATAATTAAAAGCAGGGACTCATAGATGTATAGTGGTTCGGGGAAAAGAAGGCCCCTAGTCCACTCCACCAACGCTCAACTCCACGATCTTGGGGATTTTCACTATCTGGTCCTCGTTTCAACAGACTAGTTCACAACTGAGTATAGGAAGTTGACACCTTTACAATCCAAAGCAAAACAAAGCCTTCTGGTTCAAAAACAAACCTACACAGCTTAGTACGAGAAGCTGGTTACTCAAGAATAGAAAGAAAAGATTTTTGTATTTTGAAAATACTTTCCAGATGTTCTTCACAATTGCAGCAGCATGCAATTGACATCAGATGGATCGTCATCTCTAGAAATATTGATTTCCAAGTCGAAGTAGTTCTGAGTCGATCCGGTTGCAGTTGATATAGAGATATAATTCATAACTTCAGTAGTAGTAGATCCATAATAGATATTTGATGTAGAACAAGTGAATATTCTACTGAGTTCCTTCTTCTTCTTAAAATAAACAGAGCTTTGACGCTCATCTTAAATCAGCATAATGGAGTTCTTTTTGCAGTATCTATTTTCCACCTTTTTGAATAATTGATTTATCACCACACACTTGTTCCTGATGTTTCAGAGAAAACATATATATTAAATCAGATCTTATTCCCTGCACATTTAGATCCATACAAGTCCCCTTTTGATTCGTGATATTCAAAAAATTTGAATTTACAAAGTAGTCGTAACTTCCCTGAATACTCGGCATAAAAAACTCCTTTAAATTCGATCTTTAATCCATTGATAAAACAACTTTGAATTGGTTAAAGTCGTATTTTAAAAACGACTTTAACTCCAGCTTGAAATCTGACTAATAATCAGCTTGCTGACCATTGTATAAAAAAAATTGTCTTTCAAACTTTCCGACGCCAAATATAAGGTTGATTGTGTGGCCTCCAAATGTAGGGTTGATGACATAGTCTTCAAACATAGGGTTCACAACGTAAGGTTGACAATGTAAGGTTGAACATAAACATAGGGTTCATGTTACATTCTTCAAACGTAATGTTGATCATAAACATAGTGTTGATCATCCATACTTTTTCTTCAACTTTCAAACATACGGTAAAATATCCATACTTTTACATGATCCATACTTTTCCAAGAAAGTATGGTTGTTTACAAAAGTATATTTGATGAACCATACATTTGAGAAACAAATGTAACGTTTAATACTTACGTACGGTTCTCCTTCCATACTTTGTTGATAACCCACACGTAAGGTTCCTTCATAATGTAAGGTTCTTCTTCCATACTTTGCCGATAAAGTATGGTTGATTAACCATACTTTTATCTTATCTGAAAAAGTATACACACTTTTAATCCTTATGCTATGTTTATCCATGTAGGGTATGAACAGTGATTCCAGGACATGCTAAAACAGATTCTGACAAAATAGCACATGAACAGTGTTTCAAGAACACGCTAAATACGAATACTTTAACAATAAATTCCCGTAATTCCAAGAGTAAAATAAAATGATAAATTCCTACAAAGTACTAAATAAAATCATTTGAAAATAATTAAGGGTATTTGTGAGCATCAAAATTATCATAAAGCGACAGATTATTATTTTCAATAATCTCTCCCTTTAAATAACATTATTATGTATTATTGAAAACAATACTTTGCTCAAAAGCTCCCCCTTTTTGATGATCACAAAACCCATAAAATAATAAGACTAATTAAATGAAATTAACTTTCAAAATTATTTACATAATGTTTTAGAATTTTGAGAGGACAAAACAATATTTAATTTTAATAAGATCATTTCATTCAATATAAATTTCTCCCCCTTCATTAAAATAAAATAATTTTTCCCTAAAAAATTTCTAGTTTTATCCAAATTTCTCCCCTAATAACATAAAAAAGGTTTTAAAATAAAACATTGTGTTTATCCAAATTTCTCCCCCTTTTTGTGATATCAAATAGAATGATAAATTATGGATTTGAACACATTTAATGTTGCACTGAACTGTAGGTAAATGCTATTATTAACTGTTTTTCAATAATTAAATCTGCAGTATTGGCATATCAAAATAAATACAGTAAAACAAATATAAAGAAACAAATATACAATGGAGAAAATTTTCATTCAAAAACAGCAATATTTTACATGACAATGATATACACAGAAATCAAGGTTTGGTCAAGGTGGGAAATAGGTTCTATCTCCTCTGGATTGCAGACTTGATTTTTGTAAACTGTTCCCTGAGTCTCTTTGTCATCCCATATCCATGTTTAATTATGAGTTCTCTATTCTCCTGAGTCGTATGAATATCCTTAATTAAATTGACTCTGAAAAACTCATGCATCCTTTCCTCTTTTTCTGTAAACAATGACAGCTTATTTAACAAGGTTCTGATTGGTGGCTCAATAGATGTCAGTTGATCCACTAAAAATTTATGATTGTCCAGAAACACTGATAATGGAGCACTGTTACATTGAAGATCTTGCAACCTTTCATTCATGTTGGTCATCACGGCTGTGATAGCTTGAAATCTTCTAATTAAATCAGGTGAAGTGCCTGATCCACTAGAATCACTATTTTCAATTGATGGAAATTGGTTCTCCATAAACAATTTTAGATCTGATAAATTTATTTTCATAACCATTTCAGATTTCAACTTTTCAACTGCATTCAGCATATCCTCTTTAAACATTTCAACTTCTTTCCTTGAGACTGTACTCTCCTTCAGCTTTTGAAATCTCAATTGTTCTAAGTCTAAGGCATTTCTCAGAGCGACATTCTCATATTCCAACTGAGACACCTTTTTGTACAGTTCTTCAACTTATTTCTTTCTAGAATCAGAGGCACCCTGTGCTTGATTCTCATTCTTAGGCTCTGGATGATGCATCAGTACCAAAGGTAATGATTCAGCATCAGATTTTTCTTTCTCATTGTTCTGAGTAGGTTGGTCCACAGATTTTTCCTTAGAGTCTGCAGACTCATCCACAGAAAAATTCTCTTGAAGTACTTCTGTGTGAGCTTCAGAATCATGCTCATCATGTACATCAGCATCTTTGTCTTCCATTGGAATTTTGATAACAATATGTTAAGGATTTTCTTAAGGTCTGGAAACTTCCTCACCAGGCTCTGCATCCTTATCTTGTTCCTGTTGAAGTGTAACTTCAACATCAGCTACAATCTGTTCTTGATTCTCCATTTGAGATTCTTCTCGAACTCCTGATCCCTCTATTAGTGTTATACTTTCACTAACATCTTCCATGGCCTTATCAATAGAAGCTTCTCTTATAAAAGAATAATAAAAGAAAGCGCCTGTTGTTGCCAATGCATGGGAAGTAATTTTCTCAGTAACAGGTCTAATTCTTCGAGATTGATGTCCCTCCTAACTTCTTTATTCCTCAGCATCATGCAATTCAAATCAGATCCATCTTGCAACATCGTTGACACTTGATTCAGCTTGTCCCTCCTTGGACTTAGCACGTTGAGCCTGAGCACTATATGAGTCATCCACAGCTTCTACTGGAAAACTTTTTCCTTTAATGGTGCTCCAGAAATAGCGAATTTTTCTTAGATTTCCAGCATTAAACATATTACTTTGATGACAGTGTACTCGGACATCCACTAATCTCACCATGTCCTTCTTAAGCAACGACTTGGAAATAAATTGACCAAAAGAGTAAAAGTTCATCCGGGCATAACTTTGGAAATAGTAATTGAGGTACCTTACCATGTACCTTGGGAAGTTTAATTTGATATCTCTTAACTGAAGATACATTATGTAAATATCAGTGTACAAAATCTGTTCCATTTTTTTCCATCCTGGGAGTTATTTCTGTCTGAACAAATTTAACTAGGATCTTCTGATCTGGTTTTAAATCTTTCACCATCATTTTCTTAATCGTAGATGTTCCGAACAAAAATTACATAATGTCCATAGATTTATGAACTACATATCCTATGTTTTTCAAATCAAAATGAAAAACTCCCTCATGAGGGCAGTTGAGAATCTGACCAATTTCTACTGACGAGATTGAGAAATACCTATCCTCTATCTTAGCCATCATACTATCCTCGGTATCTCCAAGACTAAACTGTGTAGATTTGAAGAAGTATATATGTTCTAAATCATACAGAAATTCTGTATTTTCACTGTTGAATGTCTGTTCAAGGTTTTTAAATGACAGCGCTTGTTTCAAAAGTAGATTTGTCTGAAATAACAAGTCGAGATCGATTACCTTTCCCTATAAGATTTTTCTTCCTTCGGAGCATTTTCTCTTGGAATCGCTTGGATCGGCATCACTGGCTCTTTTAGACCTTACCATCTCTGCGAGAATCTTTGATAGTTTGAAGGTTAGGTTTTCAGAGGTTCGATGATTAGGGTCCACGAGCAGAGGTGTGGTTTGCGGATTCGAAAAGGATTCAATATAAATGAAATGGTTTAGAAGTAGAAAGGGTTTATAACAACCTTGATTCCCGTGTTTTTAATAATCATTACATATATTTAAAAAAATAGATTATGCTGATAAAAGAAACTTATTATGTTTTAAAAATAATTATTTTAAGCAGAATTAAAATAAATAACTAGCATTGTAAAATAAAATTTTAGTTAAAATCAAATAAACCCAACTCTCCCTTAATAAAATCAAACCTTGCAGTGGGAAGTGGTTTCGTAAAAATATCTGCTAATTGAATTTCTGTATTTAAAAATTCTAAAAATATATCCTTTTTAATAACATGATCTCTTAAAAATTGATGCCTTATATCAATGTGCTTAGTTCTAGAATGACTAATAGGATTTTTTTTTTTTGAAATGTTAATTTCACTTGTATTATCTCATAAAATAGGAGTATTATTAAAATTCCATCCAAAGTCCATAAGAGTTTTTTTCATCCACAAAAATTGTGCAAAAAAACTTCCAACAAAAACATATTCTGCCACGGTTGTTGACAGGGCAACTGAATGTTGTTTCTTACTAGACCATGACACCAAAGACTTTCCTAAAAAGTGACATGTTCCTAATGTGATATTTCTATCTAATCTACAACTTCCAAATTCAGCATCTGAATATAAAATAAAATTAAAATCATAAGTTTTAGTATAAAGTAGAGATTGAAAAATAGTTCCTTTTAAATATCTAAAAATTCTTTTGACAGCAGTTAAATGAGTTTCTTTGGGATTTGATTGAAATATAGCACAAAGTCATACTGAATACATTATATTAGTCCTTCTAGAAGTAAGATATAACAAACTACCAATCATGCCTCTATATAACTTGTTGTCAATGGATTTCTCAGTTTCATCCAAATCATGTTTTATATTAGTACACATAGGAGTTGTAAATGGCTTGTTGTTTTTAAGTCCAAATTTCTTATATAAATCAGTAATGTATTTTCTTTGATTCAAAACATTTCCAAAATATTTTTGGTAAATTTGAAGTCCTAAAAAGAAATTTAATTCTCCAATCATACTCATTTCAAATTATTTTTGAATTAACTTTGAAAACCCATGACAAAGGGTTTTATTAGTTGATCTTAAAATTACATCATCAACATAAATTTGAACCAATAAAACATTATTTTTCACAGTTTTCTTAAAAAGTGTTGGATCATCCAATCCAACAGTAAATTCATTTTTCAAAATAAAATAACTTAATCTTTCATACCAAGATCTGGGTGTTTGTTTAAGGCCATACAGAGCTTTAGTATGTTTAAAAATAGGATCAGGTTTTTGAGAGTTTTCAAAACCAGGAGGTTTCGCAACATAAACTTCCTCCATTAAATAACTATTTAAAAAGGCAGATTTAACATCCATCTAAAATAATTTAAAATTCATATAAGATGCATAGGCTAAATGGATTCTAATGGATTCTATCCTAGCTACAGGTGAAAAAGTCTCATCATAATCTATTCCTTCTTCTTGATTATATCCTTTAGCTACTAATATTTCTTTATTTATAGTTATTGTTCCTTGATCATCCTGTTTATTTCTAAAGACCAATTTGGTTCCTATTACTGGATAGTTCTGTGGTCTTTTAACTAATTCCTAGACTTCATTTCTTTTGAACTGGTTTAACTCTTATTGCATTGCTATCATCCAGCTTTCATCATCTAAAGTTTCTTCTATAGTCTAGGGTTCTTGTTGGGATAGGAAGGCAGAGAATTCCACTAGGTTTCCTAAGTTTCTTATAGTTTGAAAACCAGTATCTAAGTCACCTATCACAATTTCTAAAGGGTGATTATTTAGGGTTCTAGACTGTCTAGGAAATACACTTATAGGTTCCTCAGTATCATGTTCTTCTGAACTGGACTGAATTTCTTTTATATTATTTTCAAAATAATTCTTTAAGTTCTCAAGTCTCATGTTATCATTAGAGTCAGGTTCATCCATTTGATCTTTCCTTTTCTCAAACGGATCAGATTCATCAAATTTCACATGAACTGGTTCTTCAACAATCCTTGACTTTTTATTATTGACTCTTTAAGATTTTGAGGTAGCAGAATGTCCTAAGAAAATACCTTCATCAGATTTTCAATCGAACATACCAAGATTATATTTGGTGTTCAAGATATAGACCTTTCATCCAAAAACTTTAAAGTAATTTACTTTAGGTTTTCTGTTATTCCAGAGTTCATAGGTTGTATTTTTCAAAATAGGTCTAATTAAAACTCTCTTAATTATATAGAAAGCTGTATTTACAGCTTCTGCCCAAAACTATTTAGGTAGGCTATATTAATTTATCATAGATCTATCGATTTCTTGAATTTTTCTATTTCTTCTTTCTAAAATCCCATTCTATTGAGGTGTTTTTGGTGTAGAGAAGGTATGTTTAATACCCATTTTTGAGAAAAAGGAAATAAATTCCTGATTCTCAAATTTTCCACCATGATCACTTCTCAATGAGATTATATTAAAACCTTTTTCATTTTGTACAGATTTCCAGAAACTTTCAAATAAAGAAAAAGATTGATTTTTAAATTTCAAAAAGAAAAACCAAGTAAATCTAGAATAATCATCAACTAATACATAAAAATATAATTTACCAGTTAAGTTTGCTACTCTGGAAGGTCCAAACAAATCAATATGGATAAGTTCTAGAGGTTTAGTTGTAGCAACTTTATTAACAGATTTGAATAATGATTTGTGTTAGTTTCCATGTTGGCATGCATCACATAATCTGTCACTTTCAAATTTGAGACTAGGAAAATCAGAAAGTAGATGTTTCTTAGATAATTTATGTATAACATATACATTGCAATGTCCAATTCTCCTATGCCAGATCCAATATTCACTTACTTTATCAGTCAAGAAGTTTACTTGTTTTTTACACATGGAATTTAAATCCAAAGTATAGATATTATCAGTTCTTGGTGCCTTAAATTTAAACAGTTTATCTTTAGAAATAGTACAACAATTGTTAGTAAAATCAACAGTATATCCATCATCACAAAGTTGAAAGATACTTATCAGGTTGTGTTTTAATCCTTGTACATAAAGTACTTTGTTGATTGAGACTGTTTTTGGATCTCCATCAGTTCCAATGCCAATGACTTTTCCTTTGGCATTGTCACAAAATGTGACAAGTCCTCCTTCCTTTTGAGTGAGTGAATAAAAATGCAATGAGTTTCCACTCATATGTCTTCAGTAGCCACTGTCCATGTACCATATATCTTTTCTACTCTGGTGGCCTGCTACCTGCAAAGACATTCAAACAAATTGCTTTGGTACCAATATTTTGTTGGGTCCAGGGGTGTTAGCTAGCAATGATTTGGCTATCTAGATTTTCTTTGTTCTCTTAAAATCAGCTGAATCATATATGTCTTTTGAAATATAGGATTTCTTAATACCACATATTTGAGGTTTTCTTAAGAAACAGTATTTATCTATATGTCTCTTTGTCCCACAAAAGTTACAATTAACCCTTATAGAGCTGGGAACAAAATAATTTTTATATAGCTTAGGTTTTTTTCCTTTACATCCAATTCCAAATATCACCTTTTTAATGACAGTTTTTTCCAAGAATTTCATCTAATGAATTCTCTCCTCTTTTAAAAACCAATTCAGCCTGCTTGTAAGATTCTACTTCACCCTGTAGTGTTTTTATTATTGATTCAAAATTAATATAGTTAGTTTTAATAGAATTGTATTTATCAGTTAATTACTTATATTGTTTCATCATTGTATCTATTTCATCTAAAAAAGATTTATGTATGTTTTTTAGTGACTTATGTATCTTAAACAGTGAGTCATATCTTTCTTCAAGCATACTGTAGTAGGATGCAAGTTTTTTATTTGTGTAGCTTGATTCAGAACATGATTCATTATTTGAGTCAAGGGAGTAATATGAGTGTACCTCATTGGTTTCTTCCATGAAACACATGTTGGATTTTATATTGACTTCTTATTTCTCCAATCATGATTCAGGCGAGCTACTAGAGTCTTCAGATACACTCTAAGTGGCTTTCATATCTTTTTTGTCTTTCTTCTCATAGTCATTTATTTTGAATAATTTATTCTTCTTTGAATCTTTTAATTGTGGTCAATCTGGTCTGATATGCCCCATCTTCTTGCATTCATACCACCTTACTTCCTTATCATCTCTCTTAAAGGATTTTTTGAAGTCTCTTTTATTGTTGTAGATTTTTCTAAATTGTCTAGCTAGCTGAGTCAGTTCTTCATCTGAGTTTGATGAGTCAGAGCTCTCTGATTTAGCTTTGACTTATCTGCTTTTCTTCTTTCTACTTCTGCTCTGTGATGATGCTTTCAGGGAAGTATCTTCTCTGTTGGTAAGGACTTTATGTTCATTAGCTTAATCTTCCATCTCAGCTTCATACATCATTACTGTTTCAATCAGTTCTCTCATGGTTAAATCTTTGATAGGTGCCGACTGTCTGATTGCTACAGAGATTTCATTCCATTTTGTAGGTAGTACTCTCAATACTTTTAAAGCTTGATCAGCTTGCTTAATGGGATCTCCCAAGGCAGTTATGTTATTGAAAATCTCTGTCAATCTTCCATTCATTTGAGTAATACTCTCACCTTCAACAATTCTGAATGTATCAAATTTTAGCTTAGCAGTTGCATATCTCAATTCCTAGATATTGTTAATTACTTCATAAGAAACAAAAATAGTTTGCCACATTTCATATGTTGTTGGGAATTGAGACATTCTGTTAAACTCATTAGGTCCTAGACCACATATAATTGTATTCATTTCTTTCGAATTCATATCATATTCTGCTTCAGTAGTTTCACTCCATGTTTCAGGTTTTTCTGGTATTTCATATGGAGTTAGAATCATAGAATAGACTATGTATCCAAGATTTTTCAGATAGATAATCATTCGAGACTTCCAACATCCATAATTTTCTCCATTGATGTATGGTGCTCTGACAATAGACATTCCCTCTCTTGTATCAGTCATGATTATCTGTTGTATAATCTTTAAATGCTTCTATCTTTCTAATGCTCTATCATAAGATCCACCTTTTAAACCAATTGTTGGATCATGAATATACAGATTATACACAAGAGGGGGGTGAATTGTGTCTTTCAGAATTTTCATTAACTCTTCGATTGAACAAGTTCTATCATCTATGATTTATCAGATTTGATCTTGCAGCAGAATAAGTAAAAGCAGGGACGCATAGATGTATAGTGGTTTGGGGAACAGAAGGACCCTAGTCCACTCCACCAACACTCAACTCCACGAGCTTGGTGATTTTCACTATCTGGTCCTCATTTCAATAGATCAGTTCATAACTGAGTACAGGCAGTTGACACCTTTACAATCCAAGGCAAAAAAAGCCTTCTGGTTCAAACACTAACCTACACAGCTTAGTACGAAAATCTGGTTACTCATGAATAGAAAGAAAATATTTTCATATTTAGAAAATACTTTCCAAATGTTCATTACAATTACAGTAGCATGTAATTGATAGAAGATGGATCGTCGTCTCTAGAAATACTGATTTTCAAGTCGAAGCAGTTCTAAGTCGATCCGGTTTCAGTAGATATAGAGATATAATTCACAACTTTAGCAGTAGTATATCCATAGTAGATATTTTATGTAGAACAAGTGAATCTTCTATTGAGTTCCTTCTTCTTCTTAAAATAAATAGATCTTTGACACTCCTCTTAAATCAGCAGAACAGAGTGCTTTTTGCATTCTATGTTTTCCACCTTTTTGAATAATCGATTGATCACCACACACGTGTTCCTGATGTTTCAAAGAAAACATATATATTAAAGTAGAGGATATTCCTTGCACATTTAGATCCATAAAAGTCTCCTTTTGATTTGCGATATTCAAAAAATTTGAATTTACAGAGTAGTCGTAACTTCCTTAAAGACTCGGCATAAAAAACTACTTTTAATTCGATCTTTAATCCATTGATAAAACGGCTTTGAATTAGTCAAAGTTGTATTTTAAAATAAACTTTAAATCTGGATTGAAATCCACCTAACAATCATCTTACTGACCGTTGCATAAAAAAATCATCTTTCAAACTTTCTGATGCCAAATGTAAGGTTGATGATGTGGCCTCCAAACGCAGGGATGATGACATAGTCTTCAAACATAAGGTTGACAACGTAAGGTTGAACATAAATGTAGGTCTCATGTTACATTTTTCAAACCTAAGGTTGATCATAAACATAGGGTTGATCATCCATACTTTTTCTTCAACTTTCAAACATACGGTAAAATATCCATACATTTACATGATCCATACTTTTCCAAGAACGTATGGTTGGTTACAAAAGTAAGGTTGATGAACCATACTTTTGAGAAACAAACTTAACGTTTAATACTTACGTACAGTTTTCCTTCTATACATTGTTGATAACCTAAACGTAAGGTTCCTTCCTAACGTAAGGTTCTTCTTCCATACATTACCAATAACGTATGGTTGATTAACCATACTTTTCTCTTATCTCAAAAAGTATACACGCTTTTCATCCATACGCTATGTTTATCCACGTAGGTTATGAGCAGTGATTCCAGGACACGCTAAAACAAATTCCGACTAAGTAGTGAATGAACAGTGCTTCTAGAACACGCTAAATACGAATACTTTAACAATAAATTCCCATAATTTATAGAGTAAAATAAAATGATAAATTCCTAAAAAGTACTAAATAGAATCATTAGAAAATAATTAAGGGTATTTGTGAGCATCAAAATTATCATAAAGAGACAGAGTATTATTTTTAATAATCTCCCCCTTTAAATAACATTATTGTGTATTGTTGAAAACAATAATCTTCTCAACATGTATTACCTCTTCCTAGAAATGGATTTATGATGGTAATGTTCACTAAACTACATTGGGGTGTGGAGATTAGTCTTTATGAAAATTCTCATATTCATCCTTTGTGTTGTTGTTATCCTCCCCCCAGTCCAATGCCTAAAAATGTGTAATCACCGGGAGTCTTACCTTAGAGAGATGTGTGAGGGTGCCTATAAAAAATCTATTCCCATGTCTCTTAAAAATGATGCCACATTCGATTTAATGATTATTGAAAATTTTTAAACTTTCCAATATTTTGAGATGTATTACTCTTTTTTGTTTTGATGGAAATTATTAATCCATTATTCTTTTGAAATATAGGATTAAATATAGTACATTTAATGAAAATACACTTTTTAATTTTATTTTATTAATATCCTTTAAAATGATTCTTCATTTATGTTTTTATGTGAATAGTGAAAAAATTATTATTCCATGTTTTATTTAAAATTAAACATAAATAATTTATTTGATACCGATTTCTTATGAAACTCTTAGTGAGATCCCATGGGGCTTTTTTTCTTACCCCCTAACTTTTCCCTCAGGTGTTTGTAGATTTTCTTATGTCAGGTATAAGAATAAAGGGTAGAACAACTCAAATGCAGTGGGTGTACTTGATTAGTGTGACTCAGAAGTTGGTGGTGACCAGTGGAGCATGTGATCTACTTGTTATAAGGAGTTTCTAGGTTGATATCTTAATATTCTTGTATGACTACATTGGTTGACATAACATCTTGAGATTTGTATATTTTTTTTGGGCATCTTAGTTTTTTTCCATTCTTTTCGATGTTTATTAGTAAATATTGTATTTGTTGGGATAAATCATTCTCATCTCATTGTTTCTAATTCCTGGGTGCCTTTAGGGATTGGGAATGCCCTTCGGGTTAGTGGTGGATTGATTTGGGTGTCGGTTCAGATGGTATCCATGGTCGGTTCATTACATATATATATAATCATTAAAATATATAACGTTCAATATATATATATATATATCAATGTTAATATGTACACATTATTATAAAGTTTAATATATATTTATCAATGTAATTTTATTAATAAATTTTAATGTATAACATTAAAATATAAATCTATTATTATTAAGTTTAAAAAATATTTATAAAATTTATTATATTAATAAGAATTAATTTATAAAGTTTAAATTATATAAACATTAATTTATAAATGTTAATCTATAACTGTTATTATAAAGTCTAAAATATATGCATAAATTTTATAATATTTTAATAAACATTAATATATATATATATTAATATATATATATATATACAGACACAAAGGTGAAAGAGGGTAGGAGTATTTCTATGCATCTAGTTTTCATTCTTGTTTAATAAAAACCTCTATGCAGAGATATAACTACCAACCATGCATGAAATGCATGTCCTCCATCCACCATGGAAATTTCTCCACAATTATAAGGTGGGTAATTGAAAAGATATTCTCTATGGAACATTTCAGGCCACTTATTCAATTTTTTATTATCATTTACCATAAAAAATTGATAATAATAAAAAATATTTGTGAATTAACTGAATAATTCAAGAATCTATGGAAAATAATATTTTTACTATAATAATATGATTAAATACTGGTTTGAAATGACTTGGACCATATGTAATAAGATTGTATACTGATGAGGTACTCATTATCATTTTTGATTTTTAATTATTTTAAAAATATTAAAAACTATATTTTTTTTTGTTTCTTAGAGGTGAAGGTATATTAGAATCCCACATTGGTATGTAATTTTGGGTGGGATCTCATTTATTAGGAGAAATGCATTTATCGTTTTTTTAATGATAAAGGGAATAATCTTATGGGGGTAGTGCACATACCCACTAACACATGAATGCATGATCACACAATGTGGCACTTTGATGATTCACTTTTCACTTCACATGATGCGTCAAGGTGAGGTTCTTGAAGGTTCCTTAATTTTTCAAATTAATTGCTTAGTCCCACCAGTTTAATGATAGACCCAAATGGGAATATCCGGTGGGTATACATATTTCACCAAATGGGTATAATCTATATTATCAATTAGATCAGACATGGTCTAATGGATGAATCCATTAAGTAGTGGATATTTTCATGACCCCCTCTCCACAAAGTGTTCCCCACCTGGGCCGAAAATGTGAGAAGAGAGGTAATGACCTAGGAGTCTCACCTCCAGTAGGCCCTAGGTTGGAGACTAGCACAAAGGTTATAACAACACATAGATGGGAGGAAGTAGCCTCTAAGAGTACACATGCGAAAGAGATAGATAAGACATACACCAACCAAATCTAACATAGACTATAATATTAAATAAATCCCAAGTACACATAGCTAATTTCATGCAAGAACTACAAAATCTGAAAGGGAAAACTGGAAGTACCAAAAGAAAGTAAAATGGTTACGACCACGAAGCCTTAAAAAACTATTGCAACCCCAATCTAGTTGTAACCAGCCTGATCTCCAAGTTGCTCCAAGTGACTTGAAAAAAAATTTATATACACATTGGGGATTATAATAGTATACTTAGTAGGATCCTCTCCAGATCCTCTCATGAAATTGTAAAGAAAGCTTGCTAAATCACAGTGAACAACAAGTGAAACTAACTTGTCACCTAAATAGGTATACTATGTTACGAGCCTCACCATGACTACTATCATCAAGTATCACATATAAGAGTATATAATATAAAAACGGAATATCAAGGGTACCCCAGTACCACTTCCCCACTGGTTTTCCACTTTTCCCAAACATCACACGTCCTAATCCATCTCTCTCCAAAACGTTTGTCCTGAAGACACATGGGAGATCATTACCACACGCACTTCGTGAAACAGAAATCTTTCTTGCAGACACCTATGTGAAGCACCACACCATACACCTAGGGAAAAGTAACCAAGTAGTTTCCAGGATCCACCACATCCTCGCACAATGTGTATCATATGTCGAGTATTATGCCTCAAGCCATTATAGCCCATACGCCCAGTAAGGATCCCCAATCCACTATAACCTATACATATTGTACCTATAGTAGCATAAAGGAAACTATATCCAGAATATCTATTTTTGAAATAACCACAACACATTACATCCCTCTACACACATATATGAGGATAACTAACCATCATGAATACCAACACATGTAACTACTAAGAGAAGAGAGTGGGGCCAAAGGGGGAAGTCATCCATCCATCCTCCCACTAGGATGTTGGGGACCCCCCCCCCCCCCCCAGGGATCATAATCCATGCGGCGTTAGTCACCCTAACTGACATGGTGGGGTAGCGTATAGAAACACAAAAATTATATGGTATAATATATCCCCCAATAACACTGTAGAAAAAACCTAGTCTCAGACTCAACTAAAACTAATGTCTCTCGGACTCTTGGCTACCACTACTAAGATTAGGTATCCTATAAGCACACAACCATTTAAAGAGTGTTATTAAATCATCTTATCACTTTTATTATTTTCACTTTACATTAATTAATTCTTTAACCATTAATTAACATATACCATTTTCACATTACATTCATTGGAATCTCATCAAAGTTCCATGCCCTCTAGGCATACCTGAAACTGAGTCTGTGATTCCTCCAAGAACAACCTCATCATTGCATCCCAAAGAGCTACAACCCCATGGGTTCAATATCATTTAGTTAATAATTTATTAACATAATTATTAATTTACATAATTCCATACATTCTATAAAATAAAAACTAAGCTACCAAACACAAGGGGCTCAACACAGTGAGTAGATGGACTACTCATCGAGTATTTTCCACCTATAACAGAAGTATAGACCCATCCATCCTTGAGAAGATAAAAATAGAAAGCACATGGAATACCTCATGCATATCCTCCTCTTTTGGAAGTAGGGTAAGAAAGACTAGCTTCCGCAAGTGGTGGGGAAAGTAAAGCAGATAAAAAAACTAGATATTCAACAATAAGCCACATTCATGACAGTAGGTAAGCCTAGATTCAACCCATTTAATCATCTGTGGTGTCCTCCCTGATACCCACATACATAAAATAATGCATCTCACTACTCTAGGAATCTACTACTGCCATAAACACTGGGATTACCTACCCCCACATCTCACAACAGCCATCTAGGCTCACAATACATCACAAGAAATAGGAATCAACAAGGAAATTAGGCTTTTGGCCTTAAAAAAGGAATTATTCCTTCACAAGTAATGATATCCACATCTCCAAGCATAAGGCTCTTAGTCGTTACAAGTAATAGGGTAACTTAGAACCCTACCTGGAATTATCTTTTATAAAACAACCAGTTCATTAATTCCTATTGAATTAACTGATTCATTATTAGTGGTATCCAACTCTGGGAAACCTAAACTACAAGCTATCATAGCTACGACAAGTTAATTAAAAAATTAATTTTAAATTCCTTTAAATAACAGGCACCAACATGCTTCATGTTTAACAACCAACTACATTAAACATGCACATCTCCATCAATTTTATTAACATCAAATTACAAAAAAATCATCTGGATTCATTTACATGCAACTTTTTCATTATCCAATTAATTATCAATTAATTTTGGATTCATGTTCTTTACCAATTTCTTCATGAAAAACATGAGAATAAGCAAATCATAGATATCACACTATTTAGAAAATCAAGAGGCAAGCCATTATCACGGTGCAAAGAAACAACATGTCATCAAACCAATTCTTTTAATCTAGTTAAAGTATCTAATTAGGTCAATTCCATTGTGATATAAAGGGATATATCATGTTGACACTATTATTACACATAAATTATTTGAGAAGTAAAAAATCCTTTACCTCAAAAAGGTTTCTGAAATTCTTCGCTCGAGAATAGATCAAAAAACAAATCACAATCACCTTCCCTACAACAACTAAATCCACCAATGGATGTCGTGGCACAACTGAATCAACAAAAACCAAAAGAAACTCTATTATAACCATGGAGATCAAACTCCATAGCATGGAAAAGAAAAATGAGAGAATAAAGATTGAAGAAATCCAAATAAAGGAGGTATATCTTACCTCGGATTGAAGATGGATAAAAAAAGGAAGTGGGGAACTAATTTAGGATGAAGGAATCCCAAACATTGAAGAGGGAGGCATTTTAGTCATCTGGGGTCGAGAGTGTGTGCTCAAGAAATAGTGTTTGAAAAATTTAAGCGGTTGTGTGCCATTAGAAGACCAAGTGGCAGGGCAGTACATGACATGTATCTCCCCATCACATCATATACCCCTTTGAGGATAATATAAAATGAAAAACATGTCACCTCTAGGATTTGTTTTATTTTTATGTATCTCAAATGGTACATTTCATGTACCCCTTGGTCACATCATGTAGAACCCCTATTTCCAGCTTCTCGCAACTAAACTCATGTAGACATCCTCCGAGCCTTTTTTGAGAACCTCGGTCTTTGAAAACATGCCAAGGGTTTATCCACATGGATCTGGGCCTTCACATTAGATACCTCTCAAAACATTCTCAGCCTCGAGAATATAAAACCAACCTAGAGAGATAACCAAAAAGGAAAGAAAGGGGTCGTCCGAACAGCCACCCTATGAGATACCTCTCAAAGCTCTCTCCACCACAAAACCTCAACCATTTTAGAAATGGACAACGCAAAACCACCAAACCCATCTCCCAAACACTTTCCTAGGGAATATACATCTCAAAAGAGAGAAATCAACTATAAAAAACAAGAGGAAGCCATCTCATAGACATGAAAGTTCTATAACAACAAAAAGAACATAATTACAAGGAAGGAGTTAAACATAAAAAAATGTGGGATATTGAGTGTGTATCTATGAGTCATGTTCCCAGGTACTCTCATCCATGCCATCAGGCCTCCACAAGATACAAACCATGGGGATAGAACACCCGTGCAACACCTTGTCCTTGAGGTCCTATATCTCTACAGACCACTCCTTGAAGGTCGTGCCATCTTCAATATCTACCTTTCCCCAATCCATGACATGAGAGTAATCATGAAGACAATAATGGATCTATGACATGTGAAAAGAATCTTGTATCTGGCTCATCTGTGGGGGAAGTGCTACCTGATACACCATGTCTCTAACATGAGCCAAAACCTCTAAAGGCCCAAAAAATCAGGGAGAAATCATACTCCAATGACAAAAAATTCACTTCCCATGATGGGGAGTTACATTCAAAAACATGTGAAAACCAATTTGAAACTATAAAGGTCTCTTGCTGTGATTAGCATAGGATTTCAGATGATCCTACGCTTCATTCATCCTCTCATGAATAACCTAAACCATATCTATCATATTTTGTACTAGTTCCGACTCAAGAATTTCTAAATCTCTGACCTCAATCCATTACAACAAAAAATTTCAAGGATTCAAATGATTCCATACCAATCGTGGAGTGAAGACTACTATTGTAAGTGAACTCTTCCAAGGGTAAGTTCCCCACCCACAAACCTCCAAAATCTAGGGCACAATAGTACAACATGTCTTCTGTATTTTGGATGGTCTGCTCTTTCTAACCGTTTGTCTGTGGATGGAAAGCAGTGATAAGGCATTGCTGAGAACTGAAATCATGCTAGAGACCTCTCCACACTCTAGAAGTAAAATGAGGATCTCAATAAAAGATGACCATCCTTTGGAAACCATTGAGTCTCACCACATCCTCCACATATTTCATTGACGAAACCTCCACTGATCTTGACTCCTTGGTTTCTATAAAGTGGGATGATTTTTTAAAATGATTAAATACCACCCATATAGAATCATCCTCCCTATGTTAGAGGTAAGCCAGTAATGAATTCCATCAATATTTCCTCCCACTTAAATTGAGGAACATCTTATAACTGGAGGAACCCATTGGGAACACGGTGCATGTCTGTCACCTTTTGGAAGACCAAACATCGGTACACAAACTCTGTAAGTGCATGCTTCAGCCCAGGCCACCAAAACTGACTCTTCAAGGCTCGGTACATATACATCACACTAGGATATACCAATATTGGAAAACTATGGAACTCCCTAAGAACCATCTCTCACGTCGCTAATGGAACACAAGTCCTTCTCTAAAACAACTCTTGGTGTTGTTTATCATCAGAAAAACCATCAGGGGACTCACCACAAACAACTTGGTCTCTCCTGAAATCCACCTCAAGATCCCCCAAATGGGAATCTTCTACCTACCAAATATGACTACATTGTCATCTGGAAAAGACAACCTTTTCCCCCAACTTCTCCCATATCCATATGTAATGCTAAAATTTCTACCATCACCCTCTAGGAATCACCCGATTCGCGTACTGCATCACTACGTGAATTCTTTCATAGTGCATCATCTACAACATTACCCTTTCCTGGTTTATACAAAATTTTGATGCCATAATCCAATATGAAATCCATCCACCAATGTTTTCACAAGTTCAAGTCACGCTGGGTGAAAACATACCTCAGGATCTTATGATCGTTGAAAACCACAAAGTTCTCTCTAATGAGGTAATGTCTCCAAAAATTTAGAGAAAACACCACTAACACCAACTCAAGATCATGGGTGGAATAGTTACATTCATGGGAAAATAGCTACCGAGACCCATAAGAAACGACTGATCTTTGCTGCATCAGAAAGTAGCCCAACCCCATACATTAAGTATCGCATAAAACATAAAACTGAACTCCCTCTACTGGAATACAAAGAACCGGATTGATAACCAACTTCTCATTAAGATAATTGAAAGCTTCTTTACACTAATAAGTTCACACGAAAACCTGATCCTTCCTCATTAAGGTTATCATAGGAGTCATAGCCTAAGATAAATTGGCTACAAACCTCTCATAATAGCCTACTAGGCCAAGGAAACTGTGCAGCTTTACCACTATCTTGGGGGATTACCAAGACACAACTACTTATATCATAGATATATCCCCAACTTCTACCTACTAGGACACCAAATTTCCCATGAAATGAACTTATCGAGTCCAAAACTCACACATCGATAAATTACCAAAAAACATCTGTTGATGAAGAACTCCAAAAATTGCACATAGATGGTATGCATGCTCCTCCTTAGACACGGAGTACACAAGGATTTTGTCGATGAAAACCTCACTGAACTTATCCAGGAAATCACTAAACACATCGTTCATCAACCCCATGATCACAGCTAGAGCATTCGTCACACCAAATGACATCACTAATAACTCATAATGCCTTTAATGACAACAGAAAGAAGTCTTTAGAATATTCTCATCCTTGACACGAATCTGATGATACCTAAAATTAAAGTTGACCATTGAGAATCAACTTAAACCCTTTATTTAATGTAATAAATTATCAATCCATGGAAGAGGATAAAATTTCATCATTTTATCTTTTTTTTAAGCAGTGATAATCGACACAAAACCGCAAACTATTGTCATCATTCTTCATGAAAAAAAACTGGTGCAACACATGGTGACACACTCAGATGAAAAAAATTGCACTACAACATTCCATAAATATGTATATTCATCTCTCACAACTCGTATGGTGTCATCCTATTTAAAGATATCGAGATAGGAGACACGCCTGATTGTAGCTCGATCCCATACTCGATCTGTCGTCAAGGGGGTAATGCTACAACCTCTTCTGGATAGACAACAGGGTATTCATCCACGACCCCATGAAACACCGACCGTTGAACCTCTGAAGAACTCAACATCAGCTGAACCATCACAGATGACCATGAAGGAAGACTCATTTGACCCATCCAATGTTCTCTCTCACCAACAAACTCCGTTGGAACTCAATCAGCATCGAAGAACACCACCTACCTCCAGAAGAAATATACAATATCTTGCACCGAATACAACCAATACATGAAATGGATGAAGTCTCATGGTTTTATCTATAAACATAGGAAATCTACCCAAAATTTGTGTTTCCTCAGATCTAGATCACAATCTTTTCATACTTCAAACAAGTCATCATGACCTCCAACTAGCTTATTCAATACCAAGGGCACTGGAAGCCTCTCTACCTCAAGTCCCAAGGCATGGAAAAGGGAAGGTGATCTGAAGTATTGTGTCTTTCCCAAGTCAAAAACGTCATAAAACCAATTAGAAAATAACTAAATGGTGCCTCAAACAATGTCTGGCTCGCCTAGCCCTAGAAACACTAAAGCATGAAGCTGGCTATGACCTACTCCATGGCCTCTAGGACCTTAAGGATGACCACCACCATAGTTGTTCTCTACTCTCTGAGGACTGGGAGAATTCTAGGGCTATCCTCTACCTACCACATCTTCTCTCTACTGATCCAAATCTATTGTAACCTATTACAGCTACCTCGGTTGAAACTACCTCAATGTAAGAACCTTGATCAGAATACCTGACGCGCGATGACTTCTCTAGAATGTCAGGTAACTATTTATACTGATGACCTCAACCTCCATAAGAAAAACAAGTGTCTGATCCATTACCATAGTCTTTAGAACCGCCTCCCCCAAAAAATGAGATATTGAGGGCTGGGACCTACCCCCATCCAAATGGAAAAACTTCTTTCCTGAAAATCAGTAACCTCGAACCATAGATCTGATTTGTGAGGATTCTTGGTAACTCCCCTCTTGTGATATCCAGTTATGGATAATGTTCTCTCATTGACCTCTCCCTTCGCTAGAACCTCTAGATATGTCTTCATCATAAATTGGTGACGCGATGTTGGATCTCTAGATTCAATGTCTCCTTGAAATTCCTCACCCCTGACTTCTCATTATGTAATAGATCTGAAGCATATCATATGATATTTCTAAAATGGATACCAAACACTTTTGCATTGAATATTCCTTACCGAAGGGTAAGCCGCTCCTAGAGACTGGCCACCTTTGCAGTTGAAGAAATAAACTCGTCTCTGTATTACTCTCGGAACTTCTCCCAAGAGATTTCTAACTCCTCGTGATCCTCAATGAACAAGAACCATCACTACCTCACTCCTCCATATAGCATCATCACAACCAATGACACCTAGTGCTCCTTCCGAGCACATATCGAACTAAAGGCTATATCAACCTCTTGCAACTAGTCCTCTATGACTGAATTTAAAATGGATCCCTCAAACTTAAATAAACTATGGCATTGAAACTCTCATAGGGTCCTCCTCCAAGTGTCGTCGTCGTCAACCTCTACTCTATTGTGATATGATGGCATAGCCTAATGGACCTAATCTGCATGAACCTGAAGAGAGTGTTGACCTGGATACATATTTTCTAAAGAACAAACAATTAGATCTCCTAAACCTAGAATATGGAACAATTAACATTAATTAATTAATTGTGTTCTTTTATTCATTTTAGGTTAACCTATTCCAAGGTCTACGTATTCAAACACATGCTCAAAGAAGAATGATACATGATCTTTTCCTTGGACTCTATTGTGATACTATTATCACCTCATTTAGTAGCCATTGTAAACTTAAAGGTTCATGCATCATATCATTGGGGGCCCTAAATACATATTTATCAGCTAGTATCCAGTGTTTATAGTGATTGCTAAACTTAGATGGCACTGTTTCCCTACCAACCCCTGAAACTTCACCAGTGCCTAGCTCCAAACTCCATCCTATCCCTCAACCAGACCTCTGATACCACTCTGTTATGACCCCCACCCCACAAAGTGTACCCCTCTAGGGATAACAATGTTAGAAGAGAGATAATGACCCCTAATTCCTACCTCTCATAGGCCTTTGGTTGGAGACTAGCACTACTGGTATAACAACACACAGATGGGAAGCATTACCCTCTAAGAGTACACATGAAAAAGAGAGAGATAAGACAGATACCAACCAAATCCAACTCAGACTACAATATAAAATAAATATCAAGTACACATTTGTAATGTCATATAAGAACTACTAAAACTAAAAGGGAAAACTGGAAGTATAAAAAGAAAGTAAAATGATAGTGACCAAGAATCCTGAATAGCTCCTACAACCCCAAGCTAGTAGTGACCACCCTGATCTCCAACCTGGTCCCAGTGACCTAAAAAATAGTTTATATATATGTAGGGTGATTATTATAGTATACTCAGTAGGATCCTCCTCAGATCCTCTCATGCAAAACTAATGAAATCATGATAAAGCATAGTGAACAACAAGTGAAACTAACTTATCACCTAAATAGGTATAATATGTTCCTAGCCTCACCATGGATACTCTTACCAAGTATCGCATATAAGATTATATAATATAATAAAAGAATATCAAGTGTACCTCTCACCACTTCCCCACTAGATTTCTTCTTTTCCCCAACATCACACGTCCTAATCCATCTTTCTCTAAAAAGGATGGCCAGGATACACCTGGGTGAGCACTACCACATGCACCTCATGCAACACATAGCTTGCTCGTGGACACTTGGGGGAAGCACCGCACCATCCTCACAACCAAAATTAACCAGGTAGTTTTTGGGAGCCTCCAAAACATTCATAATGTGTATCATACATTGGGTATTATGCCTCAATCCATTATAGACCATACGCTGAGTAATGCTCCTCAAGCCACCATATCCAATACACATTTTACCTATAATAGAAAAAAAAGATAATATATCTAGAATATATGTGTGAGAAATAACCAATATCCATTACATCACTCTATGAACATATATGTGGAAACCTAATTGTCATGTATACCAGCACATGTAACTACCAAGAGAAGAGAGCTGGATCAAAGGGGGAAGTCCTCCATCCATCCTCCCACCAGGATATTGGGGAAAAGACCCCCCAGGCCTCAGAATCCTCGGGGTGTTAGTCTCCCAAACTGATAGGGTGGGGTATAATATAGAAACACAAAAATTACATGATATAATATAGCTCACAACCGCACTATGGAAAAAACCTAGTCTCTGACTCAACTACAGCTAACAACTCTCGGACTCCGAGCTTCCACTACTGAGACTATGTATCCTATAATTACACGACCATTTGTAGAGTATTATTAAATCATATTACCCCTTTTTATTAGTTTCAATTTATTTTAATTATTATTTAAACATTCATTAACCAATTACATTCTCAAATTACATTCATTAGCATCTCAACAATGTTCCATGACCTACATGCATACCCAAAACTGATTCCAAAGTTCCTCCAAGAACAACCTCAGCATTGCATCCTAGAAAGCACCAACCTCATGGGTTCAATATCATTTAATAAAAAATTTATTAGTAGCATTATTACTTTCCATAATGTTAGTCATTCTAGAAAATGAAAACTAAGATACCAAACATATGGGTATTAACATGATGAGTAGATGGACTACCCATAGAGTCTTTTCCATCTATAGTAGGAGCAAAGACCCATCCATACTTGACAATATAAACACATAAATCACGTGGAATAACCCAGGAATCTTTGCCTCTTTTGGAAGGAGGGTAAGAAAGACCAGCTACCTCAAGCAGTGGGGAAAGTAAAGAAGATAAAGAAACAAGAGATTCAACAAGAAACCACATTCACAGTAGCGGGTAATCCTAAATTCAACACGTTTTATCACCTGTGGTGTCCTCCCTGACACACACATGCATAAACCGATGCATCTCGCCACTCTACGCATCAACTGCTACCAAAACCACTGGGCCTCCCTATCCCCACATATCACAAAATCCATCCAGGCTCACAGCACATCAGAACCAGTAGGGAAAAACAAGGAAACTGGGCTCTTAACCCTAAATAAGGCATTATACCTTCATATGTATTGATCTCTAACAACTCCAAGCATAAGGCTCTTGGCATTTACAAGAAATAGGGTTACTCAAGTTCCTATCATTAATTATCATTTATCAAACACCAATTTCATTAATAGATCTTGAATTGACTGATTCATTATTAAAAGGTTCCAATTATGGGAAACCAAAACTTCAAGCTATCATAGATTCAAAAAATTAATTAAACAATTAATTTGACATGCCTTTAAACAACAAGCACCAACATGCTTCAGGTTTAACAACCAAATAAATTAAACATGCACATCTACATCAATTTTATTAACATAAAATTGATACAACAACAACTGGATTCATTTACATTCCTCTTTGTCTTAGACAATTAATTATCAATTAATTATGCCTTTACGTTCATTACCAATTTCATTAAGAACAACCTGCTAGTAAAAAATCATAGATATTACACTGTTTATAAAATAAAGAGGTAAATAATTATCACAATGAAAATAAACAACATGTGATCAAACTAGTTCTTTTAAACCGGTTCAAGTATTTAATTAGGGCATTTCCATTATGGTCTAAATGGATAAATCATGATTACTCTATGATTGAACATAAATAATTAGAGAAGTAATGAATCCCCTACCTCAAAAAGGTTTCCGACGTTCTTTGCTCTATAATGGATCAAAGTAAAGGATCACGATCACCTTCCTCGCAACAACTACATCCACCTATGGATTTCACATCACAACTGTATCAACAACAACCAAGACAAACTCCATTAGAACCATGGAGATCAAATGACATATCATGGAAAAGAGAAAAGGGATAATATGGATTAAAGAAAACCAAATAAGTGAGCTAGATCATACCTCATATTGAATATGGATCGAATAAGGAAGTGAGGAACTGATCCAGGATAAAGGAATCCCCAAACATTGAAGAGGGATGTGTTCATGTCATCTGGGGCGAGAGGGGGTGTGCTCAAGCTGTAGGGTTTGAAAACCTAAAGTGGCTGGGTGTCTTTAAAACACCTAGTGGTGGGGAAGTATAAACTTTTCACCTCCCCATCATTTCATGTATAGCATCAAGGCCGACTTATACTGAAAAATGAATCACCTCGGTTCTTTGTTTTTTTTTTGAAACTCGAATGCTACACATCGTCTATCCCTTGGTCACATCATGTGGCCCCTCTATTTCCTGCTTCTCATGACCAAACTCCTAAATACTTCCTATGAGCCTTCTTTGAACTCCTAGATCTTTAAAAATAAGAAAAGGGTCGATCCATGCATATTTTTTCCCTTATAGGTGTGATCTGAGACACATATTTTATCCGGTGTGATTTCACAGTCAAGATTAATCTGGATAGCATATTCCTTTCATAATAAGTGTCTACCCACTTTAAAGGGGTAGAATATTTTATTTTAGGTAACACTTAAATGCGTACAAATTGGAGTCTCCATTGGATAAAAAACTAATTCATCCAATTCCCAATCACTCTAATCCATACAAATGATTTAAATTCCTCTCTAGACATCAAAAAACATCAGAGTATTTTTATTGGTGTGAAAAAACAAAAATATTTCATCATTATCTTGACTATAAAGAATCTTCAAGGGATAATACCCACTAAATACAAGTATAGAGTATCAACTCACCATTGTATCATATAGGGTATTGTCCTGAACCAGTTGTATTGCAAATTTAGTGGGGTAATTTTATGGGTAAATATGATGGAAACAATTTTAAGTGGTGCAAAAAGAGGAATCACTTATTTCATAAAACTCTCAAAGTTGGGTATGTACTCCAAAATTTTAATCCCCACACATCCAAAGATGAGAACTCCAAGTTTATCACATGAGTAAAAAATGGTATAACTACAATATTATGTATTGAGGACATATACTTAACAACTTAATTGATTATATCTTGGACAATTACTGAAACCTATTGATGAAAAATGACATTTGGGATGCTTTGGAATAAAAATTCTTCATTGAGGATGTGATGGGAAAGAAATTATATGTATTTAAGTTTATTCCTCACAAAATGGTAGATGATAGATATATTATAGTGAATTTTTATGAAATATAAAATATCTTATAATATATTAATAAAAAATATTAACATGGATGATAATGTTGTTATCACATCCATCATCAATAAACTCCCCGCTTCTTGGAAGATTTTTACAGATTAAATAAAACAAAAGACATAAGATATTTTCATCAATGAATTTTGAAACTATCTATAAATTTAGGAGGAATATAAAATGTATGGGGAGACAAATGAAACTAATGATGATATATGTAAGGACCTCATGGTGGAGGGAGTTTCTTCATTAAGTTCCTTAATAGGGAACAACATCCAAACCATCTTTCAAAAGGGAATACACAATTCAAGAAGAATAATGGGGTATGATACTTTTGTGGAAATATGGGATACTTAAAATGGGATTTTCATATCTATAAGAAGAATGATAGAAACTATGCTTCAAGGGAAACATTTTCAACCAAGATCTTAAAATCTAATGTTCTTGATGATATATATTCTTAGTGGATTGGTTCCAAATATAAATGAAACATGTATAATAATAAATCTATCTTCAAGAGGATGGAATCAATTAATGATGGTACATCCATCTACATGGGGAATAATATAAGCTTAAACATTCAGGGTAAGTGTGTGGTTAATCTCGAGTTTACCTTAGGAAATATGCTTACACTAAATGATGTATTTATTGCCCCTAAATTTCATAGGAACTTAGTTTTGGTGATATTATTGAAAAATCATGGGTTCAAAATTATATTTGATGCAGATAACTTGGTTATATCCAAGGGTGGTATCTTTGTAGAAAATAGTTACTTTTATAATGGTTTTTTCAAATTAAATACAAATTCTGTTTCTACTTACTTGATAGAGTCTCTTTATTTATGTCACAATCATTTAGGTCACATAAACTATAATAAAATACATGATACATCAAAAATAGTTAATGCATAGTGATGTATATGAATTTCATGTTATACCCACCATATTTAAGAGAATATACTTTATATCTTTTATAAATGATTAATCTAGAGTATTTCATGGATATTTATTACATGCTAATGATAATGTTATAAATAAATTTAGAATCTATAAAAATTATGTTAAAATCTAATTCATGATTAAAATTAAAACTTTCAAATCCATCAGGGGAGTATGATATTATTTTCCTTCATTTTTTGAATCCATAGGGTGCCTACATGATGTGAAATATCACGATACACCTTAATATAATGGTGTTGCTGAGATAAAAAATATAAAGTTAAAAGAAATTTTGAATTTCGTATTGTCAATAAAAGGTCTTTAAAGAGGATTTTGAGGGGATGAATTTTTAACATTATGTAACATCTTAAATATTTTTCTCAAAAAAGGTAAGATTTTGATTCCATTTGAATTATGGAAGTATATGAAACCAAACCACAATTAGTAAAGGTTTGGGGTTGTCATGAAATTATATGAGTGTGTTAACCTAAAAAAGAAGAATCTAGGTAAAATATGTATAAATAACATATTTATTAGATATGAAGTTTTAGAATAAAATTATTTACTCGTTGTTAACATAATTATTGAATAAAGGTATTTTATCTTTCATGAATCTATTTTTATATCTTTAACTAATAAAGTGTAAATAATAGAATCAATATTAAATAAAATAGTATCTCAATAAGGTATGGTCGAGGAGGTTCATAAAATCAAACAAACTAGGATGCAAAATAATATAGATCTGATTTTTATATGTACTTATTGAAAGGAACTACTAATAGTATTATTAGACACACTTTGGTTTTTTATAATATATAGTTTGATCTAAATACATTCAAAGAAGATATGTCATATTCTAATGGATATCATTAGAATGAACCTGTAAATGATGAAATGGATTTTATAACATGAAAAAATATTTAGATGTTAGTTAATATTATTCAATGATTATAACCAATACGTTGAAAATTGGTATTTATTTTGAAAAAAAGAATATTGATAGTATATTTGAAAATTTTAAATCCATAATGTTAGCTAGGAGGTTTACTCAAAAAGACAGAATTAATTATTTAGATATGTATATCCTTGTTTATAGGACGAATTATATTATAATTCTAATCACTTTATATTCCATATAAAATTATAAAATTAACCAAAAGGATGTTAAAATAAAATTATTAAATTATGAATGGGATTAGGAAATATATATCATACAACATAGATGATTCATAATACATGGAAAATAAAAGAAGGTTTGAAAACTGATATGGTCCCTATATGGTTTAAAAAAAGATCCAAAATAATGGAATGGAAATTTTAATGAAGTCATTTTTATCAAATTTCTTTATAGTTAACCAAGATAATAAATATCTTCATATTAGCTTCTATAATAACCATAGTGTGGTTATTTCATTATATATTGATGAAAATATTTTGAACCAGCATAAATTAAGTAAATTTGAATAATTATATTTTATCTAGAAAGATAAATGTAAAATTATTAGTTTAAGATACTATAATTTTGGGAATAAAAATGCTATAGAATAAGTTTTTTCTATCAATATCATTATATTGAATACATTTTAAAGGGGTTTGAACAAATTTATATTTCACAGGTTTCTATCCCATATGATTATAGGGGTGGGATACTTCCAAATATTAATAGGAATGTTTCTCAACAAGTATATGAAATGGTTATTACATGAATATTATATTCCATGAAAAATACAAGATCCGATATTGAATATGGTGTTAGAGGGGTGATCAGGTCTACAAATAATCCAAGAAATGCACAATGGGATGTGGAAAAAATAGTATTAAAATATATTAAGGGTACTCTGGATTACTATATATCTTTCAGTGTAAATAAAAGGGTTTTGCAATGGATTTTTTATGAAATTCTGATTACTAATCTTGAGGATCACTCTTCTAGGAGTGGAAGGGATTTTTCACTTGGAGGTGGAGTGATATCTTAGGGATCAAACAAGTAAAGTTATATAAAAGAATTCATAATGGATTCTGAGTTTGTTTCTTTAGAATCATCTATAAACAAAGTATAATGGATTATATTTACTTTATAATATATACCATTGTGACCTATGTCGATTTCTTCAGTTACTATACATTGTGAAAGTTGGAAAAGGTTTTCTTGGAAATACAAAAAATACTATAATGGAAACTCAAGATGAATTTTTCATAGATATAGTTATCTGAGGAAGTTGGTGAAAGATGGGTATGATATCTTATCTCAAGGGAAAATCTAATAGATTTTTATCCACTTTAAATGGGTATGATATCTTATCTCAAGGGGAACTCTAATAAATATAAATTAGAGTCTCTATTAAATGAAAAAAACTCAACTAATTCAGAATTACATTAATCCATACCAATGGTTTATATTCCTCCCACGTCTTCCCCAATAATCAAAGGCACTTTGTTGGTGTATAAAAAAAATCAGTACTCTCTTGATTATAAATCCTCTTAAAAGAATACATTCTATAATGTGTATGTTTAGAGTATATATCCACTATTGTATCCTAAATAAAAATTTTATGAACCTATTGTACTTTTGATTTGGTGGAGAAATTTTATAGATAAATTTGGTGGAAATAGTTTCAATTGGTGGGAAAATAATATGCATTTGGTTCTTTTAATTTTCAAAGTGGTGTATGTTACCTCTACTCCTAGGACCCTTACATATCATTATGAGATATTACAAGTTTCTCACACAAGGAAAAAATGGGAGAACAATGATCTCTTGTGTTGAGGATACATACTCAACACCTTAATTGATGATCATTTTCACACTTACCTGAACCTATTGATGAAAAAAAATTTATACTTTAGAGTAAAAATACATCATCATGGATACAATGAGAAATAAATTACTAGTTCTCAATTTCATTTCATATAAAATGGTAGACATTAGATCTATCATATATATTTTTTATGAAATAAAACCTATATTAAAACACCTTAAGAAAGAGAATATAAAAATTGATAATTACATGTTTTTCATAGTCATCATCGATAAACTATCCACTTATTATAAGAATATTAAAGGTTCTCTAAAATAGAAGAAGTATGATATTTCCATCAATGAATTACTCAACTACCTACAAATTAAGGACAGATATAAAAATTATGATGAGAAAAATGATCTAAATATGATAAATCCAATGTCCTCATGGTGGAGGGAGTAGTTATGTTAAGGTTATAAATGGGGAAACATTTCTAAACAATCCCTTATAAGGAAAGAATCAATTAAATAATAATAAAAGATCATGATACTATTGGGGAAATGTAGGACACTTCAAATGGGATTTTCTTCAATATAATAAAAATATGGAAACAATGATTCAAAGGATCACTTTTTGGCCAAGATATTTGTAACATCCCAAGTAAGTAATGAATAATATATATTTTTATCTATGTCTATTAATGATTAAGATAGTGTTATAGAGGCTTAAAATGAAAATAAATACAATCTTATGCATGGAATACACTAATATTCTTAAAAGATTGTTTTACTGCCTTTTGATGGCAAACCATTTTTGAATCTATCTTTTGAAAATTTTATAAACTATGTTTGTCAAAATAAAATTATTCTTTATTATTGGGACATCAAAATTTACCTTGTGTGAATTTTTGGTATTTTTCTGACAATGTTCATTTTTTAATGAATAGTGAAAAATACTGCATTTTACATCAAAACTACTTTTTAATATAATTTATTTATATGATTATATTATGTTTTGAATTGGTTTTGAAGTGAAATTAGAATATATTTTTACCATTTTATCCAATGGTGGTCATTGGAATCAATTTCACTTTGAAATTAGACTTAAACTGGTGTCAATCTTTTGATACTTATTGTTTTGTAAAAACACGCTATTTGCTCTGGCAGTGGGAATTAATTATTAAATTAATTAATGTGACTTATATGATTTGAATTTTGTAAAATAGACTTAATTTTTGAATTCGTAATATCAAATATAGCTTAGGGTGAATTTTTGGTAATTTTCTGAAAAACTTCAATTTTTGATGAATAGTGAAACCACTAAGTGGTAATCAAGAAAACTGATTTTTCAGTTAAATAAACGTTTACCACTAATGTGTATTGAATTTTGAAAATACGACATACATAGTTGTCATTAAGAAGTAAAATGTGGTTCAATGAGATTAAAATAATTTTTTGGTGAATAGTAACTTATTAAGTTTTTAATCGCGATTAGTGGTAATTAGTGTTGTTTAAGGTATAAATAATGCTTTAATAATATGAAATGACCTAGAAACATGTCCCAACCTTATTGTTTGTGTCATGGCCGACCAAGACAAGCCATGGGTCAACTTGGGGACCCCATGGGGACATTTTGGTTGGGAAATGACATAAATAACTTTTTATTTAATGTAAAGGTAAAAATGACACAAACATAATATGTTTTACGAAAACAATTTTTACATGGGGTTATAAAGATCATAAATTTGATTATAAATATTCATTGGAAAGCTAAAAATATTTCCTACATCATAGTAGTTTTTTTATGATTTTTAGACATTAAATAAATTAAATTATTTATGACATAATAATGATGCAGCGATGACATCATTATTTGACAATTTAAATAAAATGGAAAGATAATGTAACATCTATGCACTACACATGGCCAAAACCATTTGGATGAGTGTATTGCGAACCCTTATCACCTTATCCACGAATTATATCAATATGGGACCTTTTGAAACCGAAAAACATTTTCAAATAAAGTAATATTTCTTTACTTTCCAAAAGTGCCCCTCCTCTCCTCTTATAAAAGGCCCCCAACTCTACCTAATTTCACACACTCCTCAAGCCTTTGGCTCAGCCAAACCCTGCCCATGTACACTCTCCACATCCCTCTCCTCATCCTAGAGGATTCCCTTTGGGCAGAATCCTTTCAAAGGAAGCCTTTAGGCTCAAATCAAAAGGAGTTACACTTTTAAAGGTAATTCATTCTCTCTTGTTCATTTGTTTTATTTTTCTTCTCCAACCCTCTAAACTCTTTTTATTTTCTCCTTTTGTAACAAAAACAGTATATTCAATATACTAGGTTTTTTTTATAAGATTTATTTGAGCTACACTCTCACACAAATACATCAAATGGTTAAAGAACATACGGTTTCCGTGGATGGCGAAATTCTGCCTCCCGAAACGATGATTGTTCAATACTCATTTAACACCTTCAAAGGTGGCCATTATGATGTCACTATTTTTATATATGCTATATAATATGTTTATGTTTTCCTTAAGATTCTGTTGTTTTCATTTTGGGCATACCTTTATGGTTTCCATTATGGGTAAACACGATATCTTCATTTTAGGAAGTGCGGACTACCGCCCCCTCAAAGTGATTTGATTCGTTTAATACCATATGTGGGAAATATAAAGGATGGAACTATGATATAAAATATTATATTATACTGGAATTATAATATACCTTTATATAATTATTATTCCATTCTATAAAATACAAAATAGAAATGAAAGTAGTGTTCATGCGTACATACGGCTTACCGTCTCCATGAACGGTGCATTTCATTTCTTACCTCTAAATGATTATGTTATATTATAAATGCATGTATGTACTGGATATATATGAAATATATGATATCTACATCATGAATACCATTCTGGATATAATGAATACATGAACAACATGTAACTATAAAGGGATTATTTTTGACTCAAGTACTAATGATCGTTAAAACGACTGTTATTAACTTAAATAACTACATAGTGTTCATGAAATGGTAATAAGTGATATAAAAGGAATAATGAACCTGAAAAAGTTTCTTAAGCAAGTAGAAATTAACTAAGGTTTTTTATTCAGGACATTAAAGAACGATCGAGTCAAGTCAGACCCAAGGTATGGGACTTCGTCTCAATCTCCTTTCATTGAGGCATATTTTATTTTATACACAACTTTCTTTTATACGGTGTATAAACCCCTTTGACTTTTACGTTTATTCAAAAGGAATATTTTTTATACGAAGCGTTTACTAAATGACAAAAGGGAATGTTTTTGTCGTACGTATGCGTCGACAACGACTTCTCCGCCGTCGTGACCGTTATTTGAGTTTCGGCTTCCTCTACTAGCCATACCTTTTTTTTAAACGAAAAAAATACCATGTTTTACTTTGGTATTGAAAATGGTTTTCATAATGTTTTTTTTATATCAATGTGTTTTATTGATATCTTGTGATTGAAATGTGGAAATGTTATGTTTCCTTTATGCATGTTGTATGTGATACGATTATGTTATGGTTCTTGGGCATTATTATGAAGATGGGTGGTTCCGTGATAAACTAAGGGCGGGTGAGCCCGATATAGCTCTCCAATGCATTGGGTAACGCGAAGGAGTGAAACGTTAAGGTTTCTCCGAAGAGATTTTAGGGAATATACTATGATGGGTATTCCAAACGTAACCAAGAGGGTTACTCCCTACGTAAGAATGTTATAAATGCCTCAAGTTACCTTTATGTCTTATGATTTCTATGATTTATTCATGATTTTATGAGGTATGTTAAAGTGCCTATGTATTATGGGTAAAGTATGATTTCATTCTTATGTATATATGAACTCATGTTTCCTTTACATGTTTTTCTTATAACCCATACTGAGTTTTCATGCTCATCCCAAGTTTTTGAAATGTTTTTCACAGGTCAAGGGAAGGTACATGATAAGATGATAGAGTCAAGGATGTGTCAAGAAATAATCCATGTTTTATTTTAAATGTGTTTCCATTGATGGGAATGAAGAATACTATCTTTATGTAACAACTTTGTTTATATGTGGAATATAATGCAAGTTTTATGATCTAATTCTCTAAAACTCTAAACCCGAAAAGATCCTCAATGTGTAATCTTGTAATAACTCAAGATTAAGTAAGGTTTAAGGTTGGGGACTTATAGTTGGTATCAAAGGTCGGTTTAGATAACTTTAGGAGTTAGCATTCTATTAAATGATTATCCAAAAAAAATTGAAATGATATAGCATTTAAAGATTACCATGTTGCTTCATCTAAGACATGTTTGTTCAGAATGGTTTTCCGCAGAGGAAACAGGGAAGCAGTGCTAGGAAGGCATACAGAAGGAAATAACCTTCCGAATCAGCATCCAGAAATGGTCGGAATTGGAACTGAACAGTTTTTTGCAGTAATGGCGCAGTTGACTCAGGCGATAAATGGCGGTGGTATCCATACACGAGATCAGCCAGACCAACCACAGAGGAACATGTCAGTGGTGGAACATTCCATGAGGCAACATCCACCATCATTCAGAGGATCATCTGACCCTGTGCTAGCTGAAGGGTGGATTAAATCACTGGAGAAGATTTTTGATGTCATGGGGTGTTCATACAATAAAAAGGTTAGTCTTGCTATTTACCGTTTGGAGGGTGAAGCAGATCAGTGGTGGTCTACGGTTAAAAATATCAGGGACGCTGATGAGATTGATGCTCTTGACTGGGATGAATTCAAAGGTATGTTTCTTGAGAAGTATTTTCCTAAGGCTGTTCGAATTAGGATGGAAAAGCAATTCTTGGAATTGAGGCAAGAGGAAGACTCAGTGGCTGCCTATGAAGAAAGGTTCACTCGATTGGCAAGGTATGCTCCAAATTTTATCCGGGACCTTGATAGTAAAATCAATCATTTTTACTCAGGATTAAAGCCAAAATATTGAAGGGCATTAGCTTCTCGTGAGTTTAAAAGTTATGAAAAGCTTGTTCGATGTGTTGAGAAGGTGGAAATGGAATTTTCCGATGACCAAGTTTTCTATAACAACCAGCAGAAGAAGAGACCGAGGTGGCAGGAGAAAGGTAAGAATTCTTCAAAAAAGTCTGATGGTAAGAGAACTAAGTTTCCAATTTGTGATAAATGTGGCAAAAGGCATGCTGGGGAATGTCTTCTGAATTCTGGGAAGTGCTACCGATGTCGTAAGATTGGACATATGGCTCGTGATTGCACTGAAAAGGATCAAGGTGAAGGTAAGAACAAATTTGATTTACAGTTAGTGAAATGTTATAAGTGCAATGAGATGGGTCACTATGCAAACGAGTGTCTGACAAGGAGCTTGAGTGATGGGAAGCAGTTAGACTACAAGCAGAAAGGGGTGGTGAAATCATTTGCAACTACTTCAGCAGATGTCGGGCCATCAAATGAAGTGGTATCAGGTACTTTGTTTGTTTTTTCAGATTATGCCAGTGTGTTGTTTGATTCGGGGTCTACACATTCTTTCATCTCTGAAACCTTTTCTAGTAAAATGGGAATACCATCTCAAGAAATGACTCCTGAACTTTTGGTAAAAACACTTGGGGGAAATGTCGAGGCAAAAAGAATTTATAAGAATCTTCCTATCCTTATCTGTGGAAAGAACCTACTTGGAAACCTTATTGTTCTACCTCTAGTAGAGTTTGATGTTATCCTGGGTATGGATTGGCTCTCTATTTACCATGCTAAGATTGACTGTAGAGCTAAAGAAGTTTATTTTTAGAAAGACTTTCAGTTTGTTTACAAGAATGAACCCTTACTTTTGATAACATATCAAGAGGCCGAGAAACTTGTAAAAGATGGAAATGAATGTTACCTTGCACACGTCGTTGAAAATAAAGGAACTATTCAGATTAATGATGTGCCAGTGGTAAATGAGTATCCTGATGTTTTTCCTGATGAGTTTCCTGGAATAATACCAGATCGGGAAGTTCAGTTTACTGTTGACTTAGTTCCTGATGCTAAGCCAATTTCAAAACCCCCTTATCGAATGGCACAAATTGAACTTTTAGAGTTGAAGGAGCAATTGCATGATTTATTAGAGAAAGGTTTCATTAGACCTAGCACATCACCATGGGGTGCTCCTATTTTATTTGTTAAAAAGAAAGATGGTTCTATGAGACTTTGCATTGATTATAGAGCCTTGAATAATATCACTGTTAAGAACAAATATCCTTTGCCTCATATCGATGATTTGTTTGATCAGCTCCAGGGAGATCATTTTTTTTCAAAGATTGACTTGAGATCGGGGTACCATCAGCTGAAGGTAAAGGAGGCAGATATTCCGAAGACCGCGTTCCGTACGAGATATGGCCATTATGAATTTGTAGTAATGCCTTTTGGGCTAACCAATGCACCTGCTGTATTCATGGACTTAATGAATAGAATTTTCCATGAGTTCTTGGATAATTATGTGGTGGTTTTCATTGATGATATTTTGGTGTTTTCTAAAAGTAAAGAGGAGCATGAAAAACATTTAAGGGTTATCTTGCAAACCTTAAAAGAAAAGAAACTGTATGGGAAATTCAGCAAGTGTGAGTTTTGGTTGCAACAAATTTCTTTCCTTGGTCACATTGTTTCTAAACATGGAATAACTATTGATCCTACAAAAACAAAAGTTGTGGAAGAATGGCCAAGACCCACAAATGTAACCGAGATTCGTAGCTTCCTTGGTTTGGCGGGCTATTACCGAAGGTTTGTTAGAAATTTTTCACGGTTATCTAGTCCAATGACTAAGCTAACTCAGAAGGGTGTTAAGTTTATCTGGACAAAAGAATGTGATGATTGTTTTCAGGAATTGAAAAGAAGATTGGTGAATGCTCCAGTTTTGGCACTACCTTCCAGGAATGGTGAGTTTGTTATATACAGTGATGCTTCATTGAAAGGACTTGGTTGCGTCCTAATGCAGAATGATCAGGTAATTGATTATGCTTCACGACAGTTGAAAACTCATGAGGTAAATTACCCTACACATGATTTGGAACTAGCTGCTGTTGTTTTTGCTTTAAAAATTTGGAGGCATCATTTGTATGGAGTAAAGTGTGAAATATATACCGGTCACAAAAGTTTAAAGTATATATTCACTCAGAAAGAGTTAAACATGAGACAAAGGAGATGGCTAGAATTAATCAAGGATTATGATTGTACAATTCATTACCATCCGGGAAAAGAAAATAAAGTGGCTGATGCTTTGAGTCAAAAAAGTAATGCTTCATTAACAATGTTGCGGTTGGAACGTGATCCTTTGGTTAACGATTTGATGAACATTGGCATAGAAGTTGTTGGTGCAGGAAGTCCTTCTGTTTTGTTTCAGGTATCAGTGAGATCTTCTCTATCAGATAGAATCAAGCAAGCATAGAAGCAAGACAGTGAGTTGCAGGAAAAGGTAGAGATGGTTCAGAAAGGTAAGTTGCCTGAATTCAACTTTGATAATGATTGTATTTTGAGATTTGGGAAGAGATTGTGTGTGCCTTGTGATTCACAGTTGAAGAGAGAGTTGTTATGTGGAGCTCATAGTTCTCCGTTTTCAGTTCATCCGGGCAGTACTAAGATGTATAGAGATCTGCGGGAGTATTACTGGTGGGATGGAATGAAAAGAGATATTGCTGATTTTACTGTGAAGTGATTGACTTGTCAGCAGGTTAAAGCAGAGCGGCAGTTACCTTAAGGGATGCTTCAGCCTTTACCAGTGCTAGAGTGGAAATGGGAGAATATATCCATGGACTTTGTTGTTGGATTACAGAAGACATCTTGAGGTAATAATGCAATCTGGGTTATTGTTGATCGCTTGACCAAATCTTCTCATTTCCTTGCTATACGAGATAATTTCTCTCCTGTTCAAATTTCTCGTTTGTATCTTAAAGAAATAGTCAGGTTACATGGAGTTCCTCTCTCCATTGTATCGGATCGTGATCCCAGGTTTACTTCTAACTTTTGTAAAGGCCTTAAAAAGTCGTTGGGTACTGAATTAAATTTTAGTACATCTTTTCATCCTCAATCAGATGGGCAGTCAGAACGAACAATTCAGACATTGGAGGATATGCTACGAGCTTGTTCTATGGATTATCAGGGAAGTTGGGACCAACATCTTTCTTTGGTTGAGTTTTCATATAATAACAGTTTTCATTCCAGTATACAGATGGCACCATTTCAGGCATTATATGGGAAGCGGTGTCGAACTCCAGCTTTCTGGGATGAAGTGGGTGAAAGAAAGTTGATGGGACCAGAATTGGTAGAAGAGATGGTAGAAAAAGTTCAGCTGATTCAGAAACACATGAGAAAATCTCAGAGCAGGCAGAAGAGTTATGCGGATAACCGGAGGAAGGATCTATCTTTCGAGGTAGGTGATCATGTTTTTCTCAAGGTTTCTCCATGGAAAAGTGTGATGAGATTTGGTAAGAAAGGAAAGTTGAGTCCAAGGTTCATTGGACCATACGAAATTCTGGAGAGAGTTTGATCAGTTGCATACCGAGTGGCTTTACCTCCGAGTTTATCTCAGGTACACAATGTTTTTCACGTTTCGATGTTGAGAAAGTATACGCTAGATCCATCTCATGTTTTGAGTCAAGAGGTAGTTCAGCTGGAAGAGAACCTATCTTATGAGGAACAACCGGTCCAGATTCTTGACCATAGGGAGCAAGTGTTACGGAATAAGGTGATTAAGCAGGTAAATGTTTTTTGGAAAAACCACATGATTGAAGAGGCAACATGGGAATCTGAAAATGAAATGAGGGATAAGTACCACCATTTATTCGATAAGTAAATAAATTACTGGGATGAAATTTTATAAAGGGAGGAAGGATGTAACATCCCAAGTAAGTAATGAATAATAGATATTTTTATTTATGTCTATTAATGATTAAGATAGTGTTATAGAGGCTTAAAATGAAAATAAATACAATCTTATGCATGGAATACACTAATATTCTTAAAAGATTGTTTTACTACCTTTTGATGGCAAACCATTTTTGAATCTATCTTTTGATAATTTTATAAACTATATTTGTCAAAATAAACTTATTCTTTATGATTGGGACATCAAAATTTACCTTGTGTGAATTTTTGGTATTTTTCTAACAATGTTCATTTTTTAATGAATAGTGAAAAATACTGCATTTTACATCAAAACTACTTTTTAATATAATTTATTTATATGATTAGATTATGTTTTGAATTGATTTTGAAGTGAAATTAGAATATATTTTTACCATTTTATCCAATGGTGGTCATTGGAATCAATTTCACTTTGAAATTAGACTTAAACTGGTGTCAATCTTTTGATACTTATTGTTTTGTAAAAACACGCTATTTGCTCTGGAAGCGGGAATTAATTATTAAATTAATTAATGTGACTTATATGATTTTAATTTTGTAAAATAGACTTCATTTTTGAATTCGGAATATCAAATATAGCTTAGGGTGAATTTTTGGTAATTTTCTGAAAAACTTCAATTTTTGATGAATAATGAAACCACTAAGTGGTAATCAAGAAAACTGATTTTTCAGTTAAATAAAAGTTTACCACTAATGTGTATTGAATTTTGAAAATCTGACATACATAGTTGTCATTAAGAAGTAAAATGTGGTTCAATGAGATTAAAATAATTTTTTGGTGAATAGTAACTTATTAAGTTTTTAATCGCGATTAGTGGTAATTAGTGTAGTTTAAGGTATAAATAATGCTTTAATGATATGAAATGACTTAGACACATGTCTCAACCTTATTGGTTGTGTCATGGCCGACCAAGACAAGCCATGGGTCAACTTGGGGACCCCATGGGGACATTTTGGTTGGGAAATGACATAAATAACTTTTTATTTAATGTAAAGGTAAAAATGACACAAACATAATACGTTTTACGAAAACAATTTTTACATGGGGTTATAAAGATCAGACATTTGATTATAAATAGTCATTGGAAAGATAAAAATATTTCCTACATCATAGTATTTTTTATGATTTTTAGACATTAAATAAATTAAATTATTTATGACATAATAATGATGCAGCGATGACATCATTATTTGACGATTTAAATAAAATGGAAAGATAATGTAAACTCTATGAACTACACATGGCCAAAACCATTTGGATGAGTGGATTTCTAACCCTTATCACCTTATCCACGAATTATATCAATGTGGGACCTTTTGAAACCGAAACACATTTTCAAATAAAGTAATATTTCTTTACTTTCCAAAAGTGCCCCTCCTCTCCTCTTATAAAAGGCCCCCACCCCTACCTCATTTCACACACTCCTAAAGCCTTTGGCTCGGCCAAACCCTGCCCATTTACTCTCTCCACATCTCTCTCCTCATCCTAGAGGATTCCCTTTGGGCATAATCCTTTCAAAGGAAGCCTTTAGGCTCAAATCAAAAGGAGTTACACTTTTAAAGGTAATTCATTCTCTCTTGTTCATTTGTTTTATTTTGCTTCTCCAACCCTCTAAACTCTTTTTATTTACTCCTTTTGTAACAAAAACAGTATATTCAATATACTAGGATGTTGTTATAAGATTTATTTGAGATACACTCTCACACAACTACATCAAATGGTTAAAGAACATACGGTTTCCGTGGATGGCGAAATTCTGCCTCCCGAAACGATGATTGTTCAATACTCATTTAACACCTTCAAAGGTGGTCATTATGATGTCACTATTTTTATATATGATATATAATATGTTTATGTTTTCCTTAAGCTTCAGTTTTTTTCATTTTGGGCATACCTTTATGGTTTCCATTATCGGTAAACACGATATCTTCATTTTAGGAAGTGCGGACTACCGCCCCCTCAAAGTGATTGGATTCGTTAAATACCATATGTGGGACATATAAAGGATGGAACTATGATATTATATATGATATTATACTGGAATTATAATATACCTTTATATCATTATGATTCCATTCTATAAAATACGAAATAGAAATGAAAGTAGCGTTCATGCGTACGTACGGCTTACCGTCTCCATGAACGGTGCATTTCATTTATTACCTCTAAATGCTTATGTAATATTATAAATGAATGTATGTACTGGATATATATGACATATATGATATCTACATCATGAATACCATTCTGGATATAATTAATACATGAACAACATGTAACTATAAAGGGCTTATTTTTGACTCAAGTACTAATGATCGTTAAAACGACTGTTATTAACTTAAATAATTACATAGTGTTCATGACATGGTAATAAGTGATATAAAAGGAATAATGTACTTGAAAAAGGTTCTTAAGCAAGTAGAAATTAACTAAGGTTTATTATTCAGGACATTAAATAACGATCGAGTCAAGTCGGACCCGAGGTATGGGACATCGTCTCAATCTCCTTTCATTGAGGCATAGTTTATTTTATACACAACTTTCTTTTATACGGTGTATAAACCCCTTTGACTTTTAAGTTTATTCAAAAGGAATCTTTTTTATACGAAGCGTTTACTAAACGACAAAAGGGAATGTTTTTGTCGTACGTATGCGGCGACAACGACTTCTCCGCCGTCGTGACCGTTATTTGAGTTTCGGATTCCTCTACAAGCCATACCTTTTTTTTAAACGAAAAAAATACCATGTTTTACTTTGGTATTGAAAATGGTTTTCATAATGTTTTTTTTATATCAATGTGTTTTATTGATATCTTGTGATTGAAATGTGGAAATGTTATGTTTCCTTTATGCATGTTGTATGTGATACGATTATGTTATTGTTCTTGGGCATTATTATGAAGATGGGTGGTTCCATGATAAACTAAGGGCGGGTGAGCCCGATATAGCTCTCCAATGCATTGGGTAATGCGAAGGAGTGAAACCTTAAGGTTTCTCCGAAGAGATTTTAGGGAATATACTATGATGGGTATTCCAAATGTAACCAAGAGGGTTACTCCCTACGTAAGAATGTTATGAATGCCTCAAGTTACCTTTATGTCTTATGATTTCTATGATTTATTCGTGATTTTATGAGGTATGTTAAAGTGCCTATGTTTTATGGGTAAATTATGATTTCATTCTTATGTATATATGAACTCATGTTTCCTTTCCATGTTTTTCTTATAACCCATACTGAGTTTTTATGCTCATCCCAAGTTTTTGAAATGTTTTTCACAGGTCAAGGGAAAGGTACATGATAAGTTGATAGATTCAAGGATGTGTCAAGAAATAATCCATGTTTTATTTTAAATGTGTTTCCTTTGATGGGAATGAAGAATATTATCTTTATGTAACCACTTTGTTTATATTTGGAATATAATGCAAGTTTTATGATCTAATTCTCTAAAACTCTAAACCCGAAAAGATCCTCAATGTGTAATCTTGTAATAACTCAAGATTAAGTAAGGTTTAAGGCTGGGGCCTTATAATATTTGAAGTTAATGTTCTTGAGGATAGAACATATTGTTGGATTTAATCTATAAAAACATTTCATGTGTGAGAAAAATTCCTCTTAAAAAGGATGAAATAAATCAATGATATGGCATCTCAGTATATGGGGAACTCTTCCATCATTAATATATAAGGGAAGGGTGTGGTTGATCTCAATTTAACCTCAAGAAATATCCTTAAATTAAATAATTTATTGTATGTGCATAAAGTTTATCAGACATTATTTTTAGTGATCTTGTTAAAATATAATGGGTTCAATATTTTATTTGAGGTATATAACTTTTTTCTTTCCAAGGGTGTGATCTTTGTTGGAGAGGGTCACTTATATGATAGTTTATTCCAACTAAATAAAAAATGTGTTTCTTCTTACTTTATAAAATATTTTGATTTATGTAATAATATTTGAGTCATATTAACTATAATAAAATGAATTACATGTCAAAAATGAAATTATTACCTAGCATGGGAATAATTGATCATAAATGAGACTTTCATGAAAAATAAAATAGTTAAGAAATAAATTTCAAATATAGAAAGGTAAATTAATTGTTTCCTTTTAATATGTATTGATTTATGTGACTTTCATTATACATCCACCACAGGTGATAAAATGTTATTTATAACATTTCTTAATTAATATTCTAGATGGAGGGAGTGTCTTGAGTCCCTTACACCCAATCATCCTCAGTGCCAAATCTACAGTCCATCTGAATTCTGGGTTTGTGGGGAATAAAATCGGTCTAGAGAAAAAAGCAGGTAAGGGGGAGTCTCTATGTAAGAAGAGTACCCTCAATGAGGGTACATAGATAACGTTAGGAAACCATTTTGATGGTTTGGAAGTTCAAGAACATCCTTTGTATGAAGAGGAGGATTCTTAAGGTGAGAATAGCTTTATTCACCCTTCAATGGATAGCATGGATCGATTTCAAGTGAAAGGTCCTCATAGAATTAGAAGGAAGAAAGGAAAAAAGGCTCTCGAGACCTAAGGGAATGTATTGTGGTTTAGGGGGAAAACCAAAGGGATGCAAGGATTACTCCCACTTTCAAAAACAAATGGATACCAGGTCAACCAAGAAGCGTAGGAACAAGGAAATCGCAGCTCTACAGAAGGGGGAAAGTGAAGAATCAAGAATTAATACTAGAATTAGGGATGAAGATAATGGGGAGTGTTTGAAGCTTATCATCACTACAATGAATAAATTCTTGAACAAGAAGTATGACCCAATGTATCAGAAGAGGAGATAAAAAGATTTTATGAATGAAGGTTTAAAGTTGATTCTAATGAGGAGAAAGAAATGTGGTTAGATAAACAAGATCGAATAGTCACCCTGAGATTTAATCAGAGTAAAATAAACTCAAAGGAATTTATTCATACTATAGAATAGATGATTACTCCCTTTGAAGAGCTTATCAAAGAGGATCCAATTACCCAGGTTAGTACACTGCACTGGGAACTATATTTAGTAGTTATGTCTATTAATATTAGTCTTGTGTTTAATCAGTTTGTGAGCTCCTTTAGCACGCAGTGATGTTTCGTTGTGAACATCGGTTTTACCATTTTTATTTAAAATGACATATAATAAAAAATTTAAATTTGGATGGACATATAGTTATCCAAACTGATTAAAATTTTTATAATATTTTCCCTAATAACAATTTTTGGTAATTTTTTTATATGTTTATGGCATGCTAATAATTGGAACTAATATAAATTAAGTAAATATGGTTGTGTCTATTTTTTCTAGAAACATAGATATAAAAAACATGATTAAAGGTAATTTCATTTTGGGAATCCAAAATTTTATGAATAAGAATTTTAGTTTTATTTATCAATATCCTTATATTGAAAATGTTTTAAAGTGGTTTTAACAATTTTATTGTTCATCAGTTTCTACCCAATATGATTCTATGAGTAGGATGATACCAAATCATGGTGTGGTAGTTTTTAAACTAGAATATGCAATGGTTATTGGGTGTATTATGTATTCCATGACAAGAAAAAGACCTAATATTACATATGATTTTGGATATTTTAACTGGTATACATGTAATTCGAGTTATACACAATGATATGTGATTAAAAGGGTACCCAAACGCCTTAATGGTACAACAGATTATTATATATTTTATAGTGTAAATAGAAGGATGTTTGGAAAATTTTCCAATTATTAATAGATTAATTATATGGATGATCACTCATCTAGTAGTGGTTGGTATTTTAAAAAAAGAGGTGTATTGATCTCATGGAGATCAAAGAAAAAAATGTATAATAAACCCCATAATGGATTTTTGAGTTTATTTCTTTATAAGATAATAAAAAAGAATCAAAATAGATTAGATCTATTTTATCAAATATTAAATTATTCCCTATACTAATATCTCAAATTTTTATACATTGTGATAATTAAGAAATGTCGGTTTTAGTATACAAAAATACTTATAATGGAAAATTGAAAAAATTGGTCTCAGACATAGCTATGTGAGGCATTTGATACAAGATGGTATCATAGCTTTGGGCTTGAATATACTGATCTAGAATTTGGTGGATCTACCAAAAAATGTAATTTTATGGGATTTTATCTTCAAAACTTCCTTAAGGATGGGTTTAATGTCCTTGATAAAAATTCACCAATTAGGGGACTACAACTTGATATGTCAAAACCTCAAATGTATAATTTCAATATAGAAAATAATATCATGTGGGTGATGGAAACACCAAAGTTATATTAAATCCCATGAAAATGATGTCTTTTACCCATAGGAAAAGGATGGTTAGATTAAAAATTCTAATGAACCATGAATATTAAACAAGTTTGGATACATGGGAACATTTTTTGGTTCACCTATGTTAATGTAGAAGTGGGGATACTCTAAAAAGCTTATAAATTTGGATCTCAAATATTTATGATAGGATAAGTGATACATTTCCATAATGGTGTAAAGGATTATATAAAGGAATAATGAATTTGAATGTAATTGTGTAGGAAAAAATTAATTTGATAACAATAGTTACATATTCAGGGTAGTGTCCACCTATTTTTTTATTTAGATGTGATTTATCTCTATAATATAAAGGTTTAAATTTATACATACATTTATTTATGAAATTTATTTCAAATATAGTATGATCATTGATTTTAATAACGTTTTTTTTAATATTTTAAAATGATGGGGGTTATAGAATTTTTATGTGTTTAAAAAACAAATTACTTTTATTCTTGGTTTTTAAAAAGGGAGTTTTTATTTGATTCCCACATTGGAATGTGGGTTAGAGTGGGATGTACTTGATTAGAAGAAGAAAATAATTATTATTCAAAAATGATAGAGGGGATAATCATGTGGTAGATGGTTAATCATGATTTCTACATGCATGATAACATGTAATGTGGTGCTTTTATGGTGATGTTTTTATGTGACATCGATTCTAGGGGTGTGGGGTTGGCTATATTTTTTCAACAAATTGGTTGGTAACACATGTTCAACCCACATAATAAATGGGTATGTTTAGTGTGTTGATTCATTTCACTAAACCAGTATGTTCTAGATAATTTATTAGATCATGCATGATCTAACAAACATGTTCATTCACAAGTGTATACGGTCTGGTCCACTTATTCAATTGGGTGTGATCAGATAGTAATGATTATTCTAGATAAGATATTTCATTTAGAAAAGGTTTCTAACCAATTTAATGTGGTAGGATATCTTATCCAGTAGTGTTCTATAATGCCTATAAATTGGAGTCTTCATTGAATGAATAAAAACAAACCAATTCAATTATCAAAGACTCAAATCACTCCCAATTAGTGAAATTCCTATAAACTTTTCAATAATAATATATCTATATTTGTTGGGGTGAAACAACAAAAACCTTTTATGACTCTCTTGATTTTAAATCCTCTTCCGGGGATACTCTCCAATGAGTACAATTTTAGAGTATTGGTACACTATTATATCCTATAGAGGATTCATTTAAACTCGTTATACAACCCATTTAGTGGAGAAACTCAGTAGAACTAATTTCAAAAGGTGGAAAAGGTGGATTCACTTACATCAGAAAAATCACAAAGTATTGTATGTGAACATAACTCTAAATCCACACACATCTAAAGATTAGAAACTCATAGTTTCTCATATAGTGGGTAAATGGGAGAATAATAAAATCTTGTGTCAAGGATATATACTCAACTCCTTAACTAGTGATCTCTTCAAAATTGACCAATAACTTGTGACTGCAATGGAGATTTGGGATAATTTGGAGAAAAAAACTATCTAGGATGTGGTGAGAAATAAATTAATATTATGTAAGTTCATTTCATAAAAAATGGTAGATAATGGATCTATCATAAACCGGTTCTATGAAATAGAACATATCTTACAACATGTTAAGAAAAAAATATGAACATATATGATGCCATCATTGTCACATCCATTGCTGATAAAATCTCCCCTTCTTGAAATAATGCTAATAATTCTCTAAAACATGAGAATTAATATATTTCACTCAATTAGTTACTCAAAAACCTAAAAAATGAAGATGAATATAAAAATTATGAGAAGAAAAACAAACTTAAGGAAGATTAATCTATAGTCCTCATCATAGAGGGAGTGGGTTTATTCAGGTCCTTAATGAGAGAAAAAATCCAAAGTATCATTCAAAAGGAAAATATTGATTCAAGAAGAAGAAAAAATAATGTAACTTAAATGTAAATTCATGAAACATCAAACCTAATTTTCATCTCTCTAAGAAGAAATATGGAAACAATAGTTTAAATGGGCACTTCGAAGCCATTATTTTCTAAGATAATGTGATTGGGGATAGCTATTCTCATGGGATTGAATTTGGAGCTACACGACACAAGTTTAATAAAAAATATCTCATTAAGAGGATGTAATCAATCTCATATGGTTTGTCTTGTAAAATGGGTAACTTTTCAAGAAAAAATGTACAATATAATAGAGTATTTTATCTCACATTTACCTTAGGAATGATCCTTACTATAAATGACGTCTTCTAAGTGTATGTTGTTCGAATAATTTTTCTGGATCTTTTAGAACAAGCATGTTTTCAATCTGATATTTTAGGTAACAAAATTTATTTTTTCTAAGGCTGGGATATTTAATTGAAAGTTTACTTTTATAATGTTTTATTCAAATTAAATACAATTTTTTCTATATTCATACTAGAGACTTTTTATTTATAGAATAATCATTTGGGTCATATTAACTATAAAAAAGTGATAACATTTCAAAAATATAATTATTAACTATAATGGATATAAATGATCATAAATGTGTGACCTTCATTCAAAATAAAGCAGTTAAGAAAAAATTTCCAAACATATAAAGGTAAAGTAATTCATTAGAGTTAATTAATAGTGATGTATGTGACTTGCATAATGCACCCACCATATATTAAAACATACTTTCTCAATTTTATTTATGATTAATCTATATTTTTCCATGTCTATATTTTACATGATAAATATGAGGATATAAATAAATTTAATATCTATAAAGATAAGGATGAAAACCAATTTGGGATAATAATTAAATGTCTCAAGTCCATCATGGTAGTAGAATATTATAGTCCTTTATTTTTTGTATCTCCAGGGATCATACATTAGGAAAAAGCTCCCTATACACCTCAATAGAATAGTGTAACTAAAAGAAAATTAGAACATTAATAGAAATCATTAATTTCATGATTAACATCAATGTTTTATCAACGGTATTTTGGGGAGATGAATTAAAAATAGAATTTCATATCCTAAAAAAGGTTCCCATAAAATTAAAATCTATGAATTCATATTAATTGTGAAAGAATATAAAACCAAACCTTAATTATTTAAAAATATGGGGTTATCAAGAAATTGTATGGGTTCCTGAACCTAAAAGGGTAAACTATTGTAATTGTGGGTTCCCTAGACCCAACTAAATATTACTTTTTAAGTAAAATTTCATGTATATAGTGATATATTCATGATATACACATACCATTATATTGTATATATTTATGTATCCACTATTTATATGGTAATATACATAGATTAATTATCATATAAAAAGGATTTAGAATATCTCAAGTTATTATTAATACCTCAAGATATTATGACATTAATCTTAAAAACAAGTTATATGGTCTGGATAAATCATACTGACTGAAAATAGATGATGTCTGACTATCATATGTTTGGGGATAATAATAATTGAGGCTTATTCTCATGAATTTTTCACGTGGTGGTCTCTGGTAGGTGAGATCATGAGGACATTCCCTCTAATTCGAACACAACATGTTTGGGATTCATTGGTTTTTCCTATCCACAAACATGTGTATTGGTCTCGTGATTTGAGATCATTATCAATGAGTTCCATTTGATTGTTTATTGTGATCAAATACAAATAAAATGATAATTAAATCATGTAAAGGTAGACTGTGTTAGGTGAATCATTTTTGTTATGGAATAGGTTAAATGGTTAAGATAGAATTTTTCACTTTTGAATTGAGGAAGTAATATCTTGGCCCTGGTTTATCAGGATGGTAGTACCTTAATAAATCTTTTCCCAAGGTATTTGAAGTTAAATATTTCTAGTTAGACTAAAAAACAATAAATAAATAATGTAAGATGAAAGAACTATGGGTCTTTCTTTATGATATATTTAACCACAAATAGATTATATTACAAAGTACGTGTTCGTAGGTTTTTTTTGTTTCTATGAAAATTCCTTATCGCTTTAGGGTTTTTGATGGGTTGTTAGACTTTTCTCTTTGTCTATAAATTCTATTCACTACTAATGAGATAATTTCCTATAAGGTCACACACAATTTCATATTCAAGATTCTTTCATGTTCATGTTAATAGGTAAATTTGATATAGTGGGCCCCACCACAATGTCCGAGATTTGTCAAAGTATTGAAGATCACTGGAAAATAAATAAATTCAATATTATTAAAGTGTAAACTAATTGTGGTTAATTTATTTGTTAAAAGTATTCAAAAGGTATTTAGTAAGTATAATAAAAATATTATATGAACAAATATTATTTTAATATTCCATGATCATTTAATATTAGTGAGAATTATGAGTCAAGTTAATGACTTGGGTTTTATCATGTAATATATTTAATATATAATACAAATATCTGATCATTATAATTAATATTTATGATATTTTTCATTCATCATAATTATTTATTTTTTAATTATTTAGTGGGTGTCAAATATATGGAAGCCAGAGAACCCTAACTGGGTATTTGGACATCCACTATATAAGTGAAGGAGATTCTCATTACATGTGATTTTCATTTATATGGATTGAGAACCTCTCTATCTTCCCTCTTCCTTGATAGATAAATTCCCTCCTAAGATATCGATCCAAGACTCCTTCGATTGATCAAAGGTATGAGATAATAGTGATCGTCGCAATGTCGAAGAGATCGTTAGAGTTCTGCACTAGCACCAAAAATTTGTTGAACGACATGTGTGCGGATTCATGGACCATTTTTGGTTCATCTAGAGGTGTTAGACTTCTAATGAATATAGAAATAGTCTCTAGTAATGAGATTCATTCAAACACTCTCTGATTCGTAAGGAGGTATGCATTCAATTTATTTTCTTCTCTTTTTAATTCATGTGTGATCCTCGGATTGTACCAAGGCTCAAATCGTCGAACACGACAAGTTCTATCACTCCAGTGATAAAAAAATTAAATCCTTGGTCCACCAACTTTTTCTACTACACCAATACATTAAATTGGTATCAAATAGATAATGTGAATTTTATGATCCTTAAAAATTAATTTTTATTAAATTAGGTAATGGGTTTAAATTCGATCTCAAAGAAGTAGACCACATATTGATTTTATTTTGAATAGGAAAGTTATGGATATCTGAAATTATTAATATGGATCAAATGCGGTTTATGGGTATTAATTTCAAAGAACATATATATATATATATATTAATAATTTCCTGACTCGATTCAATATATCGATTCTAGTTAGCTCAAAATATTCTAGTTATACACCATGGTCGGAATAGTGTTTTCCACTTAAATATTATTCAACCGGTATTGTGGATATTTTATTATAATAAATAGATGTTTAAATAGTGACTTAAAATATTTGAAAAAGTTAGGTGGTCTCAATCAAAGTAAGACAAAATAAATAAACAAAAAAGAGGATTCAAGGACGGTGGTAGGATTTTAACAGAAGTTAAAGTTTTAAAATGGAAAAGTTTCTTCCCGTGGAAGAAATATTGGTCCTATCTGTATCTCACAGTAATGGGTCGACCTCCCAGCTGGTCGCTCGAACATAAGGAATCCATTTTTCATCTCCCGGGTTAGATCTAGTTATGCCCATGCTCCACTACTACCACCTAGTTTTGAGGACTCCACCGCAACTCCCTCTATTAAGGGTACCAAGACTCCACATACTAGGAGCCGCCACCCACAGTTTCCACAACCTCTCAATCTAGATCTATCTAGTTGATGCTCTAACCAGTATACCATCCTAGATTCCCTACCTTGACATTGTGGAGTTGTTGTCCAACCTCTCTTCTGAGAGGCTAGCCACCTTAGCACACCGGCAATGCACCTGCCTGGACCGACCCTGGTTGAGCAACCCTCTTTCATCCAAAATACAGCATGTATCACTCTGATGTCTGGAACACCCTCCTTACTGGGCCACATAAACTCATGACTACCCTCCAATGTAATGACAACCATTAATTGCTGCTACTGGTTAGACCCCCCCACCCCCCTCCCACCGTCCTGCTCGATCGAATGTCGCTGCTGAATTGCACCACAACAAAATTCATTCTCTTACCTAGGCAACTCGTTATCTATTGATAGAGCAAGACCCTTTCAGTGGGACCCAAGTGACTCAACCCATCACAAAATGGGCATGTCATCCTAGCACAGATCACCCCTACATGGGGTGTACTCCACCCAGAACGGGCATCTTCAGGGTTGTCCGGACTCGTAGTGGGTCATGGTGGAGATTTTTTATATGAGTTTTTTTTAAATAAAAAAACGGATAAGGTTATTTTAAAAAAAATACGTTATAAAGGCGGCATCGGTGATGCCGACTTTGCTCCCCCGTGTCGCTTTGTCCCGGATCGATGACATGACAAAGGCATTCGGGGGGATGTCGCATTTTTCCTCTACGTAAGGCCAAAGGATGAATTTGAGCTCCCTATAAAAGGTCACCCCCCTCCTCACTTGATCTTTTCCTTCAACTCTCCTAAATTCTCTCTATCTCTCTCTAAAAAAATCATTTTTTTGATGCTTTTTATGAAAATTCATTTAGAGGTATGATTATTTATTTAATTTAATGTTTTTATTTATTTAATTTATTTTTATTTAGTATTAAATATTTCATTTTTTAAGTAGTTTAGGTAGTTATTAATATTTGGTTTTTTAGTTTCTGTAATTAGTTATATATAGTTTGAAATAATTATTGTTAGTAGTATATATTAAGTGTAGATTAAATTAGGATTAAGTGTTTTGAAATTTTGGTAGCTTAAAGATTATGTGGTTATCTAAGCAATTATATTATTTTCTAGATACAAAAAAGTGGATGTGGCTCTGGCACAGATGTATAATGGAGTAAAACACGAAAACGCCACTTTGAGCTAGACTCGAATGGGAACTGGTGCATGATAATGGGCCTTGCTGCATCCCGGTTTGACACTCCCATGGGATATGCTTAAGATGATTAATATTTTCTTAATAAACTACTAAAATATCTAATAAAAGAAAAATCAAATCAATATATTTATCAATGATAAAATGATAAATATGATGTTATGGAATGAAATAAGGACAAAAACATTAACGAATTAAAGTTATTATTAGTTAATTATAATTTACTAATGAGTATAATATGATTAACGATTAAAGAATAAATAATTAAATATTAACTTAATAATGATTAAATAGTGATTAAAGAATTATTGATTAGTTAAAAACAATATAGGGAAAATGATTTTAAAATGACAATTACAATTATTTAAAATTAAATGGAGAAGAAAATGTTTTAAAATGTAAAGATTATACAGTTTAGAAATAATAGTTTTTATTAGACATAATTAATTATAGAATAATTAATAAATAACATAGGATTAAAACATAGATCCATATAATGATTAGCTAATGATACCGATGAACATATAAAGTGAAATGAATAAGAACAAACACATTAAATAAAAAGTCTCCCTAAAATTACAATATAATAAATATCATATGGTCAAACATCAGTAGAATATTTTAGGGTATAGAAAGGAGCCCTAAAATTACATTCTAATAAATATCATGTTGTCAAACATCATTGTTAATATTTGTTACAATATCATAATTTTTATGAAAGAAAAAATTTTGATGCAGAGAGTCATGTTTGCCTATGTGTACTGCTATGGGGAGGTTATTCAAACTGAGCAAGGAGATTCATATAGTACACAACCAGTTACAGTGGTTAGTATAGTTGATTGTGTAACAATAAGTGACCTTCAAGGGAGAATCTGTGCTTCCTTAAATCTGGGACCCAATCAAGAGATCATGTCTATGAGCTATAGACATTTTCAATTTCTAAAAACATTGTACATCTAGCTTTTCCAATGGTTGCAGATGCGCAGTGGGTCCAAGAAATTAATTTATTTTCTCAACGATCAGATGGTACCATGATGGATTTATACATTGATGTTTCTACTATACAACCACAATGTCCAGTTGTACGAATATGTAGAATTATAGGAGTGGTTGAAGACAGTCCACCCCATAAAATTGATCCTATTCCAAATGATGTAGCAGAAGAGGACAACCTAGATGATCTCCGGATATACATGTCCATCCGGCTTCCGATGAGAAGTTTCATAATAATGGATCAGATGGTGACAACAATGCTGATGAGGAGGGAGCAATGTAATATAGGGAGGAGGTTTTGAGAAATATATTACTTGTAAATCAACCTCAATCTACAATAAATCATCCACCACTCCTTCAAAATATTTCTAACTAAATTCAAGACCCAATATTTTAGATAATAGAACTTATTTCATAATAGTATTCTTACTTTCAAGAAATAACTTTCTCCTTATTCCTTAAATGAAATCTGAGATAATAGAATTTATTTAATAAATCCAAAAGTAGAAAACTTAACCCATACTGTAATGTAAATGTTATTAACCCAGAAACATGTTTCCTAAACCTTAATATTAAAATTTGAAACCCTAAACCCTCAAACCTAAAACCCAACCCAAAAACAACTTCCCTTTTCCATGGTTTTTGGTTAAATTATGTGTTATATTTTAGTAAACTATTCTATAAAAAAATTATAGTATCATAATGATTTGGATAAGTTATATATAATTAGATAAATTCCAAAAACATCATTACTAATTGACATGGTTTATCTTAATCCAATCTATAAGTAGTTAATCATAAAGCTCCTCCAAAATATGTCTAACCAAATTCATTTGTTTATATACAAATGGATGATACCATACTACTCACTTAGTAGCCTACCCATATTTCACAAGCCATGTTAGATGGTCATCCAAATCGATTGGTCAAGGTGCGTCAAGCGCGCCATTTTCATCACAGGGAGCCTCTACATGCCATTAGACCATACTTGCATCGTGCTGACTTCTATGGACTTGCCGTATCTGATTTCACATTTATATATCATTACCTACTTGTTGCCCTCATTGAGAGATAGAGAACAGAGACACACACAATCCACCTTCCTGAGGGAGAGATGACCATCACCCTCAAGGATGTGGAAGTGCTTCTTGATCTGCCTATCCAGGGGAGACCCATTATTGGACCCACTCATGCAGCTTGGTCAGACCTTGCTCAGCAGTTGTTAGGCGTTGATATTTTTTCTGACTGTAGGGATACAAATAGATCGTCCATATCTATGCCTTGGTTAGAGTCCCATATTACACATTTATCAGATGATGATGATAAGAAGACTGTCATGTGTTACGCCCGTGCATATATCTTACAGCTCATTGGCCAGACCATGTGTACTAATCACTCGGGGATGCACATACATATGATATATCTACCCCTACTAGAGGACTTTGATTGGGCTGGGACATACAGCGAGGGATCTTCCTACTTGGCATACACGTACATATCATTATGCAGGCTATCCCACAGGGACAGTACAAGTCTCATAGGATGTGTCATACTTATTTAGATGTGGGCATGGGAGCGCATCCTAGCATTCCACCCTTACCTTGCTGGTCCACCGATTGATATTGAGGTGCTACATGATGCTCGGTGTGGATTCTAGTATGATAAGTCATTTCAATTGGTTACTACTTCTAATATGAGTTATTGGCTATAATTTATCATTATTTGTCACTATAGTTGATGTATTTTACAGGTGATGTCAGTGAAATAGTTTTGAAGTGGTTTCGAGATAGCATTTAGGCATATATCTGCTACAGCTGGACTGTCTCTTACTTGATCAGGTATGTATATACAATCTATCACTGTCTAACATATTTAATAAAAGAATCAATTTTGGTTTTTAGTTAGGTGTTATTTTGACAAAATCACATGTCATTTCGAATTTCATGGATTCCATAATAGAGTATTATGGACCAAATTTGAGCATACTGAACTATTGGGCTTGAGGATGTTATGGTTGTAGTGCCCCTCATTCACTTCTATATTATTGAGTGGCAGAAGCCTGATAGAGTCATGTGCCAGTTTTTTCCGTACTCATCCGATTCAATTACAATCGAGACAGATAGACTGGCTTCATGGGATGAAGCTGACAGTGAGGCAGGATGATGACTATTCCCAAGTACATGCCAGTTTTATTGAATGTTGGCACAAATGTGAAGGGTTTCGTATTCTGGGTATTCCTATATATCGATTCTCTCTTTTGCAGCAGCTTGACTATGCGCCTTGGTATAGACGGATGCCTATACTGTATCTTACCCAACCCGGCATAGAGATGAAGAGGATGGTAAGCCAATAAATTTAAATTAGTTTGTTTATTGGATTATTTTCTAATTCAATTTGAATCTATTTACAGGGAGGTCACACCAAGCAGCTTGTTCGCATGAGTGCTGAAGAGGAGGAGGGGGTCTCTAGCCGGGAAGCCATCCATGCTACAACACTGGAGGCGAGGGCATCTTTTCGTTCCCTTTCTGGGAGTATCTCTGTGTGTCCATCTCAGAGAGAAGAGGTTCCTTCCCCAGAGGAACATCATGTAGATATTACTGGTGTTGAGGATCCATGACCATGGCGATGTAGACAGCGTTGTGCTGCACGTGAGGCATTACCTATTCCACAGGCAGAGGTCGACCCTCTAGTAGTCCTGGGTCATCTGATTCAGGATGTGCCTCAGGTGGAAAGGGATCCGTATTTCCTGAAAGGATATCTGTATTTCTCACCATATTGGGTTCCAGATCCTTCACAACCTTTGATTCGAAATCCATAGTTATCTTGGGATATAGCTCAATCACAGGCTTGGTTCCCCACTGCGATGGAGGCAAGACCTTCTAACACCCTAGTGGGAGAAATATCTGGATGGCAGTTCAAGATGTAGTTGACAGATCCTCCCACTAAGAAACGGATGGAGGATGCACCAGTCGACGTTCCAGTGCCTGAGGATCATCCTTCTCTAGTTCATCAGAATCCACTGCGCACTCAATGCATACATCCTATTCGCAGACCACCATGTTGAATGGAATCTCCTCACCACAAACATGGGCATTGATGGTACATTATTGTTTACATGTTTTATGTCTAATAAAATCAAAATACAATTATTACTTGTTAGTCAGAGTGGAATCTCAAGATGAGGTGAATTGAGATTCAATTTAAGAAATGTTTAAAATTTTATTCATATTGGTCTTATAGTTTATATTATATAGGCCAACAAAGTCAGGTACTTGAAACATTTTTAAGTTTTATTTAGGTGGATTTGAAAGGTTCTAAATAATTTTTCACCAAGATTTTTTAAGACGTTATTTTTATTTTGGGCTACTAGTTATATGTTTACAAAAAAAATTAAATGTAATTCATATCGGTCTTATAGTTTATATTATATAGGCCAGAAAAGTCACGTACTTGAAACATTTTTACGTTTCAAGTAGGTGGATTTGAAAGGTTATAAATAATTTTTCACCAAGATTTTTTAAGAAGTTATTTTTATTTTGGAATACTAGTTATATTTTTAATAAATGTTTAAAATTTCACTCATATTGGTCATATAGTTTATATTATATAGGCCACCAAAGCCACGTACTTGAAACATTTTTAAGATTCAAGTAGGTGGATTTGAAAGGTTATAAATAATTTTTCACCAAGATTTTCAAAGAAGTTTTTTTTATTTTGAACTACTAGTAATATGTTTAATAAATTTTTAAAATTTTATTCATATCGGTCTTATAGTTTATATTATATATTCCAGCAAAGTCACGTACTTGAAACATTTTTATATTTCAAGTATGTGGATTTGATAGGTTATAAATAAATTTTCACCATGATTTTTTAAGAAGTTATTTTTATTTTTTACTACTAGTTATATGTTTAATAAATGTTTAAAATGTAATTCATATAATTCTTATAGTTTATATTATATAGTCCAACAAAATCACATACTTGAAACATTTTTAAGTTTCAAGTAGGTGGATTTGATAGGTTATAAATAATTTTTCACCAAAATATTTTAAGAAATTATTTTTATTTTCGACTACTTGTTATGTGTTTAAGAAATGTCTAAAATTTCATTCAAATCGGCCTTATAGTTTATATTATATAGGCCAGCAAAGTCAAGTACTTGAAACATTTTTATGTTTCAAGTAGGTGGATATGATAGGTTATAAATAAATTTTCACCAATATTTTTTAAGAAATTATTTTTGTTTTGGACTACTTGTTATATGTTTAAGCAATGTTTAAAATTTCACTCATATTTGTCTTATAATTAATATTATATAGGCCAGAAAAGTCACGTCCTTGAAACATTTTTAAGTTTCAAGTAGGTGGATTTGATAGGTTATAAATAATTTTTCACCAAGATTTTTGAAGAATTTTTTTTTTATTTTGGACTACTTGTTATATGTTTAAGCAATGTTTAAAATTTCATTCATTTTTGTCTTATAATTTATATTATATAGGATAGGAAATTCACGTACTTGAATAAATGAGAAATTATGTTGAAACATTAAGTTTTATTTATATATATATATAACCATAAAAACATAATAATAAAACATTAAAATTTTAAATATATAAAAAATATAAATAAAAAAATATTATTTTAGGGAAATGGAGGCATCGTCGATGCCGCCATTGTGTTTCTGCGGAAAGGCGGAATCTTTGGGGCCACCTTTGCACACAAACACAAAGGTGGCATCAGTGATGATGCCTTTGTAGTGTATTAAAAAAAATTAACCTAATTCATTTTTTAGAATTTTTTTTAAAAAAATGCATATAAAAATACTCGTCAGGGTGGGGTTTTAGAGCCTAGGTAATTATTAATATAATAAAAAATTAATTTTATTAACTTTGGTTGAATATAATAATAATTTTATTATTTAAAAACTAATAATTTTATTTTTTATAAAATTAAATTAATTAATTGATTAATTTAATTTTAAGATAAAAAATTAATTAATTATCTGACTGAATAAAAATTAAATAAATTGTTTTAATTTTAATTCATTTAATTTATTAAATATCCCCCGTACTTTTATTATATTGTAATTTAATTTTTTTCATGCATTTTATTTTACCTTTTGATTGATCTTGATCACTAACCAAATATGTGTATGTCTGTTTTTATTTATTTAAGTCATTATTTAATTGTGTTTGATCAATGTAATTAAATAAGACGATCTACACATCAAGATTTTTTCTCATTAAATATGTATACGGGCATATGTGTCTAATTTTTTAGTCTTTATTTTTTACTCCAGAGAATCCATTTTCTATGTGTGATTATTTTTATACTATGATGAGGATGGTTTAAGACACAGAAAATTCCAAGTCAAGGAAAAATATAGATGATAAGTTGACACACTAGATGGGAGCGAGCTACATCATGAGTTAAGATACAACATAGGTATGATACCCTATGTCGTGATTGGTCCATTAAAGCTTAAATATATCAAACAATATTAGATACTCACGATGAGTCTGGTACATTTATTTCCTTTATACATATATCTATTATTATATGCATTTACTTGACAGTGGGAAATATATAAAATAATAAATTGTAAAATGAATAAAGACACAATGAATGTTTTCCATTAATGTTCAATTGTGAGTGTGACAACATATAATGAACATGTTAATATTAATATGTTACTTTCATTAGAAATATTTAAAACTCTCAAAGAAAAATTAAGTCACAAACACCGTTCATCATTTGAATGTGGACAAAAATGGTTTTTTGGGTTCTCATCTAGAAAATTTGAGGTGCCTCCTTTTACTAAGGCATTCTTATCAAAGTAATGGGTTGACTTAACTAAAAATATCAGAAAATAAGTATTCAAATATAGCTTGTTGCAACATTAGAGGAAAGCATTGAGTAAATCTTGTTTATGATTTTAGAAGCTGGGACTTCATACAACAGATCATGGAGGCACGTGTTAATGTGTTTTTCTAGTCAAAATCCTACCATAAACTCTCCGAGTAGAGGCATGGCCAAAGTTTTATACTATAATAGGGGCTTTAAGGGTCCTTTACACTATAATACTAAAGATACAGAGAAATATGGTTTCAGTTTATAGGATTTATAGTGTTCTATAAAATAGTGGGATACATTTAATTATTTGATTAATTAATCAATAATATCTAAATAAATAATTAATATAAATGTACTAATATGGTAGATTATTTTCTTGTAGAAAATGAAAATTAATAACATAATAAATACTATGACATTTGTTGGAAAAATTCAATGTCATATTCATCACATGTTTCCAAAGAGTACTTCAGGTGCTTTCTCATAATACTATGACATCGTAAATTCAAGGTGTTGGTATCCCCAATACATATTAAGACACATCAAGAATAAAGGGTATAAAATTCTTATAATAGACACATGTATAACACATATAATGGTTATTTCATAATGTTATCATATATGTCTGATGTGAGTTGTGGATGATACATCAAGACATGGATGATTTCACATGTTGTCTCTTCTCTGAGAATATTATAAGGAGAAAGAGAAGCATGGAAATAGGCAATGATTACACTGGATATGTGTAAATTTAAATATGTATCACGATCTTTCAACGAATCCCTTTTTCATATCATTTTCACCCATTTACTCTAGTTTTGTTTAATATTAAAAAATGAATAGTATATATAAAATTCTTTATTACCTTTTGGGTAAGGTTATCCAAGCAATAAGGATGTTAAAGAAATATTAATCCTTAGTTCTTATGGTGAATAAGTTGAAATACAATGTGAGAGATCCAAAGGAAAGTGTAACGCCAAAGGCACCTTCACAATATCCTTCAAGTATAAGAGGTTGGTTATTAAATTGGAGGTTATTTCCTTTATATAGCCTGAAATAACTCTATGGAAGATAAAACACAAGGAACTAAATCAAATAAGCATGTATTTGTTTCTTACCCAGTTATATTCATCAATTACAGGTAATGCTTTTGTTATACTTATTGGGTATTAAAATCAATATTCCTATTAAATATGTGAATTTAAATATAGTAATGGATTAATTATAGAAACATTATAAGAATTTAGGTGTGTTCTCTAAGTGGATGAGAAATTTTGGTTCCAAAGTCAACGTTGAGCAGTACATAACTTCTAGTATGGTATTTACGCTAAGTGGAGCTAAACAAAATACATATTATCAAAATATATACATATTTATTTTGTAAAATAAACCATTAAAAATAATGGTAAAATGAAATTCTTTCAGAATTAGATTATCTAGAGAGGTGTTGAATATTCCAAGGGTAAGTTAGTGGTAAATATACTTCACAATATTAAGTTAAGTGTTTAAGGAATGTGAATGTCAAGTATGAAATAATCATGGTGATGATATGTGATTTTATTCAGGCTAGTATGTCAAATTATATCTTGACCATGCATTCATCGATCAATAAAATATATCATAGAGTAATTCCTAAATTCACTTTACCTTATCCACATCAAAGCTATGATGCTAATAAATAGGATCAATAATGAGTCTTACATGTTAACATTGATCAATAAAATGCAGATTGGAGAAATTACTATACACACATTTCATTATACCTATTAGATACATGAGTTAAGTAAAATATGTATCAATGTTGAGACTAATAATCAATAGAGAAACATCCATTATTTTCTAGAAATTATTCGAAAATAAATAGGTTATCCCATAACAATATGCCAATAATCATGACATGTGCATGCCATATGAGTTATAGTGTGATGGAATTACATATTTTTTAATAACATGTGTTTCAATTAAAAGTGTTTATTAATGATTTAAAAAACTCACATCAAGAAAAACTCACTGTGCATCTAATGTAATTATCCTAACAGTTTCTTAGGATATTACAGAAATCCCTATGATATAAAGTTTATAGTAAAGAGATAGACAATATTCCTATAAAATGGTGCACATATCTATTTAAGATAGTGGGGAAAATATTGAATTGTATTTCATCAATACTAGAGATTCAAAAATAGTTGGCGTAGGAATGAGTTTCACAAGAGGTGTGAAAGAGGAATGTTCTAGAGACACATAGTGTGTATGAAGGATGAAACCATGGTAACGGTTTTATATTCACCACAGCCATAGATATTTTATTCATTGTGAATAATAATTCCTACATGTTGGAAATATATGGTGATTACCTATAATAGACAAGATCAATTAAAATTAAACAATGGATTACATGTATCAATGTACAGGGGGCTTCTAATTTTGAATATTGTAGTGGGTATTCAAGTGAGATTATACATGGATTGTAGAATTGAGGTACCAATAATGATTTATTTATAAAAAAAATTCATTATGCCTAGATCCATTAAAATTATGCTTATCATAGATAATTTCTATGATTGTTGAGCATTCAATTTACAGATCACCCATTGTGGAAGGTTTCTATATGATGCAACCAGAATGGGATTGTGACACCGTTGAATTCCAATAAGGGGTTCAAGTTACTCAAATCCAGTTCAGGATTGAAGTAAACAACAAGATCATATAATGTTCATTTAGAATTCATTGACTTCATGTTTCTTCCAGAGGTTAATGGAAGCTCAATTTATTTCCATGTGAAATATGTATGTTCATATATGGAAAACAACTATTGGAATTACAGTTAGTTAATACTGGAATAAAAGTAACCCTCTTGAGATTAACATAAAGTAGAAACCAAATTTAAATGGAATATGATCTACTTATATAGATTTAATAGTTTCTTAGTCCTAGTAAATAATACATATACTGATAAAGTATTGAATAAATATAATTTGGAATAATTCGAGAGAAAATTGTTACCAATGTAACGTGGAATAAATCGGTCCAATAAGACATGTATGAGACATAGAATGATATTAATATGGTATGTTTAATTATATACACTTTTGTGATGGATAAACCATGTATTCCATGATATATAAAAGAACTGATATTTCCCACATAAACATTATGATAGGAAAATATCACTTGAATCTAGGAGTAATTCATGGGAATCTGTCATAAACATCCAATTTTACATAAAGAAGTACAAAGGGTATATACCTATTATGTGGAGAGGATGGGATACTAGTATGGATGGGACACAAACTAGTCCTTATTTAGATCAATATGATATTATATCTCAGTTAGGATTAGGTAATGAAAAAGACAAGCTCATTTATTCCAATGGTAGCCAAGACTACAAATATTGAGTTTGTTACCGTTTATAAGGAATATAATTAAGCTGTGTAAAACAAAAAAAATTGTTCTAGTTATTGGAATTTCACCTACTATGTTACATTTTATCATTATTATTATTATATTACTAGTACTATCTGTGATGTCATGTTATGGTAGCGGAAATAAGGAATACATTCACGGTTCACTTCTCTTGAGGAGTTTTACTCAATGATATGAGGCTGCACATAGAAAAATATAAATGTAGTGGAGACATGGAATACCCAACAACTAAATACATGAATTAGTAGAAAAATGATCTTAACTATGTGAGTGATAGAATGTATGGTTAGAAAGTTGGATCTAGTATAAGTGGGAGTGTTGTAAAAGTGGGTTCCCTATACCCAATTAAACAATACTTTTCGACTACCATTTCATATATACAGTGAGAGATCCATGATGTACGATTACCATTATAGTGTAGATATTTCTATATACAATATTTAAATAGTAATTTCCATAGATTAATTTTTGTATCAAAAGGTTATATTAGATCCCAGGATATAATGAGAACCTAAAGATACTATGCAATTAATCATAAATTTATTTCTGATGGTATGAATACATCAAACTGGATGCACACAATTGATTTCTAACTATAAGGTTATGGGGGTTCATAAGCATTGATAATTCATCTCATGAAGTTTGCACATGGTGATCTCTAGTAGGTGAGATCATGAGGAAAGACCCACCAAAAGGAAAACCATATGTTTTGGGTGCCATTGGTTATTCTTATCTATGGGAATGTGTATTGGCATCCTGACTTGAGATCATTATTAATGTGCTCATTATATTACATACTTTAATGAAAGGAAAAAATCCATGACAATGAAATTGTGGAAAGGTAGATTATATTTGGTTTTTCATTGGTGGGATGACATTGGTTGAATGATCAAAACAGAATTTATTGCTTCCAAGTTAAGGAAGTAATATCTCAGGAACGGTTGATCAGGATTGTAGTACCTTCTAAAATCCTTCTCCAAGGTAGCTGAAAGTAAATATATCCAGTTCAATAAACAAAAAATAAATACATAAAGAAAAATGACACAAGTATGCATCTAGATTTATGATATATCTAAATACAATGAGATTATATTACGCAGTATATGTCCATAGGTTGGTTGTTGTTGCAATGACTATTCATTATCTATTTATGGGCCTTGATGGGTTTCTAGACTCTACACTTGGTCTATAAATACTATTAAATTTTATTTATATAAGGTCTTAGAGGGTCACACACAGTAGAGTATTCAAGAATCCACCCTATTCTGGTGAACAGGTAAATAGGACATGGTGGGACCCACCATGGGGTCTGAAATTTGTCAAAGAATTTACTATCATAGACAAATAACTAAAATAATTATCATTAGAGCACATAATAAGTGGGTTGAGTTTATTTAATAAAATTATTTTTCAGTTATTTAGTAAATATATGAAAGATATTATACAAAAAATATTATTTTAATATTCTAGGTTCGTTTAGTATTATCAACGGTTACGAGTTGGGTTGATGAATCACGTTTTAGTGGGTAATATATTTATTATATATTACATGTATGTGGTAGAATATAAATAATATTTATTATGTAGTTAGTTCATCATAATTATTTATGTATTACTTATTTAGTGGACATTAAATATACAGGGGTTTGGGAACCCTAACTGGTTATTTGGACATCCACTATAAAAGTGGAAGATAGGTTCATTCCATGTATTGGTCATTCATATAGAATGAGTTCATATCTCTCTTCCTGCTTCCCAAATATATAAAGTCTATCCTGATAAATTGGTCCAAGATTCCTTTGATGTATCAAAGGTATGAGATCATGGAGATCATTGGGACATCAAAGAGATTATCAGAGCTCCGCGCTAGCATCTAGAATTCAATGAACAATGTGTGCATGGATTATTAGAGAATGTTTTGATAATCTAGAGGGGTTTTTCTTTATATCCTTTGAGAAACAGTTTCCAGTGATGAGCTACATTCAAGTGTGCTCTGGTTTGGAAGTAGGTACTTTTCTGATTTGTTTTCTATTATCTATTTAATTCAAACGACCTCTTAGGACCTTACCGGGGATCAGATCAACATATATGTCAAGTTCCATCACTATAGTGATAAACAATGTTAAATCCCCAACCCACCAACTTCTTTTGAGCACCCCATTACCCTCAAAACATTGTGTGAACGTCGTATTAATATCATATTTTTTGGGATATATAGTGTATTAGAAATATTATAGTTTCATGGTTATAGAATCAAATGATTTAGTAGCTGTTAATATAATTATTAAATTAAGATATTATATCTTTCATTATTCTAGGATTACATTTTAACCTAATAAAGTACAAGTAGTGGAATTAATCCTAAGTAAAAGAGTATCTCAAGAAGGTATGATCAAGGAGGTTCATCAAAGTAAACAACCTTGGATCCCCAAGAACAATCGATTTTATTTTTATATGTACTTTTTGGAAGGAACTAAAAACAATAATATCACAAAAAAAATCAGTTTTTATTAATATAAAATTTGATCAAAAAACATTCAATGAATCTATTTCATATTTTAATGTATCATTTATTGGAGTTGGTTCCATATAAATAACATCTATATAATTTATGATAACTTTTATTCATGATTTGGAATATTAATAAACTACTTATTACATCATAATTTTTTTTTCTTCATGAAACTTTTTGTGATAATTTCTAAAGGGTACTTGTCATATAGAAAGTTCATAGCAGTTTCTTGATATCATGAGAACCTATAAGTACTGTGATAGTATTCTTAAATATATGTTATATGATTAGATGATTTAATTTTATTTTACACTAGTGATATAAGTTTTTTAGGGTAGTGGGATTATAATACATTTAGACTTCTTCTCATGAAGTTCATCCTTGGTAATCTCAAGAAAGGATATTATGATAACATGACCTTCTTGTAGGAAATATACATTTATTTGTGCCATTATATGTCCCTATCAATGAATGTGTGTAATGATCATTAAAATTTAAAATTATTACTAATGCATTTCATGTGTTGTTTGCATTGATTTATTATTGAAAACTATGAAAACATAAGACTGTGGTGAGGTAAGATGTATTGGGTTCATCGCGAGTGATATTATATTAATGAATAATGAAATAAATGATTTCTCATTTCCCAATTTATTGGAAGTTTATAACCAAGTCCATTTTATAGAAATAGAAATTCCTAATTAAATCCATGGACATACCAATCTTTTAGCAAGTTCATTTCCAAAAAATTAAAAGAAAGAGACATAGAGAACATAGGTTGATAACACCAGTATGCAACCTATTTGATTAGAGATATCATGATAAAGGGATTATATTACATGGTGAGAATTCGTATATGGTTATTTACATGGTGGAATTTAACTTTTATCTCTATGGGTTCCTTGGTGTGATTCTAGATAGTAACCTTGGTATTTAGGTGTAAAAATCTAATGCTTCTATGAAATATGTCTAGAGGATCACACAATAAGTATATTTCAAGCCTCTGTTAAATTCTATAACAATTTAATATGTTGAAAAAATATTATTCTCATACATGGTTTAATAATTATTCATGTGTGATAGATGGAAAATATTTAGTCACCTAGTTATTCAAGAGAATAAATATGAGTTGAATATTTAATAGATATTTATTTGAAATTTTAGAAACTATAATATTTATTTATTTATTAACAAATAATGTAGTGATATTTATTTATTTAAAATAACTAATCATTATTCAAGATCTAATAAATATTGACAAGGATGCAAGCTGAGTTAATATCCTGAGGAGAAAATACATATTAAATATTTATTTATTTGTTCATTAAAATGGTATTTATTTAATCCATGATTTTAGTGAATATAAATTAAATAATAATATTATTATTATATTTGAAATATATTTTTTGGGGGATTTAGAAATTAATGAGGGACTAATTGAAATTATAATATTTTTATCTCTTGATTTATATAAACATGACTATTCCATTTCAAAACCGAATCATAGTTGTTTATAATAAAATTCTAGACTGAGTTCTATCATGAAATATAGATATTTTATCCTATAATTATTTCAAGAATAGAGTGCGATCATCCTCCACTAGAATCTGAAGAATATAGAGATCAAGAAGATTCCTTCCACCCAAAGTGATTCTTTTGGTGATCATCAATGAATGATGCAAGTATTAGAATCATTTATGCTAGCACGTGGGTATTTCTTAAGTGATGTTTAGTGGTTCGAGGTGTATGTGTGGATCACGATTAGAGGGATTATATACTTGAATTATCTCACTGCAATAAAGGAATGACAAAAAAGTGGTGAATTAATTCATTAATGAAGAAAGAAATTCAAATCAAGGTATTTCTTTATCAAAATAAATTGATTATAAATTTTATGTGATGATCCTACCTTTTTGGTTCTAGCATTCATGTTAATAAATATTTGAATTAAATTCATTATTCATGACATTCTTCATCATGTATATCTTGGATTATTAATATATTATCGAAATATGAGCTTTCTATTTCCCAATAGGTGATTCCACTATTTTCAGAACCTTCTAGTGGTATCAAAGTGGTCAAATAATAATTTATAAATATTTTTATTCATTGATTGATTATACACTTTTATTTTTAATACTTTATTTCTAGTTTATTTATTATTAATCTGAAGTTCAAGTAAAATTATTTCACATGTTAATATGTTTTTTCAAGTTTCTTATGATCCTAAACAGGTTAATAATAGATAAATAATTATTTGAGATTCCATTGGAGAGGTTCATGGGGTTTGTAAAGTCGACATTGTTACCGGAAATGCAATTGAAAAGTAAACACTATGTACCTATGTTTATTTCACCTGGATGTGTCATGGGGTATATGAAACATTGAGCAATAAATGACACATTGTATACATTAAATGTATTAAATAACTCATGTGTTGACTTGGTAATACCAGCACATGGTTTATAGGATTTAATGGTGCATATTTAGTGTACACATTGTGTTGTATACACTATTTTAGAATGAAATTTTCATAAATCATGTGGTTAAAAATGCACCACGAATTCCATGTGATTGGAAACTACAACATTAATATAGTACACATCATGTAAATAGAATACATGTAATGTAACTCATTAATTCACATGTCTGAATAAAATGTTGATTCTATAGGAAAGGTTCATGTACACATGAAAAATAGAATACACTTTGTGTAGTTCATTAGTACATGTCATGTTCCCAGGCCAATATACATGTTGAGTCCCTAAGCATCTATTTAAGATACATAGAAATCAATATACACATAATGTAGCTCATTAGTAAACATCATATAGTCACATAGTAATTAATAGAATTAAAATACATAAATAATAATTAATTTCAACATTAAAAATGGAATTACTTGGTTATCAGGTATTGTATTGACTGTGTAACAATTTTTTAAAGTATTAAAATACTTAATTAATCCCATGAAATTATCTATAAATGTTTATGGAGTAGTTTATTTACCATAATTCATCAAATGATGGGTGTCTCTAAGACTCTTTATATGGAAATTAATATAAAGTAATTAATTAAATTAATTAGAGTGGGTTTATCATAATAGTATAGTATAAATTGAAATAGATTATAATATCTTGGGTTTTTGAGTGGATGGAAATTCTCAACCATTTTGAATGTTTGTGTTTGGTGAGTGGGCCAACATTATTTTAGGGATTTAGAATGGAATTTTGAGATTTTTTTTGACCTAAGGCCTCATATTTAGATGGTTTTTATAGATCATAAAGTAAATCATGGGTTCGTATGTGTTTCGAGAGAATCAGGCACCAAAACCCCAATTTTTATAAGGTTCATATAGCGGCACAATGTTGGATTTAGCCATACGGCCTCCAAGAAAAAACTGTGTGGGGGACTTTAGCCCTTATAAAAGGGTGAAGATGGATTGTGCACGGTTTACCAAACAATACGGTCTATCCCATACAGTTAGTTTTAAATAAGTACTAGGTGCACATGTTTGGAACACATTTTTTCCAAATAATTCGGCCAAATCGTGCAACCTATTTTAAAGTTGCGACCCTTTGTACAGAGGGTGTGCACATTTAGCAAATGGTTATCCAATTCTTGTGATTTGACCATGTGCCTCTTTAAAAATTGTAAAATTAAAATTTTAACATCCCCTCTATTTATACTTTGATCCTCCTTTATCCTCTATTTCACACATATAGTAGTAGGGGATCTCTCATTCTCCTCTTCCTACTGTATTTGGCCTCTTATTCTCATCTAAGATCCAATTTGAACATCGTTAGGTGCATTGAAAGTGTAGCGGTATGGCCTTAAATCCATTAGTTTGTTTCCTTCAATTATCTTTTCATAAGGCATGTTAAATCTATGCCATATCGTTTCCCTATTTTCAGGGAATATATCTAAAATCCCAATTTATCCTACTTCAGATAGAGTTAGAGGTCGATATTTGATAAGTGATCACCCATGAGTATAGAGTAGGAGGTTCCCGATGTTATCCTTATTTTTTTGAATTTCTCAGTGTGTGTTCTAAAATAATCATGTTGGTTTATCCAAGTGAGACCCCTAATTAATTAATTACTGCTTTTAAATTGATTAAATGATGTTATGGGGAATTGTTCAGTTTTCCTTAGTTTATATAAATCATGTTATACTAGTTTAGGTGAATTTAACCAACATGTAAGGTTATGATAGTTGACTTATTTTAAATAAATTAAATGATATATAAATTCATTGGTTCATTGGGATCATGAAAGGAATTTCCTGAGGCTTGAAGTGATGTTTATCATCGGGACTAACATGACATGGTCATCAGATTGGGGAGGGACCGAGATACATGGGGTGATGATGATCACCAAGTTGAGGTGACCTGGTCATTAGGGTTAAAGGTGATTAGGTACTCGGGAGAAGGTCATAGATCTTAGGACATGGGATTGTGTTGACCATCAACATTAACAATGTGGTTTTGGGGGAATAAGGTTTTTGATGTTTTGGATTAGGTATTTTGGTGATTTCCACTCACTGTTGTTGGTCGACATACCATTGGAGTCATGTACACAAAGTTAAGACTCATTTGAGGTGGTATTGCCCACAAATTGTAGGTGGAGGCCTCTGTAGATATTTCATCTAAGGTGATGTTGTTGAAAATCAGTTATTTTGGAGATTCTCACCGTAGAAATCCATGATTGATAGTGAATGACCATTAGGAGATTGTGTTGGGGCCATTGGATGGGGGATGAGGCTCACCATTATATTTGAGTACATGTTCCAAGATTATTGGAGGTTGTACATCATCTTACCTCAAGAGGTTAGTTGTTGAGATGAAAATGATTTATTTATTAGAGGATATATATCATTATGCCTTAGGACGTCAGGATATTTATCCATTGGTTAATTTATGAGTGGAGTTATGAGAGACCTATAACTTATTTTTGGACATGCCATTTGGATTCTAGATACTTTATTAGATACATAGTAGTTTTCAGAGGGAATGAGGTGTCAATGTTATTTTTATGAGAGGTTCTCAAGGGCTCTCCAGGTTTGATATACGTCAGTGGATGCCTGGGAATTAATCCATGGGTCCTATTCAATAAATATATATATATATATATACATTTATTGTATTCCATATATATATTTGGTGGAAAGTATTTAGATATATTCTGGGATTGGATAAAGTAGGTAATGATCACTTGTGGTTGTTGAGTAGAAGTGGAGCAGGTTAAATATTAAATGCGTGGGTGCATTTCATTTTTATGTTTTCTTTACATACACACTGTATAATTATTGATGTAAGACATAAAAATGTTTTTGGTGGCCTAATAAGTTGATATTCACACCATACACTAGCCCCTTGATATGCATGTAGGCTTTATTTCCTTGAGATCAAGTAAGGGATCAGGATTGAGAGTTGGACGTAAGTGATCAGATTGTATCTTTGCATGGAAAGGATGGCAGTGGGTCTAGTGGTTCCTTTGCATTGGGATGGACCATCTTTTTTATATTTTTCATTATTTATATATATATAATTATATGGTATTCCATGGGTGACCCTTATTGTCTATTGTTTTGTATGACCAGTTATGACATATTCGTTATCTAAAAATGGTATTATTCCTTTGGGTTTTTTTACTACTGCTACTATTTATTTTTCTTCCACTGAGTTTGTTTGATGAATCTATTATTTATGGTCATTCTTCCACTATTTCATATATATATATATATATCATTATTATTATCACCACCATATGGTATATTCTCTCCACAATCACCTAATCAGGCACTCTCTTCTAGTTGGTAGCCTTTTACATATGGGGAGGCATGTCTAAGGCCTAGTGAACAACCAGTTTGAAGCAATGTTGAGTGGAAGACATATTTAGGATACTAAAAATGGTTTCATAGGAGTTTTTTATCCTTTTTCAACTTATTATTTAGGATATGGTAGACTAGAGACTAGAATGGAGTCCTGGGTATAGAGATCATGTCTGTGTGCCTACACCCCTATGCATGTGGTAAAGACCAATTTTCTAGGGGTAGAAAATTGGTGTTATCTATTTCACTTTAATATTTGATTAATTTCCACCTTTAGTGGAAAACTTGTTATATGGTTTTGAACCTTGTCCCGGTATGGAAAGGGAAGCTTATTAATGAATCATAATAAAAACATAGGATCATATGATGTATGTTTTTGTTTTTATTTCCATTGGTAACCTAGAATGTTCTAAGAGGGGTTTAGCTATTTAACGTGTTAACAAATAAGCTATATGACATTTTCCTGTATATAATTTTTTATGGAATTATACTTAGCCAACCCAAGTATGTGGTTCATGATGAGATCTATATGTGATTCTATGTGTATAATGTATGTATGGGCCAAAAACTGAAAAGTGTAGCAAGGGATGATCAAAGGGGGAAGTTATTTAATGTGTCAAAAAAGAATATAAATTTTTTTTCTTTTATATCCTTTTTGGTGGAATTCTACCCAGCTACCCCATATTGATATTTTTGATAGGTGATGCCTAAATATCTTATGGGTAGGAAAGGGGTCATGAGGCCAGATTATATGTGATACCTAACCCCAAAATGGGTAGGCAAGGAGATATGAGGTTGGATTTCATGTGACATGGGTGCAATAGGGGAGTGTAAGGGTGGTGAGATGTGCTACCTCTTATATCTTTCCCTATCCGTGATATACATATATATATATATTGTTATGTCTGGTTGACCATAATATTTTTCCTTCATAATAATTCCACCTAGATGGATTATGGTGGACTTTACAAAGGGAAAATATAGGGTTCCTCATGAGAATGCATGGGATGAGGCCCATGAGGGTTAGGATGAGGCCCCTGAAGGTCAAGATGAACATGACCCTTATGTACATGATCTGATATAGGTGGGAAAGCCATAGTAGATGGAATGTTTGGGGACATGGTTATATGATCATATTATGGAGATTTTGGTTCTGTTTATAGATATCATTGACTAGGAAGATCAGGGAGATGGTCCATCCAGGGATTATTTAACTCGTGGGTTCTAGTATTATCACCCACCATTATTCCAAGGTGAGGGTGGACCAAAGGTAGCAATGAACTGGATTGATTTAGTGGATATTTTTTTGATTATCTTGGGATACCCCTAGGTTGGATGGTGAATTTGGTTACTTATATTCTCATAGGACCTGTAAAGCACTGGTGGGATATATAGGTTTAGACCGGCAGAAATGAGGTGCTGAATTAGAAGGATTCTGAGGCCATGTTCTTTGAGAACTTTCTAGAGATGCTGAGGGAATATATAGACCATGATATTGTGAATATTCAGTAAGGATATATGTATTTCATGTATTATGAATCCAATTTCACAAACCTATCATAATTTTAACCTACTATGGTAGGAGAAGACATCGCCAGGGTGTGACATTTTGAGGATGGCTTGCGACATTCCATCTGGGTGCAGGTGAATATCTTTAGGCTGACATCATTATCAAAGGTAATTAATTAGGTACTAATAGTTGTGTATAACTTGATAGATCAATCTTATTTGATCTAATTCATGATGTTAGCTTAGAATATATATGATGCTTTAGGTAGCCGAAAGCAAGGACATGAGGATTATTCATAGTGAAGTCAGTCTAGAGACTCAAATAGAACATTGAGGAGTGGGTCATTGATAGTGTTCATATAGAGAGGGAAGTCATATCATGTTAAGACCTAGTGATATTAGGTTTTGATGGAGTTACAAGCATGTGTCTAGAATGGTAATCTGGAGAAGATATGAAAAGATCATTCTTGAATAGCTTAGAACCATGGATCAGGTCTAACTCATGGATTTGATGTAGGACCTAGAGTGTTACTAAGGGATAAAATTCAGGATTCAATTTCTTGTATAGGTTGTGGTAGAGATAGAGAGACCCATAATTGGGGCCAGTGAATGATAGAGAGAATATATCCATTGGGAGGTTAGGCCTTGGGTGGTCGAGCTTCAGGCCAGGTGTATGCGGTTAGACTATCAGGGTTAGAGTGGGCTGGTGAGCTAATGATAGTTAAAGGTTTACCTTGATCATGGTGTGAACTATTATTTTTAGGAATGGAAAATTTTGGTGCATGAGGTACACGTGTTTTGTTCTTGTACTAACTAGGAACCAGTTAGTATGTTGGAATCAATTATGATTCATGATATATATATACATATATATATATATATATATGAGGTGCATAACCATCGAGATTTATTATTGGCATCAATGTGATTTGGTTTTTGTATGATTTGAGTAGGCATAAGGACTGTGATGGGAATTCTTATGTATATATGATGCATGTTTATTATGAGAACCTGATGAGGTGGGGGTTTTAATGGGTGTCATGTATGACACACGTACAAATGTGAATCTTATGAGATACAGGACTAGATGGGTTTCAGGTATGACATATAAATTAATTGATGACCTGTTGAGGATCATGAATAATAGAATTTCATGGGAGTAATTTTATGTTTAGGTATGGTTGGTGGAACCATCAGATGTCTAATGTTTAGGTCAGGAAGCGACTGAGTAGGTAATTTTAATGTAGGGAGTGACACAAGGGGAATAAACCATTGCTTAATAACCGATGTAAACTGGGTTGATGTTCATGAGATGGGTATGTTTGGTACAAACTATAATTAATGGTTCATATCTTAGGGTATATCTATATATGGTGGGTAGTTTGTAACATCCTAGGTTTTTTTAGTTTGTCGAAATTCTCAACCATTATGAATTTTTGAGTTTGGTGAATGGTCCAACTTTACTTTAGGGCTTAAAAACCAAATTCTAATAGTTTTTTTGACCCACGAACTCATTTTTATAGGGGTATTAATAACTTCTGAGTTCTTTGGGGGGGGTTATGGTTTTTGGGAGTATAAATCCCAAAAACCATTTTCAGAAGGTGTAGACAGAGCTGTATGGTAATATTTAATTGTGATACCTACAAGGAGAAACCATGTGAGGTATTGTAACCCATATGAAAGATTGTTCATGGGATGTTCATGGTTTACCAAACTTTGAATCCTAGCATTTAAAATTAGTGTCACTTATCTAGTAGGTTCACATGGTTAACGTATGGTTGGGCCAAACCATTCGTCCAAACCATGTGACCTATTTTAAAGGGTTGACCATTTGGATAGAGGGTGTACAAGATTGGATCACAGTTAGATGAACCATGTGACATAACCATGCACCTATTTAAAAAGTGAAAATTTAACCTTTTGAACCTCCCTTCTTTTTATCATTTTCTCCTCCTTTCCCCTCCATTTCACTAGCACAGTAGTAGGGGAGTTTCTATTCTTTTCCTCCTCTAGGATTTTGCCTCCTCTAATCATATGAGCTCTAATTTTAATTTCTTTGGGTGTGTCATAAGTGTAATGGTAAGGCCTTTAATTTGTTAGAGTATTTCCTTTATTTAACTCTCCATATGGTATGTTAAATCCATGTAAGTTCTTTTTCCATCTTTTTAGGATTTTTTTCTAAAATCCTAATTTCTCTCATTTCGATTTGAGTTAGAGGCTGATATTTGATGAGAGAGAAAATAAAATTATAAGGTAGCTATTTCCTAGATTTATCATTACTTTTATGGGTGTTTTGGCATGATTACCTAAATATGCATGTTGGTTTGTCTAAGTGAGACCCAAAATTAAGTAATGATGGATTTCAAATTTTTTAAATGATGTTATGGGATGTCATTGGGTATTTCTATGTTTATATAAATGATGATATACCGGGTAATGGGATTTTTACCCACTGGGAATGTTAGTTCAGTTGACTTTTTTAAAATTAATTAATTGATATATGATTGCATTGGTTTCTTAGGAATGTCAAAGTCATGGCCTGAGGCTTGAGGTGATGTCGATCACTGGGAATGAGGTGAAATGGTTTTCAGTTTGGGTGTAGTCCGAGATACATGGAGTGATGATGACCACCAGGTTGAGGTGACATGGTTGTTGGGGTTTGAGGTAGTGAGGTCATCGGGATGTGTGCATGGCTCTTAGGGCTCTAAATGTTCTGACCATTAGGACTTAGCAATGTGTTCATAGGGGAACGAGGTTCTAGATGATGTTTATTAGGTATGTTGGTTATTTCCAATCACTATTATTGATAGACACACCATTAGAGTCGTGTGCACATAGGTAGGCATCAGTTGAGGTGGTATTGAACACTCGTTTTAGGTGGAGGTCATCTTAGATATTGCGGCTTAGGGGTTGGTGTTGACCACCAGTTATGTTGGAGGTGATCACTGTAGAAATCCATGGTACACGGGGAAGAACCATTGTGATATAGTGTGGATACCATCATTTGTGGGATGAGGATTGAAATTATATTTGAGACCATGGGTTGGGATTATTGGAGTGAAGACATCATCATACCTCGAGATTTTGGCTGTTGAGAAATTGGTAATTTATTTATTGGAGGACAGGTATCATCATGCCTCAGGACATCAGACTATTGAGGTGATGGTGAATTTATGAGGAGAGGTATGAGAGACCCAGGAATTTTTGTTTGAAGTGCCTTTAGGATGCTATTTTCTTTATCGGAGGCATGGGAGGTGTCAGGTGTCATGAGGAGCTTATGTAATATTTATGGGAGGTGCTTGAGGGCTCTCTAGGTTTGATATTCATCAGGGGATGTTTGAGCATTAATTCATGCGTCCTCACCACTATAAATATATATTAAGACATATATTTTATGCCATATATATATTGGGGGCATGTATTCAAAGATATTATAGTGTTGTTCGTAGTAGGTAAAGATCACTTGTGGCTGTTGAGAACAAGTGGAGAGGTTTAGATATTATGGATGTAAGAGAAGACCCCATTATTAATGGCCTTATGAGTTCATAATCACACCCTACATGGGCCCCCAGGATGTGTGTGGACTTTATGCCCTTGAGATCATGTATGGTATTAGGTTTGGGAGCCGGACCATAGTGATTGGAATGTACCTTTTTCATGGGATGGATGGAAGTGGACCCGATTGTTCCTCTACATTTGGATAGACCTTATTTTGATGTTTTCCAAGCATTATATATTTACTAACATGGTTTTCCATGGTATAACCTTTTTATCTATTGTTTTTATGACCTATTATGACATTTTCATCATCTGAAAATGGTATTATGCATTTGGGATTATTTAATATTATTTCTGTTGAATATGCTTCGACTGATTTTGTTTGATTCATCCGCTATTTATGCTCCTAATTATATTGTGTTAAATATATATATGGATAATTATTGTTTTCAAAACCAAAGGTTATATTCACCCTATTATCACATAATCAAACCCCTTCTTCTAGTTAATTGTCTTTGGCATACCGGGGGTGCACTTAAGGCCTAGTGGCCAACCGGTCTGGGGCACTGTTGAGTTGAAAAATAAGTTGGGATTCTACATGAATGTTAGCTAGTTTACATTTCTGTGATCATTGTATGTTTGTATATGATCATGATCCGAGACTGGATTATTTATATTAATGATTTATTTTAATTTATTCTTATTTCAAGGGTTATAATAATATTATTAAACTAAAATGATGGTCAACATCTCATCTCCTCCACTCATTATATAAGGTTTCACATGCCTACAGTTTTTTATGTGAATACACCTAAACACTATTTTGATTCCCCTCACCTACGCATGATTAAATCTTATGTAATAGATAGATCTCCCATGTCAATGGAGATGGTTCAAGTTATAGTGACGAGGAGAAACCAATACAGGTGATACATATGTGGATGGGTGGAATCTTATAGAACTAACAAAGTAATGGTTCAAGGTGTTATTCTCGCAGGTTCAAGGATTAGTTTATAATCCTATATATAAACTAATAATGCGAAATTTTCATTATCAAACCACTTTATTATTTTATTTTAGTCATTTTCATAGTTATATATTCATGTATGAATTATTTATATCACTTAATAAATGAATTAACAAGCATATAATATGGAATTAAATTAAAATATACTATCACATATTAAATCAAGTCATGGTTAATAACCTAAGTACAATCAACTTAATATTATCAATTATATAATAAAAAATGTGAAATTTACACATTAAGATAAAAATAACTCAATTCAAAATATTAAATCATTAAATTCTTCCACTATTTGGGTATAAATAAAACCAAAGTTTAAAGTTCTGGACAAACCTCCTTTGGGGTGATTTAAATTTTAAAGGAATTTATAACTAGAGTTTGGGATTAAATTAACCTATTTTTCATTAAGGTTTGACTACCTCTATGATACTTAGTGAGACTAGTATGAAAGTGTTGAGGAAATCTAAGTGAATAAATTTATTATTGGGGAGTCCACTTAACGGATTATGAAGTGGCACATTAATTGAGTCGAAATGACATTCCTACCTAAATAACTTTGAATAGATTCTCAGGCACCCATATGGGTTATGGGAAGGGATATATGGATCTGTTAAACAAGAATATCCTATTGATAGGATATTTTAAAACAAATAGTAAGTGTTATTCAGTTTCGATAAAATAGTGGGAGGATAATAAACTAATAAATATTTATTATCTAATTTTTCTATCCATATAATGTACTAAAATTTTTATCTTATTTATTATATAAAATGGAAGAAACATGAATTTAACTATATCATGGTGATCTATATTGGAGAAGGATAACCTTATCAATGGATCAAATTTCTTGGAATGGTATTGGCACTCACACAATATGATATACCATGAAAATAAGTCATATGTTTTGGAAAATATCATTCCTAAAGCTCATGGGAAAGAGTCTAGTGAGGATGAACTTTCTCTCTATATAAAACATTTGGACGATTCAACATATGTATAATGTTTAATGATATAATTTATGACTAGTGATATTATGAATAACATGAGGATATGGATGAGTATAACATTATGTCTCATATTATGATATTTATCAAGAGAAGGAAATACATGAGATACATGAGATCTCCAATTCACTATTCAAATGTAACCTTGGAGATTCAACACCATCTAGGCCTCATATAGTCAGGATAATTAAATACATATAGAACTTGGACATCTTTGGATTTAAGATCTATAATGATTTGTGAAAAAATATATTTTATCCTCCCCACCTATGATTTTTTCCAACTTCATTTTGAATTATAATATGAGAAATTATGAGAACAATATCTTAGAAATTCTTACTTTGATTCCCCAAGATGATAAGGATATGAGGAATTAAAAACCCATGGTCCTTATAGTTAATAAAAGGAATAACAAGGAAAATGGATTTGAGACTCACTCCAAGTTAAAGAATATTCCACACTTTCCCTCTAAGAAAATGAATATTTAATGAAAGTTGAAGGAACAAAGATAAATTATGTTTTTCATGTAGAAATTTATGCAACTGGAGGAATAATTGAACCTAGTTAATGAAGAAAGAGGACAATTTAAGTGCATTTATTAGTTAGTGTAATATTTTCCTATCTAAAAATTTGGTATTAGATGTTTCTTTTGGTACTCACATCTATATCTAAATGAATTAACCAAGTAGATTCTAGAATATTGACAGAGGATAGGAGGATCTATAATTGGAAAAAAGGGCATGAATTATTACTTTGAATATTGGATACTACCACATTTTGGAAGCAATAAAGATTATCATAATTTTAAAATATTTTCATTCTGTACTAACTATTAACCAAATATTATTTCAATATCCTTCCTAAATGAAAATGGATTTATTTTCATTTTTGGAAATAAAAGTTTTTTCTTTTACAAGTATGTCATATGTTATGGTATGGGGAATTTAAATAATTGTCTTTATATATTAGATTATGAAAATCATGTGTTTGAAATTGATAGTGAATAATGTTCTCATGACTCATATGACAACTATTTGTGGCATAACTACCTTTGTATTTTAAATGGTAAGTTTTTGAAACACCTTTATCATGATGGTTACAAAGATTATTTTGAACTAAAATACTTAAGAGATGTCTCTCTTATTTACAAGGAAAAATTACCAAGTAACCATTTGGTGATAATGGTGAAAGGGCCAGATTTGGTGTTGGAACACATTCCATAGATCCACATGGAATAGGTTATTCTAAAGACATATGTAATACATATGAGAACCAAAGAAGTTAGAGAACTAAAATGATATGGTTTTCTAATCATTTAGGTTTTTGAATCATTATTGGATGATAATAATGATCATATTTCCAATGAGGAAGAAGTAGAGATCTCAGAAGTGTCAAGATTACAAGAAGAAATTAATCTTGAGATAGATTCTTTTTATTTAAACAAATTTTGGGTTCTAGTTATCCCTCAGTTGATGTAAATATCATTAGGTGAAGATGAGATTCAAGATAAAACTATACATATACGGTAAAGCGAATGACTATAAATCATATCTATTGGATAAAGGATTTATGTACCATTATTAAATATAATATGATTAAATATTTTCTCTATTAACTATGATTAAATCCCTAATAATGTTTATCTAATTTCTATAGATAATTTACATGACTATGAGATTTGGAAGATGGATGTCAAAATAATTTTTCTTAATGGGAACCATGTGGAAGATTTCTATACAACACAACATAAAGGGTTTGTTACTATCATTAAAACCAATAATGTATGAAAATTATAGATATACATTTATGGATTAAAGAAAGAATCTAGGTTATAGAATATTAGGTTTGATTAAGCCGTAAAAGAATTTGGTTTCATTGAGAATTAATGTGATCTATGTGTTTACGAGTGGTTTAGTGGGAGTGTGGTATTTTTTCTAAAAGTATTTTATAATGAAGTATTACTTACTATAAATGAAATATCATTGTTATAGTAATTTAAAAACTGGTCATGAAGGAATGGGGTGAAGTGGCCTACATTCTCAGGATGAAAATAATTCATGATAGACCTAAGATGTTGTTTATACTATGTAAAGGTATATACATTAACTAGGTACTAAATAAGTTCAATATGAAAAAAATACAAGATGAAATTATCTCTAGGGTCTCATGGTATATATTTATCTATGAAAATGTGTACACATACACAAAAAAAGGGAGGGATAGGATGAGTAGGATAGTAAAACCCAATGTCTGTATAGGTTATAAATTCTAGATGAGTTTTGAGTTTTTATATTAATAAAAATGATTGGTTTTTAACCATAGTTTGTAACATAATTATAAGGATTTAAAAACCATAAATTGGTTTTTTTAGATGTGGAATGGGGATATATGGTGGACACGATAGTGTTTGGAGGGCTTAGAGGAAGACAAGGCCTACAAAAAATTTGTTGTAGTGCCACTAGCTAGCTAGTGTCCCTGGACCATTATTAAATTAGATTAACTCATTAATTTCACCAACGCCACCCCTTTAACACTCCAATAAGGATTTTGAACCCTCAAACACTCTTTAGCATCCCCCCTTGACATTTTCCTCTCTTCCTTGACGTTTGAAAGATCTTACTTTATCCTTAATCATTTGGTGTTTTGTCTGTAGTTTTGGTGAGATAGAGGTGAGGTTGTAACTCTATTATTACCTAATTATCATTTATTTCTTTGTCAAGTAATCTCTCACTATTTAAGTCTAATATTACTTATTTTCATGATTTTTGTTTGTTTGTATACTTTCTTCAGATTTAGGATAAACTAATGGATAATACAGGATGTGTGGAATCTTTTAAGGATAATATAGGTTGTCCCTTTTTATTAACCCATGTTCTACCTTATTTATCATGTGTTTAATAGTGTGGTAATGCTTTCCTCTCCACACTTCAACCAAATTTAAATTTACTGATGTAATTTTGTCTCATCTTAGTACAATTCCTTACCAACATTCCATGAAATCAAATAAGAGAGTGACACCATGTATATGCCCTTATTTAATCAATGACCTTGAATATGTAGAATTTAACTCTAAGGGTCTTTTGGAATATGATTATTAGTTTGAAAATATTTTGTGTATTGTGAGATATTAAATAATGTTTTAAACAGTTGATAAGGAAGTTGTGTTAGAATAGTGTTTGTGAAATGGAATTTCATAACCATTGATATTTGAGTGAATTTAATTCCCAAACATAGTGTAATCCCTTGAAATGAATTATTAAAATTTTATATTGGTGTTTTATAGATAAATTTTAATAGCCTTATAAAATAAATTGTTGTGGTATATAATATAGAATTAATTCCATTAAAAGGGATAAGAGTTTCTTGATATTAAATTTATATTAGGGAAATAGATTATTAGAGGTAGTGTATGGCCATAGTTTTTGAAGGTGACCATGTAGGTTATATTTTAAATGTTTACCATTGAATTAGTAATGAGTTTTTTCTTAACAACCAAGTGATAAAAATTGAATTTTATAGGTTTGAGGTATCCCATGTTAATTCATGAACGTGATAGTTTATATTGTACTAAAAAGGAAATGATAAACAATCATTATAGTTTATTATGGAAATAGTAATATTTGTAAATAAATTATTTTATTTCAAGTGGTGAATTCCCATGGGGTGAATTTTTTAAGGAAAGGAAAGTGGATTGGTTGTTCCTAATGGACCTAGGGTGAAGTCAACCCTCAGGTGGTATGTTTATGCTTAATGGATAAACATGGGGTTAATTAGGACCTCTGGTGGATATGTTGGGCCCTGTGGATGGGTATAATACCCCTAAGTTCTGGTTTTTGACCATTGATTAGTATATTACGCATGGTCGGAGGTGAATTGGCATAGTTATCACAACATTCTCAGTGAAACCCTAGTACTGACTGAAATATGTATGTATCATTCTTGAGTTTCATCATGGGGCCTGGGTTTAGTGTTTTTTTGATACATTTCAATTTAAATGTGTTAGTGGTTGTATTTATAATCTTTTAGCTTGATCATTACTGCATTAATGTTTATTTATACTAGTTATATTTAGGGACATCATTGGTGGTGTCCTATAGAGTTGTACTGATACCTATTTGGGATTTTATGGAACTTGGGTACTCAAGAATATTCTAATTGGTTGTAGGTTTAGGTTCGAGAAAGGCCTGATTCATGATGACTTAGAACTATGGTAAGGATAACGGGAATCGGGACCAAGATAGGACTTGGAACCAATATTTTAGGGGTTTTTCCATGTTTTTATCATCAGGTATTTTAAATTATTTAGTATTACTATATGACTTGTATGGTACATACTTCATTTACTATTGCATGTCTTGTTTTTATTATTGTTGGAACTTGTATGTGTGTCTGTTTCCCATATTTTTTGGCTTATTTATATGATTTAATACATTCTAATTTTTATTTTACTTTGATATACGGTTATAGTCACACCATTGTAACACATTAAAATTTTATACAACTCAGAAGCCTCTGTCATATGGGAAACAATGCATAAGGTATAGTAGAGACCTCCAATCTAGCCACCAATTAGTTCTCCAGAGAAAAAGGATATCAACAAATTTTATTAAAGTATCCTTATCTTTTTTTACTATTTAGGAAAGATAGAAAATTGATAGGTGTGTGTCCGGACATGGTATGTAACTGTTTCCTCAGTACTAGCCACCCCATTTGTGAGGGAAGATCATGTTGTCAGGGGTAGGATTGTTGTTCATGTTGTTCATTTTATGGTTTATCTGATTTTTCCGATATTTATTCAGTCGATTATTATTTTAATGATTTTTTTGATTTTATATCAAGGTCTGGTATAGTAATAAATGGTGTGTTCAGCATCATATCAGTCACATAGGATTCAAATTTAATTTTTATGACTATTTGTGATTGATTATCTGATTATCTAGGATATGACATGGATCAATTATTTAATGTTTCTATAACCATTTATATAGTGTTTTCCTATATAATTTTATGGTCACATCTTACCTTATTGTTATTATAAATGGAAAAAATCATTTTATGTGATCTTTTTTCTAGATTATTTTGAGGTATCAACTAAATAATGTGTCAATTTCAACTTACAGAGTAATTCCATCTATAAATTTTAATTGATATTTCATTTAATTGAACCTAAGTTATGAAAATGTTTGGTTAAATTAAATGGTTAAAAGTAAATGTGGGATTTGTTTCTAGTTTTTTTCATGGCTCCATCTATATCAAAAGTTAACCATAACTTATAAATTGTTTTAATATGTAAATTATATTTGAAATTTCATTGAACTAAGCCCCATATTATAGAAAATTATGGTTAATTCATAATAAATGAGTAAAATTCCAAACCCTATATATATAAGATGAGTCTATAGGGGGTGTTTGGTTTTTACCCCGTGTATGGTTTGTTATGGTTGTGAGAACATCTGAGTTATGTGTTTTCCCTTATGACCTTGAGGTTTTCTCATGGTGTTCTATGACTAATTGTGACCCTAATAGTTATTCTTGACCTCAGATTGGGAATAGTAGACTTAGGTCAAACTTGGTTGTGGGACCCTATAGTGGGTGTTAGCATATTAGATATCATGTGTCTCAAGATGGGAATAGGAAAGTTATCTATGAGTTATATACTATGATTAATAGGAAGTTCATGCTAAGAAATAGAGCCTAGTGAACTTCTTTGGTGTGACTCTATATTTTGGATTTGGTTCCATGTGACCCAAGAGGGTATCCTTTGATAGGGTCCATCCATGTTTTCTAGGAATTTTAGTTGTGTTTGGAAAGGGTGAATTATTATTCTTATGACATCATTACATGAAGGGTGTTACTAAGTATATTGTTTTGACATGACAAATTCCTTTATAATCCTGGGATAAGCACTTTTGTGAATGTTTTTTCAATTTTATGGAATGTTTTATGAGGGGAAGGTTCATTCGGATGACTAGCCCTATTAACTCCCTAGTGTGGGTTCTAATGGGTTGATAAATGAAGAATATTGAGTAATAGACCTAGAAACAATGAGTTGTGGCTAATAACTCTATGAAAATACAAATCCCAAGAGGTTCTTATGATATATAGTTTTAGGCATATGAGATGCCTCTAGAATGATAGTACATGTGGGATAGGTTGGGTGACTATGAGGTGGATCAAATGTTGCTTCCTATAAATAGGAATACCATTAAAGGTGTATGTAGTGAACCTTATGGAACTTTCAAGTTCTATTAAAATGTAAATAACCCTAAAATATATTTATTTATGAGTGTATCCAATTATCAGAGGAATAATCAATCAAGTGGTCGGCCCTGTAAACTTAGTATATGCCTCCATGAATGTGGTAAGAGCGTAAATGGACACCAGTGGGACTTCAAAATGAATCTCAGTTGTGAGTGGCCATGTGGGTGTTATTGGTTAGTTATTTACTCTTGTTTTGAAGAGTTTTAAGGGTTCATTATCTTAGTGAGGATGGAATCAAGGGGAGATAAGGCCAGAGGTGTAAGTTTGTGGCCTAGTATAGGAGGAATGTTTCTCACTAGAGTTTTAGGTGGGTCTTCATAATTAGGTTATATAAGAGTTTGAATATATTGATATTTAGTGGGATCACTGATGTCAAGTGTGATTTTGTGGTGTGTTGTGTCTATTTTTTTTTGGGTAGTATGGTGGCGCATGCTCGTGATTTGTAAAGGAAAAAAGAAGTTAATTGTGTGGGATGAGGAATAATGTGAGTAATGGTAAGAGGATTATGATCTTGGTAGCCTAAACCTTTCAGATGAGGATTATAATGTTATGGTATTGGGAATGAGAACATGGATGTATTGGGTGTGATTAAATGGTCGAACTATGTTTGAACCTTAAAGGAAGCATTATAGGTTGAGGTGTTGTCTTCAGAATTTATCCTTGGGAAGAGCATCATGCAAATAGTTCCTATAATACCCATCTAGTCAGTGCACTATGAGTGATAAGGGATGATCCATATGGTGTGGATTACACCATTGGTTATTTAAAGGCGAGACCCTATCTTTTGGTAGGCTTTTTGATGGGTATCATGAGTGCAATTCCCATGAGTTTGGAGTGGGTAATGGATTTACATTTCATAAGCATTCTTTGGGGTGAGTTATCTCAGTCCAATCTATCTATCTTGTTTAGTGATGGATAGAACATGGGTCTTGTAGATCATAAAATTATTCAGTGATACGACTAAAAGGATTCTCCTTTGGTGGGGAGAAATATTTCAAACATAGTGATATAAACCTTGCATATACGATATCTTGTCTGTGTTAAATCAGCCATTAGATAGTTGTTACGACATTATGATGTTGGTGTGTAAGTTTATCTAAATACATTTGGATTCCATAGACAATTTCATCTATTAATTCAAATATGGTTTTGAATAGGACCTCAGACTTAACGTCATCTTCGAGTTGGTTTTGGCATAGTTCAAAATTGATTTGACTTGGTGATGTGTCTCTGGTCATAGTATGGACTGACGGTGGAGATGTCCATATGAGTGTTCAACCATGGGATCTTATATGAAAGTTGGTATGAGGCTTCAATGTATTTACTTGGTAAATCTAAGAACACCTCTAGAAATTAAGGAATTGTGGTTGGGAGTGTTGGTGATGTTTCAGTGGAGGAAGTTGAGCATTTTGGGGCAGATAATCCCGAGGAGGTTTAACTTGTTATTTATCATGAAGTTGGATGTGGTGGGTTTACAACTATGTTGGGTGTTTTATATTGGAAATGATAGGTATCTTTTGGTTGTGATCCATGTTTTTTAGGATAAATCGGTGTTTTGGGGAATATAGAATAAATGACTCAGACTCATCGATTTTGGTCAAAATTGAGACTATGGATCAAGACCTATGTTTGACTTTTGTTTCATAAATGATCTAATGTGGTGAGTTGGAGGTTTCACCAAGTGTGTCATAAGAACTGAGGATGTGATTTTCATTTGATGATTCTATAGGAGGGAGTAAACATGGTTCGAAATTGGTCATCATGGAAAAATCCCTATAGTTGGTATCACCATGGGATGGTTGATCAGTTGGTTGGGTACATCGTACGGTCCTGAGAAAGATGAGTGTGAGTAAGATCCATTTCAGGTGTTCTGTAAAAATTAAAAGTTCCCACTTGTGGTGTAGAAATTTTGTGCCTTGTATTTTGATACTATTTTAGAAATGTGTAAGGCATTGATAATGGAACACAGTTCCTTGAGGTGGAGTTAAAAAGCTCAATAGGTCTGGTTTGGTATTATGGAGGACACAAAGGTGTGGGTGTTAATTAATGATATAATTGAGAATTTTCATCAAGATAGAATACTTTAGACTCAGGGAGGAGGATTTGGTTTTCAAAAATATATTTGTGTGAGAATGGGCTAGTGTTGACTAGTGGAATCAACTATCATGGGGTGATAATGATGGCTAAATTATTCAAAACTCCATTGGAATTAAGGTGTTTGCTGACATTAGTTGAAATGATTGGCACCATGAAAAATGGGCCGATGTGGTTTTTAGTGATGGGGATATTTTTTTGGATGATGTCGTTCAGTGATGGGGATTGTCAATTTTCAAAGATACAGCTCAGGATGAGCTATTATAAGGTGGGGAGGTTATAAAATTTCATGTCCATATGGGTTGTAAATTCCATTTTAGGCTTGGTATTTCAATTAGTCAGCATGATAGTATTTTAACTGATGTTCATAATAAAATTTCAAGGCTTTAAATAACTTAAATATGTGTTTTTAGATATGGAATGGGGGTTTGGGTGGTCATGGTAATATTTGGAAAGATCATAGGAAGCCAAGGCCTACACCAAAACTTTTTTAGTTCCACTGACTCGCTAGTACAGGGACATCAGCCAGCATGTGGCATGTCAAGTAGCCCTACAGGGCTACTAGAAACATCAAATTAATGCTGGGAGCTAGAGACTAGTCAGTAGACCCTTAGATCATTTTTAAATGGGGTGACCCAATAATTTCATTAGGGCCACGCCCTTAACACCACACTTGATATTTTAATCCCTTAATCACCTCGTAGTATCCCCTCGCACCATTTTCCTCACATACTTGTGGTTTAAAGGATCACCCTTGGTATTTTATCATTTAGAGAACCACATATATAGTTGGTGAGATAGAATTAAAATTATGGCTCTATTCCTCCCTCCATATTATTTATTTTCCTACCATGATATATCTTTCTATGTAATTATAATTCATCTTATTTTCAAGGAAATTTTCTTCATCAACATTTTCTTATGATTTATTCATAACCAAGGGATAATACTAGATGTGTGGACTCTTATAAGGCTAAGTTAGGTGGTCCATTTTAATTAACCCATAGTCTCTCTTGTTTTTCAAGTGGTGTACTATATGGTCATTCGGACCTCACCATGAATTAATCTAAATTAAATTTAATATTTTAAATGTGATTTTTCTCACTAAATACCCTATAAAGAATCCTTGAATCCAAATAAAGAGTGACTCCGTGTGTATCCCCTAATTATAGTCAATGACCTTGAATATGGTAAATATAACTCTAATGGTATTTTCTAATAAGAGTGAAGGTTTCAAAATATTCTTGTTTTTCGAGATGGAAAATTATGTTTTAAATGGTTAAGAAGGATTTTATATCAGATATATTGTTGGGAAATGTAATTTCACAATCAAAAATATTCAGGTGAATGAAATTTCAAAACACGGTGTAATCCCTTAAAATAAAGTGTGTGAATTTTATATTATTATTGTCATGATAAATTTTATTAGCCATATTAAATAAATGATCAAGGTCTAGAATAGAAAATTAAGACCTTTATCTGACTTAATAGGTTTTTGATATTACATTTATGCTTTAGAAATGGCTTGTTAGTGGTAATGTATGGTCATGGTTCATGAAGGGGACCATAGAGGATACGTTTTAAATATTTATTCTCGAATTATAAATGATTTGTTTCTTAAAATCAAAGTGATAAAATGTGAGTTTTATTGTTTTGTGTTATCCCTTGTTAAATGATTAAGGTTATATTTTATATTGTGCTATAAAATGAAATTATAAACGATCATTGCAATTTATTATGGAAATGGTTATATTTTTTAATAGATATTTTAATGTGAAATGGTAAATATCATTGGGGATTTGTATTAAATGATTGGAAATTGGATTGGTTTTGATTGATGTAACATGGGTCAACTTGGACCATGGGTGGTATGTTTGTTTTTAATGGTTAAAACTGGGGTGAATTCAGCCCTTGTGTGGATGTGTTAGGCCCTAGGGATGGGGATATTACCCTTGGATGTTAGTTATCTGATCAGAAATGGGTATAATAACTCATATTGGAGATGCGTTTTCATGTTCATTGTAACCTTCTCATAGACACCTAAACACTAGTCGAGGAAGGTATGTTATATTCTTGGGTGTCATCATAGATCCCGGGTATGTCGTTTGTTTGATGCATTTAAATTTTAATGTTTTAGAAGTTGTATGTGTAGTTGTTTAGCTTGAGAACTATTACATAAACTTTTATTTATAATTTTTATATATAAGGAAACCATTAGTAGTAGCCTATTTAGTTGTAATCACACCCTGCTCAGGCTTCCATGGAACTTTTTTACTCGAGCAAGTTATACTTGTATGTAATTTTAGGTTTGGTCTAGTCCTAATGATTGAAATCTTAAACTGGTAGAAAGAATCATGAGAGTCGGGAGTGGGTCAGGATTCAAGACCATTTTTTAATGTTTTTACCAAATTTCATTCCTTTTTTATTTTTGGGTTTTGTAGTAATGTTATCTAACTTGTATGGTATACACTTCATTTACTATTACATGGTTTAATTTGATTATTTTCAAAACATGAATGTGTGTGTATTTCCTGGATTATTTGGATGATGTATATGATTTACTTTATTTCCACTATTATTTTACTCTAGTTCATAGGTACATTATCCCCACTAAACCACCTAGTACCTACACAACTAGTTAGTAGCCTTTGGCTTATGGGGAGGTTCACCTGAGATATAGTAAAGATCATTGATCTTGGCATTGATTAGTGGACTAGGGAAATTTGATGTTATAAGGATCCCATACACATATATGAGGGGATAAATCATGTATTCCATGTTATGAATTAGTCTTTATGTTTACTATCCCTTGATCATGGTAGTAATATATCAATATAATCAAGGAGAACGGTATTGGCCTGCTGTTAAATAAAACCTTGTGTATCTAAGGCATTATAAGGACATATTCTTGGTATAGGGGGTGAAGATTTAGTCATCAAGGGATTTACTAATGAAATTTTACAAATAGATCAGAATAATCTAAAATTTTAGTTAGGATATGTCTTCAATCCCAATAGAGGACCTGTGAGCTAGAATAGTTCAAAACAGCCCATTTTCACTAATTCTTTAGCAGAATCTGAGTATATTTTGACTTCTGATACAGCCAAGGAAGTAGTGTGGATATGTAACATCATTAAATATTTTTATTTGGTTCCATGAATATGCAACCTATCACATTGTATTATGATAATACTATACAAATAGATCTCACAAAATAGTTAATGTCACATCAATATATGAAGCACATACATAAAAAATATAACCTATTGAGGGATTTTTTGAAAAGGGGTGAACTAGTTGTGAGAAGAGTTTTCATGCAGTAGAATATGTTGTAACCCTTAATTAAAAAAATTATCTAATAAAAATTGTGAACATTAAGTGGGAGAAAAGGGACTAAAATTTTTGGATGTCAGCTCTAGTGGAAGTGGGATTCTATTAGAGTGGTTCCCCATAAATAGCTTCTACATAATTTATGATTAATTGTATTTGTAATTTTTAATATCAATAAACTCATTATCACATCATGATTGTTCTTATATGTAACATTATATGTGATAATGTCTTAAGGCTACTTATGACACTGATAGTCAATAGTAGTACCCCACAATGATGAGAACTTAAAAGTGTAATGAAACTATTCTTAAATATATGTTTTATAGATAGATGATGTAAATTTATAGCATATAAATGATATAGGCTTTCAAGGGTAGGGAACTCATAAATTAATTGATACTTATTGTCCTAAAATTTTTCCTTGTTACTCTTAAGAAAATAGATCGTGATAAAATGACCTATTAGTAAGAAATCCACATTTGTATGTTTCATTAGATGTTCCTATGCAAGAATGTGTGTAATGGTCCTTATAATTTAATATTATTTTTAATTTATTTCATATATTATGTATGTTGATGAATTTATGAAAAATATAATGATATAAGCTCGCAATGAGGTAGGATATATTATGTGTGGCACGAGTGACATTACATTAATGAAAAATATAAGAAAGGAATTTTCCTTTCCCATTTTAGTGAAATTTTATATCTCAGGCCCTTTAATGGAAATGAAACTTATAGATTAAATCTATGTCCATTAAAATCTATTAGAAATTTCATTTTTGGAAAGTCAAATAAATGGAAATTGAGCACATTTGTTAATGACACATGTATACAACCTACTTGATTAGAGATATCATGATAAATGTATTACATTACACATTGTTCTTTCATATGTGGTTATTATCATTATGTCATTTAAATTATTTCTATGTGGGTTCCTTGGAATATTTCTTGACACTTAAATTTTAATTTAGGTATAAAAACTAAAATCCAGTAAGAAAATGGCATATAAGGTCACACACTAAGTGTATTCAGAACCATAGTTATATTATATATGAATTTAACATATTGAATAACTATTATTCATTGGTGTGGTTTAATAATTATTCATGTATGATTGATCAAAAAAATTTATTCACTTGTTACTAGATAAAATAAATTTGCGTTGAATATTTAATAAATATTTATTTGATATTTAAATAAATAAATATAATATTTATTTATTTATTGATGAATAATGTAGTGATATTTATTTATTTAAATAAATATCCATTATATTGATCCAACCCAAGTTAACCTGAAAATCCACTCAAATAATTCAATATTAATATAATGAACTAACCATGTCTCATGTATAACCAAAAGGAAACAAACCAACTTATTACATGGAAGAAAGAGTACATAAACACAAGACATACAACGTCAGGCCCAAAGGGATAAAACTGGAAAAAACACAGAAAATCCATAGGCCAAGTCTCTGTGTAACCAACATCCACCACCAAACCATTTCACTACAGTGACAACAACCACCATGAGAATCTAGAAAGCCACATGATTCCCCTACCTTTACTTATGTTCTGTAAAACCACATCTATAAATTCTCAAATAAAAAAAAGTACGGAGTGACCACAAATCCTAGTAGGATTTCACCAAAGAATCTATAAAAATTATAATACCATGAAAACATTATCTCTAGCTTTAAAACAAAACTAGTTTATAAAGAATTTTAAGAAAATAAAACACCTTGTAAAACATCTGTTGGTATTTTCTTAAAATCTTTTAATATTACCACAATAAGGAATATGACAATTACATATAAGAATGTCGATGAGATTAACCAAAACCATCCATGGATACACAAAAGGATAAGCAAGTGAACAATCTACTATGAAATATACCATCATTTGTAAAACAAAGCATAAATTATAATGCACAATATTTGGTCTCTAGCCTATAGTGATATGTACTAGACATAAAAAAATCCCAAATATAGGATTCAAGTGAATCCAACCGATATCGATTCCTACCATAGTCAGTCAATATCAACACCCTTAGTGGTATTATCTGCACTAAAGTGACATGTCCATTTCCCAAGGAACCCAAGATTCCCAATGTGTTATTTTTTAAAAAAACATTTTAAAATCATGATCACATTTTATAAAAACATTTTCAAAATGAATCATTACCACTTCCATGCATTGAAACTGATTTTAGAATCAAAACTACATTTATGTAATTCGATCAAATTGCATAGTCTGAACCAAACAATTTACAAAGGGAAACCCCTTTAAAAACATTGATTCCCTGAAGAAAATAATCTTTTAAATAAAATATAATCTTTTGATATGAAAAACAAGTTAATTTAATAAGAACATAATGTTATTAAATATTTATAACCTTTGTATAGAGACACCTACCTCATGAATGGAGAGAAAACACCAAGAATAAATCTCCCAAAGCCCATGGTTAAATCTAATCAATAAGAAATTCAAAGGCATTATAATAGATCTATTTTGATCCTAAGGTTATAAGAGGATGTTGGAAAATTAATAAGTTTAGAATATGGTCTGGGTATTTATAATCATTCTATATAATAGAAGACTATGGTACATCCTTCCACACTGTAGCACAGGCTTCCCCCACTACAGTGCAAGATAGGCAGACATAAGAGGAAGTATCGAGAAAGTCTTGATAACACATCCTAGCCCTTGAGGTCAAAACCGTATTTGAGATCCATGGTCCATTACACACCATATATCATATTTTATAGGCAAGGGGGATACGGTGTAGCTGAGACCACCATGCCACAGAGCCCCACTACCAAAGAGGCACTACTTTGCAACCTACTCCCCATGGTGTAGATACCCCATTTTTTGTAGAACATACCAAAATTACACTATATAACTCCTATGAAATATCCTCTACCTCTTCATCATAGATGTACACAAAACATAAGGACAACACTGTAACCATTGTTCAATGGAATACACATACCAAATATGGTAGTGACACCAAAACCTTTACTCTTGGACACTTTTCCATTGCCAACTTGACTATGCCACAGTGATCCCACTCCATGACAAAGCTCATACCCTCCATGATGTAGCTTCTTATAAAAAACTAATAAAACAAAAAATTACCTTCAAAACCTAGGAACTTGAAGAGCTAAATTTTAAAACCTAAAAATAGTCTACCCAAACTTGAAGAGAATCGTAATTATCCCCCTCTGATAGAACAAAATTATGCATGTTTATTTTAATATCAAATACAATTTGTATACACATTAATTGATTAAACTTTATGGTATTATATTTTATTATGTTTATTATAGGATAAAGGAAAAGTTTTAAAACAATCTTAAAAGTATTTAATTCATTGAGAAAAAATATCTCGTGACAAAGGTAAATCGAGGACCATGCTTAGAAGTAAATACTAAAGAACCAAGTGAAAATGAAGTTAAAACTAATAGAAATTGAATATTTAAATTGTAAATAAGTTATTTTTGATATTAACATGTTTGGAAATCTAATTTGGAAGTAAGGAAAGACAAAAAAAGATCAATCTATGCAAAAACTACATGGGTCAAATAATAACACATATGGTCATGCCATGAAACTCCTAAAAATCACCTTGAATGATTTTAAGGCAAAATAAATGTTGAAAATGGTTTATATTCACAACATTCACATCATAAAAACACCTTTTATAATATAAAAGCTTCATATGGGACCCACAGATGACCAATTTGATGGAATTAATACCGGAGACTCAATTCAATACCCCATTATGACTTGAGTTAACCTAAGACTCATTTAAGACTAATTTTTGGATCTCAATGTTGATTTTGAGACCTTTAAATATATGCATTGGGTGGACTTGAAAGGGATCAGTTCTTGAGGATCTATAACTTCACCGTAGGATAGGGAAGCTGCTATTAGGTTTTTGTTTTCTTTTTATTTTTTTATTTCCATGTAATAACATTAATATTTTTAGTTTTAGTTTTAGACTTTAGTATTCTAATCCCACTTTATTTCTCTTTATCTCCCCTGTCTTCAATTGTGATCTCTTAAAATTTTCAATGGGAAGTGACTAAACTGGCGCTTGGCTTTGCGGGAGGTTCTATAGATTTAGAAATTATTTTGTTTTAATTCTTTAACTGTTTTAATTTAATTTTTGGTGAGTGAGAAGGAAGTAAACAGGTGTAAAGACCATATAAAATGTAATGGATCTCTAATTAATTCCTATTTTAAACAAAGATGGTGTGAAATTTTGTGTGCTAACGAGGTTTCATAGGCATGCTAAAAAACCTGCTCAAGGTAGGGAATTGAAATCCATGTACCAAGGGATGGATTGTCAAATTTATTTTAAAAATTGAAGAAACTTCATAACGAAACCTTAAGGATCGAGACCATTATTTTAACCAACATTCATTCTATTTTTCATCTACATTTTAGTTTAATGTTTATATTACATGTTTCCCAAAACCCTAAAACATGAAATTCCATTATTTTAATAAAATAAAAAAAGAAGTAGATTAGGTGAATTAGAATTAAGGATTGAACCAACTAAAAAAATACCAAAGTGAGATAACCCTGGTCACCCAGTATATTTTATTAGGAAAATAAACAAACTTTTGTATCGCCCTGTAATAGGTGTGTCAAAACTAGTTTCATTACTAGGGATTCAAGCATACATTATTTTACTTTTCCAATTTTTTCACTCTTTTTAAATAATTTAATTCTTAATTTAAATTATAATAATAAATAAATAAATTTCATGATGCATTAGAACTATAATAATTATATATGGAGTGACTACTCACAAGTGCAACCTCAAGAATAAGAAGCTGTTGAAGATGATTTAAATGTTCAAGTGAAAAGAATCAGCAACACATTGGAAGACTTGGAGAGAAAATGGAATTTCTAAATCCATATTTCAATGTGTCCATAGAGAGACCTAAACATATACTAGATGCCAATAAGGATGTACCGTTGGATATGTATAACTTTTCTAAAGATTTCAAAGAGGTTGAGGCCACACTTTAATACCATACACAACCAAGTCATTAGAAGATCTAGATCCAAATAGACAATGAATAGATAGAGTGGATTCATGATGAGGATGAATTGCCTTCAGATCTATGTATGGTATATTAATAAGATCTCGATAATTTATTAAATGAGTATAATGTAAAATATTATCTCCCTGTCCCTTATGAAGAAGAATAATTACTACCACTTTATCTCACCCTATATATGGAAGAATAAAACACCCATGTGGTGGAATTTTAAGAAAATGTATAGGATCCTAACTAATTGTGTACACCTACAATCATTCAACTCCAATAAGAACATTCCACTGAATAAGAGATTCAAGATGAACCAAATCAGGGAGATGATCCTTACTTGAACTCAATTTTATTTAATTTTATTGAATCTTATTTAAGTACTAATCCCCAATGTTTATACTTTTTACATTTAGATAATTCATATTCTACCTTGGAATAAGATGATGAAAAATACATTTCACCTATTCAGTAACATATAGAGATGCCATAATATATTGAGCATTTATCAGAGGAATCCCATGATGTGGTCCAAGTGGCTCTTCCTGAAGAAGACACAATATTCCTAAAAAGGGTAATATTTTTATATAAATTCTTCAAATTTAAATATTTTTCAAATTAAATTACTTGATATATTTACCTTTGATTATTTCATTCACGTATCATACTTTGATTAGTAACTTGAGAGTGAAAAAGAGGTTGGACATGTAGCATCTGACTATAAAGAGGTCTCATACTTCATCATACCACCTCTATGGAATTTATACCATTTTTTGAAGGTGTGGATATGGTGTACTCTATCCAAGGAGTACTCCACCACATAAAAAAATATGTAAAATAAATAAGGAACAACATTGGCTGGTTCAAGTACAAGAAAATTCAACCATCAATAGGTTATGGATGGCAGTTGGTATTATCCATATGGAGGAAGTCAAATACTAGGGTCCACTTGGGGGATTAATCCATAGATTATCCTTCTTTTATTTATATTCTCTCTCTAGGAATGTAAATTTAAATTAAAATTTTAGGAATATAATAGGATGCATCCATATTTCCCTCTATCATTTTGAGTGTATATTGAAATGGTCCTCATAGATACAAGATTTGTTTTATTTTTCATTTCCATATGTTTATGGAATAAGGAAACCTAAATTCATCAAAAATAACTAATTAAGGAGGCTATTTTCATACAATTTATGCTGTAAATGGGAGATTACATTGTAAAATGATAATTTACATTAAACAAATTATGAAACAACCCATACATAAATGATCTCTACACAAAAAATTCATGCACAATGTGACTGAACTTTCATTTCAAAGGGAAGTATGAGTTTCAATGATATATTTTATCTTAACCTCACAATTTTAATTTTTAGAGATTTAAATTAAAATTACGTACCCCACTTGAACCCTTGAACTCCATTGTCGATCTAAGAGACATAAGTTTCTTAGGATAATCATTATTCCATGTTTTAATTTTAACTGTTGACATGATTAGATGGGTAAAATGGTTGAATGAATAAGTAAGGTTAATCATGATGGGATGTGTTTGACAAATCATGATTTTTGGATATGATTTTATTTTTTTAAATGAAATTCCTCTTACAATTGGCACATTTTCAATTTCTGAAATTGATATTTATTGGGGTATTGTTTTTGTACATTTCTATGCATAACTATCCCAAACCATATGTTATCATCCTTGAGAAACTTTTTGGACAAAAAATTCCCCATTAGTTATATAGTATTTTTATTTAGAGACTAATGCATGTTTTCTTATAGAAATTACATGGAATACTATCAAATGTTTGACTGTACAGATTTAATTTTAACATGATTGGGTCATTTTAATTGATTATACTTTTATCCTTGGACCCACCAAGAAATTAATCCTAATTTTTCCTATAGATCCATGAATAAAATTAATATAAAATGATCCATTTTACAAGCCTATTATATCCATTTCTACCCTACTCATGATATGTGGAATGATATTCAAAAGACTAAATCTAGGGGAAGGGTTACCCATAGATATTAGGGATGCACTTCATTTAGTTGTGGGGGATTCATGATATTTTTGGAGAGGTTCTGTTGTAATTATTACACTTTATTATTCACATCACTTACTAAAAAATAATAAAATTAAAAAAAATGTGTTGTCTCTTGGAAGGATAAAAAATACCACTGTTGAATTGATGATGTTTGATCGTATAGGATTAGGTGGTGGATTTAAGATTTTTCTTAACCTAATATTTTGAATACAAAAAAATAAATAGAGGGTGATTCATTAACTATGATTACTAGTATCATGTTCATAATTTGAGCTTTGGGGGTTGGGAGATGAATGTTTTTCATTAGTTTTTCATTAGGTTTATCTTTTGATATCATGCACTTGATAAAGTGTCAAAACCTAATTTTGGGATTTATTTTTTTTCATTACCCACAAACCATAAGCCTTAGATATGTTTTAACTTTAATAAAAATCCTGAAAATTTTTTATTCTTTATGTCTTTACATGGTGGAGATGTTAGACGCCTTACAGGATGATGTTAGGTAATATGTAATCAAGGTATGAGAACAACTCCATTGAATTTATTACATTGAGAGATGAGTAAAAATAATTAAATGTGAGGTAAATTAAAAGTGTAATTCAAATTAATTATGGATTGAGAAATAAAAAAAATAATGAATATAATTTTTATTTTAAGAGAGGTAAAGGAAAATGCATGATTAACTTGTTTCTTTGAAAAGTGAGGAGTTGAGTAATTGAAATTACCAAATTATGCATGTTTAGTTTATTATAATACACAATGTTTATGAAATTTAGCTGATCTATACTTCTGGTATTTAATTGTTTTTTTATGTTAATATAAGATATAGTAAATTTTTGGAAATGATCTTAAAAAGGTTGAATTCATCAAGAAAAAGAAGTCTCATGACCAAGGGAAAGTCAAGGACAAATACTGGATCTAAAAACTATAGAACCAAGTGAAAATAGTGTTGAAACTACAAGAAATTGATTATTTACATTGTAAATAAGTCATTAAAAATGTAAACATGATCAGAATGCTGATTTGGAAGCAAATTATGATGAAAAAGAGAAATATGGGTAAAAAAACATGTCTCACAGAAAGGGACATATGGTTACACTGTGACACTCCTAAAAATCACCCAAAAATATTTTAGTTCATAAATACCATCCATAAATGGTTTTTCCTTGTAACATTCACATTGTATAAAATAATTTAATGATATAAAACATTCAAATGAGACCCAGAAATGATAGTTTTGATGAAATTAATACCTGAGACCCCATTGAAAACATTGTTATGACACGAGTCAAACTAAGAATAATTTATGGTACATTTATAGATATCTGGTTTTCTTTTAAGGCCTATAAATATAGGGATAGGTTGGGTAGGAAAGGGATAGGTTCTAAAGGATCATCCACTACACTGCGTAATAGGGATGGTATTGTTAGGTTTTATTCATTCCACGTAATCGATTCATATTTTTAATTTAAGTGCTTCACTTCCATATTCCAATCTTCATTTATTTATCTTTCTCTCTCCAATCTAATCCATGACCTCTTACACTTAGCAATGGAAAGTGACTAACTTGAGTCATTTCCTTGGGGAAGGTTTCACATTATTCAAATTTATTTTTCTTAAATTCATTAAATGTTTTATTTTAATTTGTAATGAATGACAGGTAAGTACATGGGTGAAGAGATCATCCACTATGGAATGAGTCTGGAATTCAATCCGATTTTCTACCAAAAAGAGGAGAAATGTTTTTTTTCTGAAGATGTTTCCTCATCATGTTAAAAATATCGGTCATGGTTGGGAATAGAAATCCAAGTACTGAGGGATGGATTTTGAAATTGAATTAAAAAATGAAGGAACCCATGTAACAAAAACCCTAAGGACCAAGTCCTTTATTTTAACCAACATTTATTCTATTTTTCATATTCATTTTAGTTTAATATTTTCATTCCAAATTTTCCAAAAAGTAAAATTTTATTATTTTAATAAAATAAATAAAAACCCAAAAAGAAGTATATTTGATGAACTAGAATTAGTGATTGAACTAGATATAAATATTCTCAAGTAATATTAATTAGGTCATCCTTTGTGCCATATTAGGAAAATAGTTAATCATGTCTATTTCCCTATGATAGGCATGCCATCACAATAAAATATTTATGTCCCCAAAAATTGATCATTATCCTAGATTCCAAAAATAAGAAGGAAATTGATTCCACATCAACAATTATCTCTCCCATGTATCATAGATATCCCATTTTCACTACCATAGTGCACGGACCAATTAATACCTCCTTGGATGGGAAACATGAAACACATCATTGATCAACATCAATATATATGGCAATTCCAAATGATATTCCACCTTTCTTATTCATTCAAAGATCCCAAAAGTGATAACAAACCTTGGTACTGACTTACCATTCTTACCCAAATGATGGTGTCCATAATGAGGTGAAACTGGAAGAAATACATGATCACCAACCTCAGACTCCAGTGGTTGATGGTGATGTCCCAAAAAGTTTTTTTTATGACTAAGTGATGTGACCAATATCTTATAGATCACCTACACATTTTCCATCATCTCCTTAATAAGGCTCAGTCTGACCAAGGACTAATCTCCCAACTCTTCCCAAAATAAAAGATATATACCTGACTAGCCATACAATTCTTTAAAGGGAACCATATTAATTGAATCTTGATAACAATTTATATAGGAGAATTCGACTAGAGGAATATTCTTTTTAAAAGAACCACAAAAAATCAAGAACACATAATTAGATCATATCCTCAAGAATATGAATATCTCTCTCTATCTTCCCATATTTCTATGGATGATACACCGTGCTCAATTTCAATGGAGAACCCATCACATATTAAAAAAACCAAAATCTAGATGTGAACCTTGAAGCCCTGTCATAAACAATTTCATAGTGAACCCCATTAAGTCTCTCGAACTCTCAAACATACATGTGCCCGAGTAATTACACCTTCGTCCTATCTTTGATAGGGAGGAAATGATTTGACTTCGTAAGTTGATAAATGATCACCCAAATCACATCCTTCCCACTAGTATTCTGTGGTAAAATAATGTCAAAATCCATTGAAAATTCATCCCACTTCCACACTGAAATGGGAATAGTTTTAAACAAAAAACCTTGTCTCTGGTGTTCAATATTAACCCTCTAAAAAGTTAGGCATTGTGACACACAAAAAAATAGGTTACCTCCTCCCTGAACACCAACAGTTAAATCTCAAATAATGATGCATCTTGGTAACACTGGGGTGTATGGACTAAAAAAGTTATGCCCACTGTGTATCAAATTCTGTGATGGAAATATAGTCAAAACTGACCTCCCATGAAAACACATATCACCCATGGGGGATTGAGACCACTCACTCAAGGTCTCCCATACATTTAAGATTTTACTAAAATGATAGAACTCAGTGTCAGGTACTTACTCGAGATGAACCCTCTAATAAAATAATGATTTATCCATCGCTAAATCTAAGAAAACCTACCAAACAACATGTTATGCTCACATTATCATCTCAGTAAACAAACTCATCTAAGACCATTCCCCCACTTATTATTTCAAGGTTTAAGTTGGTAATAACCTTCTCAATTCATGGGAAACCACATGTCATGATCCAAAATTTATTGATCTTTGTCTTCTAAGTCAGATTGTCTCCTCTCCTCCATGAATGATGTAACAGCTGATGCAGCAGGTTCTATTCCTTTGATCAGTTCTACATCCTGCTATCCTGGAAGTGTGGTGGCCACTTTATTCCCATACATACCATGTGATTCCTGCTATCCAGGAAGTGTGGTAACCACTCATTTCCCATGTATACCATGTGAATCAACAAGATGATTCCCAGTTTTGTGGGTGTGAATATCAGGGATAGTTTCTCCAGTACCTTGTTTGACAATATCTTCAAAGAAATGAGCTCTAGCATTTTGGGACATATTTGCAGTGGATTTTCACCAGTACACTTTCTTAGTACCTCTTCATCTCCTATGGTTTGTATCATCCAATATACAATCATCAGTAATATGTTCATATTTGTTGAAAATAGAGCACTTTAAATTCCTGTGACAGTTCACAAGGGAATGACCAATACAATTGTTGCAATAATAGAAATCTGGTATCCATTCTAACTATATTGCAAACTCTAGTTTGAAATCTCTAGCATATAAAAAAATTGTTTCAATGAGTTCCTATGAGAGATCAATTTTGACCAGAGCTTAGGTATAATGACCATACCACACCCTCTCGGTTTCATTGTCAAGTTTGATTGGTTTCCCCACTGCAGAAGCCACATATCTCTGGATTTTAGGATGCCAGAAGAACTAGTTCGGACAATGTATGCATATCCATTCTTAAAAAAACGTTTTCTTAGAGGAGTGCAGAAAGGGAAAAAATACACTTCAAACTCTTATGATCTAAATATACCATAAAACAATCCCCAATGTGATAATGATTCCACATTTTAATTGCAAGTATAATCATTGAAAACTCAAGATCATGGGTAGGGTAATTATTCTCATGATGGAATAACTGGTGAAAGTCATGGGACACTTCTTATTTCCCTTACATCAAGAAAAATCTTAAACCTATACCAGAAGAATTATAGAAAACCACATAACCCGAACCTGGTTTTGGATGAATCAAAACTATAGATAAATTCAGTTTTAGATTCAGTTCCTAAAAATATCTTTGAGACTTTTCATTCCACTCAAACATTAATCCCTTATGGTTTGAAGTTATCATTGGAGATGAAATCTTGGAAAAGTCTAGAAAAATATGCATGTAATAATCATCCAAGACCAAGAATATTCAGATCTCAAACACATTTTTGGGTTTCTCACAGGACATAACCACCTATATCTTTTCATGATCCATTGATATCCCCCTATTAGATATAATATTCCCTAGAAAAAACACTTTATAGATCCAAAATTCACACATGTAAATCTTAGTATACAAGTGACGTCCTTTCAACATTATAAGGATAATATCCAAATGATCCATGTGATTCTATTTTGACTTAGAGTACAACAAAATATCATCCATGAACACCACTATAAAAGAGTCTAAGAACTAGAAAAATATATGGTACATCAATTCCATAAATACCACGGGATCATTAGTGGGACCGAATGGAAAAACCAAAAACTTGAAATTCCCATAACAGCTCCTAAACGTTGTCTTATGTATATCTCTTAGAATCTCAATTGGTGGTACCCTGACCAAAGGTCAATCTTTCAAAACCAATTATCCCCTTTGTCTTTTTCAAATATATCATCAATACTAGGAAATTGGTACATATTATAAATGGTTTCCTGATTTAATTTTCCATAATCCATACAAATTATAAGGCATTTATATGACTTTTGGGTAAAGATGATAGGCAAAGACCATGGTGACATGCTAGGATGAATAAATCCTTTATCCTCATTATCCAAAAGTTGAACATTAAGTTACATTAACTCAGTAGGTTCCATGTGATAAGTTGGAATAGAAATGTGAATCATACCAACGAGTAGTTCAATAATAAACTCAACATCTCTAAATGGTGGAAACCTAGAATAATCATTAGGAAAGACCTCATGATATATACACACCACTACAAGAAGTGGGATACTCAAGTGAGATCCAATATCATCCTATAATATCTATGATAACTGAAATGGGATCACTCTAGCATAAGGATAAACAGGCCCATCTATCCCAGATCTAGAATCTCACTCACCCTGAAAGACATGAGTGATACCATATGAAGATAAAAACTAATCTCGATGAAGATAACAGTCGATCTATTCCTTTATGATGATAAACTAATCCATGATATTAATTTGGTAAAAGATATCAATATCAAGAACTAAGAAATCCCACACCACTTTGAATTCAAATTTCATCACCCGATATACATGACATCTAAAACATTATTCATACATTTTTTCCAATGGCCTGGAAAGGTCCAAAAATTGGTGTAAGTTCAGAATGCAATCCCAAAACATCAACCAACATTGATGATATAAAATAATGTGTATCAACTTTATTGAATAAATATGGCACTATAGTAAATGAAATAAACATTGTACCGATAACAATAGTTGGTCTAAACCCAGATTCTTCTAGAACATACCCCACTATAAAAATACATCTTCTCTCAACTCCTCCCTAATATTTCTTTACTGCATGAAAATCCCCCTTGGCCTAAGGATAAGGCACATCACCCTTGTAAGAATCAAAACCAACCTGTGAACCCTTAGTGATATTTTATCCAACCTTACTCCTTCTGACATCCTTACACAAAAAATATTGAGATGACCATATTATCCATAACAAGAACACGTTTTGGGGTTCTTTTAGATAGTTAGGCTTTGTATGACTAGGCCTTCTACATAGGTAGAAGAAAAGTTTTTGTTTTCCTGACAAAAAACCTAAAACTGGTCCTAAAAAAATGTAAGTACCCTTGCATTTACTTTTCTATCCAAAAGACACGCCCTATATAATAGTTTTACTATCCAAATATCCACCCAAACCCATTATTCTAGTTATGTCTACCTCAACCATATATAATTTTTCAACCGCCTCCAAAAAGGCTAGAAGGCATAAGATAATCAATATTGACTGAATATCATCCCTCAGATCCATATCGATCATCTGATCCTTTAAGTAATCATTTTTAATAAGCTCATGTGATAGTTGCACTAAATTAGTGAAATAGGTGGAATAATCCAAAACTATACACTACTCTTACACTAAGGGTAAAAAATTTTCGGTGTTCACCATACATAACATTTTAGGATAAAACTACTGATTTAAGATCTTCTAGAATGATGTCCTAGTAAGGTCCTTGTACAAGTTGACTTGTATAATAGATTCCCACCATATCCTTCCTAGTCCCTCAATAATGTAAGGGGTGAAACCCATCTTAGATTTATTAGAGTATTTTAGAAAATATATGATCCTTTCAATATTTTCATTCCATTCCTTAGATTCATGGGGTCATTTATTTCTATTAAAGATGGGTAGATTCTGTTAATTAAACTCTGTGTTGTAATCCACCACTTCTCACTGGTGTCCAATACCCTCCTAACCCAAATTCTTAATATTGAGGAATACAATTTCCAACAAACAAGGGAAGACCAAAGGATTCTTCTTTGAAACTTATTTCATATGTTCCTCAATCAGATTCATAACAGCTCTTCTAGGAGTAATTGTCTGATAAAAAAATACAACAACCAATCAGTATGAGATAAAATTCCCAAATCATAATACCAACTACCAAAATAGATATTAATTACTTTAAACAATAATAATTTAATGAAAACATGGATTCTATGAATTTAAGGCAACATCTTAATAAGGAAAAAGTCCACTTATAAATCCCATGTCTAGTTTACTCAATGACCTCAAACACCATGCCCCAAGCTTAGTAATAATTCCCAATCATCCACTGTAACCCAAGTTCAGACAAATAAGTGAGGTGGATAGGAACCTTTTTTCACTTAATACCTAAAAATTTACAATCCTAACTCATAACTACCAAATACCCTGAACCAAACCCAGGCAGTGTATTAACACTTTTGGCTAGAAAATGGATATGATACTTTTTTTAATGAACCAACCTGATTCAACCCAATAATTCACCTAAATCAATCTACTGCATTATAATTAACCAAACATGTATAATGTATTAATGAAAGGAAAAAAAACATAGTATAGCATGGAAGAAGGAGTACATAGACAAGATACATACAATGTCATGCCTAAAGAGATAAACCGGAAAAAGGAAATCAAATAATCCAAAGGATGCATCTCAATGTTACCAACCACCACCACCACCAAACCATACGACTATGAAGGAAAATACCACTAAGAGAAGGAGGAAATATACATAATGGCCTTTCATTTACCCATTTCCTATAAAACCACATATATAAATTCCTAAAGGAAAAGGTAGTGTGTTATCACAAATCCCATTAGTATTTCACCAGACTCTATAAAAAGTCTAATATCATGAAAATGTTACCTCAATATTTTAAAAAAATTAGTTTATAAATCATTTCTACAAGATAATGTTATTTTTGTAAAACATCCTTTAGTTTTTCATTAAATCCATTCAAATTCACACAATAAGGAATATGAAAAGTTTATATAATAAATTAGGTGAGTTTAAGAAAATTCATACATGGATACACCATAAGATAAGAAACTAAGAAATATACCATGAAATATACCATCGTGTGTAAAAACATCATAAATGAAATAGCATATTATTTGGGATATATCCTATAGAAATATGTTCTAGACATAAAAAGAATTCACTAAATCAAGCATCAAGTGAATCCAAATGATATTGAGTCCTACCATAGTTTTTTTATATCAAAACAACAGGTTTTTTACCCACACTAAAGTGACGTATCCATTTATGTAAGCACCCAAGGTTCTAATTTTATATTCTTTTCAAAAGAATTTAAAAACCACTATCATGATTTATAAATACAATCTTAGTGAAGCATTATACCTCTGATTCTCGAAAATCCATTTTAGAATAAAAACCACCTTAAAAGAATTTCATCAAACCACATATTGTCTAAAAACCAGGAAAATATTATTTGATATAAAATCTAACCTTTTCATAATAGAAAACATGGAATTGAGTAACAATATCAAGTTATTCAATAAATAAAAACTTTTTATAGTGACGCCTACCTAAAAATATAGAGAAAATACCAAGAATATATCTATCAAATCCTAGGGTCGATTCCAATCAAGATGGTATTCAAAGGCCTTCAATGATCTCTTTTAGTACCTAAGGTTCAAGAATGGAATTTGGGAAACAAATATGTTTGGAGGAAGGTATGGATATGTATATGATATCAATAAAATATAAGACCATGACACAACTTATCAATCCATGGTGCAACCTTCTATACTACAGCTCAAGCTTCCCCTACTATGGTGTAGGACAGGATGAATAGGAGGGACTATGGTTTAAGGCTTGTGATCATGATGTATCCCTTCAAGTCAAAAACTATTTCCAAGATCCATGGACCCTTACGTGTTTAATATCCTATTTTCTAGGTTTTGGGGCTATGGCATATCTGAGACCACCATACCATAGTTCCCCACTACCAAATAGGCATTAATCCACAACCTACTCCTCCTAGACCAAGTACGCTATTTTTTGTATAATATACCAAACTTCCCCTCCAAGACTCCTACATTGTAACCACTTCCTCTACTCAATGTTCTACCTACATCATAACCCCTACTCCATGATGCAGAGATGCTTAATATTATAGTGTCACTAAAAATTATATAGGATCATATGAGTACAATATTTTACTACAAAGGGGGGTGAATTATATTCTTAAATAAAACTTAAAAATTTCACTAATCTCCTTAAATATTTATATAAGAAAAACATTTTTCTAGTAAATAGAAGTAATTAGATAGACATTTTTAATGATACATTATGAAATTATTGTTAAGAAAAAGTTTATAACAAACAACTTTCCTTAAACACATACACCGTTGAAATATAAACTTATAAAAACAAGTAAATAAAACATTATAAAACAAGTAATAAAAAAATAAAAAAGTAATATAAAAATTATCTACACTTAAATTTTTTTTAAGGAAGTAGATAACCTTGACTTTAGGTATCCATAGTTTTCACCGAACCATAAAGGAAGCTCTTCCTTGAGAAATGAATCCCTTAATACTAATATTGGAAGAACTCTATTTCCCTATCCATGGGAACCCTCGATTAAAAAGCTCAGAAATACCTCTATCTTCCTATCCCCAAAATCACTCAATCACACCATATTATAAAACAATTACAAAAAAACATAATGCATTTACAAAGATCCTCCAAATTTGATGCCTTATGTGAAAACTCTCTAAAGAATTAAATTTATGTAATCAATAAAAGTAACATGATGTTACAAAAAAATTCATAGAAACTCATAGATCGTAAGTGATAAAAAAATATCCTTCTTACACAAATGATATTTCTATTTTTAGTAAAATCCATAACATTCATATTCCAAATTCTTTGTATTTGGTTACAATGGCCTCAGATGAACCCTTCTTCACTTTGAAAGGTTTTTTACAACTACTTCTGGTGGTCACATTGGTTACACCATTATAGTTATTATGAATTATATCGAGTAGAATAAACTCATTTTTTAGTACAATGGAATTCGTCACTTTATGGATTTAGAACGCTTTATTCATAGATCATGTCTAACTCTGTCTGATTAATGTTTGTTTGATGGATTGGGTAGAACTTTGTCTGGTGATACTTGGTTGTACTTTTTCCATTATAATTTATCCTTATGATTTATAAAAAATATGTTATCCTGTGATATATAAAATTTTAGGTTCGACTAATTTACAAATTTAGAAGTTCAACTGATATACAAGAGTACTAATTTGACAAATGTACAAAAGTAGTTATTTGACCGATCAATAAAATTTTGTCTCATAAATATATTTTTTATATATGATAAAAATAACCTTCCTACAAAAACATTACAAACACTTTGGAAGTACAAAGTTAGTAAAAAATATATTTAAGGAAGTTTATTGTGATTTTCAAAAAAAAGTTTAAAATGTTTTGAAAGTAAACAAATTTGACTAAAAAATCTCCCCCTTTTTGAAAAGAAATAAACCAAAACTCAAAAATAAAACTAATGTTTAAAAACATTGAAATAAACATACTATTTATGTGTTATATATTTAAGAACATATAAATTATTACTTTTTTCTATATTCCACCAACTGTTTCAAAATCTCCCATTTTCTCGATATCTCCACCTTTCTTGAACAAAATTTTATAGGAAGTTATTTTTAGAGATTAACCTTTCTTATTATTTATCTATTTATCCCATTGATCAGTATCTCCCATTTCATGATATATCCACATTTCTTGAACAAACATTTTTTAAAAATTCATTTCAACATTAGGTTTTCTCTTTCATTCTCCCTTTTTTCATTTTGAAAAAGAAAAAGGAATTAGAAAGTATACCTAAAATGTTACTAAAAGAATTATTTCTAAGAATTTGTTTGTAAAATTAATAAAAATTATAAAAAAAACAAGAAAATTATATTAATATAAATTAATTGGAAAACATCCATGTAAAAATATATGGAGGAATGTTCATTCATAAAATTCATAAAAAAGAGTTTTCTTTTTCACAAAAGTGTTCAAGAGTTCAAAAGAAATGATTAAATATTTATTTAAAAGATTCTTTACAAGGACATTAAACTTATTTAAATCCTCATTTAACATTTATAATTCTAAAAAAAAATCTTCCTTATTTTTCACATTTTCTTCAAAAACATGAAAATTTATGTATTCTTCCTTCAGCCCAGTAACTTGTTCTTACAAACTTTGAGTCTTCTAATTTTCAAACTTGATCTTCGATACTTATTCTTCTAGGCTCAGAGTCATATTACTTTATTTTGATACATCATAATCTTTTGAAATGAAAATATAATTAATATTATCAATGGATATTGTATGTTTATTGGCTTCTAAATATATATATCTTAATAACTTATAAGTTTTTTAGAGGAATTAATTATTCATATAATATTCTCATAATAAAATTTCATATCACACTTGGTATTATTTATCCATAAAAAACTTTTTCATCCTTCTTGACTCTTCCTTTGATTTTCCTATTGAATATTTAAATCAACTTAATTTTGAATAACTATTTCTATATATTTTTTCAAATAATTTGAACTTTCTAAAAAGTCATTTATCCCTTAGATGTACTTATATCTTGCTTGTATATCATGGAAATGGTGAATAAAATATTGAAGCTTCCTAATAACTTCAATTAAATAGTTCATACTCATTTTAATTCAGTGATTTCTCATGACATGGGATGATTGAGTAGAATCAGGAAAAAAATATTGAATGGGTGGAGGAGAAAGTTTAGAAACTTCATCTTCTTCCTTTTTTCACCATAATTTTATTCATAAACATCTATAACTAAAACATATTTATTGTAATTAGGTTATTCTGAATCCTTGGTTTGAGAATGTTCATCTTATTCTTCCATTAATGATTCATCTCTTTCTGAAACCTTAACATTTGTACCTTTTCGGGATTGAGATGAAATGGAAGTAAAATACATGTCAACACTCTTTTCTTCAACATCCAAATTTTAGTAAGAATATTTTTAATTATCATCTTCACTTCTAGATTTTGGTTTTTCATAAGATTTAAAAAACATTAATAATCTAAAAATATTCTCTATATTGATATTATTTAGTAGAAATTTCCTTTCATTTTTCCTTCTCAATGGAAATTGGAACTTATAATTGTTGGGATTTTTGTCGCTCGAATGGAGATAACTTAGGAATAATTGGTTGACCAATATAAAGAGGAGAAACTAAGAGCAGTTCTCTATGTGTTGTGACTGAACATCTTCATTCATTTTATCCACACCTTTTTATAATTTTCTAGCTATATGTGTTTTCTTGTTTTTTTCTTTTGTTTCTTCTTCTTATTCTCCCCTTGAATATTTTTTATGGTTTTTATTTTAGAACTGAGGACTAAGACTTATACAATCCAAAACATGGATCATTGGGATTATTTTCATCTTTTTTCATTATAAAGGATGAAAAAGCCTCATTTGACATTATTTTATCATTTTTCTTTGGTAGTGGGGATCCTTCTCTAAAAATTCTCTTTGTTAAAACATTATCTTTCAACCTCATGAATTTTACTCTGGACAAAAATTTGTTTTTTTTAATCAAATATCAAACAAACACAGGCCTCATATTGCTAATCGTTTCATCACTGATCAAAGAATATTTCTCCCTTACAATAATATCCTTATTCAGAATATTATAAACTTGCATGAAATTAAAAATAATTTAAAAAAAGGAAATGGTAGAATCTAAAACTTAATGGGTCATTGATTGATACCCTCAATATAGATAAAAACTAACTTCATAATGATTAAATTTCTCATTTTCACAATAAATCTAAAATGTAGATTTATTTTACCTTAATAGTATCCTTGTATCCTTTTTTGGGATATAATAATTTTACATCTATATTGACACAATTACTTCCCCTGAAGATTGATGATTCAATTTTCTTACTTTCTCATAAGGAGGAAATAGTGTAGTTTTTTTCTCTTGATTCCTATAAACTATCCAATTTCTTAAGTAACTTACATGTAACCAAATTTTCTTCTCCATTATGAGAAACCCCGACAAACTTATCCACTAGGAGAAAATTCAACCTATAAAATTATTCAAATAATGAAAAGGTGATATCATTGAGATTATATTCTTCACTAAATTAAACCAAAGAATAGAATCCACTAACAATCTCTCGATAATGAAGATCAAAGTCAGCTTTTAAAACATAAATGTGTTCCAATCCTTGAATGATAATTGTATATTTTATTAAATAATTATATTTCTTAAACCACAATATTTCTACTAGCTTCTCTTTAAAAACCACTAAAATTGAGATATAACTTGAATAGTCTATTTTTGTTGATTAGACAAATATGAAATTATCAAATGAATAGGAAAATATCATACATAAGGGAAATAGGTCAGTAAGAGATTTTGGATAAAACAGGTGGTGAATGAAGTGGTGGTAATCCACACTGATTTATATATGTTTGAGAAAGGGTGATTCATTATCTTCTCTATATCCAATTAAAAAGATAAAAATCATCTTTTGATCAACAATTATTATCCAATATTAAAATATTTTGAAAAATGTTTGAACTCTTAATGTTTTTAGAAAACTAAATATATAAGTTTGATCACATGGAATTTTGTTATGATGAAACTTATATATTTCTAAAAAATAGAAAATTTATAAAAGGAGAAAATATATTATAACATAAAATGGTAAAACTAGAGATTATATAAATTACCTATCAAATAAAATTCTAATTTTTTAGAAGATTTTTTTAATAAATTTTATCTTATTGGTTTTTCAAAAAAAATCTAGAAGTTTTTAAGAAAACTTCTATGCAGAAATGTTTTTTTAAAAGGTTGGAAGTTAATCAATAAAATTATATCTGGGAATCTTTTTGTAATGTTTTGTGTTAAAAAATTTCTAGGAAAACAAAGAAGAGAAATTTTAAATTTAAATAAAACAAAACATAACATTTTTAAAATAGAGAAAAATTGGTCTCCCCCTTTTTAAGGAGTTTTTTTTAAATGAGATGTTTGAATAGGAAGTATATATAAATGAACATTTTATGTTGATCATTCCAAGATTCTATTTAATATATTAAAATTTATCAGGATATAGGTTTTTTATATTAATGATCATTTAATATTGGTCATTCCAAGCTTCTGTTTAATATATTTAAATCTTTTAGAATTTAGGCTTTTTATTGGAATATAAACAAGTTGTTCTTATATTTTGATGAATTATAAAATAATATTTCTTTTTTTATGTGTGATACTAATTAAAATAGTTTCTTGTATCTATAAACCTTTCTCATTAGTGATGTGATGGGTTTTTAATTAAATCTTTAGACCTTTTTATATCCCCTAAAGTTTTACTTTTACTAAAACTCATACCAAAATCAGTGAGTGTGTGTTGCATCCACAACACTTGAGTGGAGAAATTTTCACCAGCCACATATTTATCTTGATTAGTTTAAAGAGATACATAATTTTATTTCATATAAGACCAAGAATATAAATCCCATTATAATAAATGAATAGTCTTGGATGTATATTTTCTATCCATTTTACAACTAGAAAAATCAACAAATAAAAAACCTCTAAAATAAAAATAGTATCAATAATAATAAAATTGTTCAAGATCCATAGTTCCCTTAAGATAATGAAAAATTCATTTTACTGATTTAATATGGGATACTTTCATGTTTTATTTATATCTTTCACATAGTAATATAGAAAAATTCAAATCTGATAAACATGCTATAAGATATTATAAATTACTGATCATTCCACTAAAAAATTGATCAACTAGTTTCCCGCATTCATCAATATCAAGATTTATTTAGGTCCTGGTAGGAGTACTAATAATTTAATCATTATCACATCCAAGCTTTTTATGTATGTATTTTATATACTTTTGTTAAGATATAAAAGTTCCTTCTAGTTTGCGAGAAATTTCAAAACCAAGAAAAAATGATAATTTACCCATCATGCTCATCTCGAACTCAAATTTCATAATATCCAAAAAGGAATCAATAATATATTTTGGATTTGATCCAAATATAATATTATTGTTATAAATTTTAACAGTGATTATATATTTGAAAATAATAATAATAATAGTTGGATATGTAGTTCTCTTAAAAAAATTATTTTAAAGAAACAATTCAGTTAATCTATCATACCAGGATCTCACAGCTTGTTTAAGTTCATGAAGTGACTTATTAAGTCTAAAACATGAGCTATATATTTTTTATTTTTAAAAATAGGTTGTTGTTATACATATTATTCCTCATGTACATATTCAATAAGGAAAGAATACTTTAAATCCATTTGAAAAAGGGTGGAATTTAGAAATACTAAAAATGATAGAAGTATATAAATATCTTCAAGTATAGCTACTGGAGTATAGTTTTCTTCATAATATATTATTTAAAATTAATTATAAACCTTTTCAATAAGTCCATCTAAATTTATAACAATTAATCCATTTTCGCCACATTTATTATAGAAACCCGATTTTACACCAATTACAAAAAAAATATTTAGGTCAGTCAACTAAATTCCAAACATGATTCCTCTCAAACTCATTGAGTTCATATTTTATTTATTTTTTCCAATATTCATCACCTAAGGCCTCATCAACATTCATAGGTTTTAATTTTGAAAAAATTTACTAATGTTTACATTTTTTCTTAAATAACATCTAGTTTTGACTAGTTGATCTGCATCATTATTGATATTATCATTTAGATGATCCATATGGAATTTTTGATTCCTTGGGTTTTTAAAAATCAATTCTTCAACAACATATTAAATTTATTCTTGGTATAATACTTCAAAAATAGTTTATTCAGTTATTCTTTCTTGAGAAGAATTTTCCAACCTGGGTTGAAAATCATTTTTCTTAAAAAAAATATGAATATGTGGTTTCAAATTGTTTGAAAACAAAAGGATCTATTTAATAAATTTTTGTATAAACTATTTCTTTAGTAGTACTAGTATTTTTATTAAAAACACTATAAGACTTACTTGTGGTATAATAACCAATAAAATTCCTTCATCAAATTTTAGAGAAAATTTATGTAAATTATATTTATTATTTAAAATGAATACTATGCATCTAAAAAAACATTGATGTAAGATTGTTTTGGTTATATTACTATATATAACTCATACAAATTTTTATTAATAAATGTTTTAAGATGAACTCAATTTAGAGTATAGAAGGTAGTACTAACTTCTTCAGCAAAAAAATGATTAGAAATTGAGTATTCACTCAACATGGTTCTATTAATCTCCTGAAGAACAATAATTTTTCTTTCAAATGACCCATTTTTCAAGGGTGTTCTAATAGATGAGAAGTTATATATTAAACCTGTTTTATTAAAAAAAAGTTTCAAATTTACAATTTAAAAATTCTCCACCATGTTCACTATTAATAGTTACAAAAATTAGACTTTAATAATTCTTAACACAGGATATAGAATATTAAAAATTAAAAAGGTTTCTGAATTTTTTCTAGCAAATAGACCCACATGTGTCTAGTTTATTCATAAACTAAAACATATACATAGTATTTTCCACTAATACTTCTAGTTTTTTGTTAGAACAAATAAATCCATGTGTGCTAATTATAAAGAATTAAAAGTTCAAACATAACTAATATATTTAAAACTTTACTTATATTGATTTCTAAATTGATGAGGATAGAAAAATTTAAAACAATTAAAACTTAACTTTGATAGATCTGTAATGAGTTTATTAAAATAAATTTTTTCAAAATTTATTACATTAATGTGTAATAGTCTTCTATTCTACTACAAATATTGATCTTCCATTGCACTATAACAAGGTAGATCTTGGATCCTAAGGTCTTTTAAGTTAAGTGTGTAATCATTCCCATGAATGTTGATTTACCTTATAAACTTTGAATCGAAAATTTATCATTCATGAATTTTATAAGGTAAAATTCATCACATAATTGAATTATTCTAAATAAATTGTTCTTAGTGCCTATAACAAATAAAACATTTGAAATTAAATGTTTTCCATAAAAATGTATTTCATATGCCATTGATTTCTCCATAATCATATCACAAAAAGTGACTTCACCAACTTTCATATTTATAATATTTTGTAAGAATTTATTGTTTATGGTCATATGCTGAAAGAATCCACTATCTATGTACCAAATTTTTGTGCTGTTGAAATTTTTTTTACTTTCCTAAAAATAGAAAAAGTTAGATTTTAGAACACAGACTTTCTTGGGTCCATCTTTGTTCTAAAATCAAACTTTAGGTATCCAAATCTATCAAAATTATATTTATTAAATAGATATTAGTTCTTTACAAAACTAATCTTTATGAAATCCAAAATATTGTACTATATTTATAGTACACTTATTTTTTCAATGTCCACCACTTTGATATTTAATGTAAAAGGGTTCACTTTTTGGAACAAAATAATTATTTAAGAAATGTAGTTTAGTATATGTAAAACCTATTTCATAGATATTACTATGAGGATTTATTTTTCTATACATGTTTTCAAAATTTTCTTTCCCAAAAGTAAAATTTGATAAAAGTTTTTTATACTAAATATTTCATAATTCAATTTTCTAACTAAATCCTTAACCTTAATAGTTGTATTAGAATCATATTTCTTTTTTAACTCTAATGAATGATTTTAAATACTTAAGGTAATTTTATAAATTCTTGAATTGTTTTTAAAGTTATACCTTATTATTTTAATTTTTTTAGAAAAAGTACAATTTTCTTCGAATAATTTTGAAAATTTAGTAACTTCTTCAAAACTAGGTAAAGAGTCATCATATTTTTTTGAGATATATTTTTATTCTTTTGAATAAGTATATTTTAATTCATCCTCATAATAAGGATAATTTTTATTTAAATTAAAATTTGTAATGGATTAAGTAGATACCTTTTCTATATAGCATTCTTTGTTCCTTGGAATAACAACATAACATCCCATAACACTGTTATTATCAAAACTATCATTAGAAGAATTAGTTGAAGAATTGTCTCCACCACTAGAACACCATGTGTCTGCATCTTTAGATTTTTATTTCCTTTATTTTTGTACATATTTTTATATCTTATTTCTCTCTTGTAATTTCTCTAAAGTTTTGTATAATCTGGTCTGATATGACCCAATTTCATACACTTGAAGAATATAATTTCTGAAAAATATTTCTTATAACTTCTTTATTTTCAATCCTTATTATACTTTTAATGGAACCCTTATTTCAAACTATATTTATTATTTTGTTAGAAATATTTTAAAGTTCATTTCTAATATGTTCTAATGAACTAATTCCTATCTCAAATTTATATTTCTTCTTCTTAAAATATTTAGAAACTTTTTCATCTGATCTATATTTCTTAGAAACATTTGAATTATAAGAAAAATCTACTCTATTTTTATTCTTCTCTTTTTTAGTATCTATTTTCATCCTACCCTCACATTACAAAAGTGTTCCAATAAGATCGTCTAAACTAAGCCTGGATAGGTTCTTAGTATCATCTAAATCTATACTTTTAGATTTCTATTCCCTTGGAATAAAATAAATAATATTTTCTACCAAAATTACATCAGTTATATATTTATCTCCCAAACATTGTAAACTATTCACAATTTCATAAATATCTAATTAATATTTTAAATAGATTATCTAGGCATAAAATCAAAGGCTTGATAATTAGCTCTTAGAATAACTTGTCTAGTTTTAATAAATGTGGATGTTCTAAAGTGATTAACCTCACAATTTTTCTATATACTATTAGATGCTTCATAAGAATAAATTCAAATGTATATGTTTCTATTAATAGAACATAATAAAGTTTTTCTGACAAAATAATTTAGTTTATATTTTCCGTTTTCATATTTAGAAAAATTATAATCGTCTTTGTCAGGAATCTCATAATTTCCTGTCAACAAGACAAAATTATCTACTCTAGTATTTATAATGATTGTATTCATCAATTCTCTCTAGTCCTCATTGTCAGAACCATCAAATATTAGTGGTCTTCTGGGATTCATATTTTCTAATGTTACAATATTTAAACCTATCATATTTACAAATATAGAAAAATACTCCTTCTACAATAACTTGTTATTATAAATAATTTATAACAAATAGAAAAAATGAAATAAAATGTATCATTTTATAAAAAAGTATAAACTAGAGAAATCATAAGATCCAACTCTAATACCGAATGTAGTATCACAAGATTATAGATACTTACTGTAATAGGGGTAGTGAATTGTAGTTTATAAAATAAAAATTGCAATTTTCAATAACTAACTTAAGTAGGTAGTTTGTAAAAACATTTTTGTTAAATAAAAGTTATCAGATAGACATTTGTTCTAATACTTTATAAAATAAAAGATAATAAAAATTTTAAAACATAAAACTTTCCATAAACACAAGCACATCAGAAATATAAACTTTTAAAAAAAAGTAATATAAAAATTATAAAAAAATTAATAAAAGACAAAATAAGTTTTATAATAATTATTCAAACTTTATCATATTGCATTAAATAAGTATATAACCTTGAATTTAGGTACCTATGGTTTTCACCAAACCATAATGGTATGTCTTATATAAGAAAGGAATCCCTTGATACTATGATCAAAAAAACTCTATTTCCCTAGCCACAGGAACAATAAATATGAAATATTGGATAAAACTATATCTTCCTATCCTAAAAATCCCTCAATAAGAATAGATCAGAATAATAATTACAAACATATAAAAACATTTTTCACTTACAATGATCCTCAAAATTGAATTCCTTAAGTGAAAAATCCCTAAATAATTTCAATAAAGTGATCACACTAAGCAAAAATATGTTATAATACAAATTCAAGAAAACTCTTAGATCACCACTGATGAAAAAGTGCCCTCATCCAAGAATGTTTCTTCTATTTATAGGAAAATCCCCAATATTAATATTCTTTATTCTTTAGTAGTGTTTGCAATGGAATCATATGAACTCTTCTTCAATTGAAAGGTTCTGTACAACTTTATCTGATTATCACCTTGGTAAAATCATTATAGTGATTATGAATTATATGTTGTAGAAGAAAATCTATCTAAATAGAATAAAGTAATTCTTCAATCAATATATTTAGTTTGTCTTTTCCAGATATCATGTATACCTCAGTCCAATGAATATTTTTCCGATGGACTAAGTAAAACTTGATATGGTGACACTTGGTTATACTTTGTAAATTAGAATTTTTAAATCATCATATGATATAATTTTATCAACATAATATATAAACATTCATTCCCATGTAGTATAAAATATTATAGTTTCAAACGATGTATAAAATTACAGGTTCAACCGATGTAAAAAAGTATTGACTCAATATATGTAAACAAGTATTGATTTGACTGATCAAGAATATTACGTTTGATAAAGATATTGTCTACATATGGTAGAAATTACCTTCCTATAAAAACATTATAAACACATGGGAATTATATAGTTAGTAAACTAAATTAATTAATGAATTTTATTGTGATTTTCAAAACAAAGGTTATAAAGTGTTGGAAGAAAAACAGTCGACTCAACAACTTATCCTCTAGGACACTACACCACTGTCAACTAGACTATGCCATAAAAATCCCACTCCACACCACAACCAATACCCTCCATGGTGATTTTTTTTAGAAAACTAAGAAAAATACAAATTATCTCTAAAAATAAAAACCCCAATAACCCATCTTTAAACATTAAAAGGAGAGCATACCTATACTCATAGGGTGTCACAATTCTCACCACCATAAAATCACCCTATCCTCATAAAGTTCTCATGATCCTAGAATAAAAAAATAGAAATTTACTCCTTCCTCATCAATAATTCACAGTCCCTCGTCTCATGGATATCCTAACCATACTATAATAGATAATGGACAAGGTTATTTGTTTTACCATATAGTACCTTATCCTAACGATCCATAATCTGAACTAGTTTCTCAACCATGGTGGTGTCAGTCTCAAGATCAATATCCTCCCATCCAATCACATGGGAAGGGTCTGGATGATACCTCCTCAGCTGGGAAACATAAAACAAGTCAAGGATCAACATCAAGTGTGACATAAAGTCAAATTGATATTCCAATTATAAAATTTATTCAATGATCTCAAAGGGGACAACAAAGATCAGTAAAAACATACCCTACTTACCCAACTGAAGGTTTCCCAAACATAGTAAAACTTGAATAAAGACTAATGCAAAAACCTAAAACACTATCAGTTGATGAAGATGATCTTCATAAGATTTATGATGGATCCTTTCCATGACCAATCTCTTCTAAAAAACCTATACCTTTTTTGTCATATTTTAATAAAGTCTTGGTCCAACCAAGGACCACCCTCCCAACTATTCACATAAAAACATAGATCTACATGTCCATTGTCACGAACCAACTTAGGTCAACCCTAAACCGGTCACCTGAGCCGATCCGTGGAAAGGCCCGAGAGGCTTTCTCTATCCTCCTAGGCTGATAACAACTGTCAGGGCATCAACAAAGGTTGTGGGAATGATTTCTCCCCATACAACTAAATAAAGCAGAGGAAATAATTTAGAGAAGTACAGAATAAATAAACAAAACAAAATGACTAAATAGGAACAAAAGAAAATAAATCTAACAGAACCTGACATCCGAACTGACTTTGTGTGACCCCACCGATCACTCTCCAACTCGTTGATCAAGCATCTCCCAAGGCGAGTGCACTCAAGCTTTATCCTACACAAACACTAAAAACAGAAAATAACTATTGGTGTGAGTATTAATACTCAGTAGGCTAGCCTGATATCTATTCCCAATGCACTAACTTTAAAAATAAGAAACATCAATTCTATGTTTGAACTACAGTATATTAAATTATGAATTTTTATAATTTTTACTTAAAAATAAAGTACAAACCATTGACCTTAACCATTTGAAAAAATAGATTCTAAACATAGGTGTTACCATGCTACTTTAAGGGGAAAGAGATGATTTAATTTGAAACTGAAACTAAAAAGTTCAAAAAACATCTTCTTTTAAAGAAAAACATTTTTCATAGGAGTTAGGAAACCAAAACATCACATTCCGTGAAAAACACCTCTGGAGAGCACCAAAGTAGTCATATAGTAGGGAAATGTAAATAGGAAAGCAAGTATCTCAACAACAGTTCAAACAGCTAAAAGCCACTAGACATAGACGAACCCGAGAGATCAAGAATAATCCAGACAACACTAATACCTGGGACCCCATCTATAGTAGCATGCCACATACGATGAAATATAACACTCCAAAATTCTTGATCATCCTTTCCAATGCAGGGCAAGGAAAAATCCCATAGAAATAAACCCAAACATATCTACCTACTATGGTCCACTGGTCAGTACCGTAACATACCAGTGAAGTACTCGTCTTAGACAATTATCTCGATATATTAGGTACTTATGTTGTATGTATAAAAGGAGGTGAACCAATAGATGCTGTCGAGCATCAAATCACAACCTATATTTATAATAATATTTCACAGCAAGTCTCACCCTGAGTCTCCCCAAGGATTTCCATCATGCCTTAAATTCAAGAAATTCCAGGGGTTCCCAACTGAGGAAACCATATAATGGAACTCAGGGATTTTATATCGAGGACATCCCAGGCATCCCATGTGTCGGGGGGGGGGGGGGTGACTGGCTGGGTAGGAAGTTGAAGTGAGCGAGGAGGTGGGGCATGCTAGGCCGGATTAGTACTATAGCGGGAGAGGAGACGACCACATAGAGAAGATTGAGAAACCCTAAAAAAATTAAAAAACCAACTAAAATATGCTAATGAAAATTAATAATAATAATAATAATAAAAGGAATAATAATAATACTAGTAATAAGAGTAATGATAATAATAATAATAATGATGATATTAATAATAATGATAAAATAAAAATAAAGGTATTTATATCATTTTAATAATAATAAAAATCTTAGTAATAAAAACAATTAAACAGTGCAATTAATGTTTGTTTTAATTAAAAAAAATCATATATTTTCATTTTCTGAGAATGGTCGGTCACACAGTAACCCAAGCGGAGCCGTGCAGTGTTGCGCTTTGCCCATGCGTCCAACGACGTCAAACCCAAGACATGCGCTTTTATCAAAAACTTGTAACTTCATCCGGGGCTCACCCCGGACCCCAACAAAAATTATTTAAGGCCAAATAAATAATAAAATAAAATAAAAGCACGGGTTGGGGTGTGACAATTCTCCCCACCATAACGCTTTCCACTCCCGTAAAGCCCTAACAGTGTCCAACCGATCGATTAACACCCAGGGATTCCACATAAACACGATCTAACCTCTCATTCCAAGGACATTCCATCGACCGCCAATAAGAATCCACCTCATTTCCCAAAACAGATCACCAGTAAAGGGGAGGCCTGAACGATATACCCACCATAAGAACTCAACTAAAACCCAATAACGAATTAATATAAAACCCAAAGAGAAGGTGGGTCTCCCCACCATAAATAATCAACCTTTACCTAACCAGGTGGAAAAATAACCTAGTCCCAAACCAGGCCTTACTCAAGCTAAAAGAAGAACCACAAGAACATTCAACCCACTCACTCCTGTCCGAAAGGGATAATATCTTAAATTAAACCTACGCACGAACTCAATACCCTAACCCCATGGGTGGGGAGGGAGGGTCCAAGGATTTGATCAATGAAACTACGATAGACAACTACTCACAACTCACCACATCGAGATGGACACAAACTAAAGCCGCAACCGATTCACATCGGTGGTCCATGAAAGTCCACTAATGAGTGACTAACATCCCAAAAGACACAACTACCGACATTACATGAGGGATAATTCCATCACTCTCTTTGAAACAAGAGAAAAATTACAATGACAGAGAAACCATAGCAGAAACACTAAAACTGTCTCACTACAAGATAGAGGCACAACCTTATCCAGACTCTTTAAAATTCCCTGGGGTTCCTGACTATGTGTTGGCTTCACTCTGAGGCCTTATGGATGGAGCTCTGATGGATGAAGCATCTCCTACCTCGCATCCAAGTTCTAATAATCCCAATAATAAGCATATATATTTTTATTTGACATAATAAGAGACAAGATTTCAAAAATAAAGCCAGACTAGCATTGAAAACTGAAGTTCATCAAAAGACCCACGACATTCCCATACATTTCAAAACCCAAACACCATCAGTACACTGTAATGAAAAGAGATCTCTTACACTGGAAGGAAAAATACACGTGGAACATTAAACAAAACCCAACAACACATCACTTCTGAGAACTTACTCCATGATGTTTTCTAGCAATGCCCCTACAGAATCGTTGTAAGTGACCCAAACATCTGCAACCATGACAGGGCTTAGAAGTACTTGGGCACGAAGGCTTCTTATGACCTAGTTTTCCACACTGATAATACACGAGGTTCTCTTGCTCTGAGTAGGTTGATGAAAGATCTGGTGGTCTATGGATTCCATGACTTACTTCATCCACTTCCAATTGCTTCCTCATATCCTTTCTAGGATCTTCACCCCTGGTCAGAGGGATTGAAGGAGGGAGGACTACTTCAAGCACTCCTGCCATCATGACTTTGACATGAAAATATTTCCTCGCCACATTGATAAAATAAGTTAGGTTGGACTCTAACACCTTTGACTGTAAATCAGGGCAAAGACCCACCTTGAAGCATCGATCCTTCATTGTGTCATATGTGGAATACTCTGAATCATAAGGGATTAGCTCCACAAAGTGATGGAAATATTCTAACATGGATCTGTCTCCCTTCTATAGACAACACATCTTCATCCCCTTCCTCACCATTTCTTCCTTAGAGAAATACAAATGAATGAAAAAACCCTTGAAAAACTCCCATGTAAGATCTTGATGGGGCTTACCCCGAGACACTGACTTCCACCACATCCAAGGTTAACCCTCAAGCATGAAGGTTGTGAACTTGACCTTCAACGACTCGGGCAACTCAATGAGGTTAAATACCCTTTCAATCTTCCGCGTCCACTCCTCTACTACAAAAGATTTTTCTTGACCATAAAAGAGACGATGATCTAGCTTCCAAAACTCAAACATAAAATCCTTAGGTTGATCAACCGCACTACGATCACCCATCGTAGATTCAAGGGGGAAACTGTTGGAAAAGAAAATTCAAGAAACCAATCAAACCCAACATGATAAATAAAATCCTAAAAAATGCATCTATGAAAGGCTCTAAACACAAGAAAAAGAGCCATCATAAAATCAAAACATTTCTTTTGAAAACATCTTTAATTTAAAACAACATTGGCAGGTTAAACCCTCGCTATTGATATTCATTAGAGTCTCACTCACATGCATGTATCCGTGCCACCCCGGGAATCCATCCACCATACCAGAAATCCATTCATATTCGAACATACCATTATACATGTGACCACCCCTAGGAACACCAAGGAAAAAACAAAACAACTTCATTTTTCCAAAACAATCATTCATCCCATTTACTTTAAAATAATCCTCAAATTAAATATATCAGTTCAAAAAACTATGTTTCAAAACCATTTTTTCTAATACAAACAACTTCCAGAAGTTAGAAGAGGCCGAAAACAACTCAAACAGGGAAGTAGTGTCTGTGTGTCACTTGACCATATGGTTGGAGGCCATATGCCAAACACGTCACCAACATAGAAATCCTTTTTGGACCATGCCCCTAGCTCCACATGGCTTGCCAGGTCGTGCGTCTTAGGAGGATTATTATCCCAACTCCTTTTGTCATATCCCAATAACAAAACATTCCATATAAACCCAAACAAGATAATTAAACTCGACTACCCATGGAAACCTGAGGTTAAGAATGAGAAAGAGTTCGTGACGCTCTTCCCGCCCCAACCCCTCGAGTCCCAACATTTCTACTCTACCTACCTTGACATACCAAATAAAAAAAGGGAACTATGAAAAGTGAGGTCTACTAAGATCCAACCTCACCTCTAATACCATTTTGTCACGAACCAACCTGGGTCCACCCCAATCTGGTCACCCGAGTCGATCTGTGGCAAGGCATGAGAGGAATTATCGATCCTCTTAGGTTAGAAACAAGTGCTAGGGAATCAACAGAGGTTGTGGAAATGATTTCTCTGAATACAAATAAATAAAGCAGCAGAAATAATACAGAGAAGCACAGAATAAATAAACCAAACAAAATGAATAAATAGGAACAAAGGAAAATAAATCTAACCGAAACCAACGTCCGAACTAACTCCTAGTGACCCCATGGGTCACTCTCTCACTCAACAATCAAGCATCTCCCAAGGAGTGCACACTCAATTTGTAGCCTATACAAACACTAAAAACAAAAAATAACTATAGGCATGAGTATTAAAACTTAGTAGGCTAGCTCGATATCTATTCCCAATGCACTAACTTTAAAATTAAAAAACATCAATTCTAATTTTGAACTTAAAATATATTAAAGTATTCATTTCTATAATTTTTACTTAAAAACAAAGAACAAACCATTTCCCTTAATCATTTGAAAAACTAGATTCTAACCTTAGGCGTTACCATGCTACTTTAAGGGGAAAGAGATGATTTTATTTGAAACTCACACTAAAAAATTCAAAACAGATATGTTTTGAAAGAAAAAAAATTTCATAGGAGTTAGGAAACCAAAACATCACTTTCCACAAAAAACACCACTCAATAGCACCAAAGAAATCATATATCAAGGGCAACGTAAATAGGTAAGAAAGTATCTCAACAAAATTTCAAGTAGACAAAATCCACTAGACATAGACGAACCTGAGAGATCGAGAATAATCCAGATGACACTAATACCTGAGACCCCATCTACAGTAGCCTACCACTTATGATGAAATCTAACGCTCCAAAATGCTCGTCCATCCTTTATCAGTTAGGCCAAGGGAAAAACCCAGAGAAAAAAACCCAAATATATCTGCCTACTATGGGTCACTAGTTAGCACCATAACCTACCGGTGCAGTACTCATAACAGAAAATTCTCTCAATATATCAGGTTCGTATGTTGTAAGTATAAAATGAGGTGAGCCAACGAATATTGTCAAGAATCAAATCACAACCTATATTTATAATAATATTTCACAGTAGGTCTCACCCTGAGTCTCCCCAAGGATTTCCATCATGCCTTAAATTCACGAAATACCAAGGGTTCCCAACTGAGAAAACCATATAATGGAACTCAGGGATTCCATACCAAGGACATCCCAGCCATCCCTTGTCAACAAGGCATGAGGAACATCCACGACGGTTTTACAACAAACACTTTACATTATTTTTTTAAAGTGGCCAAACGGGCCCTTAAACACTATTTAAAACCCCCAATTTTATCAAAGCTACAATTTCCAAATTACCAAAAGATATGTAAACACATAATTTAACACATCCAAATCTTGATAAAACTCTTTTAAATATAGTTAGATTACACCCTCAAGACCTGACCATTTTTAATGAAATGGCATAACATGATAAAACACAAACCACACTTTTGTAAATTCCAATCCACTTTGGAAACCACAGAAAGAACTAAAAACATTGTTCTGCGCACTGATGATACATTTTTAAACCCCGACAATTTATTTTATATCACACTTTATTCTGAAAATCAAAACGGGCATTTTTATATATAAACAAAACACACGAGGAAGGAAATGTTTACCAAAACGATTTATATTTAATATCAAACAAAATGTTGACACCAATTACATGCCTTTAGTTTGTTTAAATTGTTAAATTATGTTTTTAGCATTAGAGACCATTTTCATAAAACACTTAGTGTTCACAACTCGACAAACCATACCGCACATTAAAATAAATTTTTAAAATATTACGCACCCCAGAAACACTCACTTTTATAATTTAAACTACCAAAATAATTTAATCAATGTTGAGAAATTTAAAAAACACCAATCTAGAGGCGCACAAAAGTTATACATAAAAACACACTCAATATTACACATAAATACTTCTTTAAAATTAAATGCATAATGAGACCATTTAAAACAAGACTTCTAACATCACGCACATACCAAGCAACTAAACAGATGGTTTCACAAAAACATTAAACATATATAAGAAGTGTGAAAAAATAGAAGTAGAGTTATTTAAATTAAAGATGGAACATGCAAGGGGATTCCTACCTTGAATTCATAGCGCGATGAAAACAACGCACGTTCGGAACCACATGGTAGGGTCCAACGTACTGGAAAATAAAAATCAAGGACTTAAACACATACCAAAAATAAAAACTCAACTAGAGTATGTGAAACCAAGCGGTGGGGAGAAAATCTCATCTAGAAATGGAAGCATGAAGACAACGAAAAACCCAAGACCGCTTCACGAGGGTTTTAAAAAAATTTAAACCTACCAAAATAACCACTAACAGTTAAACCTCCGAACTAAATAAAATAACACAATGGGATAAGATGATTATACTGAAGGGGAGGGCTGGTCGGGTGGAGGTCGAGTAGGAGGAGGGATGCCGACCAGAGTGTCGGCCTGCTCGCATGCCACAAAGGAGAAGGGTGTGTCGGCCTATATGGACCGCAATGGGAATTATCATGTTTGGGGGGTTTCGGGTTGACCAGAGAGGTTTCTTCACACCAAACACGAAGTCTGAGGGGTTTTCACACTAGCCAGAAGTTAGATCGACGTTGATGGGTTGCTCGAGCACAATAAGGGGACGGACCAGGGGTTGGAGCAGGGTGTCGGTGCACTGTGAGGGGCATGCTATATAGGGTGTCCGAGGGCTGAGGAGGTGTGACAGGAGACACTATAGGGAGAGGCTAAGGGCGAGGCGCAAGGGAGGAGCTGGCTGGGTCGGTGCAGGGCAGTGCTACAGGGGGAGGCAATGAAGGTCACAACTTGAAAGAAGTGGGGAGGTGGCTGCCATGGTGGGAGAGAAACTGAGGGCCGATGTGAGGGGAGGAACTTGCTGGCGGCGGCCTACTATGGGGAGTGATGGGGAACTAGTGTGAAGTAGGAAGGGTCACTGCAAGGGAAAGGGAGGTTGCGTCTGGGATGCCTGCATCATGCTAGGGAGCAGAGCCATGGCGGCCTGCTCAAACGCAGCAAGGGGGGAAGCAACGAGGGGGTGCAACCGGCTAGGGGGGAAGTTGCAACGAGGTAGGAGGCAGGGCATGCTGGGATGTAGCAGTTCTATAGGGTGAGAGGAGGTGGCCATGTAGAGAATATTGAGGGGAGAGAATGTGAATCCAAACCCCTAAAAATTTTAAAAAAACCAACTAAAATAAGATAATTCAAATTAATAATAATAATAATAATAAAATTAATAATAATAATAATAGTAATAAGATTAATGATAATAATAATAATAATGATGATAATAATAATAAGAATGATAAAATAAAAATAAAGGTATTCGTATGATTTTAATAATAATAAAAATCTTAGCAATAAAAAAATTTAAACGGTGAAATTAATGTTTTTTTAATTACAAAAAAAATCTATTTTTATTTTCTGAGAACGGGCGGTCGTGCAGTTACCCAAGAAAATCCACGCGGCGTCGCACTCTGCCCGTGAATCCAACGATGTCGAACCCAAGACACATACTTTTATCAAAAACGTGGAACTTCATCTGGGGCTCACCCCAGACCCCAGAAAAAATTATTTAAGGCCAAATAAATAATGAAATAAAATAAAAGCATGGGTCGGTATGTGACACCCATCCATATAAATAATCATACAGATCCATTCTAATTTAACCTTGATAACTATTTTTATAGGCAAAATTGACCATATGAAGATACTTTTCCCTAGAACCACAAAAATAAAGAATACATGTTGAGAGCATGTCTGCAAGAATATGAATAAATTATCTGTCTTGTTATACATTTTTTGGATAATATTCCATGATTAATTTAAATTGGGAATCAATATGCTCTTGTAAACCTTTATATAACCTGGTTGTAAACCATCAGTCTCTGTTTGAAAAATTTTAAAAGGGAAACCTTTGATGTCTAATAACCTCTTGGAAACACATGTGCCTAAGTTGTTCCACCTTTTTCATCTCTTTGATATGGAGTAAATGATTAAAATTCATAAGTTTATAAATGATCACTCAAATAACATCATTCCCATGGGGAGTCTGTGGTAAACTGATGATGAATTATATGTTAATATCAATCCACTTCCATATTAGAAGGGTAAAAGGTTGCAACAAACCAGCAAACAAACTCATTAGAGGATTTTCCACTCTCAAGACAAAACTATTCATAAAATGTCAAGTCAGCCATCACGAAAGTGAAGAACACCTTCTCACCAACCTTTTCCACTCTCAATCTCATCAAAGAAATTAAAATCATCAAAGGTTATTCCCCCAATAATTTTTTAAAATCTTTAGTTTTTAATTTCCTTATCAATGCATCAATGGATATATTTAATTTAACAAGAGTATAAGAAATATAAAAATCCAAAGTCTAGAGATACTCAACCTAGCTTCTCTATCACAAATATAGATCCCTTTTAGTAAAAATAAACATTAATCTCTTATGATACAAATATACCATAAACTACTCCCCAAAGAGATAATGACACCATGTTTTGAGTGCATGAATAACCACTTACAACTCAATATCATGGTTTGGGTAGTTATTCTCATGATGGTATAATTGGTGAGATCCATAGGCGACTACTTGTTTCCCCTACATCAAGACATGACCTAAACCCATAATAGAAGAATCATATAAAACATCATAACCCAAAATTTGTTCCAAAATAATCAATACTAGAGATAAAATCAATCTTACCTTTAGTTACTCAAAATATCTCTAACTCTTGTCATCCCACTCAAATTTACACCATTATGGGTCAAATGTTTCATCCAAAATGCAATCTTGGAAAAGTATAGAACAAAATGACTATAATAGCCATCCAATCCCCCAGAAAATTAAGATCTCAAATACATTTATGGGATGCTACCAATATATATACCCTATATATTTTTAGGATCCACTAAGACTCCCCTCTTAGATATAATATTCCTTGTAAACATTACTTCAATGATTCATAAACTAACACTAGGAAATATTACCATATAAGGGATGCCATTTCACGATTCTGGGGATAATATCTAAAGGATCCATCTACTCCTCCTATGACATATAGGTCATAGAAATATCATCAATGAATACCACTAAAAATCATCTAATAACTAGTGAAATATTTGGTTCGTAAACTTCATAAATATAATAGGAGAGTTAGTGAGACAAAATGGCATAAAAAGAAACTAAAAATTCCCATTAAAACTCTTAAACATTGTCTAATGTATATCCTCTTCTTAGACTCGTAACTGGTGGTACCCTGATCAAAGGATAATATTTGAAAACCAACAATCCCCTATGATTTGGTCAAAGAGATCATCAATCCATGGAAAGGGATACATATTCTTAACATTAACATGATTTTATTTTCAATAATCCAATGATGTTCCAAGGTTTCTATCAACCATCATGGAAAATTGGATATGAAAAGCCCATGGTGACATGATTGGATGAATAAAAACCTTTGTATTAATATTAGAAATCTAAAATTTATGTTCCATTCACTTTATAGGTGTCGTGAGATAAGATAGAATAGAAATGGGAATCATACTGGGGAGAAGGTCAATAATAAAATAAACCTCCCTCTATTGTGGGGACCCTAAAAATCATTAGAAAATACTTCAGGATATGCAAACACCACTATAGGAAGTGGGATTCTCAATAGAGATCCAATATAATCCTACAACATCTCTGATAACTGGTATAATATCTCTCTATCATAAGTAAAAATAGACCATGCTCTCTGAGATCTAGAATCCCACTCACCCTAAAAGAAATTAGAGACTCTATATGAAGATAAAAACTGAACTTGAAGATAATAATAATCTATTTGGGAATTAATGTTTATCATATTATCCATTACAATAATCTATTTAAAGATATCAATATTAATAATTAATAATTCCCACACCACTTTGAACTTAGTTATCGTCACCCAACACATAAGACATATGAAACCTTGTTCATACTCTTTCTCAAATGGGTGGAAATATCAAAGAAAAATAACATAACTTCCTAAGGAAATACCAACACATAAAACCACTTTGAATATATAAAAGAATGAGTAGCACCTATATAAAATAAAACTATCACCTTAGAGGACTAAATAAACAATATACCTATAACATTAGCTAGCCATGCCTCAGATTCCTCCAATGCATACTATACTATAAAAAACTTTTTGGACTCAACTCCTCCATGAGAATTATAAGATCCATAAACATCCCCCTTTGCCTGATGATAAGTTCTACAACCCTTGAAATCATTATAATGAACCTAAAAACCCTTGGTGATAGTGGATCACGCCTTACTTCCTTCAGAAATTATTCTACAAAAAGGATTGAGATGACTAGATTTTATACAATAATAAAAATTCTAGGGTGATTTCACACAGTTAGGCTTGGTATGACCAGGATGTCCATATTGGTAGAAGATAACCTATGGTCATCCTGATGAATCCCCTAGAATTAGTCTTGAAGAAAACTAACCACCCCTGCATTTCTTTTTCACCCCAGAACACACACCTTGACTAACATCCGCACTAACTTAACTTCCACCAAAACCCATTATCCTAGTTATTTTTTCTGTATACATAGATTACTTATTGACCACCTCTATAAATAATGGAAGGCATAAGATAATCATCATTGACCGAATGCCAACCCTCAACCCCATTTATAACCCATGATCCTTAAGGTAATCATTTTTAACATACTCAGTTCATATGTTCATCAATTTAGTGAAACAGGTGGAATAATCCACAACGGTATGGTCCCCTTTCTATAAGGTCAAAAATTACCTATTCTTCACTACTTGAATCTTTATTGGATAAAACTAATGATTGAATATATTCTTGAAATAGGTCTAGGTAAGATCTTTGTGAAACATGTATGACATGATATAATCTCTCAATCTCATTCCTGGTCCCTCTAGAATATAATTGTAAAATCCCACCTTAGAGTCCTCATGATTTTTTATTAAATAGAAGTTAATTTTAATCCACTAAATCCATTCCTCAAATTCATGGGGTCCTTTGTCACCACATAATATGGGTGTAATATGCTTAGTAAATTCCAATCCATGATCAATGCGACATCCCTAATGTCTAATACTCACTTGACCCACAGTTAGAATAGTTTAGATTATAGATTATACTAAGGAAGGGTACACTAAAGGATTCTCTTATGGAACTTTTCTTACATATTCCTCCCTTAGATTCAGAATATCTCTTATATGAGTCATTGTTTAATAAATATAATATAATAATCAATTATCTTAAGAACAAATTCCCAAATCATAAGACCAACTTCTAGAATCCATATTAATGCCTTTAAATAATAAGAATTTAAAGAAAGAATCAACTCTATGAACTTGAGTTAGCTCCTTGAAAAGGAATATGCCCATTTAATTAAACCTCATATAAAATTCATTCAAATGACCTCAAATACCAACTCTCAAGATTGGTAAAAATTCCCGACCACCCATGGTAACTCAGGTTCATGCATAGAAGTGAGATGGACAATAACCTTTATTCACTTACTACCAAAACTATGATGGCCTTAAATCCTATATAGAAACTACCATGAACCAAAACCAAGTAGAGTATTAACACATATAGATAGGAAATGGATCTGATAATATTTTTTAATGAACCAACCCGAGTAAACCTGAAAAGATTCCTAAATCATTCCTCAACAAGCTAAAGAAGAAACATTATCTCATGTATAACATGAAGGAAATAATCCAAAATAATAAAACACATAATAAAGATTATATAACCATGATACATAAAATTTCGTGCCCAAGGGGCTAAACCTAAAAAAACCAGACATTCCATAGGCTGATTCTCTATATGACAAACTACCACCACCAAACCATCCTACTGCAAATACAATGACCATAAAGTGAAAATGGAAAGGTGCATACTTACCTTCCCTTTTCGTGCATCTTTAAAAACCACATCTAAAAATAAAAAAAGGAAAAAAGTAGTGTGTGAGCATAAATCCTAGAAGGATTTCACCAATGAATTTATAAAAAGTCTAATACCATGAAAATAGTAGCCCTAGCTATAAAATAAAACCAGTTTATAAACAATTTCTAGAATATAAAATATTTAGAAAAAATATCCTTTATATTTTCATAAAATCATTGAAAATCCACATAACATGTAATATGACATGTGTATATAATAAAGTAGATTATCTTAAGAAAAATTATTCATATATACACCATAAGTTAAGGAAGTGGGAAATCAACCATGAAATATACCATGATGTGTAGAACTAAGAATAAATGAAAAATAAAAATGTATGGGCTCTAGACTATGGGAATATATACTAGACCTAAAAAACAAAAGCACTAATCTAGGAATCAAGTGATTCAAACTGATACTGAGTCCTTCCATAGTCTGTCTATATCAAAAACCTATAGTGGTATTATAAACAATAAAGTGACATATCCATTTTATGATGTATCTGAGGATCCAAATGTGATATTATTTTCAAAACCATTTTATAACCATATTGAAAAATATAAAAACATTTTCACAGTGAAGTATTACTTCTCTAATTCTTGATAACCCATTTTAGAATCAAAACCACCTTTAAGGCATTTCATCAAATCGAATTGTGTGTGTCAAAATATTTTTAAATAAAACCCCCATTAAATAGATAGATCTCATATTGAAAATCATCATCAATATCAAATCCAACCTTTTCGTAACAAAATCCAAGGAATTGAAAGATAACATCAATTTATTCAAGAATTATAACCTTTGTATAGATAAACCTACCTCAAGAAATGATATATAACACCACGGATTGATCTCCCAAAGCATAGGGTTGAATCCAATCAAGAAGTGATTCATAGTCCTTCAAAGATCTCTCATGTACACCAAATGTTTGAAGGAGGGTGTTGGGAAAATAATAGGTTAAGTGGAGGGTATGGGTATTTATAGACAATATTTAAAATAAAAGACCATTGTGAAGCCTCCTGGACCATGGTGCATCCTTCCATAATATAGCTAATGCTTCCCCAACTATGGTGTAGGATAGGTTGAAATATAAGGGACTACAACTAAAAGATTGGTACCATGCCAAAACCCTTCAATTCAAAAGCATGTCTGAGATACATGGCCCTTTACTCAAAATAATTTATGTTTTATAGGTGAGGGGAAATAGTATAGATGATAACACTACACCGTAGGTCCCCACTACCAAAGTGGGGCTACACCATAGTATACTCCCCATGGAGCAGTTGCCCCATTTTTTGCAGAACTAGCCAAACATCCCTTACAGGACTCTTTTGTCATAGTCTCATCCTCCACATCATAAAGGCCTACATCATAGACCCTGATTCATGGGCCAACCATACAAAATATGGAATCGAAACCAAAACTTATCATTTAGGAAACTACATTATGACCAACTGGACAACACCATAGTGATTCCACTCCATGCCACAGTTCATACCCTCAACGACACAAATTCTTGTAGAAAACTAGGAAAAATCCAAATTACCTCCAAAACATCAGAAATTAAATATCCAAATTTATCCCTTAAAATGAGAGTATACTGAAAAGCTAAATGGTATCGCATCCATTATGTTAATATTCTACTGAAAAAATACAAATTAAATATTATTTAAATAAATATTGTTTTATTTTTTCATGAAAATAATATATATTGTATCTATTAGTTTAAGGAATTTCATGTAAATAATAATATTTTTATTAGTATTTTATATATGGGTTTTTCTAGTTATTTATAAAATAATATGTTCCTAGGTTCAATTATTATTTATCTAACCCTGGATTAATATAAAGTCCATTTTTTCATCTCTAAACAAATCATTTTTGTGCCCAATAAAAGTATAGATAGAATTCTATCAAGACATAGAGATATTTTATCCTGTAATTTTATCAACAAAAGAGATAAACCCTCCTCCACCAGCCTTTAAATACAATAAATATTAAGAATATTCCTTCCACCCAATGTGATTCTTATGGAAATGATCAATGAATGATGAAAGTGTCATAATATTCCACACTATCACTTGATTATTTCTACGTAAACATTAAGAGGTTTATGGTGCACACGTGGATCCTTTATATAGGAATTATATACTTTAACCCTATCATCACAATGGATTAATGATAAAAAGTATTCTAATGAGTCAATAATAAAGAAATAAATTTGAAGAAATGTATTTCATTATCCAAATCAATTAATTATAAATTATATGTTATGATCCTAACTTCTATGTTACAACATTCATTTCAATTAATATTAGAATTAATTTTTTTCTTCATGAATTCCTTCATCATGTAAATCTCATATTATTCATTAATTAAGACAAAAATTCTGGTTGGATATTTCCCAATAGGGACTTCTTCTGCTCTTAGAACCTTCATCTCTTTGGAAGGAAGCTAGGAATTATAACATGGACACTATAACTAGGGAAAATACTTGGATATTAGTTGATATTATACATGGTTCACAACCAATATGTTGAAAATGGGTATCTAGAAGGAAAAGGAAATTCACAGCATGGTTGAAAACTAGAAATACATATTTTTAGTCAAGGGGTTTACTCAAAAGGAAGGAATCAATTATTTCAATACTTATTATCTTTTGTATAAGAAAACATCTATTATAATTATACTCACTTTATATTCCATTTATAATTTTAAAATATACCAAATGGATGTTAAAACAACTTTATTAAATGAAGAATTAGATAAATAAATATATATAGAACAACCATAAGTATTTAGAGTACTTGGAAAAGAAAAAAGGCATGTAAATTGATATGATCTATATATGGTTTAAAGCAATCTCCAAATAAAGAGAATAAAATAAATAATTAATTAATGTTATAAAATGGTTTTGTATTTAACCAAACCAGTAAATTTATTTATAGTAGGTTCATTAATAACCATGGTGTGATTATTTGTTTATATTGTTATGAAATTCTAATATTTAGAATTGAAATAAATCTTGTAAATGAGGATAATCCAATTTTATCTTGAAACATTGATGTGAATGACTTTGGTGAAGTTAATTTAATTTTTCGAATCAAAATTTTTAGGAATAATAATGTTATTTTTATTTCACAATCTCATTATATTGAAATAGTTTTAATGAGGTTTGAAATATTTTATGTTTCACTGATTTCTACCCCATATGCTTCTGGGAGTATAACAACGCCAAATATTGGTAATGAAGTTTCTTAACTAGAATATGAAAATTTTATCGATTTTATCATGTATTTCAAGACAAGAATAAGATATGATATTTCATATTTTGTTAGAAATTTGAGTGGGTATACAAGTAAACTATGTTATGCACATGGGATACAGTTAAAAGAGTACTCAAATATCATAAGAGTGATATGGATTAACATATATATTATAGTGTAAATACTTGGTTATTGGAATGATTTTAATATAAAATATGGATTATTAATATGAATAATCACTCTTCTATGATTGGTTGGGTTTTTATAAATGGATGTGGAAAGATCTAAGGGGATTAAAGAAACAGACTTTTATAATTGACTCTATAATGGTTTTTAAATTTGTTTCCTTAGAAACTACCAGAAAATAAGTAGAATGTCTTAAATATCTTTTATCGGATCTACCATTGTGTAATATGTTGAATCCTCTAGTTTCTATACATTTTGTTAGTCCAAAAATGTTGTATAGGTCATACAACAATACATATAATGGAAAAGTGAGACACATTTATCTCCAACGTGGCGATTTGAGGCATTTGATACAATATGGTATCATTATTGTGATATTTGTTAGATCAAGTTAGATTTTTTCAGATCCAATAACATAGGTTTTAAGGGAGTATGTGTAAAAAACTTATTTAGGGGTGAGTTTAACATCCTGGAAAAAATTTCACCAATGATGAGACCTCAAATAAGAATGTGATTGCTTCACATGTGTATGTTTAATATAGGAAATTCTATCATATGTATAAAAAATAGAAAAGGTATATTACACCCCATTTAAATGGGGTTTAGTTCCCATGAGAAAAGGAGGGTATGTTTAAATTCCTAATTAACCCCAGATATCAAACAAGTGTTGAAATATGGAAATATGTTATAGTTCACCTATATGAATGTAGGGAGTTGGGTTACATCAAAGAGATTTTGACTTTGTCTATAAAACAATTATGGAAGGATAACTAACACTTGACCATAATGGTGTCTATTATTAGATTAATAAAGGAGGAATTTAAATGTAATTATGTAGGAAAAATACAACTAATAACAAGAGTTACATTTTCAAGGTAGTTTCCACGTGTTTCTTTATTCATATTTGATTTTCCCTTACTATATAAAGTCTCAACTCGATGAAGGTTTTGGGCATAGAAAAAGAAAATATTTGGTAATATCCATCTCATATTCTATTGAATTCAATCCACATTTCACAATTTAAATGACATTTCCTATGAAAGTTTTCTAATGAAATTGATAAAGGGTGGTGAATCTAAGATAATTTTTTCTTTATGAAATTTATAATTAATTTAAAACACAAGAATAAAATATTCACTTGGAATTTATTTTTTACTTTGTTGATGGTGTTGATAAATCAAACCCATTTTGTGTATTATCATTGAATCATGAGCACCCAAATCATATCCCCTCTAGTGGTGATCCACACATGCTCCTTTGATCTCTGAACAACATCGATGAATTGTCGAGTGATGGCATGGCCGATTGATCATCTTTTGTTTTTCACCTTGATTGATTCACATTAATTTAGGATTGAAGGAATATAACTTTTACTTGTTGATAATGAGATAAATAGAGGAGGAATATGTTCACTTGATCTTGAGAGAGAACCCTAGCTAATTTCTTCTTTGAGAGAGAAATCTCTTAGTAGGGAATCTTTTGAGCAATGATTAAACTCTACAAAAATGGCATAAAAGTATATTTATAGACTTGGGTTTAGTGTTAAATATTTATTAATTATACATATGACCTTTATAATTTATTAAACCCATGAAGATCCCCATTCTATTTGAAATAATAATATTATTATTTTATATCATGACATGTGAAAATCTATAAAATAATAAATATTATTATACAATCTAGAAAATAAATATTTATCATCCGAGCTAAAACTCACTCTTTTCATAATTTTCATCATTTTTTAAATCTGTGAATAAATATTTAAATAAATATTCTTCATTCAATAAATAAAAAAATATTTTATTCGTAGTTTGGAAAATAAATATTTATTTCATATTCACATAACTAATTAAATTATTTTATTTAATAAAAAATTATTTTTTACATTTTGAAGAATAAGAGATAAAAAAACATTATATATCTGAATAATAATTAATTACCTATTGAATAAATATTTATTTATTATTTTTTATCAAATAAAATATCTTTAATAAATAATATTCTTCATTCTAGAGAATGCAATTTATTCCAATAGTTAAAATAAAAATAAAATTTAACTAAGATCAAGTGGCGCACTTAGTATATGCCCCTATAGGACTCTTTTTCAATGACATTAAGCATTATTACCTAAATTCCTGGATTAATATATTGTTATGGGTCATGGAACACATAGATAAAAAATTAAGTTTCATAGCAATGAAAACCACATACAAACTCTCATTATGTAATATAATCTGTTTTTCTTAATATCTCATCAAAGAGGCTTCTTAACCATGTCATAAACCTATATTTTTTATACATATTTCATTGAATATCTAAAATGAAATCATCAAAACACTATATGCTTGGAAATTATTATGAAAGTTACATTCCATTAAATTGGTTGAGATATAAACTTCCATTAATATAGAAGGGAAAAATCCATTCTCAGCATATTTATTATTAGCATATCACTCATGATGCACCCAACGTACCCAAATTCACTATGAATATATGGTATCATGTTTTATAGTAATACATCAAAGAATGTGATTCATGATAAGAATTAATAGTAATCTTAAAGTATAAAAGTCATAAAACATGCTGGTAGAAAAAAATCCAACAACACATAAACATGTGGATTTCTTACAGGTGAGTTTATTCTCATAATCTCCTGATGTGAAGATCATCAAGTGAAAACTTCATAAGATAAAGTCTCTTCAGTTTATGATTACTCACAACAAATAGTCAATATACTATGTAACCCATCATAGAATGTTATCTAGTCATAGAATAATATTTAACAATATCATCATAGTATTTCAAGGTTCTCATTATAGTGGGAAAATAATTTGACATATTCAATTTCATAGATACTCAAGGAAAATATTAAATTAAATTCCCATAGAAAAATAAATAAATAATAATAAAATATTTAATTAATATTCACTTTATTGAATATACTTGTAATCTAAATTACAAATTGTTTGTTCTGGGACACCAATTCTAATATGTTCCCACATGGACTAGTACCAGTTTAAAAAAACATTTAGTTTTATATCTCTCACATAAAGATCAAGTTTCTACTAAGTTATGTTTTTAATTAAGGGGTCCACCATGTTTTATTTTTGGAAACTCTTCTCATTACGACATCAAATCTATAAGAAAAATCCATCAAGAGATGATACATTCAGATTATGTACTTCATCCACTAATGTGACCTTGATTTCATTTTCTAAAGTACCATCACAATAGAGTTTTATAGGATCTTTATTTCTAGGCACCATTTCAATATCTTAGATGAAGTTGTGTTTCCAGATTGATTCTTTATTTCCATTGAAAGATGTAATATACTCAAACTCCGCGGTAGAATAGCTGACGATGGATTTCTTTAATCTCTTGAAGTTCATAGATCCCCTATTGAGAGTGACAATTTATCCTGGATATGATTTTATATTATCTTAATCTATTTGTAAACTATCATATGTATATCTCATAATGACTAGTTTTTCATCACCTCTATAAGATAGGAACATATCCTTAGTATGCATAAGATGTTTAAGGGTAGTATTGACTATCATGCAATGGTGGTCACATGGCTCATATTGATATCTTATAACCACACTTAATGTAAAGGTAATATCTATGTGACACCCAAGTATAATTATAGTAATTATGTTTTTCTTTTCTAAATAAATAATAAGATAATAAAAATAGATTAATTCAATAAAGTGAATAAAACTTAATTAAAATCCTTTATAAATGTAGTTTTAAAAAATTTATTTAAATTTTGATTTCATCATGTTAATATTTGTTTAGGGTTATTTTTTTAGATTTTTCAAAAATAGTTGACTTTTGGGTGAATAATGAAAAAAACTAATTTTGCAAAAACTATCACTTTTATGACTTTATAATGATATAAGAATAATATGAAAGTTATTGAAACTCTTTTTTATAGAAAAAAATATATATTAATATGTAATATAATGTATAGAAAATATAATGTTGAACTTAGAAAAATATGTATAATATTTTGGAAACCTAAGTAATGTTTCTGTTCAAATTAAAAAAAAATAGTTCTTCTATCATAATCAAATATTTAAAAAGTATCTCCATAATTTGGTTTTAATTGAAAGATATTTAATTATAATTTTATTTTAAATAATAAAATTAATTCTATTATAATCATAATTATACTTTATTTTTCTTCAAAATCATTTTTATGCCTAAAAAATATTTTTTAAAAAAACTATTTATTTTTGTGTTTTATGAACAAATATTACAAATAATTTTTTACATTTATGTAAATTAAATCTAGTTAAATGATTTAAATATTTGGAATCATAATAATTATTATTTGTTAATAATTTCAACTTAATTTTTTTCATAATTAATAGTAACCATGTTAAATATGTATCACTTCAGTTAAGGGTAAAATGAGTTAAAGTGTTAAAATAAAGGGATAAGGATTCGTGATAACACAAAACACTATATTAAACCTTATTGATTGGTTTTATTTATACATTACCATTATCATATTTAAATCTATAATAATTGTAATTAACTTTAATTTATTAATACATATATTATATAATAAGGATTCATGTATTTACAAGTTTCCCACCCACCTCACTTATAAAAGAAAACCTCATATCATCTCTTATCCATAAAATATAAGCCACATGAATCAACCAAGACATACATAAATACCTTAAAAACATCCCTCCCTATGTCTTAAAGTTCATGGAATTACCAAAATATGACTTTAAGAACTCTTGTGGTGTAATCTAGAGGATGTTACCAAAAGAAGAGGTATATTTTCTTACTAAACCTTTTCAAATAAATTTCTTCATAAACCTAAAAAAACATGAATAACCAACTAAAAAAATTAAATAAGTATATTAAACATAATTATACTTTTTTATGTTAATTTTATATCCATTTTATTTCTCATTTCCATTCTATGGAAATTGAAAACATCACTTGTGTGTGTGTATGACCTGCTATTTCAACATAGTGGTGTAATTCATTTTTCATCACAATCATACTTGGATGGTTAAAGATATGTAGTTAATTACTATATATATTTTAATTATGAAATAATAATTATTTGTTAAATATAATATATCATATACCTTATTACCCTTTCATCTTTTGTAAAATGATAACATCGCTCTTACGTACATGTGGACTACCTCCTCCATGAAGCGATATGATTCACTTTTATATTACCTCAATTAATAGATGATTATAAAATTTTATATAATGAATAAAAAATATATTCATTACATTATTAAAATTATGTATATGATCAAACCATTTCATGACACCTTTAACCATGAATAATATACTGAATTAATTTTGGAGAAATTAACCAAACAACCTAAAATGATCTACGTAAGAATGAACTATTCAATGAGTGGATTTAAAATTATTATAAATGGAAATTAAAAATGGAATATACATTTAAAATATTATTATTAAATTTGAATTCATTATATATAAGTATCAAACACTAATGACTAAGAAGAGACCCATGGTAATGGTTTTTTATTACAATCTCATTTTATTTTGGTATTTTTTATGTTTAGATTTCCTTTGGGAAACTTTTATGATCCTAATATATTAAAACCAATATATTTTCATAAAACAAAGTTATTTTGTTGGCTTAAATATTTATTTTCCTTTTCATATCTTGTTAGATCAAGATTTTATAGGTACTTTATGTGTAAGGGAATTTCATTTACAAAAAAAAACTTTTTTTTAAATTCTTCCTTCCAAATCATTCTCTTCCATGTAGAGGTTCTTTTTATTTTTTTTAGAAAGTTATTATTTATGGTTAAAATTTTGATAAATTGCATTTTGAACTATTTTTAATATTCTTTAAAAAGTATTAAAAATGAATTTTTCAATTTTTATGGGTTTTTTTTGACTTCTTATGAAAGAACAAAACGATTTCTTTAACATATATGGATTAAACGAACTTTCCCACCATCATAACTATTATATTTCATCATGATTTATTTACAAGTTTCTATGATTATTTTTTATTAAAATATTTTTATCAGTTTTTTTGTATTTTTTATTTTAAATGATATCAAATGAAAATGGTATTATTTTATTAAAGGAATGAAAATAAATTTTAAAGTGATTTATAACTTCATTCTTCCATAAAGTTACAAAGAAGTTATTTTGAAAGTTTTGAATATATTTTATTTTATATTTCCTAAATTCATGGTTTTACTATAAAACCTTCATTTATTATGAGTTGATGACCTACTTTCATCTTTCACTGATTTTTAATTTTGGGGTCATTAACTTTATCATAGTCACATTACCTATCACCCTCCATCATTTCATTGGATATTATTTTTGAATACATGTACATATTTTATGTTTTATGGATTTATACTGTAACATTTACACTATGTTGATGTTTTATGAACTGTACACCACTTTTATATACGGTATTAGTTGAGGGAAGTTTACCAAGAATGTTATTTCATTTATTGGGAAAATATTTTTTATTCTTGATTCAATAAATATAAATATTTATTAATATGTAATTTTTAGAATGAATTTTATTAGTATTCAATATATAAGGAGTGAATGGGATATAAAATTTATGTTTTGGTCCCTTTAATAGATACCCCCTTGATGTATCGATATGTATCATGAGATAAAATAGAAGGTATTCCACATTAGATGGGTGTCTGGTATTACACTTACCCATTTATTAATAATGTCTTGGTTGAGGAATTTATGGTAATATTCATGATATCATGGATGATGACTTGATGGTAAGATCATGAATGTATATATGTTTTCATTTCATTTATTAATAACTCAATTTCCATTATGCATGTGATTTTTATGTTGATATTAGTCATGGATGTACATAGAACTCATGTTTTTCATTTAATAACATATTTTTTGATTTATACACTCTACCATATTGATTATGAATTATTTACTCAAGATAGATTACATTTTATGCAACCATTACTTGGAATATAAACCAACCCTTTATTTGTCTTTCTTTCCTCAGGATATGAAGAATTATTTTTTGTATGAATTAAAGTATTCAAGAATGTTTATTATGTTATATTATTATATTTCTAGTGTAATGTGGAAATAATTTATGTATCTAGTTTTACAAGACTCCTAAATTGATCGATCTTACATGGTATTTTCCTAATGTTCTGAAGAATATATGGACCATTTTGAAGGGGGTTGAATCAGTGTCAATTTTTTACAATTTTATTCTTTGAAATTAACCTCTATAACTTATTAACCTTTTGATCCTCTCAAATTTGTGACTCAAAATCACTTCACAAGAAATTATATAGAAAATAATTCAATGAATTAAGTTTTTAGATGGTTCAATTCTAATATGGGTACCTAGTTATTGTTTTTTTAGCTTTTGTTGATCCACGAATATCTACTATATAACACAAGTGAATAAAAATGAGCCAACTCTATCAAGAACCTTACATATAAAGACATGGGATATTACTGGTTCCCACCAGTTATAATATTTGAATTTCCTTTTGAGTCAACGTAATATTTGAACTTTGAGATTTTTCTCACTTTTTAATCTATCCAAAAAAAATTGTGGCACCTATTTTATAAAAATTTTACATTTTTTTCTAAACACTTTTTATTTTTGAAGGTGTAATTGTATTCTCAACATAATGATTCATGGAACAAAAAATCTTCTTCGACCCTTATGCTTTTCTAAATAAAGTTAGTTAAACTGATCATTAGAATTTCATTACATGGTAATCTAAAAAACTCTACAGTAAGACCTAAAAGAACTCACCTCTCTATCTACGCATATACATTCCAAATAAATAGTAAATACTTGAAATTGGATCTCCATATATTTTTCATGTTCATAAATATGTTTGAATTCCTCCAAAGATTCCTAAAATTTCAAAATAAAAATAAATATTCACAAAATAATATGCCAACTCATCTTATCAAAATTTCCTCAAAACATGGATAAAATCACAAACTTTGTTTCATGAATATTTAACATTGATAGTCCAGCTTATCATCTAAACAATTAATTGAATTTACAAAAAATTGACATTCCTCAAGAATCTTCTATTAATAGATCTTTGGATATAGATAATAATTGTAGTTTGAACTTTTTTCTAAGCTTAATTGGATTATGCCTCTGCCTTTTCTCAACATCAAATATTCTTTCATGCAAATATGTATGAATGAATGCACTCCTTATGTTTTCTCTTCTATATAATCATTATTATTCTTAATTTCTTATTTTGAAGAATCTATTTTATAATGTATTAAATTCAATTGTAGAATTTATTTTTCATTTTAGTGAGCTCTACTTCTAATGAACAAAATAGATTGTATCGTATCTTATTTCTAAAGAGTAGTTAATCAATATTCATGTGATTAAACAGAAAAACATTCTTCTTCTGATGCTTCACATTAGGGTGTGCACGTTTTTTCAATGTTCTTACAATATAAAAAACATTATTTTTATGATCATAATTGTTTTATTATTCAAAAAAAAGCATTAGTATCACCTGAATTATATCAGAATAATATTCTCACCTTTACTTTTCTTCTTCCAAGAAACCATCCACAACACCAGCCTTATTCTGAAATATTTTCCTTCCAAAAATATCACCCTTAGTATAAATACAAAAAACATTTTAGAAAAAATATTGAAAAAAGTACAACAACTTTAAATCTCATATCAAAGGTTCTTCAATATACCCAATTGGATTTTTTGGTAACATTATCAGCCACTTTTATTTTTAATTTTTATTGAACCATAACCTTTCTCATATAGAGGTGTCCTAAAATTGTCCTAATAGATTAAACAATGTTTTGGAGGTAATTTCTTCCATTATTTACAAGAACTTTTATGTCCATGATTTTCATATACTCCCCCTCAATCATCTTTTGAACTTGTAACTTCTGAAACTTTTACTATCCCTTTATATGATAACACCAATTTAGGATTCAAAAATATAAAGTACACAGTTATACTTATTCTACCCCTATAAAAACATAATACAAATTCTAATGAGGGTAAATCATGAATTTTCTTAAGTTGGTAGTGAAGGATGAACATGTAGATTCAACTTCAATTCCTCAAATATTTCCCTTGGCATAGCTTTGGTGAATACATTAGAAATTTTATTTTTAGTTTAAATATACTCAAGATTTACATATCCACTAGAAACTATTTCCTTTATGAAGTGATATTTAATATCAATGTGTTTAGATTTGGAATATTTAACTGCACTTTTATATAGATCCATTACACTTATAATATCAAATATAATTTTCAATGACGTTCAGAAAATATTCCAAATGAACTATCAAACACATCATTGGTGTACATGCCTAAGTGGTGGCAATATATTCTACTTCTATTGTACTAAGGGTAATAAAACTTTTATTACTATTCCATATTACACAAATTTCACCCAATACTAAATTTCCTACATATTTATTTTTTGTAACACCCCAAGCTTCCATGATACATTTCTCTTTGAATAATACAGTAGCGTGTGTTGTACGCAACATCGAGTTCTAACACACACCACAACCAATCAAACTAGCCGTTAAGAAGAGTAATACCCTCTTTTTGAAATTTTATAAATTTTATCTCTCAAAATGTACTTCATTTTTGGATTCATAATATTGAATTTATCCTAGGGTGAAATTTTGGAACTTTTCGGATAACTTTTATATTTTGATGAATAGTGAAAATTACTAAATTTTAATTAGAAACAATTTTTTTAATCAAAATAATTAATAGTGATAAATTATGAATTTGAGTGTTTTAAAAGTATATTTAGAATATATTTTTACCATTTAATACAATGTTGTTCACTGGACATAATTTCCCAATTAAACCGGACATAAACAAGTGTCAATCTTTTGATAGTTATTATCTCCTAAAAACACGCTTTTTGTTTTAACAACGGGATAATTTTAAATTAATTTTTTCCACTTATGTGTTTTTAATTTGGAAAAATGGATTCCATATTTGGAATCAGTATGTCCAAATTGTGTAAATAGGTAACTTTTATTTTGAGACATTTTTAATAATTACTTTGGCAAATATTTTATTTACCATGGTTAAAGGACAAATCTGGTAAATAAGGGTAAAAAAATAATATTATAATAATAATAAATTACCCTAAAACATGTCCTAACCTTATTGGTTGATACATGTCCGACCATGGTAATCTTTTGGTCGATTTTGGGACCTCATTTATCCACTTGTAAGTGATAAGGACACTTTATATTATTTATGTTAAAATAAATACAAAAATGACATAAGCTTATATCTTTTTGAATAACAATTTTTATATAGGGTTATATATGTTATATTTTCGATTATAAATATTAATTAAAAATCTAAAAATATTTCATACATAAAGGTATTTTATTTATAATTTTGAGACTTTGAAAAATTAAAAATATATATGACACAATAATGATGTTGTGTGTTCCTTATTAAAGAAAGAATCAAATAATTGGTATTATAAATGTTAAAATAAATATAATTTGAACATTTTGATGAAATACGCAAATTTTATTGGTTAATATTACATTTTAGGATTGCATAAATGAATTTGGTTTGAATTAATAAAGTATTTAAGACTTTAACAAAAATAAATTATTGAGTAGTGTCAAAATTGGCATAAATGAGTTTTTAAAACAATTATTATATTATTAATTTATATTATATTCCTAAAAATATAAGGATCTGGCAAAGAACTTATATCATTATTTTTGTATCATTAATGTACCACTTTGGGGTATCTTGGATGTATATAGTAATTTTATTAACTATATAATATAAAAATACAAAGTGACATGGTAAGTGTCAAACTAATTAACTAAGAGTTAAAACTAAAATATAAGGTTAATATAATGACCCAAACATGTATAAAATCTATTGGTTGAAATTATTTCGACCCATACCCACCTTAGACTTTGAATAATCCACTTTTTATCCATTATAAACTGAATATTATTTTATTATAAAATAATACTTTAAGTTTTTTCTAAAGAGCCGCTCACCCATCTTATAAAAGGTCACTCCCCTTCTCATTAATTCACACCTTCATAGCCATTTGGCTCAGCCAAACTATGACACAATATCCTCCCAACCTCCCTCACTTAATCCTAGAGGCATTAGTTTGACCTGAAAGCCAACCTAAGGATCCCTTTTGATCAAATCAAAAGGAGGAACCCGAAGAAGAGGTAACGTCTTCACCACCCTCTTTAATGTTCCTTTCCTCATCAACTTCTTCTTTCCTGGTTATTTTCATTCTAAAATAATAAATCCAGTATATTCTATATAATTTGATATTATTATAATTATAGAACAAACAAATTCATTATTCTATCCATCCCTTGAATGACATGTCACCATACGTGCGTACGTACGACCTACTGTCTCCACGTTGTGGTGTAATTGTTATTCAATATATTATTATTTAGATGGGTATAATAATGATTTATAATTCATGTAAATAATAAATATAACATGATAATGATTATTTTTATATGATATACCATCAAATTATATATTATTTTAATATAAAAATAATGATATTTTCGCTCGTGTGTACGTACGGATTACCGTCTCCACGACGCGATGAGATTCATTTCCAAGTTTACCATTCATCGACGATTATAAAAATATATATATTACTTATTAGTATGTAATATATGACATAATAATGCTACTGTAGATATATATATTTATATATATAAGTATTTATGTACTTACATATATCTTATTCACATACTTCCGTTAAATACTATATGAAAACGGAAACACCGTTTATGCATACGTACGGACTACCATCTCTATAAACAGTGTTTTCCATTTCATATAAGTGTTTATTATACATATTTATATTCTAAATATATATGATAAATAAATCTTGTTTTATATTCTGGAAGTATTTAAATCATGATCTATGTGATACAATTAGGAGTAACATGTTAAAGCATGCATGATAAAGAAAGCGATTATTACCCGAAACATTAATATACCATGGAAATTATTGTTAATTGGGTAGTATAAAGTCATAAATGAATAATTTATGATATCATAAATATTAATATGGTTCGGGTATAATTTAATAACATACTATAGTCTTCATACAGGATGTTAAATATACCCTCAACTAAAGGAAAGTGCAAGTTAAGGGGTTTTCATCTCACTCCTTATTCTTGTGAGATTCATGCCATATAGACACTATTACCTTTTGTGTGGTGAATTTACTACCCATAATTGTATTCTTTGTGTAATAAACATTAATTTATGTGTATTTACATATTCATTCTATGATACCTCATTCATTGGTTGTATGTTTCATAAGTTACCAAATTGGTAAGGGTTAATTTCACAATCTCTTTGTTATCCGAGGTTGTTTTTATGTAAGTATCTACTGGGACATATTTATTATCAATTTTCATGTTTTATGAAAGTGTTTTCAAAGGGATTATTTTAAGGGTATTTTTACTCAAACATCATTTCAAATGTTTTAAATATTTATTCTTCTATATCTTTCTCATTAATGTCCATGTCTTCAAAATGGGTTTTAAGGATTTATTTATGTGGATATGAATGATTTTGAAATGTTATTTTCCTTCAAAAGTTTCAAAGTGGTATGGGACACTTTGATTCAAAAATCTATTTTAAATTACTTCCTTTATAAATGTGTAACCTTTGAATGATTTCAAAAAAGAGATATTTCTATCAAATATATGAAAATCCAGTGAAAATGTATACTTATTTAACTCAAGCTTAAAAATGTTTTCAGAAAACCTAACTATCGATTGTGGTAGACATGAAGGGATTGGGTGTGGACCCATCAAAGCCTATAATTAGTCAAGAAGTCTCAAAAATAGTTATTTTGTTTTCAGAAGATTGCATAATGTTTTCAGAAAAACACTGGAGTATATTTGAGAATTTTTAAACGTAAGTATCTTCTAAAAAAATTGCATTGGTAGGTCTCATGAGACAAACTAGTGTCTTGAAATGAGGCCTTGACAAAATCTTATTTGTAGTCTTGGAATGAGGCCTTATCTACGTGGTTATGATAGTCTAGAATTATTCATTCCATCATTATGAAAGTGGTTATTGATATTTCATGTAATTATTCAATTAGTGGAATATCCATTTGAATAAGTAAATGGAATTATTTCATTTCATTTTTACCATATTATTCTGAAGTTCAAGTTTAAAAGGCTTTTGTTTTAGTTATACATTGCCTTAATTGTTTATGTTTATTTATGAAAGTTTTTGTTGTATTGTTATCCTTACTGAGCATCTGAGATCACCCCTTTCTATGTTTTATTTTTCCCAGGATTCCAAGAAGTGTATTGTGATTGATATGCAGGGTTAAGACAAGGGAATAATGGAATTAATAAAGGATTATTTATGTTGTTTTTTATGTTATGATGTGTAATGTAACATTCATGTATGTAATCTATTTTCCAAGACTGCTAAACTGATCGGTCCTTCAGGACTTGATTCCTTGTAATCATGCCAATGTATAAAATAATGCACCGACTCTGGGTAACTGGGGTATGGGCGTTACAGTTGGTATCAGGGGAAGTTTTTCAATAACCATGGAAACTATATTTAGATAAACTCTGATTAGTGCACATTACCCTAAGATAGACTTTGAGGATTAGTATAGAAGAACTTTCTAGAATTTTGGTAATGTAGATATTTTGTTAGTTTTCCTATCAAATACATCTCTGTCTGGATACGAGCAGGTAGGGGCGGCTCTGGCAGAGATGTACCTCGGGGTAAAACCCAAAAACACCGCTTTGAGCTAGACTCAAACGGGAACTGGAACTGGTGCATGAAAACGGGAATTTCTGCACTCTTAGTTACGACACTCCTGGGGGATATGCTTAGGATAATTCTCATTTTATTTACAAAGCACTATTAAGGGTTTATGAGTATATATATCCTCAAGAAAACATTTTTTTGATTAAGTATTATATCCATAAACTATTCAATTTACATTAGGTATTTTACATGTTTGGAATTATGAATTGTGATTCATAAACTGACCTAGTGTATGCCATTGTATAGAAATGGCGCCCAGTGGAAGGAATGAGAACTCCAGCAATACACATGATCCAAACAGTATGAAGGATCATATCTTTTATGGTCTTAAGCCAGAATTTAGAAGGGAAATAGTCTCCCACATATTATCATCATATGGAGAAATAGTATCGTGTGTTGATAATTTAAGTAAATATTTCTCGGAGTCCTATGGATTCGAAGGGAAGCCAGAGAAGAAAGGGATGGTAGAGAGAGGGATAGATAAAGGGAAGAAGGGAAAGAAGGATTTTCCAATATGTGATAAATGTGGAATAAATCACCTTGGTAAATGCTTGATGGGAATGGGAGTTTGATATAAGTTTGGTGAAAAAGGACACCAAGTACGTGATTGTAAGGGTAAGAAAAAGTTTTCAAATGTACAATGCTTCATCTGCAAGAAGTTTGGACACTACGCGAACCAATGTCCCAGTCATTAGACTATGCCACAAATGATGCTATTGGATAATAATCAAGTTATGATACTACCACAGATAAAGAGGAATGACTAGTGTTCTTATGTTGTTATTTTGTAATTATATATTTTAAGTGTTGTATCAATGATGTACTGGAAATAAATAAGGATTGTATTGCAGTACTATTTCATTGAGGATTTGAGATTGTATGGTACTAAGAAAAGTGAATCTATAGCTAGTTAAACTTTTTGGAAATTACATGGTTGAAGGAAAGATAAACCTTAATATGGTCCTAATATTGAGGTATTGATTTTGGAATAAGATATGGTTGATTTGGGTAAATTATATTGGATATTCTTGACTACCTTGAAACTTATTAAAGATTTGTATATTCTATCATTGTTGGAGTTTACAACATTTTGGGATGGATGAAGTATATCTAGTATTCTATAAGTAATAAGGGCGCATGAATGTAATCAATATGGTTTTATGGTAATTCAGGATGTTACCATGTTTTAAAATAATACATGGTGAAGGTGTTCACATGTTATTACATGGAAAAAATGATATTCACTGTGTTTAACTTCCTTATGAATTTTGGAGTGTGAGTTTGGATTGTAGTATTTTGGATAAGTCTAATGGTTGGAATGGATTAAGTTTGAAAGGTTATTTTTGGATTTTTATAAAAGGACAACACACAGACCGTGTGACAACCCATCGCGTCGGACAAAGCTGCGAGAATCGAACCCACAGTCATAGTGCGATTGGGATTTATCACCTACCACTAGACTACGTGAAGTCACTGGATTGTATAATGTAGTTACTTTTTTTAAAATTTTCTGATATGTGAATTATAAATTCATTATATTTGTAACCCTATAACATTAGGATAAATAGAGTATTTTTGAGTTGTATTATGTTTTGGAGTGAAAGATGGGTTTATGGTAGAAATTTAGTTATGGATAAAACTCAAATTATAATGTAAGTATATATCCTTATGATTTTATCCAATCTCATAAATAAATTTTTCAACATTAAGAAAAGGAACTTACAACAAAAACGTTGTCCTAGATAGTACCTTAGATCATCACAAATTTATGACTTTGTGATTGTTGGCCTTTTTATAGCCATGTCCTCTACCACTCTCCATCAGATATTGGTGGTTCGATTTATCTTTCATATCCATGTTTCCTACATGGAACCCTAGTATGTGTTTTTTTTGTTAACCTTCATACTTACCACTCTTTATTTTAAATAGAGGCCTCATTAATCCATTTTTCAATGTGGGATTTCAACTAAGGTATTTTAAAATTTGAACCCCAAGTTTCCAATATAGAACATAAATTGTGAGAACGCAATTTATTGAAGGAGGGTAGAATGTAACACCCCAAGCTTCCATGGTACGTTTCTCTTTGAATAAAATAGTAGCATGTGTTGTATGCAACTTCGAGTTCTAACACACACCACAACCAATCAAACTAGCTGTTATGAATAGTAATACCCACTTTTTGAAATTTTATAAATTTTATCTCTCAAAATGGACTTCATTTTTTGATTTGAAATATATAATTTAGACTAGGGTGAAATTTTGGTACTTTTCGGATAACTTTTATATTTTGATGAAGAGTGAAAATTACTAAATTTTAATTAAAAACATCTTTTTAAATAGAAATAATTAATAGTGATAAATTATTAATTTGAGTGGTTTTGAAGTATATTTAGAATATATTTTTACCATTTAATAAAATTTTGGTCATTGGGCATAATTTCACAATTAAACCGGACATAAACAAGTGTCAATATTTTGATAGTTATTATCTCTTAAAACACGCTTTTTGTTTTAACAACAGGAATTAATTTTAAATTAATCTATGCCACTTCTGTGTTTTGAATTTGGAAAAATGTGTTTCATGTTTAGAATAATTATGTCCAAATTTTGTAAATAGGTAACTTTTATTTTTAGACATTTTGAATAATTACTTCGGTAAATATTTTATTTACCAGTGTTAAAGGGTAAATCCGGTAAATAAGGGTACAAAATAATATTATAATAATAATAAATTACCCTAAAACGTGTTCTAACCTTATTGGTTGATACATGTTAGACCATGGGCATATTTGGGTCGATTTTGGGACCCCATGGATCCACTTTTAAGTGATAAGGACACTTTATATTAATTATGTTAAAATAAATACAAAAATGACATAAGCTTATATCTTTTAGTAAAAAAAAATTTATATAGGGTTATATATTTTATATTTTTGATTATAAATATTCATTAGAAATATAAAAATATTTCCTACATAATGGTATTTTATTTATAATTTTTAGACATTGAAAAATTAAAAATATATATTACACAAGAATGGTGCAGTATGTTCCTTATTAAAGAAAGAATCAATTAATTGGCATTATAAATGTTAAAATAAATATAATTTGAAAGTTTTGATGACATACACGAATTTAATTGGTTAAAATTACATGTTAGGATTTCATAAATGATTTTTTTTAATTAATAAAGTTTTTACAACTTTCACAAAAATCAATTATTGAGTAGTGTCAAAATTGACATAAATGAGTTTTTAAAAACAATTATTATATTATTAATTTATATTATTTTCTTAAAAATCTAAGGTTCTGCCAAAGGACTTATATCATTATTTTTATATCATTAATGAACCACTTTGGGGTCAATTGGATGTATATAGTATGTTTATTAACTATATAATATAAAAATTCAAAGTGACATGGTATGTGTCAAACTAATTAACTAAGAGTTAAAACTAAAAGATAATGTTAATATAATGAACCAAACCTATCTAAAATCTATTGGTTGAAAGTATTTCGACCCATACCCACCTTATACTTTTAATAATCCACTTTGGATCCATTATAAACCGAATATGATTTTATTATAAAATAATACTTTATGTTTTTTCTAAAGAGCCCCTCACCCCTCTTATAAAAGGGCACTCCACCTTCTCATTAATTCAAACCTTCATAGCCATTTGGCTCAGCCAAACTCTGCTCAAATATCCTCCCAACTTCCCTCACTTCATCCTAGATGCCTTATTTTGACCAGAAATCCAACCTAAGGATCCCTTTTGATCAAATCAAAAGGAAGAACCCGAAGACGAGGTAACGACTTCACCACCCTCTTTAAAGTTCCTTTCTTCATCAACTTCTTCTTTCCTTGTTATTTCCATTCTAAAATAATAACTCTAGTATCTTATATATACTATAATGTTATTATAATTATGGAACAAACAAATTAATTATTCTATCAATCCCTTTAATGACATGTCACCATATGTGCGTACGTGCGGCCTACCGTCTCCACGTTGTGGTGTAATTTTTATTCAATATATTATTATTTAGATGGGCAGAATAATGATTTATAATTAATGTAAATAATAAATATAACATGATAATGATTCGGTCTATATGATATAACATCCATTTATATATTATTTTAATATCAAAATAATGATATTTTCACTCGTGTGTACGTACGGATTACCATCTCCATGACGCGATGAGATTCATTTTCAAGTTCACTATTCATCGACGATTATAAATATATATATATATATATATATTACTAATGAGTATGTAATATATGACACAATAATTCTACTGGAGATATATATATTTATATATATAATTATTTATTTACTTATATATATCTTATTCACTTACTTCCGTTCAGTACTATATGAAAACGGAAACAACGTTTATGCGTACGTACGGACTACCATCTCCATAAACGGTGTTTTCCATTTCATATATGTGTCTATTATACGTATTTATATTCTAAATATATATGATATATAAATCATGTTTTATATTCTGAATGTATTTAAATCATGATCTATGTGATACAATCAGGAGTAAAAAGTTAAAACGCGCATGATAAAGAAAGCGATTATTACCCGAAATATTAATATACCATGGAAATTATTATTAATTAGGTAGTATAAAGTACTAAATGAATAATTTATGATATCATAAATATTAATATGGTTCTGTTATAATTTAATAACATATTATAGTCTTCATACAGGAGGTTAAACGTACCCTAGACTAAAGGAAAGTGCAAGGTAATGGGTTTTCATCTCACTCCTTATTCCCGTAAGATTCATGCCATATAGACACTACTACCTTTTGTGTGGTGTATGTACTACCCATAATTGTATTATTTTTGTAATTCACTTTAATTTATGTGTATTTACATATTAATTGTATGATAACTCTTTCATGGGTTGTATGTTCGTAAGTTACCAAATTGGTAAGGGTTAATTTCACAATCTCTTTATTATTTGAGGTTGTTTTTACGTAAGTATCTACTGGGAAATATTTATTATCCATGTACATGTTTTATGAAAGAGTTTTAAAAGGTATTTTTTTTAGGGGATTTTTACTAAAACATCATTTCAATTGTTTTAAATATTTATTCTTCTAAATCTTTCCCATTAATGTCCATGTCTTCAAAATGGTTTTTAAGGATTTATTTATGTGGACATGAATTTTTTTGAAATGATATTTTCTTTCAAAAGTTTCAAAGTGGTATGGGACACTTTGATTCAAAAATCTCTTTTAAATTACTTCATTTATAATTGTGTGACGTTTCAATGATTTCAAAAAAGAGATATTTCTATCAAATATATGAAAATAGAGTGCAAATGTATATGTATTTAATGCAAGCTTAAAAATGTTTTCAGAAAACCTGACTCTCGATTGTGGTAGACATGAAGGGATTGGGCGTGGACACATCATGGGCTATAATTAGTCGAGCAGTCTCAGAAATAGTTTTTTTGTATTCAGAATCTTGCATAATGTTTTCAGAAAAACACTGGAGTATATTTGAGCAATTTTAAACGTAAGTATCTTCTAAAAAAATTGCATCAGTAGGTCTCATGAGGCAAACTAGTGTCTTGGCACGAGGCCTTGACAAAATCTTATTTGTAGTCTTGGAACTAGTCCTTGGTTACGTGGTTATGATAGTCTGTAATTATGCATTCCATCCTTATGAAACTGGATATTGATATTGCAAGTGATTATTAAATGAGTGGAATATCCATTGAATAAGTAAATGGCATTATTTCATTTCATTTTTTCCATATTATTCTGAAGTTCAAGTTTAAAAGGCTTTTGTTTTAGTTATACATTACCTTAAATTTTTATGTTTATTTATGAAAGTTTCCGCTGTATTATTATCCTTACTGAGCATCTGAGCTCACCCCTTTCTATGTTTTATTTTTCACAGGATTCCAAGAAGTGTATTGTGATTGATATGCAGGGTTTAGACAAGGTAATAATGGCATTCATAAAGGATTATTTATGTTGTTTTGTATGTTATGAAGTGTAATGTAACATTCACGTATGTAATCTATTTTCCAAGACAGCTAAACTGATCGGTCCTTCGGGACTTGATTCCTTGTAATCATGCCAATGTATTAAAATAATACACCGACTCTAGGTAACTGGGGTCAGGGCGTTACATTTTGATCATGTAATATCTAGACCAATCAACATCATTGAATATAATAATGTTCAACCTATTACCCCATCTATACATCATGACATAATTTAATGATCCTTTAATATGCTTGGGGATACTTTTTATTTCATGTATGTGTGATTTTTTTAAATCACTATGATATCTTTTACAAAAGGTTACACCATAGATAATTCTCATTCTTGATAAAGTAAGATATAGAATAGTTCTGATTAGCATTCAAAGTTCCTTCTCATTCACACTTTTCTGAATTTCAACTTTTCTCAATTTTACACCAATTGTAATGGGTGTTCTCACTCTCTTTGATTCTTACATGCCAAATTTATTTAATATTTCTTTGGAATAATTTTCTTGTGTAATTAAGATATATCTTCTTTTATTATTAAATTGTATTCATCGAAAAAAATCAAATCTTCAAGCATTGACATCTCAACATTACTATTTATTTTTTCATCAAATTCCCCAAAAGCTTTATCCCTATCAATAGAAAAAGTGATATCATCAACATAAACAATAAATATTAGGTTACCTGTACTCACCTGTATTTCTTATTAATTTCTATCAACTTCTCCTTTAAAAACTATCTATTGATTTAGGAAACTATCAAAATTTTTATTCTAGGAACAAGGGATTATTTAATCATTTATAAATATTTCTTTAGTTTTCACACCATAGTCCCATTATTATCAAGTATTAAGACATAAAGTTTCTTATTGTAAACTTATTCTTAAATTTATTCATTTACGAATGCTGAATTAACATCAATCTAATAGACTTTGTAATTTTGATGAGAAGAAATGGAAAAAAAATACTGATTGTAGCGGCCCAAAGCTTGACGTACATGGACTTTACATTACTTTTCTGGAATACTTAATACATAACAAAAATAGACACCAAAGGATCATAATAGTTTAGTGTCTTTGGAAACTCTGAATGTAATCTTCTAATCATGGTGAAAGATCTTCAACATCTCCCATAAAGATCTTCCCCTTTTTGGTTTTCTTACCTAAAACCTTTCTTTAAATCTTGAGGAAAAGGAAACAAATATAGGGTGAGCTCAAATGATCAGTAAGGGTAAGCATGGAGAAAATAAAAAAAACCATATACAACTGAACTTAAAAACATGAACATAATGTTTAAACATCAAAATCTTGAGCAAAGACATAAATCTTGGAATTATGTAAGGCATGTATCATAATGGAACATCAATCTTGATAAAATAGAATTGGAATAAATCATGTAATTATGGAAACCATTCAACACTTGTTATGATTTCCATAGTAGCCAAGGAATTGCTACCAAGACCATCTTAGTGGATAAAGTCCCTTTCTGAATCGAGTTCACTCTTCATTCTAGTCTTGTATCACTGAACCAGATTAACTTACCGTTCTAGCCATGTTTATCTCATGAGAGATATATTTTTACCCAATGCATTGGATGGAGATATAGGTCCCACCCATATCATAATGAAATCATTCTTACTTGTTCCACAACATGAATATAAATCAGTAATCATTACCCAAAGTATAAAATGGGTTTCATAAACATTATCCCATCATAACATAATCCATAAAAATGGATATCATTTCATCATAGGAAAATTGAAACCATGTAAATCATTGACACATTATACTTGAAACATACACATTTGAAATAATTTCATCTTAGATGTAAAATAGTTTTGACAAAACACTTGAAATGGATTCTTGAGGAAAATATCCTTTCTTCTTCAAAATCATTTTCTTTTCAAAAAATTCCATGAAATTTTAAAATAAAAGGGTTTTGTTGAAAATAATCATGAAATCTTGTTGAAGAAGCTTCATGAAAATGAGGCATTATGAAACTGTAAAAATCCGTTCCTTGCGTATAAGTTAAAAATAACATTCTCCTCGTACTTTTGTCAGAAAAGTCAAAAAGTTTCCCGTGTGGTAAACAAAAGTAAGATTCCTTTCATTACATGTGGTAAAATTAAAAAATGGGTAAAAATGACATTAAACATACATGAAAACATTTTTAGAAAACATAGGCATGGATGATAGCAATAACCCTGTAAATACTTATGAATAACAATCTCAGATAATAATGAGATTAGAATAGTTATCCCTTACCTTATGTCCGATATGCTTCGTATGTTTCTGAACCTCCTGTATAATGATTTAAATAATGTCATTGACTTATTAAATAATCATATCCATTGTTATGATATCATATATGGTTCACTTATGACTTTATATTACCCGTTCTTTTGTAAGTTACATGTAAAAGCACCGTTTTGGGTACAATCGTTTCATTTATCATACGAGTTTCGACTTGTTGTTCATGATATTATTACTTATATCCTGATTTACAAAATTCCATAATGTAAAAATTTATTTACATATAATATATATTCATCATATAAATATATATGATAGATCGATAAATGGAATGAAATACACCATTCATGGAGACAGTAGGTCGAACGTACGCATTAACGCGGTTGTCGTTTCCTTATTGAATTGAATGGAATTAAGTAGATGACATAAATATATATACATAAATCCAGTATAATTATTATTTCATATATTTAATTATTATTCATATATATACTTTATAATCATTCATGAATGGTTAACATGGAGAATGAATCTCATCGCGTCGTGGAGACGGTAGTCTGTACGTACGCACGAGCGATGATATCATTACCATGATCTTGGAATTGTATTGAAGTGTACGTATAATATTTCAGAATCAATAACACTTTACAATAATTATATATAGTTATTTATTTACACCATTATACCCATCCAAGTAAGGTGGTGGTCGAGAACAAATTACACCACGGCATGGAGATGGTATTCCGTACGTACGCACGGGCGATGATTTCGCTTCCCATAGAATGGATAGAAGGTGAAATAGGGTTGTTTAATATTTATAATAACATATCATTATATAAGTAATATGGATTTTATTACCTTATAATGATACAACTAAATAAGTATAAGTAGAAGAAGAAAGAAACTTGAGAAAATCGGAAGAAGAGATTACCTCTTCTTCGACGCACCTCCTTTAAGATTCCTCTTAAGGAAGTAGAGTTGGTCTTTTGGGAAGACCATAACCTCCAGAATGTTTCTAGGGAAGTGTATAAGAGAAATGGGCAGGGTATTTCCAAGATTCAAGTCTCAAAATGGTGTGAAGTGAATAGGGAAGGGGTGCCCTTTTTATAAGGGAGGAGAGGGGCACCTTAAGAAAACATAAAATATTATTTTATAATAAAGTCATATTTGGTTTTTAATAGCTCCAAATTGATTTATTTCAGACATATGGTGGGGATGGGTCGAACTCATCTCAAAAAATATATTTTATACAGGTTTGGTTCATTATATTAACCTTATCCTTTAGTTTTAACTCTTAGTTAATTTGATTGGCATTTACCATGTCACTTTGTATTTTTATATTATATAGTTAATAAACTTACCATATACATCCAAGAGACCCCCAAGTGGTACCATAATAATACAAATATAATGATATAAGTATCTTGGCCTAAATGTAGATTTTTAGGATTATAATAACAATTAATAATATAATATTTATTTTAATATCTATTCTATGTCAATTTTGACACTATTTGGTAATTGAATTTTTTGAAACTCATAACAACATGAATAGTTCGAAAAAAGTTAATTACATCAATACTAACATGTCATATTAACCTAGAAAATTATTTTAATTCATAAAAAATCTCAAATTACATTTATTTGGGTATTTATAACATCAATTATGTTAATATTTCATTAATAAGGTAATTACTGCATCATCATTGTGTCATGAATAAATTAAATTATTTAACATCTAAAAATTATAAATAAAATACCATTATGTAGGAAATATTTTTATAGTTCTAATTAATATTTATAGTTGAATTTATCTTATGCACAACCCTATATTAAAAATGTTTTAGTTATTAAACTTTGATTTTAAGTATTTTAACTATTCTTTAAATAAAATAATAATAAGTGTCCTAATCTATTCTAAGTGGACCTAAATGGTCATATTTTATTCCTAAGGTTGTTTTTGGTCGAATTACACTTATCTAATAGAATTAGGACATGTGTTAGGGTAATAATAATATCATTTTTACCCTTAATTACCCTATTTACTTTTAACTGTGGTAAATAAAAGTAAAAAGTTATTATTCACCAAAAATTATTTTCATCTCATAGAACCAGATTTTAGTCCTTTATATTAGTTGTGTCTCTCGGATTTTTTAAAATTCCACTCATAGAAGCGGTAAAATTATGTTTTATGTGAATTTTCAAATTCTTTTGGGAGGAGTGTAAAAGACGGTGAAAAGTTCAATAAAATTTTTATATATCTAAAATTATTATAAAATTAATCCAATGAATTAAATTGAACATATATAGGTATTATGTATCAATTTTGACCTAAAATAAATTTAAATAAAATAAATAATTATTTAAATAAAAAGTCTGTTTTTAAATAGTAACCCATTTTTTCACTATTCATCAAAAATTGAATGTTTTCAGAAAAATACCAAAACTTTACCCTAGGCTAATTTCGATATTCCAAATACAAAAATGAAGTCCATTTTGAAAGATAAAATTTATAAAATTTCAAAAAGTGGGTATTACTATTCATAACGGCTAGTTTATATAATATTTTAATAGCATATCTTTGTTTAGTGAAACTCAGTATTGCATACAACACACGCTATCGTGGAAGGTCGTGATTGTGTGTAATGTAATCCAAGTCAGGGTTGCGTGTTGTGAAAGACTCTTTCATTGTTTTGTATGATAGAATCCAACCATATTTCATTTATACATTGAATATACATATATATATACAATCCATGTTGCGTAGAATGACTACTATCAACCGAACATGAAATTGTGTATAACACAATCCAAGAATAGTGTTGTTTATACTGCAAGATAATACAGTGTTTTTTATAGCGCAAGATAATCTTGGTGTAGCATAAAACACAAGACATCAATGAAATTAAAAATAATATTTTTCATAAAATCTCAGGTTGTTACATTCTACCCCCCTTAAAATGAATTTTTCCCTCTAAATTCATCGAGGTTATAAATGGTTTACTACGTGAAAGTTTCTTTAATAAAAACCCACATCGTAAAAAGGAATACCAAAACATGACTTTTAAAACTAATTTATGAAACGTAACAATTACCCAAATTAACGAATCAATGGGTTTCCACATAGGAGAACATAGGTGAAAATATGGATATGGAAGAGAAATATAACCATCAACTTCTGATGAAGAGTGGTAGAGGACATGGCTATGAAAAAGAAAAAAATCACAAAGCCATAAATTTTTTATGATCTAAGGTACCATCTGATTCATCAGATATGAGAGCACTAGGACAACATTTTTTTTTCATGATTATTTCCCTAAAGTTGAAGAATTGTTGAATTAAATTAAATACTTACTTGATTTTGGTACAATCTCACAGTTGCTCATGCCTTGAACAATTTCAACATCATCTCTTAAAGAAATGAAGTTGAATTTGTCTTCTGTGAAGTGTTACCAGATTATGCGATAGAATGATAGGTCATTCCATCTATTTCTATCACAAAAAGTTTAAAACAATTTATTAAATATACAGAAGTCCATATATGCTGATATTAATCGTATATGGTTGCTAAAATGGACTTATACTTCAGCTATCATATCTATTAATAAAATAAAACTAGTTTCTACTAACCATGTACTTCTTGTATGCTAGTGGTAGGCGATAAAGGCCTGTCGCACTTTGGTTGTGGGTTCGATTCCCGCATCCTTGTCTGATGCGATGGGTTGTCACCCGTTTTGTTGGTTGTCCCTTTTCTTAAACTACACTATTATAACATTCTATCAATAATATCAAAAAAAATAGCCTTAAACCAATACTAACTTACGTTAAACTTGATCCATTGCAATCTTTAGGCTTATCCATAATACTTCTTTCCAAACTCATATTATAAAGAGAATTATTACAAAAAAGGTCATATAACAAGCATGTGAATACCATCATTTATCCCTCATATATCAAAAGATATATCTTGTTAATCTCATTCCAAACATGTGAATACCTTAATCTTTTATTTTACTGAAAAATGAATACCCATTGAATCTTAGTGAAAACATGAATGCAGTCAAAAGTAAACTCTTTCCACATACCAAAATCCAAATATTCTATATACCCAAACCATGATATAACGTTTTCCTCATATCAGTCATGAGCTCATGAATACTATCAAACATTTTATTTTCTTCTTATCCCTTCATTATGTACATATCATCTTCTTTCCAAAAATATCTCAATCACTTTCCATGGTTACCGGTACCATAAAATTATTGAAACCCACAATAGACCAATAGATAAATATTCCAATATTCCACGATACTATATACAACATTATTTTGGAATCCCATTACATAAACACTTAATAATTCCACCACATTGTTGTCATATTAAACATCACCAATAGTGATCGCATGTGACTTCCCTTTGTCCTTTGCCTTAAGTGGTTTCTCATGTCGATCATCATTAACCCTTGGATTAGGGCATTGATTAGCATAATGCCCCATTTCATTGCACTTGAAGCATTGAAGTGTTGGTGGTGCATTCTCTACAGTATTTTCTTTATTCACATCATTAGCAACCCTTTTTCCATTACTTCGACACTCAGCTGCTCGATGACCTTCTTTTCCGCACTTAAAACATTTTCTATTCCCTTTAAGACAATCTCCACCATGCTTCTTTCCACACTTTGAGCATAAAGAAACATTCATCTTCTTTTCACCATTGTTCTGAGATTTCTCCTTGAACTTCATCTTTCGTTTCTTGTCCAAACCATGAGATGGATATGTAACACCAACTTCCATTTCTACCTTGATAGCATAACGCACAATTTCTTCATAGCTACTGAAGTCTCTTATAGCTAATACCCTTCTAAGACTTGGTTTTAAGCCACTGAAGAATCGATCAACTTTACTTTCAGGTTGGAAGATAAATCCAGATGCATACCTTGCATGTAGAGACCCAAGGATTGACGTACATGGACATTACATTACTTTAGCGGAATACTTAATACATAACAAAAACAGACACACAAGGACCGTAATAGTTTAGTGTCTTTGGAAACTTGGAACGTAATCTTCTAATCGTGGTGAAAGATCTTCAACATCTCCAATAAAGATCATCCCCTTTTTTTCATACCTAAAACCTTTCTTTATATCCTGGGGAAAAGAAAACCTAAAAATCGGAGCTCAAATTCTTATTAAGGGTAAGCATGGATAAAATAAAACTTACCATATACATTTGAACTTAAAAAGATGAACATAATGTTTAAACATCAAAAGCTTGAGAAATGACATAAAACATGGAAGTACATAAGGCATATATCATAAAGAAACATTAATAATGATAAAATATCATGGGAATAAAACATGTAATTGTGGAAACCATTAATCACATGATATTATTTCCATAGTAGCCAAGGCATTGCTGCCAAGACCATCTTAGTGGACAAAGTCCCTTTCTGAATCGAGTTCACTCCTCGTTCCAGTCCTATATTACTGAACCGGTTTAACTTGCCGTTCCAGCCATGTCTATCTCATGAAATATAAATCTTTACCCAATGCATTGGAGGGAGATATAGGTCCCACCCATCTCATAATGAAATCATTCTTTCTTGTGCCACAAAATAAACATACATCATTCATAAAAACCCAATAAATAAAATAGGTTCGATAAACATCATCCCATAATCACATAATCCATATAAAAGAAATGGATATCATTTCATAATAAGAGAAGTGAAACCATGTAAATCATAGAGACATTATAATTGAAACATACACATATGAAATAATGTCATCTTAGAGGGAAAATGGTTTTTATAAAACACTTGAAATGAATTCTTGAGAAAAATATCCATTTTTCATCAAAATCATTTTCTTTTCACAAAATGTCATGCAATTTTAAAAGAAAAAAATTTTGTTAAAAATAGTCATGAAGTATTATGGAGGAAGCTTCATTAAAACAAGGCTTTATAAAACCGTAAAAATCCGTTCCTGCTGTATAAGTTAAAAAAACATTATTTTCGTACTTTTGCTGGAAAAGTCAAAAAGTACCTCGTAAAGTAAACAAAAGAAATATTCCTTACATACAATGTAGTAAAAGTCAAAAATGGGTAAAAAGGACTTTAAACATACATGAAAAAACTTTTATAAATCATGGATATGGATGATAGAAATAACCCCAGTAAATACTTACGAATAAGCAATCTCGGATAAAAATGAGATTTTCAAAATTATCCCTTACCTTACATCCGATATGCTTCGTATGTATCCGAACCTCCTGTATAATGACTTAAATAATGACATTGACTTATTAAAAAAATCATATTAATTGTTATGATATCATAAATGCTTCACTTATGACTTTATATTACCCATTCTTTTGAAAATTAATGTTAAAATAACGTTTTGGGTAAAATCGTTTCATTTGTCGTTCGTGTTTTAACTTGTAATTATTCATATGATTACTTAGATCATGATTACTTACATCCAGAATGTAAAACATGATTTATATATAATATATATTCAGAATATACATATATATAATAGATTGATAAATGGAAAGAAATACACCGTTCATGGAGACGGTAGGCCATACGTACGCATGAACGTTGTTTTCGTTTCCTCATTGAATTGAATTAAATTAATTGGATGACATACACATATATATATACATAAATCCAGTATCATTATTATGTCATATATTTCATGATTAATTATTATATATACTTTATAATCATTTATGAATGGTTAATCATTGAGAATAAATCTCATCGCGTCGTGGAGACGGTATTCCGTACGTACGCATGAGCGATGATATCGTTCCCATGATCATGGAATTTTATTGGAGTGTATGTATACTATTAAAGAATCAATATAACTTTACAATAATCATATATAGTTATTATTTACACCATTATAACCATCCAAGTAAGGTGGTGGTGGAAAATAGATTACACCACGGCGTGGAGACGGTATTCCGTACGTACGCACGCGCGGTGATTTCGTTTTTCGTAGGATGGATAGATGGTGAAATAGGTTTTTTTAATACTTATAATAACATATCAGTATATGAGTGATACTGATGTTATTACTTCATAATGAAACAACCTAAGAAGTAGAATTGGAAGAGGAAATAAAGGTGAACGAATCGGTAATGGAAATTACCTCTTCTTTGAAGCGCCTCTTTGAGACCTCCTTTTAGGGAACTAAAATTGGTCTTTGAATAAGACCAGGACCTCTAGGATGTTTGTAGGGAAGTGTAGAAGAGAATTGGGAAGGGGTTTTCCGAGATTGAAGGCTCAATGTGGTGTGTGGAAGAGAGGGAGGAGGTGCCCTTTTATAAGGGAGGAGAGGGGCACCTTTGGAATTCTTAAAAATATTAATTTATAATAAATCTAACCCCACTTAAAAACCTCCAAAAATGACTCATATTCTAATATTAGATGCGATAGGGTTGTAATATCATCAACCAATCAAATTTAGACATGTTTGGAGCTTATTTTAAACCTTATCATTTTTATTTATCCTTATTTAATCTATTTAAGTTTATTTGTGGTAATAAAATTCAAAATTTTAAATTATAACAAATAATTACTTATTTTTTTTTAATTTTCCATAATTGTTTACTTTATAACATTATAGACCATATAAATTTAAATTTATAATTATTAAATATTTTTGTGATTTTTAAAACATTTTATAATATGTTATTTTTAAAAAATAACAATAGTGTCAATTTTGACACTATTCATTTATTTTAATTTAAATAAAATATATACAGAAGATATGTTCGAAATAAAAGCTTTAATAGATTTATAAAAGGTCATATGTATCTATAAAATTAGTGTATCACATTAAATAGTTCATATAATATTTAGTTTATTATTTTTAAAACCATTTATTTGGTTTATCTCTTAATAAAATAATTACTACAACATTTTTTGTATAATTATTTAATATACTGATTTGTTGCATAAAAATTAAAAATAAAATCCTATGATTAAGATAAATCTATTAACTTTCACAATAATACTTTTAATCGAATTTATCATCTTAAAATCACAATATTTAAATTTTTATATTTATTAAATTATGAAGGTGACAACTTTGGCATCATTTAAAATAAAATAATATAAGTGTCATAATCACTTTTATAAGGCTCCAAACGGTTATATATTATTTCATTGGATGCTTATGGTGTATATATACACTACCAATAAGTTTTGGTCAGGTTTGTGGGCCTTTTACTAGGTATTATTATTTCAATAAAAACTATATTACTTATTTACCACTTAATAAATAATTTCTGTATCATTAGTGTATCACCATTAATGACAATTATTTAATCCATAAAAATTCTAAATAAATTATAATGATGTAGATAATGTTATTAGATTTCTGGATACTATTCATGTTCGATGTTTTATGATGTTTATCACTAAATTAAAATTATTATACTTATAAGATTTAAGAGAGTGACATGTTGTCACTTTCTTTGGTTTTAATAATAATTAAATTATTTTCATGGTAAAAAGTCCAAAAAATGAATATAATCTGACTCTTAGGTTATATGCGTATAATTTTATCCATACAATAGAATTTTTTCATGTGTTAGGGTAATTTTATAATATTATATTTACCCTTAATTACCCGATTTACCTTTAACTATGGTAAATAAAATTTACCGTAGTTACTATTCATAATTCCCAAAAATAAAAAGTAGATTATTAACATAATTTGGACCCAATGATTCAAAATATGGAATACATTTTTCCAAATTCAATACACAAAAGTTTCAGAAATTAAATCAAAATTAATCCTGTTGTCGAAAGAAAATGGGTTTTTCGTTAAAACATTGCAAAAGATTGAATTGATTTAACCTACGAATTTAATGTAAAATCAATGATAATGACATAAATTCTATTAAATGGTAAAAATATATTCTATTTATACTTTAAAACTATTCAATATTATAATTTTACCATATAAATTATTGCGATGAAAAAAAGTTGTTTTTAATTAAAATATAGCGTGTTTTTACTATTCATCAAAATATGAAAGTTACCAGAATAATATGAAAATTTTATCCAAAGTAAATTTCTATTTCTTGATTCCAAATAAGAATTTTATTTTGTCAAATTTAACTTATTAACATGTTAAAACTAGATTTAAAGTGGATGTGCCATCAAAAGGCGGCAAAACTGCATTTTTTGAAAAATACTTATTTTACCCGAAAAATTTATTTTGTTCTTATACCATGTTTTAGAAAATGTGTAAGATGAATAATAATGTTATAAAATTCAAAATTTAGTTAATACTATTCATAACAGCTAGTTCATAATAATATTATAATAATATATCGTTGTTTAGTAAAACCCGGTATTGCGTACAACACACGCTATCGAGGAAGGTCACGATTGTGTGTAATGCAAGCCAAGTTAGGGTTGCGTGTTGTGCAAGAATCCTTCGTTGTTTCGTATAACAGAATCCAACCATATTTCATTTATACATTTAATATATATATATATATACTCAATGTTGTGTAGAATAACTATTATCAAAATTTTGTGTAACACGATCCAAGAATTGTGTTGTGTATACTTCAAGCTAATACAGTGTGGCGTATAGCACAAGATAATCTTGTTGTAGCATAAAACACATGACATAAAATAAATTAAATAGAATACTTATCATAAAATATCGGGTTGTTACATTCTACCTCCCTTAAAATGAATTTCGCCCTCGAAATTCGTCGGGGTTATAAATCGTTTACTATTCATAGAAACCCACATCGTAAAAAGGAATACCAAAACTTGGCTTTGAAAACTAAAGTATGAAATGTAACGGTTACCCAAATTAACTCATCACTAGGTTTCCACGTAGGAGAATATAGGTGAAAATATGGATTTGGAATAAAAATCTAACCATCAAGTTCTGATGGAGAGTGGTAGAGAACATGTCTATGAAAAATCCATCAATCACAAAGCCATATATTTGTGATGATATAAGGTACCATCTTATTCAACAGATATAAGGGCACCAGGAAAACATTTTTGGTTTTCAAGATCATTTCCCTAAAGTATATGAAATTGGAAATAGAAGAAATACTTTCGTGATTTTTGTATAGTCTCGTTGTTGGTCGTTCTTTGGACTATTTCCACTTCATCTCTTAAAGAAATGAAGTTGAATTTGTCATTCGTGAAGTGTTAGCAGCTCATGTGATAGAATTATGGGTCGTTCCATCTATCTCAAACAAAATGTTATAAAAGTTATCAAAAATACATAAGTCCGTCTATAGTGAGATTAATCATATATGGTTCCTAAAATGGACTTATACTTCATATATCATACTTCTTAATATAATAAAACTAGTTTCTACTAAACAGGGACTTCCTGTAGGCCATTGGTAGGTGATAAAGGTCAGTCACACATCGGTTGTGGGTTCGATTCCCACAGCCTTGTCCGACGCGATGGGTTGTCGCCCGTCCTGTTGATTGTCCTTTTTCTAAAACTACGTTACTATAACATCCCATCAATAATATCGAAAAAAACTTTTATCCTTATACAATACAAACTTATGTCCAACATAATCCATTCCAATCTTTAGGCTTATCCATAATACTGCAGTACACTCTCATAATATAGTGAATAAGATTACTAGATATTTCATATAACAAGAATGTTAATACCATCGTTGATCCTCATATATCATAAGATATGTCTTTCTGGTCATATTCCAAACATTCGAAGGCCTTAATCATGTATTCTCTTGAAAAATGAATACCCATTGAACCTTAGTGAAAACATGAATGTAGTTAACAATTAACACTTTCCACATACCAAAATCCTCAAAATTATATATACTCAGACCATGATATCACTTAGTCCTTATATCAATCACGAGCTCGTGAATACTATCAAACATTTCATTTTCTCCTTATCCCTTCATTATACGCATATCATCTACTTTCCAAAATATTTGAATCACTTTTCATGGTTACCGGTACCATTCAACCTATACTTTCAAATACTTTAGAAAAAAATAATTGTGTGACAATCCTTATATGATTCTTTATTCCATAGTACCATTAACTATATAACATAACTCTTGATAAACATACAATCATTCCACCACCTTCTTAAAAAACTGACTGAGCTTCAACACTTCTTTCATCTCATATTTCATTTGTAGTCTCTTCATCATCATCCACATAAATACTACTCATATGACCATGCTGATTCTCTTCATGAGATTTTCCATTAGGGAATTGGTTTGCATAATTCCCATACATTCCACATTTAAAACATCTAACCATTGTTGATGTCGTAGAAATACCATTATCCTCATCCATGGTGTTAACTGAACCTTTTCCTTTGCACTTACTGGCTTTGTTTCCTTCTTTTCCACACCCAAAGAATCTTCCAGTTCCCTTGAAACAATCTCCCTGATGCCTCTTCCCACATGATTTACATGAGGCAAATTGAACTTTCTTTCCTCTATGATCATCATGAAACTCCATCTTTCTCTTATTATCTGAGTCGGGAAACTTACCATAGTTGAGATTATTGATCATATTATGAGATTGCTGATTAGGTATAATAATGACATTTGGACTTCCAAATCCCGTTTCATTTGGTTTCTCATGAGGAATATCATTCCATTGTCCATCATATCCTCCATTATCGTGAATCTTCCTGTTTCCAGCCATTTTCTAAAACCCAAAAAGAATAGTATGAGAGGCAAAAATCATACTAGGGAAAACAACATAGTAAAGGGGGAGTATCCTCAATATCTAACATCTTAGGTTAAATTCTAAGATCGTTATCGTAGTTCTAGGACTATATCCTATACGTATACTTATCCTTAGGGACATCCCTAGACATACCTTAGAAATATCTCTGGGGATCTCACTAACGTTTTCGTATCCTAGTTTCCAAAGGTTGACTAAACCATTCCTCTGATACCAACTGTAGAAACCAAAGGCTTGACGTACATGGAAATTAAATTACTTTAGCGGAATACTTAATACATAACAAAAACAGACACATAAGGACCATAATAGTTTAGTGTCTTTGGAAACGTGGAACGTAATCTTCTAATCGTGGTGAAAGATCTTCAACATCTCCCATAAAGATCTTACCCTTTTTTCATACCTAAAACCTTTCATTATATCCTAGGGAAAAGAAAACATAAAAAGGGTGATCTCAAATGCTCAATAAGGTTAAGCATGGATACAATAAAACATACGATATACATTTGAACTTAAAAACCTGAACATAATGTTTAAACATCAAAATCTTGAGCAATGACATAAAACATGGAAGTACGTAAGGCATATATCATAAAGAAACATTAATAATGATAAAATATCATGGGAATAAAACATTTAATTGTGGAAACCATTATGCACATGATATTATTTCCATAGTAGCCAAGGCATTGCTGCCAAGACCATCTTAGTGGACAAAGTCCCTTTCTGAATCTAGTTCACTCCTCGTTCCAGTCCTGTATTACTGAACCGGTTTAACTTGTCATTCCATCCATTTTTATCTCATGAGATATAAATATTTACCCAATGCATTGGGGGGATATATAGGTCCCACCCATCTCATAATGAAATCATTCTTACTTGTGCCACAAAATAAACATACACCATTCTTAAAAACCCAATAAATAAAATGGGTTCCATTAACATCATCCCATCATAACATAATCCATATAAAAGAAATGTATATCATTTCATAATAAGAGAAGTGAAACCATGTGAATCATAGAGACATTATACTTGAAACATACACATATGAAATAATGTCATCTTAGATGAAAAATGGTTTTGATAAAACACTTGAAATGAATTCTTAAGGAAAATATCCCTTTTTCTTCAAAATCATTTTCTTTTCACAAAATGTCAGGAAATTTTAAAAGAAAAGGATTTTGTTGAAAATGGTCATGAAATCTTTTGGAAGAAGCTTCATGAAAACAAGGCTTTATAAAACCGTAAAAATCCTTTCGTGCCGTATAAGTTAAAAAACATTCTTTTCGTACTTTTGCCGGAAAAGTCAAAAAGTACCTCGTAACGTAAACAAAAGAAAGATTCCTTACATACCATGTGGTAAAAGTCAAAAATGGGTAAAAATGACTTTAAACATACATGAAACCAATTTTATAAAACATGGACATGTATGGTAGAAATAACCCCAGTAAATACTTACGAATAAGCAATCTTGGATAAAAATGAGATTTTCAAAATTATCCTTTACCTTACGTCTGATATGCTTCGTATGTATCCGAACCTCCCGTATAATGATTTAAATAATGTCATTGACTTATTACAAAATCATATTCATTGTTATGATATCATATATGCTTCACTTATGACTTTATATTACCCATTATTTTTTAAATTAATGTTAAAGTAACGTTTTGGGTAAAATCGTTTCATTTGTCGTTCGTGTTTTAACTTATAATTATTCATATGATTACTTAGATCATGATTACTTACATCCATAATGTAAAAAATGATTTATATATAATATATATTAAGAATATACATATATATAATAGATCGATAAATGGAGAGAAATACACCGTTCATGGAGACGGTAGGTCGTACGTACGCATGAACGTTGTTTTCGTTTCCTCATTGAATTGAATGGAATTAATTAGATGACATACATATATATATATATATACATAAATCCAGTATCATTATTATTTCATATATTTCATGATTACTTATTATATATACTTTATAATCATTTATGAATGGTTAATCATTGATAATGAATCTCATCACGTCGTGGAGACGGTATTCCGTACGTACGCACGAGCGATGATATCATTCTCATGATCGTGGAATTTTATTGGAGTGTATTTATACTATTACAGAATCAATATAACTTTACAATAATCATATATAGTTATTATTTACACCATTATACCCATCCAAGTTAGGTGGTGGTGGAAAATAGATTACACCACGGCGTGGAGACGGTATTCCGTACGTACGCACGCGCGGTGATTTCATTTTCCGTAGGATGGATAAATGGTGAAATAGGATTGTTTCATACATATAATAACATATCAGTATATGAGTGATACTGATTTTATTACTTCATAATGAAACAACCTAAGAAGAAGAAGTGGAAGAAGAAATAAAGGCGAAAGAATCGGTAACGGAAATTACCTCTTCTTTGAATCGCCTCTTTGAGACCTCCTCTTAGGGCACTAAAATTGGTCTTTGAAGAAGCCCAGAACCTCTATGATGTTTCTAGGGAAGTGGAGAAGATAATTGGGTAGGGGTTGGCTGATATTGAAGGCTCAAAGTGGTGTGTGGAAGAGAGGGAGGAGGTGCCCTTTTATAAGGGAGGAGAGGGGCACCTTTGGAATTTTTAAAAATATTAATTTATAATAAATCTAACCCCACTTAAAAACCTCCAAAAATGACTCATATTCAAATATTAGATGAGATAGAGTTGTAATCGCATCAACCAATCAAATTTAGACATGTTTAGAGCTTATTTTAAACCTTATCATTTTGATTTATCCTTATTTAATCTATTTAAGTTTATTTGTGGTATTAAAATTCTAAATTTTAAATTATAACAAATAATTACTTATTTGTTGTTAGCTTTCCATAATTGTTTACTTTATAACATTATATACCATATAAATTTAAATTTAAAATTTTTAAATATTTTTCTGATTTTTAAACAATTTTATAATATGTTATTGTTATAAAATAACCATAGTGTCAATTTTGACAATATTCATTTATTTGAATTTAAATAAAATATATACAGAAGCTATGTTCGAACTAAAAGCTTTAATAGATTAATAAAAGGTCATATGGATCTATAAAATTAGTTGATAACATTAAATAGTTCATATAATATTTATTTTATTATTTTTAAAACCACTTATTTGGTTTATCTCTTAATAAAATAATTACTACAACATTTTTGTATAATTATTTAATATACTGATTTGTGGCATAAAAATTAAAAATAAAATCCTATGATGAAGATAAATCTATTAAATTTCACAATAATACTTTTACTCGAATTTATCATCTTAAAATCACAATATTTAAATTGTTATATTTATTAAATTATGATGGTGACAACTTTGGCATCATTTAAAATAAAATAATATAAGTGTCATAATTACTTTTATAAGGCTCGAGACGGTTATATATTAGGTAATTGGATGCTTAAGGTGTATATATACACTACCAATAAGGTTTGGTCAGGTTTGTGGGCCTTTTAAGGAGTATTATTATTTCAATAAAAACTATATTACTTATTTCCCACTTAATAAATAATTTCTGTATCATTAATGTATCACCATTAATGACAATTATTTAATCCCTAAAAATTCTAAATAAATTATCATGATGTAGATAATTTTATTATATTTTTGTAGACTATTCATGTTAGAAGTTTTATGATGTTTATCACTAAATTAGAATTATTATACTTATAAGATTTAAGAGAGTGACATGTTGTCACTTTGTTTGGTTTTAATAATAATTAAATTATTTTCATGGTCATAAGTCCAACAAATGAATCTAATCCGACCCTTAGGTTATATGGGTCTACTTTTAGCCATCCAATAGAGTTTTGGCATGTGTTAGTATAATTTTAAAATATTATATTTACCCTTAATTACCCGATTTACCTTTAACTATGGTAAATAAAATTTACAGTAGTTACTATTCATAATTCCCAAAAATAAGAAGTAGCTTATTAACATAATTTAGACCCACTTATTCCAAATATGGAATCCATTTTTCCAAATTCAATACACAAAATTTGCAGAAATTAAATCAAAATTAATCCCGCTGTCGAAAGGAAACAAGCTTTTCTTTAAAACATTGCAAAAGATTGAATTGATTTAACCTAGAATTTAATGTAAAATCAATGTTAATGACATACATTATATTAAATGGTAAAAATATATTTTATTTATACTTTAAAACCATTAAATATTATAATTTAACCATATAAATTATTGCGATGAAAAAAGTTGTTTTTAATTAAAATATAGCGTGTTTTTACTATTCATCAAAATATGTAAGTTACTAGAATAATATGAAAATTTTATCCAAAGTAAATTTTTATTTCTTGATTCCAAAGAAGAATTTTATTTCGTAAAATTGAACTTATAAACATGTCAAAAACTAGATTTAATGTTGGTGCTCCATCAAAAGGCGGCAAAACTGCATTTTTTGAAATATACTTATTTTACCCGAAAAATTTATTTTGTTCTTATACCATGTTCTAGAAAATGTGTAAGATGAATAATAATGTTATAAAATTAAAAATTTAGTTAATACTATTCATAACGGCTAGTTCATAATAATATTATAATAATATATCGTTGTTTAGTAAAACCCGATATTGCGTACAACACATGCTATCGAGGAAGGTCGTGATTGCGTGTAATGCAAGCCAAGTCAGGGTTTCGTGTTGTGAAAGAATCCTTCATTGTTTAGTATAACAGAATCCAACCATAGTTCATTTATACATTGAATATATACATATATATACTCAATGTTGCGTAGAATAACTATTATCAAAATTGTGTGTAACACGATCCAAGAATTGTGTTATGTATACTTCAAGCTAATAAAGTGTGGCGTATAGCACAAGATAATCTTGTTGTAGCATAAAACACATGACATCAAATAAATTAAATAGAATGCTTATCATAAAATATCGGGTTCTTACATTGCAATCCTTGTAAAATTTGATTCGTATATACCAACAGATTCATCATCCTTTTGCTTATGCTCAAGGAAATCCTTTTCCATCTCTGTTCGAAGAATATGAGGGAAGTACTTATTGAAAAATAAGTTATTTAACTCATCCCATTACATGGATTCAATTTCATCTTGGGGCCTCGTATTCATAATTAGAGCCCACCATTGATCAGCTTCACCTTCTAAACGGTAAAAATACAGAATGAATTTTTCATGTTCTAAACAGAGAAGTATGGAAAATATCTTTTCAATGGTACTGATCCATTGTTCAGCAACAAGTGGATCAAAAGACCCACTGAAAGAAGGTGGATGTTGCCTCATGAAGGACTCAATAAAATATCGTTCCCTTCTCTGCTCATTTGGAAGTCCAGAATGATTCATAGCTTGTGTAAGTATAGTAATAAGATTTTTCACTCCATCTCCCATAAGTTTGGTTTGTTCAGGAGGAAAATCAATGCATCATCCATTACATTGATCAACGTGGTTCCTTCTGGTTCCAGCCATCATCTAAAACTCAAAAAGAATAGTGTGAGAGGAAAAATTCATGTTAGGGAAAACAACATAATAAAGGGGGAGTACCTTCAATATCTAACAACATAGGATTAATTATAATATCATTACTATAATTCTAGGACTATAATCTATACTTATACTTAACCTTAGGGACATCCATAGACATACCATAGAAATATATCTAGGGATATCACTAAAGTTTTTCCATTATAGTTTCCAAAGGTTAACTAAACCTTTCCTCAGATACCAACTATAGTGGCCCAAAGCTTGACATACATGGACTTTACATTAATTTTTTAGAATACTTAATACATACCAAAAATAGACACCAAATAACCGTAATAGTTTAGTGTCTTTGGAAACTCTGAACGTAATCTTCTAATCATGGTGAAAGATCTTCAACATCTCCCATAAAGATATTCCCCTTTTTGGTTTTCTTACCTGAAACCTTTCTTGAAATCCTGGGGAAAAGAAAACATATAAAGGGTGAGCTCAAATGCTTAGTAAGGGTAAGCATGGAGAAAATAAAACAAACCATATACAATTGAACTTAAAAACATGAACATAATGTTTAAACATCAAAATCTTGAGAAAAGACATAAATCCTGGAAGTACGTAAGGAATGTATCATAATGGAACATCAATATTGATAAAATATCATGGGAATAAATAATGTATTTTTGGCAACCATTCAGTACTTGTTATGATTTCCATAGTAGCCAAGGCATTGCTGCCAATACCATCTTAGTGGACAAAGTCCCTATCTGAATTGAGTTCACTCCTCATTCCAGTCCTGTATCACTGAACCAGATTAACTTACCATTCCAGCCATGTCTATCTCATGAGATATAAATCTTTACCCAATGCATTGGAGGTAGATATAGGTCCCACCCATCTCATAATGAAATCATTCTTACTTGTTCCACAACATGAACATAAATCATTCATCATTTCCCAAAGTATAAATTGGGTTTCATACACATCATCCCATCATAACATAATCCATAAAAAAATGGATATCATTTCATCATAAGAAAAGCGAAACCATGTAAATCATAGAGACATTATACTTGAAACATACACATATGAAATAATTTCATCTTAGATGTAAAACAGTTTTGACAAAACACTTGAAATGAATTCTTGAGGAAAATATCCTTTCTTATTCAAAATCATGTTCTTTTCACAAAATGCCATGCAATTTTAAAAGAAAAGGGTTTTGTTGAAAATAATCATGTAATCCTGTAGAATAAGCTTCATCAAAAAGAGGCGTTATGAAACTGTAAAAATCTGTTCACGCTGTATTAATTAAAAATAACATTCTCCTCGTACTTTTGTCAGAAAAGTCAAAACGTTTCTCGTGTCGTAAACCAAAGTAAGATTCCTTTAATAACATGTGGTAAAATTCAAAAATTGGTAAAAAGGACATTAAACATACATGAAAACATTTTTAGAAAACATGGGCATGGATGATAATAATAACCCTAGTAAATACTTACGAATAACAATCTCGGATAAGAACGAGATTGGAATAGTTGTCCCTTACCTTATGTCTGATATGCTTCTTATGTTTCTGAACCTCTGTATAATGATTTAAATAATTTCATTTACTTATTATAGAATCATATTAGTTTTTATGATATCATATATGGTTCACTTATGACTTTATATTATCCGTTCTTTTGTAAGTTACATGTAAAAGCACCGTTTTGGGAAAAATCGTTTCATTTATCATACGAGTTTCGACTTATTATTCATGATACTATTACTTATATCCTGATTTACATAATTCCATAATGTAAAAAATTATTTACATATAATATATATTCATCATATAAATATATATGATAGATCGATAAATGGAATGAAATACACCATTCATGGAGACAGTAGGTCGAACGTACGCATGAACGCGGTTGTCGTTTCCTTATTGAATTGAATGGAATTAAGTAGATGACATAAATATATATATACATAAATATAGTATCATTATTATGTCATATATTTCATTATTATTCATTATATATACTTTATAATCATTCATGAATGGTTAACATGGAGAATGAATCTCATCACGTCGTGGAGACGGTAGTCCGTACATACGCACGAGTGATGATATCATTCCCATGATCGTGGAATTGTATTGAAGTGTATGTATAATATTTCAGAATCAATATCACTTTAAAATATTTATATATAGTTATTAATTCACACCATTATACCCATCCAAGTAAGGTGGTGGTCGAAAACAGATTACACCACGGCGTGGAGACGGTATTCCATACGTACGCACGCGCGGTGATTTTATTTTTTGTAGGATGGATAGAAGGTGAAATAGGTTTGTTTCATATTTATAATAACATATCAGTATATAAGTAATACTTATGACATTACTTTATAATGAGACAACTAAATAAGAAGAAGTATAAGAAGAAAGAAACTTGAGAAAATTGGAAGAAGAGATTACCTCTTCTTCAACGCACCTCCTTTAAGATTCCTCTTATGGAAGTAGAGTTGGTATTTTGGGAAGACCAGAACCTCCAGAATGTTGATAGGTAAGTATAGAAGAAAAATTATCAGGGTTTGTTTGAGCTTCAAGGCTCAAAAGTATGTGAATAGAAGAGGGAAGGGGTGCCCTTTTTATAAGGGAGGAGAGGTCCACCTTAGGAAAACTTAAAACATTATTTTATAATAAAGACATATTCTATTTTTAATAGCTACAAATTGATTTATTTGGAAGATAAGGTGGGTATGGGTCGAAATACTCTCAAACAATAGATTTTAGATGGTTTTGGGGCATTATATTAACCTTATCGTTTAGTTTTAACTCTTAGTTAATTAGATTGACATTTACCATGTCACTTTGTATTTTTCTATTATATAGTTAATAAACTTACCATATACATCCAAGAGACCCCCAAGTGGTCCATTAATGATAAAACTATCATGATATAAGTATCTTGGCCGAAAAGTATATTTTTAGGAATATAATAACAATTAATAATATAATATTTGTTTTAAAATATATTTTGTCTCAATTTTGACACTATTTGGTAATTGATTTTTGTGAAAATCATAACAGTAATACTAGTTCGAAAAAAGTTAATTAAATCCATACTAACATGTCATATTAACCTATAAAATTAGTTTAATTCATAAAAAGTCTCAAATTACATTTATTTTGGTATTTATAACATCAATTATGTTAATATTTCATTAATAAGGTAATTACTCCATCATCATTGTGTCAGAAATAAATTTTATTATTTAATGTCAAAAAATTATAAATAAAATACCATTATGTCGAAAATCATTTTAGATTTCTAATGAATATTTATAGTTGAATTTATCTTGTGTATAACTCTATATTAAAAATGTTTTAGTTGTTAAACTTTGATTTTAACTATTTTAACTATTCCTTAAATAAAATAATAATAAGTGTCCTAATCTAATCCAATTTGACCTAAATGGTCATATTTTATTCCTAAGGTTGTTTTTGGGTCGAATTACACTTATCTAATAGAATTAGGACATGTGTTAGGGTAATAACAATATCATTTTTACCCTTAATTACCCTATTTACTTTTAACCATGGTAAATAAAAGTAAAAAGTTACTATTCACCAAAAATTATTTTCATCTCATTGAACCACATTTTAGTCCTTGATATTAACCGTGTCTCTCGGATTTTTCAAAATTCTACTCACAGTAGTGGTAAAATTAAGTTTTATGTTAATTTCCAAATTCTCCTAGGAGGTGGGTAAAAGACGGTGAAAAGTTCAATAAAAAATTTATATGTCTAAAATTATTATAAAATGAATCCAATGAATTACATTGAACTTATATAGGTATTATGTATCAATTTTGACCTAAAATAAATTTAAATAAAAATAATAATTATCTAAATAAAAATTCGATTTTTAAATAGTAACCCAGTGTTTTCACTATTCATCAAAAATTGAAAGTTTTCAGAAAAATACCAAAAATTCACCCTAGGCTAATTTCAATATTCCTAATCAAAAAATGAATTCCATTTTGAAAGATAAAATTTAAAAAATTTCAAAAAGTGGGTATTACTATTCATAACGACTAGTTTATATAATATTTTAATAGCATATCTTTGTTTAGTGAAAGTCAGTATTGCGTACAACACACGCTATCGTGGAAGGTCACGATTGCGTGTATTATAAGCCAAGTCAAGGTTGCGTGTTATGAGAGACTCATTCGTTGTTTTGTATAACAGAATCCAACCATATTTCATTTATACATTGAATATATATATATATACACTCAATGTTGCATAGAATGACTACTATCAAACGAACATGAAATTGTGTGTAACACAATCCAAGAATAGTGTTGTGTATACTGCAAGCTAATATGGTGTTGCGTACAGCTCAAGATAATCTTGGTTTAGCATACAACACAAGACATCAATGAAATTAAAAATAATATTTTTAATAAAATCTCAGGTTGTTACATTCAACCCCCCTTAAAATGAATTTCGCCCTCAAAATTTTTTGGCATTATAAATGGTTTACTACTTGAAAGTTTCTTTAAGAGAAACCCACATCGTAAAAAGGAATACCAAAACATGACTTTAAAAACTAAAGTATGAAATGTAACGGTTACCCAAATTAACTAATCAATGGGTTTCCACATAGGAGAACATAGGTCAAAATATGGATATGGAAGAGAAATATAACCATCAACTTCTGATGAAGAGTGGTAGAGGACATGGCTATGAAAAATCCAACGATCACAAAGCCATAAATTTGTGATGATCTAAGGTACCATCTGATTCATCAGATATGAGAGCACTAGGAAAACATTTTTTGTTTTCATGATCATTTCCATAAAGTTGAAGAATTATTGAATTAAAAGAGATACTTACTTGATTTTGGTAAAATCTCACTGTTGCTCGTGCCTCGAACAATTTACACTTCATCTCTTAAAGAAATTCAGTTGAATTTGTCTTCTTTGAAGTGTTAGCAGATTATGTGATAGAATGATAGGTCATTCCATCTATTTTTATCGCAAAACATTTTGCACAATTTATTAAATATACAGAAGTCCATCTATGCTGAGATTAATCGTATATGGTTGCTAAAATGGACTTATACTTTAGCTATCATAGCACTTAATAAAATAAAACTAGTTTCTACTAACCAGGGACTTTCTATAGGATAGTGCTAGGTGATAAAGGCCTGTCGCACTTTGGTTGTGGGTTCAATTCCCGCATCCTTGTCCGACGTGACAGGTTGTCACCTGTTCTGCAGGTTGTCCCTTTTCTTAAACTACACTATTATGACATTCAATCAATAATATCGAAATAATTTCTATCCTTAAACAGTACTAACTTAGGTTCAACATAGTCCATTGCAATATTTAGGCTTATAAAAAATACTTCTTTCCAAACTCATAGTATAAAAAGAACGATTAAAAAAAAGGTCATATAACAAGCATGTGAATACCATCATTTATCCCTCACATATCAAAAGATATATCCTGTTAATCTCATTCCAAACATGTGAATACATTAATCTTGTATTATCTTGAAAAATGAATACCCATTGAATCTTTGTGAAAACATGAATGTTGTCAAAAGTTAACTCTTTCCACACACCAAAATCCAAAAAATCTATTTACTCAAACCATGATATATCTTTTCCTTATATTTGTCATGAGCTCATGAATACTGTCAAACATTTCATTTTCTCCTTATCCCTTCATTATGCGCATATCATCTTCTTTCCAAAAATATCTGAATCACTTTCCATGGTTACTGGTACCTTAAAATTATTGAAAATTCCAATAGACCAATACATAAATATTCCAATATTCCATGATACTATATACAACATTATTTTGGAATCACATTACATAAACACTTAATCATTCCACCACATCGTTGTCATATTCAACATCACCAATAGTGATCACTTGTGACTTCCCTTTGTCCTTTTCCTTAAGTGTTTGCTCATGTCAATCATCATTAACCCTTGTATTAGGGCATTGATTAGTATAATGCCCCATTTCATTTCACTTGAAGCATTGAAGTGTTGGTGGTGCGTTCTCTACAGTCTTTTCTTTATTCACATCATTAGAAACTCTTTTTCCATTACTTCGACACACAGCTACTCAATGACCTTATTTTCCAAACTTAAAACATTTTCTAGTCCCTTTAATACAATCTCCACCATGCTTCTTTCCACAATTTTAGCATAAAGAAACATTTATCTTCTTTTTACCATTTTTCTGAGATTTCTCCTTAAACTCCATCTTTCATTTCTTTTCCAAACCATGAGATGGATATGTAACACCAACTTCCATTTCTACCTTGATAGCACAAAGGAAAATTTCTTCATAGCTACTGAAGTCTCTTATAGCTAATGCCCTTCGAAGACTTGTTTTTAAGATACTGAAGAATCGATAAACTTTACTTTCAGGTTGGATGATAAAGCCAGATGAATACCTTGCAAGCCTTGTAAAATTCACTTCGTATACACCAATAGATTCATCATACATTTTCTTAAGCTCAAGGAAATCCTTTTCCATCTGTGTTCGAAGAATACGAGGGAAGTACTTATTGAAAAATAAGTTCTTGAACACATCCCATTCAATGGATTCAATTTCATCTTGGAGCCTCGTATTCTTAATTAGTGTCCACCATTGATCTGCTTCACCTTCTAAATAGTAAATAGCCAGAATGACTTTTCCATGTTCCGAATAGCGAAGTATGGAAACTATATTTTCAATGGTATTGATCCATTGTTCAGCAACAAGTGGATCAGAAGACCCACTGAAAGAAGGTGGTCGTTGCCTCATGAAGGACTCATAGAATATTGTTCCCTTCTCTGCTCATTTGGAAGTCCAGAATGATTCATATATTTTGTAAGTATATCAATAAGATTTTTCACTCCATCTCCCATGACGTTGGTTTGTTCCGGAGGACAATCATTGCATCGTCCATTACATTGATCAACACGGTTCCTTCGGGTTTCATCCATCGTCTAAATCCCAAAAAGAATAGTGTGAGAGGAAAAATTCATGCTAGGGAAAACAACATAATAAAGGGGGACTACCTTCAATATCTAACATCTTAGGTTTAATTCTAATATCATTGCTGTAATTATAGGAATATAAACTATACTTATACTTAACCTTAGGGACATCCCTAAACATAACTTAGAAATATCTCTAGTGATCTCACTAAAGTTTTCGCATCCTAGTTTCCAAAGGTTAACTAAACCCTTCCTCTGATACCAACTGTAGCAGCCCAAATCTTGACGTACATGGACTATACATTACTTTTTCGGAATACTTAATACATAACCAAAATAGATACCAAAGGACCGTAATATTTTAGTGTCTTTGGAAACTCAGAATGTAATCTTCTAATCATGGTGAAAGATCTTCAACATCTTTCCTAAAGATCTTCCCCCTTTTGGTTTTCTTACATAAAACATTTCTTGAAATCCTGGGGAAAAGAAATCATATAAAGGTTGATCTCAAATGATCATTAAGGGTAAGCATGGAGAAAATAAAAAAAAACCATATACAATTGAACATAAAAACAAGAACATAATGTTTAAACATAAAAATCTTGAGCAAAGACATAAATCATGGAAGTATGTATGGCATGTATCATAATGGAACCTCAATATTGATAAAATATAATGGGAATAAATCATGTAATTATATAAACCATTCATCACTTGTTATGATTTCCATATTAGCCAAGTCATTGCTTCCAAGACCATCTTAGTGGACAAAGTCCCTTTTTGAATCGAGTTCACTCCTCCTTCCAGTCCTATATCACTGAACCAGATTAACTTACTATTCCAACCCTGTATATCTCATGAGATGTAAATCTTTACCCAATTCATTGGAGGGAGATATAGGTCCCACCCATCTCATAATGAAATCATTCTTACTTGTTCTACAACATGAACATAAATCATTCATAATTACCCAAAGTATAAAATGGGTTTCATAAACATCATCCCATCATAACATAATCCATAAAAAAATGGATATCATTTCATCATAAGAAAAGTGAAACTTTTTAAATCATAGAGACATTATACTTGAAATATACACATATGAAATAATTTCATCTTAGATGTAAAATAGTTTTGACAAAACACTTGAAATGAATTCTTGAGGAAAATATCCTTTCTTCTTAAAAATCATTTTCTTTTCAAAAAATTCCATGAAATTTTAAAAGAAAAGGGTTTTGTTGAAAATAATCATGAAATATTATAGAATAAGCTTCATGAAAATGAGATGTTATGAAACCGTAAAAATCCTTTCACGCAGTATAAGTTAAAAATAACATTCTCCTCATACTTTTGTCGGAAAAGTCAAAAAGTTTCTCGTGTGGTAAACAAAAGTGATATTCCTTTCATAACATGTGGTAATATTCAAAAATGGGTAAAAAGGACATTAAACATACATGAAAACATTTTTAGAAAACATGGGCATGGATGATAACAATAACCCCAATAAATACTTACGAATAACAATCTCGGATAAGAACGAGATTGGAATAGTTATCCCTTACCTTATGTCTGATATGCTTTGTATGTTTCTGAACCTCCTATATAATGATTTAAATAATTTCATTGACTTATTACCGAATCATATTCATTGTTATGATATCATATATGGTTCACTTATGACTTTATATTACACGTTCTTTTGTAAATTCAATGTTAAAGCACCGTTTTGGGTAAAATCATTTCATTTATCATATGAGTTTCGACTTGTTGTTCATGATATTATTACTTATATCCTGATTTACATAAGTCCAGAATGTAAAACATGATTTATATATAATATATATTCATTATATAAATATATATGATAGATCGATAAATGGAATGAAATACACCATTCATGGAGACGGTATGTCGTACGTACGCATGAATGTTGTTGTCGTTTCCTTATTGAATTGAATGGAATTAAGTAGATGACATAAATATATATATAAATAAATACAGTATCATTATTATTTCATATATTTCATTATTATTCATTATATATACTTTATAATCATTCATGAATGGTTAATGTGGCGAATAAATCTCATCGCGTCGTGGAGACGGAAGTCCGTACGTATACACGAGCGATGATATAATTCCCATGATCGTGGGATTTTATTGAAGTGTATGTATACTATTTTAGAATCAATATCACTTTAAAATAATTATATATAGTTATTTATTTACACCATTATACCCATCCACGTAAGGTGGTGGTCAAAAACAGATTACACCTAGGTGTGGAGACGGTATTCTGTACATACGCACGCGCGGTGATTTCATTTTCTATAGGATGGATTGAAGGTGAAATATGGTTGTTTCATATTTACAATAACATATAAGTATATAATTAATACTTATGTTATTAATTTATAATGATACAACTAAAGAAGAAGTAGAATAAGAAAGAAACTTGAGAAAATCGGAAGAAGAGATTATATCTTCTTCGACGCACCTTCTTTAAGAATCTTCTTAAGGAAGTAGAGTTGGTATTTTGGGAAGAAAAGAACCTCCAAAATGTTTATAGGTAATTGGAGAAGATAAATGGTCAGGGGTTGGCCAATATTCAAGGCACAAAATGGTGTGAAGAGAAGAGGGAAGAGGTGCCCTTTTATAAGGGAGGAGAGGGGCACCTTAGGAAAGCTTAAAATATTATTTTATAATAAAGTAATATTCAGTTTTTAAAAACTAAAAATTGATTTATTTAAAAGCTAAGGTGGGGATGGGTCTAAATCCTCTCAAAAAATATATTTTAGACAGGTCTGGGTCATTTTATTAACCTTATCTTTTAGTTTTAACTCTTAGTTAATTAGATTGACATTTACCATGTCACTTTGTATTTTTATATTATATAGTTAATAAACATATAATATACATCCAAAAGACTCCCAAGTGGTCCATTACACATATCATGATATAAGTATCTTGGACAAACCATAGATTTTTAGAAATATAATAACAATTATTAATATAATATTTGTTTTAAAGTCTATTTTATGTCAATTTTGACACTATTTGGTAATTGATTTTTGTAAAAATCATATCAGAATTAATAGTTCGAAAAAGGTTAATTAAATCACTAATAACATGTCATAGTAACCTATAAATTAGTGGAATTCATAAAAAGTCTCAAATTACATTTATTTGGGTATTTATAACATCAGTTATGTTAATATTTCATTAATAAGGTAATTACTTCATCATCATTGTGTCATAAATATATTATATTATTTAATGTCCAAATATTATAAATAAAATACCATTATGTAGGAAATCTTTTTATATTTCTAATGAATATTTATAGTCGAATTTATCTTTTTTATAACCCTATATTAAAAATGTTTTAGTTATTAATCGTTTATTTTAACTATTTTTACTATTCTTTAAATAAAATAATAATAAGTGTCCTAATCTAATCCAAGTAGACCTAAATGGTAATATTGTATTCCTAAGGTTGATTTTGGTCGAATTACACTTATCCAATATAAATTAGACATGTGTTAGGGTAATAATAATATCATTTTTACCCTTAATTACACTATTTACTTTTAATCGTGGTAAATAAAAGTAAAAAGTTACTATTCATCAAAAATTACTTTCATCTCATTGAACCACATTTTAGTCATTGATATTAACCATTTCTCTCATGTTTTTCGAAATTCCACTCACAGAAGCGGTAAAATTAAGTTTTATGTGAATTTACAAATTCTCCTAGGAGGTGGGTAAAAGACGGTGAAAAGTTCAATAAACTCTTTATATATCGAAAATTATTATAAAATGAATCCATTGAATTACATTGAACTTATATAGGTATTATGTATCAATTTTTACCTAAAATAAATTAATTAGAATAAATAATTATTTAAATAAAAAGTCGGTTTTTAAATAGTAACGTAGTGTTTTCACTATTCATCAAAAATTGAAAGTTTTCAGAAAAATACCTAAAATTCACCCAAGGCTAATTTCCATATTATGAATCCAAAAATGAATTCCATTTTGAAATATAGAATTTATAAAATTTCAAAAATTGGGTATTAATATTTATAAAGGCTAGTTTATATAATATTTTAATAGCATATCTTTGTTTAGTGAAACTCAGTATTGCGTACAACACTGGCTATCGTGGAAGGTCGTGATTGCGTGTAATGTAAGCCAAGTCAGGTTTGCGTGTTCTGAAGGACTCCTTAGTTGTTTGGTATAACAGAATCCAACCATATTTCATTTATACATTTAATATATATATATATATACTCAATTTTTCGTAGAATGACTACTATCAAACAAACATGAAATTGTGTGTAACACAATCCAAGAAGAGTGTTTTGTATACTGCAAGATAATAATTTGTTGCGTATAGCGTAAGATAATCTTGGTGTAGCGTACAATAGAAGACATCAATGAAATTAAAAATAATATTTTTCATAAAATTTCGAGTTGTTACACTGATGGTTTCAAGTCTAGAAATAAGGGAAAACGTTTCTTCAAAAACAACACCTTCAACATATGAATAACATTTGAAAATAAACTAAGATTTATCCCTTTAAATTTATTTCTTTTCTTTGAGTTTATTTCTGAACACTCATTTTGTTCTTATAACATTATTTCCTTTTAGTCGAGGAACAAGATTCTAAGTTCCATTTTTCTCAATATGATATGACTCTTAATTTATAGTATTTAACCATTCTTTATGCTCAAATACTTCCAAAATGGATTGTGGTCTCACTTAATAAATAAGTGATGTTTAATTATAAAACCTTAATCTATATATTGTGTGAATGGGAACTTTTAGATATCTAATCACATTACCAGGTTCATCTTGTTTTTGTAAAGTCCATAATTTAAGTGTTATTTTAGTCTTAATATCCTAATTACTTGTTTTCTCATAATCTACATATACAAGGTTAGGCCTATAATTATCTTCCTTCTCATAAACTTCTCTATAAGTTACAATTATTTATTCTATTAATTCATCCATATCATCTTCAAGAACTTCCATTATGGTGGATTTATTTTTTATGAATTTTATATCAAATGAATCAAATCACTTCTATATTCATTTATTCCAACATCAATAATTTCTTCAGTTTGGTGAATATCCTATGAAAACACATTCTTCCACCTTTTCATCAAACTATCCCAAATATTGAATTTTTATTTTCATTAGGAAATGGATCCTAAAAACCTTAAAGTATTTCAATGTAGGAATATTCTTATACTAAATTTAATAGGGAGTAATTTTTTATTACGATCAAAGAAAACATCTATTTTGTACATGTACAACTATACTTAAAGCTTCTCTCAAGTAGAATATTGAATTTCTATATTCAAAAAACATGCTTCTTCCCATATCAATAAGACTTTTATTTCTTATTTCCACTACTCTATTTTTCTAAAGACCATAAAAAGCATTATAGTTGTGTTTAATTCTATGTTTCTATAGGTAAGACTCTAAATAGTTACTTGTGTACACCTTTCTATTTTCTGTTCTCAACTTTTATATATAAACACCAAACCATTTCTCAACATCCCTTGTGGAATTTTAAAAAATTACACAGCCTCCAATTTATGTTTCATGAACGTTACATTAGTCCTCTAAGTGAAATCATCAATGAATGTAATAAAGTAAAAAATCACCCTTTGTTTATTGATGTCTTGTCTTCCAACATAGGTCAATGTGTATAAGCTCAAGTGGTCTGATGGGCCAAATTTAATCATTCTTATTACTTCCACTAATCATCCTTACTTTCTCTTAATATGTGTAAATAACAACATCTTTTCTCTTTAATTTTGGTAAATAAATTATGACATCTTCCTATGAAATTGTTCTTATATATTTCAGTCCATGATTCTCAATACTCTAATGCCACAACCTATTGTTATCCTTTGTACTCGAATAGAAAGAATTGCTATAATATTTGATTGGGAAGAGATTTTCACTAGTTATTTCTCCCTTAGTAACAAATTTTCTATCATTAAAACATCAGATAATACAAGAATATTTTCTAAAGATAACTTATTTACCATTATCATAGTGTTGGATAACACTAAATAAGTTATGTTTAATTCCATCATTTAATAGAACTTTTTTTAACTTTAACATCTAAGCTTCAAACCCAGTTGTTCTAATTCCTCTTATTTTTTAAGGAACTGTCATTTACAAATGATATTTCCCCTCCCTCATGATCTTCATTGTTTTTTAATATTTTCACATCGCCTATAATAAGTGATTAACAAACACTATCAATTATCCATGGATTATTCTTTTTTTATATTTTAGTGAAATGTCAACAAGAAGAAATTATATTTTATCTTATATTTCCTATATTCATTTTTTATATACAAGTAACTTTCCTTAGAATTATATTCATACATTATTCAGTATAGTGACCTAATTTTTCACAGATTTTGAAAATTTCTTCTAAAAAGTCAAATTGAATTTTCCTACATTTATTTTGAACTTTTGAAGACTTTACATTTTTATCTTCAGTTAACTTCAATAATTTTCTTCATTTTATTTCATTATTTCTCCCCCTAAATTCCTTCCCACTCCTAAGAAGATCCAAGATTTTACAATAATTATACACTTTGTGACTAAATATACCACAACACTAATAATATCCATTGATCCTTGATCTTCTTTAGTAGTATTTTTTTCCATGGGATAATTTTATTGAGATTCTAAATATGTTACAAAATCTGATTTCTCTTATCATGGGGAATTATCCATCCCAAACTTATTTTTAACTTATTTTTATGTGAAATATTTATCACATACTTTATCAATCCAATCACTCCCATTGTTAGTTCCCAAATCTATATGACTAGTAATATTAGGTGAATTTTTAAAATTAGTGGATGTATATTTCACCTGGTTTTTTTGAATGATTTCTTTCAGAAGCTTGATATGTTTTATCCTTTACCTCCAAATCTTTGTTGAAATTATAATTTATCTTCTTCAATGTATTTTCAACCTAAAAACATCTTTATTGAGTCTTACAAATCTTTTCTTACTTAAAAGTATGTTTTTATCAATATCTTTCACCATTTTACCTTGTTAGATAACTTTCAGATTGAGGTATTTAATTTTCTCAATGTATGAATATTACTTTTTGAAGAATTAATCTTTTCCTTAGTTATTTTTTCCAAATTCCTTATTAAAAACTATAACATATTTCTTGAGTTTCACTTTTTTCTCAAGAAATGCTTGAAATTCCAATATCATATAATTTACATATAATTTTATTTACCATATTCTTTTTCATTAAATTATTTTACTATGATCCATGAGCGTTATAAACTTATATAGAACTTCATCCTTTAATGAACTATTATCTATACATTTTTCATATTCCTTTTTACTTTGCATAGTTATTTTGTTCCTTTTGGTGAAACAATTCTTACTTTTGGTGGAGTGTTTAACTTAGAACTCTTACCCCACTTTTGAGATTTTTCTTTAGAATCATCAATATCAAATATCCCATATTTCCTTATAGAACTATTTATTAAAAAAAATTGATCCTCACATACCAAAAACATTTGTTATAGAGTTTTCATGTTTACTTTCCTCTGCCTTTATTTAAATTCCTAAAGATAAGGGATATAATCATATTACTCTCTTCATTTTCATATTCCTTATATTCTATTTCACTATAGACCATTAAATCATCTTTCATTTTTCATATTTCTATCTTCCTTAAAGCTTCAAAAACCTTCTCCTCCTTAGTCTTCTTTTTGAAAGCTATATATTTCATCATCTCATACGTAATAAGAATTTTTGGTAGTTCATCAAGAGATAATTTTATCTATCTTATGATGTGAATAATATGTTATCTAAATTGTCTAAAAAAACTCTCATTAATTTTTTTAATAATATTTAAATCTTCCAATAAATCCTTAAATCATCTGATGTTACTAAAAATTTCATTCACATAGGTAATGTAAACAATAATATTTTATTCTTCTGTCATCTTGGTATCTTAGATCTTTCTTATCCATATTTAAATTTTTAATTTCCTTTTATCTTCCCTTTGAAGAAGATTTCATGTTTTCCTAAGTTTCCTTCTCTATTTGGTGACCCATCACATTCATATAAACATTATCATATAGGAACATTAAAATATCACTCCAAGGTTTTTCATCAACCTCAAATTTTGATTTTCCAATGAATGGAATAGGAGTATCTTTTTCCATGGGTGGAGACCCTATAGTACCTATACAAATCAACTCCAGGCCAAGTGATATAAAATATGTCATCATTTTATTTTATCATCCATGGTATTTTTTTCCATCGAAGGTATAAATTCCTATACTATTGTCTATGTTTAGATTGTCCATGATAAAGAATATAGTGATCCTAATGTGGGGTCAACCCTTTGATTCCACTTGAGGTTCCCATGAATGTGTCGATCACTAATAAGAGGGGTTTGAATTAGTAGTCGGTATTTACAATTTCCTTCATTGAAATTAACCTCTTTAATTTTTAAAAGTTTTCATCCTCCCAGCTTTATGAACTAACCTAAATTTTCATGCAATGATAAAGAAAGTAATGCAAGTTATATGAGTTTTTACATTTTTTGGTCTCAATATGGGTACCTATTTCTTTTTTTGATGACTTCCATCAGTCCATGAATATCCATTATATAATTCAAGTTAATAAAAATGAGTCAACTCCCATCAAGCTCATTTGTTTCCCATAGGTAATATTTCTAGTTCCAGATGGTTATAAAATTTTACTTTTTATTTTGAGATAATTTAACGTTGGAAAATTGTTATTTTCTCACTTTAAAATATTTATAGAGTTATTTTTTTAAACATATTTTCTAAAAGGAATACTTACAGACTCTCAACTCTACCACTTCTAGAAGTTGGAACTTTCTTCTCAGCATAAATATTTCTATAATGAAAGATTTTCTTCGACCCTCATGATTTTATGAATAATGTTAAACAACCTCACCTTTAATTTTTCTTTACTCTGTAATCTCAAAAACTCAATATAAAATCACATAGGAATTCACCTTTTTTATACTCATTCACAATCAGAACAAATAGGATATACATGGAATTTAAACTCCTCATATTTCACACATTCATAAATCTGATTAAACACATTCAAATCTTCCTAAAATCTCATATTCAACTTAAATATACACAAAATAATGCATTAAATCATCTTTTCAATACTTTCTCAAAACCTATCTAGAATCATTAACTTCATTTCATGAATATTGAAAATTGATCGTCTAGCTCAACATCATCATAATTAATTAAATTTTCAAAAATATAAACTTTATTTGGAATCTTCTATTAAAATTTCTTCTAATGTTGAAAATAGTTTTAGTTTGAAATTATTTTAATAATTCTCCCAGTTATGCCTCTTATTTTTCTAAACATCAAATATTATTTCATGAAACGTTCCATTCATGAATTTACTCATTATGTTTTCTCTCACTTTTGATCATTATTATTCCAAATTTATTCTTAAGGAAAATATGTGTTTTTTGTACTTACTTAAGTTAAACATTCATATTTAATTTAGGTGAAATCTACTTCTAATGAACACAACATATTTCATTACATATTCTTTTGACAGAGTTGTAACTCAATATTCTTCTGATTAACCTGCAGTTCATTCTTCTTCAAATGTTTTAGGTTCTATTGTTCTCAATTCTATATAGGTTATTCTATTATCAAAAACCTTAATCATATAATCATTTTACTATTCATCATCCAAAAAAGAATCCACAACAACATCCTTCTATTGAAATATTTTCCTTCAAAAAACTCCCATATTTACTTTTCCTCTTCTGAGAAACCATCCACGGTACTAGTCGTTTCCTAGAATATCTTCCTTCTGAAAATCTCATCGTTACCCGAAATATAAAAGCATTCATAGGAAGATTGTTTATAATAAATAAAGAAATATTAAAAAAATAAAACCAAAGTTACTCCATGTCCCTTGTATCTTATTCTAATTTTATAAAGTAAACATCATATTTGGGTTACTAGAGTTGGGGTCATTACAATTTGTATCATAGAAAGTCTAGTAGGAACCATGGGAACTAGATTTTAAATGAAAATGGATGACATGATAATTATGATAATCCCTTAGGGTATTTGAGATATTTTTCCATTATATGGATTTTTATTTGATAGATTTATATTTATAATGATTATGAGCTAACTTAGTGTGTTCAATTGTTTATATATCGAGCGTAGAGAAAGGAAGGAAATCAACACTTGTAGTCAATATAGTTATTTCCTAGATGAGAAAACTAATATAGCTACTGTTGGAGATGATCATATCATGGAAATATTTGGAAAAGTAACTCAGGTTATTCTGAAAAAACTTTCCCACATAGAGGAACCTATTTTTCGGTAACAAGATTAATTTATTCTAGATCACTTCATATAATAGAGGCCTATATATTTTAATGGAAATACTAATCCATTGGTATCTGAATAATTTATTTATTTCCATGAAAAATATATTTCTATCCTTCAGAAGTAATGAAAGGGAATGTTTATTTTGGAAGTGTATTTTCTGAAGGATATTTTGATCAATGGTGGTCATTGATTTATAGAAATAAAGAGGATGATTAAATAGGAATTATAGAATGAAGAAATTTAAATTTGATGTTATTCAAGAAATAATTTCATCTAGGGTTAGGAGATGAAATAGAGGGAAAGTTACTCACTTTAAAGTAGAAGGAAGATGAAAGTGTTTCAAAATATGAAGCTAACATTATAACTTTTTCAAATAATTTTTAGAACTATATAAATATTTCGGAAATCAAGATCAACCATTTATTTAACAAGATTTAGATGATTCTATGAAGAAAACTAGTTTCTAAAACGTTTTCATCAGATAATGATATAGTATCAAGTGATATAAATATATAGAAACAATTTTATAGATCATATATCTTCAAGGGAAATTGATAAAATAATAGGATGTTTGAGTAATAAAAAAAGAAATGTTTCTACTGGAACGCATAAATGTGTCCCAAAAAATATTTCATCAAGGATTTTATAATCATAAAGGAGATGAAACAATACTAATATAATTTTCATGAGGGACTTGAATGTGTCTTGTATTGGGATTCATTTTATAAGGGGATATATGTTGTCCATTATTATATCCATTTCACTTCGATAATTATTCTATGTATTTTATAAATTCCCCTAGCCAAAAAATTGTCCACACATGGATAGAAATTAGACTAACTCAACCAAGGATCATATGAGATTTCAACTCAACCAGACCTGGGAGCTAGCACAACTGGACAATCCATGTTAGCATGATTGGGTGCGCACACACATGCATGGGCTAGAGGAACAAATTTTCACCATGGGTTGGCAGTGCATTGGAGGAGAATGATGGCTCAAGATGGTTCTTGTGAAGGTCAGGTGTAGACCCTTGTACTAACTTTTGGATAGCTATGGAAGATCTTCATCTTATCAAGAATATCCCAGACCTACCACAAGTCTGATATGATACTAATGTTGCATGGACACTTTTTTCCACATTAAAACACATATAAATAACAAATTTTATCTTATCAAACTAATCTGAGCTGCACAATTTCTTCCACGTCATTTTCTTTAACCTTCATCCATCATAGGATCTTCTTGTTATTCATTTAAAAGATAACATCTATCACCCTAACAATCCAATGTTTGACTCACTTTTATCTAACTATCTCCAATAATCTAGTTGAGATGCTCAATCAGATCGAGTCTATGCATGAAACTTCATCTTGCATGCATGCGATATTTTAGAGAACAGAAGCATCATGTGAGTTCTTCAGCATTATGTGTTCATGTTTGTACTTTAGTGTTAAGTGAGTATTATTATCTTATGGAAAAGATTATTTTTCATAAATTTATTTGATATATGTGATCGTATGGTGTCACATAAAGACTTATGAATAAAATAAAACTTCATATATGAGTCTTTTTGGGGAAGAATCATGCATTTTGTGTGTATGATAAATTCACCAATACATCTCATGAAAATATGATCACATACTTCAGAATCATCACATGAAGTTATCATGATATGTACTAAGCATAACATGACCACATGAGGCATTGAATACATCATCATGACTTCTTATAAGAAAGAATGTAACTTCTCTTCATAAAATACCCCCATCATTTATAGCTTTTGTGGGAACATGAAAAGCCCCACATGATGATATTTTGAGAAGTACTAAGAATCACATAATTAAATTGTGATTATCGAGTAAGTAAATGTAGATGTTGTCGAGGATTATCATAAAAAATAATGTATATTTTTATATTAAGATCCTGGAATTATTTATAGCTTCCACAAGATCATGAAATGCTAGATAATGATATATTATGTGATTATATAATGCCATCACATGAAGGTAGTTCAATCATGCATAGTAAAAGTCATCATGTGAATCACTAGGTATCACATGAGTGTGATAGGGATGAGAGATATAGAGCTCTAAAGATATTACACCAACACATCAATATGGTGTACACAGCATGCATATCGTGTAAGGAGGATAGAACCTCGACTAATAATAATTATATAAAACTCTTCCCCTTTGAAAAAATATATCCACAAGATGATGGGGAAATGGGGGAGAGAAAATAGAGAAATAATATATGAGAGGCGGGTCGGCTACTGCCTTTTAAGGGATTCTCCAGGTAATAATGAGACCCATCATGCGACCCACTTCACATGATCGTATGTATATTTGAAAATCATGTGATACTATGATGTGAAGACCTAGTCCTAGAAACCCTCTTAATTATTCATAATAACCATTCTATTGAACTCCATCATGAGAAACTTCATCCCTAATTCAAGTGGCCTAGAAATACAACCCCTGACATGTACCCTCTACACACATAACGCCTCCATGCACCTTGTAAACACATACTAGGTTATACAATTTCCCCATGCACCTGTGATCATGCAACCTTAAACCAATTCCCTCCATCACTTGGATCCATTGGGTTTTCATGACCTTGTTGTATTCACCCCATGCATGCAAATAAGTTAAAAACCCTTGGCGATGAACCATCCTTTCGTGTGGCTCACATATGGACCCCTCACCTAATAACCCTTCTCATAAAGGTATATTCCATAAGGTATTAGGGTTATTCACCCATGACATGATTAAACCCTATTCATACTTAGGGTTTAATCCTTGTAAAAGTATCAATGGAATGTAATCATGATACTTCATCACATTACTCCCTCAAGATCACATGATTGCATGCCTTTTCACTAGTCAAATGATGCCCACTTACAGCCTCAGACAAGTCAGTTTAGTCATCTGAAGATATATTCGACCAGTAAGTTTAATCATTTGAAGAAATATTAGGTAATTCATCTTGATCTCACAAAGATATTCTATATAATTCGGTTTTATCATACGATGAAATCCTGGACATGTCAATTCGATCATGTGAAGCACCTTGGAAATGTCGTCCTTGATCATGAGAAAGTCCCTAGCCATGTATTATTTGATCATGTAAATCACCTTGTACATATAAGTCTTGATCACATGAAATTCTCCATGCATGCCTTCTTTAACCTTGCGAAACACCATTGACATGTCAGTATTGTCATGAGAAAACCCATTAACATGTCATACTCAGTCATGCGAAGCACCCTAGGAAATATCCACCATGTTAGGAAGATTTTTAAGACATGTCATGTATACACTCAAAACATGTCAGGGAAGAAACCTTGGACATTTTAGGAAGACACCCTAGGATATGTGAACTTCATCAGGTAGACACACTTGGACATACACCATGTAAACCCTCAGCCAAGAACCTTTATCTAAGCACCCCATTTACATGGTTAGTGTCATTAATGGGTAAACATTACACAATCATGGAACCTTATTCATGTTATGCTCTCAGACAGGCCTTTGTGTCATACCCAACATATTTTATAGACCTTTCATGGTCAAAGACTCCCTTTATCTATCAGAGGATAAAATAACGAATATGTAAAATGGTCATTCATCTTAGTACAAGTCCCTAAACTTCTTAAACCTCAAGGATAATAATAATTACTCCAATTTTAATAACCCATTCCAACCCATCTGGGGGTTAGGAACTAATTGAACTTTGATAACTTTGATTCCTATCCAAGAAGGATGCGTAGGAGGCCTTTAAAAATCCTAGCCTCTAATATGAATCCAAAATGGTGTATGACCCTCCATATTCTAATTACCTTGGATCATATAACCCAAATCCTCCTATGAGTCTATCATCATTACTCATCCATTAGTGGATGGGATGTGGGTTTATATGTGGGAATACGCTTGAGTGTAATCCCCAACCATGCCCTCAAGTACCTTAAACCCATCAGCATGTTATGGATGAATTGTACTATGAGTAATCTAATTACTATTATAAACTGGATAGGTAGGACGCCTTCCCATGGACCAAGATCCATACCATATTATTCATGGGACTAGTAATCATACCTATCTAAGTAAAACTTTAATTTGTAACCCCATAAAAATTTTCACTCATATAATTCATCCATTATTTTGTTATCTCTTGTTTCTCACACCGAGCATGAATCATGTGGTCTTAGATATCGGTGATGATTATACCAATACCATGATGTGGATTACCCTAGTGTGGTCCCATTATTGGTATGTAATCTAGATTACATCTAATATTAACTCAAAGGTTCATACTTCTGATAAGGCATTCCAGGTCTTCCTTACATGCATAAATCCCACTGAAGGCCTATGTTGTCACATATTTTATAATGCTAACACCTATAACATGAACTACATGGGATCTAATTCATATATTAATAGAATTTATAGGAGTCCTCTTCATGGATCATGACCTATATTTACATCCTTTTTTCATGACATTAAACTATATGTTATAGTCCTGTCATATGATTACAAACTATGTTAAACGAACTACATGGGTTTAGATTCTATTACCACATTATACATAAGATGCCTCATAGATTTTCAATACCATCTCTAAGAAACCAACCACATCTCTAGATAGTGATACACTCTAGATTCCCCAAACATGTAAATAAACTAAATAATAATAAATGGGGAGGAGAATAATAGAGAACCTTTGGCTCATATAGTTATTCCCATCAACATATGTTCTTGATCAAGTAATTGGCACAGGGGTAACTAGTCCCTTACTGGGACTTGAGAAGGATTTAAAAATAATATATTAAATTTATAATAGAGTCATGGAATGTGAAATAATTCCCTTAAAAAGGGTGTGATGATCCCAACCTTCCACCCTTTCAACCAATTTGAGTTCCAAAGTGTCATTAGGTTTGAACCCCTAATTGACCACCTGCCTTTGGAATGTAGGTATGTTCCTTATCACGGATGTTGGAACCATTGGGATTTTTTTAGAGAAACAAATGGTAAACTAGATGAAAATTATATTAAAACTACCCTCAATCACCGAAAATTGAGAGTCAGGAAAAACCATCCACATTTTTTGGGAAACAAAGTGGGGATACCAACATAAAATCCTTTAATTATGTCATCCCTTTCATAGATTAAAAATTATATACTACCAAGTTCTCATTAGTCCATTTTATTCCCTACTTTCTAAGAAACAAAACGGTGAACATGATCTAAAATATTTTAATTATGTTTAAACTTTCATAAAATATGAGACCACCTATTTATCCTTTAAATATGAAAGTAATTTAACAAACATATAATCTTATATATGATATTGCACTAATAAGGTGTCTTGATTCCTCTATAGGAACTGTTAATATCCTTTAAATACAAATTACAGTGACCCAATACTTTTAAACATATTATTACATGATTTTATGTATAATTTTATAGGAAATACAAACCACGTATTGAAAATTCTAGTGTCCTTTGAAGACTAGGAACATAATTAGATTGTATGTAACAAGAATAAAGCATAATTTTATTAATATTCATAATGATTTCTTATATACTTTTTATATCCTATATATGAATAGGATAACCTAGGGAATACATAGACAAAAGGGTTGAGATAAAAATTCCATTAAGGGAATAAACATGGTATTGAAGCATAACACATGAGTAAAAAGGAATAACATGATTACATGAAAGGCATGGATCATGAATAAACATACGGAATCATAACATATATAATAAGGAATCATAGAAATATTGGAAATTGGTAGTAGTATATAACGTGACATAAACATGAGTCAATGATAAATTTCAAGACTATATCACATGGTGTACAATGTTAGCTAATGGATTATGTTTACTCCTTAATCCCATACATAATTTCACATGAGACTAAAACATTACCCAATACATTAGCATACTATCAGGGTCCACCCATCATAATATGTTCATGCATATGTGTGAAAAATAAAGAATAAAACATAAGAAATAAATGTAAGGGTTTCCCATGTAATGAAATGGGTATCGTAATCATGTCAAATGGCATATCCAAAGGAAATATAATAATGGCATCCATGAAATAACTAATTTAACTCATTCTTGGTCATTCGTAAATGAATAATTAGAATATATAAAGAGTAATTGTGTCCAAAAAAATTGAAAACAATAGATTGATTGGTTATTTAACTTTAGAAATGTTCTATTTAAGTGTGGTTTTTGGAAAAAGAATAAATAGTATTTAAATAGGATAAAGGAATATTTATTTCCATAAAACCAATGATGATATAAAATTGTTTTTCAAAATAAATTGAGTGATTTTATAAAAATAATTTTGTCTTAATAAATTTTATGTAGTATACTTCAAATGGGTAAGAAATATAGAATTTCTCTTTAATTGGGTTCACTTATTGAGCGGAATTGAGAAGGGAGCCTTATAAAACATGTAATTCTCCATCAAACAAAGATAAATTGAGATATATAAATTTTTTTAGTACATATACATATAATATCCGAAAATTATATAGCAATAATGAAGAGATAAATTGAGGAAAAGAGAAAGAAAGTGTAACCCAAAGAAAATTTGGAGGATTAGAGAAATTCCATACCTTATGTCTAAAAGTGTTCTTCGCTTGCACTTAATGTACTGGATAATCAAATTAGATTCATCAGTTACTTAATAAAAATCCTCTTCCACATTTATTTGATTATTTATAATTTTAATGAGTTCATTTATGATCATTTAGATGATTTATAAAGATCTATTTCATTATTTTGGGTGTGTTCATTTAATGGTTCTATGGTCTGTTCACCTGTTTATAATTATATAAGTTCTTACTGAATGGAAATAAAACTACAAAAGTAAAATGAAATGGTATTTATAAAGTTAAATAATTTTAAATTTTCCCATATATAATTTTGTATTCTGACATGATTAAGATTCATTTGATAAAACATTAATGGTAAATGTTTAGTTTATTTTGGAAGTTTTTTCTTCCATCACAAACTAGTTTAGTTTTACTTAATATTATATCTATATATCAGTTCCAGAACATGAAAAAATGTTATAATATCCTTATTAAAATATTATTTAACTATAATAAAAATTTTATGACCAACCGTGAATGCAGTAATAGAAATAAACTCATTATACACATAGATGTTTACTCTCCATAATTTAGAAAATGGTTTCCTTTCTTTAAATAAGAGGAGATCAGAGAAGGGGTTGGATAAAAAATATTCAATTATCAATATAACATTTTAGTATATACATGATAATGGATTTATTATTCTTTGATGGTTAAATGAGGTGGGTAGAATATAGAAGAAGAAAAGAAATTAATAGAGGTGGTTTAAGAAAGTTACCTCATGAATATCACCTCCTTGAAGGTTGCCTTAAGAAACTTGGAATTGTTCTTTTGTTTTCCTTTTATAATTGATGTGATGGGAACTTTTGGAGTTCCTTAAAATATTAAAAAATGAATCAGACATTTCTAGAGGAAAATGCTTCCAAACTTCCTATATATGTATAAGGGATGATATTTTATACCATACCTTATCCCATTTTCCCTTATTTAATATTTTTATGATTTTTAAATAATTTAATAAAATTTAATTTTCATGAAATATCATTGTTTTCAAATTTGATACTATTCATTTCTATGACTTTAAAACATCAAAACAAAGAGTAAGATTTGAAATAAATATCTTATTATGTCATAGACATGTCATAGTCCTAAATAAATTTTTTTGGATCATCTTAATTATTTTAAATTATATTTATTTTAATATTTTTAATAAAAATTATTTTATTTTATATTAATTTAACAATTACTGTATTGTCATTGTGTAAGAATTTAAGGTATTTATTTCTTATATAAAAATTGAAAATAAATTTCCATTAATAAGATAAATATTTTAGATTTCCAAATACTATTTATAGTTGAATATATATTTTAGAAAATCTCGTATTAAAAATAATAGTGTGACAAGTTTAATTTTCTTTTAAATGAAATACTATAAGGCACTTAATAATAACTAAGTGGCTCTAAAAGGTACTAAATTAGACCCATGGACGATTTTGGTTTAAAATTACTCATACAACAGAATTTGGACAAGTTTTATCATCATTTCATATCCCTTGTCATTTTATTTTTACACTTAATTACCTGATTTACCTTTAACCGTGGTAATAAAAATTACCGCAGTTACTATTCGTGTTGACCAAAAAAGTGGGTTATTTACTAAATTTATAACTTATGATTCAAAATATGGAATAAATTTTTCAAACTTCAAAATATATAATTTCATAATTTAATTTTAATTTAAACCAAAAAAACCCTATGAAAAACAATTTTTCCAAAAAATGCCCTTTTTAAGTATAAAGTGTTTTCTACTAAATTCATGTATAAAATTAATTTCAAAGACCAAAATTATATTATTTATAAAAAACGTATCTATTAAAATTTTAAAACTAATCCCAAATATAAATTTAATTTGTAAATTATTTTAGAATAAAATATAGTTTTCAATTTAAATCAGTATTTTTTCACTATTCATTAAAATTCCAATGTTTTTTAAAATTTATCAAAAAATAAATCTAATATACTTTGAAATTGCGAATTCAAAAAAATTGATTTCATTTGAAATAAATTTTCTAAAATTTACAAAATTAACTATATTTAGTTTCTCCAAGAAAGCAATAAAATTGGTTTTTTGATGAAAGAATATTTTTGAAAAATAAAAAATGACTTTAATAAAAATGAAGTATTGGTTTTATAAGTAATAATATATTTGATAATATGGTTATTCCTATTTATACTCTCTAATTCAATACTAGTTTATAATGGTTGTGTTAATATTTAAATATTATATTTTGGTTTGTTTAAATTCGGTGTTGCGTGCAACATAAGATAACGATGAAATCAAATTATTTAAAGAGAAACATTTCATAAAAATATCATGGTGTTATATTATTCCCCCTTATTAAATATCACCCTTGAAATTTCATTTTACTTGATAGGGAGAGAACTTGTGAGGGTAATTCTCCTATTTCCCACCATTAACTAGAATAAAAAAATAAATTTAGGTGGCTTGAATACATAGATAATGAGCATATAAAAAGGAAACTATGAACCTAGAAGGATAAAATTATAAATCAGAAGAATATCCAAAATTGTGATTCCCTAAGTTTCACTCTTGGTTATCCATGGTTATATAATTATACTTATGGTTCTTACTAAATTTTTCTAGTCATGATACCCAAAAATTACTAGACCATCCTCTGATGCAAACTATAGAGACTCAAGCCATTTACAGCTATTATTGCATGATTTTAAGCATAATTATCCATGAAAGAAATACTAGGGATAAAAAATTATACTACCTTTAGAAGTGTAGGTAAATAATTAGAAATCATGTAACAAGAATAAAAAATATTTTTATTAATCTCCATAATGAGATCCTATCTTCTTTTGAGCTCCTACATCTATATTGAATAACTTGGAGAATACATAGACAAAAGGGGTGAGCTAAAAATCCCAATAAGGGAATAAACATGGGATTGAAGCATATCACATGATTTAGAAGGAATTACAATGGAAATATAAAATAAAAGGATCATGAATAAACATATAGAATCATAACATATATAATATGAAATCATGGAAACATAGAAATGTGGAAGAAACATATAACATGACAGAAACATTAGTCAACACTAACTACCAAGACTATATCACATGGTGGACATAGTTCCATAATGGATTCGTTTTACTGCTTAATCCCATACATAAAGTCTCATGGGATTAAAACCTTACCTAATAAATTAGATTTATATCTATGTGAACCCATCATAACATGTTCATGTATATGTGTTCCATATAATGAATAAATATGAGGGTTACCCATGAAAAGAAATGGTTTTTGTAATCATATCATAAGGCATAACCAAAGGGAATATAACAATGGTATCCATGAAAGAAGAGATTTAAATTATTATCATTCATTCATAAAGTAATAATAAGAATAGATCATGTATAATTATTTCCAACTTAATTGAAAACAGTAAAGAGAGTAGTTAGTAATTTTAGAAATAAGCCACTTAAGTGCAGTTTTAGGGAAAAGAATATAGACTTTAAAGACGATAAAGGCATATTTATTTCCATAAAACCAAAAATGGACTTAAATTGATTTTCATAATAAATCTAATTATTTTAGAAAAATGTTAGAGGATTAAAACAGTTTATGGAGTTTACTTTGAAATGGGTAAGAAACGAAGAAGTTCCCTTTAATCATGTTCGCTTATCGAGAGGATTTGAGATAGGAACCTTATAAAACATGAAATTCACCATCAAAGAAAGATGAATTGGTCTAAATAAATATGTGTGGAACCTATAAAATAATATATGATAATTATATAATAATATATAATAAATAATTTTAGTAAAATTGAAACAAAGTGTAACCTAAAGAAAATATGGAGGTTCATAGAGATCCCTTACCTTATGTCTGAAATTGTTCTGCACTTTTAATTAATGTACTGAATAATAAAATAAGATTAATTAATTAATTAATTAAGAACATATTAAATATGTATGTGAATTATTATAATTTAAAAAAGATTATTTATGACCATTTCTATGAGTTATAAAGATCAATTTATTTGTTCTTGGTGTGTTCGTTTCATTGTTTTATAGTCAGTTCACTTGTGTGTAGTTATGGAATTTATTTCCAAATGAAAATAAAACTCCAAAATTGAAATTAAATCGTATTTTTGACCTTATATAATTTTAAATGGTCTCATATATCATTTTATATTCTAAAATTAGGATGATTAATTTGATAAAACATTAATGATAAATGTTTATTTTGTTTTGGTGGTTTTTTCGTCCATTGCGAACTGGTTTTGTTTTACTTAAAATTTTGTATATATATGTGTTATAGAACATAAAATAAGTTATAATACACTTATTAAAATCTTATTTAACCATAATTATAGTTTTATGACTATCCATGAAGGCAGTAATAGAAAAAGAAAACTCATTATCCATGGAGACGGTTAGTCATCATAATTTGTACAATGGTTTCCTTTGTTTAAATAAGAGGATATGAGAAAACTGGATGGGTGAAAAATATTATATTAGAAATATAAAATTACAGTATATACATGATATTGGATTTATTATGATTTTATGGATTAATAAGCTTTATTTAAGTCTAGAGAATAAAAGAAAGTAAGAGGGGTGGTTTAAGAAAGTTACCTCATGAATATTACCTTCTTGAAGGATACCTTAAGGTTTTTTGGAATTGGACTTTTTGTGAGACCAAAACCTATATAATGTGGATAGGTATGAGAATAAGATAATTTTTCATAGTCCAGTCGATCTAAAAGGCAAAATGTGGTGAAATGATGTTAAGGAAGGGGTGTCCTTTTATAATTGAAGTGAGGGTCACTTTTTGAATTCCCTAAAATATTAGAATACATTAAGACTATTCTAGATAAAAATTCTTACAATGTAATATACATTTATAGGGGGTTATATTTTAAACCATATATTATCCCCTTTGTCCTTATTTAATACTTTTATGGTTTTTAAATATTTTTATAAAAAATTGTATTCATTAAATATCGTTATTGTCAAATTTGATACTATTTAATTTGATATATTTAATGTATTATAAATTACATATTACTCCATATAATTTTTTTACCAACTTTATTAACTCAAATTATATTTATTTCAATATATTTAATGTCATTTATTTTATTTTTCCATTAATTATATAATTATTGCATCGTCATTGTGTAAGAATTTAGGGTATTTATTTCTTCCCTAAAACTTAAAAATAAATTTACATGAATAATAAAAATATTTTATATTACCAAATACTATTTACAATTAAAAATATCTTTTGTAAAATGATATATATCAAAAATGTTATACTTATTAAAAATAATAGTGTGATAAGTTTGACTTTCTTTTAAAATAAAATACAATAAGGGACTTAATGTCAAACAAGTGGCTCCAAAAGATCCTAAATTCAACCCATGGAAGATTATGGTGAAACAATACTCATCCAATAGAATTTGTACAAGTTTTAGGGTCATTTTCTAACCCTTTTATTTTATTTTTTCCCTTTAATTTTATGATTTACCCATAACCGTGGTAACAAAAAATATCATGGTTACTATTCATATTCAACAAAAATAAAAGAGTGATAAATTTGGAACTTATTATTCCATATATTTAATACATTTATCCACATCCAAGACATATAATTTTAGAATTTAATTTAAATTTAAACTGATAAAATGCTATGAAGACAAATTTTATTAAAAATACACTTTTAAATATAAAATGTTTTTTATACTAAATTCAGATATAAAATTAATTTCAAAGACAAATATTAAATTATTTATAATCAAAAGGAACTAATAAATTTTAAAAAAAAATCCACAATAGAATTTTATTGTTTAAATTTTTTTAAAATAAAACAGAGATATAAATTGGTATGTTTTCATTATTCATTAAAATTCAAAACTTTTTAGAAATTTTTAAAAAATTAATCCTAAGAAAATTTTGACATTCCAAATTCGAAAAAAATGAATTTTATTTTGTTTAATAAAATTTATAAAAGTGAAAAAATTATTTATATTTATTTTCTAATATAAAGTAATAAAAAATTTTAAGAAAACAGATTTTGGAAATATAAAAATTACTTTAATAATAATTAATATTTTAAATAGTAAGAATTAATATATTTCATAATATCGTTATTCATATTCATACCTTCCAATTCTAAAGTTAGGTTATAATGGTCATGTTGATATTTTGATATTATATCATGGTTCGTTTAAATTTGGTGTGGCATGCAACACAAGGTACCAAAGAAATATAGTTATTTAAAGTGACAAATTTCATAAAAATATCGAAATGTTACACAAATGGAATCATTAAATTTTACAAAAGATTCTAATACCACTGAAAAAACTAGTAATGCCTATAGAAAAACTCATGATGTTATAAGCCACTAGAGACACATCTATCATGTGAATCATCTTCCATGAAATCCTTGCCCTAAGGCCCTGATGTACGTTGTCACCAACGCAGCACCTCCAGTGTCAGATGGTGAACATCTTGGCTCGGGAGTTCCAAATTAGCATTTTCATCCTAAATTTGGGAGAGTCTCATTAAATCCTTTAGAGTATAACTCTCCACCATCTATCTATTACACAGAAGGCTATAGGAGAGGAGGTGGACCTTATTTTCATATTCAACTACTTTGGGAACTTATTCCTAGATCAGACAAACAAATACCATACCTACCTCAGGGAGGTGGATGGGAAAAATCACCAAGTTAACTCAACAAATAAAAATATTCCTTGTAGTTATCCTATCCATTCTATTCAATGCCATTAACATGTGACCACAATTCCACAAGGATATACAGAGGATGTTGTGAACACCCCACCCATCCAAATTGGGGGATCCATTAGGAGAGAACACCTGGGGTATCCAAATAATTAATCTCCATATTAGGATTATATCCCTATTACTTCCAATTTTTCTAAATCCAAATAGTGTATCCTGATAGTGGCCTAGAATCAATCCCAGATCCTCACTAGGGAGGATCCTCTGACTTAATCATAACTAGACTTAGTGACTATGAAATTCTAGGGAAAACCCCAATCAGTAGGGTTATGTAATTGTTTTTATCATTTTTATCCCTGAGGTCATATTCAATATGGGTGTCAACCCATAAAATGGTTCAACAGGTGCTGACCCCCAAATGGTATAATGGGAACCATCCAACCAAACTCTACATCAGGAACCATCCCACCAAAAAGAATATCGATCATTAACCCATCAAATGTGACAGCTCATTACAGATGATCACCTACCCACTTTTGTATCCATCAATATGATATAAACTGAATCTAAGTACTTATTATCAGATCATGATGAAAACACTCCTAAAGAGTGTAATCATACCCTTCTAGAGTCATTAAATCCACAATAGGTTAGACCACCTTCATCCTATCACATAGTAAAAGAAGGGATCAGTTGTATATTTCATGAATATAAAAAAGGTATTGTCGACATTGTTAGTATTTTGGAGTGAAATGATGATAGAGAATATGGATATTAGTGATAGATTATTTAATCTCCAGCTTCCATGTTGAGACACCTTCATCATCCACTCACCCTACCTTTGACAAAGGAAAGAGTGTTGTCATGACTCCTATCAGTTAGTCCCTCAAGGATGACAAGGAATTTTCTATGGAGGAGTAGATCACTCAAATCCAATGATATAATAAGTATATCTAGGAAATAATTGTGGGAATTATCATAGGATCTCTTCCTTGGAATGGAATACCAGAACCATCCTACAAAATCCCACCTTATAGTGAAGTTCCAAAACCCATAAGGATGGGGGGATTTTCATATTCTCCATCCCCTCATCGGGTGATATCCATACATTATTCCACCTCACTCTAGACTATATGGCTAGAGGAATTTTCATAGTCTCCAGACCCCTAACCAATAGGGATGGTGGAATTTCAATATTTTTCACCCCCTCATTAGGGGAAATACGGAAACCATCTTACCTCAGAAGTTTCCACAAAAATCCCAGGATAGTCAAGTTCCTTTAATCATTAAAAATCATTAGAATCATCCAAGGACCCCAATGATTTAGTTCTTACCCCCAAACCATTAATTATTGGTGATCTTCACCTTAGAATCTAAAAGTAGCCATGATCACATGCCAATAGAGGTATAGGTAGCACACAAGAGAAGTAGTGTGGTCTCCCTTCTGTTGATGATAGATGGTGAAGGGTACATTACTTCCAACCAAAAAATATCCCTAGGTACTTTGACTATTCCATGAAGAATGATTTTATAGAACTCCCAATAATTATAAATTTTAGTAAGGTGGGGTTGATATTCTAGGAAAATCACCACCCCTTCTACTAGAATCTTTGTTATATAATAGATATTTTATTTAACTTCAAGGACTAGCATCAGAAGAAGATAGACAAGAGGATATTGGAACCACCAACACATGGATCCCCACTCCAGTCATGTGAGTACTTTGAATAGGACATAGAAGTTTTGCATTGAAACATGAGCCACATATCTCCCAGTGATAAGAAATCATCCCGCAGTTCGAGGTAAAACAAATTCTATTCTTTCTAGCCAATACAAGTCCCCAAGTACTTTGACTATGTCTGAGAGAATTATTTTATAGAACTCCGAACAATGAAGAGTTCGAGTGAGGTATATTTGACAGGCCTTCAAAATCAGTACCCTTCCACTAATGTCTCAGGCACACAATAGATAGTTTATTTATCTTTAATGATAGGATAGAGGATAAGGTAAATGAAGGCTTTATAGGGTTGGGGGATCCGAAAACTCATGAAATGTGTATGATTGTTGTCTAATAATCATCATAAAATTCATAATCCTAATAGGATATGGAATGATATCACCAGGTTATATGATGTTAAAATTCATAATCACCATAGTTTCATGATGTTAAACTGCGTGATATGACATAGTGGTATGAAATTAAACCATATGATATGTCCCAATTTCGTGGAATTAAAGCACCTGATATATCCTAGTCACATTAAGTTAAACTACACGATATATCCTAGTCACATGACATTAAACTGTGTGATATGTCCAAATCTCGTGAAATTAAACTACATGATATGTCCTAGTCCCAAGACATTAAACTGCATGGTACATCCTAGTCGCATGATGTTAAACTACATGACACATCCTAGTTTTATGATGTTAAACTGCATGATGTGTCCTGTTTTCATGATGTTAAACTGCATGACGACATCCTAGTCGCATGACCTTAATCTACATAATAATTTCCATGTCACATGATGTTAAACTATATGAAAACATCATTATTGCATGTTGTGAAACAATCCAAAACAGATCTCGGTCACAGGATGATAAACTATGTGACATATCATTCTCTGGAAGATATCATCAAAATTAGGTTTAAATTATAGTTTCTAGAATTACCACTAATATAGTACAATATTGATCCAAGAAATATCAAAAAATATCTAATAACGCTCAGTCACATGCTGAATGCATTACCCAATAGGTCAACTCACCAAACAGTCAAATATGGGAATCAAGGACATCTATTAGAATGTGTAAATCTTCAGACCGTAGGGAGAAGGTTCATATCCCTAATAGCTCAAGAAAAGTCCTCTATCATATCTCAGTTACAAACATGGGGAAGACATAGATCTATGCCCCTGTGCATAAAGTATATGGACATATTCTGATTTTATGAGGATGATATGAGTGGGAATATATCCTTACTTCAATCAAATACATTAACCAACATCTCCTTGAAATTGAGTGCATATATTCATGCATTCTTAGATATACCCTATTGAAATGCTAATACTTTGTGACAACAATAGAGGAGCTCCAATAGTATATTCTATTGATGATACAGGGACTACCACACATTCATTTCCCAATACCCAGGAAATCACACCAAAATGGGTTCTCCACCACTAATTCTTTCAAGGAAAATTTGTATTATTTCTCAGAACCCCAATGTTACCACGAAATAAACCTATAAAGATAATACCAAAATGGAAAGTTCATTGCATTATACATAAGTTCTTTTCCAATTGAGATTATTCATTGTACATAATGACTAGGGAAATAATTACACCCCCCCCCAACAAGGTAACGTTTCTCTATAAGTAATTTTCATAGTTGTTGTCAAGAATCCTATGTCCTGGAAGCAGTACTTTAAACTGCATGTAATCCCAAGTCCCGGTAGAATGAATTTAAACTACACTGCATCACACATCCTAGAAAAAGGATTTAAACTTCATGGAATCCCATGTTCTATAAGTAAGACTTTAAAATTTACAACATCCAAATTCCCTACAGTAAGACTATAAAATGAACATCATATTTAGTCATGGAAGCATGAGTCTAAAATACACAAAATCACATGTTCTAGTAGCAAGACTCTAAAATACACAACATCCCATGTCCTAGTAGAAAAACATTAAACTGCACAACATCTCATGTCCTATAAGTAAGACTTTAAAATTTACAACTTCCAAATTCCATACAGTAAGACTATAAAATGAACAACATCTTTAGTCCTAGAAGCATGAGTCTAAAATATACAACATCCCATGTTCTAGTAGCAAGACTCTAAAATACACAACATCCCATGTCCTAGTAGAAAAACATTAAACTGCACAATATCCCATGTCCAGGAAGCAAGACTCTAAACTATACAATATCCAAAGTCTTGGAATAAATACTCTAAAAGGCACATCAATAAAAATAAAGGTATCAAGAATCTAAACTAAATAACATACCATGTTCTGGAAGTAAGAATCTAAACTAAATAGTATCCCAATTCTAGGAAACAAGACTCTAAACTAGACATTATCCCATGTCTGGGCAGAAAGACTTAAAACTACATAGCATATCAAGTCCTGCAAGCAAGACTTTAATCTTCATAACATATTTCATATTTACCACATGAAATTAAACTATACATAATATGTCCTTATTTCATGATGTTAAAATGTATAGAGAATGTCAGATTACATATGGTTTACTACACATGATCTACATCTATAAAAAATAAAAATGAAGTACTCTTGCCCTTATGTATGATTTAGATCTATATAGGGAATCTTGTCATTCAAGAACTATGTGTGAATTTATTACTGCTATCATGGAACATATAGTGGCACTGAAATTTAAAATCCTGGGTCTATTTGAAATACCAATTAAGAAAATTCCCTCCTCTCTATATGGGTCAGAGCTATGTGGAGTGTTTTCCATTCAAGAACTATGGGTGGCTTGATTCGTGATATCACATGATATGTAGTGATGTCTAGATCTCAAATACTAGGTCCATCCACAATATAAATGGAAAAAATACCTCCCCCACCAATCTGAAAATGGGTTAGACCTGCATAGAGAGTCTTTTGTTCAAGAAATTTTTCTGGCATTATTACTATTATCACAAGATACATAGTGACACCAATATATCAAATCCTAGGTATAGCCACAATATAAATGGAAAAAAATCCCCCCTATGCATATAAGTAAAACATATGTGGAGAGTCCTTCATTCCAAAACCACATGTAGCTTGATTCATGTTATCACTGGATACATAGTGACATCTAGATCTCAAATCTGGGGTCCATTGATAATATAAATAGAAAATATTACTCCATCTTCTTATGAGTTTGAACTATGTAGATATTATTCCATTCAAGAACTACATGTGGATTTATTTCAACTATAAAGGGATATATAGTGACTCCCAGATCTTAAATATTCTATTTATCGACGCTAAAAATGAAAAAAAAATCCCCACTTTGTGTATGGGTCAGACCCGTATAGAGATTTTTCCATTTGATAACTATGTGTTCCTTGATTCCTACTATCATAAGATACATAGTGACACCCAAATATCAAATATTATGTCCAAAAAAAATATGTATAATAAACACACTATTCCCTATGTATGGGTTGTATCTATGTGGGGAACCATTTGATAACTGTGTATGAATTGATTCCTTCCATCACATGATACATAGTGATGTATGGATCCTCCATTTCAGTCCCAACCATAAGTCATCATCACTCCCAATATTTTCCCTCTATGAGAGTTAGATCCGTGTATAGTTCATATTCCATAATAAATTGTGAACACCCTCATGTATTCCCTATCATGTACTCACACACATCTTAAATAAGTACCCAAACATCCCTTATTTTTCACACTGAGAATAGTTCATGTGAGCTTAGGGATTTTTGAAATCCACCCTATATGGAACCACCAAGATGTGTCTGGGATAGGGAATTGTTTCCTAGTCACATGAAATTATGCTACATGACCACATCCTAGTCACATGACATTAAATAGCACAACAATATCCTAATAGAATAACATTAAACTACACGAAAAGTGGTATTGATGCCGAATAGATCACCCCCTAATGACTTTGTATTCAATAATTGCATGTCTTATACCTTTTCCTCAAATATGTGTTCAATACATGCTGGTGTACCCTTTAGTTTTCTCAAACCCTTCTTTAATCTTATATTCTCTATTAACCAAGTTTATATCTTTGATATCTGAGGTGATACCAACCAATGCCTCAAGTTGGTATCCTTCTCTTTGAACCCTATGGAACTTGGGATCACTTATCCTAGTTAATACTTATAGTGAACTAGTAATAGTTATTGGATAATCTAAAAGGAACTCTCTAGGATTCTTTAGAGAATTGACATAATGATAAAGAGCATGTTCCTAGAAGATGTTTGGTCCTACATGAGTGGATCCCCGTAAACACATGAGTTATTGTCTTAACATCATGGAATGAGGACTTCCAACATTACCAATGGTTGACATGTACCAACCAGTTTCCACCTAAAATGAACTCATATATTCTTGGGTTATGATTTACGCTCCCCAAAAACAAACTATTCATGTGGATTTAGATACCCTCGATGTTACTCATATATTCATTATTCACATTTTCAAAGTATGATTTTGAAATTGAATTCCTATACCATTAATTTCAAGGTATGTATCCCCCATGAATACATAACTTCCTTCAGATTTGTAATTTATTTTGAATCCCCCTTTTCAAACTTCATCCACCATATACATATTATCCATTTTCCCCATGTCCAAGAGGGATCAAAAAATGAATAATGGTTTATGCCTTCATATACCAAGTCCTGGAGGTAAGACTCTAAATTTAAAAACATTTATATTAGAACTACATGTGGATTGATTTTTATTACCACACTATACATAGTAACTCCTTAACATCAAGTCATGGATCCATTCATGATGAAAATCATAAAAATTCCCTTTCCCATACGTATGGGTTAGACTAGTGAAAGGGGTTCTCTAAAATCATAACTACGTAGGGATTAATTATCATACTATGGGATATGCAGTGATGCCTGGATCCTACATTTTTGGCCCATCCTCAATACATGCTAGTCTTATGGTGTTAAACTGCATAACAACATCTTAGTTGTAAGACATTAAACTGCATGAAAAGGAGTATTCACATTGAACTGATCATTCCCCTCTAATGATTTTGTACTCAAGAATCACAGGTTTTATCCCTTCACCACAAAATGTGTTTAAAACACACAAGAATAGACTTTATGTTGCTCAAACCATTCTTGAATATTACATTCTCCATGAACAAACTTTATATATTATATATCTGAGTTGATACCAACCAATTCATCGAATTGATATCCTTTTCCTAGAACCCCATGGACCTTGGGCTCCATTTCTCCTAGTTATTCCCTACGAAAAATTAGTAAAAGGGCTGGCTCATATAAATGGACCCCAATAGGATTTTTTGGTGAATGAAAATAATCCTAAGAGATTTTTCTTAAAGGATGTTGGTCCCAGAGGAGAGGACCCCTTAAACTAGGAGTTATTTTCTTGAATGTGTGTAATATGAGCTTCCTCCATTATCATTGGTGGAGATTTACCCACCAGTTTCCACCTCCAGTTAACTCAGATATTCTTAGGTTATAATTTACCCTTCCCATAACTCAAATATTCAAACATATTCGGATACAGTCAGAACTTCTTAGAGTGGGCCATTATATCCATGAATATGTTCAAGGGATGAATTTTCCACATCCATGATATAATGAAATATGAAAATTCCCTATCTTGACATATGAACTCAATCTATGTATAGGACACAATATATAACCATTATGTCAATACTCACTAAGGTAAAAAGATGGAATTCCCCTCTCCCCTGCATACGAGTCAAATCTGCATGGAGAGATCTTCTTAAAGGAGTTTATTATGGAATGTTTCTTACACTGGAAATATGAATAGGAAAACCCATGGAATACCATCTATAAAAATTTTATATACCTATGTTTAAACAAGTCTAATTCAAAAATACTCTCTATGCCTATGTACGAGTCAGATCTATGCATCGCTTGATTTCGCATGAGATAAATATGTGCAGGAAGGGATTTGACATATGGATACTCATAAATAAGCCTATAAATGGATAAAAGGTGATTACTGCATCTAAATACCCATGAACAGTGTAAGGTTAACTCAATAATATCTTGAAAAATTACTCATCGGTTTCTACACCCTTACCGCATGACATTAAATTGCAAGGAAATGTCCTTGTCGTGTGACGTTAAACTTCATAGAAAATTTTCCCCCACTACACGATGTTAAATTATGAAGACCATATAACATTATCACTCCTTATTGAAGGATCTTAAGATCCTGATCCTATTAAACTATATTATTGAGTTCTTTAATTATCTTTTAATCACCTCAATATATAGATCACACTTTGGGTCTTGAGCATCTCCGTTTTCCACCAACCATTCAAGGTCCTTGGAATGAAGAAAAACTCTCTCTATTTGACCATGAAATAGATCTACATAATGGACATAGATCCATCAACTAGAGGAATCCTATCCCTTGAAAAAATTCTTTATGATGTTTTTGAGACCTGACATCATTACAGTGGATCTTTTCACCATATAGTGATTCTCACTCATTTTCATAATGATTTTATCTTACCATTTATCATGATCTGAGAACTTTTAGCCATTATTTCCAGCACACTCATATCCTTCTCAAAAGTATTCTAAAATATTATTAACCCTTGGAATCCTAATTATGCTATTTTTTAACACACCCATGATACCAGGTCCACATACATCAGGACATTAAACTACAAGAATTTTTTTCACAGTTGTATGATCTTAAAAATTATACTTTGAGGGTCCAAATCTCAAGATCCTAAACTACTAATGAAAGGGTCAAAAAAACTTTTCATGATGAAAACCTGGAAAGGGTGGTCTAAGAAAAATTCATGTCTCTGCTCACAAAATAATTAATCTCTAGATTTTTGGAAAAAATTGTAGCATAAATAAATACGACATAAAGCTCATGGGGCCCACATTGTGGCCCTAGTAAAATTTGATCTATACTTATTGGACCCCTTGGTCCAGAAAAAAGTTAGTGAAATGATTCATCACATATTTTTTCAATGATAATGTGTTCAATATGAAATGGAATAGCTTTTAGGGTGCTCTAAACCATCTTGAATATTTCATTCACTATAGATCACCTTCGTATCTTCGATACCTGAGTTGATACCAACCAATTCCTTGATTTTATTATCTTCTCTTAGAACCCCATGGAAATTGGAATCCATTTATACTAGTTATATCCTATATAAATTTGATATTAAGGACTATATAATCCAAAATGGCCCTTATAGGATTCACTAGATAATTGACACAATTCTAAAGAGCTTTTACCTAGAGGATGTTTGGTCCCAGAAGAGATGCCCCCTTAAACCCAAGAGTTATTGTCATGACTTTGTAGAATATAGGATTCCTCAACTATCAATGGTTGACCTATACCCATTGGTTTTCACCACTAGTTAACTGAGAAATTTTTTTACTATGATTTAAAATCCCCATAACTAAAATATTCGAGAAGATTTGACATAATCATTGTCATGTCGAGATATATTATACCCTTACTCAAGGTTGGAATACAATATTATATTCCCAAAACTTTTGATCGACCACACCACATGACTCAGAACCACATGTATTATGATCTGAGCTTCTAAACTAGAAACTAAACTACCCTAGGGTTCCAAAACACTTCTTCAATAGCTATATTATCCATACCCCACTATATCATTCAAATATTTGAATCTTCAAAATTCTTTTGCGGACCTTGTAAAAGTGTAGGGATCCTCTTTTCTTGACCATGCATGTAAGACCTTTGGGATCATACATAAGGGACCTTGACACATCAACTATAGGTGTCTCCTCCTTGTAAGAAATTACATCCAATACTTCTAATCCCCAACAACACCACAGCGGAACTCATCACCTTAGGGTGTTTTACAGTCATCCCCAGCATTTATTCCTCACTAAATATTCACTGGTTCAATATTATAGATTCATGAATTACACAAACAATATTTCAACTATCCAAGTGTACTTGACATCCTTAATATTTTACCATACATCAAATTCAATCATAGCAAGGATGTAGGGTGTAACAACCCATCTGGGATATTCATCTTTCATGTTTTATATAAAAATTTAGGGTGCTAGAATACTTTATGAAAATCGATTATTCATAATATCAATCAATAATGTAGGGTATTAGAACCCTTCATGGACACTCATTCTTCAAAATCTCATCAAGGATGCAGAGCTCTCAAACCATTCATGAATACCCATCATTCACTAAATGAAATAGATGGTTTGATCTAGAAGACCTTAAAACACAAAAATAAATGGTATGAGCTATAAGAAATTAAAATACAACAATAAATGGTTTGATCCAAAATACCCTAAACTTCAGTAATATATCATCCAAGATAAAATATCAAAAACTACATAAATAAATAGTCTAATCTAATTAACATAAACAACAACAATAGATGGTATGAGATAACAGACAAAAAACTATAGAAATAAATGGTTCAAACTAAAATACCCAAAACTATAGAAATAGATGGTCAGAGATAAAAGACCCTGAACTACATTAATAGAAGGTCCAAGATAAATGACCATAAACTATAGTAACGGATAGTCTAAGCTAGAAGACCAAAAACTAAATCAATTAATGGTCTGTGATAAAATACCCTAAACAAAATCAATAGATGATCTGAGCTAAAATACTCTACACTACAAAAATAAAATGTTTAAGATAATAGACCCTAAACTACAGAACTACATGGTCTGAGATAAAATACCCTAAACTATAAAAATATAAGGTATGACCTAAAAGACCCTAAACTACAGTAATAGATGGTCTGAGAAAAAAGACAAAAAACAACAGTAGTAGATGGTCTGATCTGGAAGACCCTAAACTATAGCACAATAGTGGTCTAGTTTGAAGGCCTTAAAATATCCAATTGAAAGAGACACAATTCTCGCTAGGTTGAAAAGCCAAAAAGGGAACCCTATGAAAATTTTGAGTCTCTACTCACTTGACATACACTTTGTGTGATCTAGGGAATATTGAGCATTTATAAAATGGAAATAGAACAAAACTTGTTAGGATAAAAACCCATAAAGTTAAGACTAAAAAAATCCAAGTCTACACCCACTAATCTTTCCATATATAAAGTATAGGAAAAAATGGTTCTAAAATGAAGAATCTACAAAGCATATAGGGACCATTATCTTTCCCCAAAAAAATCAATCTACACTCTCTAGGTCCACTGATCTAGGAAAAATTAGAGTGCATCAATATTTCTCAAGACCCACATAAAGGTACATAGTCCTCTCATCCATTTAAAATACATGAGACTTTCTCCATCCTAAAGGACCATAAACTGAATAGAGTGCTGCCTTGTGTGGCCTAAAATATGGCATGAGATCTAGGTCTGTTTAACATCACCCCAAAACATGGGTACATAACCATTCTTTCCCCATAAAGTGATGAAATTATATTTTCTACACATGAACCATATCTATATATGATATTTTTTTAAATATTTCATCATCCATGAACCTATGTTCACGATGCATGAGCTTGGTCTGCATAGGATTATTCCTTAGAACTATATATGGCTTGATTCCCATCCCCATGGGATACATAGAGATTCCCAAGTTTCTTCAGTTGGATCCAGCCACAGGTTCCTTTCCACCCTTTCTCCTTCCCATCCTGGTATTTATAGACATTCTAATTTTAGTATATCAATTACCCAAGCCAAGGCTACTACTTATCTTGGATTCATCCAAGTACTTAAGGTCAAGAGTTTCCTCTTGATAGAACCTAAAATCCATCATCCTACACAATCCTGATAAATCCTCTCATAGGGATCACTATCAAGTCATGTCATACGTTCAAGTAAATGAAAAAGTGATATATGTATAAAATGGAATTGAATTCAATTAGTTCCAAATGAATCCAAATATAAGGGGGCATTTTTTTGGCACCCATAATTGTGCACCATACACTTTTCCATCAAGGATTTGAGAAGCATGAAGGCCATGAAAAAAATACTGATATAATTATCATGAGGGGCTCAGAAGTGGATTGGATTGGGATTTATTTTATAAGGTTATATATTTTGGATATTATTATATCCATTTTAATTATATAATTATTCTATGTATTTTATTGATTACCTTATCTAAAAAATGATCTAGGCATGGCTAGTCAATCAGCTATCTCAACCAAGGATCCTAAGGGAGTTAAACTCAACCATTCCTATGATCATGCACATCTGGCTAGTACATATAAGCATGAGTGTATGCAATCACATTTGATCAGTCTAGAAGAACAAAGTTGCACTATAGGTCGACAATGTAGTGGAGGGAATGCTGGCATGGGGTAGTGTTGGAAAAGAATAGGAGCATACCCTAGTACACGATTCCATATTTCTAAGGAAGTGATTTATCTTATCAATTACATCACATAATTACCACAATTCCAATGTGAAATGGGTGAATCATGGACATTGTTTCTCTAATTTAAATCATATGAAAATAACATATGTCATCTGATCAAACTAATCTGAGATACCATATTGTCACCATGTCATTATATTTAACCTTCATCCATTATGGGATCCGCATGCGATAATATGAAAGATATAATCTATCTCCATGACACTCTAGTGTTTGTTTCACTTTGGTTCATCTATCTCTAACGATCTATCTAAGATTCTCGATTAGCCCGATCCCATGCATATAACTTCATCTTGAATGTTGTATTTCATAGAATATAACCACCATATAAATTCATCAATATTATGCAATCATGTATCAACTTCAACATCACATTAGTATTATTATCATGAGGATAATCCTCAGTCACATAATGTTATTTGAGATACGTTATTGTATGGAATCTCATGCAGACTGTAGAATACAATCATAAGTCATGCATGAGTCTATTTAGGGGAGAATAATTTATTGTGTTCATATGATAAATTCACTTATCCATCACATGAAAAGATGATCACATAATTTTTCATCATCACATGAATCTTTTTCAATATGTACTAACTATCACATGACAAAGAGGTGAAAACCATGCGAGTAGTGAAGACATCATCATGGATTCATGTAAGAAATAACATAATTTATCTTTGTAAAATTCTCCCTTTATTTTCATCTTCTGTGTGATCACGTGAATCATTAAATGAAGCCCTTGTGAGATGTACTAAGAATCCCATGATAAAATAGTTATGATCAGGCAAGGAAATGTGGATGTCACTAAGTCTTTGCATAAAAAATACATTATCTTTCATCACAAGATCCTCCTATAATATCTATCTTCTACAAGATCATGAGAATCTGAATAAAGGCTGATCATGAGATCGTGTAATTCCATCACATGAAGGTGGGTCATTCATGTGAGGCCAAATCCATCATGTGATGAATTGGGTATCCCATGAGGGTGAAAAGGATGAGATATATATATCTATGAAGACACTTCACAACCACATCAAGACAGTGCAAGTTGAATGCATATCGTATAAAGAGTATAGAACCAGAGCCACCTCCTCCTATATAAACCCATGTCCCTCTGAAAAAAATAGGCATGAGATGAGTGGGAAAGGGGGGAGAACAAAGTGGAGAAGGAAAACAGAGGAGGGGGGTCAGCTACATCCTTATGATGGATTCTTTAGGAAATTGTGAGACCAATAATGTGACAACCTTCAAGATATTTCATGATGCTTTGAACATGATGAGATGTTATCATGTGAATCCCCATCCATGGACACCCTCCTATGTCTTCATGAAAATAATTTTCATGAACCCTATTACATGGGATTCCATTTTTAATTTGAGCAGCCTTGATAGTCATACCTCAACATATATACTCTACACACATGATGCTTACATGAACCTTGGATAGACACCTTTGGTTATGTGAAATCATCATGTGCTTGTGATCAAGTGGACATAAAATTTTACCCTTAATCACACAACTCTCTTTGGTTTTCATGTCCCTGTTGTACACACCTCGTGCATTAAAATGGATTGGAAACCCTCGTCCATGCACCCTTTTACCATGTGGATCACATATTCACCCCTTTCCTAAGACCCCATCTCATAATGAAAGATTACATAAGGTATTAGAGTTATGTAGTAATGGTGGGTTCCCAAGACCCAACTTGAATAGTAATTTTCTATTACCATGCCATTTATACAGTGAGTTATACATGATGTTCATGTACTATTACAGTGTTGATATTATTCAAACACCATCTAAATGCTAATGTCCATAGATTAATTAGCATGTAAAAATGTTATATCAGTTCCTAGGATGTAATGAGAACCTTAAGATACTATTCCATTAATCTTAGACATATGTGTCATGGGAAAATACATCATCTTAACTAGAGATAGTTGATGTTAGACAATAAGGTGTTGGGGGCTCATAATCATTGAGACATATTCTCATGAAGGTCTCACTTAGTGATCTATAGTGGGAGAGATCATGAGGATATACCCTCTAATAGGAACACCACATGTTTTAGCTGTCATTAGTTGTTCCTATATAAAAACATGTTTATTGGTATCCTGAACTGAGATTATTAGCAATGTATTCCATTTCATTGTGTACTTTTATTCAAGGAAAAAACCATAACATTGAATTCACTAGATGGTAGCTTGTGTTGGGTGTGTCATTAGTGGTATGACATTGGATGAATTATTAAGATAAAAAAAATTCTTCTTTGTTGAGGAAGAGATATCTCAGGCCTAGTTGATCGGGATGGTAGTACCTTAATTATATTCATGGCTATGGAAGTTAAAGGTAAGTATGTCCAACTAGATCAACAAAAAATAAATAAAGAATGTATGATATCAAAAGTTGTGCATTCTACTTTATGATCTATCATATGAAAAATATATTATATTACACATTATGTGCTCATAGTAAATTATCTATTTCTATTACTATTCCATATCACTTTAGGGTCCTTGATGGGTTGTTAGAAACTGCTCTTGGTCTTTGAATACTATTAACTGTAATTGAGATATGGGCCTAGATGATCACACACAATAGAGAATTCAATATTATACCATATTCTAGTGAATATGTATATAGGACATGGTGGGCCCCACCATGGGTTTTGAGAGTTTTCCAAGTTATATTGACCACTAAAAAATAAATAAATTCATTTTTATTTGAGCATATAATAATTAAGTTGAATTTATTTATTAAAAGTGTTTACAAGTGTTTAAGTAAATACATTGAATATTATTTTAATATTTAATGTTTGTTTAATATTAGAGTGAATTACAGGTTGAGTTAATGACTCGAGTTTATCACATAAATATATTTAATATATATTAAAATTATGTGATAAAATATAAATAATATTTATGAAAGCGTTAGTTTTTCATGATTATTTATTTATTTCTTATTTAATGGATGTTAAATATACAGGGGTTAGGGAACCCTATCTTGGTATTTCTAACATCCACTTTATCAGTCTACAAGACCTTATTTTCATTATGAAATTCATTTCAACAGTTGTATATCTACTCTCTTGTCATAATTCCTAAAGAGATAAAGGATCTATCCGAGTGAGAGATCCAATAATTCCTTCAAAGATCAAAGGCATAGAATTGAGGTGATTTCATGATGTAAAAGGAATCATTGAATCTCTATGCTAACACACATAATTCAATGATCGATGTATGCACAGATTCTTGAATTGTGTATAGACAATCTAGAGGGGTTCGACTTTTGGGTCCCCTTACAATGATCATAGGATAAGAGATGCATTAAAATGATTATTAAATCAAATTAGGTAACCATTTATTTAAATCTTGTTATTTTAAATATACATGGCTGATCATCGGACCTCTACCAGGTATTGAATCACTAGATACAGTGAAGTAACATCACTCTGATGATGAAATTTTTGAAATACTAAGCCCATAAACTTATTCGGCATTCCCTAATACCATCAATTGGGATCACAAGTATTGTGTGACTTTTATGAGCTGATAAAAAAATAATTTTTAATAAATTAATTATAAGAATTTAAATTGGTCCCAATGAAACAAACCATGCATTGATCCGATTCTCGATGGCCAAGTTATGGCCATACAAAAATTTTGGTATGGATAAAAAACACGACTAATTTTTTCTAAAATTTGAAGATCAATATATTTTTTTTTGCATTTATTTTTCAGGTGATCCAATTCAGACCAGTTTTTAGTCGGAACATTTTTTTTAGATGAGAGACTTGCTTCCTAAAAAAAATTTTCCAAATACTTTTTGGGACCATTGGAAAGCTATGATTTTTTAAAATAAATAAATATTATTTTTTTAATAAATCCTATTTTTTATGATTCATTAGAAAGAAAAGGGGGAGGTTTTGATTCCCCGAAAAAAAATTCCAACACACCCTTTACATTACTTCCCATGGAAGAATTAATTATTAAAGAATAAAAAAATATAGGAGGAACAAGGGGAGATTCATAGAATCCCCCCCCCCTGAATGGCTTCTCTAGAAAGTCTTCATTACAGCCCCTCCCCTCTTTTCAAGTTGTTTCACCCACACTAACCACCTCCCTCCCCAGTAGTCTCCCTCTCCTACCACCTCCCTTCTCACGAGCCTGCTACCCTGGCACCATTGCTACTTCTATTGAGTATAATATCACATGGTTGCTTCCCTTATCATTTCTCCCAACTGTGTCATACCTACTTATAAATGAGATACCATCAGACCATACTTCCCTCTCACAGCACCCATGAGCCAAACACTACTCGTGAGGAACCCCTTTTAGCCAGGGATACTGCTGGACAATCAGACACCACACTAGGCCACCTCCCGGCCATCTCCCTCTCCTACGACCATCCATGCCCTCCCTTCCCTCATTGTACCTAGTCATGACCATTAACTTCTAAGAATACACCAACTATGGATATTCCTTATGTTGATTGGGACCCCTTCCATGTGAGGTAAACCAATTTCCGTCCCTTCTCCCATGTATGACCCTCCGGATTGGGTTCCCACGGACTCTATCAGGTCCCGTAGGACCTGATATGCCTCGAAACAGACATGGGTGGGTCTAACTGACCCGGTATTGGTCAAGGCAGGATTATCCGAACTATAACTGCCCTATATAGGGTCTTATATGCCCAAAACAAGCCTTTGTGGGTTTGTCCCAACCCGTAATGGGCCTTAGTGTGATTTCGAAGCCTGAAGAAATTTTAAATAATCTAAATTAATTTAGTTAATTAATTAAATTTTAGTATTAAATTAAACTAATTAAAAATTAATTTTTGTTCTAAAAAAACTAATATTTTAATATTATTAAAAATTAATTTAAATTTTTTATTAAATTAAATTAACATAATTTTTTTATAATAAAGTTAAATTAATAACTAGACCGAATGAGAATAAATTATTTTAATAAATTATTTTAATTTAAATAATTTATTTAATTTATTTAAATAACCTCATAATTAAATTTATTACAATTTAATTTTATCAAACTTTTATTTTGCCCATTGAATGGTCTAGAGAACTGACCAAACCTGTGTATGTCTGGTTAATTTCATTAATTATTTATTTCCTCTCTATGATGTTTGTAAAAAGAAGTTGATTTATGATGGTCTTTGAATTGTATTCTTTTTGTTCAATATGTATAAGGGAATGCATGTCCAATTTATCTGTATGTATTTTTTTCTTCCCTAGACCATCCCACTTGTGTGCAAGTATACTTGTACATTATATGATCATGCTTTAAGACACAGACCTATCCATGATGAGGTAGTACCCCCGACAAGAAGTGAATACACTAGACTGGGGGTGATATGCAAAAGGACTTTGAACTCGACTCAGGTATTATACACCCTAGGTCACAGTAGATTTTTTAAGTTTAGAATGGATAAACTAAAAATATATTCTCAAGACCAGTAGGGTAATTATTTCATTTATGAATTTTTTATTGATTTTTGCATATACATGTTTACTATGAGAAAAAATAAAATGATAAACAAGAAAAAAAATGAATAAATACACGATGAATGTATTCTATTAAATACATTTTTAGTTTTGAGAAATTCTAAATCATGTAAACATATTTAATAGAAAATGACTACATTCATTATAAATAATATAAATCCCTCAATTATATATTAAGTCTGAAAATGCCTTTCTTCATTTGAATTTGAACAAAACCGGGTGTACTAGGTTCTCTTTAGAAAAATTTGAGGGTGTATCCTACTACCAGGGATTTCTTATGAGGGTGATGGGTTGGCTTAATTGATGTTGGAAGAAAAGAAGTATCCAAATATATATTTTTTCAATTTTAGAGTCAACGGTTGAGTAAATCAAGATTATGATTTTAGAATCAATGACTTCACTCAAAATATCAAGGATCCATGAGTTAAATGTGGTTTTCCAATCAAACACCTACCTTGAACTCTTCTAGTAGTGGTGTATCCAAATCATGTAGACTAGGAGAAGAAGTATGAACTACTATTTCCACTTGAATACTCAAGAGACATGGTATTCAAAGTATATTAGTGAGGTATTATAGGGTCAGTAAAATAGTAGGAGATATTTAATGATTTAATAAATTAGTAATGTCTAAATAGTAATAAAGATCAAAGTAATAATATAATATATTGTTTTGAAAAAATGGTAATTAATACCAAAATTACAATGTGATTAATTTTGTAAAAATTCAATGTCCTCACTAGCATGAACATTGAAGAGTAGTTCAGTCACTTGTGCAAAGTACTAAAATATCTAAAATTCAAGGTGTTGGAGTCCCTATTACCTATTAGGACTCCTCAATAAGAAAGGGTGAGAAAACTACTTATAGAAGACTCATTTATGAGGCATATTATGGTTATTTCATAATGAAATCATCAACATATGATGTGAGTTAGGGATAAAACATTAGGACATGGATGATTTCACATGTTGTCTCAACTCAGAGAATCTTGTGAGGATAAAGTGAAGAAAGATATAGATGAGATGGTGATTACACCAAATATGTGTAAATTAGAGGATGATATACTATCTGTCACGAACCATCCTGGGTAACCTAGTAACCCAATAACCAAGCCGGTACTAACATGACCTGAAGAGTGTTCCAAATCTCCATGGGTTGGAGACTAGCACATGGCATCCTACAATATAAAAGTGGGACAATTTTTTTCACAAAAATACAAAAGAAAAAGATAACATGACAGTATGCATATCAAAGGAAAACTCCACTAGGATTAAAGTACCAGAATTAAAAATGTATTAAAATACAAAGTGTTGAAACCCATGTACTAAAATAGGAAAACAACCCCAAGGTCCCTAGGGACACAACTCACCATGTACAAAGCTCAATATCTCGATCCACCTCCAAGAAATCTCTTTCTCTTGCTCAATCCAGGAAAAATAATATCTATAAATACCCAAAGGAAAAAATTAGGGTGTTAGCCTAAGTCCTGTAGGATACCACCAATGATTCCATAACAGATGCCAAATATATATTATCCAATGAAAATAATTCAATTTTTAAAAAAAAGATTCAGAAATTCATAAGCATATTTAAACAAAACATTCTATACATTTGCAAAATGATGGAAAAATATTCAAATCCCAAGCTTTACTTTAGAAGAGATAGAATATTTCTAAAAAATGGCTTAAGTAAAACATTTAAATAAAACATTTTATATAAATTCAGAAAGCATGTAAAGAAGTTCAAACTACATTTTCATACATTTATATCTCAAATATAAATAAACAAGCAAGCAACATAGTCATCTTCCAAAAGGTACAATAGTATTAACAAACTACAGGCTTCCACACTCTCTAAGTGAACTCATCAAAATGTGTATACACACATCCCTATGACTATGGCCAAAGGTGACTCGTCGCCAACCCATTGGCGATGTGACCTTCTACATGTATGTTTTAGAATGTCGTAATATCATAGAGTGTATCAAATTAACTCACTAACTACCTAAGGCTTGTATGCACTCTTACAAGATGGTCTATTTATTTTATGTCTGATTAAAATATAATAAATCCCATTCTTCCTTTTCAAAAATTCAAAAAAATTTCCCTTTAAAACCAAAATAGGTTTTATTCAAAAAGAAACATCTTTCACAATATAAAACCATTGGGTTTCTATCAAATATTTTTGAGCCATTTTCACAAGTTTCAAATCTATACAAAATCAGTTGCATCCATTCCAAAATTCATTTTCCACAATTAAATTCAACAATTTAATTTAAATAATTTACATCAAATCCATAATTTAAATTCAACAATTTAAATTGACCAATTTCAATAATCATATCCCAATTAAATAGAATTGGTGGTTTTCCAAATTTCTGTGCCATAACCATTTCAAATCTCCCAATTCACTGAAATCGGGTTTTATCAAAGAAATTGAAAGAAGTTTTAAGAAATTTAATTTAAATTAATGATTCAAATAAACCATGGAAATAAAAGTTAATAAATTTGTAAATTTTGAATGAAACCACCAACTTCTTTCCCAAAGAACGACACTCGTAATGTCACCTGTCAGCGAGAATGAAGGTGAAAGAGATATTAAAACTCAACCTAGAATCGAGATCCAACACCACATTTGAATAGATTCATCAATCCATATATGATCCATCAAAACCCAATGGAGGAGAAAGAGAGAAACTAAAATAAAAAGATATAACACCTACCCAGAAATCACACTGCAAGAGAAAGGACAATCGAAAGATGATCAGATCATTTTGGAAGGATGGGAACCTTTGAAAAATTCCTAGGAAGGGTTTTTGGTTTGATATAAACAATGTATGGAAAGAATACATCGAGCAAAACTATCGAATGCATGACTTAGACCTGGGCGTGGGCCGGGTCGCGATGTGTACCCAAGGTTCATAACGTATACTGCAAACATGATACGTTACACTAAAAACCCATCGCCCCAGGCTAAAAACCAACATTTTTCACCCTACATGATGTGTAAACACCATTCACGATGTGTACCAGATCACATCGTGATCTCCCCTTTCACAAAATGTATCCAGCAACCAGTACACGACATGTACCTCAGTTATACGATGTGTACCTATTCTATAGCCTAATGTAAACCCAGAAAACAACCTCTAAAAAATTTGAACCAACAAGGGAACTTAAGGGAACCTAGAAAAGGGAAAAACTTACCAGATCGAGCTAATGAGATGTTACAACCTCCCCAACATAAAAACATTATGCCCCTATAAAGCCTATGAAGAAGCTTACATTCCAAAAAGATGAGGCCACTGATCTCTCATCAGTGCCTCACGCTCCCACGTCTCTTGATTTGAAAATCCTTGTTGCCACAGTACACTAACCAAAGGTATAATTTTCCCAAGAAGTACCTTGTCCTCATAATCAACTATCCTAATAGGTCACTTAGTCAAAGATAAATCAGGCTCGATCTCAAGATCACTCCAGCTCAAAATGTGAGATGAATAAAATGGATACTTTCTTAGCTGTGATACGTGGAACATGTTATGTATCGATGTCAGCTACGATGGAAGTTCTTGACAGTACGCAGACTTCCCCACCTACTCAACAGCCTAGAAAGGTCCCACAAATTGAGTAGAAATCTTACCTTGCCTATCAATCCATCGATGACCCAACAGGGGTGAAACCTTTAAGAACACTTTCTCACCAACTGAAAACTCCAAAGGTCTACAGTGTTGATCAACATAAGACATATATGAGATTTGTGATATCAACACCCTCTAAAAATTATTTAAATCTTTGATGTCATCTCCTAAACCAATCTTGTTTCTACCAAAGAACTTTCACCAACCTCTAATCAACACGATGGTGATTTATAAGCTCGACCATAAAAGGCCTTGAAAGGTGCCATTCTGATAGCGAACTAGTAATTTTTTATGTAAGAAAACTCAACCCACCCTATGTGATCATCCCAAACCCTACTAAAATTGAGAACACATGCAGGAATCATATCCTCAAGAATATGTATAGCTATTTATTTCTGGTCGTACATTTGGGGATAGTAGGTCATGCTCAAATGGACCTAAGATCCTAATGCCTCTTGAAGGCCTATCCAAAAGTGATAATTAAACTAGGGATCCCTATCAGATACTATAGCAAATGGAACTTAGTGTAAGTGAAAAATATATTTCACATAGATATTTCCCTACTTCTAAACTTTCTCCCTATCTCGAATTGGTATAAATTGAGATGACTTGGTTAACCTATTGATCACAAACCATATTGAATTATTCTTTCTTAGGTTATGTGGTAACCCAACCACAAAGTCCATAGAGATATCATCCCACTTCCATGTAGGGATTGGAAGTGGTTGTAGCAAACCCAAAGTCTTCTGGTGCTCAACTTTCACTTCCTGGCATATATAGAAACAAGAGACAAACTCAGCAATGTCTCATCTCATTCATGGTCACCAGAACTACTGTTTCACATCATAAAACTTTTTAGTGGTTCCTAGGTGCACAACACACAGAGAATTATGGAAATCTCCCATTACTTCCTTTCTTGCCTCTAACATCACAACGAAGAAATTATGATAGCATAGAACACCATCTTTAGAGAACGACCAATGGGAAATTATCTCCCCACCAAAAAGGGATTCTATAATTCTACAGAACTCATCATCAATATATTGATCTTGAATAATCATCTCAAGAAGATTATATTTCAACTACACACTGGCTAAAGAAACATCATCCCCTTCCTCCTGAACTCCAATATGCAACTATGAAAATAGATCCATAATATTTCACTCTTTTGAATACTATTTCACTGTTTGGGTTGGAAGTTTCCTTCTCAAAGCATCAGCAACAACATTCCCTTTCACTAGGGTATAGGTGATGTTAAATTACAATTACTATAAGTACTACACCAAATGCCTCTGCTGAAGATTCAAATCTTTTTGAGAGAAGATATAACTCAGGATTTTGTTGACTGAATACACCATAAACCTTTCTCCAAAAATTGAGTGCCAAAACATTTAAGTATGTGAATCATAGTTTCAAGTTCCATGTCATGGGTAGGATAATTATTCTTATGTGGCTTAAGATGACAAGATCCATAAGCTACTACATGATCACCCTGTATAAGAATGAAGCCCAAGCCATAACCTGATGCATCACAAAAGACCACATAGCCCTGCCCGACTTCTAGAAGAGTCAACGCTGATGTAGTTGTCAATAGATGTTTCATCTCAAAAAAATAACTCTAACATTTATCATCCCATGTAAACTTAACCCCTTATTATTTAGAGTATTCATCAGAGAATCCTTCTTCTAGAAGTCTTTCACGAACTTGTTGTAATATTCATCTAATCCCAAGAAGATCCAGATCTTGAAGAAATTTTGTGGTTTCTCCCAAGTCATAACAACCTTCACCTTCTCATGATCAACTAATACACCCTATTTAGGTACCACATGTCCCAATAATTTCACTTACCGAATCCAGAAATAACACATTGAAATATTGGCATAAAGGTGGTGATTTCTTAGAAGACTCAAAAGTGTTCTCAGATATTTCACATGATCCTCCTAAGATTTGGAGTAGACAAGAATGTCATCCATAAATACTACCACAATGGTATCTAGATACACATGGAAAATCTTATTCATTAAGTCCATAAAAATTGTAGGATAATTTTTTAAACCAAATGGAATAATAAGGTACTCATAGTGGCCATACCTACTCTGAAATGCGGTTTACTTAATGTCAAATTTTTTTATCCTCAACTGATGGTAACCAGACGAAGGTAAATTTTTGAAAACCACTTCACCCCTTTCAGATGATCAAATAGATCATCAATCCCTAGTAATGGATATTTTTTCTTTATATTAAATCAATCGAGATTTATGAAATCAACACATAAGAGAATAGAACCATCATCCTTTTTATAAAAGAGGACAGGTGCTTCCCAAGGTGACACACTTGGATGAATAAATACTTTCTAAAGAAGAATTTCTAATTGAGACTTTATCTCTTTCAGTTACATTGGAGCCATTCGGTAAGTGAGCATAGAGATTGGTTGAATTCCAATCATCAAGTCAATAGAAAACTCAACCTCTCTCATCAGTGGAAGGCCCAAGAAATCTGAAGTAAACATATAGGAGAACTCAATGAAGAATAGAGGAAGATCACCACCCATTTAATCTCTCTCCAGGTCAAAAGAAAACACTGATATTGCTTTCCCTGACTCTGGATAAGAAGGTCTGTCTCTGCTTGACCTTGGGTCTCATTATCCTTTAAAGACAAGTTGCACACCACTAGGTGTAGTGAAGTAGACCCGTCGAAGATAAAAATCAATTCCAGATTTATTGGCAATGAACCAATCCATCTTAAATATGATGTTAGTATATTTCATATCAAGAACCAAAAATATCCAAGCTAGCTTGATGTCTTATAGCGAGAAGACAAAAGCAGGACTACAATGACCCTGATCTCTTTTCGTACCCAGGGGTGTAGTAATATCCATTCCACAAGATTGTTTCTGCATGTGAAGATTAAGAAGATTAAATATGAGTTGAAATAAAACATTGAGATGCACAAGTATTGAAAAGAGCAATCACTAATGAACAATCAATAGTAATGGTACCTCTCATAGTCGTTGGACCTATGTTTACATCCTCTAGAGACTCTTCCACAACATTAAGAAGCTTCGTTCAGGATGTCTGTGACTGGAACCATTTTATCATCAAATATTTTGATTTCCCTGCAGTTTTAGGAGGATCTAATGATCATGTCCCACTACATGCAGTAGATAATTGATGGAAGAACCTCTGTAAGTGCCCTAAATTCCATCAAGAGATACAATTCTTGGGCACCTCAGTAAAAAACCTCCTAGAATGTACTATCTTTACACACTAATAGAAAGTCAATGAACTTCCTCATGGAGATGTAGGAGTTCTAGAATTACTCTACCATCGAGAACTACTATGAGGATCGTACCTCTTCTGTTTTCCTTTAAAGGAACCAACTCTACCACTGGGAGAAAAAGGAACTCCCTTCAACCCTAACTTTCCAACCAAGTCTGTCACAACCATCATCTACCTATCCAGCACATCATTATAAGTGAGAATCTTTATCAATAAAACTTGAGAACAGATATCTGATTGAAGTCCCAACTAGAACTATTGAGCCTTAATCCTCTCATTAGGTACTATCTCAGGTGCAAACTGCACCAGCTTAGCAAATCTATTTGAATACTCGGTAATGGTTTTGTTAGCCTGCTCAAGCTTGAAAAACTCTATAGCCTTGGCCCACACCATTGACTCCGGATAGAACTAGTTATTGAAAAGAACCTTAAAGTCATTCCACTCTAAGACCTCATGCTTACCTATCGTTACCATCAAGTCCCAGCATCTTCTTCTTGGTCCCTCTAGTACAAAGGTGGCTCACATCACCTTGATCACATCATGTGTCACCAAGAACTCCAAAAGGCATTCTATCTTGCTCAATCATTCCTCATCATGTTGAGGGTCAGTGGAGCCTCTAAATACCAGTAGCTTCTAGAGAAGTAACTATTGAAAAAAAAATCTGAAGAATATCCCCATGAGGAACCACAGATGGGACCTAAATGGAAATTATAGGTGGTGCATGTCCTAGAGTTTGGACAGTGTGCACAATCACCTCAGCCAGATTCGAATCAACAACAGGATTTACTTGTTGAGGTTCAGCAGTAGCCACTTCCTATATTTGATTCACACATCTTCTTGGAGGCATGATTCTACACAACATCGTTAGATAAAAGGATAACATTAGATTAACACTCAAACTGAGTAATAAAATAAATATTCTCTATAGAAGGAACAACAAGATTTGGATTTCAACTAATCCAAATCTCTATAGTGAGAAAACTAGAACTAATCCACAAAATTTCTTTTCCAAACCACCCATTTCAACTTAAGGTTAATTATGGTGAGAGCTTTCCAAGAAATAAATCACAATTACCACATTAGCCTCAAAAAGATTTCAAAAATTCATATTGAATTCAAGAAAAAAGATCAAAAACCTCATCTAATGCCAATTTTTCACAAACCATCCCAGTTATGTTGGTAACCTGATAACCAAACTAACCCTAACATGACCTGAAGGGAATTACCAATCCCTAAAGGTTGGTGACTAGAACCTGTCATCAAACAACATACAAGTGGGAATGATTTTTTTCCACAGGAAAACAAAATCAAAATATAACATGACAGTATTAAAATCAAAGGAAAACTCCACTGCGAGTAAAGTAACAGAATACACAAATTCAAAAAAGCAAAAGTACTAAAACCAAAGTACTAAAATAGAAAAATGGACCCAATGTCCCTAAGGACACAACTCACCAAGTTGAAATATCAATAGTTGTATCCACCTCTAAGATACCCCTTCCCTGTAATTGATCCTGGAATAAGAAATTCTACAAACACCCGATGGAAAAAGTAGGGTGTGAACCTAAGCCTAGTAGGATACCACCAACGATTCCATAACAGATGCCAAATACAGATTATCCAATGAAAATCTATAAATTTTTCAAAAAAACATAGGTTTGGAAATTCAAAATAAAATTTAACCAAAACATACTATACATTTTCAAAATGATGGAAAATAAATTCTAAGCTTAGGCTTTACTTTATAAGAGATAGAGTATTTCTAAAATAATGTCTTAAGTAAAACATTTATATAAAAACGTTTATATAAAACTATCAGGCATGTAAATTAGTTCAAACAACATTGGAATACATTTATATCTCAAATATAAATAAACAAGTGAGAAACATGATCATCTTCTAAAAGGTATTATAGTATTAACCAGCTATAGGATTCTACACTCTCTAATTGAACTCAGCAAAATGTGTATACACACGTCCCAATGACACTAGCCAAAGGTGACTCATCACCAACCCATCAGGGATGTGACCCACTTCATGTATGTTTTAGAATATTATAATAGCATAGATTGGATCCAAATAACTCACTAACTACCTAAGGATTCCATGCCCTCTTACATGATGGGTTGTTTATTTTAAGACTGTTTAAAATAAATTAAATCTCATTCTTCCTTTTCAAAAAATCCAATTTATTTACCTTTAAAACCAAAATATTTTTTATTAAAAATATGCATCTTTCACAAGATAACACCACTAGGCTTATATAAAATCATTTTAAGTCATTTTCAAAAGTTTTAAATCCATTCAAAATCAATTCTATCTTTTCCACAATTCATTTTCCACAATTAAATTCTATATTTTAATTGAAATCATTTACATAAAATCCATAACATAAATTCAACAATTTAAATCGACCAATTTCCACAAATATGCCCCAATTCAATAGAATTGGGTGTTTTCCAAATATCTATACCAAAACCATTTAAAATATCCCAATTCACTAAAATTGGATTTTATCAAAGTAATTGAATGTATATTTAAGTAATTGAATTTAAATGAGTGATTGAAATAAACCAAGAACATCAAAGTTAATAAATTTGAAAAATAATAATGGAACCACCAACCTCTTTCTTAAATGATGATACTCGCAACAGCACCCGTCAACAAGAACGAGGGTGAAGGAGATATTGAAACTTAGACTGGAAGCAAGATCCAAATCCACATGGCCTAGATCTATTAATACTTAGAAGATCTATCCAAACCCAAGAGAGGAGAAAGAGAGAAACTAGAAGAACAAGAGAAAAAACCTACCTAGAGATTGAACCACAATCGAAAGGATGATTGAAAGATGATCAAATCATTTTGGAAGGAGGGGAACCTATAAAAAATGCCTAGTAAGGTTTTTGGTTTGAGAGAAACAAAGTCTAGAAATAATATAATGAGAAGAACTATCGAACGCATGATGTAAACCTGGGTGTGGCTCAGGTCACGATGTGTACCTAAGGGTCACAATGTGTAGTCCACGCTGGATAAGTTACACTAAAAAACCCATCACCTCGAGCTAAAAACTAACATTTTCACCCTACATGGCATGTACCCACCATTCATGGTGTGTATCGGATCACAGCGTGATCTCCCCTTTCAGGACATATATCTAGTAACTAGTAAACAACATATACCTCAGGTACACGATGTATACCTATTCTAAATCCTATATTAAACCCATAAAATGACCTATAAAAACTTTGAACCAACAAAGTAACTTAATGGAACTTTGAAAATGAATAAACTTACCCAATCAAAGTAATGGGATGTTACACTATCTTTCAATAAATATCATTCATATATCATTTTCACCCACATTCTCTAGTTCCATTTAAGATTATAAAATGATCTGTAGGGATAAAAACACTTCATTACATTTTTTGTAAAGGTTTTCCATGTATAAAAGAACTTAAAGAAGGTATAATATTTATTTCTTATAGTGAACAAGATGAAAGATAATGTGGAAAAGGATAATTCCATGTTTAACACCAAAAAAACCATTTCAATTTCCTTCAATGAAAATAGTTGGTTATCATAAAGGAGGTTATTTTCATTGTATGTCATGATATGAGTCATTTAAAGATAAAAAAATAAGCTAAATCAAAGAAGTAGAATAACTTCTTCTTTAGGAATATTCATCATTTATAATTAATGTTTCATTCATACTTCTTGGGTATTAAATACAATATTCTTATCACATGTGTGTATTTAAATAGAGAAACCAATTTAGTATATAAACATTATAATAATTAAGGTTAATTCTTCAAGTAGTTGAGAAAGGGTGATTCCTAAGTCAGTGATGAGAAGTAAACAATTTCAATATTTCCATGTTTATTTATTCTAGTTGAAATTTTGTTTCGTATTAATGAAACATTAATCTCATGAGTCCATTAGATATAAGGGGACATTATTTCAGATTTTTATTGAATGTTTTCAGTGATATCTAATACTCAAATAATAGTTTAGTAATACTTGATTCATTGGAAATACATGATGAATATAAAATGTAAGACTTGTTTACCATGTTTTGGATGGATAAAACTTTTTTAATAAAAACTAAATAGTTTTTAATGATATACCCAATTTGGTTTTAGAATTTTTGGAGTTAAAGAACTTAGGTATTATTGACACACTTATGTACTTAGTTTTGGACAAATAATAATTTAGAAATAAAGGTAAATCACAAAGCTTACGAAATTTGTTCAGCTAGAGAGAATGAATTATTCCAAGGATAATCTAGTGGTAAATATACTTGATAAGATTCTTTTAAGTGTTTTAAGGAATGTAAAAGTGAAGTAATATCCATGGTCAGAAGATATGAGTATATTTTTGTACAAGTGCCAATAATATCTTGACCAAACTTACATCGATAAATATAATGTAGTAAGGATTAATTCCTAAATGCACATTTCCTCATGCACATATGAGTTACGATTCTACTATGTATGATTGATTTTGATTGTTAAACATTAAAATTGATCAATAAAATGTATCATGGTGTAATTCCTAAACACTCATTTCATTATACACATCAAATTCAAGATGTATGTAAAAGAAGTATCAATGTTGGAACTTATATGCATTGTAAACACTTCCATTATTTTTTAATACATGCATAAAAAATAATAGAGTTATACCATAACAACATTCCAACCATAATGAAAAATTGATAGCATATGAGTTGTAATATGAAATAAATCCATTGTTTCATAAGAACATGTGTTTCGATGTAAATATATTGTTAAAAAATAAACAAAATTACATTAAGAAAAACACATTATGTATCTAAATTAGTACCCTAAAGTTTATAAGGATATTATATAAATAACTATTATATAAAAGTGACAGTAATGTTACAGAACATATTTATATAGAAGGGTTCATATAACTATTTTAGATAGTGGGAGCAAGATTTTTTGGATCTAGTCAATGTCGTAGATGCATTAATAGTTGGAATAGGAACAAGTTCCACAAGATCCTCTAGATTGGTAATTTTCCAAAGAAATGTATTGTATAGGAAGTTCAAACCATGGTATTGGTTTTTTATTCACCATGGTCAATGATACATTATTCATCGAGAATAATAATCCCTACAAGTAAAACATATCTAGAAATCAGCTAATAGTTATAATATCAACTAAAATTCAATAATGGGTTCCATGTATCAAAGTACAAAGGCTTATTATTTTGAACATTGTAGTGGGTATTCAAGTGAAACTATACATGGGTAGTACAAGTTTCATACCAATAAGTCTTGATTGGTTATTCCAAGGTTCTTCCTAAGTCTATTATAATTTTACCTTTCATATGTAATTTATATGATCATTTTATTATGCATTGGATATCCAGACCACCAATCATGGAAGGAGTATATATGATGAAACCAAAAAGGGATGGTGAAACCATAGAATTATAATATGGAGTGTAGGTTATTGAAATAAAATTATGTATTGAAGTAAGAAACAAGATCATATTATAATCATTAGGAGTGAATTTGTTTCAACGTCTCTACAAGAGGTTAGTGGGAGTGCCACTGTTATCCAAATAAAATATTTTTGATAACATATGGAAAACAAATATTGGTCTTATAGTTTATTTAAGATCATAATGAAACTATCTCTCCCGATATTGACATAATGTAATAACCTAATTTCAATGGAATAGTATCTACTGAGGTGTATCTAATTGTTTCTTTTAAATAGTCAATAGTATATATACTGAAAAGGTATTGGAAAAATTAATATGGAACAATTCGAAAGATAATTTTTAACACATGACATAAATCTCTCCAAGAAGACATGTGTGGGACATAAGAGGTGATTAATGGGGTGATTTGAATTCCATAAGCTTCTATGATGGATAAATCACATATTCCATGCTATGTACATGAAATGATATTGCCAACATAAACATTAGGGTAAGAAAATATCATTTATATCCAGGAGAACTACATGAGAAGTAGTTAGAACTATACAATTGTATAAGAGAAAGTAAAAAAGGATATATATACCCGGTTTGTAAAGCGGAAGGGATACTAGTTTTATGAGGACAAAACTAGTCTTACTTAGATCAACATGATCTAATATCACAGTCATTCTAAGGTAATGGGAAGGACATGATCATTCAATCCAGTGGTAGCCATCTCTATAAATACCAAGTGCATTGAAGCTTAATTGGAAGATTAAAGAATAAATGTATAATATTCAATGATTTTTTCCATTTCTTGGAATAAAACCTAGTAAGTAAATTTTTAACATTATGATAATTTTATTAGTGGTACTATACAAGATGTAAAGTTTTGATAGTGTACAAAAAAATATACTCTGGGATATCAAGTCTTGAAAAGTATTATTCAAGGATGTAAAATTGCATATAGAGATATCAGAACATAGAGGAAATGTGGAAGAACCATGACTAAATCCATAACTTAGAAAAATTATAATATGATCATGGGAGAGCTAAAATGGTTGGTTAGAAAGTTGTCTCTAGTGCAAGTGGGAGTGTTGTAATAATGGGTTCCATCGACCCAACTTAAATAGTACATTTTGATTACCATAACATTTATAAAATGAATTATACATGATTTTCACTTACCATTATAGTGTTGATATTCTCTATCCATCATTTAAATAGTAATTTCCATAGACTAATTATCGTTTCAAAAGGTTATAACAGTTCCTAGGCTATAATGAGATCCTCAAGTTACTATGACATTAATCATAAACATATAAATTATATTCTAGATACATCATAACTAATAGACACAGTTGATTTTATACTATTAGGTGTTGGGGTCTCATAATCATTGAGACATATTCTTAAGAACTTCTCACTTGGTGATCTCTAGTAGGTGAGATCATATGACAACCTTTATCTTTATTACACATTAATTCATGATGTATTACATAAGATTACACATAATACAACCTAGATGATTGATAAGTCTAGTTTCTTTGGGTAGTTAGGTACATTACATAACAACATAAAATAGGGGGTACATATCCATTATTGAAAACATCCTTAATATGCTTATAATATTCTATCATACTTAAAGCTGTATGGGATAACCTAGGGATATAAATAAGAAAGGGTTGACCTATAAATCCCAGTAAGGGAATAAAAATGGAATAACATGAAAAAATTATTACATGTTAAAAAATAGGAAATTAAATGTTATATAAAAAGGGTGATAATCATAAACATGAACAAAGATGAATTATATAGAATGATAACATAAAAGAAACATGGGAAAGTGACAAAAACTTTAAACATGACATCATAAAAATAGGTCAAGGATAACTGTCAATACATCATAACATGGTGTAAAAATTACCATTATGGATTAGGCTTACTCCCTAATCCTATTCATGATGTCTCATGAGGCTAAAATATTGCTCGATTTGTTGCAGTTCTATATATAATTCTGATTTTATCTGCCACTTTCATATCATGTACATGCATAATTATGCCATATAGATCATTCAAAATATAGTCATATTTAATTATATTTAATTCCAAAATCAAAGAGTGTGGAATAAATAAATATAATTATCCAATCAAAATAGTACAGGTACATCTAGGTGAATAACCTTGATGAGAAATAGATATGGTATTCATAATAAAACGTTTTGGCATGGAAAAATTTTAGTGAAAGTCTGAAAGCATAGTTGAAGTACTAAAAGATTCATAAAATGGTTTGATGAGAGAGAATGGGGTATCACATCATTTGAAAAAAAAATATAGTAATATGGAAGTTTAAAATCATGTTTCAATATTATTAATTGGAAATGAAAGGTATAAAATGAGGAATATGTTTAAATAAAGAGGAGAAGGAAAGGATCATTTACCTTGAGATGGTGATTACAAAATATTGGGAGGAGATTCTTGATAGATTAGAGGAACCATGGGAGGATTCTAGAGAGGTTATGTCAGATTAATGATGTTCTCAAAGGTTTTATAGTAAAGAATAATGCGATCTTGGGAGGGTTAATATAGGAAAAGATAGGGGTGTTCATTATTATTTCCCAAACATAGGTTTTGGAATATATAATAAAGTAATCAAAACCACAAACCTTACCCTAGATTTTGACCATGGATTATTATAAAGAGGATTTTTTATTTAATTGTTTTATAAGTCAAAGTTCTTAATTTATTTAAATATTACCCTTGGTGATGTGGAAGTGAGTCATGTTTATAAAGAATTTATTTAAAATTATAAAATATAATATAGGTTTTGGAGGATTCATAAAGGATTTATAAAAATAATTAAATAACCTAAAATCACTTTAATTTAATTGGTAAACATATATTTGGTAATGGATACCTTTTATAACATTTAATAAATCATTTATTGGTCATTAGATGTCATAATACACATAGTATATTTATATCATATTTAATTTTTACCCGAAAATTCATTTGTCTCAAAAAAATATGAAAAATACACCACAAGATAATTTCAATGCAATGATTAAAAAAAATATTATTTATTTTTTCAAAATATTTGTTCTAAATATATGATTTTTTCATTTTAAACATAATCGGCATTCGTTAAGAAATGTTATGTTTTTTAACAATAACAGTTTTTGAACCCATATTAAAATTAAATTTCACTTAATTAAAATTATATGATCATTTATATTTAATATTAATTATTTAATAATCATATTTTATTAAAATTTTATTTATTTTAAAAATAAATTAATCCATCAAAATAAATTTCTTAATTGAAATTGAATATCACCCAAAAATAAGGTTTGTGTTTTATTGTATCAAAATAAAAAAAACTATAAAGTAACATTAAGAAGAAAATATATTCATTATTATATTCAATATACATATTTATATTATTAGGGTCTTGATACATATCCCTTTATTGAATCATCAAATTTCTTAAGGGTAAGGTGCATGATGATGATATTTTCAGAGGGTGGTTTTGGGTACAGGGTTTGGGCCGTGATCTAGATGATCTTGAAATTATCCCATAAAGAGTTATGATTGTTATTTAGTTGTTGGATATATGATTGGTATTAGTCAAGGGAAAAGTCAAGTTATGTTATCTCCCTCGTAATCTTTGATAAATGGGCTTTATAGGTTACATTCTTATGGGTTGAGGTCATCACTTCCTTTATCTATTTCAATTGGATTTATCAAAAGCCTATATTTATACTGATCATATGATCATTGTTCAATGTCTATATTATCAATGGTTATGATGATCAATGGTATTTTAAATCCTATAGGATATAACAAAACCAAAAAAGTGAACATGTTTTCTATAACCATAATACATAATAGGGAATATAGTCCAACTATAAAGAGAGTTTTATTTATAAAAGTTCGGGTCATTGAAAATCATGAGGAAATAACAACTAATAGAAACACCATATGTTTCATGTGTCATTGGTTTCTCCTATCTAAAAACATGTGCATTGGTCTCCTAACTTGAGATCATTATCAATGTGTTTCATTTGATCACATGCTTTTATACAAGGAAAAAACCATTACATTGAATTCATGGAAAGGCATCTTGTGTTGGGTGCATCATTAGTGGTATGGAATTGGTTGAATGATTAAGATAAAATTTGTTACTTCTGAATTGAGGAATAAATATCTTTGGCCTAGCTGATCAGGATGTTAGTACCTTCATTAAATTCATGGTCATGGTAGTTTAAGGAAATTTTTCCCATTTAGACCAAAAAACAATAAATAAATAATGGATGATGACACAAGTTATGCATCCTTCTTTATGAGATATCGTATGACAAAGAGATTATATTACACAGTACATATTTATAGGAAAGGATGAGGTTTATATTACTATTCCTTATCTCTGTAGAGGTCTTGGAGGATTTATATACTCCACTCTTGGTTTGTGAATACTATTCACTACTATCTAGATAAGGGACTAGGGGGTAACACGCAATAGTGCATTCAAGATTCTTCTCTATTCTGTTGAATTGCTATATAGGACATGGTGGGCCCCACCATGGGGTCTGAGAGTTTTCCAAGTTCTCTCGATCATAAAAGAAATAAATATTTTTATTATTTTTTTTAAAGTTTAAAATAATTAAGTTTAATTTATTTATTAAAATTATTTACAAGTGTTTCAGTAAATACATGGAATAATATTATACGAATGAATATTATTTTAATATTCAATGTTCGTTTAATATTATTGGGAATTATGATTGAATTGAATGACTTGAGTTTATCATCTAATATATTTAATATATATTACAAGTATGTTATCAAATATAAATAATATTTATGACGAAATTAGTTTGTCGTGATTATTTATTTATTACCTATTTAGTGGATGTTAAATATATGGGGGTCGGGGGACCCCATCTGGGTATTTCTATCATCCACTATATAAGTCTACAAGATCTCATTTCTATTTTGAGATTAATTTCAATGGTCTGAGAACTCATCTCTGCCCACATATATTAAAAAGATAAAGTCTCTATCAAAGTGAGTAATCTAAGAATGCCTTTATAGATTAAAGGCATAGGATTGAGGTGAATTTCATGACGTCAAAGGAATCATTGAAGCTCTCCTATAGAACCCGTAATTAAATGATCAGTGTATACATAAATTCTTGAAGAATGTTTGGATGATCTAGATGGGTTTGAATTTGTATCCTTCATGCAATGGTCACTGGTGATGACTTGTAGTTGAACATGTGTCAAATCAAATGAGGTAACCATTAATTTTATTTATATGCATTGAAATATTCATGTGAGATCATTGGACCTCTATCAGGGATTGGATCACATGATATGATGAAGTTACATCGCTCTATTGATGAAAATTTTAAAATCCCTAGTCCATCGACTTTCGATGTGTGACCTAGTAACATTAGGTTATTCACCCATGACTTGATGAAAACTTATTCATACATAGTTTTGAAACCATGGAAAAGTATCATGGTAATATAATTGAGATACTCTATCACATGACTCCCAAAATATCATTTGGACACATGACTCTTCACTGGTCTCATGATTCCCATGTGCGACCTTAAAAAAGATGGTTTGATCATAAAAGATATGTCATACAAGTCAGTTTGGTCATTCCAAGACATCCCGGATAATTCATCTCAATCACATGAAGATAAATTGGATAATTCAGTTTGATCATTTTAAGTCATCCTGAACAAGTCAGTAAGATCATGAAAATGCCCTTGGACATGTCATCCTTGATCACATGAAAGGCCCTAGAAATTTCTAATTTGATTATGCAAAGAACCTTGGACATATCATCCTTGATCATGTGAAAGGCCCCAGACATGTATGTTTTAATCATGTGAAGCACCTTCAACATGTCATCATTTTGATACGGCTTCCCATTTACATGTTGAATTTGATCACAAAAAGAACCCCAAGAGATATCAACATTATCATGAAGACACCCAGGACATGTCAAGAAGACACTTAGAATGTGTCTGGTAGACACCCTAGAAATTTTAGGAAGAAACCCTAGGACATGTCAACTTCATCTAGACGACACACTTGGTCATACACCATGTAAACCCTCATCCAAGAACCTTTTGTTGATTACCCATTTACAAGGGGAGTTCCCTTAATGGGTTAGGTTTATTCACTCATGAAACCCTATTCATGTCATACTCTCGGACAGGATTTCATATCATACCCAACATATTCGATAGACCTTTCATGGTCATAAATTCTATTTATCCATCATAGGATAAAAGAATAAATAAGTAACATGGGAAACTATCCTAGTATAAGTCCCTAAATTTTCTAAACCTAGGGGATAATAATAATTTCTCTAAGTGTAATCAATCATTTTAACCCATCATAAGGTTAAGAATTAATGTAAATACAAGAACTCAGATTCCTATCTAAACAGGATATGTAGGATGCCTTCCTATGGCCTAGGCTCCAATGGGCATCCACCCAGGTATAAGTCCCTCTATATTCCAACTATCTTGGCTATTAGAACCCAAATCCTCCTACAATTATATCATACGTCCTCATCCATAAGTGGATGGTAGGTGGGTTTATATGTAGACATCCGCTTCAGTGTAAGCCCCAACCATTCCCTCAAGTACCTTAAACCCATTACTGGGTTAGGGAAGAACTGAACTACAAGGACTTCGATTCCTATTATAAATAAGATATGTAGGACTACTTCTCAAGTCATAATATCCATACCATATTCTCTATGAAATTGGTAATCATACCACTCTAATGGAAAAAATAATGTGTAATCCCCATACCAATTTTCTCTCATGTGATACGTCTTGTCTTCCACTATCTCTTTTTTCTCGCACTGAGCATGACTCACGTATGCTTAGAGATTAGTGATGATTATACCAATATCATGATGATGATACCCCCAATTTGGTATTTTCATTGGGTTGTAAAATTGATAATATATCATCTTCACTCAATGTTTTATACTCCTGATGAGGTAGTTTAGGATAGTCTTAAATGAAAAAGTCCCACTTAAGGCCTCTATTGTCATATCTTTTATGATGCAGATGACCGTAACATGAACTACGTGGACTATGATTCCTATCCTAATAGGATACATAGGGTGCCTCTTCAGGGATCAGGCCCTGTATTTACATCCTTATCTCATGAAGTTAAACTTTATGGTATAGTCCTATCATACAACCACAAACTATGTCAAACAAATTATGTGGTTTTTTATTCCTGTTTTCACAAGATATGTAGGACACCTCGTAGAGGTTCAATCCCATATTAAAGAAACCAACCACCTACCTAGATGATGAAAAATTCCATAATTCCCATACATGGATCTAAAATAAAGCATCATAAATGAAGAGGAGAATAATAGAGAACCTATGAAACATATATTTGTTCCCATCAACACATGGTCTGGATCAAGTCATTTTCATAATGGAATCCAGTCCCATATCAGATATTGGGAATTATTTCATAAACATATAATAAATATATAATATATTCCAAAAAAAGGCAATTTTACCCCCAAAAGGTTGTGATAATTCTGAACTCCCATCCTCTCAACCAATGTGAGTTCCTAAGTGTCATTAGGTTTGAAACCCCAATTGATCACCTAACTTTGGAAAGTAGGTTTGTTCCTTTTCATGGATGTGGGAACTGATGGGAGAATTCATTATAAAAAAATGTTAAACCGGACACAAATGATTGTGCAACCACCCTCAATCACCCACAACCGATCATTGGGTGAAACCATCCATATAATTCAAGAAATAGTGTCAAAGGATAATAAATGGAAGATGATAATTCTAATATGTGATAATTGTATAAACATACACCCAATCACTTTCTTAATGGGAATAGGAGTCTGATTCAAGTGTAGAGAAAGGGTTTATAGGTCTCATGAATGTAAGGGATAGAATGAAACCAATATTATCTAGTGATTTAGTTGTAAAGTGATGGAGAATTATTTAAACTAATGTCCCAAGAATCAATGGAACCTCCCGTAGAATTGACCAAGTGGATAAGGCCAAACTTAAAAATTTACTACAGTTGTGGTCAAGTTCCTAAAGATGTGGCGGTAGTTTCTTGGATTATAACCTCAAATTTAGATAATACTTTATTTTATTTTTGATCTTCATAATATTTTATATCTTTTATGTTTGCCAATAAAATTATATATTTCCCTAGAACCCTAATAAGGGGGTTTTTAACCAATAATCATAGTGTAAAACTTATTATAGTAAGGATATATTGGATAGTTCCCATTATGACACATAAACATGCCCTATTTTCAAACTTGATTATTATACCTATGGTTTACTTTGATTTAATCCTTGGTATATATTATTGCTAAAATTATAATGTAAAATTTTATTAATAAGAGAAGAAGATTATAATTTTGGATGGATATGTGGAATATATTATCTTTAGAGGGGAGACTATATCATTTGAACCATATCTATATCCACCTTCAATAGCTCTCTTTAATGAAATTATTAGAGAAGAATAGAAAATGAAAACTATGAATGGGTATGGTATCCTTAGAATAGATGATGTACCCATTTTGTAGGAATACATTATTGTGTTTCCTAAAAATAATACCATGACATATTATCGATCAAAAAGTTTAATTTTTTGTTAATCTCATCCCTAAAGAAAAAAAATATAAGACTCTCCATAGGATAACCAAAATATAATTAGTTGAACGAAAAAAAATAACCAAAGGATTTATGTAATAAGGTATTTATATGCCCTAGTGTTTCACCATGGGGAACCCACAAGTTTTTTGTTAAGAAGAGATATGGTTCTATAAGGTTGTGCATTGATTATAGGGAAATGAATGTCATTACTATAAAGAACAAGTATCCTCTTCCACGCATTGATGAATTATTTGATCAAATTAAAGAATCTCAATATTTTTAAAAGATTGATATTCATTTTGGGAATCATCAACTATGAGTAAATAAATAAGATAATCTAAAGACATCATTTCATATGAGGTTTGGAAATTATGAATTTATGATAATGTTCTTTGGATTGACTAATAAACCCTATTCTTTTATGGATCTGATGAATATAGTATTTTATTATTATCTTGATAATTTTTTTATGGTATTTATTGAGGATATCCTAATATAATCTAAAATTCATAATAAGCATAAGATTCATTTGAGAATCATTCTTAATAATCTTAGAGAAAAAATATTCATATGAAAAAAAAAATGTAAATTCTAAATTTTGGATGTTTATATTCTTGTACACATTGACTCTAAGTATATAATATCATTAAATCCTTTAAATTATAAGGTATTGATAGAATAGAAAATTCCAACAAATATAACTAAGGTACATATTTTCCTAGGATTTTCAAGTTATTATTAGTATTTGTTTCAAAAAAAAATATCGATTAGCTAACATGTTGGATAAATTGAAATATATAAATGGGTTAAGTTCATATGGTTAGAATAATGTAAATAAATATTTTAATAATTGAAAATAAGATTGGTCAATACTCCAATATTTACTTTACCATCAAGAAGGGGTGGATTGGTGATATATAGTTATGCATCAAAGACGGACTTGGATATGTTCGTATACAAGATGATAGATTTTTTGCATATACATCAAGGTAGTTAAAGATTTATGAATAGATTTATCCAAACCATGAAAATGAGTTGGTATAAATAATATTTTCATTGAAGATATGATGACATTTCCTTTATGATGAAATTTTGAAATATATACAGATCAAAAAAAATTGAAATTCATATTCTCAAAGAAAGAGCTCATCATAAGGAAAAGGTGATAGATATAACTAATCAAGGATTATGATTGATCAATACACTACCATTATAGGAAGTAAAATAAAGTGTTTGATGTATTAAGTATGAAACATCATGTGGTTTTACATAAAATTATTATTGAAAATGATCTTATATTCATTTATTTAGTAAGCATGGATGTGGGAATAATTAATGAAGGAGAAACATCCCATTTATTCTAAATGATTTAAAATACATTCTTATTGGTTAAAATTAATAGTTTTAGCTTGAAGATATGAATATTTTTAAAAAAATTAAATCTATGAATGATGGAAAGTTGGTAGAGTTCATTTATGAATATGGTTGACCTAAACCATCTTAGAGGTCAGTCAAAGTTTAAAATTTATATTCCTACTAACTACTGTAGATGTGGAAAGCAAGGTCGAACCCACAGATAAGGTAAATTTGGCCACTAGTCTTCTAAAAACTTGGTAAACTCCACTGTTGTCAACAGTGGAGTGATTTTTCAATTTTTTTCATATTTTGCATTTTTTTATTTTTATAAGTAGTAGAGTGACAAAACATTGGAAAACATGTTTAAAATAAAAACTAAATTGAATCCATAGACAGTTGAAAATAATGTAGAACAGAGATATAGAATACTGATAAAAATAACAATCTATTAAAACGGTCTGGGAGTAATCTCCATTCTACTGGATTTAAATGTGTTTCAATTCACTTATAGGTTGTTGCAGAATACCACTGTAAAGAGTATGACTCACCTCCCTCACCAGGAGTTAAGTCACACAAGCCAACCAATTTAGAGTTCACCACTCCAAAATTAATCGGCTGGGAACTATTTGAAAATTAACAGTAAGACAAACTCTCTTTAAGTCTTGAAGTCTTTTGAATCTATTATCTTTCAAAAAGTGTTTCCACAATCAATCTCACCAACTAACTGTGAAATTTTGAAATTAAACTTTGGTGGAACAATGCAAATTGAATGAGTTCAGTATCGATCTCTTCGATCAATACTGAATACATTAAAATGATAAAGTGAAATGAGAATTTATTAATAACCAGTGGAACTTCAATATATCCCTGAACTAGAAACTTAGAGAGACATCATCTCGAATATATATACTAAAATAATTCAATTACAAAGGAAAAGAATTAAAAGAAAATAGTGGAAGTAAACTCCCTCCTCTAGCATGAACTGTTGTTACTCCTGGCCTCATCCAGCTTCAAGAAGTGGTTCCAGAGTTGTCCTCTGGTCTCCTCTCCTCGGCACTGGCTCTCGAGATGTGTTGAATTAATGCCTATCTAATGAATTCCCCTAAAATACTGCTAATTCCTATGCTTTAAGTACCCACTATCTTCTACTTCTCTTCACCGAACATCTTCCACCGCCTTTGAAAACCCTTCACAAATGCACCGCACAACGTGCGTTTTTTAACGACTGGCACGTCGCGCTAGTTTTTCCCTCGTAACTAACTTTGGATGAGTTAGTTGAATGTACGTAGACGTATAGTTATCTCTTGAATAAACCTGCACATGTTAAAAAAAATAATTAAAACATGAAGAAATTTAATTGATATTTTATAGTTATTTTTTAAAAGTTTACTAATGCTATAATATTTATTAAAATCAAACTAAAGTAAATTAATAAATAATTAAAATGATAACTGTTATTACATATTAATTAAGTATTATTATTATAGTTATAGATTTTTTATTTGGACTTTAATTAAATGAAATTATTATGTTTTTAATTTATTATTATTCATTAATTTATTCTATTAATATAAGTATTACTAATAATTAGTTAACATAACATAATTAAATCCTTAAATTAGACTAAAAACGATTACAATCTTTTATAAAAAGTTAAATTAAATTACAAGTTAGTTTAATTAGTTAATTTAATTCATTTAATATTCATGTTTAATTAATTATTAATCATTAATTTATAGATATTTTTATTATTATATTTTTTTATTTGTTTTTTTTTTGTTATAATTTTTTTTAATTAAGCTTATCTCCCCCCCCCCTTCGATGCTAGAGGGGAGGGTTTCTGTCCAGATTATTCTATGTAAAACAAGTCTGCATCTCAAGTTCCTATAGTCATAATGGCTCAAGAACCGACTTCATCTCCTCCTCCTCATGCAACATCAGCAGACCACATAGGTGTGGCGTGACTCCAAATCTCAGTGGATTTGGGTTCTCAATGTGGTGCAGCGTCTTTCATACTCTACCCCATGGCGACTTGGAAACTTTAGCAGCGACAAGCTCCCATTACAGGCGACATCCTCCTAGAACCTTGGTTTCTCCTCCTTCAAACCAACCTTGGCCAGATGAATCCATCCCAGTGATAAATCGGCAGGTGGAGCACCTCTACTTCAACTGATGGTGATTCGGTTTTGTTTCGAGATCTGGTGAAAAGTTACAGTTTGGAGTTGAACGGGTTCTTGAAATTGATAATGGACTTTATTTTATAAAAATGTTAATTAGATTGTTTTTGTGGTGGAATATGATGGTGTAAATGGGTAAATCACCAGGAGTGGTGTTTGTGAGACCGTGAAGGAGAGAAAGGGGAAAAAACACCCGGTGTTACCATAAGACTGTGAAAAGTGGGAAGGGGCAGGGTGCGAAATCTAACAGTGAGAGAGAGGGATGCAACGATGAGGTAGAGGAATTTTGAACTGTCGGTAAGTAGGAATGGTGGTCTACCGATGGGGTGGTTACCAAAAAAATAAAAGAAAAGGGTCACCGTTGCACACAGAGAAAGCCTCTCTCTTAGTGAAAAAAAGTCACTAGAAGGATGGGTAACTATGGGTCAGGGTTCACTGTTAGAAATATAAATTAAGGTTACTAGTAGGCTTAAAAATAAGGTTACTGATATACTTGAATGAAAACTACTGGTAAGCTACATAATTTCATCGTTACACAAACGTTCGATAATAGCAATCATGAGGTTACTGATAAAAATAAAAATTAAGGTTAGCGGTGCAGCGAAAATAAAAAGGGTCTCTAATAGTTTAACTAAAATAGACAGGTCACCGCTAGTATAAAATAAATAACTAATGGTAACCTTAAAAAAATGAACTTAAAATTAAAAATTAAAGTTAACTAAATAAAAACATTGAAAATAATTAATTAAAAGAGAGCTAAACACCATAAATTTAAAAAATGATATTTATAAACCTTTAAAACATTAAAATTATTAATTTACAACACTTAAATTAATAAACTGGATAACTGATAAACTAAAATGATAAAATAATTAAATTAAAATTACTATATAAATTAATTACAGGGTAACAACGAATAAAAATAAAGAGAATTAGTGACCCAATATGTAACTTATAGCTCTTGTCTGCCTCACCGGTAGTCTGAAATCAATAAAAATTTAATAAATAATAAAACTGCATACATAAGATTAAATAATTAATGTTTTAAAACTCTAAATTAATAAATTAGATAACTAATTGAAAACATAATATTTAAAGCGAACTACTTTATTTAATTAAAACTAAAATTATTTACTTAATTAATTAGCAGGATGATTAGAAAAGTTAATAAATAAAGTTAAAATATTTTAATGAGTCCAAATTAAATAATAAAATATTATAATAAAGTCTATGTTGTTTAAAACACAAAAAATGATGTTAAATGATTATTTATTATTAATGTCAAATTATTAAATAGTGAGCATATTGGAATTAACACAACTAATAAACAAAAAATAAATTTAGATAAAATAATTAAGATTAAAATTACTAATTAAAAGAATAATAATACATAATTAATTATAAAAACTGATTAATTAACAAAATTAATAATAAAAATAAAAAAGTACAATTATTTAGTATAAAGTGGTTAAATAATTAATTAAATCATTAAAAATTAAGTAAAAAGATGTGGCAAAACTATGTAAAAATAGAGCCACATCAAATTCTCCCACACTTAAGCATTATTTTTCCTCAAACAATCTCATGTTTTGTTATCAATGAAAAAAATATTGTAAATTTTATGATTTTTTTCAAAATGTAACATGTCCAGCATTCTCAAAATAGAGGACTAAAACATTTAAACAGTCTTGTTGAAAATTTTTCAAATTATTTCTTGCCTAGAACAAATAATCAAAGAGTAATATAGAAAGCTATGAATCATCAATAAATGATGATATCATTCCTCATACGTGATACAACTTAATGACTCATTTCAATCCAAGCTGATGTTCTAAGTCCAAGAATGACAAGGGGTAAAATATCAATGGAATTAAGAACTTAACCAAGGAACTTTGTACTTTGACAGAATCCTAGGTTCCAAAAATAATTAATTATTTTTTGAATCACCTTATTGATATAGCCTAAATGATTTCCATAAAAACCAATTGACCCCTTATTCATCTAGAATTCATCATTCCCGTCACATTAATGAGCTCATTTTTTACCCTAGACACTTTATTTATTTTCCCCAATCCATGTTTCATGTGCTAAGCATTGTGCAATGCACTTATTCAAGATGAACAGAGGGCTTAAAGTTAACAGAAACGCACTCAGCATATAGGGTCTCAGAGACTCACCATTAGATCCCAGATGCCCAAATTACTCCAGTTTCAAAAGATTTATATAGAAACCATTTAAATTTTCTCAATAAATCAATTACTTTTAATAATTAAAAGATAAATGAGGCCCCTAGAATCAAAATCAAACTTCCAGTTACAAGGGTTATGATCATAACTTCATTAAAAGGGTACCCATATCACTTTCAGAAATAGACTCTAAATCAAGATATACATTCAATCACTAAGTAAAACCACTCAGAAATCATCCATTATCATTAATTTCAGACACAAAACAAATCTTAACTACCAGCAAGGAACTTGTCTCCAATGTTGACTTCTAAAGTGGAGAATAAAAATTAAACATTTAAATTTCAAAACGGATTTTCAATTAAGTAGATTTATAACATGTATAAAGGGTTTAAATAAAGTTCAAGAATATTGTTTTCCACAATAAATTACTCAAAAGCAAGTTAATTAGAAAATACATGCATTAACATTTAATCCAATGACAAATATTTTCCATTAAAGGTCAAACAAGGAATGCAAATTATGGGTGCAGAGTGGATTGACTGTAAGGAAATTAAGAAAATATGATTCAATTAGATGTTTAATGACACATAAGGCAAGAATTACTAACACCCCTTAGCAAATCACATTCAAAAAAAAATACAAAACAACTAGAAAACATGTAATCCCCCACACTTAATTTCAAGTCGTGAGAAGATTTCAATATTACGATGAAATTCAAATTTTCAACCAGAGGCACATGTAGATTTTTTAATAAAAACAGACTTTGGTAGTGGCAAAAAACATGCAACAGAATTTTTTAGTACACATGAAGTAGAATTTTGTAATAGAAGCAGAATTTGTATTAGAAAAAAAAGAGCATAAATAAATGCAAAAAGTTAAAATACGTCTCTGACTAAGTTCTTGTCCAAAAATTATCATGAGAATTACACTCCATTATTGAAACAAGTAGTTGCATCCTGAAACAGAACCAGGAAATAAAGAACACGCAGTAATAGGTATTTCACAAAAATAGAGCATAGAAGAAGCATTTTATTTAAGGTTAAAAAGATACAACATAAAGACAAAAAGAAACATGGGTTTCCTCCCTTTCAATGATAGATTTAAAGTCTTCATCCAGACTTTATTCAAGAATAGTTTACAAGCACAGTGAACGCAGCCAAGCCCTTCAGTTGTCCCTCAAAATAAAGTCTCACTCTCTTCTCATTGACTAACATGGGTTTATTCTCTTAAACTACAATTTCAATAGATCCATTCGTCAAAACTCTCACTATAGTAAAAGGTACATACCACATGGACTTCTGCTTACTAGGAACGAGTTTAAGACTAGAGTTAAAGAGGAGGACCTTCTATCTAGGTTTGAAATTTTTATTTTGAATAATTGAATCCTGGAAAATTTTAGTCCTCTATTTACAAATCCTTGAATTATCATAACTCTCTCTCATAATCTCATCAAGTTCACTCATCTCAAGTAATCTCCTCTCACCAGCACTCTTAAAATCAAATTTTAGATCCTTAACTGCCCAATAAGACTTATGTTGCAACTCTATAGGTAAATGACAGCATTTCCCAAACAACAGCCTGTAAGGAGACATATATATTGGAGTCTTGAAAGCAGTTCTATATGCCCATAAAGCTTCATCCAATTTAAGAGACCTGTATTTCCTAGAGTTTGATATAGTTTTATCAAGTATTTGTTTCAGTTCCCTATTTGAAATTTCGACCTGTCCACTAGACTGTGGATGATAATGAGTACCAGTTTTATGAACACAAGCATATTTTCCATAAAATATTTAAATTTATAGTTCTTAAAATGTGTTCTATTATTAATGATAAAATCTCTTGGGACTCCAAATCTTGTAAAGATATTCCTTTTCACAAATTTTATTATAGAATTGGCTTGATTGATGGGTATTGAAATTGCCTCAACCCATTTCGAAACATAGTCAATAGCAACAAGAATAAACTCATTCCCATGAGATGATGGAAATGGACCCATGAAATCTAAACCCCAAAAATCATAAATTTAAACTTATATAATTCCTTTTTTGGGTAACTCTTGCTTCCCACCGACGTTTCCCCGCCTCTAACATCTATCACAATCAACTAAAAATCTCCTAGCATCCCTAAAAAGAATAGGGAAATAAGAACCAGATTGTAAGACTTTTTGAGCGGTTCATTCACCACCATGGTGACCTCCCCAAGGTAAAGAATGAAAAATTTCTATGATAGGAAGCATATCTTCCTCAGGTACACACTTCCTAAGAATGCCATCATCATGCCTTCTAAATAGTAAGGGATTGTCCCAAAAATAGTATTTAAACTCAGAAATGAATTTCTTTCTTTGGTTATTGGACAGATTTTTGGGAAAGACACCAACTGCCAGGAAGTTGGAAAAATCTGCAAACCAAACAGATTTCCTGATAGAAACAGTAAGAAACTTTTCATCAGGAAAGGAAGTGTTAATCTCCCTATAATTTTCAGACTCATATTGAGTAAGAGTAAGCCTAGAAAGGTGGTCTATAACTAAATTTTCAGCTCCCTACTTATCCTTAATTTCTAAATCAAACTCTTTTAGCAAAAAAAATCGATCTAATCAGCTTGGGTTTAGTTTCTTTCTTAGACAGCAAATACTTTAAAGAAGAATGATCAGTTAAAATGAGAACTTTTGAACCTAACAAATACTATCTAAACATCTCTAGAGAAAACACAACAGATAACAATTATTTTTTAGTGGTGGTATAATTCTTTTGGGAATCATCTAACAGTCTACTAGCATAATACACTACATGTAACTTCCTATCTTTCCTCTTCCTAAGGACAGCACCTATAGCCATATCACTAGCATCACACATAAGATCGAAAGGTAGTTTCCAATCAGGTGTTATGATGATAGGTGATGTAGTGACTTTCTCTTTAAGCAAATTAAATGATTTCAAACAGTTTTCATCCAAATTGAAAGGATCACCCTTGACCAGCAAGGAACATAAGGGATTAGTTATTTTGGAAAAATTGTTTATGAATCTCAGGTAGAAACCGACATGCCCTAGGAAACTTCTAACACCCTTGAAATTTACAGGAGGTGGAAATTTTTGAATAACATCAATATTAGAAGTATCAAATTCTAGACCTCTATTTGAAACATTATGACCAAGAACAATACCTCTGTTACCATTAATTGAAATTTCTCCCAATTAAAAACAAGGTTGGTTTCAATGCATCTCTCTAATAATAACTCAAGATTTCCAAGACAAGTGTCAAAAGTACTACCCATAATAGAGAAATAAACCATGAAAACCTCAATTATTCTTTCAATCATATCCAAAAACATAGCCATCATAAACCTTTGAAAGGTGGCTGGAGCTCCAAACAACCCAAAGGGAATCCACCTGTAGGAAAATGTTTCAAAGGGGCATGTGAAAGTATTCTTTTCCTGATCCTCTAGAGCAAAAGGAATCTGGTTGTAAATAGAATACACATACAGAAAACAGACAAATTCATTTCCAGCAAGCCTCTCAAGCATTTGATCCATGAAGGGCATTGGAAAATGGTCCTTCCTAGTGGATGAATTAAGCTTCCTATAATCTATGCAGACTCTCCATTTTGTGGCTTTTCTAACTTGGATTTCTTCATTTTTTTCATTTTTAACTACAGTGAAACCACCCTTCTTGGGGAAAACCTGGACAGGGCTGACCCAAGCACTATCAAAAATGGGATATATCATTCCAGTGTCCATAAATTTAATCACTTCCTCTCTCATGACTCCTTTAATATTATAATTTATTCTTCTTTAACATTCTACCCTAGGATTATGGTCAGGTTCCATAGGTATTTTATGCATAAAAAATGAGGGATGAATACCCTTGATATCAGCTATTGTCCACCCTATGGAAAATTTAAACTTTTTCAAAACATTCAACATTATTTATTTTTGGTTTTAATTTACTTCAAGAGAAATTATTACAGGAAAAGTGGAGTTCCCACCCAGAAATTAATATGTAAGATGATGAGGAATTGGTTTTAGCTCAATAACAGGTGGTTATACACTATAATGAATACTCTTATGCATGGGAGGTCCAAGATCTTCAACATACCTCTTGTAAAGAGTATTGAAGGATTAAAGATTTTCAATTTCATGCTCAGATTCCAAAGTAACAGTGACATTGTCCAAAGTGGGAAGTACACTGTCCAGACTTTCCATATCAGATTTCAACAAGTTAATCAGAGTAGAATCATCTAGTTGTATTATAAGTTCTCCCTCAATATCATAAAAGTGTTTAGAAAATTTTTTGTTAATAGAAACAACCTCAAATTCACTCCAAAAGATCATAAGTTCAGAAACAGAGGACCCTTCTACAGCAGAAACTGGATAGATTTCCAGTTCTAGAAAATCTTCCAGATTTGGTGTTTGAGAAAAAGTTTCAATTTCTAAAGAAGATTGAACAGGATTTTTAGCTTCAAAAATATTTTCTTCAACAGAGAATTGATTTTCAAATTTTTCAGAGTTTCCAATTGATTTCTCATCTTCTATGGACTCTACCATTGAGGAGTTTTCAGAAAAAATTTGTCCTTTAACACTTTTAAACACATTAAACTCTTCTTTTTGTTCTCCAATTTTAAAGATTAATTGACCCTTAGAAACATCAATAACATCATCACATGTGGCCAAGAAGGGTCTACCCAAGAAGATGGGAACATCTTGATAACACTCCATATCCAAGACTAGAAAGTCAGCAGGTAGAAACAGTTTCCCAACCCCAACTATCATATCATTTACCCTACCCACAGGATATGTGAAAGATCTATCAGCTAACTGTAGTATGACTATGTTGGGTTGAAGGTCACCCAACCTCAACTATTGAAATAGTGATTATGGGATCAGATTAATTCTAGCACCTAAATCACACAAACAGTTCAGCTAATCAGAGTTTCCTAGTGTTCAAGGTATGACAAAACTACCTGGGTCTTTCAGTTTAGGTGGGATTTTCTTTTCAAGTACAGCACTACACTCTTCAGTGAGGCTGTAAGTAGAAAATTATTCTAGAGTTTTTTTTGTTTTAGACAATTTTCATAAGATATTTCAAGTAATATTGTATTTTAATTAAGGATTGTATGAATGGAATGTTCCCATGGAGTTTAGAAAGGAGACCAAGGAACTAAATAAGTTCATCCTTGGTGTTACTTTGAGGTTTCAACTTCTCAGGGAAAGGGATGGGTGGGGAAAGAATTTTAAGGAAATTAGGTATATCCCTCACCTCTTCCTCAAATTTTTCTTTTCCTTTATTCATTTGATTTTTATATGAAGCTTCATCTTGAGTTTCAGGTGATAATTTCAGATTTAGATCATTTTAAAGACTTTTTTTATGAATTTCTAGCATGCGTGCAAAGCAGATTTTTATTTTTAGATTGAAGAAGATATTCATTTTACGAATTTTAAAGGTCTTTTTCAGTTAAATTTTGAGTAATAAGCCCAATTCTAGTTAAAAAATCCATGTAATTCTCTCTAGGGTTAAGTTTAGTGGTATTAGAAAGTCTACCTTTATCCCTAGATGAAAAATCTCTAGCAAGTTGACCTAACCGTGTTTCCATGTTTTGCATTATCACATCAGTTTGAATTTTTCCAGACTCATATTGATTTTGATGTTTGGATAGTTGATTCAGGTATCTTTATTCTTGAGAGTTGATTTTATTCAAGATTAAATCAAGATTAGAAGACATGTGACTATCATTTTTTCCTTTTTCATTTTAAGACTCTCCCCTTTGTTGATTATGAAAATTTGGTCTTGGTTGATTAGAGTAATTAGGGGTAGGGGATTGTTTGATTAAGCCTTGATCTTTCCAGGACATATTTGGATGGTTCCTATAGCCTTGGTTTTAATTATTTGAAAATGGATCTTCTTTAGGAAGCATCCTAGGACTATAGATAACAAAGTTCGAGTTTTCTTTTTGTTGGGATGGAATATCAAAGTTAGGAAAAAAGTTCATTGTATGCCCAAACATACCACACTGGACACACAGTTTTCTTAAAGATTGGTTGGTATTTTGACAACCGAGTTGGTTAACAGTTTGTTTAGAATTATGGATCATTAAGGATTAAAGTTGGTTGGTGATTTCAGCCAGTTGAGCTTGAGTTTCATTCATTGAACCAGTGTTTGAATTAATATTTCTATTGACTCTTTTCCTTATTGAATTTTTATGTTTTGAATTCAGTGCAAGGTTATTAAAAATTTGTTTGTGTTCTTCATCTGTTTTATCATTGTAATTACCCTCAGCATCCTGATCAACTAGATTCTGTCCAGAGGATTATATCCCTTCATAGAAAGTATCCATAAGAAGGTGATATGTGAGTTGATGATGGGGACACTGCCTAAGAATATCCCTAAATCTATCCCAAGCTTCATGAAAATCTTCTCCATCCATTTGATAAAAACTAGTTATCTTTGTTCTATGTTCACCTTTAAGTCTTTGAGGATAAAACTTCATAATGAAAGAGTTATACACTTGATCCCAGTTTTCAAAAATGTTCTCATCTAGACTCAAGAACCAATTTCAAGCATTGACATTAAGGAAAAATGGAAATACTCTCATTCTAAGTTCATTTTCTGTGAGTCCTAGAAGAGGTAACTATTTCACAATTCTATAGAAGTCTCTAATTAAGGAAATATAATCCTTATTAGAGAGTCCATTAAAAGTAGGCAACAGAGAAATGTGTGATTGTTTAAGTTCATAATTTCTGGCCCTAGGACTAAGTCTGATGGATGATGAATTGCTTGAAACTTGAGAAATTTTGAACTCCCTCATCCTAGGACTTTCATTTTCATCTAATAATTTTGGTTTATTTTGATAGTTGTTAGGTGTTGGAACTCTATTATCTAAGTTTTCCATTTTAGTTTTGTTCTTCTTTCTTAGAGTAGTGAGATGTTTATCTAATTCAAGGTTCAGAGGCTATAATCTAGCACCAGAAGTTCTTGTGCTCAGGAAAACATAGTAGATAGTACTCAGTAGTTACAATTTTGTAAGAATTGAAACAGATTCTTTTTTTCAAAAAATTCCAATTTTTTTTCAATTTTTTTTAGATTTTTATATATATTTTTTTAAGTGTTTTTTAGAGTAATGGGTCATGCCTTCCCGGGAAATGGTGCCAAAAACTTCACCTAAACTATCATTGAAGTCGGTTAAAGTTTAAAATTTATATTCCTACTAACTACTGTATATGTGGCAAGCAGGGTTGAACCCACACGGAAGGTAAATTTGGACACTAGTCTTCTAAAAACTTGGTAAACTCTATTGTTGTCAGCAGCAGAGTGATTTATCTATTTTTTTACTTTTTTTATTATTTATATTTTTTTTCTTTTTATAAGAATTAGAGTGATAGAACATTGAAAAACATGTTTAAAAATCAAACTAAATTGAAGCTAGAGACACTTGAAAACAATGGAGAACAGACATATAGAACACTGAAAAAAAAACAATATATTAAATCACCCGGGGAGTAATCTCCATTCTACTGGTTTTAAAGGTATTTCAATTCACTTATAGGTTGTTGCAGTGTACAGCTATAAATAGTATGACTCACCTCCCTCTCCAGGATTTAAGTCACACAAGACAACCAATTTTAGAGTTCTCCACTCCAAAATTAATCAACTGTGAACTATTTGAAAATTAACAGCAAGACAAACTCTCCATAAGTATTGAGGTCTTTGGAATCTATTATCTTTTTAAAAGTGTTTCTACAATAAATCTATCCAACTAAACTTGAAATTTTTAAATTAAACTTTGGTGGAACAATGCAAATTTAATGAGTTCAGTATCGATCTCACCGATCGTTACTGAACACATTAAAATGATAAAGTGAAATGAGAATTTAATGATATCCAGTGGAACTTCAATATATCCCCGAAATAGAAACTTAGATAGACATCATCTCTAATATATATACTAAAACAATTCAATTACAAAGGAGAATAATTAAAAGAAAATAGGGGAAGTAAACTCCCTCTGCTAGCATGAACTATTGTTGCTCCTGGCTTCCTCCAGCTCTATGATTTGGTTCCAGAGTCACCCTCTGGTCTCCTCTCCTTAGCACTGGCTCTCCGGATGTGTTGAATGAATGTTTGTCTAATGAATTCACCTCAAATATTGTTTCTTTATCTGCTTTAAGTACCCACTATCTTCTATTGCTCGTCACTGAACATCTTCCACCGACTTTGAAAACCCTTCACAAATGCACCGCACAATGTGCGTTTTTTCGCGACTGGCACGTCGTGCTAGTTTTTCCCTCATAACTAACTTTGGATGAGTTAGTTTAATGTACATAGATGTATACTTGTCTCTTGATTAAACTTTCACATGTTAAAAACAAAATAAAAAAATTAAAACATGAAGAAATTAAATTAATATTTTATAGTTATTTTTTTAAAGTTTACTAATGCTATAATATTTATTAAAAGTAAACTAAAGTCAATTAATATATAATTTAAATGATAAATGTTATTTAATATTAATTAATTTTTAGTATTCTATTTATAGATTTTTTATTTGATCTTTAATTAAATGAAATTATTAAGTTTTAAATTTATTATTATTCATTAATTTATTCTATTAATATAAGTATTATTAATAATTAGTTAACATAACTTAATTAAATCCTTAAATTACACTAAAAAAATTAGTTTATTTTATAAAAAGTTAAATAAAATTACAAGTTAGTTTAATTAGTTAATTTAATTCATTTAATATTCATGTTCAATTAATTATTAACCATTAATTTATAGACATTTTTATTATTATATTTGTTTATTTGTTTATTTGTTTGTTATTATTATTTTTAATTAAGCTTATCTCCTCCCCCCCCCCCTTCAGTGCTACAAGGGAGGGTTTCTGTCCAGCTTCTTCTCTTAAAAAGAAGTCTGCAGCTCAAGTTCCTGTAGTCGCAACGGCTCGGGCACCAGCTTCATCTCCTCCTCATCATGTGACATCAGCTAACCACACAGGTGTGGCGCAACTCCAAATCTCGTTGGCTTCAGGTTCTCACCGTGGTGCGAGGTCTCTTCTTCTCTGCCAAACAACGGCTCAGAAAATTCAGTAGCAGCGAGCTCCCATTACCAGTGACATCCTCCTCAAACCTTGGTTTTTCCTCCTTCGAACCGGCCTCGGCCAGATGAATCTATCCTGGTGAAAAATCAGCAGGTGGAGCACCTCTACTTCAACTGATGGTGATTCGGTTTCGTTTCCAGATCTGGTGAAAAGTTGTAGTTTAGAGTTGAAAGTGTCCTTGATATTGATAACGGACTTTAGTTTGTAAAAATGTTGATTATATTGTGTTTGCGGTGGAAGATTATGGTATAAATGGGTAAAGCATCGGGAGTGGTGTTTGTGAGACCCTGAAGGAGAGAAAGGGGGAAAATAGCACCTAGTGTGACCATAAGACTGTTAAAAGTGGGAAGGGGCAGGTTACGAAGTCTAATAGTGAGAGGGAGGGATGAAATGGTGAGGTGGATGAATTGTGAACTGTCGGTAAGTAGGAATGGTGGTCTACCAGTGGGGTGGTTACTGATAAAAATAAAAGAAAAGGGTCACCGTTGCACCCAGAGAAAACCTCACCATTTGTGAAAAAAAAAGTCACAGGAATGATGTGTAACTGTAGGTTGGGGTTCACCATTCGAAATATAAATTAAGGTTACTAGTTGGCATAAAAATAAGTTTACTGATATACTTGAATGAAAACTATCAGTATGATGCATAAGGTCCCCATTACAGAAAATTTCACTAATAGAAAACATGAGGTTACCAATAAAAATAAAAATTAAGTTTACTCGTGCAGTGAAAATAAAAAGGGTCACTGATAGTTTAATTAAAATAGATAGGTCACCACTAGTATAAAATAAAGAACAAATGGGAACCTTAAAAAATGAACTTAAAATTAAAAATTTAATTAAATTAAATAAAAATATTGAAAATAATTAATTAAAAGAGAGTTAAACACCATAAATTTAAAAAATGATATTTATTAACCTTTAAAACATTAAAATTATTAATTGACAACCCTTAAATTAATAAACTATATAATTGATAAACTAAAATGATAAAATAATTAAATTAAAATTACTATATAAATTAATTACAGGGTGGCAGTGAATAAAAATGAAGAGCATTAGTGACCCAATAGGTTGCCGATAGCTCTTGTCTACCTCATTGGTAGTCGAAAATCAATAGAAAATTAGTAAATAATATAACTGCATAGATAATATTAAATAATTAATTTTTTTAAACTCTAAATTAATTAATTAGATAATTATTTGAAAACATAAAATTGAAAGCAAACTACTTTATTTAATTAAAACTAAAACTCTTTACTTAATTAATTGGCAGGATGATTAGACAAGTTAACAAATAATGTTAAAATATTTTAATGAATCCAAATTAAATAATAAAATATTAGAATAAAGTTGAAGTTAATTAAAACAAAAAAAAGGATGTTAAAATATTATTTATTATTAAATTAAATTTATTAAATAGTGAGCATATTGGCATTAACACGACTAATAAAAAAAATAGATAAAATAAGTAAGATTAAAATAACTAATTAAAAGACTAATAATACACAATTAATTATAAAAAATGATTAATTAACAAAACTAATAATAAATATACAAAAGTACAATTATTTAGTATAAAGTGATTAAATAATTAATTAAATCATTAAAAATTAAGTAAAAAGATGTGGAAAAACTATGTAAAAATAGAGCCACGTCAATGGTATATAACAATTTAGAAAGAGTCTATGTGTTCCATCTATGTATGAGGTAAAAAGAGAATTTTTATATGAATCTCAGAGCTAAAATTTCTTTATACACCCTGGTAGGACCAAAATGTATTGGGATTTGAAAGAAATTTTTTGTTTAGAAAATATGAAATAGAAAACTAAAAAATATGTATTAAAGTGCTTTGTTTTATCAATAGGTGAAGGTTGATAGAGAAAACCTTAAAGTAGTCTTGAAATCTCTACCAATTCATATATGGAAATGTGATGATATTATTATTGACTTTTTCACTAGATTGACAAAAACATCTATAAAATATGATATCATAAGGGTTATTATTTATTTCCAGACAATGTTTTCACATTTATTATATATAAGGGAAGATCTACCTCTTGATATCCTTTCACATCTCTATATTAATGAAGTTGCGATACTTCATTATGCACCTCTTCCAATTCTATTTGATCATGATCCGTGGCTTACATAAAAATTTTGGAAGGACTTTAGAAGACTCTTGAAACCGATCTTCATTTGAAAAAACTTTATCATACATGGAAAATGGATTGTATGAAATTATTATTCAAACATTGGAATGCATTTTGAGGTCATGATCACTAGTCTTTCAAGGTACACGAGATTAGTATTTATTATTGGTTAAATTTTCATATAATAATAGCTTTCATTCAAGAATTCAAATGTAACTATATGAAGCATTATATGAAAAAATATTTCATATAATAACTTGTTTGGATGAGGTTTTTGAAAAAAAAATTATATGCCTAGAACTTATTGAGGAGACAATGGTGAAAGTAAATATTATTCATAATCATATCAAGGTAGCTCAAAGTAGGAAAAAGAGTTATGTGGATAATTTAAGTAAGGATTTAAAATTTAGGGGGGTCATGTTTTATTCAAATTATCTCTATTGAAGGGTGTTAAAAGGTTTGGTAATAAAGGGAAACCAAGTCCAAGTTACATCGGTGCTTTTGAAATCCTATAAATAATTGGAGTTTTGTATTACAATTTGGAAATTCCGCCTAACCTCACTACAGATCATGATATTTTCTATATATATTTATTAATAAAGTACATGCATGACCCTATGAATGTGTTCACCTATGTTGAAATAGAATTGGATCTTTATTTATCTTACTATAAAAATCATATCCATATTCTTGACATTAGATAACAAGTGTTGTGGAATCGAATGACTCGATTGGTGAAGGTAATTTGGAGAAATCTTAAAATAGAAGAGGTTATGTGGGAACCAAAATAAGTTATGTGGATTAAATTCCCACATATATTCATTTTTTGACATTCTAGAAATTTTAAGGATGAATGTTTTGATGTAGAGAAGAATGTAACATCTAGGATTGAATTATAATAAGTAATCTTTTCTTTCCAAAGAAACAATACCATAATGCACATAGATTTATTGAATAATGTGATTAAAACATAAAATCCCAAATATTATAAATTTAAATTTATGAAATAAATTTCATTTTAAAATTTTTTGCCTCAAAAGTTTCTTAGGATTAATTTTTTAGATTTTATAGAAATAGTTGATTTTTTATTAAATAGTGCAAAATAGTTGTTTTATAAAAACTATCACTTTTATGACATTATAATCATATAATAATAATTTCAAAGTTTAAGAATTTTTATTGATATAAAAAATTATATATTAATAATTAATATAATTCAAATTAAAATATAATATTGAACTTAGAAATATATGCTTATCATTTTGGAAATCTAAGTAATGTTTTTGTATAAATAAAAATTGTTTCTAGCTATTATCTCTTAATAAAGTATTTATATTGCTAATTCTAGTTTTAGTTTGGTTTGAAATAAAAGTAAAATTTTATTTAAAATAATTCAATTAATTCCATTGGAATCAATATTATACTTTATTTTTTTGTAAAATTATTTTAATACTGAAAATAAAACATTTATAAAAAGGGTTTTCATTGCATTTTACAAATATATATTAGAATTAAATTTTACCATTTATGGAAATTTAATCTTGTAAAATTTATTACATATTTGTAATCATCATAATTAATATTTGGTAATAATTGTAAATTAATTTTTTTTCTTAATGAATAATAACTATGGTTAATATTTATTACTACAATTAAGTGTAAATTGAGTTAAAAGGGTTAAAGTAAAGAGATAAGGGTTAAAGATAACACAAAATACTAACTTATAACTCATTGGTTGGTTATATTTTGACCTTAATTTTATCTTATATTAATATATGATAACTTGGATCCACTTAACTAGAGTATGACATATATTATATAATAATGATTCAAGTATTTACAAGTTTGACATAAACCTCACTTATAAAAGGGAACCCCTTATCCTATATTATCCACATAAATTGAGCCAATTATTTTTATCATTACATAAAAAAATACCTTTCTATCCTACCTATTCATGTATAATAAGTCTTATTATCCCCAAAATACCACTTCAATAAGTCTTAAGGTGTAATCTAAAGGAGGTTACCAAAAGAAGAGGTATGTGTTCTTACTGAGATTTTTCATACTAACTTCTTCTTAAACCACCTATAAATCTTCAATAAACTTATTGAAATAATAAAATTAGTATATTAAACAGACTGATATGTTTTTATGCTAATTTTATTTCCATTTTATATCTCATTTCCCTCCAATTGAAAATAAAAACATCGCTCATGTGTACGTACGACCTACCGTCTCCATGTAGCGGTGTAATTCCTTTTTCATCACCGCCTTAATTGGATGGTTATAAAAATATAATTAATAAATATTTATTATATTTATGAAATAATTATTTTCCTATAAATATAATATATCATATACCTTTTTACCCTTCCATCCATTGGAAAATGATAACATCGCACGTGCATACAGGTGGACTGCCACCACCATGAAACAATGTGATTCATTTTTCTATTAACACCATACATGGATAATTATAAAATTTTATGTAATGAATAAAAATTATATTCATAAAATTATTAATATTATGTACACTATGAAACCATTTCATAAAACCTTTAACCACAATCAGTATACCAAAGTAATTTTGGATAAATTAATCAAACGACCTTAAACGGTCGACGTAAGAAAGAACTGTTCAAGGGATGGATTTAAAACTATTATAAAAGGCCCTTAAAATTTTAATATATATTAAAATAATTCCTAATAAATTATTTAAAAAATTTAAATTCCATATAAATGAGGATCAAACATGTATGACTAAATAGAGACACAAGGTAAGGGATTTCTCTTACAATCTCATTTTATTTCGGGACTGTTTATATTCAGATTTCCATTAGAAAAATTATGTTATCATAATATCTTAAACCCCATATATTTTATTCTCCTATGTTAATGATTTGTTTTTTTTATATTTATTTTCCATTTATTCTCTTTTTGGATCAATAATAAACAAATAAGTTACATGCAAGAGACTTTATTTTTAAAAAATATTATTTTAAATTCCTCCTTCCTACTCTTTTCCTTCCATATTTTGGTTTATCAAAATTAAAAAAAAATCTTATTTATGATTAAAATATTGATAAAATTAATTTTCAACTATTTCTTAAATTCTTTAAAATTATTTGAAAATAATCTTTTCAACATTTTCCATATGGTTTATTTCTGAATTTTTACAAAAGTATACGAAGAATATTTTTTAATGTATATAACTTGACCGAACTTTATTTACATCATATATTTTATAAATTATTAAGATTAATTTAAAATTTTCATGGTTATTTTAAAGAAAATATTTATATCAATTTTTTGATAATTTTTATTTAAAATTTTATCAAAAGAAAAGGGTATTATTTTTTTAAAGGATTTAAAATAATTTTGGAATTGATTTTGAACATCATTCATACACAAAGTTACATGGAATTTACTTTTAATGCTTTGATTATATTTTCTTATATATTTTTTAATGTTTTTATTTTACTATAAAAACTTCATTTATGATGAATTAATGGTATTCTTTTATACTTTTCTAATTTATGATTTTATTTTCATTAACTTTCTCACGATCAAATTATTTATCACTCTTCATCATTTCATAGGAAATTATTTTCTCCTACATGTTTATATTTTATATATCATGAATTTATATACAATCATATCCACCACTTTGATGTTATCTCAACCGTATACCACTTCTATATACGACATCAATTGAAGAAAGTTTGTTAATAATTTTATTTCATTAACTAAGGAAATATTATCTATTATGGTTCAATACAGATAAATATTGATTTATAATGAATTTTGAGAATAAATTTTATTTATCATTCAATCTAAGAAGAATTTATAGGATGTGAAATTGATGAGAGGGGTCCGATTATAGAAATACCCTTGAGGTATCGACGGGTCTCCTGAGAAAAAACAAAATGTATTCCATATTAAATTGTTATTTGGTATTAAAGTTAATCATTTATTAAGGATTTCGTGGTTAAGGCCTTGATGCTAATATTATTGATTTATTGTTTAAGTCCTTGCTGGTAAGATCATTAATGTATAGATTTATTCATTTTATTTGTATACACACGGCTAACATTTGTTCTTTATAAAGACAAATTCCATTATGGATTCATAAAACTGAATTTCCATGTCATGGTAGATTTCATTAATCCATAAATGGATATATGAAACTTTCATACCATGTTTCTATCCTCTAGGGTCACAAACCCTTCTAGTTGTGTCATATAAACATCTTCATGAAGGTTCCAATTAAGAAAGGATGTTTTGATATCCATATTCCAAATATCATAATCATTGAAATCCACTATGTAAAATTTAATTATTATAGATTTTAGCATAGAAAATGGTAAAAATGATTCATTGTAGTCAATTTCTTAAATTTTTTTAAAACCTTTTGCAACCAGTTTTTCCTCATAGGTACTGACTTGTCTATCCATGTCTATTTTCTTCTCGAATACCCAATTGTAACCAATAGACTTCACATCCATTGGAGGATCTACCAAAACCCATATTTGGTTTAAGTATATAGAATCCATTTTATAATTAATGGATTCTTTCCATTTGGTTTATTCTATGCTACTTACTATTTCATTGTAGGTTATGAAATCATTATTATCAACAAATAATGAGTCCCCATCCTTGGTGACTAAAAAAATATTTCATACAGGTTCCCTAACATCTGTTTTACTCCTATAAAGTACTTGTATCTCTGGAACTTCCTATTTCATAGGTATTTTTGGAATATGTTCTTATTCCAACTCTTATGTATCTTGTTCTTGAACTTCATCGAAATTTATCTCACTCCAACTATCACTTTTAGTGATAGGTACCTCTGAAGTAATGTGGGATTTCTATCAACCACAAATTTTTATTTAAGAGTTTGTATAGGTAATATCCCCTTTTTTCTTTATGGTATTCTTTAAAGATACAATTAGTTCCTTGGGGTGAAATTTTGTTTCCAGATATAGCCTTAACAAATTCTTCACAACCCCACACTTGTATATGTGTTACCATAGGTTTATTTATATACTAAGGATCATATAGAATATTTTTTTCCACTTTAGTTGGAAAATATTTTATAATTTTTGACATTGTCTATAATTCATATCCCCAAAAGGATAATAGAAGGCCTTCATGACTCATCATTAATCTCACCATGTTCAATAGGGTTTGGTTTCTCCTTTCACTTACACAATTACATTATGGTGTATAAAGAGGATTGGGTTGGGATAAAATCACAAACTCCTATAGATAATCAATGAATATTTGGTTAATAAATTCTCCCCCTAAATCTGAGAAAGGTTTTTTTAGATTTTTACCTAGTTTATTCTAAAAATTTATTATTGTATTCTTTGAATTTATAAAAATAATATGACTTGTACCTCATTAAGTAGACATAAACATTTATACTATAGTAATGAACAAATATTATGAAGTATGAGTATCCACCCCTTTCTTAAACTAGAAATGGTATTTATATATCTGTATATAGAAATTCAAGAAACTATATTTACCTTTCAATTGTTCACTAAATGTGCATTTTTCTTTTTTTCTTGAAAACAAGTGTGACAAACACCACGTGGTTTTAGTTCAAATATGTATAAACATCCATATCAGAGTAATCTATTCAAGTGTTTTTTATTAACATGGCCTATATGGTGATGCCAATGTTGGAGTTATAAGAGTCATGTGATCCTAATTCTTTATCGATTTCCATTACTTGTTTTTTATAATCCTATATATAAATATAATTATTCAAATGTTACCCAAAAAACTTTTTAAAATATAAAATAAGAAACATTTATTTTCATATTTGAAAACAAAACCTTTTTTATTATGATTGGTTTTGGAAATAATGTTTTTGGTAACTGAGTGCACATAATAACAATATTCCAAAACCAAAATTAGTTCAGTCGGTAATGTGAGGTGGTAGTCTCCAATATCCACCACAACAAGTCTAACTCCATTATCTCCTCATATATCCACCTCACCAAAAAAATATTCTAAAATATATTTGGCTCATGTATTTGAATACATATGTGAGCACCATATATTTTATCTAATACCCAATTTAAGGAACAAAAATATTTTACTTGATAAAAAACACACTTGAAGCTTCCCCTGCTTTTTCTCAGTGTAGTTTTTTCAGTGGCCCATATTTCCATATACAAAATAGATAGCTTCTTATTCCTTTTATTTCCCCATAATACATATCCTATTGGAGTAATGGTATACTAAGTTTAATGTTCCAATGAGAAATAATAAATATTGAATATTATTTGAATATATAATATTTTATTTATTTTCTAGCTTTTCACATGTTGTGAAATAATAATAATAATAATATTATTATTATTATTATTATTATCATTATTATTATGAACATGGGGTTCCACAAGGATTAAAAAATAATAAAGGGAACATGTGAAATTATTATTTTCTAACCCTAACCATATTTAAACCCAATTATATTATTTCTTAATGTCATATCCATTTGTTTTATTAATTCACAACAACATTTGTAGAATCCTTTCAAGGCTATAGAGATCTCCTTTATCCAATAAATCTTTCAATAATAGAGATTAATCCTTCTCCACCACCACTCTCAACTCTAGAGAGATCTAAGAGAATTATTATTTAAGTCATTCTTAGGTAAATCAGAGGTGAATGATAGGAGAATTATGATCTACCATGTTAGCATCTAGAGATTCCTATGATGATGTTCAAAGGTTCATGGAGCATGTTTGGATCACCTATAGAGTGATTCTACTCTTGATTCCTTTGATTAAATGACGGTATGACATTGATAACTTTCCATACTCAGTAATGAATAAATAATTTATCACCAGTTAATTCTTTAATTATTTAAATTAATTAAGAAGAATATGTCATGATTTTTAGTTTTGGTTCAAATGTTCAATCATAAATTAATATTTGATTCAATTACATAGGTCATAGATTTTATCATCAATGTACATCTTGGATTAATCATCAATTACAAGAAAAATCTGAGTTAGGCATGACCTATATGTCACTTCCACTATATCCAAAACCTACAAGTTGTATTAGAGGGGTCACATAATTATTTATAATTATTTAAGGTTCATTGATTAATTTATGAATTTATCATTCGTTTTCAATTTCATTTTAATCGTCATTTAATCAGAAACATGAAATATTCTATTATTTCTCACAAATATAATCAAATATATTAATTTTATAAATAAATAACATTCGAAGAACTCATCCAGAGGTGTTGAGGATTCTATCTAGATAACATAATAGTACATGTCATGTATCCCATTGGTACACTTTATATACCTATGTTTAACTTACCCTAAACTAATTTAGAAATAATTTGAGTCATGTTCATTAATTGCATGTGGTGTGTACTTAAATACACCATGGGTTGACTAGGCCAGGATGGAAAATGACCAACCCAACTACATAACATGTAACATTAATACATGATGTGTAATACATTAGCCAAATATGGGCCATGTATTCTCTTATATGGCCTACAAGATTGGTGATTGTATAACTCAAAGACCACTTGCTAAGTAATCCATGTACACATAATGTAATCCCTTATTTTTTATAGCATAATTATATGTTGTGTGCCTAGGCATGTGTTGTGGATATATGTAAAGGAATATACATGTTGTGTAGTTGTAATGTACATGACTTATATATTATCAAATTTCAAAAAATTGAAAATTAATTTATTATATTCCTAAACCTTATTAGAATGTGTTATGATCTTACTTTATTTGAAAATGTACATTAAATTTGATGGGTTTTAAATATATTAAATGTCAAATTAATTTTTTCATAATGTTCATAATTTCATATTGTGTATAAGTCATGATACAGTTATTACTCTACATGCATTGAAACATAACACGCAACATAAGCACCATATATTTTATGAGTCATTTATTTTACTATGTACATTCCATGAAATTATGTGATAATTAGTATATTCCACATACCACATGAGTAAATAGTATACCAATTTAATACATGTGAGAAATTTTAGACGGGCACTCACCATGTTTCCTATAAGGTAATTTTTTTTAATAAAATTTATTTTAAATAAATTTATATAATTTATTTAAAATTATTATGGACGATGATCTCAAGAAATATTGGATGATAATTAACATAAAATACTTAATTAATAAAAGAAGATAATTATTTTATTTGAGTGTGATTTATCTTAAATAAGAATGATTATAATAAAATGTTTCTTTATTAAAAACATGATTATTTGCATGTATGTGGATGATCGTGATTATAGAATAAACCTATTTATTTGATTGGATTATTTTAATTTATTATTAAATTAAATTGATTGGTTGCATTTTATCAATCTTATAATTATGTATGGACCTACAAGCTCATGGTTTCTTTTATGTAAACCCCTTAACCAGTCATTTGGTTCCCCTCACCATCATGTGATTAAAATCATATTCAATGGATGGAGCTCCCAATCTAGTGGAGTTAGTTTAAATTTGGAGCTGATTTGAAACCAATCCAAGAGTTACATGGGAGAAATTGTGGAAAACTACAACATGAATCAACAAATTATTCAAGGTGTTTTCCCCCTAGGTCAATGGTCGGTTTATCATAATCTTGGTAAACTAAACATTAGAGAAAGATCTTGATCATACCAATTTATTATTTTATTTCATTCAAGTGAATCGTTAATTTCATTATGGATATTTATTTGTGCTCACAATAATTAATTAATTAACAATCATGAAAGTTTAAAATAAAATAAATTGGATTCCGTGTAAACATTATCTAATACATGGTTAATCACTTAAGTAAATCCATTTAATATTAACAATAATGTAATAAAAATAAAATGGTAAATTTACAAATAAAATATATAAATACCTCAATTAAATATATTAAGTAATTATTGTCTTCCACTACATAAGTTAAAATGAAACCATAGTTCAATGTAATTGATTCTCCCAAGTCAGGGTGCTTTCAATTATCAGGGAATTCTAACTTGAATTTTTTGGTTAACATAAATTCATTCATTTCAAGGGTTGACTTCCCGATAAATAAATATCAGAACTAAGAGTAAAAGGTTAAAGAAATCCAACATAAGGATTTCTTGATTGTGGAATCTTCTCAGAAGATCAAGGAACTGTGAGTTAATGTTTTTTTCATTTTTAATGCCTACCAAAAACCCTTTAAATAACTTGTTAGGCCCATTTCTGGGTTATGATAAGGGAATATGGGTCCTTTACTCTAAATATCCATGCCTTCCTATCCTGTTACATTTCTAGTTTGGGTGTTGGAGGTGTTTTTAAGGAGGATTAAGAGCGCGTAGGATTTCTGTAGTAGGTGGAGTCCAGAGGTGTAGGATTACTACAGTAGGTAGTTCACAATGTGATCTTGGTTCACACCGTGATTTGGTGATTCACAAAATGTGCAGTAGATGAACTCACAACATGCATATGGACTAAAGGGGAGTCTATGAAATATATTCACATCATCAAAAGGTAAGTCATTATTTCTAATTAATTCAAGGGAAGGAGGATTAATTTTCAGAATAAACTAAAGATTTGGGAAATTCACACCTTATAAAGGTTTCATGACTTAAAAAACCTACCCACCACCATGGAATTCATGGTGTGAATATGTAATTCATGATATGAATGGGGAATTTTCTAGGTTGTAAATATGTTTTTATGGACTTATGTTTCTCCTCATTTGTCAATTCACTTCATCAAATTTTTTGATGAACTCTAAGAGATTTTGGGATACTATCTATACCAGATTCCCTCACCTAAACCCTTGGTTTCCAGTGGTGGTGTTTTGGTGAACTATGTTGAGTTCTTCATTTTAATCATTTATTTTTGTTCTTCCCCCAAATATTCACTCTAGTGGTGCTATTTTGATCTAGGTGACCTTTTGGTATGCGTTTTGATGATCCCTTGGTGCGGTGTATGTTGACCCATCATTTTTTGTGTGGTTTTGGTTTGCGGGTTATTTCTTCTTTTCCTTGTGGTGCATAGTGAGACCAAAAATATTCTTTGAATTATGGGATCATCATTATCACCTATTTATGTGACATATATGTTTATTGAAAGTTTTTTTCATTTGGGTGAATAGTGCGGGTCAACATAATAAATATAACTAACTAGAAAACATGAAATTAATGGGTATGGGTATATATCACATGTTTCTAATGCATTGATTTTTTTTATTGATGATATTATTCAATGTTGATTTCCTCTCTAAAAATAAAAAAATTGTAGCCTTTTTTCCTATATATGTTGTGATTTGATACCCTTGTTGTGTTGTTTGATTGCACCCTATATAAAAGGCTAAAGAACATATATTTTTCTAATTAATTGATTTTCCCTGGAATCTAGTTTTTGTTATAATACCCATTCTAAGTAAATATATAATGTGATAAAAGTCCTTCAATAAATTTTTGAGGATTTTGTGTGTTGTTTTGTGTGCTTGTGCTTGTTGTGTTTCCCTATGTGATTTGGGATTTAGTGTCATGATGGAGGTGACCATGTAGGTTGTGTGTTGTGTGGGGATCTCATGCAGTAGTTCAATGTCATAGAGGTTATGTGGGTAGTTGTGCAATGTGGTTCACATTGGTAATGGAGCGTAGTGGTGATTGTTTGTTGTGGTGTTCAGTGGTGATGATGTGTGGTAGAGATGTATGGTATTTGTGTGCATCATTTGGGTTGTGAGATGTATAGGGATATGTGATGTGTGGTTTCTATGGTGAGTTGGTTTGGATATTGTAGCGCAGTGATAATGGTGGATGCGTGGTTTTGTGGTAAAGGTTTTGTGAGATGGGCCAATGTTGTTGTGATGTGGTTTTGTTCGTTTCCCAATTATCCATGGAATAAATTTTCATGATTATACGAAATGAAGTAGGTTAGTAAATAAATGATATTGGATGGAAATGGATGTGAGGTAAAATGGATTAAATGATTTGAATGATAAATGAATGTGCAATGTAAATGTGAATGAAGTGGATTAGTAAATGAAAGTGTAATTGTGTGTCTTGTGTGGTGGTTGTGTAATGGGTGGAATATAGTGGTGGACATAATTGTGATAATTGAAGTATGGTATGGTAGTGGGGATGTGGTGTGTTCTAGTACAATTGATGTGAACCCATAGGTTGGGTGTTGTGATTTATCTATATTTCATGAATGTTTATTTTATTTCTTTATATTCCCCACCCAAGTTGGATAACCTTACCAATTATCAGAGGTTATGGGTTCTAGTTGTTTTCCCCAACATCTAATATGGTGGTGATATGAATGGTTGGATACCTCCTCTTCCCTGCTCTTCTTTTAGTAATGATAGCCCATTTGTCTTCAGATGATATGTGTAGTGATGGACTATATGTTTTCAGGTGAGATGTGATGTGATAAGGTTGTAATGAGATGTGGCATTTAGTGGGGTTCATACATGGTAGGATGTGGGAATGAGGTTGATGTCATTTAAATTCATGATACCTTAATACTCTAGTTATGAGATGGGATGTGGTGTGATGTCCGAGGTTTATATGGGTGAGATGATATGTGATCACTCATGATGATAGCATTGGATTCTAAACCTTTCAAGGGTAGGGTAGGTAGAGATATATCCCGGACCACATCAGATATGGATGGTATTTAATTTGATGTGATGTGATATATATATAAGGAATGGGACCACAAGACATTCAACGTTGGGATGTGAGAGTAGAAAATCAATGGGGAAGAGGCAATGGAGTGCTTTTCTTTATTATGATCTTGATGTGATATTACTGTATTGGATGTGTGATTTGGTAAAAAAAATCCATGGTGAGGTAGTGTTTGGTTAGATATCCTATATAGGTTCTTGTTGGTTCTGTTGTTTGTTCACTGATGCATTATCATATTGTTTTCATATATGCACTTGATACCTTGGTTTTGTGCCTACTGAGTATACATTGTATGTTCACCCTACATATATAAACTATTCTTCAAGTTTCCAATAGGAAATTGGGGACTGAGTTGGATAATACTAGCTGGTTTAGAGCTTTTGTTGAGTTGACTTGTCTTTTGGTATTTACTTATAGACTTTTATATGAATCAATTTTAATTTATTAATGCATTGTGGGGTGGTTTTTGGTTTACCTTTATATTATATTCTGGAGTTTATTTTTGGTTTGTTATCCTATATCTTGGTCCTATTTTATATTATGATTGTAATTCCTACCATTTATGTGATTTCTTTTATACCCTTGGTGTTAGTATCCAACCTATGGCCTACTAGATGTGGGACTCGGGGGGTTATTATCTATCTTCTTTCATTATAGTATATTTGGAGGGAGGAATTCATGACATAGTGGTATCAAAGGAGTGGTGGTTAAGAGATAGTCTTATTTGGAGTTATAAATAGTGAGGATTTCATGGGTTGGTTAGGAAATGATGTCAATTGATCTTGGGGTGTAATATAGGTCATGGAGACTGTCTAGGACATATTATTTTAAGGCATGTTGTGATCTAGTGCACGAACTCCAAACTTATTAAATGACTAAGTGAGGTGGACCTATTTATATGGAAGAGACCTATGAGTGGTACATACATACTGATTGGTTATGTTCTTGTTTGAATTGTGTGTTTGTGGAAAGATAAAATGAATTAGATAAATAACCTTGATAAAGTTCAATGTTATCGGACATAGGATGTTATCCATTATTTTCAGGAATTGATCATGTTCATCATCCATCAGTGGTTTAGGTAGTTGAGTATTACAAGGCTAATCCAGTTGATCATTGGAGGGTTTAACGAATAGAAAAGGATGGGGTATGTTATAGAGACTTGTGTGCCTTTTAGTGGTGGAGTTTGGGAAAGTATGAGGGTAGCGTCTTAGACCTGGAGACAAAGCACTGGCTGGAGGATCTTGATATCACTATCGGACTGATCCGAGCATGGTCTGAGTTTTCAGTGCGTTTAGTAGTGATTCATATGTGGAGAGTTGTGCATTAATGATGGATATTTTTCCTTGGTGACTCTAAGGAGGAATATGTGTTTTGGATAAACTTTCAGAGTGATTTCTAAGAATATTTCCATACATCGATGATGAGGGAAGCCAAGAGGCAAGTTCTCTTCTCCCTTCAAGTAGGAGAGATTGAGTGTTAAGGAGTTAGGGATCATGTTCAAGGACCTCCTATACTTTTCTCCAGATGATTTTCTAGATTAGGAGTCTAGATATTGGCATCTGAAGGATACTTTTCACCCAATGATCATGTTTTCAATCACTCTGTTTACACTCCCTATGTATCTGGAGGTGAAAATAAAGAATAGGTTATCAAATGGATGCTTTATTTGGGAATTGATCCTTAAGATGGCTCTTAGTATGGTTTCTAGACACATTCATTTTAGGATTATATTTTTAAACAAATTTCAATGGTTTTGAATGAACTTATAATCTAAATACCCTTGAATTTCAATGATTTAGTAAATTGTGGAAATTTTAAAGTATGGAATGAAAATGGATTTAACTGGATAAAAGATTGGTGAATTTTAAATTTTAAATTTTAAATTTTATTTATGAATCATATGAAATTTTCTTAACTCTTTTCAGGTGGTGAATTTACCAAAAAAAATAGGCTAAACTTGGCTAACCCTCAACCATTATCACCAAGTCACCTAGCCAACCCATGAAGGGTCGGCCAACCATGGTGGACCAGTGGGAAGGCCAACACATCTGGTAGTGCACGGGGGAATCTGGATCGTGCAAAGGGATCCACAAGGGATCCAGTCTTTGGGTTCCTTATGAGGGCTAAAGCCTAAGCACACAGGCATATAGGGGTCAATCCTACATGGTTGTGGAAGGAAGGCCTCGCCGGTATGGGATGATGTGTAGTGGGATTAGGTATCTTACATCCCCCATTCTGACTTCATTTCCTATGAGGAGCGACACTTAGGATTATAAAAAAGTGTCTCCCACTTCAAATATTTTATGTGGGATGGATTTTATATGATTATTGTTCATCCCATTTGAAAAAATAATGTGCACCAACACTAAAATATTTCTCAATACCCGCCTCATCATCTCCACAGTGGCTTCACCACCTAACATCACTTCCCATCTCTATAGTACTAAAGATCACCAAATCTAACCACTTCTCAAGCTCCACCTCAAGCCGATGTCCACTTACCAAGATCAAGATCACCCAGGATCACCTCTTGAATCTAGGATGATCCCCATAGGACCATCTTGAGCCTTCATCTAGACATGTTAAGGCTGGATGATATCGATGAGACCGCTGCCTCTATTGTTTCCATTTACACCACTGCCTGAGAGATTGAGCTCAAGCCGATCACCCAAGCCATGGAATGTGACCACTATACAGGTCCTTGAGGACATATTCCAACACACATGAAGAACGATTTGTATATCTTATAGCCACTATTAAGGTTAGGGGTGTTGAGGGAGCATGGACCACTGATGCCGCTTCCATTTCCGCCCTCCCCAAGGCCGAGCCCATCAGAGAAATATAACATTCCACATAGAACCACAATTGGCCCATGCAAGGACAATTCATGTGTCTATTCTAAAGCCACTATGTTGGATAATTTTTAAAATCACCCAAATTATTTGGGTGTTTCCCTTTTGAAGAGGACACTCACGAATCATGGGGGAGATCTCTCAGTCCCTTTTTTGAAATTTAAAGTTCCCAAGACTCAGGCTGGAGGGATGAAGAGGGGGAGAGTCTAGGATTTATGCTTATTTAAGAATAGATAGGCACTTCATAGATAGTGCATCACATATTTAAAGGGAGGATCCCATGCTTGAATCCTGGAAATAGTGTAGGGAAGGAATCCATGAAGAAGAAATGGAAAATCATACCACTACCTTCCCTCACTGTGGCCATTGGCCATTATTTTCTACCTATTTAGTATTTGTATTTATGTCTTCTTATTCTTATTTTATGACCCCTTATGGGTGAGGATTTCTCACAAATATCCATTCAAAAATTTATTTACCTATGCATGTAGTATAGTGCACACCCAGAGTCGCTCTCAAGGAGGCATCTTACACAACATTGAATTTCTATTATAACACTTTATATTATAAATAATATAAAAATAAATAATATAAATTTGTGAGTTTTAAATATTCATGAAAATTAATAATATATATAATGAAATTTGGATAGAATGAATGTAGACAGAATGTTGTTAAATATAAAGGAGATCCTCCGAGGAGAACACCCAGAGTGAACCTTCATTGTCTCATTATTAGTTTCAAATTTACTTAATGAATATGCTCTATCATATGCATGAATATCCTCTTCTAACTTTGTTTGTGAAAATATATTTAACTCTATGGTCATCAAGAGACCACACATCCACCTCCTCGATCGAGGGAAAATATTACAGAAGGGAAAGTTAATCCTTGAGTGGAAAGTAGAGATAAAAAGGCACCTTACCCACTAAGATCCCCCTTGAACTAACTCTAAGAATATAAGAAATAATAAAAATTAAAATTCAATGACCTGGGTTAAAAACTATATTGATCCCTTGGGAACTTCCTTTGGTTAGTTACTAATGATCATGAGTATAAGAGATCATAGTCAAGAATATTAAGGTGGAAGCACATAAGATAAAAATAAAAGAACGATATGAAGAAGAAGAGTAAAATATATTAAATATTAATAATACTATTACATGGAATAGAAACTAAAAAATAATATAAAATGGACACATTGAGTTTCTAATATTTTGAGAAGGATAGGGGGTATATTTTTATAAGAAAAAGGAGAGAAATATTCACTCTAGAATCTTTCCTCCAAAAAATTTCACATGTTAGACCCCTTTAATGGAATAATCTTGAAGATTAGTCTTCTTAAAAGTTGTTCAAAAATATATTTTGTGTTTTCCTACAAAATTATCTATATATACAACATGTGTACAAAAATATATGGCTCATTACGTTTGAAAATTTATTCTGGAAGAATGTTTTCTAAATATTCCTTTAAAATTGGAGCGTCCAATATCCACATTAATGAAGAAAAATCACCATGATATTTTTTGAAAGAATTGTCTTTTGAATTAGTTTTCCAATAAAACTATAATCTCATAAATTTTAGGTGTATAACCAGATTTATTCCAAATTTATTAAGTTGGGTTCCACCCTCTCATCCAAAACAATTTTTCAACATGATTGATTTGTCAGGACATCTGGATGTTCGAATCAGATCCTAGTATAGGAGAAGAAGTTGAAGAACATAAATCAAGTAATACTAAAAATATAATAACTCAAATTGGATAAATATTATAAACTATATGTTCAAAATACCAAAGTGATTAAAATTTATTAAAATTATAGAATTAATCAATTTTTACATTTTTATCCCAAAACACATCATAAATCAAAAATTGATGCAAATAAGCTCAAATTGATAAATTGATAGGGATTAAATCATTTAAAAACATATGAAAAATTGTGAAAATATTATCTCTATAAATTCCCCCACACTTAAACCATGCTTGTCCTCAAGAATTAAATCTCAACAAGGAATTCATAGGGAACCAAAGATACGAATATTAAAATTCCAAGGCAATAAAATAAAAAAACTCAATGTCTAATCAAATTTTTTATTCTCACATAAAATATCAATTCAATTTAACATTTTTTTTAAAAAATAAATACATGTATCTTACATTTCCACTTTGAAAAATGTTGTAACTTCTTATTTCATTCATTCATTGTCCTCAATTAATTAGTATTAAATATTCCAAATCATGATTTACCTCACTTTTGATTATTTTTCTCTAATCTCTCATGATAAAAATCAAGTAGAGTTATGCATGTATCATGCGAACATTCTCCTTATACATAATATTGTAACAGAACTACTTTATTCACTTTTTAAAGACAAAAGTCTCATAAAATCATGAGTTTTTTCATTAAATGTTCAAATGACTCTTAGGATTAAGGTTGGAAGGATATGATGCTTTAAAAATTAAGTCTCAAGGATAAGGTTTATATATTAAGTACAATGCATGATTTTAAAAATAAAAGTGTGATGAAATTATCCTCTTAAAAATATAAAATCACATATCTCCAAAACTCAATGTAATGTTTATGACTAAATAAATCACAATGAAATATTTTTTTGTCCACTTAAATATTTTTTTACTTTTTTATTTTTCAAATAAACTTTTCAGTTTTTTTCAAAGTTATGAATAGAATAAACCTCAAATCCAACACCTAACCAAGTATTATAAAAATAATAGGTATAGTAATGGTGATTTTTGGTTTTCCCAAATCACATCCCATTTTTCTCTTTTTTTGGTTCTTTTTATTATTTTCCATTTTTTAATTCAAGAGGGGAAAACAATGAAGTGTCCCTAATTAATCAACAACCTTAATTTATTCCCATAATAAGAACCCCAAAACCTATTCCTTATAAGGTAAATCATACCTTCCACAATTATTCCCTTTACCCCCACACTTCAACATTAAAATATCATGAAAATACCAAGAGTAGGGTAGGAATGGATAAAAATTTATTAAAACAGGGATCATCCCTATAAATTTCATTCATGATATCTATAGTATAAAAAAGGATTAAAGTAAATAAGTTATTTTAAAGATAAGTGGTTTATCAAAAGATTCCTCAATCATTTTAAATGTCTTTTTGCACAGTCATAGATTTGACCAGTTCAAATTAAAGTTCTGTTTAGTGACATGTCCCAAGATCACTCAAGAAATATAATCAAGAATAAATATGAAGTACTTGGTCTAGAAATCCTCTCAGGAATGGAATATATGATATTTTAAAATCATTAAAGGCATTATTAATAATAAAAAATCAATTCACATGAATTTTATAAACTCAAATCTTGAAAAGTGATACAGAAGTTTCATTTACATGAATTAATCAATTAACTTAAAGCATGAGTCTTGATTTTAATATCCTTGATTCACTTTAGTCATCCAATTCTCTATTTTACTCATTCAATATCATTAATATTGAAATCTAAAACATGGAATCACATGATTCCTAAGAAACTAAAGTATCCTATATAAGACAAGTAAATCATAATTCAATTGTCGGCATGAAATTTTCTAGTTTAAGGTTCAAAACATGTTTTTAGTCAAACAATAGAGGGATTTTAAAAGATAAAAAATAAAATAAAACTACCTTTTGAAATGAAGTTTAGTACTCTTTCTTCCTTGTATATTTGGGTCTTATTTGTTCCATCATGAACCTACAAAAGAAAATTACCCAATTAAGAACAAGGATCATTATATTTAAGCTCAAAAATATAAGAGGGAGCTGGATGCATGATGGAATAATCCTAAAAAATGAAATTGAAATCTAAATTCCTATAACTGAAATTGAAAGTACTATAAATAATGTAAATGATAAATCTCATTATAGTCCCCTAAGTGGACCCTAAATTTTTACTACCTCTATAGGGAAGTACTAGATATTATCCATGATCTAATGTTGGGTGGATATTGTTTGTATTTAAATGACCACATGTGGTTTTTCCCAGTTTTTTGCATCTTCTTTGTTGGTGAGGAATATTCCATGGATAGAGTATACTATATCCATACCCTTCACAATTAGTTATATATTTCATGGAAGGTGTAGGTTGAAGTATGTATCATCCTCTTCTTTGGTCACTACTTTTGCAACCACCTCTTTCTTTTCAATTGTTGGCTCAACATGGGTTGCATGAATTGAATGTTCAAAGGAAAAATAACAAAGTAAATTTTCATGAGTAAAATTTAAATATGAATTAGAAAATATATTATCCATTTCAAAATGATAAGCCCATATATTTATTTTTTTCATGCTTATCTACATGGATTTTCTTATGGGATTCCTCAAATGTAAGATCATCAAAATATGTGAGATCTATGTGTTCCTCAATAGGCACATGTTTAGTTTCTTTATATTTCTCTAAGCCATGTAGAGGATTGAAAAAATATAAAAATTCAAAACCATAAGGAGTAATATTAAAATTATATTTAATGAAATCAAAAAATAAAGAGTTCAAATAGATATTATCTCCTTGATTTGGTTCTGGTTGAATCACTTCTTTAGTGGTAAGTGCATCTTGAAGTTTGATCTCAGTGGATTGAGTCAGGTAGTCAGGATCCTCCATATTTTATTTAAATTATACCATTTATATGACTTCCACCTCTTCTATGGATAGAGCGAGATTCCATGGAACTGGATATTATACTTTTTGGGGATATTTTCCATCATGTTTTAGATCATACCCATTTAGGAATTCATTTAGATCATATTGATCTCCCACACATAGCTAAGTGGGTAAGTCTTCCTCATCATGAATCCAATCTAGCTCATCATGGAATTATTAGATCTGGATATTAAAATGGTCGAGTTTTTTATATTCATAGATTTTTTATTAAACTTCTATGAGGCCTTTAGTGAAATTGGCGTAAACTATTGGTACTTCATTATTTTCCTTGAATATTTGTATGTTAACTTGGATTTCATTGACTATGGACATCAATTCTTCATGTGAGATACATAATGATATGCCAATTTACTTATGATATACCATTAAAATAATATAACAATCCCTTCATTGGAGGGTGATTCATTCTCAAATTCACCAAAAAGAAGAAGGTAGAATGGTCCTGGTGGTCTACCTTGGTTGTTGAATCCTCAGAGACCTAAGAAGTAACCTACAGACATGTACATTCTATGGATTGTTTTTGGATATGAAGTGTCCAACTTAAGTTGATTTAATATGGTTTTAAATGAACTCTAAGAGACTTAAGTAAATTAAATTTAAAAGAATGAGTTGATCCTACGTTATCACTTGGGGTGGATCAGATGCATTCCTTTTCATCTATTTCAATTTCTTATGTTTGAGATGGGTTAATTTAAGAAGATCAACCAACATCATGAATTACTAGTTTAATACCTACACCCTTTAATACTAATCACCTACACACTTGAAGGATCAAAGTTTTGAGCACTTCAAGGTAAAGGTTTGTATTAGCACTTGAATTGTGTGGCCTTAAATTCAATAAGGATAAAAGAGTTTAAATATCTTCAAAAAAATTATCAATTAAAAGAAGTGATTATAAATTAATGGATTTAGAAATAATATCCAATCCAACCCCTTTATACTCCCTTGGATCAAACCATAAGTGGTTTATCCCTCTATTGATTCTATGGTTTCAATGGAAGAGGAAATTAGAATCATGAGGGAGGAAATGGAGAAGTAAAAAAAACAATGAAATAACGATCACTCCACCATTGTGTGATAATTTTACAAGGTTTGGCGTGAATAAATTCACAAATTGAACCAATGGTATCAAAATGATATTAATAATAACATAATAATATGATAATAAATTTTATTAAGAAACTAAAGTGAATTGAACAACTTACATGTGAAAGACAAACTTGAGACAACAAAATCCCACCATAACATTACAATGAAGGGAAGCTCAAAATATGATTAAATACAACAACACCTCTAACTTAAATAGGAATTTTTGGATCCTTGGGTATATCCTTAAACATTAAAAATCACACCACTTGATTATGGTAGGCATAGGGTGGTAGAATGTAAGGGAGAGTGGACTTTTTATCCTTGACTCGAAGTGAAATCCAACTTGTATACACCAAACAGACACGCCTAGATGGCCTTATAGAAGGCCAAATTAGAGTAGGAAATAGAAGAAAAAAGTGAATCTCCAGATGTCTCCTAGATCTCTATAAAAGTTCCACCTAAATTAATTTGTGGTTTCCAAGATATAATTAAATTGGTAGGCTGTTTTTCAGGGCCACCGAATCGGGCTCAGAATTTTATCTATAACATGGGATGCCTGAATAACCATACTGGATTCCGCATTAGCACTAGATAATTATGACTTATATGTTACCATATATGTATTCTATCATCCCACTAAATTTGTGAATCATTAGGTTTGTAATGTGGTCCCCACATTCTAATCAGTGGGCCGGTGTCCAATCTGCCTTCTCCAGAATTGTTTCCTTTCATCTCCAAATATCCCCATCATCCTTTATGAATCCTCCATTGATCACTGAATGAAAAATTTTCATATTTAAGTTTAGATACATTTCCCAAAATATTAAATTAAAATATGTATAATTAAATTTCTTAAAATCAGATGAATCATTGGGCCTAAATTGGTGTACATTAGGCATGAAGTTCACAAATGATGAGAATGGATGTTCAAAATTAAAATCCACTATCTCAGACCAATATGATCTGAAATTAACATTTAATACCATTAATATGTAATTAACATATGTATTTTTATTGGCTAATCACACCCCCCAACTTGATATTTTCTAGTCTCGAGCAAAATGTATATCAACAATATGAAATTCAAATACTCTTTTCCCAAAACATTTTAAAACACAATGATCACAAAAAACACTTATAACAATAAATAATGAAAAACATCAAAATATTTTAATACAAGATAGTGTCATAAGCATATCCCAATCCCAAGCTCATTCCATTGTTCAAATTCATCTCCATGTTTCATCCAATATCAATTAAGAGTGATGATGTGTTGTGCATCGCATTAGACATGGGGGTTCATCTTTATTCAAGGGGGAAATGATAGAAGCACTAGGTGGAATCACATTTCAATATTAAGATGAGTATTAAAATATTTTTATTGTTTTTTTATTGTTTTTTTTTGAAATTTTTCCATGGTAATTTTAATTGCACTCAAAAGAGTCGACCTCTATAGTAAGACTTTGCCGATGACTCCCAAGCACAAAGACCTTAGGGAACCAAGTGAAGCCCACATACTCAGGCATCATCTTGAGTTAACTTAGTTAAAAAACAAATTCAAATTACCAGAAATAGATATAAAATTACTAACTCTGGGACAAAAAACTATTGAGTCATGATCCCCAAGTGCTGAAATCCACACATTATGTCATTTCATTACTCTACGCGCAATTTATTGTTTTCTTTTTTGAATATTTTTTGTTTCTTTTTGAATACTCATATTAAAACTAAAATGATCACCAAACCTATTCTATTTATTTGGGGGGATCCCATGAACTCAAACTAATACCCCGCTATCTAAAGGACGTGCATTGTGATCTTTTTTAATTTAGAGGAAAATATAAACAATGAAATTTCACATTAGACAGTCACATTTTCCAAAATATCTATGATCATGAAATTATTTATGGATTAAAATCAGAATCGAGGCATGCTAAATTATTTTATATTTATTTTAAAAGTGTGAATTGTGTATTACCATGTTCAGATTTAAAATAATTTTTCCTTCCATTTACACACATTTTTTTCAAATCATTTTTTTCACACAAAAGTAAAATTTATATTTCTTCTCCCCCCCCCCCCAACTTAAAATAACATTGTCCTCAGTGTTAAAAGAAAATACAATTTTGTAGGGGGTAGAGATAGAGGAGAAGAGTTCTAAAAGTAATTTGAAATAATAAACATGGAACAAAGTCACCTGGTGGTTGAAGTTGAAGTTCTTACAGGTCCAATTTACTCCTTTGATCTCCATGTCACTCAGAGAGTTCCCTAGTGGAAAAAGGAAAACAAACAAAAAAACAAAACTATATATATATATATATATATATATTTATTTATTTAATCATATAATAATAAAAAATTAAAATATAATTATATATATATATTATTGAATAAATAATCACAATAAGTTGAAGGTCAGTGGTAAGCACGCGCCCCTGTCTCCCTTCAGTCCCGGGTTCGAATCCTCGTGGCTTCGCCGATTGTGAAGGAGTTTGTCCCATGAACGGTGTGTCCCCTTTTTTTAATTATTATTATTTTTATTTTATCCTACAAACACATAAAAATAAATTGACGATACACTGTCTTCTTTTTAAATTTTTGGGTAAGGTATTAATCAAGGATCACACCATGTGACACGGAAGAATATGGTGCTCCTCTTTCATACCCATCCATACTCATAATAGAAGAAAAATTCAATGATCTATTTTTTTATTTTTTTTTAATATAAAAATTATTTATTAATCCTATTTGAAAAATAAAGAAGATTCATAAATATTGGAAACATGAAAACCACTGGTTTCCTCCCCTGCAGTGCTTTTTTTTAATGTCGTTAGCTCGACTTGAACCCCACAACTTACCCAATACCAACTTTCAACATTTTAAGGACCACATGTTTCACCAATTATAAAAAGTTGAGATTGATTCTATGTTTAGAATTTGTTTCATTCACAAACCTATGTTTTAAAATGAGTGGGTAAATCCAATGATATCAGAAATGGTGGATCTAGTTTCTTCTCTAGTCTTTCCTAAGACACCAATGATCATTCCTGCATTATTAGTTTCAAGAGAAGAATTAATTACATAATAAAGGTCATGGTTATAAAATATGAAGGGATACATAAGAGAGGAATTAAGAACACTAATTTTGATCTCATTATGCATAGGAAATTCAGACATAGGTTTTCACATTGAATCAAACTCAGTTTCATTTTCAAAATATCTCAACAGAATTGTTTTATTTTGAATAGAATATTCAACTACCAAATTGGAATGATCAGTGTTAGTAATGGGTATGGACTCAAATTTTGTGATTTCCCTTAATTTTTTAGTGATTGGTGTTTTTGAAAAATCATCAATGGAGTTATATTCATGAGACTCAATCCATGATGTCAAATTCTCCTCTTTTGAATCCAAAAAAAAATCAATTTCTTCTTGATTTAAAGACCCTTCAAAAATTAATTTATCTTATTTATCTATACCAAATCCAATGGATGGTTATTCAATAAATTCATGAGAGGATTTTGGGAGAAAAGAGTCTTATATCAATGATGAGGAAGGGATATCATGAGTGGGAATGGGTTCTATAACCGTGTCAAGGTTTTGTAGTTCTAATCTCAATGATGAAACCTCAAAATTCATTATCTCCATTTGTTGACTTAATTTTTCAAGTAATGTATGTGAAATATGATGGATAAGGTGTGGATACATATATTCTATTCCAGAAGGATAATTTAGTTGTTGGAATTCCATAGGAGGATGTTCTGATTGGCCTTGTTGTGATTGGAAATCATTATAGGCTAAAATGTTTTGTGAATCATGGGAGTTAAAACATTATGGATCAATCGGTTGTTTATTTTCCCACAAATATAAACTAGGAAGGTCATTCTACATCATAACTGGTGTGGGGTAGTCAAAGTAGGGAGAGGTTCTCCATGTTTATATTTTTTCAAAATTACCTTCCATAGGAGTGATGGGGTGAGAATAGATATGTGGGATGAAAAAAAGGATGATAGTTTCTAAGATAACTTACTTAGGTCCCCGGAAAAAATTCCAAAATTTGATTCACGCTCAAATTTACCCAAGAGAAGAAGGTAGAACGGTCCTGGTAGTCAAGTTTGCGTTGTCAGATCCTCAGAGACCTAATAAGTATCCTATAGACACGTACATTCTATGGAGTGTTTTTGGATATGAAGTTTCCAACATGGGTTGATTTAATATGGTTTTAAATTAACTCTAAGATACTTAAGTGAAATAAATTTAAAATAATGAGTTGAACCTAGGTTATCACTTGGGGTGGATTAGATGTATTCCTTTTCATCTATTTCAATTTCTTAAAATTGAGATGGGTTCAATTTAGAAGATCAAACAACATCATCAATTACTGGTTTAATCCCTACATCATTTAATACTAATCACCTACACACTTTAAGGATCAAATTTTTGAGCACTTCAAGGTAAAGTTTTATATTAGCACTTGATGTGTGTGGCCTTAAATTCAACAAGGATGACGAGTTTAAAGATCTTCAAACAAAATACTCAATAAAAATAAGTGATTATAAATTAATGGAGTGAGAAATAACATCCAATCCATCCCCTTTATACTCCCTTGGATCAACCCATAAGTGGGTTATCCCTACATTGTTTTATGGTTTCAATGGAAGTGGAAAGTTTACTAATGAGGGAGGAAATGGAAAAGTAAAAAAAACAATGAAATAACGATCACTCCACTGATGTGTGATAATTTCAAAAGATTTGGCATGAATAAATTCACACCTTGAACCAACGGTATCAAAATAATATTTAGAACAATAGAATAAGATGAGAAGAAGAACTTTTATTAATAAACTAAAGTGAATTGAATAACTTACATGTGAAAGACAAACTTGAGACATCAAAATCACAGCATAACATTACAATGGAAGGAAGCTCAAAAGATGATTAAATCCTTCAACAAAACTGCATTAGATAGGAATTTTTGGATATTTTGGTCGATCCTCCAATAGTAAAAATCATCCCACTTGATTATGGTCAGCATAGGGTGGTGGAAAATAATGGAGAGTGGACTTCTTTATCCTTGACTCAAAGTGGAAGCCAACTTGCATCCAACAAACAGATGTGCCTATGTGGCCTTTTAGATGGCCGAATTAGAGTGGGAAATAGCATAAAAAGGTGAATATCCAGAGGTCTCCTAGATCATTGAAAAATTTTAGCCCAAATTAATTTTTTGTTTCCAAGATATGATTAAATTGTTGGGCTGTTGTTCCGGGCCGCAGAATCTAGCCCAGAATTTTATCTCTAAATTGGTCCGCCTGAATAACCACAATGGAGGCCTAATTAGCACTATCTCATGAAGACTTATATGTTACCCTATTATAATTATATCATCACAAGAAATTTGGGCTTCATTAGGTCTGTAATGTGGTCCCCACAATCTCATCAATGGGATGGTGTCCAATCTTCCTTCTCCATAATTTTTTCCTTTCATCGCCAAATATACCCATCATTCTTTATGAATCCTCCATTTATCTATGAATGAAAAATGTTTATATTAAAGTTTAGATCCATTTACCAAAATATAAATTTAAAATATGGATAATTATATTTCTTAAAATCAGATGAATCATTGGGCCTAAATTGGTGTACATTAGGTATGAAGTGCACAAATGATGAGAATAGATGTTCAGAATTAGAATCCACTAACTCAGGCCAATAAGATTAAAAACTAACATTTAATACCATTAATGTTTAATTAACATGTGTATTCTTATTGGCTAATCACACCCCCCAACTTGAGATTTTCTAGTCCCAAGCAAAATGTATCTCAACAATATGAAATTCATATTCACTTTTCCAAAAACATTTTAATACACAATGATCACCAAAAACCCTTATACCAATAAATAATTAAAACCATCAAAATATTTTCATACAATATAGTTTCATAATCAAATCCCAATCCCAATCTCATTCCTCTGTTTAGATTCATCGTCATATTTCATCCAATATCAATTAAGAGTGATGGTGTGTTGTGTATCGCATTAGACATGGGGGTTCATCTTTATTCAAGGGGGAAATGATAGAAACACTAGGTGGAATCACATTTCAATATTAATATGAGTAATAAAATTTGTTTTGTATTTTTTTTTTCTTTGAAATTTTTCCATGGGAATTGAAATTGCACTCAAAAGAGTCAACCACTATAGCAAGACTTTGTCGATGACTCATAGGCTCAAAGACCTTAGGGTACCAAGTAAAGCCCTCATACTCAGGCATAATCTCTAGTTAACCCAGTCAAAACCAAATTCAAATTAATACAAATAGAGATAAAATTACTAACTTTGGGTAAGAAAACTATGGAGTCACGATCCCCAAGTGCCGAAAGCCACACATTAAGACTTTTCATTTATCTACCCACAATGTATTGTTTTATTTTTTGAATGTTTTTTGTTTTTTGTATTGAATACTCATATGAAAACTAAAATGATCACCAAACCTATTCTATTTATTTGGGGGGACCACATGAACTCAAAATAATACCCCATAATCCAATGTACGTGCATTGAGATCTTTTTTTATTTGGAGGAAAATATAAACGATGAAATTTCAAATTAGAGAGTCACGCTTTCCAAAATATCTATGCAAATGAAATTATAAATGGATTAAAATAAGAATTGGGGCATGCTAAATTTTTTTATATTCAGTTTCAAAGTGTGCAACGTGTATTACCATGTTCAAAGTTAAAGAAATTTTTCCTTCCATTTACACAGATTTTTTTCAAATCATTTTTTTCACACAAAATAAAAAAAAATTCATCTCTCCCCCCCAACTTAAAATAACATTGTCCTCAGTGTTAAAAGAAAATACAATTTAGAAGGGGGAGGAGATAGAGGATATGAGTTCTAAAAGTAATTTGAAATAATAAACATGGAACAAAGTCACCTGGTTGTTGAAGTTGATGTTCCGGCTGCTCCAATTTACTCCTTTGATCTCCATGTCACTCAGAGAGTTCCCTAGTGGAAAAAGGAAAACAAAAAAACAAAAAAACAAATATATATATATATATTCATATAATAAAAAAAATTAAAATTAAAATATAAGTATATATATATATATATATATATATTATAGATTAAGGAATCACAATACGTCGTAGGTTAGTGGTAAGTGCGCGCCCTTGTCTCCCTTCGGTCCTGGGTTCGAATCCCCGCAGCTTTGCAGGTTGTGATGGGGTTTGCCCCATGGCCAACGGCGTGTCCCATTTTTTTAATTATTGTTATTTTTATTTTATCCTACAGACCCATAAAAATTAACTGATGATACATTTTTTTCTTTTTAAATTTCTGGGGTAAGGTATTACTCAAGGACCACAACACGTGAAACGGCTGAATATGGAAATCCTATTTCATACCAATCCATACTCATAATAGAAGAATGGGTCAACAATCTATTTTTTTTAATTATTTTATTTTTAAATTATCAAAATTATTTATTAATCCTATTTTAAAAATAATGAAGATTCACAAATATTGGAAACATGAAATCCACGGGTTTTCTCACATGAAATTCTTTTGTTTAATGTCGTTAGCTCGACTTGAACCCCACACCTTACCCAATACCAAATTTATACATTTTAAGGACCACATGTTTCACCAATTCTACTAGGTTGATATTGATTCTATATTTAGAATTTGTTTCATTCACAAACCTATATTTTAAATTGAGTGGCTAAATCCAAGGAATATCAGAAATGGTCGATCTAGTTGCTTATCTAGATTTTCCTAAGACATCAATGATCATTCCGAAATTATTAGTTTCAAGAGAATAATTAATTCCATCATAATGGTCATGGTTATACACTATGAAGGGATACTTGATAGAGGAATGAATAACACTAATTTTGATCTTAGTTTTGATAGGTAATTCAGACATAGGTTTTCACTTTGAATCAAACATAGTTTCATTTTCAAAATTTATCAACAGAATTTGTTTCTTTCGAATAGAATATTAAACTGCCAAATTGGAATGATCAGTGTTAGTAATCTATATGGACTCAAAGTTTGTGATTTCTCCTAATGGTTTAGTGATTGGTGTTTTTGAAAAATAATCAATGGAGTTATATCCATGATACCCAATCCATGATGTTAAATTCTCCACTTTTGAATCCAAAAAAAATCAATTTCCTCTTGATTTAAAGACCCTTAAAAAATTATTTTATCCTTTTTATCTATATTTAATCCAAAGGATGGTTCTTCAGTAAATTCATGAGAGGTTTGTGGGCGAAACGAGTCTTCTATCAATGATGAGGAAGGTATAGCATTAGTGGGAATGGGTTCAATAACCGTCTTAAGGTTTTATAGTTCCAATCTCAATGATGAAACCTCAAAATTCATTATCTCAATTTTTTGACATATTTTTTCAAGTAATGGATGTGTATTATGATGGGTAAGGGGTTGAGATAGATAGTCTGTTCTAGAGGATAATTGAGTTGTTGGAATTCCATAGGAGGATTTTTTGATTGGTCTTGTTGTGATTGGAAATCATTGTAGGTTGGAATGTTTTGTGAATCAAGGGAGTTAAAACATTGTAGCTCAATAGTTTGTTGATTTTCCCACCAATATAAACTAGGATGGTCATTGTACATCATAATTGGTGTGGGGTAGTCAAATTAGGAAGAGGCTCCCCATGTTTGGATTTGTTCAAAATTACCTTCCATAGGAGTGAGGGGGTGAGAACAAAGAAGTGGGATGAAAGAAAAGGATGATAGTTTCTAAGATAAATTACTTAGGTCCCCAGAACCAGTGCCAAAATTTGATTCACTCTCAAATTTACCCAATATAAGAAGGTAGAACGGTCCAGGTATTCTAGCTTGGGTTGTCGAATCCTCAGAGACCTAAGAAATAACCTACAGACACATACATTCTATGGATTGTTTTTTGATATAAAATGGCCAAAATTGATTGATTTAAGATGGTTTTAAATGAACTCTAAGAGACTTAATGGAATCCAATTTAAAAAATGAGTTGATCCAAGGCTATCACTTGGGGTGAATTGGATGCATTCCTTTTTATCTATTTCAATTTCTTATATTTGTGATGGGTTCATTTAAAAAGATCAGACAACATCATCACTTACTAGTTTAATACCTAAACCCTTTAATACTAATCACATATAAACTTGAGGGATCAAATTTTTTAGCACTTCAAGGTAAAGGTTCATATTATCACTTGAAGTGTGTGGCCTTAAATTCAACAAGGATGAAGGAGTTTAATGATCTTCAAACAAAATTCTCAATTAAAAGAAGTGATTACAAATTAATGGAGTGAGAAATAACATCCAATCCAGCCCCTTGATAGTCCCTTGGATCAACCCATATGTGTGTTAGCCTGGCATTGACTCTATAGTTTCAATGGTAGCGGAAAGTAGACTCACGAGGGAGGAAATGGAGAAGTAAAAATACAATGAAATAGCGATCACTCCACCGATGTGTGATAATTTCACAAGTTTTGGTGTGAATAAAGTCACACCTTGAACCAATAGTATCAAAATTATATTAATAACAATAGAATAATATGATAAGAAAACTTTTATGAAGAAAGTAAAGTGAATTGAACAACTTACATTTGAAAGACAAACTTGAGACAACAAAATCTCAACACAACAGTACAGTGAAAGGAAGCTCAAAATATGATTAAATACTTCAACACCACTACCTTAAGTAGCCATTTTTGGGGCCTTGGGTCGATCCTACAACAGTAAAAAGCATCCCACTTGATTATGGTAGGCATAGTGTGGTGGAAAATAAGAGAGAGTGGACTTCTTTATCCTTGACTCGAAGTGGAATCTAACTTGCATCCACCAAACAAACGTGCCTAGATGGACTTCTAGATGGACGAATTAGAGTGGTACATAGCATAAAAAAGTGAATATCCATATGTCTCATAGATCTCTGTAAAATTTCATTCCAAATTAATTTGTGGTTTCCGAGATATGATTAAATTGGTGGGATGTTTTTTAGGGCCGCAGAATCTGGCCCAAAATTTTATCTCTAAATTCGGCCGCCTGAATAACCACAATGAATGTCAAATTATCACTGTCTCATGAAGACTTATTTGTTAACCTATATATCTTATATCACCCCACGAAATTTGGGCTTAATTAGTTCTGTAATGTGGTCCCTACATTCTCATCAGTGGTCTGGTGTCCAATATGCCTTCTCCAGAATTATTTCATTTCATCGACAAATATCCCCATCATCCTTTATGAATCCTCCACTGATCCCTGAATAAAAAATGTTCATGTTGATGTGTATATCCATTTCCCAAAATATCAAATTAAAATATGGATAATTAAATTTCTTAAAATCACACCCCCCAACTTGAGATTTTCTAGTCCCGAGCAAAATGTATCTCAACAATATGAAATTCAAATTCCCTTTTCCAAAAACATTTTAATAGACAATGATCACCAAAAACCCTTATACCAATCAATAATGAAAACCATAAATATATTTTAATACAAGATAGTTTCATAAGAATATCCCAATCCCAAGCCCATTCCTTTGTTCAAATTCATCATCATATTTCATCCAATATCAATTAAGAGTGATGATGTGTTGTGCATCACATTTGACATGGGAGTTAATCTTTATTCAACGGGAAATGGTGGGAGCACTAGGTGGAATCAAATTTCAATATTAAGATGAGTATTAAAATTTTTTTATTGTTTTTTTTTTGTTTTTTGTTTTTGTAATTTTTCCATGGTAATTAAAATTTCACTCAAAAGAGTCAACCCCTATAGCGAGACTTTATCGATGACTCCTAGGCTCAAATACTTTAGGGAACCAAGTGAAGCCCACATACTCAAGCATCATATCAAGTTAACTCAGTCAAAAACAAATTCAAATTACCTCAAATAGTGATAAAATTACTAACTCTGGGCCAGATAACTATGGAGTCATGATCCCCAAGTACCCAAAGCCACACATTAGGTCATTTCATTGCTCTGCGCGCAATTTATTGTTTTCTTTTTTGAATTTTTTTTGTTATTTTTTTGAATACTCATATTAAAACTACAATGATCGCTAAACCTATGCTATTTATTCGGGAGACCCCATGAACTCAAACTAATACCCCACTATTCAAAGGACGTTCATTTTGATATTTTTTTATTTGGAGGAAAATATAAATGATGAAATTATACATTAGACATCCAAACTTTCCAAAATATATATGCTCATGAAATTATATATGGATTAAAATCAGAATCGGTGCATGCTAAATTCTTTTATATTCAGTTTCAAAGTTTTAAATGTGTATTACCATGTTCAAAGTTAAAGGAATTTTTCTTTCTATTTACACACATTTTTTTAAATCATTTTTTTCACCCAAAAGCAAAAAATTTATTTCATCCCCCCCCCAACTTAAAATAACATTTTCCCCAATGTTAAAAGAAAATGAAATTTAAAAGGGGTATAGATAGAGGACATGAGTTCTAAAAGGAATTTCAAATAATAAACATTGAACAAAGTCTCCTGGTGGTTGATGTTGAAGTTCTTGCTGCTCCAGTTTAATCCTTTGATCTCCATGTCACTTGAAGAGTTCCATATAGGAAAAAGGAAAACAAACAAACAAACAAAATAAAACTATATATATATAATCATATAATAATAAAAAAAAATTAAATATAAGTATATATATATATATATTATAGAATATAGAAGCACAATAAGTCGTATGTCAGTGGTAAGTGTGCGCCCCTCTCTCCCTTCAGTCCCGGGTTCGAATCCTCGTGGCTTCGTCGGTTGTGATGGGGTTGGTCCCATGTCCAACGACATGTCCACTTTTTAAAGTTTTTTATTTATTTTATCCTATAAACACATAAAAATAAACAGATAATACATTGTCTTCTTTTTAAATTTCTGGGTAAGGTATTACTCAAGGATCACACCACGTGACACGGATGAATATGGAACTCCTCTTTCATACCCATACATACTCATAATAGAAGAATAGGCCAACAATCTATTTTTTATTGTTTTATTTTTAAAATATAAAAATGATTTATCAGTACTATTTGAAAAATAAAGAAGAATCACAAATATTGGAAACATGAAAACCATGGGTTTCCTTCTGTGTAGCACTTTTGTTTAACGTCGTTAGCTCGACTTGAACCCCACAACTTACCCAATACCAACTTTCAACATTTTAAGTACCACATGTTTCACAAATTATACTAGATTTAGATTTATTCTATGTTTAGAATTTGTTTCATTCACAAATCCATGTTCTAAAATGAGTGGGTAAATCCAGGGAATATCATAAATGGTGGATCTAGTTGCTTCTCTAGTCTTTCCTAAGACATCAATGATCATTATTAAATTATTAGTTTCAAGAGAATAATTAATTACATCAAAAAGGTCATGGTTATACACTATGAAGGGATACTTGAGAGAGGAAGTAATAACACTAATTTTTAGCTCCGTTTGGATAGGGAATTCAGATATAGGTTTTCACTTTGAATCAAGCTCAGTTTTGTTTTCAAAATTTCTCAACAGAATTGGATCCTTTTGAATAGAATATTGAACTACCAAATTGGAATGATTAGTGTTAGTAATGGGTATAGACTCAAAGTTTGTGATTTCTCTTAATGGTTTAGTGATTGGTGTTTTTGAAAAACCATCAATGGAGTTATATTCATGGTACTTAATCCATAATGTCAAATTCTCTTCTTTTGAATCCAAAAAAAAAATCAATTTCTTCTTGATTTAAACTCCATTAAAAAATTAATTTATCCTATTTATCTATACCAAATCCAAAGGATGGTTCTCCAATAAATTCATGAGAGTTTTGTGGGAGAAAAGAGTCTTCTATAAATGATGAGGAATGGATAGCATGACTGTGAATGGGTTCCATAACGATCTCAAGGTTTTGTAGTTCCAATCTCAATGATGAAACCTCAAAATTCATTATCCCTATTTTTTGAAATAGTTTTTCAAGTAATGGATGTGGATTATGATGGATAAGGGGTTGAGACAGATAGTCTATTCCATAAGGATAATTGAGTTGTTGGAATTCCATAGGATTTTCCGATTGGCCTTGTTGTGATTGGAAATCATTATAGGGTGGAATGTTTTGTTAATTATGGGAGTTAAACATTGTGGCTCAATTAGTTGTTGACTTTCCTACCAATATAATCTTGGATGGTAATTGTACAACATAACTGGTGTGGGGTAGTCAAAGTAGGGAGAGGTTCCCCATGTTTGGATTTGTTCAAAATTGCCTTCCATAGGAGTGAGGGGGTGAGAACAGAGAATTGGGATGAAAACAAATGATGATAGTGTCTAAGATAACTTACTTAGGTCCCCATCAATGGTGCCAAAATTTGATTCATGCTCAATTTTACCCAAGAGAAGAAGGTAAAACGGTCCTGGTAGTCTAGCTTGGGTTGTCGAATCCTTAGAGACCTAAGAAGTATCCTGCAGGCACATACATTCTATGGATTGTTTTTTGCTATGAAGTGGAAAACTTGGGTTGATTTAATATGGTTTTAAATTAAATCTAATAGACTAAAGTGAATTCAATTTAAAATAATGAGTTGATCCTAGGTTATCACTTGGGGTGGATTAGATGTATTCCTTTTCATCTATTTCAATTTCTTATATTTGATATGGTTTTATTTAAGAAGATAAAACAACATCATCACTTACTAGTTTAATACCAACTCCCTTTAACACTAATGACCTACACACTTGAATGATCAAATTTTGGAGCACTTCACGGTAAAGGTTCATATTAGCACTTCAAGTGTGTGGCCTTAAATTCAACATGGATGAAGGAGCTTAAAGATCTTCAAACAAAATTCTCAATTAATAGAAGTGATTAGAAGTTAATGGAGTGCGAAATAACATCCAAACCAACCCCATGATACTCCCTTGGATCAACACATAATTGGTTTAACCCTTCATTGATTCTATGGTTTCAATGGAAGCTGAAAGTAGACTCATGAGGGAGGAAATGGAGAAGTAAAAAAACAATAAAATAGAAATCACTCCACCGATGTGTGATAATTTCACAAGGTTTGGTGTGAATAATTTCACACCTTCATCCAGAGGTATCAAAATGATATTAATAACAATAGAATAATATGATAAGAAGAAATTTTATTAAGAAACTAAAGTGAATTGAACAACTTACATGTGAAAGAAAAACTTCAGAAAACAAAATCGCAACATAACATTACAATGAAAGAAATCTCAAAAGATGATTAAATACTTCAACACCACTACCTTAAATAGTCATTTTTTGAGCCTTGGGTAGATCCTACAACAATAAAAATAATCCCACTTGATTATGGTAGGCATAGGGTGGTGGAAAGTTAGGGAGAGTGGACTTCTTTATCCTTGACTAGAAAGTGGAATCCAACTTGCATCCACTGAACAGATGCGCCTAGATGACCTTCTAGATGGTATAATTAGAGTCGAACATAGTAGAAAAATGTGAAACTATGGATGTCTCCTATATCTCTGTAAAATATAAGCCCAAATTAATTTCTGGTTTCTGGGATATGATTAAATTGGTGGGATATTTTTCCGGGCTGTAGAATCTGGACTAGAATTTTTTCTCTAACATGGGCCACCTGAATAACCCGTGGAGGCCGAATTAGCACAATCTCATGAAGACCTATATGTTCCCCTATATTTCTTATATCATCCCATGATATTTGGGATTTATTTGGGCTGTAATATGGTCCCCACATTCTCATCAGTGGGCTAGTGTCCAATCTGCCTTCTATAGAATTGTTTCCTTTCATCACCAAATATCCCCATCATCCTTTATGAATCCTCCATTGATACCTGAATGAAAAAATGTTCATATTGAAGTTTAGATCCATTTTCCAAAATATAAAATTAAAATATGGATAATTAAATTTCTTAAAATCAGACGAATCATTGGGCCTAAATTGGTGTACATTAGGCATGAAGTGCACAAATTATGAGAATGGATGTTCAAAATTAAAATCCACTAACTCAGGACAATAAGATCAAAAATGAACATTTAATACCATTAAAATGTAATTAACATGTGTACTTTGATTTTCTAATCACCCCCCCCCAACATGAGATTTTCTAGTCTCGAGAAAAATGTATCTCAATAATATGAAATTCAAATTCTCTTTTCCAAAAACATTTTAATACACAATGATCACCAAAAACCCTTATAACAATCAATAATTAAAACCATCAAAATATTTTAATAAAATATAGTTTCATAAGTATATCCAAATCCCAATCCCATTCTTTTATTCAAACTCATCGCCATATTTCATCCAATATCAATCAAGAGTGATGATGTGTTGTGCATCGCATTAGACATGGGGGGTTCATCTTTATTCAAGGGAGAAATTATGGAAGCACTAGGTGGAATCACATTTCAATATTAATATGAGTATTCAAATTTTTTTATTGTAATTTTTTTTTAATTTTTCCATGGTAATTGAAATTTCACTCAAAATATTCAACCCCTATAGTGATACTTTGTCGATGACTCCCAGGCTCAAATACCTTAGGGCACCAAGTGAAGCCTATATACTCGGGCATCATCTCGAGTTAACTCAGTAAAAAATAAATTCAAATTACCAAAAATAGAGATATAATTACTAAATCTGGTCCAGAAAACTATGGGGTCACAATCCCCAAGTGCCGAAATCCACAAATTAGGTCATTTCATTGCTCTACGCGCAATTAATTGTTATCTTTTTTGAATTGTTTTTTGTTTTTTTGTGAAAACTCGTATTAAAACTAAAATGATCATCAAACCTATGCTATTTATTTGGCGGGACCCCATGAACTCAAAATAATACCCTACTATCCAAATGAAGTGCATTGTTATCTTTTTTTCATTTTAAGTAAAATATAAATGATGAAATTTCACATTAGGTAGCCAAACATTCCAAAATATCTATGTTCTTGAAATTATATATGGATTAAAATTAGAATCGGGGTATGATAAATTATTTGATATTCAGTTTCAAAGTTTTCAATGTGTATTACCATGTTCAAAGTTAATGGAATTTTTCCTTCCATTTACACACATTTTTTTGCAAATCATTTTTTTCACACAAAAGCATAAAATTTATTTCATCTCCCCCCCTAACATAAAATAACAGTGTCCCCTATGTTAAAAGAAAATACAATTTAGAAGGGGGTATAGATATAGGATATGAGTTATAAAAGTAATTTTAAATAATAAACATGGAACAAAGTCACCCAGTGGTTGAAGTTGAAGTTATTGCTGCTCTAATTTACTCCTTTGATCTCCATGTCACTCGGAGAGTTCTCTAGTGGAAAAAGGAAAACAAAAAAACAAACAGAACAAAAATATATATATATATTTATTTATTTATTCATATAATAATAATAAAAAGTAAAATATATGTATATATATATAAATTACAGAATAAAGAATCACAATAAGTCATAGTTTAGTGGTAAGCGTGCGCCCCTGTCTCGCTTTGGTCCCGGGTTCGAATCCCCACAGCTTCGTCGGTTGTGACGGGGTTTTCCCCATGGCCAACGGCATGTCCCCTTTTTTAAATTATTACATTTTTTATTTTATACTACAAACACATAAAAATAAACTAATGATAAGTTGTCTTCTTTTTAAATTTCTGGGTAAGGTATTACTCAAGGATCACACCACGTGACACGGATGAATATGGCGCTCCTCTTTCATACCCATCCATACTCATAATAGAAGAACAGGTCAACATTATATTTTTTTATTATTTTATTTTTAAAATATCAAAATTATTTATTAATCATATTTTTAAAATAAATAATAATAACAAATATTGGAAACATGAAAACCACAGGTTGCCACCCGTGCAACGTTTTGTTTAATGTCGTTAGCTCGACTTGAACCCCACAACTTACCCAATACCCACTTTCAACATTTTAAAGACCACATGTTTCACCAATTATACTTGGTTGAGATTTATTATATGATTATAATTTGTTTCATTAACAAACCTATGTTCTAAAATGAGTGGGTAAATCTGAGGAATATCATAAATGGTAGATCTAGTTGCTTCTCTAGTCTTTCCTAAGACATCAATGATCATTCCTAAATTATTAGTTTCAAGAGAAGAATTAATTCCATCATAAATGTCATGCTTATACACTATTAAGGGATACTTGAAAGAGGAAGGAAGAACACTAATTTTGAGCTCAGTTTGGATAGGAAATTCAGACATAGGTTTTCACATTGAATCAAAATCAGTTTCATTTTCAAAATTTCTCAACTGAATTGGTTCCTTTTGAAAAGAATATTCAACTACCAAATTGGAATGATCAGTTTTAATAATGGATATGGACTCAAAGTTTGTGATTTCTCTTAATGGATTAGTGATTGGTGTTTTTGAAAAATCATAAATGGATTTATATTCATGAGACTCAATCCATGATGTCAAATTCTCCTCTATTGAATCCAAAAAAATAAATTTCCTCTTGATTTAAACACCCTTCAAAAATTCCTTTATCCTCTATATCTATACCAAATCCAAAGGATTGTTCTTCAATAAATTCATGAGTGGTTCGTGGGAGAAAAGAGTCTTCTATCAATGATAGGGAAGGGATAGCATGAGTGGGAATGGGTTCTATAACCGTCTTGAGGTTTTGTATTTCTAATCTCAATGATGAAACCTCAAAATTCCTTATCTCTGTTTGTTGACATAGTTTTTCACGTAATGGATGTGGATTATGATGGATAAGGGGTTGAGACAGATAGTCTATTCCAGAGAGATAATTGAGTTATTGGAATTCCATAGGATGTTCTGATTGGCCTTGTTGTGATTGGAAATAATTATAGGTTGGAATGTTTTGTGAATCATGGGAGTTAAAAAATTGTGGCTCAATTGGTTTTTGATTTTCCCACTAATATAAACTAGGATGGTCATTATACATCATAACTGGTGTTGGTAGTCAAAGTAAGGAGAGGTACCCCATGTTTGTATTTGTTCAAAATTACCTTCTATAGGAGTGAGGGGGTGACAATAGAGAAGTGGGATGAAAAAAGGATGATAGTGTCTAAGATAACTTACTTAGGTCCTCGTAAAAGGTGTTAAAATTTGATTCATGCTCAAATTTACCCAAGAGAAGAAGGTAGAACGGTCCTGGTAGTCTAGCTTGGGTTGTTGAATCCTCAGAGACATAAGAAATAACCTACAGACATGTACATTCGATGGATTGTTTTTTGCTATGAAGTGGCCAAATAGTGTTTATTTAAGATTGTTTTAATTGAACTCTAAGAGACTTAAGTTATTTCAATTTAAAAATAATGAGTTGATTCTATGTTATCACTTGGGGTTGATTAGATGCATTCCTTTTCATCTATTTCAATTTCTTATATTTGAGATGGGTTCATTTATGAAGATCAAAAAACATCATCACTTACTAGTTTAATTACTACACAATTTAATACTAATCACCTACACACTTGAAGGATCAAAGTATTGAGAACTTCATGGTAAAGGTTTGTATTTTCACTTAAAGTGTGTGGCCTTAAATTAAACAAGGATGAAGGAGTTTAAAGATCTTCGAACAAAATTCTCAATTAAAAGAAATGATTGGAAATTAATGGAGTGAGAAATAACATCCAATCCATCCCCATTCTACTCACTTAGATCAACACATAAGTGGGTTATCCCTCCATTAATTCTATGGTTTCATTGGAAGTGGAAAGTCGACTCATGAGGGAGTAAATGGAGAAGTAAAAAACAATGAAATAACGATCACTCCACCAATGTGTGTTAATTTCACAAGGCTTGGTGTTAATAAATTCACACCATGAAACAACGATATCAAAATGATATTAATAAAAAAATAATAAGATGATACGAAGAACTTTTATTAAGAAACTAATGTGAATTGAATAACTTACATGTGAAAGACAAACTTGAGACAAAAAAATTGCAGCATAACATTACAATGAAAGGAAGCTCAAAATATGATTAAATCCTTCAACACCACTGCCTTAAATATAATTTTTTTGAGCATTGGGTCGGTCCTCCAACTGTACAAATAATCCGACTTGAGTATGGTTGGCATAGGGTGGTGGAAAGTAAGGGAGAGTGGAATTCTTTATCCTTGACTCGAAGTGGAAGCCAACTTGCATCCACCGAACAGACGCGCCTAGATGGCCTTCTATATGGATTAATTAGAGTGGGACATAGAATAAAAAATTTAATCTCTGGATGTATCCTAGATCTCTGTAATATTTAAGCCAAAATTAATTTGTGGTTTCCGAGATATGAATAAATTGGTGGGCTGTTTTTTAGGGCCTCAGAATTTGGCCCAGAATTTTATCTCTAAATTGGGCTGCCTGAATAACCACAATGGAGATCGAATTATAACTATCTAATGAAGACCTATATGTTCCCCTATATTTCTTATATCATCCCACAAAATTTTGGCTTCATTAGGTCTGTAATGTGGTCCCCGTATTCTCATTAATGGGCTGGTGTCCAATCTGCCTTCTCCATAATCGTTTCCTTTCATCTCCAAATATCCCCAAAATTATTTATGAATCCTCTATTGATCCCTGAATGAAAAATGTTCACATTGAAGTGTAGATCCATTTCCCAAAATATCAAAATAAAATATGGATAATTAAATTTCTTAAAATCAAATGAATCACTGGGCCTAAATTGGTGTACATTATGCATGAAGTGCACAAATGATGAGAATGGATGTTCAAAATTAAAATCCACTAACTCATGCGAATAAGATCAGAAATGAACGTTTAATACCATTAAAATTTAATTAAAACATGTATTTTTATTGTCTAATCAGACCCCCCCAACTTGAGATTTACTAGTCCTGAGAAAAATGTATCTCAACAATATGAAATTCTTATTCTCTTTTACAAAAACATTTTAATACACAATGATCACAAAAAACCCTTATACCAATCAATAATGAAAACCATCAAAATATTTTAATACAATATAGTTTCATTAGAATATACCAATAACAAACCCATTATTTTGTTCAAATTCATCTCCATATTTCATCCAATATCAATTAAGAGTGATGATGTGTTGTGCATCACATTAGACTTGGGGGTTCATGTTTATTCAAGGGGGAAATGATAGAAGCACTATATGGAATAATATTTAAATATTAAGATGAGTATTCAAAAAAATTTATTGTTTTTTTACTGTTTTTTTTTCAATTTTTCCATGGTAATTGAAATTGTACTCAAAATAGTCAACCCCTATAGAGAGACTTCGCCAATGACTCCTAGGCTCAAAGACCTTAGGGAACCAAGTGAAGCCCACATACTCGAGCATCATCTCGAGTTAACTCAGTCAAAAAAAATCAAATTACCTCAAATAGAGATAAAATTACTTACTCTAGGCCAGAAAACTGTGGATTCACGATCCCCGAGTACTGAAAGCCACACATTAGGTCATTTTATTTCTCTACGTGCAATTTATTATTATTATTTTTAAATTTGTTTTTTGAATACTCGTATTAAAACTAAAATGATCACCAAATCTATGCTATTTATTATGGGGAACCCCATGAACTCAAACTAATACCCGACTATCCAATGGACATGCATTGTGATCTTTCTTTATTTGGAGTAAAATATAAACGATGAAATTTCACATTAGACAGCCACACATTCCAAAATATCTATGCTCATGAAATTATATATGGATTAAAATAAGAATTGGGGCATGCTAAATTATTTGATATTTAGTTTCAAAGTGTGCAATGTGTATTACCATTTTTAAAGTTAAAGGAACTTTTCCTTCAATTTATACACATTTTTTTCAAATATTTTTATTTTCACACAAAAGAAAATTTTTTATTTCATCTCCCCCCCAACATAAAATAACATTGTCCCCAGTGTTAAAATAAAATACAATTTAGAAGGGGTAGAGATAGAGGAGATGAGTTATAAAAGGAATTTGAAATAATAAACATGGAACAAAGTCACCTGGTGGTTGAAGTTAAAGTTCTTGCTTCTCTAATTTACTCTTTTGATCTCCATGTCTCTCGGAGAGTTCCCTAGTGGAAATAGGAAAATTAAAAACAAATAGAACAAAACTATATATATATATATATATATATATTCATATAAAAATAAAAAAAATTAAAATAAAAGTATATGTCTATATATAAAAAATTATAGAATAAGGAAGCACAATAAGTCGTAGGTCAGTGGTAAGCGTGTGCCCCTATCTCCCTTCGGTCCTGGGTTCAAATCCTTGTGGCTTCACCGGTTTTGATGGGGTTGGCCCCATGGCCAACGGCGTGTCCCATTTTTTTAATTATTATATTTTTATTTTATCCTATAAACACATAAAAATAAACTGATGATACATTGTTTTCTTTTTAAATTTCTGGGTAAGGTATTACTCAATAATCACACCACGTGACACAGATGAATATGGCGCTCCTCTTTCATACCCATCCATACTCATAATAGAAGAACAGGTCAACAATATTTTTTTTTTGTTATTTTATTTTTAAAATATAAAAATGATTTATTAATCCTATTTTAAAAATAAAGAAGATTCACAAATATTGGAAACATGAAAACCACGGGTTGCCTCCCGTGCAGCGCTTTTGTTTAACGTCGTTAGCTCGACTTGAACCCCACAACTTACCCAATACAAACTTTAAACATTTTAAGGACCACATGTTTCACCAATTCTGCTATGTTGAGATTGATTATATGTTTAGAATATGTTTTATTCACAAACCTATATTCTAAAATGAGTTGATAAATAAAAGGAATATCAGAAATGGTGGATATAGTTGCTTCTCTAGTCTTGCCTAAGACATCAATGATCATTCCTACATTATTAGTTTGAAGAGAATAATTATTTCCATCAGAAAGGTCATGTTTATACACTCTTAATAGATACTTGAGAGAGTAATTAATAACACTAAATTTGATCTCAATTTGGATAGGAAATTTAGACATAGGTTTGCACGTTGAATCAAACTCAGTTTCATTTTCAAAATTTCTCAACAGAATTGGTTCCTTTTGAATAGAATATTCAATTAAAAAATTGGAATGATCAGTGTTAGTAATGGATATGGACTTAGATTTTGTGATTTATCTTAATTGTTTAGTGATCGGTGTTTTTGAAAAATCATCAATGGAGTTATATTCATGAGACTCAATCCGTGATGTCAAATTATCCTCTTTTGAATCCAAAAAAATCTATTTCCTCTTGATTTAAAGACCAATCAAAAATTTATTTATCCTCTTTATCAATACCAAATCCAAAGTATGTTTCTTCAATAAATTCATGAGAGGTTTGTGGAAGAAAATAATCTTCTATCAATGATGAGGAAGGGATAACATGAGTGGGAATCGGTTCCATAACCGTCTCAAGGTTTTGTAGTTCTAATCTCAATGATGAAACCTAAAAATTCATTATATCCATTTTTTTGACATGATTTTTCAAGTAATGGATGTGGTTTATGATGGATAAGGGGTTTTTATAGATATTCTATTCTAAAAGGATAATTGAGTTCTTGGAATTCCATAGGAGGATGTTCTGATTGGCCCTGTTGTGATTGGAAATCATTATAGGTTGGAATGTTTTGTGAATAATGGGTGTTAAAACATTGTGGCTCAATCAGTTTTTTTATTTTCCCACCAATATAAACTAGTATGGTCATTGTACATCATAACTGGTGTGGGTTAGTCAAATTAGGGAGAGGTTCCCCATGTTTGGATTTGTTCAAAATTGTCTTCCATAGGAGTGAGGGGGTGAGAATAGAGAAGTGGGATGAAAAAAAGGTTGATAGTGTCTAAGATAACTTTATTAGGTCCCTGGTAATGGTTCCAAAATTTGATTCATGCACAACTTTACCCAATATAAGAATTTAGAATGGTCATGGTAGTCTAGTTTGGGTTGTCGAATCCTCAGAGACCTAAAAAGTAACCTACAGACACATACATTCTATGGATTGTTTTTGGATATGAAGTGTCCAACATGGGTTTATTTAAGATGGTTTTAAATGAAATCTAATATACTTATGTGAATTAAATTTAGAAGGATGAGTTGATCTTAGGTTATCACTTGGGGTGGATTAGATGCATTCTTTTTCAGCTATTTCAATTTCTTATATTTGAGATGGTTTTATTTAAGAAGATCGAACAACATAATAACTTAGTGGTTTAAAACCTACAACATTTAACACTAATCACCTACAAACTTTAAGGATCAACGTTTTGAGCACTTCAAGGTAAATTATCGTATTAGCACTTGAAGTGTGTGGCCTTAAATTCAAAAAGTATGAAGGAGTTTAAAGATCTTCAAAACAAATTCTCAATTAAAAGAAGTGATTATAAATTAATGGAGTGAGAAATAACATCCAATACATCCCCTTGATACTCCCTTGGATCAAACCATAAGTGTGTTATCCCTCCATTGATTCTATGGTTTCAATGGAAGTGGAAAGTATACTCATGAGGGAGGAAATGGAGAAGTAAAAAAACAATTAAATAACAATCACTCCACCGTTGTGTGATAGTTATACAAGGTTAGGTGTGAATAAATTCACACCTTGAACCAACAGTATCAAAATGATATTAAGAACAATAGAATTAGATGAGAAGAAGAACTTTTATTAAGAAACTAAAGTGAATTGAACAACTTACATGTGAAACACAAACTTGAGACAATAAAATCGCAGCATAACATTACAATGAAAGGAAGCTCAAAAAAAGATTAAATCCTTCAACACCACTACCTTAAATAGGAATTTTTGGAGCCTTGGGTTGATCCTCAAACTGTAAAAAGCATCCCACTTTATTATGGTTTTCATATGGTGGTGGAAAGTAAGGGTGAGTGGACTTCTTTATCTTTGACTTGAAGTGAAAGACAACTTGCATCAACCGAACAGACGCACCTATACGACCTTATATAATTCCGGATTAGAGTGGGCTATAGAAGAAATAATTGAAGCATCGGATGTCTCCTAGATCTCTAAAAAATTTCCTCCAAAATTAATTAGTGGTTTCCTAGATATGATTAAATTGGTGGGTTGTTTCTCAGGGCTGCAGAATATGGCCCAGAATTTTATCTCTAACTTGGTCCACCTGCATAACCACAATGGAGGATGATGTAGAACAATCTCATCTATACTTATATGTTCCCCTATATTTCTTCTATAATACCAAGAAATTGGGTCTTTATTAGATCTGTAATGTGGTCCCCACATTCTCATCAGTGGGCTGGTGTCCAATCTGCCTTCTCCAGAATTGTTTCCTTTCATCGACAAATATCCCCATAATCCTTTACAAATTTTCCATTGATCTCTGATTGAAAAATGTTCATATTGAAGTGTAGATCCATTTCCCAAAATATAAAATTAAAATATTGATAATTAAATTTCTTAAAATCATATGAATCATTGGGCCTAAATTGGGGTACATTTGGCATGAAGTGCACAAATGATGAGAATGGATGTTCAAAATTAAAATCCACTAACTCAGGACAATAAGATCAAAAATGATAATTTAATACCGTTAAAATGTAATTAACATATTTATTTTTATTGGATAATTAGAGGGACTCCATAGTATAATCTGTTTCTTCGTCTTTCACCTGTGATAAATTATTCCATGAATTAGAAATTAATCATTTGAAAACATCATGGCCAAATATATTTTTTAAATTTTAAATATATGTTTTTTGTATTTTTTGGGAAAAAAGATGTGTGAAAGTGTTGTGACTCCCTATAAATGGAACCAAATTGATGTTTGAGGATTTTTTTGAATCCCCAGTCAATATTTTATTTACCTAATCATGTAATATAGTTTACACCAAGTGTTAGTCTCAAGGAGGAACCTCACGCAACAACAAATTTCTATAATCACTATTTATATTATAACTAATATAAAACTAAATAATATAAATATTATGAGATTGAGGTATTCATGAAATATTAATAATATATATATAATTCAATGAGTACTGAAGGAATTCAAACATAATATTATTAAACAGAAAGGAGATCCTCCCAGCACAAAACTCAGAGTGAACCTTCATTGTCTCATTATTAGTTTCGAATTTACTTAATGAACTTGCTCTATAATATGTGGGAATATCCTCTTATACCTATAATTTTGAATATATAGTTCACTCAATGATCACAGATAGACCATGTGTCCACCTCCTTGATCAAGGGAAAATATTACAGAAGGTAATATTAAGACTCAGGTGGCAAGTAGAGACCCAAAGGTTCCTTACCCACTAAGATCCCCCTTGACCTAACTCTAAGCGTAACACCCCAAGAATTTAAAATATTTTTATTTTTAAATAAATTAAATAAATTAAATATATTTTAATTCATTAAACACTCATTCATCTTGTGTTATAGGCAAGAGTGACTTTCTTTGATATCTTGTGTTATATACAAGACTGAGTTTTACCAAACAACAATTTATTATTAAAATATTATTATATGATATAACATAACAGTTAATTTAGTGTTTATGAATATTACTAACCAAATTATGAAATTTATATATATTTCATATAATTTTAAAATTCATCTTATGTGTTTTCGAGACATGATATAAGAACAAATCCAATTTTTTTGCATAAAAGAAGTATTTTTCAAAAATGATAATTTTATAGCCATTTAATGGAGAACCAGTTTTAAATAAAACCTTTTACACTTTTAGAATTTTTATATGAAAAAATAATATTATTATTTAAATTCATAATTTTAAAATTATATTAGGGTGAATTTTTTGTATTTTTCTGAGAAGATTCATTTTTTGATGAATAGTGAAAAATACTACATTGTAGTTAAAAACATCCTTTTAGTTAAAATAATTATTAAATTTTAAGTTGATTTTTAAAGTCAAAATAGATAAATTAAACATTTATTAATCCAATTTAGTACATTTAAATCATTTTTATAGTGAAATTGGATATAAAAACTTATTAATCTTTTGAACGTTTTCTTTTACCGGCTTTCTCGCCATGTCTCGGAGATTAGTGTTAAGCTTAAGTTATCCACTTATGTGAATTGAATTTTGAAAATATAAATATATGGTTGTAATCATTATTATATTTATATTCTAATAGTATAAAAAATTTGGATATTATGAGAAGTAACTTTAGTAAATTTTTATTTACCACGGTTAAGGGTAAATCGAGTAATTCAAGATAAAAAATATTTTAATATTTTAAAATTACCCAAACACATGTCCTAATTTCATTGGATGGGTGAGTTTTAAAAAAATAAACCTTATGGAAAATGATAACCTTTTGAGACACTTGGGTAAGAATATGACATTTATTATATTTTATTAATAGATAAGTTAAAAATGTCATAGTCATATTTCTAATAATTAAATAGTTTTTAATATAGGGTTATAGAGAATATAAATTCAACTATAAATATTCGTCTAAAATATAATAAATTTTACTTTACCATGATAATTTATTTCTAATTTTTATAGAAAAAATAATTAATTAAAGGCTTTCGTAATGGTGATGCATTAATTATTTAATTAATGGAAATATCAAATAAATAATATTAAAAATACTAAAATATATATAATTTGAAATAATTAATGATATAAACTAATTTTATAGACACATTTTTACATATTATTTATATATTATAAGTGTTTGGTTTGAAGTTATCAAATTGTTAGGATATTTTTAAAAAGACAAATAAGAATAGTGTCAAAATTAACACAAATAATTCTTTAAAATCAATAATATTATATTAAAATGATATAAAATTCATAAAAAATTACCATTTGGACAAATAACTATAATAAGGTTAAATATTTCATCAATGATCTATTTTGGGTTATTTTGGAATTTTAGAGTAACTATATTAACCCTAAATAGTAAAAAAGACAAGTTGTCACAGTAAGAGTTTAAGGGTTTAACTAAGGGTTTAAGCTAAAATATATGGTTAATAATGTGACCTAAACTTCTCTAAAAATAATTGGTTAAGATTATTTAGAAAAATAATCATCTTATACTCTAAATAACTCACTTTTGAGGTATTTAAAATTGAAAATAAATTTATACTAATTTAATATTTTAAAGGATTCCAAGAGTTCCCCTCCTCTCTCTTATAAAAAGGAACCTCCTACCTCACTTCCTCACATTATATTGAGCCTTATAGATCAAAAAAATTCTACACATTTAACATTAAAATGTAATTATTTAAGATCTAGGGGCCATGGTTCCCTAAAGAGACCAACCCTAGTGTCCCTAAAAGGAGATCCGAAGGAAGTCCACCGAAGAAGAGGTAATTGTTTTACCAATTAATTTAAGTTCATTTCTTCTTCTACTTCCTATTACTATGTTGTTTCCATACTAAATTAATAAATCCAGTATCATATATATAATATTTTATTTTATTATTATAATGATGCAACCATATTCCTCCTTTTAACCATCCTATGAAAAACAATATCACTATGTTGTGGGTAAGTACGGCTTATTGTCTCCATGTTGTGTGATTTGTTTTTCATCAACACTTTATTTAGATGGGTATAATGATGAATATAATAGATAAAATAATAAATATTACATGATATTTATTTTTTATAATTAATATAAAATCCAATTTCTTACCACTTTACATTAATGGAATGTTATCAACACTCCTGAATATGTATAGCCTACCATCTCCACGACGCGATGAGAGTCATTCTCCATGTTAACCATTCAAGAATGATTATAAAAATTATATATGATGAGTGAATATAATATTTATGAACTTAATATAATTCTGTATATGAATAAAATATATCTTATATATAAGAAAATATGACTTACATGACAAAACATACATTAGAAAATGAAGCGGTTAACACCCAAAACAATGGTAGTTTTTGAAATATTATTAAAAAATGATATAAGAGGATATTATATGGTATCATAAATATGGATATAGTTTTGGAATAATTTAATAATATGTTTCGACCATTATATATATTTTAAAACACCCTTAATTAAAGAAAAGTATAAGGTAAGGGTTAACTTCGTGATCTCATTATTATCTAGGATTGTTTGTACATAAGTATTTACAGGGACATATTTATCATCAATGTCCATATTTCTTAAAAATGTATTTAAAAATATTATTACTATTCTTTTAAAAAAAAATTAATGTTATTTTTACTCATGTCTGACTTTTTATAAAACATGTTGAAAGGAATCTTTTCATCGTTTTCCAAATGAGGTAAATTATGACCTCTTTGAAAAAAAATACAAAATGAATGTTCTTTTTTAAATAATATGACATGAGTGAAACTTCCTTTACAATCTTAAAAGATTCCTTTCACTAATGTTGTTTTATTTTAAAATTTTGTGTCCCTTTTAAAATAATTTCAATATAAAAAGAGGTATTATCTCAATAAATTTTTAATGATTTTATTATATCATTTTCATCTATGTCAACATCCTTTGTTGGATTTTATGCTTAATTAAGGTTGATTTATAATAATATAATATACCATATTGTATTAAAGGGTTTATGATATGTTTGATTTTAGATGTTCTATTTTCATACCATTCATGTTTTAATGGTAAATTTATTAACATTTTTTATGCAAGTTTTAATATGAATGTTTATATTGGTTGTGTTTCACCCTTTTCATATGGGGAATGCATCAGACTTCGTAAGTGAAGGTTTGAGCCCACTATATCCCCTTGATGCATTGGTAGGTCTCATGAGACAAACAATTTTGGTTTTTTAACATATTTATTTCTGGATTCTTGGTCTAATCCTTGATGGTATGTTTATGATGTCTTGTATTATGCACTCCCTAATTATGAGATTAGTTATTGATATTACATGTGATTATTCGACTAGTAGAATATCCAAATGAATTTTTATATGAATTATTTAATTTTTTATTTCAATATTATGATCAAGATATGTTTAAGTGGATTATGTTTCAATTATAAACCTTTCCTTATGGTTTATTCTAATTTACTCATAATGGATTCCATTGTACTCTTAACCTTACTAAGCATCTGAGATCACTCATTTCTAGGATTCCAAGAAGTCTATTACGACTGATATACAGGGATAATCTAGGAGAATAATGATGTTATCAAGGGATTTTTTATTTTGTATTTTATGTTTTAAATTATAATGTAAGGTTAATATATGTAATATAGATTTTAAGACTACTAAACTGATCGATCATTTTGGATTTGATTCCTTGTAATCATGCCAAGGTAATAAAGTAATGCACCAACTCCAACCTTCTAGGGTCGGACCATTATAGTTGGTATCAATGGAAGTTTAGCAGTAACCTTTGAAACTAGATTTAGATTTTAATGATTATGGAACATAACCCTAAGATAGAATTTGAGTATAAGTATAGAATAACATCCTAGAATTGTGTTAAGGTAGAGATTATGTGAGTAATCCTTGAAATAAATCCATGTTAGGATACTATAAGTGGATGTGGTCTTACCTAGGAGTAACAAATCTGAAAAAGTGTGTCGAGGCTGACTTGGCATAACCTAGTACACAACAATGGGCCTTACTATGCACCTAGTTTGAAACTCCTTGGGGATATTCTTAGGATAATTAAAATTTTCTTTACAAACCATTATTAAGGATTTAAAAGTAAATATTTCCCCAAAGAATTTTTTTTATGATTGTGAGATTAACAATGGATAAATTTTCAATTTATGTTAAATATTTCTCTATATTTAGGATTATAAATTTTGATATGATCTAACCTATTGTATGTCATCATTTAGAAATGGTTCCTAGTAGAAGTAATGTTAACCTCACAAATGCACATGATCTAAGGAGCAATAAGTATCAAATCTTTTATGGTCTTAAGCAAATGTTTCAAAGGGGAAATAGTCTCCCGACTATTCTCATTATTTGAGGACATAGTATCATGTGATAACATGATGGGTAAAGAATTATCCAAGTCATGTGTCCATGAAGCAAAGAAGTAAAATAAGAGGATGGTAGGTCAAAATATGTATAAATGGGCTGGTAAAGTGTACTCTAAGTATTATGGCTTTGGAGGGAAACATGTGAATAAAAGGACAGTTTGTAAAAATATGGATAAAGGGAATAAGGAAAAGAATTATTTTCCAATATATAATAATTGTTGAAAGAAACAATCCAGTACGTAATTAAAAGAAATGGTAGTTTGCTACAAGTGTGTAGAGAAAGGCCACCACACTTGGGATTATAAGGATAAGAAAAAGGGTTTCTCATGTACAAGGTTTCAACTATAAGGAGAAGAGACACTACAAAAATGAATATGCCAAGAGTCAAGGAAATAGACCTCAAAATAAGTCAAAGGATCAAAGATAAGCCTATATTATTGATATAGATGAAGAGGAATGATTAATATGCCTTTTAGGATTCAAGAATCGTGATTTTTGAGTATTTATCAATGATTTACTAGTTATAAGAATTATGGAACTATATAAGGATCTATACTACGGTCCTATTTCATTAAAGATTTGAGATTGTGTGGTACTATGAAAAAGTGACTCAGTAGCAAGTTAAGATTTTTTGGAAAACATATGGTTGATGGAAAGATAACCTTAATATATTCCTAATACTGAGATAATGATGTTGGAATAAAGAGATGATTGATTTGGATGAAGTAAATTGGATAGTACTAAGTACCTTGGAACTGATTAAATTTTTATGGAAAAAGTTGTTTATTCCATCATTGATGGAGTTTACAACATTTTTGGATTTAAGGAGTATACCCAATAATCTATGTTCTATTTAAGGAATAATTAAGATTTAATTTTTTTAATAAAGTTTTATATTTCAAGGGAATATATGATGAAGGTATTTGCCTGTTTGGAAGGTCAAAAATAATGGCCTCATCTTAATGTGTAATGATTACGATAAGTTCAATTTAGAAAATTGGTTTAGAGTTTAATTATTTACTTCACCCTATGGTGCAACTTGGGCTAAGAAATAGAGTATAAATAGTTAAAGACAGAAATAAAGGATAAGATTTTATTTCTACAAACGTATCAAGTAGTTATATTCCCTTACATTCTTATAGAGTGAAATAATTCCTCAACTCTAGGAAAATGATCTAACAAAAAAAATGTTAATTTTTTTTGAACTGATGGTAAATTCAACAATAAATGATTTATGGATTTTAGGCCCTCAATTTTCCATTGATTTTTCACTTGTTTTTGATCGATGCCCTCAATCACTCCCTACAAATAGTTACTTTTTTCGTCCATGTACGTATCTCTATTTTCCACTAATGTTATCCTATTAAAAATCCTACTTTTGTAGTTACCTTCACATTTAAATTTCCAAGCTATAAATAACATGTGTTATAACCCCTATTTACAATATGGGTTCTTCAAAAATAGTATTTTCAAAAATCAAACTCTTGATTACTAAGATCAAGTTTAAATTTCGAGGATGCAATATAATTATGGTGGGGAGAATATAACATCCCAAGAATTTACAATATTTTTATTTTTAAATAAATTTAATATATTCAATAGATTTTAATGCATGAAACACTAAGTTAGCTTGTATTACACGCAAGAGTGACATTATTTTATAGCTTCTATTATACACAAGACTGAGTTTTACCAAACAACAATATATTATTAAAATATTATTATAAGATATAACTTAGCCGTTAATTTAGAAATTATGAATAGTATTAACCACATTATAAAATTTTTATATATTCTATATACTTATAAAATTCATATTATATGTTTTATATACATGATATAAGAACAAATCCATTTTTTTACATAAAAGAAGTATTTTTCAAAAATGATAATTTTACCACCATTTAATGGGGAACACATTCTAAATCTAATTTTTGACACTTTTCTAATTTTTATATGAAAAAATAATATTTTTATTTGAAATCAGAATGTGAAAATTAGTTTAGGGTGATTTTTTATATTTTTATAAGTTTTAATTTTTTTTGAATAGTGAAAAATACTGCACTGTAGTTAAAAACTACTTTTTTTTAAATAATTTTTATATTTTAGGATGATTTTTAAAGTCAAAATAGATCAATTATACATATATTAATCCAATTTAGGTAATTTAAAAAAAATATTTTGAAATTGGATATACAATATTATTAAACTTTTGAATGCTTTTTTACGTGTTTTCTCACCACATCTACGAGATTAGCCTTAAACTTAATTTAGCCACTTCTGTAAATTAAATTTGGAAAAAAATACATTATTGTAATAAGTATGATATTTATAGTCTAATAGGATAGAAAAAAAATTGGGATAATATGAATAGAAACTTTAGTAAATATTTATTTGTCATGGTTATGGGTAAATCAGGTAAGTAAAGGTAAAAAATAATATTATAAAATTATAAAATTACCCTAACACTTGTCTTAATTTCATTGGATGAGTGTTTTTCGACCAATATAAACCTTAGTAGAAAATTATAACCTCTTAAGCCACTTGTTTAGTAATATGACATTAATTATATTTTATTTAAATAAAAGTTAAAAATGTCATACTCATATTTTTAATAAATAAATAATTTTTTATATAAGGTTATACAAAAGATAAATTAAACTATAAATTTTCATTTTAAATATAATAAATTTATCTTCACCATGATAATTTATTTTTAATTTTTAGAGAATAAATAATTTAATTAAATACTTTCGTAATGATTATGCAGTAATTTTTTAATTAATGGAAGTATCAAATAAATTATATTAAAAATATTAAAATAAATATAATTTTAAATAATTAATGAAATACAATAATTTTATAGAAAAATTTTACATGTTAGTGATATATTAAAAAAATTTGTTCGAAGTTATCAAATTGTTAGGATATTTTTTTTAAAAGACAAATAATGAATATTATCAAAATTGACATAAATGATACTTTAAAATAAATAATATTTTATTAAATGATATAAATTTCATAAAAATATAAAATTTATCCAAATAACTATAATAAGGATAAATATTTAATCAATTATCCATTTTGTGTTCTTTTGGAAATTTATAGTAACTATATTAACCCAAAAGATTAAAAAGACAACTTGTCACGGTAAGAGTTAAAGGGTTTAACTAAGGGTTAAATCAAAATTATAAGGTTTATAATCTGATATAAACTTGTATAGAAATAATTTTTTGAGATGATTTATACCCATACTCATCTTATATTATAAATAATTCACTTTGGAGCTATTTGAAATTGAATATCAATTTATATTAATTTTATATTTTAAAGGATTCCAAGAGTGCCCCTCCCCTCTCTTATAAAAAGGCACATCCTCCCTCACTTCCTCACACCACATTAATCCTTATAGATCTACAAAAAACAACTCATTTATCCTCCAACATTCTTAGTTATGTTCTGGAGGTCTTGTTCTTCTAAAATTACCAACCCTGGTGCCCCTAAGAGGAGATCCAAAGGAAATCCACCAAAGAAGAGATAGTTGTTTTACCAATTCATTTAAGTTAATCTATTCTTCTACTTCCTCTTACTATGTTGTTTCCATAATAATTTAATAACTATAGAATAATATATATTATTATATATTATTATTATTATGGTATAACCATATTACTCCTTTTATCCATCCTACGAAAATCAATATCACCATGTGTGGGTACGTACGACTTACCGTCTCCACGTTGTGGTGTAATTTTTTTTCATCACCAATTTATTTGGATGGGTATAATGATGAATAAAATGGATAAAATAATAAATATTACATGATATTTATTCTTTATAATTAATATAAAATCTAATTCCTTACCACTTTAGCATTAATATAATGATATTATCGCTCGTGTGTACGAACAGCCTATTATCTTCACAACGCGATGAGATTCATTCTCCACGTTAACCATTAAAGAATGATTATAAAAAAATATATGTGATGATTTAATATACTATTTATGAAATTAATATCATTTTATATGTGAATAAAATATATCATATTCATAAGAAACATTACTTACATGACAAAACAAATATAAGAAAATGAAGCATTTTACACCTGAAACAATGGTAGTAATGAAATATTATTAACAAAATGATATGATAGAATCTTATATAATATCATAGATATGGATATAGTTATTGTATAATTTAATAACATTATTCAACCATTATACATGTGGTTAACACACCCCCAACTAAAGGCAATTACAAGGTAAGAGTTAACATTGTGATCTAATTATTATCCAGGATTATTTATATATAAGTATTTATTGGGACATATTTATCATCCATGTCCATGTTTCTTAAAAATGTATTTCAAAATATTATTACTATTCTTGTAAGTCATTTTTACCCATGTTTTAATTTTTATAAATTTTTTTGAAAGGAATCTTTTGGCCATTTTCTAAACGAGGTACTTTATAACCTTTTTGACAAAATACAAAAGTAATGTTATTTTTTTAACTTATACAGAATGATCTAAACTTCCTTTACAAGATTACAAGTTTATTTTCACTAAAAAAATTTTCTTTTAAAATTACGCACCCCTTTTAAAATAATGTCAATATAAAAAGGGTATTTCTCTTAAGAATTTTTTAATGTTTTTTATATCATTTTTATCTATGTGAACATCCTTTTTTGGATTTTATGCTTAATTGAGGTTGATTTATTATAATAAAATATACCATAATGTATTGAAGGGTTTATGATATGTTTTACCATGTATGTTTTATTTTTATACCATTCATGTTTTATGTTTAATATATTAATATTGTGTATATTAGTTTTAATATGAATATTTGTGTTGGTTATGTTTCACCCTTTTCATATAAGGAATGCATTGGACTTAGTATGTGATGGGTGGGGCTCATTATAACCCCTATATTCATTGGTTAGTCTTATGAGACAAATTATTTTTGGGGTTTTTCCCATTTATTTAGGGTGTCTTGGCTGAATCCTTGATGGTATGTTTATGATGTCTAACATTATGTATTCTATCATTATGAGATTAGTTATTGATATTACATGACATTATTCAACTAGTATAATATCCATGTGAATTTTTATATGAAATTATTTAATTTATTCTTTCTATATTATTCTTAATATTATGTTTAAGTGTCTTATGTTTCAATTATACATTTTTACTTAATGTTTATGCTTATTTACTCATAATAGATTTCGTTGTATTCTTACCTTTACTAGACATCTACGATGACACCTTTCTTATGTTTTATTTTTTCCAAGATTCCAATAAATGTATTACGAATGATATGCAGGTTTAATCTAGGATAATAATGATGTTCTTAGAGGATTTCCTATGTTTTATTTTACATTTTAAATTGTAATGTAATATTACTTTATTTAATCGAGATTATAAGACTACTAAATTGGTCAGTACATAGGGATTTGATTCTATGTAATCATAAAAAAGTAATAAAGTAATGCATTGTCTCTATGCTTCCAAGGTCAAGTCATTACAATAAGAAAATAATAAATAATAAACATGAATATGCGATGACTTTGGTTCAACACTACATTGATCACCCATGAACTTCCTTAGGTTAGTTACTCATGGTCATGAGTATAAGAGGTTGTAGAGGAGAATATTGGGGTGGAAACACAAAGGATAAAAATAAAATAATGAGATGAAGAAGAAGTGTAAAATATATTAAAAATACACAATACTATTAAATGTAAGAGAAACAAAAAAACAATAGAAAATGTTCATAGATAGTTTCCAATTTTTTGAGAAGGATATGGGATAAATTTTTAGAGGAAAAATAAGTGAACTCTTGACTCTATAATCTTTCCTCCAAAATTGGTGGGGTTTAAAACCCTTTAACAGCCTAATATTGAAGAGTGGTCTTCTTTAAATTTGTTCAAAAAAAATCTTGTTCATTTTCTTACAAAACCCTAGCTCTATAAAACATATGTATAAAAATATATGGCTCATTAATTATGGAAAATTATTATGGAAGAATTTTTCTTAAATATTCATTCAAAATTGGAGCATCCAATATCCATATTCATAAAGTAAAATCTCTATGATATATATTGGTAGGATATTCCATTGAATTATATTTAAAATAAAATTTCAATATTCTCACTTGTATGTGTGTAGCATGATTGATTCCAAATTTACTAATGTGGGCTCCACCGTGTCATCCAGAACAATGTTTTAACTTGATTGTTTTTTAGGGCATTTTTATTTTAGAATCATCTCTTGATCCAGAAGACGAAGTTAATGAAAAAAATCCAAGTAATCCTAAATAAAATGAATCACTCAAATTGGATCAATATTACAAAATTTATATTCAAAATACCATAGTGATTAAAATTTGATAAAATTCTAGAATTAATCAATTTTCACATCTTATCCCAAAACACAACATAAATCAAAAATTGATGCAAATAAGCTCAAATTGAAAAATTGGTAGGGATTAAATAATTGAAAAACATGTGAAAATTTATGAAAATATTATATCTATCAATACTCCCTTTTATATAGGGGTAGAAACCCATTTTTTTGGGTGAAGGGAAGGGGACCCATTTATGATGCTTTATTTTTAAGTGTAATGAAATTAAAAATTTGTTTATTTTTAATTGAATGGTTTTCAATTTGATAATATTTGAATTTAAATTAAATAACATTGTGTTATATTTAATTCTAAAATTTTAAATTTCTTTTATTTAAGGTTTTATTCTCCCTCTACTTGGTTTTGTGTCATGCCAATTGGTTGATCTTAAAATTAAGTAGAGTATTGATTTAGTGATTACTAAACACATTTTGAAAGAATGGTGGACTTATTTGAATATTTGGGGAATTTAAATACTAGATTTTTTATAGCCTAAATAATTTAAAGGATTCCCATTGTGATTTTCACACATTAATAAATCTTAATTAATGGTTAATAAAGATAAATGATTGTAACTCCATTCACTTAATCATTTTAATAAAAATAAAATATTCATTTGTTTAACCATGATAGCATTAAAAAATGGGAAACCCTAACCAAAATCCAATCACTTATCTCTCATATAAATTTTACAAACTCTAAGTTCCCTTTATTTCTATTATTTTCAATATCATTATTTTATTTACTTTTTCATATGTGAAAACTATATTAAAACACTACTATCTGGAGATGACTTTTGTATACTGCTAATACTACACCCTAAGGGAAAAATAAATTGTTTTTTCTACACCCCACTATAGATGTGTGTCACAAACTTTCACCACTATCGGGGAGTAGGTGTTAATATAACACTTAATATTTTCATAACTAGTACCTCCAATGAGGAATAATTTGTTTTTAACACTGATATAGAAAGAAATCTGTTAACTATGATTATGAATATTAATCTTGATTTTTTTTGAAGAAATCAATTTATAAACCTCATGTGACACCTAAAGTGTTAATTTCAAACCACCAATCACGAAAATAAAACCACAATAGACCTTAAGATACCTTTATGACCCACAATTTTCTAACAAAAAAATTAGTTAACCATGTTTGTAGAGCAAAATGACTTTGAATTACATGTCAATTTGATTCATGTGATACCTAAATTCCATAGCCTTATAGGTGAAGACCGAAACCAAAACATTAAATAATTTAACTTTATTTGTTCAAGTTTAAAGCCAAGATGAGTGGATTAGGATCAAGTTAAGTGGATGGAATTCCCCTTTTAACTTGAGAGAGAATCTAAGGAGTCATTGTATAACATAAAACCTAGAGAGATCCATGACTGGAATGATCTACAACAAAGTTTCATGAAAACATTCTTCACAACTTCTGAGAGCATAGAAATTAGAAAGGAGATATACACCATTAAAAAATATTCTAGTGAGAATCTTTATATATACTGGGATTTTTTTTGTAATCTTTTTACAATATTTACACATCCAACAGTGGAAGAGCACCGCTTTTTGATCTTCTTCTACCAAGTATTTCTAGAAAATGAGAAGAAACTTTTGGATGAATCGTCTATGGGAGATTTGATTGAAAAATCACCAAAAGAATCTAGGAATCTCACTAAGAATATAGCTTGAATTCATAACAATTAAGAACAAGAGGCATTGGTATGAGAGGAATTTATTAGGTAAGAACTTCTGAATAATCACCTTTCCTTAAAACTAAAATTGAATAATTTAAAAGCCTAGTGAGGCAGATGGTTGTAAATCAAGTGAGTGAGAAACCATATTCACCATAGGTATGTTTATTATGTTCATCACCCAATCATTACACTAATAAATGTTTTGAGATATAGTGTATTAAGATTTGTGCAACTACATTCCAGCAAAGTAAATTTCCACAAAATCAAAAATGGATTGAAGGGAAAGCCCAAAAAGGATTTATTGGCCAACATAACCATACTAGGCCCCATTTTTCCATTCATCCACCATTTTAAAAACATTATTAAAACCTAGAACCATTACATAAATCTAAAAAATATACCTTCCATTAAAAACATTCTGCTCAACTACCACATTTCCAATGAAGGACTTTCAAGAAGACATTAACCAATGTACCATCAACTGAGAACCAACAATTGCAGTACAATGTTGAGGGGTTAAAAGAAAATGTTAAAGATTTATACAACTAGTTAAAGACAATTTTTGATATTATAACCAAGAATCTAGTAATGATTATAGGACAAAAATTCCCAAATCCCAAAGAAAATTCCAATACAGATATTAAATGAAGTAAGAAAGAGCTACCACCACCCGAACCAATTAAATTTGATGATTCTAAAAAAAATATGGAATCTCAACACATCCACCAAAAATAGTGTTCATAAATAAAATTACAATGAAAACAAAGGGAGAAAAAATATAACATGGTACCATACCCATCTGTGTTAATTCAATCAATAAAGGTTAAAGAAGAGAATCTTCAAAGGGATATCTAGGACACCTTATAAAAAGTTGAAAAAAAAATTCCACTCCTATAGGAAATCTACCAAATATAAAAATATGAAAATTTTATCAAATAAATATGCACCAAAAGAAATAGGATTTATGGGGATTAAATAATCAAATTTCAAATGAGCTTCTTAATCGTGATCACACCACCATTTCTTAAAAAAAATCAAGATTTAGGGGTATTTTTTATTCCCTACAATATGGGTTCTTTGAAATTTTATGATGATTTGTGTGATCTTGGTGCTTACATTAATTTCATGTCTCACTATATCTTTACATATTTGAAAATATGTGAAATTAATCACACAATAGTGGTTATCCAACTAGAAAATGGATCCATTGTTTTTTCAGTTGAAGTTGTGAGGATGTGTTAGTAAGAGTTGAAGGACCAATTTTCCCAACAGACTTTTATATACTCAAAATGGATGAATAAAGTGCACCTGTAAAATCACCCATTATTTTTGAAATAAAATCCCTAAAAATATCCAAAAAAATCATCAATTTTCATTAAGGAACCCTAACCATGGAGTTGGTAGAGTGTAAGGTGAAACTCAATGTTCTTGACTCTAAAAGGAACCCTTCAAACAATCATTCACTCAATGAAATTTTACATGAAGAAGGTATTGATCCCATTTAATATTGAAGTATTATTGAAGAATTATTATCCTTAGGAGATCACTATTTGATTTAAAACACCAAAGAAGGGGAGAGTGCTCAAAAAAACTAAAAATTTTGCCCTTAAAATTCAAAAATAAATAACCTATTAATTATTTGAAAATTTTCTAGAATAAATTTATATGACACCCTTTACTAATGAAATTCAATATTTTTTAGTGGTAAATTTGAATTCATTATCATCCATATAAAGACCTAGGAATCATGAATAAAAACCCCTCTCATGTGACTTAAAATATGTACATATTTTGGAGGGAGAAAAGTTTCTAGTGATCATTACAAATAATCTATCTAGGACCCAACATAAAACTCAGATCGAACTTATAAAAATAAATTCCCAAGAAATAGGATGGAGTCTATGATATATATACCCAGAATCAAACCCAAGGTCTTCTCCCATAGAATCTTTTTAAAAGAGTACTCTCGACCTATTAGGCTGCCCCAAAGAAGACTTAACCCCACCATCATGGAGTTTGTAAAAAAGAGATTGAAAAATTATTGGTGGTCCGCATTATTTTCCCCATTTATGACTCCAAATGGGTCATCCCCATACATGTGGTTCCCAAGAAAATAGGCTTTACCATTGTGGAAAGTGAAAATAATTAATTAATTTCAATGAGAGTCTAAAACAGTTGGAGGGTATGCAATGATTATAGAAATTTAAACCAAGTCACATAAAAAGAAGACTTATCAATACCATTCATTGATAAACTTATAGAAAGGCTGGAATTTAAGACACATTACTAATTTTTGGATGGTTTCGGTTATTTTTAGGTATCAATTTCCCTAGAAGGCCAAGAGAATACAACATTTACTGGTCCTTTCTAGACCTTTTCTTACAAGAGGATACATTTCTAATTATACAATGCCCCAGGTACATTTTAGAGGCGTATGGTAATAATTTTATCATGTTGCATTGAGGACTTCCTAGAGGTATTTGTTGATGATTTTTATTATTTTTGATAACTCCTTCTATCATTACTTCGAGAATCCGGAAATTTTTTTTAAAACATGTATAGAGAAAAATTTGGTATTGAACTTTGAGAAGTGTCACTTTATGATTGAAAAGCTAAGAGTTATAGGTCATATCATTTCACATAATACATTGAGGTGGATAAGTCTAAATTTAAAGTAATAAATTATTTTCCATATCCCATTTGTGTGAGACATGTTGTATCATTTTTGGGGATGTGGGGTTTTACAGAATATTTATTAAGGAATTTAGTAATATTTTTATTATTATTTCAAGATTACTTTTAAAAGAAGTTGAATTTATTTTTAATGAAAATTTTAGGGAGTCATTTGATGAGATGAAATACAAGTTTATTACCCCACTAATAATGTAACCTTTGAATTGGGAATATCCATTATAGTTGATTTATAATGCATAAAACCAAGTTGTGGGAGAAGTTATTTCCCAAAAGATTGAATAAAAACCCCAAGTCATCACCTATGCCTCAATAACATTGGATTACACTCAGATAAATTAAAAAACCACTAAAAATGAGTTTCTTTTTATTTTAATCGCATTAGAAAAATTTAGGACATATTTATTTGGAACTAATGTAGTTGGATTTTCTGATCATGGAGCACTTAGGTACTTGATAAGAAGGTCGATGCAAAACCAAGGCTGGTAAGATGGATACTACTCTTGAAGAAGTTTAATGTGGTGAGTAAAGACAAAAAAAATTATATAAGAACCAATTGTAAGTCACCTAGGTAGTCTACCCAACACTGCTGAATTAGAAATTCGATAACTGATCCTACTCAGTGATCACATAAACAAAGAGCATCTTTAAATCATAGAAGGTGAAGTATCATGGTATGATGATATAATAAATTATTTGGTTGTGTCTTAGGTACATTCTTCCCTTAAATGCCATCATAATCATAAACTGAAATATGGATCTAGATTCTATATCTCAGAAGATCCATTTCTTTGGAAAAAAATTAATAACCAAGTCATGAGACCATGGTTATCATCAAGTGAAGTTGAATCTGTTATTAAATTTTTTCCATACACTTAATTGTAGAGGCCACTTTGGACCTCCAATAAAGTCGAGATAAGTATTGGAATCTAGAATCTATTGGTTGAACTTGTTTAAAAATTCTCATTATTATTGTAAAAAATGTTAAAAGTGTAAATTTTATGGAAATATTTAAAAGGAACAAGAGATGCTCAAAACCCCCTTCATTTTTTGTGAAATAATTGAAGTTTGAGGCGTTTATTTTATGGGACCCGTTCCTATGTCTTTTGGGAAATCTTATATTTTAATTGTTGTTGATTATGTCGCCAAATGGGTGGAATCTAAGGCCACCAATACTGATGATGCCAAAGTTGTGTGTGATTTTGTTAGGGCCAACATAGTTTGTAGGTTTGGAATTCTAAGATCCATAATCAGTAACCAAGGGACACATTTTTTAAATAGAATTATATAGTCAATGCTTAAAAAGTATGGGTGTACCACAAAACGTATACACCTTACCATCACCAAAAAAATGGCTAATCTAAAGTTTCCAACATAGATATTAAAGGTGTTTTGGAGAAAAAATTCAAACTAAACTGAAAGGAATAGAGACAAAGTATTGAATACACCTTATAGGAATACCTAACATCTTATAATACATATATAGGTATAATCCTATACAGGTTGATTTATGGAAAAAAATTCATCAACCAATGGAATTGGATAACCAAGCATATTGTGCTGTTAAAAAAAGGTAAATTTGGATTTGGGTAGTGTTGGAAAAGAGAGAAAACTTCAGCTACAAGATATGGAATAAATCATAAGAAGATATTTTAAAATTAAAGAATTTACAATAAAATAATTAGAGTGGAACATGGAAAACCAATTCAAACAAATACCTTTTAATCTATAGACCAAGTCTTTCTCTACAATTACAAAATAATGTTAATAATAGGTAAGCTTCATTCTAGGTTGGTAGGACCTTTTATTGTTACTAATCTATATCCTTTTGGTTCCATTTAGATAAAAAAAATAAGAGAAAAGAAACCCATTCACTTTAAATAGGAAAAGGCTGAAAAAGTTACATGGAAGTTTACCTCAAGAACTGGTGGATTAGCTAAAACGTATCCAATCCATCTATTAATTTATTCTAGTGAGGTTAAGTATTTCCAACGACATTAACCAAATCCACTTCCTGGAGGTAACCTGAGTTTTACTATTTTATTAGGATTTAGTATTTGGTTACTTATAACTACACTCCTTAAATGTTTAATGGAATGGTTCTTAAACTGGTATGAGTTGTTTTTATTTTTTAGCACTATAATTAGAAAAAAAAGGTATCCCCAATTAGTGGAGGATGAGGAATAATGATTTATTTCAAAAGGTATTTCACTTTTTATAAACTCCCTACATTGTTTTCAAAAAACATGATTTGATCATTAAACTAGAAATTGCATTCCTGCACATGAATTCATGTTTTACTTGACTTATCTAGGAGAGATGAGTTTATTAGGAATCATATGATTCCATGTTTTAGATTTCAATGTTTATAAGATTAGATGAGTAAAATGGAGAATTTAATGATTAAATTATATAATTAATATTAAAATAAGGACTCATGATTTTAGTGGATTAGTTGATTTAGGTAAATGAAATTTCCAAACCATTTTTTACACTTTGAATTTCTTAAATTTATGTGAATTGATTTGTTATTGTTAATAATTACTTGAGTGATTGTATAATGTTATAATTCTCATTCCTATGAATATTTCGAGACCAAGTACTTCATATTTATCTTAATTATATTTCTCAAGTGATCTTGGGACATGTCACTGACCAGAATATTCATTTGAACTTATCAAAGATATGACAGTTTTAAAACACATTTAAAATTATTCAGGAATCTTTTGAAAATACCTTGTCCTTAAAACACTACCTTTAAATAAATACTTGATTAAACCATAGAAACCATGAATGACCATGTTAGGTATGATCCATTTTCAATCCATTTTTACCCATTCCTACCCTCCTCGTAGTATTTTCCATGATATTTTAAAGTTAAAGTGTGGGGTTGAAGGGTGTAATGGTAGAAAGGATGAAATTCATTGTAAGGAAGAAGTTTGGGGTGATAAATATGGTTATTGAGAAAGTTTTATATTTATTTTACTCTATTTTTTTCAATCTTGAAAAAAAATAGAAAATGACAAAAAAGAACCAAAAAAATGAAAAAATGGGTTCGGATTTGGGATAAGCAAAAATTACCATTATTAGACTGATGATTTTTATCATATATAGTTAAGTGGTGGATTGGAGTTTTATTTCAAAAATAAATTTCTAAAAATAAAAAAATAAAAGGTACTTTGAAAAAGAAAAAGTTATAAAAGTAGATAAGATTTTCAAAGGGTTCACAAATCATTCATTAAGATATATTTTAATCATATCCTTTACTATTAGTTTTGGGGAAAGTGGGAGTTGTTACAATTCTAAGAGAATAATTTCATGAAACTTTTACTTTTAATATCATGATTTATTCTTTTAGAGATAAACCTCCTCCTTGAACCTTAAATTTTAAAACATCAATTCCTACTAACCTTAAGCCTTCGATTCATATGAACCTTAAAGTTAATTCCACATAATCTTATGTGTCTTTTTTCTTTAAAAATTCTAAAAAGTACTTCCTTTACAAACCTATGAACAAGGATCATGTTCTCATGATAATAGCATAAATATACTTGAATTTTCTCATGAGTAATGAGTAAAAAGTTTAAAAATATAGGTAAATCATGATTTGACATGTTGAATAATAAGGCATTGAGGAACATGAATGAATGAGAATAGAAGATCCATAATTTTTCAAAAAGGAAATAGTAAAATGATTAAATTTATTGTTTATTTATAAATTGAGAAATTAATTTTGTATTTTATGTGGATTTTTGAAAATTTTATTGGAAATTGAAATGTGTTTGATTTTTTTACTTTGAATTTTGAATATTGGTAAAATCGGTGCCCTCTAAATTCGTTGATGAGATTTTATGATTAAGGAAAAGCATAGTTTAAGTGTGGGGGAATTTTAAATTCTCATTTTAAGTGCATGTATTTAAAAAAATAAATTTTTTTGAATGAATTTCTAATCTAAATACTCTTGGATTTAAATATTTTACTAAATTATGGGAATTTTGAATTGTGGAATGAAAATGGATTTAATTGGAAAAAATATTAGTGAATTTTAAATTTTAAATTTTATTTGTGAATCTTATAGAATTTTTTTAACTCTTTTTAGGTGGTGACTTTACCAAAATAAAATATCCCAAGCTTGGCCATCCCTCATCCACCAACACCAAGTCACCTAGCCAGCCCATAGAGGGTTGTCTAACCATGTTGGACCAGTGCGAAGGCTAGAATAGCTGGTAGTGAATGAGGGAATTAGGCCCATGAATAGGGTCCCATGGGGGATAAAATCTATGGGGTCCATATGTAGGTCAAATCCCATGTTCATGGGCATGTTATGGTCAAGCCCTCACGGTCATGGGAGGAAGGCCCCACCGGTATAGGGCGGTGTGTGGTGGCATCGAGGGTTCTTCGGCCCCTAGACTAACTTAATTTCCTATGAGGAGTGGTGCTCAAGATTTTAAACAAGTAACACATAACTTTACAATTTGACATTGGATGGTTTCTATATGGTTACTATTCATCCCATTTGAAAATATTTCATGCACCACCGCTCAAATCTTTCCTGCACCCTACGTCATCATCTATATCATGGCTCTGCCACCTGGCATCATCGTCGAGTGCTACAACACCAAAGACTGCCATCTCCGACCACTTCTCAAGATCCACCTCAAGCTTATTTCCACTTCTAAGGACTAAGAGCACCTGGGATCTCCTTTTGAACCCTAGATATCCCCATATTCCCATATCAAGCCTTCGTCCATCCATATAAAGGCTGAATGATACTAAGGAGACTACCAACTCCACTATCATCAATATCTCCACTACCTAAGTGCTCATACTCGAGCCAATAACCCAAACCAAGTCCTGAAACCACCATATAGGTCCTCAAGGACCTGTTAGGACCCCCATAAAGATTGATTCATTAATCCTACATCCACTGTGAAGGATGGGGGTGTTGAGGGAGCATGAACCATCACTCTCACCACCATTTCCAACCTCTCCATGGCTAATCCTACCAGAGAAATTCCGTGTTCCATGTGGAACCACAACCATCCCATTAAATTCCCATGCACATGTCCATACCAAATCCACCATAGAGGATAATTTTTAAAAATACCTAAAGTATTCGATTTTTTTCCTTTTGAATATGACCCTTTCAGGTCTTTGTGGAGATCTCTCGGACCCTTTTTTAAATTTAAAGAACCCAATACTTGGTTTGGATGGCTGAAAATGATGGGTGAGGCAACAATTGATGCCTATTTGAAAATAGGCAGGTTATTATTGGAGAGATCATCACATCTTTTAAGGGAGGATCCTATGCTTTAATCCTAGAAATAGTGCTAGAAAGGCATCTATGAAGAAGGAAAGGAAATTAAGGACACTACCTTCCCTTATTATAGTCATTTCCCATTATTTTCTCCCTATTTTCTCTTTATCTTTATGTATTCTTCTTATTATTCTTTTATGATCCCCCTTTGTATGGAAGGTTATAATCCCTTGTGGTTGGGTGAAGGTAAGGGAACCCTTTGTGATGCTTGAGTTTTAAGTTTAATCAAATTCAAAAATCATTTCTTCTTAATTAAATGGTTTTCAATTTAATAATATTTAAATTAAAATTAAATATTATTTTTTAAAATTTAATCATGAAATTTTATATTTCATTGATTTATAGTTATATTCTCCTTATTCTTGGTGTTGGATCATACTTATTGGTTGATATAAAAATTAATTAAAGGATTGATTTAGTGATTACTAAACATGTGAGGAAATAACGGCAGACTAATTTGAATATTTAGGGAATTTCAATACCAAATTTGGTATTGCCTGAATAATTAAAATAATGCACATTGTGACTTTTACACATTGATAAATATTAATCAAAGTTGAATAAATAGAAATTATTATTACTCCATTCACTTAATAAATTTAATAAAAACAGAATATTAATCATTTTAAAACCCATTATAGCATTACAAAAGGGTAAAATTTAACCTAAATCCAATCACTTCTCTATCATATGAATTTTATAATCTCTACATTCCCTTGCTTTCTATTCTTTTCAATCCCTATTATTTACTTTCACATGCATGAAAACTAGATTAAAAAAATTCTCTCTGGAGATGACTTTTGGTTACTACTAATACTATACCATTAGGGAAAAATAAATTTATTTTTCTACACCCCACAAAATTTGTTTATCACGTCTCAAGGAAAAGGGATCCAGGTAGTGTGTTGCAGGTATTCAAGCAATTAGGGATTAAGTTATCAAGGAACCGACTATGGAAGATCCCATTTTTTTCTTCATAGGATGGTGGTTCTAGAGTACTTGTCATATATTTCTTATTTTCATGTTTTCATTGTAGAGGAAATGGGAACTATCAGGGTAAGGTCCCAAACATCCAAGGAGTCTAGTTTCATGTGGTTATTAAGACCCCTATTTAGCAGTCTCGGTTGTTGTCTTAGATATAGTTTTAGTGGCAGGTGACACCGATGCTTGTTCATGAACCAATACTATATGGTGATAAAATAGGTAAGACTTGTGATTCTCCCTATCCAACGAGGCCTAGGAAAAAAGTATGACTATGTAGGTAGACATCAGATAGTCATAGGATCTTTCCCCGGTCAGATTCACACGTTAGAAGTAGAACTTCCAACTGATCCAGGAGTTGTCCAAGGTATAATCAGCTTATCATCTACCCTTGTGTTTTCTTTATTTGATTTGGGATCCTCGTACTCCTTTTTTCTCCCTCTATGGTTCATTCTATGGGACTGTATGTAGAGTAAATTTTATTACTCTTGGTGTTATCTATGTTGGTTGGAGGTCAGGCTATTTGTTTTTATGTGTGATTGAGATGTAGGTTAATGATGGGGTAGCACCAGTCTATGGGAGACTTATTCTTATTAAATATATATTCATATTATGTTATTATTGGAATATATTGGAAGTATTTTGTTCATGTAGTCATCGATTTATTCCTATAATAGATTTTTGTGTTTCGATGTGGAGTTATAGAGACTAGTGTTTTTTGGCAAGTGAGGTTATTGGATGGGTGGTAGGAAATTGAATCCTCTTTTTTCTTATCTAGATGAGCCATCCATAGAATCTAATGTGGGGGTTTTCCAAGGGTTGAGTAGGAATTCTTGTATGTTTTCCAAGATTAGTTTATGAAATTATCCCCTCAATGTGACTTAGAGTTTAGGATAGAGTTGTATCTGGGTTCATCTCTGATTTTGATGCCTCCCTATCAGATGGTTCCTATGGATCTTTGAGAGTTGAGGTTGCAATTGGATGATTTGATGTAGAGTAATTACATCTGACCTAGTGTGTCATTGGGGGTTCTCCAGTGTTGTTCTCCAAGAAGGCAGATTTTAGTATAAGGTTGTGTATATAATACCAGATTTTGAATCAGGATACAGTTGGGAACTTATATCCTCTTCAGAGGATATACGATCTTTTCATCCAATTGAGAGGAGATAATTGGTTTTCTAATATTGATATGTGATCAGGATATCACCAGTTGAAGGTGAAGGATGAGGATATTCTGATAACTGCCTTCAGATATAGATATGGGGAACTTTGAGTTTTTATTCATGATATATGGTGTTACAAACACATTTTCCATGTTCATGGGGATCATAAACTCCATGTTCAATGAGTTCTTAGACATGTTCATCATTATATTCATCGATGATATTTTTCTCTACTCGAGGTCATGGGAGGGGCATGTTGATCATCTAAGAGTTATTTTTTAGGTCCTTCAACACCACCATCTCTATGGAAAGTTTTCCAAGTGTGATTTATGGATCTGAGAGGTGTGTTTCCTTAGAAATTTGGTGTATAAGAAAGATGTGGTAGTGGACCCATCAAAGGTTGAGGCAATTGTTTCTTGGGGAGAAACTAAGAACATGATGGAGATTTATAGTTTTCTTGGTCTCATATGATATTAAAAGAGGTTTGTACCCAATTTTACTCAAGTTTCATCCCCACTAACATCTTTGACTAGGAAGGACCAGGATTTTGTGTGGAGTGATCAGTTCTAGGTAGCATTTGGTTACCTAAAAGAGAATTTAATCATTTCTCCATGGTTTCAGTTTCTATAAGAGGTCATGTTGTTTGAAGTTTTCTATGAGGCATCTCATATGGGTTTGGGATGCATGTTATCATAGTAGAGATTGGTGTTCTCTTATGGGTTTTATCAGTTAAATTCTCATGAGAATAACTATGTCACCCATGGTATAGAGTTAGAAACATTTTTTGGTGCTAAATTTGTTGTGCCATTACCTAATTGGAGATATCTAGGTGGTTTTCACAAACCAAAAGATCCTGAAATATGTTTTCTCTCAGTGATATTTGAATCTATACAAGTGTGGGTGTATATAGTTTCTTTGTTATTATGATTTTGAGATCTATAACACCCTGGGAAAGGGAAATGTGGTTACAGATTCATTGAGTCGGAAGTCTTGAGAAGATGTGGTTTTGGAGTCTTGTGATGTTTTGATAGGGATATAAGAGATTGTAGCTATGAATACTGACATGGTAGAGTGTAGTGACCAAAGATATATTTTTCATATGAAAATAGAGTCTTCTTTGATGTGGTAGGTGGAGGAGTCTCAATGGGGAGACTTAGAGAAATAGGTGATGCATGACTATGTTGGCCATGGTAATTCCCATGAGGGATTGTTAGAGAATTGTTGGAAGTGGGTACTATTTCAGGGGAGGATGTTTATTCCATTTCTAATGCATGAGGGAGTTCTACATGAGTTTTATAAATCACCTTTAATGGTACATTCTAATGTGACGATGATTTATTGTGGACTGAGGAGAACTGTTTGGTGGACATGGCTAAAAAAGTCAGTGGAAGAGTTTATGGCGAGGTGTCTAGTTTTTTATTAGGTGAAAGTAGTGCACCATGTTCTAGGAGTGTTTTTTCCATCCCTATATATTTTTTAGTGGAAATGGGGGGAAATTTATATGGACTTATTTATAGGGTTATCCCAATATATGGGAGGTTATGATGTGGTTTGGGTGATATTGGACCAACTAACTAAGTTAGGTCATTTTATGGAAATCCATGATTCAATTGTTGTGGATGTTTTGGTAAGATATTATGTAAATAGTGTGGTTAGTATTCATAAGGTACCAAGTTCCATCATCTTAGATCGGGATCCTCATTTTACCTCATAGGTTAGGAGGGTATTGTAGCATTCTTTTGGCTACCACTTTCTCCTTAGCACTGCTCTCCACCCTCGGATGAATGGGAAAATAGGGCGAAATATCCAAATTCTATAGGATATGTTGCGATCTTGTGCCCTAGAATTTTGTAGATCATGGTTAAGGAACTTGACTCTGGTTGATTTCACATACAATAACAAATATAACCCATCCATTATAATGTCCCCAATTTATGGATTTTATAGGAAGCCATGTCATTCCTCATTTTTCTAGATGGGGGTTGAGGAGATGGTAGTTCTTGGTCTTAAAGTGATGCAAAGCATGACCAAGAATATCTAGTTCATTTTAGAGTGGATGAGGGAGGCACAAGACCATCAGAAGGCCTATGCTGATCATAGGTGGATTCCCCTATAATTCAAGGTTGGAAACCATTTGTTCTTGATGGTATCCCCTCAGTAAGGGAGGTAAAGTTCTAGTAGGGGTAGAAAGCTTTATTCCCATTTTATTGGGCCCTTTGAGGTGTCGGGGTGACTTATCGAGGTGGTGTATCAGTAAGCATTATAACCAATGCTATATATGATCCATGATCTCTTCTATATGTCCCATATTTATCAATATCATCATGGTGGATCCCATGTAATCTAGTAGGTATATTTGGATATCAAGGATGACACGATGTTCATTGAGCATCCATTAGAGATCCAGGATCATCAAGAGAGTGTTCTTTGTGGATGAACCATCCCTTTGGTTCATGTTTTGTGGAGGCATGGTCTCATAGAAGAGAGTACTTGGGAGTGATACATAGTTTCATTCATAGTACATGGAGCTATTTTGAGTTTTTCTTTTCCCTATTTTGTTTTGAAAATGTGATGATAGATCCTGTGGTTTTATTATATGTGTTTTTTCTTGATGTGAGATGTGTGAAAAAAAATTGACATATGAAAAGAAGAGGACCTAAATCCTAATCGAGATGTGTTATACTATATTATGATTAAGACTATATAGGTGAGTTAGTGCTACCCAAATTAGATAATATCATGACATAGAATACGTAATTCCCTAATTTATGTTCTCAGGGTAATGCTATGTGTTGGTTTTGGAGGTGGTTGGTTTGGGCTGTGTGGAGGTTTATGTGGTTATATGGAAACGTTGTGTCTTTTGGTTGGTATTGGATGACACTGTGTACTCGATGAGAGGGGGTGATGTCGTTTTGTGGTGGTGTGTTTGCATGGGATGGTTTATGGGTGTTTTGGATGGAATTTTTTGTTAGTGGTGTTTGAGTTGTGACGACATTCTTGAGAGGTATATCATGGGGTAGTTGTTTGAACACATTTATTTTCTTTGGTTTTGGTTTTAATTCTTGAATATGAGAGTCATTTTAGAGGAATCTAATCTAACATTTTATACATTATTGACACACTAATTTTCTAGTTTAGGTGTTCAAGGTGCATTGGAGGAGGCATGCGATTTTTTGGTGGAGGTTGGATCTGTAGTAGTACTGCAGCCGGTGGTTCATGATGTAAACTTGGTTCACATTGTGAGTTGGTGATTCATAGCATGTGTATCCAGTGAACTCATGATTTTCATGAAGGATAAAGGGAATTCTATGAAATGGATTCACATTGTGAAAGGGTAATTCATGATGTGTAATTAATTTAGGCCGATGTGACTTAATTTTAAGTATAAACTAAATATATGGAAAATTCATACCTTGTAAAGGTTTCATAGCTTGTAATCCATGACCCCATGGAATTCATGATGAGAATCTATAATTATTGATGTGAATAGAATTTCTTCCATGTTTTAAATAGGGTTTGATCGGCTGGTTTTTATCCTCATTTGACAGTTCAGTTCCTCTCATTTTGGGATCAATCATAGGTTATTTTAGGAGACTTTCCATCCCATCCTTCCTCACCCAAATCCTTGGGGTCTATTGGTTATTTTTTGGCAATCATTGGTGAGTTATTCATTTTATCTCCATCATTTATTTTAATTCTTCCATAGGAGATTCACTATGGTTGTGCTATTTTGATATGAGTGTGTTCTTTGGGATATGTTTTGAAGATACATTGATTCAGTGTACATTGATTCATCATTTATTTATGTGGTTTTGGTTGGTAGGATTTTTCCTCTTCACCATATGGTGCGCAATCAGATATAAAATCTTCTTTATGGTAGGGGGTCCTTGTTCTCACCTTTTTACATGCTATGTGTTGGGATCGCATGATTTTATTTCCCTGTGGGTGGATAATAAGGGTTGTCATAATAAATATATTTAATTATAAAACTTGAAATTAATGGGTATTGGGAGATATCACATGTTTTTACTACTTTCATATTTTCATTGATGATATTATTCCATTTTTATTTCCTTGCTGAAAATAACAGCTATAGGGAGACTTGTTTGCACTGTATATGTTATGAGTTGAGACCCTTGTTGTGTTTTTGTTTAATCAATGCATATATAAATATCTAAAGAACATATATTTGGATAATGAATTGATTTATCATGGAATCTAGTTTGTTTGATAATACCCATTATGAATAAAGAAATAATGTGATGAAAAACTCTTCAATAAATAGTATAAGTTGGTATGTGTACTGTTGTTTTTGCTTGTGCTTGTTGTGTTTCCCTATGTGTTTTGTGCTATTGTTCAGTGATAGAGGTGACTTACTGGGTTTTTTGATGTGTGGGGTTGTTATGTAGTGGTTGGTTTTCATAGAGGCGACATGGGAAGTTGTGTGAATGGTGCACATTGGTTGTGGTGTGTAGTGGTGATGATGTGGTGTAGTGCACAGTAGTGATGATGTGTGGTGGTGGTGTGTCGAGGTGATTCTTGTTTGTTGTTTGCATAATTTGTGTTATGATATGTGGTTGGGATGTGTGATGTGTGGTTTCTTTGGTGAGTTGGTTTGGTTAGTGTGGCACAGTGAAGATGGTGGATGTGTGGGGTTGTGGTGATAGTTATGTGACATGGGTTGGTTGTGGCATGGTGTGGTTGTGTTAGATGCTTGGTTATCCATATAATAAATTTTTCTGAAAAAATAAAATAAAATAGGCTGGTGAATAAATTATATGGTTTTGATGTGGTGTGTGCTAGTGTATTTGATGTGATCTCATAGGTTGGATGTTGTGTTCTATATATATCACGTATGTTTGTGTTATTTATTTGTGTTTCCAAGATAAGTTGGATAACCTTACCACCACTCAGAGGTTTCGGGTTTGAGGTGCATTACCCAACAACCAAGATCTTGGTGATACGTATGACTAGCTACCCCCTCTTCCTTGTTCTCCCTTCAGCAGTGATAGCCCAAGTGTCTTTGGGTGAGATGTGTTGTGATGTTCCTTGTGTTTTTTTTTTTGACGAGATGTGATGTGATATGGTTGTGATGAGATGTAGAATTTGGTAGGGGTTATGTATGGTTGGATTTGGTCATTAAGTTGATTTACTTCACATTCATGATACCCTAATAATCTGGTTATGTGATGAGATATGGTGTGCTGGAATGGGTGTTTATGGTTGAGATGATATGTGGTGATTCTTGATGCTAGAACTAGATGGTAGACATTACCAGAGTGGGGCGGGTAGGGATGTATCCCAACCCATTACAAAGAAGGATGGTATGTGATGTGATGTTATGTGGCGTGTATAAAAGGGATGGGAGCATAGGAAGTTCAACTTTGGGGAATGAGAGTGGAAAATAAGTGGGGAAGCAGTAGCGGGATGCCTTGATTTGTTATAATATTGAAGCTATATTACTATATTGGGTGCGTGATTTGGTGATCAATCCATGGTGAGGTTGGGTTTGGTTAGATGACCTATATAGGTACTTTTTGGTTCTTATATTTTTTTTCACTAGTGCATTAGAATGATGTTTTCACATGTGCACTTGAGACCTTAGTTATGTCCCCACTGAGTATACTTTGTATTCTCACCCTACATATATAAACTATTTTTTGGGTTTCCAGGAGGACATTAGGGACTAGGCTAGGCATTAATAGTTGGGTTAGATCTATTATTGAGTTTTTTTCATAGAATTATATTTTTGTATTTACTTGGATACTTTTATATGCTTAATTTTAACTTTATTCATATATTGTGGGGGGGTTTTGGTTAAGATTTATATTATCTATTTGAGTTTCTTGTTGGTTTATTATCATATCTATCAGTCTAGTTTTATATAATATAAGGTAATGCATCCCATTTGTGAGTATTTTTTTATACCCTCAGTGCTAGTTACCAACCAGGGGCCTACTGGAGGCGGGACTCAGGGGTTATTATTTTTATTACATCATTATGGTGTCTTTGGAGAGAGGGGGTCATGATATTGTGGTATAAAAGGACTTCTGGTTGAGACATAGTATGTGGTTTAGAGTTAAGAACTATTATGATTACTTAGGTTGGTAGTGAAGTGCTTCCAGTTAATCTTGGTGTGTGACATAAGCCACGGAGACCAGTTGGGACATGATTTTTAGGGACCCCCTTGATCAAATGAAAATATTATAACATTATTGAATTATTAAGTGAGGTTGACCTATTTATAATATAGATACCTGGGAGAGGTAAATACATCATGATTGATTATGTTCATGTTTTAATTGTGTTGTTGTGGGAAAATAAAATGAATTAAATAAATAATCTTGATAAAATTACCTACTACTAGGATTATGATGTTCTCCTAGATTTTTAGGAATGGATCATGTTAATAACCCACAATTGTTTTAGGAATTTGAGGTTCAACTTTCTGATCTGGTTGATCTTCAGAGGGTTGACACAAAAAAGGAGGATGGGGTCTGGTAGAGATCCTTGCATGACTTTCAATAGCAAAGTTTGTGAAAGTATGAGTGAAGCAACTTAGATCTAGAGATGGAGCACTAGATGGAGGATCTTCGGGTCAATTTCAGTCTGATCTGAGCATGGGATATGTTTTGGGTTCCATTGGTAGTGAGTTAGATGCGAGGATTTGTACGTCAGTGGTGGAGGCTATTTCTTGGTGACTGTAAGGAGGAAGATGTGTTGTAGCTAGACATTTAGAGGTAGTTTCAGGTGAATTCCCTTTCATTAATGATGACGGTGTATAAGAGGTAGGTGTTTCTCTCCCTTCAGAAGGGGAGTTTGAGTTTGTGGAAGTTGGGAATCAGGTTAAAGGACCTACTACACTTTTCTCTAGATTTTTTCCCATATGAGGAGTCCATAACATTATTTTTAAAGGAGTTTTTTCACCCAGTGATCAAGAATACACTCACTTAGTTTATGATCACGACATATTTGGAGGTGTAGAAGAAGGTAGAGGTTATTTAATGGATTATTTATTTTGGATTTGAGCCTCAATAGGGTGCATAGTAGGGCATCTTGAGAAACATGGATTCATGTAGTGGTTTGTGGGTGTTCAGGTAGTTAGGGTTCCAATTAGTGGGGAACTAACCACATTAGATCTCTTTCCATTCATCAGAGTAAGGTGGATCCCAATTACCTACCATAGGTTTCTTGTTTTCTTGTTATGTCCATGGACGACATGGGAACCATCAGAATTAGTGATTGACCACCCATGGAATCTAGTATCGGGTGGGTGCTCAGCCCCCTTTTTAGCAATAGTAGTTGTTACCTCCGAGGCAGTTTCAATAGTAAGTACCATCAATTCTTGTCCAGTAGCAGAGAGATGATAGTGTTGGAAGAGGTGAGAATAATTATTTTCTCTTTCCATAGGTTCATAGGCCTTATCGTGAACATGTAGGTAAACAATAGAGAGGCATAGTTGTTGGGCATGGTAAAATTCACATGTTAGAGGCAATAATACAAGTATATCCAAGAGTTTTTTAGAGTGTGATCAACTTATTATTTACCCTTTTGTGTGATTTTTTTGATTTAAGAGCCTCAAAATCCTTTATTTATCCATCAATTTTTTCTTATTTGGTACTAGGTGTGGAGATACTTTTAGTTATCCTGGTGTTATCTACACTGGTTGGAGGTCAGGTTGTTTTGTTTGATGTGTTCTCGAGGTGTAGGCTAATGATGGGGTAGCACTAGTCAATGGGAGAGTTATTATTATTGAAAATACAACCGTACAATACTATGCTTGGAATGGATTGGTTGTATTATATGTGTGCAGTCGTTTAATGATTCTGGATGACATTTCTATTTCCTGATGTAGATGTTCAATGAGTAGTATTCGTTGGCAAGTGAGTTTATTGGATGGGTGGTAGGAAAGTTCATCCCCTTCTGTCTCAATTTGTAGAGATTTCCATGGAATCTCATATAGGGGTGTTCCAAGAATAATAGAGGATTTCTTGGACCTTTTCATGTATGGAGTTATGACACTACCCATCAACACGATGTCAGGTTTGGGATAGAGTTTCATTCAGGAGTGTATTTAATTTTTATGGCTCCCTATCAGATTTCACCTATAGGGCTATGAGAGTTAAGGTTTCAAGTGGATGATTTGATGAATAGGGATTTCATCTAACCCAGTTTTTCTTCATAGGGTGTTCCATTTTTTTCTCCAAGAATGCAGATGGTAGTTTGAGGTTTTGTATAGACTGTCAGAGGTTGAATTGGGTGATAGTCAAGAACTGCTACCCTCTTTTGAAGATAGAAAATATTTTTGAAAATATGAGAGGATATAGTTAGTTTTCAAAGATTAATCTATGGTCTTGGTATCATCAATTGAGGTTGAATAATGAGGATATTTTTAGGACTTCCTTCAAATGAAAATATGGGATCTTTAAGATTGTAGTTATGTAATTTAGTGTTATGAATGCACCAATCATGTTCATGGGGATCATAAAATCCATGTTATATGATTTCATGGATAATTTTTTTCATTTTATTAATTAATGATATCTTGATCTAATTGAGGTCATAGGAGGAGTATGTCAAGCATCTAAGAGTTGTTTTGTAGTTCCTTCGACACCACCATCTCTATGGAAAGTTTTCTAAGTGTCAGTTATGGATGTGATAGGTGTGTTTCCTTGAACATGTGGTTTCTTAGAAGGGTGTGGAAGTGGGATCATTAAAGGTTGAGGTTGTTTTTTCATGGGTAATACCCAAAAATATTAATGATTTTGGTTACCTAAAGGAGAATCTAGTCAGTTCTATAGTTCTTTGGTTACTAGATGAGGGCGTGTTGTTTGAGGTTTTTTGTGACATGTCCCATTTAGGTTTGGGATGTGTGTTGATCCAACATAGAGAAGAGATTTCTTATAGTTCTAGGAAGATAAATCCTCATGATCATAACTATGTCACCCATGATCAATAGTTGGTGTCAGTTGTGTTTACACTAAATTTGTGGTGGAATTACCTCATTGGTGAGTTATTGGTGGTTTTTATAGACCATAAGGGCCTGAAATATGTTTTCTCTCAATGACATATGAATCTTTGATAGTGGGTATAGATATAGTTTCTATGGGATAGTTATTTTTATATCTATTAGACCCCACAAAAGGGGAATTTGGTTGCGATTATTGAGTCAGAAGTCCCAAAGAGATGTGGTTCTAGATTTTAAAAATGTTTGGAAAGGGTTGGAGGATCTTGCAGAAATACATCTTGATGAGGGAGAGAAAATTGATCTAGGTTTTTTTTCAAATAACCATAGAGTCATATTTGATACTTAAAGTGGAGGATTCTTAGTGGGGAGAATCAGAGACATAGGTGATACATGATCGTATTTTCTATGTTGATACCCCTGAGGTATGGTCAGAGGATGGACTAAACCAGGTGTTTCTTTAGGGTAGGATGTTTGTTCTATTGGAATTTCATGAGGGGTTTCTGTAACAGCCCAAGATTTTATAAAAAATATTCTTTTTAATTTTATTAATGTCTTGTGTTGTACGCTACACCAAAAGGAGCTTGCACAACACACATCCTTGACTTGCCTTGCATTACACGCAATCGCGACCTTCCTCGATAGCGTGTGTTGTACGCAACACCAAGTTTCGCTAAACAACGATATGCTATTAAGATATTATTAAAACTAGCTGTTGTGAATAGTAATAACCACTTTTTGAAATTTTGTAAATTTTATTTTTCAAAATGGACTTCATTTATGGATTCGGAGTATCGAATTTAGCCTAAGGTGAAATTTTTTTACTTTTCGGATAACTTTCATATTCTGATGAATAGTGAAAATTACTAAATTATAATTAAAAACAACTTTTTTAATCGAAATAATTAATAGTGATAAATCATTAATTTGAGTGGTTTTAAAGTATATTTAGAATATATTTTTACAATTTAATACAATGTTGGTCATTGGATGTAATTGCACATTTAAACCAGACATAAACAAGTGTCAATCTTTTGATAGATATTGTTTCTTAAAAACACGCTATTTGTTTTAACAGCGGGATGTAACTATAAAATTAATTAATGCAACTTCTATGTTATGAATTTGGTAAAATAGACTTCATTTTTGAATTCGGAATATGAAATATAGCTTAGGATGAAATTTTGGCATTTTTCTGAAAACCTTCATTTTTTGATAAATAGTGAAACTACTAAGTGGTAGTTAAAAAACTGAATTTTTCATAAAACTTAATTTTACCGCTTTTGTGAATGGAATTTCAAAAATCCGAGAGACATGGTTAATATCAAGGACTAAAATGTGGTTCAATGAGATGAAAATAATTTTTGGTGAATAGTAACTTTTTACCTTTTTTTACCGCGGTTAATAGTAAATAGGGTAACTAAGGGTAATTATGATATTAATATTACCCTAACACATGTCCTAATTCTATTGGACAAGTGTAATTCGACCAAAAACAAACTTAGGAATAAAATATGACCGTTTAGGCCCACTTGGATTAGATTAGGACATTTATTATTAATTTATTTAAAGAAGGGTTAAAATAGTTAAAATCAAAGTTTAATAAGTAAATCATTTTTAATATGGGGTTATACATAAGATCAATTCGACTATAAATATTCATTAGAAAGCTAAAAAGATTTCCTACATGATGGTATTTTATTTGTAATTTTTATACATCAAATAATATAATTTATTTATGACACAAAGATGATGCAGTAATTATCTTATTAATGAAATATTGACATAATTGATACTATAAATACCAAAATAAATGTAATTTAAGACTTTTTATGAATTACACTAATTTTCTAGATTACTATGATATATTAGTGTTGATTTAATCAACTTGGTTTGAACATATAATTCTGATATGACTTTCACAAAAATCATATATCAAATAGTGTCAAAATTGACACAAAATAGTTTTTAAATCAAATATTATATTATTAATTGTTATTTTATTCCTAAAAATATAAGGTTCGGGTAAATGACTTAGATAAGGATATATGTATTAATAATACACAATTTGGTGTTCGTTTGGCATGTTATAGTAAGTTTATTAACCATATAGTGAAAGAAAACAAAAAGACACGGTAAAAGTTAAATTATTTAACTTAGAGTTAAATCTAATTGATAAGGTTAAAATAATACCTATTGGTTGATAGGATTTCGACCCATCCCCACTTTATCTTCGAAATAAGACCCTTTGGAACCATTATAAACCGATTTTGACTTTAATATAAAATAATATTTTGAGATATTCCTAAGGTGCCCCTCTCCTCCCCTATAAAAGGACACCTCCTCCCCCTCCTCCTCACACCAATTTGAGCACTCAAGCTCGGCCAACCCCTGCCAATTTCTCCTCTCCACTTCCCTAGCAACATCCTAGAGGTTCTGGTCTTACTCAAAGACCAATTTTAGTGCCCTAAGAGGAGGTCTCAAAGAGGAACTTCAAAGAAGAGGTAATTACCGTTACCAATTCTTTCATCTTTATTTCTTCTTCCACTTCTTCTTCTTAGGTTGTTTCATTATGAAGTAATAACATAAGTATCACTCATATACTGATATGTTATTATAAGTATGAAACAACCCTATTTCACCATCTATCCATCCTACGGAAAAAGAAATCACCGCGCGTGTGTACGTACGGAATACCGTCTCCACGCCGTGGTGTAATCTATTTTCCACCACCACCTTACATGGATGGGTATAATGGTGTAAAGAATAACTATACATAGTTATTAAAACATCATATTGATTCTGATATATTGTATAATCCACTCCAATTCAATTCAATATTTATAGAAATGATATCATCGCTCGTGCGTACGTACGGAATACCGTCTCCACGACGCGATGAGATTCATTCTCCATGTTAACCATTTAAGAATGATTATAATGTATATATAAGAAATAATAATGAAATATATGACATTATAAAGCTACTGGATTTATGTATATATATACATATGTATGTCATCTACTTACTTCCATTTCAAGACAATAAGGAAAGGAAAACAGCGTTCATGCGTACGTACGGACTACCGTCTCCATGAACGGTGTTTTTCATTTTATTTATCTACCTATTATATATATATATATACTGAATATATATGATATATAAATCATATTTTATATTCTGGAAGTAATTAAATCATGATATAAGTAATAATGATGTCAAGAACAACAAGTCAAAACACCTACGATAAATGAAACGATTTTACCCAAAACGCTTCTTTAACATGGAATTTACAAAAGAACGGGTAATATAATGTCATAAGTGAACCATATATGATATCATAACAATGAATATGATTCTGTAATAAGTCAATAACATGATTTAAATCATTATACAGGAGGTTCGGACACTTACAAAGCAAGTCGGACCTAAGGTAAGGGAAATATCACAATCTCATTTTTATCCGAGATTGTTTTTACTTTGGTAATTACTGGGGTGTATTTTATCATCCACATCCATGTTCCCTCAATATGTAATATTATTTCCATCCACCTGCAATTGTTTAAATCCAATTTTACCCTTCTATGTGTTTTTAGTAAAGGATATGAAAGGAATCTTTTTTCGTTTTTCGTACGAGGTACTTTTTGACTTTTCCGACAAAAGTACGAAGAATGTTTTTTTTAACTTCAACGGCACGAACGGATTTTTACGGTTTTATAAAGCCTTATTTTTATGAAGATTCCTCCAAAAGATTTCATGACTATTTTCAATAAAATCTCTTTCTTTTAAAAATTTCATGATGTTTTGTGAAAAGAAATTGATTTTGAAGAAGAAAGGATATTTTCCTCAAGAATTCAATTCAAGTGTTTTATCAAAATTATTTTCCATCTAAGATAATAAAGGGTTCTATTTCTATCCATATTTTTACATTGATTTGACTATGTTGTGATGGAATTATGTTTATGAATTCCTTTATCTTATATGAATTGTTTTATGATGTCATGTTGTTTAAGAATCCCATTTTTATTACATGGGTTATGCGATGATGTATGATTTATGATTTTGTGGCACACATAAGAAAGGATTCATTAAGAGATGGGTGGGACCTATATCTCCCTCCAATGCATTGGGTAAAGATTTCATATCTCATGAGATAGACATGGTTGGAATGGTAGGTTATACTGGTTCAGTGAAACAGGACTGAAACGAGGATTACTCGATTCAGAAAGGGACTTTGTCCACTAAGATAGTCTTGGAAATGAGTCTTGACTAACAAGAAATGATTCTCTATGATTATGTGTGTATGACACAATGAGTAATGTTTTAAGTTATGATTTCATTTCACTACTATGATTTATCCCATGTTATGAAATTATGCTCTCTTTTGCAGGTTAAGATTTCCAAAAATGTTATGTTCTTATGAAAATTATGTGATTGATATCTCCTTTGTTTACCCTTACTGAGCATTTGAGCTCACCCTTTTATGTTTTCTTTTCCCCAGGATATAAAGAAAGGTTTTAGGTAAAATAAAAAAGAAGATCTTTATGGGAGATGTTGAAGATCTTTCCCCACGATTAGAAGATTATACTCCGAGTTTCCAAAGACACTAAACTATTACGGTCCTTGTGTGTGTGTTTTTGTTATGTACTAAGTATTCCGCAAATGTAATGTAATGTCCATGTACGATAAGCTTCGGGTCTCTACAGTTGGTATCAGAGGAAAGGTTTAGTCAACCTTTGGAAACTAGGATGCGAGAACTTTAGTGAGATCCCTAGAGATATTTCTAAGGTATGTCTAGGGATGTCTCTAAGGTTAAGTATACGTATAGGTTATAGTCCTAGAATTGCGCTAACGATCTTCGAATTTAACCTAAGATGCTAGATATTGAGGGTACTAACCCTTTATTATGTTGTTTTCCCTAGCATGATTTTTGCCTCTCACACAATTCTTTTGGGGTTTTAGACGATGGCTGGAACCCGAAGGAACCGTGTTAATGCGGAATGTGATGGGCAATGCAATGATTGTACCCCTGAGCAACCAAACGATATAGGAGCTGGAATGAAAAATCTTGTAGCCATGCTCACACCACTTTCTCAAGCTATGAATCATGCAGGACTTCCAAACGAGCAAAGGAAGGAGCAACATTCTGTTGAATCCTTTATGAGGCAGCGTCCACCTTCTTTCAGTGGGTCTACTGATCCATTAGTTGCTGAACAATGGATTAGTACTACTGAAAAGATATTTTCAGTTCTTCAATGTTCTGAACATGATAAAGTCATCCTAGAAGTGTATCGTTTGGAAGGAGATGCTGATCAATGGTGGAATCTTATTAAGAATACAAGGCAAAGGGATGAAATTGAGTCTATGGAATGGGACGAGTTCAAGAACTTATTTTTCAATAAGTACTTCCCTCGTATTCTTCGAACAAAGATGGAGAAAGAGTTTCTTGAACTGAAGCAAAGGGACGATGAATCTGTTGGTACCTATGAAGCAAATTTTACAAGACTTGCAAGGTATGCTTCTGGAATTACCATCCAACCTGAAAGTAAAGTTGATCGATTTTTCAGTGGCTTAAAACCAAGTCTTCGAAGGGCATTAGCTATAAGAGATTTCAGTAGCTATGAAGAAATTGGGCGTTGTGCTATCAAGGTAGAAATGGAAGTTGGTGTTACATATTCATCTCATGGTTTTGACAAGAAACGAAAGATGGAGTTCAAGGATAAATCTCAGAATAATGGTGAAAAGAAGATGAATGTTTCCTTATGCACAAAGTGTGGAAAGAAGCATGGTGGAGATTGTCTAAAAGGGACTAGAAAATGTTTTAAGTGTGGAAAAGAAGGTCATCGAGCAGCTGAGTGTCGAAGTAATGGAAAAGGGGTTTCTAATGATAAAGCAAACACTGCAGAGAATGCACCGCCAACACTTCAATGCTTCAAGTGCAAGGAAATGGGGCATTATGCTAATAATTTCCCTAATCCAAGGGTTAGTGATGATCAACATGAGCAACCACTGAAGGCAAAGGACAAAGGGAAATCACATGCGATCACTATTGGCAATGTTGAATATGACAACGATGTGGTGGAATGATTAAGTGTTTATGTAATGGGATTCCAAAATAATGTTGTATCATTGAGTATTGCAATATTTATTGATGTGGTATTCAAAGTGATTGAGATATTTTTTGGAAATAAGATGATATGCGCATAATGAAGACGAGAAAATGAAATGTTTAATAGTATTCATGAGCTCATGATTGATATAAGGACTAAGTGATATCATGGTTTGAGTATATAGAATTTTGAGGATTTTGGTATATGGAAAGTATTAACTTTTAACTGCACTCATGTTTTCACTAAGGTATTCAAGAGAATACACGATTAAGGACTTTGAATGTTTGGAATGTGACCAACAAGACATATCTTATGATATGTGGGGATCAACGACAGTATTAAATCTCTGGTAATCGATGTCACTATATTATGAGAGTGGACTGCAGTATTATGTATAAGCCTAAAGATTAGACTGGATTATGTTGGACATAAGTTAGTATTGTTTAAGGATAGAAGATTTTCGATATTATTGATGGGATGTTATAGTAACGTAGTTTTAGAAAAAGGACAACCTGCAGGACGGGCGACAGCCCATCGCTTCGGACAAGGCTGTAGGAATCGAACCCACAACCGAAGTGCGACTGGCCTTTATCGCCTACCACTAGCCTACAGGAAGTCCCTGTTTAGTAGAAACTAGTTTTATTATATTAAGTAGTATGATATATGAAGTATAAGCCTATTTTAGGAACCATATGTGATTAATCTCACTATAGATCGACTTATGTATATAATTTTTGCTAACCTTTTGTTTGAGACAGATGGAATGACCCGTCATTCTATCACATGATCTGCTAACACTTCACGAATAACAAATTCAACTTCATTTATTTAAGAGATGAAGTGGAAATTGTTCAAGGAACGAACAACAGTGATATTGTATCAAAATAAAGTAAGTATTTATTCTAATTCAAATTCTTTAACTTTAGGGAAATGATCTTGAAAACCAAAAATGTTGTCCTAGTTCTCTTATACCTGATGAATCAGATGGTACCTTAGATCGTCACAAATTTATGGATTTGTGATTACTGGATTTTCCATAGCCATGTTCTCTACCACTCTCCATCAGAACATGATGGTTAGATTTCTCTTCCATATCCATATTTCCACCTATGTGGAAACCCAGTGATTAGTTTATTTGGGTAACCGTTACGTTTCATACTTTTGTTTTTAAAGACTGGTTTTGATATTCCTTTTTACGATGTGGGTTTCTATTAAAGAAACTTTCAAATAGTAAACCATTTATAACCCCGACGAATTTCGAGGGCGAAATTCATTTTAAGGGGGGTAGAATGTAACAGCCCAAGATTTTATAAAAAATATTCTTTTTAATTTTATTAATGTCTTGTGTTGTACGCTACACCAAAAGGAGCTTTCACAACACACATCCTTGACTTGCCTTGCATTACACGCAATCGCAACCTTCCTCGATAGCGTGTGTTGTACGCAACACCAAGTTTCGCTAAACAACGATATGCTATTAAGATATTATTAAAACTAGCTGTTGTGAATAGTAATAACCACTTTTTGAAATTTTGTAAATTTTATTTTTCAAAATGGACTTCATTTATGGATTCGGAGTATCGAATTTAGCCTAAGGTGAAATTTTTGTACTTTTCGGATAACTTTCATATTCTGATGAATAGTGAAAATTACTAAATTATAATTAAAAACAACTTTTTTAATCGAAATAATTAATAGCGATAAATCATTAATTTGAGTGGTTTTAAAGTATATTTAGAATATATTTTTACAATTTAATACAATGTTGGTCATTGGATGTAATTGCACATTTAAACCAGACATAAACAAGTGTCAGTCTTTTGATAGATATTGTTTCTTAAAAACACGCTATTTGTTTTAACAGCGGGATTTAACTATAAAATTAATTAATGCAACTTCTATGTTATGAATTTGGTAAAATAGACTTCATTTTTGAATTCGGAATATGAAATATAGCTTAGGATGAAATTTTGGCATTTTTCTGAAAACCTTCATTTTTTGATAAATAGTGAAACTACTAAGTGGTAGTTAAAAAACTGAATTTTTCATAAAACTTAATTTTACCGCTTTTGTGAATGGAATTTCAAAAATCCGAGAGACACGGTTAATATCAAGGACTAAAATGTGGTTCAATGAGACGAAAATAATTTTTGGTGAATAGTAACTTTTTACCTTTTTTTACCGCGGTTAATAGTAAATAGGGTAACTAAGGGTAATTATGATATTAATATTACCCTAACACATGTCCTAATTCTATTGGACAAGTGTAATTCGACCAAAAACAAACTTAGGAATAAAATATGACCATTTAGGCCCACTTGGATTAGATTAGGACATTTATTATTAATTTATTTAAAGAAGGGTTAAAATAGTTAAAATCAAAGTTTAATAAGTAAATCATTTTTAATATGGGGTTATACATAAGATAAATTCGACTATAAATATTCATTAGAAAGCTAAAAAGATTTCCTACATTATGGTATTTTATTTGTAATTTTTATACATCAAATAATATAATTTATTTATGACACAAAGATGATGCAGTAATTATCTTATTAATGAAATATTGACATAATTGATACTATAAATACCAAAATAAATGTAATTTAAGACTTTTTATGAATTACACTAATTTTCTAGATTACTATGATATATTAGTGTTGATTTAATCAACTTTGTTTGAACATATAATTCTGATATGACTTTCACAAAAATCATATATCAAATAGTGTCAAAATTGACACAAAATAGTTTTTAAATCAAATATTATATTATTAATTGTTATTTTATTCCTAAAAATATAAGGTTCGGGTAAATGACTTAGATAAGGATATATGTATTAATAATACACAATTTGGGGTTCGTTTGGCATGTTATAGTAAGTTTATTAACCATATAGTGAAAGAAAACAAAAAGACACGGTAAAAGTTAAATTATTTAACTTAGAGTTAAATCTAACTGATAAGGTTAAAATAATACCTATTGGTTGATAGGATTTCGACCCATCCCCACTTTATCTTCGAAATAAGACCCTTTGGAACCATTATAAACCGATTTTTACTTTAATATAAAATAATATTTTGAGATATTCCTAAGGTGCCCCTCTCCTCCCCTATAAAAGGACACCTCCTCCCCCTCCTCCTCACACCAATTTGAGCACTCAAGCTCGGCCAACCCCTGCCAATTTCTCCTCTCCACTTCCCTAGCAACATCCTAGAGGTTCTGGTCTTCCTCAAAGACCAATTTTAGTGCCCTAAGAGGAGGTCTCAAAGAGGAACTTCAAAGAAGAGGTAATTACCGTTACCAATTCTTTCATCTTTATTTCTTCTTCCACTTCTTCTTCTTAGGTTGTTTCATTATGAAGTAATAACATAAGTATCACTCATATACTGATATGTTATTATAAGTATGAAACAACCCTATTTCACCATCTATCCATCCTACGGAAAAAGAAATCACCGCGCGTGCGTACGTACGGAATACCGTCTCCACGCCGTGGTGTAATCTATTTTCCACCACCACCTTACATGGATGGGTATAATGGTGTAAAGAATAACTATACATAGTTATTACAACATCATATTGATTCTGATATATTGTATAATCCACTCCAATTCAATTCAATATTTATAGAAATGATATCATCGCTCGTGCGTACGTACGGAATACCGTCTCCACGACGCGATGAGATTCATTCTCCATGTTAACCATTTAAGAATGATTATAATGTATATATAAGAAATAATAATGAAATATATGAAATTATAAAGCTACTGGATTTATGTATATATATACATATGTATGTCATCTACTTACTTCCATTTCAAGACAATAAGGAAAGGAAAACAGCGTTCATGCGTACGTACGGACTACCGTCTCCATGAACGGTGTTTTTCATTTTATTTATCTACCTATTATATATATATATATATACTGAATATATATGATATATAAATCATATTTTATATTCTGGAAGTAATTAAATCATGATATAAGTAATAATTATGTCAAGAACAACAAGTCAAAACACCTACGATAAATGAAACGATTTTACCCAAAACGCTTCTTTAACATGGAATTTACAAAAGAACGGGTAATATAATGTCATAAGTGAACCATATATGATATCATAACAATGAATATGATTCTGTAATAAGTCAATAACATGATTTAAATCATTATACAGGAGGTTCGGACACTTACAAAGCAAGTCGGACCTAAGGTAAGGGAAATATCACAATCTCATTTTTATCCGAGATTGTTTTTACTTTGGTAATTACTGGGGTGTATTTTATCATCCACATCCATGTTCCCTCAATATGTAATATTATTTCCATCCACCTGCAATTGTTTAAATCCAATTTTACCCTTCTATGTGTTTTTAGTAAAGGATATGAAAGGAATCTTTTTTCGTTTTTCGTACGAGGTACTTTTTGACTTTTCCGACAAAAGTACGAAGAATGTTTTTTTTAACTTCAACGGCACGAACGGATTTTTACGGTTTTATAAAGCCTTATTTTTATGAAGATTCCTCCAAAATATTTCATGACTATTTTCAATAAAATCTCTTTCTTTTAAAAATTTCATGATGTTTTGTGAAAAGAAATTGATTTTGAAGAAGAAAGGATATTTTCCTCAAGAATTCAATTCAAGTGTTTTATCAAAATTATTTTCCATCTAAGATAATAAAGGGTTCTGTTTCTATCCATATTTTTACATTTATTTGACTATGTTGTGATGGAATTATGTTTATTAATTCCTTTATCTTATATGAATGGTTTTATGATGTCATGTTGTTTAAGAATCCCATTTTTATTACATGGGTTATGCGATGATGTATGATTTATGATTTTGTGGCACACATAAGAAAGGATTCATTAAGAGATGGGTGGGACCTATATCTCCCTCCAATGCATTGGGTAAAGATTTCATATCTCATGAGATAGACATGGCTGGAATGGTAGGTTATACCGGTTCAGTGAAACAGGACTGAAACGAGGATTACTCGATTCAGAAAGGGACTTTGTCCACTAAGATAGTCTTGGCAATGAGTCTTGACTAACAAGAAATGATTCTCTATGATTATGTGTGTATTCCACAATGAGTAATGTTTTAAGTTATGATTTCATTTCACTACTATGATTTATCCCATGTTATGAAATTATGCTCTCTTTTGCAGGTTAAGATTTCCAAAAATGTTATGTTCTTATGAAAATTATGTGATTGATATTTCCTTTGTTTACCCTTACTGAGCATTTGAGCTCACCCTTTTATGTTTTCTTTTCCCCAGGATATAAAGAAAGGTTTTAGGTAAAATAAAAAAGAAGATCTTTATGGGAGATGTTGAAGATCTTTCCCCACGATTAGAAGATTATACTCCGAGTTTCCAAAGACACTAAACTATTACGGTCCTTGTGTGTGTGTTTTTGTTATGTACTAAGTATTCCGCAAATGTAATGTAATGTCCATGTACGATAAGCTTCGGGTCTCTACAGTTTCTCCATTATATCTATGCTTTAGTGGTACATCTTCGTGTGATAAGGATGTATCATGGATTTGGGAGAAAGATTTGGTGGCTAGGGATAAAATGATAGGTGACAGAGTTTGTGGTGAAATGTCTAGTTTTCCAGTAGGGGAATGTAGTGTACTGTGTTTTTGGAGATTTTTTAGTCTATAGATGTTCCCAAGTGGAAATAGTAGTACATATTGATACAATTCATCATAGGGTTACCCCACACTTAGGGAGGTTGTGATGTGGTTTGGGTGATAGGGGACCTACTAATGAATTCAACTTATTTCCTAGCGATCCATGAGTTAAGTGTTATGGATGCTTTGGAAAGGTGGCATATAGATGTTGTGATTAGGATTCATGGGGTACCAAAGACCATTATCTATGACTAAGATCTTCATTTTACCTCATATATATGGAGGGTATTTTATCATGCTTTCATCTCATAGTTGCACTTTAGAACTACTTTCCCCCCTCAAATGGATAGGCAGATGGAGCGTATCATCCATATATTGGAGGATATATTGTGAGATTAGGTCCTAGACTTTGGTGGATCATGGGTAATCTACTTACCGATGTTCTAGTTTTCATACAATAACGGTTATCACTTTTCCATTGTAATGTCCCCATTTGATGAATTTTACAAGCAGATATATCATTCCCCACTGTGCTAGATGGATGTTAGGGAGTCGGAAAATCTTGGTTATGATGTTGTACAGAGCACAGAAAAAAATATATATTTTGTTCAAGAGAAAATTAGGGTGGATTAGGATTGTCATCAGTCCTATACTGATCATAGTTGGAGTCCCTTATAGTTTTAGGTTGGAGACCATGTGTTCTTGATAGCCACCCCTTGGTGAGGACAACAGAGTTTTGGTAAGGGGAGTAAGCTTCCTCTCTATTTTTTGAGGGCCTTTAGAGTGTTGGGGAGAGTTATTGAGGTGGAATATTAATGGGTATTTCCACCATAGCTGGAGAGGATTCATGACATCCTCTACATTTCCCATCTTTCTTGGTATATTCATGATGAATCCCATATCATCAACTGGGGAGAGTTTCATATTGATAACAACGCGAAATTCATGGAGTGGACAATGGATATCTAGGATTTTTAGAAGAGGTAGTTTCATGGATGAACCATCCTCTTGGTTCACATGTTATGGATCCATGGTTTCTTGTATGAGAGTACTTAGGAGTGATAGACATAGATGTGTTCCCAATAATAGGATATATTTTTATTTTTTCTTTTCCCTGTTTTGTTTTTACTATGTGATGATAGATCCTTCTATATTATGAGATGTTTTGTTTTCTTGATGTGTGATGAGTTAAAAAATTTCCAAATTGAGTCTCTTTGTACTCTAACATGATTAAAATCAAGTGAGAAATTCATTGATTCTAAAATTAGATAATATCTTGTCATGGAAGATGGAATTCCCATATTTATGTTCTTGGGTGAGTGTTATGTGTTGGTTGTGAAAGTGGTTGGTTTGGGATATGTATTGGTTGATGTAGTTATATGAATGTTTGGTGGCTTGTGGCTAGTACTAGATGATTTTTTCCCAGTGAGAGGTAGTGATGTGTTTGTGTGGTGATGTGGTTATGTGGGATGTTTCATGGGTATTTTGGTTAGCATGTTTTGTTGGTGGTGTTTTAGGTGTAATGAGATCCTTGAGAGGTATCTTGTGGGGTGGTTATTCACACCCCTTTCTTTTATTTGAGTTTTTTTATTCTGAAAGATGAAAATCATTTTAGAGGCATCTAATGTAATTTCTTGTGCCTTATTGGCCATTTAATTTTACATTTTGAGTGTTGTAGGTGTTTCAGGGGAGGCTTGAGTGTGTTCGATAGAGGCTAGATCTATAGGAGTACTGCAACAGGTGGTTTACAATGTGAACCTAGTTCACAATGTGAACCTAGTTCACATTGTGAACCCAATTCACACTGTGAGTTGGTTATTCACAACATGTGTATCCAATTAACTCATATCTTGCATGCAAGATAAAGGGTTTCCATGAAATTAATTCACATAATGAAAGTGTAATTTATGAAGTGTAATTAATTCAGGTCGAGGCAACTTAATTTTCAAAAAAGATGGAAGATATGGGAAATTCACACCTTGTAATGGTTTCACAAATTATAATCCATGACCCCCATGGAATTCATGATATGAATCTATAATACATGATGTGAAAAGGCCATTTTATATACTATAAATATATTTTGATAGGCTGATTTATCTCCCCATTTAGTAGTTCACATCCTCCTATTTTATGAGGAACCCTAAGAGGTTTTGGTAGACTTTCCATCCCATCTTCCCTCGTATAGATCATCAGGTTCTATTGGTGGTGTTTTGGTGATCATTGGTGAGTTATTCCTTTTATTTTTTTTATTTTTTTGTGTTCTTCCCTAAAAGATTTGTTGTAGTGGTGCTATTTTGATCTTGGTGTTTGTTTTGTGTTCTGTTTTAATGATCCCTTGATGTTGTGTAGGTTGATCTATCATTTCCTTGTGTGTTTGTGGTTTAAGAGATATTTATTCTTCACCTGGTGGTTTATATCAATATCATAAAGCCTCTTCAAGGTAGTGGATCCTTGTTTTCACCTATTTAAGTGATATGTGTTAGGATTTCATGGTTTTTTTCCTTTGGGTGGATAGTGAGGGTCAGAATAAAAAATATAATTAATTGGAAAACCTGAAATCAAGGGATATGGGGAGATATCACATATTTTTACTACTTTGATATTGTTTCTGATGATATTATTCCATATTGATTTCCTTGATAAAAATAATATCTATTGGGAGCCTTGTTTGTTTTGTATATGATATGAGTTGATACCCTTTTAGATAAAAGGCTAAATAATATATATTTGGATAATAAATTAATTTCCCTTGGAATATGGTCTGTGTAATAATACTCATGATAAATAAAGAAATAATGTGATGAAAACCCTTGAATAAATTTTTGAAGTCGGTATGTGTTATTTTGTGTGTTCTTGTGTTTTTTGTGTTACCCAACATGTTTTGGGATGTTGTGTAGTGATGGAGGTGACTGGCTGGGCTATGTGATGTGTTGGGTTTTGATGTGGTGGTTGGTTGGCATGGAGTGTAATGTATTGTATTTTCTGGGTATTATTTTTAAATATTATATGGAATTATTTCGAGACCAGGCTTTGTGACAGCATTTGATTCTGAGGCCCGGAGTGCCTGGAATAAATTTTTGAAATAAATTAAACTCTAAATAGAACGCATGATCATTTTTCCTGAAAACGTGGAATAACTGTTAAATGGGTTCCCGGATCATAAATCAGAGGGCACCATTGCATTCAGAACGGTGACTTTACCTTAGGCAGGGCCTAACATCGATCAGCATATGTTGGCAGTAGAAGGTAGTTTATGAATGTTTTAAAGAAAATAAAATAAAATATTTAATTTTATTTTCTAAAAATTTCCATAATGCAGTGACCGGAGATTTTAAATAATCTGTTAATAGGATCCCCAAGTTTAGCTGCATAACCCTGAAATTCTATAGAGGTGTGGAGAGGAGACCCCTTGGAGAAACCTCTCGACATTGAACGACGACAGATTAATTGACCAACGCACCTCAGATTCAACGGAAACTTTCCAACGAACGCAACATGACGATCATTCTCCAACTAAATCGAGGTGTGGGTTCTTATGCTTTGATTTTGTTTCCCCATTATTTGATTAAATGATGAACGCAGCTCAACTCACGAACAGGTTGGTCTGTGTATCATGCATTCTTGCGGGAGGGTTATTATTTCCTATTATTTTGAGGATTTTGATTCAAGGTAATTAATCCATGCTAGATTTTTTGTTTTGATTTTTCTGGTTTAATTTTTCTAATAGGAGCTGATCGACGCTGTGATGAACGATGGCAGAGGTTCATTCCTACTTTTTTTATTGTATTTCTTCCCCATTTTTCCTTCGTTCTTCGCGTTCTTCATGGGGAGACAAAAAACAGATCATTTTCAACCTGTTTCACAATGCAACGATCCCAAATCAGTGATCAAATATCGCGATGACCTAGAGGAGGTGAAACAACGATGGCGGGCAGTGAATCGGCTCAGATCAAGGGAGATTGTTATTTGAGCATTATTTTTGTTGGTGGACTGATACATGTTTTTAGGGCTAATCGGAGATCTAAAACCAATGGAATTGGCTTCATGGTGTCGGGGCGATCTCAACCCTTTAGTTTTGTGGTAATCGGACAGCCGGATCGAAGTTTGGATCATCACCCAAAGTTCAGGATGAAGAACATCACGTTCTGGAATTTTCTGAAGAACACAGTGTGATCTCTAATGAACACACCATGTGGGACTAGAATGGTGGAGGCTATGGTTTTCACACTGCACATGGAGAAGAACACGGTGTTTTCCTAGGAGGACATGGCATGTGGGACCCACCTAGTGGCGGTTGGAGTTCCAGGCAACATGAAGCACTAACACAGCATGTGACCATCGTCACACGGTGTGTGGGTCCTTACACTGACTCAGCGTGTATCTCAGAATATACATAGACATGGGGTGGAGTACACAACATGTACTCCACCACACATCTAGACATGGTCAAATACGTATACTACCCTGTGCACTGGTACACGGTTTGGGACACACGGGTTGAAGTCGTGTACGGGCACATGGCCAGTGTACATGGAGTCTTCACCAGATAGTGGAACATAGCATGTCGTTATCTTACACATCGTGTATACCTTCTTCCACATGAAATACTTACGACACAGGTTGTTGTACACGGGAAGTACCTAGGGTCAGAGGTCATGACGTGTTACCCTTCTACACATCATGTACTTCCCAACATATGGATTGATTTTCTTGTCCACCATTCCTTATATAGGTTTCATTTGGGATAGTTATCCCTTTGATCATTCCCTTGAAGTTCAGGTATTATTTCCATCCACAAGAGTATGATCCCTTCAGCAGGACTTCTCGAGATAGAGTCAGGTATCCCTCTATGATACCCATAGCGAGATCCTCTATCCATTCTTGACCCTAGGTAGAGTTAGGTATCGATGTGACGAATCCTAAAGGACGCTGAACATCTACTTAGTAGGTGGAATTCATATGAGTCGTGGTATCCCCCAAGGACCTAGAAATGATCCTCATCCATGTATGATGATCTTTTCCCACTTAGGAGTGTGTTATCCTAGAATGAGTGTATATGTTCTCTCTTTAGATATATCAGATCATATATCTCTCTCATTGCTTTTCCCAATTAACAATACTTCTTAAATGGGCATCATTAGAGCTATTAGACTCTTGGAGTGAGTTCTCCCGAATGAGTGCTTCATGTAAGTCACCGAACTGAACCCCTAGCATGGGTATGTGTCCATCGTGACTTGTCTCTAGACTACGGTTTTAGGTTTCGAGTATATCTAGAGGTGTTTCACATACTATATGTTCAATAGACAAATAATATGTAGAGATGATTTTTCCTTTACCTTGTGTATTGCTTTGTGGTTTTTGGGGTCCCCTACTGAGTATTGTTATACTCACCCTTGCATGGGCTTTGCATGCATGTGTCGTGTCTTGTGTAGATGAGCAACCTTTTGATGTAGTCAAAATCAGACTAGGACCGGACCAAGATTTCTGAGTTCCTTACGGGCCGAGGTGTTCCTACGACTATGAGTAATAGTCCCAGTACCTCTTTCTTTCTTATAGGTAGGAATTTGTAGATTTCAAACTTTTTCTTTTGGTGGTATTATATTCTGGCCTAGTTTACCTTCCACACTTTACTTCCATTATACTCTGTTGGTTGGGTTTAGTTGTATGAATCCATTTATTTCCTTAGTGGTTTTCTACTTTTCATCATTTATGGGCTTGGAGATGTGTGCATGTGTACAGGTACTTAGGAAATTCCTCCCATGTTAGTTATATTCCTACTTATTGCTAGTCACTAGCCCCTGGCCTATTAGAGGTAGGCTTGGGGAGTCGCAGTGTGGGCCCCATTGGGATGGGTCGTGACAGACTGGTATCAGGGGTGGTCGGTTCAAGATTGGTTTGGGGAAATAGTTTCAAGTGTTTCGAGTTCGGCTTTCATGCCATGGACTCTAGTGTTGGTGCGGGTGGCCGATGTATCCATACACTAGGACTCTAATAAACTTCTTTTCGACTCAGTACATGAAAACACTAGTCACGGGGAAATAAAATAATGATACATGAATCATATAGGAATGGGTGGTGTTTTCCATGTCCTTTGTGTCAGCAATCCATATATACTCATTGATCATGGTATATCTTCTTTCTTTATAGGATGCCTCTGCTATGCATACCCACTAGGATTTAGTAGATCGATCATGAGGATGACCCCCTTAGTGATGAGGCTTCGAAACAGGGACCAGTTCCCCATGCGTTACCTCTAGGTGGTTCACCTGATATACCACCACCAATAGAGAAACATGTGGTACCTAAAGTGCTGACAGATGAGGAGCACAGGCTGAGCGCCCTCTATGAGTTTTAGAGATAGAGACCCCTCAGGTTCTGAGGTGAGCCCAACCCTTAGGAAGTTGAGTACTGGATTGAGGTGGAGACCAGATTTTTTTGTCTAGTGAGGACACCAGTAAAGAAGATGGTGATCCCAGGATCGATCCTTCTTTAGGGTTCAATGGTACGATGGTGGAGTTTGACCACGCAGACTCATGACCAGGATACTCTTTCATGTACGGAGTTTGAGAGACTCTTTAGGGAGGAGTTCTCTCTTTTTACGCTGATATCAGTGCATATCCATGAGTTTCTTTAGCTCTAGAAGGGAAGTTTAATGGTGTATGACTATTCATCAAGGTTCACCAAACTCTCCAGGTACTCAATGGATACGATCAGGGATCAATACTTCAGATCTTGGACCTTCGAGCGAGTTCTACGGTGGGACATCCAAGCTAGTATTGTGTTTCTATGCATTTCGACTTATGATGGAGTTCTCTAGAGGGCCTTGGTGATTGAAATATTCTTGGAGGAGAAGAGATATCTATTAGTAGTCAACAGTAAGCAGATAGGTGTGAAGACCTCTACAGTAGGGAGTCAATGTGAGGCATAGGTATCAAGATATGGGAGACATCATAGGAAGACCCAAGATAGGGGATTGACGGTCCAGGGATCTCAGGCTAGATCCAGTCGGCCTAAGGATAGGTGATGCTACTTCTGTGATGTTAGAGGACATCTCGCTAAAGACTATCTAACCCATAGAGCTTCTAACAGGGAGGCGGTGGATGGACCACCAAGGTAGAGGTAGAGAGTAGAGCAGGTAGACCTGTTAGGCGGTGAACGTGGAAAAGGATCAGGGAGTACAACAGATGGTAGCATATACTTTGATCTACTTCCACCACCACCCCTAAGAGGTATGCACTGGGCTCAGGAGGCTGGGGGATAGGGGTGGGGACAGTTGCATGTGGTTAAGGTGTACGACCCAAGGACTCTAGGAATGATCTGAGGAACGATCTGTGTCTTTTCTACCTTAGCTATCGTACTCATAGACACAGGTTCAAGTCATTATTTCCTCACCGCATGCCTTGTGTGAAACCTTGATATTCTGATAGAGTTTCTGACTCAGCCCTTATGCTTGGAGACACCTATGGGAGGAGACTTGATGATCATGCATCTTTATAGACAGTGTGATCTTTACCTTGGAGGTGATAATTTCTGTTGGAACCTCTTGGTGACAGCATCGATCCCTTACAATGTCATTATCGGTATGGATTGGTTATCTTTAGTCCTTGCCTAGATTGACTTCTTTAGGTGAAGATTATGGTATGTCCGCAGTGATGGAATGAGGTTTTACTTTGTTGGTGAAAAGGATAACCAGGTAGCACAGAATGGGATCATGCATAGGAGGGTGCATCCGATCACTCATTATTTGGATAGCCTTACTCTCAGATCAGTATATTTCATGAGATTTCAGTTCCCATCAGTAGTGGTGGAGTACGAGGATGTCTTTACAGAATATGTTCCAGGATTACCTCCCCACTGGGAGATCAACTTCTGCATCAACTTGCACCCTGGGACGAAATCAATATCCTCAGCAGCATACCGGATGGCTCCCAAAAAGATTTGTGAGTTAAGGGTGAAGTTGGAGGATTTTCAGAGTAATGGCTTCATAAGGCCCAGTGTTTCACCATCGGAAGCACCAGTTTTGTTTTCAGAGAAGGAAGATGGGAGTTTGAGGTTATGTGTGGATTACAGGAACCTAAACCAGGTTATAATGAAGAACAAGTATCCATTTCTTAGGATCAAATACCTATTAGATTAGATGAGAGGGTCACATTGGTCCTCGAAGTTTGACCTCGGGTTGGTTTATCACTATCTTGGAGTACAGGATGAGGACGTGGCAAAGACGTCTTTCATATGTCATTGCGGTCACTACGAGTAATTGGTGATGCCTTTCGGCATGAAAAATTCCCCCGTAGTGTTCATGGGACTTATGAACTAGTTATTCTAGGCATACTTAGACCAGTTCTTAGTGGTCTTCATCAACGACATCCTTGTGTACTCAGTGTCAGAGGAGGAGCATGCAAGACACCTATGGATGGTTCTAGATGTACTCTGAGAGAAACAACTTTATGGGAATCTCTCTAAGTTCAAGTTTTGGACACAGAATTTCCACAATCTGGGACATATTATCTCAACAGATGGAGTGGAAGTTTACCTATCCAAGGTCTAGGTGGTTCTAGCAAGGGAGCCACCCCAGAGTGTGATAGATGTGAAGAGCTTCCTTGGGCTGGTAGGATACTACTGGAGATTTATCCCTGATTTCTCCCGTATATCAACACTAATGACAGCTTTGACCCCAAAGGGGTATCTTTTTTCATGGATTAAGAAGTTCTAGTATGCTTTCTAACAGTTTAGGTAAAGTTTTATGAGCACACCGATCTTGAGATTACTAGAAGAGGGTGTTGAGTATGTAGTTTTCTGTGACGCATCAGGGACTGAGCTTGGTTGTGTCCTAATGCAGAGACAGGTAGCTATTTATTTTGGTTCACACCATCTAAGGCCACATGAGAATAACTATGAGACCCATGATCTTGAGATGGTTGTGGTAGTCTTCGCATTGAATATGTGGTGACACTACCTGATGGGAAAATGGTTTATCATCTACTCTGACCAGAAGATCCTTAAGTACATTATCTCATAGAATGATCTAAATCTATGGTAAAGTAAATGGCTATAGTTCCTATAGGATTATGACTTTGAGATGATCTATACTTCTAGGAAGGGAAACTTTGTGGTAGATGATCTTAGTAGGTTATCATGTTCATAGATTCTGAGTGAGGTGTCAGTGCATTTGGCCTCGCGACAGTTATCCTTTATGGATGTAGATGATACATCTTGTCTCCATTAAATGGTTGTCACCCCTCCACTCTTACGGTCAGTTAGGGAGGAACAACTAAGGGATTTTGATTATGATAATTTACATGCTTAGTTATCCATAGGACATGTTCCTTATGGATATTCACAAGGTGGGAAGAACATAGACCATTTCAGAGGGAGCACAGTTATACCAGTGGAACTGCAAGAGGAGGTCCTAAGGGAGTTTCATACATCCCCCTTGGTGGTACATCCTGGAGTAGCAAAAATGTACCAGGATTTCTAGTGTCAGTTATGGTGGATGGGTATGAAGAAGGCAGTAGAAAAGTTCATTCCTTGATGCCTTATGTTCTAGTAAGTGAAGTCTTAGTACCAAGTTCCAGTAGAGTTATCTCACCCCCTAGAAGTGCTAGAGTTGAAGTGGGATGGAATATCGATGGACTTTGTGATGGGCTTACTACAGACTTCTAAGGGGCATGATTCCATCTGGGTGATCGTTGTTTGACTCACTAAGTTTGACCACTTCCTAGATATCAAGGAGCAAAGTTATGTAGAGAGCTTGGGATTCCTCTACATGCAGGAGATAGTTCGGATTCTTGGTGTCCCTTCGATGATAGTCTCGGATCAAGATGTGCGCTTTATATCCTGATTGTGGAAGGGGTTGCAGAAGTATTTTGGGACTCAGCTACGCTTGAGCATGACGTTTCATACCCATACTGATGTTCAGATGGAGAGGATCATTCATATTCTGAAGGATATGTTGTGGACCTGTATCATGGACTTTGGTCTCAATTGGGAGGACCACCTTCCACTGGTGGAGTTTTCGTTCAATAATAGCTACCACTCCACCATTGGCATGACACCATTCAATCCCTTATACGGTATACCCTTTCAGTAACCACTCAATTAGAACAACCCTAAAGAGTCAGCACTCATGGGTCCGGAGCTGGTGTGAGCCACTACTGAGAAACTTCAAGTCATCCAGAAGCGTATGAAGACTACACAGAGCCAACAGAAGTCTTATGCTGACAGATGACAGATACCTCTGGTGTTTGAGGAGGGAGACCATTTCTTCTTTAGGGTCTCACCTTGACAATGGTTGAGGAGATTTTTTCAGGGAGAAAAGTTGTCTCTAAGGTTCATCGGCCCTTTTCAGATACTGTGTAGAGTGGATGAGGTGGAGTATCGCCTATCTCTATCACTGCAGTTTCACTAGGAGCATGATGTATTCCATGTTTCATAGTTTAGGAGGTACGTGCATGACCCATCACGTGTCATTGACTAGGGTGAGTTGGACATCGTGGATGGAGAAACCTTCATAGAGTACCCAGTAGAGGTTGAGGATCGACATGATAGTATCCTTTATGGGGGAGAGATTCCCTTGGTGGGTGTCTAGTGGAAGCACAGAAATCATCAAGATAGCACGTGGGAGCAAGAGGCTCAAATGCGTGCCTAGTACCCTCATCTCTTTGAGTATCCCCCATTTTCTTTGGATTTCGGGGATGTAAATCCCTAAGGTGGGGAGAATGTGATGTCTCAGATTTTCTGTGTAAAACATTATATGGAATTATTTCAATACCATGCTTTGTGATGGTGTATGATTCTTGAGGCTTGGAGTACCTGTAATAAATGTTTCAAATAAATTAAAATATAAATAGTGCACAGGAGAAGTTTTCCTGAAAAAGTGTAATAACTTTTAAACAGGTTCCTGGATCAAAAATCATAGAGAACTGTTTCATTTAGAGCAGCGACTCTACCTTAGGCGGTGCCTAACATCGACCGGTGTGGGTCAGTAGGAGAAGTTTATTTTTGAACATTTTAAAGGAAATAAAATAAAATATTTTATTTTATTTTTTAAACATTTCCATAACACAGTGATAGGATCTTTTAAATAATCTTTTAAGAGGATCACCAGGGTTAGTTTCATAACCCTAAAATTTTCAGGAGGTGTGGAGAGGAGACCCGTTATAGAAACCTCTCAACAAAGAATGACGACAGATCGATTGATTGATGCACCATGGATTCAATGGAACCTTTCCAAAAAATGAGAAGCAGTGATCTTTCTCTAACCAAATCCATTTAGGGTTTTGTTGCTTTGATTTTTTCCCCCGTTATTTAATTAAACGAAGAACACGGATATACCCACGAACAGGTTGATCCACAAATCATGCATTCATGCAGGAGGTTTATTATTTCTTTTTCTTTTCGGGACTTTGATTCAGCGGAATTAATCCATGATAAATTATTTTTCCTATTTCAATTTGTTCTGTTTAGTCCTTATAACATGAGCGGATCGACGCTGTGACGAACTGTGGTGGAGGTTCATTCCTCATTTTGTTTATTAGATTTCTTTCCCCTTTTGCTCGTGTTCTTTGTGTTCTTCATGGAGAAATGAACAATGGATCATTGAGAACTCATTTCGCAACACAATGATCCTAAATCGAAGATCGAATATCGTGACTACATAGAAGAGGTGTGATGGCGATGGCAAACAAAGAATCGTCTCGTATTGAGGGAGATCGTCATTCGATCATTCATTGTGCGGGTTTACCAATACATGTTTTTGGGGCCTATCAGAGGTCTGAACCCAAAAAAATCAGCTTTATGGTGTCGGGGTGACCTCAACCCTTTAGATTTTTGGTGATTGGAGGGTTGGATCAATGTTTGGATCATCACCCGAAGCGTTGGACAAAGAACATAACGTTCTAGAATTTCTTGAAGAACACGACATATTCTCTGATGAACACACCTTGTGGGACCAGAATAGAGGAAACTAGGGTTTCCATGTTGTACATAGCTAAGAAAACAGCATGCTCCCAGGAGTACATGACATGTGGGCCCCACCCAGCAGTAGCTAGCTTTTCAGGAGGCAGGAAGCAGTAGCTCGGCGTGTAACCATTATCACACAACGTGTGAGTCTTTACATGGAATCAGCATGTATCTCAAAAGATACACGGACACGAGGTGGAGTACATGGCATGTACTCCCCCACACAGCCAAACACGACTGGATACACAGACTACCTCATGTACCAGTACACAGTCTAGCACACATGGGTTGAAGCTATGCACGAGCACATGGCCAGCGTACAAAGAGTATTCCCCCAATAGTGGAAAATGGCGTGTCATTATCTTACATGAAATGTATACCTTCTTCCATGTGACAAGCCTTACGACACAGGACATTGTACATAGGAAGTACCTGGGGTCATAAGACAGGATGTGTGACCCTTCTACACATTGTGTACTTCCCAATATATGGATTGATCCTCTTTTCCACCATTCCTTGGACAAGTTTCATTTGGGTTAGTGATCCCTTTGCTCATTCCCCTGAAGTTCAAGTATCATTTCCATTTATAGGAGTACGACCCTTTTAGCCGGACTTCCCGAGATAGAGTCAGGTATCCCACCAAGAGGCCTAGAGTGAGATCCTCTATCCATTATTGACCCTAGGTAGAGTTAGGCATTAATGTGACCAATCCTATAGGACATCGATCCTCTACTTATCAGGTGGAATACAGATGAGTTTTGGTATCTACCAAGGCCCTCGCAGTGATCCTCATTCATGTATTGTGATCTTTTCCCACTTAGAAGTGTGTTCTCCCAGAATGAGTGTATCAATTCTATCTTTAGATCTATCAGATCATCTCTCTCTCATGGATTTTCCCAATGAATAGTACTTCTCAGACAAATGTAATCAGAGCTATCAGACTTATGGAGTGAGTTCTCCTAGACAAGTGCTTCATGGGAATCATCTAACTGAACCCCAAGCATGGGTATGTGGTCATCGTGACTTGTCTCTAGACTACGGGTCTAGGTTTTGAGTATATCCGGAAGTTTTTCTCTTACTATATGTTCAAATTACATATGCTATTTAGAGATGACTGTACTTTTACTTTGTTTATAGCTTTTTGGTTTTCAGGGTCCCCTACTGAGTATTTTTATACTCACCCCTACACAGGATTTTCCTGCATGTGTCATGTCTTGTGTAGATGAGCGACCTTTTGATGGAGTCCAGAGCGGACCAGGACCGAACTGAGCTTTCTGAGTTCCTTGTGGGCCGAGGTGTTCCAATGGCTATGAGAAGCAGTCATATTACCTCTTTCTTGATTTCAAGTTGTACTTTGTAGTTTGCAGAAATTTTATTTTGGTGGGCTTGTATTCTAGCCCAGTTTACTTTCCACATTTTACTTCTATTGTACTCTGTTGGTTGGGTTTAGTAGTATGCGTGTTTTTTATTCCCTAGTGGTTTTCTACTTTTTAGTATTTGTGGGTTTGGAGATGTGTGTGTGTGTATAGGTACATAGTAAATTCCTCCCACATTAGTGATATGCCTACTCGGTGCTAGTCACCATCCCCTGGCCTATTGGAGGCGAGCTTGGGAAGTCACGACTTGGGCCCCATTGGGACGGTTCATGACATGGAGGCAATGTGGGAAGTTGTGCAGTGTGGTGTATAGTGGTTATAGTGTGTAGTGGTGATGATTTGTTATGGTGTACATTGGTGATGATGTGTGGTGGTGAAATATGGTGGTGATGTGTGGTTTTTGTGTGTAGTGGTTGTGTTGTGAGATGTGGTTGGGATGTGAAATGTTTGTTTCTTTGGTTAGTTGTTTTGGCTGGTGTGGCATGGAGATGGTGGTTCATGTGTGGTGTTGTGTTGATGGATGTGTGAGATGAGCCAGTTGTGGCATGGTGTGTTTGTGTTAGTTGTGTGGTTATCCATGGAATAAATTTTAAGGATAAAATGAAATGAAATAGGTTGGTAAATAAATGATATGGGCTATAAATGGATGTGTTGTAAAATGTATTAAATTTATTGAATGAAAAATGAAAGATCATAATAAATGTGAATGAAATAGCTTAGTAAATGAAATTCAAATAGTGTGGCTTGTGTAGAGGTTGTGTGATGTGTTTTATATAGTGGTGGAAGTGGTTCTGGTGATTGATGTGTGGTATGGTGGTGGTGATGTGGTGTGTGATAGTAACATTGATGTGAACCCATAGGTTGGAATTTTCATATTATCTATATATCATGTTTGTTTATGTTATTTCTTTATGCTCCCCATCCAAGTTAGATAACCTTACCAACTCTCATGAGTTATGGGTTCAATGTATTTTCCCTAACATCTAGGATGTTGGTGATATAGATGACTAGCTAACCCCATCTTCCCCACTCTTCCTTCTTTAGTGATAGTCCAAGTGTCTTCAGGTGAAATGTATAGTGATGTCCTAGGTGTTTTCAAGCGATATGTGATGTGATAAGGTTGTGATGAGATGTGGTCTGTGTTGTGGGTCATTCATGGTAAGAGATGGGAATGAGGTTAGTGTCCTTTATGTTCATGATAAACTTCTACTCTAGTTATGTGATGTGATGTGGTGTGATGTCTTACATGTCTATGGGTGAGACGTGATGTGATGATCCTTGATTTTATCAATGGATGCTAGACCTTGCGAGGGCGAGGTAGGTAGGTATGCATCTTGACCCACATCCAATATGAATGGTATGTGATGTGATGTGATGTGATGTGATATATATGAGGATGGGAGAAAATTATGTTCGATGTTGGTTCATGAGAATGGTAAATCAGTGGGGAAGCAGCAGCAGGTCACCTTGATTTTTTATGATCTTGATTCTATATTACAATATTGGATGCGTGATTTGGTGAGCGATCGATGGTGATGATGGGTTTGGTTAACTGGACTGTATAGGTTCTTATTGGTACTAATATTTTTTCACTGGAATATTAGCATCTTGTTTTCACATGTGCACTTAAGACCTAGGTTATGTACCTAATAAGTATACATTGTATGATCACCCAATATATATAAACTATTTTTCAAGTTCTTAGGATGACTTTAGGGATCGAGATGGAAATTACTGGCTATGTTGGAGGTGTTATTGATTCACTATCATAGATTTTTCTTTTGGTATTGACTTGGATAATTTTATATTTATTAGTTTTACTTTATTCATTCATTATGGCATGGTTTTTTTTTTACCTTTATTTTATCTACTAGAGTTTCTTGGTAGATGACAATCCCATAACTCAATCCTATTTTATATTTTAAAGCATAATACCTCCATTTTGTGATATTTTTTTATACCATTGGTGTGATTCACCATCCTAGGGCCTACTAGAGGTTGGACTCTGTGTTCATTATCTCTATTCATTCATTGTGGTATTTTTGGAGGGAGGGGTTCGTGACATTTCCACTTGAATTTCAAACTAACAAGATATTTCGAAGCTAATGTTGAGGGCTATTGGATTTTGATAAAATAGTGGTATATTAATAAATATAATATAATATTTATTATTCTACTTTTATTGGTTAAAGTACTATATTTTTTTCATCTTATTTATAGAAGCAATGATAAATATGAATTTAAAAATATCACTATGGTCCATACTTAAGAAGGATAACCTTCTCACATGCACTAATTTCCAAGATTGGAAAACGTGCTTACATGTCATCCTACACTATGAGAGGAAATTATATATATTGAAAGGAACTATTGCTGAAGTTCCTGAAAAACAAACTAGTGGGGAAGAGTTATCTCTCTATGAAAAACATTTTAATGACGTCATATACATTCAGTGTTTCATGTTGTCATCCAGGAACAACAATCTTATGAACCAGCATAAGGACATGGATGTGTATAGCATGATGTCTCACCTTTAGGATATATGTTAAGAGAAGGTGAGACAAGATAGATACAAGATCTCCAATGCTTTGTTTACATGAAATCTTGGAGATTTGGTTCATGTTGGGCCTCATGTAGTCAATATTATTTTCTACATTGAATTATTATAAATAATGGGGATTAAATTCCAAGATTATTTTTTCATATATCTCATACATTCCTTACAACCCAAGTTATTCTCTAATTTTATTGTTAATTATAACATGAGAAATAATGATAATATTCTTTAAAAACTTCTTACTCTATTTTTCCAAGTGTAAAATGAAATGGGGAATGAAAAATATGCATTCCTTATAGTGAATAAGAAAGGAATAACAAATAAAATGGTCTCAAGAGTCATAATAAGTCTAAATATTCTAATCATTATCCTTCCAATAAGAGAAAGATCCAAAGGTAGGTGTAGTAAAAAAAAGTATTATGTTTTTCATGTGGTAAGAAATTCCACCAGAAGAGGAACTGCACCTAGAAGCAAAGGAAATCTAAAGGTGCATTCATTATCGAGTGTCATATTTCAATATCTACAATTGGGCAGTATATGACACTTGTGGTGCTCACATCTATAAAAAAACAAAGGAACCAAGTATATTCTAAAATATTTATTAAGGAGAGGTGTATTTTTTGGGATGCCAATGGTGCATGGATGGTTTCTCTAACTATTATGGAATACCGCCTTTAATTTACAATGAAAATGATATTGGTTTTAACAGATTTTTGTTATGTACCGTCTGTTACCAAAAACATAATTTTTTTATACACCCTAGATACAGATGGTTTTATTTTCAAGTTTGAAAATAAAATTTGTTTCTTTTTTAAATATATAATATGTTATGGTATAGAAAATTTAGACAATGGTAATTATGTATTAAATTACAAAAATTAATTATTGGAAATTGATAATGAATTATGTTCACACAACTCATATAACACCCAATAGTGGCATCACTTCCTAGGTTATATAAATGAAAAATCATTTGAAAAATCTCTATCAAGATGGTTATTTAGACTATTTTAAGCTAAAAACATTTGAAATGTGTCATGTTTATTTACAAGTAAAAATAACCAAATCATATTTCAGTGGATAGGGTGAAAAGGCCACATAGCTTCTAGGATTAGTACACATAAATGTGTGTGGACCATTTCCAATAGAAGTTATAAGTGAGCATTCATACTTAATATCTTTTACTAATTCCTTGAGTAGGTATGGCTATGTCTACTTGATGAGGTATAAGTTATATTCCTTTGATAAATTCAAAGAATTTAAGAATTATGTAGACAATCAACTTGGAAATAAGATAAATAAGATTCAATCAGATCAAGGTGATGAATATCTTAACCAAGATTTTATCAACTTTCTATGGGATTTTGGGATTATTTATCAACTCACTCCACCTTACACACCATAGTGGAATGGTGTTAGTGAAAGTAGGAACCATACCTTACTAGACATGGCAAGGTCAATGATGAGTCATACTAATCTTTCATTATCCTTTTGGGGATCTGCATTACAAATTTCATTATATACACTAAACTGAGTACCAACTAAAGTAAAAAACAAAATTCCCTTTGATTTATAGAGCTTAAAGAAACTAGTTTTGTTACATACATATGTATGGGGTGTTTAGGAATTTTTTAAGTCCATATTATGTAACAAATTAGTACCCCAAGGCATAAAGTGTATCTTTATAGGGTATCCTAAGGAAAGAGGGGGATGCTTCTTATAAAAACCCTTATACAAGAAAGTAATTATCTCTATACAAGCCATATTTCTTGATAGGTATCACATCCTCAAGAAGGGTAGTTGGAGAAAGTTTAACATCGATAAATTTGATTCTCAAGATACATAAGAGTTTTTATAGGAATAGATTCCCCAGGTCCCCATGGAAGAAGTATTTTCTTAAACACTAGTACTATGTAGAAGAACCAAAGAGGTAAGAGATCCATAAAGATGTGGTCTTCTAGTCACTAAAAATGGTAACTCATTATTGGTTGAAAATAGTGAACCTATCTTCTATAAATAGGAAGTAAAAATTTCAAAAGCTTCAAGATGGAAAGAATCCAGGAATTATGAAATAAATTCTATGTATTATAACTAAATTTGGGTTCTATTTTATCTTTCAGTTGATGTAAAGACTATTAGGTGAAAATGGGTATTCAAGAGAAAAATGGACATGGAAGATAAATTACGTACCTATAAAATAAGGCTAGTGTCTAAGGGGTTTAAATAGAATCAAGGCATTGACTATGATCAAAGATTTTATCTATTATCCATGTTTAAATCTATCAGAATTCTACTTATTATAGTAGCTTACCATGACTTTAAAATATTGAAGATGGACATTAAAACAGATTTCCTTAATAGGAACCTTATAGAAGATTTCTATATAAGACAACCAAAAGTGTTTCTAACTCCATGTGATTATAATAATATGTGAGAGTTAAATAGATCTATTTATAGATTGAATAAATCATCCATTTAATGGAACATTCAATTCGATGAAAATTAAAATAATTTTGATTCATTAAGAATTAATGTGATCCATCAATTTACAAGAGTTTTAGGGGGAATTTGGTTGTTATTCTAATAGTATATGTTGATGACATATTATTTATTGTAAATGTCATACTAGACTTACAATCTGTTAATAGATGGTTGAAAAAGTGTTTCTCCATGAAGGAATTAGGTGAAGTAGCCTAAATTCTAGGGATTAAGATCATTCATGATATATTCAAGAGGCTACTTAGACTAAGTAAAAGTACATATATTGACTAAATACTAAAGAGATTTAGTATGAAATAATCCAAGATACAATTGGTTTCAATGTCACATGGTATACATCTTTCTAAAAAAAATATCCTAATATATAGTGGGAGAAAGTGAGAATGAGTAAGATCCCATACACATATGTTATAAGATCAATCATGTATGTCATGTTATGTACTAGACTTGATTTTACCTATCCATTGAGAATTGTAGGAATATATCAAGCTAAATTAGAGAACAATATTGGTTTTTTGTTAAGATTATCCTTAAGTATATAAAAAACTAAGGATATGTTCCTAATGTATGGAAGAGATGAGTATCTAGTTATTAGGGGTTATAATGATGGTTGTTTTAAAATAGATCAGAATGATATGATGTTATGGTTGGGATAATGTTTTAGTCTTAGAGGAGGATAAATGAGCTAGAAGAGTTCAAAATATGTAGTTTTCATCGATTCTAAAGTGGATTCCAAGTATATAGTGACTTTTGATATATCCAAATAATCCATTTGTATACAAAACATGGTCCGAAATCTTGATTTGGTGCCTACTATTAAAGTCTCTATCACATTATATTGTAATAATACTACAAAAGTGGCTCTTGAAAAATATACAAGGTCACACCAATAGACAACGAATATACTACATAAGTATCATCTCATGAGGGATTTTCTTAGAGGGGTCAAGTTTTAGTAAATAGAGTTTCCAAAAAAACAAAACATGGAAACCCCCTTGACTAAGCCATTATCTCATCATAATCATGAGTATCATGTGAGACCTATCATACTGAAGGTTGTTTGAAGTTTTCTCTAGTGAAAGTGGGTGTCTGTTGGATTTGGTTCCCTAGACCCAACTTTTGTGTAATTTATGATAACCTATATTCATATTTTTGAATATTAATAAACTATTTATCACATCATAATTGTTCCTCTATGTAACATAGTATTTGATAATGTCATATGAGTAGTTATCACACTAAAAGGTCATGGCAGTTCTCTACTAGGATGAGAACCCAAAAGTGGCATGATAGTATTCTTAAATATATGTTATATATCCAGATGAAATAATATTAGGGACATAAATGGTATAGGATATTAGGGGTGGATACTCATAAGACTTTGAGACACCTTCTTATGGTGTACACCTTTGGTAATTTCCAGTGTAGGAGATTATCAAAATGAGACCCACCAATAGTAAATAAACATTTATATGTCTCATTTTATGTTCCTATAGAAAAATTTGTGTATTGGTCCTTATAATCTAATATTATTATTAATGGATGTTATGAGTCACATACTTTAATGTATTGAAAAAAACCATGACAACATATGTTCACGGTAAAGTAGGATACATTGGGTGTGTCATGAGAAATATTCATTAATGAATAATAAGAGAAATGATTTGTCCCTTATTCAATAGAATTTAATATTGTATGCCCTTATATGGAAACTATATAGCCTAAATAAATCCGTTTCCATGATGTTCTATAGGCAAGTCCAATTTATAGAAATTCAAAGAAAGAGATATTGAGCACATAGGTCCATGGAACCAACATGAAACCTGGTTGATTAGTCATATCATGATAAAGAGATTATATTATACAGTAACCATCTATATGATCTTTTATGTCATATATTCATTTCTTATTTCACCATGGGTGCCTTGGAATATTTCTAGATGTTATCCTTGGACTTTGAGATGCTTTTCTTAATGCCACTAAGAAAAAGTCCTAGAGGGTCACACACTAAGTGTATCCAGAACCTTAGTTAAATAATAATATTATTTATTATTATTATTTTTAAATAAATATTATTCCTGTGTGTGGTTTAATAATTATTCAGGTTTTCTAGATCGCATATATTCCATCACAAGTTATTCAAAAGAATGTTTTTTGAGAAAAATATTTAAAAATATTTATTTAGAATTTATTGAATATAATATTTATTTATTTATTAGAGAATAATGTAGAGATATTTATTTATTAAATAAATATTCATTATTTAATTTTAGATAAATATTATGGAGGAATGGAGGACTGATTTTATTAGTCTGGTGAGAAATAATATAAATTGAATATTATTTTGAATAAATAATATTTAATTTAATTTTCTAGTTTTGTGCATGTTAAGAAATAATAATAATAATAATATTATTATTATTATTATTATTATTAGTATTATCATGGATATGGGGTTCTATGAGGATTAAATAAATAATAAACGGAACTTGGGAAATCATTATTTTCTAGCCCTAGCAGCATATAAACCCAATTATATTATTTCATAAAGGTGTTTCTATTTCTTTTTTATACATAAAAATAACTAAATAATCCTCTTGAGGCCCTAGAGAGATTATTAAGAAAACTCTCAATAAAAGAGAGAAATACTCCTCCACCACCACTATCAACTCTAGAGAGATCCAATAGAATCCTTCTTGAAACAATTCTCAGGGAAATAAAAGGTGAATAATGCAAGCATTATGATATGCCATGCTAGCACTTGTAGATTCCTATGGTGACATGTGTAGGTTCTTAGAGTGCGCGTGGATCACTACTGGAGGTAATATACTCTATATTACTATGAAACAACATTGGTATAACATAAATTATTCTTCATATTCATCAATGGAGAAAAAAATATTGTAAACTAATTATTTAATTATTTAAATTGATTATAAATAATATGTGATGATTCTACATTTTGGTTTTGGTTCTCAATCATCAATTAATATTTAATTCAATTATATTAGACATGTTGCTTATTATGGATCTAAATCTTGTATTAATCATCTATTGTGAAAAAAAATCAGATTTGGGAATTCCCCACCTGGTGTTTCCCCTATGCACAAAACCTACATGTTTTCCTCTTGATCCTACTCTTATTGGAAGGGAATTTTAAAGAATCCTTATACTTAATGTCAGTCCTATGTCTTTTATCATTGACCTTATTTTTATTCACCATAAGAATAAAAGGTTTTTTGAGATTCATGTCCTTATTGAATTTAAAAAATAAGAGTTTAAAGATCTGGGAGAGACTTCTCAATGTTGTTCATATTGAAATTTATCAAAAAAAACTAGAGAATATCTGAGGGAGTGATGAAATAATGAGATAGGTGTAAACTTATTCTGAAAACTTAAACCTGAGAACCTCTATACGCTCAAAGTATCCAATGATTTTGACTATATGAGGCCTAACTGAAGCACCTTATCCAAGTTTTTTTATTAGCACCTTGGATATCTCAAATTGTTCATATCTAGCCCTCTCTTGGTAAAGATCATGGAGATGAATTAGAATGATATAGGCATCTGTGTTCTCATGGGACTTCAATATTTCGCTTGACATGGATCATAGTATCAAAAATTCAACATCTAGAACATTTTTTATATGTTTTTCATAGATATTGAACTTCTCATCACTCGCCTCCTTAGCAAGCAAATCGGTTACTTTGGAATATAGCATGTAAGGCTTCTGTTCATGGAACAACACAACCCATAATCATCTGAACCATACCTATAAGTTACTTCAAGTTATAATATGGTCTTTCTTCATAATTTATCATAGGTATAATGTGGTTGATGGACATTCCATTTTTCTACAATAACATGAGAGCATCTTATTAGAACATTATTTGATTACAAGATATGACATGATAAATTATATTTTACTAGCCTCCTGCTATTTTACCAAAACTAATATCCATCTCCATAGAATTTGGAATTTCCTATCACATTGATATTCTAGTGTCAAGTATATTTATTACCAATATTATAATCCAAATAGAGGCTATGAAAATTATAAGAAATTATTAAGGTAGGTGGTATTTCCAACTAAAATCTAGCATCTCCTTGCCTCCAAATTTGTATTGGAAAAACTAAGGCCATTAAACCAAATAAAAATTTGGTTAAGTTGACCCACTATATTAGTAAAGAATTCCTAATAATTAAAAGTTCCCTCGATGGAGGCTAAGCCACACCTTATCTATGGGTCTATTTTAATTAAGAAGATAGAAGTATTAGTCTGACTTAATAATTTATTGATGGATTTTGTTAATTATTCATAAAGTTTCTTATTTTATTCATTTACATGTCTTTTTAATATTAATTGGATGTTTTTTAAGAGACTAACCATGAACTGATAAAACATTTATTCATAATACATTTATTCATAATACATTTATTTTAATTCTATATTTTCATGTTAAATTTATTTATTTTTGGGATCCCGGTTTGGAATCCATGAAATAAATCATGCACAAGATAGAAATAAAATAATTAGATGAATTGATTATGAGATTATATAATTTTTTATTTATTGGGAGAACAATAAATCAACATATTATCCTAAGGGAAAATAACAGTTTGTGCTAGTATGGGAAAAAGTTACAATATTCCACTTGTTCTATTATGTATCACCTAGGTTGGTTTCACCTCGACTCTATTTTGAACCACCTATATGCACCTAGATACTCCTTCCATTACATATGTGCTATACTAACACATAGGTGAGGGGAACCAAAGGATGGGGTAAAGGGAATTTATAAAAAATATCTTTTGACATGCGGGTCTTACATAATAAAGGATGGAAGAATGTCACACATGCCATAAAATTTAATTTAATAATAAATAATTACAGAACCCACACAATTAATACGATATTAAATAAATCCAAAAGATACATAAGTCTAGTCTAAGATCATGATCAGGCACATAGATTAAAAAAATCACACATTTAAAATAACTAGATAACATTCATTTCAATTTGTTCTTTATTAAGATAAAACATGCATGAATTAATCTAATTGATTATCTGATTAATTAATTAATAATTTTATCCTAATACCCATCCAATATATCCTACATATTATCATACACTAAATTAATTAATTTTATTTAATATTAATTAAGTACATGACTTATGCTTGGAGGAAACATGATGTGTACCCTTCTAAACAAACTGGCATGGTCTTTGTTTCATATAGTGAACTCACATGACATATCACATACATGGAATGTGAAATAATTTCACAGCATCTTCTATCAATAAATGAAACATGGGACACAGAAAAATTATGGTGTGTGTGCCAATTTAATTCACGCAGGGTATACAGTATCTAATGGCTGCACAAGACTTGTAATTCCAAATTTTACACGAAAATTAATTACGCATTTAATATCATATAATACATATAACAAAACATGCACTATCAATAAATTACACACAAACATGTGTTAATTAGGATTAATGAAAAAATTAGTTAATTTTATTTTTTACGTAAATTAATTTATATAGTGTACAACCTGGCTTTGTGTGAATTCCATGTAAATGAGTATGAATAAATTTTTTCATGTGGATTTAGTTAAATCATGTGTGAATTGATTAAATAACTTTTGAATTAATTACAAGTCAAGTTAATTAATTACATTGTGTCTTTATTAATCACATTTCATGTGTATTAATTACCTTGAATATGAATTAATTAACCTATGTGTGAATTAATCACACCACATATGAATTAATTACCACATGTGTAAATTAATTACACGATATGTGAATTAATTAAACCATGTAGAAATTAATTTTATCATGTTTTTTTTAATTATACTGTGTGTAAATTAATTATACCATGTGTCATTTAATTAATTATTACATGCCTACTGACCACATGACCACTATGTCATGTGGGATTACCAACATGTCGGTGAGTTACATGTTTTGTAACCCTAAAAATTGTACGCCACCTATGGATGATTCTTTTAATTTTATTCATTTATTTTTAACTAAATCTAGCTTATATGAGTGGGAAATAAAGAGGGGGAGAAGATATTTAGAAAATAGGACTTAAAAATGAATAAAATAGAGATAAAAACTAACTTTAAATGCATATAATGATCGACAATAATTAAATAATCATAAATTTGAATGTGGATGGTCTGATACCACTTCAAGTTTACAGAAATAATGGAAGAACCAATTGAGTAATAATGAACTTGGTTTTTTTATATTTAACCGATAATTCACAATGTAAATGAAATGTAATAACCTGACCAATGAAAGTTTTTCAATAAAATTGAAAAAAGGTTTCATAACCAAGAGGATCTTTTCACATTAAATTTATAATTAATTTAAAAAACAAGAATAATATATTAATTCATACTTTAGTTTTTTCTTGGTTAATGATGTTGATCATTTGAACCCATTTGGTGTATCTTCATTGTAGTAGGAGGACCTAATGTACAACCCTCTAGTGGTGATCTATATGTTCTCATTTTATCACTAAAGAATATTGATGAAACATCAGGTGCTAGCACAACCAATTGATCATCTCATATTATTCACCTTGATAACTTCATGTTCTTTCAATATTGAAGAAAACTTTCTTATTCATCACAGTCTTGAGAGGAATATTAGAGGAGGAAGAGGTTCTCTCAAGCTTAAGAGAGAAACCCAGATAATTTCCTCATTGTGAGATAATTCCCTAGGCAGAGAATGTTGTGGACAATGATTAACCTCTTCACAAATAACTTAACAGTTCATTTATAAACTTAGGGTTAGGGTTAAATATTTTTTAATTTTACATATACCCTTAATAATATATTAAACCCATGAAGAACCTCATTCCATGTAAAATAACAATAATATTATTTTATCTCATTATGTGAAAAAACTCACGCAATGATAAATATTATTTTACAGTTTTGTAAATAAATATTTATCCTTAGACTCGAAACATAGTTTTTTCATACTCCCCATTGTTTACTGAATTTAGAATAAATATTTAAATAAATATTATTCATTAATTAAATAAATATTCTATTCTCACTCTCTTGAAAAAAAAATCATTTAATATTAATGCAACTAAGTAAATTATTTATTTAATAAATAATTATTTATTACCTTGTGAATAACAAGAGATAAATAAATAGTATATATCTGTATAATATATAATAATTTAGAAAATAAATATTTATTTAATTTTTTATATCAAATAAAACATCATGAATAAATAATATTAATTAGTTTGGAAATACTATTTATTTCAGTTGTTATATTCAAATAAAATTTAATTGATATCAAGAGATACACTTAGTGTGTAACCCTCTAGGCCTTTTTTCAGTAGTATTAGGAGGTCATGCCTAAATTCCAATATTATTGTTTAACAACAGGTCAAGGAATCCATATAGAAATAATTTAATGTCTCAATGATGATAACCACATACAAACACTCAATGTGTAATATAATTTATTTGTATTGATATCTCATCAAGTAGGTTGTACACTCATGTCATCAACCTGTATGTTTGATACGTCTTTCTTTGAATATCTAAAATGAACTCATCAATACACAATGACCTTGAAATTTAATGTAATGGTTTCATTTAAATAAAAATGTTGAGATATTAGCTTCCATTTAGATGGAAGACACAAATCCTTTCTTGACTTATTCCTTAATAGAATGTCACTTATGATGCACCCAGCGTACCCAACTTCACCGTGAACATATGGTGTCTTGGTTTACAACAATAAACCTAAGTACGACACACATGATATGCATTAATAATAATAATAAATTTTAAATATCAATACACATACTCACAGTATAGGAAAGTACAATGACACAACCCTATAGATTTATTGTATGCTGGATTGTTCTCATAATCTCATGGTTTGGAGATTACCAATTTCAAATTTTATGAGATCAAGTCTCATCCATTTATGAGTATTCACGCCTAACAATCAGCATACTATGTGTAACATCCCAACTCAGAAGCCACTGAAATGGTTCCTTGAGTCAGTTAGTCAAAAATCCATAAGCGTGTCTCCCCATATGCTAGAGACTACCGACTAGCAGTGAGGGTCTGATGATGGTACGGTGGGGAGACTATACCCTCATGGTCGGAGTAGTGAAATGGTATAAGAGATAATAAATAAATCACCCAACAACAGAAGTGGTATAAATAAATGATAGAAAGTGGAAGATAAATATAATAACTGAATAAAAATGGCCAAAGCCTGATATAACCATGCATGCATGTCCATGTGATGCTACAAAATCTATAACAGGAAAAATACAGAAGGGATATATGATATAATACATAAATAAAAAAATAATAAAAATTTGTGAGGGTGGTCTCCCTAATAATCCTGAGTACAAAATTAGTCTTATGCTCCTAATATAAAATTTACTATTCACCACACAAGAAATAATCCTTGGACCTAGGAACATGAATTTTTATTAGGTACCCCAGTGGAATGGAGGATTGGGCAAGATGTGAGATATACTCAATTGGCCACCACCAATAATTTCTAAAGATAATTTTAGTATGTTTATATAAGGTACATGTTGGATATTGAATATACAGATTATACACAAGAGGGGGGTGAATTGTGTCTTTCAGAATTTTCATTAACTTTTCGATTGAACAAGTTCTGTCCTCTATGCTTTATCAGATTTGATCATGCAGTAGAATAAGTAAAAGCAGGGACACATAGGTGTATAGTGGTTTGGGGAACAGAAGGCCCCTAGTCCACTCCACCAATGCTCAACTCCATGAGCTTGGTGATTTTCACTATCTGGTCCTCGTTTTAGCAGACTGGTTCACAACTGAGTACAGGCAGTTGACACCTTTACAATCCAAGGCAAAACAAAGACTTTTAGTTCAAAAAAGAACCTAAACAGCTTATTACGAGAATCTAGTTACTCAAGAATAGAAAGAAAAGATTTTCGTATTTTGAAAATACTTTCCAGATGTTCTTCACAATTGCAGTAGCATGCAATTGACAGTAGATGGATCGTCGTCTCTAAAAATATGGATTTTCAAGTCGAAGCAGTTCTGAGTCGATCTGATTGCAATAGATATAGAGATATAATTCACAACATTATCAGTAGTAGATCCACAGTAGATATTTGATATAGAATAAGTGAATCTTATATAGAGTTCCTTCTTATTATTAAAATAAACAGAGCATTGACGCTCCTCTTAAATCAGTAGAACGGAGTGCTTTTTGTAGTCTCTGTTTTCCACCTTTTTGAATAATCGATTGATCACCACACACATGTTCCTAATGTTTCAGAGAAAACATATATATTAAATCAGATCATATTCCCTGTACATTTAGATCCATAAAATTTTCCTTTTGATTCGCAATATTCAAAAATTTGAATTTACAGAGTAGTCATAAATTCCCTGAAGGCTCGGCATAAAAAACTCCTTTTAATTAGATCTTTAATCCATTGATAAAACAGCTTTGAATTGGTCAAAGTCATATTTTAAAATCAACTTTAAATCCAACTTGAAATCCACATAACAACCAGCTTTCTGACCGTTGCATAAAAAAAGATCGCCTTTCAAACATTCCGATGCCAAACGTAAGGTAGATGATGTGGCCTCCAAACGTAGGGTTGATGACATAGTCTTCAAACATAAGGTTCACGAATTAAGGTTGACAATGTAAGGTTGAACATAAATGTAGGGTTCATGTTACTTTCTTCAAACATACGGTTGATCATAAACTTAGGGTTGATCATCCATACTTTTTCATCAACTTTCAAATGTACGGTAAAAGATTCATACTTTTACTTGATCCATACTTTTCCAAGAACATATGGTTGTTTACAAAAGTTAGGTTGATGAACCATAATTTTGAGAAACAAACTTAACGTTTAATACTTACGTATGGTTCTCCTTCCATACTTTGTTGATAACCCAAACGTAAGGTTCCTTCCTAACGTAAGGTTCTTCTTCCATACTTTGTCGATAACGTATGGTTGATTAACCATACTTTTCTCTTATCTCAAAAAGTATACACGCTTTTCATCCTTACGCTATGTTTATCCACGTAGGTTATGAACAGTGATTCCAGGACACGCTAAAATAGATTCTGACTAAGTAGCGTATGAACAGTGTTTCCAGAACACGCTAAATACGAATACTTTAACAATAAATTCCCATAATTTCAAGAGTAAAATAAAATGATAAATTCCTGCAAAGTAATAAATAAAATCATTAGAAAATAATTAATGTTATTTGTGAGCATCAAAATTATCATAAAGAGACAAAGTATTATTTTCAATAATCTCCCCCATTAAATAACATTATTATGTATTTTTGAAAACAATACTTTGCTCAACAATATCCCCTTTTTGATGATCACAAAACCCGTAAAAAAATAAGACTAATTAAATGAAATTAACTTTAAAAATTAGTTACATAAAGTTTTATAATTTTGATAGGATAAAACAATATTTAATTTTAATAAGATCATTTCAATAAATATAAATTTCTCCCCCTTCATGAAAATAAAATAATTTTTCTCTTAAAAAAATTTCCAGTTTTATCCAAATTTCTCCCATAATAACTTAAAAAATGTTTTAAAATAAAATTTTGTGTTTATCCGAATTTCTCCTCCTTTTTGTGATATCAAAAAGACTGATAAATTATGGATTTGAACACATTTAATGTTGCACTGAACTGTAGGTAAATGCTATTATTAACTGTTTATCAATAATTAAATTTGGAGTACTAGCATATCAAAATAAATACAGTAAAACAAATAGAAAGAAAAAAATAGACAATGGAGAAAATTTTCATTCAAAAACAGCAGTATTTGACATGAAAATGATATACATAGGAATCAAGGTTTGGTCAAGGTGGTCAATAGGTTCTATCTCCACTGGATTGCAGACTTGATTTCTGTAAACTGTTTCCTGAGTCTCTTCATCATCCCATCTCTAAGTTTGATTATGAGTTCTCTATTCTCCTGAGTCATATGAATATCCTAGATTAAATTGACTCTGAAAAACTCATGCATCCTTTCCTATTTTTCTATAAACACCGACAGCATCTCTGACAGCTGATTTAATAGTGTTCTGATTTGTGGCTCATTAGATGTTAGTTGATCCACTAAAAATTTCTGATTGTCCATCAACACTGATAACGGGGAACTGTTACATTAAAGATCTTGCAACCTGTCATTCATGTTGCTCATCGCGACCGTGATAGCTTGAAATCTTTTGATTAAATCACGTGAAGTGCCTAATCCACTAGCAGAACTATTTTAAATTGATGCAAATTGGTTCTCCATAAACAATTTTAGATCTGATAAATCTATTTTCATAACCATTTCAGATTTCAACTTGTAAACTACATTCATCATATCCTCTGTAAAAATTTCATCTTATTTCCTTGAGACTGTACTCTCCTTCATCTTTTGAAATCTCAATTGTTCTAAGTCTAAGGCATTTCTCAGAGTGACATTCTCAGATTCCAACTGAGACACCTTTTTGTATAGTTCTTCAACTTCTTTCTTTCTGGAATCAGAGGCACCCTGTGCTTGATTCGCATTCTCAGAATCTGGATGATGCAACAGTACCAAAGGTAATGATTCAGCATCATATTTTTCTTTCTCTTTTTCCTGAGTCGGTTGGTCCACAGATTTTTCCTTAGAGTCCACAGACTCCTCCACAGAAAAATCCTCTTGAAGTACTTCTGTGTGAACTTCAAAAGCATGCTCATCACAAACATCAGCATCTTTGTCTTCCACTAGAATTTTGAGAACAATATTTTCAGGATTTTCCGGAGGTCTGGCCACTTCCTCACCAGGCTCTACCTCCTTATCTTGTTCCTGTTGAAGTGTAACTTCAACATCAGCTACAATCTGTTCCTGATTCTCCCTTTTATCTTCTTCTCGAACTCCTGATCCCTCTACCGGTTCTATCCTTTCACTAACATCTTCCATGGCCTTATCAATAGCAGCTTCTCTTACAAAATAATAAGAAAATAAATCGTCTGTTGTTTCCAATGCAGGGGAAGTAATTTCCTCAATAATAGGTGTAGTTCTTCGAGATTGAAGGCCCTCCTAACTTCTTTCTCCCTCAGCATATTCCACTTCAAATCAGATCCTTCTTGCTACATTGCTGACTCTTGATTCAGCTTGTCCCTCCTTGGACTTAGCAGGTTGAGCCTAAGCACTCTCTGAGTCATCCTTAACTCCTACTAGAAAAATTTTTCCTTTAATGGTGCTCCAGAAATAGCCAATTTTTCTTAGAGTTCCAGCATTAAAAATATTACTGTGATGACAGTGTACTCGGGCATCCACTAATCTCACCATGTCCTTCTTAAGCAACAACTTGGAAATAAATCGACCAAAAGGTTAAAAGTTCATCCGAGTGTCACTTTGGAAACAGTAATTAAGGTACCTTACCATGTACCTTGGGAAGTTTAATTTGATATCGCTTAACAGAAGATACATTATGTACATATCAGGGTACAAAATCTTTTCCATTTTTTCCATCCTGGGAGTTATTCCTGTCTGAACAAATTTAACCAGGATCTTCTGATCCAGTTCTAAATCTTTCACCATCATTTTCATAATAGTATATTTTCCAAACAAAAAGAAAATAATGTCCTCAGATTTATGCATAGCATCTCATATGTTTTTCAAATCAAAATGAAAAACTCCCTCATGAGGGAAGTTGAGAATCTGACCAATTTCTACTGACGAGATTGATAAATCCCTATCCTCTATCTTAGCCATCATACTATCCTCAGTATCCCCCAGAATAAACTGTACAGATTTGAAGAATTATCTAAGTTCTACCTCATACAGAAATTCTGTATTTTCACTGTTGAATGTTTTTTCAAGGTTCTGAAATGACAGCGCTAGTTTAAATAGTATATTTGTCTGAAATAACCAGTCGAGATCGATTACCTTGCCCTGTAATATTTTTCTTCCTTTGGAGCATTGTCTCTTGGAATTGCTTGGCTCGGCTTCACTGGCTCTTTTAGTCCTTACCATCTCTACAAGAATCTCTGAAGGTTTGAATGTTATGGTTTCAGAGGTTCAAAGATTAGGATTCATGATCTGAGGTGCGGTTTGCGGATTCGAAAAGGTTTCGATAGAAATGAAACGTTTTAGAAGTAGAAAGGGTTTCTAACAACCTTTATTCCTGTGTTTTTAATAATCATTACATATATATAAAAAAAATAGATTATGTGGATAAAAGAAACTTATTCTATTTAAAAAAATTATTTTGAGCAGAATTAAAATAAAGAACTTGCATTGTAAAATAAAATTTTATTTAAAATCAAATAAACCTAGCTCCCCCTTAATAAAATCAAACCTTGCAGTGGGAAGTGGTTTAGTAAAAATATCTTATAATTGAATTTTTGTAATTATAAATTCTAAAAATATATCCTTTTTAATAACGTGATATCTTAAAAAGTAATGCCTTATATCAATGTGCTTAGTTCTAGAATTATTAATAGGATTTTTTTGAAATATTAATTGCACCTGTATTATCGCATAAAATAGGTGTATTATTAAAATTAAATCCAAAGTCCATAAGAGTGTTTTTCATCCACAACACTTGTGCATAGAAACTTCCAGTAGAAACATATTCCATCTCGGCTGTTGATAGGGAAACTGAATGTTGTTTCTTACTAGACCATGACACCAAAGACTTTCCTAAAAACTGACATGTTCCTGATGTGCTTTTTCTATCTAATATACAACTTCCAAATTCATAATCTGGATATGAAATCAAATTAAAATCAAAATTTTTAGGATAAAGTATATATTGAAAAATAGTTCCTTTTAAATATCTAAAAATTATTTTGACAGTAGTTAAATAAGATTCTTTGAGATTTGATTGAAATATTGCACAAAGACATACTGAATACATTATATTTGGCCTGCTAGCAGTAAGATATAATAAACTACCAATCATACCTATAAATAACTTGTTGTCAACTGATTTCCTAGTTTCATCCAAATCAAGTTTTATATTAGTACACATAGGAGTTGTAAATGGATTGCTATTTTCAAGTCCAAATTTCTTAAGTAAATCAGTAATGTATTTTCTTTGATTCAAAACATTTCCAAAATCTTTTTGATAAATTTGAAGTCCTAAAAAGAAATTTAATTCTCCCATCATACTCATTTCCAATTCCTTTTGCATTAACTTTAAAAACTCAAGACAATGGTTTTTATTAGTTGATCCAAAAATTACATCATCAACATAAATTTGAACCAATAAAACATCATTTTTCAAAGTTTTATTAATAAGTGTTGGATCTTCCAAACCAACAGTAAAGTCATTTTTCAAAAGAAAAGAACTTAATCTTTCATACCAAGATCTGGGTGCTTGCTTAAGGTCATAAAGAGCTTTAGTAAGTTTAAAAACAGAATCACGTTTTTGAGAGTTTTCAAAACCATGAGGTTTCTCAACATAAACTTCCTCCATTAAATAGCCATTTAAAAAGACAGATTTAACATCCATCTGAAATAATTTAAAATTTATATAAGATGCATAGGATAAAAGGATTCTAAGGGATTCTAACCTAGCTATAGGTGAAAAATTCTCATCATAATCTATTCCTTCTTCTTGATTATATCATTTAGATACTAATCTTGATTTATTTCTAGTTATTGTGCCTTGATCATCCTGTTTATTTCTAAAGACCCATTTGGTTCCTATTACTGTATAGTTCTGTGGTCCTTTAACTAATTCTCAGACTTCATTTCTTTTGAAATGGTTTAACTCTTCTTACATTGCTATCATCCAGCTTTAATCATCTAAAGCTTCTTCTATAGTCTTGGGTTCTTTTTGGTATAGAAAGGCAGAGAATTCCACTAGGTTTCCTAAGTTTCATCTAGTTTGAATACCAGTATCTAAGTCACCTATCACAGTTTCTAAAGGGTGATTCTTTAGGGTTATAGACTGTCTAGGAAATACACTTATAGGTTCTTCAGTATCATGTTCTTCTGAACTGGACTGAATTTCTTTCATATCATTTTCAAAATCATTCTTTAAGTTCTCAAGTCTCATGTTGTCATTAGATTTAGGTTCATCCATTTGAGAAAAGGTAAATTAGAAACTAAATTTTTCTTAGATAACTAATGTAAAACATATACATTGCAATGTACAAGTCTTCTATGCCAGATCCAGGATTCACTTAATTTATTAGTCAAGAAGTTTACTTGTTGTTTACACAAGGAATTTAAATCCAGAGTATAGACATTTTCAGTTCTTGGTGCTTTAAATTTAAACAGTTTATCTTTAGAAACAGAACAACAATTATTAGTAAAATCAACAGTATATCCATCATCACAAAGTTGAGAGATACATATCATATTGTGTCTTAATCCTTTTACATAAAGTACTTTGTTGATTGAGACTATTTTTGGATCTCCAACAGTTCCAATGACAATGATTTTTCCTTTGGCATTGTCACAAAAAGTGACAATTCCTCCTTCCTTTTCAGTGAGTGAAGAAAAATTCAATGAGTTTCCACTCATATGACTTGACCAGCCATTGTCCATGTACCATATATCTTTTCTACTTTGATGGCCTGCTACCTACAAAGACATTCAAACAAATTTCTTTGGTACCCATATTTTGTTGGGTCCAGGGGTGTTAGCTAGCAATGATATGGGTATCCATATTTTCTTTATTCTTTTAAAATCAGCTGAATTATATAAGTCTTTTGAAACATAGGGTTTCTTAATACCACATATTTCAGGTTGTCTTAAGAAAAAGTTTTTAGATATATGTCCCTTTGTCCCACAAAAGTAACAATTAACCCTTTTAGAGATAGGAACAAAATAATTTTTATATAGCTTAAGTTTTTCTCCTTTACAGCCAATTCCAAATCTATCCTTTTTAATGACAGTTTTTTCAATAATTTCATTTAATGAATTCTCTCCTTTTGTAAAAACCAATGCAACATTGTATTTCATCCTGCAGTGTTTTTATTCTTGATTCAAAATTAATATAGTTAGTGTTAATAGAATTGTATTTATCAGATAATTCCTTATGTTGTTTCAGCATTGTATCTCTTTCATCTGAAATAGCTTTATGTATGTTTTTTAGTGACTTATGTTTCTTAAATAGTGAGTCATATCTTTCTTCAAGCATATTGCAGTAGGCTGCAAGTTTGTTATTTATGTAGCTTGATTCAGAACTTGATTCATTATTTGAGTCAGAGGAGTAATATGAGTGTACCTCATCAATTTCTACCATGAAACACAAGTTTGATTTTAGATTGACTTCTTCTTTCTCTGAGCTTGATTCAGGAGAGCTAATGGAGTCTTCAGATACACTCCAAGTGGCTTTCATAGCATTCTTGTCTTTCTGCTCATAGTCATTTCTTTTGAAGAATTTCTTCTTCTTTGCATATTTTAATTGTGGGAAATCTGGTCTGATATGCCCCATCTTCTTTCATTCATAGCATCTTACTTCCTTATCATCTCTTATAAAGGATTTTTTTATGTCTCTTTTCTTGGTGTAGAATTTTCTAAATTTTCTGGCTAGTTGAGCCAGTTCTTCATCTAAGATTGATGAGTCAAAGCTCTCTGATTTAGCTTTGACTTCTCTACTTTTCATCTTTCTGCTTCTACTCTGTGATGATGCTTTCAGGGTAGTATCTTCTCTTTTGATAAGAACTTTATGTTCATTCACTTCATCTTCCATCCCAGCTTCATACATAATTAATGTTCTAATCAGTTCTCTCATGGTTAAATCTTTGACAGGTGTCGACTGTCTGATTTCTGCAGAGATTCCATTCCATTTTTTAGGCAGTACTCTCAATACTTTTAAAGATTGATCAGCTTGCTTAATGGGATCTCCCAAGGCAGTTATGTTATTGAAAATCTCTGTCAATCTTCCATTCATTTTAGTAATACTCTCACCTTCAACCATTCTGAATGTATCAAATTTAATCTTAGCAGTTGCATATATCATTTCCCTGATATTTTTAGTTCCTTCATAAGCAATAGAAATAGTTTTCCACATTTCATATGTTGTTGGGCATTGAGATACTCTGTTAAACTCATCAGGTCCTAGACCACATATAATTTCATTCATTGCTTTTAAATTCATATCATATTCTGCTTTAGTAGTTGCACTCCATGTTTCTGGTTTTTCTAGTATTTAATATGGAGTAAGAATATTAGAATAGACTCTGTATCCCAGATTTTTCAGATAGATAATCATTCGAGACTTCCAGCATCTATAATTTTCTCCATTGAAGTATGGTGCTCTGACCATAGACATTCCCTCTCTTGTATCAGTCATGATGCTCTGTTGTATAATCTTTAAATTATTCTATCTTTATAAGGCACTATCAGAAGCTCCACCTCTGATACCAATTGTTGGATCTTGAATATACATATTATACACAAGAGGGGGTGAATTGTGTCTTTTAGAATTTTTGTTAACTCTTCAATTGAACAAGTTATGTCCTCTATGATTTATCAGATTTGATCATGTAGTGGAATAAGTAAAAGCAGGGACACATAGATGTATAGTGGTTTGGGGAACAGAAGGCCCCTAGTCCACTCCACCAATGCTCAACTCCATGATCTTGGTGGTTTTCACTATATGGTCCTTGTTTCAATAGACTGGTTCACAAATGAGTACAGGCAGTTGACACCTTTACAATCCAAGGCAAAACAAACCTTCTGGTTCAAACACGAACCTACACAGCTTAGTATGAGAAGCTGGTTACTCAAGAATAGAAAGAAAAGATTTTCTTACTTTGAAAATACTTTCTAGATGTTCTTCACAATTACAGCATCATGCAATTGACAGCAGATGGATCGTCATCTCTAGAAATATTTATTTTCAAGTCGAAGCAGTTCTGAGTCAATCCGGTTGCAGTAAATATAGAGATATAATTCACAACTTTAGCAGTAGTAGATCCACAGTAGATATTTTATGTAGAACAAGTTGATCTTCTATCGAGTTCCTTCTTCTTCTTTAAATAAACAGATCTTTGATGCTCCTCTTAAATCAGCAGAACAGAGTGCTTTTTCCAGTCTCTGTTTTCCACCTTTTTGAATAATCGATTGATCACCACGCACTTGTTCTTGATGTTTCAGAGAAAACATATATATTAAAGCAGAGCATATTCCCTGCACATTTAGATCCATAAAAGTTGCCTTTCTATTCGTGATATTCAAAATTTTGAATTTACAGAGTAGTCATAACTTCCCTGAAGACTCGGCATAAAAAACTCCTTTTAATTCGATCTTTAATCCATTGATAAAATGGATTTGAATCAGTCAAATTTTTTATTTTAAAATCAACTTTAATTCCGGCTTGAAATACGCCTAACAATCATCTTGCTGACCGTTGCATAAAAAAATTGTCTTTCAAAATTTCTGACGCCAAACGTAAGGTTGATGATTTTGCCTCCAAACATAGGGTTGATGACATAGTCTTCAAACGTAAGGTTCACAACGTAAGGTTGACAACGTAAGGTTGAACATAAGCGTAGGGTTCATGTTACTTTCTTCAAACGTAAGGTTAATCATAAATGTAGGGTTGATCATCCATACTTTTTTGTCAACTTTCAAACGTAAGGTAAAAGATCCATACTTTTCCAAGAACGTATAGTTGTTTACAAAAGTAAGGTTGATGAACCATACTTTTGAGAAACAAATGTAATGTTTAATACTTATGTATGGTTCTCCTTACATACTTTTTTAATAACCCAAACGTAAGTTTCCTTCCTAACATAAGTTTCTTCTTCCATACTTTGCTAATAAAGTATGGTTGATTAACCATACTTTTCTCTTATCTCAAAAATTATTCACGCTTTTCATCCTTACGCTACGTTTATCCACGTAGGGTATGAACAGTGATTCCAAGACACGCTAAAACAGATTCCGACTAAGTAGCGCATGAACAGTGTTTCCAGAACACGCTAAATATGAATACTTTAACAATAAATTCCCGTAATTTCAAGAGTAAAATAAAATGATAAATTCCTACAAAGTACTAAATAAAATAATTAGAACATAATTAAGGGTATTTGTGAGCATCAAAATTATCATAAATAGACAGAGTATTATTTTCAATAATCTCCCCCTTTAAATAACATTATTATGTATTATTGAAAACAATACTTTTCTCAACAGTACATTAGTGTCAGGTATATCAAATAAAGAAGAAAATAAATAACGTAACCAAGTCAACTCATGTTCCTCAAGGATAGTAGGCTAACTATACCTTCTTTATCCTAAGTTTAAATACCTATGAGTATAAATATATATATATATTAAGAGAGAGAGAGATGGAGATAGATTTATACATGTATATGTACTACAGACGTAGTGATGTTTAAATCAATATATATTGATATGTATTATTAGCTAGGACCTAAAGTGTAACATAGACGTCCATGCATAATATTAATCATACTAATAATAATAATAATATCATAATAATAATAAATTAGATTCGTCATACCCAAGGATCGTAATCAATATAGGCTGACATGCTGAGTATCATAATCAATATTAAGGAGGGCCATACCCAACCTCATAATCAAGAGGGTGTGGGACATCATTCCCAGCAACCCAAGTGATGTGGACATCATTCCAATATCCTCAACCAAGGGGGTGTGACACGTCATGGCCAATGACCCAGCATGAGGTCCCTTTTATCATTAATAAATATAGGGTAATCCACTTTACCTATGATCCCTTATCCCTACATTTTTTAAATAGGAAATAGGAATTTCTCAAGGAACAGTGGATCCTTTCAAAATAATATATCCAACATTTAGAAATAGTCCATGTGTTCATCCATTCCATTAATAAATTCCATTTATAAATAAAAAGATAGTCCATGATTATAAGTATGCCATAACACAAGTAATTTATATTTAAATAGGGTCACACACACTAACCATTTCAATACAAGCCATTCATTTCATAATTTTCTTCATTCCATCATTAGAAATATGAGTGTTGGGTGAAATGTCTATAACAGTTAGCACCATAGATGCAAGAGGTATAAAATAGGCCATGATAACATGCATAACACACACGAATCATCAAGTTAAATCAATAAGAGGAGGTGACATCCCCTTAGGAGGTGGTTCAATCACTAAGAGATAATATAGTGGAGTTTCACATCCTACCACATTCAAATTAATCAAACCCTTTGCATTTTATAAGAAATTTCACCTCAAAGAGGGGTTTTATTAGAAAACAATTGACTAATTAAAGGGTTTAAAGGAACACACCCTTAAGGGTGGTTAAAAATTAAGGCTTGTGGCCATAAAAATGAAAATTTAATATACAAGGGTTATTATAATTAGACCATTAGGTTCTGCAAATTAAATTTCACATTTAGGAGGCATCACATGGAAATAACGGCACACAACACAATGAAATACTTTATAAATCAAACAAACGTTGAGGGAAAATACATAGACTGCCTACCTTATACCAAGGATGTTCCATGACACATGTCATTAGTGGGGTGTGGAAAAAATAATTATTCCATAAGTTAAAATTAAGTATAGTGGTAAACCTAGGTTTTCTCTAAAGAGGAGTGCATAATAATTAAGTTCTCGCGTTAAATTTTGAGAAAGAAGTGTAGGTTAATTTTGAAATTGTTTGATTTTAAAAAGGAAAGAACCTAAACAAAGGAAAGAAATTTAAGAACAAATATTGAGAAAAATTTGACAAAATAAGTGATTGAAAACTATTATATTAGAATAGTGATAAAATCAGGGTCAGTTCTCCAATTATAATTCTATCATAGTTCTAATTTATCCAATTCTTCTCTGCCAAGTCGATTAAAGTGAGATTTCATGATCACTTAATCTCACTCCCTTATTAAATGTTGATGGTGAGAGTAAAGCTTACCAAGATATCATCTCAGTCTACCCTCCTTCCTATGTGTGAAATATATGTAGTTAATACCCTCAATTGACTAGGAAACTCTAAATCAGGTCTTGTTTATCCCAAACAATCAAGAATATTCACTACCCCTGCCACACGTACTGGTGATCGCCGAGTACTTCACAAGTAAGCCTTGATCTACTCCATCGTATATGTAACAAAACATAGTAGTGGGAGATATTGATCACTGACCAAATCAACAATATAAATAGAATATAAAATTAAATATGGTTTCATAAGATAAAAAACCATTATTAGAATTTCAAACCAACTTCAGAGAAGAGAAAAGGGATCTTAAATCCATAAGTGAAAAAATTAAATAATTACAAAAGGAAAAACCTCTCCATCTGCAATAATATGGAATTTTACCTATCCATGTGAAGGATATACTTAAATAATAGTGAAGAAGAAGGATTTACTAAATTAAGAAGAAAAAAAAGAGAAAAGAAAGAACATAAAAATTTCTCCTCCAGAATCTGTCTACCAGAATTTTTCTTCAGTTCTTCCCACCAGATCACTAAAACATGACATGGTCCCTTCTTATAAGATGTTTGGAATTGATTTTGATATAAAATTTTGAAAATTAAAAAAAAATGAGTTTTTTTCAATATGTTATTTCTTAATTAATAGAACTTACTTTTCTAGCCACTGAATACTATTCCACTGACCCCACATTTAATGGTTCAACGGCATTATTAATGAAAGACTTTCTCCATGAAATTTAATTTGAAGCATAAAATTAGAGTATTCTTTCGAACCTGGATAGAATAATCACATTTTTAGTTTGGTATCCTGAGATATACCTCATTGAATGAGGTGGGGCCCATTTTGTCTACCATAATAAGTTTTCATATTGATCATTTCTTTCTTTCTTATGTGAGTTAGAATGGGCTCTAGGTCCAAAATAAGAATTTGTATCCAATGAATACTAAAACCATAAAAAAATCACTTTAATTTGATCAAAATTGTAGAATTTATGCTTGAAAAATATAATAAAAAACTGTTAAATTTCCAGAATTAACCATTCTTCACATTTAAGCCCAAAAATCACAAAAAAAATCATAAAATGATGAAAATAATCTCAAATTAATTAATTGGTTGGGATTAAATAAATGAAAAACATATGTTTAAATATGAAAATGTTATCTTTATTAGTTATATATTTTTATGTTTTCATTATCATGTTGGTTATGTCTAGTTTGGAATGTTTAACTTAATGAAAATATTTAAATAACTTGAATCTAAAATGCTTGTTGTGCGTAATAATAAAAAGGAATGATAAATGAGAATTTTTATTCTCAGTGTTTCTTAAAACTCGAACATATTCTTTAAATAATGTTTAAATAATTTGATAGTTTTTAATAGTAGATCCCTTCATTTTTTCAAATTTGTAACCTGAATAAATGAATCGGTTAATACATGATGGAAATAAATATCGATGTCTTGATAAAGATAAATATTTAGAGGACGAGATGTCCCATGTAACGCCCTGACCCCAGTTACACAGAGTCAGTGCATTATTACATAACATTGGCATGATCACAAAATATCAAGTCTCGAAAGACCGATTAGTTTAGTAGCATTGGAATCACTAAATACATTCATAAAGTTTACATTACATAATAAAATGAAAACTATAACAACATAGTCTCCATATTCCACACTCATATCCCCTCATACTATCCCTGTAGGTCATTCATAAAATACTTCTTCACATCCTGGGAAAAATAAAACATAGAAAGGGTGAGCTCAGATGCCCAGTAAAGATAACAATATAGCAGAAACTTTCATAAATAAGCATAAACATTTAAGGAAATGTATAACTAAAACAGAGGCCTTTTAAACTTGAACTTCAGCATAATATGGTAGAAATAAAATGAAATAATTCCATTTACTTATTCACATGGATATTCTACTAGTCGAATAATCACATGCAATATCAATAACCACTTTCATAATTATGTAATACATAATGTCAAACTATTATAACCACATAGTCAAGGCCTTGTTCCAAGACTACAAATAAGATTTTGTCAAGGCCTTATGCCAAGACACTAGTTTGTCTCATGAGACCTACTAATGCATCGAGGAGCTATAGCAGGCTCCACCCGTCACTTACTAAGTTCAATGCATTCCTCATATGAAAAGGTTTAAATATAACATAAAAAATCATATTGAAACTAGCATACGAAATGTCAACAATTTATCCATAAAACATGAATGGTATAAAAATAACACATCCATAGTCAAACATATCACAAAACCTTCAATACACTATGGTGGTTTTGTATCATAATAAATCAACTTCAAATAATCTTAGAATCCATCAAAGTATGTTGACATAGATGAAATAAAAACTATTTGAGAGAGATATCTCCTTTTTGAAATCATTTAAAAGTCACATAATTATTAAATAAAACCTTTATTTTGAAAATATTCTTATAAGATTGTAAGGGATGCTTCTACGATTTTATAATGGAAAAAAATAGCTGCACTCACCGTATAAGTTAAAAAAAATTCTTACCATAATTTTGTCGAAAAGGTTAAAAAGTTCCTTATTTGAAAAATGATAGAAAGATTCATTTATAAACCTCTTATAAAAAGTCAAAAATGGTATAAATGAATTTAACCCATATTCTGTAAAATAGTAAGAATGATTTGAAATACATTTTTAAGAAACATAGATGTGGATGATAAAGAGGTCCCATTAGATAATTATGTATAAACAACCCCAGATAAAGAAGATATTGTGAAATAAACCCTTACCTTTTACTTTTACTTATTCGAGGGTAGGTTAACCTCCTGTATAATGGTGAAATAATTGTTATTATTATGATATCATATATGATCTTTTAACATTGCTTTGTTAATAATATCTTAGTATTATCATCATTTCGTGTGTTAACTTACCCGTTTTATTTTATATTTTTTGTTACATAAGTCGTGTTTGTTATGGATAGGTTGTATCTTATTCATATACATAATGATATCAAGTCCTTAAACATTATTTTTAATCATCAAATGACAATTAGACTTGAATGGATACGATGGGGAATGAATCTCATCGCGTTCGTGGAGACGGTAGTCCGTACGTACGCACGAGCGACAATATCATTCTTTTGAGATTTAAATAATATATAATTGGATGTTATATCATATATACAGAATTATTATAATGTTATATTTATTATTTACATGAATTACACATCATTATCATACCCATCCAAATAATAATGTTGTGAATAACAATTACACCACGACGTGCAGACAGTAAGTCGTACGTACGCACATATGGTGACATGTCATTCAAAGGATGGATAGAATACAGAATATGGTTGTACCATATTTATAATAACATCACATTATATAGAATATACTAGAGTTATTATTTTAGAATGGAAATAACAAAGAAATAATAAGTTGAAGAAGAAAGGAACATGAAAGAGGGTAGTGAAAACATTACCTCTTCTTCGGGTTCTTCCTTTTGATTTGATCAAAAGGGATCCTTAGGATGGATTTCTGATCAAACTAAGGCCTCTATGTTGAATTGAGGGAATATTAGAGAGTATTTGGGTAGGTTTTGGCCGAGCCAAAAGGGTTTGAAGGTGTGAATTAGAGAGAAGGGGGAGTGCCCTTTTATAAGAGGGGTGAGGGGCACCTTTGGAAAAGATAGAAATATTATTTTATAATAAATTAATATTCAGTTTCTAATGGATAAAAAAGTTTATTATTTAAAGGTTAAGGTGGGGATGGGTCAAAATCCTTTCAACCAATATATTTTAGATAGGTTTTGGTCACTATATTAACCTTATCATTTATATTTAACTCTTAGTTAAATAGTTCGACATTTACCATGTCTCATTGTATTTTTATATTATATAGTTAATAAACTTACTATATACCTCCAACCCCAAGTGATCCATAAATGATACACATATCATTATATAAGTACTTTGGCTGATCCTTAGATTTTTAGAAATATAATATCAATTAATAATATAATATTTGTTTTAAAAACTCTTTTATGTCAATTTTGACACTATTGGGTATTTTGTTTTTGATAATTTCATAACAGTGTTATTACTTCGAACGAAATTTATATAACCAATCTTAATATTTCATATTAACCTATAAAATTAGTGCAATTCATAAAAAGTCTCAAATTACATTTATTTTGATATTTATAATATCAATTATTTTAATATTTCATTAATTAGGTAATTATTGCATCACCATTGTGTAATAAATAATTTAAATCATTTAATGTCTAAAAATTATAAATAAAATAACATTATGTAGGAAATCATTTTATTTTTATAATGAATATTTATAATTGAATTTATCTTATGTATAACCCTATATTAAAAAAAATTAGTTATTAAACTTTGATTTTAACTCTTTTAACTATTCTTTGAATTAAATAATAATAAATGTCCTAATCTGATCCAAGTGGACCTAAATGATAATATTTTATTCCTAAGGTTGTTTTTGGTCGAGATAAATGTTTCCAATAGAATTAATACATGTGTTAGGGTAATATTAATATCATTTTTACCCTTAATTACCCTATTTACTTTTAACCGTGGTAAATAAAAGTAAAAAGTTATTATTTAACAAAAATTATTTTTATCTTATTGAACCACATTTTACTCCTTGATATTAATCGTGTCTCTAATATTTTCTAAATTCCTCTCACAGAAGCGGTAAAATTAAGTTTTATGTGAATTTCCAAATTCTTCTAGGAGGTGGGTAAAAGACTATGAAAAGTTCCATAAAATTTTTATATATCTAAAATTATTCTAAACTAACTCCAATGAATTACATTGAACTTATATAGGTATTATGTATCTATTTTAACCTTAATTAAATTTAAATAAAATAAATAATTATTTAAATAAAAATTCGGTTTTAAATTATAACTCAGTGTTTTTTCACTATTCATCAAAATTGAATGTTTTCAGAAAAATACCAAAAATTCACCCTAAGATAATTTCGATATTCCGAATCCAAAAATGAAGTCCATTTTGAATGATAAAATTTATAAAATTTCAAAAAGTGGGTATTACTATTCATAACGGCTATTTTGATTGGTTGCGGTGTTTGTTAGAACTCAAAGTTGCGTACAACACATGCTACTGTATTATTCAAAGAGAAGCATACCGTGGAAGCTTGGGGTGTTACATTCTCCCCTCATTCAAATAATTTCTTCCTCGAAATTTCTAGAATACTACCGCATGAAAAGACTCGGGTGATTCTTCATTATAAGTTCCTCGGGTTCCCACGTTGCCTCTTCCATTTTATGGTTTCTCCATAGAACTTTTACCAGAAGAGTCGTCCGGTTTCTCATCACTTGTTCTGTTGTATCAAGAATCCTGAAGGGCTCTTTGTAATAAGACAGATTGGGTTCCAGATCTAATTCCTCGTAAGTAAGTACATGGGTTGGGTCAAGCATGTATTTTCTCACCCGTGATACGTGGAACACATCATGAACTTTGGAGAGACTTGTCCGCATTGCCAAATGGTAACATACAGCCCCAATTCGTTCTAGAATTTCAAAAGGTCCTATGTACCTGGGACTCAATTTAACTTTCTTACCGAAACGTATAAATCCCTTCCATGGAGATACCTTCATGAAAAAATGATCTCCTACCTGAAATTCCAAATCCTTCCTTCGGTTGTCAGCATAGCTCTTCTGCCTACTTGAACTTCTTTGATGTGGTTATGGATTACCTTTACCTTTTCCATCGTTTGCTCTGCCAGTTCTGGGCCTACGAGTTTTCTTTCCCCAACATCATCCCAACAGGTTGGTGTGCGACATCTCTTTCTGTATAACACTTCATATGGTGCCATCTGAATACTTGAATGGAAGCTATTTTTATAGGAAAATTCTACCAGAGGTAAATATTGATCCCACATACCCTGAAAGTCTAGTGAGATGGATCTCAACATGTATTCTAAGGTTTGAATAGTTCGTTCTATTGTCCATATGTTTGAGGGTGGTAGGCAGTGCTCAAATGAAGTTTAGTATCCAAGGCCTTCTGAAGACTCGTCTAGAATCTTGAAGTAAAACAGGGATCACAATCATAAAAAATCGATAGGGGTACTCCATGAAGTCTCACAACTTCATTAATATATAGTCTTGTTAGACGATCAAGTGGTAGGTCTTCTCTTATAGCAAGAAAATGTGCTGACTTGGTAAGTCGATCAACAATGACCCATATTGCATTGTTCCTTCTAGGAGTCTTTGGTAGTCCCATGAAAAAGTCCATCGTAATATTATACCATTTCCACTTAGGTATGGGAATAGGTTGCATGACTCCTCCAGGTTGTTTCCTTCCAGCTTTCACTTTTTGAAAATCCATACATCTTGACACAAAATCAGAAATCTCCCTCTTCATGTTGTCCTACCAAAAAAATTCCTTTAAATCTCTATACATTTTGGTGATCCTAGGGTGTATAGAGAAATTGGAACTATGAGCATCGTCCAACAATTCCCTTTTTTGATCGGGTATATTGGGAACACAAAGTCTCTTCCCAAATTTCAAAATTCCATCTTCATATACAAATTCACTCAATCTCCCATCATTGAAAGATTTAATCCTCTTTTTAAACTCTTCATCATCGGTTTGAGAACTCTTTATCCTTTCTAGTAAAGATGGTTAGGCAACCATTTGAAAAAGAATTGATGTTTCACCTTCCATAGTGATTCCCGTATCCATCTATACTAGATCCATGTATATAGGATCCTTTTTAACTCTCATCTTGTTCAAAACTCCATGATACTTTCTACTCAAATAATATTCTACCTTATTTACCTTTTCCATGTGGTATTGTATTGTGCAATCATAATCCTTGAGTAGTTCAAGCCATCTCCTTTGCCTCATGTTGAGTTCTTTATGTGAGAAATTATACTTCAAACTCTTGTGATCAGTATAAATCTCACATTTTTCACCATAGAGATAATGTCTCCATATCTTCAAAGCAAATATTACAGCATCTAACTCAAGATCATGAGTAGGATAGTTTTTATCATGAATTTTCAGCTGTCATGATGCATAGGCAATAACTCTATCATTCTGCATAAGGACACAACCAAGTCCTTTCTTTTATGCATCACTATAAATAACAAACCCATCATTCCCCGATGGTAGCATCAATATAGGAGAATTGAATAATATTCTCTTCAGTTCTTCAAAACATTCTTCATAATATTTTTTCCAAACAAATTTAACCCCTTTACATGTGAGCTTCGTTAATGGGTTATCCAATCGGGCAAAATTCTAGACGAAATGCTGATAATAACATCTTAAACAAATAAAATTGTGTACCTCACTTATACTTGTTGGTGTTGTCCATTCTTGGATTTCATTGGTCTTAGAAGGATAAACAGAGATTCTATCTTTGGAGAAAATATGGCCAAGAAAAGAGTTCTCCTACAGCCAGAATTCATACTTGCTAAACTTCCCATATAATTCATGTCTTCTCAGAGTCTTCAATATAATGCGCGAGTGATTTTCATGATCTTCGTAGATTTTGGAGTATACAAAGATATAATCAATAAATAACACTTCAAATTAATCAAGATATTCCTTGAAAACTCTATTCATTAGATCCATGAAAATAGAGGGTGCATTAGTCATCCCAAAAGGAATTACTATAAACTCGTAATGCCTGTACCTAGTTCGAAATGAAGTTTTCGGAATGTCTTCCTTCTTCACACACAACTGATGGTATCTAGATCGAAGTTCAATATTTTAAAAGTATTGATCTCCATGTAGTTGGTCAAATAAATCATCAATGTGAGTTAGGGGATACTTTTTCATTATTGTTATAGCATTGATCTCCCTGTAGTCGATACATAACCTCATAGATCCATCTTTCTTCTTAACAAAAAGGACAGGGGCTCCCCATGGAGAAACACTAGGGAAAATAAATCCCTTATTACTCAATTCCCCTAGTTGTTTCTTTAGTTCCACAAATTCCATAGTGGCCATTCTATAAGGGGTCTTCGATATGGGCCTTGATCCAGGAATTAAATCAATGGAAAACTGAATTTCTCATTCTGGAGGATGTCCAGGTAAATCTTCTGGAAACACATCTACATATTATTTCACAATAGGTCAATCCTCTATTTGAACATTACTTTCCTTAGACACAGTTATTTCATTCTCTTCCTCCCCAATAATTGAATTTAGTTGAGCTGCTGGGGGTGGATCTAGGTAAGAATTAGGTGGTGACGATTCTACTCTAAAGATAAGGTGTTCTTTATCATTATCATCAAAAATCGTAACCTCCTTCTTCTTATAATAAATCTTCACATCATGGTCCTAAATCCAATCCATACCAAGGATTATATAAAATTTAATCATGGGTATGATGATGATATCAGCAAATAAAGAACATTTATATTCCCTAATGGGAACGGATCCATATAACTTTGTAGTAATGATACTTCCCTTAGGAGTTTCAACTGACAACTCCCTTGTTAAATCAAATTGTAAATATCTAATTTTCTTAGAAAAATGGGAAGATATGAAATAATAAGATGATCCATAATCAAATTATTCATTTTCTAAACTTGAGGAAACCATTAAATTACCTGCCACCATATCTTTCGGAGCTTTTACCTCAGTAGTAGTGATAGCATAAGCTTGGCCTTGATCCATTGGACTTTTCTGAGGTATGTTTCCCTGATGCCTAGGAAATTCATTTTTATAATGTCCCATATCCCTGCAATTGTAGTACTGAACATTGGTAGCTTCTTTCTTCCCTTTGCAATCATGAGCTTGGTGGATTTTTTCACCACACTTGTAACAGACACCCATTCCCTTAAAGCAAGTACCAGGGTGTTTCTTCCCACATTTACTGCTGGATTGATATTCAACTTTTCCCTTCTTCCCCTTATTTCCATTTCCAGAGTGATCAGCAGATATCTTCTTCTCTTTCTTTTCTTTAAAGTCATATGACTTAGAAAATTATTTTTCTGTCTTGATAGCACATGAGACAATGTATTCGTACGACGATAAGGATTGTGAGACTAATTCTTGACGAAGAAATGGTTTTAACCCATCAAAGAAATGATCAATCTTACTCCTCAGGTTAGGTATATAACCTTCTTCATGCCTCGCTAACCTTGTAAAGTTATCTTCATACTTTGTAACATTCTCATCCTCCTTTTGTCTAAGACTTAGAAATTGCCTTTCCATATCTGCTCGATGGTCACGAGGAAAGTATTTTTCTAAGAAAATCTCTTTTAACTCCCTCCATTCCATATTTGATACTTCATCATCTTCCTTAATGTTTTGAATCAATGACCACTATTGGTCAGCATCTCCAGTGAGGCGGTAAACAGCCATGATAATTTTTTCCCTTTCACTACTCCCCAAGGCATGGAATATTTTCTCTAAGGAATTTATCCATTGCTCAGCTACTAAGAGATTTGTACTCCCATTGAATTTTGGTGGTTGTTGCATCATGAAGCAGTCTAAAATTGATCCTCCACACTGCGAATCACGGTGCTCTATACGGGTAAGATTATTATTCATAACCTGAGTGAGTTGTCCCAGTATGGTGATTAGCTGATCAGTACTTGTTGCATCACCAGATCCACTATAATTATCTTGAGCAGGAGGTAAATCCCTACATGGAGTGCGTGCATTGATACGGTTTCCATTTCTTCCACTAGGCTCCATTTCTAAACAATGTCATACACTAGATTATTTTATGAATCGCAATACATAAATCCAAACTTGCAAAACAGTTAACATAAATTGAACAGTTTATGGATATAATCCTTAACCATAAAAATGTTTTCTATGAGGAATTATATACTCATAAACCCTTCATAATGGTTTTTATATAAAATGATAATTATCCTAAGATATCCCATGGGAGTGTCGTAACCAAGAGTGCAGCAAGGCCCGTTGTCGTGCACCAATTCTCGTTCGAGTCTAGATCAAAGCGGTGCTTTCGGGTTTTACCCTTAGCTACAACTATTCCAGAGCCGCCTCTACCTCCTCGTATCTATACAGGGATGTATTTCTCATAAAACTCACAAAATCTCTACCATACCAAAACTCTAGGAAGTTCTTCTATATTAATCCTCAAATTCCATCTTAGGTCTGTGTTCTCTAAGAAAAGTTTATCTAAATATAGTTTCCAAGGTTTGTACTAAACTTCCTCTGATACCAACTGTAACGCCGCGACCCCAGTTACCTAGAATCGGTACAATATTACATAACATTGGAATGATCACAAAATATCAAGTCTCAAAAGACCAATTAGTTTAGTAGCCTTTGAATCACTAGATACATTCATAAAGTTTACATTGCATCATAAAATGAAAACTACAACAACATATTCTCCATATTCCACACTCATATCCCCTCATACTATCCCTACAGGTCATTCATAGAATACTTATTCACATCCTGGGAAAAATAAAACATAAAAAGGGTGAGCTCAGATGCCCAGTAAGGATAACAATATACTGGAAACTTTCATAAATAAGCATAAACATTTAAGGCAATGTATAACTAAAATAAAATCCTTTTAAACTTAAACTTCAGCATAATATGGAAGAAATAAAATGAAATAATTTCATTTACTTATTCACATAGATATTCTACTAGTTGAATAATCACATGCAATATCAATAACCACTTTCATAATTATGTAATGCATAATGACAGACTATCATAACCACATAGTCAAGGCCTTATGCCAAGACTACAAATAAGATTTTGTCAAGGCCTTATGCCAAGACACTAGTTTGTCTCATGAGACCTACCGATGCATTGAGGAGCTATATCAGGCTCCACCCGTCACTTACTAAGTCCAATGCATTCCTCATATGAAAATGTTTAAACATAACATAAACATTTGTATTGAAACTAGCATACGAAATGTCAACAATTTATCCATAAACCATGAATGGTATAAAAATAACACATCCATAGTCAAACATATCACAAAACCTTCAATACACTATGGTAGTTTTGTATCATAATAAATCAACTTCAAATAAGCTTAAAATCCATCAAAGTATGTTGACATAGATGAAATAAAAACTATTTGAGTGAGATATCTCCTTTTTGAAATCATTTAAAAGTCACATAATTATAAAATAAAACCTTTATTTTGAAAATACTCTTATAATATTGTAAGAGAAGCTTCAATGATTTTATAATGGTGGAAAATATCCGCACCCACCATATAAGTTAAAAACCCATTCTTACCATAATTTTGTTGAAAAGGTTAAAAAGTACCTTGTTTGGAAAAAGGAAGAAAGATTCCTTTATAAACTTCTTATAAAAATCAACAAGGGTATAAATGACTTTAACCCATAGTCTTTAAAATAGTAAGAATTATTTGAAATACATTTTTAAGAAACATGGATGTGGATGATAAAGAGGTCCTAGTAGATAATTACATATAAACAACCTCGGATAATGAAGAGATTGTGAAATAAACCCTTACCTTGTACTTTTCCTTGGTCAAGGGTAGGTTAACCTTTTGTATAATGGTGAAATAATTTCTATTAATATGATATCATATATGGTCTTTTAACATTGCTTTTTAATAATATCTTAGTATTATCATGGTTTCGGGTGTTAAATTACTCATTTTCTTTTAGATGTTTTGTTACATAAGTCCTGTTTGTTATGGATAGGTTGTATCTTATTCATATACATAATGATATCAAGTCCTTAAACATTATTTTTAATCATCAAATGACAATTATACTTGAATGGATATGATGGGGAATGAATCTCATTGCGTTCGTGGAGACGGTAGTCCGTACGTACGCACAAGCGACAATATCATTTTTTTATATTAAAATAATATATAATTGGATGTTATGTCATATATACATAATAATTATCATCTTATAGTTATTATTTACATGAATTACACATCATTATCATACCCATCCAAATAATAATGTTTTGAATAAAAATTACACCTCGACGTGGAGATGGTAAGTTGTACGTACACATGTATGGTGACATGTTATTCAAAGGATGGATAGAATACTGAATATGGTTGTACCAAATTTATAATAACATCATATTATATATAAGATACTGGAGTTTTTATTTTAGAATGTAAATAACAAAGAAAGAAGAAGTTGAAGACAAAAGGAACATGAAAGAGGGTGGTGAAAACATTACCTCTTCTTCGGGTTCTTCTTTTTGATTTGATCAAAAGGGATCCTTATGTTAGATTTATGATCAAACTAAGGCCTCTAGGTTTATGTTAGGAAAGTTTAGAGAATATTTGGGAAGTTTTTGGCCTATCCAAAAGGCTTTGAAGGTGTGAATTAGGGAGAAGGGTGGGTGCCCTTTTATAAGAGGGGTGAGGGGCCCCTTTGGAAAAGCTAGAAATATTATTTTATAATAAATTTATATTCCTTTTCTAATGGCTCAAAAGTGGATTATTTAAAGGTTAAGGTGGTTATGGGTCGAAATAATTTCAAAAATAGATTTTAGATAGGTTTTTGTCACTATATTAACCTTATCATTTATATTTAATTCTTAGTTAAACAGTTTGACATTTACCATGTCTCATTGTATTTTTATATTATATAGTTAATAAACTTACTATATACCTCCAATAAACCCACAAGTGGTCCATTAATGATACACCTATCATTATATAAGTCCTTTGGCCGAGCCTTAGATTTTTAGGAATAAAATATCAATTAATAATATAATATGTTTTTTAAAAACTATTTTATGTCAATTTTGACACTATTGGGTATTTTGTTTTTGATAATTTCATAAAAGAATTATTACTTCGAAAAAAATTCATATAACAAATCCAAATATGTAATTTTAACCTATAAAATTAGTTTAATTCATAAAAAGTCTCAAATTACATTTATTTCGATATTTATAATATCAATTATTTTAATATTTCATTAATTATGTAATTACTATATCACCATTGTTTCATAAATAAATTAAAGTATTTAATGTATAAAAATTATAAATAAAATACCATTATGTATAAAATATTTTTATCTTTCTAATTAATATTTATAATTGAATTTATCTTATGTATAACCCTATATTAAAAAAAAATTTAGTTATTAAACTTTGATTTTAACTCTTTTAACTCTTCATTGAATTAAATAATAATAGATGTCATAATCTAATCCAAGTGGACCTAAATGACAATATTTTATTCCTAAGGTTGTTTTTGGTCGAGATAAACTTGTCCAATAGAATTAGAACATGTGTTTGGGTAATATTAATATCATTTTTACCCTTAATTACCCTATTTACTTTTAACCGTGGTCAATAAAAGTAAAAAGTTACTATTCACCAAAAATTATTTTTAGCTTATTGAACCACATTTTACTCCTTGATATTAACTGTGTCTCTAATATTTTCAAAATTACTCTCACAGAAGCGGTAAAATTAAGTTTTATGTGAATTTATAAATTCTTCTAGGAGGTGGGTAAAAGATGGTGAAAAGTTCCATAAAATTTTTATATATCTAAAATTATTCTAAACTAACTCCAATGAATTACATTGAACTTATTTAGGTATTATTTATCTATTTTTATCTTAATTAAATTTAAATAAAATAAATAATTATTTAAATAAAAATTCGGTTTTAAACTATAACTCATTGTTTTTCACTATTCATCAAAAATTGAATGTTTTCAGAAAAATACCAAAAATTCACCCTAAGCTAATTTCGATATTCCGAATCCAAAAATGAAGTACATTTAAAGATAAAATTTATAAAATTTCTAAAAGTAGGTATTACTATTCATAACGGCTAGTTTGATTGGTTGTGGTGTGTGTTAGAACTCGAAGTTGCGTACAATACACGCTACTATATTATTCAAAGAGAAGTGTACCGTTGAAGCTTAGGATGTTACATCCCCTCTTCTTATGAAGGATGAATGTATAATGTTGAGAGATGAGATAGCCAGTTTTTTGTGAAGGATGAATGCTTTGTTTTATGGCCAGGATTCCCAGTTGACTATTCATGTTAGTTGTTGGCTTCTATGTTTTCTCTGGATATGATACTTGATATGTGATATGATATGATCTTGGGATAGATGATGGTTTATGATATATGGTAAAGGATTTTTGAGGTAGTGATGGTGGCATGGGGTGTCAATGATGATGATGATATTGGCATGGGATGTCGGATGCTATGTCCAGTGATGTCATGGATGGCACTGGTAATAATAGAAAGAGTTGAATATGTAATTTCTTGTTGTTGTGCTAAAATCTAGAATGATTTCTTGATAATTTTTATTCATGTTTAATTGATGATCATCAATTGTTATTTATATAATTATTTTCCAACTATGGGAAGCAGTTTAATGTTATGTGTTATGAGTGATTCTTTTATGTGGTGTCTTGGGTTGAGTCCTAGAGAACCTATATGATTAATAAGTAATAAAGAAATAAATTAAAGTATGGGGTGGTTCTTAATGATTTAGTTGATGATTCCATACTTGAATATGAAAGAAAACAATTAATAGTTCCACTGAAACATGACTTAGAATATTTAAAATGTTAATCATGTAAATAATAATGGTAATAATTAATTAATGTATAATTAATTAATTGATTAAAATGGGGATTTATAATTATATTTTTATAGTACATATAGTCCTTAGTAGTGGAAGATGGGTGTCTGGGTAAAGATATATAAAATTGAGTCCAGGATAAGGTTAATTCTCATAGTGTGGTTGTGAGATATATTATATCTTGTATGTTTTGTGATTTCATACACTATTCTACCCATGTTGATAGGGTGACTAAAACCTAGTGGACTCTAGAAGGGTTTTTCCCCAACATCTAGGTTGATAAGGAATGGATGGCTTACTACCCCCTATAAGCCCGCTCTCATATCTTAAAAGTATATTGTGTTTGTATACATGGCGGTTAGCTTTCCCCATATATGTTTGTAGAGGGTTGTAACATCTTGTGTTTATTTTATAAACATTTATCTCTATATATAGTATCCAAAGGATTATTATAGGCATGATGTGTATGGGTTGTGATGGCTTGAGGTACATACTCATTATATGGGTTGTGATGGCTTGAGGTATAATACCTGATGTATGAAACATGACATACGAGCTGTGACGGATCCGAAAAACTACTCAGTTACTATGTAGAGATTTTTCATGGGATGATGAGATGATATGATGCATGAGATTAATGTTTTTATACTTAGCCGAGGTTTCTTTGGGATGACTTCTATTAGAGAGAGATGGCTCGGGATGTGCAATGTTGGGGAAGAGCGGTAAGCAAGTTGGGAAGTGGTAGAGAGGTAGCCTTTTTATTGTTATTATATTGTATGATCTCTCATATTCTTTACTTTGTGAGATGTTTCCATGGTGAATTTGGGAAAATTATATTAAATATTTTTAGGTGATGAGTTAGTTTCATTTTTTTACTCACTGATATTTAGTATGCCAGTTTCACATTTTACATGGGAGGTTTTAGGGAGGACAATACTAAGTATACATGTTATTCTCACCCTACATATATTTAAATTATTTTTTAGGTTAGTGGGATATGGTTGGTAATTAAGCTAAATATTTCTAGTTTGAGGAGTTTTTTAGGAGATTTGGGAGATTCTTAGTCACTTTCGAGGATCTATTTCAGTGTTTTTTCCTTATTTTAGTTGCATGTCATTACATTAAAATTCTATATTAGGATTTCTTATTATTTTATTATGAACATGATTTGATTATTGGTTTCTATATTATCTCTCATTTATTATATCTTAGAGGGTCGTATATCTCATATATGTGAATGTTATACCCTCAGTGATTGTCTCCAACCCATGGCCTATTAGAGGTAGGTTTTGGATGTCATTATCACCCTTATCTCATTGTCAACCTAGAAGGGGTTCCTTTGGGGGAGGGGGTTATGATAGATTGGTTTCAGGGGTGATGGTTGAGAGACAAGATGAATTTTGGAGTTAGTAACTGGTGAGTATGCATGGGTTGTAAGGGAAATAATGTCAGTTGGTCTTAGTATATGCTAGAAATAAGGGAGACCAACATGGAAATGGGATTTTGGGCACCCTCGTGATCTGAGGTAAAGGACTATAAGTTTACTATATATGATAAGTGAAGTAATTTTTCTTGAATGGTAGATACCTGGGAAAGGATCATGTATCATGTTTTTATGAACCTATGTTTGAATGAGGTATAAAATGTGAAATGGTTAAAAAATAAAGTAAATAATCAACCTTAAATAATCTATGTCTTGGTTTAGGAGTCCTTATGATTTTTAATTTTTCATAAGTAACCTCAAGTCGACATCCCCATATGTTTCATGACAAATAAGTTTAACAAAAAAATCACCATAGTGGATGAATATTAAAATAATGTTTGTAGAAGGACACATTGAGCGTTCCAGTTCTAGATTCTATAAAAGTATGAGGGCTCCATTTTGGATCATGTGATAGAGGTTCAATTAGAGGAGACAGTGATAACCTTTGGTTTAAACTGTGCTTAGGGACAAAGCATTTGGTTTCTTTTTCTATGATGATGTTGTGTGGATCATCTCGATAGTATGGGTTCTTATTCCTTGGGTTTTGTTAGGAATTATCTATTTTGTGGGGGATATTTTGATATCAGTTCTAGGTTGATTTTATTTCATTGACCCCAAGAGGGGGTGTCTTTTTATTTAGTGATGTTTTCCCTCTATTATAGGATTTATGATCTCTACTCTTGATATGTGATGAGACCTTTTAATTAACTTCTTGATTATGAAACCCTTCAAATATTATCCCTTTCAAGTGAATGACCAAGGCTGTTGACATTCTTTTATTTATATCCCTTCAGAGTGAGTGTAGGGAAACCTCATCATTTACATGATTGAACCCATCTAATAAAACATTAATCCCTGATTGTTTGTATCATTGTAACCTTTTTTTCAACCAACACTTATCGAACTTCAATGATAGTAAGCATAACTCATTCCTCATTCCTAGTGTTGAGATAGAGTTGTGTTATAGGGAAAGGAGTTTCCCTGACCTTGTTTATATTATTCTATTACCCTCTCATGGGGCCCTTGTTTAGTCTGAGGGAGGGGTTACCCCTTACTCTCTCCTTGGTCCCTTGTTTGGTTTGGGGTGAGGGATACTATTTACTCTCTCCTCAAGACCTTTTTTGGTCTAGGGGGAGGGATTGTTATCATCATGCACATCATTCACTCTTCTCTCGGGCCCGATGTGGTAGAGATTTGGTTTGGAGGAAGGGGATCTTGTATGTATTCTTTGTATTAAATAATATACTCTTCACTCATTCTAGGTTATATGGGCCCTAGTCTGATGGAAGGAGAATATTGTAAGTTTTATTTAATTTATTATTTGTGTTTCATTGATTACTTTCTTTTTTCTAAATTAAATAATAGTATGTTTTAGGTTGTGTGTGTGACATTGTTTATGATATGGTTATGGACTAGTGTGATTACATCCCTAAAATGAATTTCTCTTGCACTGGTAATGTGTGATATGTCCTTGAAAATATGAAGGGTTGGGATACTTGTCACATAAAGATTTTTTATGTTATGAAATGTGTTAAAACTGTGTGGGTGAGTCAGTGCAGCCTAAAATAGATAATATCATGGTGTGGTGGATTGGTTCCTTTGACTTGTATGATTATAGAATCTCTATTGATCTTATTGTAGATTATAATGGGAAAACGTTATATGATATTGATATATAACACTTCAAAGTAATAACATGCTCCTATGGTAAATGGTAAATGGAAATTGGGGATTTTAACCATTATAGATTTTTCATTAGTGTGCTCTAAGTAAATAAGTTTTTTAGCAAACTTTGAAAAAGTTTTAAATATTTATAAAATGGATTGTTCCAACATTATAATTTTTTGTTTATGTTTCATTAAATTTTTCACATTTGAGACTCTTGATAAATGATTTTGAATGGTGTGGGTTGTTTTATTAAAACCCTTAATGGTGACCTAAAAAAATTATTTATTTCTAGAAAATGTTCCTGAGTTGAAATAATGATTTCAAGTGGAATTTTGATAAAATAAAAAGGGTGTGAAAATTTTTAAGATTTAAATTGGGATGATTTAAAATGATAGGCAGGTATATTTGATAAAAAACATGTATTTATTTATTTTAAACAAAATACATATAATTGTGAAATAATACTTTTTTCAAAGGATTTGAGAATATTAAGTGTATTTAAATATATATATATATAATGACTTGAAATGAAAAGTGATTTGATGAAGTGTTTTTATGTAGATTCCAAAAAAATGCTTCAAATAAAGGATGATTTTTTAAGCCATGAACTTTTTTAAAAAACTATGTTTTGGTTTTGAACTTAGAGTTGGGAATTTAAACTATGAATGATTAATTGAGTTTAAAAAATGTTTTGATCATAAATGATTGATATTTATTTCTTACTACTTTAATTTTGGATACCTATGTAACTATTTTTGGGAATTATATCCATAGATGAGTGCTCAATATTCCAAGTTTTTTAATTATTATATTATTGGGATGAATTATTTTATCTCATATTGATATATGAGATGGATTTCCTCACTTGATGTAATGATTTATTAATGGACTTACTCATGTTTGATCAGTATCTCCCCCAGGAGATCATTTAAAGCTTTGTGTATCTTTACACTTCTTTTCCCTAGTGGTTTTTGTGTTCTAAATATATTGAGATCCTTGAGAGGTATCTTGAGGGTTATGTTTTCAAGACACCATCTCCCTTTCGTTTTGGTTTTGTTTCAATTCTTGAGGATGGTAAATTGTTTGAGTAATATAATGTAAAAGTTTGGATGTTTCAAGCCCTTAAATTATTATTTTCCCAGGTAAAAAGAGTTTACCAAGTTATCAAATAATAAAATATTATATTTTATTATGAATTAAGTGTTTATTAAATAATTAAAAACTATTTTTTAAAAGAATATTTTTTAAAAAATATTATACATAAAATGAAGATCTTTTGTATAGGGTCATGATGGAGTTAGAAACACTGCATGTTAAAAAAATTCACATATCATGTGGAATATTATATATGTGGGTAAATATATATTTATATGAGTTATGTAAATATTAAACATTAAAAAATATTTATGTTACAAAATGTTTTATATATATATCTTTGTGCGTGTGTACATAAATATTACATTTTCATATAAATATGATGATATTAAATAATAATTGTTATTATATATGTATATAGATACATATATTTGTGTGGGAATATATATATGTCACGAACCAATCTAGATAACCTAATACCCAATCAAAATCTGACATAGCCCGAAGGGTGTTCTCAATCCCCACACATTGGTGACTAGCACCTAGAATCATAAGAGAATCAAAAGGGAATGATTTTTTCCATATAATAGTGGCAGATAAAAGATACAAGTCAGTATGATCAACAGTCCAAAGGGAGAAAGTAACAAAATCAAACAAGTAAAATAGTACCCAAATGATATACTATCAAAAGACACCATGTATTCTAAGATAAAACTCAAAGATAAACCTATGAAAAAAGTGGATCACATCTCTACCAGTCACCTCCATCACTCTGGGTCCTAAGGATCAAGATCATCCATAGCCTCTAAGTAGTGTTTTTTCCTTTTCTTAGACTGGGAAAAATATAATCTATATATGCCTGAATGTAAACATTAGGTGTGATCTATAAATCCCAGTATCATCTCACCAAGTTTTCCATAACCAATTCCATAACAATTAAACCAGGTATGATTTAAATTTAAATAAATATACAAATGGAATGGTATTCATATATTTATAAAAAACATGATTTCATAATCAAAAGGAGACGGAAGGTATATCAAAACATGCTTAAATAAAAACTTTATATAAAAAACTTATATAAAGCAGTCGACATTCATAAAATAGTTCTATAAGTCAATGGAATGTGATCAAAAAATCAAATATACCATAGAACCATTTATCAAGCCTTATATTATGCTATTTTTTGGTAATATAATCCTCACATTACTCATCAGTGGTCTCAAATCAGTGACTAGACATATCCAATAACTCAAGATATCGGGAAACAAATCCCCATTGGGGGAAAATCATGTCACGGTATGTTTATTCCAATGTTTTAATTGTCTATCCATTTCTAGGGGTCATATCCTATTGGTAATTCCCTAATTAACACTAACTATCTAGGCACACATGTTATTTCTTAAATCAATCAATCAATCATAGGAAAATAAATCATTTCAGATCAATTCAAAATACAATTGGTTATTTTCAGTTTTTAACATGCCTTTCTAATTTAAAAACCAAATATTATGTTTTCATTAATTCATACCTTTTCAAATCATATTTCAATATAATCTATAAAATTAATTTTATAAAATTAATTTTTCAAATCAAGCCATCAATTTTTCAAAAATCCACCCAACAATTTCAATTCTATTTAAATTGGGGTATTTTCACAATATCTATGCCTTTTTCAAAACCACACATCAATCATCACAAATATGGGTTTTTAAATCATTTAAAACTCACTTCAAATAAATCAATAAATTCTATGATTCGATTATAGGGAAAATCATATGGAATAACTAACTTTTAATCAGTGAATAAAACAACACCTGTGATGGGAAACACTAAAGAATAATGGAGGTTAAGGAGACCAATAAGGAAATACAAGATTAGAAATATCAAGATCAAAATTTGATTCAATCAGAAATAATGAGATCATACCACTTCCAAAAGGGGTTGTAGAGAGGAGGAGAAAACCAAAGTGAAGGAACTCACTGGGGATCAAATGCAAAACCAAGACATCCAGAAAAGAAAAAATTGTTCATTATTCAAATGAGTAAGCCTAGGGTTCTTTGAAGGAGCACTAGTAGAATGCATAATGAAATAATCCATGTAGTATAAATAAAACTACTGAGCATGAGGAATTTACATTGTAAATCAATGGTTTGTGGTGTAAATGTTTCTAGTTTCACATACGTTGAAAAAGGTGTCACATTGGGTTAAAAATCTCAGACAATGAATTTAAGAAGTAATTTTATTCTTTACAACCTAAATTATTTTGTGTTGTAATCCATTTTCATAGTTTGTATCCAGTTGAAAATTTACATCGTGAACAAAGGATTTATGGTTTAAATTACTTATTCAGTTAGTGCTCATCAGCAGAACCACCCAAAATGTACCAATTCAACCCAGACCTAAAGTGACTCCTCAAAATACTTTGATACATTTATACCTAGACTTCATTAATTCAAATAGACATACATCATTGAACTTTAGGTCATTTTCTAAAAAAAACCCATATCCTCAAAATCCCAAAACATGCCCAAACAAATTTTTAATTAAGAAAAGATTCAAAATGTACCTAAAAGAAGGTAATGGGGTGTTACCAACTCCCCACTATAAACACATTATATCCCTATAAATCATGTCAAGAAGATTATATATCAAATATATGAGGCCAATAATCTCTCATAATTGACTCATATTTCCACATGTCATGCGAATTAGAACCATGTTTTTATAGCATGTGAACTAAATGTATCGTCTTCCTATGAAAACCCTTTGTCTTAGAATAAATAATCATGACTGGATGCTTAGTCATGGAAAAACAAGGATCAACATAAATATATTCCCAACTCATAATGTGATAAGGTTTAGAAACAAAATTTTAAAGCTGCAATAGATGAAATAGGTCATGGATCAAATTTTACTATGGTCTAAATTCTAAAAAGTAGGCCACTTTCCCCACTCTCTAAACAATATCGAAAGAACCCACAAACCTCAGAACAACCTTTACCTATTTCCCAAGACATCAGTGACCCAACTGAGATGAAACTCTCAAAAACACCTGGTCACCAATTAAAAATTCCAATGATCAGGAAATATGATCATCATAAGATTTATACCTGCTTTGTGCCATCAACATCCTTTGAAAACCCAACTGAATCCTTATCACCATATCTTAGAACAAACTCAGTACAACCAAATAAATTTCACCAGTATCTAACCAAAAAATGAATATCTATAAAACCATCCATTAAAGGCATTAAAATAAGATGTTCTAATAGAGTACTGGTAACTATTTTTTTAGGAAAACTAAACCAATCCCAAATGGCCATCCCAATCTCCACCAATGTTAAGAATGAAAGAACGCATCATGTCCTCAAGAATCTATATAGCTCACTTTGTCTAGACATCCATATCTGGATGATATTCCATGACAAAACATGCATGTGATCTCATGGAATCTTTAGGATCAAGAATTGAAATAGGGATTCCAATTAGAGACTATAGTAGATAGAACCCCATGAGATGTCCCAAGTCCTCAAATTTGGTTGTATCTTAAATGGATATAAAGTGACCTCATTTGGTCAACATATAAATAACAACCCATATTTATTTATTCCTTGAAGGTTTACTCAAAAACCCGACCATAAAATCCATAGAACTCTCATCCCACTTCTATGTCAGTACTAGAAGTGGCTGAAGGAAAACTAAATATCTATGGTGCTCGGATTTGACCTATTGGAAGGTATAGCAATGAGATAAAAAGTTAGCAATGTATCATCTCATACTTGGAAACTAGAATAATCACCACATATCATAGAATATATTTGTATTACCTATTTGAATCACTCACTGGGAACTATGGTTGTCCCCCATCATAGCCTTTCTCACAAGAAAAAGTAAAAAAAAGTAGTTTTAAAAACATAGTATAGCCTCTAAAGAGAACGACCACTCACCAATGGAATCCCCATCATAAAGAGATCCCCTAATTCCATATAATTCACCATCAATTTGTTTCCCAAATAATCATCTTGAGAATAGAGGAGGTCAACTACACACTCACCAAAACAACTTTAGACTCATTCTATGGAATTCTCAAATGCAAATGAGCAAAGAGATCCATTAGGTCCCACTATTCTAAGGATTATTTTGTGGCTATGGTCAAATGTTTTCTTCTTAAGGAATCATCAATGTCGTTCCACTTACCATGGGTGTATTAAAGGTTGAAATAAAAACATTATAGGTACTCCACCCAAAACCTCTATCAAAGGTTCATATCTTTTTGTAATATGATATAGCTCAAGCTTTTGTGGTCATAATAAATTTTAAACCTTTCAAAAAAAGTAATATCTCTATATATTAAGAGAATTCTTCATAGTTTTGGGTTTTAGATCATGGGTTGGATAAATTTTCTTGCATTTCCTAAGCTTACTAGAGCCTTTTCCCACCACATGATCACCCTGCATAAGGACACAAACCAAACTTGAACCTGATCCATCATAGAAGACCCAATAGCCCTAGTCGGCCTCTAGAAGAGTCAACACTAGCATAAAAGTAAAAATAATTTTCATGTAAACAAAATAACTCTTACATTTATTATCCCAGATGAACTTTACTATTTTTCAAATGAGAGTTTTAATTAGAGAAGAAATATTTGATAAACCTATAAAGAAACAGTGGTACTATCCTTTTCAACCTAAGAATCTATGAATCCTAAAAATATTATGTGGTTTCTCCCATGTCATAACTCATTTCATCTTTTTATGATCAATTGAAATACCATGCTTTGATACCACGTGTTCTAAGAACTTCACTTCCTAAATCTAGAAAGTACATTTTGAAATATTCATATAAATTCGATGATTTTTCAACGTTTCCATAACTAGACTAAAATGATGCACATTGTTATCCTCAGTTTGAGAGTAAACTAAGATGTTGTCCAAAAATACCACCATGAATGATTCAAGATACTGATGAAATAACATGTTCATCAAAACCATAAAAAATACACGATCATTGGTTAGACAAAAGGGAATAACATGATACTCATAATGGTCATACCTAATTCTAAATGTTATCTTCTAAATGTCAGCTTCTTTTATTATCAACTAGTGATTACCATAATAAAGATCAATCTTCCAAAGCCACTTCTCCCATTTCAACTGGTCAAATATATCATCAATCTGTGGAAATGGATATTTATTCTTTACCTTCACTCAATTGAGTTTCTAGTGATAAACACATGGGAGAAGTGTCCCATAATATTTCTTCACAAAGAGAATAGGTGTCGCCCAAGGTGACACACTTGAGTATATAAAACCTTTCTCTAGAAAAATCATCCAACTGATATTTCAGCTCTTTCATATCTACTAGTTTCATATGTTAAGAATTAATAGACACTAGTTAAGTACTAGGTACAAAATCAATAAAAACTCTACCTCTATTATTGGTGGAAACCTAGAGAAATCATAAGGAAAAACATTTGGAAACTAGAAGAAAACTAGGGTAGATCATCCCTCAATGATTACCAATCCAAGTATAAAGAAAAAATCTATATTACCCTGCCCAACTCCATAAAATAAGGTTTGAATCTACTTGATACTAGGTCCCATTCTCCCTAAAATACATGACATGCCCATCAACCACAACAAAAAAGACTCACTAAAGGTAATTGTCAATCTGGGCCTTATAATAAATCATCTAATCCATCCCTAAAATTATGTCAAGAGAAAACACCATGTAAGATCTATTTCTGATAAAGAGAAAACATAAGCAGGGAAGCGAAGACCCTACTCTCTCTTTTCTCCAAGGGGAATAGTAATATCAGTCACTTAAGACAAAAGTATCATATTAATATTTAGAAAATTAAAAAATTAGGTTAATATAAATGAGTGGGATTCGCTAGTATCATATAAAGCAGTCACTAAAGATAAAACTTTAGTGATGGTACCAATCACAATCAATGGACTCTCATCTGCTTCCTCTAGATAATCTTCTACTTCATAAAGAATCCTTATTCTGGATGCATGTGGCTATAACCTTTTAGTTCTTAAATCATATTATTACACCATAGTAATTTTTTTAATGATAATCTCATGTCACTGTGTGGAGTAGAAAATAAATGGCAGAACTTTTTTAGATGGCCTGAGTGACAACATGGACTAAAGATCTTGGGTACATCAGTGCAAACTCATCTAGAATTCCCAACCTTACCACATTAGAAGCAAGTCAAAGGGGCTATTAAATGCACTATAAGAGTTATTCATAATTCATTTTTTCAAGAACCACATCAAGACTCATCCACTTAATCTTTATATTAAATGAACTCACAAAAATTTCATTAGGAGAAAAATGAACTCCTATCAACTCCAAATTACCATCCAGTTCAACCTCAATCATAAATTCCTTATCTAGAACATCAGTAGAATAAGTGAGATTAAATAAGAAAACCTATGATCTAATATCATAATTATGACCTATATCAAATATCTATGCATTCATTTTCTCATTAGATAAAACCTTAGGTGAAAAATGAACAAGCCCAACAAAAAGTTTCACATACTATTTCATGGTCCTATCACACTCTTGAAGGTTAAGAAACTCCATGTATTTTTATAAGACCATAAACTCTTGATAGAACTGGTTAATGAAAAGAACTCTAAATTCCTTCCACTCCAAACTCTCAGTATTTTTCACTATCACCATCAAATCCCACCATATCCTGCTCCTCCATCATGAAGGTATCACACTTCACTTTAATCAAATTAATAGTATCCAATAACTCAAAAAGTAGCTTGATCATTTTTAACCAATCCTTAGACTCTTCAGGATCATTTGAGCTTTAAAAGTTTGGTTTTTTTTATATCAACACTTTTGAGCATTGTCTATTTATTAAATCCATAAAGGATCAATAATTATAGCCTAAATTGGAATAGGTTCAGGTGTTTTTCCTAAATATTTTATAGCACACAACACTATCTCAAAAAGATTTGGTTCAACCAGAGGACTTGATACCCGAGCCAACTCTAACATAACCCAAAGGGAATTATCAATCCCCATTAATAGGATACTAGAACCTAGAATCATTTGAGTATCATAAGGGAACATTTTTTCCCAAATAACATCAACAGATAAAATATAAAATTCAGTATACTCAACACTCCAAAGGGAGAAAGTACTATAAACAAAAATTTAAAATATTGACCAAATGATGCACCATAAAAAGACACCACATCTTCTAAGATAAAACTCAAACAAAAACCCATGAAACAAGTGGATCACATATGTACCATTAACCTTCATCACTCCATGTCCCAAGGATCAAGAACATATACCACCGCAAAGTTGTGATTTTCCATTTCTCAAACCTAGAATAAGATGATCTAAAAACACCTTAATGTAGAGGTTGGGTGTGAGATTTAAATCCCAATAGGGTCTCACCAAGTGTTTGATGATTAATTCCATAATAATTAAATCAAATATTATTTAAATTTAAATAAAACTAGGAATGTTATGGAATTCACATATTTCTAAAAAATAGGCTTTCATAATCAAAATGAGATAATACATATATCAAAACATGCTTAAATAAACATTTTATATAAAAAACTTATATAAAGTAGTCATCATGAATAAAATAGTTCTATAAATAAATGGAATGTAATCATCAAATCAAGTATATCCTACCACCATGTATCAATCCATGTAGTATGTTAGTTTTTTGTAATCGGGTCCTCACACTACTCATTAGTGATCTTGGATAAATGTGTGTACACACACCAAGACTCAATCTATCGAGACCCAACTATATATTGGGGAATAAATCCTAACACAATATATTTAAGTCAATTTTTTCATCATCAATCTAGTAGTAGGAGGTTAGATCCCAGAATGCATGTCCTAATTACCATTAACTACCCAGGCTCACATGTGCTTCTGTAAATCAATCAATCAATCATAGTAAAATCAATCATTTAAGATTAGCTGAAAATATAATTTCCCATTTTTATTTTTCAACATTCCTTTATCATTTCGAAACCAAATAATATGTTTTCATCAATTAATTTCTTTTCAAATCATATTTCAATTTAATTTACAAAAAAATCATCACCTCATATCAATTTCCCAAATCAAGCCATTAGTTTTTCTCAAATATGCCCACCAATTTAAAGTCAATTAAAATTTTGGGTTTTTGCAATATCTATTCCTTTTTAAAAATAATCCACCAATCATATCAAATATATTTTTTAAAATCATTTAAAATCTCACTTCAAATAAATCAATAAATTTAAAGTTTCAATTATAGGTAAAATCATATGGAACTACCTACCATATAATCAATGAACAAAACAACACCTACAAAGGAAAAATTCCAATGAATAATGAAGTAAAAGGATAGAAACAAGTAAATACTAGATAAAAATAATTAAGATCAAAATATGATTCAATTAGAAAACATGATATCATACCACTTCCAAAAAGGTGTGTCTTAGAGGATGAGATAACTAGAGCAATGTAACTCATAGGGAGTCAAATTCCAACATGAGATGTCCATAAGGGAATAAAATTATCATTGTTAATGGAAGGAATCATACAGTTCTCAGGATGAGTCCCTTCAAGAATTACTAAATAAATCCACCATGCAGAACAAATAAAACCATTGGGTATGAGGCGTTTATGTTGTAAATAAATGGATTGTATCATAAATACCTCTTGTTACACAAACACTTAAAACGACATCGCCTTAGGTAAAAAATATTAGTTGATGAATTTACAGTCTAAGTTCATTATTTATGAAATAAATCGTTTTTTCTATAATCCATTTTAATTTTTTGTGGCCAGTATACAATTTATATCGTAAACTAAGGATTTACGGTGCAAATTACTTCTACAGTCAGTACACAGTAGTAGAACCTCCTAAAATATACTAATTCAACATGAAACCAAAGTGTATATTCTAAATCCTTTGACACTTTTATACGTGTATTTCATTAATTCAAACAAATATACATCCCTAAACTTTTGGTTATTTTCCCAAAAAAATACATTCATCATCAAAAGGTCTGAAATGCACCCAAACAAAAATGGAATCAATACAAGAGTTAAAACATACCTAAAAATGTACCAAGTATTGGTATGTATATACATATATTTTCATATATATATATATATATATAAATGATTTGGTTGAAAAAAGAAATAATAAATCATAAAATATAAAAAAATGGGGAGTTGTGCATTAAAATAGTTAAGGCATCAAAATAAAGTGGGGAATTTAAATTGATAAGAGAGAAAATGTGTAGTGTTTTTAAATATATTAATAATAATTAAGGCACGAAAATTTGTATGAAAATAAATATTATAAATAAGGTAATAAATAATAAATAATAAAAGGAAATAATAATAAGGAATTGGGGGGTGAGTTGTTAAAGAGGGGTGACTTGAGGTGTGAAACTTGGGTAAATAAAATACCAAAAATCCTCAACTTCTTTCTACCATATCTCTCTCAATATTTAATAGATAAATGCATTGTCAATTTTATTGGATTAAAATTAACAAATAAAAGTTAATATCATAGTTTTTTCTATAGGTGTAGATATTCTATTTCTATATTTAATTAAATATAATTTTTTTTGTTTAAATTGTTAAATATATATAGTAAAAATATTATAAATTAGTTTTGAATAACCTTTGGGAAAGATAAACATTTGGTTACAAGTTTAGTGATCAAGCTGAACCATTCTACATCTCACAACAATTTTCGGTTGTTAGGGTTTTCCCAACATCTTCATGTTGGGCCTTAAAAACATCGTTTCTAATCCTAGTTAGGTTGTGAATTGATGTGGAGGATCTATTAATTCTTTTTTTTCTATATTGTTAATGGGTGGAATTATCATACTTTATCATCTTTGTTTAAATATATATTATTAACCATAATGAGATAAGAATCTGGAAAAATAATCACATGAATTGAATATGTGATAACATGGGGATTATAAAAGATAAGTATAAATTAAATGTTGTGTAATTATGTTAATAAAATATTAATTCCAAAAAAATTAATTGGATGAATAAATTATGAATTCAAATGTTACTTATGATAATATTGAAAATTCATGCAATAGAAAATCAATGTGTTAATATTATAACAAGTTATAGAATCTTAATGCATGAAGGAAATGGTTAACTTGGTTATGTTTTCAGAATAAAATTAAAAAACATATTTCATTCCATAGATGTTTCAAATAATCTTAGAATCTATAATTTTACATGTTAAAAAGGTTTATTAAATACTATTGATAATAATTCCATGGTTGGAATCTATAAAATTATCACATACTATAGATAATAATAAATAATTATATGTTGTAGTATAATAATAATTATTATAAAAAATAATAAAAGAGATATAAATGGATAATTTCATTACTTTTTTTAATTATTGTTTGATAAAAGAAAACAGATAGCATAATTCAATGTTAAATTGCTTAAATAATGTTGATGAGAATTATGTTTATAATTATAGATATTAGATAATTGATATAAAAGATGTCTTTTAAGTTAAAATCTATATTTTTTCATAAAATGATTATTAACGCATGCTCGGGGTTTATTGTTAAATGGGAAAGAAAATTATGGAAATGGAAACTATTTAAAGCATATATCTTGTAATTATTATTTTATTGAGAATATTTTATTTCATGTTCAGGTTTATTATCCTTTATTAAGGATGTTATCACATGTTATAATTTAATTAAATTATGGAAACTATAAGCACTATCTCTTGAGGAGATATTAATATTAATGTTTGAATATAAAGGGATGTGTGATCGATTATTTTTTAAATGTATATGTAGTATTACCTATGGGATTTACTATATAGTTTGGTATCTATGTTTGTGATTTGGTTATCATGTTGGTTATTCCTGGTTTGTCATGTTTAACTTAATAAAAATAGTTAAAAAACTGAATTTGAAATGCTTGTTATGCATAATAATAAAAAGGCATGATAAATGATAGTTTTTATTCTCAACATTTTTTGAAACTAGAATCTATAAGTAGAAACATGTTTAAACAATTTGATAGCTTGTAATAATTGATGCCTTAGGTTTCCCATAGTTTTAACCTAAATAAAAGAATTAGTTGATTTAATATAGAATTATTACTAATTATTTGATAAAGATAAATTTTGGGTGCCGAGAGAGAACCCTTTCTTTTGAAGGCTGGATTCCTTATGTTTGGGGTTGAGAGAGACTGCTTGTTTATGAATGATGGATGTCTTATTTTAGGTATAGGATATATGGTTGACTTTATAAGTTTTTTTCATCCTTCTATGTTTTCTTTTGATATGATTCTTGTTATGCAATGTGATGTGAAACAAGGTGATGGTGATGAAGATGGTGTTGGAATGGGATTCTAGATGTCATGTGCAGTGGTGTCAGGGATGTAATTAGGATTGATAGACACGTTGAAGCTGGTCTTTCCCATTTTTGTTCTGAAATCTAGGATGATCACTTGATAATGTTTATGTTTGTATAATGGATGATGGCTAGTTGTTATTTATATAATAAATTTTCAACTGGTGGAAGAAGTTTGATACTATGCACTGTAAATTCATATTTTATGTGGTGGATTGGGCTAAGTCCTAGAGTACTCTGACGATTAAGAAATGATAAATTAATGAATGAAATAATAATTTGGTGTTTGATAATTTCTTTGATGATGTTATACTTGAAAATATAAACAAAGAATTAATAGATACACTAGTACTTGACTTGAAATATTTAATATATTGACCATGGAAATAATAATGGTAATAATTAATTAATGTAAAATTAATTAATTATTTAAAATGAGGCTTGATTCTTCTATGATTATATTATATCTAGTCCTTAGAAGTGGCAGTCGAGGGTTTGAGTGATGATAGATGCAGTTTATTCTAGGACTAGATTAATTCCCATAGTGTGGTTGTGAACTATATTATGTCTTGTATGTTTTGTGATTTAATATATTACCTCACCAATGTCGGTAGGGATACTAACACCCAATTAACTTTGAGAGGGTGTTTTCCCCAACATCTAGGTTGTTGAGAAATAGATTTCTGACTACACCCTCTAAAACTACTCTCTTCTCCTGGTAGTATATTATGTTGTTATGCACAGTGGTTAGCTTTCCCCAGATATTTTTGTAGAGGGATGTATTGTATTATGGTTATTTCACACATATTTATCTCTAGATATAGTATCTGATGGATTATTATAGGTATGAAGTGTGTGGTTTATGATGGCTTAAGGTACATACTCAGTGTATTGGTAGTGATGGATTGAGGTATAATACCCAATGTATGATACATGACATACGAGCTATGGTGGCTCCAAAAAAATAATTTTTTACACTTTGGATATGTGTTATGGGATTATGAAATGATTTTATGTGAGATAAATGTTTTTATAATTATCCTAAGTGCCTTTGGGCTGGATTATTTCGTAAATATACGGATCAGGATGTGCGATGTTGGGGCGAAGTGGAAAACATGTGGGGTAGTGGTTGTAGGGTAACATTTTTATTTTTATTATATTATATGATCTCTTGTATGAATTAATTAGTGAAAGGTGTCTATGGTGAGGTCAGAAAAAGAATAGTAAACATGTTTAAGTGATGATTTAGTTTTATTTATTTACTCACTAAGCTTTAGTATGCCTCTTTCATATTTTACATGAGAGTTTGTAGGGAGTATCCTACTAATTATACATGTTATACTAACCCTATATAAATATAAACTATTTTTCAATCCAATAAAAGTTGGTTGGTGATAAAGCTAAACATTTATAGTTTTTATAGTTGTTTAGGAGATGTTGGAGCTTCTTAGTCGTTGTTGAGGATTTATTTCAGTGTTTTTTTAGTTGTTTCAATTATATGTCACTACTTTTATATTTTGTACCAGGGTTCCTTTTTTTATGACTAGGAGTTGTTTGGAAGTTTCTATATCATCTCTCATTTCTTATATCTTAGAGGAAAATTCCTCCCATTTTTGTGTATGTTATACCCTCAGTTCCTATCACCAACTCATGTCCTATTGGAAGCGGGATTCAGGTGTCATTATCTCCCTTCTCACATTATCGGTCTAGGAGGGGTGCCTTTGGGGTAAGGTGTCCTGAAAGTGGACATATCCATATCTAACAAATTTATCAATAAATGTTATGAAGTTTGATTACCCACCCAGGGATCTAACTATAAATGGTCCAGACACACTGGTATGAACTAACTCAAGAAGCTCAGAGTCCCTTTCACCTATTCAACTAAATGGGTATTTGGTCATTTTTTCTTGTAAACATGCATGACATATATTAATTGGTTTTAATTCAAATGAATCAAAATATCAATATTGGTGTTATCAATTTCCATTAATTAGTTTTTATAATCCAACATGTAAAGAACATTATTTAAAAATACCTTACCATAAAAAATTCTTTATTTATAAAATAAGCAACACTTATTTCAAAATTTGAAAATAAATCCATTTATATCAGGTTTGGAAATATAATAATTTTCCTATAACTAGTCTCACATAATAAAAAACCTTAAAAAAATATAATTCTCTCCAGAAACATGAGGCGGTAGTCCCCAATAGCCATAGAAGTAAGTCTGACTCAATTGGACTCTCATAGATCTACCTCAACTCATGAAATATTTCATAATATACTTTGTTATTATACTTGAATACATATGTAAGAACCAGATGCTATATCTAATACCCAATTATTAAAAACAAATAAATCAAACTTGGTAATTAATTCACCTGAAGCTTCCCCTTACTTATTTTTATGGGTGTATTTTTCTTCCAGTGGGCCTTCTTGCTACATGAAAAATAGACAACATCTTGTTTCCTTGATTTACACTTGATCCACCTATTATTATAAGAGAATTATGAAGAATCTTTATACTTTGAATTTGTATTGGAACTCTTCGTATGGCCTTTCCTTTTATTCACCATAAGGAAATAATGATTTTCATGCATCATGTCCTTATCAACTTGGTGGATTTGAGTGAGAAGATCTAGGATATACTTCTCTATGTTGTTCATATTGAAATTGACAAAACAAACTGGGGAAGTTCTGAAGGAGTGATAATATAATGAGATTGGGGTGTAGCTCTTTAGGTAGCTTAAACACTAGAACCTCTAGGCGGTCAATGTATCCAATAAGTTTTACTACATGAGGCCTAGATATAACACCTTCTCCAAAATTTCTCATGAAGAGTTCCTTTGATATCTCAAACCATTCACATCTTGATCTCTCCCGATAAAGATCATAGAGATGTTGGATCATGCTATAGGAGTCTATGTTCTCATGAAAATTCATGATTTCTCTAGACATGGATGAAAATATTAAAAAATAAACATATAACGCATCATTTGGGTTATTTTCATAGATGGTGAACTCCTAATTACTCAGCATTTTAGTAGGTGCATCAGGGATTGAGGATTCTGGCATGCAAGATTTCTGTTCATGGTGAAACACTTCCAGTAGGCATCTGAACCATTCCTAGAAGTTACTACTAGTTATAATATGGTATTTCTCTAGAATTTATCACAAGGATAAGATGGTTAACAAACATGTCCTTATTCTACAATAATATAGAATATTATTTATACTTATCTTGATTACAATAAGTAATAATAATTTTAATTTTAATTTTATTAAGTCTACTACTAATTCTTCAAGTCTCAAAGGACCTAAAAATTAAACTAATAATTACCCATTACTTTAGTATTATAGTAGAAAGGATCCATATTTACCACCTTATGATCCATATTGTTTCCATGAAAACCATAATAAGGTGTTTCGATATGAGGTCCTTCAAATTTTGGTCTTGCATCTCCTTATATTGTTGAGTGAACTCCCCAATCTTGAAATCATAACTCATATTTCCTCAAAAATAGCCTCAAAATTTTTATTGAAAATACAATGGTTATTAAATTTAATATAATTTTTGTTAAGTCAACCCATCATCTTAGCTAAGATACCTAAATAATTAAAAATTCCCCTGATTATTATAACAATCCTTCTCTTTATTACATATTAATACATGATTTAATTACATAAAATTACACTTAATACAACCCAAAATATTGAGAAGTCTAGGGTCTTTATTAATTATGTAAATTTCATTACTACTTTAAACATGAATTACAACATCTTTATTGAAAACTTCTTTAACATGCTTAGGCCTAAAACTGCATTGGATAACCTATGGAAATACATAAGAAAGGGGTGATCCAAAAATCCCAATAATGGAATATACATGGAATAACATGAATATAATAATAAATGTTAGAAAATTAATATCAATGAGTTATAAAGGAACATGAATAATAAGTCATGATATAGCATGATAATCATAACATGGGAAATATAGCAACAACTTAAAACACTACATCATAAACATAGGTCAAGGATAAACCACCAAAACATCATGGTGGAAAAATTCCCATAAATTAATCAGGTACACACCTATCCTAACATGACCTATCATGATACTAAACATTATCCAATGCATTAGAGTGTTATATAATTTAGGTTACACCCGTCACTTACATTTCATTCTCATGCTTAAGTGTGCCACATAGATCTTAAGACATGGATTAATTCATCATCATAATTTATTCCATGATTAAGGAGTGTATAATAAATACATGTAAGTCCCCAATAAAAATTTATGTGTTCATAAAATTTAACACCCTTGATAGGAAATGGGTATGGCATTCACTACACAATTGGTTTGGCATGGAAAATCATGGTGAAAATTCGACAGCATAACAACATCACTTAAAAATTCATAAAATGGGTTGATGAGAGAGAAATCTGTTTCCAATAATTTTTACATTAAGTGAAAATTAATAGATACATGTAAGTACATGTCCACACATTTATAATTAGAAAGATAATTCATATTATAATAAATAAACTTGAATAAAAAGATAAAGGAAATGATGCTTACATAATTTCGACATGGTAATGGGTGTACATGGGAGGGATTAATGTGAGATAAATGGGTATATAGTCATTTATACATAATAAGGGAAGTATTTTTGAGGTTCTAAAATATACCCTATAATTAGTAACTGAAAATAAAATGGGCATAACAAGATAAAGAAACTTGGATAAAGATGAGGAAGGAAAGAACCCTTACTTGAATGTGTGGCTCTAAAAGATTGAAAAGGGGATTCTTGAGAGCATGAGGTGCCTTGGGAGGATTATAGAGAGGGGAGGGTAGAGTAATGACGTTCTTCATGGATTTTTATTGAAGAGAAGTGGGATCTCGGGTGGGTTTATATAGGAAATGAGAGATGAATTCTTTAATATTTCACAAACTTAGGTTTTGGACTCTATAAAAAAAATTCAAAACCACAAACCTTACCATGGTTTTCGCCCATGTTTTTTTCAAAATTGGGGAGTTTTTTATTATTTTATTAGGTAAAGGTTAGAAAATATTAAAATATTACCCTTTCTTATGTGGAGGTGAGTCACTCTTTTAAAGAAATGAATTTAAAATCGTAAAATATATTATATATTTTGGAGGATTCATAAAGGAATTATAAAATTAATAAAATAAAATTATAATCACATTATTTTAAGGTTAAAATATATATTTTTCCAATTATACCCATTATAGTATTTATTAAATCATTTTTTGGTCATTATGATATCATCAAACACACCATATTTTTATACAGTATTTAATTTTTACCCGAAAATTCCACTATCTCAGAAAATTATGAAAAAATAACCATTGGATAATTTAGACATTATAATTCCAAAAATAATATTTATTTTCAATAAATATTTTTCTAAATATTTGAATTTTTACTTTTAAAATTATATTCAATGTTTATTGAAAAAAAATGTTGGCTTTTTGACAATAATAATTTTTGAACCCTTCTAAAAAGTACATTTCACTTCATAAAAATTATATAACCATTGATAATTAATAAACGTTATTTAATGATAAAAAAATTATTTAAATAATATTTATTTTAAAAATATATTAATTCATCAAAATAAACTGCTTAATTGAATTTGAATATTACCCAAAAATACAATTTGGGTTTAATTGAATCAAAATCAAAATCTTTTATAAAGTAACAATAAAAATGAAAATAAATTTATTATTCTATACTATATACATATTAATATTATTAATTTTTTGATATGTATCCCTTTATTACATCGGTGTATTCCCTAAGAGTAAGGTGTGTGACAGTGAGACTTTCATGGGGTCGTTCGGAAAACATGGCTTAGGTTGTGATCTCGATGAGCGTGAACTTCTCCCATTAATGTTTTCTCTAATGATTAAGTTGTTGGATATCATATTGGTATTTACCAAGATCAAAGACCATATATTCTATATCCCTCTAAATATATGATAAATGGGCTTCATAGGCCTCGATTCTACTGGTTGAGGCCAACACTTTATTTTTCTAAGTCAATTGGATTGGTTAAAATCCCTATATTTACATTAATCATGTTATCACAATTAAATGGATTTATTTAAAATGGTAATATTATTAATGGTATTTTAAATACAAATATATAAATAAGTAATTGAATGTTTCTTCTATAAACATATTACATAATAATCCATTTATTTAATCGTAATGGGAAACTTCATTTATAACAGTTCGGGTTGTTACAATCTTCCCCCTTAAGAAATTTCACCCTCGAAATTTTCATTTTACCCCCTTAAATTAGATGATGGTAATTATACCTCATTGCTTCCTCCAGTACCCAGATTTCTTCTTCAAACATGTAGTTTATCCAAGGCACTTTGACAAGGTGTGTTGTCTTATTTTGTATAACATCATGTCTATAATCTAAGATCTTTACTGGATACTCCATATTGAAAAGATCATCTCATATGGTACCACCTATGGATTGAGTACATGTGAGGGGTTAGGTATGCACTTCCTCAAAAGTGATACATGGAATACATCATGAACTCAAGATAGGTTAGGTGGGAGTGTAAGTCAATAAGCCACCACTCAGATGTTATCAAGGATCTCAAAGGGGACAATGTATCTTGGACTAAGCTTTCCCTTATTCCCAAATCTCATCACTTTATTCCATGGATATATGCATAGGAATACCATGTCTCCAACATCAAACTTTAGGTCTCATCGATGATTTTTAGAATATCTATTTTTCTAACTCTAAGCATCTTTGATGTGTTGCTGAATGGTTTTAAACTTTTCCACCATTTCCTTTACCATTTTAGGACCTAGTAGTTTTTATTCCCCAACTTCATCCTGGAATGCAGGTGTCCTACACCTCTTCCCATAAAGGGCTTCACAGGGAACCATTTGGATTCTTGAGTGGAAACTGTTGTTGTAAGAGAACTTAATCAAAGGAATATGTTAATCTCATCCTCATTTGAAGTCAATTGAGCATGCTCTCAACATGTCCTCAATTTTCTAGATAGTTTTCTCTGATTGTCCATCAATTTGGAGGTGAATCTTGGATATCAATTGGATACAATCAATAGTGGTACTCCATATAGCCTGACCACTTCCCTAATGCATATCCTTGAAACTAGGTCCAATGATAATTCCTATCGTATTGTAATGAAGTGTTAAATCTTTGTAAGATGATCCACCACAACCCATATAGCATTATTCCCTCTTAATATGTTTGAAAGATCAGTGAAAATGTCCATGGTGATATTTTCCCATTTCCATGTATGTATGGGTAATGGTTTCATCATCCCCTTTGATTTTTTCCTTTTTGGTTTCACTTTCTAACATACAAGACATCTTGATATATATTTTGCAAGCTCCTTCTTCATATTGTCCCACCAATAGTGTTATCAGAGATCTTGATACATTTTTTTCATCCTGAGTATATGGATAAGGTTGATCTATGTGCATTATCCAACATCTCCTTCTTTAACGTAGTATTTGATGGTATGCATAGTCATGACCCAAATCCCATAACAACTTCATTATTAACATTGAAATTTGAGGATTTACCTTTCCTTATAGCTTCCAATTTCTTCTGAATTCTCACATCATCTCTTTGACCATCCTTTAACCTCTTCAAAAAAGATGGTTGATCAATCATTTTTGAGAGGATTGATAGTGTTTTTCCTTTATGATTCCCATGTCCATATTTTCTAAATCAATGAAGATATGATCCTTATCAGTTCTCATCAATGAAAGATTTTTTGGATCCATTCTACTTAGAGTATATTCCACTTTATTCAATTTCCCAGGATGGTAGTGAATTGACTAGTCATAGTCTTTGATAAGATCTATCCATCTTCATTGGTGCATGTTCATATCTTTTATATGAATATATACTTGTGAATTTTGTAATCCGTATATATTTTACACTTCTCCCCAAAGAGATAATTCCGCTAAATTTTTAAATCAAAAATCACATCAACCAACTCTAGATCATGTATTGGTTAGTTGTATTCAAGAACTTTAAACTACATTGAAGAATATTCAATTATTTTGTCATTTTTCATCAACACACAGCCCAAGCCCTTCTTGGAAGCATCGCTGAATACCATGAAAAGATCTCCACTTGTATGTAGCTTGAGCACTGGTGTAGTGATAAGTGTTATTTTCAACTCCTTGAATCTTTCTTTGTATTCGTCATTCCAAGAAAACTAAACTCTCTTCCATGTTATTTTGGGTAGAGGGTTTAACAATCGTGATAAATTTTTCATGAATCAATGATAATACCCAGCTAACCTAAGGAAACTATGAATATCTTTCATAAATATTGGCCTCATCGATCTTTCAATTTCTTCTATTTTCAAAGGTTCTATAGATATCTCATTGCTTGTGATGATACACCCCAATAAATATACTTCCATCAACCATAACTCACATTTTTTGTACATAGAATAAATATTTTCCTTTCACAAGGTATTTATCATATTACTCAAATTCTCCTCATTCTCCTCCTTAATTTTGGAGTATATTATAGAATCGTCTATAAATACTATCAAAAACTCGAGTTAATCTCTAAAGACTCTATTCCTCAGGTCTATGAAGATTGATGGAGTATTAGTGAGTCTGAATTGAATTACAATGAATTCATTGTGCCCATACCTTTTACAAAAAGGAGTCTTGGGGATATCCTCCTTCTTCACCCTAACTTAGTAATATCCCAACCGTAGATCCACATTGGAGAAGTATTGTGATCCGCATAACTGATCAAACAATTCATCCATCCATCGAAGAGGATACATGTTCTTTAATGTGATCTTGTTGAGCTCGTGATAATCAATGCAAAGGTGTATTCATCCATCCTTCTTATTAACGAAGAGGAATGGTGTACCCAATAGTGAAGCACTTGGGAGTATGAAACCATTGTTTAGATTCTCCTGTGGTTATTTCTTCATCTCCTCAAGTCCACAACAACCATTCTATACAGAGTCTTGGATAATGGTAACTCCCTAGGTATAATCTCGATCAAAAATTCAATATCTCAACTAGGAGGAATACCAAGAAATTCCTTAGGACACACAATAGTGTATTCCCTTACAATGGGCATGTCTTCAAGGATGATTATTTCCTTAGACACAATCATTTGATCTAGATACTATTTTTCATAGGTAAATAATATCCATACTTGAGATGATGGTGCTAAAGAATATTCATCCTCCTCTTTAATTTTTACAGAATTGGGGGTCAATTTATAATATAGAGAGTGATTTCCTTATTGCAATAATTTATATTGGCTCTATATAGAGAAATCCAATCCATGCCCATAATTGCATCAAATTCCACAAAAGGTAGTATGACATGGTTCTTTGGGATTTTCAGCCCACAAATTATGATAGATGAGGAGTTATATACTTGATATGTATTAATTTCCCCATTTTTCATCTTCACTAATAACTCCACTTCCATGATATTTATAGTGTTTGAATAGTTATACTAAACTTTCATGATATGAAAGAATCTGTGAAACCAAAATCAAAATGTACGTTTACTATTCTTGAATGAATAACTATTATACCTATCACTACGTCATTTTCAGGATCTACATCAACAATTGTGAGGTCAAAATATATCCCTTGCCACCTTGGAGGTTATTGTTTGTCTCCAAAAACCCTTTTCGTAGTGCATTAGTTTAAAAAATTCTCTTGTTCCTTAAATTTGTAGTAATGAACAATAAGATGAGAATTGACTGAAGTGTTCCTTTCCTCCATCACAGTTGTGGGTTTTTTCTACCGATAATCGCTGGCTAGGTTCCCTTCCTTCCCACACCTAAATCAGGTGCTCATCTCCATCAGTAAATTTCAAGGGTGATTCTTTTCACACCTTTGGAAAGTAGGATGTTGAAATTTCTTGGCACTATTATATATCTCTATCAGACTGCCATAATTGATCTCCGATTTCTACTTCATATCCCCATGATACCCTTGAGATTCTTTGATCTCCATTTCTACTTTGAGGAAACATAAAACAATTTCCTCATAACAATCATCCAACCAACAGCCCGAAGGCCTTCAAATATTTTATATTATTTAAATCAAGACCCCCATTTTAAGGGAATAAGAGGGAAAACCCAAATAGACATCATCGACTTAGGACAAATCACAACCTGAAGGTTTAGCGATACAACCCAAACTGAAAACATAGAGTCACCCCTCCCCAGCAATTGATCGTGAAAAGGACCTCCACCAGTACAGAGCAGAATGGAAAGCAAGTGTCATGTGTCATAACACAGGCTTGGTCCGATGGCAAAATCCATACCCTCTCAGCATCCAAATCCATAAAGCTCTACAACGATGAACAACAAGCTCTAGAACCTCCTATGGGGCCTGATCCATGTGGTCGATTCCGAAAGCATCACCATACCAACAGACCTCATAAAACCAATTCACTATTCCGAGAAAACAAAAACCAAAAATACCTCTAACAAACAATCATCATGGACCAACCTCATTGACCTCCACCCCAACACTACAGCCACAAAATCTTGGAAGGCAATCCAAAGAACACGAGTTCAAGCCAACGTCACTTAGGACTGGATGAACCAACCCCGCACCTAAGGACCACCACCAATGAGGGAAATTGGGTCTTCCTAAAACAGAAATGCCTCTTTGGGCATGGATCTGCTCCAATCAAAACCTCAGATACACCAACATTAGGTTCTAGTACAAGCCTCACGATGATAAGAATAGAAAGACTAGCGACTTCGGACCAGGACAACCAAAACCAGATCCAAGAACAAAATCACAATTGTCTCCAAATTAAACGCTTGTAAAAACTCACAGAAACTGAGATTGAATTCCTCCCCCTATAAAGAACTGAGATCAAGCCTTGAGCCGCACTGAACATAGCTAAAATCAATCCCGGATCCAGTAGAGAAACCATCCCACTCCATCACTTGTCCGCCGGAAAAGCTGAGCAACCCAAACCAAGAACAAGGCCACCCCAAGCCTGGATGTCGTCGGAAGAGTATAAACTGGGACGACCACTAGAATACTGATGGAACGACATCACATTACACGCTAATCCAATTGTAGTACTTCCTCTTGGAAGTGGCATCGCTGCACAAGCAACGCCGCCAATGCTGCGACGACTTCATCGGAAAACGTCCCGTGCCGAGCCGACCGCTGGACCTCCACCGAGAAGTGCCTCCACCACATGAGCAGTGGCGCCAACGCTGAGATGAAACCTCATCCACCATGAGTAGAACTCTGTAACACCCCAAGCTTCCATGGTACGCTCCTCTTTGAATAATAGAGCAGCGTGTGTTGTACGCAACCTCGAGTTCTAACACACCGCGACCAATAAAAGCAGCAGTTATGAATAGTAATAACCACTTTTTGAAATTATATATATTTTAAATTTCAAAATGGACTTCATTTTTGGATTCGTAATATCGAAATTAGCCTATGTTGAATTTTTGGTATTTTTCTGAGAACTTCCAATTTTTTATGAATAGTGAAAAATACTTAAAAACAACTTTTTTAATCAAAATAATTTATAGTGATAACTTATACTATTGAGTGGTTTTAAATTATAATTATAATATATTTTTACTATTTTATCCAATGGTGGTCAATATAATTAATTTAACATTGAAATTGGACATAAACAATTGTCAATCTTTTGATATATATTGTTTCTTAAAAACACGCTATTTGTTGTGACAGCGGGAATTAATTATAAAATTAATTAATGAAACTTATATGTTTGTAATTTTTTAAAATAGACATCATTTTTGAATTTGTAATATCAATTATAGCTTAGGGTGAAATTTTGGCATTGTTCTGAAAAACTTCAATCTTTGATGAATAGTGAAACCACTAAGTGGTAGTTAAATAACTGATTTTTTTCATTTAAATGAAATATTACCAATTATGTGATTTGATTTTCAAAAATCTGACATACGTGGTTGTCATTAAGAATTAAAATGTGGGTCAATGGGATTAAAATAATTTTTGGTGAATAGTAACTTTTAAGTTTAATTAATCGCGATTAAAGGTAATTAGTGAAATTTACGGTAAAAATGGTATTATAAAAATATGAAATGACCTTTACACTTGTCCTACCTCTATTGGATGAGTCATGGCCAACCAATAAAATACATGGGTCAACTTGGGTACCCCATGGATCCACTTTGGTAGGAAAATGACATAAATAACTTTTATTTAAAGTTAAAATAAAAATGTCACAAACATAAGTTGTTTTACTAAAACAATTTTTAAATGGGGTTATACAAGTCATAATTTTTACTATAAATATTTACTAGAAATCTAAAAATATTTCCTACATCATGATAATTTTTTTATAATTTTTAGACATTAAATAAATTAAATTATTTATGACACCATGATGATGCCTCGATTACCTCATTAATTAACGATTTAAATAAAATGAAAAGATAATGTAAAATCCAAGGCTTAAACTTGTCAAAAACCTATTGTATGAGTAGATTTAGAACCCTTATCACCTTATCCTATAATTATATAAGTGTGGGACCTTTAAAATCCGAAACTCATTATATAATAAAGTAACATTTCATTACTTTCCAAAAGTGCCCCTCCTCTCCACTTATAAAAGGCCACCACCACTACCACCTTACTCACACTTTAAAAGCATTTTGTCTTGGCCAAAATCTGCCCAAATACTATCCAAACTCCCCTCCCTTACTCCTAGAAGCCTCACTTTGGGCATAATTCTTCCCAAGTAATCCTTTGGATCAAATCAAAAGAGTTACCCAATTTTAAGGTAATGTCTTCTCTTATGTTATTTTGTTTTATTTTTCTTATCCAACCCCCTAAACTCTTTTTATTCATTTATTTTGTAACAAAACCAGTATCCTAAATATACTAGGATGTTTTTATGAGAATTATTAGAGCTACACTTACACACACCTACATCTAATGGTTAAATAACATACTGTTTCTATGGATGGAGAATTTCTGCCTCACGAAACGATGATTGTTCAACACTCATATAACACCTTCAAAGGTGGAAATTAAGATGTCACTATATTTATATATGATATATAATATGTTTATGTTTTAATTAAGGTTCTGTATTTTTCATTTATGGCATACCTTTCTTGTTTCCATTATGGGTAAACGCGATATTTTCATTTTAGGAAGTGCGGACTACCGCCCCTTCAAAGTGATTTGAATCGTTAATACCATATGTGGGATGTATAAAGGATGGACTAAATGATATTATATATGATATTATACTGGAATTATAATATACCTTTATATCATTATGATTTCATTAAATACGAAATATAAATTAAAGTAGCGTTCATGCGTACATACGGCTTACCGTCTCCATGAACGGTGCATTTCATTTCTTACCTCTAAAAGTTATGGAATATTATAAATGCATGTATATAATAGATATATATGAGATATATGATATCTATATCATGAATATAATTCTGGATATAATGGATATTTTACCACATGAACAACTTGTAATTATGAGAAGTCTATTTTTGACTCAAGTACCAAAGATCCACAAAACGACCGTTATTAACTTAAATAATTACATAATGTTAATAACATGGTAATAAGTGATATAAAAAGAATAATAAACTTGAAAAGGGTTCTTAAGAAATTATAAATTAACTCTAGTTTATTATTCATGAGGTTAAAGAACGGTCGAGTCAAGACAGGATGCAAGGTAAGGGAACTTCTTAACCCAATTTCCATTCTTTGGGTTAATCTCCTACTTTCAAATTACGTCATGATATTATTATGTTATATCTTGTATTTGTACTTTATTTATGTGTAATTATAGTGAATACACATAATAGATCTATTTTATTTAAAAAATTATCTTTGTAAGGGGCTTCGTCTCAATCTCCTTTCATTGAGGCATATTTGGTTTTATACACAACTTTCTTTTATACGGTGTATAAACCCCTTTGACTTTTACATTTAATAAAAAGGAATATTTTTATATGAAGCGTTTACTAAACAACAAAAGGGAATGTTTTTGTCGTACGTATGTGGTGACAATGACTTCTTCGCTGCCGTGACCATTATTTGAGTTTCAGCTTCCTCTACAAGCCATACCTTTTTTTTAAAAGATAAATAAATACCATGTTTTACTTTTCTTTTATTTTGGTATTGAAAATGGTTTTGAAAGTGTTTTTATTATATCAATGTGTTGTATTGATATCTTGTGATTGAAATGCGTAAATGTTATGTTTCCTTTATGCATGTTTTATGTGATACGATTATGTTATGGTTTATGATATGTTTAAACCTGTTCATATGAGGAATGCATTGGACTTAATAAGTGACGGGTGGAGCCCGCTATAGCTCCTCGATGCATCGGCAGGTCTCATGAGACAAACTAGTGTCTTGGCATGAGGCCTTGACAAAATCTTATTTGTGGTCTTGGCACGAGGCCTTGGCTACGTGGTTATGATAGTCTGGCATTATGCATTCCATCATTATGAAAGTGGTTATTGATATTGCATGTGATTATTCGACCAATAGAATATCCATGTGAAGAAGTAAATGGCATTATCTCATTTTACTTTTGCCATATTATTTTGAAGTTCAAGTTTAAAAGGCTTTTGTTTTAGTTATACATTGTCTTAAATGTTTATGCTTATTGATGAAAGCTTCTGCTATATTGTTATCCTTACTGAGCATCTGAGCTCACCCCTTTCAATGTTTTAATTTTTCCAGGATGTGATGAAGTATTATAGGAATGACCTGTACAGATAGTCTGAAGGGGATATGAGTGTGGAAAATGCAGACTATATTATTGTAGTTTTTCACTTTGTGATGTAATGTAACATTTATGAATGTATCTAGTGTTTCCAAGGCTACTAAACTAATCGGTCTTTAGAGACTTGATCTTTTGTGATCATGCCAATGTTATGAAGTAATGCACCGACTTCGGGTAACTGGGGTCGAGGCGTTACAGTTGGTATCAGAGGCAATTTAGTACTAAACTTGGAAGCTATATTTAGATAAACTCTTATTAGAGCACAGAGCCCAATGATAGACTTTGAGGATTAGTATAGAAGAACTTCCTAGAATTTTGGTATTATAGATATTTTTTGAGTTTTCCGAGCAATACATCTCTGTCTGGATACAAGCAGGTAGAGGCGGCTCTTCCATAGATGTACCTAGGGGTAAAACCCGAAAACACCGCTTTGAGCTAGACTCGAACGGGAACTGGTGCACGAAAATGGGCCTTGCTGCACTCTTGGTTACGACACTCCTGGGGGATATGCTTAGGATAATTATCATTTTATTTACAAACCACTATGAAGGGTTATGAGTATATACTTCCTCAAAGAAAACTTTTTTTTGATTATGGATTATATCCATAAATAGTTCAATTTTTGTTAAGTATTTTACAAGTATGGAATTATGTATTTTGATTCGTAAACTAATCTAGTTTGTGCCATTATTTAGAAATGGCGCCTAGTGGAAGGAATGGGAACTATATCAATGCACGCACTCCATGTAGGGATTTTCCTCCTGCTCAAGATAATTATTGTGGAGTTGGAGATACAACTAGTACTGATCAACTTATTACCATACTGGGACAACTCACTCAGGTTATGAATAATAACCTTAATTGTATGAAGCACCCTGATCCGCAACGTGGAGGATCAATGTTAGACCGCTTCATAAGGGAACAACCACCAACATTTAATGGGGGTACAAATCCATTAGTAGCTGAGCAATGGATAAACTCCTTAGAGAAAATATTCCACGCCTTGGGGAGTAGCGAAAGGGAGAAGGGTGTCATGGCATTCTACCGCTTCACTGGAGATGCCGATCAATGGTGGTCATTGATTCAAAATACAAAGGAAGATGAAGAAGTATCAAGTATGGAATGGAGTGAGTTCAAAGGTATTTTCTTAGAAAAATACTTTCCACATGACCATCGAGCAGATATGAAAAGGCAATTTCTGAGTCTGAGACAAAAGGAGGATGAGAATGTCGCAAAGTATGAGGCTAACTTTACAAGGTTAGTGAGGCATACAATAGATTATATACGTAACCCAAGAAGTAAGATTGATCGTTTCTTTGATGGGTTAAAACCATTTCTCCGTCGAGCTTTAGTATCACAATCCTTCTCATCGTACGAAGATATTGTCTCGTGTGCTATCAAGACAGAAAAGGAATTCTCTAAGTCTTGTGACAACAAAGTAAAGCAAGAGAAGAAGAGAACGGTGGAACAAGAGACGGATAAAGGGAAAAAGGGAAAGAAGGATTTTCCATTATGTGATAATTTTGGGAAGAATCACCCCGGTGCTTTCCTAAAAGGAATGGGAGTTTGTTATAAATGTGGAGAAAAAGGTCACCAGGCTCGTGATTGTAAGGGAAAGAAAGAGGCTATCAATGTTGAATGCTACAATTGTAGGGAAATGGGGCATTATGCAAATGAATGTCCTAAGCGTCAGGGAAACATACCTCAGAAAAGGCCAAGGGATCAAGGACAATCTTATGCTGTTACTACAGTTGAAGTGGAATAATTAATGTATTGGTGCTTTTGGAAACAAGGATTATATTCTGGTTATAAGAATAATGTGATATATATAAGGATTGTACTACAGTACTTGTTTTTTCATTAAGGTTTTAATATGATGAAGGTAATAATATTTTAAGTATGTGACAATAAGAGAAACTTTACTTTGTTTGGGGAATCTGATGTTACAATTGATTTTGGAATTTAGAGACCTTTTAGAAAAAGTCTGGACAGAGGTATTTTGGATAACTATATAGGTCGAAATGGATTAAGTTGAACCTTGGATAGTATTGTTTAAGGTTAAAACATTTATGAAGATTATTTTTGGAATATTATAATACTATAGTTTTAGGAAAAGGACAACCTGCAGGGTGGGGTATAACCCGTCGCGTCGGACAAAGCTGCAGGAATCGAACCCACAACCATAGTGCAACAGGCCTTTATTACCTACCACTAGCCTACAAGAAGTCCCTGGTTATTACAAAATAGTTTTACTAATCTAAATGGTATGTGTTAATATTTGGAACCTTATACAATTAGGATAAATAGAATATTTTGGAGTTCTATTACCTTTTAGAGTGAAAGATGGGTTTGTGGTAAAAATTTATTAAAGAATGAAAGTCTACATGACAAGTATATATATTCCCTTACGTTCTTAGTAAATCTCCTAAATAAATTCCTCAACTTTATAAAAGGTAACTTAAAACAAAAACGTTGCCAGTTAACTTTTCCAACTGGGGATTCAATGACCGTTTAACCAATCACAAGTTTGTGATTTTCTTATGGTTAACTTTCTCCTAATCCAGTTTTCTACAACTCTCTATCAGACCTTGATGGTTTTTTTTTCTTCCATATCCATATTTTCATAGAATCCTATTATGGGCTATCTCGGGTGACCTTTGTACTTATCTTTCTTTCTTTTAAAGTTATATTTTTATTAACCTTATTTCTGATGTGGGTTTTCCACAAAGGTATTTTCTATTTTCAACCTTTTATTTTCAATGAAAAATTTCAAATTGTGAGGACGCAATTTATTGAAGGAGGGGAGGATGTAACACCCCAAGCTTCCATGGTACGATCCTCTTTGAATAATAGAGCAGCGTGTGTTGTACGCAACCTCGAGTTCTAACACACCGCGACCAATAAAAGTAGCAGTTATGAATAGTAATAACCACTTTTTGAAATTATATATATTTTACATTTCAAAATGGACTTCATTTTTGGATTCGTAATATCGAAATTAGCCAATGTTGAATTTTTGGTATTTTTCTGAGAACTTCCAATTTTTTATGAATAGTGAAAAATACTTAAAAACAACTTTTTTAATCAAAATAATTTATAGTGATAACTTATACTATTGAGTGGTTTTAAATTATAATTAGAATATATTTTTAATATTTTATCCAATGGTGGTCATTAGAATTAATTTTACATTGAAATTGGACATAAACAATTGTCAATCTTTTGATATATATTGTTTCTTAAAAACACGCTATTTGTTGTGACAGCGGGAATTAATTATAAAATTAATTAATGCAACTTATATGTTTGGAATTTTTTAAAATAGACATTATTTTTGAATTTTTAATATCAATTATAGCTTAGGGTGAAATTTTGGCATTGTTCTGAAAAACTTCAATTTTTTGATGAATAGTGAAACCACTAAGTGGTAGTTAAATAACTGATTTTTTTCATTTAAATGAAATATTACCACTTCTGTGATTTGATTTTCAAAAATCCGACATACGTGGTTGTCATTAGGAAGTAAAATGTGGGTCAATGGGATTAAAATAATTTTTGGTGAATAGTAACTTTTATGTTTAATTAATCGCGATTAAAGATAATTAGTGAAATTTAAGGTAAAAATGGTATTATAAAAATATGAAATGACCTTTACACTTGTCCTACCTCTATTGGATGAGTCATGTCCGACAAAGACAATACATGGGTCAACTTGGGGACCCCATGGAGCACCTTTGGTAGGAAAATGACATAAATAACTTTTATTTAAAGTTAAAATAAAAATGTCACAAACATAAGTTGTTTTACTAAAACAATTTTTAAATGGGGTTATACAAGTCCTATTTTTGACTATAAATATTAATTAGAAAGATAAAAAGATTTCCTACATCATGATAATTTTTTTATAATTTTTAGACATTAAATAAATTAAATTATTTATGACACCATGATGATGTCGTGATTACCTCATTAATTAACGATTTAAATAAAATGAAACGATAATGTAAAATCCAAGTCTTACACTTGTAAAAAACCTATTGGATGAGTATATTTTGAACCCTTATCACCTTATCCTAGAATTATATAAGTGTGGGACCTTTAAAATCCGAAACTCATTATATAATAAAGTAACATTTCATTACTTTCCAAAAGTGCCCCTCCTCTCCACTTATAAAAGGCCCCCACCACTACCACCTTACTCACACTTTCAAAGCCTTTTTTCTCGGCCAACCTCTGCCCAAATACTCTCCCAACTTCCCTAACTTACTCCTAGAAGCCTCACTTTGGGAATAATTCTTCCCAAGGAAGCCTTTGGCTCAAATCAAAAGAGTTACCCAATTTTAAGGTAATGTCTTCTCTTATGTTATTTTGTTTTATTTTGCTTATCCAACCCCCTAAAATCTTTTTATTAATTTATTTTGTAACAACATAAGTATAATAAATATACTAGGATGTTGTTATGAGAAGTATTCGAGCTACACTTACACACACCTATATCTAATGGTTAAAGAACATACTGTTTTTGTGGATGGCGAATTTATGCCTCACGAAACGATGGTTGTTCAACACTCATATAACACATTCAAAGGTGGCCATTAAGATGTCACTCTATTTATATATGATATATAATATGTTTATTTTTTACTTAAGGTTCTGTATTTTTCATTTATGGCATACCTTTCTTGTTTCCATTATGGGTAAACGCGATATTTTCATTTTAGGAAGTGCAGACAATCGCCCCCTCAAAGTGATTTGAATCGTTAATGCCATATGTGGGATGTATAAAGGATGGAGTAAATGATATTATATATGATATTATACTGGAATTATAATATACCTTTATATAATTATGATTTCATTAAATACGAAATAGAAATGAAAGTAGCGTTCATGCGTACGTACGGCTTACCATCTTCATGAACGGTGCATTTCATTTCTTACCTCTAAACATTATGGAATATTATAAATGCATGTATATACTAGATATATATGATATATATGATATCTATATCATGAATATAATTCTAGATATAATAGATATTTCACCACATGAACAACTTGTAATTATGAGAAGTCTATTTTTGACTCAAGTACCAAAGATCGACAGAACGACCGTTATTAACTTAAATAATTACATAATGTTCATAACATGGTAATAAGTGATATAAAAAGAATAATAAACTTGAAAAAGGTTCTTAATCAATTATAAATTAACTCTAGTTTATTATTCAGGAGGTTAAAGAACGGTCGATTCAAGACACGACGCAAGGTAAGGGAACTTCTTAACCCAATTTCCATTCTTTGGGTTAATCACCTACATTCAAATTACGTCATGATATTATTATGTCCTATATTGTATTTGTACTTTATATATGTGTAATTATAGTGAATACACATAATAGATCTATTCTATTTAAAAAATGATCTTTGTAAGGGACTTCATCTCAATCTCCTTTCATTGAGGCATATTTGGTTTTATACACAACTTTCTTTTATACGGTGTATAAACCCCTTTGACTTTTACGTTTATTCAAAAGGAATATTTTTATACGAAGCATTTACTAAACGACAAAAGGGAATGTTTTTGTCGTACGTATGTGGTGACAACGACTTCTCCGCCGCCGTGACCATTATTTGAGTTTCGGCTTCCTCTACAAGTCATACCTTTTTTTTAAGAAAAATAAATACCATGTTTTACTTTTATTTTATTTTGGTAATGAAAATGGTTTTGAAAGTGTTTTTATTATATCAATGTGTTGTATTTATATCTTGTGATTGAAATTTGGAAATGTTATGTTTCCTTTATGCATGTTTTATGTGATACGATTATGTTATGGTTTATGATATGTTTAAACCTGTTCATATGAGGAATTCATTGGACTTAATAAGTGACGGGTGGAGCCCGCTATAGCTCCTCGATGCATCGGCAGGTCTCATGAGACAAACTAGTGTCTTGGCACGAGGCCTTGATAAAATCTTATTTGTGTTCTTGGCACGAGGCCTTGGCTACGTGGTTATTATAGTCTAGCATTATGCATTCCATCATTATGAAAGTGGTTATTGATATTGCATGTGATTATTCGACCAGTAGAATATCCATGTGAAGAAGTAAATGGCATTATCACATTTTACTTTTTCCATATTATGTTGAAGTTCAAGTTTAAAAGGCTTTTTTTTTAGTTATACATTACCTTAAATGTTTATGCTTATTGATGAAAGCTTCTGCTATATTTTTATCCTTACTGAGAATCTGAGCTCACCCCTTTCAATGTTTTAATTTTTCCAGGATGTGATGAAGTATTATAGGAATGACCTGCAGGGATAGTCTGAAGGGGATATGAGTGTGGAAAATGGAGACTATGTTATTGTATTTTTTCACTTTGTGATGTAATGTAACATTTATGAATGTATCTAGTGTTTCCAAGGATACTAAACTAATCGGTCTTTCGAGACTTGATCTTTTGTGATCATGCCAATGTTACGAAGTAATGCACCGAATCCGGGTAACTGGGGTCGGGGAGTTACAAACTCGGCTCAAAGGGGGAAGGAGGAAAAAAATGAAAAAAAACCCTAGGTGATGCGAGGGAGAGGGAACAATGCCACTCTGAGGCCCTCATTCCAAATCTTCCAATTTAATCTATCCTCCTCATAACAATCAAAGCCATGGACCTTCAGGGGTTTCCATAGGCTAGGTCTTAGACCACTAAAGAAGAATTCAAAATTTCACTTGGGGGTAACGACAAATCTAGAGGCATATCATGAAAGCCTTGTGAATTTTTCCACTTCCACCCTGATAGATTCATCGTCTTTTTTTCTTGAGGGCAAGGAAATTACTATACATTTTAAGTTGGAGGGTTTGGGGAAAATACTTATTGAAAAGAATTTTGAAAAAATCCTTCCATACCATTATCTCAATCTCTTCCTCAGACTTTGTATTTTTTTTATCAATGTCCACCATTGATCAGTTTCACCCTCCATATGATAAACAGCTAAAATAACCATCTCTTGTTTAGAGAATTTAAGGATAGATAAAATCTTCTCAATGGATTTGATCCATTGGAAATTAAGAGATCGAATTATCCATTGAAATTAGGAGGCCTTTGTCACATAACTATCTTGATTGCAGCTTGTTCTATTTTAGGGGGATTTGGATGCTCGTTCTGATCTAGGTTCCTATTCAAAACCTGAGTCAGTTGAGAGAGTATCATCATGAAGTTCATGATTCCTGCTCCCATCGGGTTGGGCATCTCATTGGGGTAGTCATCACATTTCCCTTCTTGATGATTGTTTACCTGATTCCTCATATTTCTAGCCATTGGCTACAATAAATGGAAAATTAGGTATGATTATTTTTAAACTATTAAACACATAAAGGATAATCCAATGAAATTAAATGGATAACAAATAAATTACATGTATTTACTTAACTTATGAATTTTTAGGATTCAATCTAGGTTATCCATGATCTATTTCATAACATATATTCTTATGGGTTTTTTGTTCCTTTAATAATGGTTTATACTAAGATTATGAATTTACCAAATCATATCCCCAAGGAGTGTCAAACCAGGTGTGTGTTAAGGCATGTTTTCATGTACCAGGTTACCTCAAGTCAGTCTCAATACACTGTGTCAGATTTTTACCCCTAGGTACATCTATGATAGAACCACATCCACTTTTAGTATCCATACAGGGATTTATTTTCTTGATAAACCACTTACTCTATACTCATAAAACATTTAGGGATGTATGCCTATACTTAGTATTATCTCTAATTCTCTTTCTAGAGTATTCTAATCCTAATCCCAAAAATAACTAAAATTTTTCTTTGATACCAACTATAACAACCATTATCTATTACACATTAATACAAGATTTAATTATATAAAATTTCACTTAATAAAACTCAAAATATCAATAATTCAAGTGTCAATTAGAATTAATTACATTTAATTACAACTTTAAACATGAATTAAAACATCTTTATCGAAAACTTGTTTAACATGCTTGATCCTAAAACTACATTGGATAACCATGGGACATACATAAGGGGTGATCCATAAAGTACAATAAGGTAATAAACATGGAATAACATGAAGATAATAATACATGTTAGAAAATTCATATCAATGAGGAATAAAGGAACATGAATAATAAGGCATTATATAGCATGATAATCATAACATAGGAAATGTGCCAACAACTTAAGACATTGTATCATAAACATAGGTCAAGGATAAACCACCAAGAATTCATGGTGGAAAAAATTCCCCTAAAGTAATCAGGTACACCCCTATCCTAACTTGATTTATCTTGATACTAAATATTACCCAATGCATTGGAGCACTATAAAATTCTAGGCACACCCATCACTTTCATTTCATTCTCATGCTTAAGTGTTCCACACAGATCATAAAACATGGATTCATTCATTATCATAATTTATTACATGATAAAGGAGTGTTGAATGCATACATATAAGTCCTCAATAAAATGGTATTTGTGAATAAAAGTGAACACACTTTATTGGAAATGGGTATGACATTCACTACACAATTGGTTTGGCATGGAAAATCATGGTCAAAATTTAGTAGTATAATAGAGTCACTAAAAAATTCATAAAATGGGTTGATGAGAGTGAAATGGGTTTATCATAATTTTTACATGAATTGAATAATAATAAGAACATTTAAGGACATGTACACACATTTATAATTAGAAAAGTAAGTCATAAAATAATAAATAAGCTTCAGTAAAAAGAGAAAGGAAATGATCCTTACAAAATCACATCATGGTAACAGGTGTACATGGGAGGGATTAATGAGAGAGAAAGTGTTATATAATTATTTATACATAATAAGGGAAGTATGGGGGAGGTTAAAAAACATACCCCATCATTAATAACTAAAAATAAAAGGGGGATAACAAGATAAATAATCTTGGATAAAGATGAGAAAGGAAAGAACTCTTACTTGAATGTGTGGCTCCAAAAGCTTAAAAAGGGGCTTCTTTAGAGCTTGGGGTGCCTTGGGATTATTCTAGAGTGGGAATTCCATAGTAATAATTTTATCCAAGGACTTTTAGTGAAGATAAGTTGGATATTAGGTGGGTTTATATAGTAAATGAGAGGGTAATTCTTTAATATTTCACAAACTTAGGTTTTAGACTCTATATAATAAAATTTTTAAAACTGAAAACCTTCCCATGGTTTTTACCAATTTTTTTTGAAAAAGTGGGTAGTTTTTTACCATTTATATTCATAAAAGGACCGAACATATTAAAATACCACCCTTTCTTATGTGGAGGTGAGTCACTCTTTTAAAGAAGTAAATTTAAAATCATAAAATGTATTATTTATTTTGGAGGATTCATAATGGAATTATAAAATTAATAAAAAAATTATAATAAAATCATTTTAAGATTAAAACATATATTTGAATGAGTATACCCATTATATTATTTATTACATCATTTTTTATTCATTATGATGTCATAAAACACACCGTATATTTATAAGGTATTTAATTTTTACTCAAAAATTCCCCTATCTCAAAAAAGTATGAAAAATTAATCATTATATAATTTAGACATTATGATTACAAAAATAATATTTCTGTTATCTAAATATTTTTATTTTCACTTTTAAAATAATATTTGATATTTATTGAAAAAAATGATGGTCTTTTGACAATAATAGTTTTGGACCCTTATAAAAATTACATTTCACTTCATAAAAATTATATGACCATTTATAATTGATAAACCTTATTTAATGATGAAATTTTATTAAAATAATATTTATTTCAAACATCTGTTAATTCATCAAAATAAATCCCTTAATTGAATTTGAATATTACCTGAAAATACAATTTGTATTTAATTGAATCAAAATAAAAATAATTTATAAAGTAACAATAAAAAGGAAAATAAATTAATTATTCTATACAATATAAATATTCATATTATTATGGTCTTGATACATATCCCTTTATTACACCATCATACTCCCTGAGAGTAATGTGTGTGACGGTGATACTTTCATGAAGTTGTTCTGCGAATATGGTTTGGGTCGTGATCTCAATGAGCTTGAACTTCTCCCATAAATGGTTTATCTAATGCTTAAGTTATTGGATCTCAACTTATTATTGGTCAAGGGAAAATAACAGAGAAGTTATCTCCCTATGAAGGTCTGATAAATTGGTTTTATAGGGCACAATTCTACTGGTTGAGGCCATCACTTCTTTTGTCTGAGTCAATTGGATTTGTTAAAAGCCCTATATTTATACTAATCATGTGATCACTATTCAATGGATATATTAACAATGGTAATATTCTTAATGGTATTTTAAATCCAAATTTATAAACAAGGAAGTGCATGTGTTTTCTATAACCATATTACATAATAATATATTTAATTAAATCACAAAGAGAAAATTCATTTATAATAGTTTGAATCGTTACAATTATGACCCAAACTGTCAATTTAACTATGGTTTGTCTTAATTTAGATAATGGAAAGAATAATGACTTAATATTAACTTGAGTGATTTTTTAATTAATCATAAATTTTATTATTTTATCTTTTCCATGTTTTATTAATATTAAGTGGATTTTACATAAGTGATTAACCATGTAATGATAAAACATAGATGAAAAATAATTTTATTTTATTTACATATTTTTATATTGAAATTTTTTTTTATGTGATAGTAGTATTTTATCCATATAATAAACCATGAATAGAAAAAAATGAGATCAATAAATAAATGTCACAATCATGATCTTATCTAATGGTTGATTTATTGAGAAGACAATTAATAAAACTATGACCCTGGGGTAAAACTCCTTGTGTTGGTATTGTATGAGTGGCATTATTCCACCTATCTTCCTATGTATCACTTGATTTGGTTTCTTCTTGGTTCTATCATAAACCTCCTCCACTTCGGATCCACCTTGAACCGACTCTATGCACCTTTAGATAATCATTTTATTACATATATTTTATAAATCACACATAGGTGAGGGGAACTAAAGGATTAATTACAGGAAATTACATAAAACAACAATGGACACATTGGTCCAACATAATAAAAAAGGGAGGTATGACACACAAACTATCGTATTTAATTTAATAATAAATAATTAAAAACTCATGAAATAAAATTAAATTAAATTAAACAAACACATACATTAGGTTTGGTCAAAGCTCGTGATAATTTATACACATGCAATGACTATGTATTTAAAACATCTAGCTAGCATTCATTTCAATTTTTTCTTCAATAAGATAAAATGAACATTAATTAATCCGATTAATTGTATAATTAATAAATTCATTCATTCTATCTTATTCCTTATAATTATTCTAAAGATTCCCATAATCTGTGATTTTAAATAAAATTATTTATTTTATTTTATTTAACATTTAATAATATTGTATCTAACCTTGTACTTGGAAGCAACTCGATGAGTACCTATCTAAACTACTCAATATGGTCCTTGTTGTGTACAATACACTCACATGAAAAAATATATACAAGGAATGCGTCGTAATTTCATGGTGTGTACTATCAAATTAATGACACATGAAATTTATGCTTCTTGAATGATTTAATGTGTGTTAATTCTTTAGTATGTAAAGATTAACCCCATGTTTTCAACCATGAAAATACATGGACTACACAACATTTAGGCAATATACATGATGTGTAGTCTGAAAAAACCATATGACACTCTAGTTGATGAACAAGTGGTGAATTTAATGTGTATGGTGCATATTCATTGCATAAAGACCTAGAGTCCATGTGAGTTTCCTAATGTAATGAATAAGGATATAGGATATGTGTCAAAGGTGTACACACTGTGTAACCCTTTACTATCTTACCAGGGTTCTTTTCACCTATGGATGGGTTCTTTAGATGGAATCTTTATTAATTATTATCTGATCTTATTTATATAGGAGTGAAATTAAAAGGAGGAGGAAAACATCTCAATGGTCAGATAAAGAACTAACAAAACTTGAAATGAAATTTAACTTCAAAATTTATATTGATAAAAAATCAAATAAATAGTTATAAATTTGAATGTGGTTGTTCTAATACCACTTGATGGTACCGGATGCAGTGGGAGAGCCTATTGGTACAACGGACAATTCATCATTTTTTGGATTCAATGGATCATTTTTAATGTACAAGATATGAATGTCATGACCAATGAAATTTTTTTTAAAGAATATATATAAATATAATGTCATAACCAAGAGTAGATATTTCCACATAAATTTTATAATTGATTTAAGCATTAGAATAAATGTTACCTCAATCTTGAGATCTTTCTTCATTGATGATGTTTATCATTATAACCTGGTCAATATAGCATTATTGTGTTTCAAGGATCCAAAGTAGATCCCATTTATCATTTATCCACATGTACAACTTCGATCTCTAAACAATTCTGATGAATCACTGAGTGCTAGCATGATCGATTGATCATCTTGCACTATTTGTCTTTGATCACTTCGTGTTCCTTCAGGCTTGAAGTAACCTCTCTTGTTCTTCTCATTCATGATGAGATGATAGGAGGAGGAAGATATTGAGAGTTATCCATTATACACAATAATTAACCTTCTCTAGAATTCAATAGTGGTTCATTTATAGACCTACGGTTAGGGTTTAATATTTAATTAATTTCATAATCACGCTTAATAATTTATTAAACCCATATAAGACCCAATGCCATGTAATAAAATAATATTACTATTATATTCTCATGGTGTGTTCTAACTAGAGCAATGATAAAAATTATTTTACCATCATGTAAATTAATATTTATCGCCAGACCTAATCTTAGTATGATCATCATCCTTGACATTTATTGAATACCAGAATAAATATTGTTATTAAATATTTTTTTATTCAATAAATAAATAGATATTCTATTCATAGACTGGTGAATAAATATTTATTTAATATTCACATAACTAAATAAATTATTTATTTATTAAATAAAAAATTATTTATTATGATGTTAATTATAATAGAAAAAATCAATAATATTCATTCATGTAATTAGACAATTACCTTTTGAATAAATATTTATTTAATATTTGATATCATTTAATAAATATTGAATAGATGTTAACTCTCATCCTGTAGAATAATATTTATTCCAATTGTTAAATATAAATAATATTCAACTAAGGTCAAAGGAAAAACTCTGTGTGTGACCCTCTAAGCTTCTTCCTCTATCTAATTAGGCGGGATTTCCTAAAGTCTAAGAAAACTATCTAGAAATGGTTCAAGTCAACCAAAGGGGAAGAAAATATGTCGAAATGAAAAATCTACATACAAACACTCACTATGTAACATAATACATTTTTCATGATATCTCATAAATCAGTTTGCATACTTGTTCCATCAACCTTGTTACTTGACATATATTTCTTTGATTATCTAGAATGAACATATCTACATAACTATGGCCATGAAATTTATTTCGATGGTTCCATTCCAATCTAATGATAGAGATATCAACTTCTATAAATATGCAAGTAACAAATCCTTCCTTGAATTATTCATTAATAACATATCATTCATGAGGCACCCAATATACCCAACTTCACCGTGATTATACATTTTCATGGTTTATGGAAATATATCAAAGTGTGTGAGTCATGACATGCATTAATAATAATATTAAAGTATAAGTATCATTACAGGATATCTCTATTTTTCATCTATATATTCATGCATCTTATATGAATTTTATCTAAATGTTTATTCATTAAATATGATATTCATGCCTAATATTACTGTTTTTTATATTCTTGTGACAAGAATGACATGTGGAATAGTAGAGAAGAAAGAATGGTAATTAAAGAACATAAAGGAACTTTGCACTGAGCTATAAAGTGTCTTAGCATGAAAATGGAAATATGATGAAGATTAAATTGAATATTGGAGTCAATAAAATCAATTTAATATTATAATAATATCTTCCATGATTTAGGATATCTACAGGATGTTTTTGAGGCTCAAAACTAAAGAACTAGAGAGAAACTAAGGTTCTAGCGCTGGAAATACATGTTTCACACCATTCCTTATGTACATGACATGTAAAATATACAAGGCTTGTAAAATTTATATGATGTGAAGTGAAGAAAATATTTAGGAGTTTAACTCCACACATTAGACCTTGTGTAAATATTACACAACATGAAAACGTCATACAAACCCAAAAAAATGGTGATTTTGACATTTCTTTCAACGAGAGTTATATATTTTGACCCAAATGAACATTAAACGTAATATTTTACCTAAGGTAATTTGATTATTACTTCATGGATTATATATATGGGTTCCAACCAATTGATGAAGGGTTGGAGGTATAGGGGTTCGACCACTGAGAGGTTGTCTCCAAGGTTCTTGCCCATATTTCATTCTTCATATATAGGTTTTTCTTTCTATTTTTTTCTATTTTTATGTAACATTTTATGATTTATAGTTTAATTAAATTATTTCCTCTTAATTATCCTTTTCTTATTATATATTCTAGGGTTTTGGGTTTATTTTTCATTAGAGGTCACCTGGAGATGATTGGATAAACCCGTAGGGGATAGCAAAATCGGTCAAAATAGGTAAATACAAAATTATTATATTTATTTATTCACTTTTTTAGTGATTAAATTCAATTGGTATTATGTTTAGAACCATTATAATCATATATGTTATTAAATCAGGGAAAATTTGTGTTTGATAGAATAAGGAACCCAACATGATAAAATTAATTAATTCATAACCAATGAATTTGAATATTCTTCTACTTTTTCAATATGTTCCTAATGGATCTTGGTATTTTAATTCATCTAGACATGAAGAATTAGGGTTCTAGGATATATTGATAGGGGTTGGGAATTTCTTATATTGATAAAATTTATTAATTATACAACGAATGAGTATTATTGTTTTGAATGTGCAGATAAGATTTATTTTTAGCAAAACTACCCATGGAAGTCAGTTTCCCAATCTTCTTCATTTTACTATTTTTCAGTATATATTTTAATTATTTAATTACGATCACTAATTTAGTTTTAATATAATAAAATTGAAAATATAGGGTTCTAACCTTTGTTTGAAAGTCTTCTTCTCTCTTCCTTTCTCACTATGGGATTTACCTTGTGCTTCCACTATGTTATACCTTTATAGTTAGTGTAGTTCATGATAATATAAATTTATAATTCATGTACATAATACATAATGTGAAACATTTATTTCTAGTACCATAACCATAGTTTCAATCTAGTTCATAATTTTTGAGCCTCTAGAACATCCCGTAGAAATACTACATCATGTAACATATTTTTCTAATAACGAAATTGATCTGTTTGACTCCAATATTCAATCTTAGCTATCATATTTTCATTTTCATGTTGAGACATTTCACATCTCATTACATTATTCCTTTATGTTACTTAATTTCCATTATTTATTCTCAATTTTTTTCACATATCATTCTTATCACAATAATATAAAAAAATAGAGATAAGTCTCATATTCAATCAATAAATATTCAATTAAAATGCATATAATAGCACATGAAAATATAGATGAAAAATAGAGATATCATTACACATTCTCATATATAAAAATATCCAATGACGCATAAACATGTAGATTTCCAATAGGTCATTATATTCTCATATTCACCCATCTTGGAGATTACCAAGTGTGAACTTCTTAAAATGAATTCTCATCTACTTACAAGTACTCACACCTGACAGTCAACACACTATATTCCCCATAATATAATTTTATCTGACTGTAGAATAATTTTTTAGAATATCACCTTATCATTTCAAGGTTCTCATCATTATAGGGAATTACTATGGACTTTTCAATGTGATAGACACTCTAGGACATTATTCAATTAAAGTAATGCAGAACTATGATCAATATATAATAAGATATTTTAATTAATATTCACTTCATTTAATATATATATAATTTAAACTAAAAATAGTTGGTTATAGGACACCAGCTCCATCATTTTTATCACTAAATCTAGGATTTCTGGTCTGGGGCACTTCACATGCCCCAATTCCATATGTCCTAGTTTTCACAATCCATTATATATTCATTCCATATTACAATATAGATATCACATCATATCCTCATCTCATATTCCACAATCATGAAATTATTATCATCACCCCCACATAGCCCCCACTATATATCACATCTCATCTTCACATCATATAACCAATACAATAGGTTATCATGAATATGTAGTACATAATCATCATTTCCTCCTCCTACCATACATAGCCCCCACTATATATCTTCATGTTAGTACCTTGTAGGGCCTACCAGCACAACACATAATACATCCCAATCCATTTTATCTCATGTGATCAGGCATATCGTGAGCCATCACAACCCATGAAACACTTGAAAAGGAGAATAAGGGACAGGGGGTAGATATCCATTCATTCCCTTGTTAACCTGGATATTGGTAAATAAACTTGGAAACCAAAACCTTTGGTTGTTGTGGAAGTTATCTAACATGGGTGGGGTATATATAGAAATAACAAGGAAAATACATCATATGTATATATCCTCCTGCAAGCCTAACCCTAAGAGGTTATATTAAAATAGAATTGTCATGCCATTTTTTCCACCATACCATCACTGACACATATTACCATCACAACCAATCATTAAACCACCATATCAATCTCACTTCCCATTAAAACTACCACAAAAATCATTCACAATTCCCAATTTAACCACATTATTTATTTGTTTCTAGATTTATCATTTAACCAACCATGTTATATTCATTAGGTTATTCAATCCCATATTTAATGAAAAACCATTCTTAAACATAACCCAAATTAATTTTAGTCATCATCCATTATTTAAAGTGTTTAACATTTCATTTATATCCCATGATTCATTTAATTTTATCCCACTCTCTTTTACTTGTTCCCTTACCATCCATATATTATAAACTATCTGGTATCTAGAAAGAAACCATGCATTAAAACATAAGACAACATCCCTACATCTATCACAATGCTATCACATTTCAATATAACCAGACCCACTACTATTTCCACATCAACAATTATATTACCCTATGTTAACCATTTAATCTATCACTGCACTCTCTACTCAAACTATACCAACATCCCCAAAACCCATCCCAAACTATCCACAACAAATCTCATAAACATTATAATACAAATTCAATGATGCGGTTCAGTGATCACACCCAATTTTAGTAAGAAAACACATTCATATATTTCTTTTAACATGTTCTCATATTTATTTAATTTCTCTTTCATGAACATTGAAAAATAAATATTTTACATCACACAACAAATTTATTACCATCTTTAGATGATTATCCCTTTTAAAGAAGGTGGTTTCAATATCATATTCATAGTAACAACACACAATATTATAAGACACAATAATCTTTAGAAACTATATATTTTAGGAATAAATCACATGTTTGATATCATGGAAACTAATAAACACCATAAAAATATGTTTTCCTATTATTTTTATTTAATCCCGATTCAGAATATTTTTTAATCTAATCCTTAATATCCACCCAATTAAAGGATGGTCATGTTGATAACATATTATATACTAAAATAAAGAGAGATGTCAAATACCCTAAATAAATTAAAGCATCAAAATTCACTATGTAAGGACAAGGTGTAGAAGAGATGATATCCAAACCAAAATCACACAACCCTAGAACACAATGATCACTATTAGAATCACTTTTCTCAAAATCACCCAAACCAACCACTAATGTTTCCATGAAATTGTATTGGTAAGGAATATAGAAGAAACTAAGATGATGAGAGGGGTAAATCACCATGAATCACTAAAAATAAACCTCTATGATTCAAGGATAAAATATAGAAAAAAATAAACTAAAATATCTCCTAAAAACACTTTGGAATCACCCTTGGGTTAGGGTTATCAAAGGTGAAGGAGTGAGATCCAAAGGAGTTCCTAGATTTATACCAATTAAAGAAAAGCATGAGACCAAAATGTAAGGGAAAAGTACATATTTCAATAGTTTCAAACCAAACCCCCTCTAAAAATTGTACCTCAAATCCCCTATTTAAATATTTATCAAGCATTAGATTCAATAAAACCAAGGAAGAACCATGGAACAATGATCATATCCAAGATACAACATCTTGATTTCTAAAATTACAACACATCCCTCAAACTAGACCATGGTGCATCATGATCACCATGGAATAGTGATACACAATATGGAAAAACCACCAAAATCATCAATCTCAAACTCCATACCATAGCATTGAGAACCACTCCACAAACCTTGATCTTTACTCTTATTATAATAAACCTAAAATAAGGCCATGGTGAGACCAAATGACCATGGTTCAAGGACCCAAAAAATATTATATCCCTAATATCAACTTATATAACACCAAAACACTATTTGAAGGAACCACGCTATAAACCCTAACATACATAGTCCAACAAAAACCAACATGTTTAAAAACTAACCCTCATAAGGGAGGAATCAGCTGGAAAATCCATTAAAGTGTTTACAACTAAAAATAATAAAAGGAGGGGAAAGTTCTATAGAAATGGGCTTAAAATTACTAAAATATCACATTTTAATAGAAATGGATGGGTATAATATATGGTCATCAAAACTATTTAAAGGTCATACAAACCTACAAGTAGTTTTTCTAAAAATGAAAAATTTCCTTACATGATCCCTCCAACCAGGAATATCAACCATGGAAAAATTTACATAATTTCACTTTTTTTCAAAACTCCAAGAAAATAAATAAAAAAAATAATAGACATGAAATGTTTATTCTGTTGACATTATAAGTGTCACAATTATCCTAACCATACCACTTTTTGTTCCCAAATTAATTTCAAGTCCTTTGATTAATAAATAGGTGAGTCTATTTCCCCCTTATATTAGATTCTTGATCTCAAATATCATGGTAATTATTACCGTACTAACATAAAATATAAAGAAAATAAATATTTTTTTCATGAAACACTTTATTCAGGATATCAATAAATCAAACAAGTTGTTCTACTAAAGAGGTATCATTATCTAATTCCAAGTCTTTATAATCAAGAATAAGATAGGGATCAGGGTGATATTTCATCATTTAGGAACTGTGAAAAAACATTATGAATTGATATCATCTAAGGATGAAATTAAAGTAGATATATAAACTTTCTTATCATTTCCATAATTTTAAAATCCTCTAACATACCTTTTCATTAGTTTACCTTACTACCCCAATAGTATATGACATGTTCAAGGTGAAACATTCAAATACACCAGATTTCCCATTGAAAACTCCAATGGTATTTAATGATGATCAACATATGATTTATTGAATCTCTAAGTTGTTGGAAATCATTTATGGATCAACTGATATATATCTATTGACTCATGCACAATGATCAATCCCACCAAAGTTGATTCACTAATTTCAACCAATCATAAAGGGACCCATATTGGTCGACCATATAAAGCTTTAGAAGGATACATATTTATTAATGATTTATAACTATTATTATATGAAAAAATTAACTAATGATGTATGGTATTCCCAAGATCCACTAAAATATAATACCCAAACATGAATTATGTCCTTTAAAATTTGAATAACTATTTCTTTGTAATCGTATGTTTGAGAGAAACAAGCTATGATATATTTCAATTTCTTTTCTATAAACTCTTAAAAACCCTCCCAAAAGTAGGAGGTAAATTATAGATCTCTATCAAATATAATAGTCGAAGTCACACTATTTTTCTTCATAATCACTTGCATATATACCTTTGTAAGATATTCTATTTTCAATTATTATTTGTTCAGAAGAAAATTATTTGATTTAGTTATCCTATCAATTACCACTTAAATGTAATTCCTTCCATAAGGGTTTGGTGGTAGTCCAATGAAAAAATCCATGGGAACATATCCCCGCTTTCAATTCAGAATAGGTAAGGGTAGAATCATATTAATAGGATTTTGATATTCTACCTTCATTTTTTCACAGTTGAAGCATTGATAAACTTAAATAGAAATATCCCCCCACATTCCATGCCACTAATACCATTGTTTCATATAATAATACATCTTTTTTACATATAAATGAATAAAACATTAAGGGTGATGAAAATGATTCATCACCACCTAACATGAAGAAAAATAGGTCATAGAATGATTCTAGAAGAGAGTAATTCCATAAAAATAAAGAGTCCACTCACTATTGGTCTCCATATTATTAACTATTCTTATAATACACTATCATTTAAGATCTGAATATTTTTCTTGATGAAACAATCAAGGATATAAGGGTTAATTTTCACATTTAATATTAACATAAAATCATTCTTTTATTTCAACTTTAAGTGAAATTCAACAAAATATCATTTTTTTCTATTCATCACTAGATTCCTCTATTTCCTAAAATGGAAACTTCCTGATGATATAATAAAAAATAAATTTACATTCCTTAGGAGTATAGATGAGGTCAAAATAAAATTTATAAATATATTACACCCATAACCTCTATATTATGTTTGATTCTCTCTATGAAAATATATATCTTAGACCCTTATAATAGATATAAAATATATATTCCTTATTAAATAAAAACATTCTCCAACACTTTAATTTATGCATAATCATTATTAATTTGAAATCATGGTTTGGGTGATTTTTATTATATTGATGTAACTGGAAAAAATCATACATAAACACATGATTCTTTTTGAATAAGGATATAACCCAAAATCATAGATGATGCATCATAATAGAAAACATATCCTTATCTTGTTTAAGTATAATCAAAATATGATTCAATTTATATCTTTATTTTAACTCATCAAAATATTCACGTCTTTCAAGACCTTATATGAATTTCACCCCCTTTCAGTTTTGGGAGGTCAATGGAAAACCCAACATAGATAAATATTTCATGAACTACTGATAATATCTCACCAACCCCAAGAAAAATAAATTATTTATAGTCCCAAAAATCATAAAAACATCAAAAATTTAGGGCTAATTTTAATTATTTTTTTCGAAACTACATATCCTAAGAACTCCACTTTGTAAATCAATAAATGGAACATGGATATCTTAGCATACAATAGATGATCCCAAAGAATTCTAAATATAATACTCAAGTGATTCTAATTATCCTTTTTCTTACTTTGAATAAAGTAGAATATCAGAAAAAATACTATAAAAGAACAGTTGAGATGTAAAAGGAAAATATGGTTTATTAGATCCATAGAGAGTGGAATATAATTTTTAAAACCAAATAGAATCATGAAATATTTAAAACAACCCTTCCTAATTCAAAAATAAGTCTTGGGAATATCAAATTCCTTAACCATCAGTTGATGTTCCCTAAAACTTAAGACTAATATTAAAGAATCACCTCACCCCCCCCCCCTCATTAAATTGATCAAAATGGTCATTTATACAGGGTAATTGATACCTATTATTTATAGTTACCTGATTGATCTTGAAATAGTAAACACAAAGGTACAAACTCCTATAAATTTTATTTACTAAGAATGTAGAAGCTTCCCAAGGTGACACACTAGTATGAATCAATCCTTTGTCCTCAAGATCATTTAGATGAATCTTTAACTCCTTCAATTTCACAATATCCATTTGATAATAAGGTAAGTATATATAACTCGTCCCTTGAATAAAATTATTAAAAAACTACTTTATACTCTAGTGTAAATCCATAAAAATCATTAGGGAATACTTCAAAAAAGTACCTCACTATAGGTGAAAGTTTTAACCCTAAATCTCCTTGAGTAGATTATATAAGGAGATATACCAATTGAAATGATAATTTTATAAATTTAGGAATAAAAGGACCATTTTATCTGATCTTGAATCTCATTCTCTATGAAATAATTGAGAATTATCTTTATATGAAACAAAGGTCACCCTTTAGAGATAAAAATAAATAGGATGCTTGAATCCAATCATCTAATTAATTCCCAAGGTGAGATCAAATATATCATTTTCAAGAATAATAAAATTTTAAACTGTATCAACTTCTAAGATCATAATAATACATAAAGCACATTTTAATCCCTTCTTCTTATAATTCCCAAGATGAGTAGAAATTTATAAGAAATGTGGAATAAGTTCATATAATATATTTAATAAATTTATAACTTAGTAGAGATAAATTAGTGATAGATTATTATATCAAATAATGAATCATTAAAATATTATGTAATAATAATAGTATCATTATTGTTGACCAGTCCTATTTCAAACTCAAAGGACACCTTCTCCACTACAAATAATCACCTAGATTTAAGAAATATCTGATATTTTATGTTGAATCAAGACTAAATCTATATATGACTCTTACCATGAGAAAAATAACCCCAACCTCTAAATTCTTGAGAATTATAACCCATTAATTTCAAAGTATCTAACTATAATTGGGATCCTTTATGAATCATAGATATATTACCACTCTTTTATTAAAGGGTTATCCTATAGAACCTCTGAAAATGTTTTATACAACTATATAAATGAAAATAATTGGTATTATATTAATGTAAAGGTATTAAATACCTATAATAACATACTAATAACATATGATGGTTCTAAATATTATAGGATAAGATTAGAAAATTGAGACGGTCATCTAACACTACCGTTGGAACCTTGTCTAAACTCTTCATACTTACTCTTTTTTCTAATAAATAACCCTCACTTATTTTAGGTGTATAAGATCCACTGCCCATTTCATATTTTCTATACCTATCTATATTCACTATTAAATACCTATATACCACTTTTAAATGTGGAGGAAAAATGAATAAGAACATATTTGATCTAATATCAGGGTAGAGTCCCATTTCAAAACATTGAGTTTTCAGAGTGACATTAATGAAAATATTTTGGGAGAATTGTATGATCTTGACCAATATAGTTTCATACTCAATAATTTTTTTATCATATTGAAGATAATAAAACTAACTTATATTTATTATATTTATAGTCTCAATAGAAAAATCTTGAGTAAATATGATTTTGATATCCTTCCATGAGATATTATCATATAGTTTTTCCAATGAAACACGCTCCCACCAATTTCAATTGGGGACTTAAACCATAAACATAGAATGTTACACCCTATAGTTATTAGGATTCTCAAGTAAATAGAATATTATTATGATATTTTTTGGTTATTACTCTACCAATAGTTTATCACATCTAAAATCATGATTATTATGCCTATTGAATTTTTGAGCTTGATATCTAGATTTAGTTAGTCCAGGATCAGCTTTTGATCACTCTGATAGTTAAGGAAAATATATTTACTAATCCTTGATCAATAGAAGGAAAAATTACAAAAAAACAATCCACATCACCCTCCAGAGGGTTTATAGGGACTATTTAAGAGAAAATTACTCTATAGTTTAATAAAAGAAACAAAACCTTATCGAGTAACAATAAATAATAATAATAATCATGTGAAATAACATAAATCAAACCATATAAAAAACAACTCTTTATCTTATAAAAGTATCATTAGATCACTTTAAACGGGTCATAAATACCCTCACAAGTCCATAAAAATCATAAGGTAAAGAGTTAAAACAAAATAAGGGTTTTCAAAACAATTCATAGTCAAGTAAGGGTGGTCTTGGGACCATGCATCTGGTCATGAAAAGATTTTGGGATTCCATAAAGTGACTTGTACAGCCCCCATGTATGGTTTGCAACTCATACACCTCAACTATGTACTATATAATTTCTCCCATTTTTCACACTAAACATATGAATTTCCCAAAAAAGTATATAAATTTAGTATAAACATTAGAAAAATTAATTTAAATAAAAAAACATAAAAATAATTGACAAAATAAATCTTAAACCAAAATATTCACGAACTACATCCCATGGTATCTCAATAATTGTTACCAAAAGTATTTTCTAAACATTTCCTTGCAATTTACCCCTTGAGATTAAATAATCCTATCAAATGTCTACCAAGTTTCATAAATAACACAATCAAACCTAGATTTGATATAATTTTTTAAGAAATAAATTTGGGTCATCCTATCTCAACCCCCAAGTCGTATTATCACAAGGCCTAAAGCATGCTCATTTTCATCATAGTATGACAAAAAGTGTCATGGGAATAGAACCAAACCATTTGGGAATAATTTCACCTTATTTAAAATAAAACTAACAATGGAATCTAATTTGGAAATCAGTATGACCAATATATATGTTGGACTAATCACACATATAACAAAACACTTTTTAAATAAGATATACCTAAGTAAGATTTGAATTAATAAAAATTTTAATAAAAATAAATAGCATCATGAATAATCATAACTATAAACATCAACTAATAGATGAAAAAATGTAAATTATTTAAATAAAATAGTTAAAATTAAATAAAAAAATAGTAACAAAAATTTATGGAAGATCGATAAGGTTGAATACATATGTTTCTAAAAAAATATATTGTCAAAATAAACCAAAAACCACCCAGTTTCATATGAAAAATGATCATCCACCACCTATCACACCCACTATAACTTGAACAAGTGAAAATCCTCCATCAACTCAAAATGGAGTTCTATATTTACCTATATCAAGAAAAATCAATTCTACAAACACATCAAACTATGTGTGCATGGTTTGGGAATAAAACCATATAGGATGCCATAAATGATTTTAAACATTACTACTAAATACCAAAACCATTATGCTAGTTTTAAAATGAGATAATCAAAGACACATCACCTTCTTAATAAAATAAAATTTTAAATCTATGATAAAGTTCTATTTTGAAAACCACCTTATATCATTTTGATAATGAAACCAATTCCTAAATCAATATAATAAACATAAAACATCCATTTTTGAAATAAAATTATTAATAATCACTAAACTCAATACTATCACAGGATACTAGGATTTAAGGGACCTAACATATCTTGGGCAAGTGGAACCACCCCACTAGTAGCGATGTGATTATACTTTCTCACCCAACTAGCTTGATCTTGATATGAATATTGAATCCCACCTAGGGTGAATAGTCAAGGAATAACCAATGGGTAATTATATCTAAGTACCCTATAATACTAACCTAGTCATGATATTTCAAATAAAATAACATAATGAGAATTTATATAAAATAACAAATCTCACTCCTCTAACCTCCCTTTATAAAAAAAATCTCATTTAACAAGAACTCACAATATTACATAAGTCTATAACCATAAAAAATTAATTATACAACTCAATATAAAATAAGGGTATAATAATACATTTCAATAATATCAACATGGGAGTTCCATAATGCCAAAGTTTTTCAAAATAGATTTTTATCATAACCAAAAAGTTTTGAAAAAAAGTAAAAATATACTTAATAACTTTAAACCACTTTGAAATTCATTTTAAAATCAAATAATAATTTATATAAAACTAAAAGTTTAATAACCCACCCAAAATAAATTTCATTTATTTGTTTAAACTACATATATCAAATGTTGAATGACATACAAGAAACATTTTCACTAACTTGACATCAAAATATATATCATATATAAATGACTCATGGATTCATTTAAAAAAAGTTAAAATTTTCAATGAATTAAAATAAAGAAAATAAATAATAGAAATAGAAAATCATAATGTATTTTTACATATATTATTGAGGTTTTAGAATCACCTACCAATACTTTGATGAAATTAGTGTAAAAAGTCTCAATACACCAAGAAGAATCGAATCAAGTCCATGAAAGGTAATTAAAAACCCATAAATCAAGAAACCCCCAATTTATTTTATCTTTAAAAGGATAACTAGTCCTTAATGGACAAAATAGGGTATGATATTAAAATAAAATGAAAAAAAATATAGATATTAGATAAATATTGACACTTTTTTCATGTGTTTTCTTTGAGAGATGGAAGAAAATCACTAATAGAGAACTGGGAGGAAGGGAGAAATTAGTTGGAATCTCCCATAGGAAGTTCCCAATTAAAAATATAAAGTTTGTAATGTTCAATAGAATATTATTAAAATGAATAAAATAACTATTTTTATTAAAATACACATCTGTAATGCACAGTAATCAAGATCATGTACGAGGCTATGAAAACCTAATTGATCTGAATTTTTTGATAGGCATGCTCTCCTTTAATGGTCTCTATAGACATACATGTCAACCATTCATTCTAGAATTTTTTTTGAAATTTCAAATTTTTTATTCCAAAATCTACGTAAATAAATAAAATAAATAATAAAAATGAAATGGGACTTCTAGTGACATCGTGGGTGTCATATATTTTCACATAGATTTAAAGATACCTATAAAGAAGGATCTTTGTATTATACTTCATAAAACTCAATAAATATATCTAGAATATTGAAAAATTATTGTCTCTAGTTATAAAAAAGACTAGAGAGACAATTACCCATTTTAGATTATTATACGTGCATATTTTACACACGTAGTGGATCTAGTGTAAAAGGGAAAATTCATCAACTAATAAAAAAACTAAGCATCGTGTCATATTTTTTTAATTTTAATACTAATTTTATACTAATTGTTAATAAAATAAAAATGAGTTTATTATATTTTAAGACCAATTATATTTTAAAATGGAATAATATTTATTTATATTAAAAATGTATTATGATTTTTAAAAACATGAAATTTTAAAAAAAATGAATTATTTTAAAGTATTATTCAATTATAACACTAATTATATTTTTTAAAATTTTATTTTATAAATAAATTATATGTTCTAATAATTTAAATAAAATTAATAAATTTTCTTCAATAGTGTGTAAAGGGTTAAATTTGTTTTAAAATAAATAAAAAAAATTATGAGTTTATTATAATGTATGAAAAAATATATTTTTTAATTAAATCATATTTTATATATTTTTTAAAAAAGTGTTTTACATATTTTAAAACAACTAAATAATAATTTATTTTTTAAAAATAGATGTGTTCTTCAAAAATTATAAAAAATTTAAATGCATAATTTTTTTTAAAGTACATGAATTTTTTTATTCCAGGTATAAAATAATTTACTTCTTTAATTTACATAGTTTTGGAATGATCCAAAAAATATTATTTCTTCTCATCACAAAAAAAATCAAATGATATAAAAAAATTATAACCATTTTGTGAACATACAAAATTATTTTTTTTAAACATAAAAATTATATAGCTATAAAAATTTTACAAAAAAACTTCACTCTAAATTTTCATAAAATAATTTTAGAGGAAGAATGACTATAAAATTCCTCCAAAAAATATAGTGAATCTTTGTAATGAAAAATTCTTGAAAAATAAATATAGTAGAAACTTTCATAGAAAACTAAAATTATAATTAAATTCAAAAAATAAAAATTACCTTTGATTTATTAATATAAAATCCAATGAAAAATATATCAAAAACCTATATCAGAAATTTCAATTAGAATAATTTCTCTTGAAGCAACAAATTAAAAGTTTTAATATATTTTATATTGTAAATTTTCAATGGAATTTTTTAGTTGGTTTGGTTTACAGAATTTTTTCAGTAAAATTTTACATTGAGTATTTATAATGTAATTTTCTCATTGGATACTTAATATTAATTTTAAAGTAAAATTTTATATTGAAATTTATTGTTGTAATTAGACACTTGAAATATTAAAAGTAATTTTTCAATAGAATTTTATAGTGCAATTTTCCTCTTGAATTTTTCCAATGGAATTATCCAGTGCATTTTTTTTAGGTCCCAACTAGATTGATGGAAAAGACAAGAGGGGTGAATTATCAATATTAAAATATTATATTAACTTAAAATATGATCTCGAATTCAGTGGATAATAACTATAAACAATTCAATCATAATCATGAGAGCAGTGAAAGTGTGAAGAGTGTAAGAAGAATAAAGTAAGAAAGAGAACACAAGGATTTTATATTAGTTCAAATACAAATGATCATATATTTATTATTCACACTCTCAACCCATGAATATGGATATCCTCTAGATTTAGTCTTTTACAATAAGGCAAATCCAAAACTATCTTTTTAAAAGGGTACAAACTAAACCAAATATTTTATAAAGGAGAAAACCTAACCCAGTCATTGCATGGGAGAAAAAAACATGGTCTTTTCCATAGAAGAAAAAATAACCCGAGACTTTATAAGGATAATCCATAAACATATATTGAACCTTTTAGTAGCCTCAAGCATAACCTCTATAATTGCACTTTGGTTAAGTGGAATACCCAATGGTACCTTTTAATAGTGGTATAATCGGTGTGTGAGACACATAACTATGACTATTACATTATAGATAATATAAAAAAATAAAGAATAAAAAAATTAAACCACTAAAAGATAGAAGGTGAATTGTTGGAATGGAAAATAATCTTCATCCCTTCAATATTGTGCAATGATATAGCTCAGGCGTTCTAGTAATTCCCCAATAAATTAGTGTAAAATAATGTTACTTCAAAAATAAAATATCAAATAATGAAATCATATATCTTTGTTTTTCTTATAGCATTATCCTTTTAATATAAAAACTCTAATAGTTATAATAACTTCACTAATCTCCATGAACTTCCACCTTTAATTATTTAATTATAATATCCCTATGGATGTAACCTAAATTCTATAAATATCTTGTAAAAAATGTAAATCAACATTTAAATCATCATAAAATAAAACATAATAATTTTTATTAAATACTCCCTAATAATAGTATTTAAATCCTTGGAATACTTCTTATAATCACTTCAAATATTTTCCTTTTAAAATACATCCATTTTAATTTGAATATAATAACCCTTAACTATCTATTATAATACACGATAGATAACCCAATTGTAAAAATCGATAGAGAAAACTATATTGGTATCTTGATATATAATATTTTCCCTAATACATAATATATTAAACATGGAAAAATTCTTATATCGCTTCTTCATTAGTTTCTTCTTCTTCATTAAAAACTCTTCCCATACATTCTGAAACATTAAATTTTGGTCAATATATAATATATTTTTCATGCTCTTATTTAATGTATAAAATATTTTCCTTAGGAAAATTATCAATACATAAGAAATTACTGAACTTTAATGAATACATAAGATTTTATACTTAGATGTATTTACATATATAATGACTTTCATATAATATGTAAGATATTTTCCTATGATAAAATCTCAATGTATAATATATTACTTATTTTAAAATGATACATGATATTTTTTATTTATAAATATTTATAAAAAATTTATATGTACGATTTACCCCTAACTTCTACATTATACATAATATTTTGTACTTACCAAATTCCATAATTTCAAATATGTAAGTATGTTTCCCAATACATAAGAACTTTTACTAAGAGAAATACTTTATCAAAAAATTTGAGAACAAAATATAAATTCCATAATAATAAATAATAATAATAATTGAAAAAAACCCATAAGAGTCAACATTAAACAATAAAGAATAATAATAAGAAATAAAAAACAATAAAAATAGATAAGAGAGTAATGTAATGATCAAAACATAATAAATAAATTATAAAGGATTCACTCAACATCCCCCCCCCTTAATAATTTCAAAACCATATCTAACATTTATCACCTTTTTTATATGATCAAAAAACATCAGAAATATATCATAAAAAATAAACTAACAACTAATAGTGAACAATCAAGAGAAAACTAATAATAATATCCCTATATATAAAATAATTAATCACGTTAAATAATAACTGAAGAGTAAGGTAGTCATGCTTAATGAAAATATATTATAATCATCATGTTCAATAGATAATTGAATATCTCCCCTAAATATATGCATAACAAAAAGATAATTCAATGATTAAATAAATAAGCAAATAAAAAAATCACCCTTAATATAAACTTCCACTTCCCAAAAATATTAAATAGTGAATACTCACATTTCTAACTCCTATTGTATAAAACAAATTACAATGATTCATGGAACTGGTTAATAGCATTCAATGAATTATAAAATTTATGAAATAAATTAAAAAAATAACCAATATTGAATCTCATTCGAGAAACCAAAATAAAAAAATAGTAAATACATGCTCACTAGACAGAATTAAAAAGTCACATAATAAATCATATTTCAACATACTAAAATATAATACAAGAAAAGGGTATGTATCTTGACTGTGTCAAACTTTCTTACCTAGTAATATAGTCCATCTTAATTCTAATTAGATTCAAAACAGACCATTTAGGGACCTGTTCTATAAAAGGGTTAGATAGTTTAATATTTAATAATCATTTGCATAATGACCAAATAATATTCACTTAAAATAGTTGACATAATAAATAACTTCACTTTTATCATTAAAAATGTGGTTCCAATAAATATTTGGTATTGTCCCATTATAACCAAAACAATTCCTATTATTCCTTATTATAGTAATATTTTCCAATATTATAAGTTCATCTAGAGTTTTTATACTATTAGTAAACTTTGAAAGTGATTCCTTAAAAATTTCAACTTTAGATTTAATCTTACCATTCTCCCTTTGAAAAAATTCTCAATCATCACATATTTTCTTGTTATTTCTTTAAGTGGTATTTTTCAAATAATCATTATCCTAATTTAGCTTAAACATGTAACCACTTGAAATTCTAGACCTTGTATGATTGATGTTATGTTTGATAACATACTTTAAATTCCACATCTAATGTAAACAAACCAAAAAATATTAATATAACATTATTAATAAATCTATAATTAATACTAAGATAGAAAACCATTAAAATTTATTTCCTTTATATGGAAAATAAATAAGATTTAATATTGAAAAAAGTTATTTTCAATAAAAGTAAATTTATTTATATCTTTTATTTTATTTCAAAAGATAAATTTACAAATTTTATAATTTAAATTTTATAAAATAAAATTAATTTTTGAATTTCTCACATCAAAATTTTCAAATTATAAATGTTTGAGTTTTTTATGAAGAGGTTGATTTTTAGTCAAAAAATATGGTTTTGCGGAAATTATAATTTTTATGATTTTATCATTATGTAAGGATATATTATAATATTAAAAAACCTTTTATGAAATAATAATATTTATTTAAATAATAAAATTATTCAATTTAAAATATTCTTTGAACTTGAAAAACCTATGTCCAACAATTGTATAACTAAATTAAAATGTTACTTTAATAAAAACTATTTTTTGATATTTTATTCTAATTGAGTGTTTTGAAGGTGAAATTTAGTTTTTCCTTACTTTTAATGCTTCATAAAAAAATTATAATGAATCAATTTATTCTATGAAAATTAGTAACCATGATAATTTAACCTTATACATAATTTATAACCTTAAAAACATGTTTTTTTCTAGAAACTGCTTTTAGACAATTGTGTGCGTTTATTTTTAAATTAACTTTTTACACCTTTAAAAATTTTCTATGATAAAATGATTTTAATTTTAAAATAATAATTTTAAAATTAGGTAATAATTTCAATTTTAATTTTTATCATTATAATTAACTACTATGGTTACAAATTAGTTACCTTGGTAAAAATAGAAGACAAAAAGTCTTTTACTAAGGGGGAAATGCCAAAACATGTTTAAAAAATGTTTAAAAATGGATAGTTGCAGTGTGTATCAACAAAAACTTATCCCATTTTCTCATTTTTATCATTTTTATTCCCTTGAACCTTTAATAGTGAAATAACATTATTGAAATTAAAGGGGTATTCCCAAAACTACCCTTCTCTTCACTTATAAAGGAGTAAAATCCCCACCACTTCAAGAATAACCTTACCTTAAAATTTCTCATTTAAAATATGAAAATTGTATCCTTATATGACCCTATCCCACTTCCATAATTTTTTTTCACCTTTAGTTTTCTTATTTCCTTCTTTTATAAGGAGTTTTCTAAGATAAAACTCAAGCTTCCAACGTGAGTATTGCCTTCACTTACTCTTTTCTTTTACTTTAATCCTTTATAAATAATATATAACCTTATTAATATAAATAAATTAGTATAATTAGTATAATTATATTTCATAATATTAATTTATAAAAAAATAATTAATTTCCATCCACTAAGAGAGACCAAAACGTGCATATGTGTGGTCTACCACCTCCACGACGCAATGTGGTTCATTTTTAATCACAGCCTCTCAAGGATGGTATCAATTATTAATTTAATTAATAAATATTTTTTATATATTAAAAATTAAATTATGAAAACATCATTTTTTATATACCATCATTCCATTTATTCATTGAGAAATGAAATCATTAATTTTGCATACATGCGGACTACCACCTCCACAAATGATCAATATCATTTTTCATCACCACCCAACATTTATGGTTCCAAGGTTGGATTTAATTATGATATATTATTTTTATTAAAATTTTAATCTCTTTTATATGTCACGTTATCATTATCGAGATACATCTTTGTACTCATTAAATCATTATAACACATTGTCATTTGGTTCGATTTAACCACCTATGTAAACGATATTATAATGATTATGTAATAAATGATTATGGGATATAATATAATGGTAATCTCATGAAATAATAGCATATTATTATTTTTTAATTATTTTTGAAAGTTTTTGTTAATTTTTAAAATATTTATTAATATATCACCATTCAATCATTAAAAACATCAAAACATAATTCATCATGATTTTTACTTTCATAAGTTGTATTCATATATTTCACCAAATGAAAATGTGACTTGAGTAATTATTAAAAAAAATAATTATTATATATTTAAATATTTTTAAAATATGAACTTGAAACCACTTATTCATAATTGATCTTGTCTTTATGATGTTATTAATAAATAAACATCTGAAAGTTCTAACACCTGATAATGAAAATAAACTATTATTAGTTAATATATTTATAATATATGGTTATAAAATAATTATAAAAAAGTTATCATATTTATATTATGGTTTTTAGATAATTTAATAAGATATATATATATATTCATTATATAGGAGTTTAGAGCACGGTCGTTTAAGAGAGAATACGATGTAAGGGTTTTTCATCTCAAATTATTATTTTTGAGACATGTATGGTATTATGAACCTACTTTTATATGGTTTATATACTTCCCATTTGACATATCATGTCGTGTATTATATTTTAATAATATTATTTTAAGTTCAATTAAAATCCCTCTCATTCATGGGTTTTGATTAAAATGACAATCAAGTCACATGGGTTCTTTGCCTCAAACTTTCAATCCTTGAAACATGTTTATATTGTAAACCATGTTTATTTTGTATAGTGTATCATTCTCATTGTATTTAATGGTATTTACTATATAATTCATGTTACATTATTCAAGTGGTTATTAATTTAGTTGTTTCTCCAATGGTAATAATTTTTGGAAACTTATCTTTCTTTTATTGAGTTATGATAGTTATCTTGAACTTATTTCATGTAATTTGGGTACATTATGACCTGTGATTATATCATGTGGTATTCTCTCTTTTTTAGGATATACCTTCTTATCACATAAACCCTTTGAAAAATATTTCTCACTTCTTAGGTTATTTTATTTTTCAGTTATCTACCTTTTTTCATTGGAAGACTTATTATTATTTCAGTATTAGAATACTTGTATACTAATTGATATATAAGTAATGAGCATCACATTTTACATAATTTAGATTGTATTATGTTCACTTGGAAATAATTTTATCCCTTTTTTTGACATGGGGATGAGTATTGGAATTTTTTATGTTGTTATTCCAATATGGATGGTTATTGGAAAAGTGGATTATGTATTGTTTATTAATTTTCTCATATGATGAATGCATTAGACTTAATTATTAATGGTTGGGTTGGATTATAGATAGCCTCTCAATGCATCGGTAGGTATCATAATACTAACTAGATTGGTTTTTTTGGTGTATGCCTACCAAAAAAAATATATTTTCTTGATAGTAAGATCGCGATTATTATGATCATGATGTATTGGCTTATGGTATAGAATTAAATATCCATCATTATAAATTTCTTTGTTAAGGAGACAGTTATTATTACCTATGTAGTGCTGGAGTTACCACAGCAGGTACTATAGTAGCATGGGCACTGTAGCAGTATTGTTCACTGAAGGGCCCTTTGGGCCAAAAAATGGGATTTCAAGCCTTGTATTTATGCCACTTGGCCTTGGACCTTCGGGTTATGTAATGGGTATCCCTATACCTAGACAAAAATAGGTCTTTGATTTAAAAATAAAATGAGGCATCGGCCCCATCCTTTTAAAAAAATAGATTAAGGAGTTTCTTATATAGTGGAAAAAAAATTAATTATTTGAGAAATAAATATGCTTATTTAGTTAATAATTTATCATAACTCTATGAATACCTAAAACTAAAATTTATTGGGAATGTATGTAATGAAATATTTTCTTTAATCAATGTAATTATGAGATACTCATGTCCAAGAATCACCATTTGGTATCAAATCTAGTATTTAAAGTATATGTTTTTTAGCACCGGATCTGGGAGTGCGAGTCTAGGGAATCACAGTTGGTATCAGAGAATGGTTTAGATAACTTTGGAGATTATAATATTTTTTAATTATAAATTAAGGGTTTTTAAGTTAGGTTTTATCATAATTTCAAAGTTATATATTACCCTTGGGGATATTACATAATTTAACATTTTGTTAATGATGCACTTTCTATTTGGGGATTAGGATAAGAGAACTTTCATGAAACCCCTATGGATAAGTATAAGTAAGAATTATAATAACAAGATAACATCAAAACGTTTTGTTAAAGTAGATATTGTATGGTTCTCCTAGAAATTTCAACCCTTTATGAATACAAAAAATGGATGTAGGCTCTAGTGTAGATGTAGCTAGGGGTAATAACCCCAAAAAGGTTAGATTGGTAATTAACTTGATCATCACCCATTACACAACAAATCATCCTAACTACATGCCTAGTTTTTCATTGTTGAGGTATATGATTTAGTTGATTCTCATTCTCTTTATAAACAATTATTATGGATTTAAATATTTTTTGGTTAGATAACCTAATAAGAAAGTGATTTGGATAACATATTTTTGAAATGTTGAGGGTATATATTAATTGATATGTGCTTTCCTATATAAGGGATAAGTTGGATTTTAGGTGCATATATTGCAATGATTTTTTTACTTATAATATTATAAGAAAGTTTTTTTTGATTTTGGATATCTATTTTGAGGATTGGGTGAATAAATATGAGATAAACAAACTCAAAGTAACCTATGTTGAACCAAGAATGATAAAGATTAAACTGAGGGTTATATAGGTTGAACTGATTCTGATGCAAGTTGATTCATAATAACTATAAGCTAATATTATGGTGTTATAAAGTGAGACATATTGAGTATTAATTTTCATATGGTTATTTAAAATAATTATCTTATAATGATCGTTACTCATGTTAAATCTTTTGGTTTTTGTTATGGTCGAATCCTAAAGGAAACAAGTTAATAATGGATTCCATGGACAATGCTGAAATTATCCCAATGAAAAACCTAATGAGTAAATGGATGCGGTTAAAAATCTTGTTATTATGAAAAACCAAATATCACAAAATATGATTAATGATTTGAAAATAGTATAAGTCTCAAGAAAACAGAACAAGAGAAAGGTTGAGACACATGAAAGATCAAGTGATAATGATATTGAAGGAAAAAATGTTCAATTTCCTATATATCACAAATATGGAAGTGTTATAGTTTTTCCCTTAATGGGGATATAAGATTATTTATTTGTGTAAGAGGGGGTCATCGATAATCAAACTCCTATAGAAAAATGAAGAGTCTAGTTAACATGATTGAAATAAATAGATTTTATCCTAAGGTACCATTAATAATTCAATGTCTTACGTGTGGGTAAATTAGGCATCATCCAAGTCAATTCACTAATCTAAGTAATAACCAAGATTATGGGAATCATTAACCTCCACAACTAAGGGTAAAATGTAATGCCTATGAAATAACTATTTATGAAGTGGATCTTAGTATTTAAGGTATGTGTTCCCTCTAATCTAGAGTTTTAGATGTCTTATTGGAATTTTATTCTAGGAAATCGAGCATATCTAAGAATTTGTCTAAGATTATTAAACCACTAATCTAGTGATTTTATTTTCAAATAAATCTTTTGGTTTTATGATTATTATATTACAAGCTGAAGTTTATAGGAATGTTCCCTATGGAAATCATATTATCCTTCCTTTTGATAAATTTAACACACTTTTAGTGATGGATCTGTTCCCTCCACTTAGAGGAAAAATTATATGGAGTAATGAAAATACATTTCATATTAACCTATGATACTATATCAATGAAAGGATTATAATAAACACCCTATATAAATAAATTATATAATTTGTGTCCTAATACTGAATAACAGAATACTCTTTACCCAAATAGTTGGATAAAAACTCAATATTAGGGATAATCCTATTATGAGGAAATAGATATTTTTATGAAGTTTGTAAGTTTTATAACTCTCTAGAAATTATATCTAGATTCAACTATATAATTTAGATTCCCTTAGCTATTTTCATCGGTATGTTTTAATTAAAATTTTGAGGATGAAATTTATTTAAGGGGGTGAATGTAACAACCCAAAATTTTACACCCTTTAAGATCGATGTTATGTTCTATAACTTTCATTATATGTTACACCCAATGTAAAAAAACCACAAAATATTAAGATAACATAATTAAAAAATCTATAATAAAAACTAAGTTGGTAAACTAATAAAATTTATTACTTTTAAAAGAAAAATATTTCATATGAGTTAATATTGTAAGAGTTTATTTTAAATAAAAGCTATTTTATTTATATTATGCATTTTATTTTAAAAGATAAATTTATCAAATTTTATTTTTTTCTGAAATGGTTTATTTTTAGTCAAAAATATGGTTTTTTCAAAAATTATATTTTTTAATATTTTATCAGTGTATAAGAATATCCTATAAGATTGAAAAACCCTCCAACTAATAAAATAATTATTTAATTAATTAAATTATGCAATTTAAAATATTCTTTTAACTTGTAAAACCTATGTACAACATTTTTAGAATTAAATTAAAATGTTACTTTAATAAAAATGGTTTTCTATATTTTCTTATAATTAATTATTTTCAAGGTGAAATCTAGTTTTGGATTAATTTTAAAGCCTCGTACCTTTTATTTATTTATAATGAATCAATTTATTCCACGGAAATTATTATCCATTATAATTTTAACCTATACATAATTTTTAATCCTAAAAACATGTTTGGTCTGAAAACTATTTTTACGTGATTACATGTGTTTATTTTAAATTTAAATTTTTATACCTTTAAAATTTTTATATGATAAAATTATTTTAAAATTTGAAATTTTAAGGTTCAAATTAGTTATTAAGGTAAATTTTAATTTTGGTTATTAAATTTAATTACTCAGGTTAAAAATTGGTTACCTTGGTAAAAAGTAAAAATAGTAAAATGTATTTTACGAAGGGTAGATGGAAATAAAATGTTAAAAATATTTTTTCAAATGGGTGGATAAGGTTTTTATTGACCAAACTTCACCCAATTTCCTCATTTTTTTCTTTTTTGATCCCTTGACCCTTTAATAGTGAAATAATATTATTGAAATTCAAGGGGTATTCCCAAAACTACCATTATATTTACTTATAAAAGAGTAACATACCCATAACTTAAGAATATCATTACCTTTAAATATCTAATTTAAAATCTACCACTTCTATCCTCCTATAATCCTATCCCACTTCTATAAGCTTCTTGTCACCTTTATTCTTCTTAAGTCCTTCATTTCCAAGGAGTTTTCTAAGAGTGAACTCAAGATTCCAATGTGAGTATTACTTTCACATACTATTTTATTTAACACTAAACCTTACTAATTCATCTCTAAAATTATTTATATTATGAAATAATTTTCATTATTATTCTTAAATATCATTATATTAATTTAATAATAATTATTTTTTTACTTACTACCCATTAAGAGAGACCAAAACATTGATCTCATGTATATGCGTTCTAACACCTCCACAACGTAATGTGGTTGTTTCTTCATCACTGCATATCTAGGATGTAAGAACCTAGTTTTTTCTATAAAAGACTTTGTAATTTTCTTGATGTTATTCTAGAGCAGCGCCTTTAGACGGTGTGCGATTCCGAGCCCCGGTGTGGCCGAAATTAAATTTTCAGTGCATTCACAGTGGGCACACCAAATAAATGGGATAACTCCAAAACAGTAATTCGGATCCTAAATCTGAGAGTACGTATGGGTCCAAAATGGGTTGTTTACCCTAGGAATGACATAAATCATGTCGGTGCGGGACGTTGGGACCCATCGCCTGTTACCAGAATGTTAAACGGATAAATAAAATAATTAATTTATTCATTTAATGGTTAAACTCAAATATCTCTTGAATAGTTGCTCGGATGAGAAACCTGAGGGCACCTTTGAGTTCGGAACGTGCCGTTTAACCTAGGAAGGGTGTAATTTTCGCGGGCGCGGACCTTCTGTGAAAAATACCGCCAGGGCGTTTTCGTAATTTAGCGGCTTCAGACGTTAAATTTTATAACTCTCGAACGGAGGCTCAGATTAAAATTACGAGACCGTCGTTGTTCTTGTGAGGTGTTGTTTACCCTATGGTAGGCTTAACCTCGACCCCGTTGAGGGTTTCGGACGCGGTTCAATTTGGGGGTTTAAATTAATTAATTTTTTAATTAATTTTTTTTCTTTACTTAAACCAAACTCCACCTCTCCTCCCTCCCCTTGTTCTCTGGTGGAAGATCCTTCCAAGAGGAATCTCAAGTTCTCTCCTCCTCCTCCTTAATCCAATCAAGGTGCTTGCAGTGACAGTGAGGCTCGACAAGCGGTGAAGCTCCGGGCTATGCCCTGTAAGGTAGGCGGTCGTTATTTTCAGTTTTTAATTTCGGAACCCCTCCTTGAATCCCAATTTTGGCATTGTTATGATATTAATTTGTCGAGTGAGGGCTAATTTTGAGTATAGCTCACTCCCGGCTTTCCAAAGAATCTTTCGGATCAAAAATCTGAGTCCCGAGGTACCCGGGGTGGCCCCGGGAAGTTTTTCGGCCAAGAATGGGGTTTTCCGGCAGCGGGTCTGGCGCTTCAAGCGGCAGCTCGGAGTGGCCGGTGGTGGCGCTCCCTCGGTGGTCGGTATAGGGTGTCGGCGCGAGCGGCTGCGGGAGGTTTCGGGTGAGCGCGGAGGTGTCGGGCGAGTGGGGGTCGGCGTCAGAGGTTGGCTGAGGGGGAGCGGCCGCAGGTGAGCTGGGGGCGACGACGAGTGGAAGCGGAGCGGGAGGACCGCCCGGCTGCGCCGTCCAGTTGACGCAGAGGACCGGGGTCGCAGCGCGCGACCCCGCAAGGGAACAAAGACCCACCCTCAGTGGGTCTTCACACAGCAAGATGACCGGCCCTCAGCTGGTCTGATGGTGGAATACAGGTCCACGGCCGGCCCGCACGGCTGAGTCGCAGGTCGGCGCTGCGAACCGGGCCGGTCCCGCCCAAATGGGTTCGTCCCCTCTAATTTCGGACACCTGTATCTCCCACTATAGGTGTCTATTTTGTATACCATCTATGGAAGTGCGAACCTCGGCTCGAGGAAAAGAATATGAGATGGTTTCGGGGTTTTCAACTCCTGAGATGGGGCCCTCGGTGGAGTGACGCATACTTTAAGCAGATTGGTGTTTTTCCGGGGGGGTTTTTTTTGGGCGGCGTGGACACATCTGATGTCCGATTTGAGCGTCGTCAGCGGCGTTTCGACCCTGGCATCAAGAAAAAGTTTACCAAGGTGTTTTTAGGCGTTGGAGCTGGAGTTGAGGCGTGGGCTCTACGGCCGTCTTTTAAGCTGTGAGAAATGTTTAACAATGTTTTCATTGGATGTCTGTTCGGGGCATACGAGCAGTCGATTCTGAGTGTTTTTCCAAGGTCATTTCAATGGCGCAATCCACCTGCTTTAATTCTTCACAATGGTGTGGGCCCCATGAGGTCCATTTTGGGAGTTGGCGGTGATTTCTAACTTTATCACTGAGTGTCCATTCCAGACAATTGATTAGTATATGTTGTTTACTTTTTCGAGAGGATCGCAACAGTGTGATCCATTCGTTGTGCTTCGCGACCCGGATGCGGGTCCCACGAAGCATCGCTCGTGTGCGGTATGGCGAAATGCATATTTTTCTCTGGACATCCATTTCCCACAAGTAAGAAGTCAATTTTACGTGTCTTTATGAAGAGATCGAAACGGTGCGATGCACCCAACTATTTTTTGGGATCGAGGCTCGGGACCACGGGACGTCGTTCAGGCATAAAGCGGTGTTGGACAGCTTTTTCGTCAGATGTCTGTTTGAGGCGAGTAAACAGTATATCTCGCGTGTTTTTACATGAGTATTACAACAGTATGATCCGTTTGGATGTGCGTAGCCTCTTTCGAGATCTCATTAAATGTGGAAGCATGAAAGTGTACCAGGGGTGGTTCTTCCTGCGGTGTTTGTAGAGATCCCTTGGTGTGTGATCGCGTTCACTCTTGGGAGAGTGAAGTGGATGCATAAAGAGATGTGGTTGGTCGTTCTAGGGATGTGGAGGAATTAGGTTGGTGAAGTTATATTTACTTCTTTTTACGTTGACATTGGGTGTCGTGTGCATGATAGCCCTTGTGCTGGCAATGTGTCATACTCTGGGAGTATACAGGAATTCTTGGAGGTACATGTTGTAGTTTGTACCTGAAAACGTTTGTGCACTTGGTTTGGAGATGATTTGGGGAAACATTTCGTGTGGGCCCCATGTGTTTCAAGGTGCAGTGATTTGATCCCCTTGACTTGCAGTTCGGGGCAGGCGTACAGATACTAGGCATCGATGGTTTTTACTTCTGGGACGATTGGTGACTCACTTTCTTGAGCTGAGCTACGGGATAGAGATCCCCTTACGATCTTGTTTGAGCTTCTTTATTGAGCATATGGATATGTGTATACATTTTTCTAGTACCCACTTCTTGGGTTTGGTTACTCTCCTTCTAGGAGAGGCGAAGATGTGCGGGGTATGCCACGTGCTTTCCGTGTCTAGCTTCTCGTGGTTGTACGGGCCTACTCTCCTACTATAGGTAGCGAAGGCTCGACGGGAAATTCATCTTCTCACCGTGTCTAGGTACTTGTGTTAGGACGAGTCTACTTCCTTCCTGTTGTTGGGTTGAGCTATACTCTTTAATGCACTCTCGGTTGTACTCCTTTACTTTTCCCTATTCGATCTACTGCTCACCTCTTCAGTACCTCATTTTTTGCTCCCTCGAGCCTTCAGGGCATCCTACTGAGTATTTTTATACTCACCCCTGCTTGGTCGTGCCCTTGCAGGAGACGAACAGGTTGGTCGTGACTTCAGCAGAGCTTAGGAGTTCGGGAGCTTGTACCATTTATGGTGGTCGTAGTCGGGTTCTAGGTGTGGGACTCTTCCTGTTATTTACTTTTGTTTACCTGTTACCGGGTTTTGGCACTTTTATGGTTGGTCATGTGTTTTTTCCTTTTCTTTTCAGTTTATCTTCATCACTTTCTTTGTACTGTTGAGAGATCGATGCACCTTTGTGGTTGTATATAGTAGTTGGTACTTTACTTTATCTTTTTACTCTGCACTATTGCATTGAGTGGGTTGCGTGTGTGTGTACAAGTACTTAGGAAAAGGCCTCCCCAAGTTGTTTATCCTTTGGTGCTTGTCGCCAGCCCCTGGCCTATGGAGGTGGGCTTGGGGTAGATGCGGCTCGAGCCCGGGTAGGGTCGGGCCGTGACAAAGTGGTATCAGAGGTGGTTCGTTCCTTAGGATGGTGTTCGTACATCCCTAAAAAGGAATTGGTTGGGATTTAGGGAAATAGTGTTAAAGTGTCTCAAGAGCGTCTCTCATGCCAGGGAGTCTAGTGATGGTGCGGCGGTCGACGTATCCATTCACCAGGACCCTGATAACTCGCTTGTCGACTGAGCGTGCATAGACACTTGTTGCAGGGAAAATTGGTTTGGGCATCACATAGGATTGAGTCTTTGACTATCCTTCTTGAGACAGCTCCCCATTGTCGTTATTGTTATTACTCATATGCTCATCTGATCACGGCACTCCTTGATAATATTCATGATGTTTCCACGAAGACAGCTAGCCAGAATACCAGCTTTGGTTCATGAATGACCCTATGAGTGATGAGGCCTTAGTCCAGGACCCACCATGCGAGTCGCTTTATTTGGGTGGGCCAGGAGCAGCACCCCCACCTGGTGAGTAGCAGACAGCTTTAGCAGAGCAGGCTGAGCTTGAGCGCAGGTTGAGCGTGCTCCGTGAGTTCCAGCAATATAGACCATTGAGGTTCAGTGGTGAGCTAATCCCTCAGGCAGTAGAGGTTTGGCTTGGTACGGTGGTTCGCCTTTTCAGGATTGTGCAGACGTCGACAGATCTTATGGTTTCTTTGGCCACTAGCCTTTTCCACGGAGTAGTTGGGCGTTGGTGGAGTCTAGTGACTCAGTTTCTTGAAGAGTCGTCACTTTTTTGGGGTGACTTTATGCTGCTTTTTCATGAGGAGTTTTACCCCTCCTGTTTACGCTCCGTTCAGATCCAGAAGCTCCTGCAGTTTCGGCAGGGAGGGATGACGGTGACGGAGTATGCGACTGGTTTTGCAGACCGTGCACGCTTTTTCCCGGACATGGTCAGCGACAATAACTTCCAGGCATAGAAGTTCGAGCAGGGACTCCATAAATAGATTTGTGTTGCCATAGTACCCTTGGAAATTCCCACTTATGCTGAGGTGCAAGAGTAGGAGCTGGTGACCGAGAGCTTCCTGTCACACTCTACAGTTGGTGGTGGTGGCAGGCACGATGGAGCCAAGATGTCTGCCACAGCTATCAGGCGTCGGCAGATAGAACCTCGACGCAGGCACCCTTCCACCCGCGGGTTTCGGAGACGTAGTCGTGCACCATTGTGGTAGAAAAGTGCAGGGCCTCAGCCGAGGAGACCCTTCTGTGAGTGGACTCTGGTCCGTGTTTGTACACCACAGTGGCACTGGAGGGCACCATGGCAGCCCAGAGAGCATCAGTGCTATGCTTGCGATGGTGAAGGTCACTTGGCATGGGACTGCCCGACCAGGCACACTGAGAATACCAGGCAGACAGTAGGTGCACCACCGCGTCAGAGGCAGCACCGTGATCAGAGTAGTGCCCAAAGAGGTGGTGTTTGCAGAGGACTGGGAGGAGCTGGAAGTGGAGGACAACCTTACGAGGTCTTCCCATCACCACCAGGCGGCCCACGTCAGGATTCGGGAGCTGACAGTTGGGACCATGGACAACCGCGAGCTTTTGATGTCTACGATCCTACAGAGCATGAGGTGATAAGAGGTACGCACTACAGCTCTTCTACTTTTTTTAGTAGAATTGTTAGACTCTGTGTGTGAAATTCTTTTATCCCTGCTTCTTGGTTGAGGTGTTACCAGGGTGACGTGGGGCATCGGTCTAACCCTGTGTCAATAGAGTAGAAGATGTGGAACATTTTCTTTAGTCTATGGTGTCGACTCCTTCTCTCTCCGAGTGTGTAAGAGAGTATGGGTCATGGGACATCGACTGTGAAATCTTGCGTGACTAGATATCCTTGGGTGTTTCACCATATGGATATTCTGAAGGACAGAATCATCGGGCTTTGTCCCAGGTCCAAACGGTGATTCCAGTCACGGCCTGCGACGTAGGGGTTCGGTCGGGGAGGTGAGCTACCCCCAAGAGCCTTCGGGCCATTTGAGACTATGCGAAGGGATGGAGAGGTTCCCTACCGCCTTGACCTAACCCCAAAGGCTGGTTTTGGTGCATAATATCTCCCACGTGACTCACCCGAGAAGAAGTGTGCATGCTCTTATGCATGTCATCAGCAAGGGCAGACCTCGTGTGAACTGATCAAATCCTTTGGTCTGTGTGCGGTGGCGCAGAACTGTGCATGAGTTTTTCTGGGTACGGAAGAGCTGGGTGTGGTCTTAGTACACTGAGTAGTTCCCTGGGTTTGCTTTTTGGGGATGAAAATCTTGAAGGAGGGAATGATGTAAGAATCTAGTTTTTTCTGTAAAAGACATTGGAATTTTCTTGATGTTATTCCATAGCAGCGCCTTCAGACGACGTGCGCTTCCGAGCCCCGGTGTGGCCGGAATTAAATTTTCAGTGCGTTCACACTGGTCATGGAAAATAAATAGGATAACTCTTAAACGGTAATTCATATCTTAAAACTGATAGTATGGATGGATCCAAAATGGGGGTTTTACCCTAGTAACGACATAAATCATGTCGGCATGGGACGTTGGGACCCCTCTCCCATTACCGGAACGTTAAACGGATAAATAAAATAATTTATTTATTCGTTTAATGGTTAAAATCAAGTATATCTTAAACAGTTACAATGATGGGAAAACTGAGGGAACCTTTGAGTCCGGAACGTGTTGTTTACCTTAGGAAGGGTGTACTTTTCTCGGGCATAGCCCTTCTGTGAAAAATGCTGCCAAGAGCGTTTTTATAATTTAGCGACTTCAGATGTTAAATTTTATAACTCTTGAACGGAGGCTCGGATTAAAATTATGAGACCGTTGTTGTGATCAAGAAGTGGTTTTTACCCTATGGGAGGCTTAACCTCGACTCCATCGAGGGTTTCGGATGTGGGTCGATATGGGGGTTTAAATTAATTATTTTTTTAATTATTTTTTTTTCTTTACTTAAACCAAACACCACCTCTCCTCCCTCCCCTTGTTCTCTGGCAGAAGCTCCTCCCAAGAGGAAGCTCAAGTTCTATCCTCCGCTCATTCCTCCAATCAAGGTGCTTGCGGTGACGGTGAGGCTCGACGAGCAGTGAAGCTTCGGGCTATGCCATGTAAGGTAGGCGGTCGTTGTTTTCAGTTTTTAATTTCCGAACCCCTCCTTGAATCCCAATTTTAGCATTGTTATGATATCAATTTGTCGATCTAGGGATAAGTTTGAGTATATCTCGATCCCAGCTTTCCAAAGAATCTTTCGGATCAAAAATCCAAGTCCCGGGGTACCTGGGGTGGCCCCGAAAAGTTTTAGGGCCAAGAATGGGGTTTTCCGGCGGTGAGTCTGGCGCTTCAGGCGGTGGGTCGGAGTGGCCGGCGGTGGCGCTCCATCAGTGGTCGGTCCAGGGCATCGGCACGAGCGGCTGCGGGAGGTGTCGAGCGAGCGCGGAGGTGTCGGGCGAGTGGGGGTTGGCGTCGGTGGTTGGCTGAGGCGGAGCAGCCGCGGGCAAGCTAGGGGCAATGGTGAGCGGGCCCGGAGCGGGAGGACCGTGGTCGCGGCACGCTAACCTGTGGGGGAACAAAGACCTACCCTCGGTGGGTCTTCACGCGGCAAGACAATCGACCCTCGGCCGGTCTGAGGGTGGACCGCGGGTCCACGGCCGGCCCGCGCGGCTGAGCTACGGGCCGGCGCTGCAAACCGGGCGGGCCGGCGCTGCGAACCGGGCCAACCGGCGCGGGCCGGCCCAGACCGGGTAGACCGGTCGGACCAGGCCGGTCCAGCCCAAGGGGTTCGTCCCCTCTGATTTCGGACACCCATATCTCCCACTACGGGTGTCTGTTTTGCATACCGTCTACGATAGTGTGAACCTCGGTTTGAGGAGGATAATATGAGATGGTTTGGGGGGTTTTAACTCCCAAGATGGGGGCCTCAGTGGAGCGACACGTAATTTAAGCGGATTGGCGTTTTTCTGGGGGGGGGTTTGTTTTGGGCGGCGTGGACACATCCGATGTCCAATTTGAGCGTCATCAGCGGCGCTGCAACCCTGGCATCAAGGAGAAGTTTGCCAAGGGGTTTTTGGTCTTTGGAGCTCAAGTTGAGGCATGGGCCCCATGGCCATCTTTTAAGCTGCGAACAACGTTTAACAACTTTTTCATCAGACCTCCATTCGGGGCGTGTGAGAAGTCGATTCTGAGTGTTTGTACAAGGGCATTGCAATGGCACAATCTTCCCACTTTAATTGTGCACGATGGTGCAGGCCCCACAAGGGTCGTTTTGGGAGTTGGCGGTGATTTCAAACTTTATCACCAGCAGTCCGTTCCGGACAAGTGATTAGTCAATCTTGTGTACTTTTTCGATAGTATCGCAATGGTGTGATCCATTCATTGTGCTTTAGGGCTGGGATGTGGGTCCCATGAAGCACCGCTCGTGTGCAGTACGACGAAATGCATCTTTTTCTCCGTACATCCGTTGCTTGCAATTAAGCAGTAAATTTGACATGTCTTTCCGAGGATATCGCAATGGTGTGATGCGCTCCATTGTTTACGGGACCAAGGCGCGGGACCACGGGATGTCGTTCGGGTGTAAAGCAATGTTGGATGAATTTTCCGTCAGATGTCCATTTGAGGAGAGTAAACAGTCTATCTCGCATTTTTTTCATGAGGATTACATTGGTACGATCCGTTTGGATGTGTGGAGCCTCTTTTGAGATCACATTAAATGTGGAAGGATGAAAGTGTATCGAGGGTGGTTCTTCCTGTGGTGTTTGTAGAGATCCCTTGGCGTTTGATCGCATTCATTGTTGGGAGAGTGAAGTGAATGCTTAAAGAGATGTGGTTGGCTATTCTAGGGCCATGGAGGAAGCAGGTTGGTGAAGTTATGTTTATTCCTTTTGCGTTGACATTGGGTTATGTGTGCACGATAGCCCTTAGGCTGGCAATGTGGCATACTCTAGGAGTATACAGGAATGCTTAGAGGTACATGTTGTAGTTTGTACCAGAGAATGTTTGTGTGCTTGGTTTGGAGATGAGTTGGGTCCACACGTCGCGTTGGCCCCATGTGTGCGTCGTGTACTTCTTTACGTACCTTTGACCTCGCACGATGTAGAGGGTCCTCCTATTCTTGATGGTTTCGACCAGCAGGGTTGAGTGGGTTTCCCCCTGTTCCTTCTCACGATCATTTAGACCAGTAGGATTGAGTGGGCTTCCCCATGGTCCTGTTCACGATGGTTTTGACCATTAGGGTTGAGTATGTTTCCCCCTGGTCCTGTTCACGATGGTTTAGACCAGCAGGGTTGAGTGGTTTCCCCTGGTTTTGTTCTGGAGTTGGGTGGTTGTGCGATACCCACTCTGTGTTCTGTTGGCCAGTGTTCTACCATCCAGTAGGGATGGACAGAGAAGTTTTGGGTTTACCCTCTAGTAGAGACTGGGTAGTGGGTTGCTCATCGACTTCTTCGGGTTTACCCTCCAGCAGAGACTGGGCAATGGGTTCCTCATCGACTTCTTCAGGTTTACCCTCCAGCATAGACTGGGCAGTGGGTTGCTCATCGACTTCTTCGGGTTTACCCTCCAGTAGAGACTGGGCAGTGGGTTTCTCATTGACTTATTGGGGTTTACCCTCCAGCACAGACTGAGCAGTGGGTCACCAGATGACCTCTTAGGGTTTACCCTCTAGTAGAGACTGGGTAGTGGGTCACCTGAGGACCTCTTAGGGTTTACCCTCCAGTAGAGAATGGGTAGTGGGTCACCCGATGACCTCTTAGGGTTTACCCTCTAGCAGAGACTAGGAAGTGGGTCATCTAATGACCTCTTAGTGTTTACCCTCCAGAAGAGACTGGGCAGTGGGTCACCGAAGACCTCTTAGGGTTTACCCTCCAGTAGAGACTGGGCAGTGGGTTACCCGACCACTTCTTTCAAACTCAGTCTTTTCTACTAGGCTAGTATGTGGTTTGTTTCCATGACTACTGGAGTGGGACCCTTGGTTGTACGGGTCAGTGATGTGATAGATTTGACTTTGAGAATACCTCTCGACTGTGTGATGGTGACGAGGTGTGGCTTGACGCTCCCCCAGAACTCTTAAGTATGAGGGGTGCTTTCCCCACCGAGATGCGTCCTTGTGGCACGACCTAAACCTGTGCAGGCGGTCAGTGTCGCCCAAATCGGATAGTGTCAAGGTGCGGTGATTTGAGCCCCTTGACTTACAGTTTGGGGCAGGCGTACGGATACTGGGCATCGATGGTGTTTACTTATGGAACGTTTTGCAACTCACTTTCTTAGGCTAAGGTATGGTATGGAGATCCCCTTACGATCTTGTTCGGGCTTTTTTATTGAGAATATGTATATGTATATACCTTGTTCTAGTACCCACTTCTTGGGTTTGGTTACTCTCCTTCCAGGAGCGGTGAATACGCGCGGGGTATGCCCCGTGATTTCTGTGTCCAGCTTATCGTGGTTGGACGGGCCAACTCTCCTACTATAGGTAGCGAAGGCTTGATGGGAAGTTCATCTTCTCACCATTTCTATCTCCTTGTTTTAGGATGAGTCTACTTCCTTACTCTTGTTAGGTTGATTTGTACTCTTTATTGCACTCTCAGTTTTACTCCTTTACTTTTCCCTGTTCGATCTACTATTCACCTCTTTAGTACCTCCTTTGTTTCTCCCTCGATCCTTTGGGGCATCCTAATGAGTATGTTTATACACACCCCTGCTTGGGATCTGTCCGCACTTGGTGTTCCCTTGCAGGCGACGGACAGGTTGGTCGTGACTTCAGTGGAGCTTAGGAGTTCAGGAGCTTAGACCGCGTATGGTGGTCGTAGTCGGGTTCCAGGTGTGGGACTCTCCCAGCTATTTACTTTTGTTTACTTGTTGCCAGGTTGTGGCACTTTTCTCGTTGGGTGTGTTTTTTTCCATTTTCTTTTCAGTTTACCTTCATTACTTGATTTGTACAGTTTAGAGGTCGATTTACCTTTGTGGTTGTATATAGCAGTTGGTACTTTACTTTATCTTTTTACTCTGCACTATTGCATTGAGTGGGCTACGTGTGTGTGTACAGGTACTTAGGCAAAGGCCTCCCTAAGTTGTTTAGCCTTCGGTGCTTTTTTCCAGCCCCTGGCCTATAGAGGTGGGATTGGGGTAGTTACAGCTCGAGCTTGGGTAGGGTCGGGCCATGAAAAAGTGGTATCAGAGGTGGTTCGTTCCTTGGGATGTTGTTCAGATGTCCCTAAAAAGGAATTGGTTGGTATTTAGGGAAACAATGTTAACATGTCTCGAGAGCGGCTCTCAGGCTAGGGAGTCCAGTGATGGTGCGGCGACCGACGTATCCATTCACCAAGACCCTAATAACCCGCTTGTTGACTCGACATGCTGAGACACTTGTTGCAGGGAAAATTGTTTTGTACATCACATAGGATTGAGTCTTTGACTTTACTTCTCAAGTCAGCTCCCCGTTGTCGTTATTGTTATATACACATATGCTCATCTGACCGTGGAACTCCTTGATAATATTTAAGATGTTTTCGCGAAGACAGCCAGCCAGGATACCAACTTTGGTTCGTTACTAAGATCCTGTGAGCGACGAGGGCTCAGTCCAGGACCCACCATGCGAGTCCCTTTCTCCGAGTGGGCCGGTAGCAGCACCCCCACCTGGTGAGAAGCAGATAGCTTCAGTAGAGCAGGATGAGCTTGAGCGCAGCTTGAGCGGGCTCCATGAGTTCTAGCGATAGAGACCGCTGAGGTTCAGTGGTGATCCAAACCCTCAGGCAGTAGAGGTTTGTCTTGGGATAGTGGTTCGCCTTTTCAGGCTTGTACAGATGCTGACATATCTTATGGTGTCTTTGGCCGCCAGCCTTTTCCACAGAGCAGCTGGGAATTGGTGGAGTCTGGTGACTCAGTTTCTTGAAGATTCGTCGCTTTCGTGGGGTGACTTTCATCTGCTATTTCGTGAGGAGTTTTACCCCTCCTACTTACGCTCTGCTCGGATCTAGGATCTCTTGCAGTTTCGGCAGGGAGGGATAACGGTGACTGAGTATGCGACTAGTTTCGTAGACCATGCACGCTTTTGACCGGACTTTTTCCATGACAACAACTTCTAAGCGCGGAAGTTCGAGCAGGGTATCCGCAGAGAGATTCATGATGTCATAGTAACCTTGGGCATTCCCACTTATGTTGAGGTGCTAGAGCAGGCACTGGTGATCGAGAGCTTCCTATCAAGCTCTACAGTTATTGGTGGCAGCAGGCACGATGGAACCAAGACGTCTGTCGCAGCTAGCAGGTGTCAGTAGACAGAACCTCGACATAGGCATCCTTCCACCCACTGGTTTTGGAGACGTGGTCGTGCACCACTGTGGCAGCAACATGCAGGGCCTCAGCCGAGGACACCCTTCTGTGAGTGGACGTAGGGCTGTGGTCGTACACCACAATGGTGTTGGAGGGCACCAGGGCAGCCCAAAGAGCACTAGTGCTATGCTTGCGATGGCTGAGGTCACTTGGCATGGGACTGCCTGACCAGGCATGCTGAGAATATCGGGCAGATAGCAGGTGCACCACCGCGGCAGAGGAAGCGCCGTGACTGAAGTATCTCCCAAAGAGGTGGTGGTTTCAGAGGAACGGGAGGATCTGGAAGTGGAGGATGACCTTAAAAGTTCTTCCCATCACCACCATATGGCCCACATCAGGCTTCGGGAGCTGATATTTGGGACCACGGACAGTCACGTTTTTTGGATTTCTACGATCCTGCAGAGCATGAGTTGATAAGAGATACGCTCTACAGCTCTTCTACTTTTTGCAGTAGAATTTTTAGACTTTGTGTGTGAAATGATTTTCTCTCTGCTCCTTGCTTGAGGTGTTACTAGGGTGACATGGGGAGTCGTTGTAACCATGTGTTAGTAGAGTAGAAGACGTGGAACCTTTTCTTTAGTCGATGGTGTCGAATCCTTCTCTCTCCGAGCATGTAATAGAGTCTGGGTCATGGTACATCGACTGTGAAATCTTGCATGACCAGATATCCTTGGGTGTTTCACCATATGGATATTCTGAAGGAGAGAATCATTGGGATTTTTCCCGGGTCCAAACGGTGATTCCAGTCTCAACGTGTGACGTAGGGGTTTGGTCAGGGAGGTGAGCTACCCCCAAGAGCCTTTGGGCCGTTTGAGACCGTGTGAAGGGATGGCGAGGTTCCCTACCGCCTTGCCCAAAACCCAAAGGCTAGTTTGGGTGCATGGAGTCTCCCACGTGACTCACCCAAGAAGAAGTGTGCATGATTCTATGCACGTCATCGGAAAGGTAAGACCTCGCGTGAACCGATCAAATCCTTTGGTCTGTATGCGGTAGCATAGAACTTTGCATGAGTTCTTCTAGGTACGGAAGAGCCAGGTGCGGGCTTAGGACCCTGAGTTGTTCCTTGGTTTTTATTTTCAGGGACGAAAATATTGAAGGATGGAATGATGTAAGAACTTGGTTTTTTCTATAAAAGACTTCGGAATTTTCTTGATGTTATTCCAGATTAGTGCATTCAGACAGAGTGCGATTCTGAGCCCCGGTGTAGTCAGAATTAAATTTTCAGTGTGTTCACACTGGGCACGCCAAATAAATGGGATAACTCCTAAAAGGTAATTCGGATCCTAAATCTGAGAGAACAGATGGGTCCGAAATAGGGTTTTTACCCTATGAACGACATAAAGCATGTCGGCATGGGACGTTGGGACCCCTTGCCCGTTACCAGAACGTTAAACGGATAAATAAAATAATTAATTTATTCGTTTAATGATTAAACTCAAGTATCTCTTAAAAGGTTTCTCAGATGGGAAAACTGATGGCATTGTTGATTCAAGAACATGCCGTTTACCCTAGTAAGGGTGTAATTTTCACGGGCGTGGCCCTTCTGTGAAAAATACCGCCAGGGGCATTTTCATAATTTAGCGGCTTCAGACGTTAAATTTTATAACTCTTGAACAGAGGATTGGATTAAAATTCTGATACATTCGTTGTGCTTAGAAGGTGGTTTTTACCCTAGGGGAGGCTTAACCTCATCCCTGTCGAGGGTTTCGGACGCGGGTCGATTTGGGGGTTTAAATTAATTAATTTTTTTTCTTTACTTAAACCAAACTCCACCTCTCCTCCCTCCCCTTGTTCTCTGGCAGAAGCTCTTCCCAGGAGGAATCTTAGGTTCTCACCTCCTCCTCCTTCCTCCAATCAAGGTGATTATGGCGACGGCGAGGCTCGACGAGCGGTGAAGCTTCAGGCTACGCCCTGTAAGGTTGGCGGTTGTTGTTTTCAGTTTTTAATTTCCAAACACCTCCTTGAATCCCAATTTTAGCATTTTTATGCTATAAATTTGTCGAGCGAGGGATAATTTTGAGTAGATATCGATCCCGGCTTTCCAAGAATCTTTCAAATCAAAAATCCGAGTCCCGGGGTACCCGAGGTAGCCCCCGGAAGTTTTCCTGCCAAGAATGGGGTTTTCCGGCGGCGGGTCCGGCGCTTCAGGTGACGGCTCGGAGTGGTCGGCGGTGGCACTCCCCCGGTGGTTAGTCTAGGGTGTCAGCGTGAGCGGCTGCTGGAGGTGTCAGGCGAGCATGAAGGTGTTCGGTGAGCGGGGGTTGGCGTCGGCGGTTGGCTGAGGCAGAGCGGCCATGGGCAAGCTGGGGGCGACGACGAGCGGGCGCAGAGCGGGAGGACCGGGGTCGCGGCGCGCGATCCCATGGGGGAACAAAGACCTGCCCTCGGTGGGTCTTCACGCGGCAAGACGACCAGCCCTCAGCCGGTCTGAGGGTGGACTGTGGGTCCACGGCTGGCCCGCGCGGCTGAGCCATGGGCCGGCGCTGCGAATCGGGCCAGCCCAGACCGGGCGGACCGGCCGGACCAGGCCGGTCCAGTTGTCCCCTCTGATTTTGGACACCCATATCTCCCACAATAGGTGTCTATTTTTCATACCGTCTACTTCAGTGCGAACCTCGGCTCGAGGTGGAGAATATGAGATGGTTTCAGGGGTTTTAACTTTTGAGATGGGGGCCTTGGTGGAGCGACGCGTACTTTAAGAGGATTGGCTTTTTTTCAGGAGGTTTTGTTTTGGGCGGCGCGGACACATCCGATGTCCGATTTGAGCACCGTCAGGGGCATTGCGACCCTAGAATCATGATGAATTTTTCCAAGGGGTTTTCGGGCGTTGGATCTGGAGTTGAAGTGTGGGCCCCATGGCCCATCTTTTAAGCTCCGAGCATCGTTTAACAACTTTTTCATCGGACATCCGTTCGGGGCGTACGAGTAGTCAATTCTGAGTGTTTTTTCAAGGGCATTGCAATAGCGCAATCCGCCCACTTTAATTATGCACGATGGTGTGGGCCCCATGAGGTCTGTTTTGGGAGTTGGCGGTGATTTCTAACTTTATCAATGGGTTTCCATTTCGGACAAGTGATTTTTCAATCTTGTGTACTTTTTCGAGAGGATCGAAATAGTGTGATCCATTCGTTGTGATTCGGGACCGAGTTGCGGGTCCCATGAAGCACCTCTCATGTGCGGTACGGTGAAATTCTTATTTTTCTCCAGACATCCATTTCCCGCAAGTAAGTAGTCAATTAAACGTGTCTTTCGGAGGAGATCGCAACGGTGCGAAGCACCCGACTGTTTTCGGGACTGAGGCTCAGGACCATGGGACGCCGTTCGGGCGTAAAGTGGTGTTGGATGGATTTTTCGTCGGATGCATGTTTGAGGCGAGTAAATAGTCTATCTCGCGTTTTTTTTTCCACGAGGATTACAAAGGTACAATCTGCTTGGATGTGTAGAGCCTCTTTCGAGATCTCATTAAATGTGGAAGCATGAAAGTGTACCGGGGGTGGTTCTTCCTGCGGTGTTTATAAAGATACCTTGGAGTGTGATCACGTTCACTCTTGGGAGAGTGAAGTTAATGCTTAAAGATATATGGTTGGCCTTTCTAGGGCCGTGGAGGAAGCAAGTTGGTGAACTTATTTTTATGCCTTTTTGCGTTGACATTAGGTGTCGTGTGCATGATAGCCCTTGGGCTGGCAATGTGGCATACTCTGGGAGTATATGAGAATCCTTGGAGGTATATGTTTTAGTTTGTACCTGAGAATGTTTCTGCACTTGGTTTCGAGATGAGTTGGGGCCACACATCGTGTGGTCCCCATGTGTGCGTCGTGTACTTCTTTACGTACCTTTGACCTCTCGCGACGTAGAGGGTCCTCCTGTTCTTGATGGTTTCGACCAGCAGGGTTGAGTGGGTTTCCCCCTGTTCCTGTTCATGATGGTTTCGACCAGCATGGTGGAGTGGGTTTCCCCCTGGTCCAGTTCACGATGGTTTCAACCAGCAGGGTTGAGTTGGTTTCCCCCTCGTCCTGTTAACGATGGTTTAGACCAGCATGGTTGAGTGGTTTCCCCTGGTTTTGTTCTGGAGTTGGGTGGTTGTGTGATACCCACTCCATGTTCTATTGTCCAGTATTGTACCATCCAGTAGGGATGGCCAAATCAGTTCTGGGTTTACCCTCCAGCAGAGACTGGGCAGTGGGTAGCTCATCAACTTCTTCGGGTTTACCCTCCAGCAGAGACCGGGTAGTGGGTTTCTCATCGACTTTTTTGGGTTTAACCTCTAGAAGAGACTGGGAAGTGGGTTGCTCATCGACTTTTTCGGGTTTACCCTCCAACAGACACTGGGCAGTGGGTTGGTCATTGACTTCTTAGTGTTTACCCTCCAGCAGAGACTAGGCAGTGGGTCACCAGAAGACCTCTTAGGGTTTACCCTCCAGTAGAGACTGGGCAGTGGGTCACCCGACGACCTCTTAGGGTTTACCCTCCTGCAGAGACTGGGCAGTGGGTCACCTGACGACCTCTTAGGGTTTACCCTCCATCATAGACTGGGAAGTGGGTCACCTGATGACCTCTTAGGGTTTACCCTCCAGTAGAGACTGGGCAGTGGGTCACCCGATGACCTCTTAGGGTTTACCCTCCAACAGAGACTGGGAAGTGGGTTACCCAACGACTTCTTTCAAACTCATACTTTTCTACGAGGATAGTTTGTGGTTTGTTTCCGTGACTACCGGATCAGGACCCTTGGTTTTACGGTTCAGTGATGTGACAACTTTGACTTTGAGAATACCTCTCAATTGTGTGACAGTGAAGAGGTGTGGCTTGACACTCCCCTGTAAATCTCAAGTACGAGGGGCACTTTCCCCATCGAGACGTGTCCTTATGATGCGACCTAAAACCGTGCAGGCGAGTTAGTGCTGCCCAAAGCAGGTAGTGTCAAGGGGCGGTGATTTGAGCCCCTTGACTTGTAGTTCGGGGCAGGCGTACGGATACTGGGCATCGATGGTGTTTACTTCTGGGACTATTGGCGACTCACTTTCATGGGATGAGCTACAGGATGGAGATCCCCTTACGATATTGTTCGAGCTTCTTGATTGATCATATGGATATGTATATACCTTGTTCCAGTACCCACTTCTTGGGTTTGGTTACTCTCCTTCTAGGAGAGGTGAAGACGTGTGGGGTATGCCACGTGCTTTCCGTGTCTATCCTCTCATGGTTGTATGGGCCTACTCTCCTGCTATAGGTAGTGAAGGCTCGACGGGAAGTTCATCTTCTCACCATTTATAGTACATTGTGTTAGGACGAGTCTACTTCCTTCCTCTTGTTGGGTTGAGTTGTACTCTTTATTACACTCTCGGTTGTACTCCTTTACTTTTCCATGTTCGATCTACTGCTCACCTCTTCAGTACCTCTTTTGTTTCTCCCTCTAGCCTTCGGGTCATCCTATTATGTATTTTTATACTCACCCCTTCTTGGGCTTTTCCCGCACTTGGTGTGCCCTTGCAGGCGATGGACAGGTTGGTCGTGACTTCAGTAGAGCTTAAGAGTTCTGGATCTTGGACAACGTATGGTGATCGTAGTTGGGTTCCAGGTGCGGGACTCTCCCATCTGTTTAATTTTGTTTACCTATTGCCAGGTTGTGGCACTTTTCTCGTTGGGCGTGTGTTTTGTCCTTTTATTTTCAGTTTACCTTCAGCACTTGCTTTGTACTATTTAGAGGTCGATGCACCTTTGTGGTTGTATATAGAATTTGGTACTTTACTTTCTCTTTTTACTCTGCACTATTGCATTGAGTGGTTTGCGTGTGTGTTCAGGTACTTAGGCAAAGGCCTCCCTGAGTTGTTTAGCCTTCGGTGCTTGTCGCCAGCCCCTAGCCTATGGAGGCGGGCTTGGGGTAGTTGCAGCTTGAATCCGGGTAGGGTCGGGTCATGACATAGGATGGTATCATGGATGGATTTTATAAATAAACATTTTTCTATGTAATAAATAAAATTATAAAAATACCATTTTTCATATACCATCATTCAGATTGTGCATATGTGTGGAGTACTAACACCACAAATGATGAATTTTAATTGTCACCACCAACCATAATTTATGGTTCCTAGAATAGATTTAATGAGGATATATTATTTTAATTATATTTTTAAGATTCTATATATTTTACATTATCATTGTCTAAATATATCCCCTTACTCATTAAATCATTATAACACGTTACCATTTGGGTTGATTTAACCACCTATATGAAAGATGTTAAATTATTATGTTATAAATGATTATGGGATGTTATATAATATTAATATCATGTAATAATGATATATTTAATATTTTTTAATGATTCTATAAAGGTTTAGGTAATATTTAAAATATTTATTAATATATTTCCATTGATCGTTAAAAATGACAAAAACTAGTTCATCATGATTTCCATTTTCAAAAGTCATATTGAAGTATTTCACCTAATGAAAATGGTACTTAATTAATCATTTAAGAATAATTATTATTCTATATTTAATTATCTATTAATGATTAAATTGAAACCATTTAGTGAGAATCGATCTTATCTTCTTAAAGTTTGTACGAAACAAATAACCAAAAGTTATAATTCCCAATAATGAAAATAAACTATAATAAATTAATATATTTGTTATATATGGTTATAAAATAATTATAAAAAGGGTAACATGTTTATTATATGGTTCTGAGATAATTTATTAAGATATCTATGTTCATTATATAGGAGGTTAGAGAATGAGTAAGCGGGAATACATGGTAAGGGTTTTTCGTCTCAAATTCCTCTCATTGAGGCATGTTTGGTATTATAAACATAATTTAATTTATGTGGTATATATACTAACTATTTGAAAAATCATATCATGAATTATATTTTAATAATGGAATTTTAAGTTCAATTATAAGACCTCTCTTCAAGTTTTTTAATTAAAATGATACTCAATCTCTAAGGATTATTTCTCTCAAAGTTTAAATCCTTGATAAATGTTTATATTGTACACTGTGTTTCCATATGGTGTATCATACTCCATGTATTTCATGTGACTTACTAGGAAAATCATGTTCCCTTATTCAAGTAGCTATTGATTCTTCTATTTATCCAGTGGTAAGGTTTTTTGGTAACTCAAGTTTCATTCATTAAATTATGATCGTTTTCTTAAACTTATTTCATATATTTTGAGTATATTCTACCCTTAGATTGTATTATGTGGTATTTTATCATTATTTTTTGGGGATACATATTCCTAACACATAAACCCTTTGAAAAATATTTCTCATTTCTTGGTTTATATTCTCTTTCAGCCACCTTCCTTCTTTCTTTTGATGTCTTGTGATCATTTTATTCTAATATTAACTTAGTCGTATACTCATTTCTCTATATAGAGTAAACATCATATTTTACATAATTTGGATTTGATGATTTTGACCTAGAAATAATTTTATCCATTTTATTATCATGATTAAAGGTATTATCATTCTGTATGTTTTTATTCCAATATGGATGATTATTGGAAAAGTTGATTATGTATTTTTTTTACTCATTTTCTCATATGATGAATGAATTGGAATTAATTAGTGATGGGTGGGTCCTGATTATAAATATCCCCTTGATGCATTATAAGGTCACATGAGACCAACTATCTTAGGTATTTGGGTATATTCCTACCCAAAATAAGATATTTTCTTGATGGTGAGATCATGATGTCTAAGATCATGTTGTCTTGGATTATGATATGGAATTAGTTATCCAGAATTATACATTTAATAATTAAAGATCCATTTATTATTATTGATGTGATCTACTTATTTTCATTTATATCCATGGATATATTATGGTCTTAATTTCATTTTATAATATAATAACGATGATTACTTATTCCTTCCATAATAATTACTCCATGTTTAATCCATGATTTCCTTGATTTTATGTTTTACCTTAATGGGCGTTTGAGATTAACCCTTCTTATGTTTCTATTTCCCTAAGTTAATAATAAATGTATTACATATGATATTTATAAAATGATAGCTTATCTGGAGAATTTTTTTGAGATATTGAATAATTATTATATATTAATTTGTTTTTTTTAAATCATAAAAAATACCCATTAGTTTAGAAAGACATAGACTTGTTTATTTTATTATTTTTCTTAATTATATAAATCAGTAAACCTAAAAGGTCTTGGGAATTTATGTAATGTAATATTTTCTTTAAGTAATGGAATTATGGGATAGTTATGTCTGGGAATAAATAGTTGGTATCAAGTACAGCATGTAAATTATGGGTTTATGAGCACCAAATTTGGGAAAGTAGGTCTAGGGAATCATAAGTAAAATAATCCACCGTATCTTTGAATTTCTACTTCACTTCTTTGTAATTCTTAGAATTAATATTTTAAACTTTTAATTTTCCATAATGATATTTTTTTATTTAATATCCTTTTTATGATCCTTTCTTAACTTCTTGTACACAGTTGTAACCTTTTCAATTTCTATATGATACTTGTACTAGATTTAATTTCACCCTTCAATGCTAGGCTTTTCACAATCAGACTCATCAGAATAATTAAAATTAGAATCAAAAGAAATATTACTAATATTACTCATGTAATCCATTGAATAAAGGTTTGTAGTTCCCTTATCACTTTCTGATTATTTACTAAAATTAGAATCTTTAGTGTAACTCTATCCTAAATCCAATGTTTTCTTGACCTTTTTCTAGTTCATCTCATATTCTATTTTATTTTTTATCCTTAGATTATCATATTTGGTATGATATATCTTTCTACATTCAAAACATCTAATATCAGAATAAGGATTACCTTTCTTTCCTTTCCATTAAAATCCTTCCTATACTTATTTTCTTTACATTGTTTCTTGATGCTCTATTTCTCTTGGTAATTCCTTGGATACATCACATAACTTGAAGAAAATAATCACTTTTCTCATTACTAGAAGAACTTCCACTATCACTCGAAGAATTAAATTAACAATTTATTTTATTTAAAATAAATTACCTTATTCATGTTATTAACTTCATTAAAAAAATTCTTTAACTCATGTTCATACTGAAATAATTATCCATTAAACTCATACATGGTATATTCATAAAATTCTTTTCCTTCTTCAAGAACTTATTGGAATGACACTTCATAAGTAATACTTTGAGAATTATTTCAATCCGAACTTCATTATTTATATCTAACTAAGATAATTCGTTTTGTTCATAATCATAATAAAACTATTATATATCTCATTAATACTTTAATTCTCAAAAATTATAAATTATTGAAATTGTTCCCTGTGAATACTAAGATTAGTTCTCTATAATTTTTTAGTGCCTTGATGAGTTATTTTTAAATTCCTCTAAATGTAAAAATAAGTTTTAAAAGTCAAGATATTTCTATAAACACTTTTACAAATATAAAAAAACAATTAATAACATTTAAATTTAAAATATATTTAGAAACATCATTACCATACAAATTCTTAAGATAAACTTATAGAAATTTTTAAGGTCTAGCCATGATGGTTTGGTACTCAATACCTATATTCTTCAAAAAAAATACCTCAATTGTGACCATCCAGTAACCATAGTCATTTCCATTGAAATATGATGATCTTATAGGATGCGAATTATAATACTCCTAACTTTTTATAGCTATAAATAGATATTTCACTTATACATTTAAGTGTATGATATAGGTTAGAATAAAAATTATATATCCAAAAGATCCAATAATTTTATACTTACAGAGACCCTAGACTTTAACATATATTATTACCTGATTTTAACTATAATTAACCATAAAATAAAAACCAAGATCATAAAGTGGAGTATCTTTGGAGGACTAGGTATATAATTATAAAACATGAAACCAAAATAAAAAACTATTTTATTTAATCTCCATAATGATATCCAAAATCTATTTGAGGTTCTACATCTGAATAGGATAACCTGGGAAATACATGAACAAAAGGATGATCTAAAAAGCCTAGTAAGGGAATAAACATGGGAATAAATCATAACACATGAGTTAAAAGGAATAACATGATGACATAAAAAGGCATGGAACATGAATAATCATATAGAAGCATATAATTTAGAACATGGGATCTTGTAATTATGGAAACATAGGAATGTGAAAAAAACATAAAACATGACATAAACATGATTCAAGGCTAACTACCAAGACTATATCACATGATGGACATGGTCTCATAATGGATTAGGTTTACTCCATAATCACATACATGAAATATCATGAGACTAAACATTATACAATTAATTGGAATTCTATATAGGTTCACCCATCATAAAATATTCAAGAATATGTGTTCCACGTGAGGAATCAAACATAAGGGAAAAACATAAGGGTTACCCATGGAAAGAAATGGGTATTTTAATCATGACATAAGGCATAAAAAATGGGAATATCATAAAGGTGTCCATGAAATAATGGAATTAAATCATACATATACATTCATAAGGTAAAATTGTAATAGATCAAGATAAATTATGTCCAAATTAAGTGAAAACATGTAAAAAGAGTGTTTAAGAAACTTCATAAATGAGCCACTTTAGTGTGGTTTAAGGGAAAATATTAAAGAGACTTTAAAGAAGAAAAAGGAATAATTTTTTATATAAAACCATAAATGAATTAAGATAGTTTTTCAAAATGAAATGATTTATTTTATAAAAATAATGGTGTCTTAAAATAGTTTTTATAATGTACTTGAAAATGGGTAAGAAATGGTGAACTTCTCTTTAATCGGTCTTGCTTATCAAGAGTAATTGAGAAGAGAACTTTTTAAAATATATATTAACCCATCAAATAATGATGAATTGATATGGATATATAAGTTTGGAAAATATAAAAAAATTAGGATAATTATATAAAAATAAATAATAATTACATTAGGGTAAATAGAGAGAAAGCACAACCCAACTGTAAATTTAGAGGTTTGAAGAGATTCCTTACCTTATGTCCCAAAGTGTTCTTCATTTGCACTTAATATCATGTATAATGAAATTATATTCATTAATAATTTAATTTATAACCTATTAAAAAGATATTTGATTTATTTCAATTTTATTAAGTTCATTTTTGACCATTTCTATGGGTTGTAATGTTTAATTTTGTTCTTCCGAGTGCGTTCATCTCATGATTTTATGATCAGGTCCCTTGAGTTTAATTATGGGAGTTCTTGTCAAAATGGAAGAAAATATATAGAAGTGGAATTATATGGTATTAATATTCTTACATAATTTTAAATGGTCCCATATATCATGTTTTCAAATATACGGATGATTCATTAGATAAAACGTTAATGATAAATGTTTATATTATTTTGTTGCTTTTTCGATCATTATGAACTAGTTTTGTTTTATTAATTAATATTATGTATAAATATTACTTCCAAAAAATAAAACAAGTTATAATATAAATTTTAAAATTTTTTATCCGTTATAATGGTTTTATGACCATCTAGGAAGGCAATAATGGAAAACAAAAACCTTTTTTTCACGAATGTGGTGAATCGACAAATCATAGACTATGTTTTCATTTTTAGGATAAAATGGGAATAGAAGAGACATGATGATGGATATTACATTAAAACAATAAAATTAAAGTATATATATGATATTTTAGTTATCATTTCACTTTGGATAGGGTATATTATGAGAGGATAAGAAAATAAAATAAAACAAAACTAAAACCAAAAACCATGGTGTAAGAAACAGTTAAAATAACGAGGAACCACATAATCATAAAAAGTCACTTATGGGATGTCCAACATATCACACATTATTTAATCCATGACACCTTAGGTCCACCCTAGGTTATTCATGATCTTTAACATAATTCTAGGACTATAACCTATAGTTATACTAAACCTTAGGGACATCCCTAGACATACCTTAGAAATATCTCTGTGTATCTCACTAAAGTTTTCGCATCCTAGTTTCCAAAGGTTGACTAAACCTTTGCTATGATACCAAATGTAGAGACCCCAAACTTGACGTACATGGACATTAAATTACTTTTACGTAATACTTAATACATACCAAAAATAGACACCCAAGGACCGTAATAGTTTAGTGTCTTTGGAAACTCAGAACATAATATTCTAATCATGGTGAAAGATCTTCAACATCCCCCATAAAGATCTTCCCCTTTTTTTCTTACCTAAAACCTTTCTTTATATCCTGGGGAAAACAAAACATAAAAATGGTGAGCTCAAATGTTTATTAAGGCTAAAAATATGGAACATAAAACAATCCATAAACATTTGAATGCAAAAACTTGAACATAAAATCTAAACATCAAAATCTTGAGCAATGACATAAGTCTTGGAAGTACGTAAGGCATATATCATAAAGGAACATCAAACATGATAATATAACATGGGAATAAAACATGTAATTTTGGAAACCATTAATAACATGATATTATTTTCATAGTAACCAAGACATTGCTGTCAAGACCATCTTAGTGGACAAAGTCCATAACTGAATTGGGTTTACCTGCTGTTCCAGCCCTGTATTACTGTACCGGATTTACTTTTCATTACAGCCATGTCTATCTCATGAGATATAAATCTTTACCCAATGAATTAGAGGTAGATATAGGTCCCACCCATCTCATAATTAAATCATTCTTACTTGTTCCACAAAATAAACATAAATCATTCATCATAACCCAAAGAATAAAATGGGTTTCATAAACATAATCCCATCATAACATAATCCATATAAAACAAATGGATATAATTTCATAATAAGAGGAATAAAACCATGTAAATAATAGATACATTATACTTGAAACATAATTATACAAAATAATTTCATCTTAGATGGAAAATAGTTTTGACAAAACAATTGAAATGAATTCTTGAGTAAAATATCCTTTCTTCTTCAAAATCATTTTCTTTTCTCAAAATGTCGTGTGATTTTAAAAGAAAAGAAATTTATTGAAAATAATCATGAAATATTTTATATTAATATTCATGTAAATAAGGCATTATGAAACCGTAAAAATCCATTCACACCGTATAAGTAAAAAAAAACATTCTCCTCATACTTTTGCCGGAAAAGTCAAAAAGTTCCTCGTATGGTAAACAAAAGAAAGATTCCTTCCATAACACAATGTAAAAGTAAAAGATGGGTAAAATGACTTTAAACATACATGTAAGAATATTAAACACTTTATAAAAACATTTTTATGGACATGGATGAAAAATATAACCCTAGTAAATACTTATGTATAAGCAATCTCGGATAAAAATGAGATTTTCAAAATTATCCCTTACCTTAGGTCTGATATGCTTCGTATGTATCCAAACCTCTTGTATAATGATTTAAATAATTTCATTGACTTATTAAAGAATAATATTCATTTTTATGATATCATATATGGTTCACTTATGACTTTATATTACTCATTCTTTTGTAAATTCCATGTTAAAGCAGTGTTTTGGGTAAAATCGTTTCATTTATCGTATGTGTTGCGACTTGTTGTACTTGATATTGTTACTTATATCTTGATTTACTTAATTACAGAATGTAAAAAATTATTTATATATAATATATATTCAGCATATAAATATATATGATAGATCGATAAATGGAATGAAATACATCATTCTTGGAGACAGTAGGTTGTATGTACGCATGAACGATGTTTTCATTTCCTTATTGAATTGAATGAAATTAAGTAAATGAAACATATATGTACATAAATAAAGTATCATTATTATGTAATATATTTCATGATTATTTATTATATATACTTTATAATCAAACTTGAATGGTTAATCATGGAAGATGAATCTCATCGCATTCATGGAGTCGGCAGTCCATACGTACGCACGAGTGATAATATCATTCTTTTGATATTAAAATCGTATAAAATTGGATGTTATATCATATATAAAAGATCATAATAATGTTATATTTATTATTTATATCATTTATACTCATTATTATACTCATCCAAATGATGAAATGTTTGAATACCAAACTACACCACGACGTGGAGACGGTAAGCCATACGTACGCACGTGTGATGACTTTTTCATTCATAGGATGGATAAAATAACTAATATGGTTATAAAATTTTTATAATAAAATCACATTATATATAATATACTGGAGTTATTATTTTAGAATGGAGACAACAAAGAAGGAGGAAGTGGAAGAAGAAAGGAACTTGAAATATGTGGTGAGATATTTACCTCTTCTTCGGGTTCTTCCTTTTCATTTGATCAAAAGGGCTCCTTAAGTTGGATTTCAAACTATATGAAGGCCTCTAGGATGAAGGTAGTACAGTTAAGAGGGTATTTTGTCAGGGTTTTTTTGAGACAAATGGCTTGGGAGGAGTTAGTGTGAGAGAAGAGGGAGTGCCCTTTTATATGAGGGGTGAGGGGCACCTTAGGAAAAACTTAAACTATTATTTTATAATAAAGTCATATTCAGTTTATAATGGCTCCAAAGTGACTTATTTAGAGGATAGGGAGGGTATGGGTCTAAATCCTCTCAATCAATATGTTTTAGACAAGTTTAGGTTACCATTTTAACCTTATCATTTAGATTTAACTCTAAGTTAAATAATTTAACTTTTATCGTGTCTTCTTGTATTCATACACTATATGGTTAATACACTTACTATAAACTACCAATCGACCCCAATTGGTTCAATAATGTCATATATATTATTATATAAGTCTTTTGGTCTAACCTTATATTTTGAGGATTAGAATATCAATTATTAATTTAATATTTGTTTTAAAAACTCTTTTATGTCAATTTTGACACTATTTGGTACTTTGTTTTTTCTAAATTTATAACAGCATTATTACTTCAAATAAAATTCATATAACTAACCCTAATATGTTATATGAACCTATAAAATTAGTTTAATTCATAAAAAGTCACAAATTACATTTATTTGGGTATTTATAATATCAATTATGTTAATATTTCATTAATAAGGTAATTACTGCATCATCATTGTGACATAAATAAATTAAATTATTTAATGTTTAAAAATAATAAATAAACTAAAATTATTTAGTAAATATTTTTATCTTTCTAATGAATATTTATAGTCGATTTTATCTAATGTATAACCCTATATTAAAAATGTTGTACTTATTAAACTTTGATTTTAATTCTTTTAACTCTTCTTTGAATTAAATAATAATAAATGTCCTAATCTAATCCAAGTGGACCTAAATGGTCATATTTTATTCCTAAGGTTGTTTTTGGTCGAATTATTCTTATCCAATAGAATTAGGATATGTTTTAGGGTAATAATAATATCATGTTTACCCTTAATTACCCTATTTACTTTTAACCGTGGTAAATAAAAGTAAAAAGTTATTATTCACCAAAAATTATTTTTATCTTATTGAACCACATTTTACTCCTTTATATTAACCCTTTATCTCATATTTTAGAAATTCAACTCACAGAAGTGGTAAAATTAAGATTTATGTGAATATGAAAATTCTCCTAGGAGGTGGGTAAAAGACGGTAAAAAGCTCAATAAAATTTTTATATATCTAAAATTATTATAAAATAACCCGAATGAATTACATTGAACTTATATAGGTATTAAGTATCTATTTTGACTTAAAATAAATTTAAATAAAATAAATGATTATTTAAATAAAAATTCGGTTTTAACCAATAACTCAGTGTTTTCACTATTCATCTAAAATTGAAAGTTTTCAGAAAAATACCAAAAATTCACCCTAGGATAATTTCGATTTTCTAAATCCAAAAATGAAGTAAATTTTGAAATATTAAATTTATAACATTTCAAAAAGTGGGTATTACTATTCATAATGGCTAGTTTATATAATATTTTAATAGCATATCGTTGTTTAGTAAAACTCAGTATTGCGTACAACACACGCTATCAAGGAAGGTTGTGATTGCATGTAATTCAAGCCAAGTTAGGGTTGAATGTAGTGAAAGATTCCTTTTTTGTTGCGTATAATATAATCCAACCATATTTCATTTATACATTGAATATATATATATATATACACTCAATGTTGCATAGAATAACTTCTATCAAACGAACTTGATATTATGTGTAACACAATCCAAGAATAGTGTTGCATATACTGTAAGCTAATACCGTGTTGTGTATAGCGCAAGATAATCTTGGTGTAGCATACAACACAAGAAATCAAATAATTTTAAAATAATACTTCTCATAAAATATCTGGGTGTTACACGTAGTCTTTGATTAGCTCTAACCATATCCTTTGATTCATTTTGAGCTCCCCTTGTGTGAATATATACTTTAGTCTCTTGTGATTGGTATATATGTCACACTTCTCACCATATTGGTAGTGCCACTATATTTTCAAGACAAAAATCACAGCTGCTAGTTCTAGATCAGGTGTCTGGTAGTTTTGATCATGAATCTTAAACTGTCCTGAGGCATAGAATATCACTTTATCATTTTTCATTAGTACACAACCCAATCATTTTTTTGAAGCATCACTATATATCACAAAACATTCTTCACTTTTCAGTAATGTTAGTTCAGGTCCAGTGATTATCCTTCTATTTATCTCCATGAAGCTTTCCTCACATTCTTCTATCTAGACATACTTTAACCCATTCCTTGTTAACATAGTTGGTGGGATAAAAGTTGTGAGAAATTACTCACAAAACGTTGATAGTACCCTACTAATCCAAGAAAACTATGGATCTCTGTGAAACTAGAGAGTCTGGTCCATTCATAAATTCCCTTTTATTAAGGGTCCATAGAAAAATCCCTCACTTGTGATCACAGGTCCAAATAATGTGACTTGCTGCATCCAAAAGTCACACTTAATGAACTTGGTGTACAACCTATCCTACCTCAATGTCTCTGACACAATCCTAAGATGTTATTCATGTTCCTCCTTTCCCTTGGAGTAGATGAGAATATCATCGATAAACACAACCAAAAATTTGCTGAGGTAATGTCTAAAGAATCTATTCATCAAATCTATGATGATTTTAGGGGCATTAGTAAGTCCAAAGGGAATCACCAGAAACTTATAGTTCTCGTATCTTGTACGGAATGTGGTATTATGAATATCTTCCATCTTCACCGTTAGATGATGATATTTACAATGAATATCCACCATTGAGAAGTTCTGAGCTCCTCAAAACTGATTTAATAAGTCATCAATCCTTTGAATAGGATACTTGTTATTTATGGTAATCTTGTTCAGTTCCTAATAATCGATACACAGCCACATTGATCTATTATTCTTATTTATAATGAGTACTAGAGCATCCCAAGGTGACGCACTAGGGAATATGAACCCTTCGTCTAAGCGCTCTTGAATATACTTCTTTAACTCCTCCCGTTTGATAAGGTCCACTCTATAGAGACATTTTGATATAGGATTAGCTCTAGGTTTTAGTTATATTGAGAAATCTACCTCACAATATAGGGTAATTCTGGGTAACTCTTCTAGAAATAAATCATTGTATTACCTCACAATGGGAATTTTCCCTAGGTTGATACCTTCCTTTGACTCAACCATTTGAGATAGGTGTGCTTCTTTACAAGGAATCAACACCCACACCGTTGAAGGATTTTCCAAATGAGATTTCTGATATTCCTTGAATTTGTAGAGGATTGTGGGATGGTTCGGAATATGAAAAGATATTTCCTTTCTCGACAGTTTATATATATTCTATATAACGATATCCAATCTATTCCAATTATATAATTAAATTCCACCAAGGGAAGTATCATGATATTCGTTGGAAGAATCTTCTTAAATACAGAAATAGGGGAAGAGTCCAACACTAGGTTACAATGATTGCACCACTTGGTGTTTTTATAGATATATCTACTTTAAGGCTTCAGGGATTTGATTCAAACGTTCTAGAAAACTTGAAATATATAAAGGAATGCGTAGAACCAAAATTAAAAAAGACTTTTTACATTCTTGAGTGAATAGGAAGTGTACGTTGTATGACTTCATTTTCTTGATCCACTTCAACAGTAGTGATGGCATAAGCCTTCCCTTGTTCCTTTGCATTTATGGCTGATGACACTGATTAACCTCGAGGACTCTAGGTTTAGTGCACTGGCTTACGTAGTTCTCTTACTCCCTATAGTTTTAGAATTGGACCATGGGTAGTTATCTCATTTCCTCCATTGTATAAGACAACTTATTTATGCCTCTTCGACATTCATGAGCTTTGTGGAATTCTCTCCCACACTTATATCATTTCCCTATCTCTTTGAGATAATTCCCATGATGCTTCTTACCACATTTTTGACATGTGGGTGGTTGGGATTTCTTTCGTACTTTTTCATTAGATCCCCCCGTTTAAACTCCATCTTTCATTTCTTATCACCATATCCAGGGGAACATTCTCCAAACTCCATATCCACTTTTAGAGGACATCAAAAAACTTCATCATAACTCCCAAATTCTCAAATTTCTAGATCTTTTTAAAGGTTTGGTGTTAATCCACTAAATAATCTATCAATTTTTCTATCATTTTTTATAACAAAACATGAAGTATACCTTGTAAGTCCTATGAAATTTTCTTCATAGGCAGTGATAGATTCGCCTTCCTTTTACTTCAGATCCATGAATCCTCTATTAATATTTTTATAAAGAGTTCAAGGGAAATACTTGTTGAGAAACATTTTATTAAAATATTCCCAGTCCATATCATTAATTTCATCTGTTGGCTTGGTTTTGATAATCAAATCCCACCATTGATCAGCCTCTCTATCTAAACGGTAAATGGAAAAAGTCTCCTTATCCATCTTAGAATAGTGAATCATTGAAAAGATCTTCTATATTGAGTTGAACCATTTTTCTGTGAATAGTGGATCAGAATATCCACTAAATGTTAGGGGTCTTTTCCACATAAAACACCTGATATCCAATTACTCCCTCTTAGGTGAAGGCAGAGATTCCACATTATTCAGGTTATTGTTCATAACCTGGGATTTTTGGGTAAGAATCTCTATGAAATTTTGAACTCCACCTCCCAAGTCATTGGGGATGCCATTCGGGAAATCACTACATTATCCCTCATAAGGGTTGTTGGCCTGGTTTCTCCTAGTTCCCACAATTTTATAAAATAGAAAAGGTTAAAACAAAACATAAGTCAACAAGTCATAAATAAATATTTTTTAAATTTTTTAAATTAAGTCTAAAGGCATATATTATGGGATCCCTATGTTTAACATTTTTCTAAAACAAAGCTTCTTGGGTTATTACATTTTCTTATTCTCATACTAAGGGTTTAAACTAATTTTCTCTAATACTAATTCCCAAATCAACTAAACCATGCTATGATACCAACTATAGAGACCCTATATTTATTATATATATTATTACAAAATTATAAAGACAAATAACATAAAAAAAATTACACAACCGAGATACAAAGGTTTATTGTCTTAGGAAAATGAGGAATATCATGACATTTAAAAAATAAAACATAAATATTTATTTAATTCCTTATTCTCTAGCCTCTAATTGGCCATCATGTTCTCCTTAGTACAAATAATCACTTAAGGATATATATAAAAGAAAGCGGTGATCTAAAATCCTTTTAAGAGGATATATAAGAACATGAATCAATATAACATTAGGTGAGCATAATCATTGTCATCATAACATAGTCATAGTATCATAATCATGATAAGAAGCGTTAAGTAAAGGATTGGAATGCAAAAATTCATAAAAATTAAACATCATGTCTTAGTGGTCAACTACCACACATACATCAATTTATCTCATGAGGTAAATCACATTACCTAATACATTAGAGTGCTATATAATTCTAGACACACCTATCACATCATATCATTCACATGCACTATATAATTCTGAGTGCACCAGTCACATCATAGCATTTACATTATCATGCATGCCACATAGAACATATATAAATCTTGGAAATAAAATAACCCATGTAAAGGAATGGGTTTATTAGTTCATAAAAATTGGAGTTACCAAGATAAAAATGGAATAATATGCTTGGTACTAATCTTGTCTGAAGTAATAACATTCTCATGAGAAGTAAAAGATGTGTTTTTTTAAAGAAGAGTTCTTTTGGAAAAATATTTTAATTTTTACTAAAACCAGATTGGAATAATGTATATACCAAAAAATAAATGGGAAGGAATATAAATGATATTTATATAAAAATAAATTAACATATATACTAAAAATGGCGTGAAAGAGAGAAAACCCAAAGGAAGAGAGTTGGGTTCAAGAATTCCCCTTACCATATGTCTGAACGCTATCTTCTCCTTAATATATTGGATAATCAAATTAAATTCATTAATTAAAAAATAAATAAAATTTTATATATGAATTTTATTCATTATAGTTTTATTAATCTTGTTTATTGTCTTTTAGATGAGTTATATAGTTTAATTTCATCGTGTGGGGGTGTTCACTTTCTTAGTTTTCATGATCAGTTTACATGAATATGAGTATGAAAATTTATATAGAATGGGTATAATTATATAGAATTGTAAATATATGTTATTAATGAAGATAAATAGGTTTATATGGTTATATATATCATTTTTTTAAGTGTTATTATGTTGAATCATTAGATAAATAGTTAATGATAGTCGTTTGGGTTAATTTTGGTGTTTTTTTATCACAACAAATTTGATTTGTTTTATCAGTTAGTATTATGTAAATATTTTAGTTCCAAAACATAAAAATGGTTATAAAATATATTTTACTATCTATAAAAACCATTATAGTGGTTTTATGAACAAGATTTAAGTTGTTAAAGGAAAATGAAAATTCATCATCCGTGATTTCGGTAAATTAACACATCATGAGAAATTATTTTATTTTTAGAATAAAAGAGATAGAAAAATGAGTTTTATGATGGATATTAAATTAACATGATATAATTACATTATATAAAATATATTGGAGTTATCATGAATGTTTGTATAGAGTAGGTGAGGTGATAATAATAAAATAAAAAGAAATTAAAAGAAAAAAGAAGAGGATTTTTCCTTTTAGATCTCTCTTCATTGAGAACCTCCTTAGGGAAAATGTTTTGGTATTTTTATGATAAAAATGAATCCTAGATTTGGGGGAGGGTATTGGGAAGACACTTGATCAGAATTTGGACAAGTATCAAAGCTTGATAGGTCTGAGGAAAAGAGGTTGTGAGGGGTGGTATTTATAGTGGAGGAGAAGGGTGTTTTCTCATTATTTTATTCATTGGTTCATTATTTTTCCACAAGACAAGAAATAGAAATGATTCTATGAATTAACACAGTAAATAGAGAAGGATAATTCTATATTATGGTTATTACATCATCCATGACTCAAGTAATATTGTATTTAACTTATAATGTATATATACCGTAAATTACCATATTTTACTATTCACCAAAAATTCAAGTATTTCAGAAAAATACCAAAAACTCACCCTAACCATTTTCAAAATTTAGATTTAAAAAATAAATCCCATTTATGAAAATATTTTTATAAATATGAGAAATTTAATTTTTAATTAAAATCATTATTTACTTGAAAAATAAAGATTTTAAAATTGAAACTGATTTTCTAACACTTTGGAAAATAAATTAAGGTCTCATAAAATTATCTTATAATTATAAGACAAAAAAATATTAATTTTTGAATAAATTTTAAGTAAATGTATTTTATTTTAAATTATTATATTAATTATAAAATTTTAATTAAATATTCATAAATTATAAAAATACAAACACTTAATTTATCATTTTTAAACATTTTATTTACTTATTCCATGAAATAAATATATCATATTTTGATTTATAAGATACCAAAATTTTATTTTTACTTTAAAAGGTTAAGTTATTATTCTATTGGATGGTTTACTATTCATTAGTGTCATGTTATTGTTCCAAAGGCCAAGTTACTATTCCATCCATATAATTTTCTTAATTTCTAAAAATACCTCTCATTTCATTCATTATTCATCTATAACTTTGTATTGTGTTATCTATGTAATTTTATGTGATTTATAATATATGAAATTATTATAAGAAGGGTGAAATTAAATTGATAAAATTTTGGGTTGTTACATGTTACCTCTTATATCTTTGGGGGGAAATATTGTTTAATTCAAATCCACTTCCCTAAAGTGTTTTCTATTCACTCTTTTTTAAGAAAGCAAATGAGACTTTATGAAAAGATACTCATAAATATAAATTTTACAATGATGATTTAGAAATTTTTTCAAAAAATATATTTTGTGATTTGGTGTTAATTTTTCTCTATAAATTCAAAAATATCTACCACTAATGGAGATATATTTCAAGTTTCACCCTCCATTCTTCTATTATTATTTAATTATTTTTAGGAAAACTTTCTTTAAATGTCAATAGATTTATTTTATATTGTTATACTATTTTTGAATTTTATGAAACCTGTTTTTATTTCCATGGATTATTTATACTATGAAAGTTGTTTTATTTTTAGTTAAAAGTTTTATGAAACACATTTTTACTTTTGTGGGTTCTTTATAAAAAATTAATGATTTTAATTTAACCGTTTTATGAATCCAATTTATTTCCATGGGTGCTTTTTGATTATATAAGTAAATGATTTTAAATTGTTACTCATAAGTATGGATGAATGAAAGGTGGGGTCCAATATCTCCCTCCAATTCATTGGTAAAATGTTTGAATATAATGAGATAAATATACATGGGCACAATTTAGATGTTTTCAAGCACGAGTGACAGTGTGTGACTGATAAAGGTTTTGTATAAATGGGTACAATTAAGTTTTCTCACAAGCATCAGTACAATTGTGTGACTCATGAAAGTAATTTTTACCTAGGATAATGTTTTTTCCATGGTTAAAGGATGTTATTCATTATGATCTTATTCTCTAATGATTCATGGTTTATATTAAATGTATCTAAGCTATGTCATGGTTATATATTTCCATATTGATTTTTTTGTGACTTAATTTATTATAAAGTGTACTTTGATTCTCACTTATGTAATATGGTTATCGCTCATGATGTTATGACATTTCTCTTATGCTCATTTTTTACTCATTCTTATGAACTCATCCTTGATGAAATGTTTATTCATCCCTTATTAATTGTTTGAGTTCACCCTTTTCTTATGTTTTTATTCCCCGTGATTTTAATATTTTTATTATATGTGAGATGTTTAGAAAGGGTTTTATAGTTGAGTGGTTATGAATAAATGTTTATGAGTATTATAAAATAAGTTTTTATGTAGAAAATCATCCAAGACACTAAATCTATAGTTCTCTGGTTTGTTTGTACATTTGTGATATAGAATGTTTATTCATGTAAAATGATTATATAAATGTGTTTATATATATATTGGTTCACTATAGTTGGTATTAGAGTAAGATTTAGTTATTAAGGGGATTATTTTAGATAAGTTTAGTGAAAACCCTAGGTATAAGCCTAAGGGATGAGTCTAAGTATAGAATAACATCTTAATGATTTTGTAAAGTAGATATTGTGTGGTAATCCTGGAAATAGCATCCATGTCCATATATGATAAGTGGATATAGGTTCTGGAATAGATATACCTAGGGGTAATGATCATAAAAAGGTAGTATTGGGTATTAATTAAATCATCACATAGTACATGACATAGAGGCCTAACTGGACACCTAGTTTGGAACTCCTGGGGGTATGATTTTTTTATCAAATTCTCTTTACATACCATTATAAAGGATTTATTTCCTATATTCTTTAAGGGATTATGTTAATAAGTATGATAAAACCCAATATAAATTTGAATCAAGCATGATGTAGGTTGAACTAAAATAATTATAAACTAACATGATAGTGTTAAAGGGTAATATATTTTAAGGTTTAATTATTTCATGTTATTATTCCCTTATGATGTTAATTGTTCATCAGTCATGATAAATTATTTTGGTTTTAGAACCAGAAGGAACTAAATTAAATATGGGTGTGAGGGATTTATAGATCAAATGATCAGAGTGGAAGTTAGTATTGATTAAATTCCTATTGTACATGAATATACTGATGTATTCCTAAATAAAATACCTAATGTTACCCTAGAGTGTGAGGTTGAGTTTTAAATATAAATCATACATGGATCTATTCCTATCTCAAGGATTCTATATATAATGGCTATAGTTGGATTTTAGGAATTTAATAAGTGGTTGGAAGAAAAATTGGACATGGGTTTTATCCACCCTAGTGCTTCACCATAGGGTAAACCTGCCCTTTTTTTAAAAATAATGATTAAAAACGTTCCTTTTCTTGGACTATCTTGAGCTCAACAAGGTCACAATTAAAAAAAATTTACCTCTACCCTTATATCGATGACTTGTTCGATCATATCATAGGAGGTTAATATTTTTCAAAGATTAACCATGATCTGGATATCATTAGTTAAGGGTTGAATGGGAGTATATTTCAAAGATACCTTCCTGAATGAGGTATGGATACTATGGTTTTATATTGATTCCATTCGGATTGACTATTTAATCTTTCATCTTCATAGATCTAATTAATAGAGTCCCTACAGAATACCTCGATAAATTTATGGTTGTATTTATAGAATATATTCTTATTTATTATCAGATCAAGGAAGAGTATAAATATCATTTATTGATTGTGTTAATGACCTTATAAAAAGAGAATATGTATTAAAAATTAAGAAAGTGGGAATTAAAGTAATAGAAAGTGTCATTATTGGGTCATGTAATCACCAAAAAGGGCATATATGTAGATCCGTCAAAGACAAAAGTTATTGAAAAATGGACCAGACCAATAACAGTAACATAGAATCATATTTTTCTTGATTTACTTAGATACTATTGATGCTTTGTGGGAAATTTCTCATATCTTTATAATAAACTAAGTTAATATAGAAGGGATTGATGTTCCTTTGTATGGATTAATATGAATAATGTTTTATGTAACTAAAGAAGATATTGTTCATAGTACCTATACTCACATTACCCTATAGTGGAGAATTTTTTTTGTAATATATAGTGATTCCTTGAAGAAAGGATTAGTATATGTCTTCATGAAAAATGAAAAGGTGATTAATTATGCCTCATGATAATTAAAAAAACATGATAAAAATTACTCAATGCATGATTTGGAAGTAGCAATGGTGGTATTTGGATTAAAAATTTGGTTTATTATCTCTATGGTGAGAAGTGTGATATTTATACCAACCACAAGTGTTTGAAATATAAATTCTAATGGGAGTTAAATTAGTTCCAAAGGAGATGGTTGAAACTAATCAAATACTATGACTTCTCAATATATTACCACCCTGTGAAGGAAAACAAGGTGTTTTATTATTTAAGTATGAATTGTCATGTTGACTTATATATGATGAGGGTTAAAAGAGATATAATATTTGTTGATTGGAAAAGGATGAATCTTAAATTCATAAGGTAAGGTGATAAATAATACGATGACCAAGTGATTTCTCAAACATCAATTCATATGAAGATCAAATAATCCTAGAAAGATGAGGTAGAGTTATATAAAAAGGTATAAAATATTCTGGAGTTCAATTTTGATAAATATGGGGTTGTAAGGATTGGAACCTAGATATGTGTTCCATAAAAACTAAAACTAAAAGGTAACTTTTGGATGATTATAATATCTCATTCTTTCCTATTAACCCATGAAGCATAGATATGTATATAGATATAAAGAATAATTATCGGTGGGATAACATGAAGAGAGAGAGCATAGAATACATATCTCGATGCTTGATATGCCAACAAGTTAAGGATGAAATAAAAAAATATAAGGGTATGATGAAACTATTACCCATACCAGTATGGAAACGCTAAAACAACACTATTATTCTCATAGGAATCCCTAGGTAATATAAATTTTATAATGCTATTTGGGTTATAGTTGATCATCTTACTAAGTCAACACTTTTCATTCCCATCAAATAGGATTTATCACTTGAACAAATCACTAGGAAAATATTAAGGGAAGTGGTAAGGTTTCATGGAGTACGACTTTATATAGTATTTGATCAAGATTTGATGTTTAACTTTAGATTCTTTAGGAGTCTTCAAAAAAAATAGAGATGCAACAGAGTTTCGGCACTGCTTATCATCCTCGGATGGATGGTTCATTTGAGACACCCTCTTACACATGTAAGGATATGTTGAGATCTTATTCAATGGAATTTAAAGGATTTTAGGATAAATACCTACACCTAATAGAGATCTCATATAGAAATAGTTTCCATTCTAGCAATCATATATCTTCAAATGAGGCTCTATATTGGAAGTGATATAGGAATCCAATATATTGGGATAATGTTAGAGAAAGAAAAGTGATAGGACTTGAAATTTTTAAAGAATTGATAGAGAATGTTAAAATAATTCAATGACACATGAAAGCAAAAAAATTATATATAATAATTTTTTATATAACCATCAATGATATCTAGATTTTGAATTTGTTGAAAGGCATTTCTCCAAATATTTCCTTGGAAGTAATTTATGAGATTTGGGAATAAATGGAAACTGAATCCAAGGTATATAGGTTCCTTTGAGATCCTTGACCATGTTAGGGCTATAACTTATCACTTATAAATCCCTCCATACCTCTACATAGTATGTGATGTGTTCCATGTATCACTTTTGAGAAATTATATATCAACCCTTCACATGTGATAAGAATAGAATCCATGCAATTGGAGCATGATGTCCCATATTATAAACTTCCAGTGGAGATCCAAGATCATAGAGATGTGGTGTTGTGAAAAAAGACCACTCATATGGTCAAATTACTTTAGAGGAATCACAACTTTGAGGAAGCCACATGGGAACCCAAGGCTATAATGAGGTGAAATTATCATCACTTTTTTCATCATAGAAATAAAATTTCAAGGATGAAATTATTTTTAAGGGGGATAGAATGTAATGACCCAAAATTTTAGTTAAAATTTTCTCCTTAAATAAGTTTTATATTTGATATATTGATCTACTTATAACACCAAACCCTAATATACTATGACTCTTTTTATTAAAATAAATATTGACCAATGTATATTAGTTGTTGAATAAGAGGGTATAATCAGTTATAACCAAATTACAAAATAAAGGTATCTTTTAATAAAGTTTCAACAAGTGTGGATTAAGTAGGTGATAATATATTTTATTTATACTTAAAATATATTTTAGAAAATGGATATTTTCCAGTTTTGATATATTTATTATTAGTACTAATTTTAGAAGAATATTTAATATACAAAAAATTATTTCCTATAAAAATAGTATTTCATAATATTTTATGATTTTATTTAAAAGTTAAATTTTTCAATTTTTAAATGTGAATTTGAAAAAATAAATTAATTTTTTTCTTATCATAATAATATTAAATTAATACGGTTTTTTGGATTTTTCTAAAAAGATTGATTTTTAGGTGGATAGTGAAAATTATTGTTTTTACAAATAATATGACTTTTATGATATTATTAGCATATAAGTATGAATTGTACATTCATAGAACCGTTTTATAAGACCAAATATGTATTTTATAAGTGAATTTATAATTATAAAAATGTTTCTTTTAATTTAAAAAACCATATTTGACCTTTTAAAACTTAAGTTATATTTTTTAAAATATTGTTTTTAATACATTATACATCTAGTATATTAAAATCAATTTTTATCACTTTTATACAATTATTATATTAAAATTTATTTTAAATTTTGCATCATTAGGTCTAAATTATTTAATAAGTACCAATTTATTTTCAATAATAAATGATAAATTACTTTGTTAAAAACTAGTTGTCTCAGTAAAAATCAAAAGATGTAAAATGGGTTTAACTGAGATTAAAAGAACACAATCATGTTTAAAACATCAGGGGGAGGGGTTTTGAGGCCTTGATTGACCATACCCCCTCCCCCTCTCCATTATTTCCTAATTTTGGAGCTACATTCCTTGATATTGATTCCCTAATATTAAATTTATTTGGGTATTTACAAAAATCCATCCATTTTCACTGATAAAAAGGTCACTCCTCTCCTCAATTAACCTCACACCAAAACCAACTTAGTGCAGAAAAAATCTACCCAACACTCTAATAAACATTTATACCCACCTTAAATAGGTGCTATTCTTCTCAAAAGACCATCCCTCAAAAGATTAACCCCCTTTTGCAAAGGTGATAATCTAAGAATTGAGGTATAAATTTATAACCATTAATTTATCATTTATATTTATTTATGTGACCTTATCCCTAACCCTGACCATTATTTACAAAGTTTGGATCTATTTTACTTTGTAGGGACTTCCAATTGTCAAAAAGTGTTGAGTATTTACAAAAATGTCATCCATTTTTCCCTTATAAATGGGGAACTACTCTCCTCACATTACCTCACACTACATCTCACTTAGTTTGGAAAAAAAAAACTCTACCCAATCCTCTAATAAACATTCCTATACCCATTAAATAGGTTTTTTCTTATCAAAAAACCATCCCTCAAAGGCTTAACCCCCTTTTAAAAGGTGATAATCCAAGAATTGATCTATAAATTTCTAGCAGTTCCTTTCTCATTTATATTTTTTATGTGAAATTATTTTTAATAAATTTCCATTATAACCTATTAAAATTATAATATCAGTATCATCATTATACTATTATATTATTATAATTATGTTACAAGAATTAACCACCTTCCCGTTTTCCTTTAATAAAAACAAAAACATGAATTGTGTGTACGAGCATACTACCACCTCCATAAATAAATGTGTATTGTTTTATTTTAACACCTCAATTGGTTAGTTAAAAATATAAATTAACTAAATATATATGATATATATATATATCATATTTAATTTCCTTAAATGATAATCCTTGTAATTGTTTTTTTCCTCACTTCAAAAAATTAAATTAGCATCCCTAAATACATGCAAAATACCACCTCCATGGAATAATGAATTATGTTTTTCACTACTTCCTTCATGGATGGGTTTAGTTTATATATGAAGATTATATATGATATATATAAGTAATATATCATGAATATGGTTATTTATGGATAACACAAAAATTAATGATCATTATATGATAATCCATCGATAAAAGTAAATAACCCAAAACTAGTTCAATACTGATTTCATCTTCATAAAACACAACTAAAACTACCATGAGATTTAATTAAAACATTATAGGTCTTTATAAAACATAAATTATCGTTCCTTTAATGGGTTTTTAATGATTAAATTTGGAATAATATGGAATATTGATACCACTTTTACAAACCTAGTTCAAAACAGTCATGATTATTAACACCTAATGTTGAAAAGAGGTTATAAAAATCTATTACATGAAGATAAATATTATTAAGAAATATTATAAATGTAAATGTATATGAATAAGGTTATGAAATGGGTAATTAATATTTTTATCATTATAAAATAGTATGTTAAAAAACTTATATGGAAATAAAGGGTAAAGGTAAGGGATTTGGTAACTCAAACTTCTTCCTTTGAGTTATACAACTTCTTCTTGAATTTATTTTGCCTATGTTTACTACATTCATTGAATTCCCATTTTAAATTATGATCAGTATTATATATTTGGTGAAAAATATTTTTTAATTCAAATCCACTTCTATGAAGTGTTTTCTTTTCACTCTTTTTTAAGAAAACAACTAATACTTTTGGAAAAGAGACTTGAAACTATGACTTTTACATTGATGAATTCAAAATATTTTCAAGAAATATTTTTTGTGATTTGGTTTTTATTTTACTCTCTATATTAAAAATATATATATATCCAATTCAGTTACATTTTAAGTTTCACAATCCATTCTTCTAATATTATAAGATTATTCTTAGGTAATCATGTTTTCAATTTTAATCGATTTATTTCATGTAGTTATACTTTTTGGAAATGTTATGTGACCCAATTTTATTTTCATGGGATTTTTATGCTATGAAAGGTGAATTATTTTCAGTTAAAATTTTTATGAAACCCATTTTTACTTATCTGTATTCTTTATGAAAATTGAATTATTTTCAATTAAAATTTTTATAAAACCAATTTTTTTCCTGGGTTCTTTATGATGTGATAAGTAAATGATCTTAAATTAGAACTCATAAGTACAGATAAATGATGGTTTGGGTCCTATATCCCCCCTAATGCATTGGTTAAAAGATTAAATCTCCTGATATATGTATACACATGCACAATTTAGTTATTCACAAGCATGGGTGCAAGTGTGTGACTCATGAAGGTAATGTATACTTGGGTACAATTAATTTATCTTGCAAGAATGGGTACCAATGTGGCAATCATAAAAGTAATGTTTCCCTATGATAATTTTTGTGCCAAAGTTAAAGGATGTTAGTCATTATTATATTATTCTCTCATGATCCAAGGTTTATGTTAAATGTTTATAATCTATGTTATGGCTATAATATTTCTATATTGATCATTTATGGATTTAATTTTTTATTATAAGTCCTTTAATACTCACTTTTTTATTATGGTTATCACTCATGATGTTATTATATTCACCTTATACTCATGTTTTTACTTATTCTTATTAACTCATCCTTGATGAAATGTTTATCTGTACCTTATTAATCATTTTATCTCACACATTTCTTATGTTTTCATTCCCTAGGATTTGAATATGGGTATTACATGTGATTTATTTAGTATGGGGTTTAGAGTTGAGAGAATATGATGAAATGTTGATGAATATTGTAAACTAAGTTGTTTATGTAGAAAATCCTCTATGACTCTAAACCTGTAGTTCTCCGATTAGTGTGACCATTTGTGATATAGAATATTAATTCATGTAATATAATGATATAAATGTGTTTATTTATATTGGTTCATCATGTTAGTATTAGAGTAGTCTTTAGTTATTTTTGGACTAGTTTAGAGAAATTTAGTGAAAAACCTTTAGATCATTTTATGGGATGAGTCTAAGTATATGATAACATTCTAAAGTTTTTTTAAAGTATATATTGTTAGGTTATCCCAGAAAATAATCACTATCTAGATACTATAAGAGGATATAGCCTCTCACATAGACGTACCTAGGGGAAATAATCCTGAAAAGGGAATATTGGGTATTAACTCAATTATAACCTAGTGCATGACAAAGATACCTAACAATACACTTGGTTTCAAACTCCTAGGAGATATTCTTTGGTTGATCAAATTATATTTAGGAACCATTATAAAGGATTAATTTTTTAGTTACTTTGATGGATTAGGTTAAGAAGTATGATAAAATACAACATAAAGTTAAACCAAGAATGATGTAAGCTGAACAAACAGAATTATAGACTAACATAATAGTCTTAAGGAGTAAGAAATTTTAAGTTATAATTCCTTTAATGCTATTATTTATTTATGATATTAATTTTTCATCACTCATGGTAACTCCTTTTGGTTTTAAAACTTGAAGAAAATGAATTAACAATGGTTGTAATGTATTTCTAGATCAAATTATCAAAGTGAATGTTAGAATTAAAAATAATAATATTGTAAAGTAATATACTAATATATTCCTAGATGAACTTCTTGGTCTTCCCCTAGATCCTAAGGTTGAGTTTTAAATAGAAATAAGACCTAGATCTTTTCCTATCTTAAGGAGTCCATATAAAATGACTCACATTGAATTGGAGGAATTAAATAAGATGTTGTAAGAAAATTTGGACATGGGGTTTATCTTCCCTAGTGCTACACCATGGGGTGAACCAGTCCTTTTTTCAAAAATAAGGATGGAACAATTTCCCTTTATGTTGACTACTATGATCATAAAAAAATCATGATTATGAAAAATTAACATTTACCCCATTTTGATAACTTGTTCAATCATCTCATAGGAGCTCAATACTTTCCAAATATTGACCCATGATTTGGATATCATAAATTAAGGGTCAAAGGGAGGATATTTCAAATACAAATTTATGAATGCGTTATGGACACTATGACTTTATGGTGATTCCATTTGGTTTAACTAATTCCTCTTCCATATTCATAGATCCAATTAATATAGTCCTTAGAGAATACCTAAGTCAGTTTTTGGTTGTCTTCATGGATTATATTCTAATAGTAAGAAATAACATGAAGATAAATTGTGGATTGTATTGATGAACTTAAGAAATTAGAATATATATTAAAATTTTAGAAAGTTTGAATTTTGTTTGTATAAGGTCTCATTCTTGGGTCATGTAATCACAAGCAAGGGTATATCTATAGATCCTTCAAAGGAAAAGTTTTTGAATAGTGTACAAACCAACCATGGTAACCAAGATCCATAGTTATCTTTAGTTATCTAGATATTATAAATGTTTTGTGGGAAATTTATCATGTCTATTTAATCCACTAACCAAGTAAAAATGTAAGGGAGTAAAGTTACTTTGGACAGAGGAATGTGAAGAATTTTGTAAGAAACTATAAAAGATATTGGTTGAAAAACTTATACTTACATTACCCAGTAGTAGGGATGGTTTTGTAATATATATTGATTCCTAAAAGAATTCATTAGGATGAATCCTCATGAAAAAATAAAAGGTAATTGCTTATGCCTCATGAAAATTAAAAACACGTGATAAAAACTACCTGATGTATGATTTGGAGCTAACAATAGTGATCATTACATTAAAAAAATAGTGTGCCTTATCTTTATGGTGAGAATTGTGATATTTATAATAACCACAAGATTTTGACATATATATTCACATATAAGAATTTAAATATTCCCCAAAGTAGATGGTTGTTACTGATTAAAGACTATAAATTCTCAATACATTACCACCTTGGGAAGGAAAACAAGGTGTCTAATTATTTTAACAGGAAAGATCAAGCTTCTTTATCTATGATTAGGGATAAAAGAGACCCAATATTCATGGATTTGAAAAGGTTTAATCTTGAAATCATAATGGAATTTGAGAAATCTAACCTTTACCAAGTGAATTATCAAATATCCATTCATGTGAAGATAAAATAATACTATAAAGATTATGTAGATCTATAGAAAAAGGTAGTGAATATTCTAGATTTAAACTTTGATAAAGATAGAGTTATAAGTTTTAGAACCCAGATATGTGTTCTATCAAAACCAAAACTAAAGAGGTGACTTTTGGATGATTCTAATATCACATTCTTCTCTATTTATCCAGGAAACGTGAAGATGTATATAGATATAAAGAAAATATTCTTCTAAGATAACATGAAGAGAGAGTTCACAAAATACATATCTTGATGCTTAGTATGACAACAAGTTAAGTCTAAACAAAAAAATATAAAGGGATTATTCAACTATTACCCATAATAGTATGGAAATGATAAAACATCACTATGGATTTCTTCATAGGACTCCCCTGGAGATCTAAATCCCATAATTATATCTAGATTATAATCTATCACCTTACTATGTTAGTACATTTTATTTCCATAAAATAAGATTTAACTCTTGACTAAAACTCTAGTATATGAATAAGGGAAGTGTTAAGGTTACATGGAGTACCACTCTCTATAATATTTTATTAAGATATTAGGTTTTCCTCAAGATTCTGGAGTAGTCTTCTAAAATAATTGGGTACCAAGATAATTTTCATCACTAATTATCATCCTTAGATATATGGAAAGTATTATAGGACCATCCAAGCACTAGAGTACATACTGAGTTCCTCTTTAATAGAGTTTTAAGGATGTTGGGATCTACACCTCCCCTCAGTAGAGTTATCATATAACAATAGTTTCCATTTTAAAATTAAAATGATACCATATGAGGCTCTATATGGGAAAAGATACATGAATCCAATATGTTGGGATGATGTAGGAGAAAGAAAGATAATGGGGAATGAAATATTTCAAGAAATAATAGTGAAGATTCAAACAATTCAGCAACATGTGAAAGGGATAAAAATTCGATGGAAGAGTTATATAGATAACTTTTTATGAGATATAGAGTTTGAAGTTAGTGACAAGGTGTTCCTCCGGATATCTATTTGGAATTGGGTTATGAGATTTGGGAAGAAATGGAATTTAAGGCCTAGGTATATCAGTCACATTAAGATCCTTGATTATATTGTGGTTATAGCTTATTGCTTATCACTAATTCCAGATCTAACCCTAGTACACGATGTGTTCCATGTATCGTTTTTGAGAAAGTACATATTATACCCTTCATATGTGTTGATCTCAGAAGGCATACAATTTGAGAATGTTCTCTCATATGAAGAGCAACCAATGGAGATATTATATCGTAGAGACAAGGTGTTGTGGAAAAAAACTATTCATCTTTTCAAAGTCCTTTGAAAAAATCACAAGTTTTATAAATACACATGGTAACTATAGGATGTAATGACGAAAAATTATTTTCATATATTTTTATCCTAGAAATAAAATTTCAAGGATGAAATTATTTTTAAGGGGGTATAATGAAATGACCCAAGACTTTAGTGAAATTTTACACATTAAATAAGTATTATATTTTATATATTTCTATATAAAAAATCAAACCCTAATAAAAAAACTCCTTTTATTAAAATATACATTGACCAATGTATGGTATCTATTGAATAAGTGGGTAGAAATAGTTGTAACCAACTTATGAAATAAATGTCCCTTTTAATATTGTTTCAATAAGTTTGGATAAGAAGTAGATAAAATATTTTTTATTATAAAAATTTATTTTATAAAATTTATATTTTCTAAGTTTTATATATTTATGAGTCGTACTAATTTTAGAATAATAGTTGGTATACCAAAAAATGATTTTCCTTAAAAATATTTTTTACAATATTTTATGATTTTATTATAAAGTTAAATTTATAAATTATAGAATGGTAATTTAAAAAATTAAATTAATTTTTGAACTTATCATAATTATGATTATTTTTTTGTATTTTTCTAAAAAATATTTTTATGAGAATAGTTTATAATACTATTTTTACAAATAACATGACTTTTATGACATTATTAGTATATAATAATGAATTTGAAATTTATGAAAACTTTTTATAAAATTTATTATTTAAAAAAAATTACAAATCCATATTTTATATTTTAGAACTTAAGTTATATTCTAAAAAATGAATACATTATACATCTAGTATTTTAAAACTAATAATTATCACTCTTAGAAAAATTACATAATAAAAATAATTTAAAATTTTGAATAATTGGGTACAAATTATGTAATAAGTACCAATTTATTTTCAATCATAAATGATAATTTACTTTGGTAAAAACTAGTTACCTAAAAAATCAAAATGGGCAAATAGGGTTTAACCAAGAAGGAAAATGAAAAACATGTTTAAAACATATCTAAGAATGAGTAGATAAGGCCTTGGTAAACCTTATACCTTAATATATCCATTATTTCCCAATTTTTGAGCTACTTTCCTTGAGAGTTACTTCCCATTATTAAAATGTTTTTGGTATTTGAAAAATTGTCATTCTTTTTCACTTATAAAAGGGAACTCCTCTACTCACTTCACCTCACACAAAAAATCCACTTAGTTAGTCTCAAAATCTACCCAAACATGACCTCAACATTACTAACCACATTTAATAGGTTTTTTTATTCTCAAAATACCACCCCTAAAAGACTTATCCTCCATTACAAAGGACATAATCCAAGAAGTGAGGTATAAATTTCTAATCACTCCTTTCACCTTTCTATTTATTTTTGTGCACTAATTCTTACTCAATTTACATTACACCATATTAAAATTATAACATCAATATAATTATTATAATAGTATGTTATTATAATTATTTTATAAAAATTAATCACCTATTCCTCTTTATGAAAAAAAATGTGAATCATGTGTACGAGCGGACTACTGCCTCCCTAAAGAAACGTGTTTCATTTTCCTTAACTACCTAAAATAGAGGTTCTAAAAGATAAATTAAATAAATATTTATTATATATATGCCATATTTAATTTCCTCAAATGATAAACCATGTAACTTATTTTTTTCTCCCTTTTAAAAATGAAATCATCATTTATGCGTACGGACGGACTACCGCCTCCACGGAACGGTGCATTTTGTTTTTCACTTCCGCTGCCATGGATGGTTTTAGTTTATATTTTACGATTATATATGATATATAAAATTAATATATATCATGTATAATTTTATTTATATATAACACAAAAATTAATTATCATTATAAGGTAATCCATTGATATCGTTAAATAACCCGAAACTAGTTCAACATCAATTCCATATTCATAAAACACAACTAAAACTCTCATGTGATAGAATTATAACATTATATGTCTTTATGAAACATCAATTACAGTAACTTAAATTGTTTTTTAATTATAAAATTTGTAATAAGAAGGAATATCGACCCCAATTTTATGAACCTAGTTCAAAAGGATCATGGTTATTAACACCTGATGTTGAAAAGATACTATAAGAATTTAATACATGAAGATAATTGTTATTAATGAAAAGTATAAATGAAAATGTATATGAATAAGGTTCTAAAATAGGTAATTAATATTTTTATCTTTATGATACATGATGTTAAATCAATTTTTTGGAAATCAGGGGTAAAGGTAAGGGATTTGATACCTCAAATTTCTTCCTTTGAGTTATACAACTTCTTGAATTTCATCCTCCTGTGTTTACAAAATTCATTGAAATTTCCCTCTTAAAAAGATTTTATCACTTATATCTATGGATAAAAATATTTATTAATTCAAATCCAATTCCATGAATTGTTTTATTTTTACTTTTTTTAATAAAACAAATTATAATTTTTGAAAAGTGACTCATTACTATGACTTTTACATCGATGATTTCAAAAAGTTTCAAGAAAGTTCTTTTCTGATTTGGTTTTAATTTTCCTATCAATATTAAAAAATATCTATCTCCAATATAGTTATATTTCAATTATCACCATCCATTCCTCTATTATTATGAGATTATTTTTTTGTTATCAAGTTTTCAATGTCAATTGATTTATTTAATATTGTTATAATATTAATAAATGATATGAAACCCACTTTTATTTCATGGGTTATTTATTCTAAGAAAGTTGAATGATTTTTAGTTAAAATTTTTATGAAATCCATTTTTAATTCTCTAGGTTATTTATTAAATGCGAATTATTTTCATTTAAATATTTTATAATGCCAATTTTATTTTTATGGGTTCTTTATGATGTGATAAGTAAATGGTTTTAAAGTGGAATTCATAAGTACAAATGAATGATGGATGGGATCTTATATCTCCTTATAATTTATTGGTTAAAATCTTAAATATCATGACATATGTATAAGTGGGTATAATTTATTTATTCTCAAGGGTGGTTTCAAGTGTGTGAAGGTGATGTATACACGGGTATAATTAAGTTGTCTCACAAGTATGGGTACAAGTGTGTGACTCGGGAAAGTAATGTTTCATTATAATAATGTGTGTGCCATAATTAAAGGATGTTATTCATTCTAATCTTATTCTATCATGATTTAAGTTTTATTTTAAATTTTTCTAAGCTATGTTGTGGTTATTTTATTTCCATGTTGATATTTTGTGTCTTTAAGTTCTTATGTGGTTTCCTTTGATGATCACTTATGTATTATGGTTATCGTTTATGATGTTGTTATATTTCTATTATGATCATGTTTAAACTTGTTATTATGAAATAAAACTTGATTAACTATTTATTCACATCTTACTGAGTGTTTGATATCACCCCTTTCTTATGTTTTCATTCCCCATGATTTGAAGATGGGTATTACATGTGAGATGTTTATAAGGGGGTTTAGAATTGAGATATAATGAAGAAATGTTGATGAGTATTGTAAAATAAGTTGTTTTTGTAGAAAATATTCCAAGACACTAAACCTTCAGTTCTCCATTTTGTGTGACCATTTGTGATATATAATATTTATTCATGTAAAAATGATATAAATGTGTTTATTTATCTTGGTTCTCCATAGTGAATCAAGATGGGGATATTACAAAGGGGTCTCAAATCCTTATTTCTTTTTTTATATTTGGGAATGGTAGTTGGAATATAGGATTTTATTAGAGCTTGGTATGGATCTTATTTTTTATCATAACTAACCCATGTATAAGGGAAGTCCAAGTTACCAAATATGGTGCTATTAATCATTTTTTTCTCTTTTACATTGTGTTATTTTACTAAATATACTGCATTTTATATGTGATTTATGACTTAGGAAATTTTACTCTGGTCCCTAGGTGGAAAGAGGGTGAGAGTCCATGTATCATATCAAGAACCTAGATTTTACATTCTATTTGTGTTCAGACTTATAATGGGTTATCCTAGTTATGATTCTGGGTTTGGTTATTCAAATTGTTAATGAAAACTTATATAGTGATTCCCCAAATAACTTTATGGTGGAATATTATGACAACCCTACTTTTTATTACACACTTAAACTGTTTTATTACATAAAATTCACTTAATACAACATAAAATATATAGAGTTATAGTGTCTTTGGGGATTAAGAACATTACATAACAACTTATAACATAAAACATACAACATGTTTATTAAAAACTTCCTTTACATAACCATGACATTCCCTCATACTTAGCATTGCATGGGATAACCTGAGCACATACATGTGAAAAGGCTATAAAGGCCAGTAAAAGTGTAAACAGGGCATAACACGAATAATAAAATACATTTTAGAAAATAGGCATATCAATGTAGCATAAAATAACATGAACATAAAGTCATGATATAGCATGATTATCATAATATGAAAATGTGGCAACAACACTTAACATGGAATTAGCATGAGCTGAGGCTCATTGCACATGGAGCGTGAGTAAACCCTTATTTCAATTGAATTTTCATGAGTAAATAATCATTTAACTTGAATTATCTTGAGTAAAACCTCATTTCACTTGACGTATCATGATACTAATCTTTACCCAATGCATTGGAGTGCTATCAGGGCGCACCCTTCTTAAACATTTCATTTCATGCATAAGTGTGCCACATGGATCATAAAACATGGATTCATCAAACATAATCATTTATTCCAAGATAATGGAATGTGGAATTAGTACATGAAAATACATAATCAATAAGTAAATGTGCATAAAGGTGAATACCCTTGATAGAGAAATGGGCATGGTATTCACTACACAATGACTTTGGCTTGGAAAATCACGGTGCAATTTCGACAGCATAATGACGTGACATAATAATTCATAAAAAATATTTGACGAGAGATAAAGTGGTGTCTCATAATATTTAAATGAAATTTAAAGTAATGGGGTCATATAAATACATGTCCCAACAAATTTAATGGAATTTATACTCATAATACAAAACAATTACTTGAATATAAATGAGAAGAGAGAAATTCCTTACAGAATTTTGGCATGGTAATAGGTTTACATGGGAGGAATTAATGAGAGAGAAAGAGGTCTCTAATAATTTCAAACATAAGGAGGGTAAAATAAGGGACGTGAGAAAACATACCCCAACATTTTTAATTGAAAGTAAAAGGGTATTACAACATAAATAAACTTGGATAAAAATAAAAAAGGAAGGAATACCTTACTTGGAAGTGTGATCCCAAAGGCTTAAGAGAGTACTCTTGGGAGATTGGGGCACCCTAGGAGGATTATAGAGTGATTAGGGTAGAGGTTGGATGAACTAAAAAGGATTTGAGTAAAGAGGAAGTGGGATCTTGGGTGGGTTTATATAGGAAAGGAGAGGGAATTATTTATTATTTAGGTTTGGGACACCACACATTAAACTAATCAAAACCAAAAACCTTCCCATGGTTTTTGCCCATGGTTTTTTCCAATGGGGATTGGAAAACAATATTTTATAAGTTCAATGGCCGAACTTCTTAAAATAATAGGGTTTCTTATATGGAGGTGAGTCACGCCCTTAAGGAAATAAATTTAAAAAGCTAAAATGTTTTATAAGTCTTGGAGGGTCCACTAATGCTTTGTAAAATAAATAAATAAAACCTAAAATCACATTATTTTAATGTTAAAACATATATTGTCTGAAAATAATGTTTATAGTATTTTATTACATCACTTTTGGGTCATTATGATGTCATAAAACACATTATATATTTAACCAGTATTTAATTTTCACCCAAAAATTTGACTCTCAGAAAATTATAAAAAATTTACCATTGGATAATTCCAGCATCCTGATTTCAAAAATAATATTAATTTTATCCAAATAATTTTATAAATATGTGAATTTTCACTTTTAAAATAAAAATTTACATTTATCGAAAATTCATGGGTTTTGACAAAAACAACTTTCAAATCTTAATAAAAATTACAATTGTATTCATAAACATTATACAATAATTTATACTTAAAAAAATTAATTTAATAATAATAATATTTTATTGAAATATTATTTAATTCAAAAATATATTAATTTATCAAAATATATTCCTTGGTTGAATATTAACTAAAAATATTATTTGTGCTTTAAAAACTATTTACAAAGTAACATTAATAAATGAATGTATATTCTTTATTATATAAAATATAATGCACATAATCAAAGTGCTAAGGTATTGTTACATAACCCCTTATAACACCGCATAATACTGAAGGGTAAGGTGTACGATGGTTATAGACTCTTGGGGTGGCTCGGATAACATCACTTGGGTGGTAATCTCTATCAAATTCCACATCTCTTGTAGGTGGTTCCATTCAAGCTTAACATGTTGAAGCTTGTCTTAGTCTTAGTCAAGAGTGAAGCCCAATGATGCTGCCTCCTTTTTGAGCTTTTAAAAATGTTCTTCGTATGAGGTAAGTCTACTGGATGAGACCATCGCTTCCTTTGTCTGAGTAAATTGTATTTGTTAAAGCCCTATATTTATACTAATCATGTGATCACTGTTCAATGACTATATTAGAAACAAAAACAATTCTTAAAAGTTTTTTTGAATTCTAAAAACATAAAACCAATGAAGTGCATATTTTATATAACCAGTTTTCATAATAAGACATTTAATTAGATCAAGAGAAATTTTCATTGATAAAATTGTGGGTCGTTACACATATTATCTAAATGATTCCGAACTTGTTCTTATTATAGATATATATGATTGATTTTCTTGGTTATTTAATGGTATAAGTTAAATAAAACATCAATAGAAACTTATAAAGTGCTTACCTTTATAACATTTTATTATCATTTTATTTAATTGAACCACGGTTGTGATATTCTTGTTAAAAGTAAATGAAAATGAAACAATGTGGATCATATATGTATTTGATGATGAACCTTGGAATAGGTAGATAGGAATATAGAGTACTTTGGTTGGGAGATCTTGATTATAGGGGATGTGAATATAGAGTAGTGAGATGTTTCACCTGTTATTTCTTACCCAAAATATGAAATAAAACGATGAAATAAAAATGTGTTTTGAGGAATTTTTTTGTAATTTTATTAACATTACACCACAATAACTTTCAATAGATAACTAGGAGGGAAGTGGTGATCATACCCCATAGATGATTGATTCGGATACCCCTATTGCACTGATACTGATGATTGATGATCAGCTCTCTAAGATCTTACTTTGGGTTATGTACTCTATGGATAGAGAGACTATGTGAGATGAATATTCACTATCAGAGTAGACAAGGTAGTTATAGATGCATCACCAACCTTTTTTATAGGTAAGGGATTCCCCCAAGCTTCTAATCTCTGGGTGGATTTGATTCAAATTATTTTTTATCATTTAGAGATTCCCTCTAATAGGAGGGTGAAGTTAGTGACCTATATATTACAATACCCAGTTATAAACTGGTGGGATATCTTGGTATAAATGGAAAAACATGTAGGGTTATCTTGGAGGTACTTCCAAATCAAATTTTATGATCATTTATTTCTGAAGACCTTAAGGTGAAATAGGGCCTAGAAGTTCATTCATTTAACCCGAAGAGGGAAGTTTGTGATAGAGTATGTAGTGAACTTTAAAAAGCTTCAATGTTTTCCCTTAATTTTAATTTGGGATGAGGCATCTAGGATTTGGTGATTTGTGTATGTCTTGGGAAATTTTATTCATGTAACACCTAAGATTTAATTATAGTAAGTTATCCTTCCTTAAGAAACTATTTCATAACGAATATAGATTTATTCAAGAATTTGACTAAAAATTAAACTATAAAATTTTATAAAACTAATTAATATAAATTAATTTAATTTTTTAATTCATAATATAAAAAATATATTAGGATTATTTTTTGATATTTTTCATAAATAGTATATTTTTAGGTGAATAGTGAAAATATAGATTTTAAAAAACTTCTATTTTTATGAAATTATAATGATATAAAAATAATGTTAATATTTTTTTAAACCATATTTATAGAAAAAATATATATTAAATAAGTAATATAATTCATATATAAAAACAATTATTAACACAAAAATAGATTCTTAACATTTTTGAAATCTAAGTAATGTTTTTGTTTAAATAAAAACTATTTTTAGTCTTTTAATAAAGTATTTATATGGTTACTCTCATTTTTAGTTTGGTTTAAAAGAAAAATATGTCACATTTTATTTAAAATAATCCAAATAATACCATTGGAATCAATATTATACTTTATTTTGTTATAAAATAATTTTTATACTTAAAAGGGAATTTTTCGAGAAAACTATTTTTCATTGTGTTTTTCAGGTTTGTTTTTAAATTAATTTATTCCAATTATAGATATTAAATTCTATAAAATTGAATCCATATTTATATTCCATATTTCCAAATTTTTTAATGATTCCACTTTAATGTTTGGTCAATAGGAATAGTAACTTTGGTAAAAATTTAGTTACCATGCTAAGAGTTAAAACGGGTTAAAGGGGTTAAAACTAAAATGATAAGGGTTAAAATGACATAAAACTTGTCTAAATCATATTTTATAGTCATATTTAAACATTATATCCTATCCTATTTGAATATGAGTCATTTTGGAGTAATGTTTATTGATTAATACATTAATATATTTTAATCTTCTGAAAACTTCCATGTGCATCCTCTCCCTAACTTATGAAAAGAAACCACATATCCTCTATTATACACACTTAAAGAGCCTATTAAAATCAGAAAATTATTAAAAAAAATAATTTCCTAATATATATACCCATGATCTATAAGTCCATTTTTATCAAAATATCAACCTTAGAAGGCTTAAGGTGTAATTCAAAGGAGGTTATCCAAAGAAGAAGTATAGCTCTTAACCGAGTGTTTTCATTTTATTTATTATTATACCTCCTTTAAATATGTGTTCACAATGATGATATAATAAAATCATTATATACCATATTCTAATATGTTCTTATGTATATGGCACAAAATTTATTCATCTCCTTCTCAGAAATAAAATCATCGTTCATGCGTACATGCGGACTACTGCCTCACAAAGTGATGTATTTTGTTTTTCATCACCACCATTCATGGATGGTTGTCATTATGGGTAAAATATTTATATGTGATATTTATAATATAATAAATATTTTTAAATATAATATTTCATTTATCTTTTTACCCTTTCACCTGGTAAAAAATGATAATGTCGCTCGTGTGTACGTGTGGACTACCACCTCCATTAAGTGATGTGATTTATTTTTCATATAAAACATACAAAAATGATTATAAATATATATATAATGAATATATATGATATTTATATCAGGATTAAAATTATGGATATGATGTAACCATAAGGAATATGAAATTACCAAAACTACTAAACTGAAACTTACAAGAAAAATGAAATAATTAACACTCAAAATGATGATTTTAATAAGGAATTATTAATAAACTGGTGTTGAAATGTTATAATTAGATCATATATAATTTTATAAGTATTTATATGGTTCTATTTTATAATTATAATAAATTTAAATTTATTAAATAGGAGGTTAAAAGTACTTATGAAGCCAGTCGAACCTGAGGTAAGGGTTTATTTCACAATCTCATCCTTATTCAGGATTGCCTATGTTTAAGTTTACATTGGGGGAATTATAAGATATTTATTTCTTAAAAACAATATAGTTTATTATCCTATATTTAGTTCAAGTTTTTTCAAGTATTAGTTCCATTTTCATTTTCTTTGGAACTTAGAAAGACCGAAATAATGTTTTAAAGGAAAACTGACTTTGTTTTTCAATTTAGTGGGTAATATTTTTATTCCATGTCTATATTTTCTTTAAAATGTTTTCAAGAATTTATTTTATATTATAAAATTATTTATTAAAGTAATTTTTACCACTGTTTTAATTTCTATAAAAAAATTAGAAGGAATCTTCTTATTATTTTTTGAATGAGCCACTTTTTACCGAAGGTGTGAATGGAATATATATGTTAACGCTTACCGCACAAATGGATTTTAATACTATAATGACTATTTTTTAAAGCTTAATTTATAAGTTTACCTCATTATTTTTAAAAAAAAACTACTATTCTAAAAAATTTTATAATTTAATATAAGTTATTTCAAAAAGAAAAATGTATTTTCATAAAGAAATCTTCTTGTGATATTTTTAAATTATTTTCATCTATTCAACATACATTGATGAATATTATGATTTAATGGGGATATAATCTATTTATACCATCCAAGATATTACTTTGGATAGATTATGATCATATTGTTCTATTTTTTTACTATGGGAAATATTAACATTTCATATGCTAGTTTTTCAATACGAATGTTTATGTTGATTATGTATTGAACGATTATTCGCCAATTTTATATGATGAATACATTATACTTAGTAACTAATTTGTGGGGACCATTATATCCCCTCAATTTATTAGTAGGTATCATGAGAAAAACTATTTTGGGTATTTTTTTATGCTTTACCTATTTATGTTTGATGTCTTAGAACAAGTTCTTAACGGAAATACTATGATTTATGATGTTATGCATTAAATCATTATGAAACTAATTTTTATTATACATGTGATTATTTATGTTGTTATGTCATATGTGGATTTATACCCCTATTATGATATTATTTATATGAAATATTTGATTATTGTTTTATCCCTACTATATTATTTATGTTTTATTTATTCTATGATGGATTATGTTGTATGCTTTCCCTTACTGGTCATTTGAGATCACTCTTTATTATGATTTCCTTTCCCCAAGTTACTAAGAAATGATCTATGAATTATTCTAGGGGTTTACTAAAATAAATAATAAATCCCTCACAATAATTTGTAAGTTTTATTTCATGTTTTTATATTTAATGTGAGAATCATATATATATATATATATATATAAAGTCTCCTAAGATTTTTAAAATATTTGATCATTCAGGATGTGATCCCTTATATTTCATGCCAATGTAGTAAAATAACCATTGACTCCTGGTTACTGTATTTGGGTTGTTAAAATTGGTATTAAAGGAATTTTAGTATAAATATTGGGAACTATATTTAGAAAAACATAAATTAGAGAACATAACCCTATGAAAGACTCTAAGGATAAGTATAATTATTGGATAATATCATAAATGTTTCGTTGAAATAGATATTATGTGGTTTTTTTAAAAAACACATCCTTGTATGGATAATGGATAGTGTATGTGGATGAGGCACATATTCACTTAGGGATAAAAAATTTGAAAGGGGTGGATTGGGTATTAACTTGATCACTATCAGTTCATGATGATTGGTTTTAAGATTGAACACTTGGATAGACACTCTAGGGGGATATTATTTGGCTGATTTATATTCTATTTAAAAATCATTATGAAATATTTGAAAATATTTTTATGATTTGAAGATATTCCAAAAGATACTAATAGTATGATTATGATATTATATATGTATAAATTTTCGATTTATGTTAAGCGTCACACCATATTTAGAGTCATATACTATGATTTAAAATTCATAATTTTATGAGCTAATTCAGTATATTCCATTATTTAGAAATGGTTCCTCGTTGAAGGAATTGAAACTATATCAATGAACATAATCTATGTAGTGATTTCTCTCTTGGGAAAGATGATTAAGCTGGAGATGGAGCTGGAGATGAATAAATTATAACTATATTGGGAAAACTAACTCAGGTTATACTAGTAGCCTTTCCCATATGAGGCTTCTTACTGAACCCCAACATGGATCAAAAATTTTGTACCACTACATACATCAAAAACCTCCATCATTCAATGAGTCTATTAACCCATTAGTAGTTGGTTAATGGATCAAGTCCCTGTAGAAGATATTATCTCTTTAGGGGGTAACTAAAGAAAAAATGTTATCATAATAGTTTATCATATTAAAGAAGATGATGATCAATGGCGGTTATTGATTTATAACACTAAGGAGACGAAGGAAAAAATAGTATGGTGTAAAATACTTTTAATGAGATATTCTTTGAAATATAATTTTCTCATGAGAAATGATTTTATATAGAGAAGAAATTCCTCAATATAAGGTAAAAGGAAAGAAACAATTTAATTGAATATAAAGCTAACTTTATATGGTCAGAAGCTCATGTTGTGGATTATATAAATAATCCAAGGAGTAAGATTTTTCATTTATTTGATTTGAAAAATCATATCCTTAAAAGGGAATTAGTCACTTATAAATTTTCTTTATATGAGGATATACTATAAATTTCCCTCAAGATAGAGAAATGAGTATCCAAGTCTTATAGTTTCTAGGGAAAATAAGAAAAGAAGCAGGTAACTGAGTATTATAAAAAAGGAAAAGGAATAAAAGGGATGAAGGGAAGGGTGTAATTTATAAATTTTAATTATTGTGGAAATAAGAATTATGGAATATTATTGTAATGAATATTTTTCCATAAAAGACATTGGAATGTTCTAAAGAATTTTTTCAAAGCTAGGAACTGAATCAGCGTGGAATTTCAGGGTATGAAGAGACTTAGTGCGATGATATTAAAAATATTAAATATATTATATCATTTGTACATAGGTTTTTTATAAATAATGTAATAACTCCAAAATAGTGCACTGTATAGGAATTATAATACCACCAGTAAATCTGAAATTTAATTTTACCCTAGAAGCAACATGATCTCTGTGCACTTTGGGTGTTTTGTTTAAGAGTGGTCATGCACATATTTAAAAATAAATTTATTTATTTATTTATTTACTAGTTTAATTAATAACTCAACCAAATTTACTCTATATAAACCCTGTTATGGTGAATTATCTATGGCTATCCACATAACCATAAAGATTAAGAGGATGGAGAGATCTGATGCTAAGTGTGTTGGCAGATGGTTGTAGGATCATGGATCGATGATCAAAGTACTACATTGATCGCTATCATCAAAGGAATTTTTGGATCTTTACAATGATAGAAACATGTAATATTTCTTTATTAGTGATCAACACAAACTAGAGTTAGTTAATTTTTTTATTTTTATTAATACTATTTTGTTATCCCATGTTAAATGTGGATCAATTTCTATAACAAAATTAATTTGTGAGTCAATGGTTGATTGTGTTTGATGATTTAAATTTATAGGTATTAGGAATTGATATTATTATTAATTTTTAATCTTGTTATTATCTCCATTCATAACCTTTACAATAACATATTGAGTCCAAATCAAACAATGACCATGGTTCATTCCTCGTGTTTAGGTTTTATTACCCCCTATTCTACGTATGATCATTCTCAATATTTCTTTTGACTGCAGATTTGAAAAATACTGGGAAACCGATTGTTGAATGATAGATATTTGGTGCAGTGGATTATTTTCGCGAGATCAACAGTGCAATCAAGAAGTGTGATGACATCGGATGATCGACCAGGTGTTGGATAAAAATTTTCATCTCATGGTTTGGTCTTGAGATCGACACGGTGACACTAGAATGTGTTGTAAGCATATTAGTGGCTGGAATATGAACAATGGAAATGATGGTATCTAATCAAGGTGAGGGTGACAATGAATTCATGATCTAAGCCATGTAGGTTTCTTTGGGATGGCGACAGAAATGATTTTCTAGCAATGAATGACCGGAATTAGACTTATATATGGCTGTGGATGATGGTTAAATCATATCTAGACATTATAGAAATATTCCCAATGGAATTGTAGTAAATGGTCAATTTTTTGGTGAAACCATGTGGGTATCTATAGTTTCTATAAAATATTGAACTACACATCATGTAGTTCGAAGGAACATGCACCATGTAGTTTCCCTAGTATGGTGGCTAAAGTTTAAATGTTTAGTTAAATATCACACACCATGTCGTGTTACCCTTAACTATCCAAATTGGCATGTAGAGGGAGTACACTCTCAGGTGGCCATTTTACCACACACACCATGTGTGTCAAGGCACACACCATGTACTTTATAATGTACATGGTCTTGGTAAAATGTCACACACCGATTAGCATCCTAACCCCTATATTCCATGCAATATGTAGTACACTCTATGTACTTCGGAAAGAACATGGACACAACCAATATCCATGGGAATTACCTAAGTACACAAGCACATACCATACTACATGAGATAGACTAGACAGTATTCCATGTTTCATGCCAACCACTACACGTTATGTACCCCTAGTGGGAACGTCGTGTGTTTTGAGGAAAACATGTCATGTGAGACTGTGATATATGGATAATTCTAGGATTTTTGATACACACTGTATACCCCTAAGTACATATTTTGTACTTATTCAAGGGTAAGTTTGAGGTCGTCATTCTCTTTAGTGTGGATCTATATCTCTAGGTTTTTTTCCCTTGGTCCATCCCCAAGAGGGTACAATGATGCATCGCATCCTAATCATAGTATATGATCTGCTTTGTAGGATTAGTCTTAGATAGAGTTTTAGGAATCCCTTCATGAGGCCTAAGGTGGGATATTCTATCATATATTCTTTTCTAGGTGGGGTTTTAGGAATATACATGATTAAAATACTTAGGCATTTGATCCCCTGCATAGTGGGTTATTCCAGATAGGGTTTGGTATACCCCATGGAAATAGGCATGATCCCCTATCTATGTATCAACATCTACTGTCTTCTGATGAGGTGTAGTCCAATCGAGTGTGTATCTCAAATGATACCTCTCATATTCCTTGGTTCTTGTTCATGGATAGACCTAATGAGTATGATATCTTGGATGAGTGATGTTAATATTGTAAGACCTGATGAGTGAGACCTCTCGAATGAGTGCCACCAGGGACTCAAATGCTCCTGGAGTGAGTTATACCAAACGAGTGTCATATTGTATGAAGAAGAAGAAATTTCAACATAGTAATAGGTATGCCAGGAAAATGTATAGTGTATTTGGATCATAGTTTTTCTAGACAGTCCTTAGATGGATCTAGAATTTTCTTTTCGGTAGTTTCCCTTATGTTTTCAATAGGTTGATATCTTTTCTAGTTTTGGTGGTCTTGTATTTGGACCTTTATACTTTTGTTGTACTTATTTTAGTACTTTAATGTTGGATAGATATTATTCATGCATTTTATAGTATGAGTTTTTATATTTCAATATGATACTAGTATATTGAGATGCATTCATGTGTACAGGTACTTTAGGCTAAGGTCTCCCATGTGTGTGATATGCCTACTCAGTGCTAGTCATCAACCCATTCCCTATTGAAGGTAGGATTGGGGTTTCATACTCATCTTAACTCTATCCAGAAGGGCCTTTATAGTTAATTTCATGATATATTTTTATTAGAGGGGTTTTATTAGGAATGAATTTTGAATATTTTCTAGTAGTGAGGTTTGGTTTTGGAACTAGGGAAATGATGTTAAAGTATCTCGAGTTAAGCTTTTAGTCCATGGGATCTAGTGATGGTGTGGAAGTCGATGCATCCATTCACCATAACTTTGATAAAATTATTATTGACTTAGAACATGTAGGCACTAGTTGTAGGAAAAACATTGGTACATGCATAATATAAGAATGGGTTGTGGTCTCTATGTCCTTTTTTGAGTTAGCTCACCAGATATAATATTTTTATTATTGTGTATCTCAGTTATCGTTGGATGACTCCATAATGAAAACTAGATATGATTATATAGTGGGTTCATGGTTATGATATTCTAGGTTTTGATGATATAGTTTATAGACCTATGCAGAAGGTAATTCCTCTAAGTGGCTAGAGAGAAATGCCTCCACCCATTTAGCAATATGCTGACACACCTACAGTTATTCAATTAGATTCTCCCCATTAGGTTGATCAATAGTTGTTTTTTATGGTACTAGTATATTAAACACCTATGTTTATTATGCTTCATAATTTTTTGAGATAAATATCTCTCATGCTTCATGGTGACCCCCCCCCCCCTCTCGGGTCATATAGGACTAACACGAACCTATGGTGTGAATGTTCCAGTTGAATGGGAACCCTCTTTATAGTGGTCCTAGTGGAAATAATTCTCCATGGTGACTTAGGGAATCAGTAGTTCCCTGTGTTAGTGATGCTTGGAATTTATTTGAACATTCAATGAAGATGGATACTTCCCCCACCAAGACACATTCTTATAATGTGATCCAAAAGTTTTGTGGGCAAGTCAATGCTTCCTAAAGTGAATAGTGTTGAGGTGTGGAGGATGATTCCCTCTTAATTGTATGTTTGAGGTTTTTTTTATGTGATAAAGTGTTGGAATGAGCCATGGTTGTGGGGAAAAGGTTTTTAGGGAAAGGATAGCTTCAATAAATAGGATTTTGGGGTTGGATTCTTTGATTGTGTTTCTAAGTATGACATGTGTCTACTCTACTTCAGCTATAGTTTTAATACACAATCGTAAGACACTTTTACCTAAATGTATCCTTGTTTAAGGATAATAAATTCTTGTGGTTCCTTGTATATCAACCATTGTGTTTGAAGGATCCTACAGAGAATTTTTATTAATCACACATTCATGTTGATAGTGTGACCTGACTCTAGGGAGAGAGATAGAGAGACTCATGTGTAATATTTTTATAGTGGAGGTGAGGCCTTATGATGTATTCCTTAGTGTGGACTAGTTTTCCTACTATCCATAATCAATTTAATACTACCAATGAGGTTTGTATTGTTTTTAAGTTAATTGGATGGAATTTTATTTATTTAGTGATAAGATATCTCAGCTAGAGTAGGGTGATCTCGTGTGTAGGAGGATACAACTGAATCTATATTAATTTAATAGTATGACCCTTAGACAGACATATTTTATGAGATTTTTATTTCCTACAGTATTGGATGAGTACATGGAATACATCCCTGAGGATTTTCCATTCTTACCTCTCTATAAAAATTTTGTTTTTTTTCATATACCTATACACAAGGATGACCTGATATATATGCTAGAATATAGGATGATGCTGAATAGTAGCGAGAGATGAAGATTTGATTAGATAAATCTGTAGACTAGTAGATTTGGTTAGACACAATGTGTTCCCATTAATATCTCGTTGTTATTATCTTATAATGTATATGATATCTTAAGGTTGTGTATAGATTAACATCACCTAAACCAAGCGACTATCACAAAGGAGTATCCACCCTAGAGAATTGGCGACTTCTTTGAACTATGGTTAGGAGTTAAGTGGTTCATAGAGTTTGACCACAAGATAGGTTACCACTAGCTCTGGGTTTAAGAGGAGGATGTACTGAAGGTGTATTTATAAAGTATTTGTGGTTTCTTTGAGTTCATAGTGATACCTTTCGGTGTGTTGGATTCCCCAGTAGTGTTTTTGAGACTTATAAATTTATTCCTTCAAACCCTTCTTGGATTGGTTCATGGTAGTCTTGTTTGATGACATCCTTGTGTTCTCATTTCCAGAGGTGGAGCACTTGAGACATGTGAGGATGGTTCTAGATTTTTCTCTAAGAGTATCATATTTAAGGGAAGATCTCAAAGTGTCGGTTCTAGATTTAGGAGTTATACTTCTTGGGATATGTATTATCAGACATGGGAGTGATATTATACCCAATAAAGGTTAAGAAAATGATATATTGGGAGGAACCTAAGAGAATGGTGGTGATGGAAGACTCTCATAGAGAGGTTTTCTATTCTCTATTACTAAGAGAGGTGATGGATCAGTTGGCCTCTTTACAATTGACACGTAAGTATGAGGATGGTGCATTGTATCTCCAGTCAATGGTTTTCACCCCTCTTCTTCTTCATCATAGTAGTGATTTATAACTTAGGGATATCATTTTTGAGATCTTGTGTGACTAGATATACATTGTATATATTCTTGATGGATTTTATAAAGGTTTTAAGCACACCATCCTTGTTTGAGGATGAATTATTACACTATTCATATCGTGAGAGGAAGTTCTAAGGAGGTTTCATGATTACCATTTTCAGTATATCTAGAAGACGTGAGGATGTACCAAGATCCCTTAGAATAAGTTGGGTGGATGAGGAAGCTATAGAATTATTTCAAGTTTAACTTTTTATGTCTCACCTACTTGAAAGTGAAGGCTGAGGTGCTCAGATGGAAGTGGAAATAGGATGGTATCTTTTTGGTTCTCATGATAGGTCTTATATGATTAGTGAGAATTCATTATGTTATATTAGTGATTATAAAATGACTCGCCAAGTTGGATCACTTACTAACCATCTAAGAGTAGATATTAGTAAATAATTTGGGATGCATGTGCATGTTGTAGGAAGTCTGGCTTCATGGAATTACCTTGATGATCATTTCAGACCATGAAGTTCACTTCACATCATGATTCTGGAGAGGATATAGAATACTTTGGGACTCAGTTTTGGATGATCATGAATTTTATACTCTCGAGTAGATGGATAGGAATAGCGGGCCATTCAGGTTCTAGTGAACATGCTTCAGGTTTTCATGTTATCTATTGGATATAGTTAGAATGATCATTTATCATTAGTGGAGTTTGTGTATCATAATAGTTACCAATCCAACATCGATGTAACACTATTTGAGTCCATGTATAGGAGACCTGGTAGGTCACCACTGTACTAGTCATGTCTAGTGAGAGATGATTCCTTTGGGCCTAAAGTTAGTGATAGCAATGGTTATGAAAGGTGCAATTCATCCAGGGGCAGATGAGGACTGCCCAAAAACATCATGATTCCTTTTTGGACTAATAATGGAGTCCTTTGGAGTTCAATGAGGATATATTATGTTCTGAGATATCTCACATCATCAAGGATTATAGAGATTTGGTTCAGCTGATAGGCTATCTATGAGGTTTGTAGACCCTTTTTTAATTACTATGTTGGGTGAGCAAGGTGGTGTACTACTTAGCCCTATGATCATATTTAAACTGGGCACAAAATGTATTTCATGTGTCATTACTAAGAATATATGTGCACAACTTTTTGCATGATTTTGACAAGGGTGAGTTGGATATTGAGGGTGGAGTTACCTTTTTGAGGAGATCAAGGATCCCAATGGAATTTGAGAACTAACAAGAGAATACCCTTCATGGGAAAGTGTTTTCCCTTGGGTGCATGTATTTTGATAGCATGGGAACATTTACGAGATATCATGGGAGTAGAAAACCTAGTTGAGATCTCAGTATCCTCACTGGTTAGTAGGTTTTTTCTTTTCAAGATGAAAAACCACAAAGGTGAATAAAATGTATTAACTTTGTGTTTGTTATATAATACATTTAAATATTTTATGGAATATTTTAGAAATCTTAGTGTTGAGTCAGCATGGAATTCTAAGGTCTATAGGGCCTTGGTGTGGTGATATTAAAAATATTAAATATATTATATCATGTGTAATTTTTATAAATAATGGAATAACTCCAAAGCAATGTATTATATGGTAATTCTGAGATAACCATTAAATTTGGAATGTGGGTTTCTTCTTAATCATGACATGATCTATGTGTGTGTTGGTCATTTGGTTTAAGAGTGGTCATGGCCATATTTAAAAATATAATAATTAGTTTATTAGTTTAATTGATCACCAGACCAAATTTCATATATATAAACACTTTTATATATAATTACCTAGGGTTATTCATATAACCATATATAATGAGAGGATAGAGAGATTTGATGGAAAGTAAATTATCAGATGGTTGCAAGATCATAGATCGATGATCATAGTACTTCAAGTATCATCATAATTGAAGGAGTTCATAGATCTCACAAATGATAATTAGGTGTAATCGTTCTTTGTTGGTGATAGATCCAAACCTGAGGTAGGTGATTTTTTTAATTTGGATTAATCCTATTTTGTTATCCCATGTTGAGCGCAGATCAATTTCTCTAAAAAAAATATTTTCTAGTTGATGGTTGATTTTGGTTGACGATTTATCTTCCTAGGTGTTAGGAATTTATATTATTATTGCTTAATCATGTTTATCCTCTATGTTCATCACTTTCAAGATAACGAATTGAGGCTAAACCTAACAATGGTTGTGGTCGGTTCCTTGTTTTTATCTTTTTTGGTCCCCACCCACCCCCCATTATACAAATGATCATCTTCATTATTTACTTTGATTGTGGATTAAACAAATACCTAAAAATTGATTGTTTCAAGTTCAATATTTGGCACAATAGATCATTTTTGTGGGATCAGATGCATGATCAAGGAGTGTGATGAAATCAAGGGATCAATCAGGTGTTGGATAAAAGTTTTCAACTCATCGTTTAGATGTTTGATAGACATGGTTCCATGATAATTTGTTGTGATCATATCGGTGACTTGAATCTAGCCACATGCGATGATGGTATCCGATTGAGGTGCGGGTGATAGTGGATTCAAAATCCAAGCTGTGTGGGTTGATTAGGGTCAACGATGATGATGGTTTTCTAGTGAAGAATGGATGGAATATAAATTACAACTAATCTTGTATGGTGTTCAACTTAGATCTAGATATTGTGGTTTGATTACCAATGGAATTGGAGGCAAAATCTGAGGTGTGGGTGAAACCATGTGGAGAGCTAAAGTTTTTGGAAAATCCTAAACTACACATTGTGTAGTTCAAAGGAACACACACCAGGTGGTTCCCCTAGTACAACAGATAGGGTTTACATATTGAGTTTAATATCACATGTTATTTGATTTACTCATACTCTATGTAACCCTTATCCATAAGGATTGGTGTGTACAGGGCGTACACGCCTAGGTTTCCATGTGACCCCACACTCTATGTGTGTTGGGGAACATGTTGTGTACCTCAAAAAGTACATGAGCTTGGAAAAATGACACATGCTAAGTGTCAGACCAACCCCTACATGACTTTTGACATGGATTACATGATCGTGTTGTTGATCTCATCAAATTAGTTGTTTAGTTTTTACTAAAATTTCTACAGTATAATTGGAACCCTAGGTCTTCTCTTGATAGATCCTTAGATCATTAATTTAAAAATAAGGTTTTGATTATGAAAAATTTCAATTTTATTTTATAAATCTTTGGGTTTTTTATTTAATAGGCCACTAGATAAATTTATTTAATAAAACAAAATGAAAATTAACATTTTTCACTAAGCGTGATCAACCCGGGGAACTCTTGTGATGCTCATACTTCATCGCTTCAAGAGAGAGGGTATAGATTTTTTAATACCTAGTTTATAACACCTAGAACCATAATTTTACTAATTTTATACTAGGATACCTCCTAGATAATATTCATAAACAAAAAATGATTCGCTGATTACCGTCGATGATTGGGTGATTTGTGTTCGACTTCATAACTGAAACTCACCAAGGAAATACATGAAGAACTCGATGCGCTGTCTAGATTTGTATATTATTTCAATGTGTTACCCTAAAATAAAATTACATGTCTATGGTAGTGTTTATGAGATTTCAATTGACCAATATGAACCACTCAAACACCATAATTAAAAGGGGGAAGAAGAAGTGGTGAACCATGTGTGAAACATCACATGAATGGGTGCCCCTAAACATGATTATATGAGTCAAATATAACATAAAAGTAAATAAATAAATAAAATAATAATTTAATTTGAAGAAAAACAACATAAAAACCTGTAATTAAAAATATCATTCAAATATTACAAATAACAAGCTTGGGATTTTCATCACATTCCTCCCTGGATGATCATAAGGAGTTTAGAACTCCCTAGAAAGAGAAGAAGCCATAGATGTTAAAGTAGAACTCACCATAGAATCCATAACTTATAGGATGAGGATAATACTATTCTAGGTCTCCAAAATGGTAGATATTTTCTTCCTAGATGAACTCCCAAATGAGGTTCTCAAGGTGCCTTTTTACAGCCAAAATGGGAGGTAGTTTTGGGCATACAGATTTCAAGATACTGCTTGGCCCATGATTTTGGACTAGTAAAATTCTTTATCATGACTTGTAAAAAGGAAAAAATTTATTAGAATATCTCCCCTATGTATCCATGTCATATTTGGAAGCCATATGATATATAAGATGGTAGATAGTTTCAAAATATAGAACCAAACTTTTGACTTTGTGTGGATTATTTTTCCTAGATAGATAGGTTTGGTTGGGGAACCTAATAGACGAATTGGGATTGGGTTCCTATATAATAGTTGTAGAAAATTGAATTTTGGACAAGATAAAAAAAATTAAGCCCAATTGGATGCACTTTTTAGTTTCATTTTGTGGTTAAATCCACTGGTATGCATGGATTCATGCATAGTTTGGCCCATTTTTCTTCAACTTCATCCTGGGCCCTCCAAATCACCTCCACCTATAATGAAAAAATAAAAACAAGTGAACTTAACCTTTTTAATAGTGATAAAAATTGAATTAATAAACCAAAAATGAAGTGAAATTTTTTATTATATTTTTAAATTTCAATAAAAACTCAGTTTAATACAGTGGTGTAATGGTGAAATAAAATAGTGAATCGTGGTGCGATCACACCACCACACCTAAAAAATTTCACTCCTAGTAAAATTCACATATATTAATCAAGTCTCATTCCTAAATAAAAGTTGATAAAAAATAAAAAAAAATATTTTTAAATGAAATCAATTATGTCTCATTTATGAAATAAATTTTCATATCATTCTTCTTCTCTCACATTCCAATTTGTTCAATTTCATTTGTTCACCCATGCAACATGTTGCAACCTACCTCACCAATAATTTTTTCCTATTCAATTGGGGAACAAATGAAAGTGGAGTTATACTCATTTACCAGAGTTCATGTGATCTTACTATATTATTTACAATATTTTAAGCTCTCTTCCATTAGAAACTAGTGTTCTACTAAAGAAAACTTCCAATAGGTTATTCTAAGGTTCAAGGTTTGCTAGTATTTTATGTTTAAAAATTAGAGGTAGAAGGGAAGTGATTAATCTATTAAGTAAAAATCATTTCAAAATTCAAAAATTGTTCACAATGAATATACTCACTCATACTCTTACATAGTGTATTATATTCAACACACTCTCCCCTATGTTCCTTTTGTGTGGGTCAAAACCAAGCAGTAAATAAAAATGAGTAAACATCCTATTTTATCCATTTCTTATTTTTCTTTTGTTCTATTTTTTTTTACAAAAATGTTGTATTTTTTATTATATATAATTTTTTCAAGATAAATAGGGAAACATGCATAAAAATGATCTAATATGGATTTTTGACCCACTTTCCAAAACAAATCTAGGTACCCTTTCACTCACCCAATATAATGAATATTTACCTAGAATTACCATGTAACACCCTCTCCCCCACACATGATAAAAATAAAACAATAATTTACACAAGATATGGGTAGTAAGGAATAAAGTAGCTTTTAATGTGGCTAATTAACAGACATTTCATGGTCTCTAAGTCTTAATAAGGGTAAAATGACAAGGTGGACCATAATATATGTTAATTATACAAAGGTATTTTCAATGAATGGTGGCCTCTATCATGAATGTAGCACACTTGAATCTTATGGATTCAAACAAAATAAAGGTAACTTCTAGTTTCTCTACATTACTCGAGACTCTCAAGAAAGTGATTAAAAGTAATAATATGCAACAAAGGGCTTATAATGTCTCTTGGGTAAGGGATTAAAATATTTTTCAGTGTTAATGAGGCATGGGTTTCAAAAATCCATTAAACTCCAAATAATGATTTTAAAATAAAAATTCTAGAAAAATATTCCCTTTCAAAATTCGTTTGAAAAACTTTTTTCCAAAAATAAAGGAATTTTACACACAATTTAATCAAGAATGAAAAATAATTTTGGATATTCTCTTTAAGCTCAAAGTTTCTTAAAAAATAAAGAAAAAGAAAAGAAAAAATGGAAAAACAATTATTTTTTTGTTGTTTTTTTAATTTAAATCATAAATATCCTATGTCACCCTCCCCAACACCTAAAAAGTACATTTTCCTCAATGTAATCAATTTAAATAATAAAAATAAAGGTACAGATAATGGATAGCCTACAAAATGTTGTTATATACGGCATCTATTAGCTATATTTCCTCCACTATATTCTTTAAAAAATATTTATAGAATTGTTTAAGCCTATTCCCATTGACAGTAAACCTCTTTCCACTCTTCTCATGCAAAACATATATAGCACCAAAAGGTTAAACATTAGTAATTGTATAAGGACTAAGCCATCGGGAATGAATCTTACTTGGGAGGAGCTTTATACATTAATTTTACATAAGGATCTTATCATAGATATAAATCATACACTAATGAATCATATCATCATGGTTAGCCTTTGTCTTCTTTTTATAGATCTGAGATCTCTTATATGCATCATGTCAAATTTATTCCAACTCTTGAATCTGCAGCTTTCTATGCTCACCTATATCGAAAGATTCATATTAAATTGTTTAACATCCCAATATGCATGGGGATCTACCTCCTCTAGGAGGTGAAAAGCCTTTACAAACACTATCATATATGTTGACATTCTAATTGGGGTTTTAAAAGTTATACAGTATGCCCAAAGTGCATTATCTAATCCCAAACTCTAGTATTTCCTATTATGTTGTACTATTTTTTTCAATATTTACTATACTTTCCGATTTTAGATTTCTGCTTGTCAGTTAGTTTGGGGGTGATATACATTGGATACTTTATGAACAACCCCATACTTACAGAGTAATTTTTTCATGTTGTGATTGCAAAAGTGTGAACTTTTATCACTAATAATGAATCTAGGAAAACCAACCCAACTAAAAATTTGGAACCTCACAAAATAAACAGCCACTCGAGAGTCATCAGTCATAGTAACATTTTCTTCAACTAATTTAGAGACATAGTAAATAGCTAATAAGATGTCCAAAAATCCATACGAATTTGGAAAAGTCCCCAGGAATTAAATTCCCCATGCATCAAAGATTTTATAGAATAACATGGCTTTTCGGGGAATTTCATTCCTCTTCGAGATATTCCCTATGAATTGAAACAAAGTGCATTACTTAAAAAACCAATAGAAATTCCTATAAAATGTTATCTAATAAATTCTCAAGACAAGTACCTTTAAAGTAGTGTGTTGATATCCAAAGTGTACCCCATAAGACAAAGTGTAGCAAAAGATCAAAACTCAGGTGAACTCATGGTCAAGGACACACCTATGAACAACTTGGTCACTACAAATTCTCCACAATTATGGTTCATCCCAAATGTACCATTGTGAATCAGGCTTAATTCTCTGGGACTGTGAAGTACTGAAATCAGTGGGGACCTAAGATGCTACTAGAAAATTTACAATGTCCGCATACCAAGGGGTAAGATCCACAACGTCAAAAAGGTTCTCATGAGGAACACATTCTCTAATGGGGAGGGATGAGTCAACTTGGTGGTCTAATGGTGGGGAAATCCTAGTAATGTGGCCATCTACCTCATTTTCCACTCCTCTCTTATCTCAAATCTCAAGGTCAAAATCCTATAGGAGGAGCATCCATCGAAAGATGAAATGCTTAGATTATTCTTTATTAAGGAGAAAACAAAGGGCAACATGATCAAAAAAACAAAATGATTTTTAACCCAATAATATATGGATGAAATTTTTCCAAGGAATACACAATTTAAATAAGTTCTTTTTTATTGGTTGTGTAGTTTTCTTGGGTAGGGACAATGGTATGTGAGGCATACACAATGACATGAGGAGACTTCTCAACCCTTTGTGATAAAACAACCACAACTAAAAAGTTATAGGCATCACACATAATTTTAAAGGGGAGATCCCACCTTGGTGTTTAGATTATGGGAGGTAATGTGAGACTATATTTTAGTGAATTGAATTCATTCTCACAATTTTTATCAAAAAAAATATTCATAATATTTTTATAATAATCAGGATAAGGGATGTGAGATCTTACTAAATTATTTAATGAATCGATGGAAAAGACCAACATGACCCAAGAAATATCACACCTCATGAACACATTTTGGATATAGAAGGGATGAAATTAATTCAATTTTTGATTTATCCACTTGAATTACCTCATTTGAAATGACATTCCCAATAATTATCCCTTTCTCAACCATGAAATGGAATTTCTCATAATTTAATACAATATCTTTTTCAAGGAAATAGTGGAGGACAGAACCTAGGTATTCTAAATAGCTATCAAAGAAAGTTACATAAATCATGAAATCCCCCATAAAAACCTCCATACAATTCTCACGGTACTTAGAAAAAATACTCATTATACATCACTAAAAAGTACCAGGATAATTACAGAGACCAAAAGGCATCCTTTTGTATGAAAATGTGCCAAATGAACATGTAAATGTTGTATTTTATTGATCCTAAGGAGATATATGGATTTGAAAATAACCCAAATAGCTATCAAGGAAATAATAATGGGACTTACCATCTTGTCTTTATAATATTTTTTCAATTAAAGGTAGATGAAAGTGTCCCTTTTATGTGGCTTGATTTAATCGACAGTAATCAATATAGACTCGCCAATTTTTTTCACATGTGTTGGAACCAATTCATCCATTTCATATAAAACTAATATTATTCCAGTTTTTTAGGAATAATTTTCACTAGTCTAACCCATTTACTCTCATAAATGGGATAAGTGATCCCAAAAGTAAGAAATTTACTAACTTCCATTTTTACTACTTCAAGGAGAGTGGGATTCAACCGACAATGAGCTTGCCTTATGATCTTAGCCTCATCATCTATAAGTATATGGTGTATACAAATAGATGGCCTAATCCTAGAAATATCATCCAATTTCCATCATATCACCTTTTTACACTCTCTAAAAAGATCAAGTAGTTTTGATTCATGCTATAAAGAGAGGTTATTGGAAATATTGATGGGAAATTGGTCAATACCCTCAAGATAGGAATATTTTAAATTATATGTAAGTGGTTTTAATTCCAAAACTGGTGATTTTTTTATTGGGAAGGAGGATTTAAGGGGATTGAGGCCCATGAAACTATCTATCTACTCATATTTATTCTTTAATGAAATAGAATCAATGGAAATGAGATTTATAGAATCATCGATGATCATGGGTACCTCATAATTAACACAATCGTCAATTAAATAAAAAAATAAACTTTTATAAACCCACACAACACTCAAAAAATGAATCAAAACTAAAACCATACAAGGGTGAAGAAGAGGAAAATGAATCAGAGTATGGTTCAAGGATAGGATTTTGTGTGTGATTTGTTAGAGAGCACTTCCATCAGATAGACGGGAAGAGTGAAGTGCTCTTCAATGGGGTGTTTCATGGAATCAAGGATATTAAAACTTACCTTTTCTCCACAGAACTCCATGGAAAGTGTACCATTGTGAACATTGATGATCATCTTTACTATTTTAATAAATGGCCTTATCAGTATGAGAGGGGAATGTCCTTGGGTTCAGGTATCTTCCATCTCAATAATATAGAATTCTATAAAGAAGATTAGATTATTTGATCTTATGAGGACATCCTCAATCACTCATGATGGGTGTGTTGTACTCTAGTTGAAAAGTTTCATGAAGATTCTCATTCATTGAATCTCTTAAATATATAGATAAGTGTACATAGAGTAAGGCATCACATTAATCAAGACACCCAAAGCTAGAATTGCATCAGAAAATAAGGACTCCCCTATAGTGTAAGGTATTATGAAAGTTCCCAGATCCTTGAATTTGGTTGGAATTATTGGTTGTATCAAAGCTGAGACATTCCTTCCAAGTTTGACTCTATCATTACCCTTCAATATCCATGTATGGGTGAAAATATCTTTCAGAAATTTGGCATGGCAAGGGATTTTCTTAACTGCATCCAATAAAGGAATGTCAACTTTCACTTTTTTAAATTTATGCATTATTTACTTATCAATATCATTATAAAAAAACCTTAGGTTTAGAGAGTCTTTGGGGGAAAGAAATATTAATGGATTGTTTAGGTGAATCATCAATAATAACTTGTTTACCATTTTTGTTTTTTTTTCTTCATTAGAATATTTTATGGGTAGATAAAGAGTGTTTTCACATGGGAGACTTACCTGTGGTGTAGAATCAGTGGAAGAAGAAACTTATTTACCACTTCGAAGTTTGATTTCATAAATATTGCCTTTTTCTTTTAGATTAGTAATATGATGAGATGGAAGTTATCCATAACCTTTCATATTTATCTCACTGATAGTGTTTTCCAATTGTACCACTTGAGTTCTTAGGTCTTGAATAGATGATTTTTTGGTATGTTGGAACTATAGGTTATGGGATTCCATTTTCTTCACCATATCCTCGAGGATTGGTTCAGATTTGGGAGGAATATGATTTTTTCGAGATGTTGAAGGATAATAAGTTTTCATACCTTAGACCTATTGAGACCAGTTCTATTTAGGGAAGATCAAGTTTCCCCCTTGTCAGTATTTTTGTTGTTTCTACCACCCAGGGTTTGGATTTGGACTGAATGGTTCTCACTTTAAGGGTGGTGCTTATTGAAATGGATGCCCAGGAAATGTTTTTGAGCAAGACTCATAAGAATCATGAAGTTGGGGAAACTGTCCAAAAAAATGAGTATTATCAGAACAAATTCCACAATGAAATGGAATGTTAGGAGAGTGTGAATTACATGGAGATTGAGATAATTTTCTTTTAAAGGAATTCATATCATCAAGTTTATTATCTGCATTTTGTTCTAGGGATGAATGACTTACCCCATGAACTCCTTGGGTGGGTGAAATTGATCATGTACCAAATTGTTGTGCATTTTGATCCATGTTGGATATTAAGTCGCACTACTGAAAATGGGGTTTGTCCCCATGCATATATTCCCACGGTTTAAAGAACCGTGGGGATAGATGTTTTTTAATTGTCTATACCCACGGCTTTATTAAAACTGTGGGTATTCAACCCCTAAGTATCAGGCTCCATCGTGCTCCCCCCACTTCAACCCTACCTCCTCGACATCTGACTCCCAGTCCTGTCCTCCACTCCCCGACCACCGCCTTCCAGCCATCCGACCTCCGCCACCTGGCCCTCTCCTCCCATCTCCGACCTCCGCCTCCCGGCCATCCGACCTCCACCTCCCAGACATCTCATCCCCTCCCCGGCCTTCGCCTCCCAGCTCCACCTCCTCTCTTGACCTGGACCTCCTAGAATTTCCCTCTGCTTCAATATCCTGGCCTTCTCCACGTTGGCCCTAGCTCTGGTGACATCCCTGCTCCCCCCTCTTGGCTCCCTCTCCTCTGGGTATCATCAAATTCAACTCCTTCAACTTGTGAATAGCCTTTACACACTAATATGGATTTATTTCTCACTAATTATCCTTTTCCAATCTCCTAATTAGAAAGAAAACTTAAGTATTGTCATGAGTTACTCTTATATATACAAAGAGTGTTTTCCTTTTCTAGATTACAAGTATAGATCAACCCATTTGTAGTATTTTTCTTTTTGAGGTAATCCTTATGTATAGGATCCTATATAAACTTTACTAATTTTGCCTCTTCTAAAAATTATTATGCATCAGTATGGAAGATATTATGTATATAAGGTTAATGTTTTTCATTTCCTTTCCCAGTTTTATTTAAACATAAATCATGGAGAAATACTTGTGTTTATGCCATGGTTTATTCCTGTAACTTCCATAATAACCAATGTGCTCAATTTTCAGACTTAATTTTCCAAAAACAGCCAATTACTCATCTTACAAAGCTCTAACCTTATCCAAAAATTGTCAAACTTATCTTCCCTAATTAATTTATAGACTTACACATCAAAAAAACTTCTATACTTAACTTCCAAACTTATAGTTAACAAAAAATTCTTCTCAGAAAATCTTGGTTCTCTAATTCTGTAACATACTACATCCAGAATGCACAACCTTTACATCCACTATCAATTTACTTTTAGAATATCAAGTTTTACTTTTTTAAAAACTTCACTTCTAGAACATCTCCAACCCCACTTCCAAAACACTTTTCATAACTTATCATTCTTCAACTTATCTTCCTAAATAACTTCCAAAAAATCTCAAAACTCCAATTTGTGACTTCTATTATCAAACACAATTATTTATTAGAAAAAATAACACTTATTTTAGAAAAATCCAACACACAACCTCCTGGTTGAAACTTTATATCCCTTTAGATTTTGTTGATAATACTACTATAAATCCTACACTATCTTTTACCTATAAATTATTTAAAAGAATACATATTTATGGTGTATTATTTTCACTCCCATTTTTTAAATATAATGAAAATGGACTTTGTATAAATATTTTTATTTTCATTCACCCCCCTTTATTAGATAATTACATAGGGTTACCTTATTAGCTATACTCCCCAGTCATCCATACAATACATGTTGTATATTTTTAATGGTCTCCACTGAATCCTTGTTGGTACATTTTTATTCTCCTCAACTTTTAAAATCCATATTTGGAGAGTTTTTTCTCCCCCTTTCTCATTAAATTCATTTACAACCCATTTGATATTGATCTCTTTCAACCTATTCCTCAAAATCCATCTCTTGAAAATTTGAATCCATTTACCACATTCAAACCAATAGGTTATCTTTAAACCATGTGTTGATTAAACCTTTGTATCTTTTACCGCTATCAATTCCACTTGTTAGATAAAAATAATTCCTAATTTTTGTTTTCTAGGATTTTAATCATTTCCTCTCTTTAGCCATGTTTTACTAAAATATTTTTAGCAATTTAATTTACTACTTATCATTGAGTTATTGATGAATACTTTAATCCTAATAATTCTAAACTTGATAGAGTCAATAACATCAAAGTTGTGCATACGACTCACTTACTTATATAAACATGTATAATTTGAGATTTTTATTTCTTCTACACATCCTGTAATCTCAATCATAATTACACAAAACCATCAGAAAATAAACAATAAAGTACTAAGTGTGTGAGTCACACCACATTTTTAACTAATAGATATCACTTTTTCATGATGGGATTATGACACCACTTGATATCCATGAACCTTCCTTTACTCACATGGCTTTCCTTTTTATGGATAAGAATAAACAGTTTATGTGTTCCCATCCCCAAATCCTCCTAAATGCATTCCGTTATTTACACTAATTACATAGATAATACTTCAAACATTGTAACTATTTTTTTGTTATGAAACGTTACTTCCTACAAATTTTGGTATCTTAGAAAAAACAATAACCTAACACCACATTATTATCACATGAACATATAAATATAAATTCCATGAAAGTTATTATTAATTAAATTTATTGTATTCTATTAATTTTAGTATCCTTATAACAATTTACATATAAAATGATATCATTTATCAATTACCAAATTTCACTTAAAACAACTGAAAATTTTATATGAGTCTTTGAAATAACTTTAATTCTCTATGAGGCTCTACATCATTTGAGCCTCTTCATCACAAGGTGAAATTCTAGATCTATCATACAAATCTAAAGTGGATTCTCAACACCATTTATTGAATCATATAAGGTCGTGATACCATTTTATATTTTTATACCAATTAATATATCTAATAAATCTGACACCACTTATTGAATTTATCTCCTTTTACCATAATCACACCCCTCTTAAATTTTCATCACTTCAAACAATACTTAAAAAATATCAGAACACATTGGGAGAGGGATCCTTCCCATCCATCCTCAAGTTAAGGATTTTGGTTTGTATTAGTAAACCAACCCTTTGTATCCAACTATTTTCCCAAGCTCAGATTATTGTGTTTCAAAAATTTTATTTCCTACTAGTTGAGTCCATCATTTACCCCTATATATAAATTATATCTCATCATTAACCTTAATATACAAAAATTATAATTATCAAATTCTAACAACTACATATCTAATGTCTATAATGGAAAATGATCATATTATGGACATATAAAGTTCTGAATTTCTAATAATCTTTTGTTTATTTTTTATGAAATATCACACATATAATTTATTCAATGGTAAATTCCCCTATAAAAAGTAGGGGTCGTTACAACCATGATGTAGACATGGAATTTGATGGATTTTCTTTATTAGTTTTTCTTAAAATTATCTCAATTTTACTTATTACCCATCAATGAGTATGATTCCAGTAAATAAAACATAAAAATTTCATTCAATATCCCTGAATGGATTTTATTCATTAACAATTTCATAGTAATCAAACACTAAAAAAAAATTTAAACACTGAACTATTGTAATGAATAATGGTTTTCCTAATTATCTAACCCTCAGGGTAAAGATAAATACTACAATATAAATTTCTTAATTAAGATCTAATCACCACCCCCCTTAATTAAAAACATAGGTAACAACACATGAACTCTTCTCTAAGTTTCAACTGCCAACTCCCTAAGTCTCCCCAATAAGGTACACTCTCTATATATTCTCTATTTATCATATCCTATAAAAATAAAAAGAGAGTCCATATCCTTTTTAAAAAATATAACATCTATATTCTCCAATACTCCGATACTATAATTCATTCTCTTTATTCATGCTTAGATAACATTAATTTTCAACATCACCCACTAGGAATAAATTGCCTCTAGCACTCTTACCCTCTTTTAACCACTCTTCCATCCTGAATGTTCTCAACCAATAACCCATAATTCCTAAAAAAATATATTTCATTTATTATGAAGTTGAGAAACATATAATATATTGTGTTTTAATCCATCAACGTAAAGAGTGTTTTTTGATTTAAGCTTCTCTTTCCCAATAACAATTAAACCAAATCCTTTAACCTTTAGTGACCCATCATTTATGAAGGTAACTAAGCATCCATTTCATTTTTTGATAGATTTCAATTTTTTTAAATCTTTTTTCATGTGAGGAGAACATCCATTATCCAAGATACATGGACTTTCTCCTTGGGATACTTTGGGTGAAACTTCAACAACTAAATATTTCTCCTTTACTTTTCTATTATTATTTTGAGGATTTTGAGTATTAAAACTCAAATTTTTTCAGGATGGTATAATGACGAGGAATTAATTTTCATCATGAATAGGATGGTCACACCTTCCATATACTTATTCAAGAATATCAAACATGTTTTGCAATTTCTATATAGAATTTACAATGTGTTTCTAACTTTTATTCCTTTAAAGGGGTTGAAACCCCCAAACATTGATTCTAAATACTCCCTAGTATATCATAATATTTATTTTAAAAAACATATATTTTCCATATGAACAAATATTCTAAAGTTCCAATAGAATCCATAAAAAATATATCTTTTAAGCATCATGTTGTAAAAAATTTGTAGGATACCTTGAAACATTTTTTCAATATTAATTCCAAACATTAAAGTTATAACTACTCTATTTTCATTGAATGTTTTATTCCCCATCAAATGACCCCTACCAAATAATCTATAAAATTATAAATTCATATTATTAAAATAAAATTTTCTTCCCATGTGTATAATTCCTCTATATCTATAAAGGAGTATTTTACATTGAAATTTTCATTTTTATTACCTATAAATGACCACTTGTGTAACACCCCAAGCTTCCATGATACGCTTCTCATTTAATAATGCAATAGCTTGCATGGTACGCAAGTTTGAGTTCTAAAACACCGCGACTAATCAAAGTAGCCGTTATGAATAGTAATAACCACTTTTTAAAATTATAGAAATTTTATATTTCAAAATGGACTTCATTTTTAGATTCGGAATATCGAAATTAGCCTATGTTGAAATTTTGGTATTTTTCTGAGAACTTCTAATTTTTTATGAATAGTGAAAAATACTTAAAAACAACTTTTTTAATCAAAATAATTTATAGTGATAAATTATACTATTTAGTGGTTTTAAAGTATAATTAGAATATATTTTTACCATTTTATCTAATGGTGGTCATTAGAATTAATTTAACATTGAAATTGGACATAAACAATTGTCAATCTTTTGATATAAATTGTTTCATAAAAACACGCTATTTGTTGTAACAGCGGGAATTAATTATAAAATTAATTAATGAAACTTATATGTTTGGAATTTTTTAAAATAGACATCATTTTTGAATTCGGAATATCAATTATAGCTTAGGGTGAAGTTTTGGCCTAATTCTGAAAAACTTCAATTTTTGATGAATAGTGAAACCACTAAGTGGTTGTTAAAAACAAATTTTTCGTTAAAATGAAATATTACCACTTCTGTGATTTGATTTTCAAAAAATCCGACATACATGGTTGTCATTAAGAAGTAAAATGTGGTTCAATGAGATTAAAATAATTTTTTGGTAAATAGTAACTTTTAAGTTCTTAATCGCGATTAGAGGTAATTAGTGTAGTTTAAGGTAAAAATAATGTTTTAATAATATGATATGAGCTTGACACTTGTCCTAATCCTATTGGATGAGTAATGGCCTACCAATACAATCCATGGGTCAACTTGGGGACCCCATGGAGCCACTTTAGATGGAAAATGACATAAATACCTTTTATTTAATGTTAAAGTAAAAAATGACACAAACATGAGTTGTTTTACTAAAACAGTTTTTAAGTGGGGTTACACAAGTCCAAATTTTGATTATAAATATTCATTAGAAATCTAAAAATATTTCCTACATCATAGTAGTTTTTTTATAATTTTTAGACATTAAATAAATTAAATTATTTATGACATCATTATGATGCAGCGATGACCTCATTATTTAACGATTTTAATAAAATGAAAAGATAATGTAAAATCCAAGGCTTAAACTTGTCCAAAGACTATTGGATGGGTAGATTTATAACCCTTATCACCTTAGACACGAATTATATAAGTGTGGGACCTTTAGAATCCGAAAAGCATTGTGTAATAATGTAACATTTCAATCATTCCAAAAGAGCCCATCCTCTCCACTTATAAAAGGCCCCCACCTCTCCCACCTCATTTACACTTTCAAGCCATTTGGCTCGGCCAACCTCTGCCCAAATACTCTCCCAACTTCCCCCTCTTACTCCTAGAAGCCTCACTTTGGGAAGAACTCTTCCCAAGGAAGCCTTTGGCTCAAATCAAAAAGAGTTACCCGATTTTGAGGTAATGTCTTCTCTAATGTTGTTTTGTTTCATTTTTCTTCTCCAACCCCATAAACTCTTTTTATTCATTTTTTTGTAACAAAAACAGTATCCTCAATATACTAGGATGTTGTTATAAGAAGTATTCGAGCTACACTTACACACACTTACATCTAATGGTTAAAGAACATACGGTTTCTGTGGATGGCGAATTTCTGCCTCATGAAATGATGATTGTTCAACACTCATATAACACCTTCAAAGGTGGCCATTAAGATGTCACTATTTTTATATATGATATATAATATGTTTATGTTTTAATTATGCTTCTGTATTTTTCATTTATGGCATACTTTATGGTTTCCATTATGGGTAAACGTGATAATTTCATTTTAGGAAGTGCGGACTACCGCCCCCTCAAAGTGATTTGAATCGTTAATGCCATATGTGGGATGTATAAAGGATGGAGTAAATGGTATTATACACTATATTATACTGGAATTATATTATAAATTTATATCATTATGATTTCATTCCATTAAATACGAAATAGAAATGAAAGTAGCGTTCATGCGTACGTACGGCTTACCGTCTCCATGAACGGTGCATTTCATTTCTTACCTCTAAATGTTACGTGACATTATGAATGAATGTATATAATGTATATATATGATATATATGATATCTAAATCATGAATATAATTCTGGATATAATGGATATTTCACCACATGAACAACTTGTAATTATAAGAAGTTTATTTTTGACTCAAGTACCAAAGATCGACAAAACAACCGTTATTAACTTAAATAATTAAATAATGTTCATAACATGGTAATAAGTGATATAAATGGAATAATGAACATGAAAAAGGTTCTTAAGTAAATATAAATTAACTCTAGTTTATTATTCAGGTGGTTAAAGAACGGTCGAGTCAGGACAAGACGCAAGGTAAGGGGATTTCTTAACCCAACTTCCATTCTTTGGGTTAATCTCCTACTTTCAAATTATGTCATGATATTATTATGTCCTATCTTGTATTTTTACGTTATTTATGTGTAATTATAGTGAATACACATTATAGATGTACTTTATTTAAAAAAAATGATCTTTTTAAGGACTTCGTCTCAATCCCCTTTCAATGAGGCATATTTGGTTTTATACACAATTTTCTTTTATACGGTGTATAAACCCCTTTGACTTTTATGTTTATTCAAAAGGAATCTTTTTTATACGAAGCGTTTTGATAAACGACAAAAGGGAATGTTTTTATTTCCGTACTTATGTGGTGACAACTACTTCTCCGCCACCGTGACCATTATTTGAGTTTCGGCTTCCTCTACAAGCCATCATTTTTTTAATGAAAAATAAATACAAAGTTTTAACTTTCTTTTATTTTGGTATTGAAAATGGTTTTGAAAGCATTTTTATTATATCAATATGCTGTATTGATATCTTGTGATTGAAATGTGTAAATGTTATGTTTCCTTTATGCATGTTTTATGTGATACGATTATGTTATGGTTTATGATATGTTTAAACCTATTCATATGAGGAATGTATTGGACATAATAAGTGACGGGTGGAGCCCGTTATAGCTCCTCGATGCATCGGTAGGTCTCATGAGACAACTAGACGTGGAATTGGCCGAGGCCCTTTCCCAATTTGATTTATGGTTTTGGCTGAGGCCTTAATCATTTTAGATGTCTTGGCCGAGGCCTTGACAAAATGTTTCAGAATGTCTGGCATTATACATTCCCTCATTATGAAAGTGGTTATTGATATTTCATGTGATTATTCGACCAGTAGAATATCCATGTGAATAAGTGAATGGCATTATCTCATTTTACTTTTTCCATATTATTTTGATGTTCAAGTTTAAAAGGCTTTTGTTTTAGTTATACATTGCATTAAATTTTTATGTTTATTTATGAAAGCTTCCGCAATATTGTTATCCTTACTGAGCATCTGAGCTCACCCCTTTCAATGTTTTAATATTTTCCAGGATGTGAAGAAGTATTTTATGAATGACCTGCAGGGATTGTGAGAAGAGGATATGATTTTGGACTATGGAGACTTTGTTATTGTAGTTTTTCACTTTATGATGTAATTTAACGTTTACGAATGTATCTAGTGTTTCCAAGGCTACTAAACTAATCGGTCTTTCGAGACTTGATCTTTTGTGATCATGCCAATGTTACGAAGTAACGCACCGGCTCTGGGTAGCTGGGGTCGGGGCGTTACAGTTGGTATCAGAGGCAGTTTAGTACTAACCTTGGAAGCTAGATTTAGATAAACTCTGATTAGAGCACATAGCCCGAAGATAGACTTTGAGGATTAGTATAGAAGAACTTCCTGGAATTTTGGTATTGTAGAGATGTTGTGAGTTTTCCGAGCAATACATCCCTGTCTGGATATGAGTAGGTAGAGGCGGCTCTGGCACAGATGTACCTAGGGGTAAAACCCGAAAACACCTCTTTGAGCTAGACTCAAATGGGAACTGGTGCACAACAAAGGGCCTTGCTGCACTCTTGGTTACGACACTCCCGGGGGATTTGCTTAGGATAATTCTCATTTTCTTTACAAAGCATTATGTAGGGTTTATGAGTATATACTTCTTCAAAGAAAAAATTCTTATGATTATGGATTATATCCATAAACCGTTCAATTTACATTAATTATTTTAAAAGTTTGGAATTATTCATTATAATTCATAAACTAACCTAATTTATGTCATTGTATAGAAATGGCACCCAGTAGAAGGAATGTGAACTCCAGCAATACGTATGATCCAAAGAGTAAGAAGGATCGTATCTTTCACGGTATTAAGCCAACATTTCGAAGGGAAATAGTCTCCCATGTGTTCTCAACATATGAAGAAATAGTATCATGTGTTAATAAGATAAGTAAAGAATTCTCTGAGTCCTATGGCTTTGAAGCGAAGCAAGAGACGAAAGGGATGGAAGAGAGAATGATGGATAAAGGGATGAGGGGAAAGAAGAATTTTCCAATATGTGGTAATTGTGGGAAGAAACATCGTGGAACTTGCCTAAAGGGAATGGGATTTTGTTATAAGTGTAGAGAAAAAGGACACAAAGTGCTTGACTGCAAGGGTAAGAAAATGGTTTCAAATGTACAATGCTTCTTCTGCAAGGATTGGGGACACTACGCAAACCAATGTCCAAATCATCAGAGTATGCCCCAAATGATGTTATTGGATAATAATCAAGTTATGATACTACCACAGATGAGGAGTAATGATTAGAGTTCTTATGTTGTTATTAAAGAATTTTGTAACTTGAGTGTTGTATCAATGATGTACTGGTTATAATAATTATGGAGTATATAAGGATTGTACTGCAGTACTATTTCATCAAGGACTTGAGATTGTGTGGAACCAAGAAAAGTGACTCCACAGTAGGTTAAATTTTTGGAAAATATATGGCTGAGAGAAAGATAAACCATAATATGGTTCTGATACCGAGATAGTGATTTTGGAATAAGACGTGATTGATTTGGATAAATTATATTGGATATTCTTAACTTCCTTGAAACTGATTGATGATTTGTATACATTTTTGGATAGAATGAGTATATCTAGTATTCTATAAGGAATAAGGGATCATGGTAATTCAGTATGTTTAAAAAGAATACATGATGAAGGTGTTCACATGTTGTTACATGGAAAAAAGGATCTTCATTATGTTTACCTTCCTTATAAAATTTGGACTGTGAGTTGGACAAAAGTATTTTGGATAACTATAATGGTTGGAATGGATTAAGTTGATATTTGGATATTATTGTTTAAGGTTAAAAAATTTATGAAGATTATTTTTGGAATATTATAATACTATAGTTTTAGGAAAAGGACAACCTGCAGGGTGGGACATAACCTGACGCGTCGGACAAAGCTGCAGGAATCGAACCCACAACCATAGTGCGACAGGCCTTTATTTCCTACCACTAGCCTACAGGAAGTCCCTGGTTATTACAAAATAATTTTACTAATCTAAATGGTATGTGTTAACATTTGGAACCTTATACAATTAGGATAAGTATAATATTTTTGGGTTCTATTATCTTTTTGAGTGAAAGGTGAGTTGAAGGTTGAAACTCTAATTGTCAAGCATAAATATATATATATACCTATCTGTTATTCAATGAATAAATTAATTCTTAAACTTTAGTAAAGGGATATTAAAACAAAAAAATGTGTTACCCTAATACATTATGTCTTGTTGAACTGATGATATTTTAAATCAACATAGATTGAAGGCTTTGAGGCCCTCAATTTGACAGTTGATTGTGATTGATGACCTCAATCACTCCCTACAAATATTTACATTTTTCCTCCAATTATATGTCTCTAATTTCCACCAATGTTCTCCTTATCAAGATCATAATTTGGTGGTGACTTTCTTATTTCCATTTCCCTCTTATTAAGGCTAAATTTTATTAACCTTATTTCCGATGTGGGTTTTCCACAAAGGTATTTTCTATTTTCAACCTTTTATTTTCAAATAAAAATTTCAAATTGCGAGGACGCAATTTATTGAAGGAGGGGAGAATGTAACACCCCGAGCTTCCATGATGCGCTTCTCATTTAATAATGCAATAGCTTGCATGGTACGCAAGTTTGAGTTCTAAAACACCGCGACTAATCAAAGTAGCCGTTATGAATAGTAATAACCACTTTTTAAAATTATAGAAATTTTATATTTCAAAATGGACTTCATTTTTGGATTCGGAATATCGAAATTAGCCTATGTTGAAATTTTGGTATTTTTCTGAGAACTTCTAATTTTTTATGAATAGTGAAAAATACTTAAAAACAACTTTTTTAATAAAAATGATTTATAGTGATAAATTATACTGTTTAGTGGTTTTAAAGTATAATTAGAATATATTTTTACCATTTTATCCAATGGTGGTCATTAGAATTAATTTAACATTGAAATTGGACATAAACAATTGCCAATCTTTTGATATAAATTGTTTCTTAAAAACACGCTATTTGTTGTAACAGCGGGAATTAATTATAAAATTAATTAATGCAACTTATATGTTTGGAATTTTGTAAAATAGACATCATTTTTGAATTCTGAATATCAATTATAGCTTAGGGTGAAGTTTTGGCCTTATTCTGAAAAACTTCAATTTTTGATGAATAGTGAAACCACTAAGTGGTTCTTAAAAACTGATTTTTCGTTAAAATGAAATATTACCACTTCTGTGATTTGATTTTCAAAAAATCTGACATACATGGTTGTCATTAAGAAGTAAAATGTGGTTCAATGAGATTAAAATAATTTTTTGGTAAATAGTAACTTTTAAGTTCTTAATCGCGATTAGAGGTAATTAGTGTAGTTTAAGGTAAAAATAATGTTTTAATAATATTATATGAGCTTTACACTTGTCCTACTCCTATTGGATGAGTCATGGCCTACCAAGACAATACATGGGTCAACTTGGGGACCCCATGGAGCCACTTTAGTTGGAAAATGACATAAATACCTTTTATTTAATGTTAAAGTAAAAAATGACACAAACATGAGTTGTTTTACTAAAACAGTTTTTAAGTGGGGTTACACAAGTCCAAATTTTGATTATAAATATTCATTAGAAAGATAAAAAGATTTACGACATCATAGTAGTTTTTTTATAATTTTTAGACATTAAATAAATTAAATTATTTATGACATCATTATGATGCAGCGATGACCTCATTATTTAATGATTTTAATAAAATGAAAAGATAATGTAAAATCCAAGGCTTACACTTGTCCAAAGACTATTGGATGGGTAGATTTCGAACCATTATCACCTTATCCACGAATTATATAAGTGTTGGACCTTTAGAATCCGAAAAGCATTGTGTAATAATGTAACATTTCAATCTTTCCAAAAGAGCCCATCCTCTCCACTTATAAAAGGCCCCCACCTCTCCCACCTCATTTACACTTTCAAGCCATTTGGATCGGCCAACCTCTGCCCAAATACTCTCCCAACTTCCCCCTCTTACTCCTAGAAGCCTCACTTTGGGCATAACTCTTCCCAAGGAAGCCTTTGGATCAAATCAAAAAGAGTTACCCGATTTTGAGGTAATGTCTTCTCTAATGTTGTTTTGTTTCATTTTTCTTCTCCAACCCCCTAAACTCTTTTTATTAATTTCTTTTGTAACAAAAAAAGTATCCTCAATATACTAGGATGTTGTTATAAGAATTATTTGAGCTACACTTACACACACTTACATCTAATGGTTAAAGAACATACGGTTTCTGTGGATGGCGAATTTCTGCCTCACGAAATGATGATTGTTCAACACTCATATAACACCTTCAAAGGTGGCCATTAAGATGTCACTATTTTTATATATGATATATAATATGTTTATTTTTTACTTATGCTTCTTTATTTTTCATTTATGGCATACTTTATGATTTCCATTATGGGTAAATGCGATAATTTCATTTTAGGAAGTGCGGACTACCGCCCCCTCAAAGTGATTTAAATCATTAATGCCATATGTGGGATGTATAAAGGATGGAGTAAATGGTATTATACACTATATTATACTGGAATTATATTATAAATTTATATCATTATGATTTCATTCCATTAAATACGAAATATAAATGAAAGTAGCGTTCATGCGTACGTACGGCTTACCGTCTCCATGAACGGTGCATTTCATTTCTTACCTCTAAATGTTACGTGACATTATGAATGAATGTATATAATGTATATATATGATATATATGATATCTACATCATGAATATAATTCTGGATATAATGGATATTTCACCACATGAACAACTTGTAATTATAAGAAGTTTATTTTTGACTCAAGTACCAAAGATCGACAAAACGACTGTTATTAACTTAAATAATTAAATAATGTTCATAACATGGTAATAAGTGATATAAATGGAATAATGAACATGAAAAATGTTCTTAAGTAAATATAAATTAACTCTAGTTTATTATTCAGGCGGTTAAAGAACGGTCGAGTTAGGACAAGACGCAAGGTAAGGGAATTTCTTAACCCAACTTCCATTCTTTGGGTTAATCTCCTACTTTCAAATTATGTCATGATATTATTATGTCCTATATTGTATTTTTACATTATTTATGTGTACTTATAGTGAATACACATTATAGATGTACTTTATTTAAAAAAATGATCTTTTTAAGGACTTCGTCTCAATCCCCTTTCAATGAGGCATATTTGGTTTTATACACAATTTTCTTTTATACGGTGAATAAACCCCTTTGACTTTTACGTTTATTCAAAAGGAATCTTTTTTATACGAATCGTTTTGCTAAACGAAAAAAGGGAATGTTTTTATTTCCGTACTTATGTGGCGACAACGACTTCTCCGCCGCCGTGACCATTATTTGAGTTTCGGCTTCCTCTACAAGCCATCATTTTTTTAATGAAAAATAAATACAAAGTTTTAACTTTCTTTTATTTTGGTATTGAAAATGGTTTTGAAAGCATTTTTATTATATCAATATGTTGTATTGATATCTTGTGATTGAAATGTGGAAATGTTATGTTTAATTTATGCATGTTTTATGTGATACGATTATGTTATGGTTTATGATATGTTTAAACCTATTCATATGAGGAATGTATTGGACTTAATAAGTGACGGGTGGAGCTCACTATAGCTCCTCGATGCATCAGTAGGTCTCATGAGACAACTAGACGTGGAATTGGCCGAGTCCCTTTCCCAATTTGATTTATGGTTTTGGTCGAGGCCTTAATCATTTTAGACATCTTGGCCGAGGCCTTGACAAAATGTTTCAGAATGTCTGGCATTATACATTCCCTCATTATGAAAGTGGTTATTGATATTTCATGTGATTATTCGACCAGTAGAATATCCATGTGAATAAGTGAATGGAATTATCTCATTTTACTTTTTCCATATTATGTTGATGTGCAAGTTTAAAAGGCTTTTGTTTTAGTTATACATTGCCTTAAATTTTTATGTTTATTTATGAAAGCTTCCGCAATATTGTTATCCTTACGGAGCATCTGAGCTCACCCCTTTCAATGTTTTAATATTTTCCAGGATGTGAAGAAGTATTTTATGAATGACCTGCAGGGATTGTGAGAAGAGGATATGAGTGTGGACTATGGAGACTTTGTTATTGTAGTTTTTCACTTTATGATGTAATTTAACGTTTACGAATGTATCTAGTGTTTCCAAGGCTACTAAACTAATCGGTCTTTCAAGACTTGATCTTTTGTGATCATGCTAATGTTACGAAGTAACGCACCGGCTCTGGGTAGCTGGGGTCGGGGCGTTACAGTTGGTATCAGAGGCAGTTTAGTACTAACCTTGGAAGCTAGATTTAGATAAACTCTGATTAGAGCAAATAGCCCGAAGATAGACTTTGAGGATTAGTATAGAAGAACTTCCTGGAATTTTGGTATTGTAGAGATGTTGTGAGTTTTCCGAGCAATACATCCCTGTCTGGATACGAGTAGGTAGAGGCGGCTCTGGCACAGATGTACCTAGGGGTAAAACCCGAAAACACCTCTTTGAGCTAGACTCAAACGGGAACTGGTGCACAACAAAGGGCCTTGCTGCACTCTTGGTTACGACACTCCCGGGGGATTTGCTTAGGATAATTCTCATTTTCTTTACAAAGCATTATGTAGGGTTTATGAGTATATACTTCTTCAAAGAAAAAATTCTTATGATTATGGATTATATCCATAAACCGTTCAATTTACATTAATTATTTTAAAAGTTTGGAATTATTCATTATAATTCATAAACTAACCTAGTTTATGTCATTGTATAGAAATGGCGCCCAGTAGAAGGAATGTGAACTCCAGCAATACGTATGATCCAAAGAGTAAGAAGGATCGTATCTTTCACGGTATTAAGCCAACATTTTGAAGGGAAATAGTCTCCCATGTGTTCTCAACATATGAAGAAATAGTATCATGTGTTAATAAGATAACTAAAGAATTCTCTGAGTCCTATGGCTTTGAAGCGAAGCAAGAGACGAAAGGGATGGAAGAGAGAATGATGGATAAAGGGATGAGGGGAAAGAAGAATTTTCCAATATGTGGTAATTGTGGGAAGAAACATCATGGAACTTGCCTAAAGGGAATGGGAGTTTGTTATAAGTGTAGAGGAAAAGGACACAAAGTGCGTGACTGCAAGGGTAAGAAAATGGTTTCAAATGTACAATGCTTCTTCTGCAAGGATTAGGGACACTACGCAAACCAATGTCCAAATCATCAGAGTATGCCCCAAATGATGTTATTGGATAATAATCAAGTTATGATACTACCACAGATGAGGAGTAATGATTAGAGTTCTTATGTTGTTATTAAAGAATTTTGTAACTTGAGTGTTGTATCAATGATGTACTGGTTATAATAATTATGGAGTATATAAGGATTGTACTGCAGTACTATTTCATCAAGGACTTGAGATTGTGTGGAACCAAGAAAAGTGACTCCACAGTAGGTTAAATTTTTGGAAAATATATGGCTGAGAGAAAGATAAACCATAATATGGTTCTGATACCGAGATAGTGATTTTGGAATAAGACGTGATTGATTTGGATAAATTATATTGGATATTCTTAACTTCCTTGAAACTGATTGATGATTTGTATACATTTTTGGATAGAAGGAGTATATCTAGTATTCTATAAGGAATAAGGGATCATGGTAATTCAGTATGTTTAAAAAGAATACATGATGAAGGTGTTCACATGTTGTTACATGGAAAAAAGGATCTTCATTATGTTTACCTTCCTTATAAAATTTGGACTGTTAGTTGGACAGAAGTATTTTGGATAACTATAAAGGTTGGAATGGATTAAGTTGATCTTTGGATATTATTGTTTAAGGTTAAAAAATTTATGAAGATTATTTTTGGAATATTATAATACTATAGTTTTAGGAAAAGGACAACCTGCAGGGTGGGACATAACCTGACGCGTCGGACAAAGCTGCAGGAATCGAACCCACAACCATAGTGTGACAGGCCTTTATTTCCTACCACTAGCCTACAGGAAGTCCCTGGTTATTACAAAATAATTTTACTAATCTAAATGGTATGTGTTAACATTTGGAACCTTATACAATTAGGATAAGTATAATATTTTTGGGTTCTATTATCTTTTTGAGTGAAAGGTGAGTTGAAGGTTGAAACTCTAATTGTCAAGCATAAATATATATATATACCTATCTGTTATTCAATGAATAAATTAATTCTTAAACTTTAGTAAAGTGATATTAAAACAAAAAAACGTGTTACCCTAATACATTATGTCTTGTTGAACTGATGATATTTTAAATCAACATAGATTGAAGGCTTTGAGGCCCTCAATTTGACAGTTGATTGTGATTGATGACCTCAATCACTCCCTACAAATATTTACATTTTTCCTCCAATTATATGTCTCTAATTGCCACCAATGTTCTCCTTATCGAGATCATAATTTGGTGGTGACTTTCTTATTTCCATTTCCCTCTTATTAAGGCTAAATTTTATTAACCTTATTTCTGATGTGGGTTTTCCATAAAGGTATTTTCTATTTTCAACCTTTTATTTTCATAGAAAATTTTCAAATTGAGAGGACGCAATTTATTGAATGAGGGGAGAATGTAACACCCCGAGCTTCCATGATGCGCTTCTCATTTAATAATGGAATAGCTTGCATGGTACGCAAGTTTGAGTTCTAAAACACCGCGACTAATCAAAGTAGCCGTTATGAATAGTAATAACCACTTTTTAAAATTATAGAAATTTTATATTTCAAAATGGACTTCATTTTTGGATTCGGAATATCGAAATTAGCCTATGTTGAAATTTTGGTATTTTTCTGAGAACTTCTAATTTTTTATGAATAGTGAAAAATACTTAAAAACAACTTTTTTAATCAAAATGATTTATAGTGATAAATTATACTGTTTAGTGGTTTTAAAGTATAATTAGAATATATTTTTACCATTTTATCCAATGGTGGTCATTAGAATTAATTTAACATTGAAATTGGACATAAACAATTGTCAATCTTTTGATATAAATTGTTTCTTAAAAACACGCTATTTGTTGTAACAGCGGGAATTAATTATAAAATTAATTAATGGAACTTATATGTTTGGAATTTTTTAAAATAGACATCATTTTTGAATTCGGAATATCAATTATAGCTTAGGGTGAAGTTTTGGCCTAATTCTGAAAAACTTCAATTTTTGATGAATAGTGAAACCACTAAGTGGTTGTTAAAAACAAATTTTTCGTTAAAATGAAATATTACCACTTCTGTGATTTGATTTTCAAAAAATCCGACATACATGGTTGTCATTAAGAAGTAAAATGTGGTTCAATGAGATTAAAATAATTTTTTGGTAAATAGTAACTTTTAAGTTCTTAATCGCGATTAGAGGTAATTAGTGTAGTTTAAGGTAAAAATAATGTTTTAATAATATGATATGAGCTTGACACTTGTCCTAATCCTATTGGATGAGTAATGGCCTATCAATACAATCCATGGGTCAACTTGGGGACCCCATGGAGCCACTTTAGATGGAAAATGACATAAATACCTTTTATTTAATGTTAAAGTAAAAAATGACACAAACATGAGTTGTTTTACTAAAACAGTTTTTAAGTGGGGTTACACAAGTCCAAATTTTGATTATAAATATTCATTAGAAATATAAAAAGATTTCCTACATCATAGTAGTTTTTTTATAATTTTTAGACATTAAATAAATTAAATTATTTATGACATCATTATGATGCAGCGATGACCTCATTATTTAACGATTTTAATAAAATGAAAAGATAATGTAAAATCCAAGGCTTACACTTGTCCAAAGACTATTGGATGGGTAGATTTATAACCCTTATCACCTTAGACACGAATTATATAAGTGTGGGACCTTTATAATCCGAAAAGCATTGTGTAATAATGTAACATTTCAATCTTTCCAAAAGAGCCCATCCTCTCCACTTATAAAAGGCCTCCACCTCTCCCACCTCATTTACACTTTCAAGCCATTTGGATCGGCCAAACTCTGCCCAAATACTCTCCCAACTTACCCCTATTACTCCTAGAAGCCTCAATTTGGGCAAAACTCTTCCCAAGGAAGCCTTTGGCTCAAATCAAAAAGAGTTACCCGATTTTGAGGTAATGTCTTCTCTAATGTTGTTTTGTTTCATTTTTCTTCTCCAACCCCCTAAACTCTTTTTATTCATTTCTTTTGTAACAACAACAGTATCCTCAATATACTAGGATGTTTTTATAAGAAGTATTTGAGCTAAACTTACACACACTTACATCTAATGGTTAAATAACATACAGTTTCTGTGGATGGCGAATTTCTGCCTCACGAAATGATGATTGTTCAACACTCATATAACACCTTCAAAGGTGGCCATTAAGATGTCACTATTTTTATATATGATATATAATATGTTTATGTTTTACTTATGCTTCTGTATTTTTCATTTATGGCATACTTTATGATTTCCATTATGGGTAAACGCGATAATTTCATTTTAGGAAGTGCGGACTACCGCCCCCTCAAAGTGATTTGAATCCTTAATGCCATATGTGGGATGTATAAAGGATGGAGTAAATGGTATTATACACTGTATTATACTGGAATTATATTATAAATTTATATCATTATGATTTCATTCCATTAAATACGAAATAGAAATGAAAGTAGCGTTCATGCGTACGTACGGCTTACCGTCTCCATGAACGGTGCATTTCATTTCTTACCTCTAAATGTTACGTGACATTATGAATGAATGTATATAATGTATATATATGATATATATGATATCTACATCATGAATATAATTCTGGATATAATGGATATTTCACCACATGAACAACTTGTAATTATAAGAAGTTTATTTTTGACTCAAGTACCAAAGATCGACAAAACGACCGTTATTAACTTAAATAATTAAATAATGTTCATAACATGGTAATAAGTGATATAAATGGAATAATGAACATTAAAAAGGTTCTTAACTAAATATAAATTAACTCTAGTTTATTATTCAGGAGGTTAAAGAACGGTCGAGTCAGGACAAGACGCAAGGTAAGGGAATTTCTTAACCCAACTTCCATTATTTGGGTTAATCTCCTACTTTCAAATTATGTCATGATATTATTATGTCCTATCTTGTATTTTTACATTATTTATGTGTAATTATAGTGAATACACATTATAGATGTACTTTATTTAAAAAAATGATCTTTTTAAGGACTTCATCTCAATCCCCTTTCAATGAGGCATATTTGGTTTTATACACAATTTTCTTTTATACGGTGTATAAACCCCTTTGACTTTTACGTTTATTCAAAAGGAATCTTTTTTATACTAAGTGTTTTGCTAAACGACAAAAGGGAATGTTTTTCTTTCCGTACTTATGTGGCGACAACGACTTCTCCGCCACCGTGACCATTATTTGAGTTTCGGCTTCCTCTACAAGCCATCATTTTTTTAATGAAAAATAAATAAAAAGTTTTAACTTTCTTTTATTTTGGTATTGAAAATGGTTTTGAAAGCGTTTTTATTATATCAATATGTTGTATTGATATCTTGTGATTGAAATGTGGAAATGTTATGTTTCCTTTATACATGTTTTATGTGATACGATTATGTTATGGTTTATGATATGTTTAAACCTATTCATATGAGGAATGTATTGGACTTAATAAGTGACGGGTGGAGCCCACTATAGCTCCTCGATGCATCGGTAGGTCTCATGAGACAACTAGACGTGGAATTGTCCGAGGCCCTTTCCCAATTTGATTTATGGCTTTGGCCGAGGCCTTAATCATTTTAGACGTCTTGGCTGAGGCCTTGACAAAATGTTTCAGAATGTCTGGCATTATACATTCCCTCATTATGAAAGTGGTTATTGATATTTCATGTGATTATTCGACCAGTAGAATATCCATGTGAATAAGTGAATGGCATTATCTCATTTTACTTTTGCCATATTATGTTGATGTTCAAGTTTAAAAGGCTTTTGTTTTAGTTATACATTGCCTTAAATTTTTATGTTTATTTATGAAGGCTTCCGCAATATTGTTATCCTTACTGAGCATCTGAGCTCACCCCTTTCAATGTTTTAATATTTTCCAGGATGTGAAGAAGTATTTTATGAATGACCTGCAGGGATTGTGAGAAGAGGATATGAGTGTGGACTATGGAGACTTTGTTATTGTAGTTTTTCACTTTATGATGTAATGTAATGTTTACGAATGTATCTAGTGTTTCCAAGGCTACTAAACTAATCTGTCTTTTGAGACTTGATCTTTTGTGATCATGCCAATGTTACGAAGTAACACACCGGCTCTGGGTAGCTGGGGTCGGGGCGTTACAACTTGGGAGTGTCTTTTTTAACTTTTTTCTTTAGTTTACATCTCAATGTAGACCTTTTTTCCTTTTTTCCTACTTATTAAATCATGGACTCCTCTTGTTATTAAATATGTTTTGCTAGCTACTAATATGCTTTGATTAATTTAATAATAAAATTGATTGTAATGAATTTTTTAAATATGATTTACATTCTTGATTGAATGATAATTTTTTTTCTTGTTATAGAATGTATAGAAGATGGATGTATCGTACCGATCGGATTTCAACTGAGTTTCAAAATAATTTGGAGAATTTTTTAGATTTTTCATTTAACAATGTGTCATATGGAGGTTGTATATAGTTTCTCTGCTATAATTGTGTTGGAAGACCACGGTTAAGATGAGAAGAAGTTAGTTACCATTTAACAAAATTTGTATTTCAAGCAAACTATAATGTTTAGTTTCACCATGGATAGACGAGTCAATCTTTGACTATTCATAAACGAAATGAACGAAGTGACATGGAGAATTTCATATTTGATCGGTTTCCATATATGCATCATTTTGAGAGAGATATAATGCCGGTGCAAGAAGACAATGATATCAGTACACATGAGGAAAATATTGAAGACGATGTTGTTGAGAGAGTGAAAATTTTATTGGATGATTCCAGAACTCCAGTATATCAAGAATGTACTAAAATGACCAAGTTGGAATTTTTAATGCGGTTATATCATGGGAAAACCATGTATGGTATTTCTAATACTTCCATTGATTATATTCTTACATTTTTGAAGGACTTACTTCCTGATGGTGAAGATGTTCTCTCAAATAATTACATGGCATGGAAGTTAATTAAGAAGCTTTGATTTGCTACTAATAAAGTCCATGCTTGTCTGAAAGATTTCAGTTTATTTTTGGAGGAAACAACTGACTGTAATGACTGTAAAGAATGTGGTACATATCGATGGAAGACAAATTCATATGGAACACCATCTTGTGTGCCACTGAAAGTCATGTGGAACTTTCCATTGATTCCCAGACTTCAAAATATATTCATGTCTCTAGAAATATAAATCAATATGTGATGGCACGATGTTGAGATAATTAAAGGTAATGATGAGTTGGTCCATCCTACAGATGGATTATCATGGCGGAAATTTGATGCACAACATCCTGATTTTGCAGTTGAGGTGCGTAATGTTATATTGGGCCTATCAAGTGATGGTTTTAATCGATTTGGTCAGATGCTTACTGCTCATAGCACGTGGCCAGATTTTATTCATGTTTATAATCTTCCTCTGTAGATGTGTATGAAAAAACCTCAATTTCTGGAGTATACTGATATATGGACCTTCGGATCCTAGTAATGATATATATGTCTACTTGCAGCCTATAATAAAAGAGTTGAAACAACTTTGATATTTAGGTGTGCAGACATTTGATGCTTCTTCAAAGAATACGTTTTAGATGCGTGATTCCCTTCTATGGACCATAAATTATTTCCCTGCCTATGCAATGATTTCTGGGTTGAGCACAAAGGGAAAACTATCATGTCCCGTTTGTATGAAGAATACACGATCAAGAAGGCATAAATATCATCATAATTTCAATTTCATGGGGCATCACCGATTCTTGCCAATGGATCATCAATACAGGAAGAATATTCGGAGGTTTGATAATAATGTTGACACTGAAGAACCACCTCAACGTATGTTAGGAAGTGATGTGCTTAATTAATTGAAAGATTTCACCTTTTCATTAGGGAAAGTTCAGTTGAAATCTCGAAAGAGAAAGAATGTTGATAATGAATTCACTTAAAATTGGAAAAAGAGAAGTATTTTTTTTTGTGTTTCCATATTGGTCTACTAATTTGTTACATCATTGTTTAGACGTAATGCATATTGAGAAAAATATGTGTGAAATTTTTCTTGCAATTCTTTTGAATATTAAGTGGAAGACCAAAGATGACTTCAGATCTCATCGGGATTTATTGGATTAGGGTATTCAACCAGAACTACATCCTGTTTGTATCGGTGAAAACAAATGGAAAGTTCTATGTGCTTCTTATGTGATGACACCGATAGAGAAAGATCAATTTCTGGCAGTATTGGAGAATATCAAGGTTCCAGATGTCTATTCCAGCAACATATCTAAACGAGTCAACAGAAGACATTTGAAATTGAAATACCTAAAAACTCATGATTATCACATCCTTCTTCATGAATTGATTCCAATAGAAATTAGACATTTTCTATCCAATAATGTAATTGTGGAAGTGATTCGGTTGTGTAATTATTTTAGAGACCTTTGTGCTAAAAGGTTATCCAAATCATTGTTGATAAAAATGCAGCAAGAGGCACCATTATTTCTGTGTGAGTTAGAAAAAGCATTTCCTCCATCCTTTTTCACTTTCATGCTACATTTAATAGTTTATCTTCCAACTGAGACACTTCTTGGGGGACCAGTCTCTTTTCGGTGGATGTATCCCACTCAGAGAAAAAAAATCACAATGAAATCATATGTTCGAAATAAGAATTATCCTGAAGGTTCCATTGTGAGGAGTCATCTGGCCCAAGAATGTATGGATTTTTGTTCAATGTATTTTTCTGATGTGAACATAAGACATAATCAACCAATGAGAAATGAATATGAGCAATATGAGGCAATTCAGCCCTCATTTCCATCTCTTCCCCAAACAGGTGGAATTTTCGGGTCATATACATTGGTTACATTGAGCTTTGAAGAGCAGAATATGGCACATCATACAGTCTTGTTTAATTGTGGTTTTTTTGATGCCTATATCAAGTAAGTAATTTGAATATATAGATGTTATCTCATACGATATCATATCACATATACCTTATACTTTTATTTTTATTTTATGTATAGAACATAAATAAATTATAAGTAGAGTTCATCGGTCTTTTCCAATGAGAAGGAGAGAGGCTATGCATAGCCAAGAGTTCCCAGCTTGGTTGAAATCAGAGGTATGACCATTACATTAAATACCTTAAAATATAGATATATATTTAATTATATTACTCATATGTATTCTAGGTATTGATTTTAACTACTAACTTCATTTCTCAATAATTAAGAGCGTTGGATTTTGGTCCCAATTATTTGGTTCATGACTGAAAATCTTTAATAATTAATGGATATAAATTTGTTACAACTGATAGAGCGGTGAAAATGAAAACACAGCATGATGGAATTATGTTAACTTCTAGAACAGATTGTTATGCCAGTGCATCAGATAGTCAACCTCGATATGAATATGTGTATTATTATGGACTGGTTGAGAAAATATTGTTATTGGATTGCTACTCTCAAGGTCAAGTCACTATGATGAAATGTAAATGGTTTGATTCAATGATGCGACATGGTACATTTATTGATGATTTTGTATTTAGAGTTATTGACATGAGTCGATTCCTGCATACTGATGAACCATACATTTTGGCATCAATGGAAGAACAAGTTTTTTATGTGAAAGATCATATGAAACCTGATTACATTTTCATTAATGAAGTAATCCCAAGACATATTTTTCATGATGTTGGGGATGAAATTTTCACCATTGACACCCCCATCGGTGTTAGCCAAAATATTGTATTTGATGACACAAATTATCCCATTGTGGGAGATGATGTTAAACCTAAGGTAGTGGAGGGTAATATATAAAATCAACCATATATATTCAGATTTCATTCATTTTACCTTGATGTGAGTTTCTTAGGTTGGTACTAATGTAATTAATTTAATTTAGTTTTAGTTTGGAATGATATGTATGTTTTATTACTGTTTGGTTTCGTTTCATTTAATAATATTTATTTCAATTCAAAAAACTGGGTTTAAAATGTGGTTTTAAAAATTGGATAACTTGGTTGTAAATTATGATTACTGAAAGATGTTATGACATTTTTTGTCTTCTTTGTCTTATAAGTTGAATGTATGATTTGTAAAAATTGTTTCTAAAAAATATTTATTTCATTCTTATGTAGATTATGAAGAAAACTACATAAGCTCACAAGAAGATATTATTTGATATTGATCCTATTAGATGTGAACGTGAGTTGTCTTCATTGAGTATAATAATTCTAATATTTATCTTCTGCATTACATATAATATCAAGTTCATATTTTTGATAAAAAAAAAAATTAGGGATATATAACTCCAGAGTTTCCTTTTCCCAGTATGGGACCTAGTAGGGATCCTCCTAGACCTAGGCGGAGCTCCCGTCTTACCACTCCCCACACTGACCCATCAGTGGACATCCCATATACCACACATGTTCACCCTCTTCTTGATACCCCTGGGATGTTCCCATACATGTTGTAGTCATCATACCATTTACCCTCTTTTTCCCATTCTATGTCCACACCGACTCGACTGATGTTCTCACCTACACAATTTCCATATCCATTCATGTATCCCCATACCTACTACGCATATTCTGACATGTCTACACCACCACCTTTTCCTACCATCCATCCTACACATATTGAGTATGTTCCTTTAGTTTCCACTCCTATTCATGAAGATCAGCCAGAGCATGCTGTGGAACAGATACTTCCTTCGGAGGATGCTGATCCAACATAGTCCACGGATGCCTCACAGCCTATTCAGGAGCCTGCATCAGGTTTTTTTATTATAAATGTTTCAAATTATAGAATTTCACTTTTTTCCTACTGTATTTTCACTTAACTCTTCCCTTTTCACCTCTTATCTTATTTAGTGGGATATTTTAGAAGGTGATGTGGGCACACTTGAATGTGGGATGCCTGGAATCGTGAAACTCATATTATGGTGGATTAAAATTCTCAAAATAAAATGGTAGGTAAAAATGCTAAAGAGTGTAGAAGTTTTATGGCTACTTTAGACAAATATCATGATATCATTCCATTGGAACTGGTCTCATAGAGACATATCAGTGTTGACATAAAGGATAAGGCATGGGTGCAGATATGGGTACATAAATTTTATAAATTTATATTTATATTAGTAATGTATTTTTATGACTTAATATGTTAGTTTCAGAGTCGATTTAACTTTCCTAATGGTGAAGCTGCCAAAGCTGCTAGGTTGAGTGATCTTGGAGAGTATTGGCTATCATACAAGTATGAGTTACATGTTGTTTAGAGGAGCAGAGTGGGTACTGATTTAAAGGGTGTACCCACAAACCCTGACTGTCCAAAAAATCAATATCAAAAAATGATCTCACATTGGAAGACTGAACAGTATAAGGTACTACCCATCTTTAATGGTTTTTATATAAAATTTAATTTTTTTTACTTGTATTTTTTTTGTTTCTTAGGAAGTGTCAACGAAAAACAAAAAAAACAAAGATGAAATGACATATCTACACACATTGGGGCGCACTACAATTCCTGAGCATGAGAAGCGGCTGGTACGTTCATCTGAATTAAAACAATTTCCTTATTTATAAAATGTCATCATAACTTATTCATGTCTTCCCTTGGTTATTCCAGGTATCCTGGAAATCACATCTTATACTAGGAGAAGGCTTGTCTATTTTTCCTAAACAAGTAGTATATTTCCTTGAAACCCACTTCAGAAAACCATTTCAGAAAACCACCAATTGGTTATGACTGTCATTTACCTCAATGTTTGTAGGTCTTTGTTGTAACTCACTTCAATCCAATTTTTTGCATTTATCATATATGGTTGTAATCCAAATTTGTGCATTTCTCATATGCAGAAAGGTGTATTGGGCATTGAAGGTATTGTACCTTGTGCCAAATTATTATACTTCAGTAGGGAAAAAAAGATGGAATTGCAGTTAATTCACAAACACAAGATAAAATTGTAAGTTTGTTTATTTATATTTCAAACATTTATACAAAATTCATAATTTAATATGTTTATAATTTCAACAGTCTGCCTTGGAGGCCATGGATGAGAAGGAAGCTAACAACTTAGGGCCAAATGATCATTTGAGCTAGGTATTAGGTGTGGAGCATCCAAGAAGATTCCATTGTAGACCAGGAAAAAACATTGTCTCCTCTAGGTATTGGTCATCATCGGACTCCTCTAAAGCCTCTAATGCCTCTGAGTTGGAAAGTGTTAGGTCCACAAGGCTGAATACCCTGAGAGGGGGGGTGAATCATGGTATGACTAATTTAAACTAAAAGCTCGTTCTGATCTTGTTTCGCTGTTAAGAAAAACACTCTTCTCTCTCTTTCCTGTTGCACAATATAAATAGAAAGTAAAGTAATCATAGGACATAGCAATTTTACTTGGTTCACCTCTAAGGGCTACGTCCAAGGAGCATACACCGACAGGTTGCCGGTCATACCAATTCCACTAAACTTCACTAGCTGTGGATTACAAGGTTAGGCCTAGATCACTTTTAAGCCCAGGCTCACTTCCTTTACAAGTTTAGGGTCATCTCACTGCTTTCCCAAGGGTCACTCCCTGTTTATCTCTCTCTAGCTCACTGCCGGTGGAGAGGATCACCTTCTTTCTCTTCCTTTGTTCACTGCTCTTGGAAGGAATCCACTCGCAGTTTATAGACCTGTAGGTCTCTTCATTTGCATGAAAGAATGCATCTTCCTCTGTATCTAGATTCTCTGTTGAAATACACCTTTCACCCGTATATGAATATCTCTTTACACCGAAGGTATCAGGAAAACTTCCAGCTTCCACACAGCCCGAAAATCACTGCTGAAAATAAACCTTACTTGGCGCGCAAGTCTATCTCGGCGCGCAAGTATCAGCGCGCAAGTCACAACTGGCACGCAAGTCTTCCTCAGACACTTGCGCGACACAATATTTTCCAACTCCAAACTTGCGTGACTCTCTTTCTTTTACGCCCAAACCAATATTGGCGCGCAACTGCCAACCAGCGCGCAACTTCTCACACCGGCGCACAACTTCAACCACTGGCGCGCAACTCTACCTGCGCGACCCACACACCACTTGCGCGACCACCACACCTGTGCGACGGGAGCTCTGATTTCTCAAAGTGTTGAGCTCTATTATAGAATGAAGAGGTTTGGTCCAGTATTTATAGGCAAATTGACCACCTTGCGCGACGGTGCGCAACTCACCTGCGCGACCCAGTCTCGGCGCGCAAGTCTTCTGTCCTCCTAGACACTTGCGCGACCAACTCCCAAACTTGCGCGAACCTATTTCCTTTGCCATATTTTGATCTTCTGATCTTGGAAAACATGTGGTGCGCAAGCTTCCTATACTCCAAGTCCTCATCGCGCAAGTCCCTTTGCCAAAAACACTTTTCTTTATTTGTCAATTTTCAGGCCCAAAATTTTGGAAAACACTGGAAAACGGCACCACCTTGTATCTGTTCTTTTGTACCACCTCCAGATTATCCATTCCTTTTGTCGACGTTATTGAATCAACCATGGATCGTTGACCTTAGCTCTTGAACTCGACATTCCATCATGAAATCCTCTTTATCAACAAATTTGTATGTCATGGTTTTCTTTGTCAACAATCACAACACAGATGTTCACTTTGTCAACAATCACTTTGTCAATAAACACAATAACCTCAAAAATACTTCAATGATGTATTGAGGGATTTTTTTTCCAATAGAAAGTGTGTGTTCTGAATTGGCTGTGACAAAGAAAATAGTATTAGAGGAGTGTGAAAAAAATTAATCTAATGAATGAATATTTCATGAAAGCTATGTCAGTTTTGATTCAGTCACTACCATCAGAGGTTTCTTCCACTTTTCATTCATGTATGGAATCAATGTGCTCTTTAAATAATGCCTTAGGTGATTCCCATGAGGTTCCTAGTGTCGATGACAGTGGTGGAGATAGAGCTGGAGAGGATTTTGTTGATGTTGTTGTTGGTGATGAGATTGCTGATGATGATGCTGATGGTGCGGTTAGTGATGATATTGTTGATGATGTTGCTGCCGATTTTCCTACTAATGATGATGATGTTGGACATGGGAATGATGATGATGGTGATGGTGGGGATATTAATCCCCTCCATTTTTTACTTAGCAGAGAGACTTGTCTTGGAGTTTAATTTTTTTTTGTATTGGTGGACTACTTATATGTGAATTTCTTTATGCAATGAAATGCATTTTGTATTATGTTTTCATCAGTGGTGTTATTTGACAATTATTTAGGTAATTTTCACATGCCATGTATTTTTTTATGGTTTGGTGTGTTTATTATTATCTCTCCATATAATCTTGGCCTTAGCAGTGGAGGGGAGTCCTGGGATGGGGGGTTGCAGTGGAGGGATAGGAGGGGGGCTGGGAGGGGAAGGTTGAGAGGGGGGTGCATTAGAAGGCTAGGAGGGGAGGGGGCTGCATTGACTTAATCTCTCGTTCATGTACTTGGCATGTAGAGGATGTTCATCAGGCAAGTATGACTGTGTCCTCCACTTTGAAGTAGAAGAGATCATCTATTGAAGGCGTTGAGAAGGTTTAGTTGCTTCTGATCTTTTTCTTTAAATGTAAAGGCACTGATTTGTAGTTCCTGGAGTGATTTATATTTTTTTGTTTGGTTTCTTTCTAAACAGTGGCCTAAAAAATCTGTTTCAGTTACTTTTTAGGAAATACCTCGAACCTTGGCACAAAATTGTGGTGTTAATGTGATTAGGACTATGATTTCTCTACAAGGAAAGGCATGTAACCTATGCTCATTTCTCCTTTACCCTTTCGGTCATCGATTTATGATTATATTGTTACACAGTTCAGTCATGACACCAAAAACTAAAATACTTTCCCTATGTATTTTATTTTCCTAAAAAACTATATGTCTTGGGATGTCAATGAATCTCATCTTTGATTGGTATACAGTAAATATGGGGCGGAGGAGGGTCTAGGCAGGGGTAGGGGGAGGGGGAGGGGTTAGGCATGGGGGAGCTAGGCATGAGGGAGGGGGAGGGGGAGGGGCTGGGCAGGGGGAGCTGGGCATGAGGGAGGAGGGGGAGGGGCTGGGCATGAGGGGAAGCTGGGCATGAGGGGGGAGGGGGAGGGGCTGGGTAGGGGGAGCTGGGCATGAGGGAGGGGGAGGGGGAGGGGCTAGGTAGGGGGGAGCTGGGTAGGGGGGAGCTGGGCATGAGGGAAGGGTTGGGTAGAGGGGAGGGGAAGGGGGAGGGGGAGGGAAATTTTCTAGGCAGGGGTGAGATGAGGAGCTGATTTTTTAATCTTGATAATGATAAAAATCCTTGAATATTGATAACATTTTCTGTTTATGGTGGATAATTTGAATTTATATCAATTGTTGAATGACATTGCGATATATGTTTGTGTATTTTATTTCATGTGTTTTTATCCAAAATGTTCTCTAAATATGTCATTGTACTTGACTGATTGGTATGTGATATGATAGTTATATGAATATTCGGAGTTGACTAACTGATTTAGATGTTTCATATGCTGTTTGTGGTTTTCATATTTCCTTTCTCTAATTTTTTAATGTGGTTTTTGTGTTTTATGAAGACTCTAAACACAAAATAAAAAGCATGTTCAGTGGAATCCTCATTCAGGTTTTACTCCAACTTTTTAATTTTAATATTCGGTTGTATATTTGTGTATTTTTTGGATACATTGAATTGTCATTGCATTTGAAAAAGCTCGGGATATTATTTAGAAATCATAGATCACAGTGTACTTTCAGGAGGTATGCACCGTTATGATTTTTCTTGATTTTTTAATCTTTTAACACGAGAAAGTCTTGAATATTGATAACATTTTCTATTTATGGTGGATACTTTGTATATATATCAGTTTTTTAATGACATTGCAATACATTTTTGTGTATTTTATTTCATCTATTTATTATCCAAATGTTTCTATAAATATGCCATTATACTTGACTGAGCAGGGGGCAGGGGCTGGGCAGGGGGGAGGGGGAGGGTTGGGTAGTGGGGAGGGAGGGGGAGGGGCTGGGCAGGGGGAAGGGGGAGGGGATTGGGGAGGAGCTGGGAAGTGGGGAGGGAGGGGGAGGGGTTGGGCAGTGGGGAGGGGGAGGGGCTGGGCAATGGGGAGGGAGGGGGAGGGGCTAGGCAGGGGGGAGGGGGAGGAGTTGGGGGAGGAGTTGGGCGGTGGGGGAGGGGGAGGGGCTGGGGGAGGAGCTGGGTAGTGGGGAGGGAGGGGGAGGGGCTAGGCAGGTGTGGAGGGAGGAGGAGGGGCTGGTCAGGTGGACTTCTGAGTACCACATTCTGAGAATTTTTACACATAGATCATATTGGTCGAATCCTATCGCTTTTAGAGTCCATTTAAATAGGGTTGTTGTTTTTGAATGTTTAGTAGGATAATTTCTATATGGTTTGTTTTTAGATTCTTCATGGGGTTGGTTTGTGAGATACAAAGTCTGTGTGAGGGTGTGAGCTCATTATTTAGAAATGGCTTGTGTATGAAAACTAGTGTTGTTTAATGTTCAATTGGATGGATCATTGTAGGAGAGATCAAGTAGTTTCTATGAGGAAATCGTTGTTTTACTTTGTGTATTGAGACTGTTTTCTCAAGATTATAGATATTTAGGTATAACTATTGAGTTTGGGGACCACATATATTGGATTCTTTTGGAAGGAATGACTCATTTTGATGGAGGTTACTATCGGGTACCATTATACTACTGATGTGAGTCTAAGGTACTCTTGAGGATTCCATTTTTGGATAGTTTCTGATAAAGTGATTAGTGGTTGTCATAGAAGGCTATTAAGAATTATTGTATTTAAGTTCAAGTTGAGGAAAATGAAGAACCATAATGAGCATATTTATTACATCAAAAGAACACTTTTTGGAAGATTCCAAAAGGGAATTACATTATTATTAAGCTAATCACTATGATGATGTTGAGCTAAACATTCAACTATAAATATTCAAGGAAGGAATGTTCATGATTCAAGATGAGATTTTAAGATGATTTAAATATAGTTTATGCTGAATTTTGTGGGAGCATTGACAAAGTCAAATACAAATATCTTTGGAAGATAGTAAAGTAGTAAATTCTTGAGGTAGTCAGAATTTCAAATTGAAGACCATATATATGTGCTAATATAGGTGCAGGTGTAGAATGCAGAATGGTAGGGAGGTGTAGCTGATCGTCCTGGGGAACCTATCTATACCCACAGTTTGGTAAACCATGGGAAAATATGGGGCGTTGTAAATAATTATACCCGCGGTTTGAAAACCGGGGGTATACATCTATACCCACGGTTTAACAAACCGTGGGTAATATCAATTTTTCTTGGTCTATACCCATGGTTTTCAGAGAACCGTGGGTATAGACCTATTGTGACGGAACTGTAGTGCACGGTTTCTGAAACTGTGGGTATATCCTATACCCACGGTTTCAAGGGCTATACCCACTGTTTTAAACTGTGGGTATAAGTGATATTTCCAGTAGTAGTCACAAGTTGTGGAAGGAGTTTTATCAACTAGGGAACCACCAGCTGAAGAATATATCATTCCATGGTCCATGGGGAAAATTCCCTCCTAAAAGTATTGAATTATAAATTGTTAAATGATTTTATGGTGGGGGAAACTTGAACAAAGTCTTTTGAATCTCTCTCAATATTCATGAAGGGTTTCTCCTTGTGATTTCCTAATTTTATAGATTTATTTTTTTAATTAATGCAGTCTATGAGGAAGGTAAAAAATTTCTAGAAATATTAGTTTAAGTTGTAACACCCCAAGCTTCCACGGTACACTTCTCTTTGAATAATACAATATCATGTGTTGTACGCAACTTCGAGTTCTAACACACACCACAACCAATCAAGTCGTTATGAATAGTAATACCCACTTTTTGAAATTTTATAAATTTTATCTCTCAAAATGGACTTCATTTTTGGATTTGGAATATCGAAATTATCCTAGGGTAAAATTTTGGAACTTTTCGGATAACATTTATATTTTAATGAATAGTGAAAATTACTAAATTTTAATTAAAAACAACTTTTTTAATCGAAATAATTAATCATGATAAATTATGAATTTGAGTGGTTTTAAAGTATATTTAGAATATATTTCTACCATTTAATACAATTTTGGTCATCAGACATAATTTTACAATTAAACCGGACATAAACAAGTGTCAATCTTTTGATAGTTATTATCTCTTAAAAACACGCTTTTTGTTTTAACAACGGGAATTAATTTTAAATTAATTTCTGCCACTTCTGTGTTTTGAATTTGGAAAAATGGATTCCATATTTGGAATCAGGATTTCAAAATTGTGTAAATAGGTAACTTTTATTTTTAGACATTTTGAATAATTACTTGGGTAAATATTTTATTTACCATGGTTAAAGGGTAAATCCTGTAAATAAGGGTAAAAAAATAATATTATAATAATAATAAATTACCCTAAAACGTGTCCTAACATTATTGGTTGATACATGTCAGACCATGGGCATCTTTGGGTCGATTTTGGGGCCCCATGGAGCCACTTGTAAGTGATAATGACACTTTATATTAATTAAGTTAAAATAAATACAAAAATGACATAAGCATATATCTTTTAGAAGAAAAAAATTTACATAGGGTTATATATGTTTTATTTTCGTCTATAAATATTAATTAGAAAGATAAAAATATTTCCTACATAATGGTATTTTATTTATAATTTTTAGACATTTAATAATTAATATTATTTATGACACAATAATGATGCAGTATTTTCCTTATTAATGAAAGAATCAAATAATTGGTATTATAAATGTTAAAATTAATATAATTTGAAAGTTTCTATGACATACATTAATTTTATTGCATAATATGAAATTATAGGATTACTTAAATGAATTTGGTTCGAATTAATAAAGTTTTTAAGACTTTAACAAAAATAAATTATTGAATAGTGTCAAAATTGACATAAAAGAGTTTTTAAAACAAATATTATATTATTAATTGATATTAAATTCCTAAAAATCTAAGGATCGGCCAAGAGAATTATATAATGATAGGTGTATGATTAATGGACCACTTTTGGGTCTCTTGGATGTATTTAGTAAGTTTATTAACTATATAATATAAAAATACAAAGTGACATGGTAAATGTCAAACTAATTAACTAAGAGTTAAAGCTAAAAGATAAGGTTAATATAATAACCCATACCTGTCTAAATTCTATTGGTTGAAATTATTTCGACCAATCCCCACCTTATACTTTTAATAATCCACTTTTGAGCCATTAGAAACCTAATATGAATTTATTATAAAATAATATTTCTTGCTTTTCCAAAGGTGCCCCTCACCCCTCTTATAAAAGGGCACTCACCCTTCTCTCAATTTCACACAGTCAAAGCCTTTTGGCTCTGCCAACCCCTGACCAAATACTCTCTCAACTTTCCTCAATTCAACCTAGAGGCCTTAGTTTGATCAGAAAGCCAACCTAAGGATCCCTTTTGATCAAATCAAAAGGAAGAACCCGAAGAAGAGGTAATGTTTTCACCACCCTCTTTCAAGTTCATTTCTTCTTCCACTTCTTCTTTCTTTGTTATTACCATTCTAAAATAATAAATCTAGTATATTATATATATTGTGATCTTATTATAAACATGGTACAACCATATTCAGTATTATATCCATCCTTTGAATGACATGTCACCATACGTGCGTACGTACGGCTTACCGTCTCCACGTCGTGGTGTAATTGTTATTCAAAACATTATTATTTGGATGGGTATAATAATGATGTTAAATGCATGTAAATAATAAATATAACATGATAATGATTCTTTATATATGATATAACATCCAATTATATATTATTTTAATATCAAAAGAATGATATTGTCGCTCGTGCGTACGTACGGACTACCGTCTCCACGAACGCGATGAGATTCATTCCTCATCGTATCCATTCAAGTATAATTCTCATTTAATTATTAAAAATAGTGTTTAAGGACTTGATATCATTCTATATATTAATAATATACAACCTATCCATAACACACATACCTTATGTAACAAAATATATAAAAGAAAATGATTAAGTGAACACCCGAAATGACGATAATACTAAAATATTATTAACAAAGAATTAATAGAAGATCATATATGATATCATATTAATTTAAATGATTCTTGTATAATTTAATAACAATTATTTCACCATTATACAGAAGTTTAACCTACCCCCAACCAAGGAAAAGTACAAGGTAAGGGTTTATTTCGCAATATCTTCATTATCCGAGGTTGTTTATATGTAATAATCTATTGGGACTTCTTTATCATCCACATCCATGTTTCTTAAAAACATATTTCAAATCATTTTTAATATTTACTAGAATATGGTTTAAATTCATTTATACCCTTTTTTGACTTTTTATAAGAGTTTTATAAATGAATCTTTCCGTCTTTTTCCAAACAAGGTCCTTTTTAACCTTTTCGACAGAATTAAGGTATGAATGTCTTTTTTTAACTTATACGGTGGGTGCAGCTATTTTCTGCCATTATAAAATCATAGAAGCTTACCTTACAAGCTTATAAGAAAATTTTCAAAGTAAATGTTTTATTTTATAATTATGTGACTTTTAAATGATTTCAAAAAAATAGATATTTCTCTCAAATAGTTTTGATTTCATCTATGTAAACATCCTTTGATGGATTTTAAGCTTATTTGAAGTTGATTTATTGTGATACAAAACTTCCATATTTTATTGAAGGTTTTGTGATATGTTTGACTGTGGATGTGTTATTTTTATACCATTTATGGTTTATGGAGAAAGTATTGACATTTCGTATGCTAGTTTTAATACGAATATTTATGTTATGTTTAAACCTGTTCATATGAGGAATGAATTGGACTTAATAAGTGACAGTTGGAGCCTGCTATAGCTCCTCGATGCATCAGTAGGTCTCATGAGACAAACTAGTGTCTTGGAATAAGGCCTTGAAAAAATCTTATTTGTAGTCTTGGCACGAGGCCTTGGCTATGAGGTTATGATAGTCTGGCATTATGCATTCTATCATTATGAAAGTGGTTATTGATATTGCATGTGATTATTCGACTAGTAGAATATCCATATGAATAATTAAATGGAATTATTTTAATTTATCTTTTCCATATTATGTTGAAGTTAAAGTTTAAAAGACTTTTGTTTTAGTTATACATTCCCTTAAATGTTTATGCTTATTTATGAAAGTTTTCGCTATATTGTTATCCTTACTAAGCATCTGAGCTCACCCCTTTCAATGTTTTATTTTTTCCAGGATGTGAAGAAGTAATTTATGAATGACCTTCAGGGATAGTATGAGGGGATATGAGTGTGGACTATGGAGACTATATTGTTTTAGTTTTCATTTTATGATATAATGTAAACTTTATGAATGTATCTAGTTATTCCAAGGCTACTAAACTAATCGGTCTTTCAAGACTTGATCTTTCTTGTGATCATGCCAATGTTATGTAATAATGCACTGACTCTGGGTAACTGGGGTTGGGGAATTACATAAGGTCATCCAATTATGGTAGGTAGATAGTATTTCTAGTCTTTGGCTACACCATCAAGAGTGAAAGGGAAGGCTTTAAACTTAATGAGATCCTCAGACACATTTTGGGGTTTCATGGTGAAGCACACTATGTGAAACACCTTGAGATGTTTGTGACAGTACTCACCAAGAAGACCATGGAATTTTGTAATTAGGTGGATGAGGCCAAATCTCAGCTCAAATTTGGATTCTTCCTTAGGATATTGGATGTATGCAGGTTGGTACTCCACATCCAGGGTGATCAGTTCTTTTAAGGTTCGATTATTTGCAGCCATGATTTCCAGGGTTTTATTTGGTTCAATTTTTTTATTGTTTTGGGACCAATTGAGATTAAAAAATGTATTCCTCAATGTTAATTTATCTTCCTACTATAGATTACATAATTTGTGAGTGAAGTGTATTTTCAATTTCTGGGTCAAATTCAATCAGTTTTCTTTTTTCTGATCAGGTCATTCAAATAAGTTATGAAGTTTTTTTTGTATTTTTTTTCTTTTCATGATGGAATATATATATAAAATAAAATCACTTAATAATAATTAAAGTATTAAAGAAAATATAATGTTATATTAAAAAATTATAAAGAGAGGGAAGAAGAAGAAGAGAGAGAGTGAGACACACAAAAAAACAAAAACAATCAAAACAGAGTGGGGGATTGAAATGAGTAATAAAAAAATGAAAATAAATAAATAAAATTGAAAAAATGATCTTGGATCCCTAGAAATGGTTCCAAAATATGATCACATTCTAAATCAAGTAAAAATATTTGTTTATTTTTTACTATAATTTTTGTGGTATAGCAGGAACCCTAGGTCGTCTCTTGATAGAGCCTTAGATCATTAATTTTAAAATAAGGTTTTGATTCTGAAAAATGGGAATGGTATTTTATAAAGAATGGGGTTTTTTTATTTGAGATGATACTAAATAAAGGTAATCAATAAAACAAAATGAAAATTAATAGTTTTGACTAAGCATGATCAACCTGGGGAACTCTCATGATACTCATCCTTCATCGCTTCAAGAAAAAGGGTATGGATATTTTAATCCCTAGTTTGTAACAACTATAAAAATAATGTTACTAATTGTATACTAGGATACCTCATGGGGTTCATTTAAAAATAAAAAATGATTCACCAGTTACCGCTGATGATTGGGTGATTTCTGTTCGACTTCATAATTGAAACTCACCAAGGTAACACATGAATAACTTGATGTGTTGTCCAAGTTTTTATATTATTTCAATGTGTTACCATGAAATGAAATTAAATTGAAATTGAAGTGTTTATGAGTGTTAAATTTACCAATATGAACCACATAAACACCATAATTGAAAGGGGGAATAAGAAGTGGTGAACGGTGTGTGAAACATAACATGAATGGGTACCCTCAAACATGATCACGTGAGTAAAGTATGACATACCAGTACATAACTCAATAAAAGAAGATAATATGAATAAAAAGAAACAAAAAAACTGGAATTAAAAGTATCATTAAAATTTTACAAACAAGAAGCTCAGGATTTACATCACCTTCCTCCCCAGGTTATCACAAGGAGTTTATAACTCCATGAAAAGGGAGGAAACCATAGATGTTGAAGTAGCACTTCTCATAGCCTCTAGAACTTCTAGGTTGAGGATGGTAATCCTCTGGGTTTCCAAAATATAAGATCTTTGATTCTTAGTTGAACTCCCAAATGAGGTTCCCAAGGTTCCTTTTTATAGCCTAAATGGAAAGTGGTTTTGGGCACATGGATTTTGAGATTCCACATAGACCATGGTTTTGGGCTGGTAAATTGCCTTATAACGACTTGGACAAAAGAAAAAACTTGTTGGAAGTCCTCCCCTATGTCTCCATGTCAAATTTGGAATCAATATTTTTGACTCCCCATGTTTTAATTCTCACAAATCATGTTTAACCTATCAAAAATCTTGTTTAACCTATCACAAATCATGTTTAACCTATCACAAATCATGTTTAACCTATCACAAATCATGTTTGGAGATTATTGGTTTCCTTATGTTTTAATGCTTACAACTCATGGTTTAAACTCTCATAAGGTCATGATTTAGAATCTCACAAATCATTATTGAATCTTGTAAACTATGTTTAATCTTATTACATTATGTTTCAATGTGATTTTGTTTAATCTTAATCCATTCTATGAATGTTGCTTCTTAAGTCGGTTTACAGATATTGTCCTAAGTATGAGACATCGCTTATATGATCATTGTCTCACCGTTGGTATGAAAAATTGGCTAAGTTCCTAACATCGTAACCCTGACACCATAACCCATACACCGTGACTCTAATACCGGTTCCAGATTTCCACAAAGGACCTAACACCATTTCCTTGAAACTGTTTCCAAGACACCATAACAAGACACCGCTTATAATTTTGACAAAGGACTAGAAATCGTTACCTGAGACACAGCTTATCTAACACATTTGATGCTTTGCGGATGGTGCGTTGGGGTGTGTGGGAGCTCCACAAACATGGTGTTTGAGATTTCTAGGGTTCATGATGTATGTTCCCCATTTCCTTGACTCTGTACTCATGGAAGGCGAAGCAAGATACACCATGAATAAAGGTTCATGGTGGCTCGATGGTTATGTACCTACGGTGAGGTCTCGGTTTGATGTCGTTTGGGATGATGTTGTCCAATCGGTCGTCAGGATTGATGATGTGCCGAGTCCCAGTGATTGTGCACACCTGGTGGATGGAGACTCACGCGATCGTGTTGTCCGAAATCGTCTGGTTGATGGTGTTTTGTGGGATTACGCTGCCTCCCGAGAGGGTGCCAGCATTGACTTCAAATATGGGACCTTGCCTGCTGCTCTTGGGTTTTTAGGTGATAGAGGTGTGCGGGGTCAAGATGCGAGGTTGATTTTCATAAGGAGATCCAGAATCTTTTGAACTCCTCTAGGATATTTGGGAAGTGGGGTGACATCTCAGAGGCAGAAGGGACTACAGTGGGTAGCGGTGGTCCTACTTCTTTAAAAGATGCGCTCATTTCTAAAAAAGGTAAAGTTGACGACATTCCTACTCCCTCAAAGCGAAGGTCATGAAAAGACTATTCTAATACACCTCTCATTGTGTGTACTCATTATTATAAGCTATCAGGTAAGTTTAATTCTGATATTCTTAAGATCCCCAATCAAGGTAAGTCCCAATCTAAATGGGAAACTGATGATGACTCTGATTATGGGAATGATATGTCTTATTATGATCTGTAACTTTGTTTTTTGACGGACGAGGGAAAGTCCCTTTGTTTGACCCCACCCGTCTACTCTCCTCTTTTTTCTTTTATTTAATAAATAGGTAGAAACATAGCTTTTGGATGGAATTTTTGTTATCTAACACCATAGTCTCGCTAACGATTCTATATTTTCACAAAGGACCTGACACCATTTCCTTAATACCATTTCCAAGACATGGTAACAAGACACCGCTCATAATGTTGACAAAGGACTAGACATCGTTACCTGAGACACATCTTATCTGACACTGTAGTCTTGCTTCTAATTATAGATTTTTCAAAGGAACATATATTAAAATTGTGCAACCGGTTTCAGATCTCATCGTGATAGTGGCACCGCGACTATCACACCATGACAGTGGCACCATGACTATCACACCGCAACTGTGACACCATTCCATACTTAACCATTTTTATATCTTTTTCAATTAAATTTAAAATTCATTTCTAAAGGTCATATTTGAGTCATTTAATGACACTAATGTATTTAATGTTCTTTTGTGTTTCTATCAGAAGACAGTACGAGGTACAAGGTGTGGAGATGTGCATCATGCCGACTCCAACACATGCACCCCGAAATAAAAAGAAAAGTGTGGTGCTGGAGCAATAGAAAAAAAGAGTATGAAAAGTTGAATGCATGAAAATAGAGAAGAACACATATACATTTAAGAACACATGAAACGAACCTAAGAAGAACAAGAGCTAAAAAGAACATCACATCAAACTAGAAACCAGAACACAAGACTCACAATACTCTGTTTTCACAAGAAGACACGAAAATAACATCTACTAAATCCTACAAGTCTATAACTGTATAGAACATCACTTAGAGAATTTCTAATCCTTAATCATTATCTTTTCTCTATTTTGTACTATTTTTATTACCTTTATAGTAGTGTGTGTATCTATATTAAAACAAAAACTATCTCCTACACCAAACTAAAGGATACAAGATATCCTCACTCAAACATCTTTTTACACATTGTTTCACCCACATATAATTGTGGAAGAGGTCTTGTGTGACCTGATTATTTGTTTTCCCATATAGAACAGTGGAAGAGGTATTGTGACCTAGACATTCCTGTTTACTATTGTTAACCCTGATCTAGGATCAAGATGTTATATATAGATATATATTACTTGGTGGTAGGTGATCACCAAGTGGATTGGATTGGGTCTCATCTTGAGACTGGACCACTTGTTTTATCTGCTATGTCTTTCAATTTAGTTTTTCTCTGTTTTAACTTATATTTTAGAAAACTAAATTTTACTTTGATAGTTAGTCTTGGATAGTATTTATAATTTTTTTTCCTTATTATAGTAGTTTAAAAGGTTTTATTAATACCACACATTGATATTACTGAGAATTAATCAATCTTTTGAGAAGCTATTTGAACAGTCAAACTATTATTATTTTATTACCTTGATTAACTAGCTTGTTTTATTTTAAATTAGGGGAATATTTTAAATAAAATTTTTAATAGAAATGTTTATAAGAACTCAATTCACCCCCATCTTGAGTGTCCTACTCTGACCAACATTCGGTATCAGAAGAGTTTTAAATATCCATGTTTTTAAAAATTTAAATTTTAAATCTGTTTAAAATATTTTTCAACTGTGATTTTAGTTGTGTTTTAAAGATCTAAAAATTTATGTTAGTTATAAATATTTAGTTATTTGAAAATATAAAACTTATTCTTTAGTATGGATAATAGATTGGAATGTGATTCTACCAAAAAACCTATATTCTTTAATGGAACAAATCATGCATAATGGAAAATTGAAATGAAAATGCACTTAGAAAGTATGGGTTTTGAGATATGGTATTCCATTGTAGATGAATATAAGATTCCTGATACTGATAGGCATACTTGGCATGACCCAACTAAGGCTACTTATAATAATAATTGTAAATCCATGAATTCCCTATACCATTCTTTAGGATATGAAGAGTTTAATAGAATTTATGCATGTAAAACATCCCATGAAATTTTGGATACTTTATCTGTTTCACATGAAGGAAACTCTAGTGATAAGGAAATGAGACTTAACAAATATACTATTAAATATGATAACTTTAAAATGAATATTGATGAGCCTATTTTTGACATGTATCTTAGGTTCAGTGAAATTGTAAATGTTATGATCTCTCTGGGAAGAGATGTTATTGCCAATGAAAAAATTATGAAAATACTCAGATGATTACCAGATAGATGGAGAGGGACATTTGTCTCAATTATAGAATCTTTTAAATTAGCTAGTTACTATTCAAGGATATGATAGGAAAGTTGATGGTGTATGAGGAAGAATTAAAAGTCAACAAGGATGAGAAAGATGAAACGAAGAGAAAGTAAGTGGCTTTCAAAACCACTACTTCCAAAACTAAAGAAAAGGAAAATGAGAAATTATAATCCCCTGTAGAAATTTCCAACAGTGAACAATCATCACTAGATAGTGATGAAGAAATGACTCAATTAGCTAAACAGTATAAGAAGTTTTATAGAATAAAGAAATTTTTTGAAAGCCTAACATCAAAGGAAGATATGATCGCAAGGGAAACTGGAAAAGGATAGGAAAAGAAGTGAAAAATATGATAAAATAGTCTATTATGAATTAATTATAAAAGTACATGTGAAAGAATATTTTCCCAAGATAAAATATAAGAATAAGTATGAGGAAAAATATAAAAAGTTTAAAAGGGAGATGAAGGAAGCATGGAGTGTTTCTATGGACAGTTGAAGTGACTCAGATTCTTTACATGATGAAAATTCTAACAAAGACAATATGTGTTTTATGAAAAACACATTTGAGGTAACCCTTGAGTCTCCTGTACACAACTTTTATTATTCTGGAGATGAATCTGACAATGAGAAAAATATGAATAGTGAATAATTATTTGAATATTGTAATATAATTGAAGACACTTGTAATGAGATAAAAGATAAATACAAGTCTTTAAAGAAACATCATGCCTTGACCATTACTATTAAGTCTAAACTTGTTGTGGAGAAATATAAAAATGTTCAATTACTTAAAGAGAACAATGAATTTAAGTTATTTAATGAGTAATTGAAATATTACCTATATAAATTTACCAATGGAAAAAAAATACTCTTACACAGATTCTTGGTAAAAAAATTTCCCCTAGATATACTACTAGTATAGGATACCAACCTAGGTGAAGAAATCTCACCAAAAAACAAATTTGTAACTAAATCTAGAAAATCTATTTTTCTACCTAAAAATAAAAATTCTACTGTTATTTCCATTTTTGGAAAGTCTTTTACAACCTATAGTTTTTCTATACCAAATAGAGTCTATTTTTCAAATATGTTACATAATGATTATAGTAAACCTATGAAGAAGATGTGGGTTCCTAAATCACTGATTACTAATGTTACTGGATCCAAACAAATTTGGGTACCAAAATCTGTTTTTGTTTAATTATTTTGTAGGAAAGTTGTTTGTAGAGATCCTGTAAAATATTATGGTATTTTGATAGTGGATTTTTAAGACACATGAAAGGATATTACTCATGCTTCAAGAATTTAATAAATATTGATGGTGGTAATGTCACCTTTAGTGACAATTATAAAGGAAAAATAATTGGCTTAGGCCATATGGTAACTCTAACTCAATTTTAATTTATAAAGTAATTTTTGTTAATGTATTAAAGTATAATATTCTAAGTATTTCAAAACTATGTGATGATTTTTTTCATGTTAAATTTGAAAATGATGCTTATAATGTTTTTAACTCTAAAAATGAACTAATATTTTCTGATTTTAGAAATGAAAATTTTTATGTTGTTAACATAGATTCTTTAGTTTATCAAAATGTTTCATGCCTAAGTTTATTTCATAAAGAGTCTTGTATTTGGAATAGAAGACTAGGACACTGCAATATATACTCCCTTATAAAGCTTACTAGAAAAGGTTTAGTCAAGGACCTACCCAAACTTGATTTTCTAAATAATAAAGTATGTAATCCTTGTCAAAAGGGTAAAAATCACAAAATATCTTTCAAACTAAAGAAATAAGTCTCAACTTATCAACTTCTCAAGTTAGTTCACATGGATTTTTTTAGACCTTCTATATTCTCAATTCTTAATGGGAAGCACTATGCATGTGTTCTTTTAGATGACTACTCTAGGTATACTTGGACTTATCTTTTGGATCACAAAAGTGAAGCATATAACTACTTTATCAAGTATTCTAGGAATGTATAAAATCTTAGTGAACTTAGGATAAAATCTCTAATAAGTGACCATGGTTGTGAGTTTCAAAACCATTATTTTGAATCCTTTTGCTAAGAAAATGTCTATAGTTATAATTTCTCTACCCATAGGACACCTCAACGAAATGGTGTCGTAGAAAGAAGAAATATAACTTTACAAGAAATTTCTAGAACCATGCTTAGTGAGTATGAAATACCTATCTAATTTTGGGATAAAGTTTTTAATACAACATTATATATTACTAACAGAGATTTATTCAAACCTATTCTTAAAATAACTCCCTATGAGTTATGGGACAATGGAAAACCCAAGTTTAACTACTTCAAAGTTTTTGGTTGCAAAATCTATATTCTTAATAATAAGGATAATCTTGATAAGTTTTCATCCAAGAGTGATGAAAGAATTTTTATAGGATATTCAATATATAGTAAAGCCTATAGAGTCTTTAACAAAAGAACCAAATGTGTGGAAGAATATGTGCATGTCAAATTTGATTAAACAGATCCACATGAACCAAAAACCTCCCTAGAGAATCATGAGGATGATATGTCAAATATGAACATCAATAACAAATCTTCTGGCCATCTTATGAAGGAATTTTTTAAAACTTCTAGTTTTGTAAATTCTCTAGATCCAAGCCATAATGAACTTGAACCTATTGAAGAACATGAAATTACTATCCCTTCTTTTTCTAGATCTATTAGAACCCTTAAGAACCATTCTTTAGATGTTGTTGTTGGAGATTTAGATAAAGTAACACGGACTAGATATTCTATTAGAAATTAGGTTGATTATCAAGCTTTCTTGTCATATATTGAACCTAAAAACATCAATGAGGCTATCAATGATTAATTTTGGGTGATGTCTATACAAGAGGAGCTAAATCATTTTGAAAGGAATAAAGTTTGGAAACTTGTGGATATACCCAAAGACACCTTGAACATAGGCACTAAATGGGTGTTTAGGAACAAAGTAGATGAAGTTGGTAACATAGTTAGAAACAAAGCTAGATTGGTTTCACTAGGTTATAATCAAGAAGAGGGAATTGAATATGAAGAATCTTTTGAACTAGTAGCTAGACTTGAAGCCATCATAATCTAGCTTGCATAAGCAGAACATCTCAATTTAAAACTTTACCAAATGGATGTTAAGAGTGCATTCCTAAATGGGTATATAGTTGAGGATTTTTTTGTTGAACAACCCCCTAGTTTTACAAACCCTCATTTTCCAAATCATGTTTTTAAATTATCTAAATCTTTATATGGCTTAAAACAAGCTCCAAGATCTTATTATGAGAGATTAAGTAGTTTTCTTATTTCTAATGGTTTTACAAAAGGTATAGCTGATTATACTATTTTTATAAAATGAATTTATAAATATGTATTAATTGTTCAAATCTATGTTTATGACATTATTTTTGGATATTCAATAAATTTTTTATGTACTGGTTTTTCAAAGATGATGCAAAATAAATTTGAAACGAGTTTTATGGGTGAAATAAAATTCTTTCTTGGATTTAAAATTTTTCAAAATAAGGAAGGTTTTATTTTAAATCAAAGAAGATGTAAAAAAGATATTTTATAAAACGTTTTGGCTTGGATAGCACTAAAAGTAGTGATACTCCAATGAGTATTACGTGTAAGTTGGATCGTGATGAAAATGAAAAATATATTGTTCAAACCTCTTATAGAGGAATGATTGGAAGTTTACTCTACTTAATTTCTAGTCGGCTTGATATTATTTTAAGTGCTTTCATGTGTGCATGTTTTTAATAAAACCCCAAAGAGACTTATTTAAATGTTGTTAAGAGTATTTTAAAATACCTCAAACATACTACCAACTTAGTATTGTTCTATCCTAGAAGAAAATCATTTTATATAGTTAGCTATTCAGATGCTGGTTTTGGTGGTTGTAAGTTAGATAGAAAAATGCACCTATATCATGTTACTTTTTAGGCAATTATCTAGTATCATGGTGTAGTAAGAAACAAAATTATGTTTCATTATCTACTATCGAAGCTGAATACATAGTTTCTAGTAGTTGTTGTGCACAAATTTTGTGGATGAAACACACCTTACTAGACTATGAATATCAATTCAGACATGTACCTATAAATCATGACAATACAAGTGTTATTAACATTTCAAAGAATTTTTTTTCACATTCCAGGAATAAACATATTGATGTAAGACATTAGTTTTTGATAGATTGTTATCAAAAAGGTGATATCACTTTGGAATTCATTGGCATTGAACATCATTTTTCTGATATATTCACTAAACCATTAAATTTGGAAAGGATAAATTACATCATACATGAGTTAGGTATTATAAGTCTTAAGTGAATAGATTACTGTTTTACAGTTTATATTTTCACTGGAACTACTACAAATAAGGCTTTTATCATCGCTAGAAAAGTGTTGTTAATCATGGTGAAGATAAAGGGGTCCCCTTTATTAGCACTAAAAAAGTGATGATAAAGGGGGCCATTAATCCGTGCTAAAAAAATCCCTGATAAAGATCCCCCCTTTATCAGCACTTTTTTAGTGCTAATAAAGGGTCACATTTATCAGCGCTATTTTGAGTGCTAATAAAGGCACAATTTATCATTGCTTTTTTAGCGCTGATAAAGGGACACCTTTATCAGTGCTCAAAATAGTGCTGATAAAGGCCAACTTACCTATGATTTGTTGTTTATTTAACAGCACACCCATCACCTGCACCTGCACACATCACCTACATAAAATAGCACAAAACAGCACCTGCACACAAAATAGCTGCACAAAACAGAACCTGCACACAAACAAAATTCACAAAAGAATGAAATAGCGCAAAAAGAGTTTCGAAAACAATTTTATATAAACTTATATGACATCATGAATACAAAAAAACACATTGCTATATATATTTCAAACAATGTTTTATATGGTTACAATTACAATTATCCAACACACAGTTAAAAACATTAATGTGTCATCCTTTTTTCATCTATGATCCCCACTAAAAAAATTCCGTCCATGGTATTAGTTGCCGAACAGAGCATAAAAACTCAAGAAAAAAATTCCACCTATATAAGAAAACAAATATTATGTTATTTATAGAATAATGAAATAAATTAAACATTAATATGAAAGAATACATTAATAAAATGTCAATTTTTAATAAAAAAGACACATTTGGAGTTATACCGGTCACACCGTGCATCGTATTGAGGTGGGGTTGATTCCTACACATCACAAATGAGTCATAGATAATTGTTTTAAAATATTAAAACAATTTGAATGGGTTTTCTCAGTTTTGAGTATGCCACTTGTTCTTTTGAGTATGTCAGGATTGGGTATAGATCTTATGTTTGGGTGATTTGATCCCCATTCATAGGGGATAGACTAAGTTTCCAGCAGTAATAAATTGATTTTTTACTTTTCTCTTTTACAGTTGATTTGATTTCCACCTCAGGTGGCACACTTGGGTGTGATATTTATTTATTATGTGGATTTTGACTCTTGGACCAGTATGGCATGGGAGGTTTGATTACGCATCATGATAGGCACTTAGGCTCATATGGTGTATGATTTCTTATGATTTTAATTGGGAACCTAGATTGAGCTAAGAAGGGTTGGACTTTTTAAAGTGTCGGCAAATAATCTAAATAGTGTTTTCTTACGTAGCCTCTTTTGGTGGAATTCTACTCAGCCAACCCAAACATGTGGTTCCAATGAGATCTTTATGTGACTTTATGTGCATCTGATATATGGTCCTGACCCTTGATATTTGTAGGTAAGCGACCTTGAGACCAGATGTTATGTGGAATGGTGTGTTAAGGGGGTGTAAGGGTGGTGAGATGTGTTACCTATTAAAACCTTTTCTATTGGTGATATTTGTATATATACAATGATGTGGTTGTTTGACCATCATGATTGGTATTCAGTGGGATTCCACCTATATGGGATTTGGTGGAGTGTCAAGAGGGTGGAAATAGAGTGCTACTTAAGTGTTCATGGGATAAGGCCCCAAAGGTTCGGGTTGATCATGATATCCAGGTACAAGATTCGGTACAGACGAGAAAGATATAGATAGAAAAGCTACAGATGGAAAACATTGGTCCATGTATTAATGATTAGCTCAGGGTGAGCCTGGTTCATTTCATATAGGGCATCGATAGGGGATCCCAAGGAGATGAGCCATCTATGGAGTAATTGACTCAAGAGTTTCAGTCTCAGCAACCATCACTATTTCAGAGTGAAGGTGGACCGCAAAAAACAAAGAACTTGATAGGGTTGGTACAAACTATATTTGACCATATCGAGACACCCCAGGTCATAGGGTGAGGTTAGTGACATACATTCTCAGAGGAAAGACATAAATCTTGTGGGATTTATAGGTATAGGCGGGAAGACACAAGGGACTATCTCAGAAGGATTTTGAGGCTAGATTCTTTGAGCACTTCATCCGGAGACACTGAGGGTAGACAGACTTCTAAGGAGTGGGTTTACAGTACTGTTCTTTTAGTGTAGGAATCTAGGGGATGTTCAAACCCAATGTGATAAGGTTATGAAGTAGTGTCATGCATGTGACCAGATAACCCATTTGGAGAGGTTCTGTAGGAAGCCTTATCGGATAGGTGGGAGCTTGGGAATAGGGAAGACTCGGGGATATGAGGTCAGACTAAGAGTAGTACCAGGAGTGGGTAGTTGGGATTTAGCTACACATGGAGGTCTTGGAGAACTATGTAGGTGGGGTTGAATGGTCGTGTGAAACCTCTTCAGTTTTTAATAGAGGTGATTCACATAGTTTTCTCATAGTTTGAAAAATCGTGTGCCTAACTGTGTATAGTATGATGCTTAGATAGTCCCAAACCATGTGGCCCATTAAAAAGTGGGAAATTTTTTTTTTCCTCATTCATTGTTTCCTTCTTTCTCCTCCCTTTCCTCCCATTTACAATGCACAATAGAGGGATCTCCTCCATCTTCCTTCTCCCTAGGCTTTGAGGGGACTACATCATCTAGACTTTGTTCTTTGATCTGTTAGTGGATATAGATTCATCTTAATAATACATTCAATTTTATAGCTTCTCTTTTCTATTTATCTCTACATATGTATCGGTAAATCCATTTGATCCCTGTTTTCCTATTTTTAGGGCATTCATCTAAAACGCCATTTTCTTTTAATTCAAATCGATTTTGAGGATGATATCAAATAAGTGATAGCATGCTAGTACAAGGTAGGTGGTTCTTAACTTTCTCCTTGATGTTTTGAGGGTTTTGGGGGTGAATTCATATACATTGTGTGGGTTGTTTGAGAAAGAACCTAATTAATTAAATACATGCTTATTAAATTGTTCTAATGATTATATGAGATTATTATGGGCATTCTCTTGCTCCACTACAATTGGTTAAGTCAGGTAAGAGATTTGGACTAACTTGGAACGTTTTGGATGAGTTTAAATTTGAATTAAATTGAATTGTTATATTGGTTACTTGATTCCTTGGGAATGTAATGGGATTGGCCTTAGGATTTAGGTGGGTTTTGATCATCTAGATTAAGGTGATGTGGTTCATTAAGTGGGTCTTGGCTCAGATACTTGGAGTGAAGATGATCACCAGGTTGAGGTGACTTAGTCATTGGGATTTGATGTGATGAAGTCATTAGTACAAGGTCATGGGTCTCAAGACTTGAGATGGTGTTTACCATCCTGATTTTAGGGACATGTTCATAGGGGCATGAGGTTTCAGATGATGTGGATTAGGTTTTTTGGTGATTTCTGCTCATCATTTGTTGTTCGATACACTGTTGTATTCGTGTACACATAGACGGGACTTAGTCAAGGTGGTGTTGACCACTCATTGTGGGTGGTGGCCCCCGTAGACTATGTAGTTAGGTGATGGTGTTGACCATCAGTATGTCACTTGTATTTGTTTCTAAAATTAATTTCAATTTTAAATAAAAAGAGACACTTTGAGTCATACCAGTTTCATTGTGCATCCAATTGAAGTGTGGTCAATTCCTAAAGGTCACAATAACTTATGGATCATTTCCCTAAAATATCAAAACAATAGGAATGTGTTTGCTCTGTTTTTAGTATGTCACTTGTTATTTTTACTAAAAATAATGTCAATTTAAAATAAAAAAGACACTTTTAGTCATACAGGTCATATCATGTGTTGTATTGAGGTGGGGTTGATTCCTACACATTTAAAATGACTTATGGATCATCTCCCTAAAGTATCAAAACAACTGAATGCATTTTATCGATTTTGAATAGGCTAATTACTCTAATACCAACTATAATGACCTAAACATTTCATACATTGATATCACATATGAGTATATTAATATTCCTTGAATAAAATAAATAAATTAAACATAAATACGAAATAATGCATTAATTCTATAGAAAATGATTTTACTCTACAAACATCAAGATTACCTATGTGATTGAGAAGACACAACATCGTTTCTCTTCCTGTAAAGGCATTTCACATGGATAGAAATCTTCTAAAATAAACAAGCCTTGCAAGGAATAATGAAAATTGAATCAACATTTCATTATATAATTTTTCATTAAAATAGAGATATTATATCGTAACATTACCTTTACATCTTTCCAGAAGGTTTCTTTGGTCCAAATACAAGCTAATAAAAAAACTAATTATTCTTTGGGAAATTTACTATTATTGCTTAACTGCCTCATGGCATAGCATCTCATCTGAACTTCGGATCCGACGTACCGATTATTATCTCATCCCACACCATCTCTATGATATCATCATTCATCATTCACTTTTCCTTCTCTTCTTACACCCATTTACCTAGTAAATGGGTGCATGAAGAGAAGGAAAAGTGAATGTTCAATGTTGATATCATAGAGATGGTCTGGGTGAGATCATCATGGGGAAGCCGGATCGGAATTTCAGATCAGATGATATGCTAAGTGGTATTTAACCAACTATAGTAAAGTACACAAAGAATCCTTAGTTTTTTTATTAAATTAGTGAGTGATTCACAACCAATTTTCTTCCAACACACTACATCAGTAGAAACAGCAGCATAAATGACCAAAATACAGAATGTAAATGATCCATGCCATAATAGTTTAGGTCTAGTTCATTTGGAAACATGGAAACATAAATAACTAGTTCATAAGAGTCTCTCATTAAGTTATTCTTTACTAGAAAGACAAATCATTTCTAAAACCATTCTTCATAACCCAATGATATAAAACATAAGAAAGGGTGATCATAAATTCTCAATAAGTGTAAACAAGGGAGATATAAATGATCATATAAGGATAACATAAGTAGTATGAATTCACCTTCATCCTATTTGTGTACAATATTCCATCTGGTATGCTTCCCATTTGTTTCTAAACACATATAAATAATCATGTGAATATGAGTTTTTGTGATAGTCATGGAAGTACTTAAAATATATAAATACACAAAGTATTAATAAATATTTTAAAAGAACTAGTAATTATTTTCGAAAATACCTCTTTTGGGATGCTATTTTGTTGATGAAATATGATCTATTTTATAAATTTACAAACATAATAACCATAGTCCTTTCCGTTTTTTTTTGGACACTGTGAAAAATTCGATAAAAATAAGTAATTTGTTTTGATATGTGTTTGGATAGTGAAATAGTATTATATATACCAGGATACTTGTCCAATTTTAGATCTTATGGGCATTCTTGTCCTTAGGCCCTGGATTCATTCCATGAAGTAGACGATATTGATGCACCACCCTATCATAACAGAATCCTCATTAAAAGATAATATAAATTATAAAACTATATTTTTAGTTCTAAAATGTTGGATCTAGTGTATTAAAAATTGAAAAACGTCATCATGCATGGTCTGTTTGTGGTATATTCATGCATTGAATCCAGAAAATAAATCTTTGGAGTATCCAAATTGACTACAATGAGCATCCAATACTGCCTAAAAACACAAAAAGGAATAAGTAATGAAAGAAATGAAAATATAGTTGATATGATTAAATTGTAGATTTTTACCCATGCATCATTGGTATTAAAAGGAGTCTAACATCTATAATTTTTTTTTAAAATAATTTGAGCAGGGATGACATTATTTCACTCTCTTTATCGTCATTTATTTCTTCTTTTGAAGAGGTGATGTGTGGACTAATGAGTCCACGTTTTTGTTCGTGGGGAAATCCCTTCAATCGTTTTTCATATATATGCTTGCGAAAAATATGAAATGTATTTAGTCATAATTATCATAGTATATCAAATTTTGTAAAATAAAATCATGAAAACATACCTCATGTATACATTTACAACTAAGGCGCATAGCCATTCATACTTGATAATTTCATCTACATTTTCAGCACTAATGAAATATGATTCCTACCCTCCATACATATTTTTTTCAATATCAACTGTGTGAGTATTTCCATCTATCAAATTTGTATCCACATGATCCTACAATGAAATTAAATGTGGATATAGAATGGGTAGGGTGAAGGTGATCTCAGTAGATTGCTTCAATCATTTGGTTGATCCTTGACATAGTTTTGAGATGATATTTCATTTCACCCCCTTTTTTTGTCATTCTGTAATAATATTAATCAGTTCAAACCTTTTTTTCATTAAATTTGAAAGGTTCATCTTGAAAAATAATTTGGAAATGAATCCATCCTTGTCGACATGTTTTTTACAAGAATTGATGGCCACGAGATAAATGTTCCAATATCTTGTTTGGTCATATGAATGTCTTCATCGTCATTTGGAACAGGTAGCTCAATGCTCAACTCGTTATATATGTTAATCAATACTTTAAAATGACCTGTTGGAAGTGGTCTATTGAGTATCATGTTGTTCTGCATATTGAACACCACATCCCTCGCTATAAGGCAATAAATGGGAGTTGATAAATATAAATCACAATCATTTTCACCTTGTAGAATATTAGTACAGAAAAGGTATCAGCGTATATGTGATTCATATTTCATAGAAAAAATTATTATAAAATTGATTACCTCAGCAAAGTAAAGTTTTTTAGGGGAATGGCTTGCCTCAAAGATGGTAGGGGTGGAATGGGATCTTCGTGCATGGGTTGTTGTTGAGTTTTTTCTTCTCTTTGCCTCCCCCATGTCAAACTTTATATCATCTCTCTCTAGTATTATAATTATTCTTAAAAATTAGATATTGTTTCTCTGGTGTTTTTCTTTTTCTCAATTTGATCCTCTACTTGTTTTTCATTCTAAAAATATGTTCAGGTGTCACCCCAAAACCCGCACCTCTGACGCGGCCATACTATTCTGGCTGCTTCATGGCTGCTGAAAGTATGTCTGCATCTGGTGCAGATGTTGTTGATTCCTGTGACTATGTCAGATAGAAAATATAGAAAAATAAGTATTCATTGTTATGTAATAGTGATTTAAAGCAACTCAAATTTATATTATGTCATAGTTACACATTTTTTTCACACTTTTTGTGTGTTTTCATATATAAGTATTCCCTCTTTATTTATACAAGCCTCATTCCATACCACATGGATTGGGATGGAAGTGGCATTCAATTTCGATTCATCGGTCTTCATATAAATAGAGGAACATGGTTATGGTGTTGTTTTATATCACATAAAATTATTACGGTATATTTAAAATATGTACCAATTTTTTCTCAAGTGAAGAATACCCCATCCTTGCTTTACGGTAAGGGTATGATGCTTTTGTTTCTCATTCTTTATTTTCAGCACTCAGTTGTTGTTTCATAAATAAAAAAATATCAATCAAAGTGATGAATATAAGAAATTTCAAACAATATATTACCAGACACAATTTACCTAAAAAGTCTACTATGCACGACAGCTGCTAAATGCATCTCATGCTCCTTGGGATATCAAGTGTGCATAAAGAGGTGGTGGGTGCAACTTGATTTTCCCTTCGGTATATTTAAGATTATATTTCATTAAAATTGTGTGGAAACATTTATGAATCCTTATTGAAACTCTTAATACATATTCCTTGTGCAAGGAATATACTATAAATGTACTCTACAAGGGATGATGAAGATTAAGTCAATGTTTTAGTATTTTATTTTATTTTAATAAATTAAATAAATGATATCATAATGTTACTGTAATATATTCCTACATTAGTGTCTTCAGCCCAGTGACAACATGTTGCCACGACTATACATCAATCAACACACGTTTCTGAGTGACGATTCCAATTTAGCTACTAAACATGTCTTTGTTGGGGTTAACATGTTGGCCTCTCTTATTCCATCCCACCTCAAATTTGATGCCTTTTTCTTTTTCCTTAAGGATTTTGGATACCACTATCAAACTAAGGTACTCTTGTTTGTTTGTTTTTTTGTCGTCAGGGTTTTATTGCCTACCATTTCCTCAGTTTCAGCACCATCATCATGTTCCTCCAGAGTGCTAGCATTAACACTAGGACCAGCAGAAACAGGTTGAGAAACCTATTGTACCTCAGCACTAATACCAGCAGCAATAGGTTGAGAAACCTATTATTGCTCTGCATTAGGACCCGTAGCAGTAGGTTGGGAGACTTTTTGTGCCTCGGGATTGGGCACATCAGTAGTTACATAAGTCGTTATCTATATAAGTGGTTTAATATTTAATTTAGTTTACATAAAATCAGTAGCGAATAGACAATAACATAACACAACACAATGTATATTATAATAAAAAAATAACCTGATTATTGAACTCTCTTTTTTTAAAGGCTAAAGAGATTTGACCCCTCTATCGACTGTGTAAATTACTTTATTATGGTCTCCTCTGACATACAAAACATCTTCTACATTGGGACTGATGCGAAATGATTGCAAATTCCCAATGAAAGGGTCATCCTCCTTTGAACTTTCATCTGACCCTTCAGTTGTTTTGGTTGATAACAGAACAATTGAAAAGTTTTGGTTTGTGGGATCTAGAACATAAAATACTTGTACTTCCTGTGATTCCATTATAAATGGTTCATCTTTCTCTCCTTCCTTACTAAAATAAAATTTCACAAATCCCAAATCATTTATTTTAACGGCACTTCTTTTATCAACCCACTTTCATTGAAAAATCAGCACTTGGAATTTCGTAGAATCCAACTCCCATATTTGTTCGATGATGCCAAAGTATGACATATTATCATAAATTAGATCTTTTTCATTAGCACCGAAAACATGAATCACATCAGCCATAAGTGTAACACCACTATTCTTCATAGTACTATCTTTATCATGTTCATTAGTATATAATGTGTAACCATTGAGTATATAAGCATTTTAAGATAATATATACACACTTGGTCCTCTGGCTAGCCATTGAAGTAATTCTAAAATTGAGTCCATATTTTCATCTAACTTCTTAAAAATATGGTCGCAAAACCATTCTATAAACAATCGATTATGTGTATCTGATATCCATTTTTTATCCCTAGATGGATTTAAATGCCTAATAATTTCTTTGTGGGTTTAAACATATGGGTCAATGTTGAAACTGTTATGAAAAATGTAAAGGTGGGCCTGATCTCAATCTATAATATTGATTGTGACAACCTCTCTTAAAGAAATTCCTTCACCCTTAAGTCACCCGGTGTGATGAGATTTCATTAGGCCAATGTTTTCCACACTAAACAGGTATTCGGTATAGAATCCAACAGCTTCCTCAACAATATATCACTCTGCAATACAAGCCTCTGGCCGACTTCGATTTTTGACATACCCTTTAAAAATATTCATATGTAGTTTAATGTGATACATCCATGTACAATTTATAGGACCACATAGTCAAATATCTTTCACTAAATGAACCATCAAACGAACCATCATATCAAAGAATTTCGGCAGGAAGAACATTTCCAATTCACATAATATGACGGCAATTTTTATTTCTATAGTTGGCAATTTCTTCAGGTCTATAACTTTACTGTATATAGCTTTTAATAAGAAATAGATCTTCTTTAATTTATGGCAGACATTCTTGGGAAAAATTCAATATAAATCTATAGGAATTAGATATTTCATCAAAACATGACATTCATGTGATTTTAGACACTTTAACTTTAAATCACACATTGACACAATGTTCTTGATATTTGATGAATAACCCTATGGAACCTTTATGTCATTCAAGAAGTTGAAAAACTGATATCTCTCCTTCTTGGAAAGAGTGTAAGCAGCCAGAGGAAGAAATTTTCATTTTTCACCCTTCACTAGTGCCAACTCTTCTCGTATTCCCATCTCAACCATCTCCAACATATACTTAATTTCATCCTTTGTTTTGTTGGGTGCATTTAGCAACATGTCGATGACACTATCACATATATTTTTTTCAAAATACATAACATCAAGAAAATGAAATACATATAGACAATTCTAGTATGTTAATTCAAAAAAACTGATCTCTTTTTCCAACAAGTTTTCGTAAGGTTTTTCAAAAACAGTTTACCAAAAGTAGTGCCCACAGCTTTTACTTTCCCAAAAAATTGATCACCTATTAGTGGATATGGTGTTGTACGTTCTTATGAACTTCCATCGAATGATGTCATCCAATATCGGTAAATATTTTGTTGGGGTAGAAATCTATGATGTCCTAAAAACATGGGTTTTAATGAATGTTTCAACCTAATTGACTGTGTACCTTATTCGCAAACAGGACACCCTTGAGTTCCTTTAATGTTATATCCTGAAAAATTTCTATAAGTAGGAAAGTAATTTATCATCCCATAAAACAATGATCTCAAAGTGAAATCTTCATTTTGTAAGCATCATACAACATAACACCTGAATCCCACAATAATTTCAAATATTCGATCAATGGATCCAAATAAACATCAATATCATTACCCATTTGTTTTGGTCTAGATATAAGAATAGATAACATGATGTATTTTCATTTCATGCATAACCACAGAGGTAATTTATAATTTACCAATATAATCGTCCATGTACTGTGACTGCTACTTTGAAAATCAAAAGGATTCACTCCATCTGTAGATAATGCAAGACAAAGGTTTCTTGGATCATTTCCAAATTCAGGATACTCATGATCAATTCTATTCCACTGAGGAGAGTCTGTTAGGTGATGTAGTTTCCCATATTTAATTCTTGTATCCGCATTCCATGTTAATTGACCTGTAGTCTCCTCACTTCCATATAGGCACCTAAACCTTAAAATGATTGGAAAGTACCATAAAACTTTCATAGGACTTGATTCATCTTTCTCATATCGAGAATCACCACACTTTGGGCATTCTTTAAGTGATTTTTGGTCCTCGAGAAATAGTATATAGTCATTTGAGCAGGTGTGTATTCTTTCATAGATTGTACCCATCGAGCATAGCATTTGTTTGGCGTCGTATGTTCAGCTCGGAAGCTCATTATCTTCTGGGATAATTTCCTTCAGAAGAACAATCCATAAAAATGAAATCACTCCACCCGTTTCCTTATTTCAAATTATACAACTTTAGTATAGCTGACAATGTTGTATATTTAGTGAAACCAGCATATGGTGGCATCTTTCCACAACTCTTTAACTTCTCAAACAATTTTGGGAAATCACAAATTTCATCTTCAACTGTCCTTTTCATTTCCTCAATACGATTTTCATCATCATTTACATATGTAATCACATCCTCCATATGATCTTCTTCATTGTTCACAATTTTAATCATATCATATGATCCATAAAACGTAGTGTTATCCCAACCACTACCTATATTCATTTTTTTCCCATGTTTATTCCAACATGTATAACTTTGATCTATTCTATGATAGATCAGGTGTTCTTTCAACTCCTATGGACTAATTTGTCTTGAATAACAACAATGTAAACACAGAAAAAGGATTTGAGAAGGGTCATATGCATGATATTTTTCAAACTTTATAAACTCTTTCACACCATATTCATACTCTTTTTTCAACTGATTGGCATTAATCCATTCTTTGTTTATATTCATCCTATTTGATTCAGTAATATTAATATTTAACAAAATAATTACATAGAAGATGGTCAAATAGGATCATCATAAAACTATAATCAATGGAACTAGCTATGGTAAAAAAATACCCTTAACTCTCCATGAATTTCTTAGGACCAAATTAGATCACACCCATATTCCCAACCACATGATCAATGGAACTATCTATGATAATCCCTTTCACTAGAATGTTTTAGTATCACACGTGTGATCTATATGCATTATTGTAAACCATTTTTTTATTTTTTTTCTCTATAATCATAATGTCTCAAGTCAATAAATATGGTACTCAACTAATAAATGGTATGATTTTCAATAGAGTGCTTTCAAGTGGAAGTATTCATTACATGTGTTGTTATGTTTATTTGACTAGGGTGTCCATAAAGTGTCCCATAGAGTCCTCTAGTGAAGTGGTTTTCAAAGATTCAGTGGAATTGCACTAGTAAAAAGTGGTGGTTCTATTGAAATGGGTAAGGTTTGGATTGATATTCAATGGTGAAGGAACTACAAAATGGAAAAAAAATGTCATACTAATCATTCCAAAAACTGCAACACCATACAAACACACGATCGTGCTCAAAATCACAACATCATAAAAACCAAACAAACACAATTTCATATTTTACAAAGCATCCCTTATTAAATTCCATTTTTTTAATTCATGGGTTATCATAGGAGTTTTATCATCCTAGGTTATTCATTAATTATCCAAGTATAAGTAAATTTCCAATTTTTATATTCAAATGTTCAATATGAACCAAAAAACATACAATTCATTTAGTGCGCAAACAAGGACCACCAATGTCCATGATTTTCAGTGGGGCGTTTAACCCATACATTTCACAACATAGCCATCAATATCAAACAGTAATAACATGTGAACAAGAGGTAACTAATGATTAATAGTAGAAAACTCTCCACGAAGGTGTCATTCAGCGCACGACAGAGGTGCATTCGTGGTAGAAGAGAGGTGCGCGGTAGAGGATATTTCCAACTAAAAAGAAAACAAAAAATGAGAACTCATATGTTATACCCATCCAAAATAGGTCCAATGAGATTTAGGAATGACATGTCTGGTTAAACAATTTTATTGTTCAGTAGTGGGATTTTATTTTCCATCTATGATATCTAATTCCTGTTTATTTATTTTTTGTGTATCTACTATTTTCCTATATGTTCAACTTATGAATGGGACATGTATGATTTTTAGAAGAAATTTAATTTTTAATTTACTCTAATTTAGGTATAAAATATTCCACATTAATTGTATATTTTTTCTAGTGGATCATTGATAACTTGTAGGGATCATGAATTCATCTTAGGTTAGTGGAAAGTCAGGTCAGTTGTTTGTTATGATACCACCTTGGGCCATATCATTACATTTCCAATTGTAACCAAACCATGTCCATTTAAATATAGGATTAGGGGTTTAGACACTAATATATTCCCAAATCCACTGGAGTTCCTATGGTGGTGGGTCCTGATAGTATCATATCGGATAAATCTTTTATAGATTGGACATTAGAGTAGTCACTTCTAAGGATTTCCTCATTTGTATGGTAGTAATGTTTGTTGAACCTAGTGTGTGAAGTAGGAATTAGAAACTAATAAGTGATTAAAACTTAGGTTATGAATTCATAAACTATGGAAAAATATATAGGAAATATATTATAATCCTCATTTAATATTAATAGGTTTGATTTCATTCATCATATAGTTACAAGTTATGTGGAATGTGTAAATAATAAGCTCTGGGGGTGAATGGTGCGGAGATATTGATGGACTTAACTAGAAAGGATATAAATATAAGGGAGAACAAGACATGCATCACAACACAACACATAGGAAATATGGGAAAATATGCATCACAACACAACACATAGGGCCATGCCACAATGGGTCCCAAATGAGAAAGAACTACGACACAAAGGAGATGGCCACACCAAAATGGTTCTTGGTAAAAACACATCTAGAATCCATGTGCACGGTCAACAATGAGATCATATAATCTAGGGTAAAGGGACTATGATGCATTGGTCATCACTACTTCATAACCTCTAATCCCACACACACCAAATATCATCCTTCGATTTGTCCTAAAATGGGTGAAAATGAGAAACTAGAAAAATGAAAAAAAAAAAATAGGGCATATTAGATTATCCAAGTGGAACACTGTATGAAAATTAAATAAAACTAAAATATAAGTAATAAGAGAGGTAAAATTATCCTAGGCTCTCCAATACAAGTAATGAAAGATGAAACATATTCCAGGTGATGGAGAACCACCCAATAAGAGAGGAGGGGTGTAGTGCGAAGGGGTTTTGGACAAGAAAAGGGGGAAATCCAGTAAAACATAAAAGGTTTAGAGGGTAATTTTTGTAAAATAACACTTTTTAATGGGGTTCAAGGTTTTTCCATATGGTTCTCAAAACCATGTGCAAACTATATAGTCTTCACTGTCTAGAACATACCATTTCACATGGTTAATGCGAATGGTTTAACAAATAGTGTGCAAACCATGATAAATGCCTTAAAATTTTATTAATTAATTTTTTATGGTTTTATAAGGCCCCTCACATGATTTAAACAAACTTTGTTCCTATGAAAACCAATATTCACTATTGTGGTGCATGATTATCACTAATCATATGCAAGCCATGCTCCCTAGGCTGCTACCCCCAAAACCAAAGTTTCAACTCCTAAAGATTTTGTGACTTGTTTAAGAACCTAAGACACATATCTAGCATCAAACTATATAAAAAACTACTTTAATATGTCCCAACTTCCATGTTATATATCCAACCCTCATTTTTAAAAATGGTGTGTCCACTAATTGAGAAAAATTCCATCTCCTCCTAAAAATTCAAATTCCAATATGGATGAGGCATTACAAACTCTCCACCATTTTTCTTATCATACTCGATATGTCCTAGTGGTAATACTATTTAATCACCACTGTCGGTTATCTATTTAGAGTAAAAAAATGCATTTTCTTCTAAAACTCCCAACATGCTTTCAAATCATAGCACCCAACAGAAGACACAATGCCACCTGATCCTCATCCAAAGCTCATAACCATCACTAATATGACGAGATTGTACTTACTTAATCTTTCCCATATTGAGAATAGATCATGTCAATGTTTATTCAATCACCCGGTCTAAGACACTCCCCACCATAATACTTAACTCATGAAAGCCAATTTCGATCCATGGTGCCTCCAACCTACAAAATTTCTTACCAAAATCTATTTTCAAGTTTTTAATGACACACCTAGTGCCACGTAAAATGAAACTTACTCAACCACACATGATAATTACATTACAATGTTGTTCTTCTCCTTCATTACAAAATTTGTGAACTCCATAGTTACACTAACCCCTGATGTGATTCCATAGTCAAACACTAACCCAATTAAACTAGCCAGTATGCTATCACCTAAGAAAAAGAGTGAAACCAATATAATCCTTCCTAAACCACGTCATCTATCTCCAGCTCAAAATATCCTCTCACACTCTAATCATCACCAAACCAAAAGAACCTTTTGGATTCCAAAAGGCATCTAGATTTCATAAAAAAACACATGTGCACCAGTTCCAATGCTTTAATGGTGACCCAAAGAATAGATCTTCACACCAACTACCTTTCTAATGCACAAGAGTAAAAATTCATTACATAAGAGACTCACCAGGGGGAATCCATGCGTTTTAAAGGAGGATTCTGAGATGGTCGTCAGATGAGGAGGGTGTACCAGAGTAGGTCATTTGGACAAGGGGACCATGAAAGGAAGAGGAGGAGGAGGAGGTGGAGGAGGAGGAGGCGGTGTAGGAGGATGAGTCGGTGGCCGGAGGAGGAGGAGGAGGAGGAGCCAGAGGAGGAGGAGGAGGAGGATAAGGGTCGCGGTGGAGGAGGGGTCGTGGAAGAGGAGGAGGAGGAGGCAGTGGTGGTGGAGGAGTAGGAGGATGTTCATAGAGGAGGTGGAGGAAAAGGCAGCAGCAGTGGAGGAGGAGGAGGAGGAGGAGGAGGGGTCATGGTAGAGGATGGGTCGACGACGCAGTGTTCAGCTTCTGTGAAGGCTTGAAAGGGTGCAATGAAGGAGGAGCTTGTTCGAGTTCTTTTATAAAAAACTGCTGGAACTTTTATCAGTGCTAGTTAAAAGCACTGATAAAGGTATGTTTTATCAGTGCTAAAATAAAAAACGTTGATAAAACATTCCTTTATCAGTGCTTTATTAGCGCTAACAATGATGTCCTTTATCAGTGCTAAAAAAACACTGATAAAATGCCTATTTATTAGAACTTTCTTAGTGTAGATAAATATAGGAATTTATTAGCACTAAAAAAGAACTAATAAACGTATAATTTTAATACTTTATTTATATTCTTGTATATTTATTTAAAACGATATACAAGATAAATATATATTTATTTATTAATAATTATAACTATAAATAGTATATATTTATAAATATTGGTATATAATTGTTAATATATACATATATATATTAATAAAATTATAATTACAAATGTATTCGAAAAGTATTTATATATATCATTAAAAATATAAGATAATATATTTATTATTTAAATATATTTAATGTAATTTTATAAGTACATTTTTTAGAACATATATAGTTCATATGGATAATACTATGAATTAATAGATATACCACATCAATGGACAATGAGATGTAATGTATAAATGAACATTCATGCGTATGAAACATAACATATATGCATGATCAATATATTTGTTGACCAAATTCATTAGAAAACACATATATATTCAATAATTTTAATTATAAATATATATATTAAAAAGTATTATATATTTATAAATATATTAAATATATTAAATATAACAAATATAATAAATACAATTAATTAATCCAATAAAACTAATAAATCTAATAAATATCTAATAAATATAATAAATATATTTATTATTTAATGTAATTTATTATAATCTTATAATTATTTAATTATATATATATATATATATATTTAATTATAATATTATAAATATTTTTTTCAATTAAAACATTATATATATATATATTAATTATTAAAAAATATATATTAATTATAAACATTTGTTTTTTATTTAATGTATACAAATAAACATTATTTTTGAATATAAATATAATAATTTTATATAAATTAATAATAAAAAAATATCAACACTAATAATAGCGTTGATAAATTTACCCTTCATCAGAGCTTGTTTTAGCGTTGATAAAAGGAACATTTATCAGTGTTTTTAGCTAGAGTTGATAAAGGCCCACCCCTTTATCAGCGCTTTCTGCTTAGCGCTGATAAAAGGCATCACATCCCTTGCCCTGTTTTGTGGTAGTGAGGTTACTGTCTCACACTTACAGTCTCACAGTTACTGTCTTTCAATTACAATCTCACATTTTTTGTCTCAATGATACAGTCGCAACGTTTGGAGTCATGCCGTAATACTAACATCATGACGACATGTTCCGGTCTCACTATAATAAATCAGATTTCTATTTTTAGTATTTTCTTTCCCGTATCACTGTATCGATTATTTTATTGATTTTATACCATATTTTTGTGGTTGTGATGTTTTAAATACCTAAATGATAAAAACATGATATTTTACACTCTTCTCTTCACTTGAGCTCTCTTCTCTTAAAACTGGAACCCTTCTCTCTCAAACCGTTAGCCCTCTTTCAACCTTTCATCTTTCTCAAACCCATGTTGGATGCCCATAATGAAGTGTACATCTTCATCGACTCCTAAGAAGTGTAGGTCTCAATAGAAATTGAAAAGGGCTCTGAAATTAATGCCTGAGGGACCACTGAATCCAAGCCTTGATGATCGAACAGTAGTGCCAGAAAATGAAGTTTATCTGAAGTGGTTGATGACAAGTAAGTCACTTGTTTTGAAAGTACTGGAAGAACAGGGATGGATGGACTGGTTCACAAAAGAGAAAAGACTGATTTATCCAAAGCTTGTTTCATCCAAATCTTGTTTCTCATTTTTATCAGTATATTCAGTTTTCATTCAATACTAAATATGATTTTATTGTAAGAAGCTGGGTAAAAGGTCAAATATGTACCTTTTCTTCAAGGCTATGGGATGACTGCCTAGGAATACCTCATGAAGGAATTTTTTAGGATTACCAAAGAGGTCCTCCTCCTCCTAGTTATGTGTTTATATTAGAAGAGGCCCTATAAATTTTGACTTAAAATAATAATAAAAGAAGATAAATTACAACTGATATGGATGGTGAGGCAAGACTGCTGTTTAAGTTTATTCACAATATTATTTATCCAAGGAAAGGAGACTTTTCTACCCTTAAGTATCAAGATGCATTCTTAATACATCTTATAAAGAATGGGCACAAGATCAATCTGTTTAAGTATATTATACTTTACATGTGTGAAATGATCAAGACAACTTTGAAATCAACTTCTCTATTTTATTCAATATTTATTTTTTCAATTTTTTCTACCAAGGGAGTAGTTGGCCCAAATGAATAATTTATTGAGGATTATCAGTTTTGTATCTAAAAGGATACAATCATAAGGATGACAATTATCTGTAATCCTTGGAAAAAGTCTTGTGTGGAAGATAATGAAATGATTTGTGAAAAGTTTAATCCAATTAATAATCCTTCAAGACCTAATAATGTATCTAACCCTAGTCTGTAACCCGATGAAGTTGTTGAATATTTAGATGAAGAGGTGTAAGACGTAGTAGCTACACTTGAGGAAGGAACTGTCTTAGACAAGGAAGATAGTGGCCTACCTGTTCCATAATAAGTAGTTGTAAAATATGTACCTGCTACTAAAGGAAGTGTTAACATTGAAGAAGAGCCTACTATAGAGAAATAACCTACTATTAAGAAAGAGGATTCTGTTTTAGAACAGTTAGAAGAGAAATCTAAACCTGAAATTATCTTATCTGATGAAGAAAGAATGGAACAAGCTTTTCAGCTAGCTAGAAAAGAGATGGGTGAGCCTAACATATCTAAGCATTTAGAAATGGATCGAGAGACTGAATCTCTTAGTCCTATAAGAGATGCACCTATTGAGTGGGAGCAACACCCCAGTTTGGAAAGTGTTCAAGTTCCCAATCTTGTTGATCAAAGCTCTTTGGATACTTGGTATAGGTTTTTCTAGTTATTTTGATGTGGATAACATCCAATAGGCCTCAGTAAAAGGAATGGATTTTTCCACTATGTTTCAATTGAAACCAATTTCTGATATATAAGTAACCTCTACTAAGGAGTCTGAACTTTTTTCAGTTCCTATCCCTGAACCTACTCAATAATATTTTGATTTTGTGAATAAAAGTGATCTAGAAATTTTTGGAAACGCTTTGTTATCTAGATTTTAAAAGATCATAAAGTCACAACCTGCCCTAGTAACTAATCTTGGTGAAAGATATTCTACCCTATTGTTAGAGAAAATCATATGGAATATTTAATTAAATATGCTTCATGAAATTCAAGAAGTTGGGATTGAAAACAAATAGTTGTGTGATGAGGTGAGGTCTCTCGGATATATGGTTGATGATATGAAAAAATGATGCAAACTGTATAAGCTCTTGTTGCTCATCCTATTGAGGAAATTAGTGATCAGATCCCACAGAAGGTTGTATCTCTGATTCAACCAAACCTGACTATAATATATGAAAACATGGATGAGAACAACACCAAGATAGTCAGTGAGATTCATGCACTTGTTGTTGGACTTAATAAGATAACTGATGAGTATAAGGGTTGTTTACAAAAATTTCTAAATCTACTTAAGTCTCTCACTTAATCCATTATAGCTTCAAATTCCTCCAGATAGCCATATCAGCCTATAGACAGTGATCTAATTAGAACTATTTTCAAAGAAGAGCTTCAGTTAGTATTGAGTGGTATTGATAGGGAAAGTTTTTCTTTTTTCATTCAGAATAGTGATTGAGTTCTTGATTTGTAAAGACTTCTTCAAAGATTTCCAATGATTATCAAAAATAAATCTCAAAGAAAGTGGACATCTACTTCAACTGAATTTATTATAAGCATGATCTAACCAATCTCTTCAAGTATCTTGTATAGAATTTGAAAATTCCTCCTATCACTCAAGCCTTCAAGACTCAACTTTAGAAGATGAAAAAATTCAATCCTTTTTTGGACAAGTTTTTGGAGAACAAAGATGAATTTGATAAGGCTATGCAGTATGGATGTGAGATCATCACTGATTTCATTAAGTTGTTGAAGCCTTATCCACATGTGAAAAGTAATGCCATTGTGGCTCCTGTAGCTACCCCATTGTGACCTGGTTCAACCCCTTCATCCTCCACTACCTTTTATCCTACTACCATGTTTATATCTCAGACTCTGATCCAGATCAGACCTGTTATTATTAAACAACCATTGCCTCAGTGTTCAACCAAACCAAATCTTAAACCCTCTTCCTTTGAAGGAGTTACTTTTCCTTCTCTCATAGTTGTCTCAATCTCTTCTACCACTTCTACATATGCTCTTATTGATATCTCTACAAAGGTAAAAGAGAAGACTGATGGTGCTAAAGAGAAGTGAAGGATGTCTTTTGATAGGGATTTATTTTATTTTTTTCTCAATATTGTAATTCACTCTATCTTTCTATCCAATACAATGTGCACTGTTTTTGTTTATTTTCTTAATTACATTCATTCAGTGTTTATTTTATTTTTATTATTCTCTTTTTTATAATCACAAAAGGAGAAGAGAAATAAGAAACAACATTTATGGAAAAAAAATCTTCTTGGGAGAAGAATAATTTTTATATATCTTCTCACATGTATGCTCAATATCTTTTCCTTATTACTATATCTATCTTAATAATTCCAAGATTTGTGATCATAAAAAGTGTGTGGTTGTTGACTCCTCATGTTTTAATGATCACAAATCATGTTTAAACTATCAAAAATCATGTTTAACCTATCAAAAATCATGTTTAACCTATCACAAATCATGTTTAACCTATCAGAAATCATGTTTAACCTATCACAAATCATTTTTAACCTATCATAAATCATGTTTAACCTATCACAAATCATGTTTGTAGATTGTTGGTTGCCTTATGTTTTAATCCTTACAACTCGCGGTTTAAACTCTCACAAGGTCCTGATTTAGAATCTCAAAAATCATGTTTGAATCTTGTAAACTATGTTTAATCTTGTTACATTATGTTTTAGTGTGATTTTGTTTAATTTTAATCTATTATATGAATGTTTCTTCTGAAGATAGTTTACAGATATTTTCCTAACTATGAGACATCGTTTCTATGATCACTATCTCACCATTGGTTTGAAAAAATTGACTAAGTCCTTGACACCGTAACCCTAACACCGTAACCCAGACACCGTGACTTTGATACTGGTTATATATTTTCGCAAAGGACCTGACATCGTTTCCTTGCTACCATTTCCAAGACACCGCTCAAAATTTTTACAAAGGACTAGACACCATTACCTAATACACAGCTTATTTGACACCATAGTCTCGCTACTGATTCCATATTTTCACAAAGGACCTGACATCATTTCCTTGTTACCATTTCCTAGACACTGTAACAATACACCACTCAAAATTTTGAAAAAGGACTAGACACTGTTACCTGAGACATGGCTTATCTGACACCATATTCTCACTACTGATTCCACATTTCGCAAAGAACTAGACACCGCAACTGTGCTACAAGTTTTAGATCTCACTGTGACTATAGCACCGTGACTGTCTCACCATGACAGTGGTATCATGACTGTCTCACCGCAAATGTGACACCATTCCATGCTAAACCATTTTTCTATCTTTTTCAATTAAATTTAAAATTTATTTATAACAGTCATATTTGAGTCATTTAATGACACTGATATATTTAATTTTCTTTTATAGTCCTTTCAGCAGACAGTACGAGGTACGAGGTGTGGATATAGTGAATTCTATCAACTCCAACACACGTACCCCGAAATAAAAAGAAAAGTGTGGTACTGGATCAATAGAAAAAAAATATTATTAGAAGTTGAATTCATGTGAATAGTGTAAAACACATATACACTAAAGAACACACAAAAAACTCTCAATTACTGAAGTCTGAACTGTTGTACTTCCGAATCTCAAACTTCATCGTAGTAGAAACCCTAAGAAGAACAAGAGATACAAAAACATCACATTGAACTGTAAACCAAAACACAAGACTCGCTCTACTCTGTTTTCACAAGAGGACTAGAAAATCACATCTGCTACATTCTATAAGTCCATAGATGCATAGAACAACACTCATAGCATTTCTAATCCCTTATCATTATCTTTTCTCTAATGTTAATTATTTTATTACCTTTCGAGCAGTGTGTACATCTGTATTAAAACACACTATCTCCTACACCAAACTATAGGATACAAGATATCCTCACTCAAACATCTTTTTACACATTGTTTCACACACATATAACTATAGAAGAGGTCATGTGTGACCTGGTTGTTTGTTTTCCCACATAGAACAGTGTAAGAGGTCTTGTAACCTGGAAAATCCTATGTACTATTGTTAAACATGATCTAGGGTGTGGATCAAGATGTTATATATAGATATATATTTCTTGATGGTAGTTGATTGCTAATTGGAGTGAATTAGGTCTCATATTGAGACTGAACCACTTGTTTTATCTATTGTGTCTTTCAATTTATCTTCTCTCTGTTTTAACTTATATTTCAGAAAACTAAATTTTACTTTTATAGTTAGTCTTGGATAGTATTTATAACTATTTTTCCTTATTATATTAGTTTCAAAATTTTTATCAATAACTCACATTTATATTACTAAAAATTAAAAAAAAATATTCTGATAAGCTATTTGAATAGTCAAAATATTATAATTTTATTACCTTGATTAACTGGCCTATTCTATTTTAAATTGGGGTAATATTTTAAATAAAAAATTTAATAGAAGTTTCTATAGGAACTCAATTCACTCCTCTCTTGAGTTTACTACTCCAACTAAAAAATATAATGTATAAAAAGGGAGAAATTTCCAAAATATAGAACCAAACATTTGACTTTGTACATATTCTTTTTCCTGGATAGATCAATTTGTTTGGGACCCTTAATGGACTAATTAGGATTGGGATCCTTCATAAGAGTTTCCTCCCATTGAATTTTGGACCATATAACAAAATTTCATCCCAATTGGATGCACATATTAGTTAAAGTGTGCAGTTAAATCCACTAGTATGCATGGATTCCTACACACTTTGGACCATTTTTCTTCAACATCATCTTGGGCCCTCCAAATCACCTCCACCTATAATGAAAACCTCAAAACAATTGAAATTAAAATTTTTAATAGTGATAAAAATTAAATTATTGAACCAAATATGAAGTGAAATTTTTTATTATATTTTTAAATTTCAATACAAATCCATTTTAATAAGGTGGTGTAATGGTGAAATAAAATAGTGAATCTTGATGTGATCAGTATACTCAATGTACTTTTGAAATTAATCAGACAAAAATAATGTACATGGGAATATCCAGAGTACATGGGAATGGTCCATAGGACACATGCTAGACCAAATAGGATGTCGAGTTCTAGGACAAACTCTACATGTCATGTACCCCTATTGGACACATCGTGTATTTTTGAGGAAAACATGTCGTGTGAGACCACGATACATTGGTAGTTCCATGATTTTTGAGACATTCTATGTACCCATAATTACATTCCATGTAATTATTCAAGGGAAATTTTAAGGCCCTGATTATCTTCAGTGTGGAGTTATATCTCTAAGGTGAATTCACTAGGTCTATCCCCAAGAGGGTATAGCGAGGCATCACATCCTAAGTATAGGATGTGATCCCCTCTATGGGATAATTCTCAAATAGAGTTTCAATAATCACTTTGTGAGGCCTGGGGTGGGATCCTCTATTATATCTTCTTCCCTAGGTGGGGTTTCAAGAATCAACATGACCGACATAACCAAGTGTTTGATACCCTACTTAACAGGTTATTCTAGATAGGGTCTGGAATACCCCATGGCCTTGGTCATGATCTCAAATCCATGTATCGATAAATTTTGTATTTTGATGAGGATTAGTATGATCAAGAGTGCATCTAGGATGATCCCTATCAGTTTCCTTGGTGCTTCTTCATGGATATACCCAACGAGTGTGATCTCTTGGATGAGTATCATCCATATAGTAAGTCCTGATGAGTGAGACCTCTCAGATGAGTTCCATCAGGGATTCTAAGGATCATGGAGTGAGTTCTACCATATTAGTGTTACCTTTTAGCCTATAGTATAATATTAGGTCGACAGTGAGGTCATGAACTCACTTTGAGACTTAGTTTTTATCTTGAACATATCTGGTTTTTTGTTATTATGGTTATTGTTTCATATTATGATTGATATTCCTTAATGGTCATGAGCTAACTACTCTCTTGATTCTTTGCATTTTGTGAATTTTGGGAGTCTTACTAGGTATGTTTATACTCACCCTTACATGATATATGCCCATACATGTCATGGATTATGTAGGAGATAGTTTTTTTACATAGTACAAGGTGAACCAGGAGCAGGTGAAGATTATTTGGAGCTTAGTTGTGCTAGAAAGACCTCATATTGTTCTAGGAGTTTCTTTTAGGTAGTTTCTTCTGTGTTGTCATCTGGTTCAGATCTTTTCCAGTTTTGGTGGGATTTTATTTGTCCCTTTATACTTGTATTGTAATTTTTGTGGTAATATGATGTGGGATAGATGTTATGAATGCATTTTACAGTATGAGTTGTTTATATTTTCACATTATAATGGTATGTGGAGATTCATGCATGTGCACAGGTACTTTAGGATAAGTCCTCTCATGTGTTTGATATGCCTACTTGACTCTAGTCGCTATCCCCTAGCATATTAGAGGTGGGATTGGAGTTTCATGCTTGTCTTACCACTATCCAAGAGTTCCTTAGTGGGTTAGGTTGGGATAATGATTCCTAGGAATTGGAGTTTTCTTCAAGTGTGGGGAGAAAGGATGTCAGGACTATGATTACAATGGAAAGAAAGAATCTATCAATGTTCAATGCTTCAACTTTAAGAAGATAGTAAAGTATTAAAATGAATTTCCTGAGCTTCAAGGGAATTTTCCTCAAAAAATTCCAAGGGAGTAAGTCCAATCTTATATGATCATTACAGTTGTAGTTTAAGTTCTTAAAGATGTAGTGGTAGGTACATTGATCATATCCTTAGATTTATCCAATGCTTTATTTTATTCTAGATCACTGATTATTTTATATCTTAAACGTTTGAAAGAAAATTAGATATTTCCCTACCACCTTAAGAATATAATTTTAAATCAAGAATCCTAGTGGAAAACTTACTGTAATAAGGATATGTCAGTCAGTTCTCATTATAACTCATAAGCATACCCTATTTTTAAACTTGATCATTATACTTATTCTTTACTTTGATATAATCCTTGGTATGGATTGGATTTTAAATTATAATGTGAAAATTTATTACCAATATAAGGATATTAAAAATTTTGATGGATATATGGAATCCCTCAACTTCATATGGGAGACTACATCATCTTAATCTTGTAAAAATCCACCTCCAATAGCTCTCCTTAATGAAATTATTAGATGAGAAGGGAAGACATGACCTATGAATTGGAAAGGTATATTTATAATAGAATATGTACCTATTGTTTATGAATATATTAATTTCTTTCCTAAAGAACTATTGGCACACCCACCTAAGCATGAAATTGAGTTTTCCATTGATCACATCCCTGATGAAACCCCTATATCTAAGACTCCCTATATGATGGATATAGTGGAATTAGTGTAATTAGAGAAAATTGTAGGTGTTGATAAGGGATTCATATGCCCTAGTGTTTGACCATGTGGATCCCCTATTCTTTTTATTAAGAATAAATATGGTCCTATGATATTGTGTATCAATTATAAGGAAATCAATGTCATTACTATAAATAACAAGTATCATATGCACCTTATTGATTACTTATTTGATCAAGTTCAAGGAGATCAATATTTTTCAAAGATTTATATTCATTTAGGTTACCATATACTATGATTAAATAAGTAGTATATTCCAAAGATGACATTTTATACATGGTATGAACATTACGAATTTACAGTAATGACATTTAGATTGACTAATATACCCTTTATTTTATAGATTTGATGAACAGAGTATTCAAGGATTATATCAATAATTTTTTTGTGATATTTATTGAATATATCTTGATATATTATAAAATATATGATTATCATAAGAGTCATTTATAAATTATTATTAAGAATCTCACAGAAAATAAGTTATATGAAAAATTTAGAAAATGAGAATTCTAGATTCATGAAGTTTCTTTTCTTATCCATATTTTCTATAGGGATGGAATATCATTTGAACCTTCAAAGATAATGGTAGTTATGGAATATAAAATTCTAATGAATATAAACAAGGTACGTAGTTTCCTTGTATTAACAGGTTACTATCAATGATTTATTCAAAAAAATCATGATTAGCTAACATGTTAACCAAGTTGACACATAAGGGGGTTGAATTAATATGGTTAGAATAATTTTAGGAAAGTTTTAAAGAATTAAAGTGGAGATTATTTAATGCATCTATATTAAATTTACCATTATAAAGGGAAGAATTTGTGATATATAGTGATTCATCAAAGAAATAAATTTTATGTGTCTTTATGTAAAATAATATAGTTTTTTCATATACATAAAGTAAGATAAAGATTCTTGAATAGAATTATGAAACCAATGATCTTGATTAGGAAGCTATAATATTTATATTAAAGATATGGAGACATTACCTTTATGGTGAAATATGTGAAATATATACATATCAAAAAAGTTTAAAATTCATATTCTCATAGAAAGAGCTCAACATGAGGAAAATGTGATGGTTAGAACTACTCAAGGATTATGATTTCTTAATACACTACCACTCTGAGAAGGAAAATAAGGTGGTTTATGTGTTGAGTAGGAAAGATTATGATGTTTTTACTAAAATTAGGATTTATAAAGATCCTATATTCATGGATTTAGAAAATTTGGATATGGGAATTTTTAAGGAAGGGAAAAGATCATATCTATTTTAAATGATTTCCAAACCATAGTTATTAGAGAATATAAAAAATTCTCATCTTGATGATGATAATATTAAAAAAAATCAATGTCATGAATGATATGAAGTTTGAAAACTTTATCTATGAAGATGGTATATTGAAATTTGGAAAGATGTTATATATTCCATCCATACCTGATATGAAGAGATAATTATTATATGGATCCCAAAAATAAAATTTTTTTATACACCCTGGAAGCATAAAAATGTATTGGGGTTTAAATGAACATTTTTTGTGGAATGATATGAAATAGTAAATTGAATATTATGTATCAAGATGCTTAGTTTTTCAATAGTTAAAGGTTGATATAAAACATATTAAAGGATTCATATAACCTATACTCATTCCTATGTGGAAATGAGATGATATTACTATGGACATGGTCACTAAAATTCTTAAAACTGCAAGAAATAATGATTTTATATGAGTTATTATTGATCAATTTACCAAGTACATGCATTTCTTTACTATAAGGGAAGATCTACCTCTTGAGATCCTCACATGACTCTATATTAATGAAGTTGTGAGACTTAATTGTGTACCTATTTTGATTGTATATGATGATGATCCATGGTTTACATTGAAGATTTATAGGAGTCTTCAAAATTCTATAAACACCAAGCTACATTTGAGCACAATCGATCATCCTAAAACTAATGGGTGGTCTGGAAGGAATGTTCAAACATTGGAAGACATACTTATGTCATGCTCACTTGACTTTCAAGGTACATGGAATTAGTATTTACCTTTGGTAGAATTAACATTTCATAATAGCTTCCATTTAAGAATTAAAATGGAACCATATAAGGCATTGTACAAAAATATGCATCATACTTCAACTTATTGGGATGAAGTTAGTGAAAGGAATCTTTTAGGCCTAGATCTTGTTGAGGAGACAATAGTGAAAGTGAATACTATTCAAAATAATATTAAGGTATCCCAAAGTAAAAATATATATAATGATAACCAAAGTAAGGATTTATAATTTCAAGTGTGAGATCATGTTTTATTGAAGGTATCTCTATGGAAAGGTGTTATAAGTTTCAACAATAATGGGAAACTAAGTCCTAGTTATATCATCTCTTTTGAAATTCTAGAAATAATAGGAGTAGGGGCTTATCAGTTGGAAATGCCACCTAGCCTCTCCAAAGTTCATGATGTGTTGTATATTTCTTTATTAAGGAAGTTAATTATAGACCCAAACCATGTTCTCACCTATGAGGAAATAAAATTGGAACCAAGTTTATCTTACTATGAATATCCTATCTATGACAACCCTGATCTTTTATTACACAATTAAACATAATTTATTACATAAAAATCATTTGATAAAACATAGAAAATCGATAATTCTAGTGTCTTTAGGGCTTAGGATCATTACATAACAACTTAAAACATGAAAAAAACATCTTTATTGAAAACTTCCTTTACATGACCACTACATTCCCTCGTACTTAACATTGCATGGGATAACCTGAGGACATGCATAATAAAAGGGTGAGCTATAAAGCCCAGTAAGGGAATAAACATGGAGTAACATGAGGAATAAAATACATGTTAGAAAATAGTCATATCATTAGATCACAATAGAAGCATAAACATAAAGGCATGATAAAGCATGATAATCATAACATGGAAATGTGGAAACAACACTTAACATGGAATTAGCATGAGCCAAGGCTCATTGCACATGGAGCATGAGTAAATCCTCATTGCACATGAATAATGACTAAAACCTAGTTTCACTTGATTTATCATGAGTAAACACCCATTTCAAATGAAATATCATGATACTATTCTTAACCCAATGCATTGGAGGGCTATAGGGGCGCACCCTTCTTAAACATTTCATTTCATGCATAAGTGTGCCACATCGATCATATAACATGGATTCATAAAAAATAATCATTTATTCCACAATAAAGGAATGTTTAATTATTACATGAATATTTATAATCAATAAGTAAATGTGCATAAATTTTAATACCCTTGATAGAGAAATGGGCATGGTATTCACTACACAATGACATTGGCTTGGAAAATCGGTGCAATTTCGGCAGCATAACGGCGTGACGTAAGAATTCATAAAAATGGTTGATGAGAGAGAAAGGGTTGTATCATAATATGAACATGAAATGGACAGTAATGAGGTAATATAGATACATTTCCCAACAATTGTAATGGAATTTAGAGTCATGATACAAAATAATTGCTTGAATGTAAAAGAGGAGAGAGAAATTCCTTTCGGAATTTCGGCATAGTGACGGGTATACATGGGAGGAATTTAATGAGAGATAAAGGGGTATCCCATAATAAAAACATAAATAGGGAAGTATGAGGGAGGTAAGAAATCATACCCCAACATTTATAATTGAAATTAAAAGGGCATAACAATTTAAAGAATATTGGACAAAAATGAGAAAGGAAGAAAAAACCATTACTTAGAAGTGTGCTTCCAAAAGCTTGAGAGAGTCTTGAGAGAGGATTATTGGGAGCTTGGGAACCATGGGAGGATTCTAGAGAAAGTATTTCAGAGGTTGGACTAACTTAAAAGTCTTTGATTGATGAATAAGTGGGAGCATGGGTGGGTTTATATAGGAAAGGTGAGGGAATTCTTTATTATTTAGGTTTGGGACACCTCGCATTAAACTAATCCAAAACACAAACCAACCCATAGTTTTTGCCCATGTATTTTGGTAAAGGGAAGTGGAAAAAAATATTTTATAAGTCCAAAGTCCTAACTTCTTAAAATAATGTGTTTGCTTATGTGGAGGTGAGTCACACTCCCAAGGAAAACAATTTAAAAAGACAAGATGTTTAATAAGTCTTGAAGGGTCCATTAATGATTTTTAAAATAAGTCAAAAAAACCCAAAACCACATTATTTTAATTGTAAAACATATATTGTCTGAAAATAAAGCTTATAGTATTTTATTACATCACTATTGGGTCATTATGATGTCATAAAACACATTATATATTTAAATAGTATTTAATTTTTACCCAAAAATTTGACTGTCTCAGAAAATTATGTAAAATTCACCATTGAATAATTTCGACATCCTGATTCCAGAAATAATATTTATTTTATCTAAATAATTTTATAAATATGTTAATTTTCTCTTTTAAAATAAAAACTTACATTTATCGAAAATTCACGGGTTTTGACAAAAATGGCTTTCAAACCTTAATAAAAATTACAATTGCATTCATAAAATTATACGATCATTTATATTTAATAAAAGTTAATTTAATAATAATAATAATATTTTATTAAAATATTATTTAATTAAAAAATCCATTAATTCATCAAAATAGATTTCTAAGTTGAACTTTAACTAAAAATACTATTTGAGCTTTAAAAAACTATTTACAAGGTAATAATAATAAAATGAAAGTATATTCATTATTATATACAAAAATAATGTACATAACCATAGTGCTAAGGTCTTGTTACATAACCCCTTATAATACCCGCATAAGACCAAAGAGTAAGGTGTGCGATGGTGACAGACTCTTGGGGTGGCTCGGATAACATTTCTCGGGTAGTTATCTCTATCAACTTCCAATTCTCTCGTAGGCGGTCCCGCTCAAGCTTAACATATTCAAGCTTGGCTTGGACTTGGTCAAGAGTGAAACCCAATGATACCACCTCCTTTCCGAGCTATGAAAAATGGGCTTCATATGGGGAACGTCTACTGGATGAGTTCATCGCTTCCTTTGTCTGAGTAAATTGGATTTGTTAAAGCCCTATATTTATACTAATAATGTGATCACTGTTCAACGGATATATTAGAAACGGTCACAATTATTAATATAAAACCAAATAAGTTGACATTGTATATAAACATTTTAAATAAAGAGACATTTAATTAGATTAAGAGGGATTTCCATTAATAAAAGTTTGAGTCATTATAATCTTCCCACCTTAAAAAATTTCACCCTCAAAATTTTATTTTCCCACACTAAAACAGATGTGGGTAACTCTACTTCATTATTTCCTCCAATTCCCACATCACTTCTTCAAACTTGTGGTTTCACCAAAACACCTTAACAAGGGGAATTGTCTTATTTTGTAGAAATTTTTCTCTACGATCTAAGATCTTCACTGGTTTCTCCTCATAAGAAAGATCATCCTCTAACTGTACTACCTCTGAAGAGAGTACATGTGAAGGGTCTGGTATGTACTTCCTTAAGAGAGATACATTAAAGACATCATTTACTTTGGCCATGGTAAGTGGAAGTGATAGTCGATAGGCCACAACCCCGACACGATCAAGAATCTCAAAGGGGCCGATGTACCTTGGATTTAACTTCCCTTTCTTTACAAACCTCATGAACTTCTTCCACAGACATATGCGTAGAAATACCATGTCTCCAACTTTAAACTCAAGGTCTCATCGACGATTATCTGCATAACTCTTCTGTCGACTCTGGGCTTCCTTGATATTTTGTTGAATGGTTTTCACCTTCTCCACCATTTCTTTGACCATTTCTGGTCCAAGAAGCTTATTCTCACTAACCTCATCGCAACACGTCGGTGTTCTGCACCTTTTCCCATAAAGGGCTTCATATGGTTCCATTTGGATGCTTGAGTGGAAAATGTTATTATAAGAGAACTCAAATAAAGGAAGATGTTGATCCCATACTCCTTTAAAGTCCATTGAGCACACTCTCAACATGTCCTTAAGTGCTTGGATAGTCCACTCGGATTGGCCATCAGTTTGAGGATGATAGGTCGTAATGAAGTTCAGTTCAGTATTCAAAGCATTTTGAAGACTCTTCCAAAACTTAGAGGTGAATCTTGGATCTCGATCTGACACAATAGATAGTGGTACTCCATGAAGCCTTACCACTTCCCTGATATATATCTATTCCAGTTGATCCAATGAGAAATCCTCCCAAATGGTAATGAAGTGTTCATCCTTTGTAAGATGATCCACAACAACCCAGATTTCATTCTTTCCTTTGGATGTATTCGGAAGTCTGATGAAAAAATCCATGGTGATGTTATCCCATTTCCATTCTAGTATGGGCAATGGTTGCATCATCCCCTTATACTTCTACCTCTCTGCCTTCACTTGCTGACACACTAGTCACTTTGATGTATATTCATAAATCTCCTTCTTTATATTATCCCACCAATAATTATCTTGGAGATCTCGATACATCTTGGTGTTTTCTAGGTGAATATAGAAATTTGAACTATGTGAATCATCCAAAATTTCCTTCTTCAGCTCTGGACTTTATAGAACACGTATTCTTTTCCCGAATCTCACAATTCCTTCTTCATTAACATTAAACTCCTAGGATTTCCCTTTTTCGATAGCTTCCACTTTTTCCTTAATTCCCACATCATATTTTTTAGAATCTTTTAACCTTACCAAAAGTGATGGTTGAGAAATCATTTGTGAAAGGATTGATTATGTTCCCTTCTTTATGATTCCCATGTCCATCTTCATCAAATCTAAGAAGATTGGATCCTTTTAAATTCTCAACAATGATAGAATCATTGGGTCCTTTCTACTTAGGGAATCTGCCACCTTGTTCACTTTCCCAGGGTGGTAATGGATTGAGCAGTCATAGTCTTTTATCAGCTCTAACCATCTTCATTGGCGCATGTTCAACTCTTTTTGTGTGAATATATACTTGAGTCTTTTGTGGTCCGTATATATTTCACACTTCTCCCCAAAGAGATAATGCCACAAAACTTTCCAATCGAAGATCACTACAGCCAACTCGAGGTCATGTGTTGGATAGTTCTGTTCATGAAATTTCAATTGTCTTGAAGAATAGGCAATGACTTTTTCATTTTTCATCAACACACATCTGAGGCCCTTCTTCGAAGCATCACTAAATACCACAAAAATTTCTCCACTTGTGGGTAAAGTGAGCACGGGTGCAGTGATAAGCCTCCTTTTCAACTCCTTGAAGCTTTCTTCACATTCATCACTCCAAGAAAAATTTACTCCCTTCCGAGTTAGCTTGGTAAGAGGGTTGTACAATCAAGAGAAATTTCTCACAAATCGTCGATAATATCCAACTAACCCCAAGAAGCTACGGATATCTGTTACTAATGTTGGCCTCGGCCATCCCTCAATTGAATCTGTTTTGGAGGGATCCACAGATATCCCATTGCTTGTGATGATATGGCCCAAGAATGAGACCTCCTTCAACCAGAACTCACACTTTATGTACTTTTCATAGAGATTCTCCTTCCATGAGGTCTCTATTACAGTTCTTATATTCTCCTCATGATCCTACTTGGTTTTGGAGTATATCAGAATATCATCTATAAAGACTACCACAAATTTTTTGAGGTAATCTCTAAAGACTCTATTCATCAAGTCCATGATGATTTCTAGAGAATTAGTGAGTCTTAAAGGCATTACTATGAATTCATAGTGCATGTATCTTTTATGAAAAAGCAGTCTTGGGGATATCTTCCTTCTTCACCCATACTTGATAATATCCCAACTACAAATCCACCTTGGAGAAGTATTGTGATCCATGAAACTGATCATACAATTCATCAATTCATGGGAGAGGATACTTGTTATTTATCATGTTTTTGTTGATCTCACATCAATTCAAAGGCGCATTGACCCATCCTTTTTCTTGACGAAGAGGACTGGTGCACCCCATGGTGAAGCACTTGGGCGTATAAACCCTTTATCTAGATTCTCTTGTATTTGTTTCTTTAGCTCCTCAAGCTCCACAACATCCATTCTATACGGATTCTTAGATATTGGAAATGCCACAGGTATAAGTTCAATTGAGAATTCAACATCTCTTCTAGGAGGAAGACCAGGCAATTCCTCGAGAAACACTTCATCAAATTCCCTCACAATAGGCATGTCCTCTAGCATGGCTACCTCCTTAGACTCAATCATCTGAGCTAGATATGAATTCTCATAGGGCAGTAATATCCATGCTTAATATGATGGTGCTAAAGAAGATTCATCTTCCCCCTTTCACTTGTAAATAATTGGGGGTCGATTATCCACATGGGGAGTGATTTCCTTCTCACGGCAATTTATGTTGGCTCTATATAAGGAAAGCCAATCCATGCCAAGAATTACATCAAATTCCACCAGAGGGATTATAACGAGGTTCACCAGGAATTTTAATCCATAGATTATGATAATAAAGGAGTTATATTCATGGGATGCAATGATTTCCCCATTTTTTGTACTCATCGACATCTTCACTTCCAAGATTTTTGGTGGTGATGTGATTGTTCTATTAAACTTTCGAGGTATAAAAGAATGCGTAGAACCTGAATCAAAAAGTATCTTTGCTATTCTTGAATGAATAACTAGCATACCTATCACCACTTCGTTGTCGGGGTTAACTTCGTCAGTAGTGATGGAAAAAGCTCACCCTTGCTGCCTTGGAGGTTGTTGGTTGCCTCCGAAAACCCTTGTCTTAGGGTACTAATTTTCAATATGCCCTTTTTATTTGTAGTTTTAGCAATGAACCATGTGTTGAATTTTGAATGGAGTGTTCCTCTCCTCTATCGCAGTCGTGGGTCTTTCTTGCCGACAGTTAACAGCTATGTACCCTTCTCTTCCACAGCTAAAGCATTTTCTCGTCCCCTTCAGGCAATTTCTAGTGTGCTTATTTCCGCACCTTTATAAAGTGGGGTGTTCTATCTTCTTAGCACTGTTAGATTTATCCATCGGACCTCCAGTATTGAAGTCCACCTTACACTTCTTATCCCCTTGATACCCCTAGGATACATCTGTGTCAGAGCCACCTCTACCTGCTCGTATCCAGACAGGGATTTATTTGCTCGATAAATCACTTACTCAATACTCACTAAAATATGGGGATGTTTTTATTATACTTAGTCTTTTCTACAAGGATTTACTAGGGTTTTCTAATCCAAATCCCAAAAATAACTAAACATATCCTCTCATACCAACTATGACAACCCAGATCTTTTATTACACAATTAAACATAATTTATTACACAAACATCATTTGATACAACATAGAAGATCGAGAGGTATAGTGTCTTTGGGTCTTAGGATCATTACATAACAACTTAAAACATGAAAACAGCATATTTATTGAAAACTTCCTTTACATGACCACTACATTCCCTCGTACTTAGCATTGCATGGTGTAAGACCCCGGTTTTTGGAAAGGTATGTTTTTGTTGTGTTTTGGGTTGAACCCTTTTTTGGGGATTTAAAATGTTTCATGAAAGTGTGAGAGGCCTTAGGGGTGTTCTGAGGGCTCAGAGCATGGAAGAAAAGAAATCTGGGCAAGACAGGCTAGGGCGCACGGCCTGCGCACGGCCAGGTAAACCGTGCGGCCTGCCCAGGCTAAACCGTGCGACCCTTCCTCCTCCGGATAGAAGCATGCGCACGGTTTGTGCACAGTTTGCCAAACTATGTGGATAAATCATGCGACCCCTCCTCCTCTGGGTAGTGGCATGCACATGGTTTGCGCACGGTTTTCCAAACTGTGCGGCCACTTAAAGCTGGGATAAATTACAAGTTTTCCAATCCAGGCTTTAAAACCCCACTCAGGATTTCCTCTCATTACCTCCCTCTTCACCCTAGGCATGAACCAAATCACCTAAAGGCTTCAAGAGACCGATCTACTTAGATTCTAAGGCATTTTTGGTGTCGTTGGTTGCAGATCAAAGCTCCGGGTAAGGCTAATCCCATCCTTGCTTCTCTTTTTGGTTTAGGGTTTGTATCTTCTCTCCCTCTCGTTCCTAAGCTCTAAAACCCTAACTTTTGGGTGAGTTTTAGGTTAAAGCACCAAATGTTGGTTGGATCGAGGCCTAAGGACTTGATTGAGAGTGCATTCAACCGCAGTTTCGAGGTAGGTGGTCTACAAGTGATATCCCATAGTTATTTGGGTATTCGTGCATGTTTAGTTGTGTTCTTACTTTCCTTTGGTTATGTTTTGAATAACCTTGGCATGTTTGGTAATAACGATGCTTAAAATGGTAAATGAGAACCCTCATGATCCCCATGGGATGTGTTGGGATAGATTTGACCTAATTAGGGGTCATCCATAGGATGTGTCGGCTTTTCCCGGATTTAGGGATTGATATTAAACAAGTGACCTTATTGTAATGAATTGTAGAGCCCTTGATAAATATGTTGTAATGATTGGTTAAACTTGGAATAGAAGTTAGGTGATTCACCTAGACTTGGAAATAACCTAAGGGTTAGAGTGGAATGGGTTAAACGGTTGATTCATGTGAATGATGAACGAGTTAAATGGGTTAATGTGTAAACTAATTAAAAACCATAATGGGATAGATTATGGGTTTATTGTTGAATGCTAGTGAGATAGGAATAATACATGGGAATTGGGTGAATGGTTAAATGATGTGAAATGGTAATGTGTTAATGGGTTAAGGCATGATGTGGATTCCCATGTGGGTTGTTGTGAATAGTGTTTTCTGAAGGGCAATGGTTTGGATGGTTGATGGTTACTTATATATAAGAATATGTACATGGCTTCGTAGAGTAGGGTATGACATGAGGATCTATGCCCACGGGTCGAGTGAAGACTGAGGTTCTAAAATCCACCCTAAATGCATAGGTTAGGAAAGGGGACTGAGGGTCTATTCTCCTAACGGTTTCATCCACCCAGACTGAGGCTTCGAGGTGAGGTTATGGTTGCTATGAGGGGTTAGTCCTAGTGAGATAGGATAATGAAGTGTTTACCCTCTTGCATGTGATTGTTGGCCTTAGACCCATGTAACATAATGTATGTGTTTAACCCATGGAAATGTGACAAATGGTAGGTGATGATAATTGGTAATAAATGAATGGTAATGGAATGACAATGGCTTGGCTCTGAACTTGTTAATGGCACCTTAATTAATTACTTGGAAATTATCATTCATATTCCTTTTGCATGTACTATCTGTTTATACTGGATATTTTGTAGACACCGTTGGTGGTGGCCTACTGAGTTGTACTCACACTCTGCCCGGGCTTCCATTGGGTACCCGAGCATACTTCATGTTTGCAAGTCAGGAGAAGGGAAAAGGTCCTTTCTAGATAGTGAGTGGACATGGGTAGCACTTGGTGGAGGATCCAGACTTGGAGTCGAGACCATTTTTTGGATTTGTCCATTGTCTTTATTTTGGGCTTCGTTCACTATGCACTTGTAGTATGACATGGCATATTTACTGTTGGAAATGTTTTTTATACATGTTCCTTATTGTTGGTTATTGTTTCCGCTATTTGGTTTATTATTTTGTGGATTACTCTAATAAAAATGGGATATAGTATCCCCACTTGACTACATAGACCCCCGCTACTAGTTGGTAGAATTTGGAATACGGGGAGGTGCACTTAAGGTCATATAACCACCCGGCTCGGAGCACCGGTTTGGTGGCTTCCGTGTCGGGGACGTTACAAAGTGGTATCAAATGTAGTTTTTTCTTCTCCTTCTCTGAGGTCTTGTTATTTGGGATTGGTAGCAAAGGGTTAAGACGTGTCGGGCCTTGGTAATGAGCTCATGCTTAGGATTAGCTAACCCATGTATGAGGGAAAACCCAAGTCACCCTAGGTGGGAATTGTTGTTCTTGATTGTGTGTTGTTACAGTTGATGATATTTCACTCTTGGGTGATGCACATGTGGTCGATGTGACTGTTTTCTGATATTTGTCTTGTGGCCTTAACGGCACGAGGATTTGCATTCATGCATCATTTTTAGGCACCTTGAGAGATGGGTGACATGCATTGTGTTAGGCACACGCACGGGGTGGGTGTGTGAGGCAGGAAAGTAGGTTGCATCAAGCATTTCATGAAACCAAGAAATGATGAGAAGAATGAAATAAAAACAAGTGGGTAAATGATGTTTAATGTAATATAAGGGTTTGAAATGAAGCGAAAGATGTTTTTGTAAGATGTTGTGTTAGTTGGTGGTAGTGCATGGTTGTTTACCCCATGTGGACCATGGACCGCAGTAGGGATGGTCAGGGCGGTAAATTTTAGGTACTAATGTTGTTGAAATTAGCATGAAAAAATGGGTTGTTGTAGCTAGTAAGATCTTTTTGATGAAGTCGTGGAAGTTTTATGGTATGCGTTCTAAATCTCATGCCTGGCATTGTAGAGAGATACTGCCACGACGTCTGTTGCCAGTTGGGTAATGGGAGGATGTTACTGAGAAAACTCCTCCAGTAGAGGGGCATGAAAATGTGGCGATCAATGAAGGTAGAGAAGACCAGTTCCAGGAGAACTTGTCTCGCCTTATGTAGATGATGCATCGGGACCCAGGGTGGGTTGCACCGAGTTTGTCTGAGCTGACCAGGGAGTTCCAGATGCAGCACCCTTTGACCTTCACCGGAGAGGGTGGGCCAGAAGCAGCAGAGTTCTGGTTAGAGACTGTCCAGACGAAATTGGACCATCTAGAGACCCCTGTTGAAAAGCGATTGAAGCCAGCCGCTTATATGTTGCGAGACCAGGCTAGGAATTGGTGGGACATTCAGGATAAAATCGAGCAGGCTGAGGGAATGTCATGGAAGGTTTTTTAGGAAAAGTTTCTGGAGCATTTCTACCCAGATACTTTGAGGCAGGAGCGGGCTTCAGAGTTTATGATCCTGACTCAGGGATCGTTATCGGTGATGGACTATGCTAGTCGCTTCACTGATTTGAGATTCTTTGTCCCAGTGTTAGCAGGGTATGAGGAAGCAGTAGCAAGGTGTTTCCAGGATGGGCTGAGACATGAGATCTGGTCTCAAGTAAACATCTTTCTCTTGAATAGGTTTGCAGAGGTAGTAGATCAGGCACTGATCTCTAAAGGAAACCTGAAGGGAGCTTTGGGCAGTGGGCTTGTGGTTCCAGTGGGATAGACGAGCGGTGCAGCTATCGAAGGTTGAAAGTGACGCCATGAGAGCTCACAGCATAGTGGAAGTCTGCAAAGTGGATGGAAGAGAGGGTCATCCTCTCAGAGTGGAAATAAAGTGTTCTGCTATCAGTGCAGTAGGTTGGGGCATATGCGTGGTCAGTGTCCTCGACCTCCAATTGAGTTTCGTTCATGTGGCAGGATGGGGCATGTGCAGAAGTTCTGTAGGAACCCTCGGCATGCGGGTGAGCATGATGGTGGAAGGCAGGTACTGGATATGGGAAGGGGATCAGTTGCCCCGTATCATGCAGGCAATTGGAGCTCCACGGGCCGTACTGGCAGGGGTGGTGGACGTGGAACTCCAGGGCAAGATCGTTCACGCCAGCAGGGTAGTGTAGCACAGAGTACTCATGTTGGAGCCTAGGGTAGAGGGGCAGGTCAGCTTTAGTCAGTTCAATTTGTGCCTGGTGATGGAGAGTCCAGACCATCCATTGTTTGAGGTACGATCCTTATAGCTTCTACTTTTTCTAGTGCATTGTTTGACACAGGTGTCACACACTCTTTTATCCCTGCTCAACTTGTGGTAGCGCTGGGTTTACCTGTGGAGAGGGTGTGTGGAGTTATGTCAATTGAAACTCCGTTGGGGGTGCGGGTTGAGGATATCAAGCAGTGCAAGGGATGTTCTTTGGAAGTTGGTGGGTATCATTTTCTGTGGGACTTGTTCATTCTCGAGATGTAAGGTTTTGACCTAATCTTGGGAATGGATTGGTTGGTGTTGTATCGGTCCCACATAGACTGTTATCATCGCAGAGTATCGTTCAGGTCACTTGAGGGTGATGCTTATGTCCACCATGGAAAATGGGATGTTCGAGCAGGGCGTGCAAGACCGTTTGGTCATCGATTGAATAGACTCACGGCTCGAGTGGCATGTCTCAATCTTGATGAAAATTAAAGAGGAGACCATTCTGTCTTTCCTCCCATGGTGGGTCGGTTTCAGGATGTGTTTCCTGAGGATTTCTTGAGGTTACCACCTGAGAGGGATGTTGAGTTCACAATCGAGTTGCTGCCGGGAGCAGAGCCAATTTCTATTCCTCCATACCAAATGGAACTGGCAGAACTCTAAGAACTGAAGGTTAAACTTGAGGAGTTGGAGTGTAAGGGGTTTATCCACCATAGTATGTCTCCTTAGGGATCTCCCCTGCTTTTTGCAAAGAAGTCTAATGGGTCGTTGAGGCTGTGTGTTGACTATCAAAAGTTAAATTAGATGACAGTGAAGAATCAGTACCATCTTCCTAGATTTGATGACCTGTTTGATCAGTTGAGGGGTTCATTGGTGTTTTCCAAGATTGATTTGAGTTCAAGTTATCACCAGTTGATGGTGAGGTATTCTGACATACCGCGGACAGCTTTCCGGAGTCGGTATGGGTTGTTTGAGTTTTTGGTGATGCCTTTTGGCTTGACCAATGCACTGTCAGTGTTTATGGATTTGATGAACCAGATCTTTCATCCCTATCTAGATTGGTTCGTGGTTGTCATTTTTGATGATATCTTAGTGTACTCAAAAACTCATGATGATCATGCCCAACATCTTGACATCGTCTTGGGTATGCTAAGAGAGCATCAGATATACGCCAAGATATCCAAGTGTCAATTCTGGATAGGTGAGGTGCATTTTCTGGGTCACATCATCTCGAAGGCAGGTGTGTCAGTGGATCCAGAGAAAGTACAAGCAGTTTTATCATGGGAGCAGCCCAAGAGTGTTTCTGATGTTCAGAGTTTTCTGGGTTTGGTTGGGTATTACCGAAGGTTCATTCAGGATTTATCTCGCTTGGCAGCACCACTCTCGATCATGACCAAGAAAGGAATCAGGTTCGATTGGTCTGAGGCTTGTGAGAATGCCTTCCAAGAGTTGAAGAAGCGGTTGACGACCACACCTATATTGATCTTACCCGATCCGGGTAAGAATTACATCATGTTTTGTGATGCATCTGGAATTAGACTTGGGGTTGTGTTGATGCAAGATGAGAGGGTGGTGGCTTACGGTTCAAGGCAGTTGATACCCCATGAGTGGAATTATCCCACTCATGACCTTTAGTTGGCTGCAGTAGTGTACGCCTTGAAGTGCTGGAGGCACTATCTGTTGGGAGAACGGTTTACCGTGTTTACCGACCATAAGAGTTTAAAGTACATCGTCTCTCAGCTAGATCCGAATCTTCGGAAGTGGATATGGGTTGAATATCTCCATTATTTTGACTTTGATTTGGTGTACATGCTGGGAAAGGGTAACAGTGTTGCTGATGCTCTGGGCAGGAAGGTTCAGAATCAGATGGTTCAAAATTCCAGCACTAAGTGGAAGGTGATGGCTTTGTTTGCATAAATGCACCTGGAGGTGCAAGAGGAGAATGGTCAGGTCACTCTTGCTTCCTTAATGATGGAGTTAACGCTTTTGAGTTGAGTTAAGGAATGTCATCTTGATGATCCAGAGTGTTTGAACATGAAGGAAAAGCTTAAAGGTGGGGAGTTACCTTCCGTATGGGCCGTCGGCGTGGACGGTGTTTTGCATGTTCATGAACGTGTGGTTGTGACAAAGTGTGTGAGAGAAGAGTTGATGCGAGAGTTCCATGCATCAAAGTGGGCAGTGCATCCTGGTTTGACCAAGATGTACCGTGATCTCCGAAGGCAGTTTTGGTGGCCTGGAATGAAGAAGGAATTTGCAGACTTTGTGGCATGGTGTCTTACCTGTCAGCAGGTGAAGGCCGAGCATCAACACCCATGCGGTTTGTTGCATCCATTGACCATTCTGGAATGGAAGTGGGCCGATGTGACAATGGATTTCGTAGTGGTTATTTTGAGGATTCCACAGAATAATGATACAATATGGGTGGTTGTGGATCAGTTAACGAAAGTGGATCATTTCTTACTGATTCAAGAGACCTTTACAGTTGACCAATTGGGTGAGTTGTATGTTCGGGAGATAGTGTGGTTGCATGGGGTGCTGCATACCATAGTTTCAGACCGATACATGCATTTCACATTGCGTTTTTGGAAAGGGTTGTAGAAGTCGCTTGGTACGCAGGTGTTTTTGAGTACGGCTTTTCACCCGCAGATGGACGGGCAGTTGGAGCGTACGATCCAAGTGTTGGAAGACATGTTAAGAGCTTGTGTCTTAGAATTTGGTGGTTCTTGGGAGAGACACCTATTATTGGTTGAGTTTTCCTACAACAACAGTTTTCAGGATATGATTCAGATGGCACCATTTGAGGTGCTTTACGAGAGGCCATGTATATCTCCTTTGTGTTGGCTAGAGGCTGGTGAATCTGAGTTGTTGGGGACGAGTCTCATGCAGGAGACTTCGAAGAGAGTTAAGTTGATCAGGAAGTGGATGGCTATGGCTCAGAGTAGGCAGAAGTCGTATGAAGATCGGCGGCGTATACCTCTTGAGTTTGGGGTGGGTGATAAAGTGTTCCTTCGAGTGTCTCCAAGGTTGGGTCACCGTCGGATACGAAAGCATGGAAATTTGGTGCCCAGGTATGTGGGACCTTTTGAGATTGTGGAGAGGATCAGACCAGTGGCTTACCGATTGGATCTTCCACAGTGATATGGTGGGATGCATGATGTGTTTCATCTGTCACATCTTCGACAGTATCACCCTAACCCATCGCATGTGGTTTATGTTGAGGATGTGGAGCTTGAGGCTGATGCGTCCTTTGAGGAGCATCTGGTTCGTGTGGTGTACCATAGTGAAAAGGTCTTGTGAGGCAAGGTTGTTCCATTAGTGCGAGTACTATGGCAGCATGGGAAAGTTCAGGAATAAACTTGGGAGCGGGAATCGGATATGTGGGCTCAGTGGCCCAAACTCTTCTCTACGGTGGATCAATGAGGCTTAGAAACCCAGCTCGAGGATGAGCCGTCATAAGGTGGGGAGGTTGTAAGACCACGGTTTTTGGAAAGGTATGTTTTTGTTGTGTTTTGGGTTGAACCCTTTTTTGGGGGGCTTTAAAATGTTACCTTAAAGTGTGAGAGGCCTTAGGGGTGTTTCGGGGGCTCGGGGCATGGAAGAAAGGAAATCTGGGCAAGACAGACCACGGCGCAATGCTTGTGCACGGCCAGGTAAACCGTGTGGCCTGCCCAGGATAAATCGTCCGACCCTTCCTCCTCCAGACATAATCATGCGCACGGTTTGCGCACGGTTTTCCAAACCATGTGGATAAATCGTGCGACCCCTCCTCCTCCAGGCAGTGGCATGCACACGGTTTGCACACGGTTTTCCAAACCGTGCAGCCACTTAAAATTGGTAGAAATTACAAGTTTTCCACTTCTGGCTTTAAAACCCCCCTTGGGATTTCCTCTCATTCCCTCCCTCTCCACCCTAGGCATGAACCAAATCTCTCAAATTCTCCAAGAGACCGATATCTGTCGATTCTAAGGCGTTTTTGGTGTCGTTGGTTGTGGATCAAAGCTCCGGGTAAGGCTAATCCCATCCTTACTTCTCTTTTTGGTTTAAGGTTTGTATCTTCTCTCATGTTCATTCCTAAGATCTAAAACCCTAACTTTTGGGTGAGTTTTAGGTTGAATCTCCAAAGGTTGGTTGGATCGAGGCCTAAGGACTCGATTGAGAGTACATTCAACCACGGTTTTGAGGTAGGTGTTCTATAAGTGATATCCCATAGTTATTTGGGTATTCGTGCATGTTTAGTTGTGTTCTTGATTTCCTTTGTTTATGTTTTGAATAACCTTGGCATGTTGGGTAATAATGCTGCTTAAAATGGTAAATGGGAACCCTCACAATCCTTGTGGGATGTGTTGGGATAGACTTGACCTAATTGGGGGACATCCATAGGATGTTTTGGCTTTTCCTGGATTTAGGGATTGATATTAAACAAGTGACCTTGTTGTAATGAATTGTAGATCCCTTGATAAATATGTTGGCATGATTGGTTGAACTTGGAATAGAAGTTAGGTGATGCACCTAGACTTGGAAATAACCTAAGGGTTAGAGTGGAATGGGTTAAATGGTTGATTCATGGGAATGATGAACGGGTTAAATGGGTAAATGTGTAAACTGATTAAAAACCATAATGGGATAGATTATGGGTTTATTGTTGAATGCTAGTGAGATAGGCATAACACATGGGAATTGGGTGAATGGTTAAATGATGTGAAATGGTAATGTTTTGATGGGTTAAGGCATGATGTGGATTACCATGTGGTTTGTTGTGAATAGTGTTTGTTGTAGGGCAATGGTTTGGATGGTTGATGGTTACTTATATATAAGTGTGTGCACATGGATTCATAGAGTGGGGTATGACATGAGGATCTACGCCCACGGGTCGAGTGAAGACTAAGGTTCTAAACTCCACCCTAAATGCACGGGTTAGGAAAGGGGATTGAGGGTCTATTCTCCTAACGGTTGCATCCACCCGGACTGAGGCTTCGAGGTGAGGTTATGGTTGTTATGAGGGGTTAGTCCTAGTGAGATAGGATAAGGATGTGTTTACCCTCTTGCATGTGATTTTTTTCCTTAGACCCATGTAACATAATTTATGTGTTTAACCCATGGAAATGTGACGAAATGGTAGGTGATGATAATTGGTAATAAATGAATGGTAATGGAATGGTAATGGCTTGGCTCTGAACTTATTAATGGAACCTTAATTAATTACTTGGAAATTATCATTCATGTTCCTTTTGCATACACTATATGTTCATACTGGATATTTTGTAGACACCATTGGTGGTGGCCTACTGAGTTGTACTCACACCCTACTCGGGCCACCATTGGGTACCCGAGCAGACTTCATGTTTGCAAGTCAGGATAAGGGAAAATGACTTTTCTAGATAGTGAGTGGACATGGGTAGCACTTGGTGGAGGATCCAGACTTGGAGTCGGGACCATTTTGGGGATTTGGTCGTTGTCTTTATTTTGGGCTTTGTTCACTTTTCACTTCTAGTATGACATGGCATATTTACTGTTGTAAATGTTTGTTATACATGTTCCTTGTTATTGGTTATTGTTTCTGCTATTTGGTTTATTCTATTGTGGCTTACTCTGATAAAAAGGGGGTATAGTATCCCCAATTGACTACATAGACCCCCGCTACTAGTCGGCAGCCTTTGGCATATGGGGAGGCATGCTTAAGATCATGTAACTGCCCATCTCGGAGCACCGGTTTAGTGGCTTCCGTGTCGGGGACGTTACACATGGGATAACCTGAGGACATGCATAAGAAAAGGGTGAGCTATAAAGCCCATTAATGGAATAAACATGGAGTAACATGAGGAATAAAATACATGTTAGACAATAGGAATATCATTAGATCACAATAGAAGTATAAACATAAAGTCATGATAAATCATGATAATCTTAACATGGAAACGTGGCAACAACACTTAACATGTAATTAGCATGAGCCAAGGCTCATTGCACATGAAGCATGAGTAAATACTCATTGCACATGAAGCATGAGTAAAACCTCATTTCACTTAATTTAGAATGATTAAAAACCCATTTCACATAACGTATAATGATACTATTCTTAACCCAATGCATTGGAGCACTATAAGGGCACACCCTTCTTAAACATTTCATTTCATGCATAAGTGTGCCACATGGATCATATAAAATGGATTCATAAAACATAATAATTTATTCCACGATAAAGGAATGTGGAATTCTTACATGAAACTTTATAATCAATAAGTAAATGTGTATAAAGGTGAATACCCTTGATAGATAAATTGGCATGGTATTCACTACACAATGACATTGGCTTGGAAAATCGGTGCAATTTCGGTAGTGTAACGGCGTGACGTAAGAATTCATAAAAATGGTTGATGAGATAGAAAGGTGTGTCTCATCATATGTACATTAAATGGAAATTAAGGGGGTCATATAGATACATGTCCCAACAATTTTAATGGAATTTAGATTCATGATACAAAAAAAACTGCTTGAATGTAAAAAAGGAGAGAGAAATTCCATTCAGAATTTCAGCATAGTAACGGGTGTAAATGGGAGGCATTTAATGAGAGATAAATGGTTATCCCATCATTAAAAAATAAATAGGTAAGTATGGGGGAGGTTCAAAACCATACCCCAACATTTATAATTGAAATAAAAAAGGCATAACAATTTAAAGAATATTGGACAAAAATGAGAAAGGAAGAAAAAACCCTTACTTAGAAGTGTGCTTCCAAAGACTTGAGAGAGGCTTGAGAGAGGCTTATTGGGAGCTTGGGGCACCTTTGGAGGATTCTAGAGAGATTAGGTCAGAGTTTGGACGAACTTAAAAGGCTTTGAGTGAGGAATAAGTGGGAGATTGGGTGGGTTTATATAGGAAAGGTGAGGGAATTCTTTATTATTTAGGTTTGGGAAACCTCGCATTAAACTAATCCAGACCACAAACCAAACCATGGTTTTTGACCATGGTTTTTATAAAATGGAATTGGGAAACAATATTTTATAAGTCCAAAGTCCTAACTTCTTAAAATAATGGGGTTGCTTATGTGGAGGTGAGTCACACTCCCAAGGAAAACAATTTAAAAAACAAGATGTTTAATAAGTCTTGAAGGGTCCGTTAATACTTTGTAAAATAACTCAAAAAAACCCAAAACCACATTATTTTAATGGTAAAACATATATTTGCCTAAAATAAAGCTTATAGTATTTATTACATCACTATTGGGTCATTATTATGTCATAAAACACATTATATATTTAAACGATATTTAATTTTTACCCAAAAATTTGATTGTCTCAGAAAATTATGAAAAATTCAGCGTTGGATAATTTCAAAGTCATGATTCAAGAAATAATATTTATTTTATCTAAATAATTTTCTAAATGTGTTAATTTTCACTTTTAAAATAAAAACCTACATTTATCAAAAATTCACGGGTTTTGATAAAAATGGCTTTCAAACCTTAATAAAAATTACAATTGCATTCATAAAATTATACGATCATTTATATTTAATAAAGATTAATTTAATAATAATAATAATATTTTATTAAAATATTATTTAATTCAAAAATCTATTAATTCATCAAAATATATTTCTTAGTTGAACTTTAACTAAAAAACTATTTACAAGGTAATAATAATAAAATTAAAGTATATTCATTATTATATACAAAAATAATGTACATAACCATAGTGCTAAGGTCTTGTTACATAACCCCTTATAACACCCGCATAATACCTAAGAGTAAGGTGTGCAATGGTGACGGACTCTTGGGGTGGCTTGGATAACATTTCTCATGTGGTAATCTCTATCAACTTCCATTTCTCTCGTAGGCGGTCCCGCTCGAGCTTAACATATTCAAGCTCATCTTGGGCTTGGTCAAGAGAGAAGCTCAATGACTCAACCTCTTTTCCAAGATCTAACAAATGGGCTTCTTATGGGGCACATCTACTGGATGAGTTCGTCACTTCCTTTTTCTGAGTAAATTAGATTTGTTAAAGCCCTATATTTATACTAATCATGTGATCACTGATCAAGGGTTATATTAGAAATGGTCACAATTCTTAACATAAAACCAAAGAAGTTGAAATTTTGTTTAAAAATTTTACATAAAGAGACATTTAATTATATCAAGAGGCATTTCCATTAATGAAATTTTGGATTGTTACACTATCCATGTTCTTAACACTAGAGAAAAGGTGTTGTCAGAATCGAACGACTCAGCTGCTAAAGGTACTTTGTAAAAATAATAAAATAGAAGAGTAAACATGGGTACATAAAGGAATTATTATTAATAATTACCCACATCTATTCATGAGGTGACATTATGGAAATTTCAAGGATGAAATTTTTTGAAGGAAGAATGTAACACTTGATATTCAATTATAGTAAGTAAGATTTTCTTCTTAAAGAAACTATAACATAATATGCATAGATTTATTAAATAATGTTATTCAAAAATAAATTAAAAAAATTATAAATTTAATTTTTAATTCATAATTTCAAAATTATCTTAGGATGAATTTTTTATATTTTTATAAAATAGTTGATTTTTAGGAGAATAGTGAAAATACTAATTTTATAAAACTGTCATTTTTATGAAATTCTAATGATATAAGAATAACTTAAAGTTTTATGAAACTTCTTTTCTAGACAAAATATAATTTAAGAATTAATATAATTAAAATAAAAATATAATAGTAAACTAATAAATATATATTTAAAATTTTTGAAATATAAGTAATGATTTTATTCAAATAAAAATTGTTTTTAATTCTTCTCTTTTAATCAAGTATTTATAAGGTAACTTCAGATTTTTATTTAGTTTTAAATAAAATAAGTATCCTTTTATTTTAAATGATCTAATTAATTCTATTTTAATCAAAATTATACTTTATTTTATTATAAAATCATTTTTATATTTAAAAATACATTTTTCTATAAAATTGTTTTCCAGCATGTTTTGTGGGTTTGTTTTTAAATTAATTTATACTAATTATTGGAATTAAATTTGATAAAATAGAATCTATATTTTGAATCATCGTTTCAAAATTTGGTAATAAGGCTATTTTTATTTTTTTTTCATTATGAATAGTAGCTTCTGTAAAAATTCATTTACCATGGTAAGAGTTAAAATGGGTCTAAACGGTTAAACACTAAAATGATAAGGGGTTAAATAAACTAAAAACTTTTATAAATCCTATTTTATGGTCATATTTTAACCCTATATCATATATTCTTAAAATATGAATTTTGAAGCTATTTTTCTTGAGTAAGACATTAATGGGTTTTCCCTCCCAGTTCAAAAGGGATCCTGTTTTTCTTTTTCACTTTTTTAATAAAGGGGCATACCCCCAACCTTTTCTGTATAAAAGGGCACAACATTTCCTCTCTTATCCACACTTAAAGAGTCTATTATATCATCCAATAACTACCCAAATACTTTTATAAAATATATACCCATGATCTATAGATCCTTTTTTATCAAAATACCAACCTTATAAGGCTTAAGGTGTAAGCCAAAGTAGGTTGTCCAAATAAGAGGTATAGCTCTTAACCGAGTGTTTTAATTTTATTTCTTATTACACATCCTTAAATTTTGTTCTAACCATGATGATATAATAACATAATTATCTCCCATATACTGAGATTTTATTATGTTTATGGTGAAACCTTTATTCAACTTCTTCTCCATAAAATGGGAAATGAAAGCATCGTTTGTTCATACATGTGGACCATTGCCTCACAGAGCGATGTATTTTTTTTTCATCACCAGCATTAATAGATGGTTATTATGATGGATATAATATTTATATATAAAATTTGTGACATAATTATTATTCTCTAACTATAATATATCATTACCTTCTTAAACATCCACCTGTTAAAAAATGATAATGTTGCTCATACATACATGTGTGCTACCACAACCACGAAGCGATGTGATTCATTTTTCATGTATATAATTAAATAATGATTCTAAATATATATATATAATATGATATTATTTCATTATTAAAATTTTGTACATGATATAACCATGGTAAATATGCAAGGACCAAAACTATCGAACCGAAACTTACATGAAAAACGAAACGGTTAACACTCAGAAACAATTATTTTTGTTAGGAATTATTAATAAACCAGTGTTTAAATATTATAAATAGATAATATATAATATTATAAGTATTTATATGGTTCTGGTATATAATTATAATTAATTTAAATTTATTATACATGAGGTTATAAGCACTTAAAAATCCAGTCAGACCTGAGGTAAGGGTTTATATCACAATCTCATCCTTATTCAAGATTCTTTATATTTAAGTTTATGTTGTAGAAATTATATTATATTTATATCTTAAACCTAATATATTTTATTATCCTATGGTTATTTATAAATTTTTCAAGTATTAGTTCTATTTTTACCTTATTTGGCACTCAAAAAGGAAAAAATAATGTCTTAAAGGAAAACTGACTTTTCTTTTCAATTCAGTTAGGAATATTTTTCTTCCATGTCCATATTTTCATTAAAATGTTTTTTATATTATCTAATTATTGAATAAATTTATTTTTACACTTGTTTTACTTTATTTAAAAAGGTTTAAAATGAATCTTCTTTTCATTTTCCAAAGGAGGCACTTTTTACTGAAGTTGTGAACAAAATATTTATTTTAAGTCAAACCACAAAAATGGATTTTCCCATTTTCATGACTATTATTTCTGTTAAATCTTAATTTACAATTTTACATGGTTATTTTCAAAGAAATATTTTTCCTAATATTATGTAAATTTTTAGATTTTAATATAGGTGATTTCTAAAAGAAAATAGTATTTTCCTCAATAAATCTTTGAGTGGTATTTTAAAATTATTTTAATCTGTTTAAACGTACTTTGATGAATATTATTCTTTATTGGTGATATATTATATTTATATTATATTCCATATTAATCTATATGGATTATAATCATATTGTTCTATTTATTGACTAGGGAAAATGTTAACATTTCATATTATAGTCTTTTTAAATGAATGTTTATGTTGATTATGTGTTGAATTTTTATTCACCTATTTCATATGATTAATGAATTGGACTTAGTAAGTGATGGTAGAGTGCCATTACACCCCCTAAATGCATTTATGGGTCCCATGAGACAAACTAGTTTGGGTATTTGGTGCACGCCTTGCCTATTTAGGTATAATTTCTTAGCACAAGTCCATGACTGTGATATTATGATGTTCAACATTGTGCATTCTATAATTATGAAACTAGTTTTTATTATCCATGTGATTATTTATATTTTTATATCATTCGTAGATTCATCCCACTTTAATGATATTAGTTATATGGAATATTTGATTATTGTTTATCTCTTCCATATTATTCCTGATTTATTTATTCTATGATAGATTATATTGTAAACTTTCCCTTACTAAGCATATAACCTCACTATTTATTATGTTTTTCTTTCCCTAGTACCAATAAAGTATCTATTAATGATTTCAATGGTTTAATAAAAGAAAGAATAAATTCCTCACTATAATTTTTAAGTTGCATTTCATGTTTTCAGATGTAATTTAAGAAATATGTATGTATGTAGTCTCCCAATACTACTAAAATATTTTAACCTTAGGGATGATATCCCTTGTATTTCATTACAATGTAGTAAAATAACTACCTTCTCTGGGTTACTGGAGTTGGGGTGTTACAATTTGGTTACATGTGAATATTTTCCACATATCTTCATTTTCATAGGTAGTGAATAAGACCATCATTTCTAAGAGTGTCCTAAATGAGGGAAAGGGTACTAGATAGTTTTATTCTAATGAGGGAAATGGAAATGGATTCTCAGGTGGAAGGAAGTGAAAGTTTGAAGGTTCACACTAGGGTGGTGGTGGAAAATGTATCCAAGGGTTCTTTGTCTCATCTTCCTAGGAGTGGATGATCAGTAGAGTGTCACCAGTATAGCAGGTTTGATCATTTTCACTACCAGTATAGTCTCATTCCTTTTGATTATTGATTATATGATAATATGGGACACTTTAAATGGTATTATAGGATTGATTCGTAATTAGAAGGTGGTATAAAAGATGGACAGGTGAAGGGATCTGGATATGGTGTAGTTATTTCACAAATGTGTGGTAGTTGGAGTTCCACGGATCATTCAAAACATGCTTCTTCTAGTCAAGATATCAGACCATATATAATTCTATGTATGGTTATTATAGCTTCTAATTTTTCATATTATTTATTCGATACAATTTCATCACATTTTTTCATGTCTGCTTGGTTTTTTGATGGCTGGAGGTTGACCATTAAGTTCTTGTATGGTTTTATGTTGATAAATATTCCTTTAGGGATGAAATATGAGGGTATTAAGGGGTTTTGGGGGTGTTCCATAGTGATTGGGTATTATAGATTTCTTTGGTATTTCTTTATGTTGGATATGGGTGGTTTTTGACATGATATTTGGAATGGATTGACTAGATCAGTATCGAGCCCATATCTACTGATATCATCGATGAGTATCATTTATTTTTATTGTGGGTGAAAATGTGTTTATATTGGAGAGTGGGATATATAGGAAGGTCATGTGGGACCTAACCTTCAATAGTTGGGTGGGATCACAACCTAGTTTTCTAATTTTATTCTAGATGATGGGGAGATACATTAGGCAATTTTTACTCCTATAGATGACCAAGATGTATTTACTAAGGATTTCTAAAGGTTTCCACTTGAGATTTTATCAGGCATAGATCTTATATAGATTAAAGAGTTGAAGTATTAGCTGGAGGTTTTGGAGATGAAGCGGTTTTATAGATTAATATTTCAACTTAGGGTGCTCCAGTTTTTTTCACCATGAAAGTGGATAGTTCTTTGAGATTGAGTGTGGGTTATCAGAATTTAAACCAGGTGACAGTGAAGAAATGGTATCTACTTCCATGTATTGATGGTCTATTTGACTATTTTAGAGTATCTAGGGTATTCTTAAGAATTTATTTGAGATATTGATATCTTTAGTTAAGGGTTATGCCTTATGATATACATCATACTACATTCATAAGAAGGTATAGACTATATGAGTACTTGATGATGTCTTTAAACCTGATGAACATACCAGAAGTGATTTTGGAACTGATGAACTGGGTCTTATGTCCTTATTTAGATTCTTTTTTGGTCATATTTATCAATTATATTCTCATGTACTTCTATTCAAATGATTATCATTCTCAGCTTTGAATATTGTTTGGGTACACTTAGAGAGTATTGGTTTTATGCCAGATCTTTCCCCAAGAAGCACACTTGATCTTGAAGTGTTAGTTTTGGATCGATCAAGTTTGCTTCTCAGGGCATGTTATATTGGAGGTTGCAGTATTGGTATTCCCTATAAAGTTTAATGTTTTGGTTTCTTGGGATAATCCTAAGATTTTTTTTGAGATCCATAGCTTATTGAGATTTTTTAGTTACTACCGATGGTTCATCAAGGACATCTCTTGATCAATAGTGATGATGAAGGCCCTAACCAAGAAGATCGTGAAGTTACTATAGTTGGATATTGGTGAGGGATCCTTTTATGATCTTAAAGGTAAGTTCATCGTAGCATTGATATGAACCTTACCTAAATCGAGTAAGGTGTAAAAGTTTTATTTTGATGCATCAGGAGTCAGGCTTGGAGTAGTTACGATGTAATATGGTCATGTATTTACTTCAGGCAGTTAAGGTCTCATAAGAGGAACTACCCAATGCATGATATTGAATTGTCTATAGTGGTTCATGCTCTAAGGTTTTGGTGATATTATCTCTTGGGAAATAGTCTTTTGGTGTACTCTAACCTTAAAAGATTCAGGTATATTTTCTAACAATGTGACTTAAACCTTAAGTAGTGGAGATGGGTTGAGTGCATATATTTTTTCGACTCTGAGGTTCCATATACCATTATGGTCCTTTTTTTCTAAGCTTCACCTTTATTTTTAAAATTATCAATAATGATTGATGCTTGGGTCTTTTTCTATAACCTCCTTATTCCTAGAGAGGTTGAAGGAGATTCGTCTATTAAAATTAAATTTTCTAGCAATAAAGGATAGTGTATATGGTGGGATTCACCACTCGAATGGTCTCTTTATGCTGATAAGATCCTTAATTTCCAAGGTCATATTTTGGTCCCTATGATCATACACAAAGAGATGATGAGGGACTCACATACCTCAATATTATTTCTTCACACATTACTTTCAAATATGTAATATGATATTCATAGAAAATATTGGTGGACCGAGATGAAGAGATACTTAACAAGTTTTTTTATGTAGCACTCCACCTGCCATTAGGTGAAGTCTAAGCACCAACAGTCTGCTGGTCTTTTCTAGTCATTAAATATTCCTAATTGGAATTTGGATAGTGGGACTATGGATTTTTTTATGGAGTTTTCAAGGATTCCCTAAGGTAGTGATGTAGTTTAGGTCATTATGGATCGGTTTACTAGTATTTATCATTTTCATCTAATCTGAAAGAACTTATCTAATGATGAGAAGGGTAAGATATATGTATGAGTGATAATACATTTTCATGGGGTAATATGGAGTATCATTTTAGAATAATATTCTTTTTTTACATCATGATTCTATTGAGGGTTGTAGAAGGCATTGGAACCCAGGTGCATCATAGCACTACTTATAATCCTAAAATAGAAAGTTAGTCTAAGAATATCATCTAAATATTAGAGAATATATTGTGGGAATATATCTTAGATTTTGTGGTTTCATGGGGGAACCATTTAAAACTTACAGATTTTTTCTACAATAACAATTATCAATAATCTATTTAGATTTCTCCCTTTGAGTCTTTGTATTGTAGACTATGTTTATCGATGCTATTTTGGTCGAAGGCCATAGATCTAGTGGTTATTAGGCTGAGTCTCAAGTAGAATACTAAAGAGAATATTCAATATATCAGGAAGAAATTAGAGACTGATCAAAGAAGGAAGAGGTCACATGTCGACCAATGATGCAAACCTCTTAAGTTATATGTGTGAAGTCAAGTATTTTTATAGGTTTCAACTAGATTAGGATATCATTATATTCAAAGGGGTGGGAAATAAAACCCGGTTTTATGGGGTCATTTGAGATCATAGAGATGATCAGTATAGTATCATTTCAGTTGGTTATTCCTTAATGTTTTAGTGATATATATGATGTGTTTCATGTATTGAATCTTTGTAGATATCATCCCAACATTTATCATGTGATTGGTACTGATGATTTTGAGCTTTAAGTTTCCACATCATTCAAGGGTCATCTAGTTCATATTTTTGATTGGAGTGAGAAGACTATGCACATGAATATGGTTCCTATGGTATGAGTGTAGTGTCATCACATGTATATCTTGGAGGATAAATTGGAGTGAGATTCTGAAATGTGGGTGTAGTGGATAGATATTTTCACCGATGGGTATTGGGGATACTCAAGAGTGAAGCTCAGGGATGAGTAATTAGATAGTGGAGAGGTTATAACACTATGTATTATATTGATGTATGAACCTTATTATATTTTTTCCAAACCTCAAATGTTTTTTATTTTTTAAAATGTGTGAGGTTTTGGTGGGGAATATAGAAGTTGTTTCAGGAATTTGACCTTGGATTGGGATGAGAAATTGAAAAAGGTGGTTTAATTTGATGTAGAGGGAATGACATTCCATGATAGGTAGAGGTCACATAATATGTGTGCTTGCGTGAATTAATTTATTTTCCTAAGTTATTAGGAGTCAAATTGTGTCCTAGGGTGTTACAACATGGTGAGGATAGCATGTGATTAAATTGTTATGGATAGTTGAGAACCATGTCATGGTTAGGTTCTTCACAACATGGAAGATGATGTGTAAAAGTAAACTCCTCGAATGTAAAGGTAAATTTTGATGGGTGTGAGGATCATATTGCAGCAAAGGGAGTCACATCGTGATGACGAACCTTGTGTATTGAACCCCCTATGTTATGCATTTATCGTTTTTAGTAATATAGGTTGGTCACACCATGGAGGATGGTGCCACATCATAATGATAACTTTCATGTACAATTTTGAAAACCCTTATGTTTTTTTGGAAACCCTTGCGTAACGAATTTTCATTTTTCATGAGGGGTACAAGGATCGAACTGTGGAAAGGGAACCAAACCATGATGATTAATTTTAAATATTAATTTTGTAACACTTTTTTATTTCATTTTTGAAATTTTACTTAAGGAAATATGGTCACGCCATGTCTGATGGGTCCCACCATGAAGGATGTAAAGGGAGAACACCATGGTGAGGGTTTTGTGATATGGATCTAGTTTGGGTGGAACTTCACTCCATAAAGGAGGAGGGACACAACATGATATCCTAGAGAGAAATATCATTGGTTCTACCCAGGAGAGGTACACCATGCCCTAAGAATAGGAGGTCACACCATGAGGATGACCCTAAAGGGTTTTCACATCATAAATAACATGGTCACACCGTGATGAATTACCTAAGTATTTTTAAAATAAAATTAATTAATAAATGGTTTTAAAAGGTATAGGTTAATTAAGAGGTTTCCTCATTTCTTACAATAACACACTATCTCTCCCTTTGTTCTCTCTACACTTGTTCTCTTCTGAAGTGGTTTCTCTTTCATTATTCATTTTTTTTTGGTGTCTTCTGATCTAGGTGATAGATAGAGGTAATCTTATCACTCTTATTTGATTCTACCTCATTTTATATCATTTTTCCACATTCTTATGTTGGTTATATCCATTTATTCCCTATTTCAGGGTTTTAATTATATTATAAAATTTCTTCCATTTGAGATTGGTTCAACTATCAATATTCAATGAATAGGTTTTTATGAGCATAAATTTGGTGGTCCCTAAATTATCCCAAAAGTATAATCACATTTTATGTGTGTATGAAATACAGTCATGCTGGCCTAATGTGTGTTTGACCTAAAATATAATTAAATGGTATGAACATTAGTTTCATGTGGGAATCATGTCATTCAGGCCATGAAAAGTCCATTAATAAATTTAGAACCTAAAAATTTGGCCTCCAAGTGAGTCGTTCCTTAAACCAATTAAATTGGAATTGTGGGAGACAACTAGAGGGGTTCCCTAAGTAAAAAAATAACTAGTAAGTCGAACATAGATGTCATAGGATGATCCCTAGGATAATAACATATGGTAAAATAAATTTATAAGTGTGATATCACTAGATGAATATGGATGTGGAAGCATGGTTGGGAGAGTTCCAACCTCTTGAAATGAATATTAAGATGTTAATATAGGATGGTAGATTATGAACTGTTTTTGTATTACTTATATTAAATTGTGGAAGTTGTTGAGATATAATTTTTATTTGGGGTTACTTGATATAATTTTATATTTTAATTATGGGTTATATGATTATCCACCTAGAGATATTGATATGGTTATAGGGTGGGGCACTCTTCCCCTTGGGTGGTGATATATGAGGTGGTTTTAGAATGGGGCACTCTTCCTACATGGGTGGTTCTGTTGACATTGTTCTCGGGTTGTGTGTTCTTCCCCCATGTGTGGTGATTGTTGAGATTTTTTTGGGTTGGGGTGTTCTTCCCCCTTGGGTGGTGATATTTAAGATATTTTTGGGGTGGATTTTACTTTCCCCATGTGTGGTGATATCAGAGATGGTTTTGGGGTAGGTTTTATTCCCCCTAGTGGTGGTGTATCATGTTTTGGCATTTGAAACTATTAAAAGTAGGTATGGTCGAACTCAGGTGTCATTGAAGAACTCAAGGATCAATAGTGGTTTGTTTGTTTTCATGTCTAGTTATTTATTATGGAATATTATCATGCACCTTTTTTGACTGGATGTTTCAAAACACCGATAGTGATGGCCTATGGAATTATAGTTTTATCTTGTTCGGGCAGTCATGGGTACCCAATAAGACTTCACGGCTACGGGTAAGGATAATGATAAGGTCCCTATGTTTGATGTCTGGTCTGGTTAGCTTGGATAAAACATAGAGGATGGGATTGATCCAGGACTCAAAACCATTTTTGTGGTCTTTTCCTATATTTTTTACTTTTGATTATTTTGTAACTTGATGTAGACAATCCACCCATGAGGGATATTGATTGTTTCTATGTGCTAGTATGTCATGTACAGTCGCTCATATTTTTATAGCATGGTTTGATATATCTATTTATTGGAATTTAGTTGTTACGGTTTATTTTGATTTATTTGGATGATTGATATTGTTGTTAATTCCTCTTTTATTTATCATTACCTAATTCAAAAGATATAATAACCCCATAATATTATTAGAACCTTGCTACTTTTAGGATGCCTCTATCATACACAGAGGCATACTTGAGGTGTGTGGAGACCCATTCTGGTCATAGTGTAGGTGAACAAGGTTGAGGATGTTACATATGGAAAGACTTATAATTTGGATATAAAGTTTTTATATATAAATTATAAGGGTAATTTATAAAATGTATATAAAATAAAAAATATGGTAAAAATATAAAGGGTTTTATTTAAAAAATATGAATTGTTCATAATTAGTAATTTAAATTGTTCAAATTCATGGCTTTATTTTTTAAATTATTTAAACCATATCAAAAATATTCTTGATGATTGATATGATTAAGGTTTAAATAATATTAAATATGTGATATTTATATAATATAAATTGTTTACATAATAGAATTGGAATATAAAATTATTATATTTCATATAATATCATATTTTTTAATTAAAATACCATATAATGAATAATATGAAATATATTATATCATATATAAATATAAAGTGTTTATATTTATCACAATTATAGAATGTCCAAAATAATTATAAAGTGTTTATAGTTTCCATATTTTGTAATTGTTCGTAAATTGTTTACCTCATGTTTAAATTTATGAATTGTTAATTATTTATTTTAATCCACACTTTATTCATGAATATAAATTTTATATTATGAGTTATGATGCATACTTTAGTTTAAATTTGATAAAATTCTTCTATAAACTGTTATACATGCATCTAAGGATTTACATGTTAGTTATAATAATTGATTTAGTTTTCATCTACCTTGACTTCGGCTTTTATTAGGTTATGATCTTGAATTGAGGAATTTATTATAGTTTATATATATTAGGTGTTAGAATTATGATGGAATTAAGGTCTTTATTAAGTAAAGTATCTTTGGGTAGAGGAACTTTAAGTCAGATTGCTCACTATCCTAGAGTCTTATGCCTTATCTATAAAATTGGGGGTTGGATATCTATCACTCCAAGCTTACTCTTATGGGGATTGTTATTTTTGTATGATTCTAAGACTTTACATGAAATGTTTTCATGTAAATTATACATAAGATTCATTGGGATATATAAGAATATAATTGGATTTTAATTTCTATTAATACCTCAAGTTGTTATTTGTATAAAGGATTAAACATCAATATTGTTTGAAAATATTGATTTGGTGTAAGGAATAGGATTCCAAACTAAATCATTAAAAGTATGCATACATAAAGGGAATAATATGAGATAATATGGTGAGATAAAATCTACTTTAAAAATTATTAGTGTTAAATTCCTTTCAAAGTGAAACTTATCAAAACCTCGATCATTCAGTATGGATGAACCTAGTTGTTAGGTGTTCATGGATTATCTTGTGCAAGGTAAGTAAGTAATGAGATGAATCTAACTGTTAGGTTCCCAATTCTTGTCATATACATTGGGTTACACTTAGCTAGGAAACCATAATCATTAGGATATTAATCAAGTTGATATAATTCATTTATTAGGTTGGGTATAGATTCATCCATTAAACTATACAAGAGTCATTTATGATATGATTGACATGATTGACATGATTGTATGCCAGATATAGTCATGGATTATTTTCATGATTAACCATTGTAAGTCATGATGAAATATGGATCTTGTCCCACTAAAGGATATAATGATTTTAAAAGAGCTAATCATTTTAGTGGGAGCGCATTTAATAAAATTTTTCATTAAATGTTTATAAAACATGATATTATGTTGTAGATAAATGAAATTTTCATCATCAATCTTAACTTTGAGAACAACCCTAGTGAAAGAATAAACTTATTGTAAGAAATTTATTAAGTTATTATAATACTTAAGAATTATTCTTAAGAAGGGAAATTTATATGTGTTATAGTGATCCCTTCCTGAGTAACCAATTATTAAAGTAATTCAAAAAATAAATATAGATGTTTATGATAATCATTAAGTGATTCACTCAAAGTTTCATTAAGACTTGTTTTGAGTATGAAATCTATTCTTTTGTCATCACTTTAAATTTTTTGTCAACGTGAATGAGTTAAAATACCTTATTTTATTAAATTATTGAGGGTAGATAAATTAGGGAATGTGATGTCTTAGTTATAGTGTTGTATCGAAAGTACAAGTGGGTAAAAGTTCAAACTGAAAGAATAAAAGTTAGTTGTAAAGTCCAAGAATATTTCTTCAATTTCATCCAGTCAAGTTCATTGAAACTTAAAGGTGATATCATTAAGGAAGGAAAATGTTTCCATGAGATGAAAATTATTTGGTTAACTAGAAGGGGTTTGAGAAACTCTGTGGAATGTCCATGTAAGGTATCGGTGATATAGAAATCAATTCTTCAGTTTTAAAGGTTATATGATATCGACTGTATTTTTTACAAGTGTTTTAAAAATACATGAATTCAAAAACAATGGGAAAATTAATAAAGATTATAGTTTGAATTAAAGTGATAAATAAAAGAGTAACTACATCAAATATTTAAATGTAAAGTAATATATCAATATTGAATGCATAAAAGTAAATAATGTGTATATTTATCTCATTTATCTTATATGAAAAGATATTTTTTTTACTAACAAATAGTAATAAACAATATGAGATTAATACACATGGATTATGATTCATCTAATTCTATAAAATGTTTGGATAATTAGAAAATGATTAAAATGTTTTATCTAGGATAAAAGAGTTTAACCAAGATATTTGTTAAATATATGAGGGATATGATCCCACCACTCTTCAGTTACATATTTTAAAGAATAATATTCTTAATAAAATTTACTAAAATACATGGAATATCATATATGATATGGAAACAATGGTTTGTTAAATATTCTCACTCAAGGAAAAAAGTGTTATTTCTCAACACAAAGCAGTTTGTGTGTCTTAATATGACATTATGAATAAAATATAGTTTTTAAGAAGGTAGTGGGAGTATTTTTGGATTATATAAGTTCAAAGTTAACAAATAAAGGATTTTATCACTAAAATTATAAAGTGGGTATCATATTCAAGGAAATTTTTTTGAAGGAATGAGTTCTAAGGATGATGATGATGAAAAACTTCAAAAAGAGTTATAAATAGCCAAAAAATATTAATATCATAACATTATATGTTTTAAAGTAAATGGGTTTGAATATATATTCATGGATCTGAACATTAGTAATATGATTCCTAAGTCTCACCATTATTCAAACCAGTTTACTTCGTTGATATTGCTCACAAAGAGTTTACTGGAAGGGTTTTAACAGGTGGTCACATGGTGATGCAATTTGAATTACATAGAGATGTAATGTGTAACACTTATATATTTTATGATATATTTATCTTTCAATATTTTTTATGTCCTTGATATCTTTATTTTCATGCAACATCGAGTTTAAATGAACTGTGATATACTGTTGAAATGTTATTATTAAATGATTCAATTATCATATAGTCCTTGGATTGAAGGATATGAATAGGACCAGCTAAATTATGAAAAAATAATATTTAAACATTTATAAAAATTAATTCATTAGTTCTCAATTGGTTATAAATGAAAATAAAATCATTTTAAAATAAAAAAATTATATTTTTCTAAAAAACTTTTTTGATGCGTGTAATGTGTTTTTATATTAATAAATTAAATTAATCATTTTTGATGAATTATTTTAATGATGATTGTATAAAATATATTCAATAAAATATATAACATCCATTTAATGGTTATTACAAGGCAAGGAATAAGAATAAATTAATTTTTATACATAAAAATGAAAAATTCTAAAAACGGTTTTCATTGTGTTTTGTGTGCTTATTTTAAAATGAATTTTTTCCACTTATAGAAATTTATTTCGATAAAATGGTTTCCATATTTGTAATTAGAATGATCAAATTTGTTAACGAGACCACTTTCATTTTTTGTCATTATGAATAGTAACTAAGGTAAAAATTCATGATGTAAGCCGAAAATTCCCATATTATTTTATGTTATTATTTGAAAATACCTCTACTTTTAATTTAAATTCCAGGTAAAACAATGGTTTTTGGGACTTAATAATCTATACTTAAATGTTAAAATGTATTAATTAAAGAACTTTATTGATAATATTTATTATTGTAATTAATATGAAAAACCATACATTTGAAATTAAATAAATATTTTGGACATTGATTAAATTAAAATGGAAGGAATTTTATACTTTTCATTCTATCTAAAAATGTTATTTTAATTATTTTATCATTTTTTATATTTGGTAAATATGATACATTTAAATAAAATTATTTAAATCTTGTAGATTGAGAAAAAAAGGTCAAAGTCCTCACACGGTTAGGTGACTGACCATACACAGCTAACCATACAATGTGGAGTTTTTTTTAATAAGTTTTTTAAAAAATATTTTTTAAAAAAAATGGTTAGGTTGAAATTATTTTTAAAAATATGCCCCAAAGGTGGTATCGGCGTTTCCACCTTTGGGCATCGAGTGAAAGGTGGCATCGGCGATGCCGCCTTTCCACTAAAACCAAAAAATAATAATTTTTTATTTGTTTTTTTGTTTTTTTTGTTTATATATATATAAATAAAACAAAACAAAAATAAAATAAATAAATTTTTCAATAGAATTTATCTGCAATTTAATATCCAATAGTACTACCATTACAGCAGTCTGGATTCTAAAAGAATCTCTCAACCAGGGCTCCCTTTTATAAGAGGGATTACCCTGGAAATCATTCTCCATTTCTGATTTGGGATTCTGGTTCTCCTTTTCCTACACAAAACATTCTGCATTTCTGATGTAGAATTATGTTTCAAGTATGTGGCTTTGAAAGACTATAAAATATAAACTATAAATCCAATATAAATGAAACTTAAAACATAGATTAAACAAATAATAAATAGTTGAAAACAAAAAAAAAGTTCATAAAAAATGTTGATGGAAAATAATTTATAAGGTTTCAAAGATACCTACTTGAAACTTAAAAATGTTTCAAGTACGTGACTTTGAAAGCCTATAAAAAATAAATTATAAGACCAACATAAGTGAAACTTAAAACATGGATTAAACATATAACAAATAGTTTAAAATAAAAAAAATATTAAAAAATGTTGATGGAAAATAATTTATAAGTTTTCAAAGACATCTACTTGAAACTTAAAAATGTTTCAAATACGTGAATTTGAAAGTCTATAAAAAATAAACTATAAGACCAACATAAATGAAACTTAAAACATGGATTAAACATATAACAAATAGTTGAAAATAAAAATAATTTCGTAAAAAATATTGATGAAAAATAATTTATAAGCTTTCAAAGATGCCTACTTGAAACTTAAAAATGTTTCAAGTATGTGACTTTGAAAGCCTATAAAATATAAACTATAAGACCAATATAAATAAAACATAAAACATGGATTAAATATATAATAAAATATTTAATTAGTTAATTGGTAATTATTAATAATTAATTAGTTAATAATTAATTAGTTAATTAGTAATATAATTAGTAAGTATATAATAGTTAATTAGTTAATTAGTAATATAATTATAAATTATATTTATCCATTATAATTAATAATTATTAATTAATAAAAATTATTATATAATAATTAATTAGTTAATTGGTTTTATAATTATTAATTATATAATATTTAATTAGTTAAATAATAATATAATTATAAATTATAATTATTCATTACAATTATTAATTAGTGATTATTAAAAATTATTATCTAATAATTAATAAGTTAATTAGTAATATAATTACTCTTTATAATTATTCATTATAAATATTCATTATAATTACTCATTATAATTATTAATTATTAATTAGTTAATTAGTAATATAATTATTAATTATATAATAATTAGTTGGTTAATTAGTAACTATTAATAATTAATTATTTAATTAGTAAAATAATTATTGATTATTTAATAATTAATTAGTTGCTTAGTAGTATAATTTTTAATTATATAATAATTAATTAGTTAATTAGTAATATAATTAGTTAATTAATAATACAATTATTAATTATATAATAGTTAATTAGTTAATTTTTTGAGAAAGATAGATCTGAGACCCTTTTTATAATTAGTTAATTAGTAATATAATTATAAATTATATTTATTCATTAAAATTATTAATTAGTGTTTATTAAATATTATTATATAATATTGATTATTTAATTAGTAATATAATTATTAATTATATAATAGTTAATTAGTTAATTACTAATATAATTATAATTTATAATTTTTCAATATAATTATTAAATATTAATTATTAAAAATTATTATATAATAATTAATTAGTTAATTAGTAATATAATTATTCATTGTAATTATTCATTATAATTAGTAATTATTAATTAGTAATTAATAGGTATTAATTATTAATTAGTTAATTAGTAATATAATTATTTATTATATAAAAAATAGTTAGTTAATTAGTAATAATTAATAATTAATTATAATATAATAATTAATTAATAATTCTAATTAATAATTATATTGCTAATTAACTCATTAATTATTATATAATTAATAATTATAATTATAATTAATAATAATATTACTAATTAATTAATTAATTATTATAATTAAAAAATATATTACTAATTAACTAATTAATTATTATATAATTAATAATTATATTACTAATTAACTAATTAATTATTATATAATTAATCATTAATAATCAATAATGAGTAATTATAATTAATAATTATATTACTAATTCATTATTATATAATTAATAATGATATTAATAATTAAAAAATTAATTATATAATTAATAATTAATAGTTGTATTGTTGGTTAACTAATTAATTATTATATAATTAATAATTATATAATTAATAATTATATTAATAATTAATTATTATATAATTAATAATGATATTACTAATTAACTAATTACTTTTGTAATTAATAATTAATAATTATATTACTAATTAAATAATTAATTATTATATAATTAGCAATTATATAATTAATAATTATATTACTAATTAACTAATTAATTACTAACTATTTATTATATGTTTAATTTGTGTTTTAAGTTTCATTTATATTTGCCCTATAGTTTATATTTTAGAGTCTTTCAAAGCCACATACTTAAAACATTTTTAAGTTTCAAGTAAGTGGTTTTGAAAGCTTATAAATTATATTTCATCAACAATTTTTAAGAAATTATTTTTATTTTCAACTATTTATTATATGTTTAATCTATGTTTTGGGTTTCATTTATATTGGTCTTATAGTTTATATTTTATAGGCTTTCAAAGTCACATACTTGAAACATTTTTAAGTTTCAAGTCGGCGTCTTTGAAAGCTTATAAATTATTTTTCATCAACATTTTTTTCAAAATTATTTTTATTTACAACTATTTGTTATAGGTTTAATCCATGTTTTAAGTTTAATTTATGTTGGTCTTGTAGTTTATATTATATAGACTTTCAAAGTCACATACTTGAAATATTTTTAAGTTTTAAGTAGGTGTCTTTGAAAACTTATAAATTATTTTCCATCAATATTTTTTACGAAATTATTTTTATTTTCAACTATTTGTTATATGTTTAATCCATGTTTAAAGTTTTATTTATGTTGGTCTTATAGTGTATATTTTATAGTATTTCAAAACCACATACTTGAAACAGTTCTAAATCCCACATGGGAAATGCAGAATGTTCTGTGCAGGAAAGGGAGAACCAAAATCCCACATCAGAAATGAAAAATGATTTTCAGGACAAGCTCTCTTATAAAAGAGAGTCCTGGATGAGAGCTCCTGTCAGAATCTAGGCTGTTGTAATGGTAGTACTGCTGGATATTAAATAGCAGATAAATTATGATAAAAATTTTATTTTTGTTTTGTTTTGTTTATATATATATATATAAAGAAAACAAAACAAAAATAAAAAATAATAATTTTTTTGGGTTTTAGTTGAAAGGGGGCATTGCTGATGCTACCTTTGGGGCATATTTTTAAAAATATTTTTAACCTAACCATTTTTAAAAAAATATATTTTTAAAAAAACATATTAAAAAAAATATGCACCATGTGCGCTGCATGCCACAATCCATTCTCGTGGTTAGTCACCTGACCATGAGACAAATTCTCACTTCCCAGTATAATAAGACACCATGCTCACCCACCTGACTATGGCATTCAACCTACTGCAACATCATCACCTTGTTGCACCTTCAACCTCATCCGACCATGATCCCAATCCACGGTCACCCTGTTTGCTGCACATCCACCCACATGATCACCTCTTCCAGCACCATACCGTAGATCTCACCCATGAAAATCTAAAAATAAAAAACCGAACCACAACCAAAGAACCATGAAACCATACACCAAAATCTGAAATCAACCAACATAGATGAATTAAACCCCAGACCTAAAAATATCAAATCTCACTATTGAATAATTTGATTCATCACTCACCATAATCCATCATTTGTACCACCAGAGATTAAAGTGTGAGGTCATTAGTCCAGATCTGTGAAATCATCGTCAAACACTGCCCTCACTGCCAGACCAACACCTAAGCTTATTCACCATAGAAGCTCACAAAATACCACCTCATACCGAGCCGCACTATATCTTCCATCAAAATCAACACACACGGACATGAGCAAGATGGATCATCTCATGTTGAAGTCACCCGATTTGCTTAACTAAACTCCACCATCACTGAAAGTCTCCACCACCTTGAACCAGATCTCCCCTCTTCCATGATCTCTCCCTAGAAGACCGTGTGATACCCCCCACTCTTCTCTCTATCCAACCCTAAAAACCAAAAGAGGAAAAAAACATAAAAACTTAAAATATAATAATTATTTTTATTTATATATATATAATGTGTATATATAATAATAATTATGTATATATATAATAAACAATAAGTATACATATATAATAATAATAATAATAACTATATGAATATACAATGTAATGTATATTTATTGTATATCTACATATTAATACTAATTAATTTTTTTATATTAATGTCTAAACTATTAGGCCTATCATTGAATTCAATACTCCATCCAATCCCAAGAACATTTTTCAACACATACATCTACCACTGCAAAGCATTGGAACAAATTTGAATGTGTGTGGGGGACTAAGATTCTCCTAACATAATCAATATTAACCATCAGAGATGGACACATGGAATCCATCACATAATATTTTCTTAGCACTGACTATAAATAAGGATGTTTTTGTCTCACCTACTCTATAAATTTCTCTCATCCTCGTACATTTTAAATATTCGGACTCTGCCGATTATATTTGGCCTTCACCAATTAGGTTTTTTTTATTCTTTAATTTATTTCTTTTCAATCTAATGTTTATTTTTTTCTTTTTGAAATCAAACTATGTTGTTATTTTCCCCTTCTATTTCCTTATGTTTCTCACCCCAGTGATGTCCTAGTGACTCTGATATTCATAATCATGGAGAGTCATCCCATTGCGGGTGGTCCAAAGGGGAATCAGAGTGATGATAATGAATTTTTGTGTTTAATTATAAAACTATCTTCTCTCTAATTCTAGTGTGACGGTGTAATGAGAATGTGAAGGAGGAGTTTTTCACTCTATAATCTATTAACACCATCACACTCTTACTATTGTAACACTTTAAAGTCTCCCTCCATTTCATATCAGAATTCATACCAGTGGAGTTGTGTGGTTTGATTGGAAGAATGGTATGCGATTGTTTTCAAGTGTGTGAGTGAGTCCATTCACTCGATTGAGGAATAATACTTACCAATACACCCAATAGAATATATAAAATAAATGGTCTGTTTGATAATGACTTGAGAATACTGGTGATTTTATAACAAATAAATCAATTAAGTTTTAATATGTGAATGATATTGAACCTCTTCATTGAATTAGATGATGTATAATAAAAGTAAATGATAATAGATCTCACTGGAATTCATCCTTTGGTTCATTATCATTTCTTACATACATTCTATTGGGAATTTTCATTTTCCTTCCCTTTTCTGTTTCCATTTAATCAAAAACCAAACAAACAATTTATCTCTAATTACTTTCAAAATTATATAAAAAAAATACATATGTGTTAGGATAGTGGGACTCCCCAACCCTTTCTCCTTGATAGATGGCCCTGGTCAACCACTAGGATTCATTGGGAGTAGAAATTATATTTGATTTTGACCTATGACAATTGGGTGCCTTTTCTATGGAGGAAGGGTGATTTTTCACTATTCTTCTATACTCTGTAATTAGTTTTCTTATTTAAATAAAAAACATAAAAAAATGGATCATCACTAAATTTATAGCATAATATAATAACTCCTTGCTTTACTAAATCAAAAAAATAGGAGTGTTATTATTGAACACTTTGATGGAGTAATGAACCACTCAGAACAAACATTGTTGAATTTTTATACAATTATTACTAAAAGGAGGGTAACTGAGGATCACAACCAAAAACTGAAAACACTTTGAGAATCCATACTTTACACATCCATATGCATTGTTTAATTTGAGTGGGATATAGTCATATTAGAATTATTTTTTCCAAACTTCATTTTGTACTAGGGAGTAGTATAGCGGTAGTGTGGGGTCAATCCCATGAGTATTTTTACATTGGTTGACATGAACTAAGAATTATAACCCTTTTTTAGGAGTCGTCACAAGGATATTTAGATTGGGAAATGACTAAATCTAAGGCTTGGTGGACTAATATTAGAGATAAATAAGGGATTGGGATAAATTTAGGGGGTTAGGAAAAATGATGATATTTAATTCTAACTTGGTATAGTCATAAGGTCTAGGCTACAAAGCAAGCAAAGATCACTAGTTGGATATGGTTAATCCAACTAGATCCTCCAAGAGATATTTATTCCTTGGTCTGTAGATAGCTACAACTAGTATTCATTATACCTAGATTCTAAGGAAGAAATTTTCATAGGCTATTGGTCATAACCTATTTTACTCCACTCGGGTTAGGGCCGTCCATTCAAGATTTCCATGTTCAAGGTTGCATAAAAAAATTGGATTGAAAATTTTGGTTTAACCTAATTATTATTCCTTAGGGTTACCAAGTTAATAATTAAAGATTAATTAGATTCAAATGCCCCTACTCTTGATCCCTACCCTAAGCAGTTTAGAAACTCATAGTGAAATCGATTACAAATAGATAAATAATTGAAAACATTGTTAATATGCAAATATATATTGATATTAAATGATTAAAAAACATGTAAGTATTAAGATTAACTAGTTTACGAATATGCAGTGGAGAATAAAAAATATTATCTTTGAAATAATCACAATTCCAATCAAATACTTACTTGAAATAAAAACAAGAACAAGCACAACATGAATTCAATGTAGATTGACGATCGAGAAGAAGAACCCACATAGCACGGTGTTAGCGATGTAGAAATAATGAAGAACTCTTATCCAATCAATCCATGGTACTTCAATAAACATAAAACAATGAAAATACTTGGCATAAAATGAGTTTTAGGGATAATTTTAGAAGAAAATTGAGAGAGAATATGAGATAAAACAAGAGAAAAATCATAAGTCCATCCACTCTATGTCCGCGATGTGCCTGTTGTAGGTAAATAGTTGGGATTTTACATTATGTGTAATGAATATTCATGTCGTGTAATTTTGAACCAAGGTTTTCATATCAAATTTTTAATATATGTGAATCACACACTAATCTCTCCTGAAATATTCAAATTTTGAAATTTGAATCTTTTCAGGATGTGTATCTGGGCTTCACAACATGTACCTTCCTTTTGTTTGATCTTTAGATCAGGAATTTATTTTTAGAGTTATATGACATGTATTAGGGAATCATGAAATGTAATTGCATTATGGCTTGTAACTCTTTCACAAATTGCTTCATGACTTGTCCTTATGCTGTGAAATTTTACTACACGTCATGTAATAGAGTTTCACGATGTGTAATGGGAATTTTTGGTCAGTTTTTCCAGTTTTCCTTTGAAACCATAAAAACACATTTCCTAAAATAAACAAAACATACCTAGTTCATTATTGAGTAAAATAATGTATAATCCTTATTATAATGACAAAAAAATGTGCATATAATTTTATCTTTTCAAATTCCCCTATACTGGAACAATTGTTTGTCCTTAAGAAAAAATATCTCAATAGGGATTCCAAAAGGTAAGAAAATTTTAAAATAGGAAACATTCATTATATCCAAGAAAATAAAACTAAGTGTAAGTAGAAAGAGTCAGTCTTTAGAATCATTCATGCATAGAAAATTAGTCATGCTTCATAGTTCGGTTCTTTAAACAAATTTTTAATCTTTTAATTACAATTTTTTTAATAGTTACTTTGATTATATACTCATTTGTGATTTACCTTGCAATGAATTTTCTCTCATCACTTAGGGTGAAATGAAATTATAGTTATTCTCATACCCTAAGTACATTCTCCTAACCATAGTCTTGAATTGGTTCTATCATATCCACTTTGTAAAGATAAATACAAATTCAATCATGAGGGCTTTAGTAAAATGGTTCAAATGAATCTAAGGTTTTTGGTAGGTGGGTAAGTAGTGAAAAACAAGCTCAAAAAGGTGGTTAATCTATAAATTATAATGTCATGAAAAGTTTAATGAAATTAATCCTCCATATCTAATTAATTCCATTCTCTTATCAGCTCAAGTTGGATCCATGAATATATTAAATGGGTGAAAAAGGTATCATGTTCCTTTATTTTTCTTTTTCTTTTTCTTTTTCTTTTTATTTTTTTATTTTTACTTTTTGAAATTCATGTCTAGGCCAAATCTTGCATCTATCCCCTAACCACTTATGATCCTTTAGGGGATTCATTGGTCTTGAAATGGTGATTTTTGAATTTTCTAATACACAACCCAATCATCTTTTTCTTTTTCTTTTTCTTTTTAAAAATAATGGGATAGATGTGAAATACCAAAAATTCTGCATGGATCATAGTCAAAAAATTTGGTGAGCACCTCAATACATCTCCTCAGTAAAATCATCCTATTTTTGCTTGCTTAAAAAATTCCCCCACACTTGTTTAAATTAAAATAATGCATTATACTTAGAGCGGGGTAGGAAGGGATAATCGTCTTAAAATAGATACAACATATAAAGGTCATTTATGGAAATTAAGGGCTTAATGAAGGAAATATGAAAGGTTTTTATCATAAAAAATAGCTCAAAAATATTGTCTCAATCATATTAAAATTTTATTTTTTCATTCATAGTCTCAAAAAGATCTCAATGCAAGTTCTGATAGGTTTACATGTCCCAGGTTTCACTCAAGAAATATGCTCGAAAAATAATATGTAATTTTAGTCTATAATCCTCTCATTAATGGATGTAAATAAAAGAACTACCAATCACTAAGTGTATAAAATCAATTAATAATTCAATTAAAAGTAATTTCAAAAATTTTGAATTTGAATTAAATTACTAAACTCGGAAATTATTCTAAAAAACTAGATAGAAACAAAACATGGAATTCCAATAGTTTCCATCTTAACTTTTCCTTTTATTTGAGTGGGTATAATGAGATTAAAATTTAAATCATGCTTTAAAATGAATAATGTCTCCTAGAAAAATGAAAAAAATAAAAAATTCAAGTTTATAGAAATTGAAACTCAAAAAATAGTCCCCTATACATAGAATGTGAGAGTATACACACTGTCCGTAGAAATAATATGGGAGGTTTATGACAAATAAAGTTTAGATTTTTCAAATGGAAATTTAAAAATGAAATACTAATGAATCGATATATCCCTATAATTAGTGAAATTCCATGGGTAAATTTTAGTGGTCTTGAATTTTTAATTTGGTATTCCTATAAAATTGTTAAAAATACAAATCTTTCACTAGATAAAACATCAATCCACGAGATTAAAACATTTTCTAAGTTGTAAAATATGTAGATTCACATAGTGTATAGCAATTGAATACTTTTGATATAAATGTAGGTTTGTGTGTACAATAAGGTTCAAAGTGACTCATGATGAAAAATAGAAAAACATAAAATGGCAACTATAACAAATACATAACTACAAGTAAGAAAAACTGATGAAATATGGGTTGCTTCCCATAAAGCACTAATAATGATGTCGCCATCCAAACTGAGGGACCAAAGTATCATTCAGTGGCATCAATAGGCTCATCTCTCCTATGCATTTTGTAAATATTGGTGGTAGTTTCCTCTAGATATTAGGGTCATTTATAAGGATTTATTACTTTAGGAGTATACCTAGAATGGATATGGTGTGGAAAAAAAGGTATTTGCATTTGTAGGGGTGGTTACTAATCATGAATCTCAAGTACTAGATCCTGAAGCTGGTGATCAACCTCATCCAAGTGCTGAGTCACTCGTTGAATAAGGATAGATGGTTTCATAGGCCCATAAATAACCATAGATAAAATAAAGGATCTAGACATGGCTATTATAAAACTGTAATGATTTGAAAAAATAAGATAATTAAATAGAGAAATATCATCATACCATATATATATATATATAAATCGTAATGATACAATCATGAAAAATAATACATGTAGTAGGAAAGTGATTATCATCCTATTATCATACAAAAATCGGGGGAGGGAACTGGGGTATACTACAAAAAATCAATCTCAGTAATGACATCATCTGTAGTCCACTCCCAAATAAAGTCTGGATGTAACTGCCCCACCTGGTCAATGGTTGTGATGGTGTAAGGGGATGGGTGGTCAGCTATTGATTATGGTGTTGTGGTTCTTACATCTATTTTATTGGTGGGTGGTGGAGAGGTACTAATCTGAAGTGTGTTCATGGTTTTAGTAGCTGTATTGATGAAAGGTACCTAGGTGGATGGGGTGTCTACTGGTTGTTTTCCCCTCCAAGTCTACTTTTCTAGATATTTCTACTGGGAAACAGGGTCTGTCAGCTATGATGGTAAATCTTCTGGGGTGTTGGATGGGGCATTAGGGGTATATTATGAGGGGCTGGCATGGTCTGGTGGTTGTGAAGAAGGGGTAGTGAAATGTGAGAACTCAGTGAAAGGAATATGGAAGTTCTAGGAGATCTAGTGTAGGTTCTCTAGGATATAGAGGTTCATGGCCTCGATATCTTCTATATAGGATGGGGTGGGTGGATAAGTAGGGCATGTGGTGGTGGATGTAGGAAAATGGATAGGGTTAGGGGGATAATGGAAGGTGTGGACCCTAGGGTGGAGGTGGGGCTGTAGGTGTTTCAAGGCCTACATCATGATTTTCGAGCACCTCGTCAGTAGCCTAAACTACTCTTGGTTCCCAATGATAGAGGTCTCCATCCTTGGTAAGTAGATACATCTTGTGTAGAAAAAGTATATCAATGGGTTCCATCAGCCCAAGGTAAATGAGTAGCAGGGCAGTGTCAAAAACACTAAGATGATGGATTAGATGTGTGGTGAAAGATCCTACCATCAGTGTGCCTCACATCCTCTAAGTATGGGCTCTATAATAAAATGTGAACTAAGAAGAAATGTTGATGGTAGGTCTTCCCATGGATTCTATGAGTATAATGAAATCCATCTGACTAACATTATTGTGAGACTCATCTAGGGTGAACTAGAAATGTGGTAGGGATCTACTTAGGATATAGAGTGTTGGTCCTCAGAGGTGGGTGGATTTGGTGATCCGGTGATTATGCTCTGTGTGAGCATCCTGAGAAATCATCCTCCATAGCCTCTTTGAGTATGACTTTGATAGGAAAGTTGTAGGGTATGAAATACCTCAGATGTGGATAAATAATTAGTATAAATATTGATGCCTATGTCAAATTCGAGGAAGGAAATATCATGGGTTCATATACAAAGTCTGAAGTAGAGGATATCAACTACAACCTAAAATGTGGAGATAAATTCTAGAAACAACTCCTGTTATGTCTCCTCACATACCTCAATTATAGATAAAATTTGAAGGCGCTTGAGGAGATAGAGGACCTCTTGGCTAATATGCAGGTGAGTGAGGACCGCCATATCAATGGTTTAATTGGTCCTTATTGGCTTCAACAGAAAACGGTTGAGTTCCACTTGGTGTTTTGGGTCTAAAAAGTGGAGGATAGGGTGAATATGAGGGTGTTCATCATCATACAACTCATTAGATCTTGACTAGTTCTCTTACAGTATAGAGGGTTTTTATGGGGCTGTAGTGTAAGTAGAGGAAGTATATGCAGGGGTGCGGGAGGTGCTTCACATTTTAGGCGCTTCATTAGAGGTGGAGCATCCTACTTAGGCACAAGATCTATAGGTGGAGTCTTCACAGTCTTTGTGTGTTCCATTTCAATTATAGTTTTGGATGTGGAGAGGTATATAAAGAGTGGAATTAGGGAGTAGAGTCTTGAGTGGAGGTAGGAAGGGAGACAGGGGAGGAGGGGGAGGGGGTTGAGTGGTGGGGTGGTTCAGCTATCGATTGGGAGGGGGGTCATGAACCCTAGGTTCATGGCCTATTTTTAAAAAAATTATCATGGAAAAAATACATATAATTAGGTTTCACATCATGTATTTGGAAATTTTATGAAATATTATGCCGTAAAGATACACGTCAGGATTTATGTTTACATGATGTGTAATTTTTTATTTTTTCTCACATTTATACCTGACCCTATTCCTTTACTCCTAGAATTAAATAAGTAATTATAAATCTTATTATAACCTATTTTATCCTAGGGTGGTCTATCCTAGTTTTCCTCATAGTTATCACTTTTTTAACATCGAGAGTCGGATGCTTTAATCCTCAAATGAATTGTAAAATGATGACGTGCCCTTCTCAGAAGGGTTCTTGAAAGATTTTTAACCATTGAACATTGAATTTAAATGGGGGTATGCCTTATTTTTTAATATAAATCATCCCATAAGGAAATATGCAAATGACAACAAATATTCCTGACCACCTGGATTTCATCTTCCCAGGGAACAATTTCATATGCAGGTTGAATAACAAAACTTTATTCCTTCGGACAAAATTATTTCTTGAATTGTGTTGATCATTCCATTTTTTGGTTTTTTCTTTATAGGTATTGGAATTTTCATAAGCATCATGTCTTATTTCTTCTAATTCTTCCAATTATAGCATCTTGTCTTCTAAAGATTTTTGACAATCTATATTGAGATTTTTAATTTCCTAATATGAGCGATGCTCTAGTTCAATTGTAAAATGACAAGGATATTCATATATCAATTAGAAGTGTGTAGTTCCAATGGGTGTTTTCTATGTAGTAAGGTATGCCCAAATTGCATCATCTAATTTCATACTATAATCTCTCCTAATTGTGTTCACAGTTTTTTATAGGATTTGTTTGATTTCCCTATTTGAAAAATTAACTTTCTAGCTTTTTTGATGGTGGTAGGGAGTTCCTATGTTGTACCGAATGTCTTATTTTGTAAGTAATCCTTTGACAGAATTATTAGTTAAATTTTTTCCTCAATCATTAATTATTATTCTAGGAAATATGAATCATGAAAACACATTCTTTTTCAAGAAATTTATGACCACCTTTATGGTGTCATGACCTATAGCTTCATCTTATATCCATTTGTAAACATAGTCAATGTGAAGAAGGATATAGGACTTTCCATGTGAACTGGGAAATGGTCCCATGAAATTTATCACCCATACATCAAATATTTTTACTTCCATGATTGATTTTTGGGGAATTTTTTTCTTTTTTCCAATGGTTCTAGTCTTTTGGCATTGCTCACAACTTTGAAAAAAATGTCATTCATCTTAGTAGAGTGTTGTCCAGAAAAGTACACTTTGCATAATTTTCACTAAGGTTCATTTTGGTCCATGATTTCCTCTATTTGGTGACACATGAAACAATTCTAAAACATTTTTTATTTCATCCTCTGGAATACGGTGATGTAACAAACCATCAACACTTTGTTTGAAAAGGAGTGGTTTATCCCAATAATATTGTGAATCTTGAGAGCAGAAAATCTTCTCCTTTTCTAGTATGATAGGTCTAGGTAAATATATCTCGTGGTGATATAATTTTCAATATTAGAATACCATGGTTGTGCCTTTTTATTTAGGCTGAAAATCATTCCATTAGAAAATTATAATTTAATTTTGAGATGGTCATTATCTTTTATAAGTGGTAGTGGAAGTTAGGATAGATGATCTGTGTAAAAAAAAATCTATACCCTTGGTATATTTGATGACAATGTTAAATTCTTGAAGCAAAAGTATCCATCTTATTATTCTTGTCTTTTCATTGTTTTTTTTCATCAAATATTTTAGGGTAGCATGATCAGTGTTCAGAATAACTTTTGATAAAACTATATAGGAGAGTAATTTGTCAAAATAAAAGATTACTACTAAGAGATACTTCTATGTAGTTATATAGTTCACTTGAGATTCATTCAGTGTGTAACTATAATAGTATATGGGTAAGAATATGTGATCAACTCTCTATCCTGAAATAGTGAAGTCGCTTGAGTCTTACATCAATTCAAATTATTTTCCCCAATATGGTGAAATTATCATAAGATAAGCTTCTAGGCTTTGATTTGAAGTGTTGAATGCCTGCTGACATCCTTTAGTGAATTCAAATGTAGTATCCTTTGATAACAGGTGTGTCATAGGGTGGTCAATTTTCACAAAAATATTTTAGAAATTTCTGATAGAATGTGGCACGGCCTATAAATATCCTTATGCCTTTAACTATTGTGGGATCCGGTAAATCTTTGATCACTTTAATCTTAGAGGGATCAACTTCCATTACATCCTTGGAAATTTTGTGTCCAAGGAATATGCCTCTTTGAACCATAAAGTGACCTTTTTTCAATTTAAAACTAGGCGCTTTTATTCACAACACTACAGCACTAATTCAAGATTTCTTAGGTATAACTCAAAAGATATTCTATATAATGAAAAATAATCCATGAAAATTTCTGATAATTCTTCCTCCATATCATATAATATATGTTTCATGCACCTTTGAAAATTATCTGGTGCATTTCACATACTGAACAACATGCGCCTATAGGAAAACGTACCAATAGACATGTGAATGTTGTTTTAGAGTAATCATTCAGGTTTACTGAAATCTGATTATATCCTGAATATTTATCCAAGAAATAGTATAATTCATGACCTGTGAGTCTATTTGAAATTTTATCCATGAAAGTTATAAGGAAATTATCTTTCTAGGTTTCCACATTTATATTTATGTAGTCCATGCATACTCTCCTTCTAGTGTTGGTGCGAGTTGAGATCAATTCATCTTCATCATTATTTTCCACTTTTAGTCCACCTTTATTGGGAACTACCTATAGTGGGATCACCCACTCACTATCAGAGATTAAAAATATTATTCTAGTATCTAGATGTTTGAATACTTCTTTTTTGACTACTTCCTTCATTGGTGGTGTGAGTCACCTATGTGGTTGATGTTTAGGTTTTTAACCTTCTTATAGTAGAATTTTATGGGTTCCTAAAGTAGTATTAATCATCTTGATATCATTCACTCCCCATGAAATTGAAACTTTATGTCTTTTCAATACTTTGATCAATTTTTCTTCTTGTGATTGAGATATTTCAAAGTTAATAATAACTGGTAGTGAAGTATCAGTTTCTATAAAGGAATACTTGAGTGTATTAGGGAGGGGTTTTAGTTCTAGTTTCGGTGGTTGAATGAATAAGTGTATTAAAGGAGGGATGTTTTCACTTGTAAGTGGTTTTATGTAGTTTACTTCCTCAAGGTTATATTCCTCATCCTCATCAGGGATCATTTCACCATTCTCTTCTTTAATGTTTATATATCCACCTCTTTCACCTGTGAGAAAGATAGCTTGGCGGTCAAAAGAATCATCTATTTATTGTGATACCTTTGCTAGTTTGAACACAACTTGTTCATATCCTACTTGGAATATGGTTCTTCCTTGATTTACATCGATCAATTCCTTCCTAGTGGCTAGGAATGGTTGGCCTAAGATGATTAGAACGTCTCCTTCCTCTTCCATGTCTAGAATGAGGGAGTATGCTAGAAAAATGAATGTGCTAACTTTGACTAAGACATATTCAATAATTCCTCAGGGATACTTTACTGAGTGTTCATCTAATTGAAGTGATACTCTAGTGGGTTTGAGTTCTTTGAGTCCCTGCTTGAGGAATACACTCATAGGTATTAGGTTGATGTTGACTCCTAAGTTGCAAAAGTCTCTTCCGAAGTTGAATTCTCCTATTGTGCATGAAATTGAGAAACTTCTAAGATCTATCATTTTTTGTGGGATTTTCTACTGAAATTAGTATAACACTATGCATTCAGTGAGATGTATCCTAGTTATTCTATTTTTATTTTGTTAGAAAGTAGATCCTTGAGAAATTTCTCATAAGTAGGCATTTGAGCTATTTCCTCAATGAATAGAATATTGATGTGTAGTTGTTTAAAAATATCCAAAAAATTATTGCATTACCATTAAATTCCACCCTACCTTGCTCTTTCCTGAAAAGGAAGAGGTGGATTATAAGGTGGTGAATAAATATAGACTTCTTCCTCGGGTTTCTCTCTTATTGGGGATTTTATAGAAGGTATCACTTCTTGATGTGTCACTTAAGTAGTTCCATTTCACTTTTAATAAACTTCTTATTCTATGATTTTTGTATGATTTGTAGGTTCCTTAACTTGTCTCTATTATCCTCCACATGGTATCTAAGAATCCAACACTTTTCCACTCCTCAGAACCACTATCTTTTCCACTTCTCTTGGGTATGTTTCTATATTTCCAGGTAGAATACTTGGCAATCTCTCTGATAAGGTCTTTGAAATCTTACCCATTTGATGCTTAAGGTTACACAGTGCTACCCTTTGGTTAGAAATTTCCATCTCTTGGGTGTCCATCCTCTGATATTCCTTTTGAACAAAGGCTGGGAGTAGTTTTTCCAGGGTTATTTGAAGAGGGATGTCTAGTTGTGGAAGTATCAGTGGAGCTGATTAAAATTTTTGTTGTGCTCTAAGAGGGAAGGGTTGTTGGGTTGTTTGTTGTGGTGGTTGAGGCACAGGATTCATTGGTATATATCCCAGTGGTCCTTGATTCCTAACTGGTTTCTGGGCACTTCTTTTTTGATAATATCCTTGATTACCTTGTTGTTGTTGTTGTAAAGGCCTCTATTGAAAGTATTATTACAGCTACTGAAATTTCTGATTTTACTGATTGTAATTAATGTAATTATAATCTTGGATTTGTTGTTCCTCAACACCTATTGTGCATTATTGATATATATGCATCCCACTACATATTAATCATGACTGAATCCATTATGGGAGTAGGAGGGGTGGGTGGTGTGGTAGGTAGCTGAAATGATTCAAGCTTCTTGGTTAAGGCCTCAACTTGTGCAGCTAGTTGATTATTTTCTTCAACTTGGTGGATATCAGGTCGGGGTGGTCCATGATCACTCTTCCATTGACTGTAATTATGAGAGGCTTCATCTAAAATTTATCAGCCTAACTCAGGTGTTTTAAACATTAACCCCCCATCAGCAACTGCATCAACGACAATGCAAGTAGCTGGTTGGAGGCCTTGATAAAATGGCTGGAGCTGAATCCACATATCAATTCCATGATGTGGTAACTTTTGGATAACCTTTTTAAAATGGTCCCATGGTTCCCATGATGACTCTCCATCTTCTTAAGTGAAATTATGGATATCATTCTGTAATTTCTAAGTATGTATTGTAAGGAAGTAGTTATCTAGGAATTTTTTTGCAAAACCATCCCAAGTCATGATGGACTCAAGTGATTGAATTTTGAGCCAATCCTTAGCTCTGTCTCACAGGGATAAGGGAAATACTCTAAGTCTAATATCATCATAATATACTCCCTGTTTTTGAATGGTATCGCAGACTTCCAATAAGTTTGAGATATGCTCATGGGGGTCTTCACCTTGAATCCCACTGAATTTGACCATATTTTGGATCATATGGATGAGTCTATGTTTAATTTTAAAATTATGTGCATTTATATAAGGTAATATGATACTAGGAATAGCACTATGGATTTATGGAAAGTCTTAATCCATGATGGTGCACTCTTACTACATCGGAGGATCACCATGTATTACAGGTTGTGTGTTTGGTGGGTTGGGCTAGTTTGGACCTCTAGGATTGTTGTGGTCAGCCATTTGTGAATGGTGACATGCAGAGATATACCTTTTGATCTCAGGTTCAAGTAACAGTTGTTCTTGTGTTTCAAGGCACTTTGAACAAATAAAATGGCCCTAAGACATGCACTAAGATGTAAGAAGAAGCATGTAAAGGCATCCGAAAGAAAAGGAAAAAAAGAAGAGAAAGGGGAAAAGGGAGAGGTAATCCTGGGTTATTTTCATAGGTTCTATGCCTTAGAATGGTCCTTTTATCCATAGAAATGGTGAAAAAAATTGACATACCCTCATGTATCATTTAATTCATTAGGTCATCTATCATATTAGATTTATTTTTCCCAAACTATACTTGCTACTATGGCGTAGTATAGCGGTAGTTCAGGGTTGGTCCACTGAGGATTTTTGGATTGGTTGGCATAAACTAAGGCTTAGAACCCTTTTGGTGTGAGTCCTCATAAGAATATTGATCTTGTAAAATGACTAAAGTTAAGGATTTTTGGAAAAAGTTTGTAGATAAATAAGGGATCATGATCAATTTTGTAGTTTAGGAAAAATGATGATCTTTAATTCTAACTTGGTATGGTCCTAAGGTCTAGGCTATGAAGCAAGAAAAGGTCACTAGTTGTATATGTTAAAGATAACTAGATCTATCCAATATATATTTATTCCTTGGTATGGAGATAGCTACAATTGAGATACATTATTCTTAGATTCTAAGGCGGAATATGTCATAGGCTAATGGTCATAACCTATTCTACTCTAATCAGGTCAGGGTCATTCATTTAGGCTTCCCATGGTTAAGTTTCCTTAAAAAATGGATTTAAATTTTTTGTCTAACATGATTAAAATTTCTTAGGGTTACCAAGTTAAGAATTAAATATTAATTTGATTCAAACACCCCTACTCTCTATCCCTACCTTAAGTAGTTTAGCTACTCATAGTGGAATTGATTACAAATAGATAAAGAATTGAAAACATTGTTAACATGCCAATAGAGATTGAGATTAAATGATTAAAAAACATTAAAGGATTAATATTAACTATTTTATAAACATTCAATAGAGAATAATCAATATTATCTTCAAAATAATAACAATTTCAATCAAAAGCTTACTTGAAATAAGAACAAGAACAAGAAAAGTATGAATTCGATTTAGATTGATGATTAAGATGAAGAATGAATCTAGAATGGTGTTAGTGATGAAAAAATAATGAATAACTATTCTCTAATGAATCCATGATACTTAGATAAACATAAAACAATAAAAAATACTTGGAACAAATGAGTTTTAGGGATAAGGGTATAAGAAATTTGAGGGGGGAAGATGGGAGAAAACTAGAGAAAAACTATAAGTCCATCCACTATTTGTCTGTAGTGTGCTTTTTATAAGTAAATAGATAGGATTTTATACAACGTTTAATGGGTATTCACACCGTGTAATTCTAATACAAGGTTTATCCAAAAATTTTGAATCTGCACAAATCTCACTCGAATCTCATCTAAAATCTTTGAATTTGGAAATTTGACACTTTTTACGATGTGTATCTAGGATTCATGATGTGTACTTTACTTTGGCTAGATATTAAGAGAGGGATTTTAGTTTAGAGTTACATGAAATATATTAGGGAATCATGATATGAAATTTCTTCAGGGCTTGTAACTCTTTCACGACTTGTCCTCATACTGTGAAAGTTGATTACACGTCATGTAATGGAGTTTCACGATGTGTAATGGGAATTTTTTTTCAGTTTTTCTAGTTTTACCTTTGAAACCTTAAAACTATACTTCCTATAATAAACAATACATACCTAGTTCAATATTGAGTAAAAACTTAGAAATTACTTACTATAATGATATAAAAATGTGTATATGATTTCATCTTATCAATCTTATAGGTATAACTGATGAAGGATCCCACTCTCCCACATACTCCTGAGATGATACTCAGGGTACTTCGAGGTAAATAAGAGATACTAGCTGAACCACTTGAGGGGGATACTCATACTCTTGACCCTTATGTTTCTAATTCTCTTTAATTTCAATGTGAACTTGACCCCCCTTTTTGATGGTTCAGACTCAGCATTATTAGAGCATTCCCCAAAGAATATAAACTTGATTCTAATTTTTTCTATCTTAGTCTCATGCAAGCTAATATTTATTATGAATTTTTGTGTATTAATCTTGTAGATTTAGTTTTCTTACTTTTGAACATCACTGAAGAGGAATATCCCCCTCGAAATCACCTTGAATATCAGTTAGAGGGAGGTGTAGTAGAGAAGAATATCCTAGTGGATTCTTCTCATGAGACTATAGAGGAGGTTGGTGCATATGAAGGGAGAAAATTAAATTTGATCTTCCCTCATTTTGATACTTTTAGATTTAAATTACCTATTGAATCTCCCCTGTTTGAATATTGTAAAGTAGCATAAATGTAGGATCCACTAGATGAAGAAAAGGCCACAATCAATGTAGCAGACCCAATGAGTCCCCAATTTTGATTCTTCCACCCCCATTTTTTGATGTACCTCGCACTGCTGATGGGGTAGAGATGTAGTACCCTATATATCGAGACCTATAAGAAAAAGTATAAAATGATCTTTGGAAGTAACCGCATGTGTTGGTTTTCATAACTTGAACCTAATCCCACTACAAATTAGGGACAGATGGCACATTGTCAAGCTGCATACAGTGTATGCTGCAGAACCTCTTGTGGGGTTACACCCAAGATCCACCTCCCTTATTTACCCTTTCTTTTTCTTTTCTTTATATTTTATAATGTTTTTTATTTTTTTTTATAGTTTTCCCTAAGTGGAAAAAAACATAATAGGCTAGCTCCACTATCCATAGAACACCCAAGGGAGGTCTTACCTAAAACCTACTAGCCAAAAATCATCAGGTTGTATCTATCTTTTCTTGATGTTTATTCACTGAATTTTTATGTTTTTTTCTGTAATGTTAATGGGTAATGTTGAAAAAGTATAGTGGATCCTTAAACTTGTTTAGAATAGTTATTTAATTACTTTTTAGTTAACTTTTTAAATTATGTAAAACATGTGTTTACAATTTTCTTTGAGTTTTTAATAAATATAAAAAAAACAAACAAAAATATCTAAAAGGAAAATATAAAACGTGATTTTCTATTAATAAATATTGTAAATATCCTTTTTCTTATTATTTATTTCTTTATTTAAAAAAACAAAACAAAATCAAAAAAAATTATTAATCTGTACATAATATAGGATTTTGTTTCCTATAAAAAAATTGTTCTATAAATAAACTATTGTAAATATACCTTTGTACAGTTTTTGTTTTTGTTTTTTCACTCATTTATTGAACCCAAATTATACCCTTTCTAATTTAAAATTATCATTCTATAGTTGGTGTAATTCCTGGTTTCTGAATCTATAATATTTTAAATGATTTTTGAGTGAGTTTGATTAGTGATTTTATGTAAATATAGTCTTATAAATAAGAGACAGAGTGTGAGTGAAAATATTTTTTTGGAATCATTCTTATAACTTTAAGTCACTAGAATTTTGAACTTACTCTGAGTAATTTGACCTCTATGATAAAAACACCTTAGGTAGCCAACTTAATTAAAAATGAGATAAGTCCTTTGAACCTGGAATACAAATAGGTAATTGGGAACCCACAATGGATCTCTGAGACAAGGGCACAGGGTGTGTTTCTATAATTAAATAAATCCATCTTAAATAAGTGTTATAAATAGTGATTTACACACAAATATGGCTAGGAAAAATAAATTTAAAAGGATCTTTTCAAAAATGAGTCCATTTAGGTGAGGTTAATATTTAACCTATAAAAATAGGGGTAATTGACTTATAACACATTCATTTTAGTTGTATCAATAAAGTGGGAAATCAAACTATAGTTTAAGAAATTTAAGAAAGAGGTATTAATGGAGGTTATTTTTGTTAAAAAATTTCTTCCAATTAAATATAATTTGATCCAATACTTTCCTGAAGCTTTGATTAAATTAAAATAATGTAGTGACTTGATTTACATATGAGGCATAATATTTCTCACTTTAGAAGAATCTGTAATTTGTTTCAACTCTGTATGTTAAATTTAAATTTAGGAAGGATGGTTTATTTCTTTTTTTTATTTTTGAATAAATTTAATTCAATGATAAATTTCCTAGGAGTGAAATATTCTAAGTGTCGGGGAGTGATGTGAGCCAAAAAATCCCATATTTTTATCTATTTTTATTTGAAAATACACCATCTTTTAATTCGAATTCTAGGTAAAAAATGGTTTTTGTGACTTTTAATAATCTATAATTAAATGTTAAAATGGATTAATTAATGATATTTATTAATTATATTCATTCTTGGAATTAATTTTAAAATCCATACATTTGAAATTGAATGAATATTATGGATATTGATTAAATTAAAATGAAAGGAATTTTATAATTTTCACCCAGTTTGTAAATGTTATTTTAATCATTTTATTATTATTTTTATATTGGATCAATATAATAAATTTAAATAAAATTATTTCAATCTTGTAGGTTGAGGAAAAAATGTCAAAGTCCTCACATGGTTAGGTGACTACCCTTCCACAGCTAACCATACCATGTGTGATGCCTACCGTAATCCATTCTCACAGCCAGTCACCTAACAGCCAACCTCCCATTACCTACAAAAATAAGCCATCATGGTTACTCACCTGAATGTGTCATTTACCTTACCATAGCACCATCACCTTTCTGCACCTTCAATATAATCCGACCATGAGCCCATTCCACAGTCACCCTGCTAGCCACATCAACAGAGATCAAAGCACAAGGTCGTCGGTCCAAATATGTGAAATCGTCATTGAACATTGCCCTCACCTCCATACCATCACTCGAGATCCATCTCCATAGAAACTCACATAATACCACCTCCTACCGATCTACGTTGTCTCTTCCATCAAAATCATTGTGGATAGTCATGAGCAAGATGAACCATCTGATGTTGAAGTCATCCGACATGCCTGAACAAACTCTACCATTTCTGCAAGTCTCTACCACCTAGAACCGGATCTCCCCTCTATCGTGAGATCTCCTTGGAATACCACATGAGACCCCCCACTCTTCTCTCAATCCAACTCTAAAAACTGAAAGAAATAGAAAAAAATACATAAAATATTATTATTATATATATATAATGTGTGTATATAATAATAAGTATGTATATAGATAATAAAAAATAATTGTATATATATAATAATAATAATAACAATAACCATATACATATATAATGTAACGTATATTTATTATATATCTATATATATTAATACTAATTACTTTTATTTATAGTAACACCTAAAGGCTCAGGCCCAGCGTTGAAGTTAAAACCCTATCCAAGCCCAAGTCCAATTACTAGCACATGCATCTACCACCACAAAGCACTGGAAAAAATTTGAATTCATGCATGGAACTGAGATGTTCTTAACATAATCGAACTCAGCTATTGGAGATGGACACATGGAATACATCACAAAATCTCACCTCTCCACTAACTCCAAATAAGGCCACTTTTATCTCACATACTCTATAAATATGTCTCATCCTTTCCCATTATAAATATTCAGCCTATACCAATTGTATTCTTCCTTTACTAATTATTTTTTTGTTTAATATAGATTTATTTATTTTTAATCTAATTTTCATTATGTTCTTTGTGAAATCAAACCATGTTGTTATTTTCCCCCTAAATTTCTTTGTGTTTATTTCCCCTATGATGTCCCATTGACTCTCATCTCTATGTTAATGGATAGAAAACCCATTTCAGGCGGTCCAAAGGGGAATCATAGTGATGATATTGAATTTGTGTGTTTAATTATCAAACTATCTCCTATCTAATTCTAGTGTGGTAGTGGAAGTGGAATGTGGAGGAGTTTATTTTCACTCAGTAATCCATTAACACCATCACACTCTTCTAACTACAACATTTCAAATTCTTCCTCTATTTCAGATCACACTTCATACTAGTGGAGTTGTGTGGTTCCATTGGAAGAATGGTATGAGATTTTTTCTAGGTGTGTGAGTGATTTTGTCACTCCATTGAGGAATTATGATTACCATACACCCATGATAATATATGGAATAACATGTCTTATTGAGGATTTCCTGATCATATTAGTGATTTCATACTAAAGAGAATATTAGAGGATGAATAGTTGAATGATATTGAACCCATTCATTGAATTTGATGATTCAAAACAAAAGTAAATGATGATAGATCACACTAGAATTCATACTTAGGTCCATTTTCATTTTCTTCATCCATTCTATTTTTTATTTTTTATTTTCCTTCCCTTTCTTGATTCTATTTAATCAAAAATCAATCAAACAATTTCTCTCTAGATACTTTCAAAATCAAAGAAAATCTAACAAAAATACATAAGTGATAGGATAGTGAGACTACCCAACCCTTTATCCTTGATATATGACCTTGTTCAACCACTAGGATACATTAGGAGTATAAATTCTATTTGACCACGACCCATGATAATCGCGTGATCAATTCATTACTATGGTAAAGGTAAAAAGGGTTAATTAGGGATTAAACTAAATAGATAAGAGTTAAGATAACCTAAAAAATTGTATAAATACAATTGTATGGATGAATTTTGATTATATATAATCCTATCTTGTAACTTGATCCATTTTGGATCCATTTTTTCATGAGAGTGACTTTATAATATTTTAATATTCTTGATAATTACAAGTTTGTCACTCCCCATGCTTATAAAAGGACACCTCCTTTCCACTCATACTCACACTACTTGAGCCCTTTAGATCAGTAAAAATCTTCCCAAATACTCCCAACATCCTTATCCATGACCTTGAGGTTATTTTCTTCCCAAAAGACCCATCCAATAATCCCTAAGGTGATTTTCAAAAGAGGATACCCGAAGAAGAGGTATATATTCTTAGAGATTTTTTCATATTGCTTTATTCTTAAACCCCCACTAAATGTTATATAACCATATTAATATGATATAATTAGTATAATTAATAGAATTATATGTTGTTATATTAATGGTATATCCATTTTCTATCTCCTTCCCATCCGTTGGAAAATGATAATGTCACTTATGCATATGTGTGGACTACCACCTCCATGGAGTGATGTGATTTATTTTTCATTTATTCTTTACATGGATGGTCATAAGGATAGATTTAATATATGTATATTAAATTAATGATATAATTATTATTCTGTAAATATAAATTATTATTTAACTTTATTTCTTTAAATCCATCTAAAAGTGAAAACATCATTCGTGCGTACATACAAACTATTGTCTCTACGAAGTGATGTAATCTATTTTTCATCACCATTTTATATGAATGGATAAAAAAGTGTATATAATTAATAAATATGATAATTAAGACATTATTAATATTATATAGATGAAGAAACCATATCCAAGGTGCAATTATTGAAACCATTGAACTGAAACATGCATCAAAAATAGATTATTTTTCACCTAAATGGTCATTTTAATGAAGAATTGTTAATAAAAGAATAATTGGAAATTATAATGGAATGATGCATAGTAAGTTATGTATTAATATATATTTTTAATAGATTTATAATAAATCTATATTTACTAAACATTAGGTTTTAATGTGTATGAAGCCAGATGGGACTTAAGGTAAGGGTTTATGTTACAATCTCATTTATTTTCGGGATTGTCTATGCTAAATTTATATTGAGGGAAATAATATAATCCTTATCATTTAAACCACATATATTAACTTCTAATTTAATTATTTCTTGGGGTTTTATTTTTTCCTTTAATTTTCCTCTCTTTGGAATATAAAAAGATTAAGAATTTTTTTTAAGAAAATATGACTTTATTTCCTCTTTGGTCGAAAAACTTTTTCATCCATGTTTACATTCTTTAAAATATTTTCAACAATGTTATTTAATATAATAAAAGGATTATTTAAAGTCATTTACAACCATATTTAGATTTATTTTAAAAGTTTTAAAATGAATCTTCTTATCATTTTCGGAACATGGTACTTTTGGAATTTTTACTAAAAGCGTGAAAGGAATCTTTATTTTAATGTTTACCACACAAATTGAATTTTCCCACCATCATAACTTTTTTTATTTGAAGTTACCTTTACAAGTTTACATGGTTATTTTTAAAGAAATTATTTTTTCTCAATATTCTAGAAATTTTTAGTTTTAAATATATCAAAGGAAAAGGATATTTTTCCCTATTATCAAAGAAATTTTCAAATACACTTTTAAAGGTATTTTTCATCTATATCAACATACTTTAATATTTCTTATGATTCACAAGTTATATGATCTAATTATATCATCCATGTTCTTTTTCTGGATGGATTATGATTATGTGATGATGAAATGTTTATGAACTCATTTCTTTTCCATGGTTTATGCTATGATGAATTGATGAATGTTTTTATAAACTTGTGGAACACATATGCATGGTTTTCATTATGTGATAGGTGGTTATATTAAATCCCTATAATTCATTGGGTAATGATTGATGTATCATGAGATAATATGGATTGTGATAGTGAGTGAACTCAATTCAGTAAGGTATTATATCCACTATGATAGTCTTGGTAGTGAACCTTAATTAAGAAATGATGGAATAGAGAGTAAACTAAATCCACTATGGGACTTTATCCAGTATGATAGTCTTGGTAGTGATCCTTGACTAATGGAATGATTTTCTATGCTTATGATTGTTCCACAAAATTATTATGGAATGTTGTTTTGCTTATGATATTCTCTCATTGATCATGATTGATTAATGTTGATTCATCACTCTTATGACTTGTGACTTTTTAAATGATAGATCTTTATGCCATGACTGATGATTTATGATTTATTTCTGATTGGGTATGAACTTTTTAATTTATGATCATGATCTCGTACCCTTATGTATATATTATGATTTCATGTGATCCTTAATTTATATCTCTCATGTTTACCATTACTAAGAATCTGAGCTCAACCTTTCTAATTTTTATATTTTATATAGATTATAAAGAAAGGTTTTAGGTAAGAAATGTATAAAAAGGGTACTATGAGGAAAGAAATTTGTGGTGTATTTTGAAGATATTTTATGTAATAATTTGATTATGTATCTAGTCTTCAAATACGCTAAACTATTATGATCCTCAAGCATGTATTATTTTGAAATGTATTGAATATTCATCGAAAATGATTCAATATTTATGTATGTTATGATCCGGTCACCAAAGTAGGTATTAGAGGACGGTTTAGTTATTTTTAGATATTATTTTATGAATAATATGAGGATTGAAATTAAAAAAACCTATGAATAACTAAACGTTATATAGAATGAACCTAAGAGATTCATAGTTTTATAAAAAGGTGTCATAATTTAGGATATCTCCAGAATTATTTTCATGATTATATGATTACTCACTCTGATTATTATAGCTTAATTCTTACACTATACTTTTTGGATTTAGTCAATGGTTGGGACCATAAGGAATCATGTTAACAATGAATGTGGTGGAAAATAAAATGTTTTTCCTTTTAAGAAACTAAACAACATGAGAGTTGAAATGAAAAATCTTGTTTTTATGCTCATGCAACTCTCTCTAGCCATGAATCATTTTGAGCTTCCAAATGAGAAAAGGAGGGACTAACACACCATTAAGTATTTCATGAGGCCAAAACCATAATCACTAGTACAAAATTTATTTTTCCCAAAAAAAAATCATGTTGGTAATTTATAACAAATGTGAAAAATAAAAAAAAATCACATCAGTTATTTAATAATAGATGTAAAAAACTATTTTTTTCATGTCGATTATTGAATAACTTGTAACACCCCTAGATTTGTGATTTTTTTGTATTAGTTTAACCTTTTAGATATTTTTCATTTCACGCAACACTGAAGATAGTTTATTTTATATTAAATCACTATGTTTGACTTTAGTTATATGCAACACTGAGTTAATCATGTACAATGTGCAACAATTACTTTCCTCGATGGATTGGGTAACACACAAGACTGAGTTTTACCGAACAATAGTATTTCATTAAAATGTTATTACTTAATATAATAAGATATAACCTATATATTAAATTAGAAGTTATGAATAGTGTTAAATAATTTATGAAAATATATCGTTTATATAAATATAAAATGAATTCATAGGTTACCAATTAATTAGAAATGAATATGAAAATCGATTGAATATAATGGGAAATGTTAATATTTTTATGGTCACAAAGCAGTTTTACCCTAATAATTAAATTAATTACAATTAGTGAGTGATATTAATATAATATATATGTTATATATTCGATCAAATAATTTTTATATCCATACAATAAATTTTATAGACATAAGATAAGAAAAAACACAATTTTATCCTTCAAAACCAATATTTTTATTAAGGCATTTTTATAGCCATTTAATGGAGAACCCATTTTAAATATAATTTTTGGAACTCTTATAGATTTAATATGTCAAAAAAATTATATTTGAAACAGAAAAATAAAAAATAGGTTAGGATAGATTTTTGGTATTTTTCTATAAGGTATAATTTTTTTAATGAATAGTTAATAATACTGAATTTAATTCAAAACCATTTTTTCATATAATTAATTTATAAGGTTAAATTTTATTTTAAATTGGTTTAAAAGTTTTATTATATAATATTTTTATTAATTAATATAATTCACTTCATTGAAATCAATTTCACTTTGAAATTGGGTATAAAAATTTAGCAAACTTTTGGACGTTTTTACTTTAAAAACCCGTAGTGTCGTCCCATCAGCGGGATTGTTTTTAAATTAATTTATGCCACTTATGTGATTAAAATTCATAAAAATTTATTACATATTTTTAATCTTTATAATTTATAATATATAATAATTTCAACTTAGTTTTTGATAGAGAATATTAGTGAAAGTGATTAAAATTAATTGCAACGATTAAGTGTAAAATTAGGTTAACAAAGTACTAAACCTTAAATTTAAGATCCAAAATAACCTATAAACTGGTACAAAACCCATTTTTTGTCCAAAAATAGACATTAACCTTAAATTATTTAGTTTGGTTGTTTTTTTATGGATTTTTAAGGTAAAACGTGGGTACACCTTACCTGTTTTCAAAATGTCAAGTGTGTCATTTCCCTTCCCTATAAAAGGTCACCACCTCTCCCTATTCTTCACACATATCAAACCACTTAGTTTTATCCAAGATCTATCCAATAAACTTCCCAATATTCCTAAATTCCTATTATAATACTACCCTTGGGTATAAATAAATCCAAGGAATCCTTTTGGCACAAACCAAAATGAGTTACCATATTAAGAGGTAACATCTTCTCTCAAGCTCCTTTCTTTTGTTTTCTTTCTTCACCCCCTCCAATCTCTTTATTACATGAATTTATAAAAACATGAGTGTCTTAAATAAACTTGTATTTTTTTATGATAATTTTTTAAACTAAACTTACAAAAACTTTCATCTAATGGGTAACGAACATATTGTTTATATGTGCGGTGAACTATTACCTCACCAAATGATGATTGTTCAATTTTCCTTTACCACCTCTCATGGTGGAAATTATGATGGACGCTATATTTATATATTATATTTATTGTATTTATTATGTCTTTATGATTAATTAATAATTTTACAACACATATCTTTATACTTTCCATTGTGTGTAATACAATAATTTCGTTTAAGGAAGTGTGGACTACCGCCCCCTCAAAGTGATGTGATTTGTTCACAAACTACATGGAATGTATTAAGAATGGTTTTAGTGAAATTATAATATATATATATATGATATAATAATTATATTTTAATAATTATATGTATATATATATTATTTAATCTATTTCTCTCAATATTACAATAAAACAGAAACAATGTTCATGCGTACATGTGGCATACCGTCTCTATGAATGGTATATTCCATTTCATAATTATTTATTATATAGATTATTATAATAAAAATATAAAAAATAGAAATTATATTTATATCATGGTTTAAATTATTAAAATCATTATATAAGTATAATTACCAAAGATATAACAAATTAAGACACATGTGAAAAACAAAACAAATATTACCTGAAGCGTAACCTTAACAGGAAAGCATTAAAAAATGGGTAATATAAAGTTGTAATAAAACCATATATGGTATTATATATAATAATATGTTTATTTGGTAGATGTATAATAAAATTATATATATTATATAGGAGGTTTTTACGAGTACTATGAGATTTAAGACACAAGGTAAGGGGATTTCATCTTACTTTTTATTTCTGTGAGATGCATGATTTATTCACCACCCATTCCTTATATATTGTGTGTATACTTCCCATGGATGTATTATATGATTATTATACTTAAATTTATGGGTATTTATGTATATATTATATGCTATTTATTTCATGGGGTTTGTGTTTCAAAAGTTACCAAATTGGTAAAATAGTTTGGTCTCAATTTACCTTCTTTGAGACTCGTGTTTGGTTATGCACCTAAATTATTTTTCGAGGTGTATATAATTTCATTTTACATGTTATATCATGAATATAATTCTTTTAATGATATTTTTAACTTCATTAAATTTAATTTTCTTACATGGGGAGTATGATTCTAAGTTAACAAGTGGTAAGAGTCTATTGAAACTATCTCATCGTTTATCGAGATTGTCTTTTATTATGATTCAATTGGTGAAATATAATGATACATAGATCAATAAAACCCATAAATTATCTTATACTCTGGTTTTACAAGATATATTCATGTATTATTACCATTTTTTAACTCTTTGGTACTTAGGATAACTAAAAAATTTAATGAGAATACAACTTTATTTAACCTTTTGGTCAGAAATTTGCGTTCTTTCAAAACCATGATTTCTAAAAATTATTTAAAAAATGTTTTACTTTTATCATATAATGTTCAAGAAAATTTTTACCCATGTTTTTCCTTATATAGTATTAGAATAAATATTCTTTTCATTTTCCTATCAAGGCACTTTTTATAAATTTTAAGGTAAAAAAAGGAATGTTCGGCACGTACAGACTTACCACTATTGTGACCATTATTTCCATGAAGCAATCATTGTACATTTACAAGTTTAATTTAAAGGAAAAAAATTCTAAATATTCTTTTCATTTATTTTTTAAAATTTTTTTTTAATGAAAATAGTTTTCAAAAATATTTTATGGTTTTTCAAATATTACTTTAAAATATTTCAAATTTATTTTCAAAGAAAAAGGTTTTCAAGAATGTTTTATGTTTAATAATTTTTTTAAACAATTTCAAGAATTATTTATAACTTTTCAAATAAAAATATTTCCAAAAATGATTTCAAATATTTCTTTATAAGTTTTCAAGTTTATTTTCATGAAAATGGTTTTCAAAAGGTTTTAAGTTTTAAGAAAAAAAATTTAAAGGAGAAAAGATAATTTCCTCGGAAGTGTTTTTAAAAGATCTTTCCAAATTATTTCTCATCTAAGATTACATCCATTGGTGTTACTCATGCCTTTATAGGGAAATTACTCAATGATTCCATTCATATTCTTTATATGAATGGTTAATGTTTTGATAGAATGGTGTTTATGAAACCCGTTTCTCTCTCACGGTTTATATAATTTTGAAAAATGGTTCTTTTCATGGGTGTTGATTAGGAGACCTACCTCTTTTACATAGGTAATGATATGATTAAATTTTCATAATTCCTCTCTCATTTCATGGGCTAAAATATTATTATTATTTATAATATTATTTCACTCATATGTATGATTTTGTTATGTCTTGGGTTGGATCTATATTTCCCTCCAATGAAATGGGTAATTATGGATGACTCATGAGTATGTATGTTATGCATGAACCAAATTTCATGTTCAAAATGTTATGTGGGGACCATATTAAATGTTCATAATGTTATGCATGGACTTGGTTGCATGCTCATAAGTTTATACATGAACCTGATTACATGTTCATAATGTTATGAATGAACCTTATTACGTGTTTGTAATGTTATACATGTACCTGGTTTCATGTCCATAATTTTATGTGTGGACCAGATTACATGTTCACAATGTTATGCGTGAACCTGATTACATGTTCACAATGTCATATATGGACCTAGTTTCATGTCTCTAAGGTTATGTATGAACATGATTACGTTTAAAATGTTATGAATGGACCTAGTTACATGTCTATAAGTTTATGTGGGGGATGATTTCATGTCCTTAACTTAATGATTGAAATTGTTTCTACTTATACACACACACACAGTTATAAAAAAAATGTACATGCTATAAATTCCATGTCTTATTACTATATTATTCTTTCATGAATTATGCTCTTAATTCTCTTATGATCCATGTCTTATGAACTAACAATATTTATTATGATATATAATATTCAAGGTATGATCTTTAAATTTTATGCTCGTGTTTTATACCCTTTTTCTAATGTTATGCTTATGCATTTCCTTTATTTACCCTTACTGAGCATCTGAGCTCACCCCTTTCTTATGTTTCCTTTCCTCAGGTAATGAAGAAAGGTTTTAGGTAGAAATACTCCAGTTATAGATCTTTATGGGATTTTTTTAAGATCTTTTACTAGAAGAGAATATTTATTTTCCAAGTTTCCAAAGATACTAAACTATTACGATCATCGTTCATGTATTTTTTTAATTTACTAAATATTTAAATAAAATGATGTAATATTCATGTATGTTAATCCTGGCTTGATATAGTTGGTATCAAAGGAAAGGTATATTCAACATTTGGAAATTAGGATAATAAAACTTTATTGATATCCCTAGGTATATTTCTAATGATATGTTTATGTATGTCTCTAATGATAAGTACAAGAATGAGTTAACATTTAGGAAAATGTCCTGGAATTTTGGTAAAGGATAGAGTGAGTGGGTTACTATAAATGAATCCATGTCTGGATACTAAAAGTGGATGTGGCTCTAGCACAGATGTACCTAGGTGTAACAACTCTAAAAAGATGTTTCGATCATGACTTGGGGTAATCTGGTATACAATAGCGGGCCTTGCTGCACACCTGGTTTGACACTCCTAGGGTATATTCTTTGGGAATTCAAAAACTCTTCATGAACCATAATAAATTATTTAAATGTAAGTTACATATTAATAACCAAGTATAGACCTAGGGTGTCATATATTAAAAAAGGTGTCATGATTTAGACATCCTATAAGTAATTTTTCATGATTATTTGGTTTTATTCTATGGAATGTGTTTCTCACCCCCATACTTTCTAGTTTTAGTCAATAGAGAGAACTAGAAGAAACATGGTTGAAATTTAATGTTTCAAATTTGAAAAGTATTGGAATTATGAAAATAAATTTCCCAAGTGGAAATCTCATAAAGATAATCCGGAAAGTGGTATAAGTATTGGTTATACTAATGAAGATAAAGAGACTACAAATTACATGTGAAAGGTATGTGATGTTCTTCCAGTATTTTTTACATTAATCATAATAATCATGATTAGGTTAATCTTGAGGAACCTTAAGACGTGATTCATATTTCATATTCTTGGAAAGAGGTATTAAAGAATAAGTTGATGAAGCCTGAGTGATGGTTTAATAATAAGGTTTTATTAATGAAGTATTTGTTTTTTGAAATTCAAAGATTATATTATATGAATCATGAAATATATAATTATTTTTCATATAATTTTTCATTAAGTATTAAAAAGGAAATGTTTAACAGTGATGAAGACATAGAAATGTGATTTCAAGGAAATGTGATATTTTGATTAGGGTAAGGTAACCCTTAATTAATGCCTGGAGTTGAGATAATGATGTTTGGATAAAGATATGCTGGATATGAATAAACAAATTGGATAGTACGGATTACCCTAGAACTGATTCTTGAAAATTGGTTTATTTCATCAATGAAGAAGTTTAAAACTTCTTGAATTTAAAGAATGTGTCCAGTAATCATTGGAACAAGGAAGAATTCATGTTTTCCAAAAGTATTTATGGTAATTCAGGTTATTACCATGTTTCGAGGGAATATACGATTAGGGTATTCACATGTTTAGAATGTGACAACCAAGAACAACTTTGTTGTATCTGGGGGATCAATGGTAATATGATTTCATGTCATTATTTATAAATATTTGGATTTTAATACTTCATAAGGGTTATAAGGTTAACCATTTATGGAAAGTTTAAGTTAAACTTTAGGTTAATTTTGGAAGATTAAAGTGTTATCTCACCACATAAGGATTTATTCTTATTGGGTAATGTGATCTAATAACCTTTTGTCGATGATAACTGATGACAAATGTGATGGCATATCATGGATCTTGTGATCTATTAGTAATTCAGGAATGAAAAATTCACCTTAATTTTTAGAGAAATAGGTAAAGTGGGTCAAGTAATAATAAAGGGTGAGTTTGTCCTGAAATCATGCAATTATATCTTGCCATGAAAATTATTTAACTTTAGGAAAACTATCTAGAAAAAAAATGTTGTCCTAATACCTTAATTTTTTTGAAATGATGGAATTTTAAATCATTATATATTTATGAATTTGAGGCCCTTTACCATTAATTGATCATTAATTTATTTATTTTTTATGAACTCAATCACTCCCTATGAATATTTACACTTTTCCTCTATGTCCATGTTTTCACTTCCCACCTATGTTGTCCTATATGGGAATCCCGTTATGAGTAACTTTGGGTAATCGTTATGGTTCTAACTTTCCATTTTAAAGGGAAGTTTTATTATTCTTTTTTAACATGTGGGTTTCTATGAATGAAACTTTAAATTATTAAACCTTTGACAACCTAGATTAATTTCAAGTGTGAAATTCATTTTAAGGTGGGTTGAACATAACACCCCTAGATTTTTTTAATTGTTGTTTTTAGAATTAATTTATCCATTTTGATATTTTTCATTTCATGAAACATTGAAGATAGTTTATTTTATATTAAATCACTATGTTTGTCTTGAATTTTATGCAACACCAAGTTAATGGTGCACAACACACAACAATGAATTTCCTTGATGACTTGTGTAACACGCAAGGCCAAGTTTTACCAAACAATAGTATTTCATTAAAATGTTATTACTTAAAATAATAAGATATAACAAATAAATTAAATTAGAATTTATAAATAGTATTAAATAATTTATGAAAATATATTTTTTACACAAATATAATATGAATTCATAGGTTACTAATTAATTATAAATGAATACGAAAACTGATTGAATATAAAGGGAAATATCATTATTTTTATGGTCAAAAAGATATTTTACCCCAATAAATTAAATTAATTACAATTATTAAGTAATATTAATTTAATATATATGTTATATATTGAGTCAAATAATTTTTATATTCATAAAATATATTTTATAGACATAAGATAAGAACAAACCCAATTTTATGCTTAAAACCTAATATTTTTATTAAGGTATTTTTATCGCCTTTTAATGGAGAACCCATTTAAATAAAAAAAATTTAACTTTTATAGATTTAATGTGTAAAAAAATAATATTTTAAATAGAAGCATAAAAATTAGGTTAGGATAATTTTTTGGTGTTCATCTATAAGGTTTAATTTTTTAATGAATAGTTAAAAATACTGAATTTTAATTCAAAACTGGTTTTTAATCTAATTAATTTATAAGATTAAATTGTATTTTAAATTGGTTTAAAATTATAAATAGATATTATTTTTATAAATTAATCCAATTTATTTCATTGGAATCAGTTTCAATTTGAAATTGAGTATAAAAACTTAGCAAACTTTTGAACATGTTTACTTTAAAAACCTACAGTGTCGTCCCGTCAGCGAGATTATTTTTAAATTAATTTCTACCAATTATGTTATTAGAACTTTTAAAAATGGATTAAATATTTTTAATCATCATAATTTATAATATCTAATAATTTTAACTTATTTTTTGATAAAAATTATTATTGAAATTGATTAAAATTAATTACAATGATTAAGAGAAAAATTAAGTTAACAAGGTAATAAACCTTACATTTAAGACCCAAAATGACCTAGAAACTTGTAAAACACCCATTTTATGGACATTATTTTCCCATAAACCTTAAATTATTGAGTTATTTTGGTTTGGTGTGAATTTTTTTAGGTAAAAACATGGGTACAATTAACTTGTTTTCAAAATGCCAAGTGTGTCCTTTCCCTTCCCTATAAATCTCCCTTTTCTTAAAACATATAAAACCACTTAGGTTTGACAAATATATTACCAATACACTTCCCAATATCCTAACTTTATCTTATAATCATTACCTTGGTAATAAATCAATCAAAGGAATCCTTTTGGCACAAACCAAAAGGAGTTACCCCGATTAAGAGGTAACGTCTTCTCTCAAACTCCTTTCTTTTGTTTTCTTTATCCGCCCATAAAATATATTTATTACATAATAACACTAGTATCCAGGATATTCTAGTATTTTTTATGATAATTTTTCTAAATAAACTTACACACACCTTCATCTAATGGGTAACGAAGATACTGTTTATGTGTATGGCAAACTATTGTCTCACTAAATGATGATTTTTCATTTTTCCTTTACCACCTCTCATGGTAGAAATTATTATGGACACTATATTTATATATTATATATATTATATTTATTATGTCTTTGGGTTTATTTAATCATTTTATAACACATATCTTTATACTACTCATTTTGTGTAATATGATAATTTCGTTTGAGGAAATGCGGACTATCGCCCCCTTAAAGTGATGTAATTCATTCACACACTACATGGAATGTATTAATAATGGGTTTGTAAAACTTATATGATATATATTATGTAATAATTATAATTTAATAATGATATATATACATATATTTCATTTAATCTCTTTAGTTCAGTATGACAATAAAACGGAAACAACATTCATGCATACGTACGACCTATCGTCTCCATGAACAGTGTATTCCATTTCATACTTCTATATTATATAAATTATTATAATAAAAATATAAATAATATAAATAATATTTATATCATCTTTTATATTCTTTAAATTGTGATATATGTATAATGACCAAAGATATAACAAATTAAGACACATGCACAAAACAAAGCGAATATTGCCCTAAGCATAACCTTAACATGAAAGCATTAACAAATAGGTAATATAAAGTCATAATCAAAACATATATGGTATTATATATAATAATATGGTTATGTGATATATTTATAATAAAATTATATTATTATACATGAGTTTTGTATGAGTACGACAAGAGTCAAGACACAAGGTAAGGGGATTTCATCTCATTTTTTATTTCTATAAGATACATGATTTATTCACCACTCATTCCTTTTGTGGGGTGTGTATACTAGACATGGATTTATTATATGATTATTATAATTAAATTTATGTATTTTTACATAACCATTCTATGCTCTTTATTTCATGTGGTATATATTTCAAAAGTTACCAAGTCGGTAAAATAGTTTTGTCTAAATTTGCCTTCTTTGAGACTCATGTTTGGTTATGCACAAAAATTCTTTTTCAAGGTGTATATAATTAAATTTTACATGTTATATCATGAATATTATTATTTTCATGATATTTTTAGCTTTATAAAAATCCATTTTCTTACATGGTTAGTATGATTCTAAGTTACCAGGTGGTAATAGTCTATTGAAAAAATCTCATTGTTTATCAAGATTGTTTATGACTATGCTTCAATTGATGACATCTCATGATGCATATCTCAAGAACACACATGAATTATCTTATACTATGGTTTTCATGATATATTCATGTGTTAGAACCATTTTTTCACTCTTTGGTACTTATGATAACTAATAAAATTTTTAATGAAAATGCGATTTTACTTCTCCTTTCAGTCAAAAATCTATGTTCTTTTAAAACCAGGATTTCTAAAAATGATCTAAAAAATGTTTTAATTTTATAATAGGATTTTAAAGGACATTTTTACACATTTTTTAACTTCTAAGTTCTTAGAAGGAATATTCTTTTCATTTTCCTATCAAGGAAATTTTTAGAAATTTTAAGGTAAAAAATAAGGAATGTTTGGCACATACAGACTTACCACCATTATGACCATAATTTCCTTGAAGCTTCCATTATACATTTATAGGTTTAATTTAAAGGAAATTTTTTTCTAAATATTCTGGTCATTTATTTTTTAAAAATTGGTTTTCAATGAAAATGGTTTTCAAAAATGTTTTATGGTTTTTCAAAGCATCCTTTAAAATATTTCAAAGATATTTTCAAAGAAAAAGGGTTTTCAAGAATGTTTTATATTTAATAAATTTTTTAAATGTTTTCAAGAATTATTTATAAGTTTTCAAATAAAAGGTTTTCCAAAATTATTTCAATGTTTTCTTTATAATTTTTCAAGTTTATTTTCATGAAAATGGTTTTCAAAAGGTTTTAAGTTTTAAGAATCATTTTATAAAGTAGAAAGGATAATTTCCTAAAGAAGTGTTTTTAAAAGATATTTAAAAATTATTTACCATATAAGATGAAATCTATTGGCATTAATCGTGCCTTTCTAGGGAAATTATTCAATATTTCTATTTAAATTATTTATATGAATGGTTAATGTTTTTATGGAATGATATTTATGAAACTTGTTTCTCTTTTACGGGTTATATGCTTTTGAAACCTACTTCTTTTCACGGGTGGTGATTATGAGATCTACCTCTTTTACATAAGAAATGATATGATTAAATGTTAATGAGGACAATCTCATTTCATGGGTTATGATATGATTATTGTTTATAATCTTATGGCAATCATATGTATGATTTTTTTATGTTTCTGGTTGATCTATATCTCACTCCAATACATTGGGTAACTATGGATGACTCATGAGTATGTATGTTATGCATGAACTTGATTTCATGCTCACAATGTTATGCATGAACCTGATTACATGTTCACAATGTTATGTATGGACCTAGTTTCATGTCCATAAGTTTATGAATGAACCTGATTACATGTTCACAATGTTATGAGTGGACCTTATTACATGTTTAAAATGTTATGTATGGACTAGGTTTTGTGTCCATAAGTTTATGAATGAACTTTATTGCATGTTCACAGTGTTATGAAGGAACCTAATTACATGTTCACAATGTTATGCATGGACCTGGTTTCATGTCCATAAGGTTATTCATGAACCTGATTATTCATTCACAATGTTATGAATGGACCTGGTTATATATCCATAAGTTGATGTGGGGGGCTGATTTCATGTCCTTAACTTAATTAGTGAAACTGTTTTTACTTTTACATGCTCACAAAGTTATAAAAAATGTGCATGCCACAAATTCCATGTCATATTACTATGTTATTTTTTCATTAATTATGCTCTTAATTATCATATTATCCATGCATTATGAACTACCAATCTTTATTATGATATATAATATGTAAGGTATGATCTTCAAATGTTATGCTTATGTTCCATACCCTTTTGTTCATGTTATGCTTATGCATTTACTTTATTTACCCTTACTGAGCATCTGATCTCACCTCTTTCTTATGTTTCCTTTATTTAGGTTATGAAGAGATATTTTAGGTAGAAATACTAAAGTTGGAGATATTTATGGGAGTTTTTGAAGATCTTTCACCAGGATCAAAGATTTTGTTTTCAAGTTTCCAAAGATACTAAACTATTATAGTCCTAAGAAATATATTTTTGTAATGTACTAAATATTCATCTAAAATGATGTAATATCCATGTATTGTAATCCTAGGTTTCTATAATTTTTATGTGAAAAAACGCTTATTTTTTATTTTTCAGGTCGTTTATTCAATAACCGATGTAGAAAATAAGATTTTTTTCACCCGTTATTGAATAATCAACATCAAAAATAAAACACTAAAATATTTTCACATTGGTAATCCAATAACAATTTGAAAAATATTATTTTCCACATCAGTTATTTAATAATAGATGTGAAAAGGATTTATAATTTTAATCGAGTTCTGGAGGATTTATTTTTGTTTCATTATTTTTCATGAAAACTCTCATTTTTCTCTCACATGGCAAACCCTAACCCTAAAAATATTCGATTTGTAGCCTCAAATCTATTCATTATTTGATATATGGCCTCAAATATATTCATTATTTAATATTTGGCTTTGAATATATTTTATTTGGTATCCACCACCACCATCCACCACCACTTATCATCGACTACCACTTACGCTTCTTCTCGTTGGTGTTGCTCATCCCGATTTCAATTTCAGTTTACAGTTAGTGTTTATTGTTTCCATTTTCCATGAATTGTAGCTATTTGTATTTATAGTTACAATTTTTAATTGATTCCACTTTCTCTTTGAGTTGATATCTACCACTGTAATATATCATCATTCGCTTGTGAATTCTTACCATTAGTGTCGACTTCTCATTCATCCTGGATCCGATATAATTTTATGGTTTTTGTTTTTTGTTTCAATTTTTCATGCATCCAAGGTATATTCATTTTTATTTATAGTTTCAATTTTCCATTGATGTTTCTTTGTCTTAAATTTTTCATTCACCACCACTGTCCATCATTAACCGTCGTCGGTCATCGGTTGCGCCTTCTTACCATTGGTGTAGCCTTCTTAATCTTCCTAGTTCAAATATCAATTTACAGTTTGTGTTTATTGTTTTGATTTTCTATTCATCCAAGGTATTTTCATTTTTATTTCTGGTTCCATGTCTTTATTGATGTCGCTTTATCTTCTCTATTTATATTTACAGTTTTAATTATTCACATGTATTAGATGTTTTTTAATTTATGGTTTATTGTTTTTTAATTAAGGTTTATGATTTTTTTTTATTTAAGAATTATGATTTAGTGTGTTAAAAGTTATATTTTCAATTATCAAATATTTTTTATTCCTTTTTTCTGAAATATGTTATGATATTTTTTATTGTTATTTATAAAAGTAAATTTGAAGTTAAATTTGAAATTATAATAACTTATTTTCAATTTTTGATATTTGTTATAGATAATAATGATTCGAAGTTGGATTACTGCACTTTGAATAAGTGATGAATATGAGGAATTTATTGATGTTTTTTTAGAATTTTATAAACTAAATGTTCTGAAAAAAGACATGTTTTCTATCTATGCCTGAAATTTTTAAATATGAATAAGTTGAAAAGTACAGAGATTAAAGATCATTTAATTTGTTACGGTTTTAATCCAAGTTACAGCCCTTAGATTTTTCATGGGGAAATTGGGTAGAATTTTATATTTATTGATGATGACAATTTACAAGATGATAAGTCTGATCAAATTGAATAAATGATTCCTAATGTTCAGGTAGAGGAAATTGAGAAAGAACAGAAAATTGAGAGTCTATATGGTGATGCTAAAAAACCATTATATTTAGATTATATGAAATTGATGGTTTTATCGATGGTGTTAAGATTGATTAACTTGAAGGAGAAATGGATGTAGTGATAAGAGTTTTATAGAGTCGCTAAAATTGTTGAAATTTATACTTATTAAAGACAATGATCTTCCATATTCACATTATAAAGTGAAGAAAATATTATTCCATATGGGATTGGGGTGCAAGAAAATGTATGTCTTTCCAAATGATTATGTGCAATATAGTAAAGAATATGAATTTTTATCAAAGTGTTCTAAAAGTGTTATGTCGTGGTATAAGTTGAAAGAAAAATCAAATGTTGATTTAGTAGTTATAGAGACTTCTACCAAGGTATTTTGGTGTCTTCCTATAATTCCTAATTTGAAACATTTATTTTCAAATTCAAATGATGAAAAAGGGGTTAATATGGAATGAAGATGAGCATATATGTGATGGAAAATTACATCATCCATATGATTGTCCATAGTGAAATAAAATAGACCAATAGTTTCCTACATTCAAAAATGAAGTTAGAAATATCAAACTTAGACTGTGCACGAATTCAATGAATCTATATCAAATCTTTAATAACACACATAGTTCATAGCCTATTTTATTGGTAATTTATAACTTATCTCTCAAATTTTGTATGATGAAAAAAATATTTAATGTTAAGTTTAATGATATCTAGACAAAAATAGCCCAGAAATGATATTGATGTTTTCTTGTCACATATAATTGACGATTTGAAACTTTTATGGTAGAAAAGTATTAGGGTGTATGATTCATATAAAATAGAATATTTTAAAATACATGTAATTATTATGTTCACTATAAATGACTTCCCAACATATGAAATTTTTTATGGATACAGTGTTAAGGGGAATAAATATTATCCAATTTGTGAAAAATAGATCATCTTATCAACAGAAACATGGGAAAAAAAAATATACATGGGTCGTTGAGGGTTTTTGTCTATGGATCACTCTTTTCAATGATTAAAAAAGGAATTCACAAGAATTTGATATGGCTCCAAAAGCTTTGTCCACCGATTAGTATTTTGAGATGGTGAAATAATTGATGAGACATTCAAAAATACACAAAAATTTGGTAATGATGGAAATATTTGGAAGAAATGGTCAATATTTTTTTGAGCTATCATATTAGAGATATCATGAGGTCAAATATAACATTGATTTTATATATGTGGAGAAGAATATTTATGACAGCTTGATTGGAACATTGTTAGATATTAAAGGAAAGACTAAATATGAGTTGAATGAAAGATTTAACTTGCTCTCAATGGGAATATGTTTGGATTTAGATCTCACTCCTGAATGGAAGGAGAAAATACCTACCTCCAGTTTTTCATACATTATCTAAGAGATAGAAATTATCTTTTGTTAGTGTCTTCATGATATCAAAGTATCGCAAGGTTATTCTTCAAATGTAAAAACTTTTGTGTCATTAAATGATTTGAAGTTGATGGGTATGAAATCTTATGATTGTCACATCATGATGCAAAAACTCCTACTATTTTCATTACATGGAATATTACCCATCTATTTCATAATTAATATCATGAAGGTGTGTTATTTTTTTAATTAAATTTTTAATAAGGTGATTGGTCTGAATTATTTGAACAATTTGGAGAACTAAGTGGTTTCTATACTTTATCAATTGGAAATGTATTTTTCTCCACCTTTTTTTAATATCATGGTGCATTTAATGGTTCATTTGGTGTGAGAAATAAAGTTTTATAGACCTATATATCTACATTGGATGTATCCTTTTGAAAGGTATATGAATATATTAAAGGGGTATGTTAAGAATCCATATCGACCTAAAGCCTATATTATTGAGAAGTATATTTCTGAGGAGGATAAAAAGTTTTGTACAAGATACTTGTCTGTATTGGTGCACATCGGTTTGCCTACATCTCACCGTGAATGAGTCGATTATGAGGGAAAGGGGATCTATGGATTTAAAGTAAAATTTTTGATAGGTGAATAGATAAATAAGGTACATTTATTTATCTTGAACAAAATAGATGATGCTCAACCATATATAACATTGTATATTAATGAGTTAAAGTAATGTTATCCAAAGAAGAAAGATATTTGTATTTTGAATGAGCATAAAAAAACTTGTTTTCCATGGTTTAAAAAGATCCTATTATGTAGATTAGATGCATAGAAAACATTGATATGGTTAGTGGGTGGTCCAAGTTTAAATTTGATAATGTGGTCCAGGTATGAAATTAATGTCTATACATTTCATATGAAAAATCGAGACAAAAAAGGGAATTTCAGAATAGTAGTGTGTTGGTGTTTATAGAAGAAATTCATTTTCAAGTGATAAATACAAAAAATTAATCTCCACATCGAGTTCATATTATGGATTCATTAAATAAATATGGGAGGTTGATTACATTAAATTTTGAGTTCTTATGTTTAACTGAAAATGGTTTATTAGTAATAATAGTGTTAAACATGATGAATTTTGAATGACACTAGTTAATATGAATAGATTAGAATACATAGATGGTCCTTTTATCATGGAAATACATGAAAAACAAATTTTTTATGTTCTTGATCAATATTATATACAGTGATCTATTATTTTATAAGGAAAAAATATTATGTTTTAGTTGAAAAACGTGATGAAGATGTTGATTTATATGATATCCCTACTTCTATGGAAAGATTAATAGATAATATTGATTATTATGTAGTAGACATGGTTTTTGCTATATAGAATTATCATGAGGAAGGAATTTGGAAAAAAACCTTTAGTAAATTCCTAATATTATAGGTAACATATTTTTATTTCTGGTTTACTTCTATGGGGGTAAAAAAGATTTCAAGTGTTGATAAACATGGCAGCACATGTTTACCAAAATTATTAGTTTCTCATATCCAAGACCAGAGGATACCAATTGACTTTGATGGTAATGATATTCCAAGGGGTCCAAATTCAAAGTAATTCAATACTTTTATTGTAGTGCATGCTAAAAGTAAAGTTAGTATTTTGATTGTTGATTGGAGAAGTGTTGACAAAATGAAAATATCTCAATTATGGGACATAGTTTTGGTAATATCATTTTTTATATTTTACATAACATGTAATATTTATACTAATATAGTTTTTCTTAGTTTTTATCATATGACATAGGATATACATGATACTGGAGGAGTTATGAGGAAATGTTTAGCATTGGCTGTTATGAGATGGAGGAATTTTAAATCATACCTCACATTAGATTTCATTCTTGGTCATAAAGAAACATAAAAATATATGTGATATATATCCATTTATAAATTAAGATACATAGAAGAAATTTGATTAAAGTAGATGACAAGAATCATTTTTGGTAAGTACAATGTTACCTTTTAGAATTTTTTTTATATTAATGGTCATATTAATTGTTTATTTATTCTTTATTTACAGAAAATGAGGAGATATCATCAAGATATCCAATCCAGAAACATATACCCTCATACTTTATCTCGTGGAGGGAATACATCCTTGGAAGAACAAATGATAGATGAAAAATTTTAAATACTGATAGTTATGTCTTCAAACTCCACAAAGTTTGACCCTCCTCCCCCCCACCAACTAGACATGAAAAATGGAAGAAGGATCAAATGAGAAAAAAAGGATAATATCTTATGGAATATTTGATGGTTGTAGATGAGAGGAATATAAGATGTTTACATTGTTTATTTAATTAAGTTAAATCAATTCTTTATATATTGTGATTCACTATGGATTTTTCTCAAATATTCTATACCGGAATATATTTAGGATAAAATCACATATGGGCCTTCATAACTGAGGGTGGGAAGATACTTTAGCTATAGCATTGGGAAATCCCAAACACCTGGGTTGTGTATGAGGATACCTGATAAGTGTATCGGTAAAAAAAGTGTTTTCACATTCTGAAGCTTCTTCAATGGAGGATGTTTGTAAAATAAAAATAGAATCTTTAGAAGCTATAGTTCAATATATTCAATAGATGATGAAGGAAAAGAGTATAGATTTGGTACAGTTGATGTTTACAAACATACAAAGACAATTTCAGGCTACTGATCCCACTCCCATTCCTCCACCTATAGATTCCACCCCACCTACTTATCCTACTCCTACAAATCCTTCTCCATAGATTCCCATTTATTGTGAGTTATATGTTGATGATCCCTGGCATCATATTATTGTATATGGTATGATATATTATATTGGTGATAGCATTAATCATTAACAGATATAGATAGATAATCATAGGTTCATTGTACAAGATATTATAGATAGATCAACAAGAATACCATTTCCTATAGATGATGTCGATACAACAGAACAAAGTATCAACCATTTTTTAGTTTGGTCATCTAGACTTTTTTAACAAATTACCATAGAGGTATGTGTATATTATATCCTTTATTTCATTTTGATGTTAAATTTTTCTTGAAATTTTAAAGTTCATATATTTTTCTATTTTTTTAATAGGAATACTTTAAAGGTAAATACATACTATATAGAAAAAAAATATATAGACTATTATAACTTCATATAAAACTTCTACTAGTCTTGATAGATTTTCAACATATTCAAATTTTTTATGGGAGTTTATGAGATTCCAATAGAAGATGGAATTTTTGGGAATGAAATAACTATGATGATTTTTAAAAAAGATATCACTGATCTTGTAACTAGAGATGATTTGGGCATCAACATGATGTAATTTTTTTCTATGTAATCCGATTAACATGTATCTTTACATTATTTTAATTTATTAAAAATTTATACTTATGTTTTTTTGTATTAGGTATATTTATAAAATTTTACGCAACATGAAACGAAAACAGTATATATATTTATGGACTCAAAATTTATTTCACCTATTGCGAGGAAAATGACTGATGTAGAAAGAAGGGTTTATATTGCTGAAAGACTTCAAAATAATGCAATTATTCAGTTTTGGATGTTTCCTTATCTTTAATAGAATGAAACATATATCTCATAAAGTGTTATATATATCTTAATATAGTAACCACTCCCATTTTATTTTCTTATATATTAGTGTTCATTATATGTTGGGTGTTTTTGGTCCAAGGGAGAAGTCACTTTATTGGCTATGCTCTATCCATAGTGAAGTGTGAAAAAAATTATGAATGTATTGAACATGTATGTTTGAATATTTTAATACATGTATATATTATAATGGGATTTAAATTTATTTTACACATATTAATTTCAAATATGGAATGGAATTACTTTATAGATACAATAAAAAATAAGAATATGCATCTTAAATATGTAAAAGAAAATGTGACTCTTTATTTACAATTACTACATTTTGGTTTTAAGTAATTAAAATGTTATTTTGAATTGAAAAATTATTTTAAATAAAAGTTTCATAAATAGGGAGTAAATTCATGCGGATACTATATTCTAAGATTTATGTTTAAAATAATTTCAATCAGGATAGTTACAATGTTTTAGAATGTTAGATTTTTTTATAAAGCTTTCCTTTAATTTTTCATTAACTTTATTCAGAATACATGTTAAATTATTTATTTTTAATTTTTATCTTTTTGATGACCCTCAACCTTATACTGTACAAGAGCTAAGACAATTAAAAATTGAATGGTAGAATAATTTCACATGTCTAAGTGGGTTTTAGTTTATTTGTAATATACATTGTAAAGTTGAAAGTTAAAATTGTAAATGTTTATATTGCTACTAATTGTTTGGTATATATCTATTTTTCTACTGATGATCTATTGTACTATTGGGATGGGATGTATTAATATAATTTTATTTAAAAAATATATTTCTCATTTTGGTTATTTTATAACTGATGTGAAAAAATTAAAATAAGATTTACCATGTCGGTTTTAATATAACCAACATATTAAACCATGAATAATATTATTTTTCATGTCGGTTTTCATATGAATGATGTAAAAAATCAAGTCCAATAGACCTTTCACATTAGTTTTTAAAAAAAATGATGTGGTAAAAGTTTTTTTAAATTGGTTATGAAATAACCGATGTAAAAAAATTCCATCAAAATGTATTTATAATGTCTATTTTTATTAACCAACATTAAAAACATATTTACAACATCACCTACAATAACTTCATGTAGTAACCGACGTTAAAAAACAAAAACAACTTTAACATAAAAAATTATTTTTTCAGTAGTGATTCTTTTAATGGGTCCTCTAATCAACTAGATTTTTAGAAATGGATCAGTACCACTGAAAATATTTTTTGTTATTCAGTGATCGAAACATGAAAAAAAATTCCTTGTATTGTATCATTTAGAAAGATAAGCATACCAACAATGGGATCTTATTATGAATATGAGGAAGGAGAAAGAATTTGACTCTATGGAATAAGATGATTTAAAGAGGTGATTTTTCAGTAAATACTTTCCCTGAACTCTTTTCATGAAAAGGGAAAGGAAATTCCTTGATCTTAAGAAGAATTATGATGAATCTATCGGTACCTATGAGTAAAGTTTTAGGTTTTATCATCAAACCTGAATGTGAAATTTATTGGTTCTTCAATGTCCTAAAACCAATTCTCTAAAAGATGTTATCCATAAGAGACTTTAGTGGATATGAAGAAATCATTTGATGTGTTGTCAAGGTATAAATTAAGATTGGAGATTCTCATCATTATCATGGTTTTGATAATAAGAGAAAGATATAGTTTCAAGGAAATTCTAATAATTGAACCCATAGAGGAAAGAAAATGAATGTTCCTTTATTCCATAAGTGTGGAAAGAAGCATGGGGAAAATTGTCTCTAAGTGACTATAAATTTTTCAAGTGTGGAAATAAAGTCCATTAAGAAAGTGAATAACAAAGAGATGTAAAGAGTCAAGCTAATGAAAATAATGGGGAGAAAGATCCATTTATTGTACCACCCACATTTCAATGTTGTAACTATATGGAGTATAGGCATTATGACAACCAATGCCTAAATATAAGGGTTAATTAAAATAGTCATTGTCAACAACCTCTTAAGATAAGAGATAAAGGTAAATACCATGTGATCATAACCACTAAAGTTGGTCATGAGAATTAAGTGATAAAAGGTAAACTTATCATCCACTGTAGAATTGCAAATGTCTTATTTGATTCTGGTTTTATCCACTATTTTATAACTAAATAATTTTCTAAGGGTATCATATCACCACCTCAACAATTATATGTTGAATTATTGGTGAAAAATCTTAATGGTGTGATGATTGCATCCCAAGTTTATATCTCATCTCTGATAAAAGTTTTTGGGAATGTGCTTCCTTCATATCTTTTCATTCTCTCTATAGTTGAATTTGATGTTATTTTGGGCATGGATTGGAATTATTAATATAGATTCCATATCAATTTCCAAGGAATGGAGGTTGTATTTGATATTTTGAATCAACCTATGATATTATTTCTATTCAAGGATGAATATTATCTTCCAATGGAAATTACTTCTATTTTATGGGTCTTACAACCTATTCACGAGGGATACTTATCTCAAATGTTTGGGGAGAAACTCAACATTGAATGTATGCCTATTGTTCAAGAATATGCAGATATATTTCCTAAATATTTTCCTAGTCTTCCCCTAAATCATGAAATTGGATATTCAATAAAAATCATACCTAGTGCTTCACTTATTTCAAAGGATTCGTATAGAATATCCTTGATTGAGTTGCAGGAATTGAAGAAGAAACTCCAAGAGAATTTAGAAAAGGGATCCATACACCCAAATGTGTCACCATGGGGTGCACTAGTTCTTTTTGTTAAGAATAAATATGTTTCAATGTGTATTTTCATTTATTATCAATAACTTAATAAGATCAAAATCAAGAACAAGTATCCCCTAGCCCATATTGAAGACTTGTTTGATCAACTGCATGGAGATAATACTTTTCCAAGATTGACCTTTATTCCAGATATCATCAATATATTTTCAAGGGGATATACCCAAGATAACCTTCTGCACAAGGTATAGCCATTATGACTTTATAGTGATATCATTTAGACTTACAAATTCCCCTATTATCTTCATGATTTTAATGAATAGTCTATATATATTACCTCGATCAATTTGTGGAAATATTTATAAATGATATTCTTATATATTCCAAGAGTAAGGAAGAGTATATAGATCATTTGAGTATTGTGTTGAAGAACCTAAGGATGGATAATTTGTATTCCAAATATAGAAAGTGTAAATTTTGGTTATAGAAAGTATCATTATTAGGTCATATAATCTCAAGCGATGGTATATCAATGGATCCTTCAAAGATTGATGTTATATAGAAATAGCCCAAACCAGCCATGGTGATCGAGATCCATGGTTTTCTTGGGTTGGATGGATACTATCAATGCTTTGTGAGAGATTTATAATGGCTATATAATCCTATAACCAAGTTTACATAGAAGTGATTTAGGTTCCTTTGGAAAAATGAATGTGAGGAAAATTTAAAGGAATTGAATAGAAAGTTGGTCAGTGAACCTATGTTTACACTACCCTATAGTGGAGAAGGGTTTGTGATCTATAGTGATGCATCGAAGAAGGGATTAGGTTGTATCCTCATGAAAAAGATATGGTGATTTCTTATCTCTCACACCAATTAAAAATTCATGAGTAAAATTACCTGACTCGTGATTTAGAGTTGGTAATGGTATTTTTTGCATTAAAAATATAGAGATATTATCTTTATGTTGAAAATTTTGGTATATATATTTATCATAAAATATTTAATTATAAATTCATATATAAATAATTAAATTTGCGCTAAAGGAGATGGTTTGAGTTGATTAAATATTATTAATTCTATATACATTGCCACCCTATCAAGGTGAAAGAGGTGGTTAATGCCCAAAGTTGGAAGGACCGTGCTAGTTTTTCTATGATAGGGATTAAAAGAGATCTAATACTGATGGATTTTCAGAAGATGTATTTTGAAATCATGATGAATGGGGACAAATCATATCTTTATCAGATTAATTTTCAACCATCCATCTATGTGGGGATTAAATGGAATATAAGAAAGATGTGAAAATTTAGAAGAAAGTGAGGAATTTTCCTGAGTTCAACCACAATTATTATGGAATGATAAGATTCATCAACATAGTATGTGTCACATCAATACCGTAATTGAAGAATGATATGTTAGATAGATCTCATAGTGCATCATTCTCTATATATCCTAAAATTATGAAGATATATAGAGATCTGAAAGAGTATTTTTTCTGGGAAAACATGAAAAGGGATAATGCAAAGTATGTATCCCAATTCTTGGTATGTTAGAAAGTTAAGTATGAGAGACAAAATTCTGATGGGATGTTACAACCATTACACATACCAAAATGGAAATGAGAAAACATCGCTATGGATTTTATTGTGGGACTCCCCAAGACATCTAAAGGGAGCAATGTTATTTGGGTTGTGGTAAATAACCTTATGAAATAAGAACATTTCATTACTATGAGAGAATATTTATCTCTTGATCATCTCATCAGGTTATACGTTAGGTGGTAAGGTTTCATGGAGTACCACTCTCAATCGTATCTGATTTAGATATGATGTTTACCTTAAAGATCTAAAGAAGTCTTCAACAAGAATTGAATAAGGAGTTGAAATTTAGCACTACATATCATCCTTGGATAGATGGTCAGTCTAATAGGTCCATTAAAACCCTAGAAGATATATTGAAATCATGTTCTATGGATTTCAAAAGTGTTTGGGATCAACACCTTTCTCTGGTAAAGTTTTCTTACAATGATAGCTTTCACTCAAGCATTTAGATGGCTCCTTATGAATCCCTATATTATAGGAAGTGCATAACTCCAATGTATTGGGATTAAGTTGGAGAACAAAATCTATTGAGACTAGATCTAGCTTTGGAAATGGTAGAGAAGGTTAGAACCATTCAGCATCACATCAGGATAGCTCAGAGTTAGTAGAAAATTTATGCTAACAATTATTGGTAAGATCTAGAATTTGAAGTTGGTGAAAAGGTATTCCTATGAATATCTCCTTGGAAGAGGGTTATGAGATTTAGAAAGAAGTGAAATCTAAGCAATACATATATTAGTTCCTTCAAAATTATTAATGATATCTGGATGGTTGATTATCATTTGGTGCTTCCACCAAATCTCTCTCAAGTATATAATGTGTTTCATTTATCACTCCTAATGAAGTACATAACTAATCATTCACATGTACTTAAATCAAATGACATATCAATTGAGCATGATCTATCTTATAAGGAACAATTGGTAGAGATTATGGATTAAATATAGAAAGTGTTGCATAATAAGACCACTCATCTGGTCAAAGTTTTATCGAGAAACCATAAATTTGAGGAAGCTATGTGGAAACCTGAGGATGTGATGAGGAAGAAGTATCCTCATTTATTTGTCTCAGACTGACAAAATTTTAAGGTTGAAATTATTATAAGGGGGGAATAATATAACACCCTAAGATTTTATGATATATTTATCTTTAAATAGTGTGATTTCTTTGATATCTTTCTTTACAAACAACATTGAGTTTAAATGAACCATGATATACTATTGAAATATTATTGTTAAATATGTTAGTTATTGTCGAGTATTTGAATTAGAGGGTATGAATAGGATGAACTAAATTATGAAAAAATATTTTTTACATGTGTAAAATAAATTCATTGGTTATCAATTGGTTACAAATGAAAATAAAATCATTTGAAATTAAAGAGATTTTATTATGAAAAAAAATTACGCACGCAATGTGTTTTTACATTAATAAATTAAATTAATCACTATTTATGAATGATTTTAATTAAATGTATAGATATTATATTCAATAAAATATTTTAATATTCATTTAATGGTTATTACTAGGCAATAAATGATAATAAATTCAATTTTATGCTTAAAATGTATTTTTCTAAAAACGGGTTTTATTGAGTTTTGCACACTTATTTTTAAATGAATATATCCCATAAGGAGTTGAATTTGATAAAATATTTTCCATATTTGGAACTGGTATTTTAAAATTTTATAATTAGTTCACTTTCATTTTTTCATTATGAATAGTAACTAGGTAAAAATCCATTGCTAGGATAAAGGTTAAAAGGGTTAATGAGAGGTTAAACTAAAGAGATAAAGGTTAAAATGACCTAAAAACTTTTATAAATCCAATTGGATGAATGTATTTTGATTCTATCACATCATATATCTATACTTGATACAATTTAGAGCCACTTTCCCATGAGGGTGGATTTATTATATTTTAATATTCTCTAATAATTATAAGTGCGTCATTCCCCTCACTTATAAAAGGGAACATACTCTCATCTCTTCTCCACACCAAATGATCCCTTTATCTCAACCAATATCATCCCAAATACTCTCCCAACATCCTTATCCATGACCTTGAGGTATTTTTCTTCCCAAAATTCCAATCTAAGAAGCCTTAATTTTCTTTTCAAAGAAGGATACCTGAAAAAGAGGTATATGTTCTTATCGATATTTTTCATGTTATTTTCTTCTTAAACCCCATCCAAATGTTCTATAACCATATTAAAATTATTGAATAAGTATATTTACTATACTGATATTTTTTTATGTTAATTTCATGGACCTTTATATCTCCTTCCCATTTGTTCGAAAATGATAATGTCGTCTGTACATACGTGTAGATTATCACCTCTATAAAATGATGTGATTCGTTTTTCATTTTATATTTACATGGATGGTAATAAGGATATATTTAATGAATATATATTATATTAATTCTATAATTATGATTCTGTAAAGGTGAATTATTATTTATCTTTATTTTGTTCCATCCATCAAAAATTGGAAACATCATTTGTGCGTACATATGAACTATCATCTCCACAAAGTGATGTAATTCATTTTTCATCACCACTTTATATGAATGGTTATAAAAGACTATATAATGAATAAATATGATTATTTTGACACTATTAAGATTTTTTAAATGATGAAATCATGACCAAGGTGCAAGGATAATAACCATTGAACCGAAACATGCATGGAAAGAGGCCATTTTCACCTGAATGTTCATTTTAATGAAGTATTGTTAATAAAAGGATGATTAGAAATTATAATGGAATGATACATAGTAATTTATTTATGAATATAATTTTTTAATATATGTATAATAAATTTATATTTACTATATAAGAGGTTTGAATGCATCCAAATCCAAATGGGACTTGAGGTAAGGATTTATGTTACAATCTCATTTCTTTTCCAAATTGTCTATGCTAAATTTCCACTGAGGAAAATTATATGATAATTATCCTTTAAACCCCATCTATTTTCTTCTTTTATGGTTATTTATATGGTTTTTATTTTTTCCTTTCATTCTCTTATCTTTGGTACATAAAAAAATTGAAAAATATTTTTAAGAAAAATGTCTTTATTCTCTCTTTAGTTGATAAACTTTTTATTCTATGTCCATGTTCTTTAAAATATTTTCAAGAATTTTCTTTTATATGATAAAAGTATTACTTAATTTCATTCACAACCATATTTTACTTTCTTTTCAAATTTTTAAAATGAATCTTCTTGTCATTTTCTGAATGAGTAACTTTTAGAATTTTTATCAAAAGTGTGAAAGGAATTTTTGTTTTAATGTTTACTGCACCAACTGATTTTCCTACTATCATAACCATTTTTTACTTTGAAGTTTACTTTACAAGTTTACATGGTGATTTTCAAAGAAATATTTTTTCTCAATATTCTGTAAATTTTTAGTTTTAATGATAAAGAAATAAAAAGATATTTTCCTTTGTTATCAAATAATTATTCAAATACACTTTTAAAGGTATTTTCATCTAAGTCAACATCCTTTGATATTTCTTATGCTTCACTAGGGATATGATCTAATGATATAATCCATGTTCTTTCTATGGATGATTTATGATTATGTGATGATGAAATATTTATGTAACCCATTTCTTTTTCATGGGTTATACCATGATGAATGTTTTTATAAACTTATAATACACATATGTATGGTTTTCATTATGTGATGTGTGGGTATATTAAATCCCTTCAATGCATTGAGTAATTATTGATATCTCATGAGATAATATGGACTGAAATGGGGAGTAAACCCAGTTCAGTAAGGGACCCTATCCACTATGATGGCTTTGGGAGTGAACCTTGACTAAGGAAATGATTGAATGGGGAGTAAACTCAATCCACTCTAGGACTTTGTCCACTATGATAGTCTTAGTAGTGAGCCTTAACTAGTGAAATGATTTTCTATGCTTATGATTCTGCCATAAAATTCATATGGAATATTTTTATGATTATGATATACTCTCATGGATCGTGATTTATTAATGGTGATTCCTCACTCTTATGACTTGTGTCTTTTGAAATGATAAAGATTTATGTCATGAATCGTGATTTATGATCTATGACTAATTAGGTATGAACATTATAAGTTATAATCATGATATCATAATCTTATGTGTATCGTATGCTTGCATATGATCATCAATTGATATCTCTCATGTTTACCCTTATTGGGCATCTAAGCTCATTATTTCTTATGTTTCAATTTTCCTCAGGTTATGAAGAAAGGTTTTAAGTAAGGAATGTCTAAGAAGGGTATTATGAGGGGAGAAATTTATGGGAGATGTTGAAGATATTTTATGTAATAAGTTGATTATATATATAGTCTCTAAAGACATTAAACCTTTACATTCCTTGAGTTTGTATTATTGTGAAATATATTGAATATTCATCTAAAATGATTCAATATTTATGTATGTTATGCTCGGGTCACCTCATAATGAGTTTAACAAAATCTCTAAAAGTATAGAAAACATAATTCTGGTTTGGCAGTCTATAAAATGTGATTTGTTAGGTAGACGCTTATGTATGTTTTTTTTAATTATTAAAGGAGTTTAAGAACGTGAATGTATCTTTTTATACTAAAATTCAATCTCCACTTTATTATTCTTTCGCATTGGATACATATATATCGTAAAGTGGAAGGATAATTAACCTCTCAAAGTGTGACTTTAAGTTATCCTTAACCGATGTTCTTAATAGAGTATTATAGGTTGTGATGAAAATGTTAAGGTTATTGTGAGTAGGATTCATGTATCAGAATAAAAAATATGCTCATGACACACAAAATGATTTTTGTGCATTGGATGATCCAAAAAGTATACCACATGGAGCGACATACACTATGTCATTGGTATATTAGGGATGCATTTTACATATTTGTATTTCCCCATGCCTATGATTGGCAAGATACCTAACATGATAACCTTCATAATTTGATACCTTTATTATGTAAACCTTGTGTTAGGTTTCATAAAAATCTAATAACACTAATTAGACCTAGCATAAAGAATTAGAAACCAAATATGAGGATCTTCATACAAGATAATATGAAACCTACATAAAAACTGAAATGAAGAATGTGTTGTAAATATGTGTATATTACACCGAAGAGCCACTGAATCATCTTCGAACTCTATCACATAGGTTTGAAGATATTGCCAAAGTGGAAAACATAAGCATCCCACCTCTGTAGGTATCCATAGGTAAACTGAAACATCCTACGTTTGGATGGGATTCGCCTTTTCTCCACATTATGCCAGTACTTCTAAACGCAAAGGAGGAATATGAAAGATATCTTTGGGTTCCTAGGAGTCACTAGCCCAATATCACACACACACAACCATCATATGGTTATAGGGTTTATATAGAACATAACGACACTCCTATGTGGTGTCTGCATTAATTCATGCATTTATAGTGCATGTATTAATGTCTTGGCCAATTCATGCATCATATTCATGAATTCATTTAACTCTCATTCATTTCATCTTATAAATGTTTCTTTTAATGGTAGCCTCAGTGGAGAATAGACAGGGTGTCCAACACATATAGAATAATAAACCCAATAGCATACAAATCATAATTTTCATGAAAACTGATATACTGATTATATATATATATATATCATATATATATATATATATACATCATCATATATATATCACACGCATATATATAAATCTTTAGGGAATATTTCAATCAATATCCTACTTGCTCTGAAGCTTAAATACTTTGTGTCATTTCACATTATATTATATCATATATAATAACTTGTGAAATTATATCCAAAACTCCTTTTAGATATCTTCCAAAACACTTTTGGAAAGCTATCATCAGTTTTGCCTTGTATCACATAATATGAAACATCTTGTGAATACCCATTCAAAACACTTTTTGGATTAACTCTAAACACTTTTAAAGAATCTCTATAAGTTAAACTCAATCCTCATTCAGTCAACCGCAAAGTGTGATCCTATGGGCCTTTATAGCATTGACAATAAACATGAATCTCTAGATCCATAAACATAAGAAAAGAGTGGCCTATACAAAAGCGCCAATGCTACTCAAGATATAAAGGGATATGGCGTGATCTCCATCAAACACATGTATCTCTATACCTGTGTCCACCAGTTTGCATCATATGCAAATGTGCATTCTCATATTTTTCTTTTGTCCAAGACATCGAGTGTCCAGAGGATGTAGAGTATTTCAATCTCATATAACCAACTCACATGTTCTCGACTCTCTAAGTGTAGACTGATTTGATCGATAAATACATCATATGTCATTCATTCTTATGGATAAACACATCACATGACCCTTATCCATATAGATATATAATATCTAGGTGTGGCCGCATACTCCCACTATCTATCTCAATCGAGGGCCCTAATTGTCACAACCCCCTCCCACCAAAGATGTTGCAATGAAGGGAGAGAGATAATGACCCCCAAGTCCCGCCTCCAGTAGGCCCTAGGTTGGCTACAAGCATCTAGGGTATAAAAATATCACAATATGGGAGGCATTATCCTCTATAAATAAATAGGATCGGGAGATAGGATAAACAAACACCAAAAAAACTCCAACATATTATATAAAGGTAAACCAAAAACCATCCCACAATGCAAGAATAAAAAAAATTGATACATATAAAAGTCTCTAAAGTAAATAACAAAAAGACAAGTCTATGGAAGTGACTCAACAGCAACTCTAACCCAACTAGTAATGTCTAGCTCGGTCCCCAAATTCCTCCTAGAAACTTGAAAATAGTTTATATATGTAGGGTTATCATAACAAGTATACTCAGTAGGGATATCACCAAGGCCTCAAGTGCACATGTGAAAAGGGCATACTAATGTGCCAGTGAACAAACAGTAGAACCAACAATCACCTACACAGGTAATCTAACCAAACCCAACCTCACAATGGATCGCTCACCAAATTACACATCTAATATAATAATAATATAATATTGAGATCATAAAAAATCAAGGTGCCTCACTGCCTCTTCCCCACTAATTTTTCGCTCTCATGACCCAATGTCGAACATCCTATGCTCCCATACCTTTTACACATATCACATCACATCATGCCCGTACACACCTGGGTCACACATCACATCACATCATATCTCATCCCAAAAACACATGGGACCACACATCACATCTCATCCTGAAAACACCCGGGATCACACGTCACATCTCATCCTGAAGACACATAGTATCAAACGTCACTAGTGAAGGAAGAGTGTGGGAGAGGGGGTAGCCATCCATCCATATTTTTACCATCCTAGATGTTAGGGAAAACACAAGGAACCCAGAACCTCTATGTTTTGGTGTGGTTATCCAACTCAGGTGGACCACGTATAAAATAACATAAACATACATGATATATAGATAGCACACAGTACCCAGCCTACGGGTTCACATCAACAACACTAGGGCACACCATCACCACCACATACCATACATAAACTGTCAAAACTATTTCCACCACTATATTCAACACACCACACAACCGCCACACAATCCACACAATATTTTCCACTTTCAACTTACAAGTTCCACCACTTTTATTAATTAGCCTTTTCATTTCACGTTACACCACTCATTAAATTCATTCAATTAAATTAATCCATTAATCACATGTCAATTTCCACCCCATTATATTCAATTTCCAACTCATTCATTTATTCATTTCATTCAACATCGTAATTTATTCCACTGCTACTCGGGAAACTAACACAACCACAACACACAACTATCACCACAGCACCACACATCCACCATCGTTGTCGTGACACATCACCAAAGCCATATCACAACCAATAACCACACATATTTTCCATCACACAACCACAATCTCCATGTACCACAACTAATGTGCCACAACATCTACACCACAATGCACAACTGCCCACATCTCATCCATGTTAACTGTTGGACTCCGCATGTACTAATCATGTTTTAATGATCACAAATCATATTCAAACTAATTAAATCCTATAAATTATATCAAATCATGTGTATTATTGCTTAAAGTATTCTCATGATTTAAGAAGAGCCATTCAAGATCTTAATTTCTCTACATTCAATTTAATTACCTTATACTATCTTTTGACTCACTTTATAATGATTTCTCTGAAAAATGATTATGCCTAATCCATTCTATGATCATCATTTCTTAAGTATGAATACAGTTATCCTGAAAATTCTAAGACACCGTGAGTCTGCCATCGGTTATGTCTTTCTGGAAAAGTGAAGCTGACATCATGAAGCAGACATAGTGAAGCAAGCAGACACCGTGAAGCAGACACAGTGAAGCAGACACTGTAAACATTGAGACACTGTGACCATGAAACACCATGACCGCAAGACACCGTGAAGCAGACACCGTGAAGCAGACACAGTGAAGCAGCCACCGTAAACATTGAGACGCCATGACCATGAGACACCGTGACTGTGAGATTCCATGACATTCAGACACTGTGACCAATCTAGACACCGTGTGAAGGAGACACTGTTTCCATGACATACTATGACACTGTTTCCTAATATGTTTTGTCATTTTTCAATTTAATCTCTAATGGTTATATTTGAATATATTAATGCACTAACATAATTAATGTTTCTTTGTAGATATATCATCTGACAGTATGAGATACGAGGTGTAGAATACATGAAACCTATCGGCCTCAACACATGCTTTCCAAGATAAAAGAAAAGTGATGCCCAAAAATAAGAAACAGACGAGAAAGAAAACCAAGCGGGCATGAGCACCATAATGAAGAACACACTTAGAGAAAAATTTTCAAAGAAAGGTCTATTGCATGCAACTCGACACTGCTGAAGAACACACGAAGCATATTTGAATCCTAGAGAACATCTTCACACTGTCAAACCTCATGAAGAACACAAGATAAATCGCGACACTCTATTTTACAGATGAGGACTTGAATTCTGCATCTGCTTCATCTCAGAAGTCCAGAGCTGGAAAGACCAACACTCAGAGCACTTCTAAACCTATCTCAATCTTTTTGATCTGTTGTGTATCTTTTTATTAACGTTTGAGAAGTGTGTGTTCCTATATAATAACACACTCTGTCTCATGCATCAAACTGAAGGATACAAGATATCCTTACTCAAACACTCATTTACCCTTGTGTATACCCACAGATAAGTGTGGAAGAGGTCCCTGTGTGTCCTGGTAGTTTGTACCCATGAAGAACTGTAGAAGAGGTCTCTGTGTGGCCTGGACAGTCCTGCGTACTGTTGTTAACCCTCATCTAGGGTGTGGATCAAAGTTTATTTATATAAACTTCTTACTGGCAGGTGATCACCAAGTGGATTGGATTAGGTCTCGGCTTGAGACTGAACCACTTGTTTCATATTTTTTGTGCTTCTTAATTTATTTTTCTCTATTTTACTATTTTTCTTCATAACTCAGAAATCACTAAATTCACTTTGATAGTTAGTCTTGGAAAGAATTTATAATTATCTTGTCTTAGTAGAATAACTTCAAAAGTAGTTTTAGTAATTAATATTAAGAGTACTGAGAACTAATCAATCTTCTAAGAATTTATTTAAACAGTCAAACTCTTATAATAGTATAACCTTGATTAATTGGGTTGTATCTAATCTATTGGGGAAAAACCTTTTAGAAATAATTTTTACAGAAATTTTTATAGTTACTCAATTTACCCCTCCCCTCTTGAGTAATCTACTCTGACCAACACTAACCAACCATCACATCACTGCCCCACGTACCACACAACCTAGCCGGACAAAACATCCCTGCACAACAACTGCAATCCACACAAATCATCATAAAAAGTACAACCACACACGACAACAACACATCATGGCTTCACATTTATTCATAGTCTTAATCACATTACTTCTTTATATTAGCATTGGTATTATCACACAAACCAAATATCTAGGGGCAATCAATTATCAGCCAAATATAAATTCTTTAACCTTTTATTCAGGGTGTGATCACACAACAACACAGTAAGGACCATCACATATATCAACTACAGTGCAAACAAGGATTCCAACAACTACAATTTTAAGAATTTCCAACTGGAAATCATAACAACATCAACAACATATAAAAAAATAAATCATGTGATAACTCCCCATACCCATCAATTTTAGACATGTCAATTAATTATATGATTACATTGACCCTTACTATCCACCCAAAGGTAAGAAAAAACATGTAATTCTTACACATAGCATGTAAAAAGGGTGAGAATGTAGATCCCCTACCTCAAGGAAGCTTTTTTATCTCATTGTGCGCCATATGGGTGAAGAATAAACCGCCCAAGAATCACTTCCACACAATAAACTATCGGGTCAACCTACACCACACTCAAAGATCGTTAAAACACAACTCAAGTACATAAACCAAACAGAACCAAAGTATCACAAAAAAACCCCGGAAAATAATGGAGGAAAATGGATTATAATGAGAGGAGAACTCACCATGGATCGAAGATGGGAAGCCACAAATCAATCCCTATCAAAAGAATCCAAAAACCCCTCAAGAGAGCATCGTCGGTCGCCTAGAACAAGAGAGCGAGAGTAGGGTTTGAGGAAAAACCTGAGGCACCCAACCTTTAAAGACACACTGCATAGGGGAATTACATGATATGTAATCCCCTTTCACGTCATGTAATCCTAGGAGTTCATTTTTTCTGAAAAACATGTTTCCTTTTTATTATTTAACCCCTAAAATCTACATGTCGTGAACTGGTCCTGTACAAGTCATGAAATACTTCTACACGGTGTTTATTCCCTCTGCTTCTAGATTTTTAATCGCCAACACCTCCAATACCGCTCTAGGCCTCCTCTAAGAAACTCCAACACCCAAAATTGGCAAAGTAACTAGCTAGGAAAGCATGGACCATTACACTAATGTCATACTCATCATATGAGAGGAAAAATATCATCTTGGTTAAGCCCCAACCGATGACGTGATCAACAAAATACCCAACCACCCTCGTATTAGTTATGTCAATATGTAGCCTTGCATAAGTAAGGTATTAAAGTATGAAGATTCTCATGCTAGGTATCTCACCGAACTCAAGTAGTGGGGACTCAAATATGATCCATGCACAACTAGTATATCAAATATATTTTTACTTATGACACTCTATGTGGTATACTTAGTCGGTCATCCCACACACACAAAGAATATTATTCTTTGTTTTGTGTCTTGTGAGCATTTTCCATATCATTAGATAAGAATCTTACCCATGCTAAACTTAACATTTCATCACAACCTATAATACTTCATGATGAACATCGGTTAGGGATAAACTCAAAGTCATGCTTTGAGAGGTCAATTATCATTACACTTCATGAAATGTATATCTATATATATATATATTGTAGCCAACGTGAAATAATAATAATATGGAGGTTGATTTTAATATGATGCATTTTAATATTCTTAAAATATTTGAGAATATTTAACAAAACCAACATAAGAACCAGTTTATCATATCATATATGATAAACTGTCAGATCATCCTTATGTTTGCAACATTTTCTGGGTTTTTTCAACACATTACATCATATGTAATCCATATCACATCTCTATGTGGACATCAGATAAAACTCTCCCACTAAACTCTTTATTGAGAAACATCTATAAAGTAATATAGTTTGAATAATGGTGAGATTGGAGAATCGTATTCTCAATTTTTCGGCTTTTGAACATATTCAAACTTCTTAACTTCACAACATCAAATTTTATGATGTTAACTTCTTTTTTCTACTTAGAACTATTTCTCAGTTCATCATCATCATCCTTGGAACCCTATTCCATCAAACGTTTTCCTTGAAATAATGTAACTACTTACATTATTATTTACCAGCCCTCCTAAACTCTTTTAAGATAAAGTAACAAACACTTCAACTTAAGATTAGTGTTATCCTTTATTTGTTAATTTTGAACTTATATGAGTCTAAACATACTCTCACTAGCCTCTTAGACACTATTTTTTAGAATGTCTTGCTAAGAAATACAAACCCTTTTGTGTTAAGAAATAACATTTATTTTCTTTTAGTAAGAACATTTAACAAATAAACTATTGTTTTCATGTCATATATGGTATTCTATGTGGTAAGACATTTTTATTTGAAAATAATACTTTATTAAAATATACTACTGATGGGTGGAGGGAAAATATTCCCTCATATTTTAATAAATACTTGGATAAACATTTTATCCTGGATAAAACACTTTTATCCATATCTTCTTCTCTAAACCTATTATAGAAATTAATGAATCATAAACCATGTGTATACAATTAATCATCTCATACTTGTTCACAACAACACCTTGTAATCAAAAAACTTCTCTTATCACATAAGGTGAATGAGATAGAGATACACATCTTTTACTTTGATTCATTTGAGCTTGATAAAATCCATTACATTCAAATCCTCGATGAAGTAACTATTTACTTCATCTCATGAATATAAACTACAAGCTCAATCAATTCTTTTTTTGATTTTTAAATTCTGTATATTTACAATACTTTTGTAAAATATACATTTGGTATCGCATGCCCTTTAAAATTAAAGAATTAATTCTTATAACATTCATACATGACATGGACATTTCATAGAGTTTCACAATCTCCTTCAGGTATTCCAGATAATCCCATCATATGGAATTATTATTTCTCCTTCCTGACAATCCTAGGTTTCAATGACCTTGATTGGATTCTTAAAGAAAGATAGTTGAACTTTTCAACTAATTTTTCTTCTTCTGTTTTGAACTTTTACCCACTTGTATTGTCCATACAGTACCAAAATCTATACATCACATGATCGGTTCATCCATTCTCAACACTTTGAGAATATCAGGTAAAATTTTCTCTAATTTGATCATATTTTTAGAACATTTGCATATATGACAATGTGATAGATTCCCTAACCAAAATAAGGCATTTCCATCTAATGCCTTTGAAACCTTGAATGAATCACTCTATACTTCCATAAACATCTAGATTCACTTATTGAAAAATTTTAACACTTGGTTACTGAGGAAGGAATTGTTCTGACACAAAGAATTTTCCTTATGAATATTTCTTAAATCACCAATCATGTTTAATAACTTTTCTTAAGTATCTAGTATTAGGAGTAGCTTACATTAAGCTTCTCCTTTTCAAGGATTGATCACAATGTTTGTTTTGATGATGATGATGATAACGATGATGATATTATCTACAACAAAAGGTTTTATCAGGTGAGTATCATGTATTATTAACCATTTAAAAAGGAATTTTATTAAATGGTCTCCCACTAAAATGATAAACCCTTTAAAAACACACCATATCAATTAGTGATCCAAGATCCATATTTCATTATGTAATGAGTTCTCTAGGGTTTTCATCTCACCAATTAATTTTTTAGGTAGGGAAACATCTCAATAAAATCATATATGATTCTTAGATAGTTGAGTAGACAGCCCTTTGTCCAATCCATCATATGGATAAACTCAACTCTACTCCTTTAGTATTGTAATCATTAGGGCTTCCCAGCTAGTGTAACCCAAAGAAAAGACCAAGAATATACTAATAAAGGACAATCTAGGATAACCTGACTACAACATGAAAATACTCAAGGATGATCAAGTGTCATCCATACTTGTTTTCCTTACACAAGATAATTTATGGGAACCTAACAATGGAACAAAACTACCCAGTTGAATGATCATGGTTTTGAATGTTGAGTCAATAAGGTTTTCCTTATGACTTTTCCATTCCTTCTTGTTTTGAAAATCACAAACACCTTATACTTAAGTAAATCTATATTTTACTTCTATAAGGAAAATTTCATTTCCAAAGGAATTTACCTCTACCATATTTTCATTGCTCATATCAATATTTTTCTTAAGTATAAAAATCGGATTCATACCTAAAAAATCGGAATCATATAATACTTAGATATGAAGCATTTTGTTTTAGGATCTGAATTCTGGATATGAACTCTAATGAAGTTCCACTCCAAATTCTGGATACGAACTCTAATGAATTTCCACTCTGAATTTTGGATACAAACTCTAATGAAGTTCCACTCCGAATTCTGGATACGAACTCTAATGAAGTTCCACTCCGAATTCTAGATACGAACTCTAATGAAGTTCCACTCCGAATTCTGGATACGAACTCTCATGAAGTTCCACTCTGAATTCTAGATACGAACTCTCATGAAGTTCCACTCCGAATTATGGTTACAAACTTCTATGAGTTTGAATCCGAACTTCTATGAGTTCAAATATGAACCTCTACTAGTTCGACTCGGAACTTCTATGAGTTCAAATCTGAACTCTTTAAGTTCAGGTTCTGAGTTCCTGAGAATCCAGACTATGAATTCCCTTGAAATTCAGACTCTGGAATTCTATAGAATTCAGGTTCCGAATTCCTACAAAACAGAATCCGAATATCTCGTTATTATAGACTCCGAATTCCATTTTGGTTAGACTCCAAACTTTTATTTTCTTTCATTCCGAACATCAGTTTTACTTATACTTACACTTGTTTCATTACAAAACGATGGCATGCTTTCAGTTATTGACTAACCATTGGTTGAGTGACACGTGTATAGGTCCCTCCGAAATTCAAGGAAGAATATGACCGTTGGAGGAGGGAGATGACCGTTGGAGCTTCGCCTATAAATGGGAGCTCATTTGAACGTGCTAAAAAAGAACAGAGACTGAACTTTGAAATCTGTGCTTACATGCTGTTGAAGTGATTTCTAGAGAGAGAGGCTATTATCAACTCTCAAGCTTCGTGCAGAAAGTTTGAACGGCTTGTTCAAACTTTTCCTTGTACAGACTTGCTTCGTGCGACTCTGATTGTTACTGATTACAATTGAGGGCTTCCGGGGATAGGAATACAGAGGTTCCAACACCTTGAAGTTGAGGGCTTCCTTGCTGAGGAAGACAGAGGTGCCGACTACCTGATAGTTGAGGGCTTGCGGGGATAGCAAGACAGACTCCGATCTTCGTATCGAGGGCTTACCCTGGTGTGGGTAAGACATACTTTCTTGAAAGTATAAATCAAGGGACCTTTATCCAAGGTTGTTGGATACCCTTCTCTTTGGGTTAAAAGAGTTTATACATGTTACTTGTAGTTTTACTATGTTTTTTCACTGCATTTTGTATTGTTAAGGAAAGTATAACTTTCTTATAATTCCTTACTTTTACTCTGATATAGTTAGATTCTATATGCTTTAAGGTAGAATCTTCATCTTTGTAAACTTTAGCTAAAAATTTCCTTAGGGAATTTTTAAAAGGTACAATTCATCCCCCCTCTTGTATCTTTGTATCTCATTGTACTTATTCGATCCTACGTTTGGTATTATAGAGTATATCATACTCAGTCACATAACATCCTAACAATTGGTATCAAAGGGAGGTTCCAATCTGAATTAATCTCATGATTAGATTCAGAAGACTTTCTTCTTCTTATAACTTTCGGAATTGCATATTCGAAATTGAATTTCTGGATTCATACTTTTCGTAGTAAGTTTTTCCTAGTAAGTTTTTCGTAATCAAATTTTCTTAAAGAAGAATATCACCTATTACGAATAAACTTCCTAGCCAATCCGAAAGGTATGACTTCCTTACTTAAGTTTTCGTAGTCATTTTTAGTTGCTGGTAGTTTCTTTTTCTTATAAAATTTCTCAGATTTTCTTCTTCTTAAATCCGAATGTTTTTGTTAAAACCTCAAAAGATCGAATTCAAGATTTCCTTGCGGGTATGTTTTCATGTAACATCTCAAGAGTCTGTGTTTTATGTAATGGTAAGTTTTATATTTCTATGTCACCCATTAATTGAACAAACTGGATTCTTATGAAAAAAATAACAATGAAATAGAGTAAACGCACCAAAATGAACGAAAGGCTCTTTATTCAAATAAGGAACACCATAGTAACCTTAATACACTGTGATCAAATGGGAAGCTTGGCTAACTAAAGATACCAATTAAAAACCCTATTAAGATTACAGGAAGACCGCTCAAAACAACGAGAACCTCGAGTAAACTATAAGGGTCTTTGGAATCCTCCATAACAAACATAAGAACGACCAAGGCCACTGTGGAAGTACTGAGCACCAAAGTAATGACTTGAACCATCTTCTCCTCTTTCTTCTTCAATCACCTTGAGTTTAAGACACCCCGAGACCAGGTTTTATATGATGCCAATTTGACCGTTACATTTTTGTAGCCGTTGGGTCTTTGAATTCCTTGACCGTTGGTTAAAAGGGATTTTATTTCAAAAATAATGGAGTTTACCTTCTTTATGAAAAACTTGAATTTTATAATGCTTTTATAATTTTATTTTATGTTTTGAAATTATGTCTTTAAATGATATAGTTTTAAAATACTTTTATGAACCTAGTTGTTTTCACAATAAATTAAAATATCTTTTAAATAATTTGATTCCTAATGAGGATATTTTATAAGTAGAAAACCAATATACCTTAAATTAAGTATTTTGAGGATGTATTTTTGGTAATTCTTTAAAAAATCCCTAATGTAATATTTTAATTAAATGAAACCATGTTTTAGACTTAGAAGTATTTTATGTTTGGCACTATGAACCCTAATTTCATGAAACCATTAAACTTTTGAATGGTCGATAGGAAATTATTAATGTTCTCATTCATTATTTTAACTTGCATTTATATATACTTATGGTTTAAAAATAATAATAATATATATGATTAAATGAAGGTGCATTGTATTTTCAAATATAAGTGTTTTATCTTTTGTGATAAAAATTTTAAGGGGACCAGCCAACCGAGGGCAGCCTTAAGGCCAAGCCCTCAAGGTCTGGGCCAGTCCCCTAGACACCCCAGGTGGCGACCAGGGGTGTCTTGAGTACGCGTTGGGGAGAGCCCGAGCATAGCTCGCGCTAGGTGCTGGCGCGCACGCACAGGCCAGTGTATAAGGCCCACGGTGCGCAGGGTGTGAGGGTGGGCCGCAGCCCGCAAGGGGCCCGTGTATAAGGCCCCGGGAGTGTGTGCTTGTGTTTTGACATAAGGCTGGAGCGCGGAGGTTTATAAGCTGCACCCAAAACATGTTTCATTTCGATGTGGGATCAGGTTTTTCGGCCGAAACAATATCTCGGTCGTTGGATCTCTCAACGTGTAATCTTGGCCGTCGAAACCGATCCCGAGTTCAACCCTCATCCACCATGGTATAACACCATTTTTTTTAGAACCGTCCGATAATTTTCGATCTAATCCCGGCCGTTCAAAGTTTTTAAATGCCTCTTTGTTTCTGAGACGTCTGATCAAGATCTGGACTTAATCTCAGTTGTCCTTTCTTTTTAAATACCCGAATCATATCCTGCTCTATTCTTGGTCATTCTATCCAACAAAGGAAGATCTGGGCCGTCCGTTTTCTTTGGACTTCTTTCTCCCACGTTTTCCTTCTTCTTACTCACGCATGTCACGCACCAGTGACCTATTCCCCATTTTTCTTTGCCTAGGCCAACAGCGGACTTTTATTTTCGTTCCTTCTTTCCACGGGGTTGGTACCGCTTGTTTACTACTCGGCCTCGGATCCCTTCGACGCTTCTTCACAAGTAGGTCGGACGTCCCTTTTCTTTTTAAGCCTCGGGTTGCACTGAACCAAGGCACGGCTCCTTCGTGCTTTGCTCCCCAGAGTTTCCGACCTATCGCGACGACTTCACACTTCCCTCTTCTCCCCTCCAAGGCGGATCGAATCAGTAGGGTAAGGGTTTACTTTAAATTTTCAGTTTTTACAAAACCCCTATAATATGTAGTTTTTTATATACAGTTTTGTGAAATTATATATATATATGTACATACCATTCCGTTTAATATTAAATGTTCTAAATGCAGATTATAGAAGTTTTGGTTCCTGTGTAAGGGAAACATGTTTATCTTGCTTTTCTTCAGCTTCGGTGATTATATATATATATATATACTTTATATATATATATGTATATATAAGACTATAAGAACCGTTTCATACCTGTTTTCCTCTTCTTGCATAGAGAATCGAACCAGAGTATGGGAACCCTGCTTTGCTTCATTGTTTTTTTAGTTCCGGTGGATATATGTTTGTATACACTTTTTTTTATATGTGTATATAACCCTTATATACCTCTACTTGAATAAAAATTGAGGTTTCGGGTTATTTATGAACTTAAAAAAAACTATACAAGTATATGTATCATATATATATATATATATGTACATGTGAATACATAAATGTATATGTACATATATGTGAAAACATAATGGACGAGTATGATTACATGTTTTAAAATTCATCATGATATAACATGATGATTTAACCAAGTTATATTTTACCCTAAAAAAATTATTATTTCAAGTACGATATCAAAACTATGTAATTATATAAAATAGGTGAGGTTTAAAATTAGTTTCGGATAACAAAATAGTTTCCCAATGGAAAATTCTCATTTATCATCATTTTTGTCAATGCATTTGTTTTTGTGAAAACTTGTAGCGTGAATCCCTTAAACATTTATTTGTGTATAAACATATATACTCATATTTATGAATTGATTTTGTTGTAAACAAAGGTTATTTTATGCCAATATGGGGATTGTGGAAACCATGTGTACATTCATATTTCATGTGTAAGAACTCCACTCGGTCTTACCAAACTTCAATTATGTTTAAAGCAAGTATAACTGGAGAAATATTTTTGAGTATAGTTTAATTTGGTAAACCTATACATATATGTATATACACTTAAATATATATATAGGTGTATACAACCTTGTATCAATATATTTTCTTCGAATTCAAAATTCATTAAAGAGATGTCTTAAGATGATTTCAAGATTTTCAAAGGAAATATCTTATTATTTAGAGTACAAACGAGTTTTTACATAACTATATATATATTCATATAGTTTGTATACATATATAAATGTCTTCCCAAGCTAAACCTATTTGCACACCATGTATTCTTAACTGTATAAATATATGTATATTCGCACAATTTTAAATAAACATCCACAACGCCGTTTATCAGCATGTATCTTAAGTATGAATGACCTCGTTTCTAACTCTGGATTGTGATGTTTGAAGTGTTAAAGTGTTTATGTTCATTTTAAGGTTTCCTTTAAGCCCAGGGTTTTCGATTGTTAAGTTAATATCTAATGTGTACGGATTTTTATTACTTATGTGTTAGTTTTATTAATGATTGTACTGTTCTTCCTTGGCTATGAAAATGCATGTGAAAAGGGATTATGAGTAATGAATGTAAGAATGAGACCCTATGAATGTAAGACCACATCAAATATGTGAGGGATGTATTGAACTTAAATGATTATGGACAGGTGCACCCGGAATTATACAGCGCTCCAATGCATTGGGTAAAAAGATGAGTCTCATGAGACGTTATGTGCGACGGTCTTGGCGGTTATCCTTGACTTGAGCTGCTATGGAAACGGGGTAGGCGGTTGGCCTTGACCTGTATTAAGTTATGTTTTAAGGTCATGACACAAGGTCTTAACAAAGTCTGGCATTATACATTCCCTCTGCATGTGATGATAAATGGTCAACCAGGGTATAGTTCAACTAAGAGGATATCCCCTAGTTGGAATTTTCCTTTGACTATGAGAATGAGATCATGAGGTATGAACTTTAATACATGTGGTATGCTGTTATAGGGACTTTATGTGCCGATAAATCATGATATGAATGTTTTCCCTGTTTACAAATAGTCTTTTGGAGCTGAAGTAATTTAGTTGTGAAATATGAATCAACTGTTCTCTACATGATTGCGCTCTCTGATTTATGTCTTCTTTGAGGTTCATTTTAGGAAATTACTTCTTTTCTATGTAAGTGGTTTTCAAGAATGTAGGATTTACATGTTTTAAGAAAAATAAAATGTCTTGTTTTCAATGAAGTGTTTTATCATTTTCAAAATGACTGTCTTGAGAAAGAAATTACTTTAAACGTTTTAAAACCCCTTACTGGGCATATTTTTCTCACCCTATGTTTTCGTTTTAAAATTTTTCAGGTATGGGTTTGTACTAAAGAAGATTTTCAGAAGCAGCTGGTTTCCAAGAATCCTGAGCCTCGCGATCCTCTGTAGTAATGAGACATGATGTATTATGGTAAATATTTGTAATAAAAAATTTAGTACATCATGCCTCATAGGCACCGGCATCGAGCATTCGGAGGTCGGGTCCTTACATTTCAACCGTCAGATTAAATCAGAGAGCTTTTCAACTGTTAGATTGCTTTGGAAGTTGAAAGGTCACCTCCATCGCCTATATAAAGGGGACCCTCATAGTTGTCCCACATCGATTTCAAGCTCTTGCATGTTGAAGCTCTGCCTCAGTTCTTAAACCCCATTCCGAATCTTTCAGTTCTCCTCCATTCTGAATGTCTGTAGAAGTCGCCTCTCAAGAAATGTCTTCTATGAAGCCAATATCAAAATGGAAAATATACAGGGAAAGGTTGGTCCATCCGAACTTTTTCAAGTATGATTCTATCATCTCTAAGAATATCAAGTTAAACGGTTGGGAAGATGTATGCATATCTAAGACAGGTGTTCAAGACATGGTCTATCTGGAATTGCTCATAGAGTTCTATGAATCAGTTTGTTTCTTCGAAGAAGATGGAAGAGAAAAAATTTCTTTCAAGTCTTATGGGAAGACTTACAAACTTACTTACACCAAGGCAGCAAGCTTGGTGGGGCTTGAATATGATGGAGAAGCTAAATTTTTCTCACACAAACTTCCAGATGTTCAAGGCAGTTTTGTTAAGGTGAAGGACTTGGAGTGTCTTGGGCTTGATGATGTAAAGACAGCCAAGATTTCTCACCTATCTTCTAATAATCTATTTCTTCAGTTGTGGGTACAAGGTTTCTTGGTTCCGAGAAAGGGTGACAAAGATACCCTGAAAAAAAGTGATATATATTTCTTAGACTTCTTGGTGAATCTAAGAAAAATTAATCTGATGAGGCATGTTCTTGTGACAATCTAGAACATTAAGGAGGGAAATTTGAGAGCTCAAATCATCATGTACCCTGCCTTACTATCAAAGCTGATAGTTCGGTGTCTGGATTCTTTCAAGATTGCATGTAAGTCTAAGGTTCGGAATTGCAAGGTTATGCTTGTTAGTGATGATACCTTGAAAAGGATGAATATGGCCTATTCCAAGGAAACAAGAGAGTTTTATAATTTTCCATAGGAAGAGGCTGAAACTAATCTGGAAAATGTGGAGAAAGCTGAGCCAGTGAAGAAGGTTGGTAAGAAGAGGAAATTGAAAGAAGTGGTTGCTGAAGACAAGACCCCCAAAACTAAGGAAACCCAATCCGCACCTCCCAATCCAAAAAAACAGAAAGCATGTCCAGATGAGGTGGATACTAAATGGAGGGAAGATAAGGAGAAAAGGAAAGAAGGGGACCCTCAGTTCGGATTGGACCCTGCTGAAGCTAAATCCTTAAGGGAGAACACGGCTGAATACCTTCAGAAGGTAGAAAAAGATAAGAAGATGAAGAATAATATGTCTGAAGCTGAAGTTGTACAATCTCTTTTAAGAGACACAGAAATAGCCTCTCAGAATATTCCTGTACCGGAAACCTTTCTTGTTGAGTCATTACCGGAGACCCCTGGAAAAAATTTCATCACTCCGGAAAAGTCTAAAGGGAAAGAGGTTGTTGAAGGAGTAGAGAAAGGAGCTGGTGAAGAAGTAGAGGAAGAAGTTGTTGAAGACATAGAAGAAGAAGAGGAAGTAGAAGAAGAAGAAGAAGAATAAGAAGTGTAAGAATGAAGTGGTGATCTAGATGAATTGATTAAACAAGTGGAAGAGTATCAAGAGAAAGTAAACCCATCAGAAAAACCACAACTCCAAACTTCTGAGGTCGAGTCCTCAAATCTTGTCACTCCAAGAAACGAAGATGAAAAAGATGGTAAGAAAGATGATAACAATGAAGAAGAGAAAGAAAATGAATTATCTAGGGAAGAAATCTATGAGAAGCACTTTCTTGAAGAAGGAATAGAGAAGGAAAAACCAGATGAAGATAAGATTGTTCAAGTATCTGAAAGCGAGGAAAAATCTCCTGATGAGACGGTTTCGAAAGTTGATAAGGGGAAGCAAGTGATTATGGATACCCCAACAAAAGATATCATTAGGAAGAAAGATTTTGGTGGTTCTTCTAGAAGAAAGTTGGTGGAAATTGACGAAGAACAATCCCCAAGCAAGGTGTCAGATTTGGAATCATCAGCACTAGGTCATGATTTTGTTGTTGAATCTTTGAAGAAATTGGTGGACACCATTCCGATCTTTCCCACCATAGACTCCAGATGCCAGATGCTTCAACACAGTCTAAATCAGAAATCAGAATCCTTATCCATGGTGATGGATAAGTGTGTGAAGATTGAGGTTGATCATAGAAATTTCCTTATCAATTATGAGGTCCACAGAAAATCGTGCAGCAAAATCACTCTATGGTCAAAGAAAATTGATAATGACATAGAAGAGCTTGATCATTTCCAGAATAATGTTAAAGAAGCTTTTGACACCGAGGATGCCAAGATAAAGAATCTTCAGGATAAGCTGACCCTTGAGCAAAATTCTCGGAATCAATAGGTAAGGGATTTGAATGGAAAGCTTAACTCGGTTGCTCAAAATTGGAAAGGGGAAAGAGATCTACGGATTGAGATTGAAGAGAAACTTGTAAAGCAGGATGAAATTCTTAAAGCACGGTTTGAGGCTCTGAAGGCTCAAAATGAAAGGATTAAATCCTTAGAAAAACAAGTTGAGGAGGACCAGAAATACTTGAAGAACCTGAAAACCTTGTTGAAGAAGTTAATTCCCAAGGAAAAGGAAAACAAATAGACCAATCCGATTTTTTGTTGTAATTTGTTTCCTTGTAAAAATTCTTTCAATTCTAATGAAATATCTGGTTGTTTGTATCTTGTGTTATTATGTACTAATGTTTCAGGTACGTTATTTCTTTTCCATTCCCTCAATTCTTTTTGAAAATCAAAAAGGGGGAGAAGGAAAAAGAACTACTCAAAAGAGGGAGAAGGAAAATCTAAAAGGGAGAAGAAAAATTTCTAAGTTAAGAACTGTCCTTAAGTAAGGGGGAGTTTCTCATTACGAAGTTTTTCATTCCCATGATAATGAAAACTCCATTTCGGAAATCCATAATACAATCCTTAGAGTTCTAAAGCCTAAGGGGGGTTAGTTGTATTCAACATCATCTATGAATAAAGGGAGATAAGTTTTATTTTCAAAGTCTACAGAAATTTTTCTAAGTCCTTATATTCTTTTTCGAAAGGTTGTTTGTGCTTTCCAAAAAGGGGGAGATTGTTGAGTCAATAAGGTTTTCCTTATGACTTTTACATTCCTTCTTGTTTTGAAAATCACAAACACCTTATACTTAAGTAAATTTATATTTTACTTCTATAAGAAAAATTTCCTTTCCGAATGAATTTACCTCTACAATATTTTCATTGTTCATATCAATATTTTTCTTAAGTATAAAAATCAGATTCATACCTAAAACATCGGAATCATATAATACTTAGATATAAAGCGTTCTATTTTAGGATCCGAATTTTGGATACGAACTCTAATGAAGTTCCACTCTAAATTTTGGATACGAACTCTAATGAAGTTCCACTCCGAATTCTGGATACGAACTCTAATGAAGTTCCACTCCGAATTCTGGATACGAACTCTAATGAAGTTCCACTACGAATTCTGGAAACTAACTCTCATGAAGTTCCACTCCGAATTCTGGATACGAACTCTCATGAATTTCCACTCCGAATTATGGTTACGAACTCCTATGAGTTCGACTCCGAACTTCTATGAGTTCGACTCCGAACCTCTACTAGTTAGACTCTGAACTTCTATGAGTTCAACTCTGAACTCTTTAAGTTCAGGTTCTGAATTCCTAAGAATCTAGACTCTGAATTCCCTTGAAATTCAAACTCAGGAATTCTACAGAATTCAGGTTCTGAATTCCTACAAAACAGAATCCGGATATCTCTTTATTATAGACTCCGAATTCCATTTTGGTTAGACTCTGAACTTTTATTTGCTTACATTCTGAACTTCAGTTTTACTTATACTTACACTTGTTTCATTACAAAACGATGTCGTGCTTTCAGTTATTGACTAACCGTTGGTTGAGTGACACGTGTATAGGTCTCTTCGAAATTCAAGGAAGAATATAACTGTTGGAGGAGGGAGCCGACCATTGGAGCTTCGCCTATAAATAGGAGCTCATTTGAACGTGCTAAAAAAGAACAGAGACTGAACTTTGACATATGTGCTTACATGTTGTTGAAGTGATTTCTAGAGAGAGAGGCTCTTATCAACTCTCAAGCTTCGTGCAGAAAGTTTGAACGGCTTGTTCAAACTTTTCCTTGTGCAGACTTGCTTCGTGCGACTCCAATTGTTGCTGATTACAATCGAGGGCTTCCGGGGATAGGAAGACAGAGGTTCCAACACCTTGAAGTTGAGGGCTTCCTTGCTGAGGAAGACAGAGGTATCGACTGCCTGATAGTTGAGGGTTTGCGGGGATAGCAAGACAGACTCCGATCTTCGTATCGAGGGCTTACCCTGGTGTGGGTAAGACAGACTTTTTTGAAATTATAAATCAAGTGACTTTTATCAAAGGTTGTTGGATACCCTTCTCTTTGGGTTAAAAGAGTTTATACCTATTACTTGTAGTTTTACTACTTTGTTTTTCCACTGCATTTTGTATTGTTAAGGAAAGTATAACTTTCTTATACTTCCTTACTTGTACTCTGATATAGTTAGATTCTATACGCTTTAAGGTAGAATCTTCATCTTTGTAAACTTTAGCTAAAAATTTCCTTAGGGAATTTTTAAAAGGTACAATTCATCCCTCCCTCTTGTATCTTTGTATCTCATTGTACCTATTCGATCCTACATTTGGTATTATAGAGTATATCATACTCAGTCACATACCATCCTAACATTGAAAAGCGTCACTTTGGAAGGAATCTAACATTTAGTATTTGAAGGGGATTTAAATCTCACTATCTTATCTCGTTTTATTCTCTTTTATGTATGCATTCTTTTAGTAATTTAGTTTGAAATATTATTCAATCCATTATAACTCTAAAACCTAATAGCACAAACTATATTCAACAATTAAATTCAAGTTCATAACTTCAATTACAAACCGAGGTCAAGGTAGACGAAAAACTAAATTCATTATAGAGACATTCCTAGCGTGTAATGCAATGCTCTATCTAGAAGTAGTTTAATATTTTAAACTAAAGCATATATAATATTCACATTTCTTAAACAATTTACTAAACATGAATATAGCAGAGAATAACCTTTAAATAAATGAACAAATCAAATACTTAAACATGAGATGGAAAATTCATAACTAAAAGCTAATTATAAATATTTTATAATTTTAGCTCTAACATTATGGACATTCCATAATTTTGAATATAAACACTTTATATTCAAGGCAATATGAACTCTTTCATATTTATCATTATATTGATTTTTCGTTTTAAATATATGATATTATATCCAATTTCTATTATGTAAACATTTTACATAATCTAAATATCATATACTTAATTATTATTTAAACCTTAATCATATCAATCATCAAAACCCTTTTAATGTGGCTTAGATAATATCCAAATAAGGCCTCTTTTTATTTTGAACAATTCAAAATAGTTAAATATGAAAAATTCATAATTTAAATATAAGCATTTTATGTTTTTTGCCTTATTTCATAATTTATAACACTATAAATTATTTCTTATGATTTTTAAATAAACAATTCTATTTCTATATCATAAGAATTGTCATATAATTTGTTAAAAAGTATTTCAAATATTAACATTTAATATTTGGGAAAAAATAAAATTTTTAAAAACATTTATTTAATTAATTATAAACCATTTATAATTTATTTATTTATTTATAAACCCTTTATAAATTAAATATTACCAAAATACCTTTTATAATGATTTATAAACATTTTATTAACCATCTAAACCATTTTATATGTTAAAAACAATTTTAACATTTTTTAAAATAATTATAATTACCCTTACGTAGAATCTCTATTCTGCGTAAGGGTAGCCTCCTCCTACCCTTACATAAACTGTCTACGTAAGGGTAGATACCAATGATCCTTATGTAGCATACGCGCTGTGTAAGGGTACATTAGGTCTTACCTTTAAGCAGCTTTAGGAAAAACCTGATTACCCTTACGTAACAGACATTGCGTAAGGGTATAAACTTGTGTAAGAGGTATAACCTTTACGTAGCCCTTCAAAAAACATCCATGTTTACATAGCCACTCGCGTAAGGGTAAGCGGACGGTTACCTTTATGTAACCCTTTTAAAAATTGTATAATCTTTACACATAAACCATTTACCTTAACATGAGAATTTAAAACCCCGCACTACCTTTACGTGAAATGATAAGTAATATCATACACTTACATAACACCTTTACGCAAACCATTTGTGTAAGGGATACAATACATACTACCTTTACATGAACCTTTCACATAAAGGTAAGCCTCAGATTTTTTTTCTTGCGTAAGGGTAATAAAGGAAAACCTTTACGCAAGCAGCAATGTCTACGTATGGGTAATGTCATGGTTACCTTTAAGTAACTCATTTGGATAAAGGTAGTGTCTCAGTTACCCTTACTTATCCCTGCTACGTAAGGGTAAACCATTTTGAAAACCGAATTCCATAAATGAAAAACACTGCTCTATTTTCGGTTTCTTCTTCATTTCGTCTTAAGATTTTATAGATCTAAAACATGGAGTTGTTCTAATATCATTGTTGGGTTTCATAAAAATCTAATTACACTTATTAGACACATCAGAAGTAATTAGAAATCAAATCCGACGATCTCCATGCAAGATAATATGAAACCTATGTAAAAACTGAAACGAAGAACATGTTGTAAATATGTGTACCTTACGCCTAAGAGTCATTGCATCATTTTCAAACTCCATCACATGGGTTTGAGAGAGATCACCAAAGTGGCAGACATAAACATCTCACCTCCATAGGTATCCACGGGTAAACTAAATCATCCACCGTTTGAATGAAATTCACCTTTCTTCATGGTAGGTTAATACCTCTAAATGAAAAGGAGGAAGATTAAAGAGAGTTTCGGGTTCCTAGAAGTCATTGGCTGAATATAACACATGCACGCACATACATCATATGGATGTAGGGTTTATATAGAGCCTGAGGACATTCCTAGGTGGTGTCTGCATTAATTCATGCATCATATGCATGAATGTATTTAACTCTCATTCGTTTCATCTTATGAAATGTTTCTTTTAATGATAGTCTCGGTGGAGAATAGATATGGTGTCCAACACACATAAAATAATATCCCCAATGGCATGCAAATCATAATTTGCATGAAAATTGATATACCGGTTATATATATATAAAGCTTTAGGGAATATTTTTATAACTTTGAGGCTTAGCTAATCAAGGGTGATTGAGTGTGTTATTGATCATGTCGTCAGTTGGAGCTTAACCAAGATGAGATTTGCTCTCTTATATGATGAGTATGACATCTGAGCCATCGATTTAGATAGACTAAGGAAGTGTACAGTCGTACCTAGATAACATATATGATGTACTTATCGGGCAAGGGGCATGTGATGTGTTCATCTATAAAAGCGAAGGACATGTGATGTATTCATCGATCTGATCAGTCTATACTAGAAGAATCGAGAGTGTATGAGTTGACTATATGAGATTAACATACTTTTATCTCATTGTCATTTGATGCCTTTGTGGGGTCACGCTTTGTGGTTGACTGAATGAAATTGCATATGATGTAATACACGGTGAATTTAATGATGGGCTTCCAAAAGTGTTTTGAAAGACGTCCAAAAGGAGTATTAAATATGGAGGTAAAATAGCACAAAGATTATGTGGCTTTATTACAAGTAGGAGATTGAAAGAGAGATGTCCTTATGACCTTATGTCGTATTATACAATGTGTGAATGTCGTGTGATACGACATGCATGATTATAAGGCATATTGTATGCCTTTGTAAAGGGATATATATCGTAAGGCATGGTATATGATATCATGTCACTACCTATGCACATCATATCATACGATGTGATGATATCACAATGCATTTATTTGCATGAATCGTCAAGGCAATAGATCATTCGAATCAATCTTTCACATAAAGGCTATCATTTGAGGGTTTTATAAGATGAAACACGTGAGAGAATAGCCATGGTCGAAGGTTACAATTGTTGTAACCGCATGACATTAACTTATATGCTATAAACGTATGAATTAATGCATCCAGACTGGCTAAGAGCTATATAAAGCGGCAAACACCATCGAGATTGTGTCGGTTCATTCTTACCTAAGCCACTGCAAATTCTCCCTCCTCAAAGCTCTCTTGTTCTTTCTTCTTTTCCATTAGAGGCTCCTCAAAGCTCTCTTGTTCTTTCTTCTTTTCCATTAGAGGCATTAGCATGTCGTGGAGTGAAGAAGAGTCGCCCATGCCATGACTGATTCATATCAGCCCATGGATACACCGAGTCCAATGGCTGCCTTTGAGTGGTGTTCATCAAGCATATCAAATGGAGACAGTTACAACTTCAATATAAGATACTACGTTTCTTCATTTTATGCTTAACATGATTTAGGGTTTCATACATAGTAGATCTTGGGGTTTAAAGGTTTCTATTTGCTTCCTCTGTGTTAAAAGGTAACAATTATAACATCATAATACTGTAATGGGTATTGTAGCAGCACTATAACAAGTGTTATGTGATCCTGTAGCAATAGATTTGGGAATGTGTATCCATTGGAGTTTGTATTTGTGGGCCTTTGGTTGTGACAGGATGCAATATGAGAATGGTAACATCCATCAACATAATAAGTATTCATAACAGTAATGGTAGAATTAATATAATAACTTTGAATGATAAATAATAACACTTACCATAAATATATAATAATAATGCCCATCAGCTGACCGTTGAATCACAGTATAAAACGGACAAAAAGGAAAAAGGCAAAATTTCATTCCAGAACAAAGCCGAACAGGTAAAATGAAACGATACAAATGAAGGGACCTACCATTTTACATAAAATATGGAAAAAATGGAAACAACTCAAAAATTGTGAATGCTCATCATCCCCAGAATTATCATGAGAATAAAGCAAGAAACTTGAACCATTTTTTATGGACATCTCAAAACATTCTCGAAATCGCTCACGCGTAGATTTAGCAGCTTGTTTCAGCCTGAATCTTTCCCTTGAACTGCCTTGTAGCACTGCAGGCTGCAGAGGGGAAGCTTCAACTTCGAGTCCCGATACTTGTATGGGTTTGAACAAGATGGCCCTGCACAGATTTCTCTAGGAGGAGGATAGCTGCACAAAACACACCCCACCCTCAATCTTCTCAACCCATCATTACAAACGGTCAGAGAAGAGGAACTACAAAGTTGGAAACATGCAAACATACACATGCATAAAGCCGAAGAGACTTGAACCCAAGACCTCCCCAACACCCCACGGGGCCTTTTGCCACTAGGCTATGCCCTGGAGGCTCTTCTCAACACATCATTGCACAAACATCTCCATAAAGAAGGTTTAAATCATCAACTACAATACCCAATCCCCAATTAAACCTCACTACTACAACAGACAACCCTTACACCCATTTAAATGGACCAAGCATCGTCAATTACCTCTATCAAAGACCATATTTTCATTCAGACCATTAACACAAAGATCATTTTGTATGACTCCGGTTTTGGTCTTCCGATACTTCGTCTAATTTGCCTATGCGTTACTAAGTCCATCCTATCAACAGATGCATGGGTTTACAAACACGCTTCAAATTTAGGGAATTGGAAAGCTTACCTGCATGGTTTGGAGTCAAAAATGCTGGGCAAGCCCATATCACTGGAGAATGTCACAGTAGTCCCAGCTGGACCCATCACCCATCTGATGGTGCTTGATGCAACCACGTTGGCATTACTGGCCTTCTCCTGATGGAATCAAAAATTGCCATTCATGTGAATTCAAAAACAAACATTTTGAAGCATTTTGAAGAAAAGGCCTCGACAGCATTTTGGAAAAATTAAGGGGATGCAATATAGGAGTTCTCAATACCTGAGCCAGCTCTTCACGGCGCTTCTTCAATTTATCTTCTCTTTTCTTCCTGCTCGAATCTTGACCCAGTATCTTCCTAATTGCTTCAGCCTAAGATTACAAAAGACAATTAGATCGCCTTTTCTGAGGATAACAGCTATCATAATCCATAAAAGAACGCCCAAAATAAAGACAAGCAAGGACCCATAAGCCAAACACAATAGAGGGCAAACCTCGCACTCCCGAGCTGCCTTCTCGACTTGCACTTTACGCCTTTCAGCGGCCTCAGCCTTCTTTAATTGCTGTTCCAAGTCAGTAAGTTTCTCCTTTTGCCCTTTTGTCAATGGCACAAAGGATAAAATTTCCAATTAATAAATTAAATGAGAAAATTTTGCATCCAAGTAAGGGCCCATTATTGAAAAAAAAAACATAAAAAGAAAACCATTCAAGCATAATGGTACAATTATTTAATTTTTCAATTTCAATACCACAACTTTCCCACTCTACATTCACAATCCCAATGGACACTAAAAATGGGTGCACTGAATGCTTACTTCTAGGATGGGCAGCTGGTAACCCATTGGGGAACTCTATCAGATTTGGGTCAGAAGAATCTTTGCCTGATTGAAGTGCCCGTTGCCGTTTTGTTAGAGTCATCTCCCTCCTGCCTTCCATCAATGTTCTAATGGATTCATTCTTTGGTGTCTTCCTTTTACCCTGAAGCTTCGTATTGACTTCTAGATCAACTTGTTCATAACCCACATCATCCGATACTGCTTCAAACTTGACATTTTTTTTATTATATTTCCCTGAGCTCTTCAAATTCTCATTGGTCCTAGAAATTTTAGAAACGCTTCGATGCTTTCTGATCGGTTCTTCCACGTCATCTTTAAATGAACCGATTAGTTTTGCATTCTTCAGTTTCTCAAGGTAACGGATTTCATCATCATCATCTTCATCAGAATCATCAAGTGCACCATCAGGTGCTTGCCTCTTAGAGGCCCACTTCCTCTTGCGCACTGGCTCTGAGTTTTCACTGGGCCTTGACTTCCCCGTTAAAGAACCCTCCTTGAGGTGAAAGCTAAATGAGAAATCCTTCCAGGGGACTCCTTGGAGGCCGCGCTTACCAATAGAATTATCCTGCAACGTGTTAAAAAAAAAGAATGGAGATGGAAGACTGATTTCATGCCAAGTAAAGCAAGAAAAAAAAAATCTCAGGTCATACAATTAATGAGCACAAGCAAGATAATTTCAATATACTCAAAAAGAATCCACTTGAATATATGATTGATATCATATTTATTTGATTTTTTTCTTTTTAGAATCCAACTTACTGCAACATGAAATTCTTCAAAACAAAGCAACAAACTTAAAAGAAAGTCCACGAACAATTTGGTGAAATCTAAGCTTGACCCTAAGCAACAAAAACGATAACAGAGTTCAAAATTTGTAAAAATATAAATATAAGGTAGATATCCTGAACAAAAACAAAAAATACAAACATTTGGTCTAAAATTGCAAAATTAAGAAAAAAGAAGATCAAAAAATATTACATAGCTGCATGTTCTGTGAGAATTGAACACATTCCAATGAAATAAAACTCCATAGAATAGCTATTAGGCAGGCAGGTTAAACAAAGGAATGGAAATTCAAAAGGAAAGAATTTGGAATATTTTTACGATTATTCTGTTTAACAAAACTTATCACCGCAGGTTTTATTTAAGAGATCATGATGGTGCGTTTCTTTTTCTTATCCGACAGTAACCAACAGAATTACCATTAAATTTAGCTTCTTCTGCTCATGAGTAACATCGGATGAGAGAGAGTTCTTCGAGGAAGGTTCATCCGGCAGCACACCATTAGTTGCAGAGTTCGCTTGTATTGTGTGTGTGACACCACCAACCTTCAGCTTCACTTTTTTAACTTTGTTTTCATTCCCTAAACCATCAAAAGTCATTTCTGACTGCCCTACACACTGGCGTTCAACAAGGTGGCCATTATTTCCCATGCTTTTCCAATTAGCAGGAGCAAGGACTCCTTGACTATGATGCTTTTTCTCAGTTTTCCCATTCATGAGACTAATTCTTGCGTCAGTCCCATTTATGTTTTCCTCAGCCATTACACACTCCGTTTTACTAAAAGAAGCAGCCCTTGATACGCACTCACCGAGATTGAGCACCTTACTACTACTAGAGCAAGGCCCATCCCCAGCATTCTCATCACTTGAGACCTTGCTCAAATCATCAGAATATGGTTCAGGACCATTCTGCAAACAAAACTGAGGCCGACGGCGCACTCGGGTCCTCTTTTTCCGTACAAAGTGTTTTACATGACCAAAAGACGTACCGACTAACTCTTCCATGAGGATCAAAATAACAGATGGTGTTTCAGAAGTGCTGCTACAGCTGGATGCAACATACAAAGCCTGGAAACTTCATGTGACACGGAAGGCTGGGAAGGGCTGCGAAACAAATAAAAAATCAATAAGCATTTAAAACCTTATAGATAGACAAGGCTCAAAAAATACATATATGGTCAACTGAATTCGCAATAAATTTCTTCCTGCTTCAGTTTTAAAATAATTACAGTTATGGGGTTGCGTCAATAATAGCAATACATCGTCAAAAGAAGGTTGGCAGGTTGGCCCTGTTTTTTAAAGAACACAAAAGATAATCATCTTGGATACTTGTACCACATTTCCTCATCCGCACGCACACACATCCCTTATGGTCAATTTGAGAGTTTCTGTTTGGATAGAATGGAATGGCATGGGATGACTTGGAATGAAAGTCCAATTTCAGGGAATTTCTTTTTAAAGTGAGTGGAATGGTCATTAAAGGTCATCCAAGCCATCCCTTGCCCTCCTATGTCCATTTTTCCTGACCCTTCAAACTGGAGGGTCGGCAATGGAATTGACTAATAATATGTATTTACAATATTTTAAAAAATAATTAAAAAATGAGATAAAAAATATAATGATAATTTTGAAGACCATAAATAAAAATTTAACTTATCGCAATTATTTTATATTTTTTAAAAATAATGATCTGGATAAACCATTCGATTCCATTGAAAAATATTAAAACAATTGAACATTTCATTTTATTCCACTGCATTATGTTCCATTAATGATCATCCTAAAAACTCCCAAACACAGCCTTGGTGTTTAATAAGGACAATGCTCCCACGAAAAAATATATATATAAAAGCAACATGATCATTCCACCATTTGAGTGTGCGCGAGTATTTGTGTAAAAGCAACATTGATCATCGAAGTGTGAAACCAGTTTGGGGAGACAGCAACGTGTAAAACTATTTATTTGTCATCACCAAGTGAACAAAATACATACACCAGTAGAACACACCAAATACACAAAATATCATGATGGTGATAAGCACCAGTAATTTGGTGGACAAACATGTAACTTGTATTATTCTGTTTTTCTTATAGAAATCTTAGAAGTGCATTGGCAGTGGATGATTCCGAACACAAACAAAATATAGCAAAACTAGAAGATATAAATGAAACTAAAAGCATTCCTTTCAGGATCCACCATCAGAGACTGATGACACGTATATTACACTGATTAATTAGCAATAAAGAACAAGGGAAAATCCCCAATCACAAAACAGCAGTCCAACTTTCAAACGAATCACTGCATTGCATACAAATAAGCAATCCCTAATGCACGATTTTAACAAAGCCAGCAACACGGGACCCAACAATTCAAGACGCGGAGTACGCAAAAACTAACAAAGCCCTAGAAATCGCACACCAACAAAAAACACAAAGCACTGAAACCTAAAAACAAAGAAGCAAATTAAGCCACCAAAAGAAAGACCCCGAAGCCAAAACGAGCAGAAATAAAAAATAATAATAGTGGTAGTAGTAACAAAACTCGAAGGAGAACGCTTCAAGGGAAAACTAGACAGCGTACAAACCTGGCATCGAATCGAGGCTTCTTCAATGGAGAGGGAGTTGATAAATAAAGGTGAAGTGAATGGAGGGAGATGAAGACGGAACCGGGATGGGAACGAAGACGGGGGAGGGCGGAGCGGGGTAAAATGTTGATGGGTAAGCGACGAAGGGATGGACAAAGATGGGGAGAGAGAAAGAATGGGAAACAGGAGCCCGGGGAGGAGGAAGAGGGGAGAGAGAGATGGCGTAATCTTCACCATTTTTATTTTTATTTTTTATTTTTGCATATACCAGGAGGAGGTCCCTGTGGTTTTGATATGTATCTCTATCTAAAACCTCCCTCTCCCTTCCAGCCTTTGAGCTTTCTCCGACTTCGGAGGACTTCCCCCGCGGTAATGCTGCAATTGGATGCGCAGGTTAAGGCGCCTGCACCCACTCTGCGCACGTTAGAACACATCCCTTGCCATTTTCCACCCCTACCCCACCCCTAAAATAAAAAGAACGTTTCAGTCTAGTTGGCAGTAAATAGGTGGAAATCCAAGGAAAGAATATGAGATAAAAAGTGGAATATATATTGTTTAATAATTATAACAAAATATATTTTATTTTTATTTTAAAAAAATATCACTAATGAGAATCGTTTTTTAAATACATGTTTGGGTTGGAGAGGGACCTGTGATGATTGAACATTATTTTACTGATTGTGTTATATAACGAACTAACTGCACTACATTACCCAATGGTAATAGAATATTTTTATATTTTCAAATAAGTGAAGATTAAAATAGAAAAAAATCATAAAATCCACCTTTTCAATTTAGAACTTCTAAAAAGGTTAGTTAAATAGGTTTGAGTATCAAGATGATTAGTTTGAGAATTAATAGGGTACGGTTCATGTGACACCCTAATTCCAATATGTATTTATCATTTAAATTTTGGTTGATCCCAAGTTGAAAAATGGGGGTCGAAAGAGAATTATTATTGACGCACAATTTGATACACAGTTAAATAGTCATGCAGTTTAATTGTGCATTTGCTTCATTTTGAGATGGAGAGGAATTTACATTTTTGTGCACCGTTAAAAAACAACTGGGTCACCCGTGCATTTTCAACTCTCTTTATAGTAGCAAGGAATACATGGTCCTGTGAAAATTTAAGTAATTGTACAACTAACCTCGCAAACATGAAAATTTTAGGTCATGCATAGTTAGTGTGCATGTTAAATAATTGCACAGTTAATCATGTTGGTGAAATTGATCTACATGTTTTCATTTAACCCCCCCCCTCCATTAAACCCGACTAAACACACTGTTAACTCGTATTCAGCTTTCAAGGCTTCCATAGGGTGAATTTGGAGTCTCTCTTATAGTCCCAAGGAGATTGTCAGTGTTGTTTGAATGATTGAAACTCAGATCAAAGGTAAGGAGTCTAATATACTCTCACTGGCATTTTCTATTTTCTCTCTCTTGGAAATTTTATCTTGGGGATTTCGATGACAAAGAGAGTGGATCTTGAAAGTAAATTAAGAACTTTGATGATAGGGATTGGTGGATTGGATTGAACCTCATATCATGAAATTGACTTATTTGTGAAGCCTCATAATAACACATCTAGTTGGGTGGCTTTGATATATTCTTATCTTTATAGCTAATCTTAATATGGTTTGTTAGAAATTATTTAAAACAACGATTGCTTGATCATGCTTGATGTTCAATGGATATTTTATGTGGGTAGTGAAATCATTATTTTAACAAAATCTTAGTTTTTCAAAAAAGAGGGTCGTGTTATCCGTCATGAATTTAATGGAAATTGTGGGTTTTCAAACCACATATGTTATTGACAATCCTAGAGAGAGGAGGGGAGAGATGATATTCTTGGCGAAGTTGGCCTCAAATCAATGGAAATTGTGGGTTTCTAGGGAAATTTATTGAATTAAATTTTAATGATGGATTTTATTGAAAATATTTCCAAAGGTAGATTTTTTGAAAATGTTTCTTCTTGGATTTTTTTTAGAAATGTGGGTTTTGAGATTTAATTGGAAAAGTGGCTTTCATTATGGGTTTTGTAATTGAAAAAGGATTTAAATGTGGGCTTTGTTTAAATGAATTTCTTAGAATCGTGTTGGAAAGATGGCTTCAAGATTTATCTAGAGAATTGCTTATAAATTTCAGTTTTATTGTTTTCAAATAGTGGAGGTGAATTTTCAATGCAGGTTTTGATGACATTTTGAATTTATGAATGGTTCAAAATTTCTTATAAGTTATGTTATTTAAATACTTGAGCAATAGTCTATGACACGACCTTACCCACCAGGTCCCCACCTGAGATGACGGTAAGCTGAGTGTGCCACCCTTGGCCGACTTCCAATAGGCTAGGAGTTGGTGACTAGCACCAAGAAGGTGTAACACATACATGAGAGGCTTTAGCCTATACAAATTTTGATAGATACACATCACCATCCAACCACAGTATCCACAACCATGCAAGGCACACATAAATAACTAAGATAAAATATGCATGTAACAACTGCTAAACATCCCAATGACATGTAATACAAAATGTCAGTATATAAGGGAAAAATACAAGGCTTGATATCCATAAACATAAACCGGCCTTGAGTGGCTGGGAAAGGAGATCACCATGTCTCGCTAACTCCAACCCAAGCACCGTCAGCAACGAATCCCACTAGGCTCCCCTAAACTCTAGCTTCACCAGCACCACACCCACTTGAATCACCACCAACCTATGCGCCACATGCATGAACACAACATTCGTGGACACGAATTCTATTCATGGGTGAGTATAAAAATACCCAATAAGATTCCCCAAAAACATAAAGGGAAATGGGTTGCAGGTCGGTTCACAACCAAGGTCCAAACAGTACAACCACCCAACTCAAGACAAGAGGGGAGAACACAAGATGAGGGGAATTTATGGCTTCACTTCCCAATAAACCTCTAACCAAAGACTCATGGGGTGGGGATATACCCTGATGGTCTACTCAATCCATGGAATGAGGACCCCATAAATAACTCCATGCCTTAGGGGGAAGATTCCACCTCTCTACTCACCTGTGACATAAAAGATCAATCCACAATAGGTCAGCATGAAGGGACCACAACCCAAATCACCACATCATACCCAGGGGATCTAATTGGGAAGATCCCATACCAAAGGGGGGTCATCAACCATGAGCCAAACTGTATGAACCAATACCACCTCATGTCCCACACGCAAGGTGAATATCCGAACTCATTGACATATCATTCATCCCAGAACAACGTCTCATGCTACAAAAATCCCATTTGAACACATCACTCTTAGGATTTAGTGCTAATAGTCTAATTAGATTGGGGGGGGGATTACACATCTCCGAAAGGAACACATACCACCTGAGGGAGTTACCAACCTCACAGATGGGAGACACACGCCTCATTCTATGGGGGAGTTTCTTGACCAATCATAAAAGAGGGAAAACACATCACCTCAATAATGCAAGGACCCAAATGGAAGTCCTAAAACCCAAATTTACTTTAATAGGGTGGAGGAGTGTTGGGGTTTTGTAACTTTTAGGGTTTAGGTGAAATTGGATTTATAAAATAATTTGTCCGTTCAGTATTGGTGTTTGAGTCGAGACAAGGTAGATTCAATGGTCATGAAATCCCCTCCTCAATGTGGAAAATACCCATTTTCCCATGGTTAGGTAATTTAGGGAATTTTCAAATCGAGTTTGTCTCGATAACATATTTAAACCTGATTACCCTAAATGCAACAACGATCATTTCAAAATTAGGGTAACTAGTTTCACATTTAAAAGTTTCTTTCAAGTCTATCAATCAATGATCATGATTAAATAAAAAGAAAGTGATTGGAAGTTTTATCAAAATTACAGCAACCTTAATACACAAACTTAATGAAAATAAAATCTAAAAGCATCTTCCCCCTTTGTCTACATTACCCTAGAATAAAGAGAAAATTACCCCCTCATCCTAGTGATGAGGGAGTAAGAGGGAATGAGAGAATAAAAATAAAACATGAATAAAAAGAAGACTTCAATTAGTGAGGACCTTGCACAGTGTAGCCTCTTGCCCCTAGCTTTGGTCTCCAGAATCATCCCTTAGTAGTAGCATATAAATCCTTTATTTATAGAACTCTAGGGTGATCATGATGCATTTAGTTTCACCATTAATATGTCCCATAATGAGTGTCGGGTCTTCTCTAGGTGTTTAGCAGTGATCTATGGAATAAATTTAGTTCTATGTTCAAAATTCCCATAGAAACATTCAAAATTGGGTATGTCCAGCCACTTTCATAGTGTGAAAGAGGAATTCATGCCATGAATTTCCATGAATTCTTCCAAAATGGTTAATGTTCTATACTTAGCTCACCCCTTGTACTTGGTTCACATCCTGAACATGATTCACGATGTGAATCACCAATTTCCATCTCTGAAACCTCTGATTCACTTTGTTTCTTCATTTTCAACCCCCCCAAAGAATCTTATGATCATTCGCAATCAAGGGAGGCCATCTTTAAAAGGACTTTTTTGGTTCATTTTATCTCATTTTTATCGTCATCCATAATCTGTAATATCCTACCAAATATAACCAATTTCATTAAATAAATAAGTAAGATGCTAGGTCTAAAAGGGGCCTAGATACCCTGAGAGGGGGGAGGGGGTGAATCAGTGCATGGATATTCTTTTTGAAATTCTTCTTACCCCACTGGTTGTTGATCTATTTATTATAAGGGTCAATTTTTTCTCTTTAGTGTTTATATCACTCTTATCCTTTCCAACTTTATCTGATGATAATGCATAGAAAGTAAAGTAGGAAAGAAAACACAATGACCTGGGATACATCCAAGGAGTATACAACGACAATGTGTCGATGTACTAAATCCACTAAGGCTCACTTCCAAATTGCAAGGTTCAGGCTAGATCACTTCTATGCCCAGGCTCATTGCCTTTATAAGGTTTAGGGTTGGCTCACTACTTTCCCAAGGGTCCCTCCCTATTTCTCTTTCTCTGACTCACTACCGATGGAAATGATCATTGTATTGCTCTTCCTTCGCTCACTACTCTGGAAGGGATCCAATCACAATTTATGGAAATGTAAGTACCTTCATTTGTATGAATACACACATCCTCAATTGTAGATAGATGCTCTTTTGAAGTCCCGTTTTCACCTGTAGATGAAATCCACTTTTATGCATACTGTTAGTTTACAGAAATTACTTTAACAAACTGTTTTAGTCCCTGCGAATACTTTCTTTCTTTTTCTGTGAACCACCTTGAATCCTCTGTGAACTTATTTACACCGTGTGTTGCGAGTGTTTCGCGGACCACTTCTTTTTCTACAAACCACCTCTTCTTCTGCGGACCGCCTTTTCTTCCATGGACCTCTCCTGCTTCTGCGAATCATCTTCCTTCCATGGACCTCCACTACTTCTTCGAACTATCTTCCTTTGCAAGATACAGAGCCCCACAAAACCCTTTTGTGGAATTGATCCTACGAATTAATTCCTCCTTTACAGAATTCTCCTTTGCGAACTAATCTTATTTGTGAAATTCTCCCTCACAAACTACTTCAAACTTCTCCAAATTCTTCCTGGAGTGATGATCTTTGCTAATGAAATTTACTCTCTACTTAACATCTGATTAGGGGTCTTTATATAGTCAAATAGATATAAAAAACTTGTTAATCTGATTTATCCAAATCTTCGATGTGGTGTAACCTTCACCGGGAACCGTGCTATGTGGTCCACATATCACCTTCCTTAATTTTCAGTGGCCAATTTCTTCTATGAATGAAACCCTTTTCAACTCCACAAAGCAATGCCTCATTTCATAAATGACAATCCTCCTGTGAACTTTAATCCTCCCATGAACTGCAAGCCTCCCGCAAACTGTTTTCCCTATACGGTCCGCGTAGCATGCTTCATGGTTCGTATATTGCTACTATGCAGAAATCCTCCCTTGTCATTTTTACTTCACCATTCTGCATACTTAATTTACGGTCTGTGAAGTGTGCTTCATAGTCCACAAACTATGAACTCCTTTGCGTAAAACCTTCCTTTTCGATTTTTTTTCTATTTTGAGAGCCAAAAAATTGGCAAACACTGGGAAACTACGCCACCTTAAAAACCTATTTCGGAAATCACCAACCATACTCATTCACAATCATCTGTATTTGTCAACAAACACAATCAACCCAAAAGAATCGAGATGGAACCTTGAGGTATTTTTTTCCAACATAATAATTAATCATTTATAAATCAAAAGTGATGCATTTCAATACTAAAAATCATGCATGAAATGAACTTATCAAATCCCCCACACTTGAATTCAAACTTATCCTCATTGATTGAATCTCAACATACTGAAAAGGATGTTCATTTCATCATACTTTAAATTAAATTTTAATAAAATAAATTGATAAAATGGGAAATTAAATTTTCAATCACAAAAAAAAATCATTAACACCTCACTTTTCAAAGAAAAAAATCAACCAATTATTTTACTTTTCTTCTTTTGAAACAACCAATTCTTTTCATTCATCCATTTTCATTTTTCAATTCATTATTAACATGAATTCCATTAAAATTTTACCCCACTTGAATTTTTCTAATCATCATCAAGGTATAATTATAAATAGAGGTATGCACATACCTCAAGGACATGCCACTTACCATAGTCTTGCAAGACATATAGCATCTCCACTGTTTAAAGACATAAATCATAATTAATCATGAGGTCTTTCAGTAAGGTTCAAATGTCTCTAAGGCTTTAGGGTAGGTAGGTAAATGATGTAAAATTAAATCTCAAAAGGAGGTTTGACTCCAAAGCATAGTGCGTGATATAAAAGGATAAGTTCAATAAAAATCTCCCTTTATAGATGTCATCTCTCTCTTCCCTCCAAAAATCTCAAAGTAGAATCATGATAAAATAAGAAAAATGAATGAATTATTATCTCTTGCTTATTATTTTTTATCTTTTTTTACCAAAAGTTATGCTTAAGAAAAATCTCATATCCACCACCTAACCACATACGATCATAAGATCATCAGTCTGACAATGATGATTTTTATCCTCCCAAGACACAACCCATTTTTTTATCAAGAGAGATGAATAATGATAAAGTATAGTGAATGATACACAACCTCTCCCAAAATCTCATGACCCCCCCCCCCAAAAAAAAATCCTCAATGATGTAATTCCCTTATCCAATATGGATAGTATCCCCTCACACTTATTCATTTGAATATCATGTAATAAACTGTGAGTAGGGAAGGAATCGATAAAATAGGATTGTAACTTAAATAATTTCCTAATAAGGCTATTCATGGATTATATGGGTTTAAAAAGTATTAATGCAAGGTGGTTCCAAAGGAAAATGGTTAAATAAAGAGGTGACTTAATCATATTAAAAGTGATTCTGTTCAGTCGTATCTTTGATAAGATTTTAAGAAAGTATTAGAAGAGAGAAAGCTCGAGTCTCTCAAGAAATATATGATAAAACGAATAGGAAAAATTGAGTTTAGAGGATGTCTCGAGAATGAGAATGAAGGGTCGGGAAAACTACTCATAGAAATTCATACGAATAATTCAATTAATTAATACAAATTTTCCAAGTTCATGGAAGGCCAAATCTTAGAAAAAATTCATTTGCAAAAATCAATATGCTCCCCTGAATCATGATTTTATAAATCCAAAACCATATTCTTATCCATACTAATTATTTACCCCATTTTCTCATTCAAATTTATTGATAAAGAAATTTAAAAATCATGGCATGGTAATTATCATAGGCAGTTTAAATATTCTAGTTCAATAGATTAAAGCAAGAACTAAGTGTGAGGAATGCAATTGGTAGTTAAAACTCTAAAACAATTCAATATGGGGAATACAATTTAAAATTACAAAATTTTAATTCTTACTTCCTTTTGAATGATGTTTTAAACATGGTTGCGTAGGTTCTGCCTACACTAGATTCACAGTGTGAATGGGTTTCATGATGTGTATTGGTCTTTGAAATGTCTTGGACCTGGATGCTACTGAAGGTCTCCTGAGCCCAGTTGGCCACATGGCTTCAAGCGCATCTCCCCAAATTCTAGAGGCTACCAACTAGCAGTGAGGGCCTTGGGTGTTTCTATGGGGATACTATGCTCTAATTACTAGAGTGTAACACAACGAATATAAAATAATAGATAAGTAACAAAAACATTAAATCAATCAGGCAATAGATGAACAACAAGAAGATAAACATCCAAGAAAGATATATATATATATATAACATTGCTAGAAGTAATATCATATACAGATGATATTTCACGTCATGTCTAAAAAGCATCCAAAATAGGTGTACACACAAGATTACAGTACATATAACAAAATACCAAAAAAAAAACAATCCAGCTAGTATCATGAGCCTCAACTCAGTCTCATGCTCCCCTACTCCTAAGAAGAAATTAAGAACCTCTAGAAGGGCGCTTTCCCTTATCCATACCTGCAATCAAATAGTTTATTCGGGTACCTAATGGAGGCTCGGATAGGGTGTGAGATATAATCCCAGTAGGCAACCACCAAAAATCTAATGTCATTTGGTCAGTGATTATATAATAACAATAATGTGTAGAAAGTAATAAAATATGTAAAGAAATTATTGAAAGTAAACAACCCATAAAGGTCCAAGTTCCCATGGACACCTATCCTATGCTACCTACTTCGTCCTTAGTCGGAAGTCTATGAATTAATAGTAAGTCATGTCTCATTTTATAATCAAGTTAATTTTATTAGTCAATCTCATTTAATAAATATGAATCGAGACCTGACTTATAGCTTAGAATACCCCGTGAAGATATGTGATCAAGGATGCCTATCCAGACCATCATTATAGTATAAGGAAATATTGAATCCATGCTTGTGATTTATTTTAGAATACACATCATATGAATCATTTCATTAGTTAACCATTTAATAACTTGATCCCATCCTTGGAACTCTTAATTTGGAATCCAAGTATCACTCCAGGCACATTATGAACCAAGCACCTTATAAGCCCATCCTAGGCATTCCTTATTGGAATACCGGTATCGCTTTAGGTGTGTTATAACATCCAAACTCACTGAGTATGTCCTTGGAAATCCGTTAATGAAGCCCAAGTGTTGCCCATGTCATATATATAATTGACCCTCTAAGTCCTTCCTTGGTAGTCCATAAGGAGTCCAAGTATCACTTGGGCGTATAACAGTCATCCCCCATGAGTTCATCATTGGAAGTCTACTAGGGAGTCCAAGTGTCACTCAAGTATAAGAAAGGAGGTATCCAAATGAGTCCATCCATGTAATTCTTATATGATCCCATGTGTCACCCAAGGCATGTAATCATTCAATCAATATCATGTAATTAAATCAAAGGTCATCACCATGATCAATTCATTTAAATATCACCTCATAAGGTGTCTCAAGGAATGGCTAAGCTTAGAAGGCTTGCCTCTTAATTTACTCATGTGGAAATTTCATTATAATGGGAAATTCATGATTAAACAACCCATTACATGGTAAAAACCCAAGTTCATGGTCATTCCATTCCCTTCCTTCAATCAATTCAATTACTATTCAAATTACAATTCAATTACAACCCATTTCAACAATTAGCATCCCTTGACAAGGGGTAAGGACACACCTAAAAGGTAATAAAAATTCAAAATCCAACCATGGTGGTCCAATTAACCAAACAAAACACTAAATGGGTGGTTCCAATTCAAGGTTCTTAACCTCTATTCATTTTTTAGCGGGTTCTGTTAATTACATAGGTCACACCTATCAATTCAAATCAAGGATTAAATTAAATTCCAAGGGAGTCACTTTGATAATTAGGTGCACGAAATAATGAAATGTATATTAACAATTTTTAATTAAAGGTAAAATCACAAGATCATATACCATAGGCCCGTAGTGGATTTCTAGTCCAGTATCATCTCCTCATTTGACTCAGATTGGGATAAAATCAAAGAATGGACGAAGAAATTGGAAATATGTCATATTATCCTACACCTAAATAGCATAGTTGATACCAAACCAAATGATAAACTACCAAAAAGGAATGGAAATTTTACCAATATAGATCTAATGCTTCTGATGGATGTTAATTCCAAGCTCTAATGAAGAAGATCCATCAATTCATAGTTTAATCATCAAAATGATCTCTCAAATCTCATGGCTATACAATGTGAGGAGAATAGAAATTAGGGTGGAAATGAAAGATTAAATGAGGGAAAATTGTAAATTCACCAAAATACCCGGGTCGTATGGTTTGGTCGCACGATTGTCCAAACCGTGCACCCACTACTGTAGGAAGGGAAAACTTGCACAATTAATGCGCACAGTTTGACTAACCATGCAAAACTCTTCTGCCAAAAGTCTTCAGTTTTTCACATAACCGTGCACCCCAAATTGCATGGTTTATTAAACTGTGTGGCCTGTAGCTTCCCACTGTCTAGCCTCACACAATTAGAAGTAACTATGCATCTTGCCCCGCACGATTTCTACTAACCGCGCACCAAACTTATTTCACCCCAAAAGTTGGGTTCTGGGCTCTATACAAGGCCTGGACACCCTCTATGCCTCCATGACCTCAAAAGGAATTCATATAGGCCATATTTAATCATTTAAACTGATAATCTACTGAAAGAAAAATATTTCGTACCTCAAGAAAGAACCGGGTTCTTAAAAACTTTCCCCCTTAAAGTAATTCATCCCCTAATTTCCCTTCCAAGGGAGGTGAAGCATAAACTACGAAAAAATATGACCATTGTGCTCGTACATTAGCCTCCCACTCCTAGGTCTCATCCTATACTTGTTTTTTCTTTCATAACACCCATACTATAGGAACTGACTGTTCTTAGAAAACTTTCATGATATGATCCACAATATGAATTGGATGTTCCTTAAATGATGAATCTACCTATAGCTCTGCCTCCTTGGTATGAAAATACTGATACGGGTCTGAAAGATAATGGTGTAGTTGTGATATATGGAAGATTTTGTGCATGACTCGGTACCTCTGAGGTAACTACAACTGATAGACTACCGACCTGACTCTCTCTAGAATCTCAAATGGATCAACATATCATGGTGAAAGTTTACTCTATCTCCTGATCCTTCTATGACCTAGCCTCGGTGAGACACATAAAAATACCTAATCCCCGACCTCGAAATCTAGAGGTCGTTTGTAGTGATCTACGTAAGATTTCTATCGAGACTGCGTAGTAGCCATCCATTTCCAAATCAATTAAACCTTCTCTATAGTCTCCTATACAAGATGAGGTCTGAGCATAACTGCCTCTACTGCCTCTAACCAGTACATGGGTGATCATCATGGCCTATCGTATAAATCCTCATAATTCACCATCTAAATAGTATCCTGAAAGCTATTATTGTAGGAGAATTCAACCAAGCGTATATGCCTCTCCCAAGAGCCCCCAAAATCTAGGATGCATGATCACATCATGTTCTTAAACACTTGTATCATGCACTCTGACTGACCATCGGTCTGAGGGTGGTATGCTATTCTTAGAAGCACCAGTATACTCAGTGCCCTCTAGAACCCTTTTCAAAACTATAAAGTAAAATAGGTATCCCTATCTGAAAAAATAGTATGAGGGACCCCATGAAGTTGTACTATTTAACAAATATATAACCTCTCAAACTCATCTACTAAAAAGGTATCCTTAATAGGTAGGAAATGAGAAACCTTTGTGATCCTATCAACAACAACCTAAATGACATCATTACCTCAAGTCGACCTTGATAAACCTGTCACAAAGTTCATTGCGATGTCATCCCATTTCTACTTAGGAATGAGTAACTGCTTTAAAAGTATTTCTGGTCACTGGTGTTCTGCCTTCTCTTACTGATAGGTGGAACATATCATGAAAAAACCAGCTACATATATTTTCATACCCAGCCACTGATATTGGTTATATAAATATCGATACATCTTGGTGATGATGGGGTGTACTACCCAAGCTGAAGCATGAAAGTCTTGCATGAGCTCCTCATGGATGTCTACTGAAACCCATATGAAACCATGCATGAATATAATTTAATCCTCACCTATGGTCTAACCAGGAGGAGGGTCCTCACCTACCACACTCTACCACAGGACTAGGACCTCGGAATCTGATAGCTTCCTCATCCTCAATCTATCCAGAAGGGTAGAGGTAATAACTAAGGATTATAGATAAGTCTATCCCTGACTACCCATCACCTCCAAGTGCATCTCATATAACAAATCCATAATCTTCCATTCGCTATTGGCATGTTGAACTGCCTATATCTAAGTTCTCCCACTCAGTGCATTGGCTACTTCATTGCCTTTACCAAGAATGTAGGAAAGCTCTAAGTCAAAATACCAAAGGTACTCAACCCACCTTCACTGCCTCAAATTCAGGTCACACTGTGTAAATATGTACTTAAGGATTTTGTAGTCTGTTTACACAAAAAAACACTCTCCAAGTAATGTCTCTAATAGTGAAATGCATAAACAACTACAACTAACTCGAAATAATGATTTAAGTAATTCCTCTCATGTGGCCTCAATTACCAAGACCTGTATACTAAGAATCTATTTCCTTGTATAAGAACTAATCCTATCCTGATACCTGATGCATCATAGTAAATAGTGTAATTCCTTCCTAGATTTAGAAAAATCAATATCGATATTGAAGACAATCTCCCTTTCAACTCCTAAAAGGATGTCACACAGGTATCTGACCATAAAAACTTCACATCCTTCTTAGTCAATCCCGTAAGTGATGCTGCTAGGCATGAGATGTCCTAAATGAAATGCCTATAATATCCATCCAACCCAAAGAAACTCCGTATCTCAAAGACGTTCTTGAGATGCTCCCAAGAAACTATAGCTCTCACCTTCTCTAGGTCAACATTACTTCTATATCTAAGATAATGTGACCTAGAAAGTTAATCTGATCCATCCATAAGTGACACTTTGTGAGATTAATATATAATTGATGCTCTCTTAGTGTATTCAATACAATCTCAATATGTTTGGCATGGTCATGTCGAGTGTGAGAATACACCAAGATGTAATCCATGAAAACCACCACAAATGAATCCAAATGAGGATGGAAAACTTAGTTCATTAATTCCATGAAGAAAACTAGTGCGTTTGTGATACCAAATGACATAACCAAATACTCATATAGACCATACCTTCTATGAAATGTTGTATGAGGAATGTTTGATGGTATAACACACACCTGATGATAACCTGATCTCAAATCAATTTCCTAGAATACCTGAGCTCCTCAGAGATGGTCAAAGAAATAATCTATCCATAGTAGAGGATACTAGTTCTTAACTGTCAGTTGGTTCATTTTTTGGTAATCCACACATAACCTAAGGGTATTGTCTTCCTTTATCTCAAAAGGACTAGGGAAGCCCATATAGAAGTAATGGGTCAGATAAACCCCTTTTCCTCTAAATCCTATAGCTTCCTCTTGAGCTCTTTAATCTTAGTAGTATCCATCCTGTAAGAGGAATGGATATCAGTGCAACTCCTGGAACTATCTTGATAGAGAACTCTACCTCTTGCACTGGAGGTTATCCTGAAAAGTTGTCTAGGAAAACATCCCTAAAATAATTAACCACTAGAGGGAAATCTCTCTGATATGTTCCCTGATCATACAGATATAAACTCACAATTTGGTTTTCCATCCCACCCATCCCATGATGCCCAGGTCCAACTCGGCTCACCCAGACATCCCTTTCACCCTTGTGAATAAACTCGCCACCCTCTGGTGATGTGAAGGTCACCCTTAAGCGATAGAAATCAATGAAAGCATGAAATAGAACTAATCATTTCATCCCAAGAATGATTTCAAAACCTATCATCTCAAGGATAAAGAGGTCTCATATGAAGTGAAACCTGCTAATCTCAAGGGGTCACTCACTGTAGTGACATACATACTCCGTTCTAATCTCCATAGTATCAAGTGTTATAACACCATCAAAACACTGAATGTTGAGATCAAGGCTCTCCACAGCAGGCACAAATATAAATCTATGAGAAGATCCTATATAAAAAAAATAGCATATGCTAAAGTAGATTCTACTAGAATAGTACCTCTCATAGTAGAAGGTCTGGGATCCCACTCTTCATATATCAGTTGCACTGGGTATATCTGGCCCAATCTGCAGCCCCGTGATACAACTTGGATACCCTGAGCAGGATCACTCTACTATCACTATAAATATGGGGTCTAATTACCATGACCACAACCACCACCTTGGACTAATTGGCTAGATGTACTTCAGATCCCTACCCGATGAGAAGCTGCTAACCCTGATCCTGTATGTGAAGTCAATGAAGAACTTCTCTCACTAGTTTCCAAAGGAAAAGTTATGAAAAAGTGTTATAGATGACCCATCTTTCCATAGGATCGACACTCGACTGGGTCTCTTGTTCACCAAGGCCTCGTATTTCTTGTCTCGATCTACTTCACTGGTGGAACCTCACCTGGATACTTGAGTATATTATTGGGATACTAATATGACTACATGTAAGCTCTAGACAATGATTCATACCACAAGTCGATGTAGTTCCAGATCTAGGTGTCGAACCACCCCATCTCGCACCCCTAGCCTCTCTCAGGTTAGGCTCTATGATAAGCGCATGATTTACTATTCTAGAAATGGTAGTCATCCAAAATACATTCACCTATGATCAGATGTTGTACCTAAGATCATCCTCAAATTTCATGGCTTTAGATAACTCATCACCCATCAGAATAGGTGTGAAGTGCTATAGCTCTGTAAAATGGATCGAATAATCCATAACTAATAACGCACCCTACTCTAAGTGCATGAAATCTCAATCTCTATCAGCCATCAACATATTGGGATAGAAGTAATCATAAAATAATGTATGAAAATATCTTCAAGACATCCCCTGATGATGATCTGTCTAAGTAATAACATCTCACCATCTCTTGGAAAAATCATGCAACATATACGTAGTGAGATTTACCCTCCTCCCAAGAGGTGTCTCTAGGATCTCGAAGATAGATAACATAAAATCTAGCTATGAATCTACAGCTCATGGTCTTCCATCCCCTTAAAACATGGGTGGATGTTTCTTCTAGAACTCGTGTCAACTATGCCATAGTTGTGGTAGGTAGTGGTGCTCCTTGAATGATTTTCATGAAACACATAAATACTTCATGGAACTGTGCCTAAACACCTATGTATAGTATAACTATTGGTGTCATAGTTGGAACTAAAATAGGATCCACTAATAGCCCATGGACCACTGCCTTCGAAGTGTGGTCTTCACCACCCTATTGGCATACAACTAGAGGTCATGGTAGTGACATGTTTCTATAATACCAAACACACACCTCAAAAAAGAACATTATCAAAGTTTATAGCTCAAAGCATAGATATTGAAACAATATAGGTATAGACCTTCCTATATAAGAACACATCCCTCTACGTACTCCTTGAGTTAGGTCTAGGTGATGTATATATCACATATAAAATCAAGAGATACTACATAATGCCCAATACTAAGGTTGGGTTTGGGTCAAGTTCTCTACTATAAATAATTTCAGTTACCATTTTATTCTCATATTCAATCCCATTATATCACAATTTATTTTAAATGGTTGAACCAAATGGTTCACCAAATTCTGATCCATAAGGGTCCACACTCCTGATGAATCAAAACATGACATCCACCTAATTCACACCATAAAATGTTCCATTCCATGGGACACATGGTCCATGACTCAACATGCCATAATTGGATGCTTAGGGTGTCTACTGTAGCCTAATCAGGAAAACATTGCTTAGGTTAGGGAATAAACTCTAAGTAACAACCATGTTCTCAATCCAATGCACATATCAACTATTAAAAAACATGTATATCTATCACAACACCTATCACAACATCATGTAATCAAGAAATGCATCCTATATGGAATGGAATAATGCATGGCATGAAAATCCTATAAAGTGCCTAAGATGATGCATGAGAGAGAATACCCTCATCACATTGGGTTTCAACATAATATAACCCAAAATCATATCAATGATAACATCCCAATTCAATTGTATCACCCAACGATGGAATCAAATCAACTGTAATAGACAAAATATAGAGAACAACAATTCCATTCAAGAAAATTTGTCTTTTTCTTATACATGGGTTAGCTACACATATACACATATCATTACCAAATTAAAATTCTTACTAATCACCTTTCTATTGTCTCTAAGTAGTAAGGTAAGAAAATAAAATCTCCTTTGATAACACTTTGTAACATCCCAGACTCAGATTCCACTAAAGGTTCCCCAAGCCTGGTTGGTCACATGGCCTCAAGCTCATCTACTCAAATGCAAAAGGCTACCAACTAGTAGCGAGGGCCTTGGGTGTATCAATGAGGATACTATTCCCTCATTACCAGAGTGTAGCATAACGAATATATAATAATAGATAAGTAGCATAAACAATAAATCAATTAGACAATATATGGACTATAGGAATATAAACATCCAAGACAAATATATATATAACAATGCCATAAGTAATTTTATATACATATGATATGTCATGTCATGTCTACAAAGTAGAAAAAACAAGTGTATACACAATAGTACAATACATGTAACAAAATAAAAAAAGACCACAAACAATCTAGCTAGCATCACAAACCTTAGCTCAGCCCCATGCTCCCCTACTCTTAAGAAACAATCAAGAACCTATAGTAGGGCACTTTCCCTTATCCATACTTGTAATCATATAGTTTGTTCAGTTACCCAATGGCGGCCCAGACAAGTTGTGAGATACAATCCCAGTAGGAAACCACCCAAAGGTATAATTCCATTCAGTCAGTGATTATATAATAATAATAGTGTTCAGGCTGTAATAGAATATGTAAAGGAAGTACTGAAAGTAAACAACCCATAAAGGTCAGGGTTCCCATGATCACCTATCCTCTGCTACCTGCTTCGGCCTTAGCTAGAAGTCTCTAAATGAATAATCAGTCCTATATCATTTTATAATCAGCTTCATTTAATTAATCAATATCAATTAATAATTATGAATCATGACATTTCATGTAGCCCAATGTTCCCCACAAAGATACTTGATCAATGATGCCTAACTGAGCCATCATTATAGTATAAGGAAAGACTGAATCCAAGCTTGTGCTTTGGATTTGAAGATACTTCATATAAATCATTTCATTAATTAACCATTTATGAATCTGATCCCATCCTTTGAATTCCTAATTTGGAATCTAGGTATCGCTCCAGACACATTATGAACCAAGCACCTTATAAGCCCATCCTAGGAATTCTTCATTAGAATCCTAGTATCGCTTTGGGTGTGGTATAATATCCATAGTCATTGAGTTATTCCTTGGCAGTCGGCTAAGGAAACATAAGTTTTACCCATGGAATATATACAATCATCCCTCTGACTCTATCCTTGTTAGTCCATAAGGAGTCTGAGTATCACTCGGGCATATAATAGTCAGCCCCCATGAGTCAGTCCTTGGAAGTCCTCTAGAGAGTCTATGTTCCACTCGGGCGTAAGTAAGGTAGTATCCAAATGATTCCATAAATGATGTTCATATATGAACCCATGTGTCACCCAATACATTTAAGAATTCAATCAATATCATGTAATTAAATCAAAGGTCATCACCATGATCAATTCATTTAAAGCTCACCTAAGAAGGTGGATCAAGGCATGGATAATCTTAGAAGGATTGACTCTTAATTTCCTCATGTGGTAATTTCATTATAAAGGGAAATTCATTATTAAATAAGACATTACATGGAAATATACTAGGGTCATGGTCATTCTATTCCATTCCTTTAATAAATTCAATTATTATTTAAATTACAATTCAATTACAATTCAATTAAACAATTAACATCTCTTGGAAATAGGTAATGAAACACCTCAAAGGTAATCCAAATTCAAAATCCACCCATGGTGGTCCAATTAACTAAACAACACACCCAAGGGGTGGTGTAACTACTTGAATCTGGAGCCACTCAACTGGTACCCCATACCCAGTTCACCACTTGACCTCAAGCGAATTTCCCTAAACTCCAGAGGCTTCCTACTAGCAGCGAGGGACTTGGTGAGTCATTGGGGAAACTATTCCCTCATTTGGTAAGGTATACAAGGGAAAGAAAATAACAGTCAATAGCGGAAGTAGTAAACAATATACAACAACTGAAACTAAACAGAGGAAGTAATGAATACATAATAATTACGATAATGATGCAGCAGGTACAAGTATCTAAGGAAAGTAGCAAAAACAACAACGTGCTGAAATACAAATGCGAATCAAATTACTAAAAGTAAACAACAACTCCAGCAGCATTGCAAGCCTAAGCTTGGTCTTGTGCTCTCCAGCTCCAACCATCAATCATGTACCTGAAGTAGAAGGGCCACAACCCCTATCCACACCTGCAACCATATAACCTGTCTAGGCTGAAAATCAGGGCCCAAACAAGGTGTGAGACTAATCCCAGTAGGCAACCACCACAAGATCTGTGCCCTACTGTCAGTGAGCAATATAGAAAAAGTAAAGGAAATAAATGCAGTAGACAAACATGAGCACACTAAAGTAAACAATACTACCAATATCCATTTACATTTATTTATTAATTTAATTCAATCATTTAATTATCAACCAAGGAATCTAGAAAACAGCTCTATATTCCCATGACATAGCAAGTAACACAAAAAGTATCTTAACAGACTACCTAAACACAAACAAGAAAAAACCCGAGCTTGTTCTTTGGCTTGGTGGACTCATCACAACCAACCAAACAATATTCACACTGACTCTCTGGGTGGATCACACTGGCAGACCCCTCTATTAAAGTAATCATACAAAGGCACAAACACTCTAGGAAGCTCTCACCATCAATTCCCCTGTGGTCTTGCAACGATATCTATAAACTCTCTGAGGAAGCACTTACGTCTAATTCCCCTTATAGTCTCGATACGTAACTAAGGACACTCTGAGGAAGCACAAATTCCAATTCTTGTAGGTCCTACGAATGATACTAATTAATAACTGACTCTCCAGGGAAGCCCTTAATCGTCAATTCCCTCTTTAGTCTACCGCACCAGGTTCACACAGCCCTGAGCGGTCAAGTCGTGCGTGAACGACTTTCATCAAGCCTAAGTAAGTTCAACAACTACTTGGCTAATAGATACAATGCATCAAAATCATATAAACAGTAGGAAATACATGCAATCAATCATATCAAGGCAGACAATCAATGCAACAAGGTCTGCCTCACAGGCAACCTAAGCCAAACGACGATAAATAGCCAAAACAAGGGAAACACCCATGGGGTGATCCTCAAACATGCTAACAAGAAATCATTATTCATCTAACATCCACAAGAATACCAGCAGTCTAAGGAAGATAATAGAGCAGGATTAAAAACCCTAACCTGAGATACCCGACACATGGGTATCCAACACTTTTTCACAAAAACTCAAAGACATTCAACATAAGGCAAAAAACCACCTACCTTGATCCTAGGAGATCGATATACTTGAACCTTGGCCCGTGAATTGTCCTAGAACGAAGTAGATCTTCAAAAAGGTATAAAATGTTCAACCTAAGATAACTCTCATAAGAGAAGGAATCAGGAAATGTGGCCAAGGGAGAACCAATAACTCACCAATGCAATTTTATTGCAACTGATGACGTTCAATTTGGACAACCGGTGACAGATCGGTGGCTCGGAGAAGATCTGTGGTCGTACCCTCGCTCTCAGTCGAAGAAGCTGGAGAAGAATTTGTTTTCGGGGTTAAGACGCGACCCTGACCCGTTTAACGAAAAAAAGAAAGTACACGATGTGTGCTTTTGGAGTACACGGCGTGTACTAGGCTTTTCCGTACTCCGCATTAAGCAGCCTCCACCTCACCCCTACATGGCCGTGTGTGTGGCCATGACACGACCAACACATGGCCTTGAGTGGAATCAAAGTACACGATGTGTACTTATAAAGTACATGGTGTGTACATAGAAAATTTCCAGATTCTCCTCTTTTTCCCAAAAAAGACCAGAAAGGAAAAACATACATGAAAAGAAGGTCTGAGTTCTTACAAACTTCCCCCATTAAAGAAATTTGTCCCCGAATTTCCCTAACAAGGTGGTGAAGAAGAAACCCCGAACAACTCTGGCCACTGTGATCGCATATCGGCCTCCCTCTCCCAAGTCTCGTCCTATACACGACCGTGATTCTGAAGCACCCGTACCAGAGGAATAGACCGACCACGAAGTACCTTTGCACTACGATCAAAAATCCTGATAGGATGCGCCTCTAATGATGCATCCTGCTTTAGCTCAACCTCATCGGGTTGAAAAACATGAGACGGGTCTGAGAAATAGCGTCGAAGATGAAAAACATGGAAGACGTCGTGCATAGCCTGATACCTTTGTGGTAACTGAAACCTATAAGCAACCAGCCCGACTCTCTCCAGAATCTCAAATGGCCTGACGTATCTCGGTGAAAGCTTACCTTGTCTCCTGATCCTCTTTTGTCCCAACCTTGGGGTAACACGTAGAAAGACCTGATCTCCGACCTTGAACTCCAAAGGCCATCTCCGCTGATCAGCATAAGATTTCTGCCAAGACTGTGCAGTAGATATACTTCTCCAAATCAACTCCACCTGTTTTGTGGTCTCCTGAACAAGACGAGGTCCTAGCATAGCTGCCTCTCCTGCCTCCATCCAACACAAGGTTGATCGGCACGACCTACCGTACAAACCCTCATAAGGTTCCATTTGAATCATTGCTTGAAAACTATTATTGTAGGAAAACTCCACTAGAGGTATATGTCTCTCCTAAGGACCTCCAAAATAAAGGACGCATGCTCGTAGAATATCCTCTAGCACCTGAATCGTGTGCTCTGACTAGCCATCTGTTTGGGGATGGTAAGCTGTACTCAGAAGTACCTGTGTACCCAAATCCCTCTGTAGCCCTTTCCAGAAATGCGACGTGAAGCGGGCGTCCCTATCTAAAATGATAGTACTCAGAACCCCATACAAGCATATAATCTCACAGATGTACAACCATCCAAGCTCATCAACACCGAAATCCTCCTTAATCGGCAGGAAGTGAGCAACCTTCGTGAGCCTGTCAATGACCACCCATACTGCTTTATTCCCTCGAGGAAATCTCGGTAACCCTGTCATGAAGTCTATCGCGACATCATTCCACTTCCACTTAGAAATGGGCAGCTACTGTAAAATCCCTGCTGGTCGCTGGTGCTCCACCTTCATCTACTGACAGATGGAACACCTCATGACAAAACCAACAACATCTCTCTTCATACCTGGCCACCAATACTGGCGGTGTAGATCACGATACATCTTGGTGACGCCAGGATGAACTGCCCAAACTGAGGAATAAAAGTCTCACATCAGCTCCTCGCGTATATCTGCTGGCACCCATATGCGTCCCTAGAAATGCAAGATCTCACCCTCACCTACGGTCCATCCGGGAAGAGGGTCCTCTCCTGAAATGATTTCCTGTAGGACTAGGCCTTGAAAATCTGATAGCTGCCTCATTCAAACTCGTTCAATAAGGGTAGAGGTAACAGCTACAGAAGAAAGAAAAGTCTGACCATGTCTGTCATGTACCTCCAAATGCATTTCAGAGAACAGAGCCATAAGTTTCCACTCGCTGCTGGCCTCCTGAACTGTCTGTATCTGTGTCCTCCTGCTCAGTGCGTCTGCCACAGTGTTGCCTTTCCCAAGCGTATAAGCAAGCTCAAAATAAAAAAATTGTAGGTACTCAACCCACCTCCACTATCTTAGATTCAAGTCACGCTACGTGAAGATATACTTGAGGATCTTGTGGTCAGTATATACCACAAAATGCTCTCCTAGAAGATAATGTCTCCAACAACGCAAAACATGAACAAATGCAGCCAACTCCAGGTTGTGTGTAGGATAGTTCCTCTCATGTGGCCTCAACTATTGAGATCCATATGCAATGACATGATCCTCATGCATAAGAACTGGTCCAAGCCCGATACCAGATGCATCACAGAAAACTGTATAAATCTTGCCTGGCTCCGGCAAGAATAGAATCGGTGCTGAAGTCAATCTCCCCTTCATCTCCTAGAAGGCTGAATCGTAGGCTTCTGACCAAACATACTTCACCCCCTTCTTAGTCAAGCTTGTAAACAGCACTACTAAGCATGAGAATTCCTGTATAAACCTCTTGTATTAACCATCCAGCCCTAAGAAACTTTGTACCTCAAAGACATTCTTTGGCTGCTCCCAGGTAACTACTTCTCTCACCTTATCTGGGTCTACTGATACTCCTGTCTCTGAGATGACATGACCTAGGAAGTGAATCTCATTCATCCAAAAGTGTAACTTTGAGAGCTTAGCATATAACTGATGATCCCTCAGTGTACTCAAAATGATCTCAAGATGGGTAACATGGTCGTGTCGAGTGTGTGAGTACACCAAGATATCATCCACGAAAACCACCACGAAAGAATCCAAGTAAAGATGGAAAACTCTGTTCATCAGCACCATGAAAACTGCTGGCGCGTTCGTGAGACCAAACGACATAACCAAATACTCATACAGACCATACCTGCTCCGGAAGGCTATAAGAGGTATATCAAATGGTCTGACATGCAACTGATGATAGCCGGATCTCAAGTCGATTTTTGAGAACACTCTGGCTCCTTGAAGTAGATCAAAGAGATCATCTATCCGTGGTAATGGATATCGGTTCTTGACCGTCAACTGGTTTAGCTTCCGATAATCCACACAAATCCTAAGGGTTCCGTTTTCCTTCTTCGCAAATAGGACAGGCGAACCCCAAGGAGAAGTACTGATTCAGATGAAACCATTTACCTACAACTCCTCCAACTGCTTCTTGAGCTCCTTCAACTTAGGTGTAGCCATCATATAAGGAGTAATGGACACCGGTGCCGCTCTTGGCACAAGCTCAATAGAGAAGTCCAACTCACGCTCCGAAGGAAAACCTGAAAAATCCTCTGGAAATACATCCCTGAAACGATCCACCACTAGAGGAAAGTCTATCTGTGAAGTCCCCTGGTCATCCAGGTACAGACTGGAAATCTGAGCTATAACTCCACCTAACCCATGATGCTCTGGTCCTTCTCTTCTTGCCTGGAAATCCCAGTTTCCCTTATGAAGAAAAGATCTTCCCTCCAGTGATGTGAAACTCACCCTGCAATGATAACAGTCAACGACTACCCATAAGGGAATGATCCAGTCTATTCCGAGAATGACATCATAGCCTGTCATCTCTAGGACATAGAGGTCCCATAGAAAGTGATACCCAGCCACCTCTAGAGGGAACTCCTTGCACTGATGTACACTAGCCGTTCTAGTCCCCAACGGTGTGTCTAGTGTCAACATGTCCTCATAAGTATAAACAATAAGTCTAATGCTTTCCACAGTATGCACAGAAATAAATCTATGAGAAGCTCCCATATCGAAAAGTGCAGAGGATAAAATTGAGGCTACTAAAATCATACCTCAAACTGTAGAAGGTCCAGGATCCTGCTCCTGATGAATCTGCTTTACCGAAAAAGTTTGGCCTGCACTGCGGCCCTGTATAGCATCCTGAGATCCCTGAGATGACCCTCCATGAGCCTGAACATTGCTTCCATGGCCTCTACCTTAGCCTGAACGACCTAAAGAACTCAAGCCCTCAGTCTGTTGTGGAACTGGTAATCCTTCTCATGTACGCGGAGTCGAAACTGATCCTCCTTCACTAACCGCTGGCAGGAAGACCCTGTAGAAACGCTGTAGATGACCCATCTTGCCGCAAGATCGGCACTCCACTGGGTCTCTCAGGCACTGAGGATTATTGTGACTGATTTTTCCACACTGATAGCACACCACTTGGTTTCCAGAAGGAAGATCCCGTCTACCAGAAGGAATACCTTGCTTCCTCGGGTCACCTCATGTAGACTCTTGGTGACACTTCTTGCTGTCTATATGAAACAAATCAGCCCTGGATGTTGAACCACCCTAGTCTATATCTCCAGTATCCCTCATATTCCTCTCTATGATGAGCTCCTGATTGACTATCAGAGTAATAGAAGTCAACTGAAAGACATTCACCTGCGATCTGATGTCCGGTCTGAGGCCTTCCACAAACTTTATCGCTAAAAATAGCTCGTCATTTCCCAGAACGGGAGTGAAACACCGTAACTCTGTGAAATGAGAGGAATAATGAATAACTGTGAGAGTACCCTACTATAGATTCATGAACTCTCTGGCTCTGTCAGCCCTCAGCATCGCCGAGTAGAAGTAGTCGTAGAACGTACGCTGAAACTCATCCCAAGCCATAACTAGTTGGATCCCTGCCTACAAAACCACATCCCACCATCTCTTGGCAGAGTCTCATAGAATATAAGTCATGAGATTTACTCTCCTCTCCTGAGGCATCTCTAGGTGCTCGAAGATGGATAGCATGGCTTCTAGCCATGACTCTGCAGCCTGCGGTCCTCCATCTCCTGTGAACGTGGGAGGATGCTGCTGTTGAAAAACCCACGTCATCTCTGCCATAGACTGGGCAGGATACTGATCTCCCTAGAAGGTTTGCATGAATCTCATGAAACCCTCTCTGAACTGAGCATCGACACCAGTTTCTAGAATCACTACAGGTGCCATATCCGGAACGATAGGCGGAACTACAGGTAGTTAATGATCTGTTGTATCAGGCATACGGTCGCTGCCTGGTTGCTGACGGACAACAGGAGGATTTCTCGATGCCATAGCTCTGAAAGGTCAAAATCACACCTCAAATAAAGGATTAACCAAGACAGTAAAAATGAAGGCACAAGAAATAACAGGGAAAAGAAGGCATTCAAGTTATGAAAAACATGACTACATAGCATGCTCTTTCACTACACAACATATTACCTTAATTAATTTACATGGGCATGTAGTCCTACTTAAACCAGTCGTGTAACACCCCAAACACACGGCGTGTACTTGAATTCCCTTCCCTACCCGATTCCTTATACACGGTTAAGACACACGACTCTCCTAATACAACACTACACGGGGTGTTCAAGGCATACACAACATGTACTTAATGAGTTTCACCTGGCCCGTGTTGTTAGCGACACGGACTGTGTACTCAGGTCACACTACATGGCGTGTTTTATAAGGACACAATGTGTACTAAGAAGTCCTAACAGACCGTGTTGGTTATCTACACGGCCGACTACACGATTGACACTACACAGCGTGTTTTAGGAGAACAAGGCGTGTAAGAGAAAGGATGACACCGACCCGTGTTGTTCGTGACACAGCTGGGCACCTAGATCAAACTACACAGCGTGTAAAATTCAGACACGAAATGTATATGAAAAGATAACATGACCCATGTTGTTCGTGACATGGTCGAGGTACCTATTTCATACTACACGGCATGCTAAACTAGTACACGATGTGTTCCTACAAGATTTTTCCAGAACCCCGTGTCCTTGCTCACACGGTCAGTGACACGGCTATAGACTACATGGTGTGTAACCATAAAGTACACGCCGTGTATTCTGGGTTTTTTTGGACAGTAGACTCAGAAACTACTCCAGAGCCCATAAAAAACAGAAAACCAGTGTTAAGGTGCCAAATTCCGATCCATGAGGGCCCATACTCCCCGCGGATCAAATCTTGGCATCATAACAATACATATAATCAAGTAAATAGGTCAATGGTCCACCAAATTCCAGTCAATAAGGGCCCATAACCCACAGGTCGGATGATCAAAACCTCCCTCTGATACCACTTTGTAATGACCCGAATATGGAGCCACTCAACTGGTACCCCGTACCTGGTTCGCCACATGACCTCAAGCGCATTTTCCCAAATGCCAAAGGTTGCCGACTAGCAGCGAGGGCCTTGGTGATTCATTGGGGAAACTATGCCCTCATTTGGTAAGGTATACAAGGTAAAGGAAATAATAGTCAATAGCGGAAGCAGTAAACAACATACAACAACTGGAACTAAACAACAGAAGCAATGAATACATAATAATGATGATAATGATGCAGCAGGTACAAGTATCTAAGGAAAGCAGCAAACACAACAACGTGTGTAAATACAACTGTGAATCAAAGTACTAAAAGTAAACATCAACTCCAGCAGCATCGCAAGCCTAAGCTCAGTCATGTGCTCTCCAGATCCAACCAGCAATCATGTACCTGAAGTAGAAGGGCCACAATCCCTATCCACACCTGCAACCATATAACCTATTTAGGCCGAAAAGCAGGACCCAAATAGGGTGTGAGACTAATCCCAATGGGAAACCACCACAAGATCTGTGCCCTACTGTCAGTGAGTAATATAGAAAAAGTAAAGGAAATAAATGCATCAGAGAAACATGAGCACACTAAAGTAAACAATCCTACCAAAATCCATTTACACTTATTTATTAATTTAATTCAATCATTTAATTATCAATCAAGGAATCTAGCAAATAGCTCTATATTACCATGGCATAGCAAGTAACACAACATGTATCTCAGTAGACTACCTAAACACAAGCAGTAAAAAATCCAAGCTTGTTCTTTGGCTTGGTGGACTCGTCACAACCAACCAAACAATATTCACATTGACTCTCTGGGGAGATCACACTGGCAGATCCCTCTAGTCAAGTAATCATACAAAGGCACAAACACTCTAGGAATCTCTCACCGTCAATTCCCATGCGGTCTTACAATGATAGCTATTAACTCTCTAAGGAAGCACTTACGTCTAATTCCCCCTGTAGTCTCGATACATAACTAAGGATACTCTAAGGAAGCACAAAGTCCAATTTCCATAGGTCCTGCGAACGATACTAATTAATAACTGACTCTCTAGGGAATCCCTTAATCATCAATTCCATCTTTAGTCTACCGCACCAGGTTCATATAGCCCTAAGCTGTCAAGTCGTGCATGAACGACTGTTAGCAGCCCTAAGTAAGTTCAACAACTACTTGGATAATAGTTATAATGCATAAAAATCATATAAACAATAGGAAATACATGCAATCAATCATTTCAAGGCAGAAAATCAATGCAACAAGGTCTGCCTCACAGGAAACCTAAGCCAAACGACGATAAACATCCAAAACAAGGGAAACACCCATGGGGTGATCCTCAAACATGATAACAAGAAATCATTATTAATTTAACAACCACAAGCATACCAGCAGTCTAAGGTAGATAATAATGTAGGATCAAAAACCCTATCCCGAGATACCCAACACATGGGAATCTGACACTTTTGAAAAAAAACTCAGATACATTCAACGTAAGGAAAAAAACCACCTACCTCGATCCTAGAAGATCGATATACTTGAACCTTGGCCCATGAATCATCCTATAATGGAGTAGATCTGTAAAAACTTCTAAAACGTTCAACCTCAGATAACTCTCATAAGAGAAGGAATCAGAAAACGTGGCCAAGGGAGAACCAAGAACTCACCACTGCAATTCTATTGCAACCGACGATGTTCGATTCAGATAACTGGTGAAAGATCAGTGGCTCGGAGAAGATTCGTGGCCGTACCCTTGCTCTCAGTCAAAGAAGCTGGAGAAGAAGGTGTTTTCGGGGTTAAGATGTGACCCCGGTCCATTTAACGAAAAAAGAAAGTACACGATGTGTACTTTTGGAGTACACGACGTGTACTAGGATTTTCCGTACTCCACATTAAGAGGCCTCCACATCACCCCTACATGGCTGTGTGTGTGGACATGACACGGCCAACACATGGCCTCAAGAAGAATCAAATTACACAGTGTGTACTTATAAAGTACACGGCGTGTACTTAGAAAATTTTCAGATTCTCCTCTTTTTCCCAAAAATGACCAGAAAGGAAAAACATACCTGAAAAGAAGGTCTAGGTTCTTACAGGTGGTTCCAATTAAATGTTATTAACCTCTATTCATTTATCAATAGGTTCCGTTAATAACACCAGTCACGCCTATCAATTCAAATTAAGGATTAAATTCTATTTCAAGGGTGTCACTCTGATAATTGGGTGCGCAACACAAAGACATATATATATAAACACTTAGTGTCAAAGGGAAAATCATGAGACCATCTACTGTAGGTCCATAGTGTATTTCTCATCTAGTATCAACTCTTGGTTCGACTTGGACCAGGAGAAAATAGAATAATATATGAAGAACCTAGAAATAGGTAATAATATCCTGCACCTAAATAGTGCATCCAATACCAAACCAAATGAGTAATAACATAAAATTAATTGATATCTTACCAAGAAAGATCTCATTCTTACAAAGGATCTTTATTTTAATCTCAGACGAAGAAGACTCTTAGATTCCTAGTTTAGGTGTCAAAATGCGCCCCAAAGATCATGTATGTGCAATGGGAGGATACTAGAAATTAGTGTCGAAATAAAAGATTAAATGAGGTAAAAATGGAAAATTCACCAAAATCCCCGGGTCGCATGGTTTGGCCGCACGATTGGCCAAACCGTGTGACAACCATGTGGCCACTGTTGTAGGAAGGGGAAACTCGCATGGTTAATCCACATGATTTGACTAACCATGCACAAACCATGAAAAACTAATTTTTCAAAAGACTATAGTTTTTCACCTGACCATGTTCCCCAAATCACATGGTTTAGAAAACTGTGCAGCCTGTAGCTTCCCACTATCCATCCTCACATGGTTATAAGTAACTGTGTATCCTTCCCCACACCGTTTCTATTAACCACGTACCAGGATTATTTCACCCCAAAAGTTGGGTTTTAGGATCTATAAAAGCCTCAGACACACCTGATGCATCCATGAACTCAAAAGGAATTCACATAGGCCATATTTAATCATTTAAAATAATAATAAAAAAAATAAAAAGATTCTCTACCTCAAGAAAGAACCAGGTTCTTACAGTCCTACAACTTCTTTTCATGCCTCCCACTACTTTCGTGCCATAACTTATGTAATGATGGTCCTACAAATAATCATATGAAAGGAAAGTCCATGATTAATAATATTTTAAAATGGTCTGGAAGAGAGTGAATGCACACACCTAATAATAGAAAATAAATATATAAAAATCCTAAAAACTAGAGTTTACTATCAGAAGTGATTTTTTTAACGTCATTAGCCCAACCTTACCTCTTTCAGCTTCAGCTCATGTGATGGATGATTGGAAAGATTTTACCTATTCAGGGTCCATAAACGGTCTCAACTCTAACTTGTCCATGTAGGTCAGTCCCTATCCTTCCTCCCTAAATAGGTTAATCATCTCTCCCAGAAGCACTTTCTTGATTTCCATCAATTATATCAACCATTTCTTCCTTAAATTTAAAAACTAAATGGAAGGTCATGTATCATCTGTAACGAACCGAACTATTATAAATAAAATTCCCTTATGATTTAATGTTTTATTATGTAATTAGGTTATAGAAAACAAATGAAATTCCTTGGTTATATCTTATTGGATTTAAAAGACCTTTAAGAATCTTTACCACTGATAATATAGTTGTTAAACAATTATCACATGATTAGTATAAATATAGGGCGTTAACGAATCCAATTGACACAGAAAAAGGAAGTGATGACCTCATACAGTAGGATTGTACCCTATGAATCCCATTTATTGGAGATTATAAGGGAGATAACATCATTAGGATTTTCCCTTTACCAAGACCAAGATGTGATCCAATAACTTAAGCATCAGTGAAACCGTTATGGGAGAAGTTCAAGCTCATCGAGATCATGACCCAAAGCATGTTCGCCGAATGACCCCATGAAAGTCTCACCATCGCGCACCTTATTATTAGGGCATACACTGGTGTAATAAAAGTATATGTATCAAGACCTTAATAATATTAATATGTATAATATATATAATAATTAATTTATTTTCATTTTTATTATTACTTCATAAATGATTTTGATTTTGATTCAATTAAACACAAATTGTATTTTCGGGTAATATTCAAATTCAATTAAGGGATTTATTTTTATGAATTAATGGATTTTTAAAATAAATAGTATTTTAATAAAATTTTATTATTAAATAAGTTTTATTAATTATAAATGGTTATATAATTTTTATGAAGTGAAATGTACTTTTTATAGGGGTTCAAAAACCGTTATTGTCAAAAAACCCAGAATTTTTCAATAAATGTTGAATCTTATTTTTAAAATTTAAAATAAAAATATTTATAAAATTATTTAGATAAAATAAATATCATTTTTTAATTACAATTTCTAAATTATCAAATGGTGAAATTTTCATAATTTTCTGAGATGGTCAAATTTTCAGGTAAAAATTAAATAGCGTATAAATATACAGTGTATTTTATGACATCATAATGACCCAAAAATGATGTAATAAATAATATAATGGGTATAATAGGAAAAATATATTTTTTTCATTTAAAATAATTTAATTTTATATTTATTTTATTTATTTTATAATGCCTTAATGAATCCTCCAAGGCTTATAATATATTTTAAGATTTTAAAATCATTTTTTTGAGAGTGAAACTCGCCTTCACATAATCAAGGGAATTATTTTATTATATTAGGCCATTATAATTATAAAATAATGTAAACCACTCCACTTTGGTAGAAATCATGGGCAAAAACCAAGGGATGGTTTGTGCTTTTGAATATTTTATTATGTAGTGTCCAAAACCAAAATAATAAAGAAATCCCCCTCTTTTCCTATATAAACCTACCCAAGATCCCATTTCTTTTCACTAAAAATATTTTTTGGATAAAAAAACTCTACTTATACTCTATATAGTTCTACCAAGTCTCCCAAATATCTCAATAATCCCCTCCCAAGCCTTTGGAGTCACACATTCAAGTAAGGGATCCCCACCTTCCTCTCTTTCTTTCAATTCAAGAATCTTCCTTGAAATTAGTCTTTATAATTTCAATTGGTTATATTTTAATTAATTTAATATGATTATATTACTATAAAATTGGTTTTATTTTAATGATATATTATTTATCCTCTATCATTTTGACATTTATCTAAGCTGTTACTATGCTGAAATTCTGTAAGGGATCTTCCACTCTCCTCTTTTATCAAGAACTCTTTTAATGTTATGTCTTTTTATTTTCAATTTTATTATATTGGGATATGACATTACATATTAAAATTAATTTTAATTTGATTTATAAATGATAATATCCCGTTTAAATATCATTTAACCCTCCTATGATCCTTTATGTACACCCGTTACCATGCTGAAATTTTGTAAGGGTTCTTTCCTTTCTCATCTTTATCAAAGTTTACATATCTTGTTATTCAATTTTATTTTAAATCACTAATAATGGGGTATGATTTATTACCACCACCATAATTCCCTTATTATTTATAAATGATGATATACCCCTTTCTCTCTCATTAATCCCTCCCATGTACACCTGTTACCATGCTGAAATTTCATAAGCATCCTTTCCTTTCTCTTTTTATTTAAGATTATTTATTATCACATGAATTATTTTTATAATTCTATATGTATAGACATTTACTTACATTTTCCTATTAATTTTTAATTTATTTAAAAATCATTATAGACCCATTTTTCTCTCATCAACCTATTTTATGAATTTTTAAGTGACGTTTTTATGTTGCTGAATTTTCACCACGATTTTCCATGACAAACCAATTGTGTAGTGAATACCATACCCATTTACTATCAAGTGTGTTAAATTTTATGCACATATAACTTTTTATTTGGGACTTAAATTTATGTATTCCACACTCCATGATCGTGGAATAAATTATGACAATGAATGAATCCATGTTTTATGATCTATGTGGCACACTTAAGCATGAGAATGAAATGAAAGTGAAAGGTGTGCCTGCAATTATATAGCACTCCAATGCATTGGGTAATGTTTAGTACCATGATACGTCATGTTGGGATAGGGGTGTACCTGATTCCTTTATGGAGCTTTATCCACCATTTAGTCTTGATAGTTTATCCTTGACCTATGTTTATGACGTTGTGTTTTAAGTTATTGCCACATTTCCTATGTTATGATTATCATGATATATCATGCCTTATTATTCACATTCCGTTATGCCTCATTAATATGCCTTGAATAACACATATTATTATCTTCATGTTATTCCATTTTTATTCCCTTATTGGGCTTTATGGTTCACCCATTTATTATGTATTTCCCTAGGTTATCCAATGTGGTTTTAAGCTCAAGTATGTTAAAGAAGTTTTCAATAAAGATGTTGGAATTCATGTTTAAAGTTGTAATACAATGCACCTAATTACTAAAGACACTATACTTCTTGATCTTTTGAGTTATATTAAGTTTAATTTTATGTAATTAAATCATGTATTAATGTGTAATAAAGAGAAGGTTTGTTATAGTTGGTATTAGAGGACAAGTTTAGTTATTTTTGGGATTAAGATTAGAAAACTCCAACGAAAGCATTAGGATTAGATAAATCTATAGAATGACTTAGGGATAAGACTAAGTGTAAGAAAACATCCCTAAATTTTGGTAAGTATATAGTAAGTGGTTTATCAAGCAAATAAAACCCTATATGGATACTAGAAGTGACTTGGTTCTGGAATATATTTACCTAGTGGTAACAACTCTAAAAAGATGTTCTGGGCCTGACTCCGAGTAATCCAGTACATGATAATGGGCCTTACTATGCACCTGGTTTGACAATCCCATGGGATATGGTAAATTCATAATCTTCTTATGAACCATTATTAAGGGAACAAAATGACCATAATAATATATGATCATGGATAACATAGATTGAATCCTATAAAATCATAAGTTAAGGAGATAAATGTAATTTATAAGTTATGCCTTTAATGTCATTAGATTCCCCTTTACATTTTTAAATTGTTTCATTCATATTTTTCCTTTTTTATTCTAAGTAATGGCTGGAAATAGGAGGAATAGTGTTAATAATAAATGCAAAGGGAAGCGTGATGATTTCCCTAATGAGATGCCCAACCCAATGGGAGTAGGCATCACACACTTTATGACGATACTCTCTCAGCTGACTCAGGTTCTAAATAGAAACCTAGATCAGGAGGAGCATCCAACCCCCCTAATAGATGAAAAGCCACAATAAAGAGCTTCTTGCATTAAATACCTCTTAATTTCAATGGGTCATCCGATCTCTTAATCGTATAATAGTGGATCAAATCTATTGAAAATATATTATTTATACTTAAATGTTCTGAACAAGAGAAGGCCCTGCTGACTGTTTATCGTATAGAAGGTAAAGCTGATCAATGGTGGACATTAATAAAAAATACGAAGCCTAAGGAAGATATCAAAGAAATGGGGTGGAAGGATTTCTAGAAAATGTTTTTCAATAAATATTTTCCTTACACTCTCCATATTAAAATGGAAAGGTATTTCCTTGTCCTAAAGAAAAAAGATGACGAATATATTTGGGAGTATGAGGAAAACCTCATAAGTCTTTCATGATATGCCTCCGGCTTTGTCATTACCCCTAAATTCAAGGTTGACCACTTCTTTAGTGGGCTAAAAACTAGCCTACAGAACACCCTAGTGATTTGTGACTTTGATAGCTATGAGGAAATTTTTTTAATGTATCCTCAAAGTCGAAATAGAGATTGGAAAATATCAAGGATATCATGGGGATAAAAAATGGGAAGTAGGGATCAATTTTGGTGGTCTGATAGAGAGATCTAATGATTCTAAGAAATTTTAACATCCCACTTTCCAAAGGTGTGGAAATAATCACCTTGGAAATTTCCTAAAGGGGATAAGGAAATGGTTTAGGTGTGAGAAGGAAGGGAACCTAGCTAGTGATTTCCGACATGAAAAACCTGCTACTACAATAGAGTAAAGGAATTATCTGGTCACCCTTAACATATTGTTCATTGTTAATATTTCATGTAACCAGAGAAATTTTCAAACCAATTCACTAATACAGGAGTTTTCATGACAAAAAACAACTTCCAAGGTAGTAAGGATGAGTTTTTTCCATCACTATCACCAAAGTGAATCCTAAAAATGAAGTGGTGATAGGTACACTAGTTATTCATTCAAGAACACCAAATGTACTTTTTGATTTTGGTTCTACGCATTCCTTCATATCATGAAAGTTTAGTATAAATATCAAAAAACTACCATAAATCTTGGAAGTAGAGTTATGGTCAAAGAATAAAATGGTAAAATTATTTCATCCCAAGTATATAACTCATCCCCTGTCAAAGTTTGTGGGATTAACTTCCTGGAGAACCTTATAATACCCCCTTCGGTAGAATTTGATGTAATTCTGGGCATAGATTGGATTTCCATGTATAGAGACAACATAAATTTCTATGAGAAGGAAATCACTCTCCATATTGAAAATCGACCCCCGATTTTGTACAAGTTCAAGGAGGAGGATGGATCTTCTTTAGCACCATAATCTCAAGAATGGGTATTATTGCCCTAAGAGTGAGCATATCTAGCTAAAATGATTAATTTTAAGGAGAGAATCTTCCTTGAAGACATTCCCATTGTGAGGGAATACACTAATGTGTTTCCTAAGAAATTTCCTAGTCTTCCTTCTAGTCGAGATATTGAATTTTCAATCGAGATTATACCTAGGGAATTACCAATATCCGAGAATCCATATAGAATGGATATTATGGAACTTGAGGATATGAAGAAAAAACTAAAAAATAATCTAGATAAAGGTTTAATATTACCAAGTTCTTCAACCTGGGGGTGCACCAGTCCTCTTCATCAAGAAGAAGGATGGGTCAATGCACCTTTGCATCAATTATTGTGAGCTCAATAAGATCACGATAAAGAACAAGTATCATCTACATCATATTGATGACTTTTTTGATAAAACACGTGGATCAAAATACTTCTCCAAGGTAGATCTACAGTTGGGATATTACCAAGTTAGGGTGAATAGGGAGGATATCCCCAATACTGCTTTTAAAACAAGGTACAGGCACTATGAATTCATAGTAATTCCATTAAGACTCTCTAATGATCCAAAAATATTTATGAACTTGATGAATATAGTCTTTAGGGTTTAACTTGAAAAATTTGTGGTGGTATTTATAGATGATATTCTAATATACTCTAAAAGTAATAAGGAATATGAGGAGCATTTGAGTACTATGATAAATACCTTGTGAAAGGAAAAAATGTATGCCAAGTATAGAAAATGTGAGTTCTGGTTGAAGGAAGTCTCTTTCTTGGGGAACATCATCATAACCAATGGTATATCTATAAACCCTTCAAAAACAAAATCAATTGAAGGATTACCTAGGACAAAATTTGTGAGATATATTCATAGTTTCCTTGTATTAGCTGGGTATTATTGCTGATTTGTGAGAAATTTCTCATGATTGTCAAACCCTCTTACCAAGATAACTCAAAAGGGTGTAAATTTTGTTTGGAATGATTAATGTGAATAGAGATTCAAGGAGTTGAAAAGGAGGCTTATCACTATGACTATAATCACACTACCCACAATTGGAGAGATTTTTGTGGTATTCTACGATGATTTAAAGAAGGTATTGGGCTGTGTGTTGATGAAAAATGACAAATTCATTACCATGATTCAAGGAATTTGAAAGTTCATGAAAAAAATACCCAACACATGATCTGAAGTTGGCTGTAGTGATTTTCACATTAAAAATTTGGTGACATTATCTCTTTGGGAGAAGTGTGAAATATATACATATCACAAAATCCTCAAGTATATATTCACATAGAAAGAGCTGAATATGCACAAATGAAGATGGTTAGAGATGATCAAATACTATGACCTCTCAATCCACTACCATCTTGGGAAATAGAATAATGTGGAATATTCTTTAAGAAGAAATGATCTGATAATTCTGTCATTAATGATAATTGATAAGGATCTGATCTTATTATACTTAAAGAGGATGGACATGGTAATCATAAAGGAAGAAACATCATCAATCCTTTCACAAATGATTGATCAACCATATCTTTTGAATAGGTTAATGTATTCTTAAAGAGTTGATGTGGGAATTAATAAGAAAGTAGAAGCTATGAGGAAAGGTAAACCCTTGGAGTTCAATGTTAATGATGAAGGTGTTGTGAGATTTGGGTCAAGACTATGTGTACCATCAAATCCTAAGTTAAAGGAGTTGTTGGATAATGCACATAGCTTAACCTTCTCCATCCACCCAGGAAGCAAAAAGATGTATCAATATCTCCGAGAACACTATTGGTGGGACAATATGAATAATGGGATCATAGAATATACATAAATATGTCTTTTATTTTATCAAGTGAAAGCAGAAAGGAAAAAACCCAAGGGGATGATCCAACCATTACCCATATCTACACGGAAATGAGAAAATATCACAAATGAATTTGTCACTGATCTTCTAAAGAAATCAAGAGGGGATAATGTTATATGGTTTGTAGTGGATCATCTTATAAATACTTCACACTTTATTGTGATATGATAGGAATTATCAATAGATATACTTGCATGGATGTACATCAGGGAAGTGGTCAGGATGCATGGAGTACCACTATTGATTGTATCTGATCAAGATCCAAGATCCACCTTTAAGTTATGGAAGAGTCTCTAACATGCTCTGGATACTAAGTTGAACTCCATCATAGCCTATCACCCTCAAACTAATGGACAATATAAGAAGACTATCTAAACACTTGAGGACATGTTGAGATCATGCTCAATGGACTTTAATGGAGGATGAGATCAATATCTTCCTCTGGTTGAGTTCTCTTATAACAATAGTTTCTAATCAAGAATCCAAATTGATCCCTATAAATCCATTTATGGGAAGATTTGAAGAACACCTGCATATTGTGATAAAGTTGGGGAACAAAAACTTATAGGTACTGAAATGGTCAAGGAAATGGTGGAAAAGGTTAAGACCATTCAGTAACACATCAAGGATGCTCAGAGTAAAAAAAATATCTATGCTGATAACCATCAATGGGACCTAGAGTTTGATGTCAAAGACATGGTATTCCTCCACATATCTCCATGTAAGAAAGTGATGAGAGTTGGGAATAAGGGAAAGCTTTGTCAAAGATACATCGACCCCTTTGAGATCCTTGATCGCATTGGAGCGGTGGCATATCAACTTACACTCCCACCTAACCTATCTCAAGTTCATGATGTATTTCATGTATCACTATTGAGGAAGTACATACCTGACCCCTCACATGTACTCAATATAGATGTGGTACAATTAGAGAATGATCTTTCATATAAGGAGCAGTCAGTGAAGATCTTATATCGTAGAGAAAAAATTCTATGAAATAAGACAATGCACATTGTAAAAGTGTTTTGGAGAAACCAAAAGTTTGAAGAATCAACGTGGGAACTGAAGGAAGTGATGAGACATGATTAACCTCATATGTTTTAAGGGGGTGAAATAAAAATTTCGAGGGAAAAATTTATCAAGGTGGGGAAGATTGTAACGACATGAACTGTTATAAATAAAATTCCCTTATGATTTAATGTTTTATTATGTAATATGGTTATATAAAACACATGAACTTCCTTGGTGTTAACGCTCCTTTCGTCATAGAATCTAAAGATCGGAAAAGGGAATATCTCAGCTGAAAGTGATTCATCCTTTGAAGAAAACATCAAAAATCGACAAAGGCCTGAACAAAGGATCAACAGCAAATCCACCGCGCAAGTGATACCACTGCCGCGCAAGTATACTTGCGCGGCTACCTTGGTCGCGCAGGTGACTTGCGCGACCTAATTGGTAACCGCCCGGTAACCGACCTGGGTCTTCTTTTGCCTATAAATAGACCCTGTGGGCCCCCCATTCAAAAAGATCTTTTTCCAGAAACTCGGATTGAAGCTCCCGACGCCCAAGTCTCTTCTCAAAGCTTCCGGAACACTTCTAAGGTAGTTTCTTACCTAGAACGGAAGATCTCAAGAGAAGAAGGAAGGCCTAAGTGTTGAAACTTATCAAACACTTGCGCGCCAACCTAATTCCTTCAATATAACTTGCGCGTCCCTTTTCTGGAAGAACCTCAAGGGTATTCTAAAGGGTTTTATCAAGAGTCGCTCAAGTATTTCAATTCTGATTGAAAATCGCGCAAGTACACCATGTGTCGCGCAAGTATACTTGCGCGACCAATACTTGCGCGCCGCCGCAGGACTTGCGCGCCTTTCAAGACTTGCGCGCCCCTATTGCCCATTTTTTCCCTCTTCAGCCATTTCACCTTTCCTTTTTAAGATTCAGTCTTCAAGACACTCTTCAAAACCATTTATGGCATGAATTCTTGATTTGACTTTCTTATCTGAAAGGAATTCTGTGAAATCTCTCTCAAAGTCTAGTGATTTAAATATCCTTATGTCACTAAAATACGGGGAGTTCATTCATTCAACCTCATCCTTTAAGATGAGAAAATCCTAACTTGGGTCTCCTTTTCAGGAATAATCCCCAGTTATAAAACCTTTGATCTGGGCATCTTCCTCAGGAGTAAGCCCCAATCAAGTCCTCTAATCTTGGGCATCTTTCTTAAGAATAAGCCCCAACCTCAAATATGGGCATCCTCCTCAGGAGTAAGCCCCAAACCTTAATCCCTAACCTGGGTATCCTTTTTTTTAGGAATAAGACTCAGTCATAATCTTGGGCTTCCTTTTCAGGAATAAGCCCCAAGTCCCCTTAAACTTCTCTTAACCAGTCATAAATTACCTTTTATTTGGGTTTCCTTTTCAGGAATAAAACCCAATCATAAGTCCCCTCCTAACTTGGGCATCCTCCTTAGGAGTAAGCCCCAAGATTAGAGTATTCAAATCTCCATGAAGCACATATAACTTTGTGGACCCTGTTCATGGATATTTTTCCTAAAAGTAAATCCTAAACCTTCATCTATCTGGGCAGTCATCTATACATAAGCCCCAAACAAATTATTATGATTGCATCTTTTATGGAACAATTGTCTAAATTTTATCAATACCTCTTGTTTCTCACACCGAGCATGACTCACGTGAGCTTAGAGTGTAAAAGTAATTATGACATTCATCTTTGAGCCATCAATCATAAACATCATACCCCATTCCTCGAACTACGTGGGTTCTGATTCCTTTTCCAAAACAAAGGATACGTAGGTAGCCCATTTATGGGTTCGATCCCAACTTTGAAATAATCTATGTCCTTATGAATGACGATAAACTTCAAGTGCCCCACTGAGTGGCTTTAAAACCAGCCTGGTCATCAAAATGACCAAGAGACTTTTATATAAATGTTTTGAAGGATACCATTGACCAAGAATATCTAAACAAATATAGATGATTCTATATTGATGAAGAACTTCGAATACATATAAAAGATTCTCTAAATTTCTTGCATATTTAATCATTGATTGTTAAAACTAAAGGAAAGCTCATTTTATACTTGGTAATGTAATAAGGATTCACGAACTTAACTTAAATCTATAAAGAGAGTCCCGGAGTAGACAATAATTCCCCTCAAAAAGGTGTGATGAGTCCGACCTCCCATCCTCTCGACCAATGCAAATTCCTAAGCCTCATTAGTCCACAAACTAATGAGCGCCTGCCTTTGGAAAGTAGGTCCAAACGGATGTGGAATCATTGGATGTTTCCGGTTCTACGAACAAACCCGTTAGAAACCGATCAGAACGTTTGAATCTCCCGTCCAGGAGGTCATCCCCGGATTCCGCGCGAAACAAAAATGGTGAACCCGACGTGAATCCTTAACCAAGTTAAAGTGATGTTATTCTTATCTATTAGGCCCCTTGGGCCAACAAGGCAATCATTGACATATGATCATCCAAAAGATGCAGTAGCCAGATTCATCTTGATTATGTCTGTTACATGGAACACGCACTCTTTTTTCAAGATCTTTTGCAGAAATGGCTTTCCTTAAATTCACCCCTGTGAATACTGCTGCTGTGAACACCTCTACTGTGAGGTATACTGCTGTAAAAACCAATGCTGCTACTCCTGCTGGAACGTCATCCGCTCTGAGGATGAAATCACCAACTCAGCGTATTCAACGCTGTGTTTCTAATGCACTGGTTAAGGAGTACCGTCGCAACGGTACTATCCCAACTCTGGAGGCCGCTCGTCAAGCCCTCCAAGTTAACAACTCTACCTGGTCGTCCGGACAACGGCGGCCAGCAATCAAGAAGCAGGCGGTGCTGACTACCGTCTCCAACCGTTTCGGGTCGTTATCCCCGGAACGCAATTTCCATTCACTCCCTTACTCCGAGGAAGTGAATGAGCAGGTCCCTCGGGGCCTTAATTCAAAAAGACAGGAGTCCTTCCCGAGGGCTCCCATCAACAATCGCCGCCAGACTCGTGCGGTAGTGCGCCCTCAACATGATGAGGGTACCGACTCCAGGCATTCAGCTCAGGTTCCTCGAACCCGAGCAGGCAAGATGAACCGCCAGAGACGGAATCCGGTTAACAATATGCAGGTTGTCATCCCTGCCATCTCCGGAGAAGTCCACCAACCTAACTTGGTGGCAAACAACGAGCATGCATACACACCTGCCCATTTTAATTCAGCTGTCCAGCAGACTCGTCTGACAGCATCAAGCCGATCCCTCCAGGCAATTCCGGCGGAGTACCATAGGCAGGAGCATACACCTGCTTATACATCATCAGTTAGTCAGCAGGCTCGTCTGACTACATATGATGGATCTCGTCAACCGCGTTTGGCGAAGTGTAATCAGCAGGCACATACACCTGCTAATACTAATCAGGTCTACCAACAGTCTCGCTTGGTAGCACCCGGAGAAGCCAGTCGGAAAGTCCCGACGACAAACAGGGGGCAGACTCAACTCTCTGCCTCCACACTTGAGTACTGTCAGGATTCACTGACAGGAAAAGGAGGACAGGAGCAGGCACATACACCTACTCCAAGCCCGGAATGGACGTATATCCCTGTTCCGGCGGCTGAAGTCACCAAACATATTTTGTCAATGGTGAAAGAGCAGAAGCAAATTCCTGCTCATATTCTGGATGCTTGCCAGGATATCATAACAGCTTCAGCATCATCTCAGGGACAGACACATAAATCTATCCCTAGCAATGGAGTGACACATCAACGATTCACTCCGGAACAGACACACACATCTGTTCCAGTCCAAGAGGGTTATGGGGCATACTCCCCCATATCATACGGACAACCAAGTCAGGCACATACACCTGATTTGAGTGGAGATCGTCAGCCTAACCTGACCATCTTTCCTGATCAGGCACATACACCTGATCAGAGCAATCACTTTCGTCATCAAGTGGTTTCTAAAGCGAGTAAGAAGGCATCTAAGAAAAAGATCCGCTCAGCACAGTCAGGAGATCAAAGGCCAATCTGTAACCAAGCCTTGCTCGATGCTGGAGTTCTTGAAGCCCTCAGATATTTATCTGTCGGAATTCAAGATTCTACTCCCTCAGTTCCCAATAACAGGAACATTAATTATGAAGGTCTTCAACAGACACTTCCTCATGAAGACTTGCTTCATGAAAATTCGGTCAATCTTGAAGTTTCTTCTTCAGATGAGAGCCACAGGAACCCTCTGTGTGGTCAGAAGGCCAAGGAGCAAGAGATTTCATCTTTTGCTGTAACCCATCATGACGGTCCTCCTCATGGTGATGAACTTCGCTGCGAAAGTCCTCTCCGCAGTAGTGATTCACATTGTCTCAAAAATTCTTCAGAAGGCAATGTAGTGACGAGAAAGCCCTCCTATCTCGAGGCACTTGCAAACGTAAAACCAGTCATGTCTGATGCTTTACTATCGGCAGGTGAAACTCTTTCTCCATCAGAAGATAGCCTGGGGTTCAGGTTATTCTCTGAACCTTCCCTGGGTCATTCATCTTCCAGCATGAATATTGATTTCTCTACCAATCTTGTTGAATCCGATGAAGCAACAAGGAAACACCAACTCTGGTCCAAACAGGTAGAAGAATCTTCATTTAATGATAAAGAGGAAATGCTGAACATGAGGAAAAAACTGGCAAAAGGTGAAGTACCAGTCATGTTTTGGCCTTTGGATGATTCCCAGTACGACATTCCAAAGATGTTGACGGATGATGGAATCCATGATATTCGTCTCAACATATGGAAAACTCTTTGTCAATTAAAGAAGAAGGTATTATCTTACGATGAATATGAAAATCATCTTAAGATAATAGAAGGGTTACAACGCCGGATTGATTTGGCATCTCTATCAGTCTCTCGGTATCCGAAGGCTGAAAAGCAACAGAGAACCCTTCAACGTTCATGCCTTGGCGCACTAAGAAGATTGTGTCAGTTAATTTCCAATGCTCCATCTAATGTTCATATCAGAGGATGGGGTGTTCACGGAGCACTACATTTCACAGTGTTTTCCGGTCAGCAAAGCCCGCCGAAAATGGTCTCATGCAATGTTATTGCCCATGGTCGACCACAGTCAATGGGCTTTGTTCATAATCAAAAGCTTGCTCGAGATCAAGATTCAACTAGTTCCTCTCAAAATCAAGTATATAGAGAACAGGTTGTTGAATTGCTCCTACATCAAGCAGGCGAGAGTATTGCACAAGCCTCTCGTCTGGAGCAAACACGTCATCAAATGACAGAAGTTTCGGAAATCATCCAACGGTCTGTTGAACCAGGTGATAAAAGTGGATACAGGTTAATGCATCCAGCTAATTTCCGAACTAAGATTCTAAAGATCAAGAGAGATTTCAAAAAGATCTCAGACATAGCATGTCAAGAGACACCCCAGCTTGCCAGACTGGGGACTTCTCTAACCCAACCCTTAGAATCAACGAATGGGATTCGAGGAGTTGAGCGGAAGCAACAGGAACACCCCCAGTCCACCGGACTGGGGACTTTTTCAAATCTTCAATCCCTCCCTCAGAGAAATTCAGTATTCTCTCGATTAGGGAATAAGCCTCAAGAGGAACGAAGATCCAAGATGTCAGGAGATTCTCTCCAAGTGACGGTTCTCCAAGAAATTCCTGAGGGATCAAGTCAACGGAATTCCATGTCTCATCATGGACATAGAAGGAGAAAATATCACAGAAATGCTGATAGAAAGGATTCCATGCAATAAGCATCCATTAATGTCATCAATGCCGTTGCTGCTGATTCACCAGATGAGGCTCAATCAGAGGGATCAGACGAAGAGGTTCCTGCTCAAGAAGTCGCGCACACAGACCTAAATGAAGAAGGTGTGTGCACACGTAATCAAAGGCTTACCCAAAATCTGGGTATTCCTTCAAGTAACCCACTTCCCCCTCTCCGAAAAGGATCCAATAAGGGGAAAGGTAAGAATCAGGTTACTTCTCACCCTTCCTCTGAAGAAGGTCAATCGCTCTCATTAGAGCAAAGGTTTGCACAACAGGAGGAAGAAATGAAAGAATTAAGAAGGTTGAATGCAGAACTACTTCAGAATAGTCTTCTTCTTAAGAATGCTAAAGTCCGACAACCGAAGGAATTTGTTGTAACTACTGAGATGGATCAAGAATATCCTCCTTTGTCAGTACACCCATAGAGGTCTAATCCTACGGGTCAAACGCAACAACGGTTGGCAGCACTACCATCAGTTGCAGCACCAACCACCACGTCTGTCCAAGCTCCATTCATTGCACCTACCCAAAACCAAGTTCAACCTGACATTTCTCAAAAGTTAATAACTACTATTGAGTCATTAACAGCTCGGTTAGAAACTATGGAAGGGAAACGGGCGCAAGTTCAACCTGAAAAGAAAGTTTACCCTGAATGGGTAGATTCAATTTCTCCTCCATCCAGTTTTGGAAACCCTATTTTCCCTACTTTCAATGGATCAGGCGACCCCGAACAACATTTGACGCATTACGTATCTTGTTGTGATCCTATGATGGGAACTCCAGAGCAGCAAGAAGCAGTGAAACTCAGATGCTTCGTGCGAACCTTGCAAGGACCAGCTTTTGTCTGGTATACAAGCTTGAAATCCCGGCCAGTCATCGGATGAGAGGATCTTCGTCAAAAATTCCTTCTTCAGTTTAGCTCAACTTTGCCAAAAACGACAGTTTTCAATCTTACAAACTGCAAGCAAAGGGAGAATGAAAGAGTCTCTGATTTCATTGCTCGTTGGAAGGGATTAACGTATTCCTTGAGTTTATCACTCCCTCAGGAGGAATTATTGCCAATCTGTGTGGCAAATTTGCGTGATGAATTACGCACGCCATTGATCCCTGTGAAATACACAGGAGGGTTTCGAGACCTTACTTCAATCGCTCAACAGATTGAAGATTCCCTTATACAGGCTAAGGTTAAATCTCGTGTAATTCCATCAGCTCCAGGAAGAAGAATGGGTAAAGCAGAAACTGCTACAGTTATGCTTAAACAGGCACCTGTACCTATTTCTACTTCAAAACCTTCATCTTCTCGAAGAGCTCCACCTCCTGAACGCCAACAACAAAGGCTATTTCGTCCAAATGATCAAAAAGATCAACGACAAAAACAATTTGAGGATATGAAGAGTAAAACATACTCTTTCCGAAGTGAGAAAGTTCCTGGTTACTTCATTTCAGCTCTGGAAAATAATTTGGTTCAATTACCAGTGCCCAAGAGGCCAAACAAGGAAGGAGATGAAGACCGTCCCAATTATTGTCCCTTTCATCAAATGTTGGGGCATCCCATCCAGGAGTGTTTTGTCTTTAAAGACCTCCTGCAAAAGATGGTTGACTTGGGACAAGTCAAATTGAAGGGTTCTTCAGCTCATGTAGCGTGTATTACCGCTACAGATCCAGAAGAAGGAGGAGATTGGCAGGAAGTCAAAAGCAAAACTGCGAAAAAATATGATGATTGGATGGTCAGAAAGACAATCAATCGGACCCATTCCATTTTGCGAACACAATTGAAGAAGCCAATTGTGTCTCCTACAAAAGCTGCAGTAAAGCCTCCATCAAAGGACAAATCCTCAAAAGGGCAGCACAATTCAAAGAAGAAAGAGGAATCAGGAGAAGATGAGTATGCATCAAAGCCTAAATTGTCTTTGACTATGGCAGATTTCATGCCATCTACTTCAAAGCAACGGGCACCGTCCCACCAAACGGCACAGCCTAAACAGGCTAACCAGGCAGAGTCTTTATCAGACGAAGAGTTAATCTTTGGTTCTGTTAATATGATTCAATTAACAGATTCATATTTCAGTCTTGATGAGACTGAATTCCCTGTATCAAATAAGGGAACCCGAGGAAGTTCTAGAGGTTCATGATATAGGGGAAGACGTGGATATTTCCGAAGCCACTACTCTAATTCTACCCCTGCTAGCACTGTATACGCAGCAGAAACTCATGGTAGAGCCCTTCAGCGAGCTCAAAAAGAACAAGCAAGTTCTTCTGCCAATGGCCAACTCAGCTTCGGCACAGTTATTTTGGAAGATCGATTAAATGTTCCATCTTCTTTATCTCAGCAAGTAAATGGATCTAATCAGTCTAATTTTCCAAAACCAAAGATGTTGCCAACTTCAATACAAGATGCATCAGCTTCCAAAGCATCTACTTCCAAGGTACCTGCTAAACCGCATATTCCTATTGGGAAACGCAGGCCTCTAGATAAAAATTATGATATATTGAAACACTTGGCCCAAGTACCAGCCAAATTATCAATTTTGGATGCTTTGAATCTATCAAGAGATCTTCGGGAAGCACTCATCGAAGCTTTGTCAAGTCCTCAGGAGTTTGAAGCTGAAATTGCTGCAGCTGAAATTTATCACATAGAGAATAATCCTGCAGAATGTCATGCAGTGATATCTTTTACTGATAAAGATGAAGATGATGTTGTGCATGGGCACATAAAACCTTTGTACTTATCTGGAAAAGTCAATGGTATAGATGTTCGAAGAGCTTTTATTGACAATGGTTCAGGAGTCAACCTCATGCCCATTCGTACACTTCGTCGATTGGGCCTCACGGAATCTGATTTATCTCCTTCTACCATGATGTTGCAAGGATATGATAAAAATGAACAAGAACCACTGGGAGAAGTTACACTCAGAACTCAGTTTGGAGATCTTGTTTCCAATTCGGATTTTATGATTGTTGATCAGGACTCAGCTTTCAATATCTTGCTTGGAAGACCCTGGCAACATCAGCATGCAGCTATTCCGTCATCATACCATCAATGTCTCAAATACTATTTCGATGGTCAAGTTGGAACATTGTATGGTGATAAGGCCCCGTTCAAGACATGTGAGTCTCAATACATTGAGGCGGAATTTTATCACATGAAGGGAAGAGAAAAATCTACAATGAAGGAAATTACCAAAGTTAATGCTCCATATGGTTTGGAAAAAATTCCAATAAATCCATTTTCACATGTGAGTACAGATTATGTGTTACCTATCAGTCAAATTGACAAAATAAGCCCAAATCAAAATACTCTTATGGAAAGATCCATAATGTCAATTACGAAAATCGAGCCAGACAACATGGGAGAGATTGGTAACTTACCAAGCAGTGATGAAAGCATAAGTGGTGACGTTTTCATTTCGTCTGCTGAAATCCAACAAGTCTATACTTCGCTAATCAGGCCAGAAGAAGTTATAGCAACACCAGAGGTGAATATTGATGTCGATTCTCAATCCATCATCTCCTCTTTAATTCCCAAAGAAGACCCTTTATCATCAATAGGGTCAGAAATGGAATCTTCTTCTTCAAAATGTGAAAATTTTGACATCTCTTATGGTCATGAGAATTTCATTTTTTCATCTACTTTGCAAGTAGAAATGGAAGAAATAACACATGATGAAGAGGAAGAGAAAGATCTTAGAGATGCTCCTCCAGCATTTGAAGAGGGTATCTCTACCACTGTGGATGAACTCAGAGAAGTAAATCTGGGTACAGAGAAAGATCCACACCCCAATTTAATTAGTGCGGCCATGACCCTTGAAGAACAAGAGATGTATATTTATTTTCTAAAGCAAAATAAAGATATTTTTGCTTGGAATTATACAGAGATGCCTGGCCTTGATCCTGATGTTGCCACCCATCATTTGGGTTTGCCAAAAGAACATCGAGGATTCAAGCAAGCCGCGAGAAGAACACACCCAACCTATGCTTCCAAAATCGAGGCTGAAGTGGATAAGCTTATCAAAGCTAACTTCGTCAGAGAAGTTCAATATCCCAAGTGGTTGGCTAATATTGTCCCTGTAAAGAAAAAGAACGGACAAATTAGGGTTTGCATCGATTTCAGAGATCTTAATCGGTATTGTCCCAAAGATGATTTTCCAGTTCCGATTACAGAACTCTTAATTGATGCGACGGCTGGCTATGAAGTACTTTCTTTCATGGATGGATATTCTGGATATAATCAGATCCGAATGGCCCCAGAAGATGAGGAATATACATCCTTCAGAGCTCCTCAAGGTGTGTTTTGTTACCGGGTGATGCCCTTTGGTTTAAAGAATGCAGGTGCAACATATCAACGCGCCATGCATCGTATCTTCAAACCTTTTCTAGGGAAATTTGTTGAATTCTATGTAGATGATTTGGTGGTTAAATCCAAACAACATTTTGATCACTTGGCTGATTTGGAAGTCATATTCCACAAGCTTCGACAACATAATTTGAAGATGAACCCCTTAAAATGTGCTTTTGGGGTAACCTCAGGAAAATTCCTCGGCTTTGTTGTACGCCATCGTGGTATTGAAGTCGATCCTGAGAAGACCAAATCAATCCTTGGTATGTCACCTCCTCAGAATTTGAAAGAATTAAGAGGACTTCAAGGACACTTAGCCTATATTCGGCGTTTCATCGCCAATTTGGCAGGCAAAAGTTTACCCTTTACCAAATTATTGAAGAAAGGAGTCACTTACCAGTGGACTAAATAATGTCAAGAAGCATTTGATGTTCTCAAGAAATACCTCTTGAGTCCACCGGTACTCATGCCACCTGTTGAGGGTAGGCCTCTTATCCTCTATGTGACAGCTTTAGAGCGATCATTGAGTGCCTTTCTCGCTCAAAAGAATGATGCTGAGAATGAAAATAGTCTCTACTATCTCAGTAGAACTATGCTTGAAGCAGAAACCCGGTATTCGAGTATTGAAAAGTGCTGCCTAGCATTAATCTTTGCAGTTCAGAAACTGAGACACTACCTGCAACATCACGAGGTCCAATTGGTATCTCGTAATAATCCACTCAAATTCATCCTTAGTCGTCCAATGCTTACAGGACGTCTGGCAAGGTGGGCGGTTATTCTACAGCAGTTCGACATCCAGTATGTGTCTCAAAAGGCAATTAAGGGCCAAGCTCTGGCTGATTTCCTGGCTGAACACCCTTCAGTGGAAGACACATATTCAGATATCGAACTCCCTGATGAGGAAGTTTTTTCTATTCAAGAGAGTCCTCAAACATGGGAAATGTATTTTGATGGTGCTTCTAGAAGTCCAACAGGGAAGAAAATGGAAAATCCTAAATTCAACAAAGTTGGTTTAGGAATTGTGCTCATTTCTCCAGATAAGGCAGTGTTACCTTATTCCTTTTTGTTGTGGGAAGGTGGTACCAATAATGAAGCTGAATACCAAGCTCTCATTGCAGGCTTGGAGTTAGCACTTCAAGCACAAGTGAATCACTTAAAGGTGAAAGGTGATTCAGACCTGGTAATAAAACAAGTCAATGGGGATTATGCCATCAGAAAAGAATAATTAATCCCTTTGTATGATTACGTCAGAGAGTTAATGTCGGAATTCCCTTCAGAACCGACATTTTCTTATGTCCCAAGATCACAAAATGCTCAAGCTGATGCACTGGCTAATATAGCCACAGCTTTAGCAGATCCAAATCGGGACGAGACAACCATCGGTATTGCCCACCGTCGTGAAATTTCACCTTATGTTCAAGTCAGAACAGAGGAAATTAATGAAATTAGTCCCATTCCTGAACCGTATGGTCATACTACAGGATGGATGTCACCTATCAAGGAATACCTTCAAAATGGAACACTTCCACCTGATAGAGCCGAGAAATAACAAATTCGGCGACGTGTGGTCAATTTTACTCTTTATGATGGTCCAAGCCACCTCGAGAAAATTCTCTACAAACGTGGTTTTGATGGAGTTCTCTTCAGATGTATTGATGGTGAAGAGACAATGGCTGTCATAAAAGAAGTGCATGCAGGAGTCTGTGGTGCCCACCAGTCTGGACATAGATTTTCTGATCAAATTCCAAGGCTTGGATACTTCTGGCCTTCAATGATACAAGATTGTGTTAATTTCACAAAGAAGTGTCATTCATGCCAAGTATATGCCAACTTCATCCATCAACCTCCAGAGTTGCTTCATACAGCTAAATACTCATGGCCATTTTCCACATGGGGAATGGATGTGGTGGGACCTTACCCTTCAGCTACAGCCAAGCAGTTCAAGTACATTCTTACTGCTACTGATTTCTTTTCCAAATGGGCAGAGGCAGTACCTCTCAAAGAAGTCAGTTCTAAATGCATTGTTAGCTTCATCAAGTCTAACATCATTACTAGATTTGGTGTCCCTCATACCATATTAACGGACAACGGCACCAACTTCTGTTCTTCTGAGGTAAAGAAATTGTATCAAGAATACAACATTAAGTCCAACCATTCATCTCGATATCATGCAGCGGCTAATGGCCAGATAGAGGCCTTCAACAAGACTCTTTCAAATATACTGCAAAAGATGGTAGATAAAGATAAGAGGTCATGGCCTGATAAACTCTATCATGCTTTATGGGCTTATCGGACTACCACTCGCAATGCAACGCGGTATACTCCATATTCATTGGTATATGGAACAGAAGCAGTCTTGCCAATTGAAGTTCAATTGCCCTCATTCAGAATAGCCATTTGTGATCAGTTATCAACAGATGAGCAATCCCAAAAACGGTTGAATGAATTGGAACAGTTAGATGAGAAGAGATTGTGCACTTTGCACCACTTGGAAATCTATCAGAATCGGATAGCACGAGCTTTTAACAAAAAAGTTCATCTTCGTTCATTCATTTAGGGAGAATTGGTATTGGTTCTCAGAACACCAATGATACCAGGAAAGAAGCCTCCCAAGCTTGAACCAAAATGGGAAGGACCTTATTCAATACATAAGGTCTACTCCAATGGAGCGTATTCTCTGATCTCAATGGATGGAGAACACGTCACGACTCCAACTAATGCCAGATTTCTGAAGAAGTATTTTGTATAAACACAAAATATTGTTCCTAGAACCAAGACTCTTACATTTGGTTCATACAGTAATGGTCCAGTATGACCTTAAACTGCAACTTCGTCCAACATGACGTTAAACTGTGTCACCTTCAATGTCCTACATGACATTAAACTGTATAATGTCCTATCTACATGACATTAAACTGTACAGAAGTTCCTTATTTGTCCGAGATGACATTAAACTATATGTTGTCCGAGATGACATTAAACTGTTATTGTGTCCTAGCAACATGACATTTAAACTGTACAACACCAGTTAGTCCTAACTACATGACTTTAAACTGTACAGTAATGGTCCAGTATGACCTTAAACTGCAACTTCGTCCCACACGACATTAAACTGTGAAAAAGTTCCCTAAACCGTCCAGCATGACCTTAAACTTCATCATCCCTGGTCCATGTATATGACCATAAACTATTTGCAAATCCCTTATGTCCAGCAAGACGTTAAACTGTGACGTCCTAACTACATGACGCTAAACTGTATAAAAGTCCCTCACGTCCGGAAAGACGTTAAAACTATATAATCATCAAAGGTCCAACATGACATTAAACTGCACCATCCACGGTCCATGCATATGACCTTAAACTATTCACACTTTCGTCCGACATGACGTTAAAATGGTACACTCTTTTGTCCTTACTGCATGACATTAAACTGCACAGTCCCCCTTTTCATCCAATATGACGTTAAACTATATTGTCCCCATCGTCCTAACTACATGACGCTAAACTGTACAGAAAGTCCTTGATGTGTCCTACATAACATTAAACTGTTATTTTGTCCCTGCTACATGACACTAAACTGTGCAGCACCAATAGTCCTAACTGCAAGACTTTAAACTGTATAGTCCCTTTTTTTATGTCCTACATGACATTAAACTGTGCATCGTTAAGGTTGTTATTACCTCTTGTTTCTCACACCGAGTATGACTCACGTGAGCTTAGAGCGAACATCAACCATAACACTCCCTTTGGGCCACTAACCATGTGTAAGTCCCAACAACATTTTTTATTAGATCATTGTACCCAAGAATAACTTGATCATTGATTCATTCTTTAATTGAACTACACAGACTTTGATCCTTGCCCTCCAGGCTGGGTATGTAGGCAACCTCCCAAGGTTCAAGCCCAAAAACAATCTCTTCACATCGGTTCACCACCATCTCATATGATGATGATTTGTGAAACCACCCCTGGAATCAATATCTTTACATTGATTCACTTTCGTCCTTGTTATATGACGTTAAACTATACAACACTTTTGTCCGGTACGACAATAAACTACAATATTTTTTGATTTCCTCATTTGAGAAGGAACCATTATTAACATTGATTCTTTTTCAATCATGGTTTTCATTTTCAAAAAACTACGTACATACATGGTAATGCCTAAACTTTTTTATCTTAGGTTAAAACCATCATTGCACTAAAATCCCCTTTCACCCTTCACATGTACGAACCAAATTTGTACAAAGGGTAGTTCTAGAACTACGTGGACTTGATTCCCATCTTTATGGGATACGTAGGAACATTCGAGTGTCCCTCGAATCCAGTCCCAAGTCTTTTGGGCCTAACCCCAAATTTCACTTTCAGTCCCTTGGCTGAAAAGTCTTCATGAAAACACACACTGTGTATTCATTATTATGGTCCGAATTCTATGACCTTAAACTAAAGATCACTCATACTTTCGTCCTGCACGACGTTAAACTACATTTCAAGAACTACGTATGGCTTGATTCTCATTCTTATGAGATACGTAGTGAAGTCCAAAATTTCAATTTAGGACCCAGCCACAACATGATTATGGGTTTCATTGACCTATGTATCTCTATATACATTGGACAATACCCATCTTTATGTATTATAATCCTAACCTTAAATATTTTCAGATCTTCATAACCCTTTTCATGACTTCTAGTCATAAAAATGTCAAAATTCTGAGAATTCTTTTGCCTGACTATGCAGCACGTGCCCATAGGTGGCCTTTCATAAACAGTCCACATAACAGACTTGTCAGCCAAAAGATGCTATTTTATTTGACTATGCAGCCAATGCCCATAGGTGGCCCTGCATATTTCAACCCCCTAACGGGTTTTGTTAAATAATAGTAACTTCATTCTTGGGAAGAATGCCTCTTTTGTCCTTATTTGTCTTAAACGACAGTATGTAGGGATCCGCAAAAATAGTCATCCTTAACATATTTGTCCCATATCCTTTTTCATGATCTGAAAGTATTCAAGTCTATGGTTTATTCTTCTTCCCTACATTTGGGTCAGACCTTCGTAGGAGTGATTTTCATCCAGTTCTTCGATATTCTTGTTTGGAAATATCTTCTCCATATTCAAGTACCTCTTTCCATACAACAAACTCTATGCTTTAGAAAATTTGAATCTCCATAAACTTTCACTAGCTTTTAGCACTTGGAAAGTAAATTTCTGGGAGTTCTTTTGCCTGACTATGCAGCACGTGCCCATAGGTGGCCTTGCATAAACAGTCCACATAACAGACTTGTCAGCCAAAAGATGCTATTTTATTTGACTATGCATCCAATGCCCATAGGTGGTCCTGCATATTTCAACCCCCTAACGGGTTTTGTTAAATAATAGTAACTTCATTCTTGGAAACTACTTCTTCTAATGTCTTTTAGCTCTTTTTCATATCATTCCTCAGATTCAAATATTCTTAAGCCATAGTTTACATTTTTTCCCTCATACTTGAGTATGGTAATATGTTTTCAGATAAATTGTCAAGGAATTGAATCCATTTTTTAATCCATTTTCGGTCAAAGCTATTTCGACCTTAAACATTAGCCCCTTTATGTCCGGCGTGCATGACTTTAAACTGCCCACACAAAAGACAAAGGAACTCTGAATAAAAGTCAAGTTCCAGCTCACTAAATATACATTTTTTTGTATGATTTAGGTAATATTGAGCAGTTAAAAGGTTCAAAGTTTGTAGGGTTATTTTTAATAATCCTAGTAAAAAACAAACTATGCTTACTAGGCCCATTGGCTTACGTAAATTTGAAACAGGTAATGGAAGAATGCAAGTACAAATGATTGAAGACAAAAGTGTTTTTCATTGATACACAAGAGTTAGAAGAACATCCACAGACTGGAATCTCTTCTCTTTTTCAAGAATTACAGAAGATTGTCAACATAAGTCTTCATTTGATGTATAGCATCCTGAGCCTTATCAACAGTTACTTGAAGCTTGTGCACTTGACCAACTTCACTCTTTTCAGCTTGCTGAAGTGCCTTCTTAGCATCTGCAATGGCTTTCATGCCATTCATATGAGTTTCATCTAATGATTTATTAAGCTGATCAAGTTCCCCAGTAACAGCATCTAACTGTTGCTGGAGTTGCACTTGCTGGACGACCTTTTCTTTGATTTTTTGCTTCAGATCCTTCATCTTGACAGCATAATCAGCTTCAGCCTGGGATATCACAGCCTCAAATTCGCCTATGTTGACTGACAATTTCACTCTGGTCAAATCTTCGCGACTTGTCTGCATTTGCTCCCTCCTGAAAATGATCTGTTTCACCGCAGCATGGATCTTTTCATACCCAAAACCACCAAGTCCCATTATAACAAATTGGGATGACAATCGGGAAATTTTTGATGGTAGCTCTTCTAAAGGCACCCCCGATATGATGTTCCATATGTTATTCCATGCCTTACGTCGTGAAAAAATGAATGCTTTAAGCATATCTGGATCTGATTCAATATCATCGTCAGAAGGGGGTATGTAATCTGGAATTAGCGCACTTAGGGAGGTTCCTTGTCCTGCTCTTTCCCCCCTGACTTGTGCTTCTTCACTTTCAATTCCCGTTGGGGCAGAGGCTGATGCCTCATCTTCGGATCTAATTATTGCAGTTGATGGTCCTGCATGATTAATTGAAAGATTTAGTCAGCTTAAAAGGATAACAAAAGAATGGATTGTCTTGCGAATAAAGTACAATCACAAATATTGTTATCCATTACCCAATGGTGGTTCAACAACCTGAGAAGACTTCTCCCTATATTTCCCAGTTTCAATAGGATTTTCAAGATGAGTCTCAGGAGAGTTTATTGGATTTAGCTCTACTTGAGCTAATGTTTCTGCAATGATAGGGTTGACATCAGTGTCCACACCCTCTTCGGGCATTGACAGTTCAGCGGCTTCTACGGAAGAAACTGCATATTATTTTACATCATGGTTAGAAGTATATTTTTTAAAAGAAAAAATTTGGGCGAAGGGTAACACTCACGCCCAAGGTCTTCTAAATCATATGACAACTTAGCATGATCATAAAATTCTTCAAAAGTCATTCCTTGATTCATCATTTCATCCAATGATACTTCAGAATCTTGATTAGTCTCACCAGTGGGGGCATTTGCTACGTCTTCTTGCCGACTTATGTCCTGCAACCCCTGACCCTGGACAGCATCTTCAGTGATAGGAGGGATACTGGGAATGGATGGTAGCTCTTCTCCAGGAGCAACCAAGTCAGCCTGAGTCTGTGATTGTTCTACAGCACCCTCCACGACCTTTGAAGAAGGATCAGTCCCTTCCCTCAAAGGGAAAATTGAAGAAGCCCCTGCAATCCTCAGAAATATGAGTAACCATATGATTATGGGTATAAAATCATGATTGTTCGAAGGACTTACCACTGCTAATGAAACGTTTAGCTATGGATTTCCTCCTTCGTTGCCTTGGCTTCTTTTGTTTTTTCGGAGTATCAGTAGTCTCCCTTATTGGCACTTGGATTGGAGAATGAAAGGCTATGTCTAGTGCCTCATTCATGGCCTGTTGGCCTGGAGATATCTCGCCTGGTTCGCGAGGAGAATCAGCAGCAGCCCCGATAGCAGTACCACCAGGGCTATATTGTGGCGAAGGAACCCCGGTTCCTTTCTTTGCAAGCTGCAAGATGAAGAAAATAACTTCCTTAAGTAAACAAAGCTTCAACTAAAATCAAGTTGCAAAGAAAATAAGGAAAGAAAACTTACATCTTCAGGAGCCACATACTCTTGCCATTCCTCATCTCCAGAACCACCAGCCCCCTCAGTGGTGCCACAATCAATCATTTCCTTCACCCGCCTGGTGATAGGAACCGAATTATCAGTGGAATATATGAGCATTTCCAGCTCTCTGATGTAAGCTCGCACTTTATTAGGGTTATCTCCGTATTGAAGGTCTTTATAAGCTAGAAGATATCCTATTCTAGGAAGTTGTAGTCCCTCACACAAATCCAGCCAGGCGGTCTCAGTATCACAGTATAAGCTCTGCCATAGCTGAACAGCCTCTGGTCTTAGATATAAAGGCTGTGAGGAAGGTCCTACAATTTTTGATTTTAATTTCTTCCCGACTCCTGCAACTACAGATAGAGAATAAGAAAGTAAGACTTATTACTTTATAAAGTAGTAGTGATTGAAGTTATTACAATCAAATAACTCACCAAGAGCTGATGGAGTGGGTCTTTTAACTCTGGCCGGAGGATTATATCGTGCACGAAACCGCTTTGCTACCGGTTGTGCCTCATCATCCCCATCGTGATAATCCGATGAATCAGTTCTAGAAGAGGAGTCTGTTGAACCTATTTCAGGTGGAGAAGCGTCACCTTCATGAGGAAGAGTTTCTTTCTCTACAGTCCTCTTCCTCTTTCCCACTTGATATACTGGGTGATTCAATATCCCTTTAGGGTATGATGCTATCCAGTGTTCGGCATAAAATGTAGTCAGATAATGTGCCGCTTTTTCAACTGGTAGAACAAATACTGCCCCAGTCTTCTCTCTTGATGTCAGCAACCATAGTTTTCGAGCAACCATCGGATGTTGCTCTAACCTGACATGTACTGGAGGGGATACAACAATCTGTTGCAAACATTTGAATTGGCGTGCAAATCTATATGGAGCATAGGCCTCGCATATGATTTCTCCATCAATCCTGGCTACTAACACGCCATCCCTGCAAGCTAGCATGTATGCCCTCAAATCCAAATGGGCTTTCCCATCATCAACAAACCGCCCAGATGGCGGACTTCCATAAGGAAAGAAGTTAAATTCCTTATACATGCTTAGTCTTACTTTCATGTCATAACCATTAACATCTAATGGAGAAATTCCAGAGAATGCTTGCACTGATGGTCTGAAAGAGCTTCCAGGAATTTGTAATCCATTATGTACATTGTAAGTCCTGAAGTGAGTGGCGATCCATCCCCACAAAACCTGGAATGGTCCCACTATTCTTAAAGGAGATTTACCCTGGAATACGTGAAGTAAACTCCTGTGAATCTTTGCTAAAATGGGGGTAGCTAACCCAACCATTTTTCCCTCAGCCAACTTGGCCGCAATGACGAAGGTCACTGGCCTAACACCTCCCTTCGAATCCCTGACCGGCAAGAGATAAACACTGAGCCACATTACCAAGAAACCCGCCAGACGAGTTTTCTTTGGAATTCTTTGATTCACTTCATAGCCCCATTTTTCAAACTCTCCTGCTTCTAGAGTTGGCCAGAATGTGCCAGGAGCTCCTCTCTTCTCAGGTTTTGGACAAGTGGTAGGACGTCTGGGCCGGGTATCCTTGGATTTCTTTTTCTTGGATCCTTTTTCTTTTGGCTCCATCCCTTTCTTCTCAGTAAGAAACACATTCATCCATTCTTCTGGATGAATATCTTTTCTAAAATGAGTTAATGAGGTCTCTGAACTCTTGAGCCTGTGAAAGATTTTAAATAATTCTCGAACCAAAGCAGGAGTCTTCTCTGGATCATTCCAAGTCACCTTGGGAGGAATGAATTCATCATACATATCACCCAAGATTGGAGCTCCTGAAATCTTGTGGACATCCCACAAACTGATACCTACTTCTCCATGAGTCAAATGGAAAGAATTAGTCGCTGGGCTCCAGTGGCTGAGTATCTCTGGCACGAAGTTATCATGTCTGTAAATATATGTTTGCCCAACCCAAACAGCCTCATATATTGCAGCTCTCTTCAGATCCTCAATAAACTCTGCGCAAGTCTGTCGCACCCAGTATACCCACATCCAAGTTGGATTCACACCTCCCCCAGGACGGAAATCCCAACTTTTCTTCCAGCCTTTGGATTGATCCATCTGAGCATTTCGGAAGATTGAAGGATGACAATGTGGTTGAAGCTCAGGTGTATGTTTTTTCAGATCTGGTGTGCAAGGGCTATGATGCATCACATAAGCCTTCTCCACTGTTCCAGCAGTTTGAAATACTCCTCCGCCTGAGATATTTGCTGAAGCAAAATTGGTATAATTCTGAAACCAAGAAAATGGAAGATAATTCTTTACTTCTGGAATAATGACTTCTTGCAGATGACCATGACCATACAAAGGTAGATAAGTGCAGTGAGGAAAGTCGCGATGATATTTCTTCAGATACTTAGCCAAATCTGGAAGAGTACTGTCTTTAACAGTATAGTAATCAGGGCCAATGATATTCATCATATCATCTATCCGCTTGCTAGCCAGTTCATCAATTAATCCAGGTCTAAGAGCCATTGAATCTGCACAGGAGTTGAATAAATTAAACTCTTAAGTGGGTTTATTTTTTTCATAAAATTTGTGAAAGAATTTGGAAAAAATGGCCAAGGCATTAAGGCGCGCAAGTATGGAGATATCACGCAAGTAATACATGTTCCGCGCAAGTTTTTGTCGTGCAAGTATTTCCGCGCAAGCCTTATTACCTTGAGAGTAGCGCGGCAGCGAAGAAACAGTGAAAACAGAAGACTTGCGCGGCGACTAAGACTTGCGCGGCGAGAGCTCGAGAAATCCGGAAATCCAGATGCATGTAAAGGAGATGAGGCCGGGTATTTATAGGCCAGGAATCCTACCTGCGCGCCACACCCAGAGCGCTTAAGGCCTGTGCGACGCAGACTTGCGCGCCGCCCTCTGCGCACTGAAAGACTTGCGCGCCCTCCCTTTTCCTTTGGAAGGATTCGATTTCCTCAGAGTCAAATCCTCATTTCTCTCCGAATCCAACTCTGAGGGGGGACTTTTGTTGACGCTCATTTCGTCACAGAATCTAAAGATCGGAAAAGGGAATATCTCAGCTGAAAGTGATTCATCCTTTGAAGAAAACATCAAAAATCGACAAAGGCCTGAACAAAGGATCAACAGCAAATCCACCGCGCAAGTGATACCACTGCCGCGCAAGTATACTTGCGCGGCTACCTTGGTCGCGTAGGTGACTTGCGCGACCTAATTGGTAACCGCCCGGTAACCGCCCTGGGTCTTATTTTGCCTATAAATAGACCATGTGGGCCCCCCATTCAAAAATATCTTTTTCCAGAAACTCGGATTGAAGTTCCCGATGCCCAAGTCTCTTCTCAAAGCTTCCGGAACACTTCTAAGGTAGTTTCTTACCTAGAACGGAAGATCTCAAGAGAAGAAGGAAGGCCTAAGTGTTGAAACTTATCAAACACTTGCGCGCCGACCTAATTCCTTCAATATAACTTGCGTGTCCCTTTTTTGGAAGAACCTCAAGGGGATTCTAAAGGGTTTTATCAAGAGTCGCTCAAGTATTTCAATTCTGATTGAAAATCGCACAAGTACATCATGTGTCGCGCAAGTATACTTGCGCGACCAATACTTGCGCGCTGCCGCAGGACTTGCGCGCCTTTCAAGACTTGCGCGCCCCTATTGCCCATTTTTCCCCTCTTCAGCCATTTCACCTTTCCTTTTTAAGATTCAGTCTTCAAGACACTCTTCAAAACCATTTATGGCATGAATTCTTGATTTGACTTTCTTATCTGAAAGGAATTCTGTGAAATCTCTCTCAAAGTCTAGTGATTTAAATATCCTTATGTTACTAAAATACGGGGAGTTCATTCATTCAACCTCATCCTTTAAGATGAGAAAATCCTAACTTGGGTCTCCTTTTCAGGAATAATCCCCAGTTATAAAACCTTTGATCTGGGCATCTTCCTCAGGAGTAAGCCCCAATCAAGTCCTCTAATCTTGGGCATCTTTCTTAAGAATAAGCCCCAACCTCAAATATGGGCATCCTCCTCAGGAGTAAGCCCCAAACCTTAATCCCTAACCTGGGTATCCTTTTTTTTTAGGAATAAGACTCAGTCATAATCTTGGGCTTCCTTTTCAGGAATAAGCCCCAAGTCCCCTTAAACTTCTCTTAACCAGTCATAAATTACCTTTGATTTGGGTTTCCTTTTCAGGAATAAAACCCAATCATAAGTCCCCTCCTAACTTGGGCATCCTCCTTAGGAGTAAGCCCCAAGATTAGAGTATTCAAATCTCCATGAAGCACATATAACTTTGTGGACCCTGTTCATGGATTTTTTTTCCTAAAAGTAAATCCTAAACCTTCATCTATCTGGGCAGTCATCTATACATAAGCCCCAAACAAATTCTTATGATTGCATCTTTTATGGCACAATTGTCTAAATTTTATAAATACCTCTTGTTTCTCACACCGAGCATGACTCAAGTGAGCTTAGAGTGTAAAAGTAATTATGACATTCATCTTTGAGCCATCAATCATAAACATCATACCCCATTCCTCGAACTACGTGGGTTCTGATTCCTTTTCCAAAACAAAGGATACGTAGGTAGCCCATTTATGGGTTCGATCCCAACTTTGAAATAATCTATGTCCTTCTGAATGACGATAAACTTCAAGTTCCCCACTGAGTGGCTTTAAAACCAGCCTGGTCATCAAAATGACCAAGAGACTTTTATATAAATGTTTTTGAAGGATACCATTGACCAAGAATATCTAAACAAATATAGATGATTCTATATTGATGAATAACCTCGAATACATATAAAAGATTCTCTAAATTTCTTGCATATTTAATCATTGATTGTTAAAAATAAAGGAAAGCTCATTTTATACTTGGTAATGTAATAAGGATTCACGAACTTAACTTAAATCTATAAAGAGAGTCCCAGAGTAGACAATAATTCCCCTCAAAAAGGTGTGATGAGTCCGACCTCCCATCCTCTCGACCAATGCAAATTCCTAAGCCTCATTAGTCCACAAACTAATGAGCGCCTGCCTTTGGAAAGTAGGTCCAAACGGATGTGGAATCATTGGATGTTTCCGGTTCTACGAACAAACCCGTTAGAAAACGATCGGAACGTTTGAATCTCCCGTCCAGGAGGTCATCCCCGGATTCCGTGCGAAACACTTGGTTATATCTTATCAGATTTAAAATATTGTTAAGAATATTAACCATTGATAATATATCCATTAAACATTAATCACATTATTAGTATAAATATAGGGATTTAACGAATCCAATTGATATAAAAAAAGGAAGTGATGGCCTCATCCATTAAGATTATACCCTATGAATCCCATTTATTAGAGCTTAAAAGGGAGATAACAACACTTGTATTTTCCCTTGACCAATCCCAAGTTGAGATCCAACAACTTAAGCATGAGATAAACTTTTTAAGGGAGAAGTTCAAGATCATTGAGATCGCAGCCCACCATGTTCACCAAATGACCCCATGAAAGTCTCAGCATCACGCAACTTACTCTTAGGGTGTATGCCAGTGTAATAAAAGAATATGTATCAATACCTTAATAATATGAATATGTGTATTGTATATAATAATGGATTTATTTTTATTTTTATTATTAATTTATAAATGATCTTAATTTTGATTCAATTAAACATAAATTGTATTTTCTGGTAATATTCAAATTCAATTAAGGGATTTATTTTGATGAATTAATATATTTTTTTAAAAATGGTATTTTAATAAAATTTTATTATCAAATAAGATTTATGAATTATAAATGGTCATATAATTTTTATGAAGTGAAATATACTTTTTATAAGGGTTCGAAAACTGTTATTGTCAAAATCCCATCATTTTTCAATAAATGTTTAATCTTATTTTTAAAAGTAAAAATGAAAATATTTAGAAAATTATTTAGATAAAATAAATATTATTTTTTGGAATTATAATGTCTAAATTACCCAATGGTGAATTTTTCATAATTTTTCGAGATAGTCGAATTTTTGAGTAAAAATTAAATACTGTATAAATATACGGTGTGTTTTATGACATAATAATGATCCAAAATGATGTAATAAATAATATAATTTGTATACTTGTCCAAATATATGTTTTCAATTTAAAATAATTTAATTTTATGTTTATTTTATTTATTTTATAATTCCTTAATGAATCTTCCAAGTCTTGTAATATATTTTAATATTTTAAAATCATTTCTTTGAGAGTGTGACTCACATCCAAATAAAAAAGTGAATTATTTTACTCTCTTAATCCCTTTTACTTATAAAATAATATAAAACAATTCCCTTTGTAAGAAACTATGGTAAAAACCATGGTATGGTTTGTGGTTTTGAATATTTTATTATGTAGTGCCCAAGACCAAAATAATAAAGAAATCCCCCTACTTTCCAATATAAACCTACCCAAGATCCCATTTATCTTCACTAAAACTATTTATATCATGACAAAAATCTATCCCCTAATACCTATAGTCCTCCCAAGGCACTCTAAGATCTCAATAATCCACTCCCAATCCTTTGGAGTCACACATTCAAGTAAGAGATCCTCACCTTCCTCTCCTTCTTTCAATTCAAGAATCTTCCTTGAAATTAGTCTTTATAATTTCAATTGGTAATGTAATTCATTTAATATGATTATATTACTGTAAAATTTATGTTATTTTAATGAGATATTAATTATATTATCTCATTTTGACATTTATCTAATCCGTTACTATTCCAAAATTCCATAAGGGATCTTCCACTCACCTCTTTTATCAAGCACTCTTTTAATGTTATGTATTTTAATTTCCATTGGATTATGTTGGGATATAATATTAAAAATTTCCCTTAATTTAAATTTGATTTATAAATTATTATATATCATTTAAATCTCTTTTAACCCTTATATGAACCTTTATGTACACCCGTTACCATGCCAGAATTTTGTAAGGGTTCTTTCCTTTCTCATCTTTATCAAAGTTGCTTTATCTTGTTTTCCCTTTTATTTTCAATTAATAATGATGAGGTATGATTTTTGAACCTCTCTCATACTTAACTTATTATTTATAAATGATTTGAGACCCTTTATCTCTAATTAATCCCTCCCATGTACACCCATTACCATACCGAAATTTCATAAGCATCTTTTCCTTTCTCTTTTTATTCAAGATTATTTATTATCGTATGATTAATTTTTATAATTATATATTTGTGTACATATACTTAAATGTACCTATTGCTGGCCACTTAATTTCCAAATTATGATAGATCCATTTATCTCTTATCAACCCATTTTATGAATTTTTAAGTGATGTCGTTATGCTGCCGAATTTTCACTGCGATTTTCCATGACAATCCAATTGTGTAGTGAATACCGTACCCATTTATTATCAAGGGTGTTCAATTTTATGTGCATATAACTTTTTATTATGGACTTAAATGTATTTATTCCACACTCCTTGATCATGAAAATAAATTTTTATGATGAATGAATCCATGTTTTTTGATCTACGTGGCACACTTAAGCATGAGAATGAAATGAAAGTGACGGGTGCACCCAAAATTATATAACGCTCCAATGAATTGGGTAATGTTTAGTATCATGATATGTCATGTTGGGACAGGGGTGTACCTAATTCCTTTATGGGAATTTTTCCACCATGAAGTCTTGGTAGTTTATCCTTGACCTATGTTTATGATGCAGTGTTTTAAGTTGTTGCCACATTTCCCATGTTATGATTATCATGCCATATCATGCCTTACTATTCATGTTCCTTTATGCCTCATTGACATGAATTTTCTAACATGTATTATTATCTTCATGTTATTCCATGTTTATTCCATCACTGGTATTTATGGATCATCCCTTTCTTATATATTTCCCCAAGTTATCCAATGCAGTTTTAAGCTCGAGCACGTTAAAGAATTTTTCAATAAAGATGTTGTAATTAATGCTTAAAGTTGTAATGTAATGTACCAAATTCACAAACACACTAGACTTATTGATATTTAGGGATGTATTAAGTGTAATTTTATGTAATCAAATCATGTATTAATTTGTAACAAAGTGAAGGGTTGTTATATCATCCATACCTATTGGCCTTTTTCAAACTTGGTTGAATCTGTTGCTCCACTGATGTTAGTGGTCTGAATCTTCAAATTCCCTTTATTATTATCTATAATTTTAATTTGAGTGTCCTTTTTACATGACATCGATTACCTCATTTACTTATTAAATCTCATAAATATCCTTGAATTCGGGTATATTGCCTTCTCACAACTTATTTTCCTCTTTCAAACCACAGTTCTTCATCACCCAATGAATATTGAAACTCACTTGTTCACAACTATATCTCAGACATATTTATCCACTTTTTATATCTATGAGTGCTTTCTCAGTGGAGAAAAATGGCCTTCCCAGACTGAGAGGTGTTTGATCCTCTTCCATATCCAATACTAAGAAATACATGTGGAAGTATAATTTTATAAATTTGATCAGGATTTATTCGATCAATACTCATCAAAAATTTCACTATTGAGTTAGCTAATTGAAGTTAAACACTTGTGGGATTTAGTCCTTCCATTCACAGGCTCTTGGAAGTGGTGCATGACATGGCGATGAAACTCAAACCTAAGTATCATAAAGATTTTTCAAATTTATTAGCCCCATTAAAGATAGGGATGAAAAATATACTAGGGTCCTATTTCTTATTAGGTGGTTTATTTGATACCATCACCGAACACTCCCATGTGAGTGGAATAGTTCCAATTTCCTCTAGCTTTGATTTTTTTTCATCGCCATCTCTTTCATTTTTTTTACTTCGGTATATTGGTGAGAGGTTCTGCAAAAGGAATATTGATATGCAATTTTTTTAAATCATTCTAGAAATTTTTCTTTTTATGTGTCAATCTTTTATTATGCTAGTATCTCTAAAAGTTATCCTCAGCTTATACTGTAGTGGTTCTTCTTCAGCTTCATTCTCTTCAGCTACTTGTTCCTCACTCTTTTCTAACTCTTTAATTTCCTTTTCATCTAGTTTTTATTCTTTTCACTTTATTTATTTATGAGGTTCCTTGGTGACTTTTACACTTCATAGAGACATGGATTTTAAATCTTCTTATGGGTGAATATTGGGGAATCCTGGAAGTATTACTCTTGGCATCTCTATAAGTTTCTCATCGATTTTTCTTACTTGTAATTTGAGGTTCTTAAGTTCATCCTTCTGATCCATTAATTAACCCTTTAGCTTCTTTATTGATGCACTTTTTCTTTTAAATATTCCATAGATTATTTTATGGTAGCTATGATGGAAGTCATGAAATTATCCAAATTATCCTATAAAATGTGTACTTGGATCTTTATCGATGGTCCTTATTTCCCTTGAAATTCTGGTGCTCTATACTAGTAACCTTTCTCTTGCTTTTTTGGACATGAACCCTAAAAATTATTTTGATAGTTATAGTCAGCATAATTTATTTCTTTTGGATACTTACCTTGGAGTTGCTATTGATGGCCCATAATTGTGTCCATCTTATTTGTCAGTGATTCCATTTGTACCACCATCTAGTTATTGTTTTCAACCATGTGGATGCCTCTTCATTATGTTCCCTCAGTCTTCCATTTGAATCTATTTCTTTCCATATCATCCATTAGATTATAGAACTCCTTTGGTGACTTATTTATTATAAACCCACTGGTTTCAGTATCCAGAATCAACCTATTACCCTCTACAGGATACTTATAAATTTTTGGTATCAGTAGCGTAGTCTCAATGCTGCGTTGAGGTAATTTTTGAGTCATATATTTGTAACATTACCAAGAAGAGTATATATATTCATCTTTAAAATGATTTAAATTTAAAATTCCTACCCAGATATCCATTAACTTAAAAGATGGGAAGAAGTGATAGAGAAAGTTACTTGCTATCTTATCCCATGTGGTGATGGAATGAGCGGGAAAACTCTGAATCCACTAACATGATCGATCATGTAAAGAAAATTAGAAGAGTCGAATCCTTACCACATCACTTGAGACATTCTAGAACTAAAATGTGTTGTAGATCTCAAGAAAGTTTCCCAGATCCATGTTGGGGTCTTTATGTGGTAGGATAGAAAAGTGAACGGTTTTAGAGATCATATGGATTATTATAGGTTTGATTTTTAAATGGTTTGCTTTAATGGGATGCACCATGATTCTTGGTTACAATTTTGTGTTTGACACTTGTCCATAATCTGCAAGTTTAAACATGCCCATATCTCTTTGAAGAACTCCTCCAGTAGATAAATGTTGCTCTGTTCCCACCATTGAAATCATTTATTTGTTCTTCTTTATGATTTTCTTAGGTTTGGTATTGAAGTCAATTTTTTTTCCTTTTGTGTGTGTGTGGTGGTTGTGCATTTAAAAATTAAAATTTTGAAAAATGTAGCATGAAACACCTAGTGTAAAATAGATAAATTTAAATAAAAGCACTAAAATTAAAATTAAAAACCTAAACATTACTTTGTAATCATCCTTAACAACAAAACTAGTTTTTATATCCCGTAAGGGAATTATTATTCCCTATGGGGCTAACAAAAAATTCTCTTTTTATATAGACTCAAACAATTTCAACAAATTAATTAAAATTAATATAGTAGCAATTTAGAGTATCAAACCCATAGAGATAGTGAAATTAATTTATTAGGTTTTAAAAACAAATGATTTTATTAAATTTATTTGAATAAATGGGAATGAATCAGATTTGATTTTGAAATCAGATTGATGAAAGAAAAGAATAAAAAAAGATTTGTTGGTTTGAAATTAGGTTTGAAGGAATGGTGGGGTTTTTTATATTTTAGGGTTTGAGTGTAATTGGATTTATAAAATAATTTGATTGTTTAATATTGGTGTTGGAGTTAAGATGAGGTAGATTAAATGGTCATAAACCCCCCTCCTCGATGTGATAATCCTTCTTTTCCCATGGTCAGGTAATTTAGAGCATTGTCATATTGAGTTTTTCTTGATGACACATTTAAACTTGATTACCCTAAATGTAAAAATGTCCATGTCTAAATTAGGGTAACCGTTTTTTCAATTAAAAGGTTCTTTCAATTTCATAAATCGATGATCATGATTAAATAAAAATAAAGATATTGGAAGTTTTATTCAAAATTGTAGCAACCCTAATACATAAATGTAAAGAAAATAAAATACAAAAGTACCTACCCCCTTTTCTATATTACCGTAGCACAAAGCAGTAATTACCCCCTCATCCTAGTGACGAGGGAGTAAGAGAGAAGTATAAAGTAAAACTAAAATATGAAGAAAGCAGAGATGTTTCCTGGTGAGAACCCTGCACAAAATTGTTTCTCACCCCAAGATTTGGTCTTTGGAATTGTACCTTGATAGCAATGGAACAATACTATATTTTTATAAGTCTAGGGTTATCGGGGTTCATTTAATTTCACCATTAATAGGATTCATAATGAGTTTTAGGTCTTCCCCAGGTGTTTAATAGTGGTTCATGGAATAAATTTGGTCTTCCGATCAAAATTCCCATCGATACATTCAAAATTGGGTCTTTCCAGCCACTATCATGACATTAAAGTGGAATTCATTCCATTAATTTTAATTCCTTATTCCAAAATAGTTCATGTCCTATACTTGGTTTACCCCTTGTACTTGGTTCATTTCCTGAACATGATTCACGACGTGAATCTCCAATTTTTAGCTTTAGAACCTCCATTTCACTCTGTTTATTCAGTTTTGACCCCTAGAATCATCCTATGATCATTCATAATCATGGGAGTCCATATTTAATTAGAATTGTTGATTTATTTTAGCTCCTTTTCTCATTATCCATATATTATATTATCCTTCCAAAAATGAACAGTTCCATTAAATAAATAGGCAATAATTAATCATTTATAAATCAAAAGTGATGAATTTCAATACTAAAAATATTTCATGAAATATAATTATCATCTATCCATGATGATCAATTTCCATAACCATTATAACACTATCCTATAATCATAACAGGGCCCTCATTCTTCACCAGAGTGCATAAACAGGTTGAGGGAGTTACCGACCCCTAAGGACGAACTCACACCTCACCAAAGGTTATGATCGATCAAGGAATGTATTGTATCCTCCCGAAAAAGGGTTAGATCACACCTAAAAGGGATATCTAAGAAAATCTTTCATCATATGAAGAAATCACACCCTGTGTCTCTGGGGGATTACTTGTAAGGACCATTCAGAATCTATGTTACCACTAGGGGGTGTAACGACCTCAAATTTTTAGGTGAATTATTAGTTAATTTCATCCTTTAATCATATGTGTTTGAGCTATGAATTAGTTGGGATGAGTTATGGGGGAGGAATGGTTTCAGAGAGTTTTGGAGGTATTTTTAGGAAACCATACAACTAGAGGCAGGGACTCAAGGGTTATTTCACAATTTAAAAAACTATACAGCCTTACTAAGAAAAATTTGTGACAAGATTTAGTGACCAATGGTTGGAGAATGATTTTAAAAAATACTGCGACCAAACCATCCAACTATTCCAGAAACTCCATAAGGGAACATGGATAGCACATAGTTTTTCAAACTATGTATCCAAACCATGCGTGTGTGAAATTAATGATCTCAATTCCTCAATAGTTATTTATGGTATGTTTTGTCCTATTCTTGTTTATATAGGAATAATTTTGGATTTTAAGACTTCTACGACCTTCCTCTATGATTTATTCTCCTCTAGAGTTGAATTTTGATGAATCCAAGTGGTTTGAAGATCTAGAATCGAGGTATGTGATACAAAACCTCCTGTTCTTTGAGTTTTCTTCTTGATCCACCTATTTCCTCTCGAGAAGATTCATAAATATGGAATTTTACTACCTGATCTATGAATTCTAATACTAACTAATAATTAATTCTTGGACCATTTCTATAATAGTGGTGGTTTTGATGTGTAAAAAACAACCCTTTTGATCAGAATTAATTTCCTCATGGATGGTGGCCATTTCTGGGTAGTACTTCATAGTTTGATCACCTTGAGACCCTCTTTTTCTTGAATCCCATATCAAATATTTTTTTCAATGATGATTTTCTAGTGGATTGAAGTTCATTGGATAGACTCAAGGCTCACTTCTAGAATTGGAGAGGAATTCATGATCTATTCTTTAATCAATAATGGATATAGTGAACTGGAAAAATATCCTTCAACATACCTTATAATTGGTTTTGTTAGCGGAATTCTTAATGTATGTGATTCTAGAACCAGCCTTCATGATGTGGAATCTTCTTGAGTCTCATTTCTAAACCTCTTTATTAATGAACAATAACCCGAGTTAGGCATCCTTGATGTGTGAGCTCATTATTCATGGGTGTGTGATGTGGTTTGGTCTTTGATACTTTGATGATCCTTGTATTACTTCCCCAATAACCTTGAGTTTGGAAGTTCCTTACCATATAGAAGTTTTTATTATTATCATTAACATGATATGGTGTTTTGTGTTGATATGGTTTAGACCATGTTGATTTTGATCATATGTGTGCATGTTTTATCTATTTTTTTATACATATGATATGCTATGTGTGCCTTAATATTTTATTCCCTATTTCCATGTTTTGTACTTGGTATATGTTGTATTGATATTCTATCCATAGTAATAAAGTGACAGGTGGACCCATCAAGGATTAGTGGCCCTTGAGGGGGAGTCTTTTTAGGCACTGCTTATGACATGATGATAGGACTGGGTCAGATGACGGGGTATGATGACCTAGTGTGACTTAGCCTGGGGGTATGATGGTCTTATGCGATCTGACCTGTGAGGAAATAGGGGGCATGATGGTCTATGTGACCTAACCCTAGAGATATAAATAAGGAATTATGGCCTATTATGAAATGAATTAGAGATCTAGGGCCTATGCGACTATTGAGAATCCTTGAGGATAACTCCTTCACTTGTGACGTTTCCATGACCACTTAGTTATTCTTCCAACATGAGCAAGTATAACCAGGGTTTGTGGTAGTTTGGTTAGAGCACAGACACACAATATGGTTTTTTTCTTGTGTATTCTATTATTTATTATTATGATATACACTCTGATGAATCTTTACTAGTTTTAAGGATGCATTGTTGGTGACCTACTAGCTTTATAATCACACCTAGCATGGGGATCTTAGTGCACATATATACTTTATGTATAGGGATACAAGAAAGGGAAAGGGGCCCATGGAAGATAGCTAATCACTAAGCATGGATCTTGTAGATGTAATGGGACAAACACCATAGGATTACCATAAGGTTTTATTTACATTAGTTCTCACGTTTACTCTAGTTTGTGTTGCCGCACCGGGATCCCTATTTATTTATCTTTATTTGTTTGTATAACATGTGTTCCATCTGATATTACATTATGGTGTCTTATTTTCATCATTGATTACTCCAAGTTGTTTTATTTATTTATATTATTGGCGTAAAGATATGATATTAATGGTATAGTCTCCCCACTAATGGTGTTTAGACCTTCACTACTAGTCAGAAACCTCTTGCACATAGAGAGGTGTGCATGAAGTCTTGTGGCTCTCTAGATCGGACCCAGTGGGTCCGGATGAGGAATTAAAAAAATGAAATTAAAGCACATTTTTCTCTTTTCCTTTTGACCATCATAGGGAATGGTAGAAATGATACGGGTTGTGTGAGACTTGGGTAGGGGAGTCTCCATGTGATTGGCCAACTCATGTGCGACGAACCTCTGAATTACCAATGACGGGATTCCTATTACTTTTTTATGGGATTTGGGTGTGTTCATTCATCATGACTAGGAACTTAGGATCACATGAAATATATATACATGTTGTGTGCAACATACTAGTTCTTTAATTTAATTCCTTGATGTGTGTTATCTATTCGGGATAGACCTGTATTTATGATTGAGTGATATACCTATTTTCCATGATTTCATGACATATCTATACCATAATTTGTTAGTTGAACATAAGTATACTGTTTTATTTTGTATATATATGATTGTGACTAACATGTAGGGATAGAGGAACTTGGGTAGTGTTAGGAGGGATATACCTTGGGTTATGGGTAGACTCTGAGGAGAACATTGTGTAATCCCATGGACTGGTTAGGATATATCTTGAAATTAAGAATTAAACATTCTAAATACTTTCTTCAAATTTTAGAAAATGTCACCTTATAAATTCATAACTAGACCACTAGGTAGAGCAGGTTAGAATGCTCCCATGAGGGAGGATGTTTTAGTTCCACCACCGGTCATGTAAGAGAATTCTCTTTCATCCACTCCAATGGTTCAGATAAAAGAATAAATTTAGCAAGGAGTCTTTCATTTGGTGTCTATCCAAGGTGGGAAAGTTTCCAAGACTATGGTAAAATATTCTCAAGACTTCCATCTCTAGTATCTTCTATATTTCTAGGGAATTAGAGGCCCTTAGGATATAGAAGACTGGATACATATCACTGAGAGGATCTTCGACTAGGTAGAGACCTTAGAAGATTGAAAGGTTAATAATATAACCTTTATACTTCAGGAAATTGTTGACGCTCCTTTCGTCACAGAATCTAAAGATCGGAAAAGGGAATATCTGAGCTCAAAGTGATTCAAACTTTGAAGAAAATATCAAAAATCGACAAAGGCATGAACAAAGGATCAACAGCAACTGAACCGCGCAAGTTATCTCACTGTCGCGCAAGTACACTTGCGCGGCACCCTTGGTCGCGCAAGTGACTTGCGCGACCTAAGTGGTAACCGCCCGGTAACCGCCCAGGGCCTTCTTTTGCCTATAAATAGACCCTGTGGGCCCCCCATTCGAGAATATCTTTTTCCAGAAACTCGGATTGAAGCTCCCGACGCCCAAGTCTCTTCTCAAAGCTTCCGGAACACTTCTAAGGTAATTTCTTACCTAGAATGGAAGATCTAAAGAGAAGAAGGAAGGCCTAAGTGTTGAAACTTGTCAACACTTGCACGCCGACTTATTTCCTTCAATATAACTTGCGCTTCCCTTTTCTGGAAGAACCTCAAGAGGATTCTAAAGGGTTTAAAAAAGAGTCGCTCAAATATTTCAATGCTGGTTGAAAATCGCGCAAGTACACCATGTGTCGCGCAGGTATACCTGCGCGACCAATACTTGCGTGCCCACGGAAGACTTGCGCGCCTTTCAAGACTTGCGCGCCCCTATCTTTTTGGGTGCCCATCTTGCCCATTTTACCCCTCTTAAGCCATTTCACCTTTCCTATTCAAGATTCAGTCTTCAAGACACTCTTCAAATCCATTTATGGCATGATTTCTTGATTTGACTTCCTTATCTGAAAGGAATTCGGTGGAATATCTCTCAAAACCTAGTGATTTGTACATCTTTATGTCATCAAAGATTGAGAGTTCGTTCATTCAACCTCATCCTTTAAGATGAAAGAATCCTTAACCTGGGTCTCCTTTTCAGGAATAATCCCCAGTTATAATTCCTTTAATCTGGGCATCTTCCTCAAGAGTAAGCCCCAAATTCTGAAAGTTCCTAAAATTGGGCATCCTTCTTAGGAGTAAGCCCCAACCTCAAATATGGGCATCCTCCTCAGGAGTAAGCCCCAAAACCTTAATCCCTAACCTGAGCCTCCTTTTCAGGAATAAGACTCAGTCATAATCTCGGGCTTCCTTTTCAGGAGTAAGCCCCAAGTCCCCTAACCTGGGCCTCTTTTTTTTAAGTCCCAGTCATAATCTTGGGTTTCCTTTTCAAGAGTAAACCCCAAGCCCCATTAAATTTCTCTTAACCAGTCCTAATTTACCCTTGATTTGGGTTTCCTTTTCAGGAGTAAAACCCAATCATATGTCCCCTCCTAACTTGGGCATCCTCCTTAGGAGTAAGCCCCAAGATTAGAGTATTTAAATCTCCATGAAGCACATATAACTTTATGGACCCTGTTCATGGATTTTCTCCCTAAAAGTGAAATCCTAAACCTTCATCTATCTGGGCAGTCATACATACATAAGCCCCAAACAAATTCTTATGATTTCATCTTTCATGGCACAATTGTCTAATTTTTTACCAATACCTCTTGTTTCTCACACCGAGCATGACTCACGTGAGCTTAGAGTGTAAAAGTAATTATGACATTCTTCTTTGAGACATCGATCATAAACATCATACTCCACCACTCGAACTACGTGGGTTCTGATTCCTTTTCCAAAACAAAGGATACGTAGGTAGCCCATTTTTTGGGTTCGATCCCAACTTTGAAATAATCCCTGTCCTTCTGAATGACGATAAAACTTCAAGTGCCCCACTGAGTGGCTTTAAAACCAGCCTGGTCATCATAATGACCAAGAGACTTTTATATAAATGTTTTGAAGGATACCATTGACCAAGAATCTCTAAACAGATATAGATGATTCTCTATTGATGAAGAACCTCGAATACATATAAAAGATTCTCTAAATTTCTTGCATATTTAATCATTGATTGTTAAAACTAAAGGAAAGCGCATTTTATACTTGGTAATATAATAAGGATTCACGAACATAACTTAAATCTATAAAGAGAGTCCCGGAGTAGACAATAATTCCCCTCAAAAAGGTGTGATGAGTCCTACCTCCCATCCTCTCGACCAATGCAAATTCCTAAGCCTCATCAGTCCACAAGCTAATGAGAGCCTGCCTTTGGAAAGTAGGTCCAAACGGATGTGGAATCATTGGATGTTTCCGGTTCTACGAACAAACCCGTTAGAAACCGATCGGAACGTTTGAATCTACCATCCAGGAGGTCATCCCCGAAATCCGTGAGGAAACACAAATGGTGAACCCGACGTGAATCCTTAACCAAGTTAAAGTGATGTTTTTCTTATTTGTTAGGCCCCTTGGGCCAAACAAATCAATCATTGACATGTGCTCATCCAAAAGATGTAGCGGCCAGATTCATCTTGATTACGTCTGTTATATGGAACAGGCACCCTTTTTTATCAAGATCTTCTGCAAATGGCTTTCCTTAAATTCACCCCTGTGAATACTGCTGTTGTGAACACCTCTACTGTGAGGTCTGCTACTGTGAAAACCAATGCTGTTACTCCTGCTGGAACGTCATCCGCTCTAAGGATGACATCACCAACTCAGCGTCTTCAACGCTGGGTTTCTAATGCACTGGTTAAGGAGTACCATCGCAATGGTACTATCCCAACTCTGGAGGCCGCTCGTCAAGCCCTCCAAGTTAACAACTCTACCTGGTCGTCCGGACAACGGCGGCCAACAATCAAGAAGCAGGCGGTGCTGACTACCGTCTCCAACCGTTTCGGGTCGTTATCCCCGGAACGCAATTTCCATTCACTCCCTTACTCTGAGGAAGTGAATGAGCAGGTCCCTCAGGACCTTAGTTCAAAAAGACAGGAGTCCTTCCCGAGGGCTCCCATCAACAATCGCCGCCAGACTCGTGCGGTAGTGCGCCCTCAACATGATGAGGGTACCGACTCCAGGCACTCAGCTCAGGTTCCTCGAACCCGAGCAGGCAAGATGAACCGCCAGAGACGGAATCCGGTTAACAATGGGCAGGTTGTCATCCCTGCCATCTCCGGAGAAGTCCACCAACCTAACTTGGTGGAAAACAACGAGCAGACATACACACCTGTCCGTTTTAATTCCGCTGTCCAGCAGACTCATCTGGCAGCATCAAGCCAATCCCGCCAGGCAATTCCAGCGGAGTACTATAGGCAGGAACATTCACCTGCCTATACATCACCAGTTAGTCAGCAGGCTCGTCTGACTACATATGATGGATCTCGTCAACTGCGTTTGATGAAGTGTAAACAGCAGGCACATACACCTGCTAATACTAATCAAGCCTACCAACAGTCTCTCTTGGTAGCGCACGGAGAAGTCAGTCGGAAATTCCCGACGACAAACAGGAGGCAGACTCAACTCTTTGCCTCCACACTTGAGTACTGTCAGGATTCACTAACAGGAAAAGGAGGACAGGAGCAGGCACATACACCTACTCCAAGCCCGGAGTGGACGTATATCCCCGTTCCGGCGGCTGAAGTCACCAAACATATTTTGTCAATGGTGAAAGAGCAGAAGCAAATTTATGCTCATATTCTGGATGCTTGCCAGGATATCATAACAGCTTCAGCATCATCACAGGGACAGACACATAAATCTATCCCTAGAAGTGGAGTGACACATCAATGATTCACTCCGGAACAGACACACACATCTATTCCAGTCCAAGAGGGTTATGGGGCATACTCCCCCATATCATACGGACAACCAAGTCAGGCACATACACCTGATTTGAGTGGAGATCGTTTGCCTAACCTGACCATCTTTCCTGATCAGGCACATACACCTACTCAGAGCAATCACTTTCGTCATCAAGTGGTTTCTAAAGTGAGTAAGAAGGCATCTAAGAAAAAGATCCGCCCAGCACAGTCAGGAGATCAAAGGCCAATCTGTAACCAAGCCTTGCTCGATGCTGGAGTTCTTGAAGACTTCAGACATTTATCTGTCGGAATTCAAGATTCTACTCCCTCAGTTCCAAATAACAGGAACATTAATTCTGAAGGTCTTCAACAGACACTTCCTCATGAAGACTTGCTTCATGAAAGTTCGGTCAATCTTGAAGTTTCTTCTTCAGATGAGAGCCACAGGAACCCTCTGTGTGATCAGAAGACCAAGGAGCAAGAGATTTCATCTTTTGTTGTAACCCATCATGACGGTCCTCCTCATGATGATGAACTTCGCTGCGAAAGTCCTCTCCGCAGTAGTGATTCACGTTGTCTCGAAAATTCTTCAGAAGGAAATATAGTGACGAGAAAGCCCTCCTATCTCGAGGCACTTGCAAACGTAAAACTAGTCATGTCTGATGCTTTACTATCAGCAGGTGAAACTCTTTCTCCATCAGAAGATAGCCTAGGGTTCAGGTTATTCTCCGAACCATCCCTGGGTCATTCATCTTCCAGCATGAATAGTGATTTCTCTACCAATCTTGTTGAATCCGATGAAGCAACAAGGAAACACCAACTCTGGTCCAAACAGGTAGAAGAATCTTCATTTAATGATAAAGAGGAAATGCTGAACATGAGGAAAAAACTGGCAAAAGGTGAAGTACCAGTCATGTTTTGGCCTTTGGCTGACTCCCAGTACGGCATTCCAAAGATGTTGACGGATGATGGAATCCATGATATTCGTCTCAACATATGGAAAACTCTTTGTCAATTAAAGAAGAAGGTATTATCTTACGATGAATATGATAATCATCTTAAGATAATATAAGGGCTACAACATCAGATTGATTTGGCATCTCTATCAGTCTCTCGGTATCCGAAGGCTGAAAAGCAACAGAGAACCCTTCAACGTTCATGCCTTGGCGCACTAAGAAAATTGTGTCAGTTAATTGCCAATGCTCCATCTGATGTTCATATCAGAGGATGGGGTGTTCACGGAGCACTACATTTCACAGTACTTTCCGGTCAGCAAAGCCCGCCGAAAATGGTCTCATGCAATGTTATTGCCCATGGCCGGCCACAGTCAATGGGCTTTGTTCATAATCAAAAGCTTGCTCAAGAACAGGCTTCAACTAGTTCCTCTCAAAATCAAGTATATAGAGAACAAGTTGTTGAATTGCTCCTACATCAAGCAGGCGAGAATATTGCACAAGCCTCTCGTCTGGAGCAAACACGTCATCAAATGACAGAAGTTTCGGAAATCATCCAACGATCTGTTGAACCAGGTGATAAAAGTGGATACAAGTTAATGCATCCAGCTAATTTCCGAACTAAGATTCGTAAGATCAAGAGAGATTTTAAGAAGATCTCAGACATAGCATGTCAAGAGACACCCCAGCTTGTCAGACTGGGGACTTCTCTAAACCAACCCTCAGAGTCAACAAATGGGATTCGAGGAGTTGAGCGGAAACAGCAGGAACATCCCCAGTCCACCGGACTGGGGACTTTTTCAAATCCTCAATCCCTCCCTCAGAGAAAGTCAGTATTCTCTCGATTAGGGAATAAGCCTCAAGAGGAACGAAGATCCAAGCTATCAGGAGATTCTCTCCAAGTGACGGTTCTCCAAGAAGTTCCTGAGGGATCAAGTCAACGGAATGCCATGTCTCATTATAGACATGGAAGAAGACAATATCACAGAAATGCTAAAAGAAAGGATTCCATGCAATATGAATCCATTAATGTCATCAATGCCGTTGCTGCTGATTCACCAGATGAGGCTCAATCAGAGGGATCAGACGAAGAGGTTCCTGCTCAAGAAGTTGCGCACACAGAACTAAATGAAGAAGGTGTGCGCACACGTAATCAAAGGATTACCCAAAATCTGGGTATTCCTTCAAGTAACCCACTTCCCCCTCTCTGAAAAGGATCCAATAAGGGGAAAGGAAAGAATCAGGTTACTTCTCACCCTTCCTCTGAAGGAGGTCAATCGCTCTCATTAGAGCAAAGGTTTGCACAACAGGAGGAAGAAATGAAAGAATTAAGAAGGTTGAATGCAGAACTACTTCAGAGTAGTATTCTTCTTAAGAATGATGAAGTCCGACAGCCAAAGGAATTTGTTGTAACTACTGAGATGGATCAAGAATATCCTCCTTTATCAGTACACCCACAGAGGTCTAATCCTACGGGTCAAACACAACAACGGTTGGCAGCACTACCATCAGTTGCAGTACCAACCACCACGTCTGTCCAAGCTCCATTCATTGCACCTACCCAAAACCAAGTTCAACCTGACGTTTCTCAAAAGTTAATAACTACTATTGAGTCATTAATAGCTCGGTTAGAAACTATGGAAGGGAAACGGGCGCAAGTTCAACCTGAAAAGAAAGTTTACCCTGAATGGGTAGATTCAATTTCTCCTCCATCCAGTTTTGGAAACCCGGTTTTCCCTACTTTCAATGGATCAGGTGACCCCGAACAACATTTGACGCATTATGTGTCTTTCTGTGATCCTATGATGGGAACTCCAGAGCAGCAAGAAGCAGTGAAACTTAGATGCTTCGTGCGAACCTTGCAAGGACCAGCTTTTGTCTGGTATACAAGCTTGCAATCCCGGTCATTCATCGGATGGGAGGATCTTCGTCAAAAATTCCTTCTTCAGTTTAGCTCAACTTTGCCAAAAACGACAGTTTTCGATCTTACAAACTGCAAGTAAAGGGAAAATGAAAGAGTCTCTGATTTCATTGCTCGTTGGAAGGGATTAACGTATTCCCTGAGTTTAGCACTCCCTCAGGAGGAATTGTTGCCAATCTGTGTGGCAAATTTGCGTGACGAATTACGCACGCCATTGATCCCTGTGAAATACACAGGAGGGTTTCGAGACCTTACTTCAATCTCTTAGCAGATTGAAGATTCCCTTATACAGGCTAAGGTTAAATCTCGTGTAATTCCATCAGCTCCAGGAAGAAGAATGGGTAAAGCAGAAACTGCTACAGTTATGCTTAAACAAGCACCTGTACCTATATCTACTTCAAAACCTTCATCTTCTCGAAGGACTCCACCTCCTGAACGCCAACAACAAAGGCCGTTTCGTCCAAATGATCAAAGAGATCAACGACGAAAACAATTTGAGGATATGAAGAGTAAAACATACTCTTTCCGAAATGAGCAAGTTCCTGGTTACTTCATTGCAGCTCTGGAAAATAATTTGGTTCAATTACCAGTGTCCAAGAGGACAAACAAGGAAGGAGATGAAGACCGTCCCAATTATTATCCCTTTCATCAAATGTTGGGGCATCCCATCCAGGAGTGTTTTGTCTTTAAAGACCTCCTGCAAAAGATGGTCGACTTGGGACAAGTCAAATTGAAGGGTTCTTCAGCTCATGTAGCATGTATTACCGCTACAGATTCAGAGGAAGGAGGCGAGTGGCAGGAAGTCAAAAGCAAAACTGCGAAAAAATATGATGATTGGATGGTCAGAAAGACAATCAATCGGACCCATTCCATTTTGCGAACACAATTGAAGAGGCCAATTGTGTCTCCTACAAAAGCTGCAGTAAAGCCTCCATCAAAAGACAAATCCTCAAAAGGGAAGCGCAATTCAAAGAAGAAAGAGGAATCAGGAGAAGATGAGTATGTAGCAAAGCCTAAATTGTCTTTGACTCTGGAAGATTTCATGCCATCTACTTCAAAGCCACGGGCACCGTCCCATCAAACGGCACAGCCTAAACAGGCTAACCAGGCAGAGTCTTTATCAGACGAAGAATTAATCTTTGGTTCTGTTAATATGATTCAATTAACAGATTCATATTCCAGTCTTGATGAGCCTGAATTCCCTGTATCAAATAAGGGAATCTGAAGAGGTTCTAGAGGTTCAGGATATAGGGGAAGACGTGGATCTTTCCAAAGCCACTACTCTAATTTTACCCCTGCTAGCACTGTATATGGAGAAGAAACTCGTGGTAGAGCCCTTCAGCGAGCTCAAAAAGAACAAGCAAGTTCTTCTGCCAATGGCCAACTCAGTTTTGGCACAGTTATTTTGGAAGACCGATTAAAGGTTCCATCTTCTTTATCTCAGCAAGTAAATGGATCTAATCAGTCTAATCTTCCAAAACCAAGGATGTTGCCAACTTCAATACAAGATGCATCAGCTTCCAAAGCATCTGCTTCCAAGGTACCTGCTAAACCACATATTCCTATTGGGAAACGCAAAACTCTAGATCAAAAGTATGATATATTGAAACACTTGTCCCAAGTACCATCCAAGTTATCAATTTTGGATGCTTTGAATCTGTCAAAAGATCTTCGAGAAGCACTCATCGAAGCTTTGTCAAGTCCTCAGGAGTTTGAAGCTGAAATTGCTGCAGCTGAAATCTATCACATAGAGAATAATCCTGCAGAATGCCATGCAGTGATATCTTTTACTGATAAAGATGAAGATGATGTTGTGCATGGGCACATAAAACCTTTGTACTTATCTGGCAAAGTAAATGGTATAGATGTTCGAAGAGCTTTCATTGACAATGGTTCAGGAGTCAACCTCATGCCCATTCGTACACTTCGTCGATTGGGCCTCACGGAATCTGATTTATCTCCTTCTACCATGATGTTACAAGGATATGATAAAAATGAACAAGAACCACTGGGAGAAGTTACACTCAGAACTCAGTTTGGATATCTTGTATCCAATTCGGATTTCATGATTGTTGATCAAGACTCAGCTTTCAATATCTTTCTTGGAAGACCCTGGCTACATCAGCATGCAGCTATTCCTTCATCATACCATCAATGTCTCAAATACTGTTTCGATGGTCAAGTTGGAACATTGTATGGTGATAAGGCCCCGTTCAAGACATGTGAGTCTCAATACATTAAGGCAGAATTTTATCACATGAAGGGAAGAGAAAAATCTACAATGAAGAAAATTACCAAAGTTAATGCTCCATATGGTTTGGAGAAAATTCCAATAAACCCATTTTCACATGTGAGTACAGATTATGTGTTACCTATCAGTCAAATTGACAAAATAGGCCCAAATCAAAATACTCTTATGGAAAGATCCATAATGTCAATTACGGCGATCGAGCCAGACAACATGGGAGAAATTGGTAACCTACCAAGCAGTGATGAAAGCATAAATGGTGACGTTTTCATTTCATCTGCTGAAGTCCAACAAGTCTATACTTCGCTAATCAGGCCAGAAGAAGTTATAGCAACACCAGAGGTGAATAATGATGTCGATTCTCAATCCATCATCTCCTCTTTATTTCCCAAAGAAGACCCTTTATCATCAATAGGGTCAGAAATGGAAGCTTCTTCTTCAAAATGTGAAAATTTTGACATCTCTTATGATCATGAGAATTTCGTTTTCTCATCTACTTTGCAAGTAGAAACGGAAGAAATAACACATGATGAAGAGGAAGAGGAAGATCTTAGAGATGCTCCTCCATCATTTGAAGAGGGTATCTCTACCACTGTGGATGAACTCAGAGAAGTAAATCTGGGTACAGAGAAAGATCCACGCCCCACTTTAATTAGTGCGGCCATGAACCTTGAAGAGTAAGAGATGTATATTTCTTTTCTAAAGTAAAATAAAGACATTTTTTCTTGGAATTATACAGAAATGCCTGGGCTTGATCCTGATGTTGCTACTCATCATTTGGGTTTACCAAAAGAACATCGAGGATTCAAGCAAGCCGCGAGAAGAACACACCCAACCTATGCTTCCAAAATTGAGGCTGAAGTGGATAATCTTATCAAAGCTAACTTCTTCAGAGAAGTTCAATATCCCAAGTGGTTGGCTAATATTGTCCCTGTAAAGAAGAAGAACATACAAATTAGGGTTTGCATCGATTTTAGAGATCTTAATCGGTATTGTTCTAAAGATGATTTCCCAGTTCCGATTACAGAACTCTTAATTGATGCGACAGCTGGCTATGAAGTACTTTCTTTCATGGATGGATATTCTGGATATAATCAGATCCGAATGGCCCCAGAAGATGAGGAATATATAGCCTTCAGAGCTCCTCAAGGTGTGTTTTGTTACCGGGTGATGCCCTTTGGTTTAAAGAATACAGGTGTAACATATCAACGCGCCATGCATCGTATCTTCAAACCTCTTTTAGGGAAGTTTGTTGAATGCTATGTAGATGATTTGGTGGTTAAATCCAAACAACGTTCTAATCACTTGGCTGATTTGAAAGTCATATTCCACAAGCTTCGACAACATAATTTGAAGATGAACCCCTTAAAATGTGCATTTGGGGTAACCTCAGGAAAATTCCTCGGCTTTGTTGTACGCCATCGTGGTATTGAAGTCGATCCTGAGAAGACCAAATCAATCCTTGGTATGTCACCTCCTCAGAATTTGAAAGAATTAAGAGGACTTCAAGGACACTTAGCCTATATTCGGCGTTTCATCGCCAATTTGGCAGGCAAAAGTTTACCCTTTACCAAATTATTGAAGAAAGGAGTCACTTACCAGTGGACTGAAGAATGTCAAGAAGCATTTGATGTTCTCAAGAAATACCTCTTGAGTCCACCGGTACTCATGCCACCTGTTGAGGGTAGACCTCTTATCCTCTATGTGACAGCTTTAGAGCGATCATTTGGTGCCTTTCTCGCTCAAAAGAATGATGCTGGGAATGAAAATAGTCTCTAATATCTCAGTAGAACTATGCTTGAAGCAGAAACCCGGTATTCAAGTATTGAAAAGTGCTGCCTAGCATTAATCTTTGCAGTTCAGAAATGGAGACACTACCTGCAACATCATGAAGTCCAATTGGTATCTCGTAATAATCCGCTCAAATTCATCCTTAGTCGTCCAATGCTTACAGGACGTCTGGCAAGGTGGGTGGTTATTCTACAACAGTTCGACATTCAGTATGTGTCTCAAAAGGCAATTAAGGGCCAAGCTCTGGCTGATTTCCTGGCTGAACAGCCTTCAGTGGAAGACACGTATTCAGATATCGAACACCCTGATGAGGAAGTTTTCTCTATTCAAGAGAGTCCTCAAACATGGGAAATGTATTTTGATGGTGCTTCTAGAAGTCCAACAGGGAAGAAAATGGAAAATCCTAAATTCAACAAAGTTGGTTTAGGAATTGTGCTCATTTCTCCAGATAAGGCAATGTTACCTTATTCCTTTTTGTTGTGGGAAGGTGGTACCAATAATGAAGCTGAATACCAAGCTCTCATTACAGGCTTGGAGTTAGCGCTTCAAGCACAAGTGAATCACTTAAAGGTGAAAGGTGATTCAGACCTGGTAATCAAACAAGTCAATGGGGATTATGCCATCAGAAAAGAAGAATTAATCCCTTTGTATGATTACGTCAGAGAGTTAATGTCGGAATTCCCTTCAGAACCGACATTTTCTTGTGTCCCAAGATCACAAAATGCTCAAGCTGATGCACTGGCTAATATAGCCACAGCTTTAGCAGATCCAAATCGGGACAAGACAACCATCTGTATTGCCCACCATCGTGCAATTTCACCTTATGTTCAAGTCATAACAGAGGAAATTAATGAAATTAGTCCCATTCCTGAACCATATGGTCATACTACAGGATGGATGTCACCTATCAGGGAATACCTTCAAAATGGAACACTTCCACCTGATAGAGCCGAGAAAGAAAAAATTCGGCGACGTGTGGTCAATTTTACTCTTTATGATAGACCAAACCACCTCGAGAAAATTCTCTACAAACGTGGTTTTGATGGAGTTCTCTTCAGATGTATTGATGGTGAAGAGATAATGACTGTCATAAAAGAAGTGCATGCAGGAGTCTGTGGTGCCCACCAGTCTGAACATAGACTGTCTGATCAAATTCGAAGGCTTGGATACTTTTGGCCTTCAATGATACAATATTGTGTTAATTTCACAAAAAGTTTCATTCATGCCAAGTATATTCCAACTTCATTCATAAACCTCCAGAGTTGCTTCATACAGCTAAATACTCATGGCCATTTTCCACATGGGGAATGGATGTGGTGAGACCTTACCCTTCAGCTACGGCCAAGCAGTTTAAGTACATTCTTACTGCTACTGATTTCTTTTCCAAATGGGCAGAGGCAGTACCTCTCAAAGAAGTCAGTTCTAAATGCATTGTTAGCTTCATCAAGTCTAACATCATTACTAGATTTGGTGTCCCTCATACCATATTGATGGACAATGGCACCAACTTCTGTTCTTCTGATGTAAAGAAATTGTATCAAGAATACAACATTAAGTCCAACCATTCATCTCGATATCATGCAGTGGCTAATGGCTAGATAGAGGCCTTCAACAAGACTCTTTCAAATATACTGCAAAAGATGGTGGATAAAGATAATAGGTCATGGCCTGATAAACTCTTTCATGCTTTATGGGCTTATCGGACTACCACTCGCAATGCAATGCGGTCAACTCCATATTCATTGGTATATGGAACAGAAGCAGTCTTGCCAATTGAAGTTCAATTGCCCTCACTCAGAATATCCATTTGTGATCAGTTATCTACAGATGAGCAATCCCAAAAGCGGTTGAATGAATTGGAACAGTTATATGAGAAGAGATTGTGCACTTTGCACCACTTGGAAATCTATCAGAATCGAATAGCACGAGCTTTTAACAAAAAAGTTCGTCTTCGTTCATTCATTCAGGGAGAATTGGTATTGGTTCTCAGAGCACCAATGATACTAGGAAAGAAGCCTCCCAATCTTGAACCAAAATGGGAAGGACCTTATTCAATACATAAGGTCTACTCCAATGGAGAATATTCTCTAATCTCAATGGATGGAGAACACATCACGACTCCAACTAATGCTAGATTTCTAAAGAAGTATTTTGTATAAACACAAAATATTGTTCCCAGATCCAAAACAATCACATTGGTTCATGATTTTGTCCTACATGACACTAAACTGTATTATGTCCTATCTACATGACGTTAAACTGTACAGAAGTTCCTATATTTTGTCCGAGATGACATTAAACTATATTATGTCCTATCTACATGACGTTAAACTGTACAGAAGTTCCTATATTTTGTCCGAGATGACATTAAACTATATTATGTCCTATCTACATGACGTTAAACTGTACAGAAGTTCCTATATTTTGTCCGAGATGACATTAAACTATATTATGTCCCATCTACATGACATTAAACTGTACAGAAGTTCCTATATTTTGTCCAAGATGACATTAAACTATATTGTGTCCTATCTACATGACATTAAAATGTACAGAAGTTCCTTATATGTCCAAGATGACATTAAACTATATTGTGTCCTAGCAACATGACATTAAACTGTGTGGCACTTTCATCGTCCAACATGACGTTAAACTGTAAAAAGTCCCCAGAACTGATATCCTCATATTGTTTCACCTTAGTCCTAGCTATATGACTTTAAACTATACAGCACTAGTTCTTCCTTGCTATACGACATTAAACTATACAGCAATGGTCCAATATGACTTTAAACTGCAACTTCGTCCCACACGACATTAAACTGTGAAAAAGTTCGCTAAACCGTCCAGCATGACCTTAAACTGCATCATCCCTGGTCCATGTATATGACCATAAACTATTTATGTCCAGCAAGACGTTAAACTATGAAGTCCTAACTACATGACGCTAAACTGTATAAAAGTCCCTCACGTCCGGAAAGACGTTAAACTATATAATCATCAAAGGTCCAGCATGACATTCAACTGCACCATCCACGGTCCATGAATATGACCTTAAACTATTTGCACTTTCGTCCAACATGACATAAATGGTGTGTTATTTTTTCCTTACTGCATGACATTAAACTGCACAATCCCCCTTTTGTCCAATATGACGTTAAACTGTATTGTCCCCATCGTCCTAACTACATGACGCTAAACTGTACAGAAAGTCCTTGATATGTCCTACATGACATTAAACTGTTATTTTGTCCCTGCTACATGACACTAAACTGTGCAGCACCAATAGTCCTAACTGCAAGACTTTAAACTGCATAGTCCCTTTTTTATGTCCTACATGACATTAAACTGTGCATCGTTAAGGTTGTTATTACCTCTTGTTTCTCACACCGAGTATGACTCACGTGAGCTTAGAGCAAATATCAACCATAATACTCCCTTTGGGCCACTAACCATGTGTAAGTCCCAACAACATTTTTTATTAGATCATTGTCCCCAAGAACAACTTGATCATTAATTCATTCTTTAATTGAACTACACGGACTTTGATCCTTGCCCTCCAGGCTGGGTATGTAGGCAACCTCCCAGGGTTCAAGCCCAAAAATAATCTCTTCACATCGGTTCACCACCATCTCATATGATTTTGATTCGTGAAACCGCCCCTAGAATCAATATTTTTTTACATTGATTCACTTTCATCCTTGTTATATGACGTTAAAATATGCAACACTTTTGTCTGGTACGACAATAAACTACAATATTCTTTGATTTCCTCATTTGAGAGAGAACTATTATTGACATTGATTTTTCAATCATGGTTTTCAATTTCAAAAGACTACATGCATACATGGTAATGCCTAAACTTTTTATCTTAGGTTAAACCATCATTGCACTAAAGTCCCCTTTCACCCTTCACATGTACGAACCAAATTTGTACAAAGGGTAGTTCTAGAACTACGTGGAATTGATTCCCATCCCTATGGGATATGTAGGAACATTCGAGTATCCCTCAAATCCAGTCCCAAGTCTTTTGGGCCTAACCCCAAATTTCACTTTCAGTCCCTTGGCTGAAAAGTCCTCATGAAAACACACACTGTGTATTCATTATTATGGTCCAAATTCTATGACCCTAAACTAAGATCACTCATACTTTCGTCCTACATGATGTTAAAACTGCATTTCAAGAACTACGTATGGCTTGATTCTCATTCTTATGAGATACGTAGTGAAGTCCAGGTTTTCAGGACCCAGCCATAACATGATTATGGTTATCATTGACCTATGTATCTCTATATACATTGGACAATACCCATCTTTATGTGTTATAATCCTAACCTTAAATATTTTCAGATCTTCATAACCCTTTTCATGACTTCTAATCAAAAAAATGTCAAACTTCTGAGAATTCTTTTGCCTGACTATGCAGCAATGCCCATAGGTGGCCTTGCATAAACAGTCCACTTAACAGACTTTTCAGCCAAAAGATGCTATTTATTTGACCATGCAGCCAATGCCCTTAGGTGGCCCTGCATATTTCAACCTCCTAACGGGTTTTGTTAAATAATAGTAACTTCATTCTTGGGAAGAATGCCTCTTTTGTTCTTATTTGTCTTAAACAACAGTATGTAGGGATCCTCAAAAAAATAGCCATCCTTAACATATTTGTCCCATATCCTTTTTCATGATCTGAAAGTATTCAAGTCTATGGTTTATTCTTCTTCCCTACGTTTGGGTCAGAACTTCGTAGGAGTGATGTTCATCCAGTTCTTCGATATTCTTGTTCGGAAATATCTTCTCCATATTCAAGTACCTATTTCCATACAACAAACTCTATACTTTAGAAAATTTGAATCTCCATAAACTTTCACTGGATTTTAACACTAGGAAAGTAAATTTCTGGGAGTTCTTTTTCCTGACTATGCAGCACGTGCCCATAGGTGGCCTTGCATAAACAGTCCACATAACAGACTTATCAGCCAAAAGATGCTATTTATTTGACCATACAGCCAATGCCCATAGGTGGCCCTGCATATTTCAACCCCCTAACGGGTTTTGTTAAATAATAGTAACTTCATTCTTGGAAACTACTTCTTCTAATGCCTTTTTAGCTCTTTTTCATATCATTCCTCAGATTCAAATATTCTTAAGACATAGTTTACATTTTTTTCTCTCATACTTGAGTATGGTAATATGTTTTCAGATAAATTGTCAAGGAATTGAATCAATTTTAATCTATTTTGGTCAAAGCTATTTCGACCTTAAACATTAGCCCCTTTATGTCCGGCATGCATGACTTTAAACTGCCCACAAAAGACAAAGGAACTCTGAATAAAAGTCAAGTTCCAGCTCACTAAATATACATTTATGTATAATTTAGGTAATATTGAGCAATTAAAAAGTTCAAAGTTTGTAGGATTATTTGTAATAATCCTAGTAAAAATCAAACTATGCTTACTAGGCCCATTGGCTTAAGTAAATTTAAAGCAGGTAGTGAAAAGAATGCAGGTACAAATGATTGAAGACAAAAGTGTTTTTCATTGATACACAAGAGTTAGAAGGACATCCACAGACTGGAGTATCTTCTCTTTTTTGAGAATTACAAGAGGATTTCAACATAACACTTCATTTGATTTACGGCATCCCGAGCTTCATTAGCAACCACCTGGAATTCATTCATTCAACTGGATACAATAAGAGATGCAGTGATACCAGCTCTTCTTGGAACAATTGTAAAAGGATGTTCTTGAGTGCGGTTTGAGAAAATTTTCTGCTGATCAAACAGTGACTCTGTTTCTGTCCAAGAGACTTGGAAGATGGATACATGGATTTGAGAATGGAGCATTGGAAGTAAAGATCCATTTGGAGAGAGTACTCTTTTCAGATATTGCTCTAATACCATGTTTATCTCCTCTCCACCAACCATTAGTGGAAAAAATTTCATCCCATGGGTTTTCCATTTTCATATCTGCAAGGAAATGACATGGAGGAAGAATTTGAAAGTTCACACCATTGTTGTTACTCTTAATGCACAGCATAACCGAAATAGAGAAGTAGCAGTGCAGCTGCATCTCAGGTGTATAATTGTTTGCATTTGGAACATTGACTCCTTGCAGATGACCATGACCACACAGAGATAGGTAGATGATCTGTGGGAAATTAAGATGATATTTCTTCAAGTACTTATCCAAATCTAAGAAAGTGCTGTCGCAGATATCATAGTAATCATGGCCAATAATGTTCATCATGTCATCAATCCGCTTGCTAGCCAGTTCATCAGCCGTTCCAATTCCCTTAGGAGCCATTGAATCTGCACAAAAGTTGAACAAATTTAACTCTTAAATGGGTTTATTTTTCATAAAATTTGTGAAAGAATTCGGGAAAAATGGCCAAGGCATTAAGTCGCGCAAATCTAAACAATGGCGCGCAAGTATTTCGTGTGCCGCGCTAGTTTTTGACGCGCAAGTATAAACCGCGCAAGTACAAATACCTTTACAGGAGTGCGACAGTGAGGGAACAGTAGAAAAGAGACTTGCGCGGCTTAGGTGACCTGCGCGGCGAGAGCTTGAGAAAGTATGAAGTCCGGAAATCCGGATACTTGTACGGAGGTAAGGCCGTGTATTTATAGGCCAGGAAGCCTATCTGCGCGCCGTACCCAGAGCGCTTAAGGCCTGCGCGACGCAAACTTGCGCGCCGCCCTCTGCGCACTGAAGACTTGCGCGCCCCTCCTTTTCCTTTGAATGGATTCGATTTCCTCAGAGTCAAATCCTCATTTCTCTCCGGATCCAACTCTGAGGGGGGACTTTTGTTGACGCTCCTTTCGTCACAGAATCTAAAGATCGGAAAAGGGAATATCTGAGCTCAAAGTGATTCAACCTTTGAAGGAAACATCAAAAATCGATAAAGGCATGAACAAAGGATCAACAGCAACTGCACCGCGCAAGTTATCTCACTGTCGCGCAAGTACACTTGCGCGACACCCTTGGTCGCGCAAGTGACTTGCGCGACCTAAGTGGTAACCACCCGATAACCGCCCAGGGCCTTCTTTTGCCTATAAATAAACCCTGTGGGCCCCCCATTCAAGAAGATCTTTTTCCAGAAACTCGGATTGAAGCTCCCGACGCCCAAGTCTCTTCTCAAAGCTTCCGGAACACTTCTAAGGTAATTTCTTACCTAGAATGGAAGATCTAAAGAGAAGAAAAAAGGCCTAAGTGTTGAAACTTTTCAACACTTGCGCGCCGACTTATTTCCTTCAATATAACTTGCGCGTCCCTTTTCTGGAAGAACCTCAAGAGGATTCTAAAGGGTTTAAAAAAGAGTCGCTCAAATATTTCAATGCTGGTTGAAAATCGCGCAAGTACACCATGTGTCGCGCAGGTATACCTGCGCGACCAATACTTGCGCGCCCACGGAAGACTTGAGCGCCTTTCAAGACTTGCGCGCCCCTATCTTTTTGGGTGCCCATCTTGCCCATTTTACCCCTCTTAAGCCATTTCACCTTTCCTATTCAAGATTCAGTCTTCAAGACACTCTTCAAAGCCATTTATGGTATGATTTCTTGATTTGACTTCCTTATCTGAAAGGAATTCGGTGGAATATCTCTCAAAACCTAGTGATTTGTACATATTTATGTCATCAAAGATTGAGAGTTCGTTCATTCAACCTCATCCTTTAAGATGAAAGAATCCTTAACCTGGGTCTCCTTTTCAGGAATAATCCCCAGTTATAATTCCTTTAATCTGGGCATCTTCCTCAGGAGTAAGCCCCAAATTCTGAAAGTTCCTAAAATTGGGCATCCTTCTTAGGAGTAAGCCCCAACCTCAAATATGGGCATCCCCCTTAGGAGTAAGCCCCAAAACCTTAATCCCTAACCTGAGCCTCCTTTTCAGGAATAAGACTCAGTCATAATCTCGGGCTTCCTTTTCAGGAGTAAGCCCCAAGTCCCCTAACCTGGGCCTCTTTTTTTAAGTCCCAGTCATAATCTTGGGTTTCCTTTTCAAGAGTAAACCCCAATCCCCCTTAAATTTCTCTTAACCAGTCCTAATTTACCCTTGATTTGGGTTTCCTTTTCAGGAGTAAAACCCAATCATAAGTCCCCTCCTAACTTGGGCATCCTCCTTAGGAGTAAGCCCCAAGATTAGAGTATTCAAATCTCCATGAATCACATATAACTTTATGGAACCTGTTCATGGATTTTCTCCCTAAAAGTGAAATCCTAAACCTTCATCTATCTGGGCAGTCATACATACATAAGCCCCAAACAAATTCTTATGATTGCATCTTTCATGGCACAATTGTCTAATTTTTTACCAATACCTCTTGTTTCTCACACCGAGCATGACTCACGTGAGCTTAGAGTGTAAAAGTAATTATGAAATTCTTCTTTGAGCCATCAATCATAAACATCATACTCCACCACTCGAACTACGTGGGTTCTGATTCCTTTTCCAAAACAAAGGATACGTAGGTAGCCCATTTTTTGGGTTCGATCCCAACTTTGAAATAATCCCTGTCCTTCTGAACGACGATAAAACTTCAAGTGCCCCACTGAGTGGCTTTAAAACCAGCCTGGTCATCATAATGACCAAGAGACTTTTATATAAATTTTTTGAAGGATACCATTGACCAAGAATCTCTAAACAAATATAGATGATTTTCTATTGATGAAGAACCTCGAATACATATAAAAGATTCTCTAAATTTCTTGCATATTTAATCATTGATTGTTAAAACTAAAGGAAAGCGCATTTTATACTTGGTAATATAATAAGGATTCACGAACATAACTTAAATCTATAAAGAGAGTCCCGGAGTAGAAAATAATTCCCCTCAAGAAGGTGTGATGAGTCCGACCTCCCATCCTCTCGACCAATGCAAATTCCTAAGCCTCATCAGTCCACAAGCTAATGAGCGCCTGCCTTTGGAAAGTAGGTCCAAATAGATGTGGAATCATTGGATTTTTCCGGTTCTACAAACAAACCCGCTAGAAACCGATCGGAACGTTTGAATCTCCCGTCTAGGAGGTCATCCCCGAAATCCGTGAGGAAACAGACATTGCTAGATATTTGTGGGAAATTATGATTTAGGATGGATTACATGAGGGTATCACATGGGAAAAATTCAAATACATATTATTTGAGGATTTCTTCCTGGATACGATGAAGTTGGAATGAGTATAGGAGTTCATAGAGCTTTGTTAGGGGGTTATGATGGTGTCTGGTTACTCGACATAGTTCACAAAGTTTCTATGTTTTTTCTTATCTCTTTACTAGGGATAAAGTGTAGAAATCCAGGAATTTTGAGAAAAATCTTTGACCAAAGCTGAGATGACAGGTTAGAAATTTTTACATGAAGATATAAGCCTAGGAGCTTCGTAAGACCCTAATGAGAAAGAAATATCTGGAAAAGGATAGTGTTACAAGTATTCTTTCAGTATTCAATAGAATTCTTAGATATACTTCCATTATTAAGAAGATTAAGGAAAAATATTCATGTTAGAGCAATGTAATTACCATAGTTTATGGAAAAAACCTTAGATCAAGTGTCATCGGTGTGGCAAGATGAGCCATCTATAGTTTTTATGCTTAAAGACATCATGAATGAGGTCTCATAGGGGTTTGAGTTAGACTTAGGCATTGATCCTTGGGATAGTTTAGGGTCCTCAATAGTAGGTTTAGACCCCTCAACTTATTATTACTCAGAAGAGTCATGCATATCGAAGAAAAGGTTGTGAAACTAAGGAAGGATGAGTATATGTAGTATATTAGACTCTAGTAGATGGTGGTGAGGGATAATATACCATTTTAGGTGTGGTTGTGATCACTTCTACATTATCTACTATCTTGTTTGATACTGGTGATTCCCATTCCTATATATCTATATAATTTTTTCTAGACTTGACTTACCAGTCAAGTTGTCTTCTAAGTTTCTTTCCCTTGATACACCATTTTCCACGATAGTAGACTATTTTTAACGATTCCCAAAGTATACTATAGTTATTATCAGTTATGAAAATCTATGGGACTTCTTGATTTTTTAGATGATGAGCTTCAATATGATTCTTATCATGGACTGACAGACCAACTAACGAGCTCACATTGATTTATATCAAAGACAAGTAGCATTTACATTACCCAAGGGAGACAAGTGTAGATGGTTGGTGAGTGAGAAATGGGAGTAGGTAGAGTGGGTCTAGACATGATCTAGTTTGGGAAAATTATGTTGTACATTGCAGGCTTATCTCTTTCAGTAGGATCAGTGGCATCTCATTATCTTTTCCTCTAATTGTAGATATCTATTAAGATGTATCTACAGATAAATTTATAGTCTCCCCCCTGATAGAGTAGTTGAGTTTGAGTTATAACTCATTCAAGGTGTAAAACCCATTTCGATACCCCCTTATCATATAACATCGACCAAGTTGAAGGTGCTCAAGGTACAACTTGAGGACTTGGAGTTGAAAGACTTTATAAAGCCAAGTAATTAACCATGGGGTGCACCTATTTTGACTACCAATATGGTGGATGGTAGTCTTAAACTTTATAGTGATTATTAAAATACGAATTAAGAGACAATGAATAATATATATTCTTTTCCTTGGATCGATGATCTCTTTGATTAGTTACATGGATCCTGGTGGTTATTTAAGATTGATCTTTGATTGGGCTATCACCAGTTATGGGTTAGAGATGAGAACATCCCAAATATGGAATTTCTGAGTAGTTATGGTCTATATGAGTACTTTTCCATACCATTTAGATTGAAAAATTCATTGGTAGTGTTCATGGCGCTCATGAAAAATATCTTCCACCCATATCTTGACTCGTTAATCATGGTGTTCGTGAATGATATCCTCATTTACTCACTATCCCTAGAGTAGCACTCTAGATATGTCAAGATAGTATTGGGAATGATTTGAGCACATTATTTTTATTACAATATTTTGAAGTGTAAATTTTGGATTATGTAGGTGATATTATTGGGAAATGTGGTTTCTGAGATAGATATATCCATGGAACCGAATAAAGTTAAGGAAACGGTGTCCTATAAACATACTTAGAATAATTTTTAGATTAAGTTTTTTTAGGTTTAGTGGGATACTATCGATATTTTATCCAAGAATTATCTTATTTATCATCACCCATGACTACGCTGATGAAGAAGGGAGTGAATTTCTAGTGGTCAGATCAGTGTGGGGAGGAATTTCTTAAGTTGATGAAGATATTTATTATAACTCCAGTGTTTAATATTTTTAATTTTGGTATTGGATATTCTATATAGTGTGATGAATTAGGCACTGTTTTGGGAATGGTAATGATGTAGAGGGATAAATTAGTATATTATGGGTTACATCAGCTATAAACCCATGAGAATAATTGTACTACCATTTACTTAGAGCTGGAAGTTTCTATCCACAACTTAAAGTATTGGTGAAACCATCTCTTTGGTGAGAGGTTTGTTGTCTATATGAATTACAAGAGCCTCTATTATATATTCATACAATAAGACCTCAATTTTAGGAAGATGAACTGGGTAAAGTATCTATAGAATTTCAATTTTGAGATAACCTATTCACCAGGTTAAGGAAAAACCATTATATATGATCTTATCCATAAAATATAGGTAGATCAGGTGCTTGGTGAATGGTCTTTGGAGGAATAATGATGTCTGATGATCTTATTAGCTTATTGAAGGATGGATGATTCTAAGGAACAAGGATCAATGACATCTGATCTATTATTGATCACATCCTATTTGGTATACCAAGTAAAGGCTAGTCATGAATCCAACTTAGAGTTTACTTTGATGCGGGAACATTTAGAAAGTAGTGACCCAATACATTGGTGGTCGATGGATGGTGATGACGTGATTATAGTACACGGGAGAGTTGTAGTCCCTACTTCCATCAGGTAAGAGATGCTGAGAGATTTACAAACCTCTAGGTGGGTGGTGCATCCTAGAGTGAAAAATATGCACCATGACTTTAGGTGACAATTCTGGTTTCCAAAAATGAAGAGGGACATTTCTGGATTCATTTCCTGATACCTTAATTGCTAAAGAATAAAGGTCGAGCACCAACATCCTGGTGGTTTTCTCTAACCACTTCCTGTGCCCATGTGTAAGTGAGATAACATCATAATGGGATTTGTGATAGGGTTAATTAGGATGTAAAGGATCCATGAAACTATTTGTGTGATTGTTGATTGGCTAAATTTTTTTGCTCATTTCTTACCGATCTGTGAGATTAAATCAGTAGATGATCTGGGAATGTTGTATATTCATGAGATTTTATGCTTTCATGGAGTACCATTGAACATTATATCAGATGGAGATTCATGTTTTATGTCACAGTTTTGGAAGGACTTATAAAATCCCCTAGGTAATTGGTTGAGGTTGAGCATATTATACCATACTTGGACAAATAGACAGTCATAGTGGATGACTCTTGTTTTAGAGGATATTTTTTGGTATTTCATCATAGACTTCTATGTAGTGTGGGATGATCACCTAGCCTTGGTTGAGTTTTCTTATAATAACAATTACTATCCTTAAATTCATATGTTACCTTATGAGTCTCTTTATGGTAGACCATATCGATCATCTCTTTCTTGGAATGAGGCTGGTGAGGTAGCAATTATAGGATGTAGTATTGTACATGATACCTCCCAAATAGTGCAACTGATTCAGAAGTGGTTGATCATAGCTCAGAATAGACAGAGATCTTATACTGACCATAGGAGGAGACCTTTGGATTTTGATATAGGTGACTGGTTTTTTTTTGAGAGTTACTCCTTAGTTAGGCCACCGACATTTGAGTAAGAAATGAAAGCTAGCCTCACAAAATGTCGGGCCCTTCAAGATCATTGAGTGGGTTGGGATAATGGAATACAATCTTGATCCTACTTCTTTCTACCAAGGTATACATGATGTGTTTCATGTGTCTTATATTTAGAGGTAAATTCCCAATCCCACACATGTCATCAACTAAGTGGATATTGATATAGAGCCTGGTGGATCATATGTAGAGCAATCGATGCAGATTATAGATCATAGAAAGAAAATAACATGAGGGAAGATGGTTACACTTTTTTAGATTCTATGGGGAATGGATGAATCTAAGAGAATTCATGTGGGTGAGAGGTGGATGTTTATTATTGGTGGCCTGAATTATTCAAGAAGGATTCCTAGATATGCTTCTTGAGGATGAGAAGTCTTTAGAGGGGGATAATTTAACGAACTTGAATTTTTCAGGTGTGTTATGAGTTAATTTAATCATTTAATGATATGTTTTTAAGATATGAATTATTTGGGATGAGTTTTGAGGGGGGGGGGGTCAGATTGTTTCATAGAGTTTTGGATTCCTTTTTAAGGGTGTATAATTTTCCCAAACCATAAAGATTCTATAGGAAACTGTACAACTAGAGACAATGGGTCAAGAGGTAGCACAAAGTTAATGTGAACTATCTAAAAAATCATGTGGCATCACCTGGAAGATCACGTGGAAAGCTCCAGTGGCCAATATTATGGTTGGAACATGGTTTAATTTTTTTTGCACCAAACCATGTGGCTTGTCTAGAATCCCAGAAAGGGCACACAGTTGGTGCACAGTTTTTCAAATCATATGTCCAAACCATGAATGCATGAAATTAATGGTCCAAATTCCTCCTTAATGAAAATTTATATTTTTTAGACCCGCTATTTTTATATAAGAATCCATCTCATATTCTGATACTCCTCTAGCCTTCCATGATAAGTTCCTCTTTTCTAAAGCTTGATTTTGGTGAATCCAAGTGGGTTAAATATCTATAATTGAGGAATGTGATAAAAAACCCTATATTATTCACATTTCCTTCTTGATAAACCTATTTAATCTTGAGATAATTCATAAATCTGACATTCCACCACCTGATCTATGAATTCTAATGCTATATAGAAATTAATTCTTATATCATTGCTAGCATAGTGGTGGTTTGGTCATTTCAATGGTTTCTCTTTTGATCAGAGCTAAATTCTTCATGGATGGTGGATGTTTCTAGGTAATTCATCATAGATAGATCACATTAAGAAGCTATTATTATTAAATATCATCTTGAACATATTTTTAGATAATGATTCATTGGATACAAACATGGTTCTCTTTTATAATTGGTGAGGAATTTATGATCCATTCTCGAATCAACAGCACATCCAATAAATTGGAAACCAATCCATTAAAATAACATATAATTTTTTTGTTGGATGACTCCTTAAGGTATATGATTCAAAAAATACCCTTCTTGATGTAGAATCTTCTTAAGTCTCCTTTTGAAATTTATTTATTGATGAACTTTAACCCAAGTTACGAATCCTTGATGTGTGAGCTTGTTATCCATGGGTGTGCGACATGGATCAGTCTTAGATCATTTGATGAACCTTATAATACTTTTCTAATATAATTGAGGTATAAAGTTACTTATGATGTATAGACCATTAATATGATATGAAATTGTTTATTGATATGCTTTATACCATGCTGAGTTTGATTACATGTGTACATGTTTTGGCTATTATTTCACACTCATGATAAGTTATGTGTTACTTATTTTGTTATTCCCTATTTCCATGCATTGTATTTGGTATATGTTGTATTGTTATTCCATGAATATTACCAAAGTGATATGTGTACTCATTATGTCTCAGTGACCCTAGAGGGGGAGTTTGTTTAGGCACTGCATATGAAATGATGATAGGACCATACTGGACAATGGGGTATGATGGCCTAGTGTAGCTTGACCTAAGGGAAATATGGTCTTATGTGTTCTGACTCATGAGGAAATAGGGGACATGATGGTCTATGTGACCTAAAACAAGAGATAATAATAAATAATGATGGCCAATTTTGGCATGACTTGGAGGCCTATGGGTTGTACGACTATTGAGAATCCTCGAGTCCGAATCCTTTACTTATGACATTTCCATGACCACTCAAATGTTCTTCCAACATAGAGCCAAAGTAGGTACACCCGAGGTTCATGGAAGCTTAGTTAGCATATGGATACTCAATATGGTTGGTTTATTATGTGTGGTATTATTTATTATAATGAAATACTCTTATGCTTTTTCACCCATGTTAAGGGTGTATTGGTGGGAACCTACCAATTTTATACCCACACCCTGCATGGGCATATCAGTGCACATGTAGAATTCATATATATGGATCCAAGAAAGGGAAAGGGGAGAATGGATCTTATATTAGTTTTGTAAAAAACTCTGAAGGATTATTTTAGGGTTTTTTTTATTAGTTCTCACATTTAATCTAGTTTGGATTGCTGCACTGGGAGTTTAATTTATTTATCTTTATTTACTTTAATGACATGTATGTAATATGATATTACATTATGATGACTTATCTTCCACATTTATTACTCTGAATTGTTATATTTATTTATATTATTGGTACAAGGATATGATACTGGGGTTATAATCTCTCCACTGACAGTGTTCGAACCTTCATTGCTAGTTGGTAGCCTCTTGTGTGTGGGGTGACATGCATGAGGTCTTGTGGCTATTCTTCTTAGACCTAGTGGTTTGGGATGAGGTGTTATTGGGTGAATAAATGGTATTCTATTTGTATTTTTTTGATCTTTTAAAACAATAATTGCCTCTAGTTATATAGAAATGGCCCTGCTGAAACACAACACATAAGCACACCCATAAAACATAGGAATTTACAAAGTTCACTACTCAATAAAATTAGCTAGTCCTTGGTATGATCTGAAAAAAATTCAAGATCACACAATCCACTAGAAAAAAATCCTTTTTAGTTTATAGTAATCATGTTAGATCCATCACTTCCATTTCACTATAGTTCTTTGACAGTGCATGCTCTTTTTGAAAAAATAAAATGATAAAAAATATTTTTCAACAACAGAATGAAACTTCACCAACATGCTTCAACACATCACCACACAACTATTGGATCATTCACACTTTCCATTATATAAGACATATCTTCTTCCTATTCAATTTTATACACAACAATGAGAAAGAACCTATTCCTTATATCTCTATCTCTCTCTATTATTCTTCCACATAATATATACCACCTTAATCTTCAATAACTAAAAATTATATATCACGCAGTGTCAGTTATATATTCTATTTCTTCTTTATTCAAATGTTTATGACACCATGTAAATATTTTCAAATTCAAATCTCTATAATTCTCAAATCATGTCTTCATAAAATTTTTTATAATAAACCACTTCTATAACTATCTATAACTACATGTAAACATGTAGAAATATCATGACTTTTTTATTCTCCTTTAAAACCATATTTATTCTATATTAAATCCTCATTTATATACCAATTTATGCATTGTACAATGATGATATTGTTACAAATTCAATCTTAGCATTCTTCATCATAAATAACATTAGAACTGTACCTCCTTCTTTCTATGATAATTTCCCAATTCATCATTTTTAGTAGGAATGCATGAATGCATGCATGAAATATAATGTGTTATCCTTAATTCAAATCACAAGGCTTGTAATTAAACCTTATTCTATTTCCCATTAAAATAGTATAAAACACCTCTTCTTGATGTTAAACTTCACATTTAACTTGGCTAATCTTTCATCTTCTTCCTATGTAAACTAATATGCATAACACATATTTTTCTTCATCTTTCCTTCAATAAACTTTAATAGATGCATTTGATCACTCTTCTTTATTCTATATTCTACATTCATAAAAAAAATGATTTTAAATGATATTATAAATTTATTAGATCACCTTAATTTACATCACCATATTTATCTAACCCTGTTCTTTGGTTAATCTATAAGTCACCTTCATTGTGACACTGATGATAGCTCCTATTACCGTATGAATCATGGTATCTCCTTCTTCACTCATGGTAGGTCTGTTCTTATAGAAGATCTGTGCTCCTCATAGAAGATTCATGTTATTTACATATAATCATAGATCAATTTCCTTTTTCCAACTAAAGATCCCTGTTGTTCACATGGAATCACTAAAACTCATGAAAGATCCATGATACTTATCATGGAAGATCTGTGATGCTTCTCATGAAAGCACATAAACTAAAAAAAGGTCCATGATGCTTCACATAAAAGCATATAACATAGAATCTTGACTCATTAAAGCATAGTCCTTCATGTGGTTGATCACCATAACTCATAGAATATCATCATTACTCAAGGTTGAATGACTTCATTTCATATAAGGTTAGTGATATCTTCCTATCATAACTTACTGAATTATGTGTTGAAAATAAAATACAACCCTACAAACAATTCCACTTCCCATTCACCAGATTATTTACCAATTAAACAATAATTCTAAACCTCTTGGTATCAATAATTACCCTCTTTAGATTTTATTTCAATCAAGGAACATAAATCACTGAATCTTTGAAACTCAAGTAATGGATCGCTATCCAATAATTCTAAGAATAAGTGAGTAATCTTGATGTAGGAAAAAAAATCATTGAATAATAAAACCATGATGTCCATAAATTAGTGATAAAAAATAATTTCAAACTTATTTCATCATCATGTATTCATAAAAGAAACCAAATGGAACATATAAAAATAAAATTCCTGTATTCACTTCAAAAAACTATTAAAATAGTTCACACATGATGACATCACTACTTACCACTTTTAAAAAATACCCCTAAATTTATGATCTCCCAAAATATGTAAAGCACATATTAATGGAGAGATTTATGTTTTTATTTTTATCCCCCTTTGAAAAAAATATCCAAAGATAATATGAGAGAGTGGATAAAAGTCACATACATTATTCTTGAAGCGGATAAGGCTAAAAACCCATAATCATCCTTAATTTTTCAAATATATCCTTCAGTAGTGGTTTGGTAAAAATATTATCCACATGCTACTCCATAGGTACAAACTCTAATTTGGGTTCATTTATTTATATAATATACTTGATAAAGTGATATTTAATATTAATGTGCTTGGATCTTGAATGTATCATCAGATTATTTATGAGATCGATAACACTTTTATTATCACATCCCATGTGAAGTAGAAGCTTCACATCAACCAATAAGTCTTCCAAACATGTCTTCATACACATTAATTATGTTGTATCTTGAGTTCAAGTGACACACTCATCTTATATAGTGCTGATAGTTGCTGAATTTTGATTTTTTATATTCCATATCACATATCTTTGTATCCCTAAGTACAATAATGTGGAGAGATCATCATAGAATAAACCTATGCATGGTTTGTCATGGAATTTCTTTCACAAGAAATTGAAAAGGCTATGAGGGGACCTTCATTCATGGAAATCTCAGTAACCTGATGTTTTTTTAGTTTTGGATTCACTTAAAAATGATATTATGTGCCTTGAAGCTAGTTTAGCAGAATATTGGGATGAAGAAATATTTGTTTTCTAACTTGAAAAGAAGAATCATATCAATGGATTATTACTTGAGAAGGAGAGAGTGGCTCAACATAGTGAGATGGTGAAATATCTGAAGGAAGGAGATAAAAATATGAAATATTTCCAAGCTTGTATATGAGAGAAAAAATGTGGAACCATTCTAAATATTTGCATGAAGGATGGATCATTTTCTAATGATCTAATCATAATTGGAGGTATAGTTGAGAGTTATTTCAAATCATTTCTTTCTGATAATAATCCTCATATATAGGGTGGGTATCCTAGAGGATATAGAGTGTCTTACTCTCCTATATTCCTCATGTGGTGTCCTTTTCCTTGAATGAGTTTTTCAGGTCCATTCCAGATGAGCATGAGGTTATTAATGTGATTATATCATTGAATCAAAATAGTTCTCCAGGGCCCGATGGTTTTCTAGCCTCTTTTTATATGTCTTCATGATATATCATCAAAGAGTACCTTGTTGCATCTATTCAAGACCTTTTTCATGGAGGGACTCTACCTAGAGAAATATGTGCTACCTTGCTTATGCTCATTCCTAAAGTGAAGGATCTTTCCTACTTCAATCACTTTTGACCCATTAACATATGAAATTTTTCTTATAAAATTTAGGCTAGCATTATTAATAGGGGATTTTCTAATCACATTCTTGACTGGGTATCTATAGATAAACATGGTTTCATCAAGGGAAGATCTCCTTAGGCAGCTATTGGAATTGCTCAGGAAATGGTTTAAGATCTAAATAATAAAATGTATGGTTCCAATGTCATCATTAAAATTGATATGGATAAGGAATATGAAAGATTGGAATGGAGTTTTATTCTAAAAGTCATGGAGTGTACGGGCTTCTCCAATTGGGTTCATGATCTATTTTTCAGATTCTATAGATCCTCATGGTTCTCAATTTTCTTGATGGGAAGAAGAAGTGGTTTCTTCAAATTAGTATGTGGCCTTAGATAAGGTGATCCCATGTATCCTTAAATTTTCATCTTAGTTCAATATTCTCTCAGTTGATTTTTTGAGTTGAACATGATAAATGGAAGTATTAAACTTTTTAAATATAGGAATCAGTTTCAGGGAGCATCTCATCTCATGTATGGAGATGATATGATATTATTTATCAATGGAGAATGAATATTTATTAAATTATTTAAAAGTGTGTTGGATGAATATTCTAAGTGGAGTGGTGAGAGAATCAATTATGAGAAAATTATTATTTATGTGCAATGGGCATGGTCAGATAGTCATATAAAAAAACGGAACAAGTGATAAGATTTTCTAGAAAATTGTTTCCCTTGGAATATTTAGGGGCTCCGATTACTTCTGTAAGATTGTGAATTAGGCATTGTGAGGGTGTGGTTAATAAAATAATCAGGAGGATCAACAACTAGAAAAATTAGTTCCATTTCTTCGATTGTAGAATTACTATTGTGAACATTGTTCTTACATCTATCCTGATTCATGTGTTATCTATCCTTAAAGTTCCAAAAGGGGTGATGAGAAATATTGATAAGATCCTGACATCTTTTATATGAGACTCTCATGGGGAGGTTAGGTACCACTAGGATTTGTGGAATAGTATGTTCAAACCTATTCATGATGGGGGCATTAATCTATAAAGTGTGGAGATATAAATGGAGTGTTTACAAGATAAATTTGTTTAGGAGGTTATGGAGGGATGATCCCAATGGAGAAAGTTTATTTTGGGTAAGTACGGGTCGATTATTGAGGCTCCAAGGGATAAGGTTTTGTGGTTATGGAATTCACTTCATGTGAACCTACCCAATCTTCAACAACATTTTCAGTGTATTGTGGAGAGTAGAAACATAAAATCCGGGTTCAAAAATTGGGTAGGAACTCCTCTCAGCTTCCCAGGCTATTCAACACCTGATATATCTTTTTCTCTAAAAATATAATTCCCTTTTTTCATCCATGCAGTGCTTAATCAATAGAAGCAATGTATATTTGATGGTATTGAGTTAATATCTGAAAGAGTCTGAATGATCTTCACTGAGGTAGCAATGAGGGTCTTCTCAGCTAAGGATTATATGCATTCCCATTAGATCAGGTTAGGTACTAATGGTGAAAATGTTTTATAATAGTATAAACACATTCCAGTTAAATATAACTTCCTACTATGGAACATTCAAAATTCATGTATACCCATAGATGATTCGATCTATAAGAAAGGAATTACTCTGGTCTCATGGTGCTGGTGCTGTCTATATGGAAATGTGGAAATAGAGGATCACATTTTTCTTAAGAGTGATTGGGTCTTGTCTGTGTGGAGTTATCTTGAGAAAATAATGGTCTTAGGCATGAATAATATCTATGGTTATGTATTACAACTAAATGGAATACAAGGTGATGAAGGTAATTATCATATAGGAAAGGTGAAAGCTGTCGTCATGGCCGCGGGATGTTGGACCATCTGGAATGCGAGGAACCTAGTGCACATAGAAGGCGTTCATAGTTTCACTTTGGCAATCCAAGTTTGATCTAGGTCTATGGTGATGGAGTTGGGATGCTTAATAAAGAAGTGGGAAAATAATCAATATCTAAATTCACTCTTACAGGGATCAAGTATTTCACTACAAGTTTAGGTAGCGCAGGAGAGAACGAGAGTTGGAAGATGGATTTGTTGGAAACCCCTCCACAGTGGTTTGAAGCTCAATGTGGATGGTTCATGTAATCATGGTTTTATGAGAGGTGGAAAAGTGATCTAGGATAGTAACAGATCGACCATCATTGCATAAAACAACTATTATAGTTTTATAATCTCAGTTATGGTGAAGTAAAGTGCTCTCTTAAATGGTTGGAAATTTGAATTGAACACAATTTGACAATCTCTATCATCGAAACTGATTCCATGATTGTCCACAATTGTTTATAAGATAAGGTGTCAACTCCCTGGTCTATTTTTTATCGCATTTGGAGATATAGAAGACTCTTTAATGATGGTGTATTCCTTCTTCATACATGGTGGGAGGGTAAAAAAGTGGTAGATTATTTGGCCTCAAGAGGTAACCAAGATGAGCCCCAGATCATTTTATCTTACATAGGAAGTATTCCCTTGGAATGTGTGGATATTTTTTGGGAAGATTCCCTTGGAATGAATTATTTCAAACTTCCATAATCTCTTTATTTTTGATTTTTTAAATATTTTGTTTATTTATTGCAGTTTCCTCCTTTTGATAATAAAATAAATATGCTTTTTTTGTTGTGTATAAATATATTTTTCCCAAAAATAAGACACTCCCATATATGGATCTCCTATTATCAACATAAATAGACCATTTTCATTTTTATAGCAAAAAATATTCAAAATTTTCTTACTTTAAAACTTTATTCTATATTATATGGTCCCCTTAATGTATCTAACATTTCTTTTTTCCATCCAAATATGTAATATTTTCTATTCATTTTGAAATATGATACATAGGGTAACAACATAAACTGGGTCTCTTCTAGATGTTTTTAAATACAAAAAGCTTCCAATAAATTTTCTAAATTCTTTAGGATTAACATCCTTTCCAACTTCATCCTTAAACAACTTTGTTCCCAATGAGATAGGTGTGGAAACAAGTTTTGAATATTCCATGCCAATTTTTTAAGTAATTCCATAGTATATTTTTCTTGTGATAAGTAAAGGTGCTGAGTCATGAAATAGAATCATTAAGACTGAGGATTGAAAAATTTCATCATCAGATCAATGTGACTATGTATTATCTGATGATATAAAGCCTGTCATGGAATTTGAGGATCCCTAGTGATGTTTTTTAATCATGAAAAATAAATTAAAAAATACCTCAATTTATTTGAAGACACATTCATAAATAATTAATCTAAAGTATTTTTTTATCAAAGGAAACAAATCAAAACCTCTATTAACCATCCACACATTCTTCAAAATTCTATAAGAGCATTTATCATTGAATTCTAAGTGCTATTATAAAGATTTGACAAAGCCTTCGATGTCTCGACGATCACCACAACTATGATCCATCGATTCATGAAGAAGAAATCAGATTGAGAGATTAGATCATCTTATCCTATCTCTAGGAAGTAGGATATAGGAGGGAGAGGCACTCGCCCATTTTGGAATGAATATTTTCATTAATGAGAGACTCTTCACACTTATATAGTGCAGTTTTAAATACTCAGAAATTGCTTCCTGACCCCCCAAATATCTATTACCCACTAAAGAATCTATAAATGAAATCTTATGACTGAATTAATTAACCATAAATATCATTTATATTTTTATATATTACTTGTAATATAATAAAATATTTTACATGATAAATGTGATCCATTAACTCGACTCATTTTTCCCAAAAATATTAAATGAACCTTGAATATTAAAATAATATTCATTTGTTAAATATTTTCCATGTATTCACATAATATATTGTGAATTATTTTAATAAATAAATTCATTACTAATTATTATAAACTCAAATAATATGAATTTATTTATTTCATGATGATCTTTAATTCTTAGACATCACTCGAACCCTATGATGGGGCCCACTATGTCATATACTCCTATTCATTAGAATATGCCAAACTTTAAAATATGATAACTATGTGAACCTCTAGGACCTTTTCTTGATAGATATGAATACCATTCATAGACTAAGATTGGAGTCCAACAACCCATCAATTCCCCTAAAGAGATAAGGATAAGTCATAATAATGACAACTTTTCTTATGAACACACACCATGTAATAACCCAAAAATTCAGATCCAAGCACGCTTGGACCCCCAAATTTATTAATAAAAGAAAAGTGCAGATACATACAAGAGAGAGCGAGAGTGAGATTACATTTTAGAATAGTCATAATCACCACATTCATACCTGATCAGATCAACAGCATCAGGCGATTCCCATTCTGATTGTGTCTCATATTGTTTGAGAATCTTGATATATTCCTTATTTTGTTCCAATTACTCCATGTATAACTTCTACTTAGACTTATTGGAACTTGACCAAGTGTTAACTGTCCTCAGAACTACAGATTAATCTTTCCTTAGTTTCCTTAAAAATGGAGCAGTCATGACACCCTCACTGTCAGAGATTCTTTTCTTTTCACCTCGAACAATGTCACTGTATGAGACTCTATTCGTATCCTTATCACTTTCCTTACCCTCATCATGAGTGTCCCCCCACTTGGCGGGGATGGGCTCCCCATTTCCCAGAGTGTGGGCATCGACCCTTTTCATTCCTCCATCAGAGATGTTCCTCCGTTTAGCAGAAGAAACAAGTTGCTTTTGGACATTCAGCTATGTAGTTTCATTCTCCATAAAAGTGGGCATATGACTCAGATTCTTAGAGGTAATAACCTCCTGAGATCTAGAAGGTCCACTGTGAGATCTTTTCAGAGTAGCATCAATAATCAACTCCTTTCCATTCCTAGGAGTCAGCACCTCAGGTGGGGTTGACTTCATAGGAGGGTCATTGTCTTTGATGACATGCTTTGGTGAGGACGAATCCTTCAAGTTATCCTTACGTCGGCAAAGATTAGAGGGGTTCCTTGCATACCAAACTCCTTACAAGTGATGTTTTTATGACACAACTCCAAAGAGTTCCCCATAACTATGCATTTATAGCATAAGAGAGGTTTGTTTTCATATTCAACATCAATCAAAATTTGATCAGAGGGAATAGAAAGTGTTACCATGTCAATGAGAGTGGAGCTGAGATCAACTTCCACCAGCATTCTAGAAAAGTGTCCATACCTGAAATCTGTTGTTTCCTTATCAAGACAGATGGGTTTTGAAAGAGCATTGTCGTGGGCGCCCTCAAATGATTAGTGTGATTTTGGGTTACTTAGGTGCAACAAAGTGGCTGACCAAGGTCGTTTCTCAAAGGAGGAAGTGAATTAAAACAACTTTTCAGAGGTATTATAAAAAAAATAAAAGAGAATAGAATTGAAACACTACTTAAAAGGATGGGGTTTTTTTATAGTTTATAAATCTAGAAGAAGTTTGCTGGAAGAATATTGCATTTTTTTTGTTTTTAATTTTGAAATGAAGTTTGATAAAAAGACACAACAAGAAGATGTTTTTTTAGAAAATATTTTAAAAGGAATAATCGATCTAACTCTACCTCTTCATTCACTGATTAATAATTATCATTTAAATCAATATCCACTTAATTATGATCCTCTAATTTGTTAACCCTCAAACCCTACAAGAGTTAACTTAACCACAAAGATGGAATTACTTAAACCCTAGGCTAGCTTCGGAACACGCAATCACAACACCCTGATTTGATTGTTGTTCTAAGGTTAGTTTATGGTCAGTGGTTAATTAGAGCACATATAAATTCTATAAATGAGTATGAATTGTGTTTAGGGATTATATTTGAACTCTAAAAATTTATCCCGTATGGTCTTGTATTACCGATTAAGATCGCGCTCTCACAATTTACACAAAATCCCGACCTCACGTGTTTTTGTATTAATTGTTAAATTGCTTGCTTAGTTTCTTACAATTTAAAAACACAATTCATGGATCATATTAAGTGAATTACAGTATCTCAATGATTCAAAATAATTAAATGAATAGGGTAGAAGATAGATCGATCACTAAAAACTACTCTTCCATGGGCGGTGTGGTCATCATGGAGACGTTTTGCATGAACAAAGGATTGAAAGGGTAGGACCCAATATTGTCTCCACTATTGATTCCAACCCAATTAATAATATTAAGAGAAGAAGAAAAGGGAATAATACAGAATATTATTTGAAGAAAAATTCAAGATACAAACATGAAAGAAAATAAATACAAAGAGGAGGTGGGAGAGGAGAGCCTTTTTGGAAGAGAGGTTTTCAAAAAGCCTTACTTCTTCCAAGAGTTGTGAGGGGCTCCCAAGAGACACCATTTCGGAAAAACCTTCCCAAAGCTTCTACCATACCTCCCAAATATTTAAAACCCCCTTTAAATAGAGTTTGTGAGGGCTAGGGTTACATAACTTTTTAAGTGTGAAATGAAAAACTTAGCCCAATATTTTATTCCAAGTTTCACCACCTAGTTGGACTCCAACACGCGTGAATTTTCTGTCCTTACAGAAGGATTATTTGTGAAAAATCATGTCCCTGAGCTTTCCTCAAAATTTGGGCTCAATCTAAGACCGGATGAAGAATATATGTCTAAAATATAGAACCCATGTCCATTATGCCGAGTCCAGCCCACCATTGGCTTAATGGACCATTTACTCCATCCAAATGCACTCTTTAGCTCTAGTGTCCTGAATGAAAGTTGTATAAAATTAAGGTAAAAAGATTGTTACAAAATATTAATTTAAAATAATAAATATTAAAATATGTATCTTCAAAATACTACAGTACATTTTAAAATGGTAAAACTGGAATTTTCAAAAAAAATTCAAATGAATGATCTAATCCCAAATATTTCATAAATGAATATATTTATCACAATGTGAGGAAATTATATCATTTATTATCAATAAAATATTCAAAAAAATAGTGTTTTATCAACTCCCCCACACTTACCCTTTTGCACTCCTGGGAAAAACCTCATGTCAAGTAAACATCAATATCAAATCAAAACCAATTTTAAAACACATATCCTTGAGATCAAACAATTACACACCAAGAAACAAAAGATATCATGCCTCATAAAAAACCATTATTTCAAGTTCTTAATTTATATCATTCAATATATTTCCACTTTATTTATCCTCTCATGCAAAAAACACTTACCTCACTTCAATTTTCTCTTATCACACAAATGTAATTTTGTTTGCAATGTCTTTCTCATCCAAACTCATACAAGGGTCACCATAGGCTTGATAAATTTCTATATTGCTACCCGATGTGAGTAAAGGAAGTATGTTTATCATGAGGACTTTTCAGGGTTGTTCTGTGGCTTTTGGTTGGTAGGATTAAGATGTGAAAAACTCTGAGGCTGAATGAGGAGGGCTTGACTATTTTTGAAGCAAAATTGCATTAATCTAATTTTCACTTAAATATGGTCTTCTCCTCAATCCCCATAGTATCAATTCAGATCCATCATCATGAAAAGTCATGAAAGGTTTATACCATTCATCATTTCAGCATCAAAAATGTCAATCTTCTCAAACATGATTTTCTTGAAAGCTCCAGATGGGCACAACTTTCCACCTCAATTAGAAGCTCCAGAAAAGGCACAACTTCACTTGTCATGAAAGCTCCAGAAAAGGCACAACTTTCAATATAATGATTTTCATCAGCAACAAACACATCTCTTAAGAATTTAATTTTCCACCCAAAGTATCACAGAATGTGGTAGCACAACACAAGATAGATTCCCCCACACTTAAGCTCAACTAGATTATGCAATTTCACTTCAAGAGTTGGTTAGATAGGGAAAATTGGCTTATAATGTGGCTAACCTAACAGGATGTGCATGGATTCTAAGGGATATAAGGATTAAATGTTCAAGGTATTCCATTATAAAAAAAAGGATTCTTTGAAATAGGGGCTTTAATACCAAACAAATGCCTCAATCATTTAAACATAAGTACCTCAAACCCTCAAGTTTTGACAGGAATAGATCAAATTCTGGTTAAATCAAGCATGGTTTGGTTCTCTCAAGAAGTGAGGTGAATGTAAAGAATATGAAAATAATGGTTCATAATCCTCACATGAAAGTGATTTCAAAAATAAAGATAGTGAGATGTGGCATGAGATTCAAAATTCAGTGTACTTTTCATGAAATTACTAAATATTTGAACTTGAAACAAAGTTATTTCAGCATTCATTTAAGCTTAGTTTCAAGGGATAAATTGTTTCACTCATTGATATGCATTTAAAAATTGTGATGAGAATCATTTCAACTCAAAAATTTCAAAAACACAAAGAAAATTGAAAAATAAACACACAAAATTTGAAAAACACACAATTTTTTTTGGTTTTTTTAAATAGGAAAACAATTGAAATTACTAAACTAAAAGGTTCCCTCCCCCACACTTAAAATATTTCATTGTCCTCAATGTGAACCCATGAGATGATATATGCACATGAAATGAAGAATTTTAAATAGGACAAAGAATAACAAAGTTAAAGGGTTAGGAACAGCCTGATGTGATCAAGTGATGATGAGGTCATGCAGTGTGATAAAATCCACTGCATTAGAAGGAAGTCCCTCAATGTATCTCTTAAAACGTTGCCCATTGACTGTAAAGATCCTTCCAGTGTCCTCTTGTGTGACCTCCACTACACCATAAGGAAAAAAATTAGATACAATATAAGGACCTAACCATCTAGAGCGCAACTTACCAGGCATTAGCTTCAGTCATGAACTGTAGATAAGGACTTTCTCTCTAACATGAAACTCCCTTTGTTGGATCATTCTATCATGAGATTCTTTTGATCTTTCCTTGTAGAGCCTTGAGTTCTCATATGAAGACAATCTAATCTCCTCAAGCTCTTGAATTTGTAGCTTTCTTTGGATTCCAGCTTGGGCCAAATCCATGTTGCATTTCTTTATAGCCCAATAAGCCCGATGCTCAACTTCCATGGGGAGATGAGACACTTTCCCAAAAACAATCCGAAATGGGGACATACCAATGGGTGTCTTTTATGCTTTCCTATAAGCCCACAATGCATCATCCAAGCGCTTGCTCCAATCCTTCCTATTTGGCTGCACAGTTTTATCCAATATTTGTTTCAACTCACGATTTGAAACCTCAGCCTGACCATTTGTTTGGGGGTGGTATGGTGTTGATGTTTTGTGTGTCACCCCATACTTTCTAAGGAGGTAAGCAAAATTCCTATTGAAAAAGTGTGTCCCTTGTTCACTGATGATGGACTTTGGTACTCCAAACCTGCAAAAAAATTGAGCCTTGAAAAAATCCACTACAACATGAGAATCATCAGTCCTAGTAGACTTTTCCTCCACCCATTTACTCACATAATCAACAGAAACCAAAATATAAAAAAAATCCAAATGAACTAGGAAAAGGACCCATAAAATCAATGCCCCATACATCAAAAATTTCACAGAATAATATGGGTTGTTGGGGCATCTCATGTCTCCTAGAAATGTTCCCAGTGTGTTAGAAACGAGAGCACGACTTACAAAACACATGGGCATCATGGAATAAGCTAGGCCAATATAATCTAGAGTCTAAAACTTTCCTAGCTGTCCGTTGGGGTCCAAAGTGTCCACCACAAGCAAGTGTATAACTGAAATGAAAAACAGACTCAAACTCATGATCGGGAACACACCTCCTAATGACTTGGTCACTACACATGCGCCAGAGGTAAGGATCGTCCCACACATAAAACCTAGACTCACTTTTTAATTTTTGGACTTGATGCTTCTTCAAATTTGCAGGGATTTCAGAGGCAACAAGGTAGTTAACTAAATCTGCATACCAAGGATGCGTACCTGAGATGGAATAAAGATGCTCATCGGGGAAAGTGTCCCAAAGTGGTACCTAGTCCAAGGTGTCATCCTCTAGTGTGTGAGTAAGCCTACTCATGTGGTCCGCCACCGAGTTTTCTGACCCTTTTTTTCCTTTATCTCGATGTCAAACTCTTAAATAAGGAGCATCCAATGGATAAGTCGTGGCTTTGCATCTAGCTTCTTCAAGAGGTACCTCAGAGCTGCATGGTCAGAAAAAACAACTACTTTAGAGCCCAATAAATATGAACGAAATTTATCTAAAGCAAATATGATAGAAAGAAACTCCTTTTATATGATTGTGTAGTTTGATTGGGCTGAATCCAGTGTCCTCGATGCATAGGCGATCACATGTGAACGTCCCTCCACCCTCTAAGATAAGATATCTCCAACCGCGAAGTTGGAGGCATCACACATAAGCTCAAAAGGAATCTCCCACCGTGGGGGCTGTATGATAGGTAGAGTGGTCAAACACTTCTTTAGATCATCAAAGGAAGTCCTGCAAGAATCATCAAACACAAAATCAGAATCCTTTTGAAGTAATCGTGACATAGGAAGAGCAATCTTACTAAAATCTTTGATGAAGCGCTGATAAAATCCTGCATGCCCTAGGAAATATCTAACATCACGCACACATGAAGGATAGGGTAAGGATGAAATAATGTCTACCTTAGATCTATCAACCTCTATCCCATGTTTTGACACTACATGCCCTAAGACAATGCCATGATCTACCATGAAATGACATTTTTCAAAGTTCAGGACCAGATTCTTCTCAATACAACGATTCAATACCTTTACCAAACTATTTATACATTCATCAAATGAGGATCCATACACTATAAAATCATCCATAAATACCTCCATGCAGGTCTCAATAAAATCAGAAAAAATACTCACCATGCATCTCTGGAAGGTACCTGGGGCGTTGCAAAGTCCAAATGGCATCCTATGGTAGGAAAATGTGCCAAAGGGACAGGTGAATGTAGTCTTCTCCTGATCCTCCTGAGCTATAGTAACCTAAAAATATCTAGAAAATCCATCCAAGAAACAATAGTGTGTTTTCCTAGCTAGTCTCTCAAGCATTTGATCAATAAATAGGAGGGGGAAATGGTCCTTGTGAGTGGACTGATTTAGTTTCCTATAATCAATACACACACGCCAACTGTTTTTCACCCTCATTGGAACCAACTCATCTTTCTCATTTTTAACAACAGTAACACCACTCTTCTTAGGCACAACCTGAATAGGAATTACCCACTAAGAATTTGAAATGGGAAAGATTATACCAGCCTCGAGCAATTTCTCAAATTCTTTTTTAACAACTTCCAGGAATGTGGGATTGAGTCTCCTTTGTGGCTGTCTCACCGGTTTAGCCCCATCCTCCAAGAGAATCCTATGCATGCAAATAGAGGTGCTAATACCTGATATTTCATCCAAGGTCCACCCAATCGCCCTAATGTTCTCCCTCAAAATATTCAAAATATTTTCTTCATGTTCAAAATGGAGATTGTTAGCAATGATAACAGGTAATATCTCACCACTCAACAAGTATGCATATTTCAGATTTGGTGGCAATGGATTGAGTTCTAATGAAGGAGGGTGTAGTATGGATGGAGACATTGAAGGAACTGAAATATGTGCACAAAGAGCATCATTATCAAAATAGACATCATCAAAATCAGCGAATAAAGCATCAAATCCATCAGCATACTCAACAGCCATGTCATAATCAGAGTGAACATGATCAAAATCAGAATATGAATACACATCAAAATCAAATCCAAGAGAGGATTGTGTATCAGAAACATGTGTGGAAGTGCTCTTAGACATCAAACTCGAACCAATACTCATAATCTCCCTAAGCATAGGACAATAAAATTCCATGGAGTTTTTATTTGGTGGTTCAAAATGGGAGATAACAAAAGCAGAATGGTCCTCTGAGGGGTACTTCATGGATTCCATGACATTAAATACCACAACTTCATCTCCAAACTCCATGGAAAGTGTACCCTCATTGACATTTATGATAGTTTTTTTCAGTTTTGAGGAAGGGCCTACCTAAGATAATGGGGGCATGAGAACTTACCTGATCATCCTCCATGTTAAGCACATAGAAGTCTGCTGGAAAGATCATGTCTCTTACCCAGACAAGTACATCCTCAAGGACTCCCGCTGGATATGCCGTAGCTCTATTCGCCAACTGTACCACTACTCTTGTCAGCTTCAACTCACCAACCTGTAAGGAAGAGAATACAGAGTGAGGCATCACATTTATGGAAGCACCTAAATCACAAATTGCATCAGAAAAGTGAAAATCCCCTATGGTGCATGGGATGGTGAATGTCCCTGGATCCTTGCACTTTGTTGGCATTGCTAGAGTTGGTGTAATGAGTGCTGACACATTCTTTCCAAGATTGATCCTCTCATTTCCCTTGAGCCCTCTTCGATTGGTGCAGAGTTCTTTTAAGAATTTGACATACCTCGGGATTTGTTTGATGGCTTCAAGTTGATGGATGTTGATCTCTACACGCTTGAATGTGTCCAAAACCTCCTTTTGCATTGCTTCTTCACCCATCTTTTTGGTTTGAACAACCCTGTTTAGAAAAGGAAGGGGTTTAGGAGGAACATCATCAATCTTTTTCTTACCTTTATCTTTCTCCTTGGATTTCTCATCAGTTAGTATGGAATGAGAATTCTCTAGAGTTGAAGTGAATCCCGGTGGAATGGTAGGTACATATGTATCATTCATTTTCTTCCCACTTCTCAATGTGATGGCACTAACATTACCCTTTGGATTTAGAGTGGTTTGAGAAGGTAGATTTCCATAATTCTTACTTACAAGTTCATGGAGGGCGGTGGCAATTTGGCTCAGTTGAGTCTTCTACTCCCTCAGCTCTGAACCTTGACTTTTCAGCTCATTCTGTTGATTAAGAAAAATTTTCTTCAAAAGTTCATCAGTGTTAGAATCTACCTTGGGTGGGGGATTCCCTTGTTTCTGGCTTGCTGATGCTTGGGCTTCAAATCTCCTTTGGGGTTGTTGGAAACCCTATTGGTAAGGCAGAGGCTACTAGAAGTTTTGTTGAAAGGGTGGAATTTGTGGTTTTCCAGAGCCATACCTCATGTCTAATTTATCCTTCCACCCTTGGTTGAATGTTGGTGCAAAGGAGTCATACTTCTTTTGGGGATGCGGTTGTTGTTGTTGCTGATATGGTCTCCCAGGGAATACTGCTGCACAATCTTCTGTTTCTTGTAGTTGGGGGAAATAGTCAGTTGGGTGTATTGTCTCAGTGCAAATGCCACAAGGCCTTGAAGGAGTGGGTTGGTATGTCTTTTGAGCCAAATCAATCTGCCTCACCATAGTGGTCAATTCTTCCAACTTAATATCAATCAAATGACTTTCAAGAGAAGAAGGACTTACCTGATGTACTCCCCTAATATGTGGTGCACCTCTATCACCAAATTGTTGGGAGTTTTGGTCCATATTGTCGATCAATGCACGTGCGACTACTGGTGTCTTTTCCACCAATGCTCCTCCAGCCACAACATCCACCATGCTCCTCTCCATGGATGTGAGTCCTTCGTAGAAGTATTGGATGAGGAGTTGCTCACTGATTTGGTGATGCGGACAGCTTGCGCACAACTTCTTGAATCGCTCCCAGTACTCATACATTGACACTCCTTGGGCTTGCTTGATCCCCGATATCTCCTTTCGAATGGATTTGGTCCTTGATTCTGGAAAAAATCTTTGAAAGAAAAGACATTTCAAATCATTCCAACATGTTACATCTTCAGGTTTCAAATAATACATCCAATCTTTTGCAGCTCCATCAAGTGATAATGGGAATGCTCTTAATTTAATTTGATCTTCAGAAACATTTCTTGGTTTTAAGGTTGAGAAAACCACATTAAATTCCTTAAGGTGTTTTTTGGGATCCTCACCAGATAAGCCATGAAACTTTGGAAGAAGGTGAATTAATCCAGATTTCAATTCAAAGTCCGATTCGAGGTTTGGGTATGCAATACAATTTGGTTGATAGTTAATATCCGGTGTAACCAATTATCAAATGGTTATATTAAGTTCATTTCCATTATTTTCAGCCATTGGTTCTTGTTTTAATTTGGACTTAGAAGTGTTTCCAATTTCAAAATTCCTAGAGTGGAGGAATTCCCCAGTTGGGTAAATGTCGACACTTCCCATAGACTGAGAATGACGGATCCGCGCCCTAAGGCTTCGTTCAATCTCAGGGTCAAGATCTAAGAGATCCTCAGGATTAGTTCATGTCATAAATCAATGAAATAGAAAAATTAAGTGAAGAAAAGTGGACCATAATAAAATGATAAGAATTTTGATTTGATAGTCCCAAAAAAAAGAAAATAGAAAACCAAAAAGATAATTGAGAAAGGGGAAAGAAGAAAGAAAGAAGAGAAGATAAAATATTAAAATAAAAGTAAAAAAAATACCTCTAATTAGTTGAATAAAATACTTACCTCCCTGGAAACAATTCCAATTTGAAAGAGCACTGTCGTGGGCGCCCTCAAATGATTAGTGTGATTTTGGGGTACTTAGGTGCAACAGAGTGGCTGACCAATGTCGTTTCTCAAAGGAGGAAGTGAATTAAAACAATTTTTCAGAGGTATTATAAAAAAAATAAAAGAGAATAGAATTGAAACAATACTTAAAATGATGGGGGTTGTTTATAGTTTATAAATCTATAAGAAGTTTGCTGGAAGAAGATTTCATTTTTTTGTTTTTAATTTTGAAATGAAGTTTGATTAAAAAGACACAACAAGAAGATGTTTTTTCAGAAAATATTTTAAAATGCGTAATTGATATAACTCTACCTCTTCATTCACTTATTAATAATTATCATTTAAATCAATATCCACTTAATTATTATCCTCTAATTTGTTAACCCTCGAACCCTACAAGAGTTAACTTAACCACAAAGATGGAATTACTTAAACCCTAGGCTAGCTTCGGAACACGCAATCACAGCACCCTAATTTGATTGTTGTTCTAAGGTTAGCTTATGGACAGTGGTTAATTAGAGCACATATCCATTCTCTAAATTAGTATGAATTGTGTTTAGGGATTATATTTGAACTCTACAAATTTATCTCGTATGGTCTTGTATTACCGATTAAGATCGCACTCTCACAATTTACACAAAATCCTGACCTCGTGTGTTTTTGTATTAATTGTTCAATTGCTTGCTTAGTTTCTTAAAATTAAAAAACACAATTCATGGATCATATTAAGTGAATTACAGTATCTCAATGATTCAAAATAATTAAATTAAGAGGGTAGAAGATAGATCTATCACTAAAAACTACTCTTCCATGGGCGGTGTGGTAATCGTGGAGACGTTTTGCATGAGCAAAGGATTGAAAGGGTAGAACCCAATATCATCTCCAATCTTGATTCCAACATAATTAAGAAGATTAATATAATGAGAAAAGGTAATAATACAGAATATTATTTGAAGAAAAATTCAAGATACAAACATGAAAGTAAAGAAATACAAAGAGGAGGTGGGAGAGAAGAGCCTTTTTGGAAGAGAGGTTTGCACAAAGCCTTACTTCTTACAAGAGTTGTGAGGGGATCCCAAGAGAAAAAATTTCGGCCAAAACTTCCCAAAGCTTTTACCAGACCTCCCAAATATTTAAAACCCCCTTTAAATAGAGTTTGTGATGGCTAAGGTTACATAACTTTTTAAGTGTGAAATGAAAAACTCGGCCAAATATTTTATTACAAATTTCACCGCCTATTTGACCTCCAAAACGCGTGAATTGGCCGGATTTCCATTAGGATTATTTGTTCCCAATCATATCCCAGAGCTTTCCTCAAAATTTGGACTCAATCCAATCCCGGATGAAGAAGATACGGCCCAAATACAGAACCCATGTTCATTCTTCCGAGTCCATACCACCATTGTCTTAATGGACCATTTACTCTATTAAAATGCACTCTTTAGCTCTAGTATCCTGAATTAAAGTTGTATAAAATTAAGTTAGGAACACTGTTACAAAATATTTAGTTCAAATAATAAATATTAAAATATTTATCTTTAAAATATTACAGTACATTTTAAAAGGGTAAAACTGGAATTTTCAACAAATTTTCAAATGAATGATCTAATCCCAAATATTTCATAAATGAATATATTTAGCACAATTTGAGGAAATTATATCATTTATTATCAATAAAATATTCAAAAAAATAGTGTTTTATCAGGTGTTCCAATTTCCGTTCCAATATCATGCAGGATCTCTGGATACCAAAGAACCCAATTCAGCCCATGAAGGCGCACCCATACCTGAGAAAAGACATTTTTCGCACAATGCATACTTCATGTAATCATCCTTTCCTGATTTATTTTTCATTGACTTAACTAGAAATACTTACATTATTCTACCATAGATATTGATTTAGTAAATGCACTACCATCCTGATCAACTAGGCCTGATATATCACTTCTTTTTGGAAGCAACAAATTCTTTCTTGATTATTCAATCAATTTCATACCACCAATGATGCACCCAATGAAAGCTATCTTACCTTGACATCACTGAAATATTTATTTCCTTTCATAAAAGTACATAATCAAATTTTATACACTAATAATAATCTCAAGTTGGTATACCATTACATTTGTTCATAGATAGGAACTACCAATGATGCATGAAATATATAGTTTTCCTATTGGTGGGCCAGTCTTCATGATCTCATCTACTAGAGATCACCAAGTGAGAACTTCATGAGAATAAATATCAGTGGTTATGATCCCTCGACACCTAATGGTCATATTTCATCTATGTCTAATCAGTATGGGGTATCAAGACCATATAAAATATATTTAAAATTAATGTCATAATATCTCATTATATTCTAGGAACTTCTATAAGATTCTGATACAACAAATAATATCAGGACATGAATATATAAATAGTGGATACAAAAATATCAACATTATTATGGAAAGAATATATCATGCATAACTACTATATACATGACATGGTAATAAAAAAGTATTGATCAAGTTGGTTATAGGGCACCCACTTTTACAACACTCCCACTTGCACTAGATCCAACTTGCTAACTATCCTTATTAGAACTCACATGATAAGATCATGCTTATAATAAGTTATGACTTTAGTTATTGGGTATTCAACATCTTCAATACATGGCTACTCTACTATTTGTGACTTCACCTCCCTGAGTAATACTTCTCAAGAGATGACATCCATGAGTATATTCCTTTCATACACTGTTAAAACTTGAAATACTAGCTAGTATCATTTATAGGATTATCATAATTTATATTATGATAAAAATTTACTTACTATATATGATTCTAATATTTGGAAAAAATCATTGTGTATTTTAAATTGCTTCTTGATCTACATGAGAAGTCACAATGTACTCAGTATTTATAGATATGGATACCACTAGCTTTAAGGAGCTTTTATTGCTCACTAACTTATCCTCAATGTGATATTAGATAACATTGATCCAAATTAAGACTAGTTTGTGACCCATTAAAACTCATGTATCTTCCTCTCCAAGTACCAGGAATATATCTTTTGTACTATCTCAAGTATAATTAGACAGTTTTGACTACTTCATGTATAGTTTTCCTAGATAATATTGATATTTTTCTATTATAAAGTTTATTTTGGAAATATCACACCTTGTACATATAATTACATATTCTATTGATCCATTAAATAATCATATGAAATTAAACTCACCACATTAATATCCTCCCATGTCTCATACATGTATTCTTGGAGATATTTATTCCATGTGGCATTGGTAACAATTCTCTCTCAAATTGTTCCAGCTTGTATTTTTCAATACTTTTTCAGTATAAGTACTTTTGACTTGGTCTAAAAAACTCATTAGATCTACCTCAGTAGATATTGTTCCCTAAAACTTAGGTTTCTACTTTAAGTCAATCTCTAGAGTGCTATGTTCATTTTGGTCTTAACCAACTATAAAACCAATGGTTTTTTTCCATATATTATAAAACATATTTTTCCTTGAAAAAATGTGATGCTCCCACTAACTTCTTGTAGTCATATATAAATAATTCATTCCAAATGAATATCTTATAAACTCATTTCTTAGTATAATCCAAATCTATAATTTAGTAATTTTTACTCCTTATTGTCATTCTATGGTTTCACCAACTCTTTTTGGTTGTGTCGTATAGACACTTTCTAATATTGGTGGTCTTGAAATCCAAAAATCAATATAATGATTATAAAAAGTAGCTATGAAAAGTAAAATTCTAATGGAGTTAGGTTTGATGACTTAGTACAACCTATCAAACCTTATTGGTACCACTCTTGTACCACCCATGTAATGTTTCTATTGAATAACACTATAGTACCAAGATTTGAAACATTCAAAATACTAAGCACCTATACTTTGATACATGAAATACATTATTGAATTTTAATTAATCTCATCAACATTATCTTGTTTCCATTTACTACTTACTAGTAGGATTTATTATTCTCAATGAATAATGTATCACCAACCACGGTGAATATAAAACCATTAATATGAGTTTAACCTTCCACGTAGTATGTGTCTCTAGAACATTCCTTTTCTACAAGCTCATGTGGAACTTGTTCCCATGAAAACCACTTGTGTATCTTAAACATTAACTAAATCCAAGTCAATATTTCTCCCACTATCTCAAATAGAGATATACACCCTTTTATATAAATATAGTACATTACTTGACTATAATATTTCTATCATAAGGGTTTATATATAACCGACAGAGAAAATTTATGTGCATATTTTTAATACAATAATAATGAATTGCGGATGTTATTAAATTATAAAAACCATGTATTTAAATGTTTTATTAAAATAATGTGAAATTTGGATTATAGAATAAAAATGAGCTAAATTGTGAAAAGTGCTTAATTCTAGATTTTTGATTGATTTTTACATTAAGGGTATTTTGGTCATTTAATGAAAAATATAATTCCAAACTGAGTGATTCGTTTTTTTAGAATCCTTATTTTATTTAATTCATTTTTGTTTTTTGGACTAGGGGCTGAATCGATCATCTAGAGGCCGTAAAAAATCAATGAAGTTGAAGATTTTTTATGGAGGACAACGTGGACCCCACCACCATAACGAACATCCATCTCAGCCTACATGCCTCCAATTGAAGTGATTTTACCTGAGATAGTACGAGTACACATAGGAACGCCTCTAAAATAAATTTTAGGAAGTTTTGAAGTCATTAATGTTTCCATTGGAGGTTATAATTTTAGGGGAAGCTTCTTGGAACCTTCGTCCAGAAAAAGAAACCTCCAATTAAAAAATCATAACTCCTACAAAATATGTCCAAATGAGATGATATTTAGAGGGTGAATGGAAAACTAATTTATGAACAAATTTAATTAAGGCTTACACACTTTATTCAGGTAATTAATGAGTCAACAATGCGAAAACCTGTGGAGGATAGAAATCTGCCTATAAAAGGAGAGGAGCTCCTACTTCTCAAAGCATTCCAATCCTTCCCAAAACCATATGAGGCACCAAGGAGAGAAGGCCAAGAGACATTTAGGAATTTTCTTTCTTTATTTTATTTTTATTTTTAATTTTAATTTCCATTGTAATGCATTAATATTTTTTATATTAAAGTGTTCCCATTTCTTCTTCCACCCCTTTTCTCTTCCAACTCTAATTCTCATTCTCTATATTCCATATTTCCATCATGATTTCTATGCACTTCGCCATGGAAAGTGACTAACTTGAGGCTAGAACCTGGGGGATGTTTTCACGGTGTTATTCATTATTGAGCTTCAATTAAAAATGTTTTTATTCTATTTGTGGTGGAGGCGGGAATATTGCATGGGTGCGACGGTTGTCCACCACGACACTATTTCCAAATCCATTCCTTTCTATTGATTAATTAATTTTCCCTCCCTTATCTTAGGAAAAATATTTATATGGTGGATTTGGGGTTTCCATAAGGGATGAAATAACATACGGTGGAGTCGGATCTTTTTGGGAGAACATTCTTAGTTGAGGTGTTATCCTAGTTGACTATTCGAGGAGGTTTGGTTTGGTGTGCCCAAGGCATGCTAAAATCACACACTCTTTAAATAAAAGGAAATTAATTCATCAACGAGGTTTCATAAAATGAATTATAAAATTGAATTTAAACAATAAATAAATAATTGACGAACCTGTGTTATACAACCCTAGGACCAAGTGCTTTCTTCCCTAATTTCATTCTGTCAGCATTTTCATCTACATTTAGATTTAAAGTTTTCATTACATAATTTTAATTTCACCATTTTCAAAAACACTTAAAACCATTGTTTTAAATAAATATTAAAAATACCAAAAATAATTAGAATAAGTGAATTAAGATTAGTGATTGAACCAACTACAAATCTCCTCAAGTGAGATGACCCTGGTCAACCTCTATACTTCACTAGGAAAATATTGAAATTTCATTTTTCCACTCCCCGCGACAGGCGTGCGTCAAAACTGGAACTGTTTCCAGGGAGACAAGTAGTTATTTCGATCACTTTTTCAAAATTCACATTTTTGTAAATATTTTAATTTTTTTTCATTAAGAAAAATATCTAAAACAAATTCCTTTTCCATGATGTATTTAAATTCAAATTTTTATAAATGGGAAGATTACTCACAGGTGAAATATCAAGAAACAGAAATTGATTATCACAATCTAAATGACCAGGTTGAAAGGATTAGTAATAATATAGATGATTTGGGGAGGAAAATGGAATGAGAATTTTACTATGTTCATGCAAGGATGAAGCAACCCAACCATGAACCAGAAAAATAAGTCGAGGTAGTGGTGGAAGAAACTTCACCACTCATCATTGAAGAACTAGAGGAGGTAAATGTCGAGGTACCTGAAGAATCATTCATCCTCACTCAACAAATTCTACCCGAGATAGATGAAAAGGAGGAAAAATCGCCTGCTGAGCCACATGTGGGAGATCAACAAGAACTTGATGAATTCTGGAATGAATATGAGGAACTTCTTGATATCCCCAAGCCTTGTAAAGAATACACCACCCAAGTGGTGGAATTTTAAGTGAAGATGGAGGAGCCTAACTACCTACCTCTATCTATTGAATATCAACTATAAGAGGCACTCTCAACTAAATAAAATATTCAATATGAACCAAATCAAGGAGATGATACAATCTTGAACTCACACACTTTTAATTTTATTGAAACTAATTTGAGTATAACTCTTAACTATTTTAAATTTTTAGAATTGGATGAATCTTATTATGCCTTGGAGGATGAAGATGAAAAAGAAGATTCACCTATTGAGGCACACCTAGAGCTCCCTGAAGACATTGAAAATATACTGGAGGAAGCCCATGAAGTTATACCAGTGGCTCTGCCTGAAGAACCAGAGACACATATTACTTCACATCTAAAGAAACCACTGATAGGAGAGGGAGATGTTTCACAAGTAGCAACGAAGAAGGAGGAAGCTCCAAACTTCATCCTACCCCCACCATGAAAGTTTTACCACATTGTGAAGGGGGAAGATTTGGTGTACTCTATCCATGGAGTCCTCCTCAACAAGAACACAAATGTGGATGCTGGGAAAATCCACATGTGGTGGTTCAAATCAAAGAAGCTTCATCCACCCTCTGATTTTGGATAACAACTAGTAATGCCCTCTGGTGGTAGTAAAAATTCTGGGCCCACTTGGGGGATCATATCAAGATTTATCTTTAAATGCTTTTTATATTTCAAATTCTTTTTTAGATTATTCCAACATATGGCCCACTCCTCCTTATCTTTTTGAGATTTAAGGACATGATACTCATTCTTAAGTGTGTAATTCTCTTTTGTAGGTTCATATATGAAAAAAAAAATCCTTAATTAGAGGAAGAGGAATGAAGATTTATTTCAAAAGGGAGTTCATTTTTATTTTTTAATATTTTAAACTCCTTACATTTTTTGGTCCAAAACATGTTTTGATATTTAAAGATAAAATTGCATGTCCACACTTGAATTATTGCTTTACTTAACTTATCTACGAGACATGAGTTTCTTAGGAACCTTGTGATTCCATGTTTTTTATTTCAATATTAATGAGATTAAATAAGTAAAATGGAAATTTTAATGTTTAAAATGAAGCATATATATTTAAATGATGACTCATGATTTAAGGGAATTAGTTAATTTATGTAAATAAAATTTCTCTACCATTTTTCATACTTTGAATTTCTGAATTTCATGTGAATTTATTTTTTATTATTAATCATGACATGATTGATTGTCCAATATAATATGTATCATTACTGAGAGGATTTCTAGACCAATTACTTCCTATTTATTCTTGAGCATATTTCTTGAGTGATCTTGGGGAATGTCACCTACCAGAACTTGCATTTAAACTTGTCAAATCTATTATTGTACAAAAGCACATTTAAAATGATTGAGGAATCTTTGAAAAAACCCTTATCCTTAAATACCACCTTTACATCAATCCTTCTTTTAGCATATAGAGACCATGAATGACCTTTTTATGGATGATCCATGTTTCAAGACATTTTTATCCATTCCTACCCTACTCTTGGTATTTTCATGATATTTTAAAGATGAAGTGTGGGGCTGAAGGGATTCATGGTGGAAGGGATGATTTACATTGTAAGAAAAAAGTTTGGGGGTGATATTGTGGTAATTGTAAATGGTTGTGGAATCATTAATTGTAATTCATTGTTTTCCCCTCTTGAATTTAAAAAAAATAAAAAAAAGAGAAAAATGGGTTATGATTTGGGAGTACCAAAAATTACTATTTTCCAAACTGAAGATCTTCTAATCGTATGTGGTTAGGTGATGGATTTGAGGTTTGATCTAATCACAACTTTCAAAAAAAGGAAAAAAATAAAAAATTAAAAAAATCAAGAGGGTGCATTAATCATTCATTATGCTTTACTTTGATCATGACCTTACTTTGAGTTTTGGGAGAAGCGGGTGTTGGTACATTGAAGGGGATAATTTCATTACACTTTTTAATATCATGCATTGTAATTAAGAGATAAAACACCTCCTTGAGCCATAATTTTTAGAACATCAAATCATACCAACCTTAAGCCATAGAGTTATTTGAACCTTTATTGAAAAGTCCTTATGATTTTATGTACCTTTTTTCTTTAAAAAGTGGAGAAAGTAGTTCTTTTACAAGCTTATGGATAAGGTGCATGTTCTCATGATATGAGCATAACTCTACTTGAATTGTATCATGAGAGATGAGAGTAAAAATTCAAAGGTGAGGTAAATCATGATGTGTAATGTTTAATAATACTGAATTGAGAAACTTGAATGAATGAAAGAAGAAGTTTCATCATTTTTTAAAGGGGAAAAGTAAAATATATGAATTAATTTTTTATTTAAAAATTGGGAAATTAAATTTATATTTTATGTAGATTTTTGAAAATTTGATTTGACATTGTAATTTTTTTGATTTTATTAGTTTGGAATTTGAATATTGGTAATATTGGTGTCCTCTTAATTCTATGTTGAGATTTTATGCTTGAGGGAAAGCATGGTTTAAGTGTGGGGGTATTTGACAGAGCAACTTTATGTGCATATTTTTAATACAATAATAATTAATTGTTGATGTTTTTAAATGATACAACCCATGTATTTAAATTTTTTATTAAAATAATGGGAAATTTTGATTATAGAATAAAAATGAGCAAAATTGTGAAAAGTGATTAATTCTGGATTTTTGACAGATTTTTATGTCAAGGGTATTTTGGTCATTTCCTGAAAAATATAATTCCAAATTAAGTGATTATTTTTTCTAGAATCCTAATTTTATTTATTTTAGTTTTGTCTTATAGACCATGGGCATAATCAATCATCTAGAGTCCATAAAAAATCAATGAAGTTGAAGCTTTTTCCGAGCGGACAACATGGACCTCACCACTGTAAAAGACATCCATCTCGGCCTACATGACTTTAATTGGAGTGATTCTACCTGGTATAGCATTAGTACACCTATTAGAGCCTCTAAAATAAATTTTAGGGAGTTTTGAAGTCATTAAGGTTTCCATTGGAGGTTTTAATTTTAATGGAAGCTTCCTGGAACCTTCGTCCACAAAAGAAACCTCCAATTAAAAAACTAATAACTCCTAAAACCTATAAAAAAATGAGATTAAACGTTTAGGGTGAATGGAAAACCTATTAATTAAGAACTTTCGTGAAGGGGTCCATGCATTATTCATCCAATTATTAGGTTAAAAATGCTAGAACCTGTGGAGGACATAAATCTGCCTATAAAAGGAGAGGATCTCCTACCTCTCAAAACATTCCAATCCTTCCCAACACTATATAAGGCACCAAGGAGAGGAGGAAAAGAGACATTTAGGAATTTTTTTTCTTTATTTTATTTTTATTTTTAGTTTTTATTTCCATTTTAATGCATTAATATTTTTTATATTAAAGTGTTCCCCTTTCTTCTTCCACCCCTTTTCTCTTCCATCTCTAATTATCATTCTCTCTCTTCCATATTTCCATCATGATCTCTTTGAAATTCTCCATGGAAAGTGACTAACTCGAGGATTGGACCCGGGGGAGGTCTTCATTGTGTTCTTCATTATCGTGCTTCAATTCAAAATGTATTTATTCTATTTGTGGTGCAGGCGGGAATATTTCATGGGTGTGGTGGTCGTCCACCGTGACACTATTTCTAAATCCATTCCTTTCCATTGATTAATTCATTTTCCCTCCCTTATATTAGGAAAACCCTTTATACGGTGGAGTTGGGGTTGCTATAAGGTATGAAATGACATACGGTGGAGCCGAGTCTTTTTGGGATATCATTCTCGGTTGAGGTGTTATCCTAGTTGACTATTGGAGGGGGTGTGGTTTGGTGTGCTGGAGGAATGATAAAATCAAACACTCTTTAAATAAAAGGAAAGTAATTCATCAATGAGGTTTCATAAAATGAATTATCAAATTTAATTTAAAAAATAAATAAATAAGGAACGAACCCGTGTTATTCAGCCCCAGGACCAAGTGATTTCTTCCCTAATTTCATTATCTTAGAATTTGAATCTACATTTAGATTTAAAATTTTCATTAAATTATTTTAATTTCACTATTTTTCAAAACCCTTAAAACCATCATTTTCAATAAATATTAAAAATACCAAAAATAATTAGAATAATTGAATTAAGATTAGTGATTTAACAAACTACAAAGCTCCTCAAGTGAGACGACCCTGGTCAGCCTCTATGCTGCACTAGGAAAATATAGCAATTTTCTGTTTCCATGACCTACGATAGGAATGCATCAATAACATCCTATATGAAATTTAGGATACTAACAAAGATTCACGTTTTGTTTTTTTGATTCAAGTTTGTTTATATTCATAAAAAACTATTTGTATATAAACACATGTTAATTATGACATATGAATTTATATCATATTATAACTAATATGATATCAATATATCATTATAGTTAGCCTATGTTTAAGGGATAATGCCACTATTTTAGAATCATGTCATGAAAAATAATGGATGTATCTATAATGCATATGAACCTCAACATTGATTCTCCTTTTACTTACATCACGACTGTGATGTGTATAAGGAAATGTATGTTTAGGAATTAATCCAAGATATATTTTAATGACCAATTTTGGCATGTAAGACTCACCATCGATCCTAATTATCAACATCAGGACTCTGATGTGCATAATGAAATGTGTGTTTATGAATTAATTCATGCCACATTTTAATGATCTATAAATGGTTGGTTGAGATATTCTTCAGCACACAAGCCCAAAGAAACTCATATATTCAAACCATGCATATTCACTAATTCATTATTACATTCCTTAAAATACTTAAAGGAATCTTATAAAGTATATGAATTTACCTCTAGCTTATCCTTAGAATAGTTCACGCTCTTTAGATGAACTAATTTCAAAAGCTTTATGTCATACCTTTATTTCTAAAGGCTTATTTGTCAAAATATAAACAAGTAAATGTGTTGATAATGCCTAGTGTTTTTAACTTCAAAGTGTATAAAAACCATACTGGTTATATCCTTGACAACTACTTAGTTTTTATAGATAAATAATTTTCTTTCCACAACTGGGTATAACTGAGTTTGACATTTTATATTCATCATGTATTTCCAAGGATTCGATCATTACTGAACTATTATTTGAGCATTATACACCACAGAAAAATTCATTCCAAAATGGAATAATGACTCCTTGTTTCCAATAGAAAAATGAGATATTTTTTTGGTAATACTTAATAAAAGTTCAACTAGAACCATTATTGGAAATTATAATTTGTGTACTTCTCACCACTGACTTAGGGATCACCCTTTCTTAGTCGCTTGTAGATTACACCTTACTTCTTGTAAAGTTTCTATACTTACTTGGTTACTATATTTAAATAAATATATGTGATATACATATTTTATTTAATACCCAATAAGTAAAATAGAAACATAGTATATAATTTATGAAAATACCTAAAGAAGAGACTACTAGATTCTTCAATTCAGTTCATTTCATTTAACCTTTCATATAATTATCTCATGACATGCGAAGAAAATAACCTCCCGCATGAATGTATACCTCAATTATTTGAAGGATTTTGTGAATATTCTTTTGGAATCAAACTTTATATTGGACTTTTATCCTTGTATTTCAACTTGTTCACCATAAGAACTAAATATTGATCTTTCTTTAAGTTCTTATCAACTAGGCAAACCTTATTGAAAATGCAATGAAGCATTTTCTCCAGTTACTATTCATTTTTTAATCTTAAATGAAAACATATTAAGTAGGTGATAAAGATATAAAAATGGGATGTATTGGAAGATCTTAATCCATATTTAAATTTACACATGTTTAGTATAATAGTAATCTCATTCATTACTCACTTCACTATCTCCTCATAGACTTCTTAGAGATAAGAAAACATGTGATTCCATCCATGTCTTGATGATGTATCCACAACTCATTGGAAATTAATGATAATATTATGATGTATACATCAAATGTGATATAAATAAGTATCCTTTAAGTATTTTTCTTACCCTTACTTCTTGAGGTGTCTTAATAGGTAGTGGGGAATCTTGCACTTAGAATTTTTATTCATTTCATAGTACTTTTCACAAGCACCTATACTATACTTGGAAATTCATGTCAGTTAGGACAAGTTCTTTATCCAATAATAATCATGGTGTATATGTGGTATCACTTACCATTGTTCTATAAAATTAAACACTAGGATATTAATAATTTTATCTTGATTATCAATTAAACATTACTGATTAATTAAATCATTAAATATTTCCCACTATTTTATTAAACCCTATTAGTCCTCAATAGTAGATTTGGAATACTATTCCGCCTCTAAGGTGGTGTGTTTCGGGCGTTGAGAAAATGGCCCAATGAGAATCATCACCCATCTCTTTTTTCCAGAGATGGTTTATTGTCAAATTCACTATTTATTTAATTTTAACCCATTCTGCATCATTATCCTTTAAAGGAAGGTTGGATTATGTTTGATACACCAGGTTGAATACCCTGAGAGGGGGGGGGGGGTGAATCAGGGTATGACCGATTAAAACTTTCTCCCGTTCGTATATCATTTTGTTGTTAGAAAAAACTTAATTCTATATTCCTTTCGTAGAAATATATGAATAGATATGAAATCATGCACATGACACAATGATTTTTACTTAGTTTACCCTCACTGGGCTACGTACAAGGAGAATAAAAAGACAATGTGCCGATGTACCAAATTTACTAAGGATCACTACCAATAATGATTATAATGTTCAGGATAGATCTTCTATACTAGGCTCATTACCTTTACAAAGTTTAGGGTTTTCTCACTGCATCCTCAAGGGAAACTCCCTATTCCTCTTTCTATAGCTCACTACTAGTGTAAAGGGTCACCATATTTCTCTTCCTTTTCCCATTTCTCTTTGAAAGGAATCCACTCACAGTTTATGGATGTGTAGGTCGAACACAGTTTACAGACATGTAGGTCCCTTCACTTTCATGAATTCCTACATCCTCAACTGTAGGTAGATGCTCTATTGAAATTCCTTTTTCACCCGTAAATAAATTCCACCTTTCTGAGTACTACTAGGCATCGAAAAATACTTTCACAAATTGATTTTAAACTTTTACAAGATTCCTTGTGAAAATCACGAACCAACTTCCTCTCCTGTGTACTGAGTACCTAGTTTGGTACGTGGAACACCTCCTCCGCATACTGCTACCACCACTGCGAACCTCCCTTTTTCCACAGATTGCCTTCACTAAATGCCTACGTACCACTATCTTCATTCCTCCTCTACGAACTTCCCTCTATCTGCAAATTGTTCTCTATTCATGAACAATCTTCGCTTCAGCATACCAGAGCTCCCCCTCCATGTACCGCTTGCAGAATTCTCTCTCTCGCATATCGAAAATTCCTCCTCCACATAATGAGTCTTCCTTTGTGGGTTAATAATCCCCACAAACTCCTTTGGTGGAATTTATTCTTCTCAAACCACTCTAGCTTTCACGGAATTCTTCCTCGCAAACCACCTTCAGAATTTGCCGAAATCCTAGACCAAAAATATGTTCTCTAATGATATTTGGTCTCAATAGTAATTAGTGGGATTATAGATTCTTATATAGGAAAAGATACCCCAAAATACACTAATCTAATATTTACTAAATCTTAAATGAATCCTTAAATGCATACTGATCCTTATGCCGCCACAAACCGCAAGACACCCACGAACAATTTTTCATACGTGGTCCACATACTGCCTTTTCTTCTATATGGTCAATATCCTCTATTAATGAAACATCACCCGCATACAGTATCACCTTCCGCTGTGAACTATTTTTGGTTTCATGGACCGCTTAGACGTACCATTCTTGACGCTCTGCATACCATTCTCAGAACATGGTACACGACCCATAAATTATGGTATGTGGTTCTCATCCTTTTCCAATTTTCCTCAATGTTATTCATACCATTCACTCCTATGAATAAATCCTTCCTTTTCCAACATAAAACTCCCAATTTTGAGGCCCAAAAATTTGGAAAATACTGGGAAACAATGCCACCTTAAAAACCTATCTTCGACAAACACCAACCATTATCATTCACTATCATCTAAATTTGTTAACAAACACAATCAAACCCAAAAAATTACGAGAGGAAACCTTGAGAGATTTCTTCCCCAAAAATATCCCACTTTGGGTTTTTTGACAACTCTTCTCATAACAAATCTTTTCATTTTGATATCTCGTTAAAGATCATTCCATCTTCAACCATCATTCGCATCATGCAATTAAGATAGCGATCAAATATTTACTCAACACATACTCTAAGCCCACATAAGCAATGATCAGCATGAGAAACAAGAGTATAATGAAAATTTCATCAATGAATCACTTCATTTATAATCACCAATTGTTGATACCATACTGTTACACTGATACCAATGATCTTCTTTCATCATGAACCTCAACCTTCGTGATATCTAATCATTGATCGATCACTTATAGCACCATCAGATTTAATGCTCCCCCTATATAATAGCTCATCAAAATAGATTCATATCAACTTCAACTCCCCCTATCTCGTTGCTCCACTTAATATCTTCTCCCCATGTCTTTTATCTCCCTAAATAGTCACACTTTCTCCACATTTGTCAACAAACCTGAAGGGCACTTCAAGGTTGTATACAACAAGTTAAATAACACATATCATCACATTAGGGAAAGAAACATCATACCTCGGAGAGAGGGGGTCCCACATCCATACTTTTTCAAGTGTGGGAAGTCGACTGGACTCCCAAAGCCAGTCGATTCCTTTCAAATACTTCTTTGGGTAAGTCCTTTGTCATACTTTCCGCAACTTGGTTCTCTGTAGGAATATAATCCAACTTCACAAGCCCTTTCCCCCCCTTCTCATTGATAAAATGGTATTCGATTTCAATATTCTTTGTCCTTGAGTGATGAATTATATTTTTTCTAAGATTTATAGCACATCAATTATCATAATTGATTCCGATTAGATATTTCACTTCAATTCCCATATCTTCAAGTTGCTACTTCATCCATAATAGCTGCGTGCAAGCTTGAGTAGCCGCAATGTATTCATCTTCTGCAGTTCTCAATGAAATGAATTATTGTTTCTTTATTAACAAAGAAATACACAAAATTACAAGATAAAAGGCACATTCTAATGTTGATTTTATATCATCTACTAAAATGGCTCAATCCGCATTTGTATATCCTAATAACTCTGGATGAGATTTGTCATTATACAGTAGGTCAAAATCTAATGTTCCCTTGATATACCAAAGAATTATTTTTACTACAATCATGTGGCTCTCCTTGGGATTTATTTGATACCTTGATGCTTGGAATGAAGAAAATACAATATCAGGCCTTGTTGTTGTCAAGTACAATAGACTTTGAATGATTTGCCTATATTCTATGGTATTAACTATCTTGACTTCATCATCCTGTGATAGTTTCAACTGGGTAGAAACCAGAGTCGTCATATCTTTGTAATTATCCATTCTAAACCTTCTCAAAACCTCCTTTGCATATTTAGATTAAGAAATAAATGTGCCATTTCTTCCTTGTGTCACCTGTAATCTAAGGAAAAACATCATCTCACCAATCATAGACATTTCAAACTCACTTTTAATGTATTCAGAAAACTATCTACATTGGGCTTCATATGATCCACCAAATATATTGTCATCAACATAAACCAGCACCATCATCCTTTGACTACTATCATTTTTTAAATATAAATTGTAATCAACTCTACCACACTGGAAACTAAGATTCTTTAGAAACTGATCAAGACTTAAATACCCTGCTATTGGTGCTTACTTCAATCCATATAAAGCATTATTCATCCAAAAAACTCTGTTATCATCTTCATAAATGAGAAAATAATTTGGTTGCTCGATGTAGACTTATTCTTCCAAAACTCCATTAAGAAATGTTGACTTGACATCCATCTGGAAAACTTTGAACTTTCGTCACACAGCTATGGCTAAGAATAATCTGATTGTCTTCAACCTTGCAATAGGTGAAAACATATCATCAACATCAATACGCTCTATCTGAGAGTACCCTTTGCACAACAAAAATGATTTGTTTCGAATCGCAACACCATCTTCATTCATTTTGTTACGAAAGACCCATTTTGTCCCTATGAAATTATTGTCTTCTGGCCTTGAAAAAATTTCCCACATCTGATTCTTCTCAATTTGGTCAAGATCTTCATTCATTGACCGAACCCAATTCTTATCTCCAACTGCTTCATCAAAGAATTTAGGATTAACTTGTGATAAGTATGATTCTTTATGTAGAGACTTAATCCTCCTTGTATGCACTGGTGCTGTCTGATCACCAATTATGTTTTTTCTATAAATTTAATCTCTTCTCACTAGTCTCTAAGAAGACACTAATTTGTTCTCATCATCTGAGTCTTCTTCTGAATCAACCTATGGAGATGGAGCATCTCTTAACTTTCTCATCTCTTCATCACTTTCATCTTGAGTCTGATCATGTATTTGCTGAAGATTCTATTCATTCTCAACTATAGTTACATCATGACTTTCAACTATTTTTACTAGCCTCTTATTGAAGCATTTATATACTTTTCTTTTCGTTGAGTATCCAAGAAATATTCCTTCATCCCCACAAGATTCAAATTTCTTATGTTTCTCCTTATTGAGAATGAAACATTTACTTCTAAATATTTGAAATTAATTCAATGATGGATTCTTCCCATACCATAACTCGTATGGAGTCTTCTCCTATTTTGGAAAAATTAAAGTTCTATTTGAAGTGTATACTGCTGTAATCACTACTTCTTTCCAAAATTTCTCCAAAAGGTATTTCTCAATGAGCATTATTCTATCCATATTGTTGAAAATTTGATTTCTTCTTTCAATTACTACATTATACTGTGGAGTTATTACTACTGAAACTTGATTCCTTATCCCATGTTTTTAGATATAATACTCCACTTGGCTATTTTTGAACTCTGTTCCATTATCTATTCAAATTGTCCTGATTTTATAACCAAGCATCTTTTCACATTCATGTCGATATCTTGTAATGCAACTAAACACTTAATATTTTTGGGTGATTATTGAAACCCATGCCATTCTGATATAGTCATCAATTAACAGAACATAATATCTCCTCCCATCAATAACCCTCGGGGAAATTGTCCCACATACATCAATATGCACCAACGCAAGCAGTCTTGTTGACTTTTTTCTCCTTTAGCTTATATGAATTTCGAATGATCTTCCTCTACTGACAGGCACCGCATGTATGAGTAATATCACATGATAATATAGAGAGATTTTGAACTGCAACATATTTCTCCATATTTTCCAAGGAACCTTGTCTTATGTGGATAAGAAGCTTATGCCACAACTTGTTTCCTTCATCCTTGGACAGAAAGCACATATCTTCTTCTCCACTTATGAGGTAGAGATTTTCTTTCATATTATTTCCTTGCAACAAAACATCACAATCCTTTTATTTGATGATGCATAATTTCTTGGAAAAACTTATGGCATGTCCTGAGTCACACAATTGACTAACACTAAGCAAGTTGTGACTAATCCCCTCAACAATCAAGACATCTGCTTATCTCATATATTTTCGTCCAAACTTGGCTTTTATTGAACCAATAATTTTTAATCCCTCATCATTACCAAATATTAAAATACCTTCTTTATCATACCTGATTCTGGTCACTAGATCCTTATTTCCTGTCATATGGGAAGTGAATCCACTATCAATGATCCATATCCCAGTGCAATATGATGCCTTGAATGCAATTTCTGCAACCACTGCCTGCTCTACCCTATTCTTTTTGACCCAATTATTTGAATTTATATCCGACATGGAATGATAATCTTGATCTTTCTCAGTATATGATGATCCAACTTCAACCTAAAGAGTTGCAAATTTATTTTCAATTTTCATATCTCTTGAAGATACATTTGGATGATTCTTATGAAAAAATTCAATCTACCTTAGCACATTTCTCTACATTGTTGATGTGAAATATATTTCCATATGCCTAAGTCCTTTACACCTGAAACAATTACCATCAAATGATGACCTATAATTTTGAGCTCTATATGACCACCTCTATTGGTCTTATTCCCTTTGGTACATCTTTGCTATGGAACATACATTTTGAGAATGTTTTATCTTACCACACCAATAGCATCTTATGTGAGTTATATTCTTATATGGAAATGATGCACCACTAGTTTTTCCTTGGGTTATCTAAATCTTCTGATTCTACTTCATACCTAAGTAAATATTCAATCTTGGAGTGAGTACTTGTTGTATGACTTGAACTATAACTATTTTCTGTTTTAGATCAAGACCCATACCAGCCTTATCATTCAGAATTGATTTTTTCTTCTATTCTGATGGACCACGCTTCTCAAATATCATCTTATCTGTTGCCTGTATGATCTTATTTTCTGATATCGAACCAAGAGCTAACAATTTCTTTAGATCATCATTTTTTTGTCGTAGACTGATGAATTACTCTTCTAATTTTTTGATATGTTTGATTTGATCTTTTCTAGTATTAGTCAAACTATCAATTTATATTTTCTGTTCTTCAATTTTGAGTTTTTACTCAACCACCTTTTTTGAGTTTTTTGGCATTGAAGACCCCATCTTTTCAATTTTTTCATTAATATCATAATTCTCTTCTACCTGCTACTACATAAAGAGTTTTTATTAATGAACAACTTTGTTATATTTCTTTGTTTTGTCTCTAAAAATATCTACCTCTTCAATGGAAGCTTCTAATTTATCCTGAAGATCAATTATTCCTTCAATTTCTCCTTCTTCATTGTCAATTTCCTCTCTTATTATTGAAAACTGCCACCAAAGAATCTATTTTATGATCCTTTTATTCCTCCAACTCTTCTGCCTCAGATTATTCTAAACTTTCATCCACTTTTGAAAGCAGATTATTATTTTTGAAAAACTTTCTCCTGGTACTTCTCCTCCCTTTCTCATTTTATGAATACTTATTTTGGGTAATTTCATCATTTTCTTCATTTTCATCGTCAAACTTATTAGTACACTTTTTTGAAAAATTCCCTATCTTTCCACATTGGAAGCATGCAAATGGAAGTTTACCTTTGAGCCTCCCTTTTCCATTTTACATATTGGAGGAGAGAAATGACATGAAATCATTCATATTGTCCTTCTTAGGACTATCTTCAATAGAGAGATTCTTCATGGCCTTAAATGCCACTTTCTTAGACTTTATATTTTCCACTTCATCATTTTTCATTTCATATGATACAAGGTTACTGTGTAGGTTATATAGTGTCATCTCTTTCGGGTATTTGTCTTCCAACACTGAAACTTTTGGATTGAACCACAGTGGAAGTTTCCTCAAGATACGTTTCACAATATTTATATCTTCAAAGACTTATCCAAGACCCCGCATGTCTTCCACAATAATATTTATCCTATAAAGTAATGCATCAAAAAAATCATTGGGATTCATTTTGAGATCCTCATACTTGTTCCATAGAACTTGCAGCTTCGCTTCTCAGATATTTTTGTTACCCTCATAGATGTTCAATAATTTTTCCTACATTGCATGCAATGTTTTATAGGACATAACCTTTGTATAAATTTAATTTGATAGAGATCCTCATAAATCATTGATCCCTTTAGCATCAGAATCCAATTATCTTCTTTCAACTTCTGATAAAGCACCACTATTAATATCAGCTAATATTCCATGCATAGCTGTTGTGAAGACATCCATACCTACCAATCGAAAGTAGTGCTGCATTCGATTCTTCCATAGTTGAAAATTATTTCCATCAAAGATCAAAAATACTTTATGATTGACCATATCTATTTCTTCTTGTTGAGGGAAAACCATTGATTTTCAAACTTTCCCTCTGATACCAATTGTTAGATCCACTAGGTTGAATACCCTGAGAGGGGGGGGGGGGGTGAATCAGGGTATGACAGATTAAAAATTTCTCCTGTTCGGATCTCATTTCGTTGTTAGAAAAAACTCAATTATATCTTCCCCCTGTAGAAATATATAAACATATATGAAATCATGCATAGGACATAATTATTTTTACTTGGTTCACCCTCATTGGGCTATGCTCAAGGAGCATACAACGATAATTTGCTGATGTACCAAATTCACTAAGGATCACTAACAATAATGAGTACAATGTTCTGGATGGATATTCTATGCCTAGGATCATCGCCTTTATAATTAGGGTCTAATCACTACATCCCCAATCATCACTCCCTATGCCTCTTTCTCTGGCTCACTACCGGTGGAAAGGGTCACCATCTTCCTCTTCCTTCACCCACTGCTCTTGGAAAGGAATCCACTCAGTTTATGGATGTGTAGGTCAAGAATAGTTTATGGACATGTAGGTCCCTTCACTTGCATGAATTATTGAATCCTCAATTGTAGTTATATGCTCTGTTGAAGTTTTTTTAACTGTAGATGAATTCCACCTTCCTGAGCACTTCTAGGCACTGGAAAATACTTTCGCAAACTGATTTGAAGCTTTCGCAAGCTTCCTTGTGAAAATCGCAAACCACCTTCCTCTCCCACATACTGAGTACCAGGTTTGGTATGAGAAGCACCTTCTCTATATACTATTTCTTCCACTACGAACCGCCCTTCATCTACAGACTACCTTCGCTAACTGCCCATGTACCACTGCCTTCGTTCCACCTCTGTGAACTGCCTTCTGTTCACGAACTATTCTCTGTTCATAGATAGTCTTCACTTCCTCTTACTGGAGCTCCCCCTGCATGTACCACTTTTGGAATTCTCTCTCTTGTGTATCATATATTCCTCCTCCATGTACCGAGTATTCCTTTGCGGGTTAAGAATCTCCACAAACTCCTTGGGAACAATTTCTTCTGTGTGAACCACTTCAACTTTCACAGAATTCTTCCTCACAAACCACCTTCGGACTTTGCTGAAATCCCGAACCAAAAATATATTCTATAATGATATTTGGTATTAATAGTAATTAGTGATATTAAAGATTCTTATATAGGAAAATATACCCAAAAAATACACTAATCTATAATTTACCAACTCTTCAATCCAGCCTTCACCGCATAATGATCCTTCTGCCGCTACGAACTGCAAGCCACATGTGGACCATTTTTCATACGCGGTCCACCTACTGACTTTTCTCCGACATGGTAAATCTTTTCCGCTAATGAAATGCCATTCACGTACTGCATCACCTTCCACCGTGAACCATTTTTGGTTTCACAGACCGCTCCAGCGTACTGTTCTCGATGCTCCACATACCGTTCCCAGAACATGGTACACAGTTCTCATCATTTTCTAATTTTCTTCAAAGTTATTCATACCATTCACTCCTATTAATAAATAATTCTTTTTCCAACATCAACCTCCCGATTTTGAAGCCCAAAAATTTGGAAAACACTGGGAAATAACACCACCTTAAAAACCTGTTTTCGGAAAACACCAACCATTCTCATTCATGATCATATAACTTTGTCAACAAACACAATAAAACCCAAAACATTCTAAGAGGACACATTGGGTTATTTTTTCCCAATAAATTAACCCCTCAGGGGCTGGGCAATTCACCTCTTTCGTATTGCGAAGGGGATGCCACAACCAGATGGTCCCAGTGGGTGATTGCATGGGGTTAAGTACTTCTGAAATCAGTCCTACCTAGATATAACTTCCTTGAATGGCCTCCAATGGGTTTATTCGTGGAGCTAGAAACACCCAACGACCCTGGTATCCATGATTCATGGACCTTATTTATAAAGGCAGGCACTTGTGGGTTGATGATTCAACCAATGACACTTAAGGACTCCATTGATTGAGAGGATGAGAATTCATGCTCACTACAACCTTTTGGGAGAGGATTATTGCCTATTTTTGGGCTCTCTTATAGATTTAAGTCATGTTCATATGTTTGTGAATCCTTGGTTCATTCTTGAAGAGTGTTTCCATATGATACCCCTAGTTTGGAGGATCGTTATAGGTATACGTATACTTAATTCTACATATGTACTGCTGACTTGAGCCATACAATAAGGCGCTCTAGAGTTTATCGTCATCTAGGGAGGATAGAAGGTGATTTGATGTTGGGACCAGACCCATAAGATGTGTTTCCTACATATCCTCAATAGAGAAATCATAACCCATGTAGTTCAAAATTGTGTGGGGATTACACATGGAAGCTGCCCATTTGCGAAGACATGATTGGATGAAACCTTTTGGATGGGCACCCTTTTGAGCTCGGTCCTTCAAGTAGAAATCCTATGTATTTTGGTTTGATCAGGAATCATAGTTCTCATAGTTCATAATGTGTGAATGTTTTAATCACCAAAAATTTATAAGCCCACGTGAGTCATGCTCGGTGTGAGAAATAATAGGATGTGAAAGATTCAACAAAGCACACGATTCCTCTCCTACTGGTGAGAGATGGAAAGACTATGGTGGATGAGGCTGGTGCGACGGTAGGAGAGGGAATTGAGTAACAAACCCTTTAATGTGATATGACATTAAAGGTTTCACAACTCAACCTTAGAAGATTAGGTACTTACCTTAGTGGGAGTGCCCCAAAACATGTTATGGGAAGGGGAGGAGTGTCTTTCTCATCAAAAGGTGATGCAAACATAACCCCTTTAACTGATAACCCTTACTCATTGAATGGAAAAATAGGCGATCACCCTTAATCCCTAGAATGTGGAGGTTAACATTGGAATCCCAAGGATGGACTCTAGATTACCATGGGAATGTCGACCCATGAACATTCCCGAATCTTGAACTGTTGTGGGGAGATCCTTAATGAATCTGCTTATCATGGGTATGCAGACTCAAAGGGGCATACTGATGCACCCAATGGTCTAATCATATGGGTTTGGTGGATTTGGAGGAGTCTTTGGCCTAATGTTGGGGGACTGGTTTGCAGAGGGATTATGGAGGACTGGATGGTAATGGAGGGGTAAGATTGGAATCAGAAAAAATAATACCCAAAAACACCCCATTCCGCATACTGATTTCTTATGTGGGATGGGGGAGGCTCCGTATACCATAGTGGTATGCAGACAAAGGGGTCATCCACGTACCAATGCGGTACGCGGGCATGGGTATGGATCACCACGCACCACAGTGGTACGCGGTCCTAAATATGGTATGTCACGCCGCTTTGGGTTCCACCCGCGTACTGATATAGTACGCGGTGCCAAGTTAAATCCGCATAATGATATACTATGTGGAACACCATATTGAAGGAGGGTATGGGGGACTGTCATTCGTGGGCAGTTCATCCGTGAGGAATATGTGGTTCGCAGTTTCACCATTTAGGTTCGTGGTTCTATTATCATTATTAAGTTCTTCTGTTTTATGGTTCGCAACCGGCTATACCTACGGAGAGTGTGGTTTGAAATTCAGGTTTTTCCAATGATTCAAGACTGAAGCTGGAATCTTATTCAAGTTATTTCTTTCTACCTATGGTTCCCTTCAATCTTTTTTCATCTATCCGTTCTCAATTCCATCTATGCTCCTTTTATAGAGCATCGGGGCAATCATATCTATGGGAATGCAGAACCATTTGCGGAGGCCTATGAAGAGATATATTGACCCATGGAAGACTCATTCAACCAGGATTTGTGGAGGCTATAATTCATGATCATGGTTCATGGAACCCTGCCAGTTTGATTCATTCATGAATTGTTAAGTTTGCGAGACAATACGCGGATTCCCTTCGTGTGTACGATTCCTTCTGTGATGTGGTTCATGGCCCACTGGGTTTTCTAGCCATTGTTCCGCAGGCCAACACCTCATGGATAGTTCCATGTACTGGTGGTTAGCGATCCAGGTGGTTTGTGAACCCTTCCCAATGATGGTGCGTGGGCCACTAAAAATCCTTTGAAAACTTGAATTCCTTCAAGTTTCTTCTAAATTTTGTAACTCAATTTGAGTTCATTCACCTTGATAGACTTGTAGGAGTACTTTATTTCTTCTGAAAAGTATTTTTGGGAGTATTTTCTTCCCTTGGAGGAATTTTTATGACCCTACAAATGCCCCCATTGGAATGGGGTCCATTCGGAATGAAAATGGGACTATTCCAATGTATAACCAGTCCTGAACTGAAATGGTTTGCAGTAGAACAAATAGGTCTGGTAGGAGGATACCACACCTTTATATAGGGGTCCATGTCTTTTTTCTTTTTCCATTTCTCATGGAGAAAAGTGCTCTCGACTTCCCCGACTTTCTCTGCATTTGCGTACCACACTTCTTGTGAAAATTCATTTTGCGAACTGCTTCGTACGTGACGCGAACTGAAATTTTTTCTATTTCTTTGTCCGCATGCTAAATTTTGGATTTCATGAACAAAATTGTAGAATTTTAAAATAAAAATATGTATTCTATGTAGGAGAATGCTACACTTCTCGTGTGTCCACATATCGAGCTTGGAAGACGAACCAAACTTTAAGAATTAATAATCTTAACTTAAACTTTTACTCCATGATCATTGAAAATGAAATTAATGAGGCCTAGGTTCATGGTATCCACCTTCTGTGAACCTTTATATTTTCCGGCCAACGATCCGCGGGCTGGCGCCTCACTGTTAATTCCCATACCATGGCTGTACTCGATGAAACATTTCCACATATCGTAGCCGTATATGGCGGTTGCTTCTACAAATTATGCAGTACGCGAGATATTCCTACCATGTACCATTTCTAGGAACAGTATGTGGAGCCTTATGAAAATGTATTTTTTTAGTCCTTTAACCATTCCTTTTGTATCCTTTATCCAACAACTTTCATTGGACTAACTTTTTATCGGCTTTTGGATCCTTCCGTGTAGATTACAATGGCTGTTTCACAGGCTGTGATAAAATCAAATAAGACAACGGTGACCATGGTGGGGAATAGTAATGATCATCTTCGAGCCTACATTATTCCTCATGACAGCTTCTTAAAGGATTTATTGATTCCAGAGCTCCTAGATTACCCGTTATCTGTACAGTTTTCCCTTTACGGCTTTGGTCTCCTTGATGACATTACTATTCCATTGGCTAACCCTGATACCCCTTTCATCCTCTTAGAAACACCGCAAGGACATGATTGATCCAAAATTTCCCCAACATGAGAAGTCATAGCCGGTCTGATTCCAGAGAACATCTTCATACTAGGAGCCTCGACATGGACTTAGGGAAACTGCGGGTGTCGCAATGATGTCCCGAGACTAGGTGCCTGAGAGTACCCATCTATTATTAACATCTACCAAGAAAATAATAATGGAAAGTGGAGAAAAAAGTGGGATTTGTGATCCATAGGATGTTTCTCTAACAAGTGGGCCTAGGCATTCTGGGTACATCAGACCTGTTTGGAGTCCCCTGGCCAGTTGAAGGTGGTGGGTTATATTAGGCAGCCTGGGTTTATCATTTCATAGACTTCTCCCTGGGAAAATTCCTTCCTGAGCTGCTAATTCGTTGGTGTTCAAGTACCAACACCTTCCATTTATCGCATGGGGAGGTGGAAATTAGCTTATGGGATATCTACCAGTTTGGAGGACTCCCCATCCTTGGAGATATGTATGACAAGTTTCTACTAATAGCTTCTACTTAGAATGAAACTAATCACATGTACCCTTTGAAAATAAGTTTAATGGCTATGGCAATGGGATTACTTGATAATCCCCTCTAGGCTCGCTCTCTTATCCCATTCAAGACATTGATAGGATTATTCTTGCAGGCAAAAAGACCTAAGCTGAGGACTCTCCATAGTCAAACTCATCCATCCTGTCATTCCCGCCATACTCCAGGGTCATATTGTGCCACCCTTGAAGTGGGACGATATACCACATGGGGATATGAGCTTTAACCAGAAATATCACCTACACTTAGATTAACCATTTTCTTTGCTATGTTTTTGAGTGTATGGATTTTACCATCCCACAATGTATATACTGGGGTTCAAGCCTATACTTTGATGATAACATACACACCGGGAGAGGGTTAGCCCATTAATTTGTCCCTTCCCACCCTCACCTGGATTTATGAATTGTTGGGACAGATACAAGAAGGTAGGCCCCCACATCATCTCAGCAGACTGTTTCAATTACTGTATGGGTGGATGGAAGACCACTTCCTCTATTATGAATATTGGCATACTGCAAAGGTTCCTCATTCTAACTTTCAACTGCCCTTCTCAACATTTTCATTATTCGTCCTAGGACTCTAAGTGTAATTGATTCAATTGGGATTCTAAATGACACTTATCTCTTCTCGTTTTCACCACATCATACCCCTCATGGGTCATTAAGAGGTGACAGGGGAATTTCTTTAGAGGAATTCTCATACCTCATCATGATTCGGGACGAGATACTCACTGCTCATATAGATCGAGTAGTCATTTGTGAGCTATACCTACCTTACTGGTTTTCTAGGTAATTTGGGTGCCTTCAATAAGCTGCACTTCTTACCGCTACTCAGTTAAGGGGAGAGTCTCATCCTGTAATTCTTCTCCAATTATAGCTTATGATAATGCATGGAGGTGACTCTATGGAAGTTATCACCCCTAACACAATGGGATCCACCTTTCTTTTGCGGGAGTATTCCCAACTGTGGACGACCTATTACCCTGATGGGGTGCTGAGAGAACCAGTTCAGCGGGTGTAGAAACCTTTAACCATTACCTACCTTGACCTTACCCCAATGATAATGCCACACATTACTTCTACTATGAAGAGCATGACAATTATGCCTTCCACTCCTATCCCTACAGTAGCCAAGAAAGATTTTACACATATTCCTAACCTTATGGTAAGAAGTTGCTCAGTTCACCGACATAAGCATCTGATAGGGGATTCATTGGGACAACCTATCTCAGTGAGGAGTGATTCATACTATTCCCCTCTTGTGGGTACTACCCATGAAATTAATGAGGCTGGCCCCATCAAAGTATCACCAGACATTTCGGAAGTCGTGACTAGTCCTCCGCAACCATCTTTAGCAGTTGAACCATCTGAGGGAAAGGAGAGCCCCCCATCTTGGGTGACCTATATTAAGTCCCTTCACACTCCTATTATGACACTTCCTACTTATATACACATTGTGGTGGGGGAGGATCAAGGTACTGGTTCTGCGGGGAGGCACCAGGCAGGGCGAAAGCAGGAATGGCACCAGTTATGTGGTCTTACCATGGAGACACCTATGGCCAATTTTTCTGATGAGACTGACAATTTTTGGTGATTATTCACCAAGTTGGGTTTCTGCACCTTCGATTATCGACACTTACACCTCCTCATCTACCAAATAGTCATAGCCTAAGAAGACCTTTCTTCCTATGAGGACAAGCTTGCCAAGATCAACTCTTCCCATCATTAGGTGAAGAACTTCCGAGATGTTTCAGAGGAACTCGATCACTTAATGACTAAGGAGGTGAAGGATCGTGATTTGGTGGACACCCGAAAGGAAGAGTTGTTGGAGTGCGAGGCCCACACAACAAGGTTGAGGGATCAACTGGCCTCTTCACGTGCCAACTAAGAATCTATCTTGAAGAAAGGGCAGGACCATAAAATCGTTATGGAACAGGTGTGTCCAACGGTCAAGGATAAAGTAGAGGAGAGAGCTTATTTGGAGCAGAATCTTGATGGCCTGTGGCAATCACTTGCTATATTTCTAGAAAGGATGACCCGAGACTTATTGTATCTCCATCCCACATCATGATATGTACTATTCACTAATTTTATCTTGATACTTTGGAGAGACTCCAAAATGGGGATGTTCCTCAATTTTTTTTTCTAAACTCAATGAAACTGATTTGACTTCAAATACTTCTATGTCTTTTCCTGTCATATCAATTGATCAAAAAATGTCATTTTGATCATGTATTAATTTTAAACCGAGGTTCAAAACCAATAAATTAAAATAATCAAATCTTGATCTAATTTTTTCTGGAGCCACGGGACTCAACGAGCATAGTTCAAGTATTACTGAGGTTTTATGGAAAAACCTCACAAAATTTCATTTATTTTTTCATTATTACCTTAATTTTTTCTTATGTCTTCTTGACACGGGCTTAGAGGGAATAAATTTAATTTTTCTTAGGTCTACCTTTGTGGGGTTTTGACCTAAAAATATTTAGGTCTCTTTTGATGGATCAACACATTTTTTTAAACCATACATAGCATAGGTTTAACAAACTGATACTTGAATTTTATCCTGAGGTTCCCTTTGTGGACTTTCACTCTGGAAAGTATAGTGTCTTTTTTTTCATAGGCAGTTCATAGTCCTGCCAATAAAACTTATTACTGATTTTTTAGGTCGAACATCTTTAACCAAACTTAATGGGGAAGGGGACCCAATTTAACATTCTTCAACTGAGAATGTTATAATATCTTTTATACATGAATTATGGATTTTCCTGACCCTTAATTTGTGAATTCTAGACTTTCATGAGGCTTGGAATCCATTTTAGGCATAAGAAGGTAGTACAGAACTCTCCTGGGGGAAAATTTGCCTTTGATTGATGATAATTTTGTAGGAGACATATGTAGAGCCACCGGGGCATGATGTGCATAGTCAAAAAAAGGTTTCCACAGGACACTGGCCTTCCATATCTAATGGATAGGTAGGGTTTTCAACACTTTGAATTTATTTTGATGTTGGGAGCCACAATGGGTGGATGGATTGAGTAGTGGTGTCTGAAAATATTAGGGACATTCATATCGGATTTGAGTGGGAAACTATTATCACACGATTATTACTTGCGTGAGGGAGAGCTGGTGAATGGTCAGTTCAGTAAGAAATATTTTTTATGTCAGGGGAATTTAGAAAGAGGAAGGTATGTAAGCCTTTATCTAGGGGTTTTCCAAATCTGAGGGTGTGACGGGACATGAATTTCATTTGAGAATACGAAAATCGAAAAGGAATCTCCTAAGAATGAATTTTACTTTGATTGAAATCCATTTTGTAGGCGGTATATGCAGAACCTCTGGGGCATGATGTGCATAGTCAAACAAAGGTGTCCACATGACACTGGACTTCCATCTCTAATGGCTATGAAGGATTATGGAGATTGGAAACTTTTTGAATATGGTATGTAACCTTTGATAAGGGGTGCACCAGAACATGAAAAGGGGGGCATTTTAACTGTGCTTCTTTGAGGAAACTCGGAAATGAGTGGGGGGAATTATTCTTTTTTATGCGGATAAACTTCACTCATATAGAAGGGGTATCTTTAGAAACCTAAAAAGGGATCAGAGATGAATCGGGAACACATGTTATGATATATTCAGGATGTGTATAGGGAGGAAAATGTAAACCATGAATTTGAGGGACCTTGAATTAGGAGAGATGTTATGAGGCTTGGAATACATTGGGCATACTAAGATAGAAGAGGAATCTCCTGGGGAAAATTTTTCCTTTGATTGATGGCCATTTTTGTGGGTGGAATATGTAGAGCCACCAGGGAATGATGTGCATAGCCAAACAAAGGTGTCTGCAGGACACTGGCCTTCTATCTCAGATGGCCATAGAGGGTTATAGGGATTCAAGATCGCTCAGAGAATGGAGTTAGATGTATGGTAGGAGTGTATCCGAACATATTGGAAACATTTGGGCAACGATTTACTCATGGAATTAGGTATACCTTATGCTGATCTGACTCATACATAGGGTGAGGCATTCATCCCATCTTTGGGATACCCTGTCATTTATCATCACATGGCCAGGTCATGGGGTTCTTAATAGAAAAGGGAAACATGACATGACTTTTAGGGTCATGCTACGAGGACCAACTTCCTGAAATATCTTACCATAATGTCATGGTGGATCTCTCACTATGATCCCTAATCTCACATGATCTATGATCTATGTGAGAAACAAGAGATTACGAGGGTTTCAGATCACCACCTAAGAATGAAAAAATCAGCATCATAGAGAACATTAGGCTTAAACCATTGCTATGCAGTTTAACTTCATAAAGAAAGGACTATTTTGGCCTTATATTTTAATGTCGTGCAGTGAGGCATGATGTTATGAAATTTAACATCATATAACAAGGACAATTTTGGCCTTGAAATTTAATGTCGTGCGGTGAGGATATGATGCTGTGAAATTTAATATCATATGGAAAGGATAATTTTGGCCTTGCAGTTTAATATTGTGCAGTGAGGACATGATGATATGTAGTTTAACTTCATACAACAAGGATGATTTTGGCCTTGCAGTTTAATGTTTTGTGGTGAGAACATAATGCTCTGCAGTTTAGAGTCATGTAGTGAGGATGATTTTGGCCTTGCAGTTTAATGTAGTGTGGTGATGACATGATACTACGTAGTTTAGAGTCATGTAGTGATGACGATTATACTATCATAAAGATCTTTAATAGATTTGATTTAATCTCAATCAAGATGTTCTGACGTTCCTTAGGTGTGAGTAATGGAAGAATGTGTAAACCATAGTCTCTAAGGGAAACTTGGATTAGGAGGGATGGCATGAGGCTTGAAAGCCTATTAGGCATACCAAGGTGGGAAAGGAATCTCCTGTGAAAAAATTTGCCTTTGATTGAAGACCATTTTTGTGGGCAACATATGCAGATCCACCAAGGCATGATGTGCATAGTCAAACAAAGGTGTCTGCATGACACTGTCCTTTCATCTCAGATGGCCATGGAGATTATGGGGATCCAACTTTTCCCGAAATATAGATTTTTACAAATGAGAAAGATGTTTCTAGGAACGTAAAGAATACCCAGACCGTGACTAACCATGAACTACTAGAGATTCCACATAGGTGTGAATCATATGTATAGGGGGAAGCAGGATATTTTGACTTCTTATGAGTGGGGGGCGATGTGAGGGATCTTGTAAAACTTAGAATTGATCCACACATAACTCTTGAAGAATTCCTCAGTTTATTGTCATGAGGTTAGGACGTTTCATGGAATCCCCGTACAAGTTTGACCTATGCATTGGGAAAGGAGATTTTTTATGGTGGATGGGATGGGATGTTAAATCTGAGCATCACTACATATCCCGCAAGGGCAGGAATCAAGCCTTACATAGTTATGAACATTCCCTGTACTGATCTAGCTTAGTCCATGTGTTAGGAAATGTGAGGGATTTTTTTTTCAATGACGGCTGGGCCGAGATGCCAAATTCGGACGTCACTACGTATCCTAAAAGGGTAGGAATAAACCCATATGTAGTTCTAAACATTCCCCATATCAATATAACTCATAAATGGGGGTAGGAACATTCTTGTTTCATTCTCTATGGGTGTTAGGTCTACTATACCTCTCTATACCTTGTTTGCATAAAGAAATCCTTACCATTGATCCTAAGATCATGTGATTTATACTCGATGTGAGAAACAATAAGTGACAAGGGTTTCTCACACTAGTTTGGGAAAATAGAGGATATGATAGTGACATTTTTTTTGTGGGGGGCTGGGCCAAGATTGAAAATCGAGGCATCACTACGTATCCTACGAGGGCAGGAATCATGTCATACATAGTTCTATGAGAGATCATGCAGTTTATTATCATGTGACTAGGATGATTTGTTCCATGTAGTTTAATGTCTTAAAGCGAGGACATGATTCATAGTTTAATGCCATATTTCAGGTATGATTTCCTTACAGTTTAACGTAATGTGGAAAGAACTATGACTTATAGTTTAAGGTATTAGAGTTTGGACCATGATGCGGTGATACCACAACTCATAGTTTAGGGTATTAGAGTTTGGACCATGAGGATAATACCATACATTTTAATGTCATGTTGTCCAGGACAACAAATCATAGTTTAGGTTCATAGAGTTTGGACCATGATGTGGTGATACCACAACTCATAGTTTATACTCTTAGAGTTTGGACCATGATGTGGTGATTCCATAACTCATATTTTAGGGTATTAGAGTTTGGACCATGATGTGGTGATACCACAACTCATAGTTTAGGCTCTTGGAGTTTCGACCATGATGTGGTGATACCACAACTCATAGTTTAGGTTCTTAGAGTTTGAATCATGGTTGAGTGTTTATATTACACAAAGTACTTCTTCAAAAAATTTACATTTGTGGGAGCCGTGATGAGCTGTACATCCATTTATATCAGGGAATATGCTCATTAGAATAGACCCTATGTATGTCATATGGTCCTTACCACTTTGGTTCAAGATTTAGGGGATTCTTCCCGAGTATCATCTAGGTTCTAAGGACTAACACCATTTCTCCTTTGAAGAAAGATTGAAGGTGAACCTTTTTGTTAAAGACTCGTACGGTCCAATTTTTGTAGATTTTAAAATGGTCTAAAGTGTGCAACATATTTTTATCAAGCTTCTCCAACTCATCAAACCATATCTTGGATTACTCGTCCATGGACAATTGATCTCAAATGGACACATGAAGTGATGGAACTTGGATTTCGATAGGCAAAACCACCTCTGCCCCATATACTAGTGAGTACGGGGTCGCCTGGGTGGCAGTGTGGGTCGTGGTCCGGTAAGCCCACAATGCATGAAGGAGATTGTATGGCCACAATTCCTTATCCTTATTAACCATCTTTTGGAGTATGTTAGACAAAGTTTTTTTTTGAAAGCCTCTATCTCCCCATTGGCCATCGCGTGGTAGCGGGATGCACGGTTGTCTTTGATTCCATACTCCTAGTATAACTTTTCCAACTCAACAGAGAATAAATTGATGATTTTGTCCATCAGTGTTGTATGAGGGACACCAATTGTGGTAATGATGTTGGACTTCATAAAGCTAATGATGTTTTTCACCCCAGCTTATTTAAGGGGTATGGCTTCAACCCATTTGGAAAATAAGTGGGTCTATGTGAGTATGAACTTGAATTTTTTGGATGTGGTGGGAGGATATGGTCCCATAATATCCATCCCCCAAGCGGCGAATGACCAGGAGTACTTATCTTTATGAAGTAACTCTGGGGGTTGGTGTATAAAATTGGCATGAACTTGGCAGGAATGACACTTTTTGGTGAATATGGAACAATCATGTATCATAGTGGGCCAGTAGTACCCAAGCCTTCGAATTTGGTGGGAGAGCTTGGTTTCTGATTGGTGAACTCCATAATCTCTAGTGTGCACTTCCTTCATGATAGTAATAGTCTCTTCTCCATCAATTCAATTGAGAAGGGCTCTATTGAGGCCTCATTTGTAGAGAACCTTTTCTTGGTTTACCCCATTGTATAAGAAAAAGCTGACTGCCCGTCTTTGGATATGTTCCCTTCCAGTCCTATCTGGTGGGATTTCCCCCTTCTAAAGGAAATTTTCAATGGGTGTCATCCAGCTGGTGGTGTGACCATAAGGCTTATAAACAGGGCTAATTTCATCTATTTCCTCTGTATTGCTTTGGATAAATGGAAAGAACATTCAGAGGTGGGAAATACTAATGATCATTTCATCCTAGTCTGGATCATCCAAAACTATGACTGCATTTTCCAAAGCGTTGACTTGAGAATTTTGTGACTGGGGGACATAGGTCAACATTGGTTCTGACGGGAATTCTACCATCAGTTCTTGAACATGGTTCATCAAATGGGGAAACACTTCTTTCTTAATGGCATAGTCACCATTGACCCATTTGATGACTAGCTCTGAATCACCCTTTATCTTTATGTGTTTGGATTGTATATGAAGTGACAGTTCTAGGCCCTCAATAGGGGCATGATATTCTTCTTCATTATTTGTACACCCTTCTGAAAGCGGGAAAGAGTAAGGAAGAATGTAATTTTTGGGGGATACAAGTATAATTCCCATTATAAGGACCTGACCTTAAACATTACATAATATTTAATTAAATGAATAATTCACATTGAGTATCTTTTTAGGTTTAGAGTTTTAGAGAATTAGGTCATAACTATTACATTACATGTCCTAAATCACAAGGTAGACACTTCTACTCTATTTTCATTTTTTTCATAAAATAAAAATTGTTGAAAAAGATTCATGTCTAGTCCCATGTTTTAGACAACATGACTTTTCCTTGATCCCATCATTAACCCTATTCATCTTTAAGTCTTGTGAAAAACATTTCAAAACTTAGGATAAGAAAAAAACATCAATAAGGGTTATAAAACAAAGAAAGAAAACATCAGTTCATCATTAAATAAATAACATAATCTCTTTAACATACCTCATGAAATCATAATATTTATTAATAACACATAGAAATCATAAATCATAAAGGTAACTTGTGGCATCCATATCATACTTACATTGTAGCTATCACAAATACGTAGGGAGTTACATTTGGAATAACCATAACAGTATATTCCCTAAATCTCTTAAGAGAAACATTCATGTTTACCTCTGTCAGGTTACCCAATACATTAGAGAGCTATCCTAGGCTCACGTTCCCTAGGTTTATCACAGAACCACCCGTATACGTAAACAATGCCCAAGAACCATAACATATTCATATCACATAAAATAAAAACAAAGTAAAGATAAAATTTCCACATTTCAATCACAATATATCATTTAAATATATTTAAATTACAAATCCATCATCAAAACCATTTTCAATACCAAAATACGTAAAAGAGTATATGGTATTTATATTCCTTTTAAAAACATTACGACTTCTTAAGGAAGCCAAAGATCAAATAATACTCGCAGTGGCGGAAAGGTCATTGTCACTGCTCACGTAAAAAAACATTCTTTTTTTATAATTTAGTAAAATGCCTTGTAGAAAAATATTCCTTTTGAATGAAATGAAAAATCAAAGGTGTTTATATAGCGTATAAAAGAAATTTGTGTATTAAAACAAAATATGCCTCAATTAAAGGAGATGGAGAAGAAGTCCCTTACAAAGATAATTTTGTAAATAAAATAGATTGATTACGTGTATTCAATATAAGTACACATAAAGAAATTATAAATACATGATAAAATATAAAAATTAATTACTCACATAATCAAAAAACGACATAAACAAGAAAGAGAAGATCAACCCAAAGAACGAAAATTGGGTTAAGAAGTTCCCTTACCTCATGTCTGACTTGACCCGTTCATTCTTTAATCTCCTGAATAATAAAATAAAGTTAATTTATACTTTCTTAAGATCATTTTTAAAGTTTATTATTCTTTTTATATCACTTATTACCATGTTATAAACATTATGTAATCATTTAAGTTAATAACGGTCGTTTTGTCAATATTTGGTACTTGAGTCAAAAATGAACTTCTTATATTTACAAGTTGTTCATGTGGTCAAAATTAAATTATCTCTAGAATGATATTCATGATTTAGATATTATATATATCATATATATCCAGTATATACATTAATTTATAATAGTACATAACATTTAGAGGTAAGAAATGAAATGCACTGTTCATGGAGATGGTAAGTCGTACGTACGCATGAACGCTACTTCCATTTCTATTTCATATTTTAATGGAATTAAAACATAATGATACATAGGTATATTATAATTACAGTATAATATCATATATAATATCATTAACTTCATCCTTTATACATCTCACATATGGCATTAATGAGTCATATCACTTTGAGGGGGCGGTAGTCCGCACTTACTCAAATGAAATTATCATGTTTACCCATAATGGAAACTATAAATGTATGATATAAATGTAAAATATAGAAGAATAAAGAAAACATAGAAATAATATATATTATATATAAATATAGTTCCATTCTAATGGACACCATGAGAGGTGGTAGGAGATAATTGAACAATCATCATTTTGTGAGGCGTTAGTTTGCCATCCACAGAAACAATATGTTCTTTACCCATTAGATGAAGGTATGTGTAAGTGTATTTATAATACTTATAATAAAAACATCCTAGTATACTTAGGATACTAGTGTTGTTATAAAATAAATTAATAAAAGGAGTTTAGGGGTTGGAGAAGTAAAATAAAAGAAAATAATTTAAGATAAACGGTTACCTTTAATTCGGGTAACTCCCTTTGGTTTGAACCAAAAGGACTTCTTGAAGTGCCTTATTCCTAAAATAAGGCTTATAATAAGAGGATAAGGATATTTAAATATTATTTGGGCAGGTTTTGGATGAGACAAGGGTCTTTAGAGGTGTGAGTAATGAGTTTGAGGTGAGAAATTTTTATAAGGGGGAGGAGGGGCTCTTTAGGAAAGTGAGAAAGTATTATTTTATTATATAATAATTTTCGGTTTCTAAAGGTCCAAAACTTATTAAAGTCAAAGATAAGATGACTCATGGTAGAAATAAAATAATCCAATAAGAATTGGATAGGTTTTGGATATTATTTTAATCTTTATAATCTTATTTATTTAAATCATTTATTAATGAGGTAAACACTGCATCATTATTGTGTCATAAATAATTTAATTTATTTGATGTCTAAAAATTATAAAAAAATAACATGATGTAGGAAATATTTTTATATTTCCAAATAATATTTATAGTTGAAAAGATAACTTATATAACCCTATGTAAAAATTAATTTACTAAAGAATATTTGTTTATGTTATTTTTGTCTCTACTTTAAGTTAATTAAAATAAAGTGTCATTATCACTCCCAAGTGGCCCCATGGGGTCCCAAAATCGACCTAAGGATGATAATGGTTGGAAGTTTATCAAAAAATAGTATTAGGAAACATTTTAGTGTAATTTTATATTATTATAGTAATATTTATTTACCCTTATTTACCAGATTTACCCTTTAACCATGCTAAATAAAATATTTACTGAAGTAAATATTCATAATGTCTAAAAATAAAAATTACCTATTTACACAATCTATTAATCTTGATTCCAAATATGGAATCCATTTTTCCAAATTCAAAATATAGAAGTGGAATAAATTAATTCCTTCTATTAAAACAAGAAGCGTGTTTTTAATAAATAACTATCAAAATATTGACACTTGTTTATGTCCAATTTCAATGTGAAATTACTTACAATGACCAAAATTGGATTAAATGGTAAAAATATATTCTAATTAAAATTTAAAACCAATCAAAAAGATAATCTAAACATATTAATAAATTAGATTAATAGGCAGTTTTGAATTAAAATACAGTATTTTCACTATTCATTAAAAAATGAACTTTATCAGAAAAATACCAAAATTTCATCCAAAGTAAATTTTGATGTACCAATTATAAAGAAGAATTTTATTTTGTAAAATAGAACATATAAAAGTGACCAAAACTAGATTTAAAGAGGGTTCTCCATTAAAAGGTGGTAAATCAACCTTCTAAAGTAAATTATGCTTAAAATTAGATTCATTCACATTTTAAGCCTCTAAATTTTATTGGATAAATGTAAAAACATTTAAAAAACATGTATAATCATATTGTAGTTAATTCTATTCATTCTTGCTAATACAACAGCTAGGCATTAACTACCATTTAAAATAATAATATTATATTATTATTGTGCAATGTAAGATTTCAAAGAAACCCATTGTTGTATATCGGGTACACCATCGAACATAGAAACCCCTTTAAGGTAAAATTAATATTTAATTCACAAAATATTAATTAAAAAGAAAATGTATTATTTCTTTATTTACCTGGGATGTTACACACATCCTCACTTTGTTGAGCTTGGAATCCTCCATCCTTTTACCTTTTAGGGCTTTGGGAAGCACCATCAAAGTGCATTTCCCATGTCTCGGGGTCCTCTTGGATGAAGAACACTTCTTCATATAGAAGTTCGGTATCTAACGATGTTGTTTCTTATGAGGGGTGATCTTCTGGGAAGTCTGCTAGTGCCTAGCCTTTAATGGCTTTTTGGGGTACATACCATATGTCAAACTGTTTTAGGATGACCACCCTTCCTGATAGGTATCAATTTAACATGGGAATATTTAGGATATATTTGAGCAGGTTGTAGCGGGATACTAGATGAAACTCATGGTACTTCAGGTAATTCCTGAGTTTCTGAACCACAAATATTAGGGCTAAGTAGTTCTTTTCAATTTTTGAATACAGAGCTTTAGAATCAATCATTGTTCAGCTGAGGTAATAGAGGTTGTTCTCACTGCTGGAATCATTTTTCTGTGTGAGGAAGGCACCTAATGACTATTGCAGGGCGGTTACATACAAAATGAGTGGTATCCCCTCAAATGGAGGCATCGACACTAGTGGTCTTAGGAGATATCTTTTGAGATTGTCAAAAGCTTATTGGAAATCATTATCCCACTCATACATAACTCCTTTCTTCATCAGCCTGGTGAAAGGAAAACATTTACCTTACAAGTTGTCTATGAAGTGACTAATGTAGGAGAGGTGCCAGTATAGAACTCTCAACTCAGTGAGGTTGCGAGGTGGGGACATGACAAGGATGGATTTTGTCTTCTTAGGGCTGAATTCTATGCCACAATGGTGTACAATGAAGTTAAGGAATTTTCCAGAGGTAACAGCAAATGCGCACTTTAGGGGATTCATCTTTAAACTATGTCATCACAGTTTGTTGAAGAAAATTTCAAGATCGGCCAGGTGGTTTGAGAACTATCATGATTTAACTACTATATCTTCAACATAACACTTGATGAATTTTCCCAATAAGGGCTTGAAGATAGGGTGCATGGCACACTGATATGTGGCGCTGACATTTTTTAGATTAAAGAGAATCACCTTCTAACAGAATACTACTTTAGGGACCCTAAAAGTGGTATCTTCTTCATCTCCTCCGGCCATCTAGATTTGGTTGTATCCATAATATTCGTCCATGAAAGAGAGAGACTTATATCTGAAAGTTGCATTGATCAACAATTCTGTGATTAGGACCGGGAAATCGTCTTTTGGGAAATGTCAATTAAGGTACCTAAAGTCAATAAAAATTATAATCTGTCTATTATTATTTTGAGATGGACTATGTTCATCAGCCAGATCATATACTGAACTTCCCGCATAAATTTGGCTTTGATCAACTTTTCAACTTCAGCCTCTATTTTGGAAGTATGCATTGGGTGGGTTCTTCTGGCTGCCTGCTTATATCCCCAGTGATGTTTTGGTAATCCCAGATGATGAGTGGTGACCTCATGATTCAGGCCTGACATTTCTATGTAATTCTAGGCAAACACATCTCATTTATTCTTTAAGAAGGAGGTGTATGACTCCTACTCCTCGACAGGCATAGACTCACTGATCAGAGTGGGTCGCGGGTCTTCTTCGGTGCCCAGGTTTATCTTCTTAAGTGCCTCGATTGTGGTGGAGACACCTTATTTGAATATATAATGAACATATTTGAGGTCTTATTCTTCTTCATCATCATATTATTCACCTTCATTTTCTTCTGATGAAGATAGGATTCTCGAGACAATCTTTCCAATGTTGGGAGAGAAATTGTCTTTTTATTTAGTGAGTAAGGTGAGGGAAGTTTTGGGTTCTGTGGATGGTTCAGGAGCATCTCTGTTAGATATTTTCCTAAAATCATGGGAGTCAGCCTCCTCTTCCATGTCTTTGGACTTGGTGGCCGTAACAGAGACCATGCAGACAATTGAGTATGCATCCAGACTTTTACTTATGCATTCAACTTGGTTGATGGGTAATACACACTCTTCCCCAAGTTTCTGGAGGGGATCGGTGGGATCCATTTCCAATCTATTTGGGGTAGTAATCCAATCAATGTTCCAGTCTATAGATGTTTTTTCTTCCGATTCATATAACCTTGTGTCGATATAATGTGACTCAGAGGACTCAAACGGGGATTTATTGATGTGTGATGTACCGCTTTTTCCCATTATTGCAATATTTGACGCACTGATGGTATGATGATGAAATTATAGCATGATGATGCATCCAAGACCTCTATAACATGATGTTGAAGGCCGTACATTGTCAGACTACTAGGAACTCAAAATCTGACATGAGGTCTCCAAGATGATTTTTAAGCTTGATTCATCCCAGCGGCTTCTACTCACTTTTTTCATATCCCAGTAGAGTTGTGGTGCAGGGTGTTAAGATGTCTTCATCATAGCCCAATCGATGAAGCGTTCACAGTGGGAGGAGGGTGACTCCAGAGATGTTGTCAATGAAAATCCTCCTGAAATCAATTCCGTTTATCTTACCAGACACATATAAGGGTTTGATGTGCCCTTGCATGATGGCATCTTCATCCCTGTCCATGAAGAAGTTGACAACATGACATTCTTTGGGATTTCTCTCTATTCGATAGACTTCAAATGCTGCTAATTCAGCCACAAAATCCTGGGGAATTAGTAAGGCTTTGATGAGTGACTCCCTAAGATCTTTAGATAGGCTTAACACATTTAGGATTGAAAGTTCTGATGGTACTAAAACAAATGATTTAGAATATCATATTTTTGTTCTGAAGGTCGGAGCTTCCCAGCTTGGGGTTTCTCTTTCAGAGACACTTCAGGGGCTTGGGCTTGGGACGTAGATGGTTTGACCTCTATGACAGGAGCTGATGGAACTGCAGTCCTTTTTGGGTTTGGCCGAACTAGTCCATCTGTATGCCCTGGGAGATTTTATATTTTTTCTTCCCCTGATGAATATTTCAAGATAAATGGGCTTGGATTTATTTTGACAGGGGTGGAGGAGCATTCTTGTTCTTGTTGTGCCTATCAAAGGGTCCTTCTGCGAGTTTCTGCGATGTTAACAGTTTTACTTATGGCGTGGTTAGAAATTTGACTCCTACCATGATTGTGCTTTCTAGGAAAACTCTAGCCTTTGTGGCCTCTTCCTCGAGCTCTCTGGTTGGGCGTGGTGAATTTGGGTTCGTGGATATAGTATCCATCTGAGAAGGGTTCCATCAAATGAATGACATTAATGAAGCCAAAGACCAGTTCTTGATATGACAATGATTCTATCCAAATGTATTCTTCTGATGGTACTGTTTGGCGGAGTGATTCCTGTTGAACCATTTGGGGGGGGGGGGGTGGTCGTTGTACCATTTGGCGGGGCAGTGATCGTTGTACGAAGTCTGTTGGCATGAAGTCTGAAAGTGTCAACACTAACTTCGACTTTGGTGTCATCCCATCTTCTTTCTCCCGCTTTCTACCTTTTGGCCTTTAGAGGACTGCAGGTTTGAGGAGGACAATTGTGTTGTATCAGGAAATTTTGGGGTCACCGTTGGTTGTTTCAACTATGCAAGGAGGATTCAATGGGCTCATTTGATTATCTTTTGGGTCATCCAATTATCAAACTTTTTCTCCTTCTTACTGGAGACTATTTTCCACTCCTCTTCATCTATTGGGTCTAAGGTGGAAACATACGCTACTTGTGCTGGTGGTGGGACCAACTTGACTTTCCTAGAATCCACCATATTTTGTAGGAGATCCTTGAAAACAAAGAATTCATAGATTGTGTGTCCCAGTATCTGGTGATAAGGAAAATAATTTGTATGGTCTTTGAGACCCACTTCATCAGATCTCTTTGGCTCCGGTGGCCGGAGAAAGTTGTAATTCAAGGCGACTTTGAAATAGTCAAAGACCTGGTCATCTCAGAACGAGTAGACTTTATTTTTTCATTCTTTGAATTGATTTCTTTTAGCACCCTACCACCCATATTTCCAAGGTGAGGGTGGATGTTGGAAATTTAGGGGGTCCCGCATGGTTTGGTGGGGTCCTCACAACTGGATCTGGTGCTGGGGTTGGCTTAAGCGTGATAGAATCCATTTCAGCTTTTCCTACTCTTTTTTGGGGGATAATGGGGCCACTCGGGACTTGATATTAGTCCATTTCAAGGAGTACTCTATTCTTTGGGAAATGGCAGAGAAGTCTTAGAACCCACTTGTGAACTTCAATGGGGTGATTGGCATTCACAATTTATCCTGAATATTTTCAATACACATGGAAAGCATTTCATCTTGGAGAAACAACCAGTTAAAGGAATAAGTCCGACCTTTCCATCTGGAAATGAAGTCTGAGAATCTTTTGTTCTCTCAATGCTTGCAGTTCATGAGGTCACTGACCATTTTATTAGGCAGTGTTGAACTGAACTGGAAGAGAAACTATCGCCGAAGATCCTCCCATCCTATGATTGAATTGGATGGAAGACTAGTATACCATATAAAAGCTGAGCCCTACAGTGTTCGTACGAAGCACATGAGTTTTACTAATTCTTGCTGCTCCAAAGTTCCCATCATGGGGTCACAATAAGAGGTGAATTACATTAGATGATGTTTCAGGTCCCCCAACCATTCAATACTTGGAATATGGGGTTTCCGAAGTCTGGCGATGGTAGAACATTGCTCAAAAAATCGGGTATGGTTTGTGCTCTGGTTGTTTCAGAGCGCACCGCCCCTCCATGGCTTTTAGTCGAGTCGTTATTTTCTCGACAGTGTTCATGATCCCTTGATGCACATCCTATCAAGCTTGAGCTTGGGATGGTGCGATAGTGGCCAAAACTGGACATGCTAGTGCTGCTAGAATTTGGGGTTGATACCCATCTGGAGGTATCATTTGTGGGTTTACCTGAATATATTCTAACTGCCTTCCCTATGGGGGGAAGTCTTGATGTCATTCTGGGGTCGGGTTTAAGTAGTCTGATGGTCCCGGTGCTAGATTGAATGGGCCTCTGAGTTTGGATTCATTCACCGAGATGAGTGCTTGTGGAAAGGGTACCTCTTTTGGGAGCACCTACTGGCGTTTTTCAAGGGAAAAACATCCGTTGAGGTAGCTCCCTTGATGTAGCTCAACATTAATTCGCCTGAGCTCTTTTATTTATTCCTCCTACTTGGAAAAACTTTCCTCTAGAGTGAGGGATACATTCTTAGGGGGAGGAGGAGGTGGGTCATAGATGACCTTGGATTTATTCTTCTCCTTGTTGGGGTTTCACGTGGGAGGTAATGACATATTAATTGAGGGGGAACCTAAATTTAGGACTGCTCTCTGGTTCCAGGTATTCACACCATCATGCTCGGTGTGGGATACATCTGGGAGGGAACCATATTCCCTTGATTCTTCTCCCTCTGTGCCATTTCCTGTGTGATACATGGGGTTGACGTTTACTATGTTCACTAATACATACCACATTGGGGGTGGTGTACCCAGTGCTGGATGGTAGGAAGGCTTTTTTACGTCCTTTATTGGACTTCCTCCTTCCATTATGCGGTACTCTTTGGGTTTATTGATGATGATTGACCTGACGGGAGCCCTGGTCCGACATCATAGTGAACCTTTGTCTCAGAGGGTGTGATCCATGAGAAGGGGTGGAATTAGTGAATCATTTATCCATCATTCTTCCTAGATGGGAGAAGACAGAAGTCCACTATGTGGTGAATTGAGGTAAAAATTACCCCAAACCTATGGGATGGGGTTGTTTTTGTTCTTCCATTGATGTGTTATGGCCTGTATTTGTTGATCTTATGGGGAAACTTTGATTTAAAAATGACTCTAGCCCTGTGGGTTCGGGTTGTTCCCACATCACGGCGGTAGCCACCTCTATTTCCAGATTTTCAATTTTACGTACTCCCATGCGAGTGTGAGATGAGTATGGAATTGGTCCTGCATGGAGTCTATGATCTTTTGAAGACATGAGAAATGTTTTCTGGTTGGATTCCCTTAGGTAGTAAGCCTGCGGAATGTTCTTGGTTTCCTGACTCAGAATATTTTCAATGGATCGATCTCTTCTGTCCTAGAGCTTTTGAGACTTACTCCAGGACAATTTTTGTTGAGTATCCCATATTTCCTGAGTAAGAGTTTCATTTGATTGCTTCCTTTGGGTGATGACTTTGCAGGATGTCATTTTCAATGCGGTTTGCTGGACAGGATGTGGGGTGAAGTGTAAAGCTCCATGTTCTCCCTATCCTCGAATGTGAACTTGAGTCATGGCATCGCCAATGTAGTGAAACAACTTATGCAGTGCATAAAGGAAATCTAGTTCAAGGTTTTTATTTTTCCTTTCTGATTGTAGATTTCATGCAGATATGAGGGCTTCCAAGTCAATAAGATGGAGAAACTCCCATGAAGTGTTGACATGTTTCGCATACCCTTCATAGGGAAGGAAATTTTCATTCAGCTAGCAAAGAGTCATCCATATATTGAGGCGAATGTCATTCATACATTCCCTAGATAACTTTCCTGGTATGTCGAAGTGAGAAGTGTCCATAGGATAATACATCACTTGTATATTATCCTTAGCTAGTTGTCTTATCACAAGCAACATATCCTACTGTTGTTCTTTTAGAGGCTCCTCTACTTGATAGGCCCAACTTGACTGCTTCTTAATAATTTTGTTCTAAGCAACTGGGCTGGTGGGAGCCTTATTGATTTGCAGACAGCACGGGGGGTAGCTCATAAGATGATCATGGCCCCGAGCCATTCTATGGTTGATAAAGAATAACACTTGTTATAGACGGAGTTCCTAATGTGTCTGAATCTATCTTTCCAAGCACCTCAGCATAGGAGGGGTTTATCACATTTGTTCTGGAAAGGGGAGGACCTTCTTGCCAGTATGAATTTTGATTATGGGGAGGACCTTCAAAATTGGTGATAGAATTGCAAGGTCTACTATTTCAACTTGATGCCTGACCACAAGAAATGTATTTACAGCGTATACCCTATGGAGGAACTTCAGGGCGGGCTACAACAAGGGGAGGACCTTCTTTCTGCTTGATGTCACTAAGGGGAGGACCTTCTCAATGACTATTATGATGGATAAGACTATTATTATGGCTTGATACCTGGCTGTAGGGAGAATTTCTATAGTTCACATCCTAGGTAGGGCATTCAATATGTACTGCAATGAGAGGAGGACCTTCTTGTTTATTGAAGTTACTATAGGGAGGTCCTTCATAGAAACTGCCATTGCAGGGAGGGCCTTCACAGTGACTGTCATCATAGATAAGACTACCATCATGACTTGATGTCCAACTATAGGGAGAAGCATACTACTGCGTATACCCTAGGGAGGACCATCAAAGAAGATGAACACAAGGGGAGTACCTTCTTGCTGTCTAATCTTCAGGTCTAGGGGAGGGATACCCTAAAACTCATAAGGAGATAGGCTCTCATGATTGATCATTCATGGCCCACAAAGTGAGCCCCTGTGGGTGCTCTAGGAAGGACCTTCAGAGCTGTTGGTAGCGACATTGTGGGGAGGGCCTTTACAACTCTTACTTCCACTTCCATAATTTGTTAATGGAATGACAGGGTCTTGAGCCTTCATTGATATATGTTTGAGATTATTAAGAACCCTAGATTCTAGAATAGAAAATTCATGTATGTGCTCTTCATTTTACATTTACCTTTGGAACGTTTCATTTTTGAGCACTCTCTTGTGGGTAACCGAGGCCATCTACTATTGGTAACAACCATCATATATAGGTCCCTATCTTGCTGGGTCTCATGATGTTGTTGGGATATGCTGATGGACATCCTATATTTTGAAAGGGATATATGTCTTCCCTGAGGTGGCCACCACATTAGACCGACATCCCCAAGTTGTAATAGGTATTTGTTTATGATTTGGTTGTCCGTGTATCATGGGATATTGCCATTGACCCTCCAGGACTAGAGCATGGATGCATGACTACTTCAGAGCGACTAACTCATTTTGCGAGTGAGTCATTCCTTTTGAGGAAACTGGGTTGTGGGTTCGATTTATCTCCTTTGACACCGATGCAATAATGTCTTGGCATGTTTGGATGATAAGGTCTGGGATTGACGTCTAATTATCCATTATTTCTAGGATGTGCTGAGATACATCTTTGGCTGGAACGGGTATGAAGGCCCATTCTAATATTGGAGCAGGAGTTGGTGCCTGCTCCAGTCCTCCATGATTTACCAATAGACACTAGTAGTTCTCCTATTCCGGTATAGAGGAATGAGTCTTCCACCAATTATATTATCTGATTGCTACCGTATTTTATTAGTGCGATTTATATTCACGAGCGGGGATTTTCACCTTCTCACTTTCCACTGTATTTATCTCACGTTCTTTGTATGCATCCATAAGAATTTGACCCTACTTGTATTTTCTTGTCGCCCTATTTGGTTGGTGGGAATGATATGCATTAAAAGGTTTTTGTTCCTGTGCATAGATAGTGTCCGCCCTATTTGGATGGTGGGCTTGTTGTTCATTAGTAGATATCTGCATATGCCTGTAGTTTTCCGTTCTCTCTGTATGGTGGAACCGGTGAGCACTAGCAGGAATGTACATGTGATCGTATTTCTCTAACCTATTTCTATGGTGGGATAGAGTGGAGGGGGAAGAGTAATATGTCTTCCCATTGAACGTCGTCACGTTAGTATGCCAAAGTTCCTCCTCAAGAACCAGAGTGATAGTGTGTTCCTGATTATATATTCATCGCCCTTGGCAGGAATCCTGAGGGGCCTGGGTATCCTAGACTTTAGCAGGTCCCCACGACATAAGGTCTTCTTCAGCAGGAGGAGGTCTGATCGTCTGGTGTCGACAACGACGTTCTCTGGCAGGGGCTCTTGAGTAGGACCCCTGCGTAGTTGAGATGAAGTTGTCAGCATCAAATTCATTTTCCTCCCTAATATAAGGGAGGTACTCATTGTCACGTTCTGGGGATAGGCTCCTAAAACAGTTTGAGATGACCACCGGGGCCACCTTGCGCTGGAGTGCCGACCACGGTTGAGGAGGCGACATGTGAACCTTTGCAGACTGGAGGGCTTGTCTCGTGGAATCCATCGTGAGGAGAGTACCATTTCGGTGGTACTCTCTGTTCCACGTGTTGGATACCCAGCGTTGAAGATGCTGTGTAGGTGAGGGGGTCCTGCTCTTTGTTGGGGCCCCGGATGCCTGCGGGATTGCTGATGTGTGTGTCTTCATCGGTCTCTAGGATGTCATTTGGATCAAAGGCTGCTCTGTGGGAACCTGCAACATACATATATGACATACAGACCACAAAACCTCGTCAAAGTATCATTATCTTTTTTTAACATATACATATCAGACGATTCATCTTGGCCCCCTTCACCTCTTTTTTTGTTGTTGTGGGGTGAAGGGGCTTGAGTGGGGTAAGACTGCCACCTTGGTTAAGGATTCATGTCGGGTTCACCATTTTTGTTCCGCCTCCAAGGTGGCACATTTCGCGCGTACAAGGGTGAAAAAAATGGTCTGACGTGAAATATCCTTTTGTGTCTGTTATCATTGGGGTAGAACCACCACTTTGGTTAAGGATTCACATCGGGTTCATCATTTTTGTTCCGCCTCCGAGGTGGCGAATTTCAGGTGTTAAGGAAATGGTTTGATGAGAATCATCACCCGTCTCTTTTTTCTAGAGATAGTTTCTTATCAAATTCACTATTTCTTTAATTTCAACCCATTCTACATCATTATAATTTAATTTAAGGTTAGATTAACTCTATAGGGGATGGGTAATTCACCCATTTTGTATTTCGAAGAAGATTCCACATCCATATGGTCCCAGCAGGCGATTGCATGGGGTTAAGTACTTGTGCAATCGGTCCTACCCGGATATAACTTCCTCAGATAGTCTCTAACGAGTTTATTCATGGATCCAAAAACACCCAAAATCCTTGTTATCCATGATTCACTGACCTTATTTCAAAAGGAATGTGCTCATGGGTTGATGATTCATCCAACAACACTTAAGGACTCCATTGGTTGAGAGGATGGGAAGTCAGGCTCACCGCACCCTTTTAGGGGAGGATTATTTCTTATTCTGAGACTCTCTTATAGATTTAAGTCATGTTCCTATGTTCGTGAATCCTTGGTTCCTTCCCAAAGAGTGTGTCCACGGGCTACCCCTAGTTTATAGGATCTTCATAGGCATACATATACTTAATTCCCTAGAATTACTACTGACTTGAGCCATACAATAAGACGCTCTGGAGTTTGTTGTCATCTAGGGAGGACTAAAGGTGATTTGAAATTGGGATCAGACCCATAATATGGGTTTCCTACACATCCTCGAGGGAGGAATCATAATCCACATAGTTCAGAATTTTGTGGGGCTTATGCATGGAAGCTTCCCATTTGCTAAGACATGATTGGGTGAACCCTTTTGGATGGGAACCCTTTTGATCTCGGGCCTTCGACTATGCATCCTACATATCATGGTTTGATTAGGAATCAGAGTTCTCATAGTTCAGAATGTGTGGATGTTATAATCTTCACAAATCTATAAAATCACATGAGTCATGCTCAGTGTGAGAAAAAATATGATGTGAAAGATTCAACAAATCACATGCTTCCTCTCCTGCTAGTGGGAGATGGAGAGCCTATGACGGATGAGGTCGGGGCGATGGTGGGTGAGGGTGCATAGCAATGAACCCTTTAATGTGATATGACATTAAAGGTCAAATGACTCAGCCTCAGGAGATTGGGGACTTAACTTAGTGAGAGTTCCCTAGAACATGTTCTGGGAAGGGGAGGAGTGTCATCCTTGTCAAAAGGGGACACAAACATAATCCCTTTGATTGATCATCATTCCTCATTGAATGGAAAAAGAAGTGATCACCCTTAATCCCTAGAATGGGGAGGTTCAAAATGTAATCCTAAGGTTGGACTCTAGGTTACCATGGGAATGTAGATCCACGAACATTCCCGAAGCCCGAACCATTGTGGGTAGAGCCTTCATGACTTTGCTTACCTTGGGTATGTAAACTCAAAGGGGCATGCTAATGCACCCACTGGTATGATCATACGAGTCTGGTAGCTTTGGAGGAGGCTTTGGACTGATCCTGGGGGACAGGTTCATGGAGGGATTATAGAGAACTAGAAGGTAATAGAGGGTAAAGATTGGAACTAGAGTAAATAACACACGAAAACACCCCATTTTGTGTATTGATTTCTTGTGCGAGATGGGGGAGGCTCCGCATACCATAGTGGTATGAGGGAAGAGGGTTCATCTGCATACCAATGAGGTACGCAGGCATGGGTATGGACCACCACGCACCACAGTGGTACACAATCTTAAATATGGTCCGTCACGCCGATTTGGGTTCCACTCACATACTGGCATAGTATGCGATGCCAGGTTAAATCCGTATAGTGATATACTATACGGAACACCATATTGAAGGAGGGTTCGGAGGACTATCTTTTACAGGAAGTCCATCCGCAAGGAATATGTGGTTCGCGGTTTCACCATTTAGGTTTTCAGTTCACTTATTATTATTAAGTTCTCCCATTTTATGTTTCGTAGCCGGATGTACCTGCAGAGAGTGTGGTTCACAATTTGGGCCTCATGATGATTCATGAATGAAGCCAGAATATTCTTTGAGATCTTTCTTCCAACCTATAGTTCCCTTCAATCTTTTTTTGTCCGTACATTCTAAATTCCTTCTATGATCCTTTTATAGAGAATCATGGAAATCGTATCTATGGACATGCAACACCATTTGTGGAGGCCCATGAAGAGATATCTTGACCCGTGAAAGACTCGTTCAGCCGGGGTTTATGGAGGATACGGTTGACGATCATGGTTCACGAAACCCTACCAATTTTCTTCATTATAAAACCATTAAGTTCACAATATGGTACACAGATGGCCTTTGCATGCACAATTCCTTCAGTGATGTAGTTCGCGGGCCACTGGGTTCGCTGTCCATCGTTCTACAGGCCAACACCTCATGGATCATTCCGTGTATCAGTGGTTCGTGATCCAGGCAGTCTGCGAACCCTTCCTGGTGATGGTGCATAGGACACTTAAAATAATTTGAAAACTTGAATTCTTTTAAGTTTTTTTTCTGAAATTTATAACTCAATTTGAGTCCATTCACCTTGCTAGATTTGTCGGAGTACTTGCTTCCTTCTACAAAGTGATTGTGAGAGTATTTTCTTCCCTTGGAGGAATTTTCAGGACCCTACAAATACTTAGTCTCTTGAGTATTCTATTAGAAAGGATCCTTGATAACTCACCTCATAGTCCAAGATATAGCTACACCACTATTCAAAGAGTTTCAAAGTAGGTGTTTGACTAGCTAACTACATTAACTTGTGGCTCCTTGAACTATTGAGTGAATTCCTAGATTCTAGAAATCATAAAATTGATTTAATCAATGATTTACCTTTAAATATGCAACAAGATATATATGACTAATTCTTTACTACTATATTTAGTAAAGTTTACCCTTCTTTCTCATAAGAATTACCCAACAGTATGATTCACCCTCAAATAGGGATGACAAGCACTCAATACACCCTATTTTGTTAAAATTAAAAAAACAGAATGCATTATGACTTAGTATTTCTTTTAGATTTTTTTATTTCTCAATGAATGAATTCATTTTCTATCAGATATGAAGGTACTATGTGATCACACTCACAATTTGACCATACAATAATTAGAAAACATTCATCATGTATGAATTTCATTTAATCTATGAATTTTAGTTTATTATTTAATGTGATCATGCAAATAATCATATTAAAAATATAATGATAGACCATGCATAAATTAAATAAAAAATGTGACTAATCTTGGGAATTTGATAATTGTTAATAAATTTATTTCCAATGGATCAATCATGGACCTAGGGATAAAATACTAGAGTTGTGTTTGGCTCATATTGTAGCTAGCACCTTGGTCTAATGTATCACTATATTTTCTTGAACACCACCTTATCTCGACATGTCCACATCTTACAACATCCTTAACTTGATACATAAATACTCGCACATATGTGATGGGGTATCAGGAATGTGTAATACACATTTAATATAGCTCTCATGGACATATAGACCCATGTACATATAAATATGGGTAATACGATGAACAAACCATCAAAATAAATTTAATTATTACATAAAACACATACAATTGAAATAAATAATAAAATAAAATAAAATCCAGACATATATTGGTCGGTCAATACTCAAGATCAGTCGGTGCGCAAAACAAATGTGTAATAAAAATTAAATTTGTGATAAACATATTTCAAAGGAATTAATTGAATTTAAATAATTCATTTAATATTTTAAATAAAGTAAAATATGTTGCACAATCCCGAAAATTAAAATATTTTTATTCCAAAAATTTATCTTAATTTTTTAAATTATTAAATATTAACTCAGGAGGGTTGGATGGAAATGATTGGAATAGTGGGAGGAGGGTTGTGTAGTGGGATCCATAAGAAGCCGGTGAAGCTAGAAAATGGCTACGCACCTTTGGAGTTCATAGAGGGCTAGCGGGAGTCGAACAGAATGAGGGGGGAAGTGTGGTCTGGACGATGTGAAGCTACAATGACGGGAAAGGAAATGCAAGAGGTAGGGATGGACAGGTAGGTTGGTATCTCAACAACACACTGAAGGCCGATGTGGGGGGGGGGGGACAATAAAATATGGTGGTAGTATGGAGCAGTGACGGATGATAGTACACAGGAGGAAGCAAGGCATGCAGGGCCATTGTACCCAAAAAACTGGAAGTTTTTTTTTCTTTTTTTATAAGATTTGGAAGGATGAACACCATCCGCACCCACCTCTTTCATTTTTTTTATTAAAAATATCAAAGACAATAATACTAGGCTTTTGATAAAATTAAATTAATAAATAAAATAAATTTATTTATTTCCCGATGAGTGTAGAATTTCTTCCAGTTAGAAAGCATTGTTCTGACCATAAGAATCCCAGTCATAATTTGGGTTTACTGGAAAACTTCACTAATCTCCTCCAGGTAAAAATGAAATATATATATATATATATGTTATTCAAATTATACCCACAAAAATTGATGACGATATGATTTTCAATCTTTATATGACTATATCTTAGCTATCTAATATTATATTGGATCGTTTTCTTTGGATATGATACTGTAGAAACACCCTATTCATAAATTTAATGAAAATTTAATTTTTCTGGGATTAAAAATTTCACATGATTCCTTCGATACTAATTGGAGGTATCCGAGAATTCAGTGGAAGCAGATGTGTTAGAGATTTAAAATTTTCATTATTGAGTCAATGTGACTATGTTTTCTCGAGTGATACGTAGCCCGACACAGAAGTATAAGATCATGCATGAAGTTTTTTTAGACTGAAAAATAAACTGAAAAATATATTGATCTATTTGAAGCTGTGTTCATCAATAATTTTTTACTAGAGACCATTCCTTTAGGTAACCAAATCCAGATCCCTCTAGATCATACAAACATACTTCCAAAGTATGTAGGAACATCGATCATCAAATTTCGAATTCTATCATGGAGATCCAATGAATCCTTTGATGTCCTGAAGATCACTGTAGCGATGATCCATCGATCTGTGAAGAAGAACTCAGATCGATAACTTGGATAATCTACTTATATCACTAGGAATAAAGGGAGAGGATATAGAGTCTCTAAACCATTTTTATTGAACTATTCCATGAGTGAGAGTCTCGCCTCACTTATATAGTGGGCTTCTAAATACCCAAAAATTTCTTCCCAGCCCCCAGGTATCTATTACCCACTTAATAATCTATAAATGAAATATTATGACTATATTACCTAGGAATAAATATCATTTATATTTTTATCACTTACTTATAATATAATAAAATATACTACGTGATAAAGGAAATACATTAACTCCTGCCTGAATGGCCCGAAGGCCTTCACCTTTTTATTTATTTTTGATAAACCCCATCTCAAGGGTGAGGGGGAACCCTTAAAATGACAAAAGGCTGAAGATATAATTACATGACCCATAGGTATTAGAGAAAATCATCCAGACAAGACAACTTGGAACTGATCCTCCCCAAAAAATTTCATGATATCAACACTCCACCTTCACAGGTCTAGTTGGCTAGCTATCCTATGCAGAACTGCATAGGCCTGGTACCAATGGAAAATCCATACCCTCTCAATCTTCCAATTCTAGTTATCTATGCTCTGGCGAATGCTCTTTCTCTGAATCCTTATCTGGAGCCTTGTCCCTTGAAATGTGACTGGTTTCATCTACAGTATTCATGTGGCCCAAAGGCCTTGGGGTGTCTTGAAGGGCTTAAGGTGGCTCAAAGGCCTTGAGAGACAACTGTACGGAGGCCTTGGGTGGACTAAAATCCTTGTAGGACCTGAGGACCAAACCAGTGGCCCAAAGGCCCAGATGGATGAATAGTTCCAGCTGCTACAGTACCGAAAAATACCCGCCATAGTAACTTCTATAGCACTGCTACAGTACCTAGAGATATGTCTCTACCCAGATTTGATCTCAGGTCTCTTGGATGCACTTGATGATTCCTCACTAACCGGGTTGAGGTTCATGTGGAACAAGACATTAACTCAACTCGTTGTTCTCGTAAATATTAAACGAACCTCAAATATTAAAATAATATTCATTCGTTAAATATTTTCCATGTATTAACATAATATATTATGAATAATTTTAACAAATAAATGTAGTAATAATTATTCTAAACTCTAAAAATGTGAATTTATTTATTTCATGGTGATCATAAATTCTCAACCATAACTTCGACCTCATAGCGGGGCCCACCATTTCCTATACTCCTATTCATTAGAATAGGCCAAACTTTTGAACATGCTAAGTGTGTGACCCTCTTGGAACATACCTTGATAGCAGTGAATAATATTTATAGACTAGGAGAGGAGTTTAGCAACCCATCTATTCCCCTAATAAGATAAAGAAAATTCAATAAACACACATGAAATATAATCTATTTATCTCGCAATATCTCATATATCAGGATGCACACTTCTTGTCATCACCATTTTTTACCTTATTATTTGTTGATCTACCTAAATGGACTTGAATTCTTCTACCATGTACATGGATTTAGTAGTGGTACTACCATTCTAATCAACTAGGCTTGAGATATCACTTCCTTTTGGAAGGAAAAAAAATTCTATCTTGATTATTGAATCAATGTCATACCACCAATGACGTACCCAACATAATCTACCTCGTTATGACATCAATGCCATAGTTTTTTTTGTTCAGCATCAAAGTATATAATCCAATGGTATACAATGATAATAATCTCAACTCAAGAGATCATTACATGCATTTTCAGATAAAAACTACCAATGACACATAAAACATGAGGTGTCACGAACCAGCCCGGGTACCTTGGTAACTCGATAATCGAGCCGGTCCTAAAATAACCCAAAGGAAATTCTCGATCCCCATGGGTCGGCGTCTAGCACCTGGCATCGTATAAATATAAGTGGGAATGATTTATTCCACAAGAATGTGGAAGCAAAAGAAAAATAAGACAATATACATATCCAGAGGAAACTCCACTAGGAGTAAGGTACCAGAATACAAAAAGGCATAAATACAAATTATTGAAACCCAAGTACTAAAATTGAAAAACATCCCCAAAGTCCTTAAGGAAACAACTCACCAAGTCCAAAGATCAACAGATGGATCCACCTCTAAGAGATCCCTTCCCTTTACTCGAGCCTGGAAGGAGAATGTCTACAAACACTCGAAGGCAAAAGTAGGGTGTGAGCCTAAGCCTAGTAGGATACCATCAAATATTCCATAATAGATTCCAAATATATATTATCCAAATAAAATATTTCAATTTTCAAAATAAACAGGTTTGTAAATTCAAAAGCATATTTAAACAAAACATGTTATACATTTTTAAAATGATGGAAATTACATTCAAAGCACAAAATTTACTTTACAAGAGATGGAATATTCTTAAAATAATGACTTAGGTAAAAATTTTATATAAAACAGTTTATATAAATTCACTAGGCATGTAAAGAAGTTCAAACAAATATTGACATACATTTATATCTCAAATATAAATAAACAAGAGAGCAACATGATCATCTTCCAAAAGGTATAATAGTATTAACCAGCTATAGGATTCTACACTCTCTATGTGAACTAAGAAAAATGTGTATACACAAGTCCCTATGACACTGGACAAAGGAGACTTATCAAAAACCCATCAGGGATGTGACCCACTGAATGTATGTTATAGAATGTTGTCGTAGTGTAGAGTGTATCCAAATAACTCACTAACTACATAAGGCTTGCATGAAGTCTTACATGACGAGCAAAATATTTTAAGACTGCTTAAAATAATATTAATCCCATTATTCCTTTTCAAAAATTCAAATTTCTTTCCATTTAAAACAAAAATAGGTTTTATTAAAAAAACATGCCTTTTTTACAAGATAAAATCCACGGGTTTATATCAAATCATTTTAATCCATTTTCATGAGTTTGAAATCCATTCAAAACTAATTCCATCATTTTTTCAATTAATATCCAATATTAAATTCAAAAATTTAATTGAAAAAATTTACATAAAATCCATAATTTAAATTAAACAATTTAAATCAGCCAATTTCCATAAACCCACCCAAATTAAATGGAATCGTGGGTTTTCCAAGTTTCTGTGCCAAAACCATTTCAAATATCCCAACTAAATGGAATTGGGTTTTATCAAATCAATTGAAAGAAAGGTTTAGAATTTGAATTTAAATTATAAATTTAAATCAACCAAGAAATACAATGGTAATCAATTTGAAAAAACAGGACGAAACCACCTAACTCTTTCCTGAATAATTACACTCACAACGACACCTGTCAATGAGAACAGAGGTGAAAAAGATCATGAAACTCAACCTAAAAGAAAGATCCAACACCAAATGGAATAGATCCATCAATCCATAGATGATCCATTGAAATAACAAGAGGAGATAAGGAGAGAAACTCAAAGAACGAGGGAGAACCCTTACTTGGGAATCACACCACAGATGCAACAAAGATCCGAAGCCGATAAGATTGAACTGGAAGGAGTTGAGTCTCTAAAAAATGCACAAAAACTTATCTAGGTTGAGAGCCAAAGTGACTTGAAATAAATGGAACAAGAAAATCTTTCGAACGCATTACTTAAGTTTGGGAATAGTTTGAGTCACGACGTGTACCAAGGGGTCACGACGTGCAGGCCATGCTAGATAAGTACACTGAAAACCCATCACTTCAGATTAAAAAACCGATATTTATCCCTTACATGATGGGTACTTTAGGTACATGGTGTGTTCTATCTCACGACGTGACATTCCCATTCACGACTTGAAACCAGCACCAGGTACATGACATATACCTATTCTACAGTCTGCAGTTAACCCAGAAAAATCATATAAAAGGATTTTTAACAAAAAGCGGACTTAGAAAAGGTGGAAAATTACCCAATTAGGGTAATAGGATGTTACAACCTCCCCAACATAAAAACACCCCCCCCCCCAAAAAAAATCCTATGAAGAATATTCCATGCCAAAGAGATGAGGCCACTGTTCTCTCATCAGTGCCTCACGTTCCCACGTCTCGTGACTATCAGCACCATGCTACCATAACACATGAACCAAACGTATCGTACTCTCATAAAGTACCTTGGTATCAAAATCAACTATCCTGAATGGTTTCTCAGTCAAAGATAAATCAGGATCAATATCAAGATCACTCCATCTCAAAATGTGAGATGAATCAAATAGATACTTTCTCAGCTGTGATATATGGAACACGTTATGTATCGACGTCAGATGCAGTGGATGTTCTAAATAGTATGAAACTTTCCCCACCTTCTCAAATACCTTGAAAGGTCCCACAAAGTGGGGATAAAGTTTTCCTTTCATCCCAAGCTGTCGATGACCCAATCGGGGTGAAAAATTTAAGAACACCTAGTCTCCAACTGATAACTCCAAAGGTATACGATTTTGATCAACATAAGACTTATACCAGCTTTGTTCTGTCAGCATACTATGATGAATCAGATGAATATTTTTTGTCATATTCTGTTCCAATCATGATCTAGCCAAAAATATTTCACCAACCTCCAATCAACACAACAAATATTTACAAGTTAAGCCATACAAGGACTCGAAAGGTGCCAGCCTGATAGCGAACTGGTAACTGTTGTTGTAAGAGAAATCAATAATCCCCAAGTGATCATTCCAAGCCCCACCAAAGTCGAGGACATAGGAATGAAGCATATCCTCAAGAATCTATATAGCTCTTTTTATCTGGCCATCCAATTACAGATGGTAGGTCATTCTCAAACAAACATAACATTCTACTGCCTCATGAAGGCCTCTCCAAAAGCAATAAGTGAACCAAGGATCTCTATCAAAGAATATAGAAGATGGAAATCCATGCAAATGAAAAATCTATTTCATGTAGAGATTTCCCAACTCCTCAAATTTGGTCATATCTCAAATGGGTATAAAGTAAACCAACTTGGTTAGTCTATAGATCACAACCCATATTTCATTATTCCTTCTCTAAGTATGAGGCAACCCAACCACAAAGTCCATAAAGATCTCATCCCACTTCCAAGTAGGGACTGGAAGTGGTTGAAGAAAACTCGAAGGTTTTTGGTGCTCATATTTCACTTGTTAGTACATATAGCAATGAGAGACAAACTCAGTAATGTCTAATCTCATACCTGACCACTAGAACTGCCACCTCATGTCATAGAACATCTTAGTGTTTACTGAGTGCATAGAACACTGAGAATTATGAAAATCTCCCATCACAACCTTCCTTGCTGATAATGGCACAACAAATAGGTTCTGATATCATAGAACACCTTCTTTGGAGAACGACCATTGGGAAACTATCTCCCCACCATAATGGGATTCTATAATGATACGGAACTCATCATTAAGATGTTATTCTTGGAGAATCATCTCAAGAAGAGAATATGTCAACTGAACACTGGATAAAGAAACATCCGACTCTTCCTCCTGAACTCTAATATGAAACTATTCAAAGAGATCCATCAAGTTCTACGCTTCTTAAGATTCTTTCACTGCCTGGGTTAGAAATTTCCTGCTCAAAGAGTCAGCAACAACATTCCCTTTCCCTGGGGTATAGGCGATGTCAAATTCAAAAGACTGTAGGTACTCCACCCAAAGCCTCTTCTGAAGATTCAAATATTTTTGGGAGAATATATAACTCAGGATTTTATAGTCTGAATACATCATAAACCTTTCACCAAAAAGGTAGTACCGCTAACTTTTAAGCATGTTCATCACAACTTCAAGTTCCAAATCATGGGTAAGATAATTCTTCTCATGTGGACTAAGCTAACTACTTCTATATGGTACCACATGATCACCTTGCATAAGAACACATCCCAATCCAGAACCTGATGCATAACAAAATACAACATAGCACCGCCTGACTTTTAGAAGAGTTAACACCAGCATAATAGTCAAAATATGTTTCAACTCGACAAAAGAACTCTAAAATTTATCATCCCACACAAAATTCACCCCTTCTGAGTTAGATCAGTCGTCGTAGAATCTAGCTTCGAGAAGTATTTCACGAACCTGTGGTAATATCTGGCTAAGTCCAAGAAGCTTTGGATCTCAAAGAAATTTCATGGTTTCTCCCAAGTCATAATAGTTTTAACCTTTTTAGAATCAACTAATACACCCTTTTCAAACACCACGTGTCCCAATAATTTCACTTCTTGAATCCAGAAATCACACTTTGAAATTTTGGCATAAAGGTGGTGATTTTTCATAAGACTCAGAACTATTCTTAGATGTTGCACATGATCCTCCTCAGACTTGGAGTTGATAAGAATTTGATCCACAAATACTACCACAAAGGTATCTAGATACGCATGGAAAATATTGTTCATTAAATCCATGAAAGCTATAGGATTATTTGTCAGACCAAAAGGAATAACAAGGTACTTAAAGTGCTCGCACCTAATTTGAAAGGCGGTATTCCGAACATCAGATTATTTTATCCTCAACTGATGGTAACTAGATCAAATGTCGATATTTTAAAACCACTTCACCCCTTTTAGCTGATCAAACACATTGTCAATATGTGGAAATAAATATTTGTTCTTTATCGTAATATGATTGAGCTTTTGATAATCAACACATAGGTGAAGAGAACCATAAGCCTTCTTTTCAAAGAGAACTAGCGCTGCCCAATGTGGCACACTTGGATGAATAAATCCTTTCTCAAGAAGATCATACAACAGAGACTTCATCTCTTTAAGATCAGCTGGTTCCATGTGGTAAGAGTGGATAGAGACTGGTTGAGTACTAGGCATTAAGTCAATATAAAAATCAACCTCTCTCACTAGTGGCAGACGAGATAAATCTGAGGGGAACACATCAAAAAAATCAGTGAAAACTAGATGAAGTTCACCACCCATTTAATCTGTCTCCAGGTCAAAAGAAAACATTGATATCACTTTCCCCAAATCTGGATAAGAAGGACCTTCCTTGCTCAACCTTGGGTTCCATTCTCCTTGAAAAGAAAGAGGCACACCACCAGGTGTAGTAAAGTAGACCCATCAGACGTAACAATCAATTTAGTCTTTGTTGGAAATGATCCAATCTATCATGAATATGATCTTAATAGATTTAATATTAAGAACCTCCAAGATACCTCGACATCTGATAGAGAGAAGAAATGTGCAATACTATGGAGACCCTGCTCTCTGTTCATACCAATGGGTGTAGTAATATCCATTTCACAAGATAGTTGCTTCATAGGAAGAATTATAAGATTAACGATACAAGTTGAAATAAAAGAGTGAGATGCACCGATATCAAAAAGAGAAGTCACTAATGATGAAGCAATGGTAATAGTACCTCTCATTATTGCCGGACCCATGTCTTCTTCCTCTGGATACTCTTCCACTGTGTGGAGAATCTTTGTTCTAGATTCCTGTGGATGGAACCCTTTTGAATGTGAATCATTTTATTTCTTATAAGTTTTAATAGGAGCGTATGATCATGTCCCACTACGCAGAGTAGATAAGTGATGGAAGAACCTCTGTAAGTATCCTAAACATCCATAGGAGCTACAGTTCTTAGGTTCCTCAGTGCAAACCCTCCTAGAATTTCCTGGCTTTACACACTAGTAGCAAGTCAAAGAACTTCATCCTTGAGATGTAGGAGGTATAGAATGACTCTTCCATTGAGGAATTCCATGAGGATCATCACTCTTTTATTTTCGTTTGAAGGAACTAACACTGCTACTGGGAGAAAAAGGAACTCCCATCAACCCTGACTTTCCAGACAATTCCATCTCAACCATCATCACCCTATCCATAATATCAGAATTAGTGGGCATCTTCAGAAAGAAAAATTGAGAACAAATATTTGATAGAAGTCTAAACTCGAACCTTAAAGCCTTCATCCTATCATTAGATACAATCTCAGGAGCAAACTACACTAGCTCAGAAAAGTGATTTGAATACCCAGTCACGTTTTTGTCAGTCTGCTAAATATTGAGAAATTCCAAATCCTTATACAATACCATTGACTCTGGATAGAACTGATTGGTGAAAATAACATTTAATTATTTCCATTGTAAGACCTCATGTTTCCCTATAGTCACCATCATGTCCCACCATCTCCTGCTCGTTACCTTCAACAAGAAGGTGGCACACTTCACCCTGATCACTTTCGGTGTCTCCAAGAACTCAAACATACTTTCTATATTTCCCAACCATTCCTCAGTATGATGAGGATCAATGAAGCCTTTTAAGACTGATGGATTCTAGTGAAGTAACTCTTGAGAATGATTCTGAAGCACATCCCCCTGAGGATCCACAGTTGGAGCCTGAGCAGGAACTGATGGTGGTGCCTGTCAGAGAGCTTGGAAAGTGTGCCCAATCACCTCAACTAGATTCAGATCAACAACATGATTTTCTTGTTGAGGTTTAGTAGTAGCCTTTTCCTATATCTGATTCACACATATTCTTAGAGGCATGATGCTACATGACATCAGTAGATAAAAGGAGATCATTATATTAACATTCAAATTGAGTAAAAAGACAAAATATTCACAACAGAATGGACGAACAAGATTTGGATTTCTCTCTATCAAAATATAAATCAAGAAAAGGCTAAAACTAATCCATAAGATGACTTTACCTAACCACCCCTAGTGAATTAAGGTTCATTTTGGTAAGAACTGGCTAGACACTCAATCACAACTACCTCCTAAGTCCTAAAAAGATTTCAAAAATGCATACTGACTTCAAGAAAGAAGATCAACAGCCTCCTCTGATACCAATTTGTCACAAACCATCCCAGGTACCCTGGTAACCTAATAACTGATATGGTCCGAACATAACCTGAAGGAAATTACCAATACCCATGGGTTGGAGACTAGAACCTGGCATCGTACAAATACAAGTGGGAATGATTTCTTCCACAAGAATGCAGAAGCAAAAGAAAAATAAGAAAGTATGCATATCAATAGGAAACTCCACCAGGAGTAAGGTACTAGAATAAAAAAAGGCATAAATCCAAAGTAAAAAAACCCAAGTACTAATACAGGAAAACATCCCCAAATTTCTTAAGGACCCAACTAACCAAGTCCAAAGCTCAATAGCTGGATCCACCTCTAAGAGATCCCTTCCCTTTGCTTGAGCTTGGGAGGAGAAAGTCTACAAACACCCAAAGGAAAAAGTAGGGTGTGAGCCTAAACCTAGTTGGATACCACCAAAGATTCCATAATAGATTCCAAATATATATTATCCAAAGAAAAGATTTCAATTTTCAAAATAAACAGGTTAGGAAATTAAAAAGCATATTTAAATAAAACATGCTATACATTTTCAAAATGATGCAAATTACATTTAAAGCACAAGCTTTACTTTAGAAGAGACAGAATATTATTAAAACAATGGTTTAAGTAAAACATTTATATAAAACAATTTATAAATTCAGAATTAATTTAAAGTAGTTAAAACAAAAATTAACATACATTTATATCTCAAATATAAATAAACAAGCGAACAACATGGTCATCTTCCAAAAGGTATGATAGTATTAACCAATTATAGGATTCTACATGTTAGGACCAATAGGGGCCTATATACCCTGAGAGGGGGGGGGTGAATCAGGGTATGGATATTCTTTTTCAAAGTTCTTCCTGCCCCGCTGGATCTTGACCTCTTTGTTACAAGGGTCACTTTGTTTGCACTTGTGTGTATGTTATGATCACTTACTTTCTCCTTAATCTGATGATGATGCTTTAAATGCAATGTAGGAAAATTAGCAGGTAGACGCATATATTTTTACTTGGTTCACCGCAAAGGGCTACGTCCAAGGATCATATACCGACAAGTTGCCGGTCGTACCAATTCCACTAGACTTCACTAGCTGTGGATTACAATGTTCGGGCTAGATCACTTCTATGCCCAGGCTCACTGCCTATACAAGGTTTAGGGTCAGCTCACTGCTTTCCCAAGGGTCACTCCCTGTTTCTCTCTCTCTGGCTCACTGCCGGTGGAGAGGATCACCTTCTACCTCTCCCTAAGCTCACTGCTCTTGGAAGGGATTCACTCACACTTTATAGACCTGTAGGTCTCTTCATTTGCATGAAGTAATGCATCCTTAACTGTAGATAGATGCTCTGTTAAAGTCCAACTTTCACCCGTAGATGAATACCCCTTTGCCACTATCCACTGGGCAAACCAATTTGGAAACACCTTCGCAAAGCACTCAACTTTGCTAGGCTCCCAATTTCGTAAAGCTCAACAAGCCTTCGCGAAGCTCCTGCCTTTTTGCGAAGCTCTCTCACGAAGCACTCTCGCGAAGCACTCTCGCAATTCTCAAGTCGTCGCAAAGCAACGGCCCTCGCAAATCTTAGTCCGTCGCGGAACTCCTGCCTCTCCGCGAAGCTCACTGAGCCAACATGGGGCACACGCCTTTCGCGGAGCTAGAATAGCCACCGCGAAGCTCCCCTTTCGCGAAGCACACTGCCTTCGCGAACCAGCTCTGCGAACCAAGAGCAATGGATTTTCTCTGAAAATTATCTATACTTCTCTCGAGGGGGTCGGCCTCTATTTATAGGTGATTCCACTGACCCTCGTCCCTTACGCGTGAAGTCAACTCCACGTCATCTTAAATCGCAAAGCTCCAAAGTTTCCACCAGAATTCATTCCAAATCGCGAAGCACCACGACACTTTGCCGTTCGCGAAGTTTGACATAGTCGCGAAGAATCACCGTCAACATACCTTCAAGACTTCTCCGCGAAGCTCCCTCGTGAATCCCAACATTCCTTCGTGCCTTCGCCGCAAAGCTCCCTCACAAAGTCCTTCACCGCCGCGATGCGCTTCAGCCTCTGCCGTTCGCGAAGCTTGACGTAATCGTGAAGCATCACTGCCTCCATTCTTCTGGTCTTCGCGATTTCCAAACCATGAATCCTATATTTACGAAATTCATGCCTTTTCCATATTAAATTATGCTCTTCATGTAAATCCACTTTTTGCGATGCTCACCAAATTCCAAATTTTGGACCCCAAAAATTTGGCAAACACTGGGAAACGGCGCCACCTTGTACTGCTCTTTTTGTAATGCCTCCAGATCGTCCTTTCCTTTGTCATCGTTCTTTGTCAACAAGGATTGTCAACAAATTCTTGGGAACTCGACAAATATCCATGGAAACCTGCTTTTTCAACAAACACAACCAACCCAAAAATACTTCAATGTTACCTTGAGGGATTTTTTCCCAACAATCTCCCCCTTTGGGTTTGTTGAAAACTCTTCACAACTCTGCTCAGAATGATTTTCTGCACTTTGATACCTCACTGAGTCTTCTTCCAGTCGCTACCACCATTCGCCTCTTGCGATTATGATAGCGTTCAAGGAGTCACTTAACACGTACTCTAAGCCCACATGAGCAATGCTCGGCGTGAGAAACAAGAGTAGTATGAAAAGTTCATCAATGAATCACTTCATGTCAGACCCCAATTGTTGATTCCAACCTGATACCAATTCTTAAATTGATACCAATTGTTGAACCACACAGATACCAATTGGTGAATAGCTGGACACCTTTTCACACCATTCCAACACCACTGTTCTGCTTTTATCACGATCCTCAGCTATCGTGATATCTATGCTTTGATCGATCACTTCTAGCATCGTCAGATTTCATACTCTCCCCCTTTCTCATTTCTCCCCCTATCTGGCTGCTCCACTGGTCAGCTTCTCCCCGTATCATTCATGATTTGTCAAATCTCCACATTGTCTCCCCCTTTAACAATCACTATTTTCTCCCCCTTTGTCAAAAAACCCAAAGGATACTCCTTTGTAGTCTGTAACAGAGTAGAGAACACATATCAGCACATTAGGGAAAAACACATCATACCTCGGGGAGAGGGGGTGGGTGGTCCCACATCCACACTATTTCATGTGCGGGGAAGCGACTGAACTCCTAGATCCAGTCGATGCCTTTCAAATGCTTCCTTGGGTAAGACCTTTTTCAGAATGTCTGCAACCTGTAGTGCTGTAGGCACATACTCCAACTTCACGATTCCCTGCTCAACCTTCTCCTTGATAAAATGATACTTAATCTCAATGTGCTTTGTCCTTGAATGATGGACGAGATTTTTGCTAAGATTTATATCACTTGAGTTAGCGCACTGGATTCCGATCGGATACTTCACTTCAACTCCCATATCTTCAAGCTGCTCAATGTACACCTCTTCTTCCAAAAACCCATTTAGAAATGCAGTCTTTACATCCATCTAGAAATCTTTGAACTTTCTTTGCACTGCAATGGCTAGGAATAATCTGATTGTCTCCTGCCTCGCAATCGGTGAAAATGTCTCATCACCATCTATTCCCTCTATCTGGGAGTCTCATTTTCACATTAGTCGTGCTTTGTTCTGAATCACTATGCCATATTAATTCATCTTGTCTTAAAAGACCCATTTAGTCCTGATGATGTTTTTATCTGCTGGCCTTGAAACAATCTCCCACATCTGGTTCTTCACAATCTGATCAAGCGTTTTATTCATAGCATGAACCCAAATTTCAACGTCAGCTGCATCAGCAAAGCATTTCAGCTCTACTTGAGGTAGGAAAGATGTCTGCTGTAGTGAATTCATTATTATTGTTTGAACAGGAGCTGCCTGATCACCAATGATATTTTGTCTATCAATTTTAGCTCAGCTCTTTGGCTTCCTTGTAGGAAAAAACTAGACACTTTCATGTTCATCATTGATGTCTTCTTCTGAATCATTATTAGTCACTTCTTCTCTCCCTGTGTTACTTACTTCCTCATCACTTTCATCAGGAATTTGTTCACTGACTCATTTTTCAGTGTCATCATTCTTTTCAACTACTTCTTGCAGCTTTTTGGTATCCTGAAAACAGTCAGATGATACCATATTGTTAGAGAAAATAGATAATCATGAAATATATTGTTACTGATGCTTCTCCCTGTGTTTCTTTCTTCCCTCAATAGGAAACACCTGAGCTGAGTTATCCAATTATTACATTGATGGCTCTTGAATCTGATTTGGATTTAGAATGCTCCCCCTGTGTTACACAACACTTCTATCTGGTAGACCCAACGGTAGAGACCCATAACCATTCTTCTCCCCGTGCACCATTTATACTAATCTGGCACTCAACATCGAGCCATTAACCAAATCTCTAAGCCTACTGAGTTGGAACTCGGTGTAGGAAACAAGAGACAAAGTTAACAACACAATCATATTCTATTGTGCTCTGTTTCTCCCTTTCTTCTTCAACTTTGGTACCTGATTTGAATCAATTGAAACTGTAGAGCATATCACATATCCACTTTGCATCCTTAGATGCCACTTCCCCTTGGATCGTATCTCCCTAGAACCTGAAACACATGCATCATCAGTTAATAGTATTTTTATACATAGGGAGAGGGGGTTATTCTTCTGGACTCCTCAAGATGAGGATTTTGGTTGATCCTGATGGGTCAACCCTTTTATTCTTTTATGTAGAGCATCACACTCCTTCCAGGATTCTTCTAGCTGCCTAGCCAACTTCAACTACTCTGGCCATATGACTAAGCATTCTTTACCCACATGCTGAGCCTTTTTCTGATATGTAGATTCTACAGGCTTGGACTTGCTCACCATTTGGGGTTTAAACTCACTAGTACACATTTCCTTCTTTGATGTTCCACAAAAATTCCATTTTCCTTGATTATTTCTTTGAGTAGGAATCTCTTTTCTTTCCATCTTCCCTTGCTTCTTCCACCATTGCAAGGATCTTGCACCTTCCTCCACTTTTATCTGTGAAACATGACATGCAAATTTTTCAATACGTTCTTTGTTCATATTTCTTTTATCAGATGTATGAGTCACCACCCTATTTTGCGTTGGTGGTGGGTCCTCCACTGAACGTCCATTCTTCTTACTCTCAGCTGTAGCGTTTCCTCCCTTTTTCTTCCAGATTTGATCATGTTCTTTCTTAGGGGTGGTTGTGAGTGTGACAGATGAGGTGACTGATACACCTTTCGTTCAGCTCTATATGATTCCCCTGAGGCTCTAAGCCTATTCTCAAGCTTACCACATTGTCTCCCAGTGTAGAATTTCTCATTATGAATCACTGGGGATGAGAATATCCTTTCGAGTCCCTTTCCATTTCTTGCTTTCTTCTTGCTGCAATGTCTTTCCAAATGCCCATAATTATAGCATATAAAACAATTTCCATCAAAGGAATACCTCATTTCATCATCTCTTATCCAAGATGTTGATGCTGCTTGAGTTCTTCCTCTGACATTGAGCTATTGAGCTTCCTGACACATATTCATGGTGTGTCCCATTCTTCCACAGTAATAGCATCTTATGAATGCTTTCCTCTGAGATACTCTTCTCTCTGATTTCTCATGATGCTTCTTCTTATCATTAGGTTTATCAAAGTATATATTTTCACAGCCTGAAATGTATTCCAGAGCATCCGGACAGAAGCTTGATGTGTGGCCATGAATCCCACAGAAATAGCATATACTATCATTTCTTCCTGTAAAAGCCCTTTTAGGTCTATCTCCAGCACCTGCAAGGTCTTCCATATCTCTAGATATTTTCACTGCACTTTTCCTATCATGCATAGGAGTGAGATCATCATATCCAATTCCATATTTTCCCAACATGGATGGACTTTGGGATGATACAATCCTTTCATGCTTCTCTTCTGATGTAGCATATTTGGCTTTCATTTGATCATCACCTACCGAAGGATAATCAAATAATAAGTGCAGTGCATACTTCAACTTGGGATTATCTTTGGATTTCGACTTCTCCATTTCCTTCTTGACTGATTCTATCTCTTCTTCCAACTTTTTAATCTTCATGTCCCTTGATTCAAGTTGGACATCATGTTCTTCCTTGAGAAGCTTCCCTTTACTCATCTCATCTTCCAATTTACGTGTTAGCTTATCCACCATGTCAATCTACTTCTTTACTTTCAATTTTTATTGAGAAACAGAATCAGAATAACATGCATTCTCTTGTTGTAGAATTTTATTCTTCTGAAGTAGTTCGGATAGCTCTATAGTTAGATCTGCATTTTTAGATTTCAAATTCTGAATCTCATATGAGTTCAGATTCTTCTTCTTGTCACCAGATTTTGATTTTTCCACCTTTTCAGATCTCTTTCTCAATTCTTCATCTTGGGAATCATTTTTCTCCCTCAGATCAGTAGCTACATCAATAAGCCTTTGATTCAAGCCTCTTAGCTTGTTGATCTCAGTTCTCAGTGCTTGGATCAGAATATCTTTAGATTTAACTTCTTCGGTGTTTCCAACGTCACTTGGAATATCAGGTTCTTCGATGCATTTGACTTGATCTTTCACTTTTCTATTCAAGCCATCGATCTCCCTTTTCTATTCTTCAATCTTAATATTATACTCACCAACTGTTTATGAGTTCTCTAGTGCTGATAACTTGAGTTCCTCAATTTTATCCATCAACTCAGACTTCTCTTCTTCCTGCTGCTGCATATAGAGTTTGGCATCGTGAAAAACTTTGTTAGCTTTCTTGGTTTTGGCTCTCCAAACATCTATCTCTTCAAGAGAAGCCTATAACTCTTATCGCATATCTATTCTTCCTTCAATTTCTTCTTCTATTTCAGTATCAATCTGATGCTCATGTAATTCACTCATTCCAACATCATGATTGAGTGAATCAATCTTTTCCCTATCAGATTCATCAAGACCTTCCTTCAGTAAGCTGTTTGATTCTTCTAATTGAATCACACTTTTTCCATACATACTTTCACACTGAGGGAAATTACCAGACTTCTGATTCTTCTTTGATGCTTTTCCTTTTCCCATGGCAGATTGTGATAAGAGAAAACTGAATCTTCAACCACAAAGATCGACTACACCAAGTCGAAGCAAAAAAATCTGATAAAAGAAACCTATCCCTCTGATACCAATTTTTAGGACCAATAGGGGCCTATATACCCTGAGAGGGAGGGGGGGGTGAATCAGGGTATGGATATTCTTTTTAAAAGTTCTTCCTACCCCACTGGATCTTGACCTCTTTGTAACAAGGGTCACTTTGTTTGCACTTGTGTGTATGTTATGATCACTTACTTTCTCCTTTATCTGATGATGATGCTTTAAATGCAATGCAGGCAAATTAGCAGGTAGACGCAGAGATTTTTACTTGGTTCACCGCAAAGGTCTATGTCCAAGGAGCATACGCCGACAAGTTTCCGGTCGTACAAATTCCACTAGACTTCACTAGCTGTGGATTACAATGTTCGGGCTAGATCACTTCTATGCCCAGGCTCACTGCCTATACAAGGTTTAGGGTCAGCTCACTGCTTTCCCAAGGGTCACTCCCTGTTTCTCTCTCTCTAGCTCACTGCCGGTGGAGAGGATCACCTTCTACCTCTTTCTAAGCTCACTGCTCTTGGAAGGGATTCACTCACAGTTTATAGACCTGTAGGTCTCTTCATTTGCATGAAGTAATGCATCCTTAACTGTAGATAGATGATCTGTTAAAGTCCAACTTTCACCCGTATATGAATACCCCTTTTCCACTATCCACTGGGCAAACCACTTTGGAAACACCTTCGCAAAGCACTCAACTTCGCTAGGCTCCCAATTTCGCGAAGCTCAACAAGCCTTCGCGAAGCTCCTGCCTTTTCGCGAAGCTCTCTCGCGAAGCACTCTCGCGATGCTCAAGTCATCGCAATGCAATGACCCTCGCGAAGCTTAGTCCATCGCGGAGCTCCTGCCTCTCCACGAAGCTCACCGAGCCAACGCGGGGCACACGCCTTTCGCGGAACTAGAATAGCCACCGCGAAGCTCCCCTTTCGCGAAGCACACTGCCTTCGCAAACCACCTCTACGAACCGAGAGCAATGGATTTTCTCTGAAATTTCTCTGCACTTCTCTCGAGGGGGTTGGCCTCTATTTATAGGCGATTCCACCGACCCTCGTACCTTCCGCACGAAGTCAACGCCACGTCATCTCAAATCGAGAAGCTCCAAAGTTTCCGCCGGAATTCTGTCCAAATCACGAAGCACCACGGCACTTTGCCGTTTGCGAAGATTGACGTAGTCGCAAAGAATCACCGTCAATATACCTTCGCGACTTCGCCGCGAAGCTCCCTCGTGAATCCCAACATTCCTTCGTGCCTTCGCCGCAAATCTCCCCCGCAAAGCCCTTCACCGCCGCGATGCGCTTCAGCCTCTTCCATTCGCGAAGCTTGACGTAATCGCGAATCATCACCGCCTCTATTCTTCTGGCCTTCGCGATTTACAAACCATGAATCCTATCTTCGCGAAATTCATGCCTTTTCCATATTAAATTATGCTCTTAATGGAAATCCACTTTTTGCGATGCTCACCAAATTCCAAATTTTGGACCCCAAAAATTTGGCAAACACTGGGAAACGGCACCACCTTGTACTGCTCTTATTGTACTGACTCCAGATCATCCTTTCCTTTGTCATCGTTCTTTGTCAACAAGGATTGTCAAAAACTTCTTGGGAACTCGACAAATATCCATGGAAACCTGCTTTGTCAACAAACACAACCAACCCAAAAATACTTCAATGTTACCTTGAGGGATTTTTTCCCAACACTACACTCTCTATGTGAACTTAGAAAAATGTGTATACACATGTCCCTATAATAATGGACAAAGGATAATTTTCACCAAACTATTAAGGATGTGACCCACTGCATGTATGTTTTAGAATTTTGTCGTAGTGTAGAGTGTATCCAAATAACTCACTAACAACTTAAGGCTTTCATGTGGTCTTACATGATGGGAAAACTATTTTAAGACTTCTTAAAATGAGACCAATCCCATTATTCCATTTCAAAAATTCTAATTTCTTACCATTTAAAACCAAAATAGGTTTTATTAAAAAACATTCCTTTTTTCACAAGATAAAACCACTGGATTTCTATCAAATCATTTTAATCCATTTTCATGAGTTTTAAATCCATTAAAAACTAATTCCATCCTTTTAGAAATTAATATCCACAATTAAATTCAAAAATTTAATTAAAAAAATTTCCATCAAATCCATAATTTAAATTTAACAATTTAAATAATCCAATTTCCATAAACCCACCCAATTCAATAGAATCAGGGGTTTTTTAAGTTTTCAGTCTAAAACGATTTCAAATATCCCAATTAAATGGAATTGGGTTTTATCAAAGAAATTGAAATAAAAGTTGATCATTTTAATTTAAATTAGCAATTTAAATCAACCAAGAAATACAATGGTAAACAATTTTGAAAAACAAGATGGAACCACCTACCTCTTTCCTAAAGAATGACACTCGCAATGACACTCGTCAATGAGAACAGAGGTGAAGGGGATCTTGAAACTAAACCTAGAAGCAAGATCCAAATACAAAAGGAATAGATCCATCAATACCTAGATGATCCATTGAAATACCAAGAGGAGAGAAGGAGGGAAACTCAAATAACTAGGGAGAACCCTTACTAGGGAATCACACCGCAGATGAAAAAAAGATTCGAAGCTGATCAGATCGAAATGGAAGGAGTTAAGTCTCTAAAAAATGCACTAGAACTTCTTTAGGTCGAGATCCACAAAGACTTGAAACAAAAGGATGGATAAAAACTTCCAAATTAATTACTTAAGGCTGGGCATGGGCTGAGTCATGACGTGTACCAAGGGGTCATGACGTGTAGGACACACTGGGTAAGTACACTAAAAAAACCCATCGCCTCGGGTAAAAAATATGATATTTATCCCCTACATGACATGTAATTTAGGTAAAAAGCATGTATCGTCTCATGACATGAACTCCCCATTCATGAACTAAAACCATCACCAAGTACACAAAGTGTACTTCAAGTACATGGCGTGTACCTATTCTGCAGTCTGTAGTAAACCCATAAAAATCACATAAAATGATTTTCAACAAAAACGGGACTTAGAAAAGGTAGAAACTTACCCGGTTAGGGTAACATGATGTTATATGAGGTGTTTATATTGGTGGTTCAGTCCTCATTATCTCATTTACTCAACATCACCAAGTGAAAAATTTATGAGAATAAGTCTCAATACTTATGATCCCACAACACCAGATGGTCAGACATCATCTGTGTCCAGTTAACATGATGTATCTTGACCATAAGACATATGTTTAAAACTAATTTCATAGTATCTCAAGGTTCTCATTATATCCTAAGAACTTTTATATCCTTTTTATATGATAAATAATATAAGGAAATTACCGTATAAATAGTGGACATATAAATATCAACACTATTATTGTAAGTATACATCTTAAAAAACTCAATATATACATGATATGATAATAAAAAAGTAACATTAAAGTTGGGTCCATGGAACCTATTTTTACAACAATCATAAAATATGACCCCTCACTTGAGAGATTTGAAATCCAATAATGCACCTCATTTCTCCCAGTATAGAAATTTCAAACAACATCTTCATCTCTTTGGAAAAGTCTTACATTCAACTTTATTTTTCATAGAAAATGTGATATCATCAATAAAAATAATAATGAGATAAACCTCTTGATTTTATTTTATGTAGAGGTTGTTATCCACTCTTCCCTTCTTGAAGTTATGATTCTTTAAACATGAATCCAACTTGAAATACCAACCACTTAGGGCTTTATTCAAATCATATAAAGACTTATTTAATTTACAGACATAATTCTCATGTTTTCCTACCAAGAAATCACTTGGATGCTCAATATAGACTTCTTCTTACAACTCTCCATTGAAAAAATAAGGCTTAAAATATATTTGGAATATCATATATTTCCTTTGTGAAGCAATATAAATAAATATTATTGTAAGAAACTGATTCTTCTTTGAGGTATGAATCCATTATTTTATGACTTTTCTGAGTTTAAATTTTTTAATATGACCTAATTTGAATTCCCTTTGAGGTCATGGATTTACCAGGGGTGTCTGGGGCTGGTTCAGTTCCCAGAACCCAACATTTTGGGTAAAATGTCCTAGCACATGGTTAGAGTGAACCGTGCAGGGCATACCGTATAGTTTAAAAAACCATGATATGTATGGGAAAAGAGAAAGAATAAGCCACACGATTTTAAAAAAATAGTGTGATTCATCCTGCATGACTGTGTGTCCAACTCTACAATCTTGATAGAGGAAATTTTCATGGTTTACGCATGGTTAGTCAAACCGTGCGAACAAATTGTGTAGGTTCCCCTACCTATAGATAACCATGATCGATTGGTGAATGGTTTTTCAAACCGTACACCTAAACCTTGAAAACCCTTAATTTTTTGGGTTATTTTATAATTTTAAATCTAATTAAATTCTATTTAACCTGAAATTTCATCTCTTTCTCCCACACAACAAGAACACCCTTGGAGAGCACCCTTTGAAGCCTAATCTTGGTTTTGAGAAAAATTCTCCATCTAATCTCCAAATCAAAGGCTGTTCATCTCTTTGGATCTGTAATGGTAAGACCTAAATTTCTTTTTATCCATTCTCCGTTCTTATAGATATTGGTTGAACCCTTGAATTTTTAGGCATGGCCTATGTAATTAAAGTGGAATGTTAATGTTTGATTATTGGTAAAGAACCATGAAATGGAACCAACCTTAGGTGTGTTGATTATTGAACTAGGCCTACATGGGTGGATTTTGACTCTTAGATACCTTTGAGTGGTGCCTTTTCCTTGCCAAGGGATTTAAATGGATGAATTGAATTATAAATCAAATGGTGAATTTATTTTTATTTTAAATTGTAATTGAATTTAAATTTAATTGATTAAAGGAGGTAATGGAATGGCCATGTACCTAGGCTAATTCCCTGGAAATCCTTGATGAAGCTTGAGTTTCCTTATTAACGTAAATTTCCCATGTGAGTTAAATCAAATCTATTCCATGTAATGGTTAAATAAGAATGGATTTATCTTTATATTTCTTATCCAATATGAGTTAAATATAGGTCATGACATGTGATGGTGTGTTTAATCTTGAGGTGCTTGTTATAAAGGCATGACCATATAAGTATTTGAAAGGAAAGACTTCTAAGCTTGGCCAATGCTTGAGTCACATTATGAGGTAATATTTGAATTATTATGATCTTGGTGTTGAACTTGGCATGTTTAGATGGAGTTGAATAAATATGTTGAATGATTATATTCCCAAGTGATACATGGATTCAAATGAATAATTCCATGGATGGAATCATAGGGGTATTAGACTATAATATTCCAGGTGATACATTGATTCAAATGAGAATTTAATGGAAGGTATCAAAGGGAATATGATTATATTCCATGGGTGATACTTGGGATCCCTTAGTGGACCACCAAGGATGGGCTCGATTGGTAGTGACATTATACCACACCAAGAGAGATACCCGGGTTCTTGAGGATTGTTATGGATGGGATCGTAGGGTGTTGGTTCATATTATACCTAGAGTGATAATTGAATTCCAATTGAGGAATGTTAAGAAAAGACTTAGGTCCTAAATTGAATAATGAATGAAATGAATTTTATGACATGTATTATAATCTAACGCACAATATTGGATTCTTTCTTGACTTCTACTTAAGGGATGGATTTCTTAGGCATCCTTGGATACATGTGCTTACAAGGAACACTGAGATTTATGCCAGGTTCCAAGATTTGTTGATTAAATGAGTTTGAATTTTTAATTGAAAATGCTTACAATGAAAAAGGTGTGACTGTTATATTAGATACTTACCATTTAAATGAAACTAATTAAATGAATTGGTTATAAAATGAGAATCTGGATGCATATGATGTTTAATTTTGATTACTTACTTTATTTATTGTTATGATTCGTAGACACCTTGTTATATATATTCACTGACTAATTTTCACCTGACCATGGGTGGTTTCCCACTGGGATTATATCTCACACCCTGTTTAGGCCACATTTGGGTACCCAAACAGACTATATGGTTGTAGGTATTGACAAGGGAAAGTTCCCAGCTATAGGTTATTCATTGTTTCTTAGGAGATAGAAATCATGGGACCAAGATGAGGCTTGTGATGCTATTGGGATACTTTTGGCCCTTTTGTAATTTTTTTACTTGTATTGTATATTTTCCATGTGCACCTGTTTTGGCTATTTGTAGAGACATATAACATGTATCATCATTTTCTATATGAGTTGTCTTCCGTCTTTGTTATATTATAAGTCTTATACTCTTTACTTATTGTTTGGTTATTATAATAGTTCCGATACTTGTATTTTATTGTTAACTAATGTGCTATACTCTGGTAATGAGGGAATAATCTCTCTACTGACACACCTAGGCCCTCACTGCTAGTCGGAAGCCTCTAGCATTTGGGGATATGTGCTTGATGCCATGTGATAAACTAGGCTCGGGGCACCTTTCAGTGGAATCCGGGTCTGGGACATTATAAATTGGTATCACAACTTTATTTTCTAGTTTTATTTATTATTTTATGATAATAGAAAGGGATAAAAAGGAATAGGGGTTTGGTAATGAGGTGTGCCCGGGTGTAGCTAACCCGTGTAAAAAAAAATCCAAATTGCCTCGAATCAAATTGTTGTTTTCTAGATTTTGACTATTACAGTTGATTTGATTCCACCGTTGGGTGACATACTATAGTTGTGATGTTTTTATTGATATGACTTTGGGTTATATTGTGTTGTAACCTGACGAGATGATGGTGTGCCATCTCATGCATCATATAGGCACCTGTTAGATTTCATATTACATGCATTATTTCATTCCATTTAGGATGAATTACTTGTTTCATGCTATTGTGATAGGTATTATAATATATATACATTTTATTGTGATAAGTATTTTGGAATGTGTTATGGTATGAATCAAGTGGACGCCGTGATTTGGTTCTTGAGGAGTATCGGCCCTCATGGATCAAAATATAGTGGAAAACTGGTTCAGCCTTCTAAATGAAATGAGTATAAATTCAAATGAGAATGAATATGTGAACTCAGTTGAAAATAAAACAAATATTAAAATCAAGTAGAATTAGAATACTTATAGAAGAGAACTTGACCAGACCCAAAATTAGTAGTGGGAAATTGGTAGCGTCTCTCACCTATACATGATCTTCAGAACACTCAGACCTGACTCATGGAGAAGGAAAAGGGGTGTGTTCTTATATAGGAAGGCTTGCGCCTATCCTATTTCTTTTTCTTTTCTTTTGAGTTGTGAAATTTGTTAAAAATATCGATCCGAGGAATGTGTTTGGTATTTTAGAGGCATGAAACCACAAAGACCTCTAGTAACATGCTAGGAGGGTGGTGAAGAACATACTATAGAGGTGGTGGGATATGAGCTACTAGTGGATCCTATAGTTGTGCTAGCTACTTCACTAGTTGTTGTACCAAACCCAGGTGTTGAGGCATAGTTCCATGAGAGGTTCTTATGCTTTATGAAGACCATTTAGGGAGCACCATGACCTAACCTGACTATGGAAGATTTGACACATGAGTTTTAGCAGCAGAATATAACCACATTATTAGAGGATGGAATACCACAGGCTATAGATTCATGGATAGAGGTCATGATATCTATCTTTGAGAATCTAGAGACACCTCTTGAGAAGATAATAAATATCGCTATGTATATGCTATGTGATTCCTCCAAGAGATGGTGGGATTTCATAACTCAGATGAAACATCATCAGAAAATATAATAGAGTAATTTTATACATAATTCTATAATTAATTCTATCCTGATATGTTTAGGGCCAATAGGGACCGATATTTTTTTCATCTGAAGCATGGAGGACTATCAGTTATGGATTACTCATCCTGTTTTTCTGAACTACAACACTTCACACCTATTCTAATGGGTGATGAGCTATCTAAATCCAGCTGGTTCGAGGATGGTCTCAATTATTACATCCGATCATATGTGAATGAATTTTGGCTAACTAATGTTTCTAGAATAGTGAATCAGACGCTTATCACAAAGCATAACTTGAGAGAGGCTGGAGGTGCGAGCCAGGACATCTCAATATTGAGATCTAGAACTGTATCGATGGGTAGTAGGAAGCATCATCTAGAGCTTCCACATGATGATACCAGTGGACATTGAACATACTCATGTAGATAGGTGAGGTGATACCAGTGTTGTAGGCCGGTACATGTGAGGCCACAATGTAAAATGGACCTAGTCGAGTGTTGATCCTGTAGAAAGAAAAGTAATCTACAGTGCTTGTGCAAGACTTTTCCAATAGTAGCCAGTGGGAGAGGGTTTTAACTGACTCCACATTCTGGAGTAGGGTAATCATCTTCTCATAAGGTAGGGAGATGGAGTACAGCTGGCCGATTAGGCCGAGGTGGTGGTTGTGGTCATGGTAGTCAGACCCCATTTTTACAATGACAGTAGGGTGGACCTGCTTTAGGTAGAAAAGTAGTATCACAGAGCTACGTTTCAGGCTAGGAATGTGCAGTGAAATATACCCTTGAGGAGTAGGATCCTAGACCTTTTATTGTCATAGGTACTATTCTAATAGCCTCTTATTTATCTTCTAATTTTTTTGATATAGGATCTTAACATAGCTTTATATCTATGATCATTTTGAAGAGCCTTGGGATTAGTGTTCAGACTTTTGATGGTGTTATGATGCTTGAAACTCTGTTGGGGATTATAAAGTAGGATGTACGTTAGTACAGGGAGTTCCCCCTTGATATTGGTGAGTGTAACTTTGTATGGGACCTCTTTTTCCTCGAGATGACTGGTTTTGACATCATTCTCAGGATGAAATGGTTGGTTCCCTTTCATGATTTCATTGATTGCTATCACCAAAGGGTAACCTTTATATAGCCATAGGGTGGGGAGTTTATTCATAAGGGTGAATGTTATGTCCATGTGAGCCGATATTGACCCAAGAATCATGGTATGGGTAGGATGATAGTCCATATTGTGAGTTTATACCTAGATGATCTAGGAACATGTTAGATATATTTCCCTCCAGTGGTTGATCATTTCAAGGATTTCTTCCTGGATAAATTTTCAGGGTTACCTTTAGTGAGAGTGGTAGAGTTATCTATTGATCTAGTTCCAAGAGCTGCACCTATATCCATTCCTCTTTACTGGATGGATAATACTGAGATGGAAGATCTTAAGAGTTATCTAGAGGATTTAGAGGCAAAGGGGTTTATCCAACCCAGTGCTTCTCCATGGGGTTAACTGATCGTTTTTTTTTTCAAAATAGGTGGAAAAAACTCTTAGGCTATGTGTGTATTATCAAAAATTGAACTAGCTGATGATTATGAATCTATATCCTTTTCCATAGATAGATGATCTCTTTGACCAACTCCAAGGATCTTGGGTTTTCTCAAAGATTTATTTGAGATCCGGTTATCATCACGTGCATGTTAGACCATCATACATACCTCGTACAACCTTTCATAGTAGGTTTGGTCTATATGAGTATTTGGTTATTCCATTCAGTATCATTAATTCTCTATTAGTCTTCATGGAATTGATGAACCAAGTTTTACGCCCTTATCTTGATTCGTTTGTGGTGGTTTTTGTGGATGATATCTTGGTGCATTCTCAAAATTGACATGACCATGCCAAAAATCTTGAGATCGTTTTGAATGCACTGAGAGAGAATCAGTTATATGATAATCTTACAAAGTTCCACTTCTGTATAGATCAAATTAAATTTCTAGGTCACATCATCTCAGAGATAGGAGTATCAGTATAACAAGAGAAGGTGTGAGTTGTAGTTTTCTGGGAGAATCCCAATAATGTCTTTGAGGTACGTTGTTTCTTGGGGTAATCTGAATATTATAGGAATTTCCTATAGTAATTATCATGCTTATCAATACAATTTATGGTCTTTAAAAAGAAGGGTGTGAATTTTGTAGTGTCATATTCTTATGATATGGCCTTTCAGGAGATGGAAGGGAGTTTGAATTCAACATCGATACTGATTTTACCAAAGTGGGGTGGGAGTTACACGGTTTACTACGATGCATCAGGTATTAGGCTTGGATCAGTTCTTATGTAGGTAGATAAAGTGATTGAATATGGGTCTCGGATGTTGAGGCCACACGAGAGGAACTACCTGATGCATGATCTCGGGTTACATACACTTGTTCCCGCATTGTGCTATTAGAGACATTACTTACTGGGAGAGCATTTTGTGGTGTACATGGACCATGAAACCCTCAAGTACATATTTAAACAATTTGATCTAAATATGAGGTAGTAAATATGGATTAAATACCTACAGTCTTTTTATTTTTCTCTTTCCTACATGCCTAGTAAAAGTAATGAAGTGGCCGATGCACTGCGCAGGAGGACTCAGATACATGCAGTATAATGGGCCAGTAGTGAGTAGCAGCTTATGTCCTTATTCTCTACGATGTACTTGGAGGTGAATGACATCCAGGGTAGAATTTTATATCATACTCAGATGTTACCTATACCATTGTGGATAGAGTTAGGATGAGAAAAATATTGGAATAATAAAGGCCAGTACTATAGGAGAGTGTGGAAGGTGAGGAACCTCCTCCCAGTTGTACCATAGGAAAAGATGAAATTTTCTATATACATGGTTATTTATGGGTTTCAACAGCCATGTGTGATGAGCTGATGTAGGATTTTCATGCTTCATCTTGGGAAGTGCACTAGAGAGTCACCAAGATTTATCATGATTTACATCATCAGTACTGGTGGCTGGGTATAGAAAGGTATGTAGTTAATTTTTTCATGAGGTGTTCCACCTATCAGTAGGTGAAGGAGAAACACCAAAGACTAGCCAAGATTTTACTATAGCTACCCATTCCCGAATAGAAATGGAATGATGTCACAATGGATTTCATGACAGGTTTACTGAGGTAACCTTGAGGTAATGAAGATACATGGGTTGTTGTTGATAGGCTCATAAAGATTTCACATTTCCTTCCAATCATGGAAACCTTCAGTGTGGATGATCTACAAAGCTTTTATATTCATGAGATAGTAAGAATTCATGGGGTCCCATTTTCTATTGTTTCAGATAGAGACTCCTAGTTTACTTATCGATTCAGGAAATGGATACAAAGAGAGTTAGGTACATAGGTACTTCTAAGTACATCATAACACTCCCAGATAGATGGCCAGTTAGAGCGAATGATTCAGGTGATAGAGGAAATGCTTGGGGCATGAATCCTAGATTTCAAGAGCTATTGGGAGAGGCATATACCCCAGGTTGAATTCACCTACAAAAATAGATTTTAGGCCACTATTCATATGGAACCTTATGATTATTTTTACGGCAGGCCATTACGATCACCCATATATTGGTTAGAGGTAGGAGAGGCAACTATGCTTGAACCTCATCTTGTTCAGGAGACCATAGAGCAGGTGTAGTTGATTCAGAAGTGGATGTCTATTGTACAGTCTCATCAAGAATTATATGCTAATTACCAAATATTACCTCTAGAGTTTGAGGTTAGGGATAGGGTTTTCCTATATATTTCATTGAGGCTGGGACACAAGAGGATCAATAGATAGGGTAAGATTTCACAGTGATATGTTAGGATTTTTTAGATTCTAGAGAGAGTTGGTCTAGTAGCCTATCAATTGCAGTTACCTCAGAAGTATCAGGCCATGAATGATTTCTTCCACGCATCTCATCTACGCCACTATTATTTAGACCTGTCTCATTCCTTTCAGCCCGAGTAGGTTGATTTACAGGTAGATATGTCCTTTGAGGAACATCGTATACATAATTTAGATCATAGAATGAAGGTTCTACAAGGCCTATCAGTTCCTATAGTACGAGTGCTATGGCAGCACAACCATGTATAGGATGAGACCTGAGAGTAGGAGGATGATGTATGATCATAGTGGACAGAGTTATTCTCAGACATCCTTGACCACCTTTTAGATGGAAATTAAGGGATGAATTTCTTTACAGGGGGAAGTTTGTAAGAACTCAGTTCTTCATTGAGGTATAAATCTTTTATTTTTCATCCTTTCTCAGTTTAAATGTTTAAACATGGACTAATGTAAATTAAATTTGAGTTCATGTAGGTATAGGGGGTGTCTGAGGCAAGTTCAGAGCCCGGAACCCAACATTTTGGGGGAAAATGTCCTGGTGCACAGTTAGTGTAAACTGTGAAGGGCAGGACACACAGTTTAACAAATCGTGTGATGCAGGGTAAGAGAGTATAAATATGCCACCCAATTTTAGAAAAAACTGTGATATTCAGGATACACAGCCGTGCTTCTATCTCTACAATCTTAAAATAGGCAATTTTCATGGTTTGTGCATGGTTAGTCAAACCGTGTGAGAAAATCATGTGCTTAAACCATGTGACCCCTTAATTTTTTGGGTTATTTTATAATTTTAAATATAATTAAATTCTATTTAACCTAAAATTACATCTTCTTCTCCCACACAATAGGAACAATCTTGGAGATCTCCCTTTGAATCCTAAGCTTGGTTTTAAGACAAATTCTCTGTCCGATCTCCAAATCGAAGTCCGTTCATCTCATTGGATCCGTAACGGTAAGAACTCATTTCCTTTTTAGATGTTCTCTGTTCTTTTGGATATCAGTTTTACTATTTAGGTTCAAGATGATTTTTCCTATTATTAGGTTCTTCCTCTGTTCTTCAATTTTCTCCCAATTGGATTTTAATTAGGAGCTGATACTAGAAGATCTATCAATTACATACCTAAGGTAGGTGGTATCGTGCCTTTTTATTAAATTTGAGCTATTTATATATGAGTTCATGTTGTAAACCCAATTTTTGGGTGTCTACTTAAATAAAATTGAACCCTTGAATTTATAGGAATGGAATATGTAATTGAAGAGTCATGTTAATGTTTGATTTTTGGTAATGAACCATGAAATAGAACCACCCTTATGTGTGTTGATTATTAAACTAGGCCTCCATGGGGGGATTTTGACTCTTAGATACCTTTGAGGGGTGCCTTTGCCTTGAAATGGGTTTCAAATAGATGAATTGAATTATAAATAAAATGATGAATTTATTTTTATTATGAATTGTAATTTAATTTAAATTGAGTTGATTAAAGGATTTAATGGAATGGCCATGTACCTAGGCTTATTCTATGAAAATACTTGATGAATTTTTAATTGAATCATTGATATAAATTGTCTATGCGAGTTAAATCTAAGCTATTCCATGTAATGGTTGATTAAGAATGAATTTCTATTTATATTTCTTTACCCTTATGAGTCAAACAGAGGTTATTCCATGTGATGGTTTATTTATGTAACACCTTGAGTATTTATAATATTTTAATTTCTAAATAAATTTAATTTTTTTTCTTGATTTCTTTTTACACAACACCCTATTAAGCTTACACTAAACACAATAATGAGTTTTCCTGCATTACATGAAAGACCCAATTTTACCAAACAAAAATATATTAATAAAATATTACCTAGAAATTAAATTAACAGTTATGAATAATATTAAAAAACTTTTTAATTTTTTATATATTCTATATAATTTTAACATTCATCTTATGTATTTTTTAGACATGATATAAGAAAAAAATCAATTTTTTAGATCAAAGAGGTATTTTTCAAAATGTTAACTTTTAATGGAGAACCCATTTTAAATCCAATATTTGAAACTTTTATATATTAAATTTGAAAAAAATAAAATTCTTATTTTAAATAGTAATATCAGAATTTACTTTTTATGGTTTTTTGATATTTTTCTGATAAATTTGACGTTTTGATGAATAGTAAAAATATATACAATTTTAATTGAAAACAACTTTTTTTATCAAAATAATTCATACTATTAAATTATATTATTGAATAGTTATAAAGTATAAATAGAATATGTTTTTATCATTTAATATAATTTAGGTCATTGTAATTAATTTTATATTGATGTTAGATGTAAAAACATGTCAATCTTTTGCAATGTTTTAACTTTTAAAAACCCGTTTTTCATTCTGACAACAAGATTTATTTAAATTAATTATTCTAAGTTTTGGGTTTTGAATTTTTAAAAATAGATTACATATTTGGAATCAGTTGGTACAAATTATGTTAACAGGTTACTTTTATTTTTTGGATATGAATAGTAACTTTATTAATTTTTTATTACCGTAGTTAAGGGTAAATCGTGTAATTAAAGGTAAAAATAATATTATAAAATTACCCTAAAACCAGTATAAATCCTATTGGATGACTAAATCTGACCCTTATCATATAATTTTATAAATGGAATCCTTTAATGGACCATTTTTCATGAATATGACATGAATATTATTAAAATTAATGAAGTTGACAAAATGTCACACTTTCATTTCTTATAAGTATAATAATTTTAATATAGAGATCTCCCAAAGATAATATAGATTATAAATAGTATCTAGAAATATAAAATAATTATGTACCAAATATAAATTTATTTATAATTTTTATAAATTAAATAATTACCATTAATGATGACACAATAGTGAAGTAGACATTATTTTATTAATAGAAATATGAAATAAATGATATTAAAAATACTAAAATAAATATAATTTGACTTAATTAATGAAATAATTTTTTTTTAAATAAAATAGACATATTAGTAACATATTGGAATTATTTTTTAAAGTTATTATGTTGGTTTATGTTTTAAAAAAATTCAAATAATAAATAGTATCAAAATTGACCTAAATGATACTTTAAAATAAATAATATTTTATTAAATGTTATAAAATTTATAAAATTTATAAAAATATAAGGTTCATACAACTAAATTTTATAGTGTTAAATATTTCATAAATTATATAATTAGGGTTCTTCTTACATTTTATAGTAACTATATTAACCCTATATTGTAAAAAGACAAGTTGTCACAGTAAAGGTAAAATTATTTAACTAAGGGTTAAATCCAAAATATAGGGTTAATTTTATGACCTAAACACATCTAAAATTCATTGGTTGATGATATTTTGACCCATAACCAAATTACCATATAGTAAAATCACTTTGTATCCATTTTTAATTGAAAATTAATTTATATTAATATAATATTTTAAGAGTTTCCTAAATTACCTCTCCCCTCTCTTATAAAAGGGCACTTCTCTTTCTATTTAAGTAACACATCTAAAGCCCTTGTTCTCAGCCAAAACCTACCCATTTCCTCTCAAAACTTCTCTCACGACATCCTAGAGTCCATAATTTGGGTAGAAAGTCATCCTGAGGAGTCCTTTTATGAAAATCAAAAGGAGATACTTGAAAAAGAGGTAATTGTTTTATCACCTCTTTCAAAGTTCTTTCCTTATTATACTTCATCTTTCTATATTTTTTACTTACCAAAGTAAAAAATATTGTATTATACATATACTGAGATGTTATTATAATCATGGGACAACCATATTCCTCATTTTATCCAGCCTATGAATAACAATATCACCATGCATGCATACATACGACTTACCGTCTCTACGTCGTGGTGTAATTTGTTATTCAACACTAATTTATTGTGATGAATATGATGATGAGTATAAGGGATATAAAAAATGAATATAAATTTATAATTATTCTGTATAATTATTATACCATCCAATTCCAAACTATTTAACCATCAAGGGAATGATACCGTCGCTTGTGCGTACGTACGACCTACCGTCTCCACGACGGGATGGGATTCCTTCTCAATGTTAACCAATCAAGAATGATTATAAAATTTATATGATGAGAAAATATAATATTTATGAACTAAATATAATTCTTTATATGAATAAAATATTTCCTATGCATAAGAAACATGACTTCCATGACAAAACATGCAAAGGAAAACGAAACAGTTATCCCTCGAAATAATGGTAATATTGAAATATTATAAACAAAACAACATAAGAGTATCATATATAATATCATAAAAATGTATTTGGTTATGTTATAATTTAATAACATACTTTAACCATTATATATAAGGTTAATTCACCCTCTACTAAAGGAAAGTACAAGGTAAGGGTTAATTTTGCAATCTTATTATTATCTGAGATTGTTTATACGTAAGTATCTACTGGGACGTCCTTATCATCCATGTCCATGTTTCTTAAAAAATATTTCAAAATATTATTAAAAATTGTTTAAATTAATTTTCATCCTTGTTTTATTTTTTATAAAACATTTTTAAAGGAATATTTCCATCATTTTACAAACGAGGTACTTTATGACCTTTTCAACAAATTAAGGAAAACAATGCTCTTTTAACTTATACGGTGAAAGTGGCTATTTTCATCCATTATAATGCCTTAAAATTTTTAAGCTTTATTTTACAAGATTACAAGGTTATTTTCAAAAGAAATGTTTTATTTTATAAGTTCATGAATTTTTAATAAACGATTTCAAAGAAAAATGGCTATTTGACTCAAGATATTTTAATGATTTTATTAGATTATTTTCATCTATGTCAACATCATCGTTTGATTTTATGCTTAATTGAGGTTGATTTATTATGATACAATCTTTCATACTGTATTTAAGGTTTTATGATATGTTTGACCATGAATGTTTTATTTTTATACCATTCATGGTTTATGGTTAAAGTATTAACATTTCGTATGCTAGTTTTAATATGAATGTTTATGTTTTGTTTCAACCATTTTATATGAGGAAAGCATTGGACTTAGTAAGTGATGGGTGAGGCCCGCTATATCCCCTAGATGTATCAATAGGTTTCATGAAACAAAATAGATATGGTTTTGGCTGATGCCTTTCCCATTTATTAGATTCTTGGCATGAATCCTTGAAAATATTATATTCTTGGCATGATGCCTCAAAGGTAAAATTAAAATGTTTAGAATTATGCATTCCCTCATTAAGAGATTAGTTATTGATATTATACATGATTATTTGGAAATTAGAATATCCATGTGAATGTTTAAATGGAATTATTTTATTTTTTTATTTCCATATTTTGTTCAAGTTTATTATTAAAAGACCTGTGTTTCAGTTTTTTACTTACCTTAAAGATTATGGATATTTATGAAATCTTTTTTTCTATTTTTTACCCTTACTGAGCATCAGATCTCACCCCTTTCTTATTTTTTATTTTACCAGAATTCCAAGAAGCATTTTATGATTGTTATACAAGGTTAATCTAGGAAAATAATGTAGTTCTCAAAGAATTATCTATGTTTTATTTTATGTTCTGAATTGTAATGTAAAGTTCATGAATGTAATCTATTTTCCAAGAATGATAAATGGATCAGTCCTTCGGGATTTTATTCCTTGTAATCATGCCAATGTATTACAATAATGCACCAACTTCAGGCTTCTGGGGTAGGGGAATTATAGTTGTTATCAAAGGAAGTTTAGAAAAAACCATGGAAATTAGATCTAGAAAACATAGATTTGGGAACATAACCCTAAGATAGAATTTGAGGATAATTTTAAGTATAAAATATCATCCTTTAGATCTGGTAATGGATAACATCGGTTAATCCTATGAAAAAATGGATTGAGAATAATATTCTACCATTTAGGGATCCAATAAATGATTCTTAATGACTACATCACTATTATTAGTGTTTCTCAAAATATGCTTTGAGTTTTGGTCAATTTTTATAATCATCAAGGTTATAAATGAAATGTTTATATTGAGAATAATGAAGATGATACAAAATAAAAATGATATGAAGGATGTTTTAAGGAATAAGATTTTTAATCATAGTTAATGGTTTAAGAGTGAAGTGTAATGATTAATGTTATTTTGTATTTGGATTCAATAATTATTATATCAATGGTTTCATGGTTATAAGATTTATGAGATTTATAATTATTGTACTGTAGTACTTCTTCTTTAAGTATTTATAAGCATAACAGTTTTCATTGAGGATTTAAATGTGATCAAATATTTGGTATGTGTGACATTAAGTGATATATTAAGATGTTTGTGGAATCTGATGTTAATATTGATTTGTGGAATTTAGAGACCTTTTTGGATAGTGAACTTGGATTGAAGTATTTTGGTCAAGTCTTAAGGTTGGAATGGAGTAATTTGAACATTGGATATTATTATTTGAGGATAAAAAATTTCTGTAATGTTGAACATAAAAAGGTTATTTCTGGAATGTTACAATAATATAGTTTTAGAAAAAGGACAACCTGTAAGTCGGACAAAAAACCGTCATGTTAGAAAAGGTTGCGGGAATAGAACCCACAACCAAAGTTCAACAAGGATTTATTTCCTACCATTAGTCTATGTGAAGTCCTTGGTTATTATAACATAGATTCCTTTATTTAAATGGTATAAGTTTATTTTTGGAAACTTATACGATTAAAATAAATATAATATTTTTGAGTTTTATTATATTTTGAAGAGAAAGATGAGTTTTTTGGTAGGAATTTGTTGAAGGATAAAACTCTACATGTCAAGTAATTATGCTTCCTTGCGCTCTTAGTTTATGAAGTAAATTAATTATTCAATTATAGGGAAAGAATCTTGAAACTAAAAATGATATCCTAGTATTTTCTCTGATGATTCAAATGGACCCTTATATCATTGCATATTAAGATCTTTTTGATTGTTAACTTTCTCCTAATCATGTTCTCTATCACTATTAATCAGAACATGATGGTTAGATTTTTCTTTCATTCCCATGTTTTCCTATATGGAACCCTTGTATGTGTTATCTTCGATGACCTTCATAATTACCTTTATTTATTTTAAAGTTAGGGTCTCATTAATACTTTTCTGATGTGGGATTTTAACAAAGATATTTTGAAATGTCAAACCCCTAGTTTTCAATCCCAAGTTTAAATTGCGAGGATGCAATTTATTAAATAAGGGGAGAATGTAGCACCCTGAGTCTCTATAATATTTTCATTTATAAATAAATTTAATTTTTTTCTTGATTTATTTTTACACAAAACTCTATTAAGATTACGCTACATACAAAAATTAATTGTCTTGCGTTACATGTAAGGCCTAATTTTACCTGACAACAATATATTAATAAAATATTATTATTTAATATAATATATTAGCTAACTGTTAATTTAGAGGTTATGAATATTATTTAATAAATTTTTAATTATATATATATTCCATAAAATTTTAACATTCATATTATTTATTTTATAGACATGATATAAGAAAAAATTCAAATTTTTAGATAAAAGAGGTATTTTTCAAAAATTACAGTTTTGCTGCCTTTTAATGGTGAAATCATTTTAAATACAATATTTGAAACTTTTATATATTAAATTTGACAAAGTAAACTTATTATTTGAATAAGTATTATAAAAATTTACTTTGGATGAATTTTTGATATTTTTCTGATAAATTTGACGTTTTGATGAATATTAAAAATATACTAAATTTTAATTGAAAACAAATTTTTTCATCGAAATAATTCATGTGGTTAAATTATATTATTTAATAGTTTTAAATTATAAATATAATATTTTTTTATCATTTAATATAATTTAGGTCATTTTCATTAATTTTACATGGAAGTCACATGTAAAAACATGTTAATGTTTTGCAATGTTTTAACTTTTAAAAACCCGTTTTTCATTCCGAAAATCGGATTTATTTTAAATTAATTACCATAACTTCTGGGTTTTGAATTTTTAAAAATGGATTCCATATTTGGAATCAACTGGTCCAAATTATGTTAATAGATTACTTTTTTTTTCAGATAGTATGAATAGTTACTTTAGTAATTTTTTATTACCACAGTTAAGGGTAAATCAGGTAATTAAAGGTAAAAATAATATTATAAAATTACACTAACACTTGTATAAATCCTATTAGATGAATAAATCATACCCTTATCATCTAAGGTTATAAATGGAATCATTTAATTGACCCATGTCCATGAATATGACATGAATATTATTAAAATTAATGAATGTGACAAAATATCACACTCTCATTTCTTATTTGTATAATAATTTTAATATAGATATATATAGAAGATAACATTGATTATAAATAGTTTCTGGAAATTTACAATAATTACCTACCTCATAGAAATTTATTTATAATTTTTATAGATTAAATAATTACCATTAATGATGAAACAATAGTGAAGTAGAAATTATTTTATTAATAGAAATATCAAATAAATGATATTAAAAATATTAAAATAAATATAATTTTACTTAATTAATGACATAATTTATTTTAAAAAACATATAAATGTTAGTAACATATTTTAAGTATTTTTTTGAAGTAATCATGTTGGTTTATTTTAAAAAATGCAAATAATAAATAGTATCAAAATTGACATAAATGACACCTTAAAATAATTAATATTTTATTAAATGTTATAAAATTCATAAAAATATAAGGTTCATCAAAATAACTTTAATAGTGTTAAATATTTCATAAATTATTCAATTAGGGTTCGTTTGACATTTTATAGTAACTATATTAACCCTATAGTGTAAAAAGACAGGTTGTCATGGTAAAGGTTAAATTATTTAACTAAGGATTAAAGACAAATGATAAGGTTAATTTTATGACCTAAACACGTCTTGTAAGAACCCAGATCTTCATTTTAGGTATGGATCTTTATTTTGGGTTGTTTTTGAGGAAAAAGAAATAAATGAGGTTTTTCTAAGTACACGTCATGTACTTATGAGTACACACTGTGTACTCGGTTGCCGCGTGTGGTTGTGTAATGGCCATATAACGACTGAGTACATGGTCGTGTGATGACCTGATAGACCGCTTAATCCCGGGGCTGGTTAAGACCACTATATGATGTGTACATTTAATGGAATTGCAATTTAGTTTTGTTTTTATTTGATATATCAGTGCGGGGTCATGTATTAAGCCCAAAACTATCTTCTTATCCTCGTGTTTCGTACATGATAGTGACAGAATGACCGATGAACTTTGAACCCATCCCGATTCTCCATACAAGCTCTGATTGAGATACTATCAGGTGCGTTGGAATCCCACTGGTGAGTTCTCAAAACCCATAGAGCCTTTCTTCCCGATTCTTCCTCTCTCACGAGTTATTCAAGGTTTAACGTTTTTAACCTTTTTGTAGATCTACACCGATCTAGGCCGATTCAAGGGCCAATGTTCAATTATATAGATCTTGATACATCGAGGTAGGTGGTTTGTGACTTTCATTGTTTTTATTTTGATTATATATTCTAAAAGTTCTGCATACCCACGTTTGGGGTATTTCTTGATTTGGAATTTAACCATTTTTATTACCTACCATGGTTTGATTGATTGAGAAAGGGTTATTGCTTATGCATAAGGTTAGATACCTTATTATTGGGACACCCCATGGGTGCGTTTCCCTTGATTGATTGTTTATAGCCGTTTGGTCTAGAATACCTATCAGGCGTACCTTGTTTTCCATGCCTTGGTTGATTATGATTAATTTTATTTGGTTATATAAAATGCATGTGGTATGCTTTGTGAATGTTTTACCACGTAGTAGTTATAAATTATATGTGCTGCTTTGATATGATATGCGTGCTGTTTTTCCAATGAATCTTTAAAGCCTTGGAGCAAAACAATTGTGGGGCTTTCCATATTTATTTATATAGGACCATGAGAGCCTTGGTGTAGATATTGACCTAGGGGTATTGATTGAAAGAGATACCCAAGTGGTCATTTATGATTTTTTATGTTGTGTTGACCCATGGGTATTGACCGTGAGAACTATCAAGGAGGTTGTTTATAATTTATTAATTCTATGTTCACCTAGGGGTATTGACTATGAGAGATTCCCAGGTGGTTATTTGTAAATGAGTTAGTGCTATGTTAAACCAAAGGGGTTAGACCGTGAGAGCTTTCCTAGAGGGTTGTTTATGAATGATTGAATGATTATGGTGAGTCTACCAAGCCAAAGCACAAGCTTGGACTCAGTCATACTTGGTTGTTTAGATGGTCTTCTGAGACAATTTTTCTTCTTCTATTACATAGGGGATATATATCTTAAGATAGATCTTGAGATTTCATGATTAAAAGGATGAATAATAAATATAAATGAATGTAATTGAAAACTATAGGATTGTTTACTTTTGAGTACTTTCTAGTTTATTTCTTCATTTCTATATATTACCTACTATATATATTCAATGATAGTTAGGAATAGATATTTTGGTGGTTGCCTACTATGATTCATCTCACACCCTATTTGGGTCATGATTTTTGACCAAAAGAGATTATATGACTGCAGGTATAGATAAGGTAAAATGCCCTTCTTCATCAGGTACTTGATTGTTGTTGGAGCTGGAGAGCATGGGACCATGTTGAGGCTTGCAATGCTACTGGAGTTTACTTGTTTCTTTTGTACTTGATTTCGGTATTGATTTCTAGCATTGTGACTTTATTGTATTCTTTATTAGATACATATTCCATGAATCATTTATATACATACTCCAATTATTTTATTACTTCCAGTCTTCTTCTGTTTAGATATATTGGTATTACTGCTTCCGCTATTGTTTACTATTTGTTTTTCACTGTGTATACTTTACCAATGAGGGAATCATTTCCCCATTACCACACACTGGACCTTGTTTCTAGTTGGTAGCCTCTGGAGTTTTGGGAAATGTACTTGAGGTTATGTGACCAACCGGGTTCCGGCCACTTTTGGGTGGCCCTTAGATTCGGGACGTTACAAAGTGGTATCAGAGGCAGGTTCTTTTCTGATTTCCCTTACTATTCAGAGCCAATAAACAAGGATAATATGGAATAGTTAGTTTTTAATTAATTGTGCCCGAGAGTAACTAACCCATGTACAGGGGAAATCCAAGATACCTTGAATATTTCAATTTTTTGGTTTTTCAATTGTTACAGTTGATTTGATTTCACTGTTGGGTGATTCACTTGTTTTGTGTTGTTATGATTTATATCACTAAGGTTCTATTTCTATTGAAACCCGATGAGATGAGGGTATTCCATATCATGAATCATATAAGAACTTTCTATAGATCACATGTCATGCATTCTTATAATGCTATTTAGGGTGAATTACTGATTGCATGTGGTTATGATAGATGTTGTGATAGATATGCATGCTGTTGTGATAGATGATGTGATAGAAATACCAACTATTTTGATAGGGTATTGGTATATATAAAGTTTAATTTATATTTATGCCAAGCTTTGGTCCCTGAGGTGTTATGGGCCCTCTTGGATCATAATTTGGTGGATCATGTTTGAACTTTAATTGAATTCTACTAAGGCGTGTTATGAATGAGGATTCCAAACTTTGATTCGCGGGGAGTATGGGCTCTCATGGGTCGGAACATGGCATGAGTTGGCCAAAATTTTAAGTTTTTTGGGGTTTAAAATAAGTTTCATAGGATTATTTTCTAGAACCCAGACAACATGGCATGTGATGTTATGAACACATACCGTGTGTTCTTCTGTTCTGGGAGAAATAACTTTTTTTAAGTACATTCCATGTACTGTATATACATGACATGTACTGCATGACCATGTGACTGACTGTGTGAGTAGATAAATGGGGATAATGAATGTTTGGTAGAAAACACTGTGTAATGGGAGTACATGTCGTGCTGTAAAATACCATGTATCTGGCTGTGTGACTAATGACACGGGTGGATGAAGCTTAGGTTGTACATGCAGTGTCTAGGTTATACAATCTGTGTAGTAATAAACCATGTATCTGGCCATTTGGCTAACAACATAGGTGGATGGAACTTACATGGTACACACCATGTCTATATTATACATTCCATGTAGTAATCAACTGTGTATCTGGCTGCATGACTAACGACATGGGTGGATGGAACTTATGTGGTACACGCCGTGTCTAGAGTGTGCACGCCATGTAGTGTTACACCAGGAGAGATGTGTGGTTCAAACTGTGTAGAAGTATTTAGGAAGGAGGAAACATTCAAGCACACACCATGTCTCAGAAGGAACATGCTATGTGTATGGGGTGTTACAAGAACAGTTTGGAAGGAGTACACACCCATGTTAAGGCATAAGGGAAGACGCTGTGTAGTGGTTCTACACATCGTGCAACCTTGTTTTATAAAACCCAAATGTTTTCCTTCTATTTTTACTTACTTAAACTTATAAATTTCAGCCCTTGATAATCTTTTACTGAGGTGTGAGATTGACCTTGCAGAGTCATGCCGCCAAGATGTCCTCTGATTGTACACCCGGTACAAGGAGACTATCAGACACTAGAAATGGTAGATCAAGGACTACCAACAGATCCTCCCATCATGACCATCTTGGAACCCGTTTTTATACTGAACTCAGGTGATGATGCATAGTTCTGTGAAGTCCTTTTGAGGATGATGTAGACTTTTCAGGGAGCACCACATCCTGTCCCGACTATGGAAGAGTTGACGCATGTGTTCCAACAACATCATCCTCCCACTTTTTCAGGAGATGGAGGATCACAAGCTTTAGAGTCATGGTTGGAGGACATGATTTATATCTTAGATCATCTAGAGATGCCTCCAGACAGGGGGGTAAATATCACGACTTACATGCTTCATGATTTCACCAAGAGATGGTGGTATATTGTCTCATAGGTGGTACATCATCAGGATATGGTTTGGGAAGAGTTTCAGAGAACCTTCTATGATTACTTCTAACCCGAGATGTTGAGAGCCAATCGAGCCTATGAGTTCATGAATTTGGAGAAGGTTGGTCTTTCCATGATGTATTATTATTCTCTCTTTATAGAGCTTCAGTGTTTTACACCTATTTTTGGAGTTGATGAGTTATCTTTGGCTAGGCGATTTGAGGATAGTCTCAGGTACAACTTCTGATCATAGGTAAATGTTTTTAGGTTGACTTTGGTTACTGCTATAGTAAATTAGGCACTGATTAATGAGCATAATATTAGGGAGTTGGTAGATGCGATCTAGAGTGGTTCAGCATCCAGGGCTGGTACTCCTTCGTTTGATAGTAGGAATCACCATAGGGAGCCTTTGCATGGTGATTACAGTAGCAGGGATATATCTTCAGGTAGCTAGGTGAGGTGATACAGTATGGGAAGAGTGGTCACATGAGACCTCAATTCCCAAGATACCCAGTTGATTTCCGATCTTGCAGCAATATGGGTCACCTTCATCGTTTTTGCAGGATGTTCTCACCCGAATCTAGTGAGAGGGGATTTGTTATGACTCCACTTTCAGAAGTAGTATCACTAGTTTCTCATCAGTCATAGAATTAGAGCTCGTCAGACTGTTTAGGGTGAGGTGGAGTTCATGGTCATGGGTGACACGTTTTTAGTGATATCAGGGTGGATTAGCTCAGGGTATCCAGGCAGGGGCGCAGGTCCACGTTACAGGTCAGACTTTTGTAATGAAGCAAAACCAACAAGAGTAGGATTCAGGACCCTCTACGGTTAGAGGTGAGATTCTAGTTGTCTCGGTTTTATCTTATTCTCTTTTAAATATAGGGTATTCCAATATTTTTATATCTATTTCCATTTTGGAGAGACTTGTTCTCTTCATCTTTACTTCTAATGATGTTATGACACTAGACACTCCGTTGGGGATTAGTAAGGCTAGAATACATCAGTGCAGGGAGTGACCTCTTGAGTTTGGTGGGTGTCACTACTTATGGGACCTCTATGTATTAGAGATGCTAGGATTTGATGTCATTATCTGAATAGACCAGTTGGTCTCTTTTCAGGCTTTTGTTGATTTCTATTGCCACAAGGTGAGTTTCACATCACTGGAGGGAGAATATTTTCTACACAAGGGCGAATGGGATGTCCATTCGAACAGAGATGGACCCGAGCATCATGGATTAGGAGTAATTACAACCAAAACTTCTAGTTTATATATAGATTACTAGGGTAATTCACATATGGAATTTCTTCCAGTGGTGGATAATTTCAGAGATATATTTCCAGATGAATTTTCTGGTTTACCTTGGGAGAGATAGGTAGATTTCTTTATTTATCTTGTTCCAGGAGCAGCACCAATGTCTATTCCTCCTTATAGGATAGATACACTAGAGTTACAGGAGATCAAGAAGCAGTTCTAGGAGTTTAAGGAAAAGAGTTTCATCCTACACAGTACTTCTACTTGGGGTTCAACTGTCCATTTATGAAGAAGGGGGATGGTACCCTTAGACTTTGTGTGGATCATCAGAATAAGAACCAGTTGACGATCAAGAACTAATATCCCTTACCGAGTATTTATGATCTCTTTGATTATCTTCAAAGATCCCAAGTGTTCTCAAAGATTGACTTGAGATCCAGTTATCATCAGTTGTGAGTTATACCATCAGATATACCCCTTAGAGCCTTTCGAAGCAGGTATAGTCTATACGAGTATTTGGTTATTCCATTCGGTCTCACGAATGCGCTGATGATTTTCATGGAACTGATGAACCGAGTGTTCCATCCTTACTTGGATTCTTTTGTGATAGTCTTCATGGACGATATATTGGTGTAATATAAAACTTGTCACGCCCATGCCACCCATCTTGAGATCATATTTAGTACACTGAGAGAGCATAAATTATATGCTAAGCTCTCAAAATAACACTTTTGGATGGACTAGATTCACTTCTTAGGTCATATCATCACAAAGAAAGAAGTATCAATAGACCTAGAGAAGGTGAGAGTAGTAGTTTCCTGGGAGAATCCAAAGAACGCATTTGAGGTACGAAGTTTGTTTTGGGGATGGATGGTTACTACAGACAATTTATTAAGGTATTTTCCTGCTTATAAGTGACACTAACGATCCTGAATAAGAATGGTATGAAGTACTTGTGGATAAAAATTTGCGATTCAGCCTTTTAGAAGCTGAAAGGGAGGTTTACTTCAGCACCGATATTGATTTTTCTGGAGATGGGCAAGATTTACACTGTATTCTGAAATGCATCAGGTATTAGGTTGGGATCAGTGCTTATGTAGGGGAAGGATTCATCACATATGGGTCTTGGCAGTTGAGGAAACATGAGAAAAACTTCCATACACATGATCTTGAGTTATTCACAGTTGTGCATGAATTGCGCTATTGGAGACATTATCTTCTGGGATAGCATTTTGTGGTATACACCGACCACAAAAGCCTCATGTACATATTTAATCAGTGAGGTCTGAATTTGAGACAATGAAGGTGGGTTGAGTACCTTAAGTCTTTTGAATTTTATATTTCCTACACGGTTGGGAAAGGTAATGAAGTGGCTAATGCATTGAGTAGGAGGACTCAGATACAGTCAGTTCTTGAGTCTAATAGTGAGTGTCTGCTTATGGACCTGTTATCTAAGATGAATTTGGTGGTGCATGATAGACATGGGCATAATTTTCTTTATTATATAGTTGTTACCTCTACTCTTCTGTATTGAGTCCAAATGAGACATCTATTAGATTCATAATTCCTAGTCCTATGAGAGAGTGTGTTAGGAGAGGATCCTACTCCTAGGTAGACCATAGGTGATGATGAGGTCTTGCGATTTCATAGGAACGTGTGGGTGTCAACAGACATATGTGAGGAGTTTATGTGAGACTTTCATTCCTCTGTTTGGGTAGTTAATCCTGGTTCCACCAAGATGTATCGAGATATACATCATTAGTATTGGTGGCTAGGTATGAAGAGGGATGTAGCTAGTTTTTTATGATATGTTCCACCTGTTAGTAGGTGAAGGTGGAGCATAAAGAAACTGTAAGGGATGTTATAGTAGTTACCCATTATCGAGTGGAAGTGGAATGATGTCTTGATGGATTTAGTGATAGGTTTACCAAGGTCTCCAAGAATAAATGATCCCATATGGGTTTTTGTTGACAGACTCACAAAGGTTTCACATTTCTTTCCAATCAAGTAAAACTTCAGTTTAGATGAGCTTATAAAGTTTTACATATGAGGGATTGTACACTTGCATGGGGTTCCTCAATCTATCATTTCAAACAGGGACATCCAGTTTAATTATCATGTCTAGATGGGACTATAGAGGGCTTTGGGTATATAGGTACTTTTGAGTACAGCTTAGCATCCCCAGACTGATGGCCAGTTCGAGTGCATGATTCAAGTTTTGGAGGACATGCTTTGGGCATGCATCCTAGATTTTAGGGGATCTTGAGAGAGAAACATTACCCTTTTGGAGTTTGCCTACAATAATAGTTTTTAGGAAATGATTCAAATGACACCTTATGAGGCTTTTTACAGTAATCCATGCCGATCACCCCTATGTTGGATAGAGGTAGGAGAAGAATCTATGTTGGGACCTCATCTTGTCTAGGAGACCACTGAGCATGTGGATTTTATTTAGAAGAGTATGGATACTACACAATCTCACCATAAATCTTATGTTTATTGTCAGAGATGACCTCTGGAGTTCAAGGTCAGAGATCAAGTTTTCTTACTTGTCACACCGAGGTTGGGACACATGAGGATTAAGAGATAGGGGAATCTTTCACCGAGATATGTTTGGTCATTTGAGGTTTTGGAGAGAGTCAGGATGGTTTCCTATTATTTTCATTTACCATAGAGGCATCAGGATATGCATGACATCTTTCATGTTTCTCATCTAAGAAGTTACTTTGCAAACCTATCTCACATTTTTCAACCCGAGGAGGTTGAGTTGGAGGTGGTTCATCCTTCATGGAGCACATTATTCAGATTGTGGATCACAACACGAAGGTTCTATGTGGCCAGTCTATTCCTCTCATATGGGTTCTATGGTATCACATGCAAGTACAAGAAGAGAATTGGGAGAGGTTGGCCGACGTACGATCATAGTGGCTAGAGTTGTTTGAAGTTTCTTCTTCACCACCCTTGGAAGGGAAATTCAAGTATGAATTGGTTTAAGGGGGAAAGTTTATAAGAACCAATATCTTCATTTCTGGTATGGATCTTGATTACAAGTTGTTTTTGAGGAAAAAAAGAAATGAGGTTCTTCTAAGTACACATCATGTACTTATGAGCACACACCGTGTACTCGGTTGCCGCGTGTAGCCATGTACTGGCTGTGTAACGATCGAGTACATAGACGCATGATGAAATGGAAATCCGCTTAAGCCGGGGGCCGGTTAAGGCTACTACATAGTGTGTACATTTAGTGAGCACACCATGTAGTTTTATTTTTATTTGATATATAGGTGTGGGGTCATGTCTTAAGCCTAGAATTGTATTCTTCTCCACATGTTTCATATAGGAAAGTGATAGAACGACCGATGAACTTCGAACCCCTACTGATTCTCTATCCGAGCTTTGATTGAGACACCATTGGGTGTGTTGGAATCACACTAGTGAGTTCTAAAAACCTATAGATCCTTTATTCCTAATTCTTCTCATCTCATGAGTTATTCAAGGTTGAACGATTTTCACCTTTTTGTAGATCTATGCCGATCTAGGATGATTCAAGGGCTGACATTCAATTATATTGATTGTGAGACATAGAGGTAGGTGGTTTGTGCCTTTCGTTGTTTTTCTTTGGATTATATATGCTAAAATTGACACATACCCAAATTTAAGGTATTTATTGATTTTGAATTTAACCATGTTTATTATCTTATATGGTTCAATTAATTGAGAAAGGGTTATTGCTTATGCATAAGGTTAGATACCTTATCATTGGGACACCCCATGGGTGTGTTTCCCTTGATTGACTATTTATGGCCATTTGTTCTAGAATGCCTGTTAGGCGTACCTTATTTTCCATACCTTGTTTGATTAGGATGGAGTTGATTTGATTATATGAAATTAATGTGGTATTCTTTGTGAATGTTTATCCATGTAGTGGTTTTAGATTACATGTGCTGCTTTGATATGATATGCATGCTATTTTTCCAACGGACCATGTGAGCCTTGGACTAGAAAAATTGTGGGGGTTTCCATATTTATTTACACATGACTGTAAGAGCCTTGGTGTAGATATTAACCCAGGGGTATTGACTGTGAGAGCTACCCAGATGACTGTTTATGATTTGTTTATGCTATGTTGATCTAGGGGTATTGACCGTGAGAGCTACCCATGAGGTTATTTATAATTTATTAATGATATGTTGACCCAAGGGTATTGAACGTGAGAGCTAACTAGGTGGTAATTTGTAAATGAGTTAGTTCTATGTTAAAACAAAGGGGTTATACCATGAGATATTTCCCAGAGGGTTGTTTATGAATGATTTAAGGATTGTGGCAAGTCTGCCAAGCCAAAGAACAAGCTTGGACTCGGCCTTAATTGGTTGTTTAGATGGACTTCTGAGATATTTGTTTTGATACTATTACATAAAAGGATATATATCTTAGGATAGATCTTTATATTTCATGATTCAAAGTATTAATAATAAATGTAAATGAATGTAATTGAAATCTGTAGGATTATTTACTTTTGATTACTTCCTATTTTATTGCTTCATTTTTTACATATTACCTGCTATATATATTCACTAATAGTTAGGAATAGATATTTTGGTGTTTTCCTATTGGGATTCGTCTCAAACCCTATTTGGGTCATGATTTTGGACCCAAATAAATTATATGATTGCAGGTATAGATAAGGTCATGATCCCTTCTTCATCAGGTACTTGATTGTTATTGGAGTTGGAGAGCATGAGACCAAGATGAGGCTTGCGATGCTGCTGGAGTTTACCTGTTTATTTTTTACTTGGTTTATGTATTTCTTTAAATCATTGTGACTTGTTTTTATGGTTTCTTAGATACATATACCATGCATCATTTATATACATGCTCCAGTAGTTTTATTACTATCAGTCTTCCACTGTTTACTTTTGGTGTACAATATTAATACTTAGGAAATTGTTTACTATTTTTTCCCACTATGTATACTATTTCAATGAGGGCTTAGTTTCCCCATTACCATACCTTGGCTATCACTTCTATTCTGCAGCCTCTGGCATTTGGGGAAATGCACTTTAGGTTATGTGACCAACTGGGTTCAGGATAATTTTTGGGTGGCACCTAGATCTGGGATGTTAAACGTCTAAAATTTATTTTTTGATGAGATTTATACCCAATATAATCTAATCCTAGAATAAACTCACTTTGGATCCATTTTAATTTAAAATTAATTTATATTAATTTAATATTTTAAGAGTTTCCTAAAGTGCCCCTCCCCTCTCTTATAAAAGGGAACTTCTCCTTATCTTTAATAAACACCTTTTAATCCCTTTATATTAGAAAAAAACTACCCATTTCCTATCAAAAATCCCCTCACTACATCCTAGAGTTCATACATTGGGCATAAATCTATATTAAGGAGTCCTTTTGTGAAAATGAAAAGGAGATACTCGAAAAAGAGGTAATTGTTTTATCACATCTGTCAAAGTTCTTTTCTTCTTCAACTTAATATTTCTATGTTGTTTCCATACCAAAGTATTAAATAAAGTTTCATACATATTCTTAGATGCTATTATAATCACTAGACAACCATATTCATCATTTTTTCCATCCTTTGATTAACAATATCACCATGCGTGCATGTACGACTTACTGTCTCCACGCTGTGGTGTAATTTGTTATTCAACACCAATTTATTGTGATGGATATGATGATGAGTATAATGGATATAAATAATGAATATAACATGATAATTATTATATATAATTAATATACCATCCAATTTCATACCATTTAACCATCAATAGAATGATACCATCGTTCATGTGTACGTACGACCTACCATCTCCACAACGCGATGAGATTCATTATCCATGTTAATCATTCAAGAATGATTATAAAATTCATATTATGAGAAAATATAATATTTATGAACTTAATATAATTCTAGATATGAATACAATATGTCTTATGCATAATAAACATGACTTACATGAAAAAATATGCATAAGAAAATAAAGTAGTTAACACCCAAAACAATGGTAATATTGAAATATTATTAATAAAAAAATATAATATGATCATATATGATATAATAAATATGTATTTGGTTCTGGTATAATTCAATAACATACGTTAAACATTATAAAGGATGTTAACGCACCCTCGACTAAAGGAAAATACAAGGTAAGGGTTAATTTTGCAACCTCATTATCAGTTGAGATTGTTTATACGTAAGTATCTACTGAGACATCTTTATCATCCATGTCCATGTTTCTTAAAATAAATTTAAAAATATCATTAAAAAAAATTAAAGTAATTTTTATCCATGTTTTACTTTTTATAAAACATTTTTAAAAGAAATATTTCCATCGTTTTCCAAATTAGGTACTTTATGACCTTTTCAAAAAATTAAGGAAATAATGTTTTTTTAACTTATACAGTGCAATCGAATATTTTCCACCGTTATGATTCATTAACATTTTGAATATTTCCTTTACAAGCTTACAAAGTTATTTTAAAAAGAAATTTTTTCTTATATAAGTGAGAAACTTTTGAAAAAATGATTTCAAAGAAAAAGGAGTATTTTTCTAAAGATATTTTAATGATTTTATTAGATTATTTTCATCTATTTCAACATCCTTTGTTGGATTTTATTATTAATTGAGGTTGAATTATTATGATACAATATTCTATATTATATTAAAGGTTTTATGATATGTTTGACTATGGATGTGCTATTTTTATAGAATTCATGGTTTATGGTTAAAGTATTAACATTTCACATGAAAGTTTTAATAAAATATTTATGTTATGTTTCAACCATTTCATATGAGGAATGCATTGGACTTAGCAAGTAATGGGAAAGGCCTGATATTTCCCCTCAATGCATCGGTAGGTTTCATAAAACAAAATAGATATGGTTTTAGACAAGGCTTTACCCACTTATTAGATTCTTAACATGAAGCCTTGAAAGTATTAGATTCTTGGAATGAAGCCTTGACAATATTACATTCTTGGCATAGAGTCTTGATTGTAAGTTTCAAATTTATAGCATTATGAATTCCATCATTAAGATATTAGTTATTGATATTAAATGTGATTATTCTACTAGTATAATATCCATGTAAATGTTTAAATGAAATTATTTGATTTATTCTTGCCATATTATGTTCAAGTTTATGTTTAAAAGGCTTATGTTTTAGTTTTATACTTTCCTTAAAGATTATGGCTATTTATGAAAGATTTTTTTGTATTGTTTACCCTTACTGAGAATCTGATCTCACCCCTTTATTATATTTTATTTTCCCAGGATTCCAAGAAGTATTTTATGATTGTTATGTAGGGTTAGGATAGGAAGATAATAGAGTTCTCAAAGAATTATCTATGTTGTATTTTATGTTTTGAATTGTAATGTAAAGTTCATGAATGTAATATATTTTCCAAGACCGCTAAACTGATTGGTCCTTCAGGATTTGATTCCTTGTAATCATGCCAATGTATTATAATAATTCACTAACTTCAGGATTCTGAGGTCGGGGCATTACAATTTAATCTTGATTTAGTTTTTATAAAGACATTCCCATGTGAGTATTTGAAAGGTAAGCCTTTTAAGCTTGGACAATGCTTGAGTCACCTTCTGAGGTGAGATTTGAATCATGATACACTTGGTGTTGACCTTGTCCGGTTTATATGAAATTGAATAAATGTGTTGAATGATTATATGCTTGAGTGATACATGGATTCAAATGAAGAATTCCATGGATAGACTCATAAGGGCCTTTGACTATTATATGCCAAGTTATACATAGATTCATATGAGAATTCCATGGATAGAATCAAAGGGCATCTAATAATATGCCATGGGTGATACTTGGGCTCCCTTAGTAGACCACCAAGGACAGAATCGATTGTTAGTGATGTTATACCACACCTAGAGTGATACCTGGGTTCTTGAGGATTTCATGGACAAGATCATTAGGAGTTGGTTTATATTATACCCAAATTGATACTTGAATTATAACTGAGGAATGTCAAGGATGGGATCATGTTCTAAATTTAATAATGAATGAAATGACTTTTATGAAATGTCTACCAAGCCAAATCAAAATCTTGGATTCAGTCTTAACTTCTGCTTAATGGATGGACTACTTAGGCATAATTGGATACATGTTCTCATGAGGAACACTGAGATTTATGCCAGGTTTTGAGACTTGTTGATTAAATGAGATTGAATTTTTAATTGAACATGATTATAATGAAACACATCTGACTATTCTATTAGAGACTTACCATTTAAATGAAACCGATTAAATGAATTGGTTATAAAATGAGAACCTAGATATATTGGATGTTTACTTTTGATTACTTACTTTATTTATTGTTATGCTTCCTTAACACCTTGTTATATATATTCATTGACTAATTGGAACCTGAACTTGGGTGGTTACCTACTGAGATTATATCTCACACTCTATTTGGGCCACCTTTGGGCACCCAAATAAACTATATAGTTGTAGGTACTGATAAAGGTAATCACCTTGCTACACGTTCTTGATCATTTCTTAGGAGTAGGAGATAATGGGACTAAACTGAGGATTGTGATGCTACTCGAATACTTTTGGAACTTTTTTATACTTTTGTTATATGTATTTTATATCTACCACGTGTACCTATATTAGTTGTTTTGTGGAGACATATGACATGTATCATCATTTTGTATATGATATGTCTTATTGACTTTTCATATTATCAATCTTCTTCTGTTTACTTATTGTATGGTTATTATACTAATTTTTCTACGTGTTTTTTATTATTAAGCATTGTTCTAAAATTTGGTAATGAGGGGATAGTCTCCCCACCAACACACCTAGGTCCTCACTACTAGTCGGCAGCCTCTGACATTTTTGGAGATGCACTTGATCCCATGTGACCAACTAGGATCGAGGCACCTTTCAGAGGCATCCGGGTCTGAGTCATTACAATTATGATGGATTTAAGTCTTGAAACTAAAGTAAAGGTATAATAAAAATCAATTTCTCTATCCTATGAGTATCCCTTACAAAATAATATTTCTTTTTTTTTCTTACAAATTCACCGCTTTAATTCAATTTGTTTCTGAAAAAAACCACTTTATTCCAATCACCTTTTTATCTCTTGGTTTGGGTAACAACTCCCATGTCTCATTTTTATTAATATAATATAATTTCTTATTCATGGATTCAATATACTCATGATGATCCAATGACTCTTCAAAATCTCATGGATCAACATGTGAAAACAAAGAGGTATGTGTTTTATATATTATTCTTCTGGTTTGAACCTGTTGTCCTTGATCTCCAATGATGTTTTGGATCTCCACTTTCTTCCTCATCCTGGGGTGATATGAAAAAAATTATACCTTATCACTTGAAATGTATGAATCTATATATTAATCCTATACATATTCTACATCATCACTTCTGTTATAAACATTATCATGTTGTTTAACCTAAAAACTTCAACTTCACTTCCTTTTATGTCTATAGATGACTGTGAGATCCTTCTATCAGAATGTTCTCACACTTTCACATCATCAAAATAAAAAATTCTTCTAGTTTCCTTATTATATCATATGTATCCTCTACTATTTAAAGAGCATCCAAGGAAAATACCACAAACACCTATTTTTTAAAACTTTCCAATATTTTGACATTTTATTTTGATAATGCAGGGGCTTACAAATACTCTTAAGTACTTAAAACCTAGGGTCTTTTATAATACATATTGTATAGATACATGCCAAATTTTGTTCTATAGAATCAATTATTTTTAATATGGACTGCTGAACCAATAAATTGTCTTCAAATGAACTAAGAAGTATCATCTTTAATCAACATGGTTTTATCCATATCAACCAAGCCTTTATTATTTATTTTATCCACACAATTTTGTTGTGGTGTGTATGGTGCACTAAGTTCATGATGAATACCATGCTTCTAAAGATAACCTTGAAAATTTCCATTTGTGTATTTAACACCATCATCTGTTAGATATTCTTTATAGAGTAGCCACATTCCTTTTCTATACTTCTCTTAAAAATTATGAATATATTGGGAGTATATGATTTATTTTTTGAAAACATAATACATGTAATATGAGTAAAATGAATAATAAAGGAAATAAAATAATCATCTCTATTTTTGATTTCTTTCTCATGGGACCACATATATCAGAATGAATAAGCTCCAAGGGATGATATGTATGCATCTCAATCTTCATGTGTGAAGAATTTTAAAATTTACCATTCTAGAATATGAAACAACACCAATATTTGTTTCTTATCATGATAGGAAAACCACAAAACATTCTATATGTGTTAAATTATTCAATTTTATCTGGAATATATGTCTAATCCTTCTATTCCATAATTGATTTTCTTCCTTCGCGCTAATATAAGATGAATTCTATATATATTCAATCAGGAACAAGTTCCCCTTGGTTCACTGTCCTCTTGTCACAACTTCCCCATATTCAATAATTTTCAAGATAAAACTATGAATTATGAAGATAACCTCATTTAGTTCATCATAAAGCTATGAAAAAAAATCAATATATTGTGTTTCAATCCATCAACAAAAAAGTCACTTATGGATTTTAACTTTTCTTTTCCTTAACAAAAATTCCAATGGCTTTGAATATGATAGACTAATTATTTTTTAAAATTCACCTTTCCTTATTTATAGTATTTAAAATTATAAAAAAATTTCAAATATTCAATCATGTCTGAAGAACTCCGACTATCCAATATCCAAGGTCATTCTCCTTTTGCATCCATGAGTAACGTTTCAACTAAAAGTGACTTTTCTTTTCCTATTTTTTTCTCATGATGCTTTTGAATATTTTCATAAAAACCTTTTTGACTTGGAATAATCATAAGACAACATTTTACATGTTTTACAGGCTAATGACACCCCTCATAGACATTTTCAAGTAGTTGAAACATGTTATAAATCTTAAAATTACGTTTTTTAGATTTCATTTTAGTTTGTCATCTTTGAGTGGGATGATTCACCCTAAAAATATTCCTCAAATACATTATGGATGTATTTTAGTGTTGATTATTAAAACAAGACATTTTTTTGTATTTCTAAAGCCTCCACAACATCAACAATATCCATAGAAATCATATTTTCCTTTGTAACCTGCATGGAGTCTAGAACTATGTATATGTATTCCAACATATTTTTGACCATCAATATTGGATCCTTTTTGTGAAATAAAATTTCATTAGAATCATAAAATATTCTTATTTATATCTGAATTCTTCTCATCCTTAATAGAGTATCCAGTTGTAGCATTTTTCATTTTAAATTTTTATTTCTCAGAAATTCCATAATTTTGGAATTCTCTTGTTTTAGCTACATACATGGTCCTATTAACTTAATTTTTCTTTTGAGACACTATAAAAACATATTTATCCTTATTATTAACCTTTTATATTTATATTTTATGACCTTTATGAGATTCACAATCCTTATAGCTTTCACCAACTCCTAGATTTGAATTTTAGAAGTTAGATATTTCTTATTAAGATCTAACCAATTTCTATTGAACAAGATAAAATTATTTATCTTTATCCCTTATCTATTCATAGACATTGATGTTAAGATTTTTCAATTAAGCAGGTAAATTATCCAGGTTTTCAATATCTTTTAGAAATCTTGGTTTTCCTTATTTATGCACTATTTATTGATTATTAACAGGTTGAACATATTTCTTTAACTTCTTTGAAATTTTTGAGAGACCTTATTTCAATTATCTTTTTATCATAAAATACATCTAGGTTTCATCCTCATCCTATTATTATTAAAAGTTATTACTTTTATCATTGTTGAAACTCTTATTTTTAACCTTTGTAATAAGAAACTTCTCAACACCTTCATCACTGGAATTCTCAACTTATACTTCTTTAATATCATCATCTTCATCGCATTTGGACAAAAAAATTATCCTTTTAAATTTATATAACTCCTTATTCATTCCTTTTTAATGGGAGTTTAATTTTTCTAACTTTTTTCTTCAGTGGTATTCTTGGCCTTCTATCTTATTCATTATTATCTTAATATTCCTACATTCTTGGACAATTTACTACAAAATTTCCAATGGATCCATAGTTAAAGAACATAAATGGTAACTTTACCTTATAATTACCTATCTATATTTTCACTTTTCTTAAAAATAAGGACATAAATTCATCGAAATTATTACTCATTTCATCTTCTAAATCAGAGTCATTAAATTATTTCCCAAAAACAACTTTCTTTGACTTTTCTTAATTAGTGTATTTTAAGGACATTTCATTATTATCCTTTCCATTTCTTTTAAAATCATTATATTTTTTCATATTATACGTAATTAGAATACAAATAAAATCATCTATAGATATTATTTCATGATCTTTATCATGCAATGATGAAACTTTATCATCAAATATTTCAAGAATAATTATCAATATATTTTCAACAACTGTTGAGTCTTAAAAATTTTATCCAAGGATTCTTAAGGTGATAATAATATGATTAACCCTTGTAAATAACTCACCAATAGATTCATCATCTACTATTTTCAAATTTTCATTTTTCAATCTCAAAATTTGTAACTTATCTTTCTTCACTTTCATGTTACCTTCATAAATATTCCTTAACTCAACCTATATGCCTTTAACCATTCTAATTACTTAAACCTAAAGGAATTAAAATTTTGAGATATAGTAAGTAATATCATTTCTATATCATCTACTATTCTCAATATCCCTCTTGTCTGTAGCTATTAAAGGGATAAACCTCAACAAGAGGAGTGAAACCATCTGAAACAACTTATAGAACTTCATATCTAATGGATAATAGATAGGTTATTATTATATCTTTCTAGATATAAAAATTATTCCCATATAAGATAGGAATCCCATTACTATTAACCAAGTTTTGAACATCCATGACAGTCTTCTTCTTTAAACCTTCAAACATACTAGAGTCAATGAAGGAAACTCCTTATGATACCAATTTTATGTCAATATATCTATGACCATGGGGGGGGGGGGGGGTTGATTTAGTGGTATACACTTTTTATGTTTTATTCTTTTAAAAAAACCTTTTCCTCCTGTTAGAGACAACTGAATATGCTAAACAAAACAAAAAATAATACCTACATGAACACAAGAATTTACAAGGTTCACTACTCAATAAGAGTAGATATTCATTGGAATTATATAGAAATAATATGATATCACACAATTCACATGAAATAATCTTTTTTGGTTTACAAAAAGAAATTTATATCCATTAAATTCATTTCACTATAGTCCTTTGATAGTTCACGTGATTCTCAAAAAAATAAAATGATAAAACAAATTTTAAAATAAAAAAATGAAACATCACCAAATGGAGTCAATACATCATCAATGTACTACTTAAATTCTTCATACTCTCCCTTCTACAAGTAAAATTTTGTTCCTCTTCAAATTTTTATATAATTGCGATAAAGAACCCATTCCTCGTATTTTATCATTCTATCCTTCTTCTACAAAACTCATACAACCTCAATCTGTAACAAATGTAAATTATATATCATTAATCATAAGTTACTTATTATATTTATTCTTTATTAAAATAGTTACTACTCATGTAAATAATTTTGAATTCAAATATTTAAAATTATTGGACATGGTCTTAAAAATAACTTTTATAAGAAACTTCTTCCATAACTATTTGTAACTGCATGTAAACATGCAGAAATATCATAACCTCTTCATTATTATTTAAACCTATATTTCTTCCACATTAAATCCTATCATATGTATCAATAGATTCATTGTACAATTATGAGATTGTGAAAACTTCAATATTTTATTTTTCCCTCATAAATACCATCAAAACCGTACCGCCTTATTTACATGATAATTGCACAATTAATCATTTGAAATATACATGCATGAGTACATTCATACAATCTGAAATGTCATACTTCATTCTTCACTCAAGGATTTCTATAAAACCTTTTTCTATTTTCCCTTCAAATAGTATCAAACACCTATTTTTGATGGAGAACTTCATGACCAACTCGACCAATATTTCTTCCCCCTCATGTACAAACTAATATGCACAACACATATTTTTCTTCATATTTTCTTCAGTGAACCTAAAAAAATGAACTATATCTCTCTTATTTATTCTATATTCTATCATTATCAAAAAAACCATTTACAACAATCAAGATAGTATTTATCATTATATTTAAACATTAGTAGATTACCTTACTTTGAATCACTATATTTATCTACCCCTATTCTTATATTGATGTCCAAGTATCCTTATATGTGACACACATGGTAGGTCTTCCTACCATGTGACTCACGATCACTCTATGATTTTCACATGGAATCACATATCAATTTCATTTTTCCCATAAAATACCTGTAATGTTCACATAGAAGCACTAAAACTCATAAAAGATCCATGACGCTTCTCATGAAAGTAGAAAACTCATGAAAGGTCCATGATTCTTCTCGTGAAAGCACATAGCATGGAAGCTTGACTCACAAAATCATAGTCCAAAAAATCATAGTCCTTGAGGTGGTCAATCACCATAATGAATAGAATCATACCACATAGAATATTAACGCATAAAAGAATTGTCTACAGAAGAATATTCCCTCATGTGGTCGATCACCATAACTCATAGAAGCTCATTATTACTCATGATTGAATACCCCCTTCTCATATAAGGTCAATAATATCTTCCTATCATACCTTACCAGTTTATGTGTTAACAACAAAAGGCAACACTATAAACAATTCCATTTACCATTTAGTAGATTCTTCATCAATCAAACAACAATTCCTAACCAATTGGTATCAATAGTACTGATTCCATCTTTATAAGGGATGAATCACACCTTGATAATGATTCTAATATTAAGGGAGTACCAAATCATGATTCTAGGACGCCCTCACCTCATAGTCATTAGAATCAATGATCTATTAAAAGGGGCCATTCCACCTATCTTGAACACTCATGGGGTGGGATATGGGAGAGTGAATATCCATCATACACAACATAACTGGATTTGAATACCCTAAAAAAATAGGGGTAACAACCATCCCCAACCTCCTACTCTAACCACATGCATGAACTCAAACCATGGAGTACATGTGTGGAAAGGAAATATACATAAGTTATATGTTGAACTTCAAGCCCCTTTGGACTTCCCTACTATAATGATGGAACTTTCGATGACTAGCCTGAACTCAATTGTCCATGAATCTTCCATCCTCTATTAAAATATCCATGACTACCAATGAACTATAAAAGAGTAAGAAACTCCATGAAATACTAGAAAAATACCATTCACATCGTGTTTTTAAAATAAATTATTATATAATTGAAATTAAAAGGTTTTATCACCAATTATTTATATAACTGATGTTAAAACCCATGTCATAATAGGTTTCAACATCGCTTAATATATTTACAGACATTAAGAACCACCAATACCTGGATTTTAATATCGATTATATAAAAATAAAATGTCAAAACATATGTTTTTAAGGTCATTTATTATATAACCTAAGTTAAAACACACCCTGATAGGGGTTTTAACGTTAGTTATATGAATAAACAATATCAAAACATAGGGGTTTAACATTGGTTATATGGGTAAACCAAATTAAAAACACCATCATATTGGGTTTTAATGTTAGTTATATGTAAACTAATGTTAAAATTAAAATTTCACATCGTGGTCCAGTGATGTTTAAATTTTTTCATAGTGCACCCTTTCGATTTCTTAACTTCTAGCCTGAAATTTATTATACCAAAAGGCACACTTTTTCAAGTATCTTATATATTTTTTTTTATTTTCCATATTTCTGTATCATTAAGCATAAGTTTATTCTTCTATTTATTCTTTATTAAAATAGTTACTACTCATGTAAATACTTTTGAATTCAAATCTTTAAAATTATTGGACATGATCTTCAAAATAACTTCTATAAGAAACTGCTTCCATAACTATTTGAAACCACATGTAAACATGAAGAAATATCATGAACTCTTAATTATACTTTAAACCATTATTTCTTCCATATTAAATCCTAGAATATGTATCAATAGATTCATTGTACAATGACAAGATTGTGAAAACTTCAATATTGTATTTTTTCCTCATAAATACCATCAAAGCCATACCTCTTTATTTACATGATAATTTCACAATTAATAATTTGAAATAGACATGAATGATACATTCATACAATCTGACATGTCATACTTCATTCTTCACATAAATATTTTCATGAAACCTTTTTCTATTTTCCCTTCAAATAATATCAAACACCTATTTTTGATGGTGAACTTCACAACCAACTCGACCAATATTTCTTCCCCCTCACGTGCAAAATAATATGCAAAACACATCTTTATCTTCATATTTCTTCAATGAACCTAAACAAATGCACTATATCTCTCTTATTTATTATATATTCTATCTTTATCCAAAAAATCCTTTACAATAATCAAGATAGTATTTATCATTATATTTAAACTTTAGTATATCACCTTACTTTGAATCACTATATTTATCTACCCCTGTTCTTCTATTGATGTCCAAGTATCCTTCTATATGACACTCATGGTAGGTCATCCTACCATGTGACTCACGATTACTCTATGATGTTCACATGGAAGCACATATCAATTTCATTTTTCCCATAAAAGACTTGTGATGTTCACATAGAAGCACTAAAACTCATGAAAGATCCATGATGCTTCTCATGAAAGTAGAAAACTAATGAAAGGTCCATGATTCTTATCATGAAGGCATATAGCATGGAATATTGACTCACAAAATCATAGTCCAAAAAAGCATAGTCCTTCATGTGGTCGATCACAATAACACATAGAAGCATATCACATAGAATCTTAACTCATAAAAAATAGTCTTCAGAATAATATCCCCTCATGTGGTCGATCACCATAACTCATAGAAGCTCATTATTACTCACGGTTGAATAACCCCTTCTCATATAAGTTCAATAATTTCTTCCTATCATACCTTCCCAATTTATGTGTTAACAAAAAAACACAACAATATAAACAATTCCATTTACCATTTAATATATTATTCACCAATCAAACAACAATTCCAAACCAATTGGTCTCCATAGTACCGAATCCATCTATATAAGGGATGAATCCAACATTGATAATGATTCTAATATTAAGGGGGTACCAAATCCCGAGTCTAGGATTCCCTCACCTCATAGTCATTAGAATCAATGATCTATTAAAAGGGTCCATTCCGCCTCTCTTGAAAACTCATGGGGTGGAATATGGGAGAGTGAATATCCATCATCCACAACATAATTGGATTTGAATACCCTAAAACAATAGGGGTAACATCCAACCCAAAACCCTAATCTAACCAAATGCATGAAATCCAACCATGGAGTGAATGTGTGGAATGGAAATATCCACAAGTTCTATGTTGAACTTCAAGCCCCTTCGGAATTCCCTACTATAACGAGGGAACTGTCGATGACTAGCCTGAACTCAATTGTCCATGAATATTCCATCCTCTATTAACATATCGATGACTACCAATGAACTATAAAAGAGTACAAAACTCCATGAAATACTATAAAAATAGAATCCACATTAGATTTTTAAAACCAATTATTATATAATTGACATTAAAAAGGTTTTATCACCAATTATTTATATAACCGATGTTAAAACCCATGTCATAATAGGTTTCAACATCGCTTAATATATTAAGTGACATTAAGAACCACCACTACATGGATTTTAATATCTATTATATAAAAATAAAACGTCAAAACCTAAGTTTTTAAGGACATTTATTATATAACCTAATTTAAAACCCACCCTGATAGTGGTTTTAACGTCAGTTATATGAATAAACAATGTCAAAACATAGGAGTTTAACATTGGTTATATGGGTAACCAAGATTAAAAACACCATAATATTAGGTTTTAATATTAGTTATATGTAAACTAATGTTAAAATTAAAATTTCACATCGTGATACTGTGATTTTTAAATTCTTTAACAGTGTACCCTTTCAATTTCTTAACTTCTAGCCTGAAATTTATTATACAAAAAGGAACAATTTTTCAAGTATCTTAAATAATTTTTTTATTCTACATATTTCTATATCATTAATCATAAGATAATTCTTCTATTTATTCTTTATTAAAATAGTTACTACTCATGTAAATACTTTTGAATTCAAATCTTTAAAATTATTGGACATGGTCTTCAAAATAGCTTCTATAAGAAACTGCTTCCATAACTATTTGTAACTGAATGTAAACATGTAGAAATATTATAACCTCTTAATTATCATTTAAACCTATATTTATTACATATTAAATCCTAGAATATGTATCAATATATTTATTGTACAATGAATATACTATGAAAACTTCAATATTGTATTTTTTCCTCATAAATACCATCAAAATCGTACCTCCTTATTTACTTGATAATTGCACAATTAATAATTTGAAATAGACATGCATGAGTACATTCATACAATCTGACATGTCATACTTCATTCTTCACATAATTATTTCCATGAAACCTTTTTGTATTTTCCCTTCAAATAGTATCAAACATTTATTTTTGATGGTGAACTTCATGACCAACTTGACCAATATTTCTTCCCCCACATGTGCAAACTAATATACACAACAAATCTTTATCTTTATCTTTTCTTCAGTGAAACTCAACAAATGTACTATATATTTATTATATATTCTATTGTTATCCAAAAAATCCTTTACAATAATCAAGATAGTATTTATCGTTATATTTAAACTTTAGTAGATCACCTTACTTTGAATCACTATATTTATCTACCCATGTTCTTCTATTGATGTCTAAGTCTCCTTCTATGTGACACTCATGGTAGGTCCTACTGCCATGTGACTCACGATCACTCTATGAAGTTCACATGGAAGCACATATCAATTTACTTTTCCCCATAAGAGACTTGTGATGTTCACATAGAAGCACTAAAACTCATGAAATATCCATGATTCTTCTCATGAAAGTAGAAAACTCATCAAAGGTCCATGATTATTCTCGTGAAAGCACATAACATGGAAGATAGAATCACAAAACCAAAGTCCAAAAAAGCATAGTACATCATGTGGTCGATCACCATAACACATAGAATCATATCACATAGAATCTTGACTCATAAAATAATAGTTTACAGAAGAATATTCCCTCATGTGGTCCATCACCATAACTCATAGAAGCTAATTATTACTCATGGTTGAATACCTCCTTCTCATATAAGGTCAATAATATCTTCCTATCATACCTCCCCAATTTATGTGTTAACAACAAAAGCCAACACTATAAACAATTCCATTTACCATTCACTAGATTCTTCACCAATCAAACAACAATTCCAAACCACTTGGTCTCAATAGTACCGACTCCATCTATATAAGGGATGAATCACACCATGATAATGATTCTAATATTAAGGTAGTACCAAATCCTAAGTCTAGGATGCCCTCACCTCATAGTCATTAGAATCAATGATCTATTAAAAGGGGCCATTCCACCTCTCTTGAACACTCATGGGGTGGCATATGGGAGAGTGAATATCCATCATCCACAACATAACTGGATTTGCATACCCTAAAAAATAGGGGTAACAACAAACCTAAACCTCCTAGTCTAACCACATGCATGAACTCCCACCATGGAGTGAATGTGTGGAAGGTAAATATCCATAAGTTCTATGTTAAACTTCAATCCCCTTCGGACTTCCCTACTATAATGAGGGAACTGTCGATGACTAGCCTGGACTCAATTGTCCATGAATTTTCCATCCTCTATTAACATATCCATTAATACCAATAAACTATCAAAGAGTACAAAACTCCATGAAATACTAGAAAAATATCATTCACATCGGGTTTTTAAAATCTATTATTATATATTTCACATTAAAAAGGTTTTATCACCAATTATTTATATAACCGATGTTAAAAACCATGTCATAATAGGTTTCAACATCGCTTAATATATTAAATCACATTAAGAACCACTACTACATGGATTTTAATATCGATTATATAAAAATAAAATGTCAAAACATAAGTTTTTAAGGTCATTTATTATATAACCTTAGTTAAAACCCACCCTGATAGGGGTTTTAACGTCAGTTATATGAATAAAAAATGTTAAAACATAGGGGTTTAACATTGGTTATATGGGTAACCAAGATTAAAAACACCATAATATTGTGTTTTAATGTTATTTATATGTAAAATAATGTTAAAATTAAAATTTCACATCATGATCCAGTGATGTTTAAATTTTTTCACAGTGTACCCTTTCAATTTTTTAACTTCTAGCCTGAAATTTATTATACCAAAAGGCACACTTTTTCAAGTATATTATATAATTTTTTTATTCTTTGTATTTATATATCATTAAGCATAAGTTACTTCTTCTATTTATTCTTTATTAAAATATTTACTACTCATGTAAATACTTTTGAATTAAAATCTTTAAAATTATTGGACATGGTCTTCAAAATAGCTTCTATAAGAAACTACTTCCATTACTATTTGTAACTGCATGTAAACATGTAGAAATATCATAACCACTTAAATATCCTTTAAACATATAATTCTTTGATATTAAATCCTAGCATATGTTTCAATAGATTCATTGTACAATGACAAGATTGTGAAAACTTCAATATTGTATTTTTTCCTCATAAATACCATCAAAACCGTACCCCCTTATTTACATGATAATTGCACAATTAATCATTTAAAATAGTCATGCTTGAGTACATTCATACAATCTGACATGTCATACTTCATTCTTTGCATAAGTATTTCCATGAAACCTTTTTCTATTTTCCCTTAAAATAGTATCAAACACCTATTTTTGATGGTGAACTTCACGACCAACTCGACCAATATTTCTTCCCCCTCATGTGCAAACTAATATGCACAACACATATTTATCTTCATCTTTTCTTCAGTGAACCTGAAAAAATGCACTAGATCTCTCTAATTTCTTCTATATTATATCGTTATCCAAAAAATCCTTTACAATAATCATGATAGTATTTATCATTATATTTAAACTTTAATAGATCACCTTACTTTGAATCAATATATTTATCTACCCATTTTCTTATATTGATGTCCAAGTCTCATTCTATGTGACACTCATGGTAGGTCCTCCTACCATGTGACTCACGATCACTCTATGATGTTCACATGGCAGCACATATCAATTTCTTTTTTCCTATAAAAGACTTGTGATGTTCACATAGAAGCACTAAAACTCATTAAAGATCCACGATGCTTCTCATGAAAGTATAAAACTCATGAAAGGTCCATGATTATTCATGTGAAAGCACATAACATGGAATCTTGAATCACAAAATCACATTCCAAAAAGGCATAGTCCTTCATGTGGTCGATCACCATAATGCATATAATCATATCACATAGAATCTTGACTCATAAAAGAATAGTCTACAGGAGAATATTCCCCCATGTGGTCGATCACCATAACTTATAGAATCTCATTATTAATCATGGTTGAATACCTCCTTATCATATAAGGTCAATAATATCTTCCTATAATACCTTCCCAATTTATGTGTTAACAACAAAATACAACACTATAAACAATTCCATTTACCATTCACTATATTCTTCACCAATCAAACAACAATTCCAAACCACTTGGTCTCAATAGTACCGACTCCATCTATATAAGGGATGAATCACACCTTGATAATGATTCTAATATTAAGGGAGTAACAAATCCCGAATCTATGATTCCCTCACCTCAAATTCATTAGAATAAATGATCTATTAAAAGGGGCCATTCCACCTCTCTTGAAAACTCATGGGGTGGCATATGCGAGAGTGAATATCCATCATCCACAACATAACTAGATTTGAATACCCTAAAAAATAGGGGTAACAACCAACCCCAACCTCCCACTCTAACCACATGCATGAACTCCAACCATGGAGTGCATGTGTGGAAAAGAAATATCCATAAGTTCTATATTGAACTTAAATCCCATTAGGAATTCCCTAATATAATGAAGGAACTGTCGATGACTAGCCTGAACTCAATTGTCCATGAATCTTCCATCTTCTATTAACATATCCATGACTACCAATGAAATATAAAAGAGCACAAAAATCCATGAAATAATAGAAAAATAGCATTCACATCGGGTTTTTAAAATCAATTATTATATAATTGACATTAAAAAGGTTTTATCACCAATTATTTATATAACCGATGTTAAAACCCATGTCATAATAGGTTTCAAAATCCCTTAATATATTAACTGACATTAAGAACCACCACTACATGGATTTTAATATCGAGTATATAAAAATAAAACATCAAAAAATATGTTTTTAAGATCATTTATTATATAACATAAGTTAAAACCCACCCTGATAGGGGTTTTAACGTTAGTTATATGAATAAAAAATGTCAAAACACAGGGGTTTAACATTGGTTATATGGGTAACCAAGATTAAAAACACCATCATATTGGGTTTTAATGTTTTTTATATGTAAAATAATGTTAAAATTAAAATTTCACATCATGATCCAGTGATGTTTAATTTTTTTTACAGTGTACCCTTTCAATTTTTTAACTTCTAGCCTGAAATTTATTAAACCAAAAGGCACACTTTTTCAAGTATCTTCTATAATTTTTTTTATTCTCCATATTTCTATATTTCTGATCTACTCCTCCTTTGATCCAAATATTCATCATTCAACCACTTCTTTATTCTAGGATTTTACACAATATTTATTATTATTCTATCATGATTTAATTTTTTATGATTTTTTAACTTTATAGATATATTTTTTAATTATTTTTTTATGATGAAGATTGATTATTTTGATGAAGTAGAAAAGATAAATCCCCCACATAAGATTTACCATCTAGAGTTTAAAATACCACATGCAATATTTCTTCGAAAGGAAAATGAATATAAATAAATACTACTTAGATTTAAAAGAAACCACCACATGCAAGGAAAATAAACTGAAGCATTATGTCTCTTTTTATCGTTTTCATTTAGTTTCTAAAATTTTCTACTTAAACTATCTTGTTTTTTATTCCTAGGGAGTTATATGAATTGATTTTTTTTAAATAGACAAATTTGATGCTGGTTATTAAAATAACTAACATAAAAAATGACTTATTACAAAGGTTAATTTTATAACCAACATTATAAGTGACTTTCGACTGTGGATATCAAAATAAAAAACATTAAAGGTTACTTATAACATATATTATTAAATCAAAAGACATTATAAGTTACTTTATACATTTATTATTTTGATAACTAATGTCAAAAGTGTTGACATTTTATTAAAATAAATATTTTGACACTAGTTTATATAATCAATGTTAAAAAAATACTCACAACATCATCTATATTTATATTAGCTACAAAAAAATGATAAGACTAAAAAAAATCGACGTTAAAAGGTATTTTTCTACTATTCATAATACATGTGAGGGTCCCACACCCCAATATTTGAATGTTACCTAGGTTGGTTTACTGTCCACACACTTTCTCTAGATTATCGCCTAGATCTAGTCATTATAACTATAGGGATGTGATTTATAAGTAGTCTCCAAACATCTCACTAGTGGACCCTAATAGTGAAGAGGATCATCACGATCTATGTGGAGAAACACCTAGAATAGACTATTTTCTCATCCAAATATGACTCTAGGGTGATAAATTATATAAAACCCCACCAAGGGGAAGGTGAAAGACATGCACCAAGGTATACATGACATGTAAACCCAAAACCTTCGTATGGGCATGTACCAATGTTGTCTGGCCATGTAATCCCAAAGTACATGGCATGATTAAATGCATACAAGATGTGTAATCCAAATAGGGCCTCGAGTCATGTAGCCTATTACTTCACAACATGTACTCCAAGACACAAAATGTTTGGAAACCAATGTTTTACTAGGTCTATGTACTTCAAATCATTCCATGCCGTGTAAACTAGCATGGAATGTATAACTACACATCATATACCTCATATGGGGTTATTGATCATGTATTATGTGGAACCCCAATTCTTACACTGAAGGACACACAATATGAGTTTATATGAACTAAAAATCATGTGATACCCTTATTTAACCCTTATCACATTGAATAAATATAAAATGTCTATTATTAGTACTAGGCACCATGTGATTGATAATTATAGAAATGGATACCTTGTGAATCATATAAATTCACATGTTATGCTACAAATCTCTCATACACCCACCTTTATCCATTTAAAAAAAATAAAAATCCCCAATAATAATGGAAAAAAACTAAAAAATTAGGATTATGGAAAAAATCAAAAGGAAGAGTCCTACCTCATTGTGAATCATTGAAGATTTAAGGTCGTACATTGATGATCTACGATCCATCATCATTGTGTCCCAATATGGACATGATCATCCTCCTTAGATAAAACTCAGATCACCTCCCCCTTCCAAATTTAAGATCCCTCACATAATTTAAGTTAGGTATCCTCCCCAACTTGAAAACTAGGGATAGGTAATCCCAAAAGAAAAAGAAAAGAAAAGAAAAGAAAATAAATAAAAACCCAAGAATGAATCGGCCTAGGACCTGAAACCTGGTCTAAGTTTATAACTCACCTGGGTAAAACCACCCATTAAAAACTCAACCAAAAAGTTATAATTTTCATCTAAAGATCTTTTGAGGAGATATTTTCATTCTCACACTTGGTATAATAATTATATTTATTTAATAAATATAAAATATCTTGAAAATTCAACCATCTAAAAATATCATCAAATTCCAGATGAAGGGTAAACGTCTCATCCTGAAAATAATAGAACCATCAAAAAATATTTTAGAGTTTATTTTATAGAGTAAATTTACCATTTTACCATCCTTAATTATTTAGGAATCCAAACCCAAAAATTAGGTAAGTCATCCATATGGGAAAAATTTAATCACCACATCCTCCCCAACATTAATACTTTTTGTCCTCAAAATGAAATTTCTAGATAATATTTATAATAACCCCACAAACCATCCTCATATAGGAAGATGACACACCATCACATGAGTTTATATAGATTTTGAAGGATTAAACATCAGTGAGGAACCATAACACAAAAAATTTAGAAACACATCCCCTTTCCATCACTTAGATCAAGGGTTCTGTATCCAAGATTCTCATCCCACTACAAACATCAAAAAATCTCAAACCATCATATGGGAAGCTCCTAAAAGAATAAAAATTTAATTATGAATCACATCAAGAATTTCCATATAAGGAATTTTCCTATGATCATGGGATTACCATCAAAACTAGATTGAAGCGATGACATAAACCACTTGAATCAATCAAATATTATTTTTCTACCTATAAATTTCCCATGAGGGTGTCAAGATTCCATCCTTTCAAAGGGATACCCATACGACTATCACATGAAGATTGTAAAATTATATTAAACCTTCCAATCAGGTGCCCCAATAAGAGAACCACACTGCACCCTAAGGACCTAAAACCACCCCTTACCATTAGCTGACAAAGAATAAATTTTGATGTTGTTTTTATTAGGGAATAAGGATAAAATTGATCCTATCATTCCCTCCCTTATAATAATAAAAATGACTAATTCCTACACCACTGAACTCAAGCAATTCATAATCCACCATAGATGAATTAATCTTTCTATCTAGATCCCATATTGACATCCACTCAAAACCCAAGAAATAAAAACCATGACCCCATAGAGAAATTCACCTCTTTGAACATCTTGATATACTGCTTATAATATTCCACTAAAGATATATCTATGTACCCAAGTTATACATAAAGAAATAGGATTAGATACCCAATCAATCAGATACTCAGAACAACAAAATCTCAATGAGGGGAAAACCTAGAACACCCCCTAGGGAAAAGGTTTATCTATATTTACACAATTATAGGACCAATACTTTAAGATAACCACAATGTATGAATCCAAGCACTATAACCAATGAAATAACTAGTTTGAGCTTCCTGAGTATTGGCCCTACTCATCTCGCTAGGGTCCATATTTTTTATGAAGGTGGACTATGAGACACCTAATTGATTGAAAAACACTTTATAAAGATACCCATCCACCCAAGATCAAAAATTAGATAGTAATATACCACCAAATATATCCTTATTGGGCCTCAATCTTCCATGGTGGGATCCCATGGAAAACCTCCCTCCCAAAGTTGACTAGCACCATCAGAAGAAATAGTGGTATATTAATTCCTCCAATAGAAGTATCCAATCATAAAGAGCTATTATAAATACTATAATAGGATTATTATCACTCTAAATAACAATGAAAAAACAAGAGAGTATAATATTCTAGTGATAATAAATATTATTTCCTAGTTAGAAAGGCTACATATCAAAACTTGGTCTAAATCATGCACTGCTTGATTAATTCCCTCCACAGATCACACTTACATGTGGTCCTGAATATAAAATCCTTGATTAAAGCATGGTTCATGGACCACCTGAAGGTTATTGGGGAGGTAGTGTATTGGTACATTTTTCACATCATGCCTAGAGAAAACCACTGCTACCATCTCCATCTGCCATCCATATATCAATTATGGGAAAAAATATAAATAGAAAAATTCATTATATGAATGAGGGGAGACATAAAAAAAATACCATATAGCCAAGGATCCACCTAAATAGCATCCAACTCATCATATCTATTATCCTTTGACTAGAAGATATCGATAGGCTATACCAACCTCAATCAAAGAATCATCTTGGGGATACATTTCCAACTAGGAGATAACAAAAAAAACATCCCATGCCAGCTAAGGTTCTATCAATCACTAAACCACGGTGAGGGAACCAAAATAAACCGAGAATATATCAATTGTTTTAAGGGATAACTAACCTCACTAGTAGAGGACCCCATGCCTCAAACTGTAGGGGGAGTGTACCAAACCACAATGATAAAATAACCGTGCCCTATATTGCATCAAACATTGACCTCTATAGATGGATAACCCATGACTTGTCTCATAGGGTAGTACTGACTCCTATGTAATATGGGGGAGTACACCACATATGGATCTAGGGAGTACTGACCACATGCTTGAATATAACAACAATGTGTCAATGAACGGTAATATATACTCTTGTATTTGTGGGAGAGGAACAACCTTTATGATAAAAATGGGGAACTTGCAACTTGCTAATAAATGTATATAACTTGTGGGAGTACCTACCCCTCCCCTGGAGGACACATTACCCACCCCATAAGCGGAGTACCAACTCACATGGTTTAATAAACCATATCTCATCTGGTCAATATTAAAAACCGCTACAGATGGAGGACCCAAGCCTTTTCTAGTAGGGTAGTACCAACTCCATTGTAGTGTGGGGGACCCGTACCTCATCAGGGCCAAGGGAGTTCCATCCCCATGCCCGAATGGAGGACTCACACACCCAAAAATGGTAGTATGTGTCCCTATATTTTTGAGGGAGTTCCAAATTATATAACCTATTATGGGATCCCACACCCTTTTATAGACATTTTCCTAGGGGAGTTACAATCCCCAAGAATATAGGATCCATGCCCTATCTAATGAGGGAGTACCCAAACTACATGTATGCTTCATAGAGTATATGGAGGATCCTCACTCTAGTATCTATAACACGAGGGTGGTTACCAATCTAGTCTAAACCAATCAGACAAGCCTAAAAGGACCCCTATCCTTACTCTATGATTATGTAGAGAAAACACTCTAGGAATGAAACCACTGGTATATCAGAAGAAAATTACCAGGGATCTCACACTTCTGTGAGTAACCCCATTTCTCTCACCATACATAGAAGGTATATTACATACCTCTAGATAAATTATTTTCATGAGGGAATAAACACCATCATCATGTGGTGACATCCCTGGTAATATTATGGAACATAACCAAGAAAACAATGCAAAAGATGCTATATTATTCATGTACCAACTTAACTATACCCCACAAACAATTCCCTAAGTACTTAAGTTTGTTAATAAATTATTAGAGTCCTTACATAGAAATGCATAGGCCACTACACCCATAGTAGGGTTCTCTTGTCTGATAAATATAATCAATCACATTAATAAATGTTTCCTGAAATGTATCAAACAAAATATCATGAGAAACCTAACTCTAATCACTATACTAAATATAAAATCTCTCTAAAACCAATATGACATGACTCGACCCATCAGGACCCCACCCGGGATGGTGTTAAGATGAGTGTGACTGTAGAAATCTAGTCTATACATAAATAGATATTACAACTTAAAATATGAATATTCATTTCATTATACAAAAACACGTTTTAAGACTACAATGACTTAGTGTCTTTGGAAACTAGGATACACGAACAACTGGTTCATAAGTGAACTACATCATCGCCCTATAAGTTCTTCATAACTAGAACCCTTCTTATACATATCACACATAAAACATTTCTTCATAACATGGGTAAATGAAACATAATAAAGGGTGATCTCATATGCTTAGTAAGGGTAAATAAGAGAGATATCTATATAACATTACCATAAGGGTATGTGAATATGATAATAATATTTTGAAACCATACCCTGCATATCATAAATCATAAACTTGAGTCATGGAATAAATTTTAGTAGTTAATAAGACATTAATCATAAATTAATTGTTAGGTCCACAAGGCTGAATACCTTGAGAGGGAGGGGGTGAATTAGGGTATGAATAATTTAAAATTAAAGCCCGTTATGATCTTGTTTCACTATTAATCCAAACACCCTTCTATCCCTTTCCCGTTTCACAATATAAGCAGAAAGTAAAGCATACACAGGACACAACAATTTTTACTTGGTTTGCCCTCACTGGGCTACATCCAAGGAGCATACACCGGAAATGTGCCGATGTAACAAATCCACTAAAAGAGAACTACTATTTACAAGGTTCGGGATATATCACTTCTATTCCCAGGATCAATGAATTTAGAAATTTAGGGTCATCTCACTGCTTTACCAAGGGTCACTCCCTATCTCTCTCTCTCTGGCTCACTGCCGGTGGAGAGGATCACCTTCTTCCTCTTCTTTTTCTCACTACTTTGGAAAGGATCCACTCACAGTTTATAGACCTGAAGGTCTTTTCATTATCACTAATGAATAAATCCTCTATTGTATTTGGATGCTCTGTTGAAGTTCAACTTTCACCCATATATGAATCTCACTTTGCACCGAAGGTATCAGGCAATCTTCCAAATTCCACGCAACCCTGGATCACTGCTGAAAATCAACCTTACTTGGCGCCCTTTTCTAAGATGGTGTGCAAGTCTCGGCGCACAAATCAACACTGGCGCGTAGGTCCACCTCAACTACCTATGCGACACAAGCCTCTGATCCTCCAAACTTGTGCGACGTAACTCCTTTTATGACCAAACCAATATTGGCGCACAACTAACACCTGTCGCGCAACTTATACTTGCACGATGCACCAACACTTGCGTGACCACCACACCTGCGTGACCGGAGCTCTGATTTCCTCTAAGTGTTGAACTCATCACCGAATGAGGAGGGGTCGACCTGTATTTATAGTCATTTTGACAGTTTGCGCAATGGCGTGCAAGTCTCCCCTCGACATAGAGGTTTCGGCGCGCAGGTCCATCCGCCCAAGTCTCTATCGTGCCACTCACTTGTGCGACCACACCAATACTTGCGTGACCCTCTTTAATTTTACATATTTTGAATTTCTGATCTTGAAAAAAATAGGCGCGCAAGTTTCCAATCCTCCTAGGCACTGGTGTGTAAGTCCTTTCTCGGCGCGCAGGTCACTTGCGCGACCAACCCAAAACTTGCGCGACCCTTATCCCTTTGCCATTTTTCCATGTTCTGATCTTGAAAAACACTAGGCGCTCAAGTTCCCTTTCCTTCAAGTACACTACGCGCAAGTCTCTTTTCCAAAACCAATTTTCTCCCTTTGTTGATTTTCAGGCCAAAAAATTTGGCAAACACTGGAAAACGACGCCACCTTTTATCTGCTCATTTCGTACCGCCTCCAGATCATCCATTCCTTTGTCGATGTTCTGGAATCAAACATGGATCATTGACCAGAGCTCTTGAACTCGATATTCCACCTTGAAATCCCCTTTGTCAACAAAATTGTATGTCATGGTTTTCTTTTTCAACAATCACAACACAGATGTGCACTTTGTCAACAAACACAATCACCTCAAAAATGCTTCAATGATACCTTGAGGGATTTTTTCCCAACAGTAATCAAGGAACATAATCCATATAAGCCTAAAATTAGAATAATACATGGTATTTTGGAATACACATAATTATAAAAAATCATTTCCTTAGTAGTTAAGGCTTCACTTCCAAGACTATCATTGTGGATTGATTTCATTCCCTGAACCATCATAGTAGTCAAGGTTCACTCAAAATAATATCATAGTGGATTGGTTTCACTCCAAAAACCATCATAATAGTCATGGTTCACTCCCATGTTTATCATATTGTATGCAGTCCCTTACTAAACTAGGTTCACTCCCTATTCTAGTTCTATTATATCATGAGATATGAATCTTTAAAAATGAATTGGAGGGTGATATAGGTCCCACCCATCACATAATGAAAATAATACATATGTATTCCACAAGATCATAAAACATTAATAATATTAGAACCCATGAAAATAAATGGGTTTCATAAATATTTCATTATAACATAACCCATGGAAAAAAATATGTTTCATAAAAAAATTATCATTTCATCAAAATAGAACCCATGGAAAAAGGAATGGGTTTCATAAAATTTTTTTAATAATAAAAATAAACCACTAAGAGAAATAATAATAATGGTATCTTTGGTTTAAATTACCATTAAATCATGATTAATATAAAAGGATGTTATCTTATATGGAAAATTATTTTGAAATATCACTTGGAACATTTACTGAGGAAAATAACCTTTTCACTTTGAAAACCATATTTTTAAACTTAAAAGTTCACAAAACATTGTGAAAATAATTTTATTTTAAAATATCCTTTGAAACGTATAAATTTTTCTATAAAAAATTTATTGGTTATGATAGTGAAAAATACTACTCATGTCATACACGTTAAAACAAAGATTCCTTTCACATTTTTAGTAAAAAATCAAAAACACCTCATTCAGAAAATGATAAGAAGATTCCTTTTAATTTTTTTTGTAAAAAGTAAAACAATGGTAAAAATGTCTTAAATAAATCTTTTGAGATTAGTAAAAACTTTATTTAAATTTTTTTAGAAAATACGAACATGGAAGAAAAATGATTTTCGACTAAAGAGAGAAATAGTGTAAATTTTTCTTAAAACCATTATCTTGGAATATTGAGAACATAAATGGAGTAAAATAAAAGGAAAAAAATTTATTTTCATGAAATAACCAGATAAAAAGTAACTACTTTAGTTTATCAAGTGTTATATCATAATATTTCATTACAATAAACTTAATCATAAACAATCCTAATAAACAATGAGATTGTAACATAAAACTTTTACCACTTTGGTATTTTATGAATCATAATAATCATAAAAGAGTAGCATTAAATGAAAATTTAAATATAATGAGAATAAATAGTTTCATTATATAAAAATTAATAGGGATATATATGCACCTCATAAATAATATAGGTTCATAATATAACATATGTCCCAAAGAAGACAATTTGAGACGAAATTCCCTTACCTTAAGTCCCGACTTCCATCATACTCATTAAAACCTCATGTATAATAAATATAGGTTTATTATACATATGTTATATAACATAATTATATATATTATATCATATATTATTTACTTATAATATTTTATTAACTATTTATGAACAATTCCTAGTTAAAATTACGTTTCGGGTACAACTTCTTCATTTTTCGTGTATGTTTTGTTCTGGTATTTTTGGTAATTTTATTTTTATCATGGTTAAATAATATAATTAATGCTAAAAATGATATAAATATCATATATATTCATTATATATGTATTTATAGTAATACATAAAATTTATATATAGAAAATCAATTACATCGTTCATGGAGGCGGTAAACCGTACATACGCATGAACGTTGTTTCCATTTTATTGATGGAAGGAATGAAAGGAAGTTAGATAATATATGACCTTTATAGATTCATTTTTATGTCATATATATCACATATTTTCATTAAATTTATCTTTATTACCTTCCATGTAAAGCATAAGTGAAAAACGATTCACATCACTTCGCGGGGTGATAGTCCACTATACATACGATTGGCGTTATCGTATTCTCATGAAATGAAAAGTAAAAAAGGTATATGTGGTATAATAATTTAAAAAATATAATTAATTGGTAAATATAATATAAATATGTTAAATACCTAATTATAATCATTCGTGATAGGTGATGATGGAAAACGAGTTATATCGGTTAGTGAGGTGGTAGTTCACCATACACACGATCGACGATTTCATTTCCAATTTGATGGAAGAGGAGATAGATGTATGTAATTACATAAACATAATAAAATCTCAGTATATGGTATATAATTTTGTTATTATATTTAAATTATTATTACATGAATATATATGACCAGATAATAAATAATGAGAAAGAGCTTAATGAAGATAATTATTTTCGCTTAGAACAACCTCCTTTGGATCTCTTATTAAGAACCCTAGGGTTGGTATTTTTGGATGACCAGAAGCTATATAACATGGATAAGGATTATGGGGAAGTATTTTTTTTAGGTTTTTATCAATCTAATGGTCTTAATATGCATGAATAAGTGAGGTTAAGAAGTCCCCTTTTATAATTGAGGAGTGACATTTTTTGTAAATACCCAAAACTATTCAATAATGGGAAGTCACTCTCACCCAAAGAACATATAAAATTGAGAAATAATGTATTTTATGGATTATATGGTTGATAAAAACTTCTAAAACAATAAAACACACATGTTTAAGACATTTTATTCCTTATACTTTAAGTTTTCTCATTTTTACCATTAGAATTTTCACCCTGGTAACTATTCATTTTTTATTTACCTAGGTAATCTATCCTTTAATACAAAAATAAAAATGAAGATTATTAGATATTTTTTACCCAATAATAATAAATATTAAATCCAATTTATAAAATAAATATCATATATGTTTTGGAAATTAATTTTAATATATACATATGTAATGTATAAAACCCTTTTTTAACCATAACATTATTAATTAATTTTTATTATTTTTAATTATATTTATGAAAAAAATTAATTTGACATTATTATGTAATATAAATTATTATAATTCCAAATATGGAATCAATTTTATTAAATTTAATTCACATAAGTGGTAGAATTTAATTGAAAATAAAACCTACAGACGTAATGAAATAATTGTTTTCCAAAGAGAAAAATTTTATAAGTATAGAATGTTTTAACATAAAAATTAAATATGAAATTGATTAAAATAACCTAAATTGGATTAATAAATATATAATTTTAATAATTTTACTTTTAAAACCATCTTAAAATAAAATTTATATTTTAAATTCTTTAAACGAAAAGGAAGTTTTTAATAAAAAGCAATATTTTTTTACTATTCAACAAAAAATTTAACTTTTCATAAAATTATCAAAAATTAATTCCAATATATTTTGGAAATTTAGATTTAAAAAATTAATTTTATGTTTTCAAATACATTTTCTAAAGGTTATAAAAATTATTTTTTTATTTTTTAACAAAAAGTAATAAAAACATTTTTTGAGAAAATAGTATCTTCAAAACATATAAAGACTCTACTAAAAATCAATTACTTTTTATCCCTATGATTTATTTATATAAAAACATTATAAATATTTTTTAAAATTTTGTTATTCTTATTCATGCCTCCAATTTTTATGGATAGGTTATAATGATCACATTTAAATAATAATATTAATAGTATATTGTGGTTTATTAAGACTCGGTGTTGCATGCAACACAAGACATCAACTAAATTTAATTTATTCTAAAAAAATATTTTATAAAAACTACGGGTGTTACATAATAACCCCATTAAAATTAATTTCAACCTCAAAATTCATCTCTATGATACAAAAAAATGAGGATACTTCTACCTCATTATATCCTCAGGTTCCCACATAGCTTTCTCAAGTTGGTGGTTTTGACACAAAAAATCAACGAGGTGAGATGTCTTGTTTCGAAACAATTTCTCTGTATAATCAAAAATATCCTTCAGTTATTACTTGTAAGAAATATATTTCTAAAATGGTTTTACCTCTGATTTTAGTACATTTTATGGTTTAGTTATGTACTTCCCCAAGAGAGATACATGGAACACATCATGGGCTTGAGATAGGTTCAGTGGAAGTGCCAAGCGATAAGAAAACATACCTACTCATTAAAGAATATAGAAGGGGATAATATACCAAGGGATAAAATTTCCTTTTCCCCCTAATATAATCACCTTATTCCATGGAAAAATTCATAAAAAAAATTCTCACCAACTTCAAACTTCATATCACGCTATCGATTGTGAGCATACATTTTGTACCCACTTTGTGATTCCCTTATGTATTGTTTAATGAACCTAACCTTCTATGGAATTTCTTTAGCTAAATCAGGCCCCAATATATTTTATTCTCTAACTTCATCCCAGTACATTGTATTTCTATACTTTTTTCCATACAGGGCTTCAAAAGGAGACATCTGAATGCTTGAGTGAAATATATTGTTGTGTGAAAACTCCACCATAGGAAGATTTTGATCCCAACCACCTTTAAAATCCATAGAATAAGATATCATCATATAATTTAGGGTTTTAATTATTCTATCATACTGAATATCTTTCTAAGGATTATATATAGTGTTAAAACTCAATTTCATATTAATGGATTACTGAAGACTTCACGAGAACTTCATGGTAAACCTCGAATCCTGATTATATATAATAGAATATAATACTTCATGAAACCTTACCACTTCTATAATGTATATCATATCAAGATGATCTAGAGAAAAATATTCTCTAGTAGTGATGAAGTGTGGTGGATTTGTATAAAAATTGATTATAACCCATATAACATTGTTCACTTTAAAACGTATTGGGGATTCCGATGACAAAATCCATAGTAATGTTTTCCCATTTCCATCCTGGTAAGGGTAATGGTAGTAATATCCTCTTAGACTTTTGTCTCTCAACTTTAACTTTCCTACATACCCAGCATCAAGATACAAACTATTAAATATATCTCTTTATTCCATCCCACCATAAATACTCTTTCAAATATATATATATCTTTTTTTACTTTACGAATGAATAGAGAATTAAGAACTATGCGATTCCTATAATATATACTTATCCAAATCAAATATGTATGGAACACATACAAAATTCCTGAACCTTATCATTGCATCACAATATGGCTGAAATCAGGAATATTTCTCACCTTATTTTACAGCTCCATATCAACCTTATGTACCTCTTTTATCCTCACATGGATAGATGTTTGAGAACTTGTTTAAGAGATATATGATTTATCCCCTTCCTTCAATATTTTAATATACATCCTTTTAAAATACATAAATATTGGATATTTTGTGATCCTCATAATAGATAAGCTAGAATGATCCCTTCGACTCAAATAATCCCCACGATGTTCACTTTCTTAGGGTGGTAATGTATTGGGCATTCATAATATTTAATCAGTTACAACCATATTTTATGGAACATATTAAACTCCTTATATGTGAATATATACTTTAAACTTTTGTGATTTGTATATATATCACTCTTTTATCTATAAATATAATTAATACATATATTTAATGAAAATAATTACCAAAGTTGACTCCAAATCACGAGTTAGGTAATTTTTCTCATGAACCTTAAATTATCATAAGGCATAGTCTATAATCATTTCATTCTGCATGATAACACATAAAAATACATTCTTAGATGCATCACTATATATTACAAACCCTTATCCACTATAGGGTAATTTAAGAACAAGTGAATTGACTAATCTTCTATTCAGTTCATTTACACTTCCTCACATTCATCTATCTAGTGGAACTTGACCCCCTTTTGTGTTAAATTAGTTATTGGATTATATATTCATGGGAAATTATTTAAAAACCATAGGTAATATCCATCTAAACAAATAAAACTACGAATCTTAGTTACAATGGTTGGTCTGGGCCAACATTTGATAGCCTTTGTCTTCGATGGATCCACTTAAATACCTTCTTTTGAGATTATATGATCTAAAAATGGAACCTTTTGTAGCCAAAATTCATACTATAAAATTTTCATACAAATCATCTTTCCCCATGGGCTTCATTACAATTATAAAGTTATCTTCATGCTCCTTCTTTATCTTTTAATGGATAAGAATATATTCTATAAATACTACCAAAAATTGAAAAAGGTAATCTCTAAACAATCTACTCATTAAATCCATAAATATAGATGGGTCATGACATCACTATATACTCATAGTGTCAATACCATGTATGTAATGATGTATTGTGTATATCCTCCTTCTTGACCCTTAATTGATGACATCCAGAATAAAGGTAAATCTTATAAAATCATTGATATCCATGAAGTTGATCAAACAAGTCATCAATTCTGGTAGAAGATACTTATTCTTTATCATGATACGGTTCATACCCCTATAATCAATGTAGATTCATATCGATCAATATTTATTCTGAAAAAAAGAATTGGTGCTCCCCATGGTAACAAACTTGGAATAATGAGTCCTTTTTCAAGGTTATACTAGAGTAACTTTTTCAATTATTTAAACTCAATCAAGGCCATTCTATAAGGAGTTTTAGAAATATATGTGTCACCAGATATGAGTTCTCTTTAGAACTCAACTTCCTGTTAATGTGGAATACTAGATAAATCTTATAGAAAGACATCAATAAGATCCCACATAATATGAATATCATCTATATTGAGTTTGTCTCTAACTATTTAAGTTAAACACCCTTTTTGAGTGGAAATCATGACCCATTCAATGGATGTGATCTCCATCAAAAGTTCATATTTATCATCACACTGATAGATGATCATATGTTGGTTTGGAATATTAAATGTGACTTCCCCTCCTTAATAATTGATGTGGTATTTATATAGTAAAGGCCAATCCATTCCCAAAATAACATCAAATTCAACCATAGGTAGAATAATAATATTTTTAGGAAGCACATTACCACAAATTTCAACTGGAAAAGAATCATAAACTTGAGATTCCATTATCACAACATTATGGGTTTTCCCTACCAACTAAATATCTAATTTTTGAGGATATGAATTAACATTAATAAATAAATTTCATGATATAAGGGAATTTATATAACTAACCTCAAATAATATACTTCAATATTTGAGCATACCTATCACCACCCCAGCTTAATTGTTTTATCTTAAATCACTTGTTAAAACCAATATGGTTATAATAACCATCATGTATTGTTAATCGAAGTGATTAATCATGAAAAATACTTTATAGGTTGTCTAAATCATGAAACATTATTTTAAATATATGAAACCTTAGGTTTAACCTAGGTCATTCATGGTCATTATTCAAATACTTAAGGATGGTTTGTAAAGAGTTTGTGAAGTTCCAAAACATATCCCCCTAAGAGAGTCAAACTAGGCCTGAAACAAGGCCTGTTATTATGCACCAAGTGATGATCGATTATAGCTCAATTCACCCTTTTCATAGTTATTACCCATAGGTATAACTATTCCAGAGCCACATCCACTTGTAGTATCTATAGAGGGATGAAATTTTTTAGAAACCACTATCTCTATACTTCACCAAAATTCCAAGATATTTTCCTATACTTACACTTATCCTTATGGTTCTCACTAAAGTTTTATCATCCTATTTTCAAAGGATAACTAAAACTTTAATCTGATACCAACTATATTAGTTTATAATTATTTCTAGTGGACTATAATTGACACCTATTATTGAACTCCATGGGTAGATTCACCTCCTTGTGAGGACTTTTACCACCATCCCTAGTGGAATCCCTTTCCTAATAATGACCTTGGGCAAAGAGATATGATTCATCCAATGATCACATGTGAGAGTTAACAAGGTTAATATTCCTTCATTTTAATTTGAAACCAAATATAGAAAACTAGGCTTTATATACATAGATATCACAAATAAAAAGATGAATATTTATTTCACTATACAAAAACATGCTTGAGGACTGTAATGGATTAGTGTATTTGAAAACATGGATACCTAAACAACTGGTTCGTAAGTGAACTACATCATCTCCCACTAAATTCTTCCTAAATAGAAACCTTATTAGAAAAATTATATATAAAACCTTTCTTCATAACCAGGGGAAAGGAAATATAATAAAGGGTGAACTCATATGTTCAGTAAGGGTAAATAAGAGAGATATTAATAAAACATGAGCACAAGGGTATGAGAACATGAGAATAACATTTGAAAACCATAACATACATATCATAGATCATTAAATTGATTCACGGAATAAATATTGGTAGTTCATAAGACATAAATCATACAAGAATCAAATAACACAATCCATGGAAGCATAACATTGTCATAATACATGGAATTGTGGAATAAACTTAATAAGAGAAAATAATTTCTTTAATAGTTAGGACTTCACTACAAAGACTATTATAGAGGATAGGTTGCACTCCCCAAACCATCATAGTAGTCATGGTTTGTGCCCAAAACTATCATAGTGGATCCAGTTCATTTCCCAAACCATTTTAGTAGTCATTATTTACTTCTATGTATATCATAATGGACATAGTCCCTTATTAAATTGGGTTCAGTCCCCATTCTATTTCTCTTTATCTCATAAGATATCAATATTTACCCAATTCATTAGAGGGAGATATAGGTCCCAACCATCACATAATTAAAATAATACATATGTATTATAAAATATCATAAAAAATTATTCATATCATAACCCATGAAAAGAAATTGGTTTCATAAACATTTAATCATATCATAACTAGTGGAAAAGAACCAAGTTTCATAAACACTTTATAATTTCATTAAAACATAACCCATGAAAAAAGGAATGAGTTTCATAAAAACATTATAATAATAAACACAAAACATTTAGATAAATAAAAAGAATGGTATCCTTGGTTAAATTTTCCAGTAAAGCATTAGTAACATTAAAATATTTCATCTTTGATGGAAAATGATTTTGAAATATCACTTGGAATATTTATTAAGGAAAATATCATTTTCAATTTGAAAATAACCTTTTTAAAAATAAAATTTTAAAAAACACTATGAAAATAATTTTATTTAAAAATAACCTTTAGAACATATAAATTAATATTTAAAACATTTAGTGGTTATGGAGTTAGAAAATAATGTTCATGTTATACATGTTAAAATAAGGATTACTTTCACATTTTTGGTAAAAATTCAAAAGCACCTTGTTTAGAAAAATACAAAAATATTCCTTTTAAATAAATTTTTAAGAAGTAAAAAAAGGAAAAAATGTATTTAATAAATCACTTGAAATTAGTAAATATTTTCTTTAAAACATTTTCAGAAAACATGGACATGGAATAAAAAAGATTTTATACCGAAGAAAGAAATAAAGTTGATTTTTAAAAAAACATTCTTTTGGAATCTTGAGTATATAATGGGTGGAAGATAAATGGAAAAAATTTATTTTCAGGAAATAACCATTGGGTTAGAAAATAATTTTTTTTATAGAAAGATCATAGTATTTCATCATCATAAACTTATTCATAAACAATCCCGATAAATCCTCAGATTGTAACATAAAACCTTTACCACTTGGGTATCTTATGAGCCGTAATCCCAATAAAAGAATAAATTTAAATAAAATTTTAAATATAATTATAGTAAAATAATTCAAGATATAAAATTTAATAGTTATGTATATATAAACCTCATAAAATAGTATAGGTTCATAACATAACATATGTCCCAAAAAAGATAATTTGTGATGAAATTCCATTACCTTAAGTATAAACTTACTTTGTACCTAATTGAAAATACTATATAATAAATATAGGTTTATTATACCTCTATTAAATAACCATACTAATATATATTATACCATATATGATTTACTTATGACCTTTTATTACTTATTTATTAACAATCCCATGTTAAAATTACATTTTGGGTAATAATTGCTTTATTTTTCATTTATGTTTTGGTTTGGTATTTTCTGTCCTTTTATTTTGATCATGGTTCCATATTATATAGAATTTTAAAAATTATATAAATTATATAAATATTCATTATATATTTATTTATAATAATCCATAAAAGTTAGATATGGAAAATGAATTACACTGTTCATGGAGACTGTATGTCGTATGTATGCATGAACGTTGTTCCCATTTTATCGAAGGAAGGAATGAATGAAAGGTATATAATAAATCACATTTATATACTCATTATTATTTCATAAATATAATATATTTTCATTAAATTTATCCTTATTACCTTCCATGTAAAGCATAAGTAAAAAATGAATCACATCGCTTCGCAAGGTGGTAGTCCGCCGTACACACGAGCGACATTATCATATTCTCACAGAATGTAAAGAAAGAAGGTATATATGATATAATAATTCCATAAGTATAATTATTTCATAAATATAATATAAATATACTAAATATATCATTATAAAAATCTATTAGAGATGGTTATATAAAATGAATTACATCAGTTCATGAGGTGGTAGTCTGCCGTACACATGATCAACAGTTTCGTTTCCCATTCGATGGAAGGGGAGATATATATATATTATTACATAAATATAATTAAATATAAGTATATTTTAGATACTGGTGTTATTATATTAGAATTATTAGGACATTAATAGAGGTGCTAATAGAACAAGTGAAAAGAAAGAGCTTAGTAAAGACAATTTCCTTCATTTAGAACAACCTCCTTTGGATCTTTTATTAAGGACCCAGGGTTGGTATTTTGGGAGAAAAAGACAATATACAACAAGGATAATAATATTGTATAGGGTTTTTGGTAGTTTTTTTTCAAGACAAAGGGCTTAATATATGTGAGTAAGTGGGGGGTGGAAGTCTCCTTTTATAATTGAGGAGTGTCATTTTTGTAAATACCCAAAACTATTCAATAATGGGAAGTCACTCTCACTGAAAGTGCATAATAAGTTCATAAATAATGGTTTTAAGGGATTATAGGGACTATACAAACCTCAATAATAAGAAAATATACATTTTTTAAACATTTTATTCCTTATCCTTTATGTTTTCTTACTCTTACCATTTAATTTTCACCATGGTAACTAGTAACTTTTTATTTACCTAGGTAATTTACCCTTTAAGAATAAAATTAAAATGATAATTAGTAGTTAATTGACACCCAATTATTTTAAATATAAAATCCAATTTATTAAATAAATATCATACATGTGGTGAAAATTAATTTTAACACATGTATATGTAACACGCAAAATCCCATTTTAACCTTAACTACAATAATTAATTTTTATTATTTCTACTAGTATTTATGAACAAAAATTAATTTGACCTTATTATATAATATAAATTATTATTATTAAAAATATTTATTCCATTTTATCAAATTAAATACACATAATTATAAGAATTTAATTTACAATAGTACCTGTAGACGCGACGAAAAAATGGGTTTCCAAAGAGAAAATTTTCATTAGTACTGAAATATTTAATATCCAAATTCAATATTAAATTAATTATAATTAACTAAATTGGATTAATAAATATATAATTTAACAAATTTTACTTTTAATTCCATCTTAAAATAAAATTTATATTATAAATTCTTTAAACGAAAAGAAAGTTTTTAATAAAAATCAATATTTTTTTCACTATTCATCAAAACATTAATATTTTCATTAAATTCTCAAAAATTAAATCAAATATATTCCCTATAGATTTAAAAAATGAAGTTTATTTTCTCGTATATATTTTATAAAAGTGTAAAAAATTATTTTTATTATTCATTCCTAAAAATCAATAAAAACATTTTTTTTGAGAAAATGGTATTTTTAAAATATATAAATACTTCAGTAAAAATTAATTAATTTTTATCAATATGATTTATTTATATAAAAATATAATAAATAATTTTTAAAATATGGTTATTCATATTCATATCTCTAAGTTTAACTTCTATTTTATAACAATAGTGTTTAAATAATAATATTTATAGTATATTTCAGTTTTTTAAGGCTCAATGTTACGTAAAATTCAAGATATCAAAGAAATTTAATTTATTAGAAAATAATATTTTATAAAAACTTGGGGTGTCATAGTGCCACCCCAGGCCTGTATCAAATATACTAGAGGCTAGTGACATTCACCAAGAATACATAACACATACATGTGTGGCCTTAGTCCATACAACCTAAGAAAGATATTCATCACCATCCAACCACAATATCCACATTCATACAAGGAATACCTAACTAATTAAGATAAAATATGCATGAAACAACTAATAAACATCATAAATACATTTAATAAAAATGGTAGTATAAAAGGGAAAAATATAAGTCTTGATAAACCAAATCAAAAATATACCTCAAAATATAGGGAAATGAGATCACCACATTGCACCAACACTAACATGAGCATTGTTAGAAAAGAATCCCTCTAGGATCCCCCAAGATCTAGATCTACCAGTAGCACACCCACCTGAATTTCCATCGACCTATGCTTCACCTATATTGATAGAACACATGTGGGAATAAACACTGTGCATGGTTGAGTATAAAAATTACCAATAAAACACTCCCAAAAAATAAAAGTAAATACGCAGTAGATCATCTCACAACCAAGGGATGAATAGTATAAGAACACAGCTCAAGGAAAGAGGGGAGAACACAGGGAGAGTGATATGTTATAGATTCAATTCATAATTAACACCCAACCAAAGTATAATATAGGGAAAAAAGATACACTAATGTTTTACTTTATCCATGGAATGAGAACCATGAAAATAACTCTACACCTTAATGGAAAGACTCCACATACCTGCTCATCCCTGATAAAAAAGATCAAACCATGGATGGTTAGTATTAAGGGACTATTAACCAAATAACCATGTCATAACCATGGTATTTAATCAATATGTCCCCATATCAAATGGGGTTAACTACATGCACTAATACCACCTATCTCCCAACATATAGAGTGACAATCCAGTAACACTGGAATATATTTATTCCCAAAAAAATTTCATAAGAAATAGAAATTACATATGAACACATCACTCTCAGGATCCAAAAATAATAGTCCAATTAAAGTGGTGGACCTTCACCTCACCGATAGTAACACATATCATCTGAGGGAGTTTTTGATGCTATAGATAGTTGATGTGAACCCTGTTCCATGGGGGTTTTCCTTACTCAATCACGCAAGAGGGAAAACACACCACCAAAATAGTGAAAGGAGATAGAATAAATATTTTAAAAAAAAAATACCTTAAGGGGGTGGGGGATACAACCAAAATTAATTTGTATTCACACATACTCAACCAAAATCCACTAAAGTGACATAATGATGGAGAACTTGGAACACCCAATGTTCTGAAAGTCCCCAAACAACAAAACTATCCATACTGCTCAATTACCATAACCATTATAACACCATTATATAATTTTAATAGGGGACCTAGGCCTCATAGAAGTGTGTAAACTTTCCTAGGGAGTTACCACCCCCTATATAATACCTTGTGCCTCACTAAAGGATAAGATCAATTAAGGAGTTCACTTTATCCTCCCATGAAAGGGTTAACCCTCACTTAAAAGGTTACTCTAAGAAACTATTTCATATCATGGAGAACCTGAACCCTGTATCTCTAGGGAATTTCTAATTCCATCTATTTAATGAATAAAATACACCTCGATAATGATGTTGAGCCTTAGGTAGTACCAAATTATTTATCCAAGATTCTCCCACTTCATAGTAATTTATTACAAACATGACCTTGAAATTCCATAAGAGGGGGGGGGGGGGTGTAACCTTTTCTTCTTTTCCTTAGGATCTAGTTATCAAATTTGAAATAATAATATGAACCTATCGGTTTTTAGAGAATTCACACGATAATATGATACCAAAAATAAATTCTAGTACATAATACTTTTACTTGCTTTTAACAGAGGTATAATCCAAGGAAAATACACCAACAATGCATCAATACAAGAGAAAGTAAAACTATTCACTATAAAAGTTAAAAATATTCAGGAAGTGAACACTATCGATCCTAAGATAACTCCCCCATCTAGTCTCTATATGTACTTATTTGAGATAATTAAACTTAAAAATAATGGAGACACAAAGGCAATTTACAATATTTCTCCACAAAATAAAAACACTAGGGCCATTAAGGGTGTTATCATTGAGACTTTGTTCCTTAATCTATTCCTGATATTCAATTTATTTTTCTCCAAATGGATTCTCTTATCTCTTCGCTCCCATATATTTAATGAATTCCATAAATATTTTTCTTCTTAAAACCCCTTCACAATAGCCACTCTCTTTTTCAATTCAATCATTATTTCTTTATGTTTCCCCTTGTTTTATATTCTTCTTTTTTACCCGATTATTGTATGAGATAATTTCACATATTTTAAATATGGAAAACTCCAAAATAATTTTATTATAGTTTAATTACTAAATCCTAAGTTAAATATATTAATTTAATATTTGTATTTCCTCATAATAATTACATGTAAAATTTTCCACATTTTTTAATATGAAATATCCAAGAAATAATCCCCAATTAATCTTCAAAAACTCTCTCAAATATTTTTATCATCATATTTCCACAAAATAAAAAAGTTATTCTAACTGTGACTAGCCACATTATTAATCATATATGATAGTTGATAATACATTTTTAACCCAAGGTGGGCTGATAACTTCTTCCATGTATAAAGAAATCATAATGTGAAGCTCTAAATCGGGGCGCAAAAGATGATTTATTTCTCTCAATGTGAAGGTAAAAACCTTAAGTGATATATAATATTTACCCCTTTTACACAATCTACCACTTCTTATAATTTCTTACACCCCCAAAAAACTTACACATGAGGTCAAATATATTACATATGGGGAGAATAATTTTATGAAAATTATGCCTTTACTATTTTGTTGAGAACCCTAGGAAAAATATATTATGTATATGCTCTAGTATATCATTAATACATATAGGTTATATTTCCTTTACAATAGTCCACTACCCTGAAAGATACTAATTATCCTAATAGTGTCCTGTATTTTCTATATTTTAGATTCTTCCTAAAAATATCTTATACATCTATTGAAAGATATTACAGATACATGGAACCTTTATGACTTTTCCATATTGAAGCATTTCAAAAGATGTTACATAAAATCCCAATATATAACACATATCTAGTGTTATTCCTTTTTAAAATATATGTCTTTTTCACAATATATTATGCAACTCCTAATATATTATTCATACATGGGAAACCTCTAGGACTTGGACAAAAACCGAATCTTTAAAATATCATATGTATCCCCTAAAAATATTATATATGTAAGAAAAACTCAAGGAATTCATTTAATTATACTACCAATTTTAAAAATATATTAACCATTCATTGAGACCTCAAAAAAATTGTATAATTCTCAAAAAACCAATTAATATCTTATGTAAGAAACAAAAATATTACAAAATTCCTCCAATACACATTAAATTAATTCCAACAATCCCAAAATAGATCCTAAACTTTTAACTCTCCTAAAAAATCTTTCCAAAATCATTTTACGGAATGCTAAATGACTCCTAGTTAAAGTGAACCCCAATTGACAATAAATCAAAAAACACAAGATATGGTTCCAATTTCCCCCCCTTTAGATTTCTTTTCAATCCACCATTGTTAATTACTACCAACTCTTGATATGTTTCCATATATGATATTAATTATAAATACACTCCCCTTTTATAAATTATCCCCCTTTGAAAATAAAATTAAAAAGGTTATATTTTCTAGATCCCATAATATCCAAGCACTTAGAAACTACCATTTCACAAAAATCCTAAGAAAAGAGGTTTCCAAAGAAAATAATCTTAAATGAAAAAATTCTATTTACAGAAAATAAGAAAAGATATTAACATCTATAATGATTTCCATTTATTCACAATCCTTATTACTACCATAAATTCCCCATGGATTATGCCTCCCCCTTTATTCTCATACTAAATAAAAAAATCACCTACAATAACTTCACACAGTAACCAAGTAAAACATTATACACAAATGGGGATAAGGGAAATTCAAAACTAGATTATGTTAAGGGAGGTGGTTAAACACAAAGGTTAAACTGATTCTTTTCAAATGTTGGAGTGTCCAAAGGTTTTATCATGATGTATTCCACTTGTTAATCAGTTCCAACATTCTTTATTTTAACCACTCCTTAAACTAATGGAAAATGGACCTATACCCACGGTTTTGGGAAAAACCGTGGGTATAGGTCACCCTATCCCCACGGTTTTCAAAAACCGTGGGGATAGGCAGTTTTCCAGAACCTATACCCACGGTTTGGGAAAACCGTGGGTATAGGGTCTCAAAAACATGCATATACCCACGGTTTGGCCATAAACCGTGGGTATAGGTGAGCTCTATCCCCACGGTTTGCCCAAAACCGTAAGGATAGCCTTTGGTTAAAAACCTATACCCACGGTTTTGACAAACCGTGGGTATAGGTTTCCCGCGTTTGCGCGGGAATTTTTTTTTTCGCGGGAAATTTTTTTTTGGCGGGAGTTCTATACCCACGGTTCTTCCCTCTATACCCACGGTTTAAATAAATATATTTAACAAAATATATATACATATACGTAAAGTCGAAATTGGGGTAGTGGTAAGGTGGTTTGTTAGCGGCGAAGAGGTCACGAGATCGAATCCGGACACCCGCTATTTTAGAAAACCTATACCCACGGTTTGAAAACCGTGGGTATAGAGTATTGAAACGGTGGAAAAAACATATACCCACGGTTTGACCAAAACCGTGGGTATAGTTCAGGGACCTATACTGACGCCGTTCAGTTGCACGGTTCCCAGAACCGTGGGTATAGCCTATACCCACGGTTTTGGGGGCTATACCCACGGTTTTGAACCGTGGGTATAGGTCTATTTTCCAGTAGTGTTACTTTAAATTTTATTTAATGAAATGATATTCAATTTCAATGTGTTTGGTTTTAGAGTTATTAACTATAATATTTATGAGTTCAATTTCATTTTTTTATCACAAAAGATCAACATATGTTGTCTAACTTCTTCAAAAATATCTTATATTTTCTGTTTCTTCCACTAAAGTTATGTTCATGATTTGGTTATAATAATATATCCATGCCTAGTTATATTAAGAGTTTTAATTTTTTGTTTCTTACTCATATACCCTAAAACCTTATTGCTAATGAGAAATACCCCACCACTTATAGATTTTTGGTATACCACATCACCAACCAATTTAAAATTAGAAAAGGATGTTAATTTATATTCCCTTTATATATTAAAGAGAAAACCATAAGTGAGAGTACCATGAATGTACCTAATAATTATCTTCACAACTTTGAGATGCCCCCCTTAGGATTTGTTTTTGAAAATGGCCTTCCAAAAAATTATCATAGGTAATGTTTGATCTTTTTTTTTCAATTATAACAAACTTATAATGATCCTCTTATACAAGGTATTATTCAATGAATTTCTATATTTGTACTTCATAAGTTTTTTATAACTACAATATGTGTTGACATGATTTTTGAATCGTGCATGTAAAATTTTTTTAGCATCTCATTTACATATTTATCCCATGTATTAAAAGTATCTCTCTCTTTTTGAACCACTTATAGCCCAAAAAAATAAGTATGTTCACTAATCATGGAAATTTTCAATTCTAGGCTCATTAGACTAACAAACTCCTCCAAAATCTTTTTCTTATTTCGAAAAAAATATTATATCTTAAACATAAACAAGAACCACAATCTATTATTTTATGGATGTCTTTACATAATGGTTATGATCAAAACCACCCTTTTTGAATTCTAATTTCCTCATATATGATTAATTATGAGTATACCATGCACACGACACCCATTTTTAGGTTTTAAATACCTTGTTATTATCATTGTTGATTAGGAAACCTAATGGATGTTCAATATAAACATCTTCCTTCATAACACCATTAAAAACATTATCTTTACATCCATTTAAAAAATCATACAACCACTTTGTATTTTCACTACCAATTAGAGTCTGATTGACTCAAGCTGAGACACTAATCTAAAATTTTATTTAACATCAACAACTTCTATTTGAGCATAGCCTTATATGCCAACCATGATTTATTTCATATTGCATTTTTGTATTCATTGAATTTATTCTTAAACAAACACTTTTTTATGATTAAATTGTGATGGTTAGGCCATTCCATGAGTTCCCATGTTTTTTTAGTCTAATATATCACTTATTCATGGATTAAAACAATGACCCATCCTTTACAACTTCTCCAAATTATATTGGACCCACCATGATAATAAATTAGTATGCTCTATTTCTTTCATTATTTTCATCTGAGTTGGTGTAACTCTATTACCAACTATTTTGGATAGATTGGATTCCATCCTACCACCTCTTCCCTATGGTCTAGGTTGAATTTATTCAGTAGATATTTCCTATTATGATTTAATTTATATGTATTCATTATCTAAATAAACTTGTACAAATTATAAATTTAAACCAATTTCATCATATTATTTTATTAGTTTTTTAATATAGACTTCTATAATTACTTATAAATTTATCCTCAATAACTTTAACATCATTACTTTCAAAAAATTTACCCATAATTTTAATGTACCATTTCTAAGTATTCCTCTTTATTGAGTAGCCTAGGAACACTCCCTCATTCATTGAATCACTATACCTATCATGACTTCCTTATTTATTTATGATATTGAATATACTTCTAAAAATTTAAAATTATTTTAGTGAAGTATTATTTCCCTACCACCTATCATAGGGTGTTTATTCCTCTCCAAAAATTAGAAAATACATATTTTGAGTGTGCACCATGACATAGACTACTTCCTTCCAATAGTAGCGAGAGATATGAATTTCAATAAGTGTTTTTTCCATATTATTCACTATTTTATTTCTTCATTCAGTAAAACCATTCTATCCTAGGGTCCTTAATGAGGATAATTCATGTTTGATGTTATGTTTATTGAGGCCATTTTACACTTATATAGATGTGTACTCCATTCCATTATTAGATATAAAAATTTTGATACTGTGACTAGCCTCATTTACCACTCTTCTATGATACACATTCATGCACTCAATAACTTATTTATTACTTTTCAGGAACAAAATACAAGCCATTATACTATAGTCTTTAACCAAAATAATGAATAATTATAGCACCCTCAAACCCATGCTCTCAGATTCGATGCCCAAAACACATAAATTAAAATAATGGATTTGATATAGATCTATGATTATAAAATATTTCTCACATTTAAGATCCAAATAACTTTTATTTTATAGTTTTAGAGAATTATGAAAAATCACTAACTAATAAATATCAAGTCCTCTCATCAAATGGAATTTTTTTTCACTATATAAGAAGCTAATAAATCCAAAATAGGTCTTAAATAAGTCCTATAAATTCTCCACATAAGCTTCTCCTCTAGACATACTAAATTTATCAGTTTACTTCATAATATATGAAAAGGGAAAATAAGAATGCATGAGATCAAATTCTCAATAAGGGTGAACATAATAATAAAGAATAACATGATATCATAATGAGGATGATCATAAGAATTTAATATTGGAATAAAGATATGATATCATATGAACATGGGTTAAAAAATGACCATAACATAAGATATTAGTATCATAATAATGTGAAAACAATATAAACATGACATCATAAGCATATGTCAAGGATCCCTATGTAAAAAATAGGCCCCACAGGCACCCCAGTTGCCCCACAGACAGATATTGTCACCTAAAAGGGCCCCACAAATATGTTTGAATGGGTCATCCGACTAATGACTATCCCTATAATCCAAAACATGTTCTTTTAGTGTGATTTTTTACTTATGCACACATACCATGAGAAACTTTCAATGAGGTCACCCATCTTGATCACTACTCTAGGGAAAACCTCTTTAACTATGGAGTTCTAATCAGACAGGCTCATGAAAAGAAATACACACCTTAAAATTTATTCTTTTAACCCTTTTAATTTTTGATGGGTTATATTCACCACCCCTTTAGAGCACAAAATCCTCACTGTGGACCCTACATGTCAACCAATTTAATTCCACTACACTTCTAGCTGGGTTTCTCCTTTGATACCAATGTAACTACTAGGACCCATAGGCACCCTAGTTTCCTAAAATACATGTGTTTTCCCCTTATTATTCCCACCTATGTGCCCAAACGATTCATCAGACTAATGAATGTCCCCAAAAAACAACAAATATTCTTTCGATGTTATTTTTACTCACTCACACACACCATGAAAAAATTCCTAGTAGGTCACCCATCTTGATAAATAATCCATGCTAAATCTATTTAACTATAGAGTTCTAATTAGATAGGAACCTAAAAATAAAGATTCAAATTGTTAACATGGGTTGTAACATTTTGTATTTTAACATTTTAAATTTTTGGGGCATTAAAAATTACCTCATCAACATAACATAGTTGTCTAGGATAACTACTCACACACCATAGTTGGCTAGTCTTACTGCCCACACAACATGATATTTCATGAGATGAAAAAATTACCCAATACATTAGAGGGATATATAATTCTGTTACTACCTTTCATATAATGAAAATCATACATATGGGTGCTATATGGTTTCAATTTACATATCCTAAAATTCCACAAAAATAAATGGGTTTGATATCTTTTTCAAGTGGTTCCCTAAGGAATAATTCATGATTTCATCAATAAACACGACATGACAAACCCATGGAAAATAAATGGGTATCCAATTAATCCACACATCATTCTAGGTTAATACCACTCAATAAAGATGATTAGACATATGGAATTTACACTCTATAGGAAATAGATAAACTATTTAGACCACAATTTCCCCATTAAATCGATGTATTATAAATCTAGGTGAATAACCTTCACTCAAAGTAATGGAACATATGCCACTTTTAGAGGAATAAATTTGAAGAAAATCATTCCTGTATAAGTGGATTATTAGGAAAGAAAAAATAAGTGATGGATCATCCCGTTGATGTAAAAGATAATTTCATAAGACATATATATATATATAAAGAAGGTGGATGATATTATTTAAAGAATACCGTTGATCAATCATACCACATAGATGAATACCACTCTTAAAAGTATTCTAAAAATTACTTTGAAAATAATCATTACCCCTTTCCTTTTATTTTTTTTAAAGTGAGTATTTTATTAAACATAAAAATAATATTTTTTTAAAAAAAACATTAAATAATATAGAGGAATTATCTTAGAAAATGATGAATTTGGAAAAATATACATTCATAAGGAACATGTAAAAGGGATTCCTTTAGTTGAAAACAACCCATGTGGAAAATATTAAAAATAATTTATTTTAAAATATTTTTAAATAAATTAAATGTAGTTAAAAATAAATTTAAAACAATATCGAAGGAAGAATTCTTAAAACATTTATAACTTTGATTATCCAAACCTATCTCACTCAAAAGTAACCAAACTCAGTTGACCACATGACCTTAAGAACTCCTCCTCATATAACAGAGTATATAGACAAGAAACGAGGGTCAATGGTGGAACAGTGGGGAGACTATACCCTCATGATCAGAGTATATCATAGGGGTATAATCATATCAATCAATATTGAAAGAATAAAATATAGTTGAATATTGTAATAGTAATCATACATCAAATAAATTACCAAGTAATCACATCCATTAATGTCATATACAAAAATTATGATCTTGAAATTCTATATAAAAAGGGAAATACCAGGGGATCAACAAAATAGGTATATACAACATGATATATAAAAATAAAAAATGACCCAAGGATATCTCTAGTGTAATTTATAGCATAGGTTTGGTCCTTTACCCACATACACCATCCTATCAATGTTATAAAGTGTCCATGGAAGGTCATTTTTCCTTATCCCTACCTATACCCATGAATTCTTTTCAGGTACCCAACAGAGACCTGAACAGGGTGTGAGATATACTTAGAAGGACACCACCAGTGATGTTTAATTCCATCCTGTCCATGAATAAATAATAAATAGTGTGTATATAACAATAAAATCTATAAATGAAATGCAGTATATAATAACCCACATAGGTATGGGTTCTCATGGAATGCTAATCCTATGGAACCTTCTTTAGGATAAGATGAAATATCTCTGAGTAATTAGTCAGTCAATATTTAATTTATAATAAGGTCTCGAGACCTAGATCATAGCTAAATCATCCCCCATGAATAATATCTAATATATATATATATATATATAATAAGTCCATCATAATAATGTAAGTCTCTGACTGAATCTAATCTTGTTCTTTGGCATGATAGTCACATTGTATAATTAATTCATTATAATTGTAAAGAAACCTAATACCATCCTTGTAATTCCTAATTTGGAACCTAGTTATCATTTTAAGAACAACATAAACCCATCACCTTATAATATTGTCATTGGAATTCCTCATAGGAACCCTGGTATTGTCCTAGGCGTGGTATAAAGTCACCTCCATCTGAGTTTATCATTGCTAGTCTACAAAGGGATTCCAAGTGTCACTTGTAGCATTAATAATGATTTTTTCTATGATTCCATCCTTGAAAGTCCACACAAGGAGTCCAAGTATCACTTGACAATATATAGAGGTCTTCCCTCTATATTCGTCCTTAGCAGTTCACATAGGGAGTACAAGTATCACTCATGGAATATATAATCCATATTCCAAGTGATTCTATACATGGAATTAATATGAGAACCCCTGTTTCAACCACATCACATAATAAATTCATTTAATTAATTAACCATGATGATTTCATTTATGGTGTTCTAAGTTAGAACCCATCTTTCTCCCTCGACATAGAAATATGAATGGTCATGGACCCAAAGACTAACCATACCATTTAATTTCACATTTAATTAAATTGGAAATCACATTTATATAATCATTTTACTCACCTAAGAAGGTGAAACAAATCATAGTATAGGATTAGAAGCCCTATGATTCCATGAATCATCCAATTAATCTTAATTGAAAATTTTAATTTTAAATAACACCCCATGCCTAAGCAATAAGGGATGATGGCCAAAGGTGTTGGGACATGGTCTTCCATTCCCTATTTCCTTTAATTCACCCACATATAAAGAATTTTATTTAACATCCCTAAATCAAGGGGTAAATATCACACCTTTAAAAGAATAATTAAATACATAGGCCATCCATGATGCTTCTATGCAAATTAGTAGCACACCCAAGGGGTGGTTCAATTCAAGGTCCTTATCCTATAATGATACACAAGTAGGTCTCGTGGGTCATATAGGTCAAGCCTATTAATTTAATTTAAGAATAATTACATTTAATAAGCTACACTTAGAAAATATAGCTTGTGGAACAATGACACATTATATATAAACATTAAGACTTGAGGTAAAATAATGACACTACCCACCTTATCTTGGTAATCAACTTCTCATCTGTTGTTGACCTCTAATTTGGGATAGAATTGAATAAATTGATAAAATAGACAAATGACATGAAAATAGGGCATATGTTATTTCCCCAAAATAACCCCATAGATAAGAAGATAAATGAAAAAATATGTAAGAGGAATGAAGAGCTTACTAGTATTCGTTCAATGAGACAGACAACAGCTCGATCAGAGTCCAGATGGAGGAGACATCACAAAGCCTAGTTGAGGTGGGAGGAGAGCTCTCCATGGATGAGTGGGATACTATGTGTAGGAGATAAAATAAAAGGAATAGGGTTTATTAAATATAAACAGGTTAAAAACATCATTTTACCCTTTTTAAAGGGTCGCATGGTTTGGCCACATGGTTGGCCAAACCATGTGACAACCATGCACCCAACACTATCCCAAGACACCCTTCAAATGGGATAGGTTCACATTTTTTCTAAATATATGTAGACCATGAAAAACCCCTATATTAAGATGTATTCAACATTCAAACGTCCATGCAGCCTGGGCTACATGGTTAGAACAAACTGTACGACCCCAGACATAGCATTGAACGACCCCACAAAGTTCAATCTAACCATGAAGACCAAGATTCATGGTTTCTACTAACTATGTGACCTAATTGTTTCTCCCAAAATCTAGGGATCCTAGATTCAAACAAGCCACATACTCCCTAAAAACCTAAATTACCTCATTAGGCACTTCCATAAGGATACAATTAGAGAAATTAAACCAAAACTAAAAGGTTCCATACCTCAAAGAAAAGATGAGTTCTTATAATCTTCTCCCCTTAAAGCAACTCATCCCTGAGTTATCCTTATAAAGTTGGAAAAGCATCATATCATAATATCTATAACCACTAGGCATTTACTTCAACCACTAACTCCCAAGTCTCATCCTAGATATGGTTGTGCTTCCATAGAACCTAGACCAGAGGAACCGACTAGCCTTAGAGAACCTTCATGCCCCGATCTATAATACATATAGGGTGGTTCTTAAAAGATGCATCAAATTAAAATTAAACATCCTTAGGATAAATAATATGAGATATATCAAAATGATATCAGAAAACCTAAGATACATGGAATACACCATGTATAGTTTCGTACCTCTGAGGTAACTACAAATGATATGCTACCTTCCCAACTCTCTCCAAAATCTTGAAGGGCCCGATGTAACAAGGCCCTAACATCCCTTACTTACGAATCTATTTATTCCCCATTATAGGTGAAATACATAAGAAAAACTAAATCCTCACCATGAACTCTAGTGGTCAATAGTGATGATTGACATATGACTTCTTCCTAGACTTAGTTTGTAGACATCTGATTCCAAATAAGCTAAACATGCTTCAAAGTCTTCTAAATGAGACAAAGACCTAATAGCCTTTACTCTCTTACCTCTAACCAGTACCGGGGTGAAAATAAAGACCTAATATATAGGTCCTCATAAGGAACCATCTACATGGTCACATAAAATCTATTATTTTAATAGAACATGGTGATAGGTAAGTGTTTCTCCGAAGAAACTTTGAAATCAATGATGCATGCTCAGAGCATGTCTTCCAAAACCAATATCGTATACTAAAACTGATTTTTAGTTTGTGGGTGGTAGGCTGTACTCAATAGTATATGTAAAACCAGTGCACTATTCAACCCCTTCTAGAATCGTGATGTGAATCAAGTGTTTCTGTCTGATACGATAGGACATGGAACTACATGTAGGTATATGATATCATGAATGTAGAGACACCTAATAGAATCTACTGAAAATGACTCCCTAATAGGTAATAAATGAGTGACCTTTGTCAACCTATCTATGATCACCCATATGAAGTCAATATCCCTTTGATCTAAGCAAACATATCATGAAATCCATGGTGACATCACCCCACTTCCACTCAGGAATAAGTAATGACTGTAAAAGTCCCACTGGTCGCTGGTGTTCAACCTTCACTTGCTGATAGGTAGAACACTGAGAAAAAAACCCAATTATCTCCCTTTTCATCCCCAATCACTAGTATTGGTGGCATAAGTCCCAATAAATCTTGTTAAGTCCAGGTTGTTCTATTCATGTAACATCCCGACTCAGGATCCAATTAACATGTGCCCAAAGCCAGTGGGTCACATGGTCTCATGCACATCTCCCTATACGCCAGAGGCTTCCAAATAGTAGTGATGAAGTAAATATGGTATATTGGAGAGACTATAACCTTATATTAGAGTGGAATAATAGATATAATAGTAAAAAAAACATCGAAAGCATATATAGGTAGACACAATAATGAATGGACCAATAACCTTTCATTGTGGAAATCAGAATATAACAGATATAGTAAACAAGTGCAGAGGTGTAAATATTAGAGCAACTAAATAATAATATCAAAATCCACATGGTAGTGTCATATACATAATGATGTCATGGAATTCTAGCATACAGAAGAGGAATAATGGAAATACATATACAACATTCTATACAAAACTACAAGAAGGCCAAAAGACTACTCCACTAGCATATTGAGCATACGATCAATCCTCTTCTCCAATGCTCTATACTATAAGTAAAGTAGATCAAATATCTATAGTAGGGAACTTTACCTTTTCCATACCTACAGAAAAGAAATCTAGTCGGGTACCAAAGGTGGCCCGAGTAGTGTGTGAGATAAAAACCCAGTAGGACACCACCAACAGTGTCTATATGCAATCCAAGTAGTGTACATATCTAAATAGTGTACAGGTGTAAGGAATATTAAACAATAATTAATAAATAATCACTATCCTTATCAGGTTACTATATGAAACTTGGTTACTCTAACTACTTTGAATCATGCCAAAATGATAGTATGACTAGTAAAAATATATATAATAATATATATATATAGCATAGTTATATAATGTATCAACCTATAGGAACTGAGTACGTGAGGACGTAAGTGGCCATATACCTAGATACAAGGTGCTGGATAGACTAAGGCATAACTCAATCATGCATAACCATTATAAATGAGCATATAAGATCAATCAAGGGTACAAGACCTACATCTCCTGATGAATGAAAGACTTCATGGTCATCACTCAAGATAGTGGCTGATGATTTATGTAAAACCCAAAACAAGGGATGTGGTGCGTCATGCCCACCGTCCAAATAGTTTCAATAGTGTGAGATATCATTCTCAACATCCAATATAAGAGAGAGTGAAATGTCATTCCCAACAAGTCCTTTAACCATCATTCCATGACCTATATCAAAGACCTAGTCATAATTATAATAATATCCATGAGGAATTACCTATCAAGCATTATATATATCAATCCCAAACATAACCAATGTCATTAAAATTCATATAATCCATATAGAAAAAAATTAATCAATTTGTGTGGCCTTGAAACCTATTAAAAATTAATCAATTAGTTCATTTATCAAGGAAAAGTTTATCAACCTTGGTTTCTAGTATGTAACCCTTTCTTTATGATTTTTATGTATATAAAGTATAGGGGTAAAAGTAGGGAGAGTTTGGAGAACTTTTATAAAGTTTTTGGGAATTTACTACAGGTTCATGGGTGGTTCATGGTTTGTGAAAACCATAGAACACTTACAGAAAACCGTGCATAGTGAGAAAAGGGATAAAGGGGAGGCATTTAAGCTGCTCACAGTTTTTCCAAACTGTGCAGAATCCTAGGAGAAACCATGCAGTGTGGTGAAAATGTTGGATAGAGAGCTTCGACACGTTCGACTCACGTTTTGGAAGTTGTGCGATCCAATCATGTGAGGTCTTTATTAAGATAGAAGTAGGAGCATGGTTAGTGCACAGTTTTCCTAACCGTGCGACTAAACTGTGCATAGGTTCAAAGTAAGATCCTTAAAAAGTGGATCACACTCGTTTTACCCTTTAACCAACTCATTTTTCTTCCTATGTTACCCTAAATCGGGATTTTAGTCTCTCAAAAAATGGACAACTTCTCCCAAGTGAATTGGAATCTATCAGGAGCCTTTCCTTGGTGCGTTGAAGGCTGATTCTTGCAGCATGTGATCGTTCTTCATCGTTCTTGATGCGTTTTCTTAGATCTACTTCACCCTTCCTATAGTTTTCTTAGATCTACACTCAATATGGGTATGTCTTAGGTTTTGGATTCCAAATAAGTTTATATTTTGGTTTGTTTATGATAGGGGAATAGATCTAAGGTAGGTTTGTGGATATTTAACCCATTTTTTGGATGTTTTTCGTTCTGTTTTTCATTTTTGAAAAAACTCTCAAGGTATGTGGATTTACTCTCAAACACTCTTGCTCGAATTGATTGGATTAGTTTCAAATTGATTGAATTTATTGAAATTTATTGTGAAATATTGGTGAAAATCATGATATAAATCCTCTTTCGTGATGATTTATGGTTTTCAGTGAAATTGTGGAATTTTTGTGAAAGGTTTTGTAAAGTGATTTAGTTTCTTGATTTTAAAATGGAGATTTTAAAATAAGTATTTACTCGATTTTTGAAATGGTTTGTTGGAGAAAGGTTTTCAATAAAAAGATTGTTTTATTGAAATTGTTTTGTCTTGTTGGTATTGGAATAGTTTTTGGGAATATTTGGTATGGGTGTTCATATTGAATTTATGAGTCTTGGTTGAAATATGACCATGTTCTCGGTGCCAAAGGTGTATTGGAACATGAGAAATAATTACCTTGTGACTAAATGGTAGATCAAAGAGAGACCGCTCATGACTATGGAACTATCATAACTATGCATGCTTGGTTGGTAGTGTGAATATGATAAATGGAATGGATATTCCAAATAAAACATGTGAAATGGTTTTAAAAGCATGGTTTGGTTTTTTTCTTGAAAAAATATCTTTTGTTGGAAATATTGTGTGACATGTCACTTTTTTATATTTAGTTATAAACTGTTTTGGGAATTATTTTATATAAACTCTTTTATATAAATGTTGCTAAGTATTATATCCTAGTGGAATGAGTAGGGAAGTCATTATGGGAAAACCTACTGAGTTTTAGTACTCACCCCTGCTTTGGAACTTCGGTGATTTTGTAGACGTCATCTACCAAGACCTGGGAAAAGGTAAAGTATCACATGTCTTTAGCACTACTTCATGATACTTGGGATATTTGGTGAATTTTGAGCATGGAGCTTAAGGAGCTCAGAGTCTTGTGGTTGTCCTAGAGTTTTATTTGTTTGTATTCTACTGTTTACTTTGTTTTTGTAGTCTTCCACTATTATACTTGATTCTAGTCCGATTTTGATAAATGAAACATGAGTTGTATTTATTGGTAACATGCATCATATAGTGGGGTTTTTATGTTGTGGTTTGTTTGGTTAGTTGTTTTATTCTAAAAATGGAAAATCATCCCCACATGTATTGAATCCCTTAGGCATTTATTTCCAGCCTTTGGCACCTTGGAGATGTCTCTTAAGGCCAAGTAACATCTCACCACCATATCAAGCCATTGATAAGGGGAAGGATGTTACAAAAGGTATCAGATTTGTTAGCTCTAGAATCATGTTTCAGATAAATAATATTAGTTTTTACCTTTCCTAGTGGAACAAGTAGTCGTTAGTTTTCTTGGTTTTGAGTTGAATTCATTCCTATCTATTCATTAGGATATGATCTTATAAAGCAATAGGATTTTCGAGACATGAAATGTAGAGTATAAAAATATATATCTAACCTTTTTATGATGAACTTCAAGTTACCAGGGAGTTGGGTACATAAGTGTTTTGAAGACAATTATAGGATTTTCAATCTCATTATCATGGGTTTAGCTAATGATATGACCATGTCATGCATTAGAGGAATGAATTACCACTAGAATTGTATATTTAATTTTGAGTAATAATATATGATTTGATGCAATGCTTAGATTTTTGAAAAATGTGGAAATTTATTTTAAATTAAAGACTTTTAAAAAGAACATGAATGTGGTATTTTGAAAATAGTTTGATTTTCAAATGAATGTTTTTTTTCAAAAACTGTTGAACATGGAAAAAGATGATATTGGAATTTTTTTGTGATAGTTGATGTGATAGAATTTGAAATTCTAAGAATTTAGTTGTTATAGAGTGACACTTATGGAATTTGTTGTCCATATAGAAAATATCACCCGGTAGGCATCATAGAAACCAACTAGAAGATGTTTTGGAGAATGTGGTTCCACCTGAGCCACATGTGAACGAACAACTAGTTTAGAGTATCATCCAAAAATTTCAAGATTTGGACACAAGTAACTAGTGGGATGAGCTAAGACAAGTGGATTATTCCATCTAGCTCTAGAAATAGAATCCACCCATCTTCTGGTGTGATTTTTGAACAGGAAAGAGAAGAGGAATGACTAAATAGGATTAATCGTATCTTCAATTTCATCAATACACCAGTAAAGATAAAAGTTAAACTAGATATGTATATGATCGAGGATCTTAAACACCAGTGGAAGGATCAAGCACTGTAGGCTAAAGTTTATCAAGACCTTATTTGGGAAGATTTTAAAGATTTTTTCAACAAAAAATTCTACCCCCACATGTTCAAGATCCATAGAACGAAGAAATTATTCAGCATGAAAAAAAGAAAATCTATCTATCATAGTGTATGTGGATAAATTCACGAATTTAGAGTGATTTTCACCCAAAGTTTCTACTAGTGAGACCTTAAAGGCACACATCTTTGAATTGGGACTAAGATAGGATATTCACTCAAAGATTGTGGTTCTCTGTATTACCAACTATACAGAGATGGTCAATAGAACGATGATGGATGAAAGAAACATATTAGGATATATGGGAGGAGGAATTTTGTTGATACTCATGGGAATCATCTGGAACTCTAATTCTGGAAGCAAGTAGAAGAGGGACACCTACTTCCAAGGGGCAAGCGGGAATCATAATCAGATAGCTAGATCGGTGGATCTTCCTCTAAGAACCAAGACGAAATAGGTATGTTTTAAATGTGGTTACTTTGACTACATGAAGTGAGAGTGTACATCACCACCAAGATCATTCCATAATTACAACAAGATGGGATATATTAAGCATTATTTTTCACAGTGCTCTAAGGTCGGGTGCTCGAGACACTTAACAGGTGTCGCATGTATCGTATGCTTTGACGAGGAAAGGAAAGTAGAATCAGTCTCGTTAGTAGAGAAGAGCTATCCATGGTGATTCTAGTAATACCATGACTAATCTATAAGGGAAATATCAACAAGGAAACAAAGAGAAAGGAGCAACAACAAAGAAATTATATGAAGTTGAGAAGGTGATTGTGGATGATCGGGCTGGACCATCCATGGTGAGAGGTATGATTCTTTTGAATTATACCATTATGCAAGTGTTGTTTGATACCGGTTCATCTCATTCCTTCATTGATTCTTATGATGTTTATTTTATAAGTTTTAAAATGAGATGATGCCATACTATAACAAAACTTCAAACTTCTATTGGTCAAAGAGAATGTCGAGCCTTTGTGTGTAAAGCTTATTCTATAACTGTTGATGGATATGATATGAAATCGAACTTATCAATGTTTGAGATGGATTTCAATGATGTAATCTTGGGTATGGATTGGTTAACAATGTTCAGGGCTCATATTGACTGTTATAATAGAACCGTTAGTTTTGCGATTGAGGATGGAGCCAAAAAAATATTTAGAGGATAAAGGGTTGTAAAGATAGGTGCAACATGGTTGTTTCCACTAGTAGTGGGAACTATCTCTTACCAGTTGGAGGTATTGAATTTGGAATCGACAGAAGAGATCGAGGATAACAGTTTTACAATAGTCATGGATCAATTCATAGATGTTTTTTCCAAGAACTTATCTGGGTTACCACCTACAAGGGAATTTAATTTTATTATTGATCTCATTATAGGGACTAATCTAATTTACCTTCCATCATATATAATGGTACCAATATAATTAAGGTAGAGGAAAGTGTAGTTAGAAGAATTGGAAAGAAAGGGCTTCATTCATCCAAGCACATATCCACGGGTAGCACTGGTCTTGTTCATAAAGAAATCATATGGAACACTTTGAATTTGTGTAAATTATTGTAAGATTAACCAAGTTATGATAAAGAATATATATCCACTTTCACACATTGATCACCTATTTGATAAATTTATGGGAGCTTAGTGGTTCTCAAAAATTGACTTGCGATCAGGATATCACCAATTGTGAGTTCGGGAGGAGGATATTCAATAAACATATTTCCGAAGAAAATATGACCATTATGAATATATGGTAATTTATTTTGGTCTTACAAATTCACCAGTAGTATTTATGGAATTGATGAATTTGGTATTTCAGAGATATCTGGATTCTTTTTTTTGTGGTGTTTGTGGATGATATATTGGTGTATTCAAGGAAAAGGTCTAAACATGAGAAAAACTTGAATATAGTGTTAGAAATCTTGAGAGACCATCATTTTTATGAAAAATTATAAAAGTATGATTTTTGAATACAAGAGTTATGCTTTCTTGGCCATGTTATTTGTGAAAAAGGTGTTTATATTGATCCAGAAATGATATAAGATATTATCTCTTGGAAACTACAAAATAATGTCTTTGAAATACAAATATTTCTTGGTCTAGAAGGTTATTACTGACTCTTTGTTCATGAATTTTCATGGTTAGCCTCACCAATGATAGCCTTGAAAAAGAATAATGTTCTATTCCAATAGACCAAGGAATGCCAAAAACATTTTAAAGAACTAAAAGTTCTCCTTACATCAGTGCCTATCTTGATACTTCCAGAATCAGGACAATGGCGCGTGGTGTACTGTGATGATTGTGATCTGGTCCGGGGTGAATTCTCATACAAGGGTACCATTTTGTGGCTTATGTATCAAGGTAGTTGAGGGTTCATAAGAAGAATTACCCAACACATGATTTTGAGTTAGATGTAGTTTTCCATGCCTTGAATACTTGGTATCATTATCTATTTGGTGAAAAATTTATTTTATTCATAGATCATAAGATATTGAAACATATTTTCTCATAATGAGATTTGAATTTGAGGCAAGTAATATGGCTGGAGTATCAAAATATTTTAGGCTTTGAAATGAAGTATACATCGGGATAAGGAAATTTTATGGTCGATGCATTAAGAAGAAAGTAATATGTTTAGTTACCAAAAGAAGATTCAGATGAATGGAAGTTGATGTCAGTCCTAGCCTATATGCATGTTGAATGTGAAGACAATGGTGATTTTATGGTTTTCTTTTCAGTTTCCATAGTTCCTGATTTGGTAAAGATGGGTAAAAAAGCACAAACATCTAATGCCGAATGTGTGGCTATGAGTTCGAAACTCAATGGTGGGTAGACCATCGAGGGCTGATATCTGGATGATAGTTTACTTTTTTGGTACATAAATTGGATGGTTGTACCTATGTATTATCAAGAAAAACGTATTCATGCTTACCACCGTTCGATATGGGATGTTAATCTAGGAATACTCAAAATGTATAAGGTGTTAAAAGCACAGTTTTGGTGGATTGGAATGAAATAGAAGGTGGATGAGTTTGTTTCAAAGTTTTTAACTTATTAGAAAGTAAAGGTTGAGAATCAATGAACAACATGTATGTTGTAGTCCTTAACTATTCCAACGTGGAAATGGAAGCAGATATCTATGGATTTTATAACAGGTCTCTCAAGAATGGTTCAGAAACATGATATTATATGGGTGATAGTGGACCGACTTACCAAGTCGGATCATTTTATCACTATTCATGAAACTCATACGGTAGAGGATCTACCCAAAATATATATCCAAGAAGTGGTAAAGAGACATGACATACCAGTTTTGATCATATCAGATAGGTATCCTAGGTTCACTTCTTATTTCTAGAAATCCTTACAAAAATCCCTTGGGAATCAGTTGACTATGAGTATGGCGTATCATCATCTAATGGATGGGAAATCCAAATGGACAATAAAAACATTAAAATACATGTTGTGAGCTTGTGTAGTGTATTTTGGTGGCTCATGGGAAGAGAACATACCCTTAGTGGAGTTCTTGTATAACAATTATCAAGCCTCGATACATATAGATCCTTTTGAAGCATTGTATGGGTTCCATCTCATTCTCCTCTCTATTGGGTGGAAACAGGTTAGAATTCACTAGTTGGGCCTATCCTTGTCCAAAAAACAATAGAGAAAATTAATTTTATCAGAAAGATAATGGAGATGGCTTAGAGTATTTAAAAATCATATTCATATCATCATCAATGGCCTTTGTCATTCATGATGAGTGATCATGTGTTCTTGAAGATTTTTCAAAGTCTTGGAAATCTTCTTTTTGGGAAGCATGGAAAGTTATATCTTCTAAACATATGCCCTTTTGAGATACTATAATGGGTTGGAGAGGTAGAATATCAGTTGTCTTTTCCACCACAGTTTAGTGCGGTGTATAATGTGTTTCATGTATATCAATTGAAGAAGTATAAGCCTGATCCTGACCATGTGATCATATGGGATCACATTAACCTAGATTTGTATGCTTCATTGGTACATATCCCAATGCAAATTGTGGATAGGAAAGAGAAGGTATTGCGTGGAAAAAGAATTGTTCAAGTATGGGATTTTTGGCAACATGGTTAGATTCATGAAGAGACTTGGGAAGAAGATAAGGAAATTAAAGAGAAATTGTTGGAACTCTTTTAGGGAAGTGATGATTTTCAACTTTTTGGTGATGGAAAGACCAATGGTGGAGAGAATTTAGCACCCCCAGTTTCCAATACGTAACCATTTCTTTATGTTTTTTATGTATATAAAGTATAAGGGTGAAATTTGAGAGAGTTTGGAGAATTTTTAAGAGTTTTTGGGGATTTTATAGAAGTTATTGGGTGGTTCATGATTTGTGAAAACCACGAAACACTTGTAGGAAACCGTTCATAGTAAGAAAGGGAATAAAGGAGAGGTGCACGAGCTGTGCATGATTTGTACAAACCATGTAGGGAAAATTTTGGATAGAGAGCTTCAACATGGTTAGAACATGGTTTGGAAGCTGTGTGAGCCAATCATGTGAGGTCTTTCTTAAAACAGAAGCAAGTTCATAGTTAGTGCATATTTTTCTTAACCGTGTGGCTAAACCATGCGCATGGTCAAAGTTAGATTCTTAAAAAGTGGATCTCACTCGTTTTACCCTTTAAACCGCTCATTTTTTCTCCTATGTGGCCCTAACTTAGGATTTTAGTCCCTCAAAGGTTGGATAACCTCTCTCAAGTGAATTAGAATCGATCAAGATCCTTTCCTTGTATCGTTAAAGCCTGATTCATGCAATATGTGATTTTTCTTCATCATTCCAGATGTGTTTTCTTAGATCTACTTCACCCTTCCTCTCATTTTCTTATATCTACACCCGTTGTGGGTAAATATAAGGTTTTGGATGCCAAATAAGTTTATATTTTGGTTTTTTATGATAGGGGAAGATATCTAAGGAGCTTTCATGGAGATTAAACCCGTTTTGGGACATTTTTCATGCTTTTTATCATTTTCTCCAAAACTCTTGAGCTAGGTATCTTAACTCTCAACTCCTATGCTAAAATTTATTATATTAGTTTCAAATTGATTTAATTGATTTATATTTATTGTAAAATCTTGGTTCAAATCTTGATATAAATCCTATTTAGTGATGATTTATGGTTTTTGGTGAAATTGTGGAATTTTGGGGAATTGTTGTGCAAAGTGATTTAGTTTATTGATTTTAAAATGGTGATTTTAAAATAATACTTTGCTGGATTTTTGAAATGGTTTGTTGGAGATAGGTTTTCAATAAAAATATTGTTTTATTGAAATGGTTTTGGCTTTTTGGTATTGGAATAGTTTTTGGGCATATTTTGTATGGGTGTTCATATTTCATTTATGAGTCTTGGTTAAAATATGACCATGTGCTCAATGCCAAAGGTGTAATGACACATGAGAAATAATTATCTTGTGATGACATGGTAGATCGATGAGAGACTGTTCATGAGTATGGAACTATTATAATGATTCATGCATGGTTGGTGGTGTGAATATGAGAAATGGAATGGCTATGACAAATAGAACTTGTGAAATAGTTTTAAAAGAATGGTTTGGTTATTTTCTTAAAAAAATATCCTTTTATAGAAAAATTGGGTGATGAAAAACTTGTTAATATTTAGTTATAAAATATTTTGGGAATTGTATTATATAAACTATTTTATATAAATATTTCTAACTTTTCTTTCCTAGTGGTGTGAGTATGGAAGTCATTGGGGGAAAAGCTACTGAGTTTTAGTACTCACCCCTTCTTTGGCACTTTAGTGATTTTGTAGATGTCATTTACCTAGACAAGGGAAAAGGTAAAGTATCACACGTCTTTAGCACTACTTCATGATACTTGGGATATTTGGTGAAGTTGAAGAATGAATCTTGTGAAGCTTAGATTCTTGTGGTTGTAATGGAGTTTTATTAGTTTGTATTCTACTGTTTACTTTGATTATGTTGTCTTCCTCTATGATACTTGATTCTAGTATGTTTTTTATAAACGAAATGTGAGTTTTATTTCTTACTTTCATGTATCATATAGTGATTTTTTTGTGTTGTGGTTTTTTTGGTTAGTTGTTTTATTCTAAAAATGGAAAACCATTCCCCACATGTATTAAATCCCTTCAACATTTATTTCCAGCCTTTGTCTTATTATGGATATCACTTAAGTATAAGTAATGTCTCATTTTACTCTCAAGCTAATGAGAAGGGGCGAGATGTTACAAAAACCATCATGAATATATCCATTGAATCTATTAAAATCCATTTAAATAATCAAAACATGGAAATTCAATTTCATGGTTAAATTAAGAACTTATAAGGTGAAATTTTCAATTAGAAAACTACCTACAAGGTAAATTCAATTTATAAGTCAATACAAACACTGAATAGGTTCTTTGGTTGAATAAATATTTACATAAATGAGGGAAATTTAAATTACAACCCAATATGAACACTTAATAGGTGTTTTTATCATTTAATCAATTAATTAAAAAGGGTCATTTCAATCCGAAACACCCAATGAGTGTTCTTAATTGAGGTCGATATCCTCTAATTACTAAACAAAAATATTCGGGAGTATAAAAAAGTGTGAATCATTTATATGAAATAAAATTAATCATTTATAGGAAATGCATGATAAATGTCGGAATAAGAAAAAACAAAAAAAACTATTAAAACATCATAACTTTTAAGGAAAACAACTAGACCACCTACCTTAGGTACATTGATGAATCCTAGTCAAATAGACAACTTAGATTCAAAGTAGAATGGGAGAAATTGAAGAAATGGACCAATGCCATAAAAATAGGGAAAAATGAACCTACACCTAATTAGAATAATAGATATGAAGATAAACTTATAATGGAATTAAGAGGGCTCCAGATCATACCTTTATATATCCAATGTTTCTAACCGATCTTGATTCATAGAACAGATCAAATATTTTTTAAAATACCAAGGAGATATTGAGGGATATCCACAAGAAAAATAAACCAAATATGTCCAATAGAAATGGGAGGATAAAAAATAGAAATTTGTTTTTAAGAAATTAAGGTAAATTTGGACATTTCACCCTAAAAAATAGGGGCACATAGTTTGGCTACATGGTTTGGCCAAACCATACACAAACCATTCTCACCTCACAAATTAAAGAGGGACCCCACATGGTTAGGTACTTGATTTCCCTAACCATTCAAAAACCATGAAAAAACCCATTTTAAAAAATGTATGAAATTTCACATGGTTGTGTGCCTAAGGTTACATAGTTGCAGACAAACCATGTGGCCCCTACTACTCAAAAGCTACCCTACAAGGTTACCCTTCACAGTTAGTACTAACCACACGGTAATCGTGATACATACCCTTTTTGACCAATTATCATAGATCCAGGCTTCGAACAATCCTTGGATTCTCTTAGATCATTACTTAGGTCGTTTTTCACATTTACCATGATAAGAAAAGAGATTTACATTGAAAAAAAGAGTCATATCTTCATGAAAGTACAGGTTGTTAAAATCTACCCTCCTTAAAGAAACTCATACCCAAGTTTTCCTTATGAGGGTAGAGAGGTTTCATCAGCAAAGAGTTCCAACCACTAAGCTAATATATTAGCTTCTCACTCCAGGTCAAGTCCTATACTTGTCTCTGCTACCATATCACCCATACCAAAGGAACTGACCTACCTAAGAGCATCTTCATTCTTTGATCCACAATACGAACTAGATATTCCTCGAAGGAAGCATCCATTCTTAACTCAACCTCATATGGATGGAAGACATGTGATGGGTCTGGATAATATTAGAAAATCTGCGATATGTGAAAGGCATCATGCTTGGACCGATATATATAAGGAAGTACTATCTGGTAAGCAACTGGTCTGATCTATTTCACAAGATCAAAAGGTCAGACAAATCAAGAAAAAATCTTACCATGGCTCTGAATATGTCTATGGACCAACCTAGAAGAAACTCACAAGAAAACCCAATCTCTAACCTTGAACTCTAGAGTTTGTTAGCATCTATTAGAATATGACTCCTGTCTAGACTGATCTATTATAATGATTTTTCTGATCAACTAGACTTGCTCTATAGTACCTTATATGAGACATGGTCCAAGTAAAGATACCTCCCCTACCTCTAACTAGCATAGAGGTGAACTATAAGACCTACCATATAAGGCCTCATAGGGAGCCATCTTAATGGTATCATGAAAGCTATTATTATAAGAAAACTCGATAAGGGGTATGTATTTTCCCATGAAGCACCCAAATCAAGTACACATTCATGGATCATGTCATTTAACACATAAATAATACATTATTTCTTTCCATCAGTCTAAGGGTGACAAGTTACTCTTAGAATCACCTATTTACCCAAGGTATTAGACAATACCTTCCATAACCATGATGTAAAGTGAGTTTCTCTATTATAAATGATATAGCAATGAGCTCTATGAAGACACACAAACCCCTGACATATATCCTCCCTAGATCGTATACCGAGAAGGTATCTCAGATAGGTGAGAAGTGTAAAACCATAGTCAAAAGGTCAATGAAAACCCATATGGTATCATTTCTATGTGACAATCTGGGTAAAACAGTCAAAAAATCTATAAAAACGTCATACCATTTCCACTCAAGAATAGACATTGACTGTAAAAACCCTGTTGGTCATTTATGTTCTACCTTTACCTGCTGACAGGTAGAACATCGAAGGAAAAAGCCAAAAATCTCATGTTTCATACATGGACACCAATACTGGAGATGAAAATCTTGATACATCTTGGTGACATTAAGATGAACTGCCTATGCTGAGGCATGGAATTTACACATCAAATATTCTCTAATGTCACTTGGAAACCACACACTACAATGAAAGAGTAAGGTATCATCCCATTCCATGGTCCAAATAGAAGAGGAATCTTTATCTGAGATGCATTCCCTAAGGACAAAGACCTCAAGGTAAGATAGTTACCTCATTCTCACTCATTCCAAAAAATTAGTGGTTATTGCTAAAATTGAGAGGATAGTCTACCCATGATCCTCCTAAACCTAAACATGCATTTCTGAAAATAAACCATGAGCTTCCATTCTCTACTGGACTCTTGAACTGCTCATGTCTGAGTTTTTTGGCTCAGAGCATCGACTACTGCATTACATTTTCTAGGTGTATAGGAAATCTTGAAATCAAAGGATTATAGGTACTTAAACCATTTGCGCTACCTAAGATTTAGATCTTGTAGTGTAATGATGTACTTGAGGCTTCTGTGATCAGTGAATACCATAAAACACTCTCCAATTAAATAGTGTATCCAACAACATAGAGCATGAAAAACATCATCTAGCTCGAGGTTACGAATCAACTAATTCCACTCGTGCCTCAACTGATTAGGATCGTACATAATGACTCACTCATCATGCATCAAAATAGATCCCATTCCAATACCTGATGTGTTATAGTAAATAGAATAGCTCCTTTCGAGATCTAGAAGAATCAAGATCAACATTGAAGTCAGAAGACCCTTCAACTCCTGAAAGACTACATCACAAGCTTCTGACCATATGAATTTCACACCCTTTTTCACAAATCCCATAAGTGGTGCTTCAATGTTGGATACATCCTACATAAATCATCTAGAATATTCATTAAGTCCCAAGAAACTCCGGATGTCAAAGATATTCATGATATAATCCTAAGAAATTAAATCTCTTACCTTCTATGGGTTTTCTGAAACTCCTACGTCCAAGATGATATGAACCAAGAAGTGTACTTTTTTGATCTAGAAGTGGAATTTGTTGAGATTATCATAGAGATGATTCTATATCAATGTGTTTGGCATGATATCATGATTATTGGAATGGTCGTGTTGAGAATGAGATTACACTAAGATATCATCAACAAAAACTATCATGAATGAATCCAAATATGGGTGAAAAACCCAATTCATTAGAGACATGAAAACTGCATGTGCATTCATGAGACTGAACGACATGAATAGGTATTCGTATAGACCATACCAACTCCTAAATTCTATGAAAGGTATGTATAAAGACCTGAAATTCACATGATGATATCCTGAAATAAAATCAATCATTGAAAACACTCTCACTCTTTTGAGCTGATCGATGATTTCATCTATTCCAGGTAGTGGATATCGACTCTTAACCACAATTTGGTTCAACTATCTGTAATCCACACAAAGACTAAGGGTACCATATGATTTCTTGGAAAAAAGGATTGGTGAACCCCATGGAGAAGTACTCAGGTGTATAAATACTTTATCCTCTAGATCCTCCAAATGTTTCTTGAGCTCTAGAATCTCCACAAGTTTCGTACTATAAGGAGTAATGAACATTGGTTCTACTCCTTGTACAATATCAATGTTAAAATCTACATCTCGTACTAGAGGTAGCCCAAAAAATTCATCATAAAAGATGTTTCTGAAATGATCCACTACATAAGGAAAAATTGTGGGTTGTAACCCCTGATCATCTAAGAAGAGACTAAAGATACGGGTTGTCATACTACCCAACCTCTATTTCTCGGGTCCAGATAGAGATGTAAGGACATCCCATTTTCCCTTATGTATGTTTCTACCACCCTATGGTGATATAAATGTCACCCTATAATTATAGTAATCAATACGGGATTGATAGAGAAATAACTCATCCATCCTAATTATTACATAAAATCCATTCATGTTGAGGATGAAAATATCCCATATGAAGAGATATATTCCTATCTCAAGAGGAAAGTCTTTAAAATGGTGTATTCTCTCTGATTGGATACCTAACAGGTATAAAGCATCATCATTCCATATAAGTGTTCAATATTGAGGCCCATACTCTCCATGATTTCCTTAGATATAAAAGAGTGATATGTGTCTGAATCAAATAAAACAAATAGAATAGTGAATGCTATTAGAATAATACCATGAACTATAGAAGGTCTGGCGCTCTTCTCCTCTAGAATAGGATGAACTACATGTAACTAGCCTATACCACGATCCGATGTCACATCCTGACTACCCTAAGAAATCCCATTCCATCGTCATTCAGAATCATGAGTTTGACCACCTATGACTCAACCACCGCCTTGTACTGAATGGTCGGTGGTATTACAATCGCCTTTCTAAAGAGATACTATATTCCCCACTCTTGTACATAGAGTAGGTGTAGAGCCCCACTCACTAGGAACTGATGGAAAGGTCCTGTAGAAGCACTGATTATTCCCCATCCTACTGCAGCCTCTACCTTCCAATGGATCTCATACACACTAGGGTTTCATATGTATCAAATTCCCGCACTTGTGACATATTAAGAAACTGTTAGTATAAGGATCCTGACAGTTGTTACCTCCACGAGCAGCATCAAAACATTTATTTCTCCTACTAAAAGAAACAATGATAGATCTAGGTGTCGATACACCCTAACTCGCACCATCATCTTCCCTAAAATTATGCTATGTAATAAGGGCTTGGTTGACTATCTTTGATATGGTTGTCAACCAAAATACATTGACCTGAAAACGTATGGTGTATACCATCCCATCATTGAATAACTCAGTGGTCATAACATCATCACCCAATAGAGAAGGTGTGAAACACTATAGCTCAGTAAAACGAGTAGATTATTCTATAAGAGATATGAATCCCTATTATAGGTTAATAAAATCTCTATCCTAGTCATCCCACAGAGTTTGCCAAAATAAATAGTCATATAAGATAGTTTGTAAATCCACCCAAACATTATCTCTATATTGATCTTCTTGGGTAATAAAATCCCACCATATCTTGAAAGAATCATGTAGAATATAAGTTTCATTATTGTCCCTTTACTATGGAGGTTTCTCCAGATGCTTGAATATAGAAAGAATAGATTTGATCTAAGACTCAACAATGTGAGGCCCTCCATCCCCTAAAAATGTGGTAGGATGATGTTTCTATAATTCATGATTTAACTCTTCTATACTTGGGGTAGGTTGAGAAACACATTTCATAGACTGAAACATAAATATAAACCCTCTCGAAATTGGGCATCAATGACCATATCAATAATAAGAAGATGTTCCACATGTGGCACTGCAGGAGGGATCACTGGCAACTCAAGGCCCACCACCTCTGGTGTAAGATCATTACCACCTTCAGGGAGTATGACTAGAGGACATCGTGGATGCATGATGCTACAATTCCAAATACACGCCTCATAAGAGATCTTAAAATTTGAAAGAATTTCATATATATAACTAGGGTAGGTACACAATCTTCCTATGAATAGATCACACCTCTCCACCTACTCCAAAATCTAGGTCTAGGTGATGGAGAAAGACCATAGTGGCCATAATAAAATAAGAGACTCTCCACTACCCACTATTAAGGCCGAGTTTAGGTATAGGTCTCATGTTACACATATAAGATGACTATTTCATTCTAAAAGTGATATTAATTTTAAATTTGTTTTCATTTATTTATTGAAATATATTTAAATGGTTGAATTATATGGATCTCCATTTCTGATCCATAAGGGATCATACTCTTCATGAACCAAAATATGGTGTGGAGACTATACCCTCATATTAAAGTGGCATAGAGGATATAACATTAAATAGAAAACAATGAAATAATATATAAGCAGACACAATAATGAATGGACCATTAACCCTCCATAACAGAAAGTAGAATATAATGAATATAGTAAAAAAGTGCGGAAGTGTAAATAAATGAACAACTAAATAATAATATCAAAATAAAAAAGGAAATTTCCTATACATAATGATATCATGGCATGAAAATATACAAAATGGGAATAGGGGATAGGAATATACAATGTTCTATACAAAACTACAAAAATCCCAAAAGACTAATCCACTAGAATCTCAGGAATATTCTTGGTCCTCTACTCCCATGTTCTATACTATATGTAAAGAATATAAAATATCTATAGTAGGGAAATTTACCGTATCCATACCTAAAAAAAGTAATATACTCAGGTACCAATGGCGAACTGAGTAAGGTGTGAGATAAAATCCTAGTAGGCCACCACCAACAGTGTCTAGATGTGATCTAAGCAATGTACATAACTAAAAAATGTTTAGGTATGAGGAATATTAAATAATACTTAATAAATACTCACCAGCCTTCTCAGGTTTCTATAGGACACCTGTAGGATCTACCTACTTTATCTCTAGATGAAATGATAGTCTTATCAGTAACTATATATATAGTAATAATATATATAGTATAATTATATATTGTATCCACCTATATGCATTGAGTACGTGAGGATGTAAGCATCCATATACCTGGATACTTGGTGCTAGCTAGACCGGGGCATAAATCAATCATCTATAACTAGTCTAAATGAGCCTATACACTCAAGCAAGGGTAAAATACCTACATATCATGATGAATGATAGAATTTATACTCATCACTTTAGATGGTGGGTGAGTCTTCATGTAAACACCTGAAACAGGGGATGTAGTGTATCATGTCCACCATACAAATAGTGTCAATGGTTTGAGATTTCATTCTCAACACTTAATGTAAGGGAGAGTGAAACTTTATTCTTAAAAATTCCCTTAACCATCATTCCATAACCTATATCAAAGGCCTAATCATAATCATAATAATATCAATGAGGAATTACCTCTCATGAATTATATTTATCAAGACCAAACATAACCAAGGGAATTACAATTAATATTATCCATAAAGACAAGAATTAATCAATTGGCATGGACTTGGAAACCATTAACATTTAATCACTTCATTCATTTAATTCATTTAGTAAGGAAACCCATCATGAAGCAAGCCATTCAGTTTAATACAAGACATTTAATTAATCAAAACATGGTACTTCAATTTCATGGTTTGATGAAGCACTTAGAAGGTTCCATTATTAATTAAGGAAAATTCCATTTATAATTCAATCCATACACTTAATGGATGATTTAGTTCAATAAAAATTTATATAAAAGAAGGAAATTTCAATTACAAACCAATCCGAACACTTATGACATGTTTCAGTCATTTAATCAATTAATTACAATGGGGAATTTCAAGATGGAAGACCCAAGGGGTGACCATAATTAAGTTATACATCCTATAACTACTAAAAAAAGATCCTAGGGAGTATAAAAATGTGTGAAACATTTATCTAAAATGAAATAACTCATTTATAGGCAACACATGACAAAGTCTGATGTGTGGAACAATGATGAAACTATAAAAACATCATAAATTTTAAGGAAAACAATTATACCACCTACCATGGAGCCGTTGATGACTCCTCATCCAATAGAAGACTCAAATTTGAAGTATATTGGAAGAAATTGAAGAATCAGTCCAACTCCCAAAAAATAGGGCAAATGATATTGCACCTAAATAGTGAAAAAATACAAAGATCAACTTTTAACGGAAGGAATAAGACTTGATATCATACCTATGGATATCTAAAACTTCTAATGGATATTGATTCATAGAACGTATTAAATATTTATCAAAACACCTATGTGATATTGAGGGTTATCCATGGGATTAAGAAACCAATGATGTCCACTGGAAATGAGAAGAGAAAGAAGATAAATGGATTTTTAAGTCATTAAGGGAAATTTGGACATTTCACCCTAAAAATAGCGGTGCATAGTTTGGATGCATGGTTTGGCCAAACCATGCGACAACTGTTTTCACCTCACTACTTAAAGAGGCACCCCACATGGTTAAGGCACACACTTTTCCTAACCATATGCAAACCATGAAATAACCCACTGTCAAGAATGTTTGAAATCTCACATGGTCATGTTCCTTAGGTTTCATTCTTACCGACAAACCATGCGGCCCCTGCTTCTCAAAAGTTTCCCCACACAGTTACCCCTCACAGTTAGTACTAACCGTGTGGTAATAATGTGACCTACCCCTGTTGACCAATTCTTAGAGATTTAGGCTACTAACAAGCTCTAGATTCTCTCATATCATTCCTTTGGCCATATCACACATTTATTGAGATAAAAAAATATTTAAACTAAAAAAACGAGTCAAACCTTCATGAGAATATAGGTCGTTATAATCCATATAGAGGCATGGTAATCTCATAGAAAATCCTCTAATATTTCTACAGGAACCTAGAGTAATCCATGAATTCATAAGATATCATACTAATCAATGAAAAAAATAGGAGGTGGGTCATCTCCTACAATGCTCTCCTGTAGGACCAAGCTGTCAGGATCTGATAAATGCCTTATATTCACTCTCTTAAAAAGTGAAGAGGTCACTGATAATGATGAAAGTAAAAAATGTCCATGATAGTCTTAAAACTCTAGATTCATATCATAAAATAGGGTCATAAGCTTCCACTCACTTCTGGCCTCCAAAACTACCTATGTCTAAGTCTTCTTGCTCAGAGCATCGAAAAATGCATTCCCCTTTCCTGATGTATAGAAAAGATCAAAGTTGAAACACTTTAGGTATTCAACCCAAATTCATTTTATGAGATTCAAGTCACGCTATGTAATATATACTTGAAGATTTTGTAAACTGTATACCCCCAAAAATACTTTCCCAGTAAGTAATATCCCCAATAATGCAAGGAATGAACAACAGTGGATAAATTGAGATCATGTGTTGGGTAGTTCCTCTCATTTGGCCTCAAATAATGAGGCCCATATGCCACAAATCACTCCTCCTATATTATAAATACCCTATCCTAATTCTTGATGCATCACAATAAACCTTTTAGCTTCTTCTCAGATCTAGAAAAATTTAGATCGATGTTGAAGTTAGTCTCCCTTTCAGCTCCTAAAATGATATATCATATGATTATGACTATATAAACTTCACAAAGTTCTTAGTGAAGACCATAAGAGATGTTTTTAGGTGTGAAAATTCTTTAATAAAGTGCATTTAATAACTATTTATCCCCAAGAAAATCTGTATATCAGAGATTTTATTGGGTTTCTCCTGGGAAACTATAGCTCTCTCCTTCTACGGGTCAACTGATATTCCTATATCTAAGATAATGTGACCTAAGAAGTGAACTTTATCCATCCAAAAGTGTAACTTTGTGAGATTAATATATAAATGACGATCTCTTAGTATATTCAATATGATCTAAAGATGTTTGAAATGCTTGTGTTGAGTGTGAGAATACACCAATATATTATCCAAGAAGACCACCATAAAAAATACAAATAAGGGTGGAAAACCTGGTTCATTAGTGCCATGAAAACTGTTGGCATGTTCATGATACCAAACAACATGAAAAATACTCATACGAACCATATCTACTATGGAATGGTGTACGTGGTTTATAGGATAGTCTAACATGCACCTAATGATAACCAGATCTTAGATCAATCTTAGAGAAAACCCTTGATCCTCATATATAGTTGAATAGATCATCTATATGAGGTAATAGATACCTGTTCTTAACCATAAGAAGGTTTAACTGATGATAATTCATGGAAAGCCTTAGGATACCATCTTCCTTATTGTAAAAAGGACTGGTTAAGACCATGATGAAGAATTGCGTTTTATAAAACCCTTAGATTCTAAATCCTCTAGCTCCATCTTGAGCTCCTACAACTCTGTAGTAGCCATCCTATAAGGAGAAATGGATACTGGTGTGAATCTTGGCATCGACTTGATGAAAAACTCTATCTCTACCTTAGGAGGTAGTCTTAAATATTCATCCCAAAAAATGACCATAAAATGATCTACCAATGGAGAGAAATATTCTTGATTTGTTTCCTAATCATCCAGATAAAAGATAGAAATATGGGATGTCGTACCACCTAGCCCATGATGCTTGGGTCTAGCTCGACTTCCCAAGACACCCCATTAACACTTGTGAATAAATTTCCCACCCTATAGTGATATAAAAGTAACTCTTCAGAAATAATAGTCAACATAATCATGATAGGAAACCAACCATTCTATACCAATAATGATGTCAACCCCTATTATCATAAGGAAAAAGAGTAACCCTACAAAGCAACACCCACCTACCTCAAGGGGGAACTCCCTGCATTGGAGTACACTCTTTAATTGAATTCCTAATGAATTATTGAGTGTAATTATTCCACATGGAAACTGAACATCAAGCCCAAGGACCTCCAAAATAGGCATAGATATGAAGGAATGAGAAACACTTGTATCGAAAATACCAGATACTAATGTAGAGGCTACTATAACATAACCTATCACCATAGAAGGTCTGGAACTCCACACCTTTGGTATTGACTAAACTGCAAATATTGGGCTTGATTTGTGGCCCTGAGATATAACTTGACTACCTTGGGAAGGTCCACCTTAATGGCACTGTAAGTATAGTGTCTCGCTACACCATCGAAAACCACCACCTCAACCTGATCATCGATTTGCACTCCATCTCCCTGCCTAACAATAAGCTAACGACCCCACATCTGAATATGGAGTCATTTCAGACCCTCTCTCACTAGATACTAGAAGAAAATCTTTGCAAAAACACTGAATATGTCACATATTTCCAAAATACTAGAACTCGACTGAGTCCCTAGTACACTGCAGTTTCATATGTCCCAGAATACCAAATTGATGTCACCTCACCTAGCTACACGAGTAGGCAATATGGATACTAATTTCACCACATGGAAGCTCTAAACGATGCTTCCTACTGTTGGTCAGTGCAGTTCTAGATCTAGGTGTCGAACCAGCCTGGGTCACACCCCCAGCCTCTCTCAAGTCATGATCCATGATAAGTGCCTAATTAACTATCCCATATATAGTATTAAGTTGAAATAAATTAACCTATGACCATATTTCATACCCAATACCATCCTCAAATAACCCATCTTTAGGTAACACATCACCTAATAGAATAGGTACGAAGTGTTGGAGCTCCGTGAAATGGGAAAAATGGTCTATGATTGATAAGGCACCCTTATCCAAGTGCATAAAATCTTTGGATCTATCATCCCTCAACATCTCAGGATATAAATAATCATAAAATTCTATATGAAGATCCCTCTAAGCCATATCTTGATGATGATCTATGTGCATAATAATGTTCCACCACCTCTTGCTAAAACCCTGAAGCATATATGTAGAGAACTTAAATCTCCTATTGTGAGGTGTCTAAAGATGCCCAAAAATAGATAGAATGGCCTCTAAAAATGACTCCATAGTCTGTGGACCACCGTCCCCCCAAAATGTGGGAAAATTATACTTCTGAAACTCACACATCAACTCTGCCATAGTTGGGGAAGGTCACATGGATCCCCAAATAGTTTTTATAAAGAATAGAAAATCCTCTCAAAACTGGGCATCAAAACCCATATTAGGTATAAATGTAAGTGCCTAAAGTATCACTACTGTAGGTTATTAAGTTAGAACATATCCCACCACTTTTGGAGAATGGTCATTTCCACCCTCCTGGCATATGACTCAAGGCCATCATGGTGGCATGTCTCAAGAAATTCCAAACACAAACCTAAATACAAGATTTGAAAACCCATAACAACGAAAGTATAATAATAGGATAGGTTTAATAATACCTATATAAGAGGCATACACCTATTCCTACTCTTAAATATAGGTTTGGGAAACATACATAAAAAAAAGTAATATACACTTCCTAATTCCCATTACTAAGGTTAGGTCAGGGTGAAGTTCTCTACTATAAGTCAAAGTTCCTGGTATACAGAGTGTTAATTTCAAGTTATTGAGGAACTTTCCTTTTATGTTGCAATTGGAATCCCAATTTAATGGTGACCATTTAATTTTAGATTTTAATTTCATTTATGTTCATACTCATTATATAAAAAATATTTAAAATGGATTAATTATAAAATAACTATTTCTAATTTATAAATTCCCATACACATTATAAATTTAAAAATGGATTCCATTTAATCAAAACCAATTATTTATTAAATTCATAAATGAAATTTTAGCACAATTTCATGGAAAAATAAATAAAGGCACCAAAACATGATGTAATAAATGCATGTAGTAATATAAAAATTGCATGGAATATGCACAAAATATAAATCATTAAGTGGTTATGATGATGCATGATGAAATTCTTCATTTCCATATCAACCAAGGGTAAAAATCCACAATCATAAGGAACATCCAAATCAAGTGTGTCACCCAATGGTGACATCATGTCATCTATAATAAGCACAATCTAGAACAACATGTCCCATCCTAGGTAATTTGGATTTTCACTATACGTGGGTTAGCTACTCTTTAGAATAGGATCATGACCAAATCCTAACACATCCTATTTCTCCTTTATACTATCACAATTAATAAGGCAAGAAAAATAAAAGAAAAAAACCTCTCTAATATCACTTGGTAACTTGTCAGGCCTAGTTTAGTAAAAAGTAACCGAACCTGGTTGGCCACATGATCTCAAGCGCACCTCCCCGTATACTGGAGACTGCCAACTAGTAGTGTGGGTACATGGTGGTAGGAGTAATAATCCATCGTATAAATAACCAAGTAATCACATTCATCAAATTCATATACAAAAAAATAATGATCATGGTATGCTACAAAAAAATTGAAACTCACGGGGATCAATAAAACATGCTATTCAAAAATGAACAAAATAACTAAGGCTATCTTTAGTAGCATCTCAGTCATAGGCTCAGTCCCCTTCCCTTGTACACCATTCTAGAAAGGTAATTAAACATCCATGGAAGACCATTTTTCCTTGTACCCACTTGCATCCATGATGTCTATCCAAGTACCCAATGAAGGCCCAAACAAGGTATGGGATATACTCAGTAGGACACCACCAACAGGTTTTAATTCCATCCAGTCCTTGAATATATAATAAAAAGTGTGAAGGTAATAATAAAAGTCATAAATGAAATGTGGTATATAATAACCCAAATAGGTTTGGGTTCCCATGGAACACCCCTCCTATGATACCAACTTCGGCCTAATCCATAATAACCCTGAGTAATCAGTCGATCATTATTTAATTTATAATAAGGCCTTAAGACCCATCAAATATCCAAAGCATCCCCTATGAATCATATACGATCAAGATATGAATAATAATTCCATCATAAAAATGCAAGGATCATACTAAATCCAATATTTTTCTTTGGCTTGGCAGTTTCATCATATAATTAATTAATTATAATTTAAAATAAACCTGATCTTGTCCTTGGAATTCCTAATTTGGAACCTAGATATTTCTATAGGCATAACATGAAACCATCACATTACAATCCCATCCTAGGAATTCCTCATAGCAACCCTGATATCACCATAGGAGTGGTATAAAGTCACCTCCCTCTAAGTCAAAACTTGGTAGTCCACAAAGGGAGATGAAGTGTCACTCATGGCATATTTAATGGACTACCCTCTAAGTCCTTCCTTAACAGTCCACATAGGGATTCCAAGTACCACTAGTTTATATATAGAGGTATCCCCTCTGAGTCTTTCCTTGTAATTCCACATAGGGAGTCCAAGTATCACTCATGGAATATAGAATATAACTTCCAAGTGCGTCCTTCCATTGGATTACTATGAGAAACCATGTGTCTCCCATGAAACATAATAAATTCATTTAATTAATTAATCCTGACGAGTCTATTAATGGCATTATGAGTCGGAACCCATCATTCACCCTAGGAATGGAAATATGAATAGTCATGGGATCAAAGAGTAACCATACCATTTAATTTCACATTAAATTCAATTGGACATCACATTTATATAATCATTTTACTATCTTTTAAAGGTGAAACAAATCATAGGATAGTATTATAAGGATTATCCTTCCACGAATCATCCAATTCATCTTAAATGGGAATTTTATTTTTAAAGAACATATCAAGCCTAAGAGATCATGGATAATGGACAAAGGAATGATGACATGGACTTCTATTCCATCTCACCTTTATTTCATTCACATTTTAATCATTTTAGTTAACATTCATAAAGAAAGGGGTAAAAGAACACACCTTTAAAATGTTAATTAAATCCATAGGCCACCCATGGTGGTTTTATCCAAATTAGAAACACACCCAAGGGTTTGTTTAATTAAAATTTCCTTAACCTTTATTAATACATAAGTGGGTCTCATGGGTCATACAAGTCAAGCCTATTCATTTTATTCAAGAATAATTCCATTTAATAAGTAATTATCAGAAAATATGGTTTGATTTATAATAACTAAATATATATAAAAAACCATGAATTGAGGGAAAATAATGAGACCACTTACCTTATCTTGGTATTCAACTCCTTGCCCGTTTTTGGCCTCAAATATAGGCTAGAATGGAAGAAATTGATCAAATAGACAAATGACTTGAAAATAGGGAATATGAGAATGTAAAGAAATAACTTTTTTAATAAGAATATAAATGATGAAATGTGAAATAAGAATGGATATCTTACCAATAAACATCCAACAAGACCATTGAAATCTCTATTGGTGTCCGTATGGAGGAGATATCACAAATTCTAGCTGAGGTGGGAGGAGATCTCTCCATGATTGAGGGGGATGCTGTGCGTGGTAGATAAAAGAAACCGGGGAGGGGTTCTTAAAATTAAATATGGTAATTTTTTTACCCATTTTAAAGGTCCACATGTTTTTTCTAGACATTTGGATAAATCATGCACCAACTTTAAACCCATCACTCTCCCAAGACACCCCACACACGGGTTAGGTTCACATTTTGTCTAACCGTGTGAAGACCATGAAAAGCCCCTCTATTAAGAGGTCTGTCGTAATCATACGACCATGAAGCCCGAGATGCATAGTTATAACAAACTTTGTGTCCCAAAGAATATCACTGAACCACCTTGCATGGTTGAATCTAATAGTGCATACTAGGTTTCATAGTTTCTACTAACTGTGTGTCCCACCTATTTCTCCCAAAATCCAGGGCTACGGGCTCTGAACAAGCCCAGAACACCCAAAAAACTTTGTGAACTAATTAGGAACTTATATAAGGATAATATTAAATAAATTAAACTAAAATTTAAAATTCTTATACCTCAAATAAAATCCAGGTTATTACACCAACATTACTTGAAAGGAAAACCTTTTTGAAAACAATCCATGTGGAAAACATTAAATGTACTTTAATTTTTTTTATCAAACCCACGTCATAAAAAGGATAATAGAAATTTAATTTTAAAATATTTGAAGAGAAAATTTAAGTTCACTTTAGGTGAAACAAATTTGGGTTATAAATCACACTTTCAATAGGTAAAACATGGACATGGAAGAAAAATATCCATTAGAAAGTATAAAAGTTATTCTTATAAACATCATGATTTTATTTGATGAATAATTTTATAAAAGGAGAGGATATTAATGAATATAATTAATATCCACATAGAAAGAGTAAATATACTATTTTAAATAATAATGGTATGAAAAAGAGACTTGGACGACCAAAATCAATACGAGATTTCACAACTCATGGGAAAAAGGACTCGAGTCGAGAACAAAAATTACGACTTGAGTAAAATTTTAATCTAAACCATTTAAGGTGTCAGATATTTAATGTGAACATAAAATAACATTAATAAAATATATTTCATGAAAAAATAAAAATTGGGTATCATATAAACCATATAAAAGTAAATTGGTTTATAAAGTAAAACATGTCTCAATAAAGGGAGTTTGAGACAAAATACCTTACCTCATTTCCCCACTTAGTTGGTAACAATATAACTTCCTATAAAAACAAAAATTATCTTAATAATATATTTTAGAACCTTATTAATCTATATAATCCTTTTATATACTTTATTTATAATTATTTACTACGAATATAATGGTTTATTATAACTTATTTTTAATATAAGATATTAACACTTTTAATTGTCTTGTGCATGATTTGTAATGTTAATGTTGATCATTATTCTTTGATACCAAGTTAATAATTTATATATTACCTATAGTTTTATAGTATATATCCCATTATTATTTATAATGTTCCACATTTATCCCATGATATTTTTAATTATAAATCTTGAAGATGATGCTAAAGGAAAACTTGTTTCAGCGGTTTTTCATGAACATAGATTAAATATTATTAACATGTTTAGATATTAATATTATAAATAAAGAAACTTTAAAACATATTTTATAAATTATTATTAAATTTCATTAATATTATATAAAATTCCTTAATCATTCACTATATAGACATTACAATGCCACTGAAGTAGGCAGTAAATCGACCAAAAAAGCACGTCTTAATGATCAAATGAGTAAGAAATTGCTATAAAATATTGTTAATATTAAATTTATAGAAGATTATACATTAAATATATATCATATATATCCATAAAATAAATTCTTATAAGCATTAATGATTATTGGTGATGATAAAAAGAATAATTTAATCGTGGAGGTGGTAGTCAGCACGTGCACACGATTAACGAACACATTTTTGAATGAATGGAAGAAGTGAAGGTATATAAAAATGTATCATTTTATAATTATAAAAATGTAATAAACATAATTTTATTTCATTAATTATACTTTTAGGTACATAAATTTTAGGTGGTCAAGACAAATATGATTCATCGTTCATGGTCGCAGTAGTCCACACATACTCATGATTAACAATATCATTCCTTAATGAATAGATGGAATGATGGTAAGTGTTAAATGAGATCATTTAAGAATTTTATACTTGAAATATAAAACATAATTATTAATAAAACACATCCTTGATACTACCCATAATAGGAGATCATGAAAAATTAACCACATCGTGTTGTAGAGGTCGTATTCCACACATACACACGATCGATGCATTTGTTTTTATTAATGGATTCTAGAGAATGAATGAATAATTTATGTTACATTAATATAATTAAATATAATTATATATATTATATTTAATTCATTATATTAGAAAAATTTATATAAGATTTGAAAGAGGAAAATTATTAAGAATGACCAAGAGGTGATTAATACTCACATTGGGAACATTGATTTTACTAGGAATTATCCTTATAAATGAAGATATTAGGATAATTAAGGGGGAAGAAAGGATATTTTTAGTGGTAATCTGTTCTAGTATGAAAAAATGGGAATATTTTAACCATGAAATTTGAATGAAATGGTGTGTAAAGAAGGTGTCTAAGTGTGTCCTTTTATAAGTGAAGGGAAGGGATGTTTTTGAATTACCTTAACTTATTAATTTAATTATTTACACTATTCAAGTTAAAAGAATACAATATTTTTAAAATATGGATTTTGTGAAATTATAAGTTCTAAAATTCTCCCATACACTCATTTTTTAGGTAACCATGAGTGATTTAGTGGCTTTTCAGTTTACTTTTCACTTTACCCAAGTACACTTTTACTTAGGTAACTATTATTTTCTCCAATAGTAATTAATTGACATATTATCTATTAATATTTATATTAAAACTTAATTTTAGTATTATAATAAAATATATTATATATATCTATAAAATCCAATCTCATAACCATTAATTATGGGTGGCGATGAAACATGGAATACTTCATTCATGGAGGTGGTAGTTTACACGTACACATGATTAATGAACCCATTTCTCAATGAATGGATGGAGTGAAGGTATATGAAAATTTATAATTTAATAATTAAAATAATCATATAAAAATAATATTATTTAATTAATTATAATTTTAGGTCCATCCATGTTAGCGGTTTAAGAGAAATAATACAAGTCATTCATGGAGGCGGTAGTCCTCACATACACATGATTAACGACCTCTTTCCATAAAGAATGGGTGGAATGATGGTAAATGTAAAATAAGATAATTTTAGAATTTTATTAGTGATAAAAAAAATATAATTATTCTTAAAACCCATAATTTATACCATCCATAAGTGGTGGTGATGAAAAATGAACCACATCGTGTTGTGGAGGTGGTAGTCCACACATATGCACGATCGATGCATTTGTTTTTCTTAAAAAATGATAAATAATGAATAAATAATTTATTTTACATTAATATAATGAAATTTAATTATATATATTAATATTAATTAATTATATTAGCAATTTTAGGGAAAATTGGGAAGAGAAAAATTTAAAATAAAGACTAAGTGGAGAGTAATACTCATGTGAGGAACTTTGATGTTGCTTGGAATTTTTCTTGGAAATGAAGGGATTAGGATAATTAAGAATGGAAAAGTATATTTTTAGTGGTATGGGGTTCTAGGATAAAAAAATGGTAATATTATAACAAATAATTTATAAGGAAATTGTGTGTAAACAATGGGTGTAAGTGTGTCCTTTTACCTATGTTACTTTTATTTTCACCCATGGTAATTAATTGAAATATTATCTATTAATATTGATATTAAAAATTAATTTTAGTATTATAATCATATATATTATATTAATTTTATCTATTGAAAATAATATGACCAATAAAATTCAATTCAAAATAAATGCACTTAATTATTAAAAACAGTTTTTTGAGATAATTATGTTTTTAATCTTAAAATTTTTGTGTGAGTGAAAATTATTAATGAAAATTATTTTTATGTCATAAATTTATTTATTATCAATAAAATTAATTCGATTTGACATTAAAATCAATATAGAACCTAATTTTACCAAAATATTAATTAATGGAAAGAAAATACATAAATTAGTTTTCTTTATTAAAGAAACGTTTTAGTTTAGTTCTAAAAATGTTGTCCATGGGTTATATAATTTTAAATTATATTTTAAAATGAATAATGTTATTAATTAATTTCTTATTTTATCACTTAAATGGTTTTATTACCTTATAGGTCATTCCTATATATTGATAAAGTGATAAAAATTATAATTTTTGTAAAAAACCACTGCATTTTTTATTAAAAATCAATATTTTCATAAAAGTATAAAAAATTAATACTAAGTCAAATTTGATATTATCAATTAAAGAAATAATTTTATCAAATTTTATTTCTAAAAATTAATAAAATATATAAAATGTAAACATAAGCTGCTTGTATTAAAAAATTACCTTCTTAAACATTAGGTGTTTCTAATATTATTTCATACCAATTTTCCAATTTAAAGAATTTTAATATTTTATATCATATATAGATATCTTATTTTTTTTATCATAATGATATTTTAATGATTATTAATTTAATTTTCTAATGTATCATGAATTTAATTTTAGTGCATGTGAATAATGATATCTTACTCAGTATTATTTAATGGAAAAAATAAATACTTAAATATTGGGATGTTACATTATCCCCTATTAAATAAATCACTTCCTTGAATTTTTTTACAAATAAATTAATTAAATATGTAAAAAATATAGACATAAATTAAGATAAAATTTAAAATAAAATGTCTACATCATTATCTTAAGTAATACTAGAAGAAAAATCTTCTTCCTCTGCCGAGTTAATTGAATGATTAATTTTCCCTTGGAATTTAGATTCTTTATTTCCTCATTTTCCACATATAAATCCTTTTATAGTTCCTTTGAGAGATTAACCACTGTGTTTATTCCCACATTTTTGACATCTATAAAATTGAAAATTTTTTCCTTTATCATCTTCATCACTTAATCTTTCATGATATTCCATCCTTATTTTCTTTTGTGTGTTTTAGACTTAAAAACTATGTTAATATTGTTAATAATGTTTAAAAACAGTTTTATTTGGCATCATAATAATAATTTTAACCTAAATTCTTATCCTAATAGATTTTAGTTCATGAGAATCATTTCATTATCCATTACATCCATTGTTATCTCAGTTCCTTCTTGATCTATCCATTACTTCAGAATAAAGTTAAGGGATGAGAATACTTAAATTGGTAAAATTAAAAAGGGAAAACTATGATCATAGAATAAATAATTCATAAATTATTTTCATACCCTAACTTAGGATCCTTTATATTTAATCTAGGTTATACATAGTCATTTTACAACTAGGTTATCTAATCTAGTTAAATTCTATAAAGGCATATGTTCAAATTCTTCATAATGGGTTATAAAGAGAATGTGAATTAACCCAAGCATATCCTAAGGTAGTTTCTATATAGGTTTTTAGCTAGGTCCCATTTACCTTGTACTAGAATGATGATCAATATATACCCGACCAACTCTTTTTGGGGTTGTTACCCCTAGATGCATCTGTTCCAAAATATTGTCCACTGCCTAGTATCCATAAAAGGATGTAATTTCCAGAAAAACCAAAAAATATCTACTTTACCAAAATTTCAAGTGGTTCTCTTATAATTAGTATTATACATTAGTTTTTCAATAAAGTTATCTTATCATAATCCCTAAAAGAATAATATATTCAACACTTATAACTTAAAGGTTTATCTACACCATTGAAACAACGTTCACCCTTAACTCATAAAACCTAGATTTCATTCCTAAATCATAAATCATCCTAAAATAACTAATAATAACCTATAAATTTATCTAAACACTGATCTGATACCAAATATAGTGCTCCCAGACCCGTACTCTCAAATATTATTTCCAAAATATAGAACTTACAACACTGAATTTGATACACATATATGATTAAAATATCTTTCTCATATTTAAAATAAAAAGACCTTTTAGTTTAGTGTTTTTTAATAATTAGAACAAATCACTAACTAATAAATCACAAGTCTTATTATCAAATGGATACTTTTTATCACTACATAAAAAGTTAATAAATCAACAATATGGCTTTAATAAGCTCCATAAAGTCTCCACATAATCTACTCCTCTAGATACACCAATCATATTAATTTACTTCATAACCAAGGGAAATATAAATATTAGGAGGGGTGAGATAAAATTACTAGTAAGGGTAAACATAATAATAATTCATAACATGAGAGACTTGAGGCATAACATGATATCATAATGTGTATAATCATAAGTATGGAATCTTGAAATAAAGAGATGATATCTGTTGATGAAGAATTTCAGATAGGGCCAGGATTGGGATGATAAAGAACAAAAAAGGTATTTATAAGAGAAAGAGAACATTCCATGACCCGAGAAGCAGGTGCACGAAAGATTTAGGGGATGCGTGCAAGAGTCCCTCCGGTGCACAAACTCTTGCGCATCCAATGCAACGTCAAAGGCAGGATTCTGCAGTAACCCACCAGAAAAAGCCAAAGATTCTGGCACACAAGAGCCCGTGGTTGTGCGTAACACTCCTTCCAGCGCGCAAAATATTGCATGCACAATGGGACATCAAAGGGACCCTTTCACGATGGCGTACTCAAAAATCAGTTAAGGAACGAGGTACGCAGGAGCACGTGCGCGCAAGGTACCCACTGACGCGCAAACCCTTATGTACCAAATGTGGAGTAAAATTCTCCCTTGCACGCTACTCCCCTTGTGCATTGCCTTTAGGGGTTTTAGCTATAAATTGAAATAAACTCTTGACCCTTTGGGACAGTTACAGAAGATGAAGCGACACTCTGCTGCGCGAAAAACACATCTTCCATGACCGTGTGAAAAACACTGTAACCTCAAGGTATTGGATATTGCACAATAGTTCCCCCAAGAATCCTCCTTCAGGTGGGCCCTCTTGGGCATGAACCTCATCCATTCCCCTTTACCCTAAGTACTTTTCACTCAAAATATTCCTCTTTCGCGTGAAATTCCTTCGCATCAGGCCGATTTTTTGCGCATCCTTCTGTCTTGTGCACAATCACCCCATCTTGCACCCAGTCACCCCATCTTGCACACAACTTCCCATCTTGCATGTGGCCCTCCTTGTGTGTTCCATGTTCCACCTTTACCTTAGGGCACCATTCCCGAAACCCTCTTATGTGTGACATATCAATTTCACACACCTTTCTCCCGTATGACCCTCCAAGTTCCTATGAAGTGACTTAAAAGTCCCTTGGGCGGTGCTTTATGTGGAGTTTCTTAGCCTTACGCTTCATATCATAGGCATGCTAATGCCTATTTCTTCTTCGCATAACCACGCCAATGTGGTCCCCTCAATGGATCACTCCATGACACCCCCTCACCACAACATTGTTAGTGAATTCCCTTCACCAAGGGTTAAAGTGTGCTAGTTATGTAAGTCCTAGGGGTATAGAGTGAACCCACCTCGTCCGAGATACAAAAAATTAAATTTCCAAGCATCATCATCCTCACCACATGATGTTAAACTATGACCTCACCTAATTCATCATACGTGGGGTGCCCCATCTTGAACATTCTCTACACACGCTCGTCTCCACGGGAGTGAGCTCTTCATCACATGGAATGAGATCCTCTCTACCAGAGCAGGGCCTATCCACGAGGAAGGGAAGCTACCTTGGTGTAATCCCCCAGCATTTCTTGTGGGAGAAAGTATTCCTACTCCCTCTCTTATCCTCCGTGCCAAATACCTGAGGAGAGATGGGCACTAGGACCTTCGTTATCCTATCCCTCTTCTATTTGGATTTGTCACCATTTGGGCCTCCATCCTGAAGTAAGTATCAATCTCCATCTCCCTAGTCTACTAAACCTGCGTAAGCCCCTGTTTCCTCTTTGGGTGGATAACCACGCATAAGAACCTATTTCCTTTTTTGGGTGGCTAACCACATGTAATCCCCACTCTACTTCCCATGGACGCACCTTTCGTGGCGTGATCATCAAGTCTTTGCTGGCTCTTGTTTCTCATATCGAGCATGACTCATGTGGGATTATAGTAAGCATTTACCATGAAATACTCTCTGGGATTCCTTAGTGTGTATGCCCCAACCATCCTAAACTATGTGGACTTTGATCCTTGTCCTCTGGATAGGGTATGTAGGAAGCCTCCCAGAGGTTCAAGCCCAACACCCAGCTGTTCCAACCCCCTTCACGTCGGTTCAAAAAATTCTCACGAAATATGTGGACATTGATTACCTACCACAGGGACATGTAGCAATCCTTCCAGAGGTTCATGCCCAACAACCAGTTTTTCCGACCCTCTTCATGTCGATTCACCTTCATCCCTCTTGACAATAAACTGTATGCCTATTTTTGTCCCGCAAGACATTAAACTGTAACCATTAAAACTATAGGTGCTTTGATAATTTTATCATAGGAAAGGTACATAGGAAGTCTCCCTGAGGTCCAATCCCAACTGATGGTAATCCACTGCGTTCCCTAATCAATGATAGGCCGTTGTGATTCCCAACCAGCGGTAAGCCATTGGAACCACAGTTAGTGGTAAGTCATTGCACCCAACCAACGGTAAGCCGCTGTGGTCAACAATCGACGTTAAGAAATTGTAGTCCCCTTAGCTGGGACCCACATCCATGGTCTTCCCCTTGAGTATCAGGCCAACCCCATGCTACTAACCATGCGTAAGACCCATCATGTCATCAGGTCATTGTCCTCTACGTACACCCCGATTCTATGACTGCATCCTGAACTACGTGGACTTTGATCCTTTCCAAGGAAAGGTACGTAGGAAGTCTCCCTAAGGTTAAATACCATCTCCCATGTCTCATCCCAGACTCTCCCTTGTGCCTATGTGTTTCAGGAAGGTCATTCCCTATCCTGGAGGTTCCACTTCCTCCGGGTCTCATCTATACGGGTTTCCACCGCAGGTGTCCCATCACCCCACCGAACCATGTGGACTTTGATTCCCTACCATGGAGATATGTAGGAAGTATCTTAGAGGCTCAAGACCAACACTACCATCACCTTCACAGTGGTTCCATCTCATTCCTCCACCAATTCATGAAACTCTCTATCATCCATCCTGATTCTTACCCAGGCTGCCACATTCCGGTGAGATCATGTCATCTGCTTTATCACTTCTCCTAGAAGCAAACGGGTAACTAACCATGTGTTAGCCGCCAGCATCAAAAATCCCTAAAGGGGTCGCAAACACCTGATCCAATTCTGTCACTGTTCTGACCAGTCATATCGATCTACGCAAAATGTTAAACCTACGACATACCTTGTGTTAAACATGGGAAGCTAATGAAAACCTCCAAGACATGCCTATGGCATATAATTCCCTTCATTAGATGTGGGATTACTCAAGATTACACACCCTCAAGAATCCATATAATAAGGGGAAGAAACCCAAACACTCTAGTGTTCCAGCATCCAGACACGCCAGTGATGTCCAACGTGACTACTCCTCTGAACGAAGGATGCTTCCCTGACCAGATCCCTCAGAATGTCCTGACAGAAGCAGTATAATTAATCGGCATCCATGAAGACATGTCACTAGGAAAATTTTCATGAACAAAATCTTAAGTCTATAAGGGATACCCAAAATAGGTGACGAGTTCCGAGGAGGAATCCATGGAAGGAGGAACTAACATACCATAATCCTATTTTTATTCAGAAGAAAGCATCCCTGAATAGGAGACGAATGTCACACACCTTTGGAAAGAGGGAATGTAGGGAAACAATCAGGGCAACCTTCTCTGAAACGGACAGATGCATGAACCCTGACAAAAGCATCGAAAACTGAAATGGTGAACCCGATGTGAAGTTATTCTTCTCAATGTGAAGATTAGTAGCATTCGATATATCAGTAGACTAGCGTGTCTCCAGATCCAGTTATCCGACACTAGGTCCCGTCAAGAAAATAGTGGTCCTAGCATGAAACTCACCAGAAGTTGGGGCAGTCGAACGTTGGACATCCTGGTCAACGATGTTGTCAGCGTGGATCCTTCTTACCAGCCATGAAAGAAAGAATGGTGATGGGGAACTGGGCGTCGATTTCCTTGTTTTGGCACTAGTGATTTAATCTCCCTACCTTTCAAGACCCAAGATTCCATATCAGGAAACTGATCACCACCCACCTACTGATGCAGGGGTAGGGGAAATTTCATTATAGCTATCCCGTGTGGCCTCATTTCCCCCCATGGAAAACTTTTTATCCACAGCTGCTGGGATCCTACGCCGCATCTCCCCATTTGAGTTCGTCCAGCGAAGGGTGATAAACAACCTCGTCCGACGATACGAGGAGGAGGGGATCATCCCAACCAGAGACATGGCCTGATAGGACCTAGAGGCATCTACACCTCATCATCACCGCCACCCCCAAGGTCCACATAGGGATCCACTTCTCCCACTCTGATGCATAACTATTTCAGGAGCCTCTACCTATAATACTTTAATGACTCCCTCCACTATGCTGACGAGTTAGGGGATGTCCGGGCCAGCCTAACCAGGATCCTATTCTAGGGGCTCACAAGGAGGTCCCCTACTATTCCATGCCATCACTGCCACCTAGTCCCACGGGTCGAGGGGAAGGTAAGCTATGCACCTTCACTGCTAGCCCCAGTCCGGTTGACCCGACGCCAGCGTCTGGTGCAGGCCGAGGAGGACACCCTCCAAGGGGCGTCAATGTCAATGACTACCGTGGTTTATTATGCCACTGATATATACCCTTACTTCCATGTCTAATTCAAGCAGGGGAATACAGACACCTGGCCTGGATCGAGGCCCCAATTGCCCCACATGCAGTTTGGGTCGACTCTCCTGGTTTCCAGTGTAGGGAGTGCCCGCTGCGAACTGACCTGTGATAACGATACCCAGTATGAAATTCCTCCTCATACCACTGCCATTGAGAACACGGGTCCTCACCACTTTTAATCTCGGCATGGAGGTATACCTTGTTCCACCTTCAATCCGAATGAGGGTCCTCCCCACGACAATGACAATCAGTATGGAATCCTCTTCTGTGATTATGACATCGGGTATGGAGTCATTCCTCCTACTAGGTTTGGAGATTCTACACATCCAGTTAATCTCCAACATGGGGCCCTCCCCCATTCCCTTACAGCGGCTGGAGAAGGTCCTCCATGCCCCATTAATCAAAGGAGTGAAGGTCAACCTCTCTTCATCGACACCTAATATGGTGGTCCTACCCATGTTCGACTTAACCAGTATGAGGACACTCCTCACACTGATGTTGTCAGGGGAAATAAGCATAGAGGCCCTAACCATGCTCTTACTCTCTCCAAAACCTTCCATGGAGAGTTCCTCCACACATTAGCCAGTGGACATGGAGGTCCTCCCTATGTTCCCTTTGACATTTGTCCAGGTGCTCCTCGCACCCCAACTCACTCTAGCTGAAGTCCTCTACGCCCCAACACCATCCCGATCGAAGGAACTCCTCGAGCCAGAAATCTACCCTCTCCCAAAGAGCCATCCTGGGGTAGGAAGGCAGGCCCTCACCACCATAAAAATAATGCTAGGAAGGTTCAGAATGAGATTAGACCTGTATGATTCTCATATTTTGAGGCAGAATACGACTCAATAAGGGAACCCTCGCCTTGATCCTTCATGTCAAGGGCTGGGGTAGGAATGAGGTGCATCAGCCTCATACTTCCAGAATGCGAGGTCCACTGGATCCATGCCTCCCTCTGCTAATACATCCAGGAGGAAAAAGATTTGGTGTCTCCCCAGGGTCCAACAATGAAATCGACATCATTATCACCAGAAGCGTTCTCTATCTAGACCAGAGATCATGAAGAGTTATTCTGGGGGCCGATGGCGAACAAGAAACAACATGGTCCACCACCAGCAGACGTAGTCCCTGCACCAAAAAACTGCGGTCCCCAGCCAGTGTTATGATAATGTAGTTTCCAAGTCCCTGCACTCTTAGAAGGATGCTCGAGATGCAGTGGCTTGTCATCCTGTATGATGTATTCTCCACCGGCCATCCTACCATCTCAGCGGCCTGCTTCAGTACCGATACAGGTTCCCCAACTGCCTCTAGTTAATAGTTGGGGCAATGAAGGGCCAAACCCTGAGTCTAGACCGAGGAGCTTGTGGGATATTCTTGTAGCATACCATTTCCTAGAGATGTTTTGGCCAGTTGTAGCACCAAATTTCAGTGCATTGGAATCACTCACCTAGGTGGAGTTTGGATGCTTTTTATAGACCCTATGGGCGACTCACTTTCATATTTGTCATCGACGGGTGGCCTACCCCAAAATCCAAGCACATTTCGAAGAAATTGTCCAAAAATGTTGTCTGTTTGATCTGACTTCACTCCCCGTGGCCCAGCGCCCTGAGTCACCAGGCCACCATCGGACCCTCCAACAAAGATGCGTCCATAGCTTTAAAGTGCTCCAAAGAATTATCAAGGAGGCTTCCCCCCACATGGATATCCATGGATTGAGGTAGTATGCTTCCTTCCACTTCAGTTCTATCCAGCACCATACCGACTGGTCAGGTGATATTGAGGATATTATTCCAGATAGAGTCATGGTTAACATGACCAATCTATCGAAGGAAGAGATGAAAAAAACTTCTTGGGGAAAACTTACCCCCCTGGGGGGAGTGCAACAAATTTTGGACCCATCAGGAAGGGTTACTTTCCAGAAGAGAAATCTATTAGGTCTTCCAATACCCACTGAGGCATTAGTCCTTAGCCAGAATCCCAAAAGTGTATGGAGAACCTCAGATCCATAAAACCCTAAAACCTATCTAGTTCAGTATAAATGATGGATGATGATCCAGAGAAATCCACGTTGCATCAATAGCTTGAAGAACATAAGAAGATTGCCGATGACCTCCTTTCTGAGTGTGTCGTAGAGTGACAGATAGACTACGGTGATCCTTGACTGGGGTTGTAGGGGCAGGTACAACTTCCCCCCAACGAATTACCTCCAGGTGATCCTGACTATCCTTCCCATGAAGATAGGGTAGAGGGTATAACTTATGATCAGAGGGCATGGTATGTGTTTCCAAATCCACCTGAGCAATGTGATAATCCACAGGACCCAGCTCAGGTTCCCCCAACCGCTCTGCATGTCATCCCACCAGCCACTCCAAGAGTTGCTGGGCTTGTTTATCTTGTTGAAGAACATGCCAATGCACTGGTGGTTAGGGATCCCCATCAAGACAAGAACCCCCACCCAGATGATCTGATGGTGACACTCATTACCCACCTCGAGGTGTTGGAGACTCGGTAGGTGGAAATCCCACCTAATGGTAAGTCATATCTAGCATGGGTGGATGATATTTCAGTACCCCTAGGTTTCATAAATCCCACATTTTCTTCCTTTAATGGGACAGGTGAACAGTTGCAGCACATGGACCAGTTCATTTCAAGGTGCAGACCCATGTTGGGAACTCTGACGTAGTAGGAGGCCGAAAAACTCTGATTCTTCGTACATACATTGGAAGGACCTATGTTTGTCTGGTACAACTAGCTTCCCATCGGGTCAGTAGCTAACCGGGAATATCTTCATAGGAAATTTCTTTACCTATTCAGTTCCACCACTCAGAAGACAAGAATTGCGGACCTATTGAAGTGAAAGTCGAGGCCTGATGAGGGCATTGGGACTTTGTCGCTCGGTGGAAAGAGATCACATACTCCCTTGACATGACACTGACTCCGGAGAAACTACTGATGATGTGTGTGGGGAATTAAAAGACAGAAATGGCCCCCTCTCTGATCACCTAGAACTACCCTAGGGTATTCTGAGACTTTTCTGATAAGCCCCAATTCCTAGAAAAATATTTACAGAAGGCCAAGAAGGCACACATGTTGCCTCCTAAAATTCCTGTGAGAAGGGCCACCAAGGCCGAGCCCACCGTGGTGGCTCAAATAGATCCCCCCAGGAAACTGGAGTTATTACCGATGGAGCTTCTTCCATAGCCTCGCAGAGTCCCTCCACTGTAGGAGTAACCTCCAGTCCAGTAGTTCCCACCACAAAACCAGCAGGCGGCCCCGTGTAATGCGCCGGGACATCCCAAGTGAGATAACCAGGCCCCCCCTCCTCGACAGGCTCCTCCAGCCCCTCGTCAGGTCCAGGATCCTAGATCCCCTTCTTGGACAGGAGAAATCAGACCCACTCGTTCAATGAGGCTCAGGATACTGGTTATTTCCACAGTGCCTTGGAATAGGGAATCATATGGTTTCTCGAATGCAGGAGACCAGAGAAAGAAAATATCATCGATAAACCCAACTGCTACCCCTATCACTAGATCCTAGGGCACACACTTAAACAGTTCTATGTGTTTAAGGACTGACTTCAAGACCAGGTTGACAACAATGTAGTCAAGTTGGGGCCGACTCTGGAACAAGTGGCGTGTGTATTCGTGAAGCTCGACAACAACAGTGACAGTGAAGGCAAGTGGCATCAGGTTTCTAACTGCAGGTCCTAGAAGTTCAATGACTATATGGCTCGTAAGGATGTTTCCAGTTCCCATGGTATTAGTTTTTTACACTAGAATCGACCATAGCCTTCAAGAGCTGCAGATACTACTCCTGCATCGTCGTCTCATCCATCCCCTTCTAAGAAGACAAAGCATCGGCGATTCAATGAAAAAAAGTCCCCTGCCAATGACATATTCATATTGTACTCTCGCAGACTTCATTCCCCCATATATGGAGATTCCCCCCCAAAATACATCTAGTAGTGGATGATTTTCAAGTGAAAGTCAAGGGTACGCCCGAGTTAACACCGTAGAGCTGGTAAACCAATACATGATTTCTGATGGTGAGGAGCACCATGAAGATCATCCTAATGTTCCCAATCGTCGCTAGTGTCAATGGAGACATGAATATATGGGTCATCAGAGTTCCTCAGTCATCACTTCTATCCAGTCTATGCATGCCACCAAAACTAGAAAGAAGGTCCAACGCAGAGCTCAGAATGCGTAGCCTTCTCATCGTATCACCAATTCCTTAATTACTCCTTTAATGGTTGAGTGAGAATAATTCAAGGTGACATGTCTTATTTTTCCTTTTGTGAATCCCACTATCTAGATGCTGACTATTAGAAGAGCAAGGACAATCATATTCAGGATAACGAGGTTGAGCATGCTTCAGCTGCGACCGACCCGTGGACAGATCTAGATGATGCCTACGTCTTTCCAATCCACTGATTGGAAGATATAACCCCGGTTATGGGCCAATGATTCGTTGTTTCTATAAAGAGGGGTGAGAACATTCCTAAGTCTAAGAAATTCTATATGATCACCTCATACTCCCACACGAATCAGGCTCAAGTGATCCCAGAGCCCCCTGCACCCATAAGGTATTGGGATGTCCACCCCATGGAAAATAAAATATGACATAATTTATTATTTCACTGTGTTGGGATAAACCGGATCAATTTGATGTGCCACTATTTCTTTGATATCATCAAGCATATACCCTTCGGATGAAGGCCAGATGTGATCAGATCGACAACCTTCATCACTATGGTTTCGGCAGCACAGTAGTTCCCCAATGTAGTTTCCACCACCGCTCAGGCTGGAACCATTCTCCCATAAGGATCAGTTGACTCAGAGGATACTCCTCCCACCAAGGATACCTCCCCCATAAGTGAATAAGAGGATTTATAGAATGACCCCCTGCCTTTTAATTGGGTGTCTCTACCACGGTTGATGAACTGGTGCAGGTGAATATCAGTGGCGAGAAAAATCTGAAAACCACACTGATCAGTGCCACTATGCCTCTCGAGGAACAAAAATAGTATATGGACTTTCTGAAGTATCATTTTTATGTATTCTCCTAGAGTTATGATGAGATTACAGGACTAGATCCTTAGGTAGTCATCCACCGCCTCGGTTTCCCGGAAAATCATCACGGGTTCAAGCAGCCTCCTAGAAAGATGAACCTTTCTCATGGTGCCATGGTCATAGACGAATTTGATAATCTCATTAGAGAAAATTTCATTACGGAGGTCCAGTACCCCAAATGGATATCCAAAATTGTGCTATTCAGGAAGAAGAATAGAAAAATCAGATTCTGCATCGACTTCTGGGATCTCAACCATCATTTCTCAAAGGATGGTTTTCCCCTTCATGTGACAGAATTGTTAATTAATGCTACCACTGGTTTCTAGGCCTTCACTTTCATGGATGGGTATTCCGGGTATAACCAGATCCGAATGACCCCCAAGAGTGGAGAGTCTATAGCCTTCAGGGCACCACAAGGTACTTTATGCTACCAGATAATTCCTTTCGGTTTAAAAAATGCAGGAGCCACCTATCAGCGTTCCATACATTTCATATTTAAGCCGATCCTCCGGACATTTTTGTAATGTTATGTGGATGATCTGGTGGTCATATCTCGCCAGTGTTTGAACCATCTCGAGGACCTTGATAAAGTTATTGGATTACTCCGTTCCCGCCACCTGAAGATGAACCCATTAAAGTGTGCATTTGGGGTTACCTCTGGAATGTTTCTCTGCTTCATTTTCAGATACAGGGGCATCAAGATTGACCGAGATAATATTAAGGCCATTAGCCAGATGTCTCCCCTGAGAAAAATTTCGGAGCTTCGAGGATTCCAAGGCCACTTAGCCTATAAATTACGATTCATCGTGAATCTGGTCGGCAAGTGTAATCCCTTTTCTCAGCTCATGAAGAAAGGAACTGTTTATCAATGGGATAACGAATGTCATATGGCTCTTGAGGAAATCAAGCAGTATCTTATCTAGCCTCTAGTATTGATTCCAATCATCTCTGAAAAACCACTAGTCCTTTATGTGACCACCCGAGAATAATCTCTCAGCGCCCTTCTCACTCAGAATAACAATGAGGGAATAAAGAACAGTCTCTACTATCTCAGCCGCATGCTCCTCAATAAGGAGACCAGATATTACCCTATCTTGAAGATATGTCTTGTGATGGTATTCACAGTATTGAAATTGCTAAATTACTTACAGAACCATAAGGTACAGCTGGTGTCCCAAGTAGATCCACTTAAGTACATCTTGAACCACCCCATTTTGAAAGGATATCTAGGTCAGTGGGAAGTGATTCTACAATAGTTCAACATCAGGTTTGTTCCTCAGAAGGCTATCAAGGGAAAAAATTGGAAGATTTCCTCGCTGCTCATCCAGCTTTCGCGGACCAGTCTATGTATCTTGACTTTCCTGATGAGGAAATCCTCTTGGTAGATCAATCCATTTTTGTGCTGGAAAATACACTTTGACGGTGCTTCCCGGTGCCCTACCTACAGAAGGCTCAATGACCCCTGGTTCAATAGAGTAGGATTGGGCATCGTCTTCATCAACACAACACAATCCATTCTTCATTATTCATTCCTATTGTCGGAAGGATGCACCAACAATGAGGCAGAGTATCAGGATCTCATTACTCGCCTCGATTTGGCCCTTGAGATTCACATTCCCTACTTTCATGTGAAATGGGTATCTGAACTAGTCATCAAGAAGATCAACAGTGACTATGTCATTAGGAAGCTAGAGATCCTACCACTGTTGGAATGTACCCTCCAGCTGATGGAACAATTCCCTTCTTGTCCAGAAGTTACTCATGTCCCTTGATCTCAGAATGATCAAGATAATGCCTTGGAAAGCATAGCTGCATCACTTGTAGAGCCTGAACAGAATGATTTTATTATCCATGTGTCACACCAAAGAGTCATCGCTTCCGTCACTCCAGATGACGATGACAACCCACAGGTAAGCCACCTTACCGCCAGTGCCTCCATGTCAGGACCTCTAGGTCTCCCAGATTCAGTGATTGAGGTGACTCATGACTGGAGAACCTCCTTTGTCGGGTACCTCCAAAATGGTAATCTCCCAACAAATCGAGATGAGCGTGAGAAAATCTGACGCTACACATTACAGTTTACCCTCTATAGTGGCCCCGGTCTTGAGAATATTCTTTAAAAGAATGAGTTTGATGTGGTTCTCCTCCATTAAATTCAAGGATTTGAGATTTCTCTAGTCATGTAGAAGTTTCAGGTTGGTTCCTATGGGGCTCATCAAACTGGGCCAAAGTTATCTCATCATATCCGGAGACTGGGGTATTTTTGGCTCTCCATTATCCGTGACTGTATAAATTTTTCCAAGAGGTTTCATGAATGCCAAATTCATGCCAACTTTGTTCATCAGTTGTCGAAGCCTCTTCACACTACCAATTACTCTTGGCCCTTTGCGATCTAGGGACTCAATGTCATGGGGCCATATCCACCGGTGACTGCTCGTCAATGCAGGCTCATCCTGACTACTACGGATTTATTCTTGAAGTGGGCAGAGACAGTTCCTATCAAGGAGTTCAAGGCCTGTTCTATCATTGAATTTTTGAGCTCCAATATCATCTACCTATTTTGAGTCCCTCACACTATCCTCACCAATAATGTCACCAAATTCTGGTAATAAGTGTTGAATAAATTGTATTCCAAGTACAACATTCATTCTAACCATACCTCCCACTACCACGCACAAGAAAATGGGAAGATTTAGGCATTCAACAAAACCCTCTCTAAAATTCTACAAAAAATGATTGGTCATAACAAGAAGAGTTATCCAAACAAGCTCCCCAACAACCTCTGGGATGATCAGACGATTACTCATAATTCCACACAGGTGACCTTATACTCCCTGGTGTAAGAAATAGAGCCTGTCCTACTCATTGAGATTCAGTTTCCATCGTTGCGCACAATTGTCTATGATTAGAAATCACCAGATAAAGTAGCTAAATTATATCTTGTAGAATTAGAAGCCCTTGATGAGAATAGGATTCGTACCTTCCACAATCTGGAGAGGCATCAGAACAAGATAACTAGAGTTTTCAACAAGAAAGTTCACCTTCTCTCTTTCTTTCAAGGTGAATTAGTATTTTCCTTGAGAACACCAATGATACGAGGATGAAAACCACCCAAACTGGAGCCCAAATGGGAAGGACCTTACATTATTCACAAGTTTTATCCCAATGGTGAATACTCCCTGGTTACCATGGATGGTGAGCCTATAACTCATCCCACCAATTCCAAGTTCCTCAAATGGTAATTTTCCTAATCAAAAGGGGTCCTACATGACCTTAAACTGTTATGTCCCACATTGACATTAAACTATATATCATCCCGCATGATTTTAAATGGTACCTGGTCTCGCACAACCTTAAACTATTCTGTCCATACCACAAGATGTTAAAATGTGTGGTTTGTCCGAACTAAAGGACATAAAACTATTCATCATTTGTCATGTATGATGTTAAACTACGAGTGGCATAAGTACCATTACGGTCCTAGATGACCTTAAAATATACGGTCCTACATGACCTTAAACTATATATCGTCCCACATGATGTTAAACTGTAAACGGTCCCGCATGACCTTAAATTGTATAACATCTTTATTGCATGACTTTAAACTGCATAGCACCTCTAAGAACTACATATGGATTGATTCCTATACTCATGAGATACATAGGAATGTTCAGACACGAGCTCAACCCCAAATTGTCTCTTTGACTACCCTGCTAGTGTAACTCCCTGACCCTAGATACCCAGAGTCGGTGCACTATTACATAACATTGGAATGATCACAAGAAAGATCAAATCTCTAAATACTGATTTGTTTAGTAGCCTTGGAAACACTAGATATATTCATAAATTTTACATTACATCAATAAGTGAAAAACTACAACAACATATTGTCTTCATATCTCCTCATATTATCCCTGCAGGTCATTCATAAAATACTTCTTCACATCCTGGGAAAAATAAAACATTGAAAGGGGTGAGCTCAGATGCTCAGTAAGGATAACAATATAGCGGAAACTTTCATAAATAAACATAAAAATTTAAGGCAATGTATAACTAAAACAAAAGCCTTTTAAACTTGAACTTCAACATAATATGTCAAGGATAAAATGAAATAATTCCATTTACATATTCACATGGATATTATACTAGTCGAATAATCACATGAAAATATTAATAACCACTTTCATAATGACGAAATGCATAATTCCAGACTATCATAACCACATAGCCAAGGCCTCTTGCCAAGACTACAAATAAGATTTTGTCAAGGACTCGTGCCAAGACACTAGTTTGTCTCATGAGACCTACCGATGCATTGAGGAGCTATAGCGGGCTCCACCTGTCACTTACTAAGTCCAATTCATTCCTCATATGAAAAGTTTTAAAAATAACATAAACATTCGTATTAAAACTAGCATACGAAATGTCAATACTTTATCCACAAACCATGAATGGTATAAAAATAACACATCCACAGTCAAACATAACTCATTCGATACAATATGGAAGATTTTATTATATCATATTAACCTCAATCAATAATGATGAAGGATATTGACATAGATGAAAATAATCATCAAAACAATTAGAGTGAAATATCCCCCTTTTTCTTGAAATCATTTAAAAGTCACACTATTTTTCAAGAATCCATTTAAAATAGATTTCAGAATCAAAGTGTCCCATACTACTTTGAAACTTTTAAAGGGAATTTTGATTTGAAAACATTAATGTCCATATAAATAAATCTTTAAAACCATTTTTAAAACATGGACATTAATAAGAAAGATTTAGAATAATCAATCTTTAAAACATTTTAAAATGTCATTTTAGTTAGAGTTCCTAACCAAAAGAGTGACAATTGAATAAAAATAATTGAGTAAATAAAAACGTTGTAATATCATGAGAATAAAGGGATTCATGATATATTATTTCAAAGTACATTATACACAACATATAAAAGTGATTTGGTGTATAACAATAAAGGAGTCTCAATGGAATGTAAATTGAGATGAAATCTCTCATAAAGGCCGTATCCTTAGGTTAAGGATAAATAAACGACATAATTATGAGTGAAAAATATAAATACACTCAATATGATTGGATATTCAGTGTAAAACTATCAAAGGACATTCACACATATTCTTGTAAAAACAACACCAATGAATTGGATGTTTAACTCAACAAATCGAGATTGAGTAAAAATTACTCTTATCAAGATCTTACCGATGACCTGATAATTTATCAATGGAGTGATTATGTGTATCAAAAGTATATCCACAGGAAGGGGAGTGGAATTTTTGACATAATCAAATGAATAGTGATTCTACACATAATCTTGGAGTAAAATAATCAATGAAGTATGCGTAAAGCCGAATGAGTGGAAATTGAAATTTGAAATTCCCTTATTGATTTGGTAACATAAAAAACATACACCCATTAAATAAGGATCATAAAATGATGATGTAAATATACATGAATTAAAGTATATTACACAATTAATACAAACATGGGAAGTATACACACCACATGTAATAAATAAGTGGTGAACAATGGAATTCTCACGGAATTAAAAGTGAGATAAGAAACCCCTTACTTTTTACTTTTTCCTTGGTTGACGGTAGCTTAACCTCCTGTATAATGGTGAAATAATTTTTATTGAATTATACAAGAATCATTTACATTAATATGATATCATATATGATCTTTTAACATTGATTTGTTAATAATATCTTAGTATTATCGTCATTTCAGGTGTTAACTTACTCGTTTTCCTTTATATTCTTTGTTACGTAAGCCGTGTTTGTTATGGATAGGTTGTATATTATTCATATACAGAATTATAACAAGTCCTTAAAAATTATTTTTAATCATCAAATGAGAATTATACTTGAATGGATACGATGGAGAATGAATCTCATCGCGTTCGTGGAGACGGTAGTCCGTACGTACGCACGAGCGACAATATCATTATTTTGATGTTAAAATAATATATAATTGGATGGTATATCATATATACAGAATAATTATCTTGTTATATTTATTATTTACATGAATTAAACATCATTATTATTCCCATCCAAATAATAATTTATTGAATGACAATTACACCACGACGTGGAGACGGTAAGCCGTACGTACGCACGTATGGTGACATGCCATTCAAAGGATGGATAGAATACTGAATATGGTTGTACCATATTTATAATAAAATAAAAGTATATATAGGATACTGGAGTTATTATTTTATAATATAAATAACAAATAAAGAAGAAGTTGAAGAAGAAAGGAACTTGAAAGAGGGTGGTGAAAACATTACCTCTTCTTCGGGTTATTCCTTTTTATTTGATCAAAAGGGCTCTTTAGGTTGGCTTTATGATCAAAATAAGGTCTCTAGGTTGTAGTGAGGGAAGTTGAGAGAGTATTTGGGCCAGGTTTGGATGATCTAAAAGGCTTTGAATGTGTGAATTAGTGAGAAGGGGGAGTGCCCTTTTATAAGAGGGGTGAGGGAACCTTTGGAAAAGCTAAAAATATTATTTTATAATAAATTCATATTCGGTTTATAATGGATCCAAAGTGGATTATTTAAAGTTTAAGGTGGGTATGGGTCTAAAACCACTGAGACAATATAATTTAGACAGGTTTGAGTCATTATATTAACCTTATCTTTAAGTATTAACTCTTAGTTAATTAGTTTTACTTTTACAATGTCTCTTTGTATTTTTATATTATATGGTTAATAAACTTACTATATACATCCAAGAGACCCCCAAGTGGTCCATTAATGATACAACTATCATGATATAAGTCTCTTGGACGAACCTTAGATTTTTAGGAATTGAATATAAATTAATAATATAATATTTGTTTTAAAAACTCTTTTTTGTCAATTTTGACACTATTGGGTATTTTGTTTTTGATAAATTCATAACAACATTAATAATTCGAACACAATTTATATAATCAATAATAATATGTCATATCAACCTATAAAATTAGTGGAATTCATAAAAAGTCTCAAATTACATTTATTTTGATATTTATAATATCAATTATTTTAATATTTCATTAATTAGGTAATTACTGGATCACCATTGTGTCACAAATAAATTAAATTATTTAATGTATAAAAATTATAAATAAAATACCATTATGTAGGAAAGCTTTTTATCTTTCTAATTAATATTTACAATATAATATATATTATCTATAACCCTATATTAAAATTTTTTTAGTAAATAAACTTTGATTTTAAATCTTTTAACTCTTCTTTGAATTAAATAATAATAAATCTCCTAATCTAATACAAGTGGAACTAAATGATAATAATTTACTCCTAAGGTTGTTTTTTGTCTAGATACACTTTTCCAATAGAATTATTACATGTGTTAGGGTAATATTAATATCATTTTTACCCTTAATTACCCTATTTACTTTTAACCGTGGTAAATAAAAGTAAAAAGTTACTATTCACCAAAAATTATTTTCATCTCATTGAACCACATTTTACTCCTTGATATTAACCGTGTCTTTAAGATTTTCTATATTCCACTCACAGAAGTGGTAAAATTAATTTTTATGAAAAATTCAGTTTTTTAACTACCACTTAGTGGTTTCACATTTCATCAAAAAATGAAAGTTTCCAGAAAAATACCAAAAATTAGGCCTAAGATATATTTGATATTATGAATTAAAAAATGATGTCTATTTTACCAAATTCAAAACATATTAGTTGCATTAATTAATTTAAAAATTAATTCCCGTCATCAAAACAAATAGCACGCTTTTAAGAGATAATAACTATCAAAGGTTGACACTTGTTTATGTTTGGTTTAAATGTGAAATTACATCCAATGACCAACATTGTATTAAATGGTAAAAATATATTCTATATATACTTTAAAACCACTAAAATTAATAATTTATCACTATTAATTATTTCGATTAAAAAAGTTGTTTTTAATTAAAATTTAGTAATTTTCACTATTCATCAAAATATGAAAGTTATTCGAAAAGTACCAAAATTTCACCCTAAGATAATTTCGATATTACGAATCCAAAAATGAAGTCCATTTCGATAGATAAAATTTATAAAATTTCAAAAAGTAGGTATTACTATTCATAACGGCTAGTTTGATTGGTTGTGGTGTGTTAGAATCTAGAAGTTGCATACAATGCACGCCATTGCATTATTCAAAGGGAAACGTACCATGGAAGCTTGGGGTGTTACATTATCCCCTCCTTCAATAAATTGCATCCTCGGAATTTTTTTAAAATTGGGCTTGAGAATATAATGGAAAGTCCCACATCGGAAAAAGAGTCAATAAAACTATCACTTTAAAAGAAAGGAAGAGAGGTATAAAGGTCACCCAAGATAACCCATACTAGAATTCCATGTAGGAAAACATGGATATGGACGATAAAATAAGTGTTAAGTTCTGATGTAGAGGGATAGAAAACATGATCAGGAGCAAGTTAATAATAAGAAAATCACAAACTTGTGTTGGGACAAACGGTCATTAGTCTCCCAGTAGGAAAAGTAAACGGACAACATTTTTTGTTTTAAGTTACATTACATAAGGAAGAAGAATTCATTTATGATATTGACTATGAACATAAAGATATATACTTACTTTTTAAGTAGAGTTTCATTATTTAATAATTTTTTACCACTAACTCATTTTTTTTAACAATGAGTATTCAAGAAGACTTGGTCACAATGGAAGAGCTAGAATAAACTTCTATAGAAATACATGATCCACGTAGGATAAACTATATATTTACATTGTCTTTAGAGATTAATCAAAACCAAAATGGTTAGTATAATATCTAATGATCCCCCAAATGGATATTCCATTAGAAAAAAAACACTAATCTTAATTAAACCATCAATACCCCAAAGTTAAATAAATACCATTCAATAATAAATTGTCCTTAAAATCCTTTAATATAATCCAAACTAATATTGAAACCCAAAACTTATAAGAATGTAGTCTTCCACGTTAAATTGTATCTCTAAATGACATTAATTACTCTTAAATTAACATACTTAAAAGTAATTAACCTAATCATTTCCATAAATAACCCAAATCACTATACATCCACAATAAAAACATAGATAAAAATCCACCATTACTCTTCAAATGAAATCCCATACTATTCTATTTTCCTTGGTCATATAGTGTTCACAACAAAGCGAACAACTTCCAAAATAACATTTATCACTTAATCACCAAATCATTTTCATATATTAAGGGTATTCATTTGATAAGACATAAGATCCCAAATCAAATTATTATTGATCAATAAAATCATTTAACTAAAAATAATAGTCACACTAACCAGGGACTTCACGTAGTCCAGTGGTAGGAGATAAATCCCAATCACACTTTGGTTGTGGGTTCGATTCCCACATCTTTGTCCGACACGATGGGTTGTCACACGGTCTGCGTTTTGTCCTTTTTCAAAAACTATATTTTATAACATTACCAAAATGAGATAAATTCCTCAAAATAACCATAACATAATTTAACCACAAATCTTATCTCATACCTTGCATTTTCATCCCAAATTATAATAACTTATAATTTACTCAAACCCAACGATCATATAAAACCAAATGGTTATTTATAACTATATCCACAAGAGAAAAGATAATTCTTTCTCAAATATCATTCTCACATTGAAAATTGTAGGGTTAAAAATACAAGAGAAATTTTTTCCAAAGTAAACCCATCAACAAGGATCACTAATACTTTTTAAACATTTATCCAACCATTTATTTCCATATATCTTCTTCTTTGACCAAGAAAATATCCTATAGAATAGGGAATTCACTCGGGTAATGGCCAGGTCCCCTACATTTACGGCAAATGACTGTAAATGGATTCTTGGGACCATTTTTATCTTCTTCCATAGTACTCTTCATTTTTCTTTGGCAATTCTTCACTTTATGTCCTTCCTTCCCGCACGTGAAGAATTTATTTGTCCCATTGAGACACTTTCCTGGGTGTCTTCTTCTATATTTCCTGCATGATGGAAATTGAGGATTCCTTTCTCCATGGTCTCCACTACTGGAGCTCTTATCATTCATCACCTTTCTCTTCTTTGTTGAGTCCGGGAATTGGTTAATATATATATTGTTGATCATATTTTTAGAAAATTGATTTGGAATAAAGACGATATCTTTTACACCTATCAACATTCCATTTTGTTTCTAATTTCCACCACCGTTCCCACCTTGTACATCATTCTCAAAGTCACTATGACTTCTTTGGAATTCAGCCATTGACTAAAACCAGAAAGCATTGTGTGAGTAACAGTAGTCATAAAATAATTTATAGATTAACATGCCACCATATTCTCAATTTTAAACACATTAGGATTAACCAAGGTCATTTAATCTCATGTTATATATATAATACTTTAAATCGGTTTGTAAAGAAAATGTAAATTATCCTAAGAATATCCCCTGGGAGTGTCGTAACCAAGAGTGAAGCAAGGCCCGTTGTCGTGCACCAGTTCCCGTTCGAGTCTAGCTCAAAGCGGTGTTTTCGGGTTTTACCCCTAGGTACATCTGTGCCAAAGCCGCCTATACCTGCTTGTATCCAGACAGGGATGTATTTCTCGGAAAACTCACAAAATCTCTACAATACAAAAATTCTAGGAAGTTCTTCTATACTAATCCTCAAAGTTCATCTTAGGTCTATGTGCTCTAATCAGAGTTTATCTAAATCTAGCATCCAAGGTTTGTACTAAACTTTCTCTAATACCAACTGTAACGCCCCGACCCTAGATACCCAGAGTCAGTGCATTATTACATAACATTGTCATGATCACAATAAAGATCAAATCTCAAAAGACTGATTAGTTTAGTAGCCTTGGAAACACTAGATATATTCATAATGTTTAAATTACATAAATAAATGAAAAACTACAACAACATATTGTCTTCATATCCCCTCATACTATCCCTTTAGGTAATTCCTAAAATACTTCTTCACATCTTGGGAAAAATAAAACATTGAAAGGGGTGAGATCAGATGCTCAGTAAGGATAAAAATATAGAGGAAACTTTCATAAATAAACATAAAAATTTAAGGCAATGTATAACTAAAACAAAAGCCTTTTAAACTTGAACTTCAGTATAATATGGCAAGGATAAAATGAAATAATGTCATTTACTTATTCACATGGATATTCTACTAGTCGAATAATCACATGAAAATATTAATAACCACTTTCATAATGACGTAATGCATAATTCCAGACTATCATAACCACGTAGCCAAGGCCTCGTGTAAAGACTAGAAATAATATTTTGTCAAGGCCTCGTGCCAAGACACTAGTTTGTCTCATGAGACCTACCGATACATCGAGGAGCTATAGCGGGCTCCACCCGTCACTTACTAAGTCCAATGCATTCCTCATATGAAAAGTTTTAAACATAATATAAACATTCGTATTAAAACTAACATACGAAATGTCAATACTTTATCCACAAACCATGAATGGTATAAAAATAGCACATCCACAGTCAAACATAACTCATTCGATACAATATGGAAGATTGAATTGTATCATATTAACCTCAATCGAGAATGATGAAGGATATTGACATAGATGAAAATAATCATAAATACAATTAGAGTGAAATATCCCCCTTTTTCTTGAAATCATTTAAAAGTCACACTATTGGTCAAGAACCCATTTAAAATAGATTTTAGAATAAAAGTGTCCCATACCACTTTGAAACTTTTAAAAGGAATTTTGATTTGAAAACTTTAATGTCCATATAAATAAATCCTTAAAACAATTTTTAAAACATGGACATTAATAAGAAAGATTTAGAATAATCAATCTTTAAAACATTTTAAAATGCCATTTTAGTTAGAGTTCCTAACCAAAAGAGAGACACTTAAATAAAAATAATTGAGGAAATAAAAACTTTTTAATATCATGAGAATAAATGGATTAATGATATATTATGTCAAAGTACATTATATACACCATATAAAAGTGATTTGGTGTATAACAATAAAGGAGTCTCAATGGAATTTAAATTGAGATGAAATATCTCATAAAGGTCATATCCTTAGGTTAAGGATAAATAAACGACATAATTATGAGTGAAAAATATAAATACAATCAATATGATTGGACATTCAGTGTAAAACAATCAAAGGACATTCACACATATTCTTGTAAAAACAACACCAATGAATTGGATGTTTAACTCAACAAATCGAGATTGAGTAAAAATTACTCTTATAAAGTTCTTACCGATGACCTGATAATTTATTAATGGAGTTATTATGTGTATCAAAAGTATATCCACAGGAAGTGGAGTGTAATTTTTGACATAATCAAATGAATAGTGATTCTACACATAATCTTGGAGTAAAATAATCAATGAAGTATGCGTAAAGCCGAATGAGTGGAAATTGAAATTTCAAATTCCCTTATTGATTTGGTAACATACAAAACATACACCCATGAAAGAAGGATCATACAATGATGATGTAAATATACATGAATTAAAGTATATTACAAAATGAATACAAACATGGGCAGTACACACACCACATGTAATAAATAAGTGGTGAACAATGGAATTCTCACGGAATTAAAAGTGAGATAAGAAACCCCTTACTTTGTAATTTTTCCTTGGTTGACGGTAGGTTAACCTCCTGTATAATGGTGAAATAATTGTTATTAAATTATACCAGAATCATTTATATTAATATGATATCATATATGATCTTTTAACATTGATTTGTTAATAATATCTTAGTATTATCGTCATTTCGGGTGTTAACTTACTCGTTTTCCTTTATATTCTATGTTACATAATCCGTGTTTGTTATGGATAGGTTGTATCTTATTCATATACAGAATTATATAAAGTACTTAAACATTATTTTTAGTCATCAAATGAGAATTATACTTGAATGGATACGATGGATAACGAATCTCATCACGTTCGTGGAGACGGTAGTCCGTACGTATGCACGAGCGACAATATCATTCTTTTGATGTTAAAATAATATATAATTGGATGGTATATCATATATAAATAATAAATATCTTGTTATATTTATTATTTAAATTAATTAAACATCATTATTATACCCATCCAAATAATAATTTATTGAATGACAATTACACCACGACGTGGAGATGGTAAGCCGTACGTACGCACGTATAGTGACATGCCATTAAAAGGATGGATAGAATACTGAATATGGTTGTACCATATTTATAATAACATCACAGTATATAGAAGATACTGGAGTTATTATTTTAGAATAGAAATAACAAAGAAAGAAGAAGTTGAAGAAGAAAGGAACTTGAAAGAGGGTGGTGAAAACATTAACTCTTCTTCGGGTTCTTCCTTTTGATTTGATCAAATGGGCTCCTTAGGTTTTCTTTATGATCAAAATAAGGCCTCTAGGTTGTATTGAGGGAATTTTAGAGAGTATTTGGGTATGGTTTGGCCGAGCCAAAAGGCTTTGAATGTGTGAATTAGTGAGAAGGGGGAGTGCCCTTTTATAAGAGGGGTGAGGGGAACCTTTGGAAAAGCTAAAAATATTATTTTATAATAAATTCATATTCGGTTTCTAATGAATCCAAAGTGGATTATTTAAAGTTTAAGGTGGGTATGGGTCTAAAACCACTCAACCAATAGGATTTAGACAGGTTTGGGTCATTATATTAACCTTATATTTTAGTATTAACTCTTAGTTAATTAGTTTCACTTTTACAATGTCTCTTTGTATTTTTATATTATATGGTTAATAAACTTACTATATACATCCAAGAGACCCCCAAGTGGTCCATTAATGATAAAACTATCATAATATAAGTCTCGTGGATGAACCTTAGATTTTTAGGAATTGAATATAAATTAATAATATAATATTTGTTTTAAAAACTCTTTTATGTCAATTTTGACACTATTGGGTATTTTGTTTTTGATAAATTCATAAAATCATTAATACTTAGAAAAAAATTTATATAATCAATCATAATATGTCATATTAACCTATAAAATTAGTGGAATTCATAAAAATTCTCAAATTACATTTATTTTGATATTTATAATATCAATTATTTTAATATTTTATTAATTAGGAAATTACTGCATCACCATTGTGTCATAAATAAATTAAATTATTTAATGTCTAAAAATTATAAATAAAATATAATTATGTAGGAAATAGTTTTATCTTTCTAATGAATATTTAGAATCGAATATATCTTATCTATAACCCTATATTAAAAATGTTTTAGTAAATAAACTTTGATTTTAACTCTTTTAACTCTTCTTTGAATTAAATAATAATAAATGTCCTAATCTAATACAAGTGGACCTAAATGATAATATTTTACTCCTAAGGTTTTTTTTGGACGAGATAAACTTGTACAATAGAATTAGGACATGTGTTAGGGTAATATTAATATCATTTTTACCCTTAATTACCCTATTTACTTTTAACACATTTTACTCCTTGATATTAACCGTGTCTCTCGGATTTTCGAGATTCCACACACAGAAGTGGTAAAATTAAGTTTTATGAAAAATTAAGTTTTTTAACTACCACTTAGTGGTTTCACTATTCATCAAAAAATGAAAGTTTCCAGAAAAATACCAAACATTAGGCCTAAGATATATTTGATATTATGAATTAAAAAATGATGTATATTTTACCAAATTCAAAACATATTAGTTGCATTAATCAATTTAAAAATTAATTCCCGTCGTCAAAACAAATATCGCGTTTTTAAGAGATAATAACTATCAAAATATTGACACTTGTTTATGTATGGTTTAAATGTGAAATTACATCCAATGACCAAAATTGTATTAAATGGTAAAAATATATTCTAAATATACTTTAAAACCACTCAAATTAATAATTTATCACTATTAATTATTTCGATTAAAAAAGTTGTTTTTAATTAAAATGTAGTAATTTTCACTATTCATCAAAATATGAAAGTTATCCAAAAAGTACCAAAATTTCACCCTAAGCTAATTTCGATATTACGAATCCAAAAATGAAGTCCATTTCGAAAGATAAAATTTATAAAATTTCAAAAAGTAGGTATTACTATTCATAACGGCTAGTTTGATTGGTTGTGGTGTGTTAGAATCTCGAAGTTGCGTACAATGCACGCCATTGCATTATTCAAAGGGAAACGTTCCGTGGAAGCTTGGGGTGTTACAGCTGGATATAGTTCTCTTGGAGGATCCCACATGGTGTAGCGTAAACTTCTTTGTCCCCATCGGAGCCAGGTTTACGATGACTGCCCCATGTGCCCCTCTCATTATTCAATCCTCCCTCGTCCTCACCGCACGACGTTAAACTGCATGGCCTTTTCAAAACTACATATGGAATTATCCCAATCCTCATGGGATATCAAGGAACACCTAGATATTTTTGTTCATAGGCCCAACCCCAAGCTCCAAAATCACCTCCTTTAGTTCGGCATTTTGGCCCAGATACCTCCCCTCATCCTCACCGTAAGACGTTAAACTGCATGGCATTTCCAGAACTTCGTACAGCTTGATTCCCATTCTCATGGGATATGTAGGACCACACAAACATCCAGTATAAGGGTCCAACCCCATCTATTAGAAACCTCCTTATCATTCTAGCCTCTTGGCCTGAGTCCTTTTAGGGGAGGGGTATATGGCATGGTATGATATTATATTCCTATTCACGTTGGGTTTGTAACAACTACACTACATAACTATTTCTCCTAAGATCATTTCGCACCCCTGTTCTACACTAATCTTTTCAAGTCGGTTGATCTTAAGTTGGCCCCCTATACCCTCTCTGGTGATTCACCAATGTGCCTGGGAGTACTCTAGTTCAGAACTTAGAGTGTCAGATTCTACCTAGACATGCTCTCTCCCATTTTTTAGGATTCATTTCACCTTAATTTGTGTTTTCCTCATCTTTCACATCCAAAAGGACCCCCCAAATGGCATGGATGCTCGACCCAAGGGCTCTCCTACCATTTCAGGCCAATATCCTTGAGGGTTTCGAATGAAAAATTGATACAAATCCTGCATTGCGAATATGGTCAATGGTTGAAGCTCGTTTTTTGTTCCCATTCCAGGTCACACGATATGGATACTTTCTTTAGAACACAGTCAACAGTTTTCCTCCATCGTCACACTGAACCCATCAAGCCTTAAATGTCAGTTGCATGATTCACATCATTTTCCACCCCATCATGTCCAAGAGGAATTTTGACACTCTTGGTACCATCCCTCAGTGTGTATTTTCACGTGAGGAGGAAAAATCCATGGTAAGGAGTCATTTAGGGTTCTGCATGGATTTCCCCTTTACATGTATCCCATGCATTTCAAAGACCTCTTCTGCCCTTGTTTCCCACACCGAGTTTGACTCACGTGGGCTTAGGGATGAGATCGAGGTCTGCATTCTCTTAGAAGAGTTTCACTTCTCCATGGTCCTAGGTCTAAGACCTTTAACCAATATCTCCATATATTTAATATCCTTAGAACTATGTATGGATTGATTCCCATCCTCATGGGATATGTATGAACACCCATACATCTCATCTTTGGGTCCAACTCAGGTTCAATTAATCATCTATTCTGTTCATCCTTTCAGACCCTGAATCTTATAGGATCCCGTGGTGTGGCATGTGGGTATTACATCCTCATTCACATTGGGTGTGCAATAGTCACACCACGTACTCACCTTATAGGATATAGTCCCTCCTACCTCCTTTCCCGCATGACATTAAACTTTATGTCAACCTGAATGACGTTAAACTGTATATGGTCCTACATGACCTTAAACTATTACATCATTCATGATGTTAAACTACACTCTTAGAACTATGTATGGCTTGATTACCATCCTCATGGGATATGTAGGAACACATGGAAATTTCATCCATAGGTCCAGCCCCATATTTTCAGACCTTTGCTGGCCCCTCGGCTCGAGGTTTCTTCCTTGGAATCGTGCGTGGTGTGATGTGGACCTCATCCTCATTCACATTGGGTATGCTTTATCACATCATGTGCATTCCCCATATGATCCCACATGAATTTAAACTTTTGTGTATTTATTGCATGACGTTAAAATGAATTGGTGTTTCCTATCACATGACCCTAAACCGTGACAACATCATCCTGGATGCATGAAGAAAAACAAAACTACATCGTGATGTCCTCACTTGAGAGGACATCATGTTGGGTATTGGTCATCCACCATACCATTTGTAAATTCCTACATGTGGATTAATTCCTATAGTGATACTAGGATTCTCTGTCCTAGGTTTATCACTTCACAAAAACAAACAAACATCTACCCTAAAGGACAAACAAGATCTATCAAATGGTGCTTCTTCTGGTGTGAGGGCCAGACCTGCATGACCTTATTATCCCTAACACTGGTACCTTACCATGATACCTACAGAACTATATATGTCTTGATTCCCATTCTCATGGGGTACATAGGAACACACAATCACGTTGCCTTGGGCCCTGCCTAACTCTCACTTTCGGTCCCTCGACCTAAAACTTCCCAGGGAGCACATTGTGGTATGGGCTTACATCCTCATTCACGTATGGTTTAATACTTACTGCACCATGTGTCTCCGTCCCTAATTTCCATCTATGGTCCATGATCTATGACCATAAACTAATACCACTCCTCATCCTCACTGCACAATGTTAAAATGCATGGCGTTTCTAGAAATATGTATGGCTTAATTACCATCCTTATGGGATATGTAGGGATGGATAGACTTTCCGTCTTAGGGTCCAGCCCCAGGAATATTAAATCCTACCCCCATTTTGTTTAGACCCTTGGCCCAAAATCTTTTGGGAACATGTGGTTTAGTGAGTACCTCTTGGGTTATCATTCATGTTGGGTTTTGAAATAGCCACACCATGCACCTTCCTTATGGGAACTATGCGTCAGGTTTGGCTACTTCACTGCCCTGCACACAGTCTATCATACCCAGTCCCCCTTAATGGTCCAATCTACAACCTTATTATAGGAATGTGCAACCCCATGACCCTTGTCCTCGAAAAGGGATTTGACTTCATTTATTTGAAACGTCTCATTGGTGTACTCAAACATGGCATAGTAAAGAGCCCAAGGTGTAGAATTTTTACATAAACACCCCCTCGTTTCATTTCCATGCTTTATGAGCCCTTTATTTTGATCCCTATTCTATTATGCATCTAAAATGGACCCCCTTTATGGCCTGGTCTCATGCCACATTGGCTAACCTACTATCTCGGGCCAACTCCCCTGAAGACCTTAGACAACATTTACGATAGGTCCAACGTTTCGAACATGGTCAACGACCGACCCTATTTTGTCTGTCCCCATTATTGGCTAACGTGAAAAGAATGCTGTGTTTCAAACATGGTCAAAATATATTCTCTATCTCCACGCCACCTTCATTGTGGTACAGATCTCGAGCATCATGATTCACATCTTTCCACCCCCTTATGTTAATGTGTAATTACAATATACTCGGCTTTACCCCTTCGTGCATCTTGGTGCGTTAAGTAGAAAGGTCGGTATTATTGGGATGTCATTCACCAAGAATCCCATTGCCCCTAATGTGTGCCTCCCTATACTAGGAAAGTCCCATCACTACTCCTTATTTCCCATATCAAGCATGACTCACTTAGGCTTAGTGGTTTTGGTAGGATGTTTACTGGTGTAGCCGATCTACACATGCCCTTCATCCTTCATGATGCTAAACCGCACTTTGAGAACCACGTATAGCTTGATTCCCATCCTCATGGGATATGTAGGAATGCCCATACAACCTGTATTAGGCACAACCCAGTTTAACCTTCGGTCTCTTGACCTAAGTATTCTCTTGATGGCGTGTGGTGTGGCGTGGACTCTTATGGTCCTCATTCATGTCGGGGTATGTACCACACCACACATTTATTTAATGGGTATTTATATCCTTGACGCATGAATTTAAACTACGGACCCTACCCTGAACAAGTTTAGGATGCCCCATGATAATTATGGGATGCGTCAACTTCCTCCCTATAGAGGATCCCCCCTACCAGCATTGGCCTCTCACCAAGCTGTTCTCAATAACTACATTTGGCTTGTTTATCATCCTTATGGGATATGTAGTGATGGACAAGAATTTCACCTCCAGCCCATCCCCAGGGTCATTAAACCATCTGTCCCCTCGGCCCCAATCACAGTCTGGTCTCTATGACCTTAAACTAAGAGCCTACAGTCCATGAAACATGACGGTAAACTATTATCCTCGGTCCATGAAGTATGACCTTAAAAGTATGTGAAACTTCATGGTCATATGACTTCAAACTATTCCATTCATCATCTATATCCATATGATATAAAACTAAAAGGCATTACTAGTCCTCACCATAGAGTTCATGTCTAGAAGTAGGTTTGATCCCTGATCATACCGATGCACTCACCCAATGTGCTTCCACCACGGTTGCACAATTTCAACAGTGTTGGACTCCATTTGAACAACCAATCACTCCACCCTCCATGATTTGAATGCCCTTTATTTGGATCCTCATTTCCTTTAATGTCTGAAAAGAACCCCCTAACAGTAAGTATGCTCAACCTATAGATTTCCTACTATCCTAGGTCAGCGTTCCGAAAGACTAATGGATGAAATTTTGTGTTGGGCACTGTGTTTCGAACATGGTCAGCGGTCATCCCTCATTTGTTATCCCTGTATCAGGCTAATACAATAGGAATGCTGTGTTTAGATCACGGTCAACAGTTAACCTTCATTATCACACCACCTTTATAGCATTCCAAACCATGGGTATCATGATTCACACTTTACACCCCCTATGTTTGGATTGATTCTAACACCCCTAGAATTACCTTGCTCATGCACTAGAGTACATTGGGAAGGTGATAATTCAACTGTTCTGAGAGCTTCATTCTCTGGTCAGGCCTCCCCCTTTCTTCTTGGAAGCCCGAATGGGTTGTTTATAACCCATATTCTTGAAATTTGGTTTTAATTCCCATAATTAAATGATGTGACGATGCGACCATTCTTTATTTCTCACATCAGGCATGACCCATGTGAGCTTAGGGATGAATTTCTAATTATTTCATGATTGTGGTTAGAATGCATTAAACTGAACAAAAAAGTAAATAATATATTCATGAATGCAGTTCAGAATAAGTAGTAGCAAAAAATAATAAGTTTATGATTTTGGCCAAAACATGGACCTTAAGGATCGAAGTTTTGGATGGATTGCTCCAGTGTTTCCACCTTCCGACTTGTGGCCTCCAGCATTGATTCCTGCCCCATGAGATCCTTCTCTTCATTTTAAACTATAGAGTATAACTCATTAGCCCTAGCTTATGCCCATGATTGTTCAGTTTGGAGCTCAGTCATTTGGATATTCTCCTACCCTATCTTCTCCTGAGCATCCTCCAACTAGGCCCTCAATTGATCGATGAGATCAGAGTGGTTTGTAATGAATGACTCCCTTTATTTCACTTTCTCTTCAAGGAGTCAGACCTCATGCTCTACATTCAGGAATTATTGAGTATTTTATGACTCTTTATGGAACCAGGAAATGTTAGAACATTGTCTATTATCCTGTATCTTCTCTGCCATGTAATCATGGATCATTACGTGAAGATGGTGAGAATTTACCCCTCCAGCGTAGAGAAAGCATAGTCAAGTGTGGAGCGACCCCATACGGCTTAGCCATTATTCCTTTGGCTGGATGAGAAAGTGTTTAATGCACTTATATTCCTTGATCCATGTCATATGGCTCTCCTCAGTAGCTTCTGAGTTGGAATCGTCTATCTCCATAGGGCCTACAGGCCTATACTTGGGGAAAGAAGCCAGGAGTTCAATGACATGGTCCTATTTTGGAACTCCTTCTTCTTTAGTGACTTCACCCTCATCGGGCTGGAGCTCCACCCTGGTAGCATTTCCACCCATTATTGTAACCTCCGACTAATCAAGTACCGGGGTAGGGCCACCTCGAACGGTTACTTCTGCAAGAGATGATGTGGTCACCGACAGGTATACTGCAGATGTTCTAGACCCAATGTTCTGTTGATCATCTAACCTTGCAAACACTGCGTTGGAAATCAGTGTCTTGGTTAACTGAATTTACCAGCAAAGAATAAATCCAGCGAAGATAAAGGCTTATGGGATCCAAGCGTGGCAGTGTCCAACGCCTATGTCATAGTGGGAGCCACCACCACCGGAGATCCTTCGAAACTTGTTAACCCAATCACCAGCACAAAATCCTCCCAGATCATGGGTATGATTGGAATCTCTGAGGCTACCATTTCATCTCTTCCTTCAAGATCATAACCACCTGTTCCATCCAAAACCAGTTCCCCACCTTGTTCGGTTCTGAGGATAGGTTCCTGAGAACGTTCCCTTACATCCATAGGTGCATCTTCATCCCCTACGGGGAAGGATTCCTGGGCAACCTCTCCCATGTGTTCCTAAATGGGACAAAGTTCAGTTTACAGATTGTGATTATGAGAAGATAAAGTCTAGTGGAGATAAGAGTTAAACTTACCTCAATCTGCTCATCTAGTTTTGCGTTAGAGCCTACAATTTCTCCACTCTCCTCAGAGCTTCGCTGGTGAGTAGGAGCTTATGAGGGTCCATCACTTCCAAGACCTTCAAATTTTTTCCTCCTCCTATTCTTCTTCATCTCCACATTCTTCCCCTTCTTCCTCTTATTCATCTCCTTCCTCTTATGCTTCTTCCCGTCCTATACCTTCATCCTCAGATGGAATCTTCTCTAGGTCATGTTCCTGGCCAAGCATCAATTTTACCAAGAGATACGGTTCTTCATACAGTCCCCACTGGCATGTGGATATATCCATAACTGTTAGGTATCCATGATAGAGATGAATGTTTACCCTATCCGTCATTTGGATGTTCCCTATGTCTGGAAGATCGAGCCCAATGCGTACCAACCTCAACCAAAACTCTTCGGTGGACATAGACCATCACAGTTTTCTCCACAAAGACCAGAGAGTTGGTAAGATAACATCAGAATTTGGATTTATAATGTTCCCGAGTTTCTTCCTCGGAAGTTCCCTAGCTATCCCAGGAGGTAGCACGTGGGACCACCCCTCCTAAAAAGGTGGATCCACGTTCTTGGCTTGTAATTCTCCTACCGATGAAATGCTATCCTGTGCCATGCTAGCCACCTGACCCATTCTTTGTCTCACCTCTCCCATGGAACTTCATTTACCTCCCTGCTCTTCTGGCTCTACACTAGATTCCTTGATTTTCTGGATGCATTTCCAAAGAATCACTTCAGGATATGTTTTTTTCTAGTGTTCATCATACTTCGTTGAAAGTCTTGTACTGATGTCGGTAGGGGGAAGAATGGTGAATTATCCCAAGCCTACCATCATAAACATAATCCATAGTTAGATGAGAATAAAATGATTCCACTATTTCAAAACTTATGTATATACTTTCTTCGACATCTGTTGCATGCACCCAAACTGCATGGAAAACCTGGTTAGTATGTACGGTTCACAAAGGATTTTACCATCAATCTGGGCTACCAGTACACCACCCTAGATGCTTTGCAGGTGCTCCCTCTTCTCTAATGGCCCCCGCCCATCATATACCATTTGAAAAACTGGGGTCCGGAATGGGTGGAAGTCAAAATGGGTATGGTTGTTGATCTTTATCTTGATCCATTATTCTCTGAGCGTCAGTGGGCAGATTCAGAAAATGTTTAAGAGGGATGGACAAATACCGTTACCAAGGGGTGAATGGTATTCGGGAAGTTATACCCACCACATTGGGATACAACCCAGCCATGGAGAATATGGAACGGTTCACATATCCTCCTGGGCGTAATTCCCCTCGAGATATTCCCCAGAATACTGTACAACCTAGAAACATTGGTTCCCCCAGGTTAACCTTGTTCTTCTCCTCCATAATCCCAACCATCACTAGCATCCCTAGGTGGACCCCCGTCCTTGTGTCCCTCACTGGAAACATCCACCCACTCAAGAATGCAGTAAGGAATCTAACATATCTTATGTTCAGGTCATGAATTTCGTTTATCCTAAAGCCCCATGATTGATGCGCTCCTGCCTCTAGGACCATCCAATACGATCCTAATTTTCCCATCTCATAGGTGTTCAGGCACTGCTTCCCTTGGATAGAAATCTTCAGAGCTTTGTCTTGAATTAGAAAAATACTAAACCACCCCGGATAAGATATTTCCTTCAGAACATATTTTATTTTAAACTCTCTTTGGCCATCTTCAGCAGATGCCACATCAGGATGGGGTGTGCATCCTATTACCCCATTCATTCTCTATTGGAAGGAAGTCATGGTATTGGTACCCCTCTAAGGGGATTCCCAAAATAAAATGAATTTCCCACAAACTAATACCTACCTCCCCATGGTGGAGGTCGAAGGTGTTGGTGTCAGGGGACCAACGAATGAATAACTCTACTACCATATCCTACTGTCAGTAGAAGTGGAACTATGATGTCTAAATGGCTTCAAAACGTTTGATAGACCGTAGCTCCGGCCCAAATTCCTCACATGTCTGGCATACCTAGTACGCCCATTCCCATTCACTGGTGAAGTTTCCTCTGGATCTGAAATCCCATTCCTACCAACCCTTCATCTCGTTAGTAATACTGCTTATGAAAGTACTTGCATAAAGAGAAGAAAATTCATCGGGAACCAAATCACTCTCGACAAAAGTCCTGGTCTTTGGATTTAGTACATAGATGGTTGTGTTCTGTGTTTCCCTAGAAGTATGGTCATTTTTATTAATATTGAACTGTGGGAGACTATCCTCGCGGGTCACTCATGACCGTGGTGTATCCGTCTCGAAGACGAGAATCAACACCTCCTCCTGAAGGCCGAAGTTCCCTAATAGCAGGCTATCACTCATGACATAATCTTTTTGAGCTTACATAAGCATTCCAAAAAGCATCTAATTATTAGACACAACCCTCCTCACATGAAGAATTTGGGGGTTCGTGATCATATGAGTCCTCCTTACAGCCACAATGGCCTCCCTCTTGGCATCAGTCTGTTGGGAAGACATTTTTGAAATCCTAAGGGATGTGAGAAAAATAATGGAGATTCGGTGTGAAAAATAGATGGTGGTGTGAAATAGTGTTTATCTTCACGAGAAAGGCTAGGCAGTGTGCAAAATCCGGAGTTGTCTGTAGAAACCTTCGCACGGATCGTGACCATTTTCGCTCACGAGAGAAAAGAGCCTATCGTACTAAATAAGTCAAATTAGGGACCTAGGCCCCCAGCGTATTTATAGGTGTAGACCATGTATTCGGCGCACGTGAAAGAGGTTTGAATTCCAAAAATTCTGTTTTTACATACACCGTATGGGTGCTTCCCTACTTTTTGGCATGACCCTCAGAATCCAACCTTCGGGTCCCACTTCACCTCTGTTTTTGAGGGGGGGGGGGATTTGTTGATGATGAATTTCAAATAGGGACATGATTGGGATAATAAAGAACAAAAAATATATTTATAGGGGAAGGAGAAGATTCTGCAACCCCAGAAGTAGGTGCACACAAGATTTAGGGGATGAGCACAAGAGTCCCTTCGACATGAAAACTCTTGTGCGTCCAATGCGACGTCAAAGGCCGGATTCTGTGACAACCCACCAGAAACCACCAAAGGTGCTGGTGTGCAAGAGACCAGGGTTATGCGCAACTCTCCTTCCAGCACAAAAAATATTGCATGCCCAATGCGACATCAAAGGGAACCTTTCGTGACGGTGTTATCAAAAATCAGTTAAGGCACAAGGGCCAGAGGAGTGCGTGTGTACAAGGTACATGCCGACGTGCAAACCCTTATGCATCCAAGGTGGAATCAAATAGTCTCTTTCTTGCTGCTCCCCTTGTGCACCGCCTTTGGGGGTTTTGTCTATAAATTAAAATTAACCCCAATCCTTCGGGATAGTTACATAAGGCGAAGCGATTCTCTGCTACGCGAAAAACACATCTTCCATGACCGCGAGAAAAAACACTATGGACTCAAGGTGTTGGATCTTGTTCAACAGGTCCCCCAAGGGTACTCCTTCTGGTGGGCCCTCTTGGAAATGAATCTCATCCATTCCGTTTTACCCTAAGTACTTTGTGCACAAAAGATCCCTCTTGTGCACGAAATCCCTTCCCATCTGGACGATTTTTTGCGCATCCTTCTGTCTTGCGTGCAGTCACCCCATATTGTGCGCAACTTACCATCTTGTGCAAAACACTCCTTGGGTGCTCCATGTTCCATGTTTACCTTAGAGAACCCTGAACAAACCCCTCTTACGTGCGACATACCTGTGTCACACACCTTTCTTCTGTACGAACATCTTGGTTCGTACAAAGTGACTTCAAAGTCCCTTGGGAGGTGCTTTACGTGGCGTTTCTTAGACTTATGCTTATTCTCATAGGCACACTAATAGATATTGATTCTTCGTATAGCTATGCTAACGTGGACCCCTCAATGGATTACTCCACAACACTCCCTCACCATGGAATTGTCAGTGCCTTCCCTTCACCAAGGGTTAAAGCATGCCGATTATATAAATCCTAGGGGTACAGAGTGAACCCGCCTCATCTAATCTACAGGATGTTAAAATTCAAAGCATCATCATCCTCACCACATGATGTTAAACTGTGACCTTGCCCCATGCATCATATGCAGGGCACCCTGTCTCGGAAATTATCTATGTTTGCTTGTCTCCACAGGATTGAGCTCTTCCTCACATGGAATGAGATCCTCTCTGTCGAAGCGACGCCTGTCCATGGGGAAGGGAAACCGCCTTAGTGTAAGACCCTAGCCTTTCTTGCAGGAGTTAGTATCCCTACTCCCCCTCATCTCTTCCATGCCAAATACCAAAGGAGACATGGGCATCGGGACCTTTGTTATCCCTTCCCTCTCCCGTTGGGCTTTGTCGCCACTCCGACCTCCATCTTAGAGTAAGTAAGAATCTCCATCTCCTTGGGATGATAACAAAGCGTAAGCCCCTGTTTAATATTTGGGACACTAACCATGTGTAATCCCCTATTTCCTTTTTGGGAGGCTAACCATGTGTAATCCCCAATCCACTTCCCACGGACGCACCTTTCATGGTGTGATCTTCAGGTCTTTACTACCTCATGTTTCTTATACCGAGCATGACTCATGGGGGATTAGAGTAATCATTGACCATAAAATCCTCTCCGGGTTTCCTTAGTGTGTAATCCACAACCATACCGAATTACATGGACTTTGATCCTTGTCCTCTGGATAGGGTACGTAGGAATCCTCTCAGAGGTTCAAACCCCAACCCATTTGTTCGAACTCCCTTCATGTCGGTTCACTAAAATCTCCCAGAATACGTGGACTTTGATTCCCTGCCACAAGGATACATAGGAAACCTCCCAGAGGTTTAATCCCAAAACACATTTTTTATGACTCCCTTCACGTCAGTTCACCTTCGTCTCACATGACATTAAACTGTATGCCCCTTTTCAGGCTTCAATACATTAAATTTTACCAATTTTAACCACGTGGTCTTTGATCCTTGTCTCTTAGGAAAGGTACATAGGAAGCCTCCCTGAGGTCCAATCCCAACTGATAGTAAGCTGTTGTGTTCCCCAATCGATGGTAGAATGTTGTGATTCCCAACCAGTGGTAATCCATTGGAACCCCAGTCAGCGGTAAGCTGTTCCACCCAACTAGCAGTAAGCCATTGTGGTCAGCAATTGATGGTAATCTGTTGTATTCCTATTAGCTAGGACCCACATACCTGGTCCGCCCCTCAAGCGTCAGACCAACCCCAGGCTGCTACCACGCGTAAGCCCCAACATGTCATCGGGTCGCTGTCCTCTGCGTACACCCTGATTCTATTCCCCCATCTTGAACTATGTGGACTTTGATCCTTACCAAGGAAAGGTACATAGGAAGCCTCTACAAGGTACAAGCCCATAACCCATGTCTCATCCCGGACTCTCCCTTGAGCCTTCGAGAAGGTCATGCCCCAACCCGGAGGTTCCACTTCCTCTAGGTCTCATCCATATAGGTTTCCTCCTCAGGTGTCCCATCACCCCACCAAAAAACGTGGAATTTCATTCCCTACCATGGAGATATGTTGGAAGTCTCTTCGAGGCTCAAGCCTAACACTACAGTCACCTTCATGATGGTTCCATATCATTCCTCTACCACTTCATTCAACTATCTATCATCCATCCTGAGTCTTACCTGGGTTGCCACATTCTGGTGAGATCATGTCACCCGCTTTCTCACTGCTCCTAGAAGCAACCGGGTAACTAACCACACATTATCCCCCAACATTAGCGATCCCTGCAGGGGTCTCACCCACCTGATCCACTCCCATCGGTTTATTGATCGGTTCGACCCGTCTCTTCTAGATGTTAAACCTATGGCATACCCTATGTTAAACATGGAAAGCTGAGAAAAACCTCAGAGACAATCCTATGGAATATAATTCCCCACATTCGACGTGGGATACCTTGGGTTTCCATGCCCTTGAGAAGCCCTATAATGAGAGGATGAAACCCATATGTTCCAGTGTTCCAGCATCCAAACACGCCAGTGATGTCCAACATGACTACCCCCCCAACCAAAGGTTGCTGCCCTGATCAGACCCCTTGGAATGTCCTAAAAAAGTAGTGTAATTAACTGGCATCCATGAAGACATGGCACTGGGAAGAGTTTCACGAACAACGTTTTAAGTCTATAAGGGAGACCCAGACTAGGTGACGAGTTCTGAGGAGGAATCCACAAAAGGAGAAACCGATATCCCATCATCTCATTTCAATCATGGAGAAAACTTCCTTGAACAAGCGACGAATGCCACCCGCCTTTGGAAAGAGGAAATGCGGGGCTACAATCAACACATCCTCCTCCAAAATGGATGGATGAAAAAGCCCCAGTAAAAGATTCAGAAACAATATCATATGAACATGGATTAAAAAATGATCATAACATAAGTGAATGGAATTATAGGAAAGTGGAAACAACATAAAAATGAAATTATAATCACAAGTCAAGGATCCCTACATATTTAAGAAAACATATTTGGCTAGGATAAATACCCATACACCATAGTGTTCTAGGTTTACTTCCCAAAAACCATGATATATCACAAAATGAAAGCACAAACCAATTCATTATAGGGTTATATAATTCTCGGTCCACCCATCACATAATGAAAATCATATATATGTGTGCCACATGATTTCAATCAACATATCATAAAAACCCATGGAAAAAATGGGTTTTATATACTTTTCAAGTAGTTCCCTAAGGAATCATTCACGATTTCAACAATAAACTTGACATGATAAAACCAATAAAAATAAATGTGTATTCAATGTCTTTAACATCATTCTAGGTAAATACCACTCAATAAATATGATTCCACATATTGTATTTACATCATGTTGGAAATAGATATATAGTTTAGATAACAATTTCCATATTCGATTGATGTATTAGAAATATAGGTGAAGACCCATCAATCAAAGTAATGGAACATAATCCATTCATAGAGGGAGGAACTAGAAGAAAATTAGGCCTTTACAAGTGGATGATTAGGTAATAAAAATGAAGTGATGGATCATCCCATAGATGTAAAATAGAATTTCATAAGACATCTGGATAAAGAAGGTGGATGGTATAATTTTAAGAATACCCATGATCAATCATACCACATAGAGTAAGAAAAATCTTAGAAGAATTAAGAAAATTTCTTCAAAAATAAACACCACTCTTTCACTTAGAAAACATTTAAAAGCAAGCATTTTATTAAGCATGGAAATAATATTTTAATTTCAAAAACATGAAAGCGTAAAAGAGATGCATTCTATTGAAAATGAGCCATGTGAAAAAATTTAAAAATAATTTTTTTTAATTTTTTTATATAAAGTCAATGAAGTTAAAAATATATTTAAAACAATATTGAAGGAAGAATTTTTAAAACATTTATAACATTACATGAAAGGAAAACCTTTTTGAAAACTGTCAATGAGAAAAACATTAGAATACATTTAAAAACCATTTGTGAAATACACATTTTAGAAAATATAGAAAAAATTTAATTTGAAAAGTGGTGAAGGTAACTTAAAGGTAAATTTAGGTGAAACAAGTTTGGGTTATAGATCACATTATCGATACGTAAAACATAGACATAGAAGAAAAATATCCACAGAAAATTATAAGAGTTATTCTTATCAACATCATGATTTTATTTTAGTAATATTTTAATTGAAGGGTATAATATTAATGAAGATAATTAATATCCCAAAATAAAAATTAAATCTACCATTTGAAAAGATAATGGTAAGAAAAGGAGACTTGGAAGATCAAAATCAATAATAGATTTCACGACTCACGGGAAAAAGACTTGATTCAAGAAAACAATTATGGTTTGAGTAACATTTTAATAAAAATAATTTATGGATTAATATATTTAAAATGAACCTAAAATACCATGAATAAAATATATTTCATGATAATATAACAATTGGGTAGTATATACACCATATAAAAGAAAATTGGTTCATAAAGTAAAACATTTCTCAACGAAGGGAGTTTGAGACAAAAATCCCTAACCTTATTTTGTTTCTTATATTTTAAAAATATATCTTTCTATAAAACAACCATTAATATATTAAACATATATTTTAGAACTTTATTCAACTATATAACCCTTTTATATACTCCATTTATAATTATTTACTATGAATATAATGATTCATTATAACTTATTTTTAACATTGGATGTTATAAATTTTAATTGTTTTGAACAAGATTTGTAATGTTAATGTTGATAATTTATATTTTATAAAATATTAATAATCCCTACATTACCTATGTTTTTAATATATATCCCATGATTATTTATAATGCTCTACATTCATCCCATGAGAGTTTTTATTTTTACTTTTGAAGATAATTATAGAGATAAACTTGTTTCAAATATGATATATTATTAACTGGTTTAGATATTAATATTATAAATATATATCCTTCAAAACAACTTTAATACCATATTATTATATTTAATTAGTGGTATATAACATTCCCAAATAATTCACTATATAAATATTACAACATTTCTCAAGTAGGCGATAAACTGACTAAAAGAGTGTGTCATAATTATAAAATGAGTAAGAAAGTGATATTACATAATGTTAAAATTCCATTTAAAAATGTTTATAAATGTAATATATATCATATATCACCATAAAATCAATTCTCATAACCATTATTTATAGTTGGTGATGGGAAATGGAATTCATTGTTTGTAGAGGCGGTAATTTGCACATATACACGATTAATGAACCCATGTCTCAATGAATGGATGAAGTGATGATATATGAAGATTTATCACTTTATAATTATAATAATTTTGTAAAAAAATATTATTCCATTAATTATACTTTTATTTTCATACTTGTTAGGTGGTTAATAGAAAAAAAACACATCATTCATGGAGGCGGTGTCTGCATATACGCATGATTAATGATCTTGTTGCTTAATAAATGGATGAAATTATGGTAAATGTAAAAGGTTATAATTTCATAATTTTATAAGTGACATAAAAAATTAATTATTAGTAAAAAATATCCTCTATTCCATCCACAATAGGTAGTTATGAAAAAAAACCATATAGTGTTGTGGAGATAGTAGCCCACACATACGCGCAATAAAAGTGTTTGTTTTTATTATTGGATGATACAAAATGAATTAACAATTGAGTTTACATTAATATAATTATATTTAAGTTTATATATGAAACTTAATTTATTATATTAATAAATTTAGGGAATATTATGAAGAGAAAAATTAAAAATAAATACTAATAGGAGAGTAATACTCATACATGAACTTTTATTTTTCTTGGAATTATCATTGTAAATTATGGGATTAGGCTAATTAAGGGTGGAAAAGGAAATGGTTAGTGAGAGATGAATCTAGTATTAAAAAATTTTCATCATTTAATCAAGATATTCTATGTAAATGGTGTGTAAATATGGGGTGTAAGTGTGTCCTTTTAGAAGTGAAGGGAAGAGTAGTTCTAGAATTACCTTAAATTATTAAATTATTCAAGGTCAAGGACTCACATATTTTTAAAATATTGATTTTTGGAAATGATAAGGTCTAAAATCCTCCCATACACTCATTTTAGAGACAACCACTAGTAATTTAGGGGTTTATCATTCTATTTTTCACTTTTCCTAAGTGTAATTTTACCCAGGTAACTTTTCTTTTCACCCGTGGTAATTAATTGAAATACTATAAATTAATATTGTTATTAACACTTAATTTGAGTATTATAATCATATATATGATATTAATTTTATTAATTAATAATACTATGATTAATAAAACCCAATTTCAAAATAAATGTGCATGATACTTAAAAACAATTTTGAGATAATTAAGTTTTGAAGATTAAAATTTATGAGTGAGTTAAAATTATTAATGTTAATAATTTTTATGAACTAAATTGATTTATAATAAATAAAATGAAGGTTATGTGATATTAAAATCAATCCATAACCATATTTAAACAAATTATTAATTAATTTAATGAAAATACATAAAATGGGTTTCTTAATTAAATTACCTTTTACTTTAGTTCTAAAAGTGTTGGCCATGGGTTCTATAAGTTCAAATTCATTTTTAAGATGAATACTGTTATTCATTAATTTCCTATTTAATCACTTAAATGGTTTTACAACCTTAATGGTCATTATTATATATTGATAAAGCCGTAAAAATTATATTTTTTTGTAAAAAAATGCATTTTCAACAATAAATCAATATTTTTAGAAAATGATCAAAATTCCTACTAAGTAAAATTTTATAAAAATTATATATTTAAATTTTTATAGAAAATAAAAATAAAAATATTATTTTTTTATTTAAAAAATAACTTCTTGAACATTAACTGTTTCAAGTATAATTTCATACCAATTTTCTAATTAGAATATTTATAATATTTTATATCATATATGGATATCTTATATGTTATAATAATTATATTTTAAGTAATATTAATTTAATTTAATAATGTATCATGACCTTAGTTTTAGTGTGTACGAGGAAAGATGTTGTAATCAATATTATTTAAAGGAAAAAATATATACCGAAATCTCAAGATGTTACAAGTACTGTTCTCTACATGTGATAGGTTGATTCATTAGACCAAACACATTTGTGTGGACCATTTAAAGTAAATATGATTCAGTTTTCTTATTTTACTGATAAGGGTTACCTACCATCTTACCCCATATGTATACATCACAAATATTTACTTGGACGTGCTTTAGATTTGGTATATCCACTATGACTCACATATTAGATAGGTTTTATTTGATTTGTTGGTGAATGTGGACTAGCCTCCGATGCCATAAGTTTTTTTCCTCTTCTATTATAAGAAAGAATATGTTATCATTCACATCTATCTAATAAAGATTAACATTTATCTACCAACCTTTCATGAGATAATTACCATCTTTACCTTTGATCAATCACCCTTACAAGTTGAAACTAACCTCAATCCCTGAATCACAAAGTTGACTCACACCCAATTGGTAATGTCACAATCAATCCATGTAGAGTATTTTTGTTCTTTTTAATTTATCACCTTCCAAACCCAGTCTTCCCAATTTATTTTATCTTTAATTATCTATAATTTTTAAAACATATGGTTCCATAAACTCTATCCTTTACATTTTTAGGATGTTTATATTTCCAGTCACATTGGATGAACACCCACTTCCAAGGATCTAATTACTGCTATTATTCATAGCTTCGAGTGTAATTTTATCTAGGTTTTCCTTCTCAATATTTTCCTTCTACTTTCAATAGATACCCAATAGAGTCAAGTCATAAGATAAATTTACCTATTTCTCTGTTAGGGCCAATAGGGGCCTATATACCCTGAGAGGGGGGGTGAATCAGGGTATGGATATTCTTTTTCAAAGTTCTTTCTGCCCCACTGGATATTGACCTCTTTGTTACAAGGGTCACTTTGTTTTCACTTGTGTGGTTACTGTGATCACTTGTCTCCTTTACCTGTTGATGATGCTTTGAATGCAATGCAGGGAAGTAAGAAGGCAGGCACATAGATTTTTACTTGGTTCACCGCTAAGGGCTACGTCCAAGGACCATACACCGACAAGTTGCCGGTTCGTACCAAATTCCACTAGACTTCACTAGCTGTGGATTACAATGTTCGGGCTAGATCACTTCTATGCCCAGGCTCACTGCCTATACAAGGTTTAGGGTCAGCTCACTGCTTTCCCAAGGGTCGCTCCCTGTTTCTCTCTCTCTGGGTCACTGCCGGTGGAGAGGATCACCTTCTTCCTCTTCCTAAGCTCACTGCTCTTGGAAAGAAATCCACTCACAGTTTATAGACCTGTAGGTCTCTTCATTTGCATGAATGAATGCATCTTCCTCTGTATGTAGATGCTCTGTTGAAGTCCAACTTTCACCCGCAGATGAATCTCACTTTGCACCGGATGTACCGGGCAACCTCAATTTTTACTCGCAACCCTTACGGTGTGTTGTGCGCAATTTCTATGATTTGCGCGAAATTCCTTTTTCGCGCAACCTCCAAATATTACGCGCAGCCTGGAAACTGCCTTGCGCGCAATTCACTGCTTTTGCGCGATATCCAATTTTCGTGCAACCTTCCTTTTACGTGCCAACACCAACTTTCTGCGCAGCCTTAGCTTTTCACGCAACAGCTGACTTTACGCGCAAACTTTAAGTTTATGCGCAACACCCTTTCTAACTTCAATTTCGCGCACCAGAGCTCGGGTATTTTCTATGTCTTGAACTCTCTGAATGGAGGAGGGTCACTTCATATTTATAGGCAAAATCGACCCCGCGCGAAAAACCCTCCTTGAGCGCGTAATCCGCTTTGATCGCGAAATAAAAATCTTCCGCACACAACCATTTTCCGCGCACTGCTCCATAATTTCGCGCACCTCATGCCTTTGCCATTTTCCGAGCTTTGGACCTCGAAACACCTCTTGCGCGAAAAACTTCATCCCTTTATTTCGCGCAATCCGCACGAATTTCGCGCACCGAGTAATTATTTCGCGCAGGTCTCCAAAATTGCGCGTGCCTAATGCCTTTGCCGATTTTTAAGCTTCCGGCCTTGAAACATCTTTTGTGCGAAATACAATTTCGCGCAACCCGCTGTTTTGCGCGCCACACTTCATGATTTCGCGCAACCCGCTAATTTTGCGCGCCACGCTTAATTTTTCCGTGCACCTCTTTCATTTCTCTTTCCTCAACCTTTGCCAAAAACATATCACTCCATTTTCCATTGGCGATTTTCAGGCCCATAAATTTGGCAAACACTGGAAAACGACGCCACCTTGTATCTGCTCTTTTTGTACCGCCTCCAGATCATCCATTCCTTTGTCAAGGATCTTCAATCAATCATGGATTGTTGAAAGCATCCCTTGAACCCGACAAATCACCATTTAAACCCCCTTTGTCAACACACTCATTCACCATGGTTTGCTTTGTCAACAAACACAACATAGATGTCTGCTTTGTCAACAAACACAATCACCTCAAAAATTCTTCAATGATACCTTGAGGGATTTTTTCCCATCAATCTCCCCCTTTGGGTTTGTTGACAACTCTTCTATGGAAAGATACATCATTAATTCTTCATCCACCATTCACCTCATTGCGATTCTGATAGAGATCAAGGATTTACTCAACACATACTCTAAGCCCACATGAGCAATGCTCGTCGTGAGAAACAAGAGTAAATGAGAAGTTCATCAATGAATCACTTCATCTCTGACATCCACTGTTGACACCACACTGATACCAATTTGTACTAAACTGATACCAATTGTCGATGGACTTGTTGGAAGACCAATGTTTGGTTTGTAAGTATTCTTACCACTTTCCAACACCTCTCTTCTGCTTTTATCACGATCCTCAGCTATCGTGATATCTATTCTTTGAGCGATCACTTCTAGCATCATCAGATTTAATACACCCCCCTTGCTTATTGCTCCCCCTTTCTGGCTGCTCCACATGTCAGCTTCTCCCCGTATCAAATATGATTTATCAAATCTCCACACTGTCTCCCAGTCACTATTTTCTCCCCTTTTAACAAACACTATTTTCTCCCCCTTTGTCAACGAACCCAAAGGCCACGCCTTTGTATTCTGTAACATAGTAGAGAACACATATCAGCACATTAGGGAAAAAAAACACACCATACCTCGGGGAGAGGGGATGGTCCCACATCCACACTATTTCAAGTGCGGGGAATCGACTGAACTCCCAGAGCCAGTCGATGCCTCTCAAAAGCTTCCTTGGGTAAGGCCTTTGTCAGAATGTCTACAACCTGTAGCTCTGTAGGCACGTACTTCAACTTCACGATTCCCTGCTCAACCTTCTCCTTGATAAAATGATACTTAATCTCAATGTGCTTTGTCCTCGAATGATGGATGGGATTTTTGCTAAGATTTATAGCACTTGAGTTGTCGCACTGGATTCCGATCGGAGACTTCACTTCAACTCCCATATCTTCAAGCTGCTGCTTCATCCACAATAACTGTGTGCAGGCTTGAGTGGCCTCAATATACTCAGCTTCTGCGGTGCTCAATGAAATGCAATCTTGCTTCTTTCTTAGCCAAGAAATACACAATCCACCAAGATAGAATGCACCACCTGACGTTGATTTTCTATCATCCGCTGAACCGGCCCAGTCTGCATCAGTGTACCCCAATAACTCTGTCTGAGATTTGTCATTGTATGTCAAGCCGAAGTCCACCGTGCCCTTAATATACCGAAGTATTCTTTTCACTGCGAGCATGTGACTTTCCTTGGGATTACTCTGATATCTCGCTGCTTGGCATGTGACGAAAACAATATCAGGCCTTGTTGCGGTTAAGTACAACATACTTCCAATGATTTGCCTGTATTCTGTGATATTAACTGCCTTGCCACTGTCATCTTTTGATGATTTCATCCGGGTAGAAACTGGAGTCTTCATTTCCTTGGCTTTTCTCCATACTGGAAACTCAGCTGCTAAAAATATTGATCAAGCCTTCAGTACTATGCTCTCGGTTCTTGTTTCATCCCATACAATGCCTTCTACAGTCGACAAACCTTATTCTCATATTCATGAATGAGAAAACCATTTGGCTTCTCAATATGGACTTCTTCTTCCGGAACCCCATTGTGAAATGCAGATTTTACATTCATCTGAACCACTTTTAACTTTATTTGCACTGCAATGGCTAGGAATAACCTGATTGTCTCCTGCCTTGCAATCGGTGAAAATGTCTCATCACCATCTATTCCCTCTATCTGGGAGTCTCCTTTGCACATCAGTTGTGCTTTGTTCCAAATCACTATGCCATATTCATTCATCTTGTCTTAAATGACCCATTTAGTCCTGATGATGTTTTTATTTGCTGGCCTCGATACAATCTCCCACATCTAGTTCTTCGCAATCTGATCAGGCATTTTATTCATAGCATGAACCCAGCTTTCAATGTCATCTGCATCAGCAAAGCATTTCAGCTCTATTTGAGGTAGGAAAGATGTCTGCTGCAGTGAATTCATTATTCTTGTTTGAACAGGAGCTGCCTGATCACCAATGATATTTTGTCTATCAATTTCATCTCAGCTCTTTGGCTTCCTTGTAGGTACAAACTAGACACTTTCATGTTCATCATTGGTGTCTTCTTCTGAATCAGCATAAGCCACTTCTTCTCTCCCTGTGTTGCTTTCTTCCTCAACACTTCCATCAGGAAGTTGTTCACTGACTTATTTTTCAGTGGCATCATTTCTGTCAGCTACATTTCTCAGATTTTTGTTGAGACGCCTTTGATTTTCTCTTGCAGCTTCTTGGTATCCTAAAAACAGTCAGCTGATACCATATTGTTAGAGCAAATAGATAAGCATGAAATGCATTGTTATTGCTGCTTCTCCCTGTGTTTCTTTCTTCCCTCAATAGGAAACACCTGAGCCGAGTCATCCAATTATTGCATTGATGGCTCTTGAATCTGATTTGGATATAGAATGCTCCCCCTATGTTATGCAACTCTTCCAGTTGTCAGGCCCAACAGTTTAGACCCATAACACGTCTTTTCCTCCTTCATCATTTTTTCTCATCTTCCACTCAGATTTGAGCCATTAACAAAATCTCTAAGCCTACTGAGTTGAAACTCGATGTAGGAAACAAGAGACAAAGTTAACAACACAATCACATTCTATTGTGCTCTGTTGCTCCCTTTCTTCTTCAACTCTGGTACCTTATTTGAATCAATTGAAACTGTAGAGCATATCACATATCCACTTCACATCCTTAGATGCCACTTCCCCTTGGATCGTATCTCCCTAGAACTTGAAACACATGAATCATCAGTTAATAGAATTTTTATACATAGGGAGAGGGGTTTTCTTCTGGACTCCTCAAGATGAGGATTGTGGTTGATCCTGATGGGTCAACCCTTTGATTCTTTCTTGGAGGGCATCACACTCCTTTCTTGCTTCCTCCAACTACCTGGCCAACTTCAACTGTTCTGGCCATATGACTAGGCATTCATTGCCTACATTTTGAGCCTTTTTCTGATATGTAGATTTGGTAGGCTCGGCCTTTCTCACCGCTTGGGGTATAAACCCTCTAGTACACATTTCCTTCTTTGAGGTTCTACCAAAATTCCATTTTCCTTGATTATTTCTCTGAGTATGAACCTCTATATTTGGCATCTTCCCTTTCTTCTTCTCCCATCTTAGGGGTCTTCCTCTTTCCTTCACTTCTCGCTGAGAAACACGACATGTGGATTTCTTGATGCATTTTTCGTTCATCTTTCTTTTATCAGATGTCTGAGTCACCACACTCTTTTTCACTGGTGGTGATTCCTCCATTGAACATTCATTATTCTTCATCACGGCTGGAGTAGATCTCCCCTTGATCTTCCAGGTTTGTTCACATTCTCTCCTTGAGAGAGGTTGTGAGTACGAAAGAGGAGGTGATTGATACACCTTTCGTTCAGCTCCATGTGATTCCCCTGAGGCTCTAAGCCTATTTTCACCTTACCACTTTGTCTCCCAGTTTATAATTTCTCATTATGTACCACTGGAGTTGGTAATCTCTATCTCGGGTCTTTTTCCTTCCCCGCTTTCTTCTTGCTGCACTGTCTGGCCAAATGCTCATGATCAGAACATATGAAACATTTTCTATTAAAGGCATACCTCATTTCATCACTTCTTTGCTGAGATGTTGATGCAAATTGTTTTCTTCTTCTGGCATCGATCTCCTGAGCTTCCTGACACATACGCATGGTGTGTCCCATCCTTCCACAGTAATAACATCTGATGAATGTTCTCCTATGAGAAATTCTTCTCTCTGATTTCTCATGAGGCTTCTTCTTATCATTAGGTTTATCAAAGTTTATATTTTCACAGCCTGAAATGTATTCCAGAGCATCCGGACAGAAGCTTGATGTGTGACCATGAATCCCACAGAAATAGCACATGCTATCATTTCTTCCTATAAAAGCCCTTTTAGGTCTATCTCCAGCACCTATAGGATTTCTTTCACATCTGGAACTGTTCACAGCTCTCTTTCTATCTTGAACGGGAGGAGATTCATCAAATCCGATACCAGCTTTTCCGAAACTTGCTGGTCTTTGAGCTGAGAAAATATTCTGTTGTTTCTCTTCAGAAATAGCATATCTGTTCTTCATTTTATCATCACTTGTCGAAGGATGATCAAATAGAAAGTGTAAGGCATCCTTCATTTTTGGCATTCCTTTAGCATTGGATTTCTCTACTTCCCTCTTTACTGATTTTAGCTCCTCTTCCAACTTTTGAATCTTCATATCCCTTGATTCAATTTTGACATCATTTTCTTCCTTGAGAAGCTTCCCTCTACTCATCTCATCTTCCAGTTCATGCTTCAACTCATCAACCATGTCATTTTGCTCCTTTACCTTCAATTTTTCTTGAGCAACAGAATCAGAGCAACATGCATTCTCTTGCTGTAGTATTTGATGCTTCTGAACTAGTTCAGATAGTTGTGTAGCCAGATTATCACTCTTGGCTTCTAGATTCCGAACTTCATCGGACTCTTGATTCTCTTCACAGTCACCAGCCTTTTGTTTTCCCTTTATTTCAGCCAGCTTTTGTAGTTGCTCACCTTGAGAATCATTCTTCTCTGTTAGGTTAGTAACTATATCAATAAGCCTTTGATTTAAGCCTCTTAGCTTGTTGATCTCAGTTTCCAGATCATGGATCCGAATGCCTTTATATTTAATTTCCTCAGTGGATTTCTGATCCAATTCTTTAGCCCCATGGACAAATTCCACCTTTTTGTTCAGGCCATCGATCTCTCTTTTATGTTCTTCAACCTTCAGCTTATACTTACTAACTGATTCTGAGTTCTCTGATGTTGATAACTTAAGTTTCTCAATTTCTTCCATCAGCTCAGACTTCTCTTCTTCTTGCTACTGCATATAGAGTTTGGCATCGCGGACAATTTTGTTATCTTTCTTGGTTTTGGCCCTCCAAACATCTATCTCTTCAAGAGCAGCCTCCAACTCAGCTCGCATATCAATTCTTCCTTCAATTTCTTCTTCTTCACCGTCAGGGGTTCCAACGTCACTTGGAAAGTCAGGTTCTTCACTCATTCCATCAGCATCATTGACTGAGGAAGTATTTTTGTGGTATGATTTATCCAAATCATTTTTCTGTTTACTGTATGATTCCTTCACTAAGCTGTTTGATTCTTTTAGTTGAATCACACTTTTTCCAAAAAAACTTCCACACTGAGGGATACCACCTGACTTCTGATTCTTCTTTGAAGATTTTCTTTTTCCCATGGTAGACCGAGATAAGCGCAAAAAATATCTTCAACTACACAGATCGACTACACCAAGTTGAAGCAAACAAATCTGATAAAAGCAACCAGTCCCTCTGATACCAATTGTTAGGGCCAATAGGGGCCTATATACCCTGAGAGGGGGGGTGAATCAGGGTATGGATATTCTTTTTCAAAGTTCTTTCTGCCCCACTGGATATTGACCTCTTTGTTACAAGGGTCACTTTGTTTTCACTTGTGTGGTTACTGTGATCACTTGTCTCCTTTACCTGATGATGATGCTTTGAATGCAATTCAGGGAAGTAAGCAGGCAGGCACATAGATTTTTACTTGGTTCACCGCTAAGGGCAACGTCTAAGGAGCATACGCTGACAAGTTGCCGGTTCGTACCAAATTCCACTAGACTTCACTAGCTGTGGATTACAATGTTCGGGCTAGATCACTTCTATGCCCAGGCTCACTGCCTATACAAGGTTTAGGGTCAGCTCACTGCTTTCCCAAGGGTCGCTCCCTGTTTCTCTCTCTCTGGGTCACTGCCGGTGGAGAGGATCACCTTCTTCCTCTTCCTGAGCTCACTGCTCTTGGAAAGAAATCCACTCACAGTTTATAGACCTGTAGGTCTCTTCATTTGCATGAATGAATGCATCTTCCTCTGTATGTAGATTCTCTGTTGAAGTCCAACTTTCACCCGCAGATGAATCTCACTTTGCACCGGATGTACCGGGCAACCTCAATTTTTACGCGCAACCCTTACGGTGTGTTGCGCGCAATTTCTATTATTTGCGCGAAATTCCTTTTTCGCGCAACCTCCAAATATTACGCGCAGCCTGGAAACTGCCTTGTGCGTAATTCACTGCTTTTGCGCGATATCCACTTTTCGTGCAACCTTCCTTTTACGCGCCAACACCAACTTTCTGCGCAGCCTTAGCTTTTTTCACAACAGCTGACTTTACGCGCAAACTTTAAGTTTACGTGCAACACCCTTTCTAACTTCAATTTTGCGCACCAGAGCTCGGGTATTTTCTATGTCTTGAACTCTCTGAATGGAGGAGGGTCACTTCATATTTATAGGCAAAATCGACCCCGCGCGAAAAACCCTCCTTGAGCGTGTAATCCGCTTTGATCGCGAAATACAAATCTTCCGCACACAACCATTTTTCGCGCACTGCTCCATAATTTCGCGCACCTCATGCCTTTGCCATTTTCCGAGCTTCGGACCTCGAAACACCTCTTGCGCGAAAAACTTCATCCCTTTATTTCGCGCAATCCGCACGAATTTCGCGCACCGCGTAATTATTTTGCGCAGGTCTCCTAAATTGCGCGTGCCTAATGCCTTTACTGATTTTTAAGCTTCCGGCCTTGAAACATCTTTTGCGCGAAATACAATTTCGTGCAACCCACTGTTTTGCGTGCCACACTTCATGATTTCGCGCAACCCGCTAATTTTGCGCGCCACGCTTAATTTTTCCGCGCACCTCTTTCATTTCTCTCTCCTCAACCTTTGCCAAAAACATATCACTCTATTTTCCATTGGCGATTTTTAGGCCCATAAATTTGGCAAACACTGGAAAACGGCACCACCTTGTATCTTCTATTTTTGTACCGCCTCCAGATCATCCATTCCTTTGTCAAGGATCTTCAATCAATCATGGATTGTTAAATGCATCCCTTGAACCCAAAAAATCACCATTTAAACCCCCTTTGTCAACACACTCATTCACCATGGTTTTCTTTGTCAACAAACACAACATAGATGTCTGCTTTTTCAACAAACACAATCACCTCAAAAATGCTTCAATGATACCTTGAGGGATTTTTCCCATCATTCTCTTTATCATAAATAGTGTAATCACATTCTCATTTTTCTTCTAATGGGGGTTATCTGTTACCTAAAGTTATCATGTTGGGTTTCTTTGAATGCATCCACCTTTGGATTTTATAATATCACTTTAAATTTATTCTTTTCTTAAAGTAAATATCTCTATGACCAGAATTAGAGAAATTAAATTAATATCCATATAAATAATTTCTTCCTTGAGTTGAGGAATTTGGTATCATTATTCTTTATTGATGTTCAGGTGATCCATATTAAAAATATCTCTTTGCTTCTCTATAATAAGACATGGTGTGGATAAGACAACTACCAAAATGGAACCTTCTCAATGTAAATATATTCTAATTTTTTCTCCTCCCTAAGTTTCTAACTTATTAATATCTCCTTGGTTTTTGAATAACTCTTGGAGACTGAGAATTTTCTATAAAATTGTAATTACCTTTGTTATAGACTTCCATAGATCTTGTTTTTGATGTCTCGTTATCATTTAAAACTCTAATTTTAACCATTTACTTGGGTATTTTTTCATTCCAAGTTTTCTCAAAAACCTTTGAGCCTTGTTTGTATCAATCTAATAATTATACATTCGAGAATTTTCTATACTAAAAATTCTTATTTGGATTAATTAACTTCATTTTTGATTCAATTTTACTTCTCAAAGTAACCAATTATCCTTACAGAGATTCAAATATATTTACTTTATTCTTTAAATAGTAAATAGGGTCATCAATCACCTTAGGTTGTTCTTTAACATTTATATTAAAATATGCTAATTCTCTCAAGAATTATTAACTAACTAATGGATCGTTTAATTATTTTTTAGCTGAACAATCTCAGATTCTATATTATTCATATATTCATAAAATTCTTTCAAAAATCCACCAATATTTCAATTTTTCTCCTTTTTAATACTGGACTCTTTAAGATCCCCTTAAGTTCTATCTTGAGATAAAAACAAATTTATAGTTGACTATATTCCTATTTTTTAAGTGTTAGATTTTCATCGACACACATTAATATATCTTATTTATCTGAATTGATTTTTTTTCAAACTTTTTTAAGATAGTTTTTTAACATAAAAATATATGTTTCATGGGAGAGGTCGAGGAATTCATGCCCATTTTAGAGTGAATCTGAGCCCAAATGGCCTAAAAAATCCATCCGTTTCATAGAGCCAACCATTTTTATGAATAGATGTAGATTGTGAATATCTTTGTGATAATGTGGAGGCATGAAGGTGATATCAATGTATTGTCAATATATATTTGTGGAGATTTTTGTGACTACATGTAGGGTTGACAGTAACCTCCATGACACATCATTCAGACTTGTGGACCCCCTCCACTCATGAAGGTTATAAATTTTCATGAAATGATCCATTCTTCAAAAAACCCACATCACTATAAATACCACCTAATATCTATATTTTAAGGGGATTAATTAACTTTAAACTTTCAATAAATTATCCCAGTTCACAAACCTTCTGATCTTCATGAGTGAAATAGAAAATGGACCCCAAGGTATTGATTCCTTATGTAACCACAAATCTTGTGTTCTTGAGAGCCTATACCTAAAATAGAGATGCCTTTAGAAAATCCCACTTCCATTAATGAAATAATAAAGAAATTTTTGGCACTTCAGTCTTTATGAGGAATATATTCTTTATGAATCTAACCATATGGGGACCATGACTTCACTCTGAGGCAGGGTCATCTTGTTTCAAAAAGGATGATGCTTTGCAAAACCCTGAACTATGTGGGGCCCCTAAGCTTTGTGAGACACCCCTCATTGATTCCCTAAGATCCATGAAGAACCTCTCCTAGGCCTATTCATGATGCCTCCTTTATTCTAACAACCCTACATGAAGGTGAGTTCCAAGAGCCCATACCAATTGAAGATCGAATCAACCGCACCTTAGATGCCTGTATGATCGATACCACCAAATCCTATGACTTCTTGCTTCACTCGAAGCATGTTTTGGGCCTATAATATACCTATTTCTTATAATAATAGGTACCCTAATTCTTATCACTTCTAATCATGGGTACCCTAATGTCGAGCCTCCTGATTTTCACTCCTCTATAGTTGTTTCGACACCATGTTCCACCTGGAGGCACATGAGTAGTGGTCACATAAGCCCTTAGAGTGGAATATTCAAGGGGAATTGTGAAATCATCTTGGTAGGAGTTTCTTATGATGGATATTCATATCACCTTAATGCAGTACCACTCAAGGAGTGAGCCCATCCACATCCAAGATGCATGACATAAAACTGCCTAGCTCTATGTTCAAGTCATACGACATTAAACAACAAGACAAAATCCCCACCACACGATGTAAAACCATAGCCTTACCCTACGTGATGAATATAGGATTCCTTATGCATTATTGATATGGGATTCCCCACACCTCCTACCATGTGTAATAATAATAGGATACCCCATATATGAATCACATGGGATGAAACCTCCTTTCTAATCATGGTATGAACTTTTATCTTAGGAAGCTTTCACGAGTAAGCCCCAAACCATCTTTCCCGACCTTTGGATGTGACACCCATCTCAGGTAGCTTCCACTTATAATCTCCAAACCATTTACCCAAGATATATCCTCTTGAGAAGAGAATATTTCACATACAAGACCCACTATACCCCTCACTGATGCTTCCTTAATGACACGAGCATTATTACCGCATGATGTTAAACTACATGGATCTGTCCTATCACATGAACTTAAAATAAAACGTTAAAATACATGGGTTTTTATCGTAATCTCTAAATAGGATATTTAGGACACCTCCCCGAGGTCCAATATCGAAAATAGTAAACCCAGGTGTGAAATATTCCCTCATAGGGATAAAATTCTTGGATCTACCTCAAAAGTGTGTTCTGATCACAAACCATGTGTGAAATCTTCCCTCCTAGGGATGCACCTCTCATACATGACTCTATGGGGCATTTGGATCCATAACTTAGGTGTGACATATTCCCTCCAAGGGACACACCTACTTGATCGACCTAAATAGAGTGTTCTAATATACCACCCTATACCCATAAGACATTAACCCTTCTCCCATATATACAATAAGTTTAACTCTTTCCCCGATATGCGCAACAAGATGTTATGATCCATCTCCATAGGATGTATAACTTTTGACCTGACCTAGAATCCTACCCCATGAAATAAAAATGGGATACATGTGGTAAAAAGTCATGTAAGCCTCATTCCCCTAGTGTCAATTACCTCATGATGAACATGGGATACCTTGGGTTCTTTTCCTAATATTCCTCATTTGAGATCCCCTCTAAAGAATAAGATTTATAGGAGAAAAATGCTCCCAATGTCCACACATGCTCAAATATTCCCAATGTGAATTATCTCCTGATTTAAGGTTTCTACCTTCTCAAGATATAAGAAGTGTAATTAACCAGTGTCCACATAGAGATGTAACAGAAATTAGTTCCACAAACATGACTTAATATTTTTGGGAAACCCAAAATAGGCAATGTGCTCCAAGGAGGAAACCATGGAAGGAAGAACTGACATCCTATCACCTTGTTTTTATCAATTAGAAGACATTTTTGATGAATGTGATTAAATATGACCAACATTGGAAAGTGGTAATATTGATAAATATAAGATAATAATGTATCAATGCATAGTCTTAGACCCGGTGAAAGTGTGAGAAATAAAAATGGTGAAGTTGACATAAAACTCTTATCCCCCAACCACAAGGACTAGTAGCATCTAGGACAATAACAGTTTTTTATGTCACCATATTAATACATTCAGTTCCAAGTCCCACCAATAAAATTTTGGGCCCATTTTAAAACTCACCTATGCATTGGGGGTAGTTAGATTTGGGAATCTTTGGTCCATGACATCGTCATCATGGATCCTTCTCTACTTTAGAATATTGGAAATCATTGGGGCATTGGGCATAAATTTTCCCTATACCTATACTAATGGGTGAATTCATATTCCATACAATACTCAATATATAGGAAACTTAAAACTCATCACCCAATGGAACCAAGGTAGGAGAAACATTGATGTGGAAATCCTGCACATATTCACCTTCGCCACGACTTCTAACACAACATCAACTACCAGGTTCCCACACCTCATATCACCCTATAAGATCATACAAAGGAGGGTGATTGAAACCTTGGTTCTCCGATAAAAATAGTAGGGGGTCATTACCACAAGGGATATGGATTTCCAAGACTTGGAGGCATTGACACCACATCAACATTGTTTCCCCCGAGGGTCGCTCTAGGGAAAACCACCCTCTATTCTGATGATGAGTTGCTCTGAGAGCCTCTACCTAGAGTGATATGATGACTCACTCCGCTAAGATGAGGAGGTAGGGAACGGTTGAGTCACACCGGCCAAGAATACCACCTAGGAGCCAACCAGGAAGGCTCCCACCAGGCCCCATCAGTGCCAGCATCAATCGGTCCGACAGGTCGATGAGTAGGTAGACTTTATCAACGCTCTACTGGCCCTAGTCCAAAGCACTTGATGATAATGTAGAGGGAAGGATTATAATATTTATTGATAAGTTTCATATTCTAAAACTCTAGTGGACCCTTCCATTTCTATTTTATCTCTCTATGTCTCTAAAATAGGTGAACATATATCCGTCTTTTCTTAATTGGGATCAAGACCCTAGCCGGATCACAGGCAGGTCTGGTTGACTCTTTCAATCATTGGCACCAATGATAGCCATTATGGGCCTTCTTGTGATAAGGATAATTAGTATAGAGTCCCTCCCCACATCAGCACCAACCAGAGTGGAGGTCCTCCCCATTCTTTCAACAACCCGCATTGAGGTATCTCAGTGTTGCTACCAACCGAACCATAGGTCCTCCCCGATCCAACACCAAACCTAGTGGAGGAACTCCCCACTTTGTTGATAACTAGTATAGAGGTCCTCAGCATGAAAATATCATACAAAGAGAAGTTCCTCCCCACTCGAATACTAACCCATGTTGAGGTCCTCCCCACTTCATCAATAATCAACATAGAGACCCTCCCTGTGCTCATACTAATTAGAGTGGAGGTCCACCCCACTCCATCACTAGTCAATACAGAGGTACTCCCTATGATACTACTAATAAAATTGGATGTCAACCCTTATCATTCACTAATGAACATGGAGGTACTCTATATGTTATCAACAAATAGAGTGTAGGTCCTCCCCGCTCCATCAACGGTCATTATAGAGGCCATCTCCATACCCCCACTTCTCAACATGGAGGTCCTACCCGTGTTGCTAAAAATCATCATAGAGGTCCTATTCGTGCTTTTTTTTTAACTAAAGAGGAGGTCCTCTCCATGTTAAAAACAACCATAATTGAGGTTATCATCATGTTTAAGAAAAAAACTACCTTAAAGAACCATCTTGGGGAAGAAAAAAGAATACTCACCATTGAAGGAGAAATCCAGGAAAGCGCCACTTCATCATTGACCTTATTGAACCCTCAGATTATATGGGGGAAGACAACTTGATGATAGAGCTTCCACCCCAACTTCTAGAGTTTGGGGTATGAGCCTAAAAGTCGAGATTCTCAATCCCGTAAACTGAGGCCCATAAAATTTATAGATCCCTTCGTAGATACTTGTAGGTGGATGATTTTCTGGCTCCCTTCTAGGGGATCTAAATGTATCCACCTTCATCACCTCCAACTTCTCTCCTCTCCACCTCCACCTGAGAAGTTGGAGATATGTTAGGGTCAGGGATGACGCTATAAAATAGAAATCACTCTATTGAGACACAGGTGGACACCACCACCCTCACACATGAGTAAACGGTGAACATCATATCCTAAAAGGATGTAATGATGTGGTTGTAACAACCCCTGAGAGACGTTCCAACATGAAAAGAAAATTTTAATCATAAAGTGACTCCTCTCCCAAAAAGGTAGTGGCATAGATGGTCTGCATTGGTGATTCCACCCATATCTTGGCGTACACCGATCGAATCTTGGGATGACCAAGAGCAAGAACCTTCCTCTGAGAAAGAGGGATTGTGGGATGTTTTGGATGCAAATTAGCTATCAGTAGTATTATGGATGCCTAAAACATAAAAATTTTAAATCTCAAAGACTCTTACCAAGGGACATGACATGTGTTTCTATTATATTATTTGGGAAATGTTTCACCACCTCCGCGATTTTCAGTTGGCCTACCCGAGAATCCAAGATCACCTTAATGACATCGACCATCAATGATGAAGGGTTGAAATTGAATCTATCTCAGTGGATTAGTTCCCTGAGTCATATTATTACCACCAAAACATTCAAAAAAATAGGTGTCAAGATCCTCACCATTATCTGATGAGTTATGGAAGAAGCGTTTCTGTACGTACAAATTAAAGGTTGAGGGTAGTACACTGCTCTCCATTTCATCCCTTTTGACAGTACGACCTATCCAATGATGATAAGAGTTCTCCTATGAATACCTCCATGGTTAATATGATTTCCAACAAGATGTGAGAGGATCATAGGAATAAGGGGACCGACATAGAGAATGATAGGGAAAATTTTCCTAAAGGGGTGACACAGTACCAGATATACCCTCTGAAAAGTGTCCTATCTCATAAAAAAATATAGGCACTTGGCCTTAAAGATCCCCTTGACAAGGAATTTCTACCTACCCATCATAATATCAACATATTAAAGGGTAATGTTGAGCCCTATGATCATTTTAGGTATCAACAAAAGCAGAGATGGAGCCCATGGTAGCCACATTTCTCCAGCAGGTTAATAAGTACAAAAGGTTCATCATGACCTCTGATGTTATTAATATTTCATGACTTATTATATACCCCCTTTACTAATTTTATACAAAATGTGCATAATTTGTGTGAAATATTAATGTTTTAATACTAAGTATAATTTTTGAGCATTTTTAGAAGTAGTCCAATTGAGTCAGTTTAATATTTTATTTATAACTCTCTCCCTAATGATCACAATTGTGTGGTTATTGTTTTTTAGGATTCTTAATTCAATATAAAAAATTTCATTAGAAGGGATAATGGTCCAATTCTTCCATTTTAAGTATCACATGGACCACACAAGATGACCCAAAGAATTTGTGAAGAAACTGGACCAGCCGAGATGATTGAGTTACTAGTCTAAATCCCGAAGCCCAAATTTTATGAAACTATAAAATATATTCTTTATTATCCAAACTAATCACAGATAAAAATTTCAGGGCCCAACTCTAAGAACAAGGGTCCCAAATGAAGATTTAAATTCTAGCCCACTATTCTGGCCGGGAATTAAAATCTGGACACTATTCATGACATATCTCATGATGTAATCATAAAATAGAGTTGTGATTTTTCTATATGAAAGAGGGGATATATAAGGCCGACTTTGTTGAATAAATCATTCGGATTTGAAGGAATATTCCTATTCAAAAACCCTTTCACATTTTGGACTTCAAAAAGATTGGATTGAAATGGACAGATTAAATTTGTTTAATCAACCGGCCATAACTTTGGCTCCATAGGTCCAAATGACTCCAAATTTTTAGAGAGTTCGGAAAAATTTATTATCTAAAATTTTGAAGAAGGAGATATCTTGAGATTCATCTGTTTGAATAGACAACTTGGTGATGCAATTGGAGGGACAGATTGGGAATGAAAACAATCCACTTCCTTGGGCTATAAATGCATCCCCCTCATCTCCTTCAAATGGGTTGACATTTCAGAAGAGAGGAGAACATATTAGCATGAAAAAATAATTTCAAAGGGATTGGGAGGACCTGACATACTAAATTTTTCACTTGAGATACCCTTCCTCCTCTCTGTGTTTCCTTTCACTTTTGTGTTGTTCTTCGTTTGTAATCTTGTAAGTTTGTGTTTTGTAATTCTGTTTTAATGAAAGTTTCTTCTTCAATATCTCTTATTCTCATCTAACTTCTATAGATTAATATTAATTTTCTTAAAATAGTTTAAATATAGTTGAATATCCTTCCCTTATTTTTCTTCCTCATTCAATCGAAAGTCTGTTTTTTTAATTATCATCATTGTTCGCGCGTGTGTGTGTGTTCGACGCACCACTCTTTTCTTATCCCTTTAGTTTTCTTCTCTTATTAAATTATAATAATAATAATAATTATAACCATATTATTAAACAAACAAATGGCTGAGTAAATCTATCATTGAGGTGAGTTATAATTTAGGTATGTTAAGTGATTGAGAGCTTTTTCTCGATGAATATTCTTTATATTAACATTATGTATGTTGGACTTAACATGTCAGGGATTAATGACTTGTTTTGTTTAACATGTGGTTTCCATGGATTATTGGAACCATAAATACACAACCATCAATAATATCTAATTTATATTATAACCTTAAGTTAATTCAAGTCTTGGATTAAAGCCTTAACACTTAGTAATTCTAATCAACAGCATCTTGTGACATGGGTGTTAATTTAATGCAATATAAATCAAAGCTCAAGGATATCAAAAGTTTAACTACCTAATGATAAACTCACCCCAATATTTATCAATTTTTTAAATAAAAAATCATCCATAAATTATTTCATAAGCTATGAAAACAAACCCCCCAATTAGAATACAATCAACTAAAAACAAACGACTATTACAAAGTATCATTACCGAGGATTCGACCTGAGTGCTGCTATACATATTACCAGAGAACCAGAACCTTGAACGGTCGATAGGCGACAATCGGACATGCATTTCAAATGGATCCGTTTATGGGGATGGTTCTTGAAGTATTCATTATTTTCTAGTTATTGTAAAAAAACAAAATAAAAAAAAAAATTTAAAAAAATTGAAAAACAACACAAAGAAAAACCCGTCTTCTAATAAAAATCATAAACTAAAAAAATACAAACAAAAAATCATCTTCCTCTTTCTTCCAAAATCTCTCGGAATGACTCGTAGCCTTCCAAACAATCCCTCAGATTTGTTTGACCCTGAAATTGAGTGAACACTTTGCCAACTTAGGAGGAAAATAAGAGATAATAAAATAATTCAAGAACCAGTCCTTGTCCAACCAATTGAATTAGATATAGTCAATCCTAGGGAACAAACACTTAAAGAACTTATTTCCCCTGATATGAATTACAACCTCTTGGTATTCAATATCCAAACATAGAGGATGAATTTGAACTCAAATCGGGTTTGATTCATCTTCTCCCACATTTCCACGGGCTAGCCACTGAGGATCCACATCTCCACCTTAAAGAGTTTCAAGTAGTGTGCTCTACCATGAAGCCTCAAGGGGTTTCTAAGGAACAAATAAAAATCCGAGCATTCCCTTTCTCCCTAGATGACACTGCCAAGTCATGGATTTACTACCTCCTTCCTGGTTCCGTAACTACATGGAATGACATGAAGCGACTCTTCTTAGAAAAATTCTTTCATGCTTCTCGTACTGCTTCTATCCAAAAGGAAATAAGTGGTATCTGCCAGTTCCCAAGTGAATCACTCCATGAGTACTGGGAGAGGTTCAAAAAGCTTGTTGAAACCTGTCCACATCACCAAATTCCTGATCAACTCTTGATCCAATACTTCTATGAGGGGTTATTGGATATGGAGAGAACTCTCATTGATGCCGCAAGTGGCGGTGCTCTTGTTGATAAAAATCCTACAGCAGCAAGAGATCTCATAAGTAACATGGCTGCAAACACACAAAAATTCCATACTCGAGCACATGATCGAGTCAAACAAGCCCAAGATAATCAATAAATTGAGCCGAACAAGATGACTGAGTGGATGAGTGAACTTACAGGTCTTGTGCGACAACTAACTATGGCTACCAAATCCCCACCTCATCTTCTCCGCAACCAGTGTTTCCTGGACCTGTCAAAAACTATGGAATCTGAAACTCTTCATCTCATCCAATAGGAACATGTCCACAACTTCAAGAGGATAAATCTGATTCATCTGGACCAATAGAGATCAATGCAACATATACTCAGCAGAACACCAACCCTCAAATATCAGGTTAGTTTGTTAGAAACTTCAACCAACCTCACTCTGAGCCCTTCTCTTCTTCCTATAACCAAGGCCTTAGCTATGGTAATCCCATATCTCATCCCCCTCAATTCCCTCCTCAAAACCCAAACCAGTTTCAATATGTTCAAGGTGTTGGTTACTTCCAACAACCTTATCGTTTTATTCCTCAACCTCAAAGGAACAATCCTCCTTCTGGATTCCATTATCCTAGTGAGACTTCCCAATTCCAAAACCAATAAAATCGCTTTTCCAAGAACCGAAATCAAGGTAATCCCAATCAGAGACAAGCCTCTTCTTCCCAGAAACCATGGGAAAGTGCAGTGGAAGATCTTACCTCCTTCACCCATTCCATCCTTAAGAACATTGAAACCAAAATTGGTCAACTTGCATCCCACCTTAGTCAGTAGCAGCCATCCAATTCTTCCCAAATCCCTGCTCAACCCTTACCCAACCCCAAGGGTAATGTAAGTGAAATTTCACTTAGATCAGGAAAGCAAATTGTTATACCTCAAGATAATTCATATAAACAACCTTTAAATGTTGACCTAGAAAATTAAAAGGAAAAAAAACTTGAAAAGGGACACTGAATCCATTCCCTCACCTCCTTCTATTCCACATAGGAACCCAATTCCTTTTCCTCAAGCCGTTTCTAATCCAAAAAATTCCTTTGAACCTAATCCTGAAATGCTCTACATGTTTAGACGTGTTGAAGTAAACATTCCCCTCTTAGATGCCATAAAACAAATTCCTAAGTATTCCAAGTTTCTCAAAGAGTTTTCTACCCACAAGAAGAAACTTAGGACCTATGAAAATGTTTCTACCCAGTAGTATATTCCCATAAAGTGAAAAGATCCAGGGACCTTTACGGTTCCATGCCAAATTGGAAGTTCCAACTTTGATGATGCACTCATAGACCTAGGAGCCTCAATTAATGTCATGCCCAAATCCATATTCTCCAACCTTGGTCTAGGTCCCTTACACCTAATGGGTGTTGTCATTCAGTTAGCCAATCGAAGCACTGCTAGTCCTGAGGGTATAATTGAGGATGTCCTTGTCCGAGTCAATGATCTTATCTTCCCTACTGATTTCTATGTCCTTTACATGGAAGGTGAGATGAACTCTTCTCGATCTCCCCTAATTTTAGGAAGACCATTCCTCATGACTGCAGGAACCAAGATTGATGTCCATTCAAGCATCTTATCCATGGAATTCAGCGACCAACTGGTCAAGTTAAAAGTTTCCAAGCCATGAGATACCCATCTGAGGATCACTCTGCATTCTCAATCCATGCTTCTGAGGACACTTCTAAGAGTCAATAGAACCCCAATCCACCATGTTATTTATGTTATAATGACAAAGGATATTGTGAAATATGCACCATGATTAACCACGTCCTAAATGGTGAAGTTGATGTGGAACTCTCATTCATAGACTCCATCAATCTAGAGGAACTTTAAAACTCTTTTGGAATCCAACATCAATTCTGATCTCTACTGCTCCAACTTGGACAAAATTATGAAAAATGAATATGACGCAACTGAAGTCCCTTCCTTCATTCCTGAGTTGTTTAACCCAAAAATGAAAGATGAGACTGATTTAAAACCTCTTCTTGGACACCTGAAATATACATTCCTTTTCTGTGATCACTCATATCCTGTCATTATCTCTGCTTCACTTACTAAAACCAAAGAGTAAAAACTTGTTTAGGTGTTATAGAAAAACAAAAAGTCCATAGGTTGTACCCTAGATGACATGCCAGGAATCAACCCTTCCCTTTGCATGCATCACATCCATCCTGAGGAGTCATCCAAACCAATTAGACAACCACAAAGAAGACTCAATCCACTCATACTTAAGGTAGTTAGGGAAGATATCGCCAATATTCTTCAAGATGATATTATCTACCCAATTTCTAATAGTGAATGGGTTAGTCCAATTAAAGTTGTACCTAAGAAGGGTGGGATAACTGTTGTCACAAATGAACATAAAGAGGTAGTCAGAACTCGAGTGAAGAACAAATGGCGTGTGTGCATCGACTATAGGAAATTTAATGTTGAAACAAGAAAAGATCACTACCCTCTTCCATTCCTTGATCAAATGCTGGAACGATTAGACAGAAATTCACACTATTGCTTTCTTGATGGATACACCGGCTACTTCCAAATCCTAATATCACCTCAAGACCAATAAAAGAACACTTTTACATGACCCTTTGGAACATATGCATATAGAAGAATGCCTTTTGGCCTTTTTCAATTCTCCTGCAACATTACAGAGTTGTATGATGAGTATCTTTTCCGAATTCATTGAACACTTCATGGAAGTCTTCATGGATGACTTCACCATTTATGGTGATTCATTTTAATCTTGTTTGAATTCACTCTCTCTAGTCCTCCAAAAGTGTGTCAAGTTCAACCTTGTGTTAAATTTTGAAAAATTCCACTTTATGGTTGCAAATGGGATTGTTCTAGGAAACATAGTTTCAAAAAATGGTATTGAAGTCGATCCTTCCAAAATTGAAGTGATCCAATCACTACCTCAACCCAATTCTATTCGAGACATCCGTTCATTTCTCGGTCATGCCGGTTCCTATTGGATATTCATTCATAACTTCAGTAGGATTTCCCTCACACTCACTCGGTTGCTCCAAAATGATGTCACTTTCCATTTCGATGAGGTTTTCAAGAGAGCCTTTGTAGAACTCCAAACTGCTCTAACATCTTCCCTAATAATCCAACCCTTTGAGTTGATGTGTGATGATTCTGATAGAGCCATTGGGGATGTTCTTGGTCAAAGAAGAGAAAAGATTCCTCATGTCATCTATTATGCCTCAAAAACATTAGATGAAACTCAATCTCACTAAACTGTCACTTAAAAAGAACTTTTAGAAGTGGTTTTTTCCTTAGATAAATTCCGGCCCTATCTCTTTGGTGCCAAAATCATCATCTTCATGGACCATTATTCTATAAATTTCTTACTCAAGAAAAGTGATTCCAAACCGAGGCTAATAAGATGGATCCTAATGCTCCAAGAGTTTGACCTTGCAATCAAAGATAGATAGGAAAAGAACACCACGTGGCTGATAACTTGAGTAGAATTTATAATTCTTCTCATTCTGAAATCATCGATCCTGAATTCCCCACTGATCACATTTCATCTCTCACTCCAAAAATACCATGGTATGCCCCAATTGTAAATTACTTGGTTTCTGGTGTTTTTCCTGAAATGTTTTCAAAAGAACAAAAAATGAAGTTGAAAAGTGATTCAAAATACTATTTTTGGGAAGAAAATAAACATTGAAAAACTGGGGATGACATGGTAATAAGGAGATGTGTCGATGAAAATGAACATTCATACATATTAGAGTTCTTTCACTCAATGCATGGTGGTGGCCACTTTGGACCACAAAGGACCTCCCAAAAGGGCCTAGACTCTGGATTCTTCTAGCCTTCACTCTTCAAGGACTCACATGAGTTCCGTCAATAATGTCCCACTTTCCAAAAGTTTGGCACAATCTCCAAGAGAAATGAAATGCCCCAAAAGCCTTTAATTTTCTATGAGATCTTCAATGTTTTGGGTATCGATTTCATGGGACCATTTTTCCCTTCCAATGGATTCTCATACATCCTTCTTGCGGTTGATTATGTTTCTAGGTAGTTCGAGGCCAAACCCACTAGAAAGGATGATTCAGATACTGTTAGTGAGTTCCTAAAGACACACATCTTCCACCAATTTGGCACACCACGTGCCTTGATAAGTGACTTAGGAACCCATTTCTGTAATATAACCATGGAATCTATTTTGAAAAAGAATGGGGTTGTACATAAAACTTCAACTTCATATCATCCCCAAAACAATGGCATGGATGAAATTTCTAATAGAGAAGTAAAAAGAGTGCTTGAGTGAATTGTAAAACCCACCAGAAATGATTGGCCTGAAAGACTTGTTGAAGTACTTTGGGATTATCGAACTGCCTATGAAACACCCATTGAGATGTATCATTTTAGGCTAGTTTTTGGTAAAGCATGTCATCTACCAGTTGAAATCCAACATAATTCTTTTTGGTCTGTGAAAACTTGTAATTTTTACTGTGAAAAATCTGGTGAAGAAAGATTGTTGCAATTGGTGGAACTGGAGGAACTTCGACTTGAATCCTATGAGAATTCCAATCTGTATAAAGAAAAGGCTAAGGTACTCCATGACATACACATCCTGAGAAAGGTATTCCATGAAGGTGAAAAGGTAATTCTTTTTAATTCTCAATTTCAGCTTCACCTAGGTAATCTTAATTCTTGTTGGGAAGGTTCTTTTGTTATTACTAATGTTTACCCATTTGGTGCAGTACAAGTCCAAGAACCCTCTTCCAAAATGACATTCACAGTTAATGGACATCGGTTAAAGCATCACCATGAGAGGATGCACAATCCTGGATCAAAATCAACTTCCACTAGATCCCCAAATTCTCCAGTTGACCTACCACTAGATGGAGATGGAAACCTACCAAATCCAAACCAGGGGGAACCTACTTCCCTTTAACTCTCTCCATCTCTTCCTCTCTCTACCTCTTTCTTATTCTTCCTATCTCTTTCATTTTTTTACCACTTTCTTTATCAAAACCTTTATTTTTCATTTTATCTTTTTTGTGGGTGTATCTTTATTAAAAACTAAAAAACCTAAACAAAAACAAAACAGAAAAAAGCATCATAACAAAAAAAATATATACAAAAAAATAAAGAGTCATGATTACTCACCTTCCAATTTTAAAATTTTTTCCAACCATTTTGGGGAGTTAACAGACATGTTTTCACCTCAATTTTTTTTATTTTCATCATGAATTTAGATAAAGAATTTTGTTCCAAAATTAACAAATTTTGAATGCTTAATTTTTGATTTGGAAAATGCTTTTCCCAAACCACGAGGAACAACATTTTATTTCATGCCAAGGCCACCTATGACCATCTTTTCAAAATGTGTGTTTTCACCCCCATTTGTGAGTCTTGTGTTTGTGGACCTTCGAGCTGAATTTCTTACTTTTGTGTGCATTAATATGATAGAGGCATTTTTTAACCACATGAGAATCACAATAGATAAATAGCCTCCCATTTACCTTAAATTAATCCTCCTTTTGATATCCCCTTTGAGCCTATGAAAACCTTTTCTTTGATAGGCACATTACAAGCCCAATACCTTTTCCCACCCAATATCAACATAGATTTTCATTGCATATTTTTTTTGAAATTTAAGTGAGGGGGGGGATGTATTTCATTATGGGTACCCTTTGTTGATTTCACTGTGTTATTATATGCTTGAGAGAAAGCATATATTTCAGTGTGGGGGAGAGGTTGTAATTTATTGTGTTTTGGGGAATGTATTTTACTTTCATTTATGTAATTTTGTAAATTTTATTGACAAGTGTTCAAAATAAAATATAAAAAAAATCAAAAAATAAAAGAACAAAAAAAATAGGGTTGTTTCTTTGGTAGGTCAAAAATAACTCTTCCTCAACCTTTGATCTTGTTATAAATATTACAATTAGTTTTGTGAGAAGATCAATCATGGGTTGGGATATGAGTGTGAGATCTTTTCCAAGTTCAACTTTCGAAAAAAGAGAAAAAAAGAAAAAAAGAACACTTGAATTATATTTTTATGTCATTGGGAGAAGTTTTGTGGTTTGTAAATATTTCATCTTCTCATCCCCTTAAAATTCTCATCCTCTATTGTGTATTTCTTCACACAATCATTCCCTTGTAAAATATGTGTTTTCATTTCCTTCCATGTTTTATTTCAAAACAAATGTGCATTATTTTTTCTATGTTGGTGTTTTACCCCTCTTCTTCTCTCTCTTGGAAATTATATTCCTACCGTCCCATAGCCATATAAAAACCCCTAAAAAATACCTCTTGATTCTTGTTCACTTTTGATAGGGATTGGAAGCTGAGAGCTCTTTCAAACTCTAAGATTTTCACTTTTGGTTGGTGAAAGAGTGAACCTCCACAAATGAACTTTGTCAACTTGAGAGGTGTGAGTTTTGAGTGTCCAAATTTTCCATTTCTAAATCTGAGCATGAAAAAATGAATTAGTTTTGGAACATTGTTTTTGTAACAACTTTTGGTGGAATTCAAAATGGATGAGTGAAATAGTCTAAACCTCCCTGGATTGGAGAAAACAAAATTTTAATATCTGTTGGTGAGTGAAAATGATTTTGTTATGTTTTTATATTTTTTGCACATGAGGAAATGAACAAGACTAAGTGTGGGGGATTTTATGTTATTAATATTTTCAAGAATTATTATATACCTAATTTACTTATTTTATAAGAAATGTGCATAATTTGTGTTAAATATTAATATTTTAATATTAAGTATAATTTTTGAGCATTTTTAGAAGTAGTCCAATTGAGTCAGTTTACTATTTTATTTATAACTCTGTCCCTAATCATCCAAATTTTGTGGTTTTTGTTTTTTAGGATTCCTAATTCAATATAAAACATTTCATTAGAAGGGATCATGGGCCGATTCTGCCTTTTGAAGGATCACATAGACCACACAAGATGACCCAAAGAATTTGTGATGAAACTGGACCAACCTTGATGATTGAGTTACTGGTCTAAATCCCAAAGCTCAAATTTTATGAAACTCTACCATATTTTCGTGATTATACAAAATAATCATGGATAAAAATATTATGGTCCAACTCCAAGAATAATGGTCCCAAATTAATCTTTTAAATATAGCCCACCATTCTTTTCCGGGAATTAAAATCTGAACACTATTCATGACATATCTCATGATGTAATCATCAAATATAGCTGAGAGTTTTCAGTGTGAAAAAGGATATATAGGTGGCTGACTTTGTTGAAGAAATAATTTGGCTTTGAAAGAATCTTCCTATTAAAAAACTCTTTCACATTTTGGACTTAAAAAAGATTGGATTGAAATGGAAAGATTAAATTTGTTTAATCAACCGACCATAAATTTGGATCCATAGGTACAAATGACTCCAAATATTTAGATAGGTCGTCCAACTTTATTTTCAAAAACTTTGAAGAAGGAGATATCTCGATATTTGGCTATCTGAATATCCAACTTGGCGATGCAATTGGAGGGACAAATTGGGAATGAAAACAGTCCACTTCCTTGGGCTATAAATGCATCCCCTCCTCTCCTTCAAAGGGGTTGGAATTTCAGAAGAGACAAGAACATATTGGTAGGAACAAAGCCTTTACAAGGGCTTGGGATAAACTTCCATACTCAAGTTTTCACTTGAGATACCCTTACTCCTCTCTTTGTTTCCTTTCACTTTTGTGTTGTTCTTCGTTTGTAATCTTGTAAGTTTTTGTTTTGTAATTATGTTTTAATGCAAGTTTCTTCTTCAATATTTCTTATTCTAATCCAAATTCTGTAGCTTAATATTAATATTCTTAAAATATTTTAAATACAGTGGAATCCTCTTCCCTTATTTTGCTTCCTCATTCAATCGAAAGTCCGTTTTTTTAATTATCATCATTGTTCACGTGTGTGTGTGTTCGACACACCAATCTTTTCTTATCCCTTTATTTTTATTCTCTTCTTAAATTATAATCATAATAATTATAACGAGATTATTAAACACCCAAATGGATGAATAAATATCTCATTGGGGTGAGTTATAATTTAGGTATGTTAAGTGATTGAGAGCTTTTGCTCGATGAATATTCTTTGAATTAACATTGTGTATGTTGGAATTAACATGTCATGGATTAATGACTTGTTTTGTTTAACATGTGGTTTCCATGTATTATTGGAACCATAAATACACCACCATCAATAAGCTCTAATTGAGATTAGAACCTTTAGTTAAGTTAAGGCTTGGATTAAATCCTTAACACTTATGAATTCTAATCAACGTCATCTTGTGACATGGGTGTTAATTTAATGCAATATAAAGAAAAGCTCAAGGATATCACAAGATTAACTACCTAATGATGAAATCACCCCAATATTTATCAATTTTTTAAATCAAACATCATCCATAAATTATTTCATAATCTCTGCAAACAAACCCCCCAATCAGAATACAATCAACTAAAAACAAAAGACTATTACAAAGTATCATTGCCGAGGATTCAACCTGAGTGATGCTATACACATTAGAAGAGTACCAGAACCTTGACTGGTCGATAGGAGACAATCAGCCATGCATTTCAACCTCATTACTGAGTGGCTCCTAGATTATAGAAATGAACTATGGGACCCCATATCTCCCCCAATGAGGCACTAAATTCTACTTGACCAAGAACATCCACTTGATCTTAGAAGCCCTATGTACCCAATTATATCAGAATATATGGGATATGGAAACTTACCATGGTATGAGTCATCAAACCCATCAGAGCAGCATAATTATAGTTCTCAAGATCTAGGCTGTTCTGATCTATGAGATGATTAGAACATCCCCTAATTTGATGATCCTATAAATACATTAGTGTCTAGAGACCCTCACCAAGATGAATTGATATAAACTTTCACCACTCAACTTAAGGCTCTATAAACACAGTAGGTGGTGATATCACCAGATGAAAATCCATATCCTCCATGGGTGGACAACATTCGAGAACCTCCAATGTTTGTAAATACCCACTCTTCACCATTAAATGGGATGAGTGATCCATTTTAGATCCTATTAAAATTTATTTCAAGGTTCATACCAATGTTGGGGACCCCCCAAAAAATAGGAGGCCTCCAAGATTCAGTTTTTTTTCAGACACTATAATGACATGCGTTTTTCTGGTACAACCAAGTGCCAATAGGATCCATTGCTGGTTGGGAGGGCCTTATTAGAAAATTATTATACTAGTTAAACTCCACCACACACAAGTCATGTATTTCCAACCTCTTTAAGTGTAAAAAATTCTGGATGAAAATTTCAAAAACTTTGTTTCCTATTGGAAGGGCCTCACATATTCACTCGGCATGACACTTTCCCAAGAGCAGCTAATAAATATGTGCATAGGGAAAGTCAAGGGTGATTTGGTACCTAACCTCATTACCCAAAACATTCTATGAAGGTTCTAAGAGTTTTTTGATAAGGACCAATGTCTATAAGAAGTCATTCAAAAGACTAGACAGTTACGCCTGTCTCCCCTTCTAGCTATAGTGAAAAGACCTACCAAAATAGAGACTATCGCTGCTATGCATGAAAAAGATCATGATTCAGTACATTTGTTGGATACTTTACTAGAATATCTCCACCAAGTGTAGCCCTATCAAGAACAACCTTACTCAGAATATACCCACCAAAAATTGTGTCTCTAAATGCAACCACCTAGATGAGAAAACGTAGCTCTATCCCCCGTTAAGGTCAGAATCCCAAAAAGAGTTTTCTATACAGAAAGAACAAAATTATTCCTTTAGGGATTCACAGGTCCACGAATACTTCATGTGTTCTATGGATAAGGGAATTATGAAGTTTACATAGTGCAATAAACCCACTAGTCTAGACTCACTATCCTCCCTAATCATTTCTCATACCATTGGATCCTTGGAAACACCATAAAAGAATGATATATGTCCAAATATTAGCTCTCAGACCAGGTGAATCATGGATTGGTCAAGATGGGTGGAATTTCGATGTAGGTGGCACATATCTCCACTGACCTCGATAGTAAAAATGAAGGATCTGGTGAATGACATCATACTTATAGTAATGGGATACATAAATATGATGATTGGTTGGCTCGCAAGGTCGTATCTCACGCCCATGGTGTCATTTGTTCTCACTTAGAAAAACTAGAACCTATTGTGGTTACTGTTCCACCCTTAGTCACTACCTCTACATCCATATTTTAGACCTCAAAGTGTCATAAGAACAATAGATAACAATGCAAGGGAAACTGGATTTCCTCACCGGTGCCGAATCCATATCACACCCTCAGTGATTTCATGACCCCGATTTGGGAAGTGTGCCTAGTGTCTTCCCAGCACTGGATGACCTCACTAATGATGAGAAGGAGTATGCCTCTGTGAAAACCATTGAGTTGTTAGACCACTTCATTATTCCTGTTAGCAAATAATTCCATTCAAACCCTCTGGGTGCCTATAGATGATGCCATCGAAGGAAAGTATGAGGATATGAGAGCCACTATAATGCTTAGTCCAGTGTCTCAAACTGATTCATGAATTCTACTAAAACTAAGTACCATGTTTTATGAAGAGCTCAACCAAAAATATCCTCCCAGTCTGCTCCATCAAGTATGCATCCGAAGTCGATTGTGTTAGTTGACCAAGAAGCTAAGATGTGATGGTGCCTTGATGAGACACATCCAACCAGATATAGACTTCAAACAACAAATAGTTTTTAAGGTTAGGTAAACTTGTCACTCTTAGAATATTTCTAGCACCATATAGAACCTAGTGGTTCGTCCAACATCATCTATTCAACCCCCTACCAAAGAGATATCCTCAATTGAAAAAATATACCCTTGGTATAGAAGTATGACATGTTGAATCACCTCATTGACATACCCTCAAGGATTTTGATCCTCAAGGATATCCACTTGTTTAAATAAATGTATGAGGACCTTGAAGAAGCTTTTAGAACACCCTCTATTTTAAAGTAAAGGTAACATCCATAGAGGCCCACTATGAAGCGGAGGCTGACCAAGGGGAATCCAATCCATCATCTCATTCTATAGGGAATACAAGGTCATACTAATGTAGGATAAAAAAATCTTGTTTTATATTATAATCCAGTTTAATGGAATGGAGATCTGTTTCTACCTAGTGGATACAGATTCTGATATGAACCAAATCCTGACCCAGATGCTCCATAAGATGGGAGTGACCGAAGTAGATCTAACTCCGTCCAACCTAGAAAATTATGGTTATGAAAAGAGTGAGTAGAAACGACATGGAAAGGTTCGACTGAAGACCAATCTTGGAGGCTTGATATTGAACATTGAATTCATGTTAGTCTCGAATGATACCACATATAATGCCCTGCTGGGTAGGCCCTTCCATCATTTTCCTAAAGCAATTACCTCTTTATATCCCCAGTGCCTTAAGTAATCCCTCAATGAATGAGTGGGGGTACTCCAGGGTGATGCATTCCCCTTTGAATCCTATGAATTCAAATATTTGGATACTGGTTTATAGCAACCCTTCTCTTTATTACATATTAAAATGTGATTTATTACATAAAATTTCACTTAAGACAACTCTGAGGATTGATAGGTCAAGTGTATTTAGAAATTAGTAACATTACATGAAAAATTAAGATATAAAATAAAACATATTTATTGAAAACTTCTTTTACATGACCACAACATTTTTTCATACTTAGCATTGAATGAGATAACCTGAGGACAAACATAAGAAAAGGGTGAGCTATAAAGCCCAGTAAGAGAGTAAACAAGGCATAACATGAATACTAAATTACATGTTAGTAAATATGAATATCAATGGATCACAGGAGAAACATGAACATAAAGTCGTGATATAACATGATTTTCATAACATGGAAATGTGGAAACAACATACAACATGATATTATCATGAGCTAAGGCTCATTACACATGGATTAGCATGAGTAAACTATCATTGCACATGAATTAGCAAGATTAAACCCTAATTTCACATGAATTAACATGAAAAACCCTCATTTCACATGGGGTATCATGTTACTAAACATTACCCAATGCATTGGAGTGCTATTAGGGTGCACCCTTTATAAACATATTATTTCATATATGGGTGTGCCACGTGGATCATATAACATGGAATCATTAAAAACAATAATTTATTCCAAGATAAAGGAATGTGGAATACATAAATGAAATTATATAACAAATAATTATATGTTCATAAAGGTGAACACCCTTGATAGATAAATGGGCATGGTATTCATTACATGATTATTTTGGTATTGAAAATTATGGTGCAATTTCGGCAGCCTAACAACATGACATAAAATTTCATAAAAGAGGTTGATGAGAGATAAAGGGGAATATCATCATATGTACAAGAAATATAAATCAAGGGGTTCATATAGATACATGTCCCAACACATGTAATTTTGGAAATAGAAGGAGTAACATAATATACGAAATTTCAGCATGATAATAGGTGTACATGGGAGAAATTAATGGGAGATAAAGAGGTATCTCATCATTAAAAAATAACAAGTAAAGTATGTGGGAGTTGTGAAATCATACCCCAAAATTTTTAATTGAAAATAAAAGGGTATAACAACATAAGGAAACTTGGAAAAAAATGAGAAAAGAATGCATCCATTACTTGAGGGTGTGACTTCAAGAGATTGAGGAGGGGCTTCTTGAGAGATTGAGAAGCCTTGGGAGGATTCTATAGCGAGGAGGGAAGAGTATGGACGTGATCCAAGGATTTCTAGTAAAGATAAGTGAGAGCTTGGGTGGGTTTATATAGGAAATGAGAGGGGAATTCTTTAATATTTCACAAACTTAGGTTTCAGAATCTATATAATTAAATATTCAAAACCACAAACCTTTCCATGGGTTTTCCAATGGTTTTTTTCCAAAGGGAAGTGGAAAAAATTATTTTATAAATAAAAAGGCCAAAATTATTAAAATATTAGTCTTTCTTATGTGAAGGTTAGTCACACTCTCAAGGAAATCATTTTAAAATGTTAAAATATTTTATGAGTCTTTGAGGGTCTACTAAGGCATTATAAAATTATTAAAAGAAATATAAAATCACATTATTTTAAAGGGAACACATATATTGGCCAAATATCCCTTTTTATTATTTTATTATATCATTATTGGGTCATTATGATATCATAAAACACATTATATATTTATATGATATTTAATTTTTACCCAAAAATTTGATTGTCTCAGAAAATTATGAAAAATTCACCATTGGATAATTTTGAAATCAAAATTCCAAAAATAATATTCATTTTATCTAAATATGTGAATTTTTTACTTTTAAAATAAAAGTAGTCATTTATTGAAAATTGATGGGTTTTGGAAAAAAAATTTCCAAATATTAATAAATGTTACATTTGACTTCATAAAAATTATATGATCATTTATATTTAATAAAAATTATATAATAATAATATTTTATTAAAATATTATTTATTCCAAAAATTCATAATTCATCAAAATAAATTATTTAATTAAAAATAAAATTTCAGTTTTATCGTATGGAAATATAATTATTATCAAACTAAATACATAATAATTTATAGATTAAAAACAATAAGAAATAAATATAATCATCACTTGTAATTAAAAGGAGCATTCTTATAACAATATTAATAAAGTATCAGTTTAATATAATAATTTATATATTTCTAAAAAGTACCATTTTACCTGAAAAAATCAATTTATATAATTCATTATATTTTTAAGAAAAAATATTATCATAAAGGAATTTATGGTACAATAATTTCATTTATAAAAAGGGATTACACAATAAGTAACTAATGCCTTATTACATAACCCCTTATAACACCCACATAATACCTAAGGGTAAGGTGTGCAATGGTGATAGACTCTTGGGGTGGCTCATATAACATTTCCTGTGTGGTAATCTCTATTAACTTGAAATTATATCATAGGCGATTCCGTTCAAGATTAACATGTTGAAGCTTAGCTTGATATTGGTCAAGAGGAAAGCCCAGTGATGCTACCTCCTTTCTGAGCTCTGAAAAATGATCTTCTTATGGCCTGAGTCTAATAGATGAGGCCATCCTCTATTTTTTCTATGTCGATATGATTCTTTTTAAAAAACCTTAAATTTATATTAGTCATGTGATCATTGTTCAATGAATATATTATCAACGATAATGATACTTAACGGTCATTTAAACCCAATAAAAAAAAAGAGTGTATGTGTTTTCTATATCCATAAGACATTAAAAGAAGGTGAATTTTATTCATAAAAGATCAGGTCATTACAACATTCCCCCCATAAGAAATTTCACCCTTGAAATTTCCTTTTACCATACTAAAACAGATGAGGGTAACTCTGCCTCATCACTTTCTCTGGTTCCCATGTTGATTCTTAAAACTTGTGGTTTCTCCACAACAGTTTGACGAGTGGCATTGTCTTATTTCATAGAAATTTTCCCCTATGATCTAAGATATTAACCAGCTTCTCTTCATAGGATAGGTCATTCTACAATGGTACCACATATGTATTGAGTATATGCGATGGGTCAGGTATGTACTTTCTCAAGAGTGATACAAGGAATACATCATTTATTTGAGATATTTTTTGTGGGAGTTCTCTTCGATAGAACACTGCTCCAATGCGATCAAGGATCTAAAAAGGGCCGATGTAACTTGAAATAAGATATCCCTTCTTCTAAAAACTCATAACTATATTCCATGGTGATATGCAGAGGAATACCATGTCTCCAACATCAAACTCTAGGTCTCGTCGATGATTATTAGCATAGCTCTTTTGTCGACTCTGAGTATCATTAATGTGCTACTGGACGGTCTTAAACTTCTACACCATTTCTTCAACCAAACTGGAGCTAGAAGTTTTCACTCCCCAAATTCATCCCAACATTCCAGTGTTTTTCACCTCTTCCCATAATGGTCTTCATAAGGAGCCATTTGGACACTTGACTGGAAACTGTTATTTTAAGAGAACTCAACCAGAGGAAGATGTTGATCTGATAGTCCTTTTAATTCCATTGAGCATAATCTTAACATGTCCTCAAGTTTTTGGATAGTCTGCTCAGATTGGCCATCAGTTTGAGGATGATAAACTGTACTAAAGTTCAGCTCAATATTCAAAGCAAATTGGAGACTCTTCCAAAACTTAGAGGCGAATCTTGGATCTCGATTGAATAAAATCAATAGTGGTACTCCATGAAGCCTTACCACTTCTCTGATATATATCCATGCCTATTTATCCAGTGAGAAATCCTCTCAAATTGCAATGAAGAGTGTAATATTTGTTAGACGATCCACAACAACCCAAATAACATTTTTTTCCTTTGGATGTCTTTGGAAGTCTGATGACAAAGTCCATGGTGATGTTCTACCATTTCTATGTTGGTATGGGTAATGGTTGCATCATAACCTTAAACTTCTACCTCTCATCCTTCACTTACTAACATACGAGGCACTTTGATTTATACTCAGTGATCTCCTTCTTCATGTTATCCCACCAATAATGCTCTCAGTGATCTCAATACATCATTGTGTTTCCTAGGTGAATGGAGAAATTAGAACTATGTGCATAATCCAAAAGTTAATTATTTAACTCTGGATTTTATGGAACACATAGTCTTGAACCAAATCTCACAATTCCTTCATAATTAACATTGAACTCCAAGTATTTATCTTTTTTGATAGTTTCCACTTTCTTCTGAATTCCCACATCATCCTTTTGAGCATCCTTCAACCTTTCAAAAAGAGAAGATTGAGAAATCATTTGTGAAAGGATTGATGGTGTTCCATTCTTTATGATTCCCATGTATATCTTCATAAAATATAATAATATTGGATCCTTTTCAATTCTCATCAATGATAGAGTTTCCTGATCCTTTCTACTTAGAGCGGCTGCCACTTTATTCAATTTCCTAGGATGGTAGTGAATTGAGCAGTCATAGTCTTTGATCTTCTATAACCGTCTTCATTGGTGTATGTCCAAATCTTTCTATGTGAATATATACTTAAGGCTATTGTGATCTGTATTTATTTCACACTTCTCATCAAAGAGGTCATGTCTCCAATTTTTTAAAGCGAAGACTACTACAACCATCTCTAGATCATCTGTTGGATAGTTTTTCTCATGAGATTTCAATTTATTTGAAGCATAGGCATTGAATTTGTCATTTTTCATTAACACACGACCCATGCTCTTCTTCGAAGCATCACTGAACACCATAAAAAGTTCTCCACTTGTGGGTAGTGTGAGCACGAGCGCAGTGATAAGCCTATTTTTCAACTCATTTAAGATCTCTTTACATTCATAACTCTAAGAAAACTCAACTCCCTTCTGAGTTAGCTTGGTAAGAGGGTTTAAATTTTTTGAGAAATTTATCACAAATCGGTTATAATATATAGCTAGCCCAAAGAATCTTTGGATATCTATCAAAAATATTTTCCTCATCCATACCTCAATTGAATTTGTCTTGGAGGGATCCACAAATATCCCATTTCTTGTGATGATATGCCCCAAGAATGTGACTTCCTTCAACCATAACTCACTCTTTCTATACTTTACATAGAGCTTCTCCTTTCACAAGGTCTATAGTACAGTTCTTAGATGCTCCTCATGGTCCTCCTTGGATTTAGAGTATATTAGAATATCGTCTATAAAGACTACCAAAAATTTGTCAAGGTAATATTTAAAGACTATATTCATCAAGTCTATGAATATTTATAGAGCATCAGTGAGTCCGAAAGGAATTACTATGAAATCATAGTGCTCGTACCCTGTACGAAAAGTAGTCTTGGGGATATCCTCTTTTTTCACCCTTACTTGGTAATATCCCGACCACAGATCCACCTTGGAGAGTGCTCCACGTAGCTGATAAAACAAGTCATCAATCTGGGGCAGAGGATACTTGTTCTTTATCATGATTTTTTGATCTCACGATAATCAATGAAAATGTGCATTGACCTATCCTTCTTCTTAATGAAGAGGAATAGTTCACCCCATGGTGAAGCACTTGGGCGTATAAACCCTTTCTCCAGATTCTTATATAGTTCTTTATTTAGCTATTCATGCTCCAAAACAACCATTTTATATGGAGTCTTGGATATTAGAAATGCCCTAGGTATATGATCAATCAAGAATTCAACCTCTCTTCTAGGAGAAAGACCAGGAAATTCCTCAGGAAACACATCCGTGAATTCCCTCACAATAGGCATGTCTTTGAGGATGGTTCTTTCCTTAGACTCAAGCATTTGAGAAATATATGCATGATCATTGGGTAGTAATATCCATGATTTAGATGATGATGCTAAATAAGACTCATCCTCCTACTTGAACTTTTACAGAATCAGGGGTCGATTTTCCATATGGAGAGTGATTTCCCTATCACGGTAATTTATGTTGTATCTATATAGGGAAACACCAATCCATGCCAAGAATAGCATCAAATTCTGCTAGAGGGAGTATGATGAGGTTTTTCAGGAAGTCCAATCAAAAAATTGTGATAGGGGAGGAATTATATTCATAGGATACAATAATTTTCCCATTTTACATTCTCACCAACATCTCTACTTCCATGATTTGTGGTGGTTTTGGGATTGTTCTACTAAACTTTCAAGATATAAAAGATTGCATAGAACTAGAATAAAAAAGCATGTTCACTATTCTTGAATGAATAACTAGTGTACCTGCAACCACTTCATTGTTAGCATTTGATTCATCATTAGTGATGGAAAAAGATATCCCTTGCTACCTTAGAGGTTGTTGGTTGCCTAAAAAAACCCTTGGATTAGGGAACTAGTTTTCAAAGTTCCCTGGTTCTTTTCAATTGTAGAAATAAACAATGAGTTGAGGGTATAACATAGAGTTCCTCTCCATTGTCACAGAAGTGGGGTTTTTTGTCTACAATTAATGTTCAGGTTCCCTTCTCTTCCACACCTAAAACATTTTCTCGTCCCCTTTAGGAAACTTTTAGGGTGCTTTTTTCTTCATATTTGGAAAGTGGGGTGCTAGAATTTCTTAGCACCGTTGAATTTATCCATCAGACCACCATAATTAAATTCCACTTTCCTCTTCTTATACCCATGATACCCATGATATTATTGAATCTCTATTTTGACTTTGAGGGCACATTAGAATATTTTATCATAACTATCGAAGTCACGGATCACTAGGTCTTTCTATAGGCTAGGTTTTAGCCCACCAAATATGTGGCCAACCTTACATTCAGGGGTAATGAAAAATCTGGAGGTTTATCATTCAAGTCTTGTGAAGTCTTCCTCATACGCTCTGATGGATTAGTTGTCTGTTTTCTTTTCAGCAATGAAGTCCCTTTCCATCTTAAGTTGGAGGGTGTGAGGAAAATATTTATCAAAAATCATTTTCCGGAAATCCTTCCAATCCAATGCCTCAATATCTTCCTCAGGTTTTATATTTTTGATTAGTGTACACCATTGATCAGCTTAATCCTACATATGATAAGCAGCTAGAATAACCTTCTCTTGTTCGGTACATTGAAGTATGGATAAGATCTTCTCAATGGAGTTAATCAATTGTTCGACAATTGAGGGATCAGATGATCCATTGAATGTAGGATGCCTTTGTATCATGAAGCTCTCATTTTCATCTTGTTATTTCTTAAAGGGGATGGATGTTCCTCTTTACCCATGTTTCTATTCCAAACTTGAGTTAACTGAGAGAGTACCATGAAATTTTTTTCGATTCCCATTCCCATCAGATTGGTAATCTCATTAGAACAGTCATCACATTGATCTTTTCATTGGTTGTTATCCTGAGTCCTCCTATTATAAGACATTGGATAAAATAAAAGGAAAGTTAGGGGTAACATATAAAGGTGAATCCAATGAAAAAAGGGATAAATTATAAATTAAATTTATTTCATTAACTTATGAATTTATAGGCTTCAATATATGTTATCCATGATCTAATTCCCAACATATATTCTTAAGGGAGTTTTTTATTCCCTTAATAATGGTTCATACTAAGTTTATGAATTTACCAAAGAATATCCCATGGGAGTGTCAAACCAAGAGTGCAGTAAGGACTATTTTAATTCACCAGTTCCCATTCGAGTATATCTCAAAGCAGTGTTTTTGGGTTTTACCCCTAGATACATCTATTCCAGAGACTCCTCTGCTTGTTCTTATCCAGACAGGGATGTATTTTCTTGATAAACTACATACTCTATACTCACCAAAATTTAGGGATGATTTTATTATACTTAGTATTATCCCTAAGTCTTTCACTAGGGTTTTCTAATCCTAATCCCAAAAATAACTAAACCTATCCTCTGATACCAACAATAACAACCCTACACTTTATTAAATATTTAAACATGATTTATTACATAAACTTTCACTTAAGACAACTCCAAGGATTGAGAGGTCTAGTGTCTTGGAAAATTAGGAACATTGCATGAAAACTTAATACATAAAATACAACATACTTATTGAAAAAATATTTTACATGACCAAAAAATTCCTTCGTACTTATAATTTCATTGGATAACATGGGGATATACATAAGAACAGGGTGAGATATAAATCCTAGTAAGGGAGTAAACACGGCATAACATGAAGAATATAGTACATGTAAGGCCTTGTGCCATTTGGTTTTCTTTTTGTTCTCATTTGGTTCTTGTAATGGGTTCCTTCTTTTCACAGTCTTCAAAAGGATAATTTCTTTGTTCAATAAAAGGGGTTCACCCCTCGCTTTCTTATCATAACATAGAAAATCTCCAACAACATACAACATAATATTAACATGAGCCAAGGCTTATTGCACATGGATTTGCATGAGTAAACCCCCATTGAACATGAATTATTAGGATTAAACCCTCATTTCAAATGAATTATCATGATTAAACCCTTATTTAACATGACGTATCATGATACTAAACATTACCCAATGCATTGGAGCGTTATCTGGGCACACCCTTTATAAAAATTTTATTTCATGCATAATTGTGCCACTTGGATCATATAGCATGGAATCATTCAACATCAAAATTTATTACACTGTAGGGGAATGTGTAATACATACATGAAATTATTTAATCAATAAATAAATGTGAATAAAGGTTAATACCCTTGATAGATAAATGGACATGGTATTCACTACATGATGATTTTGTCATGGAAAATTACAGTGTAATTTTCCATGCCTAACGGCATGACATAAAAATTCATAAAAGTGGTTGATGAGAGAGATAGGGGTATATAATAATACGTACATGAAATGGAAAGTAAGGAGGTCATATAGATACATTTTCCAACATAAATAATTTTTGAAATAGATGGCGTAACATAATAAAGAAACTTGAAGAAAGGTGAGAAATAGAATAACTCTTACGCAATTATGGCATGGTAATAGGTGTACATGGGAGGGATTAATGAGAGAGAAATGGGACTCTCATAATTAAAAAATAAAGAGGTAATTATTGAAGAGGTGAGATATCATACTCCACCATTTTTAATTGAAAATAGAATGGTATATCAATATAAAGAAGCTTGGACAAAAATGAGAAAGGAAGAAATCTATTACTTGAGTGTGTGACTTCAAGATCTTGAGGAGGATTTTCTTGAGATATTGGGGAGCCTTGGGAAGATTTTAGAGAGAGGAAAAAAGATCTGGGATGTGATAAAAATATTTTTAGTGAAGATAAGTGGGATATTGAGTGGGTTCATATAGGAAATGAGAGGGGAATTCTTTAATATTTCACAAAATTAGGTTTTGGAATCTATATAATTAAATATTCAAAACCAGAAACCTTACCAGGTTTTTTGCCCATGATTTTAGCCAAAGGGAGTGTAATTTTTTTTATAAGTCCAAAGGATGAAAATTTTAAAATATTAGGCTTTATTATGTGGAGGTGAGTAACACTCTCAAGGAAATCATTTTAAAATGTTAAAATATTCTAGAAGACATGGATGGTCCACCAAGGCATTATAAAATTAATATATAAAACATAAAATCACATTATTTTAAAGTTATAACATATATTGTCTGAATATACCTTTTATATTATTTTATTACATCACTATTGGGTCATTATGATGTCATAAAACACATTATATATTTATAAAGTATTTAATTTTTACCCAAAAATTCAATTCTCTTAGAATATTATGAAAATTTCACTATTGGATAATTTAAACATCATGATTCCAAAAATAATATTCATTTTATCTAAATAATTTTTTAAATATGTGAATTTTTTACTTTTATAATAAAAACCATCATTTATTGAAAATTGATGGGTTTTGACAAAAACAGTTTCCAAACCTTAATAAAAGTTACATTTAACTTCATAAAAATTATATGATAATTTATATTTGATAAAAATTATATAATAATAATATTTTATTAAAATATTATTTATTCCAAAAATTCATTAATTCATCAAAAAAAATTCTATAATTAAAAATACAATTTCAGTTGTATTGTATGAAAATATAATTCTTATCAAACTGAATACTTAATCATTTATAGAGTAAAAAAATAAGGAATAAATATAATCATAACTTATAATTAAAAAAATTGTTTTTTAACACTATTATAACAATATTAATAAAACCTCAATTTAATATAATAATTTATATATTTATAAAAAGTACCATTTTACCTGAAAAATAAATTTATCTAGTTCATTATATTTTTAAGAAAAAATATTCTCATAAAAGAATTAATGGAATGATAATTTTATTTTTAAAAGTAATTACACAATAAGTAACTAATTCCTTATTACATAACCCCTTATAAAACCTACATAAGACCTAAGGATAAGATGTGTGGTAGTGACAAACTCTTGGGTTGGATGAGATAACATCGCCCAAGTGGTAATCTCTATTAAATTGAACTTATCTCATAGGTGATTCTGTTTAAGCTTATCTTATTGAACCTTAGATTGGGATTAGTCAAGAGCGAAGCCTAGTGACACTACCTCATTTTTGAGCTCTGACAAATGAGCTTTGTATGTTTTGAGTCTACTGGATGAGGCCATCCTCTCCTTTATCTGTGTCGAAAGTATTATTTTTAAAAACCTTAAATTTATATCGTTCATGTGATCATTGTTCAAAAAATATATTATTAATTGTAATGATACTTAACAGTCATTTAAACCCAATAATAAAAAAATTGCATGTGTTTTATACATCCATAAGACATTAAAAGGAAGGGAATTTTATTCATAAAATATCAGGTCATTATATGGTTACTGCAAGAGAGAGGGGAAGTAGGTTCATACCAATTGGGCTGAGCGCATCAATTATCCCAATGATCTAATAGAAACCACAATAAATCCATTGGAAGAATTTACTTACACCTTTGTTCTACCAATTCATCAATTAGAGGCCATGATATTGGACCTGGTGGATTCTTTTTCATCTCCAATAAAAAGGGTTTTTTCATCCCGAAGAAAATTTAACCCCTATAGATTTCCTAATAATCCAACACTGGATAGGACTAGGTGATACCATAAGACCCTATCCCTCTGTAGTACCAAGAATTTCACCATATGGACCCCATTTTCTGGCATTATTACATGTTGTATAGGGTAGAGCTAACTCAATGGAAGCCAAATCACAACTATTTCTTTGACACCAAGAATTGACCTCGTAGTCATAGGTCATAAAAAACTATCTCAAAAGATTCTTTATATATAGTATTAGTAGAGCGGGATCGCCTCAACGAGGATTCTATTTCAACTTAAGCATGCACCAATTCCCACACCCCGAGTCAAATTTACTATAAGAACCAACTCCTCCCACCAATTATCCTATCTTGGATGAAAAATTGGATTTAGAAGAAGTCACTCCTACATTTGAAGAGGGTTTCTCCACCACCATTGATGAGATAACTCAGATGAACCTTATTATTGAGTAATATTCAAGGCCAAAATTTATTAGTGCAACCATGTCTGCAAAAGAGAAGCTATAATATGTGGCTTCCCTGAAGAAGCACCATGGATCTTTTATTTGTCTATGATGAGATGCTAGGGAAGAAGCCTCAGGTCACCGTTCACCATCTCAGCCTCCTAGTGAGTCATTGCAGGTTCATGTATCCTCCAATAAAGATGCACCCTTCCAATTGTTCTATGGTCGAGGCCAATTTTGATAATATTATCAAATACAAATTCATTTTGGAAGTAAAATACCACAAATTCATTTCCAAAATCATCCTAGTTATAAAGAAAAATGGAAAGATCAGATTCTGTATCAAATTCCAAGACCTCAATAACCATTTTCTAAAGGATGATTTTCCCCATCTAGTGACATAACTATAGATCAATGCTACAATAGGGTTCCTGGAACTCTTCTTTATGGATGGATACTCTAGGTATAACCAAATCTGAATGGACCCTAAGAATGATAAGTCTACTACCTTTAGGGTGATAGAAGGGAATTTTTTCTATTAGGTGATTCCCTTATACTTAATGAATGAAGGATAAACATACTAGAATTCCATGCACCAAATATTAAAACTAATTCTATTGGAGTTGGTTCCCTAGAAACCAACTTCTTTGTACATTATGATAACCCTATATTCATTGTATGAATGTTTATAAACTCCATATCACATCATGATTTTTCTTCTGTGTGACAGAGTATGTGGTAATGTTAAAAGAATAGCTATCACACTAAAAGGTCATATCAGATTCATACTAGGATGAGAACCCAGAAGGGCCATGAAACTATTATTGAATATATGTTCTATAATTGTATGATATCATTTGAAGGTAAACAAATGATGCAGGATATTAGGGGTGTGGACTCATGAAACATTTAGGCACATTCTTATGGTGTTCTCCCTTTGTAATATCTAGGAGGATATTATGAGAAAAAGACCCGCCGATAGAATATTCACATTCATAAGTGTCATTAAATGTTCCTATCTGCAGATGTGTGTATTGGTCCTTAGAATTAAAGAATATTATTAATGGGTATTATGAATCATGAACTTAGATGTATTGATGAAAATCATGACGACAAATGTTTATGGTGAGGTAGGATATGTTGGGCATGTCACGAGAAATACTGCATTAATGAATAATGCGATAAAGGATTTGTCACTTATATGGAAGTAGATATCTTAGTCCCTTTGATGGAAATGATATAGCCTAACTAAATACATAAGAATGGTGTTATCTAGGCAATTTCAATTCTAGGAAGCCAAAAATAAGAAATCAAGCACATGGGTTGATGGAACTTGCATGAAACCCGCTTGATTATAGATATCAGAACAAAGGGATTATATTACACGATAAGCGTTCGTATGAGGTGACGTGTTGTTGCGACCTCAAATTATTTCTCTTGGGTGACTTAACTCATTGATAGACAATAATATTTTACTTTAGGAAAGATCTCCTAATGCTATTGAGAATGAGTCCTAGAGGGTCACACATTAAATGTAACCAGTATCTCAGTTAAAGAATTTATTTATTTAACAAGTTGAAAAAATATTATTCCCGGTTGTGGTTTAATAATTATTCAAGTATTTCTAATCTCATTTATTTCATTTATAGTTATTCTATAGAATATATTGAGGATGAAATATTTATTTAACAGTGGATAACGTAGTTATATTTATTTTATAAATAAATAGTCATTATTAAAGGCCCAATAAATATTGAGGAGGATTAGCGGACCAAGTTATGGGTTCAGTGAGAAATAAAATTAAATATTATTTATTTAAATAATATTTAAATATAATGTTCAAGTTAAGCACACATCATGGAAATAATATCATTGTTATTATTATTGACATGGGGTTTCACATGGAATAATAAATTAAGTAACGACACCTGTGCTAATTATTTATTATTACTTGGTGAATTAAATTACCTGTTATGTTATTATTATTTAAATCAGACAAGGGGTCATTAAACTAGATAACCAATCATTGTGTTTAAAACATCCCTGGAGAAAATATCTTGATCCTAGAGAAATATTCCCTCTCCAAGAACGATCTAAATAATTAGAGAGACCCTCCTCCATCAGATCAAGGAGAATTCTTTATAAGTGATTATCAAGCTGATCGAAGGTAGACACCATAAGAACAAGGACCTTCTAGATGGAACCCATATAATCCTTCAGTGACATCCAGATATATATAGAGAATATGTGGATCACTAATAGAGTATTCCTATCCTTGGATTCTATATTACAATGAAGCCGCACCTTGGACCCTTGGTCGGACACTTCAATGAAGAAATAATCACCTTATAGGTAATTATATAATTAAATAAAATTAATTATAAACAAAATATGTTGATCCTCTATTCTTGATTTTGGGTTCTCTCCTTTGTATTTTATCTTTGATTCAATTCCATGGATACTGGTGCTCATCATCGTATTAATCCCTAATTAATAATTGATTATGGAAATTTTCAAAGTTGGGTACACCCCCATCCTGCGCTTCCGCTGTGCTTGGAACATAAAAATTCTTGGGATGCTAGTGGAATAATACATGGATGCTTTTTTGGTCAAATATTTCTAGTGTATGGAACATATCATGGACCTTGAGAATGTTTTGTCTTCCTCCACTTCCAATATTTTAAGATGAACCCCTTGAAGTGTGCATTCAGGGTTGCCTTTAGGAATTTTCTTATATTTTTTGTAAGATATATAGGCAATGATATTTACCAGGATATGATTAATTCCATAAATCAGATAACTTTACTGAGGAAACTCCAGGAGATGTGGGGAATCTATGGATACTGAGCCTATATATGACAATTTATTAAAAATATGACTAGAAAGTGTAAGCCCTTATTGAAGATCACGAGGAAAGAAACCATTCACTAGTGGGATAAGTAGATACATACATCATTTAAGGAAATCAAGTAGTTCCTTCTATAGACTCAGGTTCTGATTCCACTCATTTCATGAAAACCTATGGTCCTCTACATGACTACCCTATAATTATCCCTCAGTGCCCTTTTCACCCAGAAAAATATTTAGGATAGATAAAATGGTTTATACAATCTCAATCGCATTCTCCTCAACAGGAAGACCAGATACTCCCTTATCTAGAAGATATTCCTTGCACTGGTTTTTTGCAGTGTATATGTTGTGAAATTATTTAAAGAATCATGATATAAAATTGGTTTCCCAAGTAGTCCCACTAAATTATATTCTTAATCTCCCCATACTGACCGAAGGGTTGGAATGCTGATAACTGATCCTCCAGCATTTTGAAATAAGCTTCATCCTGTATAAGGCCTCCAGGAATTCACAGATTTCCTAGCCACCCATCTGGACCATGAAGAACTTTTCCTGAATGTTGATTTCCCAGATTATGCTATCTTCTCAGTGGATCAGGCTGTTCCCTGTTGGAAGATACATTTCAATGGTTCCTCCTAGATCTCTATTAATAGATGAATTGAAATTCCCAAAATCAAAATATTAGGCCTGATGATCATCTTCATTATCCCTACATAGTCCATCCTTCCATAATTATTCTTGATTTTATAGGGATACACCAAAAACAAGGTAGTATACAAGAGTCTCATCAATGGTTTTGAGTTATCCCTTAAGATTAATTCCCCCCTCTTTTGTGAAGGAATTCTCTGATCTATTCATCAAATAGATAAAGGGTGACTATATCATCATAATGAAAAATCATGTTCCACTACTGGAGAGAACCTATTAGTTTAGGGCCTAGTTTCTTGGTCATATGGATGTGACTCATGTCTCTCGGTCCAAGAATGGTTGAGCTGATGCCTTGGAATGTTTATCCATTGATATTAAAAAACATGACCAGGATGACCTGAACATCCTTGTGGAATATCGGGGAGTCATTTCCCTCTACAATGAAGATGAAGATGATATGAAATAGGTAAACCAAATGGATTCATGTGATTCTATTCCAGGACCCTCAGGTCCCTCCACAATAGAGGAAATGCTCGGCAGGACAACTCCTTTCACCAAGTATCTCTATCACGACATTATTCCACTAGAATGAGCCAAGGTTGCGAAAACCTATCAGCATGAATCAAATTTCACACTCCAAAGTGTGTCTAACCTTAAGAATAATCTCTACAGATTCGGGTTTTTGGAGATCTCCTCTATTGCATCTAAAGAGATGAGATCCCCCAGGTTATGCAGGAGTTTCATGCTAGTTCCTATGAAACACATTAGGCGGGGTTGAAACTCTCCCACTAGATTTAGAGGTTTGGATACTTATATTCCACCATGTCCCACAAATGTATCAAATTTTCCAAGAGGTTTCATGCATGTCAGATCCATGCCAATTTTTTTGCATCAACCTCTGGAGATTCTCTATGTCACCCAGTATTCTTCTCCCTTTACAGTATAGGGAATTGACGTCATGAGGACATACCCACCAATGAAATCTCTCTATTGAAAGTCTATTCTAACTGCGATGGACCTATTTTCTTAGTTGGTAGAAGTTATTCCCCTTAAGGAAGTTAAATCCCGACCCATGATTGAGTTTATAAGATCCCACACCATCCAACAATTCATAGTTCCTCACTCTATTCTAACTAAAAATAGAACCAACATATATGATGTTGAGTTGAATAAATTGTATGGAAAGTACAACATCTATTCTAACTATAATTTTTGGTACCATGAATTGGAAAATGGGAATATTGAGGAATTAAAAGAGACCCTCTCTAAACTTTTTCATAAGATGGTGGGTTAGAACAAGAAAATTTGGCCGAAAAATATCCCCAATGACCTCTGGGAATATCGGACGCTGGATTATAATTCCACCTAGGTGACCCCATATTCTTTTGTGCATGGAATAGAGGCAATATTTCCCATAAAGATTTAGTTTTTTTTCACTCTAAACATCTGTCTAAGACCAAAAACCACTATAAAAATGGCAGAATTCCATCAAGCTGAGCTAGATTCCCTCAAAGAGAATAGGCTTCAGGACTTGTAAAATCTACAGTGGCCCCAACATAGGATAGATAGAGCATTAAAAAAGAAGGTTTTCCTCCACTCCTTCATCCAGGGTGAAATGGTATTGGCTCTCAAAATATCGATGATACCCAAAAAAAATCTACCAAATTTGGATCCCTAGTAGGAAGTGTTACATTATTCATACGGTCTATTTCATTAGATAATACTCTATGATCACCACATATGGAGATTTTATCACCCCTCCCACCAACATCAAGTTTCTCAAGTAGTATTCATGTGAGGATTGATAAGTCTAAACTCAATGATCTTATACTAAGAGCTATAGTCCATGATTTATGACCTTAAACTAAACGTTTTGGTCCAGAAAACATGACCTTAAACTATTTTCTAGGGTCTAATATTTTTCCATAAAATAATAAAAACCCTATGGTCCATGAAACATGACCTTTAGAATATTTTAAATTGGTCTAAGAATTATGAACTTAAACTATTTTAATCCCCTATAGTCTGATTTGTATAAATTTAAAATGAAAATACTAATTTCCTTAGTGCATGAAGTTAAACTAAGACCTTACTTCATATAAAAATAGGATGCCTCTTAATTAGAGATTATTTACCCTATATAAAACCAAGATTCCTCAAAATGATAAGTATGGGATGATCTAAGACTTACTACCCCATATGTAATTGGGATTCCTCATATGATAAGTATGAGATAGTAAAAATTCTTATCTTATACCCTAAACATGGGATGCCCTATGAAAACCATGGGATGTATTAGTTCCCTCAACAGAGAGAATTTTCCCCACCCCCATCATCAATATTTTATCGTGCATTTTTCCATAACTAAATGTGGATATATTCTCATCCTCATGGGATAAGTAAAAATGCCTGAAATTTATATCTTTGGGACCAGTTGAAAATTTATCAACCCTTTAGACCCATATCCCCATTCATGGTACCAAAACCATGACCTTAAACTTTATTCAATTCATCTCAAGGTGTGCATGTGGTTCATGGGCCTCTTTGGATCTTGTCGTGTTGGGTTTTCCTATTTCATGCCACAAAAATACCTTTTAGACAAACATTATTCCAGTCCAAGAATAGTGAATTTAAACTGTCTTCCCTGCTACCTTTTCCATGGTCCAATTATTATGACCTTAAACTATGATCTGTTTGTTTCCTATTAATTATTTGGTATATAGTCCTACATTCCCTCCTTTTATGATGTCTTATACCTATTTAATGACATGAAAATTCCTTTAAAAGAAACATTTCCCTAGTCTAATCATTATGATTTTATACCATTTATCAATGTTCCATGCAATACGACCATAAACTTTTATAAGCATCATGAATTTAAACCATTCTCCAAGGTCTAGTCTGTATGAAAATAAACTATGTACAATCGACTACCAGATCATTTCATGTTGTGTATGGACTCATTGAATCCATTCATGGCGGGTTTTAACTCTTACATCACACAAACACCCTCAAATCTCCCACCCATTGTCCAAGAAATATGACCTTAATATATTTTAAAATATTTCGAAGCTATATAAATTCAAAATAAGATCCCTGGTCTATGAACTATGACCCTAAAATTTATTCATTCACCCTCTTTCACATGGTTTACTTTATCCTTGGTATTCCAGTGAACCCATTCTGATGCCTCTTTCCAAAACCATGTGTGGATTGATTCCCATACTCATGGGATATGTAGTGATGGCTAGACTTTATATCTTCATTACTAGCAATAGAATCACCATGATATCCTCCATTACTTGTGGTGTTATCACCCTAAAAAATCCTATGGGCCTCTTTTTTAGGTATAATATCCATTCATCTACTTAGACCCATTAGCAGGATGAGATGCCCTCATATCCTGATATGAGTAAGGAAAAAATAGGTAGCTCAATGTGTAAGCCCCACCAACGTCCTTGGCACATGATGTTAAACTACCATCTTATCCCATATAAATTTGGGATGCCTCATAATGAGAGATGATTCTACCTTGTATCAAACTAGGATGATCTATATAAAAAATATGGGATGAACAAACACCAATATCCTCATAACACAATTTTAAGCTATAGACTTACCCAATATAAATTCATGATTCCTCATTCCCAAATATAAAAAGATTCAATATCCCCATTCGAGAGGGTATCCCCCATACGATGTTAGTATCCTAGAACACTGTGTTCTAGAAAAATGTATGGATTTATTCCCATCCTCATGGGATGTGTAGTGATACCATGATATTGTATCTCGAGACAAAACCTACCATCAACTTATTTATGGGACATTCCCCACTTCTTCTTTAACACTTCAAACTTTCTCTAATTTAGATAACCATATTCTCCATGATCTGAATAGGCTCCATAATTACCATGGTACCTAGAAAAAATGGATAACCTACCATCCTAGGATGACACCTTGAAGGATATTCGACATAAAATAGTGGATCCAATATTTCGAACTTGGTCTATAGTCAATCATGAATTTGTTCACATCATATTTAAATGATATGGATATAAAACCTATGTTTCAAACATGGTAATAAAATGTCCACCATTTTTGGTCATTCCCTTTTAACTATCCATGTCTTTAAAGTCAAAATCACCATCATGGGATTTTTCAGCCACTCCAACCCCACATTATGTTCTCCCATGCAAGAAATAAAAACAACATATTGGTCCTTATTTTTCACATCGACCATGGCTCACAAAATCTTAGGACACAAGAGGGGGTTTTCCTCAAGTAAGGATGAGATATGCGATCATCCAATAGGTCCAAACTCTATAACGATAAAATAAGAGCTCGAGTTCAAGCATCATGACTTAAAACTGTGTATGGATTCCTCCTAGGGATGTGTTGTGCGATGTGGCCTTTTGGGCCCTCCATTCATGTTAGGTTGTCACTCTTACACTATACACATGTCATTTTGGGGTATTCAAACACTGGGTCAAAGCCCTACAACCTTAAAATAGGAGTCCAATTCCATGAATAATGACCTTAAACTACGTGTGTGTCACCACATGAATGTTTTGTGTGACATTGGATATCCTTGGTTCTCAGTTCATGTTGGGTTGTCAATCTATTGTGATGAACATGTCTTTTTAGGGTATTCGATCTACAAACCAAACTATATGAAATTAAACTAGGAGTCCAAGTACAAGAATCATGACTTTTAACTGTGTGGGGGTCCCCCCAGGGGTGTGTGGCATGGCTTCCTTGACCCTCAATTCATGTCAGGTTTGTCAGACCACCACACTAGACCTATCTATTTGGGATGGTAAACCATTTCGGTCCAAGCATCATGACCTTAAACTATGTGCAAGTTGCCTTCGATATGTTTTGTGTGGCATCATGTGGCCTCCTAGGCCCCTTTTTTCCCATCGGGTACCTTTCCTTCAATATCACTCAGGTTACATTAAGACACACCACCCCCGATCTAGGATTTATGGCCATAAACTAAAATCCATGGTCCAAGCATTATGACATTAATCTATTTTCCACTGATCAAAACTTTATGACGTTAAACCAGGAATCCTTGGTCCCGGAATTATGACCTTAAACTATTTTACACTAGGCCAAACTCTATGACCATGAACTAAGATCCTGAGTCCAAGCAACCTGAATTTAAACTATATTCCAATCATCTTACAAATGTTTTTTCAGGTTTTGGGTCCTCTTGACCCTCATTTCATGTTTGGTTGTCACTCCACCACCCTACAGACATCCTTTTAGGATACTCACCCTACAGTCCAACCGCTATGATCTTAAAATAAGAGTCATGGTCCAAGTATCACGACCTTAATATGATTGCATAAAAATATCTCTCCGATATCTTGTGTGTTAGGTGGTCTCCTAAGCCCATCCATTCACATCGAGTTACCTCTCCCTTATACCACACATATCCCCTATGAGACAACCTTTTGGTCAAATCCATCATGACCTTAAACTATGTGTGACTATCCCTAGATTATTTTTTGTTGGTTCAGTGTCTCCTAAGCTTCTCTTTTCTTGTTAACCTCTCGAATGAGTACCTCTGTCATGATACCCTCCTACTCCCTCCACCACTGTGGCTGGGTAGGTATTATTTACATTAGTTCACTACATGTCTCAATCACATGATGAAAAACTATGAGATATTATATCCTAACCTTATGATGGTAAATTTTGTGTCTATCATCCCATTCCATGATGTAAAATTACTAGAAATATTTGGCCATTTACCAAGAAGATCTTTCCTCTGGTTCCATTCACCTACTACATCATCCTTGTTATTTGATTGTATCCTAACATCCAAGTTGATGATCCCATTAGAAGATAGGTTTGACCTTTTTTAGACTGATATTCCTACACCAATGTGCTCAAATCCATGGTGGAATAATTCCAAGAGGGTTAGAATCCATTAGAACATTACATAACCTCATCTCCACGCTTCACGTGTGCCTTTATTTGGATCCCCATCATCCTCCACATCTAAACTCCCCCTAATGGAAATGGATTCTGGCCAAAATGGATCACCTACCATCTTGGTCACATGCCCCAAAAGACTCTGGACAACATTTGGAGATAGTTTTCATGTTTCGAACATGGCCAGAGATTGACCCTCAGTTGTTCATCCCCATCCTCATCTAAAACAATACAGATGATGTGTTTCAAATGTGGTAATAAGTTACCCTATATCACCATGCCAATCTATTTTTGTTCTAGATACTGGTTTCATGATTCAGGTTCTTTATCCCCCTTTGTTCTGGTAGCCCTTACCCCATTCATGCAATAACACACATTGGAAAAGAAAGGCATCTGTTTTGAGAGCCCCATTCTCCAAATATAGCCTCTCTTGCCCCAAATACTCCCATTGTCCAGTTATCAATTATAGATCTCGAGTGTTAAAATGTTGTATAAAACTATCATATAAATGAGAAATCACATGGTGGTCCCTTATATATCACACCGAGCATGACTCCTGTGAGATTAGGGATTGGTAGTTGGTTATCTCATGAATATGATTAAAGTGTGATAATAAAATATGATGAAAGAAATATTTTTAATAATTTAATAGTTTGAAAAAAAAATAAAATGAAGTTATGGAGGGCCATCAACTCATTAGAGCTTATCCTTAAAAAAATTCCCCTAAAGATTGACCCAGATGATTGATCATTTGAGCTCATATAGCCTCTACTGATTGGAATCTAGGGTCCACTGCTACTCCGACAGGTCTTCCACATCTTCATTGACTTTGGGAAAGACTTATTCATCCCTAATCCATATTTGTTTCTCAAACCTACATTTAGCCACCATGGATGTCACCTCCCATACCTTTTCCTCAATCAACATCGACTGAGCCTTCAAATGGTTGAAGATCTTAGCTTGATAAGCATCCATGGTTGCATGTTCCTTCCCCAAACCTTTTAAGAGGAATATCTCTCCTTCATATACCTAAAGTTTATAGTATAACTCATCTTTGTTATTATTATAGTTGAGGTTAAATACTTTCCATTCAGCATACACCTACTCAATGAGGAAGTCTTAAGCCAGTGTATGAACGTTACTAGATTCCACCCCTCTGGTCCCCAGTCTAACAAGTTAGCAGTGGAGTGATCCCCCCAAACTTGGAAAATAATCCATCGGGGTGGGGGTGATGAAGTTCTACACATTTATCCATGCATTGTGATGAATTTCCTGGTTCTCCTCATCAGTATCTAAGCCAGAGTTCTCAATGTATTTAGGAATCGCATGATCATATGGAGGGAATATTTCTAGAACATTAGTGGATGAATTTTCAGTGGGAATTTCCTCAATTAGACTAAATTCTATTCCCATAAATAGGTCCTCACCACCCCCTTCACTTGTAGAATAAGCCTTCCCTACCTCATGTGGAACCTATGAGGTGGACGCAACCAACCCAATCTCCTTAGCTATTTCTTTTGGTGGCGAAATTGTATCCCATATCCCATAGATGCTACCAATGTAAATTCATGGGTAGAATCATCCAATGTAGTCTCCCAAGTTGCTTCAACTACTTGCTCAATTTCTACATCCTCCATTTAGGCTTCAACTCTAACATCGCTCTCAGGTGGTGCCTCTATGATTGGATTCACCAACTCAACTCCATCAGTCGGACCCGACATGGGCACTATATAAAATCCCTCCATTGAGGGAATGGTCTCATAAGTACATTACAATGGAACCTCCATGGTTTTCCTAACCACCAAAACCTTCTTAACAATTTCCACTAGGTGAATAACACCCATTGTCCCCACCCCAACCTCTGGTGCTGCCGAATCAGATGTTGACGATGGAATCTGATCCCCAAACACAATTTTCACTACCATTTAAATATGATCCAATTAAGTATGGAAAGGAAAATTAAGAGAGGAGAAATAAAAAAGGACAATAGGATTACATTAATAATATATCAGAGTGAGAATATCCATAAGGTTTATAGTTAATTCCCCACCTTAGTCACATGAGCCACTTCAGCCGATTGTTTCCTACCTATGGCCACAACCAGGGAGGGACCCTACACTCACCCCTTCCAGTGTTGAGGCTCCATTTCCATATTCTTGAGGTTCATCATGAACATCTCCCATCGTAGTTCTCGTCAGTCCCTACATAAGTGTGAGAAGAGTTATACAACACTCTTAGGGGTTTGGTTCCAAAGCACAATGGATCTGAGTATTTACTTAGTTTATGGAAAGACCTTATTCCATAAGAGAATACCAATAGGCATCACTCACCTAGTACTTGCCCGAATCTCCTTAGAAAGGCTCATGAGTGTCCAACTCACTGGCTAAGATCTCTGAAGAGGAGGTCATCCCTAGCAGCCACCTTACTTGAGTGGTCACTGGTTGCGTTGTGCCCTAAGAGTGGAATAGATCCTCTAGATCTCTAATTTAAGGCATCATCTTATCCTAGACCATGTGAAACCCATCCCTGGAATATCCCAATCCAATTAGGAATATTCCCTATATGTTGAGATGCCACCACATCTCGTTCATGGTGTTGATTTGTCGGAAGAGTCCCCATATTTCCCAAGAATTTAGAAAGACCACATCATTGGGAATGTCCAGACGATGAAACCACTTACTTGGACCTTGAAAAAACGTCCTTGGGACCTCCATAAAGGTTTCAATTTCTTCCAAAAACTTTTTCACTAGGAGAGGTGAGCCTGATGCTGCTCATCTCTCTTCAGCCCCCACTTGTGCCAGGCCAAGGACTGCCATCCCTACAGGTTATAATTTTCCCACCGATCCAACCCTGCCTCTATGACGCACTCCAACAACCAATAACTCTTAGTCCCACGGTTTTGGTTCCTCTCCTTTATTTTTTGAGTGGTTTGATGCCTCAACATCTCCTTGGGATATGCGCTATCCCAACTTTGCATATATTCATGGATGAGCCAATAGGCGATACTAGGTGGTGGAAACTCATTATGCCATTTCCTATCCTTGTGAATGAACATGTTCCAAATATGACTTAGGAACGAATTATGGAACTACTGAAATGAATATATGAACACCTTTGCAGTCAACTACTGTAGTCATCATAATTTACTTGGGAGCCGGTGCAGGGTGTTTGACTCATAGATCAGCTCACAGTCAACCCTCGCCATTAGAACCCAACCTCAGAAGGCATAGAGGTATGATCATTTATTGACAGTCCACATACCATCATTTTTAACCATTCACATTGGAAGAGGGAATTGTTGTGGTCCCTGGCTAGGATTGTTAGCCCGCTGCCCGACTGAACCAATCCCACATCGGTTGTGGAAGGAGATTGGTGGGTGTTTAAAATCCCGTGCCTACCTTCCCCTCATCGACGCATTTTAAAGCCGTGAGGCCCAGGGGAGAAACTGGGCCAGAGCGGACAATATCGATGGGCCGGGATTAACCGATCCCACAATTGGTATCAGAGGGTGGTTTCGGGACCACTGTGGGCTTGGGGGGGGGATTGTTGTGGTCCCTGGCTAGGATTGTTAGCCCGCTGCCCGACTGAACCAATCCCACATCGGTTGTGGAAGGAGATTGGTGGGTGTTTAAAATCCCGTGCCTACCTTCCCCTCATCGACGCGTTTTAAAGCCGTGAGGCCCAGGGGAGAAACTGGGCCAGAGCGGACAATATCGATGGGCCGGGATTAACCGATCCCACAGGAATGGGTAAAATATGAAGCATTTGGCCAACATGGCCCTTTCCACCACATCCATAAGGCCCAACTTGAGCGGGAAACTCCTAGTGATGTTCAGAATCATTAGTTAGAAATTCATACTGGGAGAGGAAATGGGGTTCATATATTCATATAACCCTATGTTTTGAACTACCCGGCTATAGAAGAAATTTAGGGTCCCACACAAATGGAGGAGAGTCTTTCTTTTTCTGATGTGGAGGAGTAATTTATACAACTTCACCAATATCGGGACAACCAATTTGATTCATTGCCCTATCGCCAGCATGGCTGCAATGATGAAGGTGCTCGGTCACACCCCCATGTATTAATCCCTCATCTGGAGAATAAAACCACAAATTAGTGCAATAATGAACCCCTATAGTCTAACTATAGGAGCTTAAGGCTTCATGCTGTATCCCCATAAGTTTCACTGGCTTGCCTCCAATATCCTCCAGTAGGAGTGCTCCATGCCCTGCTGTAATTCTATAGGGAATGTACATGGATTTTTAGGCATCTTGTCCACTAGATAATTCAATAAATAACTTAAACATTTCTTAAATAGTATTTCCTTCATCCCTGGATTATGATCTCTATTCCCTTGTACCAAATTTAGCAACACCCTTTCAAAAGATGGAAGTTGGTCCTGATCCTACCACACGTTATTAGTGGGGAGGAACTCATCATACATAGATTCTTGAATTTGGATCCTATAAATATGATGGATATCTCATAATCTAATGAAAAACTCTCAATGATGTATAAGGAATGTGTTGGTCCCTCGCGAACACCTTCTTAACAACTATAATATTATGTCTAGGTGATGGTAGACATGAAACCGTGAGGCCCATGCCACCTCATAAAGACCCACTTTCTTTAGTTTAGACTCAAATTCATAGCATGATGTGCATTAACAAAAATCCTAGTCCAATTCATCTATAAAGTTACCACCCTACCATAGGTCTATGTTGTTCATGCGTCCCTTGAGAGGATCCCCCAAACTTGCATTAAGAATCGTCTCATACTGTGGGGGGGGGATGTCTCATCCTCTAGATTCTCCACATCAATGATGTTGATGTGGTTCTAGAGAGTGTGTACGATGAGTGATTAATGGTCCTTCTGGATGTATACCCTAGCATCCTTATGCCACTGGTACTAACTATGTGTGCTTCTGAACCAGTAGGCGGGATCATGTCTACTCACTGTGGGGATAAATACATCATCCCTTAGCCCGAATATGTAGAGTGTAAGACTCTTTCATAGTGGAAACTCCCATTAAGATTGTGTTAGTAGTACAATGAGTGAGTCATGGTCCAAGTGATTCCAAAATCTATCTCAGATCATTGTGTTCCCAACCATTTCTTCCTAAAGAGTAGTAGTTGAATTGGTTCTTTCAACGACCATTTCATTTGAGACTTAGGAGTTTTTATGAGTCTTGTTTGTGAATCTCTATTCAAAGAGTTTGGTTCGAAAAGGTTTGTTTCACATAGGTCATTACGTGAAGATTGAGTTTGTAGATCACAATTCATAGAACACTATTCATAGAGCTCTACTCGTAGAGATGATGAGCTGCATGGGTGATGGGGATCAAAATCACAAAGCACTCACGAAGGGTTTGTGATTTTCAAATAGATAAAAAAGGATTTTTTGTTTGTGAAGTGAACTTAGTATATATAATTTTCCCCTTACACTATTTATAGGTGTATTCCTAGGGGATTCAAGACTAGGCATCATGCTCAGGCTTTGTGACTAGGCTTCACAAATGGACTTTACAAACAAAATTAAATTTCTAATTTTTAGCGATATTTACTTAGAATCAAAATCTCATTTTCCCATTGGTTCCCATTCTGAGGGGTTGATTTTCCCCCCAAAAAACATGTGTCACAAGGGAGGTAGAGGAAAGAATGACAATTTTAGAGAGAATTCAATCCAAGATGACCTAAAAAAACCCATTTATGGGCCAGTTTCATGAAGACCACCACCTTCAAAAATAGAAGAATCTCAAGAAGCCCTTCAAGAACATGCATATTCCCACCCAAAGGAATATCAGTAGTGGTCACATAAGGCTTTGGACTAGTATCTTTGAAGTGATTATGCACCCATCTTGGAAGGAGGTCCTTATAATGAATATTCTTCCCAACTTGATGTGGTCACCCTAAAGGAGTGATCCCATCCACATCCGAGATGCATGATGTAAAACTTCTTATCTACACATACTAGTTGTAAAATGTTAAACTATTTAAAAACGTCCTTATAATATGATGGAAAAATATAGCTTTACCATGTTTGATGAACATGGGATTCACCATGAACGATTTACATGGGATGACCCCACAACTCCTACACCATGTAATAAACATAGGATTCCTCTTTCATGACTCACATGGGATGAAACATCCTTCCCCATCATGGGATGAACTTCTATCTTAGAAAAAATTCATGCATAATCCCCACATGATTCTTCCTAACCGTCTGATGTGACACCCATCTCGAGAAGGTTCCATGTGTAAGAACCACACCATTACCCCAAGTGATATCCTCTTATGAAGGGAATATTACATGTGTAATTCCCACTCCACCCCTTTCTGATGATCCTTTCAAGACATGAGAATCCTTACCACATGACGTTAAACTGCATGGATCATTCCTATCACAAGACCTTAAAATGAAACATCAAACTATGTGGGTTTTGATCCTTATCTTTAAATAGAATACATAGGACACGTTCTTGAGTTTCAATCCTTAAAATGATAAACCCAAGTGTGAAATATTCCCTCATAGGGATGAAACTACTAAATCCACCTCCATGGGGCGTTCAAATCCACAAACTAGGTGTGGCATCTTCTCCCCTAAGGAGGAACCTCCCAGATCCACCTCCATAGAGAATTTAGTTCCACAAATAAGGTGTAAAATCTTCACTTATAGGGATGAACCTCCAAGATCTTCCTAAAAAGGGAATTTTGATCCACAACCCAGTTGTGACATTTTCCATCCTTGGGAAAAACATCTTTGATCCAACTCAAGAGGGAGTCTTGATCTATCAACCTATCCCTACAAGACATTAACATTGTTCCCATCTCCACAAGATGTTAAACTCATGCCCCGATTCATTTCAATAGGATGTTTCAATCCATCTCCATAGGATGTAGAACTTTTGAACTGACCCAGAATACCTACCACATGAAATAAACATGGAATTCATGTGGTAAAAATCATTTGAAGACTCAATTCACATTCCTCAATTTCCTTGTGATCAATATAGGATACCTTGTGTTCCATTCCTAAGATGACTCATATGATATTACCTTCAAAGAGGAAGATTTACAGGTGACCACAACACCCAATGTATAGACATGCCTAGAGATTCCCAACATGACTACTATCCCGACCGAAGGTTGTTTCCCTATCAAGACATAAACGATGTAATTAGCTGGCATCCAAATAGAGATGGAACCAAAAATTAGTTCCACAAACATGACTTAATATTTTAAGAAGACCCATACTAGGCAATGAGATCAAATGAAGGAGGAACCGACATCCCATCATCCCATTCTGATCAAGGAACACACATTATTAATGAAAGTGATGAAATATTCTCACCTTTTTAACATGGAAATTGAGGGTAATAGAAGTTTATCACACATCGACACAATGTAATGGCCCCAAAAGAAGAATTGGAAATAATTATTCATATTAATTTTATTTTTTTCTCATCATACCCTTCCTTTGAAACTTATTTATGGATGAAGTTATTAATTTGAAGTCTCTTTTATGAGGGAAATTACTTCATGGATATTTTATAGTTTCTATTTCATCACCACTATCATCAAACTTCCTTGGACACCTTACTGTAATACATCCAAATTTACCACATCTAAAACATACCAAGGGTATATTTCCTTCAAACCTACCCTTTACTATATTGAAGTTTCTTGAAAAAAGACAACAATTCATCACTTAAATCTTCTTTAAAATATTCACATTCATAAATGACATGTTTCTCCATAAATTTAGATTTTATCTTCTTATTGAGTAGTTTTATGTTCCTTCTAGCTTTACAAGAATCTCATATGAAACCAATCTTCTTTATAAATCATCCAGATATAATTCTAAAATATTCATTTCTTCATGTGAAGATAATTTTGGATTATAAAGATCCAAAAATCTAATTTGGGTCTTTTTAAAAATATTAACATCCTTTATTTATTTTCCAAGTCCCCAAGTATCACTTAAAACCTCAATGTTTTAATTGAATAAACCATAAAATTTCTCATAAGGGTATATTTTCATATCATTAATTTTTTTATTCATCACTTGAAACTTGGACTCTTTTATATTTTTATCACTTACATGCATAACATACACAATAGTGGAGAAGAGATCTACTATAAGAGATCATATATAAGATCCCATTCTATTATTTCATATTTGTAAACATCTAATAAAGGAAGTCCTTTTTCATTCATTATATTCTCTATAGTGATAAAACCTAAAAAATATTTTCAATACCCAAAACCAATGGCTTTAATACCAATTCTTACAACCACATCCACAAAACTCCCTAATAATGGGGGTGAATTATAGAGTAAACTCTTATTCTCTTCTTTGGGATCTTATTGTCATATTAGAAAGAATGACATGAACCTATCAATTTTTTTACACCTAAAACCAATAACTAGATATATAAAATAAATCGAAGGATATGAGGGTTTTACTTGTTTCAACACAATGGTTTAATACATGGAGAATACATTTATGGTGTGCCAATATACTAGACAATAACACTATTCATTATACATGTGACAAATATTTAGGAAGGAAACACCATTTATACTAGGAGCACTCCCTCATCTCGTGTCTCTATACACTACTTTGAGATAAAAAAATAAAAAAATAATAGCAACACAAAGGTTGTTTACAATATTTCATCACAAAACAAAAAATACTAGGCACAATGAGGGTGTTGTTGTTGAGACTCTATCCTCCATTTGTTCCTAATACTTCATGTATTTTTCTCAAAATGAATTCTTGTCTCCATTATCTTGATGATATTTAATAATTTCTATAATTACTAATCTTATTTAAAATATTTCATAGAAATCACTCTATTTTTTATTCAATTATTATTGCTTCATGTTTTTCTTTTTATATATTATTCTCTTTAACCTAATTATTTCATAAGATAATTTCCCCTATTTTAAATATGAAAAACTCCAAAAAAACCACAGTGGGATTTCATTATTCAAGGATGATTCAAGGTCATTTATTTATTATTTAGATTTACTTATAATAATTATGTGTGATATTTTCAATTTTTAATATATAAACTCTATGAAATCAACATCGAATAATATTCACAAACTCCATCAAAATATTTTTATATTCATCCTTCCACAAAATATACAAGTTCCATTAACCAAGTATAACCACATTAGTAATCATATTTTATGATTGATAATACATTTTTTAACCCAAGTATGAATGATATATTCTTCCATTCACGTAGACATCATGGAACAAAACTTTTGATTATGGTGTGGTAGATCATTTTTTTCCATCAAAGGAAAGATAGAAACCTTATGTGATGCATAAGTTTTTTCCCTTTTCCATATTATTCCAATTCTCATAATTTCTTATGAAGCCCCAAAAAAACTTGAAAGTGCGATCAAATATATTACGCATGGAAGAATAAAGTTATGCATATCAAGCCTTTTCAATTTCATCAAGAATCCAAAGAAAAATATATTATGTATCTGCTGAAGTATATTACACATATAGAGAGGGTATCTTTCCTTGGTTGTAATCTAATACTCAAAATTACACAACACATCCTAATAGTAACCATTTATTCTGTTTAGCTACTTCCACAAAATATATTACACATCCATTGAAAGATATTATATATATAGGGAACCTTTAAAATTTTTCAATATTGAAACATTTCAAAAGATATTTCATGACATACAAATTTATAATGCATGTTGGGAATTCTTCCATTTCAAAGTCTGTGATTTCCAATAATACATTATGCAACTCCCAATGTCTTATACATACATGGGAAATCATTAGGAATTGGCCTAAAACTACATCTTACAAACATCTTATGCATATCCCAATGATATTATGTATTCAAAAAGAACTCATAGAATTTATCTAATTCCATGGACAGTTCTCATAATATATTATGCATCCATAGAGACCTCCAAGGGTTTGGGAGATTATTTTGAATATATTATACCTATCCCAAATATATTATGTATGAAATAAATAGTCAAGGAATTTTTATAATTCCAAAAAAACCTCTTATAATATAGTATAAATTCACGAATATATCAAATAATTTCTCTAATTATTATAAACCCAAATAATAACTTATGTATAAAAAAATCTTCATGAATGCTTCCAAAAGTCTTTAAATTAATTCCAATCTTCAAAATAAAACTCCCTAAAATTCAATTATCCTCATACAACTTTACAAAAACAATTTCCATATTTCTAAATAAATACGAGTTTAAATAACTCATAATTAACCACAAATCCAACAACACAAGATTTGACTCCAACATCTTCAGAATCAAAGATCTAGTAAAATGGGCAACTAAGAATCCTATGAAATCATTTATCTCCACCTCCTGTGACCAATCATGGGGAATCATATGTTTGTTTCCATATATATTTTTATAAAATAATTAGATATGTAGACCCTATCATAATATGGGTAATAACCAAATTTAAAACCTCCTACTATAACCACTTGAATGAACTCCAATCATTGAGTACATGGGGAGAAATGGAATCACTGAGAATTCTATATCAAACATCAGGTACCTTAAAACTTTACTAATGCAATGAGGGATCTACCAACGAATATCCTAAACTCTAGTATTCATGACTCTTTATCCCCCATTCAATGAATCTAGGACTACCAATGAACACCATGAGAGTATTGAACTCCACAATACATGTGAGGGTCCCAAACCTTAATATTTGAACACTGCTTGGGTGGTTTTCTTTCCCCATAGCTTCTCTAGACCACCAACTATATATATATAATAACCATAGTGTAATAATTCCCAATAAGCCCCTAAACATCTCACTTGTGTCCTTTGATAGAGAATTGGACCCCCACTATCACAATCTACATGAGAAAATGATCAGAACGAACTATTTTCTTGTTTAAATTTTGACTAAAGGGGAAAAAATATATGAAAAACCCCACTGAGGAGAATCTACCCAATTTTTATAACTCTAAAATCCTCTATTAATGGACACATAACAAATAAAACATTCCATGAGAGTAAAAAACACCACAATACATGAAAGGGCCCCACACCCTGTTATTTGAATGGTGTTTTCATGGTTTACCATTCCCACACCTACTATGTGTCATCACTACGGGGATATGATTTTCAATCATCCCTTAAACATATATCCAATGAACATTGATAGTGATGATGTCACCACCATAATAATTGACATGTAAAAATAATTAGAATTGACTATTTTCTTTTCCAAATTTTTATCAAGGGAGATAAAGTACATAAAACCACCCCTGAGGGGAATGTACACAACATGTACCAAGGTATACATGGCGTGTAAACCCAAAACCTATATCTGGGCATGTAGTGGTATTATCTCATCATGTAATCCCAAAGTACACAATATGATTAAAGTAATACATAGTGTGTAAGCCTCATGAGGCCCCGAATTATGTAGTACATTACTACACAACATATAATCTAACACACACAATGTGTGTGACCTGAGGTTGTAATATCTCCATGTACATCAAATCATGAAATGTTGTGTAGAAAGACATGACATGTACTATTACATGCAATGTACCACACAATGAATGAAAATTCAGGTACTGGATCACACCCCAGTTCATGTACTCAATGACATAAATGATGTGTGTGTGTGTGTGTATGAACTACACACCATGTGATACCCTTATTCAACCCTAGGAACATTGAATAAATAAAAAAAATGTGTTATTACCACAACTTTCCATATGATCAATAATTTCATATACTGATAGCCCATGAACATTCCAAATCTACATGTTCCACTGGAAATCACTCCTACATTAGGATTTATCCATCCAACAAAAATTGACCCCCCTAATGAAAAAATAGAGGAGGAAAAAATTCAAATAACATTTTCTAACTTGTATTAAATCACAAAATATTTAAGGTAGTCTATCAATGATCCATGATCTATCATTTTTAATTTCTAATTTTTCTCTAATTGGCCTCCTCAGATGAAACTTTTCTTGCCTCCCCCTTACCCCTTCAATCTCTTTTACTTTAACGAAGATAGATATCCTCCCCAATGTTTGAATAAGGGTGAGAGATTCCAAAGGGTAAAAGAAAAAGAAAAAGAAGAAGAAAATAAAGAAAAACTTGAGAATGCCTCAGTCTTGGATGTGGAACCTGATTAGAGTCTATATCTCACATAGGTAAAACCACCCATTTCAGACTAAACTAATTTTTTTTGAATTTCCATACAATGCTCTGCTGAGGAGATATTGATGTTCACATTCATAGGATAATAATCATATTTATTTAATAAATATTAAATATCTCAAAAATTTAACCAGCTTAGAATATCACCAAATTCTACCTCAAGGGTAAACATCCCACCATAAAAATGAAGGATCCATTAAAAAAATATTTCCAAGGTTGTTTTCTAGGGGGAATTTACTATTTTATCCTTATTGAAGGTCTAAAACTACAAAACCCAAAAATGGGATAAGACTTCTACATGGGAATATTTGGATAACTATATTCTATGACTAGGGTCTTCTTAAAGGTGGATCATTAATATATAAAGATCAAAGTGTATGTGCATGAATGAGTAATGATATTTCCCAAATAGTTAGCTAGGTGGGGATGAATTGTTTTAAACAAGTCTTAGTAACTAGCTAGTGGGTTCCCTTGTGTGTTTCACTACTAGTGTAAATCCTAAGAACTATTGGGGAATGAATAATCTATTCTTGATATATTTTTGGTTTTTATAGAAAATAGTGATATTTTCCATTTTAATATATTCAATTTTTGTTTGTTTTAGATAATGACATGTTATTTTTGAGGGTTTTAGAATGAATTTATTTATTTTGTATGGTTTTATTTTTTTAACAATCAGATGTGGGTTTTATTTTGGATTTGTTTAATAAATGGGGTTTTTTATTAATGTTGATTATTTATTAGAAGTTTAAATAAATTTTGTTTTTAATGGTTTTTCTCTAATATGATGGGTTTTCAAAACCTTGGTTTTATTTAAATTTTTTCATTTCCATAAATTAGATGGAAAATCATGAATGGAAATACAAATAAATCATTAAGGAAATCCTATTAGGTATCATTGTTCATCCCATATATGTATACTTTAGAGTTCATGTAGATTTTCTTGGTAGGTAAAAGAATGAATTCCTTGTTTATTATAAGTGAACTATAAACTTATAGGAGGGGTTATGGAGGCTGAGATAGAGGTAACTATCATATACGGTTTTATTTTTCTATTTTAATGTATTTTATATATTTAGTTAGGCCCATGGTGATACTTATTATTATGTTTCACTTTATGCTAGTTTCTAATTAATTTTTTGGAGATATAAAATATTTTTTGATTCATGTATTTTATGGTTGAGTTTTACTGATGTTAAATCATTATCCAATGATTTTATTTCCCCCCTTAACACTTATTTTCAGCCTTTAAGAATCATAGATAGTGGTTGGGGTCATTTGATGTTTTGTCTTAGATATCAGGGTGGGTTACCAAGTCAAGTTGTTACAAAATAGTATTATAGCATGATCTAAGTTGAGACTTGGTAATTATATAGTAGGCGTAGATATATGATGTTTGTAACTCTAAATATAGTTATAAAAAGTTATAATTGTTAAAAATTTCACTAAATCTAAAACCATTAGATGGTGGCCTTAACAACATTATGGTTTCTGATCCGGTAAACCATTTCATTGTGATTACCTCCACACCAATTTTAGGGCATGAAAAATTAATATGTTATGTTATAACATGTATTTATCATAATATAATATATCATTATTGGTATGAACATAATTTAATAATAACTTAAAGAGTTTTAATGACTAAATAAATTGTTTAATCACTAAAAATTATAAAATAAATTTATTTAATAGATAATGGTTTTAAAAATGTTTAGAATACATGGAGTATTATTGGATGGATATATAAACATGTTCATAGTTCAGGATTAGTTTATATTCAAATATGAGATTTAGGGTATGAACCATCCTCAAACAAAATACACATCGCTATCATTTTCCACAAGCATTATACTAATGGTTCTAGCAGATCATGGATTTTAAATAGATCCTTACCAATCATTGAGAGTTTTATAAAGACTATGGATAACCTAGAAGGAAGGAGTCTATTAGTTACTTCTCATAAATCTTTATCAAGCTCATGTGGTGGATCTTAAATGAACTGAACCATTATAGAAAATATATGTATTCTTCATTTATTCCATTCAGTATAAATGAATTGATTGATCATATAGAAAAACCAACCATGGTTTTTTATTACACTATGTTTAGATAAGTGTTTTTACCTACAAAACCCTTTAATAACTAATAGGTTCAATTTGAGGTATGGATAATAATGATAAGGGTGTGGGTGAATAGGTGTTGGTACCTTTTAAAAAATTTAAGCCTTTACCATTCTTTTACTATTTTTTAGTGAATGGGTTTCTCAATCTTTCTCACATTCAGTTTTCATGCATACAAATAAAAAAGGAAAGAAAATAAATAAATGAAAATAGGTTTTTTTAAACAAGGTTCACCTCCAATGTGGATGAATATGTACATGGTGCATGATGGTTTTTATCCGCTTCACACATAATTCCTATTTTATTATCAATAAAAGATTAGGTAATGGAATATCCTTAGACCCGTAATCTTGGTACCAACTAGGAATAATAATAACCACTAACACTCACTAGGATTTTCCATCCTAATTACTTGATTAGGATGTATCATGTATGAATTAAGATAAACAATTATTCTCATGTTTTTTATGGACTTTTTAGGTTGATCTACCTTATCAAATCATAATAATTAAAAGGGAGGAATACAAGAGGGGAATATGGTATTATGAGTGGATCCACTCATCCTCCCTCATGTAACCCAAGAAGGTGATGTCAATTTACTTGGCCGGTAGTGATGGACAAGCCACCCACCCCCTCCCTAATAAAGAAAGAAGACTCCAAGGGCCTTCTCCCCTTTCATTAGCCCATCTATAATAACTTAATTCCCCATATATATATATCCTTTTTTGAAATTCCCAGATCTTTATCGAGGGGTTTATTCAATTATTATTTACCTCTAGGAGTTCTCAAAGGGAACGTATCTTCATGTGTTATCCCTGGTAGATCGTTTCAATCAAAAATGACTATCGCTCGATAGCTTTTAAAGATTCATCAACGGTTCCTGGCCCCTGAAAAAACGAGTCATTGCCATACTACTTGATCCCCACCATTTCCTTTTGTATTTCTAATGTTCTAATGATCTAATGATCTCACTACTGCATGGTCCAAGGGGATTCACTCTTGAGAAGGTTCCCAGTTCTTCCTTCCCATATAGAGCTATGAATTCCATTGGAAGCATGATTCCCCCATCATGGTTATTTGGTTAAGCTTTATGGGTCTCCCCTTCCTTTCCAAAATCCTGAAATTCTTCAAATGCTGGGTAACCACAACAAGATATTCCTAGACTTTGATGAGCATTCAAGATCCCTGTTACACCCCATTATGCCATGTATTTTTATGTAATTAGACATCTAAAATCCGTATGTCAATAATATATAGATCTAGGTGCGTAAATAGATCCATTTCCATCAAATAGTGGTGTTCAAGAAGTGGTAATATTTTTGTCTATTTTGTTATCACCTGGGTCACCTACAACATAGTTGTCATTCGTCTCTTGGGAAATATATAGTTTTTTTCTGACAATTGTTCTATATCTAATCCATATGAGATTCATGCTGGTGGTATCTCAAATAATGGATGTCTTTGTGCTTCTCTTTAAAGGGAGGCCGATATGATGCTTACTGATCTGAAGGTGGTTGAGATTTGTTCTTGTTTGAGGTGTGATTTGGTAAGGACCGAGAAGAATATGATAGTGGAGAGGGAACCTCGATTCAAATTCTCTACCAATAATCCATCATTATCGAAAATTGTGTCTTCTATAGGGGGTGTGGAATGTAAGAGTATTCTCTTAGTGTTCATCCAGTCTTGTTTCCATATGAACCAATTGGGCATGTTTTGACAGTAGATATTGAAGGGGTGACTCCAATGAGAGAGACTCCTAAAGAGAAGAACTCCCCTAGATCAAACCATCTACAAAAATATTTTCAAGCCTCAAATTAATTAGTGTTTGGTGACTCAAAACAGGAATCATAGATGATGGTGATCCCTAAATGGAAAAGGAAGATCAATGGTTCCAAGAACCAGGTTTATCCAGTCGCATGTGTCCAGGAAACATATTTTTTACCGATCTCAAATGGTGAGAAGGATAGTACCATGCCTGATGATGAAATTTCCAGCCATTTTTCAGTGGATAGTGTTAAGAGTATGCATGGTATTGATTTTTATAGACCAACGAGGAAGAAGGGGTAGAAATGAACTTCATAATCAGGGAGTCACATGGTGATTAAGGGAAAAAATACAAAGGGTTTAAGGACTATTCTTACTTTCCTAATCCCATTGAGACAAGGTCTTCTATAAAGTATGGGAAAAAATTCATCTAAATGAAAAGTCAATATATAGGATCAGACTCAGGAGAAACACATTAATATATAAGAGGTAAACCATTTGGTAGAGGGTGAAGTTTATAAGTAACAAAGCAGAAAAAAGTTTCCAATAACTTAGTATCACAAGAAGTGGTACCTATCAAATACTTTAAGAGAAAGTCTAAAATAGTGGAAGTAGAAAAAGAATAATTCTTGGAGATCATTCTATACTAGAAATAATAAATTCCCAAATGATCCTTCAATATAAAAAATACAAAATGTGATACTAACCAAATATATTAAAGAATGATCCAAGTTAAAATTAATGAGCATCAAAGGGTGTAGATCAACAAAAAAGATCACATCTTGGCATGTGGATTCAACAGAAGTAAGATCAATATAGAGGAATAAATTCAAACTTGGGATATGTTGGCCCACAATTTTGAAGGAATTATTAAGGAACACCTGAAAACTAAGGTGACTACATTAAAATTGGGATTATATAGAGTTTCTGGTTCAAATAATATCATCCCTATCTTTAATGATTTTTTTATTTCTTTCCGTGTTAAATGATCCTCTATCAGGCCCTTTTGAGGTTTCCAAATTTTACACAAAAATGAATTTGAAATAAAAAATCTAATTTTCAGTCATTAAAGGGAGGCTTATTATAGTTTTAGTCCTTATGATATAAAGACATCATAGGCTAGTTCTTACTATATCATTTGGCCTATAAGATTATATTATTCTTCTTTAACATGAAAACATTTTCTTCTTTACAAAAACATTGGATATTCCCTTTTATTCAACACATAGTATATTAAGGTCAATATTTATGTTTGTTGTCTTTGAATCTCATAATATAAATAATAATCACAGTTCATAATGTATCCAATTTTCTTTCTTCATTTTCTCAAATATATTCAATGAAACCACATGAATATATTTTCCATAATTCACAACCTTCAAAACTTCTGATATCTTTGGTCTTAAATTCACATTTATATTGATCATAAACATTTCCTTTTAATTTATTAAAGACTTAGTATTATCACTTCATATGATAATTATAATTATCATATCCTTATATATCTTCTTAAAATCTTCATAAAATACACATCTTAATGAATCCATGTTTCTATTAGAATCATTAAGTGTTACAGTTATAATCATGACTCCCTCTACCCCACTACACAACTTTTGTTTCCATCTTATTTTAACATAGTCATTCTTCACCAATTCTCTCTTTGAACTTCTCTAGAATTGAAACCAACTCATATAGGTATCATGATTATTATTCATTAAAAAGAACACATAATCATCTAAATTTAATTATCATTACTTATAATATCTAATTTGATAAATCACATAATTTTGGTAAATATTTGGATCCTTATAAAGTATCCAAATAACTCTTATAGAGTCACCAAATAATCCTTCTGAGAATTCTTTTTCCAATTTTTTATCTAAAATAGTTTCTATAAGTGTAAATGACTTTATGAAATGTGTCAATGAATATTATTAAATTGTTAAATGATGTTTTCCAAAATCCATTTACTAAATTTCTTCACATTGTGTTTCATAATAAATATTTTAGAACGTGACAATGAATCTTATGACATTTTCAAATGTTCCTTATGGAAATGACTTTACCAAATTTATTCACACTAGTTTTTAAAATGACTCTTATAGATATTGTATCATCCTTATAGAATGTAAAAATGACTCTTAAGAAGTAAATTTATCATCCATTCCTTTTCCAATTTTCCTCTTTGATAATTATCCTTATGGGAATTTATGTCATATTTAAAAAAACTTTATTATCTTCCCATTTTAAATTTTCTATCTTTATCTTCATAATGATAAATTAACATTATAGAAACTCAATTTATCCTTACTAAAATGTTATTCCACAGAACATTTCAATGAAATTCCACTACCTTAACCTGAATTCTAAATTAATTACCACTAAAGTATATTTCTTTTAGAAATACATGTCTTCATATAAATAATACTTTTCATGAAACTTCTTAGATGATGTTTTAGCTTTTTCAAAGAGATATAATATTCAACAATTACGAATACCCATGGAAGATTCCTTCTCAAACTCTAAATGATGAAATCTTCTTGAAAAAAACATATATTAGATATCAAGAAACAAAATCATTATTATTCAACCACCATAACAAACAACTATTCTTTATGAAATAGAAATATTAACAGTAACTAAAGTACTCAAATATCCTTTTCCATATGAATAGATATCCAAAAAATTATCCAATGGAAGATATTCCATTTTCATATGAATATAAGAACCATCCCACTATATTTACTATCTAGATAATGGAAATAACCTACTTCCAAGATCTAAGTGGATTCTTCAATACTCATGCAATATTCACAACTCATCACATAATGAAACATTACATGGTATTAAATTTCATTTTTATTAATAATATTGGGAACTTAAAACTTCTTCCATGCTGTATTTCTTAAAACATATTAACATCATAAAACATTATTCTTCATTAACAATAAATATAAAAAAAATAAGTCGGTTAAAAAATATCCCCTTTGGATTTATTTTCATTACCAATATTGAAAATTCATGTAAATATGTTCATATAATAATTTTCTTTTGTCTCTATCTTATTGAAATTAAAGACAAATATATTAAGATAAGATTGTATCAATTCACTTAAATCAACATTCCTTAAATTATTCCACTCAAAGTCGATGTGATCCATGATTGGTTTAGAAAATAGGATGGTAGAATCTAGATAAAAAATACATCCATTATAAAATATAATATTATACAACTTGAAATATATTTCAACATGGTCTATTCAAATGTTTTTAGGCTCTGATACCCCATTATAGTGTATGCCAACCACTGAAACTATTCCATGTCAGGAAATTATTTTATTTGGCATCCCTGCCACATGGATTTTGATTCCTAGGGCTCCCAACCTATTTGGAAAATGTTTCATGATATATTGAGGATCTCATGAATATTATCATGTGAATAATAATCCTCCCAGGGCCCAATGTCAAAATCATGATCAATAGCTCGATGCATCCCCGGTCCATCCCTGGGAAGGCAGTTAAACCCTTATCATAAATCTTTGGGTAAATCCCTATATATGATCCCAAAAATAACCAACCTCTTTATATTGAACATAAAGTTACCAGTAAGTTCAAGTAGAAACATAGATAAAACAATCTATTAAAGGATGTAGTAATTTATATACCAAGATAGGTGTCTCCACCCATGAAGGTAAAAGACATGAAATGTGTTAATACATCATTTTAGACATTAATATAAATTATATCACATATTTTTTTAAAAGAAAATGATTCCATAGTATTCAACTCACATATTCTCTCAAATAACCGGTGACTGAATATTTTTGACCAACTAGACATGAATAATTATGAAACCATATATGAGAATTTTATTTATTCAACATGTTAAATTCAAATAGAATTTAACTGAGGTTATGAATACACTTATAATGTGACCCTCTTGGACACTTTCTTAGTACAATTAGACCGTATCACCTAAATTATAAGGTTAAAATCTATAAACATGAAAGGAACATATAGAGAATGAAGTTAAATGATGTAATGGAAATAACCACATACAAAAAAGCATTGTGTAATATAATACCTTTGTATTGATATATATAATCTAATAAGTTTCATACTTATGTCATCAACCTATGTTCTCAATATATCTTTATTTGAAGTTTCAGAAATAAAACTTATAATATAATGTTTTGGTCATAAAATTAATAAGGAAGTTCCATTCTCATCAAAGGTCCTGAGATATCAACTCCCATTAAATAAGGAAATGAAAAAAAATTCTTTCTCGCATTATTAATTAATTACATATTATTCATGATGCACCCAATTATAAAAAAATTCTCTCTTTTGGGTTATTAATTTTAGAAGGAATTTTAATTTTGGGAATTTTGGAATAGGGGATGTTTTTAAAATGGATTTTTAGAGTGAGAATTAAATAATTGGATCATATCAAGATGATGTTTTTGGATATGTATTGAGGATAGATAGGTTCCTTGGGTGCTCAAGAAAGTATCAAAATCATTGAGTTGAATTTAATAAGTTTTTTAGATTTTAAACTTCAACGCATATTTTATATTACATAGTTTATGAAAATACATCTGGTTATCCTTACACAAGGTAGATTTTAGTTCATTTTATAAATCCCACAGTTGAGGTTAATGGTTAGTGCATTGCTTAGGGAAAATCATGTAGGTTATAGGGGTGACTATGCTAGTTGTTTTGGATTGAGGGTGAGACCCACGGTCACCACCTGGTTGTAGAAAAACCATGTTGGATATCATGTTTTTTTAGAGGTGGTCTACATAGTTTCATTATGTTTTGGAAAATCATGTGGCCAATTTGTGTGAAGGTGATTAACTTGGATAGTTCCTACCACATAGTCAGAACATGGTTTGGTAAACCATGCATCCAAACCATGAAACCTACTAGAATTTATTAAATAAGGGGATATTAATGTTCTCCCATAGATATTATAACACTATCACCCTCTTTTATCTATATCATGCATGACTGAACTAGGGAGGTTCTCTCCCACATTCCTATTTTCGATTCCCCCTTCTTTTAGGTGTGATTTTGATGTGATTTTGATAGGGGATTAAGGTAAAATCCCCTTCCTTTTCTTGTTTTTTTATTTATACTTGGTTTCTCTCTTATTTAGATGATTTTAGTTTAGGGTTTTGAGATGATTCCACTAGATCATGGTGGAATCATCTTGATATGATGGGGATTTATCATGGTTTGGACAAAGGATGTCCCGAGACAACATTTTCATGTCATCAAACATAATTTTGATGGATATAAATCAGTATATCGATGTTTATAAGAATTTTTATGAAATTGTAAAAAACTAAAAATTGAATTATTATCATGTGATATGAATGTTTCCTAGGATAGTGGTAGAAGAATGACATGGTCCTTTTAAGTTTAGCTGGTTGCAATTTTGGTGCAATAAGAGTGCCCAGTGGGAAATTAGGCATTTATAACTTAGTGAAATTAATTTATTAAATAATTGTAAATTATTTAATTAATTTTAAATGAATATAATTAATTAAACATGATGTTTTGGATTGAGTTAAGGACTTAGGTGATTTAGATGATGACAATTTGACTTGGATGGGATTGGGTGAGAGCTTATGGGTGGTTATTCAAAAGGAATAACTCTGATTTGATGTAGGTTATACCTTGATCATACCCCAATGTTATTTTCTGTGGTCTTTAAATTAAATGATACTCATAGAACCAGAAATGAGTACCAAAGGATATAATGAAACCTTTTGCACTAACTTGATTTATCAGCCACTGATGGTTGAGGCCTTGATAATACATAAATGACATGTGATACGTGGTTCCTAAGGGGTATAAATTAAATGAATTGAACATAATATAGTATCACTTAGTATAGGTTCTCTGGTGAACTATGAGTAAAGGGAGGTGAAAATATGGGAGTAAGTGGCCCTAGTAGGCCTTAGTGAATCTTGAAATGAATTATAGACTTTGGGATAGTGGGATAAATATGGGCTGAGAGTTCCTCTGCCACTAGTATATGAGCATTGGGTGGGTATTCCCTGGGTAGATTGTGAATGAGTTGAGTGAGAGGACCAGCATAATATGTCCTAATAAATGATATGGTAACTGTTCCATATCTTGATATGATTCTAGTGGGTATTTCCTTATAAGGATAGTGATACTATGATGTGACTAGGATAATTTCATGAGACACTATTCCATATGGGTGATGGGTGATAAACTGAGTGATGTGAATTTGACTAAATAACCCACATTGGATGTTCAGACAATAATGAGACCCAGGGGACCCTGATTGGTACCCCAATGATATAGAAACCTTTGAGAGGGTGTGAAAAATTTAGGGGTAGTGATGATCATAGGTGTCACCTTAGAATTTGAATCAATGATGTGATCCTAAGGAGTTTATGGTAACTATGGCATGAGATCTTGTGGGTGGGTTACACTAACCACTGATATGTATTGAGATATATGGGATTACTAGGACATTCTCTTAGGATCTAGTTATTGGGTCTGATATAGACACTTGGTTTATGATACTTTGGACACTCTACATGTATCTGTATAGTGGGATGTACATTCTAATGAGATTTAAACAAGATGGATTGGGATACCTTGGACATGCTCCTTGGTTTTTGAAGAGGTGATGTCTGATAGGGTAGATCCACACTCTTGGAATCAAATGAGATTATATTCGATAGGGGAAATACACACCTGGACTTAGATTATGTGATGTTCAATAGGGGAGAGCTACACCCCTGGACTTAAACAAGGTGATATTTGATATGGGGAACCACACCCCTTGACTTTGATGATATGATATCTGGAAGGGGATATCCACTCCCATGGACTCTGATGATGCTTTTTCCTAGAAGGGTATTCCCTATCTCTAGGTAATGGTTTTTGGTTGGCATGATTCATCAATGTGCTCAAAGACACTTTTCCATTGGCCAAAGTAGGTTTGGGTCGATCTTGGGTTTCACATAATAAAACAAGGTTAAATAGTGGTTATTTATTTAAACTTACACAATTTATTTTTTTATTCATCTTATCATGTAAGTTTCACACATAAATTGAATTTACTGGTTATCTATGGGACCGTGTTGATGGTTCCATACTGATTTTTACTCACACCATACTCAGTCTTCTATGTAACCTGGGTACCAAAGAACACTTCATTGGTTTTAGGTTTAGGTTGGGAAGAATCCAAGAGTAGATTTATTGAGCGTGATTTCTCATATGATACTTGGTGATCGGAATAAGGCGAGGCTCAAGGATGGTAGAAGAGCCCCAATATCTTTTATTTTTTTTCTTTTTATTGTATATGTGTTATTGTCTTATTAGTAATTCATTGTTGTATGCTGGCATGGTCATGAGTCTATTTAACTATTTTATCCCACATTTATGTATTATTGTTGATTATAGTTATTACTTCTATATACTATGATGGTTATTGTATTATCTCATGTTTGGTTTATTTCTATATTATTGAATACTCTAATATGAGGGTATAGTCTCCCCTTGGTATTACCCCATATCCTCACTACTAGTTAGAAGCCTCTAGTATATGGGGTGGTGTGTCTAAGGTCACATGGAAACTATTAGTCTGGGCACTATTGAGTGCTCTAGGTAGCGAGACATTATAAAATGTATCATATATTTTATGTGGATGATATCATATATTATATCAGAGTTTTACTTTGTCTTACTATTTGGGGAGGTAATATACAAGTGATATAGAAATGTGTTGAAGGTTGTGATGGTTAATAAACTACTGCATTGAGAAAACCTTTTTTAGTAAGAATATTAGGATGAAATGGGAATGAGAATACTATTATTGGATTTTGATTTTACTATTGAATGATTTCACTAAGAACAACATATTTTATTTTTTGATATTTATGATTTATTATTGTTTTGGATCTTAGCCCATTGGAAAGATACCGGTGTACATGCATCATATTTTTATACATAATTCACATTATAGTCACATTCCTATGTGTGATTGATACCAATAAATACGAGGGTTAAAATATTTAAAGTGTCAAAAATAACTTATATAGTGTTTTTACATATAACTTGGTGGTGAAAATACACTTAACTGAACCAGAGTATAATTTTATTTTGACTATAGGTCATGCAGATATGTATAGAGATTATCCTTGATTATTCCTACACATTACCTTGATGTGAAGGATATATAGTGACCATAGTGGGTTAGTATATGAACTTTGTGTCTGAGTAATTTTGGTATTTGTTCCATGAAAAATGGGTTTAGTTATTTAATGTGTCAATTACAACCTATATAGTCTTTACCATATATCTTATTATTGGAATTATACTTAACCGAACCATATGACTCATATGATTGAAACAAATCATGGTAAGGTTATATATATATATATGTGTGTGTGTGTGTTATGATAGATTATAATGTGATCCTTGATGGGGTGAGTCTCGTATGTGGAGGACTAATGAGGATTAACCTGAGATCATGATTCCTAAGGGGGTAGTCCCGTATATGGATTCATGATGAGAATTAGTGCCCTATTATGGTTGATAATTCAAAAAATGGATCCAATGGGTATATGTGTTATGGGATTTTGATTCTATATGGGGTAGTATTACATGTGTATTCCTAGTGAGAATCAATTCCATTGAGTAGGTAGATGATTTGGTATGTGATACCTGATATATATACATGTATATGAGAACATATAGTGGGTATTTAGGCATGTGAGTTTTCATTTTATGCTTTCTATAGAAGTGGGGATATTTACCATGAGTTATGGTTTACATGAGATATGACCTATGGCTTAGGAAGGAGATCCTAGTGCTTTGAGATGTGACTCAGGATAGTGGTGAGCCATGTATAATGGATGAAATGAGATGTCTTTTATGAGGGTAACCCAAGTGAGGGGTTTTCCTAGGTTTTTGAGTTTCTTAGAGGTGGGGAGAATAATTAGATGATTTAGTTATGAGATGGTGTACATGAGGTGCTACAAGTTATCCAATATCGGAATGGTGATGCCTTGGGTTTAATGAGGAAAACAGCTAGAATGATGGAACTTTAGTATTGAGGTTTGGTTTCTGAGGGAAGGACTAGTGGATACCTAACCTTGTTAATTTTATATGCATTTTTAGAAATATGGGAGAGAATGGATGAAAACTTTCAATATTAAAACGACACAAGTAAGAATGAAATTATACGATAGACCATGGAATAACTAAAATGCATGATTTTGAGGAGGTGAAATGATAGTGTTCTAAATGTATGTGTTTGATATGTGAGGGGGTCATGGTCATTTTTAGGCATGTGAGCATAGGTTTAATAATGTGTCAATCATGGGAGCAAGATTCGATTAATATGACTGGATGGTATGAGAGTAAATACAATTGGATTTAGTTGAAATAGAAGTAGCATGTTCTCGTTATGCATGATACTAATTTAAAAATCGGTTGATGAGTATATCTGTGTGGGTCAAGGGTCAATAGTTTTGATGAAACACCTATGAGAATGGAAGTCTGAGTGCTTGGTGAGAATGAGGAATTTCCCTCTATAATGATAATGAAATCATGGATGGAATAGTGTAAATACTTAACAGTGGTGAGCATGGCTCCAGATAATTTCCACACATGCAGATATGAAACTTGATGAGGTTGTTCTCAATGAGTGGTATAAAGAAATAAGTATGGTGTCTGAAAACCCTTATCTTTATTAAATATTAATTCAAGATTTATTACAAAAAAGTACACATAATACAACTAGAATATCGATAAGTCTAGTGTCTTTGAGAATTAGGTACATTACATTACAACTTAAAATATATAATACATCATATTTATTGAAACCACCCTTAGCATGATCATATTATTCATTCATACGTAACACTATATGGGATAACCTGGGGACATACATAAGAAAGGGATGAGATATAAAACCTAGTAAGGGAATAAACATGGAATTAGAAGAATTTAATACAAGTTAGACAATAGTAATATCAATTATACATAAAATGGTTGAGAATCATAAACATGAACAATGAGGCATGATATAACATGATAATCATAAAGGTAACATGGGAATTGTAGAAAAAACTTAAAACAACACATCATAAACATAGGTCAAAGATAAATGATAAGAAATCATGATATAAAATTTCCCATGAGGGATAATGTTGAATCCCTAATACATTGTATGATGTCTCATGATACTAAATCATTACCTAATTCATTGGAGCGCTATATAATCTCAGGCACACCCATCACTTTCATTTCATTCTCATGCTTAAGTGTGCCACATAGATCATACAATAAGGATTCATTAATTATTATATTTTATTCCATGATAATGGAGTGTGAAATAAATATATTCAAGTCCCTAATAAATAATTATAAGTTCATAAATGTGAACACCCTTGATAAGAAGTGGGTGAAAGTTTTCACTACACTTTTGTTTGGCATGGAAAATAACGGTGAAAACTTTATAGCATAATAGAGGAGTATAAATGTTTATGTATGTGATTAATGAGATTATAAGGGGTATATAATAATTTAGTAATAATAGGGGATTTAATGATATATTAAAGAACATATCCCAACATTAGGAATCGGATAAAAGGCATAAGATAATGAATGTACTTGAATAAGGAGGAGAAGGAAAAGAACCCTTACCTTGAGAGTGTTACTCAAAATTCTTGGGAAGGGATTCTTGAGAGCATAGTGGCACCTTGGGTGAAATACATAAAGGTTTGGAAATAATAAGGACGTTATCCAAGTATTTATATTGAAGAGAAATGTGATATTGGGTTGGTTTATATAGGAAAAGACATGGGAGTTATTTATTATTTCCCAAACATAGGATTTGGACTCTATATAATAAAATTACCAAAACCAAAAAGCTAACCATGGATTTTGACAATGGTTTCTAAAAAATAGGGTTGGTTTTAATTATTTTATAATGTAAAGGTATTAAATTATTAAAATAATACCCTTACTGATTTGTAAGTAATTTATACTCTTAAAGAAATTATTTTAAAACCTTCAAATATATTATAGGTTTTGGAGGATTTATAAAAATAATACAATAAAAATAAAATCACATTATTTTTAAGGGAAAAAATATATTTGGACATGGATATAATTTATTTTATATATTACATCACTTTTGGGTCATTATGATGTCATAATACAAACTATATATTATATTGTATTTAATTTTTTACCCAAAATTTAGACTCTCAGAAAATTATTAAAATTCACCGTTGGATAATTTAGATGTTATGAATCCAAAAATAATATTTATTTTATCTAATTAATTTTCTAAATATGTGAATTTTCAATTTTAAAATAACAATCCATATTTATTGAAAATGATGGGTTTTTTGAAAATAACAGTTTTCGAACCCTTATAAAAATTACATTTGACTTCGTAAAAACTGTTCGATAATTTATATTTAATAAAAATTATTTAATAATAACATTTAAATAAAATATTATTTATTAAAAAAATCCATTAATTCATCAAAATAAATTTCTTAATTGAATTTGAATATTACTAAAAAATATAATTTGTGTTTTATTGCATAAAAAATCATTTATAAAGTAAAAATGAAACTATATTCATTATTATATACAATATACATATTGATATTATCAGGGTCTTGATAAATATCCCTTTAATACACTAAAAAGATCCCTAAGAGTATGTTACGTGATGATGAGACTATCATGGGGTGGTTCGACGTACATATTTTGAGACGTGTTCTCGATGAGCCTGAACTTCTCCAGTAAACAATTTCGATCATGCTTAAGTTATTGGATATCGGCTTGGTATTGGTTAAGGGTAAAGCCTAGTGATGCCACCACCTTGGATTCTATGATAAATGAGCTTCATAGGGTACAATCTTATTGGTTGAGGATATCACTTCCCTTGTCTCTATCAATTGGATTTGTTAAAAACATATATTTAAACTAATCATATTATAACTATTCAGTGACTATATTATCAATGGTAATGATAATTAAGAGTCTTTTAAATTAGATATGATATAATAAAACCAAATAATTTCATGTGTTCTACATATCCATAATATATAACAATTCATTTAATTAAATCACAAGGGAAATTTTATTTATAAAAGTCAGGTCATTAAATGGTGGGTAGTGAATTATTTTTCAATTGGGGGGTGTGACCCTCGTTATGGATAAATTTTAGTGGATTTTTGAGGATGGACTTCATAGTGATTTAAAAATAGCTAATAATTGATGATTCATGTTGGTTCTCATGTATGAGTAGAACATCCATGTCTAGTTTTTACACATGGTAATGGATGGGGCGTGGGGCATAGAAGAACGAACCCATGCTAGTGGGGTAATGAGTGTGCTGAGATAAATTATTATATTATTGAGGTAGATCTTGGATGCAAGTTAATAGGTGAATACAATTTATAAAATCCCATGTAAAAAACCATATTTGGGGTTAAAATACAGTGTTGGGTAGATTCCATCCATTATAAATGGGCTCGAGATGGATTCACTACTACAAAACAGGACTTTAACAGCACTAGAAATGGCCTTTATCAGCACTAGAAAAGTGATTACTATATGAGTGAGGTTAAAAGCCTAGGTCTTTTATCAGCATTGGAAAAGCGATGTTAAATATGTTATTTATTGGCGCTAAAAAAATTGATTATAAATAGGACCTTTATCAATTACTTTAAAAGTGGTGATAAAGGACCCATTTATCAACACTATTATTTAGCGCCACTAAAGGAACCCTTTATTAGTGCTATTATAAGCACTGATAAATGGCCATACTGTAGTGTGTTGTAACAGCACACTGCAACACCTCTGTAATGTGTTGTAATAGTACACCGCAACACCAGAAGCACCAATAACACACCAGATGTCAACAGAAACACATCCCAATATAGAATTTAAATGGAATTAAATTTACAACAAAATAGAAGAAAAACACTATATGATAGAAATTTAAAACATTGGTTTATACAATTACATAAATAAATATTACTACATACATTAAAAAACATCAATGTTACTTTGTCTTTTAATCCTAACCCGACTCATGCTATTTTCAAAAAAACCACCCCCTGCTCGAGAAAAATAACACACCTATATAAGAAAACTATTCTTATGTTACTAATAATATAAAGAAATAAATTAACAGAAAGTGCTAATTTTACTAAAATTGATGTCAATTTTAAATAAAAAGATACACTTGCATTCATACTAGTCACACCATGTGTTAGATTGAGGTACGACCGATTTCAATATGTCTTAAATGACTTGTGGATTATTTCCATAAAGTATCAAAACAATATAAATGTGTTTTCTCAGTTTTTAGTATGTCAGTTGTCTTTTTTTTATTAAAATGTATTTTTAAACTCACACACTTTTGACTCATTCCGATCACATCATGTATTGGTTTGACATGAAACCAATTCTTACACGTCAAAAATAACTTATGAATCATTGTCCTAAATTATGAAGAAAATTCGAGCACATTTTATAGGTTTTCAGTGAGTGACACTTTTTGAAATAAAATTTCAATTTTAAAATGATAAATTCACTTTGAGTCATACTGGGAACATCATGTATCATATTGAGGTGAAGATGATTCCTACACGTAAAAAATTAATTATGGATCATTTTTGTAAATTATTTAAATAATTTGAATGAATTTAATCCATTTTGAGTAAGTCAGTTGTCCATTTTACTAAAATTGATGTTAATTTTAAATAAAATGATGCAATTTTAGTCATACCGGTCACACCGTGGGTCATATTGAGGTGCTGCTGATTCCTATATGTCCCAAATGACTTATAGACCATTTTAATAATGTATAAAGACAATCTAAATTATTTTTCTTGATTTTGAGTACGTCAGTTGTCTTTTTTACTAAAATATCATTTTAAAATGGAAACATGAACTTTGACTCCTTCTGATCACATCATGTATCCGTTTGGCATGAGATTGATTCAAACACATCAGAAATTAATTATGAATAATTTTCATAAATTATAAAGATAATCTGAGTGTGTTTGATCTGTTTTTAGTGAGTGAAACTTTTTGAACTAAAATTTCGATTTTAAATTGATAATATACACTTTGAGTCATACCGGTCACTCCATTCGTTAGATTGAGGTGAGGTTGATTAATACACTTATCAAATAAAATATGGATCATTTTATTAAAGAATAAAAACAATCTGAATGTGTTTTTTTTGGTTTTGAGTAGTTCAGTTTGTTTTTGTACTCAAATTGATGTCAATTTTAAATAAGTATTCACTTAGAGTCATACTAGTCATACTGTGCATCAGATTAAGTTACAGTTGATTCCTACACATTAGAAATGACATATGTATTTTTTTACTAAATTATCAAAACAATAGCAATGTGTTTTATTTATTTTGAGTATGTCACTTATCTTTTTTACCAAAATGTCATTTTAAACTTGAAACACACACTTTGAGTCCTAATGATCACATCATGTATCGATTTGACATGATAATAATTAATACACATCAAAAATGATTTATAAATCAATTCTATAAATATTAAGAAAATACGATCACATTTTCTCATTTTTCAATGAGTAACACATTTGGAACTAAAATGTCGATTTTAAACTGATAACAGATAGATTGAGTCATATCGGGCACATCATGTATCAGGTTGAGGTGTGGCTGATTCTTACACATAAAAAATTACTTATGGATCACTGTCTTAAATATTGAAAATAGTATGAATATATTTTCTCAGTTTGGATCTTTTCAACTATCTTTTTAATTAAAATTAATGTTATTTTTAATAGAAATAAGTAATTGGAGTCATACCAGTCAAATATTATGTTGGATTTAGGTGTGGATGATTCTTACACATCCCAAAGTATAAAAAAATCCAAATTATAAATGTTACCATGATTTCCATTGACTTAAATTTTCGAACTGCCCACACTGCTTGAGCAGTTTCGAACAAACCATCTCAACTGGAAAAATAATAATCCACTTGTATATGAAAGCAATTATTATGATTAATAATAAAAATAAATAAACTAAACATAAATATGAAATAATACATTAATTATATAGAAAATTATTTTACTGTGAAAATATAAAGATTACCTATGTGATTGAGAAATGGAGGGAACTTGAAGGAAAGTGATAAATATCAACACTGCAGGAGTGAAAGGTTTTGAGGGAGAATGAGTTTGTGAATGTTTTTGTGCAGAAAGACATAAAATATGTAAAGATCACCCCAAATCGAACAAAATAATCCACCTATATAAGGAAAAAATTATTATGTGAGTAATAATAAATATAAATAAAATAAACATACATATAAAATAATATATTAATTATATGGACAATAATTTTACTGTGAAAACATCAAAATTACATCTACCATTAAGAATAGGCAGCGTCGTGGCTCTTCCTACAAAGGGAGTGGACCAAACTTGATGAAAAGTGATAAATGCAACACTATAGGGGTAAAAAGGTTTTGAGGTAGAAAATGTTTGTGGAAGTTTTGGTGTAGAATGTAATGAAAGATGGACAGAGCACCCGAACTCAAACAAAAGAATCCATATGTATAAGAAAAAAATTATTATTTGAGTAATAATAAAAAGGAAAAAATTGAAAATAAATATGAAACAATAAATTTATTCTATAAACAATGATTTTAATATAAAAACATCAAAATTACCTCTGTCATTGAGTAGAGGAAGCGTCGTTTCTCTTCTTATAAAGGGAGGGATCATGGAAATAAATATTCTAAAAAAATGAACTCTGTAAACAATAATTAAAATTAAATCAATATTCCATTGTATACTTTTTCGGTAAAATAAAGAAATTATATCATAACATTACCTTTACACCTTTCCAAAGGGTTCCCTTCATTGTAGTTTATTCTTCTGAGGGATCGGTAACATCATATGGTTCATAAGAAATTTTATGCATGAGTATTCAAACATTTAATTTAGATTGAGATAATGTACTAGAGAACATATCATATTATGAGTAAAAACATAATATATTAAAAAAACTTTTACATTCTCATTGAACTCTCTTTATTTTTTTAAAGGTTTCAAGTATTTGGTTCCTCTTTCGAGAATCCAAATACCCTTTTTGTGGTCCCCTCTAACGTACAAGACATTGTCTACATTGAGACCTGCATGAACTGATTGTGATGTACCAATGAAAGAGTCATTCTTGATTGAATTTTCATCAGACTGAACATTTATTTTATTCTCTAGCAAGACAATCAACCAATTCTTTTTTTGGACCAGATACATAAAATAATTTCACTTATTGTGATGCCATTATGAAAGATTGATATTTTTCTCCTTCTACATTGAAATTCATCTTTAAAAAGCCCATTTCATCAACTTTCACTCCATTGATATTGTCAAACCATTTGTAATGGTAAATAGGAACTTGAAATGTTGTATAATCTAACTCTTATATCTATTCGATAATTCCAAAATATGACATATTTTCATAAATTGGATTTCTATACCTAGAATCAGATATGTGCATCTCTTTATCCACAAGCGTAACACCACTATTTTTCATCATACTAAAGTCATAATGTTATTTTTTATAGAACATATAACCATTGATACAAAACCAGTGTAAGATATAACCTTTTCATTCGGTCCTCTGGCTATCCATTGAAGTTGTTCGTTAATTGACATCATATTTTCAGATAACTCCTTATAAATTTGATCTTTGAACCATCCTATAAACTATTAATTATGTGTATTTGATATCCATCATTCAACCCTTAATGGATTAAAATCTATAATAATTTCTTTGCGATCTTCAATGTATGGATCAATATCATCACTGTTATGTAATATTTAAAGATATGATTTCATCCACTTTTTCAAGGTAATTGTAACAACATGTATTTCCGAAATATCTTCTCCCATAAGGCATTCATTGTGGAGAGACTTTGGGAGAATTATGATTTAAAAATTTTATAGTTAATTAATATATAATTCAATAGATTCTTCAACAATATATCATTCTACAAAAAAACCATCTGACCGACTTCGATTATTGTCACACCCTTTAAAAATATTAATATACAGTTCAATGTGGAACATCCATCCATAATTGAAAAGACCACATATTTGAACCTCTCTAACCAAGAGAACCATCAGGTGGGACATTATATAAAAAAATTATGGTGGGAAGCACATCTCTAATTAACATAATATAACTACAATCTCCTTATTCTTGAAGGGAAACTTCTCTGTGTCTACAACATTATGGCATATGAATTAGGAAAATAAGCAGATTTTGGTAAATATATTTATTACATTTTGAGGAAGAATGAAATGGAAAGAAACATTCATTAAATGTTGCATCAAAACATGATAGTCATGTAATTTTAGTCCTCGTAACTTCAAATTTTTCATTAACACAACATTCTTGATATTTTATGAATACCCCTATGGAACTTTTACACTAGAAAGAAAAAGGAAAAATTGCAATTTTGTCTGTCTGGATAGAGTGTAAGATACTGGAGGAAAAAAGTCCACCTTTTACCCTTCACCAGTGCCAACTATTTTGTTATCCCCATTTCAATCAAGTCCATTGTAGACATGATTCCATCATTAAATTTTCAGGAACATTTAGTAACATTCCAATAACACTATCAAATATATATTTTTTCTACATGCACGACATCAAGAAAATTTTCTACATACAAAAAATTCCAATATAGCAATTCAATGAAAATTGATATCTTCTGCAAACCTAATTTTGTAAGGTTTTTCTAAAATGGTTTACCCAAACAATGACAATCGTTTTTAATTTTTTTGTACAGTTTATTACCCATTTCTGAAGATGGTGTTGTACCTTGTTCAATATTCTCATCAAATGATATAGTCTAGGATTGGTATTTACATCATAAAGATAATTTTTTTTTGATTTCCTAAAAATATTGTCTTCTAGGAATGTTTCAACTGAACTGATTATGTGCGTTTTTCACAAATGGGACACCCCAAAATTTCTTTAATGTTACAGCTTGATAAATTTCCATATACGGGGAAGTCATTTATCATTCTATACAACATGGCCCTCAATGTTAATTTTTCACTTATATGATAATCATACATTTTAACACAATTATCCCACATAAATTTCAAATCTTCGATCAATGGATCCAAATAGACATCAATATCATTATCTGGTTACTTTGGTCGAGATATAAGTAGGGAAAACATAATGTATTTGTGCTTCACGAATAACCATTGTGGAAAGTTATAATTTACCAACATGACGGGATATGTACTATGAGTACTACTCTATACACCAAAAGGATTTATTCTATATTTAGATAATGAAATAAGAAAGTTTCTTCACTCATACCCAAATTTAGGAAACTAAGAATCAATTTTCATCTACTAAGAATAATCTTCTGGATGACATAGGTTATAATCATTAATTATTGTATTTTCATGCCATGTTAATTTTATTATGGTTTCCTGACATCCATATAGTATTTTAAAATCAAGAATGATAGGAAAGTACCATACACATTTTTAAGGACTTGATTCATTATTCTTGTATCGACCTGCACCACACTTAAGGAATTTTACAAGTGATTCATGGTTTTGAGAAACAAAATTAAATCATTTGTATAACTATGTTTCTTTTAGATATCATGCCCATTGAACATAACATTATTTTGGCATCATATGTTCATAATGGTAGTTTATTTTCTTCTGATAGTAGATCTTTCAGAAGACTGAGTAGTTCTGCAAAGTTGGTATCACTCCATCCACTACCAGCTTTCAAATTATATAACTTCAATACAACTGACAATGTTGTGTATTCAGTACAACCAGTATACAATGGTTTCTTAGAATAACTACTTCTCAAAGAATTTTGTGCAATTAAGAAGGTCATATTTAATTTCCATTGTCATTTATTTCATGCGATCTCCATCATCTTTTACAAAGGTATTCATATCAAATGATTCATAAACAGTAGTATCATCCCAATCGATGTCCAAATTCAGTTTTTCCCTATGTTTAGTCTAAAATTTATGGATTTATTCTATTATGTGACAAATCAAATGTTCTTCTAACTATTTTGGACTAATTTTTCTTGAATAAAAATAACATAAACACGGACATAGGATTTTAGAATGGCCGTATGCATGCTCTCTTGCAAACTTGATGAACTCTTTAACTCCATCTTCATATCAGTTTATCGAACGATTAACGTAGATTCATTTTCCATTCATATCCATCCTATTAGGTTCATAAAAGATTAATTTTACACAATATATAAATAAATACACATTATATGTTCATTATCAAAATAATAAGACATTAAATATATATATATATAAAACATTAGTATTGTTAATTAATATTAATGACATATATTTTTTAAATATTTCATAATCAGTTAATAAAAAATAATAAATAATAAATAATTAATTTTTCTATAAAATAGTTGTATGTAATTTTAATTTCACAAAATAAATTTTGAAAAAATTTATAATCATATTATAAATTATATTATTCTCTTTATAAACGATAATTAGAAAAATAATATTTTCCCTAAAAATTTATTTAATGGTATACATTATATCATAATCCATGATATAGTTTAAATATATATAATGCCTTATAATTGGCGTGCACTAAAAGAAAATAGATAATCAAGTATTATCTATTATATTTTATGATATCTTGACATAAAAAGAAAAAGTTTGCCTTAAATAGTACTCATATTTTCAAATATTGATTGGTATAATAAACCTGATTTGATTCTCTATTTTGAGACATGAAAATAGTGTATTTTATCACATAATACATTATAATTAGCCTTATAGACTGATATGATATGAAAAAAACCCAATTAAACAAAATTTTTTCTTCTAATAAAATTTATTATATCATATTACATCATTATATTATTATTTAAGATATCTTAATTAATAATTAATGCTGCTGAAAAAAATTACACCATTTCTTGCAAATGGGGTTACGACTTACATTATTTTATCCTTTTTTATATAATTTAAAAAATAATTTGATGCATTTGATTTCTCTTATACATATTATAATTTTCCTTGGATTCAATAACACTTATATTAATAGTGGAATATTAAATGAATACACAACCCATTATATCCATGTTATGAAAAAATTCCATGTTGAATATAAAATTGAAGAACATGTGTACCCTATACTTATGAAGTCCACAAAACTTAATTTCTGTCAAACTATTTGATGAATATCCCTATTAAGTAGCTAAAGTATTCTTACATGGTGTTTCTATAAGGAAATATCATTTCCTAAATTCCATTAGGAGAAGGACTCATAGATTTTAGATATTGGATTAGACATATAAATTTTTTTTATAAATTTTTGAAAGAAATAATACTTATCATTTAGAGAATTTGAAATGATTTTTTAAATTTAAAAACAAAATTAAATCTTTATTCCTCATTATCATGGCTAATTTTTATTACACGGGAAGCCAATTCTCATTAAAGAGACTAATGTCATAGCTCTATTCATGATATTATTATTTCATGGTGCCTTAGTATTACTTGTAAAATAATTCCTCCTACAGGTACATTTGATGTTGTTTGGAATCCTTTATTTATAGGTTGGATTAAAGTCTACTTGGATGGTGAATCTAAGGGTAACCATAGGCCCTTAGGATGTGGTTCTCTCTTTAGATGTAACAATAGACAATAAAGAAAATTTATTCAAAACAAAAATTTAAAAAGACCAAAACATCAGTAGTCAATCAAACAACAGATCATAAAAAAATCATTCTGTTCATAATATATAAGAAAAACTACTATTCAAGCACTGGACCACAAATAAATATATCATTGAAGAAGAAATAAAAAACAAAACAAAAAATAGAAAAAGAAAATTAGAAGTCCTACCTTGATAGGTTGAAGAAAATACGATACCCTCTTCAGAAACCCTAACTACAACCAAACACCGAATGTCAGATGAGATGTTTGAGCAACTGGAGGTAGTCGTGTGGTGTGATTCAAGCTTTCATTCACTGAGGAGTAGAGCCAGCAGTGGGTGGCTTCGGTGGAAAGCTAATGATATCGCGACAAGCTCACAAATGGTTAAGTTTTTTTAAATAGATCAAACACTTTTATTAGCGCTTTGTTTAGCATTGATAAAGCCTCATATTTATTAGCATGAAAAAAGTGTTGATAAATATACTTTTATCTGTGTTTATTAATTAAATGCTGATAAAGGATTTATTATTATAATTATAAATAAAAAACTATAAATATATATATATATACTTCATAAATATATATAAATATAAATATAGTAAATATATTCCTTTGAAAATATATTTATTATAATTCTATATATATTTATTTATAATAATAGAAATATTTTTAGAAAATAATATTTATATCATTATATATATTTATATAATTATAGTAAATATAATAATTATTTAAATAATTTTATTATAAATTTAATAATTATTTAAATATATATAATTATTTATTTATAATTTTATATATACTTTTTAAAAAATATTTATTTATTTATAATTAGAAATATATAAGTGTAAAAGTATAGAAAATGTACATTTATAAATATATTTATTTATAAATATTTTTTAAAAATATTTTTTTAACATTATTAATGAATATTTAATTTTAAGTGCATGCATATAAGTTAAACATGAGTGAAATTGAATAAATTAAAAATAAGTACACTTTAACAATATTGAAAAAATGGATAAGTTTTCTATGTGTTCATTTTAAATTAAAATGCATTAATTGCGTATATGTGAAATCAATATAACACACATTTGATCTATATTAAATTAAAAAATCAAACGACATTTAATTATATGTCCATCACACTATGAAATCAGTCAATATTTTTAATTCATATTAATTTTTAATTATAAATCATTATATAATAAATATATGACTATTTAATGTAAAGCGCATAAATATTTTTTAATATATAAATCATATTCAGGTACATTAATATATATCTATATATTTAATTTATTAATATTAATTTTCATAATTATTTAATTAATAAAATGTTTAATATTTGATAATTTATAATCAATTTATTAATTTTTATCAATAATTATTTAATTAATAAAAATTGTAATATTTTTTTTATAAACTCATTTTTTTTATTTTTTTTATTCTTATTTTTATCAGTACTAAAACTGCGCTGATAAAATAAATCTTTATCAATGCTAAACATAAAATGATGATAAAGGGAACCCTTTATCAGTGCTAAAAACAAAGCGCTGGTAAAGGATACCCTTTATTAGTGCTAAAAATAAAGCACTGATAAAGGTTGCCTTTATTAGTGAAAAAAATGCACTGATAAAAAGATAAATTTATCCGCGCTTTCTTTAGCATTGATAAATATGCTATTTATCATTACTTTTTTCTAACACTGATAAATACCAGAACTATTAAAGGCATATTTTTAGTAGTGTTTTGGATGTTATTTGAGTGTGAGTTGTATCAAAGGTGTATCATTTCTTTTATTGAGACTATAGTGGTTGATGCGAGCGGTTGGTAATCCAATTAAGGAATTGCACATAGATTCAGGTTTGAACTTTTATGTGGGTGATTTAAAGGATCTCAATATTCCTTTAGACCACTCTATGGTTCCCAGAGTGATATTCGCTATGATCCATGCTTTATAGGTACTCACTTTACCACTTGAAGGTTTCAAATGTAGTGGAAGTGCCTATTGAAAAGTAACCAAGTGGGATTTATATAATAATCAATGAATAATTTTTGTTGTACATGATAATGGTTAGTCTTGACCAAAGAATTAATTTTAAAATAATTTTACATAAATTCTTTAACCAAGAATACATGATCATCACATATAATTTATATTTAATTAATTTAGTTAAAAAATTACCTCATGTTTGAATTATTTAGTCATTGATGAATTGGTTGATCACTTCTTAGTGTACCATCGATGTAGTAAGTGTATTCAAGGGAAGAATCCCTTTAGTGGTGATCCAAACATGATTTTTGATCCTTTGAACATCATTGTAGAAATCCTTGGGTTCATGCATAGAAGAATCCAACACTTACGCCACTCTTTATTGATCACCAATATAATTTCATAGAGGCAGAAGAATTATTTTGTTCTCTATAAACTTGAGAATGTAAAAGATAAAGATCACTCCCTGTTCTTGATAGTGTTCTAGGAGAATAGATCTCTAGGGATTGAGAGAATTACCTCTATAATTTTTATTTCCACAATGATGATTAAGGTTGAGAATGGTATAAGCAAGTTTAAATAGAGATAGAGTTAGAGAATAATAATCTCACTTGGTCCCTTATCATTCTCTTAACCCCATATAAACCCCATTTCTAAATAATAATAATTATAATATTTACTTTACATGTGAAGGACTCATGGATACATAAATATTATTATCTGAAATAAATAAATTAATATTTATTCAAAAAATATTTAATATATTATTTCTTACCAGACCAACAAACTCAGTTTTACAATTATACTCAATATTTAGTAGACCTTGAATAATGATTATTTAAATAAATAAATATTATTTCATTATTCATTTATAAATAAATAAATATTATACACACTAAAATAGTGAATAAATATTGATTAAATATTCAACTTTAACACACACACACACACACATTCTCTTGAATAACCGGTGGATGAATATTTTACTTCCACAAAATATGAACAATTATTAAACCATGTATCCGAATAATATTTATTCAATATGTTAATTCAAATAAAATATAACTGAGGTTCTAAATATGCTTAGTGTGACCCTATAGGAATCTTTCTCAGTGAAATTAGACAAAACCACCTAAATTCTCAGGTTATTGTCTAGAAACATACCAAACCACCCATAGATAAATAAGTTAAAATGATGTAACATAAATAAATACATATGAATGTAAAATATGCAATATAATCCATTTGTTTCAATATATCTAATCAAGTAGGTTGCATATCGGTGTCATCAACCTATGTGTTCGATGTATCTTTCTCTAAATTTACAGAAATTAACTTGTTGATAGAACACCATGGACATGAGATTAATAAGAAAGTTCCATTCACATAAAAATGACTAATATATCAACTTAAATTAAATAACAAAAGAGATAAATCCTTTCTCACATTATTCATTAATGTCATATCATTTGTGACACAACCAACATACCTAACTTCTCTATGAACATATATCATCATTGTTTATGACAACACACCAAATTATGTGACTTGTGATATGAATTAATAATAATATTAAATTCTAGGGACTATTTCACATGTATATAGATAATAAAATCCAATGACACATATAAACGTGGATTTCCTACTAGTGGGTCAAGTTCTTATAACCTCCTTTTCTTAGATATTTCCAAGGATATGCTTCATGAGAAGAAGTATCAATGTCTTATTTCTCATAAAAATATATTATCCTACCATATAACATTTATTTAAGATTACTTTGATAGAAATTATAGGTTCTCATCATAATAAGGAACTACTATTACCTTTTAGAGTGATAAGTTCCCTTATGACATTATTATATATAATTTTATATAGAAGAATAATTGTGATGAGAAAAAGGAATTATTAATATTTAAGAACCATGAATATAGTTGATCATAAAGTTCATATAAGTTGGTTTTATGGAAACAACTATAACAATTTCATCCTTCAAAATTCATGAAATCATGTTTAAAATGAAGAATAAGCAGATATCATATTCTTAATCATAAGAAAAAATATATTTTTTCTATGGATTTGCTTACAATATGGGATATCATAATATGTGATTGGATTATGTAATATGATATGTGATATCATAACATACAATCTAGTTTAAATCATTTGGATTTTGTTTAACATAATATATGGCATGGGGAATTATAAGCTATGAAAGTGACATCTTGAACTATTCATTGGCCACCGTACCCCCTATCATAAAACACAATATGATTTTTGAACCATGTCATGGCTTAGTATTTGAAGTATGTAAAAAAATTCTACTAATAACACTTGAATTATTTATCACAAACCATAGGCACCTATTGTAAACTATAATATAAGTTTTTCATGATATTATTGATTATGGCATAGAGAAGTAATAAAATATGACATAGTAGAAAAATAAGTTTTTTCAATATTTTAACTATGAATTAAATTTTATAAATTATTAATCATTTATAAATTATTTAAACATGTTATTTTGGGATATTAAATTTATTTATAAAGGGTTTATAAATTAGTTTATATAATTTTTTTATAATTATTTAGTAAATGTTTATCAACCATTAAAAAAGTAATTATCAATAATATTGATTTTTCAAATTAAAATAATATTGATTTATAGAGTATGAATTATAATTTTTACATAAAGTGTTTATATGTAAATTATATGATAATTTATAAAGTGTATAAATTATAGAATAAAAAATACATTGGAGTTAATATTAAATTATAAACTGTTCATAATTATTAATTTAAAATGTTCAAATTAAATTCCTTATTTTAGAAATTATTTGAACCATATCGTATGGAGTTTTGATATTTGATATGATCAAGGGTAAAATAATATTAAATATATGATATTTTTATTATGTAAAATATTTACACAATGTATGAATTGTTCATATTAAATGTAAAATATTTATATTTCAATTTAATATCCTATATTTAGAAATGTTATTTAAGGATAATATGAAGGTTTTAATATTAGAAATAAACATAAAGTGTAAATATATATTTAATCATGGAATTTCCATAATGCATGGTTAAATTATAAAGTATTTATTTCTCAATTTTTGAATTGTTCATAAAAGTTAGTCACATGACTTAATTTAAGAAATATTAATTTTTTTAGTTTAATTTCCTAATTTATTTATATTTATAAACTATTAATATTATAAATAGATGTATTATTTAGTTTAAAGTATTAAATTGATTCTATATTATCATATAAGAATTTAAGGAGTTACCTAGCATTTATGATAATCAATTTAGTTTCCTAATACCATGAAAATGAATTATATTAAGATTTGATCTTTAATTAAGAAGTTAAATGTATTTTATTCATTTTAGGCATCGGAATTGTGATGGAATTGAGGCCTATTATGAGTAAAGAACCATGGGTAGTGGGACTATGGGTGAGACTTCTCCCTATACCGAGAGCTTAAATATTTTCTATAAAAGTAGAGGTCGAATACCTATCACACCATGATTACTATTTTATGGATTTCTTATTTCATATGATTCTAATTCTTTACACTAAAGAGTTTCATATAACATTTCCCAAGATGAATTTGATATGTGTAAATAAAATTATCCTTTTAATCTGGGTAAACAACACATTTTGGGAGATATGTAAAGAGTTAGAAATCAATATTGTTTGAATGTACTAATTTGGTGGAAGGAATAGAGATTAAAAACTAAATCATTAAAATAATGGATTCCAATAAGGGAATATATGATATAAGATGGTGAGATATTAAAAACACCTTAACAAATACTATGTGTTAGATTCTTTCCAAAGAAAGAACATTTCAAGACCTTGATCATCTAATTAGGTAGGTTAACTCTAAATCTGGGTGACCATGGATTATCTTTTGAAAACCATGGTGGAAATAGATAACCCTAATAGTTAATTCACTAAATCCTACCATGAGATATCAGTTATACTTATTTGAGAAACCCTATGAGATAGGATAACCAATGAATAATGTTGAGTGAATCCATATGATGCATTAGAATAAAGATTAATCTAATCAAATATCTAAGTTTTATATCTAATATGGTTGGTATAAGGGCCTACCTAAATAAATAAATGGTTAAAGAAACACTAATGTTAAATATTTACTTGGTAAAATATAGATATTTTCCCACTAATGGATATGATGACTTTTAAAATGGGTCATCATTTTAATGGGTACACATTTAATAAAAGTGTTTATTAAATGATAGTAAAATAGGATACTTGACCGCATTGTCTTGACACACCAAATTTAATTAGTTTTTAAAATTTATTTATAGAATAAGGAGAAACATAGGTTTTATCTCAAGGAGATTTGGTGGTTTGTAATGTGTATTTTCAATAAGTTCTTCAAAACAAAACATGGGGGATTTTAAATTACGTTTCGAAATTAAATAACTTAATTAAATTGTTTATTAGTTAACAAAAGAAAGAGGGTTTTGAAATGAAATTAAAGGAGGAGATCATTCCATGTTCACTATAAAACATGTAAAGTTCATTGTTATTAGAGTTTTATTTATTTCTAGAGTATTTATTTGGTTGATATTAATCGAAATATCAGTTATTATCTAATTATTTATGTTAATTAATGTATAACCAAACCTTGATATAGTAGTTTTATAGCCAATGTTCATATATTATGCATGGTAAAATAACTTCCAAAGAAAATTGAAATCTATTTTTGTGTGTGAAAGAAATGGATTCTCGTGTTTTCCAATCAGTACAATGCAAGTATCAAACTTAAAACCTCATACTAATCTATTAAAAGTAAAGATCATTCCATTCGATTAAATAAAAAATCCATTCAAATAATAATCAAAGTAATACAATTCTAAATTAAATATTTTCAAGCCAAAAATACTTCAAAACAGTATCAAAATAAGTCCTAATACCCCCTTGACAATATGTATAGCTCCCTTACAACAATAATCAACTGTTTAGCTTCACATTGAGAGGAGGAGGAGGCACAGGTAGATCTACTTCTTCATTTATAATCTCCCTATAAGGATAGAAATCAATAGAACCTCCAAGTTAATTATAGGATTCCTTTGGAACTATAAAATGGAATCACTTTACTTCTTGGTCGATCTTGTAAATGTGGTTCCCATGGTTCCCTTTTATATCCAAAATGGGAGGTGGTTTTAGCACTTCATATTTTGATATACCACCTGTGTCTCTATTTTGGATAGGTAAAAGGCATAATATAGACTTCTAAAAAAGATAACAGTTGTTTTACGATCTCTTAAATGTATATATATAAAATTTAGTGGTTAGTGGAAATTTATACTGGGATATATTGTCTAAATAATGTAGCAAAATCTCAAATTAAAGAAGATATAGTTTCATGGATATATCAGTTCAGTTGGTCCACCTAAGATATGAATTGGGTTTGGGTGTCTTCATAAGAGTTTCATCCCATGGAGTTTTGGATCATCACGGAAAATTAAATCCCAATTGGATTGATGGATTTATTAGAATATGTGAAACAATTTACGTATTTTCTTGGTATTCAAGGAATCTTGGACCATTTTTCTTCTACTTCATCTCATACCCTCTTAATCATGTCCTCAAACAACAAAAGAATCCAAAAAAGTAAAATTTACCATTTAAAAAGTAATATACATTAAATAATTTAATCAAATTTTTAGTGTTTTTTTATATTTTGAATTTACAATATAAAACCTGTGTAACACAGTGGTATAAGGGTGAAATAAAATAGTGAATCATGGTGTGATCACATCACCACAACTAATTTTTTTTGACTCATGGACAAAGTCACATTCCTAAAATTGATGAATGGAGATATTCCCAAATTCATGAAGATTTAACATTTAAGGAAAATTCAATTCATGATAGAAATGTGATCAAAGAAAAAACCACACCAGGGTGTTATTCTTTGTGATCAGGGAAAAAGATGTCTCATAAATTTCATCAAAACGAAATTTAAGGAGATATATGATATTTTTTCAATAATGTAATTCCTTAAGTAAAAAATTCTACTAAACCCTTATGTATATGAGTGATAACCATTAAATCCCAACATTTCCACTTATTATCCAATAAATATAGTTTATTTTAACAAATTTAAATTTATCTAGTTCTTTCCACCAAACCTAACCTACATACTTTACAATGAAATTTCAAAACCCACTCACTTAAGAATTATATAAAATTGAACCTTAAGATCATGGAATAGATATATCCATATGTTTTATATTTCTTTAATCCCCTTATTATGTATTTTTATTTTTATTTTTTTCTTTTTTGGGTGTAAAATAATTGGATAACAGGTACACATGCACATGTCAATTGTAACGACATAAACTTATTTAATGAAAATCATATCTATTTTTAATGAAGTGAGTATAAAAGGAAATGTGACCATCATGATTCAACTATTATATAACCATTTTTCAAATATGACCATTGGTCAATATGAAAATTGGAAACTATACTATTGATAATAATTTTAACATTATAATTAGTGTTTATAAGTATAAATGAAAAAGAATAATTAACACATAAAGGAGAAACAATAGACTCAATTAGTAGAGTCATGCCATATGAAGACCATTTGTTAAATCCTGGGAGGTATATAACATCATTGGGGTTTTCCCATGACCAATCCCAATCCTAGTTTTAACAAGTGAAGCTTGAATGAAATCGCATACGAGAGAAGTTTAGATTAGTTGAAATTATCACTCAGTCAATGTTAGATGAACTGCCCCATGAATCTATCTTCACCACACATCTTACCCTTAGTTCGTATGAGGTATTTTATGGGTTTGTTTTTCATGAAATTAGTAAATTAAAGTGTAATTCCTTTTCATAAATAAAATATTTATTCAATCAATTCCGTTTTAAGAATAGTTTTTCTTAATAAAATTTAGATTGAATTTGATAAATTATTTTTTTGAACACAAATTATACTTTCTATAAAATATATAAATATTTATAATAACTATAATATTATTAATAATTCTTATTTTAATGAACTATTATGATAAAAAAACTCTTATTTAAATATAAATGATAAAATATTTTTTTTTCAAGTGTGGGAAATTTTACTATGCATTTTCAATCCTCATTTATTTTTAATAAATATGTATTTTGGTATTTTAAAGTTATAATTATATTTTTTAGAGATTTATTATGATAAAATAAATATCTTTTTTGAAATCATGATGTAAAAACTAGGTTAGGGTGAATTTATTATAAATTGTTTAAAAACATTTTTTTGTGAATAGTAAAAATATTGTTTGAGTTTTTCAGTATGTTTAATGACTTTATAATTATTTAATAATGATTTAATAAATAAATAAACACAAAACACTATCTAATATATGTTATTTTATTAACATCAATTATTTAAATATATTTTAATAAATTTACAAACATATAATTTACTTTCCAAAGTCCAAAATGGAAACATCGACTTTAAAATTTGTAGCCACATTTTTTTATTATGGTTAATTTCCATTTTTATGATATTCTTCATGTTAAATTTATCATTCCCAAATGAAATTACTTAGGTTCTTATTTATATTCCTCAATATCACTTGTAAACTATTTCCCTTGCTTCCCCTTAATGGGACTTATGCTCACCCTTTATTTTGATATACATCTCTAGGTTATAAGATGTAGTAAATTTACATAGGATGAACATTTTAATAATCCTTTAAATTGGATTAGAATATTTTTTTAATTTTTAATTTATTATATTCCTTTTTTCAAATAAACTAATATTTAAAATATCCTATGTTTGTACAATTTAATGAAAATTTATGTAATATAAATGAAGGATTCCATATCAATATAGTACAGTAACAGAGTAGATCAGATAAGGAACACACCTATGTATTTTTTTTGAAAATCTTAGAAACATTAAACTAACTTATATATACCTTTAATTAATTAAGAAATATTCACACTTCACGGCTGGGTAAAAATATGTATGGAGATGTTAATTGTCACAATTTTCCCATAAAATACTAATATAGAGTCCATTGATAATCTCAAAGGTTCCCTAGAGATACAACCATTTCTATCATTAATAAGAAACCAATTCACTAAAAAAATCACACCTCAATGTTATATTGTTGGTAAAAATCACACGCCATCAATGAAATCTTTTTTCATTAAATGTTAAAAAAATGTGGAATCAGAAATTTTGACATGAATTCTCAATAATGCTTAGGATTAAGTGGCCAGAACAAATGATAAATTTGGCACAAAAGTTGAAGAATATAAAAAATAATAACATATGGGGGAAGGTAATAATACTATACAAAAAAGTGAAAAAGGGAAAAAATAATAAAGACAATGAAAATCCTAACTTGCCTAAAAATGTACCCACCCACACCTAGAGTGTGAAATTTACTCACTGTAATAAAAGAGAATGTGGGAATAAAGGATACAACTTGGTGGGTGTCACCGATAGATTTCTTCTTGAAGGTGGACATCCTCTACTGGGGACACTAGAATGGTTTTGTGAAAGTTATTTAACCACTACAATTAATATTTAATGTTTGTTTTGTTTCTTCCTTTTGAACCTACAAAACACCAAATGGATATAAATTAGCTATAGTATATGGGATAAACTAGTGGGAACAAATATTAACTTCTACATCTTTATTATTTCATTAAAATGGAGGAACATATTCCCAATTTAAAATTGATGATGAAGGATGACACTATCTGTAACACCCCAAGATTCCACGGTACACTTCCCTTTGAATAATACAACAGCGTGTGTTGTATGCAACTTCAAGTTCTAACACACACCATAACCAATCAAACTAGCCGTTATGAATAGTAATACCCACTTTTTGAAATTTTATAAATTTTATATTTCAAAATGAACTTCATTTTTGGATTTGGAATATCAAAATTAGTCTAGGGTGAATTTTTGGTATTTTTTGGAAAACTTTCAATTTTTGATGAATAGTGAAAAAACACTGAGTTATTGTTTAAAACCAAATTTTTATTTAAAAAATTATTTATTTTATGTAAATTTATTTTAGGTCAAAAGAGATATATAATACCTATATAAGTTCAATATAATTCATTAGAGTCAGTTTATAATAATTTTAGATATATAAAAATTTTATTGAACTTTTCACCGTCTTTTACCAATCTCCTAGGAGAATTTACAAATTCACATAAAACTTAATTTTATCGCTTCTGTGAGTGGAATTTCTAAAATCTGAGAGACATGGTTAATATCAAGGAGAAAAATTTGGTTAAATAAGATAAAAATAATTTTTGGTGAATAGTAACTTTTTTACTTTTATTTATCACTGTTAAAATTAAATAGGGTAATTAAGGGTAAAAATGATATTATTATTACCCTAAATCTTATCATAATTCTATTGGAAAAGTGTATCTAGACAAAAAACAACCTTAGGAATAAAATATTATCATTCAGGTACACTTGTATTAGATTAGGACATTTATTATTATTTAATTCAAAGAAAAGTTGAAAGAGTTAAAATCAATGTTTAATAACTAAAACATTTTTAATATAGAGTTATATATACTATAAATTAGATTATAAATATTTTTTTGAAAGATAAATATATTTCCCATATAATTTTATTTTATTTATAATTTTTAGACATTAAATAATTTAATTTATTTATGACACAATGGTGATGCAGTAATTACCTAATTAATGAAATATTAAAATAATTCATATTATAAATATCAAAATAAATGTAATTTGAAGATTTTTATGAATTCCAGTAATTTTCTAGTTAATATGACATATTAGGATTGGTTATATAATTTTTTTCTAAGTAATAATGCTGTTATGAAATTATCAAAAACAAAAAACCCAATAGTGTCAAAATTGACAAAAAAAAGGTTTTTAAAACAAATATTATATTATTAATTCATATTCAATTTCTAAACATATAAGGTTCGGCCAAAAGACTTATATAATTATAGGTGTATCATTAATGATACCCTTGGGGTTTTATTGGAGGTATATAGTAAGTTTATTAACTATATAATATAAAAATACAAAGAGACATGGTAAATGTCAAACTATTTAACTAAGAGTTAAATATAAATGATAAGGTTAATATAGTGACCCAAACCTGTCTAAAATATATTGGTTGAAATTATTTCGACCCATACCCACCTTAACCTTTAAATAATCTACTTTGGAGCCATTAGAAACCAAATATGAATTTATTATGAAATAATATTTCTAGCTTTCCCAAAGGTGCCCCTCACCCCTCTTATAAAAGGGAACTCCCCCTTCTCTCTAATTCACACCTTCAAAGCCTTTTGGATCGGCCAAAAACTACCCAAATATTCTATAAACTTTCCTCACTTCGACCTGGAGGCCTTAGTTTGATCAGAAAGCCAACCTATGGAGCCCTTTTGATCAAATCAAAAGGAAGAACCCGAAGAAGAGGTAATGTTTTCAACACCCTCTTTCAAGTTCCTTTCTTCCTAAACTTATTATTTCTTTGTTATTTACATTATAAAATAATAAATCTAGAATATTATATATATTGTGATATTATTATAAATATGGTACAACAATATTCAGTATTCTATCCATCCTTTGAATGACATGTCACCATACGTGCGTACGTACGGCTTACCGTCTCCACGTCATGGTGTAATTGTTATTCAAAACATTATTATTTGGATGGGTATGATAATGATGTGTAATTGAAGTAAATAATAATTATATAATTATAATTATTCTGTATATATGATATACCATCCAATTATATATTATTTTAATATCAAAAGAATGATATTCTCGCTCGTACGTACATACGGACTACAATCTCCACGAATGCGATGAGACTAATTCCCCATTGTATCCATTCAAGTATAATTATCATATTATGATTAAAAATAATGTTTAAGGACTTGATATAATTCTGGATATGAATAAGATACATCCTATCCATAACAAACACAACTTATGTAAAATAAGATATAAAAGAAAACGAATAAGTTAACACCCGAAACGATGATAATACTAAGATATTATTAACAAAACAATGTTAAAAGATCACATATGATATCATATTAATGTATATGATTCTTGTATAATTTAAAAACAACTATTTCACCATTATACATAAGGTTAAACTACCCTCAACCAAGTAAAAGTACAAGGTAAGGGTTTATTTCACAATCTCTTCATTATCCGAGGTTGTTTATACGTAATTATCTAATGGGACCTCTTTATCATCCACATCCATGTTTCTTAAAAATGTATTTAAAAAAATTATTACTATTTTATAAAATATGGTTTAAAGTAATTAATACCCTTGTTTGGCTTTTTATAAGAATTTTATAAAGGAATCTTTCCGTCGTTTTCCAAACAAGGTCCTTTTTAACCTTTTTGACAGAAGTAAGGTAAGAATTTATTTTTTTAACTTATATGGCGAGTGCAGCTATTTTCCACCGTTATAAAATCGTTGAAGCTTCCCTTACAATCTTATAAGAATATTTTGAAAGTAAATGTTTTATTTTATAATTAAGCGACTTTTAAATGATTAAAAAAAAGAGATACTTATCTCAAATTGTTTTGACTTCATCAATGTCAGCATCATTTGATGGATTTTAAGATGATTTGAAGTTGATTTATTATGATAAAAAACATATATATAATATTAAAGGTTTTGTGATATTTTTAACTGTGGATGTGTTATTTTTATACCATTCATGGTTTATGGAGAATGTATTGACATTTTATATGCTAGTTTTAATATGAATGTTTATGTTATGTTTAAACCTGTTCATATGAGGAATGCGTTGTACTTAATAAGTGACGGGTGGAGCCCGCTATAGCTCCTCGATGCATCGGTAGGTCTCATGAGACAAACTAGTGTCTTGGAACAAGACCTTGACAAAATCTTATTTTTAGTCTTGGCACAAGGCCTTGACTATGTGGTTATGATAGTCTGGCATTATGCATTCCATCATTAAGAAAGTGGTTATTGATATTTTGTGTGATTATTCGACTAGTAGAATATCCATGTGAATAAGTAAATGGAATTATTTCATTTTATCTTTTCCATATTATGTTGAAGTTCAAGTTTAAAAGGATTTTTTTTAGTTATACATTGCCTTAAATGTTTATGATTATTTATGAAAGTTTTTTCTATATTGTTATCCTTACTGAGCATCTGAGATCACCCCTTTCAATGTTTTAATTTTTACCAGGATGTGAAGAAGTATTTTATGATGACCTGTAGGGAATGTATGGGGGGATATGAAGACAAGATGTTTTTGTAGTTTTTTTTACTTTATGATGTAATGAAAGACTTATGAATATATCTAATTTTTCCAAGGCTACTAAACTAATCGGTCTTTCGAGACTTGATCTTTTGTGATCATGCCAATATAATGTAATAATGTCCGACTCTGGGTAACTGGGGTCGGGGCGTTACAGTTGGTATCAAAAGAAGTTTATTACAATACTTTGGAGCTTGATTTAGATAAACTCTGATTAAAGCACATAGAACTAAGATGGACATTGAGGATTAATATAGAAGAACTTCCTAGAATTTTGGTATTGTAGAGATTTTGTGAGTTGTCCGAGAAATACATATCTGTCTAGATACGAGAAGGTATAGGCAGCTCTGGCACAAATGTACCAAGGGGTAAAACCTAAAAATATCGCTTTGAGCTAGACTCTAACGAGAACTGGTGCATGAAAACGGGTCTTGCTTCACTCTTGGTTACGATACTCTCGGGGGATATGCTTAGTATAATTCTCATTTTCTTTACAAACCATTATGAAGGGCTTATGAGTATATATTTCTCAAAGAATTTTTTTTATGATTATGGATTATATCCATAAATTGTTCAATTTTTGTTAAGTGTTTTACACATTTGGAATTATGTATTTCGATTCATAAACTAATCTAGTTTATTCCATTGTTTAGAAATGGCGCGTAGTGGAAGAAATGGAAATCGTATCAATGCATGAACTCCATGTAGGGATTTCCCTCCGGCTCAAGATAATTATTGTGGATTTGGTGATGCAACTGGTGCTGATGAGATAATCATTGTACTGGGACAGCTCACTGAGGTTATGAATAATAACCTTACCCATATGGAGCACCCCAATCCATAGCGTGGAGGATCTATGTTAGATCTCATCATGAGGAAACAACCACTGACCTTTAATGGGAGTAAAAATCCCTTAGTATCTGAGCAATGGATAAATTCCTTAGAAAAAATATTCCATGCCTTGGGGAGTAGTGAAAGGGAAAGAGTTATCCAGGAATTTTACCACCTCACTGGAGATGCTGATCAATGGTGGTCATTGATTCAAAACACAAAGGATTATGATGAATTATCAAATATGGAATGGAGGGAGTTCAAAGATATTTTCTTAGAAAAATACTTTCCTTGTGACCATCGACCAGATATGGAAAGGAAATTTCTGAGTCTGAGGCAAAAGGAGGATGAAAATGTCGCAAAGTATGAGGCTAACATTACAAGGTTAGCGAGGTATGCTACAGATTATATACGTAACCCAAGAAGTAAGATTGATCACTTCTTTGATGGGTTAAAACCGTTTCTTCGTTGATCATTAGTCTCACAAACCTTCTCGTTGTACGAAGATATTGTCTCATGCGCTATCAAGATAGAAAAAGAATTATCTAGGTCTTACAACTTTAAAGAAAAGCAAGAGAATAAGAGATATTCTAATCACTCTGGAAATGGAAATAAAGGGAATAAGGAAAATGTTGAATATACATCCTGTAGTAAATGTGGGAAGAAACACCCTGGTACTTGCTTGAAAGGAATGGGAGTCTACTACAAGTGTGGTGAAAAAGGCCACCAAGCTCATGATTGAAAGGGGAAGAAATAAGATACTGATGATCAATGCTACAACCACAGGGAGATGGAACATTATGCAAATTAATATCCTAAGAGTCAGGGGAACTTACCTCAAAAAAGGACAAGGGACCAAGGCCAAGCTTATACTGTCACTACTACTGAGGTTGAATCTCTAAAAGATGTGGTGGGAGGTAATTTAATGGTTTCCTCAAGTTTATCCAATGCTTTATTTGATTCTGGATTATCGCATTTTTTCATATCTTCCCAGTTTACTAAGAAAATTAGATATTTACAATTTGATTTAACAAGGGAGTTATCAGTTAAAAATCCTAAGGGAAGTATCATTTCTACAAAGTTCCGTGGATCCGTTCCCATTAGGGCATATAAATATTCTTTATCTGCTGATCTCATCGTCATACCCATGATTTAATTTGATATAATCCTCAGTATGGATTGGATTTCAAACCATGATGTAAAAATTTATTATAAGAAGAAGGAGGTTACGATTTTTGATGATGATGATAAAGAACACCTTATCTTTAGAGAAGAATCACCACCACCTGATTCTTACCTTGATCCACCTCCAGTAGCTCAACCAAATTCAATTATTAGGGAGGAAGAGAATGAAATACTTTTGGGTAAGGAACGGAAATTTCAAATAGAGGATGTGCCTATTGTTAAAGAATATGTAGATGTGTTTCTTAAAGATTTACCTTGACATCCTCTAGAATGAGAAATTGAGTTTTCCATTGATTTAATTCCTGGTTCAAGGCCTATATCGAAGACCCCTTATAGAATGGCCACTGTGGAATTAGTTGATCTAAAGAAACAACTAGAGGAGTTGAGTAATAAGGGATTTATTCTCCCTAGTGTTTCTCCAGGGGGAGCCCCTGTCCTTTTTGTTAAGAAGAAATGTGGATATATGAGGTTATGTATCGACTACAGGGATATCAATGATATAATAATAAAGATCAAGTATCCCCTACCTCACATTGATGATTTATTTGACCAACTTCATGGAGCTCAATACTTTTCAAAGATTGACCTTCGATCTGGATACCATCAGTTGTGTGTGAAGAAGGAAGACATTCCAAAAATAGCATTTCAAACAAGTTACGAGCATTACGAGTTTACAATAATGCCTTTTGGGATGACTAATGCACCCTCTATTTTCATGGATCTAACGAACAAAGTTTTCCAGGAATATCTTGATTACTTTGTTGTGGTATTTATTTATGATATCTTTGTATAATCCAAAATCTATGAATATCATGAAAATCACTTGCACATTATATTGAAGGCTCTGAGAAGACATGAATTATATGGGATGTTTAGCAAGTGTGAATTCTAGATTCAGGAGATTTCTTTTCTTGGCCATATTGTCTCTAAGGATGGAATTTATGTTGATCCTTCTAAGACAAGAGAAATCCAAGAATGGAAAGAACCGATGAGTATAACTGAGGTACGCAATTTTATTGGTTTAGAAGGTTATTATCGATGTTTCGTCCAGAATATTTCCCGGTTGGCTAACCCATTAACATATCTCACACGTAAAGGGGTTAAATTTTTTTGGACAAAAGAGTGTGAAGAATGTTTCGAATAACTGAAGAAAATATTAGTCAATGATTCTATATTGACTCTACCATCAGGGAAATATGGGTTTGTTATTTATAGTGATGCATCGAAGAAAGGACTTGGTTATGTCTATATGTAGAATGATAGGGTTATTGCCTATGCATCACAACAACTCAAAATTCATGAGCAGAATTATCCTACTCGTGATCTTGAGTTAGCAGCTGTAATATTTGCTTTGAATATTTGGAGACACTATCCCTATGGTGAGAAATGTGAGATTTATACTGATCACTAGAGTTTGAAGTATATTTTCTCACAGAAAGAACTCAACATGAGGCACTGGAGATGGCTTGAACTACTCAAGGATTATGACTGCACGATACACTACCACCCGGGGAAGGAAAATAAGGTGGAAGATACTTTGAGTAGAAAATATCATGGAGTTTTGAAAAAGATGAGAGTTGAGAGGGATCATATTTTCATGGATCTAGTAAAGTTGGATATGGGAATAACCATGGAAGGTGAAACATCATTGATTTTTCAAATGGTTTCCAAAACATCTTTACTAGAAAGGATAAAGAGTTCTCAGACTGATGATGAAGAGTTTCAAAAGAATATTAAAGCTGTGAATGATAGGAGATTGAGTGACTTTGTGCATGAAGATGGAATTTTGAAATTTGGGAGGAGAATTTGTGTTCCCGATATACCTAATCTAAAAAGGGAATTGTTGGATGATGCTCATAGTTCCAATTTCTATATACACCCTGGGAGCACAAAAATTTATAGAGATTTGAAGGAACATTTTTGGTGGGACAACATGAAGAGGGAGATTTCTGATTTTGTGTCAAGATGTATGTTTTTTCAACAAGTGAAAGATAGAAGGCAACAACCTGGAGGAGTCATGAAACCTTTTCCCATACATAAGTGGAAATGGGATAATATCATGATGGACTTTGTCATGGGACTACCAAAGACTCCTAGAAGGAACGATGCAATATGGGTCATTGTTGATCGTCTTACCAAGTCAGCAAATTTTCTTGCTATAAGAGAATATTTACCACTTGAATGTCTAGCAAGACTATATATTAATGAAGTTGTGTGACTTCATGGAGTACCCATATCAATTGTTTCTATTCATGATCCCCGTTTTACTTCAATATTTTGGAAAAGTATTCAGAAATCCCTGGATACTGAACTTTGTTTGAGCACTGCCTACCACCCCCAAATTGATGGATAATCAGAACGGACTATTTAAACCTTAGAAGACATTTTTAGATCATGCTCACTTGACTTTCAGGGTATGTGGAATCAATATTTACCTCTGGTATAATTTTACTATAATAATAGCTTCCATTCAAGTATTTAGATGGCACCATATGAAGCATTATATAAAAAGAGATGTCGCACACCAACCTATTGGGATGATGTTGGTGAATGAAAACTCGTAGGCCCAGAACTGGTGGAGGAAATGATGGAGAAGGTGAATGTAATCAAAAACCACATCAAAGCATCTCAAAGTAGGCAGAAGAGCTGTGCTGACTACCAAAGGAAGGATTTGTAATTTCAGGTAGGAGATCATGTTTTCTTGAAGGTATCTCCATGGAAGGGTGTTATACGTTTCGGTAAAAAGGGAAAATTGAGTCCTGGGTACATCAGACCATTCAAAATTTTACAAGGAATTGGGGCTGTAGATTACCGTTTGGTAATACCGCCAAGCCTCTCCAAAGTTCACGATGTGTTCCACGTTTCACTGTTAGGAAAATACATGCCCGACCCAATGCATGTACTCACTTACGAGGAATTAGAACTGGAACCCGATCTGTCTTATTGAGAAGATCCCGTCAGGATTCTTGATACAAGAGAAAAGTGCTGAGAAACCAGACGACTCATGTGGTAAAAGTTCTACGGAGAAACCATAAAATGGAAGAGGCAACGTGGGAACCCGAGGAACTTATGATGAAGAATCACCCGAGTATTTTCATGCAGTAGTATTCTAGAAATTTAGGGGATGAAATTATTTATAGGAGGAGAGAATGTATCACCCCAATCTTCCATGGTATGCTTCTCTTTGAATATTACAATAGCGTATGTTGTACGCAACTTCGAGTTCTAACACACACCACAACCAATCAAACCAGCCGTTATGAATAGTAATACACACTTTTTGAAATTTTATAAATTTTATCTTTCAAAATGAACTTCATTTTTGGATTTAGAATATCAAAATTAGCCTATGGTGAATTTTTGGTATTTTTCTGAAAACTTCCAATTTTTGATGAATAGTGAAAAAACACTCAGTTATAGTTTAAAACCGAATTTTTATTTAAATAATTATTTATTTTATTTAAATTTATTTTAGGTCAAAATATATACATAATAACTATATAAGTTCAATTTTATTCATTGGATTCAGTTTATAATAAAATTAGATATATAAAAAATTTATTGAACTTTTCACCGTCTTTTACCCATCTCCTAAGAGAATTTGAAAATTCACATAAAACTTAATTTTACCGCTTTTTTGAGTGGAATTTATAAAATCCAATAGAAATGGTTAATATCAAGGAGTAAAATGTGGTTCAATAAGATAAAAGTAATTTTTTTTGTGAATAATAACTTTTTACTTTTATTTACCACGGTTAAAAGTAAATAGGGTAATTAAGGGTAAAAATGATATTATTATTACCCTAACAGTGTCCTAATTCTATTGGACAAGTGTATCTCGACCAAAAAAACCTTGTGAATAAAATATTATCATTTAGGTCCACTTGGATTAGATTAGGACATTTAATATCATTTAATTCATAGAAGAGTTAAAAGAGTTAAAATCAATGTTTAATAACTAAAACATTTTTAATATAGGGTTATACATAAGATAAATTTGATTATAAATATTAATTAGAAATATAAAAATATTTCCTACATAATGGTATTTTATTTATAATTTTTAGACATTAAATAATTTAATTTATTTATGACACAATTGTGATGCAGTAATTACCTAATTAATTAAGTATTAAAATAATTGATATTATAAATATCAAAATAAATATAATTTGAAACTTTTAATAAATTCCACTAATTTTATAGATTAATATGAAATATTAGTATTGGTTATATAATTTGTTTTAGATGTAATAATGTTTTTATCAAATTATCAAAAACAAAATACCCAATAGTGTCAAAATTGACATAAAAGAGTTTTTAAAACAAATGTTATATTATTAATTCATATTCAATTCCTAAACATCTAAGGTTCAGCCAAAAGACTTATATAATGATAGGTATATAATTAATGAACCACTTGGGGTTTTATTGGAGGTATATAGTAAGTTTATTAACTATATAATATTAAAATACAAAGAGACATCGTAAATGTGAAACTATTTAACTAAGAGTTAAATATAAATGATAAGGTTAATATAGTGACCCAAACCTGTCTAAAATATATTGGTTGAAATTATTTCTACCCATAACCACCTTAAACTTTAAATAATCTAATTTTGAACCATTATAAACCTAATATGAATTTATTATGAAATAATATTTCTAGCTTTTCCAAAGGTGCCCCTCACCCCTCTTATAAAAGGGCACTCCCCCTTCTCTATAATTCACACCTTCAAAGCCTTTAGGCTCGGCCAACCCCTGAACAAATATTCTCTCAACTTCCATCACTTTGACCTAGAGGCCTTAGTTTGATCAGAAAGCCAACCTAAGGAGCCCTTTTGATCAAATCAAAAGGAAGAACCCGAAGAAGAGGTAATGTTTTCACCACCCTCTTTCAAGTTCCTTTCTTCTTCAACTTATTCTTTATTTGTTATTTCCATTATAAAATAATAACTCTAGTATGTTATATATATTTTGATGTTATTATAAATATGGTACAACCATATTCAGTATTCTGTCCATCCTTTTAATGACATGTCACCATACGTGCGTACGTACGGCATACCGTCTCCACGTCGTGGTGTAATTGTTATTCAAAACATTATTATTTGGACGGGTATGATAATGATGTGTAATTAAAGTAAATAATAATTATAAAATTATAATTATTCTGTATATATGATATACCATTCAATTATATATTATTTTAATCTCAAAATAATGATATTGTCGCTCGTGCGTACGTACGGACTACCATCTCCACGAACACAATGAGATTCATTCCCCATCGTATCAATTCAAGTACAATTCTAATTTGATAATTAAAAATAATGTTTATAGACTTGATAGAATTATGAATATTAATAAGATACAACCTATCCATAATAAAAATGTCTTATGTAACAAAAGAAATAAAATAAAACGAGTAAGTTAACACCCGAAACGACGATAATACTAAGATACTATTAACAAAGAAATGTTAAAATATAATATATGATAACATATTAATGTATATTAATATTGTATAATTTAATTACAACTATTTCACCATTATACAAGAGGTTAAACTACCCTCAACCAAGGAAAAGTACAAGGTAAGGCTTTATTTCGCAATCTATTCATTATCTTAGGTTGTTTATATGTAATTATCTAATGAGACCTCTTTATCATCCACATACATGTTTCTTAAAAATGTATTTCAAAAAATTATTACTATTTTATAAAATATGGGTTAAAGTCATTTATACCCTTGTTTTACTTTTTATAAGATTTTTATAAAGGAATCTTTCTGTCGTTTTCCAAATAAGGTCCTTTTTAACCTTTTCGACAGAATTAAGGTAAGAATGTATTTTGTTAACTTATACGGTGGGTGCGACTATTTTCCACCGTTATAAAATCGTCAAAGAATCCATTAAAATATTATAATAATATTTTTAAAGTAAATGTTTTGTTTTATAATTAAGTGACTTTTAAATGATTTCAAAAAAGATATATTTATCTCAAATAGTTTTGATTTCATCTATGTCAACATTCTTTGATAGATTTTAATCTTATTTGAAGTTGATTTATTATGATACAAAACTTCTATATAGTATTGAAGGTTTTGTGATATGTTTGACTGTGGATGTGTTATTTTTATACCACTAATGGTTTGTGGAGAAATTATTGACATTTCGTATGCTATTTTTAATACGAATGTTTATGTTATGTTTAAAGCTATTCATATGAGGAATTCATTGGACTTAATAAGTGACGGGTGGAGCCCTATATAGATCCTCGATGCATCAGTAGGTCTCATGAGACAAAATTGTGTCTTGGCACAAGGCCTTGACAAAATATTATTTTTAGTCTTAGCACAGGGCCTTGATTATGTGGTTAAGATAGTCTGGCATTATGCATTCCATCATTATGAAAGTGGTTATTAATATTGCATGTGATTATTCGACTAGTAGAATATCCATGTCAATAAGTAAATAGAATTATTTAATTTTTTCTTTGACATATTATGATTAAGTTCAAGTTTAAAAGGCTTTTGTTTTAGTTATACATTGCCTTAAATGTTTATGTTTATTTATGAAAGTTTCCGCTATATTTTTATCCTTACTAAGCATCTGAGCTCACCCCTTTCAATGTTTTAATTTTTCCCAGGATGTGAAGAAGTATTTTATGAATGAATTTAAGGGAATGTATCAGGGGATATGAATAAAATATGTTGTTTTAGTTTTTTTAACTTTATGATGTAATTTAAGACTCATGAATATAACTAATGTTTCCAAGGCTTCTAAACTAATCGGTCTTTCGAGACTTGATCTTTTGTGATCATGCCAATATTTTGTAATAACGCACCGACTCTGGGTAACTGGGGTTGGGGCATTACACTATCATGGTCATCCTTTTTTATCTCCTTATAGATGCAGGAGTTCTCATATGAGTCTCTTCACATTTCTTGCATATCTTGAATCTAAAATTTTCTTTGAGAACATATACATCGAAGATTATAATTTCATTATTTAATATCTTAGTATGCCCTATAATCTATATCAATATTATTTTGAAAAATATTTCCAAAAACAATTCAATAATGTGACATGTCAATGAGTGTTTTGTAGGCAGTACGATAATTCCACAAAGCATCTTTGAGTCAAAGTATCAAATATTTTCTACTGGGTTGAACCATTTTTTCAATAGATTATTTTACCTCTATTTTTGGAAACTTTTCTTGACTGTTGGTTTAGAGGTGATATGCGTAAAAACTTGATTCCTGACCCCATACCGATGAAAAAGTGATTACATTGTTCTAGGGAAGAAAAACAAACTCTAGTTTCTGATAATGAACCTAGGTAATCCAGACCATTAGAAAATTTTGGTTCTCAAAAATTCCACTACTATATTTAAATCACAAGTCCTTATGGATCATGCCTTTATGCATTTTGAAACATGATATAATTTCATAAGAATTTACAAGTTACTGAACGAATTAGGAAATTTCCTTATAAAGTCAATTCCCAAACATAAAAAACTCCATGCAAGAGAAAGGTTTTTTGTGAAATTTTATTTATGTTGGAGCCATTCACCATCCTTTAACAATGAAAAAAATATTTCTAAAAATCATGGGAATCCAGAAATAGTGTTGGAAAAAATATAACATAATCATGGAAATTGAGAGTAATCTATTGGGGACCAAATTGTTCCCCACGAGAAAAAGTGTGACAAAACCTAAGGACAGATTGAAAATCACTATCGGGATCACAATGCCTAAAGACTTGATCACTACATGTATTCCAATGGAAGGGGTCATCCCAAATATAACAATAAGACTTATATTTCATATGATCATCTTGGTTTTTATTGTAATTAGTAGGAGTGAAAGATGTTACCAAATAATTTACAATGTCGACATACAAAGGAAAATATTCTCACACTTGATTAAAATTTATCATCTAAAAACATTAGATTTATTGGAATACATGGGGGATTATTCAATATCTGAGGATGGAAGGATCCTACTGATATGGCCATCCACCATATTTTCTACTCCATTTTTATCTATAATTTATAAAATAAACTAATAAAGGAGGATATTCACATGAATGGGACATTTTTTATCTTCTAGTTTTTATGGGGATACTAAACAGATCCATTGTTAGAGAACAAAATTTCTTTCATCCATGAAAGTTATGGTCTGAATTTATCCAATGAAAACATAATGGAATGTAATTAATTTTTAGTTATGGTGTAGTTTTGTTAGTAAGGGTTCAGTGTGCATGAGGCATAAGCTATTAAATGTACATCTTGATTGAACCATTATGATAAGACTACACGAACTACATAGTTTAAGGCATTAGACATGAGATCAAATGGTAAATCCCACCGAGGTGGTTGAATTTTTGTGGGTGATGTTAAACTTCATTTTAATTTATTAAAATCATCCTTATAGTTTTTATTAGACACAATTTTTTGGGGTAATTTGGATAGGGGGAGTGTAATATTATTAAATTCATGAATTAAATGATGGTAAAATACAACATGAATTAGAAAATAACACACATCCTATACATTTTTGGGTAATGGTAAGGAAGAAATGATATCTACTTTTGATTTATCAACTTGGACACTATCCCTAGAAATGACATGCCCAAGAGCTATATATTATCCCACCATGAAATGGAATTTATCATAATTTAATGCAATTTTTTTCAATATAGTGACAAAGGATAGTTCCAATACTACTCAAACACCCATCCAAATAAGAACCATAAATAGTGAAATCATTCATGAAAGCTTCAATGAAATTATCCAAGTAATTTGAAAAAAATACCAACCAAGAATCATTGGAAAGTACCTAGAGCATTACACCGAAGAAATATATCCTTCTATATTCAAATGTGCCATAGGTCCAAGTTAAGGTTGTGTCTTTCTGATCCTCAGGGGAAATATGGATACGAAATTATCCTTAATACCCATCAAGAAAACTATATTGGGGCTTCCTTACTAGCCTCTCGAGCATCTGGTGAATGAATGATAATGGGAAATGGACTTTCCTAGTGTGCTGGTTTTGTTAGAAATAATCTATATAGAAACTCCAACTATTATGAAAACAATTTGGAACCAATTCATTATTTTCATTTTTGACTACCATAAGACTATTTTTATTCGGAACTTCTTGTATTGGACTGACCCATTAGTTGTAATAGATGGGGTATATTATCCCTGTATCCAATAATTTAATTACCTTTTTTTATTAAAACAACAAGAAGTTTTGTGTTTAATCAAAATTATGTCTGCCTCACTATTTTAGATTCACCGTTTAATAATATATGATGCATGAAAATTGATGGTATAATACTTGAAATGTTGTAAATTTTCTATCCCAATGATTTTTATACACCCTATAAAGGTTAATAAATAAAAATTCATGTTCTAGAGGTAGCGAACTATAGAAAAATGACATGAATATTGTTTCCTTTATCAAGATATGGTTATTTCAATTTTTTAGGTAGTGGTTTAAGTTTCAATCCATGGGACTTTGGATTTAAGGGAGTGAACATGAAAGTGGTAAGTCAATGATCTCATTTAACTACTCAATAGTAACATCCTCATATGATGAATAATCTTTTATAAGTTGAGTAGTATCATCAATGGGCATAAGATCCTTAGTGCCCAAGAAATCATCACTTAAAGAACATGCATGGAATTTTTCAAAACCACTAGAACATTAAACAAAATAATCATTACATAGAATGTTAATCAATGATGAAAACTAAAAAGTGGGATCATGCGAAATAAAATAAGTTTCTATGGGAGAAGAGATCACTTCAATTAAATTAATTGAGGGAGAGGATTGTTTCTATAAGAAGTGATTTATAGAATCAAGGAGGTGAAAGGTGAAAATGTCTATAACGAACCAAATTTTTGAATAATATTTTGTTTCTAGAAAATGTATGTCTTACTATTTCATAATCAATAAAAAATATATAAGTATAAATGAAATTTAACCATCAAGTTTACACCGTTATGTGACCATTGAAAATAATAATAAAATTTAATGTTATAATCGTTGTTTTAAATAAAAATAATAATGGACAACTAATTCAGAAAGAAGATTCAATGGCCTCATCTAGTAGAATCGGGCCATACAAAGCCCATCTATCAGATCTTGGGAAGAAGGTAGCATCACTGGGCTTTCCTCTAGACCACACCCAAGCTGAGATTCAACATATTAATCTTGAACGTAATCACCATCATATGATGTTCAAGATGATTGAAATCACCAATTAGGGAATGTTGTTTGAGCTACCCCCCGATTCTATCACCATTTCACACCTTACTCTTAGGTCATATTTCACATCTTACTCTTAGTTCCTATGCAAGTGTTATAAGGGGTTGTGTAATAAGGCCTTAGTAACTTTGTGTAATCCTTTTTTTATAAATAAACTTTTATTTCTTATTATGGTAACATTTTTGAATTTCAAATGTCAAAATAAATTTAGAATGAATGTATAGAAGTTTCATATTATTGATGAATATTGGAAAAAAGGTATTTTAAAATATTTTTTTATACTTTAAGTAATTAATAACATGAAATTATTTTCAAAAAATGGTCTTCTAAAGTTGTGATCAGAAAGAAATTTAGATTCTAATAAGATCAAATTAATTTTTGGTGAATAGTAAATTATGAATAGTAATATTACCCTTATGAATAGTAATGTGACCAATGGAATAGTAAACTCACTTAAGAAAGTAAATATATAATTCAGGCATATGTATTAGTAAAGTGATATAATAGCATAAGTAAATAACTCTTTCAGAAATTATTAGTTAAGTTTTAGTATTTTTTTTGTAAATAGTGTTTTTAATTAAAAATTAAATATCAAATAATTTGAAAATTATTTTCATAAAATGGAGTTCATTTTTTAATTCATAGTAACGATATTAGGTTAGGGTGAATTTATGAGTTTTTTATATTTTTTTTTGTTTTTTGGTGAGTAGTAAACATACAGTTTTGAGTTTTGATGTGTTTAATGACATCATTAATGATGTAATAATTGTGTAATAATTATGTTAAACTTTTTTACAGTAAAATATGTTATTTGGTGTCCAAAGTTTCCAATACTATGGGAAAATACCATTGACAAGCCCATGGTTTTTAAAATAACACTAATGAGGTGTCCCTTGGAAATTAATAAAATATTCTCTCACTTTTTCTATAAATACAACCCATTCCTCCCTTTATTTCATTTAAAATTCCTCCTCAATAAATCTATGGTCTTTTTACCACCCAAATAGTCCTCCCAAGGTGACCTCAACCCATCCCAAGGTCCCAAACTTTGAGTTTTTGAAGATACAGAACAAAGTAAGGGAAACTTTCACCCTCCTTTTTAGTCGAAACTTCTTTTAAGTTATGTTTTTGAATTTCCATTTTTATATGTTGGGGTATGGTATTATGTATCCCTATTAATTTCCTTTGGATTTAAATTTGATGATATACCCTTTTTTTATCTCATCAATTCATTTTATGATTTTTAAGTGACGTCATTAGGTTGCTGAATTTTCGTAAAAGAAATCGCATCTTCTCTTTTCTCTCAAGTTTCATTTAAAGGTGGTATGTCATTAAAATATCCATATCATGATATTATTTATATTTTATTCTGTCCCTATACAGTATTATGAGTTATTTATGAGTGGTTTACCCTTTTATCCTCTATTTTTAATGTTTTCTAAAACCATGTTACATAGCCGTTATGCTGTAGAATTTTCATCTCAAAACTTATCTTTTTTTAAGAAATTCAATCATTTTATTTTGTGAATAACAAAAATTACTTATTAAATAAGGGTATTCAAATATATTTCAAAATTATCTATTTTATTCTAGGAATAAATTACATGAAACCTGTCTTTCTTTTCCATTTGTTTAAAATGAAATAAAAATCATGTTTTAAGAAATTTTTAAAATGTCACAATTTTGATATGAAACCCATATCTTTTATTTTCTTCGAGTTATTTATGAAATTTTTTATTATAATTCATGTGGATCATATTAAAATATTTCAATATTAAGGGTGTGACCTGATATCACTCCAATACATTGGGTAAATAAATTAATCTCTAGAGATGATATGTTTTATAATACCTTGGTGAATAACCTTAGTAATTTTTATGACACCTTGGGTATGGACCTTGGTGATATGCTTAGAAATGTATAAATTAAGTTTTTTAGCCACATTTTCAAGTTTTGATTCAATTTATTATTTCTATGATATGCCTCTTTATCATCACTTTATGATCTTCCTCATGTTTTTATTGATATCGCTCAAGTTCACATGTAAACTATTTAACTTGTTTTCCTTACTGGGCCTTCGGTTCACCCAATCCTTTGATGTGTGTCTCTAAGTTATGTGATATAGTAATTGCACTTAGGATGAACATTTCAATAATAATTTCAATAGGATTAAAATAATGTTATATTTTTTTCATGTATTATGTACCTTTTTTCCAAGATAAAAAAATTAAAGATCCTCTATTTGTAATATAATGAAAAGTCATATAATAAGAGAGAGGGATGCCATAATATCAATACCGAACTCTATAGATAATGTGCCATTGTGTACATTAATTTTGGTTTTTGTGGTTTTTAGGAATGGTCTCCCCAATATAATTGGGGCATGTCCATTTATCCTCTCATATTCTATTTCAAGTACATAAATGTTGATAGGAATAATTAAAATTTTAACCCTCACAAGAACATACTCTAACACACCAGTGGAGTGTGCAGTACTCTGGTTTTCCAGTTTAATGACTATTACAATGGGATTTAGTTCCCCAACCTGTATTGAAGAGAAAATGGAGTGAATAATCACATTTATAGAAGCACCCAAATCAAGCATAACACCAGAAAAGAAGTACCCCTCCTATGGTGCATGAAATCAAGAATGTTCCAGGATTGTTTAGTTTGGTGGGAAGTTATGGTTATATAAATGTTGATACATTCCTCCCTAATCTCACATTTTCATCACATATATGTTTCTTTTGGTGTCCACACATCAAATTTTTAAAACATAGCATATAGTGGAATATTTTTCACAACATCATTCAAGGGTATGTAAACCTTTAATTTTTTGAAAGTTTACAAGATGTATTAATAAAAATCAATTTATTTTGATTTTCTTGGTTGGGTGGAACTTTGGGGAAATGGAAGAGGAATGGTTGGCCTATATGTCTCCTCATAATATACTCTATTTCCGTTGACATAGTTTCTCTTAGGATTAGGATTTTTTCATTTGGACCATTTAAGGTGGTTGGAATGGTGGTTTATTTAGGAGGTGATGACTCTAATGGAGTGTTATTTTTTTAAGTTTCATTACAATCTAAAGGGTGATGGAACTAACATTTTCTTTATCCCTAAGGTTGACCAATGGTTGAGAAAGTAGTTTTCCTGACCCTTGACTTTGGATTTCATCCACTGAGCTGGCGAGTCGTTCAAATTGATTTTTTTGGTCACGTATGGATGATTGGGTGATTTTTTGGAATTGGATATTATTTTCATACATTTGTTTTATCAGGAACTCAAGTGCAGGATTTGGTTTTGGAAGGGAATATTGGAAAGGCCATTGTAGTGGTTGAGAATTTTTATGTGGTGGGTGAGGTTGACTACCTTACCCATGGTAGTTCTTAGACTCTAGAGGTTGGTTTTAATACCCCCTTTACAATAGGCTTGGTTGTCATTCCACACAGAGTTAGATGAATAGTATTATTGTTTCCCATTGGGTTAGTTATAGGGATGGTTTAAAAGGATTACATCAAAACTCTTAGAATGTTCCTTTAGTTTAGGGAATTAGTCTGAATAGTGGGTGTTAATATCATAGATACCATAATTAATTAGAGTAGGTTGGGATTCCCTTGAGAAATAGCATGTTTTTGGAGTAGGGTGCTTACCTCTCAATATTCATGTCAACCTTATTCTTGAATTTTGATCTTTGTACCTCATGAATACCTTGAATGAGTATATTGTACCTTGAATAAAATTACTGTGTATTCAACACCATGTTTTCGATGAGGGTACTTGTAGTAATTAGAATCTTGTACACTAGTGCTCCACCTATAGTAACATCAATAATGTTATGACAAAAAGAAATTAAACCTTCCTAAAAATATTAAATTAAAATTTTATGACTTATTTGGTGGTTCATATAACCTAATAATAACCTTTTAAATAATTCTAAGTATTTATAAAGTGTTTCCACTTGAGATTTTATTATTCCAAAAATTTCTTTCCTTATTGTTTTAGTTAAAGAGGTTGGGAAGTATTTTTTATAAAAAAGGCATTTCATGTCTTCACAACCTCTAATTGGGGAGTTAACATAGTATAACTAGTATTTTTTTAGTGTCTTATAAATATAATTGGAATGACCTATGATGAACCAATCCTTCATACACATTTTTAGGTTTAATGATGAATATACAATGGGAAATTTCTTTAAATTCTCATGTGGGTCTTCTATAGAAACTCCATGAAATTTTGGAAACAAATGAATTAGATTGCGTTTTAGTTTAATGTTTATTGCTTCACCTTATATTTGAATATATGTAGGTTTAATGTCAACATCATTACAATTTATTTATTTTATTGTCCAATTAATTTTATCTATACTATTCACATTCATTATAGTTTTAATTTCAGTTCTATAAGACTAAGAAGAAGAAGAAGGGTTTATAGGATTTATAATGTGTTTTATGTCATCCTTCAAAGGATTTCCGTGTTTTTCTTGGTGTCACTAATGTAGGATCCTCTACGGGTTGTGTTTGATAGAAGGTAGATCTCCTAGAGTAGAATGCATCATACACATAACCTACACAAGAGATAAATTAGAAAATATAGTTATATAAAGTTATAATATAAAATAAAAAAATATTCACAAAATTCAAAAATATATTATAAAAAAACACACTAAAAACCAAATATATCCCTAAATATAATTCAAAAATTTGGACACATTGTCCTTAAAAATTAAATTGGTTATGCTTTTAAAATTTATTTATATCATATAGAGGACCCTAAGTCATATATCAAGGAACATTAGTATTTTATAGTGATTATTTTAAATATGTTCTTCAAAAAAAGGGGGGGATTCAGAATGATGTTTCAAAATGAAATAACTCAATTAAAGAGTTTAATCGAAAAAAAAGAAAGAGGGTTTTAAAATGAAATTGAAGGAGGAGATCATTTAAAGTTAACTACACAACATGTCAAGTTCATTATTCTTATAGGTTCATTTAATTTTGGAATAATGCTTTTGTTGATATTAATTAGAATCCCACTTATTCTCCAGGTGTCTATATTAAAGAAAGAAGAACCAAACCTTGACATAAAATGCATATATCCATTGTTCAGATCTTATACATGGTATAAGAGCTCCTAAATAAAGTGTAAATCTCAAATTTTTGGGAATTAAAAGGAATATTGTGTTTTCCAATTGGTATAACACAAGTCACACACTCAAAAACTCACACCAAAAAGTTAAAAGTAAGGATAATTCCATTCAATTGAATCAACCAAGGAATTAAAACCAGAATCAAAGTATGATAATTTTTAATTAAATGTTTTAAAACCCAAAAAAATAAAACTAGTAGAAAAAAATGTTTCAGATCTCTATTTACAAGATGTGTAGCTCCCTTGAAATGATTTCCCAATAATTAGCATCCCATCGAGAGGAGGAGTAGGCACATGAGGATCTTCATATTTATTTCAGCTATCCCTATGAGGATATGGATCTCTAGAACCTCCAATAAAATTATTGGAATCTTTTTGAACTCCAAAATAGAATCACTTTAATTATTTTTTGAGCTTGAAAATGTGATTCCCAAGGTTCCCTTTTATAACCAAAATGGGAGGTGGTTTTGGGAACCCAGATTTTGAGATACCACTTGTCTCTCAGTTTTGGATAGGTAAACGACCTAATATTGACTTTGATAAATGATAATAGTTGTTTTCCATAATTTTTAAACTTTCTATGTATAATTTTATGGCCATTAGATATCTATAATGTGAGATAATTTTAAAATACCACACTAAGATCTAAACTTTGTGAAAATACATTTTTTTGGATAGATCTGTTAGGTCGGGCTACCATATAGATGAATTGGGATCAGGTGTCTTCAAAAGAGTATTATACTAATAGTTTTGGATTATTTAAAAAAATTGAAGGATTATATGGATGGATTTATTGAAATCTATGAAATAATGGAATGTTATTCTTGGGCTTCGATGCTCTTTGGACTATTTTTTTACTTCATCTCGGTCCCTCCAAATCACCCTCTTCACAAAAATTCCAAATAAGTAAAATTTACCATTTTAATAGTAATAAAAATTAAATAATGTAATAAAATGTGAAGTGATTTTTTATTAGATTTGGAATTTACAACAAAAACTAGTTTAACAGAGTGGTATAATGGTGAAATGAAATAATGAATCAGGATGTTATAAATACTCAAATGATAAAAAATTATATTGTAGAAAACTTTTCATTATCATCATCAAACATGACTTTGAGATCAATATAAAAAATCAGAAGATTAATAGAATGAAATTTTTAGACCATTATAGTAAATTAAAAATCATTCTTAATAAATAGGAAATACTCTATATGTTAGAGAAACCCATTTATAAATATCCAAGAGGAAAATCTTCTCAATAATTTGATTTATATGCTTATGAGAATCATAGATTAATAAAAGTATGGTCTTAAAGGTATTATTTAAAAAAATATGACTGGAGGAACTTTAGTATCAACTCATGTAATCAATATGATTGGGAATTTTAATGAAATTGAGAGATTTACGGTTTCTATTAAGTCTTGATTTTTTTTTGAAATTCATTTTTAATAATTTTCAAAATGGTTTCAATAATATAAATGATATTTATAAAAATTTTCTTGATTTAATTGAAGTGTTGAATCTTTATAGAAAGACATGAGATGTAAAAAATCTGGTGTTGTTTAAATAGTATAGATGGTTAAAAGTTTAATCTAGAAAAATATATTAGATAATCTAATTATCAGCCCAAGGAATTGAAACCAAAAGAATTTATCTAGAAGGAGGGTTTGTTTTTTCCATTGGATGGAATTTACCATTATATCCAAAGGGGTTTATGAAAATCCATGGAGATTATACATCATGTATTTATGTTATATAAATTAATTCTTATATTTTTATGAGAATATAATACCAATTACATATTTTAAAAATGTTGTAAATATAAAGTATTTCAAAATTGATGATGAGTTTATGATTAGAGTTTAAAGTATTCATTCAAGTGATAGAGGAAGGAGTTGTTACATCAAGGTGTTAGATGCAATGGATTATTTTAAGCTTTAAAAGATAAAAAATAATGATTCTTTATTTGCATCTTTTCATCTATTATATGATAATATATGTTTGTAAACAAAATTTATTTGAGTAATAATAAAATTTATTTTTAAAAATAAATCTCTAAAAAAATTGAATTCGATATGTGATATGATTTTCAATAGTTAATTTATTATATATTCCCACTAATAATAAACATGTTTTTTAATAAATAGAAGTTTTTGTATCTTATCATGATATTCTGGGGAAGAAAATAGTTTCTAACAGGCTAGTGGGAGTATATTTAAACATAGAAAATTTAAAAGTATAAGAAATAAAATATTATACGAATTCAAATTCAATGTTAATTCCACATTATATCCTAAAATAGTTTAAGGTATATTGGTTAAGAAAAATAATGTAAATAGACACATTTCTTATAAAAAAATGACCTTAAATAATTGTATAAATGGAAGGTTACAAGATAGATTATGATGATAAAATTAGAAAAAGTTCTAAGTATACAATATAAAATTTTTAATATCCTAACATTAGATGTTGTGAAGTAAATAAGTTTGAACACCTGTTCAATATATTAAAATTAATAATATGATTCACAGTCTTTCCATTATTCAAAATTATTTTCTTTATAAATTCTACTCACTAAATGATTTTGGTGGGAAGATTTTGTCAGATAGTCGCATAGAGATGTGGTAGGAATTACATTGAGATCAAATGGGTTTAATAAAATCCTAAAAATTAAACAAAAATAAGTCATTCTGGAAGTCTTTCATATGAGATATGAGGCTAGTGGTTATATATTATTTTGTTAGTATATTCTTAATTTTTTTTAAGAATATGAAATATATCATTTTATAGAATGGAATTTTCCACTTTATCATTCTTTCACATTGGATGTATATATTTTTCATGATGTAAAATGAAAACTAATTTCTCAAAGTATGACTTTAAGTTATCCCTAACCAATCATCACCATGGATTATTATATGTTGTAATGAAATGTTAATTTTTTTAATGGGTAGGATTTCATATCAAGATAAAATATATTATCAGGAGATACATAATGAGTTTTTCATTCTAGACAACTTGTCAGGTATACAACATGGAGTGTCATGCACTATATATTTAGTATTTTATGGGTGCATGTCATTATACCGATCTCTCTCATAATGTTTTCATGATCACCAACACTCTCTTATGTATCTAATTTTTTAATTTTAGTGAATTTTAGACTCCTTAATTTGAATTTAAGTCATGTCATTAATAGTTCTAATTTATATATTAAAGTTAATTCAAAGGATACTTGTTGATATTGTTGAACACTTAAAATAATATCTTATCATGTTTCAATAATATGGAATAAATTTGGAAGATCAAATTAAGGAATTTTAATAAAGTTCACGAGGATCCTCTTGATGTTAGAGGCATGTAGGTAGCATCAGCTAGCCAGTTCCATGTGGATAATAGCCTCAAATGTGCAGAAGACCCACCATCCAGTTGGTAGAGTGCCATCGAACAGGTGGTAGTGAAGGAAGAATCTCCCTCAGCCTGTAGGATTCCATTGGCCATCTATTGGACGAGAACTGGCTAGATGTGGTTAGTTCCAATTGACCAACCGACCAACCGATGTGGTGCACCAAATAGTTGTTGGCGTTCAGACAACTAGTTTTAGGATGCATTAATTGATGGTCAAAATTTCATAAATGTAATATTTTTCATCTTCAATTCCCTTTAATAATTGAAAAAGATCCCCATACCTTTTTATAGCTATAAATAAGGACCTAATGTCTCTTGGAATGTTTTATTGTATACAAAAAACACATATCTGATATGTGATTCAAAGAAAATATATATTAGATCCTCTTAAGTTATATCAAGGGGAAATATCTATTTCTCCATCATTTATAAAGGATATTCTCCTATAACATCTCTCAATATATCTTCTCAATTATAAAATCATTTTTATTTATTAATTAGAAAAATTATAATGTATTTTCACTCTTCAAACTTTCTACTTCTCATCACCTTCTTCAATGGGTTCTCACTACCATTAAAATGAGTGAGATGATTCTTAGCAACCAAAAAATCTCAAGAGGGTTCTCACAAACCATAATTGTGAGGGATGAGTTTCTTCACCACCTCCAAGATCAAGGGTGTAATAATGTTGAACTTTTAAATAGAGGGTTGGTATACGGGATCACAAATAGATATTGTTGAACTCTTTATCAAAATATGTTTTCTCTATCATTTATTTTACACATTGCATCATTCCACAATGATACACCTTAAGTGTAGAAATTCAACATGTTTTTTTTCATAGTGCATACTGAATTTTCTATATTGAAATTGATATTATAATATGTATTGGATTTATCAATTTATCACTTGATAAATTTATCTATTTATCAATTTATAATTTCAAAATAATTTAATTTTGAAATTACTTTTTCCACCCACTTTAATTAAAAAATGGTAATTCACTACCCCTCTTACCATTTATCTCTAAAAAACACATGTTTCATATTTTTATTTCTATATTACCTGAGGTTAGGAAAGATACCCAGTAGAGAACCATAATACTTAGATACCATTCTTACACCATCCTTGAGGATGATCTAATCAGAGGCTGTTTGGGAATGTTGTTGATTATGTTATCAATTGAATTTAATCAATATGTGATATTTCCTCTTGTACAATGAGTACGAAATTTGGGACCTTAATTAAAATATACTAAAGGAGTATACAAACACACCTAGATAAGTGACATGTGATGTGCTTATCTATTGGTTATGGATCATGTGATGTTCTAATCTATCAGGGTGAATGGTGTGCGATGATTTAATCCGTTTGATTATTCAATACTTGGATAATTTAGAATGTATGAGTATATATACAATATTAACATACTCTATGTCTCATGGTTACATGATATATTAGAAAAAGTAATTATATGATTATTCATGCTTTGAAATTTTATATTTGGTTAACATAGATATTGAGATACACATATTTGATAGAGATCATTCTAGATACCATTATAACTTGAGTATCATTTATTATTTTCTAGAGGCCACACTTTACTTGTATTTACAAATTTAGGAATTCATATCTATTTTCAACTCTATAAAGTCTTATGGGGATATACTTTATGGTTAAATAAGTGGGGATTTATTATTATAAAACTTATAGAACAACTTTATATTTTTTTAAGTTTATATAAAATTAGTTCTTAGAGATATTATTAAAGTATTATATATTATACATGTAACAAAACATCTGGGGCTGATGCAATTTAGCACCTGACCCAATTCGTCACTAGAACTGAAGTGCATTCCTAATCCCCATGGGATAAAAACTAGTCTATGGACATCAAGGGAAGAACTATTGGGAATGATCAATCATTTTAATAATAAACAAATAGAAATTAAAGACTCCCTGGGAATTCGACATGGGGTTTCTATATCTTGTATGCCCATGGTAATTAAAAAATAATGTTCTAAAAAAATAATGAAACTCAACATGGAATTACTAAAATACAAATTTAGAAATATATTTTATAAATTAAAAGATACAGAATTAAAAACAAAATAAACACAAGATAAACTATAAGAAATATAAAAATATCATTTCAAGGTGTATAATCCACAATATTCTAAGAATAAACTATAAGTAATACAAAAACCACAAAACTAACTCCATGTGTCTCATAGTTACTCACCACCTCCCAATGAAACCTTCCATGGGATGGTCAAATAGCAAGAAACAAGGGATATTCATTATACTTATGAATGTAAAAATAAGAGGTGCATACTCAAAAGGGTGTATATAGGGTGTTAGATAAATGTGTCTAGTGGGATCTCACCAAGGAGTCTATATAATACCTTTAAAAATGAAATTTCTAAAACGCTTATATAAACTATATTTAGAAAATAATATTTTAAATGAAATTTCATAAAGTAAAATAAGACACATCACATTTCATTTGAAAGTAATTTCTTTAAAACCATTTCCCTTTTTAAATATTAAAGAAAATATCATTTTAAAAAGGGAACTCTTTAAAACCATAAAAGTGGGTTATCCATAAATTTTATGTAAAACAATCCATTTACACTAAAAACCATTTACCCATTCAAAAATATTTCTCAAAAACTTTCTTAAAATAACCCCTTTAAAATATAAATCATGGTAAAATTAAATAAATAATCAGTCAATATTTCACCATATTAAGAGTCACGATCAAAATAAAAAATAGAAGTGCATTAATGCATTATAATTGAGCAAGAAAGAGGATTTAATAAATAATTAATTGGAATCTCCTATATTGTTTCATCAATGATGATAGAAGGAAATGGAAAACATACAAGGATATAAGGAAATATGGTCCAAGACCATACAGAATATGGTATCAACTACGAATATATGTTGTGTCCAAATAACCCAAGAAAACTAACTATCCTACACCAACATCATTGGAAATTCACTACCCACCTAGAAATACCTCATGATAGAGGGGGAACTAGTAGCGTGTGTCTTGACCAGTGTATCATAATCCTAAACCACTCACTTAGCATAGGGTTTCCATGTATTCAACCAAGTGAATGCGTGTACACAATCACAAGAAGCATCATATGCATTAATAAAGAATAAAAATAAATATCATCTCACCTCCAACACCCTCACATGAAAAAACCCTTTTAATAATTCATGTATAAGTTATAAGAATTTAAAAATAATAATTAAACTATATCCCTTAAAGTAACAAAGCCTCCCCAAATAATATTAATTGATTGAATAAATTTTGAGGGAAGCAAAAAATACCAATCCAAAATCACTTTAGATAATGCCAATCTGGTCTTTAAAAAATAGATTGGGATACCAAGATTTACTACCTTTATTTAAAGGTTAAACCATGAAATCACACTCCAAAAAAAATTATGAAATCCTTAATAAATAAATGATCTTTTGGAAATAATTTTATATATCAATTCCTTTTAGAAAATCAAGAACATCTTTTCTCTTAGAAAGGATGTGTTTTAAAACTAAACCCTTATTTTATTGAAAAATATCCCTTTTCAAATATCACATCAGTGCCAAGAACCATTTCAAAGTCCTCAAATTCATTTAAAAATATACCCAAGGGACTTTATAAACATTGGTCACTTTTAAATAATCAATTTCAAAATTAAAACTATAAAATCCATAGAAATTAATTTGTGCCAAGTGATGAAAACCTTGAATTTTTTTTGAAAACCATCAATGGATTCATGTATAGTCATAAATAGGTATAAAAAATGTTCTTTAGAAATCCCAATGATATATATAAATACCAAAATAAGGTATTATATAGAAACACCCACCTTAAATAAATAACATTTTTCCTTTGATAGAGTAATCTAAAGTAATGATGAAGATGGTGCATATTAGATCTAGAAATTAATGTCCCTATGATTAGATCTAATCTAAACCTTAAAATATTCCAAAAATATCCTTAGGGTTTTTGGGAGAAGGATAAACCAAAATAAAAACAAGAAATAAGGAATAAAATATGGGGATAAGAGAACAAGAGAAGTTTACTTTAATATTTCGGGCCTAAACAAGGAGAAACATCAAAGGAGAAAGCAATGAAAGTGTGGAGGAAGTACTGTTATGCACCAAGGATTTTCAGAAAGGAAAAAGAGAATATAAAATATCCCTAAGGATTTAAAAATATTAGTGTTGGTGGGGAAGTAATTTCACACCTTTTTTAAATTTGGACAGACCATACAGTTTGGTTGCACAGTTTTCTAAACCATGCACCAAACATATGGGAACCACTGACTTAAGTACCAAACTCCACATGTTTTGGACCACACAGTTACTGGGGACCATGTATAAAACATGTGGGTCACTCTCACACACAAAAAAAGTCACATGGTATACCTAGATACCTTACATGACTTTGAGAACCATTCACTGACCATGAAAATTTTTACTGTTAAGGAATTGCAGATTTCACACTTTTTCATGGTTTTTTCTAATCATATGCCTAGTTTTGCAATGAAAAACCCAAAACAAACACCTGAAACTCAAGGGAAATGATAAGATCAAGTAAATAAAATAAAATAATAGTGAAATTAAATATTAGGGTGTTATAATTGTTCTCCTAATAACGCTTTTCACCATTGTAAATCCATTGGTAAAAGTTGAAATATAAGGAAACAATAAGACCTCAACACCCTGATGAAGAGGTGCGAGGGATAGGGAAACTGGAAATGACTCCAAATGGAAATAAATTCCAACCAAAATCATTCCTCAAGACTAATTAAACATGTCCTCATATAAAATACAACATATCAATGAAAATTCCAACTCGCTAATAAGAGACACAAGGCTTGAATAATTTCAAGATATATTAAGGTCACCGCACTATTTAGAATTTACCAAAAGTAGTTGATAAAAGTATCAAAACCCTATAGAATTCCTGATACCAATAAAAAAAATTCCAAAAAAACACAAGAAGTAAAACATAACCCCCAATTGACCATTCCAACCATCAAAGGAACCAAAAAACAATTCCATAAGGAAAGAACCAACTAAAAGGGACACTATAAAAGACTCTTATATGGTCCAACCAAAATATAATCATTTAATAACAAAGGAAGGATAAATTACAACTAAAAACTTCCATCAAAACATAATAACATTTCTCTAATCCTTGGTCCAGAAACTTGAAAATATAGAAACCCAAAACCTCACTCTTAGAATTCCACCCACAGTGAATACAACAAAATACAAGTAGCTTCAACTAGAGTGTAACTAAACTATATCCATTATAGACCCCCAAGAACATACTAAAAGATTTTTATGATTGATCTTTCAAAATCAAGACCCCAAAACATAGGTCACAAATGAAAAATACAAGGATAAACATAAAAAATCTATCATTAGAACTATAATAATATTAAACATCCCATAAACAAAAAGATAGAATTACCCCAAAGCACAACTGGTTATTAATTACCTTAGAAGCTCTAATCGAATCCAAATCCACTAAAGAACCGCAAAAAAATGAATCACCCTAACCCAAATCACACCCAACATACATAATCTAATGACCTAGCTGAAAAAACTCTGAATCTGACTAAGATGGAAGAATCAAAGATAATATCACAAATACCTTGTAAAGGAAGGAATAAACTAAATAATTCTTATCAAGGGTTCAATAAAAAAAGATTCTGACCTCACCACTCGATCTTGAGTCTTGATAGGGATATCAACTAAGTAACTACACCTAATCGATGAAGAGACTCACTAATAGGTTCATACCTCAAGGAAGGCCTTCCATCCCTTTTCAAGACCTTTTTTCAAGGTAGAAACCAAATAGCATATAACACAAATTCAAAAAATTCATCTACCACACATCAAACAAAGTAATCCCATCAAACTAGGGAGAAAATCCAGAAATAAAAAATCTATCAAAACCTGGAATATCATTCACATATCATAAGAACCACTTTTCTCTTTAAAATTATCCACCCCTTAAAGGATTAAAAACCCATTTTACTAATAGAATACACTTGAAAATAAATTTTTATAAGAATAAATCCCACTTCATATTTGAAAAATAATTAAAATCATTTCACATTTTATTAAAAGTTAAAATTTTAAATTTATTAATAGATAATTCCCCAAAATCCACTTTACACATTGGTATGGATTTTGAAAGAACAATGAACCTTAAAATATTTCATTACACTTAGAACATTTACCAAAATAAACCATTTTACAAAATAAATAACTATGTCCTTGTTCTAAATAAATTTTTTTCCCACAAATACCACCTTTTCTACATAGAATTAGTTTAATGACAACCACATAAGAAAAATCCAGTCCATTATATCAGCACATCATAAGGATGCCCTTAATTGATTACCGTCATCGAGAATAACCCAAGGGAATCCTAAATATTGAGTTAAATTAAATATAGAACCACGAGTGACTTGAATAAATTATTTAAAAACTATGAGACAATAATGAATTAGCGCTTAAAATATTTCTAGAAAAAAGTGTTATCACTCTTCATGATATTTTGGACATATAGGCTGACCCTTCTTCACAGGTTCTCTCTTTATTCACATCCCAAAACTGGAACAATCCTTAATAAAACTCAGAAATTTCAAGGAGGACCAATGCATCAACATAATTAATCAAAATTAAATTAGAAAATAAAAAAATATAATCCCCATTATCCATAGTAACTCAAGTGTTATCATGATATGTGGTGATAAAAAAACTTTTTTTGATATACTTTTCAAATTATGAAAACCAACCTAGTATCCTTTATACTAAAAATCACCCTAATTAGACCAATTAGTTTTCAAGAACCTAGTAACCATTTCAAGAACCTAGGAACCATTTAAAGAACCTAGGCTCTTATATAATTTTTAATGAACAAACCCTATATAACCCAAAAATTCACATAAACTAAAAAATCATTGGACCTGAAGGGCATTCCTGATCCCCATGGGCTAGAAACTAGTGCCTGGGCTTCAAGGGAAGCACTCTTGGGAATGATTTCACCCTTGAAAAATAAAAAAATAGGCATTAGAGACTTATTAGCCCGAAGTGGATGATCTATAAAATATCATTAGTAAACCAAAATAAATTCCATACCTACTAAAATAACTCCATGTATCTCATGTAAACTCACCAACTTAGAATACCACCTTCCATGGGATAAATAGCTAGAAAGAAAAAAGTGACATGTACCAGGCTCTTGAAAGTAAACATAAGAGATTTATACACTAAGGGGTGAATGTAGGGTGTGATCTAAATGTTCCCCATGGGATCTCACCAAGTTGTAACATTGGAAATGAATTTTTCAAAATGTTAGTTTGAAATACATTTAATAAATAAGATTTTAGATGAAAGTATATAAATGAAAACAAAAAAATTAAATTTAATTTGAAATTACTTTCAATAAAACAATATCCCTATTTAAAACATAGAGAAGACATAATTTTAAAATGAAAACTATATAAAACCATAAAAGTAGGTAAGCTATAAATTTTACATAAAACCATCAATTTACACCAAAAACCATTTGTCCATTCCAAAACCTTTCTCAAAACATCTATAAATATACCCTTTGAAACATCAATCATGGTAAAATAAAAACACTAGTGAATAAATATGGAATTGTATAGATATGAATGATCAAAATAAAAAATAGTAACACATCAATGACATATAAAAATCTAAATGTGTTTTCTCAGTTTTCAGTATGTCACTTGTTCTTTTTTACTTAAATTAATGTCAAATTTAAATGAAAAGACATATTTGAAGTTATAATGGTCACACAGTTTTTTGTATTGATGTGAAGTTGATTATTAACCATAAAAAATGACTCAAAAATCATTTTCTTAAATTAACGAAACAATACAAATGTGTTTTCTTGGTTTTCAGTATGTCACATTTTCATTTTACTAAAATTAATGTCAATTTTAAATAAAAGAGAAACTTTGAGTTGTACCAGCCACATTTTTCATAATATTGAGGTTCGATTGATTCCTATAAATCAAAAATTACTTATAGATCATTATACTAAAGTATCAAAATAATCCAAATGCATTTTCTCATTTTTCAGTATGTGAGTTGTGTTTTTTTTCTAAAATGTCATTTCAAACTAGAAACATGCATTTTGAGTCATAACGATCACATCATGTGTTGGTTTGATGTTTGACTATTTCATACATATCAAAAATGACTTATTAATCTTTTTCCTAAATTATTAAGACAATCAGAGTGTGTTTGAATGATTTTTAGTGAGTGAAATGTTTTGAGCTAAAATGTCAATTTTAAATTGATAACGGATAATTTTAGTCATAATAGTCACACCATTCATTATATTGAGGTGTGGTTGATTCCTATACGTCAAAAATGACCCATGGATCATTTTACTTAAGTATAAAAACAATTTGAATGTGTTTTATTAGTTTTTAGTATGTTACTAGTTTTTTACTTAAATTAATGTAAATTTTAAATCGAAAGACACATTTAGAGTTATACCAGTCACACCATGCATCGTATTTAGATGAGGTTGATTCCTACACATCAAAAATTACACATAGACCAGTTTCCTAAATTATCAAAACAATCTGTATGCGTTTACTCGGTTTTCAGTATGTCACTTGTTCTTTTTACTAAAATTAATGTCAATTTTAAATAAAAAGAGACAGTTTGAGTTATACCAGTCACACCATGCATCAGATTGAGGTTTTACTAATACATGCCTATCATAAATTACCAATATATTGTTTTCCTATAGTATTAAAACAACCCGAATTTATTTGATCAATTTTTAGTATGCCAGTTGTGTTTTTTTTACTAAAATTCCATTTAAAACCGGAAACACGCATTTGGAGTCACACCTGTCGCATCGTGTGTCGGTTTGACATTATAATTCTTCATAAATGTCAAAAAATGACTTATGAATAACTTTCATAAATTATGATGACAATCAAAGTGTGTTTTCTTGGTTTTTAGTGAGTGACATGTTTTGAGCTAAAATGTCAATTTTAAATTGATAATAGACACTTTTAGCCATATCGGTCACACCGTGTGTCAAATTATGGTGTGGTTGATTCCTATACATCAAAAATGACTCATGGATATTTTTCCTAAAGTATCAAAACAATCAAAATACATTTTCTCAGTTTTCAGTATGTCACTAGTTCTTTTTTACTTAAATTGATTTCAATTTTTAATAAAAAGATACATTTTGAGTCATACCGGCCATATCATGCATTACCATGATTTCCATTTACTTCAGGTTTTGAAATATAGACACTGCATAGTCGAAATTTATCACTTTACTTTAGGTTCCCTCCACCGCCTTTGAAGGAAAGTGATAAATTTCGACAATGCAGGGGTGACAAGGTTTTGAGGGAGAATAAGTCCATGGAAGACATTGTATGCATGAGTAGTGAAACATTTAATTTATATTATGTTAATTTAGTAGAGAAAAAAAATATTATAAGGAAACCATAATATATTAAAAAAACTTTACCTTCTCATTGAATTCCCAATTTCATCCTTGAAGTCCTATCTCTCAGGAGCATGAGAATCTTAAAAAAAATCCCCGACTCAAAAAAATGAATCCACATGTATAAGAAAACAATTATTATGTGAGTAATACTAAAAAAAATTAAATTAAACATAAATATGAAACAATCCACTACTTCAATGGAAGTCACATCATCATGATATTTGCGTACATTCTTCCATAATGTATGCTACCCATTCATTTCTGAGAACATCTATATCATCTTGTGAATATGATTATTTTCAATAGTAATAGTAGTACTAAAAAAATATAAATAAATAAATTATTAATAAATATTTTAAATGATATAGTAATTATCATAAAAAATACCTCTTTAAGGATGCTATTTTGTTCATGTAATATGATCTCTCTCATAAATTTACAAACATAATAACCATAATCTTTTCCATTGGTTTGTTTTAAAAATTGTAGAAACATTGAGAAAAATAAGTAATTTGTTTTAATATGTGTTTTTATAGTGAAATATTATTATATATACCCTAATACTTGTCTAGTCATAGAACTTGTCTTGTTCCTTATGCTCAGCCCCTGGCCACATTCCTTGTTTTTCATGATATTGATGAATCACCCTATCATAATATAATCCTTATTAAAAGATAATATAAATTATATAACTTGATTTTTAGTTCTAAAACATTGGATGTAGTGTATTACTATTTGAAAAATTCCATCATTTGTGGATGGTTTGTTCAATATCCATGCATTGAATCTAGGAAATAAATATTTGGAGTATACAAATTTATTGCAATGGGCATCCAAAATTACTTAAAAGCACAAAAAATAATAGGTAATGAAAGAAATGAAAATATATTTGATATTATTAAATTATATATTTTTACCCCTACATTGTTGGTACTAAATAGAGTTTATCATCCAAAAGTTTTCTTTCAAATGATTTGATCATACCTGACACTATTTCATCCTTATTTTGGTATCTATTTTTGGTTGTTCTGTGGAAAAGATGTGAGGACTAATGTGTACAATTTTTTTTCATGGGAAAATCCCTTCAATTGTTTTTCATATATATTCCTTCCAAAAATATGAAATGTAATTAGTCATAATTAACACAATATATCATATTTTGGAAAATAAAATCATGAAAACACACCTTATGTATACATTTACAACTGATCCACCTAGCCAATCATAGTTGAGGATTTCACTTACTTTCTCAACACTAATGAAGCCTTGAACTTCCTATTCGTACATATTTTATTCAAAATCAACTATGTGAGTATAACCATTTTTTTAACTTTTTATCCACATGATCCTTTAATGATAGTTAATGTGGGTATAGAACAGGTCGGGTAGTGGTGTTTTTGGTATATCTTTTTGATCGGTTAGTCGATTGTTCAGATGGTTTTGATTCAGTCTTTTGTTTCGACCCCTTTTCATTATCCATATGTAATAAAATTTATCAATTCAAACCATTTTTCATTAATTGTTAAAGTTTTATCTTGAAAAATAAATTAGAAATGAATACATCCTTATCGACATGTTTTCTTACAAGATGTGACAGCCATGAAATGAATGTTTCAATAATGTTTTCAACCATATGAATATCTTCATCATTAATTGGAACATATTTCTCAGTGCTTGGCTCATGGGCTATGCTAATCAACACTCTCACATGACCTATTGGAAGTGGTCAATTGTGTAGCATGTCATTTTGGATATTGAACACTATAGCCCTCGATACAAGGTGATGGATGGGCATTGATAAATATAAATCACAATCATTATCACCCTATATAATATCAGTATAGGAAAGGTATCAGTGTCTTTCTGATTCACATTTCATATAAATTTTTTTAGAACATTGATTACCTTGGCTAAGACATCTCTTTTTGGGGAATGGCTTGCCACAAAGTTGGTGGGGGTGGGGAGACATTTTCATGTGGTGGTTGTTCTTGAGTTGTTTCTTCTATTTCATTTCCCCCTTAAAAGTTTCTAGCATCTCTCTCAGACATTAGAATTTTTCTTCAAGGGTAGATAGTATTTCTCTCATCTTTTTCATTTCTTCAGTTTGATCCTCCTATTTCTTTCCCCCTCAAAATATGTTCAGGGTGTCACCCCAAAACCCACAACTCTAATGCTGCCATACTGTTCTGGCCACTTCAAGACCACTGATAGTATGTGTTCATCTGATATGGATGTTGTTGATCCCTATGACTATGTCCGACAGAAAATATAGGAAAATAAGTGATCATTATTTTGTAATAGAAATTTAAAGGAATTTTTTTACTATTTAATACTTTCATATATTTCCCACACTTTTTATGTGTTTTCATCTATTAGTATCCCATCCTTATTTACACGCATCCCCATCCATAGAACTTGATGTGTTATGAAATTTTATTTAGATTTTGATTCATTAATCTACATATAAATAGAGGAACATAATAATAGTGTTATTTGATTTCACATAAAAGTATTACAATATATTTAAAATAAGTACCAATTTTTTTTCAAGAGAAACGTACCCCATCACTGCTTTATGGTAGGAGCACACTGGTTTTTCTACTCGTTCGTTATTTATAGAACTTATTTATTGTTCTATAAATAAAAAATTATCAATCAAAGTGATGAATACATGTATTCTCAAACAACATATTACTAGCTACAATGTACCTGAAAAGACACATCTGCATGATGTCCAATAAACTCATCACACACTTCTCTGGTTTTTAGGTGTGTATAGATAAGTAGTGGGTGTAGTTTTATTTTCCCTATAGTATCTTTAAGATGATGTCTAGTTATAATTATGCGAAATCCTCTATAAATCATTTCATTAAGCATTAATACATATTTCTTCTAGGATTCATCTACTATAAATGCACTTTGCAATAGATGATGAAGAGTAACTCAATGTTTCATTATTTTATTTTTTTTAGTAAAATAAAGAAATGATACCCCAAGGTTACCAATATATCTTCCCACATCATCATCTTAAGCGCATACACAACATTGTTCCATGAATCTACATTAATTGGAACACACTGCCGAGTAATGATTCCAATATAACTACTAAAAATGACATTGTTGGGGTTAATATACCATCCCAAAAAATTCTATACGAACTTGTATGTGATGAATTTGAATATCTACTTAATGATTTTTTCTAACTCTTTCAAACTATGGTGCTCCTGTTTTTTCTACGTCACCTCTCCTTTATTGCCTACCATTTAATAGGATTCAATATCATCAATATGTGCCTCTGGAGTGGTAGCATAAACATGTGTAGATGGTTGTTTTACCTTTTCACTAAGAGTAGTAGTAGGTTGAGAAACCTATTATTCCTCAAGAATGTTAGTATTAACACATGTAGAAGGTCATTTTTCCTCTACACTGAGAGCAATAGTAGGTTGAGAGACCTGTTGTGCCTCGAGTTTGGGAGCACCAGCATGTACAGATGGTCATTGTTCCTATGAATTTAAAGGATCAACAGGTTGAGAGATCTCTTGTGCATCAGTATTGGGAGCACCAATATGTATAGAAGTCATTATCTATAGAAGAGGTTTAAAATATAATTTATATTACATAAATGCAGCAGTGAACAGATGATAACATGAGGTAACACGATGAATATTAAAAAAAATAACATGATTATTCATCTATCTTTTTATTTTTTAATGGAAGAAGGGATTTGATCCCTCTATCAACTATCTAAATCCCTTCATTATAGTCTCCTCTAACCTAAAAAATGTCATCAACATTGGGATTGTAACGAAATGATTACATGACCCAATGAATGGGACACCCTCAGTTGAATTTTCATTCGACCCTTCAGTGGTTTTGGTTGGTAATTGAATGATTGAACACTTTCGGTTTGTGAGATATGGAACATAAAATACTTGTACTATCTCTGATGCCATTATAAATAGTCCATCTTTGTACCCTTCCTTACTGAAATCAACTTTCATGAATCCCAATTCATCTATTTTAACAGCACTCATGTTATCAACCAACATTAATTAGAAAATTGTCACTTGGAATGTTGTATAGTACAACTCCCATATTTTTTTTGATGAATCCAATGTATTACATATTCACATAAATTGGATTTTTGTCCTTAGTATTAGAAACATGCATCGCTTCAGCCACAAGTGCAACTCCACTATTTTGTATGGTACTGTCTTCATCATGTTAATTTGTATAGAACATATAACCATTAATTATATAACCATTGTAAGATAATACATACACACTTGGTGTAAGGCCCCGACCCTAGTTACCCATATTTGGTGCATTATTATATAATATTGACATGATAACAAGATATCAAGTCTCAAAAGACTTATTAGTTTAGTTTCCTTGGAAGAACTAGATAGATACATAAGTTTTACATTACATTACGAGATGAAAAAGAAAAAATATTTTGTCCCCTTTCAATACACTCATATCCCTTAGCCTATTTCCATAGGTCAAATCATAATATACTTCTTCACATCATGGTAAAAAAGAAAACATATGAAAGGGGTGAGCTCAGATGCTCAGTAAGGATAACAATATAGCAGAAACTATCATAATAATACATAAAAATTTAAGGTAATGTATAAGACAAAAACGAAAGCCTTCTAAACTTAAACTTTATCATAATATGGAAAATATAAATCAAATAATTCCATTTACTTAATCACATGGATATTCTACAAGTCAAATAATCACATATAATATCAATATCTAATTTCTTAATGATGGAATGCATAATACCATACATCATACCACATAATCAAGGACTTAGTCCAAGACAACAAATAAGATTTTTTTCAAGGACTTGTTCAAAAATAATGGTTTTTATCATGATACCTACCGATTCATCAAGGAGCTATAGCGGGCTCCACCCATCACTTACTAAGTCTAATGCATTCCTCACATGAAAAGGTTGAAACATAACATAAACATTTATATTAAAACTAGAATATGAAATGTTAATAATTTAACTATAAACCATGAATGGTATAACAATAACACATCCATAGTCAAATATATCAAAAAAACTTCAATACAATATGAAATATTGTATCATAATAAATCAACTTCAAAACATGTGTAAAATCCATCAAATAATATTGACATAGATGAAATCAAAACTATTTAAGAGAAATATCTCTTTATTTTTTAAAATCATTTAAAACTCAAAAAATTATAAAAGAGAACATATATTTTGAAAATATTATTATAATATTGTAAGGTATGTTTCTAAGGTGTTATAATGGAGGAAAATAGCCACATCCACCGTATAAGTTAGAAAAACATTCTTTCCTTAGTTTTTCAAAAAGGTCATAAAGTACCTTGGTTGGAATGCAAAGAAAATATTCCTTTCATACCATTTTATAAAAAGTCAAACAAGGGTATAAATGAATTTAACCCATAGTCTAGTAAATAGTAAAAATGTTTTGAAATAAATTTATAAGAAATACGGATGTGGATGATAAAGAGGTCCCAGTAGATACTTACGTATAAACAATCTCAGATAATAAAGAGATTGTAAAATTAACCCTTACCTTGTAATTTTACTTAGTTTATGGTACTTTAAACTTCTATATAATGGTTAAATCATTTTTATTAAATTATACAATAACCACATACATAAATATGATATCATATATGGTCTTCTACTATTGCTTTGTTAATAATATTTTAGTTGTATCATTATTTCAGGTGTTAACTGATTCATTTTCATTTATATGTTTTGTCACGTAAGTTATGTTTGTTATGGATGATATGTATTTGATTTATATCCATAATGATATTAAGTTCTTAAAAATTATTTTTAATCATAAAATGAAAATTATTCTTGAATGGTTACGATGAGGAACAAAATATCATTATGTCGGGGAGACGGTAAGTCGTTTGTACGCACGAGCGATAATATCATTCTATTAGCGGTGAAATTGTATGTAATTGGATATTATATTATATATACAGAATCATTAACATTTTATATTTATTATTTAAATAAATTATACTCATTATTATACCCATCCAAATAATTAATTGTTGAATAAAAAACTACACCATGACGTGGAGATGGTAAGTCATACGTACGCATGTATGATGAATTTTTCATTCATAGGATGGATAAAATACTGAATAAGGTTGTACCATATTTATAATAAAATCTCTGTATATAGAAGGTACTAGAGTTTTATTTTAGTATGGAAATAAAAAATCAATAGGAAGTGGAAGAATAAAAGAACTTGAAAGAGGTGATGAAATAATAACCTCTTTTTTAGGTGCTTCCTTTTGATTTGATCAAAAGAGATCCTTAGGTTGGATTTTTGATCAAAGTAAGGACTCTTGGTTGAAGTTAGGGTAGTTGGGAGGATATTTGAGCAGGGGTTTTCCAATCCAAATGGCTTTGGAGGTGTGATTTTGAGAGAAGGGGAAGTACCCTTTTATAAGAGAGGTAAGGGTCACTTTAGGAAAAGAATTAAATATTATTTTATTTTAAAATCATTTTTGGTTTCTAATGGCTTCAAAATGATTTATTTTTAGGCTAAGGTGGGATTGGGTAGAAAATTATTATAAATCATAAACAATTAATGACATCTCACCTTCAACACCCTCACATAAAACAACCCCCTTTTCATAATACATTCACACGTGATAATGATTCAAAACAAAATAATTAAAATACATCCCATAATGGATAAAAGCCTCACTATATCATAAAAATTGAGGGGATCAATTTTTTGGAAGAATAAAATACCAATTTAAAATCCATTTAGAATGAGTTAATCATTCCTTAAAAAACTATCTCAGGATTCCCTTTTTTTACAACTAGTCATTGAAGGTTAATCCTTGAAATCACACTCTAAAATACATTTGGAAATCATTTAAAAATAGAACCACTTTTTCAAGTAAATTTAAATACAAATGCATCTTCAAAAAATATGAACACCCTTTCTCTTAGGAAATATATTTTTCAAAACAAAACCCACATTTTATTAAAAAATAACCCTTTTAAAAAATCACATTGGTTTCAAGAACACTTTAAAATTCTAAAAATTAACTTAAAAATGGACCCTAGGGATTTTAAAAACCCTTGAAACTTTTAATTCATCCATTAAAAAATTACAACTATAAAATCTATATAAATTCATATATGATAAGTGATGAAAAATTTTAAATCATTTTATACCCATCAACAGATTCATGTATAATGATAATTTAAAAAAAAAATAATATTTAGAAATCCAAACCATAAAAAACATTACAAAAGTATGGATTACATAGAAAAACTCAACCTAAATTGAGCAAAACATATTTACTATAATGGATTAAGAACAATTAATGATGAATATAATTATTATTATACATAGAAATCAAAATACCCATGTTTAGGTCTTTTCAAACCCTAAAACTAGACAACCATATCCCTAGGGTTCACGGGAGAAGGATAAACTAAAATAAAATTAATAAGGAATGAAGACGAAGGGAGTAGAAGAGGCCTAGAGTATATTTTCTTGATATTATAGGATCAAAAAAAGGTAAACACCAAGGGAGGAAGCCATAAAACAGGGGAGGATGGAGGGTCATTCACTAAGGGGTTCAGTCAAGCCAAGGGGAGGAAAAAACAACTTTAATGTTTAAAAAATCAGGGGGAAACAACAAAATTTCACACTTAAAAAAGGGGGTATACTGCCTAGTTTGGAACCATTGTTTTCCAAATTGCATGAAAACTATATGTGAGCTACTAATTTAAGCACCAAAATCTGTATGATTTGGGCCTCATGATTAATGGTTACCATAATCCAACCATTCAGGTTACTCCCACTCACAAAATAAATCACATGATTGACTTGGTGACCCCACATGACTTGGTGAACTATGTGAAAACAATAAAAAATCACATTTTCAAGGAATTATTGGTTTACTATTATGGACACATAGTTTGTAATAACTTTTTTAATCCATACTCCCAATGTTGAAACTATAAGAATTTAAAAATTTAAGAGAAATTGTTAGAAACTGAAAGCAAAATGATAAAATTCAATTAGTAAATAAAATAATATGGAAATTAAAAATCACGATATTACAATATAGTACATGGTAAATTTTATGGTATCATTCAAAAAGTATTATGAAAATATCTAAATGTTTTTTTGAATATGATTTCATAAGTTATTGTATCTGATGCAATATAAGGTGAAATAACACAAAGTCTATGTGGATTTAGTGCAAGTGAAAGATTTATGGAGATATACGCTACAACTAATATAAATAGTATGATGTTTTTTCCTATATCATGTTATATGATAAGATAATTTCATATGTTATGACACGTATGAATGGAAGGCATATCATATGCCTTAGTGTGAGTATATCATAAGGCATGATATAGTGATATTATACCACTTCTTATCATATTTCACAATATGATTATATCATAATACCGTACCATAAGTATTATGATATTATAAATCATATTATATGATTAACATGGTAGTTTATGATTTATTCAAAATTTGAATGTTAATTATTAGCATTAAAATCATCTTTTATCTAAGATTCCATTTATCTTCGATGTTTCATATGATGAATCATTCAAAATAATGCTCTTAAAGATGAGGGACAAAAGTTCGGTAACAAGAAAATTAGTCAAAAATTTCATAATGTATGATTAAATTCATGGAAGGATTAGTTATAATTATTGGATCCAATAAAAACATTCCAAATCCATTGACATAACATGTGTGGCTGCTATCGATTCCCATAAATGTTTTTTCTCATTCTTATTTTATTTTGAGAGGCATTATCATACCATGGTTGTTAGGAGAATCACACCTAAATATTTTATGATTCATTAACTTGTGGATATAGCTAGGAGGAAGGGGTCATTTGGATTCTTCTTAATGATATTAATGAAAAAAATGTTTAAAAAAAAGATATTCAACCAATATTAAAGTAAAGTAAACATGTTTTTAATTTTACAATATACATGGTTTTGGTTTCATATCATGGAGATCTTGGCTTATAGTTTATTATTCTCTTTTATTTATTGAATAAGTGTTATTTGTTCTTGATAAACCCATCAAATGAAAGGTGTAACCTTTTGTTAATTGAACTATAGATGGTTTATAGTTTTATGGGGGATTAAATTTTATCTTGAGTGATGAAGTTTAAATTTAGTGTAGATAATTCATCCCAAACTTAACTTCTAGAATGTTTTTGGAAGTTTGAATGGTTTAGTTGAATGGTTTTTACTTCATGGATTTTTAAAATTTTCTCCTCTTTATAAATCTTATCAATATATTAAATGATAAAGAAAATGGTTGTATTTGAATATTTTCTTGGAAGGTAATTTATGGAGATAAACTATAAATGATTCTATAGGGTTATATGCACAATCTTTATCATGGTCTAGATCAATTAGTCCTTGGAGGACTATATAAAATGTCAGTATGATCTAGTTCAGAGGTTCAAACTTTAGTTGAACCGAATGGTCAATTCATTATATAAATTAACTTTCCTTTCTTGAGATTTCTAATGGAGATATAGGATGATTGTGAAAGTTTAATTTTTTAGTCTCAAAGGATACTGACCTATTGGTCCTAAAGGTTTATTACCCAAATGATTTTAATAGGGGGAGTTGGAAACCTAATTATTGTCTTTATATGGTTTTTATTAACATGTGTTTCAAGATTATTCTTGAATGTGAGTTCTAGATATTATGGTTAAGAGGGTTTGGACTGGATGGCATAATTTTCATTAATATGATGGTCTTCCTGGGATATTTTTTTCTCATGTTTTATACTTAGGATGTATGCTTCCTAATTCAAGAGTAGTTTAATGGTTTTTGTGTCTAGGTTATTACCTCCTCTTCATTGGGTATAGTCATGATGTGATGTGTTGAAATATACCTATGTCTAATATTTGGTGAGAATATTTCCCTAATTTAGACATGTGTAGATACTACAAGTGCGGTAATGGTTGATGATGTATTATTGGAATATTTCCCTAATTTGGCACTGTGTAGATCCTCACCCCACTTGCAAATACATAACCCCACTTGAAAATACTTATTTATGATGTGTTATTTGAAGAACAGTTGACATAAAGAGAATTATACTTGTGTGGTGGGTGGGATTAACGATGGAAGGGGGATTATTTTAAGATATTTCAGTGGTATGAGTATTATTATATATCATTTTGATTTATCAAGTTTTCTTGAGGTAAACTATGTTTTAGTTCTAGAGGTTTTATACTTTACCCAGGAGTGGTCTAGGTAAATACCTAAATGTAACCATACCATGTTTACATGATTTATTGAAAATAACATGACAATAATATTTCCAAGACCTTTTTAGGTTAAGAGTTTTAGAAAATTAATAAAAAATATTATATAAAAAAACTAATAATTATTCCACCTAATGGAAATATTTATACTAGAATAAACACTTTAAATGTCACACCTCCTATATTTAAGGATAAAGCCTCATAATATAAACATTATGTTCATAATCATTCCTACTTATCCTTAATCCATATAAAAATCATTTGAAAATATGGAATGAACATATAAATCTTAATAATGGGCATAAAATAAATAGAAAACCCATTAATACATTTGAAAAACATGAAAACCATGGAAATTGTGTCTCATTTTAATAATAATCATTGAGCTTTTAATAACCCATAATCACTCATGACAAAAATAAATATCAAATAAAACCAATAAAACTCATAACAGTTATAGGAAACTATTAATTTATCTTGGAAAATTATATTCATAACCATTTTAAATCTCCCTTTCAAGGGAATAACTTATAACTAGTTATTTTAAATAACCTTTAATGGAATAACTTATATCCAATTAATTCCAATATCATTTATCCAAAGAATGAATCATTACCCAATACATTGGAGAGCTATACCACAAGATTAAAAATAATTATTTGTAATGTCCAAGAATCATAATTTTTACAAAAAAATTATATTATTTCATTTTTTATAATAAAATTCATGAAAAACTTACATTTGAACCCATAATAACAAGAATATTTCATTTAACCCCTAAAAATAAGAAGAAAAACCCTTTACACCTTTAGCAAATTTTATTTCAAAGGAAATTTTTTTATAAATCAATGAGAATATAAATTACTTTATAAAACCATGAAATATTTAAGATAAATATTATTAAATAAACCCAATAAGGATTTTTGGAAAATTTATTCCTACACAAAGCATTTAAAAGTACATTCCTTTTACAGTTTTGTAAAAAATATAAAATAACGAGTGAAAAAAATTTAAAAATAGATTTATTTCATTATTGTGTATATAAAGTGAAATGAAATAGATAATAATGTTAAGAAAGCATATAATTATAGTGAAGTAAATTTATAACACAAAATAAAAATATGAACATGGTGGATAAAGAGTTGAGAGAAATAATTTCTTGTTTTTAAAGTAAATTTTTAAAGAAATACCCTTACCTTGAGTCCCGAATCACCATATACGTCCTATAAACTGTTTAATAATACAATTTAAATAGTTTTTTACTTTCTTAAGAACATTTTTCATATTCATTACCTTATCATTATTCCTTTTATTTTATTTGTTATCTTGTTTCATTCATTATTAAATTGGTATTGTTCACATCTGTTGTTTTGAGGTCGTTCGATTTATAATTTCAAAACAGATTTAGTATAGCAGTATCTATAAAATATACTTATCCTATAATTCCATAATATCTGAATTTTTTGTGGTATTTCTTTTTGTATTTACAAAATCAAAGGAGTTAAATAGTTCATGGAATAGTTACCATTCACAAAATCTTCCTTGTTTAGATTGTTTTTATTGCTAAAAAATAAATGTGATTGTTTTCTTTTAACTTAATTTTTATTATGTATATTTTACCATTATATAATTATAATCATCAAATTACTTAAATATTAATTTTATATTCAATCATGAAATAAATTTTTAGGAATATGAAGGCTTTTGGGTGCAGCGGAATCATGTCAAGCGACACCCAACAAAATTTTTCCATCAATTTCTCTGAATTTATGTTAAGAACTAGATAGAATTGTGTTCTCTAAATCCATCAATAAAATATCTCACATGTAATTTATAGTAAATTTATATAGTTTAATAATTATCTCATATCTTAATTAATTGTTTATTTTTGAATTTGGTTGGCCCTTTTTTTCAAACTATCATTCCGATTAAGGAATCAAGGGAAGATTCCCTATACTGGTGATCCACATGTGTAACAAGAAACTCTAAAAGTCACCATAGGGTCCTTAAGATTCTATTTATGATGTCTCTATGCCTTATGTCAATATTTTCTGATCATTAATTAGAATCCCAATGAGTCTTATTGAATTATATTGGTTCTCTTACAGTCCAAGAAGAAGGAAGAAGATATTCAATGCTCACATAACAAGGGTATTCTTGAGAATATCTATGGACTGATAGAATTTTATGGAGAGATAAATGTTATACAAAACAATTTTCTCCTCTAAATATAAATCCACATTTTTAAAAACTCTATAGTAAGGTATTTATAGATATATGGTTATAATATTATTTACACAAATCTCATTTAATATTTTATTAATCCCTAGTGTACTCCTATCTAAATAATAATATTATTCTAATTAATTACTTGACATAAACATAACCTATAGACTAAATAAATATTATCATTCATAAATAAATTAATATTTATTCCAATAATCTTCCATTCTAACTGTACGATTACTCGGTCCGATTATATTGCTCATCAATTACTGGAACTTATATAATAACTATTTATTTTAATAAATAAATGTCATTGTTTTATACACTAATTAATAAATACTTAGGATCAAATAATAAATACTATTAAATATTATTACTCATACTTGAGAATAATATTCTAATATACTTGGTAAAATCATATTGAATTTAACTGAGGTTCTTGGATACACATAATGTGTGGCCTTATAAGCCCCTTTCTTAGAGAAATTAGGAAAAACTACCTAATTTCAAAGTTTATAATCTGGAAACATTATAAGGAACCCATAGAGAGAATATTTAATGTTTTAATGATATTAAAATGCATACAAACTCTTACCATATAATATAATACTTTTTCATGGTATATCTCATCAACCTATATTCTCAACTCACATTCTTTGTCTTTATAGAAATGAACCTACCAATATGTACTACTATAAACATTGAATTATTAGGCCATTTGAACTCCATAAAAGTGCATGAGATATTCAATTGAAATGGTATTGAAAAATCCTCTCCCACATTATTTATTAATGAAATGCCACTTGTGTCACAATCAATGTATACAAATTCATTGTGAATGATCATCGTCATGGTTTATAAAATATATCTAAATATGAAAGTCATGAAAAATATTTATAATAATATCAGAATAAAAGGATCATTACACATGTATATAGATAGGAATATCCAATGACATATGAAATAAGAGAAATTCCTTTTGGAGGGTTCATTCTCATAACCTCCCTTCGTAGAGATTAGAAAGGGAATGCACCATGGGAAGGTGTCTCAATGTCTTATGAGATTATTAACTTGGATATCCTATATTTATGTGCCCCTTCATAGGATTTAATCCATCCATCTACCATAGGTTTAAGTTATACTATTATATCATATGAAGTATCTCATAAAAGCAGGAAACATATCTGTACTGTTTAGAGGAAAATTATCCAAGGAAATTGTCACAAACACTGTAATGAAAAAGAATGACCAGGATATGATAAGAAATTAATTAATATTAAATGACTAAATTCAGTAGTACTCAATAGTGAAAAGATAGTTGGTTTTGGGGGACCAAATCTAATAGAATCCCTCTTTCACTAGATAAAACTGCTAACCCTGCTATTATATTGACATGGTAAACATACTTTTTCTGAGTAAAGGTTTCATGTATTTAGACTACCAAGTTTTACATGGTTCCTATTAGTACTTCCATAATTACCTATGGTTAGTCTATTTACCACAAACTCATCCCTTTGAGAAAATACCTCAAGAGATGATATCGCCAAGTATTCACCTCTATGCTCCATTTTCCAAGCCTGAAATCTCAATTAGAACCATAATTAAAGTTATACTATTACAAAAAACCCAAATAATGGTATAAACCAAGATTTCATTTCTATAATTATTCTTAAGCTGCATTAGAAGCCACAATGTACCTTGTGTATGTATATATGTCCATTAATGGATACAGTATGCTTTAATTTCATATTAAATTATCCTTATTGTGATACTAGATCAAACTTGATATAAAACAAGACTAGTTATATATCCCATCAAAACTAGTATTCCCATTTATCCATCTACTAATAACTCATCCAGTTTTTCTTTCTAAATCATGGTAAGATAGTTTTGTCTACCAACCTATGCATTTCACATGATCTCCTTTGATATTTCCTTTATTTTCATTATATATAAGAAATATCAAATATAGGTACACTTCATGGTTTTTGAAATATATTTCTAAAGTACTCTTTGGAATAAGTATTCTATACATCAAAAATACCATGCGACACTATATAAAATTTAAGAGAATTGTTCCATATTATATTACTAATACAATGTTAACTTGTTTACATGACTTTGATTAAGAAACACCTTTGATCGACACTAGAATATAATTTTCCCTAGAACTTGGGTGGTGTTTCAGATAGAAATTGGGACTTTTTTTGGGATATTTTTATTTCATAAAAATTTCCAACAGGTTTGTTCATGGATCCAGAAGCACCCAAAGGTTCTCTATCCATTGGGGAATTCTTTCTAAAGGTAGCTTCTCGTTAAGGATTTTGACCCACTATGCTTAAGAACTCACATTGGTCAAGAGGATGGGAGGTCGGGCTCATCACACCCTTTTGGGGGGAATTATTTTCTACTCCGGATCTCTCTTATAGATTTATGATATTTTCATTAATCCATCATTAATTCCCAAGTATGATGTAGGTCATCCCAAATTAGCAATCAATTATTAGCATATGTGGAATTCAGAATCATTCATATGTATTTGAGGTTCTTCATCAATGGATATATCTATATGTATCTGAGGTTCTCCATGAATTGAACCCTCTTATACACTATATAGAGATTATTTGGTCGTTATTACGATGATACTGTGTTTCTAGCTATATAATGGGGCACTCTGAAGTTTATTATCATCTAGGTAAACTAATTTCACTCTAGATTTTATCATCATACAAGGATACATGGATTTTCTGATGTTGATATTGAACCCATCAATGGGATTCCAACATATCCTTGTGAAAGGAATCAGAACCAATGTAGTTCAGTGCTACTTAATTGGAAACATCATACCTTTTGAGTTCATGCGATAAGGACTCATCTAAACAGTTTAATGCCATGTGGTAAAGACATCTAGGTGAACGACGCTTAGTCAAATTTTGGTGTGGGTATTATACCTAACAAATCCAAGGAACTTGAAAGGAATATGACCTTAAAAGTTAAATTAGACCCATCTAGGGATATGGCCCAGAGAGAACAGTGTTTATTTGCGATGTTGGGTTTGAACCTTAGGGAGGCTTCCTACGTATCCCATTTGGATGGGAATCAAAGCCCAAGAATTTTAGTATGACTCAAAGGAGAGTATATTACTTTGAGAGAAATATGTTGGAGATTAATCTTGAAGAGGATTCTATAGTAAAGGAATTTTGTGTGATGTATCAACTCATGATGGTTTAGAGGTTTATCTTGGGCTTACTTTTAAGGAGGATGCCCAGATCAAGGGAATTATGATTGGGTTTTAATCCTGAGGAGGATGTCCTATGAGCTCGAAACCTAAGTGATCATCCTTTGTATCCTAGTTGTATTAGGAATCAATGTTCTTGTAGTTCAATCCTTCTCGATTTGTTGGGGTATGAGGTATTGAAATCATCCCATGAGAATAACTAGGTCTCAATGGTGGAAATGTCAAAGACATGAGGATTATATCATACTGAAGGTTTAATTGAGCTCGGTCTTTAAGAATGCATCCTACGCATCCTGGTTATGGTAGGAATCATAGTTATCATAGTTCAATCCTTCTGGTAGATTATGTGATTTTTGTGATCATAACTAACTTATAAGCCCGCGTGAGTCATTCTTTGTTTGATAAATAAGAGGATGTAAAAGATTTAAAAAACCACACACTTTTCTTCCTTCGGTGATGGAATAGGAGGAGGATGACAACAATGGAAGAGGATGAGGTGACCCTAGAAGAGGTCTAGGCTACGACAAAAGAGGTCATGGCTATGATTCCTCCCTCTCTTCACTTTATATTGGACGCGAATCCAATTTAAATAAGGAATAAAGTACATAGAGGTATATATGAGAAATAATACAACCTCCTACCTGAAAGTATAGGGGATTACCTCAAGAGGAGTGCCCTAAAATTAGTTATGTATCTATAGTAAGATCTCATCCAATGTTTAATGGAAAAGAAAGTGTGATCCTTACCCTCCCTTATGGGAATCAAAGGATCTAGATCTTAGAGACAAGAAGGGACAGACATAGTCCTATCCTCAAAATATGATATTAGGAAATCCTCAACACTGTCCCTAGGGTAAGGATCTGTGTGACCATAGATAACCAAATCTATAGATTCCATAATGATCCTTACCCTATAGTGGAAAAATGCAGGGAAAGTCTGACTGTAGAAATCCAAATCCAAATAAGAGACACAATGATGTGCATTTCCTTAAGGTTTTGTAAATATGGATGTCTTGGTGGGGGTTTCAACAAGGTCCCATTCAAAAAATGGATCCAAAGAAGAATATTCCCCTCAATTAGTGTCTTTGAAGAAGGCCTAATGGATGTATCGTACAGACATGAAATGGAGGTGAATCAAGAAGGATCACACAAGGGGGAACCACGCAAGTGGGATCGAGTGAATTGGTGGCACCTTAGGCGATGAACAACCTAGATGTCTAGAATTGGGAGAGGCTTATCTCAATCCTTCAATAGTCTCCATAGGTTTTCCCATAAGGGAATGGTGAAAGTTCTTATGTGAATAAGGGAGGTCACACTAGTACTCATAAATCTGTGGGGTGGGAGAATGAATCATGGTAGTTTTAGTTATTTTAAACCCCATGGTACTTATTCTTCACTATCCCACATTTATTCTCTATATTTAGGTGTTATAAAACACCCTTGAGAGTTTGGTGGACTTAAACAATGTACTATGGAGATCAGAGTAGCTATTGGTCTTCAAAAAAATTTGTCTATTCAAATAAAGACCCCAAGGATTAAGAGAGGTTTTTTGGTTGTGAAAGTGAGTGGCGTGCAGGTATTTGTGCATCAACGATACTTGGGGGTACCTTGAGAGAATTTATCTTCAAGGAATTATGATTCATTCCATTATACATATATCTTATTCTCTTTTTTTATGGGATTTACCTTTTTCACTTTATCATCCATGTGATAAAATAGAGTCTATAAAAATGCCCCCCATAGGATTGGATTCAAATGAAAAAGAGGGTCTAAGCCTGAGGTAAAGGGATGAAAAAGTTATATGGAGTACACATGCATCCATAATTAGTTGTTTGTGCAGGTCTTTCATGTAATCTAGTCATGCAGGTAGACTTCCTCGTATATAAATAAGGTCTTAACTTTTCTGAAAAACCCTCACAATTCAAGAATTCAAGATCTCCCCACACAAGCCTTTCATGCAGAAGATTTTCTTGCTAATGATTTTTCTCGCACATATACAATATTTATTTGAACAGGATACTAGTGCACCGATATTTGAGAGAGTAACCTGCACGCCTCATATACTTGCATGCCACAATTCCTTTTCCAAATTTTCCTTATTTCCAAAATTTCTAAAAATGAACCTATGCTAAAATAAACTTGATATTTCCTTCCAGGTTTAATGGGTCTCAAGAATATTGAAACTGCTAAGGAACTGGCAAGAAAGAAAACTAAGGAAATGATAAAGATCATAGGGCATGGTTATTAGGACATCTATGATACCACCCTTCCTAATATAGAAGGGTATTTGAAGAAATATCATCATGATTTTTCGAATATTACTTATCTTACACTTTATAGTTATGACCATATGTGAGAAGTCCATATGCCAGATCCGATGAATTATCTCCTAGTCTCTTAGTTTTAAGACCTTGTAAACTTCTCATCTGCCAACATTTCTAATGTGGGAACATATATTAATGTTAGGACAGAAGCTAAGGACAATTTTATACAACACATCTCGTGTGCTCTAGATATGGAACCACATATAGCCAAACTAAAGCCACACCGTGATTCTTCCCTTTTTCAAAATTCACAGACAGATCAATCGACAGGTTAGAAGAAATTTTGGGACTTTCCCCCATGAGGGGATGTTAATACCACATGGATGTTGGTGTATTAAGTATGCCAAGCCTATGTGGATTTCAAAAAATATCCGTAAAGTGTCGGAATTTATGAGGATGTATGGATAGGGAAGACCTATATATATACAAATTATGATTTTGTGACAGAATTACTGATCGAGTGGAGTCCATAGATGAATTATTTCATTTGATTCATGGAGAAGTGGGCATCAGTTTATAGGACATTCACAAGATCTCCGGGGTCCAATCCTTGGAGATATGTATAATGAATTCCTTCCTCAAAAGGCCATGTGTAATGACACTGACATGATGCCATTTTTAGCACGTGAGATACTAAAAATATCCCACAATATCAAGAAAGAAAATCCCTATGCAAGAGTGGATATTCATATGGAGATATGAATGGGAATTTTTTTAATAATGAGGAGGAAGGCCCCAAGTGAATGCATCCAATGAGCAATCCCAAAGCGATAAAGATATGTGAACCAAACACCTTCTACATGACGCTAGAAAAAATAGAGTTTTGAAAGTAGGGATATGAAATCGACCCCAAAATTCCTGCCCAGACACGTCTTGTGGGTTTTCTAGCTATGTGGCTCTGTATTTATCTATTTCCTATCCATTATTGCAAATGATGTATAAGGCATAAAATTTATTATAGTGGCCAAGATGGAAGAAAATAAAATGGTGGGGTCAACCACCCCTATTTTAGAAAAATTCCATAGGATCTTATTGGACATTCAAGGAGGGAAGAATCCTTTTATAATTATAGGACCATTCCAGGTTTTTTTGGGATGGATCATGACTCATTTTAGGACATATACTGTGTATAGTAATATATAAGTCATCGAAATCTTGTTCCGACCATTCTTTCAAGATTTCTGGGGTATTCCTCCCCTATACTTAAAACCTCAGAAAATTTAAACAAGAATAAGATTATTTAAGGATTTAAAATTATTTCCTTATAGGAATATACCCACATGAATTTTTGTTTATGAAGGGATGACCATCACAGAGATAAGGTCATACATGATAGATTTCAAAGATGATGTGCTGGAAACTAGGATCGATGGTTAAATCATATGTAAGGCCTATGATCCTTACCGATTTGCATGATAATTCAACTTTCTAAAAAACATTACCCTATCCCCTCCAGTGTGCATTATATTAGAACAAAATATGATGGTGTCTCGATATATATTTTTTATTAAAACTATTGAACTAACCAGGGTAGTGATTAATCTACCTGCAACTGATGCAGAAAGAAGATTGACTATCTGGTATATTGAATCTTGGATTAGATCATACCCTGAAGGGGTACTAAACAATTTTGTCCCTTGGGTTGGAATAAATAGGCGGATTAGAAATGTACCTTCTCATTTGGAAGGTGCTTCATCTCCTTTAGTGGTTAAGTCATTAGAGTCAGGAAGTGAGGATAACAAGTCTCTTTGTTCATCAAAACAGCCTCAGGTAAGAAATAATCCACCTACCAGAATCAAGAGGGCTACATAATCACCACCAATTGTGTTTTCACCTAGGTAGTCTAGTCACCATCTCCATGAAGAGAATCAGGTTCCATTTTCTCATCTACCATTTGTAACAACAGAAATTGGAAATCCCGTTAATTTAAGGCTGCCGAGTCATCCACACATTAGTTTGAGATGTTTTTTGAATATATACGGCTTGAGGAAGTCTAAATATGGAATGACTTGTCTTTTTAAGATGAAATTATGTGGGAGATCTTATATGAGGGGATGAATATTCAAAGAATAGGATATCTCATTGCCCATTTGGATATTTTATTTAAGGATAATCCCATTTAATTGGGAGTATATACTCAGGAGCTATAGATGCTCATCTATGCAACTGATAATCAAGTCCCTTCTATAAGGTGAGTGAAGGATATGATAGAGTGTAGCACTACTGAGGGGATCGATCCTTTATCCTTTGAGGAATGGTGTGATTGTTTCAATCCTAAAGATGTAAGTTCTCTTCATATCAAACTCCTTTATTATTTCCCTTATATTTCATCCAAATAATTAATACTCAGGATAAATACCATTTTAATTTGTATATGGATAATGGAAAATCAACTGAGGTTCCATCACCATGGTATATCCATGTTGGTACTGTGATCAAGGTTATTGGGTGACTCCTAGAATTAGGATATTTATACCCAGGCCGACAGGACATAGAGGATGAGATGGTGGCAGAGTTCCCCCCAGTTATACCTATTTTCTAGAGAGGTTGATTCTATACCTCCTTTGAACAAGATAAATAATAAAGAACTCTAAAGGGTGAAATCAATGGATAAATGCTTTATCAATATCGGCATGTCTTTCTAATATCATTAATTTAGGATTCATCTAAATCATGTGTTTAAAATTCTTGAAATTATATGAACTTTTTCCATTTCTTCCCTCAAGGAATTTAAGAATGAGTCTTCGAGAACCGAGGAGGGCACTAAAGATCAAGTGTGGATTCCTACAAGTGAAAATACTTGTTTGACTAAATAGGCATCTAGGCTAGATAAAACATCATCCATTATTAGAACTGCTCCTATCACAACTTTTAGGAGATAGGAGGCATCTGGTATGTCAGAAGTGCTTTATGAGAAGTTATATATCAACAATTGGATTCCATTTATGTAATATTTTAGGTTTTTCATATGCACTAGAAAATCCTACGATGATGTATGTTGACCCCACAACTATCACCAATAAGGTTGTTCGGGGTCTAAAGTCATCAAAGGAGGATCATGAGCCAACCAATCCATTTGTTCTCATGGGTGAGATTAACATGGGGCTTGGGATGCTAATAGAATCCATGATGAATCTTGGAATTCCTTTTGATGGAATACTAGAACATACTAATATTTCTACTACTTTAGATAAATATGGGGAAATATATATATAACCAAATGGACATGATTATTATTTTTCATCCAATTAATCTTATTATTCCCTATTCTCTAATCAATATTGGTTGGAATGTACAACCCCTTCTAAGGAAACTGCAATAGTGATGGTGCATAGAGAAGACGTTGAAATCACTCTCAATTGCACTATTGGGGAGGAGCCAGCTCAAGGGGACCTTGAAACTGTAATCCTTCTTGAATATCATCTAGAAGGTATTAGGAATACCTAGGGGAGTGTACCTCAACAATAGGTGCCGAACCAGACTACTGAGACTGGGAATGATGGGGAGGAGTCTTCTCATGCTCCCAACCTACTGTTGGGTACAGATCACCAACTATTGTGATTACACCCCACTCTTTCCATCCTTTTAATGATAACTATGATTTTAATTACTCATTTGGTATTTTCAGCTTCTAGGGCAGGGTCTAAGGGTGAATCTTCTGCATCAGTTCAACCAACATCGAAAGGAAAGCAAACCACTATTTAGGGGGGAGAAGAACATGCCACTTCTTTGAGTGCACTAATTCCAGTGTACATCCCACATGATAATGACTCTAAATTGGATTCAGAGTTACAGAATTCTCTCAACATCACACATCGCTAGGCTTGGAGATATATATAGAATATAATATTTGAGGTTCTACTTGAGGAACTACATTCGTGAATTCCACAACTTTCATATCTGTTCATCATGTTGGGTTTCAGTGGATTTTATTACCATCTATTTCACACTTCGGTGAAGGAGACTATTCGTAGGAAGGAGAAAGAGTATAATATTTAGTGATATCTCATCAAGGCCAAGCTGATCATCAACAATGAAAACTACCGAGTTGTGATATCCCAAGAGGAGGTGAATCATATCACAAAACCAGTAGAATTCAAGCATCAAATCAAGGAGAATACTATTCAAGTTGAACAAATTCATTAAAAATAAACTTCCGATCAAGGGGAACTCGAACACCTTCACTATTCATTAGAAAAAACCCAATAAGAACGGACAATTAGTATTGGGACTTCCAAGGAAGTGCTTTATCAGGATGAGGAGACTAATGTTGGTCGACTGAATAAACTTCAAAAAGTAGATGATGGGTCTCATGAGGATGTTCAATATATGAAGAAATCTGTCCAAATACTTTTGTAGTAAAAGATAGATATACTCCATTTTGTGGATGTTCCTCTGATTCGTCTCTATAAATGAAAACAATTTTTTTTCCAGTCATATATTCCTTCATCCCTATTTTCTTCCTATTCCAAGGGTTCTAGTGAGAGTATTTCATCTATTAATAGGATCATATAGAAAACCCCATAAACTTTGTGTCTTTTCTATTACCACCCAAAATTTCTCCTAAGCATAACATGTGGGATACTTAGCATGTGAGGTTTGGATTTTTCTTAAGACACCCTTTTTGGGATTTTATACTAAAAAGATTTATGCCTTTTAACTTTTAATTTATCAATATTTCCTAAACCATATAGATCATAGGTCTAGCAAGATGAGACTTGAATTTGTTCTAGGATTCCCTTAGCGGGTTTCCAACTAAGTGAGTACTATGTCTATTTTTGTGGGTAGTTTAAATTCATGCATCCTGGAATAAAGGGATAGTGTTTTAGGTTCTATAGCTTTGACAATGAATTTCGAAATTATAACCCAAACAAGGCTTGATGGATAGGAATGTTTTGATATTATTTAGATAATTCCAAGGGGAATCTTGAGATAATTTTGTGATCTCTAAATATAAAACATGATATTTGAGAATAGAGAAGGTATCTCATAAGAACGAAGTTACCACTGGTTGAAAAACCTATTATGGGTGTTGTTTTATTTAAGTGAAACTAGGGCACATACTTCATAGTCAAGTAATGGTATCCTTAGGGTGATAGGCTTGTTATGTTGGAAACTTACGAAAGTCCAACTGGGGGCATGTACTGCATAGTCAAGTAAATGAGTTTTGAAGAATTATGACATTATTTTACTGATGAAAAAAGAAAGATTATGATTTGGATGTATCAAGACCACAAAGTGTGGAATTACTAAAGAAAGATGTCTGATAATAAATGAATCATCAATTCCAACATAGGAGATGAATAAGAAGACACTCATACATGAATTTGATGTGTGAGGGATGGTACATTTAATGAGAAAGGGGATTTCTGATATTATGTTGTGCAGTTTAATGTCACAGAGCAAGGGCATTAGGGGGTTATGTATTTTTAAGTCATGCAACAAGGACATTAAGTTGTATAGTTTAAAGTCATGCATTAAAGACATTATGGGATTTTAATTTAAGGACTTTAGATTTGACCAAAGGTTCAATGGTTCTCTAATTCTCAATAATCTATTCGAAAATATGATACTACATTCAAGTATGGAAGGAGAGAGTTGAAATCTATGATTTGGGGATTCATAGATCCGTAGAGTTATATAGGAAAAATGGATAGTGGAATTAGAGGAGTTCACTCCTAAGAATGAAGCTACCATTGCTTGAAACACCCGTTATGGGGGCTGTTTTATGTAAGGAAAAATGGAGAACATACTTCATAGCCAATAATGGTATCCTTAGGTTGATAGGAACATTATGTGGGAAACCTTATTATCACTAATAAATCCAGGTTTCCATTTGACCCAGCACCCGATCCAGTCCGTGACAAGGCCCGAAGGGCATTCCCGATCCCCATAGGCAGACAACTAGTTCTGGGGACCATAGTAAAATAGTTGGAAATTATTTTGTCCCATAAAGAAATATAAAAATGAATAAATATAAACTGAAAAAAATAAATAAAACACTTTCCGCATATAAATAAATAAAAATAGGTGGATAAACATACTTCCAAGTGACCTCATGGGTCACCACTAAATATGAAAATACACTCGCTGCAGGAGTGATCCCAAACTATAACCTAAAACTAAATAGATAATGTAGGTGTGAGCACTGATATTATTAGTAGGAATTCCAAAGTACAAAAATGCATATGCCCTTATCTTTAAAAATAAATCCAATTATTCTAGTTTGAAAATAATATATAATAAAGTAATGTTTTCATTATTTTCAAATTCAAGTCACAAGTTTATATTTTTAAGGGATTCATTTCTATTCCACTATATTTTTAAAATAGATTCCAAGCATGCATTAACATTAAAAATTGAATGGAAATCAATTTAAATTAAAAACATATATTTTAAAAATAAGTAAACAAGATTGAAGCAATAAAAATGGAAATAATTTCAGAAACAACATGTCATAAGTGAGCACTATGGTCAATCCTTAATGGTAGGTAGCACAAATGAGACCATATGAACCTTGTACGTCGAGAAAATGTGGATTAGAAACCACCAACACCATCATTCTCATGGACATGCCACTAGTAGGGGACACCCCCATAACCAAGTAGTCTCTGATAATCATAATCATTTATTTAGTGTTGTAATCGGCAATCCTACTAGATGAAAAAAGGAAAAACCACTTCCAAATCATATAGCATACTAGTACTAGTCTGCTAACCTTGGAACTTGGGGTTTACTCATGTAGAATATTACAAATGGTGGTCATATTTTATCAAGAAGACATATATGAACACATCACTTTCTTTATAAAAAAACCCATTCAACCTCCCACCACTAATATCACACCATAAATGCATTCCCCATTTTATGTCGTGAAACAATGCACACGTCATTACACTTGTTACATATCAATAATCAAATATTAACACTTTCACCACATTTCTCAAACTAGGGGGAATGCCTCAAGAGGGGTTTTCCACTTTCACAAACAATTCTTAAATTGAAAATGGGCCTCATTTTTTTATATGAAATTTTAACATTTTAGAAAACATTGTTTCTCAACACATTTAATTTCCAAAAATCATTTAAAAGCATACCTACACAACCAAGGATCCACAAATTTAAATCCAAGATAGAATACATGTTTAAATCTAAGAAACCCATTAGAAATATTCTTTACACACTAAAAATATTAAGGATACAATTTTTAAAGATTTAACATTAAATTTCAATTGATAATTATAAGCACACCACTATTTCCAATAAAGTCAAAAACATGTTTCAATATGAAAAACATACACTGGAGCATAGATAAAGTATGTAGAAAAAAATATAATTTTTTCTAACAAACAACCGCATAATATTCAAATAATATATAAATATAAAACATTTTTTAAAAAAAATCGAGCAATCATAGATTTAAATTTAACATGATAGGAATAGGGATCCTACCTCAAACATGTTAGTCCTTGATGGCGACCACCTGAATAAATCCTTTTCAATTACACGCACATGAATTTATACATTTTTATATATAAATACCACGAGCTGAATTTAACATATTCTCCATGCCATGAGTGAATATGTACAAAGAGGGAATATATATATATATATATGTCTTACCTATGAATGTACATATAGGTGTTCTTAATACCTCTAGCCTGAAACCACATCAACGAGACCCAACACACTCTAGAAAAAATTTATAAAAAAATCAAAACATTGTGAAAAAGACCACCACATAACCCAAAACCATTTTCAAAACAGGACTTTAATCATTTAAACCATTTAAAATTCACATATAGAAATGAACAATAAACTAAACATGCAAAATCCTATATTTCCATTTGAAAACCTACACCCAAACCCATATTCACCACAAGTGAACTTGAAAATAAGATTTTCACCCTTAAAACAACCCATAAGACCCTTTTAAAGAAAACTTTACCTTACCACACACAAAAAAATGCCTTTTTCTTGCAGTAAAACCTATTTATAACACACAATCATTCCAAACATTTTACGAATACAATTAATACCATATAATTTATTTATAGAACAAGGATAAATGTACAAACAAGCATATTGGAAACATCTAAAAATGCAAAAGCATGGAACCACCTACCTTGGGTGGAGAAAACCCTTAAATTAAGTGTGAATCACTAACCGCACTCTAGACGCACCCCGAATGACCAACATCAAACCCTAACAAGACAAGATTTACCCAAATAAAAAAGATCAAATCATTAACCCTAATCGAACCCCATGAAATTGATGGAAAACCCTAGAATGAAGGTGGGTTTAGCTGGATGGACAACCGCCATAGGGAGGGGTAGTGTGTCAGGGAGTCACTGACGGGGAGCTCACTGGAAGAAGGTCCGACTAGAAAAGAGGCGCACTGGAAGGAGGGTAGGCCAGTAGGGGGTCTCACTGAAGAAGAGTCGCACTGGTAGGGGTTGTTCTGGAGAAGAGCCACACCGACAGGGGTCGCACCGTAGAAGAGCAGGACACCGGTAGGGAGGAGGGAGTCTGACTAGAGGAGGAAGGATAATAATAGGGGAGGGGTCGTGTAATGGGTAGAGGGAAGGGGGAGAGGAGTTTGTGAGGGGGAGTAGGAAAATGGGAGGAAAGGGAACCCTAGAAAAATAAAAATAAATAATAATAATAACCAAATAATAATAATTATTATAATGATAATAATAATAATAAAAACATAATAATAATAATAATAACCTCATAATAATAATAACAATAATAATAATAATAATAAACTTTATAATTATAAACTTAATAATAATATTAATATTATTCATAATAATAATATTATCATTATTATTATTTTTAAATTATTTTATTTTTAATTTACTTTATTTCATTTTGATTTTAATTTACTCAATTTCAAACTTAAAAAACACTCAAATAGAAGTAAACTAACCATGACCACAAGGTGCCGGGTTAGGTTGTGACATTTATGCAAGGATAACCAGGGAATGAATTGCATAGTCAGGTAAATAATCTCTCTAGAATTTGGAAATTCTATCACTATAAGCCGATTAATGTTTACAAAGATTCATATTTTCCCAAGAATAGAGTTTGATTGGTGGGTAAAAGTGCCAAAATATAGAAGGAGTATTTCAAGTCATGATTTCAAAAGAATCAAGGGAATATGTTCTCTCTGAATGTATGAACCGAACACAATAAGTATGGTTCCAGTAGTTTTAGATCATATGATTAAGACCAAAATATTATGGAAACAATGAAAGATATGTGGTCAAATAACCCAAGTTTATTCCAATATGCTTTTAACAAGTGAAAAGGGAAAACGTTTAACCAGAAATATTACAGACTTTTAGGTCATGACAAAGGATATATTACAAATATAAAAGGGATTACCCCTGATTCATGGGTTCTAATATACCACCATCAAAGCTTAAAGGGAAAGAAGAGGCTTCTCCCATGGGTAAAGTTACTGCTGGTTGAAAAAACTATTATGGGGGTTTTTTATGTAAGGAAATATAGGGAACATACTATATAGTCAAATAGTGGAATCATTAGACAGATATGCCCGTTATGTGGGCGACTAATTTAAGTTCAACTGGGTCATGTACTGTATAGTTAGGTAAAGGAGCTCTCAGGTATCAGACATTCTGCCCCTAGAAGCCAAGGAATGTTTATAAATATTTGAAAGTATTCAAGATAAGATAATGACATATGAAAGGGAAAATATAAAATGCACAAGGGAATAATTTGTACCAATATTGGCCATGATTTTGGAGTTCCTTTCATAGATCTAACTCATATGTAGAATGGGGACATCTTTTGTTTCCTTACCAGTCTCTCTAAGGATAGGACCCAAAATAAAATCTCATACATAGATTTTTTTATTTTATGTAGAAGAGGGGTATATTTTTTTACCCTATGAATGGGACTAGAATATAAGGCATAGTCCTCACTATATATCTCAATGATATGATAATCAATACACACCTAGTTCTTAAAGAACCATGCAGTTTTTCATCATTCGGTGAGGACGTGAGTGATTCTGATGTAAAAGGGAATATTGTGGCTAGACTAGAGGATATGAATCAGGTGTCACTATGTATCTTTCTAGAGAATTAATAAATCCATAAATTGTTCTTTAGAAGATCATGTAGTTTATTGTCATGTGTTGATGAAATGTTTTGTGCCTTTTTAAGGTCTTTCATCCAGGACCCTTGATAATCCTATTTATAATTGGGACACATTGTTTTTGAAAATAACTCCATTACCAAATTCCTAATCCCACATGAACATTTCTTGGTGTAATAAACAAGGAGTGGTAATATTTTCTTCTAAAACACAAAGTTAACACAAATGAAAGGTAGGATAATGATGATTATATGGTGGCTGAGCCAAGGTATAGAATCTGGACATCACTACATATCTTTTTGGGGAAAGAATCAAGACACACATAGTTCTTGAAAGTGGTTCCACACATCAATTAGGTTTTTATGTGAGGAAAATCCGATTTTTATAATTTACAGGCCAATTTTTGGGCATAAAGCATGAAGTATAGGTATCACCATGTATCTTGTTGTAATAAGACTTATGCCAGAATTCCTGGAAGGGTTTCCTATACAGAATTGATTCTTACACCGGGAGTGAAGGGTATTTTTTTGTTGTGGTCACAACTGGACCCGAGATTCTAGATCTAGGTGTCACTATGTATCTCATAGGAATGAGAATCAAAACACACATAGTTTTTTATGATGGTTCCCCACACCAATAGAATTTTGATGTGAGAAACAGGGGGATATAATATTTTCTAGAAGAATGGTTTGTCCCGATATAAAAAATGGTATAAGAATCAAGCCATATGTTCTCGAAGAGTTACCAATATAGAATTGTTTCATACATAGGGAAGGGGGAAATTTTCTCTTTTATGGTCATTACTAGGCCTGAGATTGGTGATATGGTCATCACTATGTATCTCATTGAAGTTAGAATCAATCCACAAATAGTTATTCACAAACCGTGCAGTTTATCATCATGCAGTGAGGATGTGGGTCACCTGATATGAAATAAAAATTTCAGATGGACCATGTGATAAGTCCCAGGTTTCACTAGTTATTTATCTAGATCAAGAATCAAGACACACAAAGTTATTGATAATTATTCTATATTCATCCCTAATCTAAACACAGGAAAAAATGGGGCTCGAGTATTATTGAGGTGAGTTATGACTATGAATGGGAGCTACCCATTTTTTGAGGAACCATAAATAATTTCAACTCATGGTGCCTTAGGGAATTCCTTAACTTAAAATAAATAAGATTTAAAACATGCATTTTAATGTTGTGTAGTTAGGAAAAATGGTGTTTTTCAGTTTCAGGTCATGCGACTAGGAACTCATGTTGTGCAGTTTATCGTAATATAGAAAAGAAAATGATGTTACATAGTTTAACATCATGAAACATAGATTTATATTGTGTTATTCAATTTAATGTCCCATATTTAAGAAAAAAATTTCATGATTATAAAAATTACTTCTTCAAGAACCTTGCATTGGGTGGAGTTGTAGTAAGATCTCCCTTTATTAAGATTAAGGACTAAGATCCTTTAGAGTGGAAGTTTTGAATGGAGTAAGGTCTTTACCACATTGGCTAAATCTTTAGAGGCTTCATTCTTGGTATCATCGGAGTCCTAATGATCAATACCAATTATCCTTGGAGAAATGAATGAAGATGGACCTTATTGTTAAAGGCTCGTACTATCTGGTTCTGATACACCTCCAAGTGATACATGGTGTTAAAATATATTTTTGTCTAGTCATTCCATCTCATCCAATCATTTTTGGGATTTATCATCTGGGGATAAATGTTCACAAATGAAAATATAGATTGATGAAAACTAAAATTCAATGGGAAATAATGCTTCTGTTTCGTATGCCAATGAGTTCAGAGTCGATCACATAGCAGTACATGTAGTAGTCCAATAAGCCCATAGGTATTCAAGTGCTTATTGGGACAAGATTTAATATCTTTATCTACTATCTTGTGGATCATGTTTGATAGAGTCTTATTAAAGCCTCTATATATCCATTAACCCCTGCATGATAGCAGGACAAATTGTTGGAATTAATGTTGCATTCTTGATATAGATTTTTCACCTTAGTAGAAAACAAATTGGTGTAATTTTCCATCAAAATGTTATGAGGGACATAAAATATATTAATGATGTTAGATTTGAAAAAACTAACAATTTTGTTTGCTATGACTTCTTTGAGGGGTATTTCCTCCACCCATTTAGACAAGAAATCAATAGAAGTAAGGATCTAATAAAACTACATATCCATATCTAGAGGATATGTTCCAAAAACATTCATTCCCCATGTGGAAAATGTAAAGGAGTATTTAACTGTATGTAGTATGTTTGAGGGTTGATGGATGAAATTGGCATGCACTTGGTAGGGATGAAACTTCTTAGATAATTTTGTTTAATCTCACATCTTCGAAGGCCAAAAGTATCCATAAATTCATATTTGATCAGAAAGCCTATACTCTGATTGGTGGGAACCAAAGACTACTTCATATACTTCTTTCATAACATCCACAATATCTTCTCCATAAAAAATATATGAAGGAATCTATCAATTCCTCACTTTTAGAGAACTTTTTAGTGATTTGGGCCATCATAATGAGTGAAATTATATTCTCATTGTCACATCTGACCTCTTCCAACCCTATTCGGTGGAAGTATTCATTCTCAGAGATATTACAATACAGGTTTCATTCATCATGTATTAGAGATATATGTCTTAGGGATGAGACTGATTTCATTGATCTCTTCTACTCTGATCTGAACAAAAGGTGAAACCATTTAATGATAGTAAATGTTGATAACTTTTCATACTGATTTGGATCTGCCAAATATGCAGCTATGTTTTCCAATGCATTTTCCAAAGAATTATTTCATCATGGGACAAGAGTCAATGTTGGATTTATGTTTAATCCTTCCATTAACCCTCAATCATAATACAAAAGAGGAATTAGGTCCTCTTTTCTAATGAAAAAATCCTTATTGATCTTTTGGATTAAAAATTCTTAATCACCCTCCACCTCTAGGAGTTTCACTAGTATATGGAGTGCCAATTCTAGGCCTACAAAGAGAGCTTGATATTCTTCCCCATTGTTAGTACCACATTTTTATCACATGAAAGAGTATGAAAACACTACCTTTTCTAGGGAGTTAAGAACAAATCCCAACCCAAATTTTCATAGCTTAGGGCCTTCCATTCTCTTCCCCTTTAGAATCTTGGAATCACCGTAAAAATAAATTTCCCCTATTTGAGGGATGTCATGAATAGAGATAATTTCTTCATTAGGAAGTTCAATATTTAATGATGTCTCTTCTTCAGATGGGTGCTTAGAAAATTTGTTTTCCAATTCCTTTGCTTTTACTACTTTCTGAGATGAAAACTATATATCAAACTCCTATAGGATAACTTCCCACCATTCCAAGCACCCTATTAGCATAGGATGACTGAGGATAAATTTCAGAGGGTTATTATGAGAAACCATGTGGATATTGTGGTTCTATAGGTAGTGCCTCAACTTATTAACATCAAATATTAATTCTATACAGCTCTTCTCAGTATTTTAATATTGATTATCTGCATTGAGCATGGTTCGAATGAGATAATAAAGGATTTTTTCATTCCTAGAATTATTCTTTTGTGAGAGGAAAGAAACCAGTGATCTCTCCAAGGATGTTACATATAGAATGAGTGTATTTACATCAAAAGGTGGGATCGATACCAATGATATCAAGAGGTATTTGTTGAGGGAATATAATTCTTCTTGACAGTCATTGTTCCACTAATATGTAACCCCCTTCTTCATCAATTTGGTGAAGGGTAAACACTTTCCGGTGAGGTTGGATATGAAGCACCGAATGTATGCCAAGTGTCCTAGAAGTATTCTTAACTCATTCAAGATTCTAGGAGGTCACAATCCAAGGATAGATTTAGTATTATAAATATCATCTTTTATTCCATTATGGTGTATAACAAAGATGAGAAATTTTCATGAGGTTACCCCAAAAGCACATTTCAAGGGATTCATCTTCAAATTATGCTGCGGAAGGCTGCTGAAAATTGTTTCTAGTTAATCTAGGTCATCAGATAATTATTAGGATTTGACCACTATATTATCAATGTAGCATTCAAAAAACTTCCTTAAAAGGGTTTGAAAATGTGATTCATAACAAGTTTATATGTGGTACCAACGTTCTTTATGCCAAAGGGAATTACCCGATAGAAGAATATGACTTGAGGTGATATGAAGATTTTGGTTTTTCTATCTCTTAGGGATACCTGGATTGGATTTTACCCAGAATAGCCATCCATGAATGAGAGGGATTAGTATATTTCCGTTGTAGCAATCAATAGTTCTTTAATTAGAACTTGGAATTTATCTTTGGGACAATGAAAGTTGAGATATCTAAAATAGTTGTAAACTATAATTTTTCTGTTCTTATTTTTCATAAGGAAAATTTTGGGTAACCATTTTGAGTAATAAACCTCTCAGATGAAATTAGACTTGATGAGTTTTTCCACCTCAGCCTCAATTTTGGAGGGACGAGTTGGGTGTGTCCTCCCAGCTTCTTTCTTTTATCCCCAACGATCTTATGGAAAACCCAAATGATGGGTGGCCACTTGAGGGTCAAGGCCTGGTATCTCTATGTAGTACCATGAAAACACATCCCGATGCTTCTTTAGAAAGGATGTTTATACCTCATGTTCTATAGGATTCATGGATCCACTAATCAGAGTGGGGCATGGATCTTCCTCTGTACCTAGATTTATTTCACTAAGTTTATCCATAGTGGTGGATAAACCATCCTCAATTACTGGAGGGGAATCCTTGAGATCTTCTTCTTCCTCCACTTCATCTTTCTCATTCTCTACTACTTTTACTTCTTCTTAGGGAGGAAATTATAAAAAAATAATCATAGGGAAGAGGGGAGTCTCCATTCATACATCCGTAGGATGAGGTGATCATCTTAGGCTCACTTCGTAGCATGAATCCTTCTTGGAGTCCTGAAGGGAAAAATATGTATATGAATGAGTCTCTTCACTTTCTTCTATAGTCATGATGGATTATTATAGTTCAGATGGTAGGACCAGGCTTTACTGAAGCTCGGGGGATAGAATGAAGACACTTTCATACAAGATTTCATTATCATTTGGAGGGTTGATAACTTCTTCAGCATCCTTGGGATCAACATTCATAATTGAAAATACAGAAGACACTAATCGAAAATGTGAATTATGGACCACCCTTTAAATGTTATTAATAGGAATCATGTAATATATACTGATCTATTTAAAAGGGTTGGATGGAATCATCTCCAGTCCATTTGGGGAATTGATTTGGGAGGCATCATTAGCCATTGATTTCTTCCCTTCATAGCGATATAACCCTACATCAATGTATTGTGTTTTATAAGATTTTAACGGGGCCTTGTCACCATAAAATGTCCCATTTTTACTATTTATATAATATTTGAGACATTGGTGGTATGATGGTGGAATGGTTGAATGCTGATGTAGCCAAGGTATTCCCAATAAAACATTGAAATTTGTGTCCTACCGGACAACCATGAACCCTTAGTCAGACACAAGATCTATGAACTGAGCTCTAAGTGTGATATCAATGATAGGTTCTTTCTCATTATTTTCATAACACTATAACATCAGAGTGTTAGGAGACAGGTGAGATTAATTGAGACCCGGTTGACAATGTGTTCAAACTGGGATGAGGTTGAATCTTGAGCCATTGTCAATGAAGGCTCATTAGATATCAATTTCATTTAACATACAAGACATATACAAGGGTATGACATGTCCTTGTATGAAAAAATCCCCATATTATTTTTTGAAGGAAATGAACACATGGAATTATGAAGGATCATTATACCCACGTTATACTTAAACAACAACGGATTCATCTTTAAATTCCTGAGGGCTTGACAATGCCTCAATAAGGGATTTTTGGAGGTCTTTTGACAGAATCAGAGAATCCAGGATTGATAAGTTTGATGGAACTTGGGCTTATTGCTTCAAAACATCATACTTTTGATCTTGAGGTCTGAATTTTCCATAATGAAGATTCTTATTTGTAGGAACTTTTGGATTTTATGATCTTGATGTGGATGGGATTTTATATAGGATAGGAGCTAGAAGTGATCCTGTTCTTGGTGGATTATGCTGGATAAATTTTCCTACCTTATGAGGAGGTGGTGTTGAATCTTCCATCTAGTCTTCCAAGATAATCATGTCAAGAAATAACCTATCATGTGTGGAGGAAGAACTCCCCTGTTTCTGTTGAGTTGATTAGAGAGATTTCCCTTTGGTTTCGGCCTAGTAGATGGTTTGAGTGGGAGTTTGGTTAATGTAGTGGCTTCAATCATGACCACATATTCCCCTATATCCTTGACCCTGATGACCAGTTTCCCCAGTTCCCAAATCAAGTATAGGGAACTCAGGTTCATAATCATAATCATCATTTGAGTATGGATCCGTGAAGTGTATAACATTAATGGAACCAATTAGAAACTCTTCATCTGATAAATAATCTTCCTACGAGATAAATTTTGTTATACCATTTTGAGGGGAGATGCCCATGTTTTGATATGGTCGACATTAAATATACAAAGGTTATGGAAAAATTTGTCCTTGAAACAATATCATTATCTTCTAATTTTTCCTTATCCTTCTGGCCATGTCATTTCTTTGAGGATGTGCCTTCATAGGATTGGGCTTTTGATGAATCTTGATTTGCTATAGTGGAACTGGAAAGAGGCACAATTGGCTATTTCAACTGTGTTTGTATAATGGAATGAGTCTCATTTATTGTTTTTCTAAACATATAGTCATCTAACTTCTATACATTATTTCTTTTTTACTTCTTTCTACTCACCTTCCTCATCCAGATCAACAATAGTAACATATGCCACATGGGATAGAAAATTATTTATTTTAAATTTCCCATAATCCACTATATTTTGTATGAGGTCCTTGAAAACAAAACACACCTGGATGGTATGAACCAACATTTTATGGAAATGGAAATAGTTTCGGAGATCCTCATCACCCTCTTTGTTAGGCTTATTGAGATTTGACAACTGGATTAAGTTGTTTTCCAAATATGAGATGAAGTAGCCAAGGAATTTGTCATTCTGAAAGGAATAAACATTGTTATTAAACTCCTAAAACTATCTCCTCATTTTATCTCTTTGACCATCCAGACAAGGAGTTCATTGATGTTGATTCGTAGGAGGTAGATCCCTATGGTATGATGCATGTTTTGAGGAAGGAGTGGGTAAATGGGCCTACTTAAGTGAAACTATAGAGACCTATACCTTTCCTATTATACTTCCCTAAGTTGATGAGATTACCCAATACTTTTCTTTCGTCACTGTGATGGATTTTTCCAAATGTTGAGAAATTAAGACCAGATCCTAAAACCCTCCTATTTATTTCATAAGGATCAATGGTTTTCACAACTCGTCATAGAGATTTTCTCCACATATAGGCAATATATATTCTTTATAAAGTGGTAAGTTCAAGGCTTAAGTCAAACCATTACACTAAATAATTAAGTATGAGGCCCTTTCATTATCCCTTTTCTTTCAGTTTGAGAGATTCAAGACTATTGTCTTCTATAGCATTGATATGAACTTGAAGAGGAAATTCTGAAAGATAACTTCCCATACAGTTATCGATCGAGACTAAAAAATCATATACCATGAAAAGGATAGCTCCTACAATGATTTCATGAAGAATCAGAGTTTCACTACTTCTTTCTGTTCAGGGGTCCCCATCATGGGAACACAGTGAGAGAAGAAATGCGTCATGTGTTTCTTTGGATTTCCCAATCCATAGAAAATCTGAAATGTAGGACTCCTAAAGATTGGAATAGGAGGATTCAGATCCACCCATTTAGGGTAATCATTATTTTCTATCTATAATGGAACACACTGTCCTTCCATAGCTTCCAATCAATTCATTAGTGACTCAATGGTGTTCCTAAGAATTCAAGGAATATATAGATGATCTGGAATCTGAGCAGGTGCGGTGGCTGGAGCTTGAATGGGTGCGATGATTGGCAGGACCGCTGGTGGTGGCACTGATGGTATCTTCTATGGGTAAACAATAAGGTAAGGCCTGTAAGGCTGTTCCTGACCATGTTCTAGTCAAGTACCCAATGGATGAAATTATTAATCTGCTATTGTGGGATCTAAATATATAGATGGTTAAAGTCACATGTTTAGTAGATCTTCCCTATCATATTCAGTTATTGTGGGGAAATCTCTTTTCTTAGGTGTTCCAAATGGATGTGAGAGTTTAGGGTCTACTTGAAAATCATATTTTGAAGTAATAATTCCTTTGAGTAACTCTTTATTGAGTCTTCTCAACTCTCTCATTCCCTCCTCTTGGCAAGAAAATTTTTTCTATAACAAAATGGATTGGACTTATTTAAGGGGAGGGTGAGAAAAGGTATGACCCTTAACTTATCCCTTAATAGGGTCCTTTTTAGGTAGTAGAGGTGGATTATTTATAGGGATACCCAAATCTTGGGTGAGCCTATGTTTTTAGTTATGCATACCTTTTGCATTCATTTTGGTGTGGACCATCTCATGAACTTGAACTTATTATTCAGAATCATTTGAATTGGTCTTATGTTCTATAGGGTCTATAATGATGTAATTAATGAAATTCACAAATTAATATTTCATCAAATAAATTCTATTGGAATATCCATGAGATCAACTTCTTCTGTACCCTCCACAAGACCTTGTCCTCTTCTTCGTTGGTTCCATAGGGGCTGTCTAATGGATAGTGACCCGAAGGGAATCCCAAAATAGTTCAGTAATGAGCTTTCAATGTGATTTCACTATATCACAGGATGGGAAAATTTGAGAGTATTTACTTTGAAACATCTTCCCTAATCCGAAGAAGACTGATTCCCACTAAGGAAGGTATTTTTGTGGTGAAAAATCCCCCAACTGTTAGGGATGGGGATATTCCTATTCTACATTCGCAACCCTTCTGGCTTGGTTAGAATATCCTAAGAGTTAGGTTAAAAAAACTACCATAACCTTGTTGGATGGGTACGTTATTCGACACACACTTAAATCACCCATTTCAAAATACTATTATACAATTTCTGAAATTTTCTCAATCTGATGGATGACATCCTCTAAACAGGATGCATAATCAATGTTCTCATATTCTTGACACAAGAGTATCTCAACCACTTTCTCTCTTCTGGATTGACATTAGTGAGAGTCAGTTTAGGCCTGTTCTGGTTTAGCATGTCTTCTGTCATGAACATATTTCATTTTTTGTAGTCGGTTTGGGGAAATGACATTTCATGATGCCACCTTTGGTGGGATTTTTTTGGATTGGGAGCACAGTGAAATGCAATTCTCCACATACACCCCATCCTCTGTTATGAACACTAAATAGGGTATCTATAATCAATTTTTACAATCTCATTAATGAATCTAGTCATTGACATTGAAGGGATCCATGCTACTTCTCAATCCTTGGATGTTAGGAAACCAAGAGAGATGCCATGTCAATTTTGTGTTTTAAACCTTTTATTACATTGATGTGAGTTTGATATTCATTTTAGGGTAATAAATTTTCTTTTAGGTGATGAAGAGTTTTCCATATGTTTAGGAGGATTTCATACATACAATCTTCCACCAACACCTTTGGAATACTATATTGATAGGTGGTTAAGTGCCAGAACATGATTGGTATATCTTCTTTAGCTAGCTATTTCCTCATTTTTAGCATATATTCATCATCTTTCAGAAGATATTCCTTGACCTAGTCTAACCAAAGTGGACGCTTCCTAATTATTTTAACATAAGAAATGAGATTGGTTGGGTTTTCCTATACTATACATGATGAAAAATGACCTAAGGGTGGTTCAGAGAATGACCGTCACTTTGGGATGTCTTCTAGTTGAGAAATGATTTCACCTACCAGTTAAAAATCATTAGACATGAATGGACTTGTATTTTCAAGTGCCTCATGATAAGAGAGTTTTATAATCACTACATTTTCAATTGTAGAATTATTTTAAAGATGTGAATTACTATTGTAGAGAGAACATTTATCGGCATCATGGGGAGGACCATCATGGTGGATTATAGCAAGGGCAAGACCCTATTTATACTTGGTTTCATAACCAAATAGAGGTTTCTCATGGCTCTCATCCGGAGAGAGGCTCTCTAGATTGATCAAAATGTTGTCATGAAGCAATCCTTAATGGTGAAGTGTCTAATGAGGTCCTTCAGGATTACTACTACTACTCCTGTAATTTGGTAAAGAGAGGGTAGGATCTTGAGATGTAATCGATAAATTTCTGAGCGATTCAATAAATCCAACATCAAGTGAAGCCAGATTGTAAATTGGATCTTGACTCTTGAACCATTATTTAGGAGGATTCATCATGGGAGTCTTCTTACAAGAAGTTGGTAACACTTTCTAAGAGAAGTGGTCATCATGGGAAGGTGTTTGTTCCTGCCTTAGAGTTTCCATTGTAAGAGGATGATTAACTTCAATTGGAGCGGGTGTATGTTCTCGATCCTGTAGTCCATATATTATGGGGGAGTTTTCCCCATGAACCTTATAGAGTAGAGAAGAGGTATGTGTCTACTCTGGGGTGTTGTACTAATTGGCCACCCCATCATTGCGAATAGAGTTTTGTGTCCATTCCTCAGGCACTACTATCATCATTGTAATGATATCCTGGAAATTCTATAGGATTAGGGCAGGGATTTGCATATTCCCTTTTACCATTACCAAGATATTCTTGGTTACTTAAGTGACTAGAATGAGGATATACATCCACTATATACATGGACTAGGTGTATGTTCCTACTCATGTCCTCCCTTTCATGTCAGTGGATATTGACAGTACTCACGGGCAGAGAGTTGAGTCTAACCTCTTCTTGTGGTTAGTACTTTCTGACTGAATTATCCTTATGATTCTAGACAAGGATACTAGAAATCCTGATAAATGTTAGTATGTGTGTGTACCGTCTCATTGTTTACCACCAAACATGGTTGAAAGACTTCTTTGAGTGCTTCCAGACAAGTCTGCTAGTAGGCTTGGTGGGTGCAAGTAGGTGTATGTTCATGTTTATAGGTTGCTTCCATATTTGGTTGGAATGCTTCTTTTCATGCCTCCAGGTGAGTCTGTTGGACGGACAAATTATGGTAGATGGGTGTATGTTCCGACTCACTATTTGTTACCAAACTGGGTTGGTGGGATTATCTAGGGGTAAAAGGTGTGAACCTGATCCCTATTGACCGATTTTCATCCCCAACAGGTTATCTTGTTTGTTCGAGTTTGAGGGACATAGGGATGAACAGTCAAAGGTGAGACCCTTATCATGTTGAGGGTTTACTGACATGTGGAATTCACGATAATGATTTTTGGAAATATCACTTAATAAGGACCCCCGTGTCTTAGATATGAGGATATAAGTGGACTCCTGATCCACCTTCCTGAAATATGAGAGTGACTAGTTGTAGCGTTTTGCGGATAAGATCTTGAAATGGTTGAAGAAGGTGGTTAGAAATGTCTGCTTCAGGGGAATTGATCACCATTAACCGTATAATTGGTGGTGTTGGTTGAGATGGAGGTCTTATCATGTAGCCTCCAAGGATGGTATGGTACTGTTCTAATGGTACTCTCAAACCAAAGAATTAAATACCCATCTTTAAAGATGCTGAGTCGGTGATGGCATCCTTCAAGAATATTATGATCCTGCATGTGTAGAATATAGGGAATTCATTGTAGAAAACTTTATGGAATCCATTGGATTTAAGGGAGTTCTTAGAAGGATGTGCTTGTAGATATGAAAAATATAGAAAATGAACTCTGGAAAAGAAACATCTTTTTGGATGAACACATGCATGATTGATTTCCTTTTTCATCCGTCATTTCCTTTGAGAATGGAATGGGCCAAATAGGTATGTGACACTATTATCTTGGTTAATGATTCACATCAGGTTCACTATTTTTTGTTTCTGATGGAAATGGGGTCTTTGTTAGGGAATTTTTTATATCTGAATGGTTTCCAATAGGTTTGTTAATGGAACCGGAAACACCCAATAGTTTTGTCTCTATGAGGACCATCTTTCCAAAGGAAGGCACACATTAAGGATTTTGACCTATGATGCTTAATAACTGATATTGGTTGAGCGGATGAGTGGTTAGGCTCATCACACCGTTTAGGGGGGAATTATTTCCTACTCAAGGACTCTCTTATAGATTTAAGATATATTCATGAAACCTTCATTAATTCCCAAGTATGATGTATGTAATCCAAAATTATTAATCAATTATTAGAATATATGGAATTTAGAATCATCTATATGTATTCAAAGTTATTCATCAATGGAGATATCTGTATATATCCAAGGTTCTCTATTGATGGTATCCTCTTATACACTACTTAGAGATTCTTTGGTCATTATTAGGATGATGTGGGTTTTCTAGCCACGTAGTTGGGAACTATGTAGTTTGTTGTCATATAGGTAGACTAATGTCACTATGGAGTTTATCATCATCTATGGATATGAGAATTTATTGATGTTGGGATCAAACAAATAAATGGGCTTCCAATGTATCCTTGTTAAAGGAATAAGAACCCATATAGTTTATTGCTTATTAATGGGACACATCATACCTTTTAAGGTTGTGTGATAAGGACCTGACCGTATAGTTTAATTTCATGTGGTAAAGACATCTTGGTGGTTGATGACTATTTAATGTTTGATGTGGGAATTATACCTAAGCATACCAAGGAACTTGGAAGGAATATGAGATTCCAAGTTAAATTAGACCCTACTGGGGATATGGCCTAGAGAGAACAAGGTTGATTTGGGTAGTTGGATTTGACCCTTTGGGAGGATTTCTACACATCTTATTTGGATGTGAATGAAATACCATGTAGTTCAGTACGTCTCATAGGATATTACCATCCTTTAAGAGAAATGAGTTGGAGCTTACTCTTAAATAGGATTATCTAATAAAGGAATCATGAGTGATGTATCCACTCATGATGGTTTTAGGGTTTAACATGGGGATTAAACCTAAGGAGGATGCTTGAATTAAGGGAATTATTATTTGGGTTTAATCCTAAGGAGGGTTTCTCTTGAGCTCAATCCCTAAGTGAGCTTCCTACGTATCCTGTTTAGAGAAGGAATCAGAGTTCTCATAGTTCGACACTTCTCAGTCCGTTGGGGGATGAGATAGAGATATCATACCTTGATAATAACAAGGTCTCAATGGTTAAAATTTCAAAGGCATGGGGATTATATCATAATGGATCTTTAGTTGAGCTCGTTCCTTAGAAAGTCATCCTATGTATCATAATTATGGAAAGAATCATAGTTCTCATAGTTCAATAATTTAGGTGGATTGTGTGGTTTTCATGATCATCACTAACCTCTAAGCCCATGTGAGTCATGATCGGTGTGATAAGCAATAGGAAATAGAATATTTGACAAACCACACACTTTTCTTCCTTTGATGATAGAAGAGGAGGGTGAAATCTAAAGAGGCTGAGGTGACTGTGGAAGAGGTCAGGGATACATTGGAAGAGGTTGTGGATAAGACACTTCCCTTTCTTCAATTTACATTGGAATTGAATCCAATGTAAGGGAGGAATGAAGGATACAGAGGTAGAGAGAAGAAATACTGCCACCTCCTACATGAAATGACATGGGATTAACTTAGGAGGAGTTCCCAAAAATCAGTTCCATAGCTAGAGGAGGATCTTATTCCTTGTTGAATGTAAAATATAGTGTGATCCTTACCCACCCTATTGGGAACTAGAGGCTCTAGAAATTAGAGACAAGAAGGGATGGACAGAGTCATATCCTCATAACTTGCGATTGGGAACTTCTCAACATTTTACCTAGGGTAAGGATTTGTGTGTGTATATATATCCAAATATAAATACACCACAAGGATCCTTACCCTCTTGTTAAAAAAGTGCAGGAAACCCTTAACCATAGAAATAAAAATCCAAATGGGAAACATGATGATGTGCCTTTCCCTAAGATTTTTAAAATCAAGAGGTCTTGGTGGAGGCTTTAATGTGGTACCTTTTAGTAAAGGGAGACAATGAAGAAGAGGCCCTTCCATGAGTGGATTTGAAGAAGGCCTAATGGATTGCTCGTATAAACTAGAATGGGAGGTGAACCAAGAATGATCACACAAGGGGTGCACCATGCAAGTGGCCTTGGTAGAACTGGTGGAACCTTAGTTGAGGAAAAACCTAGAGGACTATTCTTAGACGAGGCTTAGCTCAAGCCTTAAAAATTCACCATAGGTATTCTTAGAAGGGAATAGAACAAGCTCGTATTTTAGGAAGGGTGGTCATGCTAGTCCTCTTAAATGATGGGTTTTGGGCGAATAAATCACACAAGTGTTATTTATTTTAAACCTTGTGGGGCTTAAACTTCACTATCCCTATTTTATTCTATCTTTTTAGGTGTTAGGACAGTACCACTGAGAGTTTGGTGGAGTTGAGAGAAGTACTAGGGTGATCAGAGTAGCAATCAACCTTCTGAAAAAAAATTCGTTCAAATGAAGACCCCAAAGGTCTATTTATAAGAAAATATAATACCCTGGGTGAAGGTTTCTGTTCACGCAAGTGTGTGGTGTATAGGTTCTTGCATGCCGACGATACTTGGTTGTACCTTGAGAGAATTTCTCTTAGAGTCTTTGATATTCTTAACTTTCCTAATCTATCTTCTCCTCCCTTTTCAAAGGAATTTTCCTTTGTCACTTTTTCATCCATGTGATGAACCAGAGTGTCAATAAGTGGCTACTTAATTTATTATTGTAGAAATTAACCATAGTATTAATTAACAGCATGACTAATCGTCTATTTTATATATGATATGAAATATTTATATCTAGAAGAAAATAATGCTACTACTAACCTTATACTTCCTAGAAATCATTCTTTCCATATGAATATACTAAGATAATTATAATTTTTATAACCAATAAATATATATTGGTAACATAGATTATTTATTAGAATCCTATGAAGTCACTAATCCTTTTGGAAAATTCATATAGAAATCAGCTATAGGGTTTCCTACAAGGGAAAATGGACTTGATAATAAATACCCAATAAAATGATCACGAAGCTATGATATGTAGAATTTAAATAGAATTTTGGAATGATGAGTTGGTCTAACCAATCAAGACATATTGGCATTGACTTGTACCATCCATGTATAGTTTAATGTTGAATACCAATAATGGTTTTACATCAAATACCAAACATAGAAGTGTATTTTGGAATATGGAATCCATTATAGAATTCATAAAAACATGTTAATCATATCTTTTTTAAACTTATATATTCTTGTTGGAATCATTATTCTAAAATAATAATAAATCACTCATCTTGGAAAATTTAAATCTATAATAATGGTTTTATCATTCCTATAAAATATGTGTCACTGGAATAATTCCTCCAACCAACTCTTGTGGAATATATTATTAACATTCCAACCTATGTTCATCCAAAACAGAGAATTACTAGATATCTACCAATATTGTAATGTCACCATCCCTGTATCCACTATAAATGGTGCCTCGAGCCGGGTTGTCACATGACCTCAGTCGTGCCTCCCCATAAACCAGAGGTTACCGACAAGTGGTGCCAGTCTAAATACAAGAAGGGGGAGGCTATACCAACTTATCAGGCTAAAGAGACAATAGAAGTAACATGAGCAAATGAAGTAACTATCATGAACAATAAAGGATAACATATGAAAATTTCCAACAATAACCAAATATTCCATGTTGAGACAATATGATGATTACAATACATGTTAGACAATTATAAAAATAAAGTCCCAAAACCAAAACTACCAAAAGATCCAAATCACACACTCAAGTCCCAACCCAGGCTTGACATCCCATGCTCCAACGAAATAGAGCAAGCATAAACCAAACACCATGCCCCTGTCTTGAACCTGTAACAGAAACAAGTAGCTTCTTCTTGGGTACCCAAGTTCCATGGAAGCTAGAGGAGGGTGTTAGTACAACTCAGTATTCCACGAAAAACAACATATAAATCAATATATAGTCTATCGAAAAGTTTAATGTAGGTAAACAAGGTGAAATAAATTAACAAGTCAAAAAAATAAATTTATAAATCATACATTCAAGAAACTATCAAGTAACCATTTTATTTCATAAGTTCTCAAGGGTTAACAAACTACTAAACTAGCTCTGGTCACACCAGGTACCCAATCCATGGAACAGGGTTTTACACACACATTTAATCACAAGGGAGAATTCACTAATCAAAATTTATCAACAAACCTCAAAGCCTCTGTAAAGACCCGGAAATATCAAGGAATTTTTTTTCGTAATTTCTTTGGAATTTTACGAGTCTGCAGTTTCTGACGGCACCTAATTTCGAGGCCCGGTGTGCCCGTAATCAATTTCCAAAGTTTAGCTCGGGTACATTCAGTGAATGAACGAGCATGTTTTTTTCTAACTTTTGAACCGGTGCTTCGAATTGAAATCTGAGGGCACTGATGAAACCGTAATGCCGGTAATTTCTTAAGAAGACCTTCACTGGAGTTGCGTTTTCTCAGGAAGAGTTGTTAAAAAAAAGATTAATTGTTAAGTGAAATAATGTAGTGTACGACTTTATTTCACTTCCAAGTGGTTTAACCACATGTGTGGGAGTTGGGTGGAACCCACTTGAACCTAAATCCTCTTGATTGGATTTTTTGAGGTGGGGCCCACACGAGCCCCATCCCTTCAAATTCCCTAACATCTCTAAAACCCCCACTTTAATTATGTGACACTCCCTCACATTAATGTTGCCAACTTTACTTCATTTAATTTTGACAAGCTCAAGATTAATTAAGTTATGTTAATTCAACTTTTGAATTTTGGAAATGCATGTGTTGGGTAATAAAATAAGAATAGTCTTATTTTATTTGGGGTTGGTTGGTTGTGTGGGGAATTGGAAGAGATAGAACACATCTTCTTCGTTGGAGAACGCGAAGAACTTCAAGACCTCGACGAAGAACGCCATCACCGCAAGGAGTGATCGACGTGCCATTATTCTCCCCTCTACAGCCGGTGTGAGACGCCATCCACCTTGGACGTACGTCAACGCCATCAACCGCGACACCGACTTTTGACATCATTGTTGAGGTAGGGGTTGTTTCAGCATTCTAGTTTTATTTCGACGTTCGGCGTTAATAATTGGCCACCTGTTATCAATTTAATGGGAGGAGGTCGGACCGCACAAACCCGGCCGATCCTCCTTCCCTTTGTTGTTAATCACCATCGTGGTTTGGAATGGAGGCGGCATGGTGCAATGGCACTGCACGAGAATGAGGAAAACCGCGGAGAAGGAGAACGACACCGTCACACCGCACCGTTGAAGACGAAAGAGGCTGCGGTCAGGGCGGGCCGCGCCGGAGGGACGCGGCGCCGGCGTGCCGCACCGGTCGGAAAAGGGATATTGGCTAAGGACGCGGTGGTGCAGAGAAGGTTGGTCAGACTCACTCGGCCACTGGCGGTTCGGAAGGCGGGACCCACAGGGGTCCCGCGACGGCACACCGGTCGGCCAACATGGTCGTCCATTAGGGAAGTCCAGGGGTTGAAACAGCCGGTGGCAGACAGGGGTGGGGCCTTCCCCGTGAGGGCCGCCATTTCAAAACGAGGGGGGCAGCGCCCCCCCCCCCCCTTCCGCGTATGCTTAGCGCGTGGGTGCCCGCACCAAGCCGGACCGCCCACGCTGGGATGGACCCTCACACCGGGCCGGGCCGTGCCGGCTGGGCCGGGCTGTGCCCTAACGGGCTGGACCCAGACCCGGGTCGGGTTGACCCGGTTCGGGCCGACCCTGGGGGGATCGGGCCGGGTCAGACTGGGCCCGAACCCCCTGATTTCCGGACAGATCTATTCAAACTCTCATAACTTGGGCTATAGACCTCCGAACAACGCATCGTCAGTTGCGTAGAGATCCTTGGATCGAGATGGTAGTCTTGGTATATTACACTCAGGGTTTCGGAGAACTTTGAGTACAGCCGGGTTGGTTCGAACACGCAACCAACCGGGCCCTCAGAGCGGAAATGATTATAACTTGAGTTCCGGACGCCCGATTGACGTGCCATTGACTTTGTTGGTTTCCTCTTAGTGAGACAGTTATTTTGGCTTACTTCACTCGAGGTTTGCATGAAGTTGGAGTACAGTCGGGTTGGTTTTGACTTAAAAACCAACCGGGCCCCTGGGACGCAAAACCCAATAACTCTCAGACCGGGCGTCCGATTGACGCGCCGCCTGTCGCATTTTGTTCCTTTCATTGAGACAAAACTTTGGGATACATCAACTCCGAACTTCATGATAGTTGATGTATCGACCCCTTTGGATCATGGAGAGGACCCTCCCAGAATCAAGCATGCTGTGTGCGATAACCCTAGAGCTGGCTGCGACGAAGATGACTTTCGTACAAGGATCCTCCGTGGGTTCGACGAGGACAACTACCATACTGGGATCCTCCGTGGGTTCGACAAGGATGACTACCGTATTGGGATCCTCCATGGGTTAGACGAGGATGACTATTGAACTAGGATCCTCCGTGGGTTCGACTACCGTGCTGGGATTCTCCATGGGTTCGAAGACGATGACTACTATACTTGGATCCTCCGTGGGTTCGGCATCGACGACTACTAAACTTGGATCCTATGTGGGTTCGGCAGAGGAGATGATTCAGAGACTACATCTAATCATCTCCACCCCTCTTCGTAAATGGATACCTGTGTGAGTTGAGTCTTAACTTACAATCATTATCATCGATAAGATTGTTGTGCTTTCCTGTGTGGATTGTGTTGTGATTTCCTGTGTGGATTGGGTTGTCAATTCCTATGTGGAATGGGTTATGTTCTCCTGTATGGACTTGGTTGTACTTAGGATCATGTGCTGGAGCCGAGCTGGAATTGATGACTTAGGTATATGTATGGGCATATACCTTAGTAGAGTTGGTTGTTACCTCGTGATTGTATCTTTCCTTTGTGGTTTATCCTTCATGGATTCTGGGAGATCTTTGGGGTTCTCAGGGTCCCTACTGAGTAGCGTATACTCACCCCCACACAGGCTATGCCAGCACTACGTTGTGTTGGATGCAGATGATAGACACCGCTGATCGAGGTAGGAGCTCATGGAGCTGGATGGTACCTGGAGGTGGATCACTGGACGAGACATACACGGAGCGGACGGTTGGAGCCGAGGAGCAGAGGAGACTATCTGTACCCACCCTTCAGGTTGGATTTCTAGAGGATGTCTTGGAGTTGATGATTTACTTTTCTGCGACTGTACTTTCTTTCAGTTGTACTTTACTTTTTGTTGGGTTTGTATTCTGGCCCACTTACTTTCCAACACTTACTATTGTACTCAGTTTACATAGTGTTTACTTCTGCTTGCATAATCTGTGGTGTTTGTTTTCTTACATAAAGGAAATGCCTTCCCTTATATCGAGATTTACGCCATTGCTGCTCGTCGCCAACCCCTGGCCTATGGAAGGCGGGCTTGGGGTAGTCACGACATGGGTCCCGAGGACAAGTCGTGAAAAATTGGTATAAGAGGAGTTAGGTTCTACCACAGAACTCAGGACTCTAACCTTTCTTCTATGTGAAGCAATAGTGATAATGGTATTGAGTGTGGTTATCAGTCCAGGGAGTCCAGTGTTGGTGCGGCGGCTGACATATCCATACACTAGGACCCTAACTTCTGATTTCTGACTTAGTGCATGAAAACATTGATTGCATGTGTGTTTCAATGTTTTCTTTGTGATTACTTGTGCGATCTTCCCAGATATACTGTATTAACCGTGGTGCACCTGTTTATTTTCAGGATGGCCCCACGATGGAAACCATCTAGGGTTCCGAGCTTTGTGTGAGACGACAGCCCACCGAGCGATGAGGCCTCGGTGAAGGGCCCTATTACAGCGGAGGCACCGACGGTACCTCTACCCACCGAGCCACCGATGCCACCGGCCCCAACAGATGAGAGTGCACGTCGCCTTAGTGCACTGCATGAGTTTCAACATCAGAGACCGCCCAGGTTCCACGGGGAGATAGGCCCTTAGGTAGCAGAGGATTGGATAGAGGCTGTTGTATGAGTTTTCAGGTTAGTAGGGACACCAGCAGACCTCATGCTGATCCTTGCAGCGAGTCTCCTACACGCGGAAGCAGGTAGATGGTGGAACCTGATACTCCAGGTGCACGAAGAGGCATCTCTCCTTTGGTCGGACTTCGAGAGCCTCTTTCGATCAGAGTTCGTTCCAGCCACCCTCTGTGCGGTGCGCATCCAGGAGTTACTGCAGCTATGGAAGGGAAGCATGATGGTAGTCCAGTACTCGGAGAGATTTACCGATCTCTCGCGCTACTCCACGGACATGGTACGAGGCCCATTATTCCGGTCCGGGACCTTCGATTAGGGAATGCGACATGATATCAGGGCTTCGATGATCTCCATCAACATCCCAACATAGGTGGGGGTGCTGGAGAGAGCCCTTCTAGTGGAGAGTTTTCTCGCCGAGCAGTCACTAGTGGCGAGACCCTCCGTAGGACGGCCCGTAGCAGAGTCTTCTGCAGTTGGTAGTAGACAGCTGACACAGAGGTCCAAGTAGGCCAGACCATCAGATGAGCAATCACAGGAAACATTTTCATTTGTGCGGGGCACACGAGACAGAGCCAGCCACATGAGGATTAGACAGTGCTATGCATGCATAAGGCAGGGTCACATGACTCGAGACTACCCGACCCGCCCTGCAGATGAGCAGCAGGCAGTAGAGGGACCTTCCAGGCAGAGGTTCAAACATGGTGGTCCGCAGGGAGCAGGAGGATGTGGTAGAGGAGCTAACCGAGCAGCTGGTGGTGGGAGACTCTTTGAGGCCCTAACACCACCACCACCAGGAAGACCACCCAGACCATAGGGAACAGGTGGAAAGGGGAGAGCTCAGCTTCAGGAAGCTGAGGCTTACAACCATGGAGCTCCGAGAGCAGATGGAAAGGAGCAGGACTAGCTCCAGACATGGAGACTTTTGTTCATGTTGCTTCCAGCTTTGTTGATGTTTTGTGTCTTTGTACCTTGAGCTGCAGTAATAAAATACACTTGTTCTTGTGATGTTTTGTTCCCTGTCCTTTTTATGTAGTTGATACTAAGAGGTTCTGGTTTAAACTGTTGACTTGAACCTCACTTTTGAGATACCTACATGAGGAGACCCAGTGACCACACCCTGATGCCGACAGTGTGACTCAACCCTTGGAGGTGAGAGTAACAGTTTGATATCTTAGTAGTAACGTTGAGGCCTTACGACGTCATCCATGACATGGATTAGTATCATTAATGTCAGGATTGACTGTATTAGGCAAAGAACGTGGTTCATCCAGGGGATGAGACCGGATTTCTCTTATCGGTAAAGAAGAAATCTTAGCAGCTCTTGTAGGACCAGATAAGGTTCAGGTCATCTAGGATAGGATGAGGACAGCTCAGAGCCGACAGAAGTCTTATGCTGATAGGAGGTGGAGACCACTAGAGTTCGAGGATGGTGACCACATTTTCTTATGGGTCTCACCTCGACATGGTTTAAGGAGATTTGGATCGGGTAGCAAGTTATCTCCAAGGTTCAGCAGACTCTTCTAGGTTCTCAACAGGGTATGCGAGGTGGTTTACCGCTTGACCCATCCACCTCAGTTGCACCAGGTGCATGATTTATTCCACGTATCTCAGCTGAGGAGATACGTGAACGTCCCGACCCATACCATCGACCACAGGGAGCTGGACGTCAAAGACATGGCTATATTTTCAGGGGTTACAGTGGATATCGAGGATCGACAGGAGAGGGTCCTATGTGGACAGTCGATTCCTCAGGTGCGCTTTCACTGGAAGCTCGAGAACCTCCAAGAGAGCACATGGGAGTAGATGGCACAGATGCATGCTCAGTACCTTTGTTTTCCTTAGTGTGTGTTGAATCTTTACAGGGACATAAAGCCCTGAGCAGGGAGTAATGTAAATACCCGGAAATTTCAAGGAATTTTTTTTTCTTAATTTCTTTGGAATTTTATGAGTCCGCAGTTTCTGACGGCACCTGATTCCGAGGCCCGGTGTGCCCGGAATCAATTTCCGAAGTTTAGCTCGAGTATGTTCAGTGAAAGAACGAGCGGGTTTTTTCTAACTTTTGAACCGGTGCTCGGAATTGAAATCTGAGGGCACCGATGAAACCGCAACGCCGATAATTGATTAAGAAGATCTTCACTAGAGTTTCATTTGCTCAGGAAGAGTTGTTAAAAAAAATATTAAGTGTTAAGTTAAATAATGTTGTGTACGACTTCATTTCACTTCCAAGTGGTTTAACCACATGTGTGGGAGTTGGGTGGAACCCACTTGAACCTAAATATTCATGATAGGATTTTGTGAGGTGGGGCCCACACGAGACCCATCCCTTAAAATTCCCTAACATCTCTAAAACCCCCCACTTTAATTATGTTACACTCCCCCACATTAATGTTTCCAACTTTACTTCATTTAATTTTGACAAGCTCAATATTAATTAAGTTATGTTAATTCAACTTTTGAATTTTGGAAATGCATGGGTTGGGTAATAAAATAAGAAGAGTCTTATTTTATTTGGGGTTGGTTTGTTGTGTAGGGAATTGGAAGAGATAGAACTCGTCTTCTTTGTTGGAGAACGCGAAGAACGTCAAGACCTCGATGAAGAACGCCATCACCACAAGGAGTGATCGACGTGACATTCTTCTCCTCTCCGCAGCTGGTGTGAGACGCCATCCACCTTGGACGTACGCCGACGCCGTCAACCGAGACACCGACTTTTGACATCGTTGTTGAGGTAGGGGTTGTTTCATCATTCTAGTTTTATTTCAACGTTCGTCGTTAATAATTGGCCGCCTGTGATCAATTTAATAGGAGGAGGTCGGACCGCACAAACACGGTCGATCCTCCTCCCCTTTGTTGTTGATCACTGTCGCAGTTTTGAACGGAGGTAGCACGGTGCAACGGCACCGCGCGGGAATGAGGAAAACCGCGACGAAGGAGTGCGGCACCGTCACGCCGCGCCGTTGAAGCCGAAAGAGGCCGTGGCTAGAGCTGGGCCGTGACGGAGGAGCGCGGCGCCGTCGCGCCGCAACGGAGCACCAAGAGGTCGCGACCGGGGCGGGCCGTGGCGGAGGGGCGCGGCGCCGTCACGCCGTGCCGGTCAGACAAGGGCTGAGACCTAAGGCCTCGATGGTGCAGAGGAGGGCGGCCAGACTTAGCCGTCCACCAGCGCTTCGGAATGCGGGACCAACGAGGGTCCCGCGGTGGCACACCAGCCGGCCAACATAGTCGGCCATTCGGGAAGTCCTGGGGTTGAAACCCCTGGCAGAAGACAGGGGCGGTCCCCTCCACGTGGGGGCCGCCGTTTCAAAATGATGGGGGCAGTGCCCCCCCCTTCTGCGTCCGCTCAGCGTGCAGGTGCTTGTACTGAGCCGGACCGCCCACGCCGGGCCGGGCCGCTCGCGCCGGGCCGGACCCCCACGCTGGCCAGGGCTGCACCGTCAGGGCCGGGCCGCGTCGGCCGGGTCAGGCCATGCCCTAATGGGCCGGACCCGGACCCGGTTCGGGCCGACCCAGGGGGTATCCGGCCGGGTCGAACCGGCCCCAAACCCCTGATTTCTGGACAGATCCGTTCAAACACTCATAACTTGGGCTACAGACCTCCGAATGACACACCGTCAGTTGCGTAGTGATCCTTGGATCGAGATGGTATTTTAGGTATATTAAACTTAGGGTTTCTGAGAGCTTTTGGTACGGCCAGGTTGGTTCGAACACAAAACCAACCGGGCCCTCGGAGCGGAAACACTTATAACTTGATCTCCGGACGTCCGATTGACATGCCGTCGACTTTGTTGGTTTCCTCTTAGTGAGACAGTTCATTTGGAATACCTTGCTCGGGGTTTGGATGCATTTGGAGTATAGTCAGGTTGGTTTTGACTTGAAAACCAACCGGGCCCCTGGGACGAAAAAGAAAATAATTCTCAGACCGGGTGTCTGATTAACGCGCCACCTATCGCGTTGTGTTCCTTTCGTCGAGACAGAACTTTGGGATACATCAACTCCATACTTCGTGTCAGTTGATGTATCGACCCCCTTGGATCATGGAGCAGACCCTCCTGGAATCAAGCATGCTCTGTGCAAGAACCCTAGAGCTGGCTGCAACGAAGATGACTTCCATACTAAGATCCTCTATGGGTTCGACGAGGACGACTACCGTATTGGGATCCTCTGTGGGTTCGACGAGGAAGACTACTGTATTGGGATCCTCCATTGGTTCAACGAGGATGACTACCATACTGGGATCCTCCATGGGTTCGACGAGGATGACTACCGTACTGGGATCCTCTGTGGGTTCGACGAAGACGACTACCTTACTGGGATCCTCTATGGGTTCAACGAGGACAACTACCTTACTGGGATCCTCCGTGGGTTCGACATGGATGACTACCATACTGGGATCCTCCGTGGGTTCAACGAGGATGACTATTGTACTAGGATCCTCCGTTTTTTCGACTACCGTGCTGGGATCCTCCATGGGTTCGATGATGATGACTACTATACTTGGATCCTCTGTGGTTTTGACAACTAGGACTACTAAACTTGGATTTTATGTGGGTTCGGCAGAGGAGATGGTTCAGAGACTACATCTAATAATCTCCACCCATATTCATAAATGGATACCTGTGTGAGCTGAGTCTTAACTTACAATCATTATCATTGATAAGATTGTTGTGCTTTAATGTGTGGATTGAGTTGTTCTTTCCTGTGTGGATTGGGTTGTGAATTCCTATGTGGAATGGGTAATGTTCTCCTGTGTGGACTGGGCTGTACTTGGGATTGTGTGCTGGAGCTGAGTAGGAATTGAAGACTTAGGTATATGTATGGGCATATACCTAAGTAGAGTTGGTTGTTACCTCATGATTGTATCTTTCCTTTGTGGTTTATCCTTCGTGGATTCTGGGAGACCTTCGGGGGTCTCGGGGTCCCTACTGAGTAGCGTATACTCACCCCTACACGGGCTATGCCTGCACTACGTTGTGTTGGATGCAGACGATGAACAACGCTGATCGAGGTAGGAGCTTGTAGAGTTGGACGGTACTTGGAGGTGGATCACTGGACGAGACGTACACGGAGCGGACGGTTGGAGCTGAGGAGCGAAGGAGACTATCTATACCCACCCTTCAGGTGGGATTTCTAGAGGACGACTTGGAGTTGATGATTTACTTTTCTACTGCTGTACTTTCTTTCAGTTGTAATTTACTTTCTGTTGGGTTTGTATTCTGGCCCACTTACTTTCCAGCACTTACTATTGTACTCAATTTACTTAGTATTTACTTCTTCTTTCATACTGCGTGGTGTTTTTTCTTACATAAAGGCAATTCCTTCCCTTATATCGGGATTTACGCCTTTGGTGCTAGTTGCCAACCCCTGGACTATGGAATGCGGGCTTGGGGTAGTCACGGCATGGGTCCCGAGGATGGGTCGTGACAGCCTCAATCTGGTAATCCATCCTGGTCCATGTGTTTAACATGAATAGATCCTCAGTCTGACATCCCAAATCAGATAATATCTATATGTTGTGAAGAATAGAGCCCCATTCCAACATCCCAACCATACATCACATAACACTTACCATGGATCATCATTCCTATTAGTCTCGTCAAATTCAAATATTAGGAGAATATAGCCTCATTCTGACTGCCTAACTCATGCACTATAGGGGTGGGATTTAGATCCTCATTCTAGCCTAACCCATGGGCATAGAACCTCAAGTCAATACCCCCTATACCACCCAGAAAAGTTCCCATTCTTATTTAACCATTTTACATAAAAACCATTTACATGCCTTAAGCCATCCCAACACATATACCATTTTCAAACCATAAATCAGTAAACACATATACCAATTTACCAGATTCCCCACTTATTCTATATAAAAAACTAGTTATAAATCAACATAAAATTCATTTCACAATCCATGTTAATAAAAAAAATCAAAATACCCATTTAAAATCATCTTGAATCCAGTCCTTTAAAACACAAGTCTTCTTATTTGAAAGCTAAACCATGCCCTAAAGATTTCATTTCCATTTCCAACCATTTCAAATAATCATTAAGTCATTTTCACAAAAAGGGGGAACTACACCCTCATTTCAAATCATCATTTGAAATCTATAAATAATATAACACCCCAAGATTTTAATATATTTATCTTCTTAACAAAAACTCAATTCTATCAATATCTTATGTTTCACGCAACACCTAACTTAACCACACAATAAAATATTATTATAACTTAGTTGTTTAGTTGGAGGGAATGAATAGTATTGACCAGATTATTATATATATATATATATATATATTATATTTTAAATATCTTTTTTAACAGTCATCTAATGTGTTTTCTATACATGATATAAGAACAAATCTAATTTTATGCATAAAAAATTTATTTTTCTAAAAAGACAGTTTCCCCTCTTTTAATGGTACACTTATTTTAAATATATTTTTGAAACTTTAATATATTATATTTGAATAAAATGAACTTCTTATTTTAACGTTGAATATAAAAATTTATTTTGGTTGATGTTTTGGTATTTTTCAGATAAGTTTTATGTTTTTAGGAAAAATGATAAAATATTTCATTTTAATAGATTTTTTTTATCTAAATAATTTATAGTGTTAAATTATATTTTTAATTTGTTTTAAAGTATAAATATATAAATTTTTATCATTTAATCTTTTTTCATTTTAATCAATTTCACATTGAATTTGGATATAAAAACATTTTGATCTTTTGAACATTTTCCCTTAAAAAACCCATCTTCTTGTTCTGTCAATAGGATTAATTTAAATTAATTACTTCTAATTATGTGTTTTGAATTTTGAAAAATGGATTAAATATTTATAATTATAAGTTACAAATTTAGTAAATAGGTCCCTTTTATTTTAAGAAAATATGAATAGTAATTTTAGTATTATTTTAATTACCACGATTAAGAGTAAATCGGGTAATAATGGGTAAAAATAATATTATAAATATTATAAAATTATCTTAACACTTGTTATGATTTTATTGGATGGGTTATTTTTGACCTAAATCATAATTTTTATGATTTTATGGCCTCTTGAAGCCACTTTTAGGACTTTAAGTCTTTTATAGTATTTTATTCTAAGGAAAGTCTAATATGTCACACTCATGTTTTTAATAAGTATTACATTTTTTATATGTAATTATTGAGAATATATATTAGACTATAAATATTAATTTGAAATATAGAATGTTTATATTCATTATCATAATTTATTTTTAATTTTTAGGGTTGAAATAATTAAATTAAAGGATTTCTAAATGATGATACAATAATTGTTTAATTAATGGACAAATCAAATAAATGTTATTAAAAATATTAAAAAATATATAATTTGATATAATTAATGACATAAATAAATTTTATATATTCCGTAGAGATATTATGGATTTATTAATGGTTTTTTTGATGTTTTCTTTTGTATTTTTATTTTATAGAAAGTCAAGAAATGAATAATGTCAAATTTGACATTAATGATATTTGAAAATAGATACTATTTTCTTAAATGATATAAAATTAATCAAAATAAAAAATTCATAAAAATCATTAATTTAAGATATAAAATTTTATCCATGACTCATTTATGGTTATTTTGACATTTTATAGTATCTATATTAACCTTTAAAGAATAAAAAGCAAAGTTATCATGGTAAGAGTTAAATGGTTTAACTAAGGGTTAAAGCCAAAAGATAAGGGTATGAATGTGATATAAACTTGTATAAATATTATATTTTGGGAGGATTTGGAACCATAATCATATTATCTTTTAAATTAATTACTTTGGATCAATTTTTAATATAAAATTAATTTATATTAATTTAATATTTTTAGAGTTTTCAAAAGCGACCCTCCCATAACTTATAAAAGGGAACATTCTCCCTCACTTAATCACAACACTTTGAGCATTATATCTCGACCAAAAACTTCCCATTTTTACTCCAAAATTTCATATATTCATACTAGAGTCCTTAATTTGGGCATTAATTCATCCAAATAATTCCTTTTTTGAAAATCAAAGGGTGATACCCAAAGAAGAGATAACGTTCATCAACAAATTTTTTTGTTTTATTTATTCTTAAAACCCTATATTTTATTTATTTAAGGTTTTTATAATAACCTAAGTATGATAAATATAAGGTTATATTTTTATATCCTGGTTTTGACCTACACCTACACACACCTCCATCAACTGGGTAACTAAATTACCGTTCATGAATGACAAACAACCGTCTCACGAAATGATGTCATTATTTTTTCCTTTACCACCTCTCATGGTTGGGAATTATGATGGAAATACTAATTTATATTATATATATATGATATTTATTTTTATTAATAATTATTTAATTATTATATGACACATACCTTCACACATTCTTTTTTTTAGGAATATGATAACATCGTTTGCGGACGTGTGGACTACTGCCTCATCAAAGAGATGTGATCCGTTTATACTATACATGGAATGTGTTAAGGATAATTTTAATAAAAATATGTGACATATATGACATAAATATGATACTGGAAATATAAAATACCTATATATTATTTAATTTTCATTCTTTTAATGAGACAATGAAATAGATATAACGTTCATGCGTACGTATGACCTACCATCTCCATGAATGGTGCATTTAATTTCCTATATCATAATTTAATCAATTATTTTAAATACATATATAAATAATATAAAATGATATATAAATCATATTTTACATTATTAAGATGATGAAACCATGATCTAATTAATAGGAACAACAAGTATCACGTCAAAAGAAACTTGAAAAACTTGGCAATTGACACCCAAAATAGTGAAAATAACGGAAGATTATAAGAAGTTAATATATGATATTATAAATAAGATTATCATTATGGTATAAGTTAATAATTACTAAATCTATTATAAAAGAGGTTAAATAATGTTCAAATAAAGTAAAGAAGAAGTTAAGGATTTTCTTCACGTCTCACTTTTATTTATGTGGGATATATGATTTATTCACCACTTATTCCTTTTATGTGGTGTATATGTGACACTCCAAGACTATAAAATATTTTCCTTTTAGAATAAATATTTTTTTTGAATTAATTATACACAATGTTAAACATACGCTATATATGACATTGAATTAACTTGTGTTACACACAAGACCGAGTTTTACCGCCTTTTAATAGAGAACCTATTTTAAAACATAATCTTGACACTTTTATGAATTTTTCTTTTATAAATAAACATAATTTTTGAATTCATAATTTCAAAATTATCTTAGGGTGAATTTTTTTTGGATTTTTCTAAGAAACATCAATTTTTTATGAATAATGAAAATTACTACAATTTAGTTAAAAACAACCTTTTCATTTCAATAATTATTAATGATAAATTATATTTTAGATTTATTTTAGAGTCAAATTAGATAATATTTACATCTATTATACAATTAATTTAATTAGAATCAATTTTACTTTGAAATGTAACATAAAAACTTAACATGCTTTTGAACGTTTTTTTCTTTAAAAACCCGTTATTTCACCCCGTTTGCAGGATTAGAATTAATCTTAATTTTCCAACTTCTATGATTAGAATGTTTTAAAATCTGAAATGAAAAATATAATTACTATTATATTTTTGGTCTAATAAGATCAAAATAATTTTCTGACCAAAATGATTAGTGATGAGATTAAAATTAATTACAGTGATTAAGGTATGATTAAGCTTAATAAGGGACTAAATTTTAATATTAAAGAACAAAATGACATGTAAAATTGACAAAAATTTATTAGATTCTAATAATTTTACCATGTCCCCACTTGTTTTGAAATATATAGGTTATTGTGATATTATTAAATGGATGTTCCCTATATAAAAGGTTATGTGAGGAAAAAGACAAAAGGGAACTTTTCTTACCTTTAAAATTTATAAAATTTTGAGATATATAAAATCCATCAAAATTTAGGTCATACATATCTTCTTTTAATATATATGGGATATTTGTATCTTAATAATTTATCAATAATTTTCAGATATGTTTTAGTTACTTAAAATGATTATGAAATGCCAATGTAGCGATTATTTAGTTCATAATTAACAAAATCAAATGATACTATAAATATTAAAAGTGAAGTTAATTGATTCAATTGTTGTATTTATTTATTTTTATATTAATATATCATGTTACAAACCATTAAACCTATTATATTTGAATTCCAATATAAGAATAATATTTTAAAATTAACATTAAAAAATAATATCAAAATTGATATTATTATTATTTTTCAGAAAATGAATTTTATTAAATTATCTAAAAATAATTAAAATAATATATTCTACCAAGTGATTTTAAATTTATAATAAATATTTAATATGGTCTATTAATGGACCAATTAATTTTTTACAATTAAAATATTGACCCATATATTGTAATAACTGTAATGCCCTGACCCTAGTTAACCAGAGTCAGTGCATTATTACATAACATTGGCATGATCACAAGAAAGATCAAGTCTCAAAAGACCGATTAGTTTAGTAGCCTTGGAATAACTAGATACATTAATAAAGTTTACATTACATCATAAAATTAAAACTAAAACAATATAGTCTCCATATTCCACACTCGTATCCCCTCATACTATCCCTGCAGGTCATTCATAAATTACATCTTCACATCCTGGGAAAAATAAAACATACAAAAGGGGTGAGCTCAAATCCCCAGAAAGGATAAAAATATAGCAGAAACTTTCATAAATGAGAATAAACATTTAAGGAAATGTATGACTAAAAAAAGCCTTTTAAACTTGAACTTCAGCATAGTATGACAAAAAAATAAAATGAAATAATTCCATTTACTTATTCACATGGATATTCTACTAATCGAATATTCACATGCAATATCAATAACCACTTTCATAATGATGGACTGCATGATGACAGACTATCATAACCACATAGCCAAGGCCTCGTGCCACGACTACAAATAATATTTTGTCAAGGCCTTGTTCCAAGACACTAGTTTGTCTCATGAGACCTAACGATGCATCGAGGAGCTATAGCGGGCTCCACCCATCACATATTAAGTCCAATGCATTCCTCATATGAACAGGTTTAAACATAACATAAACATTCGTATTAAAACTAGCATACGAAATATCAATACATTTTCCATAAACCGTGAATGGTATAAGAATAACACATCCACAGTCAAAAAAATCACAAAACCTTCAATACAATATAGAATTTTTGTATCATAATAAATCAACTTCAAATAAGCTTAAAATCCATGAAAGGATGTCGACATAGATCAAATCAAAACTGTTTGAGAGAAATATCCCTTTTTTTAAATCATTTAAAAGTCACATAATTATAAAATAAAACATTTAATTTGAAAATTTTCTTATAAGATTGTAAGGGAAGCTTCGAAGATTTTATAATGGTGGAAAATATCAGCACCCGCCGTATAAGTTAAAAAAACATTCTTACCTTAATTCTGTCGAAAAGGTTAAAAAGGACCTTGTTTGGTAAACGACGGAAATATTCCTTTATAAAAAACTTATAAAATTAAAAAAGGGTATAAATGACTTTAACCCATATTCTAGTAAATAGTAAAATTTTTTGGAAATACATTTTTAAGAAATATGGATGTGGATGATAAAGAAATCCCAGTAGATTATTACGTATAAACAACCTCCGATAATGAAGAGATTGCGAAATAAACCCTTACCTTGTACTTTTACTTGGTTGGGGTAGGTTAACCTCCTGTATAATGGTGAAATAATTGTTATTAAATTATAAAAGATTCATATATATTAATATTATATCATATATGATCTTTTAACATTGCTTTGTTAATAATATCTTAGTATTATCGTCGTTTCGGGTGTTAACTTACTCGTTTTATTTTATATGTTTTGTTACATAAGCCATGTTTGTCATGGATAAGTTGTATCTTATTCATATCCATAATTATATCAAGTTCTTAAATATTATTTTTAAATCATCAAATGATAATTATACTTGAATGGATACGATGGAGAATGAATCACATCGCGTTCGTCGAGACGATAGTCCGTACGTACGCACGAGCGACAATATCATTCTTTTGATATTAGAATAATATATAATTTGATGGTATATCATATATACAGAATAATTATAATGTTATATTTATTATTTACATGAATTAAAAATCGTTATTATACCCATCCAAATAATAATGTTTTGAATAACAATTACACCACGATGTGGAGACGGTAAGCCGTACGTACGCACGTATGGTGACATGTCATTCAAAGGATGGATATAATACTGAAATATGGTTGTAACATGTTTATAATAACATCAAATTATATATAATATACTGGAGTTATTATTTTATAATGGTAATAACAAAGAAAGAAGAAGTGGAAGAAGAAAGGAACTTGAAAAAGGGTGGTGAAATCATTACCTCTTCTTCGGGTTCTTCCTTTTGATTTGATCAAAAGGGCTCCTTAGTTTGGCTTTCTGACTAAAGGAATGACTCTAGGATTAAGTGAGGGAAGTTGAGAGAGTATTTGGGCATGGGTTGGCCGAACCAAAAGGCTTTGAAGGTGTTAATTAATGAGAAGGGGGAGTTCCCTTTTATAAGAGGGGTGAGGGGCACCTTTGGAAAAGCTAGAAATATTATTTTATAATAAATTCATATTCGGTTTTTAATGGCTCCAATGTGGATTATTTAAAGTTTAAGGTGGTTATAGGTCTAAAAAAACTCAACCAATAGGATTTATACAGGTTTGGGTTACTATATTAACCTTATCTTTAAGTATTAACTCTTAGTTAATTATTTTCACTTTTACAATGTCTCTTTGTATTTTTATATTATATGGTTAATAAACTTACTATATACATCCAAGAGACTCCCAAGTGGTCTATTAATGATAAAACTATCATTATATAAGTCTCTTGAACGAACCATATATTTTTAGGAATTTCATATCAATTAATAATATAATATTTGTTTTAGAAACTCTTTTTAAGTCAATTTTGACACTATTTGGAAAATTGATTTTTGTGAAAATCATAATAGAATGATTACTTCAAACAATGTCAATTAAATAAATATGAATGTGCCATATTATCCTATAAAATTAGTTTAATTAGTTAAAAGTCTCAAATTATATTTATTTGGGTATTTATAATATCAATTAATTTAAGTTTTCACTATTATGGTAATTACTGCATCATCATTGTGTCATAAATAAATTAAATTATTTAATTTCTAAAAATTATAAATAAAATACCATTATGTAGGAAATAGTTTTAGCTTTATAAATAATATTTATAATCTATAATCCAACATATATAACCCTTTTTAAAAATTGTTTTTCTAAAATATATATATGCTTATGTCATTTTTGTATTTATTTTAACTTACTTAAAATAAAGTGTCCCTATCACCTTCAAGTGGCTCCATGGGATCCCAAAATCGTCCCAAAGATTACCATGGTCGGACATGTATCCACCAATAAGTTTAGGACACATTTTAGGGTAATTTAGTATTATTATAATATTATTTTATAACCCTTATTTACAGGATTTACCCTTTAACCATGGTAAATAAAATATTTACCGAAGTAATTATTCAAAATGTCTAAAAATAAAAGTTACCTATTTATACATTTAGGACATCCTGATTCAAAATATGGAATCCATTTTCCCAAATTAAAAGCACAGAAGTATCAGAAATTAATTTAAAATTAATTCCTGTTGTCAAAACAAAAAGCGTGTTTTTAAGATATAATAACTATCAAAAGATTGATACTTGTTTATGTTCGGTTTAATTGTGAAATTATGTCCAATGACCAACATTGTATTAAATGGTAAAAATATATTCTAAATATACTTTAAAACCACTCAAATTAAAAATTTATCACTATTAATTATTTTGATTAAAAAAGTTGTTTTTAATTAACATTTAGTAATTTTCACTATTAATCAAAATATTAAAGTTATCTGAAAAGTACCAAAATCTCACCTTAGGCTAAATTCGATACTCCGAATCCAAAAATGAAGTCCATTTTGAGAGATAAAATTTATAAAATTTTAAAAAGTAGGTATTACTATTCATAACGGCTAGTTTGATTGGTTGGGGTGTGTGTTAGAACTCGATGTTGCGTACACCACACACTATTGCATTATTCAAAGAGAAGCGTACCGTAGAAGCTTGGGGTTTTACATTATCCCCTCCTTCAAATAATTTCTTCCTAGAAATTTCTAGAATACTACCGCATGAAAAGACTCGGGTGGTTCTTCATCATAAGTTCCTCGGGTTCCCACGTTGCCTCTTCCATCTTATGGTTTCTCCACAAGACTTTTACCAGATGAGTCATCCGGGTTCTCAGTACTTGTTCTCTCGTATCAAGAATCTTGACGGGCTCTTCACAATAAGACATACCGGGTTCCATTTCTAATTCCTCATAGGTGAGTACATGTGTTGGTTCAGGCATGTATTTCCTCAACAGAGATACGTGGAACACATCGTGAACTTTGGAGAGACTTGGCAGCATTGCCAATTGGTAAGCTACAGCCCCAATTCGTTCTAGAATTTCGAAAGGTCCGATGTACCTGGGACTCAATTTACCTTTCTTACCAAAACTTATGACTCCCTTCCATGGAGATACCTTCAAGAAAACATGATCACTAACTTGAAATTCCAAATCCTTCCTTTGATTATCTTCATACCTCTTCTGCCTACTTTGAGCTTCTTTGATGTGGTTTTGTATTACCTTCACAATTTCCATCGTTTCCTCCACCAATTTTGGTCCTACAAGTTTTCTTTCACCAATTTCATCCCAAAAAGTTGGCGTGTGACATATCTTTTTGTATAACGCTTCATATGGTGCCATATGAATACTCGAATGGAAGCTATTGTTATAGGAAAATTTTACCAGAGGTAAATATTGATCCCACATACCCTGAAAGTCAAGTGAGCAGGATCTCAACATGTCTTCTAAGGTTTGAATAGTTCGTTCTGATTTTCCATCTGTTTGAGGGTGGTAGGCAGTGCTCAAATGAAATTCAGTATCCAAGGATTTCTGAAGACTTTTCTAGAATCTTGAAGTAAAACGGGGATCACGATCAGAAACAATCGATAGGGGTACTCCCTGAAGTCTCAAAACTTCATTAAAATATATTCTTTCTAGTCGTTCAAGTGGTAAATATTCCCTTATAGTAAGAAAATTTGATTACTTGGTAAGACAATCATTAATGACCCATATTGCATCGTTCCTTATAGGAGTCTTTGGTAGCCCCATGAAAAATTCCATCGTAATATTGTCCCATTTCCACTCCGGTATGGGAAGAGGTTGCATGACTCCTCCATGCTGTTGCCTTCCAGCTTTCACTTGTTAACAAACCATACATCTTGACACAAAATCATAAATATTCCTCTTCATGTTGTCCCACCAAAAATGTTCCTTCAAATCTCTATACATTTTGGTGCTCCCAGGGTGTATAGAGAAATTGGAACTATGAGCATCATCAAACAATTCCCTTTTTAGATCAGGTATATCGGGAACACAAATTCTCTTCCCAAATTTCAAAATTCTATCTTCATACACAAAGTCTCTCAATCTCCCATCATTCACAGCTTTAATATTCTTTTGAAATTCTTCATCATCGGTCTGAGAACTCCTAATCCTTTCTAGTAAATATGGTTTGGCAACCATTTGAAAAATAATTGATGTTTCACCTTCCCTGGTTATTCTCATGTCCATATTCACTAGATCCATGAAAATTAGATCCATTTCAATTCTCATATTGTTCAAAACTCCATGATCTTTTCTACTCAAAGCATCTTCCACCTTTTTTGCCTTCACTGGGTCGTAGTGTATCGTGCAATCATAATACTTGAGTAATTCGAGCCATCTCCTTTTCCTCATGTTGAGTTCTTTTTGTGAGAAAAGGTACTTCAAACTCTTGTGATCAGTATAAATCTCACATTTTTCACCATAGATGTAGTGCATCCATATCTTCAAAGAAAATATCACAGCTGCTAACTCGAGATCATGAGTAGGATAGTTTTGTTCATGAATTTTCAACTTTCGTGATGCATAGGAAATAACCCTATCATTCTGCATAAGGACACAACCAAGTTCTTTCTTCGATGCATCACTATAAATAACGAACCCATCATTCCCCGATGGTAGAGTCAATATAGGAGAATTGACTAATATTCTCTTCAGTTCTTCGAAACATTCTTCACAATCTTTTTTCCAAACAAATTTAACGCCTTTACGTGCGAGTTTTGTTAATGGGTTAGCCAACCAGGAAAAATTCTGGATGAAACGTCGATAATAACCTGCCAAACCAATAAAACTGCGTACCTCAGTTATACTCGTAGGTGAAGGATATTATTGGATTTCCTTGGTATTATAAGGGTCAATAGAGATTCCATCTTTAGAGACAATATGGCCATGAAAGTAAATTTCATGAAGCCAGAATTCACACTTGCTAAACTTCCCTTATAATTCATGTCTTCTCAGAGTCTTCAGGATAATGCGCAAGTGATTTTCATGATCTTCGTAGATTTTTGAGTATACCACGATATCATCAATAAATACCACCACAAATTCATCGAGATATTCCTTGAAAAATCTATTCATCAGATCCATGAATACAGAGGGTGCATTAGTCAATCCAAAATGAATTATTGTAAACTCGTAATGCCCGTACTTGGTTCGAAAATATGTATTCAGAATGTCTTCCTTCTTCACACAGAACTGATGGTATCCAGATCGAAGGTCAATCTTTGAAAAATATTGAGCTCCATGCAGTTGTTCAAATAAATCATCAATGCGAGGTAGGGGATATTTGTTCTTTATTGTTATAGCATTGATCTCCCTGTAGTCGATAAATAACCTCATAGATCCATATTTCTTTTTAACAAAAAGAACAGGGGCTCCCCATGTAGAAACACTAGGGAGAATAAATCCCTTATTACTCAGTTCCTCTAGTTGTTTCTTTAGTTCAACTAATTCTACAGTGGCCATTCTATAAGGGGTCTTCGATATAGGCCTTGATCCAGGAATTAAATCAATGGAAAACTCAACTTCTCATTCTGGAGGATGTCCAGGTAAATCTTCCGGAAACACATCTACATATTCTTTCACAACAGGTACATCATCTATTTGAACATTCCTTTCCTCACCCACTGTAATTTCATCCTCTTCCTCCCCAATAATTGAATTTAGTTGAGCTACATGGGGTGGATCTAGATAAGAATTAGGTGGTGACGATTCTGATCTAAAGATAAGGTGTTCTTTATCATCATCATCAAAATCATAACCTCCTTTTTCTTACAATAAACATTCGCATCATGGTTCGAAAGCCAATCCATGTTGGGGATTATATCAAACTCAATAATAGGTATGACGATGAGATTAGCAGATAAAGAACATTTACGTTCTCTAATGGGGACTGATTCACAAAACATTGTTGCAATGATACTTCCCTTAGGAGTTTTAAATAACAACTCCTCCGTTAAATCAAATTGTAAATATCTAATTTTCATAGAAAACTGGGAATATATGAAATAATGTGATGATCCAGAATCAAATAATGCATTTTCTAAACTTGAGGAAACCATTAAATTACCTGCCACCATGTCTTTCAGAGCTTATACCTCAGCAGTAGTGATAACATAAGCTTGGCATTGATCCCCTGTCCTTTTCTGAGGTAAGTTCCCCTGACGCTTAGGACATTCAATTGCATAATGTCCCATCTCCCTGCAATTGTAGCACTGAACATTGGTATCTTCATTCTGCCCTTTGCAATCACGAGCTTGGTGGACTTTTTCACCACACTTGTAACAGACACCCATTCCCTTCAAGAAAGTACCAGGGTGTTTCTTCCCACATTTACCGCAGGATGGATATTCAACCTTTCCCTTCTTCCCCTTATTTCCATTCCCAGATTGATCAGCAGATCTCTTCTTCTCTTGCTTTGCTTTAAAGTAATAAGACTTAGATAATTCCTTTTCTGTCTTCATAGCACATGAGACAATGTCTTCGTATGATGAGAAGGATTGTGAGACTAATGCTCGATGGAGAAATGGTTTTAACCCATCAAAGAAATGATCAATCTTACTTCTTGGGTTACGTATATAATCTCCATCATACCTTGCTAACCTTGTAAAGTTAGCCTCATACTTTGCGACATTCTCATCCTCCTTTTGTCTCAGACTCAAAAATTGACTTTCCATATTTGCTCGATGGTCACAAGGAAAGTATTTCTCTAAAAACAGATCTTTGAACTCACTCCATTCCATATTTTATACTTCATCATCTTCCTTCATGTTTTGAATCAATGACCACCATTGATCATCATCTCTAGTTAGGCGATAAACTGCCATGATAACTTTTTCCCTTTCACTACATCCCAAAGCCTGAAATATTTTCTCTAGGGAACTTATCCATTTCTAAACTACCAATGGATTTGTACTCCCATTGAACGTTGGTGGTTGTTGCCTCATGAAGTGATCTAACATTGATCCTCCACGCTGCAGATCAGGGTGCTCCATACGGGTAAGGTTATTATTCATAACCTGAGTGAGTTGTCCCAGTATGGTGATTAGCTGATTAGCACTAGTTGCATCACCAGCTCCACAATAATTATCTTGATCTGGAGGGAAATCCCTACATGGAGTGCGTGCATTGATACAGTTTCTATTTATTCCACTAGGCGCCATTTCTAAACACTGGCATAAACAAGATCAGTTTATGAATCAAAATTCACAATTTCATACTTATAAAACACTTAACTTAAATTGAACTATTTATGGATATAATCCATAATCATAAAAAAATTTCTTTGAGGAAGTATATACTCATAAACCCTTCATAATGATTTGTAAAGAAAATGTGATTTATCCTACGCATATCCCCCGGGAGTGTCGTAACCAAGAGTGCAGCAAGGCCCGTTGTCGTGCACCAGTTCCCGTTCGAGTCTAGCTCAAAGTGGTGTTTTTGGGTTTTACCCCTAGGTACATATGTTCCAGAGCCGGATCTACCTACTCGTATCCAGACAGGGATGTATTTCTCAGAAAACTCACAAAATATCTACAATACCAAAATTATAGGAAGTTATTCTATACTAATCCTCAAAGTCCATCTTAGTTCTATGTTCTCTAATCAGAGTTTATCTAAATATAGCTTCCAAGGTTTGTACTAAACTTCCTCTGATACCAACTGTAATGCCCCAACCCCAGTTACCCAGAGTCGGTGCATTATTATATAACATTGTCATGATCACAAGAAAGATCAAGTCTCGAAATACCGATTAGTTTAGTAGCCCTGGAATAACTAGATACATTAATAAATTTTACATTACATCATAAAATGAAAACTACAATAATATAGTCTCCATAGTCCACACTCTTATCCCCTCAGACTATCCCTGCAGGTCATTCATAAATTACTTCTTCACATCCTGGGGAAAATAAAACATAGAAAAGGGGTGAGCTCAAATGCCCAGTAAGGATAACAATATTGTGGAAACTTTCATAAATAAGAATAAAAATTTAAGGCAATGTATAACTAAAACAAAAGCCTTTTAAACTCGAACTTCAACATAGTATGGCAAAAAAATAAAATGAAATAATTCCATTTACTTATTCACATGGATATTATACTAATCGAATATTCACATGCAATATCAATAACCACTTTCATAATGATGGAATGCATAATGCTAGACTATCATGACCACATAGCCAAGGGCTCGTGCCAAGACTAGAAATAAGATTTTGTCAAGTCCTTGTGCCAAGACACTAGTTTGTATCATGAGACCTAACGATGCATCGAGGAGCTATAGCGAGCTCCACCCATCACATATTTAAGTCCAATGCATTCTTTAAATGAACAGGTTTAAACATAACATAAACATTCGTATTAAAAATAGCATACAAAATGTCAATACTTTCTCCATAAACCATGAATGATATAAGAATAACACATCCACATTCAAACAAATCACAAAACCTTCAATACAATATGGAAGTTTTGTATCATAATAAATCAACTTCAAATAAGCTTAAAATCCATCAAAGGATGTCGACATAGATGAAATCAAAACTATTTGAGAGAAATATCCCTTTTTTTGAAATCATTTAAAAGTCAAATAATTATAAAATAAAAAATTTACATTGAAATTTTTCTTATAAGATTGTAAGGGAAGCTTCAAAGAATTTATAATGGCAGAAAATAGCCGCACCCTCCGTATAAGTTAAAAAAACTTTCTTACCTTAATTTTGTCGAAAAGGTTAAAAAGGACCTTGTTTGGAAAATGACGGAAAGATTCCTTTATAAAACACTTATAAAATTAAAAAAGGGTATAAATGACTTTAACCCATATTATAGTAAATAGTAAAAATGTTTGGAAATACATATTTAAGAAACATGGATGTGGATGATAAAGAAATCCCAGTAGATTATTACGTATAAACAACCTCCGATAATGAAGAGATTGCAAAATAAACCCTTACCTTGTACTTTTACTTGGTTGGGGTAGGTTAACCTCCTGTATAATGGTGAAATAATTGTTATTAAATTATAAAAGAATCATATATATTAATATGATATCATATATGATCTTTTAACATTGCTTTTTTAATAATATCTTAGTATTATCGTCGTTTCGGGTGTTAACTTACTCGTTTTATTTTATATGTTTTGTTACGTAAGCCATGTTTGTCATGGATAAGTTTTATCTTATTCATATCCATAATTATATCAAGTTCTTAAATATTATTTTTAAATCATCAAATGATAATTATACTTGAATGGATACGATGGATAATGAATCGCATCGCGTTCGTGGAGACGGTAGTCCGTACGTACGCACGAGCGACAATATCATTCTTTTGAAATTAGAATAATATATAATTGGATGGTATATCATATATAAAGAATAATTATAATGTTATATTTATTATTTACATGAATTAAAAATCATTATTATACCCATCCAAATAATAATGTTTTGAATAACAATTACACAACGATGTGGAGACGGTAAGCCGTACGTACGCACGTATGGTGACATGTCATTCAAAGGATGGATATAATACTGAAATATGGTTGTAAAATGTTTATAATAACATAAAATTATATATAATATACTGTAGTTATTATTTTATAATGGTAATAACAAATAAAGAAGAAGTGGAAGAAAAAAGGAACTTGAAAAAGGGTGGTGAAATCATTACCTATTCTTCGAGTTCTTCCTTTTGATTTGATCAAAAGGGATCCTTAGGTTGGATTTTTGACTAAAGGAAGGCCTCTAGGATTAAGTGGGGGAAGTTGAGAGAGTATTTTGGCAGGGTTTGGCCGAACCAAAAGTCTTTTAAGGTGTGAATTAATGAGAAGGGGGAGTTCCCTTTTATAAGAGGGGTGAGGGGAACCTTTGGAAAAGCTAGAAATATTATTTTATAATAAATTCATATTCGGTTTCTAATGGCTCCAATGTGAATTATTTAAATTTTAAGGTGGGTATAGGTCGAAAAAAACTCAACTAATAGGATTTAGATAGGTTTGGGTTACTATATTAACCTTATCTTTAAGTATTAACTCTTAGTTAATTAGTTTCACTTTTACAATGTCTCTTTGTATTTTTATATTATATGGTTAATAAACATAATATATACATACAAGAGACCCCCCAAGTTGTCCATTAATGATACACCTATCATTATATAAGTCTCCTGGACGAACCTTAGATTTTTAGGAATTGAATATCAATTAATAATATAATATTTGTTTTAGAAACTCTTTTATGTCAATTTTGACACTATTTGGAAAATTGATTTTTGTAAAAATCACAACAGAATGATTACTTATAAAAAAGTCAATTAAATCAATACTAATATGTCATAGTATCCTATAAAATTCGTTTAATTCATTAAAAGTATCAAATTATATTTATTTGGGTATTTATAATATCAATTATTTTAATTTATCACTATTATGGTAATTAGTGCATCATCATTGTGTCATACATAAATTAAATTATTTTATGTCTAAAAATTATAAATAAAATACTATTATGTATGAATTTTTTTTATATATTTTTAATTAATATTTATAGTTGAAAATACAACATATATAACCCTTTGTAAATTTTTTTTTGATAAAAGATATATGCTTATGTCATTTTTGTATTTATTTTAACTTATTTAAAATAATGTATCCCTATCACCTACAAGTGGCTCCATGAGGTCCCAAAATCGGCCCAAAGATGAACATGGTCGGACATGTATCCACCAATAAGGTTAGGACCAGTTTTAGGGTAATTTAGTATTATTATAATATTATTTTTTAACCCTTATTTACCGGATTTACCCATTAACCATGGTATATAAAATATTTACCGAAGTAATTATTCAAAATGTCTAAAAATAAAATTTACCTATTTACACAATTTGGAAATCCTGATTATAAATATGGAATCCATTTTTCCAAATTAAAAACACATAAGTGGTAGGAATTAATTTAAAATTAATTCCGCTGTCAAAACAAAAAGTGTGTTTTTAAGATATAATAACTATCAAAAGATTGATACTTGTTTATGTTTGGTTTAATTGTGAAATTTTGTCCAATGAAAAAAATTGTATTAAATGGTAAAACTATATTCTAAATATACTTTAAAACCACTCAAATTCATAATTTATCACTATTAATTATTTTGATTTAAAAAGTTGTTTTTAATTAAAATTTAGTAATTTTCACTATTTATCAAAATATTAAAGTTATCCGAAAAGTACCAAAATTTCACCTTAGGCTAAATTAGAGACTCCGAATCCAAAAATGAAGTCCATTTTGAGAGATAAAATTTATAAAATTTTAAAAAGTAGGTATTACTATTCATAATGGCTAGTTTGATTGGTTGTGGTGTGTGTTAGAACTCGATGTTGCGTACAACACACGCTATTGCATTATTCAAAGAGAAGTGTACCGTAGAAGCTTGGGGTGTTACAATAACTTTTTTAACATGGTCTGGGTTGAAGGAGCAATTTAGCATATCCCATACGCTTGTTTTAAAATTAATTTCCAAAAAAATGTGAATTTTATCTTATAAATTACATATAATATTAATAATTCAGTGGATCTATATTTTCTAATAAATCACAAATTATTTTAATCTCAATGGTTTAATTAATTATATTAGAAAAATAGATGCTTTAATAAAAACCAAAATTATAAAATTGAAGAATCTTAGAAGTTAAGGAACCAAATTATTAAAATGCACATATTTTTGTTTAGTGGAGGTTTTAATTGACCATTCATAATCTTTAATAAATTATTTTTCCATTTTTGAGGCACATTAGGTATGGTGGACCACCCATTAATCAATACATTTTGGTATTTACAAATGTGCCACTCCCCATCCACTATAAAAAGAAAGGAACTATTCCCATTCCACACACCTCTAAAGACATGTTTGATTGTCAAAAATCTATCCAAATATTATTCCAACATACCTCCCATATACATATAATCCTACCCTTGGACAGAAAACAATCCAATAAAGATTTTGGTACAAACCACAAGAAGTTACCCGATTAAGTGGTAACACCTTCTATCATGCTTTCTAGTTTAATTTCCATTCTCGACTACCTATACTCATATTATTCTATGATTACATAAAAAAATTATCCTAAATATTCTAGGATTTTTTATTCTAATGGTTATACCTACACTTACACACAACTCTATCTAATGGGTAACAAACATACAGTTTCCGTGTGTGGAGAACTTCTGCCTCACAAAACGACGATTCTTTAATTTTCTCCTACCACCTTCCATGATGGACATTATTATGGAAAATATATTTATATATAATATATATGTTATTTATAATTTATTTATTCTTCTGTAATTTTTATTTACAACATGTTTTTATGATTTCCAAGTTGTGTAAATACAGTAATTTTGTTTGAGGAACTGTGGACTACCGCCACCTCAAAGCGAAATGACTCATTCATGCCATACATAGAACGTATAAAGGATGGTGTTAATAATCCTATATAAACTATATATTATAGATATGATACTTTAATTATAATATACACAATCATCATTTATTTTTCACTCTTTTAATACAACAATGAAATGAAAGTAGCATTCATGCGTACGCACGACCTATTATCTTTATTAACGGTGCACTTCATTTCTAATCTCAAAATATCATGGATTATTATAAATACATATGTACTGAATATATTAGATAATTTAGTCATGGTTTAAATTATTTAAATGATTAAACCATGATATATTTAATAATAACACCAAATAGCATGTCAGAATGTCCTCAACAATACTAGGCAATTAACTCCCAAAAGATTTAAAATGAGGAAAACGTGTTAACAAACAGGTAATAAAATATTGTTATAAGTTAATATATGATATTATAAACATTTGTATGGTTTTTAAATTTTTTAGTAACAGATTTTAAACCACTATAAATTATGCTAAATAAGACACAATGGAAAGAAGGATAAGGTAAGAGATTTCCGTCTCACTTTTTACATCCGTGAGATAAATGTCATATTCACCACTTACTTCCATTTCGTGGTGTAACTACTGCCCATGTTGATATATTATATCCTGAATTATTTTATCTTCATGGTATTTAGATGTTTAATTATATTATTATTACTTTTTTGTCTTTCGATTCACGTGTAAGGGAATTTATCTCAATTTACATTCCATTGAGTCTTATTTAATATTATGTGACAATTCACTTTTATGTGTTTTATATACTCCCTTTTTCATGTTATATAATGGATCCTCTTATTTACATGATATTATAAGTTTAATTTTATGTCATAACTTTTTGGATATTATGATTCAAATGTTTTAATGTCGTATGTGACACTTTGGAATGTTTAAATATTATTCTCCTCAATAATGTTTTTAATGGTTATCTTTGAAATCTCACTTCATTTTGTGGTTGTAAAAATTATCTTGAAACAATAAATTTATTTTAATAAAATTTCATCATAAATGTAATTAAATATCCATATCATTTTTCATGGATATGATTATTTCCTAAAACTGTATACCATTTCTTTTACGGTGTTCACTTTAAAAGTTTTAGATTCTTGAAATGAAGCCTTGACAATATTAGATTCTAGGTATGATGCCTTGGAAGTATTAGATTCTTGGAATGAGGACTTGAAAGTATTAGATTATTGGAATAAATCATTGAAATTATTTTATTCTTGGCATGAAGAATTGAAATTATTAGATTATCGTCATGAATCCTTGAAAGTATTAGATTCTTGGCATGCGGCCTTGAAAGTATTAGGCCAATCATTTTTTTTATTTTATAAAAGACGGTTTAAGGTTGTACGGTTCCCAATATACAACTATAATCAAGTTCAAGAGAACCAAAACAAAAATCAACACAGATTTAAACATCATAATAGCCGTAGTCATCCCCGTATCCCATATAGGATTCGTCTTCTCCAGTAGCCGATTCCCATTCCGGATTTCTCCAAAAAATTTCACTTTGAACCCGATTGCTAAGAAGGTCTAGATTAGTCATAACTAATGTTTCCTTCTTAACCCCACTGCCCTTTTTGATAGCAAGAACCACCTGGATATACCTTTTTGAAGCAGAAATTGTCCACATTGGACATGGGAGATATGAGTTGTATTTGATTGGAATAATTTATTTACCATTACCTGTTAATTTATTCTTATTAATTATTTATTTATTATTATTTACATACCCTTAATAATCATTTGATATCACCCTTGTTATGTTTCTTTCCCTAAGTTATATAGAATAACTATTTGCATAAGCATTCAAGGATTTTTTTATTTCATTTTATTAGTTATCATGTTTGTATTTCATATTTCCCAATGTATTATAGGTATCATATATGTAATCTGGCTTTCCAAGACTGCTAAACTAAATGGTCCATTGTTAGTTGATTCATTATGATCATTCCGATGTAATTTATTAATTCACCTTATCTGGGATTCTGGGGTGGTGGTGTTAGAAATGGTATCAAAGGGAGGTTTAGCAACAAACTTGGAAACTATATTTAGAAAACATATTTTAGGGAACATATCACTAATATAGACATTGAGGATAAGTATAAAAGAGAATATTATAATTTTGGTACGATATATATTATGTGGGTATTACAAAAAATACATCCCGTTCTCGATACTACAAGTGGACATGGTTCTGGAACAAACACGCCTAGGAGTAATAACTCCGGCAAGGTGTTATAATCTTGACTCGGGGTAACCTGATACATGAAAATGGGCCTTACTACACACCTAGTTTGAAATTCTTGATAATTTTCATAGAATTGGAAATATTTTATTTACCTACCATTATGAAGGATTTATAATTAAATATTATCTCCAACGAATTCATGTTTATGATTATGATATTTGTTATGCATAAATTTATTAATGTATGTTATTCCATATTTAGAGTAATAAAAATTTTGTAATTTTATGAGACATTCCAGTATATGTCGTTGTTTAGAAATTTAACCTGAAGGGAACAATGGTATCAATACTCAGGGAAAATGTGTAGATTTCCCTACTAAAGAGACTGATATAGCTAGTATTAGAAATTAGAATGCTATGGAAATATTAGGATAAATTAATAATATTATTACACACAACCTTTCTCGGAAGGAGAAACTTGTTCCAAAATGAGACTCTCCTATGTTGGATTGCATAATGCAATTAGGGACCCCATCCAGTAGTGGGACTACTGATCCAATTAAAACTAATAAATGGATTAATTCTTTGGATAAGATATTTGAGGTGGTGGGATGTGGTGAAAATAAAAAAGGTAAACTTGTATTGTATTATCTCAATGATGATGACGATCAGTGGTGGTCATTGATCCAAAATTATAGGGAATAAAAGGAGGTATAAATCAATGAATATAAATCTTTTATAGAGACATTCTTCAATAAAAAATTCCCTCATGAACGACAAATTGAGATGGAGAGAAAGTTCCTTAGTTTAGAGAAAAAGGTGGAAGAAATTGTTGCGGAGTATGAATCCACTTTTTCAAGGTTATCAAGGTATGATTATGACTTCAAATGCAACATGGAATAAAATATTGATCTTTTATTTGATGTACATAAGCCAAGTCTTCAAAGGGATCTAGTGTCTCAAACCATATATTTATATGATGAAATAGTTTTATGTGCTATCAAGATAGAGAAAGAATTATCCAAGTCTTATGGATTTAATGGGAAACAAGATAATAAGAGGATGGTAGAACAAGATGTGGATAAAGGAAAAAAATGGAAAGAATGATTTTCTAACATGTGATTCTTCTGTAAGGAAACACTTTTGATAATTCTTAAAAGGGTAAGGAGTTTTCTTCAAGTGTTAATAAAAAGGCCACCATGCATAGGATAACAAGGGAAATGATTTTTTTTCTATTGTTCAATGCTTCAACTATAAGGATATAAGGAATTATGAAAATGTATTCCCCAAGAACCAAGAGAATATACCCCATAAGAAGATAAGGGATCCTGTTCAAGCATATGTTTTAAAAAAAACTAAAGTGGACTGATTAATTTAATTCTATATTTTTATTTAAGAAATATGTTATAATAATATTTTTTTTGATGATGTTATCATCATATGATTTATAAAATATATATGGATTGTACTGTAGTGCTTTTTCATTATGTATTTGAGATCATATATTGAATGTTACCATGAAAAGTGATTCAGTAGAAAGTTAATTTTTTTTGGGAAAACAGAAGGTTGATAATCCTTAATATGTCCTTAATGTTGAGTTAATTTTCAATAAAGAGATGATTCATATGGATAAAGTAAATTGGATACTACTAAATTCCATGTAAATGATTACAAAATATTGGATAATAATCTTTTGGAAAGGAAAACCATTTAAGAGATAGATTAAGTTGTACTTTGGACATGTTTTTAGAGAATGATATATTACATCACTATACGATGAATCTTGTTCTAAGAGATGAAGTAGAAATAGTTCAAGGCATGACCAAAGGATAATATTTTTCTTTTAAAAGCGTACCAATTAAGTATATTTACGTATATTCTTATAGAGTAAAAAAATTCATCAACTCTATAAAAATGATATTGAAACTACTTTTTTGTCTTATTACCTTCATTTCTAATGAATCAAGTGGCCTCTTAGATCATCACAGATTTATGGCCTTATGGTTGTTAACTTTCTCTAAACCTTGTTCTATAACACTCTCTATTAGAACTTGATGGTTATATTTTTCTTCCATATACATATTTCCATTTACCACCTATGTTATCCTACTAGGGAACCGAGATATTTGAATTTTGTAATTTCCTCTCTCTCTTATTAATAAAATGTGATATTAACCCTTTTTAGGATGTAGGTCTTTAAAAAATAGTTTATTTTCAATCCATATATTACTGAGTTAAATTTTAAATAGTGAGGACACAATTTAATTAAGGTGGGGAGAATGTGAGCCCCACAAAATTAAAATATTTTATATTTATAATAAATACAATTTTGTTGTTTTCATTTTTTATACACAATGTTAAACTTATTCTAGATACGACATTGAATTAAATCCAATTACCTATAAGAATGAGTTTTACTAGCTTTTAATGGAGAACCTATTTTAAATATAGATTTTGACAGTTTTATAAATTTTATTTTTTTAAAAATCAGTTTTGAATTCAGAATGACTAAATTATATTGGGGTGAAATTTTGGTATTTTTATGAGAAACATCATTTTTTTATTAATATTGATAATTACTCCAATTTGTTTAAAAACAACATTTTATTTTAAATAATTATTAATGATAAATTATATTTTAGAGTAAATTTAGATAAATTACACATATATTTATACAATTATGTTCATTATAATCAATTTTACATTAAAATTGAATATAAAAAAATAATAATATTCTGAACATTTTTCTACTTTAAAACCCGTTATTTCACCTCGTCTGCGGGGTTAACATTAATCTTAATTTTCCAACTTCTATGATTATAATATTTGAAATTCCGAAATAATTAGATATAATTAGTATGATATTTTTTGTCTAGTAAGATTAACTTAATTTTCTGACCAAAATGAGTAGTGAATGTGATTAAAATTAATTACAGTGATTAAGGTATGATTAAGCTTAATAACCTTAATATTAAGGAAAAAAATGACATAGAAACTTCTCTAAAAGCCATTGGCTTCCAATAATTTTTCAATTTCCCCACTTGGTTCAAAATAAATGGGTTATTTTGATATTATTAAATGGAAGTTCCCTATATAAAGGTTAAGTGAGGAAAAAGAAAAAAGGGAACTTTCCTTACCTTTAACATTTATAATTTTTTTTGATATGTAAAAAAATCATATTATCTATTATAAATATACCTTTCTAAGATATATGGGATATTTTATCTTAATAATTGTTCACTAATTTTTAGAGATGGTTTAGTTACTTAAAATGATTAAGAAATTCCAATGTAGTGATTATTTAGTTAATAATTAACGAAAATAAATGATACTATAAATATTAAAAGTGAAGTTAATTGACAGAATATTTGTATTTATTTATTTTTATATATTAATATATCATTTTAAACACATTTAAACCTAATATATTTTAATTCCAATATAGTATTTATATTTTAAAATTAACATTAACTAAATAATGTCAAAGTTGACATTATTGTTATTTTACAATAAATGAATTTTAATAAATGATTTTAAATTAATAAAAATCCTATATTCTACCAATTGAATTTTATGTTTTAATAAATATTAAATATAGTCCATTAATGGACCATTTAATATTTTATAATTATCATATTGACCTATATATTTTAATAACATTGTTAACATGGTCCTGATTGAAGCATCATTTTAGCGCATCACATACATTTTTTTTAAATTAATTTCCAAAAAACATGGTAATCTTATTTTATAAATTATAAATAATACTAATAATAAATTAAAACTATATTTTCTAATAAATATCAAATTTGTTTAGTCTTAATGGTTAAATTAATTAGATTATAAAACTAGATGCTTTAATAAAAACCAAAATGATAAAACTGGGGAATCTTAGAAGTAAAGAAAACCAATTAAAAAAATGAAAATATATTTGTGTGGTGGAGGAATTAATAGAACATTATTCCTATTTAATCCATTATTTTTCCATTTTGGAGGCACTTTAGGTAAGGTGGACCACCCATTAATGAATACCATAGGTATTTACAAAAGTGCCACTCCCCCTCCACTATAAAAGGAAATAACTCTACCCCTTACTCACAACTATAAAAAAATATTGTCTCATAAAAAATCTGTAAAAATAGTCTCAATACATCCATAAACTTTTCCTAGAAGCCTCACCTTGGGAATAAAATAATCCAATGAAAAATTTGGTACAAACCAAAAGAAGTTACCAAATTAAGAGGTAACATCTTCTCTAATTCTTACTAGTTTCATTTCCATTCTCCACTCCCTATACTCTTATTATTATACAATTACATAACAAAAACAGTATACTAATTATAATGGGATATTTTTATTCTAATGGTTTTACCTAAACTCACACACACCTCCATATAATGGGTAACGAGCATACTGTTTTTGTGTATGGATAACTACTGACTCACGAAACGATGATTATTCAATTTCCCCCTTCCACCTCTCATGGTGGACATGATGATGGACACTATATTTATATATAATATGTATTTTATTTATAATTTCTTTATTATTCTGTAATTTTTGTTTAGAACTAACCATTATTCTTTCCAAGTTTTGTAAATACGATAATTTCGTTTGAGGAAGTGTGGACTACCACCCCCTCAAAGCGATATGACTCATTCAAGACATACATGGAATGTATAAAGGATGGTGTTAATAAACCTATGTAACATATATAATATATATATTATATTGTAATTATAATATAAATATTTATCATTTAGTTTTCACTCTTTTAATACAATAATGAAATGAAAGTAGTGTTTATTCGTACGTACGACCTATCGTCTCCATGAATAGTGCACTTCATTTCTAATCTCCAAATATTATGAACAATTCTAAATACATATGTACTAAGTATATAAGATAATTTAGTTGTGGTTTAAATTATTGATATGATTAAACCATTATATATTTAATAATAACACCAAATAACAAGTCAAAATGTACTTGAGAAAACTAGGCAGTTTACACCCAAAATAGTTAAAATAATGAAAACGCGTTAACAAATGAGTAATAATACATTGTAATAAGTTAATATATGATATTATAAAAATTATTATGGTTATTTTATTAGTTATTAAGATATTTTAGACAACTATACATGAGGATAAAGACTAAAAATTATAAATAAGGATAAGGTAAGGGATTTTCATCTCACTTTTTACATCCATGAGATAAATGTCATATTCACCCCTTGCTTCATTTATGTGGTGTATATACTTCCCATTTTGATATATTATATCTTTAATTCTTTTATATTAAAGGTATTTAGATTTTTAATTTTATTATTATCACTTTTGGGTCTTTTGATTCATATATAAGGGAATTTGGTCTCAATTTACATTCCATTGAGACTTATGTCTTATTATGCAACAATTCACTTTTATGTGGTTTATATACTGCCTTTTTCATGTAATATCTAGAATCCTATTATTATCATGATATTATAAGTTTCATTTAATTTCAATAATTTATAAAGATTATGATTCAAATGTTTTAATGCAGTATATGACACTTTGTAATGTTTAAAGATTATTATCCTCAAGATTAATCTTAATGGTTAGCTTTGAAATATCACTTTTTTTATTGTTAAAATTATCTTGAAACAATAACTTTATGTTAATAATTTTCATTGGAAACTTACTTAAATATCCATACCATATTTCATTGATATTATTATTGCCTAAATTTGTATACCATTCTTTATACAGTGTTCACTTTAAAAGTTTTAGATTCTTTGCATGAAGAATTGATAGTATTAGATTATTGGAATAAAGCCATGATAGTATTAGATTATTGGCATGAATCCTTGAATTATTAGATTCTTGGAATGAAGACTTGGAATTATTAGATTATTTTCATGAAGCCTTGAAATTATTAGATTCCTGGCATGAATCCTTGAAAGTATTAGATTATTGGCATGAAGTCCTGAATGTATTAGATTCTTGGAATGAAGCCTTGATAGTATTTTATTCTTGGCATGTATCCATAAAGGTAATAGATCCTTTTCATTAATCATCTAAGATATGTTATAGATATCTATAGTTATAATTTTCTTCTGATATATTTAAGTTATTATTTATCCATGATATTTTGCGTCAACATATATATGGATGTATTCCATTATCAATTTATTTATTAAGTGGCTTGGGTTTTAGATTATTACATTTCCATATTCATTTTACCTTATCTAGTTATTTTAATGGAATCATTTATTTACCATACCATGTTAATTTATTCTTATTGATTCATTATTTCTTACGCTTTAAATACCCTTACTAAACATTTGAGCTCACCCCTATTGTGTTTATTTCTCGAGGTTATAAAGAATAAATATTTCAATAAGAATTCGAGGATGAGTTTTCTTTCATTTTATTATCTATCAAGTTTGCATTTACTATTTACACTATATTATGGGTATCATTTATGTAATATGTCTTTCCAAGAATGCTAAAATGAATAGTCAGTTGGGATTTAATTCCTTGTAATAATGCCAATATAACGTATCAATGCACTGGATCTGGGATTCTAGGGTTGGGGAATTGCAGTATATGCTTCCATTTGACATGTTATATCATGAATTTGTTAATTCTAATGATATTGAATGTTTTTTTAATTTTATTTTTTTACGTGTCATACGATTCAACTGATTGCAAAGTGGTAAGATATTTTGTAACTCAATTTTCATTCATTGGGTTAAACTTGTATTTCATTGATTATGTCATTATTAGGTTATGTGTGAAATTATTTTAGATAATCTATTTTTGTACTTCTAATTATTGTATGTAGATTTACAATGAATACACATAATCGATTCATTTTTACTAAACCGTATATTACATAAGATGTCAACATTGAATTATATTTGAATTTCTAGGTAAAAATGTTAAATACATATATTTTACTCATTAAAAATATTTATTTATAAGGTTTATTTGTTAATTAATTAAATTTATAATTTAGATATATAATGAATTATTTCGATGCAACAACAGGTGGGGACTATAAATAGAAAATCCACTCGATGCATCGGTAGTATCATGAGACAAATAATGTGGCCAAATTAAATTGGTTTATGTCCAAAAAGTTTAAAATTTATTTTGAAAGGTCTTGATAGTAGTGGTTCATCTGCGAGATACATGATGTCCAATAATTAATCATTTAATTAAGAATTAAGTTATTATTATTTAGAGGATTTTCACTATTTCAAAATCAATGGATTCATTTTATTCATAGTTTATTGATTAAATGGAATGTGTGTTCAGTAATCTACCTTTCTATGTTGATTATTATCTATAATTAAATATATCACCCAATTTATGTAACTCTTACTGGGCATCTGAGAACACCTTTTTATTTGTTAACTTTTCCCCCGGTGATGAAGATGAAATATTTGAATGAGTTCAAGGATGAAATTTACTTTCATTTATTACATTTTTTTAATTTCCAATATAATATGGGTACCATGTATATATCAAGTTCTTAAAGTATAATGAACTATTTGGTCTTTTGGGATTTGAATATCATAACTATTAAAATGTAATAAATAAAGACCCCATCTTTAGGATACTAGGGGTTAGGGTGGTTACAGTTGGTATCAGAGAGACTTTAGTAGAAACCTTGGGAACTATATTTTAAGATAAACATAACCAACACGAGAACTATGACAATTACTTATAGCATTTAAAAAATTTACCATAAGAGGAATTTTTATTTTATGGTTCAATAATCATGAAGATTATGGTCTAACTCAGTGTGTCACATTATTTAGTGATGAAACCTAATGGAAGGAAGGGAATCAATACCCACAAAAAATGTGGGGATTTACCTACTTAGAAAGACAACATAGTTGGTGTTGGAGATGATAAGATCATGACAATATTAAGAAAAAATACTCAATCTATGAAAAATAGTTGTTCTACACATATGTTGGATCATTTTATGTGGAAGAATCCCCCATAGTTAGTGGGAATACTAATCTAGTGATAGGTAAGCAGTTGATCAATTTTCTTTTAAAATATATTTATTACATTGGGATGCAATGAAAATAAAAAGGTATTATGAGAAGTATATTTTATCAAGGGTGATAATGATCAATGGTGGAAGTTAATACAAGATATTAGGGAGGAAGATGAAATAGAACACATGGAATGGAATGATTTCAAAGGAACACTCTTTGTCAAATATTTCTCTTACAACCAATGAAATGAGATGAAGAGAAAATGTCTTAGCTTAAATAAAAAGTGGTAAGAATGTGTTTCAGAATATGAGGCTACATTTACAAGACTGGATAGGTATTCTATGGATTATATATGTAATTTAGAGTGCATTATTGATCATTTTTTGAAGGTTTTAATCTAAATATCTGAAGGGAACTTGCTACTCAAACTTTTTCACCATAATGTGAAATAGTATTAAGTGCTATAAAAATAGATAAGGAATTTTAAAAATCCTATATGTTGAAATAAAATCAATAGAAGAAGAGGTAAAATGAAAAATAAGTGAATGTTAAAGCCCACAATAAGAATAATGTAATGAATTATTTTCAATCATGTGAATATTTTGGAAAGAAAAATCGGGGAAAAAACTATAAGGAAACATGAGTCTATTACAAGTGTGGAGAAAAGTATCATTTGTCTCTTGAGTTCAATTTGAAATAAACTAATGATATCAAGTGATACAACTGTAAAGAAATTGGTAATTATTCAAATAAATGTCCCAAGCATTAGGGGAATCAACCATAGAAGAGGACAAGGGGAGATGGAAAAGCTTATGAAATCACTATAGTTGTGGTAGAAGTATCCAATGATGTGGTAGAAGGTACATTGGTCATCTCTCTAAATTTATCCAATGTTTTATTTGATTCTGGATTATCATACTCTTTTATATCTACCCAGTTTTCCAAGAAAATAAGATATTTCCCTTTTAATTTAATATGGGAGCTTTCAGTAAAGAATCATAAGGGAAGTCTCATTGTAAAAAAATGTGTCAATTAGTTCCCTTTTATAAAACATAAAAATTATTTAGTTTTAACCTTATCATCATAACTATGGTTGAATTTTATATAATCCTTAGTATGGGTTGAAATTCAAAATATATTGTGAAACTTTATTGCAAGAATAAGGAAATTATGATTTTTGAGGAAGATGTAGGTTACCTTATATTTAGAGTAGAAAATTCATCATATGATTATTATATAGATCCAACCCCAGTAGATCTACTAAATTAATTTCTTAGGGAAGAATTGAAAGCATCATTTATGGATGAGTAAAGTAATATTCAAATTGAGGATTTATAAATTTTACATGAATACATGTATGTATTTTTTGATGAATTATTTGGAAATCACCCAGAGCATGAAGTTGAGTTTTCTATTGATTTAATACCCGATGGAAGGAAAATATGAAAGACTATGAATTGAATTTCCACTATGGAATTTATTGAACTAAATGAAAAAACCTGAGGATTTGAGTAATAGAGGATTTATTTGACCTAGTGTTTCTCCCTGGGTAGCCCATATTCTATTTTATAAGAAGAGAGATGAATCCATGAGTTTGTGCATTGATAATATAAAAATAAATGATATTATGATAAAGAACTTGTATCCTCTTTGTCATATCCTATTCTATTCTGGGTATCATAAAGTACGAGTAAAGAAGGAACATATTTTGAAGAAATTTTTTTGAACGAGGTATGGACATTATGATTTTACAGTAACTCCATTTAGACTCACTAATATACCCTATATTTTCATGAAACTAATGAAAAAATTATTCTTATAATAGCTTGATAATTTTATTTTGGAATTTATTGATGATATCATGGTGTATTATAATATCTATTACGACCTTGATAATCACTTATAGATCATTCTTGAGACACTTAGAAGAAAAGTTTTTTATGGTAAATTTAGAAAGTGTTAATTATGACTTCAAGAAATTTATTTCCTTGGATATAATATCTCTAATGATGGAATCCTAGTTGATCCTATGAAGAGAAATGAAATCTAAGAATGACCTAGACCAATGAACATAATTGTGGTATGTAGTATCATTGGTTTTTCAGGTTACTATTAGAGATTCGTTCATAATTTTTCCCTTTTGGATAACCTGTTATCCATGCTCACACGTAAAGGGTTTAAGTTCGTATGGATAAAAGAATTCGAATAATATTTTTGGAGAATTGAAGAGAATATTGATCAATGCTCTAATTTTTACCGTACCATCAGGAAATGATTGGTTTGTGATATACAATGATGCATCGAAAAAGTACTTGGTTGTGTCCTTATGCAAAATGAAAACTTTATTTCATATGGATCAAGATAATTAAAGACTCATGAGAAAAATTATCTAACTTGTGATATCAAGTTAGAAGTTGTAATCCTTTCTCTAAAGATATAGAGGCATTATATCTATGGTGAAATATGTGAGATATACATGAATCATAATAGTTTGAAATACATTTTCTCACATAAATAACTCAACATGATGTAAAGATGATGGATTGGTTACTCAAGGATTATGATTTCTCTATACATTACCACCCAAGAAAATAAAATGAGGTCGCAGATGCATTAAGAAACAAAGATCAAGGAGTTATGACCTAAATGAGGATTCAGAGAGATCTTATACTCATATATTTAGTGAATATGGATATGGGAATTACTAAGTAAGGGTAGAAAACACTCTGTTTTAAAATTATTGTGAGACCATCTTTGTTGGAAACAATAAAATGTTTTCAATCTGATGAAGAGAATTTTTGTGATAAAATTAAATATTTGAATGATGGAAAATTGGAAGGATTAATTTTTGAAGATTTTGTTCTATAATTTGGAAAGAGTTTATGTTTTCCATTAATACATGAGCTAAAAAGGGAACTATTGGATGATTCTCATAGATCAAATTTCTCGATACGCCCTCATAGTACTATGATATATAGGGATTTAAAGAAACATTTTTGGTGGGATAATATGAAAAGTGAAATTACTGAATATGTGTCATGATGTCTAGTTTTTCAGAAACTAAAGGCTGATAGATGACATCATATAAGATTAATGGAACCTCTTCCTTTTACTCTGTGGAAATGGTACTACATTACCATGTATTGTTTCAGAGGACTACCAAGGACACCTAGAAGGAATGATGCGATATGGGTTATTGTTGATCACTTTACAAAATCATCACATTTTATTACTATAAGAGAATATTTTCCACCTGAACACCTAGAAATACTCAATATTAATGATTTTTTAAGACTTGATGGTTCATCTTTATCGATTGTGTCTAATCAAGATCCTCATTTTATATAAAAATTATGTAATAGTGTTCCGAAGGCTCTAAATATTAAGCTTCATTTGAGCACCGCCTACCATCCTCAAACTGATGGATATTCTAAAAGGACTTTTACAACTTTAGTAGTCATTTTGATATCATGTTCACTTGATTTTCATGGTATGTGGGATCATTATTTACCTTTGTAAGAGTTTTCCAACAATAATAGTTTCTATTCAAGTATCTAAATGGTGCCGTATGAAGCATTATACGGAAATTGATGTCATGATCCAACTTGTTGGGATGAAGTTGGTGAAAGGAAACTTATAGGCCCATAACATACTGAAGAGACAAATAAAATGGTAAAGAATATTTAAACTTATATTAAAGCATCTCAAAGTAGGAAAAAGAGTTACGCTGATAACCATAAAAAAGATTTGCTATTTCAAGTGGGAGATCATGTATTTTTGAAAGTATATCTATATAAGGGTATCATAAGGTTTGATAAGAAAGTAAAATTGAGCCCTAGGTATATCATACAATTATAATTATGGAAATAATTAGATCTGTATCTTACCGACTAAAAATTCCACCAAGTCTCTCTAAAGTTCATACTGTGTTCTACATATCATTATTAAGGAAGTACATACCAGACCCAACACATGTACTAACAAATGAAGAAATAGTACTTGAATATGATCTACCTTATTGTGAATATCCTATTAATATTCTTTAAAGTAGAGAGAAATTGTTGAGGAATCAAATGACTCATATGGTAAAGGTTATTTTGAGAAACCATAGAATAGAAGAAAACAGCATGGGAACCAAAGGATTTTATGGAGAAGAAACACCATCATATGTTTAGAAGGTTATATTACTAAAAATTTATAGGATGAATTTTTAAAAAGGAGGCATGAATATAACACCCCAATCTTTTATGGTATGCCTCTTCTTAAAAAAATAAATTTCTTTGATAGCCTACACTGTACACAACACTTAGCTTAACCGCACAATAAAATATTATTATAACCAAGTTGTTATGTTTTAAGGAATGTATAGTATTTAAAACATTATAAAATTTATATATGTTATATTTTCAATATAATTTTTAACATTCATCCTATATGTTTTTATACATGATATAAGGAAAAATCTAATTTTACACATAAAAGATGTATTTTTCTAAAAAGATAGTTTTTTCCACCTTTTAATAGAGCACTTGTTTTAAATATACTATGTGAAACATTAATAATTTATATTTGAAAAAATAAATTTCTTCTTTTATAGAGGAATATAAAATTTTACTTTGGTTGGTTTTTCGGTATTTTTCTGATAGGTTTCATGTTTTCATGAATAGTGATAAAATATTTCATTTTAATAGAAAATAGTGTTTTCATCTAAATAATTTAAAGTGTTAAATTACATATTTAATTGGTTTTAAAGTATAATTATATCAATTTTTATCATTTAATATAATTTATGTCATTTTAATTAATTTCAAATAGAATTTGAATATTAAAATATTTCAATATTTTGAACATTTTCACTTTAAAAACATCTTTTTTCGTTCCTTAAAAGGGATTAATTTAAAATTAATTACTACAACTTATGTGTTTTTAATTTTTAAAAATGGATTAAATATTTAGAATCATAATATTAACATTTATTAAAAAAGACCCCTTTATTTTTGGACAATTTTAATAGTAAATTTAGTAATATTTTAATTACCACGGTTAAGGGTAAATAACATAATTTTGGGTAAAAATAATATTATAAATATTATAAAATTACCTTAAAACTTCTTCCAATTTTATTTTATTCTTTATTTTCTACCAAAATAACCCTTGGGACGATTTTATGGTCTCTTGGATCCACTTTTATGACTTTATGTCTTTTATTGTATTTTATTCAAAGGAAAGTCCAATATGTCGTACTCATGTTTTTGATAAGTATTACATTTTTTATATATGGTTATCGAGAAGATATAGTAAACTATAAATTTTCATTTGAAAGATACATTTTTTATATTCATCATGACAATTTATTTTTAATTTTTAGGTAAGAAATAATTTAAATAAAATCTTTCACAATGATGATGCAATACTTGTTTAATTAATGGACATATCAAATACATGTTATTAAAAATATTAAGACAAATATATTGTGATATAATTAATGTCATCCAAGAATTTTATAGATTCCATAGATATATTAGTAATGTATTAATGTATTTTTTACATTATTTTTTCTATTTATATTTTTTAAAAAGTTAAGAAATGAATAGTGTAAAATTTTTCATTAATGATATTTTAAAATAAATAATATTTTATTAAATGATATAAAATTCATAAAAAATATAAAAATAATAAAAATTATTGGTATATGGTTTAAAATTCTATCCATGACCCATTAATGGTTATTTTAACATTTTATAGTAACTATATTAACCGTTAAATAATAAAAAGTCAAGTTGTCACTATAAGAGTTACATAATTTAACTGAGGGTTAAAGCTAAATGATAAGGGTAAAGATATGACATAAACTTGCCTAAAAATTATTGTTTAAGAATATTTATACCAATAATAATATTATAGTATAAATAATTCACATTGGATACATTTTTAATTGAAAATTAATTTATATTAATTTAATATTTTTTGAGTTTTCAAAAGTGTCCCTCACCTCAATTATAAAATAGAACCTTCCCCATCAATTCCTCATACCAATTTGAGAATTCTATATCAGAAAAAAATACCCATTTATCCTAATAAATTCCCTCACTTCAAACTAGAGTCCTTAATTTGGGTATAAATGCATCCATAGAAGTCCTTTTGTGCAAATCAAAAGGAGATGGCAAAATAATAGGTAACTTCCTCAACAAAAGTTTTTATTTAATTTATTCCTTAAACCCATTAAATTATTTTTAGTTCGTGTTTATATAAAAATCAAGGTATCCTAAATATACTTATATTTGTTTAAATCAAGGTTTATACATATACCTACACACACTTCCATCAAATGGGAAACTAAATTACAATTCATGTACGGAAAACTACCACCTCACAAAATGATGTCGTTATTTTTCCTTTACCACCACTCATGGTTCATAATTTTTATAGAGAACCTATTTTTATATGATATATATGATATTTATGTTTTCCTCATACTTCTATAATTTTTATATAACACATACCTTCATTCCTTCCATTTTGTTGAAATAGTATAAAATCATTTGTGGACTTGTGGACTACCACCTCCTCAAAGTGATGTGATTCATTCACGGTATACATGGAATGTGTTAAGTATGGTTTTAATAAAAATATGTGAAATATATGATATAAATATAATACTAGAATTATATAATACATATATATCATTTAATTTTTATTATCTTAATATGAAAATGAAATGAAAGTAACATTCATGCGTACATATGGGGTCGGGGTCATTACTAATAAAATCATTTTCTAATTAACCCAGATGCCAAAATCTCCATTTAAAACATTTCCCTCTTCCAAAACCTAATATTCTCTATTTAAAAACCAAAAGAGGATCAAAATAAAAAACACATTATTTAAAAAATTGAAAATACCCTTAGGTATTTCACAAAATCTGACATACAATCAATTAAATTTACCCTTTAACCAATCCAACATATCATATTAAAATTTAAAACCCATTTGGTCTCATATTTCCCAAATATCAACATTCATCAATTTATTTTACCATTTTTGAATGGTTTATCATAACCCATGTGTATCCCTATGGTTATTATGAAATCATCAACGAACCCAATGTGGTCCATGAAGGTTTTCTTGCCTCAATATAAGACATAAATTACTTTCCTTAACCCAATACATGAAAACACATGAAGGAAAAAAATTATCACAACAACAGACACATATAACACATCAGGATTATGGGTAAATGATTTGAGACCACCTACCTCATGTATTTTGATGAACCCTTTCTTAACCTCCACCCTTGATTAAAACTCAAACTCCTATTAAATCCCCAAATTAGAATTATCCAGAAAAGTGAGGGATTTAGGGTTTTTGACTAAGAGGGAAACCACACACCAATCCTATTACAATAAATGGAAGGAAACATAGTTAAAGACATACCCAGAGCTTCGATTCACACTAAACGACACTAAAAATTCCCATGAATCGAAAGAAAATCACCCATAGATGAGGAAGATGATGCTGGTTCGTCACCATAGCTAGAGGGGGTATAATGGGAAGGAATATCGAGGGAGAGAGAATTAATATAGGGAGGTTAAAATGGGAATCTCCCAATTTTTAAGGACCACACAGTTTGGTCACACGGTTGGATAGATTGTTCACTAACCATGTGGCTCCATATACCCAAGAGAGGACAAGCCACATGGTTTTTTGGAAGCACCCACATAATTCATAAAACCCCGCGGTGACCATGTTCGCTCCTCTATCCAAAAAGAGGTCTGACTGTATGGTTTTCCCAGCCAGGAACATGGTTTGTACTAACCATGCGTCAACTATGTGGTGAAAACTGTTTGGACTCAATTCTCTTCCTTTTGTGTCCTACATCCCATAACATCATCAAAACATCACATACACCCAAGATCTATATCATTATCCCCAAAAAGTATGTTTAACCAAAATTTGAATAGGGAAGTACCCCCATGAAAATCTTGGATCTTCCAACCTCCCCACATTATAATGGTTCTTCCTTGAGACACACTTACCTAGTGTCTCTATGCCTCTGAGGCCATAGGTCGGGCCATGATCCCAGCTATAAAATTCCAGCTTCCAAGTTTCCCCCTAAACTTTATAATTCTATAACAACACTCAAACAAAGGAATCAATCATATCCCAAAAACATTTACCCCATCGTGAAACAAAATCACAAACTGATGCTTCTCGAGGATGCATCCAACTCAACTCATCAATACCAACATCAACACAAGAAAAATCATGAGTAAATCCACTAAACCATCATAAAAGAGGATACCAATAAAGTACTACACTACCCTTGTAAATTCAATTGGAACACCTTCAGTCGGATCCTTTTCACACCTCATGGACCAAATCGTTTGGTTCCATCTCACCTAGTTTCCAAAATTTTAATGGTGACCCAATATCAATATCACTAAATGGACACATAGATTCCAACCACATTTTCTGACCTACATTGATCCGTAACTCGAGGTCCAAAAATCTTAATCCATTTTCGAACATACAAAGTACAACTCAAGAATAACATTCATCTCAAGGTACACAACCAGTAATAACCTAACCGAACACCCATCACTAACATTGATACACTAAGATGGATACTACCTGAGTCCATTCTACTTAAAACACTAGTTTTGGGCACCTTCATCATCAAAATAGATGAAACAAATATCAAATCAACATTGATAACTTGCCTGACAAGTTTCCCAACTCACCACACCCAAAATTCGATGGTAAATCCACCCTTTGGCATTCAACCTTTCCACAAAAACTACATGGATTGATCAAAATTTTACAATCCATCAACCAAGGACTAATTGGTTATCACTAAAAATATATTCCTATTATTGGGATGCACTTATCATTACTAATTTAATTGGATTCGACTTACATCCCACCACATCCGTTACTTTTTACCCAACTGAGTCGATCCATGCTGACTAACTCACTGTTGCTGACAAACATATTCTATTGAAATGTATCCCCTCGACTTGGACATGAATAATTCCAACTTAAGGCATAAATACATAATTTACATGAAACCACGAGAGTCTATTATCACGCTTCAATGAAACTTCCCCATCATATCATCCGCTGCTCCACAAACTATTGTTGGATTCCACAACACCCACCAACAAATCTATGATGTAAACACTTGGATTTACATTTTAAATCATCCAAATCCTAATGTTGCTGATTATATTGATCTACCACTAGAAACAAGGCTCACTTCTCCTTCCCAAGGAAACCAAATGTGCACTCCATAGGTTTCTTATTGGAATCATAAAGCCACCATATCTACTCCACTGCCTTCTCCACACATAAATAATTCATATAATGATACCCAACTTAGTATTTTATTTTTAATCACTTTATTAAATCAATTTTAAATACCACATCTTATGATTTAATCACAAACTGAACCCCAAAACTTTGACGTGACCAACCATCTTTTCTCTGAACAACAAATCATCACTAACTGCTACCCATTCCCAACATCCGAGAATGATACCCTCAACATTCATCGACATATATTCCACCCCAGAGGACCTCACCCACAATAGTCAATGTTTTATTTAACACCATCTATCCCCACATATATCCCTCAATGAACATACCCACCAAGAGGCCCCATATCAAACCCAATCACATTTAGGTTCCTAGGCATAAATCCAGAGCTCTCTTAGCATACCCAAGACGATCTCAAGATATTGAGCATGATATTCACTAGATAAGAGTTACAAAGAAGTCATCAATGAACACCATCACATAATTTCCATCACCGATGTCACTTCCCACTACATAAACACTTTGACCTGCCGAAAGTCTTAGGCTTTCTTGCCTGCTGACATTTCATCACACCTTGTCACCACAACTGATTCAAGAGGAGATTGCCAATCAAAAATCACCACCACTTCACAAATCTCTATGAAGTTTCCATAATACAACACTTCCTTTGGAAATACTAACGACACACTACTTGAGTTCTCTTAGTATGACCATAATGATTTAGAACAAAAAAAACCCACCACACTAATCCAAAACCAATCAATCTCTTCTATAACCAGCGATTCAAACTTGGATTCAGAGAAAATGATATATGCTTATCCCGAGCCATGTTTTCACCCATCCAAACAACATTGTAACTTTCCATAATGTTCCCACATATAGAAATCATGAAATCCCTTGTGTTACAACACCATACATCAACCACATACTAAACCCGACTCTATGCCACATGAGTTGAACATCACCAGATCTAGAACCAACACCTACTGACACCACCAACCATGAATACTAGTCTATCAACCTCATTGGAGGAATTATTAGAATTACCATACAAAAACCCATCCATTCATAAAGATAATCCCAACTAAGTGACCACACCTCGCCTCGGGTGTCACTTCTGTAACAAAGAATCCAGCCATGCTCTGGCCACCCCTGTCTTATTTACCTGATTTCAACACCAATTATTCCATTAATTGTCATCAAAGTAGATGTTTTATACACAAAAAAAATCATGAATCTTACAAAACCGATCTCATAACTAACCATAAGCACTTAGGTTCTTTCCTAAGAAAGAAAAAAGGCACTATCATGACCCTTTCACCGAAATTCGATGACACTTACCATGCATCCATTCCACATTTGAGCACCCATATGTGCTTCAAATTCCTAGTCACTTTTCAAACTAGGCTAACCAATTTCAAGGTTACCCTATATTTACAAAACCATCAATGTGTGACCTAAACTCAAGTCACATCTCCAAAACCATTGACTTCTCAGTTAGCCCTATAGGCTAAACCTGTACCGGGAAACACTATCTATGTACCCATGAAAAAGTGAAAAGAATGTACCTAATACATAAACATCCAAATCACTAGAAACCTCATCCGACCTCTCTCATAGGTCACCCAAAAAATCGAAATGACACTAACTCCCAAAACTATAGTCACATATATAAAAGGTCATTTGATCTCCCTATAATCCATAAACATCAACCCTCAAACAACTCACTGCTCATGGGTGGAACTCCTATCCCCATTAAAAAACAAATCAGGTCTAACACTCCCAAAAAACCCTTTATTATAACTTTAACTCCTACGATACCAACACACATACAACAACACTACATTCCAAACACCCACTACAGGGTCCAAAACAAAACTCATGAGGTCTCATCCCATAAGGGATAGCATAATCATATCATCGAATATCATCTTAGGACCTAAAATCCAAAACACCACTAAGGGTACAATAATAAAATATCTTTTACCATACATAACCCAATATATCCTCCTGACCCACAACCTAGGTCTCAACCATGGAATCCTCACTACCCAAACCACCCATACATAGGGTCAAAACACAACACTAGGGATACCCATTTCCAGTCTCTCTAAAGGTTAAATGTTTTCCCATTTCCTTTATTAATTAAACCATACCATTAAAAATCCATGGTTTCATCCATAAAAAGTAATAAATTTTATTAAACGGCCCCCATGAGTAGGAGGGTCAATGAGTTCTAAAATAATGTAGTCCAAGAGAATCTAGACAAATCATATTTTCACACTCATGGGGAAGGGAACACATACTAGAAAAAATACTTCTATGATTACCCTAGTTACACTTTGAAGCCAATAAAGTTGATACTTTTTTCCCTTTACAGTAAATTTTCATCAGGAGGGCTTGGTAGATGAATCCCTTGCTCTTAGGGATGGTAGAAACAATATTATGGGAAGTGGTAATGTTTTCCAGTAGAGAAATGATAAGAATAGAAGAATCCGATTGAATGAAAATTTGTGGTATATAAAGTAAATTGCAAACCTAAAACCTGTTAAGAAGAGATTTGGCTTCAGGAAGAAGTGAATAACCCTGAATATAATTTTTTTTGAAGGAAACAATCAATAATCTATAAGAGTCACAAAAAACAACACCTCCATACATGAGACCGAGCTGGCTAGAGACATCCATGTTGAGATTGATCCAGCTATAAGGGGGCCTCCACCAGACCCATCACCCATGATATGACTCCCTCTAGTAAGGCATGGAATGACTCCCATGGTGCATCACCCTGCCCAACATTGTAGAATGCTCCCAGTTCTTCAAGAGTTTACCCATGTTGGTAGTGAGAAAGAAATCTTAAGTTTTAATGTTTAGCTGGGAAATGTTGATATTTATCATTACATTATTGGTTCTTGTCCATATATAAGCAACATAATCTCAAATTAAATAGAGTTTCACTCACTTGAGACTCTAGAGAGTTTATAACCATGTCATTGATCCAAGAATGTATAAAAAAGGTGTTGGTGGTTGCCTACAACTCATCCCCAAGAACACCCAGACTACTCTAAACAACTGGCACCCATTATCTACCAAAGAATAAGTGATCCAAATTATCCTCATTGGAGCTACATCAATATAGAAACTTTGATGCCAAAATCACACCTTTTTTCGACTGTATCATCCATTGGAATAGAATCACTTAAAACCAACTAGGTAAAAAAATTATATTTATAAGGAATTTAATTACGCTAGAGAGTATTGACCCATCCTACATGAACATGGATTATATTCATAGAGTTACTGTATGCTTTTGAAGGGAAGAATCTAGATGAGGCTCCTATAAAAATGAGCCTATCATTATCCTTAGATAAATTAATGGTGATGTAGATATAATACTATTTATGATCCAAAATGACCTCAATGAAGGAGGGGTGAAGATAATCCTTATAGAACTAGAGATCAATTTTGGGTAACCTAGGGAACCGAAGCTTGAATCCCACTCAATTGTGACTTAAAAATTAATCTCCTCACACCCCATAATCTAATTATTATGTTGTTATAGTGCTGAAAGGTGGATCATAAACATATATAATAAGATTGAAACTTTACCTTTCAAATAATCTAGATCATATATATACTTCCCCCTAAACATATTTCTACAGAGAGACCACCATTCTAAAACTTCCCAAGTGATTTTGTCCTGGAGGCAGTGCATGGATCCCACAACATTATGATGATTAATTCCACTTGATTCCATTAGTATAGCCATTCTTCTCCAACAGTCCCAATGACACCTTCCCTTCGCATGATCATCCTATATGAGATATTCCAAGGCCTTCTCAATTATCTTTATAACAGTCTTTGGTGCCTTGAGGATTGAAAAATCATGCATAGGGATGGAAGTAAAAACATTGTTGATAATGGTGATGTGACCCCCAAAACATTTACACTTTCAGAAATATTTTTTTTAACCCAAAATTTAAAAAAATCCAAGATTTATTCAAATTCACATTTCAAAATATTTTATTTAACAAGAAATTAATGGGAAGATCAACAGAAAAAATTCAAAAGAAAATTAAACTAAAAACATATGAATTCCAAGGAACTATCAATCACAGGAAACATAAGTATGACCAATAAATACTATGTTCCTAGAATGATTCACGAACTCATACACACTCTCTTTACATACTGTTCCAAGAGATAAAACATCATAAATCATTAACATCACATCCCAGTGCACCACCCAATGTGGAAGTATCAACCAACCAGAAAAACAGAAAAGATAACATCAACTCCCACCCCTAGAAACATGGGTTTTACCTCATACGTGGGGATAAAGGCACCTAGACACAAGCTCATTACCAAGTACCGACATGACTGTTGTATCCTGTATTCCATGCCCAAAATAGTAATAAAAAATAAAACTCCACTCATACTACTTTGTAACATCCCCAGCCTGGTATCCACCAAAACTGGTGCCCTGATCCGGGTTGTCACATGACCTTATGTGCACCTCCTCGTACACCAGAGGTGGTCGACTAGAAGTGGGGGTCTAAATAAAAACAAGTAGAGACTATACATTATTATAAGATTAAATCCACAATGAAAGTAACATCAACAGATGAAGTAACTAGCCAGAAAAATAAAAGAAAACATACAAAAAGTTCCAAAAATTACTAAATATCCCATGTTATGCCAATATGATGATTAAAATACATCACATCTAGTCATATAAATAAATCCACCATAACCAAAACTACCAAAATATCCCAAAGACATGCATGAGTCTCAATTGGGTCCTAATATCCCATCCTCCAACCAAACAACCCAAGCATAAACAAAAAACATGACCCTATCCTGGACCCATAATAGAAACATGAAACTTCTTCTCGAGTACCCAAGTTCCATGGAGGCCTAAGTAGGGTGTGAGTATAACCCAGTTGGAAACCACCAATGATTTATAAAGAAATATCCAGTCAATATAGAAATGTATACAATTTAAAAAGGTGAAATAAAATAACAACGAAATAAAAAAAGTATAAATATTACATTCAATCAACTATTATGTAACCATTTTATTAAATAAAGTCTCAAGGGTCAACCAACTACTGAACTAGCACTCATTACATCGGGTCCCAAATCTAAGGCATTTTTTTGGACCAAGTTGATTGAGGAAGGTTTTTGGAAGTTATAGAAGTTTGTTTTTCAAAGGTATTGTCTTTTATTGTCAAGAAAGTTTAAGAAGAAAAATAAACCACCTCACTTTGTATTTGGTTAAAATCAGACTGACCATCGTATTCAGGAATCAAAATCCCAATAATTGGAAAGTTTTATTGTATTCAGAACAAGTTGGCTGGAAGAAAAGGCACGATCATATTCACATTGAATCCAAAATGAATGTTTTTATTATAATGGGAGAGAATCAGAGTCTGTATGACTATGATATAAATGTGATGATGCATTGATGATATTGGTGCTCCTATAAATTATAAGTACTCTGAAAAAATTTGTGATCCAAGCTTGTTGAAAGAAAAGGGGAGTAAAATATATGCTTCTGGATATATTCAGTCTAACTGTAATCATATCAATCATATTTGGTCTAAGATGGAAAAAATGATATTGATTGTGAAATAATTTCCATTGTATGTTAGGTACTATGGTCATTTATCCTCATTGTATTAAAATGCACGAGGAATTCATGTGCCTTGATGAATTTTTAAAGAAGAAAGTTGAAAAAGTCAAATATTTCAAGATCATCCTAATTATTCCATTATATTTATATTTGTTTTTGGGATAGAAAGGTTTGTTGAAAATTTGAGAAACCAAAGTTGTTAGTTTTTAGTCAGAACAAAATCAAAGAGATATAGATCTTCAGAGAATGAAGTCGATGAGAATTGTATTCATAGGAGAATGATGTTTTGGAAGCTGAAGTTGCTTATATCATTCCATGGGACTCGACATGACAACATCATCATTGGAGGAAGAATTATTTGGGACTGATGAATGAAAAGAAAAGGAAAGTTAGGTGGTGACCATTATAAAGAATAATTTTAGATTTTCATCAATAATTTAGTCAACCATTTACAAAATTTTGAATTACATTCTTTATCATTGAAATAATTCAATAGAATAGATGAAGAAGAATCTATTGGTTTTCATTTTTCCTCATCATAATGAGACAAATTTTAATCGGAATTAGAATTGGAATTCATAGATATATTTGGTAAGAAACATCATAAAGAAGAAATAATACTAAGAGAATTGGGATGAAAAATTAGAATCATACTAATGATTTTGAAGAAAGTATGGAGAAGAGATGAAGTGATTATAAGATTCAAGAATGATCGATAAGTGTTGAAGAGGTCAAGATAAATCTGAAATTCAAGGAGAGATGAAAATTCAAAAAATTTGGTTGAGCGGGAAATCTTTTAATAATCTCATCAAACTAAATTTATAGGAAAATATAAAAGGCATAAATACTTTTTACTTTTTGATGGATGCACTATTCATGAAAGGAAGAGAGAGAAGTGCCAATTGTTTAGAGAGAAGAAGTAGTTTCCAGATTATTTTTCTTGAATAAGTTGAACTGGATAGAAGTGAAAGGAGAAGAGGCAAGATCACAATGTATTCAACTGATCATCATATCCATGAGCTTATCATATTCTTCTTGTCATCATATTCAACTGGTCATCATATCAGTCTAGATAATCAAAATAAGAATTATTGTATTGTGTAAAATTATCATATTAACATTTCCAGACAAAATCAAAATGTGTTTAGAATTATCTCAATTATATTCTGTAGAGATATATTTTTTATTCGAAAATCAGACTGGGAGAATTTGAATTGGAGAATTAGACTAGAAATTAGGTCTGAGTGTTATTACAAATCCTAGGAAGTTCTTACCTTTTTCTATATAAGAAAGTGTGGAATTGATTTATAGAAACATATTTGTGAAATTTGATCAAATGACACTATAATATGTTTTAAAAAAACATTTTTATTATATCATTTGTTCCTAGAAGGAGCACACACACTATTAGATTGTTTTCAAAGTGCTACACAAGTGAAAGGGAATATCGTACTCATTGAATTCCACACAAAAGGATTGATTTCTAGTGGATTTTGTGGTACTGGATTGTTTACAAATCATACAAAGGTCATAGCTATTCTTCTTGAATAGTGAACCATGTAAATTCTTGTGTTCCTATGGTTGTGTGTCCATTTTTTCTTTCAGTAAAGAAATAAATCATTAACTAGAGGAGAAGTTTGTTTTAGTTACAAGGAAACATAAAATAAACATTTATCAGTGATTCATCCCCTCCCCCTCTCAGTGATACAATTATTCTGACTGGGAAATTACAATTTGTATCAGAGCCGAAGGTTCCCTTCACTTATTTTTATTGATTTTTTGAAGAGAAGTTGATGGGGAATCTGAATTGTGTGAAAAGTAAAGGAATTCTAGTTTTTAATGGAAATAATTTTCATATTAGGAAATATATAATGTTTATTTATCTCATGTATATTGGATATTGAGATGAACTATCATTGAAGTCAGTCAAATTTTAAAATTTATATTCCTACTAACTACAGTATAAGTGGAAAGCAGGGTCGAACCCACAGGGAAGGTGATTATTACCACTATTCTTCTTAAAACATTCACAAATACCCCACAGTTGTCAGCAATGGGGAATATTTTCTATATTTTTAATTTTTATATTTTCTCTTTTTTTATTAAGAAGTAGAGTGAAAAAACATTTAAAAACATTTAACTAAACTAAATTGAAATTATAAACACTTGAAAACATAGAGAAGCAAAGATATAGTACACTGATAAATGAGAAATCATGTGAAATATATCAGGGGAAAATCTCAATTCTACTGGTTTTGAGAACATTCCTTCTCACGATAGAGATTAAAAATAGTACCACTGAAAAGGAGTGGTCTATTTCCCTTGCCAAAAGATAAAACACTCAAGCCGACAAATCATGGAGTTCACCACTCCAAGACAAATCAACTTTGAAAATTATGGTTTGAAAAAGATAACTGAATGAACTCACTGTATGTTTTGTATTTTTTATTTTAATTTAAATTTATAAGAAAATCAATCCACTATTAGACTCACCGAATGATTGTGGAGTTCCAAGATTAATTGCATATGGTACAATGAAAATTATTACAATTAGAACTGATCTCTCCAATCAATTCTAATCACAACCTAAATGATAGTGAAAAGGAGGAGTAAAGATGACCAATAGATTTGATTTTAACCCCGAACAATAGGATTTAGTCTAACATTATCTCTATTATCAATCTAGAAACTAGAAACATACTAGCACCAATTACGAATTCTATAATAAATATGGAAGATAAACTCTCAAGATGAAGCTCTGCTCCTGAGCTCCTCTAGTTTCATACAATGGTTCCAGGGTCACCCTATTATCTTCCTATGGTCGGTCCTCGATCATAAAATGTGTTGAATGAATGTACTCCCCCAATTCTTTCTTTGTGGAACTGTTACATGGGAGGGTAGGGTTTAACTTGATTCTCCTCTAAACCAGTAGTGGCGCAACCATCTAGTTCTCTCGGTCCTGCTCCAGCTCACGACGTAACAAACTTCTCCAAGCACAGAAGGGACTCCTCGCACAGTGCCGGCAACGCGGTTTCCTCAGGTGTGACAGCTCACAGCTCCAAATATGAAATAGGGTAGGGATTCACGGCTCCTCTTCTCCTTCTAAAAGACTGGTTCAACATCTCTTTTCCAGTGGTGGCGCGACATCCTTCAGCGACGACACGACTAGGCTCATCCTCCTCCTTAGCAATGCCGACTTCATCTGGGGCGTCTACACTGCTACAGTTCATTTTCAGCGAAGGCTTTAGTAGATCAACTCCACCTCGCTCACAACAGTGCATGGTGGCTCGAGTCCTCAGATGCGGCGTAATGACAGACTCTCCTTGATGACAACGGTTCTCCCTCAAGATTGAAAAATCGCTCTTCTGACTTGCATCTAAGTAGATTTTAGTTTTTAGATTTTACTTTGAATTTTTTTTCACTTTGAATATTATTCTGGTTCTGATAGTTTTGGAAGGATAAAAATGATGAAATTTTTGTTTTAGGTGAAAAGGGTAGAGGTAGGGTAGTGTAAGAAGAAGAAGGGTTGTGCAACATCGGTCAAAGGAAACTAATGGTGAGGTGCATAGAACAGTGAGGAATGACTCACTATTAAAATACTGGAATAAGGGGAGTTCGATGTGGGGTTCACTGATAGAAAAACAAAATAAAAGGGTCACTTTTACAAAAAAATTGAAAAGGTCATCAGTACGCAAAAAAAGGGTCACTGTTTCACTGCAACAAAGGCTGCTGATATATAAAAAACTAGGTTACCGTTGTAGAAAATAAATAGGTCACTGATAATCTTATAAATTAAATGTTACCGATGGCTTAAAAACAAAAGCTCACCGATAGAACAAAGGTTAACCAGTAAAAAAATTAAATAGGTCACTCGTTGTTATAATATTAAAAGCTCACTATTGCACAAAAAATAATAGGGAAACCGATAAAAAAAAGTAAATAACTAATAGTGACCTTCAAAAATTAAAAATGAATAAATTGAACTTAAAATTAAATCTTAAGTAAACTAAATAAAAATATTGAAAATAATTAACCTGTTAAAAACCTAAAATAAAAAATAGAAAGATTGAAATTTATAAATTAAAAGAAGGATAAGCAATATAAATTAAAAACAAGATTATTATTAAACATTAAAATTTAAAGCTATAATTTATGTTTTTAATTGTTAACAATTAAATTAAAATCTAGAAAAATATTAAACAAAGTTGATAAAAAAGTAAAACTAAAAATTATTAAGGGGTATATAATGAGTAGAAAAATATTGCATCGGTGACTAAATAAGTTACTGATATCTCTCTTCTACCACACCGATAGACTAAAAACAAACGTTAATGAATAAATAGTCTAACAACATGTAACGTACTAGTTCCAGAATCCACCCAGAGGCGCCCCATACCCGGTTGGTCACATGGCCTCATGCACATTTCCTCGAACGCCAGAGGCTACTGACTAGCAGGGAGGGCCTTGGGTGTGATAGTGGGGAAACTATTCCCTCATTGGCAGAGTACACAACGGAAGTAAAAACACATACAACATCAGAAGTAGTAAATATCCAACAATAATAATAGCGGAAGACTGATAAATAAACAACTAAAGTAGAAATATATGTAAATGATGCATGATATGTATATGTCTAGAAAAATATCCAAACAAGTCACAATTCTAAATACAATACTAAACCAAAGTACAAAATAAAAATAGATGAGAAAATACTCAGCCTCGCAAGCCTCGGCTTGGTCCCATTCTCTCTAGATCTGGTGCAATAAAGAATCTAAAGTAGAAGGGCACTTTACCTTATCTATACCTGCAACAATATAATCTTTTTGGGCCCAAAAGCATGACCGAAACAGGGTGTGAGACTAAATCCTAGTAGGCAACCACATGAAGATCTGTGCCTATCAGTCAGTGAGTATATGGAAGGTAAAAGTACAGTAAACAGTAAACAGTAAACACGAAAGTACTCAGCAGAAAACAATCCACAAGTTCTAGCATATAATTTACAAACAAGAAAGAAACCACTCAAGAAAGTAGTAAAACCAGGTAACCTCTGGGTAGTTCTCATAGCCTAACCACTATGGTTCAACCTATAAGTACTAGCAACCCTCTATGAGGCACACATAGTCTCACCCCTCTGGTTCAACTAAAGAAAAGAATATACTTTCTGGGGAAGCACTCACCGTCAATTCCCCGTATAGTCTAGTATCGTACTAAAGGTGATCTAGGGAAGCACTCAAAGTCTCATTCCCCATGTGGCCCGCATCGAGGAACTACAGACACTCTGATGAAGCACTCAACATCAATTCCCCCTATGGTCTCGCATCATAAAATTAAAGACACTCTGGAGAAGCCCTTACGTCCATTCTCTCTATGGTCTACTACACTAGGTTCACACAACCCTGTGTAAAATCAGCAAGTATCACATAGAGTAACGGCTAAAGTATCCTCAAGAACTACTTGGATAGCATTCTACAGTATCTCATTATGGAAGAATAGTAGTCACACCATCCTACAACTAGGCATGGAACTGGAAATAGCCTAACAGGAAAAACTAGACCAAACGGTCATAAACAGGAAGAACAAAGCATGGAAAAAACTTCCAAAGAATAGTAAAATTACCCTATTTACAACCAGTAACCACTACTCAGGCATATAAGTAAAGCAGGAAAACAACAAGGGAAAAACAAGAAACATGAAATATCCCGTTCAAGGGTATTGGTGGAATTTGCACAAAATACTCAAATACTTTCTACAGAAAAGAACAAACCACCTACCTTGATGTTAGGAGATCAATATACTTGAACCTCGAAGCTTGATTCTCCTTGGAACGTCGTAGATCTAAGAAAACGTCCAAAATGCTCAACCCACAATAACTTGAGAAAGAGGAGGAATTGGAAAACGAAGATCTAGGAGAAGGAAGGTCTTACCGCCGCGGTTCCAATGCAATCGACGACAGTCGATTCGGAGAACAGACGGCGGTTCGGGGGCTCGAAGGAGATTTGCAATTGTACGAGATGCTATCGGTCAAAGAAGTTGGAGAAGAAGACAATTCTGGGGTTAAGACGCGATCCCGGTGCGTTTGATGAAAAAAACAAAGTACATGGCGTGTACTTTTTCAATACATGGGTTTTTCTTGCCTTTTTCATACTCCTCTTTAGGAGGCCTCTACATCACCGCTACGTGGTCGTGTGTGTGGCCATGACACGGCCATCACACTGGCTCGATCGACAACGAAGTACACGGCGTGTACTCATAAAGTACACGGCGTGTACTTCAAAAATTTCCAGAAAATCCTCTTTTCACAAAAAACACCAGAAAAGGAAAAACGTACCTGAAAAGAAGGTCCGGGTTCTTACACAACATACTTAGGATTAAATAATTAATATTTTAAGACTCCAAATTAATTAACTTGAATACTAATTGAATACTTAAATTTACAAGTGCAGTATTTCATTTAACTTAAACTCAAATTCTTAACTTAATTAATTAAAAGGATGATTAAAAATATTAATTAATAAAGTTAATAAATTTTAATAAATCTAAATTAAAGGATAAAATATTAAAATAAAGTCTATGTTAATTAGATAAAAATACTATGATTAAATAATTGTTTAAATAAAAAAATTTAATTTAATAAAAAGTCAAGCAGATTTTAATTAACCAAACTAATTAAGAAATAAATAAATTAGAAAAGTAAATTAGGATTAAGATAATTTACATAAAGTATAAAAATACCCAATTAATTATAAAAAATGATTAATTAACAAATTTAATTATAAAATTACAAAAGTACAATTATTTAGTAAATATTTCTTAAATAATTAATTAAATCATTAAAAATTATGTAAAAATATGTGGGAAAACTATGTGAAAATAGAGACACATAAATTTCCTCCACAATTAAGCATTGTTTTTACTCAAACAATTTCTTGCATTGATAATATTGAAAAATAGATTGTAGTATTTATGATTCAGCTCTAACTGTAGCATTTCTAGCACTTAAAAAAAGAGGACAGAACATGAAATCAGGCTTTTGAAAAGATATTTTCAAATCAAGTTTTGCCTCGAACGAGTACTCAAAGGGTAATCAAGATATAAAAGATTCATTAATAAAATAAAGTTCCATGCCTCATACTCAACTCTACTTAGTGATCATTTCAATCCAGGCTTAAGTTCTAATTTCAAGAGTGACAAGAGATAAAACATCATTGAAGTTAAAAACTTAAAAGTATGAACAATGTACTTTAACTCATCAACTAGGTTCGAACAAAAAAATGTTTTTTCCATGATTCAGTTAAATAATTCAACCTAAATGACAACCATATAAACCAGTTGATCCTTTCTTTGTCTGGCATTCATCATTCCCCTCACCTTAACAAACTTGTTTTTGACCCTAGACACTTTATTTTTTTCCCAAGCCAGGTATCATGTGCTAAGAACTGTGCAATGCACTTATTTAAGGTGTACAGAGGGCTTATAGTAAACAGAAACACACCCAGCATCCAAGGTCTCAGAGATTCCCTGTGGGATCCAAGATTCCCATACTACTACAGTTTCAAAATATTTTTATAAAAATCATTTACATGGTCTCATTAAGGTGACTGATTTAATAAATACAAGGAAATTAGTTCCCTAGAATCAAGATCAGACTTCCAGTTCCAATGATTAAGATCATAACTCCTCTAACAGGTCACCCATATTACTCTCAAAAGTAGTCCCTAAACCAAATTTCCATAAAACCAAAAACAAAGACCACTCAACAATCATCAATCCTCAATATTTTCAGAATAAAAGCATATCTAAACTACCAATCAAGTATCATCCAATGGCAAGACCCAATTGTGTACAATATAAAGCATAAAATTATGAAAGAATTTTTAATAAATTTACCAATATTTTACAAACAGTTTTAAGTTGTAGTGGGAATTGACGGGCTTTCAATTAAGCACAGTTTAGCAAAGTCAATAATTGACTCCCTCCCCCACACTTAAAACCCAAATTTGTCCCCAATGTTGACCTCCAAATATGGAGAAGAAAAATTTATCAAATAAGGTTCAAAATATATTTTCAATTTAGTATGTCAATGAAATGTAAAAATGGTTTCTTTGAAGTTCAAAAATTATTGTTTTCCACAATTAATAAATTAACAGTAGATTCCTTAGCAAGTAGACACATTAGTATTTAGTCCATTGAATAATTTTCAATACATCTCAAAAGTAACAAGTGCGGTGTAAGTGCATTTTGTACTGGGTGTAATCATTTTAAAAAATTAGTTCAATAATATGTTCAATTAAGCATAAAGAAAGCATTCCTAACACCCCTCAGCAAAACAAATTCAACACAAAAACAAAAACAAGAAAACATGTACCCCCCCACACTTAGTTTAAAGCATAATTTCCAAAAGTAAAAACATATAGAACATAAGTTTCATGCAAGACAAGAAGCAGATTTCTTAAAGCATTAAGGATCAGAGAAATGAAACAAAATTTAACTGTAAGATACTTCCCTGACTGGGTTTTTCGTTACTCCTTCAGCATTTGAAATCCACTCCTTAAATGAAAAAACAATATCTTCTTGATAACTGTGAAATAGAACAAAAAGACCAAGAGAAACCAGTAATAAGGACTCCCCAAAAATAGAGCACATAAGTATCATATATTCATGGGTAAAAAATGTAACATATTAAAGACAAAATAACCATGGGTTGACTCCCATGAAACACTAATTTTTAAATAATTTAGCTAGACTTTATTTAAAATTAGTTTTTAAGAATAGTGAAGGAAGCCAAGCCCTTTGGTTGTCCCTCAAAATAATGTTTCACTCTCTTACCATTAACCAACATTGGTTTATTCCCTTCACCTAAAACTTTAATAGATCCATTCTTAAGCACTCTCACTACATTAAAAATTATAGACCACTTGTACTTAAGTTTTCCAGGAAGGAGTTTGAGTCTAGAGTTAAAGAGAAGGACCTTTGTTCAGGTTTGAATTCATTGGTTTGTATAATTAAATCATGAAAATTTTTAGTTCCATCTTTATAAATACTTGAATTATCATAAATATCTCTCCTAATCTTATCGAGTTCACTCAGATCGAGTAATCTCCTCTCACCATCACTCTTAAAATCAATGTTCAGAGCCTTAACTACCCAATAAGACTTCTGTTGAAACTCCATAGGTAGATGCCAACATTTCCCAAACAATATAATGTAAGGAGACATACCTATTAGGGTCTTGAAAGAAGTTCTATAACCCATAAAGCTTCATCCAATTTAAGAGACCAGTCTTTCCAAGAGGATGAAATAGTTTTCTCTAGTATTTTTTTAGTTCTCTACTTTATATTTCCACCTATCCAATGGACTGTGGATGATAAGGATTATCAGTTTTATGAACACAACCATATTTTTCCATCAAAGATTTAAATTTATAATTCTTAAAATGTGTTCCATTATCAGTGATAAAGGCTTTGGTAACTCTAAATATTTTAAATATTTTCTTTTTCAAAAACAATATTACAGAGTTGGTTTGATTGTTAGGTAGTGCCACTACCTCAACCCATTTTTGAGTAGTCCTTTCACCACCATGGTGACCTCCCCAAGGTGAGGAGTGACATATTTCTAAGATAGGAAACATCTCTTCCTCAAACACACATATTTTAAGGATACCATCATCACATCTCCTAAACATGAGGGGGTTATCCCAATGTTAGAATTTAATCTTAGAAATTAATTTCTTTATTTGGTTATTGGAAAATTTCTGAGAAAGACACCTACTACCAGGAAGTTGGAAAAATCTACATACCATGCAGATTTCCTGATAGAAACAGTGAGTAGCTTTTCATCAAGAAAGGAAGAGTTTATTTCCCTAGGATCTTAGGATTGAGTAATAGGAAGCCTAGAAAGGTGGTCATCAACTAAATTTTCATCTCCCTTATTATCCCTAATCTCTAAATCAAACTCTTGTAGCAACATTTTCTATCTAATCAGCCTGGGTTTAGTTTCTTTATTAGACAAAAAATACTTTAAGGTAGAATGGTCAGTGAAAATGATAACTTTTGAACCTAACAAATACTTTCTGAACTTCTCAAGAGAAAAAACAACAACTGACAATTCTTTTTCAGTAGTGGTTTAATTATTTTGGGCCTCATCTAGCAGTCTACTAGCATAATATACCACATGTAACTTCCTATATCTCCTATGTCCAAGGAGATCACCTAAATCCATGTCACTAGCATCACACATGAGTTCAAAAGGTAGTTTCCAGCCAGGTGTAGTGATAATGGGTGATGTAGTGAGTTTCTCTTTTAACATATTAAGTAATTTCAAATAGTTTTCATAAATATTGAAAAGTGAATCCTTGGCTAGAAAAGAATACAAGGGCTTAGTTATTTTTGATGATTATTTTATGAATCTCTGTTAGAAACCGGCATGCCTTAGAAAAATTCTAATACCTTTTACATTTTTAGGAGGTGACAATTTTTTATTGACTTAAATCTTAGCAGTATCAACTTCTAAACCTCTATTTGAAACTTTATGACCAAGCACAATAACCTCTATAACCATGAATGGAAACTCCTTCAAATTAAGAACAATGTTGGTTTCAATTCATCTCTCCAAAACTAACTAAATATTTCCAAGACAAGCATAAAAGGTGCTACCCACAATAGAGAAATCATCCATGAAAACCTTAATGATTATTTCAATCATATCTGAAAAAATAGCCATCACACACCTTTGAATGCTGGATTGAGCTCCACACAACCCAAATGGAATCCGCCTGTAAGAAAATTTCCCAAAGGGGAATGTGAAGGTGGCCTTTTCCTGATCCTCTAGAGAAACAGGGATCTAGTTGTAACCAGAATACCCATCCGAGAAATAGAAAAATTCATTTCTAGCAGGCCTCTCAAGAATTTGATCTATGAAGGGAATTGGAAAATGTTCCTTCCTAGTAGCTGCATTCAACTTCCTATAATCTCTAGAGACTCCTCATTTTGTGGATTTCTTAACTTATATTTCTTTATTTTTATCATTTTTAACTATAGTGAAACCTCCCTTCTTGGGAAAAACCAGGATAGGGAGACCTTAACACTATCAGAAATGGGATATATCATTCCAGTTTCTTGTAGTTTGATCACTTCCTCTCTCACAACTTCTTTCATGTTTGGATTCAATCTTCTTTGAAAATCTACCCTAGGCTTATGGTCAGGCTCCATAGGTATTTTATACACGAAGAATGAGGGACTAATGCCCTTTATATCAGCTATTTTCCATCCTATATAATATTTAAACCTCTTCAACACACTCAACAATCTCTGTTATTGATTTTCATTAAGCTCGACAAAAAAATTATGATAGGAAAAGTGGAATTCTCACACAAAAATGAATATTTAAGATGAGCGGGGTTTGGTTTTAGTTCTAGAGTGGGTGGTTTTACACTATAAGGAAGAATCGTATGTTGGGTCGGAGGTGATGGCAAGAGGGGGGGTGAATTGCCTTTTTTAAAAAATAATTAACAATTTAAAACAAATTTAAATGCAGCGGAAAGTAAAATGGCAAGACACAATTGATAACGGAGTTCGGCTTTAAACTCAAGCCTACGTCTCCGCTCCCAACTCAACCGTTGGGAGATTTATACGACCTCTTGCTTTTTAATGGTTATAGCAAGAAACCCACTAGCCGTTTTAAGGTAGGCTAGATCACCTTCTTACAGCTTGCTTTTTTTATTATGGTTGTAGCAAGAAACCCAAATTGAAAGAAGGAAGAGAAAGGGTGGTTTGTTTTAATACAAACCCAATTAGGAACTAAACAATTGAAGTAAATAATTTAGAACAAACTAGAGGAAGCCTTGAGTGCCAAGAGGTGAGTGTAGTTGATGTAGAGGCAGCCCAAGCTTCAAGGATGGCAATTGGATCTCAAGTAGCCTTTGAGAATTGTCGTAGGAGCCTCAAATGATCAAAATAGCTTTGGTATGCTTCGGTATTTTATCGGTGGTGTTCCCGGCATCCATGGACGTCTATTTATAAGAGAAATATCCCCAAATACTTCAATATGGCCGTTGGAGGGCTTTCGAAGCCGTTGGGGGTCAAGTGGACAAGTCTGGTCAAGCTCTAACGGCTAGTTTGACTTTGCTTACCGGCTGACCGGTGCTTCTCCACCGGCTGGCCGGTGCCTTGGAATGTGGAGAGTGCTTCTGCCCAGGAGCCACCGGCTGGCCGGTGAGAAGGCCACCGGTTGGCCGGTGGTGAGACAGTAGGTCTCACTATTTGAAGGAGTTCCATCGGCTGGCCGGTGAGGAGTCCACCGGCTGGCCGGTGGTGAGACAGTAGGTCTCACTATTTGATGGAGTTCCACCGGCTGACCGGTGGTGGGACACCGGTTGGCCGGTGGTCTTGACAGAGGGAAGATCCTTCTGTCCAGCCTCCACCGGCTGGCCGGTGCTGAGGCCACCGGTTGGCCGGTGGACATGAAAACAGTCCACTTTTCCTCCTTTGCCACTTCTTGCTCCTGAAATCATGCCTATTAACAAGAACACTTGAAACAATATTAGATCACGATGAGAGTGATTGTGATCATTAAAATCCAAGAGAGTGGGGTACAACAATCTCCCCCTATTTTGATGATCACAATCACAAATAAGAAATCTTTTAAAAAGGGTATGCCAAGTAAAAAAGAAAAAGAAACTTAGACAGGGAAAACTTTAGAGATCATTTTAATACAAGAATTTCATAGATGTACCATGTGTTGAAAAAGATATTAATCTTGAAAGGATTGAAATAAAGAGAATGGTTCATTTTGAAATTGTAACCAAAGGTCATTTAAAAGAAACAACTGAAATAAAAAACTTAACCATTTAAAAAACAGAGCTTGAAGAAAGTACTAAATTAAAATTGAACTTTTAAAAAGAGCACTTAATTAAATGAAAAGTAACTAAGAATGTAATAGAGAGATTTTCTCCCCCTTTGGTATTATCAAAATAGGAGGAAAAGTATGAAAGAAAGTTAGAAAAGCAATAAAAAAGAGATAAGCAATGACAAAAAGGATGGATAGATAAGACAACTTGAATTTTATAAGAGATGAAACATTACAAAGGAAGTTCAAAATACAAATACAAAGACAAGTCATAAACAGGGACGGCTCTATTCACTCCTAGATGGTCGAGGGAGACGACGACGCCTGAAGGTCGGAGGAGCTGGAGGAGCCTGGACCGCCTCGAAGCGACGATCGAGAGAATCGATCCGAGAGTGGAGCTGATCAAACTGAGAGCTGAAGTAAGAAAACTGCAAGTCCAGCCGGGTCTCAATCTGATCCTGGAAGTGTAGGAACTGATCAGCCGTCACCGGCAAGCCACCAGCATCAGCAGGAGGGGGCACAACCTCAGCAGGCTCAGGTGCATCATCACCCTCTCCAGCCTCCTCATCAGCAGCAGCATCAGCCTCACCGTCGCTGTCATCACTTCCTTCCTCTTCATCATCATCACTATCCTCACTGTCTGAAAGAGGATAGGCAGTGACAATAGCAGGAGGCATGGCATGGGCAGGAGGATGGGAATGAGTCTGAGGAGAGTAGGCCTTGAGAAGACCGTCCTTGTCGACAATCCATTCCTGACGCCAAGGGTGCCAACGGATGTTCATTCGTTGCCCCATCATAAAATTCACTGTGCTATCCTTCGTTGGCTGCTCGAAGGAAGTAGCATGAAGAGGCACATCAAGAAAGGAAAAGATTTTAGTCAAGAGGCGTCCGTAGGGTAGAGTTTTGGACCGGCGCGGGTGCTCAGCCACATAAGTCATGGCCCGGAACAGAAACCGGACCAAATTGAAGTGAATGCCTCTGGTGATAAAAGAGAGAAGATAAATATCAATGAATTTGACATTATCATGATCCCCGATACGGGGCGCAAGGGAAGTTTGAATGAGGCGCTCAATAATACGATGGTTAGGAGAGAGCTGGGAGAGCTTGGCAATGGGATTTGTGGGCTACCCTGTGAGATGCTCAAGGGCTACGACTATATCAAACTCACGGTCCCGAGGAAACTCCCCCTGAGCAAATGCATGAGGCCCGACATGAGGAACCTCGATCATCCGGGCAATCTCCAAAGAAGTGATAGTGATGGGTTGCCCAAGAGCAGTGGTGGTAATGGTATCGACGTCGTCAGAAACCGACCACGTCAGGTGAGCATAAAATTCCTTGACAAGAAGAGGATAAATGACATCCTTTTCAGGAGGTTCAAAGAAAGAATGCCATTGTTGATACTCAATAATCGAGAAAAGCTCAAGACGAGCAGTAGACAGCCAAGAATAATCAATTACTCTACCTGGCAAAATGACTTTGTCATGCCAAATGTCCGGGAGTTGAGGGATTGAAGGAGGAGGAGGAGCTTCTTGAGCGATTCCCTTGCCTTTGCGTGTAGAGCGAGGTCCCATGATGGCAAAAGGGAGAAAATGAAGAAAGAGATTAAGAGAAGAAGGATTCTGAGAGAGCAAGGAGGAGGAAGAAGGCTAGGGCAAGGAGGGAGAGGCTGGCTGGACGAGGCACACGAGAGGGAGAGATAGAAATATGAGGGGAAGGGTTTAAATTAATGTTTAACCCTTTCCCCGGCCGGCCCAAAAAGCAAAACCCGACACCACCGGTTAACCGGTGATGTACCACCGATTGACCGGTGGTACTAAAATTCATAAAATAAAAAACAGAATTAAAAAAAAAGGTTTTTAAAAAATTCTAATAAAAAATAAAATATAAGCAAGCCAAGAAAGTCAAATATTTAATAGTGCTCATTGACGAATCATTCCTAACTACCCTTTAATAAAATCAAAACGGTCAACCGGGAGCGGTTTGGTAAAAATATCAGCTAATTGGAAATCAGTAGGAATGAAGTCCAAAGTGATATCTCCTTTTTGAAAATGGTCACGAAGGAAATGATGCCTTAAGTCTATATGCTTAGTCCTAGAATGTTGTATTGGATTCTTAGAGATACTAATGGCACTAGTGTTGTCACACCGAATAGGGACATGATCATAGGAAAGACCATAATCCAAGAGAGTGTGTTGCATCCAAATAATTTGGGCACAACAATTGCCAGCGGCCACATACTCGGCCTCGACAGTAGAAAGAGCAACACAATTTTGCTTCTTGCTACTCCACGAAACAAGGGACTTGCCTAGCAGATGACAGGTTCCACTAGTACTCTTACGATCTAATTGACATCCGCCAAAATCAGCATCCGAATAAGAAGATAGTTCAAAAGAAGTATTTGAGGGATAAAATAAACCAAGATTTTTGGATCCTTTTAAATACTTAAAAATTCTTTTGACAGATTTAAGATGGGATTCTTTAGGATTGGCTTGAAAACGAGCACAAAGGAAAACACTAAACATGATGTCAGGACGGGTCGCAGTTAAGTAAAGTAGACTCCCGATCATACTCTTATAAAGCTTGTTATCCACCGGTTTCCCGGCTTCGTCTAACGTAAGCTTACATGAAGTACTCATGGGTGTACTAATTTCCTTTACTTGATCCATACCAAAACGACTTAGAAGCTCGTTTGTGTATTTGCTTTGGCTTAGAGAAATACCTTTTGAATTTTGAAAGATTTGAAAACCAAGAAAAAATTTCAATTCTCCCATAAAACTCATTTCAAATTCTTTTCTCATTAAATCTGAAAAATCAGTACAAAGAGATTCTTTGGTAGAACCAAAGATAACATCATCAACATAAATTTGGACTATTAAAAGATCTTTTGAAGTGTGTTTTAAAAAGAGGGTACAATCGGCTTGACCCATTTTAAAATCATTTTCTAAAAGAAATTTTGTTAACCGCTCATACCAAGCCCGAGGGGCTTGCTTTAAGCCATAAAGAGCCTTGGTTAACTTAAAAACATGATTTGGAAATTTTGGATCTTCAAAACCGGGAGGTTGTTCAACAAAGATTTTTTCAGAAATAAAACCATTTAAAAAAGCACTTTTAACATCCATTTGAAAAAGCTTAAAATTTAAGTGGGTGGCGAATGCCAACAAGATCCTAATGGATTCTAACCTAGAAACAGGGGAAAAGGTTTCACCATAATCGATTCCTTCTTCTTGATTATAGCCCTTAGCTACTAGGCGAGCCTTGTTCCGGGTTATGTTTCCTTGATCATCAAGTTTGTTCCTAAAAACCCATTTAGTGCCAATAATTGGATGATCATTGGGTCTTTCACAAAGAGTCCAAACATTATTTTGAGAGAATTGATTTAGTTCCTCTTGCATTGCAAGAACCCAATTCTCATCATTAATGGCATCATTAACGGTTTGAGGTTCTAGGTGAGAAATTAAGGCTTGATGTTCAACTTCATTGAGGATAGATCTTCTAGTTCGAGTACCGGCTTGAAGGTCACCTATGACATTTTCTAAAGGATGGTCTCTAGAAGGTTTCCAAACCTTAGGCAAGGTGGAAGGCGAAGAAGGTGAAGAGGGTTCTAGATGGTCATCCTCCTTGGGAGGAGAAGAGGAATCATTCAAATGAAGCTTATCAAGCTTATCTTCAACATCCTCAATGACTGGGTGAGGTTTTGGAAGAGTTTCATCAAATTTGACATGAGATGATTCTTCGATGGTTTTTGAACGTTTATTGAAGACACGATAGGCTTTGCTTGAGTTGGAGTACCCAAGAAAAATACCTTCATCGGATTTGGCATCAAATTTCCCTAGGTTATCTTTTGTGTTAAGGATAATGCATTTACACCCAAACACTTTAAAATAACCAAATTTGGGCAATTTGCCTTTCCAAAGTTCATAGGGGGTTTTCTTAAGAAGGGGTCTTACAAGGACTCTATTAATAGTATAACAAGCAGTGTTTACCGCCTCGGCCCAAAAATATTGAGGGAGGTCGAATTCACTAAGGAGGGTTCGAGCGATTTCTTGGAGAGTTCAGTTTCTCCTTTCAACCACTCCATTTTGTTGAGGAGTCCTAGGGGCAGAGAAGGTGTGATTGTATCCTTGAGAGGAACACAATTCATCGAATTCTTTGTTCTCGAATTCACCACCATGATCACTACGAAGAGATATGATTTTATATCCTTTTTCGTTTTCTACTTTCCTAGAGAATTTCAAAAAGGTTTTACAAGCATCATTCTTATGGGCTAAAAAGAAAACCCAAGTAAAACGAGAAAAGTCATCAACAATAACTAAGGTATAGGATTTTCCACCTAAGCTTGCTACAGGAGTAGGACCAAAAAGATCAAGATGAAGGAGTTCAAGAGATTTTGAGGTGGACACTTCCTTCTTAGATTTGAAAGAAGACTTGTGTTGCTTACCAAGTTGGCATGGCTCACAAATCAAATCTTTCTTAAATTTAAGTTTAGGAAGGTCACGAATGAGCTTTTTCTTATTAAGCTTTAGAAGTGAATGAGAGCTACAATGCCCCAATCTTCTATGCCAAAGCCAAGACTCATTGTCAAGAGCACTTAAACATTTAACATTTTGGCTAGCTAGAGATTTTAAATCAATAATGTAAACATTTTGAAAACGGGAAGCAGAAAATATCAACTTGTTTTGAAAATCAAACACATTGCATAAATCATTTTGAAAATTGACTGAAAAACCACTATCACAAAGTTGACTAATGCTAATTAAATTATGCTTTAAACCTTTAACTAATAAAACATCTTTAATAAAAGAGGAGCTACCAAAACCAATGGTACCTATTCCGATGATCTTGCTTTTTGAGTTATCACCAAAGGTGACATATCCTCCATCGAATTCTTCAAGTGAGTTGAACTCGGAGGGATCGCCACACTTGTGCCTTGAGCAACCGCTGTCGAGATACCACGAGCCTTTATAGGTCCTACTCTTTTGGCGTTTATCCTACAAAATCAAGAAAGAAGAGATTTTGGTACCCATATAAGTTTGGGTCCGGAAAGATTAGCTAAAAGAGACTTTTGAACCCATAATGTTCTAGAGGGATTCCTTCTATGATAGTCATCCGAGTAGGTAATGGATTTGGGTCTTCCATACCTAGCATTTTTACAATCACATTCATAAATCATGTGACCGGTCTTTTTACAATAATTACAAAATTTGTATTGAGAGCTCCACCTTACAAAAGTAGTAGGTGCCCTAGAAAAAGTGGATTGCTTGTTATAGCCAAGTCCATGTGTGGTTCTAGCCGAACGCTGAGAACCTAGCAATTTAGTTAAGTTTTGTTCACCTTGGGTGAACTTGGCAAGAGATTCCTTCAAATCCTTAATGGTAGAATTTAAAGAATCTACATTTGGAATATTTTTGACTTTAAGGGCAAGCTCCTCATTCTCTTTGAGAAGTTTGTCTTTTTCGGAAATAAGAGTTTTGTTTTTCTTTTTTAGGGTAAAAAATTTAGAGGTAAGTTCGTGAAAACCTTCCTCTAATTGATCTATTTCATTTTGGAGTTCTTCATAAGACATATCATTATCAAAAGAAGAAGATGAGGAAGAAGAGTGAGAAGAAGAGTGAGAAGAGGATACCTCATCAAATGCCATTAGGCATTTTCCACCTTCATCGCTTGAGTCGCTTGAAGACATGGAGTCCTCACTTGCACTCCATGTTGATGCTTTGAAGGCCTTCTTGTTTTTCTTTTCTTTTAACCTTTTCTTGAAAATGGGGCACTCCGGTTTGATGTGGCCTTTCTTTCCACATTCAAAGCAAGTGATTTCTTTCTCCGCCTTTGGCTCTTCCTTTCGTGCCTTTTGAAATTTCTTCTTTTTCTTCATGAACTTGCTCATTTTCCTTGCTAGTTGAGCCATCTCGGATTCACTATCATCGGAGGAGCTTTCTTCCTTTGCCTTGAAAGCTATGTTCTTTTTCTCCTTGAAGATCTTTCCTTCTTTATCGGCTTGCCTCTTCATGGTAATCTCATAAGTCATGAGTGACCCTATGAGTTCTTCAACCGGCATCTTCTTGACATCTTTCGCTTCTTGGATTGCCGTCACCTTTGGTGCCCAAGAGCTTGGTAGGACCCAAAGAATTTTCTTGACCATTGTTTCTGCTGAAACATCATCACCAAGGGACTTTCTCCCATTGCAAACATCAGTAAAACGAGTAAACATTTTGGTGATTGACTCGTGTGGGTGCATTGTGAAACTCTCAAAGTCTTGACGATACATATCTAACCTAGTGTCTTTGACTTTGTTAGTGCCCTCATGGGTCACTTCCAGAAGTTTCCAAATTTCGTGTGAGGTGGTGCAAGTAGAAATACGATTAAACTCATTACGGTCTAACCCACAATGAAGAGCATTCATGGCTTTGCCATCAAGCTCAAAATTGGCAATGTCTTCGGGGGTCCATTTAGATTCATCCTTACTAGAAAGAGTGTAGCCTTGCATAACAATTCTATATATAGGATAGCCAATGCTTCTAAGAAAAGTAATCATTCGTGTTTTCCAATATGTGTAATCGGTTCCATCGAAGTATGGAGCCCGAGTCATGGAATACCCTTCGGGTGCTTGTGAGAAAGAAGCCATCACTATGGATTTTTCGTTTGTAACCGGTTAAGGTATTACACAAACGCTCCCTCTGATACCAAATGTTGGGTCGGAGGTGATGGCAAGAGGGGGGTGAATTGCCTTTTTTAAAAAATAATTAACAATTTAAAACAAATTTAAATGCAGCGGAAAGTAAAATGGAAAGACACAATTGATAACAGAGTTCGGCTTTAAACTCAAGCCTACGTATCCGCTCCCAACTCAACCGTTGGGAGATTTATACGACCGCTTGCTTTTTAATGGTTATAGCAAGAAACCCACTAGCCGTTTTAAGGTAGGCTAGATCACCTTCTTACAGCTTTCTTTTTTTATTATGGTTGTAGCAAGAAACCCAAATTGAAAGAAGGAAGAGAAAGGGTGGTTTGTTTTAATAAAAACCCAATTAGGAACTAAACAATTGAAGTAAATAATTTAGAACAAACTAGAGGAAGCCTTGAGTGCCAAGAGGTGAGTGTAGTTAATGTAGAGGCAGCCCAAGCTTCAAGGATGGCAATTGGATCTCAAGTAGCCTTTGAGAATTGTCGTAGGAGCCTCAAATGATCAAAATAGCGTTGGTATGCTTCGGTATTTTATCGGTGGTGTTCCCGGCATCCATGGACGTCTATTTATAGGAGAAATATCCCCAAATACTTCAATATGGCCGTTGGAGGGCTTTCGGAGCCGTTGGGGGTCAAGTGGACAAGTCTGGTCAAGCTCTAACGGCTAGTTTGACTTTGCTTACCGGCTGACCGGTGCTTCTCCACCGGCTGGCCGGTGCCTTGGAATGTGGAGAGTGCTTCTGCCCAGGAGCCACCGGCTGGCCGGTGAGAAGGCCACCGGTTGGCCGGTGGTGAGACAGTAGGTCTCACTATTTGAAGGAGTTCCACCGGCTTGCCGGTGAGGAGTCCACCGGCTGGCCGGTGGTGAGACAGTAGGTCTCACTATTTGATGGAGTTCCACCGGCTGACCGGTGGTGGGACACCGGTTGGCCGGTGGTCTTGACAGAGGGAAGATCCTTCTGTCCAGCCTCCACCGGCTGGCCGGTGCTGAGACCACCGGTTGGCCGGTGGACATGAAAACAATCCATTTTTCCTCCTTTGCCACTTCTTGCTCCTGAAATCATGCCTATTAACAAGAACACTTGAAACAATATTAGATCACGATGAGAGTGATTGTGATCATTAAAATCCAAGAGAGTGGGGTACAACATCGTAGGCCTAGGAGGTCCAAGATCTTCAATATATCTATTGTATGGAGTTTAAATGATGAATATTTTTCAATTTCATGTTCAGATTCAGAAATAACAGTGCTACTGTCCAAAGTGGGTAGCACACTGTCCAGACTTTCCAAATAAATATTCAACAAGTTTATCAAATTAAAATCATCAAGTTGTCTCAAAAGTTCTCCATAAACACCATCAAATCGTTCAGAAAGGTTGGTGTTAACAAAAACACCCTAATATTCACTCAAAAAGATCCTAAGTTCAAAAACAGTGGACTCTTCCCTACCAGAAACCGAACACTTTTCCAGCTCTGGAAAAGTTTCTAGATTAGGTGAATGAGAATAATTTTGAACTTATAATACAAGTTCAATAGGATTTTCAGCTTCTAAATTATTTTCATCAGTAGAGGATTGTTTTTCAGATCTTTCAATGTGTCTATGTTGATTTTTTAAGAACTTTTATCTTCAAGGAACTCAATTTTTGACTAGTTTTCAGAATAAGTTGGTCCTTTAATGTTATTAAAAACATTGAACTCTTCTTCTTGTTCTCCAATTTTGAAAATAAGTTGACCCTTTGACACATCAATAATAGCACCACCTATGGCCAAGAAGAGCCTACCCAATATAATGGGACACTTATAATCACACACCATGTCTAAGACTAGAAAGTATGTAGGAAAAAATAGTTTCCCAAACCATCTTACAAATCATCTATCCAACCCATAAGATGTGTAAAAGATCTATTAGCTAGCTGTAGTGTAACTGTGGTGGTTTGAAGGTCACCTAACCTCAACTTTTGAAATAGTGAGTATGAGAGCAGATTAATGCTAGAACCTAGATCACACAAATATTTGAGCTGATCATAATTTCCTAAGGAATAGGGAATTCCAAAGTTACTTGGATCTTTCAGTTTGGGTTGGATTTCTTTTGAATCACAACACTACAATCTTCAGTGAGGCTGTAGGTAGAAAATTATTCAAGGGTATTTTTGTTTGAAATAAATTTTTAAGAGATTTAATGTAATATGGGATTTTAATTAAGTCTTGAATGAAATGAATGTATACTTGAAGTTTAGAAAGGATACCAAGGAAATGAAGAAGTTCAGCCTTGGTGTTACTTTGAGGTTTCAACTTCTCAGGGAAGGGGATGGGTGAGGAAATTGTTTTAAGTATAGTAGGTATATCCCTCAACTATTCCTAAACTTTTTCTTTTACTTTATTCTTTTGATTTTTAGAAAATATTTCGGCTTGTGATTTAGATGATAAATTCAAATTTGGATCATTTTCATGTATTTTCTGTGAATTTCCAGCATGTGAATACGGCTGATTTTTTTTACTAGATTCAATAAAATTTTCATTTTGGTCATTTTGGAGGTCTTTTTCAGCAACAATTTGAGTATTAAGCCCAATTATAGTTACTAACGCCATGGAATTCTCCCTAGGGTTAAGTTAGGTGGTACTTGTAAGTCTACCTTTTTCACTAGATGAAAAATATCTAGCATGGATTCCATGTTGTGTTTCCATATTCTGTATTCTCACATCAGTTTTCATTTTCCCAAACTCATATTGATTTTTATGTTTGGTTAATTGAGTAATGGATCTTTCCTCTTGAGAGTTAATTTTGTTCAAGATTATATCAACATTAGAAGAAATTTTATTTTCATTATTTCCTTGTAAATTTCAAGGCTCACCCCTTTATTGATTTTGAAAATTTGGTTTTGGTTGGTTCTGATAGTTAGGGGAAATGGATTGTTTAATTAGTCCATAATCCTTCCAGGATATATTTGGATGGTTCCTATAGCCTTGGTTGTAATTATTTGAAAATGGATATTATTTTGGAGGCATCCTAAGAGCATTGTTTACAAAGTTTGAGTTTTCTTATTGCTAGGCCGGCATATCGAAATTAGGAAAGAAGTTCCCAGTATGCCCAAACATACCACACTAGACACGTTTTCCCTTAAATATTGATTGGTGTTTTGATAGACAAGTTGATTAATAGTTTTCCTAGAGTTTTGGTTCATTAAAAATTGATGTTGGTTGGTGATTTCATCCAGTTGAGCTTGAGTTTTATTTTTTTAACCAGTGTTAACATTAAAATTTCTATTGAATATTTTTTTATTGAATTTTTTTGTTGAGAGTCTAGAGAAAGATTATTAAAATTTTGCCTCAATTCTTCTTCTATTTTATCATTGTAATTTCGCCCAATAGCCTAATCAACTAGATCCTGTACAAAGGATGATATCCCTTCATAGAAGGTGTTCATGAGAAGGTGATATGGGAGTTGATGATGGGGACACTACCTAAGTAGATCCCTAAATCTATACCAAGATTTAGGAAAATATTCTCCATCCTCTTGATAAAAACTAGTTATTTTTGTTCTTAGTTCACCTTTAAGTCTTTGGGGACAAAATTTCATAATGAAAGCGTTGTACACTTGATCCCAGTTTTCAAAAATGTTCTCATATAGACTCAGAAACATATTCCTAGCATTCCATTTAAGGAAAAAATGAAAGACTCTAATTCATAGATTTTTTTCTGTGAGTCCTAGAAGAGGTAATTATTTCACAGTGTTATAGAAATATCTAATGAAGGAAAGGGAGTCCTCATTATATATTCCATTAAATGTAGGCATCAATAAAATGTATGATTGTTTTAGATCATAATTCCAAGCTCTATGAGATAATATAATGGAATATGGATTTCTTGAAACTTGTGGGAGCTGGAACTCCCTCATCACAGGGCTTTCATTTATTTTCTAATAGTTATGGATGATTTTGGAAGTTGTTATCAGGAAATTTATTATTTATGTTCTCTGTTGCGATTTTGTTCTCCTTTTTTTAAGAGTAGTTATATGTTTTTATATTTTTATGTTTAGTGTCTCTAGAGTAACAACAAAATGTCTTGTGATCATAAAAAGTATAAAAATAAATTAAGTATCACAACAGTATAAAACGAAATTGTTTTTTTATAGTTATCAAATTTTTTCCTTTTTTGAGGTTTTTATAGAATTTGTTTAGTGTTTTAGAAGTAATGGATCGTTCCATACTCAAAAACGGCGCAAAAAACTTGACCTAAACATTCATTGAAGTCGATAAGAGTTTAAAATTTATATTTCTACTAACTTAAATATATTTGGAAAGTAGGGTCGAACCCATAAGGAAGGTGATTATGACCACTATTCTTCTTAAAACATTCACAAAGACCCCACTGTTGTCAGTAGGTGGGAAGAATTTATATTTTTTTCTTTTCGTATTTTCTCTCTTTTTTATTAAGTAGTAGAGTGAAAAAACATTTCAAAACATTTATCTAAACTAAATTGAAACTAGAAACAGTTGAAAACATAGATAAACAGTGATATAGTACACTAATAAATGATAAATCAAGAGAAATATGTCTGGGGAAAATATCAATTCTACTGGTTTTGAGAAAATTCCTTCCCATGATAGTTAGTACAACTAGTACCACTAAAAGGATTGTTCAATTTCCCTCACCAGGAGATGAAACACTCAAGTAGACAAATCTTGGAGTTCGCCACTCCAAGATAAATCATCTTTGAAAATTATGGTTTTAAAAAGATAACAAAACGAATTCACCATAAGTTATGTAGTTGTTATTTCAATTTAAATGTTTAGAAAATCAATCCACTATAAGACTCACTGAATGATTGTGGAGTTCCAAGATTAAGTGCACGTGTTATGTTGCAAATTATTATAATCAGAACTGATCTCACTGATCAATTATGATCACATTTTAAATGATAGTGAAAATAAAGAATAAAGATAACCATCAGATTTGATTTTAACCCTGAACTGTAGGATTTAGTCTAACATTATCTCTATTATCAATAAAACAACTATAAACATAATATAAATGAGTACTAATTTTATAATTATAAAGGATGAAAAACTCCTAAGATGAATCTCTACTCCTGAGCTCCTCCGTTTTCAGACAGTGGTTCCAGAGTCTCCCTCTGATATTCCTCTCGTCTGACCATGATCATAAAATGTGTCGAATGAATGTCCACCCTCAATTCATTCTTCACGGTTCTACTACAAGGGATGGTAGGGTTAATATTTCTTATCCTCTAAAACGAAAGTGGGGCGGCCTCCTGGTTATCTCGGTCCCACTCCATCTCACGATGCAATTAACTCCTCCAAGCACAGTAGGAACTCATTGCACAGCCCCGTCAGCGCGACTTCCTCATGCACGATGGTTCGCAACTCCAAATCTGGAATAGGGTAGGGATTCATGGATCCTCTTCTCCTTCTATAATGCTGGTTCAACGTATCCAAGCCAGTGGTTTTGCGATATCCTTCAGTGATGGCATGACTAGGCTCAGTCTCCTCCTCAACGACGTTGACTTCATCCGGGGTGTCTACATTGCTCCACCTCATTTGCAGAGAAGGATTCAGTGGATCAAAAAAGTTTCAAATAATTATTATTCCATTAAATTTATATATAAATTCAATATGAAAAGGAATATTATAATTGATAATAGAAAGGTTGGTGATTAAGATAAGTAAAACCAAAAGGTTGTTGAGAAACATGTTGAAAACTCCAGTCAGTATGGAAGTTTTATCGGAATATGTTCTTTTTATGGATAATGACGGTAATATGGTGGATTCAAACTTGTGAAAAATATGTTTTGGTTCAATCAAAAACATTTCTATTATTCTATATTTTATAAAAGGAAACGTTTTTGGGGGGAGTTAATCTCATCAAAGAAATAAGTCTGAGAAGGTTTTGAAGAAACATGAGACGGTTGGAGTAAAATTTGGAAATAGTTCCAAGCCCTAGAAACTATTTTTTAAAGGTTTGATAAACCATGAAATATTGAAAAGTGTTTTCTTTTTTGGTTATTGTAACAAAAAAAGTTTCATAAAAATTATCAAAAGTCAGGAATGAAGAAATAAAAGAAAGAAGAAAAGGTTTTTGTTGTTGATATCGCTTTGAAATCTATAAAAGGAGAATGACCTTGGATTCTTGATAGTGGGTTTTCTTCTCATATGAAAATATATTTCAGATTATTTAAGAATTTAAAAGACTTAAAATAAAGAACTTTCACCTTCAACAATGATGAATCACTAAGAATCAAAGGTGTTGGATCAACTATCATTGGAAAAGAAAAATTGAAATACAAAAAGGATTTATATGTTGATTGGATGAAACATAACCTACTGAGTGTTTCAAAATTGTATGATTAAGGTACCAAAGTTACTTTTAGGAAATATGATTTTTTTTTGAAAATTAATAAGTATGGAAACATTATTACAAGAGGCCAATGAAAATAGGGAAACTTATTTCAATTTGGTGAATTACAAAACTCTTATTAATTGATTATGGTGGAAGAGAATCGATTTGGGAATAAAAGGATGGGAAATACGTGTTAGATAAAAATGAGAAAGTTATCTATGATAATCCTTTTACGAGATATTCCTAATTTTCTAATAAAAATAGATTGGGTTTATACTATTTTTTAGAAAGGAAAGACTACAAATTCAGTTCATAAGAAAGTTTATATTTGTTCAAAAAAACCCTAGAACTTATCCATTTTTATATCTATGGGATGATGAGAAAACAATAAAAAAGTGGAGATAAGTATTTAATCACTTTAATTTATTACTTTAATCACATTACTTATGTCATGTATATAAAACATAAATCATATTCTCTTAAAATTTTTAAAAGTTTTCAGAGGAAAGCTAAGAAATAATGTGAGAATTCAGTAAAGAATTTGAGAACTAACAATGGTGGTTAATACAAAAATGAATAATTTTTGAAGTTATGTTTAGAAGAATGGGATTCAGTATGAGTATAGTTCCCCATACATTCCTAAAAAAATGGGGTTACTGAAAGAAATAATAGGATTTTAATGGAAAAAGGGAGAACTATGTTACATAAATATAGTATTTCTCAATACTATTGGAGGAAATACATGGGTACTACTGTATATATTCAAAACCATTGTTTATAATTGAAAAACTCTGATATGACTCCATATTTATTTTTTTATGTAAAAAATCCATGTTTTATGCACTTAAGAATTTTTGGGAGTCCATTTATTATAAAGAAGAAAGGTGGAAACTTGGGAAATTTTGAGTAGAAAGGTAAAGATGGAATTTTACACTTCTATGATTGAGAAGGAAGAGGATACATATGTTTCAATAAAGAAATAGGAATAATTTTTTACTCTTATGATGTGAAAGTCATTGAAATATTGACAAAGGTAAATGGACTCATGTAGAAAATGAAGTTAAGAAGGATAAAGAAGAATTTCTAGAAATTTTCAATAAGGATATAAATAATTTTAATCCTTCTCAAGAAGAAGAATATAACTCAGGTAATTCCAATATTGAGGAAGATACTTGAGAATCTCATCCTAGGAAGAGAAATCAATTGGAAGATCACTATATTATTAGTGATCAAAATTAAAAGGTTCAAACAAGAAGAAAAAAAATGTTATTATACATACTTGTATTCAAAAGTTGATCAGAATGATATGAATAAAGATTTTGAGTATTCAGAATGGGTCCAAGCTATGAATGAAAAGCTAAATCATATAGAAAAGAATGATACATGAGAAATCATACCTAATCCAGAATACAAAAAATATTATTGTTTCAATGTGGGTTTTTTGGAATAATCTAAATGAAGAAGGTAAAGTGATAATAAATATATAAAAAATACTTTGTAAAGGATACTCTCAAATTGAAGGTTTGATTTTGATGAAACTTTTTCTCTGGTTCCATGGTTATAAAAAATCTGAATCATTCTTTCTATTTATACATAATGAAATTAGAAAATCTTTCAAATGGATGTAAAATCATCATTTCTGAATGGGGATCATTATGAGGAAGTTTACATTGAACAACCATCTGGATTTGTTGTTGGAAAATATGAAAGTTATATTTACAGATTGAAGAATGATTTTTATGGTCTAAAACAATCTCCAAGGGAATGGTTTTCCAAATTGGATACTTACTTAAGGACGATTAGATTTAAGAAAGGAAGTGTTGATAGAAAACTTTACATCAAACAAGGTCAGGAGTATTACTTCATCATAATTTTTTATGTTGATGAAATTTTCATTACTTGGAATGATGAAAGAATTTGTGAAATATATTTAGAATAGATTAATGAAATTTATGGAATTTCCATTCATGGAGAAATGAAACAATTTATTAGGTTAAAAATTTTATAAAATAAGAAACACATATTCCTCTCTCAAGAAATGTATGCTAAGGAAATTATTTAAGAAGTTTGATAAGGAGAATTCAAAACCATTTTCCTCACCAATATCAAGGGGAACCAAGTTGAGTAATGATAGAGATGGTAAGAAAGTTCATTAAAAATAATTTTGAAAGCTGGTTGACTATTTTCTATATTTGTGTACCTCAAGACCCAACAACGTTTATGTTGTTACCATATTTGAAATATTATAGAGTGATTCAACATAATCACATTTAATTTATGGAAAAATAATTCATAGATACATCAAAGTAATAACAAATTTCAAAATCAGGTATGATAGCTTAGAATGAATTATTTTTTTGGGTATTCAAATACAGACTGTGCATGAAATGTTGATGATTGAAGATCCACATAAGGAAGAGTATTATTTCTGAAAAAAATAGTTGTGTTATTTGGATTAAAAAGGAATAGAATTTAGTAACTCTACATACAGCTGAAGCTGAGTATATTTCTACTAATCAAGCTGCTTCCGAACTTATGTGGATGAAAAATCACTTATAAGACTTACTTGTTGAAGTGAAATTACCCTTTCCCTTGGGTTATGATAATAAATGTGCAATCAATATCAATTGGAATTTGGTTTAACATTCTAATTAAAAAAACATTGATATCAAATTTCATTTCATCAATGATCAGATGGAAAATAATGAATTAAAGCCGGAGTATATTCCTACATCAGAATAAGTGGCTTAAATTTTCATAAAAACTTTACCCAAATAATCCTTTTCTAAATTAAGGTTAAAAATGGATGGCCAACCTCTTTCTCATCATGTTTGAGGTATGTGTTTTTATACTCCCTCATCTTACATTTGGATTGTGTTGTCAAGGGGGGAAATTATTTCATAAATCTATCCTAATAAAATCATGTAAAAAGGTAAAATTGTGGGTAAGCTATGAATTCAACATTATATTTATGTGAAATTTTTTAACTATTTGTTGGAGTGTTTGTAGAATTTTTTATTCCAAGAAAGAAGAGAATATAAGGAAAAAAATATGAGGAAGAAATATGAAAAATGTTTTCATGATCACTACTTTTGGATAACATGGACTTGTTGTCAATAATTCTTGTTTCTTACATTTTGGTTGCTCATATAGGATTATAATTGTTGATAAGGAATCCATTTTTTAAGGATAAAATTTTTAATGAGTTATGAATATTGATTGAAAAAAAATCCAAAGGGGGGGATTGTTGGGACCAAGTTGGCTGAATAAAGAATGTAGAAGTTTAAAAAGTTTGTTTTTCTAAGGTATTTTCTTTTGTTTTCAATAAAGGTTAAGAAGAAAAATAAATCACCTCACTTTATATTTGGTGAAAATAAAACTGACCATCATATTAAATAATTAGACTAACCATAATTGAAATGGTCCATCATATTTAGAATATGTTAGCTAAAAGAAAATGCTTAATTAAATTCACATTGAACTCAGAATGAAAGGTCTGATCATAATGAGAGAGAATCAGAGTCTATATGACAACAATACAAATGTTCCTATGATTTCATAATCTTGGAGTCCACATAAATTATAAGTACTCTGAAAATACTATGATTCAATATTGAGGAAATTAATGGGGAGTGAAAGATATAATTCCAATAATATTTAGTTTGATCATGATCATGTAAATCATATTTCATAGGGGAATTAAGGAAATATATTGATTGTGAAATACATTCCATTTTATGTAAGGTATTGTATCTTCCAATCCTAAATGTATTCTAAGGCATGAGGAATTCATGTCTCTTGCTGAAGGTTTAAAGAATAAATTTGGTAAATTATAAGATGTAATTATCATATTAATGAGTCCATCAGATTCATATTTGTTTCATGGATGGGATGGTTTTTGAAAAAATGTGAGAAACCGTAGGTACTGGTTTTCAGTCAGACCAAAAATGAAGAAATATAAATCATTGAAGAATGAAGTTGATGGACATCATATTTGGAGGAGAAATAAGTTTCTGAAGCTAAAGTTGATGATACTCTTCCATTAGACTCAGCATGAAATTTCCATCATCGGAGGAAAAGTTGTTTGGAACCAATGAATTAAAAAAAGGAAAGGTAGACGGTGAACATTACAAAGAATAATTTTAGAGTTTCATTAGAAATGTAGTCAACTATTTCAAAAAGGTTTAATTACATTTTATTTCATTCAAATGGGTCAAGAGAATATATGAAGAAGAATATACTGGTTTATGTTTTTCCTTATCATAATGAGGCAAACCATAATCAGAACTAGAAAAAGTATTCATTCATACATTTTTTATAAAGCATCGTAATGAAGAAATCATACTGAAAAAATCATATTGAATAAATTTAATCATATTTATGATTGAGATGAAATTCTGTAGAATAAATGAAGTGATTAGAATATTTTTCAAGGATCTAGAAGTGTTAAAAAGTCAATATTCAAATGAAATCCAAGGAGACCAGAAAATTCATAAAATTTGGTTGAGGGGGAATGTTTTTAGGAATATTGACCAAACACATTTAGGGGAAAGTATAAAAGGAGGAAATACTTTGTACTTTTTGATGGATTTACTATTCATGAAAGGAAGAGAGAGAATATCTAGTTTATAGATTGTTTTTATTGAAGAATTTGAGACTAAAAGAAGTGAAAGAAGAATAGGAAGGATCAAAACATATTCAGTTGATCATTGTATCCAGCTGCTTATCATATTCATCTTATCACCATATTCGACTGGTCCTCATATCGGGATACATAATAAAAATGAGAATTATCATATTGGAAAGAATTATCATATTTTAATTTCTTGACTAAAGAAGAAAGTGTTCAGAATTTTCTCAATTTTATTCTTCATAGATATATTTATGTATTAGGAAATCAAATTGGGAGAATTAGACTGGGAGAATCAGACTGGAAAATCAGAATGAGTGTCATTAAAAACTATAGAAGTTCTTAACTTCTGCTGGGTAAAAAAGTGAAGATGTTTTTTAAAGAAAAATATTTGTGAATGTAGATCAAGCGACACTGAAATGTTTTTGTTACAAATTAATTTGTATTACATCATTTTTTCTAGAAAAAGAACACACACAATTGGATTGCTTTCAAAGTGATACATAGGTGAAATGAAATATCCTACTACTTGTATTTCACACAAAAGGATTATTTTCTAGTGTATTTTGTGGTATTATATTGTTTCCAAACCATACCAAGGACGTAGATATTCTTATTGAGTATTGAACATTTTAAATACTTGTGCTACTATGCATGTGTGTTTGTTTTGTCTTTCAGTAGGGAAAGAAATATTTAACAGGAGGTGAAGATTGTTTTACATGAAATGAAACATAAAATAAAAAGTTATCAATGATTCACCCTCCCCTATCACTAATATAATTATCATAACTAGAAAATTACATAAGGGTTTACACATAATTTTAATCACAGGGGGGGATTCAATAATCAAAATTCATCAATATACCCAAGATCAACAGTCTTTTAATCAAGCCAGGTCCAAATTTTTAAGAAGTATAGATCCCCAGGTTGAGATCCTAAACTTCACCCTGTACATAAGTTGGTATGAATAGTGCCTCAGTCCGACAACCCAACCATACATCAAATAAAACTTACCCTGGATCTTCAGTCCATGTAGTCTCATCAAGTGAAACCATTAATGGTGTAGAGCCTCAGCCTAAATCCCTAACTTTTTAATTTTATTGGTGGGGTTTAGATCCTCAGTACAATCCAACACATGGTCATAGAACCTCAAGTCAATACCCCACATACCACTAATCCATGTAAACATGCTTCCTTAAACATTTGACATAATAACCACTTACATGCCTTAACCCATCTCAACACATATACCATTTTCAAATCATAACTCATTAAACACATATACCATTATACCAAATACACCAATTATGCCATATTAAAAACTAGTAAAAAATTAACAAAAAATGATTTCACAATCAATAATAATACAAAAATGAAAATAACAATTTAAAATCATCTTGAATCCACCCCTTTAAAACACGAGTCTTCCTCTTTGAAAACTAAACAATTCCCCCAAGGATTTCATTTCAATTTCAAACTATTTCAAATAACCATTAAGTAATTTTAATAAAAATGGGTAACTATTACATAATTTCAAGTCATCATATTAAATATATAAATAAAACCACATTCTAAATCACCTTGAGGTCAAATCCTCCTTTTAAAACATTCCCTATTTTCCAAACATCATACTATTTATTTGAAAACTATAACCAGATAAAAATCCAAAATAAATTATTTAAATCATTCAAAAACCCTCATATAAATTTCATAAAAATCCAACATATTATCAATTAAATTTACTCTTTAACTAATCCTTTTTGCCTGATTACAATTTACAACCCATTCTCAATAATATTTCCCCTATCTCAATGTTCATCAATTTATCTCACCATGTTTCAAGGGTTAAGTGTACCCAATGGGAAGTATTAGGTTTAGTCTCACCTCATCAATGAACCCAAAATGGTCTACAAAGGGTGTCAAACATCAATATAAGACGAATATTATTTTCCTTAATGCAATACATCAAAACACAAAAATTCTGTGAATTAGGACAACTACATACACATATAACACATCAAGACTACGTGGAAAAGGTTTAACACCACCTACATCATGCCCAATAATGAAGGATTTATTAAAATACTCCCTTGATTTGAACTAAAACACCTATTGAAGTTACAGAATAGAATATACTGGAAAAGTGATGGTTTTAGGGTTTTAGACTGATAGGGAAACTGCACACTAATCCTATTCCATAAAATGAAAGGAAGAAAAGTTGAAGACTTACCTGAAGCATTGAATCACACTAAAAGGAACTAAAAATTTCCAATAATAGAAGGATAATAACCCATGGAGGATAAGGGGGGTTTTTGGTTCTTCACAATAGCTGGAGGGAGTCCAATGGGAGGAACAATCGAGGGAGAAAGAAATATGATTAGGAAATAAAATGGGAATATCCCACTTTTTAAGGGTCGTACAGTTTGGTCGATGGTTGGTCAAACCGTACACCCATCGTGTAGGTCCATTTTTCCAAGAGGGGAAAATACACATAGTTTATAGGAATTATTCTCATGTTTTTTAAAACCGTACAGTTACCGTACACCAATCACTATCCGATAGGAGGTATGGCTGCACTGTTTCCCTGACTAGGTGCACGATTTATACTAACCATGTTCCAACCATGAACTATACACTTGTTGGCCTCTTCTATCCCCCTTTCATGTCCTATATCCTCATAACATCCGAAAAACTTCATTTAAACCCAATATCAACTTCATTATCCACAAAAAAATGAAGTTTAACCGAACTTTAAATAGGGACATACCACCACATAAGGTTGAGATCATACACAAATCCCACTATATCAAAAGATATGTTCTCACCCAAAGAAATATATTTGCTATGATCAATAACTTTCTATCATAGGGATGTTAATATCCTAATTGGATATTGGATAATTAACTTTGATTGAAATGTTTCATCCTTTTATGTACATTTGAATTTAAATCTAGCTTAACAAATGATTCTCATCAAACAACTTTAGGCTATGATCTTAATGGATTCATGTCGTATGGATTATTTATATGATATCCATTAATTAATTTAGTTGGTATATGGTTAGTTAATATACGAAAATACATGTATTAGTGAAATTATGGAAGGTATGTAATATATATAAAACTGTTCACTAATCCACCTTGTACCACTATCAAGTATATGGTAATGTGAGTTACAATTAATCAAAATTTTAAATGATCAATGAAAAATATTGTTGAATAAATACTCTAATGAGTCACTTTAGAATAGGTTTTTTATTATATTTTTATTGAGAGAATCCTTAGGTCCAATATCTTTAAACAAGTATATTCATTTTCATCAAGATTCCCAAAAAGAGTCTTATGAAGTAAATAAACTCACCTATATGTTTTCTTTAGAATAGTTCGATGGATTTCTGATCCCATTCTAGAAGATTTTTTGGCATACATTTAATTTTAATGGTTCATTTGTACTTTAAGTAAGTTTTTTGTATATCATGTGATTTATCTCATTAGTGACTAAACATTATTCTAGGTATATTAGTAAAATACACTAGATAAGGAATTATCTTAAAACAACTAGGTAAGAGCCTTATGTTTTATATTCATCCATCACATACATGGATAACTACAATTCAATATTTTACTGAAAAATATCTAAGTATGAAGTAACATGTAAATACCATTAATCTGGTATCCCAAAATCGGTGGATACTTTATTACATTGTCATAAATAAAAGTAGTCAAATCCTGAAAGACAGATCAATTTAGTAGTTTCAGAAAACTAGATACATACATGATACCCATTTTACATTTGGGATCAAACATAAAACATAGTAATGGAAAATATTCAGCATCATTTAAATCATTCAAATGATTCTCTTTCATATCCCATGTAAAAGAATGATAATAAGGGTGATCTCAAATGCTCAGTAAGGGTTATATACAACAGAAGCTGTCATGAATCAGTAATGCATAATCAATATGGAATAATAAATAACTAAAAACACATTACATTTAATGAATAACTTGTATATCATGAGAAGATAAGGTATTATAAATATGTAAATGTAAATAATTTAAAAAAAATCCTTTTATTCAATTACGTTTTCACAATCTGAATCTATGGATAATATCATAGTGAAAATATCATGGATAATAATAACAAAATTCTTAATGATCGAAATTATTAATATTGGATTCCATGATCTTAGAACTCATTATGTCTATACGATCAAGACATTTCAAAAGAAAATTTAATCATTAATTTTAAAAAACCATTTAATTTGGCCAACTGATTTGTCTCACGAGACCTACCAATGCCTCAATGGACTATATAATTTCAGGCCCCACCCATCACTGCATTTTCAAAACACTACTCAAATATAAAAAGGATCAATATAATTCATGAATCAATATCCCTTATAAAAAATATCCATTTTTAGTAAAAAATAAATATTTATCAATAATTCCCTAAACAATCAAATACTTTCCAAATGAAACACCATTTGTAAAAATGGTAAACATGGTAAGTAATAATTATATCCATGATACAAGAATATGTATATTTAAGCGAATTGTAATATCCAATGATCAAAAGTAAGTGAATGATTCAACACTTTGTATCATTAAAACATATACCCAGTGGTTAATATGTAAAGAAAATGGTTTTTCTCATTGATGAATAAAATAACCCTGAAAATATCATTAAATTCATTTTTTATGAAAATATATTTTTCACTTTGAAATTTACTTTTAGAAATAAATTATGAAAATACAAAGGAAAAAAATTATTTGAAAATAAAATTATAAACTTATAAATGATGATAAAATGTTTTAAGGTTTCATGATTTTAGGAAAATCATCTCATTTCATATATGTTTAAAAAATTCCTTCTATATTTTTGTGGGAAAACCCACAAAGTACCTCATTTTGAAAACAAAAAGATTAATTTATAACCATTTTTAAAACATTAATATGATGTAAAAAATGAATATAAAAAATTGAATGATAATAATAAAAATAAATTTGAAGAATCTTTTAGAAAATATTTATATGGATGAGAAATAATCCTCAGTGAGGACTTAAACATAACCGATCCTGAATAATGAATAGATTGTAAAATAAACCCTTACCATTTTGGTAACACTATTATCATAAATACCAAAAAACAATAACAATAAAAGGAACTTTAAATATCAAGAATATAAGAAATTTCATTATTTATCATTTTAAAGTTAATTATATACATCACAAAAAAGAAATGAGTTCTGAATGTGGCAAAAGTATCATAGAAATAAAAGTTAAACTAAAAATCCCTTACCTTAGGTTTGATTTCCATTGTACATGTTTTAACATAATCAATAATAGATATATTATAAAAATATTTTAGAACCATACTAATATATATAAATACATATATTATTTACTTATATTATGTTATCACTCATTTATTATCAATTCATTGTTAAAATCACTATTCTGGGTGGTAACTGCTTCGTTTTTCATGTATGTTTTGATTTGGTAGCTCAAATCCTCATAATTTTATCAGAGTTACATAATTTCCAGAATATTATTTATGGTTTAAATACCATATATATTCAATATATATATATATATATATTCATCCATAAATACATATATAGAAAAATGAATTACACTTTTCATGGAGACAATAATATGTACGTACACATGAACGCTGATTCCATTTTTCAATGGATTTTAAAAATAACTATAAAGAACAATTATCCTTTAAAGAATAATTATTATTTCATATATATAATATATATTCATTATTTCCATATTTATAACCATCTTAGTAAATTGGTGATGAAAAAGAATCACACTGCTATGTGGAGACGATAAGTCGTACATACATATGAGAAATGTTTTCAGTTTTTGTAGGATGGAAAAAAGATGGAATATAGTTTTCCCATAATCATTAGAAAATAATAGTATATTTATTATATTGGAGATATTATTTTAGTATGGGTAAAACACATGAAGAGGAAGTATAATAAGAAATAAACATGAAAGAGTCGGTAAAGATGATTACCTCTTCCTCGGTGGACTCCCTTTAGATCTTTTCTTAAGGGACCTCAGATTGCTATTTTGGAAGGACCATAAACTCAAGAAATTTTATAAGGATTTTTATAATATAAATGGGTAAGTTTTGGTTGATTTAAAAGGCTCAAAGTGGTGTAAATAAGTGAAGAGGAGGTTCCCTTTTATAATTGAAGTGAGGGGCCCTTTTGGGATTTCTTAATAAAATAAATCATTATAAGATTATTCTAGAGAAAAATATTTTAAAATGGACTATATATGTAAAATGGATAAAATGTTTTAAAATATAATTTTCTTTTTTTCATTGTTTAATTTTTTTATGATTATTAAATAATCTAATAAAATATTATTTTTATAAAATATAATTATTGTCCATTTCGAAACTATTCGTTACTTTGACAATAATAACATCAAGAAAAAAAATATAAATTTAAAAAATATATTTTAATACATACCTAATTTTTTTCATATAATAAATTCATGGATCACATTAGTTACCATAAAATGTAATACTTATAATATTTTTAATAACATCTATTTTACCTTTCCATTAATTGAATAATTACTGCGTCATAGTTGTGTAAGAATTTAAGATAATTATTTATTCACTAAAAATTAATAATAAATTACCATGTTGATGATAAATATTTTATATTTAAAAATAATATTTATTTTAAAACATATTATATGAATAACCCCATATTAAAAATATTATAGTTATTAAAAAGAGGATTGTGACATGTTGGACTTTTCTTGAAATAAAACAATATAAATGTCATAGTCTCATCCAAATGAACATAAAATGAAATATAAAAAATTATTGGATGATTATTTATGAAATTGACTCATAAAATAAGATTAATTCAAGGGTTAGGTTCATCTTATAGTCCATATCATTTTATTTTTAGCATTAATTACCCAATTTACCCATTAACGCCGTAACAAGAATTACTAATGTTACTATTCATATTTTCCAAAACATAGAAGGAACCTTTTTAATAAATTTAAACATACTGAATAAAAATATGGAATTCATTTAAAAAAATTATAAACACATTATTGGATAGATTTAATTTAAAATTAAACAAAAAAACACAAAATAGTTTTATAAAAAAAATGTCTTTTTGAAGTATAAAAATGCTTTTATACCAAATCCAAACATGAAATTGATTCCAGTGAAATTAATTGGATTATTTATAATATAATATAACTAATTATAATTTTAGTCCATTTTAAAATAAAATTAAACTTTTCAAATGGATGAAATCAAAATACAGTTTTCAATAGAAATAACAATTTCTCACTATTCATGAGAAAATAAATTATTTTAAAACAAAACCCAAAACTTTTACCCTAAGATAATTTCAATATTATTTTTTAAAAAATTATATTTTTTTAATAAAATAAAATTTATATAATTTTCAAAAATTAATTATAATATTTTCCCAAGAAATAAAATAATATTTATTTGTGAGGAAAATTTATTTTTGAAGTATAAAATAATTTTACTAATTTTTTTTACCTATCACATAAAAATTAATGAAGGAATTTTTATTAAGTGGGTCATTAATATATATATATATATATATATTTATGTCATAATTAATTTCATACTATTCATTCCATTTAATTTAATAGCTATTTTATAATGGTCATATTTGAATAATAATTTTTGGGGTTTGTTTAGGCTTAGTCTCGGGTGTTGTATATGATATAATTCTTGAAATCCCAAAGTCCAAACATTTTTATTAATTTTAGTGGATAATAACCCTTTTAAATTTGGTTGAGGGGGAACCCTTACATGAATCGTAGGCCCAGTAGGCACATTGCCTAATAACATGACCCTAATTCCCATAGACCTGACACCACTAGAAATACCCTCTTTAAAATATATATACATCTAACCTAGCCCCCACCTTGCAAGGATGCATAGATAGAACTTCCCTATGAATAAATACACTTTTCTTAGTACTGATGGCAGATGTAATACCCTATCTTCATTCCCTTTCTGCTAACCATGCAAAAAGGGGTCATACTTTCTTTTAATCCCCTTAGGTCTACACTTGAGGGTTGAGGACCACATTTTTTTGGAAGTTGCTGGTCCCATCCCTATAGGTTCCCACACCAAACCCTGTCAGCATCATCAGGAACCCACTAATGTCATCTGACAACCACCATTTCCCTACCCTTATGACCCTTCAACGGAGTAGCTGATCCACTTCACTGTCTACTGTTGTGTGTCCTATGAATCTGATAGACTATATAAAATGACATCGGTACCACCCACACCAACCCCCATTCCCACATGTAATGTTTTCACCGAAAAAGCTGATTCTACTACCAAGACCATGTTTGAAGAATCTTCCAGCTACCATGAAGCATGACCCCCCAGTGTTGTCTACTGTTTACCATGGCCGTCAACACCATATGAAATTTTTATCTTCCATGACTCAAACCTGGGATTTGGCTGAAAGATTTCATGGTTAATATTACCACTAGCTTGTAAACCCAACTGTGTATACACTATAGTGTTCTTTTAAAATATTAAGGTTTTACATAATAAAATAATGTTTATTTCATAAATGAAATTTTACCTCCCTATTTCTAAATAAATATAGAAATACATTTTTAGTTAAACTCAATAAAATCTAGAATCAATCCATTCTTGAAATTATGAAGTTGTTAACTTCTCCCATTTATTGAAAGAAAAATGTTTTTTCAAATTTTGGGATAATTTACCTTGATTCTTGTAATTATTATTTGATTCCTATATTTAACATAGACATGTGAACATATTATTGTATTTAACACCCATGTATTGAAACATATACAATGATTAAAATAATTGAAGTAGATGCATTGGTTCTCTTCTTCTTCAATTAATTACAATTATGATTTAAACATCCTGTATTTCTACATTAAAATCAAATAGAATTTTCTTCCTTTTCTTGACATTGAAACTTCATCTTCTTAGAGGAGTGCTTCTCAGAAGATTTAGAATTAGAGTGAGTCTTATATACCTTTAACATGAACATCTTATTCACTATAAGGACCATATATTTTCATGTCTTATATCCTTATTGACTTGTAAAATTAGAATGAGGAGTTCCATGATTGAATTCTCATTATTTCCTATATAATAACTTGTAATAAATATGGATAAATTCTATGGTAGGTGAGAATAATATGATATTTGAGCAGAACTTATCTGGTGAAATATAGACTAAGATATTTAAGTTATCAATGGAGTCGATTATGTTTACTAAATGTGGCTCAGTTGGACCCATCAATCCATGATTGCATTTTAATAGTTCCTTAAAGATATCATATCTCTATTATCTATCCTTCCTGTGATGGTGATGGGACTACATGTTATATTGATCCATTTCCTTATGCTTCTATTGGAGCTCAATGAACATGGTAAATAACATCAAACATTGCACGTCTACCACATCATCCAAGTGCTTTTCATAGAGATCATATTCATCCTCACCATACTCTTTGTAAATAGTCTTAGAAAATCAGGATTCTATCATCTATAAATTTTTCTGTTGGTGTAGTAAATTGGGAAAGTTCATGTATCATTCTTGGAAATTCATGCATGTAATAAGGTTATCCATATCTAGTACAAATCATAGGGAAATAGTTTAAATCTTATTAGTTTCCATTTTCTACCATGAATAAAGTAGATATTTAGTACTTTCCTTTATTACCCAAGGCGATGAATAAATTAGTTCATTAGTCTCCCACTATTTTTTCAATTTTCTATATCCCAAAACATCAAGCTCAGATTATCCAATCTCATGGATAATCTAGTCAAAATAATCCATATTTCCATTCTTATTACTCCATTGAGGGTTAGTCAATCCACTTAAAGTTATTAAGGTAGGAAGGTTTTTTCCACTATTAACTTGCAACTCCTTACTCCATTGAGTGGATTCCCCAATACTAAAATCATGGAATCATATTTCCTAAAAACTTACCTCCATATTTATAAAAATCCTAGATAGGGATCGTCAACCTGATATAAATGTTGTTAATTCAACCCTAAACATTCTTTAGAACTCCATATTTTTTGAAATCACCCCAATGAGGGTGGATCAAGCACATTGAAACTATTGGTTCTATTTTAAATCAAGTAATAAAAGGCATTACTAAATTAATATTTTAATTGAGTTATTTTTTTATTATATGTAAATTTTTGCCTATTTTACCAAACCAAATGCTTGTTAATATTAAGCGTATTTTTATTAAGTAATTAATCATGTCCCAATAAAAAATCATGCATAATTTGGTTTATTTAATTCCATATTTCATGCTTGTTAATTTATTTATTTAATGTGATAAACATAAATTAAAAATATATAATTAACCATATAGCTGATATAAATAAATAAATACAATGGTATGATCATGATATTTATCTAATAGTTGTTTTATCAAGAATATGATAAACTAACTCTAAACTTAGGGGAAAAATCTGAAGTGCCCAGACCAGTGTGAATCACTGAGAGGGGGAGGGGGTGAATCAGTGATCCTTTAAAACTTTTTACTAATTGATTCTTTATCAATTAAACCTCTATGGCTGGTTAAAGCCTCGATCCACTCTTCTTATGTCTCTCAACCTTTCAGGATAATGCAGTAATGAAAAGGCACAGGATACAAGGATTTACAAGGTTCGGCACCAAAGGCCTACATCCTTGCCATGCTCTCCCAGCATGGATTCTCCATTATAACCTGTTAAAATTACAATGGTCGATACAGAGTCCCACTGTATCTCTCCTGAGTCCCACAGGAGGGTCTTTATACTGCGTCCCACAGTGTTACCAGAGTCCCACTGGCCTGCTCCAGAATCCCACTGAAGACTTCTTCTCCCTGAGTCCCACAGGGTCTTCTCTTGGCTCCTCGAGTCACACGAGTAGCTCTTCTCCACTTTAAGCTTCTTCAAGTATCCTCAGCAGTCTGGGATAAAGGCTGCTGGCCTTGCTCTTCTCTTCTGATCACTTGTGGTTGATCAGGGCTTCTCGAATACTGCAAACTCAGAAAAACAATATCTTTCACTTTAGTCTGGCTCAGTCTCACATCAATTCAACTTCATGCACTGAGTGCATGGCAACTCTGCTTCCTCATGCACTGACTGCATGGCCTTCTCAATTTCTTCAAGATCTTCTGTCTTGGAAAACTCAAATGCACACAGCCAGATTTAGCTTTGTTCACGTGTGCACGTGCATGCATGCATGCATGCACTCTTCTCTTTCTCCACTTGGTGCAATAAACCCTTAAAGGGTGTAGTCACTTTAAGCACACACCTTCACTGAACTTCACACACTTTATCCAATTTGTTTACACACTTAAAAGTGTGTTATACATTAGTGTGGGACTTCCTTATTCCTCCAAGTGTATACACTCTTAGTGCACACTTAGGTTCGGCCTCTTTGTTTTCTTTTTGCACACACCAATGTTTAGGGCCTCCTCCTCTTCTTGTTGCACACACACACTTTAGTGTTCTTTTAGTTTGTTCTTCAAGGTATGCACACACAAGGTCACAGCCCTCGGCCTCTTCAAATGCACACACTTAAAGTGTGTTCTTCTTTGTTCAAATGCACAACCAAGACTACGGATTATTCAATTCTTACACACACACAAAGTGTGGTCTTCCACTTCACTTGGCACACACCACTTGGTGTTGTTCTTTGTGCACACACATGGCCTCGGGTCTTCCTTCACTTTAGCACACACACACAATGGTGTGGTCTCCTTTGTTTGCACAAGGCTACGGCCTTTCTCTCCTTTTTGCACACACACTGCCCACGGTGCTCTTCTTTCACTTGGCACACAAGAAAAAGGGTCGGCCTTCTCAATGTTCACACACGAGGCATGAAAGCCTCGGGTCCTCTTCTGTTTTTGCACACACCCAAGTTGTGGTGGTCTTCTTGTTTCACACACACCCAAGGCTACGGCCTTTACTTGCACACACCCGAACTCAAACTCAAGGGAGGGCGCGCAAGGTGTGAGGCCACTTCCACTTCTTCTTCAAAGAGCACAAGGTATGAGCCACGACCTCTCTTCTTCTTCAAAGCGCAAGGCACACTTGGTGCACAAGGCAGCATGCAAGTGCTCAAGGCCTCTAGGGCGCGCAAGGTGCACGGCACAGGGGCGCGCAAGACCTCCTACCCGCGGGGCGCGCAAGTGCAACACCCGCGAGGTCTTCCTCTTGCCGCGCAAGGGTGCGGGCAGAGAGGGAACACGCCTCGGGCGCGCAAAGTGTTGCGGCCACGAGCTCTTCCTGCCGCGCAAAGGATTAGCGCGCAGGGGACTTCAGCCGCGCAAATCTTTGCGCGGCGGCTTCTTCTTCGCGAGGCAGAGAACTCACGGGACACAAATCTTCAACAGAGTTTTAGCAAGCATATTCATGCCTCGGGTCTTCTTTTTATAGGCGAGGAAGGCTTCAAATCCTCCGCGTGATTTAACTTCAAAATCCCGAAGTTTTCAGTTCTTTAAAATCTTCAAATCTTGATTTTTTTACTCTGTTTCAACGCGGGTTTCCTTTTCTTTTCCTTCGGTTTCCTCCACGTGCATGCGACTTAGAACGCATGCACGACCTTCGTTTAGGCTTATGCATGCAAAGCATGATCTCCACGTGGCCTCGGCAACTCCGTTTGCCTCGGCTGAAGTCCGAATTCTTTCTCGATGCATGCATGCAACATTTTAATGCATGCATGAGTTCAGTGTGGCCAGACGAGCACGAGGGAGCCTTCGGCTTCGAAAATGGTGACCGGGAACTCGAATTTTGTCTTCGGGGTGGCTCTGGTTCAGCGGCGGTCGTCGGGTGGCCTTGGCATGGCCTCGGCACGAGCTCAAGGTAGGAGACGCCTCGGAGCCGTCGGATCAGGTCTTTGGACGGCCTGGATTTGATCGCTAGTGGCGCGATTAGATGAGCGGCTCGGATCTGGAGCGCGATGAGACGGACGGCCAAGATCTCTTCCGCGGGAAAATCCCGCGTCCCACATCGAAACAGTGAGAGGAATTGCCGCGGTTTATTACCCAGCCGCTCCCTCAACTCGGCAATTGAACTTCCTCCCTCCCGGTGCCGCCCCGCACCGGGTTCTCTCTGCGGGCGCGCTCTGCGCCCACCTTGCTCCCTGCGGGCGCGCTTCTAGCGCCCACTTTGCATCCTCCGCTCGCGCGGGATTCACCACCGCATGTCCTCGGGGGCTTACACACGGCCCCCCTGCCTCTCGGGTTGGCCACATGGGATCCCCCCTTGGGCGTGGCGCCTTAGGCCCACATGTGCCTTGGGGGTTGAACCCTTAAGGCTGGCTTGAGATGGCTAATTTTTTGCAAGTAAATAGAACAAGGACTTTGTTAAAAACAAAGTAACCAAGTTCAAATGCCATTCCTTCTTCTAAGACAAATGCCACTTCAAATTATTCTTCTTCTTCTCCATTTATTCCATTTCTTCATTTCTTCTTCATAAGAATTCTTCCAATCTCCTCAACATATATTCATTACTTAGGAGGGAAATTCTTGGAGGTACTTCTTCTTCAACCGAACTCCTGAATCACTTAATTCTTCAATGTTCTTCAATGATCCAATTAGAGGTCAAGTTGGATCATCTTCATGTTCACATGCACTAAGTGATAGTGCATGGACTTCATTAATGCACATCATCCACTTAGTAGTTGTGGATGGAACTCCTTTCAACTCCTCATGCATTGGGAAGACAATGCATGGTCTTCAATCAATGTTGTGACATTGTATCATTAGGATACAAGTTCTTGGAACTTTAAGAACAGCTCAACAATCGTCAGATGTACATGGAGAATGTTGTTTCAACCATATTCTCCAATGTCACTTAGTGAATCTCCTAAGTGACATTCCTCTAAGTTCCATGGCCATTCTCCTTCACCACCATCACCATCACAACCTTTTTCATTCACAGCTTGACATTCCTTGACTTCCATTCATTCCAAGACAACTTCATGCCTCATTGACAACAAATGCAACACAGTGCACTTCAATCTCCCCCTTTGTATTTGTTGTCAATACACTACTTCAGCACATATGAATGGGTCAATATGTGTGCCAATATTTTCTCCCCCTTATTGGCAATCAAATGCAAAGGTGTGGTGTGGTTCTTTTCCAAAAATATGTTCCTCCCATTGAAAAGTATCTTCTTGAAAAACACTAGGAGAGGGATGATGTCACATGTTCTCTTTAGCAAAGAACCTTTAGTAAATCAGCTCTAAGTCTACTTGGGCTAACCCGGTGTAGAAAACAAGAGTGATATGACCAAGGAATTCAAAGCTGTCCACAATTCTCTACACATGTGAGATCATGCTTAGGGGTTTGAAATTTTTCAGATATAACAATAAATTTTCTAAATCCTACACAACTTCACAAAACTCATTAGAAAGTTCAGGTGCAAAGATAAAGCTCCCCCTTTCATCCATTTGTCTTCAATCCATACTCCCCCTTAATTGAAAAGATAAACTCAATTAAGAAACAAGGGATGAAAATATGATTGGAATACCTTCACTTTTCTCAAGATGGTATTAATCTCAGAATCCCATCTTCTTCAGATTTGCTCCCCCTCAAGGGGTGCACTCCATTCTTTCCAAATCATCCTCCAGATGAGAATGATCATCATCTTCAATTCCCTGCAATGTTAGCACATGTATATACCAAGAGTATAAGGGAATAAGATGGAACCTCCTTGGTTCATCAATGTGAACAACAAGGTTGAGAAGATTCTCTCAACCGAGATGTCCCATTTTCACCATTCTTCACACTTGCACATTTGATCTTCATTGATGATTGTGCTGGTGTGGTTCTCAAAACATCTTCATGTGAAACCTTCTTCTTCCCTTTTGCCTTAGCAATTGCCAGAACTTTATCTTCAGCTCTCTGGAGATCTTTGGCAAGTTGCAACTGATGTGGACATATGACAAGTATATCATTTGGAAGTGTGGCCTCAGTTTTGGAAATTCCACATGGTTCTTTTGATGCTGTCAAGCTACCTCTCTTAGGCAACTTGTTTTCAATCAATCCCTTCTGCTTCTTCTGGATTGATTGTCTGTTTGAGTTCAGTTGGCTTCTATTGAATTTCATGGCTTCTTTACAAAGATCCATGATATGCCCTTTCTTTCCACAGTAGAAGCATTTCTTCTTGGTGGTCCTTCTGGATGCATCACCCTTCTTGGATTTAGATTCCACGGACTTCTCTTCATTCTTCAAACTCTTCTTGGGAGCATCTTCCACTTTCTTCTGCTTGCTTCCCAAGGAATCTCTCTTAGCCAGGTTCAGTGATCTTCTCTTCTTTTGAGCTCTGGATACAGTTGGAGATTGACATGTATCTATTTGACCACTCTTGCAATCATCCCAGATGTTGTCAAGTAATCCAAATCTATTTGCAGTAAACAGATGTCTCTGGACCTGTGGATGCTGCTTCTTTTCTTCTGGCTTGCTCCCCCTAGGCATGGGCTTTCTCTGTGCTTTGGCATTCAGTGGATTGTACCAACAATCCTTTGCACAATGCCCATACTTGTTACAACACCAACACTGACCCACAAATCTTGACCTCTTCAGTCCTTCTGATTGTTGGGTACTTTTCTTGACTTGCTGTGTTGTTTTAGGAGAGCTCTCTTTCTTCATTGTCTTCATCCATACTTGTTTGGAATTATTCTTCCATCCTGCACTTTCAGTAGAAACACTTTTAGAAGCATGAGTACAAGATGGTATGGATGGTACCTTCTTTTTAGAAGTTGTTGCCTTTTTATTAGAGGATGTATTTCTTTTAGAATCATCCTGCTCAATGCATACTTGAGTAGCAACATTTTTCCTTTCAGCTGACTGGGAGGCTTCAGCTTTGGGTGATTGCAGATTTTTCAATATCACCTCTAGTTCTAAGCACTTTATGTTAAGGGAGTTCTTCTCATCCTCAACAGCTCTTAGCTTTCCTTCCCAACTTTCTTTCAGCTGATTCATCTGGTCATCATGCACTGTCTTCAATTCAAGCAATGAATTGTCAAGCTCCTTTACCCTTTTTTCTTTGTCTTCAAGTTGAGCATCTTTGACAACCATTGAAACTCTGTGCCTCTTTTCCAGTGCATGGAAAACATCTTTGATTACAGTCTTAAAGAATTCTTTCTCAGAAAGGCTTCTTTGCAATTCTTCAGTAGTGTCTTCATATCTTTCATTTCAAAGAGAAACTGTTTCATCTTTAGCCTTCACCAGCTTTCTGAGAGTGTTGGTTATGCCAAACCTTTTAGCCAATTGGACTTCCAGAGAATTGGCTTCATCTTCTAGCTGTAATTTTTCTTCTTGAAGATCAAGGAGGCCTATAGCTATACACATTGAAACTTCCTTGGGGACTCTCTTCTGAAGATATTTGATTGCATTTATAAGATCATTGTTTCTTCCATCTTCATCACAGCTAGAGCAGGCTTCATCAGAAGAATGATAAAAGGAATTGTCATCTGATGTGACTTTCACATTTCTTTCCATAGAAGGAGTTTCTCTGATTGCAGCAACCTTCTTCCTCATCTTCTTTGCCTGTTTCTTCATTCTGTTTTTCAGAGTCTTGGCAGATATATCCATTTGAGGCTGTTCTTTCATTTCCTCAAATCTGCACTCCATATAGACTCCCTTGGATCTTTTAGAGGTAACCTCCCTCTGATACCAATTGAAGTGCCCAGATCAGTGTGAATCACTGAGAGGGGGAGGGGGTGAATCAGTGATCCTTTAAAACTTTTTACTAATTGATTCTTTATCAATTAAACCTCTATGGCTGGTTAAAGCCTCGATCCACTCTTCTTATGTCTCTCAACCTTTCCGGATAATGCAGTAATGAAAAGGCACAGGACACAAGGATTTACAAGGTTCGGCACCAAAGGCCTACATCCTTGCCATGCTCTCCCAGCATGGATTCTCCATTATAACCTGTTAAAATTACAATGGTCGATACAGAGTCCCACTGTATCTCTCCTGAGTCCCACAAGAGGGTCTTTATACTGCGTCCCACAGTGTTACCAGAGTCCCACTGGCCTGCTCCAGAATCCCACTGAAGACTTCTTCTCCCTGAGTCCCACAGGGTCTTCTCTTGGCTCCTCGAGTCACACGAGTAGCTCTTCTCAACTTTAAGCTTCTTCAAGTATCCTCAGCAGTCTGGGATAAAGACTGCTGGCCTTGCTCTTCTCTTCTGATCACTTGTGGTTGATCAGGGCTTCTCGAATACTGCAAACTCAGACAAACAATATCTTTCACTTTAGTCTGGCTCAGTCTCACATCAATTCAACTTCATGCACTGAGTGCATGGCAACTCTGCTTCCTCATGCACTGACTGCATGGCCTTCTCAATTTCTTCAAGATCTTCTGTCTTGGACAACTCAAATGCACACAGCCAGATTTAGCTTTGTTCACGTGTGCACGTGCATGCATGCATGCATGCACTCTTCTCTTTCTCCACTTGGTGCAATAAACCCTTAAAGGGTGTAGTCACTTTAAGCACACACCTTCACTGAACTTCACACACTTTATCCAATTTGTTTACACACTTAAAAGTGTGTTATACATTAGTGTGGGACTTCCTTATTCCTCCAAGTGTATACACTCTTAGTGCACACTTAGGTTCGGCCTCTTTGTTTTCTTTTTGCACACACCAATGTTTAGGGCCTCCTCCTCTTCTTGTTGCACACACACACTTTAGTGTTCTTTTAGTTTGTTCTTCAAGGTATGCACACACAAGGTCACAGCCCTCGGCCTCTTCAAATGCACACACTTAAAGTGTGTTCTTCTTTGTTCAAATGCACAACCAAGACTATGGATTATTCAATTCTTACACACACACAAAGTGTGGTCTTCCACTTCACTTGGCACACACCACTTGGTGTTGTTCTTTGTGCACACACATGGCCTCGGGTCTTCCTTCACTTTAGCACACACACACAATGGTGTGGTCTCCTTTGTTTGCACAAGGCTACGGCCTTTCTCTCCTTTTTGCACACACACTGCCCACGGTGCTCTTCCTTCACTTGGCACACAAGAAAAAGGGTCGGCCTTCTCAATGTTCACACACGAGGCATGAAAGCCTCGGGTCCTCTTCTGTTTTTGCACACACCCAAGTTGTGGTGGTCTTCTTGTTTCACACACACCCAAGGCTACGGCCTTTACTTGCACACACCCGAACTCAAACTCAAGGGAGGGCGCGCAAGGTGTGCGGACACTTCCACTTCTTCTTCATAGAGCACAAGGTATGAGCCGCGGCCTCTCTTCTTCTTCAAAGCGCAAGGCACACTTGGTGCACAAGGCAGCATGCAAGTGCTCAAGGCCTCTAGGGCGCGCAAGGTGCACGGCACAGGGGCGCGCAAGACCTCCTACCCGCGGGGCGCGCAAGTGCAACACCCGCGAGGTCTTCCTCTTGCCGCGCAAGGGTGCGGGCAGAGAGGGAACAAGCCTCGGGCGCGCAAAGTGTTGCGGCCACAAGCTCTTCCTGCCGCGCAAAGGATTAGCGCGCAGGGGACTTCAGCCGTGCAAATCTTTGCGCGGCGGCTTCTTCTTCGCGAGGCAGAGCACTCACGGGACACAAATCTTCAACAGAGTTTCAGCAAGCATATTCATGCCTAGGGTCTTCTTTTTATAGGCGAGGAAGGCTTCAAATCCTCCGCGTGATTTAACTTCAAAATCCCGAAGTTTTCAGTTCTTTAAAATCTTCAAAACTTGATTTTTTTACTCTGTTTCAACGCGGGTTTCCTTTTCTTTTCCTTCGGTTTCCTCCACATGCATGCGACTTAGAACGCATGCACGGCCTTCGTTTAGGCTTATGCATGCAAAGCATGCTCTCCACGTGGCCTCGGCAACTCCGTTTGCCTCGGCTGAAGTCCGAATTCTTTCTCGATGCATGCATGCAACATTTTAATGCATGCATGAGTTCAGTGTGGCCAGACGAGCACGAGGGAGCCTTCGGCTTCGAAAATGGTGGCCGGGAACTCGAATTTTGTCTTCGGGGAGGCTCTGGTTCAGCGGCGGTCGTCGGGTGGCCTTGGCATGGCCTCGGCACGAGCTCAAGGTAGGAGACGCCTCAGAGCCGTCGGATCAGGTCTTTGGACGGCCTGGATTTGATCGCTAGTGGCGCGATTAGATGAGCGGCTCGGATCTGGTGCGCGATGAGACGGACGGCCAGGATCTCTTCCGCGGGAAAATCCCGCGTCCCACATCGAAACAGTGAGAGGAATTTCCGCGGTTTATTACCCAGCCGCTCCCTCAACTCGGCAATTGAACTTCCTCAATCCCGGTGCCGCCCCGCACCGGGTTCTATCTGCGGGCGCGCTCTGCGCCCACCTTGCTCCCTGCGGGCGCGCTTCTAGCGCCCACTTTGCATCCTCCGGGCGCGCGGGATTCACCACCGCGTGTCCTCGGGGGCTTACACACGGCCCCCCCTGCCTCTCGGGCTGGCCACATGGGATCCCCCCTTGGGCGTGGCGCCTTAGGCCCACATGTGCCTTGGGGGTTGAACCCTTAAGGATGGCTTGAGATGACTAATTTTTTGCAAGTAAATAGAACAAGGACTTTGTTAAAAACAAATTAACCAAGTTCAAATTCCATTCCTTCTTCTAAGCCAAATGCCACTTCAAATTATTATTCTTCTTCTCCATTTCTTCCATTTCTTCATTTCTTCTTCATAAGAATTCTTCCAATCTCCTCAACATATATTCATTACTTAGGAGGGAAATTCTTGGAGGTACTTCTTCTTCAACCGAACTCCTGAATCACTTAATTCTTCAATGTTCTTCAATGATCCAATTAGAGGTCAAGTTGGATCATCTTCATGTTCACATGCACTAAGTGATAGTGCATGGACTTCATTAATGCACATCATCCACTTAGTAGTTGTGGATGGAACTCCTTTCAACTCCTCATGCATTGTGAAGACAATGCATGGTCTTCAATCAATGTTGTGACATTGTATCATCAGGATACAAGTTCTTGGAACTTTAAGAACAGCTCAACAATCGTCAGATGTACATGGAGAATGTTGTTTCAACCATATTCTCCAATGTCACTTAGTGAATCTCCTAAGTGACATTCCTCTAAGTTCCATGGCCATTCTCCTTCACCACCATCACCATCACAACCTTTGTCATTCACAACTTGACATTCCTTGACTTCCATTCATTCCAAGACAACTTCATGCCTCATTGACAACAAATGCAACACAGTGCACTTCAAAATCCTTAAACTAGTCTTGGTTTGAGTTGTATCCTTCCACCTATACACCTATATATCTCATGGAATTGTTTTACTTAAGCTTGACCTTGAACTTCCTCCAATCTTCTAGGAGATCCATTTATTACATACGATATTACTCATACCCAGGCGAGGGGAACCCAAGGGCAGGTAAGGGGATTTACATAAAAGAAAATTCAAGCACACATGACCTTAAATAATAGAGAGGGGGATGGAATACATTCTATATTTTTAATTTAAGAATAAATAATTCTATACCCATGAAACTAATGTAAATTAAAATAAACCATTCAAATATAGGTCAATCTATAATCAACATCATCACTCATTCATCAAAAATACATTTTCATGCAAGTTAGTATTCATTTCAATATGATTTTTATGTAGATAAATAATGATCAAAAAATTATATTAATCAAATTAATTATCTTAAAAGTCTATTTTAACTACAATGTAATCCCATAAACTATTAATAAGTACATGATGTGTTCTTTTAGGTAACAAATAATGTTGTTTTTAATTTAACATGAAATTAATTGGGTATTTAATTTTCATTAAACCATTTCCACACAATATGTAGAGTGGTTTACTTCCACAATTAATTTTATTTCATCATGAATTAATTAATTACTTAGAATGCATTAAACACACCATGTTTGTATTAATAATACACCACATGTTGTGTTATAAAAACACGACACATATTTAACCATGTAGATTCTGTGATTTACACTCTGAAAGCACATAGAATACCTGATGTTTACACCAATGACATAACATGTAATCTGAAAAGTCACATGCCAGTTTTTTTTTGATAAAAGCATGATGTGTAATAAATACACTACATGTTGACTCTGTTTGGTGAGTCTTGTACCTGAAAACATGTCTAGATTTTTTTGAACATGATTACATGATGTGTAACCGATGTCAACTGACTAAAACTATGAAACCTCCGGATAGATTCCATTAGCTCACTCTTCATCAATCATTAAAATTTTCTTTGTTACATGAAGCAGAACAGTCGTAATAAGTTATTATCACATTAAATACAGAATAAACTAGAGAAAAATATAAATAAAAATGCTTTGAATTGTCAACAAAAAATAATAATTACAAATTAAACATTTTGCGACTCTAATAAAACTTGAAGCTTTCCGGGAACAATGGAAGTGTTTCAGGTGTCACCCAATAAAATATGTCCATTACATTATTTGAATACATCCTAAGAACTAGATAAAAATTAATTCTTGAAATCCATGAAGTTATTATCTCATATGAAATTTATAATTAATTTATATAGGTAAATAATTACTTTGTCTTTTAATTATTTCATAATTATTGAATGTTCTTGACCCTTCTTATTGAATCGTCATTGAGACTAAGTAATCAATGCAAAATTACCTCTAGTGGTGATCCATATTTGTACCAAGAGACTCTTAACATCATTATAGGGTTATTTGGATTCCAGTACGGATGCACCTATACCATTCATTGATTATTCTGCCTTAGAATCCCAATGAGGCATGGGGTATTCTCTTGTCTATCTCACAACCAATGAGGGTGAAGAAATATCACCAAATCTTATAGAACATAAAGTGTTGTTCGGAATATCCCTGGGATGAGTAAATTCTATAGAGAGCCAAATTTTGTGCACAAAAATTGTCTCTTTTAAATGGAAATTCACATTTTAGTTAATTCTATTGTTGGGTATTTATAGATCTTGGGTTAGAATATTATTTACACAAATCCTATTTAATATTATCTTAATATCTAGAATACTCTATATCTAAATAATAATATTATTATTATTTACTTGACATGCAAAAAACCTACATAATAAATAAATAAAATTAATCTTGAATAAATTATTATTTATTAAAATAATATTGCATTCTCATCGAGCCATTAATCGATTCAATTGTACTCCTCATTATTTACCAGAAATTTCATAACTACTATTTATTTAAATAAATAAATGTCACTCCATTATAAACTATAAATAAATGCATGAAATAAACTAAAAAAACTAATTAAATATTATTCCTCAAACATGAAAATGATATCCTAATGTATGTGTTAAACCCATATATAATTTAACCAATATTTTGGATACTCATAGTGTGTGACACTCTAGGACCCTTTCTTAGTGGAATTAAGCTAAGTCACATAAAGTCCAATGTTAGACTCTAACATCAAGATAATGAACCCATATAAAAAGGAGATAACATCTTAACAAAAATAATACTCATATGAATGATTTTTTGTGCAATATAATCCCATTTTCATGATATCTCTAATCAAGAAATTTTAATAGCTTATGTCATCAACCTATATACTCAAATATATTTCATTGAATTTTAAAATAAAAACCTACAAATATGTACTTCCTTGTCAATGTAATTATCCATATGTTCAAAATAAAATGAATGTTATTATATATTCACTTTAAAATGAAGAAGAAACCCCCACTCATAATATCTATTAATCAAATTCCACTCATGATGCACCCAACATATCCAACTTCTTCATGAACTATCATCATCATGATTTATAAAATATTTCTAACTACATGATTCATGAAATAAATTAATTATAATCATATATTTATAGGACAATTATACACATCTACACATAGGAATATCTAGTGACATGTGAATCATGTGGAATTCTTATTAGCAAGTCTGTTCTCATAACATCCCTTCCCAGAGATTACCAAGGGAGAACACTATGAGAAGGTGTATCAATGTCTTATGAAGCTCATACCCCATATATAATTTATATTATATGTACCTTCATATGATATCATCTCACCATATAATAAAGGATCATGTTATATTATCACAACATCTGAAGTATCTCCTTATAGCAGGGAACCTCTATTCACTTTCAACGGGACAAGAATCTTTGGATATTATCACATAAAATATCACATAAAATAATGATTAGGATATGAAAAAAAAATTAATAATAAATTACTAAAAATAACTGTAATATAAAGTACAAATAAAATTGGTTCTAGGTCCCAAACTCCAACATAATATCAATGAAAGACATTAATTTATGAAAACATCATCGTTCACTTAGGTTATGAATGACCATTATGATGAGTAATGTTTTTAGAAATATTTTAATAAAAGGAAAAAACACAATAAAAATTTATGTTTTTATAATAATATTAATATACTATAAATTTAAGGATGATTTTTGACATAACTTACATTATTTAAAAGAGTAAGAGGTGAATTGAAACAAAAATTTAATCTTTTAAAAAACCATACTTTGACCTAGAAACAAAATAGGAAAAAGTCCTCAGTGAAAGGAAATGGTGGATAAATCATAAATAATGGATACCATGAGAATATAATCATTGAATTAATATAAGTGATGGTTTTAAACAAATTTAAGGATGAAAAATTTAAAATAAGAATGGAAAATTGAATTCAGAACTCTTACCGTTATCTTTGAATAAAATAATTTGTATTACACATAATTCCTTCAAAGGAGGAGACTTTGGAAAGTCCAATGCCTAATAAAATTTTAATGTGGTGTTTAAATAAATATTTGGGTAGAATATAGAGAGAAATTTTAACTTGATATGTGTGTTTAAATGGATAAAATGAGTCCGTTTTCAAAGGAAACATTTAATGGAGAATTCAAAAATATTAAGTATTTAAGGTTAAAGAATGTAGTTTTAAAAGTTAAAGTGGTTAATAAATGGGAAATAAATTATATTATTGGTCATTACCCTTAACACTTGAATCAAGATAAATTTTTATGATTTTTTAATCAATTTATATTTTTTTAACATTAAATACCATCTAAAATAATTTTCAAGGTTATTCACATAATTTTACAATAAAAATATCTAGATAAATATGGAATTAAAATTTGAACATTTACATTATTTTTTAACTATCAAATTTATCTCAAAAAATCATGCAATATCGTAATTCATCCAAGAATTATCACAATAATTTTTTAAAAACATTTATTTTTTCCTTTTTTTCAAAAGCGCTATATCGACCTTGCATAAGGGTTTTGGATAAATATTATTTGTTTAATCTAAAAATATATTACTACCACAAATATAATTTATTTTTCCTCGTTATTATCATTTAGAACTATTCATATTGATTTTTTATTGTCATCTTTATCATGCCAAGATATTTAGGATATTATTTTGACTTTTCTTAGCTTGTGCAAGTATTGGGTAAGAACTTGGGAAATTATCTTGTTATATAATTATAAAAATATTAAATATACATTAATATCATTTTTTAGTCAACATTTTTATCCATTATGGTCAAGAAAATACTTATTCCTTCTTAGAGAGTATCTTAAATACATCAATTTTACTTTTCCAATGCTACACAAGAACTATGTCTCCATTATTCCCTCATAGTGAATTTTAACGGTATATACCCCTTTGCGACTCATTGAGGTATCAAGTTCGAGCCTCACTAAGTAATTAAATAAATTTTTTAATTGAATTATTTTCTTTCTAATATTACCCTTTCCCCCACATTAATGTCAATTGCATCACCGCTGATAAATGTTTCTATATTTGTCTTGACATTATTATTAATTTATATTAACTGAATAATATTTATATAATATTTTGAATATATTATCATTTAAGTGATATTCCATAAATTTCATAAATTTTTATGTCATATTTATATCATGATTATTTCATAAAAGATACAGTGTTCATAAAAATAGTAATTTTTACTATTCACTAAAAAATCAACTTGATTAGAAAAGAACTAATAATTCACCCTAAGATAATTTCATCATGAAGAAAACAAAAATTATATCTAGATTATCAAATTAAAATTCTATAATATATAAAAATATATTTTAAATAAAACCATATAGTTCATAGTAAAATAATTTGTTTTGAATAAGATCCAATTTTTCTTAAATAAAAACCATATTATTGTTTCATACATTAATAATAATAAATATTAATTTAAATCCATATATTTACCATAAATATCCATTTATGAAACAAAGAGTAATTAAATAATTATTTAGATAGATAAAAATAATAATCATGTTAAGGAAATATATTTAACCTGTAAAGAAAACATCTATTATGAGAGGAAGAAAATATAATAAGTTTAAATATATAATGAGAAAATAATTGATCATATATCATCATTTTTTAATTGGTATTTTCAATTATTTTTATAGAAATAGGTATTGTTTTTAATAAATTTAAAAATGGGTAGCGAATCCGTTGAATCCCCAAATGCCTTTGTGTTTAGTGAAAAGTGCTTAGTGACTTAACTCCTTTATGAACAAAATTAAACGCAGGAGTCAATGGCCCTGATGCATTATGTTTTAAAACAATTACATCATTTTTCTTTAGTTTTTAACATATATTTTTATATATTTAAATATTTTATTTTTAGTTAGTTTTGTTTTGTTTTTATATATACACATAATTTTTTAGATGGAAATTGGGGGTGCCTCTGAGTGGTAAGTCATTGTGATCTAGTAAAACAAATGAGGAAAAATATTGGAAGGAATGAATTACTGCACTATTGTACTAGTACTATAGAAATTCAGCAATGTGAGTACTATAATAAGTACTATAGTGGGGCATTATAGCAATTCTAATATTCACCAAATTTGGGATTTTAGGTCTTTAGGCCACTGGGCCTCCAGGAGCTCATGGACCTTCAAGCCACAGGCCCTCCAAGGTTATCTATTTATGGTGGCAGAGCTAGGAGTAGCCTTGACCTGGAGGAATGAGGCAGAGTGATGATAAGTCACCAATGAAGTGACTATATTGGACCAAGAGGGACAAGGCAAAATCCATTGGGTTTATGCCACATGCAACTTTGGGCGGTTCAAGGATAAGTCCAACATCATCGTCAGTGGTGGGCTAGAAATAGGCAACAAAACTGAGTGTTAAGGGGTGTTTTTGGATCCTAAAATATAAAAATGGAAATAGGCCATTTGGCCTTCAGGGCATGTACTATGGTCCTTTAGACCGGGTAAGCGTTACCTCTCAACCAAGTCAAAAAGAGGACTATCTAAATAAAAAATATTCAAGGTCTTCAGGATAGGGGAAATTTTTTTTAAAAGAATTTAATTAATATTATATTCAACATTTCTTCTATTAATTTCATCTGGAAATATAATTAAATCTCTCACCCAAAGATCCCTTTTATAGGGGATGGATCCTTTGAAATCCTTATATATTTCCAATGTGGGATTCAATTTCCCTATCATATGATGGAATAATAAAATATTATTAGAAATAACACATTATTAATAATTAATAATTGATTAATAAGTCCTCAATGAATAATTAATTAACAATTAATTAGTTTTCGTTATTAGATAATAATTATAAAGAATAATTGGTAATTAATTAATTATAATTAATGGAAATAAGTGAGTGGTTAATAATAATATTAATTAATCTATAATTAATTAATTAATATTAATAATTAGTAATTAATTAAATCTTATTAATTAAATAATAATATTTAATTATTAATAAACTTAATAAAAATAATTATTAATTATTAATAATAATTATTAATTAATTGTAATTAATTAATAATTATAAATATATATTAGTAATTTTTTAATAATAATAATTAATAATTAATAATTATATAATTTTTAGTTAATAAATAAATAATTTTTAATTTTTTAATAATAATTAATAATTATTAAGGTTTAAAAAGATGTATTCTGCAGTTCTCAATACAAAACATTTGTAATCTGAATGGGAATATGCTGGTGAGAGTGATGGTTTTCATTATGGTTATGGGGAGTGATGCCCTTTGTTTTTCAATTTGAATTAGGACTTGTTGTGTGACCCCATCTTCCATCTTTGTTGCTTGTTACCATTTCTTCTATCTTTAATAAATGGTCAGATGCTTCTGCTTATGACTAAACCTTTTTTGTAATTAATTATTAATTAGTAATAAATTGATTATAATTATTGGTAATAAGTGATTAGTTAATAATAATTATTAATTAATTGATAATAATTAAGGATTAGTTTTTAATAAATCACCCCATGATAGTTGTCAATTATTAGTAATAATTATTGATAATTAAAAAATGAACAATATTTTTTAAATATTTATTATCAATTTTATAATAATTATTGTTAATATTTATTAACTAATTAGTAATTAATTAACACATATTAATAACCTGTAATATTTTTTTTAAATTATAAGTAATATTAATTGATAATTAACTATTAATAAATAATTAATTACTAATTAAGATTAATTATTAAGTAATTAATAATTAATATTCGTTAATTAATAATTAATTTCTACATATTATTAGCTATTATTAATTTATTATTATTTTTATCTAATATTTCTAAATATTAATTATTAATTAATGATTATTAATTGCTAGTTATTATTATTAATTATTATTAATTGACTATTACTTTTTTCTTGTATTTTAAATCATTTACAAATTATTAACAATTATTAATCAGAAATAGCTTGAACTTGAATCAAAATACCTAGTCCCATGAAATAAAAATAAAAATATATAATGGCTACAATGGATAATGATGAAAGTATGAGTTCAAGTCACTAAATATATTAGAGAAGTAGAGAAGCATAAATTTATCAGAAAGGAAAAAAGACTATAAAGAAATATTTTCCCAAATGACCTTCTTTGAATGAGAGTGAGTACCTTCATTACCCTTTATATAAATGTGTGAGGTTTTGATGTGAGTTCCTTCCAATGATTTTAGACAATTAGTCCCATTTTTAAGAATGTGTTGTGGAATAATAAGAATATGAGCTTCAAATATATACACCATAACCACAAAGTCACTTCCAATCCATAGGTGATGCCAATTAAGCTTCATGGCCTAACGATTGTTTTCATAATATGATTAATATAATCTTTGTAAGAAATATAAATTCCAAGGTATTGGGTTAATGTGACTTGTATGAAGCCTCATTAATTTTTAAATATTCGCACACATCCATACAGTCTTTGGGATCCCATAATGAAACCATGAATGTTAAGATTACACCAATTAAGTCAAGGCAGAATCCATAAAAAATAAAAATGTCTGTGTGGCTTCCTTAGAATCCCAAGGACACCTAGAGTTTTCAAAATAAAAAAATCAAATATTTCACTATTCTTGGATCAATATTAGACCTTTGAAACAATATTAACCTCCTTAATTATGCTAAGAATAATATCTCTAATAAGTATCAATTCCCCCCTCAAACTTGATAAAATTATGTGATGACCATATGTATTGAATATTGGATAAAATAAAAACTAATAGTAAAGTATAACCCTGCTTACTAATTTTAAGCTGATAGATTTGAGCCATAAAATCATTTCAATTATTTACAAGTGGGTGTGTTAGTTGAAACGAGTCAAATAGATGTTGCTAAATACAAATAACAAATAGAAACTTGAATAAGATTTGACCAATACTCCAAGAACCCAAAAGGTAGAAAAATGTGAATACCAACAATTAAAATTAATAATTATTAATAATTATTAAATAAAAAATAATTTTAAATATTTATTAGTAAATTTTTAATAATTATTATTAATATTTATTAACTACTAAGTAATTAATTAAAAAATATTAAGAATAAGTAATAATTATTTTTAACAACAATGTAATATTATTAATTACAGTAATTAAATATTAATAATTATTATCAATTTATTAATTATTATTATTAGATAATAACTTATTACTACTAATTATTTGACATGGGTTGGGGTCAAGGTCCTTTATTATTAATTAAAAAATAAGATTGGATATGTGGTCAAACATGATAATGTTACCCTCATATTGAAAAATGAAAAACAACACAAATAAAAATCTAACAAGTGATACCAAGATTATCCAAAAAAACTCATCCTATGATGAAAGGATCAGATTATGATAGACTCCTCTACTACCCCAATAATAAAGGTTACCTATACCACATGGATGAATGAATCTCCTCCACGTCCTAGGTTTTTTTTGAGTTTCATTATCTTTATCTGATGAAAATCCATGTTGTATTGATCCTTAGAGTTTCTAGAAGACTAGACAACATTCCTGATAGGAAGTGACACCTCATCCACAACATTATTGTATTCTATACCTTTCATTTCATTGTTATCATTAGTAGGAACTACTAAATTTAGTGAAACCAGTTGAATAACCTCTTATTTAACTATCAAGGGATCTTTTTGAGATACTATGTACATATAATCCTCATGGGGAATATAATTTGGCATTGACATAATATAAAATATTCCCAGAAAGGGGGAAGAGTCTCTTTGTTCCTCCTCATATCTATCCTAAAGGATATAAGAACAAAAAATGCACCTATTGGGCATAACAAACTCAATTTTTTCATAATTTATTAATAATCAAAGATATACATGACAAAGAATTTCATGACCAATAGAATAAAATCTATGATTAAGTGAATTAAGAATTCTAGAATCAATGAGTTAGGATCTTCACATATAATTTAAAATTAATTTATAGATAGTTTTAGAATTACCATTTCTTATAAGTCTTTCAATGTCGATGAATCGATATACCACTCTTGTCATACCATTATTGAATCAAATGATTCAAGATTAGAATCCCTCTATAAGTGATCTACACATGTTCTAAAATCCCTAAATGACAGCGTATAATTTTCGTGTTCAAGTATGGTTGATTCTAATAGCTTTCATCATTTCTGAATGACTGAAAAAGGAATATTTTTGTGGTTGAATTTTTTTTGAATTCTATTTAATACTAGAAAAAATAGGTGGATGAGTTCTATAGTTCTTTAGCATATTCTTGAGACAATTATGTATAGGGATTGATATAAATATCTCTAGGTTTTTGTGCACAAAAAGTGACTAACCCTAGAATGTGTTATAACTAGTTATTTATAACGATAGGATAGGGTTGGTAATTGAAAATATGACCTTATCCAATTACCAATTTCTTATTAAACCCCATGTATAATAAAAATATAAACAATATTATTACTTTATTAACATATGAAACACTTACAGATAAAATAATATCATTTATTAAATAAATAAATGAATTAATATTTATTTAAATTATATTTAATATATCATTGCTATCAAACCATTAAACTTGGACTGAATCCATCCTAGTTATTTACCAAGCCTTGAATAATGAATATTTATTTAATAAATAAATATTACCACATTATTCACCAAGAAATATTATATTCATTAAATCGTATTAAAAAATAATAATAAGAATTATCTAACCCACATATTTATTCTTCCAAACAACTCCTAATTAAATCTTGGCGATCAACGAACCTTGAATAACTATTAAATAAAAAAGTGTGAATAATATTTCTTATAACTTATTAAATTCAAATATAATTTAACTGATATTTTAGACACACATAGTTTGTGATCCACTGGGCCCCTATCTCTGTGGCATTAGTTAGAACAATATAAATTCCAATGTTTGTGTCTATCGATATTCCAAGTCACCCACAAGGAAAGAAATTAATTTATCAAAGACATAAAAACTCATATTATTTCTCATCATTTAATACAATAAATTTATCATGATATCTATAATCAATCAGGTTGTATGATAGTGTAATCAACCTATGTGCTCGATAACCCTTTCTTTGAATTTTCAGAATTGAACCTACCCATAGAACACCATTGACATGGATTTGTTTAGTCTATGCCATTTATATCAAAGGGACTAATATTTAAAATTCTATTAAAGAACAGAAGGGATAAATCCTTTCTCAAATTAATTATTAATTAAATATCACTCATGACACACCCAATATATCATAATTTTTGATGAACATATGTCAGCATGGTTTTTATCAATACATCAAAGTACATGACTATTGTTTTCCATTAATAATAATGTTAATGTTTAAGCGTCAATACACATGTATACAAATAGAAAAATTGAATAACACATCTATATTTGGATTTCCTACTGGTGGGTTGGGTTCTCAAAGTCTCATGCACTTGAAATTACTAATGGAATACACCATGAGAAAGTGCCTCAAAGTCCTATAAGTCTCTACCCTTCGTAGCTTATATCATCTGTATCCATTAAAATGATATCATCTATCTATAGAACATATATTTATGAATACTATTAGGATACTTCTAGGTTCTCATCATGGAGGAGAACTACTATGACCTTTTTGTGCGATAGTTACTCTTATGATATTATCACATACAATGTCTTGCTGAAAAAAATAATGACGTGGTAAGTATTTTATTATTATTAAAAAAACAAATACTTGTAATCATAAAAAACATAAAATATGGTTCTAGGTAACCAACTCCAAAATCATCTATATGAAGCCTCCATGGGTTTTCAAAAGGTAGAGGAGTTAGCCTCTATAATCTACTTGCATTATTTATCATTGGATATAAGAAATTGAAACTCATGTAGCTTTTTTGTGTCAACTTCCTATTGTGATGCCTATTCCTCATCAATTATTATATCTTTATAAATATTTTCATTTATTGTTACAAGAATTAAATTAAAAAGTGTGTCACCAACCTCAATGTCTATCCATGACCCCTATGTTTTAGTCTTCGTGTACAAATTGAGTTTCTTTAGATTTTACTAGACCCCATTACTAATGTACAACCATGACATAACAAACCTTTATCTTGTATCTTCCTTTGGATATCAAACCCATCACCAAAGGATAAAATAGTAATTAAATCCGAAGTAAAACTAGAACCAACTACAATAGCTTATTTGGACTTCATGTTCCCATGGTCCAATGGAACTCTTGGAACAACCATCAAAGTGCTAGAAGAATCTTAGATACTGGTTATATGGGATCTTTTCATAACACATGCACTAGTAGAAATATCCTCCTACCTCATTTACTTTCCTTGATAATCCCATAATTATACAATCATAAAGGATTCCTTGTGTAGATTCAATATTCAATTCATCATTTTATCGAGAGTGTATCATCCCATACACTTATATCCCAATACCTTTTGGGTTTTAGATGTTGTGAGCCTTGAGATGAGTTTTAGGAAGGAAGATGGGGATATGGAGTTATAATTCTTCTATATGAAGTGGTTTATGATGGGAACTATTTTTCATGGCATGAACTACATTTAGGGTGTTGTTGGTGGTGCGTCACAAACCCAGCCCCAAATGGTACCCCTCATGATCCTACAATGATAGAAGAAGGATAGCGACCACCTGAATCCCACATTCAGTAGGAAATGGGTTGGAAAAGATCACTGATGGAATATCATACATAAAAAATGTACAGAATTACTATTTGAGAGAACATGTAGAAGAGAAAGGCAAGTACACCAATAAACTTATACCCAGATAAAGATAAAAGAGATCCTAATCACATGCATGTAATGTTATAAAAAACTGGAAAAACTAGAAAGGGAACTAGAAGTACTAAATGATTAATAAGATAGTGACCATGAAGCCCAAACAGCTCCATAAAAACCATGATATAGTAATACCCAACTCAATCTCCAACTATATTATGCTTCCATGAAACAAAGTTTATATATATGTAGGGTGAGAATAACATGTATACTCAATAGGATCCAACCCATACCCTACCATGTAAAAGATAAATAATTAAGCTAAATCCCAGTGAAAAATAAGTGGATCTAACTCATCACCCAAATAGGATTACTGAGTTTCCAGACTCACTGTGGCCATCTCTCACAAAATAAAACATACAAGAGATTATATAATATAATATCCAATAAAGGTACCCTACTACTACTTCCCACTATTCTTCCACTCCACCCCAACATCGTACGTCCTAAACCATCTCTCCCAAAAAAGGTAGATAAAAAACTCACAGGCTAAGTATAACAACATTCATCTTGTACATCACATCATCTCATCATCCCATGCAACATATCTATATAGTAATCGAGTAGTTTTCAGAAGCCTTAAAAACTTGTCTATCATTTATTATTCATTGGGTATTATACCTCAAGCCACAATATCCCATATGTTTATTACTATAGATCAAGATATGATAACCCAAATATGTCATACCTATTATAACAATTTTGATACTATATCCATAGATACATGTTTGTGAAATAATTACAATACATTACAACCCTCTAAAAACATATATGACAAAAAACCATTATACATACCTTAATATAATACTACCAAGACAAGAGAGCAAGGCCAAAGGGAGTAGTCATCCATTAATCCATTGGCAACTTAGATGTTGGAGAAACCACCCTCATAGAGTCTACTGGGTGTCAATCACCCTACCAATATGGTTGGGGTTTCATATAAAATCACAAAATGTATATGACATAATATATCTCACAACCACATTGTGGTCATAACCTAGAACTAGGCTCATCTACAGATATCATTACCCAGACACCAGGTTTCCACTATTAGGGAATGTGCATCCTATAAGCACACAATCATTTAAGAAAACTTACATTAAATTATTTTTCTGCTTTTAACATTCAAATTTAAATTAATTAAATCATTATCCATTAATTAACCATCAAGATTATTCCAAGTTACATTCCACTAAACACCAAATATAAACCATTACCTCTAAGTATAATCAAACCAAGTCCATAGTTTCTCAGTATTAACATTATATTTTGTATTATAATAGGAATTAATCCAATAGATTAATTCATTTATTAATCATTAACCACTATATAATTATAGTCACTCTAGAAACCATCCTAAGAAACCACATAGTATATGTATAACCAAGAACATCAAATTTTCTCAAGTAGTGTGTAAAGGAATGAAGATAAATAAGAAACCTAGTCATATGGACTTAAAACAGTTCTCAATAAGGAAGAATCCTAATTTTATCACAACAATTGGAAAGTCCAAAGTTATCCCATTCTATCAACTCCAATTCCGTCTTTGAAACTACAATGCATATCACGATGCATCTCACCATCACATGCATCAACTTCTACCAAAAACCCTAGAATCCTTGCCCATATCTCATCATCCATCCCAGGCTCAAATCACATAACATATAAAGGTTCCCATATAGAGAAAAATAATATAATAGAAATTAATAAACAAATTCAACAAGGAATCCAAACCCTAAAACAAGGAATCCACCCTTTACAGGTAATTGGATCTCATGTCCCCAACACAAGATATTTAGCCTCTATAAGAAAATGGTTAACCTTTTCCCCAACCATTCATCTTTATCAAACATTTTATTTCATTCCATATTGAATTAACCAATTCAATTATTACAGGTTACTAAAATAGGTAACCAAATTCATTGACTATGAGAAGATATTAAATTATATAAACATTCTCCATAATATCAATTTATATTTCCGAAAGCTGTCAGAAGAAAAAATATCATTTAACATGCCTTTTATTATTATTCACAATAAGAATTACAACTTTATGTTATTTAAACAATTCCATTAGAACATGGAAGAAAAAATTTAATTTAAACATTCATTAAGTATCAGTTTGATTACCCTGAAACTAAAATAATATAAGGATTTATTACACATGGCTCTTTAATTTCTTTATCCAACCAAATAATTACTAGATTTATGTACTTTAACAAATTTCATCAAACAAAATATTAATCTAGAGCATAAACAACATGTTAAAAAAATAAAAAAATAGATATAAAAACATATATAAAATCAAGAGGCAAACCGTTATCATGATGGAAATAGAACTGATCAATAACAACAACTTAATTATTTATTAGTACGATTTATCCTTTATTAGGGTTAATTCCATCACCACCCAAAGAAGATAAAGCATGGTAAATTTATGATTGAATCTAGAATAAACGAGAATTAATAAATCACATACCTCAAGGCATCAATGTTATTTTAACAATAATAGAATCACAATGTGAATATATGATCCCCCCCGCAAGGAAATATATATCCCTCAAATAAAGCCACACCATAACCATGCCAACCACAACAAAAGTAACTTCATTTGATTAATCAAGGTCACCCTATATAACATGGAAATAAATAATGAGATGTAATGAGATTAAAAAAATAATAAAACACTATAAAAATAGGTACAACTCACCTTGGATTTCCATGGATTGATTCCTATATGTAAGGGTTTTATTTTGATCGAAAATGGGATTCAAGTCCTTTAAAATTCAATTAGAGGTACCTAGGGATTGAGAGAGAAACTTGGGAGAATGGTAGGTTTCGAGGGTGTTTGGGGGTATTTATAAGTGAATTGAAAATTAGAAGACCATGATGAAACCTTATAAACCATAGTGAAAACCACCTAGATCACGAAATTGTCCTAATATACAAAGAAATAATGATCTTGGTTAAAATGAATATGAAGAATATAAAACTGACCAAAAAAAGATCATTTAAACCCAGATAGATTCCACGAAAAATATGATGCCACTATGCCATTACCAATCCGACTTTAAGGATGAAGCTACATCACAACCTATTTCCACATCATTGGGATACTGATTTTAGTAGAACCATCAAAACTCACACTTCAGACCCATGTACCACAACATTCACCATCATGTTTTAGCGATCAACTTCCAAGGGAGGGCCTCTACCACAACCCTTCTCCATGGAAAATAAACAACAACTAGGCTACAATACGACCTACCTCTATGGTGCAACCATACTAAAAATTTAAGTGGATTTGATTCTCCCACTTCTAAGATACTGTGCTTCATCCAACCCCACTATGCTAATATGTGCAGCCCTACAACACCGCTAAAGGCTCTGTAGTACATAATTTTATAAAATCCCAATTTTACCCTCCCAAATATTTGGAACCTTCCATAGACACCCCAACACCAAAAACTCATAAAGGAAAAGGACAATAGATTCTAGAAACTTACATCATATAATTATCAAACCGTTCTTTTCCTTAAGAATCTAAAACCAGACCCATAGAGAATGAAATAAAAAGGGTGGTTCGAATAACCACCCCATGTGATACCTCTCAATAATCACCCCATTATAGAGGATACACCGCTACACTTAGTGTAACCAAGTGAAAAACATATAACAACAAAAAACATATCTTAATCACTATCACGGGTAAGATTCCTCTCAAATAAGAGTAAGTTTACAAATAAAGTAACAAGAGGAAGCCATATCACAACTAGATAGTGGTCAAAATACACAAAAGAGAAATTCTATAAGAGAAGAGATAAAAATAAAATAGCTTGGGTCACTGAGTTCATATATGTAACTCATGTTCCCAGGTGACCTCCTCTATGCCATTATGCCACCACATGACATGAACTAACAGAATATAAAATCCAAGAAATACCTTTTATTAGTATTCCTAGATCTCTACAAAATTCTCCTCAAGGGTCACATAATCATCAAAATTTATCTTGTCCTAATCAATAATATGGGAATCATCATGAATATGAAAATATATGTATAATAAATGAAAGTAATCATGCATATGAATCATCTATGAGGGTAGTTCTCTATGATATTCTATGACTCTAACATGATTCAACACCTCTAAAGGTCAAAAAACATGGGGAGAAAGATTACTCCAATGACCAAACCTGCACTACCCATGATGAGGAGTCACTTTTAGGAATAAATGATCTCCAATTTATAAATAAAAGGCCTCCTCCTATGATCAGTATAGGACTTATAGTGATCTTGTGCTAGTTTCATCCTTTTGAAAATCACCTGAACCATATCAATCAATATTTTCACTAGTTATGACGACCCTAGTTTATCACAATATATAACATAATGTTTGGTCATAAAAAGATACCAATGGTTCTATAATAACTATGGATTGGAAACTAATATTATAAAAAAACTTGACAAGGGGTTGGTGGCTCATCCACAAACCTCCAAAATCGAAGACACAAAAAAACAACATGTACTCAAGAGTCTAGATAATATTCTTTTTCTGACCATCCACATATGGATGAAAAATGGTTCTAAGGAATAACTAAGAGAAAAAATAAAATTTATGAACTCTCCACACCCTATAGGTAAAATGAGGATCAAAATTAGTGATGATAATCCTTGGGACTCCATAGAGTCTCACCACCTTCTATATACAATACCGTTAAATAAATGCCACTAAGATAGACTCCTCAAATGCTATAAAATGGTGTTATTTCATCAAAAGTTCCACCATCACCCACATAACATCGAATCCTCCTTGATAATATGGTAAATATAAAACAAATTCCATTGCTATTTCCTACCACTTCCACTAAGGAACATCTAACTGCTAGATCAAGCGACCATGAACATGGTGCTTGGACATCACCTTATGATAAACCAAATATTGAGACACAAACTTGGAATCTGAATGCTTTATCCCATGACACCAAAACTACCCTCTCAAATCATAGTAAATTTAGTTACACTAGTATGTTCCAATGGGGGTGAGATATGGATTTCAAAGAGAATAATAGCATGCATCACCATAGACACATAAATCCTTATCTAGAGAAACACCCAAGTCTGTTCATCCTTAGAACAACCATCAAGGGAATCAATAAAAATATCTCAGTCACTCCACACCTCTACCTCATAATCTCCCAACTGAGATACCTATACTTGTTGCACCAAATATGACTGTAATTACATATTAAAAAGAGAACCCTTGCAACCAACCTATCTGATATCTAGATGCATCATTGTGAGATCATCAATCACAATACAAGGATATTCATATTCATGTATGGTATCACTACGTGGATTTCTACTCAACACATTAGCTAGGGAATTTCCTTTACCTAATGAATATTAAATGTAGAGACCTGAAGCCTGACGTACATGGAAATTACATTACTTTTTCGGAATACTTAGTACATAACAAAAACACACACACAAGGATCGTAATAGTTTAGTGTCTTTGGAAACTCAGAACGTAATCTTCTAATCATGGTGAAAGATATTCAACATCTCCCATAAAGATCTTCCTTTTTTTTCTCTTACCTAAAACCTTTATTTTATATCCTGGGGAAAAGAAAACATAAAAGGGTGAGCTCAAATGCTCAGTAAGGGTAAACAAAAGAAATATCAATCACATCATAAGAACATAACATTTTGAAAATCTTAACCTGCAAAAGAGAGCATAATTTCATAACATGGGATAAATCATAGTAGTGAAATGTAATCCCAATAATCATAACTTAAAACATGAAACTTTGTGGCATACACACATAATCATAGAGAATCATTTCTTATTAGTCAAGACTCATTTCCAAGACTATCTTAGTGGACAAAGTCCCTTTCTGGACCGAGTTCACTCCTCATTTCAGTCATGTTTCACAGAACCGGTATAACCTATCGTTTCAGCCATGTCTATCTCATGAGATATAAAATATTTACCCAATGCATTGGAGGGAGATATAGGTCCCACCCATCCCATAATGATACCATTCTTATGTGTTCCACAAAATTATAAATCATACATCATTTCATAACCCATGTAATAAAAATGGGAATCTTAAACATCGTGACATCATAAAACAATTCATATAAGATAAAGGAATTCATAAAAATATAATTCCATCACAACATAATAAAATCAATGTAATAATAGTGATAAAAACAGAACCCTTTATTATCTTAGATGGAAAATAATTTTGATAAAACACTTGAACACCATTCTTGAGGAAAATATCCTTTCTGCTTCAAAAACACTTTTCCTTTCATAACATGTCGTACAATTATAAACTAAAATAAGTTGATTAAAAATAAACTTGAAAAATTATAAGGTAAGCTTCTTGTAAATAATGTTCTAAAAAAATCCATTCATGTCGTATAAGTTAAAAGAAAATATTCTTCTCGTACTTTTGTCGGAAAAGTCAAAAAGTACCTCGTACGAAAAACGACAAAAGATTCCTTTCATATCTTTTACTAAAAACTCACCGAATTGGAAAAATTGGATAGAAACTATTGTAGAAGGATATAAATATTACATATTGGGGAAAAAATTATGTGGATGATAAAATACACCCCAGTAAATACCAAAGTATAAACAATCTCGGATAAAAAATGAGATTGTGATATTACCCTTACCTTATGTCTGATATGCTTTGTACGTATCCGAACCTCCCGTATAATGATTTAAATAATGACATTAACTTATCAAAGAATCATATTCATTGTTATTATATCATATATGGTTCACTTATGACTTTATATTACCCGTTCTTTTGTAAATTCCATGTTAAAGAAGCATTTTTGGTAAAATCGTTTCATTTATCGTAGGTGTTTGGACTTGTTGTTCTTGACATTATTATTACTTATATCATGATTTACTTACATCCATAATATAAAACATGATTTATATATCATATATATTCAGTATATATATATATATAATAGATAGATAAATGAAATGAAACACACCGTTCATGGAGACGGTAGTCCGTACGTACGCATGAATGTTGTTTTCATTTCCTTATTGTCTTGAATGGAAGTAAGTAGATGACATAAATATATATATATACATAAATAAAGTAGATTTAACATGTCATATATTTCATTATTATTCATTATATATACTTTATAATCATTCATGAATGGTTAATGTGCAGAATGAATCTCATCGCGTCGTGGAGACGGTAGTCCGTACGTACGCACGAGCGATGATATCGTTCTCATGATCGTGAACATGTGTTGAAGTGTATGTATAATTTTTAATTATCAATATCACTTTATAATAATCATATATAGTTACTCATTACACCATTATACCCATCCAATTAAGGTGGTGGTGGAAAATAGATTACACCACGGCGTGGAGACGGCATTCCGTAAGTACGCACGCGCGGTGATTTCCTTTTTCCGTAGAACGGATAGAAGGTTAATTAGAGTTGTTTTAATATTTACAATAACATATCAGTATATAATAAATACTGATGTTATTACTTTACCATGAAACAACTAAAGAAGAAGAAGTTTAAGAAGAAATAAATTGAAAAAGATCGGTAATGGATATTACCTCTTTTTGACGTGCCTTTTCTTAACCTCCACTTAAAGAACTAAGGATGGAATTTGAAGAAGACCAGGACCTCTAGGATGATACTAGGGAAGTGGAGAAGATATTTTGGTAGGGTTTGGCCGAGCTTGAAGGCTCAAAGTGGTGTGAGGAAGAGGTGGAGGAGGTGCCCTTTTATAAGGGAGGAGAGGGGTACCTTAGAAAAATCTCAAAATATTATTTTATATTAAGGTCAAATTCGGTTTATAATGGTTCCAAAGGGTCTTATTTCGAAGATAAAGTGGGGATGGGTCGCACTCCTCTCATACAATAGGATTTAGACGAGTTTAGTTTATTATTTTAACCTTATCAGTTAGATTTAACTCTAAGTCAAATAATTTAACTTTTACCGTGTCTTTTTGTTTTCTTACACTATATGGTTAATAAACTTACCATAACAAGACAAACGAACCTCAAGTTGTTTATTATTAATATATCTATCCTTAGATAAGTCATTTGGCCGAACCTTAGATTTTTATGAATTAAATAACAATTAATAATATAATATTTGTTTTAAAAACTAATTTATGTCAATTTTGACACTATTTGGTACATGATTTTTATGAAATTCATAACCGAATGATAAGTTCAAAACAAGTTACTTATATCAACAAAAACATGTCATAGTAACCTATAAAATTAATTTAAGTCATAAAAAGTCTCAAATTACATTTATTTGGGCATTTATAACATCAATTATGTCAATATTTCATTAATAAGACAATTACTACATCATCTTTGTGTCATAATAAATGATAATTATTTAATCACTAAAAATTATAAATAAATTCCTATGATGTAGATAATTGTATTATATTTCTGGATACTATTAATGTTTGAAGTTTCATGAATTTTGTCACTAAATTAAAATTATTATACTTATAAGATATAAGAAAGTGTCATGTTGTCACATTCTTTGGTTTTAATAATAATTAAATTATTTTCATGGAAAAAAGTCCATAAAATGAATCTCATCCAACCATTAGGTGATATGGGTTAACTATTAGGCATCCAATAGGATTTTTACATGTGTTAGGGTAATTTTATAATATTATATTTACCCTTAATTACCCGATTTACCTTTAACTATGGTAAATAAAATTTACCGTAGTTACTATTCATAATTCCCAAAAATAAAATGTAACTTATTAACATAATTTGGATCCACTGATTTCAAATATGGAATCCATTTTTCCAAATTCAATACAAAAAAGTTGTAGAAATTAAATTAAAATTAATCCCGTTGTCGAAGGAAAACGGGTTTTTCTTTAAAACATTGCAAAAGATTGAATTAATTTAACCTACGAATTCAAGGTAAAATAAATGCTAATGACATACATTATATTAAATGGTAAAAATATATTCTATTTATACTTTAAAACCATTCAATATTATAATTTAACCACATAAGATATTACGATGAAAAAAGATGTTTTTAATTAAAATATAGCGTGTTTTTACTATTCATTAAAATATAAAATTCATCAGAACAAAATGAAAAATTTATCCAAAGTAAAGTTTTATTTCTTGATTCCAAAGAATAATAAAATTTTGTCAAATGGAACTTATAAACATGTCAAAAACTAGATTTAAAGTGGGTGCGCCATCAAAAGGCGGAAAAACTGCATTTTTTGAAAAATACTTATTTTACCCGAAAAATTTATTTTGTTCTTATACCATGTTCTAGAAAATGTGTAAGATGAATAATAATGTTATAAAATTCAAAATTTAGTTAACACTATTCATAACGGCTAGTTCAAAACAATATTATAATAATATATCGTTGTTTAGTAAATCCCGGTATTGCGTACAACACACGCTATTGAGGAAGGTTGCGATTGCGTGTAATGCAAGCCAAGTCAGGGTTGCGTGTTGTGAAAGAATACTTCGTTGTTTCGTATAACAAAATCCAACCATATTTCGTTTATACATTGAATATATATATATATATATACTCAATGTTGCGTAGAATAACTATTATCAAAATTGTGTGTAACACGATCCAAGAACAGTGTTGCGTATACTGCAAGCTAATACGGTGTTGTGTATAGCGCAAGGTAATCTTGGTGTAGAATACAACACAAGACATTAATGAAATTAAAAGAATATTTTTCATAAAATCTAGGGGTGTTACATTCTACCCCCCTTAAAATGAGTTTCTCCCTCGAAATTCGTCGGGGTTATAAATGGTTTACTACTCAAAAGTTTGTTTAATAGAAACCCACATCGTAAAAAGGAATACCAAAACATGGCTTTAAAAACTAAAGTATGAAATGTAAAGGTTACCCAAATTAACTCATCACTGGGTTTCCACGTAGGATAACATAGCTGAAAATATGGATATGGAAGAAAAATCTAACCATCAAGTTCTGATGGAGAGTGGTAGAGAACATGGCTATGAAAAAGTCAACAATCGCAAAGCCATAAATTTGTGATGATCTAGGGTACCATCTGATTCATCATATATAAGATCACTAGGACAACATTTTTGGTTTTCAATATCATTTCCCTAAAGTTGAAAAATTTGAATTAGAAGAAATACTTACTTTATTTTGGTACAATCTCACTGTGGTTTGTGCTTTGAACAATTTCCACTTCATCTCTTAAAGAAATGAAGTTGAATTTGTTATTCATGAAGTGTTAACAGATCATGTGATAGAATGATGGGTCATTCCATCTATTTCAAACAAAAGTTTAGAAATAGTTATCAAATATACATAAGTCCATTTATAGTGAGATTAATCATATATGGTTCCTAAAATGGACTTATACTTCATATATCATACTTCTTAATATAATAAAACTAGTTTCTACTAAACAGGGACTTCCTGTAGGCCAGTGATAGGCGATAAAGGCCAGCTGCACTTCGGTTGTGGGTTCGATTACCATAGCCTTGTCTGACGCGATGGGCTGTCACCCGTCCTGTAGGTTGTCCTTTTTCTAAAGTTATATTACTATAACATCCCATCAATAATATCGAAAAAACTTCTATCATTAAACAATACTAACTTATGTCCAACATAATCCATTCCAATCTTTAGGCTTATCCATAATACTGCATTCCACTCTCATAATATAGTGAAAACAATTACCAGAGATTTAATACCATCGTTGATCTCCATATATCATAAGATATGTCTTGTTGGTCATATTCCAAACAGTCGAAGGCCTTAATCATGTATTCTCTTGAAAAATGAATACCCATTGAACCTTAGTGAAAACATGAATGCATTTAAACGTTAACACTTTCCACGTACCAAAATCCTCAAAATTCTATATACTCAAACCATGATATATCCTTCTCCTTATATCAGTCATGAGCTCATGAATACTATCAAAAATTTAATTTTCTCCTTATCCTTTCATTATGTTCATATCATCTACATTCCAAAAATATCTGAATAACCTTTCATGGATACTGGTAACATTAATCATACACTTTCAAAACTCATGGAAAGACAACAGTGTAACAATCCTTAGATGTCTCTTTATTCCATAGTACAATGAGATTACTTATACAACATTACACATGATAAACATGTAATCATTCCACTACAGTCTTAAAACATTGACCGAGCTTCAACAATTCTTTCATCTCACATATCATTTGTAGTCTCTTCATCATCATCCACATAAATACTACCCATACGACCATACTGATTCTCTTCATGAGACTTTACCTTAGGGCATTGGTCTGCATAATGCTCGTACATTACACATTTAAAACATTTAACCATTGTTGATGTTGTAGTAATACCATTATCCTCATCCCGGGTGTTAATTGATCCTTTTCCTTTGCACTTACTGGCTTTGTGTCCTTCTTTTCCACACCCAAAGCATCTTCCAGTTCCTTTGAAACATTCTCCTTGATGCCTCTTCCCACATGATTTACATAGGGGAAATTGAACTTTATTTCCTCTATGATCATCATGAAACTCCATCTTTCACTTATTAGATGAGTCAGGAAACTTACCAAATTTTACTTTATTGATCATATTATGAGATTGCTGATTCGGCATAATAATGATGTTTTGACTTCCAAATCCCATTTCATTTGGTTTCTCGTGAATAATATGATTCCATTGTCCATCATATCCTCCATTATCGTGAATCACCTTGTTTCCAGCCATTTTCTAAAACCCAAAAAGAATAGTGTGAGAGGAAAAAATCATAATAAAGGGGAAGTAACTTCAATATCTAACATATTTGGTTTAATCTAATATCGTTACCATAGTTCTAGGACTATATCCTATACATATACTTATCCTTAGGGACATTCCTAGACATACCTTAGAAATATCTCTAGGGATCTCACTAACGTTCTCACATCCTAGTTTCCAAAGGTTGACTAAACCTTTGCTCTGATACCAAATGTAAAGACCTGAAGCCTGACGTACATGGAAATTACATTACTTTTGCAGAATACTTAGTACATAACAAAAACACACACACAAGGATCGTAATAGTTTAGTGTCTTTGGAAACTCAGAACATAATCTTCTAATCATAGTGAAAGATCTTCAACATCTCCCATAAAGATCTTCCTTTTTTTTCTTACGTAAAACATTTCTTTTATATCCTGGGGAAAAGAAAACATAAAAGGGTGAGCTCAAATGCTCAGTAAGGGTAAACAAAAGAAATATCAATCACATCATAAGAACATAACATTTTGAAATTCTTAACCAGCAAAAGAGAGCAAAATTTCATAACATAGGATAAATCATAGTAGTGAAATGTAATGCAAATAATCATAACATAAAACATGAAACTTTGTGGCATGCACACATAATTGTAGAGAATCATTTCTTATTAGTCAAGACTCATTGCCAAGACTATCTTAGTGGACAAAGTCCCTTTCTGAACCGAGTTCACTCCTCGTTTCAGTCCCGTTTCACTGAACCGGTATAACCTACTGTTCCAGCCGTGTCTATCTCATGAGATATAAAATATTTACCCAGTTCATTGGAGGGAGATATATGTCCCACCCATCTCATAGTGATACAATTCTTATGTGTGCTACAAAATCATATATCATACATCATTTCGTAACCCATGTAATAAAAATGGGAATCTTAAACATCGTGACATCATAAAACAATTCATATAAGATAAAGGAATTTATAAAAATATAATTCCATCACAACATAATCAAATCAATGTAATAATAGGGATAAAAACAGAACCCTTTATTATCTTAGATGGAAAATAATTTTGATAAAACACTTGAACTCCATTCTTGAGGAAAATATCCTTTCTGCTTCAAAAACACTTTTTCTTTCATAACATGTCGTACAATTATAAACTAAAAGAAGTTGATTAAAAATAAACTTGAAAACTTATAAGGTAATCTTATTGGAAATAATGTTTAAAAAAAATACATTCATGTCGTATAAGTTAAAAAAAACATTCTTCTCGTACTTTTGTCAGAAAAGTCAAGAAGTACCTCGTACGAAAAACGACAAAAGATTCCTTTCATATCTTTTACTAAAAACTCACCGAACGGTAAAATTGGATATAAACTATTGTAGAAGGATATAAATATTACATATTGGGGAAACATGGATGTGGATGATAAAATACACCCCAGTAAATACCAAAGTATAAACAATCTCGGATAAAAAATGAGATTGTGATATTTCCCTTACCTTATGTCTGATATGCTTTGTACGTATACGAACCTCCCATATAATGATTTAAATAATGTCATTAACTTATTACAGAATCATATTCATTGTTATTATATCATATATGATTCACTTATGACTTTATACTACCCGTTCTTTTGTAAATTCCATGTTAAAGAAGCGTTTTGGGTAAAATCGTTTCATTTATCGTAGGTGTTTGGACTTGTTGTTATTGACATTATTATTACTTATATCATTATTTACTTAATTCCAGAATATAAAAAAAGATTTATATATCATATATATTCAGTATATATATATATATAATAAATAGATAAATGAAATGAAACACACCGTTCATGGAGACGGTAGTCCGTACGTACGCATGAACGCTGTTTTCCTTTCCTTATTGTCATGAATGGAAGTAAGTAGATGACATACATATATATATATACATAAATCCAGTAGATTTAACATGTCATATATTTAATTATTATTCATTATATATACTTTATAATCATTCATGAATGGTTAATGTGGAGAATTAATCTCATCGCATCGTGGAGACGGTAGTCCGTACGTACGCACGAGCGATGATATCGTTCTCCTGATCGAGAACTTGTGTTGAAGTGTGTGTATACTATTTCAGTATAAATATCACTTTATAATAATCATATATAGTTACTCATTACACCATTATACCCATCCAATTAAGGTGGTGGCGGAAAATAGATTACACCACGGCGTGGAGACGGTATTCTGTACGTACGCACGCGCGGTGATTTCCTTTTTCCGTAGGATGGATAGAAGGTTAATTAGAGTTGTTTCATATTTATAATAACATATCAGTATATAATAAATACTTATGTTATTAATTTACCATGAAACAACTAAAGAAGAATAAGAAGTTGAAGAAGAAAGAAATTGAAAAAGATCGGTAATGGATATTACCTCTTTTTGACGCGCCTTTTCTTAACCTCCACTTAAAGAACTAAGTATGGTCTTTGAATAAGACCAGGACCTCTAGGATGATACTAGGGAAGTGGAGAAGAGATTTTGTCAGGGGTTGGACGAGCTTGAAGGCTCAAAGTGGTGTGAGGAAGAGGGGGAGGAGGTGCACTTTTATAAGGGAGGAGAGGGGCACCTTAGAAAAATCTCAAAATATTATTTTATATTAAGGTCAAATTCTGTTTATAATGGTTCCAAAGGGTCTTATTTCGAAGCTAAAATTGGGATGGGTCTAAATACTCTCATACAATAGGATTTAAACAAGTTTAGGTTATAATTTTAACCTTATAAATTATATTTAACTCTATGTTAAATAATTTAACTTTTACCGTGTCTTTTTGTTTTCATACACTATATGGTTAATAAACTTACCATAACAAGAAAAACGAACCCCAAGTTGTTTATTATTAATATATCTATACTTATCTAAGTCATTTTGCCGAACCTTAGATTTTTAGGAATTAAATAAAAATTAATAATATAATATTTGTTTTAAAAACTAATTTATGTCAATTTTGACACTGTTTGGTACATGATTTTTATGAAATTCATAACAGAATGATAAGTTCAAACCAAGTTACTTATATCAACAATAACATGTCATATTAACGTAGAAAATTAAGTTAAGTCATAAAAAGTCTCAAATTTCATTTATTTGAGCATTTATAACATCAATTATGTCAATATTTCATTAATAAGACAATTACTGAATCATCTTTGTGTTATAATAAATGATAATTATTTAATTCCAAAAAATTCTAAATAAATTCCTATGATGTAGATAATAGTATTATCTTTCTGTAGACTATTCAGGTTCTAAGTTTCATTAAGTTTATCACTATATTAAAATTATTATACTTATAGGATTTAAGAAAGTGACATGTTGTCACATTCTTTGGTTTTAATAATAATTAAATTATTTTCATGGAAAAAAGTCCATAAAATGAATCTAATCTGACCCTTAGGTGATATGGGTCGACTTTTAGTCATATAATAGGATTTTGACATGTGTTAGGGTATTTTTATAATATTATATTTACCCTTAATTACCCGATTTACCTATAACTATGGTAAATAAAATTTACCATAGTTACTATTCATAATTCCCAAAAATAAAAAGTAGCTTATTAACATAATTTGGATCCACTGATTCCAAATATGGAATCCATTTTTCCAAATTCAATACACAAAAGTTTCAAAAATTAAATTAAAATTAATCACGTAGTCGAAAGAAAACAGGTTTTTCTTTAAAACATTGCAAAAGATTGAATTAATTTAACCTACGAATTCAAGGTAAAATCAATGCTAATGACATAAATTATATTAAATGGTAAAAATATATTCTATTTATACTTTAAAACCATGCAATATTATAATTTAACCACATAAGATATTACGATGAAAAAAGTCGTTTTTAATTAAAACATAGCGTGTTTTTACTATTCATTAAAATATGAAAGTCATCAGAACAAAATGAAAAATTTATCCAAAGTAAATTTTTATTTCTTGATTCCAAAGAATAATTTTATTTTGTCAAATTGAACATATAAAAATGTCAAAAACTAGATTTAAAGTGGGTGCGCCATCAAAAGGTGGCAAAACTGCATTTTTTGAAAAATACTTATTTTACCCAAAAAATTTATTTTGATCTTATACCATGTTCTACAAAATGTGTAAGATGAATAATAATGTTATAAAATTCAAAATTTAGTTAACACTATTCATAATGGCTAGTTCAAAACAATATTATAATAATATATCGTTGTTTAGTAAATCCCGGTATTGCGTACAACACACGCTATCGAGGAAGGTCGCGATTGCGTGTAATGCAAGCCATGTCAGGGTTGCGTGTTGTGAAAGAATCCTTCGTTGTTTTGTATAACAAAATCCAACCATATTTCATCTATACATTGAATATATATATATATATACTCAATGTTGCGTAGAATAACTATTATCAAAATTTTGTGTAACATGATCCAAGAATAGTGTTGCGTATACTGCAAGCTAATACGGTGTTGCGTATAGAGCAAGGTAATCTGGGTGTAGAATACAACACAAGACATTAATGAAATTAAAAGAATATTTTTCATAAAATCTCGGGCTGTTACATTCTACCCCCCTTAAAATGATTTTCGCCCTCGAAATTCCTTGGGGTTATAAATGGTTTACTACTCGAAAGTTTGTTTAATAGAAACCCACATCTTAAAAAGGAATACCAAAACATGGCTTTAAAAACTAAAGTATGAAATGTAATGGTTACCCAAATTAACTCATCATAGGGTTTCCACGTAGGAGAACATAGGTGAAAATATAGATATGGAAGAAAAATATAACCATCAAGTTCTGATGGAGAGTGGTAGAGAACATGGCTATGAAAAAGCCAACAATCGCAAAGCCATAAATTTGTGATGATCTAGGGTACCATCTGATTCATCAGATATAAGATCACTAGGACAACATTTTTGGTTTTCAATATCATTTCCCTAAAGTTGAAAAATTTGAATTAGAAGAAATACTTACTTGATTTTGGTACAATCTCACTGTGGTTCGTGCTTTGAACAATTTCCACTTCATCTCTTAAAGAAATGAAGTTGAATTTGTTATTCGTGAAGTGTTAACAGATCATGTGATAGAATGATGGGCCATTCCATCTGTTTCAAACAAAAGTTTAGCAATAGTTATCAAATATACATAAGTCCATTTATAGTTAGATTAATCATATATGGTTCTTAAAATGGACTTATACTTCATATATCATACTGCTTAATATAATAAAACTAGTTTCTACTAAACTAGGACTTCCTGTAGGCCAGTGGTAGGCGATAAAGGCCAGTTGCACTTCAGTTGTGGGTTCGATTCCCACAGCCTTGTCTGACACGATGGGTTGTCGCCCGTCCTGCAGGTTGTCCTTTTTCTAAAGCTATATTACTATAACATCCCATCAATAATATCGGAAAAACTTCTATCATTAAACAATACTAACTTATGTCTAACATAGTCCATTCCAATCTTTAGGCTTATCCATAATACTTCATTCCACTCTCATAATATAGTGAAAACGATTACCAGAGATTTAATACCATCGTTGATCCCCATATATCATAAGATATGTCTTGTTGGTCATATTCCAAACAGTCGAAGGCCTTAATCATGTATTCTCTTGAAAAATTGATACCCATTGAACCTTAGTGAAAACATGAATGTAGTTAAATGTTAACACTTTCCACATACCAAAATCCTAAAAATTTTATATACTCAAACCATGATATAACCTTCTCCTTATATCAGTCATGAGCTCATGAATACTATCAAATATTTAATTTTCTCCTTATCCCTTCATTATGCGCATATCATCTACATTCCAATAATATTTGAATAACCTTTCATCGATACTGGTAACATTAATCATACACATTCAAAACTCACGGAAAGACAATAGTGTAACAATCCTTAGATGTCTCTTTATTCCATAGTACCATGAGATTACTTATACAACATTACACATGATAAACATGTAATCATTCCACTACATTCTTAAACCATTGACCGAGCATCAAAAATTATTTCATCTCACATATCATTTGTAGTCTCTTCATCATCATCCACATAAATACTACCCATACGACCATAATGATTCTCTTCATTATACTTTCCCTTAGGGCATTGGTTTGCATAATGCCCGTACATTCCACATTTAAACCATTTAACCATTGTTGATGTCGTAGCAATACCATTATCCTCATCCCTGGTGTTAATTGATCCTTTTCCTTTGCACTTACTGGCTTTATGTCCTTCTTTTCCACACCCAAAGCATCTTCCAGTTCCTTTGAAACATTCTCCTTGATGCCTCTTCCCACATGATTTACATAGGGTAAATTGAACTTTCTTTCCTCTATGATCATCATGAAACTCCATCTTTCTCTTATTAGCCGAGTCAGGAAACTAACCAAATTTTACTTTATTGATCATATTATGAGATTGCTGATTCGGCATAATAATGATATTTGGACTTCCAAATCCCATTTCATTTGGTTTCTCATGAATAATATCATTCCATTGTCCATCATATCCTCCATTATCGTGAATCACATTGTTTCCAGCCATTTTCTAAAACCCAAAAAGAATAGTGTGAGAGTCAAAAATCATAATAAAGGGGGAGTAACTTCAATATCTAACATCTTTGGTTTAATCTAATATCGTTACCATAGTTCTAGGACTATATCCTATATGTATACTTATCCTTAGGGACTTCCCTAGACATACCTTAGAAATATCTCTAGGGATCTCACTAACGTTCTCGCATCCTAGTTTCCAAAGGTTGACTAAACCTTTGCTCTGATACCAACTGTAGAGACCCGAAGCCTGACGTACATGGAAATTACATTACTTTTTCGGAATACTTAGTACATAACAAAAACACACACACAAGGATCGTAATAGTTTAGTGTCTTTGGAAACTCGGAACGTAGTCTTCTAATCATGGTGAAAGATCTTCAACATCTCCCATAAAGATCTTCCTGATTTTTCTTACCTAAAACCTTTCTTTTAAATCCTGGGGAAAAGAAAACATAAAAGGATGAGCTCAAATGATCAGTAAGGGTAAACAAAAGAAATATCAATCACATCATAAGAACATAACATTTTGAAATTCTTAACCTGCAAAAGAGAGCATAATTTCATAACATGGGATAAATCATAGTAGTGAAATGTAATCCCAATAATCATAACATAAAACATGAAACTTTGTGGCATACACACATAATTGTAGAGAATAATTTCTTATTAGTCAAGACTCATTGTCAAGACTATCTTAGTGGACAAAGTCCCTTTCTGAACCGAGTTCACTCCTCGTTTCAGTCCTGTTTCACTGAACCGGTATAACCTACCGTTCCAGCCATGTCTATCTCGTGAGATATAAAATCTTTACCCAATGCATTGGAGGGAGATATAGGTCCCACACATCTCATAATGATACCATTCTTATGTGTGCCACAAAATCATATATCATACATCATTTCATAACCCATGTAATAAAAATGGGAATCTTAAACATCGTGACATCATAAAACAATTCATATAAGATAAAGGAATTCATAAAAATATAATTCCATCACAACATAATCAAATAAATGTAATAATAGGGATAAAAACAGAACCCTTTATTATCTTAGATGGAAAATAATTTTGATAAAACACTTGAACTCCATTTTTGAGGAAAATATCCTTTCTGCTTCAAAAACACTTTTTCTTTCATAACATGTCGTACAATTATAAACTAAAAGAAGTTGATTAAAAATAAACTTGAAAACTTATAAGAAAAGATTCTTGGAAATAATGTTTTAAAAAAATCCATTCATGTCCTATAAGTTAAAAGAAAACATTCTTCTTGTACGTTTGTCGGAAAAGTCAAAAAGTACCTCTTACGAAAAACGACAAAAGATTCCTTTCATATCTTTTACTAAAAACTCACCGAAGGGTAAAATTGGATATAAACTATTGTAGAAGGATATAAATATTACATATTGGGGAAACATGGATGTGGATGATAAAATACACCCCAGTAAATACCAAAGTATAAACAATCTCGGATAAAAAATGAGATTGTGATATTTCCCTTACCTTATGTCCGATATGCTTTGTACGTATCCGAACCTCCCGTATAATGATTTAAATAATGTCATTAACTTATTAAAGAATCATATTCATTGTTATTATATCATATATGGTTCACTTATGACTTTATACTACCCATTCTTTTGTAAATTCCATGTTAAAGAAGCGTTTTGGGTAAAATCGTTTCATTTATCGTAGGTGTTTGGACTTGTTGTTCTTGACATAATTATTACTTATATCATTATTTACTTACTTACAGAATATAAAACATGATTTATATATCATATATATTCAGTATATATATATATATATATATATAATAGATAGATAAATGAAATGAAACACACCGTTCATGGAGACGGTAGTCCGTACGTACGCATGAACGCTGTTTTCCTTTCCTTATTGTCTTGAATGGAAGTAAGTAGATGACATAGATATATATATATATATATACATAAATCAAGTAGATTTTACATGTCATACATTTTATTATTATTCATTATATATACTTTATAATCATTCATGAATGGTTAATGTGGAGAATGAATCTCATCGCGTCGTGGAGACGGTAGTCCGTACGTACGCACGAGCGATGATATCGTTCTCATGATCGTGAACTTGTGTTTAAGTGTATGTATACTATTTCAGTGTCAATATCACTTTATAATAATCATATATAGTTACTCATTACACCATTATACCCATCCAATTAAGGTGGTGGTGGAAAATAGATTACACCACGGCGTGGAGACGGTATTCCGTACGTACGCACGCACGATGATTTCCTTTTTCCGTAGGACGGATAGAAGGTTAATTAGAGTTGCTTAATATTTATAATAACAAATAAGTATATAATAAATACTTATGTTATTACTTTACCATGAAACAACTAATGAAGAATAATTTGAAGAAGAAAGAAATTGAAAAAGATCGGTAATGGATATTACCTCTTTTTGACACGCCTTTTCTTAACCTCCACTTAAAGAACTAAGGATGGTCTTTGAAGAAGACCAGGACCTCTAGTATGATACTAGGGAAGTGTAGAAGAGATTTTTTAGGGGTTTTCCAAGCTTGAAGGCTCAAAGTGGTGTGAGGAAGAGGGGGAGGAGGTGCTCTTTTATAAGGGAGGAGAGGGGCACCTTAGAAAAATCTCAAAATATTATTTTATATTAAGGTCAAATTCGGTTTATAATGGTTCCAAAGGGTCTTATTTCGAAGATAAAGTGGGTATGGGTCGCAGTACTCTCATACAAAAGTATTTAGACAAGTTTAGGTTATAATTTTAACCTTATCAATTAGATTTAACTCTAAGGTAAATAATTTAACTTTTACCGTGTCTTTTTGTTTTCTTGCACTATATGGTTAATAAACTTACCATAACAAGCCAAACGAACCCCAAGTTGTTTATTATTAATATATATATCCTTATCTAAGTCCGTTGGCCGAACCTTAGATTTTTAGGAATTAAATAACAATTAATAATATAATATTTGTTTTAAAAACTAATTTATGTCAATTTTGACACTATTTGGTACATGATTTTTATGAAATTCATAACAGAATGATAAGTTCAAACCAAGTTACTTATATCAACAATAACATGTCATATTAACCTAGAAAATTAATGTAAGTCACAAAAAGTCTCAAATTACATTTATTTAGGCATTTATAACCTCAATTATGTCAATATTTCATTAATAAGACAATTACTGCATCATCTTTGTGTCATAATAAATGATAATTATTTAATCCCTAAAAATTCTAAATAAATTCCTATGATGTCGATAATTGTATTAGCTTTCTGGAGACTATTCATGTTCGAAGTTTCATGAAGTTTATCACTAAATTAAAGTTATTATACTTATAAGATTTAAGAAAGTGAGATGTTGTCACATTCTTTGGTTTTAATAATAATTAAATTATTTTCATGGACAAAAGTCCATAAAATGAATCTAATCCGAACCTTAGGTGATATGGGTCGACTTTTAGTCATCCAATAGGATTTTGACATGTGATATGGTAATTTTATAATATTATATTTACCCTTAATTACCTGATTTACCTTTAACTATGGTAAATAAAATTTACCGTAGTTACTATTCATAATTCCCAAATATAAAAAATAGCTTATTAACATAATTTGGATCCACTGATTCCAAATATGGAATCTATTTTTACAAATTAAATACACAAAAGTTGCAGAAATTAAATTAAAATTAATCCCGTTGTCGAAAGAAAACAGGTTTTTCTTTAAAACATTGCAAAAGATTGAATTAATTTAACCTACGAAATCAAGGTAAAATAAATGCTAATGACATAAATTATATTAAATGGTAAAAATATATTATATTTATACTTTAAAACCATTCAATATTATAATTTAACCACATAATATATTACGATGAAAAAAGTTGTTTGTAATTAAAATATAGCGTGTTTTTACTATTCATTAAATTATGAAAGTCATCAGAACAAAATGAAAAATTTATCCAAAGTAAATTTTTATTTCTTGATTACAAAGAAAAATTTTATTTTTTCAAATGTAACTTACAAACATGTCAAAAACTAGATTTAAAGTGGTTGTGCCATCAAAAGGCGGCAAAACTGCATTTTTTGAAAAATACTTATTTTACCCGAAAAAATTATTTTGTTCTTATACCATGTTCTAGAAAATGTGTAAGATGAATAATAATGTTATAAAATTCAAAATTTAGTTAACACTATTCATAACGGCTAGTTCAAAATAATATTATAATAATATATCGTTGTTTAGTAAATCTCGGTATTGCGTACAACACACGCTATCGAGGAAGGTCGCGATTGTGTGTAATGCAAGCCAAGTCAGGGTTGCGTGTTGTGAAAGAATCCTTCGTTGTTTCGTATAACAAAATCCAACCATATTTCATTTATACATTGAATATATATATATATATATACTCAATGTTGCGTAGAATAACTATTATCAAAATTGTGTGTAACACGATCCAAGAATAGTGTTGCGTATACTAAAAGCTAATACGGTGTTGCGTATAGCGCAAGGTAATCTTGGTGTAGAATACAACACAAGACATTAATGAAATTAAAAGAATATTTTTCATAAAATCTTGGGGTGTTACATGAAATCCAGAAGATATATATATATATCTAATAATTCCATCCACTATCTCTTTCATAAGTTCATGTTACATTAGTATAAGACATACGTCATGCTTTTATGATTGGTATAAACCATAAAATGATCATTGATGGGGTAATGTCACCAGAACTTCAATAAAAAAACTGATGCAAACTTGAGATCATGGGTGACATAGTTATGCTCAAGGGTATGTAACTTTCAAGACCCATAAGATAAAAATTATCTCTACTATATCAGATAATAGCAATAAAAATTACCTAAAGCATCATATAAAATCTTAAAATGAACCCCCTTTATGGAAGATGGAGATCTAAAGCACTGAAAAACTTCAGCTTCAGGTACTCAAAAGATTCCTAACCCTAATTAGTCAAAAATAACACCCAATAGTTCTTATTAAAGGCTATCATAGGATCCATGACCTAATAGAAATCATATATTAAACTCTTATAATATCCTAAAATACCAAGAAAACTTCACACCTATGAAATTCTTTTTGGGGATGCCCATGGATTGAATTCTTTAATCCATGAAGGAAACATAGATACTACCTACAAGGATATAACATTACCCATGAAATGAACAAAAAAATACCAAAACTCACACTTTGAAAACTTCTCAAATAGATTCTAATGATGAAGAACTCCCAAAAATGCTCATAGATGCTCTTTGTGTGCTTCCTTAGATGCAGAGAACACAAGAATGTCATTGATGAGAAACAATATGAACTGATACATGAACTCCATGAACACTGAATTCAGAAAAACACGAACAATACTATATAATTATTCACAATTAATGATATTAAAATGAACTCATACTTCCGATAATGACATCGAAATGTGGTCTTTATAAAATCAACATCTTTTATTTATCTCTGATGATATCCTAACCATATATTGATCTTTGAGAAAAAATATTATCCATTTAAATGATCAAATAATTCACCAACCCATGGAAGATGATAGTGGTTATTCACTGTCATTTGGTTCAATTGACAAAAATTAATACAAAGATTCAAACATTCATATGCCTTCTTCATAAACAAAACTGGTGCACCCTAATGTGACACAATTGAATGAAAAAAACCTCATTACAATAGATCATTGATATGTACTCGTATTTCTCACAAATCAGAAGGGTCAATCCTATATAAAGATACTTAGATTGAATAATTCCCATTTTTTAGATCAATCCCAAACTTGATATCTCATTGAGAGGGTATCACTAAACCATCAATAGAAAAAACATCAGTGTAATATTTCACAACCCTAGGAAACTTATTTGGTCGAACCTCCAATGAACATATAATCATCTTGTACATCAAGGAAGAAAAATATTAAACACTCCAATAAACAATTAATGGGTTTAAATCACTAAATAACACTATATTCTATCCATAAATATCATTGAACAAAACTTATCTGCTAAATCAATCCACAACAACCTTCCCTGAATACAGCCAGTCCATAGAAAGGATGATGTCGTATAGTTGTATCTATAAACATAGGAAGTCTCTCCAAGAGTTTTGATTCCACATAACTAGATCAAAGTCTCTATATACATTATATAAGTAATTTTAACCTCCAAATCGTATAGTTAACTCCAAGGGTACTAAAATTATCCCCACCTCAAGTCTCAAATAATGGACTAGGGGAGGTGAATTAAAGGAGTGTGTATCTCTGGAATCAAACAAGGCATACACCCAAGAAGAAAATAATAAAAGGGTACCTCTAATGATATTTGGATAACTTGGTGATGGAAAAAATAGAGCTTTAAGAGAACCATGACCTTCTTCACAACCTCTCTAATCCTAATGATGAACAGCTTCCCGTACATGCTCAACTCTATAAGGTTTTGGACAAACTTAAGATTTTCCACTTCCTTCCATATATCCTCTTTGTGAATCCCATATTAGAACTTCCAACTACTACTGACATAGATGAAACTTACTTAATGGAGAAACCTGAAGCACAACACATGGTGTATTCTATCTACTAAAGAAGGCTGATCACCCTCACCACTGATGATCTCAAGCTCCATAAGAAAAAAAAAGTGTCTAATCCCTAGTAAAAGTCCTGAGATCCACCGCCCCAATATAAAAAAGTTGATGAGGTATGGGACCTACCACTAGATATATAAAAGACATTATTTCTATGATACTAGGAACACCATACCATATCTCTACATCTTTATGAATCCTATCAACTTCCCTCTCATGATGACCTGGTTCAGGCTACTGTCCCCTCAACAACCTCTTCTCTCACCAAAACCACAAGATACGTCTGTAACACAATCAGGGTGACCTGGAACTAGATATTTGGATGCAAATACTCATCATCTTGAAATTGGTCTAAATAATATCAAAGAAGGTTTCGTAAATGGATCAGAAACTCTCTCACACTAGAACTCCCCTATCAAAGGGTAAATAGCTCCAGGTGGCTCGTCACCTTTACAGTCAAATATAGAAAGTTTACTAGGATATGGTCCCCGAATTTTTCCCAATAGACATATGAATTTTCATGATTACCAATTAACATTTATACAATTTTCTCAATGCTCCATGTAGCATCATGATTTTGTTGTTGAGTGCATCGAATTAACTGTTTAGTTCTTACTAGAATTTATGTTGTATGTCAGGAACCCAAGGTCATATATTGATGGAGACTTAGATAATTAATTTAAGAAGAAAGTTTTAAGTAAGAAAAAGGGGGATGATATTGTATAATTTTTTTTATTTAAGATAAAATATTTTAAATTAAATTGATACAAGAAAGAAAAAATTTACATATTCATTATAGTTATAGTTTTTAAAAACTAGGATCCCCATACCATATCTCTAGTTTTTAATACCTAGTTTTTGAAAACTATAACTATAATGTTAATTAGTTTAAAATAGGATACCTAATATGGTTTAGTCGAAAAAAACAATGATTCACCGGATACCAATGATGATTGGGTGATTTATGTTCGACTTCATAACCGAAACTCACCAATGAAACACATGATGAACTTCATGCACTATCCATGATTGTATTTTATTTAAATGTGTTATCATGAAATGAAATTTCTAGGTCATGTAAGTTTTTATGTTATTTAAATTGACCAATATGAAGCATACAACTACCACAATTGAAAGTGGGAAGAAGAGGAAAATGGTGTGCAAAACATCACATGAATGAGTACCACCAAACATGATCATATGAGTCAAGTTTGACATAATAGTACATAACTCAGTAAAATAATACTATTAGATGAATAAAAACAACATAGAAACCTGTAATTAAATTGATCTTTAAATTATTACAAAATCAAATCTCAAGATTTACAACATGTTCCTCCTTGGGTGATCACGAGGAGTTTAGAACTCCATGAGAGGGGAGGAAGAAAAAGATGTTGAATTATCACTTCCATATACTCCAAAACTTATAGGGATGATGAGATTAATCCTTTGAGTCTAAAAAATCTAAGATCCTTGCCTCTTGGTCGAACTCACCAATGGGGTTCCCAAGGTACCCATTTATGGGCAAATTGGAAGGTGGTTTTGGGCACCCAGATTTCGAAAAACTACTTGGAAAATGGTTTTATGCCACTAGATAGTATAATATCACTTTTGAAAAGACTAAAACATTGTTTCTACACATCATTAATTTCTCCAAAAAGTTGGATCATTTAAAGTCTCACATATCTAGATATAATATAAATATAGAACATAATTTTTGACTTTCTTCAAATTTGATTCCCTAGACAAATCAGTTTAGATGGACCCCTGAATGGAAGAATTGGGATTGGGTTCCTTTATAAGAGTTTTATCACACTAAATATTGGATCCTTAGAAAATATCTATCTATTTGGATTCATGGATTTCATGTAACATTAAAAATAGTGGAAATGTGGTCATTAGATTCCATGCAGTTTGGCCCATTTTCCTTCTACATCATCGTGGGCTCTCCGAATCACCTCCACCTTCAATGAAATCATAAAAAAAGTGAGACTTTCCATTTTAATTATGAGAAAAATTAAATAATTTAATCAAAAATGAATTTATATTCTTTATTAAATTTGGATTTTATGATACAAAATCAGTTTCACACAGTAGTATAATGGTCGAAATGAACAGTGAATCATGACATGATCACATAATCATATCTAATGAAAATCAATATTCCTTATAAGAATAGATTAAAATAAAATCTATCTAAAACCTCCTCCAACCAGTATTCTATCACTGAGTTTGTAATAGATCCATCATACTTTTACAATCTCTAGAATAGAAACACTCATATTTTCCTCTAAGGGTCATTGTTTTGGACCTCTACTTTGGGGTGATCTTCCGTCATATCCTATTGAACATCTTTTGTGTGGAACTGACAAGGGAATCAAGCTAAGTCCATAAATACGAAATTATAAATGGTTAGATACTTATAAACCTATAATATGGAATATTTAAGACCAATAAATTAATTATTTACTTTATCTTTATTTAAGGTTTAACCTATCCCAGGTTTTACCCTTTTCAAACATAGACATAAAGAAAAATGACACATAATAATTTCCAAGGTCTCTACCTTGACGCCATCTTTGCTTCATATAGTAGGATAAATAAACATAATGGATTATTAATTAGATCACATGGGGACCTAAATACTCTCGTCTCAGCTAGTCTCCCATGTTCACATCACTTATTAAAAATATTTGACATTGTTTCCCTACCCATCCATGAAGTCTCACATATGATTAACTCCAAACTCCATCACATTCCTCAAACTAAACCTTTGATACCACTTTATTAAAACACCTCCTCTCAAAAGTGTCCCTCTTGGACTAGAAATGAGATAAAGAGTATTGTGACTGCCCGAAGCCCACCTCCAAGAGGTCATGAATTAGAGACAAGAACCAAGGGTATATCATACCACTACGGTAAATAAATAATAAATAATAAATAATAAATAAATATAAATAATAAATCATAAATCATAAATCATAAATCATAAATAAATATAAATAATAAATAATAAATAATAAATTAATATAAATAATAAATAATAAATAATAAATTAATATAAATAATAAATAATAAATAATAAATAATAAATAATAAATAATAATAAATAATAAATAAATATAAATAATAAATAAATATAAATATAAATAATAAATAATAAATAATAAATAATAAATAAATCTAAATAATAAATATAAATAATAAATATAAATAATAAATAATAAATAGAAAATAATAAATAATAAATAAATATAAATAATAAATAATAAATAATAAATAAATATAAATAATAAATAAGAAATAGAAAATAATAAATAATAAATAAATATAAATAATAAATAATTATAAATAATAAATAAATAATAAATAAATATAAATAATAAATAATAAATAATAAATAATAAATAATAAATAATAAATAATAAATAAATATAAATATAAATAATAAATAAATATAAATAATAAATAATAAATAATAAATAAATATAAATAATAAATCATAAATCATAAATAATAAGTAATAAATAATAAATAATAAATAATAAATAATAAATAATAAATAAATATCAATATAAATAATAAATAATAAATAATAAATAATAAATAATAAATAATAAATAATAAATAAATAATAAATATAAATAATAAATAATAAATAGAAAATAATAAATAATAAATAAACATAAATAATAAATAATAAATAATAAATAATAAATAATAAATAATAAATAGAAAATAATAAATAATAAATAAATATAAATAATAAATAATAAATAATAAATAAATATAAATAATAAATAATAAATAAATATAAATAATAAATAAATATAAATAATAAATAAAAATAAATAATAAATAATAAATAATAAATAATAAATAATAAATAATAAATTATAAATAATAAATAAATATAAATATAAATAATAAATAAATATAAATAATAAATAATAAATAATAAATAAATATAAATAATAAATAATAAATAATAAATAATAAGTAATAAATAATAAATAATAAATAATAAATAAATATAAATATAAATAATAAATAATAAATAATAAATAAATATAAATATTAAATAATAAATAAATATAAATAATAAATAAATATAAATAATAAAAAAATAATAAATAATAAATAAATAATAAATAATAAATAATAAATAAATATAAATATAAATAATAAATAAATATTAATAATAAATAATAAATAAATATAAATATAAATAATAAATAAATATAAATATAAATAATAAATAAATATAAATAATAAATAATAAATAAATATAAATATAAATAATAAATAAATATAAATAATAAATAAGAAATAAGAAATAATAAATAATAAATAATAAGTAATAATTAATAAATAATAAATAATAAATAATAAATAATAAATAATAAATAAATATAAATAATAAATAATAAATAATAAATAATAAATACTAAATAAATATAAATAATAAATAAATATAAATAATAAATAATAAATAAATATAAATATTAAATAAAAATAAATAATAAATAAATATAAATAATAAATAATAAATAATAAATAAATATAAATATAATTAATAAATAAATATAAATAATAAATAATAAATAATAAATAATAAATAATAAATAATAAATAATAAATAATAAATAATAAGTAATAAATAATAAGTAATAAATAATAAATAATAAATAATAAATAATAAATAAATATAAATAAATAATCAAAAATAATAAATAAATATATATAATAAATAATATAAAATAAATAAATATAAATAATAAATAATAAATAATAAATAAATATAAATAATAAATAATAAATAAATATAAATAATAAATAAAAAAATAATAAATAAATATAAATAATAAATAATAAATAAATATAAATATGAATAATAAATAAATATTAATAATAAATAATAAATAATAAATAATAAATAAATATAAATAATAAATAATAAATAATAAATAATAAATAATAAATAATAAATAATAAATAATAAATAATAAATAATAAATAATAAATAATAAATAATAAATAATAAATTTATAAATAATAAATAATAAATAATAAATAATAATTAATAATTAATAAATAATAAATAATAAATAATAAATAATAAATAAATATAAATATAAATAATAAATAATAACAAATAATAAATAAATATAAATAATAAATAATAAATAATAAATAAATATAAATAATAAATAATAAATAATAAATAAATATAATTAATAAATAATAAATAATAAATAAATATAAATAATAAATAATAAATAAATATAAATAATAAATAATAATAAATAATAAATAAATATAAATAATAAATAATAAATAAATATAAATATAAATAATAAATAAATATTAATAATAAATAATAAATAATAAAAAATAAATAAATATAAAAAATAAATAAATAAAAAAAAATAAAAAATAAATAATAAATAAAAATAAATAATAAATAATAAATAATAAATAATAAATAAATATAAATAATAAATAATAAATAATAAATAATAAATAATAAATAATAAATAATAAATAATAAATAATAAATAATAAATAATAAATAATAAATAATAAATAATAAATAACTAATAATAAATAATAAATAATAAATAATAAATAATAAGTAATAAATAACCAGTTACAAATAATAGATAATAAATAAATTAATGTATATTATAAATAATAAATAATAAATAATAAATAATAAATAATAAATAATAAATAATAAAGGAAACACATGAAAAAGTATGAAAAGACGTGATAAGGGATGAAAAATCATGAAAACACATGAAAAAGGATGGAGAAACATATGAAGAATGAGGCATTAGAAAAAATGAGAACGCATGAAAACTCGTGACAACTCTGGAAAACTTCTTAATAATTCAACATAACCATCATAATAAACCATAAAAAACCATTGATAAAGATAAAAAGTCATGGAAACCCAAATAAATAGTAATAAATGGAGCTACCGTTGAAACCCGTTAAAACGGTCATAATGAGACAAAAACATTGGACTCACATTAATGGAGATAACTTATGATTCGAGATTCCGTCTTAGATCCGCGACCTGTCAAATCAAAGATCCTGAAACACTCTTCAACCTGAAAGGTGAAAGAGTTTGAATGGACAGACGAATCGGAAGTTATGACCATTTAAAAAAAGCTGACGGAGAACGGGTGCTAGAAACGAGACACTGAAAAACATAACAAACCCAATACCCACTAAAAAGGCCATAACATATGATCTATGAGTGCATGTGGGCGCCGCGACCAGTCAAAATGAAGCTCATGGAACGAGCTATGATCTAGAAGGTGGGGGAGGCCAAACTGACACGCGGATCGAAAGTTAGGTCTGTTTGAAGACACGTTCGACGGGACACCGGTGACGGAAATGGGGTTTTGAAGGCCTTCGGAGGGGTTTTTGGGGTCGAGAAACTAGACAGAAGCATTCTTCTGTCAAACCGGTGCGTAGCTCTTTTCGCTGGCTTCGATTTGATATGTGGTAGAGCCCAAACGGACACCCGTAGCGAATGTTATGGCCATTTGAAGTTGGAGAACTTTTTTCAACTTTATTATAACTCTAATATCTTCCACACCTTAGACCGTCTCACGGTTTTGATTATATGAGCCTCTAGATCTCTTCATGAGCTTCTATTTTACTGGTCGTGGCGCTTCAACGGACGCCCGAATCAAAAGTTATGGTCGTTTTAGTGATTTCGGGGTTTCTCACGTTTTTTTATTTTTTTCATTTCATTTCGGGGCGGTTTTACCGAAACCGCCGCTATTTCGCGGCGGTTTTTTAAAAAACCGCTGCTAATCCTCAAATAAAATTAAAATAAAATAAAATAAAATTTTAAAAAAAATAAAATTTGCCATTTAGCGGCGGTTCTTAAAACCGCCGCGAAATGACGGCCCGAAAATGTGTTTCGTGGCGGTTTTCTTGTAGTGTACATACAAAATGAGAGGCATTTACCCCTAAGGGAATATATATAGGAGAGATAAAAGACAATTAAACCAATAAAATAATTCTCAGATAAAGATAAAAGTGGTCCCAAACACATGAATTTAATTTCATAAAAATCTAAAGGAAAATGAACTAAAATTACCAAAATATAAACATGATAATGACCACGAATCCCAAAAAGTTCCTGAAAAACCACAATCTATTAATATTTATCCCAATCTAAAACTGACTCCTACTGGCTTGAAAAATAGTATATATATATATAGGGTGATAATAACAAGTATACTCAGTAGGATCATCCTCATAGCCTCTCATGGAAATGATAAATAAATCATGCTAAATCTTAATAAACACCAAATGAAGCTAAATCATCACTTAAATAGGTATAATAAGTTCTCAACCTCACAATGGATATCTCACCCCAAATAATTCATACATAATAAAATATAATATAATATCCAATGAAGGAACCTTGCTAATACTCCCCCAAATTGTTTTCGTATTGCCTCAACATACTACATACCAATTCATCTCTCTACAAAATAAGACAGTTCAAAAACACCTGGGCTAAGTATCATTACATGCAACTCATGCATTACATCACCTCATCATTCCAGGACACATATTGATATTGTAAAAAAGTAGTTTATGGGATCCACCATAGCCCATATGTCATGTATCATAAATCAATCCATCACATCACAAATGTAGAGTACTATACCTTGAGCCATCAAAACCCTTACACTTCATACATGTAATAAAAATTTGGATTTTATATTAGAATATACATATGTAAAAAATAATAAAAATCCATTTTAGACCTCTACAAAAATATATGGGAAAACAAAACACCATGTATACTAGCACATAATACTACCAAGAGAAGGGAGAGGGTCTGGAGGGGGTAGTCATCCATCCATCCCTATCCAACCATAATGTTGATGGGAAACCCTCCTAGAGTCCACTGTGTTTCATTTTACCTACCAACATGGGTGAGGTAGTGTATAAAATCACAAAACTTATAAGATATATTATATCTTAAAATCACATTATGGGAATAACCTAGGCATAAACTCAACTGCATATATTATCACTCAGACACCCGATTTCCACTACTTGGTGCTAGATATCCTACAATCACACATGCATTTAAGAATAAATTTGTTAAATTAATTACCCCAATTTTAAAATTTAACATTATTTTAATTAATTAAGTTATAGATTAATTAATAATCAATATTATTCTAAGTTAAATTCCTTTAAATACCAAGTGGAACCCATTCCCTCCATGTATAATCCCACCAAGTCCATGGTTTCTCAGGACTAACATTAACTTTTTTATTCCATTAAGAACAAAACCCATGGATTATGTAATTTATTAATCATTTACCATTATATAAATAAATTTACTTTAGAAAATATCTTAAGATACCACATAAGAAATTCATAACCAAGCACATCCAGCTTCCTAAAGTAGCGGGGAACGAAATGCAGAAAAACATGAAACATATCCATATAGCCTTCAAGTAGTCCTCAATAAGGAAGAATCTATATTTCATTACAACAATGGGTAATCTTAGATTCAACTCATTCCCTAAAATCTAATTCCACACCCGACACCACCATGCATATCACCATGCATCTTGATGTCACAGGTGTCAACTACTACAACAAACCCGAGCCTCCCAAAATATATCTCATCATCCATCTCAATCTCTCACCACATCTCATAGCAAGGACCAAATCCATAGAAAAAATGGTAATATCTATGAAAAATATTCAATAATTAATTTGGGTCCTAAAAAAAGGCATACTATATTCTTATGTAACAAGCTCTCATGACCCCAACACAAGGAATTTAACTTTCATAAGAAAATGGGAAACCTTGGCCTAACCAATCATATTTGTCAAATAATAAATATTTTCCATATATAATTAAACAACTAAATTATTATAAGTTACTAAAATGGTTAACCTAAGGAATCACCTATGAAAAGATACTAAATTATTTAAACATGATCCTTAACAGCAATTCCTGTTTCAAAAAACTGTTAGAAGAAATATTCTCATTTAACATTACTTTTATTAATATACTCAACCACAATTATAGCTTTAGAATCTTTAACAAATTCTATTATTATATGTAATAAAAACATTATTTTAAAAATGAATTAAGCCTCAATTTTATTACCATCAAATTACAAGAATCTAATGATTCATTAGACATGCCTTTTTATGTTTTATTTCTAATTAAAATATCACCTTCCTTATATTATTTAAGAAATGTCATAAAATAACATGATAATATAGACAAAACCAATATGCTAAAAAATAATAACATAGATACCACAAAATCTATAATATCAATAGAAAAACTGTTATGATGGAAAACACAATCGATCATTAACCATAAAATAATATTTATTAATCCACTTTATCCATTATTTGGGTTAATTCCACCATAATACAAATAATCTAAAGAAGGTTCAAATTACTATTGCAAGTAAAATAAAGGATAATAAATTAATCCCCTACCCCAAGGGGTCAAATTTTTTTGAACGAGAATAAAATCACATTACAGATCTTAGATCACCTCTCCCGCATGGATATCCATGTCCATCCAAGAACACCATGCCACAACCATGAAAAAAACAAAAAAAGGATACTATATTATCCCAATGGAGATCAACTATAATAACATGGAAATAAGGAATATGAGGAAATGAGATCTAACAGATAAGATACTACTAGAAAAAGTGTTTAAAATCACATTGGATCACATAATATCGAAATCTAGAAGGAGGGAGTTCATTCTGATCAAAATATGGCTTCAAGAACTTTGAAAGGCACTCAAGGATTACAAGATCTTGTGATAGAAACTTTGGATAAAATTAGGTTTTTGGGGTTTGTGTATTTATAGTCCAATTGAATTTTGGATTACTACAATAGAACCCTCTTGACCATGGTGTAATCCCCCTAGACCATAATGCAACCCACCTGGTCAACCCATATATGAAGGTCATGGAAAAGATCCTATAAATAAGGGGAGAGTCCATGGAATAGCCGATACCACCAAATTGTGCCATGATGTTTCCAAGAGTCATGTAATTCTATGTCCTGCCTCTATATTTTAAGGGTATTAAGGTTTACATAACCATCCAAAATCACCCCTATACTACTTTTCCACAACCTTCTAACCTATTCCATAATTATCAAATAATAATGGAGGGTCTATGATATAACCATTCTCTATGTCACATAAACCTCATCTGGGCTACACAACAACCTACCTCCACGACACAACCATGCCAAAAAAGGATGTAGCTTAGAGTCTCCAACTTCCAAGATCCTAATTTATTGCTAGAACTACTACACTGTAGAATCTAGGACTATGGTGAAACCTAGGGCTCCACGATGAAGAATTTCCTCAAATCTCCATTTTTCCCTTTAATCTCTATAGAAATTTCTCCAGACACCTCAAACACCCAAAACTCTTAAGGTAAGGGTATAATAGGTTTTGATCTCTTACATAGTGTGTGTGTGTTGTTTTCATCTTGACAAGTGGAGATATGATGGTTCTGTCATAGGAGGACATCACAATATGAAAATTTTATTCACTATGTGAATATTTTCATTGGATTTTGTTTCTCTGTGAATTCATATCATGAAGGGTTCCTTTCAAAATGAAAATACCTTCCATTTTTTAAGAATCAACCAATATGTTTTTTGTATGAATGATTCAAGGAATTCAGGATGTGAATACTTGTGTTATGCTATGAATGGGTTATTTTCTAAACCCTCTATAAAATTCATAAGCCCTATGAACACAATCATTCTACATTAATTTCTCTCAAACATTGGTTGATTTCTAGGAATATTTGGATGCTCTTTCAACCCCACTTCTTTACCGTCATTCCTTGTAATCCAGATATTGAGTTGTATCAATCTGAGGTGAGAAATTAATTCTTCTTTTATTCTACCTCTTGTTTTCCCTTTTCGTTTGTCACTTAGAATTATTAATGGTGGTGGTGGTTCAATTTTCATGTGATGTGCTGTATTTTTTGATGAGGCATCACTAAAATTCATATTTTTTCAAGGATCCCTTGTATAGTTATGTCCCATGGTTCATCCCCTTTTACTTTGGATCTACACTATGAATCATAAAGCATATTTTGAGGTAGGGGATTATAGTTCTCTAAATTTTTATATGCATATATGAGATTATGATGATTTTAATTTCACAAGGTAAATGAAAAAAATGAATATAATAAACCATACTAATGAAATTGATGGGAATGGTGTAATGTGATTGTGGTTATAAGTATTTACATGATATTGATTATTGTTTTTAATACTATATGCTAGTTATAGAATTATTCATTGTTTTTTACATGACTTGAGAATACCATTAATTATTTAAATACTTAATGTTTGAAAATATAATGTATATCTTGAATATTGTTGTTATATGCTTGACTTGTTGTGTGCGGCCTTGTTATGTGTAGTTTGGTGCCCCGGTTGTGTATGGCTTACAACATTGGTTGTTTCATCTGGTTAACCATGAACAATTTTAACATATATTTTAATATGGTAATGGAAATTTAAATTGATAATTAAATGGGTAAAATGCGTTGGATAAATTAATAAATAAAATAATAGAGAAATGGATCTTAGTTTATAAACTTTATGTGATTATTTTTGTTATTTACTTCTTACTATGGGTAGTGCTTGGTGGTGCTTGATCAGTAGTGATGTGATGTTGGTTGTAGCAGTGGTGCTTGTTTGAACCCATAGTCGTGGGCTTGTGTGAGAGTATTATATACCTATATTCTTTTGTTATTTTCTTATGCACCCCACCAAAGTTATATTGCCCGACTGACACTCAGAGACCCTGGGGGTATTTTTTATAACAATTAGGATAAGAAATATATGGATGTATGACTACCATATATCTCCCACTCTCCCTTCAGTAGTACCTTCTCATGATACCGATGTTGGATGATGATTTCATTGGTGGGTTAATGCATGGTAAGTGGAAGGAATGGGGTCAATTTCCAATGTGTTCATGATATTCTACCACCCTGGTTATATGACATGCGATATTTGGTTGGTGTCATGAGATGATATATGTGATTGGTTTTGTGATATAGGATATAAACATGGTGTCTTCATAGTTGGATATGGATGGGATGGGAGAAAAGGATGTCGTCTCATTGGGTGAGAGTGAAAAATTAGTGGGTATGTGGCCATAGGGAACTTATGATTATATTTTTAAAATTATAATCTTATTATACTTGGATGCATAATTGTTTGAGTGAGCCTTGATGAAGCTAGTGGACAAGTTGACCTATGTAGGTGATGGTTAGTTCAATTTTTTTTTATTGGGGAATTATTATGCTCCATTCAAATTCAAAAATAGAGTTCTTGGGTATGATCCTACCAATTATACATGTTATTCTCACTCTATGGGTATACAAATTAATTTTCAGGTTTCAAGGGGGACTTTTATGGTATATTCAGATATTATTAGCACATATCTTTAGTTGTTTTCGTTTCTTCTACATGATTTTTTTTTCTTTTGGTATTGTTTTATATTTGGATAAATTAATATTTTTTATATTCATGCATATGGGATATCACCTATATATATATATTTTATTTATTTTATATTATTTGATGATGTTTTTGGGTGGTTATGTATGTTATCTCTCCATATTTTTTATGTTGAGGGTAATGCCTCCAATTTGAGTGTTTTATACCCCTGACACTAGTCACCAATACATGACCTACTAGTGTAGAGACTTGAGGGTCACTCTTTCTCATCACTACGGACTTAGGAGGGATACTACTGGGGGGGGGGTCAGGATAGAGTGGTTTCAAAGATGTTGGTTAAGACATAGGGTGGATTTAAGAGTTTGACACTGGTGAGGACATTGTGGGTTAGTAAGGAAACAATGTTATCCAAACATTGTATGTGAAGATAAAATGAGAGAATAGATATACATAGGATTTTAGGCCCCCATTGTGATCCATCTCTAGGACCTTAAGCTCTCTGAATGTACTATGTAACATGATGTTGATTGTAGGGTAAAGACCTAAAAGAGGTACATGTATCATACTTTCTTGAGTTCTGATTTGAATGGGGTGGTTCTTGGGATAAATTAATTAATTAATTAAATTAATCTAGTTAAATCCATTTCTTGTGGACTTATGTGTTTCTTTTTTCATTGTAGAGATTCCAGTTGGTCACCACTGGTATGTGGACTGAGTCGAGGAGGTTCAGAAGGTTGAACCTATTGATATTTTGAGGGTCGATCTATATTAGAAGGAATAGAAATGGAAGCATAAATTACATACCTTTTAGTATCAAATACTCATAAAATATGATGGAAACATCTTTGATCTAGTGATGGGACACTGGAATGAGGTTTTGGTGATCATTTTAAGCTTTATTTGAGATCGAGACGAGTATTGGGTTCCCCAAAAATTTAACCAGTTGAGGGGATAAATGACTTAGTGGTGGATGTTTTATCTTGGGGAGTGTAAAGAGGTTTATGTATCATTGTCCAACTTCTTATAGAATTTTACAGATGATTTCTTATTGATGATGATGAACAAAGTAAAGAGGCATGAATTTTTCTCCCTTCCATAGGGAATAATGAGAATTTGGTATTTGGGTATTAATTTTATGGTCCATATTCTATTTCACCTAATGTATTTCCAAATGACAAGTCCGGATTATAATTATCACTTTATGAAATAAATATTTAGAAGTGGTTTAAATCACTACTAAATTGTTTCAAGGCAATTTTTCAAAACCATTTTGAAAAGTAGAATCATGAAATATTTCACAGTGGTTTCCAAAAAGTGTTGAGAAATAATTTAGAAATAGTTTTGAAAAACACTGTGCAGTGTTTAGCGATGTTTTTTTTAAATTTTAAACATATTTAAATATTTTAGAATTATTTATTTATTTACCACTTATTATATAATGATTTATTATTTATTTGTTAATCATTTATTAATAATTTATTTTTATTATTTATTTAATCATTGTTTTATCTTACCATTCATGTATATTCCATGAATTCCATGTATAAATTTAGCATACATATGCATTGGGTGAGATTTGAACCACTTACCACTCGGTTATTCTGCAAGGGCTTTTCCACCCCAACACACTCTTAATGTGGCGAGTTATTAAAATATCATATACATATATATATATATATTTAAATTAAATATAAATAAATATACTTAAATATTAATATTAAAGAATAATTATAATAAATAATAAATTGATGGAGGAATTAGAGATTTTGTTCCCGAGGGTCAGTGATCATATTACCTTATCTCATCCGCGGAGCATGAATCTTAACTCATACGTCGTAAATAGAAATCCTAATCATTAGAGCCTTTCCCATCCAAGGATGTCAAAGGAGATCTTATAGGAAGTTTTGATGGGTTTTCAAAATTGACTTGTTTCTTAGGGGGTTAATTTGTACCACTAAAGAATCACATTTCTTAGTGAATCATCAAAAAAGGATCCATAACCCATTTTTCAGCATCAAACGATGTCATTTCAGAGTGGTTGGATCTATTTAACCATTCTGTTATTGAGAATGTTTCTCTATAAAATGGAATAAAACCTTGCAAGGTTTTTGATTTAGTATATCGATTAGCTTTTATTTTGGTTTTTTCATATTTTATGTCCATATCATTAGGTTGTGGTTTCTTCCACATTTTTTTTCTACTATAGATTTAAAGGGATGTTCAGGGGGAGTGGGTTTATCCAACCTTAAACTGGGTTCTCTAAGACTCCATAAATGGAGTATGAACTTCAATATTAATTATTTTAAGGACAACAATACACAAGTTTTGGTGAAAACCATGGTTTTAATTGGGATTTATGGAATCTAAAAATCCTATTTCATATCGCATCTGTGATTGGTATTCCAGTTAGTTTAGATAATGCTATAGATATGGTTATTTATGAAATTTTTATCATGTTGGTTGAAGTTGATTTGAGTACCATGTTACCTGATAGTGTGGTTCTTTCCACACCAAATAATGAGATAAATATATGAATTGAATATGAGAGAACTCCTCCATTTTGAAAAGTCTGTCGAATTATTAGATAGGATAAATCCTTTTGTAAGAAAGATCTCATTTTCTCTAATTGTAATTTTAAGGGAAATTATCTTAAAAAATGTATAATAAAGGGAGGCTATGGGTTTTATCAACACAAAAATCAAGTCGTTTTCAATGGACAGTCATTTGTGGATAGAGTTTTAATCCCTCCAGAATATTTTCCTTCTATTATTTATGAAGGTCCCCCTTATGCTATTAAAGGCCTTGATTTAGATGGACATTCTTTAAAGTATGGGTTCACTAAAACTTTTAATCCTAAAACTGTTTATCTTTCACAAGTTTTAGTTCATTATGTTTCTAATTTCCAAGTGAAACATGACCCCTAATCATGGGATGACATTATCAAGGAATGCCATAAGTTTGTAAACGGTGTTTCATTTAAAGATGGACTATCTAGAGGTTTTATTGATTTTCTTATTTGGGAAGACTATGAAAATATCCTAGAATTCAAAGAATATAAAGCACATGACAAAGTGGATGAAAACTATTAATAGGAATAGTAAAAAAAAATCAAGGAATAGAAAAGGGAATGTGAAAACTGATATTGCCTCTTCAAAGAAATCCAATTCTAAAGCTACACATCCCTCTCAATATAATCTTGGTATGTCTGCACCTCTAAATGGGAATAAAAAGATGTTTTTTCCTACTATAAATTTTTTTCTTCATTTATTGCTGATCAGTTTATGAATTCCTCAGTGGAAGATGCAATGGGGGAGAAACCTCCTGGTCATGAACCCTCAATGAAAACTATGAATATGGATGCAAGCTATAATGTTCAAGTTAGAATTGAGATTGGCTTCTAATCGATATATTACAGGGAGCTCTAAACTATATCTATTATTACAGGTAGGGTTGATGTTAAAGGAAAAGGTGGTGAGACTAATTGTAAAAAATTGTGAAATTCTAGATAAAACCTTGGTGGCATGAAAACACAAGTAGAGAGGTGAATCAATTATGAATATGCACATAGTAGTGAACATTTTGCAGATTTACCCTTAAAGAAAACTATATATATGGATGTTTTTCAGGTTGGAAATGTTTTTTTCTTGGAATATGTACACTATAGGGAGCTCTATACCAGTTCAGTTGCAACTGGGAGGCTGTTGGTTGACGGGGCTTGCACTGAGACTCATTTTAAACCACTATCTGATTATGGATTTAGCCTTATTATCATGAAATCACAAGTAGGGAAGGGATCAGTTTAGAGCCTATAAATGTTATTTACTATTATACTGATATACCCTTGGACTCATGAATGGTGGGATTTCAATGGGCCTGTACAGTTGATGCTCACTGTAAGTAGACAATTGATATTGTCATGAGTCATGGTGGCATGGAAACTCTTACAGGCTCACTATTAAAACCTACATTTTGTTAAGGATCTGAATCTGTAATAGGAAAAGGGGCATATGATGTTTTTGTTGTTTTATCTTCATCCACTAATACTATTCCACTAGTGAAGGGTCAATTTATTTCAAAGGAGAGTACGCATAACTCCATTGATTTACTTTCTTCTGGTAGTAGTGAATAGGATGTGAAGGGTAGTGTTAATGCTTTTGAAAATTAAGATAAGGATACAGTCATGGATGCTGGGATTCTAGTTGATAGAGGTGGACCATGTCTATATGTGAAAACATAGAGACGAGGTCGATATACTTATGGCAGGGGTGGACTCTCATCAAACCACAACATGAAGACTTGATCTTGAGCGATGTAATTTCATGGGTTTTCACTTTTTTTGGATTATGGATAGTTATGGCTTGTTTGTTCCTCCTTTGCCTATATTTTTGATTTTTTTAATAAAAGGGGCCTTTGAGCATCAACATTTTCAAAAAAGTAATAAAAAATAAACAATTAATAATACACAAAAAATAAATACAAAATAATTAATAAATAATAAAAAAATGATTGATAAATAATAAATAATAAAGAAAAAATAATGATATATAAATAATAAATAATAAATAATAAATAACAAGTAATAAATAATAAATAATAAATAATAATAATAACATTAAATAGTAATAAATAATAATAATAAATCAATAAATTAATAATAAATCAATATATAATAAATAACTAGTAAATAAAAAATTAATAATGAATAAATAGATAAATAAATAAATAAATAAATAAATAACAAATAATAATAAACAATAAAAAATAAATAAATTATAAATTATAATTAAATAATAAATTAATACATAATTAATAATAATTGGATAATAAATAAATATATAACAAATAAGTAATAAATCAATAAAAGATAACTAATTAAATAATAATGAATAAGTAATAAATTAATAAGAAATTAATCAATAAATAATAAATAATAATAAATAAAAAATAAAAAATAATAAATAAATAGTAGTAAATAATAAATAATAAATAGTAAATAAATATATATAATAACATTTATATTTATTTAAATACATTATGTATATTTTATAAAAATATAAAAATATAAATAAATTTACATAAATGTATATAAATACAAGTATAAAGACACACAGATAGTAACCAGTGGAATATAAAAAAATATATACACCAATATCATATATATAAATATGTATTAATGAATATAAATATACATAAATGTTTATATATATATATATGTAGACTAATATTAATAAATACATATAAATATCTATGTGGAGAAGAAAAGGAATATAATTTTTTTAAAAATATTGATAAATATATATGACTTACAAATATATATATATATATATATACACACACACATAAATGTATAGAAATACACACATAGACACACACACATAATAAACCATCAAAAGAGGGAAAACACATCTTTCGAAACACCATAAAATCAATAGAATTGTAAATTAATGCAATATAATCATAGGTGACCTAATAAGAATAATAAGACACTCTTAAAAGAAGCTGAAATCACATAGAATGTTGAAAAAACATGGTATCTAAAAAAAAGCATAGTTTATGAGGCTTAATGGTCCTTTTCTGATGATGAAAAAATAGTAACTAAAGTCTCCCTAGGTCAACATAGTATAGAGATCTTTACAAACTGCAATTTGATATACAGAAGAGCCCAAACAAACACCCAGATCAAAAGTTATAGTCATTTGAAGTTAAAGTTTGATTTAAAAATTCTCTTAAAAGTATAAAATTATATTATGTTAACTATTTCCAAATTATTATCTAAGGTGGTTTTATTTCATTTGATAATCTCCAATTTGACTAGTTTTGGAGCTAAAATAAAAGTTTGGGTCAAAATTTATGGTTATTTGATGTTAAAATCTGATTTTTTTTAAATTTTTAAATTTTTTATTTATTTTTAGTGGCCATTTATTTAAAAAATTCCCCTCATTTAAGATTTTTTTTAAAACACCACTAACAAAATTTTAATGAAATATGTAATATCTTTTTTTTAAATCTCCACTAAAAATCTACTTCAAATTTCTATTTTCCCTATAGTGGATTAGAGGAGGAGTTATATACTAACCTTTATTTTATAGTCTCTAAATTTATGTTACCTTTGTATTTGGATGTGAATAAGAAGGTGGAGGTGATGAATAGGGTGTATGAGCGAGCTAGATATCCCCTAGTTAACATGGAACTTTAATGAATAATGTGTTAGATATAAGTTTACAAATATTAGGCCAGTCGAGATTTTGATTGGCAAGGAGATAGAATCAATAGTTAGTATCATGTTTCTCAAGGTATGTAAGTTCCAGTGTGTCTTTTGGGAACTATTCCATTTTATGCCTTTGTTATGGAGATTATGATTACTATTAAAGGTAGTTTTCTTCAACCCAAGAAGGCCAATATAGTTTTTTGGTCAATCCCCCTCCCATAAATAGTGAGAGTTTTCCCTCAGGTAGAATTAGTAGCATGACCTTTTATCTTATTGGTGTATTACATGTTTACCAGGCTTATTCACATCCAAGAGAAGGTGGAGTTAGTAAAGGGAATCCCATGGATATCCCTTTCTACCTGAGACCCAAAATGAAGGGTGTACATGTAGGTCATCATTAGAAAAACATAGGATCCATCTATATCTAGATGCATATGATAGAGGTTCCTATTCTATAGGGCCAAGAGTTGATTCAAAGTATAGTCAGTTTATTGTCTTCCCTAGTTTCTATTTTGTTTGATTTTGAATCTATGTACTCCTTTGTCACACCCACCTTGGGACATGTGTTGGGATTTTGTATGAAGATGATTTAAACACCCAAAATATTATCTATTCCAGTTGGACGTCAGTCTATTTTTCTTGATGTGTTTCCAGGATGTTTACTGATGATGGGGGAACATCCACAATTGAGAGACTTCTTTGTAATAAATATATAACCATATGATGTCATTATTGGAATAGATTATTTTTATTCCATTCACATTGTGGTTGATTTTTTTTCATAGGGAAGTTAATGTTTTCAATATGGGAGGACAACATGTTGTGTTCTCCAGTGATCGAGGTTTACAAATTGGTGGTCGGTGAGTACAACCCCTTATTTAGTTGATGCTTATGTTATCTATAAAGCTATTGAGCGATAAGGTGGTGGGGTCCCTCAGAGTTTTTGGATAATTTATAGATGTTTTCAAAAAAATAGGTTATGAGACTACCCCATAGGTATGATATTAAGCTTGGAATAAAGTTGTATCCATGTTCTACATTAATTTCAATCCTAATCGAATAGAACACGTATATTTGTGGGAGTTGAGGATCCGTATTGATGATATAATGAATAAAGGATTTATTAGGCCTAGTGTGTCACTATGGGGAGCACCAATGTTTTTTTATAAGAAGGAATATGGTAGTTAGAAGTTGTGCATAGACTACCATAGGGTAAATTAGTTTAATATCAAGAATCATTACCCTCTTCCAAGAATTGATGATATATTTTACGAATTTAGGGATAGTTTTCAATTTTATAAGATCAATCTACTATCTTGATATCCTCAGCTAAGTGTGATGGGGGAATATATCCAAAAATTTCTTTTTGATGCCAATATGGGAAATTTGAGCTTTTAGTTTTGTTTTTTGGTGTCAGTAATAAACTAAAAATGTTCATGGGACTCATGAAATATATATTTTGTGAGTTAATTGAAAAAATCATAGTCATGTTAATTGATTAAATTCATATATAATCGATATTGGATGAGAATCATGTTGAGTACCTAAGGACTATTTTATATAATCTTTAATGCCACTAGCTATATATGAAATTTTTCAAGTGTATGTTCTAGATGAAATAGGTGTATTTCTTTGGGCACGTGATGTATCAGCAGGGAGCAGTGATAGATCCAGCGAAGGTTGAGGTAGTTGTTTCTTGGGTAGCAAAAAATTACGTGGTAGAGGTTCTTAGATTTTTTATTCTTAGGGGTTATTACTAGAGGTTCATGTCTGATTTATCTAAAAATTAAACCCTCTTAACAACCTTGAATATTAATGACAAAGATTTTATTTAGACCAAATATTTCCAAGAAACAGTTGACTTCTTCAAGGAGAATTTTGTTAGTGCCCTAGTTATTTGGTTTCCTTAGGAGGGTGTGATGTTTGATGTGTTCTTTGATGATTATTTATTGGGTTTGGGATGTATCTTAATACAAAAATAGGTAGTTATCTCCAATTATTCCATTTATTTAAACCCCCATGAGCATAACTACACCACCCATTATCTAAATATGACAACATTGGTGTTTCTTTGAAGCTATAGTGGCATTACCTCACCAGGGAATGATTTGTGGTCTTTATGGATCATAAAATCCAAAGGTATATCTTTTGTAAGAATGTCCTTAATCTAAGATAGTGAAGGTGGATGAAATTTATTGAGGAATTTTATTTTGATATCATCTACACATGAGAATAGGGAAACATCTTGGTAGTCAAGTTGTGTAGAAAGTCATGGGGAGATATTCAAGAATCCAAGGATACCTGGAGAGGGATGGAGGAATTAACATCTTTGAATTATAAAGAAGATACGCTTGATATATTATTATTCTTGTTTCATATGTCGGTAGAGCCTATATTATTTTAGAAGGTATAGGAGTCTTAGTGAGGAGACTCGGAGGATGGGTTCATGCATGACCAGATAGTTTATAACGATTTTTCTATTTGATAGTCATAATATGGAAATCATCGAGTCATGTTCTATGGAAGGATATTTTTCCCATTGGTGATGCATAAGAGAGTCCTCTATGAGTTTCATGGCTCACATATAGTGGTACACCCCATAATATCTAAGATTAATCCTAAATTGATGAGTATTTTTAATCACCGAGAATGAACAGGCCAGTGGCAGAGTTTATAGTGTAATATCTAGTGTTACATTAGGTGAAGGTAGGAAATCATGTCCATGGTGGTTTATTGTAGCCCTCGGATGTCCTCGAGTGGAATGAGGAGGAAATCTCAATGGATTTATTCATCAAGTTACCCCGAGCTCTATGTTGATATGATTATAATTGTGGAATCATAGAAGGATTAAAAAATTCATCTCACTTTCTAGAAATCCATTAGTTGAGTATTTTGGATGCTTTGTTTATAATGTATGTGGATGAAAAAGTGAGGCATCATGGATCCCGGAGGACCATCATTTTTTAATGAGACCTTTATTTTATTTAATGATTTTGGATGGGATTTTAGCATTCCTTTAGCTCTTAGTTATTCCTTAACATTAAATTTCACCTACATATGGAGGTATATAAGAATTATACCATCTGAAAAATGGAGGATATTCTATGATTATGAGTCTTAAATTTTAGTTGATCATGGGTGAGGTTCTTACCTTGGGTTTTTTCCTTATAAAAAAACTACAACTTATTAATTGGTATTTACCCCTTTGAGTCATTTTATGAGAGGATATTTCAATACTCATTGATATGGTCCAAGATTGGGGAGGTAATATATATTAGTATTGATGTGGTTTAGAGGAAAATAGATAATATTTAGGTGGTTCATGAGAAGTGAAAGGTGGCACATGATCACCAAAATACTTCTTCATATCGGTGGAGGAGGCCTTTGAAGTTTAAATTTGGGGACCATGTATTCATTAAGGATTCCCCTTGGCATGTGAATTGAAGTTTTACTTAGGGGAGAAATATATTACCATATTTTGTTGGGACCTTCAAGGTGTTGAAGCATGTTTTTGTGGTGTCTTATATGTTGTAATTGTCAACATAGTTGGAAAAAGTTTACGATGTCTTCCACATATCCCAACTTCACTAGTATATTTATGATGATTCTGACATCATCAATTAGGGGGAGTTGGATGTTAGGGATGAAATGAATTTCATGGAATGACTAATCATGATTCAGAACTGTCATGAGAAAGTAATTCTATGGGTGTTATTTCCTTGGTTTGAGTTCTATGGAGGTATAGAGAAGAGTACTTGGGAGAGGGAGACACAAATGCCTACCTAGTACCTAATGTTTTCTTTTCCCAAATGTTTTGGTAATTTTGATGTTAAGATTTTTTAAGGGTTTTGATACTCCTTTCTATTTTTTTTGAGATATTGATGTTAAATTTTGAGTTATAGTTTCGTATTTTTTGAGAGGTATCTTCTAGGAAGTATTTGGCGGTTTTTGGTAGGTGAAGATTACTTTTATGTTTTCATGATTCTAGGGGATGATAATCATTTGATAGGTATATAATATAATTTAATGGGAAATATTCAATCATTAAATTATGTTTTTTAGGTGTTGGGATCCTTTAAAATAGTTTTAATAAATATTAGGTTGAGATGGAGTTGGAATTTTGCTATATGAAGTTGTTAATATCTTAAAACCATCATCATGACATGAATTAGATTTTCTTTTTGGTTTGTTTTGTGTTTTTGGTTTGTATTATAAAGGTTTAAGATCATATAGATCTTCTTTAGGAGGACATCATGAAATTAAAATTCAGTTCACTACATGAATATTTGTAATTGGTTTTTAGTGGATCTGTGATCGATGAATTCACAGTGGGAAGGGTTCCTTTCATGATGTTACTTCCTTCTAGTTTTGTAGGATTGAATAATATTTTTATTCAGTGTATGGTAAAATCATGTAATTCACAGAGTGAATACTTATGTCATGTCATGAATGTTACATTTTCTAACCCCTCTATAAAATCCACAAATCCTATGAACCCCATTATTTTCCATTCATTTATCTCATAATTTGGGGGATTCCAAGGCATATTTGTAAAATTTTTAAACCACTTATCTTTTTCATTGGACAATAAAATCCATAGATTTAATTTTTTTGATCTGAGGTGATAACTTCCTTCTTATTTTATTCACCCTATTTCCTTCCCTTCTCATTCTTCCACTAGAGTTCTCAGTGGTGGTGGTGGTTCAATTATAATGTTATGGGATGGAATTATTGATGAGGAATTTATATATTTTATATTTAGTAATTTATTTATTATATAGTTGTATCCCATGATTCATCCTCTATTTCTTTGGATTTTCATAATGAATCAGAAATTTTATTTTAAGGTAGGGGATTAAATTTCTGTACATTTTATGTGATTTTTTATGATCATCATGATTTTTCTTTGTGTTGGGTGAATGAGATGAATTGGCACAATGAATATAACAAACTGGACTAATGAAGTTGAAGGGAATCATGTGATGAGTATGTGTTTACCTATTTTTCCTTGATATTTATTTTTATTATTTTATGTTATATGGTTTTTATGGAATTACAACTTATTGTTTTTTTGTTTTATTTGAGAATAACCCTAGTTGGTTAAATAATTAAATCTCGTAAATGAATATTCTAGGATTAATATGATTTTTATATACTTTACTTTTCATGAACAACTTAGTTGTGTTTGTCTTGGTGGCCTGTTGTGTGTGAATTAGTTTCCTTGGTTATTGTAGCATGGCGACCTTGGTTGTTTATAGCTTGGTAGCCTTGGATGTGATGTAGCAACTTGGTGTGTTGGTTTCTTGTTAGTATTTCAATAAAAATGGAATAATTTTGACAAAAATATTATTGTGGTAATGGATAAATGATTAATTGGTGTGAGTTTAAATCTATAATTAAATAGGTAAAGGTTGAAGAATAATTACTAAATTAAATAATGGGAAATGGAACCTGGGTTATAGCCCTTTATGTGATACTCACGGTTGGTTGTTCCACATTAGAGGCAACACTTGGTGTCACATTATCATTAGTGACTTGATATTGGTTGTGAAAATGTTTCTTGTGGGAATAAATATGTGTTGTATTGTGTGATAATATTATATACCTACATTATCATGTTTTTTTCTTACACACCCCAGCTAAGTTAGATAACCTGATCGACACCCAGTGACCCTGAGTGGTGTTTTCCATAACATCTAGGATGGGGAGGATATAATTATATTGTTGTACTCAACATTATTGATACATTACTTCCTTGGTTATGTGACACATAATATATGGTCAATTCTATAAGATGAGATATTTGGTTGGTTCCATGAGACATGATATATGGATGGTTCCATCATTGGTGGATATGAAAGGTATGAGAGAAAATTATGTATTCTCATTAGGAAAGATAGGTCAATTAGTGGGGAAGTGGCTATAGGTTACTTATGGTTATATTTTTCTAATTTTTACCTTATTATACTATGATGTTTTATTTGGTGAGTGAGTCTTGATGAGGTTGGGGGGATAGTTGACCTGTGTAGGAATTGGTTAGTTCTATTGTTTGTTCACTAGGAAATGTATATGAGTTTTCAAATTTCTACAAGATACCTTTGGTATGATTATACAAAATATACATAATAAGTTCACCCTATGTATATAAAAATCATTTTTAGGTTTCAATGAGGACATTGGTAGTCAAGATGGACAGTACTAGCTTGAATCTTGGGTTGTTGTGGTCATTAACAAAAGATTTTATTTTTTGTGTTGGTATTGATTTATAATCCGGGAAGTTTGTATCTATTTTATATTCATAAATATGGGATATCACTTGTATGGTATTTTTGTTTCTTTTATATTATATTATGGGTTTTTGGGTGGTTTCTCATCTTATCTCTTGATATTCTTTTTATATTGAGGTTACTACCTCTTATTTTAGTGCTTTATACCCTTAGTGATACTTTTAAAATCTAGGTCTACTAGAGGAGAGACTTGGGGTTCACTGATTCTCTTCATTTTTGGACAAGGAGGGGTACTAGTGGGGTGGGGGGTTGTGAAAAATATCTCTTTTTTCTAAATTCATCATTCCATTTAATAGGCTGGGCAGAACATAAGATGTTTTCTATACCCCCTATGTACTTATAGAACCACTAGAATCAGTATCAAAATCATGCAAATCCCCATCACTTTGATCTTTCAAATTTCTCTTATGACAGTTCTAAAAAATAGTCCCCTTTCAAGAAGAAACAACACAAATTATATCTTTCAAACAAGTTTATATGGATTCCTAATGGACCGATAAAGGGTTGAAAAAATTTGTAAATTATTTATAAACAATTTTTTTGATTTGTTTAAGAAATTACTTATTTTAATTCTCACAGATCACATTTTCTTTATTAATGTCTGGTTTTTTCATTTATATTTATCCTTACATAAGTACTACATGTTTTTATTTACCCTTATATAAGTATTTTAATGGTTATTTTACCCTTAAATAACTCTATTAAGTATTATATTACCTTTCAGTAATATATAGAGTACCCTTATGGGTGTATTGAAAAGTTTGTTTTAAATTTACATATGAACTTGTTTAACCTTATGCAAGCAATAAAAAATATTCTCCAGATTTATGAAAGATCTATATACCATTTCACATGTTTTTATCCACCCTTATGTAAGGTGTATAGATTCTTTTTTACCATTACTAATACATTTGTTTTCCTTTATTCAACATGAAAAAAAATTATTTTACCTTTTTGAAGCTTCATGTTACCCTTACATAAGTATTTTTTTACCATTTCATAAGGTATGAAAATTTTGTTTTATCCTATCATAGGTATGAAATGTATTTTTTACCTTTATATGGATTCTACCATTAATTCATCATGACACCGTTAGTTATAGAATGATACTTCTAGAAGGAACTTACTATCTCCATTTCACTTCTTCTACCACTAGTACAATTTTCTACCACCAAGAATTTTCTTATTGGTGGTAGTGAAAATGTTCTACAACTAGAAGTTGTACTCTAAATCCATAATTTTTATTCTTATGCTATCTCTAGTTTAATTATTCTACCACTTGTAGTGTTCTGGTTTGGCTAGTACAAGGATGCTACTTCGAGAAGAAATCAACTACCACCAGTTCATTCGTGCTACCTATTAGATTAGGTTCCCCCAAAAAAATTTATTATTATATGATTACAATTTTTTTCATTATTAACGAATTTTCTTATAACATATTGATTTTTAATTTGAATGAATTTATATCTGATAATGTACTAAGAATATGTGTCACACTAAAATGTCATAGTAGTTCCCCATTATGATTACAACTTTATGGTTCCACAACAATGTTCTTGAACATATATTCTATGGATGGATGATATTGTTATAAATTAAATATAAAATAAAAGCCATTAGGGGTATGAGGGTCATAAGACTTTGATACACCTTTTATAGGTGTTTACCTTGGTAAAATCAAAGAATATGAGGTTATGAGAAGATACTTGTTAATAGTAAATCCATATTTACACATGTCATTGGATGTTCCTATATGCGAACAATTCTATTGATCCTTGGAATTCAGGATAATCATTAATGGATATCTTTACTCACATACGTTGATGTATTGACAAAAACCATGATGGAATATACTCTCTGTGAGGTAGGATACATTTGGTAGGTCATGAGTGATATTGCATTAATGGATAATGCGAGAAAGGATTGATACCTTCTATCTCTTGTTGGAAGTTGATATCTCAATACCTTTTTTGGGAATAAAATTGGTTGTATAAATCCATATCCAAGGTGTTTAGTGGGTGAGTTCATTTTCATAAAGTTAAAAAAATAGAAATTGAACATAAAAGTTTATCAAACTGGTGTGAAACCTATTTTATTAGAGATATAATGATTACATGATTATATTAAACAATAATAATTTGTAGGAGGTTGAATTTCATTTCTACAAAAAATTATTTCTCTATTAGTGCATTGGCATGTCTCTAAATGGAATCCTTTGCCTTTATGTGGTTATTCCCAATTCCATTTAGAAAGAGTCCATGAGGTTCACAAACTTAGTGTATCTTCAATATTAGTTAAATTCTATTATTAAAATTAATATGCTTGAAAAAATAAAATTTCTTCATGTTTGGTTGAACACCATTATTTAATCACGTGTTATTCAAATTAATAATAAAGTAAAATAATAATAATAAATATTTATGTTCATTTTTGGTGAATTTAATATTTATTATATTTATTATAGAATAATGAAATGATATTTATTTATTAAATAGTTATTATATGATGATTGGTAAATGACAAAGATGGAAAGAAGATTGAGTTTAATTGTCTAATTGGAAATCAAATATATGATATATTTTTTGTATATTCTTAAAGGTATTGAAATTTTGAAGTGAATAATAATAATAATAATTTTTTTACTAGATATGGGGTTAGTTGAGAATTATAAAGACGGAAACAGTTTAGTGTTCAATTTTCCAACCCTAAACTTGGTTGAAAAAATTTCTAATTATATAACTTTCCAAAACACAATTGTTGTGCACAATATGTAGAGTGAGACTTTCTCAATTCCTATAGATAGATAAAGAGGTCTAGAGTTATATTCTCTACTCCTCTATTAAGCCATCAAGTTATCATCTATTTTTTTCATCATCAAGAAGAACTCAAACATGATCAACCATGAACAATGAAAGTGATCTGGATCGTTCACACTAGAATACGATGATTCAATGATGATGTTTAGAGATTGTGGTGCACATGTGGATCACTTCTAGATTGATTGTACACTTGGATCCTATGGTACAATGATGATATGATGATATATAGTAATCCATATGATCAATAAAGAGAGAATTAAAATTTTAGGTAATTGTGTATCATCAAATAAATTAATTATAAATTATATTTAAAGATTCTCCTCTTTTAGTTACAATATTTTTGTCTAGTCAAGTAATTTAGATTTTCATTTGACATGAAATTTTAATCATTTGTGGTAATTATTACAAATAAATTAAGTAAAAATTTTGAGTTGGCCATTCCATCCAAGGTACTTACACTGCACATATAACCTAAAAGTGGTATCTGAGTGAGGATACATGTTTAATTTATAGTTATATATTATTCATTGATTATTTAATTGTTTTTCTTTATTTTTTGTTTTTATATACATTGATTTGTTTTGATATTTTCACATACTTTTCTATTCCTTTATTCCTTTTCACTGACATAAAACATATTTTGTTAATGTTTAAAAACAAATAAGTTTTCAAAGAACACTATCTGTATTTTCTAAAGGATCTTCCTTGAAAAAATGAGAATACACGACATGTACTTCCTACATATTCACTGGTCAGTCATGTTTTAACATCTATATCTTGCTATATCAGGTTAGATCCAATAAAATTGGATCTAATATCCAAATAAAGATTATTTATATGTATATCTAGAAATATTGTAACATGACATGAAGAACTACATGTTGTATAAGTATTGTACATGATGTGTGGTCCTTTTTTCTCATAGATGAGAACCCAAGGTGTCCCAATAATTCTTTGTATCATATAAAGGACATGAGGATTGACATTCCATGAAAATATGAGTTCAATCTCCATGTATGTTAGAAAATATACCATGTGACTTGTTCTTATCCATGGTAGGGAGGAAACCCAATCCCAATTTTTGTATTACTAAAATGAGCAGAAGATAGTAGACACCATATACTTTAGTACATGCCATGCAGTCTTATGCAGACAATGTATCTCCTGGAGAAAAATTAAATATACAATCAAACCTATTCACATGTGTTTCATGTGTAATTTATTCGAAAAATTGAATTCCATGTTTAAGGATTTATAATTATATGTTTAATCAATTCTGTGTTAAATTTTGGATAACCACATGAAGTTACCTCCAAGTACACTTATGTACATCATTAATATTAAATTAAATTAATTTTTTTTATAATTATAGATTATGGAGGGTTAATGATACTTGGATTGAATTAAAATAAATTGTATTAATCGAATTAATTCATGGTGCTTTATCATAATTAAAGAACAAATAGAAGTAATTGTTAACAAGATTGAAAATTTATGCTCGTTGATTTATGTGTATATGATCATAAGATCAGACCAGATCTTTGTATGTGATTGGATTCTTTTAATTTAGATTTATTAAATTAAAATTTATGGCCAATGTTTAATTAACTCCTCTTTATTATTTAAGTTCCTACATGCCAATGGTTTCTTTTATGTAAACCCCGTTATCCAATCCATTGAATCCCCCCACATTTGTGTTAATAAGATATTATATAAGGATGGATCTCCCAAGTGAGATGAGGTTGTTTGAGTTCAGGAGTTGATATGAAACCAATTGTGGTGATTCAAATCAGTATAGGTGGAATGATTCAGAATTAACCAAGATATGGTTCAAGGTACTTTCCCCTAAGGTTATGGTTAGTTTATCATCCAATAGATAAACTAACCATTAGATAATCTCATGATCATTCCAATTATATATAATTTATATTTGTTTCATGTTTAATTATTTATGTATGTTTATTCTACATGATCACCTAATAAATTAATTAATAAGCACGAAAAATTGAATAAAATATAACTAGATTATATTTCAATGTTTTATTATGAAAGGTTAATAACTTAAGTAAAATCCACTTAATATTAACAAGGAAAGTGAAAATATAAAATATACTTTACACATAAGGATAAAAATACCTCAAATAAAATATTAAGTTCTTATAACCTTCCAATACTTAAGTTAGAATCAATATCACAGTTAAGAGTCCTTGAATAACCCCAATTTGGGTGCTTTTAGTTTTCTGTGAACTTTTAGCTTGATTTTTTGGGTTGAATTATCTTCATTTACACAAAAGATGGACTTCCCAAGAAGGAAATGATGCAACTAAGAAGAAAGTGTTGAATAAATAATTAATATAGGATTCCATGATAAAATATTCCACTCAATGGACCGGGGAACTATGAGTTAATGAAGTTGGAAAGTTACACCTATCAAAAACCCTACAAATAAATTTTCAGGCCCAAGTATGGGTTTTGATAAGGGGAATATAGATCCTTGAAAATAAAATATTTAAGCAATAAGATATTCTAAAATTGATGGTGATGGATATTGGGTTTTGATAAATGGTGGGATATTAATAAGAATATAATTAATATTAAAATTATTTATCAAATTTAGTATAATTAACTTCTATTAAATTGTCAAAATGGAACATAATATGACTTCAACCATATCACTATAATGCATACTAGAAGAGGATAACCTTATCACAAAAATGAATTTATAGTAATGGTATAGGATCTTATGTATTATACTACACCATGAACATAAATTATAAGTGTTGGAAACCCCACTTCTTGAGGTGCTTGACAAAATGGATAGGGAGGATGAAGTATATATCTGTTTGAGGCTTGTGGATGACACAATGGATATTTAATGTTTTAGTTATATCCTCTATATCCAATGATATTCTGAAACAATATGAGGATATGTTTGTGTATAAAGTAATTTATCACCTTCATGATCTCTATTAAGAGAATGAGGGATCATAGAGATATGAGATCTCCAATGCACTTTTCACATGCAATCATGAAGAGTGAGTGCCATATGGTCCACATATACTCAAGATGATTGAATACATTGTGAACATATACATCTCAGGTTTTAAGACCACTAACGATCTATAACTAGATCTCATTTTTTACTCACTACCTAAAAAATTCTCTAGTATAATTGTGAATTATAATATGAGAAATATCAAGGTGAAACTTTTTGAACTTATTACACTCATTTTGCAAGTTGGTAAAGACACATGGTGTGAAAAAACCACTAAATAAAGGAATAAGGAAAAGGGGATAAAGACTCATTATATGTATGAATATCTAGAGCACCATCCTTATAATAAGAAGAAGATCCAGATTCAAGAACAAGGACAAGATGCAATATGTTTTTCATGTGGAAAATAGGGCCACTAGAAGAGTAATTTTACCCATCTAAAAATCAAGGATAAAATTAAGGTGAATTAATTATTGAGTTTAATATTTTCATATATATAATTTGGGTATTAGATACTACCTTTGGTGTTCAAATTTACATCCAAATATAGGAAGAAAGAAAAATTCATAAGATTACCAGAGATGAGGTTGATCTAAAGGCTGCCAATGGTGAAAGGCTGGATTCTCTAGACATTAGAGACTACCATATCACATTTCAAAGAATATTTATTTAGGTTTCAATGAATTTTAATTATGTTCCCACTACTACTAAGAACATCCTTTTTGTTTCTTATTTATATGTGGATGGATTTCATTTCAGTTTTAGAAATAAGAGTTGATACTTTTATAAAGGTAGCATATCGTATTGTATGGTATAGTTAAACAATGATATTTATGTATTAAATTTTAAAAACTAAATATTAAAATTATGTAAAAAACAAATATTTTTGACTCATATAATACATAGTTGTGGAATCATTTCCCTATTAATGTAAACTATAAATTATTGAAAAAGATCTCTCAAGACAGTTATTTAGACTCTTTTGATCTTAAGACACTAGAAATATTCCATGACTGTTTACATGGAAGGATGAAAAAAATAACATTATATATCTAAGGTTAAAGGGACATAGATATTTTAGATTTCATACACACTAATGTGTTCATAAATTTTCATGTAGAACCTAGAGGTAGATTCTCATACTTTATTACTTTTACCAATAACTTGAGCTAGAATGGTTATATATACTTAATGAGGTTTTATTATGAATCCTTTTATAAGTTCGTAGAGTTAAATAATGAGGTTGAGAATCATATTGGTAAGAAGATAAAGAAAATTTGATTGGATTGAGGTGGTAAAATCTTAACCAATATTTTATCTACTTTTTATGGGAGTATGGGATTTTTTATCAATGAATTCCACCTTATACACTATAGTGGAATATTTTTTATAAAAGAAGGAACTATACCTTGGTAGATAGGGTCAGTTTAATAATGATTCACCCAATATTTCCATTATATTTTTAGGGATATTCATTGCAGACAGAATCATACATACCAAACCGAGTGGCAACTAAAGCAGAAAATGATATTCTCTTAGAGATAAGGAGTGTAAAGAAACTTGTAATGTCACATGTTCATGAATAGGGTTGTGATACTCTTTTTAAGTTCTTCTCAAGAAAAAAATTGTAACCCTGAGGAAAAAATTGTATCTTTATAGGGTATTACAAGAAGAAAAGGGGATAATTTCTATACAATCCTTCATATAATAAAGTAACAGTCATACGATAGGCTATTTTTCTGAATTAGAGAACACCATAAAAGATGATAGTGGGATAAAGATTTACATTGATGAAGTTGATTCTCAAGATATACAAGAGTCAGTACATAAGCTGATTCTATAGGTCTCCATAGAAGAGATTTTTCCTAAAATAGAAGAACTACATTACAGTAATAGAGAGGTAAAAGAACCAAAGAGATATGGTTTTCTATTCACTGATTATGGTTACTCATTATTGGTAAAAATAATGATCCTCTCTCTTATAAGGAGGTAGTAATGATCCCAGATGCTATAATATGGAAAGAATCCATGAATTCAAAGATGTATTCCTTTTTTTAAAATAAAGTTATGGTTTTTATTGATCCAATAATTGATGTAAATCCTATTAGGTGTAAATTTATATTAAAAATAAATCTAGGAATGAAAGGTAAAGTAAATACATAAAAAATGGCTAGTGGATAAAGGATTTATACAACGTTAATTAATTGACCATGAGAAGAACTTTTCTCCAGTTATCTTGTTTAAATCCATCAATATATTTAATTATATAGAATCTTATCATTATAATTATATTTGGAAAATGGATTTCAAAATTTCGTTCCTTCATAGGAACCTTCAATAGGATGTGCACATGAAATAACCAAAGGGTTTGTGACTCTAGGCAATGAAAAAAATTTATGGAAGTTTTAGAGATACATTTATGGATTAATGAAAAAATCTAGGTCATAGAATAGTCAATTCTATCAATCCATAATGAAATTTTGTTTCATTAATAATGAATTAAATCCATGGGTTTATAATAACATTAGCATGAGTACAATTGTTTTTATAGTAGTATATGTTGATGAAATATTATTAATTTGAAATAGTATACCATATTTATAAGAGGTTAAGGAATGGATGAGTAAGCGAATCTGAATGAAATAATTAGGTAAAACAACCTACATTCTAGGGATCAAGATCATGCGTGATATATTACAGAGGCTTTTTGGGTGGAATCAAAGTACATACATTGACTAGATGCTGAAGAGGTTTAGTATAGAACAATCTGAGAGTGGGTTGGTTATAGTGTCACATGGTATACATATTTCTAAGAAAATAATTCCTCATACACAAGTGTAAATGGGGATAATGAGTAAGATTACATAATCTCATGTGATAGGATCGGTCATGTATTCCATGTTATATAAGATACATGATGTTGCATATGCTTTGGCAATGGTATAGAGATATCAAAATGATCCAGATGAACAATATTAGAATTCTATTAAGTATATCCTTAAGTCTATAAGGAAAACTAAGGATATATTCTTGGTTTGTGGAAGAGATGAAGAGATAGTAATCAGTGGTTTTAAAAATTCTAACTTACATATGGATTAGAATGATATAATGTCAAAGTTGGCTATGTTATTTGTCTCAATGGGGGAGATGTGGGTTGAAAGATTCTAAAATAGTAAATTATCATCGATTCTACAGTAGAGGCCAAGTGTATTTTGGATTTATATATAGTCAAATAATTAGTTTGGATTAAAAAAAATTCTAATATCTAGTTGTGGTACCTAAAAGTAAAGATCCTTTTAATAGGTTACCGTGATAACACTGCAGTGGTGGCACTCTCCAAAGACCTGAGGACATATCAAAAGAAAAATCACATTGTTTAGAAGACTAATCTCTTGAGGGACTTTTATCAATGAGGTGAAGTTGTGGTGAGAAGATTATCCAAGAAAGAAAAAATGGTGAACACCTTGAAAAATTCACTATCTCGGTAGAGGAATAAGTATCATGTGAGAGATAATGAACTGAATGATGTTGTTAGTTGGATCAAGTGAAAGTGGGAGTTTCTTGGAGTTTGTTCCCCAGAACCAACCTTACTAGTAAAATATTACATGTATTTTCATTATTAATGAAGTTTATTATCTCGTCATTATTGTTCCTTTTCATGAATTGTGTATATGATAATGTTCTTAGAATACGTATTGCACTAAAAGGTCATAGCATTTCCCTACTATGATGAGAACCTAGAGGTTCCATGACAATTTTATTGAACATATGATATATAGATAGATGATTTTTTTTGATGCAACACATAAAATACATGGCATTAGTGTTAGAAGTCTTATAAGTCATTAAGAAACCTTCACATGGTATTCACCCTTGGAAGTCTCCAAGAATTAGAGGTTTTCAGAACAGACCCGTCAATAAGAAATCCATATTTCCATGTGTCATGGGATGTTCCAATATGAGTATGTGTTTATTTATCCTTGGACTTTATGATTATCATTAAATAATATCATGAATCACATAGTTTTATGGGTTGATGAAAACTGGGATGAAATATGATCATGGTGAGGTAGGATACATTAGCTATGTAATTAGTGGTATTACATTAATCGATAATGTAAGAAAGTATTTTTTACATCTATACCTAGACATAAGTTTATATCTTAGTCCCTTAGATGGGAATGGAACTACCTACAAAAATCCATGTCCACAGGGTTTAGTGGGTGAGTTTATTTCTAGAAGGTCAAAGAAAGAGAAATTTAGCATATAGGTTGATGACATCGGTATACAAACTTCCAGATTATAGATATCTTGATAAGGAGATTTTATTACAAAATAAGCGTTTGTAGGAGGTTTAATGTCATTTCTACATTAACCTTTTCTCTATGAGTGTCTTGACATGTTTCTATATGTTAACCTTGGAATTTAGATGTTTATGCCTAATACCACTGATAAAAAGGCCTAGAGGTTCACACACCATGTGTATACATAATATTAGTTAAATTATAGTATTTAATTTAAAATGTTAGAATAAATATATTTATTTAGGTTTGGTTGATTGGCACAATTTAATCACAAGTTATTCAATAGAATTGATGAGTTAAGTAATAATAATAAATATTTATTTTAAATTTTTGGTAAATATAATATTTATTATATTTATCATAGAATAATTCTGTGACATTTATTTATTAAATAGTATTTATTTGAAGTTCGTTAAATGTTCATGAGGGAAATCACACCAAGATTAATGATCTGATTAAAAATGATATAAATTGCATATTTTATAGATATTTTAAAAGGTATTTCACATGTCAAGAGATTAATAATAATATCATTATTATTATTGGGAATGAAGTCAATTAAAAATTATAAATATGGAAAGGGTGTATTCAATAATTGTCCTACCCTAAACTATCCATAATAAAAATCTACTTATATCACTTTCCATAACACAATTTTTGTACATAAAAGATTTATTGAGACTCACTCAAACCCTAGAGGGAGACCAAGAGATAGAGAGTGATATTATACCATATTATTTAAATTATCCAAGATATCATCAAGAGTTCTTACTCCTTGAGAATAAATCAACTATTATCAACCACAGACAATTCAAGTGATCTGGATCAATGACGCTATCACTCGATGGTTCTATTATGTAATTAATAGATTGTGGTGCACTAGTGGATCATTGATAGAGGGATTATAAACTTGGATCCTATATCAGAATGATAGAATGTAGAGATATAGTCTACCAGATCATCAACTAAGAGAGAATTACAAGTTGAGGTAATTATATATATGCTCATAACTTAATTATAAATGACAAGTGAAGATTATCCCGTTTAGGTTTTGGAGTTTTAATCTAGTCAACAAATCCATTATTTTCATTAGAATTGATGTTTTAATCATGTGGTAAATTAAGACTAAAATATGAGTTATTCATTCCATCCAAGGAACTTCCACTACACCCGTAACCTACACTACTTCCAATTAATGCTTCTACCATTAGTTCAATTTTTATACTGCCAGTCTGAACTAGCTACTTCCAGTTGAAGTCTACCACTGTAGCGATCTATAATAAAATTCAAACTAATTATTCCAACAACTAGTTTAAGTTATTTAATGTAAGATAGATATATGTTTATTTAAGAATTATTATTCTTAAACAAATGTACATAGGCATGATATACTAAGATAGACTTTCTAGATCTATCACTCAGTTGGATTAATTATATATTTTTGTTATTACTATGAGATATATAATTGCAGATTCTAGGAATGATATAAAGTTAGAGGAACCTCTAGTGTACATTTTTTGTATTTATAGTTGGTTAATTTCAATTTTTTTATATTTACTAATAGGTTATTTTCTAAAAATATATTGGATTTTCTATGGCCAATGAGCTCGTACCCGAGTGGTAATAGCTCTTGCTTGGCATCCACGAGACCCAGGTTGGAAAATGGGTGGAGGTGAATTTCTGGGTACTATAGCAGTACCGTAGTAGTCACTGTAGCAGTTATTGTTCGGTACTGTAGCAGTCAAAACTATTCACCCGATTTGGGCCTTCAGGCCACCGGTTTGGGCCTATGGGTCTCCAGGGCCTTCAGGTCATCAAAGGCCTTCGGGCCACTAGGAATTCGGGTCATGTAGACCATGGAGTAGGCCAGTTCACATAGAACAGGCCTCGGAAGAGGATCAGAGCAGCAGGAGTAGGAGCCACCAGATGCAGAGCTAACCGGATTGGAAGAATAAGAGGGTATGGCAGCCGCCATTGGGACCAGGCACCATGCAGCTTTGTACGAGGCAATCATAAATGTAAGGTGAGGAGTTAAGGCGATCAATGATGCAAGATGCTGGGGAGGGGTATTTCTTGTGGGCTGGGCCTACGGGTCATGTATGGGCATGGTATGCCTCTCGGTCTTCAGGTCATGTATTATGGGTCATGTCGGGCCTTGTGCCTTGGGCCTACGGGTCATGTACAAGTTCCCCTTCAACCCTTAAAAGGGGGATTATCTATAATAAAATAAAAATAAGGCCTTCGGTCCATTTGAAAATATTGGATTTTCTAGTGCTTCATATGACTCATTTTTTTCATATAAAAATAGAAACCTTGATAACAATAAACAAAGTGCCCTCTAGGATAAATTTTAAGATAATATGTTTGATAAACAACATTCTTGATAATATCTTTCTTAATTATAGAATTAATAATAACACAACTAACTCTCTATATATTTCGTTATTATTCTCTGTTTTAATATTTTATGTTATGCTTAATTTACACTATACACTTAATAGATCATGCTCTTATATTGTATCAGAGAGTACTCCGAAACACTCTTCATTTATTTTTACACTTTTTTATTCCATGTATAACTGTGGAAGAGTATGTGTGTATCCTGAAATTTATTATGTGAAGCTACATATAAAAAACCAATCTAGGTTGTGGATAATGTTTATTGTTTAATAAAATAAATGGAAACAAGTGATTTCCATGTGGAGAGGGATAGGTATCGGCTTGGTATTGAACATATTGTTTTTATTCTATTGTGTAATTATTTGTTTTTATTCCCTTTATTTTCATAATATTTTTTTTGTTTTGAAAACATTTTTTAAAATAAATACTTTTTTATCTTTAATCGGTGTTATATATACATTGTTTTAAGTGATTAAATTAATTTTAAGTTTTATACTGATTCTGGGATTGTTTTAACTAGTTTTCGATCAGGAATTTGAGAAATATTTTGAAAATATTAAATTATATATTTATACTATTTTAGTTAACTCAACTATTTTTATAAATTGGGGGATTATTTTGAATAATTTTAAATGAAAATTTTTATTGGAGACTCAATTCCCCCTCTCTGATATAGAATTTTAGTCGGAGTGGACTACTCAAGAGGGGTATGAATTTAGTTTACAATATTTTTTTTATTTAAAATTATTTAAAACAAATTCCCTAAATTTATAAAAATAACCTAGTTAACTAAAATAGTAGAAATATATAATTTAATATTTTTAAATGATTTCTCAAAGCTCAATCACAACCTAATTAAAACAATCTCAAAATCACTTTAGATTTTAAAATAAATCTAATAACATTAAACATAATATATATAACAATAATTAAATTTAACTAATTGAGTATTTATTTGTAAAACATGTTAAAAAACAATTTTATTATAAAAAAATAGAAAAAAAACAATAAGCATGATCCAGAAAAAACTTAATCCTCTCCACTTGAAAACCATCCACTGCTAAGTTGTTTATTAAATAATAAGCATGATCCTCAACCAATATCGTATTTTAACATACAATTGTACATAAGAAAATCTAGGCTATACACAACCTCTTCCACAATTATACACGGGATAACAAGTGTAAAAATAAATTAAGAGAGTATCAAAGTTGCCTCCATTATAGTGCAAAATATTACACCATTAAATATAAAAAGTAATGTTAGAACAAATCAAAATGTGAAAAATGATAAGAATAAAGAAGGATATATAGTTGTATTTGTGTTGACATTCTTTTTGTAATCAAGAAAGATATGATTAGGAATTTTAATCTTCTTCTAGATTGTATTAAAATATATTCTAGAGGACACTTCATGTGTTTTTTTCAAAGTTCTTTGTTTTTTTGTGAAAAATATTGTATCATATATATAGTTATACAATACTATATCCTTTCATAAAATATCCAGTTATAGAGTAGAAGAAAATAAATTGACTATCCAATAAGACAATACTTGTGCATGATGGGTTCCTCTAACTTTATATACTTTTTAAAATCTCCAATTATCCATTGTCGAATGATAATAAAAAGAGATAATTCATCATAATAAGAAACAAATATAGAAATTATGAAATTTTCTTTAATGAATTTGTGTATTTTTTTTAAAAATAGTAATTATTAAATACATTCTACCCTATCTTATATTATATACCTTCAAATTTCTAATGGAATAATTAGTTTAAATTTTATTCTAGACAGTTATGGTAGCAGAATTCAATTGGTGGTAGATAGTTTAGACATTTGGTTGAAAAATTGAACTAATGATATCAGTTTTAACTGGTAGTAGAAGAACTAAACTAATGGTATAAGCCTTAACTACTGGTAGCATAAGTGAACTGGTAGTAAAATAACTCTACTAGTTGTAATGTCATTGAATTAGCGGTAGCAGAACACTACTAGCGGTAGTATCCTTAATCTAGAAGATTTGGAGGCATAACAAGTCTGAATGTGTCATGGATCTTTTAGAGGTAGAAAATCTACGTTGGTGGTAGAAAGAAATAATTTTTTTGTAGAAAAGTATACTATAGGTAGCAGAAGAGAACTGATTGTAGAATGTTCCTTCTAGAAGTTTCATGTTATAACTGAAAGTATCAGAATGAACAAGTGGTAGTGGCTACATAAATGTAAAAAATACTTTTCATACCAAGATAATTTTAAAATAAATTTTCATACCTATTGTAAGGGTAAGAAGAAACTTACATAAGGGTAACCTGGAGCTTCATTAAGGTAAAATCTAATTTTTTCATGCTATGTAATGGTCAAAAAATACATTCATAAAGGTAAAAAATAATTTATTCAACTTTCATAATGGTAGATAAAAACTTATCTAAGGGTATATAGAGCGTGTGTAATGTTTAATAATATTTTTCTAAGCTCACTAAAGGGTTAGTAAGTTTATATTTAAGGGTAAAACAATCTTTTCAAAGATCACGTAAGGGTACTCTAAATCTTATTTAAAGGTAAAAAAATACATATGTGAGCTACATAAGGGTACAATAATGATTAAAATACTTATATAAAGGTAAATATAAACATCTAGGACTTTAATAAAGGTAAATAGAAATTTTAAAACTAAAATTTAATAAAAAATATATTTGTGATAATTAAAATAAGGAATCATGGACTAATCCAACAATATCCTCTTTTTTATGATCATAATTTATTGCCTGAAAAATAAATTCAAAAATAAGTTCTATAATAATATTCATTTCCCCACAAAAATCCTAGTTTCCCTTTATTCTAATTTCTCCCCCATTGGGATTATAAAAAAAGGCACAATGAAGGGAAAAAAATATCAGTTTAACTAAACATGGACAAAGCGTAATGGAATTTCATTAATTTCAAATCCATAGAAAGTATACCATAAAAATAGAAAATAAAATAATGGGGTCCTATAAAATCCTAATAAACAGTTAAATCATCATCATTATGAATATTGATTAGATTAGTAGGATATTTTTCATTAGAAACAATAGAAAGTGAAAGAGTGGGTGCATAAGGTGGCATATAAGGCTTTTATACAATTCTTGATTCCACAGAACTCAAATACCTCACTAATTCAACTTCAGTAAGTCCAAATGGACTTAAAGTAATGGATGTGTTATGTAAATGTGTTGAGATAGAGGTAGTAAGTGAGGCAGTCATGGGAATGGCTGGAGGAGCAATGATTGTAGTCCTAAAAGTGTAGATAAAGGTATGCATTAGCTCTAAAAATAGATTAATAACCCTTACATCATGCTCTATTGTCCAAAATAAATATTTCTTTTCCATTATAGACAACTTAAAAAAGGGGGTAATGACTTCAACTGATTGGATTTCTCTTTGAATTCCCCAGTTTTAGGAAGAATCCTTAGATTTTTATCCAAGACATAAATGAAAACTAAAGTCATTATTGGTAAAAAAATACGAGACAAGTAATACTTAATGGCCTCAGTTATGGTAGACTTGTCACTCCATTATTCAAACATTATCTAAGAAACTTATATATATTGTCCGCATGGGAAATTATTTGTATAAGTTCATTTTGATTTGAGGTAGATGATTCATCCATCATAACCTATATCTATTCTCTTAAAACACCCTTAATCATATAAGCATCCACAGTATAAGGCATAAATGAAGGAGGAGCTCTTGAAGAAGAGGATCTTGCTGTAGAAAATGAGTCTAACCTACTAACGATAGTCTGATGATTTCAAGTCATATCCATTCTCATATCTTCTATAGTAGAATGGGAAACTTTGATATACACAACCAATATTTGGTTTTCCACTTCCTTATTTACAATTCTCAACAATGGTGGTTAGTGGTGATCTAAAACCAAGGAGACAATAAGGAAGATATCATATTCCTTGAGATAATGTTCTGATAAAATAAAATACTTGGGCATATTTCTATTATTATAAAACACATCATACTTAAAGGCGTCTAGGTCACATTTTTTCAAATAATTGGACTAAAGAGGAGTACAAAGGGGGTGTGAAACAACATCCTTGGTCTCAATATTAAATGAAAGAGTTTCTTATACTTACTCAACTCAAGGAGGAACATTAGAAGATATTGGTTCTAGTAGAAATTATAATATATATATATATATATTCAATCAATGATCCCCTATATTTTTTTCTAAGCAATAGAAATGGAAGGTCCACCATGCTCAGGTGGACTACCTCCATCATCATATTCACCATTCAAGTCAGAATATATTAGAATAAGGAAAACTAACCACGAGGACTAATCCCCCTTATAAAGAGAATCTTATGAATCTAAAACTATCACATCAGTCTTAACTAGTCTTTAAACATCTACTCCCACTGCAACCCTACGGGAACTCTCCTAGTCTACACTAAAAGTCCTACCAGAATCAGATACTATCATGAATATTTTATATTCTTTATACTCATATTACACATAAAAATGAAGTAAAAAGTCATCATATTAAAAAATATCATCATTAGGTCTCTTTGAAGCATCATCCTCAAACAAAGAACCATTTGAAACATCATAATTTGTGATCTCATCATCTTCTAATATAATTTCCATAGATAGTAAGAAAAAAGAAGAATAAAGAGATACATAAACAACATTAGGGATTATTATATTATTAGGGTCACTCTATAATTAAACTAAAACAAAAAAATATTCTTATTTTTCATAAGCATATTATTCCCCTGCAATCTTGTCACTAGCCTCACTCACTTCCTCATAAAAGGAGGAAACCACTAATTTATCTCACTATAATGAAGGATCAACAAAATCTCTTTTTATGGGACTAAAATGTCCATGAATTAAGGATTAGTTCCTCTAGGTATACAGACTATGTAAAGGTTTCCCATCAAGTTTTTATAGGGGATTATCAAAATTAATAAAAAATAGGGCCTTTTAGTGTTCATGAAAATTTACCTTCTTTATTTTATAGGTGAATTGACTGAGACAAAAACCATAACAATTAGTTAATTTTTATTCTCCATCACCAACTATAAATTTTGATTCAAACAAGTAAAAAATCATTTTGGGATAGAAAATGGAATTTTAACTTGATGTAGGTTTACATAACTCTATCATATATATCATCAAATACCATCACATATTGATTTGGCCTCCTATTTTCACAAGAAAAAAAATAACACATCATGATACCTCATGATACTGAAATACCTTTTCCAAGGACACAATATGTGTTAGATAAACATAAATAAAAATTGATATTCTCCATATAGTTTCATAGTCATAAGTCTTCTTTCCGAAACATCTCTAGTGAGTTCAAGTAGAGAATCCTGGAAAATAATGTTAGAACAATCAGTGGGATAAGAACCTTAATAATCCTCATATATTCCATCTTGAGGGAATTTTAAGCACTTATCCCATTTATTAGAAGAATTAACTAGTTACTTTACATCTATCATCGCTCTAATGAAATGTTTTTTATCCTCAAGACCAAACTCTATAAATAGATATAAATCATTAACTAATCAGGGATAGAAAGGTTAATCACTTCTTGATAACCATTCATTACATACTTCTTCTTTAAGAAAATTTAATAACAATGACTCACTCAAAGTAAAAAAAATCAATTTCCTTTTAATTGACTACAACTCATGAAGAAATTAGAGGATTTATTGGTTATATAGGTCAACTAGATTCAACTTTAAATTTATTTTTATGAAAAAAATCATCAAAAGAATTATCATCATGCTTCACTCTCACCATTGTTTTACATATTCAAGTGTTGAAGGTTGAAAGTGAAAGGTTGTGGGTTCTAAAGAGATAGAGAGAGAGAGAGAGGTTAAAAGGGCATGAATGATAGATGATTCTATTCAGACTCTTATTAGGGAGTTTTATAATTTACAACACAAAATTATTCTTAAATATTTTAATATTTTAATTCAATTCATATAAAGTTTTTTTATGAATTAAATAATAAAATTAGTAATGGTATAAAATACCGATAAAAACCCAATGATATTAAGAAATGATATTCAGATAATGGTAGTAGGATAACCATAACAAGAGAAAGGTAGTAACCAATGGTAGAAAACCAACAATAACAAGCCTAACAATTACTAGATAAAAAAAGAATCAAAAAAATAAAACACTAAGATAAGTTTAGCATTCCATGTTCTTGTCTGATATAGCTTATTTCATCAATATTCAAAGGCTTTGTAAAAATTTCAGTATGTTGATGTTCAATGATAATGAACTCAAGATTTATATAACCTTTTTTAAATTTATCTCTCAAAACGTGATTTCTTATATTAAATTGTTTTTTATTAGAATGAGATACATGATTCTTAGAGATGTTTATATCACTTGTATTATCACAATTTTTAGTTATATGTCTATAAAGATATCTATAGTCTAGAAAAGCATATTTCATCTATAGAATTTGTGAAAAAAACATCAAAAATTTATTTTCTCAGTTGAAATAGTTGATATTGAAACAAAATTCACTTTCTTACTATACCATGATACTAGATACTTTCTGAAAAAGTGACTTGTTCTTTAGTTACTCTTAATATCTACCATAAATCCCCCATAACTAACATAAGAATATCTGATTAAGTTTAATGAATCTCCTATATAGTAAAATAATAACAAATTGGTTGTATATTCGATGTATTTGGAAAATATAATGATAGTATTTAAATGTGATTTTTTAGTTTTTCTTGAAAATACACACACACATACACTAAACATAATATCAGGTCGACTAGATGTAAAGTATAGTATACTTCTAATCATACCATTATAAGTAGTTTGGTCAAATAAATTCCCTATTTTATCTTTATCTAACTTATAGATTATAGTCATATGAGTGTGGATAACATTGGTGTTATCCATACCAAAAAATGTTTTAAAATATCCTTTGTGTATTTCCCTTAATTTAAAACAAATCCATAATTTATTTTGAAAACTCATATGGAATTCATTTGCCATAAATTTAGAAAATTCAATACACAAGGAGTGTTTATATGATAAAAAAATAATACCATAAACATATATTTTTGCAACCAAAACATCATTTTAAATCATTCTTATAAATAAATTTGGATCAATAACACCTTTTTAAAAACCCATTGAAATAAGAAAAGTGATGATTTTATCATACTAAGATCTAGGAGATTGTTTTAAACTATAATGTTATTTAGTTAATTTAGAAACATGATTAAAAAAGCGAGGGTTTGAAAATCTATGGGTAGTTCAATAAAAACATCCACAATAATATAACCATTTATAAATTAACTCTTGAAATCCATTTGATATAGTTTGAAATTCAAATGTTCTATAAATTAAAGTAGTTTCTTATTGGATTCATGTCTAGATATTAGTGAAAAGGTTTCTTCAAAATCAATAACTTCATATTGAATATATCCTTAAGAAACAAATATATATTTGTTTCTTACTATAATACCAAACTCATCAAAATTGTTCCCAAATACCCACTTATTTCAAATAGTTAGGTATTCCTTATGTCCATATAATAATACCCAGTTCTTATTTATTTCAAAATGATATAATTCCTCTTGCATAGCCATTATCCAATGTTAATCATTTATTGCTTAGTTTATGTTCATAGGTTCAAGTTGTGATAATAATTTTAGATTTTTAACCTAGTTTCTTTTTGAGGATCAGGTTTGAGTACCATTATCTTGGTTATATACAATAACATACAAGGTATGATTTTAAGGGTTCTAATGGTTCTGGGGACTGAATAACTTGGTTCATCTAATTATTATTCTATTTTAGGAATAATTTGATGATATATGATAGAAGACTTATGATGTAAATCAATATAAAGATCAAAATTCTTAGAGGTGTTATTGATATTCAGATTTTACATATCATTCTCAAGATTTTCTAAAGACGGTTTGAGTCCATGGGGATATGTCTCATAAAAAGTGACAAGAAAAAAATTATTCCATAGCTTTATATTTCTTATTAAATAATTTATAAAATTTACTAGTGGTTTAATATCCATGAAAAAAATTCCTTCATATATTTTAGGTGAAAATTTGTAAAAATTATCTATTGCATTTAGAATAAAGAATTTTCATGAAAACACTATAAGTAATTTAATTTGGGTTTTCTACAATTCTATTATTCATAAGAATTTTTTTCAAGATAGTTTTAATAAGAACATGATTAATTACATAAAAATATTTGTTAACAAATTCATCCAAAATGTAGATAGCTGTTTAATATTCACTAAGAAGAGTCTATGAAAATTATTTAATGGTACCCTTTATTGTTTCAACAAACCAATTTTTTGGAGGTGTTTGAGGTGTTGAAAAATTTTAATTATAGACATGTTATAATTTTGGAGACTCAAACTATTTATTCTCAAACTCTTACTCATGATCACTTCTCAATGTTTTGTTATCAATTCTACTAAGGTTTTGTACTAAATTTGAATACTTTTTAAAATAAGAAGGAAAATAACTTTTATATGAAAAGAAAAATACCCATTAATATCATGAATAACCATATAAAATAATGTAGGTATTGTGTTTTATAGATAAAATATAAACTCTATACAGTACAAATAAATCCATATGAAAAAATTATAGGGGATGAGTGGTATAAACCTCTTCATTTAGTCGGGAATATATTTTTTGTTGCATTCCATTTTGACAGGGATTTCACAATTTGTCTATGGGAAATTATAAATTTAGTAAATACTTACTAATCCTTTCTTATTTATATTTATAAGTGAGTACATATTTCATTTTCTTAGTATTCTATACCACAACCATGATTCTCTATGAAAAGTTATCAAATAGGAAATATTTTTAGAAAATAAGGAATCTAAATTAATATCATAAACAATATCATTTCATAAATAAGTAAATATTAAGAAATGTTTGGAACCCTAAATCTTACAAGATTTTTTTTAAAATTTCACATTATAACCATAATGAAATAAGTGAGAAATTCTAATGAAGATATTTTTTAAACCATCAAAAAATAATACTTTCGAAATAATAGTAGACTCAAAGTTACCAATTTATCCAAGTATATTAATATTTCCTTTTTCATTTTCACTAAAAGTTACATTTCCACCATTCAATTTGATAAGATTATTTAATCTTGAATAGTCTCTAATCATATGTCTAGAACATCCACTATCCAAATACCATAGATTTTCTCAGAATATTTTCAATCATTTTTCATACAATGAACAAAATAAACATTGATTTTGGTACCTAGATAAATTTAGGTCTAGAAAGGTTAGTAATCAAAGATTACAGAATCCATATTTCTTTTATTGCCAGTTTATAATAGAAATAAATAATTTAGAAAGAAAATAATTTTTAGGCCTAAAATTTCTATATTTTTTTTTCAGAAAATAGTATTTCTATTGGAAAATGAAGTCATGTTTTTAGAACTAGGAATGGAATAATTTTTATACAACTTCTCTCAATATTTATATTAATACCCATTTCCAGATTTGGACTTAGTATTTTTTTTCTCATCTAGTATGATATTAATTATTTTTACAGTTATCTAATTATTCCAAATCATTCTTAAGTTGTTCATTTACCAATGTGAGATCTGTATTTTATTTTAATAAATTGTAATTCTAATAATTTTATATAATGAGATCAGATTTATGTACAACACGTATAACTTGAATATTTTTAATTTTTTTGTATTTATCATTTAAATAATTAATGGTATTTACCCTATATAACATTACTCTTAAAACTCTTCATTTTACATTTTAGAATCATTAGATATATGAGTATAATAAATAGATGGTACCTCAATAAAATTCATTATAAAGAAAATATTTTATTTCTCATTTGTATCTTCTCACCTAGAGTCTGAGTCACTGGAGATATCCTCATATGCACCACAAGTGGTTTTCACTTATTTATTTGGTATTTTCTATTTATATTCAGTTATTTTATTATATTTTAACCCCAGACAGTCATCTTTTATATTTTATTTTCTCATACATTCATAGTAGGTAATCCCATTAGACGAGTAATCTTTTTTTTTTCAGTATTTCTTCCAATTTTTTTATTTACCATAAATTCATTTATAGCATGAATTATGAATGAATTTATTATTTTTTAAAATTTAAATCATTTGACCAGCTGATCCTTTTCCTCATCACTGTCTGTATTGACTTCACTTTCACTTATACTATCTGGCTTGACAACTTTATTAGCTTTTAAATATGATTCATTAAAGGAAACATATTTTCTCTTTGGCTCATTATATTCATTGTTCACTTTTACCTCTTATTTAGACACCATCAACTTTCTAATCAACTCATTGACTAGTATTTTTCTAATGTCACATGATTCCCAGATTGAGACTGTAGTACCTCTCTATTGATCTAGTAGAAATTTCAAGATCCTCGTCACATGATATTTTTCTATCATCATTTTTCACAGTATAATCATAGTATTTATAATTTCATTGAACCAAAGATATATGTCAAACATAGATTCATTGGGTTTCATTTTTAAAGTATTATACAAGATAATATATGTATTTGATCTCATTTACTTAACATTATATGTCCTTTTATGAGATATATAATGGGTATCCCATATTTTATAGGCAGTATTACAAGATGATATAATATTAAATTCATCCCCTCAAAAAGAAAAAAAAACAAAGCATTCCTGGATTTTTAAGTTGAACCTTAAGTATATTTTGTTGAAGTACCACATTCTTTTCTAATAGTTTTGATTTTTTCATATTTATCTTCAGTAGAACCCCAAATGTCAAAACACCTAATTTCAAGGTGTATTTTCAGTTTGATTTACCATAGAGAATAATTTGGACCATTAATGTATGGAGGTTTCTTTATTACAAAAACATTAGACTTATCACCATAATAACTAAATAGAACATAAAAAGATTTATCTTGTTAAAAACTTTATTAATGATAAAGGTAAGAAAAATGAGAAAAAAATACTTTGATAACAAATGTATGTAATGCCCTGAACCTAGTTTCCCAGAGCCAGTGCATTATTACATAACATTGTCATGATAACAAGAGATCAAGTCTCAAAATACTGATTAGTTTAGTATCCTTGGAAGTAATAGATGCATACATAAGTTTTATATTATATTATGAAATAAAAAAACAACAATATTTTGTGCCCTTTAAACAAACTCATATCCCTTAGCCTATTCTTGTAGGTTAATCATAATATACTTCTTCACATCTTGGGAAAAATAAAACACATAATGGGGTGATCTCAGGTGCTCAGTAAGGATAACAATATAGCGGAAACATTGATAAATAAGCATAAACATTTAAATCAATTTATAATACTAAAACACAAGCCTTTTAAACATAAACTTATTCATAATATGGAAAAGATAAATCAAATAATTCCATTTACTTATTTACATGGATATTCTACTAGTCGAATAATCACATGTAATATCGATATCCAATTTCATAATGATGGAATGCATAATGTCGGACATCATAACCACAGAGTCAAGGCCTCGTGCCAATACTACAAATAAGATTTTTTCAAGGCCTTGTTCTAAGACACTAGTTTGTCTCATGAGACCTACAAATGCATCTAAGAGCTATAGTGGTATTCATGCATCACTTACTAAGTCTGATGCATTCCTCATATGAAAAGGTTGAAAACATAACATAAACATTAATATTAAAACTATAATATGAAATGTTAATACTTTAACCAAAAACCATGAATGGTATAAAATTGAACCATCCACAGTCAAACATATCATAAAACCATAATACAATATGGAAGATTGTATCATAATAAATCAACTTCAAACAAGTGTAAAATTCATCAAAGGATGTTGGCATAGATGAAATCAAAACTACTTGAGAGAAATATCCCTTTCTATTTTTGAAATAATTTAAATGTAAAATGTTTTTAAAAGAAAATATTTATTTTGAAAATATTTTTATAAGATTTTAAGTGAATATTAGAAGGTGTTATAATGTCTGAAAATAGTTTCATCCTATGTATACGTTAGAAAAAAACTTTCCTACTATAATTTGTCGAAAAGGTCATAAAGTACCTTGTTTGAAAGAATATGGAAAGATTACTTTCAAATTTTTTAAAAAAAATTCAAACAAAGGTATTAATGAATTTAAACCATATTCTATTAAATATAAAAAATGTTCTGAAATACATTTTTAAGAAACACGATGTGAATGATAAAGAGGTCCTAGTAGATACTCACGTATAAACCACCGCAGATAAGAAAAATATTGTAAAATTAACCCTTACCTTGCACTTTTCCTTGGTCGAGGTTATGTTAACATCTAGTATAATAGTTAAATAATTTTTAATAAATTATATAAGAACCATATACATAAATATGATATTATATATGACTTTCTAATATTGATTTGTTAATAATATTTCAGTAGTATCATTTTTTGGGTGTTAAATGATTCATTTTCCTTTATATGTTTTGTGACATAAGTCATGTTTTTTATGGATAGGATGTATTTTTTTAAATAAAAATAAAAATCCATACGGCCTAAATAAATCAAAAGGTTACAAAATTCAAAATGTGGGAAGTGTAAATTTATGATGCTTGAAAATCAAAAGCAGATCTTCTGAAATATTAGAGTAAAAAATGATGGTTCCTTGAGTTAATCCTTTATTATAAAGGAATTACACAAGTTGGTTCACATCACGATACACATGAGTGATGATTTATGTCATGGAGGGGAGTATTTTTAGGCATTTTCTCCATTTATTAATGTACCTCTAGGAAAGATGGAGTTGATTCTTCCAAATAGCTTGGACAATATTGGTCGAATCACACTCGAACCAGACCTTGATCCAGTTATTCATCCGAGCATGATCAACTACTTTTATAAGAGCATACATTTAAGCTTCAATTGCAATGGCTTTTCCATAAGGAACAAATTCTCCTCCTAGGAAGTCTCCATTATGATCTCTGAAAGAAAATCCATACCTAGAAGAGCTGGGGTTTCCTCTCAAAGAACCATCAGAATTACATTTAATCTAGTTAATAAAGGTAGGATACAAGAAAACTTCATTGGTGGAAAATGTTTTGGGAAAATTACCTTTAACATGAAGTTTACACAAAATGATAAGATCAATAACTGAATTGGAGAATCTTCCTTTATGTTGGGAGTTTTCATTTTGAACTTCCAGGAGGATCTTTTGAATGGAAAAGTGGTGACTAATTATTTTCTCTCCATTAAGAGCCTTGTTTCTTCTATTCCAAATGATATGAAAAATTTCAGCACAAGCAACAAGGAAAATAATTTCTACCTTGTTGGAGAACTGAATGCCAAGGATGTCTTGCACCCATTGGGTAATGTTTCTGTTTTGAATCTGATGAAACACAAAGCAATTGAAAATATAATTCCATAGTGTAGTAGAGGTGTTAAAAAAGATAAATAGGTGATTGACATCTTTAATGGTTATGATGGGGAATCAATCTCATTGCATTCGTGGAGACGGTAATCTGTACGTATGCACAAGAGTTAATATCATTTTATTGATGGTGAAATCGTATGTAATTGGATGATGTATCATATATAAAGAATCATTAACATGTTATATTTATTATTTACATAATTTATACTCATTATTATACCCATCCAAATAATTAAGTGTTGAATAACAAACAACACCATGATGTGGAGATGGTAAGCCGTACGTACGCACGTATAGTGACTTGCCATTCATTAGATGGATAGAAAAATGAATATTGTTGTACCATATTTATAATAACATAAAAATATATATAAGTTAATGGATTTATTATTTTGGTTTGGAAACAACAAATAAAGATGAAGTGGAAGAATAAAAGGAATTTGAAAGAGATGATGAAATTATTACCTCTTTTTCGGGTGCTTGCTTCTGATTTGATCAAAAGGGCTCCAAAGGTTGGCTTTATGATCCAAGTAAGGCCTAGAAGTTGAAGGGATGGTAGTTTGGAGGATATTGGATAAGTTATTGGCCAAGAAAAATGACATTGGGGTGTGAAATTAAGAGAAGGGGTAATACCCTTTTATAAGAGAGGTGTGAGTCACTTTAGTAAAAGTTTGAAATATTAATTTATTATACAATAATATTCGGTATATAATGGATCCAAAAAGATTTATTTCTAGAATAAAGTGGTTATGGGTCAAAAAACTCTCAAAAAATAGGTTTTAGACATGTTTAGGTCAACATATTAATTTTATCTTTTAGATTTAACTCTTAGTTAAATTGTTTAACTTTTACAATGTCTTCTTTTAGTTTTCTATTACATGGTTAATAAACTTACTATAAAATTCCAAGAGAACCCCAAGTGATTAATTAATAACAAATATAACATTATTTAAGTCTTTTGGACGAAACGTATATTTTTGGAATATTATATCATTTAATAATATTTTATTTGTTTTAAAAACTGATTTTTGTCAATTTTGGAACTATTTAGTATTTGGTTTTTCTAAAAGGCATAACAAATTTATCACTAATAAAACAATTTATTTAATCAACACTAAACTGTCTTATTAACCTATAAAATTATTTTGATACATCAAAAGTCTCAATTTACAATTATATTAATATTTATAATATCAATTATTTTAACCTTTTAGCAATTAGGAAATTACTACATCATTATTGTTTCATAATTTAATTTAATTATTTAATGTCTAAAAATTATAAATAAAATACCATTATGTAAGATATAGTTTTATCTTTCTAATTAATATTTATAGTCTAATTTTTCTTATATATAACCATATATTAAAAATGGTTTAGTTATTAAACTTTGATTTTATCACTTTTAACTCTTCTTTAAATAAAATATAATAAGGGTCCTAATCTAATCCATGTTGACCAAATAGCATCATATTTTATATCTAAGGTTGATTTTAGTCAAAATAAACTTATAAAATAGAAATATGACACGTGTTAGGGTATTTATAATATAATTTTTACCTTTAATTACCCTATTTACTTTTAACCATGTTAAAAAAATTCAAAAGTTACTATTCACCAAAAATTATTTTCATCCCATTGAACCAGATTTTACATACTGATGTCAACCATGTGTCTTCTATTTTTGAAATTCAATTCACCGAAGTGGTAACATTATGTTTTATGTAAATTTGAAAATGCGCCTAAAAGGTGAGTAAAAGACGTTAAAAAGTTCAATAAAATTTTAGACATGTAATCTTATTATAAAATGACTCCAATGAAATAAATTGAAATAATATAGGTATTATATATCTATTTTGACCTAAAATAAATTTATATAAAATAAATAACTATTTAAATAAAAAGTTGGTTTTAAATAATAACTCAGTTTTTTTCACTATTGATCAAAAATTGAATGTTTTAAAAAAAATGCCAAAAATTCACCCTAAGCTAATTTTGATATTCTGAATCCCAAAATGAAGTCCATTTTGAAAAATAAAATTTATAAAATTTCAAAAAGTGGGTATTTCTATTCATAACGACTAGTTTGATTGGTTAGGGTGTGCTAAAACTTAATGTTGCGTACAATGAAAGCTATTTTTTTATTCGAAGATTTGCATACTGTGGAAGATTGAGGTGTTACATTCTTCCCTCCTTCAAATAATTTCATTCTAAAAAATTATAGAATACTAATTCATAAAATGATTCGGGTGGTTCTTCATCATAAGATCCCCAGGTTCCCACGTTTCCTCTTTCATCTTATGGTTTTTTCCGGAGAACTTTTACCAGATGTGTCGTCTGGTTTCTCAGCACTTGTACTCTGTTATCAAGAATTTTAACAGGATCTTCACAATAAGACATATCGGGTTCCAATTCTATTTCTTCATAGGTGATTACATTCCTTGGTCCAGTCATGTATTTTATCAACAATGATACATGGAACACATAATGAACATTGGAGAGGCTTGGAGGAATTTCCAAACGATAATCTACAACTCCAATTCATTCTAGAATTTCAAAAGGTCTGATGTACCTAGGACTTAATTTACCCTTCTTACCGAATCGTATAACACCCTTCCATGGAGTTACCTTCAAAAAACCATGATCTCTTACTTGAAATTCCAAATCCTTCTTATGGTACCGTCTGAATACTTGAATTTAAGCTATTATAATGGGAAAATTCTAACAGAGGTAAATATTGATCCCACATACCTTGAAATACAAGTGATAAAGATCTCAACATGTCTTATAATGTTTGAATAGTATGTTTTGATTGTCCATCAGTTTGAGGGTGGTAGGCAGTGCCCAAATTAAGTTCAGTATTTAGGACATTCTGAATACTTTTCCATAATCTTGATGTAAAATGGGGATCATGATTAGAAACAATTGATAGTGGTACTTCATGAAGTCTTAACAATTTATTAGTATATAGTCTTGCTAAATGTTCAAGTTTTAAATCTTCTCTTATATCAAGAAATTGTGATGAATTGGTAAGACGGTCAATAATGACCCATATTGCATCATTACCTATAGGAGTCTTTGGTAGCCCCATGACAAATTCCATCATAATATCATCCCATTTCCACTCAGGTATGTGAAAAGGTTCATTGTAACGCCCCGACCCTAGATACCAAGAGTCGGTGAATTTTTACATAATATTGGCATGATCACAAGAAAGATCAAATCTCGAAAGACCGATTATCTTAGTAGCCTTGGAAACACTAGATATATTCAGAAAGTTTACATTACATCAATAAGTGAAAAACTACAACAACATATTGTCTTCATATCCCCTCATACTATCCCTGCAGGTCATTCATAAAATACTTTTTCACATCCTGGGAAAAATAAAACATCGAAAGGGGTGAGCTCAGATGCTCAGTAAGGATAACAATATAGCGGAAACTTTCATAAATAAACATAAAAATTTAAGGCAATGTATAACTAAAACAAAATCCTTTTAAACTTGAACTTCAGCATAATATGGCAAGGATAAAATGAAATAATTTCATTTAATTATTCACAAGGATATTCTACTATGTAGCCAAGGCCTCGTGCCAAGACTACAAATAATATTTTTTCAAGGCCTCGTGCCAAGACACTAGTTTGTCTCATGAGACCTACCGATGCATCGAGGAGCTATAGTGGGCTCCACCCGTCACTTACTATGTCCAATTCATTCCTCATATGAAAAGTTTTAAACATAACATAAACATTAGTATTAAAACTAGTATACGAAATGTCAATAATTTATCCACAAACTATGAATGGTATAAAAATAGCACATCCACAGTCAAACATAACTCATTTGATACAATATGGAAGATTGTATTGTATCATATTAACCTCAATCAAGAATGATGAAGTATATTGACATAGATGAAAATAATCATCAAAACAATTAGAGTGAAATATCCCCCTTTTTCTTGAAATCATTTAAAAGTCACACTATTTGTCAAGAATCCATTTAAAATAGATTTTAGAATCAAAGTGTCCCATACAACTTTGAAACTTTTAAAAGGAATTTTTATTTTAAAACATTAATGTCCATATAAATAAATCCTTAAAACCATTTTTAAAACATGGACATTAATAATAAATATTTAGAATAATCAATCTTTAAAACATTTTAAAATGTCATTTTATTTAGAGTTCCTAACCAAAAGAGAGACAGTTGAATAAAAATAATTGAGGAAATAAAAACATTGTAATATAATGACAATAAATGGATTCATGATATAGTATGTCAAAGTACATTATATACACCATATAAAAGTGATTTGGTGTATAACAATAAAGGAGTCTCAATGGAATGTAAATTGAGATGAAATCTCTCATAAAGGCCGTATCCTTAGGTTAAGGATATATCAACAACATAATTATGATTGAAAAATATAAATACACTCAATATGATTAGATATTCAGTGTAAAACAATCAAAGGACCTTCACACATATTCTTGTAAAAACAACACCAATGAATTGGATGTTTAACTCAACAAATCGAGATTGAGTAAAAATTACTCTTATCAAGTTCTTACCGATGACCTGATAATTTATCAATGGAGTGATTATGTGTATCAAAAGTATATCCATAGGAAGGGGAGTGTAATTTTTTACATAATCAAATTAATAGTGATTATACACATAATCATGGATTAAAATAATCAATGAAGTATGCGTAAAGCCGAATGAGTGGAAATTGAAATTTCAAATTCCCTTATTGATTTGGTAACATAAAAAACATACAGCCATGAAAGAAGGATCATACAATGATGATGTAAATATACATGAATTAAAGTATATTACACAATGAATACAAACATGGGCAGTACACACACTGCATGTAATAAATAAGTGGTGAACAATGGAATTCTCACAGAATTAAAAGTGAGATAAGAAACCCCTTACTTTGTACTTTTTCCTTGGTTGACGGCAGGTTAACCTCCTGTATAATGGTGAAATAATTGTTATTTAATTATTCAAGAATCATTTACATTAATATTATATCATATATGATCTTTTAACATTGATTTTATAATAATATCTTAGTATTATCATCATTTCGGGTGTTAATTTACTCATTTTCTTTTATATTGTTTGTTATTTAAGACGTTTTTGTTATGGATAGGTTGTATATTATTCATATCCATAATTATATCAAGTCCTTAAACATTATTTTTAATCATCAAATGAGAATTATACTTGAATGGATACGATGGAGAATGAATCTCATCGCGTTCGTGGAGACGGTAGTCCGTACGTACACATGAGTGACAATATCATTCTTTTGATGTTTAAATAATATATAATTGGATGGTATATCATATATAAAGAATAATTATATTTTTATATTTATTATTTACATGAATCACACATCATTATTATACCCATCCAAATAATAATTTATTGAATGACAATTACACCACGACGTGGAGACGGTAAGCCGTACATACGCATGTATGGTGACATGCCATTCAAAGGACGGGTAGAATACTGAATATGGTTGAACCATATTTATAATAACATTACAGTATATAGAAGATAATGTAGTTATTATGTTAGAATATAAATAACAAAGAAAGAAGAAGTTGAAGAAGAAAGTAACTTGAAAGAGGGTGGTGAAAACATTACCTCTTTTTCGGGTTCTTCCATTTGATTTGATCAAAAGGGCTCCTTAAGTTGGATTTCTGATCAAACTAAGGCCTCTAGGTTGTATTGAGGGAAGTTTAGAGAGTATTTGGGAAGGTTTTGGCCAATCCAAAAGGCTTTGAATGTGTGAATTAGTGAGAATGGGGAGTGCCCTTTTATAAGACGGGTGAGGGGCACCTTTGGAAAATCTAAAAATATTATTTTATAATAAATTCATATTCGGTTTCTAATGGATCCAAAGTGGATTTTTTAAAGGTTAATGTAGATAGGGGTTGAAAACCACTCAACCAATAGAATTTAGATAGGTTTGGGTCTTTATATTAACCTAATATTTAAGTATTAACTCTTAGTTAATTAGTTTCACTTTTACAATGTCTCTCTGTATTTTTATATTATATGGTTAATAAACATAATATATATATCCAAGAGACCCCAAAGTGTTTCATTAATGATACACCTATCATGATATAAGTCTATTGGCCAAACCTTAGTATTTTAGGAATTGAATATAAATTAATAATATAATATTTGTTTTAAAAACTCTTTTATGTCAATTTTGACACTATTGGGTATTTTGTTTTTGATAAATTCATAACAACATTAATACTTCGAAAGAAATTTATATAATCAATCCTAATATGTCATATTAACCTAGAAAATTAGTGTAATTCATAAAAAGTCTCAAATTACATTTATTGTGATATTTATAATATCAATTATTTTAATATTTTATTAATTAGGTAATTACTACATCACCATTGTGTCATAACTAAATTAAATTATTTAATGACTAAAAATTATAAATAAAATACCATTATGTAGGAAATATTTTTATATTTCTAATTAATATTTACAATAGAATTTATCTTATCTATAACCCTATATTTAAAATGTTTTAGTAAATAATCTTTGATTTTAACTCTTTTAACTCTTCTTTGAATTAAATAATAATAAATATCCTAATCTGATACAAGTGGACCTGAATGATAATATTTTACTCCTAAGGTTGTTTTTGGTCGAGGTAAAATTGTCCAATAGAATTAGGACATGTTTTAGAGTAATATTAATATCATTTTTACAATTAATTACCCTATTTACTTTTAACCGTGGTAAATAAAAGTAAAAAAGTTACTATTCACCAAAAAAAAATTTCATCTCATTGAACCACATTTTACTCCTTGATATTAACCGTGTCTCTCGGATTTTCAAGATTCCACTCACAGAAGTGGTAAAATTATGTTTTATGAAAATTTTAGTTTTTTAACTACCGCTTTGTGGTTTCACTATTCATCAAAAAATGAAAGTTTCCAGAAAAATACCAAAAATTAGGCCTAAGCTATATTTGATATTACGAATTAAAAAATGATTTCTATTTTACCAAATTCAAAACCTATCAGTTGCATTAATTAATTTAAAAATTAATTCCCGTCATCAAAACAAATAGCGTGTTTTTAAGAGATAATAACTATCAAAAGATTGACACTTGTTTATGTCTGGTTTAAATGTGAAATTACATCTAATGACCAAAATTGTATTAAATGGTAAAAATATATTCTAAATATACTCTAAAACCACTCAAATTAATAATTTATCACTATTAATTATTTCGATTAAATAAGTTGTTTTTAATTAAAATTTCGTAATTTTCACTATTCCTCAAAATATGAAAGTTATCCGAAAAGTACCAAATTTTCACCCTAAGCTAATTTCGATATTATAAATCCAAAAATGAAGTCCATTTCGAAAGATAAAATTTATAAAATTTAAAAATGTAGGTATTAATATTCATAATGGCTAGTTTGATTGGTTGTGGTGTGTTAGAATCTCGAAGTTGCGTACAATGCACGCCATTGCATTATTCAAAGGGAAACGTACCGTGGAAGCTTGGGGTGTTACATTCATGATTACTCTAGGATTTTTTTTTCTATCCTTCATCTACTAGAAACCCATATATCTTGACACATAATTAGTAATCTCTTTCTTCATGTTGCCCCTCCAAAAATGTTCCTTAAAATATCTATACATCTTTGTGCTACTGAGGTGTATATAAAAATTGGAGCTATGAGCATTATCCAACAATTCCCTTTTTAGATTAGGTATATCGGGAACACAAATCCTCCTACAAAATTAAAAAATTATTTCTTCATATAAGAATCCAATCAATCTCCCATCATTCACTCATTTAATTTTCTTTTGAAACTCCTCATCATTAGTCTAAGAACTTTAAAGCCTTTCTAGTAAAGACGTTTTGGCAACCATTTGAAAAATTATCGATGTTTTACCTTCCATGATTATTCCCATATCCATATTTTCTATACCCATGAACATAGGATCCCTTTAAACTCTCATCTTGTTCAAAACTAAATGATACTTTCTTATCAAAGCATCTGCAACCTTATTTGCCTTCCTTGGGTGATAGTGTATAGTGAAATCATAATATTTGAGTAGTTGAAGCCATTGTTTTACCTCATGTCAAGTTATTTATGTGAGAAAATATACTTCAAACTCTTGTGATCAGTATATATATCACATTTTTTATCATATAGATAGTGTATCTATATCTTAAAAGTAATGATTACAGCTTTTAATTCAATATCATTAGTGGGATAGTTTTTTCCAAGAATTTTTAGCTACCGTGATGCATAGGCAATAACTCTATCATTCTGCATAAGGACACAACCAAGTCCTTTCCTTGAAGCATCACTATAAATAACAAACCCATCATTCCCTAATGGTAGAGTCAAGATATGATCATTGATTAATCTTATCTTTAGTTATTCAAAACATTCTTTACACTCTTTTTTTTCAAAAAATTTAACCCATTTTCGTGTGATCTTGGTTAATGGGTTAGCCAATCGAACAAAATTATAGACGAAATGTTGATAATAACCTACTAAACTAATAAAACTGCGTACCTCAGTTATACTCATCGGTGATAACCATTCTTTTATTTCTATTGTCCTAGAAGGATAAACATAGATTCAATCCTTAGAGACAATATGACCATGAAAAGAAATCTCATGAAGCAATAATTAACACATTCTAAACTTCCAATATAATTCATTTCTTCTAAGAGTCTTTAGAATAGTGCGCAAGTGATTTTCATGATCTTCGTAGCTTTTGGATTATACCATGATATCATCAATAAATACAACTAACAAGTCAACAAGATATTCCTTGAAAATTTTGTTCATTATTTCTATGAAAACATAGGGTGCATTAGTTAGTCCAAAAGGCAATACTGTAAAATTATAATGCCCATAGCTGGTACAAAATGCTATCTTTGGAATGTCTTCCTTCTTCACAGAAAACTGATGATATCCAAATCAAAGATCAATCTTGAAAAAATATTTAGCTCCATGAAGTAGATCGAATAAATCATAAATGCGTAGTAGGGGATACTTGTTCTTTATTGTTATAACATTGATCTCCCTATAGCCAATGCACAACCTCATAGATCCATCTTTCTTCTTAACAAAAAGAACAGCAGATCCCCATGTAGAAACACTAGGGAGAATAAATCCTTTATTACTCAATTAATCTAGTTGTTTCTTTAGTTCTAATAATTACACAGTGGCCATTCTATAAGGGGTCTTCGATATGGGCCTTGAACTAGGAATTAAATCAATGGAAAACTTAGTTTCTCATTCTAGATGATGTCTAAGAAAATTATCTAGAAAAACATAATCATATTCTTACAAATTAGGTACATCCTCTTTTTGAACATTCCTTTCCTCTCTGATAGTTATTTCACTATATTCCTCCCCAATAATGGAATTTAGTAGAGCTACTGCGGGGATCAAGATAAGAATCATATGGTGATGTTTCTTCTCTAATGATAATTTATTCCTTATCATCATCGAAAATTTTAACCTTCTTCTTATTACAATAAATTTTATTATCGTGGTATGAAATCCAATCCATACCAAGGATTATATCAAATTCAATCATGGGTATGAAGATGAGATTAGAAGTTAAAGAACATTTATATACCCTAATGGGAACTGATTCCCAAAACATTGTTACAATGATACATACCTTAAGAGTTTTTACTGAAAAATCCCTTGTTAAATAAAAGTTGAAATATTTAATTTTATTAGAATATTGGGAAGATATGAAACAATACGATTATCCATAATCAAATAAATCATTGTCTAAATTTGAGGAAACCATTAAATTACCTGCCACCATGTCATTCGGAGAATCAACCTCAACAGTAGTTATCGCATAAGCTAAGCCTTGATCCCTTGGCCATTTCTAATGTAAGTTTCCTTGGTTCTTATGACATTAATTTGAATAATTCCCCATTTCTATACAATTTTAGGATTCAACACTAACATCCTCTTTCTTTCCCTTACAATCATGAGTTTGGTGGCCTTTTTCACCACACTTGTAATAGAATCCCATTACCATCAGGCAAGTTCTAGGGTGATTCTTACAACATTTACTATAGGATGGAAGTTCAAATTTTCCCTCCATCCCCTTATTTACATTTCTAAAGTGTTCAACAGACCTCTTCTTCTCTTTTTTTTCTTTAAAGTTGTAAGACTTAGAAAATTCATTTTCTATCTTGATAGCACATGAGACAATATCTTTGTACGATGAGAAGGATTGCGAGACTAATGGTCGATAGAGAAATGGTTTTAAACCATCAAATAATCGATCAATCTTACTCCTTCTATTACGTATATAGTCTACAACATGCCTTACCAACCTTGTAATGTTAGCCTCATACTTTGCGACATTCTCATCCTCCTTTTCCTTAGACTCAGAAATTGTCTTTCCATATTTACTCGATGTTCACGAGGAAAGAATTATTCTAAGAAAATATCTTTAAACTCCCTAAATCCAATATTTGATACTTCTTCATCCTCCTTTGTGTTTTTAATTAATGACCCCCATTGATCTGCATCTCCCGTGAGGGGATAAACTGCCATGAAAACCTTTTTCTTTTCTCTACTCCCCAAGCATGAAATCTTTTATCTAATGAACTTATCCATTTCTTATATACAAATGGATTTGTAGTTCCATTGAATGTTGGTGGTTATTTCCCCATGAAACGGTCTACCATTGATCCTCCGCATTGTAGATTAGGGTGCTCCATATGTGTAAGGTTAATATTCATAACCTAAGTGAGTTGTCCCAGGATGGTTATAAGTTTTTTAGCACCAGTTTCATCACCAGATCCACTATAATTATCTTGAGTAGGATGGAAATACCTACATGGAATACATGAATTGATATAGTTTCCATCCCATCCACTAGGAACCATTTCTAAACAATGACATACACTAGATTACTTTATGAATCACAATACATAATACCAAACTTGTAAATTACTTAACATAAATTGAACACTTTATGCATATAATCCATAATCATAAAAAATGTTTTCTTTGAAGAATTATTTACTCATAATTCCTTCATAATGGGTTTTAATGAAAATATGAATTATCCTAAGCATATCCCCGAGGAGTGTCATAACCAAGAGTGCATCAAGGCCTGTTGTCGTGTATTAGGATACCCCGAGTGGGGCCCGAAACTCCTTATTTCAGAGTTTTCACTCATAGTTACACCTTTTCCAGAGCCTCCTCTACTTGCTCTTATCCATAAATGGATTTATTTCTTTGAAAATACACAAAATATATACATTACAAAAATTTTAGGATGTTCTTTTATACTAATCCTCAATGTATAACTTAGGTTAATGTTCTCTAATCCGAGTTTTTGTAAATATAGCTTCCAAATTTTGTACTAAACTTCCTCTGATAGCAACTGTAACGCCTCAACCCTAGTTACCCAGAGTGGTGTATTATTACATATCATTGGCATGATCACAATATATCATTTCTTGAAAGAATGATTAGTTCAGTATCATTGAAAGTACTATATACATACATAAGTTTCATATTACATTATGAAATGGAAAAAGAACAATATTGTGTATCCTTTGAACACATTCATATCTCTTAGCCCATTCTTCTAGGTTAATCATCATATAATTCTTCGCATATTGGGAAAAATAAAACATAGAAAGGGGTGAGTTTAGATTCTTAGTAAGGATAACAATATGGCATAAACTTTCATAAATAAGAATAAACATTTAAGGAAATGTATAAGACTAAAATACAAGCCTTTTAAATATAAACTTCAGCATAATATAGAAAAGATAAATCAAATAATTCTATTTACTTATTCACATGGATATTCTACTTGTCGAATAATCACATGTAATATCAATATCCAATTTCATGATGATGGAATTCCTAATGTCGGACATCATAACCACATAGTCAAGGCCTCCTGCCAAGACTAAAAATACGAATTTTTTTCAAGGCCTTATGCCAAGAAACTTGTTTGTCTCATGAGACCTACCGATGCATCAAGGATCTATAGTGGGATCCACCCATTACTTACTAAATCCAATTCATTCCTCATATGAAAAGGTTGAAACATAACATAAACATTCATATTAAAACTAGTATACAAAATGTTAATACATTAACCATATACCATGAATGGTATAAAAATAACATATCCACAATCAAACATATCATAAAACCTTCAATATAATATAGAATATTGTATCATAATAAACCAACTTCCAACAAGTGTAAAATACATCAATGAATGTGGACATCGATGAAATCCAAACTATTTGAGAGAAATATATCTTTCTATTTTGAAATCCTTTAAAAGTAAAATAATTATAAAAGAAAAGCTTTATTTTGAAAATATTCTTATAATCTTGTAATGGAATCTTTGAATGTGTTATAGCGGCATCAAACAGATGCACCCACCGAATATGTTAAAAAAACATTCTTACCTGATTTTGAAGAAAATGTCATAAATTACCTTGTTTGGAAAAAGACCAAAAGATTCCTTTCAAAACATTTTATAAAAAGTAAAAAAAATGGTTTTATTGACTTTAACCCATATTCTAGTAAATAGTAAAAATGTTTTGATTTTTTTTATGAAACACAGATGTGGATGATAAAGAGGTCCCAGTAGATACTCACGTATAAACAACCTCGGATAATAAAAAGATTGTAAAATTAACCCTTATCTTGTAATTTTCCTTGGTAGAGGGTACATTAACCTCCTATATAATAGTTAAGTCATTTTTATTAAATTATTCAAGAACCATATACATAAATATGATATTATATATGATCTTCTAATATTTTTTTGTTAATAATATTTCAGTAGTATCATTGTTTTGGGTGTGAACTGATTTGTTTTCCTTTATATGTTTTGTTATGTAAGTCATGTTTTTTATTGATAGGATGTATTTGATTTTTATCCAGAATGATATTAAGGTCTTAAAAATTATTTTTAATCATAAAAGGAAATTTATTCTTTAATGGTTATGATGAGGAATGAATCTCATCGCGTTCATGGAGATGGTAATCCGTACGTACACATGAGCGAAAATATCATTATATTGATGGAGAACTCATATGTAATTGGATGGTATATCATATATAAGGAATCATTAAAAAGTTATATGTATTATTTACATAAATTACACTCTTTATTATACCCATCCAAATAATGAAGTGTTGAATAACAAACTACACTAGGACGTGGAGTTGGTAAGTCGTACGTACGCATGTATGGTGACTTGTCATTCATAGGATGGATAGAATAATGAATATGGTTGTACCATATTTAAAATAACATCACAGTATGTATAAGGTATTGGATTGTTTATTTTTTTATGGAAACAACAAAGAAAGAGGAAGTGGAAGAAGAAAATAACTTTGAAAGATGTGAAGAAATTATTACCTCTTTTTCATGTGTCTGCTTTTGATTTGATCAAAAGGTTTTCATAGGTTGGATTTATGATCAAAGTAAGGCATATAAGTTGAATTGAGGGTATTTAAGATGATATTGGAGCAGGTTTTGTCAAATAAAAATGAATTTGGGGTGTGAAATTAAGTGAAGGGGAAGTACCTTTTTATAAGAGAGGTGAGGGTCACTTTAGGAAAACCTAGAAATGTTAATTTATTATACACTCATATTCGATTTATAAATGACCCAAAAAGATTTATTTCGATTATAAGGTGGTTGTGGGTCAAAAAACCCTCAGACAACAGGTTTTAGATAGGTTTTGGTGACCATATTAACTTTATCTTTTATATTTAACTCTTATTTAAATATTTTAACTTTTGCAATGTCTTACTGTATTTTTATATTACATGGTTAATAAACTGACTATAAAATGACAATAGAACCCCATGTGGTTCATTAATGACACATATATCATTATTTAAGTCCTTTTGAAGAATATTATATTTTTATGTGTAAGAAACCGGTTTTTTATGTGATAGACTTTGGAATATTCTTGATGATATTTCTGAGCAGCGCCCTCAGACGGTGAGCGATTCCGAGCCCCGGAGTGGCCGGAATTAAATTTTCAGTGCGTTCACACTGGAATTTATAAATAAATGGGATAAATCCTAAACAGAGTTCCGGATCAGGGATCCGAGTGTACGGATGGGTCCGGAATGGGGTGTTTACCCTAGGAATGACATAAATCTTATCGGAGCGGGATGTTTGGACCCCTCGCCCGCTTCTGGAACGTTAAATGGATTAAATAAATTAATTAATTCATTTAATGGAGAAACTCTAGTATCTCTTAAATGGTGGCTCCGATTGGAAAACCGAAGGCACCGTTGAGTTTGGAGCGTGTCTTTTACCCTAGGAGGGGTATAAGTTTCGCGGGCGCGGGCCGTTTGTGAAAAATGGCCCCAGGGGCGTTTTCGTAATTTGGCGGCCTCGGGTGCTAAGTTTAATAACTTTTGAATGGGGTCTCGGAATAAAATTCCAAGAACGATGTTGTGCTCAGAGCGTGGTTCTCAGCCTAGGGGAGGCTAAATCCCAACCCCGTCGGGAGTTCGGGTTCGGGGCTGTCGGGCGGCCCTTTAAGTGATTTGTACTTAAACACCCCCTTCTTCTTCTTCTTCTTCTTCTTCTTCTTCCTCAAACCCTCCTCCCCCTCATTCTGCTTCGGCGAGGTGAGATCCGGCGAGGCGACTCTGGCGAGATGCGGTGGTGCCGGCGGATCGACACGAAGCTCCAGGCGAAGCCCAACAAGGTAGGAGGTTTCGTTGTGTTTTCATTTCCGAACCCCCATTTGAGTTCGATTTTATGTGTCGATTTGATGTTAAAACTTCAAAAAAAAAAACCCATGGATGAGTAGTATAATTTATGAGCTTCCTATCACGGTTTACGTAATCTAAATCGGAGTTCGGAGGTGTTCGCAATCGCCCGCCGAAGTTGGTGGGTTTTCGGTTTCCGGTGGGTTCGAGCGGCGGCGCGGCTCGGCGGAGAAGGCGGCGTGCGGGTGGTTTTGGCCATCGGTGGTGCGGGGGTTTGGCGCAAGACTGGTAAGGTGCATCTACTAGCCGGGGCGAGGGAGCGGCGTCAGGTGGAGCAGCCGCGGAGGTGGCCGGTGCGCCGGTTGCGTCCGGTGGAGGAGGGAAGACCCGCACGCGGGTCTTCCTGGGGTCAACGAGGACCGGCTTCGGCCGGTCCGTTTCAAAGGAGGCAAGGACCCGCATGAGGAGAGTCCTGCACTGCAACAGGAGAACGGCCTTTTGTCCGGTCGGAAGAGGAGGTCCGGACTCGTTCGGGTCTGGCGGTTTGAGGCGGGCCGCGGCCAACGGGCCGGCGGCTCAGACCGGGCCGGCCGGGGTGGAACGGCCCGGGTAGGCCCCCTTGCACTCGGAGGGCCGTAACTCTTAAACGGCGCGTCCGATTGACGCGCCGTCTGCGGCGGTGGAACCGTATCAACGAGGAGGAATTTTTGAATTGGTTTCAAGAATTTTTAATTCCCGAAATAATAGGCCTCGGTGGCGCGGCACGTCCATCGAGGGGTTTGACGTCTTTCCGGGAATCTTGTCTTGAGCGGCGCGGACGCATACGACGTCCGCTCTCAGTGTCGTCTGTTGCGTTGGGACCCTGGTGCAAGGGCGAAGGTTTCAAAGGCAGTTTCGGGCGTTGAGACGGGATTTGAGGCGTGGGCCCCATGGCCCGTCTTTTGGAGCTGCGTGCAGCTCTTAGTGACTTTTGCCTCGGACGTCCGTTCGGGGCGTGCGAGCAGTCGATGTTGGGTGTTTTTCCGAGGGCATTGCGTTGGCGCAGTCCAACCGCTGTAATTCTGCATGATGGTGTGGGCCCCGTGAGGGCCGTTTCGGGAGTTGATGGTGATTTCCAGCTTTTTCACCGGGCGACCGTTTTGGACAAGTGAGTAGTCCATCTCGTGTACTTTTTCGAGAGGATCGCAAAGGTGTGATCCGTTCGTTGAGTTTCAGGACTGGGTATTTGGTCCCACGTAGCATCGCTCATGTGCGGTGCTCTGGGATGCATCTTTTTCTACGGATATTCATTGCACTCATGTGAGTAGTGATTTTGACGTGTTTTCCCGAGGAGATCACAATGGTGCGATGCGCCCGACTGTTTTCGGGGCCGAGGCTCGGGATCACGGGACGTTCGAGCGTGAGGCGGTGTTGGTGACTTTTCCGTCGGATATCCGTTTGAGGCGAATGAGTAGTCTATCTCGCGTGTTTTTCCGAGATAATTACAATGGTACGATCTGTTTGGTGGTTCAGAGCCTCTTGCGCGATCTTGTTAAATGTGGAGCATGAGAGGTGCTCTGGCGGTGGTTCGTCCTACCTTGTTTGTAGTGGACCCTTGGCGTGTGTTCGCGCACTCTTGGGAGAGTGATATAAATGGTTCTTGAGATGTGGTTGGTTGTGCCTCAGCTGATGAGGTGGCAGGTTGGAGTTGTTATGTCACGCCTTCGCGTTGACGTGGGGTGCCGTATGCATGATAGCCTATGGGCTGGAATGAGGTATACTCTGGGAGTATACAGGAGCGCTTGGAGGTATGTGTGGTTTGTACCTGAGATGTTCGTGCGCTTGGTTGGGGTTTGACTTGGGGCCACACGTCGTGTGGGACCCAAGTGCGTGTTGTGTTCTACTTTGCGTACTTGGACCTCTCGCGGCGTAGAGGGTCCCTCTGTGCTCGTTTGTTTGACCAGTAGGGTTGAGTGGTCTCCCCCTAGTTTCGTTCTCGATGGATCAGCCGGTAGTGGTGTTAGTGACACCTAATGATGGAACAGGAACTGAACCTCTTTTGTGAGAGTTGTTCTGGAGTTGGGCGGTTGCGTGATACCCACTCCGTGTTCGGTTGGACAGTGTTGTACCCTCCAGTGGATGTGGCCAGAGCAGTTCTGAGTTTTACCCTCCAGCGGGGTTGGGCAGTGGGTTACTCATCGACACTCTTAGGGTCTACCCTCTAGCAGAGACTGGGCAGTGGGTCACCTGACGCACTTAGGGTCTACCCTCTAACAGAGACTAGGCAGTGGGTCACCCGATGCACTTAGGGTCTACCCTCTAGCAGAGACTGGGCAGTGGGTCACCCGACGCACTTAGGGTCTACCCTCCAGCAGAGACTTGGAAGTGGGTCACCCGACGACCTCTTAGGGTCTACCCTCCAATAGAGACTGGGCAGTGGGTCACCCGACGACCTCTTAGGGTCTACCCTCCAGCAGGGCTGGGCAGTGGGTCACCCGTCATCTAGTTCCAGGTCTACCCTCCAGAAAGGCTGGGCAGTGGGTCGCCTATTGACTTATTCTAGGTCTACCCTCCTGTAGGGCTGGGCAGTGGGTCACCTGATGATGTATTATGGTTTACCCTCTAGTAGGGCTGGGCAGTGGGTCACCCAGTATCTTATTATGGTTTACCCTCCAGCGGGGCTGGGCAGTGGGTCGCCTGACGATGTACTAGGGTTTACCATCCAGCAGGGCTGGGCAGTGGGTCACCCGATATCTGGTTATGAATTACCCTCCAGTGGGGCTGGGCAGTGGGTCATTTTTTGGAATTCTAGACTCAGTCCTTAGTACTAGGCTAGTCTATGGCTTTCCTCCATGGTTACCGGAGCGGGAACCTTGGTTGTACGGGACGGTGATGGAACCACTTGAATTTGAGGAGACCTCTCGACTGCGGGGCAGTGACGAGTTGTTGTTTGACGTTCCCCCAGAACTCTCAAGTACGAGGGGCGCTTTCCCCACAGAGACACGTTCTTGTGACGCGATCTAAAACCGTGCGGGCGAGTCAGTGCTGCCCAAAGTGGATAGTGTCAAGGTGTGGTGATTGAGCCCTTTGGCTTGCGGTTCGGGGCAGACGTTCGGGATGCTGGGCATTGATGGTGTTATGTCTGGGACTGTTGGCTACTCTTTCTTGGGCTGAGATATGGGACGGAGATCCCCTTACGAGCTTGTTTTGGCTTCTTGGTAGAGCATATATATGTATATACCTTGTTCGAGTACCCACTTCTTGGTCCTGGTTACTCTCCCTCTAGGAGAGGCGAAGACGCACGGGGTATTCCACGTGCTTTCCATGTCTAGTTTCTCGTGGTTGGATGAGTCTACTCTCCGGATATAGGTGGCGAAGACTCGATGGGAAGTTTATCTTCTCACCGTTTCCATCTCCTTGTGCATGGACGAGTCTCCTTCCTTTCTCTTGTTGGGTTGAGCTGGACTCTCTGCTGTGTTGTTACTCTTTACTGCACCCTCGGTTAGACTCCTTTACTTTCCCTGTTCGCTCTACTGCTCACCCTTCAGTACCTCCTTTGTTTCTCCCTCGATCCTTCGGGGTATCCTACTGAGTATTTATATACTCACCCCTACTTGGGATTTTCCCACACATGGTGTGCCCTTGCAGACGACGGACAAGTTGGTCGTGATTTCAGTGGAGCATAGGAGTTCGGGAGCTTGGACTGCGTGAGGTGGTCGTGGTCGGGTTCCAGGTGGGAGACCCATCAGATGTTTCCCTTTTTGTTTACCTGTTGCCGAGTTGTGGCACTTTTCTGGTTGGGCGCGTGTTTTTCCCCTTTTTTCCTTTTCTTTTCTATTAATTTTAGAGGTCGATGCAAATTTGTGGTATATATAGCAGTTGTTCTTTTTACTCTGATTGTTCTTTCTTTTTACTCTGCACTTTTTCTTTGAGTGTGCTGCATGTGGGTGTGTACAGGTACTTAGGCAAATGCCTCCCCGAGTTATTGTACCTTCGGCGCTGGTCGCCAGCCCCTGGCCTATGGAGGCGGGCTTGGGGTAGTTGCGGCTCGAGCCCGGGTAGGGTCGGGTCGTAACAAAGTGGTATCAAAGGTGGTTTGTTCCTTGGGACGTTGTTCGGATGTCCCTAAAATGAAAGGAATTGGTTGGGAATTAGGGCAACAGTGTTAATGTGTCTCAAGAGCGGCTCTCAGGCCAGGGAGTCCAGTGAAGGTGTGGCGGCCGACGTATCCATTCACCAGGACCATGATAACCCGCTTGTCGACTCAGCATGCTGAGACACTTGTTGCAGGGAAATTTGTTTGTGAATCACATAGGATTGAGTCTTTGACTTCCCTTCTTGAGTCATCTCCCCATCGTTGTTGTTATCGGTATATACATACATGCTCATTTGACCGCGACACTCCTTGGTAATATTCAGGATGTCCCCGTGAAGACAGCCAGCCAGGATACCAGCTTTGGGTGCGTGACGATGACCATGTGAGCTTCGAGGCCTCAGTCCAGAACCCATCATGCGAGCCCTTTCTCTAGGTGGGCCGGTAGCAGCACCCCCACCTATTGAGCAGCAGGCAGTTTCTGCAGAGTAGGGTGAGCTTGAGTGTAGGTTGAGCGTGCTCTGTGAGTTCCATCGGTAGGGACCACTGAGGTCCAGTGGTGAGCCAGACTCTCAGGCAGTAGAGGTTTGGCTCGAGGTAGTGTTTCACCTTTTCAGGCTTGTGTAGACGTCAACAGATCAGAGAGTGGCTTTGGCAGCCACCTTTTTTGTGGATCATCTTGGCGTTGGTGGAGTCTGATGACTCATTTTCTTAACGAGACGTCACTTTCATGGGGCGACTTTTGGTTGTTGTTCCGTGGGGAGTTTTTCCCCTCCTGCTTGCGCTCCGTTTGGATTCAGGAGCTCCTGCAGTTTCAGCAAGGAGGGAAGATGGTGGCCGAGTACGCGGCTAGTTTTGAAGACCGTGCACGCTTTTACCTAGACTTGTTCCATGAGGACAACATCCGAGCACGGAAGTTTGAGCAGGTTCTCCGCCGAGAGATTCATGCTGTCATAGTACCCTTGGTCATTTCCACATATTCCGGGGTGCTAGAGAAGGTGCCGGTGACAGAGGGCTTCCTGTCATGTTTTGCGGTTGGTAGTGGAAGTGGGCGCGACGGAGCCGGGACGTCTGTCGTAGCTAGCAGGAAATAGAGGACAGGACCTCGATGCTGTTGGTCTTCCCACTACCGATTTCGGAGATGTGGTCGTATACCACTGTGGTGAAAAGGCGCCGGGCCTCAGCCGAGGATGCCCTTCCGTGAGTGGATCCCGGGCCGTGGTCGTACACGACAGTGGTGCCAGAGGGAACCAGGGTAGCCCAGAGAGCGCCGGTGCTATTCTTGTGATGGGCGAGGTCACTTGGCACGAGACTGTCCGACCCGAGTTGCTAGGAGCTTCGGGCAGGCAGTAGGTGCACCACCACGGCAGAGGCAGTGCCGTGATCGGAGTATTACCCAGGGAGGAGGTGCTAGTAGAGGAACGAGAGGAGATGGTAGCGGGGGATGACTTTACGAGATCTCCCCATCACCACTAGGCAGTCCACGTCAGGCTCCGGGAGCTGACGGTTAGGACCACAGATAGCCGCGAGCTTTGGATGTCTACGATCCTGCAGAGCATGGGATGGTGAGAGGTACCCCTTGCGACTCTTCTACTTCTTTTAGTAGAATTGTTATGCTCTGCGTGTGAAAGGCTGTTCTCCCTGCTCCTTGTTTGAGGTGTTACCAGGGTGATGCAGGGCGTCGGGTGTAACCCTGTGTTGGTAAGGAAAAAGGCGTGAGACCTGTTCCTTTAGTCGATAGTGTTGACTCCTTCGCCTTTTGAGCGTGTAAGAGAGCATCGACTGTGGAACCTAGCCTGACCAGATATCCTTGGGTGTTTCACCATATGGATATTCTGAAGGAGGGAATCACCGAGCCTTGTTTCAGGTGCGGGAGGTGATTCCAGTTGCGACGTGTGATGCAGAGGTTTTACCGGGGAGGTGAGCTACCCCCAAGAGCCTTCAGGCAGTTTGAGCCCATGCAAAGGGATGGCGAGGTTCCCTACCACCTTTCCCTAACCCCAAAGTCTGGAGTGGGTTCACGACATCGGCAAGGGCTGACCTCGCATGAACCGATCAATCCTTTGGTCTGTGTGCGGTGTCACAGAGCTGTGCATGGGTTCTTCTGGGTATGGAAAAGCCAGGTGTGGGCTTAGTACCCTGTGTTACTCCCTAGTTTTGTTTTTCGAGGATGAAAATATTGAAGGAGGGAATGATGTAATAACCCGGTTTTTGCTGTGAAAGACTTTGGAATATTCTTGATGATATTCTGGAGCAGCGCCCTCAGACGGCGAGCGATTCTGAGCCCCAGAGTGGCCGGAATTAAATTTTCAGTGTGTTCACACTGGGATTTCTAAATAAATAGGATAACTCTTAAACAGAGTTCCGGGTCAGGGATCCGAGTATACGGATGGGTCTGGAATGGGGTGTTTACCCTAGGAATGACATAAAACATGTTGGCGCGGGATGTTTGGACCCCTCGCCCGCTTCTGGAACGTTAAACAGATTAAATAAATTAATTAATTCGTTTAATGGAGAAATGATAGTATCTCTTAAACGGTGGCTCGGATTGGAAAACCTATGGAACCGTTGAGTTTGGAGCGTGTCGTTTACCCTAGGAGGGGTATAAGTTTTGCGGGCGCGGGCCATTTGTGAAAAATGGCCCCAGGGGCGTTTTCGTAATTTGGCGGCCTCAGGAACTAAGTTTAATAACTTTTGAACTGGGTCTCGGAATAAAATTCCAAGACCTCCATTGCACTCAGAGCATGGATCTTAGCCTAGGGGAGGCTAAATTCCGACCCTGTCGGGAGTTCGGGTTCGGGGCTGTCGGGTGGGCATTTAAGTGATTTGTACTTAAACACCCCCACCCCCTTCTTCTTCTTCTTCTTCTTATTCTTCCTCAAACCCTCACCCCCTACTTCACCTCCGGAGAGGCGAGCTCTGGCGAGGTGACTCCGGTGAGGTGCGGTGGTGCCGGCGGATCGACGCGAAGATCCGGGCGAAGCCCAGCGAGGTAGGAGGTTTCGTTGTGTTTTCATTTCCAAACCCCCCATTGAGTTCGATTTTATGTGTTGATTTTATGTTAAACCTTCAAACAAAACCAATGGATACTTAGTATAATTTATGAGCTTTCTATCGCCATTTACAGAATCAAAATATGAGTTTGGAGTCGTTCGTCATCGCCCGTCGAAGTTGGCGGGTTTTCGGTTTCCGGCGGGTTCGAGCAGCGGCGCAACTCGGCGGAGAAGGCGGCGCACGGGTGGTTTCGGCCATCGGCGGCACAGGGGTTCGGCGCAGGACCGGACGAATGCGGATTCTAGCTAGGGAGAGGGAGCGGCGTCAGGCGGAGCGGCCGCGGAGGAGGCCGGCGCGCCGGTCGCGTCCGGCGGAGGAGGGAAGACCTGCGCGTGGGTCTTCCTGGGGTCAACGAGGACCGGCTTCGGCCGGTCCGTTTCAAAGGAGGCAAGGACCCGCATGAGGCGGGTCCTACACTGCAACAGGAGACTGGGATTTTGGCCGGTCGGATGAGGAGGTCCGGACCCGCTCAGGTCCGGCGGTTTGAGGCGGGCCGCGGCCAGCGGGCCGGCGGCTCGGACCGGGCAGGCCGGGGTGGATCGGCCCGGTTAGGCCCCCTTGCACTCGGGGGGCCGTAACTCTTAAACGGCGCGTCCGATTGATGCGCCGTCTGCGGCGGTGGAACCGTATCGACGAGGCAGACCTTTTGAAATGGTTTCGAGAATTTTTAATTTCCGAAATAATAGGCCTCGGTGGAACGGCACGTACGTCGAGGGGTTTGACGTCTTTCCGGGAATCTTGTCTTGAGAGTGTTGCAGATGCATACGACGTCCGATCTGAGTGCCGTCAGTTGCGTTGGGACCCTGGCGCAAGGTTAAAGGTTTCCAGAGCGGTTTCGGGCATTGATACGGGATCTGAGGCGTGGGCCCCACGACCCGTCTTTTGGAGCAGCGCGCAGCTCCTAGTGACTTTTGCCTCGGACGTCCGTTCGGGGCGTGCCAGCAGTCGATGTTGGGTGTTTTTCCGAGGGAATAGCGTTGGCGCAGTCTGCCTGCTATAATTCCGCATGATGGTGTGGGCCCCGCGAGGGCCGTTTCGGGAGTTGACGGTGATTTCTAGCTTTATCACCGGGCAACCATTTTGGACAAGTGAGTAGTACATCTCGTGTACTTTTTCGAGAGGATCACAAAGTTGTGATCCGTTCATTGAGTTTTGGGACCGGGTAGCGGGTCCCACATAGCACCGCTCATGTGCAGTGCGCCGGCATGTATCGTTTTTTCCAGATATCCGTTGCACTCATGTGAGTAGTGCTTTTGACATGTTTTCCCGAGGGGATCACAATGGTGTGATGCGCCTGACTGTATTCGGGGCCGAGGCTCGGGATCACGGGACGTCGTTCGGGCGTGAGGCGGTGTTGATGAATTTTCCATCAGATATCCGTTTGAGGCGAATGAGTAGTCTATCTCGCGTGTTTTTATGAGAGTATTACAACGGTGTAATCCGTCTGGTGTTGAGGAGCCTCTTGCGCAATCTTGTTAAATGTAGAGCATGAGAGGTGCTCCGGTGGTGGTTCGTCCTACCTTGTTTGTAGCAGACCCTTGGTGTGTGTTCGCGCACTCTAGGGAGAGTGATATAAATGGTTCTTGAGATGTGGTTGGATGTGCCTCAGATGATGAGGTGGCAGGTTGGATTTGTTATGTCACGCCTTCGCGTTGACGTGGGGTGCTGTGTGCACGATATCCTATGGGCTGGAACGAGGTATACTCTGGGAGTATACGAGAGCGCTTGGAGGTACGTGTGGTTTGTACTCGATATGATTGTGCGCTTGGTTGGGGTTTGACTTGGGGCCACACGTCGTGTGGTCCCCAAGTGTGTGCTGTGTTCTGCTTTGCGTACTTGGACCTCTCGCAGTGTAGAGGGTCCCTCTGTGCTCATTTGTTTGACCAGTAGGGTTGAGTGGTCTCCCCTGGTTTCGTTCTCGATGGACCAGCCGGTAGTGGTGTTAGTGACACCTAATGATGGAACAGGTGCTGAACCTCTTTTGAGAGGGTTGTTCTGGAGTTGGGCGGTTGCGCGATACCCACTCCGTGTTTGGTTGTCCAGTGTTGTACCCTCCAGGGGATGTGGCCAGAGCAGTTCTGAGTTTTACCCTCCAACGGGGCTGGGCAGTGGGTTACTCATCAACACTCTTAGGGCCTACCCTCCAGCAGAGACTGTGTAGTGGGTCACCCGACGCACTTAGGGTCTACCCTCCAGTAGAGACTGGGCAGTGGGTCACCCGACCCACTTAGGGTCTACCCTCCAGCAGAGACTGGGCAGTGGGTCACCAGACGCACTCAGGGTCTACCCACCAACAGAGACTGGGCAGTGGGTCACCTGACGACCTCTTAGGGCATACCCTCCAGCAGAGACTGGGTAGTTGGTCACCCGACGACCTCTTAGGGTCTACCCTCCAGCTGGGCTGGGCAGTGGGTCACCCGTCATCTAGTTCCAGGTCTACCCTCCAGCAAGGCTGGGCAGTGGGTCGCCTGTCGACTTATTCCAGGTCTACCCTCAAGCGGGGCTGGGCAGTGGGTCACCTGATGATGTATTATGGTTTACCCTCCAGTAGGGCTGGGCAGTGGGTCGCCTGTCGACTTATTCCAGGTCTACCCTCCTACGGAGTATTTTTATACTCACCCCTACTTGGGCTTTGCCCTCACTTGGTGTGCCCTTGCAGACGATGGACAGGTTGGTCGTGATTTCAGTGGAGCACATGAGTTCGGGAGCTTGGACCGCGTGCGGTGGTCATGTCCGGGTTCCAGGTGGGAGACCCGTCAGCTGTTTCCCTTTTTGTTTACCTGTTGCCGGGTTGTGGCACTTTTCTGGTTGGGCGTGTGTTTCCCCCTTTTTCCTTTTCTTTGCTTGTACTTTTAGAGATCGAGGCACATTTGTGGTATATATAGCAGTTGTTCTTTTTATTCTGCTTGTTCTTTCTTTTTACTCTGCACTTTTTCTTTGAGTGTGCTGCGTGTGGGTGTGTACAGGTACTTAGGCAAAGTCCTCCCTGAGTTATTGTTCCTTCGGTGCTGGTCGCCAGCCCCTGGCCTATGGAGGCAGGCTTGGGGTAGTTGTGGCTCGAGACTGGGTAGGGTCGGGTCGTGACATTAGTAATATTATATCACTTAATAACATAGTATTTGTTTTAAAAACTCATTTATGTTAATTTTGAAACTATTTAGTATTTGGTTTTTGTGGAAGTCATGAAAAATTTATCACTTAGAATAAAAATTATTTAATCAACCCTAAAATGTTATATTAACCTTGAAAATTTGTAGAATGCATCAAAAGTTTCAATTTACAGTTAAATTAACATTTATAATATTAATTATTTTAACCTTTCAACAATAAGGTAATTACTACATCATCATTATGTCATAAATAAATTTAATTATTTAAATTCTAAAAATTATAAATAAAATACAATTATGTAGGAAATGGTTTTATATTTATAATGAATATTTATAGTTGAATTTATCTTATGTATAACCCTATATTCAAAATGGTTTAGTTATTAAACTTTGATTTTAACACTTTTAACTCTTCTTTAAATAAAATACAATAAACTTCCTACTCTAATCCATGTGGATCAGAGAGCATAATATTTTATTCCAAATGTTTATTTAGGTCTAATTACACTTATAAAATAGAATTAGGACATGTTTTTGGGTAATTATAATATCATTTTTACCCTTAATTACCCTATTTACTTTTAACCATGGTAAATAAAATATAAAAGTTATTATTCCCCAAAAATTATTTTCATCATATTAAACCACATTTTACTTAATGATGTCAAATATGTCTATTATAGTTTTGAAAGTCAATTAAAAAATGTGGTAAAATTAAATTTTTTGTAACTGTGCAAATGTTCTTATAAGGTGGGTAAAAGACATTAAGAAGTTCAATCAAATTTTATACATCAAGTCTTCTAATAAAATGACTCCAGTGAATTACATTGAACTAGTACAGGTATTATGTATATATTTTGACATAAAATATATTTAAATAAAATAAATAAATATTTAAATAAAAATTAGGTTTTAAATAATAGCACAATGTTTTTCACTATTCATCAAAAATTGATTGTTTTCAAAAAAATACCAAAAATTCACCCAAAGATAATTTTGATATTCTGAATGAAAAAATGAAGCCTATTTTGAAAAATAAAATTTATAAAATTTCTAAAACTGGTTATTACTATTCCTAATGGCTAGTTTGATTCATCGTGGTGTGCTAGAACTCGAAGTTGCATACAACGCAAGATATTGCATTATTCGAAGAGAGAAGCATACCGTGGAAGGTTAGAGTGTTAAATTCGTCACTCCTTCAAATAATTTCATCCTAGAAATTTCTAGAATACTACTGAATAAAAATATTCGGGTGTTTTTTCATCATAAGTTCCTCGGGTTCCCACGTTTCCTCTTCCATATTATGGTTTATCCATAGAACTTTTACCAGTCAAGTCATCTGGTTTCTCAGCACTTGTTCTCTAGTATCAAGAATCTAGACAGGCTCTTTATAACAAGACATATCAAGTTCTAGTTCTATTTATTCATAGGTGAGTACATGCATTGCGTCATGCATGTATTTTATTAACAGTGATGCATAGAACACATCTTGAACTTTGGAGATACTTGGAGGCATTTCCAAATGGTAAGCTACAACTCTAATTCGTTCTTGAATTCCAAAAGGTATGATGTTCCTGTGACTTAATTTACCATTGTAACTGAATCGTATAACACCCTTCCAGGGAGATACCTTCAAGAAAACATGATCTCCAACTTGAAATTCAAAATCAATCCTTCGGTTATAGGCATAGCTCTTTTGCCTACTTTCAACTGCTTTGATGTGGATTTGGATAATCTTTACCTTTTCCATTTTTTCCTCAACTAGTTTTGGGCCTATGAATCTTCTTTCACCAATATCATCCCAATAGGTTGGTGTGAGAAATCTCTTTCCATATAAAGATTCATATGGTGCCATCTGAATACATTAATGGAAGTTATTATTATATGAAAATTCTACCAGAGGTAAATATTGATCCCACATACATTAAAAGTCATGTGAGAAAGATCTATACATGTCTTCTAAGGTTTGAATAGTCCATTCTGTTTTCCATCAGTTGGAGGGTGGTAAGCAATGCTCAAACAAAGTTCATTAACCAAGGACTTCTGAAGACCTATCTAGAATCTTGATGTAAAACAGGGATCACAATCAGAAACAATCTATAGGGATAAACCATGAAGTCTTACAACTTCATTAATATATAATCATGCTAATTGTTCAAGTGGTAAATATTATCTTATATCAAGAAAATGTGCTGACTTGGTACGACGATCAACAATGACCCATATTGCATCATTCCTTCTAGGAGTATTTGGTAGCCCCATGAAAAAGTCCATCGTAATATCATCCCATTTTCAATCAGGTATGGGAAGAGGTTTCATGACTCTTCTAGGATGTTGTCTTCTAGCCTTCACCTGTTTATATACCATATATCTTGACACATAATCAGAAATCTCCCTCTTCATGTTGTCCGACCAAAAATGTTCCTTCAAATATCTATACATCTTAGTGATACTGTGGTGTATAGAGAAATTGGAGATATGAGAATCATCCAAAAATTCCATTTTTAGATCAGGTATACTGGGAACATAGAGCCACCTCCCAAATTTTAAAATTCCATCTTCATATACAAAGCCGGTCAATCTCTAATCAATCACAACTTTAATTTTCTTTTGAAACTCCTCATCATCAGTCTGAGAACTTTTTATCATTTTTATTAAATATATTTTTGAAAACATTTGAAAAAGTATTGATGTTTCACCTTCTATGTTTATACCCATATCCATATTTACTTTATCATTGAAAATAGGATCTCTTTTAACTATCATATTGTTCAAAACTCCAGGATATTTTATGCTCAATGCAGCTGCAACCTTATTTTCTTTTGTCAGGTGGTAGTGTATAGAAAAATCATAATCTTTGAGTAGTTTAATCCACCGTCTTTTCCTCATGTTTAGTTCTTTCTATGAGAAAAAATACTTCAAACTCTTGTGATCGATATATATCTCACATTTTTCACCCTAGAGATAGTGTCTTCATATATTCAAAGAAATTATTACAGCTGATAACTCACGATCATGAGTGGGATAGTTTTTTCATGAATTTTTATTTTTTGTGATGCATAAGAAATAGCTCTATCATTCTGCATAATAACACACCCAAGTAATTTCTTTGAAGAATCACTGTAAATAAAAAACCCATCATTCGCTGATGGTAGAGTCAAGATAATAACATTGACTAATCTTCCCTTCGGTTATTCAAAACATTCTTCACACTATTTTTTCCAAACAAATTTAACTCATTTACATGTGAGCCTGGATAATGGGTTAGCCAATCGGAAAAAATTATGGAAAAAATGCCGATAATAACCTGCTAAACCAATAAAACTGTGTGCGTCATTTATACTCGTGGATGCTAGACATTCTTTTATTTCTATTTTCTTAGAAGTATCAACTAAGTTTCCATACTTAGAGACAATATAGACAAGAAAAGAAATCTCTTGAAGCCATAATTTACACTTTCTAAACTTTCCATACAATTCATTTCTTCTAAGATTCTTTAGAATAGTGCGCAAGTGATTTTCACGTTCTTCGTAGATTTTGGAGTATACCAAGATATCATCAATAAAAACCACTACAAATTCATCAAGATATTCCTTGAAAACTCTGTTCATTATATCCATGAAAACATAGGGTGCATTAGTCAGTCCAAAAGGCATTACTGTAAACTCATAATGCCCATACCTGGTACAAAATGTTGTCTTTGGAATGTCTTCATTTTTTACACACAACTAATGATATCCATATCGAAGGTAAATCTTTGAAAAATATTGAGCTCCATGAAGTTGATCAAATAAATCATCAATGAGAGGTAAGAGATACTTGTTCTTTATTTTTATAGCATTGATGTCCCTGTAGTCAATCCACAACCTCATAGATCCATATTTCTTCTTAACAAAAAGAATAGGGGCTCCCCATGGAGAAAAAATAGGGAGAATAAATCATTTATTACTCATTTCCTATAGTTTTTTCTTTAGTTTCAATAATTCCATAGTGGGAATTTTATAAGGGGTATTCAATATAGGACTTGAAACATGAATTAAATCAATGGAAAACTCAATCTCTCATTCTGGAAAATGTCTAGGTAAATTCTTTGGAAACACATTAACATATTTTTTCACAATAGGTGCGTCCTCTATTTGAGCATTGCTTTCCTCACAGATAGCTATTTCACTCTCTTCCTTCCTAATAATTGAATTTAGTAGTGTTACTGGTGGTGGATCTTGATAAGAATCATGTGGTGATGTTTCGGCTATAAAGACAATTTGTTCCTTATCATCATTAAAAATTGTTACCTCCTTCTTATTATAATAAATTTTCACATCATGGTCTGAAAGCCAATCCATGCCAAGGACTATATCAAATTCAATCATGGGTATGACGATGAGATCCTAAGATAAAGCACGTTTATATTCCCTAATGGGAAATGATTCACAAAACTTTGTTGCAATGATACTTCCCTTAGGAGTTTTTACTGAAAACTCCCTTTTTAAATAAAATTGAAAATATATAATTTTCATAGAAAACTGGGAAGATATGAAACAATGCGATGATCCGGAATCAAATAAAGCATTGGATAAATTTGAGGAAACCATTAAATTATCTTCCACCACGTCATTTGAGCTTTAACCTCAATGGTAGTGATCGCATGAGCTTGGCCTTGAACCCTTGGAATTTTTTGAGGTAAGTTTCCTTGGATCTTAGGACATTAATTTTCATAATTCCTCATTTCTTTAACATTGTAGCATTCAACATTGACATACTCTTTCTTTCCCTTATAATCACAAGATTGGTTTCCTTTTTCACCACACTTGTAACAGACTCACATTCCCTTCAAGAAAGCACGAGGGTGTTTCTTCCCACATTTAATGTAGGGTGGAAATTCAAATTTTCCCTTCTTCCCATTATTTCAATTTCTAGAGTGTTCAACAGATCTCTTCTCCTCTTTTTTTTCTTTGAAGTCGTAAGACTTAGAAAATTCTTTTTCGGTATTTATAGTACACGAGACAATATCTTTGTACCATGAGAATTATTGTGAGACTAATGCTCAACAGAGAAATGGTTTTAACCCATAAAATAATCAATCAATATTACTCCTTGGGTTATTAATATAGTTTTCAACATTCCTTGTTAACCTTGTAAAGTTAGCCTCATACTTTTTGACATTCTCATCGTCCTTTTTTCCTTAGACTATGGAATTTTCTATCCATATCTGATCTATGGTCATGAGAAAATTATTTTTCTAAGAAAATATCTTTAAACTCCATCCATTTTATATTTTATACTTCATCATACTCATTTTTGTTTTTAATTAAGGACCACCATTGATCGGAATCTCCCATGAGGCGATAAACTACCATGACACCTTTTTCCCTTTAGCTACTCCCCAAAGCATGAAATATTTTTTATAAGGAACTTATCCATTGATCATCTTCAAATGGATTTGTAGTCCCATTAAATGTTGGTGGTTATTGACTCATGAAGTGGTGTAACACTGATCCTCTGTGTTGTAGATCAGGGTTCTCCATACGAGTAAGGTTATTATTCATAGCCTGAGTGAGTTGTACCAGTATGGTTATAAGTAGTTGAACACCAGTTTCATCACCATCTCCACTATAATTATCATTAGTAGTAGGGAAATCCCTACATGGCTTACGTGCATTGATAAAGTTTTCATTCCTTACACTAGGCACCATTTATAATCAATGAGATATACTAGATTAGTTTATGAATCACAATACATAATTCCAAAAGAGTAAAATACCTAACATAAATTGAACAGTTTATGCATATAATTCATAATCATAAAAAACTGTTTTTAGGAAGTATTTAATCATAATTCCTTCATAATTGTTTGTAATGAAAATGTAAATTATCCTAATCATATCCCCCAGGAGTGTTGTAACCAAGAGTGTTGTAAGGCCTTTTGTCGTGTACCAGGATACCCCTAGTCATGTCTGAAACTCATTTTCTGAGTTTTCACTCCTAGGTACATCTGTTCCAGAGTCGCCTCTATCTTCTCATATCTAGACAGGGATGTATTTCTTGTAAAATACACAAAATTTATATATTACCAAAATTATAGGATGTTAATCTATACTAATCCTCAAAGTCTAACTTAGTGTAATGTTCTCTAATCAGAGTTTTTTTAAATATAGCTTTCATGGTTTGTACTAAACTTTATATGATACCAACTATAATGCCCTGTCCCTTGTTACCCAGAGTGGGTTCATTATTACGTAACATTGGAATGTTCACAAGAGATAATGTATTGAAATACATATTAGTTTAGTATCCTTGGAAGTACTAGATACAAAAAAAAAGTTTTACATTACATTATGAAATGGAAAAACAACAATATTATGTCTCTTTTGAACACACTTATTTCCTTTATCCTATTCTTATAGGTTAATCATAATATAATTCTTCGCATCTTGGGAAAATTAGAACATATAAATGGATGAGATCAGGTGCTCAGTAAGGATAACAATATAGAAGAAACTTTCATAAATAAGCATAAACATTTATGGAAATGAATAAGACTAAAACACAAGCCTCTTAATCATAAAATTTAGAATAATATGGAAAAGGTAAATCATTTAATTCCATTTACTTATTCACATGGATATTCTATTAGTCGAATAATCACATGTAATATCAATATCCAATTTCATTGTGATGGAATGCATAATGTCTGGACTCATAACCACATAGTCATGGCCTTGTGCTAAGACTGCAAATAAAATGTTTTCAAGGCCTTGTGCCAAGAAACTAGTTTTCCTCAAGAGACCTTCCGATGAATCAAGGATCTATAGTGGGCTCCACCCATCACTTACTTAGTCCAATTCATTCCTCATATGAAAAGGTTGAAACATAACATAAACATTCGTATTAAAACTAGCATATGAAATGTAAACAATTTAACCATAAACAATGAATGGTATAAAAATAACACATCCACAATCAAACATATCATAATACGTTCAATACAATATGGAAGATTGTATCATAATAAATAAACTTCAAACAAGTGTAAAATCAATCAATGGATGTTGACATAGATGAAATCAAAACAATTTGAGAGAAATATCTCTTTTTATTTTGAAATCATTTAAAAGTCACATAGTTATAAAAGAAAACATTAATTTTTAAAATATTATTATAAGATTTTAAGGGAAGATTAAATGTTTTCATGACGTTGGAAAATAGCCGCACCCACTGTATATGTTAGAAAAAAACATTCTTACCTGAATTTATCGAAAAGGTCATAAAGTACCTTGTTTGGAAAACAACATAAAGATTCCTTTCAAAAAAATTTATAAAAAGTTAAACAATGGTATTAATGACTTTAAACTATATTCTAGTAAATAGTAAAAATGTTTTGTAATACATTTTTAAGAAACACAAATGTGGAAGATAAAGAGGTCCCAGTAGATACCCACGCATAAACAACTTCGGATAATAAAAAGATTGTAAAATTAACCCTTACCTTGTACTTTTCCTTGGTCAAGGGTACTTTAACCTCCTGTATAATATTTAAATTATTTCTATTAAATTATAGAGAACCATATACATAAATATGATATTATATATGATCTTCTAATACTATTTTGTTAATAATATTTCAGTTGTATTATTGTTTGGGTGTTAACTGATTCGTTTTCCTTTATATGTTTTGTTACATAAGTGATGTTTGTTATGGATATGAAGTATTTGATTCATATAAAGAATTATATTAAGTTCTTAAACATTATTTGTAATCATAAAATGAAATTTATTCTTGAATGGTTATGATGGGGAGTGAATCTCATCGCATTCGTGGAGACGGTTATCCGTACATATGCACGAGCGACAATTTCATTCTGTTGATGGAGAAATCATATGTAATTGGATGGTATATCATATATACAAAATCATTAACATGTTATATTTATTATTTAAATCAGTTATACTCATTATTATACCCATCCAAATAATGAATTGTTGAATAACAAAATACACCATGACGTGGAGACGATAAGCCGTATGTAAGCACGTATGGTGACTTGTCTTTCATAGGATGAATAGAATAATGAATATGGTTTTACTATATTTATAATAACATCATAGTATATATAAGGTACTGGAGTAATTATTTTGGTATGGAAACAACAAAGAAGGAGGATGTAGAAGAAGAAAAGAACGTTGAAAGATTTGATGAAATTACTACCTCTTCTTCCGGTGATTCCTTTTGATGTGATAAAAAGGGATCCATAGGTTGGTTTTATGGTCAAAGTAAGCCCTATAGGTTTATGTGAGTGTAGTTAGGAGGATATTTGAGCAGGATTTTACTAATCCTAATGAATTGGGATGTGAGAAATTAAGAGAAGGGGAAGTACCCTTTTATAAGAGAGGTGAGGGTCACTTTTGGAAAATCTTCAAATATTAATTTATTATACAGTCATATTCAGTTTATAATGAATAAAAGAGATTTTATTTTTAGGAAAAGGTAGGGATGGATCGAAATACTCTCAAAAAATAGTTTTTAGATAGGTTTAGGTCACCATATTAACTTTATATCTTGGATTTAACTCTTAGTTAAATAGTTTAACTTTTACAATGTCTTCTTGTATTTTTATATTACATGGTTAATAAACATACTATAAAATTCCAAGAAAACAACATGTGGTTCATTAATGACATATATATCATTATGAAAATTCTTTGACCAAACCTTATAAATTTCGGAATATTATATCATTTAATAATATAGTATTTGTTTTAAAAACTCATTTATGCCAATTTTGACACTATTTAGTATTTGGTTTTTGTGAATGTATAAAAAATTTATCACATAGAACAAAATTTATTTAATCAACCCGAACATGTAATATTAACCTATAAATTTTTTAGAATACATCAAAATTATCAATTTAAAATTATATTAATATTTATAATATAAATTATTTTAACCTTTCAACAATAATGTAATTACTTCATCATTATTGCGTCATAAATAAATTTACATAGTTAATTTCCAAAAAGTATAAATAAACTAAAATTTTGTAGGAAATAATTTTATATTTCTAATGAATATTTATAGTCGAATTTATCTTATGTATAACATTATATTAAAAATGGTTTAGTTATTAAACTTTGAATTTAACACTTATGACTTTTCTTTAAATAAAATATAATAAATGTCCTAATCTAATCTAAGTAGATAAAAGAGCATAATATTTTATTCATAAGGTTGATTTTAGTCGAAATACACTTATTCAGTAGAATTAGGACATGTGTTAGGGTAATTATAATATCATTTTACCTTTAAATACCCTATTTACTTTTAACTCTGATAAATAAAATTCAAAAGTTTCCATTCACCAAAAGTTTATTTTCATCCTATTGAACCACATTTTACTTAGTGATGTCAACTATGTCTATCAGATTTTATAAATTCAATTCACAGAAGTGGTAAAATTATGTTTTATGTAAATTTTCAAATGTTCCTAGAAGGTGGGTAAAATCCGTTAAAAAGTTCAACAAAATTTTATACATCTAATCTTTTATAAAACGACTCCAATGAATTAAATTTAACTTATATAAGTATTGTGTATCTATTATGACCTAAAATAAATTTAAATAAAATAAATAATTATTTAAATAAAATTTAGTTTTTAAATAATAATGCAGTGTTCTTCACTATTCATCAAAAATTGAAAGTTTTTAAAAAAATACCAAAAATTAACCCTAGGCTAATTTTGATATTTCGAATCCAAAAATGAAGTCCATTTTAAAAAATAAAATTTATCAAATTTTAAAAATTGTTTATTACTATTCATAACGGCTTGTTTGATTGGTCGTGCTGTGCTAGAACTCGAAGTTGCATACTACGTAATCTATTGCATTATTCGATGAGAAGATTACCGTGGAATATTGGGGTGTTAAATAATTCCCTACTTTAAATAATTTTGTCCTCAAAACATACAAATTACTAATACATAAAAATATTCGAGTGGTTCTTCATCATAAGTTCTTCGGGTTTCCACGCTGCCTCTTCCATCTTATAGTTTCTCCATTGAAATTTTACCAGAGGAGTCATCTGGTTTCTCAGTACTTGTTCTCCGGTATCAAGAATATTGACAGGCTCTTCACAATAAGACAGATTAGGTCCCAGTTCTATTTCTTCATAGGTGAGTACATGTGTTGGGTCAGGCATGTATTTTATCAACAATGATATGTGGAACACATCATGAACTCTGGAGAGACTTGGAGGAATTTCCAAACGGTAAGCTACAACTCCAATTCATTCTAGAATTTTGAATGGTCCAATGTACCTTATAATTAATTTACCCTTCTTACTGAATCGTATAACACCCTTCTATGGAGATACTTTCAAGAAAACATGATCTCCTACTTGAAATTACAAATCCTTTCTTCGGTTATCAGCATATCTCGTTTTCCTACTTTGAGCTTCTTTGATGTGGGTTTGTATAATCTTCACCTTTTCCATTGTTCCCTCAAAAATTTCTAGACCTTCAAGTTTTCTTTCACCAACATCATCCCAACAATTTGACATGAAACATCTCTTTCCATATAATGCTTCATATAGTGCCATCTGAATACTTTAATAGAAGAAATTATTAAAGGAAAATTCTAACAGGGGTCAATATTGATCCAACATACCTTGGAAGTCATGTTAGCAAGATCTCAACATGTTTTCTAAGGTTTGAATAGTCTGTTCTGATTTTCCATTAGTTTGAGGGTGGTAGGTAGTGCTCAAATGAAGTTCAGTAACCAGGGCCTTCTGAATACTTTTCTAGAATCTTGATGTAAAATAGGGATCATGATCAGAAACAATCTATAGGGTACTCCATAAAGTCTTAAAAATTCATTAATATATAGTTTTGCTAAATGTTCAAGTGGTAAATATTCTCTTATAGTATGAAAATGTGTTGATTGGGTAAGATGATCAACAATGGCCAATAATTCATCATTCCTTCTAGGAGTCTTCGGTATCCCCATGAAAAATTCCATTGTAATATCATCCAATTTCCACTCAGGTATAGGAAGAGGTTGCATGACTCCTCTAGGATGTTGTCTTCCAGCCTTCACCTGTTTTCAAACCATACATCTTGACACATAATCAGAAATCCCCATATTCATGTTGTCCCACCAAAATTGTTCCTTCAAATCTCTATACATATTAGTGATACCAGGGTGGATAGAGAAATTAGATATATGAGAATCATCCAAAAATTCCTTTCTTAGATCAGGTATATTAGGAGCACAAAGTCTCCTCCCAAATTTCAAAATTCCATCTTCATATAAGAAGCCAATCAAACTCCCACCATTCACAGCTTTAATTTTATTTTGAAACTCCTCATCATCAGTCTGAGAAATTTTTATCCATTATAGTAAATATGGTTTGGAAACCATTTGAAAAAGTATTGATGTTTCACCTTCATGATTATTCCCATATTTATATTTACTAGATCCATGAACATAGGATCCCTTTCAACACTCATCATGTTGAAAACTCAATGATCCTTTCTGATCAAAGAATCTAAAACCTTATTTTCCTTCCTCGGGTGGTATTGTATAGTGAATTCATAATCTTTGAGTATTTCAAGACATCATATTTGCCTCATGTTGAGTTCTTTCTGTGATAAAATATATTTCAAACTCTTGTGATCGGTATATATCTCACATTTTCACCATAGAGATAGTGTCTCTATATCTTCAAAGAAATGATTACAGCTTCTAACTCAAGACAATGAGAGGGATGATTTTTTTCATTAATTTTTAGCTATGGTGATGCATAGGAAATAACTCTATCATTCTTTACATGGACACAACCAAGTCCTTTCTTTGAAGCATCACTATAAATAACAAATACATCATTCCCCAATGGTAGTGTCAAGATAAGAGCATTGACTAATATTCTCTTCAGTTCTTTAAAACCTTCTTCACAATCTTTTTTCCAAACAAATTTAAACCCTTTACATATGAACTTGGTTAATGGGTTATCCAATCCGGAAAAATTTTGGACTAAATGACGATAATAACCAGCTAAACCAATAAAACTGTGTACCTCAGTTATACTCATCGGTTCTTGGCATTCTTGTATTGATCATGTCTTAGAAGGATCAACATTTATTTTATCCTTAGAAGAAATATGTCCAAGAAAAGAAATCTCCTGATACCAGAATTCACACATACAAAACTTCCTATAGAATTCATTTCTTCAAAGATTATTTAGAATAGCGAGCAAGTGATTTTCATAATATTTGTAGATTTTGAAGTATACCAATATATCATCAATAAATACCACTAAAAATTCATCAAGATATTCCTTAAAAACTATATTCACTTGATCCATGAAAATATAGGGTACATTAGTTTTTCCAAAAGACATTACTGTAAAATCGTAATACCCATACCTGGTATGAAATACTGTCTTCAGAATGTCTTCCTTCTTCACACACAACTAATGATATCCAGATCAAAGTTCAATCTTTGAAAAATATTGAGATCCATGATGTTGATAGAATAAACCATCAATTATAGGTAGGGTATACTTTTTCTTTATTGTTATAGTATTTATCTATCTATAGTTAATACAAAACATCATAGATCTATCTTTCTTTTTATCAAAAAGAACAGGGTTCCCCATAGAGAGACACTAGGGAGAATAAATCCTTTATTACTCAATTTCCCTATTTGTTTCTTTAGTTCTACTAATTCCACATTTTCCATTCTATAAGGGGTCTTCGGTATGGGCCTTGAACCATGAATTAAATCAATGGAAACTCAATTTCTCATTCTGGAGGATGTCTACGTAAATTCTCTGGAAACACATCAAAATATTATTTCACAATAGGTACATCCTCTATTTGAACATTCCTTTCCTCAAAGATAGTTATTTCACTCTTTTCCTCCCTAATAATTTAATTTAATAGAGCTATTGGGGGTGGATCTAGATAAGAATCAAATAGTGGCATTTCTTCTCTAAAGATATGTTATTCCTTATTATCATAAAAAATTGTAACCTCCTTCTTCTTACAATAAATTTTTGCATCATGGTCCAAAATCCAATCCATACTGAAGATTATATCAAATTAAATCATGGGTATGGAGATAAGATCAGAAGATAAGGAATTTTTATATTCCCTAATGGGAACTAATTCACCAAATTTTGTTGCAATGATACTTCCCTTATGAGTTTTGACTGAAAAATCCATTGTTAAATCAAATTGGAAATATCTAATTTTCTTACAAAACTGGGAAGATATGAAACAATTCTATGATCTAGAATCAAATAAAGCGTTGTCAAAATTTGAGGAAACCATTAAATTAGCCGCCACCATGTCATTCGAAGTTTCAACCTCAATAGTAGTGATCGCATAAGGTTGTCCCTGCTCCCTTGGAATTTTTTGAGATAAGTTTATTTGGTACGTAGGAAATTCATTTGCAAAATTCCCCATTTCTCTACAATTGTATCATTCAAAATTGACAGCCTCTTTATTTCCCTTGAAATAATGGGCTTGGTGGCCTTTTTCACCACACTTGAAACTGACTCTCAATCACTTCAGGAAAGTACTGGGGTGTTTCTTCCCACATTTACTATAGTATGTAAATTCATCGTTTCCCTTCCTCCCCTTATTTCCATTTCTAGAGTGTTCAACAGATCTCTTCTTCTCTTTATTTTCTTTAAAGTCGTAAGGATTAGAAATTTTTTTTCTCTCTTGATAGCACATGAGATAATATATTTGTACGATGAGAAGGATTATGAGACTAATGATCAATGTAGAAATGGTTTTAACTCATAAAATAATCGATCAATATTAGTCCATAGGTTACATATATAACCTGAAGCATGCCTTTCTAACCTTGTAATGTTAGCCTCATACATTGAAACATTTCATCCTCCTTTTTTATAAGACTAAAAAATTGTCTTTTCATATATGCTCGATGGTCACGAGGAAATTATTTTTCAATGAAAAGATCTTTAAACTCCCTCCATTCCATATTTGATACTTCTTCATCCTCCTTTGTGTATTTAATTAATAATCTCTATTGATCTGCATCTCCCGTGAGGTTATAAACTTCCATGACAAATTTTTACCTTTCGCTACTCCCCAAAGCATTAAATATATTTTCTAAGGAACATATCCATTTATCTGATACAAATGGATTTTTAATTCCATTGAATGTTTGTGGTTATTTTCTCATGATGTGTTCTAAAATTTTTCCTCCACATTGTGGATTAGGGTTATCCATACGGGTAAGGTTTTTATTCATAACTTGAGTGAGTTGTCTCAGTATGGTTATAAGTTGTTCAGCACCTATTGCATCACTAGCTCCAATATATTTATCTTTAGTAGGAGGGAAATCACTAAATTGATTACGTGCGTTGATACAGTTTCAATTCTGTGCACTTGGTGCCATTTATAAACAATGGCATACACTAGATTAGTTTATGAATCGCAATACATAATTCCAAACTAGTAAAATACCTAAAATAAATTGCAAAGTTTATGCATATTATCAATAATCATAAAAAAATGTTTTCTTTGAGGAAGTATTTACTCATAATTCATTCATAATGGTTGTTATTGAAAATGTGAATTATTCTATGAATATCCCCCAGGAGTGTCATAACTAAGAGTGCAGCAAGGCTTGTTGTTGTGTACCAGGATACCCCGGGTTAAGCCCAAAAATCCTTATCGGAGTTTTCACTACTAGGTGCATCTGTGCCAGATCCACCTCTACATGATCATATCTAGACAGGGATTCATTTCTTAGAAAATAAAAAAAATCTCTACATTACCAAAATTCAAGAATGTTCTTCTATACTAATCCTCAAAGTCTAACTTAGGGTATTTTTCTAAAATCAGAGTTTCTCTAAATCTAGCATCCAATGTTTGTACTAAACTTATTCTGATACCAACTGTAATACCCCAACCGTAGTTACCCAGAGTCGGTGAATTATTACATAACATTGGCATGATCATAAGAGATAAAGTCTCGAAATACCGATTAGTTTAGTAGTCTTGGAAGTAATAAATACATACATAATTTGTACATTACATTATGAAATGGAAAAACAAAAATATTGTGTCCCCTTTAAACATAATAATATCCATTATCCTATTCTTGAAGGTTAATCAAATATACTTTTTCACATCTTAGGAAAAATAAAACATAGAAAGGGGTGAGATCAGGTTCTCAGTAAGGATAACAATATAGAAAAAAAACTTCATAAATAAGCATAAACATTTAATGCAATGTATAATACTAAAATACAAGACTTTTAAACATAAACATAAGAATAATATGGAAATGATAAATCAAATAATTCCATTTATTTATTCACATGGATATTCTACTAGTCTAATAATCACATGTAATATCAATATCTAATTTCATAATGATGGAATTCATAATATCGGACATCATAACCACAAAGTCAATGCCTCGTTCCAAGAATACAAATATGATTTTGTCAAGGCCTTGTGCAAGGAAACTAGATTTTATCATGAGACCTACTGATGCATCAAAGATCTATAGCAGGCTCCATCGGTCACTTACTAATTCCAATGTATTCCTCATATGAAAGGATTGAAACATAACATAAACATTCATATTAAAACTAGTATACAAAATGTTAATACTTTAACCGAAAATCATGAATGGTATAAAAATAACACATCCACAGTCAAAGATATCATAAAACCTTCAAAACAATATGGAATATTGTATCATAATAAATGAACTTCAAACAAGTGTAAAATCCATCAAAGGATGCTGACATATATGAAATCAAAACTATTTGAGAGAAATATATCTTTCTATTTTGAAATCATTTAAAAGTCACTTAATTATGAAATAAAACATTTATTTTTAAAATACTATTATAATCTTGTAAGGGAAGTTTTGAAGGTGTTATAATGGTAGAAAATAGTCTCACCCTCCATATAAGTTAGAAAAAACATTCTTACCTTAATTTTTCAAAAAAGTTATAAAGTACCTTGTTTGGAAAACGAAAGAAAGATTCCATTAAAAACAATTTTGTAAAAATTCAAACAAAGGTATTAATGACTTTTCCTTATATTCTAGTAAATAGTAAAAATGTTTTGAATAACATTTTTATGAAACATGGATGTGGATGATAAAGAGGTCCTAGTAGATACCCACGTATAAACAACCTCGGATAATAAAGAGATTGTCAAATTAACCCTTACTGTGTACTTTTACTTGTGAGAGGGTACATTATCCTCCTATATAATAGTTAAATAATTGTTATTATATTATACAAGAACCATATACAAAAATATTATATTATATATGATATTATAATATTGTTTTTTTAATAATATTTCAGTAGTATCATTATTTCGGGTGTTAACTTATTCGTTTTCCATTATATTTTTTTTACATAAGTCATGTTTGTTATTGATAGGATTTATTTGATTCTTATCTAGAATAATATAATGTTCTTAATCATTATTTTTAATCATAAAATGAAGTTTATTTTTGAATGGTTATGATGGGGAATGAATCTTATCACATTTGTGGACACTGTAATCCGTACAAACGCACAAGTGAAAATATCATTATATTAATGGTGAAATAATATGTACTTGGATGGTATATTTTATATACAGAATCATTAACATGTTATATTTATTATTTACATTATTTATAATCATTATTATTCCCATCCAAATAATGAAGTGTTGAATAACAAACTACACCATGACGTGGAGACGGTAAACTGTATGTACGTAGGTATGGTGAATTTTCATTCATAGGATGGATAAAATAATGAATATGGTTGAACCATATTTATAATAAAATCACAGTATGTATAAGGTTCTGGAGTTATTATTTTGTTATGGAAACAACAAAGAAAGAGGAAGTGGAAGAAGAAAAGAACTTCGAAAGAGGTGATGAAATTATTACCTTTTCTTGGGGTGCTTCCTTTTAATTTGATAAAAAGGAAACTATAGGATGTCTTTATGATCAACATAAGGACTATAGGTTGAATTGAGGGTAGTTGGAGTATATTTTATTAGGGGTTAGCTGAGACAAATGGCTTTGGATATGTGAAATTAAGAGAAGGGGAAATACCCTTTTATAAGAGAGGTGAGGGTCACTTTAGGAAAAGCTTGAAATATTAATTTATTATACAATCATATTCGGTTTATATTGTCTCAAAAAAGAGTTATTTCAAATATAAGGTGTTTCTAGGTTTAAAGTATCTCAACCAATAGGTTTTATATTGGTTTAGGTCACCATACTTACTTTATATTTTTTATTTAACTCTTAGTTAAATAGTTTAACTTTTATAATGTCTTCTTGTATTTTTATTAGAAATGGTTTATAAACTTACTATAAAATTCCAAGAGAACCCTAAGTGGTTCATTAATGACATATATATCATTATGTAATTCCTTTGGCTGAACCTAATATTTTTAGAAATATAATATCATTTAATAATAAAGTATTTGATTTAAAAACTCATTTATGTCAATTTTGACACTATTTAGTATTTGGTTTTTGTAAAATTCATAAAAACTTTGTCACAAGAAAAAAATTTATTTTATCCACCCTAACATGTCATATTAACCTAGAAAATTTTTGGAATACATCAAAAGTCTCAATTTACAATTATATTAATATTTACAATATCAATTATTTTAACCTTTCAATAATAAGGTAATTACTGCATCATCATTGGGTCATAAATTTATTTAATTATTTAATGTATAAAAATAATAGATAAAACACAATTATTTAAGAAATATTTTTATCCTTAAAATTACTATTTATAATTTAATATATATTATGTATAACTCTATATTAAAAATGATTTAGTTATTAAACTTTGAATTTAACACTTTTAATTCTTATTTAAATAAAATATAATAAATGTCCTAATCTAATAAATGTGGATCAAATAGAAAAATAGTTTATACCTAATGTTTATTTTGGTCTAAATACACTTATACAATATAATTAGGACATGTTTTAGGGTAATTATAGTATCATTTTTACCTTTAATTACCCTATTTACTTTTAACCTTGATAAATAAAATTCAAAAGTTACTATTCAAAAAATTTATTTTCATCATATTGAAAAAAAATTTAATTAATGATTTCAATCATGTCTGTTGTATTTTTGAAATTCAATTTACATAAGTGGTAAAATTATGTTTTGTGTAAATTTGTAAATGTATCTAGAAGGTGGTTAAAAGATTTTAAAAAATTCAATAAAATTTTATACAACTACTATTATTATAAAATGAATCCAATGAATTATATTGAACTAATATAGGTATTACGTATCTATTTGATCCTAAAATAAAATAAAATAAAATAAATTATTATTTAAATGAAAATTAGGTTTTAAATAATAACGCAGTGTTTTTCACTATTGATTAAAAATTGAATGTTTTTAGAAAAAATACCAAAAACGCACCCTAAGATAATTTTGATATTCTGAATAAAAAAATGGAGTCCATTTAAAAAAATAAAATTAATAAAATTTAAATAATTGGGTATTACTATTCATAACGACTAGTTTGATTGGCCGTGGTGTGCTAGAACTCGAAGTTGAGTACAACATAAGCTATTGCATTATTAGAATGGAAGTGTATCATGGAAGATTGGGGTGTTACAATATTGGTCGGAGTGGATAACTCAAGAGTGGGTTGAATTGAGCTTAAAATATAATTTTCAGGGTAATATCATCATTAGTAGTGTATATGATCACTTTCTCTATTAGTGTAGCATTCAAATCTACTTAAACTAATAATCAATAAATGTAACCTAACCTAACTTCATCATTTTATTGATCCAGATTTAGGGGAACACCTACTATTGAAGTTATTTCATAGATAATCCTTTTGTTCTATAAGAATCAATTAAGACAAATTGAATTAATCCCCACTTGAACTCAAGTCTTATTAATATAAAATGGATTAATTAAAGGATCCCATTATTTAATATAAAGGGTTCTTAGTTTTGTTCAAACCAATTGAAAACACCACAATATCCTCTTCAGATCATTATAGGGAAACGTAATATTAAAAATTACTCTCCCCATTGAAATTCAGTTCCATTCCATAAAGCCCCAAATAATCAATTAAGGCCAAATGAGTCCATCCTTCTTATATGGATTACTTACTAAAGGTAAAACTAGATAATCAATGATGGGAAATTTTCAAAACTTAAATTGATATGAAATTACTTCATTATTAAAAATACATGCATTTTATTACCTGCCATGATGATTCAATCAAGAACACTATCCTTAAACAAGAAAAAATTACATCATTTTGCAACAACATCTATGAAGGACTTACCAATGAAAGTCGAATCTTCCACACTAATTTTCTTCGAAGACCTAAAACTAATGAACCCGTGAGGGGTCCTCTAGAAAAGAAATATAGCTTAATATTACATGGGAAATCCATCTCCTACATGAACCTTATTCAACGCCACAACCACCTTGATCATCATAGATCAAAAAACATATCAAAGAAATTATCATTAATTATAATTAAATAGTTACACATTATTATTAATTAACTGCTGTTAATTACTAATTAAATAATTTCTAATTATTAATAAAAACTATTTAATATTTATTATTGTGCATTATTATGTATTATTATTAATTAATTTAATTTCTTTTATAAATGTATTTTATAATTAATAGTTATTTTTATTATATTTGTTAATAATTAATAATTAATAAATATTGTTTAATTACAAATTTTTACTAATTAGAAATAATCAATCACTAATAATTAATATTTATTAATTAATTCTATAATAATTAATAATATTATTAACCACTCACTTATTACCACTAATTATAACTAGTTAATTATAAATTATTCTTATTTATTAATAATTAATAACTAAAAGTTATGAATTAACAATTAATTATCCATTAATAACTTATTAACCAATTACTAATTATTAATAATTTTATATGAATAATACTATATAATTATTCCAATAATGGAAAGGGTGAACCTGAATCCCACATTAGAAATCCATATGGATTTCAAGTGCACCCTCCCTTATAGAAGAGAGCGTTGAGTGATAGTTTTAGTTTTATTTTCATAGTAATTTAATAAAAGAAATGATGGATATAATAGTAGTTAAATTTTATAAAATCATTTGTTATATATATATATATTAATTTTAAAATGTTAAATATATAAACTTTTATTTATAAAACTAGAAAAAGGATTAATTTTTTTGTAATTTGAACATAAGGTGTTAGGGCCCCTAATGAATTATATTAATTTCTTTCAACTATTTGTGATGGAAACTTTGTTCTCGATGATCATTTACATGGATTGAGTCTTGCACGACTATTCACATTAGATTCATCATTTTTTGTTTCTAACAACTACAAGTTTATAGGTGAGTGGGTTGATTTCAAGGTGTGATCTGGTGTGAAATTACTAATGTTGAGCATAACATCTCAGAATGGTCTCCAATCATCTTGTTTTTTGGATCCAAAAACACCTAATGGCTCTCACATCTATGATTCATAGACTTTTTTCTAAAGGTAGACATTTGTTGGATGATTTGGCCAATGGCAGTTCAGAACTCACACTGGTTAAAAGGATGAGAACTCAGGATCATCTCGCCCTTTTGGGGGGAACAATCACCTATTCCAGGACTCTCTTATAGATTTAATCTATGTTCATATGTTTGTGAATCCTTGCTTTATTCTCAATAATGTGACCCCTATATACTCTTATAGTAGTGGTTGATCATGATTAAGAATGGGTTTAGAATCAGTTGTATGTATCCGAGGTTCTACATTGATGGAAGGATTTGTATGTATCTGAGGTGCTACATAAATGTTACCATTTTATGGATAGATCAGGAATTATTTATTCATTCACTAATATAATGCTGGTTTTAATCCCTATGGGATAGCTCTTTACAGTTTACCATCACCCAGGGGGTGGGAGTTTTTTCGACATCAGGATTAGAACCCATAAGATGGGCATCCTACATAACCTCCTAAGAAGAATCAGAACCCCTGTAGTGTGGTGTCTGTTTACTAGAAACATATCCTTTTAAAGTCATGTGACAGGTACCTAACCATGCATTTTAATGTTACATGACAAGGGCATCTATGTGGAAGGTTACATAGAAAAGAAGTTGTGGGACTTATACTGAGGCAACCTGAGATTCCTGGAAGAGATTTGGTATCCTGGTTAAATGCGACCCTACCGGGGATGTGGCTCAAAGAACATTAGGGTGATTTGTGTTTCAAGTTTGGAGATCTGGGAGGCTTCATGTGTATCCCATTTAGTTTGAAATCAAATCCTTCATAGTTTGGTTTGAGTTGGGACTTACACTTTAGTGGAGGCCCATTAAGGGACTATTATGGGGGCATACGCATGGGAGATTCTGAGACAAGGTACTTGATCAGGGATTACACCCATTTGGATTTAAATTCAAGTATTAAATATATGGATAAAGACTATGCTTTGGGTTTATGCATATTTCATGATCACCTCCGACCTCTAAGCTCACACGAGTCATGATCGGTGTGAGAATCAAGAGGCAGTGGATCTAAATATCACATGTCCCACTTCATCTGCTGATAGATGGTACTGGATCCCAATGGGAGGAAGATAGAGGGAAATAAATGTTCTTATCTCCCCTATTGGTTTCATATTCTGGATATTCATATATATATTGATCTATCTGAATATGTCTTAGGTAATGGAAAAGAGGAACGAAGGTGCCACCTTTTATAATAAAGGCTAGGGGATTACCTCAGTGGGAGTGCCCTGTAACTGGTTCTAGGGAAAATGGAATAACATTCAACATTGGACCTCATCGAAGGAAAAGGTCAGTGATTCCACTTAATCCCTATAATGAGGAGGTTCACATCAGTATCCCATGGTTGGAACCCTCATTACCATGGTAATGTAAAGTCAAGGTCATTCTGGGGATCAACCTCTCTCCTAGGGTAACCAACCAGACTCTGCTTACCATGAGTATATAAACTCCAAAAGGAATGCTAGTGTTCCCTATTATTTTATCATAGACATGTGTTGGATTTAGAAGAGACGTTTTCTAGATTCCATTAGACTTGTTCACGGAGGGGCCAACATGGGGGAAGATGATGCCACAAAAGGGAATGATAGTAGCTAGAAAGTGGAATTCCATTCGGTATACCATTCCACGTAGCAATTTCTTACATGGGACAAGGATTATTATGCATAGTGGGTGGATTTGAGGGAAAGGGTTCCATCCCCATATCATAGTGGTATGCAGACCTGGATTCAGTCTTTGTAGCTCTTTGCTACACGGGACGAGGTTCCATTCACGTAGCATGGTGCTGCGTGGAATTGAGTTCCACCCATGTAATGATTTTCTATGTGGAGAAGGATTCCACCCACATAGAGATTTTCTATGTGGGGTGCTTGGTTAAAAAAAGGCCATTGGTTATACACCTCTTGGGGAATATAAATGTAGAGTTCTGTTAGTTCCTGGATAGATGATTGGTTTTATCTTGTTTTCCTCCTTAATGTTGTGCGGTAGGGTTTTACTTGTAGGGAATTGTTGAAGGAATCAATCTATTTATAATCTATAAATATCTCAACCTATACTTATAGACAATATCCTCTTGATATTTTTTTCCCTTGATCTCTATTTATAGAGAATAGAGGAACTATAAACTATCATAGTCGGCTCTTGGATGACACGGTCAATGAGGGCATGGGGTTATTGTTTGTGGTGGTGAGGATCACCACGTCCCCCCTATGAATAAATTAATTTAATTAGAATTGATATAATGGATTATACTTTACCTGAATGCATTTTATATAATGGGGAATTCCATGGGGGGGAATATATTTCCACCTCCTTTCATCAGAAAATCTCATTTACAAACTCTGCCTTTCACCTCTAAACTATTGAGTTCGTGGGAATCTTGCGAAGTGGATCACCTCATGGAGTGGTGGTCCAAAAAGGATTTTAAATTCATGATTCCTTTCCTTAACTTATCTATTTTTAATTTCTCAATCATTTTCCTTCAATTCTTCCTTCAATTTTTCTTCCTTCCGTTTCCAAATCCACAGGAGTGCCTTCATTTCCTTTATAGAGTTTTCAGGACTCAAAAAATGCCACCATCAGAATGGGTTATAATCGGGACTAGGAGGAGGATATTACAATTTAAAAAGAAGTCCTAACTTTAATTGGTTGGAGGTACATGGGTGGAACCATAGGATGGGACCATGCCTATATATAGGGGCCCCATTTCATTTTTCCCTTACAATTTTTCTCGGCGCAATCCACGCTACCACGAATATCTATCAATGGCCTTGCTTCCGCAAACTACATATCTTTTCGGATGCCTTCACCCATGAACTGAGAATTTTTATCCATGATCTAAATGAATTAAATCGCACAGGGTGAGTTATAACTTCTACATAGTGGGGGTTTGGTGTGCGGTTTTCTCATTCCACAAACTACGCATCCACTAGCGAACACTTTGTGGGCCAACATTTCATATATTGATGGCTCATACACTAAGGTATTCTGTGGACCATAAATATATAGAACCATTTTTAGTCCTTTATTGATTTTTTATGATACCATTAGTCAATCTATTTTTGGGATGGTAATGGCCCTCCCTCTCACTTCAGTGGATGCGGCCAGATGAAGGGCGGTTATGGTTGAGAACACTGAAGATAATCATCAGTATTGTGTTGTACCTATAGAGAGTACACTAAAATATTTCTTTATGCGAGAACTTATGGCCGAACCACTTTCTAGTCCATTTCCATTTTATAAATTCAAACTCCAAGATAATCCTCCCTAGCCACTGGTTGACTGGAACAACCTTACTATTTTTTTAGACGTCTCATGAGCACGATTAGGAAAATATTTCTACTATGGGGGATATCATAATTGATTTGATCCAAGAGGAAATATTTGTTCTGAATGGGTCCATTTGGATAAATATTAATCTTTATAGTAGTAATATGTCCTTGTAATCTATCATTCATGATTACCCATCTATCATCAACCTTTCACGAGGTAATCCTGATGTAGGATGGAGCTCTGAATGGGATTTATAGCCTAGAGGATGCTTCTATGATAAATGTTCTTGGGCATTATGAGTATATCAAAACAGCTTGGAATTCACCAAATAGTTATGGCCTGTTAATTTGTACTTATAAGTGTAGGTTTCTCAGTTCTCAATTTATTTACTAGGTGAGATACTACGTAAACTGCTCAGTCACTAATTCTAAAGAACTAACACCTTCTACTTGTTGCATGGTGTAGTGGGAATTCGTTTTGGGGGTATCTAATAGCTAAGAGGACTTATAAACATTGGTAATATGTATGATGAATTATTACCAATGGAAAACACCTAGGATAATGTCAAAAAAATTCCCCATTGACACGAGATCTTCTGGTGACAACTGAGATATTTCTTATTCAACCCCTCCATGCTCACTCCCTTATTACATTTTACGATTGGATAAAGATGCTTTTGTAGGTGAATGGGATGAGAATGAATGTCCACCATAGCTGGATGCAACCAACCCAACAATCACGAGTCCTTACAGGTTCATATTGTGCTACCCTTGAGGTAGGATAATACACCTTGTGGGTTATAGGGGTTTTTCATACATGTCATATGGGTTTAGACTAGTGGGATTATTTTTTGTGCCCCTAAGTGGATGGATCTTACCCTCTTGTGATTTCTATACTAGTGCCAGGGTTTTCACTAAAATGATTTTAGCTACATTATCAGAAGGAAAACCCATCAAATTAGACATCCCTAGCCTTTCCAGTTTTTATGAATTACTAGAGAAGATATAGGAAGGGAGATCAATGCATCATCTTAGCAGACCTTTTCAATTTTTGTACAGTTGGATGGCTGAGTATTTCTCTTTCTACGATCATCGACATATTGTAATAGTTCCTTACTCTGATCTCTATCTTCCCCTATTCAACATCTCCGTTGTTCATCCAAAATTTTTAAGTGCCGATAGCATAACCAAATTGTTAAGTTATTTTTCTCTTTTTTCCTTTTCACCTCACCACGTGCCTCATGGAGCAGTGATAGATTATAGAAGGGGATATTTATAATAATTTTCCTACATCATTACACTGTGATATAGAATCCTAAATTCGCATATAGACAAAGTAACCATATATGAACTATATACTCTATATATGTTTTCTAGTCAATTCAGATGTGTACAACAAGTAACACTTCTCTCGGTTACTCTGGTTAAGAGGGAATCTCAAACAATAACCCTTCACCAATTATGGCCAATGATGATGCATGAAGACTTCGGTATGAAAAAACATATTCCGCTCACAAAGGCATCAAACTACTTATCCTGGGATTATGCTAAAATGTGGGTGGATTTCAATCCCGATAGAGTATATATGATGTTAGTTTGATGAGGTAAGATACTATTGGTTGTTTCGAATCCTATTCCAGCTACGCCATCCTCCTCCATTCATAATGTAAAAAGGCATTCTTCTTGCTATTGAATGCGTTTAGAGGGGATTTTTTCTTCACATCTAATATATGTGGGGAGTGACTTAGACAACATTTCATTGACTAGAATTTTTGGCAGTCCTACTATGACCGAGCCAATTGGGACATAACCATCCATCCATGAAATCATAGCCAACCCCACATGCTTAGCTTCGGAGATTGAACCACATATAGAAAAATATTTTTATCCGTATTTGGTTACATAACTTAAGGAGAATCCATATGCCATTATGGAACTTCCATATTATATACCCATTTCATTGGAGGTGAGAAACTCAAGTTCCAATACCGTTAGGGTTCACTAGGATTTGTGGAGATGGGATTGGCATCAAATCCATACTATCATAACATAAAATACCTTGGAATAATTTTCTGATGAGGAGGAAACCTTTAAATGAATATTTCTTGATTTTGGGTCAAGTGTATTTAACTATCAACACTTGAACATTATTTCATAACAAATAATAATAGCTCGATAGGACCTAGCTACTCATGAAGGAGAACTTGTTCAATTCAATTCCTCCCATCCTTAGGAAGAGACATTTCAGGATATTACCAAGGAGTTACATCACTTATTGGTTAAGGAAGAAAATGATTATGACTAAATAATTTCCCAATAGAAGAGACTAGGGAGTGACAGGCTCATGTGTCCAGACAGAAGGTGCATCTTCGATCCAAAAGTGCCAATTTTTGGGCTATTAAACAGAAAGGATGGGATCTCATGGCCATTTTCAAACATGTACATCTAGTAGTTGAAGTTGAAGCTATTGAGTGGGATTCTATATAATGATCCCTTGATGACCCATGACAGATGGTCGTCAATTTTTTGGCCCAAGAGAGTCAAGTTTCATTGTAATCATTTTAGTATGTGTTATGTCTTTCCGCCCTATTTTTTGTTAACATCGAAGGCAGGCTCCAGTTTGTGGATTGTACTTCCTTCTTACTCAACAAAATGAATTTTTTACTCTCCATTTATTCTTTATAATTTCCTCCACTACCAATATATTATAGTTTACTGCACTCAGAATTATGATCTTTACCTAGGTTTGAATTTTAATCCTGATCAAAGATAATTAAATTGAAATAATTAATTTAAGCTCTAATAATATCCAGAATCAAGGAATCCAACGAGCATAGTTATACTATTTCTAGGTTCACATTAAAACCCTAAAAAAATTGTGTCTTTTCCCTTAATACCCTATGTTTTTTGGGATTAGAGTGTATAAATTGATTTTTTCTTAAGATTCCCTTTGTGAGTTTTTAACCTAACAAGATTTGTGTCTCTTTAATTATTTATTTGTTGATATTTTTTCTGAATCATGGAAATAATAGATTTAGTGAGATGGCACTCAAATGTTTTCCATAGTTCCCATTTAGTGTTTTTATCCTAGATAGTTTTGTGTATCTTTTCATAGGAATTTTAGAGTCTTGAAAACCAAGACTAATATTACTAATGTTTTAGGTTAAACAACTTTGACCATCAATTATTTGGAAAGGGACCCAAAATATAATTTATTGGTTGATAATATATAAATATTTTTTATACAATCATGATATATTTTCCATGAAAAATATTTGTGATTTAACGATGCGAGAGATGATACGGGGAATGAAAGCCAATGGGGTATACCAAAGTAGGAAAATCCTCTCCTGAGAAATTTTTTTACTTTGGTTGGTAGGCCCCCTTTTTTGTGGGAAACTTATGAATATCCATTAGGGAATATTGCACATAGTCAAATAAAGGTGTTCCTAGGAAACTGAACTTACACTTCTGATGGACACATAATTTTATGGGAATTCATATTTCTCAAGAACACTGGGGGTTTCTTGTGAAAGGAGTGGTGTCTAAAAATTATGAGGTCATTTTTATCAATTGATTCCATGAATAAAAAATCAGTCCTACATTTACTTTTATTTTGTAATGGAGGGTTAAAAAATGGCGTAGTTTAATTTCATGCAACTAGGGTGTCTGATACTTATGGTTTAAAGTCGTTTTTCTTTGACCAAGAGGGTAAAAAAAATTCGTTTCCATAGTAGTCTGACAAGGAATGTTCTATCATTTTCAGGAATAAAAGGAAAGAAAATATATAAACTATCATCCAAGGGGTTTTTGAAACCAAGGAGCGATGTGGGACATAAACATCACAGGGGTGTATAAGGGTATGATAAAGCCTCTCTTGAGGATGAATTTTCATTTGGTTGGCGTGCCTTGTTTTTATGGGAAACTTTTGCTGAGCCACTAGGGTATATTATGCATAGTCAAACCAAGGTGTCCCCAGAACACTGACCTTCCATTTCTTATGGATAGGGATAGTCATGAGGATTTGAACCTTTCTAGATGTAGAGTATGTTTTTTTAAAATGGGGTTCCAAAACATGAAAGGGGCATTTAAAGATGAAATTTCCCAGGAATAGGAAGAGATGTTCTCCCCATGAAGGTGTGAGGAGGTTCCCTATGAATGTTTTACCTAGTTACAAGAAAATAAGGGAATTGTTTTTTCATGGATAGACCCAAGGTATGATATTCATATTTCATTATGTATTTGATGATAATAGTAATCAATCTTGACATAGTTATTTTAATTTTTATCCTTATACAGATCTAGTTCACACATAGAAGTGGGAAATTTTTTTCTTGTATACGAGATCACCAATGAGGTGGGGGATCATATCATACTTTTATGTGCAGATTTATGTAATTCATGGGAACATGGGGGGAGTATCCTTTGATTTTTTTGAAAATTTCCCGCAGTTTTATGATTCATAAACCAAGAGGTGGTATTTTCAATATTTTATACAGTTGGTCCCAAATTCAAACATTGGTTATCAACCACCATTCGTTCTTAATGTCATATTATTAGGAATTTGATATAGAACCCATTATTCAATGTAGGACAACTGGGCCTATACATCCAGAAATATCCAAGATATTAGGGGGAATGAGAGTATAAAATGTAGTTCAGTGGGTTCTTGGATTGGGAGAGATAAAAGATGGATTGGAATCCATAGATCATACATATGTAGAAAACTCCTCTCATGATGATGAATTCGCCTTCAGTTGACATGTTTTTTTATGGGAATCTTATGTTGATCCACCAGGACATATTTTTCATAGTCCAAATAAGGTGTTATTAGGAATAAAACCTTTTATTTTTTATGTACATGGAGGTTTATGAAGATCAAAGATTTCATGAAGCACAAAGTTTTGTAAATGGAAATAGAATTTCTAGACATATTAGAAACATCCAGGCCATGATAGACCATGATGTTGGTAATTCTATACATAACTATGAATCATATATAGGGGGAATTTTGATTCTTTTGATATATGTTGATCCTAGTTTTACGATCCAGGTGTCACTACATATTTTGTGATAACATGAATCAAACTAAATATAGTTCTTAACATTAGACTTCCTGCATGGGTTCAACACATATGCATGGAGATGGGTGTTTTTGACATTTTCAAGGTTCTGTGGGGAATACACTACTTAGGTTCCTATGTCCACATAGGTTGTGGTCAATGTGAGAAACAAGGGATGGAAAGGTTTTAATTCACTACCTAGGTATGGAATAAACATGGATATGAGAATTTTATAATTGAGGTGGCTGGATCAGGATGAAAATATAGGAATCAATACATATCCTTCTTGGGAAGGAATCATAAAAGATGTAGTTATATAACATCACATGGTGGGTGATCGATGCTAAGGGAAATGTTCTCTAGAGTAAGAACGCAATGATGTTGTGCAGTTTAAAACTGCACAATAAAGAGAATTTATCATGTAGTTTAACTTCATATGATTAGGAAAATTTCCGTATAGTTTAGCATCGTGTGGAAAGAATGTAGATGACCCAACACAAAAGGGGGGAAATGTGCGTATTCTTTAAATGGTCATTTTAATAGGTTCCATTCTAGAGTCCCCTTCTTTTACTTGGTTTTCATGCAGATGAGGGGAAATTTTTCTTTTCTTCCATGGTTGTCCATGGGATTTAGGATTTGGGTGTCACTATGTGTCCCATGGGATGGAAATCAAGATACACATAATTTTATATTGAAATCACCCTACGTAGGTCAAGCCCATATGTTGGGGGAATATTTCACTTTTGGGGTGGCTAGACCACGATGATAGTCCAAGCATAACTATGTATCATGCTTAGGTAGGAATCAAGTCGTACATAGTTTATGATGTTCCATGTGCAGGGCTGACCCAAAAAAAAGGAATGGACATTTTTTTATTGGGGGGGGGGGGTTGGATATACCTGGAAACGAAATAAAGGCATATCTATGTATCCTGTGTAGATAGTAATCATGTTGTACGTAGTTCTGTGACATGTAATGGTAGGTGAACAATGCTGGAGGTCATTTCCTCTCAGGTGAGAATACCATGATGTTGTGCAGTTTAACATCATATAACAATGTCATTTTGTCCATGAAGTTTAATTTCATGCAGTGAGGACATTTGAAACACAGTTTAATGTCATTCATGTGGATGAATTGTTTTAGAAACCATGAGTGAGTATAGGCTAATCAGTTCGGGATATTCTAGAATAACCTGGGTGAAAAGGGGAAACAAAGTTTAAACCATGGTTCTGAGAATTTTTAGATTAGTAGAAATGGAATGAGTCTTGGAATCCATTAGGTGTACAGTGGTAGGAAAATACTCTCCTAAGGAAAAAATTTACTTTGGTTGATATAAATTTTGGGGGGGGGGGAAACTTCTACATATCCGCTAGGGAATATTATTTATAGTCGAATAAAAGTGTCCTTAGGACACTAAAATTCCAGTTCTGATGGTTGTGAAGGTTTATAAAAATCCAAGATTACCTAAAGCATGAATTTTCATAAATATAAAATATGTATCCTGAAAAGAAATAAATACCCATACTATGATTATTCATGAGGTATGGACTTCTCTACATATATTTGAATCGTATGTAGGGGAATCCTTTTGATTCCTTGAAAGATACTTGTTGTGGGATCTAGGGTTTGTAATATTCTACATAGATTTTCATTTATGTGGATAAGATGGGGAAATTTTCATTTACATGGATTGATCTGAGCATATGGTTTGGGAATCACTATGTATCTTGTTATGATGAGAATGAGTCCATACATAGTTCTTGACATACTATTCGGTTTAGCTTCGCATGTTAAGGACGTAGGTTCCCTATTGTGAAGGGGAAATAGTTGGTGTGATTTTTAGGTTTTACTACTAGGGCCATGGGAACCCTTAGGTGGATTGATACATCTTGACAATGCCTGGAATCACATACCAAAACTCTTAAGCCCATGTGGACTATGGTCGGTGTGAGAAATAAGGGGCAAAAAATGGTTATTCCCCCACCTGGGGATGGTGTAACCAAGATTGGGAGCCTTTAAATTTTGATCGTTTATTATAGATAGGCCCAGGTTTAGATTTTTTAGTGTCACTACATCTTTTTTTGGGATGATAATCAATCTAGATGTAATGCTATGAATTTTTATATGTATGTGTGACCCATTCATAGGGAAGGGTAATTTCATTTCATTTTCTTTTTTTATGGTGGTGAATGGGCCAAGATGTAGAATTTGGGTACTATAACGTATCCCATGAAGGAAGGAATCATGCAACACATAGTTCTATTAGTTAGTTTCTTATACCAGTCTAACCCATGCACAGGGATAGGAAATCTTTACCCTTTCTTTTGAGATGATGAACTTTTCATGTAACTTTACTCTTTGTTCGTGCTCGGGAAAGCCTCACTACAATCCCTAATCTCATGTGATATAAACTCGGTGTGAGAATAAAGGAATATAAAGGGTTTCTATATCAATTTAGAGGCATTCAAGGGTATATTAGAGGAATTTTGTATCATGTGATTGATAGAACAAGATATAGGATCGAGGCATCTCTACTTATCTCATCAACAAATGATAATTCATCCATATGTAGTTCTATAAAGAAACCTCTTTGGATTAGTTTGGTCCAAATGTAAGGAGGGGGAATTTTTATTACTTTTTTATGGTGATTGGACATAAGATATGATATATAGGTGTCACAACATATTCTATGATGTTAGGAATCTATCAGTACGTAGTTCTTGGATACAAATTCCCCATGTAAGTCTTACCCACGTTTGGAGGTGGGTATTTTTTCAACTACTCTTGGTTGGTCCCATGACATTGAGACGTAGCATCACTACATATCCTATTGGAATGAGAATTAAGACACACATAGTTATGGAGAAAGAGAGTTTCTCTAAGGATCTTATTCTCATGTAGTAACAAGAACTTTTCATCCTTCTCCAGCACAAATCTGGATCATGTGTGGTGAATCATTGATTTGAATGATGGTATCTACAAAGTTTAATTTTATGTGGTTAGGAAGATAACTATTTATTTATGATCATAAAGTTTGGACAGTATACATAGTTTTTCATCGTACGACCAAGATGACGGTAGAAAAATTTAATATCACGTTATAGGGAAGAATTCCATGAAGTTAAATGTTGTAAGTCTAGGATGTTATATTCCATGTTGTTTAACATATTGTAGAAAGTACCTTTTATCCCACAGTTAACATCATACAGATTAGGCTGTGCAGGCCATAAATTTTAACATCATGTAGTGAGGACATTTTATCCTATATATTAACGTCAAGTAATCAGGAAATGTTGTTCGTGAAATTTAATGTCATTTGGTGAGAAAATTTTATCCTACAGTTTAACATCATGTGATCTGGAAATGCTTTTGGTTGCCTGAAATATTTCATTTGGAACCTTCCATTGGTAAAGGCTATAATGAGTTGGTCATCCATTGAAATTAAGGAATATTTTCTATTGGAGTAGACCTTGTGTATTACATATGGTCCCTCCCATTCATGTTCCAACATTGGGGGTTTGTTTTCAATTATCATTGTAGTTATGAGGACCAACACCAATTATATTTGGAGGAAAGACCAAAGGTGAAACTTTTTTGTTGAAGTCTCATGCAATCTGGTTTTGATAAATCTTCAAATGGTGCAAGGTATGAAATATTTTATCATCCATTTTCTTCAACTCATTAATCTGTTTTTGGGATTTCTCATATGTGGATAGTTGATCACATATGGAAACAATGAGTGATGGTAATTAGACATCTATGAGTATAACTACATCTACCCCATATATTAATTATATTGAGGTTCCTTGAGTGGTGGAGTGGGTCATGGTTTGGTAAGACCACAGAGCATGGAGGCGCTTTTACAACCATGATTTATTGTCTTTGTCTACCATCTTCTAGAGTATATTGTATAGGGTCTTTCTAGAAATGTCTATCAATCCATTGGCTTCTACATGTTAGCAAGATGAATGGTTAGTCTTGATACCATACTCCTGATATAATTTCAAAAAATCAACAGAACATTCATTTTTGTTGTTTTTCATCAGTATCGTATGAGGGACACCAAATCTAGTTATGATATTGCCTTTCACAAAGTTGGTAATGCTTCTTTACTTGACCAATTTAATGGTACAACTTCTTCCCATTTGGAAAATAATTCTATTAAGGTGAGAATATACTTGAATTGATTAGATGTAGCAGGAGGATATGGTCCCATGACATCCATTCCCATATGGGAAATGGATAGGAGTACTTGGACATGTTGAGTAAATATAGGGGTTGGTGGATGAAACTAACATGAACTTGTAAAGAATATAACTTCATTGTGAGTTTAGTGAAATTCTACATCATAGTGGGCCAATATTATCTATGAATTCTAATTTGATGAGAGATCTTGGAGCCTGATTAATGATCCCCACAAGCTCTGATATGAACTTCTTTCATAACGGTGGTGGTCTCTTCTCTATTAAGAAATTTGAGAAGGATCCAAACAAAGCCGCTCTTATAGAGGTATTTTTTTATTTGCGTCATTATAATACTCAAAATTAATTGCATAAATTTGTATTTTCTCCCTTCTGTCCCTACTCGATGGGAGTTTTCCCTTTTAAAGTTAATCCACAATTGGAGTCATCTAGCCGATGGTAGGACCATACGACTCAGGGAGAAGACTAATCTCATCATTTTCTTTTATATATGCCTCAATGAACAGTATAACCATCCAGTGAAAGGTAATTCTGATGATCTTCTCTCTCATTCAACATTTTTCATAGATGTGGTTACATTTTATAATGAATCGACCTTTGTAGTTTGCGATTGGGGGGCATCAGTTAATGTCTTCTCTGAGGTAAATTCTCCCATTAACACTCACACATGGTCAAACAAAGGGCTTAAATCATTTTTTTTGATAGAAGAATCTCCATTGACTTTCTTTAGGACCAGTTCTAAGTCACCTTTTATCTTGAAGTGTTCTACTTATGCTTTAGGTGATAGTTCTAGGCCTATAATGAGATCCTGGTATTCCCCTTCATTTTTTATGAAACCTTCGATTAGTAGGAAGGAGTAAGGTAGGACCACCTTTTTTGGAGATATGAGTATGACTCCCAGTGCCCCTTTTTTGATCTTGGGATCTTCCATCCATTTTTATATTGGGATTTTGGATGCATCATCAAAATGCATCACCCATATTTTTAGATCTTCCTTTACAGATAAAACCTCTTCATTAGGTTTTTTAGTAGCTAATGGAGTTATTTCTTCCAAGGGGTTCTCTTCATGTAAATCTAATAACTCTTGGCCTTTAATATATTTTTCAGGCATGAAATGTATGTAAAATTGTTGTAAGATAACCTATCTCTATGAAAAACATCCAATCATCATTGGGTAGTTGAGAATATACTTGAGTGGGTTGTTTTATGAGACCAAATAGACCCCATGGTGCTGTATGTAGTTCCATAGCTTCCGAACTACAAATATTAGCATCAGACAACTCTTTTTTAATATTTTATTACCGGGTCTCAGCATCGGTCATGGTGTAACTGATGTAATAAAGTTTTTTTCTACCAACATCACTCTTTTATGAAAGGAAGTCACCTAGAGACCACTCTAAGGATATCATGTACAAACTTATTGGTCTTCCTTTAATGCATGACATTAACACTGGTGGGATTAAGAGATATATCTTGACAATGTTAAATGATTTCAGAAAATTATCAGTTCATTTATATTCGAATCCATTTTCATCAACTTAGTGAAGGGAAAACATTTTCCTTCATGTTTGGTTATGAAACACTGAATATATTCTAGATTTCCTAGAAATAATCTCAACTCTGTGAGGTTTTGAGGAGGTGACATAACAAGGATAACAATTTTATTCACAGGGTTAATTTTGATGACATGATGGCATACGATAAATCAGATTAATTTCCCTAAGGTAACTCCAAACACAAATTTCAAGTGGTTCATTTTCAAATTGTGTTTTCATAGTTTGTTGAAGAAAAAATCAAGATATGATAGGTGGTCTGAGCATTTCCATAATTTAACCACCAGGTCATGGACATAAAATTCAATGAACTTCCCCAATAAGGGTTTGAAGATGTGATGCATAGTGTGTTGATATGTGGCTCCGACATTCTTCAGGGTGAAGGGAATTACCTTATTGAAAAATAATCCCTGGGGGCCATGAAGGCGGTGTATTATTCATCTTCTTGATCCATTCAGTTTTGATTATATTCTGAATAGACATCTATGAAGGATAGATCCTGATATCTATCCATTTTATTGACCAATACTTATGTAATTGGGACTGGGAAGTCATATTTCACAGAGTACTGATTGAGATCCCTGAGGACGATGAATACTCATATTTGTTCATTCTTATTTATAAAGGGGACAATATTGGCCAACAAGACCTCTTGAATGATATTTTCTCTGATGAACATGTTGGCTTCAGCCTCTATCTTGGTAGCATGTGTCGGTCGCGTCCATCTGGCTACTTGTTTGTAGCCATGATGATCTTATAGAGGTCCCAAGGGGCGAGTGGCCACCTCAAGATCGAGGCATGAAACTTTTTTATATATCAACCTTAAAACATCATGATTTTTCCGTATTAAAGAGGTGTATACTACTTGTTTCTCAGACAATATGTACACATTAATTAGAGTGGGCCATGTGTCTTCTTCAATAACCAAGTTTATTTATATGAGTTCATCAATAGTGGTAGAGACACCCTCCTTGAATGATAGAGGGGATTCCCTAAGATATTCTTCTTCTTCCTTTTCCATATCCTCATCATTATATTCATCTTCTAATGGGGAAATAAATCTTGAGATTAGCTCTTCAAATTTAAGATAAGATTTTCAATTTTGTATTTCATAGGATGAGACGAAGTCTTCCAACCTGATTAAAAATTTGTAATTTTCTAGAGGGGATCGAGTGAGGGAATGGAAAATCTATTATTTAAATTCCACATTAGCTGGTGAAGCAGGGATTATTTGGAGCTCTAAGGATAGATTGAGGGAATATTTCATTATTATTTTGGGTACCACTGGAGTTTTCAACAATGTTATTGTAGAGACCCGAAGCCTGACGTACATGTACATTACATTATTATTGTGGAATACTTAGTACATAACAAAAACACACACACAAGGACCGTAATAGTTTAGTGTCTTTGGAAATGCGGAATATAATCTTCTAATCACAGTGAAAGATCTTCAACATCTCCCATAAAGATCTTCTTTTTTTAACCTAAATCCTTTCTTTATATCCTGGGGAAAAGAAAACATAAAAGGGTGAGCTCAAATGCTCAGTAAGGGTAAAAAAAATAAATATCAATCACATCATATTCATAAGATCATATCTTTTGGAAATATTAACCTGCAAAAGAGATCATAATTTCATAACATGGGATAAATCATAGTAGTGAAATGTAATCCCAATAATCATAACTTAAAACATGAAACTTTTTGGCATACACACATAATCATAGAGAATCATATCTTATTAGTCAAGACTCATTGCCAAGACTATCTTAGTGGACAAAGTCCATTTCTGAACCGAGTCACCCTCGTTTCAGTCCTGTTTCACTGAACCGGTATAACCTACCGTTCCAGCCATGTCTATCTCATGAGATATAAAATCTTTACCGAATGAATTGGAGGGAGATATAGGTCCCACCCATCTCATAATGATACCATTCTTATCTGTGCCACCAAATCATAAACCATACATCATAGCATAAACCATGTAATAAAAATGGGATTCTTAAACATCGTGATGTCATAAAACAATTCATATAGGATAAAGTAATTCATAAAAATAATTCCATCACAACATAATAAAACCAATGTTATAATAAGGATAGAAACATAACCCTATATTGTCTTAGATGGAAAATAATTTTGATAAAACAATTGAACTCCATTCTTGAGGAAAATATCCTTTCTACTTCAAAAACACTTTTCCTTTCTTAACATGTCATACAATTATAAACTAAAAGAATTTGATTAAAAATAAACTTTAAAACTTTTAAAGGAAGCTTATTGGAAATAATGTTTTAAAAATCCATTCATTCCGTATAAATTAAAAAAACATTATTCTCGTACTTTTGTCGGAAAAGTCAAAAAGTAACTCGTACGAAAAATGACAAAAGATTCCTTTCATATCTTTTACTAAAAACTCACCAAAGGGTAAAATAGGTTTTAAACAATTGTAGGTGGATGTAAATAATATTACATATTGAGGAAACATGTATGTGGATGATAAAATACACCCCAGTAACTTTCAAAGTATAAACAATCTCGGATAAAAATGAGATTGTGATATTTCCCTTACCTTAGGTCCGATTTGCCTCGTAAGTGTCCGAAACTCCTGTATAATGATTTAAATAATGTTATTTACTTATTCCAGAATCATAATTATTGTTATTATATCATATATGGTCATATTCTTAGCTTCTTAGTAGTAATATTTCATTGCTACTTGTTATTCGGGTGTTTATAATTTTTTGTTCTTATGAGTGTTTTGTTGAATAAATTCTTATTATTATCTTTAGGTTATAGATACATCATTTCCAGAATGGTATTAATGTAATATATATCATATTCATTCATTAAATTTATTTATATAATCATTATGCAATGAAGATCATGTAGAACGAATTGCATCACATCGTGGTGACGGTATTCCATACGTACGCACGAGCGGTGATATCGTTCCCATGATCGTGAAATTGTATTGGAGTGTATGTATACTATTTAAGAATCAATATCACTTTATAATAATCATATATAGTAATTATTTACACCATTATACCCATCCAAGTAATGTGGTGGTGGAAAATAGATTACACCACGGCATGGAGACGATATTCTGTACGTACGTACGCACGGTGATTTTGTTTTCCGTAGGATGGATAGATGTTGAAATTCGGTAGTTTCATAATTATAATAACATATCAGTATATCAGTTATACTGATGTTATTACTTCATAAGGAAACAACTAAATAATAAGAAGTTGAAGAAGAAATAATTTGGAAAGGATCGGTAATGGATATTACCTCTTTTTGACGCGCCTTTTCTTAAGCTCCACTTAAAGAACTAAGGATGGTCTTTGAAGAAGACCAGGACCTCTAGGATGATACTAGGGAAGTGGAGAAGAGATTTTTGCAGGTGTTGGCCGAGCTTGAAGGCTCAATTTGGTGTGAGGAAGATGGGGAGGAGGAGCCCTTTTATAAGGGAGGAGAGGGGCACCTTAGGAAAATCTCAAAATATTATTTTATATTAAGGTCAAATTCGGTTTATAATGGTTCCAAAGGGTCTTATTTCGAAGAAAAAGTGGGGATGGGTCTAAAGACTCTCATCCAATAGTATTTAGACAAGTTTAGGTTATTATTTTAACCTTATCAATTAGATTTAACTCTAAGTTAAGTAATTTAACTTTTACCGCGTCTTTTTGTTTTCTTACACTATATGGTTACTAAACTTACCATAACAAGCCAAGAGAACCCCAAGTTGTTTATTATTAATATATATATCATTATATAAGTCATTTGGCCGAACCATAGATTTTTAGGAATTAAATAACAATTAATAATATAATATTTGTTTTAAAAAATAATTTATGTCAATTTTGACACTATTTGGTACATGATTTTTATGAAATTTATAACAGAATAATAATTTCTAAAAAAGTTACTTATATCAACAATAACATGTAATATTAACCTATAAAATTAATTTAAGTCATAAAAAGTCTCAAATTACATTTATTTGGGCATTTATAACATCAGTTATGTCAATATTTCATTAATAAGACAATTACTGCATCATTTTTGTGTCATAATAAATGATACTTATTTAATCCCTAAAAATTTTAAATAAATTCCTATGATGTAGATAATTGTATTATAGTTCTGGAGAATATTCATGTTCGAAGTTTAATGAAGTTTATCACTAAATTAAAATTATTATACTTATAAGATTTAAGAAAGTGACATGTTGTCACATTCTTTGGTTTTAATAATAATTAAATTATTTTCGTGGAAAGAAGTCCATAAAATTAATCTAATCCGACCCTTAGGTTATATGGGTATACTTTTAGCCATCCAATAGGATTTTTCCAAGTGTTAGGGTAATTTTATAATCTTATATTTACCCTTAATTACCAGATTTACCTTTAACTATAGTAAATAAAATTTACCGTAGTTACTATTCAGAATGCCCAAAAATAAAAAGTAGATTATTAAAATAATTTGGACCCACTGATTCCAAATATGGAATCCATTTTTCCAAATTCATTACACAAAAGTTGCAGAAATCAAATTAAAATTAATTCCATTGTTTGAAAGAAAACAGGTTTTTCTTTAAAACATTGCAAAAGATTGAATTGATTTAACCTAAAAATTCAAGGTAAAATCAATGCTAATGACATAAATTATATTAAATGGTAAAAATATATTCTATTTATACTTTAAAACCATTCAATATTATAATTTAACCACATAAGATATTACGATGAAAAAATTTGTTTTTAATTAAAATATTGCGTGTTTTTACTATTAATTAAAATATGAAAGTTATCGGAAAAATATCAAAACTTTATCTAATGTAAATTTTTATATCCTGATTCAAAATAATAATTTTATTTTGTCAAATTGAACATATAAACATGTCAAAAACTAGATTTAATGTGGGTGCGCCATCAAAAGGCGGCAAAACTGCATTTTTTGAAAAATTCTTATTTTACCAGAAATTTTTTTTTGTTCTTATACCATGTTCTAGAAAATGTGTAAGATGAATAATAATGTTATAAAATTCAAAATTTAGTTAATACTATTCATAATGGTTAGTTCATGATAATATTATAATAATATATCGTTGTTTATTAAAACCCGGTATTGCGTACAACACACGCTATCGAGGAAGGTCGCGATTGCGTGTAATGCAAGCCAAGTCAAGGTTGCGTGTTGTGCAAGAATACTTCGTTGTTTCGTATATCATAATCCAACCATATTTCATTTATACATTGAATATATATATATATACTCAATGTTGCGTAGAATAACTATTATCAAAATTGTGTGTAACACGATCCAAGAATAGTGTTGCGTATACTGCAAGCTAATATGGTGTTGCGTATAGCTCAAGGTAATGTTGGTGTAGCATAAAACACAAGACATTAATGAAATTAAAAGAATATTTTTCATAAAATCTCGGGGTGTTACATTCTACCCCCTTAAAATGAATTTCGCCCTCGAAATTCGTCGGGATTATAAATGGTTTACTATTTGAAATATTCTTTAATAGAAACCCACATCGTAAAAAGGAATACCCAACACTACTGGAAAACTAACCTTTACCAACGGTTTGGAGAACCGTAGCCATGTAAGACGTTGGTATAGGTAATATGAAATATATACCAACGGTAATGGAACCGTTGGTATATAAATTCCAAAAATAAAACATCCGCTGGGATTTGATCCCAGGACCCCTTGTTTATAATCGAACGACTTAACCACTAAGCTAACATCACTTTTGTAAACATAATTTCATAAATATATATATGTATTATCATAATTATTTAAAATTTTGATTTATATAATGTTCTCGGTTAGTAGATCTGGAAAAAAATTAAAGAACCTATCCCAACGGTTTTCAAAACCGTTGGGATAGGTTAGGGGTGGGTTGAGTTTTCAGGTAGAAGGTTGGTTTTTTTGGGTGTTTTTTCCCAACGGTTTTGGTGAACCGTTGGGAAATGTCACTCTTTCCCAACTGTTTTGGTGAACTGTTGGAAAAGAGGCTCAAAACACACCCTTTCCCAACGGTTTTGGTGAACCGTTGGGAAAGAGGCTCAAAACACACCCTTTCCCAACGGTTTTGGTGAACTGTTGGGAAAGGTCACTCTTTCCCAACGGTTTTGGTGAACCGTTGGGAAAGAGGATCAAAACACACCCTTTCCCAATAGTTTCTAAACCGTTGGGAAAGAGTGACCCTTTACCAACGGTTTTCCAAACCGTTGGGAAAGGTGGGGAAATATATGGCTTTCCCAACAGTTTTGGGGAACCGTTGGGAAATGGTAGCTATACCAACGGTTTTTAAAAACCGTTGGTATAGAAGTGTTGGGAAAGATCATCTTTCCACTAGTGAAAACCAATCTTTAAAAACAAAATTATGAAACGTAACGGTTACCCAAATAAACTAATCACTGGGTTTCCACATATGTGAAAATATGGATATGGAAGAGAAATATAACCATCATGTTCTGATGGAGAGTGGTAGAGAACATGGCTATGGAAAAGACAGCAATCACAAAGCCATAAATTTGTGACGATCTAGGGTACCATATGATTCATCAGATATAGGAGCACTAGAACAACATTTTTGGTTTTCAAGATCATTTCTCTAAAGTTGATGAAATTGGAATTAGAAGAAATACTTTCATGATTTTGGTATAGTCTCACCGTTGGTCGTTCTTTGGACAATTTCCACTTCATCTCTTAAAGAAATGAAGTTGAATTTGTCATTCATGATGTGTTAGCAGATCATGTGATAGAATGATGGGTCATTCCATCTGTCTCAAACAAAAGGTTAGAAAAGTTATCAAAAAATACATAAATCCATCTATAGTGAGATAAATCGTATATGGTTTCTAAAATGGACTTATACTTCTTATATCATACTGCTTAATATAATAAAACTAGTTTCTACTAAATAGGGACTTTCTGTAGGCCAGTGGTAGGTGATAAGGGCCAGTCGCACTTCGGTTGTGGGTTCGATTCCCATGGCCTTGTCCGACGTGATGGGCTTTCACCCATCCTGCAGGTTATCCTTTTTATAAAACTACATTACTATAAAATCCCATCAGTAATATCGAAAAAAGTTCTATCCTTAAACAATACTTAGCATATGTCCAACATAATACATTCCAATATTTAGGCTTATCTAAAATACTTCGTTCCAAGCTCATAGTATAAAGAAAACGATTACTTGAAATGTCATCAACCAAGCATGTGAATACCATCATTTATCCCCCATATATATATATATATATATATATTGTTGGTCACATTCCAATCATGTGAATACCTTAGTCATGTATTCTCTTGAAAAAAAGAATACCCATTGAACCATAGTTAAAACATGAATGCAGTTAAAAGTTAACACTTTCTACATACCAAAATCCTCAAAATTCTATATACTCAAACCATGATATCACTTAGTCCTTATATCAATCATGAGCTCATGAATACTGTTAAAAATTTCATTTTCTCATTTTCCCTTCATTATGCGCATATCATCTTATTTCCAAAAATATCTCAATCACTTTGAATACCACATTAGACCAATACATAAATATTCCAATACTCAACATTATTTTGGAATCCCATTACATAAACACTTAATCATTCCACCACATCGTTTTCATATTCAACATCACCAATGGTGATCGCATGTGACTTCCCTTTGTCCTTTCCCTTAAGTGGTTGCTCATGTCGATCATCACTAACCCTTGGATTAGGGCATTTATTAGAATAATGTCCCATCTCCTTGAACTTGAAACATTGAAGTGTAGTAGGTTCATTTTGTGTATCCCTTCCTTTGTTTGCATCATTAGACATCTTCTTCCCATCATTGAGGCATTCAAATGCCCGATGACCTTCATTTCCACATTTGAAACATTTACTTGTCCCTTTAAGACAATCTCCACCATGCTTATTTCCACACTTTGAGCATAAGGAAACATTCATCTTCTTTTCACCATTATTCTAAGATTTCTCCTTGAACTCCATCTTTCATTTCTTGTCAAAACTATGAGATGGATAAGTAACACCAACTTCAATTTCTACCTTGATAGCACAACGCACAATTTCTTCATAGCTACTGAAGTCTCTTATAGATAATGCCCTTCGAAGACTTGGTTTTAAGACACTTAAGAATCGATCAACTTTACTTTCAGGTTGGATGATAAATCCAGATGCATACCTTGCAAGCCTTGTAAAATTCGCTTCATATATACCAACAGATTCATCATCATTTTTCTTTAGTTCAAGAAAATCCTTCTCCATCTTTGTTCTAAGAATATGAGGGAAGTACTTATTGAAAAATAAGTTCTTGAAATCGTCCCATTCCATGGACTCAATTTCATCTCTTGGCCTCGTATTCTTGATAAGATTCCACCATTGATCAGCAGCAGCTTCCAAACGATACACCGCTAAGATGAATTTATCATGTTCAGAACATTGAAGAACTGAAAATATCTTTTCAGTAGTACTGATCCATTGTTCAGCAACAAGTGGATCAGACGACCCACTAAAAGAAGGTGGACGTTGCCTCATGAAGGACTCAATAGAATATTGTTCCCTTCTCTGCTCATTTGGAAGTCCAGAATGATTCATAGCTTGTGTAAGTATAGCAATAATATTTTTCACTCCATCTCCCATAACACTTGTTTGTTCAGGAAGACAATCATTTCATTGTCCATTACAGTGATCAACATGGTTCTTTCGGGTTCCAGCCACCATCTAAAGCCCAAAAAGAATAGTGTGAGAGGCAAAAATAATGCTAGGGAAAAAACATAGTAAAGGGGGAGTACCCTTAATATCTAACATCTTAGCTCAAATTCTATGATCGTTACCGTAGTTCTAGGACCATATCCTATACTTATACTTATCCTTAGGGACATCCCTAGACATACCTTAGAAATATCTCTAGGGATCTCACTAACGTTCTCACATCCTAGTTTCCAAAGGTTGACTAAACCTTTCCTCTGATACCAACTGTAGAGACCCGAAGCCTGACGTACATGAACATTACATTACTTTTGCGGAATACTTAGTACATAACAAAAACACACACATAAGGACCTTAATAGTTTAGTGTCTTTAGAAACTCGGAATATAATCTTCTAATCACGGTGAAAGATCTTCAACATCTCCCATAAAGATCTTCTTCTTTTTTTTAACCTAAATCCTTTCTTTATATCATGGGGAAAAGAAAACATAAAAGGGTGATCTCAAATGCTCAGTAAAGGTAAACAAAAGAAATATCAATCACATCATATTCATAAGATCATATCTTTTGGAAATCTTAACCTGCAAAAGAGATCCTAATTTCATAACATGGGATAAATCATAGTAGTGAAATGTAATCCCAATAATCATAACTTAAAACATGAAACTTTGTGGAATACACACATAATCATAGAGAATCATATCTTATTAGTCAAGACTCATTGCCAAGACTATCTTAGTGGACAAAGTCCATTTCTAAACCGAGTCACCCTCGTTTCAGTCCGGTTTCACTAAACCGCTATAACCTACCGTTCTAGCCATGTCTATCTCATGAGATATAAAATCTTTACCCAATGCATTGGATGGAGATATAGGTCCCGCCCGTCTCATAATGATACCATTCTTATGTGTGCCACAAAATCATAAACCATACATCATAGCATAAACCATGTAATAAAAATGGGATTCTTAAACATCATGACGTCATAAAACAATTCATATATGATAAAGGAATTCATAAAAATAATTCCATCACAACATAATAAAATCAATGTTATAATAGGGATAGAAACGGAACCCTATATTGTCATAGATGGAAAATAATTTTGATAAAACACTTGAACTCCATTCTTGAGGAAAATATCCTTTCTACTTCAAAAACACTTTTCCTTTCTTAACATGTCATTCAATTATAAACTAAAAGAATTTGATTAAAAATAAAATTTAAAACTTGTAAAGGAAGCTTCTTGGAAATAATTTTTTAAAAATCCATTCATGCCGTATAAGTTAAAAAAAACATTCTTCTCGTACTTTTGTCGGAAAAGTCAAAAAGTACCTCGTACGAAAAATGACAAAAGATTCATTTCATATCTTTTACTAAAAACTCACCAAAGGGTAAAATAGGTTTTAAACAATTTTATGTGGATGCAAATAATATTACATATTGAGGAAACATGGATGTGGATGATAAAATACACCCCAGTAACTTTCAAAGTATAAACAATCTCGGATAAAAATGAGATTGTGATATTTCCCTTACCTTAGGTCCGATTTTCATCGTAAGTGTCCTAACCTCCTATATAATTATTTAAATAATGTTATTGACTTATTCCATAATCATAATTATTGTTATGATATCATATATGGTCATATTCTTAGCTTCTTAGTAGTAATATTTCATTGCTACTTGTTATTCGGGTGTTTATAATTTTTTGTTCTTATGCGTGTTTTGTTGAATAAATTCTTATTCTTATCTTTAGGTTATAGATACATCATTTCCAGAATGTTATTAATGTAATATATATCATATTCATTCATTCAATTCATTTATATAATCATTATGAAATGAAGATCATGTAAAACGAATCGCATCACATCGTGGAGACGGTATTCCGTACGTACGCACGAGCGGTGATATCGTTCCCATGATCGTGGAATTGTATTGGAGTGTATTTATACTATTTCAAAATCAATATCACTTTATAATAATCATATATAGTAATTATTTACACCATTATACCCATCCCAGTAAGGTGGTGGTGGAAAATAGATTACACCACGGCGTGGAGACGGTATTCCGTACGTACGCACGTGCGGTGATTTTGTTTTCCGTAGGATGGATAGATTTTGAAATAGGGTTGTTTCATACATATAACAACATATCAGTATATGAGTTATACTGATGTTATTACTTCATAATGAAACAACTAAAGAATAAGAAGTTGAAGAAGAAAGAATTTGGAAAGGATCGGTAATGGATATTACCTCTTTTTGACGCGCCATTTCTTAACCTCCACTTAATGAACTAAATATTGTCATTGAAGAAGACCAGGACCTCTAGGATGATACTAGGGAAGTGTAGAAGAAATTTGGGCAGGGGTGTGCCGAGATTGAGGGCTCAATGTGGTGTGAGGAAGAGGGGGAGGAGGTGCCCTTTTATAAGGGAGGAGAGGGGCACCTTAGGAAAATCTCAAAATATTATTTTATATTAAGGTCAAATTCGGTTTATAATGGTTAAAAAGGGTCTTATTTAGAAGATAAAGTGGGTATGAGTCGAAATCCTCTCATCCAATAAGATTTAGACAAGTTTAGGTTATTATTTTAACCTTATCAATTAGATTTAACTCTAAGTTAAATAATTTAACTTTTACCATGTCTTTTTGTTTTCTTACACTATATGGTTAATAAACTTACCATAACAAGCCAAGAGAACCCCAAGTTGTTTATTATTAAGATATCTATCTTTATCTAAGTCATTTTTCCGAACCTTATATTTTTAGGAATTAAATAACAATTAATAATATAATATTTGTTTTAAAAACAAATTTATGTCAATTTTGACACTATTTGGTACATGATTTTTATGAAATTCATAACAGAATGATAAGTTCGAACCAAGTTAGTTATATCAACAATAACATGTCATATTAACCTATAAAATTAACGTAAGTCATAAAAAGTCTCAAATTACATTTATTTGGGCATTTATAGCATCAATTATGTCAATATTTAATTAATAAGACAATTACTGCATCATCTTTGTGTCATAATAAATGATAATTATTTAATCCCTAAAAATTTAAAATAAATTCCTATGATGTAAATAATTGTATTAGATTTCTGGAGACTATTCATGTTCGAAGTTTCATGAAGTTTATCACTAAATTAAAATTATTATACTTATAAGATTTAAGAAAGTGACATGTTGTCACATTCTTTGGTTTTAATAATAATTAAATTATTTTCATGGAAACAAAGTCCATAAAATTAATCTAATCCTACCCTTAGGTTATATGGGTCTACTTTTAGCCATAAAATAGGATTTTTCCAAGTGTTAGGGTAATTTTATAATCTTATATTTACCCTTAATTACCCGATTTACCTTTAACTATAGGTAAATAAAATTTCCCGTAGTTACTATTTACAATGCCCAAAAATAAAAAGTAGCTTATTAACATAATTTGGAACCACTGATTCCAAATATGGAATCCATTTTTCCAAATTCAATACACAAAAGATGCATAAATTAAATTAAAATTAATCCCGTTGTTCGAAAGAAAACGGGTTTTTCTTTAAAACATTGCAAAAGATTGAATTGATTTAACCTACGAATTCAAGGTAAAATCAATGCTAATGACATACATTATATTAAATAGTAAAAATATATTCTATTTATACTTTAAAAACATTCAATATTATAATTTAACCACATAATATATTACGATGAAAAAAGTTGTTTTTAATTAAAATATAGCGTGTTCTTACTATTCATTAAAATATGAAAGTTATCGGAAAAATATCAAAACATTATCTAATGTAAATTTTTATATCCTGATTCAAAAGAAGAATTTTATTTTGTCAAATTGAACATATAAACATTTCAAAAACAAGATTTAAAGTGGGTGCGCCATCAAAAGGCGGCAAAACTGCATTTTTTGAAAAATACTTATTTTACCCGAAACATTTATTTTGTTCTTATACCATGTTCTTGAAAATGTGTAAGATGAATAATAATGTTATAAATTTCAAAATTTAGTTAATACTATTCATAACATCTAGTTCATGACAATATTATAATAATATATTGTTGTTTATTAAAACCCGGTATTGCGTACAACACACGCTATCGAGGAAGGTCGCGATTGCGTGTAATGCAAGCCAAGTCAGGGTTGAGTGTTGTGAAAGAATACTTCGTTGTTTCGTATATCATAATCCAACCATATTTCATTTATACATTGAATATATATATATATATACTCAATGTTGCGTAGAATAACTATTATCAAAATTGTGTGTAACACGATCCAAGAATAGTGTTGCGTATACTGCAAGCTAATACGGTGTTGCATATAGCGCAAGGTAATCTTGGTGTAGTATAAAACACAAGAAATTAATGAAATTAAAAGAATATTTTTCATTAAATCTTGGGGTGTTACAGTTATGCTCGGTGGCTATGGATGAAATCATGAGAAATGTCAAATATGCAACCGAATTTGAACTCAGTCACTCCACATGATTAATGTGAATTATGTATTCTTCATCGAGATACATTATGGGATTGGCGGAGACCATATCCAAACTATTTGGCATAATGAACCAATCAATACCATTTACTAAGGGTTATTTCCCTTTCTACTCGTAGAATCTTTCATTGATATAGTGTAACTCGCATGATTCGAACAAGGCCTTATCAGTCTACAAAATTGCTTTTTTCTATTAGTACAATATTTGATTCCCCTGGTGGTAGTATGTATGAATATCCATGTTATTATGCAAACAAGCACTTCTTAGAATAATGTTTAAGGCTATGTTTTTATGAACCACCAAAAATTCTGAGTTGTGTATGAGGTATCCAAATTGATTTTTGAGATTTTTTTAGCCCTCTAATCACTTTTTTCACAATCCAAAAATGTTGTGGATGGTGGTGTTTAGTTATCTTCATTGAAGCCCAACCAACGAAGTGTTCACAATATTATTATATTAAATCTAGGACCATTATCAATGAATACTTTTTGGATTTCTATACCACTTATCTTTCCAGAAACATATAAGGGTATGATGTGTCCCTGAATAATGGAATCTTCATATTGATATAATAAGGATATAAACAAATGTAATTCTACCGGATTGGTATCTATTAGATAGAATTCATTGGTGGCCACTTCAGGTAAAAACTTCTAGGGTCTTAGCAAAGCTTATATAAGATATTCCCTGAGATATTTTGAAAAATTTAGGGCTTCTAGGATTGATAGTCTAGATGGTACTAAAGACAATTTCTTTAGAATATCTTACTTTTGGTCTAAAGGCTACCACTTTCTTTATGAGGGATTATTTTTCATATACGATTTATAGACTTTCACTTTGAATAAGGATGGACTATCTCTAGACACAAGAGCTAGTGGTGCTTCTATGACTTGTGGGTTCGACTGAGTTGGTCTGTCTGCACACTAGGAGTGATTAATTGTTTTCCCTCTTCTAATGGATATTCCATGATGACTGGGCAAAAGTGTATTCTAGTAGCGATAAGAAAATGTTCCTGTTCTTGTTGGGTAAACTGAAGGTCTCTTCTACAAGTTTCTATAACATTGATGTTTTAAGCCCGGTTACGGCCCAAAATTTGGTTCCTTCCATGAATACATCTTCCCTTGTATCCTTGGATCCTACGACATCTTCCTCTGATTCCCAAATTGGGTGTTAGGAACTTATCTTCATAACCATACTCCTCATCATAGAATGAATCCATTAAGTGAATGACATTAATGGATCCAAATATCAATTCCTCATCTGATTATTAGTCTTCCTGATTGACTACTTTCGGTGGTACCGTTTTGGAGGGGTGGTGCCCATATTCTTAGATATTTTAGAATAAAATATGAGAGTGTAAAAACTAACTTTGTATTTTTCATGAGTTTATCTTCTTTAAATTTCCCACCAGCTTTCTGGTTGAACTACTTCATGGACAATTGACTATTTGAGGATTGCGGGGCCAATTTTGTCAGTTATGTTGAATTAAGAGCTATTTGGGGCACAGTTAGTCATATAAAATGCACCGAGTATTCCATGGTCTTGGTTAACTATTTCTTGATTCATACAACTATAAAATTTATACTTCATATTGATAAAAAAAGTTTTCCACTCTTATCCTTCATCCATATCAGTGGTTTAAATATATCTCACTTGCGCTGGTAGTGGTCCCAGTTTCACATGTCTAGAATGTATCATTCTTTGTAGGAGGTCTTGGAAGAAAATAAACTCATTTATGGTGTGTCCTAGTATATGGTTTAAGGGAAAATAATATGTCCCTTCATCAAGATTGGCTTCATCAGACCTATTTGGCTCTGGTAGACGGAGTAAGATTCAATTCATGGTGGCTAAAAAGTAGCAACGAACTTAGTCATCTCATTATGAGTAAAAATTATTCCTCCATTCCTAAAATTGATTTCTACCGAGTCCCCTTCACCCTTCTTGTTGAGGTATCGGTGGCAGTTGACGTCCAGGGGGCCCTGCATAATTTGTTGTAGGTCTGGGAGCTCAAGTAGGTTCATGGGTGGATTAAGTTTAATGGAATCCGCTTTAGCTCTTCCCACACTTTTTATAATGGATTATGGGGATAATCAATACTTGAGGTTAGTCCATTTTAAGGAATATTCTATTCTTTTAGTAATGGAATAGAAATCCCTAACCCCACTTGTATATTATATTAGGATGAGTGGTGTTCACAGCTTGTTGTTGAGGTTATCGATGCACATTACAAGCATCTCATCTTGGGGAGGTGGATGATTTAAACTGTATATCCAAACATTATATATGGAAATGAAATTTGAGACTCTTTCATTCTCTTAATGTTTTTAGATCTTGAAGTCACTGGCTGTTATCTTTGGAAATGTTTAGATGAACTGGAAAAGGAACTATCATAGGAGATCCTCACATCATGTTATCGACTGAGTTAGAAAACTGGTATACCATATGAAGTTTGAACCTTGAAAAGTTTGCACGAATCATCTGAGTTTCACTACTTCTTGTTGTTCTAGGGTTCCCATCATGGGATCACAATAATATCCATAATTCATCAGTTGTTTCTTCTCAGTCATCTGAGCCATTGAATATTGGGAATATAGGGTTTTTGAAATTTGGTGGTGGTGGAGTGTTTCCCACCCAATCTGGGTAAGGTTTTAGTTCATAGTTTATCAGATCATTCCACCATCTCATGGATTCCAATCGACCTTCTAAGGAATTGGTGGAATTAATGAGACCTTGATACATGTTCGGTTGAACCTAAGCATGGACGAGTGTGGAAGGTGAAAAAATTGGTTGTGCCGGTGTTGCTGGTACTTGAGGTGGATATCCTACCAGGGGAATCCTTTGTGGATTCTACAGATCCTATTCTAGTTGTTTCTTTAATAGAGGGAAATCATTATATCCTTTAGGGATTGGATTCAGGTAGACTGATGGTCTCGACACCACGATGGTCGAGCATATGGACATTGCTTCAATTGCCCGAATAAACCCTTATGGATAATGTAGACCTACTGGAAGTGTATTTTGAATCTCCTCATGCAGATAATATGTGATAGGATGGATTCCTTAGAGAATATTAGTTTTGATTCTCCTCAAATCCTCCATTTCTTCCTCTTTGTATGAAAATATTTCTTAGAGTGTCAGGGGATCATTATCACTTGGAGGAGGAGGTGGGTTATTCATGACCTTGTTTTTATTCATCTAGTTATTTGGGATTCATAAAGGAGTTAATAAGGGATTGGTTTAGGGAGCATCCAAATTTATGGCAGCCCACTAGTTCTGGGTATTCACACCTCTGAGTTCGGTGTGTACCATATTCTGGGAGAAACCATCCTCTCCCTATTCATTTGAATTTTCATAATTTTTTATGTGATCCATAATATTTAAATCCACAAAATTAACTAATTTATAATGCATTATGGGTTACATACCATGTGCTATGTGGTAGAAGATATATTTGTGTCCTTTTTTAGATCTTATCCTTATATTTTGGGGTCCTTTTCAAGATTTTTGGTGAAGGGTAACTCAGACGGAACTTTTATATGACCTATTTATATTCCTATATTATAGATTACAAGATTCACAAGATAGGATGAAATTAGGGACTTAACTACTCATTTTCCTCGCTAATCAGGAAAATATTGATGTTCCTTGGGTGGGTGGTTGAGGTAAAAATCCCCCAATCCCTGCAGGCTGGGGTTTCTCCCATTCCTTTGTTATTGTGTCTCTGCCCGAATTTGATGGTCTTATAAGGTAATTTTGTATTAAAAATTCTCTCATCCCTATGGGATGGGGCTCATCCCGTGTTTCATCCATTTCTATCACTATTGCTGGTTTATAGATCTAGTGCATTCCCATTTGTGTGTGATATGGATATGGTATCGGGCTTGTATGTCAATTATTTTTCTTTGAGGACATGATTAATTATTGCTTATTGGATTTCCTTAGGTGAGAATATTTCTGAATGTTATCGGTCATCTAGTTCAATATTTTTACAATGTTTATATCTCAACGGTCCTATCACTTTTGAGACTTACTCAAGGCCAATTCTTTTATAGCATGCTGCCTTTCTAGAATATGGATTTCATTTGATCTCCATCTTGGGATAACGACATTACACAATTTAATTTCTGATGGGATATGTTGGATAAAAAGTGGGGTGAAGTGAAAATCTTGATGGTTTCCCCATCCCTGGATATTAACACCAGATGTGGCATCACTGATAAGGCAACACAACTTGTGTAGCATGTGGAGGTAGTTCAGTTCAAAATCTTTTTTCTTAATTATAATAGGCATCACTGCACATACGAAAGGGAAACCAAGTTGATTTTCTAGTGAATCCCTCCCACTATTTTTTCATGGTCTGCACACCCATTATAGGGAATGAATATTTCTTTTAGGTGGAGGATAATTTTCCATATATTGAGACGAATTTCATGTATTCATTTTTCCAATAATTCCCTTAGTATGTTATATTGAGAAGTGGTTGTGAAAAAAAAAACATAACTGGTATGTGATCCTTTGATAATTGTTTTCTGATGAACACCATATCCATTTTTTCTTCCACCAGACGTTCTTCTACTTGATCTTCCCAACTGGTACATTTCAGGATGACTTTTTCCCAAGTAATGGGGATAATATGAGTCTTCTTAACACATGTGAACAGTATGGAGGTGGCTTGGAAGATGAGTGTGGCCCCAAGCCATCTCCTAGTCGGGAGAGGATATAGCTTGTTTTTGATATGATATCTAACACAATTGAACCCATCCCTTCAAGAATAAAAACATATGAGGGAATTATTATATTTGATTCGACAAGAGGAGGACCTCCCTTCCAATATGGAAGTTGACTATTGGGATGACCTTCACAGCTGGTGCTATAATGGTGAGAACTACCATTATAGTTTGATTTCCTACTACTAAGAGATTTTTTTAAGAATATACCCTAGGGAGGACCATCTGATTGGATGTTAGCAAGGATAGGTCCTTCTTTCTAAATTGAGACATCACTACGAGGAGGACTGTTGTTGTTGATGTCGTTATGGAGAGGGATACCATTGTGGATTGGTATCCATCCGTAATGAGAATTTCCATAGTTTTCATCCTGAGGAGGGCCTTCACACTAGACTAGAATAACGGGAGGACCTTCTTGCTGCTTGACTTCATTGCGGGGAGGTCCTTTACAGTGATTGATATCATGGATATGACTACCATCATAGCTTCATATCTGACTGTAGGGAGAAATTTTGCAATATATAACCTAGGGAGGACCATCAGGGTAGATGATTGCATGGGGAGGAACTTCTTACTATTCAATCTTCTTGTCATGAGGAGAGATATCATGAAACTCATCAGGAGATATCATCTCATGGTTTATCACTTCTTTATCATGATGTAAGACTTCATGGGTTTTCAAAGGAGGAACTTCAGAGCAACTGAAAAAAATATTGCAGGGAGGACCATCGAAACTACTGCTGCCACATCCATAATTTGGTAATATATTGATAGGATCCATAGCCTTTATTGATAGGTGTTTGATGTCATCAATAGTTCCAACTTCTAGAAGATCAGGATCATGAATATACTCTTCATTTTCTAGTTTCCTTTGGCATGATTTATTTTTGGGTTCTCTCTTGCAGGCGACTGGGGATGCCTATTGTTGGTAACGACCTTCATAATGGGTTCCTATTTTTGTTGTTCCTATGATGATATAGGGATATTACAATGAGAATATTGAGTTTCGGAAGGGATATATGCATACCCTGAAGTGTCCATCATGGTGAACCGGTGTCCCCCAGTTGGAATGGGTATTTATTCCTGATCTGGTTGTCCATTTATCTCGAAATATGGCCAACGACCCTCTTAGACTAGAGTAGGGATGTAGGTCCACTCCATAGATACCATATTATCTTGTGGATGACTCACCCCACTTGGGGAGAGGGTTTTATGGGCCCTAATCCTTTCTATTTTTGTTGAAAAGACCACATATTAACAAGTCTAGATGATATGATTAGTAATTGATGTCTGATCCTCTATCATTTTTAGGATGTGTTTAGATATGTATTTTGATGGACTGAGGATTTATGACCATTATGATGTCAGATAAGGATTTTTTTCTTTCTTTGGTCCTCAATGTTTGGCCAGTGGGTACTAGTTTTTCTCTTGTGTGGGTGTAGAGAAATGAGTCTTACTCGGATTTATGGATGGGACATGCCATATTTTTCTCTGATTTCCATTTATTTGACTGATGTGATTCATATTTTCAAGAATGGGTTTTTATTTTCTCATATTCCTATATATTTTTTGATGATCTTGATATAAATATGCAAGAATTTTACTATACTTGTATTTTATTTCCATTGTATTAGACTGGTGGGCTTCTCATTCCTCAGTAGGGATATGTGTATGACTATATTTTTATCACCTATTTTCATAAAAATCTTGGTTTGAATCATCAAGGATTTACATATGACCATAGTTGGTTGTGACCCTATTTGGATGATGGTCTTTTTCCGAATCGATAAGTATTTTTATATATTAATTTTTTCCCTATTTTTGTAGCAACCGTGTCGATAATAGGTAGGAATTTGTGATTGCTAGTAATTTTTTGCCATATTTTCATTGGGGGCTTTATAAGAAGAAGAATGAATGTATGTATGGATGTAGTTTTCTATGGTATTTTCATGGAATATATCTCCCTTTGGAACCAGGGGAATGACCTATTAATGATTATATGTTTTTCACCATTGGTGGGAAGTAGGGAGATCTGTGTTCCTTGAACTTCAGCAGGATCCCTCGGCCTGAAATCCTCTTCAAAATGAGGATATTGTGCTGCATAGCATTGGTGGAGACATATTCTGACCGGAGACATTGAGATGGAATCCTATGTAGTAGGGTCAAAATCATTAGAGACAACTTCATCCACCTTCATAAGATAAGGTAGGTACTCATTGTCACATTCTAAGGACAAGCTCTTGAAACTATTAGAGATTGATAAACGAGTCACATGGTTCTGGGCTTTCAACTGATACTGAGTGGGCAGATAGCAGGATTTCATTGACTATAGGGCCTGTCTCACTACCTCCAATGTTGGGAGAGTAATGTTTTTATGAAACTATCATATTAGTTCATTTGAGACCCAACATTGGAGAAGCTGGGTTGGTAAAAGAGTCATTTAATACAGGGATGGTCCAGCTGGTATGGTGGTTGACATGCATGTCTATGAGAACTTATGGGATTCCATTATATTTAAGGAAGTTATAAATAATTTTTGCAATATATGTGACAAGTACAAAAAAAATACCCATCAAATTAGCTTCTCATGAACATATCTATAATTGATGATATCACTTGTCCCTCTTCCCTTTTGGATGTGAAAGGGGATTGAGGCGGGGTAACACTGCCACCTTAATTAATTATTTAGGTCTAGTTCTCCATTTTTTCTGACAAAAAAGTTGTTCTAAAAGATCAGTTATATAGATTGAGTATTTTTCAACCATTCACATCAAATTCACCATTTTTTTTGTTTCCGATGACTATGGGTTTCTGTCCAAGTGGATGGATTGCAATGTGTCATCTAGTGTAAAATTACTGAGGTTGAGCATAACATCTATGAATGCTCTCCAATGAGTTTTAATAATAGATCTAGAAACACCCAATGGCTCTAACATCCACAATATAGGGATCTGATTTCAAAAGGAAGGTGTTCATTGGATGATTTGGCCAACGACACTTAAGAACTCACACTGGTCAAGAGGATGGGAACTCAGGACCATATGACCCTTTTGAGAGGAACTATTGACAATTATAAGACTCTCTTATAGATTTAAGCTATATTTATATGTTCATGAATCCTTGGTTCAATACCAATAATGTGTTAATGGTTTAATCCTTTACCAGCGGTTGATCATGATTACACGTGGGTTCAGATTCATCTGTATGTATCTGAGGTTCTCTATTGATGGAAGGATCTGTATGTATCTGAGGTCCTCCATCAATGTTACCCTTTATAGAAAGATCATTAATAATTTAGTCATTCACTAAGAAAACATTGGTTTTAATCCATATGGGATAACACTAAATATTTTACCATCATCCAGGGGGATAAGATATATTTCAACATTGGTATCAAACCCATGAGATGGGCTTCCTACATATCCTCACGAGAAGAATCGGAACCCATGTAGTTTGGTGTCACCTTAATGGACACATCACATTTTAAGGCCATGTGACAAGGACCTAACCATAAAATTTAACACCATACAACAAGAATATATAGGTAAAGGTTTACCTGGAAAAGACGGTTTGGGACTTATGCTGAGGCAGTCTCAGATACATAGAAGAGATATGGTCTCTAAGGAGAATGCGAACCTACTGGGGATGTGGCCTAGAGAACATTAGGGTGATTTGGGTGTTAGTTTTGGACCTCAGGGTGTCTTTATATGTATCCCAGTTAGTTGGGAATCAAATCCCTCATAGTTCAGTTTGAGTTGGGACTTACACTTTAGAGGGTGCCCAGTAAAGTATAATGATTGGGGATTACGCATGGGAGATTCCCATATGAGGTATTTGATCAAGGCTTACACCTTTTAGGAGGACCATTTGAATTTGATGTCATATATTACATATATGGTGAAGGCATGTGATTTGGGGTCATATAGATTTCATGATCGCCGCTTACATCTAAACCGATGTGAGTCTTGCACAGTGTCATAAAAAATAGGAGGCAGTGGATCTGAAGATCACACGTGCCACTTCATCTTCTGATATATGGTACTAGAGCCCAAAGGGAGAAATATAGAGGGTGTTGAATGTGCAAATTTCACCTCTTGTTTTCATATCATGGATAGTCATATCTAGTGATCTATTCGAATACATCCTAGGTGAAGGCAAAGATGAGTGAAGGTGCCACCTCTTGTAAGAATGGCTAGGGGATTACCTCAATGGGAGTTCCCTCCAACTGGTCATGGGGAAAATAAAAAAACATTCAACATTGTCCCTTATAAAATGGAAAGCCTAGAAATTCCCCGAAATCTCTAGAATAAGGAGTTTCACATTAGTATCCCAAAGTCAGAGCCCTCATTACCATTGGAATGTAAACTCAATGTCATTATGGGGATCCACCTCACTACTAGGGTAACCAACATGACTCTTCTTGCCATGGGTAAGTAAACTCAAAAGGGAACATTGGTGTGAACTATAGTTTTATGAAATACATCTATTGGATTTGGAAGAGGCCTTGCCTTGATTCCATTATATTAGTTCGCGAAGGGGGAAATATGGGGGATGATGATGCGAAAAAATGGAATGATTGGATCTGGAAAGTGGAATGCCTTGGGGTATCCCGTTCGGTGTAGAATATTCTTATGAGGGATAAGGATTATTACACATAGTGGGTGGATACGTGGGTGAGGGGGAAGTTCATGTATCGTGGTGGTATGTGGACCTAGATTCGTTCTGCATAGCGTTTTGCTATGTGGGACCGGGTTCCATCCGCCAAGAGTGGTGCTCTGTGGACTCGAGTTCCACCCGCACAATGGTTTTCTACACGATGCAGGGTTCTACCCACATAGAGATTTTCTACATAGGAAAATTGGTTTCTAAGAGGACATTGGTTAGACAACTCACAGGTAATATGTCTATGAATTTTTGTTATTTCATGGACTTCCAATTGGTTTTAGTTTTTTTCCCTCCTTAATTTTATGCAGCAGGGCTTTACCTATAATTAACCGTCGAAGGAGTATGTCTCTTGCGTACATATAAATATCTTGTTATATCCTTACATTGAAGCTCCTATTGTTATTTTTTACTTCCAATCCCCTCAACCTCTATTTATAGAGATGATAGGAACTAGACACCAGTGTATCCAGTCATCTATAATGAGGCTGGATCTCTCTTTTGAGGAAGACCATGGAAGAAAACAGGACTGCAAAAGACTTGGTCAGTGAGGGAATGAGGTTATTGTCTACGGCGATGTGGATCACTTCCCCAGTCATGATAAAGACTTCATTTCACTTGTCAGTATTTGACCACTTTACCTTTCCTGTGAGCCATTTTACTTCGCGAGGAATGTCTTGTGTGGGGTGGATATTTCTTCCACCTTACGGAAGGGGATTTAATTTGTGGGGAACATTCACCAGCACCTTTTCCCATGAACTACCGAGTTCACATGAATCTTTCAATGTAGATAATTGTGTGGAGTGGTGGTCCATAAAGTATTTTGATTATGTGATGCCTTTCCTTCCTTTTCCCTTTTTCATTTCTTCAAACATCTTTCCATAAAATCTTTCTTCAAAATGTTTCCCACCTTTTCCAAATCCATGGGAGTACCATGTTTTCCTTCAAAACGTTTTCAGGACCCTACATTAACCAAGGAGTTAAATCACAAAATTATTTTTACTGAAAAAAAAGGAATTTTAGGATTTAAATCATTTGAGGCCCATTTTATTTTTTTAAAACCTATACCCATTTCTGTAATTTTTTTGAAATAACACAATAAAATAACTCTATAGAATCCTTTGTGACATGAAATAACAATATTTAAATTTTAAAATAATTTTTTAATTAAATTTAATTCCAATTTACTCAAAAATCCTAATTTTATATTATCTTCTTATTTTCAGTGATATAATTATGGCTACCCCAAAACATTATTTCATATAACTCTCTATCTTGAAGCCGTTTGAATTTTTTTATTTAATAGATAATTTTATTTTTAATTGGGTTGAGAGGGAACCTTTATATGTTCTGGAGCCCTTTAATACATTACCTGAAGGACCAGATTCAAAATACATGGACCAAAGTACCAACAAAGGTACAACCCCCACTCTTCTAGACAAATGTTCATTCTAGATCATCACCCTTAAGATTGATTTTTTGACCCAAAATCTCCTCCCCATAGGGAGATGCATGGGGTGTTCCATCCTAGAGTGATCTCTATGAGTGGATCTCTCATTTCCTAGGTGTCTTCCAAAAATCTTGTCTCATTCTCTCTTGGGATGAAGCATTCTCCCACATTGATAGCCTGGAGGCTCATTGGCCTAAAGGCACAGTATATTGTTTAAAAGACCATATGTGAAAAATATTGCTACAATACCCGTTGTTGCTATCCTGCATGCTATAGTACTCCCCAATACATTTTAGTTACAGTCCAACCATAAATCCCCCCAAAATGGGGGCCATGAGGAGTTAAACCCACGACCTCATTCAGTCTGATGAGGGTGCCTTACCACTAGGACATGACCCTATCTGCACTAATTCAAATAATGAATATCCTCAAGAGTCATATTTTATATTATAAACAACCACATATCATATTCATTCATTTCATCCAATAAATTTCTTCTATATTTATGTGTGTTTTCCATATTTCTATAATTATCTTTGGTGGGGTCATCTTCATGGGCGATCATGATGATGAATATTTCAACCTTATATTTATTTTGGATGTTTTTTATTATTTTCCCATTATACATGTACTCATTGTATTTAATGTTATTTTTTATTAATAAAATTAATTTCATATGTGTTATATAAAAACTATTATTCCATTCCATATGGTTTATGAGAAGTTAATGCATGATGAAACTTGGGTTGCTATAACCTGATTACCTAGCTTTTATTTTATAATAACAAATTCATCAATATGATTTCACTATAAAAACAATGAGCGATGGTTTAAAATACCACCCAATGATTAAAATATATTTCTAAAAACTGTCATAGATACACATGTCAATAATAGTTTTTTTGTGGTTTTTTTGGAAATCATTGAAAGATAAATTTCATGGTGATTTAAACCATCAATAATTTAGTAATAATGAATTTTAATTTATTAATTATTATTTTTATTATTTTTATTTTTCATTTTTTTTCCGTAATAAGACCACCTTGAACCCATAAAAACCTTTCCAACCTTGTCTACCCTCTAACTTGAACTGATATTGCCTATAAAATATTAAAAAACAATCTACTACCACTATGTTTTAAACTAAAGACCTCCATGTTCCAACAATAATGACTAAACATCTAACCTTCAAGTGACATGTGAATTCTATAACACATTAACACACACATTCAGACATAAATATAAATATAGCTATATAAATTAATTATTAATATATGTATAAACATGTGTATAAACATAAATAAATACTTACATGTGTGTATTTATATATTTATATGCAAAAATTTTAATGTGTGCATGTGTGTATTTATATATATTCATACATACATGGATGTATGTATGTATGTATATTTACCCGTTTAATTTTATTTTGATTTTTTTTCATTAACTCACTTATAAATTTATGTCAAAACATAAAAGTAATTTTTGGGTTCAGTGGGAAACCATACAAAAAAGGCACAATGAAAAACATAAGAGGGAAAATATTCCTTCATAATAACATTTTGTGTTCCCTTTTCCTAATTTTTTTAAAATCATTCCATAATTTGTGATTAATTGACTAAGTATAAATGCTTGAAATGTGGCTCCAAGTTCATCATTCGCTAACAATTTATTTTCATTGAGATCATCTTCTCCCATTATAGGGACTTCCACATATGTTTCCCCCCCCCCCCATCATACAAATTACCAATATTTTGAAATCCATTTTCTAAATAATTATAATTAAAATGAGGTGGAGGTACTAGATTGGACTCCATGAAGATATTCGTTCATATTAAAATTATATGTCACTCTAAGTATAAAACCATATTGAGTCATAATAGACTTCTAATTTATAGAGTTCCAATCACTTTAAGACCCAAATTTAAAAATAGTAGCATATATTGAAATTTTTTCTTTCCTATTTGGATTCCAAGTCATAATTGACATGGTTAGTTTTGATGCATTTATATTAAGTAGAGAGTATAACTCTAAATATCAAGTCCCCTGTTATTGTTTCAGATTCCTCTTCCTTTATGGACCCTTGGGATTTTTCCTTAGGTTTATGTGTTTGAAAATCAAGTGGATAAGAGTTTAACTCATCCCACATGGGAGATTATTATCTATTCCGAAACACTTTTATTGATTTAAGATTATTCATTAAATCCTTCCTATTATAATACACCTTTTTTTATTAAAGTGATTAATTGAAGACATAAATATAGAGGAATGTTATAATAGGGAATATATAGTCTCTTAATTTATTTAAACATTATAATTACATTATAGTTTAAATTAATATTTGAAGAACATCTAAAATTATTTTCCAGGGTAAAAAGTGTAGTGATGGGATGATTAAGACCATAGAAATGTTTTCTTATTGATCCCTATAAAGAAAATAAAAATCCATATAGTTTGTGATAGATGTATACTAAAATATGCATTTGAATTAATTAAATTTTGGTGCAGGTATCTACCTATGTTGTTTAATCAGTCATAATCCATTATGAATGAATTAAATAGTTTCCATTATGAAAGTATTAAATCAAATTCTTTAATTGAATAAATTCATGGAAAATATGGGAATAAACGTATTCAAATATGTTGTATATGGACAATTCATTTTATTAAATGAAACATGTGAAGGATGGATATATAAAGGGATTAAATTTCTCTAGTTAGAGTCGAATGATTGTATGAAATAATATAGGGAATCTCTTTCTATAGAAATAAAATTTATCACTAGGTGAAGTTTAAAAAAACCATTATACATTTACAGATCATTAAGAAAAATAATGGGATCCTTAGGTTAGTGTAATTTCTTGAACGAAGGAGGCTTTCGTCTGCTGCTCTGGTGATGGACATCAAGTGTACTCCATTAATGATTGATGATAAATATTTTTGTTATCTATGTATGAACATATATTTTATTTATTTATATTATATTTTTATTTTAAATAGGACAGATAAAAAAATTATTAATTCCTCTTTCAAGATCATTTGATAATCACCTAAAACCCATCAGTTTTATCAAAGTGGTAACTTTCCCATAAAATCAATATATTCTTACACTATTAAATGAATAATTCTTTTTAAGAAATCATAAAATGTTTCCATCATATTGAAGTTAAATTATAAGTAAACATATAGTTGGGAAGCTCCTAAAGTAATGTTAAATTGTTAACAAAATATGGTGTGGAAGGCATGCCTTACATTAAGCTGTTATGGTAATTTCCATCGCTACTTTGGGAAAAGAGAGCATCAGATTACTTAATGATATATATAGTGTCAAAATATTATGGAGTGGGTGCCTAATATTATTTTTAGTGTAAACATAATATGAATTTCGATAATTCATCATGACACTACATTATAATACAACACACTGTCAATTGGACATAAGAAATTAAAATTAATTAAACTTAGTATTTGGTTAATTTATCTTATAATTTATAAATATTTTATAAATGATAAGTGTTAGACTTTGCAAAGTTGTGTTTATATGTCTAAATTAAATATAAAAAGTTTATATTTATTTCTCATTTTTTTGATAAATAAAGGAACTCTTTATTTATTAAGAAACTTTAATTATTAATTGAATTAGATTATTTTTATTTTTTTTATAAATTATGGAATTTTTTTGAAATATTAAAAAAATGTATAAATATATTTTATAAATTATCTATTAAATGTTTATGGTTATTTAATTAAATGTTTTTAAAAATTAATTATAAATATTCTACTGTTATTAATTTATTAATATTAAGAATATCTTTTTAAAATTCATAGAGTATATAATTTTTTTTAAAAAATCATAGTAAAAGGTATTTTGTGAAGTTATTAATTTATAAAGAGTTTATAAATTAATTAATTATAAATAGTTTATCATTAATTATATATATATATATATATATTTAAAAATAGTAACAAAATATTCTAAAATTTTAATGTTATTATGTAGAATACCTTGCACCAAATTATTTGGCAAGCCTTATGATCCTGAAATAAAATGATTATTTAGATATCATAAGATAAATTTATAAAGATATTATAAATTATATAAATAATTATAAAATATAAAGGGATTTATATTTATAATTATGAATTATTCATACTTAATTAATTTGAATTATTATAATTAAAAGGGACTTTATTTAAGATATTATTTTGGCCACATCAAAAGTGTTTTGATGAAGAATTTGTTTAGTGTCTAAATAATGTATAAATATGTGATATTTTGATTATGTAAATAGTTTATATAGTAGAAATTTGATTCTAAAATTTTTATAATTCATAATTATAAAATATATTTAAATTGAAATGTCATATACTTAATAATATAAAAAATTTCATATTAAAAGTGGATATAAAGTGTTTATATCCAAGATAATCCAAATTGTATAAATTGCAATGGGTTTAATGTTCATACAATTCATATTATACTGGTAAGTCTTTTAAATCTAAAAAATTTATAGTTTATAAATATTAAATGACTTGTTTTTGGATTTAATTAAAATATGTTTTATAGCGCAATGTTAAATTTAATTTTTTATATATTTTTCTTATAGTTTATAATTTAATTATAAATTTTAAGTGTGTGATAATTTGAATTTTTTTAACAAACCTAAAATTAAATATAGAAATTGATATTTATAAAAAATGACTAAATAAAATATTTCCTTAATTATATATTCTTTGTTTAATCATTATTATAAAATTTTTATTGAATTAGAATAACATAAATGATGTTAAGTATCAATCTTCATAAAATTATCTTTATAATCTTGAGTTAAATATGATAATTCATATTTTTTTCTCATGTTAAATAAAGTATTTATTTCGTAATCATGAGTGTAATTTTAAAAAAATTATAAATTACTTTGATAAGGCTAATATATAAGGTAATTTATACTTAGATTTATGAATTATTCATAATCAGTTGAATTTGATCTGATCAAATTAAAAGAGGACTTATTAAAGATATTATCTAGATCACATAAAATGTGTTTCGATGATATATTTAAATATTGTTCAAATAATGTTTAATTTAATGATATTTTGATTAGTTAAATAGTTTATATAATAGAAATTAGGTTATAAAATGTCTATAATTAATAATAATATCATATAATATGAAAGATCTCGCATTTTAAATGTGATCTAATGGGTTTACACCAAATTATATCAAATATCCATAATATTTATCTTATTTATAAACAATTTATAATTATATTTTATTTATGAATTGTTCATGAGTGGTTATATAATTTTTTTTGTAAAAGAAAGAAAATATTTATTTATTATTTAATTACCTTATATTTTTATTTTGAAACTTGTTTATGAAATACTAATCATGTGTATGAAATATTTATGTGATAAATTACTTTCAGGATATTGACCCCTTTATTAAATTCTAGTTAACACTCCATAAAATTTAATTTATATCTATATTTAACTTGGTTTGTAATTCATTAATTAGATTGAATTTAGTTGTTTGGAATAGTTTGTGCATATTAGGTATTAGAGTTATCATGAATTGGATTCTATTTTGAGTAAAGCATCCATGGAGAGGGGGACTTCGAGTTAGAATATGTACCCACCTGAAGGCTTACGCCTTGTTCTGGAAATGTTAGGGGTTTGTTATATGTCATTCTAGGATTACTCATGTGGATTTTATCAATATTATATAACAATATTGCTTTACATGAAGATTTCATGTACCATATTCATATGATTCTTCCAGATATGTATGAATATGTTTGGACTTTATATTTGTATGAGTAAAACTATCTATTGGTTGGGTAAATAGTTACACATTAATGTGGTATAATCAAATTATTTTGTTGGATTGAATATAAATTTAAAATCTAAATCATTAGAAGAATGTTTAAATAAAATTAATAAAACATGAGATGATAAAGATTGCCTAAGATGAAATAACTAGGAATTTAATGTGCATATGATGTATGGCCAGACTAAGAAAACCCCTTAAATATTAAGTGTGAGATTCCTTCAGAAGAACCTTTTATGACCTCAATCATCTAACTGTGTAGTTTCATGCTAAAGCTAGGTACCCCTATATTATATGTGTAAGGTATTAAAGAAATGGTTAACTTTGGATCATTAAACAAGTATTTTCGGGATAAAGTTGAGTTCTCATAGATTCTCTTTTATTAACATTTTCTTGAAATTTTCTCAAGGATGAACTTTCTAGTAAAAAATATTGGTTAGGATACCTAATTAATAGAGTTTCTTTATCCATATGATGGATCTATGTAAAGATTTTTCCAATCAAATATCTAATAACCATAACTATTATGATTGGGATGATTTTCTTACTAAATAAATCAGTGGTGAGATAAATGATAAAGTATACTAATTTCTTATTGATACATGGATATTGGATAACAAAAAGGGTATGATTTATGAGGTCACCAATTTTAGTTGTAACACTTTCATTAAAAGTACTTGACGAAAAAAGATGTAAAAGATGATACTCATTTGATAACAGCTTATGTTATAGATAAAGAGAATAATAATCAAACATAACTTTAAATAAAGAAATGCTAAGATTAATGCAAGGAACTCCTAATATAGGTAGCTTAAGAAGATCCATTAAGTAAATAATACTATATGTTTTAAAGAAATATCTTCTTGAGTAACTAAACTATTGAATATGTTCAATATGTGAATCAAATATGATTATGTGTCGTATAAAATGACTCTATTAAGGTTTATTTAATACATTTTTCTATTAAATAATTATTTATATTATCTTTAATGATGTGGATGAATTCAAGAAAATTTTATCCCATTATTCTAAAGTGTTGAGAAAAAATATCTTGGATATTTTTATGTCTAGGTTCTAGTGCGGTATAGAGAGTACAAGTGGGTGATTTTTTAAACCAGAACAAAAAAAGGTTAAGTTGGAGAGTCCAAAAATGTTTCTTCAAGAATGAAATTGATTTCATTTAAATCCTATGGTTATTATCATTAATTAGTCATGATTATATGAGAATGGATTTTTCAGATATCTGAAGATGTTTTAGGAAACTCAATGGAATGTCTATGTAAGGTATCAATGTTAAAAAAATTTCTTCTTTGATTTTGAAGGGTATGTGATACTGAATGTATATTTGACAAGTGTTTTAGATATACATGAGTTCAAAATAATGTGAATAGATCATAGATTTTGTGGTTTTCATTCAATTATTGAATAAAATAGTTTATATATTATATATTTTAGTGTAAAGACATATGTAAAGCTTATATAAATCAAAAATAAAGCATTGGTATCTTCATATTATTTATATTGTCTTATAAGGGATATTTTTTTGTTAAAAAATAGTTTTTATAAAAAACATGAGATGAATAATTGAGTATAAATGTTTTAAAACTAATTATATACTATAAATTGTTTGAAAATAGTACAAGGATAAAAATGTTTATCCTATTATTTTTAAGATTTTAAGGAAGTTGTTCCCATCACTCATTACTGACATATTTTGAGGAATAATATCCCTTTCAAGAAAATTCTCTAAACACATAAAATACCATATGTGATATAGAAAAAATGGTTTAATTGTTAAATACTTCTACTAAAAGTTAATAAGTGTTATTTCCTAATACAATGAAGTTTTTTGGAGCTTGGAAAAATATTTTTAAAAGGAATTTAATGAATAAGAGGCTAGTGATTGTATGTTTCAACGTAAAGAAGTTCAAAATTAACATATAAAATATTACACCAATATAAATTTAATGTTATTTCACTGAATATCCTAAATAATTTTGTTATATTGATGGTAAAATAAAAACTATAAAAGGTTACATTTAGATACCATGAGAAATTGGGTTTCACTATTTCTAAAAGAATATGCTTATTAAAGTGAATATCACATTATCATAATGAATTTTAGGATATGTTGGTCATTAATAATTTAAATATTTATATTTATTTTAAGACTTTATTTTATGTACTGGGTTCTAAAGATGAACATTTTAAGATTAAAAAGATTTCTAAGTAGAGAACGTGTAACACCTAGAGATTTTGTGAATTTTTTTTTTCAAATGTATTTAATTTTTTTTTGATATTTTTCATTACACAAAAAATTTAGTTTAGATTGTGTTAAATGAAACATTGAGCATATATATAATTACATGAAAAAAAATGTTTTACTTATATTACACAGAACACCAAGTTTAGGTTGTGTTACACACAACATAGAGTTAAAAAAGTAACATACTATCAAAATATTATTATTTAATATGATAGTTATCACCTACCTGTTGGAATGAAGGGTATGAATAAGATTAAATAAATTATGAAAATATTTGGTTTAATATTTTATATATAATGAATTATTTAGTGGCTAATTAATTATAAACGAAAATAAAAACCTTTTGAAAATAAAGGAAATCATATTCCGAAAAAATATTTTTATGCACAAAAACTTGTTTTAACCCAATAAATTAAATGAATCAATTTTAGTGAATTGTTTTAATGATTATTTATATATTAAATATTAAATAATATGTTTATTATTAATATTATGTGTGTTCTCAGTAAGAGAAAAGAATAAATCCAATTTTATGCTTAAAATGTTATTTCCTAAAAAGTAGTTTTGTTACCTTAGATGAACTTATTTAAAAATTTATTTTTACCAATTTTAGAAAATTTAATTGAGAAAATAAAATTAATTTTGAAATCAAAATGTTAAAATTATATAAGGGTGATTTTTTTTGTTTTTTTTAATTCATTTTTTGAAAAATAGTGAAAAATACTAAATTTTAATTTGAAATTTCATTATCGATTAATTTTTGAATAAATTTATATTATGTTTTAAGTTTGTTTTAAAGAAAATATAGTTCAATTATACAAAAATTAGTCAAATTTAATTCATTTGAATCCATTTATCATTGATTTTTTATATAAAATTGTTAGGTCTAAAAGCGGCCAAGATACCTTGAGAGGGGGGGGGGGGGTGAATTAGGGTATAAATATTCTTTTCTAAATTCTTTCTTTCAAAAATGATATTGACCTTTTTATTATAAGGGAAACTTTTTTCACGTAAATATTAATATTGGTCTTATTATTTCTTAGTTTATCTGATGATAATACATTGAATGTAATGTAGGAAGGAAAGCATAAGGTTGCATCGATTTTTACATGGTCCACCCTCACTGGGATAAATCCATGGAGAATACAAAGACGATGTACCGATTGTTCCAAATTCACTAAGTACCACTTATAATAAGGTTGTTTTTGGCTAGATCACTTCTAGGACTAGGCACACTGCCTTTACAAGGATTCTAGTCTACTCACTACATTCTCAAGGGTCACTCCCTATGTATTTTCCTCTAACTCACTACTGGTGGGAAGGATCATTGTCTTCATATTCCTTCACTCACTTCTCTTGGAAGGGATCCACATACAATTTATGGACTTTTAGGTTAATTAATTTGTATTAATATCGCATCCGCAACTGTATATAGATGCTATGTTGGTGTTTCACATTCATCCATTAATGAATACCCCTTTACCACAGATACACTCGAAAAATCTAATCTATCGGGAAACTATTTTGGGTGCCTTGTGAACAAATTTAATAGATTACATGCAACATTAAACTTTTATCACGAAACACATATTACATGAAACTTAAATATTACACACAACTCTAATCTTACATAAAACTTCCTTAGCTTGTGTGCAACTCCATTTATTTCACACAAATCCCTTTTCCAAAAATTTTTAAGTGCTTCAGAACTTGGATTCTCTCTAACTATTGATATACATCAAATTAGAAGGGTCACCAGTTAATTTTTTGCACTGTAAACCCATCAGTAGAATATTCGACATGTCATGAAAGATCCTCTTCGATCACACAAAACCCCACTTGACGTTGCGTTGGGCGCGTAATCCTCTTTCGCACAAACTCGTATTTAATGAACATTTCTAAATCTTTCATGCACTTTATGCATTTTCCATATTTTGATGTTCTTATGCTGAAACATTCTTTGGGAACAAGTTTCCAAAACTTCTTCAATCTTGCATGCAACTTCCTTTTCAAAAAACATATACCTCCATTTTCTGGATTTTAAGGTCCAAAAATTTGGAAAACACTAGAAAATAGTTACATCTTGTATCTATTATTTTTGTACCACCTCCAGATCCTTCATTACTTTTTCATTGTTCTTTGTCAACATATATTGTCAAAAATATCTTTGGAACACCACAACAGACCAAGGAAACCCTATTTTTCAAAAAAAAAACACAATCAATCCAAAAATGCTTCATTGTTACCTTGATGGATTTTCCCAACAAAAATCTTTGTAAATTATTGATCATTTTCTATTTAAAAACCTTCTTTCTCATCATGTCTATATGATTAATTTTAAATTAAAATTTTCCACTTATATGAATGGAACAAGGAAAAATATATTAAATAACTTTATTTAGAATAATTTATACAATATAATAATGTAATTTTTTTAACATAATGATTACTGAAAAAGTTGAGAATCAATTACCACAATTATGGTTAAAATTAGGTATTGTGCATTACATGCACTTATGTTAAAATTATCTTTACACACACTTAGGATTTTTATTTAATAAATTAAATTTATTATTTATAATTTTTAGGTCTAATTTATATGATAATTCAATATTAATTTTTGTCTTAAATGATAAATTACATAGGTTAACAAAACTAGTTACCATGGTAAAAGTGAAAATGGTAAAAGCGATTAAACCCTAAAGATATGGAATGAGATGTTTAAATTATGTGTTTTTTTGTGGTGTATGTGTGGATAAACCATATAATCTGCACCCTATATTATTTATCAATCATTGATATACATGTGGTGAGACTGACCACCCATTATTGAATTCTTTTGGATATTTACAAAAATGTTTCTCCTTAATGCCATATCCTTTTATCTATTCTTAACACATTCAAACCCTTTTGAATCATCCTAGACCTACAAAAAAACTTTCCAACTTCCATCATGTCATACTAAAATCCTTATTTATGGAAAAAATATAGCCTTAGAATGATTTTGGCTCAAACCAAAGGAGGATACCCAAAGAAGTGGTAACGTTTATCAATAATCATTTTTTATTTATTCCTCCACCTAATTCAATTATTATTATACCATGACAATATAATAAACGAAATATATTCCATATAACGATATTTTTTAATGTAAATGGCATGATTTAAAACAATTTATAATTACATCAAATGGGTTACAAAATCATCTTTTGTGTGTATGACATACTAATGCCTGACAAACCGATGTCATTCGTTTTTCCAATACCATATCTCATGGTTGGGTATGATTATGGATATAAAGTGTATATATAATATTTGTAACATAATTTCACCTATAGATTCATTTTATTGTATATATATATTTTTGACTTTCTGTTATGTAGTAAATTTGATAACATCGCACGTATGTACAATGGACTACCACCTTGCAAAGCAATGTGATTAATTTTCACTAATGATTTTTATAGAATATTATAAGGATAAATTTTATAAATATATATGATATAAATTAAATAATTATAACCTACCATCTATATGATCACAAGGTACTTCATTTATAGAAATCATATTTCATGATTGATCTTAAAATTATAAATTATTTACAAATATCATAATTGTGTCATTATTATAATTCTAGAGATGATGGAAGCATGATCACAGAAAGAGGACTGAAAATAAAAAATAAAAACATATATGGAAAACAAAGTTGTTATTATTGGAAACATGACTTAAACATGGAATTGTTAACAAATGAGTAATAAAAATGCATAATTAAATCATATACGGTATGATATATGTAAGTAAGGTTCTTTAATATATGTATAATAAAATTATATTTATTATATAGAAGGTTTAAAAATGTATGATGGAAGTCAAGACTTAAGGTAAGAGATTTTGTCTCAATTTTCATTCTTTGAGATATATGTTATATTATGTACCTATATTCACTTTTGAGGTGTATATGAAACCCCTTTTACATGTAATATCATGAATATATTTATACTAATGTTATTTTAGGTTAAATTTTATTTTATTCCTTTATGGGGCTTATGATTCAAAGTTACTAAAGTGGAAAAGTTTTTATATTGCAATTTCATCATTTATTAAGATTTTTTATGATTATGTTTCTGATGATAAAGTATTATTATCCATCTCTCATTAAACTCATGATTTTCCTTCTCCTATATTTATTCATGATATTTTCATGTAATGGTACCATTTTACCACACTTTGGGACTTAAAATAATTGCAATTTGTTTATAGAAAATATTACTTTCTCTATTTGGTTGAGAATCTGTTTTCTTCAAAATACAAGTTCTATAAAAATGATTTCAATTTTTATTAAAAATTTTAAAATATTTAATTAAATAAATATTTACCCATGTTTTATTTTTTGCAATTTTTTTGGAAGGAAATCAAAATTTCATTTTCCAAGCAATGTTTGTTTGTCTTTTATTGAAAATTTGAAAAGAATATTTGTTTTCTACATGAATGGAATGATATGTATTTCTCACTATCATGGATGATAAAATATTTCAAGATTCACTTACAAGATTTCGTAGTTATTTTCATTTTTTTATTTAATATTCAGTAAATTTGTAGATTTAAAATAAATGGTTTCAATGTAAAAAGTGATTATAAAAATGTTTTAAAAAGGGGTTTTCAAAGTAGAAAGGTTATTTTCCTCAATATATGTTTCGAATTATTTTTAAATAATCCTTTATAATTTTTAATATTTATTTTAAAAAAAAATTATTTTCAAAATGTTTTCTGATTTTTTAAAAAGAGATCCTCAAAGAAATTTTATCTTCCACCAGAAATGTTCCAAGTGATTTATATTTCAAAATAATTTTCCATTTAAGATAACATACTTTTATGTAACATATTATTTTCCTGTGATATAATCTAAGGATACCATTCATATGATTTCCTTGAATGGTATATTATATGAAAATTGTTTTGAAACCTGTTTCCCTTCCATGAGTTATACCATGATAAGATTTTTTTGAAACCCGATTATTTTCATGGGTTTGGATATGATGAAATGTGGAAATGATTTTTAATCTTATCACTTTTAGAAATGTTATAATAAGATGAAATATTTATGAAACCCATTTTATTTAATGTGTTATGATATAGTGAATGTTTTATGGTTTTTTAGCACACAAATGTATGATTTTCATTATGTGATGGTGGTTATGTTATAACCAAGGAATGATTATGTTATGACCAAGGATTGTGGTTATGTTATAAAAAAAGTTGGGTTGTACCTATATCTCCCTAAAATTATTTGGGTAAAAATTTATATATCATGAGATAGAAAATATTGGTATGAGGAGTGAATCTAATTTAGTAAGGTACTTTTTCTGCTATGATGCTCTTGGGAGTGAACCATGACTACTAATATGTTTTGGAGAATGAACCCATTCCACTATAAGGAAAAGGATGCCACAAGGTATGGTGGTGTTTCCCACCCAAGAGGTTTATCTAACCATGGAGTTCCCTAATAAGTATCATAAATGAGCCTTGACTATTATTGAAATGATTTTCAATGCTTATATGTATGCCAAAATTCTATGTCTTCTTCCGATGTTATGCTCTCATGAATCATGTTCTTTGACTTCATTATGACTAACATATTATGATGTTTCAATATTTAGGTAACGACTCAAGATTTGGATCTTTGATATATAGTTTATGATTTTCATATGTAATTCGCATGTTCTCATACCATTATTCTCATGTTATGGTTATGTATTTACCTTTTTAACCCATACTAAGAATCTATGATCACCCTTATGATTACTTTCCCAAGGTTATAAAGAAAACTGTTATAATAGTTATGTATATGAAGAGTTATAAATTAAAATATATTCATGTGAAAGATTGAAGATCATTCACAAGATTAGAATATTGTGTTCCAAGTGTCCATATGCACTAAAATAATATAGTCCACAGGCAATTGTTTGTGTAATATAATGAATATTAATTTAGAAATATGTAATATCCATGTTTGAGAATCCTAGGTTGATATAATTGGTATCAAAGGGAGGATTAGGTATCATCTGTAAAATAGTATGAGAAAAACTTAGTGATATACCCAAGTACATGTATGAGGATATGTTTAAAGATGAGTAAGAGTATAGAATGTTTTCCTACAATTTTGGTAAAAGATAGAGAAATTGGTTTCCAAGAAATAACATCTCTTTCTAGAAAGTACAAGTGGATGTGGCTCTGGAATATAGGTACATAGGGTTAGTAACTCCAAAAAGGGTTTGTTGAGCTAGACTCGATCATCACCTAGTGCATGAAAATGGGCCTTTCTATACACCTAGTTTGATATTCCCTATGGATACACTTTGGAAATTAAAAAAATCATTATAAAGCATCATTAAGGATTTAAATAGAAAATTACTATGATGAGCTAGGATAAACCTATGGTTTTATAGATTAAAAATAATGTTTCTTGATTAATACATATTATCAATGATTTTCTTCATGATTATGATTTTTTATACTACGATAAGAGTTTCTCACACTAAACATTATTGTTTTAGACAATGGAGATAACGAAATAAAATTGGGTTACCATTAAATGTGGTAGAAACTTTTTAGATGATTAGAAAAATGGGTTGATGACTGGATAAAAGGATATTGTGATTATTCCTAATAAATTATTATAGAATATGAATAAATATGTTCACCTTAACCGACTCTCGAACTCACTAAAGAAGAGAAGGATAATGCTCTCTTAGAGTTCAGGTAGTAGATACCGTATTGGAAATAAAATTCAGTTTCCTATATTTCAAGAATGTAATAAGAAGCACTCAATGTTTCCCCTCACTCTCCAGGTCTTTTCCCTCTCCTTGTGCTAGGGTTTCCCAGTGCTGCTACATCCCCATATCATCTCCCACTTGTGGTGAGAGGTTATTTCTCCAGCATGCTTATACTTCTCATATTCTTGACCCCTTATCTTCCTTATAGATCTCACCAGCCTCTAAACTTTGATCGTATTTCTATAACCATCCTGAATAAACCCCATCATGGTCTAACTTGATGTAACTTCTATAGCTTGGGATTCTTTTAGTGGTTGAATCCATAGATCTTCTTCCTCTCACATTCCAGTTTCTCTTTTTTGGGTTCCTTTTTATTGTCTATCAAGTCTCCCGGCATCGGTCCTGCTCATAAGTTCTACTCCTCTACCTTTATTACCTTACCCACCGTGTAAAATCCCATTTTATTACAAGAAACATTGTGTTTTAGGGTAGTTCGGGATGGTGGTGGTGGCATGGATGAAGGCGTTTTCATCTAGGTATTCTCTATTTTCCCCTTTTTCCCTTCATTACTTTTTGTTTCCCTTTCATGCTATTAATTTTTTCTTAGTGGTTATTTTTGGTTTTATGTTTTTTTATCTTTTCATGATTTTGGGTTTCTAGTTTTGTGGAATTCATTATATAATGGGGTTTTTCAATAGTTGGACGGTGTTTGCAGTGTCTTATCAGTGAATAGGTTTAGTGTCTCCTCTGTGACAATGACTATGAAAATGTTTTAGTTTGTTTATGGATTAGTTCATGGTGGCTGATTTATTTTCGATCTATTGTGGTTATCATTCTTTAGGACATTGTTTGTGAACAATGTTGGCTTCAAATTCTTAAGGTTTTTGATAATCATTTGTTCCTTCTGACTTTATTGGTTTGAGTTTATGGTTGGTGTATAAATAGGATGACATTATCTCAGATCAAGACCCAGTGATTTATAACTCATGTTAATACATTTTCATGTTTTATGATTGAATTTTCCACCATGTTCTGTTTTGGAATTTTTAAATATATGGATATCTGTGAGGTTAATAATAATCCTAAATATGGATTTTGAAAATACAGAAAAAATAGATTTGGAGGTGGGAATAATCACTCAAGTGAATGTATAAAAGGAACTACAAGAGGTTTTATGTGTCGAGAAGAAGGGCATATATTAAGAAATTTTTTAGGGAAAATGAAAAGTTAGGTAAAATAAAATGTTGGGAATATTTTTATCCCTGTGATATTAAAAATGGATTAATGTTTCAAATGTTTGAAGTAAGAGAATTATGAAAATAAATGTCTTAAAGGTAAATATCACGATGAGAATCAGCAGGGCTTCATGAGTAATGGTTATATTTTTAATGATGAAGAGAATGCAAAAGAAATATTTAAGGAAATATTTGTTAAGGAAAATGATGACGAATCCTAGTTGATGGTTTGAGAAGGTAGTGAGATGATTAAATTATTTATGTATTAGATTTAAATGGTTATGTTATATGAATAATGAAATATATAAATATTTTTTAGTATTAGTTTTTCATTAAGTATTTTAAAAAATATGCTAAATGGAACTGATGGACTAGAAAAGCAATTAAAAGGAAAGGTGATGTTTTGAATAAGTGAAGATAACCCTTAATATGATCGATAGGTTGAGAAAATGGTATTTATTTAGGGTAAATGGATTATTGATATATATAAATAAAATTGGACAGTATTTCTAACCTCAAAAATGATAATGGATTTTTTAAAAAAGTGGTTTGTGTTATGATTGATGGATTTTACAACATTTTTATATTTAAGTAATATATACAATAATATATTTTTATTTAAGTAATTTGAATATATGTAAGTTTTTAATATGTTTTTTTCCAAATTTTTGTTATTAAAATGTTTAAATATATTACAAGATAATGGTATTCACATGTTTGATATGTGAAAATCAAGAGATAGTTTATAATTTACGGTGGATTAAAGTTAAGTTGATTTTGAGAAATTTAGTAACTTTATTTATAAATTTTAAATTTTTTATGTGTTATTTTTTTAACCATTTATGGAATGGTTTATGTTTAACTTCAAAATAGGTTTTAGAGATTAACTTATTAATTCACCACATTGAGATTTATCAACACTGGATAAAAATTTCTAACCTTTTTTTAACTAGATATAGAATGAATGACTTATCATTCTATTATGGATCATATTTAGCTATTCAAACATAAAAAATCATCTCTTAGAGTGAGGGATGAAGTGGAAATTGATCAAGAAACTACCAAAGGATGAATTTTTTTCTATTAAATAAGAAGATATAGTAAGTGAATTTTCATATTTTTTCCATATATATGGAAAATAAATTCCTCAAAATTAGGAAAATGATCTAGAAATAATAAGTTATTCGGTTACCATCATTCTTGATTATATGAAAGAAATTATCTATTCCTCTTTGTTTTATGATTTTTTAGTCATTAAATTTATCTAAACCATGTCTTTTCTCACTCTTTATCAATTTTTTGGTGTTATTTTTCTACTCTATCCAGTTTTCACTCCCCACCTATGTTATTCTATTTAGAAACCTAATATATGTTATTTTGTATGACATTCGTAGTTATATTTCACTTTTTCAAGCGGATTATTTATTATCCCTTTTTACAATGTGGGTTTCTATGAAGGAATATTTATATATTAAACCATCGATTAACAATATGAATTTCAATTGAAATTTTTTTTTAAGGGTGGTAGAATGTTACACCTCTAAATTTTGTGAAATATTTTTTCCAAATTAATTTAATAATTTAAATATTTTTCATTACAAACAACACTGATTTTGTGTTGTCTTACAAAAAACAATAATTTTACATATTATTACATTAAATAATGAGTTTTTCCTATTTTGAACATAATATCAAATTTATCTTTCATTATATACAACAATAAGTTCAAACGAAACATAACATACCATTAAAATATCATTATTTAATTTAATAGTAATCCCCAAGATGATGTAATGGTGGGTATGAATAGAATTTAATAAATTATGAAAATATATGGTTAACACACACACACACACACATATATATATAATTAATTCTTTATTGGAAAATAAAATAGAAAATAAAATAAAAATCTTTTGAAAATAAATAAAATCATTTTTTGAAAAACTATATTTATTCACATAAATGAATTTTAACTCAATAAATTAAAGAAATAATTTTGGTGAATTATTTGAATGATATATATATATATATATATTATATAATAAATTTTTTAACATTCATATAATGTGTTTTATATACAAAAGATAAGTGTAAATCCAATTTTACACTTAAAACTCAACTTTCTAAAATAAAGTTTTTCCGCCTTTGCCGACATTATTTTAAAATTAATTTTTAACAATTTCATAAATTTTATTTCAAAAAATATACTTAATTTTTTAAATAATCATTCCAAATTATCTTATGTTTATTTTTTTTTGAAAAGTTTCATTTTTTGATGAATTGTGGAAAATATTGAATTTTAATTAAAAAATGATTGTTCATTTAATTTATTTATAAAGTTAAATTTATTTGAAGTTGGTTTAAAAGTAAACATAGTTCACTTACATATCTATTAATCTAATTTAGGTTATTTTAATTAATTTAATACTAAATAGTTCCGAAAATATTTGTAAAAATTTGATAACGTTCTCTTTAAAAACTTATTTTCTCGTCACGTTTATAGGATTAATTTTAAATTAAAATTTTCCACTTAGTTGAATGAAATTTAGATAAATGGATTCCATATTTCTAAGAAGAATAATTTATATTATATAAAAATCCAAATTATTTTTTCACCATCATGATTAGTGAAGGATCCTACTTGGCATCTAAAAGACTCATGATCAAATTCAGGCAGAGACGAATTTCTTGGGTTATTGTAGTAGCACAATAGAAGGGAATTGTAGCAGTACTGTAGAAGTGGAGGAACTATAGAATCAGTGACACTATAGTGACAGAGGAACTGTATTAGGAACTATAGAAGAGTCGTTACTATAGTATACTGGGTACTATAGCAATATTATTCACCGAAGGGCCATTTGAGCCAAAAAATGGGCTTTCCAGCCTTGTATTTGGGCTTTCATACTCTGGGACCTATGGTCTATGTAACTCCCTGACCACTCTAAACTCGAGCCGGTGCATTACTTATTAAATTGTAATTCTTAAATGGAATTAAATATCAAAGGAATGATCCGTTTATTAGTTTTTTAAGAAAATAGATACATAAATGTAACTAAAATTACTTTGGGAAAGGTAACAAAATACAATACATAACAAAAACTAAAAACTGCATCCATGAAAACTGAAAAATGATCTCCTCTTCATAACATGTTGAAGGTAAAAAAACTAAAGGGGTGATATAAAATTCCTATTAATGGTTACAAATAAAGGTATCATGAATCAATAATAACTGAATCATAAACAACTTGGCATAGTCAATATGGAATGGCGAATAAATGAAAAACTCATTCCATTAATAAACTGAGAATGAAACAGCATCCATAGATTTTATCATAGTGAAAACTTCATGGATAGTAATAACTGATAATGAATAAATAGAATTCTTATTATTTTTACGTCATTTATCTACCACATGATACCACTATATCATCGAAATGGTTTATGTCTGTGTGTAGAAACCAATCTGTTTTAAAAAAACACAAAGGGTTTGTCGCCAACTGATTGTCTCATGAGACCTGTCGATGCAACTAGGGGATATAGCATGCCCCACCCATCACCGCATGTCCAAATAATTCTTTATATACTGACTAAATACACGAGAAATATTCCTTTATATTATCTGTATAGAATAAAAGATACAGATTCATCAACACTTCCATAGTTAAAACAACATTCAAAATAAACAATGTATATAAAATGGTATACGGCTTAGACATTAATCATATCCGTTATATGAGAATATGGATATTTAATAGAAATATATGTTCAAAAGAAACATTATATCTAATGGGAAGTAGGTACACCACATGATAATTATTAGGTGCAAAATACAATGTAAGTCGCAACGAAATGGAAAATTGAGACAAAGACCGTTACCACATTGTAATCAATCGTTTCATGTGATCAGTAATTAATAATAATAAAATAAACATTTTAATACCATGAACATAAAGATAATAATGATATTATATAATGAATGATAGTACACATATACCACATATAATAAATAAGATGTGAACAATGGAAATCCCATAGAATTGAAAGTGAGATGCGAAACCCCTTACAAACATTTCGGCATGGAAATGAGTGTTCTTGTGAAGTATTATTGAGAGGTAAAGGTGTATACCATAATTTATATATCATAATATAATTATTTTGGAGGTGTGAAAACATACCCCCATAACTAGTAATTAAAAATAAAAGGACACAATATAGGGGGAATTCTTGAACTAAAGTGAGAGAGAGGATCCATTACAAAGATTGTATCATTAGACCGAGGATAAATCAATGACATATTTATGTGTGAAAAATATAAAACCCAAAAATAAAAATGTATATATAGTATAAAAAAATTCAATTCCATTCATGCATATCCTTGAAAGAACATATCCTATGACAAAAATGATTAAATCATAAATGGAAATTGAGTTAAGATATCCCTTACCTTATATTTGAAAGTGTTCTTGATTGTACTTAATGACATGAATAATAAGATTTTTATTCATTTATTAATAATTATATAACCTCATAAAAATTTAATTGATATGGTATAACCTTATTAGGATCATTAATGGCCTTTTTGATGGGTTTAATAGGTTCAATTTTATTGTTTTGGAAGAATTTTCTTCCTTGGTTTTCATGATCTGTGTACTTGTATTCATGAATGTAAGTTCATTTGAAATGTGGTTAAACATCCAGAATTGTTAATATATATTATTAGTGAAATTAATGGTATATAAATTTTCTTCTAATGATTTTGGTTATATACCATGAGGGTGACTCATTTGATAAGTTAATGATAAACCCTTGGATTTAGCTTGGTTGCTTTGTGCACAATGAAATTGTTTTTATTATTATTCCATATTATGAGTGTGTAAGGATTAAAGAAAATTAAATAAGATAAAATAAATATATTATGATATGTTTCAACCATTAAAAAGGTTTCATTACCAGTCTTGAAGATAGTAATGAATATTGAAAACCCGTCTTCCTTGAGTGTGATAAATTAACACATCTCAGACGGTGTTTGCATTTATATTGTAAAAGGAGGGGGAAAAGAGATACGATGTTGAGATATTCCATTTGAATAATGAAAATATAGTACATTTAAGGTACTTGAATTATCATGTAATTTGGATGAGGAGAGGTGATAAGAGAGAATAAAATAATGTAACTTTTAAAAGAATCTGAAAGAAAATGGAAGAGGGGTTCACCTCTTGATTCCTTCTCCTTGAGATTCTCTTTAAGGGCTTTGATCTTGGCATTTTGGTGAGACTCGAAGGCCTTGGATGTGGGTAGAGGTCTTGGGAAGAGTAATTTTTAAAATTTAGGCAAGGATTTAATCTTGAGTGGTGTGGGAGGAAGAGGGGGTGAGGGGTTGTTTATATAGTGGAGGGGAGGAGAGTTTTCTTAACATTATAAGCATTAATTTATTATTTCTCCACATGACATGAAATAGTGAGTATTCCATGAACTATGATAGTAATAAGTGCATGTCAGTTCTATATTGGGGTGTTTACATCACTCATGATTGTAGTAATAATTAATTTTAATTGTAATGTATTTATACAGTAAATTAATGTATTTTACTATTCACTAAAAATTCAAGTAACACAGAAAAATCCTAAAAATTCACCCTAACCCTTTTTTGATCTGTAGAATCCAAAAATGAAATCCATTTTTAAAAAATAATTTTTTGAATATGAGAAATTTAATTTTTATTTAATGTCATTATTTAATCAAAAAATACAAACACTTAAAATATTCCTCATCATTTTTATGGTGCTTAAATTTTATTTACACTTTCATAAGTATGGTTACCATTCATAAGAGTCATATTAATATTAATAAGGGTAAGTTACTATTCATAAGGGTATGTTACTATTCATAAGGGTAGGTTACTATTCACCAAAAATTATGTTAATTTTGTCAAACTCAAAATATTACACTATTCACATCTGTGTATGTCCATTTTTCAAAATTCAAAACACAGAAGTAGGAAATTTATGTTTAATGGATAGGTTATTACTATACTCTAAATAACCAAGTTTTGTTTCAAATAAACTCAGTGCATTATGAAATATATGCTATTAATAAAATGTATTTAAGATAAACATACCAAAAAAGTTTGGGGTGTTATATTATTCCCTCCTTCAGAAATTTCATCCTCAAAATTTGTCATGTATAAAATCCTCTAAAATTGTGTAGGTGGTTCTTCTTCATAAGATCCTCAGGTTCCCACATTTCTTCCTCCATGTTATGGTTTCTCCAAAGAACCTTGACTAGACGAGTTGTCTGATTTCTCAACACCTACACCCTTCTGTCAAGAATCCCGATAGGCTCTTCACTGTATGACATATCAGGTTCGAGTTATATTTCTTCATAGGTGAGTACTTGAATTGGTTATGGCATGTATTTCTTCAAAAATGACACATTAAACACAATATGAACTTTGGAGAGACTTGGTGGCATTACTAAATGTTATGCTACAACTCCAATCCTTTCTAAAGTCTCAAACAACCTGATGTACCTGGGGCTCAGTTTCCCTTTCTTACCAAAACATAAAACACCCTTCCATTAATTTAATTTCATAAAGACATGATTTCCCAATTGGAATCCGAAATCATTTCTTTGGTTGTCAGCACAACTCTTCTGCCTACTTTGGGATTCTTTAATATAGGTTTGAATTGTCTTTAACTTTGTACTGGTCTCTTCAATAATTTATGGGCATATAAGTTTCCTCTCACTAAATCCGTCTCAACAAGTTGGAGTTCGACATCGCTTTCCTTATAATGCTTCAAATGGAGCCATTTTAATACTAGAATTGAAACTACTGTTGTAGGAAAATTACACCAAAGGCAAGTATTGATCTCACATACCTTGAAAGTGAATATGGCATAATCTCAACATGTCTTATAGTATTTAAATAGTCCTTTTATATTGGTCATCGGTTTGGTGGTGATAATAATTACTCATATGAAGCTTAGTATCCAAATACTTCTGGAGAAGTTTCCATAATTTTGATGTAAACCGGGGATCTCGATCGGACACAATCAAAAGAGGTTCACCATGAAGACTTACAACTTCATTAATATAAACTATTTCCATGCACTAAAGTGTTAAATCCTCTATTATCGAAAGTAAATGTTCTGATTTTGTGAGAATATCAACAATTACCCTTATTTAATCATTCATTATAGGTCTCCTCAGTAGTCCAGTGACAAAATCCATCGTAATTTCATCCCACTTCCACATAGGAATAGGTATAGGTTGCATCACCTCTCTGGTATGTTGTCTCATTACCTTCACTTATTGACAAAATAGACACCTTGAAACGCAGTCAACAATTTCTCTATTCATATTATCCCACTAAATATATTCCTTCATATCTCTATATATCTTGGTTCTACCTAGGTGTATAAATTGGAGCTATGAACATCCTCTAATATTTCCCTTTTTATCTCAGGTATTGATGGAATGTATAACCTCTTCCCAAATTTTAGAACTCCTTCATACACGAAGTCTTCGAATCTATCATCCTTAACAACATTAATTTTCTTGTGTATATTCTCATCATCAGAATGAGAGATTTTTATCTTCTCTAGTAAAGATGGTTTAGCAATCATTTGAAAGAGGAAAGATGTTTCCCCTTCCTTAACAATTCCCATATCCATCTTTAGTAAATCTATGAATATAGGATCCATATCAATCTTTATTTGGGTCAGGAGTCCATGATCTTTCTTTATTAATGCATGCGACACCTTATTTTCCTTTCCATGGTGGTAGTGTATTGAACAGTCATAATCCTTGAGTAACTCGATCCATGTCCTTTGCCTCATGTTGAGTTCTTTTTGTGTAAAAATGTATTTCAAACTCTTGTGATCAATGTATATCTCACATCTTTCATCGTAGATATAATTTCTCCATATTTTTAGAGGAAAGAGTACGACTGTTAATTCAAGATCATGAGTTGGGTAATTTTTCTCATTAGTCTTCAACTGCCCTGATTCATAAGTAATAATTTTTTCATTTTTCATAAGGATGCAACCTAGTCCATTCATTAATGAATCACTATATATCGCAAATTTATAATTTGAAGATGGAAGAGTCAAAATTAGAGCATTGAACAGCCATCTTTTCAATTATTCAAAGTATTATGTACATTATTTCATCTAGAAAAACATAACCCCTTTATGTGTGAGTTTTGTTAGCGGGTTAGCTAGTCGGGTAAAATTATGAACAAAACGCTGACAGTAACTTGCTAAGCTAATAAAACTGCGTACCTCGGTTATGTTGGTTAGCATGGGCCATTATTTGATTGCCTTTGTCTTCATAGGATCAACTAAGATTCCATCCTTAGAGACAATATGGACAATAAAAGAAACTAATTAAATCCAAAATTCACACTTTCTATACATGATATATAATTCATTTCTTATAAGAGTTTTTATAATAATCCATAAGTGATTCTCATTGTCTTCATAGATTTTTGAGTATACTTGGATATCATCGATAAATACCAAAAAAAGTTATCAAGATATTCCTTGAAAACTCTATTCATTAAATCCATTATAACAGATAGTGCATTAGTCAGTCCAAAATGCATCAATGTAAACTCATAATGCCCATAACTGGTTCAAAAGTTTGTCTTTGGAATATCTCTCTTCCTCACACACAGCTAATGATATCCATATCGAAGTTCAATCATCGAAAATTATTGTGCCCCCTGAATATGATCAAATAAATCATCAATTCATCGCATATGATACTTATTCTTTATTATAATAACGGTTATTTCCATGTAATCACTGCATGGACTCATGGATCCATATTTCATCTTAACAAATAGGATAGGGTCTCCCCATGGAGAAACACTAGGTAGAATAAATCCTTTTGTCACTCAATTCCTCTAGTTGTTTCTTTATCTCCACTATTTCCATAGTGTCTATTCTATAGGGAGTATTTGATATAGGTCTTTACCTATGAATTAAATCTATAAAGAACTCAACTTTATACTCTAGAGGATATCTTTGTAAATCATTTTGAAATACATCAATGTATTCTTGCACTATATATATATCTTCAATTTGAAGACATATTTTTTCACCCATAGATATTAGGTTCTCTTCCTCTCCAAGAGTTGAATTCAATAGAGCTACTAGTGGTGGATCTAGAGAAGAATCAAATGGAAAGATTTCTGCTCTAGAAATAAGGGATTCTACACCATTTTCAAAGATTGTAACTTCCTTCTTCTTGCAATAGATCTTCCCATAATAATTTGACATCCAATTCATACTGAGAATTTATCAAATTAAATCATTGGTATAATGATATGGTTAGAAACTAAGTCACATTTATGTGTCATGAGGGGGACTGATCGACATGCCATTACTGAAATGATACATCCCTTAGGAGTTTTGACTAAAAAATCCTTTATTAAATCAAATTGTAAATGTATAATTTTCTTAGAAAAATGGGAAGATATAAATGAGTGAGATGATCTATAATCAAATAATGCATTTTCCAAATATGAGGAAACAATTAAAGTACCATCCACCACATCATTAAGATCTTCGACCTCTATGGTTGTTATCGCATAATATTTCCCTTGATCTTATGGCCATTTTTGGGGAATTTTTCCTTAGCACTTAGGAAACTGACTTGAATAGTGTCCTATATCTCTTCAATTATATCATTGAACATCATCGAACTGTTTCTTCCGCATACATTCATCAGATCGATGACCCTCTTCTCCACACTTGTAGTTGACACCCAGACCTTTCAATCATTTCCCAAGATGATTCTTTCTACAGTTCTCACATAATGGGAATTTTTTCGTTCCCGTGTTCTTCTTTGGAGCTTCACCTTTTCCTTGGTTATCAGAGTACCGATTCTTATCTTGGTTTCCCTTAAACAAATTTGATCTAGAAAATTACTTCTCTGTTTTGATGGCATTTGATACAATTTTATCATATGTTGAAAATTTTTTAGATTCCAGTGACCTTAGAAGACTTGGCATAATGCCTTCAAATACATGATCAATATTGTCATCTAATTCACTTACATAATCTATGTCATACCTAGCTAGACTTGTGTGAAGGTAGGATCATACTCTACGACACTGTCTTCTTTGCTTTTCTTAAAGACGAATTTTCAATTCATTTCAGTTCATTGCTCATGAGGGAAATATTTGTCGAATAATATTCCTTTAAATGTCCTATATTCCATATATTATATTTCTTCTTCCTCTGTGGTATTCTGGATCAAGGACCACCCTTGATCGGTGTCTCCCATAAGACAATATACAGCTAGCAATACCTTTTCATTTTAATTTCATCTTAATGCCATGAATATATTTTCAAGGGATTTGATCCACTACTCAGATACCACTGGATTAGTATTACCACTAAAATATGGGGGATTCTGCTGCATGAAATGATCTAATATAGGTGTGGCATGGTTATTTGTCACAACATGGGTAAGTTGTCCCAATGTCATCATGATCTGTCCTGCTGCGATATTGACAGTGTTGACTTTATCTGTGGGGGAATCCTTTCATTTTCCACGAGTATTGATTCAACTTCTTCTATTAGGTACCATTTCTAAAAAATTTCATACACTAGATTAGGTTACGAATCTCAAATAGAGAATCACATAAAATAGATTATAATTATATTCATAGAAAATATCAGAAACATGGTTTCCCTAAGGGAAATTTTACAATAAAATCCATCACAACAACTTATAAAGAAAATATGAATTATCCTAAGCATATAACTTGGGATTTTTAATACCAAGAGTGCAACAAGTCCCATTGTTGTGTACCAGGATACCTCGGGTCATGCCCGAAAATCCTTTTCAGAGTTTTCACTCCTAATTACATTTGTGTCAGAGCCACATCTACCTGTTTGTTTCCAGATAGAGATGTATTTTCTAGAAACATCCACATAATCTATTCCTTACCAAAATTTTCAAACGTTATTTTATGTTTGTCCTCAAACACTACCTTAGGGATTTTTTAACTAATCTACATTTTCTAATCTAGTTTCCAAGTTTGCTAATAAACTTCCTCTGATACAAACTGTAACACCCAGACCTTTCTAGACCGGAGTCGTGCATTACTTATTTAATTGGAATTATTAAAAGGAATTAAATCCTAAAGGAATTATAATTTTAGAAGTCTTAAAGAAACTAGATACATATATGTAACTCAAATTACATTGGGAAAGGTATCAAAATATAATACATAACAAAAACTAAAAACTGCATCCACAGAAACTCAATAAATGATCTACTCTTCATAACCTATTGAAGGCAAACAAATGAAAGGGGTGCGCTCAAATTCTCATTAAGGGTTAAAAATAGTATAATCATGAATCAATAATAACAAAATCATAAACAACTTTTCATAGTCCATATGGCATGGTGAATAAATGAAAAACTCACACCATTAATAAACTGAGAATGAAACTGCATCCATAGATTTTGTCACATTGAAACCCACGTGGATAGTAATAAATGATAACAAATAAAGAGAATTATTTTTATTTTTACGTCATGTATCTATCCCATGATACCACTATACTATCAAAACGGTTTAATTCTGTGGGTATAAACCCGTCTGATTTTTTGAAATAAACTCAAAGGGTTTGTCACCAACTGATTGTCTCATGAGATCTGTCGATGCACCGAGGGGCTATAGTAGGCCCCACCCATCATATTATGTACAAATAATTATTTATACATATATTCAATACAATATAAATATTTCTTTACATTATCTGTATAGAATAAAGGATATGGATTCATCAACACTCCCACAGTTAAAACAATATTCAAAATAAACACTGTATGTAAAATGGTATATGACTTAGACAAAAATCATATCCATGATATGAGAATATAGATATTTAATTAAAAAATAATTTCAAATGAAAATTGATCTCAAAAGGGTAGTAGGTAAATCGCAGAAGAATTATTAGGTGAAAAATACAATGTAAGTCACAACGAAATGGAAAATTGAGACAAAGACTGTTACCACATTGTAATCAATCGTTTCGTGTGACCAAAAATTAATAATCATAAAATGAATCTTTGAATACCATGAAAATAAATATAACCATGATATTATATACTGAATGACAGTATAAATATACCACATATAAGAAATAAGAGGTGAACAATGGAAATCCCACGGAATTAAAAGTGAGATGAGCAACCCATTACAAACATTTCGACATGGAAATAGGTGTTCTTGGGAGGGACTAATGAGAGGTAAAGGGTTATAAAATCCTGTATATATCATAAGGGAAGTATGAGAGAGGTGTGAAAACAAACCCCCCATCATTATGAATTAAAAATAAAAGGACACAACATAGGTGGAATTCTTGAACAAAAGTGAGAGAAAAGATCCCTTGCAAAGATTGTATCATTGGAGTGGGGATAAATCAATGACATATTTATTTGTGGAAAATATAAACCCACAAAATAAAATTTTATAGATAGTATAAAACAATCAGAGTCCATTCACACATATCCTTGGAAAAACATAACCAATGAAAAAGACGTTTAACTCATTAATGGAAATTCGGTTAAGATATCGCAAACATTACGCTCTAAGGTGTTCTTGATTGTTCTCAACGACATGAATAATCAAATTTATATTCCTTAATTAATAATTAGAGAACCTTATAAACATGTAATTTATATGGTATAACCTTATTAGGTTCATTAATGGCCTTTTTGATGGGCTTAAGAGGTTCAATTTTATTGTTTTAGAAACATTTTCTTCCTTGGTTTTCATGATCCATTTACTTGTATTCATGAATGGAAGTTTGTTTGAAATGTGGTTAAACATAAATAATTGTTAATATATATTATTAGTGAAATTAAATAGATATAAATGATATTATAATGATTTTTTATATACCATGAGGATGGATCATTTTATAAGTTAATGATAAACACTTGGATTTAGCTTGTTGGTTTTGTGTACAATGAACTTGTTTTGTATTATTATTCTATTTTATGAGTGTGTAAGAATTACAGAACACTAAATAAGAGAAAATAATTATATTATGATCGGGTTCAACCATAAAAAAGGTTTCATGATGAGTCTTGAAGATATTAATGCAAATTGAAAACCCATCTTCCTTGAGTGTGATAAATTAACACATCTCGGATGGTGTATCCATTTATAATATAAAAGGACGATAAAATGAGAGACGATGATGAAATATTACATTAGAATAATGAAAATCCATTAAATGTAAGGTAATAGAATCATCATGGCATTTGGATGAGGTGAGGTGAGAATAGAGAACAAAATAATGGAACATGTAAAAGAAATTTCAAGAAAAATGAAGAGGGGTTCACCTCTTGATTACTCTTCCTTGAGAATCTTCTTAAGGCCTTTGTTTTTGGCCTTTTTGTGACATGTAGAGGCCTTGTACGTGGAGAGAGGGCTAGGGAATATTATTTGGAAGAATTTAGTTAAGTCTTGAACCTTGAGTGGTGTGGGAGGAAGAGGGGGTAGAGGGTTGTTTATATAGTGGAGGGGAGGAGAGTTTTCTTAATATTATAATCATTAATTTATTATTTCTCCACAATACAAGAAATAGTGAGGATTCCATGACCTATAATAGTAATAATTTCATGTGAGTTAGTGATTTGGGTTCTTAAATCACTCATGATATTAGTATTAGTAAATTTTAATTATAATGTATTTATATGGTAAATTAAGGTATTTAACTATTCACCCAAAAATCAAGTATCCCTGAAAAATCCCAAAAATTCAACCAAACCATTTTTCGATGTTTAGAATACAAAAATGATCTCTATTTTTCAAAAAGAAATTTTTAAATATTAGAAATTTAATTTTTAATTAAAATAATTATTTAATTGAAAAAAAACACTTAAAATATTTATCTTCATTTTTAAGGTGCCTAAATTTTCTTTACACCTTTATATGTATGGTTGCCATTCATAAGAGTCATATTACTATTCATAAGGTTATGTTTCTATTCATAAGGGTTGGTTAATATTCATAAGAGTAGGTTACTATTCACTGAAAATTATGTTAATTCTATCAAACTCTAAATATCACCCTAATCTCAACCGTGTATGTTCGTTTTTACAAATTCAAAACACATAAGGGAAAAGTTTATGTTTAATGTCTAGTTTATGACTATCTCTTAAATAAATAAGTGTTTTTCAATGAAACTCAGTGCTTTCTGAAATATAGGCTATCAATAGAATGTATTTAAGATAAACATACCATATAATATTTGGGTTTTTATAGTCTATATAATGGGTCCCCCTCTACCCAATCAAAAAAGTCCTTTTATTTAATAATAAAAATGATACTTCATACCCAACCTTTAATGAAATTTACCATAATTAAGATTAAAACGAGGTTTTACATATAACATGAACTTGTGTTAAAATTAACATTCCACGCACATATGTTTTTTATTGAGTAAATTGGATTTAATACTTATAATTTTTAGGTATAAATTATATCATTAGGTGCTTTTTTACTTTTTAATGGATAAATTTCATAGGTTAAAAAAACTAGTTGCCGTGGGGAATGTTAAATTAGTAAAATTCAGTAATACCTATAAGATAAGGAATAAAACATTTATAACATCTGTTTTTGTGTGTGGTGGAGGTGTGTCTCAACCATATAATCCCCATACAATATTTATGAATTTTGTATCCACATTAGGAAATATTGACCTCCCATTAATGAATACTTTTGGGTATTTACAAAATGATACTCCTCCTCAATTATGAAAGGCCACATCTGTCCTCTCATATTCACATCCTAAAACCCATTTGATTCAGAAAATAAATACCCATAAAACCATCAAAATTCACTCCTGTAATCATAGGAGCCTTATGTTTTATATAAATACCACATAAGAAAGCTTTTGGTGAAATCCTAAAGTGGATACCTAAAGAAGAGGTAACGTTCATCAACAAACATTTTTGTTTTATTTCTTCATTCACCTCCTTAAAATATTATTATACCTTGATGATATAATATAATTAGTATGTTACATATAATTATATATTGTAATTTTTATTTAATTACCTAAAACCATATCTATATCATAAAATGGGTCATAAAATCATTGTTTGTGTGTATGGAGGACTACTGCCTTGAAAACTAATGTCATTCATTTTTCCATTACCATCTCTCACGGTTGGGTATGAAGATGGATATAAACTATATATATGATATTTATAATATAATTATACCTATATAGTCTTTATATCATATAAATGGTTTTTTAATTTTCATTTTATAGGGGATATGATAATATTGCTTTGTGTATAGCGGACTATTTCTCCACGAAGTGCTGTGATTCATTTTCACTAACGCTTGATATTGAAGATAATAAGAATAATTTTTATAAATATATATGATATAAATGAAATAATTATGATATTAATGAAATATTTATTAGTCTTAATATATATTATATCATTTTATTTCATACATTTTCACTCACCAATATAAGATAACATCATTTGTGTATGTGTGGACTACTGCCTTCAAAATGAAATGAGACTCTCTCTTTTCATAACCACACCACATGGATGATATATATAAGTATATTTCAAGAAATTTTATTTTATTTATTATATTATTATAATTATGTAAAGATAAATTATTTCTTACCTTCTATAATGATTTTTGAAAAATAGAAACGTTACTTATGCGCATGTATGACCTACCCTCTCCATCATCATAACATACTCTATTTCTCAAAACCATCATTAATTATTGGTCATAAAAGTATAATTGATTAATAAATATGAAAATTATTTCATAATTATTATTCTTTAGTTGATGGAACTATAATTAAATTAATATTTCCAAAAATAACCAATCAATACAGATATGGAAACAAGTGGTTATTATCCGAAAAGAGACTTTAACCTGAAATTTTTAATAAACCGGTAATTAAAGGACATAAGTAAATAATATATGGTATGATATATATTATTAAGGTTATTTAATAAATTTTTAATAAACTTTTATTTATTATATAGTATGTTTGACCATGTATGGAAAAAATTCATGACTTAAGGTAATCAATTTTTTTCTTTATTTTTCTTCTTCGATACTTATGATATGTTGTGAACCTATATTATTTTATGAGGTGTATATACAAACTATTTGAAATGTATTTTCACGAATTTATTTATCTTAATTATAAATTATGTTTCATTTTATGTTATTACATCACGGTTTTTACGATTCAATGTTACTAATGTGGTAAATATTTTCTATTACAATCTCATCATTTATCGGGATTGTTTGTGATTATGTTTTCGATGATAAAATATTTTCATCAATATCTCAAAAAACTCATGATTATAGTTATCCTCTAGTTATTCATGATATTTTCAAGTAATATTACTATTTTCCCACTTGTTGGTAATTAAAATAACTGAGAAAATATTTTTATGAAAAATCCAATTTTTCTCCTCTTTTTTCCGAAATTCGTTTGGTCCAATACCATATTTTCTAAAAATGATGTCAAAAATATTTTTAACATTTTTAAAATATATTATTGAAAAAAAATTAACCATTTTTTAAAATTTCAAATTTTTTTAAGTAATCTTCATGTCATTTTCCAAATAATGCATGTTTGGATTTTACAGAAATTTTGAAAAGAATATTTTTGACATGTGAAAATTGAACATTATTTATTATTATCATTAATAATAAAATATTTAAATAATCCCTCACAAGTTTTCAGATTTAATTTCAATTAAAATTTTTATTTAATATTTTTAGAATTTTTTTATTTTAAATAAATTGTTTCAAAGTAAAAAATGGATTTTGAAAATGATTTAAAAATTGTTTTTCAAAGTAAATAAGTTATTTTCCTCCTGAAATGTTTTAAAGGATTTTAAAGATTAAATTATAAATTTTTATTTTTATTTCAAAAGAAATTGGTTTTCCAAAACAATTATGACTTTTTATTTTTAAAAACAGATCTTCAGAGAAAAGTTATGTTCCTCAAGAAACATTCCTAGTGATTTATCTTCCAAAATCACTCTCTATTTAAGATGGAATCCTTTGAATTAACATATGATTTGTTGGGGATATTAACCAAGTATACCATTCATCTTCTTTCTCTGAAAGTTATATGATGATATGGTATTTATGGGACCCATTTTTCTACCATGGGTTATACCATTGTAAAATGTTTATAAAAGCCTCCTATTTTCATGGGTTATGATATTTTGAAATGTTGAAATGATTATGAAGCCTTTTTCTTTTCTATAGGTTATGATATGATGAAATTTTTATGAACCCCATTTAATTTAATGAGTTACTACGTGGTGTATATTTTATGATATCTTGAAACACATATGTACGATTTTCATTATGTGATGGTGGTTACATTATAACCAAGGATGGTGGTTATGTTATAACCAAGGACGACGATTATGTTATAAGAAAGGTAGATGGTTATGTTATAAAAAAATATGGGTGGGACATATATCTCCCTCATATTATTTGGGTAAATATTTATATCTTGTGAGATAGACATGAATAGAATGGGGAGTGAAACTAGTTTACTAAGGTACTTTGTCACCTATGATGGTCTTGGGATTGAACCTTAACTACTATGATGTTTTGGGGAGTGGAATAATTATACTATTAAGAAAGTTATTTTATTGGGGATGGAAGTGTGTCTTTCCTAGGAGGTGTATCCTCCCATGGAGTTACTTGATAAGTCTTTGTAGTGAGCCTTGACTACTAAGGAATGGATTTTCTATACACATCAAAATGCCATAATTATTTTTCTTATGCCAATTTTATGATCTCACGAGCCATGTTCCTTGATTTCCTTATGATTTATGTCTAATGAACTTCTAATATTTATTTCAGGACTTAGGATTTTGATCTTTGATATGCATGGTATGGTTTCATATGTTATTATCATGTTCTTATACCCTTATTCTCACATTATGTTTTTGCATTTCCTTAGTTTTCCATTACTGGGCATTTGAGAAAATCATTTTTTATGTTTCCATTACCAAGTTTATAAAGAAAGGTTTTATGTAGGGTATGTATATAAATAGTACTAAATATTAATATCGTTGTGGGAAACATTGAAGATCATTCACCTGATTAGAGTATTGTGTTCCAAGATTCCAAATAAACTAAACTATTATGGCCATCCAGTGGGTGTTTGTGTAATGTAATGAATATTCATCTAAAAATATGTAATATTCATGTATGTGAATCCTAGGTTACTAAAAACCATAAGTTAATATCATATCATTTAATGTTATTATGTTTGGGAGTTTGAATATTTTCAATGAACTAAATGTTAGGAATACGATTCCAAAGTCCTTCCATTATTCAAAATGGATTACATCATAAATATTTATCATTAAAGTGTTTTGTGGGAGAAATTTAACAGATGGTCACACTATTATGTGAAAGGAATTACACATATATTTAACTAGTAAATGAAACTCTTATTATATAAGAAGTATGGGGGTTATGTAAAGTCAGTTGTTATAAGATACTTAAGAGATTTTTATAATGGTTCTATAATGAATCGTGGTCTTATAATAAATAAACCCTTTATTTATCAATCATTCATATTAGTTTAAAGATACATTACATGAATTATTGAATTATAATATCCCCTAAAAGTATTAATTTTAGTTTTAATTAATTGATGATCATCACAGAGTATAATAGAATATGATGATATGTTAAGGTTAACATGAATATATTCTTAGACTCATTACAAAGGGTTTTTATATGGTGTATAAATAATATATTCATGAGGTCACTAGTAGAAATAGTTGATTCAATGTTGAGGTTATAATGTTGATTTATAAGAAACCAACATGTAAATAATGTGGTATAATTTTAATGATGATTTGGAAAATAGAAACATTAAAAGGTATTATGTATTACCTATAGCATAAATTTTATATAAAACCAAACATAAAGGTTTTTCATAGTAACTTTTAATGTTAGTTTTTTTTTCAAAACCGATGTTAAATGTTATTTTTTTCAGGATTTTTAAATCCTATGACAAAACATAATTAAAATCCATTTTAACATCATTTTTTATTAAAGATGATGTTAAAACCCTTTTAAAAAAACATACCCTGATTCGCTTATTTCATTTTTTTCAAAACCCTTTTTTTGTTCACCTATGATGGCATATATGACCTTTGAATGACCTTCGATGATGATTTTTGTTCATTTTATTTGATTTTAATAATATTATCAGGATCATTTTTCCTCAATATTCCATCATTTTTCCTTGTTTCATGGTCCATGAAAATATTCAGTTCCTACAAACACTATTTTGGTCGACTAACAACCATCAATGATGGTTTTTTTGGTTCATTTTTTCTTTTTAATTTTTGAAAACATTTTTCTTCAATTTTCTTGCATTCACCCTAGCATCGACCTGGAGGGAGTAAATATATATTTAGAATCAATTTTTTATTATCAAACTCTGAATTTTGTAAGTTATTTTTTAAATTTTGAAGATAAATAATTTATTTGTTATTGATAAATTTGATTCATCCATTAATTTTTTGTATTAATTTTATAATAATCACTTCGCATTAGTTATGTTATAAGTAAATAATAAGTAATCAAAAAATTTATTGATATTAAATCAAATATTTCAATATCATCTGTGTATTTTAATCACATATTGAATTTGGAAGGTATTACTATATGGTAATGGTTTTCTTGATGAATGTTATGAAAAAAATATTTTGGATAAAATTTTGGGTTTAATATATTAGAAGATTCGGATTTTCTAAATGATTTCATATTATATTATGGTGAAAATGAAAGCAAAATTTATTTCCCTCCCATGAAGAGTTATGTTATAAAATTTTACATAAATAAAATAAGAAAATGGTTATGATAAAACAACTATGGTATTTTCATATCACATAGAGTTTGAAAAGATTTTTTATGTCTTAGAAAAAAAATATTCTATGATATGGAAGAAAGTGAATACTTTTTTCTAACAATGATATAATTCATCCCACAAATAAAAATTCATGATTTTATTTGGATCAAATTTATAAATTATTTATCATTAACCCATGTTAGTTTTATGTAGATTTCAATAAATGGGTTTTTACTATTTTCTTCTTATTGTAGTCAATTATTTATTTGTCCTAGATTTTATACCCTATAAAATTTACCTTTTTTATAATGAAAATTTGGAATTTATGATTAATGTTATTTATTATGGGTTAAATAGAAATTAATATTTATGTATATTTTGAAATATATAGCAATAATGAAAGTGGTATTTTGTGGTAGTCATTTAAAAAAATCTTTTTAATAATGACAGATATATCCATATTCCCAATCTAGGGTCACAAACATAGTTTATAATTAATTATTTAAATAAAATATATAATTAGATTAATTTATTTTTTATTTTAGTCCTAAAAATTGTTTATATAATTGTTCATAATTTATGAGATATTTTTTATGATTTTTTATATGTTAATTATTTATTTTTAATTGATTGTAAGTTTTTTTATTAACTATAATAATATATAGGTATATAGAATTTGATTACATTTTTATATTTCAATGATAAACATAGGGGAAGCAGAATATTTACTGGGGTATATATATTATTTTCATATTATTATATATTTATTAATATAATTATTTAATGAAAGTAAATGTTTAATTTATACAAAATATTTGTTGTACAACTAGTGCGCCTCCTATGGAGGAGTTTTATCTTTCTTCTATAGAGAAATCGATTTCTATAGTTAATAAATATTGGATTATATGTTTACCTAAACTGGAACTTTCTTGAAGAGACTATAGAATACATATTAATTTTGATGATAATAATAACCCAACTGGGCGAAATGAAACATATTTTTCTAGTTATATGTCCATGCAGAGTAATTGTCGGATTACCATTTTATATCCTGATTGGACATCCACTAAAAATATTGAGAAAGAGAAGATTTGTAATATTTTAATGGTAAAATATCTCATTTTATTTATTTTTATCTCATTTTTTTAATATTATATATTTTAAATGAAAAATCCTTAATTTATTCAATTACAAATTACATGCAATTTTGAAGAAATGAACTAAATTAAGAAAATCTTTCTATCTTCAGTGGTGGTTTAATGACATATTTTAAGAAGACTTTGAAAAAAATTATATTTTTGGGAAGTTATAAAACAGAAAATTATTCCTTACGTATTAGTTTTTAAATGCAAATAAATGGAAGATATTTTTTCCCAGACATCATGATGAATAATTTAAGGTATTATAATTATTTTATATTGTAAAATATATTGTATGTTACTTGATTACTTATTAGTTTATGTTTATTTAATAGACTTCTAGGATATCTCATCAAGATATCTAGTTGTAGAACATATAACCTCATATTTTATTGCATGGAGGGTATCATTTATTGAAGAAGAAAATGATTTCAAAAAACTTTTTACCATTATGATCTCAATATACTGGTGTTTTAGAAGAGGTCTAGTTAGGTCCTCCATCTCCCCCGAATTTCATGAAAATTGGAAAGGATTGAGATACAAAAAATGATAAGTATCTTACAGAGTAATCTAAGAAAGTAGCTAACAGAACCGTAAGAAATTTATTTTTATCTTCCATGACTATTTATATTTTTAAAAATAGAAAAACTAATATACCATTTTAGTTTTTCATTTTATGTTAACATTCATGAGTAAACAAATTTTGGGACTTTTATCCCTAAGGGTCGGATAGAAATATTAGCTAACGCATTAGGAAATCTAGAACACCCTAGTTGTGTAAGGTGATATTAGGTGGGTGTGAGTATTAGAAAGGATTTTGGTCATGAATGTAAGAAATCAAGAGGCCTAAAAATTGATTCCTTGAAAGTTGAGCTAAAATACCAAAAATAGTCAATGAGAGATCAATTTAAATTAGCTATATAGGTTATGTTTGAAAAATTGATGAGATAATCTTAACCTGTATTGCTTGCAAAACGTGCACAGCTCGAGAATACTTCTTAGAATTCCCAGCCCACCTAGCTTGCCTACTCAGATCCTCCATCTCCTCATTCAGGCATAACCTTATATTGTGAGTTGTATACCGGTGATCCCCATGTGCGTATTGTATCATACATAGTTTTATATATTTTTTAGGATTCTATGCATCACCAACCTTTGATGTTGGGTCAAGTAAGAATATATGTACATTATAGTATTGGCCCAAATAGTCTGTTGTCATTGCCTCTGAAGGATGTTACTAGAGTTGGAGATTTTATGGGTCATTTTTATGTTGGTTGGGTATCCTTCTTCGTTACCTAACATACGATGTATGAATTATTCAAATATTATTTACATTTTATTTAAAATTACTTATAATGTTTTTTGACATTTTATTTATTTACGAGTATCTAAAATGAAAAGAATTTAAAAAAAAGAAATAGGTAGTTTAAGAACCAAAAACTTCAGATACTTATGATATTTATAATTTTCTAAAATGATTATCCCATGTTTATTCTTCCTTGGTTAACATTTATCATTTTTGGATAACGTATGATATATATGAAAGAGACTATCAATTGATAATATTCAAAAAAAGAATATCATGGATTTGGTTATTTCTTATGAGCTTAGTGTGGCTATATTATAGTTGATTCCTGTCTAAGTAAATTTCTATTCTAGTTTTTCCTTATTTAAATAAATATGATTTCAAGTGGCTTTCTATATTACTTATTTAATTAAGTATCTATACACATTTCTTATTTAAAATGAGACCACTATTTTTTATAGTCTTATAGAATAAGAATACATTTCAACAATTGTGAAAAATGTGAATACTTATACTAGAGTTATATATATGTGTTAGAGATTATCTAATATAGAGATTGAATTCTAGTTTCTTTTGTCAATTAATTTGTAAGAACACTAAGATAATTAATAACCAATATTCATTATAATATCATAAATTGTTAAATTTATATATTGATGTGGTAATTGAATGTTAGGAATATTCTACCAAAATAAATGGACATTATATTATTTTTTTCTTTATTAGGTGGTTTTTATTAAAAATGTACAAACTTGTTAGAAAAATATGTTTTATTATTTTTTATAAGTTATTTATTTATAATTTGAATTTTTTATACAGGTTTTTTAGTTGAAATTTATGAAAATATAGGTCATGGAATTTTTTTATCAAATATAACTTATTGATAAAGTATCCAAATACAATCCAATACATTGAAGTAACAGGTAAATATTTTTTATATTAGATAATATTTTTCTTTTGTTATATAAATATATAAAAATTGTATTCTATTTTCATGTTAATATTTTATATATATAGTTTCATCATAAAAAGGAAGGGTGGAATGTTGTTATTAAATATTAGGATTTATGTGTGAGAAAATATCAACTGGGATGATGAATGAATTTGGTAAGGTTAGTTATATTAATTATTTTCTTTTTCATATCAAAATATTTTTTTTAATCTTATGAAATCCATTATTATTGTATATTTACAATGATTTTGAGTCGTATATGAATAAAAGACTTACCTATCTTTGTATTTTGTTTTTAAAATATTTGTTAATTATGGTTATGATTTAAATTATAAGTTATGTCTCTTTTAATTAATGTTAATGAAATGAGTATTTATCCCAATTTTATTTATGATTTTACTTGGATGTTGTGTTTGATTTTATAGGATAGTTCTTTTATTTAAGTTAGTTTATTAGGCGGAGTATGTAAATCTTTTAGTAAATTGTTAAACAAGAAAGTTTTATTTTTTTTAAGTTATTTATTCTTAATTATTAATGTTTATACATGTTTTGATAACAGATATATGAAAATTAAGGTCATCAAAAAGTTTAATAATGAAAACTTTTAGATACATAATCCAAATTATTCCTAATGTCTAGATGTCATAGCTAACATATTTTTCACTATTCTTCAAAAAACAAGATTCTTGTGATCATTTTCCAGTTTTTTTGGTTGAAGTAAAAATACTATAGAGGTTTTTTCACAACCTTTTTTTGTTGATAATTCTGTATTGGGCCTACACCATTTAATCGTAATAATTTAAAACATACATATTTAACAATTTTAGAAATTACATAACAAGTATCAAAACTTTTTTGATCATTTTGATACGAATCTACTTATACTTCAACATATTTTCCATAGTAAATCTTCATTTTTCCAAGGGTTATCTTAGTCTTAAGAAGACAAGATTCAACCATTTTATGTTTTTACTTTTGAGCTTCCATCTCCTATTGTGATACCTTTATGATTCCTTCTTTCTCTACCACTTTGACATTGATTAGCTTTATCTCATCATTTAACTCATTTTCTTTACCATGAAACTCATTTTTAAATTTGATTGTCCTTTCAACTTCCTTTTTTAAAATTTTAAATTCCCTTTTGAGTCTATTATTCCTTTTAAGTTATAATTAAAATTTTATTCTCAATGTGTGAATCATATAGTCTTCATATTCTTCCTCTTCTACTTCACTCCCTAAAATAGCTCCATTATTTTCAATATGAATTATAATGTTAGTTTATTTTATAGTACATTATTCCACCAATTCACTAACTGATGAGGAGTTATCATCTTCTTTCTAACTTTACATACTTCTTTTCTTTTTAATAAATATATAAATTCTCCCGTCATTTTATTTGATATTGCATTTACAATTTTTTTTCATAGAAATTATATATCCTTCATCCTTAGATTCCATGATTTCCTTTTTCCCTATGAAAATATACAGTAATATTCCCAATTACTCTATATCAAATGTAAAGTGAAAATATCCCTTTATATTTTCTTTATTACTTTATCTAGACTTTTAAATATTATATCCATGGGTTTATTATGGTTTTAATCACTCTCATCATCTATATATAAGTCACTTGAGAAATCATCTTCCTTTTATTGTTTTTTAATTTATTCATGGATTTAAAATCAATTTGTGCTTTATATTATTCTTAAAGACATGTGATTTTCTCAATTAATAATTCTAGAGAGTATTGTGAAACTCATAAAGGGAACAATATTCTCTATTTTCAATGGATGAAATGTTTGAGTCAAATTATCAGGAAAATCCCTCATCAATTTTTTGACCATAATATAATTTTCCAATTTATCTCTAAATCCTATGATATAATAAAAATATTCATTAACACTTATGAAATGATAATCAATAGTTTTATCCTTATCCATCATAACATCTTTGAATATATCCCACTAAAATTATAATTTTTCCTCTATGATCTTGACGTTCCCATTATATATATTTTTGAGTTTTTCCCGCATTTATTTAACTAGATTTTACCCATCCACTTTAGTGTAAAAATTTATTTATAAGGATAAAAATATACAATTACTGGATTTACCATCAATATCAATTTTTCTCTTGTCATCAAATTTAATTGTTATGTATTTTACCATTATAGAAAATCACACATTAACAACATAATTGGCCTCCAAAACTTCTGATAGTATATGAGGAAGTATTCAATTTTTCCAACCATAAAAATTTATTCCATAAAAAAATGAAACAACTATTCTATCCATGAAAATATAACCTTTCATAACTAACCTAAAAAAGAGTAGGATCTCTGGGGGGAGGTGGACTATGTCTTGGTTCCACATGAAGTTCTCAGATCAATCGATACACCATTAGGGGTAATTCAATGGTTCCTTTTAAAAAAATCGTTTCTTTTTTGGAATAAAACCACTTAAACTTGTTATAGTCTCAAAAATATCTTAAAATCTATTCCTCACTAGTATTAATTAATAATAAACACCAATAACCCCATGTAAAATTTTCAAGGTTCATCCAACATAAGATATCCTAATCCTCTCTAGATTCAGTTGGGTTTTGTGACATGGATAATCACTAATAAAAAATGATTATAAGAGAGGGGAATAGTTGTTACTTGAATCCTGATGAGATATAAAATTAGTAGTACAATGTATGGGTGGGTATCACCCTTTAACATTAAAAACAAAAAAAATATGACTGGGTTTGTTTAATATTATTCTAATAGACTTTAAAATTTCTGCCTTACTCTTGAGAAAAAATAGATATTAAAAGTGCTCCAGGATTCCCTGACACTAATGATTAGATATTATTCAAGAGTTTCTTCAGCTAAAAGATGTGTATGAGTGCAAAAAATAGATTGATTTACCTATACCCTCCTATAATAAGATATGTTCTTACACAAGTGGATGCACACACAATTAAACACCCTTTCTCTTAAACAAAAAGCACTCATATGATCGACACCAGATCCAATAAACCTTATCTTTCTTAGAAATATCATTATTTTCATAAATGAATGTTTTTAATTATAGTAGAGTATTAAATATTTCTAAAATTTTGAACAAATTTTTATTATTCCTTTCCGTTATTTATTTTCATTACTCATAAAAATATATCACTATAAAAATTAATAAAAACTCCTTTGATTTTTACTTTCATTCATATTCTCTAAATAATAGAAGCTTTGATCATTGGAGATAATTTCAAATACTTAATTTAAAATCCCATGAAAATCAATCGTTAACCATTAAATTTAATCTAATTAAAACTCATATAAATTTTATCTTGAATCATGGCTTTCACTAAACCCATGAAAATTAATAAATACATGATAAAAAGCACCATCATAATTAATTTTTTCATAATACATAAATTAAAAAAAGTCATATTTCAACCAAGTAGACTACCAAAAAATTATCTTAATATGTGACTGACTATGAGGTAGGAAATAATCTACGAAAATTGATCATAAGGATTAATCATAGTATGTATCGACTCTGTGATATAGACAATGAACCACAACAATGGGTTGGCCATATCAAGAGACCACACTATTTGGATTGAAAATATGAAGTGACCATGTGTATAATAAATAGATTGAACAAAGGAAAACACAACTAACCATTTGGATTTACCATGATAATTAGATCAATCAGATGAACATACTGTTAACCTTGTATATCGATAGTGTGGATTGGCTATTAGTGGGTTGACCACATTACAAAATAACAGACAATAAACTTCCATAATTTCCATGATAAGAACTGAATTAGTTCAGAATAATTTCAAGCCATCTATAATAAACTCAAAATCATATCAACCAAAACCAATAACATATCAACAACCTCAAATACCTCATTATAGATCTTCGATAATATTGACAAAAAATTTCAACCAATAACTACTTTATCAACAACTCTAAGGGTAGTTAAATCTATTTTTTGGGTTTTTTGGAAAATCTATTCAACTCTTCCAAATAAACATAGTTTAATTTTAATTCATATAAAAAATCAATAGAATCAATAAATCATAGTCAATCTATGGAGGGAATAATATCACACTAAAAAACTGTATAAGGTTATGAATTTGAGACAATTCCATCCCTCAGTGACAAGAAATATTTTGGGTATGTGTTCGGATAATTTCCCTATAAATCCATCTAGAAACTTATTTAAATAAATATCCCTTTTGACTATAAACATAACCACTAAATTTGATTATGTATGTAAAGAAATTTACTTTTCAAGTGAAATTTTTGTACCTTATCTTCCCCTTTAATAAAGAAATTCATAGCTAAGTTGGGTGAATCTAAATGATATTTAATAACGTGAGAGAAACTAAAAACCCATGTTCATAATCATTTACCCAAATCTAACATTATGTAAGGCCTTTCTGAAAATATTGACCAACTAGTCTAGTATAGGGACATATTCCATCTTAATGTCTCCAATTAACACAACAAATTTTATTGAAATGAAATATAATGTTTATGTGATTAAACTTTGAGTATTGAATAGTATTTTTAGAAAGGTATATAACAATTTGATTATGAAAAATTAATTCTAAGAGGATTTTTATATTTCACTGTTAGGTCTACTAAGTCGAAAACCCTGAGAGGGGGGGGGGGTTGATTCAGGGTATGAGAGATTAAAACTTTCTCCGGTTTGGATATTGTTTATTTGTTAGAAAAAACTCAAATATATCCTCCTACCATATAAATATATGAATATATATGAAATCATACATAGGAAACAATGATTTTCACTTGGTTCACCCTCACTGGGCTACATCCAAGGAGCATACAACGACAATGTTCCGATGTACCAAATTCACTAAGGCTCATTGCCAATAATGAGTACAATTTCCGGGCTAGATCTTCTATGCCCAGGGTCACTGATTTTACAAGGTTTAGGGTCTGATCACTACATTCCCAAGGGTCACTCCCTATGCCTCTTTCTTTGGCTCAATACTGGTAGAAAGAGTTATTGTCTTCCTCTTCCTTCTCTCACTACTCTTGGAATGGAATCCACTCCCATTTTATGGACTTTTAGGTCAAACACATTTTATGGACATGTTGGTCCCTTAATTTGAATTAATTCTTAAATACTCAAAAATAGGTAGATGCTCTATTGAAGTTAGTTTTTTACCCACAGATGAATTCCACATTCCTGAGTACTGTTAGGTACTGAAAAATAATTTCGAAAACTGAATTGAAGCTTTAGCAAGCCTCATTGTGCAAATCATGAACCACCTTCCACTTCCGTGCACTGAGTATCCAGTTTGGTATGCAGGACACCTTATTCTCATACCACTACCACTGTCGCAAAATATCCTTCATTCACAGACATCCTCCTCCTTTTCAATCTCGTACCGCTACCGCATATCGATTCGGCAAACCCCCTTTACGAAACCCCTCCTGTCCGCGAACTGTTCTCTGTTCACGGACTCTCTTTTCTTCCATGTACCAGAACTCTCCCTCTGCATACCACTAATGGAATTCACTCTCTCACTTACCAGATATTCATCCTCCACATACTAATTCTTAAGTGAACACAACTTTCCACTTAAATCCTTCATCGGAATTTCTACAATGCAAACCACTATAGCCTTTGCGTAAGAATCCCTTGCGAACCACCTTCGGAATTTGATGAAATACTGAATCAAAAATATATTCTAAAGATATTATATCTCAAAATTAATTAGTTGGTAAGCGATTCTTATATAGGAAAAGATATCCACAAAAACCATCGATCCAAGATTTACCAAATCTTCGATTCATCCTCCACCGCTTACCAATCCTTCTACCTTCACGAACCGCAAGTCACCTGTGAACCATTTTTCCAAGATGTCCGCATACTTCATTTGATCCTACATGGTCAATATTCTCCACCAATGAAAATCCATACACATACCACATCTCATACCACCTCTGTGAATCATGTTTAGTTTCGCAAACCACACCTGCATACCGTTTCCACCACTCTGTGTACCGTAACCAGAAAATGGTATGCGACCCACGTATTATGGTACATGGTTCTCACCCTTTTCCAATTTTATTCAAAATTATTCATTCCATTAAATCCTATTAATAAATCTCTCCTTTTCCAACACCAAAATATCGATTTTGAGACCCCGAAATTTGGAAAACACCAGGAAACTACGCCACCTCACAAACTTTTCTTCGTAAAACACCAACAATACTCATTTGTAGACATCTGGCTTTGTTAACAAACACAATCACACAAAATGTTTTTTGAGATAATACATTTATAGATTTTTTCCAAACAATCCCCCCCTTTGGGTTTGTTGAAAACTCTTCTAAAAAAAATATTTTCATTTTGATATTATGTTAAAGCTCCTTCCATCTTCAACCATCATTCGTTTCATGCGAGAAAGTTAATGATCAAGTATTTACTCAACACATAATCTAATCCCACATGATCCATGACCGGAGTGATAAAAAGAGTATAATGATAATTTTATCAATGAATCACTTCATTTCTAGTTACCAACTACTGATACCATACTGATACCAATTGCTAAGTGCTGGAAGCCTTCTGACATCATTCCAACACTAATATTCTTATTTTATCACAATCCTTAGCTATCTTGATATCTATTCTTAGATAGATCACTTTTAGAATAATTAGATTTAATTCTCCCTGATCTTATAGCTCTTCCAAACAGCTTCATCTCAGCTTCAAATCCCCCTATCTTGTTTCTCCACTTAACAGATTCTCCCTGTGTCTCTTCTCCCCCTAGAAGTCATACTTTATCTCCCTTTTTCAACGAACCTGAAGTGAACTTCAAGGTTGTCTACAATAGGGTAAATAGAACATATCAACACACTATGGAATGAAACATCATACATAGGGGAGTGGGGGACCCATATACACACTTTTTCAAGTTTGGAAAGTCGACTAGATTCCCAGAGCCTGTCAATGCCTTTCAAATGCTTCTTTGGGTAAGGCCTTTGCCAGAATGTCTGCAACCTGTTGTTCTATAGGAACATACTCCAACATCACAATCCCTGGATCCACCGTATCCTTGATAAAATGATATTTTATTTCAATGTTCTTTGTCCTTGAGTGATGGACTAGATTTTTTCTATGATTTATAGAACTTGAATTATCACAATAGATTCTGATAAGAGATTTCACTTCAATTCCCATATCTTCAAGTTGCAGCTTCATCCATAATAGCTACATGTAATCTTGTGTAGCTGCAATGTATACATCTTAATAATTTTTAATGAAATGCAATATTGTTTCTTACTTAACCAAGAAATACACAATCTTCTATGATAAATGGTACCTCCTGATGTTGATTTCTTATCATCTTCAGAACCATCCTAGTTTGCATCTGTACATCCCAATAACTCTGGATGATATTTTTCATTATAAATTAATCTAAGACCCATTGTTCCCTTGATATACCGAATAATTATATTTACTACAATCATGTAGATATATTTTGGATTGCTTTGATAACTTTCTTCTTGACATGTGGAATATACAATATCAGGCCTTGTCCTAGTCAGGTACAACATACTTCCAATGATTTTCCTGTATTATGTGATATTAATTAGCTTGAATTTATCATCTAATGATAATTTAAACCAGGTAGCAACCAAAGTCTTCATATCTTTGGAATTATCCATTCCAAACCTTCTCAAAAATTCTTTAGAATATTTATATTGAGAAATAAATGTGGCATTCTTTCCTTGTGTCACCTGTAATACAAGGAAAAATGTCAGCTCTCCAATCATCGACATTTAGAACTCACTTTTCATGAATTCAGAAAATTTTCTACATTGTGCTTCATATGATCCACCAAAAATTATGTCATAGACATAAACTAGCACAATCATATTTTGACTATTTCCATTATTGTAATACAAAATTGTAATCAACTCCACCACATTGAAAACTGAGCTTCTTTAGAAACTGACCGAGCCTTGAATACCATGATCTTGGTGCTTAATTCAAACCATATAAAGCCTTCTTTGGTCGAAAAACTATGTTCTAATATTTATTAATGAGAAAACCAACTGGTTTCTCAATGTATACTTATTCTTTTAGAATCCCATTCAGAAATGTTGACTCTACATCCATATGGAAATATTTAAACTTTCCTTTCACTACTATAGCCATGAATAATCTAATTGAATCCATCCTTAAAATGGGATAAAATATCCCATAAGAATAAATACCCTATATCTGAGAGTACCCTTTGCAGACAAGTCATTCTTTGTTTCAAATCACAACACCATATGCATTCATTTTGTTGTGAAAGACTCTTTTTCCCCAATAAAATTCTTATCATATGGTCTCAAAACAATTTCCCACGATTGATTCTTCTCAATTTGGTCAATCTCTTCATTAATTTCCTAAACTCAATTCTCATCTCCAGCTGCTTCATCAAAGCATTTAGGCTCTACTTGTGATAAGTATAATGCTTTCTGTAGAGACTTCATCCTTCTCATCTGCACTAGTGGTGTTTGATCACCAATTATGTTTTTCCTATCAATTTCATCTGTTGTTTTTGGTCTCTGGGAAGACACTGATTTATTCTCATCATCTAAGTCTTCTTCTGACTCAATATTTAGATCTGGAGCATCTTCTGATCTGCTCATATCTTCATCACTATCCTCCTTAGTCTGATCATGTATTTTCCAAATATTCTATTCAATTTCTTCTATAGTCACATAATGACTTTCAACTATCTTTCCCAGCCTCTTATTGAAGCATTTATATGATTTTATTTTCTTTGAGTAGCCAAGAAATATCCCTTCATCCCCATGGTATCCGAACATCCTATGTTTCTCATTATTGAGAATGAAACATTTACTTATGAATATTCGAAAGTACTTTAATGATAGATTCTTTCAATACCATAACTTATATAGAGTCTTATCCCCTTTTGGAAAAAGTAAATATTGATTTGAATTGTATATTGCTTTCATCACTAATTCTTTCCAAAAAAAATTCAGAATGTCTGTCTCAATGAGCATTGTTCTAGAAATGTTTTTAACAATCCAATTTCTTCCCTCAACTACTCCATTCTGTTGTGGTGTCCTTACTGCTAAAAATTGATGCCTTATCCCATTTTTTTTGAGATAATACTCTACTTGGCTATTTTTGAACTCTTTTGCATTATCTTTTCAGATCGTTCGGATTTTTTGACCAAGCATATTTTCACATTCCCATCAAAATATTGTAATGCAACTGAACACTTCAGATTTGTGGGTGATTATTGAAACCAATTCCATTATACTATAGTCATAAATGAATAGAACATAATATCTCATCCCATCAATAAAGTTTTGTGAAATTGGACCACACACATCAATATTATCCAACTCAAGAAGTCCCATTGACTTTTTCTCCTTATGCTTATATGTCTTTGGAATGATCTTCCATTTTTGGAATGCATCACATGTATGAGTACTATCAAATGATAATCTTGGGAGATTTCGAGCTACATAATATTTCACCAGATCTTCCAAGGAACCTTGGATTATGTGGCCAAGAAGCTTATTCCCCAACTTGTTTTCTTTATCCTTGGATAGAAAGAACATATATTCTTCTCCACTCATGAGGTAGAGATTCCCTTTCGTATGCTTTCCTTGTAACATAAAATCACCATCATTTTCCTTAATGATGCATAATTTCTTGGAAAAACATATGGAATTTTTTGAGTCACACAATTGACTAACACTAAGAAAGTTGAGACTAATCCCCTCAACAACCAAGTAATCTTCTTGCCTCATGTATTTTCCTCCAATATTTTCTTTTCTTGGACCAATAATTTTCAGGCCCTCATCATTATTGAATCTTACAATACTTTCTTTAACATACCGGATTTCAGTTACTGGATTCTTATTTATCTTCATATGGGAAGTGAATCCACTGTCAATTATCCATATCCATGCATGATCAAATGCCCTGAATGCAATTTATACAACCAAGACCTGCTTGACCCTTTTATTTTTAACCCAAGCCTTTGAATTCATACCCGAAATAGAATGAAAATCTTCATCTTCCTCAGTATATGATGGTTCTGTTTCAACCTGCAGAGCTAAAATCAATTTTCAATTTTCATCTCACTTGAGGATACTTTTGGCTTTTTTTAGGAAAAAATTCAGTTTCCCTCGACACATTTCCCTACATTGTTGATGTAAAATATCATACCATATGTTGGAGATCTTTACACCTAAAACAATGACTATAAAATGATGATCTATAATTTTGAACTCTGTATGACCAACTTTGTTTGTCTTATTCCATTTTGTACCTATTTACTATGGAACATACATTTTGAGAGTTTCTCATCTTACCACAACAATAGAGTCTTATGTGAGGTACATTCCTATGTGGTATTGATGCACCATTAGTTATTCCTTGGGTTCATTGATTCTTATTATTCTGCTTCATATCCAAACCAATCTTCAATCTTAGAGTGGGTGCTTTTGTTATGACTTGAACCATAACTGCTTCCTATTTTAGATCAACCCCATTTTGTTCTGATGGACCATTTTCCTCAAATATCATCTTATCTGTTTCCTGTATAATCTTCTTTCCTGATGTCAAACCGAGAGTTATAAGTTTCTCCTAATCCTGAATTTTTTAGCGCAGACTGACGACCACTTCTACTAGATGCTTGATACATTTGATTTGATCATTTCTAGTTTCATTAAAACTATCAATTTCAATTTTATGTTCTTTAATTTTGAGTTTGTACTCAACCACCTTTTCATATCTTTCTGGAAATGAAGACCTTATCTTTTCAATTTCTTCATTCAGCTCATAATTCTATTCTTCCTGCTATTGTATAAAGAGTTTAGTATCACGAACAACATTGTTAGCTTTATTTGTTTTGGCTATCAAAATATCTACCTCTTTAAGGGAAGATTCTAATTCAGCCTTAAGATCAACTCTTCCTTCAATTTATACTTCTTCATTGTCACTTTATTTTCTTGTTAATGAATTTCTAGAAATGAGTACCAAAGCATCTCATTTATGATCCGTGCAGTCCTCCAACTCTTTTTCCTCAGATTATTCTAAACTTTTATCCTCTCTTAAAGACGATTCTTCTTTTTGAAGAACTTTCTCCAAGTACTTCTCCTCCCTTTCTCATTTTATGAATACTTATATTGGATAATTTCATCATTTTCTTCATTTTAATCATCAAACTTCTTAAGAAAGTTCGATGAAAAAGTCCCAGTCATTCCACATCGAAAGCATGGAAATTGATGTTTACCTTGGAAATTTCCTTTACCTATTTGCATATTATAGGATAGAAATGACATGACATCATCCATATTGTCTTCCTATGGACTATCTTTAATAGAGAGATTCTTCATGGCCATAAAACGCCACTTCATATTAATTCCCCTTTTCCACTACATCGTTGTCATTGTTTCTCATTTCATATACTACAAGGGTACTGTGTAGGTTATCTAGTGTCAGCTCTTTTGGGTCTTTGTCTTCCAACACTGAAACATTCGGATTGAACCACAGTGGAATTTTCCTCAAGATTCAATTCACATTATTCATATCTTCAATGACTACTCAAAGACCCCACATGTCTTCTACAATAATATTTATCCTATTAATGAATGCATCAACAGTCTCATTGGGATTCATTCTGAGATCCCCAAATTTATTCGATAGAACCTGCAACTTTTCTTCACGGACATTTTTGTCACCCTCATAAATTTGTAAAAATTTCTCCTGCATTTCTTGTAATGTTTTATAGGACATCACCTTTTTTAAATTGCATTTGATATGGCTCTCCTTAAATCATTTATCCCTTTAGCATTAGCATCCAATTTCCTTATTATAGCTTCTGATAAAGCACCATTATAAATGTCAACATATATTCCATGAATAGTTGATGTGAAGACATCCATCCCTACTAATCAAAAGTAGTGCTACATCCTATTCTTCCGTAGTTGAAAATTATTTCTATCAAATATCAGAATTAATTCATATTTGACCACCTATATTTCTTCTTCTTGAGAGAGAACTACTGACATTAAAACATTCCCTATGAGACCAATTGTTAGGTCCACTAGGTCGAATACTCTGAGAGGGGGGTGAATCATGGTATGAGATATTAACAGTTTCTCATGTTTGGATCTTGTTTATTTGTTAGAAAAAAATAAACTCTCTCTTCCTTCCATAGAAATATATGAATAGATATAAAACCATGCACATGAAACAAATATTTTTACTTAGTTTACCCTCACTGGGCTATATCCAAGGAGCATACAATGACAATGTGATGATGTAAAAAAATACACTAAGGAACACTTCCAATAATGAGTAAAATGTTCGGGTTAGATATTCTAGGCCCAGACTCACTTCCTTTACAAGATTTAGGGTATACTCATTGCATTCCCAAGGGTCACTCCCTGTTCCTTTTTCTCTAGCTCACAGCTAGTGGAAAGGGTCTCAGTCTTCCTATTCCTTCACTAATTGCTCTTGGAATGAAATCCACTCACATTTTATGGACTTGTAGGTCAAACACAGTTTATGGACATGTAGGTCCCTTCATTGGAATGAATTCCTGCATCCTCAACTATAGGTATATGCTCTGTTGATGTTAACTTTTCACCCACAAATGAACTCCACCTTATCGAGTGTTGTTAGGTACCAGAAAATACTTTTGTAAACAAAATTGAAACTTTCGCAAGCTTCCTAGTGCAAATTGTGATCCACATTCCTCTTCTGCGTACTGAGTACTGGGTTTGGTATGTGGGACACCTTCTTCGCATAACACCACCACTGCCGCGAACTTCCCTTCATCCATGTATTTCTTCCGCCTTCACAATCACGTATCGCTATCACAACCGATTCTTCGAACCTCATCTGCAAAACCCCTCAGTTCTGTGAACTATTCTCTGTTTTTGTATTGTCACCACTTCCGCATATTGGAGCTCTCCCTCTATGTACTACTTACAGAATTCACTCTCTCTCATACTGGAGATTCCTCATCTGCATACTGAGTCTTAAGCGAACATATCAATCCTCTTAAATGCGTCAATGGAATTTCTTCCGTGCAAACCACTATAGCCTTTGCGAGATTATCCCTCGCGAACCACCTAGAGACTTGACAAAATCCCATATCAAAAATTTGTTCTAATAATATTAAATCTAAATAGTAATTGGTGGGATAATTTATTCTTATATAAGAAAATATATTCTCAAAAACTGCTCATCCAATATTTACCAAATATTTGATTCATCCTCCACCGCTTACCAATCCTTCTACCACTGCGAACCACAAGTCACCCATGAACCATTTTTTCACTCCATTCACGTACTTTATTTGCTCTTAAGTCATCAATCTTATCTACCTGCAACAATCCTTCCACATACCGTATCATCTACTGCCTCTTCGAACCATGTTTGGTTTCACAAACCACACCTGCGTAACGTTTCTGCCGATCTGTGTACCGTTCCTAAAACATGGTACGCGACCCATGCATTATGGTACATGGTTCTCACCATTTTCCTATTTTCTTCAACATTATTCATACCATTTAATACTATGAGTAAATCATTCCTTTTCCAACACCAAAATCCTGATTTTGAGACCCCAAAATTTGGAAAACACTGGGAAACTGTGCCATATCAACAATGTGTCTTGGGAAAACACCAACGATACTCATTTGTGATCATTTGGATTTGTCAAGAAACACAATAACACCCAAAACATTCTAAGAGGACTCCTTGAGGGATTTTCTCCAAAATTCCCTCGAAAATATTCCATCGACTGGTTCAGTCAAATCATTTAAGTGTAATAACTATTCACAAAAACATATTTATCCTCTATATTACTTAATGTGACTACATTATAGTTCATGTAGTGATAACTTGCAGAGATATGTCTCAAGATAAAAATTCCACCTTGGTCATCGTAATCACCTTCCCAGTAATAATATATAAACCAAGACATATTCAAATTAATTCCCTTCTTTTAAACCAATCCCTACATTATGATCCCTTTGACATGTCTCAGAACTCTTTTAGTGTCAATAAGATTTTAATCATTTTTTTCACTTTTATATCATTCAAAAATAACCACAACATAAATAATATATAGCCTAGATTATATGAGATAAATTAGGTTGATAATAAATCTTATATTTTGTATTTTATTTAATCTCATAGCCTCCAAATCTTTGAAAAATTTCATTCCCACTTGAATGGGCGCAAAAATTGGATTGGAGTCTCATATCTCACACTTATTCAAGCATTATATAGAATAATATTCTTTGGATAAAAAGATATAATTTTCTACTTTTCTTACTTGTAATCCCAATAATAATCTCATCTCACCAAGAATAAACATCTCAAATTGATGATTTATTCAGTTGAAAAATTCATGACACTCATTCTCATGATCACTTATAAAAATGATATCATCAACATATATAATAAAAATAAGTGTACCAATATTCATTTATTTGATATATAAGATTTTTTCTACTTTTCATTTGATGAATATTAACTCCTTTATAAATCATTCTTTCCTTGAATATGAGGCCCTTAGGGCCTATTTAATAACATAAAAATCATTATTAAATTCTCATAATCTTGTGCCATCGTTATCAAGAATAAACCCATAAGGTTTTTCAACATACACCTCTTCTTAAAGATAATCATTTAAAAATATAGACATGACATCCATTTGATAAAATGTTCACTACCTATTGGATTCCACAACACGAAACATCCAAATGGATTCCAACCATGGAAAAAAAGAAATAGTTTATTTATTAATTAACTATAATATTTATTATCTATTTTTCATATGTTATTAGAAATATCTGTCTTTGAAAACCATGGCCCACAAACCAAAATCTTCTAAGAGCCTAGAAAATTTTCATTTCACTCCAATATATTATGATCATTATGTTTTTTAACTCATAAATGGATACTTGAAATTTTAATTATATATTGTATTTATTTGAGGTCTCTAAACTTTTCGATCACGTATTATAGGCATGTTCGATAATTTTACCTCAATGAGTTGTTTCCTTGACATATAATACACAATTAAATGATCATAGTAACTATGATAAGTATAATTAAAATGGATTTGAGCATGATGACATGGTATAACCAGTCAAATCTTATTATTACCTCACTTATACCATCTATGTATTGTTTCAATTGAATCCCTACAAATGGATTTACATAAACCACTAAAATACCAAATGAAACATGGTACAAGGATTTTATTTTGAGTTTATATGAACTATTAAATCATAGTTGGTTGCAACTTATAACTCTCAATCAGATTTATTATTCTTATTGAATAATATATCACCCACCAAAGTGAATATAAAACCACCACTATGGTTTTAAGTTTCATATGTTGTATGTGTATTTGGAATAATTACTCCCATTAACAATTGTATATTTTAATGTTCATATGATAACTTATGCATATGAATTTAATATTTATTTTAAGTCATTATTACTACTATATTCTCACAATTTATGTACTTACCTCATAAAAATATTGTGTTAGGATTAAATTCTATAAATTGGGGGTGTTAAGGTCCTTAGTAGCAATATTATCATTAATTGAGACGAACCTTGTGTTTCATCATGATATACATTTGAATCTTCCACGAACATTATAAATGGATTATATCACAACACTTGAGGTTGTGACATAATGAAAATTATTCATATATTAAATTATATGATAATCATTAATCAATATAGTTGGGATATGGTTAGTTGTTGTGATTTTATATTCAAAACATATCTAGAAAGGAATCATGAATAGCTGAAATGTATATATAAGACGCTTTATCGATCTTTTTTTATCTCTATTATATAAATAAGTCTATGTGAGTTTAAAAAACCCTTAATCTATAATAAATGATATATTAATACTTGGATGATATATAGTCCAACATACCGTCCCTAAGTATCCTATATATATTAGAAAGTGAATTCATTACTTTACTGACTATTCATAAAATTTCTTAAAATAATCTCATTGAGTTCATGAATTTACCTAGAGCTTCACTTTGGAATTGTTCATACCAACAATCTTGAACTAACTATAGAATATTTTTTTCGTATGTTTATATCTAAATTTTTCGTATTCCAAAACAAAATTATGTCATATAACTAATAGTTTTATCTCTAAAGAGTCTAAACAACATATCGAATACATACATGAGAAATTATAGTTTTACTTGACTAATAATTAATTTTCCATAACTGGGTAGGATTATTAATGAATTATATTCATCATATATTGAAAATGATAGATATTTGATATTCAAGTTTTAAAGAACTATTAATTAAGGGTAGTGAACTATAAAAACATTAATTTTAGATGGTGTTTTTTTCTCCTACATTGGGAGAACACATCCTAATTATTACAATGTTTATCTATACTTATCACTACTGATATGAGAATAACTCTTTCACAACCATTAATTAAACATACGTTACTTCTTTGAATCATTTATTAAAATAAAAATTTATTAAATACCCAAGAAGTGAAATAGTGAAATAAATTCCATGATGAATATATTCATAAAGTAGATAAAATTTATTGATTATTATTCAATTTTTTGTAGTTTATTTTCCAATTACCTTTCCATCCATATGGGAAGAAAATATCCTCTTGTACACAACAATATATCTAAATATTTTATCATGTATAAAGCAACCATTTACATTGAGTTGGTCATGGACTTTTTAATCGTTTCTTTATCTTCTCATTCACTATAAGGGTTATGGAACTAAGTTCCCCACATCTCTTATTTACCTAGTGAAGATTAGTCAAAATATTTTGAAGATGTTAATCCATGTTTTTCATATCCTAATATAGATTAATAAGGAAAACCTGAAAGATATAGATGATATTATGATATTAATTGATAATTTATTATCCGTATAGAAGCATAAATTAATTAATTGATGAATATACACTAACATATTGAAGTTAATATTAATATAATAGTACCCTATTACATTTTAAACAATCATGTTTTAGTGAAAATACCATTTATATAAATCCTCTATATCTCCTTCTTAACATATAAGATATGTCATTTTGTGGTATAAAAATCCATATCCTTATGTTAAATCATCATGTCTATGTACATAAATGATATCTCCAAGAAATAGATGCATGGAGAATCTTTATTAAACTATTTTAGGTATCCTTATAACCTTATATTTATCTATGAGGTTTCTTAATTGGTGTAGTCAATTTCATCACACAGTATAAATTAACTTATAGTAATTTTGTGTATGAAACAACTTTAACACCATTATAAATATGTGATAGTGATGAAATGGTCTATCTATTGAATTATTGTAAGGTTATGATGATTTAAGTTGTAACAGTATAAATTAATTAGCGGGTATTAGAAATAATATTACCTCACAACTCCTTGATCTATTTTTTGGACTCCATAATCCTGAAATTCTAAACCAATATTTCATCAACACTTTCCTACTAATTTCACTAAGTATCGTTGAGTAAATATACCCTTAACGTAAATGAGGTTTTGTCGGCCCAAAATGAAAGGTAAAAATACATTAGAATGGAAACAAATCCAATAGAGATTTTTTGTAAGACCAGTGTGTACGTACAAGCCTTGAGATTCAGGGAAATTTTGAGTTTTGGATTTAGTAGAAATGTTGCTTTTAAAAATGAGGATCTGAAAAAAAAAATTATGAAGATATTTACAACTTAAAGGGATGTTTTGGATGTTTCTTAAGGCCCAAGGGGTTCCTTTCATACTATGTTAATACATAGGTACATTGGATATAAAATTTATATTATCAGGAGAACAACCTAGGGCCCGTGGTTAGCACATAACTAGTGCTAAATATGCTCCCCAATCATGAAGCTTGTTTTAAATAGTAAAAGCTTGTCTAAATAATGATTAGGGATATAGGAGAATATACAACCTATATATGGAATTTTATTATCATGAACATGGTTTGTTAAACAATTCACACTAACCATATGAAGGGGCACACCATGGAGAGATAGGTCTGCACGATGGGCAAATGGTTTGGAAAACCGTGCTACCAAACCCTAAAAAACATAAAAAATAGTAATATTAAAAATGTTCCCTCAAAAAATTATATATTTTAAACCCTAACACATTCCATTTAATTAGGAAAGTTGCCTCCCGCATACCCCTTTCCCTTCCCCTTCCCTCTCCTTAGTGTTTTCTCCCTTGTTTAGTGGATGATTTAAATGTTATCACTTGCATTGGAGATCTCTTAGTGTGTATAAATCTCTCCTTATTTATCGATTTGTTTTATTTCTATAAAAATAGGTTCTTCATTAGATTTATCTAAAATTCCCTATTTTTAGGGTGCTTGAATGATTTATATTTTTCTCCTGATTTATGACAAACTATTGGATAATACTTGATGTGTAGTATCTCATAAGCCTAATGTGTGTGGTCCCTTAATTTAACTCATATATCTTTTTAGTATTTGAAACATGTGTATTGTGGTATTTCTCTTTTTTCACGTGATGACATTGGATTTTAATTAGTGGTATTAATTGATTATTTCTTTGGTTAGTAAGCCTCTAGTTTAGAGAATTGGAATTGTTTACTTAGACATTACATAATGGTTAATACATATTATAATTATTCCAACATGACTTAATTTTTGAAACTAATCATTTTGAAATAGAATTTCACAACCATTGGCTAAACGTAAGATGAAATTGATACTTGGATTTGGGCCTTTGAAATAGAAAATTGGATTGTAAAATGGTAGTTTTGGTTATTTTTAAATGGAACCTTATTGTTCTAAATTGTGGATTGATTTTTAATATTCTAAATGGTATTTTGAAAATTCAACTGATGTGAATTGAAAGAGAATAAGTGTGGCTTATTTGATATAAAAAATGAGGTTTTGTGGGTTTGGAGATATTTAAATGTAATGAAAACAACTCTTGGGTTCAAGATTTTTTTTCAAATGGGAAATTTAATAAGGACCTTTATTCCATGTTTTTTTATTGTTGATGTGTTCATGGTTTGTTTCAAATGTAATAAATTTATTGTTAACCAAATGTGAACATGGCCCCTTGGGGGATGCATGGACCTTATGGTTAACCCGGTGTGAACATGGGCCATGGGGGACAATTAGAATTTATAGTTAACCATTAGAAAAATGACCCCTGGGAAACACGAGTAATTATGGTTAATTAGGGGTGAACATGGACCATGGGTGTTGTAGGGATCTTGGGATGGATATATTACCCCAAATGTTTTTTATAGAAGGGATGGGTATATTAACCCTGTTATGGAGTAGTTTTGCTGGCATAGTCATCATTATATTTTTAGGGACACATCCAAAATTTCAGAAGAAAGTTCTTACCAATCCGAGGGTGATCTTAGCCCTTGAGTTCTATGTTTGTTTCGTTATATCAGTTTAAAATTTTAAAATGTTTGTAATTATATTTTTTTTCAAAATTGAACACTATTTCATTCACTTTTACATCAGACTTATTATTTTCAAAATTCTTGTGGTAGTTCCCTAACATGTTATTCTCACACCTGGCTCAGGTTGTCTTGTCCCTTGCATACCTAAGAAAACAACTATCTATCTATAGACCAATGGTTTATGGAAAGGGTCATTACATGTTGTTTTCATGGTATGCTAGATTGGAGTATAATAAATGGTACCAAGTAAGACTTGCTATTAGTTTTGGGAGATATTCTATTTAGTTTTATTATTTATTTTATCATTGTATGTGATTTAACCATGGGGGATTGATGAACCTCATATTTTCACGGATTTTATTAATTAATTAAATGTTTTTAAACCCACTGGAGTGTTATTTAATGAGAAATTGTATCATTTTTAGGTTTTTATGTCATTTTTAAATGAAACAAAAAAATGGATTAATTTTTGAATTTTAACTAATTTTAATTGGTTGGGTATTTAAGGAGGATGCCAAAAGATCTTTCATGCCGTGAGCAAAGACTAGTGGTGAAATACCCTATTTTTTAGAGAGAATGATGGTATAAATTATAGAGCATTACCAGTACACATCATGCAATGAGAGTACACGACATGTAGTTTCAGTTTGTGACATGCTTAGACCGCGTAAAATAAGTCATGATGAGAATACATGCTATGAACGACCAGTACAAGTTGTGAGTCAGTAGTTCAAAATGTGTACCACAGTCAAACAAATGTAAACATTTTCCTCAGATTCAACATAGTGGAGAAAAAACTCAGATCTTAAGTACATGATGTGTAACCCCAGTACAGGTCGTGACGACGACAGGACGATGAAAAAAATGTGATGTTGCAATGGTTCTGTAGGATTTGGATTATATATAGAGTCTTCTTACACCCTTCCAAAGCATTACAAGGGATCCTAGACTAGAGGGAGCTATGACGGGGGGATCCGATCAAGAGGAGAAGTATTCCAATAAGTAATCAAAGAAATGAAATGATAAACTCCAAGTTGTGGTGGGTGGAGATGATTCGAGGATATTCTACATTTTATGTTTGTTCTCTTTATTGTAATATCTTTTCATTTTGAATTATCCTAGAGACGGTCTTCATGAATGAAAGAGGTTTATTTCTTTCTTGTTTTCAGATTCTTCTATTTTGACCAGGAATTTTTATAATTTTATGACTATAAAATTATTTCCCTATTGTTTAAACTTCTTTGAGAGTGGTCTCCCCATTGAGCACAATAAGGATAATCAGGATAGGTTGCTTAGAGGTATTTGTATAATCTAACCACTCTCACAAGTGGATGAACACCCATAACTGAGGTTTAGTTATGATTTATACTACATATAGGTGTATAAATTGATTTCTTGAGTAATATATTGGACAATTCAATTGAAAATAAATTTTCGACAATGATAAAGTGAATGTCTGGAGAACAATTCTTGTCCACTGCTACCTCTTTGGTTTGTTTTATTCAGTATGGGTTCCATATGATTTTCAATAACTAATGTAGATTAATTATCGCATTCTGAATTTATTAGATTAGTTCATTTCAAATCACCCCAATCTATATTATTATTATATTAGTTATAAAATAATTGTGACAATTTGAAGATAGTGTGACGTAAGCAGTCTCCTTGAGATTTACCATAGGGTGTGCCATTATGGTGTATGATTAAGAAAAATAGGAAATCAATTGAATAGGGAAACATGACTAAAAATCCATACCATCAATTTGGTACCCTTTCTGGGGGGAGTTCATTCACACACATTTTTCATAAAAAACAAAAAAAAACAAAAAAAAACAAAAAAGGGATTCATTTCATATCATTACATTTTCAGCCAATATAGATTTTTATGATGATTATTATAATTATTGGAATGTTAATAACATTAATGTAGAGACTATCAGGGAAGAGGCAATGGATGTAAAAATTGAACAAAATTACCTAATACTTTAATATAATCTCAATGTTCTTGAAAATTCATGCAAGATGGTTGCATTGTTGGCCGCCTAAGTTGAAGAAGTTAAAGTCATATGGATGGAAGAAGAAAAAATAAAATCTGAACTAAGTAAAATGATTGCTCCTCGTAAATTTCAAGAATACCTTTGTGTGGTTGAATATATTCTGGAAGATCCAATTCCCTTTCTAATAATTGAGTTCCCAGCATCCCTACTTGAGGAAAAAGAGATTAAAGATGAACATTTTGAGGGAGATTTAATTTATGATCAATATTTTCATTCAAATTTCATTAGTTATAAATTTAAATTTAATAATCTCCCTTGTATTTATTTTTTAGAATCATCACCACTACTGCAGGATCTGGAAGAAAAACAAGAAGAAGGTTCTCATGTTGATGAGAGAATAGAGGAGCCTGTTGAGCTGTACACTAGTGAAAATGAGGATAATGATATAACACAAGAAATAAATGAGGAATGATCTACTGATCCCAAATGAGAAGAGAAGTTTCATCCCAATCTACTATATCTAACACTAATGGAAACCACTCCTCTGGTAGAACAAAATAGGAAGCACCCCTTTATTATTTTCCTTCCGCCTATTGATCTAAAATTCTTTCTTTCATCTTATCTAGGTTTTGGGACTATTTTTTCATTGGGGATACACACTTATGGCATACAATAATGGATCTTGGGAGAAATAAATTGTGCTGGTTTATAATTAAAAACCAGATCCTCTTTTTTTGGGGGGTTAACCCACTACAAATGCCTAACTAGGGTTAGTAAAAACCTATCACCCACTTGAGGGGTAAAACCAAGAATTATCCATATCCTTTCCCATTTCTTTTCCATTTCCATTTCTTTTTTATTTATTTTTATTATGAATTTATTTTTTTATTTATTTCTTGGAAGAAGTGGTACAATATAGGATTTTTACTCAAATACTATACTGGAAAATGACATCAGGTTGTATATTTATTTCTCTTTAGTTTTTCAACCCTTATATATATTTTTTGTTGAGCTAAAATGAAGGGTAATGAAATTTAAGTGTGGGGGAGTTTCAACCTGCTTATTTATTTTTGAATGATTTTTTCCATTAGTTTTTTCATCTTTTAGGATCCTTGATATTGAATGAATATTTTGATAAATTTTCACAAATCAATATATTTTGAGGGAATTGAAATGATTTTTGAAAAATAAGTATTTTAAATGATTATTGATGTGAAAACATTTTTCTTGAATTGGATTTTCAATTCTTTTTATGAGTTTGAACAATTCTAGAAATCCATTCTCATTAAAACACTAAGTAAAAATATTTTTCTTATCATGTGAGGTATTCTAAAACATTTTTATATTTTATTCAAAATACCCATAATTTCTTGAGAGAAACCCGAATTTTGTGTGGGAACAAGAATTTTTGATTTTTCTCTTTCAAAGTATTGGATTTCATGGAATTTTTTGATGTGATTGAGGCACTAATTTGGCTAGCCACATATTATCTTGAGACCCACCATTACATATATCATTAATAATCCCATATATTCCATGAATTTCCATATAGGTTTAATCCAAATTTCAAGGAAAAATTTCCTTACCTACCCACACACTTAATATTTTTTCATGGATAATTCATGTTTTAGTGTGGGGGAAGGGCCTTTTTTGTGAATTATTTGGGATTTGTTTCATACTTGGGTTGTGTGAGGTGTGTGTTATCATTTTGGGTTGTGTATTATTTGAAAATTGGATGTGATTCATCATTTCATTATGCTTCATTTGTTTCATTTAGTTATCCTTCAAAAAAATAAAAATAACGTTGTTCCTTTCTGGAGCATTATAAAAAATATAAATAAATAAAGTTGTACCTTCCTAGATATTTATAAAAAAGCGGAGAACTTGGATGTCATAATTATTTTCAATCACTAATTGGCTCATGTCCTATGTCACAAAAAAATGGTGGTGTTGTGTTTCACATTCTCAAGGGGATTTGAGTGAGGTTCATCATGTATTTTAACTTAATTATTCATGTATTATACATAAGAGTCAAACCTCATATTTCTAGCCTTATATTTTTAAATCAATTTACCCACCAACGTAAATCTACATAATTATCCTTGAAAAAAACGTTCCTCATGATTGAAAATATTTTCATGTTTCACGCTATGGAGAAATGAAAATTGTTACAGGCCTATGGTGATACATGAATTATCCGAGTATGAGTATAAATCCATATTTAATTTCTCATCAGTGAAGAGTGACATAAAATTCATCATGAGTTAGGTTGTGATTGGTCCATAGATGGATTTCTGAGGTTGAAAAATATAAATGTAATGAATGAAAATGATATAAAATTGTTTTTCATAGAATATACATGAGAGAACACTATCTTGGAAAATATCATTGATGTTTTCTTACTTTTGATTGTGGTGTGGATTTTAATTTGAATATATGATGGCTTCCTAGGAGTTTAATGGATAAGTGTGGGGGTGGACGAACCTCATATTTTCACAAATTTTTTTTTAATTAAATATTTTTAAACCCATCATATTGTTATTTAATGGGAAATTGTCACATTTTTAGGTTATTATGTTATTTAGAACCTAAATGAAAAAATAGCTTAATTATATAATTTTAACTACTTTTAATTACTTATGTATTTTACAATGAATCCAAAATAACATTCACGCCGCTTTTATTCACTCGTGGTGCGACATTGGTTTTTGGGAGAGAGAAGAAAGATGGAGAAGAACCTGTACACATCATGTATAGAGTGTATGTGGCATGTAGGTTAAGTTTGTGACATGTTGCAGACCACATAGAATATGTCATGACGAGCACACATGCTGCAAACGACTAGTATAGGTTGTGAGTCTCCAGTACACGACGTGAACCAAAGTCAAACTAGCGTATAAAGTATCTTAGGATTCAACACAACGAAGAAAAGCTTATATATTATGTACATGACCTGTAACCCTAGAATACGTCATGATAACGGTGGGATACTGAAAAATAAATACAGTGCTACAATGGTTCCGTGGGATTTGGTCTATAAGTAGAGGCCTCTTCCAACCTTCCAAAGCATCCCTAGGGAACCTGAACCATAGGGAGCCATGCCGATGGAGATTCACTCATGATGTGGAGTATTCCAAGATGTAATCAAATCCATGAAGTGATAACATCAAAGTGGTGGTGGGAGGTGACAATTCGAGGATATTCCCACTTTTGAGTTTGTTCTATTTGTTGAAATATCTTTTCATTTTGAATTATCCTAGAGACGGTTTTCATGAATGAAATAGGTTTCTTTCTTAATCATTTTTAGTTTATTATATTTTGGCTGAGAATTTTTATCATATTATGATAGTAAAATTTTTTCCTTATGGATTAAACTTCCCTAGGTGAGGTCTCCCCATTAAGTACAGTAAGAACAATTTGGCTAGGTTGCTCCGATACCATTGTGTAATCAAACCACTCTCATAAGATAATAAAAACTTATAACTAAGGTCTCAATATGGTCTCTAGTCAACATTGGTATATAACTTGTGGTCTTGGGTTATACATTGGATAATTCAATTGAAAATCAATTCTCAATAATGATAAAGTTAATGTCTGATGATCAACTCTTGTCAAACACTACCTCTTTGGTTTGTTTTTCTTTTCAGTATGGTTTGCCTCTAATTTTCAATAACTAATGTAGATTTATTATCACATTTTTAATTTATTAGTTTATTTCATTTCAAATCACCCCAATCGATATTAGTATTATATTAATTGTAAAATAATAGTCATAATAGGAAGATAATGTCTTATAAGTAGCCTCCTTGAGATCGACCCTAAGGTGTGCCACTATGGTTCATTCTTAGAAACAATAAAAACTCACTTGAATAAAGACACGCAATTAAAACCCCTACCATCAGGTATCCATTAATACATGTATATCATACATCATTTCTTATTAGCACTATGATGTTTGAATATTTTATTAGAGGTTTTTAGTTTATTTGTTATGGTAATATGATCTTTTTTCATGTTTTTATTATTTCCTTCGATGTTACTACTATAAGAAAAGGTTATAGTCTCCCCATAGATCTTTTATAACCTCAACTATAGTTATAAGATATTAACATATGGGGAGGAATTCTTGAGATAGTGCAACAAACAAGTCCAATTACTTTTCCTAGATTGAGCTGGGTTAGGAGGTTATAAAGTTGTATTTGATCTCTTTATTTTATTTTACTATTTGATCATGGTAGAAAGGAAACTAGTAATTTTTCGAGGATTGGAAATATGCTTATTTTTGGGAGTAATGAAACCATACATGTGGGTAAATAAATATTTCTAGGGATGAGAATTTTTTTCTTTGGATAATGTTTTTTATAGTTGTAGTTGATTTTCACTTCTAGTGATGCTCTTGATTTGTGGTGATAGGATTTAAGTGATTTGTGCTCTTGGCATGGTATGGTGCGAGTTTTGGGTGTATTTATGCATCATTTCAGACATATATCGACTCATGTGACATGGATCATTCTAGGGACATGGTTATCAGTATCATTTTCATGCTTCTTGGGGTTCGTATTGACTTGTAATGTATGTTTTCTTATGTTTATCTTTCCTTGAAAATATTATTCCAATTTATATCTTCTTATGGTATATGTTTTACTAGTGATAAGGGGATGGTATTTAAAATTATTTAAACATAGTATATGGTTCTTTCTCTATATAAATATTGTGGAATCTTATTTGATCAATTCCTTGGATGATCTTTCGATATAGGAAAATATAAATGTGTTGATGATAACAATGTTTAAATAAAGGGATTGTAAGAAACTTATAAAGTGTTTTCATTTATAGATTTTGAATTTTATTATACCTACACAATAATTGAGAATTTTTTAATTTGGTAACTTGTAAATAGTTTTTGAAATGTGAATCCTAGGTGCTTGGGGAATTTACAAGACAGACTTATAAAATGTTAAAGTATGAACTGTGAGTTATATAAAGTGGTGGTTTTTGAAACCTTTTAAAATTGGATAATTTTAATTGTGTGTTTTGAAATATAAATGAATTTAAATATGGTAGAAAGTGGATTTTTTGTTTTTTTTGATAATGGGAGACACCCACTGAAAAATAAAATGAAAGTGTAAACACTCTGATTATAGTTTTTGGTCTTTGAGAAAAGTGGATTAATATTGTCAATGGGTTTTTGGGGTGGAAAATAGAACTTGGGTTATGAGGTTCCCATATTTTATTTTTAGGTGAATTATAACACCTCGATATTTTGTGAAATATTTTTTTTATTTAATTAATCTTTCTTATATTTTGAAACAATAAAAATATATTATATTATATTTGTGTTTTTCTATATGTAGCACAATGTTGATTAAGAACTACACACAACACTTAGCTTAGTTTGTGGTACATGAAACACTGAGTTAGCTTATGGTACACACAAGACTGATTTTTACCATCTTTTAAGGGCCAACGTATTTTAAAACTAAATTTTCACACTTTTATGAATTTTAATTTTAAAATAAACATGATTTTATAATTCATAATGTCAAAATTAGCATAGGGTGAATTTTTGGGATTTTTTTGAGAAACTTAATTTTTTTATGAATAGTGAAAACTACTGCATTTTAGTTTAAATAATTATTAATAATAATTTATATTTTAGATTTCTTTAGAGTCACATTAGATCAATTATAAATATATCTATACAGTTAAGTTAATTAGAATTAATTTTACTTTGAATTGAATATAAAAAACTTAACAAACATTTGAACATTTTCTACATTAAAAACATGTTATTTCACCCCGTCAATGGGATTAAAATTAATCATAATTTTTCTATTTTTGTGATTTGAATTTTGAAAATCTGACATACACAGTTGTAATATTTGTGATATTTTTTATCTAATAAGATCAAATTAATTTTTTTTGACCAAAATGATTAGTGAATTTGATTAAAATTATTTACGGTGATTTATGTATGATTAAGCTTAATAAAATACCAAACCTTGATCAAAAAGACCAAAATGACCTGGAAACTTTTCCAAAATCCATTGTATGCCAATATTTAGATCATATCTCCACATGGTTCTAAATTTATGGGTTATTTTGATATTATTAAATGTAAGTTCCCTATATAATAGGTTAAGGAAAAAGACAAAAAAGGGGACTTTCCTTACCTTTAATCTTGATAAAACATTGAGATATGTAAAGAACATAATATTTTCAGTTATAAATATATTTTTAAAATATATATGGGTTGTATTTATCATAATAATTGATCAATTATTTTTATAGATGGTTCAGTTACTTAAAATTCTTATGAAATGCTAATGTAGTGATTATTTAGTTAATAATAAACTAAATTTAATGATATTATAAATATTAGAAGTGAAGTTAATTGATTGAATTATTGTATTAATTTATTTTTGTAGATTAATATATCATGTTACACATCGTAAAACTTAATATATTTTAATTCCAATATTATATTGATATTTTAAAATAAATATTATATAAATAATGTCAAAATTGACATTATTGTTATTTTATAATAAATGAAATTTTATTAAATGATTTAAAATTAATAAAAATAATATATTCTGGAATGTTATTTTTAGGTGTTAATAAATATAAAATATGGTCTATTAATGAACCAATTAATCTTTTATAATGAACATATTGACTCATATATTGTAAAAACGTTGTTAACATGGTCAATGCTTAAGTAGTGTTTTAGGGAATCACCTGATATTTTGTAAATTTAATTTCCATAACACATAGGAATTTTATTTTATTAATAATAAATGAAAATAATAATTAATTAGATCTATATTTTCTAATAATTCTCACATTAGTTTATTATTTATGGTTAAATGAATTAGATTAGAAAATTATATGCTTTAATAAAATCCAAAATGATAAAAGTGGGGAATCTAAGAAGTTAAAGATTAAATTATTAAAATCCACATAATTTTGTGATTTTTATGATCTAATAGACCCTTATTAATCAATAATTCTATATTTTTATATTTTTAGGAACTTTAGTTAGGGTATACCACCCATTAATGAATACCTTTTGGTATTTATAAGAGTGTCACTCCCCCTCCACAATAAAACAGAAAATACTCTACCACTTCATCACACATCTCAGGCCCCTTGGGTCACCCAAAATCTGATCAAATAATCTCCACAAATCCATAACTTACCCATATAATCCATAAATATTATATAAGGAAACTCATGGAATCATTATTTCACAAACGAATAGGAGTTACCTGATTTATAGGTAATGTTTTCTCTCAAGCTCATTTCATTTATTTTCCTTATTCACCCCCTCAAATTTATTTATTCAATTATTATGTGACGACACCAGTATGATAAATAAACTAGTATGTTTTTATGTTATAAGTTAGACCTAAACTTACACACACATCCATCTAATGGATATCGAACATACTGTTTATGTGTACTGTGAACTACTACCTCACGAAATGATGAATGTTCATGTCTTCCTTACCACAAATCATGGTGGTCATTATGATAGAAAATTTATTTATATATGTAATATGTTATATTTTTAATGTATTTAATCTTCTTTATTCCTTTTATAACACAAATATTTTTACCTTCCATTTTTTTCAATGCGATAATCTTTATTGAGTAAGTGTGGCCTACCTTCCCCTCAAAGCGATGTAATTCATTCACACGCGACATGGAATGTATTAAGGACAGGTTTAGTGAATTGATATGATACACATGAAATAATAATTCTACTGTAATATATATATATATATACACACATATGTCATTTATATACTTTATTTCATACAACAATTAAAAACGGAAATTGTGTTCATGAGTATATACAACTTACCATCTCCATGAACAGTGAATTCTCTTTTGTTCTAATTTATTATATATATATTATTATAATCTAAATATAATGGATATAAATGATATTTATATCCTGATTTAAATTATGTAACCATGATATATGTATAATAAACAATGATATAACAAATTAAGACACATGCAAAGAATAAAGTGAATATTACCTGAAATGAAACCATAACATAAAATCATTAAAAAGTAGGTAATATAAGGTCATAATAAAAAAATATGTGTTAATAGATATAAAAATATGGTTCAATAAAATATATATAATAAATTTATATTTATTATACAGGTGGATGTACTGAGTACAGAGAGAGTCAAAACACAAGGTAAGAGGATTTCATCACACATTTAATTTCAGTGATATACAAGCTATGTTATCAACCCTGTACTTTTGTTTGGTGTATGTATTTCCCATGCTATTATTATATATATATATATTTTATTTACGTTTATGGGTATTCACAAGCCCATTTTATGATCCTTCTTTCATGGGGTTTAACTTTCAAAAGTTACCATATCGGTAAAACAGTTTTGTCTCAATTTTCCTTCTTTGAGATTCATGTTTGCTTATGAAACTAAAATACTTTTCAAGGTGTATATTATTCCATATTACATGTTATATCATTAATACCATTATTTTCATGATATTTTAAGCCTCATTTAATTTCATTTTTTTTACATGGAGAGTATGATCCCAAGTCACTGAGTCATAAGAGTTTATTGAGACAATCTCACAACTTTTCAAGATTTTTTAGGTTTATGTTTCCCATGATGAAATATTATAATCCATATATCAATAATATTCATTATTTTCCTTATCCTATGTTAATTAATTATATAATATATTATTAGTACCATTTTCCCACTCTTTGGTACTTAAGATAAAGTTATAATAAAGATTGACCATATCTCTCTTCAGTCAGATATATATTGTATTCCAAAAACCATGTTTTCAAAAATGTTTTCAAAATATACTTGAAGATAATTTTCAATGAAATGGGATTTAATTTTTTTTATTGTTTTAAAATCTTACTTTATAATTTTTTAAATAGATTTTCAATAGAAAGTTTTTCAAATGTTTTTATGTTATAAAAATCATTTTTCAAAGAATAAAATATATTTTACATCACGAAATGTTTTAAAATGCATTTCAAAATTATTTCCCAACTAAGATAATAGAAATTGGTGTTACCCATGCCTTTATGTGAAATTATTCAATTTTTTCATTCATTTTATTTCTCTAAATGGATTATGTTTTGATGGCACGATGTTATGAAACATGTTTCCCTTTCACTGGTTATATGCTTTTGAAACCCACTTCTTTTCATGAGTTATCTTTATGATGAAATTATTATGAAACCTATGTCTTCCATAGGTTATGATATGTTTACATTTTTATGATAACCATTTCATTTTAGGGGTTATGTTGTGTATATTTATGATCTTGTGGAACATGTATGTATGATTTCATTATGAGATGGGTAAGACCTATATCTCCATCCAATTCATTGGTTAAAGATTTATATCTCTTGAGATAAATAGGATTGGCATTATGGTTCACTCAGTTTAGTAATACAGGGATGGAACGAGGGTTACTCGGTTCAGTAATATAGGGCTAGAATGATGATTCACTCATTTCAGTAACACAGGGCCACATATGTGGTGGAGGAGGACCCGGATTCCCTTCAACAACGAGTGCAGTTGTGAAAATTATAAGTAATTGGTCACATATCCTACCACAAATGTAACCAACTCTGGAAATTACCTAAAAATCATTCATGAATTTTCCATTGCTATAATTATGAAAACTAGAATCTAATTCCCATAGTAAAAGGCTATTTTCACATATTGTTAAAATCACACGATGATTTAGAAAGAGTTTTGAAGACTAGTAATCTTAACCTCAAGCCGAGGTTATTCATAATTTTAGTGTAGGAATGTACCTTTAATACTCACACACATAGAAACACATTGACACAAGTATGGTTTAAATTCTATGGTCTCAACTGGTTCTTTTGTAACCCAAAAATCTTGAATGACATTGTCTCATGCATATGAACTCTTCTAAAAATTGATCACAAGACATTAAATGAAGATTTGGGTCTCTTTTCTAGAATTATGGTAGAATTAAATCTTGACTCAAAGCTACCCAACTCAATTAATTTCAAGGAAAATGATTACAAAACCAAAATTAGAGTGGAATATGAGCAGAATCCCCCCTTTTGGGATCAATGTAAAATCATTGGTCACACTATATAAAACTATAGGGTGATTAGAAATTAAGTAACCCAACCAATTGAGAGTACATGGAAGGAAATAAGAGATACAAAAAAACCAAAACCCCCATGATGGACATACCTGAACCACCCAAAAAGGAAGTTGTGTAAAAATACACACAATTTGGCACACATAGGGGATAGCTCGTGTACTAACTAGGCAGATGATATTGAAGAACAAGAAAAATCAACTAATGATCAAATCCTCTTAATTGAAATTCTAAAGTTGGTCCTATATACTGTTAAGCTATCCAATGAGTATGAAAAGGACTATAACTCATGTACTCCCACTCACAACTATGGTGCCTACACCAAAGATCAGGCAGTTAATAACAACTCATCTAGCTCCACCAAGCAGCCTCTAACCATTGTAGAAATTGATGTGGACATGATAAAGGTCATGGAACCTGTCCTACATAACAATAAGTATTCGCTTCGAGTTCCCAAACATATTCAAGTTTTCAAAGACCTCTATGAACACAAGAAGAGTCATTTTCACATTGTCTAATAGAAGACTACATTGGATCCACCTGTCTTAGGTATGCCTTCTCTTCTAACTACTCCTAGTGAAATTTTTTCTATGAAGTATGAAAACTTGCTCTATGGTCATAATGACAGAAATTTTCTACTTAGTTCTAAGTGTTCCATAGACTCATGCACTAACAATTTCGCTGATGAATCTACTCCACTTCACTTATGCAATCTAAACTACACTGAACCAACCCCTAATGTGAATGAAACACTAGAAACAGTGACCCAGTTTTAGCTCCAAATACTACGACTATCAAAAAAGAAATCTAATCAAAACACATATTTTTTCAACTCCCTACACTCACATTGTCTCTCTCAACAAGGAAATTCAACCCGAAACATAGATTCTATGTATTGCATCTACTGCATACACTAGCATGCCATTAGAACCGATATCACATGATAGTCTACCAGTTATGCTAGAACCGAAAAATATGCAGGAAAATAAAGACCCTTTGAAACAGAAATAAAGACTTTGACATAACTTTTTCAAGCCACTGTCCACAGTGGATACAAAGGATCCAGGTAATTCTAATACCACTACTTTAATAAATGCATACTATGATACTAGGCCTGAAAATATGGTATCTCAAAGTCCCAATGACCTATCTCTAGTTTCAAAGGATACCATAGATTTAGATATGACTACAAAATTGAATAAGCCACCAAATAATTCCCACAAATAACAAGAAATGACCAATCATACTCAAGATGTTAGAATAAATACTAGAAATAAAGATCTAAAAAAGAAAAAAGGGAGTTCTAACTCCAAAATCAGGTTTAAATGAAGATCCTTTTTTAGAATTGTGAGGGTCTCTACAAATCTGACACGCTGAATGTTCTGAAACGAATGGTTAACATGAATCACCCTACTCTTTTTTTCTATTGCAGAAAAAAAATATTTTTCTACTTTAAATATTCTCACTTGTGTCAACACAAATACATGTTTTCTAATGCAATCAATAATAATATAAATTCTGATTCTCTTTGGTTTTTTTGCAGTCATCTTTATAGGATTTTAATTTTTATAGTATCTCCGATCAGATTCTCACTTGCACCTTTACTATTGATGGTACTCATACTTTCTTCTCCTTTTTTTATTCTAAGAATAAATACCAAGAAAGAATAATTCTTTGGAATGACCACTCTCATTTAGGCCCCAACACCAATTCCCCTGGGTTCTTATGTGGGATTTTATTACTATTCTTAAATCTAGTGAAAAAATCGTCCTATCTCACGCCTCTATCTCCACAAGAGAATTTAAAACCTCAATCAAGGAAAAAATCATATTGAAATTAATCTCACTGGTGAAAAATACGCCTGATATAGAAGACATTACAATAAAGTGGATACTTCCAAATTGGAAAGAGCCTTTACAATTGTCCCTGCTTTGGATAAATGGGACACTATATCTAGAATCACTCTTAATAGGCTGAACTCTGATCATCATACCATCCTGCTAAACATTTCCTCCGACAACATGAAACCTAGGTTACCCTTCCACTCCAATAATGTGTGGTTCTCAGATTAATAATGCAATCATGTCATCCAAAATTTTTAGTCCTCTATGTCTCATAGATATGATGCCTTTACATGCAACCTCAAACTAAAACACCTCAAACAGACTCTCGAATCTTGGTGTAACTCCAAATCCAAACAAGTTAACAATGACATTATGCTTCTTGAGAAATAAATCTATGATCTACAAAACAAGACCACCAACACAGACCTCCACACTAATCTCACACATGAAATAAACGTTGCGGTCAATCTCAACTACTTGCTCACTTTTAAAGACAATATGAGAAAGAAAGATTATAAAGTTAAATGGTTAACTAATGAGGTAAAAAATACCAAATTATCTAACTCCATCCAAAGAACTAGGAAGTCCTGAAGACCTCTAACCTTTCTAAAGGATGGGATGATATTTTTGACAAGGAAGATGACATTGATCAACATATAGTATCCTATTATGAAACCATATTTAATGTCCCTAATAACAACAAAGACCCCCTTCCTAAGGTCATTCCTTTTGTGATTACAGATGCAGACAATACCATCCTTACTAATACTCCACTGGATCATGAAATCAAAGACACTATCTTCAGTCTAAATCCCGATAGTGACCCAGGTCCTGATGGCTTTAATAATGGTTTCTTCCAACATTATTGGGATGTGGTTCAGTTCAATGTTTGTAATATTGTTAAATCCTTTTTCACAAATGGAGTGCTTTGTCATGCTATTAATGCTCAATTCCTCAACTTGATCCCTAAATAGGATAATAACTCTAAAATTTCATCTTTTTAGACCCATTACTCTTATCAACACTCTCTACAAAATCATTTCCAAAATCATTTTTAGTAGACTATCAACTATTTCTGATAAAAAAATTTCATGGAACCAATTTGGCTTTATAAAAGGTAGATCCATTCAATATTGTATTTATCTTTCCTCTGAATGTATCAAAAACTTGAATAAAACTAATAGATAAGGCAACATAGCTATTAAACTTGACATCATGAATGCTTTTGACACCATGGATTGTAGTTTTATCTTCAAAGTCCTTCGAAGTTTTTTGTTTTTGTACACACTTCATCACTTCTATTATAACTCTCTTCAACTTGGCCATTATCTCCATTCTGATCAATGTATCTCCCAAAGGGTACTTTAAATGCACCAAAGATGTCAGATAATGTGACCCTTTCTCTACCATTCTTTTATCAATAGAAGAAGACTACCTTAGTAGACTGATCAATCATCTGGTGGTTCAAAATAAATTGAAACAAGTTCATGTCTCCATAAATGTTAGTGCTCCCACTCACATGTTTATGTTGAAGACATCATCCTTTTCCTTTAAGGAGACAAAAGAAACATTATTAACCTAAAAACTGCTTTCCCCCACTATGACGAGGTTTCTAGTCAAAACATAAGTTGGAACAAATATAATATCTTTTTTGGAAATAATTTTCTTCCCCCAACAGAAAATGTAATATTATTAGTGATTTTGGTCTAAAATAAGTATATCTCCCATTCACTTACCTTGGTGTCCCCATTTTTTGGGGTAGAGCCAATGATTTCCTCTTTGACATTATTTTTAATCAAGTTATAAACCATATTTCCTCTTTGAAGGGTAAATCTCTCTCTATGGTAGGTCGCATTTTCCTTGTTAAATCCACTATTATTTCTAAGATGGTCTAATCTATGATTTTCTACAAATTTCTTATTGATCTTATAAAAAATGAACATAGCTATTAAAAATTTCATCTAGACTGGTAGTACTCTTGAGTGAAATCTCGTGACGGTCCCTTGATCAACTTTTTGCAAGCCTATTAAGAATGGTGGCATTAGAATAAAAAATGTAAAATACTTTAATTAAGCCCTTAAAACTCAGCTTACATGGAATCTTTTTCAAAATTCTTTTGAATCCCTCACTTTTATCAAAAATATATTTCTTTTCAAACTTTAGACTGGAAATATGAGCTTTATTAATTCATCCATATGGCCTGTCATCAAACACTCCATCGCTAAAATTATGAATAACTCCAGATAGAGGGTCTCTAGAGATTCATCCATTAACTTCTGGCTAGATTATTGGACTGTAACGCCTTTAATCTCTATGATTTCACCTGATCAAACTCTTGAAAACACTAACAGCTCTATCAAAGATGCTTTAAATTCTCAACAAGACCATCTCCTAGATACTATTTTTAATCTCATTGAATACTACCCTTTCTCTTACAATAATGATTTCTTAATTTAGGATATGTCTCACAATGGAATTCTTATCTCAAAAAATTACTACACTCATATGTGTTGTAATATTGAGAACAATTACTGCGAGATTAAACACTTTAACAAACCTTGGATAATTCCCTTGTGATTCAGTCTCATCTAGAGCCTTTCTCACAATAGAGTTCCCACTAATATTTTCCTTCAATCATTTGGAATTCAGCTTTTCTCTAAATGTAAAATCTATAATCAACACAGAGAAGATGCTAACCACCTCTTCATTTCTTATGCTACTACTTCATCTCTTTAGAACTCTATTTTTGACATCTTTGATTGTAGATGGTTGATTCTTGAATTTGTTAAAACTAAAATTATTAAATGTTTAGAGATGGAAGGCTCTTAGCAAATCAGAAACATTTTCCGTGTGGAAGATGCTGAACTTCACCATTTGATCTGGTATTATCAGAATTCAATTATTCATAACAACTACTCACAAAATCTTAATGCAGGTCATACCTGGATCCTTATTGACATACATGAAGCTGCTTTGATTAAAAAGGTCATTTCCATAACACTGTGCATGATTTTGGAATCCTGAAATGTCTACAGATCAAAAAAACTTCTATCAATCACAACACACTATGGAGGTGTTCTAGAGAGATATTCTCCCTGAATGGATCAAAATCAACATAGATGATACCTCAAAGGGAAATCTGGGACCTGTAGGATGTGGCGTTGTCTTCAATAATCACTTCAGATAGATTCTAGGTTACTGTATGGGTCATTTTGGCATTGACTCCTCCCTTGAAGCTGAGATGATGGTATTGACTCATGCGATTAAATTTTCCATGGTTTATAGTTGTAACAAACTATGGATTGAATGTGACTCGACGACCATATTTCATGGAATTTGGAATGGCGTAACTGTTTTAGATTGGGCGATTACTATCTGTTGGATGGAATGAAACCGTTTGTTCACCGACCTGAACTACATCATCAGAAATGTTTATCAGGAAGCAAACATGGTTGCTAAAGGCTTGGACAACTTGAAAGTTAATCAAGACATTACCTGGGATGAACACCTCCCAGCTGCTCTTATTCCCTTTCATGAAAAATATTGTAATATGATCTCGTACTTTAGAATTTTGTAAAAATTATTTTAATAAAATTTGTGCCTTTTTCATTATTTCCAAGGTATCACCTTTCAAAAAAAATACCCTTATGACCATGATTATGATTACATGTCTCCATTGTTTACCCTTACTAAGAATTTCATCTCACAACTTTCTTATTTTTCCATTCTTCAGGTTATGAAGAAAAGTGTTTAGGTAGAATTGATAACGGTGTAGATCTTTATGAGAGATAATGAAGATCTTTCACTAGGATAGAATGTTTTGTTTCCATGTGTCCAAATAAACTAAACTATTATGGTCCTCAAGCATGTATTTTTTCAATGTACTAAATATTCATCTAAAATGATGTAATATCCATGTATGTTAAGCTTGGGTCACTATATTTTGTATCAGAGGAATTTTTTAGTCAACCTTTGGAAACTATGATGATAAAACTTTTGTGATATCCCTAGGTATATTTCTAAGGATATTTCTAGGGATGTCTCTATGTATAAGTAGAAGGATGAGTTAACATTTAGGAGAATGTATGGGAATTTTAGTAAAGGATAAAGTGAGTGGTTCCCTAGTCATACATAAAACCCTTGATACTAAAATTGGATGTGGATCTGGAATAGATGTACATCGTTGTAAAAAATACAAAAATATGTTTTGGTATAGACTCAAAGTAATATGGTACATGACAATGGGCCTTGCTGCACACCTGGTTTGACACTCTTGTGGGATATTCTTTGGGAATTCATAAATTCTGCATGAACCATCATGATGGATTTAAATTTAAGTCAGTTATGAATAACACATGATAAATCTAAAGTACCATAGATTAAAGAAGAATGATCCATAATATAAGAATCATATTTGTAAATGTTCATGATTATATGGTATCCCATTATGATAAATGTTTCTCACACTATGATTTCATGTTTTACTCAATGGAGAGAACTATAAGAAAAATTGTTAAAATTGAATGTTTTATATGTGTAAAGTATTGGAATTATGAAAATTTATTTTCCATGTAGACATATCATAAAGACAATCATGAAGGTGGTATGAGTATTGGTTATAATGAAGATAAAGAGACCTCAAACGACATGTGAAAGGTATGTGATATTCTTACAGTATTTTTTACATTAATCATAAGAAGCATGATTGATTTGAGGTTGATAAACCTTAATACTTAGTTCATATTTTATATTATATGAAAGTTTTATTAATGAATATGTTGAGGAAACCAATTTAATGGTCTAAGAATAAGTTTTTACTGATAAAGTATTTAGGTTTTGTTATTCAAAGATTATGTTATATGAATAATGAAATATATAAGTACTTCTGGTATAAGTTTTCATTAAGGACTGAAAAGGAAAAGTTGAATGGTGATGAATACATAGAATAAAGATTTCATGGGATGGTGGTATTTTTATTTAAGGGGAGGAAGCCCTTAATTAATTTATTTTATTGAGATAATGATGTTTGTATAAAGATATGTTGGATATGAATATGTAAATTGGATGGTATGGATTACCCTATAACTGACTACTGGAAAGGTGTTCTATGTCAACAAGGATGAAGTTTATAACTTCTTGGATTTAAATAATATATCTAGTAGTCAATATAATAATAAAAAAAATACATGTTTTAAAAAATAAATTATGGTAATTACCATGTTTTAAGGAAATATACAATGAAGTTATTTACAAGGTTGGAATGTGAAACCAAAGTTGTACTTTGTGATATATGGGGGATCAATGTTAACCAGAATTGATGAACTTGTTTCTAAAGCCTTGAATTTACATATTTTGGAGGGGTTTTGAGGTTAACCATTTATGAAAATATTAAGTTAAACAACATATTGAGTGAGTAAGATTAATGTGTTATCTCTCTATATGAGGATTTATGAATATTAGATATCCTCTTAAAACTACATTTAGTTTATGATAACTAATGAAAAATAGGATGGAATATCAGGGATCTCATGATATTTTAGTGCTTCAAGAATGAAAAAAGTCACCTTCCATTTTATAGAAAGAGGTTAAGTGGATCAACGAAAAAAGGGGTGGCATTGTCCAGATATCATGTAAGTATATCTTTAATGAAAATTCTTCAACTTTTTGAAAAAAGTATATTGAATCCAAAAATGTTATCCTAGTACCTCTATTTTCAATGAATTATAAGGATCATTATTTCATCAAATATTTATGTCATTGTGGTTCTAACTTTATCCTGGACTTGTTCTCTATCACTCTACATCATAACACGATAGTCATATTTTTCTTCTATGCCCATGTTTTTGCTTCCCACCTATGTTCTCCTATGTTGGAATCTCATAATGAGTTACTTTCTGTAACCATTATGGTTCCACCATTCATTTTTAATGGGATTTTTTAGTGAATAGTTTTATGATGTGGGTTTATATGAATGAAACATTAAAGTATTAAACCTTTGATAAACCGGACAAATTTTGATGTCGAGATTCATTTTAAGGTGGGTAGAATGTAACACGCTAGGATTTTGGGAAATATATTTTTTTCAATTTAATTACTATTTTTTATATTTTTAAAAGATGAAAATACATTATTTATGTTTTTCATGTGATATATGTAGAACCAAGTTGATTATTCACTAAATACAACACTTATCTTAGCTTGCGTAGACACAACACTGAGTTAGTTTATAGTACAAGAAAGACCTTGTTTTACCCTTTTTTGAGGAAAAAACTATTTTAAAACTCAATTTTTACAATATTATGAATTTTATTTTTGTAAAATAAAGATAATTATATATTTTATAACATCGAAATTATCCTAGGGAAATTTTTTGGTATTTTTCTAAGAAACCTCATTTTTTTTATGAATAGTGAAAAACTACATCATTTTAGTTTAAATAATTATTCATGATAAATTATATTTTATATTTTTTAATGAAAAATTAGATTAATTATAAATATATTTATACAATTAAGTTTATTAGAATAAATTTTACTATGGATTTAATATAAAAAACTTAACAAATCTTTGAATTGTTTTCTACTTTAAAAACCTATTATTTCACCCCGTTTATGGGATTAACGTTAATATTAATTTTCCAATTTATTTGATTTAAATTTTGAGAATCCAACATAAATTGTTTTAATAAGTATGCTATTTTTAATCTAATAAGAAAAAAATTAGTTTTTTGATGGAAATGATAAGTAAATATGATTAAAACTAATTACAGTGATTAAGGTATGATTATGCTTAGTAAGGGACTAAAACTTAATCAAAAGGACAAAAATGACTTGGAAACTTGTCTAAAATCTATTAGCTAACAATATATAGACCATATTCCCACATGATTATAAATTTATGGGTTATTTGAATTTTATTAAATGGAATTTCCCCATATAAAAGTTTATGTAAGGAAAAAAGACAAAAAGAGAACTTTTCTTACCTTTAACCTTTATAAAACTTTGAGATATGTAGAAAACATAGTATTATCAGTTATAAAAATATTTTTTAAATATATATGAGTTATGTTTATAATAATAATTTATCAATAATTTTTATAGATGGTTTATTTACTTAAAACTCTTAAGAAACATAAATCTAGTGATTATTTACTTAATAATTAACTAAAATAAATTATACTATAAATATTAAAAGTAAAGTTAATTGATTGAATTATTGTATTTATTTATTTTTTTAGATTAATATATCAGGATACACATATTAAAACTTAATATATTTTAGTTACAATATTATATTGATATTTTAAAATTAACATTGTATAAATAATGTCAAAATTGACATTATTGTTATTTTTCAATAAATGAAATTTTATCAAATCATTTAAAATTAATAAAAATACTATATTCTGACATGTTATTTTTAAGTTTTAATAAATATTAAATATTTTATATTAATGAACCAATTAATATTTTTTAATCAACATATTGACCCATATATTATAAAAACATTGTTAACACGGTCCATGTTTAAGTATTGGTTTAGAGCATCACTCGAGCTTTTTTAAATTTAATTTCCAAAACATATGGGAATTTTATTTTATAAATAATATATAATATTCATAATTTAGTGTCTCAATATTTTATAATAAATCTCAATTTATTGTATTCTTTATGTTCAAATGAATTTTATTAGAAAATTAGATTCTTTAATAAAAACCAAAATGATAAAATTGGGGAATCTTAGAAGTTAAGGAACCAAAATTTTAAAATGCACATACTTGTTTATAGTGGAGGTTTTAATAGATCATTATTAATCTATAATTCATTATTTTTTCATTTTTAGGCACATTATGTTGGTTATAACTCACATTAATGAATACCTTTTGGTATTTACAAGAGTGTTGCTCCCCCTCCACTATTAAAAGACAAACACTCTACTACTTCATCACATATCTAAAGACCCTTAAATCACCCAAACTATGATAAAATAAGCTCTCCATTTCCATAAATTCCTCCTATAATCCTTTCCTTGGAAATAAGAAAACTCAATGAATCCTTTTATCACAAACCAAAGGAGTTACCCGATTTAGAGGTAATGTCTTCTCTCAAGCTCCTTTCCTTTATTTTACTCCTTCACCCCTAAAATATATTTATTTCCTTATTTTTAAAAAATATAGTATTCTATATATATTAGGATGTTTTTATTCTAAATTTTATACCTAAACATACACATACCTTTATCTAATGTATATAAAACATACTATTTCTTTGTACAACGAACTACTGTCTCAGGAAACAATTATTGTTCATTTCTTCCTTACCACAAATCATGGTGGAAATTATGATGGAACCTATATTTATATATATAATCTATTATATTTATTATGTATTTAATATTATGTTTTAATTTTACAGAACACATATTCTTTGCTTCCATTTGGTGTTAATGCGATAATATCGTTAAAGGAAGTGTGGACTACCAGCCCCTCAAAGAGATGAGATTCATTCACACACCACATGGAATGTATTAAGGATGGGTTTGATGAAATGATATTATATTTATGAAATAATAATTCTAATTTAATATATATATATATATACATTCATATATATACATATTTCATTTACATACATTCTTTCAATATGATAATTAAAAACGGAAACAACGTTCATGTGTATGTACGACTTACTGTCTCTGTAAATAGTTTATTCCATTTCATACTTATTTACATTATATATTATTTTAATATAAATATAATTAATATAAATGATATTTATATCATTATTTTCATTATGGAATCATGATATAAGAAGAATAAATAATGATATAACAAATTAATAAACATGCGAAGAACAAAATAAATATTACATGAAATGAAACTATAACATATGATCATTAACAAGAGGGTAATATAAGGTCATAATAAAACCATATATGGTAATATATATATTAATATGGTTCTGTCAAATATTTATAATAAATTAATATCTATTATGTAGGTGTTTTGAATGAGTATAACTAGAGTCAAGACACAAGGTAAGAGGATTTCATATCACTTTCAATTTTTGTGAGATACAAGCTATGTACGCCACTCATTCATTTTGTGTGTTGTGTATAATACCCATGATTGTATTATATATATATATTACTTAAATTTACGGGTATTAAAATTCCCATTTTATGATCCTTATTTCATGGGGGTTAACATTCAAAAGTTACAATATTAGTAAAACAATTTTGTCTCAAATTGGCTTCTTTGAGATTCATGTTTTGGTATTAACTTAAAATCTTTTTCGAGGTGTATGTACTTCCATTTCACATGTTATATCATGAATATTATTATTTTTATGATATATTAATCTTCATGTAATTTACTTTTCTTACATAGAGAGTATGATCTCAAGTTATCGAGTTATAAGAGTTTATAGAGACAATCTCATCGATTTTGGAGATTGTTTATGTTTATACTTACCTTGATGAAATATTATGATACATATCTCAATAATATTAATGAGTTTACTTATCCTATGTTTATAAATTATATCCTCTATTTTTAGTACCATTTTTACACTCTTTTTTACATAAGATAATGTTTTAAGAAAAATCTGATTGTCTCTCTCTTTAGTCAGAAATCTATTTTATTCTGAAAAAAATGATTTCAAAAATGTTTTCAACAAATAATTGAAGATAATTTTAATGAAAAAAGGATTTAATTTTTTCTATTGTTTCAAAATATTCCTTTATAAAATTTCTAATATATTTTTCCAAAAAAGGTTTTGAAAAGTTTTTATTTAATAAAAAGATTTTTTCAAAGAAAAAAGGCATTTTACCTCAAGAAATGTTTTAAAATATTTTTCAAAATTATTTCCCAACTAGGATAATAACTGTTTCTATTACTCAAGCATTTATTGGGAAATTATTCAATATTTATATTCATATTCTTTCTTTGAATAGATTTTGTTTTTATCAAATGATGCTTTGAAGCCCGTTTCTCTTTCATGGGTTATATGCTTTTGAAACACACTTCTTTTCACAGGTTATGTTTATGATAAAATTATTATGAAAGATTTATATTTCCATTGGTTAGGATATGTTTACATGTTTATGATAACCATTAAATTTCATGGGTTATGATATTTTTAGTTGTGATCTTGTGGCACATGTATGAATGATTTCATTATGAGATGGGTGAGACCTATATCTCCCTCCAATGAATTGGGTAAAGATATTTATCTCCTGAGATAAATTGGGTTTGAACGAGGGTTCACTTGGTGCATTAATATTGTTCTAGAATGAGGGTTACATGATTTAGTAATATAGGGCTGGAGTGAGGTATCACTAGGTTTAGTAATACAAGGCTAGAACAAGGGTTCACCCGGTTCAGTAAAAAAATTTGTCTACTAAGATGGTCTTAGAAGTGATGCATTGGATACTATGGAAATCATTGTATATGCTTACATTTTTTCCCACAATTATATATTTTATTCTTATGTTTTTGTATCATGGATTATGCTCTTTATTTCATTATGATTCATGTCTTATGAACTGCCAATATTTATTCTATGATCTCTGTAATGATCATTGAGATGCAGGGTATGATCTTTTATCTTCATGATTGTGTTCTCATAACCTTATGATCATTATTATGATTACAGGTCTCCATTTTTTTCCATTATTGAAAATTTGAACTCACCCCTTTCTTATGTTTCCTTTCTCTAGATTATGAATAAAGGTTTTTATGTAGAAGTGCTAAAGGTGTAAATCTTTATGGGAGATGTTGAAGATCTTTCACTATGATAGAATATTTTTTTCCACATTCCAAATACACTAAACTATTATAGTCCTCGAACATATATTTTTTAAATGTACTAAATATTCATCTAAAATGATTTAATATCCATTTATGTTAAGTATGGGTCACTATATGAGTCCTATAATAGAGTTGGGCCTTTGGTATGCATAGTATTAACCCTAGTAAGGGTGGTTGGGGCTAGAGAGAGAGGGAGGGAGGGAGCCAGTTTGTGGAGACACCATTGGTGAATGCTGAATTTCATGGTTCATGTTACACTTTTAATGGATTGGATAAGTTAGAACCCTTGTGGTTTATGTCTTACCTAAGAGTGGGTAGGTTCATTAGACTCAAGCTTGTTTTAGGACCCTGTAGTTTGGTGATTTAAATTTTTGATGCCCTGTGAACTTGAGATAATGGTCAGTGTCATCATGTGAGTTATTGTTTATTGAGACCTTTATTTTTTTAAAGACTCAAGTTTAGTGAGTTATTTTATTAAGTTATTTGAGGGTATCCCATAAGTGAGGATCACGAGATATTGGGTTATTAACTCTTGTAATGTGAGGTAGGTGGATGTTTCATCTAATAGGACTGGATCATGTTTGGTGTTTCCAAGTGCTGAGGTATTTTTGGTGCAACACTTATGGTGATAGTAAATTTTGTCTAGGAAAATTTTTATTGGAATAATTATTAATATTTCTAACCTTGTAGGGTATATATGTTCTTTAGTATGTGATGGTAGCATTTGTAAATGTTGAGGTTCTGAAAATGATTCCATGGATTGTGGGTGGTCATGAGAATTGTCACGACTTCTGTTATGTGTCAAGATTATTTTATAAGGGAATATATAATGGGTCAAATTAGTCAAGAGGCCTTTAATAAGTGGTTTTTTGTTAGTTATAATATCCTAGGACTGACGATTCCTAACTCATGGGATGTGTGTTAGGTTTTTTAAATGGTCATAGTGGATCCTACAACCTATTGGTATCATTGATATTGAGTTTTAAAATAGTGATCACTCATCATTTAAGATGTGTTGAAGTTGTTATTTGGGATTGGATTAGTGCATGTGATGTGTGAATAGGTTTATATCATGTTCATGCTGATGTTTTGTATTGGTACATGAGAAATCACCAAGGGTTACTAGTGTTGCGTATCAAGTTGGAGGTTTAGGACATGAGAAGTAGAGTTCCTTTGCCTTTCAAGTTTGGAGTATGCTTCCAATATCTTCATGTGAGTGGGAATTATACTTATAATTTTGGAATGACTCTAGGTGTCAAGATTCCGTGTTTTTTTAACATGTCCCAATTTGAATTTATGATTTTGAAGATTAGTGTTGAGGGTACTCGTAACTAAATGGTATTGACCTGCACGTGAGAATGGTCGGTGATTTTGGGATATAGGGCTAGTTGGGATGTGACATAAATAATTAGACAATGTGTCATGATTTGTGATCAGATGGCGAAGAAGTGAGAAAAATTCTCTATTTTATAGAATAAGGTGGGTCATACTGGTAAGTGTTGCACCTTTTAGGTTTTTCATTGGAAATATTTCATGTGTGTTTCAAGGGATGATGACCTAAATGAGATGTTGGGGGCATAATTCTAAGGGGTTTTTTAGAAGGAGTAAAAAACCCTAGTTTTTAAGGGTGGTGTTGGTTTGGATTGAGTTGTTTTTAAATGGTTAATTCAAGAGATCAATCTTAATTAGGTATTTACTAGTTTATGAACATGGATTTGGAGGAGAAACGTGCATGTGTTGATAGTGAGACACATTAGGGTCAGTTCGGGAGGATTTTTATAAAGAAACTATTATGATGGGGATTCTTACATATGTTATTGAGGTTGAAATCCTCACTATAAATAAGACATAGTGAGAACTAAAAATGGTGTTCTAGGATTTGGGAGTGGGAAATGGTTGATGTTTCATGTGATGATCTCATATGAGTGGGTTTGGCCCCATTTAACTAATATGTTTTATGATGGATGTGGTGTGTAGTGTTATGAAATTTTTTTTATCCTATGTGAACAATTAAAATAATACTCTTATGGTGGGGAGCATCGTACAAGGCATGGGTGTGTGAATTGTGGGTTGGAAACAAGTTTTTGATGTGTGGGACTGGTCTTTTGAGGCCCAAGACAATAGTAGTTGCTCATGTTCATGTGATTTTAGTGAATTATGGATTCCCATGGAAATTAGAGAGATTAATCTTCATTTGGGGTTGGCTAGTCTTTGGGTGGGCATTTCAGTCTTTGGATGAGACTACTTGATCCAAGGGTGTTTCGGCTTGGTGGCATGTTGGTTCTCAGGAAAGAGAACAGTGGATGGTGTGGGTGTTTGGTTTTTTAATTGTAGGTTTATTTCATATATATGTGGCTAGACCTCTGGTTATTAACTTTACCATGATATACTTCTGGATATAAAAGGGACTTTGGTTAAGAGGTTTAACATTGCATCGGTGGAGGAAGTTGGGTGTTCTTTGGGTGGGTTTGTGAGAAGAGGTATGACCAAATGTTTTGCAAGAACTTGGATGCGTTGAGTCAGGAGATACTGTATAAGAGTCATTTTGTAGCTTGTGGTAGTGTTTTAGGGGTTTTTATGGGTTTTCATGGAATATCCAGTGTGTTTGGGTTGTGCTTGGATGATGGGGAATGTTCATTTTTGGCATCAAAGGTAGAAATTAGAACGGTACTGATATTGATATTTTCTATCATGAATGTTGGGTTAAATATAATTATGAACCATATAGGGTTTAATAGTAAAATTTTGATAGAGGAAAGTGCCATGGTTTGGAATAAATTGTTTTAGTTAAGTCCTATGGTTGGGGGAACCATAGGTTTTGGTATTCAACTTGGAAATTAAATACAAATATCTCAAGATAGATGATAGTCGTACAACATCGTTTCAATGTATTATGAGGATACAAGCGGTGACTCAGGAATGGGAACCGTCTTGTCCAGTGTTTAGAGTTCTGTTTTGGAATAATTTTAGGCGATCAAAAATGGGATAGTACCATTTGAGAATGATTTGATGATATATGTAAGTCAGGTAATGATGTTAGTTATCCACCAGGAGTTATTGGGGATGATAAATTCTTGAGTGTGGAGTTTGTAAGGCATAGGTGTAAAAACAAGCCTTGAGGTTCGAGGAAATTTTTTGTTTTGTATTTTTGGATGGTATGTTTTTTAAAATGAGGATTTTAATATAAATATGATGTCTATAACATCTTAAATGGATGTTTTTAGATGTGTTTTGAGGCATGAGGGGTACCTCGAGTACTCTGTTAAGACTTGGGAGATTAATAGATGAAATTTTGGGTTTGGAGGGAATATCTTGGAGATCCCTATCACGTCTATGGTTTCATTATGATGTATGTTATCTCTTATTTTGGTTTTACATTTGTTTCTTTTCTTAACCTATATTTCTTGTGTAAAATTGTGGTCTTTAGTTCTGACAATAGGTGGCACAAAGTTTCCCCACAGTTATTAGAAACTGTGTGATATCCTATAGGAGACTATGGGTCCTAGACAATGGCACTATCCAAGCCGCATGACCTAGAACATGGGAGTGCACCCTACCCATCCATACCATGTGGCCTCTTCCAACATTTCATAGTGAGGGACACATGGTTTGAACAATATTTAGAAAACCATGTAGCCAAACCATATAACATGCCTATAACATTAAAAGTATTGAATTTTCACTTTTTACCTCTTCACTTTTTATACCCAAACCCCCTTGTATCAGCCTACATTTGACATTATCTTCACTAATAGAACGTCATACTTCCTCTTTCATCCCTTGTACCTCCATATATTGTTTTTTTGTGGATCCTTCAATATCTGTTCAATTAATATACTCCCCTATTGTTTTCATCATCTTTCTTGGTGTCTTATTTCTTCCCTCTTGAGTTTTCCATTATTCGGTGAATTGGGTTGCCTTAAGTAGTTTCAATCATGATTTGTGGGGTCCAATATTTCTGGTTATGATGTTCCCTTACCTTTATAGGGTCTCATAGTAGTTTGGTTGGTGATTTCAATAGTTTTCTAGAAGTTTCCAAGTGAAATGTAGGTGGTTCCATGGTTTAACATTGTTGAATGATTTTGGTATTATTGATATTCTTTGTAAATGGGTTATATGAATTGTTTGGGTGGTGAGAAACATGTTTTCAAATGGTTTTGGTGTAAGTTTTGTTTTAAAAGGGGTATATCTTATGGAACAATGGCGGTTTATCTTGTGTGTTTCTATTGTTGGATGTCTATGTGTGTGTGAGGTGCATCATGTGACATAAGAAATGGAATTGTGCACAAGGATATCCTAGGTATCTAGGGGGAATAATATGAGTAATATGATAAAGGTTTTGGTAGGGCTGAGGACCATTTCCCCTAGTAGGATTGATTCTACAACACTAACTAAACATGTGATTATGATTAGAGACCAATAGTCCTTGGGATGGGATTATTCTATATTGGCTCATACATGAGGACGTTTTTGGGTCTTTTCATGGATTCATCATCGAGGTACAATGATCCTAGGACTCCACTAACCCTAGTACATTTGAGGTCATCTATGGTTCTCATGTGATTCTATGATTATCATTCATCTTATTGTCATATTTACTTTCCCTTATTAATTCCAAGTCATGTTTTTGTTGAAAAAAATTCTCTCTTTTTCTGGAAAAATAGCATGTTGATTTATATTATAATATTATTGTATGTAATCTATCTTGGTAGTATCCTACTGGGAATTGTATCACACCCTACACAAGCCCTTTGGTGTTTGTAGACCTTGTTATGTTAGACCTAGGTAAATCAAAGATGTTCCTTGGTGGTGACGGTGGATCTTTTTCTAGTGTTTTCTACATTGGATTGTGTTAATGGAGGTGGTATGAGGGTGGAGTCCATCCTATTGCATGGAGACTTGGTTTTTTAGTTGGTTCTCCGCACCTTTTTGATATTTTGCTTCTTAGTTTATAATACAAACCATCAAACTCATGTTTACTTATTACTTTGGATATGCTATTGGTTATGATGTAATGTTATATTATTTTCAGTTATTTGTGGTTGATCCTTTCATGAGAAATCATTCACTAATGTGATGTTTGATGTACGAGAACTAGTTTCCAGCCTATGGGGATCTAATATTCTGATCTACCCTTTCAACAAGCTAGGTTTGGTCTCAAGTCAGATAGAATACTAGAATGGTTTCTAAAAAAATGGTATCATAGGAGGTTTTCCCTTTCTTTGGGTCATAATATTAAGGGAGAGCCTGCATAGAACAAAGTTAGGATTTTTGGGGCTTTATGTTCTAGTTATGACTAGGGTGTCTAGCCAAGACACCTAGTGAATGGCCTTGAGTCACCATGGGATGTCTGAAAATTATTGTGAATCCTCTTCCATGTAAGATGTACTGGGTGCAGACTATGTGTGGGAACTAAGTGGGGGTAGAGTAGTCAAACTCATTATTGTTCTTGTTTTGGATTTGGTTTTGATTTATCAAGGTGTTTAAAAGTTTTTTTTCTGATTTTTTGGATATTGTGTTGATGGTTGCCTTTTGTATTTAAGTTATTATAGCGAGATGCCTCCCTGTAATCTACCTATGAAACCGCAGGAAGAGGCTGGAGAGAGATATATTTCACCAGTTGATCAGAGACTAGTGGAAGGAGTGGTTGTTGTTGTCTAGGCATTGGATTAGGTAGAGGGATCTGGTCATGCTCATGATATGGAAGAAGAACAAGGTTTAGGGATTAAAAGGACCAGGTGTTTTAGAAGACAATATTTCTTCTTTCAAGGGTAGCACAGTTCCCTAGAAATATAATGATTGAATTTAAAGGATCTAAAGGTTGTTTGAGTTTCATAATACACCTTAGATTGTTAATGTTAAATGTGACTCGTTATTGTTGGAAGGTCCCAGTCGAATGTGGTGGGACTCAGTGGTTCAAGATGGGAAGCAGAATCAAATGGGATGGAAAGAATTCAATGTTTTCTTCAATGAAAAGTATTTCTCCAGTACCCTGTCCTTTTTTAAGACTGAAGAGTTACTATATCTCCACTATGTGGATCATAATATGTAGGAATACACTAACCACTTTACAGATATAGTTCAGTTCATACCTGAGGTTGTTTTTAATGGGAATCTTTCAAGTAGACTTCTGGTCAATGGTCTTCTTGTTCAAGTGGAAGACTTATACTAAGGTGGTTTTTTGTGATCTGATGGTGAAAATCAATCAAATAAAAAAGCCTTTTATGGAGTAGCTTGAGTAGTGGGATGGGTTAGTTCTAGTTTATATGTAAATAAGATAAATCATGATGAAAAAGAAAATATGAGAGGTGGTAACTCAGTCCATCATTCATGACAATATTTGTTGGAAGCTTTAGATGTTGGATAAGTTTTGTATCATCAATGTGGAATTCTGGGTATATGTGATCACAATGTTCAAACCCACTTAGACCTTTCCATCTATGTTGTCTTATGGTGAAATTTTAGTTTTTTTGAAAAATCACACACCCATGTCCTAGTGGTGTTGGTTCTGTATCCTCTACGAGAATGCCAACCAAGTCAGAACCAACTAGTACAACATGTTATCGATTTGGTAGTCATAGTGGTAGTGATGGACTCGATATTGGATAGATTCATCTTAATGAATATTCTAAATTCATTAGTTTCTTCTAGGAAGAGAAGGAGGTAAATCACATTCAATCTATGAACCAAAACTAGTGGAATCAGATACATGATATGAAATGGTTCGAGGTATAATCTTATTATATCATCTTTATCTACTATTTGTTTTATACAGGTGCCTCGAATTCTTTTATTTTTCCCATATCATTGATTTTTTAGAATTTTTCACATATCTCATGTCATATGTAATAGTGTTGTTGATTCTACTTTGTAAGAAGAGAGATAATGGTTTCATGTGTACATCATGTGCTCTCACATTGTGAAGGGTCGAGCTGGAGTGTGATTTTCTGGTTTTGAAAATGGAACTATTCGATGTGATCCTCAGTTTGGATTGGATGGTTCATTTTAAGTTTCACATCTACTATTACCATTAAAAATTAAGATTTTTGGAACCTGATGGGAGTTCACATGTTTTTTAGGGTGAATGGGATCCGTGGTCAGGACATGCTAGACCTCCAACTCCAGAGTTGGGTAATTTTGTTATCCAAATCTCATCACCCATGTTAGAGTATGATTTTTTTAGGTTATGAGAGTAGATTAAGTCCTATGGTGTATGAGTTCCTAGAGGTGTTTCTAGAAGATTTATTAGGGTTTCCCCTAGAGTGGGATGTGGAGTTAACCATTCATTTGGAACTGAAAAGAAAACGGATATCTCTTCCCTCATATTGCATGGATTACATTGAGTTAAGGTAATTAAATAAACAACTAGTCAATTTAGAATCCAAAGGATTCATTTAATAAAGATTATGACCTTGGGATACAACAGTCCAATTTGAAAAGAAGGATAATAGATCTTTCCTCTTGGGTATCGATTACCAAAAGCTGAATAAGGTAATAATAAAAAAAATCATTTTCCCATGTTGATGACATGTTAGATTGGATCAAGGGGGTAAGGTGGTTATCTAATATCAACTTGTGTTTTTAATCTCACTAGGTTAGAGATAGAGAGGAAGAGGTTTCCAAAACAATCCTCCAAAGAAGGTACACCCACATAGAGTACATGGTCAGGTCATTCTGGTTGAAAAATTATCCAGCGGTCTTCATGGAAATTATAAATTATATGTTTTATCAGAACCTTGATTACTTCATTATCATGTTTGTGTATGGAATACTAGTTTAATCTGGGGTAGAAGAAGAGCATGAGAAACACTTGAGGATCATATTGGGAACTCTTCAACATCACCATCTCTATATTAATCTCTTTTAGTGTACATTATAGATTAGGGAGGTGGAGATTCAAGGCCATGAGATTTTGGAATGTGGGGTTTTAGTAGATCCATAAAATATTAGTGCGGTAATTTCATGGGATAATCCAAGGAATATATATGAAATCATGATTTTTTGGGCCTGACAGCGTATTATAGGCTCTTTTTTAGAGACTTATCTCATCATGCCTCATCTATGGCTATGCTTACCCGGAAAGTGGTAAATTTTGAATGGATCCCAAAATGTTGGGCATCTTTTGAGGAGCTCAATCGACGTTTTTCCAAAACCTCAATTTTGGTTTTTCTAGAATCTAGAAAGGGATACGTGGTCTTCTATAATGCCTTAGGTAGGGATATTAGGTCTGTGTTGATGCAGGAGTACCATGTTGTGGCATATGGTTCTCACTAACTACGATCACATGAAAATGACTACCTAACCAATGAAATATAATTAGTAGTGGTTATTCATGCCATAAAGACATGAAATTACTATCTCTTTGGGGATAAGTTTGTATTCTACTCATATGATAAGAGTTTGGCCTACATTTTCTCTGATAGGGATCTGAATCTGAGGCAATGTCATTGGGTCAAGTTCCTTTTGGGGTTGGATTTTGATATCTTCTCTACCTCAGGTAATGGTAATGTGGTTGTAGATTCCTTGAGTAGGAAAATTTCATTTCAAGAAGTAATTGAGTCTAGTGATGAGTTGTATTTGATGGGGTTTTTTCATCCATATGAATTTGGAATTGATAGATCATAGAAAAATTATGTTTTTGTACAATATTCATTATATTTCCCCCCTTCTAGATCTAATTCATGAAGAATATCCAAATGATGAGCTATTACAGTTTTCTATACAATCCCTTAATGGTGGGGATGTACCTAGTAGTTGGTAGTTGTCTTTTTAGGGAGTTTATTGTTTCATGGTGCGTGTTGTGGTGCCATTGTCATTAACGAATTTGGTGATGTTGTATAGACACCATTCTAAGAGGGAAATCCAGCTCGAGACCACCAAGATGTTCTATGATGTGTGTCACTAGTTCTGGTGTCCAGGTATGAGACGAGATATTGATTACTTTTTCTCTAAGTGTTATGTTCATCACTAGGTTAAAATTGAGCACCATAGGCCCTTTATTTTCCTCCATCCATTTCCCATTCCTACCAAGATATGGGACGAGTTCTCCATCTGTTTGAACCAATAATCACATTTCATCCCAATAAAGGACTCAACCGAGGTGGATGTATTTTGTCAATTGTATTTTAAAAATATAGAAAGTATTCATGGAGTTTTGTTAGATATCATTATAGAAATGGAATCTCATTTCACCTCTTAGTTTTGGGAAGGCTTTAGCAGGTAATAGGATATCAATTCAAGTTTATTATGACATACCATCCTCGAGTAAATGGTCTAAATGAGGGGGAAATCAGATCTTGGAAGACATGTTTCTATCCTTTTTTTTGGATTTTGGACGCTCCTAGGATAATAATTTAGGATTCATTAGGTATTAATATAATAATTCTTACCAATCTTCAATAAAAATGGCTCCCTTTAAGGAACTTTAGGGTCATCCATATCAGTCACATTTTTTTGGGAGGAAGTGGTTGAGACATCCTAGATGGGACTGAGAATTTTTCAAGATATTTCTGATAAGTTTTGTTTGATCTTGTGGTGGTTTTTGATAGCATAGAATCACCATAATTCTTATGCCAATCAGTGTTGTCGAGCCTTTGAATTTTCAGTGGGAAATCAAGTGTTTCTAAAAGAGTCCCCTCATCTAGGTCATCATCATCTTGGTGGGAAAGGTAAGCGGATGTTGAGGTATTTTGGACCTTAGGAGATCACTAAGAGTGTTGGTAAGGTGGAATAATGGTTAGATTTTACACCCTAGTTGACCTCAATTCATGATGTGTTACATGTCTTACAATTGAAGAAGTATAACCCAGACCCATCACATGTGATGAATTGGAAAGAATTTGAGAAAGAATCTGATTTATCTATAGTCAAGAAACTAGTTTGGATTGTGGATTCCAAAGAGAAAGTGATTTGGGGAATGTCCATACAATTGGTCTGAGTTATTTGGTAGTACGGAAATGATGACCATGAGATGTGGTAGTAGAAGTATTCGGTGGAGGATCAGTACCTATTTTTGTCCACGAATACAATTTTGGAATGAATTTCCAAGGGTGGAAAGTTTTCATGGTGGCACTACCACATATCTGGGTTAGGGATGCATAGACTTTTATCAGTGCTAATTAGAAAGTACTGATAAAAGGGGGATATTTATCAGGACTGATAAAGATACCCTTTATCAGTGCTCAAAAGCGTTGATAAAGGGTAGCTTTATTAGAGCTATGTTTAGCACTGATAAAAGTTTTTAATAAAAAATATTATTAATTTATATAAAATTATTTTATTTATATTAAAAAATAATTTTTATTTGTGTACATTAAATAAAAAACAGATTTTTATAATTAATATTTTTTTAATAATTCAAGTTTATATATAATAAATTTCAATAAATAATAAATATAGTTATTATATTTATTATATTTATATGTTTATATAATAAATATATATTTATATTTAAATAAATAGATGTTTCCAATGAATTAGTGAATTGATTCGTGAATATAATTGACATTCTGTAGGGTCCTAAAAAATCCGCAAAGGATTGGGAAAATGTAGAGAATACTCAAGGATGGCGAAGGAAGAACCAGTCCACGGACCGGTCTAATGTAATGGCGCAAGTCCAGTTCTGCGAAGTGTCCCTCCTCCGCAGAGTGTCGTCGTTCGCAAAACCGAGGCGGAGACCCTCCGCGGTTACGAGGCAGGACTTACGCTAACCCAGTTCACCATTCCGGACCGCCCCAACCACGATCCACGTCAACTGGCCCGAACCGCCTCCGCTGTCATTTGCGAAATGGAGGAAGAGCCCTCCGTAGTCACGAACCCCGAGTTTGGTTCGGGGAGGAGGAGTGTTTAATGCCCTGTGAGTTTTTGATTAACCAAGTCATCTGTAAGCTGGGATTTCGGTCACGGGCCTCCGCAAAAGGTACCACATGACCCCAATAGATCCATTTTCCTCCCCTCTATAAAAGGTGACCAGGAGGAGAAAAAATGGAAGAGGAAGAGGATACATAGAGGAGATCGATCAGATTCGTGTGGAAGGATTTCGAAGGAAGGAGCTTAGGATTTCGCAAAGAGAGAAGTTCAAATTCGCAAACCAGAGAAGGTATGAAGTTGGAAATGAATTAATAAGGATCATAAATCGCATAATAATTTGGTGAACCGTGAAGCAAAAATATCATAAAAAGAGAAGACCAAGAACCATGGCCCCTCCGTGGATGCATGACCTGCGGACTGGGGAGTTTATGCCCATTTTCTAATCAGTCGCACCGCGTAGCACCATCCTATGCGGGCGAAGCCCCGACCGACGAATCTCCAACCAGTGCCGCCCTTGGCTACCGCTGCTCACGTGGACCCCTCCACATACCGACCTTGTATGCGGGACGAACCCGAATCTGTGAACCCTCCTGGCTCGTGGGATTCCAGTTAGTTCGCGGACCCTCCTGGTTCGCAGACGGCCTTTCAGTCTGTGGACCCTCTTGGTTCACGGACGGCCTCTCCGTCCGCGGGCCACCCTGGCTCGTAGACAGCTTCTCCAGCTGCGTAGCACCTCCCAACACGAAGGGCGCCACCCCTCATACACCCCTGTGTCCTGCCAAAACCATCATAGTTTCCATTCCCCGAGACAGATAAAATCCTTCCAATTCAAATCTGGCATGATCCTTCGCAACCTCCTCATTGGCCCATTCATCAGCCCTGAGTCGAGGCCTCCACCAGAGCCCCCGGACCAACATGGTGTATCCTTTGGGCATATCATCGTTCTCTTTTGAGTTCACATATCCACAGTAAGTGAAGTCGAAGGGGTTGCCCTGGCCCTTGGGAGGATTCCCGAAGCATGCCCGGGTTCACATTCCCAGGGTTATGTGGGGTCTGAGCCTAAGAGCCCCCTTTCTGCCTCTACTCGCCAGGATGGGGGACTGCACGCTTTGGCAATCGGGCACTTCTCCCCTCCCCAGAGAGGGGGTGGCATACCCATCCTAAGGTACCCGTCCCCATGCACCTCCGTACATCCCCACCAATATGAACAAGGAGGGACGTAGTGGGGAAGGGTGTTTCTCCATCCTTCTTTAGGGACAAATTCCTCTCATGGTGGGCTCGGTCCCCATTGGGCATCCCTTCTGGAGTAATCCCCACACCATCCTCACTAGAATCCAATGACCCCGCTCCTTTCAATCTGGAGGGTTCATTGCTCCGCTGCGTGACTTCTACCTTCCTTGAACATCAGGGGGAAGGAGAGTCCAGCGGTACCGAACTTTTCCTCCACTCATCGTTTGTCTCTCCTTCCCTTGGTTGGGAGAAAAGTGTGGGGATAGCCAAGTCCATTGCATTCTCTTGTTTCTCACATCGAGCATGACTCACGTGGGCGTAGAGATTTTTTATGGTCGTGGTACACGAAAAACGACGATGGACCTGTTATGAACTACATGGACTTTGATCATTGTCTCTTAGGCAGGGTACGTAGGAAGCCTCCCTGAGGTTCAATCCCATCCTCCTCACCTTGGTCCCCCTCAGAGCATATGCCCCATACCCATGTGAACTACGAGGACATTGATTCCCTACCATAGGGATACGTAGGATGCCTCCATGGGGTTCAAGCTCGATCACCAGCGGACCACCGGGTCCACATTCACGTCGGTTCTCCGGCGCTCCCGTTCGAACTACGTGGACTTTGATCCGTGTTTTCTATGTAGGGTACGTAGGAATACTCCATGAGGATCAATCCCAACAACCGATCAATCCGACTATCTTCACATCAGTTCACCGCGCCACTCCTAGTACCGCCTCAATGAGTCCCGACTCCTCGGGGTCATTAATCCAACGAGGGATGGTAAACCTCGAGCATAAATGATTATGAACCCCTATGTTCAGCTGACCATTACAAACCATGAGAAATACATGGATACTGTTCTTGGGTATAAACCAAAGATTCGTGAACATATAAATATTTCTTAAATCTATAAGAGAGTCCCGGAACATGAAATAATTCCCCCCAAAAGGGTGAGATGAGCCCGACTTCCCATCCTGTCGACCAATGTGAGTTCTTAACCATCGCTGGCCAAACCATCCAGTGAACACCTGCCTTTGGAAAGGAGGTCCACGTGTGATCGGATACCGAACCGTTGGGCGTTTCAAGACTGAACCAAAACAAAAATGGTGAACCCAACATGAATCTTTAACCAAGCATGACGGATTTAACCTAATCCCACCTTGTTCCCCCTCTTACTCACAAGGAGGGCCAAGCAAGGTCATTAATTACACATGGGATCATGAGATGCTTCTTTGATGAGTTTTCTGTTTGTATTTGTTAAGATGTTTTACAGGTACTATACAGAACTCCTTTCGATCCAATGGCATCACGAAGGAACTCGCAAGTGCGCACTTCAGGCTACGCGACGACCAGAAATCCTCACCTACGGAGGACCCTGTCACCCACCTAGCGTCTTCAATGTTGGGTCTCGGCCGCGCTGATCCGAGAGTACCACATGAACGGTACTCTCCCAATGATGGAGGCGGCCATGCACGCCCTCCAATACACCAGAACTCTCCGGTCGCCTACCCAGTATCGACCACAAAAGCAGATTTAGAAAACCCCTGTTGCTGTCTCCAACTGTTTTGGGAGTCTAACCCCGGAACGGGAAAATGCATACCTCCATAATCTTAGGGAGGTGGATGAGGTCGACGTTGAGGACTTCATCCCTACTGAATGGGGGTTCCACTCCAAGGCCCCCACCGGCAGACTTCATCGCGGTCACACCGCGACTCAACATCCTCACGCTCAGGAGGATGTAGCCTAGAGGATTCAGGCCCACGATCCCCGAGCTCCGGCCCCTCGGACCGCCCGACGAGGGTGAAAAACGTACAATCCAGGACCGGTCATCACCCTAGTCGCTGAGGAGGAGCTCTGATACCAAGACATGGAGACATACCATAAACATGCAACTACACCTGTTCGCTCCTCCCGAGCCCACTATCCAGACATGGAAGCATCATACGAGCCCACACACATCCTCGCCGAGATCCATCAGGCTCGTCGCTCTCGCAGGACGACACTTACCTGGCATGAACCTATCCCTGCCCAGGGTCATGAAGCCCACCAACATAACGTGGTAGCGACCCAGCGCCTGCCGGACCAGCTCATAGCTGAGGCTCTTGAGTCCTACCATCCCGATATGGTGGTGATCAACAAAGCCTGCCACCCAGATGTGGCGGCAAATCATAGGCGGGCATGTCTCCCTGCCAACAAAGGCCACCGACTCGATATGGTGGGAAACCAATATATGTAGGGCCAGCTCCCTACAGATGCAAGTAAAGTCCGCCATCCCGATGTGGAGGCCAATGGAGAGATAAATCGGCATATCCCGGTACAGGAGAAGATTCGTTCACCTTCCCCGAAACAGGAGAACCGTCAATACCCACTAACCACTGGAGGACCGGAGCAGGATATTCCTACTCTGATACCAGAATGGGCCTTCATACCCATTCGATCCAAAGATGTCTCTCTACATATCCTCGAAATGATGGAGGAGCAGGTATCGATCCCAGATCATATCTTGCAGACTTTACAGAATGTAATTGCATCAGCGGAAACACCAAGGACTCGGGCCCATGAGCCCATCTCCCCAATTGAGGCGACTCATCTAAGAGACCAGATAGCCGCCTCGGAGTAGATTTTCATCCCTTCTTCTATCCAGGAGGTTCGTCGGCCATATTTCGCAATGCAAGGGCAACTAGATCGAGCAGCTTCACTCGTTCCAACCAGGGGACACCCATCCATCATGGTGGATGATCCAGAGCAGGCATATATCCCTGCAAAAAGTCAAGATGTTTGTCAGCATATCCCGACAGCATCACGGGACCCAATTAGATAGGTACCCAAAGGTGAAGTCTGTTATCAACACCAGACGGCCACCGCTGCTCGCAAGGAAGTGCCTCAAACACACCGAAGGTAGCCAGAAAATAAAGAGCGAGTTCATGACTCTGCTCTGCTAGAAGCTGCGGTTCCCAAGGCTGCTAAGCACACATCATAGGCTCAGAACCCTTCCCACCCATTACCATATTATGGGAGTGGCAGTAGCAGTTTAGACGGTCCACTTCACAATGTTGCTACCAGAAGCTCTGAAGGTCATCCCTAGAGCACCCGCAGGGGCCTCCCCCGCGGGAATATAACGATCGATCATGAGAGCTCCACTTTTGATGCGAGTCACGGAAACCCTCCACGTGACCAAAAGAACGAGCAGCCAGAAGGTCCTCCACTTGCTGCGGTCCCCCCTGAAGGTCCTCCCTGGGGTATATGCTGCAAACACTCTCCAAGCAGTGGGACCAAAGATTTTGATAGTATTCCTCGCTATCAGAGTCACAACTATGGAGGCCCTCCCCACAGTGCCATCTCATCATGACAAGAAGGCCCTCCCCTTGTCGTGTCCTACCCTGAAGGTCCTCCCCAAAGGTTACATTGCAACGACACTCTGTGCATCTGGGCATCAAATCACGGTGGTAGTCCTCGCCATCCTAATAACGGAGGTCCTCCCCGTAGAGACGTCAAGCAACGAGAAGGCCCTCCCCTCATTGCGGTACATTCTGGAGGCCCGCCCCAGGATGTATCCTATAGATATTCTCCCTGCGGCAACAGTAATGGTAGTCCTCACCATTTCTGCAGCTGTGATGGTAGTCCTCGCCACCATGGCCAACATTGTGAAGGCCCTCCCCGCATTGTCCCAAAACAACAAGAAGGTCCTCCCCTTGTCGCAGTGTGTCCTAAAGGTCCTCCCCAGTATGCACATCGAACGTCAAGCCATGATGGTCATCCTCACCATGATGTCAGTTGTTGCGAAGGTCCTCCCTGTAATGACACTACGTAGCCAAAAGGTCCTCCCCTTGCTGCGACACGCCTTGGAGGTCCTCTCCAGGGTGTGCACTGAAAAGTTCCTCCATGTAGTGAAGCATCAAGTAGAAATGGTAGTCCTCTCCATTATGGCTGCCATTGCGGAAGTCCTCCCTACGATGGAAAATCATATTGACAGGAAGGTCCTCCCACTTCCAAATCAAGTACAAAAAATCCCTCGTATGCCGAGGAACTCAAAAGGATGAGATCAAGCATGTCAGGTTCCCAATTAGTCACCAACGACATCCTTCTTCAATCGGGAGACGTTCTGGGGCCGCGTTCATCCTCTAAACCGCCTCAGAATCCCCCACATTATGATTCAATACCTACCGGTCCCACTACCTCTGACCACACTATCAGTGAGCACCTCAGTTGGGCCGACCAGGTAGAGGAGTCACTAGCGGAGGAGTATTCCAATATGCTACACCCGAGGAAACGACTGGCCAGAGATGATATACCAGTTATGTTTTGGCCCAGGGCCACCTCTCAGTTCGACATACCCAGAGAGTTGTCAGAAGAATGCGTGCGCGACATCCGACATAACATATAGACAACCCTCTGCCGAATGAAATCAATATTCCTACCCTACGATGGGTATGTAGACCACGTTAAGACAATAGGAGACCTCATGCGTCACATCGACCTGGAAGCTCTTCCGTAGGCACGACAACGACGACCCGAGAAGCGTAAAGGAAACATGGAGATAGCCTGCCTCCGTGCGTTGCACCAGCTGTGCCACCTCATCAGTGACACTTTGACTGGAGTCCGTATCAGGGGATGGGGGGAACATGGAGATCTTCATTTCACTCTGCTCCCCGCCTAGAATAACCCGTTCGGCATGGTTTCTTGCAACGTCATCATGTCAAGACATAAAATCGAGTGGTCTCCCTGTTCAGGAAAGGAAACACACCCAACAGAGTCAGGCCTTGAGTAAGTCCCAGAAGCATTAGGCCCGACGGGAATGATCTATTCATGAACTCCTGAATCAGGCCACCGAAAGCATAAAACAGGCCTCTCGCCTAAGAGAGGCCAATCGGTGATCTTTTCCTGCCTCCCCAGAAGTGATTGATTCATAGAAGAACTCTGCACCAAATCCATTTCACCCCCAAATGGGGGCACGAAAGATCAGGCAGATAGCGATAGCCGCAGCCACTTCCACAATCCAGGTTCAACCCCAGCCTGCAGGGCTGGGGGAATTTTTAACAACAAATGCCCCCATAAGACCAATAAAAACGGGAGGAGACTCAACGTCCAAGGAACGGAACCAACCCCAGCCCTCAGGGCTGGGGGCATTATTACCCCCACAATAACAACCTCCCCCAAGAGAGTCAGTATTATATCATCTATGGAGGATATTTATAAGATGAGGTTCCCATCCTATCCCATCATTTGAATCATCATCCCCTCCAAGAGGAATGTGCACCGTAAGGTCGCATCAAATAACTCTCTGCTTCACCCTTCATCAAGAAGTCCGAAGGCAATCACAAGTCATGAAAGGGAATGCCAGTAGAAGATGTGGGAGATCCTCTTCCTTTTTGGAAGATGACATCTTCTCCACCCCGCGACATGCATCTATCAACGTCATAGAGTTTAACCCCACGAATGACACCAGAGATGCTACAAATCAGGATGGACCGGGAGACGATGGTTCTGGTCAGGCTGTGACCCACAACGAACCCCCAGGTGTGCACACCCGGAACCAGAGGGCCGCCCTAAATATGGCCATCTTTCCAGCCAACCCTCCTCGGCCTACACAGCGAGATTCCAGTAAGGATAAGAATAAAGGACTGGTTACCCTTAACCTGCCTCCTTCTCTCTACAAAGATGAGCCACTCACGCTCGAAGAGCGATTCACTTGACAAGAAGAGGAGATGAAATAATTGAGGCATCTTAACGCTGAGCTACTCCAGAGGAACCGCCTTATTGAAAGTGCGTCCCAGGAGGAGCCACATCATGCGCTCCCAGTAAGTGCACCTCAAAGACTAAGGGTTGCCCCAGAAAATGAAACACGGTCAGGGCTCCCATCCAACGAGGCGATCGGCCCGTCCAACTACCTTAATGTAGATTCAGATGAATACCAAGACATCCCTCCACTCAGGAAGCAACCTGAGAGAGTACACCTGAACCCTCCAAAGGTTCCACAAACGACACACGCACCCCAGGTGCCGGCCAATCCGGATCCTTAGGCTCTGCCTCAGGCTATGCCTGCCCAGGACCAGGCCCAGCAGGATGCAAAACAGGGTCTCAACAACACCATTGAGGCACTAACATATCGATTAGAAGTGATGCAAGGTAGACGCGCTCCGATACAGCCGGAGAGGAAATCCTACCCAGATTGGGTGACCAACACACCACCTCCACCCAATTTTGGGAGCCATGTATTCCCTATTTTCAATGGGTCAGGCAATCCGAAATAGCATTTGACGCACTACGCGTCCTATTGCGACCCTATGATAGGGACTCCGGAGCAATAAGAAGTAGTGAAACTCAGATGCTTCGTGCGGACCTTACAAGGATCTACCTTCTTCTAGTATATGAGTTTTCCAGCCCAGTCAATAAAGAGTTGGGAGGACCTTCGGTAGCAGTTTCTGTTCCACTTCAGCTCAACGTTTCCTAAAACAATGGTCAGCGACCTCATGAACTGCAGGTAGAGGGATAAAGAGAGGGCCTCAGATTTCATTGCCAGATGGAAGGGTCTGACCTATTCCTAAAATAGGACAATGCCTCAAGATGAAATGTTATCCATATGCATCGATAATCTTTGATATGAGCTGTGAACACCGCTCATACCAGTGGAGTGCACCACTGGCTTCCTCCACCTCTCGGACATTGCCCAGAAAATTGAGGAATCCCTACAGTGGACTAATTCTATGTCCCGAATAGCCTCGCAGGGTCCTGCGAAAAGATCCCCTAGAGCTGAAGCGCCTGCTGTCACACTCAAGATAGCCCCTATTCCAGCTCCACCGCTCAGGCCTCCACCAAATCGTCAAGGGCCTCTTGCATATCAGCAGCCACCTCTACCTAAACGGGACGATCATAGGGGACCTAAGCGGAACGATTTTAAGGAATGAAGAAAAAAAGTATACTCATTTCGAGACGATCAAGTCCACAGCTACTTCATTGCCGCCATGAATTGCAACTTGCTCCGCCTCCCAGAGCCAAGGAAACCTGCAGAAGTCAGCCGTGATGACAGGCCATATTACTTCCCCTACCATCGAATATTGGAGCACAATATCCAAGAATGATTCGTCTTCAAAGAACTCCTGCAAAGGATGGTAAACTCTGGACAGGTCGAGCTAGGACCACCCCTAGCACATGTGGCATGTATCTCTATGACCGACTCCGACAAAGAGGAGGGGTGGCAGAAAGTCACCAGCAGGCAGGGGTAGAAATTCGATGAATAGATGACTCAGAAGACTATCAACCGAGCCTAGGGCATACTCCGAGCTCAGCTACGGCATCCAGTGTTTCCACCAACAGTCCCTGACGTCGCAGAGCCAACAGCATCAGCCTCACAATCCTCCACGAGCCGGTCATACGGGCATAATCAAATAAAGAAGAAACAATCGTAAGAGGAGCAGTCTGCAATGGGGCCAAAGTTAGTCCCGACCCTGGCAGATTATATGCCCTCAAATTTGGCTCCATGGGCACCGACCCACCAAACAACACCATCAGGGACAACCGACCAGGTTGACCTGTTAGAGGACGAAGAGTCAATCATTGGTTCTATTAACGTCAACCATCTCATGGAATTGTCCCCTGATGAAGGGTACGGTTATGAACCCGAGTTCCCTACACGAGGAGCCGAGAGGAGGAATCAAAGATGTAGGGGATACCAGGGAGGCACAGTCACGACCGAAACCAACACTACGGTTGGACCCCGGCCCAAACCTTTAATATCACGGAAACCCGTGGGAGAGCCCTTCAACGGACTCAGCAGAAGAAAGAACATCCCTCCACATCCACAAGCGGCCAACCTAGCCCCGTTATTCTGTGATACCCATCAGAGGAGGAGAAAGTGTCTGGCCGCCGAGTGTGCACAAACAGACCGGCCAGGCCAAGACCTCAAAACGCGGGAACACCATCGATATCCGACCCCGTGGACGTTCTATCCTCATCAAATGATCCTGCACCAAAAGAACCCCCTAAGACTCTCCCACCAACGGAGATGCGTCGGCCGCTGGAGCAGAAATACGATATCCTTAAGCAGATGGCATCGGTACCAGCCAAGCTGTCAATCCTCGATGCCCTAAGTCTATCAGCAGACCTCAGGGAGGCGCTTATAGAATCTTTGATCGTCCCCAAGGATTTTCAAGTCAAGGTAGCTGCCGTCGAGATTTACCGGACGGAGACTGACCAGGCTGAATGCAATGTAGTGATTTCCTTCATCGATCAGGATGAAGATGCCATCATGTAAGGACACATTAGACTACTATATGTGTCTGGCACACTGAATGGTATTGAGATCCGGAAAGTCTTTATAGACAATGGCTCTGGAATTAATCTCCTTCCCCTACAGACATTCCGTAAGTTGGGCTATAGTGATGATGATCTTATACCCTCGGCCAGAACTCCATTGGGTTACGAAAAGAGAGAACTGATACCAATGGTACAAATTGACATAAAGACCCATTTTGGTGTCCTGGTGGCCTACACGGAATTCCTGGTGGTCTGGAAGAGCAGAACATTCAATGCCCTACTGGGAAGGCCATGGCTCTATAAGTACATGGTCGTTCCTTCATCCTACCACCAGTGTATCAAGTACTATGTTAATAGAAAAAGTGGAAAGTTGAACGCTGACAAGGCCCCTTTCAAGCATTCCGAGTCACATTACATTGACGTCGGGTTCTATGAGCAGAAGAAAAAGAAGCCTTTGTTCAATGCTGTTGATAGGATCCCCACTCCAAATGGCCAAGAAATGGTTCCTAATGACCCCATCAGGCAGCTTGGCATAGATTATGTCATGCCCATCAACCATGTTGAAAGTAGGATTTCAGGTCTGGACACGCACTCAGATGTCCTCATGACTTCAGCCATAACGGTCGAGCATGACAATGTGGGGACGTCCACTAAACCTCAATCTGGGGACGAAAACTCAAGTAAGGAAGCCCATGACACCTCGCCTCCGGACTCCCAGAAGCCCGTGTCGGAAGCTCTCTCCTCGTCAGATCAAGAAAATAAGGATTTGGGAGAAGAAGAGGGGGAAGATATCAGGGATGCACCATCTGCATTTGAGGAAGGTATCTCCACCACTGTGGATGAGCTTAGGGAAATCAAACTAGGTACCGAGGAGGATCTGAGGCCCACTCTCATTAGTGAAGCCATGTCTCCCGAAGAGAACGAGGTATATACCACCTTCTTAAGGAAACATCGAGATTTTTTTTCCTGGAAGTATAAAGAAATTCCGGGACTCGATCCTGAAGTGGTGACGCATCACCTGGGTCTTCCAGAAGTCCACCGGGGCTATAAACAGGCCGCCATAAGGACACATCCCTCGCATGCCGCCAAAATAGAGGCTGAAGTCAATAAGATCATTAAAGCAGGCTTCATTCAGGAGGTCCAGTACCCCATCTGGTTGGCCAATATCATCCCTGTTAAGAAAAAGAATGGAAAAATTTGTGTCTGCATTGATTTCAGAGATCTCAATCAGCATTGTACGAAAGATGATTTCCCGGTCCCGGTCACTGAGTTATTAATCGATGCAACGGCCGGGTATGAGGCTATATCCTTCATGGATGGCTATTCTGGGTATAACCAAATCAGGGTGGCCCGAGAAGATGAAGAATACACTGCCTTCAGGGCCCCTCAAAGGGTATTTTGTTACATTTTCATGCCCTTTGGTCTCAAGAACACTGGCACCATATATCAGTGTGCCATGCATCAGATCTTTAAACCGTTCCGGGGGAAATTCGTTGAATGTTACATGGATGACCTGGTGGTCAAGTACAGACAGTGGTCGGATCACCTGTCAGACCTTGGTACCATCTTCAACAAACTCCGATAGTATATCTTGAAGATGAACACCTTGAAATGGGCCTTCGGGGTTACCTCAGTAAAATTCCTTGGATTCATCATACACCATCGTGGCATCGAAGCCGACCCTGAGAAGACAAATGATATCCTTGGACTGCCACCTCCCCGAAACCTCACTATGTTGAGAGCATTCCATGGGCACTTGGATTATATTAGGCGATTCATAGCCAACCTGGCAGGAAAATGTTTTCCCTTCACCAGGTTAATGAAGAAGGGGGTCAGGTACCAATGGACGGATGACTGCCAAGAGGCGTTCGACAATTTCAAGAAGTACTTCTTAATCCCACCTATGCTCATGCCCCCAGTTTAAGGAAGACCTCTCATCTTGTATGTGATGACCCTAGAATGGTCACTGGGAGCCTTCCTTGCACAAAATAATGATGCCGACAGCGAAAACAGTCTCTATTACCTCATTCAAACCATGATTGATGTTGAGACCCAATACTCAAACATCAAGAAGAGTTTTTTGGCCTTGTTCTTCGCAGTTTAAAATTTGCGACATTATCTGCAACATCATGAAGTCCATTTGATCTCGTGGAGTAACCCGCTCAAGTACATCCTCAACCGCCAAATGATAACCGGGCGCCTATCCCGATGAGCAGTCATCCTGAAATAGTTTGAAATCTGGTTTGTACCTTAGAAGGGCATTAAGGTACAGGCATTTGCAGACTTTTTGGCAGAGCACCCTTCGACAGGGACCACTACACCGGGCGCCGACCTACCTGATGAAGGCATCTTCTCGATTTGTGAGGAGTTCCTAGAATGGGAAATGTACTTCGACGGCGCATCCCAAATCCCAACCAGAAAGAGGATGGAGGATCCTAGATTCAACAAAGTGGGTTTGGGAATAATACTCGTGTCCCCAAAAAAATGCATTCTTTCCATATTCCTTCCTTATGTCAAAGGGATATACAAACAGTGAAGCAGAATATCAAGTTCTCCTTGCAGGCCTGGAGCTCACACTCCAGGAACAAGTACAACACCTTAAGGTAAAAGGTGACTTGGATCTAGTCATCAAGCAAGTCAATGGTGACTATGCTATTAAAAAGGAGGATCTAATCCCCCTGTTTGACCATGTCTAAGGGTTAATGGTGGAAATCTCCATAGAACAAACATTTACCTATATTTCTCAGTCTCATAATGCTTAGGCTGATGCATTAGCCAACACGGCCACATCCCTAGATGACCTAGACCAGGATGAAACATTCATCAGTATTCCTCACCTCCTAATGGTCTTGCCATATGTTCATACCAAGATAGAGTAAATCCATGAAGTCAGTCCTGTTTCTGAGCCATATGCTCCCACAACCAGTTGGATGACCCCCTTTGCAACCTACCTTCAACAGGGAGAACTTCCATCAGAAAGGGCTGAATCAGAGCAAATACAGAGAAGGGAAATCAACTTTGTCCTATATAGCGGTGCAGTTCAGCAAGAGGTCCTCTACAAATGAGGCCTCGACGGAGTGCTCCTCAGATGCATTGACGGAGAAGAAACTGTCGCTGTCATGACTGAAGTGCATGCTGAAGTATGTGGAGCACATTAGCCAGGCACCAAGCTTTCCCATCAAGTTCGGAGGCTCGGGTACTATTGGCCCACAGTGGCATAATATTGCAAGCGCTTTACCGCGAAATGCCCCTCGTGAAAAATTCATGCGAACTTCATACACCAACCCCTGGAGTTACTTCATCAATCCAAGTACTCTTGGCCATTTACCATCTAGGAGATGGATGTCATGGGACCATATCCTCCCACCAAAACCAAACAGCTGAAGTATATCCTCACAGCAACTGACTTCTTTTCCAAAGGGGAAGAAGCCATACCCCTCAAAGAAGTCGGAGAAATAAATATTGTCAGCTTTGTGAAGACCAATATCATCACCAGATTTGGTGTCCCTTATTCCATACTGATGGAAAACGACACCAACTTCTGCTCTGTGGAATTAGAGTAACTATACCACGAGTATGGTATCAAGTCTATCCACTCATCCCGCTACCATGCGGTGGCCAACGGACAGATAGAGGCTTTCAACAAGACCATGTCCAAAATTCTCCATAAAATCGTGGATAAAGACAAGAAGTCATGGCCGGATAGAATCCTCCATGCGTTGTGGGCTTATCGAACCACAGTCCGCACTACTTCTTAGGCTACTCCGTACTCATTAGAATATGGAATAGAAGAAGTCCTGCCCATTGAAATCCAACTTCCCCAACTCCGGGTTTCCATTTGTGATCAATTATCCAATGATACGCAATCAAAAACGCGTCTAGGTGAATTGGAATAGCTGGACGAGAAATGGCTGCACACTTTCCACTATCTAGAAGTCTACCAGAACTGGATTGCATGAGCCTTCAATAAAAAGGTCCGTCTCCAGTCATTCTTGGAAGGAGAATTGGTATTGGTCCTACGGACCCCAATGATACCTGGAAGGAAACCTCCAAAGCTGGAGCCCAAATGGGAGGGACCATATGTTGTACACAAGGTCTACTCCGATGGAGCATATACCCTGATCTCCATGAATGGGCAAGTCACCACGTCTCCTACCAATGCGAGATTCCTAAAGAATTATTTCGCATAGTAACCGAAAGTACCTACCATCCTCAATGCATGACATTAAAATGCAAGGAGTTTGTCCTTACCGCACAACGTTAAACTGCAAGGGATCTAATAATGCCCCCCGTCCTCACCGCATGACGTTAAACTGCATGGAGTTTGTCATAACCACATGACGTTAAACTGTATGGCTACCATCCTCACTGCATGATGTTAAACTGCCTGGAGTTGGTCCTTACCACACGATGTTAAACTGCACAGAATCTAATAATACCCCTCATCCTAACCAAATGAAGTTAAACTTTGTGGCTTTCTTTCTTACCACACGACGTTAAACTACATAGACAACAACGGATAATAAGAGTTCAGAATGCTCCCCCTCGTGTATGGACCAGACCTGCACGGGGTGTACTCATCATCCTCACCGCATGACGTTAAACTGAACAGATTTCAGAGAACTACGTACGGATTGATTCCTGCCCTCACAGGATACATAAATTTTCCAGGGTTCCCCATCCTAGCCCAGCCACCCCCAAATAAAAGTTAAAAATGCCTTTCTCCCCCCTGTACGAACCAGACCTACACGGGGTGTATACCTCGTCCTCACCACATTACATTAAACTGCAAGGACAAGATGTTTTAAAAATGCCCTATTCCCACCATGTATGGAACAGACCTGCACGATGTGTATTCATCATCCTTACCGCACGATGTTAAACTGCACAGAAAAAAGGTTAAAAATGTACCCCCCCCCCTCGTGTATGGACCAGACATACACGGGGTGTATTGCTTTTTAGAGAACTATGTACGGCTTGATACTTTCCTTCGCAGGATATGTAGTGATGCCAGGATCCCGTCCTGGACCAGCCACTCCCAAATGAAATAAAATAAAAGTTAAGAAATGTCCCCTTCCCCCATGTACGGACCAGCCCTGCATGGGGTGTAATTCTTCCAGAGAACTACGTACGGCTTGATTTTTCCCCTCGCAGGATACATAGTGATGCCAGGGTTCCCTGTCCTGGTCCATCCCCCCGAATAAAAGATAAAAATTCCCTTTCCCATGTGTACGGACCAGACCGGCACAAGGTGTAATCCTCATCCTTACCATACGACCTAAAACTGCGTGGATAGAAAGATTTAAGAATGCCCCCTTTCCCCCGTGTATGGGTTAGACCTGCACGGGGTGTATTCTTATGTCCTCTCTGCACGACGTTAAATTGCATGGATAATGAATGATAAAAGTTCCCCTTTCCCCCGTGTATGGACCAGACCTGCATGGGGTGTATTTATCGTCCTCGCCGCATGATGTTAAACTGCATGGACTGCATCCTCACTGCATGACGTTAAACTAAACAGAGTTCGTCACAAACCACCTAAGATATATGGTGAAATGTGGTGGAAATAATCCTTTCACATATTGGATGCATCCTCCCTATACATCAGACTCCATGACTCAGACAATTATGGATCTTCATAACCATTCATATCCATCAGAAGTGGAAAGTCATCGACCTGTGGACACCTTTGCATGACTATGCATACCTTTCCCTCAATGGATCTGCATATTGATAGCCCCTGGCCCATCTACCAAAGGCAATATTTCCACAGGTGACCCTCTTCCTAGCTCCGTACGCTTACCAGACTCATAGCCCCCATACCATACCTCTTGATATAGAAGTTTATGGCGCAGTGGTTTAAAATTTTGTCCCCTTTTCACATCCAAAATCGCCAGGGTACCCCTACCCAGTTAGCCTATGTTTCCACTCGTAGTTCACATGATGACCTGCATCTATGAACATCACGCCAGGACTAGAATATTGTGACTCAACGGACAATTGCAGTGAAGATGTTTCTTGTATGCTCAAACACCATTATCCCCACATGTCGAACTTTGTACTGTGAGAAATATCAGATTCTCGTAATCATTCATGGCCATCGGAAGTGGAAAGTTATAAACCTAGGGACACCTTTGTACGACAATGAATAACATGCCCTCAGCGGCTCTGCATAATGATAGCTCTTGGCTCGTACATCAAAGGAAAGATTTCATTGGGAGGTACTCTTCCTAGCTCCATACGCTTACCGGCCTCAGAGCCCCCAAACCACGCCTCCTGATATGAGAAAACTCAAAGTTGCATTTTATGACCTTCATCCCCCACCTTGTTCTAAGTATATCAGAGCATGTTGACCCATTTATCCTTCGAGTGACTTCATCAATAGTCACCCAATGGTCCGAGCTCTATGACCGCTAAACTAAGAGTACCTCGTCCTTACCGCACAATGTTAAACTGCATGGAGTTAAGGTACACCCCCACGCGCAAAATAAATCATCGTAGGGATCTCTATAAGCTTTAACAACATCCAGAGACAAATATCCCTGATATTCCCAGATATTTCCTTAACCGATGACAGACTTCATGGCCCGGATAATTGCAGATCTTCATAACCATTCATGGCCATCAGAAGTGGAAAGTCATCGACCCAGAGACAACTTTTCATGACTATGCATACCATTCCCTCAGTAGCTCCGCATATTGATATCCCCTAGACTATCTTCCAAAGGCAAGATTTCCACGGGCGATACTCTTCCTAGTTCCATACGCTTACTGGCCTCAGAGCCTCCGTGTCATCTCTCCGAATCTAAGAAACCCCGAAACCATTATTTACACCATCAACCCCCCACCACGTCTTGTACATTCCAGGATACTCGGGCCCAGTTACATTCTAATCAAGAGTGGCCTTTTTTAACTACATCCATACCGCATGACGTCAAATGACACAAAGAACATCTTGGCCACCTGACGTAGGGCTGCAAAACCAAGCATTAAACATCCAAGGGAATGCCTCCAATAAAAATCAGTTTCACTGGTTTAATAATGCTCCTAGTCCTTACCAGACAACGTTAAACTACATGGTCAACCATCCTTACTACATGACGTTAAACTGCACATCCTCTTTTAATGATGCTCTTCCTCTTTACCGCATGACATTAAACTGCACGGTCAAACCCGTCACGGGTTCAGTAAGGAACGAAGGCTTTTCTCTGTCCTTCAGTGCACAGGTCAGACCTGCAAAAGCCACCGTCTCACACTCGTGTGAGAAGGGATTACTTCACCCATTATTGGGTAGTTTAGTCTAGATGTTTCCCATGTATCCAAGCAACCTCTCATCATAAACCCTACTCTATACTCATAAAATGCCGAACTCTCATAAGCCACCCATGGTGGTCCCAAATCTCATCTTCCCTAAAGTTGTGTGGATATCAGTGGAATACAATCATTGACCTAAGGACACCTTTGTATGACTATGCATACAATTCGCTCAGCGGCTCTGCATATTGATCACCCTCGGCCCGTCTACCAAAGGAAGGACTTCCTTAGGCAGTGCTTCTCTTTGTACGCCTCTTAGCCTCTGAGCCCCCACATCTATCCCAGGATTCAGAAACCCTCTGAGATACAGTTTACCAACATCTTTCACAACCCTACCTGAATATGGTGGAACGTCTCTGACAAGATTACCGAGGACCAGGAGAAGTCGTTCCATTCTAGATGATGTCCCAACTGTATGACTTTAAACTGCGCCAAGCCCCAACCGTCCTTTATGCTAGATAAATGCATAGGACATGACCCTTTCTTCCACACTCCTAATTGATACGGATTTGCTAAAAACCTTTTAGACGTCACATACCCTTTCCAAGCCACCCCCGATGGTTTTCATAATTCTCCAAGCCACCCATGGTGGTTTCCATAAGCTGGACTTTCATGAAGTCCTATGGCCATCAGAAATGGAGAGTCATTGAGTTAAGGACACCTTTTCACAACTATGCATACCATGACCTCAGTGGCTCTGCAAATTAATCGCCTCTATCCTGGCTACCAAAGGCAATATTTCCTTAGGTGATGCTCCTCCTACCTCTTTACACTGACGCGACTCCCATGCCTTGAGACATTCCCTGCATGTCGTTCAAATTTAAACATGTTCCCCCCACATGCGTCTGAAGAGTACTGAGATATCTTTTAATCATCTAAAACCCATTGAGGCCCTTGCCACACTATACTTGGTCAATGTTGTTCAACCTAAAACACTAGAAATGATATTATTGACGGCAGGACTTTAAACCACCCAAGAAAAGAGGCAAAAAGCATGTTAGGCCGAAAACCCAAAAAGGGGGTCCTAAGAAAAAGTCAGGCCATACCCGCTGGGAGCACACTAAATGTGCCCAAGAAAAATTAGGGCATTAAAAGAAAAGACAAAAAGTTTGTAGGGTTTTTCTACAAAACCCTAGCAGTCGTCAAACTATGCTCGTTGGATCCCATGATCCAGGAAAAAGTTAGAGCTCTTTTATTATTTCTTGTCCCAAACTCTGATCATTCTGAGATCGTTGAATTAACATACATAGCAATCACGTAAAATGATTTCTGTCACAGGGGAAGACAAGAAGAGCGCTAATAAAAAACATTTCTTTATTCCATAACAATGTTATAAAGAAGGGTATCCATAGCCCGAAGCCTCCTCTAGTGTGAAAGGTTATTACAGGTGGTTTTGAGTAGATTCATAGAGGTGTATCAGGAAGTGGTGAGAATCCTCGATTGTTTGAGAGACATTATGTAGTAAGGCCATTTCAGCTTCTGCACCAGCCAGCAACTCTTCCGCCACCTGGGATGCCTTTCTGCTCGCCCTTATTTCCTCCTCTATCAGCTGCTCCCCTTCTTCAATTATGGTGACAACGTTGGCCTCTTCCTGCTATAGTCACTGTATCTCATTCCTCAGCACCTCTAGGTGAGAACGCTTCTCAAAAACTTCTCCCTGGAGCCTCGCAACTACCGCAGCGTGATAATGAGCCTTTTTTAGGCAAAGCTGTCAGGTTGAGGAAAGGTAGGCTTCGGATTGGGCAACAGAAAGGGGAGATTCAAAACCACCCAGTCTTTCCCAATCAGAAACCACCTTCTCGACTATGTCATAAACACCATGATAGTCAAATCCATAAAATCCCAGTAGCATAAACAAATTTCGTAGCCTCGGTAATTTGGTCAGCATCTCGACCAAGTGCGTTTGTGAGATCAGCTTCCATATTTTCTCCCAGGCCCTTTGGCGAGCATGCCGAAGACTGGAAAGGAATTGTTGATCTGGCTTAGAATCACTCCCGGATGAGAACACATACTCGGGGATGAATGTCACCAAGGAGGGACCCGATGCGGTTTCACCCGCAAACTCTGGCACTGTGGTAACTTTTCCCCCGGAAGTTGTGGTCATCGACACAGTTGGGTCTGACGACACAATCGCCAGTGCCAAAGTTTGTGGTCCTGAAGCCCGTGAGTCAATAAGACAGATAAGTACCCCTAATTAGAAAAGGGAATAAAAAGGAGTCAGTGGAAAGAGATCGGGAAACTTACTCCTGATCGTCAAAGCGTCAGCATCCTCAAGCTCTGCACTGCCATGACAGCCACTCGAGGAAGATGTTACATCCTCAAAAGGCAGAGGAGCCCTAGGAATCCCCATAGGAGTCAAGGGACTATGGCCATACCCAAGGCCAGCAACTCCCAAAGCTACCCCAAGCGATCGGCTACGAAGATCAAGCCCAGGGAAATCACTCCCCCGGTAAATAAGATGATGGCCTGCTCTGGGTTCCTGATGACTGCCCTGATGGAAGGCTCCTCCCCCATCTCCATGGGACCCACTGGGTCGGAGGCAGCTGGCCTCTTCAGATATGGGGCCTCTTCGGTAATCATCGGCACCCCATCCTTTCTCACAATTATAGAGGTTGTGGGATCAGTGGGATTCTCGGCCTCCAGTTGTCCCTCCTCGGACATATCTCTAGTGGAAGAAAAAATATGGAAAGAATCTATGTCATTTTCCCCATTAGTGGTTCCCACCATATCGTCACGCTCAGGGGTGGTTGCGGGTGATCCCCCAGATGATAAAGGGGCAGGAGGTGAAGTCACTTGGGTATCCACGACCAGGTCTCTGAATGGCCCTACACCGTTGCGCCAGAAAATTCAACAACTGATAGAATCAAAGAATATGAGTTGGTAATCAAGGAAACAGGAATTCATGATTACCCCACGTCCTATGCCTGAGTAGTTACGAAAACTAGGATGCCTGCTGACATCTCTAGATCTGCCCCGGGGACAATTCCTTGCTCAGAACACTAGGAGGAGCCGGGGGAGGAAAGACCCTAGCTGGGTCCGCAATGGTCGCCTCCATAAGCTCAGATGTTCTAGGAGATCCCTCATCGATGATCCCCAAGTCCGAGAACGTGTGTTCTCCTGTCGCGGTCCCACGGGGAGTATACTTTGGGGAAGGAATTCCCCGTGGGATTTCTCGGCACCCTGCATAAAGGGAAGAAAATTTAGAACCTTCTCAGCAAAGGAGGATGGAAAGCTGGAATGGATGAACGAGATGACCTCTTCTTCGAGATCAGAAGATTCAGGATGTCTTATCATCATGGACACCCGGGCAGACCCACAAAGCCGTTTCTGGAGTGAATGAACATAGGTGTCTATCTCCTTCAATGAGGCGACTATTTAACTCAAATCCTCTTCCAACTATAGGTGTGGTGGAGTGAAGATAACCCCAATGCCCGGGAGATTGAGAGGGATCATTTGGAGTGATGCCCAAACCTCTTCATCTGATCCCCTGGCCCTCAGGTCATCTAAAATCCTCCATGCGTCTGGGAATGCGACCGTAATAGGAACGGCTAGCCTGGAATGATCAACATGAGAGGGCCGGGTAGCGGCAGGGGCTGGTAGGGGTTCCATTTTCCGTGTTTGTGTTCCTGATCTCGCCACCACCCTAGAAATCTCTGGAGCTACCTCTGGATAGGACCCCATAGGTAGGGAGGGGCATTCCCTTGCTTCAACCATGACAGGTAGATCATCGAAATCATCGCCCCCTGAAGAGTGGTCACTTCCTTCCCCCACCTCAATGGTCAATGGGAACAGCATGGCCTGGACTCGGTAGGTTAATACTACGTAACCATAGCGCGCATAAATATAGGCTTAGAGATCCTAGAGATACTGATTGACCCGCTCTGGGTCCACATCATAAAGGATGTCAATAGGGGCGGATATGTACCCAGTCTGTCAAATGCCACTTCTGATTCCTGAAGATACTACCACAGAGAACAGGGGTACTGGATATGAAAGGATGATCGACCTTTGAATTCGTCCCATTGGCCCCAGGCCGTCAGGAAGGCATCATCTGCAGGAATAACCAACCCCTTTCAGGTAGCTTCGAGGGCATGGGAGGATACACCTCTATCTATTAAAATCTTCCCCGGAAGCACGGGACCAGCAGGGTAGCGAAGGACTTTGCCCGGCCTAGTTGAAGCACCATCACCCATTATCTTCCTCTTTCCCTTTGATTGATTGGGACTTGAGATGGTAGGCACCAATGTCCCTAGCTAGCCATTTGGGTATGATTGTACCCATGAGTCAGCATAATTCTTGGATAAGAAGGGCGTGGAGTCTGCCAGCGTGGGGTTCATAACCTCCCAGCTGGTATTCTCCCAGGTAATCATTAACCAAAGTTGCCTGGACACCATTAAATGACGATTCTCATAGGCAGCATAGAGTGCGATAGGACACAGTGCCTGGACGCAGCCAAACTGACAACTGAATTGGCAAGGCGCGTACCCCTCACAGATCCGTTCCCCACCAATACGAGCTTCTCGAATACCCTCTCGGAGGGAAAAAAGGTAGCCCCGCTTGCTAAACTCCTCTATTATGGTATATTTGACTACACCGGTTGGGGAAGAAAACGGATGGAAATTGAAATGATCATAAATCGAGATTCGTCTCGATAACAGGCGTCGGTTCTGAACTATCTGTTGATTATCCTTCTCTTGGGTCACCCACTCTTCGGGCATAACCCTACTGGTCAGTTGCTTGTATGGACAGAATGTGGCACCCGGAATCTGAAGAGGGTTTATGAAGTTGTAGCAGTTCTTTATATGTACGCTTATCCATCCCCGAAGAGTTTGAAAAGGGTCGGCCACTCTGTTTGGCTGGCTCCCGTCGGTAATATTACTGAGAAACCGGTAAATCCTGGCTAGTACTTGGACGACTATGTTGATAACGTTGCCGGTAGCCAATTGTGCTGCCATGAAAATGGTAGGGACCCGCACACTGCTAGACTCGCGTACAGGCAATATCCATCCACTCAAAAACATGGCCAGAAATTCCGCCAGGTGAAGTAGTTGATCAATGTCCGGGAGACGTTTGTAGCCCCAGTCGTTAAATTGGCCTTGCTCCAGGATTAGCCAATAGCTGCCCTTCTGCTTCTGGGACTCCATTGTAGAGAAGGTCGTGGGCCTATGTGGAAGAGCTACAGACTAGCTCTCTCTGGAAAAATCCTTGATCTAGTCTCGATACAGGAAAAGCTGTCTCAGAGACGTATTCTTCGAATGCTCCTCACGACTAGGGACAAGATTTTTCAGAGATGTATCCTTTGAACATTCCTGGGCCAGATCGATGATCCGCTTCACCAAGGGAGGGGTTCTCCATTCATTTCCCCACACAGAAGGGGGAGGCAAGAATTCGTCATACATATCCCCAATGATGGGGACCCCTGAAATATGAAAGACGTCCCAAAGACCAATGCCCACCTCCCAGGGGACCAGATGGAAGGTGTTGGTGTCCGGGCTCCAACGGCTCATATGTTGCCTGGCGAGGGATTGAGGTCGGTAGGTATAGGTTTGGGACACCCAAGCATCTTCATACAAGCCTATGACTTGCAATTTGGCCTCGAACTCCGCACACCTTTGGCGGACCCAGAAGGGCCACCCCCAATCCAAGGACTTAAATGCTCCTCCTGGCCGGAGGTCCCGATTCGCTGACCAGCTATGCTGGTCGCTTACCATGGAATTGCGGGAAATGCTTCGGTAGTAGTGAATTGTTCCTTCCTGTTGACGTTTTTCTCTTGTCGAAGATACTGGAAGGTGATTCAACATAGATCTGACAGCTGTATCCCTCGGGGTAGGCCGCCCGTTGACAGGTATCACGAACCGAGGGATAGTAGTAGTAAATATCAATGATTCATGATTATTGTCATTGGATGGCACCAGAATCGGGGTATCGAATAGCAAACCAAACCCATAGGCAGGAAGGCTGTTAGAAAAGGGGTACTCCTACTATGACTTAGACAGACGGCCGACAAGAAAGGAAGACAATGGGCAGTGGCAGATTCCATCCTGAACAGAGCCGACCTTGTCCTTCAGGTGTTGATCTCCAATTGGGAGAGGCTCGGCAGTAGGTCTAGGTGAAGAACGAGGGGGAACCATATTTTCTCCCTCCACAATGAAATCCAACAAGTGGTTAGTCTGGAATAAAAAAAATTTGGACAAAAAAAACAAAGTCCGTGAGGATGCCTTGAAGGATAGTTCGTGATGACTACATCGCGCGATCCAACCCTGCACAGAAGTAGTTCACGATACTTTGGACCACAGAGCATTGGCCAGAAAACTGTGAACCAGTTTTCTCCGCAGAATTTCAATCCTGAATTTAAATGGTTGAGTTCGTAAAACTTATAAATTTTTAAAGTTCAGAAGATTTTTGTCCGCGGAGCATCGAAACTGCGGAGCACCAAAACCGCATAGCAATTTCCTATGTGGCCCGTCGTGACTTACGTTTTAGTCAATTAAAAGTGTTAGTTTGTAGCTGGGAAGTTGGTCCGTAGATGAAGAATGGTGAAAATGAGAAATGGTTCACAGAAGTGGTAGCTGGTTCGCAGATGAAGCGTCTCATGAAGGAATGAGAACACGCAGACAGAATCTCAAACAAGCTCTGGTTTCATGAAGAATCCAGTAAAGGACAAATGAAGGGCCATCCATATTCATAGGAGTGGTCCCCTACTAGGTCCACTTCCCTACCACAACCCATCCGAGTTTCAGGACCACTCTACATCGAAATAGCCTCCTCTTCGTTCTGATCGGACCCCATTCCTATGGGGGGAATTTATAGGGTCCTGAAAAATCCGCAAAGGATTGGGAAAATGTGGAAAATACTCAAGGATGGTGAAGGAAGAGCCGGTCTGTGGACCGGTCTAATGTAACGGTGCACGACCGGTTCCGTGAAGCGTCCCTCCTCCGCGTACCATCGTCATTCGCAAAACTGAGGCGGAGACCCTCTGCGGTCGCGAGGTTGGACAGGCGCTAAACCGGTTCACCATTCCGGACCGCCCCAGCAACGAGCCGTATCAACAGGCCCAAACCACCTCTATTGTCATTCATGAAATGGAGGCAAAGTCCTCCGTAGTCGCGAAGCACTCCCCAAGTTTGGTTCGCGAAGGAGGAGTGTTTAATGCCCCGTGAGTTTTGGATTGACCAAGTCATCTGTAAGTCGGGCTTTCGGTCATGGGCCTCCGCAAAATGTGCCACCTGACCCCAATAGATCCCTTTTCCTCCCCTCTATAAAAGGAGACCTGGAGGAGAAAAAAAGGAAGAGGAAGAGGTTACAGAGAGGAGATCGATCAGATTTTGGTGGAAGGTTTTCGAAAGAAGGAGCTTAGGATTTCGAAAATAGAGAAGTTACAATTCCCGAACCAGAGTAGGTATGAAGCTGGAAATGAATTAATAAGGAACTGAAAACACATAATAACTTGGTGAACCGAAAAAAAATAACATAAAAAGAGAATAAAACTAACCATGGACCCTCTATGGATGCACTACCCGTAGACCAGGGAGTTTATGCCCCTTTTCTGATCTGTCTTACCATGTAGCACCCTCCTATGCAGGCGAAACCCCGACCGACGAATCTCCAACTGGTGCCGCCCTTGGCCGTCGCTGCTCGCGTGGAACCCTCGGTTTACCAAACTTGTATGCGGGCCGAACCCGAAGCCGTGAACCCTCCTGGCTCACGGGATGCCAGTCAGTCCACGGACCCTCCTAGTTCGCGGACGACCTCTCAGTCCGTGGACCCTCTTGGTGCGCGGACGACCTCTCAGTCCGCGGCCCACCCTGGCTCGCGGAGGTCTTCTCCAGCCGCGTAGCACCTCCCTACGCGAAGGGTGAATCCCCTCATACACCCGTGTGGCCTGCCAAAACCATCAGAGTTCCCATTCCCCGAGCCAAATAAATTCCTTCCAATTCCAATCCATCCTGATCCTTCACAACCTCCTCATTGGCCCATTTATCGGCCCTGAGTCGAGGCCTCTACCAGAGCCGCCAGAACGATATGGTGTAACCTTTGGGCGTATCAGCGCGCCCTTTTGATTTCACATACCCATGGTAAGAGAAGGAGAAGGGGTTGCCCCGGCCCTTGGGCTGATTCCTGAAGCATGCATGGGTTCACATTCCCACGGTAATGCGGCGTCTGAGCCCGGGAGCCCCCTTTCTGCCTCAACTCGCCAGGATGGGGGACTAAATGCTTCGGCGGTCGGGCACTTCTTCCCTCCCTAGAGAGGGGGTGACATACCCATCTGAAGGCAGCCGTCCCCATGCACCTCTGTACTTCCCCACCAATATGACCAAGGAGGGACATAGTGGGGAAGGGTGTCGCTCCATCCTTCTTTGGGGCCAAGTCCCTCTCCTGGTGGGCTCGGTCACCATTGGGCATCCCTTCTGGAGTAATCCCAATGCCATCCTCGCCGGAAGCCAATGTCCCCACTTCTTTCAATCTGGAGGGTTCATTGCTCTTCCACACGACTTCTACCTTCCTTGAACATCAGCAGGAAGGAGGTTCCAGCAATACCGGCCTTTTCCTCCACTCTTCATTTGTCTCCCCTTCCCTTGGTCGGGAGAAAAGTGCGAGGATAGCCAAGTCTGTTGCATTCTCTTGTTTCTCACACCGAGCATGACTAACGTGGGCTTAGAGATTTGTGATGGTCTTGGTACCCGCACAACGAAGATGGACTTGTTAAAAACTACATGGAGTTTGATCCTTGTCTCTTAGGCAGGGTATGTAGGAAGCCTCCTTGAGGTTCAAGCCCATCATCCACACCATGGGCTGCCTCAGAGCGTAAGCCCCATACCCATGCGAACTACGAGTACTTTGATTCCCTACCACAGGGATACGTAGGAAGCCTCCATGAGGTTCAAGCCCGATCACCAGCAGACCCCCGAGTCCACCTTCACATCAGTTCTTCGGCACTCCCATTCGAACTATGTAGACTTTGATCCCTGTTTCCTAGGCAGGGTACATAGGAAGCCTCCATGAGGTTCAAGACCGACAACCGGTCGATCCGACTATCTTCACATCGGTTCACCGCACCACTCCTAGTACCGCCTCAATGAGTCCCAACTCCTCGGGATCATTAATCCAATGAGGGATGGTAAACCTCGGGCATAAATGATTCTGAACCCCTACGTTTAGGTGACCATTGCCATCCAAGAGAAATCCTTGGATACTATGCTTGGGTATAAACCAAAGATTCGCAAACATATGAATACATCTTAAATCTATAAGAGAGTCTTGGAATAGGTAATAATTTCCCCCAAAAGGGTGCGATGAGCCCGACTTCCCATCCGCTCGACCAATGTGAGTTCTTAAGCATCGTTGGCCAAACCATCCAGTGAACGCCTGCCTTTGGAAAGCAAGTCCACGTGTCATCGGATACGGAACCGTTGGGCGTTTTGAGACCGAACTGAAACACATTCATATATATGTTATGCATTCATCGTGAATGTTCATTTATACATTACACCCTCATTACTATTCATGTTAGACATATATATAATGACCTGTTTTTTAATGATCTATACTTAACTCGGTGTATATGATTCATTTTCTAGTAAAGCTATTATGTTCTCATAAATACTTAAAATCATGATAAATATATTTAAATAATAAATATATTTATTATATTTATAATTATATATATTTAGTTATATATAAATATATTTTAAAATATATTTATATACATAACAATATATATATATATTTAAAAGACTATAAAATTATAATTTTTTTTAATGATAAATATATACGAATACCTTTTAAATATATTTATTTAGAATTATAATTATATATATATATATATTTCTTTTATGAATATGTATATATATACATATATAAATTTTTTATATTTACATGTATAAATAATATATATATATGTAAATAAGTATAAAATTATAATAAATATATTTATTATAATTATAAGTATAATTATAATTACAAATATAAATATATTTATTTATATTTATATTTTTATATATAAATATATATATATATATTGATTAAATTAAAATGAATATAATAATTATATATATTTTTAATAATTTCATAATTATTTTAAAATATATATATTTATATTGAAATAATTGAAAAATTATAACTAATATATTTATTTTAGTTTCATTATTATTTAAATATATATTTTTATAAAACCAAAATTATAAAATTATAAATATATTTATTATAAATATATTTTTTCTAATTTTATTATTATTTAAATATAAATATATATTTATTTAAATAATCATGAAATTATTAATAATATACCTAATTAATATAATTATTTTAATTTCATCATAATTTAAATATATATATATATATATTTATATTTTTGACTATGTATAATTAATATAAATATTTATAAATATTTTTTATAATTAAAAATATATTTATTTAATTATATATATTTATTATTATTTTTAAAAATTTTAAATATAAATAGTTATTTATTTAAATAATTATGAAATACTTATCAAATAAATATATATTTATTACATTTATATTTTAATTATAAAGAAATACATATTTATTGTATAAAGATATATATATTTATTTATAGTTATAATTATTAATATAATAAATATATTTATTATAATTTTGTAATTCTTGAATATAAAGATATATTTATTTAAATAATCATGAAATTATAAATATATCAATAATTAATATATATATTTTAATCTTCTCAGAATTTAAATAGATTTATTTATATATTTATATTTATGACTATATATAATTAATATATTTATTTATAAATGTTTTTATATATTTAAAAATAAATTTATTTAATTATATATATTTATTTAAATAGTTATCAAATAATTATGAAATAAATATATTTTTGTTATAAATATATATTTATTACATATATATTTTAATTATAAAGAAATGAATATTTATTGTATAAAGAAATGTATTTTTATTTATATTTATTATATATTTATGACTATGTATAAGTAATATATTTATTTATAAATATTTATATATATTTAAAAATAAATTTATTAAATTATATAAACTTATTTAATAAATATATTTATTATATTGTTATAATTGTTAAAATATATACATATATAAATAATTATGAAATACTTATGAAATAAATATATATTTTAATTATAAAGAAAAACATATTTATTGTATAAATAAATATATATTTATTTATAGCTGTTATTATAAATAAATAAATTTATATTTATTAGACATATAATTTTATAAATATATATAAATATAAATAATTTATTATCATTATAGTTTTATCATCGTTTTTTAGTGTTGATAGAGATAGGCCTTTATCAGTGCTACATGTTTAGCACTGATAAAGACACCCTTTATCAGTGCATTTTTAGTTCTGATAATGTTCTATATTTGTTAGTGATAAAAAGCGCTAATAAAGGGTGAATTAATCAGTGATTTCTAATTTAGCGCTGATAAAACCTCCCTTTAACTGTGATTTTTATCTAGCACTGATAAACCCCTCCCCTTGTTTTATAAAAAACTCTAATAGTCTTCTCTTTCTTTCGCACGCCTCAAGTTCCCACAGAATCCTTACCCCTACCCTTGCTCCTCCTCCTCCTCATTGTCGTCGCTCCTCCTTCTTGCTACTACCATGAATCCCCCTCCTCCTCCTCCAATGCTACCTCCTCCTCCTCCTCCACCTCCTCTGTTACTACCACTGACTACTCCTCCTACTCGCCGCCATGAATCCATCGTCTTCCCCCACTGTGAAGCCCTACTCTTCCTCTATGCGAGCCCACCTCTACCCTACCACCACGAATCTCTCCTCCACCTCCTGGAGAATCCTAGGTACTTTTTTAAATCTCCCTACATTTTGAGTTACCTTATGCATTGCCTTCTGCATGCACTTACACATTTCCTTCTGAGTTCCCTTAGTGACAGCCCATGAAATTTAGAGGACTTCTGCATGAATAAACTTCTTTCATCCCCTTATAAATCCTAAAAATGGTTTTGGGATACTAAAATATTTATGTGGTAACCGTTGAAATATAAATTCCATTAAAAGTGTATCTTAATTGAAATGTTAATGAGTAGGCGACATAAAAAGGGTTAGATATAGATTATATGTTTTTTGAAGGATATTTAAAGTTAATATGATCTCATGAATTATTATGAAATCACTAGTGTATATTTTCTAAATCATGTTTATGTGTTGAACATGTTGCAAATAAGTGTGGAAGAATGTGTATGTTACCTTTTAAGTAATATGGTGTTATGTCTCCATGGTAGTTATATGTTTAATTCATGTTATTTCAATCCGGTTAAGCATAAAGCATGAAATTTAAGCATGTGATTATAAAATTTTATAATCCGGAAGCATGGTTTATTGATATTATTGAATTACAATGTATGATATTTTATGGAATTTGGGGTATTTATTTTCATGTTCAATTTTATAATTTCTTCCAAAAGGTGTTGATATATTTGTTTGGTAACATATTTTCCAAAAACTAGAATTTGATAATCTAAAGGCTAGTTAATATGAATTTTACTCTTTATTGAGTGTATGTTTATAATTTCTATGATGATTCATTGAAATCTATGTGAAGTGATCAATGTTTTTGATATATCTCTCTAACTTGATTATGTTCTATTTATCAGATTGAATTGATATAGCCACTTTCCATCAAAGGTTAAACTTTTAAAGAAGGTATTGCGAAAGCTATTTAGAAATTTAGAATTTTGTGTTGATGTTGTATTGAACACACTTAATGCTTATGAAAATAATTATTAAAGGGGGATTTTTTGTTGTGTTTTATTATTGGTTTTGTCATGGTTGATTGTGTTACCTTTGTTGTGGGTTGTGTTCTCTTAATTGGTAATTATTGTGGTTGGTTTGGGTGTTGGCATGTGTTATGAAGTAGGTGTGGTGGTCGGTTTCCTTAATAATCCTAAAAAGTTGTGATTGTTGAAATGGAAGTGGTGAAAAGATGATTTTGTGGCTCGAGTGATGGATGAACTATTGAGTTTGTGAGATTGGGGTGTTATGATTGGTGGTATAGGAAGAAGATGATTTTTTTGTTGTTGTAGAGAATTTTAAGTGTTGTTGATTTTTTGTGTTTCATTGGGTTTGTTATGGTTGGCCTGAGGTGATGTTGTTTGTATGAAAGAGGTGATATGATGTTGTGATTAATTCAGAGTGGTGTAGTAGTTACATGAGATGTTGTGTGGATGAGATGAATAGGAATAGTTGAAGGATCAATCTTAGGTAGTATATGATTCAAGAATCAAGTGAAATATGGTTTCCCACATTGCAGAGATGTGACTTTATGTTCAAAAGTATGATAGCCAAGAAACAATTATGTCTTTATCTATCACTTATTCACTCCTCCATAGTATTACAAGAGTAAACTATAGGATTCATACTATATATTCAAGAGAGACATGATAAACCTTTTATAGCTTTCTATTTTATAAAATTTTGGTTATTTTTTATTCATATATCCTTTATAAAGTGTCTATCTTGGGATTTATGTCTTCGTGAAAATGCCTAAGTGGATCTTTTAAAGTGATAATAGTTTTGAAACGTTTATTAAAAATTATATGTGTTCAACATAACTTTTTTTTTTGGTTTTAAATAACATTAAAATTATTTAAACACTTTTCATGGACTTAGACTGCATGTCAAGTGTTTGTCAACTCACCTGATTTTCTTTCATAAAGGGATGTGAATGTTTTGAAAGTGTGTGTAATGATGGTTTCATCTTAACAAGGGGTGCATGAAGTTTTATATGAAATTTTTTACAATACAGAGGGTTGTGGATGATTTTAAATGACTAAGATTATTGGGTAATGAAGTTTCCGTAAATGATTTATAAAAACGTAATTGAGGTTTTGAGTAAATTCATTGGAACTGATTAGTATATTTTAAAAAGGGTGTGTTATTTTAAAGATTAATTTGTGTAAATGGTTTGTTTTTCTAATGGGATTTCAACAGTGATTTTATAAATAGTTTTCAAAGGATACATAAATTCTATAAATGTTTTTAGCCTTGGTTAATTTTTATATCAATGTTTTGTTTATTTATTTTGTTAAATATTAATACTACTAAATCAGATAGGATGGATATGAATAAAGAATAGATGAATACCAATATTTTGACAAAAAAGTTTGAAGATGGAGTGAAAGAGTTCATCAAGTTTTCAAAAGACCACGCATATCACCCTTCTCAAATCCTTTTTCTATGTTTACACTGTTGTTATTCAATACAATTTAGTTCAGAGGAGTTAGAAGAACACTTGATCTGTCATGGAATAAATTTAAGTTATAAATTTTGGAATAATCATTGGAAAAAGGTGAATGTAGCTAGTGTATGAGATCAAACTATGTTTTATGGCTCATATGATATGATTACAAGTGTGGACAATGAAGAAGATGGTATCGAGGGAGTGATTACAGATGTGAATGATGATAAAGTTCATGTTGAGGAAATGATAATGAGAGTTGAAGATGAACTTCATGATTGCACAAAATTGTTTGAACAATTAAAGAGTTGTGAAAATATTCCATTATATAGTGGTTGCACAAAATATACAACATTGTCATCCGTACTGAAGTTGTATAATTTGAAAGAAGGAAATGGATGGAGTAACACCAATTTTATGGAATTACTTGCTCTATTAAATGACATGATCCCAGAATATAATGGGTTCTCGATCCAAACATATGATTCCAAATAAATGTTATGCTCAATGGGTATGATCTATAAAAGAATACAAACCTGCCTGAATGACTGTATACTATTTAGAAAGGACCAAAAATCACATAGAGAATGCCCGAATTGTGGTTCTTCTTGATACAAGAAAGATTAATTCGGTCATACAAAATCTTTATGGTACTTTCCAATCATTTCATGGTTTAAGCGCCTATATAGAAGTTTGGAGACTACAGGGAAATTGATGTGGCATGCAGAAAAAAATAAAGATGGGAAACTACGTCACCTGACTCTCCTCAGTGGAAGAGAATTGATCATGAGTTTCCTAATTTCGGAAACAAGCTGAGAAACCTCCATCTTACATTATCTATAGATGGAGTGAATCCTTTTGGTTTTAAAAGAATCACTCACAATACATGGTGGGTTATGTGGGTAAATTATAAATTGACACTGTGGTTATTCATGAAATAAAAACACATCATGCTATCTATGCTTATATCCGGACCGAAACAACTGGGTAATGACATTGATATTTATTTGGATCCATTAATTGAGGGTTTGAAATTATTATGGGATTCAGGTGTTATGTTGTATGATGCTTATAGAAATGATGATTTCACATTGATATCCATGTTGTACGGGATGATAAATGAATTTCCTGCTTATGGAAATTTTACAGGATATAACATTAAAGGAACTCATGGATGTACCATCTGTGAACAAGGTCTATATTCAATTAGGTTGAAACATTCATCTGAAATCATATTTCTTGGACATCATAGATTTCTACCTCATCAAAATAAGAACAGATCCTGGACGGAATCCTTTGATGGAAGTTCCAAAGAACATAGAACATCATCTCCCCTAACAGGTGATAAATTGATTAAGAAAGTAAAATATGTGGACACTTCTTTTAGTAAAATATTTTCAAAAAATCTAAATAAACCCAGTTGGAAAAAAGAGAGTATTTTTTTAATTACCATATTGGAATTCTATGTACGTCAGACACTTTCTTGATGTTATGGTTGTTGAAAAAAATGTATATGATAGTGTCATATTCATGTTGAAAAATGCTCCCAGGAAAACAAAGGATGGAATTAAGGCTTGGTGGGACATGGTTAAATGGACATATGAGAAAATTCGGTGCTAGTAAAGGGTAAAAATCAAAATTTTCTTCCTCCATCTACTTTCACTCTTTCCAAGCATGAGATATATCAGTTTTTAATCATTTTGAATTACGTAAAGGTTCCAGAGGGGTATTCATTTAATATCAAGAACTCATGTTAATGACCTATTTAAAGTTAAAGGATCTGAAATCACATGACTTACTTGTTTTGATGAAAGATATAATTCCTATTGATTTGTGTTGCATTTTTTCCAAGAATTTCCATCATACATTAATCAAATTCTGTTTCCTATTCAAAGCTATATTTTGTAAAGTTATAGACCCGAATAAATTAATGAGTATGGAAAGGCAAATTTCTGTCATATTATGTAAATTTGAAATGTTATTCCCACCAACATTCATTGATATGATGGTTCATTTTATTGTTCACTCGTTGAGAGAGATTCGACTATGTGGTTCTGTACATTATAGATGGATGTAGCCCATTAAATGTTATATTAATATTTTGAAAGGGTATGTCAAAAATATATGTTTTCTAGAGGGTTGTATTGCAGAGAAATATATTGTTGAGGAATCCAATGAATATTTAATCGAATACCTTTCCAGTGTGGAAATCATTGGTCTACTGAAATCTTGTCACACTAGGAAACTTACAGGTGAATGAATTTCTAGAATAGATGTTGTCACAATCAATATTACAGATCAGGAGCATGAACACCTCTATTTTTTCATAGTATTTTAAAATTTTCACCATATCTTGAAAGCCACAATTAAATTATTAGGAATTTGAATCAATTAAGGGATGAAAATGGATATCAAATACACATAATCTACAGTTTATTAGATGGGTTTGAGACCATATTTTAACGGTGTCAAATGAAAATCAAAATTAAATTTTAGAATGAATTCTATGGCTAGATGGAGGACCAATTTTATATGTATTATCTTATAATGGTTATGTAATTAATGGTTATATGTTCTATAAAAATGAGAATGATGAAGAAAATGCCATGAAAAATTGTGGAGTTACACACGTGGATGAAGTGATGCATGTTTCTAGTACTGAGGAAAAAAAATCCAATTTATGGAAATATGTCATACTTTGGAATCATCAAAAAAATATGGTAGTTGGATTATACAATATTCCAAGTGCCAATTTTTTAATGCAAGTTGGTTGATAACATTTGTCCTGTTAAAATAGATGAACTAAGAATCATGAAAGTTGATTTCAGTAAGGAAGGGTATAAAGATGAACCATTTATAATGTCATAACATGCAGTATAAGTATTTTATGTTATAGATCCCACAAACCAAAAGTGTTGAATTGTTTTGTTATTGACCAAAACCACTGAAGGGTAATATAAAAATTCAATAGAGGATGACCTTTTTATTGGAATGTCAAAATCATTTCGTAGTCGTCCCGATATAGACAACGTTTTGTATGTCAGAAGAGACCATTATGAAGGGATTTAAATCACCAATAGAGGGGTTAATTCCCTTCATCTATTAAAAAATAAAAATATATCTCAATAATCAAGTTAAATTTTTTTGTAATATACATCGTGTTACCTCTTGTTACTATCTGTTTAATGCTGCATTTATGTACTATAAATTAAATGTTAGACCACTTTTATAAATAATGAATATCGTATGTGCAGGTGTTCCCAATCCTGAGAAACAATAAGTCTCTCAACCTACTGCTACTCACAGTGTAGAGAAACGACCTTCTGTACATGATGGTGCTACCATTCCTGAGGAACAATAGGTTACTCAACCTGCTGTTTCTCTCAGTGAAGAGGTATAACAGCCATATTCACATCTCGATGCTACTGCTCTTGAGGAACATATTGATGATGTTGATTCTGGGGAAATGGTAGGTGACGAGGACCTGCGTCTCAAAAAAAGATGAGCGTCATTTTTTGAAAGTGTTAGCAAAAATAATTAAGGTGAAATTCAAAGGCATAAAATTCAAGGTGGTATGGAATGCGAGGGGTCAACATGTTTGCCCCAAAAAGGCCATGTTCAACAGTTATATTGGAATCGTCACTCAGAAACGTGTTCTGATTGACAAAGATTAATGGAACCATGGTGTACCCGGGCTAAAGAAAATGATGTGTGAAGAGATCACGATAACATTATTATATCATTTCTTTATTCCACTAAAAAATAAAAAAATTAAACAATGAATTAATATTTGTCATCCATTATAGAGTGAATTTATAGTAGATAAATACCACACGAATTATGTATTAATGCTTGCTGGAAGATTCACATAGAATTTCGCACAGTCTTAACAAGTCATTATCTTAATGATGCTAGAGGGAAAATAAAACTGCACCCACTGGTTATCTATGCACACCTGATAACCTAATAAATGTGGGATGTGTTTACCTGATGTCATGGAGATGCGTCTTTTCAGGTATATTGTGGCTAGTAATACATTGTTTGATGATACAAGTATTCATCACTTTGATTGAAATTTTTTTATTTATGAAACAATAGTTCATTGCTATAAATAAGGAACAAGAAACAAAACCAGTGTACCCCTACTGTAAATCATGTATGGGGTATGCTTCACTTGAAAAAAAAATTGGTGCATATTTTAATTCCAGCGTAATAATTTATGTGACCTGAAACAACACCATAATTATGTTCCTCTATTAATATGTATATTGATGACTCTAAATTCAAAGCCACTTCCATCTCATACCATGTTCTATGGAAGAAGTAACATGAAAAAAGAGATGGAAAACTAATAGATTATAAAACAAAAAAAAAGTGTGGGAATCATGTGTAAGTATTACATAATAAAAATTGGTTTTGCTTTCAATCGCTATTATGTAATAATGATCACTTATTTTTCTATATTTTCTATCGGACCTTGTCACAGTTAATAAGAACACCTTTTCAGGATGAACACATGCTATCGGTGGCCTTGAAGTGGCTGAAACAGTGTGGTTGTGTCAGAGGTGCGGGTTTTGGTGTGACACCCTAAACATATTTTGAGAAAAAAACAAGAGGACGATTGAAGTGAATTAATAAAAAATATGAAAGAATTAATATCTACCCCTAATGAAAAATTATAATGGCAGAGAGAGATGATTGAAACTTTAATGATGGATATGAAATGAGTAGAAGAAAATCAATGACATCCACCACATGGAGATCCCCCCCAACCATCTATTGCGATATACATTTTCCTCAAAGAGATGTCTTAGAAGAGGAAATCAATGTTCTAATAAATGTTTCCATAAAATGTGAATCAAACAGACACTGATTCCTTTATTATACTGTTATTCTAAAATTTGATAATGACTATGATTTATATCTATCAACACTCACCCATAGACTTGTGGTGATGGATACGGTATTCAATATTCAAAAGGACAAGCTACACAACATACCACTTCCAATTTGTCATGTGCGGGTGTCGATTACTGTATCCCATGAGATGAGCATAGAGATTCCTATTCCAATACATGAAAATGATATTAATACAGTGGAAAAATATATTGGAAGTTTCATCACATGGCCATCACATCATGTAAAAAATCATGGTGATAAGGAGGTATTCATTTCAAATTTACTTTTTAAGATAAACCTTTAACAATTAATGAAAATGGTCTAAACTGATGAATGTTATTACATATGGACAATGAGAAGGAGATGAAAGGAATGATCGTCTCAAAACCATCTAAATTATCAACCAAATAATAAAAAATATTTATCAAAATCACAATTACCCCACCTATTCTATATCCACATTTAATATCATTGAAGGCTCATGTGGATACAAAGTTAAAAGATAGTCTCAATCACATATTTTATTTTGAAGAAAATATGTATAGAGAGAAATATAATTAATTCATTGGTTTTGAGAGTGAAACTATAATTCTCTACTATTATTGGCTTGGTAGCTCAGTTGTAAATGTATACACGAGGTCTGTTCTAATTATTTCATTTTCCAAAATCTGATATATTATGTTAATTATGACTAAATAAATTTCATATTTTTGGCAGACATATATATGAAGAATAATTGAAGGGATTTCCCAAGAAAACAAATCTAGAATCATTAGTCATCATATCACCTTTACAATAGAAAAACAAATAGAGATAAAAAAGGATGAAATAGTGGTAGGTCTAACCAAATCGTTTGAATGAAAAAATTTGGTTGAAAAACTCTATTTAATATCACTGATGCAGTGGTAAGACTCTAAAATTTAATAATATAAAATATTTTTTCATTCCTTTAATTTAATATTTTTTATGTATTTTTAGTCATCATCAGATGCTCAATGTGGTAAATTTGGATGCTACAAATATTTATTTCGTGGATTCAATTCACGGATATCCAAAACAATGTCCACACATGATGAAATTTTTCAATTATTAATACACTAAATCCAACATTTGATAACTAAAAATCAAGATATATAATTTATATTATATTTTAATGAGGATTCATTTATGATAGGGCAGTGCATCACTATCATCTGAAAAAAGGAATGAGGCCAGGGGATAAGGACAAGGATGAAGAAAAGTACTATAACTAGATCAATATAATGGTATATATAGTTAGATTTAACTATCCAAATACATATCAAAACAACGTACTTATTCTCATCAACAGTTTTGCAGTGTCTGAAAAACCAATGAAAAAGATTACAGTTATTATGTTTGTAAATTTATGAAAGAGATTGCATTCCATGAACAAACTAACATCCCTAAAGATGTATTTTTGAAAATAATTACTATTTCATTTAAAATATTTAATAATTCCTTTTGTATTTATATTTTTCTAGTTCTACCATGATTATCGATAAAATTCATATTCACAAGATGATATATATATTGTAACGACCCAAACGTTAAATAATGGAAATCCCTCTTGATCTAATTAAATGTCTCGTTATCTAAAATGCTTATATAAAATTTCAACTTCTTTGGTTTTATGTTATGATTTGTGACTGTTGCTGATATAGATGTTGAACAATGATCACATGATTAGTATAAATATATGGCGTTAACAAATCCAATTTACTCAGACAAAGGAAGTGATGGCCTCATCCAGTAGACATGCCCCATACGAAGCCCATTTTTTAGAGCTCGGAAAAGAGGTGGCATCATTGGACTTTGCTCTTGAACATGATCAAGCCGATCTTGAACAAGTTAAGCTTGAGCGGAACCACCTATAAGAGAAGTGGGAGTTGATAGAGATTACTACCCAAGTGGTATTGTCCGAGCCACCCCAAGTGTCTGTCACCATTGCACACCTCACCCCTTAGTCTTATGCGGGTGTTTTAAGGGGTTATTTAACAATACCCTAGTACTATGGTTATGTACATTATTTTTTTATATAATAATGAATATACTTTCATTTTATTATTGTTACATTGTAAATAGTTTTTAAAGCACAGATACCTTTTTAGTTAATGTTCAAATAAGAAATCTATTTTGATGAATTAATGGATTATTAAATTAAATAATATTTTTATAAAATATTATTATTATTATTAAAGTAATTTTTATTAAATATAAATTATTGTATAATTTTATGAATGCAATTTTAATTTTTATTAAGGTTTGAAATCCATTTTGTCAAAACCCATGAATTTTCGATAAATGACGGTTTTTATTTTAAAAGTGAAAATTAACATATTTATAAAATTATTTAGATAAAATTAATATTATTTCTAGAAACAGGATGTCGAAATTATCCAATGGTGAATTTTCCATAATTTTCTCAGATGGTTAAATTTTTGGGTAAAAATTAAATACCGTTTAAATATATAATGTGTTTTATGACATCATAATGACCCAATAGTGATGTAATAAAATACTATAAACATTATGTTCGGACAATATATGTTTTACCATTAAAATAATGTGATTTTGTGTTTTTTTTGATTTATTTTAAAAAGCTTTAGTGGACCCTTCAAAACTTATTAAACATTTTGTCTTTTTAAATTGTTTTCCTTGGGAGTGTGACTCACCTCCACATAAGCAACCCCCATTATATTAAAAACTTATGACATTGGCCTTATGAAATATTTTTTTCCACTCCCCTTTTTCCAAAACCATGGACACAAACCATGGGCTGGTTTTTGGTTTGGATTAGTTTAATGTGAGGTGTCCCAAACCTAAATAATAAACAATTCCCTCTCATTTCCTATATAAACCCACCCAGGATCCCACTTCCACCTCACTCAAATTCTTTGGAGTTCATCCATCCTCTAACCTCCTCTCTCTTAAATCTTCCCAAGGTGCCCCAAGCTCCCAAGAAGCCTCTCTCAAGCCTCTCTCAAGATTTTGGAAGCACACTTCCAAGTAAGGGTTTTTCTTCCTTTCTCATTTTTTCCAATTTTCATAATTTTGTTGTAACGCCCTGACCCTAGATACCCAGAGTTGGTGAATTATTACATAACATTGGCATGATCACAATAAATACAAAATTTGAAAGACAGATTAGTTTAGTCGCCTTGGAAACACTAGATATATTCATAAAGTTTACATTACATCAATAAGTGAAAAACTACAACAACATATTGTCTTCATATCCCCTCATACTATCCCTGCAGGTCATTCATAAAATACTTCTTGACATCCTTGAAAACTAAAACATTGAAAGGGGTGAGCTCAGATGATTAGTAAGGATAACAATATGGCGGAAACATTCATAAATAAACATAAAAATTTAAGGCAATGTATAACTAAAACAAAAGTCTTTTAAACTTGAACTTCAGCATAATATGGCAAGGATAAAATGAAATAATACCATTTAATTATTCACATGTATATTCTACTATTCGAATAATCACATGAAAATATTAATATCCACTTTCATAATGATAGAATGCATAATGCTAGACTATCATAACCACATAGCCAAAGCCTCGTGCCAAGACTACAAATAAGATTTTGTCAAGGCCTCGTGCCGAGACACTAGTTTGTATAATGAGACCTACCGATGCATCGAGGAGCTATATAGGGCTCCACCCATCACTTACTAAGGTCAATTCATTCCTCATATGAAAAGTTTTAAACATAACTTAAACATTCATATTAAAACTATCATAGGAAATGTCAATACTTTATCCACAAGCCATGAATGGTATAAAAATAGCACATCCACAGTCAAACATAACTCATTCGATACAATATAGATGATTGTATTGTATCATATTAACCTAAATCGATAATGATGAAGGATATTCACATAGATGAAAATAATCATCAAAACAATTAGAGTGAAATATCCCCCTTTTTCTTGAAATCATTTAAAATTCACACTATTTGTCATGAATACATTTAAACTAGATTTTATAATCAAAGTGTCCCATACCACTTTAGAACTTTTAAAATGAATTTTGATTTTAAAACATTAATGTCCATATAAATAAATCCTTAAAACCATTTTTAAAACATGGACATTAATAAGAAAGATTTAGAATAATCAATCTTTAAAACATTTTAAAATGTCATTTTAGTTAGATTTTCTAACCAAAAGAGAAACACTTGAATAAAGATAATTGAGGAAATAAAAAATTTGTAATATCATGAGAATAGAGGGATTCATGATATATTATGTCAAAGTACATTATATACACCATATAAAAGTGATTTGGTGTATAAAAATAAAGAAGTCTCGATGGAATGTAAATTGAGATGAAATCTCTCATAAAGGCCATATCCTTAAGTTAAGGATAAATCAACAACATAATTATGAGTGAAAAATATAAATACACTCAATATTATTGGATATTCAGTGTAAAACAACCAAAGGAAATTCACACATATTCTTGTAAAAACAACACCAATGAATTGGATGTTTAACTCAACAAATCGAGATTGAGTAAAAATTACTCTTATCAAGTTCTTACAGATGACATGATAATTTGTCAATGGAGTGATTATGTATATCAAAAGTATATCCACAGGAAGGGGAGTGGAATTTTTGACATAATCAAATGAATAGTGATTCTACACATAATCTTGGAGTAAAATAATCAATGAAGTATGCATAAAGCCGAATGAGTGGAAATTGAAATTTCAAATTCCCTTATTGATTTGGTGACATACAAATCATACACCCATGAAGGAAAGATCATAAAATGATTATTTAAATATACATTAATTAAATTATATTACAAAATTAATACAAACATGGGCAGTAGACACACCACATGTAATAAATAAGTGGTGAACAATGGAATTCTCACGGAATAAAAAGTGAGATAAGAAACCCCTTACTTTGTACTTTTTCCTTGGTTGAAGGTAGGTTAACCTCCTATATAATGTGGGAATAATTGTTATTGAGTTATACAAGAATAATTTACATTAATATGATATCATATATGATCTTTTAACATTTATTTGTTAATAATATCTTAGTATTATCGTCATTTCGGGTGTTAACTTACTTGTTTTCCTTTATATTCTTTGTTACGTAAGCCGTGTTTGTTATGGATAGGTTGTATATTATTCATATCCATAATTATATCAAGTCCTTAAACATTATTTTTAATCATCAAATGAGAATTATACTTTAATGGATACGATGGAGAATGAATCTCATCGCATTCGTGGAGACAGTAGTCCGTACTTACGCATGAGCGACAATATCATTCTTTTGATGTTAAAATAATATATAATTGGATGGTATATCATATATACATAATAATTATCTTGTTATATTTATTATTTACATGAATTAAAGATCATTATTATACCCATCCAAATAATAATTTATTGAATGACAATTACACCACGACGTGGAGACGGTAAGCCGTACATACGCACGTATGGTGACATGCCATTCAAAGGATGGATAGAATACTGAATATGATTGTACCATATTTATAATAAATCACAATATATATAATATACTTGAGTTATTATTTTATAGTAGAAATAACAAAGAAAGAATAAGTTGCAAAAGAAAGCAACCTGAAAGAGGGTGGTGAAAACATTACATATTCTTCGGGTTCTTCCTTTTGATTTGATGGAAAGGGCTCCTTAGGTTGGCTTTCTGATCAATATAAGGCCTCCAGGTTGTAGTGAGGGAAGTTTAGAGAGTATATGGGCAGGTTTCGGCCGATCCAAAAGGCTTTTAATGTGTGAATTAGTGAGAAGGGGGAGTTCCCTTTTATAAGAAGGGTGAGGGGAACCTTTGGAAAAGCTAAAAATATTATTTTATAATAAATTCATTTTCAGTTTCTAATGGCTCCAAAGTGGATTATTTAAATTTTAAGGTGGGGATGGGTCTAAAACCACTCAACCAATATAATTTTGATAGTTTTGGTCATTATATTAACCTTATATTTAAGTATTAACTCTTAGTTAATTAGTTTCACTTTTACAATGTCTCTTTGTATTTTTATATTATATGGTTAATAATCTTACTATATACATCCAAAAGACCCCCAAGTGGTCCATTAATGATACAACTATCATGATATAAGTCTCTAGGCCGAACCTTATATTTTTAAGAATTGAATATAAATCAATAATATAATATTTGTTTTAAAAACTCTTTTATGTCAATTTTGTCAATATTGGGTATTTTGTTTTTGATAAATTCATAACAGCATTAATACTTCGAAAAAAAATTATATAATGAATCCTAATATGTCATATTAACCTATAAAATTAGTGTAATTCATAAAAGTGTCAAATCATATTTATTTAGATATTTATAATATCAACTATTTTAATATTTCATTAATTAGGTAATTACTGCATCTCCATTATGTCATAAATAAATTAAATTATTTAATGTATAAAAATTATAAATAAAATAAAATTATGTAGGAAATCGTTTTATCTTTCTAATGAAAATTTACAATCTAATTTATCTTATCTATAACCCTATATTAAAAATGTTTTAGTAAATAAACTTTGATTTTAACTCTTTTAACTCTTCTTTGAATTAAATAATAATAAATGTCCTAATCTAATACAAGTGGACCTAAATGATAATATTTTACTCCTAAGGTTGTTTTTGGTCTAGATACACTTTTCCAATAGAATTAATACTTGTGTTAGGGTAATATTAATATCATTTTTACCCTTAATTACCCTATTTATTTTTAACCGTGGTAAATAAAAGTAAAAAGTTACTATTCATCAAAAATTATTTTCATCTCATTGAACCACATTTTACTCCTTGATATTAAATGTGTCTCTCGGATTTTCTATATTCCACTCACAGAAGCAGTAAAATTAAGTTTTATGAAAATTCAGTTTTTTTAACTACCACTTAGTGGTTTCACTATTCATCAAAAAATGAAAGTTTCCAGAAAAATACCAAAAATTAGGCCTAATATATATTTGATATTATGAATTAAAAAAATATGTCTATTTTACCAAATTCAAAACATATCAGTTGGATTAATTAATTTAAAAATTAATTCCCGTCGTCAAAACAAATAGCGTGTTTTTAAGAGATAATAACTATCAAAAGATTGACACTTGTTTATGTCTGGTTTAAATGTGAAATTACATCAAATGACCAAAATTGTATTAAATGTTAAAAATATATTCTAAATATAATTTAAAAACACTCAAATTAATAATTCATCACTATTAATTATTTCGATTAAAAAATTTGTTTTTAATTAAAATTTAGTAATTTTCAGTATTCATCAAAATATAAAAGTTATCCAAAAAGTACCAAAATTTCACCCTTAGCTAATTTCGATATTACGAATCCAAAAATGAAGTCCATTTCAAAAGATAAAATTTGTAAAATTTCAAAAAGTAGGTATTACTATTCATAACGGCTAGTTTGATTGGTTGTGGTGTGTTAGAATCTCGAAGTTGCGTACAATGCACGTCATTGCATTATTCAAAGGGAAACGTACTGTGGAAGCTTGGGGTGTTACATTATCTCCTCCTTCAATAAATTGCGACCTCACAATTTTTTTAAAATTGGGCTTGAGAATATAATTGAAAGTTCCACATCGGAAAAAGAGTCAATAAAACAATCACTTTAAAAGAAAGAAATAGAGGTGTAAAGGTCACCCAAGATAACCCATACTAGGATTCCATGTCGGAAAACATAGATATGGACGATAAAATAAGTGTTAAGTTCTGATGGAGAGGGATAGAAAACATGATCAGGAGAATGTTAACAATAAGAAAATCACAAACTTGTGTTGGGACAAATGGTCATTAGTCTCCCAGTAGGAAAAGTAAATGAACAACATTTTTTGTTTTAAGTTACATTACATAAGGACAAGGAATTCATTTATGATATTGACTAAGAACATAAAGATATATACTTACTTTTTAAGTAGAGTTTCATTCTTTAATAAATTTTTACCACTAAAAGAATTTTTTGAACAATGAGTATTCAAGAAGACTTGGTTACAATGGAAGAGCTAGAATAAACTTCTGTAGAAATACATGATCCACGTAGGATAAACTATATATTTACCTTGTCTTTAGAGATTAATAAAAACCAAAATGGTTAGAATAATATATGATGATCCCCCAAATGGATATTCCATTATAAAAAAACACTAATCTAAATTAAACCATCAATACCCCAAAGTTAAATAAATACCATTCAATAATCAATTGTCCTTAAAATCCTACAATATAATCCAAACTAATATTGAAACCCAAAACTTATAAGAATGTAGTCTTCCACATTAAATTGTATCTCCAAATTACATTAATTACTCTTAAATTCACATACTTAAAAGTAATTAACCTAATCATTTCCATAAATAAACCAAATCACTATAAATCCACAATAAAAACATAGATAAAAAATTCACCATTACTCCTCAAATGAAATCCCATACTATTCTATTTTCCTTGGGCATATACTGTTCACAACAAAGCGAACAACTTCCAAAATAACATTTATCACTTAATCACCAAATTATTTTCCTATACTAAGTGTATTCATTAGATAAGACATAAGATCCCAAATCAAATTATTATTAATCAATAAAATCATTTAACTAAAAATAATAGTCACACTAACTAGGGAGTTCACGTAGTCCAGTGGTAGGCGATAAATCCCAATCGCACTTTGGTTGTGGGTTCGATTCCCACAGCTTTTTCCGACGCGACGGGTTATCACACGGTCTACGTGTTGTCCTTTTTCAAAAAATAAGTTTTATAACATTACCAAAATGAGATAAATTCCTCAAAATAACCATAAAATAATTTAACCACAAATCTTATCTCATACCTTGCATTTTCATCACAAATTATAATAACATATAATTGCCTCAAACCTAATGATCATATAAAACCAAATGGTTATTTATAACTATATCCACAAGAGAAAAGATAATTCTTCCTCAAATATCATTCTCACATGGAAAACTGCAGGGTTGAAAATACAAGAGAAATTTTTTCCAAAGTAAACCCATCAACAAGGAGCACTAATACTTTTTAAACATTTCTCCATCCATTTATTTCCATATAGCTTCTTCTCTGACCAAGAAAATATCCTATAGAATAGGGCATTCACTCGGGTAATTGCCAGGTCCCCTGCATTTACGGAAAATGAATGTAAATAGATTCTTGGGACCATTTTTATCTTCTTTCATAGTAATCTTCATTTTTCTTCATCAATTCTTCACTTTATGTCCTTCCTTCCCGCACGTAAAGCATTTCTTTGTCCCATTGAGACACTTTCCTGGGTGTCTCCTTCAACATTTCATGCATGATGGAAATTGAGGATTCCTTTCTCCATGGTCTCCACTACTGGAGCTCTTATCATTCATCACCTTTCTCTTATTTGTTGAGTCCGAGAATTGGTTAATATATTTATTGTTGATCATATTTTTTGAAAATTGATTTGGGATAAAGACGATATATTTTACTCCTATCAACATTCCATTTTGTTTCTCATTACCACCACCGTTCCCACCTTGTACATCATTCTCAAAGTCACTATGACTTCCTTGAAATCCAGCCATTGACTAAAACCAGAAAGCATTGTGTGAGTAATAGTCATAAAATCATTTAGAGATTAACATGTCACCATATTCTCAATTTGAAACACATTAGAATTACCCAAGGTCATTTACTCTTATCTTATATATATAATACTACAAATTGGTTTGTAAAGAAAATGTAAATTATCCTAAGCATATCCCCCGGGAGTGTCGTAACCAAGAGTGCAGCAAGGCCCATTGTTGTGCACCAGTTCCTATTCGAGTCTATCTCAAACCGGTGTTTTTGGGTTTTACCCCTATGTATAGTTGTGCCAGATCCACCTCTACCTGCTCGTATGCAGACAGGGATGTATTGCTCGGAAAACTCACAAAATCTCTACAATGCCAAAATTCTAGGAAGTTCTTCTATACTAATCCTCAAAGTTAATCTTAGGTCTATGTGCTATAATCTGAGTTTATCTAAATCTAGCTTCCATGGTTTGTACTAAACTTCCTCTGATACCAACTATAATGCCCCGACCCTAGATACCCAGAGTCGGTGCATTTTTACATAACATTGGAATGATCACAAGAAAGATCAAATCTCGAAAGACCGATTAGTTTAGTATCCTTGGAAACATTAGATATATTCATAAAGTTTACATTACATCAATAAGTGAAAAACTACAACAACATATTGTCTTCATATCCCCTCATACTATCCCTGTAGGTCATTCAGAAAATACTTCTTCACATCCTGGGAAAAATAAATCATTGAAAGGGGTGAGATCAGATGCCTAGTAAGGATAACAATATAGCGGAAACTTTCATAAATAAATATAAAAATTTAAAGAAATGTATAACTAAAACAAAAGCCTTTTAAACTTGAACTTCATCATAATATGGCAAAGATAAAATGAAATAATTCCATTTACATATTCACATGGATATTCTACTAGTCGAATAATCACATGAAAATATTGATAACCACTTTCATAATGACAGAATTCACAATGACAGACTATCATAACCACGTAGCCAAGGGCTCGTGCCAAGACTACAAATAAGATTTTGTCAAGGCCTCATGCTAAGACACTAGTTTGTCTCATGAGACCTACCAATACATCGAGGAGCTATAGCGGGCTCCACCCATAACTTACTAAGTCCAATGCATTCCTCATATGAAAAGTTTTAATCATAACATAAACATTCATATTAAAACTAGCATAAGAAATGTCAATACTTTATCCACAAACCATGAATGGTATAAAAATAGCACATCCACAGTAAAACATAACCCATTAGATACAATATAGAAGATTGTATTGTATAATATTAACCTCAATCGAGAATGATGAAGGATATTGACATAGATGAAAATAATCATCAAAACAATTAGAGTGAAATATCCCCCTTTTTCTTGAAATCATTTAAAAGTCACACTATTTGTCAAGAATCCATTTAAAATAGATATTATAATCAAAGTGTCCCATACCAGTTTGATACTTTTAAAAGGAATTTTGATTTTAAAACATTAATGTCCATATAAATAAATCCTTAAAACCATTTTTAAAATATGGACATTAATAAGAAAGATTTAGAATAATAAATCTTTATAACATTATAAAATGTCATTTTAGTTAGAGTTCCTAACCAAAAGAGAGTCACTTGAATAAAAATAATTGAGGAAATGAAAACATTGTAATATCATGATAATAAAGGGATTCATGATATATTATGTCAAAGTACATTATATAAACCATATAACAGTGATTTGGTGTATAACAATAAAGGAGTCTCAATGGAATGCAAATTGAGATGAAATCTCTCATAAAGGTCGTATCCTTAGGTTAAGGATAAATCAACGACATAATTATGAGTTAAAAATATAAATACACTCAATATTATTGGATATTATGTGTAAAACATTCAAAGGACATTCACACATATTCTTGTAAAAACAAAACCAATGAATTGGATGTTAAACTCAACAAATCGAGATTGAGTACAAATTACTCTTATCAAGTTCTTACCGATGACCTGATAATTTATCAATGGACTGATTATGTGTATCAAAAGTTTATCCACAGGAAGGGGAGTGTAATTTTTGACATAATCAAATGAATAGTGATTCTACACATAATCTTGGAGTAAAATAATCAATGAAGTATGCGTAAAGCCGAATGAGTGGAAATTGAAATTTCAAATTTTATTATTGATTTGGTAACATACAAAATATACACCCATTAAAGAAGGATCATACAATGATGATGTAAATATACATGAATTAAAGTACGTTACACAATTAATACAAACATGGGCAGTACACACATCACATGTAATAAATAAGTGGTGAACAATGGAATTCTCACAGAATTAAAAGTGAGATAAGAAACCCCTTACTTTGTACTTTTTCTTTGGTTGACTGTAAGTTAACCTACTGTATAATGGTGAAATAATTTTTATTGAATTAAACAAGAATAATTTACATTAATATGATATTATATATGATCTTTTAACATTGATTTTTTAATAATATCTTAGTATTATCGTCATTTTGGGTGTTAACTTACTCGTTTTCCTTTATATTCTTTGTTACGTAAGCCGTGTTTGTTATAGATAGGTTGTATATTATTCATATCCAGAATTATATCAAGTCCACAAACATTATTTTTAATCATCAAATGAGAATTATACTTGAATGGATACGATGGAGAATGAATCTCATCGCGTTCGTGGAGACGGTAGTCCGTACGTACGCACGAGTAACAATATCATTCTTTTGATTTTAAAATAATATATAATTGTATTGTATATAATATATACAGAATAATTATCTTATTATATTTATTATTTACATGAATTACACATCATTATTATACCCATCCAAATAATAATTTATTGAATGACAATTACACCACGACGTGAAGACGGTAAGCCGTACGTACGCACGTATGGTGACATGCCATTCAAAGGTTGGATAGAATACTGAATATGGTTGTACCATATTTATAATAACATCACAGTATATATAAGATACTGGAGTTATTATTTTATAATAGAAATAACAAATAAAGAAGAAGTTGAAGAAGAAAGGAACTTGAAAGAGGGTGGTGAAAACATTACCTCTTCTTCGGGTTCTTCCTTTTGATTTGATCAAAAGGGATCCTTAGGTTGGCTTTCTGATCAAACTAAGGCCTCTAGGTTGTAGTGAGAGATGTTTAGAGAGTATTTGGGCAGGGTATGGCTGAGCCAAAAGGCTTTGAATGTGTGAATTAGTGAGAAGGGGGAGCTCCCTTTTATAAGAGGGGTGAGGGGCACCTTTGGAAAAGCTAAACATATTATTTTATAATAAATTCATATTCGGTTTCTAATGGCTCCAAAGTGGATTATTTAAAGGTTAAGGTGGGTATGGGTCGAAAACCACTCAACCAATAGAATTTAGACAGGTTTGGGTCATTATATTAACATTATCATTAAGTATTAACTCTTAGTTAATTAGTTTCACTTTTACAATGTCTCTTTGTATTTTTATATTATATGGTTAATAAACTTACTATATACATACAAGAAACCCCCCAAGTGGTCCTTTAATAATAAAACTATCATGATATAAGTCTCTTGGACAAACCTTACATTTTTAGGAATTGAATATAAATTAATAATATAATATTTTTTTTAAAAACTCTTTTATGTCAATTTTGACACTATTGGGTATTTTGTTTTTGATAAATTCATAACAACATTAATACTTCGAACAAAATTTATATAATCAATACTAATATGTCATAGTAACCTAGAAAATAAGTGTAATTCAATAAAAGTCTCAAATTACATTTAATTTGATATTTATAATATCAATTATTTTAATATTTCATTAATTAGGTAATTACTGCATCACCATTGTGTCATAAATAAATTAAATTATTTAATGTCTAAAAATTATAAATAAAATACCATTATGTAGGAAATGTTTTTATCTTTATAATGAATATTTACAATTGAATTTATCTTATATATAATCCTATATTAAAAATGTTTTAGTAAACAAACTTTGATTTTAACTCTTTTAACTCTTCTTTGAATTAAATAATAATAAATGTCCTAATCTAATACAAGTGGACCTAAATGATAATATTTTACTCATAAGGTTGTTTTTGGTCGAGATACACTTGTACAATAGAATTAGGACATGTTTTAGGGTAATATTAATATCATTTTTACCCTTAATTACCCTATTTACTTTTAACCGTGGCAAATAAAAGTAAAAAGTTACTATTCACATAAAATTATTTTCATCTCATTGAACCACAATTTACTCTTTTATATTAACCGTGTCTCTCGAATTTTCGAGATTTCACTCACAGAAGCGGTAAAATTATGTTTTATGAAAAATTCAGTTTTTTAACAACCACATAGTGGTTTCGCTATTCATCAAAAAAAGAAAGTTTCCAGAAAAATACCAAAAATTAGGCGTAAGATGTATTTGATATTATGAATTAAAAAATGATTTCTATTTTAGAAAATTCAAAACATATCAGTTGCATTAATTAATTTAAAAATTAATTCCTGTCGTCAAAACAAATAGCGTGTTTTTAAGAGATAATAACTATCAAAAGATTGACACTTGTTTATGTCTGGTTTAAATGTGAAATTACATCCAATTACCAACATTGTATTAAATGGTAATAATATATTCTAAATATACTTTAAATCCACTCAAATTAATAATTTATCACTATTAATTATTTCGATTAAAAAAGTTGTTTCTAATTAAAATTTAGTAATTTTCACTATTCATCAAAATAGGAAAGTTATCCGAAAAGTACCAAAATTTCACCCTCCGATAATTTCGATTTTATGAATCCAAAAATGAAGTCCATTTCGAAAGATAAAATTTATAAAATTTCAAAAATTAGGTATTACTATTCATAACGGCTAGTTTGATTGGTTATGGTGTATTAGAATCTCGAAGTTGCATACAATGCACGCCATTGCATTATTCAAAGGGAAACATACTGTAGAAGCTTGGGGTGTTACAGTTGTTATGTCCTTTTAATTTCAATTATAAATGTTGGAGTATGGTTTCACACCTCTTCCATACTTCCCTATTTATGTATGAATTATGAGATACCCCTTTCTCTCTTAATAAATGCCTCCCATGTACACCTGTTACTATGCCGAAATTCCAAAAGAAATTTATCTCTCCTCTCTCACATTCAAGAAATTCTTTTGTATCATGAATCTAAATTCCATTAAAATTATTGGAATATGTATCTATATGACCCCCTTACTATCCACTTAATTTACATATGATAGACACCCCTTCATCACTCATCAACCAATTTTTATAAATTCTAACGTCATGCCGTTATGATGCCGAAATTGCACCAATTTTTCAAGCCAATGCCATTATGTTGTGAATACCATGCCCATTTCTCTATCAAGGGTATTCACCTTTATGAACATTTACTTATTTATTTTAATGTTTCATATATGAATTACATATTCATTTATCGTGGAATAAATGATGATTTTTTATGAAACCATGTTATATGATCCATGTGGCACACTTATGCATGAAATGAAAGGTTTAAGAAGGGTGCACCCTTACAGCGGTCCAATGCTTTGGGTAAAGTATAGTATCATGATACGTCATGTGCAATGGGTGTTTACCCATGCTAATTCACGTGAAATGAGGGTTTACTTGTGATTTATGTGCAACGAGGGTTTACTCATGCTCCATGTGCAATGAGCCTTGGCTCATGCTGATTCCATGTTAAGTGTTGTTGCCACATTTCCATGTTATGATTATCATGATTTATCATGCCTTTATATTTATGCTTCTATTATGCTCTATTGATATTCCTATTGTCTAACATGTATGGTATTTCTCATGTTATTCTATGATTATTCCCTTACTAGGCTTTATAGCTAACCATTTTATTATGCATGTCCTCAGGTTATCCCACGAAATGTTATGTACGAGGGAATGCAGTGGTCATGTAAAATATGTTTTCAATAAAGATGTTTTATTTCAAGTTTTAAGTTTTTATATAAGGATCCTAATCCCTAAAGACACTATACCTCTCAATCTTCTATGTTGTGTCAAGTGATGTTTTTGTAATAAATTATGTTTAATTGTGTAATAAAAGATCAGGTTAGTCATAGTTGGTATCAAAGGATAGGTTTAGTTGTTTTTGGGATTAGGATTAGAAAACCCTAGTAATTCCTTAGAGACAAGACTATGTATAATAAAAAATCCCTATGCTTTTTCAAGTATTGAGTAGGTGGTTTATCAAGTAAATACATCTCTGTCTAGATACGAGCAGGTAGAGGTGGATCTGTAACATATGTATCCGAAGGGTAAAACCCGAAAACACCGCTTTGATCTAGACTCAAACAGAAACTTGTGCACAACTGTGGGCCCTGCTGCACTCTTGGTTAGGACACTCCCGGGGGATATGCTTTGTTAAATTCATAAGCTTAGTATGAACCATTATTAGGGACAAAAAAATTCCCTAAGAATATATGTTAGAATGTAGATCATGGATAACATAGAATGAAGCCAATATATTCATATATTAAGTAAATAAGAGTTATTTACAAGTCATCAGTTTTGTCATTGTATTACCCTTTATGTGTTACCCCTAAATTTCCTTCTTTTCTAGCCAATGGCCGGTAATAAGAGGACTCAGGCTAACAACTGATGTGAAGATCAATGTGATGACTGTACTGATGAGATGCTCAATCCAATGGGAGAGGTAATCAAGAACTTTGTCATGATTCTCTCTCAGATAACTCATGATTTGAATATAAAAATGGGTCTAGAGGAATGTTCAACCCCCCATAAGAAAGAACATGTTTCTATCGATAGCTTCATGTGACAAATGCCTCCTAATTTTAATGGATCATTTAATCCCTCAATCGCTGATCAATGGATCAACTCCATTGAAAAGAACATATCTATCCTTCAATGTTTTGAACAAGAGAATGTTCTCCTAGATGCCTATCATATTGAGGGTGATGCTAATCAATGGTGGATGTTGATCAAAAATATGAAGCCTGAGGAGGAGATTGAGGCGTTGGAATGGAAGGATTTCTAGAAGATGTTTTTTTATAAATATTTTCCGCGCACCCTATGGCTTAATATGGAAAGGGACTTCCTTTACATCAAGCTAAAAGATGACGAATCTGTCAATGTGTACAAGGAAAAATTTACAAGGCTTTGATGATATGCCTCCGACATTGTCGTTACCCCCAAATTCAAGGTTGACCGCTTCTTTGGTGGCCTAAAGCCTAGCCTACAGAAAGCGCTGGTGATCCATGACTTCGACAGCTGTGAGGAAATTTCCCGATGTCCCTCAAGGTTGAAATGAAGATTGAAAAATCACAGGGGAATGGTGGGGATAAGAAGCGTAAGGTGGAATTCAATTTTTGAGGTCCGATGGATAAATCCAATGGTGCTAAGAAGATCCAACACCCAACTTTCTAAAGGTGTGAAAAGAATCATTCTGAAAATTTCCTCAATGGGACGAGGAATTGCTTTAGCTGTGGAAGACAAAGGAACCTGGATATTAATTGTCAGCAAGAAATACCTATGGCTGCGAAAGAGGATAGGAATGCTCCAATCTAACCTCAACTCATGGTTTATTAATACAACTGCAAAGAACCAGGGAATCTTGCAAATTAGTTCCCTAAGACATGGTTTTTACGAGGCAACCAACAACCTCCAAGGCATCAAGGGCGATATTTTTCCATCACTACTGTCGAAGTGAACCCTGACAATGAAGTGGTGACAGGTACACTAGTTATTCATTTAAGAATAGTGAATATACTTTTTCATTTAGGTTCTACGCATTATTTTATATCTCTAAAGTTTTGTTGAACAATCCTAGTATCACCACAAATCATGGAAGTGGAGATGTCGGTGAGTACGGGAAATGGGGAAATCATTACATCCAATGAATATAAATCCTCCCCTATCATAATCTGTGGATTGAACTTCCCGGATAACCTCTTCATACTCCCTCTGGTGTAATTTTATTCAATTCTTGGCAGGGATTGGATTTCCTTATATAGAGCCAACATAAATTGTCGTGAGATGGAAATCACTCTCCATGTGGAGAATCGACCCCCGATTCATTACAAGTTTAGGGAGGAGATGAATCTTCTTTAGATCCATCATCTCAAGTGTGGATATTACTGCCCTATGAGCACGTGTACCTGGCTCAGATTATTGAGTCTAAAGAGGCAACCATCCTAGAGGACATGCCTATTGTGAGGGAATTCGTTGAAGTGTTTTATGAGGAATTTTATGGTCTTCCTCCTAGAAAATATGTGGAATTATCATTTGATCTTATACATGGGGCATTGTCAATATCCAAGACTCCATATAGAATGGGTTTTGTAGAGATTGAGGAGCTGAAGAATCAACTACATGAGAATCTAGATAAAGGGTTTATACACCCAAGTTCTTCACCATGGGGTGCACCAGCCCTCTTCGTCAAGAAGGAGAATGGGTCAATGTGCCTTTTCATCGATTATCATGAGATCAACAGAATCATGTTAAAGAACAGGTATCATCTTCCACGAATTGATGATTTGTTCAATTAGCTGTGTGGAGCACAAAACTTCTCCAAGTTGTATTTTCGGTCGGGATATTATCAAGTAAGGGTGAAGAATGAAGATATCCCCAAGACTACTTTCCATAAAAGATACAGGAACTATGAATTCATAGTAATTCCTTTAGGATTCACTAATTCCCCAGAAATCATCATGGGATTGGTGAATAGAGTATTTAGAGATTACCTCGACAAATTTGTGGTTGTATTTATATATGATATTCGGATATACTTCAAAACCAAGGAGGATCATGAGGAGTATCTAAGAACTGTATTAGAGACCTTGTGGAAGGAGAAGCTATATGAAAAGTACTGTAAGTGTGAGTTCGGGTTGAAGGAGGTCTCATTATTGGGAAATATCATCACATGTAATGGGATATCTGTGGATCCCTCTAAAATAGATGTAATTGAGGGATGGCCGAGGCCAATATCGGTAACAGATATATAGAGCTTCTTGGGGTTAGCTTGATATTATCGACGATTTGGGAGAAATTTCTCATGATTATCCAACCCTCTTACCAAGATAACTTGGAAGGGAGTAAAGTTTTCTTAGAGTGATGAATGCAAAGAAATATTTCAATTGTTGAAAAGGAGGCTTATCATTGCACCCGTTCTCACTTTACCCACAAGTGGAGAACTTTTTGTGGTATTCAGTGAAGCTTTGAAGAAGGTCCTGGGATGTGTGTTGATGAAAAATGACAAATTCATTGCCTATGATTGAAGGCAATTGAAATTTCATGAACAGAACTATCCCACACGTGACCTCGAGTTGGCTGCAGTAATATTCGCTTTGAAAATTTAGTGGCATTATCTCTGTGGGGAGAATTGTAAAATATATACGGAACACAAAAGCCTCAAGTATATATTCACACAGAAAGAGTTGAACACGCACCAACAAAGATGGTGAGAGCTGATCAAACACTATGACTTCTCAATCCATTACAACCCTAGGAAAGAAAACAAGGTGGTTGATGCCCTATGTAGAGAGGACCCAACAATACTATCATTGATGAGAATTGAAAAGGATCCAATCTTCTTAGATTTGATGAAGATAGAAATGTGAATCATAAATAAGGGAACATCATCAATCCTTTCACAAATGATTGCTCAACCATCACATTTGGAAAGGTTAAAGGATGCTCAAAAGGATGATGGGGGAATTCAAGAAAAAGTAGAAGCTATCAGAATAGTGAAATCCTCAGAGTTTAATGTTAATGAAGAAGGAATTGTGAGATTTTGGAAAAGATGATGTGTTCCATAAAGTCTGGAGTTGAAGAAGGAACTTTTGGATAATGCACATAGTTCAAATTTCTCTATTCACCCAGGAAACACAAAGATGTATCGAGATATTCAAGAGCATTATTGGTGGGATAATATGAAGAAGGTGATCGCTGAATTTACATCAATGTGCCTGGTGTGTCATCAAGTGAAAGAAGAGAGGCAGAAGTATAAGGGGATGATGCAACCATTTCCCATACCAGAATGGAAATGGGAGACCATCACCATAGACTTTGTCACCAGACTTCCAAAGACATCGAAAGGAAACAATGCAATCTGGGTTGTTGTGGATTGTCTTACAATGGCTGCACACTTCATTGCTATTCCGATGGATTTATCATTGGATCAACTGGAACAAATATATATCATAGAAGTGGTAAAGATTAATGGATTACCACTATCTATTGTGTTTGATTGAGATCCAAGATTCAACTCTTTGTTTTGGAAGAGTCTTCAACATGCTCTGAATACTAAACTAACCATCAGTACGACCTATCATCCTCAAACTAATGGCGAATCCGAGCAAAAAATCCAAACACTTAAAGACATGTTGATATCATGCTCAATGGACATTAAAGGAGGATGGGATCAACATCTTCCTCTCGTTGATTTGTCTTATGATAAAAATATCCATTAAAGCATCCAAATGGAACAATATGAAGCCCTTTATGGGAAAAGGTATAGAACCACAGCATGTTGGGATGGGGTCGGTGAGCGTATGCTGCTTGGAACAAAAATGGTCGAAGAAATGGCAGAGAAGGGGAAAACCATTCAAAAGAATATCAAGGTAGCCCAGAGTCGATAGAATAGTTATACAGATAACAGTCAACGAGACCTTCAGTTTAAAGTTGGATACATGGTATTTCTATGCATACCTTTGTGAAAGAAGGTCATGAGGTTTGGAAACAAAGGGTAGTTAAGTCCACGGTACATCGGCCCCTTGAGATTCTTGATCATGTCGGGGATTTGGCCAATCAACTAGCACTTCCACCTAACATAGCCAAAGTACATGATGTATTTCGTGTATGCCTCTTAAGGAAGTACATACCAGCCATTTTACGTGTACTCTCTTCAGAGGTAATACAGTTAGAGGATGATCTTTCTTATGATGAGAAACCAGTAAAGATATTAGATCATAGAGAAAAAGTTATATGAAATTAGACAATTCCCCTTGTAAAGGTATTGTGGCGAAACCAAAAGTTTGATGAAGCGACGTGGGAATCATATGAAATGGTGAAGCAGAGTTACCCACATCTATTTTACTATGGGAAAAGGAAATTTTGAGGGTGAAATTTCTTAAGGGGGAAAGATTGTAACAACCCAAACTTTCATTAATAGAAATACCTATTGATATAATTAAATGTCTCTTTATGTAAAATGTTATTATAAAATGTAAACTTATTTGGTTTTATTTTATGAATTGTGACCATTGTTGATATAGCTATTGAACAGTGATCACATGATTAGTATAAATATAGGGCTTTAACAAATCCAATTTACTTAGACAAAGGATGTGATGGCCTCATTCAGTAGAAATGCCCCATATGAAGCCCATTTGTCAGAGCTCAGAAAGGATGTTGTGTCATTAGGAATTTCTCTTGACCACTTTCAATTCGATATTGAACACGTTATGTTTGAGCTGAACCGCCTACGGGAGAAGTGGAAGTTGATAAGGATTACCACCCGAGCGATGTTATCTGAGTCACCCCAAGAGTCTGTCACCATCACACACCTCATTCTTCAGTCTTATGCGAGTTTTTAAGGGGTTATTTAACAAGAACCAAGTACTATAGTTATTTACATTATTTTGTTATACAATAATGAATATACTTTCATTTTATTATTGTTACCTTGTAAATAGTTTTTAAAGCACAAATAGTATTTTTAGTTAATGTTCCACTAAGAAATCAATTTTGATGAATTAATGTATTTTTTAATTAAAAAATATTTTAATACAATATTATTATTATTATTAAATTAATTCCTATTAAATATAAATTATTGTATAATTTTATGATTGCAATTGTAATTTTTATTATGGTTTGAAATCCATTTTTTTCAAAACCCATGAATTTTTGAAAAATGTCAGTTATTATTTTAAAAGTGAAAATTAACATATTTAGAAAATTATTTAGATAAAATGTATATTATTTCTAGAATCGTAATTCCAAAATTATCCAATGGTGAATTTTTCATAATTTTCTGAGACAGCCAAATATTTGGGTAAAAATTTAATACCGTTTAAATATATAATGTGTTTTATGAAATCATAATGACCCAATAATGATGTAATAAAATACTATAAACTTTATTTTAGGCCAATATATGTTTTAAAATTAAAATAAAGTGATTTTTGGTTTTTTTGATTTATTTTAAAAAGCTTTAGTGGACCATTCAAAACTTATTAAACATTTTGTCTTTTTAAAATGTTTTCCTTGGGAGTGTGACTGACCTACACATAAGAAACCCCATTATTTTAAGATGTTAGGACTTTATCTTTATTAAATATTGTTTTCCACTCCCCTTTGGAAAAAACCATGGACAAAACCATGGGCTGGTTTCTGGTTTTGATTAGTTTAATGTGAGGTGTCCCAAACCTAAATAATAAACAATTCCATATCCTTTCATATATTATCCCACCTAGGCTCCCACATCCTCCTCACTCAAATCCTTTGGAGTTCTTCCAAACTCTACCCTCTTCTCTATAAAATCCTCCCAAGGTGCCTCAAGCACCCAATAATCCTCTCTCAATCCTCTCTCAAGCCTTTGGAAGCACACTTCAATGTAAGGGGTTTTCTTTCATTCTCATTTTTGTCCAATTTTCTTAATGTTGATATGCCCTTTTAATATCAATTATAAATGTTGGGGTATGGTTTAACACCTCCTCCATAATTTCCTATTTATGTTTGAATTATGAGATACCCATTTATCTCTCAATAAATTCCTCCCATGTACACCAGTTAGTATATCGAAATTCCGAATGGAATTTATCTCTCCTCACTTACATTCAAGCAATTTTGTTGTATCATAAATCTAAATTCCATTAAAACTGTTGGGACATGTATCTATATGACCCCCTTACTTTATATTTCATGTAAATATGATGAGACACCCCTTTCTATCACATCAACCATTTTTTATGAATTCTTACATAAAGCCGTTATGCTGCCGAACTTGCACCGATTGTTCAAGCCGATGCCATTGTGTAGTGATTACTATGTTCATTTCTCTATTAATGGTATTCACCGTTGTGTACTTTTACTTATTGATTATGAAGTTTTATGTATGAATTACACATTCATTTATCATGGAATAAATGATGATTTTTTATGAATCCATGTTATATGATCCATGTGGCACACTTATGCATGAAATGAAAGGTTTAAGAAGGGTGTTCCTTTATAGCGCTCCAATGCATTGGGTATAGTATAGTATCATGATACGTCATGTGAAATGGGTGCTTACTCATCCTAATTCAAGTTCAATGAGGGTTTAATAGTGATTCATGTGCAATGAGGGTTTACTCATGCTCCTTGTGCCATGAGCCTTGGCTCATGCTAATTCTATGTTTAGTGTTGTTGTCACATTTCCCTGTTATGATTATCATGATTTATCATGGCTTTGTGTTTATGCTTCTCTTGTACTCTATTGATATGCATATTTTCTAAAATGTATTTTATTCCACATGTTATTCCATGATTATACCATTACTGGGCTTTATAGCTCACCCTTTTCTTATGCATGTCCTCATGTTATCCCATGCAATGCTAAGTACGAGGGAATGTAGTGGTCATGTAAAACATTTTTTCAATAAAGATGTTGTATTTCTTGTTTTATGTTGTTATGTAATGATCCTAAGCCCTGAAGACACTAGACCTCTCTATCTTCTATGTTGTATCAAGTGATGTTTATGAAATAAATTATGTTTAATTGTGTAATAAAAGATCAGGGTTGTTATAGATATTCCCAGAGAAGAATGGGCATCATACCTGATGAAAGAATGTAGACAAGCATGAACATGTGACTTCCATATTCATTGTTTGAATTTTGAATTTTAATACCACCTTATAACATCTTTATGATCATTTTATCCTTATATGATCATTTCTATCTCCCTTTTTTACACTTATTTAACATCTATGATCACCCTTTATTATGTTTCATATACTTAGGTTATGACTCAAAATGCGTGTTTCTAGTTTGAAAGGACAATTTACTAAAAAAACAGAACTGACATACTGAAAACCAGGCAAAATATTTCTAATTCTTTTGATACTATGGGATTATGATTTATATGTCATTTTTGACGTGAAGGAATCAGTGGCACCACAATACGATGCACAGGGTGACTAGTATAAATCCAAGTGTCTCATTTTATTTAAAATTTACATCAATTTAAGTAAAAACAACAAGTGGAATACTGGGAACTGATCAAACACATTTTTATTGTTTTGAAACTCTAGTAAAATGGTCTATAAGTCATTATTTATTTTTATAAATCAGTCGCACCTCAATAGGAGACACAGTGTGTCCGGTATGACTCAAAGTGTGAATTCTTATTAAAAAATGACATTAATTTATGTAAAAAAGAAAAAGTGACATAATAAAAACTAATCAAAAACATTCATATTGTTTTGATACTTTAGGAAAACAATCCATGATTCATTTGTGGCGTTTAGGAATCATCCTCACCTCAATATGACGAATTATGTGACTGGTATAACTCAAAGTGACTCTTTTTATTTAAAATTGCCATTAATTCAAGTAAAAACAACTATTGACATATTGAAACCTGAGAAAAAACAATTTATTGTTTTGATACTTTAGTAAAATGATACATGAGTCATTTTTTATTTTTAGAAATTAACTTTACCTCAATCTGACACACAGTGTTCCTGGTATCACTCAAAGTGTTTCTTTTTATTTAAAATTGACATTAATTTAAGTAAAAACAAGAAGTTACCTACTGAAAACCTTTCAAAATAATTCATATTTTTTTGAGGTGTAGGGATTATCCACACCTTAATACGATGCAAAGTGTGGCCGGTACAACTCAAAGTGTCTCTTTTTATTTAAAATTGACATTCATTTATGTAAAAACAACAATTGAAATAATGAAAACTATGAAAATGAATTCGGATTGTTCATATACTTTAGGAAAACGATCCATGAGTCATTTTTATGTGTATAAGTAAACCTCACCTTAATCCAACACATTGTGTGACTGGTATCACTCAAAGTGTCTCTTTTTATTTAAAATTGACATTAATTTAATTGAGAACATCAAGTGGCATACTAAAAACCAAGAAAACGCATTCATATTTTTTTTTTTGATATTTTATAAAAATGATATATTAGTCATTTGTGATGTGTATGGATCAGAATCACCTCAATACGATGCACGATGTGTCCGGTAAAACTCCAAGTATCTTTTTACTTAAAATTGAAATTAATCTAAGTAAAAATAACATGTGACATACGGAAAATCAATAAAATGTATTTGGATTATTTTGATACTTTGGGAAAAAGATCTATTATTAATTTGTGACATGTTGGAATCAACCTCACATCAATATGATGCACGGTGTGGCCAGTATGACTAAAGGTGTTTGTTAACTGTTTAAAATTGACATTTTAGTTCAAAATGTTCCACTCATTGAAAACCAAGAAAACACGCTCGGATTGTATCCATAATTCAGGAAAATGATTCATTAGTCATTTTTGATGTGTATGAATTAGTCCCATGTCAAACTGACGCATGATGCGACCGGTATGACTCAAAATGCTTGTTTCTAGTTTGAAATGATATTTTAGTAAAACAACATATGTGACATACTAAAAAACAAGGAAATACATTCAGATTGTTTTGATACTTTAAAAAATGATCCATAGGTATTTTTTGATAGGTAGGAATTAGCCGCACCTCAATACAACACACGGTGTGGCCGGTATATCTTCAAATAAGTCATTATTTAAAATTTAAATTAATTTTAAAAAAGAACAAGTGACATACTCAAAACCAAGAAAAAACATTTTTATTGTTTTATACTTTAGGAGAAAGATGCATAACTCATTTATAACATGTAGGAATCGACCGCACCTCAATAGGACCCACAATGTTTCCAGTTTAACTCAAAATGTGTCATTTTTATTAAATATTGAATTTTATTAATGTGTTCTTTCATATTAATGTGTATTTTATTTCTTTATAGTATTATTAACATAATATTTTTATTCTTATGAAGGTGAAATATTTTGCTCAGGTGGAGATTATTTGTTTGGAAAATGATACCATATGCGGGAATTTTTGAGAGGAGATCATAGACGTCAAAATATGAAATATGAATTTTTTAGAATGTTTTTTGGAAAATTGTAAATTTAATAATATAATTTTTTTTGGAAATGTAAATAGTAGAGTTTATTTTTGTATATACCATGGGTGGAATGTTTTGTATTCATGATGTCAATTAAATGTATATAGTAGGTTTTTGTCTGGGTGTGTTGTGTTTTTGGTGTCTAGGATTGACTGTCGGTTCGGTTGGGTGTGTTGTTATATAAACAACACACTTACAGGTGGGTAGCCCTTTATCAGTTCGATTTTTAGTGATGATAAAGGGCTCATTTACCAATATTTTTTTAGATACAATAAAGGGGACCCTTTTTTATCATTGTTTTCATTAACAATGCTTTTTAGCGCATTTGGAAGCCATTTTGCGCTCTGTTAAAGGCCATATAGTTAGTAGTGTGGGGTGAATTGTCACAACTTTAGTTTAAAAAAGAATAATATTTATTTTATTTTATAGGATTATAAAGGAAAAAATTGGGGGGGCTAAAATAGTGAAAACCTAGAGAATCACCCCGAACAATTTCTAGAAAGCTAGAAAAAATATTGCATGAAACAACAATAAAAACCCATGAAGCTAGGTAGTCCGATTCTTGATTCCCATCATCAAAGGTATGAGGAAGAGTGTTATGATAATTTATGTGGTCTTTTCACCTATTAATACGATAAAATATAGACCGAGGAACAACTATATGATCCTTTAGTGAGTGAAGGATGACCATCAAGTCCATTACAATCAATTCCAGATCAATATTGTTTTATCTTTATAGTTCCACCCCATTGTGCGTAGCACAGTCCTCCATTAGAAGAGAGTCCTCCTATCTATAATTTTCACTATAAGAAAAGATAACAAAGCCTTGAGGGTCATTTACAATACCACCTCCTCACATAATATCAGAGTTGAAGGACCCATACACATTGATATTAAAGCTATATTATGGGGGAGCCCAACAAACCTAGTGGCCTTAAGGGGTTGTGTACTACCTAGGGGATGAAGGGCTGCCGTGGTTCACGATAATCCTCAAGGATAGGATAGTCTCCCGTCGATTAACAAAGGGAGAAAAATCTTCCATTAAGCATCTTTTCCTAACACTTAGGAGGTGGTTTGAGCTACCACCACCCTTGTGTCAAGCCTTATTCCTCACTTCCAATATAGTCCAACAATCTAAAACTAAAATAAGAATCTACACTTCCTTCTCCGAGCTACTACCACTGATGAAGATACTTTACATCGCTACTACCTTGTTTTACAGCTCATATGAAAGAGTCGAATATTCCCCTAATAAATTTTTTTTCAGTTTCCATTGAAGAATAGGTGAGGGGTAGATTCTTCTATTGGGTTCAAACAACACTAGAAACTCAAGGAGAGTCTGACACCCTTATATTTAATCTCTGCATCCAATAGGTGTGTCGGACTATGAATCCTCCAATGCATGAAGATATATTTCATGGGAATCCATTTCCACCATAGAGTTTTACCCAATGTATACAGATCTGTCTTGGAGAAATGAGATCTCCCAAATGCTTCATTAGAAATCCTCTCCTATAGAAGCCCAAAAGACTTCAATCACCTTGACATGCCTTGAAGAGTAACGAACTGTCATGTACACACCTCCAATATATTTCCTGTCAATTTTTCCACTCCATCTCTAGTACTCTTCCATTATATTTTTGAAGCCTCCAAGGAACCTCCTACTACCATTGATAAAGAAAACCATATCGTCACTGAAAATTAGATGCAATATTTTTTTAAATCTCCCTTCTCTGATAATGAAGGAAATCCTAGTTTGTTAAAGAATAAAAAATATTCTTGCAGTGAGTATTCTATTCCAATATAAATAGACTAGGGGAAAGTGGGTCGCCTTGCATCAAACACCTAATCGATTTCATGATGCCACACTTCCTTACCATAAAAGTGATCAATAGCCTGGTAGAATATAGAATCTAATAAAAAGATCGGTCACCCAATATGAGAACGCAACATAGCCCATGACCCTGAGGATGAAGTTCCATTCCATCACGTCACATTATTTTCTCATATCATCCTTGATGAAAATATTAAACCCTATAGATTTTGTGTTGATATCTTCAATCATTTCATGCACAATTCCAATAGTTCCTAGAATTATCTTCCCCTGATGAAACCATATTTTTCTCCAACAAACCATTCCTATAGAAGGGTATTCATTAATTGGTTGAGGATGCTCACTAACAATTTTTAAGGTATTTTGAACTCGTTGATAGGTTTGAATTGACCCTGTGAGGTTGGATCCTTCACTTTCGGGATAAGGATAAGAGTTGTACAACATGCCACAACCCCTCTTCAATGGAAGAATTCATGGATTTCCTCAACAAGATCCTTTACAATTCCCTATGTAGCAATGTAAAATGAACAAGGGAATCCATACAAGTCAGGGTAATATTCAAGGATGAGGGAATTGACGACCTCCTAAATTTAATTTTAAATTATTTTAGTATGGCTCCAAGAATTGAGTTATTTTGGTTGGTAAAAACTTGAGGAATAAAATTTAAGAGTGTTTCATTATCCATTAGGTATCCATTATGTAGACAAGGGTTAACATAAAAAAATGATTCAAATATATCCACAACCGTACCTCCCACTACCCCTGGGTCGTTGGTATAGGAACCAGCATCCATTTGAATATTGGGACCGGTTGGACTTCTCTTATCATTGATGTAGGAATTGTGGAACACTATATTATGGTCTCCCTCCTTGAGCCAAATTTCCCTAGATAACGATCAGCCATCCCAATCTTGTTCCATAAGAAGCTCTTCCATATAACACTTCTTGTGTGCTAACTGATCGAATATACCGTCCTCTCATACATCCAAAAGCTGAGACTCAAGATTTTCAATGTCCTACTTCGAAGAATCTTTGCCAAGACAATAGAAAGGCTTGTGATTACTCCATGAATGAAAGTCCATTCTGGTTGTTACACATGGTGATCATGGAAGAAATCTAGGATCAAAAGGCCACTGATTAGAGAAAAATAATCTATGGATTCCTCTATTTCACAATGAAATGTTGATGTGAAGTGGTGAGTGGTCAGAAAGCACCCTTTCATGGTAGGTAATGGTAGTATTCTGAAATAATTGGGTGGCATAATGGTTAGTGAAGTAACTGAACCGCCAAAAAACATCTACCTACACCCCTTATGGTTATTACACATGGTGAACTAGTCACCTATAAACCCCAAGTCCATGATACCATCATGGGAAATAAAATAAGAAAAATCCCTCTGAGCCTTCCTTGTGTACCTCCATCCCCTTTATTTTCCAATACACCCAACATGATTTTGAAATCAACTCATTTAAACTATCCCTCAATACCTGGATTGAAGAGGTCAAGCTCATGAAATAGCTTCCCATGCCGACGCTTCACATTTGACATAGATGTAGGAAAAGAAGGAGCATGGGCCATTTCACAGATTAACCATGATTAATTGATCAAAATTTACCACCTTTTCTAATGAAACATGATTTTACAGACGATCTAGATGTAGCCATTATAGGGGTATCCATGCTTGCATCCCTGGAGCCCACAACTTCCATTCCTCTATAGTCTGTTGGGCTCGACTCTTCACCATTTACTCGACCCTCTGGCAGACTTCCGCCCCTTCAGTCAGATCCACCACTGGCCATGGAAATCACACAACCATTATCTTGGACTTCTTCATTATTCGGTGGATCGTCTCTATGTGGAATTGGATATCTCAAAAACCCTACCACCTCACATTCTCCTTCAAGCCGGCGGATCAATTTCTTGGTTGTAGTGGATAATTTATTTTTCCACAACACTGTTTTTCTCAGAATTCCATTTTCAAGGGAATGTGCGGTCTGAATGCAGGAGGTCCCATTTTGGTTTCCCACCTCCCCACTTGGTGTCAAATCATGAGTTGGTATTAATAATGTTAGGGAGAGGTGAAAATTTCTCATCCCTAGCTACTCTGATTCCCACATATTTCATTAACATGAACGTTTCAACATCCCTAGTTTCATTTTTAGGTATTCACACTCTTAATTTTTTTTGTATCTTTACTTATTTTTTTCTAGGAGTTTTTAGAGAAAATAGAAGTTTCTGATTCCGATTGAAGGTCGTGCATAGTTACCTCACGGTTAGTAGACACTATGTGCCAACCTAGATGAGATAGTGCTCGCTAGATAGTTGCACCGTCAAGGATACACGGTTTGACAGATCGGTGTGAACCATAACTTTACAAACCATTCATCCTTATTCTTTTTTTGGATAGAGGGGGCACATGGTTTGGAAAACCATGTGGTCAAACTCTGTCACTACTACAAAAATAGGCAAGGGAAGCGCTACCCCGTTATCAACACTTTTTTTAGTAGTGCTGATAAAGGGGGTATTTATCAACGCTTTCTACTACAAGTGATAAATTTTGTGTTTAAAAAAAATCATGAAAAATAAATTATTGTTATATAAGTATATTTATATTGATATAAATATAATATATATTTTTTAAATATGATTTAGATACGTATAAATAGACTATTACATTTAATATATAAGAAATTTAATGAAAATTGCTTAAAAATATTTTAAAAAATGTTATTAATTAATATTTTTTTAATTATTATGGATTAATAATCATCTAATAACAATTTGAAGGCACAAAAAATCAAAACAATTATTAAAAGATCTAAAATAAGGTGAAAATGTAAATCAAACTTCAAACGGCCATAACTTTTCATCCGGGTGTCCGTTTGAGCTCTACAACATATTAAATAGAATCTTACGACGTGCTCTACGTTCTGGTGACCCCAAAGAAGCCTCTGTCTCATTTTTTGAGGCCACAAAAGGCACATTAGGCCTCCAAAACTGAGATTTTAGTCGCGATACCCCAATTTTTCAACATTCAAACATGTATAACTTCTGATCCGGATGTCTGTTAGCCCTGTACCACATATCATATCGAAGATTGTTTAATTTAATTCAATTTGACAAGTTGTGGAGTTGAAACACACTTCTGGATTGTATGTTATGGTCATTTTAACATTCTATGTCTTTTAAAATAGACACACATATGTATTTATTCGTAAATATATATGTTTCTGTGTGTCTGTGTGTTTTATATATGTATGTAGTTAATTATGTATTTAATTATAAACACACATAAAAAAAATATTTCATAAATGTATTTAAAACTAATCTTATAAGTATATATTAATATACAAATAAATATACGGATAAAAAATTATAACTAAATATATATATATATATATATATATATTAATATATGAATGATTATATATATACTAATATATGAATAAATATATTTATATGTATATGAATCTATATCAATATACAAATAAATATAACTGTATATATATATAAATAGATATATCATTAAATAGAGAAAAAAATGAAATGGATTACTGGTAAAGGTGTAGTCGCGAAAGGGGGAGGTTGCGGGTTCGAGTTCGGGTGGAAGCGCAAAGGGGTGCACGCATCTGAGGATACGCGAGAAGGGAAGCGCACGGGAGACCTCCTAGTGCTGATAAAGGGGGGCTCAAGCACTGTTAAAATCTCTCCCCGCATTATTCAATTTTTTTTTATTTTTTTGACTTTTATCAGCGCTTTTTAAAAGCCTTGATAAAGGCCCCTTTTATTAGTGATAAAAAAAACCACTGATAAAGGGATTTTTTATCAGCGATTTTCAGAGTGCTAAAAAAAGTGACCCACCCTATATTTGCGCTAAGATTTATAGAGCATTTTTAGCGTTGTTAAAGCCTGTTTTGAGTGCTGATATATGTCGTTTTTGTAGTAGTGTGTGGCCTTCCCAGAACATTAAGAATGTTGAATTTTTCTATTTCCCCTCTTTTATTTTAAGGCCCTAACCTTTTTGGCTCACTCCATTCATCCTTATCAGCCCTATAAACACCTCTCCTTAGATCTTGGATCCCTTTTACCTCCAACTCTTGGTGTTTTTGGTTTGGATTCTTCTGGAAATCTTTCTGTATGCCACTCATCTCTTGTTTTGTTCTTTCTTCTTGGTCTCTTCTTTCTTCCCTCTTGGGTTATCCTTTATTTAATAGATTGAGTGCCCTAAAGTGGTTTCAATTTTGATTCATGGGGTCCAATATTATCAGTTATGATGTGATCTTGCCTTTATAGGGTCTCTTTGTGTTGCTCCTGGTGATTTCAATTGGTTTCCAGAACCTTCCAAGTGAAAGGTAGGTGGTTCCTAGATTTAACATTGTAAGATGATTTTAATTTGATTGACAGTCTTTCTGAATTGGTTCTATGATTTCTTTTTGTTGGTGAAAAACATTTTTTAAATTTTTTTTGGTGTGCATAATAGTTTGAATGGGTTTTTTATTATGAAAAACTGGTGGTTTCTCTTTTTTTATTGTTGTATGTGAGTTTCTTTTTGTGGTGGATCTTGTTTCATAGGGAATAGAATTAATCACAAAGGAATCTTAGGTATCTAGGTGGGTAGACTAGGTCTAGTAAAATATAGGGTTTTGTTGGGCTGATGCCTAGTTCCCCTTTTAGGATTGACGTTACTACACTAACTAAACATGTGATGATGATTGGAGACCACTAGAACTTGGTAAGTGATTCCCCTATAGCGACTCATACAAGAGGATGTTGTGGGTTTTGTCTTGTATTCATCACCAAGGTATGAGGATACTAGGACCCCATTAACCCTAGTACCTTAGGTATTACCCATGGTGATTATGTGACACTATTCTTATCATTCAACTTGTTGTTGTATTTAATTTCCCTTTATAATTTTGAAGAATGTTTTCTTTAAAACATTTTTCTATTTTTCATGAAAACTAGAACATTTATTTATCTTATAGTATTATACCATGGATTATATTTTTGTTTTATCCTACTGTGAATTTTCTCACACACAATATATTCCCTCGATTGTATGTGGATGTTGTTTTTTTACTAAGGTCGACATAAGATTTTCCATGGTGGGGATGGTGGATCCAGTTCTTAGTGTTTCCTCTATTGGTTGGTGTTGGTGGAGTTGGCGTGAGGGTCTTGTCCCTCTTATTTCAAGGATACTTGTCTATGTAGTTGGTTCCCCTCTATGTTTTGGTATTTTTTACTTGGTTTATAATGTAAAATGTTTAAATCATGTTTGGTTATTCCTTTGGATATGTTAGTGGTTATGATGTGATGTTCTATTCTTGGGAGTTGTTTAGGGTTTATTATTTTGTATGGAATCATTTAAAAATTTGATTTTTATTCCCATTCACTAGTTTCATGCTTGTGGGGATCAGGAAATCACTTTGGGAATTGTAATTGACTGGGTATGGTGTCGGTTCGGATGGAATCCTAGCTTAGTTTGTGACACACATGGTTTGTACACGGTCTGTGGTAACTATGCCCCCAATTATTTTATTTTTTTGAAAAGTTGTACAGTTTGTTTAAATCAATCTTGGGTCTCCATGATACCATTTACCAATTGTATAAAATTTAATAATCAAACACATTTTTTTCACATTGTTTTTTAAACTGTGTTCACTAATCATGAAAATGGGTGAGTCTCAATAATAGAGGTATGTGTAGTTGGCGCACATTTTAGAAAACCATCTATCCCAACATTTCACCTCTTTAAAAATGGAAAAATTAAAAAACTAACCCTACAATACTTATATGTTTTAATCCCCTTTCCCCTTACCTTCATCCAATTACCTCTCATAGACACCTCTCCCCAATCCTCCTCTTATCTTGGAGGTTTCTACATTGTTTAATGTCTGATTTGAATGCCTTTTCATGAATTGGAGATCTCTTGGTGAGTATACCAATACCCTTATTTTTCTACTTTGGATTTCATTCACTTTTGAAAGGTTATCCATTATATTTAGCTAATATTATCTATTTTCATGGTGTTTTTTTGGTTTCATGTTTTATTCCAATTCAGGACAAATAGATGGTCGATACTCGATGTGAAGACTCTCCTAAGACTAAGGTAGGTGGTCCCTTAATTTAACCTGTAGTCTATCTTAGTTTTTGGTTCATGTGTAGTTCAGTCTTGTTGTTTTTTTAGATGAACTTGGATTTTAAATAGAAGTATTAATTGATTATTTCTTTGTTTATTAGGCCCATAGTTCAGATAATTGGCCTTATTTTATTAGATTTTCCAAAGTTGTTAGGACATATTTGAATTGTTACAACATGAATTATGTTTTGAAATCAATAATCATGAAATGGAATTTCACAATAATTAGTTAACTGTAATAAGGAATTGATCTTTTGATTTGGGGATTTGAAATGGTAAAGTGGTTTGTAAAATGGTTGTTTTTGTTTGGCTTCGTACATTTTAAAATGCTGCTCCATTTTTCTAAATTGTGAATTGATTTTCATGTTGGTAAATAGTATTTTGAAAATATAAATATTGTGAATTGAAATAGTAGTTATGTGGAAGGTGTGACACAAAAAATGATGTTCGGTGGGTTTTGAGTTTTTGAAAGGTAATGAAAACACCCCATGAAGGTCGATCTTGTTTTTTTGAAATTGAAAGGTAAAAGGGAAATGTATGCCTTTAGTTTGTTATAATTGATATGTTCATTATTTGTTTTAAATGTGCTGACCTGATAGAATTATTGGGAAAACAAAACCCCTGAGAGATGCTTGGAATTTATGGTTAATGTTGGGAAAAAATCCCACAAGGTATCATTGAAGCATTTTTAAGGTGATTGTGTTTGTTGACAATGTGGGCCTCCATGTTGTGTTTGTTGACAAAGAAGACAATGATGTGAAAATTTGTTGTCAAAGGGGGTTTTCATGATGAAATGTTGAGTTCAAGGAATGTTGTTAACAATCCACGATTGATTGAAGAACCTCAACAAAGGAATGGACTATATGGAGGCGGTAAAAAAAGAGTAGATACAATGTGGCACCGTTTTACAGTGTTTGCCAAATTTTTTAGGCCTCAAAATTGACAGATGGAGAAAAGTTTTTTTTTGGAAAAGGGACTTGCCCACTGATAGGATACTTTCATGCCATCGCTCAGGGTACCCAGAATTCCTATAAATATAGGGATACCCCACATCATTTGTGATGTAGTTCAACAATTAGAGAATATTTGATCTCCATTCCTCCAGGTTGTTTGGGTGCACAAGTGGTGGTTTGGTCGCACAAGTATAAAGATATTCAGAAGTTGTGTGCCAATTGATAGTTGCGCGCCAATACTGGTTTGCTTGTAAAAGGGTTTGATTCGCCCAATTTTTGGGTTGAAGAAGGGTGTTGCACAAGTGGTTAGGTGACACTTGTGCTCCAGGCTTGACGAAGCGCTCCAAGTATTAGAGAAGCATGATAGGCATAGATAATCACACCGGTCATTCTAGGGTTTCCCAAAAAGTTGTAATATTGCATGTTACATCTATGGTAAAGTTGTATTCATTAGTGGATGAAAGTGGAACTTCAAAATATCATCTATATACAGAGGAATATGCATTCATTTTTGATAATTAAGGGACCTACAAGTCTTTAAACTGTGAGTGGATCTTCTAAAGAAGTAGTGAGCACAATTCATTTGAGAGAGCAGTGAGATTTCATATTGTGAGTGGTTGTAAACTAGGAAGGACAGTGAGTCCGCTCTGATCATTATAAAAAGTAGCGCACTTTTAATGGATTTGGTACATTGGCACATCGGCAATATATGCTCCTTGGACGTAGCCCCGTGAGGGTGAACCAAGTAAAAATCATTGTGTCCTGTGCATGATTTATTTTTTATTTATACTTTTCTACAGGAAAGAGAGAGAAGATATTTTTTCTTAACAATGAAAAAATATCAATAGGGGAAGTTTTTTTAATATGTCATACCCTGATTCACCCCCCCTCTCAGGGTATCTAACCCAGTGGACCTAATAGTTAACCAGGGGTGAAAGCGGTCCCTGGGGGATTCTTTGACTTTATAGTAAATACATGCTAAACCCAACACCTAGATGATGTAGGTAATTTGGGTTAACCTAGAGTGAAAAATGTTCCCAGGGATGTAGTACTCTGAGGATGGGAATACTATCCCTAAATACAAGTTTGGAATATGGATGAGTATATTACCCCTATTTGGGAGTAGTTGTATTGTCACAATCATTAAAATGTTCTCAAATAAACCTAGACACTGGTCGAAGAAGGTTTTTACTGATCCTAATGTGAACCTTTCCCCCCATTTATAACATTTTATTTATTATATTAGTTCTAAATGTTTAAATGTTTTTAATTTTAATTGTCTGGATTGATCATTATTGTACACATGTTTACAACATATTATTTATTTTAGGGACATCGTTTGTTTTATTTTATAGATTTATATTCACTTAATGATAAAGATTCTATGATGCATGGGTACCTTAGAAGAATACTATCAATGTGATGGTCACATGTTTAGGGAACGATTTGTGGCATGTTGGTTACCTCATATGCTAGAGTGGAGTATGGAAAATGTGACCTGGTAAGACTCAGGAATAGTTTGGGGTTTTTTGCTGTTTAGTTTTATTTTTTTATTTACCATTGTATATGATCATCCCAAGGGGATCCATTGAGAAATGTATTGAATTCCACATTTATTTTTATCACCATGATGTTTGATTATTTTATTGGAATATTCCTACATATATGTGATGGTTATCTGATCTGGGTTATTTTTTTATTAGTTACATTATTGTTAGTGCTCTAGCCAGAAGGTATAGTCTCCCCTCAGATCCTTTATACCTTCACCAATAGTTAACATCCACTAGTATATGGAGAGGCGTCCCTAAAGTCATACGATGAACCATTCTGGATATTGTTTTGAGAGTGATCTAGGTTAGGATATTACATTGGTCAAACACTTTAAACTACGCTTTTATCTTAACATATGTTCTGGAAATACATTTTGACTTAGATTTGATTTAAGGGTTTTTTATCTTTATTCATACATTTTATATTTTATCTAATCACATTATTTTTAAAATTAATTGGATTTTCCTTAATTTATGAACTATGTGTATATAAAATTTATTCATAATACAATTTTTTAAATCTATATTGCATCCTCATTAATTTATTTATTTAAGGACAACACGTTGATAAATAACTAACCAATCAACATACATAAATAAAATAAATAATTTTTCATGATCATAAGTTTTTCTGATGGTTCATTTATATAGTTGATGATAAACCAACCCTTGAACCTAGGGAAATATCTCATGGAACCGTTTCTAGTTTGAGTTTCACCAATCCACATATACACCTTTGTATATCTTGGGTTGGTTTTACCTAGAATCCATAATTTGAATACCTCCTCACACCAGGAAAATCCATCCTTTACATATTATTTTACTCACACATAGGAGAGGGGAACTAATGGGATGGTTAAGGGGGTTTACATAAAAGAAACCATAGACACAAAGGTCCAATATTTTATAGTAGAGGTGATGACATATATTCCATAATTTTTAAATTAAAAAATTAAAATAAACGAACCACAAACACAGTTTAGTATAGGTTCATGATCATCCAACCATGAAATGAGTATGAAAATGAAAAATATCTTTCTTTCACTTTACGTTTTTCTTTATTTTTAAGATAAACACACTTGAATTAATTTCATCATTTGATTAATTATTTATTTTGTATCCATATCCATGTAAACAGTATTGGAGATTCCTATCATCCATCGGACAACGAATAATCGATGATTTTAGTAATATTTTTTGATAATACATAGAATTAATTAAGATTTAATTAATTATAAAAACCTTGTTACATCAAAGGAACACTTGTTGTTGGCCATATAAATTGGTTTTAATGCTGTAATTAACTATATTTTCTTCATGTAATTTAATTCTGTTAATTACCAGGTGACCACACAACATGTACTAATGTGATACATGCCATAGTGTTTACTAATGAGATATATTCGACGTATTTCACTTTCCTTGTGTTTGTGAAATGCACATCAGAACTCAAAATATATTATAGATGTGGACACCTTTGAGGTAGATATCATTTTCACTTGTTACATGTTGTATAACATTTCTATCTATGAGATTCCATCCTCATATGTTTTTAATTAATACATGAAGTGAATTTTACCACACATATTTCATGAAATTCATTGTAAAAATGCATAGACTACACAATGTGTATGATAGCTACACATCATGTAGTATGAAAAATAATGTTTCATCCTATCCATTTAACATGAATTGTATTTAATGAATAAATCATATTATTTACCCATTTACATGTCTCATATCCTATGGAACATCCATGTTTAGTGAAACTGTGTACACGATGTGTAATTTTTAGTTACATGCCATGTAATTGTGTCTATTAGAGAAAATATTCAACACCACCCAATAGAATCTATAATTATTATTCACCTAGTTAAGATAATATAAAACTAAAAAAATCAAGATTAACAATCAAAACATGAAAGAATAAACCCTAAATGAAAAATATAAAAAAATGTGTATAGTCAATGAATGAATAATAAATTATTATAAATTATTATGTCACCACTCTAATACCACTTGAAGGTTCTCAGGTGTGGTGGAAGTGGTGGGGCCCATGCCCAATAATTGAAAATTTTCAACATATTTGTATTTATCCTTGGAATTAGAAATATATAAACACTAAAATCTATGAGACATGATCAACAAATATAATTTATAATGAATTTATATAGATTAAGTATTACTTCACGTTGGAATTCATTCTTCATTGGTTAATTAAATGAAATATTATGGATATACTATCATTGTGTTCTAGGATTCAAGGGTAGAATCACTTTATAAATGAATCATACATGAACCAAAAACCACCAGAGATCATTATAAGAATCCATCGGTTCTAGAATAAAATATTCTAACACCTATATCATTCATCATTGATCAGAGAAAAATAACATCTAGGTGCGTGTATTCTTCTTGTTTTCTCTAGAATCAATATGGTAGAAGATAATAATTTTCCCATGTTCTTGAGATAATTTTAGAGGAATATCTTTGAATGTACTGAGAGGATTATATATATATATATATATATAAATTATGAATATTATTTAGAATGACATAATCACATTTTTAGGGATCTAGGGTTAAAGAATAATAATTTCACATGTGACCTTATTATTTTCCTTATCCCTGAAAACCCCATTTTCTAATAAATAATAATAATAATTTTTTTACTTGAAATTCAATAATCTTGCAGATAAAAAATATTATTTGTTTAATAGATAAATTAATATTTATTCAAATGATATTTAATATATTATTCTTACCAGACCATCAAATAGACTTATATTTCCCCTTGGTATTTTCAATCCTTGAATAATGAGTAATTTTATAAATAAATAAATATCACTATATTATTCATTGATAAATAAATAAAATATAATATTCACTAGAATAGAGGATAAATATTTAGTAAATATTCAACTCATATATATTCACTCGATTAAGTAATTATTCAATATTTTCATTTAAAAAAACATGAATAATTATTAAACAATGCATGGGAATAACATTTATTCAGCATGTTAAATATATATATAATTAAACTAAATTTCTGTATAAACATAGTGTGTTACCCTCTAGAATTCTTTCTTAGTGATATTATAAAAAATATCCAAGAATCTAATGTTAGTGTCTAACAACACTATAAGAACCTAGCCTTAAACCATTACATAATCTTGAGTTCTAGTAAAGGATTTTATTTCTTTCACATTGAGGATCTATTCAAGTTTACTGTTTTAGATAATTGTGTCATAATACATACATATCAACACAAAAACATACAAAGTGGATACTACTATAACAATATTCATTTCTTCCATAATATAAATGTTTTAAAAAAACTTGATTTCTTTGAAAAATATTCATAACATTAAACATGAATTTATTATTTCTATTACCCATCCTTATACATTTAAAAAAAATTAAAACATTGGATGTTCACATAAAATCAGTAAGAAACATAAGGAAATAAAATCGTTAGTCCAATGAAAAAATGAAAACCCATTAAAAACCCTTTTATTGATAACTCATTAGCATGAATAAAAAAATTATACAGTGGCATTGGGAAATATTTACCATATCACACTGATATTTACCCTTGCAAATAAAATATCCTTTTGGTTGAATTCCATATCTGGAGTACCCAATACACCATAGAGCTATAATGGGGCTCACCCGTCATATCTTAGGCTATAATGGGGCTCATCCCACCATATCATGAGCTATAATTGAGATAAACCCATAATATCTCAAGATATAATTGGATAAAACCATAATAAACAATTTCCAAGGAATATATCCTGAATAAAACCCTTGATAGATATTTTAAACCCATGAGAAAAACACATTCAGATATAAAAATACCCCTTTTCTCATAAAAAATACTTTTAAAATATAAAAAGCACACACACATCATAATGAAATAATATTATTCAAAAATAAATATGAAAACTAATAAAGGAAACATTATAGTAATAAATTTTCATGAATGTAGGATAAATATCTTATTATATATATATAAAAAATAATCCTTTTTAATTTCATTAAAGAGACATTTAAATGAATTTTAAAAGGAAAGTCCCTTATATCATGTTCATACTACTTTAAATATGTTCAAAACTCTTTTATACTGGTTTAAAGTATTTTAATAACTTATAAAAGAACCATAATCAGGTTTATAATCTCATATACCATCATATTCTTATATCTTATTGCCCGTTTGTTAACAATCATTAATTATTTTCACTATTTTGGGTGTTAATTTCCTAGTTTTCTCAAGTATGTTTTGGCTTGTTATTTGTTGTTCCTATTACATGATCATTATTTTACCATATCCAGGATGTAAATGATAATTTAATTATAATATATATATTCATTATATATGTATGTATAATAATCCATAATATTTGGATGTAAGAAATGAAGTTCACTGTTCATAGAGATGGTAGGTCATACACACTCATGAACGGTACCTCCATTTCTTTGTCGTATTAAAAGTATGAAAATTGAATGATACTGTTTCAACCCAATGGTGCGTCATACCTAATAATAAAAATGGTTCGATAGGTACTGGGATTTATATCCTTTTAATCTTACCAAGGAGGTTCCATTGTTGAATTGTCCTAGTGGGTGATTGTAGGGGGTTAAGTATTTGTGAAATCGATCCAAATCAGTTACAATGTCCAGATATGGTCTCTAATGGGTTTATTCATGAAGTTAGAAACACCCAATGACCCCCTTATGCATGATTCATGGAAATTATTTCCAAAGGAAGGCGCTCATTGGATTATTTGACCAACGACACTTAAAGACTAACATTGGTTGAGATAATGGGAAATCAAGCTCATCACCCCATTTTGGGGAGAATTATTTCTTATTCGGGGACTCTCTTATATATTTAATCTATGTTCATATGTTCTTGAATCTCTGGTTCATTCCCAATCATGTTCCTAAGGATTATTCAATGGTTTCAAGATAAATTATAAATATACATGGGTTATGAATGTCCTATATGTATCAGAGGTTCTCCATCAATGGTTAAATCTATTAATATCTGTGGTTCTTCATCAATGTTACCCTTTTGTAGACAAATAATGAATCCCATGGTCTTTAAATGAGACAAATATGGTTTATGATGTGTGATGACAACCCTTTGGAGTTTATAGTCATCCAGAGGGATGAGAGCTATTTTGATGCTAGGATCAAACCCATGAGATGGGTTTCCTTTGTATCCTTGTGAGAGGAATTAGAACCCACGTTTTTTTAGTGAAACTTAACTGAACACATCAGATTTTATATTTTTGTGACAATGAACCAATCATATTGTTTAATGTCGTGCAACATGGACATCTAGGCAGAAGATTCCTAGTAAGGATTTAATGCGGGACTTACACCAGAGGCCCAAGGGACCCATAAGATATGTAGTATTTTGGGAACATGTAACCCTAATGGGAGTGTGGCCTGAAGAACATTAGGGTTGATTTGAGATTTGGGTTTTGACCTCATGGAGGTTTACTTTATATCCTAGTTTGATTGGAATCAAATCACACATAGTTCAAGAAGATTGGGACTTAATATTTAGAGGAGGACCATTCAAGACACCGGTTGGGAATAATTATTGGGAACTACCAATGACATAGGCATGATTGGTGGATTACATCCATAAGGAAGGCCCATCAATGATCATTCCTTAGACAAGCATCCAACATATCCTCATTGGAGTAGGAACCATAGTTCTCATAGTTCAACTGCCAGGTGAATCATGTTGATGCCATGATCACTAATAATCTCTAATCCCACATGAGTCATTCTTGTTGTGAGAAACAAGTGGAAGTTATTGATCTGAAAAACCATGCACTTTCCAGTATCTATTGGTGAAAAAGGAGGATGATGATGAGAGAGGACATGGATATGTTACTTCCCCGAGGAGAGGATATGTGATTACCTCAGATGGAGTTCCCTAAGATCAGTTTTGGGAAAGGGGAGGATCATTTTTCATTGAAGGGGAAAGAAATTGTGAATTTCCCTTATTTATCACTGGACCTCATTGAAGGGAAATGATAGTGATTACCCAAAATCCCTAGAATGGGTAGGTACATGTGAGAATTCCTAAGTTTGAACATGAATTACCATAGTAATGTAAACATATGGGCATTCATGGGGTCCAAATTATTACAGGGATTACAAACACAACTCCTCTTACCATGGGTATGTAAAATCAGAAGGGCATGCTGATTCACCTGAGGGTTTTATCATACAAGTCTGGTGGCTTCTAAATAGGATTTTTCCTAGTTCCATTATACTATTTTGTGGAGGGGCTCTAGATAATGTGGTGTAAATGGAAGGAAATGATTGAAGCAAGTGGGTGGAAAACTTGAGAATACACCTTTCCACACTCCATTTCATTATGTGGGATGGGGTTTCCCCCACATAGTGTGTTTCTATGCGGTTGAAGGGGCCATCCACATACCATGATGGTATGTGGAACTAGATTGTATATGCATAGCATCTTCCTATGTAGAACCATGTTCCTTCCACATAGTGGTTTTCTATGCAATTTTGAGTTCTACCTGCATCACGTGATGCTACACTAGGCTTGGATCCATCCACATAGCGATTTTCTATGCGGTGCATGGTTCCACCCACATATAATTTTTCTATGTGGGAGGACATACTGAAGAAGTGGAATTGGTCATATTCTTTATAAGAAATTAATCTGTGAATGAACCTGAGTTTGTGATCTACAAATTAGTATTATATTTCCTTCTTTAATTATATGCAATGGGTTATACCTGAATGGAATATTTTGTGGTGATCTCTTATTTTGTGCCTTCGATCACTCAATTACTCCAAACGCCCGATAATTTAGTCCCACTTAGTGTCCTTTAATAGAGAGTCAGAAGAACTAGATTAGTGGGTTGCATAGCACTTTTTTTGGAAGTCAATGGAAGAAACCAGGCTCACATATGACTCAGCTATCAAGGTACAAGGTTGGTGTCTACGGTGGAGAAAATTAATGCCTCGTACCCATGAATGACTTCACCTCAACCAAAAAGTATTTGAGTTAACATGGGATCATATGAAGGGATAATTTATCTTACTCCTTCCCACAAATTATTTTATTTGCATGGAAATTATGATGGTGTCTCTATCCCATGAACTGGTTAGTTCATAGATACTTCACGATACCGCATACCGCAATACGAAGTGGCCTTCCATGAGCCTCTTCTTTCTGTTTCCAAATTTTTGTCTTTTTCATATATTAATCTTCAATTCATCATTAAAATTGTTTTTCATTCTTCGTAAAATCCATAGAAGTATTTTATTTCCCTTTATAATGTTTTTGGGACCCAAAAAATGCCCCCATCAGAATGGGTTCTGATCAGGATAAAGGGGAGGCTATTCCGATGTAGAAAATAGTATTGACTTGAACTGGTTTGTGGTATAATGGTGAAACCATAGGGGGTACCATGCCTATATATAGGGGGACCAAGACATTTTTCATTTTAATATGTTTCTCAATGAACGTTGTGTTCCCACAATTATCTTGTCCGCTTTGTTTCCACGAACCATATCCTTTGCGGACACCCTTCTCCTGAAAACTAAACCTTGGATCCAAGGACTGAAAAAATTATTTATAAAAATGATGAGTTCAGCCTTCCTCATAGATTGAGTTTGTACATGGTACTCTAGCTCCATGAACAATTTTTTGCTGGCCAACTCTACGTGCCCAAGTGCCTCATGATCTTCCACGAACTGTTAGTCTGCGGATGTTGCCTTCTACGGACAATTAGTTCATAGAACTTTTAACATGTGGAATAATTTTATTCCATTGCTTATTTCTAGATGGAATAACATTTTTCAGTGTATTTTCATGTAGGAATGGGAGGGATTTAGTTCCTGCTTCAATGAATGCATCTGGAAGAATTTGAGCTATTTCCAAGAATGTTTCAAATGATCATTGATCCTCCATTATCCCTTAGGAGAGTATTATGAAATACCTTCTTTCTCCAGAGCTCAAAACCCACCCATTATCAAGTTACATTACACTTTATAAATTTTTCCTTCAAGATGACTACCCTCTTATTTTGGTTTATCTTAACATCTCTATTGTTCTCCTAGATATGTACAGGGGTCATGATTGATTACACATATCCACTATGGGGGAAATCACATATAACTTAGGTCGAAATGACACATTTATCCTGAATGTCTCCATGTGCTTGTCCAGTAGCTGTCATAACTACAAAACAACATTGGAATCAGTTGACCTTGACTACTCATCCATTGTCAACCTTTCATGGAATGATCCTAGTGGTGGGTGGAGCTCCAAATGGGATCTACGGTCTAGAGGGAACTTTTATGATGAGTGATCCTAGGTATTCTGGGTTCATCACAATTATATGGAATCCCCTAGGCTGCTGGAATCATTCAACATATACCAAGTGGTGTGGGTATCCCAATTCACCATTTATTCATCGGGGGGGCGGGGGACTACTTGAGATGCTCAGTCGCTGGTGTTCAAGCACCAACACCTTTCACTTGTCTGATGGTGAAGTCAGGATTAATTTGAGGGATGTCTAAAAGGTAGGGGGAATTCCTATCCTCAGAAATATATATGATGAATTTTTACATGTGGCCAACACTTGGAGGAATATTGAAAAATTTTCCCCATTAGAGGGGGAATTATTGATCATGGTGGAGAGACTTCTTGGTTATCCTCTTCATGCTCTCTCACTTATTTCACTTGAGGATTCTAAATGGATATTATTGTAGGTGAATGAACCAAGGTCGAGAGTTTGCTGTAGTTGAACCCAACTGACACAGTAGTCACAGATCATTCCTAGATCATACTATTCTACCCTCAAGGCGGGTCGATACAACACTTGGGGTTATGAGGTCTAGACAGATGTATCACTTTGAGCTCAAATTATTAGGTTTATTTTCCATGTTTCTTTATGGATGGATCTTACCTTCCCTCAGTGTTTACACCAGTGTTAAAGATTGTACCTTAATGATGGAAACCACTTTGGAAGAGGGACAACCCATAATCCTAGCCATCCCTACCCTTTCTTGTATCTATGAATTATTAGGGAAGATACAGGAGGAAAGGCCCCCACATCATCTTAGTGATCTATTTTAATTTTTATACGGTTGGATAGTAGATCATTTTTCCTATTATGAGTATCGACATACCGCAATGGTTCCTCATTTCTACATCCACCTATCTCTACTAAGTATTGTTGTGGTCCATACCAAAACCCTTGACATTGACAACATGATAGGATTATTGAGTGATTTTTCTCACATTGACTTTTCACCCTACTCCGTGCCTCGTGGAGAAATTTTGAATGATGGGAGTGGTTATTAATAAGAACATTCTTACGTTGTTATGCTTCGGGATGGAATCTTGACTACAAGCATATACTGAGTGAACATTTGAGAATATTATAATCCTTATAGGTTCTCTTGGAAATTTGGATGCCTAAAACAGATCACATTTCTACCTATTACCCACATAAATATGGAATATCATCTAGTCATCCTTCTCAAATTATGGATGATGATGATTTAAGAATATGCTAATATAGAAGTCTGTATTCCTATTAGGATGGTCTTTCCTTACTTATCATTAGATTATTCTCATCTGTGGGTCGATTACTATCCTTATGGTATATTTTAAAGGCCAATTCGATGAGTTTAGATGTCTTGTAATGCTTCAAGTCTTATCCTGACTATGTTGGCTACACCATCTTCCTCTGGTCTGACTGTAAAAAGGTGTCCTATTCACTATTGCATGCATTTAGAAGGTACTTAACCCATGAAACATATCTGTATGGATAGTGTCTCATATCAAATATTTTTGGAGGGCATGGTATGTGGTCCTATAGAAGCTGGCCTGATCAAGAAATCACCATACATTCCAAAAATTGTAGCCATCACCGTATGTTTAGCTCTAGAGATCGAACCACCTATAGAGCTGGAGAGTTCTCCTGCTTGGGTAACTCAAATAAGGGTGGCTCTGTTTTCTATGATGGTACATTATGATTATATACCCATCATAGTAGAGGGGAAAAACCAAAAGTCCCTATTCCATTAGGAAACATAGAGCTGTACAAAGGTAGGCATGGATTCAATTTCGTACCCTTGACAAAGAAGTTGCCCTGGATGACTTTGTTGATGAGGAAGAAACCCTTAGACGATTGTTTATTGATTTTTATTTAGTTATATTTGATTAACGAAACACAAAACTTATCAAATACATGATTTTCATACATTGCGATGATCTAACAACCCATGAAAGTAGCCTTATTGAATTCAATTTCTCACATCATCAAATGAAGACCTTTATTGATATTATCGAGGAGTTTCACCATTTAATGACTGAGGAATAAAATGATCATGACCATGTTATTTCCCAAAAAAAGATTTGTGGGAGTTAAAGGCTCATGTGGAAATGATGAAGGCATAAATTTTATAACAAAGTTTCTATTTGGAGGCCATTAAAAAAAGGGGCGATGTCTAAAAGCCATTGTGAAACAAGTGCATCCAATGGTTGAAGCTGAAGCTGAATAGAGGACCACTTTATAACAAGCCCTTGACAGACCATGTCAAAGGGTTATTGATTTGTTGGAGAGAGCTAGTCAGACCTCATTGTAATATAATGGGTGATCATGTACTATATTTATTTTTACATCACGGAGAAACTCCAAATTGTGGATATTCCCCTATACACATAAAATAGAATAAGGAACTTCTTTCTATTCAGTGTTTATCCTCCTTCTTTTATTGCAATGTCAATCAATTATAATTGACTACATTTCAAATGATAATCTTTCACCACATATAGATATGAATCATTATCTAGAATAATTAAATTAAAAATAATTGAATCATGCTCTAATGTTATCCTGATCTGAGGGACCAAATGAGCTTAGTTCGACTATTGCTATTGCTACAAGGAAAACAATACAAACATTTCATCTTTTTCATTATCAATCTAATTTTGTCTTCAACTCAATATAATGTGGGATTAATGGGTATAACTTGACTTTTTCTTAGGCCTCCCTTTGCGGTTTTTTGACCTAACAAGATTTTTTCCTCTTTATATTTTCTTATTTCTTGATATTTCCCATAAACCATACAAAGTGTAGGTTTAGTGAGCTAGTACTCAACTTTTTTCTGGGATGCCCTTTACGAATATTTATCCTGGTGAGTTTCGTATCTTTTTTTAAGGTAATTTTAAAGTCTTTCCAACTGGACTATCATTACTGATATTTTTTTTGAACATCTTTTACCATTATTTTCCTCGCATGAGCCCCAATTTAGGATTCATTAGCCGAGGATATCCCAATATCTTTCCAACATAAATGAGGGGTTTTTATTGACCCATTTTTTGTGGTTTCTTGATATAGTATATGATATGGGGCATAAAATCCATGGGACATACAGAAGTAGGAGAATCATTTCCTAAGGAATAATTATCCTTTGATTAAAAGTCCATTTCTGTGGGTAAATTAAGTAGAGACTATGGGGATTTGTGTTCATAGTAAAACAATGGTTTCCTCATAACATTGAACTTCCATTTCTGATGTCTTGGAAATTTCTTTAGGATTTGAATCTATTTTTTTGTTGAAGGCCATAGTGAGTGGCTTATTGAGGGAATGATGCATGAATGTAGTAGAGGAATTTTCATTGGCCTGGAATGGGAATGTCACTCCTGCATGAATTTTACTATTATAAAGGAGGGATGAACCATAGTTTAGTTTAATGTCATAAAATTGGGAAATTTAATATTTATGACTTAAAGTCATTTTACTCTAACCAGATGAGGGAAAAAATTAATATTTTTCATGGTAGTATGGCCATAAATGTTCTATCATCATTAGGCATAAAAGGGGATAGGGGATATAAACTGTAATTTTGTGGTTTTTGAAACCAAGATTGATATGGGATGTAAACTTCCTAGGGGTATAATAGAGGTATAAAAATCCTCTCACGAGGAATATTTTTCTTTCGGTTGAATGGACTTTTTTTTGTGAGAAACTTATGTAGAGCTGCTGGGGAATTGTGTGCATATTCAATCAAAGGTACCCTTAGAACACTGACCTTCCTATTCCTATGGAAATGGATGGTTATGTGGATTCAAACCATTATGGACATAGTGTATGGTTTCTGGGGGGGGGGGGTTCCTGATGGCCATGGATGATTATGGAGATTCAGACCATTCTGGACACATAGTATGGTTTCTGGACACAAATAATGTTCTATGTGGATTTATTTCTTGAACATGAGCTTGGGGGAAAATATATTATTTGATGTGTATTGAACCAATAGTGAACATTGGGTAACAAGAATCATGTTGTTTTAATGTTATGCACTTAGGAAATTGATATGGAAGCCCCATGTAACTAGAGGATAACATGTTCGGGATACCTAACATTTATAATAAATGGTTAAGAAGGAATGTGTAAACAATGGTTCTCAGAGATCTCAGATCAGGAGAAATGGTATGGGGTGTGGAAGATGTTGGGATTATGAAGCTAGGAAAATCCTTTATAGAGGACTAACTTTCCTTTGGTTGATAATATTTTTTGTGGGAAACTTATGCAGAGCCGTGAGCGATTTATGTGTATAGTTAAACAAAGGTTTCCCTAAGATACTGACCCTCCATATCTGATGGAAATGGATGATTATAGGGATTTGAGATTGCTCAATGAATAGAGTTCGACAGCTATAAATAATGTGTATTAACATGTTAGAAACATTCAGGCCATGATTGCCCATGGAATTGGGAACCTCCCTACATAGATCCGACACATATGTATGGTGGGTAATTTTTATTCCTTTGTTGGATATGGGCCCAAATTTTGAGGATTCAGGTGCCATTACATCTCTAGAAACTACAGGAACTGGGATGGGCATAATTATTGAGAGTTTACTCCCTGTACAGGTTCAATCTATACACATGGGGGAGGGATTTTTTGCAATATTTGTTTCTTTTTTGGGGATGGATGAGCATGGAATTTGTTATTCTGGCATCACTACATATCCTGTGTTGATGAGAATCAAAAGAAAAATATTTTTGAAAACACATTTAAGTTTAACATCATGCATCTAGGACCTTGGTTTCCAAATTATAAAGGGGAGAATCCCAATGTTCCTTTTAAGTTTGTGCCTCCAGGGACAAACATTGTAGATTGATTTTCCAAGGATTAATGGGGAATCCCTTGTCGAGGTCCCTATGCCCACATGAGATATTCTCAGTGTGAGAAACAAGGTGCAGAATGAACTTGATCCACCACCAAGAGATGTCATGATTAGTGAAAGGATAATTTTATACGTTGGATGATTTTGTGTGGTTTTTACATTTTACAACGAGGTTGTTTTATCATGAATTTTAATGTCATGAAATTAGGACAACTACCGTACATTTAATTGTTGCATGGAGAAGATGTATATTCCATGCAGTTTATTATCATAAAGTGAGGATGTGGATGACTTGATGTGAATGATGGGACATGTGATTCTTCTTGAAATAGTCTCGAAACTAGGGAATGTTTGGAAGCCCCTTGCATTGACTCATATTTCATGAAAATAAGGTAACATTTTTATGCTTTCCATGACTGGATATAGGTTATAGGATCTAGGAATCACTACCTATCCCATGGGATGATAAGAATCAAAACACACACAGTTCATCACCAAGATAATCCTATGTATGTCCAAATCATACGCAGGTGGGTAATTTTTCACTTTTTAGGATGGATGGACTGATATGAGAATATGAGTTTCACTACGTATCATGCGTACATAGGAATAAATCCATATGTAGTTATGTGATGCATCATGATAGGTGACCAATGCTGGAAGAAGTATCCTCTTTGGAGAGAACACTATTATGCCATGCAATTTAATGTCATATGGTGAGGAAGTTTTGTCCATGTACTTTAACATCATCCAGTGAGGATGTTTTGGCCATGTAGTTTGGCATCATGTGGTGAGGACATTCTGGCCATAAAATTTAACGTTATGTTGTGAGGATGTTTTTTCCATGAAGTTTAACATCATGAGATGAGGAAGATTTGGTCATGTAGTATAATGTCATGTGGTGAAGTCACTGGTAGAACAATTTAACATCATATCATGGGGATGAATTGTCATAAAAATCATGAGTAATTATAGGTTAATCGGGCTGGAATATTCTGGAATTACTCAGATGTGTGGGTGAGAATAAAGTGTAAACCATGATCCTGGAAACCCTCAGATTAGGATGAATGATACGGGGCTTTGAAGTAGTTGGGCATACGGAGGTAGGAAAATCCTATCCAGAGGAAGAATTTTCCTTTTGGTTGGTAGTTCTTTCCGTGGGCAACATATGTATATCCATTGGGGAATTTTGTGCATAATAAAACAAAGTTTTGCTTACGACACCAACCACCCATTTCTGATAACCAAGGAGGTTTATGGGGATCTAAGATTTCTCAGGTCATGGAGTTTTTCGGATGAAAAGGGTATATCCGAGCACACAAGAAATATTCAAACCATGATTAGTTGTGAAGTATGGAGTCTCCGACATAGATATGACTCGTATGTAGGGGGAAGGATATTATAACAAATCATTAGTGCATAAATCAGGGTTTGGGATCTCCTATACTTGTTATATTTTTTGTATTAGAGATTGGCTCATTTTTTATGTTGGCATCTGGGCCCATGGATTTTGAATCCAGGTATCTCTATGTATCCTGTGAGTGTAGGAATAAAAATACACACAGTTCTAAAAGGAAATCCCATGCATAGGTCTAGTCCAAAGGCATGGAAAAGGGGAATATATATATATATATATATTCTTTTTATTGATGGTGGCTAGAGTAGAATGTATAATAAGAGTGTCACTACGTATCCTTTGAGAGAAGTAATCAATCCATACATAGTTCAAGAAGTATTTTCCCTATATAGGCTTGGTCCATATGTAGGGATTGGGGATATTTTTGAAACATTATTTCAATTTTGTGGGCTTATCATGTATTGTTACTCTTTTTTCAAGAAGGACATCCCTTACCACTATCCCTAAGCTCACATAAGCTATTCTTGGTTTGAGAAACAAGGAATAATAGGGACTTATCTCACAATGAAGAGGAAGCTGAAGGCACAATAAGGGAATTTTGTATCAGGTGGAAGCTCGATCAAGATATAGGATTGAGGTATCTCTATGCATCCTATTAACATAGGGGAATCAAGCCATATGATGTTCTGTGATGAGACCTTTCCACATAGATTGGGACCATACAGGAAGATATGGAGTTCTTTTTAGGGTAGTAGTGGTGGATGAGACTAGGACACAAAGTCTATGCATCACTATGTATCCTATGTAGATATGAATCATGCCACACATAGTTCTAACAAAATATAATTCCCATGTGAATCTAACTCGTGCATAAGAATAAGGACATTTTAGCTTTCTCCGAAATAGATTTGAATCATACGTGAAGAATCATTGATTGGAACATAATGATCCCTGTATATTTTAGCATCTTGTGGTTTGGATGATGGATACTATGTAGTTTAACATCTTGAGGTTAGGATGTGAATCACCCGATGTGAATGGAAAGGGATGTTATATCCTCTAGTTTGATGCCCTGTGGTTAGGAAATCTATACTATGTAGTTTAATGTTGTGCAACAAGGATGTTTTGGCCATGCAGTTCAATGTCGTGTAGTGAAGATGATTTCATCCGGAATTTTTACATCATGTGATCTAGGTGACCTTATTTTCGCTACATGAAATATTTCTTCAAGAACCTTGCATCGATGGGAGTTGTGGTGAGCTATCAATCCATTTAAATCAAGTCATATGATCCATTAGACTAGACCTTATGTATGACATATGATCCTTTTCATTTTGGATATAATTTTAGAGGTTTCATCCCAAGTATCATCAAGGTTCTGAGGAACAAAACCATTTATCCATTAAAGAAATATCGAGGAAAAACCTTTTTGCTGATGTTTTTTGTAATCCAGTTTTGGTAAACTTTAAAATGATTCCAGGTGTGCAATATTTTCTCAACCAGTCACTCTAATTCATCAAGTAGTTATTTTTATTTCTCGTCTATGGATAGATTATCATAGAAAAAATGTGGAGTGATGGTAATTGATATTTGATGGGTAGAATCGCCATGATCCCGTAAACTAATGAGTATGGGGGTTCCTTGAGTGGTAGTGCAGGTCATGGTCCCGTAATCCCACATAGAATGTGGGAGATTGTCCAACCATGATTTATTTTTCATGTCTACCATATTCTAGATTATGTTGAAGGCCTTTATCTCTCCATTGGCCACTACATGATAGCAGGATTAACGATTTTCATTGATTCCAAACTCCTGATATATCTTAACCAATTTAATAGAGAAGAAATTGGTTTCATTTTCCGTTAGTATCTTACGAGGGACACCAAGTCAGGTGATGATATTGGATTTGACAGAGTTGAAAATACTTCTTTCCCTAACCTTTTTAAGCGATTAAACGTCTTCCCATTTAGAAAATAAGTCATTTTCTATGAGTATATACTTGAATTGTTTATTCTTGGAGGGAGGGTATAGTCCCATGATTTCCATTCCCCATATAGAAAACAACCAAGAGTACTTGGCTATGTGAATTTAACTCTGGGGGTTGATGGAAGAAAGTGGCATGAACCTGATAGGAATGAAACATTTTCATGAACTTACACTACAATAAAAACCATGTTTAACGGTGGTTTTGTGGCGGCGGTTCACAAAACCGCTGCTAAATGTTTTCGCCGAAAGGATTCATGGTGGTTTTTAATAAACCGCTGTGAAACCCATATTTTTTTTAAAAAAACCCGACTCTTCCCAACCCTACCCCGCGTTTCCCCCCAAACCCTTGCGACCCCTTCTTCCCCTAACCGCCCGGCCCTGGTGACCCCCGCGCCCCCCTTCTTCCCCTAACCCCCCCGGCCCCAGCGACCCCCACGCCCTCCCTTCTTCCCCTAACCCCCCAGCCCCGACGACCCCCAAGCGTCCGGCGACCCCCACGCCCTCCCTTTTTCACCAAACCCCCCGGCCCCGACGACCCCCAACCATCTGGTGACCCCGTCCGGTGACCCGCGACCCCCAACCATCCGGTGACCCGTCTCCGTCGACCCATGTATTTTCCAGGTATGTATCCATTTATGTTTGGGGTGGTTTTATTGTGGCGCATTAATTAATTTTATGAGCTATTGGGTTTTTCAAACTTATATGATATATCATTGACTATCAGAACTCTTATCTTGGTCATGTTATATCCATTGTGTTTAGTTGATTTTCTATCATGCATCATATAAATGTTATAACATTTTGTTTGGTCTAATTCTGGTTATGTTGTGTTTGAGACTAAATCACCACAATGATTTCATATACCATTGTAATTTATAGTCATCCTCTAGTGTCTGTGGGATGCACCTATGTTTAGTGGAATTTTGGACCTACCCAAGTCAATAGGTGGGGGTCGAGATGTTGTAGTGTTATTCCTTCCCATTTAGGTTTAATTACCCTCAATTAAAATTTCCATTTTTGATCAGTTGCTTAGGAATGAGAAATCTCAACTATGACTAGATGAATTAGAGAAATCAGATGAAAACTATTTTCACACTCTTCACATCCTTGAGTTAAATAATAGTAATATTATATGAGAATTCCATAAGAAGGCCCACATATGATTATTCATCCAAGGAGAACTAGTATTATCAATGAGAACACCTATGATACCTAGGAGTAAACCTATAATCTAGATTAAAATGGGAAGGTCCGTATAAAATACAAAATTTCTACGCCAACAATGCCTACTCCATGATTATAATGGATTGAGAGCATATCATATCTACCACCAACATAATTATTCTCAAAGAAATACATTTTATAACTTCACAACAGGGATTTGAAAGTCCATTTTTAATGACATTAAACTTCTTATAGACGGTTCCATTCATAAGTCCACAAACTACAAGACACGAAGGTCCTTGGTGTAGGACCATAAAATGTATAAAACTCATGTCATTTTCATATAACATATGATCCATCCTATAACAGTGTAAAATAACTTGAGTGGTATATTTTTTTATGAACTTATTCCCTTTTATATTAGACATATCTATGTAATATTTCTTAGTGTAAGGGCTTACAAGTTTTCAGTGGGTCTTCACCAACAAATTTACACTAGGATGAAACCATTTTATTATCTCATATACATAGTCCAGATCTAAATAGAGGCTCCTTTTCGAGAACTACATATGGATTGATTCCTATTCTTATAGGATATATAGTGGCTTCCATATCTCTTATATGAATAATGGTTAATGATATATTTCATTCATAATCTTCTACACTATCCTAGTTTATGTGTTTTTTCATTCATGTCAGGTTTCATCCTATTTCCATAAACATGTATGAAACAATCCTATATTAAGAACTGTGTGTGGATTAATTCAAGTTAAGTCCATATATATAGTTATGTCCAAACCATTTATATTGGACCAAACCACAAATTTAATTCCTATAAAAAATCAACCTCATCCTACTATTCATGACTTCATCAATTCAAATAAAAGTTTCTTTATTGACTCAACACTAAGACTCAAGAATTTCATATTTAATAAAATCCAGAGATACACAAAGCCTTCTTCACATTGATCATAGTCATAGGAACTTAAAATGAATGACATAAAGTTCCTCACCATACCACATTATACTACATTGCACAGAAGTCATTTTTTAATTATATCGTTAAACAAAATGACATATGGTCCCCCTTAAATTACATTTAAACCTATTTCATAAATTCAATATATACAATATAATTTCCTTACATGAGATAAATATCCATGTAATAATCCTCAGTGAAGAGTTACTTCTCAAAAAACCTATGCAAAAATAAAATTCCACAATTATTTCCTTGGATTATATCATATGGGATTCATGGATTCACATCAAACCTTCCTTTATGTAGCTTGACACTGGACAACATCATTTTCCCCTTCACAAGAGATAGATTTGTGAAGATATATTATAAGAACAACATGTTACATGATTCTTATTGTTATGGGATATATAGTGACACACGATTTTACCATCCTATGACATTATGTAGTTCCCATTTAATTTCCCAATTCTTACCCAATAAAGATACATTTAACAATTCAAATCTGTTTTAATCCTTTCAATTCCCACCGGGGCACCCATACATGTCTCTCTTTCTCTCATATACAATATCTAGATATTTTTTGAGACCTTATAGAAACTACATGTGTATTTATTTCTATTATTACTGGATATATAGTGATCTTTGAGCCACTAAACCTGGACCCAAAAACACATTTCATCACCATAAAAGCTATTTTAGTGTATAGTACCCTCATTCATGTTGTGTCACTCCATATTTGAATCTATACTATGATAATATATTTTCTTCCCAGAACTATAGGTGTCATGATTCCAATTATTATAGGATATATAGAAACACCTAAACTATCCATATCGGTATTAGTCACAATTCATCATCTACTTTCACTCCCCCTCAATATTCTATAATTTCCTAACCTTGGATAGATTTGGATTGGAGTGTTCCAGTTACCTTTTATATATCATATTTATATAAGAAACACTTTATACATTAACTATTTTAATCACTCTAAAACTCTCATGGATATTGGTAGTGAGTGTATCTAATTTTTAAATAACACCACTATTTGGCAATGACATTCCTAACGTATATCATTCCTACAAACAAGAGATGATTTGTGTATAATTCAAAGAGGTGTAATTTCATGGTAATTCATACCTTTTTAGTATTGAAACCCCCTTTCAAATCTCCCTTCATGATTTCCATTATATAGATTCATTCCAAAAATTCATATATGAATGGGCTAAATTCAAATAGATAGTGAAAAGATTGAAAAACATAGAGTGATGAAACATGACCAATTTTCATGAACTGGCCTAGGCTACCCATAATCCGGGTACCCAAGCTAGCCTGCGATAAGTCTCAAAGGGTGTCATATAAGGGCTAAATTTTTCTAGTAATGTCGTTGTACCAATGGTATGAAAATCATGCATCTTTGGTGTGTTCAATGACATCACTTTCAATGGGGTGTTGTTTGAGGAAACATAAATGTGTGATCGATAGTGTTATGATAAGTGTGTAACCCGATATTCTTACTGCTCCTCAATGAGGTGTTGATGCTGTCTCTTAGGGACCCGACTTGTTCGGTTTTTCTGGGCATGCTAAGTAAGTGGTAAATGTGATCAATTTATCATCTTTATTATATTATGCATACTTTATGATCAATGGGTAATCTTTATTATATTATGTTTCTGTAATCTTACACTATCGTATATATGAAATTTTTTTTCTATTTAGTAGTAACTATGTGTTTTAATTTTTTTTATTATTGTGTAGGCACATTGTGATATACATGGATAAAAGCTGGATCACATTACCGAGGAACACACCTCAATATGTTAAGGGTTTGAATGAGTTTTTAGATTTTTCAATTTCTAATCGATCCGTTGAAGGGAGAATAAGATGTCCATGTCCTAAGTGTAAATTTAGAACATGGTTGAAGAGAGATGAAGTTTATGAACATTTAATACTGAAGAAATTCCCTGATCAATATTTGTGTTATATTTGGCATGTAGAATCAAACAATACAGAAAGATTGAGCACTAATGTTAATCCACAGAATGAGGTCCCATGTTCATCGACAATGGAAAATGAAATGAAAAACCTCATAAATGATGCATTCGGCACTACAAGACACCACTGTGAGCATCAAAACATATCAGAACAACCAGAAGAGGGTGATACAAATTGCAACGTGACAAGTGATGTTTTTGAGACTGTAACAAAAGAAGATCAAGATTGTAACATATCATTGGATCGTACTCTTTATTCTTTGGAGCAAAATGTAAGGGAAAACTTTAGTGGGGAAAATGTGTTTCATGATTTAGTCGACAATGGAAATCAAGAGTTGTATAGTGGGTGTTTGAAATATTCAAAGCTTTCATTTCTGTTGAAGTTGTACCATATCAAATGTCTATTTGGAATTAAAAATAAGGCAATCTCCATGTTATTGGAATTGATTTGTGATGAATTTCCTGAAGAAAAAATCCCATAATCTTTTTATTATTGAAAAAAGTTGTTAACAAGCTTGGTCTGAATTATACAAAAATACATGCGTGTCCTAATGATTGTATGCTTTATTGGGGAGAGGATTCAAGTAGACAGATTTTTAAGAATTGTTCTTCTTCTAGATAGAAGTAAAAGGGTGATTTTGGATGTTTTAATGAACATAATTTCATGGAGAAGAAGAAAAGGAACACACCTGCAAAAGTTTTTCGTTACTTTCCATTGAATCCTCGATTGCAAAGATTATTCATGTCATCAAAAACCACCAAACACATGAAGTGGAATTCTGTAGATAATAACAATGATGGGTTAATGAGACATCCACGAGATTCCCAATCGTGGAATACATTTGATTCATTGTATCCAGATTTCTCAGATGATAATAGGAATGTTCGATTGGGATTGGCTGCTAATGGATTCAACCAATTTGGGACTTTGAGTACCAATTATTGCATTTGGACAGTTGTTTTGATCCCTTATAATCTGCCTCCATGGATGTGTATGAAACAAACATATTTTATCATTTTGATGATTATTCCTGGAAAACAAATGCCTGGAAATGATATTGATGAATACCTGCATCCTTTGATAGAAGAATTGCAGGAGTTATGGAGCAACGGTGTTGAGACATTTGATGTTTCTTCTAAAACAATGTTCAAAATGCATGCTGCTTTAATGAGGACCATTAGTGACTTCCATGGGCTTGGGGATTTATCTGGTCGGAACACTTATACGGGTTCATCTTTCCCCATTTGTAACTTTGATTTCGAGCCCAAACGGCTAACTGACAGTTGAAAATGGTGCTTCTTGTTCCATCAAATATTTCTTGATGCATCTCATAGATTTCGGCTGAATAAATCAAAATTTAATGATTCCATTGATCGTTGACCACCTCTAGAGTTGTTAACAGGTTCTGAAATATTGACATAGCTTGAAAATGTTAAAACAGAATTTGGGAAGGTTCATCATTTGAATGATAGCGGAAAAGGAGTGCGAAGTGCATCATCAAGTGAAATCAGAACGCAACAATGGAAGAAAAAAAGTATATTCTTCAAACTTCCGTATTGGGAATTTAATTTGTTGCGCCACAATCTTGATTTGATACATATTAAGAAGAATGTATGTGATAATTTGATTTTTACATTACTTAATGAGCATGGAAAGTCGAAGGATCATCTCAATGCTAGTAAAGAATTACAAGTAATGAACATAAAACGTGATCTCTAGCCAGATGAGAATGAAAAATATGTTCCAACCATTTTTTCAATGAAAAATAGGGATAAAGATACATTCCTTCGAATTTTAAAGAATGTGAAGGTATCTTATTGGTATTCGAGTAACATCTCGTGGTGTATTGACTTGAAGAATCGTAAGTTATATGGATTGAAAAGTCATGATTCACATATTTTGTTACAATAGTTACTGCCATTGGCATTGTGTACATTATTAACTGAAAAAGTTACTGCTGTTGTACACCAATTCTGCACATTTTTCAGGAAATTATGTGAGAAATCTCTACATCCATTTCAGCTTCAAAACCTCCAGGAGAGGTTTGTATTGACCCTTTGTGCAATGGGGATGATCTTTCCACCATCGTTTTTTACTGTCATGATGCATTTAACTATGCATTTGGTTGAAAAAGCTAAATTAAAAGGCCCTATTCATTATCGATGGATGTATCTAATTTAGAGGTATTTTGTTTATATATTTCCAGTTAAGTAAACAATTTTTGGAATTTAAATAAATGCATAATATTATTATTTTATTTCACAGATATCTTGGGCATTTGAAAGCATACGTGAGAAATAAAGCTCAATCAGAAGGCTCTATTGCTGAAGGAAATTTGGCCGAGGAGCGTCTCACCTTTTATTCCAAATATTTGGATGATATTGAGAAAAGATTTAATCGAGTTGGAAATGTTTACGACACATTAACTTAATCTCAAATGCATCAGAAATAAAAAATATTTCCTGCTATTGGCCGATCAGTTTGGAGGACCTCATATGTGACACTGATAGAATTGGAATTATTAGAGGCACATAGATATGTGCTGATGAATAGTGAAATTGCAGATCCATTTATGGAAGAGTTGAGGATACAAACAAAGAGACGAATGAGAGGCCAAACACGAAATGGGAATGATATAACAAAAGCTGTGAATAAAGAGCTGGTAGAATGGTTTGCACGACGTGTAAGTTTATAAATATTGCAATAAATACAAATATTAGTTTGACACATAAAATTTGTAAATCTATTCAATTATATTTATTTTTTCAGATCAAGAATACTGATACCCGAGCAGACTTGTCATAAGATTTGAAGTTTCTTGCTAGAGGTCCTATAAAACAAGTTAGAAAGTTCGACGCTTATAATGTGAATGGCTTTAGATTTCGTAAAGTTGATTGAGAAGTGGGTTTGAAAACATAGAATAGTGGTATATTTACATTTGATGAAGTGGGATACTATGGAAATCTGCATGATATTATTTAATTAAACTACCACGGGCATTTTTCTGTTGTTTTATTCAAATGAAAATGGGTCGATATTATCAGAGGTGTTAAAAGAGATTCCTTGCAATTTACTTCTGTAAAATTCTCTCGCTTGATGGATGTTGGTGATCATGAACTGCATGATCCATATATCATAGAATTGCAATAAAAAATGGTATATTATATAAATGATGTTGTGGATGAAGGGTGGAGTGTAGTTACTCATGTAATACAAAGATATTTGTATGATGTGGGTGATGAAGTGGAATATTTGACCTCTGCAATTGAATTTTATCAACAATAGGAAGTAGAATTATTTTTCCATCATGATATTGAAAATATTTGTCTATAAAGGATGAATGAAGTGTATGAAGCAATGGAGTAGGAAACCGACATGATTGAAGGGGAAAATTATTGTATGTACAATTATTTATTCATTCAGCAACCACTTGTTTCATTTCTGTAGTCATTCATTATCATTGTTATATATATTTTGATAATTAGTACTGAGAATCTATTATCATTTTTAATTTATTTCTGTATAATTTTTTAGAAATATATATTCTTAACTTAATTTTATTTGATTAAATGATAGGAATGCCAAGGATGAAGCGGTACACTATTTCATTTAGTTCTGCAACAGATGACGATCCGTTTGTCCCCACGGAATCTGAGGGACCAACTGCCTACACCCCTACACCATCTCCCTCTACACCATCTCTAACACCATCTGTGGATGTCTTATTAGAGGATGAGTCATCAACTCCCCCTACAGGAGCCTCAGTAGTGGGGCAACGACATGCCCCTTCTAGTTCATCAAGGACATTTTGGAGGGTCACAGTCATAGATACAAATTTTATTTAAATAAATTTATTGCATTTGGTTTTTACTAATTGTTTTCTCATTGCGGATGAAAAAAGTGCAATCATGAAAAAACATATAAAATGTTCAGATGCTTGGGACATGAATGGCAAGAAGATATTCGTGCCATTTGATTCTTATGGGGTCCTGATGGATGACACTGTGGGGTTACTTGGCCAGATTATAGGTCAGCTGGCAGCAGAGCCCATTTCCCTACCTCTTTCATATGATGATTGGAGGCATATGCCTCCAAATGGAAAAATGAAGTTTTTGATTCTCAGATAAAGGTAATTTTATTACTTTATGGATTAATTTAATGTCATGTTACTAATATGTTCAAAATGATTTTCTATATACAGATGTTCTTCCACTTTACCGTTTCTGATGTGATAGCACAGAAGTGGACAATGAAAAATCTTGGTAAAAAATGGAAAGATTTCAAATGGAGGTTTTGGTGTGATTTCAATGATACTTCGTTGATCGTGTAGCAAATTTATGAAAATCTACCCAGTGGGGTAGCGAAAGAATAGTGGAACGTTTTTGTCGATAGAAATCATGATGAGAAGCGGATGGTATTGAAATAGATATTATTATATTATCCTCATTTTACATTTATACATGTATATGAAGAGGAGATGACATTGAATACATTATTGTTAAATTGAATTTTATTTATTTCAGGATCTCTCAAGACAGAATGAATCAAACCGGGCAAATCAAGTCATCCCACACAATGCGGGCTCAAAAAGCTTTTCTAGAAGCCGAATGTCATTGGTAATCTTTTAATTAGTTTAAATATTTATAAGACAATATTATCTATTTAACATATTAAATTGTTGATTTATTTTTGTTTAATGTAGTCACAGAGTTTAGGGCATGAAGCATCCCGAACTGAACTCTGGATGGATGTTCATAAAAAACTAGATGGAAGTTTTGTTAATGAGCCTGCCAAAGAAGTTGAGGTATGAAGTCAATATTTTATTATAATAACTTATTATAATTTTTTACTTTGTTAATATATATTGATATTTGATTTATAGGTAAAAATTAATGAAAAATGGGATGCCAATCCTGGGAAATCCTACTCAGTCTCCCAGGATGACCCGGTTGCTAAAGTCATTGGGAAGGAGCATCCTGGTAGAGTGTGCGGGATGGGCTTGGGACCCATACCATCTGAGGTCTTTGTCCGGTCACCAGGGATTCCAGCTGCATCTACCCCTGGTTATAGTCATTTCATACCTGACGGTTCTCAGAGGGAGATGTATTCTCTACGAAGCACAGTTCACCAGCAGGGGGATCGGATATCTTCTTTGCAGAAAGAGTTTCTTGAAATATATCAGCATATGAGCAGATATTCCCCCAGTGGTAGTGTATCGACTAGTGGTGAGCAGGTAAATCACAAAAATTCAAAATCATTTAGTTTGAAAACTTTTATTGGTTTTAATTTTAATTATAGATATGCAATAATATTTAATTTTCAATATAATGTTCTTATAGGTGGCAGAAGGTAGTGGAGATGTAGGTGGCGATGATGATGATGCATCATCAGGCCATGAGTAGTTGTATTGTTGATGTATTGAAGAAATACGAGAATAGTTGGTTTGTATATGTAACATGTATGGCACATAGTTTCCACCAAACCTTTCCATGTCCTAACATTTTCTTGATTTCTCATTTTTCCTTCTATGCATTTGTTTGATTTATGATGTTTCATTTTATGTCTTGATCTATCGAGTGTGGTATACATCATTCCATTTAGGCCTATGTTTGAATTGGTAGTCGAGATTTTGGATGACTAAAGAGTGATCCTTTTTTTATTTTGTTCTGGTTATATAAATTGGAACCTAGTAGGCAGTATAGAGACCAAACATAAGAGGATGATGGGAATGTGGTTTAGCCTAATCATGTGATATGAATCATATACTCACCAATAAAAGTAGTTGGAAAGAAAAATGGTGAACCTAACATGGAACCTTAAACAAAATGCATGTGTCACCCACTTGTTAGGCTCCTTTTTCTCTCTCAAAATATGAAATGTGGACAAACATGGATCCGATACAATTGATTATACATGTTTTTATTTATTGATATGCTGATTTCATGATTATTTCTTGTAAATGTTTCTCATAAGTATTTTGGAACATTCAACTAGAACCCCCTTTGATCCAAATTATAGTTTACTACTTTAAGAACACATATTCTTCGACTACTGCACAAGTTAGATCCTCATTTAAAACTAAGGCTCTATTATCAACCTTTCACCCTCAAAATTGTGTCTCAAATTCATTGGTTTGGGAGTCACACCTAATTGGTACCTTTCCATCTTCATAGAAAGCTAAAAAATCCATTCATCTCAAAAATTCATACTAGATGTCTACTCGATAATGACTAGTGGAACATAATTTGTTGTAAATAGTTCCCATCTCAAACCATTTCATGGTCATATCCATGGAAGGAAATAACATGTTCCTCCCTTATATAGGGAGGTTTATCAAGAGGTCACTGATGGACTCATGTAGATAGCATAGGGGACCCTCCAAAGGGATCTTTCTAGCATTCACCATCACCAATGCTACAAAGCAATAAAACCTCTATATGATGTGTGTGTTTAGCTCGGAAGTCTGACCTAAGTCTCCCAAACCTAGGTAATCCGGAAAACCCGCTGAGGGCAGTGAAAAACCAACCAAGAACATGGACCTACATCTATACCCTCCAAAGAATCCCACTAACTAAATATGGTGGCAAACTATGAGTAAGAGGACACATTTCCCCACATTTACTAATCTTGTCGGTATAATATGGTATTATTCAAAGAAATCACCAAGAATATTTTGGTAAAAAATATAGGGAATACCCATACCCTTTCCCACTGACTTGATTAACATCGGTATATACCTATATGAAATGGAGGAAAAGATCGGGGCCAAACACATTCTATAACAATAGAATAAGAAAATATGCATGTTCTAGTCATTGAAGTCACATAGAATATTATAAAAATGGTTAAGGGGGAAAAAACAAAACTATTCTACCATAATATGGGTGACTCATTAACAAAATATGAGGATATTTAGAGAAGATACACAGCTTTTCTCCCAACGCACGGTGTATCTAGTTGAATGCAGAGGTTATAGGAGTTTGGGTCATATCTTGCACATCTTCAAAACTTTTCCACCAGTTCCTCCTAGGGGGATAAGATCTTTAAATATTCCACATTATTATGTGGGTCCTCTTAATTTTTAGAAGGGATGTAGCTATAATACCACATACTGCTGAGGCCAAGGTGGTAGTCTACATAGTTGATACTAGACTCAGGAATTAATGTTCATGAAATGTAATCCCACTCAGAATAGTCAGGTTGTAGCATAGAGTCATGGTATGGGAAAACTAAATGACGTTCAATATATAATAGGGATCATAATTCAAATTCATATATTGTTTGAGGTACTGATCTAGTAACCTCTACTATAGATTCAACATTATTTGACACAAGTGCATCATACAATGTTATATTTGATAGTTTTCTAGAGATTCTGGTCCTTCATATAGTGTATTTATGTGTCATTAAGAATCTGTAAACCTCATTGGTTATTCGATCAATGATTGTTCACTGATGGAATTATTTTCTCCATCAGATAGGAAAATGTTTTTTTATATTGAATTCATTATTTCCCATCATGTAACTGTATGATGTAATTATTGGAATAGATTTTATGCTTCCCTATAGATCCATTATTGATTATTATCACTATAGAATTATGGTTGATTGTGTGTATGATTTATCTTGTTTCATAATGTTGTGGATAAAAAGTTAGAAATAACATTTTATTTGTTTGTATGATGTCTCCTGTTCCATTTTCTGGTTTGATTTGTTTTTCAGGGCAGTGTGGCAGTCGAAGCAAAACTGCATTTTTTTTTGTCATTCATTCCGTGGCGGTTTTAACCACCGCTAATGCTTTACTGGTCAGCATTTCGCGACGTTTATAACCACCACTAATGCTTTACATGGAAACCATTAGCGGCGGTAAAAACCACCGTGAAATGTAATCGGCTTATATTTAGCGGCGGTTTTCACCTCCGTGACAGAGGTGCATCAAACTCCCGAATATCTTCCACGAATTAAAAAATATCCGACACTCGTCAATCCACCGCTAAAGTCACGAAAACTGCTGAGAAATGAGAAATCTACGACACTTCCATTAAACCACCGTGAAATAGAAAAAAACACTGATAATAGATTGTCAACGCCTAGTGTAGCGGTGGTTTCTGTAAACCGCCGCCAAACCATATAGCAGTGTTTTGAACCGCTGCTAAATGAAAAAAAAACCACCGGTAATAGCCGGTTTTGTTGTAGTGTTAGTAAATACTACGTCATGGTGGGCCAATAGTATCCATGTCTTCTAATTTAACGAGAGATCTTGGATACTAATTGGTATGTCCCACAATCTCTAGCATGAATTTCCTTCATAATGGTAGTGGTATCTTCTCTATCAATGTATCTAAGAAGGATCACATCAAGGCCTCACGTATAAAGGTCCTTTTGCTGATTTTTTCCATCATATGAAACAAAGTTAATTTATTATCATTAGTTTTTTTATCTTCTAGATATGTTTGGTGGGAGTTCTCCCTTGTAAAGGTAATCCATGAAGGGAGTCATCTAGGTGGTGGTAGGACCATATGGATCAGGGAAGAGAATTATTTTGTCAATTTATTCCATTTTGGATAATGAAATACTAAGACCATTCACTAGTGGGAAATGATGATGGTCATTTAATCCCTGTCTAGATCAGCTAGGAAGGTGGGTGTATTTTTAAATGCATCGGCGTGTGCATTTTGTGACTGAGGGATATGAGTTAATTTCAGATCTGATGGGGATTCTTCCATCAACACTCTGACATGGTCTCTCAGTGGGATTATATCCTCCTTCTTGATATCATAGTAACCATTTACATGATTAATAACCATTCCTAGGTCACATTTTATCTTCAAGTGTTCTTCCTATACTTGAAGTATAGAATTCAGGCTTGCAATGAGGTCCTAGTACTCTGATTCATTGTTTGTGCACCCCTTTAATAATATGAATGAGTATGGAATGACTTCCCCTTTTGGATATATGATTATTACTCCCATCTCTACTTTTTTGAGCTTGGGGTCTTCCATCATTTGTCCCATTGGGCTTATAGATTCCCCATCAAAATGCATCTCCTATGTTTGGGTTTCCTTTTGAACCGAGAGCACTTATTCATTAGGTAGTTCAATATCTAATGTATTTATCTCTATATAGAGGATTTCTTCCTAGAAATATGCTAACACTTGGACCCTGACAGCTTTCTGAGGAATAAACCATATATCAAATAGTAATAATATAACCTCCCACTATGACAAACATCCAGTCAACATCAGACAGATGAGAATACACTAGAGTGAGTTGCTACAAGAGACCAAATATACCACATGGTGATGAAGATACTGTTGCAGCTTCTGGACCACAAATATTAGGTCTAAAAAGATCTTCTCAATATTCAAATAATAAATCTCAACATCAATCATGGTTCTAATGAGATAATAATGGCTATTTTCTATGCCTGTGTCATTATTTTGCGTGAGGAAGGAGCCTAGAGATCTCTCCAATGCAGTCAAAAATCGGAATTAGTGGTATTCCTTCAATGGGTGGCATTAGAACTGGTGAAATCAATATATATTTCTTGATGATGTTAAATCCTTCTCAATAATAATCATTCCATTGATATTTGATCTTTTTTTCATAAACTAGGTGAAGGGAAAATATTTTCCGTCAAGGTTGTCTATAAAGCACCAAATGTAGGCTATATGTCCTTGAAGTTATCTCAACTCTATAAGTTTATGAGGAGGTGACATAACAAGGATAACCCATGTCTTATTAAGGTCAACTTCGATGCCATAGTGGCATACAATGAAACCATAGAATTTCCCTGAGGTAACACCGAAATCACATTTTAAGTGGATCATTTTTTGACTATACTGTCACAGTTTATTGAAGATAATTTCAAGATCTACCTAGTGGTTTGAGAACATTCATGATTTAACCACCAGATCATCAACATAACATTTGATGAATCTTTAAAACATAGTTTTCAAAAAGAGATGCATGGCGTGTTGGTATGTGGTGTCGACATTTTTCAAACAAAAGGGAATTACCTTGTATCAAAATACTCCTTGGGGGGACCTGAAGGCAGTTTCCTATTCATCTTCTCAGGTTATTCAAATATGGTTATATCATGAATAGCCATCCATGAAAGATAGAGCCTAATATCTAGTAGTTCTATCGATCAACAACTATATAATCGGGATTGGGAAGTAATATTTTGGGTAGTACTGATTGAGATCCCTGAAATTGATGCCTAATTTGATTTTCCTATTCATATTTTGATCTGAACTATATTTTCGATCTAGTTGGGATATTGGAACTCTCGAATGGTGTTTTCTATGATGAGCTTGTTGACTTTAGCCTCAATTTTGGCAGCATGTGCTGGATGCATCCTCTTAGCGACTTGGATATAGCCACAATGATCTTTTGGAAGGCCCAAGTGCTGATTAACCACTTCAGTATCGAGGTTTGGAATTTTTTTATAATTATATGTGAAAACATGAAAATTTATCCTTAGGAAATTTCTGTATAATTATTTATCTTTGAAAGGATTGGCCGCACTGATAAAGGTGCGCTACGAGTCTTCTTCGACACCCAGGATTATTTCTATAAGATTATAAATGGTGGTAGAGAATCCCTCCTCAAATAATGGAGGCAAATTCCTAAGGTCTTCTTCTTATTTTTTCATTTCTTCATACTCCTCATCATTATCGTCTTCCTATTGGGAAACAATTCTTGAGATGAGATATCAAAAGGTGAGAGATGAATTGAAATTTTCGCATTTAAAGGCTGAGGCGAGTTCTTCTAACTTGACTGAGAGTGTGATTTTTATTGGAGGGGGTTTATTAATAGAATAAAAAAATACATTACTTCTATTATTTCTTTTGGTTGAGGCATGGATTATCTGGTTCCATGAATATGGATTGAGGGAATTTCCATTTGATCATTTGCCATTGTTTTGGGGTCCAATAGATGTTTTTTACTATTAGGATTGGTGACCATGAGTGAAATGATGAGAATTGTCAAATACACATTCAAATTTGGACTCATGAACTCCACTTAATTTATGGGAAGTGCATATTCTTCACTGAGCTACCAGAAGGGGTCACCTGGGACCATTTCCCAATCAAATGGAGTGGTGACCCAATCAATCCCATTGACTGAGGGTTGCTTCCCTTCCTAATCATATAATTCTACATCGATATAGTGTGACACACAAAATTCAAATGGGGCCTTATCAGCGTGAAATATTCCACTCTACCCATTAGTGAAATATTTGATGCACTAATGGTATGATGAGGGAATCACTATGTGCTAATGTAACGAGGGCCTTCCTAGCATAACAGATAAGTATGTGTTTTACTAGATAACTAGTAATTCTGAGTTATCCATGAGGTTACCAAATCAAGTTTTAATCTTTATTTGGCCTAGTTTTTTTTTGCTCACTTTTATCATATCCCAAAATGGTTATGGTGCATGGCGTTTGGCTATCCTCATTATAGACTTACCAATGAAGTGTCTGCAGTTGGATGAGATTAACCCCAGAGCCTTTCTCAATGAATAAATTTTGGACATCGATATAATTTATCCCTCCAGGAATATATAAGTGTTTTATGTGTCCTTTTATGATGGTTTCTTCATCTCTATATGTGAAGGAGATGATCACATGCTATTCCACTAAACCGGTTTTCACCTGATAGACTTCAGCAGCGGTTACTTCTGCGTCAAACTCTTGGGGGATTAGTAAAGCTTCTATAAGCACCTCTTTGAGATCTTTTAACAAATTCAAGGAATCTTTGATTGATAACATGGCTAGTACCAGAGACAATTATTTAAGAATTTCATATTTCTAATATAAAGGTTAGTGATTCCTTACATGGGGATTCTATTTCATAGGTGTTTTAGGAGCCTGAGCAATGGATGAAGATGGACCGGTCCCCATGGAAAAATTTGGTGGTGTTTCTATAATCTGTGGGTTTGTCCGGGTAGGACTGCCTACATGTCATGGGAGATTATTCATTTTTTATGCTTTCAATGGATATTAAAATATGATCGATCTATTGTGTCTTGTGGAAGGGGTAGGAGAATTTTCCTATTCTTATTGTGTTCAATGAAGGGATCATTCATGGGTTCCTACTATGTTGACAGTTTGAGACGAGGTGTAGCCAAATATTTGGTTTCTTCCACGGCTGCACCTTTCTATGTATCCTCAAATTCTGCGTCCACTTCCTCTAGTTCCTTGATTGATTGTAGGGAACTCATGTTTATATCTGTAATCTTCATTAGGGAAGGGATCCACTAATTGAATCACATTAATAGAGCCAAAGATCAGTTCCTCATCTAATGGTGACTCTTCCTGATCAACTTCTTCCGTTGGTGTTGTTTAGTGGGTCAGTTCCCATATCTTTCATTTTTATGGCATAAAATCTGAGTGTCAAATCCAGAATTGGACTTTCTATATGTTCATCTTATTGCACTTGATATCTGCCTTTCTAGTTGGATTGCTTTTGGATACTTGACCTTTAGAGGACAGTCGGGTTGAGGATGTTGGTTGCATTGCTTCTGAAGCTGTCAGAGTCATAATCAGTTTCTTAAACTAGTAATGGTGTATGACATGGGCTCGATTTACTATTTTCTGAGCCATCCAACTATTTAAAAAATTTCCCCCTTTTTAACAATATTTTTCCACACCCCTCGTTCATCCAGGTTAGTGGTTGAAACATATACCACTTGTGCTCGCGGTGGTCCCAATTTTAGTTTCCTAGGATCTATCATTATTTTTAGGAGGTCCATGAAGATGAAATACTATTGAATAGTGTGTCCAAGTATTTAGTAGAAGGAGAAATAATCTGGTCGGTTTTCAATACCCTCTTCATCATCCCTCTTTGGATTTGGTTGATAGATACAATTGTATTTCAGGGAATCTATAGATTAGCCATGAACATGATCATCTTGGAACGAGTAAAATTAATTTCTTTATTCCCCGAATCAATTTTTTCAAGGTCCCCTCCGCTGATCTTGATGAGACGAAGGATGGTATTGACATCCAGGGGGCCTACATGATTTGGTGATGGCCTGAGAGCTGACACTGGTGAAGGGGGGTGATTAAGAATTACAGAAGATGCTTCATCCTTTCCAACTCTTTTCCCCAGGGACGATGGGGATACTCGAGACTTGAGGTTCATCCACTATAAGGGATCCCCTATCTTTTCATAAATGACATCGAAATATTAAAACCCACTCATATATTTAACCGGGATGAGTGGAGTTCGTAGCCCTTCAAGGATGTTATTGATTCACATGGAATGAATCTCATCATGGGGAAACAGTCATTCAAATTTTAGGTCATAACTTTCCATCTAGAAATGAAATATGAGATTTTTTTCATTCTCCCACTATTTATAGTTCATAAGGTAGTTTAATGTTGTTTTTTTTCAGTGTTTAATTGAACTGGAAAATGAACTACCACCGGAGATCATCCCATGTTGGTATTGAATGAGCTTGCAACCTAGTATACCATACAAAGGCTGGACCTTGTAGGGTTTTCACAAACTATCTAAGTTTTACCACTTTTTTTCTATGTGGTCCCCATAATATGATCATAATAAGACACATAATGCATCAGATTTTTTACAGGTCACCTAATCCATTGTATATTGGGAATAGGGTGTTCCCAAAATTTGGTGGTGGCGAAACGTTACTCACCCAGTCGGGGTAGGGTTTTTGTTCTGGTTGTATTGAAGCATACCAACCTTTCATGGATTCTAATTTATCTGCTAATGACTCGATGATATTCATGATCCATTGATGTGTGTCCTATTGAACCTGAGCTTTGGCGGGTGTAGTAGGGGTAGAATTGGTCAGGACGACGTAGCTGGCACTTGAGGCGGATACTCAAGTGGGGGAATCTGTTGTAGATTTTCTTGAATTTGTTCTGGTTGTTTCCTTAAGAGATGGAAATCTTGATATCATTTTGGGATTGGGCTCAGGTATATTTATGGTCCTAGTGGTTCCTTGGATGAGCTTTCTGGCCTTACTTAATTATCCAGGATGAGCCATTGTGGTAGAGGTACACCTTCTTGAAGGGTATGTTGAAGCTCTACCTTGGGAACATATCCGACATGATAACTTCTTTTGAGTATATCGACATTGATTTTCCTCAACTATTTCATTTATTTCTTCTCCTGAGTGAATATCTCCTCATGCATCAGGGACTCATTCCCATTGGGGGGAGGCAGGTCAAATCTATTTTTATTATTATTTTATTTATTGTGGATTCATAGAGAAGGTAGGGAGGGATTTACCTTGGGAGCACTCAAATTTAGGGTGTCCCTATGATTCTATGTGTGCACATATCTAGGTTTGGTTTGGATAAGATTCTGGGAGAAACCATGCACTCCATGTTTTTATGCATTTTCATCATTTTCTATGTGGTCTATCGGATTGATTCCCATAACATTCATTAATGAATAATTCATGGTGGATTTCTTACCTATTTTCGAAAGGTATGATAGTTTTTATGTCCTTTACTGGATTTTCTCCATCTATTCTGCGATACTCTTCATGTTTCTTAGTGAAGGGTAACTCAGAGGGAACCCTTGTATGGTCTCTTTGTAGGCCTCCCTTATGGGGGAAATGAATCATGAGATGAGACAGAATGGGTGCCCTCTCTATTTTTTGTCCTCCCTAGGCGAGAAAAGGCCGATATCTATTGGTTGGGAAGTTGAGGTATAAATTCCTACATCCCTACGGGATGGGGATACTCCTATTATTCTATTACTATGCCTCATGCCAGATTTTTTGGACTTATTGGAATGATTTTGTTAAAAATACCACTAGCCCGACAGGCTGGGGCTGATCCCGTACTATAGAAGTCTCTTTTTCTATTGCCTCTTTCTTGATCTTGTGAATTCCCATTTTCGGGTTTGAAGTATATGGTGTTGGGTCTAAATATTAATTATTTGTTTCTAAGGACATGATCATTTCTTGATGATTGTATTCCCTTAGGTGAGAATCCCCATAGATGTTCTTAGTTTTTTGATTCATGAGTTTTTCAATGGCTCTCTTTGTCGTGCATGAGGATTTTCAGACTTACTTAAGGTCAGTTCTTATCGAGAATGTTTCCTTTCCGGGACAAGGATTTCATTGGATCATTATCTTAGGATAATAAAATTACAGGATGTCATTTCTAATGGGTTCTGATGGATAATAAGTGGGGTGAAGTAAAATTATCCATGCTCTCCCAAACCCCAGATATGAACACCAGAAAACACGTCACTGATAAGGAGACACAAATTATGTAGAGAGTGGATGAAAATCAGTTAATGATATTTATTTCACATCTCTAAACATGGAATCTTTGTAGATGGAAGGGATTAAAAGTCAATTTGATGGAAAATATCTCCCAATATATTGATATGGTCTGCATACCCATCATAGGGTAAATACTTTGCTTTTAGATAGCATAGAGTGGTCTAGATATTGAGATGGATGTTATTTATGCATTCCTTAAACAACTCTCCTGGTATGTCAAAATGAAAAGTGGTTTTTGGCCAAAACATAACCTGTATGTCATACCTGGAAAATTTTCTTCTCATGAGAAATATATCATTTTTCTCATCTTCTAGATACTATTCTACTTGGTCTTCCCAACATGAATGTTTCTTAATGATTTCATCCCCATCATTGGGGATAGTAGGAGTCTCATCAATGTATGAATGGTACGAGGGTGTCTAGGAAGACGAGCATGGACTTGGACCATCTTCTAACTAAGAAAGGATGTTTCTTTTCATAAATAAAGTTTCTAACATTTCTAAAATAATCATTCCAAGCATCACAATATATTAGGTATTTATCATGTATGGCTCAACGAGGGGAGGGCCATCTTGATGGTGTGAATGTTGACTATGGGGAGGACCTATGTAGATTATGACATGGTGGTGAGGAATACCATCATAGATTAGTGTCCAACTATAGGGAAAAGTTTTATAGTGTATACCTTGGGGAGAACCTTCAGGGTGGACCAAGAAAAGGGGAGGACCTTCTCGTAGCTCAATGTCACTAAAGGAGGGCCTTCACAGTGAATTATATCATTGAAATAACTACCATCGTAGGTATACTTTTGGATGTAGGGGGAATATCTACAGTTCACATCCTCGGGAGGACCTCCAGGATGTGATAGAAAGAGGGGAGGACTTTCTCACTATTGATGTCTCTATGGAGAGGGCCTTCACAGTGACTACGATTATGGTGAGGACTATCATCATAGATTAAAATCCATTTGTAGAGATAATTTTTACATCGTATTCCCTGGGGAGGCCCATTAGGGAGGATGACAGTAAGGGGAGGACCTTCTTGTTATCTGATCTATTGGTCTGGAGGAGGGATACCATGATACTCATTAAGATATAGTTTCTCATCATCAATCATTTCTTTCCCATGAAGTAAGCCCTCATGGATACTTTGAGGATGACCTTCAGAACATATGGTAACAATATTACGGGGAGGACCTTCCCAATTTATACTTCCACTCCAATAATTTGGTAAAGGATTGACATGATCTTAAGAATCTATTGATAGGTGCTAGATGGAATCAAGAAATATTGTTTCCAATAGAGTAGGATCATGAATGTGCTCTTTATTTTACAGTTTTCTTTAGAGCATTAAATTTTTGGGAACTCTCTTGAGGGAAATTTGGGCCGCCTACAGTTGGTAACATTCTTCATATCCAAGTTTCTATTTGTTTGGTTCTTGTGATGCAATTGGGATATTCTAATGAGAATCTTGTGTTATGACAGGGATATATGTCTACCCTGGAGCGGCCACCGTGGTGGACCAGTGTCCCCCAGTTGGAATGAGTGTTTTCTCCCAATACAGATGTCCTTGTATCATGGAGATGCCTGTCAAACATCCTGGACTAGAGTAGGGATGCATGTCTACTCCAGAGAGACTATCGTATTTTGTTGATGAGTCACCCCACTTGGAGAGATTGGGTTGTGGGCCCGACTCCTTTCTATTTCCATGGAAGTGATCACGCCTTGAAAGGTATTTAGGATGTGATCAAGAATTGATATCTGGTCCTCCATCATGTCTTGAATGTGTTGAGACATGTCTTTGGATAGTACGAGGATAAATTCCCATTCTGATGATAGAGTGGGAGTTTGTGCCTGCTTTGGCCCTCCATGGTTTTCCAGTGGGTACTGGCAGTTCTCATGTGTCAGGGTAGAGGAATTAGTCTAGCCCTAGTTTATAGCTGGGATACACTAATTTTTTTCTCTTGTTGCCACCATATTATATTGGTGGGATTCACATTTTTGAGAAGGAACTTTCATCTTCTTGTTTTTCGTTGTATTTTCCTCATTGGATTGATATAAATCCACTAGAATTTTACACTTCTTTTATTTTATTGAATTATATTTTACTGATGGTCTTGACATGAGGGAGTATGGATTTGACTCTTCCCATACTCGATTGTCACCATATTTGAGAAGTGGTCTTAATATTAATTGGTAAGGATGTGCACCTTCCTGTAGTTATCCATCCTATTTAGAAGATGGGATTCATGTGAATCGGCAAATATTGGCATATTCCCATAATTGTACACCATGTTTGTGTAGTTAAACTGGTTAGCAATAGTGGTAATTTGTGATTTCTCATAACATGTCACTATATTTGTAACACCCTGATGTTTTTATGAAATATTTAATCTAAATATTTTTAATTCATCAGTAGCTTTCATTTTACAAAATCATAAGTCTAAATGAACCATGAGATCCTGTTAGTATAAAATAAACATTCTAACCTAGCTATTAGGTTTACAAGAATAAATTAAAATAACTTATAAAAATGTTTGGTGAAGTCCTTTGCTACCAATTATTTATGAAAAATATAAATCAATTATATATTTTTATTTTTGTATTAATAAATTTAGTGAATTACTATTAGTAAATAAAATTTATGAAATATATATGTTTTAAAATTAATAAAATATTTTTGATATTCATCCAATAAATATTTTTGTCATAGGGTATGAATAAACTCTATTAGATGTATAATAACCTATAATTTTAAAAGGGAAATTTTACTTCCTTTTAATGAAGAACCATTTTTAAATTAAAATTTTGACACATTAATAATTTTAATATGAAAAAAACTTATTCTTTGGATATGGTATACAAAACTTTACTTTGGATTATTTTTTAATATTTTTATAATAACATTCAAATTTTTATGAACAGTAAAAATACACCAAATTTTAATTCAAAAAACATTTTTTCATCAAAATAATTAATATGGTAAAATTATAATATTTAATGGTTTTAGAATATAAATATAATATATTTTTATCATTAAATATAATTTATGTCATTAGAATTAATTTTACATTGAATTCAAATGTAAAACCATTTCAATCTTTTTCATTGTTTTAACTTTTTGAAAACATGTTCTCTCTTTCCGACAATGAGAATGATTTTAAACTAATTACCGAAACATATATGATTTAAATTTTTAGAAAAGGAATGAATATTTGAAATCATTAGGTCCAAATTATGTTAATAAATTTATTTTCTTTTTTGACATTATGAATAGTAGCTTTGTTAATTTTTATTAATATAGTAAAAGGGTAAATCAGGTAATTAAGGTTAAGAATACTATTACAAAATTATCCTAACACTTTTCATAATATCATTGTATAAGTATGGTTCGACCTAAATAATCCTTGGGTAAAAATGGGGTCTTTTGGAAGCTACTTGGATGAGATTAGGACATTAAATTTATTTTATTTAAAGAAAAATTTAAATATGTATTACTCAAATTTTTTTAAATATATAATTTTTTATATATATTTATAGAGAAGATAAATTATATTATAAATAATAATTTGAAATATAAAAAGTTTTTATTTATCATGGTAATTTATTTTTTATTTTTAGGAAATAAATAATTACCTTAAAAGATTATAATTTTAAGATGTAAAAAATAATTAATTGATGAGAAATCAATAAAACAATTTTGGTTAAAATTATAATAACCTTTGAAGGACCCAAAAAACATGACCAAATATTATTGTTCATGTATAACTCAATAGTAACCATAAAAGGGTCAATTTAGTGACCTTTTAGAGCCTTATAAAAGATATTGTGACACATATATTATTTTATTTAAAGTGAGGTTAAAGTTGTCACATTCATAATTAAATAAGTATAACATTTTCAATGATAGATTTTCAAGAGGATAAATTCAACTTGAAATATTCCTCAGAAATATTATATATTTATATTCATCAATTTATTTTTTTAATTTTTATTCAAAAAATAATAATATTAAATAATTACACAAAAATGATGTAGTAATTATTTTAATAAGGGAGATAACAAATAAATGTTATTACAAATGTTAAAATAATTATAATTTTGGATAATTATTATGTATAATTAATTTTATAGACAAAATTTACCTCTTTGAATTATAATAAAATTGTTGGTTTGAAGTTAACTTATTATCTTAATATTTCTAAAAATCAATGAATTGAATAGTGTCCAAATTGACACTATTGACTATTTATCAAAATAAATTTTATTAAATTATTTAAAAATCATAAAAAAAATTTAATTTTTTTAATAATTATCATATGGTATAAAATTTTATAATTTGTTTATTTAGGGTCTAATTTACATCAAATAAGTAAATATTAAACCCTTTTAATATTGAAATATTTGTTACTTTAGTTAAATATTAAATAGAATAATCAAATTTTAATTAAAATGATAAAATTTAAATTGAAATAAAAAAATTTCAAAAATATATTGGATGATTATATTGAAACATTATTTAATCTCATATTATAATTTGTATTATTTTGGAGGTTTTTCGATGAGGTTTTACTTTATTATAAATTATTATTTTTGGAGATCCCAATACTGCCCCTCACCTCAATTATAAAAGGGAACCTCCTCCCTCACCTCTTCACTTCACATTAAGCCTTCAAGATAGGCCATAAAATACCATTTTAAATTATAAACTTCCCTAGTAACGTTATATAGGTTTGGGTATTCTTCAAATACCAACCCTAGTGATTGAAAATAAGGTTTAGAGGAATCACGTCAAAAAAGAGATAATCCCCTCTACCGATTCATTCAAACTTTTTTCTTCTTATACTTCATTTTCATAAGTTGTTTAATTATAATGTAATAACTACATTATCAATTATATAATGAGATATTTTTATGATTATTTAACAATAATATTTCAATTTCTACCCATCCTATGAAAAACAAAACCACCACGCGTGCGTGCGTATGACTTACTGTCCCCACACCGCGGTTTAATATGTTTTTCACCACCAACATACTTGGATGGGTATAATGATGTAAATATTATCTATATATGATTATTATAACTTGATATTAATTCTAAAATATTATAAATAATCCAATTAAATACCCTTCAACAAATATAAGAATGATATTGTCGCTCGTGCGTACGTACGACCTACCGTCTTCACAATGTGATGTGATTCATTCTACACAATATTCATTAAATAATGATTATATAAATTTATAGAGTGAATAAAAATGATATATATTATGTTAATATAATTTTTTAATGACATAACTATGACCTGTGAAGGAGAACTAAAAATTATTCTACAAAACATGCATAAACAAATGAAGCAGTTAATACCTGAATAATAAGTAATAATGAAATATTGTTCGAAAACATATGATAATATTCTCATATATGATATCATAAAAATGACTATGATTCTGAAATAATTAAATGACATTATTTACATTATTATACATGAGGTTTGAATACATACAAAAGAAATCACACCCAAGGTAAGGGATAATTTCACAATTTCATTATTTTCGGAGATTATTTATAAATTTGTATTTACTGGGGTATATTTATCATACACCTCCATATTTTATAAATATGTAATATTATTTCTATTATTATACAAATTTTTATAGTCACTTTTACCCATTGGTGAATTTTTATTGATCGGAATGAAAGGAATCTGTTGTCGTTATTTGACACGAGGTACTTTTTATACTTTTTCAGAAAAAGTATGAGGATAAGTTTTTTTATCTTATACAAAATGAATGGATTTTTACATATTTATAACAACTTATTTCCATGAATCTTTCTCAACCTTATTTCAAGTTTATTTTCAAATAAATCATTTTCTTTTAAAATTTCTTGACATTTTGATAAAAGAAATTGTTTTTGAAGAAGAAAGGATATTTTCCTCAAGAATTAATATCAAGAATTTTATCAAAATTATTTTCCATCTAAGATTAAATTATATAAATATAGTTATTTTACATCCCTAATATTTCTTTGGATTTTTTTTTATGATGGAATGCTATTTTTGAAATCCATTTTTTTATATGAATTATGATGGAATTATTTTTAAGAAAACTATTTTATTCCTTAGGTTTTTTTATGATGAATGATTAATGTTTTTGTGGAACACATAAGAATGATTTCATCATGAGATGGGTGGAACCTGTATATCCCTCCAATTATTTGGCTAAATATTTATATCTCGTGATATTTTAAGGGATGTAATGTTAAATGATCTTGGTTCAGTAATATAGGTCTAGAATGAGGAGTGAACTCGGCTCAGTAATGGACTTTGTCTGCTATGAGGGTCTTGTAAATGAGCCTTAACTAATACGAAATGATTTTCTATGCTTATGTGTTTTCAAAAAAATCATATATTATGTTATTAATGTTGGGATTATGTTCATTGATTTTTATGAACATTTATTATTTGTCCCATGTCATGTTATCACGATCTTTCATATGCAGAATAATATTTCCAAATGTTATGTTGTTATGTATTATGTTTATGATATAATTGATATCTCCCTTGTTTACCCTTACTAAGAATCTGATCTCACCCATTCAAATGTTTACTTTCCCCAGGTCATGATGAAAGTTATTAAGTAAGATATGTCAAAAAATGGGTCTATTTATAGTGAAATAAGTGGGAGACAATGAAGCTATCTTATGAACCAATTGTTAATATTTCACAGTTTCTAAAGACATTATACCTATAAATTCCTGTTGTGGATTTGTTATATTTTTTAATCAATACTATTTAATTTTGAATTTATATATATTTATGTAATGTATGGGTCATTATTTTTTGGTATTAGAGGAATGGTATCATTATCCTTTGGAAATAAAATTAGAAACCTTTTAGAAGATCCATAAGGATATGTAGAAGTATTGGTTACAATCCTAGTGTTTTATAAATGATCATGAATAACCTTAGATAAAACATAAAGTTTCCTCAATTGAAATTTATTCTTTATTATGTGGTTTTCAATTTATGATTATTTTTCATCACACTATTCTTCTTGGTTATTGTAAAATGCTAGAACCCGAAGGAACCACATTAATAAAGAATGGGATGGTCAATAAAATGATTTTACCCCTATGAAAATAAATTTTATATGATATGGAATGAAAAATAATATATATATGATTTCAAAAATTTCTCAATCTATGAATCCTACATGACTTACAAACAAACAAAGGAGGGAACAACATTATGTTCGGTCCTTCATAAGGAAGCGTCCAACTTCTTTCAGCGGGTCTTCTGATGCATTAATGGATAAACAATGGATCAATACCACTGAAAAGATATATTTAGTTATCCAATGATAAGACCATGATAAATTCATATTAGAATTATATAGTTTGGAAGGTGAAGCTTATCAATGGTGGAACCTTATCAAGAATATGAGGCAAAGAGATGAAATTGAATCCAGGGAAACGAATAAAATTTTACAATACTTGAAAAGTGCGCTTATTGAATTATTATCCAAATAAAGAGTAAAATATATTGATTCTTTAGTAAATTAAAACCAATTCTCTGAAGGTTATTATCTATAAGGTACTTCAATAGCTATGAGGAAACCGTTTGATGTCCTCTCAAGGATGAGATAGAGATTGGAGTAACCCATCAGTACTATGGGTATGATAAGAAGAGAAAAAAGGAATTCAAGGGAAAATCTAAAGACCACACTGAAAAGAAGATAAGTTTCCCCTTATGATCAATGTTTGTAAATAAACATAGAAGAAATTGTCTTAAAGGGACTAGTAAATTTTTTTAGTGTAAAAAAGAAGGTCATTTGACAGTTTAAATCTGAATTGCTGGAAAAAATGTCTAATGGCGCGAATAGAGAAAAGGCTACAAAGAATGAACTTCCTACACTTCAACATTACAAGTGTAAGGAAATGGGGAATTATGAAAATAAATGCCCTAACCTAGGGGTTATTGATGATTATCAACATCAGTAAACTCTTAAGACCTAATACAATGGAAATTCACATGAAATCACCATCGACGAAGTAGAGTACAATAATGATGTGGTGAAAGGTACACTTACCATCCACTATAAAGTATAAAATGTTTTTTTATTCTATACCCACCCACTCTTTTATTTCTAAAGAATTTTCTAAGGTTATCACTAAAGTAACTCAATAATTAGATGTTGAGTTAGCTGTGACAACTCCTAATGGCACACCGATCACATCAAAAGTTTATAATTTTTTCTGGTTGAAGTTTGTGGGAATTTACTTCCTCAAAATCATGTGATCCTTCATATAGTAGAATTTTATGTGATTCTTGACATGTATTGGATTTATCTATATGGATCTCAAATCAATTTCCAATGAAGGGAAGTTACATTTCATATTTCAGATCAATATATGATCATCTATTAATGCAAGGATGAGTATGACCTTCCAGTGAAAATTTCATCCATATTATGGGTATTGATCCCTATAAATTAAGGTTATCTATCTCTAATGGTTGGGGAAAAACTCACAATTAATAATACATCCATTTTACAAGATTTTGATGATGTATTTATAGAAAAATTTCTAGGTCTTCCACCAAATCTTGAGGTTGATTTTTCAATAGGACTCATACTGGGGTTTATGCCTATTTTTAAGGAACTCTATAGAATGGACGAAACTGAGTAGCATGAATTATATAAACAAATCCAAGAGAATCTTGACATGGAATTCATATGCCATAGTGCATCACCTTAAGGTTCACCAGTTTTGTTTATTACGACAAAATATGGATCGATGAGACTCTACATTGATTATTGAGAACATAACAAGACCACATTGAAGAACAAATATCCTCTTCCCCACATTGGTGACTTATTTGAACAACTACACGAATATCAATACATTTCAATGATTGATCTTTGTTCAGGATATCATCAATTAAGGGTAAAAATGGAGGATATACCAAATATGGCATTCCATACAAGGTATAGACACTAGGAATTTATTGTGATTCCATTTGGTCTTACTTATTATCCCACTATATTCATGGATCTAAAGAATAAATTCTTTATATACTATCTTGATAAGTTGTTTCTATTCTTTAAGGTTGATATTATTCTGTATTCAAAGAGCAGGGAATGACATTTAGAACACTTGAGAAATATATTGGAGACCCTGATAAAGGAGAATATTTATGAAAAATTTAACAAGTGTGAATTTGGCTTTAGAAAGTTTCATTTTTGGGCCACGTAATCTCAAAATATGGGATATATACAGATCTAGAAAATAGAAGTTATTAAAATTTCTCCATTACTAACCACAGTAACTAAGATCCAAATTTTTCTTGGTTTTTCTAGATATAATAAAAAATTTGTGAAATATTTTTCATTATTATCTAATAAACTCACCATGTTGACTCGTAATGTTGTTATGTTCATGTGGATGGAGGAATGTGATGATAATTTCAAAGAGATAAAAAGAAGGTTAGCCAGTGCACTTATGCTCACACATCCTTGTAGTGGAGAAAGTTTTTTGATCTACAGTGCTGCAACAAAAATGGGCTAGGGTGTGTTCTCATGAAAATTGATACAGTGATCGTTTATTCCCCATGACAATTGAAAATTCATGAGAAAAATAACCCAACTCATGATTTGGAGTTACTTACAGAAATCTTTTCACTAATGATGTGGAAGAATTATATTTTTGTTGAATGGTGTGATATATATACTGCCCATAATTTTTTAAATTATATTTTCACAAAAAATGAGTTAAATATGAACCAAATAAGATGGTTTGAGTTGATTAAAGATTGAAAATTCTGAATACATTTCCACCTTCGGAAAGTGAACAAGGAGGTAGATGCTTTGAGTCAACATGACCATGCTAGCCTATCCATGACGAGGATCACAAAATATCTAATATTTATAGATTTTCAACGGATGTATCTTGAAATTCTAAATGAAGGGGAAAAAACTTATATTTCTCAAAGGAATGTTCAACCATTTATACAAGTGAATATTAAGGAGTCACATAAGGAAGTTGTAGATCCACAAAACAAGGTGATAAATTTTCTTGAATTTAACCTTGATTGTGATGGAATAATAAGGTTCCATAACTGAGTTTGTATTCCTCCCATACCAGAATTAAAGGAGCTATTGGATGAGACTCATAGTTCTTCATTCTCTATTCATCCTGGAAGAACAATTATGTATAGGGACCATCAAGAGAATTTATAGTGGTATGACAGGAAAAGAGATGTTTCTAAATTTGTCTCTCAGTTCTTGGTTTGTTAGCAAGTTAAGGCCAACAGACAGAAGCCCAAAGGAATGTTACAACAATTACCCATACCAGAATGTAAATGGGAAAACATCATTATAGACATTGTCATCATACTTCCCAAAAAATTAAAATCTCATAATTCTATATGGGTTATATTTGATCTTTTTATGAAGTTTTCACACTTCATTGCCCTTAGAGAGGATTTCTCTCTTGATCATCTTGCTAGGATATATGTAAAGGAAGTTATAATATTTAATAGAGTATAAATTTTTATTATATCTGATTAAGATACAAGGTTTACCTATGTGTTCTAGATAAGGCTTCAGCAGGCTCTAGATATAGAGTTAAGTTTCACCACTATCTATCATCCTCATAAAGACGGTCAATATGAGAGGACAATTCAAACTTTATATTACATTTTGTGAGATTTCCCTATAGATTTCAAAGGTTTTTTTGGGATCAACACCTACATTTGTTGGAAGTTTCTTACAACAATAGCTTTCCCTCCAGTTTTTAGATGGTTCTTTATGATTCTGTCTGTGCAAAGAAGTGCAGAACTCCAAAATGATGGGATGAAGTTAGGGAAATAAATCTATTATGACATGATCTTATTAATGAAATGGCATAAATTTTCAGATCTATTCAACAACACATAAGAGTATCTCATAGTTGAAAAAAATGTTATGTTGACAACCGAAGAAAAGACCTAGAGTTTGATGTGTGTGATAAGATGATTCTATGAATATCTACTTAGATGAGAGTAATGAGATTTGAAAATAAGGGAAAGTTGAGACCTTGATATATTGGTCTTTTTGAAATTATGGATCGTGCTGGAAAGGTAGCTTACTGATTGTCACTTCCACAGATTCTCTCTCAAGTTCATGATGTGTTCCATGAATATTTACTAAGAAAGTACATACCTGATGTATCACATGTACTAAACTTATAAGTTGTATGTTTGTAGAAAGATCTTTCTTATTAAGAACAACTGATAGAGATTTTGTATTGTAGTGAAAATGTTTGGTGATACAAGACCACTCTCTTGGTTAAGGTTTTGTGGTAGAACCACCAATTTGAAGAAGCTCTGTGGGAACTTGAGGATATAATGATGGAGAGATATACTCATCTGTTTGTATCCAAGTGATGAATTTCATGGGGGAAATTTAGTTTAAGAGGGTTAGAATGTAACACCTAGATGTTTTTAGGAAATATTTTTTCTAAATTATTTTAATTCTTCAATAGCTTGCATTGCGTGAAATCATAAGTTTAAATGAACCTCAAGATAAACTTAGTAAAAAATTACCATTTTATCCTACATGTTAGGTTAGAGGTAATAAATATAACTAACTTATGAAAATGAATAGTTATATCATTCACTACCAATTATTCATGAGAAATAAAAATTAATTATATATTTGTATTTTTGTATTAATAAATTGAGTGAATTACTAATAGTAAATTAAATTAATAAAATACATATTTTATACACTTAATAAAATATTTTCGATATTCATCCAATAGATATTTTTGTCATAGTGTTTGAAAAAACTCTATTTTATGTATAAAAACCTATATTTTTATAAGGGAAATTTTACCACCTTTTAATGGAGAACCACTTTTAAATAATGATTTTGACACATTAATAATTTTTATATGAAAAACACTAGTTATTTTTAAGCGGGATATAAAAAATTACTTTGGATTACTTTTAAATATTTTTCTGATAACTTTCAAATTTTGATGAATTGTAAAAATATACTAAATTTTAATTGAAAAAAACTTTGTTAATAAAAATAATTTATGGTTAAATTATAATATTGAATGGTTTTAAAGTATAAATAGAAATTTTTTTTTATAATTACATATAAATCATGTCATTATCATTAATTTTACATAAAATTCATATGTAAAAACATTTCAATCTTTTTCATTGTTTTAACTTTTAAAAAACCCGTTCTCTCTTTTTGAGAATAAGAATGATTTAAAAATAAATAATGAATGTTTTTTGTTTTGAATTTTGAAAAATGGATTCAATATTTGGATTTAGTTAGTCCAAATTCTGTTAATATCTTTATTTTATTTTTGGGCATTATGATTAGTAACTTCAGAAATTCTTATTAATACGGTAAAGGGTAAATTAGGTAATTATGGATAAGAATAATATTATACAATTACCCTCACACCTGTATTAATATTATTGGATGTGTGTGGTTCAACCTAAATCTTTCTTGGGTCGAAATGGTATCCTTTGGAAGCCACATTGATGAGATTAAAACATTTAATTTATTTTATTAACAGAAAACTTTAAATATGTCTTACTCAAATTTTAACAACTATATAATTTTTTTATATATGGTTATACAGAAGATAAATTAGATTATAAATACTCATTTGAAAGATAAGATATTTTTATTTATCATGGTAATTTATTTTTAATTTTTTGGAAATAAATAATAACCTTAAATGATTATACTTTGATGAAATAAAAAAATTAATTAAATGAAGGGAAATCAATAAAACAATTTTTATTAAAATTATTATAACCATCAAAGGAGCCAAACACTTGATAAAATATTATTGGTAGAGTATATCAAGACCATAACCATCCAAGGGTCTAGTTAATGACCATTTGGATCCTTATAGAAGAGATTGTAACACTTATATTATTTTATTTAATGTGATGTTAAAGTTGTCACATTCATAATTTAATAAGTATAAAATTTTAAATATTGGATTTTATAGAATATAAATTTGATTAAAAATATTATTCTTAAATCTATTAGATCTATATTACTCATAGAATTTTATTTTTAATTTATATTAAAAAAATATTTATATTATATAATTAAACAAAACTGATGTAGTAATTATTTTATAAATGGATATAACAAATAAATGTTATAAAAAAATTAAAATAAATATAATTTGGGATAATTAATATGTATAATGGATTTTATAGATTAACTTGACCTCTTTTTAATACAATAAAAGAGTTTTTTAGATGTTAAATTGTTATCTTAATATTTTTAAAAATCAATGAATGGAATAATGTCAAAATTGACACTATTGAATATTTATCAAAATAATGCTTTATTAAATTATTTAAAAATCATTAAACATTTAAAAAAATCTAGAATAACTACTCTATGGTGTATAATATTATAATTTATTTATTTATTGTCTAATTTACATCAAATAAGAAAATATTACACACTTTTAATATTTAAATATTTGTTACCCTAGTTAAAAATTAAATAGAATAACTAAGTGTTAATTAAAATTATAAGTTTTAAATTGATATAAAAACTTGTAAAAAATTTATTGGTTTATGATATCGCTACCTTATCCAGTATATTATTTTAATTTGGGTCATTTTTGTGGTTTTTGGATGGGGTTTTATTTTATTATAAATTAAAATTTTTGGAGATCCCAAAAGTTCCCCTCACCCCAATTATAAAAGGGAACCTCCTCCCTCACCTATTAACTTCACTTTGGGCCTTCAAGCATAGTCATACCCTGCCATTTTACCTTAACAACTTCCCTAGTAACATTATAGAGGTTTTGGTCTTCATTAAAGACCAACTCTAGTGGTTTAAGAGAAGATTTAGAGGAAACACGCTGAAGAAGATGTAATCTGCCTGAATGGCCCGAAGGCCTTCATTTCTTATTGATTTTTGATAACCCCACTTTAAAGGGATGAGGTGGAACCCTTACAAGGTCAGTAGGCTCAGACATTAGTTGGGCCGTAGGCTAAGGAGATTACATGGCCCAAAGGTCTTAGGGAATTCGACGAGACTATCTACAATGAACTGCCCCTCCCTAGCATATGCATCTTGATAGTATCTCTACACCTTTGCCTGACCATCAGGATAGGCTTCCCATTCAATCACATGATGGTACCGATGGCATAGCCATACCCTCTCATTATGACAATCCATTTGGCTTTGATCTGGTGAGTTCACCTGCTCTGAATCCTCTTCTGGGGCTGCTCCTTTTTTGTAATGTGTCTGGGGCCTGCATTCATGTGGCCCGAAGGCCTTGGGGTGGACCTAAGGCCTTATGGTGGTCCAAAGGCCTTGATAATTAATTGGACCGAAGGACTTGGGTAACCCGAAATCCTTTCAGGACCCGAGGACCAAACCGGTGGCCCGAAGGCTCAGATGGATGAATAGTTCCGGCTGCTGCAGTACCGAACAGTGCCTGCTATAGTGCCTACATAGTACTGCTACAGTTCCTGCTACAGTACTTCTACAACACTGCTAAAATACCCCCGGAAATATACCTCCACCTGGATTTGATCTCGGGTCTCTTAGATGCACCGAGAAAGTCCTCACCGACTGGGCTGAGGCTCTTGTTCAAAGAAGAGGTAATCTCCTATACCGATTCTATCAATCGTCTTTCTTCTTCTACTTCCTCTTCAAATATTGTTTCATTATATAGTAATAAATATATAATCAATTATATACTGAAATTTTCTTTATAATTATGTTACAACAATATTCTACACTCTATCTATCCTACGAAAAATGAAATCACCATGCATGCGTATGTACAACTTACCGTCTCCACGATGTAGTGTAATATGGTTTTCACCACCACCTTTATTGGATGGGTATAATGATGGAAATTTTAAATATATATGATTATTATAACTTGATATTAATTCTAAAAAATTATACACCATCCAATTCAATACCATTCAAAAAATATAAGAATGATATCATCGCTCATGCGTACGTACGACCTACTGTCTCTAAGATACGATGCGATTAATTCTACATGATCTTCCTTAAAGAAAGATTATATAAATCAAAATAATGAATAAATATAAAAAATATTATGTTAATATCATTTTTAATGATATAACTATAAACTGTGAAGGAGAACCATAACATATTCTATAAAACATGCATAAGAAAATGAAGTAGTTAATACCCATGTAACAAGTTATAATGAAATGTTGTTAACAAAAAGATGATAATATGATCTTATATAATATCATAAATATTAATATGATTCTAAAATAATTCCATTACATTATTTAAATCACTATAAAGTATGTTTAGATACATACGATGGAAATCAGACCTAAGGTAAGGGATAATTTTTTAATCTCATTATTATTCGATATTGTCTATACGTAATTATTTTCAATCGTATATTTATCATCCACATCCATGTTTACTAAATATGAAATATTATTTATATTCTTCTAAAAAAATTTAAATACAATTTTACCCATTGGTGATTTTTTACTAAACGGTATGAAATGAAACATTTTTTGTTATTCGATACGAGGTCCTTTTTGACTTTTCTCACAAAAGTATGAGGATAGTTTTTTTAAACCTATACGACAAGAACTTTTTTAAATTTTCATAATGACTTATTCTATGAAGATTACTCTACAAGGTAAATGTTAATTTTAAAATAAATTATTTTCTTTTAAAATTACGCAACATTTTTGGAAAATAAAACATTTTTGAAGAGGAATGGATATTTTCATCAAGAATTAATATCAAGTCTTTTATCAAAATTATATTCAATATAAGATTACATTATTTAAATATGGTTATGTTTATATTTCCATTATTTCTATTATTTTATTGTTTTTATGATGGAATTATATTTATGAAATCCTTTTTTTATATGAATTATGATTGAAGGATGGTTAAGAAACCCATTTTATTCCTTGGGATATGCTATGATCAATGATTTATATTTTTGTGGAACACAAAAGAATGATTTCATTATGAGATGTGTGGGACCTATATCTCCCACCAATTAATTGGGTAAATATTTATATCTTATTAGATTTACATGTGTGGAATGGGAATTTTCCACAGTTCAGTAATACAAGGCTGGAATGAGGAGTGAACTCGGTTCAGTAATGGACTTTGTCTGCTGTGATGTTCATGGTAATGAGCCTTGACTAATATGAAATAATTTTCTATTCTTATGTGAATGAAAAAAACATTATTTCTTATGTTATGCTATTTTGGACTATGTTCGTTGATTCTTATGAACTTTCATGATTTATCCCATGGCATGATATCATGATCTTTCATATGATGGATAAGATTTTCAAATGTTATGTTCTTATGTATTTTGATTATGATATGATGGATATCTCCCTTGATTACCCTTACTAATTATATGATCTCAACCTTTCATATGTTCCCTTTCCCCTAGTCCAGGAGAAGGTTATTAAGTATGAAATGTCAAAAATGGGTCTAGTTATGGAAAAATATGTGGGAGACAATAAAGATATCTTGTGAAATGGTTGTTTATGTTTCTTAGTTTCTAAAGACAGTATTCCTATACGATCCTATCACATATGTGTTATGTTTTATAATGAATATTATTCAATTTTTAAGTAATATCTATGTATGTAAAGTATGGTTCATTATAATATTTTCATCGAGGGGTTCATAAGAGTGAATGGGGATACACATCCATTTGTTGGTTTCCGCCGTATTTCCATGCTTGGCTTCAGAAGTGGGTCAGGATTTTATGACTAATCATATTATAACACTATATTATCATGGATTATATCTTCCTCAAGAACCAAGTGGATAAAACCATCCCGATTATATGTTTCCCACCTTGATAGGAAGCTCAAGGTACCCATGTTTGTTGAACTTAATTTAGAGCCCTTGGTGTGGTAACCTCTCTAGAATGGAGATACTGGGTCACATAGCATTGTAGGTGACATATTTGGGTAGGGGACCTTGAGTGAGACCCCTTTGAAGTGGGGAAAAAGTAATGGGTGATAAATTAATCTACCCCCCTAAGATAAGAAAGGTAATCATTGTCACATTCTAGGGCCAGGCTTCTAAAATGATTAGAGATGGAAAGTGGAGCCACCCGGTTCTGGACCTTCAACTACTATAGGGTGGGAAGACAGCTTGGATTACTAGCCTGGAAGGATTACTTTGCTGACTACATGGTGGGGAGAGTAAATTTTTTATGTTACTACTTAATCAGTTTATTTGAAACTAAGCATTGAAGATGTTGGCTGGGCGATGGAGTCATGTTCTTCATTGAGGACTCAGTCACCTGTGCAGCTGCAGACGTGTGTGTTTGAGGGAACTATTGGGATTTCATTGGATTGAAGGAATATCTATTATATGACTTCAATATATATGATAAGTACAGACACCAAAACACCAATAAAGTAGAATCTTATGACCACATTTATATTTGATGATATCACTAGGCCCTATTCCTCTTTTGATAGAAGAGGGGCTTGAGGTGGGGTAACACCACCGCCTTGGTGAAGTTTTCATATTGGGTTAACCATTTTTTTTCTACCTGATAGACCATTGCACCCAAGAATGAAAATGGTATGACATGTACTGGGTAATACATTCTTTTTATCTTATCAAGGAGGTTATACAGTTAAATGGTCCCAGTGAGTGATTTTAGGGGGGTTAAGTGTTTGTGAAATCGATCCATGTCAGGTACAAAGTAGTCTGATGATATCCAATATGTTTATTTATAGAGACAAAAACACCCAATATACCCCTTTTCAATGATTACTGGACCTAATTTCCAATGGAAGGTGCTCGTTGGATGATTTGGACAATGACACTAAAGGCCTCACATTGGTTGAGAGGATGGGAAATCAAGATCATCGGAACCTTTTTGGAAAAATTATTTACAATTATTGGAATCTATTATAGATTTAAGAAGTATTAATATGTTCATGAATCCTTGGTTCATTCCCAAGAATGTGTCCTTAGATTACTCCTCAGTTGCAAGATCAATCATAAATATGCAAGGGTCCAGAGTCTCTTGTATTTATCTATGGTTCTCCATCAATGAGAAAAGTTGTATAAATCTGAGGTTATTCATTAATGTTACCATTTCTTAGAAAATTTAGTAATCACATGGTCTTTCACTGAGACAATGATGGTTTAGTCTAATTGATGATGACGATCTGGAGTTTATCATCATCCAAGAAGAATGAGAGCTGTTTGGATGGGGAGATTGAACCTATGAGATGGGTTTCCCATGAATCCTTGTGAGAGGAACAAGGAACCACATAGTTTAGTGCCACCTAACTGGAAACATCACCTTTTAGGGTTATGTGGCAAGGACCCAACCATGCAGTTTAATGTCATGCTGCAAGGACGTTTAGGCAGAATATACCTTGTCAAGATTAAGTGTGGTACTTACACTGAAGCATCCCATGTTTCCCTTAAGATATGTAGTCTTCTGGGCGGATGTAACCCTACTGGCGGTATAGCTCGAAAAAAATTATGGTTGATCTGGAAGCTGGGCTTGGAATATATGGAAGCTCCCTACATATCCTACTTTATTGGGAATCAAATCCCACATAGTTCAGGAAGATTGGAATGTACACTTCAGGGGAGACCCATTGAATACACTGATTTGGACTTATGTTTTGGATATTCCCATGAAGTAGGAATGATTTCGCGATTACATCTAGAGGGAAGGTCCATTTGATCTTGGGCCTTTGACAAACATCTTATGTATCCTGGTTAGATAAGGAATCATCATTCTTGTAGATCAACTACTAGGTAAATTGTGAAGATGCCAAGATTTATACTAATCTCGAACCCCACATGAGTCATGCTCAGTGTGAGAAACAAGATAAATAATTGAATTAGAAAAATCACACACTTTATACTATCCTCTGGTAGAAAATAATGAGGATGGTGGTGGGAGAGGCTGGGGATATGACACTTCCTTGAAGAGAGGCTAGGGGATTACCTTATAGGGAGTTCCTTAAGATATTTGTTCGGAAAAGAGAATATCATTCATCATCGAAGGAGAAAGAAAGTGTGATTTTCCTTTATTTATCACTATCCCTCATTGAAGATAATGTCTAGTGATTACCCTTAATTCCTAGAATAAGTAGGTACATGTGAGCACCCTGAGGAAAAAACCTGCATTACAATGGTAATGTAAACTTAGGGGCATTCTGGGGGGTCCGCTTTTTTACTGGGATTACCCACATGGCTCGGCTTACCATGGGTATGTAATGTCAGAAGGTCACATTGAAGCACCTGAAGGTTTTATCATATAGGTATAGTGGATTTTGAAGGGGCTTTAGCCTAGTGTTGTTGGATTGGTTTGTGAAGGGGCTCTGGATAATGCGATAGAAATAGAATGAAATAATTTAAGATAGAGGGTGGAAGGCCCGAGAATACCCCATTCCACATACCATTTCTTTATGTGGGATGGGGTTTTCCACACATAACATGTTTCCATGTGGGTGAAGGGGTCATCCATGTACCATGACAGTATGTGGACCAATATTAGATCCATATATAGATTTTCTACGTGGAACCATGTTCTATCTGCATAGCATTTTTCTACATGGGACTGAGTTCCATCCACATAGCATGATGCTACGTGGGACAAGGATCCATCTACGTAGTGATTTTCTATGTGGTAAAGGGTTCCAACAATATAGGATATTTCTATGTGTGATTATAGTTTTAATATAGAGATTTGGTTATGTGCTTCATGGGAAATTCATCCGCAAAGGAATCTGGGTTCTCACTCTTCCATTTAGTATTATATTTCCTTCTTTAATGTTATGTGGTGGGTTTTACCTGCAGGGAATCATCAAAAGAGTCCTTATTTTGAGGTACTCTATTATTTTGTTCCTAATATCACTCAATTATTCCAAAATACCTCTCATTAATCCCCCTTAGGGTCCTTTTATAGAGAGGTGGATGAACACGATCAGTGGGCTGTATAGCACTTTTCACATAATCCTAGGGAAGAAACCCGACCTGTGGATGACTTGGTCAATGAGGTATGAGGTCATCATATGTGGTGGAAGAAATAACCACCTCATTACCATGAATGAATTCACCTAACCTGTGAACCATTTGAGATTATAGGAGATCATATGTGGGGAGGATTTCTTTGCCTTCTCCCTACAAATTATTTCGTTTGTGGGGGACTGGCACCAACACCACCATCTCGTGAACTGGTTAGTTCATGTATGCTTCATGAAACTGCAGACCACCCTACAGAGTGGAGGTCCATGAAGGAGCTCTAATTCATGACACCTTTTCTTTATTTTTCCATTTTTTTCTTCCTCAGTTATTCCTCTTCAATTATTCGTTCAAATCATTTTCCATGGTTTGCCAAATACCCATGAGTATTTTATTTCCTATTTGAATTTTTTTAGGAACCAACATATACATATGTATATTATAATTACATGATTATATCTTTGTCACATATATAAAATAGGTTTATTAAAACAATCCTTAATAGATTCCATGTATACATTGAATGAATCACATCGCTTATAGGAGGCAGTATTCTACACTTTCACAAACGATGTCATTGTATTTACACAAAATTTAAAGTATAAAGGTATGCATTATAAAAGAATTACAGAAGCATAATGACTTAATAAATATCATATATATCATATATAAACATAGTTTTCATTATTATACCAACTATTATAGGTGGTAAATGAAGAATGGACAATCATTGTTTTGTGAGCCGATAGTTCACCATACACATAAATGGTATGTTTGTTACCCATTAGATGGAAGTGTTTGTAAGTGTAGATTAAAACCATATTATAACAAAATCTTTTTATACTGAGGATAAAATTTTTATTATATAATAATGACATAGTAATAATTTAATGAGTGAATAAGGAAAATAAAATAGATAAACTTGTGAAAGAATGTTACCTCTTATTTGGGTAACCCCTTTTGGTTTGCACCAAATGGCTTCCTTGGATTGATTTCTGTCTAACGAGAGGAATATAGGATGAGGGTAGAGATGTTGGGGATCTATTTGGGTAGATATTTTTTGAACTAAAGTGGAATTAGAGGTGTGGGTAAGAGGTGGTAATGGGTGGAATTTATAGTGGATGAGAGAGGTGTTTTTTGAATATTTTATTCATTTGTTCATTAATTTGTCTCAAGACTATGAATTGTTTTGATTCCTATAACTAATTACAATAAATAGTTTATGTGAGTTGGAACCAATGGTTCTTAAATCATACATAAATCATCTATGACTCAACAAATCATGTATTTAGCTTATACCGTAAATTACCATATTTCACTATTCACCAAAAAATAGAGAAATTTAGAAAAAACCCAAAAAATCAGCCTAATTTTTTGGACATGTATAATTAAAAAATAAAATCCATTTTACGAAAATAAATTTCTAAATTTTGGAAATTTAATTTTAAATTACAATTATTATTTATTCAAAAAATTCCAATTTTAAAACTACAACTAATTTTATAACACTTTGAAAAATTAATTAAGGTCTCATAAAATTATCTTAAAATTATAATAAAAAATATCAAATTTTTAATCTATTTAATGAAAATAAATTTTCTTTTAATTAATTAAATTAATTAAAATATTATAAATACACATTTATGTTTCACAGAAATATTAATACTTAATTTATCATTTTCAAAACATTTATTTACTTATTCCATGAAATAAATATTTCATATTTTCACTTTTAAGATGCATGAATTTTATTTACAATTTAATTGGTGAGATTACTATTATATTATATATATTAATATTCTTAATGGTTATATTACTATTCCAAAGGTCGGGTTATTATTCCATCAGTATAGATTCCTTAAAATATCATTTATTTTATAATACAATTATAATGAATTTAGCTATTTAATTTAAAAAATGAAACAAATTATTTTACAAGAACATGGGTTTTTACATTCTCCCCCTCTTCTATAAATTGCATCCTCGTAATTCTTTACTTGTTAAACAAGTGAGGATACCTTTCCCTCATAAAATTTTAAGATTCCCTTGTTGATTCTTCAACCATGTGGTTTCTACAAAAAACCATAATCTAGTGAATGACCATATTCCAAAATACATTATCTCTATGATCAAGAATATGAATATGCTTTTCCTCATAAGAAATTTTATCTTCCAAGTGAACTAATTATTGGCCCGAAACATGAGATGGATCTGAAACAAACATTCTTAACATAGGAACATGAAAAAAATCACATACATGAGATAAAATCAAAGTCAAGGATACTCGGTGGGAAAATGATCCAAATTTCTTTAGGATTTCATAATTTCCAAGGAACCATGGACTTAACTTACCTTTTTTTACAAAATACATAATAATTTTTCTTGGAGACATTTTAAAGAAAAAATGATCACCTACCTTAAAAGAAAGGTATATCATCCTATTATTAGAATAAATTTTATTCCTACTATAAGTTTTCCCCATGTTTCACTAAGTTAACTAAACTTTCTATGCCACTTCCTCAACTAATTTGGGTCCCATAAACTTCCTTTCATTTAATTCATTCCAAAACTCTAGAGTTCAACACAAATTTCCATATAATACCTCAAAAGGTGACATCTATATACTATAATAAAAACTATTTTTATAAAAAAACCCAACTAATGAAAGTTTCTGATCCAAAATTCCCAGTAATCCATTGAACACTCAAAGAATATACTCCAATGCATGAATTGGTCATTATGACTATCCATTGGATTGAGGATGAAAGGCTGTGATGAAATTTAATTTAGTTTCAAACAACTTCTGATGGACTTTGCAAAAGTTAGAAGTGAACCTAGGATCACGATCAGATATGATAGATAGAGGTACTCCATGTTTCCTGATTATCTCCTTTAGATAAAACTGAGATATTTGATCTAGACAAAGGGTGTCTGAAATGAGAATTAAATGAGAATATTTAGTCAAATTATCAATAATAACATATATTACATTGTTAACTCGAGATGTCTTTGGTAATACCACCATTAAATCCACTGATATATTTATCCATTTCCACATTGGCACTGAGAAAGGATGAATCATCCCCTTCGTTAACTACTATTCTACTTTTACCTATTAAAAATTAAAATAACTCATGGTAAAATAAAAAATATCTATTTTCATTCCACCCGACCAGTAATACGCTCAAAGTTATATATACATAACAGTGCTACCAGGATGAACTTAAAATGAAGAACTATGAGCTTCACATAAAAACGACTTTTTCATATGTGAATCATAATGCACACATAATCTATTCCCAAATCTCAAAACACAATCTATATCAATGTTTAATTCAGTAAACTTACCCCTTTAACCAAATATACCTTTTTTTATAACTCACGGTCTTCCTTCTATGCAAGATTAATTTTGTCAAATAGAGATGAATTCAATGACACCTCATCATTATGTATTACAAGGAAACCAAGTCTTTTCAATGAAGCATCACTATTTATGAAACATTTAACATTTCAAGAAGTTAGGGATAAAACTGGATAATCCACTAACATTGTTTTGAATTCATAGAAACCATAATGACAATATTTTATCTAGACAAATTTAAATGATTGTCTATTTAACTAAGTCAGTGGGATAGATAACCGTGAAATGTTTTGAACAATACTCTAACAATATCCTTCTAAACCAATAAAATGATAAATCTTAGTTATGTTTGTGGGTCTTCTCGATTATTCAAAAACATTCATTTTAGTAGGATTAATGATTATTCCGTCTTTATAAACAATGTGACCAGGGAATGAAATTTGGTTGATCCAAGATCCACAATTGCCAAATTTTATTTATAATTTCTTTTCTATTAAGGTTTGAAAATCAACCCATATATGTATTTCATATTCCCCTTTACTTTTAGAATATAACAGTATGTCATAAATAAAAAAAGCATAAAATTAACCAAAAAACTCATGGAATATTCTATTCATATAGTCCATGAATACAATAGGTTCATTAGTTATCCCTAATGACGTAACTACAAATTTACAATGCCCATATCTAGTATGAAACATTGTCTTCAGAATGTCTTCTTCATTTACTTTCAACTGATGGTACCCTAAAATTATGTTAACCATTGAAAAATAATTTTCCCCTAGATCTGATAAAAAAATCATCGATATAAGGAAAAGGATACATATTTTTAATAGTGATGTTATAAAGGGAACTATAATTAATGAAAAGTCTCATTGAACTATCTTTATTTTTAACAAACAAGATAGGAGAACACCATAGTGAAGTGATTGGTTGGATGAAACCTTTATCTAATAATTCATGAAAATGAATATTCTATTCTATAAGTTATACTTGAGATATTTTATAAGGGGGTTTTGAAATTCTCATAGCATCAGGAACTTGGTCAATAGTAAACTAAACCTCTTAATCAGGAACAACACTATGAAAATCATTAGTAAAAACATCAAGATACTCATTTACCATTGGAACATCATTAATATGAATAGTTCCTTTAATTTTAACAATATCTTAAATATAAAATTCATTTCTATCTTTTAAAAATTTATTAGCTTCCTAATATATTATTAATGGTATGGGTTCATTATAGTACACAAAATGAAACTCTTTCTAAAAATAATTTTTTTGCTTTATAATCTATCTTATCATGGTAAATAAAAATTAAATCCATACCTAGGATACCATCAAACTCTACTAAAAGAAAAAAAATACGTTTATATATAAAGTCCGTCCATAGACAACAATACGAAGATTCTTATAATTTCTTTTTTCTATAATATTTTCTACAGGTGTTTTCACCGCATGTTCAAGATTCATTTCTAGAGGTGGAATTTGAAATTTTTAAAAGAATTTCTCAAAAATGAATGAATGTAAAGACCCAAAATTGAACAAAACATTGGCATATTCTGTAAAAACAATTAATTTACCTGATTCCATTTTTTATGGATCAATATCTACTGAAGTAGTATCAAAATATATTTCTACACCCTTCTATTTATAATCTTGTTGATTTCCCACCTAAGTGACTAGCTTTGGATAGATATTAGAAAAATGACCGAAAATCCTTACAGTTAAATGTTTTTAATATGGGATTCTTATCATTATTATGATCATTTTACTTACAATTAGAATCTATTTATCCAAACATTCCACATTATTATAACTTCCTTTATTTACAAGACATTCTATATAATTATTTTTACCACACTTTTCACAAGAATGAGATTTTATTTTCTTACCAATAAATTTCTTTGTTGAATTATTCCCCAAAGCCTTCTGACCAAAACACATCCTATTGTTGTCATCACGAGAAATATATATGTCAGAAAACCCTATTTCAACCTTTTAATCACAATGAACAATGTTTTAATACCTTTTAAATTCTTCTGCGGCCAAAGATCTTCGTAAACCATATTTCAATCCTAAGAAAACCAATTTTTTTACTTCCCTAAAAAAACCTAGAATATACCTATCCAATCTTGTGAATTTTTCTTCATATTAAGCCATGAAATATTTATATTTTTTCATGTGTTCTAGAAACTATGTTTCCATTTTTATTCGAACAACCTTAGGAAGATATTACTCAAGGAATAGATCCTTGAATTTTTTTATTATATGGAATCAAGATCTTCTTTCTATATGGTATAATTAAAAAATACAACCATTAATCAGCTTCAACTTGAAAATGATAAATGTAAAGGGTTACCTTTTGATTCTCTAAACATCCTGCGACATCAAATATCTATTCTAGATCATTGATCCATCCTTCTGTTACCGCCAGGTTATATGATCTATAGAATAATGGGGGATGATTCTTCATAAAATTCTTCACAAAATAAATCATCTTTCATGGTAGATAAGGTTAATCTCAGGTATGGATTTCACCATCATTTATTATACAATTAAATTAATCCATTACTACCACAAATAGCTCAGTTCCAATTCCCACCATTCTAGGCTACATATTCAGAATGATATAAGCCTCTCGGTGCCTTCAAACATCAGCTTCCCTATTTTATATGTGGAAATACATTATAAATAGAAATATATTTGATGAATCAACATAATAATATTTAAATGATATAAAATTTCAAATTAAACATTATGTATAAATCATATATCATATTATATTAATATCATCATAACCCATATGGTTATCTAAACCATCCTTTGATATCAACCATAAAGACCCATCCTTAAAACATTATATACTCTTGAGTGTTAGTGAGGAATTTAAATTCTTTCACATTGAGGATCCATTCATGTTTATAGTTTTAGATAATTAGGTCATAATACATACATAAAAACCCAGAATCATAAAAAGTGGATACTACTAAAATAGTATCAATCTATTCCATAATATAATTTAAAAAAAACATGAATTCTTTGAAAAATCTTCAAAACATTCAGCATGAATTCATTATTTCTTTTACCCATTCATATAACCTATAAAAAAATTTAAAACTTTATATGAGCACAAAAATATCAGTAAAAAACATAAAGAAATAAAATTGCTAGTCCAGTGAAAACATGAAAACCTATTAAAAACCCTTTTAAGGAAAAATTATTAGAAAGAATTGAAAAAGCCTGCAGTAGCCTTGGGACATATTTTATATTTCAATCTTATATTCACCCTTAAAAATAAAATATCATCTTTGTATACTTCCATCTCTGAAGTACCTAATGCATTAGAGAACTATAATGGGGATCATCCATCATATATTGAGATATAATGGAGTTCAACCTGTTATATATTGAGCTTTAATGGGGATCTACCCATAAACATTTGAGATATAATAGGATAAAACCATAATAAAAACATTCTAAGGAACACACCTTTAATAAAACCCTTGATATCTCATTTAAACCCATGTGAAAACACCTTGAGATATCAAAATACAAATTTTTAAACAAAAATCACTTTTAAAATATAAAAAATGCTCACAAAATAATGAAATAATATTATTAAAAAACAAATATGAAAAATAATAAATACAAAATTATAGTATTAAATAATCAAGAATGTGGGAGAAAACACTCATACCGTATAAAAAAAAATCTTTTTGAATTTTATAAAAGATACATTTAAAAGGATTTGTAAAGTAAAGTTATTTACCTCAGGTTTGTCTCACTTTAAACGTGTTAAAGTATACAATATAATGGTATATAGTTTGTTAATAACTTATAAAAGTACCATAATCATGTTTATAACATCATATATAATCTTCTTATAATATCTCATTACCCATTTGTTATAATCATTCATTATTTTCAGTATTTCGAGTGTTAATTTCCTAGTTTTCTTAAAAATGTTTTGACTTGTTATTTGTTGTTCAAATTTCATATATCATGAATTCATTCTATAAATAATGTAAAACATAATATAATTATCATATATATTCAGTATATATGTATTTATGACAAACAATAATATTTTTAGATAAGAAATGAAGTGAACTATTCATGGAGACTGTATGCCGTACGTACACATGAAGGCTAATTCCATTTATTTGTTATATTAGAAGAATGAAAAGTAAATTATTAATATTTATATTATAATTAAATTATCATATATATGTCATATATGTCTCATATTTTTATTAAAATCATCCTTAATATGTTCCATGTATAGCATGAACAAATCACATCGCTTAAAGTAGGTGGTAGTCCACATTTCCAGAAATGATGTTATAATATTTTCACAAAATGGAATGTATAAAGGTTTGTTTTATAAATCAATTAAATAATAATAATGAAATAATAAATATAATATATAATCATAGTTTCTATCATAATTCTCACCATTAGAGATGGTAAAAGAAGAATGAACAATCATGGTTTCGTGAGGTGATAGCTCACCATACACATAAATGGAAAGTTTGTTACCCGTTAGATGAAAGTGTTTGTAAATGTTGTTCGCGCCCTTTGAATAAAAAATAAAAATATATTTATTATTATTGTGTTATTATATAATAATGATATATGATTAATTTAAGGAGTGGAGAATGAAAATAAAATAAATTGACTTAAGGAAGATTGTTACCTCTAATTTGGGTAACACCTTTTGGTTTGCACAGAATGACTTCCTTGGATTGATTTCTGAAAAAGGGAGGATTATAAGATGAGGGGAGGGATTTGGATGAAATATGTGGGTAAATATTGTTCCATCCAAAGTGGAATGATAGGTCCGAGGAAGAGGTGGTGAGGGTGGTATTTATAGTGGCGGAGAGGGGTGTTTTCTGAAAATTTTATTCACTGTTTTATTATTTTGGCTCAGGCCTATAAATAGTTTTTATTCTTGTGAATAATTAAAATAATTATTGATTGTTAGTTTTAACCAATAGTTCTTAAATAATCCATACATAATCTATGATTATATAAATCATGTATTTATCTTTGACTGTAATTTTTTGTAATTCACTATTCACTATAAATCAAGTATTTTAGAAAAATTCCAAAAAACCACCCTAGCCATTTTTGACATGTATAATTAAAAAATGAACTCAATTAAAATAAAATAATTTTCAGAATATGAGAAATTAATTTTTTAATTAAAATCATAATTTATCAAAAAATACCAATTTTAACACTATAACTGATTTTACAACAGTTTAAAAAATTAATTAAGGTCAAATAAAATTATATTTTAATCATAAGAAAAAAAAATTAATTTATGAATCTATTTTATGAAAATAAATTTTCTTTTAAATACATAAATTAATTATAAAATTATAAATAAACATTTATTTTTCAAAAAAATACTAATAATTAAATTATCATTTTCAAAACATTTATTTACTAATTATATGATATAAATATATCATATTTTCACTTTAAAATACATGAATTTTCTTTATAAATTTATAGATGAGATTCCTATTCTATTGCATAGATTACTATTCCTAAAGGTTATGTAAATATTCCTAAGGGTATGTTAATATTTTATTATTATAGATCCTTAAAATATTAATTATTTCATTATACATTAATAATAAATTTTACAATTTAATTTTAGAATAAACAAAACTATCTTACCTGTACCTGGGATGTTCAAAACACACCAAGACACCCATAGAGAAATAAGTTAACATTTCATTGAAATACAAGCTCCTATGAATGTGAACTGAGAAATATAATTCCTCTGTCTCTATATCTAATTTCAGCATGTTTCATCACATGTGACTTCAACATATATGCTTGAATTCTCATTATTTGACTTTTGGAAATAAACATGTCGATATCAAAACATGGTAAGGGGTTTATTTGATAGATATTTTTTAGTGAAAGGGGTAGAAACATATAATTCCATTATATATGAGGGATAAATCCATTGTTAAATTATTCATTAATTTCATATCACTCGTGATGAAACTAATGTCTTATGCCTCTCTATGAGTATATATCATCATGTTATTTGTCAACACATCAATGTACGAGAATCATGATATGTATTAATAATAATCTCAAGTCTAAAAAACATTACCCACATCCACAAATATGAATATTCAATGAAACATAAAACATGTGGAATTTTTATTTTAATATCTATTCTCATAATCTCATTTCCTAAGATCACTGGGGACAAAATAATTGAGATGTTGTCTAAATATCATATGATCATTCCACCCCTAATGGAATTTATCATATGTGTCTCATCATACGATGTCATACAACCATATGACATGTATTTTAGAAAACTTTCCTTACATTTCAATGTTACGATCAAAGTGGGGAACTTCCCTAACTTTTTGGTGAGAAAAGTATCCTTAAGACATTATCATATTGATTTCACACATAAGAACATTCATTATTTGATAATATGTTAAAAAAATATTCTATTTTATAAATATTTTGTCATGTCTAATGTTCAATGTTGTTGGTTCAAGGACACTAGCTCCAACATATGAATTATACTTATTTAATTTTAAAGGGTTTTCATGCTCATTATATCATAATATAATTTTTTATGTATCTATATGAGGCTATCCAATAAATCCTCACACTAAATTCCTATGAAAGGTAATAATTTTTAAATAAATATTTTTTGATTAATAGTGATATTAGAATTCATAATCATCATATTTGTATATATTAAAATAATATTTAAAATTATTTACTTCAAACCATGAAATTTTTTAAATTTTTTAAATTTTATTTTATTAAACAATTATAAGTATTTCTATGTTTATCATCTCCATTATCATATAAAATTTTCATTCAAATATTTCATTGAGGTCATTTTGTAAAACTTTTAAATGTTAATATTTATTAATTTTTTTAAATGTCTTGGGTCGAAGATTTATTTATTATTAATGCAAAGCAAAGACCTCTTTAACTGGGTACAGGGAGACCCATTACATAGCCCAAAGGCTCAGTGGAAATTTAGCCCATTACATGGCCCGTAGGCCCAATTGTTTTGGCATAAGGCCCATTCTGCAAATAGTAATGCTACAGTACCCACACTGCTATAGTACTGCACAGTACCTGCCACTTCTACAATACCCTGCTGCCGCTACAGTATTGTGCCACCCCTACAGTGCCCACTGTTTCTACAGTGCCACCACTACTACAGTACGCTACAGTAACCTAACCCCAATGGGTTTTGAACCCCCATTTTCATGTAGGAGTAAGGGGTGCTTACCACTAAGCCAAAACCCAACTTCAAAAGTGTTGTTGGGTAACGAGGTACTGGGCTGGCCTACCCACCTATGCACCGCATGTCCCCAGTGAGGCCCAAGGTAGCCAATACTTGGGATTAGGCTAGTTCCCAACAGGGTAGAGGGTCCCACTAGTGGTTTCCTAGCATATAGTGTGTGTTTCCTTGTGAGGACTCGAATCCGGAACCTCAAGGTCAGGACGCCACCGCTTTTAACCAACTCGCCAGTGCCCCGCGGGCATTAAAAGTTAATATTTATATTAAGACCATTCATTAGTAAAACAACCAAATCTATTTTAGGATATAATGTTTCATTCACTTTATATTATATTGGAATAATCAATTATTTTTTAGGCTTTTAATTTCCCCAAGTGATTAATATTACAGGATTATGGGTGCAGATGGAGGATCATGTTACCAAAATTTAAACTATAGTTGGAATGTAGAGGTTCTATGTAGGCTTCATGAATATTTAATTTAGATTTGTTTATTTTTAACACCTATTTAGCTCTTGGTATGGGTGAGAAATAAATAGTTATATTCACTCGTTTCGTCTCTACATTTTTGTGGTTTTTTGTTGGTCCATGTGGTGTGTCCATATTGAGATTCCTCATCGAGACAAGACTATTTCTCTATCCAGGTTGATTCTTCACTAAACTAAGATATAGGATCATCTTAGAAAATGTTAAACTATAATTGGCAGGTAGAGTTTGTATGTAGGCTTCGGGGATATATACTTAGGTTTGGTTTCTTTTTAACACCTCCTAATCTCATGGTTTGGGTGAGAAACAAATAGTTATATCCATTAGTTTCATCTCTATATTTTGTGGGTTTCTATTGGCTTATGTGGTGTGGACACAATGAATTTCTTTATGGAGAAGAGGTTATTTTTATATCCTGGTTGATTATTCTATGTATTAAAACTCTTCATGCGTTGGTTGATGATTTAATACGAAATTATATAGAAATATTTATTCCTAATATTTTTGGAGATTGTTTGAATTATTCAGTTGAAATGATTGATTTCTAGGGTTTTTTGTGTTCGTTGGTATCCTACTAGGTGTGGGTAAAAACATTACTACAATGGATCCTCTTACAACAACATCATGATTGGGGGAGGGGTTATCTGAGATCAGTGAGGATCGATCATCCCGAGTTTTGTGAGTATCCCTGGTCTTTTTTCTTCATTGATAGTTGTGGTGAAGGATATTCATTTTGGCCTTAGTATTTTCCCAAATAGAGGTATTCATCTTGTGTTTATCGAACTTGAATCTCCATTAATTGTCAAGTTTATTAGGGATCCAAAATTTATACAATGGCCTATCTTTTATTTGATGCATGAGATTGAACCACTGGTGGGGGAGGGTACCATAATTACCCAAAAATGGGGAGATAGAAATATAATGGTTTATTATCATGCATCCATGGGTGTTCTATTAAATATGTGGTTATCTTCTCTTCCCCCTAGAGTCATCTATTGGTATGTAAAAACATTGCAATATCTGATGGGTTGGGTCTTCATTTTTTCATCGACATTAAAAATGTGGTTTATTTTGATCCCTTTTATATTAGACCTTTTTTAGCAAGTAATAAAATAATGTTATTTTAACACTCATAAATATTAAGATATATTTCTATTTAAATAATTTTAAATGTTCAATAGCTTATGTGACATGCAACACTGAGATTTAAGTTATGTACTTTTAAAATATTATTATTTAAACGTGACCACTATAACCAAACCTATGAATTGGTGGAATGAATAAAAATAAATATTTTTTTAAACATGTTTATAAATATTATATACAATGAACATATATAGAAAAACATGTATTTAATTTATGTTAAATCCATTATATGCATCAAAAATACATTTTTCCTAAAAAAATAATTTTAATTTATTTGACAAGATAATATAATTAATTTCTGCCACTTTTATATTATTTTAAAAATATAAAAAATATTTTCTGAAATCATCTTTTAAAAATTATTTTGGAGTTAATTTTTGGTAATTTTCTAAAAAGATTTATTTTTCAATGAATAGTTAAGAATATTGATTTTTACTAATTTTTTTAAACACGTTTAAAAGGATAAATTTTGTTTTAAAATTATTTTAAAAGTAAAATTAGTAATTTTGGATCACAAATAAAAAAATTAGTTTAGTTATAATTAATTTCTTGATCTAATTTATTATAAAAAAAATTATACATAAGAAAAAAAAAATTTGGAAAAAACTTTTTATCGAGTTCTGTGACTGTAATTTTAAATTATTTTCTATGAATTATATTAATTTAATGTGATAAAATAGATTTTTTATTTTTAATCATAATTTAAAATATTTTAATATGACCACTTTCATTTTTTCAAAATGAATTGTAAAAACTTAAAAAATCACCACTGTTAAGGTTAAACCAGGTTTACTGGGGTTAGACCAATCAATAAGCATAATTATTACAATTAAACATGTATAAATATTATTTTATGTCCATATTTTGACATCATACTATCCCAACTTCTTATATATGGACATTTGTAATCATTTTTCTTGAGAATAAAATTTTAATATTTTAATCATTTAAGAAATCTCATGTGTGTCCTTTCCCCCACTTATTAGAAGGCACTCCTTCCCTCTAATATTTACAACGCTTTGGGAATTTTATATTAATTAAAACCTAAATAAATATCTCCAAATAATCTTTATACATTTTATAGAGCTTTTGTGCCTCCCAAAATACCAATCATTGGGTCCTTAATCGATGGTAAAAAGGAGTTCTTTCAAAGAAGAGATAATCACTATAACTGATCAATTTAATTTTACTTCTTATTTTAACTCTTATAAGTCATTTTTATTTATCATAAAATCATTAATATATTATTCAAAATATAATAAATTTTTATTATTATTATAAAAACACCATTATCCACCATCTTTTTCATCAAATGATAAGCGAAAGTATCACACAGGTGTATGTGTGGACTACCCCCTCCATGTAGAGATAGAATTCATTTTCCATCACCATAATTAATGGATGGTTATTATAATGGAATTAATTTTTATATATTATTCCTAAAAAATATTGAATAAATTTAAATATAATATCACGGGTACCTTCTAACCTTCCCATCTATTGCAAAATGATAATGTCACTTGTGCATATGTGCAGACTACAACTTCCATGAAGTGATTTGATTTGATTTTCATTTTTTATTTAAATAGATGGTAATAAGGATATATTTAATATATATATATATGATATATATGATATAATAATGATTTATAATGGTTAATTACTATTTTCCATTATTTCTTTCTATCTATCAAAAAGTGAAAACAATGTTCATGTGTACGTAGGACCTACCGTCTCCATTAACGGTGTAATACATTTTCTATATATATATATATTTTATAGATTATTATATATATATATAATTAATATATATGATATTTAAATCATTATTAAATTGATGGATAGGATTTAACCATGATGAAAGTAAAAGGACTAATACTACCGAACTAAAACAATCATGAAATACAAAGAAATTTTCACTCGAAACAATTATTTTAATAAATAATTATTAATAAACTGGTGATACTAGTGGATAAGTTAATTGTATAAGATATAATATATAATATTATGGTTTTATAATAAATTTATATTAAATTAAACATGTATTATCAAGGCATTCCAAACATATAGAAAGGAAGTCAAACCAAATGTAATAGTTTATTTCACAATCTCAACATTATTCATGATTTTTTAGGTTTAACACTATTCTTGGGGAATTATTTGATATTTTAATATTAAAAAATATAATTTCTTATCATCTGGTTTTTTCAGAACTAATATGTTTTAAATTTATTTTCATCCCTTTAATTACTCAAGTTACAAAACTAATTTTTATATGGAAAACTGACATGCTTGTTTTACTTGAATGGGAATAGTTTTCATCCATGTATATATTCTTCATAAAATGTTTTAACAAATGTTTTTAATTTTCAAAAATGGTATATTAAATACATTTTTTTCCATTATTTAATTTTGATTTTTTTGAATGGAATCTTCTTGTCATTTTCCAAACGAGGCACTATTGACTTTTTATCAAAATTGTAATAGGATTATTTATTTTGAATTTAGTTTGAATTAATATAATTTCCAACCATAATGACCACAAAATGATTTGGTGTTTCATTTTATATTTTTTAAGGTAACATTCATGCATAATTTTTCCTTAATATTTGGGAATTTTTTATATTCTAAATAATTGATTTCAAAGTGAAAAGGGTATTTTCCCCAATAAATTTTCTAGTGAAATTTTTAAAGTATTTTCATCTATGTCAACAATATTAGTTTAAAATTATTATTAATTGAGGATATAGACTAATGATACCATTAAACATATTTATTTGGATGCTTTATGATCAGTTTGACAGTGGAGAGTACTGCCATTTCATATGCCATTTCATCCAATATGGACAATTATTTTTTTAATGCATGTTGATTAAGTTGTATTGTTTATTTATATGATGAATGCATTGGGGGTTTTTAAGTGATGGATGTGGCTCAAAATTATACATCCTCTTGATGGATCAGTAGGTGTCATGAGAAAAACATGCTATGTATTTGGCCAAGGACTTACCCATTAATGTAGGTGTCTCTTATATGGCCTCAATAACAAGTTTAAGATATAAAAAATCATGCATTCTATCATTATAAACTCATTTATTGATGCCCATGTGATTATTTTAATATTTATTATATCCATGTATATGATTTATGCACATGTGGTTATTTATATATAATTACTTCTTCATCAATTATTCCTTCAATAATATTCATTCATTTTTTATTCCATGTTTGATTCCATTTTATGAATACCCTTACATATCATATGAGATCACCCCTTTCTTATGGATTCTTTACCTAGGATGCTAGAATGTATATAATGATTTATATTCAAGGATATTCTATATAAAATAATGAAATTTACAAATAAAATACTTTGAAATATTTTATTTTTTCAAATGTTTGTGAGATTCAATTTTGTTTATAGTTTACCAAGACTACTGAACTATTTGATCTTTTTGGATGTGATAACTTATATATAGTACCAATGTGAAAATGTAACCACTAGTTCTAGGTTACTAGGTTCTGGGTCTATATATTTAGTATATAATAATGTTTAGTAAAAACATTGGGAACTAGATTTAGGAAAACATATATTAAGAAACCTAACCCAATTAATGACATTGAAGATAAATATAAGTATAGGATAAAATTCTAATGTTTTGGTAAGTTTAAAATTATGTGGGGTTTCCTATAAATACATCCATGTATGGATACTACAAGTTAAAGTGGGTTTGGTATATATTCCTCTATGGGTATTAACCCTGAAAATAGTGGGTCGAGTATATCTGAATCATCATTCTAGTGGATGATGAGTGTACCCATATTTCACATCTGGTTTGACACTTTGGGGTGATATGTTTGGGTTAATTCACATTTCCATTACACACCATTATGAAATATTTGAAATTATTTTCAATATTTTAGAATAATCCCAAAGAAACCATGTTTGTGATTATGAGACTAGTTTTTTATAAATTTCAAATCTATGTTAAGTGATTCACTTGTTTCAAAATTTTACATTATAATTAAAAATATTATAATCTAACATAGTGTAAGCCATTTTTTATAAATGGTTTAGAGAGTAATGTAAACCTTATCAATGCATATAATCTATGTAGGTATTTCTATCCTTGGAATGATAATGAAGCTGGAGATGGAGCTGGATCTAGAACTGAAAAAATTATGACTATATTAGGGAAGTTGACTTATGTTATGACCCATACCATTTTACATTAGGGGAATCATACTGATCCAAAACACATGGTAATAATGTTAAACCATTTTATTTCAGAAAAAACTCCATCATTCAATTGAACCACATATAAATTTGTAGCTGATAAATGTATAAGTTACATAGAAAAGATATTTCTTTATTTGGAAAATAATGAAATGGATAAGGTTTTAATTAAATTTTATCATTTCATGGGGGATTAATATCAATGGTGGACATTTATATAAAACCCTGAGGATGAGGAGGAAATATAGATCATGGAGTGGAAGTATTTTAAGGTACTTTTCATGGGAAAATATTTTCCTTGTGAAAAACGAGAAGATATAGAGAGACAATTCCTCAGTATATGACAGAAAAAGAGGAAAAAGTTTCTACGTATAAAGCTAACTTTACAGGGTTATCAAGGCATGTTTTGGACTATGTAAATAATAAAAATATAAGTATTGATCATTTATTTGATGGGATTAAAAAAACTCTTCAAAGGGAACTAGTCTCCAAAACATTCCCATCGTATGAGGATACAATATCACATGCTATCAAGACAGATAAATAAATCTCCAATTATTATGTTTTTTAAGTAAGAAATAGGATAAGATTATGAGAGAGTAAAAATGGATCAATAGAAGAATAGAAAGTGTAATTTTCCTGCATTTGATACTTGTAGAAGGAAACAAATTGGTACATTATTAAAATGAAAAGGTGTTTTCTTCACATTTGGTGAAAAATTCCATTGTTCTCATGGATGAGAGGATAATGGATAATCCATGAATGTATTGTTATTTAACTATAAGGTTATGGGACACTATTCCTACTAATGCTGAAAATATTAATAGAACTTACCACAAACTAATCGATTGGGGTCAAGGCCAAGAATATTAAATTACTACAATTGGTGAGAACATTCTAAGATACATGTTGAAAGGTACACTAATTATACACTATCGGATTTCAAATTTTTTGTTGGATTTAGGTTATTCCCACTATTTTATATCTGAATAATTTTTAAGGGTTATTAAATCATCAACTCAATAATTAGATGCTGAGATGGAGGTTAAAACTCCTAATGGTAGGATGGCTACATCTTAAGTCTATATCTCCTATTCGATAGAAGTTTGCGGGAATTTTCTTCCTATAGATATTTTTATACTTCCCCTAGTTAAAGTTTATGTATTTTTTGGTAGGAACTATCACTCTTATTATAAATCTCGTATCAATTATCAGGGAAAGGAAGTTATATTTGTTAGCCTGAATCTAACTTCTATATTATAAATGTGTGTGGATGACCCTAAACTTCTAATGTAAATTACATCCATGAAATGAGTATTGATACAAATTCATGAGGGATATTTATCAAAAATGGTTTGGGAGAAACTAAACATTGAAAATGTTCCTTTTCCAAGAACATGATGTTGTATTTCTTGAGGAATTTTATAGTCTTACACGAAATTGTAAAGTTGATTTTTCATTAGAAATAATTCACCATGATACCCCTATTTCAAGTATGGAAAGGGATTTATTTGACATGGTAGTACACCATGAGGTGTACCAGTTATTTTATTATTATGAAATATAGTTCAATCAATCTTTTAATTGATTATCAGGTACTTAAAAAGTTCACTATTATGTACAATTATCTTATACCCCATATTGATAATATGTTTGATAACATATGAGGAGAGAAATATTTTTATAAGATCAATATTTGATATAGATATAATCAACTCAGGGTTTAGAAGGAGGATATACCCAAGTCCACCTTTTGTATATGGTTTGGTCATCATGAATTTAGAGTAATTCCTTTTTGACTTACCGATTTTCATGATATCATTATGTATTAAATGAACAAAGTATTTAGAGATAACCTTGACTGGGTTGTGATAATATCTACCTATGATATTATTATATATTAAATTTTAAAGGAAGGGCATGAAGAATATTTGAGAATTTTTATGAAGCTGTGTTAGGAGAAGTTGTAAGATAAATTTACCAAGCATTAATTTTGGATTTTGAGAGTTTCATTCTTGGGTCATATAATCTCAAGTGAGGTTATATCGGTGGGTCCTAAAAATATGAATGTTATTGAGACCCTAGAAAAATCATGGTTACCAAGATATATACTTTTATTGGTTTGGGCGGATACTACCGATAATTTGTGATAGATTTATCATGACTACATAATCCACGTTACATTTTAACCTAAAAGGGGGTTAATTTCTTGTTGAAAGATGAATGTCAGTAGAATTTCAAAGAACTGAAGGGAATATTGGTCAGCATGCCTATTATTATACTACTGTATAGTAGAGAAGGATTTTTGATTAATAGTGGTGTATCAATGAAGGGTATGGGATATATCCTCATATAGAAGTAAATGGTTACAACATAATTTTCCTCTAATTTAAAAATAATCATAAAAATTACCCAAATCATGATTTGGAGTTCACTCACCAAATATTTTTTTGTGGTTTTACAAAAACACTTTATGGACAAGTGAGAACTGCCATGAACACAAAGGACACACATAAGTGGGTCAGGATTGAGGCCCCACCCAAGAATAGACCGAATCAAAAGGATAAATAGAGCATCGACTAGAAACAAAAAATGAGGTGAACATCAAACACTGCAGAGGGCCGACCCGTCCAAAAAGAACAGCCAGAAATTCAGACCAATGAACACTGAGTCTTCAAAACCAAAAAAAAACATATGGGGTAAGATGTGATATATGCATTGATCATAAAAGTGTGAAATATTTATTTACATATAAATAGTATAATCTCTTCCAAATAACATGGTTCAGTTGATCAAATATTATGTTTTATCAACACATTTTCACCCTAGAAAATAAAACAAGGTAGTTGATGTTATGAGTCATAAAGAGAATTATATTTTGTTCATGAAGAGGAATTAAATTTTTCTATTATTTATGTATTTTTAGAATATGGCTCTTAAATCATGATTAAAGGGAAAAATTAGAATATTATAAGAAAAATGTACAATCATCCATCCATGATAGGATTAGGAGGGAATATAAAAAAGACATAAAATTATCAAAGAAGGTGTGAAGAGTTTCTGAGTTGAACCATGACAATTGAAGAATGATAAGGTTCAAGAACAAATTAGGTGTCTCATTAATACAATACTTGAGGAAGGACCCATTGGATGAGGCTAATAGTTCATAATTCTCTATTCATGTTGGATGTACAAAGACGTATATAGATTTGAAGGAGTATTTCTGGTGGGATATTATGAAAAGGGATATTATAGAGTATATATGCTTAGTATGTAAATAAGTTAAGGCTAAGAGGATAAAATACAAGGTAATGTTACAACCAATACCCTTAATATAATGTAAACTTGAAAATATCACCATGGATTCTTCATTGGCCTCCCCAAAATATCAACATTCCATAATTCTATTTGGAATGTAGTTTATTGACTTATAAAGTCAGTACACTTCATTACTATCAGAAAAACATTATCTCTTTATCATATTACCATAATATAAATTATGTAAGTGTTATGGTTTCCTAGAGTGCTATATTCTATTATATTGGATCGGGATCTGATGTTTACCTTAATGTTCTATAATAGTATTCAGTAAGCAATGGATTTAGAGTTGATTTTTGGTTATTTTTATCATCCTATGATATAGGTCTATTTGATAGGACCATAAAAACTATAAAATTAAGGTTGAGATCTTTTTCTATGGATTTTAACAGTTTTTGGGATCAACACAGTCATTAGTGACATTATTTTACAACAATTTCATTCACTCGAGTATTCAGATGGATCCTTAGGAATCCCTATAAAGAATGAAGTGAAAAATACTACATGATGGAATTAATATGGATAAAGAAATTTATCAGGACATGATCTAGATGAGTAAATGGTAGATAAGGTTAGAGTCATTCAAAATCATATAACGAAATATCAGATATGACAACAAAGTTATGATTATAATCATCAGTTAGGTCTAGAGTTTGATTTTGGTGAGAAGTTATTTGTATGAATTAATATATATAAGAAGGTAATGAGATTTGAAAATAAGGGAAATATGATCCCCATGTATATTGACCCCATAAAGATTCCTTACCACATTTGGACAACAATTTTTTGATTTGCGCTTCCACCAAATCTCTCTCAAGTTCACAACATGTTCCATGTATCTATATTGAGGAAATAAATATATAATACATCACATGTACTAACAATATAAATATTACCATTGGAGAAAACCGTATATTATGTCAAATAACTAGTGGAGATTATGGATTTTATAGATAATGTTTTACAAAACAAAACCACTCACCTGGTCTATGTTTTTAGGTGAAACAAAAAATTTGGGGAAGCTATGTTGGAATACGAGGATGTGATGAGGCAGAAGTACCCTTAATTGTTTAATTCAAAGTGATGTAATTTATAGGGTGAAATTAATTTTAAGGATATAGAATATAGAACATTGAGATATTATGATATATTTATCTTTAAATAATTTTATGTGTTTAATTGCTTTCTAGACACGTAATTTCGAGCATTAAGTGAACTACTATAAAAATATTATTATTTTAATTTTACCATTATGGAATAGTCATAAATTTGTGATATGTTTAGGAATAGTCACTTTTTAAGAAAAATATTTATAAGGGTTTTAGATAAAGAAAATATATTGGTAAATAAGTATTCAATTTTAATAAATTTCATTATATGTATAAAAAATACATATTTCTACAAAATTGTTTTAATTGTTTTTGTAAGAAAATAATATAATTAATTTCTAGCACTTTTTAAAAAAATTATTTTAAAAAATTATTTTTTTAAATTATAATATCAAGATTATCTTAGAGTGATTTTTTCTGTAATTTTCTGAAAAGAGTGATTTATTAATAAATAGAAGAAAATAATAATTTTTATTAAAAACATATATTTTTTAAAAATATACAAGGTTTAATGTTGCTTCAAAATAAATTTAAAATTAAATTTAGTTAATTTATATTATTTATAATCTAATTATGTTTTTTTGAGAATTTATTTTATATAGTATTTTAGTATAAAACATTTTATACTTAAGAAAAAAAATTTCCTAGGAAATCGCTTTTCGTTACAGTTTATAGGTTCAATTTTAAATTAACCTCTCCACTAATGTTAATTGAATTTAAAAAAATTGGGTTCAATATTTTTAATAATAATTTAAATATTTTATAATAATGAAACTTTCATTTTTTGTTATAATGAATAGTAAAAGCAGTAAAAATTTATCAACACGATTACGGTTAAAACAGGTTTATCACGGTTTACACCCCGAGGTAGGGGTATGTTTTCTAATTAAACATATCTAAATAATATTTTATGGAAATATTTTGAATTTAAAACCTACATAGATAAAACCTATTTCAATTTTGAATAATTTTTATTGATTAAAAAATTATAATATTTTAAACTTTTAAGAAATCTAAAGTGTGTACTTTCTCCCACATATAAAAGGACACTACTTCCCTCTTTATTTACATGATACTGATCCTATTATATTCATTATAAACTTCCAAAATCTCTCCCCAAAATCCTATATATTTTTTATAGGTTTTTTTCCTTCCAAAATACCATCATTAGGATCCTTAAGAGGAGATCTAAAATAGTTTTTAAAAAGAAGGCAATCGTCATCACCAATCACTTTTTTTAGTTACCATTTTACCTCATCTAAAATTATGTTTTATATAATATAATAATAATTTAATTAACCTAAATATATTTAAATATTTCTATTATTATGAAACCAATATTATCCATCATCTTTTTCATCCAATGGGAAGCGAAAGTGTCACTTGTGTTTATATGCAGACTACCGCCTCCAAGTAGCGATACATTTCATTTTCCATCACCATATTTTAGGATTGGTTTTTATTATGGATTTAATTTTTATATAGTATATTTATATATTATTTATGATTCTATAATTGTAACATCATATATTATTTCTTACAATCCCATATGTTTAAAAATGATAATGTCGCTCATGCGTACGTGTGGACTAGCACCTCTATAAAGTGATGCAATTCGATTTTCATGTTTGATTTACATAGATGGTAATATAGATATATTTAATAAATATAAATGATATATATGATATAATAATTATTCTTTAAATTTTAATTATTATTTATGATTCTTCCATTCAGTCTTTTGAAAAGCGAAGATAGTGTTCATGTGTACGTATGATAAACCGTCTATATGAAACATGTAATTCATTTTTCTATGTCTATAATTTTTGGATGATTATATATATATAATGAATATATATATATATATTTTTTATATTTTATATTTATATAATGATTAAAATTCTAGAGAATATTGAACCATGATCTTTGTATAAGGACTAAAACTATTGAAAAAAACATTCAAGAAAAAAGAAACAATTATCATTTGAACATGGGTTTCAATAAATAATTTTTAAAAATGGGTGATGAAATCTTATAAGTAAATAAAATATAGTATTATATATATTATTATGGTTTTATAATATATATAAAATAAATTAATATTTATTATATAGAAGGTTCGAACACATATGATTGATGTCAGACTTGAGGTAAGAGCTTATTTTATTGTCTCATCATTATTTAGGATCGTTTATGTTTTAGTATATTATGAGGGAATTAAATTATATTTATAAACTAAACACAATATATTATCTTAAAATATTTTTATTTGTTTAAATTATAATTTTTTCCTTTAATTTCCCTCTCTTTAAGTACTCAAGATTCTAAAATAATGTTTTTTTATGGAAAACTTATTCTGTTTTTTCAACTTGGTCATGATTTTTTTAATGTTCATATTCTACATAATATGTTTTCAAGAATATTTATACTATTATAAAATAAATTATTACATAAATTTTTATCCATATTTTAAATTTTACAATTTTTTTAATGGAATCTTCTTTTCATTTCCTGAAAATGGTACTTTTTACATTTTACAGAAAATATGAACAAAAAATTTGTTTTAATAAACATAAAATGAATGGAATTTATTTTTTTCCTTAAATCAAATAGAATTAAATATTCATTTATAAGTTTCCAAGTTTCCATTCAAATAATTTTTTTGTTTAATATTTTGGAATTTTTTATATTATAAATAACTGTTTTTAATATGAAAAGGGTATTTTCCCAAATAAATTTTCTAGTGATATTTTTAAATTATTTTATCTATGTTGAAATACATTGTTGAATATTATGATTTATTAAAGATATAACATAATGATTCCATCAACCGTATTTCGTTTTATGTTTTATAATCATTTTTACTTGGGTAAGTATTGACATTCCGTATGTTATTTTATCTAATACTGGATATTATTGATTTTTATGTCTGGTTGATTAAGTTGTATTGTTTTTTAATATAATGAACTAATTATACTTATTATGTGTTGTGTGGGGACCATAATTAAATTTCCCAATGATTAAATAATAGTTCTCATGATACAAAATAGGTTTGGTATTTGGTGGGGGCCACACAAATTTACATAGATATCTTGGCCAAGGCCTCAATGATAAGTTTAACATGTCCCAAATTATTCATTACATAATTATGAAATCATTTATTGATATCCATGATATTATTTTAATAGTTATTATATCCATGTATATGTTTCGAACCCATGAGATTATTTATATGAAATTATTTTACTATCATTTATTCCATTAATACTATTCAAGCCTTATTTTTTCTATGCTAGCTTCTATTGTATACATACCCTTTCTGAGTATCTGATCTCACCCACTTATTTTATATATTTTCACTATGATACTAGGAAGTATAATATTATTGACATAAAAGGATATGATAGAGGGAAGAATAAATTTTTCAAAAAAAGTATTTATTCTATTTTTTGTTTACAAATTATGTGATATTCAAGTATGTATATATTTTACCAAGGCTAATAAAATATTCACCATTTTAGTATGTGATTGATTATATCTAGTGTGAATTTAATCAAGTTACCACTGGCTCAAGAATACTAGGTTTGAGGTCCTTACATGATTTCTTTGAAAAAACACATTTATGTCAAAACATACTTCATCTAAACTTTTCAAAACTATATTTTTTTATAAATTTTATTTATAAAACACAAACTCATTTTGGTTAGGAAAAAACGTATTTACTTTATTGGAATATTTACCAAATAAACCATCAACAATGATATTTTATTTGGTGTACTATATTTTTAGATAAATATTTTTTAAATAATATATTATTCTTTAAAATATGTTACTCTTGAGTGTTGGGAAAATTTTGACTGATATTTTAATTAATATTTTTGTTAAAATACTATTATCATAGACAAACCACATTTATCCTGAGTAAAAATACTTATTTTGAAATGTAATATAATATGATGATTCATAAACAATGGTTATCAGAACCATTATCTATTATATTCATAATAACACTTTTGTAACAAACAAGTTCTCTCATCATAAATGAGAAATAAGATAAAACTTAATATCCTATATTTAATATTCATTAATGCTTTAATGTAACCTTTCACATATAATTCCTTCATATATCAACCCCTTTATTCAACATTATAATGTAAAATGAAATTTCTATCCATCAACACATCATCTCTCTTTAACTATCATTCATATTTGCAATAATTTTATAATGTATAGTTTTTATCTCGTACATTTTAAGGTAAAATAACTAAATTTTATAAAATCAGTACCTGATATAGAATATCAATGGCCTTTCATGGAACCCATTAGGTATTCTATGCTAATCCTCCTTTATTGACCAAATTTTCCAGAATGGAAACATTTTTCCTCCTTCTCGACCCCCTTTGGGTTTCAATTCCCTAAGATGACTATTGGACTCCCAATATTATTCTTACAATATAAAAATTCACCATTCTATACAATTAGAAAATATCAAATATTGGACCTAACATGGCTAGTTCACCTAACCTCAACATATTGATGAGATTTGGTATAATTTTATTGAACTCATTCATATTATAGATTACAATTAATTGGTTGAATTTTTTTAAAATTGATAGTTGAGTGAAATCCATAGCCAAATCAAGACTTAAATTAGACATTATCTTATGCATGTCATTAACATATCGAATCATATTTATTAAACAAATGGATATTATAGTTCCTTAATGTCATATTGTATCTAAAATATCACTTTAAAACCTCATGCATCTTATTATAAACAATTTATTAATAGATCATTTTCTATCTATCTATAATCTTGAATGAATCTATGTTTTCATGTTGTTTTTCTACTCATATGATATTAATAAAACATAATAATCATGTCATGAATAAAATAATTAACATGTTTATCGTAAGAATCATGATTTATTTCTTGAATATATTAACTAGTAGGAATCCTAGGAAGGGTTTTCTATGGGACATAATTTTATTTCTTGATTAATAATAATTATTAATTTTTATACCAATATAATAATTTAGATCAATTAAGCTTCTAATTCCCCAAAATTTATTTCAAAGTCCTATTTAATGATGTTGAATATATTTTAGTTACAATTTAAGTTTGTATTATATATATATATATATATTAGGTTTTATAATCATTCAATAAGTAATTTTATTAAATGTTCTCCCACTAAAATGACAACAATTATTAATTTAAATTATATATATTAGTGTTTAAACATTCTATTTCACTATGTTTTGGGTCACTTTTTGGTTTATCCAATCACTTAAGTATTTAGACAAAAAACAATATCAATAACATTATTAATGACTCCTAGATAGTTGGGTGGGAAACACCTTTACCAATCCATCATATGAATTGTACTAACTCCATTACTTTTGTATCATAACCATTATGTTCTAGAAGCTTTTTGAAACCCAAATATCAATCCAGATACAATCACCTAATGTTATTTAGGCTACCCACAACCTTTTTTACTTATATAAGAGAATCCTTGGACACCCAATTTTGAAATAACCTAACCATTTCGATGATCGAGATATTAATATGTGTTCCCTTTTGATGGAATATAACAATTATTATTTTTATGGGGTTTTAAAATCTCATCATCTATTTTTGTGTATTTCCATTATATATGAATTTTTCTAAATATTCAGTTTAATATCTTAATCCTGTAACAAAATTTATATGTTTACAGAAAATTAATGTATAAAAAATTATAAAACTATTGATTTGTGTTACTTACCTAATAATAAAATCTAATTATTTTTAAATATATCCAAATCCATCCCATGTATAAGTTATATGAAACCCTTAACATATTGAAAAAAATAAAATGAAATCAAAATCCCAATAGATTAAATATGTTGTGATAGGTAGCTATCCCCTAATTTTTTAGACAAAGGACAATCCTCCATTATAGTTAATTTCCCCCTATATATGCATCCACACTTTAGATATACCTTAATTATAATATAATCATTACACGAATTATGTGAAAATTATAACCATCTGTTATTTTCAAGTTCATAACCCATAAAAAAATTATAATTATGGTTGATTTCAAACGAAACATATCTCATACCAAGCATGAAAGTCTTTGTATGTATAGTATGAAATTTATAAGAAGTTTTTTAACAATTTAAAAAAAATATTTCATTCATTCATAAGATAAATAATTTATATTTATTAATTATGAAGTAGATAATAAAAAAAATTAATGAATATTTCATAAATTTAGATATGATATATGTATTTATAGGAACTTCCATCAAACATTAGTAATTTTTATTAGAAATTATGGAAGGGTATGAGGCCCAAAAATTAATGGATGTCTAAAATAATGAATCCTCATGGAATCTCACCATACAAGATTAACACACTTAGGGAGAAGGGATCCTATAATATTAAACAGTATGCATGTGTCACTTGGGGTACCTCGAGACCTCAAGTAGTTAGCCATCATATTACCCTCTCTTTGAACATGAGTAGGATCAATTCCACTAATCATTAGACACCTAAATCTGTGCATAAGATAAATAAAAACCCATCTAATATTAATCACCCCACATATAGATTGGACGACAATGAAGGAATTTTACTCTATGCATTCTAGATTAAAACTGTGGGAATTACCCAGTTCCACCCCCTTAATCATAACAATGAGATTATACATTAAAGAGTCTCCTTGACCAAGAAATAAAGTAAAATCATAAACTACCAAGATTCTATGTCCCCGTATAACCACACCTCCCTGAATGAAACCCACTTTAACCTATTAATATTTACTTTTTGTCCTCTAAGAATGGGGTTCCATATAACCCAGTTAACCTGTGCTGACTCCCTGTGATCTGAGAAAACAATCCCCCTATACATAATGAGTTTCCAAAGAGTAAGAGATAAAACCAGCTTATACATAAGTAGGACCATCTCTAATCCCAATGAACGATCTTGAACCATTATTTTCCACCTCCAACTAGAAACCCCATCATGTCTGGACTTATTATTTTCATTCTAGATAACCCAAAAATCATCTAAGAAAATCAACGACCAAGCCTGGTGTTATTATAACTATCCTAAAAACCAAAAAATCAAGAATGGGGAAACATATCATCAGAAAATCCATGAAAATCCACCCTGATGAAGATAATTAAGGCAATCCAAATCACAGAAACCCACTCACAAAGAAAAAAAGGTTAGCAGCTGACTCCTATTTTATAACACGGAAAAAGTTCATTTGGAAACAATGGAAACTCCATTATATCAAACCCCATCATTAGTAGGTATAAAATTGGTAAGGATGCACCATAAAAGGAAATTATGCATTTTGGGGAGATATTAGCATGAAATAACCCCTCCCAATGAATCTTGACCCTTGTTCCCATAAATAATGTGTCTATATTACTTTCATGAGAAGAAACTAGTAGAAGATATGGTGAAAAAATAGTCTATTTGGGTATGATTAAAACATAACAATAAAAAAGAACTATTCTTGATTAGGTTTTAGAACATTAGGGATAAAGTAGGGGAATAATACCTAAGTTCTTACTTCCACAACCCATGATCCACTAATAGTGTTTCAAAAACATTTAAATGTGGAAACATGTTGAGGCCCATAGTTTTTAGGATCTTCCATTCGATTCATCAAAGTTAATCCCATATTTCATAAAAGTGAACTTTTTCTATAATGATAGTCCTTACATAAATTCCCATTCTAACTTAACCTGAAGGTACTTTATTGTATCTATAACACTACGTAGATTAATTCCACCATACTTAAACTCTTGGGCCATCTAATGTAATAAATCTCAGGGAAACATCTACTCCACATGGGCATCCCAAATGAAGTAAACCATGATGTTATCTATATTCCATAGCACAACATTAGGCACATTATGGTCTAACAAAACATGAATAAAAATAGAGGAAAGTACACTATTAATGATGATTATACAACCCTCGAAAGAGAGAAATCAATTTTTCCAATTCAATATTCATAAGGTAATACAATCAAAAAGCTCATAAAAGTTATGTATACATATCGTATGCAGAGAAACGGTACCCCCCAAAATAGTTCCATGGAAGTGTTATAGTGTCGAACCCCATATTTTCATCAATATTGCTACTTATTCTAACTAAAGATGATTTGGTAAGAAAATAATTCCTTTTTATTATGGATTAATTTTCCACTCCACATACTATAAATAAAAAGAATCCATTTTAGTTACTTAATTGACCTACAACTACCATTGGTGAAAAGTAGAAGATCATATACAAAAAAGGCGAGTAAGCCCGATAATATTTTTCCTACAATGGACGGGATAAAGATTCAGCTCATTGTTTCACTTATTTAGAAATATAATGAAGGTATCTATATACCATGTAAATTAATATTAAATATAGATTAAATCCATCAATAAATTTTTGGTCTAGTTTAAATCCCTTTATAATTCATCATAGTCCCACCAATAATGGATTTTCAGAATAATTACTCAATTTTTCTTTATAAAATAAAAACTACATTTTTTCCCAACACTAGGACATTATTTGTCCTACATGAAAACAATTTTCTTAATGAAACTCGATTTATTTCTTTTGGCTAATATATTTAATTAAATAACTTATAAAATTCATACTTTTGTAGCAAAAAATAAGTTTTAATTAGTTACAACAGGTTTTTCAAATAGAAATCCAATTTTCATATAATAAAAGACTATTTTTTAGTAAACCATGGTCTATAATTATCATTTTATAATAATATGTTTTTATAAATTATTTCCAAACTGATTTCTGAAAAAAAACATGGCTTATAACTTTTATAAATTAATTTCATTTTTTATTTAAATACGTCAATCTTATGAAAAATATCATTAAATAAAACCATATTTCAAAAAACTATTTGTGGTTTAGGGAAAACATCAGGTTCCAATTTTCATTACCAATCTTCAATTTCAATCCATAGGTAATATAAGTGGATATTATATCCCTTAATTATTTATAGGGGAAAACTATAGAGGCTAGGATTTTACCTAGTCCTCTAATTAATGTATTTTTTGTGTTCATGAAGTTAGGTGTGAATATACATAGTGATAGTGGAAGGATAAGTGATTTTTATCTGTAAGAATAGATGATGTTATGACCTAGTGTTTCGTGATATGATTAGTTGTTTAGTGAATATGGGGGAGAAGGGTTGTCATGGTTACACCGTGGTATGCAGTGTTGCAATATAAGAGGTCACATTATCGTTTGATTTTTATATAATAAGGATTTACTGCCATAGTCACATAGATTGTTGCATTGAGATTTGTGCTCTACTGTTGGTTGTGGTATCATGGTGTCACTCTTGTTAGTGTTGTTATAGCATGGTTATGGGCTATGTACCATTATATTACTTGGTAGATAGTTGTATAAATTTGTAAAGTCTAATATTCATTCCACACTAAAAGATTTAAAGGGTTTTTTTCTTGATGAGGGGTTTTATAATGTGATTCTCCTTGGGTAAATCATTGGAAAGATTACTAATTAACCATGTCACAATATGATGTAGGTATTTATTACATGATCTTTTTCACCTAAAATTTAAATATAAAATCTAGGAAAATTTAATATTATATTCAATTTCTTCATCACTTTTAAATAACTAGACAAGGTGTGGCACATATTTAGTTTCCTTTGGTGGGGTTCAATCCATGGATTACTGTGATAAATTCCTTATAATATATGGTGATCTTCTATTCTCTTCAATTCTATAATTCTACTACTCTTTTATTATTTTATTACTATTATTTCTTAAAATTCCTAATGGATTTTGGTCTTACTTGGTCTGATTCTCTGGTGTTATTATCTCTATTCCACGAGGTATCTTGAGGTTAGTCAATGGTAGTGATCTTTTTTTAGCATCAGTGATTTTGGGTTACATAGTTTTTTTATATTAAGGTGTTCTTGACAATGTAATTATATTCCTTTGTGGGCATGATCTTATTTGGTGAAAGAGTTCATATGATTGAGACCTTTATTTATGTCAATTTTTTATTAAGTTAGTTATTAATTATTCATATATGGGGAGTGGTTAGTGATTCTATTTTATTGACGTGATTATGGTTGGGTGATTGTGGTGGTGTAGTTTTTATTGGTAGCAATAATGGATTCTGGTTGTAAAGCATTCGGTGATTTGATAACACAAATATTCTAATGGTCTCTTAGTTTTGGGTATACAATGATTTATAGTGCACACATTTTCATTTTATAGGAACAAAAATATTATTTTAGTTAGGCGTATTATTTTCTTAGGTTCAATTTCTCAGGCTCAATACCATCTTGGTGGTCCATTTTGAGTGGGTCGTACTGTGAGGCTTGTATTTTTTGATTTCCCGTATTTATGGTTTGTTGCCTAGTTGTTTTAAAGCTATTGGTATTTGGTATTGATTGTATTTGTTTTTTACTAAACCTAAAGTGTATTTTTTAGTTATAAATAAATTATTGAGTGTTAAAATATAGGGATTTGGATTTGGTTTTGTTGATCTTTGGTGAAGGAGTTGATATAGGATTATCATATAATGCTCTTACAGGATATACTTGTGTGGTTATAGATGTTTAATCATTATCTTACCCTCTTTCAAGTGATATAACTATTGACTCTTCAATAAAGGATTGAGATTTATGATTTCTATTTTTTATTATTTCATAAATGTTTAATTTTTATGTGTTATATATCATTTTATTAATATATTATATTGACTTAGTGAAGATAAATCATAAGAATTGAATACATTTGTGAGGATATTGATAATTTTTTACCTATATTACTTTTATATTCCCTTTTTGGTTGATATTGGTGATTGTTTTTGAATATAAATTTATTTTATTATTTTGATATTGATTTAAAAAAAAAATATTTCATAGAAAAAATAAAGATGTAAAGTGAATAAGGGATTAAAATATTGAAGTTCTAATTGCATATTTTTTGTTAACATTTTTTTTATGTTGTGTTATGACCGTAAATAATAATTGGGAAGGTTGGATTATTTTTTAGGAGATGGTGTGTTGTTGATTGTTTTTTATTTATAGATATGGTGTGGCTTATGCTTTGTTGTGATATTTTTGGGACTATTTTTATAGTAGTGGTGGTGGATTTGTAGTAGTTAGATTTATGTGGTTGAGGATGAAATGATGGTTGTTCGGATATTAATATGGCTATATAGAGAGTTTGATATGGATATATGGGGGTGAGATGACAATAAATATAGAATAATACTGAAAAATTGAATTTAAAAATTTTAATGGGTTGGGGTGAAAATAATGATGGGATGGAAATGATAAATGAAGAGGTGGATAAAATAAATTTGGTAAATGGAAATATAAATTATAATGTGGAGTTGGTAGCATAATTCTATATTGTTTTAAAATAAATACAGATTAATGAATATAAAGTGGACTGTAATTATAAATGTGAAATTTTGTGGTTCTTTTATGGATGGTGTTCAGTGATGATGGGGTTTATTATTATTTATAGGTTCTAGAGAATGTTGGTGATTAAAGGCATTACTGTGGGGATATTTGTGGTTATACAGTTGTTGCACTAGAAGGTGGATCCTTAGGATATGATTGAATTATATTCTGTATTCACTATATTTTCATTTATTTCTTAATCACCACCACCAAATTCATGTGACATTACTAATAGAAATATATGGTTTTGGGTTTTGGTAGTTTTCCACAACATATACGATGGATGTGATATGGATGAATGATTACTCCCTTATCCCCAATGACACTTCAGGATATAGTTTAGGATATGATTACGTGAGGTTATGATATATTGAATTTGAATTTTAGAGGATATGATATATAGGCAATGTTAGCAAGAGGTTATACTGTGTGGTGATGTGACGATGATGTGGAATTTTTATGTGCCATGTGGATATGATTTAGATATGTTGATATGGTATGTAGATATAGTTATGTGGTATGTGGTTTTGACGAGGTCATATGGTATGTGGTTATGTGGATATAGAGTGGATTGGAGTATTAGGACATATGCTATTGGAGTGGGGGAAGTGGATGCAGGGGTGCCTTTTATTATATATCCTCTAGATTACTATATCACTATATTTTAATGCAAACTTTTGTGAATGAGCCTTGGTGAGGTTGGGTGGATAGTTGACCTGAGTGAGAGTGAAATTTCTGTAAATATTTATTTTATAATATAAAAGCAGGGTCATAATCAATTAATGTGGCAAGAAACAGACAAAGTTTTTAAAATCAGATAAGGTAGGGTATACATTCATATTTCCAAAAAAAAGTCTTATAAATTTTAGTGATATATTTTTCCTTATCTCTTAGGTAAACCCCTCATTAAACCTTTTAACTCTTACCACAATGAATTTTTTACCATTGTCACTTTTATTTGTAACTATAAATGAAATTTATCTCATTACTAAATTTGAATATGATGATTCCTAATGTATAAAACATTTTATAAAATACAATTTATAAAATTAGTATATATTAATTTAAATATATGCATGCCTAACATGTAAAACAATTTATAAAAAATGATTTTTTGAAGTATCGAATAAATTTATTTTCATTCCTTACCTAATTAAAACAATTATAAGGTTGTTGATTTATTTTATTTAATATATTAATAAAATATTTCATAAAAACCATTTATAATTATTTATTAATATTATTTATTAAGATAAAATATATTTCCAAATTTAAAAAAGTTTTTTGGGAAATACCTTTTTTTACCATAAAAATGATTTGATTTTCATTCCGAAACATTTTATAATAAATTTATGAATGTATAATTAGTTTTTACATTTATGACCCATTATTTTCAATAAATTAAATACTATAACAATATAAAAATTTATTTTACATAAAATATATAAAATGTTTGTAAATAAAATTTTTCTGTTTACCAAGAATTAGTATATTTGTATTTGTCATTATTTAATAAGTCCATGGATGTTAATAACTAATCTTTATATGAATATTTATCAAAATATTTTATTTATATCATTTATCAAAAGTAAATATAAAAAATAGTTCAAAACATTTTCTCTAGAATTAATGATATTTTTTAATTTAATTAAGATCCCATTTAATTTTAATGAAATCATTAATTTTGAAAATAGTGTTTCATTTATCAACCATCAAATGTATTTAGAATTATATTATAATAAATAATTATTATATTTAGTTTGCTGTTGACTATGTTACAATCTATTCAAAACAAAGTATTTATTTATTGGAAAATAGATATTAAAATCAGAAGTTGGGATATACTCCCCCCTTAAATATAATTTTCCTCATAATTTTATTTTATTCTTATCATAATGAATTTATCATGAAATAGGTACAATATCATATTTATATTTTATCTTGATAATTAATTTCATAGTTACTTCTTGGAATCCAAGTATTTATTAATTAAATAGTTTTAAACCATCATAAGATCCATTATATGACCCATAATTGTGAATGAGTTTCTATAGGCTTAACTTTATAGATAAGAGATAATTAAAAATAAAATTTGATAAGTTTATATTCCACATGTTGAAGTTTGAGAAATTATTTTACAACCGATATTGATAATGTCGGAAAACATAACTGATTTAGTTCCATTCAATAAACACAATTTGATACTTTGGTTGTATTTATATCAATTACTCATATATTTTTTCTAAATGATGAATAAATATGATTAATTTTTCCACCCATATGTAATAATTTTTTTAATGAATCATAAGTTCTATATAATGATAAATATTTATTTCTTCTATCACTACCCATTTACTAAAACAAAAAATGATAAGTTTAAGTAACAATAACAAAAAAAATCTATCTTAAAATCTTTTATTATAAACTATACAAAAAATTCAACAAAAAAAGTATACATTATCTACCAATTCAATAATAGTTAATATTAATTGAACCCAAAAAAGAAGATTTATGTCAAAATCAATAATAGGTATAATAAATATGTTTGAAACTAGGGAATACCAATTCATATTAATAGAGACCTCCCAATATATTCTTGTTGTAATTGGATTCCCTTTAATAGTCTCAATTGAACAATAAATTCCTCAAAATTTCATGGGATGATTCAATATCCATAGAAAATATAAAAGAGTGCACATATCTAGAATCAAATAAAGCATGAGTTTTCGATCACGTTACATTCAATCATAGATTAATGCACTTTAACTTCATCCGTAGAATTTACATAATAATTTCATTTACCCCTAGTGCTTTTATGAGGAAAATTAAATTGATTGTTAGAGAATTATTTTGAATAATGTCCAATATCCTTATAGTTAAAGTACAATACATTACTGAGTTTTCTTTTTTTCCTTTTCATTCATGAGAATGACTTCCTTTGTCTCCACAATATAAAAAACCTCATATTCATTATAATAAAATATAAATATGTTTCTTTCCCCAATGCTTACAATTTTGGAATTTTCCCCTTACGAACATAATGATAAGTCATCCTCTTCTTCCCATATATTAATTTGAAATTATAAAACTTAGATAATTACTTATCTTCCTTAATGACACTTGATATTATATCTTTATATTTTGAATATGTCTGATAGAGTAACACTATTCTATGGATTAACTTTAGTGCATCAATGAAACAATAAATATTTATTTCTAGATTTGGTGCATATTCTATATAATACCTTGTTAATATTGTAAAGTTAGTCTCATCTCTTCCCATTATCTCAAATTTAAAATTTTCCATTTTCTAGAAACTCTTTACTCATAATGAAAATATATTTCAATGAATATCAACCTAAACATATCTCATTACATTTCCTCTAGCTCCCCCATATCCTTAATTTTTTGCATCAATTAACACCATTGATTATCACCTCCCATTAAATAATATATTTATAGAATATACATCTTCATTTAATTACATCGCAAAGATATAAATACATTTTCAAGGTACTTAATCCATTTCTATATTACTAATGCATTAGTGGATCCATTGAATGATGAAGGTTGTTTTCAGAAGAAGAAATCCAACATTATTTAGTATGATATAAAGAAACATGCTGTTATATAAAGAAAAGTTTATTAGTCGTAAAATTACCCAATATATTTTTTATATACACAACTCTAACATCAAAATTATTTATTCTCTTATGAGGGAGATCCTTACATAGATTATGGGTGTTGATAAATTTTACATTCCTTCCCCTATGAACTATCTTTAAATAATTAAATACACTTAATTATCTCAAAAAACTATAAATATTGATCCATAACATAAAATACCTAAACATTTATTGTATATTAAGGGGGTTTATCATAATTCTCATGATAGGTATGTTATTCTAAAAACTATCTCTCAAGGTTCTTAACTATAACAACCCTAACTCTATTAACCCATAGCCAATGTTTTATTTATTACATTGGTACGAGATATAAGAGATCCTATCCCAAATTATAGATGAGTTTGGTCGTCTTAGGATCCTAGATACATACATGATTTCTATGTTACATTGGAAACATACACCATAACATATAATATTCATCAATAAATTTATATTCCTTTAACATCATCCTTGATATTTTTGAAATCTCCCTACATGATACCCTAGAGAAATAAAACAAATAATAGGGTGAGATTAGATGATCATTACTGGGATATGTAAAAAATCTAATTGTATACCTAGTCCGTCAATTAAATTTTAAAGTGAATAATAAATAAACAAACCATAATTTTAAAATTTGATGAGAAATGTATTCATAGATTAAAAATCACATGGATAACAACAAATAATTTTATAATTATGGAATACATAAATTTGGGAATATTAATAATTTATTTAAGACATTAGGATCTTAATTAAAAGTCCTCATTCCAATAAATCATTATATTACCATCAATGCCTCGGTCTAAGTCATCTTACAGATCAGTAGGGAAATAATCAATATATCTTACCTAGTATGGGATAACATACACAAAGAAATAGCATTTATTGTTTGTATCATAAGATCTTACCCAATTCATTAACGTGATATAATCAAACATACCCATCACTTACACAAGTGCAATTAAATTATAATATATTATTTGAAAAATACAATTAATTATAATCATATTTAATAATTAATAAATATTTATATTATAACAAGTATTACTAATTTTTAATATTTTCCTTGTAAATGGAATAAAATTCATAGTAAGAGTCCTTAAATTAAAATAAAATATAATAATGGTTATATATTTTATTCAATATTGGAATTATTATAAATATATACTTGGTATAAATGATCATGGACAGTAAAGAGAAAAATAATGTCATTGTATGATGGAGAGTAATAGAGAGAATAAATCCATGGAAGTGAATCATATGAGAAATAATTATTAAGAGAAAAATGTGGTATACACCATTATTAAATAATGGAATAAGGGATACTATTAAATCATCAAAAATTATTTTTTTATAATGAATTCATGCCTTTTTGAAAATAGATTAGAAAATCGAAATGAAAATTTAAAAATTTCTTTCTTAAAACTTCTGTTACATTGTTATAAAGATAACGTTATAAATCAAATTTAGAAATTATTAGATAAATTTTAAAGTATAATTTTAGAAAGATATTTTTAAATTAATTTAGAGTAATTTAATCTTGAAAATAAACCATTATTATGTTTGAAAATATGGAGTGGAAGATGAAAACATACTTAAGTGAAATGAGAACCCTTTAAAAACTTTTAGGAAAATAACATCCTTTTATTTGAATACAAAGAAAAAATATTCTCCTAATAATTGGAATATATATTACTTTTGAAATAGAAAAAAAAACATAAAATGATAGCTAAATAATATGTGTTGGAATTGGTGTCCTAGAACCAACTACTTTTTACATTATTTATTAATAAATACCTTAGGACAACTTGATTGTTCTTCTCTATGACAATGAATTTGATAATGTCTTAATGATAGATATTGTACTAAAAGGCCATAATGGATTCCTGCTATGATGAGAACCTAGAAGTGACATGAAAATGTTCTTGAATATATGTTCTATGGACATATGATGTTATTTAAGGGACACAAATAATACAGGCCATTAGGCGTAAGGACTAAAAAAACTTTGAGGCACCTTCTCATGGTGTGCGCCCTTGGTAATATATAGGAGGATATTATGAGTAGGATACCCTCTAGTAGGAAATCCACATTTCATAGTGTCATTGGATGTTCCTATCTTCAGACGTTTTTATTAGTCCTTATACTTTTGTATTATTATTAATGGGTATTACAACTCGCTCACATAGATGTATCAATGAAAAATGTGATGGCACACTGTTCGCAGTGAGGTAGGATATGTTGGGTGCTTCAGGAGTAATACTGCATTAATAGACAATGCGAGAAATGATTTTTCCATTCTATTCCATAACAGAAGTAGATATATCAGGACCTTTGATGTAATTGATATAGCCTAAACATATCCATGTCCATGGTATGTAATGGGAAATTTAAATTCCATAATGTCAAAGATAGAATAACCGAGCACATGGGTTGATGGCACAAGCATGAAACCCACTTGATTTGAGATAACGAGAAAAAGGGATTACATTACATGGTAAGAATTAGTATGAGGTGACACTTCATTACGACATTAATTTATTTCTCTATGGGTACCTTGATGTATTTCTAGATGATATCCTTGTACTTTAGGTATTCTCTGCCTAATGCAATTGAGAAAGAGGACTAGAGGGTCACACACTAAGTGTATCTATGTATATGACCTGAAAAATTAATTTTTTTTATTTCAAAAATCACTTTTAAAGAAAAGGTGGGAACTACTTAAGTTCAACATCAAATATCAATGAGTGCAGTAGGAAATCAAAAAATTATTAAAAACGAGACTATGATTATTGGAGTCGCTTACCCGATATAGCTCCCACTGAAGTGTCTTAACCTTCGTATGTGGATCCTCATTGACATAACATTCTTTATTTTCTACACAACATTTATTATACCTTGACTAATGGATATTTATTTCTCAAATAAATATCATTTCATTACTCATTAATAAATATATTATTTCACCCATAATTTATTCTCTCGAATAACAAGTTGAATAAAGATTATTCTGGATTGTGGTTTAATAATTATTCAAGGATTCCTGATCGCATTTCTTTCAGCACTAGTTATTCGAGAGAATAAATTTTAGGTGAAATAATATATTTATTTGCGAGCAATGAAATGATATTTTTTAAGAAATAAATATCCATTATTAAAGGTATAATAAATGTTGTGGAGGAAATAAAGAAAATGGAAAAACAAAAGTACACACCGTGTATATTAATGTACACACCATGTAATTTTTTTAGTGATTTTTTAGAAATAATATTATTTATTTAATTAAATAATATTAGGTGTAATTCTCTGGGCACATGTCAAGTAATAATAATAGTCAACTATTATTATAAGACATCGGGTCTTACTAAGAACTAAATGAAATGAATAAATGCTTTCGGGTAATTAATTCAATTTATTATTCTAAGTAACTAAAATTACAATTATATTATTCTCATTAGCCTAGCCATTTTTGGGGGTAGTGCATAATGGATCTAGAGAAAGCTCTCAAGCCAAGAGAGAATCCATTTCTTCTAGGAACGCTCTCTAGCTACGAGAGAGATCCCCCTCCACTAGATTAAGGAGTACGCATTGCAAGAGGCCCTCAAGGCGATCAAAGGAGGACTTCACAAGTGAAGGATCTTCCATGCTAGCAGCCAGAGATCCCTTTGGCAATATCTAGAGATACGTGGAGCACGTGTGGATCATCGCTAGAGTAATCCTACACTTGTATTCTATGACACAACAACGGATCACATCGTATCATGACCAGAAACATCAACGGAGAGAGAATTAAATCAAGGTAATTCTTGTATTTTAAGTAAATTAATTATAACCAACATATGATGATCCTCTCTACGGTTCTAGGACTCCCTTCCTTTCTTTCCTTCTTCATTTTATTCCGAATATCAGACATTCTATTATCGTGAAGGATCTTATATTGTTCATTGTTAATGGAAAAAATTAATGTTTGGTACACCCATCATAGCGCTTCTGCTGCGCCCGAAACCTACAAGTGGTATTAGGGGAAAGTTATATTGTTGATTATAATTATTTAGTTTTTCGTTTGAGATTTATGAATTTAATAATTTAGATGTTTCAATTCAAGTTAATCATTCTATAAATCTAAATCTCGAGATCTATTCATCTTCTTTCATTTATCATTCACCTTACAGAAATGATATTTTCTTTTAATTTTGATTAAAATAAAATAGAGGATATCATCATGAGGTTACAAATATTCCTATATGTACAACCCCATAACACACATTGTGTATTCGGTATTACATTCCATGTAGTATAGGTTCCATGCATTGGGATGGTCCGCCAAACTAGGCAATGTCATTGCATTATATCTAAGTCCTTAAGACTCTTTGTGTTGACCAAGAATATGTGGCACATGATTTTCAGATTACACGTTGTGTGACCCACTGAACACGGCATGTGGTCCCTTTGAGTTAGGGTTGGACTGTGTACCCCATACATAGCTTTCCCAGCTAGAAACCATGTAATGTGGATACTACATGATGTGTATGCCACTAATCATATCGTGTACTATGAATATTTACAAAGGACATCTACACACCATTTCCCCAGGCGTGTACTAAGGATGGGAGGTGAACAAAAGTACACACCATGTTATCAGAAGTACACATCCTGTAATCATCCAAATTACACAGATTTATTGAAATTTATATTTATATTACAAAAACCCTTGATACGAGTACCGTAGTGTAGGCGTAATGCTGAGGAACAACACATGATTGGTGTTATATATATGTGTGTTTAATTTAACATCTATGTAATGTTCATTTCAACTCATAGGGTAGTTATGAACGAGAATTCACCGGGTTACCTCAAATGTACAAGTTACGTAAAAAGATAAATTTAAATGAATTAATTTGTTAAAAATTATGAAGGATTAAAATCTCAAGGAAATTTAGAAAAATGGTTGAAGATAAAAGGATTGATTAATTAAATACAATTAATTGATTCGAGCATGATTTATCTTAAACTAGAATGATTTATGGATTGAATGCTCTTTTTATTTATGCATAAATATTTTTGCATGTATAAATGATCATGAGATAGACCAAGACCTTTTTATTCAAATGGTTGTTTTTTAATTAATTTAATTAAATTAAATATTTTTTCCTATTAGCCTTTTCCCCATTAATATGTATGGTCTACGTGCCCAAGGATTCTTTTATTTAAAACCATATTTTACCCCTCACCTACGAGTGATATAAAATCATATGTAACAGATGGAGCTCTAAAACTAGTGGATGTGTCTCAAGTTAGCATACAAGATGAAACCAATCCAAGGAGATACAAAGTTGGACAGGTGGAAAGCTGTAATCAAAAACCCAAAATGTTCAAGGTGTTTCTCCCCTAGGTCATGGGTGATTTTATCAACCGCTAGATAAACTAACCAACAGAAAAATCTCATGATCATACCATATATTTTATTTCTATCAGTTGCATGGTTTATTTATTATTTAATTGTTTGTTGTCACAATCACACAATTAATGAATTAAATAGGATTGCAAGATGGAACTAAAATAAGACGATATTATGCGTAAATATTATCTCAATCATGGTTAATCACTTAATTATATCCCCCGTAATATTAAAAACATGTAATCAAAGATAATAAAATCAAAATTTACGTATAAGAATAAATTCCCTCAAAGAAAATATTATGATGGTATAGCCTTCCATAATCTTGGTCAGAATTGAACCATAGTTCAATGTTCTTTACTAACCCTAGTTGGGGGGATTTCAATTATCGAGGAATTATAATTCAAGGTTTTGGGTTGACATGGCTTGGTTCACATCAAGTGTTGACTTCCACAATAGTACTTGGAGTAACCAAGAGGCAAAGGATGAGAAAATACAAAATAAATGTATTTCAGGATAGGGGTGTCCACTCATCGGATCAAGGAACTGCAAGTTAATGCAGTTGGAATTTGGAATGCATACCTAAAACATTTCAAGTTTCTTGAAAAACCTTATTTGGGGTAATGATAAGGGAAATATAGATCCTTTACACTAGAATATTTGGGCATGATAATATTCTGAATTCAATGGTGTGGGCTATTAGATTTTGATAAAATAGTGGAAGACTAATAAGTATTAAATTTCTTTATTTTCCATAGTTTTATCATGATAAAGTACTAATCCTTTGATCATATTAATTTTTACAGAGGGAAATAACTATAAATTCAAACATATCATTACAAACCATACTCATGAAGAAAAACCTTCTCACCAGTACCAATTTCCAAGAATGGAAGAGGCGTTTATGCATCATCCTTCACCATGAGAGGAAATTGTATGAACTAGAAGAGACTGTTCTAGTTGTGCTGGGAAAAGAGGCTAGTGATGAGGAACTATCTCTCTATATGAAACATGTGGATGATTCCACATATGTTTAATGTTTTAGGCTATCATCAATGATTAACAAGATCTTGAAGTAACATGAAAACGTGGACATGTATAGCATGATGTATCACCTTAAGGATCTCTATCAAGAAAAGGCGAGACATGAGAGATATGAGATCTCCAATGATTTGTTCACAACTAAGCTGGGAGAGTCTCCACCAGCTAGGCCTCATAAAGTAAAGATTATTGGCTACATTGAATTCCTAGACATCTTAGAGATTAAGTTCCCAGATGATTTGCGTATAGATCTCAACCTATCATCACTACCCTATACATTCTCGAGATTTATTTTCAACTACAACATGATAAAAAAATGAGAAGTGTCTATCAAAACTTTTGACCTTAATTCTCGACATATACAAGGACATGTGGTGTGACAAACCCATAGTCCTTATGGTGAATAAGAAAAGGAAGGACAAGGCAAAGGGGCCAAGGATTCATAAATGGTCTAAATACCCTAAGCACCATCCCTCCAAAAAGAGGAAGATCTAGAGGTAAGGAAAGGAACATGAGGTAGTATGTTTTTCATGTGGTAAGACATGCCACTGGAAGAGGAAATGCACCCAGAATCATGGATATGCTAATGGTACGTTCATTATCATGTGTCATATTTTTATTTTGTACACATTGGGTATTAGATAAATATTGTTGGGATCATATCTCTATTAAAATGCATAAACCAAGTAGATTTAAAAAAATTGCCAGAGGAGAGGTGGATCTTTGAGTTTCCAATGGCATAAGGATGGCTGCATTGGACATTGGAAATTACCATCTTTAATTTCCAACTATAGTTCTTTTGGTTTTGCATAACTGTTATTATGTTCCTCATGTAACCAAGAACATAATTTCTGTATATGTTTTTGATAGTGATGGATTTATTTTCAAATTTGGAAATAAGGGTTGTTTATTTTATAAGAAAAACATATGTTATGGTATGGCACATTTAAATAAAGATTTTTATGTATTAAATTCTGAAAACCAAGTGTTGAGAACCTATAACGAAACAAATTCACATGAATCATACAACACCCAGTTGTGGTATCAACATCTTGGTCATGTAAACGAGAAGTGCTTGAAAAATAACTGCCAAGATGGGTTTTTAGACTCTACTAAGCTAAAACCACTTGATAGATGTCATGCTTGTTTACAAGGTAAAATGTACAAGATTCATTTAGGTATATATAGTGAAAGGGCTACATAGCTTCTACGATTGATGCACATGGATGTGTGTGGACAATTTTCAGTAGAAGCTATAGGTGGATATTATAACTTCATTACTTTTACTGATGATTTGGGTAGATATGGCTATATCTACTTATAGAGGTATAATTAAAAATACTTAAATAAATTTAAGGAATTCAAGAATGAGTAATAGAATCATCTTGGTATGAAGATAATGAATTTTCAATCAGATCAAGGTGGAGAATATCTGAACCAAGAGTTCATCGATCTTCTACAAGAGTCTAGGATTCCATCTCAGCTCACTCCTCCATATACAGCACAGTGGAATGGTGTTAGTGAAAGGAGGAACCAAACTTTGTTGGACATGGTCAGGTTGATGATGAGTCATGTAGATATTCCATTATCCTTTTGGGGATATGCATTACAAACTATATCATACACATTAAACCGAGTACCAAATAATGCAGCAAATGGAATTTTCTCCGAGTCATGGAATGGAAAAAACAAAATTTTCCACACAGACATATACGGGGATGAGAGCTGTTTATTAATACCTTATCATGGAAAAAATAGCACCTGGGGAACAAGGTGTATCTTTATAGGATATACCAAGGAAACGAAAGGCTATTACCTATATAACCCTTCAGACAAGAAATTGACTATCGCCAGAAAATACTTCTTTCATGAGAGGGAGAACATCCTCAAAAACAATTGTGGGAGAAAGATTGAAATTGATGAAGTTTATGCTCAAGATATACATGAGTTGGTACAGGAACAAGTTCCACAGGTACCCGTGGAAGAGGTTCCGAAAACACAAGTATTGCGTAGGAACTCCAGAGAGGTAAGGGAACTAGAAATATTTGATTTCCTAGTCACTGAGGATGGTGAATAATTATTGTTGGAAAATGATGAACCTATCCCCTACAAGGAAGTAATAGAAAGATCAAAATCTTCAATTTGTCTAGAATCTAGGAATTATGAGATGGATTCCATTTATCAGAACCAAGTTTGGGTTCTTGTCGATGATCCAGTTAATGTAAATCCTATTAGATGAAAATGGGTATTCAAAGGAAAGATATACATGGAAGGTAAAGTTAGCACCGATAATGAATGGCTAGTGGATAAAGGATTCAGACAGGATCAAAGAATTGACTATGATGATACCTTCTCGCCAGTATCCATTTTTAAATCCATAACAATCATACTTTACATAATAGCTTACCATGAATACGATATTTGAAAAATGAATGTCAAAACCACATTCCTTAATGGGAACCTCTAGGAATATGTATATATGATACAACCAAAAGGGTTTGTGACACAAAATTAATCCAAATAGGTTTTCAAATTGAAAAAAAATCTATTTATGGATTAAAGAAAGAATCCAGGTCATGGAATATTCAATTTGATGAGGCCATAATTAATTTTTGGGTTCATTAAGAATGAAAATTAGCTATGTGTTTATAACCGGTTTAATGGGAATGTGGTCGTTATCCTAGTAGTATATGTTGATGAAATATTGCTTATTGGAAATGATGTACCAGTCTTATAGTTAGTTAAGGACTGGCTGAACAAGTGTTTCTCCATGAAGGACTTGGGTGAAGCAGTCTACATTCTAAGGATCAAGATCATTCATGATAGATCCGATAGGCTTCTTAGACTAAGTCAGGGTACATAAATTTACTATATAGTAAAGAGATTTAGTATGTGAACAGGCCGGAGGTTCCCACGGCCGTCAAAATTACATTTATTAACCTACACTAGAATAGTTGTTTAGGGTCGATCTATAGAAAAGGCAGGTGAGTGAATTATATGAGTTTAAAACTAAAAACCTCACTATTGTCAGCAATGAGGTAAACATCTCTATAGTTTTTTTAGTTTTATAATATTTTGTTTTAAAGACTGTGAAAATTAAAACAATATTTACACTAAGAAACTAAATCTTAACCAAAGTAAATGATGAACAAAAGAAAACAGAGGAATGACACATAGAAGAAAGATAAGAAGCAAGATCAATAAAGTTCTTAGGAATTCTAAACTAGTTGTATGAATGGATGTTCACTCCACAACTTACAATCAAAAAACACCTCAATAATGACTGGAGAATTTCCCTCGCCAAGAAACTAAACAATAAGAAGATTCTGTCTTGGAGTTTTCCACACCAAAACTAAATCGACCTGCGAAGAATTTTTAAAAGTTAACATTTAGAAAAGAACTCGCCATAAATTTCCAAAGTTTATGTTGTTAAAAATTTAAAAAATTCATCCAAAATCATCCTCGCCAGTCAATTTTGATGTATGAAATTGAAAACATTGAAGTTTTAATGATCAAAAGATTAGAAATAGAATCAGTCTCTCAAACTGATTCTAATTTCTTAAAAAGATAAGCTAATAAAGGATTATAGATAATAACCAGAGGGTTTTAAAATTCTTGAGCACATAAAATTCATCTTATGATAATATTTTTTAATGCAGTGAAAATAACCAAAAACAGAGTACCAAGATTAGGGACAGAGAGAAGGTAAACTCCCTTAGCACTTATCATCTTCCAGGCTCCTTCGTCTCCTACTCCGTTCATATGCTACTCCCCAGGAGCCTTCTCTCTCAAAAATGGCGTGTTCATGGAATCAGAATGAGATTCCTCACAAATTCTGATGCTACTATTCTTTTAAATCAACTATCATCTACTGCACGACACCCCTTGTTTGTCACTGACTTAAAATGTCCTTCGCTTGTACACCGCACACATGCGTTTTTTCATGAGTGGCATGTCGCACTAGATTTTCTCACATAACTATCTCCGAGTGAGTTAGTTAAGTGAATCTGTTCGTATTCCCATCTCTCACATGAAGCTGCATAGTTAGAAAAGAAAAATAAATAGATGAATCAACGATTAAAAGTAAACTTTTATAAATAAATAAAAGTTTACTAAATAATTCTTAAATGTTTTTAAAACTAAATAAATAAATATTAGTTATTAATGTATTTTTTAACTAACCTTTTCTATTTAACATTGTTACATGTCATTATTTAAATCAATTAAATTATGAGGGTGATTAATTAATAATTAGATTAAACAAAAATTTAAGTAATAATTAAATCATTAAATTAATAAAATTAGTTTTTAGTTTATCAATATTTATGTTTTAAGAATATATTTAAATTTTATCACAATTAATAGTTTTAAGTTCTACAATTTTAAAATTGTAAATAGTTATTGTAATTTATGACTATTTTATTCAATATGATAAAAAAATATTACATTAAATTATTTAATTTTTATTTTTATTTTGTTAATAAGATTATCCTTTGAAGTTATTTAATTAATTAGTTTACTGTTTTATTCAATTATTATTAAATATTTAATATTATTATTATTATTATTACATTTATTTTTATTTTTTAACTTTCAACCCCCCCCCCAAATCGACGCAACCTTGGAGGGGCATGGATTTGATGATGTAACCAGCTGCCACGACTTCTTCTTCCTCTTGACGACAGTTTCCTCTTCAGATCATCCTCATCCTTAATGGAAAACCGATGGACCTCCTATGGTGGTATAATAGTGAAGTGGTTTTGCAAGGCGGATTCCAGACCTATTCACTTGGTGGTGCGTCTCGGATCCCACAATGGAAAAAGAACCCTATAGTTGAGATGAGAGATGATAGTGAAAATGGTGTGATGACATCTCTTAGCCCAGTTACATCTGGTTGAATCTGAATTTCAGATCTGGATGGGATGGTTCCAGGCTTCAGCGGTGGAGAAACATTTTGTCTCGGTCCGAAACAGTAGCACATGAGGGTTCTTCCACGGTGCGAAAAATTCTCCCTACAATGGAGGTAGGCTAGGGATGGAACAAATCTGAGAAAGGGGTTTTATTGTTGATAATTGAGGAATTATATTTGAACTGGTTTGAATCGATATGAAGCATTGTTGATTAAAGATGCACAAGAATAACAATAGTGTTGGTGATTGGAGGTGAAGAGAAGATCAAGAGTTTGATATTTCTATGGTGCAGGAGACAATGAAACGTTGAATCGTGGTGAAGGATTTGACATAGAAGGGTATGTGGAAGAATGTAATTGGTGTGTAGGATTAGTGGGTGAAGTGTGGAAAACACAGGAGGTTGAGATACTGTCGGTCTCATAGATAGAAAGAAGGCTGGAGGGTGAGAAATTATTGAACTAACGATAAGTGCCGGAGACCGACAGATGAAATAAATCAGAGTCACCGATAAAAATAATGAGACACCGATTTAAGAAAAATAAAAATGACCCACTAAATGTTAAAGTAAATATATGACACCGATAGTTAAAAACAACTGTTATTTAAAACAAAAATGTATCTGTTAGTCAACTCATCGATAGTTAAAAATAAAATAAGATCTCACCGATGAAAAAAATAAATGGTGAGTCAGTGAATCACCGATAATAATAAAAACGAGTCACAAAAAGTTTAAAAGGAGAGGCTGAAACTGATGCAAAGGATCACCGTGTAGCAACATCGGTGCGAGGTGAGATATCGATGATGTTACAAAGTAATCGGTGAGTCACGACTCATCGATACTAACAAAAAAATAGGTGTGACAAAACATCGGTGAGACAAAGAATCAGTGTGACGTGAAATCTGTGTGATGACTCACCGATAAAACAAATTGAAATGTTAACCATAAAAATTAATTTAAAGGAAATAATAAAATGAATAGAACATTATTTAAAAAAAATTCAAAATAACTAAATTGTTTAAGATTTCAAAATTAACTATATCTAAAATATAACTATATTATTCAAAAAACTAATAAATAAAAGTAACTTAATTATGAACTATGAATATAAAAATTATGGTTAATGAAAAACTCATACAATAAATTAACTCCACACATGAAATAATTAAAATTAACTAAAGATATTATACAAAAATGTTAATTAATTAAATGAAAAAAATGAAAACTAAAAAAATAACACATTAATTTATTAATCTTTAACTTAAGATTATTTAATTAGAAAAATAATTAAACCAATTAATATGTAAGGTTAATTTATTTAAATAAATCTAAATTAAAGGGTATTGTTTTAAATAAATAACTAGATTAGATTAATGAAAATAAAAATCAATAATTAAATAAATAATAATATTAAAAATTATTAAAAATAAAACCAAATTAATATTATTAATATAAAAAATAATTTAATATAATTAAAATAATTATAATGACTAAATAAAAAGACTAAAAACACATATTTAGTTATAAAAATGATTAATTAAGAGATGTAGTGATAAAAACACAAAAGTTCAATTATTTATTAAAAAGTGTCAAAACAATTAATTAAATTGATAAAAATTAAATAAATGATGTGAAAAAACTATGTAAAAATAGAGCCAAATCAAATTCCCCCACACTTAAACATTGTTTTTCCTCAAACAATTAAATGTCTTGTGACATTTGAAAAACATTAAAGTGTTTATTATTTTTCTTAAAAAGTAACATGTGCAGCACTTTTAAAACAGAGGACTGAGAGTTGAATTAGGCTTTTTGAAAGGATATCCTCAAAAAAAGTCTTGCCTAGAAGAAATACTCAAGGGTATTTAAGAAAGAAAAGACCATACATTAAAGAAGATGTCGTTCCACATATGTGAACCTAATTAATGATTTATTTTAATCCAAGATCAGATTCTAAATCTAAAAATGAAAAGAGGTAAAATATAAATAGAATTAAGACCTTAACCAAGGAAGTTTATACATTGGACAGAATCCTAGGTTCCAATTTTTTTTTCCGAATCACCTTATTGATACAACCTAAATTATTTTCATATAAACTAATTGTCCTCTTCTTCATTTGGAATTCATCATTCCCCTCTCCCTAATGAACCCATTTTTTACCCTAGAAACTTTATTTTATTTTTCCCTAGGAATGTTTCATCGTGCTAAGAACTGTGCAATGGACTTATTCAAAGTTTACAGAGGGATTATAGTAAACTGAAATGCACCCAGCATCAAGGGTGTCAGAGACTCATCGTGAAATCCTAAATTCCCAAACTACTCGAGTTCCAAAATATTTATATCAAAAATCATTTATACTGGCTCATTAAGGAGATTACTTTAAATAATTTAAATATGAATGAGGCCTCTATGATCAACTCAAACTTCCAGTCCTAAAGTCTATGATCATAAATCCACAAAGCAATAACCCAAAACACATTGAAAGAAAGACTCTAAACCAAGATCTCAATCCAATCACTAAGTAAATATCACTCATCAATAATCTATTATCATTAATTTTAGACTCAATGCACAGCATAACTACCAGCAAGGCTCTATCCTTAGGAAAGAATCATTTGAGTACAATGTAAAGCCTAAAATTATGAAAGAATTTTGAAAAAAAGTAACCATTTTTAACAAAAAGATTGAAGTGAAATGGGAATTTATGAACTTTCAATTAAGAGTAGTTTAGCATAGTCAATAATTTACCCCATCCCCCACACTTTAAATCCAACTTTTTCCCCAAAGTTGACTTCAATGGTGGATAAGAACAATTAAAAAATTAAGTTTCAAAACAGATTTTTCAATAGATTAGATTTATGACATGTTTAATGGGTCTCTTTAATGTTCAAAAAGAATTATTTTCCACACTAATTAACGTAAAACATGTTCACAAGCAAGTACATGCATTAAAATTTTATTCAGTGATAAATATTTTCAATTAAAATTATAACCAGTCATGTAACTTGTGAGTGCAGAGCGAATTAGGTGTAAGGAATTTCAGAGAATATGATTCAATTAGATGTTTAATAACACATAAGGTAAGCATACCTAATACCCCTGAGCAAAGCTCATTCATCAAAAAATATAACAACCAGTAAACATGTACCCCCACACTTAATTTCATACAGTGAATTATTATTTCAATACTTATCAATGAATTCAAAATTTCATCCAGAGGCACATGAATATTTTTATTTCAGTAGCAAGACAGGCAACAAAGTTTTCTAATACAAGCAGCATTTTTATTAGAAAAAACAAGAGCAGAAATGAATGCAGAAAGTTGAAGTACTTCCCTGAATAAGTTTCTGTCCAAAAACGATCATAGAAATTCTACTCCTTATATAAGAGAAAAAACATCCTAAAAACATAGTGCATGTAAACCACAAACAAATAATCATCCTAGATAGAGAATATGGAAGACAACAAAACAACACTTAATTGAACACTAAATGATACAAAAATGAAAAAAAGAGCATAGGTTGACCCCATGAAGCACTGAGTTTAAAGCCATCAGTTAGAATTTATTTAATTACAAATTTTTTTTATTAACCCAACAAAAACCATGGGTTTCCTCCCATGCAACACTAGGTTTATAGTCCCCAGCCAGACTCACCTAGCAACTTAGCATAATCACTAGGTTATAACGACCCATACTTTACATACATTGTTAATACTTCAAAATTGAAGCACACTTATTACAACATATGACAAAACCACAAAGGACCGTATAGGTATAGTGTCTTTAGAAACTGGGAAACATAAACAACTGGTTCATAAATCTTCTACAGTGTCTCCCATTTATTTCATCATATCTAGGGTCCCTTTTAGCATATTCTACTTAATATCCATCTTCCTGACCTGGGGAAAAGAAAACATAAAAGGGTGAGCTCAAATGCTCAGCAAGGGCAAATAAAGGAAATAAAAATCATATCATATCTTTTTGAAAATCAAAACCTGCAAAAGAGATCATAATATCTTAACATGGAATAAATCATAGAAGTGAAAATGAGATCCCCATAATCATAACATAAAACTTGAAACTTTGTGGCATGCACACATAATCATGGAAAATCATTTCTTGTTAGTCATGACTCATCGCCAGGACTATCTTAGTGGACAAAGTCCCTTTCTGAACCGAGTTCACTCCTCGTTTCAGTCCTGTATCACTGAACCGAAATAACCTTCCGTTCCAGCCATGTCTATCTCATGAGATATAAAATCTTTACCCAATGCATTGGAGGGAGATATAGGTCCCACCCATCTTATAATGAATCCTTTCTTATGTGTGCCACATAATCATAAAACATACATCATCGCATAACACATGTAACAAAAATGGGATTCTTGAAACATCATGACATCATAAATCAATTCATATAAGATAATGGAATTCATAAAAATAATTCCATCACAACATGATCAAATCAATGTAATAATAGGGATAAAAACAGAACCCTTTATTATCTTATATGGAAAATAATTTTGATAAATCACTTGAACTTCATTCTTGAGGAAAATATCCTTTCTTCTTCAAAAACATTTTTCCTTTCATAACATGTCATACAACATTAAAATAAAAGAAGTTGATTAAAATAAACTTGAAAACTTGTAAAGGAAGCTTCTTGGAAACAATGTTTTAAAAATCCATTCATGCCGTATAAGTTAAAAAAAACATTTTCGTACTTTTGTCAGAAAAGTCAAAAAGTACCTCGTACGGAAAAACGACAAAAGATTCCTTTCATATTCTTTACTAAAAACTCACCTAAGGGTAAAATTGGATTTAAACTATTGTAAGTAGATGGAAACAATATTATATATTTAGGGAACATGGATGTGGATGATAAAATACACCCCAGTAAATGCCAAAGTAAAAACAATCTCTGATAAAAATGAGATTGCGATATTTCCCTTACCTTAGGTCCGATTAGCTTTGTACGTGTCCGAAGCTCCTGTATAATGGTTTAAATAATGTTATTGACTTATTCCAGAATCATACATATTTATATGATATCATATATGGTCATATTATTAGCTTCTTGTTAGTAATATTTCATTGTTACTTGTTACTCGGGTCTTTATAACTTTTTGTTCTTATGCGTGTTTTGTTGAATAAATTCTTATTATTATCTTTAGGTTATAGATAATTCATTTCCAGAATGGTATTAGTGTATTATATACCATATTCATTCATTCAATTCATTTATATAATCATTATGAAATGAAGATCATGTAGAACGAGTCGCATCACATCGTGGAGACGGTATTCCGTACGTACGCACGAGTGATGATATCATTCCTATGATCGTGGAATTGTATTGGAGTATATATATATTATTTCAGTATCAATATTACTTCATAATAATCATATTTAGTTACTCATTACACCATTATAACCATCCTTGTAAGGTGATGGTGGAAAATAGATTACACCACGGCGTGGAGACGGTATTCTGTACGTACGCACGCGTGGTGATTTCATTTTTCCGTAGGATGGATAGAAGGTGAATTAGGGTTGTTTCATATTTATAATAACATATCAGTATGTAAGTAATACTGATGTTATTACTTTATCATGAAACAACTAAAGAAGAAGAAGTTGAAAAAGAAAGAAATTGAAAAGATCGGTAATAGATATTACCTCTTCTTTGGAACGCTTCTTTGAATCCTCCACTTAGGGAACTAAGATTGGTCTTTGAAGAAGACCAGGACCTCTAGGATTATTCTAGGGAAGTGGAGAGGAGAAAATGTCAGGGGTTGGCCGAGCTTGAGTTCTCAAATTGGTGTGAGGAGGAGGGGGAGGAGGTGCCCTTTTATAAGGGAGGAGAGGGGCACCTTAGGAATATCTCAAAATATTATTTTATATTAAAGTCAAAATCGGTTTATAATGGTTCCAAAGGGTCTTATTTCGAAGATAAAGTGGGGAAAGGTCGAAATCCTATCAACCAATAGGATTTAGACAAGTTTAGGGTATTATATTAACCTTATCAATTAGATTTAACTCTAAGTTAAATAATTTAACTTTTACCATGTCTTTTTGTTTTCTTTCACTATATGGTTAATACACTTACTATAACATGCCAAACGAACCCCAAATTGTTTACTATTAATATATATATCCTTATCTAAGTCATTTGGCCGAACCTTAGATTTTTAGTAAAACAATAACAATTAATAATATAATATTTGATTTAAAAACTATTTTGTGTCAATTTTGAGACTATTTGATATATGATTTTTTTGAAAGTCATAACAGAATTATATGTTCGAACCAAGTTGATTAAATAAACACTAATATATCATAGTAACCTAGAAAATTAGTGTAATTCATAAAAAGTCTCAAATTAAATTTATTTTGGTGTTTATAACATCAATTATGTCAATATTTCATTAATAAGATAATTACTGCATCATCTTTGTGTCATAAATAAATTAAATTATTTGATGTCTAAAAATTACAAATAAAATACCATCATGTAGGAAATCTTTTTAGCTTTCTAATGAATATTTACAATCGAATTTAGCTTATGTATAACCCCATATTAAAAATGATCTACTTATTAAACTTTGATTTTAACTATTTTAACCCTTCTTTAAATAAATTAATAATAAATGTCCTAATCTAATCCAAGTGGGCCTAAATGGTCATATTTTATTCCTAAGTTTGTTTTTGGTCGAATTACACTTGTCCAATAGAATTAGGACATGTGTTAGGGTAATATTAATATCATATTTACCCTTAGTTACCCTATTTACTATTAACCGCGGTAAAAAAAGTAAAAAGTTACTATTCACCAAAAAATTATTTTCATCTCATTGAACCACATTTTAGTCCTTGATATTAATCGTGTCTCTCGGATTTTCGAAATTCCAATCACAGAAGCGGTAAAATTAAGTTTTATGCAAAATTCAGTTTTTAACCTACCACTTAGTGGTTTCACTATTCATCAAAAATTGAAAGTTTTCAGAAAAAAACCAAAATTTCACCCTAGGCTAATTTCGGTATTCTGAGTCCAAAAATGAAGTCCATTTTGAAAAATTTATAAAATTTCAAAAAGTGGTTATTACTATTCATAACGGCTAGTTTTAATAGCATATTGTTGTTTAGTGAAACTCGGTATTGCGTACGACGCAAGCTATCGAGGAAGGTCGCGATTGCGTGTAAAGCAAGTCAAGCAAGTGTTGCGTAGAAAAAGATTCCTTTGATAATTTATATAACATAAAAGTCTCGGGTGTTACATTCTACCCCCCTTAAAAAGAATTTCGCCCTCGAAATTCGTCACTTTGTAACAAACAGATGAGGATACTTCTCCCTCATCATATCCTCAAGCTCCCATGTAGCTTCTTCAAGTTGGTGGTTCCTCCATAAAACTTTCACCAAGCGAGTGGTCTTGTTTCGTAGGACTTTTTCGCTACGATCCAGAATCTCTATCGGCTGTTCTTCATAAGAAAGATCTTACTCCAGCGGTACAACTTCTGAGCTGAGTACATGTGAAGGATCTGGTATGTACTTTCTCAGGAGAGATACGTGGAACACATCGTGAACTTGAGAGAGATTCGGTGGAAGCGCCAATCGGTAAGCTACCTTCCCAACACGATCCAGTATTTCAAAAGGACCGATATATCTAGGGCTCAACTTCCCCTTCTTTCCAAATCTCATAACCCTCTTCCAGGGAGATATTCGTAAGAACACTTTATCGCCCACTTCAAACTCTAGGTCTTTTCTTCGGTTGTCGGCATAGTTTTTCTGTCGACTCTGAGCTTCTCTTATGTGTTGTTGAATAGATCTGACCTTTTCTGCCATTTCATCAATGAGATCAGGTCCTAATAGCTTTCTTTCCCCAACTTCATCCCAGCAAGTTGGAGTCCTGCATTTCTTTCCATAGAGAGCTTCATAAGGAGCCATTTGAATACTGGAGTGAAAGCTATTATTATAAGAAAATTCCACCAAAGGTAGGTGTTGATCCCAACCTCCTTTGAAATCCATAGAGCAAGCTCTCAACATATCTTCTAGGGTTTGAATTGTTCTCTCAGACTGACCGTCTGTCTGGGGATGATAAGCAGTGCTGAAACTCAACTCTGTATCCAGAGTATGCTGAAGACTTCGCCAGAACTTCGAGGTAAATCTCGGATCTCGATCAGATATAATAGAAAGTGGTACTCCATGCAATCTTACCACTTCCTTTACATATATCCTGGCAAGCTGATCTAGAGAGAAATCCTCTCTAATAGGAATGAAGTGTGAAGACTTTGTAAGACGATCAACTATGACCCAAATAGCATTATTGCCTTTGGATGTTTTAGGAAGTCCTGTGACAAAGTCCATAGTGATGTTTTCCCATTTCCATTCGGGTATGGGTAATGGTTGTAACATCCCCTTAGACTTCTGTCTCTCAGCTTTAACTTGTTGACAAACCAAGCATCGAGAGACAAATTCAGCAACATCTCTTTTCATGCCATCCCACCAGAAGTACTCTTTCAGGTCCCTATACATCTTCGTGCTTCCAGGATGAATAGAGAATGAAGAACTATGAGCCTCATCCAGCAGCTCCTTCTTTAATTCGGGGGTGGGAGGAACACAAACCCGATTCCTGAACTTTATTATCCCATCACAATCAAGGTTGAATTCAGGAACATTTCTCACCTTCTTTTGTAACTCGACATCTTCTTTCTGTGCCTCTTTAATCTTCACATGTATAGATGGTTGAACATTCATTTGAGAAAGATAAGATTTTTCCCCTTCCATTATAATTCCAAGATCCATCCTTTGTAAATCCATAAATATTGGATCTTTTGTGATCCTCATCATGGATAAACTAGCATGGTCTTGTCGACTTAATGCATCTTCCACCTTGTTTGCTTTCCCAGGGTGGTAATGGATTGAGAAGTCATAATCCTTAATCAGCTCCAACCATCTTCTTTGACGCATATTCAACTCCTTTTGTGTGAAAATATACTTTAAACTTTTATGATCAGTATAAATATCACACCTTTCACCATAAAGGTAATGCCTCCAAATCTTTAATGCAAAGATTACCGCAGCCAACTCCAAATCATGTGTTGGGTAATTTTGTTCATGGATTTTCAACTGTCGTGAGGCATAAGCTATCACCATATCATTTTGCATAAGAACACACCCCAATCCCTTCTTGGATGCATCACTGTAGATCACAAACCTTTCTCCACTACAAGGCAGTGTGAGCACAGGTGCACTGGATAACCTTCTTTTCAACTCCTTGAAATTCTCTTCACATTCCTCTGTCCAGACAAACTTAACTCCTTTCCGAGTCAACTTGGTGAGTGGATTAGATAATCGTGAAAAATCTTTTAAAAAACGTCGATAATATCCAGCCAAACCAAGAAAACTTCGGATCTCAGTTACTATTGTTGGTCTTGACCATCTTTCGATAACCTCTGTTTTTGCTGGATCCACAGATATCCCCTCTTTTGAGATTATATGACCCAAAAATGCAACTTTTTGAAGCCAAAATTCACACTTGGTAAATTTGGCATAAAGCTTCTCCTTTCTCAGGGTCTTCAATATAATTCTCAAGTGATCTTCATGCTCTTCCTTTCTCTTTGAATAAACAAGAATATCGTCTATAAAGACTACCACAAATTGATCAAGATAGTCGCTAAAGACTCTATTCATTAGATCCATGAAGATAGCAGGGGCATTAGTAAGACCAAATGGCATCACTATAAATTCATAGTGTCCATACCTTGTACGGAAAGCCGTCTTTGGTATATCCTCCCTTTTGACCCTTAATTGATGATACCCTGAACGAAGATCAATCTTGGAAAAGTATTGAGCTCCGCGTAGTTGGTCAAATAAGTCATCAATGCGTGGGAGAGGATATTTGTTCTTGATAGTGATCTTGTTAAGTTCTCGATAATCAATGCAGAGTCTCATTGATCCATCTTTCTTCTTAACAAATAGAACAGGTGCTCCCAAAGGTGACGCACTAGGGCGTATGAATCCCTCATCAAGATTCTCTTGGAGTTGCTTCTTCAATTCCTGCAACTCAATTGGGGCCATTCTATAAGGTGTCTTTGAAATAGGCAAAGCACCCGGTACGAGTTCTATTGAAAACTCAACTTCACGATTTGGTGGAAGACCCGGCAATTCCTCCGGAAAGACATCATCAAACTCCCGTACAATGGGCGTATTCTTAATCGTGAGTTTCTCACCAACCATTTGAGATAAATAACCTTCATTTAGTGGGATCAATACCCATAAGATGGAAGAAATTTCCACTGGAAGGTTATGTTCATCCTTGCATTGGTATACGATCGTAGATTGATCTGGAGTATGAAATGTGACTTCCCTTCTTTGGAAATTGATATGAGCTCCATGTAGAGAAAGCCAACCCATGCCAAGAATCACATCAAATTCCACTAAAGGAAGGATCACAAGATTTGCAGGAAGCACTTTCCCACCAACTTCGATCGGAGAAGAATTATAAACTTTTGATGCGATTGATGTGCCATTAGGTGTTGTCACAGCTAACTCAACATCTAATTGTTGAGGTAGTACGGTGATACCCTCAGAAAAGTCTTCAGAAATAAAAGAGTGGGTGGATCCAGAATCAAATAAAACATTTTCTACTTTAGAGTGGATGGTAAGTGTACCTTTCACCACATCGTTATCATACTCCACATCGCTGATAGAAATTGCATGTGACTTTCCTTTGTCTTTAGCTTTAAGAGTTTGTTGACGTCGACCATCATCATCAACCCTTGGATTTGGGCATTGATTGGCATAATTCCCCATCTCCTTGCACTTGAAACATTGAAGTGTAGTAGGTTCATTCTGTGTATCCCTTCCTTTGTTTGCATCGTTAGACATCTTCTTCCCATTATCACGGCATTCAAATGCCCGATGACCTTCCTTTCCACATTTAAAACATTTACTTGTCCCTTTAAGACAACTCCCTCCATGTTTCTTTCCACACTTTGAGCATAATGGAAAGTTCATCTTCTTTTTAGTGTGCTCTTTAGAGTTTCCTTTGAATTCCATCTTCCTCTTCTTATCAAACCCATGTGACTGATGGGTTACTCCAATCTCCATCTCGACTTTGAGAGCACATCGAACGATTTCCTCGTAGCTATTGAAGTCCCTTATGGCTAACGCCCTTCGAAGACTTGGTTTTAAGCAACTAAAGAATCGATCGATCTTACTCTCAGGTTGGATAATAATACCAGAAGCGTACCTTGCAAGTCTTGTAAAATTTGCTTCATAGGTACCAACAGATTCATCATCCCTTTGCTTCAGTTCAAGAAACTCTTTCTCCATCTTTGTTCGGAGAATACGAGGGAAGTACTTATTGAAAAATAAGTTCTTGAACTCGTCCCATTCCATAGACTCAATTTCATCCCTTTGCCTCGTATTCTTAACAAGATTCCACCATTGATCAGCATCTCCTTCCAAACGATACACTGCTAGGATGACTTTATCATGTTCAGAACAATGAAGAACTGAAAATATCTTTTCAGTAGTACTAATCCATTGTTCAGCAACTAATGGATCAGTAGACCCGCTGAAAGAAGGTGGACGCTGCCTCATGAAGGATTCAACAGAATGTTGCTCCCTCCTTTGCTCGTTTGGAAATCCTGCATGATTCATAGCTTGAGAAAGTTGTGTGAGCATGGCTACAAGATTTTGCATTCCAGCTCCCATATCGTTTGGTTGCTCAGGGGGAAAATCATTGCATTGCCCATCGCATTCCGCATTAACACGGTTCCTTCGGGTTCCAGCCATTGACTAAAACCAAGAAGAATAGTGTGAGCAACACTAATTATAATAGGAAACCACATAATTCAAGAATAAAATTTTCATGCTTATGGTCTTATCCTAGGTTATTCAAGGCCATTTCTAAAACACTAAGATTGTGTTCTATGCTTAGACTTATCCTTAGGGTTCTTACTAAGGCTTTCACATCCTAGTTTCCAATGGTTGACTATACCCTCCCTCTGATACCAACTATAACGACCCATACTTTACATACATTGTTAATACTTCAAAATTGAAGCACACTTATTACAACATATGACAAAACCACAAAGGACCGTATAGGTATAGTGTCTTTAGAAACTGGGAAACATAAACAACTGGTTCATAAATCTTCTACAATGTCTCCCATTTATTTCATCATATCTAGGGTCCCTTTTAGCATATTCTACTTAATATCCATCTTCCTGACCTGGGGAAAAGAAAACATAAAAGGGTGAGCTCAAATGCTCAGCAAGGGCAAATAAATGAAATAAAAATCATATCATATCTTTTTGAAAATCAAAACCTGCAAAAGAGATCATAATATCTTAACATGGAATAAATCATAGAAGTGAAAATGAGATCCCCATAATCATAACATAAAACTTGAAACTTTGTGGCATGCACACATAATCATGGAAAATCATTTCTTGTTAGTCATGACTCATCGCCAAGACTATCTTAGTGGACAAAGTCCCTTTCTGAACCGAGTTCACTCCTCGTTTCAGTCCTGTATCACTGAACCGAAATAACCTTCCGTTCCAGCCATGTCTATCTAATGAGATATAAAAACTTTACCCAATGCATTGGAGGGAGATATAGGTCCCACCCATCTTATAATGAATCCTTTCTTATGTGTGCCACATAATCATAAAACATACATCATCGCATAACACATGTAACAAAAATGGGATTCTTGAAACATCATGACATCATAAATCAATTCATATAAGATAATGGAATTCATAAAAATAATTCCATCACAACATGATCAAATCAATGTAATAATAGGGATAAAAACAGAACCCTTTATTATCTTATATGGAAAATAATTTTGATAAAACACTTGAACTTCATTCTTGAGGAAAATATCCTTTCTTCTTCAAAAACATTTTTCCTTTCATAACATGTCATACAACTTTAAAATAAAAGAAGTTGATTAAAATAAACTTGAAAACTTGTAAAGGAAGCTTCTTGGAAACAATGTTTTAAAAATCCATTCATGCCGTATAAGTTAAAAAAAACATTCTTCGTACTTTTGTCGGAAAAGTCAAAAAGTACCTCGTACGGAAAAACGACAAAAGATTCCTTTCATATTCTTTACTAAAAACTCACCTAAGGGTAAAATTGGATTTAAAATATTGTAAGTGGATGGAAACAATATTATATATTTAGGGAAAATGGATGTGGATGATAAAATACACCCCAGTAAATGCCAAAGTAAAAACAATCTCGGATAAAAATGAGATTGCGATATTTCCCTTACCTTAGGTCCGATTAGCTTTGTACGTGTCCGAAGCTCCTGTATAATGGTTTAAATAATGTTACTGACTTATTCCAGATTCATACATATTTTATTGATATCATATATGGTCATATTATTAGCTTCTTGTTAGTAATATTTCATTGTTACTTGTTACTCGGGTCTTTATAACTTTTTGTTCTTATGCGTGTTTTGTTGAATAAATTCTTATTCTTATCTTTAGCTTATAGATAATTCATTTCCAGAATGGTATTAGTGTATTATATACCATATTCATTCATTCAATTCATTTATATAATCATTATGAAATGAAGATCATGTAGAACGAGTCGCATCACATCGTGGAGACGGTATTCCGTACGTACGCACGAGTGATGATATCATTCCTATGATCGTGGAATTGTATTGGAGTATATATATATTATTTCAGTATCAATATTACTTCATAATAATCATATTTAGTTACTCATTACACCATTATAACCATCCTTGTAAGGTGATGGTGGAAAATAGATTACACCACGGCGTGGAGACTGTATTCCGTACGTACGCACGCGTGGTGATTTCATTTTTCCGTAGGATGGATAGAAGGCGAATTAGGGTTGTTTCATATTTATAATAACATATCAGTATGTAAGTAATACTGATGTTATTACTTTATCATGAAACAACTAAAGAAGAAGAAGTTGAAGAAGAAAGAAATTGAAAAGATCGGTAATGGATATTACCTCTTCTTTGGAACGCTTCTTTGAATCCTCCACTTAGGGAACTAAGATTGGTCTTTGAAGAAGACCAGGACCTCTAGGATTATTCTAGGGAAGTGGAGAGGAGAAAATGTCAGGGGTTGGCCGAGCTTGATTGCTCAAATTGGTGTGAGGAGGAGGGGGAGGAGGTGCCCTTTTATAAGGGAGGAGAGGGGCACCTTAGGAATATCTCAAAATATTATTTTATATTAAAGTCAAAATCGGTTTATAATGGTTCCAAAGGGTCTTATTTCGAAGATAAAGTGGGGAAGGGTCGAAATCCTATCAACCAATAGGATTTAGACAAGTTTAGGGTATTATATTAACCTTATCAATTAGATTTAACTCTAAGTTAAATAATTTAACTTTTACCATGTCTTTTTGTTTTCTTTCACTATATGGTTAATACACTTACTATAACATGCCAAACGAACCCCAAATTGTTTATTATTAATATATATATTCTTATCTAAGTCATTTGGCCGAACCTTAGATTTTTATGAAAACAATAACAATTAATAATATAATATTTGATTTAAAAACTATTTTGTGTCAATTTTGACACTATTTGATATATGATTTTTTTGAAAGTCATAACAGAATTATATGTTCGAACCAAGTTGATTAAATCAACACTAATATATCATAGTAACCTAGAAAATTAGTGGAATTCATAAAAAGTCTCAAATTAAATTTATTTTGGTGTTTATAACATCAATTATGTCAATATTTCATTAATAAGATAATTACTGCATCATCTTTGTGTCATAAATAAATTAAATTATTTGATGTCTAAAAATTACAAATAAAATACCATCATGTAGTAAATCTTTTTAGCTTTCTAATGAATATTTACAATCGAATTTATCTTATGTATAACCCCATATTAAAAATGATCTACTTATTAAACTTTGATTTTAACTATTTTAACCCTTCTTTAAATAAATTAATAATAAATGTCCTAATCTAATCCAAGTGGGCCTAAATGGTCATATTTTATTCCTAAGTTTGTTTTTGGTCGAATTACACTTGTCCAATAGAATTAGGACATGTGTTAGGGTAATATTAATATCATATTTACCCTTAGTTACCCTATTTACTATTAACCGCGGTAAAAAAAGTAAAAAGTTACTATTCACCAAAAAATTATTTTCATCTCATTGAACCACATTTTAGTCCTTGATATTAACCGTGTCTCTCGGATTTTCGAAATTCCAATCACAGAAGCGGTAAAATTATGTTTTATGCAAAATTCAGTTTTTAACCTACCACTTAGTGGTTTCACTATTCATCAAAAATTGAAAGTTTTCAGAAAAAAACCAAAATTTCACCCTAGGCTAATTTCGATATTCTGAGTCCAAAAATGAAGTCCATTTTGAAAAATTTATAAAATTTCAAAAAGTGGTTATTACTATTCATAACGGCTAGTTTTAATAGCATATTGTTGTTTAGTGAAACTCGGTATTGCGTACGACGCAAGCTATCGAGGAAGGTCGCGATTGCGTGTAAAGCAAGTCAAGCAAGTGTTGCGTAGAAAAAGATTCCTTTGATAATTTATATAACATAAAAGTCTCGGGTGTTACATAGGTGGATGTGGTTTTCTTAGTAGGAACCACCACATGTTCTTGGCCCCAATATTTTTAATAGATCAATGAAAATTGTGGGATCCAAAACTAAACACAAGTAAACTCTCATCAATTAAAAAAAACCCAAAAAACACCTTATAACAGTTGTGAGCATAATGCTTTCCACTTCCAAAAATGTTTCAGAGTTATCAAGAGTTGAGTTCACATGAAGGGAAAACATATTACTAGATGATTTAAAGGGTTTGGTATTATTTTCATGGCTATCTCTCTCAACTTAAACACTCAAGGATTCCCATTCAAGGGTTCATGTGGGTAAATTCTGATTAGAAGGTTCCAAAGGTGATTCAATACAGTTTTGAATAGAATTATGAACATTGGAACTCAGGTCTGATTCCCCCTCTAGACTACTATCAGTATCATGATGATCATTTTCACCCAACTCAGTTGAGGAAGAAAGTAACAAACAAAGAAGAGAATTTATTTTATCACAAACAGTTTCAGGTCAAAGAATGTTATAATTATCTTCCAATGGATCCTCATCTGTTAACTCACATTGAACATCTACAACTTTTATCAAATCAATTATGCAAACATCTTATAGTGTGTGTTCAACATCTACCTCAAGTTCATGTTCAAAAAGATCACATCCCAAAACAAGATCGGTAGTGTGTTGCAGGAAGTTATGTTTAAGGAGATAAATGTTCAATTCAACTTCAATAAAGTCATGTTCATGATTGATCAAATTTAAAGATTTACTCCCATGTATATCAACACTATTTTCAATTTCACTGCACAATGTTTCAGAAAAGCGACTACTATTAGAATAGAGAGATGAAAACTCATCAGTTAGTCTTTCATCAAATATCATTCCCTCAGCTTCATCAACCAACAAAATTTCAAAAATTATTGGGTTTACAGGTTTAAAACGTGGAAGAGTGGTTATCAGTTTAGGTTATAAGATTTGAGAATCTATGTTTTCCATCTTAATGTTCTCTTCTAAAGTGTTCCCAATATTATTTTCAAACTCATTGTTCACAAATTCAGAAACTTTGGGTGAAGAGTTTTTAACATTCAAGTTTTTAGTTTCTAGTATATCTTCAACCTGAGTGACTTCATTCTATGAATTTCTAAAACAATCATTTTTCTCCAAAGTAGGAATTATTAAGAGAACTGGGCATTCGTTTTCAATCTGTTTCAATTCATCTTCAAAATTTTCCTACTCAACAACATTAAAAATCATTTTTGGATATTCAATGTTATTCTCTTGATTCAGTGAGATGGTTATTTCTAGATTTAGTTCCAGAAAATCTGATTTTTCAAAGTGAAAGTTTTGTTGCCCAGCTTCACAGTCGCTGTCTTCTTCAATTTTATTTTCAAATATTTTATAAACATTTTCATTTTCATTTTCTTCAAATTCATCTTGTTCTTTAACCTTTTGTTGTAATTCCAAAAACATGTTTTCTAATATTTTCATTCTTTGATCTTTCTCTTGAGAATATATAAGTCGAATTTCATGGTTTTGGTTAAACCAGGTGTTCCAATTAATCTCCCTAGCATCCATTTTGGTTTCAATTAATTTTTGATTATCTAGGAATTTAGGATTACATTCAAACTTTTCATATTCTTAATTGTAAACATCCTATTGTGGCTGGTTGTAAATACACTGCCAGGCAGTGTGTCCATAACTGTCACAATAAACATATTAAGGTCTAGTGAAAAAGTTTCAGCCTTCAAAACATTCCATTTTAAACTAAAAATAGATGATATTAGACATAGAATATTTCTCAGTTGAAACAGATTTTTTATAAGACAAAATAAACAATAGGTTCCAGTTCAAAACTATTTTTTAATCAGATATTTTATTATTTTTTTGTTCTTTTAAATTTTTTTTTGATTTTCTAAAACATAGAACACTCAACGTGTGCCTTACCTGGAAACGGAAGTAAACTTTTGAACATGCTGAAGGTTTCCATTGCCCTGAAAATTACATTTATTTTCCAACACTAGAATAGTGGTGCATGGTTTATCCATAGAGAAGGCATGTGAGTAAATTTTAAGGATTTAAAACTAAGAACCTCAATATTGTCAACAATAGGGTAAACATCTTTATAGTGTTTTTTACTTCTCAATTTTTAATTTTTTAATAATTTGTTTTAAAGACAGTGAATATTAAAACAATATTTAAACAAAGAAACTAAATCTTAAACTAATTAAATGATGAAATAAATAAAATAGTGAAATGACGCTTAACAACAAGATAAGAAGTGAGATCAATGAAGATCTCATGAATTCTAAACTACTGGTATGAATGGATGTTCTCTCCATATATTATAATCAAAACACACCACAAGAAAGACTGATGAATTTCCCTCTCTTGGAAACTCAATAAGAATAGGATTAAGTCTTGGAGTTTGCCACACCAAAACATAATCGAACTGGAAATAAGTTTTAAAAGTTAACATTTGGAAAATAACTCTTCATAAATTCCAAAATTTTAAGTTGATAAAGATTTAAAAAATGCATCCAAAATCAACCTCGCCAGTCAATTTCGAAGTATGAACTTGAAAATATTGATGTGTGAACGATCAAAATATTAGAAACAAAGTCAGTCTCGCTAACAGATTCTAATTTCTTAAAAAGATAAGCTAATTAAGGTTTATAGATCCTAACCAGAAGGTTATAAAATTACAAAGCGGATAAAATACATCTTATGATCATATTGTTTAAAGCAGTGAAAACAACAAAGAATAGAGTACAATGATTATAGACAGAGAGAAGGTAAAATCCCCTTGTGCTGTTCAGTTTCCGGGCTCCTTCGTCTCCTATCCTGGGCATATGCTGCTCCCCGAGAGCCTTCGCTCTAAAAAGGGTGTGTTTGCGGAATCAAAATGAGATTCCTTACAAATGCTGCTGCTACTCTGATTTTAAATCAACTGTCTTCTACTGCACGATGCCCCCTATTTGTCACCTACTTAAATTTTCCTTCGCTTGTACACCCCACATGTGCATTTTTTCTTGAGTGGAACGTCTCTCTATATTTTCTCACATAACTAACTCCAAGTGAGTTAGTTAAGTGAATCTGGTCCTATTCCCATCTCTCGCATGAACCGAAGCAGTTAGAAAAGAAAAATAAATAAATGAATCAATGATTAAAAGTAAACTTTTATAAATAAATACAAGTTTACAAAAGAATGCTTAAATGTTATTAAAACTAAAAAAATAAATATTAGTTATTAATGTATTTGTTAACTAACTTATTCTATTTATCGTTGTTACATGTTATTTTTTAAATAAATTAAATTATGTCGGTGATTAATTAAAAATCAGATTAAACAAAAAATTAAGTAATAATTAAATCATTAAATTAATAAAATTTGTTTTTAGTTTATCAATATTTATGTTTTTAAGAATATCATTCAAGTTTATCACAATGAATAGTTTTAAGTACTATAATTCTAAAATTGTAAATAGTTATTGCACTTTATGATGGTTTTATTCAAGATGATACAAAATAATACATTAAGGTATATAATTTTATTTTAATTCGGTTAATAATTTTATCCTTTAGAGATATTTAATTAATTAATTTTGTATTTTATTCAATTATTATTACTTTGTTTATATTTATTTATTTTTTATTTTTACATTTTTTTTATTTTTGAACTTTCAACTCCCTCCCCCAAATCGACGCAACAGGGGAGGGGTAGGGCTTCGGTGTTGTAACCGGCCGCCGCGACTTCTTCTTCCTCCCGACAGAAGCTTCCTCTTCGGATCAACCTCATCCATAATGAAAAACTAGCAGACCTTCATGTGGCGGCACACCAGTGAAGTGGTTTTACAAGGCGACTTTCAGACCTCTTCACTTGGTAGCAAATCTCAGCTCCAACAATGGCGAAAGAACCCAATAGTTGCGGTGATGGGTGATAGAGAAAACAACAAGAAAGCATCTCTCAGCTTAGTTGCGGCTGGTTGAATCCGAATTTCAGATCTAGGCGTGATGATTCCAGGCTTCAGCAGCATCGAACCATTTTGTCTCGGTCCAAAACATTAGCACATGAGGGCTCCTCCACGGCACACCGAATTCTCCCTACCATGGTGGTAGTGTCGGGATGGCACAAATATGGGAAATGGGTTTGATTGTTGATAAATAATGAATTATATTTGAACTGGTTTGAATCGATACGAATCAATGTTGATAAAATATGCACAAGAAGAACAATAGTATTGGTGATTGCAGGTGAAGAGAATATCAAGAGTGTGATAGATCTATGCTGCAAGAGACAATGAAATGGTGAATCGTGGGGAAGGATTTGACATTAAAGAGTTTTGGGAAGAAAGTAATTGGTGTGTAGGATCAGTGGGTGGAAAGTGGAAAACATGGGAGGCTGAGATGATGTCGGTCTCATAGATAGAAAGAAGAATGGAGGGTGAGAAATTATTGAACTAACGGTGAGTGCCAGGGACCGATAGATGAAATAAATCAGTGCCACCGATAAAAAAAGACACAACGATTTAAGAAAAATAAAAAATGACCCACTGGAAGATAAAGTAAAGATAAGACACTGATAGTTAAAAAAATGGTTAGTTAAAACAAAAAAGTATCGGTGAGTCTACTCGCCGATAGTTAAAAATAAAATAAGAACTCACTAATGAAAAAAATTAAATTGTGAGTCAGTGACTCACCGATAATTAAAAAACGAGTCACTGAAAGTTTAAAAGGATAGACTGAAACTGATGGAAAGGATCAGTGCGTTGGAACATCGGTGCGAGGTGAGAGACCGATGATGTTACAAAGTAATCAGCGAGTCACGACTCACTGATAATTACAAAAAAAATCATTGTGACAAAAAATCGGTGAGACAAAGAATCAATGTGATGTGAAATCTGTTTGACAACTCACCGATAAAACAAATTGAAACTTTATCTATAAAAATTAATTTAAAGCAAATAATAAAATGAATAGAACATTATTTAAACAAAAGTCAAAATAACTAAATTGATTAATGTTACATAATTAAGTATATCTAAAATATAACTAAATTATTCAACAAACTAATAAATAAAAGTAACTTTATTATTAACTAAGAATATAAAAATTATGATTAATGCAAAACTCATACAATAAATTAACCGCACACATGAAATAACTAAAAATAAGTAAAGATATTATACAAAAAAAGTTAATTATTCAAATGAAAAAATGAAAACTAAAAAAAAGAACACATTACATTAATAATCTTTAACTTAAACTTATTTACTTTGTAGAATAATTGAACCGGTTAATAAGTAAGGTTATTTTTTTTAAATAAATCCAAATTAAAGGGTAAATTATTAAATAAAAAACTAGATTAGATTAATGAAATTAAAAATGAATAATTAAAGAAATAATAATATTAAAAATTATTAAAAAGTAAACCAAATTAAGATTATTAATCTAAAAAATAAATTAATATAATGAATATAATTAGAATGACTAAATAAAAAGAATAAAAACACATATTTAATTATAAAAAATTATTAATTAATAAATTTAGTGATAAAAATACAAAAATTCAATTATTATTTAAAATTCTCAAAATAATTAATTGAATTGATAAAAATTTAATAAAATATGTCGAAAAACAATGTAAAAATAGAGCCACATCAAATTCTCATGCACTTAAGCATTGTTTGTTCTCAAACAATCCCATGTATTATGATCTTTGAAAACATTAAAGTGTTTATTATTTTTCTTAAAAATTAACATGTCTAACACTTTTAAAATAGAGGACTGAGAGTTGAATTTGGATTTTTGAAAAGAAATCTCCCAAAAAAGTCTTGCCTAGAACAAATATTCAAGGCTAATTGAGAAAGGAATGACCATCTATCAAAGAAGATCTCATGCCTCATATGTGAACCTACTTAATGATTTATTTCAATCTAGGATCAGATTCTAAATCTAAAAATGAAAAGTGGTAAAATATTAAAGGAATTAATACCTTAACCAAGGAACATTACACTTTGATAGAATCCTAGGTTCCAAAAATAATTTTTTTTCTGAATGACAATATTGATACAACCTAAATTATTTTCATATAAACCAATTATACCCTTCTTCATTTGGCCATCATCATTCCCCTCACCCTAATGAACTCATTTTTTACTCTAGATGTAATGCCCCGACCCCAGTTACCTAGGGTCGGTACATTATTACATAACATTGGCATGATCACAAGAAAGATCAAATCTCGAAAGCCCGATTGGTTTAGTAGGCTTAGAAACACTAGATATATTCATAAAGTTTTACATTACATCATAAAGTGAAAAACTACTACAACAACATAGTCTCCTTATCCCACACTAATATCCCCACATACTATCCCTGTAGGTTATTCATAAATTACTTCTTCACATCCTGGAAAAAATAAAACATAGAAAAGGGGTGAGCTCAAATTCCCAGTAAGGATAACAATATAGCAGAAACTTTCATAAATAAGAATAAACATTTAAGGCAATGTATAACTTAAAACAAAAGCCTTTTAAACTTGAACTTCAACATAGTATGGAAAAAATAAAATGAAATAATGCCATTTACTTATTCACATGGATATTCTACTAATCGAATAATCACATGCAATATCAATTACCACCTTCATAATGATGGAATGCATAATGCCAGACTATCATAACCACATAGCCAGGGCCTCGTGCCAAGACTACAAATAAGATTTTTCAAAGGCCTTGTGCCAAGACACTAGTTTGTCTCATGAGACCTACCGATGCATCGAGGAGCTATAGCAGGCTCCACCCGTCACATATTAAGTCCAATTCATTCCCATATGAAAAGGTTTAAACATAACATAAACATTCATATTAAAACTAGCATACGAAATGTCGATAATTTCACCATAAACTATGAATGGTATAAAAATAGCACATCCACAGTCAAACAAATCAAAAAACCTTCAATACAATATAGAAGTTTTGTATCATAATAAATCAACTTCAAATAAGAGTAAAATCCATCAAAGGATGTTGACATAGATGAAATCAAAACTCTTTTTAGAGAAATACCTCTTTCTATTTTTGACATCATTGAAGAGTCATATATTTATAAAATAAAACATTTTCATTGAAAATATTCTTATAAGATTGTAAGGGAAGCTTCGATGATTTTATAACGGCAGAAAATAACCGCACCCGCCGTATAAGTTAAAAAAACATTCTTACCTTAATTTTGTCGAAAAGGTTAAAAGCACCTTGTTTGGAAAACGATGGAAAGATTTCTTTATAAACCTCTTATAAAAATTCAAAAAAGGGTATAAATGACTTTAACCTATATTATTTTAAATAGTAAAAATGTTTTGAAATACATTTTTAAGAAACATGGATGTGGATGATAAAGAGATCCCAGTAGATTATTACGTATAAACAACCTGGGATAATGAAGAGATTGGGAAATAAACCCTTACCTTGTACTTTTCCTTGGTTGAGGGTAGGTTAACCGCCTGTATAATGGTGAAATAATTGTTATTAAATTATAAAATAATTATATATATTAATATGATATCATATATGATATTTTAACATTCCTTTGTTAATAATATCTTAGTATTATCGTCGTTTCGGGTGTTAACTTACTCGTTTTCTTTTATATGTTTTGTTACATAAGACATGTTTGTCATGGATATGTTGTATCTTATTCATATCCAGAATGATATCAAGTCCTTAAATATTATTTTTAAATCATCAAATGATAATTATACTTGAATGGATACGATGGAGAATGAATCTCATCGCGTTCGTGGAGATGGTAGTCCGTACGCACGCACGAGCGACAATATCATTATTTTGATATTAAAATAATATATAATCGGATAGTATATCATATATACAGAATCATTATCATGTTATATTTATTATTTATATGAGTTACACATCATTATTATACCCATTCAAATAATAATATATTGAATAACAATTACACCACGACGTGGAGACGGTAAACCGTACGTACGCACGTATGGTGACATGTTATTCAATGGGTGGATATAATACTAAATATGGTTGTACCATATTTATAATAACATCACAGTATATATAAGATACTAGAGTTATTATTTTATAATGGTAATAACAAAGAAAGAAGAAGTGAAAGAAGAAATGAATTTGAAAAAGGGTGGTGAAAACATTGCCTCTTCTTCGGGTTCCTCCTTTCGATTTGACCAAAAGGGCTCCTTAGGTTGGCTTTCGGATCAAAATAAGGACTCTAGGTTGTATTGAGGGATGTTTAGAGAGAATTTGGGCTGTTTTTGGGCGATCCAAAAGGCTTTGAAGGTTTGAAGTAATGAGAAGGGGGAGTGCCCTTTTATAAGAGGGGTGAGGGGCACCTTTGGAAACGCTAGAAATATTAATTTATAATAAACTCATATTCGGTTTCTAATGGCTCCAATGTTGATTATTCAAAGTTTAATGTGGGTATAGGTCTAAATTAATTCAACTAATAGAATTTAGACAGGTTTGGGTTAGTATATTAACCTTATCATTTAGTTTTAACTCTTAGTTAATTAGTTTGACATTTACCACGTCACTTTGTATTTTTATATTATATAGTTAATAAAATTACTATATACATCCAAGAGAACCCCAAGTGGTCCATTAATGATACACCTATCATGATATAAGTATTTTTTCTGAACCTTAGATTTTTAGGATTTTAATATCAATTAATAATATAATATTTGTTTTAAAAACTCTTTTATGTCAATTTTGACACTATTCAATAGTTGATTTATGTGAAACTTATAACAGAATGATTACTTCGAAAAAAGTCAATTACATAAATACTAATATGTCTTAGTATCCTAGAAAATTAGTGTAATTCATTAAAAATCTCAAATTATATTTATTTGGGTATTTATAATATCAATTATGTTAATTTTTCACTATTATGGTAATTACTGCATCATCAGTGTGTCATAAATAAATTAAATTATTTAATGTCTGAAAATTATAAATAAAATATCATTATGTAGGAAATCGTTTTAGATTTATAATTAATATTTATAGTCTAAAATCCAACATATATAACCCTGTGTAAAAATTTTTTTTCTAAAAGATATATGCTTCTGTCATTTTTGTATTCATTTTAACTTAATTAAAATAAAGTGTCCCTATCACTTACAAGTGGCACCATGGGGTCCCAAAATCCACCCAAAGATGCCTATAGTCGAAACTGTATCATCCAATAAGTTTAGGACACGTTTTAGGGTAATTTATTATTATTATAATACTATTTTTTTAACCCTTATTTACCAGATTTACCCTTTAACCATGGTAAATAAAATATTTACCGAAGTAATTATTCAAAATGTATAAAAATAAAAGTTACCTATTTACAAAATTTGAACATCCTGATTCCAAATATGGAATCCATTTTTCCAAATTCAAAACACAGAAGTGGCAGAAATTAATTCAAAATTAATTCCCGCTGTCAAAACAAAAAGCGTGTTTTTAAGATATAATAAATATCAAAAGATTGATATTTGTTTATGTTCGGTTTAATTGTGAAATTATGTCCAATGACCAAAATTGTATTAAATGGTAAAAATATATTCTAAATATAATTTAAAAGCACTCAAATTCATAATTTATCACTATTAATTATTTTGACTAAAAAGATGTTTTTAATTAAAATTTAGTAATTTGTACTATTCCTCAAAATATGAAAGTTATCCGAAAAGTACCAACATTTCACCTTAGGCTAAATTCGATACTCCGAATCCAAAAATTAAGTCCATTTTTAGAGATAATTTTTCTTAAATTTTAAAAGGTAGGTATTACTATTCATAACAGCTAGTTTGATTGGTTGTGGTGTGTTAGAATCTAGAAGTTGCGTACAATGCACGCCATTGCATTATTCAAAGGGAAACGTACTGTGGAAGCTTGTGATGTTTAATTGTAAATTTTTTTGATGTCCCCATTCGAAAAAGTAAATTTATTTAGTCAAATTGAATATATAAAAGTCTAAAATATTGGATTTAAAAAGGTTTTCACTATTAAAAGTTGGTAAAAGTGCAATACTGAAAATGAATTTGTTCTTACATTATATCTAGGAAACTCATAATATGGATTCTAAAATTATAGGGATTATATAAAGTTTAAAATTTAGTTAATACAATTCATAACCTCTTTTGAACGACTTTTTTGGTAAGTCATTGTGCGCTTGAACTCGGTGTTGCGTGTAGTGCAAGTTATTGAATTATTTTGAAGAAATAACACACTATGAAATCTTGGGGTGTTACACTAGACACTTTATTTTATTTTTCCCAAGAAATGTTTCATTGTGTTAAGAACTGTGCAATGCCCTTATTCATAATGCACAGAGGGATTATAGTAAACAGAAATGCACCAAGTTTCTAGGCTCTCAGAGACTCCCCATGGGATCCTAGATGCCCAAACTACTATAGTTCAAAAATCTTTATATCAAAAATCATTTATATTGGCTCATTCAGGTAAGTAATTTAAATAATTAAAAGATGAATGGGGCCTGTAAGATCAACTCAAACTTCCAGTCCCAAAGGCTATGATTATAAATCCACAAAAAATAACCCAAAACACTTTCAATGATAGACTCTAAACCAATATCTCCATCCAATCACTAACTAAATATCTCTAATCAATCATCCATTCTCATTAATATAAGACTCAATTCACAACTTAACTACCAACAAGGCACTATCCTTAGGCAAGAATCGTTTGAGTACATTGTAAATCCAAAAATTATGAAAGAATTTTGAAAATATTTAACCATTTTTAACAAAAAGATCGAAGTGAAATGGGAATTGATGAGACTTAAATTAAGCATAGTTTTTCATAGTCAAGAATTAACCCCCTCCCATACACTTTAAACCCAACTTTGTCCCCAAAGTTGACTTCAAAGGTTGAGAAGAACAATTAAACAATTAAGGTTCAAAACTGATTTTCAATAGAGTAGATTTATGACATGTTTAAAGGGTCTCTTTAATGTTCAAAAAGAGTTATTTTCCACAAAATTTAATTTACAGCAGGTTCATAAGAAAGTACACGCATTAAAATTTAAGTCAGTGACAAATATTTTCCATTAACATTCAAACCAAGAATGTAACTTGTGAGTGCAGAGAGAATTAGGTGTAAGGAATTTCAGAGAATATGATTCAATTAGATGTTCAATAACACATAAGGAAAGAATTCTTTACACCCCTTAGCAAAGCACATGCAGAAAAAAATACAACAACCAGAAAACATGTACCTCCCACACTTAATTTCATACAGTGAATGATTATTTCAATATTTATCAATGAATTTGAATTTTCAGCCAAGGGCACATGCACATTTTTATTTCAATAGCAAGACATGCAGTAGAATTTTCTAATATAAGCAGAATTTTTATGATAAAAAACAAGAGCTGAAATAAATGCGGATAGTTGAAGTAATTCCCTAACTAAGTTCTTGTACAAAAATGATCATGGGAATTCTACTACTTAGAAGACAATAGCAACATCCATAAAAGACAATGCATGTAAACCACAGACAAATAATCAGCATAGAAAGAGCATATAGAAGACAACAAAGTACCACTTTATTCAACACTAAACAGTATGAAAATGAAAAAAAGAATGGGTTGAATCCCCTGAATCACTAATTTTAAAGTATTTAGTTATACTTTATTTAATTTCAATTTTTTTATTTATTAACACAAGAAAAATCAGGGGTTTCCTCCCATGCAGCACTAGGTTTATAGTCCCTAACCAGACTCACCTAGCAACTAACCATAATCAGTATGTGGATGTGGTTTTCTCTATAAGAACCACCACATGTTCTTGGCCCAAATATTTTTAAAAGTACAATAAAAATTGTTGGCTCCAAAACTAAACACAACTGAACTCTCATAGATTATAAAAAACCCTAAAAAACACCCTTTAGTAGTTGTGAGCATAATGATGTCCACTTCTAGAATTGTTTCAGAATTATGAATAGTTGAGTTCACATGAAGGGAGAACATAGTACTAGATGCTTCAAAGGGTTTTTCATTATTTTCATGGATATCTCTCTCAACTTCAACACTCAAGGATTCACATTCTTGGGTGCATGTTGGTAAATTCTGATTAGAAGGTTCATGAAGATATTCAATAGAGTTCTAAACAGAATTATGAACATTGGAACATAGGTCTGATCCCCCCTCTAGACTACTATCAGTATTAGTATGATATTTTTCTCCCAACTCAGCTGAGGAAGAAACTGAAAAACAAGGAAGAGAATTTATTTTATCACAAACAGGTTCAGGTCTAACAATGTTATAAATCTCTTCCAAAAGATCCTCATCTATTAACTCACTTTGAACATCTACTACTTCTTTCAAATCAATTATTCAACCATCATCTAGTGTGTGTTCAACCTCCACTACAAGTTCAATTTCAAAAGGATCACATCCCAAAACAAGATCTCTAGTGTGTTTTAAGAAGTAAAGTTTAGGGAGAGAAATTTTCAATTCATATTTAATAATTTCATGTTCAAGATTGATCAAATTTAAACATTTACTCCCATGTATGTCAACATTGTTTCCAATTTCACTGCACAATGTTTCAGAAAAGTGATTACTATGAGAATAGAGAGATGAAAACTCATCAGTTATTCTTTATTCAAAATTCATTCTCTTAGTTTCATCATCAAAAAATTTCATAAATTATTGGGTTTACAGGTTCAAAACATGGAAGAGTGGATATCAATTTATGTTCTAATATTTGAGAATATGTGATTTCCAGCATAAAGTTATCTTCCAAATGTTCCCAATATTATGTTCAAACTCGTTGTTCAGAAATTCAAAAAATTTGGATGAAGAGTTTATAAGATAAAAAGTTTTCATTTTCTAGTATATCTTCTACCTGAGTGACTTGACTGTCAAAATTTCTAAAACATTGATTTTTCTCCAAAGTAGGAATTATGAAGAGAAATTGGCATTCCTTTTCAATTTGTTTCAATTCATCTTCAAAATTGTCCAACTATACAACATTAAAACTCATTTTGGGATATTCAATGTTATTATCTTGATTCAGTGAGCTTGTTATTTATATATTTAGTTTCACAAAAACATATTTTTCAAAATGAAAGTTTTGTTGCCCAGTTTCACAGTCAATGTCTTCTTCAATTTGATTTTAAAATCTTTTATAAACATTTTATTCTACATTTTCTTCAAATTTTTCTTCTTCTTTAACCTTATGTTGCAATCCCACAAGCATGTTTTATAATCTTTTCATTCTTTGATCTTACACTTGATAATATAGAATTTTAATTTCATGGGTTTGGTTAAACCAGGTATTCCAATTATTCTCCCTAGTATCTTTTTTGGTTTCAATTAATTCATTTTTATCAAAGAATTTAGGATTAGATTCAAACTTTTCATCTTCTTCAATGTAAACATCCTATTGTGGCTGGTTGTAAATACATTGCCAGGCATTGTGTCTATAACATTCACGACAAACACAGTAAGGTCCAGTGAAAAAATGTGTCCATTCAAAACATTCCATTTTTAATATATAAATAGGTGATATTAAATACAAAAAGTTTCACAGTTGTAGCAGATTTTTTCTAAAACAACACAAACAACAGGTTCCACTTCAAAGAAATTTTTTAAATCAGATTTCATATGATTTTTTATATTTTTTTTTTAATTTTTTAGATTTTTTAAACCATAGAAAACTCAACACATGCCTTTCCCAGAAATAGCACCAAATTATTGAATAGGACGGAGGTCTCCACGAACCTCAAAATTACATTCATTAACCTACTATATCACAGTGGTTCACGGTCGATCCACAGAGAAGGTAGGTGAGTGAATTCTAAGGTTTTAAAACTACAAACCTCAATGTTGTTATTAATGAGGTAAACATATTTATAGTTTTATTTACTTTTCAATTTTTACTTTTTTAATATTTGGTTTTAAAGACAGTGAAGATTAAAACAAGATTTAAACAATGAAAATAAATCTTAAAATATGTAAATGATGAACTAAAGAAAATAGTGAAAAGACGCATAACAACAAGATAATAAGCGGGATCAATAAAGTTCTCAGGAATTATAAACTACTGGTATGAATGGATGTTATCTCCACAAATTACAATCCAAACACACCTCAAGAATGACTGAAGAATTTCCCTTGCCAGGAAACTCAAAAAGAATTGGATTAATTCTTGGATTTCTCCCCACTAAAACATAATCGAACTAAAAATAAGTTTTGAAAGATAAAATTTGGAAAAGAACCCTCTATAAATTACCAATTTTTAAGTTGGTAAAGATTTAAAAAATGCATCCAAAATCAACCTCGCCAGTCAATTTTAAAGTATGAAATTGAAATCATTGATGTGGGAGTGATCAAAAGATTAGAAACAGAGTCAGTCTCACCAACAGATTCTAATTTATTAAAAAGATAATCTAATTAAGGATTATAGATCATAAACAGATGGTTTAAATTTTTTTGATCTGATAAAATTTAGCTTATGATCATATTTTTAAAGTAGTGAAAAAAATCAGAGTACAAAGATTATTGATAGAGAGAAGGTAAACTCCCCTAGCACTCGTCAGCTTCCAGGCTCCTTCGTCTCTTTCTCTGCTCATATGCTGCTCCTCAAGAGACTTCACATTCAAAAATGATGTGTTCAGGGAATCAGAATGAGAGTCCTCACAAATTCTGCCACTACTCTGCTTTTTAAATCAACTCTCATCTACTGCACTACACCGCTTGTTTGTCACCGACTTAAAATGTCTTTTTCTTGTACACAGCACAAGTGCATTTTTTCTTGACTAGCATGTCATGCTAGATTTTCTCAGATAACTAACTTTGAGTGAGTTAGTTAAGTGAATCAGTTTTTATTCCCATCACTCGCATAAACCTGCATAGTTAGAAAAGAAAAATAAATAAATGAATCAACGATTAAAAGTAAAAATTTATAAATAAATAAAATTTTACTAAATAATGCTTAAATGTTATTAAAACTAAATAAATAAATATTATTTATTAATATATTTATTAACTAACTTATTCTATTTAATTTTGTTACATGTTATTATTTAAATAAATTAAATAATGAGGTTGATTAATTAATAATTAGATTAAAAAAAGTTAAATAAGAATTAAATTATTAAATCAATAAAATTGGTTTTTAGTTTATCAATATTTATGTTTTTAACAATATTATTCAAGTTTATCACAATTAATATTTTTAAGTACAACAATTTTAAAATTGTAAATTGTTATTGTAATTTATGAATATTTTATTCAAGACGATAAAAGAATATTACATTAAAGTATTTAATTTTTATTTTAATTTTTTTTAATAAGTTTATCATCTGAAGTTATTTAATTAATTTTTTTTTATTTTATTCAATTATTATCAATTTGTTATTATTATTATTATTATTATTATTATTATTAATTTTACATTTATTTTTATTTTTTAACTTTCAACCCCCCCCCCCCAAGTCGATGCAACATGGGAGGGGTAGGGATTCCGTGCTGTAACCAACTATTGTGACTTCTTCTTCCTCTCGAAAAAAACTACCTCTTAAGATCGTCCTATTCCTTAATGGAAAACTGGCGGACCTCCTATGGAGTAATAGCAGTGAAGCGGTTTTGCAAGGCGGCTTCCAGACCACTTCACTTGGTGGCGTGTCTCAGCTCCAACAATGGTGAAATAACCCTATAGTTGTGATGACAGGTGATAACGAAAACGGCGTGATAGCATCTCTCAGATCAGTTGTGGCTGGTTGAATCCAAATTTCAGATCTGGAGGGGATGATTCTAGGCTTTAGTGGCTGGAAAAGATTTTGTCTCGATCTAGAAAAGTAGCACATGTGGTTTTCTCCACAGTGTGGTGAATTCTCCCAACAACGGTGGTAGGCTCGGGATGAAACAAATCTAGGAAAGGGGTTTGATTTTTGATAATTGTTGAATTATATTTGAACCGGTTTTAATCGATACAAATCAGTGTTGATGAAGGATGCATAAGAAGAACAACAACGTTAGTGATTTCAGGTGAAGGGAAGATCAAGAGTTTGATAGATCTAATGTGCAGGAGACAATGCAATGGTGAATCATGGTGAAGGATTTGATATAGAAGAGTTTGGAGAAGAAAATAATCGGTGTGTAGGATCAGTGGGTGGAAAGTGGAAAACATGGGAGGCTGAGATGCTATCAGCCTCATAGATAGAAAAAAGGCTAGAGGGTGAGAAATTATTGAAATAATGGTGAGTTCCAGAGACCGATATATGAAATAAATTGGTGTCACTGATAAAAATAATGAGACACCAATTTAAAAAAAATAAAAATGACTCACCAAAAGATAAAGTAAAGACAAGACACTGATAGTTAAAAAACCAGTTAGTTAAAACAAAAAAGTATAGGTTTGTCGACTCACCGATAGTTAGAAATAAAATAATATCTAACTGATGAAATAAATTAAATAGAGAGTCAGTGACTCACCGATAATAAAAAAACGAGTCATAAAAAGTCTAAAAGGAGAGACTAAAACTGATGCAAAGGATCGACGCATTGAAACATTAGTGCGAGGTGAGAGACTTATGATGTTACAAAGTAATTGGTGTGTCACGAATCACTGATAATTATAAAAAACATCAGTGTGAAAAAACATTGTTGAGACAAAGAATCATTGTGACGTGGAATCTGTGTGATGACTCACTGATAAAACAAATTGAAACGTTAACCATAAAAATTAATTTAAAGAAAATAATAAAATGAATAGAACATTATTAAAACAAAATTCAAATTAACTAAATTGTTTAAGATTTCATAATTAACTATATCTAAAATATAACTAAATTATCCAACAAATTAATAAATAAAAGTAACTTAATTATTAACTAAGAATATAAAAATTATGATTAATGAAAAAATCATAAAATAAATTAACCACACACATGAAATAATTAAAATTAAATAAAGATATTATACAACAAAGTAAATTAATTTAATGAAAAAAATGAAAACTAAAAAAAGAACAGATTACTTTATTAAACTTTAAGTTAAACTTATTTACTTAGCATAATAATTGAACCGGTTAATAAGTAATGTTAATTTATTTAAATAAATCTAAATTAAAGGGTAAAGTTTAAAAAAACTATATTAGATTAATGAAAATAAAAATTAATAATTAAATAAATAATAACATTTAAAATTATTAAATATTAATCCAAAATAAGATTATAAATCTAAAAAATAATTTAATATAATTAAAATAATTAGAATGAGTAAATAAAAAGACTAAAAAACATATTTAATTATAAAAATGATTAATTAAGATATGTAGTGATAAAAATACAAAAGTGAAATTATTATTAAAAAGTGTCAAAATAATTAATAAAATTTATAAAAATTAAATAAAAGATGTGTCAAAATTATGTAAAAGTAAAGCCACATTAGTATGGAAAAATCCATGAGGGTATTGGTTCCAGTGTCACATGGCCTACGTCTTTCTAAGAAGTTGTGTCCTTTGACACAAAAGGAGAAAAATAGAATGAGTAAGGTCGCATACGCTTCAGCTATTGGATCCATCATGTATTCCATGTTATGTACTGGGATTGATGTTTCTTATGCACTGAGCATGGTAGGCATATATCAATCATATCTAGGAGAAAAAAATTGGAATACTGTTAAGACTATACATATGTATCTAAGAAGAACTTAGTATATGTTTCTAGTGTATGGAGGAGATGAGTATCTTGTCATCCGAGGGTATGATGATGCTGGGGTTTAGATAGATCAGAACGATTTGAAGTCGTAGTTTGAATATGTTTTCTGCCTCTACGGAGGAGCTCTGAGCTGGAAGTGTTCAAAGCAGCCAGTTGTCGCTGATTCTATAATAGAGTCTAAATATATATCAGATTCTGATATAGCCAAGGAAGCTATTTGGTTTTAGAACTTTGTCCAAGATATTTATGTGGTGCCTAGCAGTGAAGAACCTATCACATTGTATTGTGATAATACTTCAACGATGTATCTTGCAAAAGAACCAAGGTCACATCAATAGACAAAAAATAATTCTATAATTGTATCACCTCTTGAGGGATTTATATCAAAGGGGTGAAGTTGAAGTGAGTAGAGTGTCCATATAAGAGAATATGGAAGACCCCAAGACTAAAGGCTAATATTATTAGAAGCATGAATATCATGTGAGAGTTAGCGGGTTAAAGCTTGTTAGTAGTTTTCTCTAGTCCATGTGGGAGTCTATTGGAGTTGTGGCCTAGAACCAACCACTTTGTACTTTATTCATTAATAAATAACTTATAACATATTGATTGTTCTTCTACAAGACAATTCATGTGATAATGTCCCAAGTATAGTTGTTTCACTAAAAGGTCATAACAAATCCCTGCTATGATGAGAACTCGAAAGTGCTATAACACTATTATTGAATATATGTTATATGACTGGATGATGTTATTTAAGGGACAAAAATAATACAGTCCATTAGGGGTGTGGACTCATAAAACATTGAGGCACCTTCTCTTGGTGTTCACCCTTGGTAATATCTACGAGGATATTATGAAAACGAGACCCACCAGTAGGAAATACACATTTCATAATATCATTGGATGTTCTTATTTGTAGACATATGCACTGGTCCTTAGAATTTAAGATTATCATTAATGTTTATTACGACTCGAACACTTATATTTTTTGATGAACACTATGACAACACACTATTCACAGCGGGGTAGGATATGTTGGGTGCATCATTAGTAATAATGCATTAATAGATAATGTGTAAACGGATTTTTAATTCTATTCCATAATTGATATAAATATATATCAGGCCCTTTGATGGAATTTATATAGCCTAAACAAATCCATGTCCATAGTAAGGAATGGGAAAGTTAAATTTAGGAAATTCAAAGAAAGAATAATAGAGCACATGGGTTGATGGCACTAGTATGAAACCTGCTTTATTCGAGATATCGTGAAAAATGGGATTACATTATACAGCAAGCATTAATAGGAGGTGAAACATCATTTTATCATTAACTTCCTTCTCTATGGCTTCCATGATGTGTTTATAGATTCTAAACCTGGAATTTAGGTAGGCTCCGCCTAATACCACTGAGAAAAAGGCCTAGAGGGTCACATAGTAAGTATATCTAAGTATCTCAGTTAAATATTAATTTAATAAGTTGAATAAAGATTATTCTCAATTGTGGTTTAATAATTATTCAAGGATGCCTAATCGCATTTTTTTTGAAACTAGTTATTCGAGAGAATATATTATGGGTGAAAAAATTTATTTATTAGTTAGTAATGTAGTGATACATATTTGAGAAATAAATAGCCATTATTCAAGGTTTAATAAATGTAGTGGAGAAAATAATGAAAATGGAAAAATAAAAGTCCACTCTATGTAATTTTAATAGGGATTTTTGATAAATAATATTATTTATTTAATTAAACAATATTAAGTGTAATTCGCTGGGCACAAGTCAATTAGTAATAATAGTCAACTATTATTATTTGATTTGGGGTCTTACTAAGAATTAAATGAAATGAATAAATGATTTCGGGTAATTAATTAATTTTATTATTCTAAGTAATTAAAATACGAATTATATAATTCTCATTACCCTTGAATTTTTTGGGGTTTGTGGACAACAGATCTAGATAAATCTCTCAAGCCAATAGAGAATTATTTTCCTCCAAGAATTCTCTCAAGCTACAAGAGAGATCCTCCTCCACCAGATCAAGGAGAGATATTTGCAAGAATCTCTCAAGGCGATCAAAGGTGTACATCGCAAGAGAATACTATTCCATGCTAGCACCTGGATATCCCTTCACTGATGTCTACAGATACTTGGTGCACGTGTGGATAACTATTAGAGGAATCATATACTTGTATTCTACAACCCAATGAAGGATCACATCATATCAAGACCAAGAACATAAATGGAGAGATAATTCCATCATGGTAATTCTTGTATATTAATTAAATTAATTATAACCAACATATAATGATCCTCTCTATGGTTCCAGGACTCCCTTACTTTCATTAGTTCTTCATTCTATTGTGAAGATCCAGCATTTTATTAATACGACGGATCTCATATTGAACGTTGTTAATGGAAAAATTAATGTTGGGTACACCCGCCAAAGAACATCCACTACTCCCAAAACCTACAATGAAGAATGGTCATGATTTTAGGAAAACATTTTTATTTGGAAAACATTAAAAATATATTTTTGTACATTTTTGTAAATAAAGTAAAAAACAACATATACAGAAAGCATTAACGTGGTTTCTTTTATTTTTTTAAGTGAACATAAAATCTTTATATAAATTAAACTTTTTAGATATATTAGTTATAAAATGGAACATTCTTGAATAAAAATAAATAATATGATTGAGGAGGGAAAATATTCCAGACCAAAAATAAGAATTTAGGTCAAATTTTGTTACAAAAAATTATTTTGATGGTTCTGAGTACCAAAGACACGGTAAATTTAAATATTATATTAAAAACCTAGAAAAACCCATTGGATAAAAAAATATATGAGGTTTACAAGAGTAATGATATAAAATTACCTCAATAAAAATTGAAACATAAAAAATACTAGTAAAAGTGAGATTGTACTCTAAACCCTCACCACATACATTTGTTTGGTCATACTTGATCTAATATAATGTATAATAAATTTATAATTATAATAAATATATTTTTATTCATATTAAAATATACCATTCACTTATAATTTTTTCATACTAATTTATTAATAATTCTGTGATAATATAAATATTTTTGTGTTCACTATTCCGTTTTTTATTTTGGTTTTGATTCAAACAAAATTTCCCTTTTATCTTGGTCATGGATTAATCACTTTAACAATGTTAATAATGTCATATAAATAATATTTATAAAATAAATAAACTTATATAATCCTCTATTTATGACGATTATGAAAAATAAAATACATCATTCAGGGATGTGGTAGTCCTCATGTATGCATGAGTGACATTTTAATTTTTCAATGGATAGAATAAAAAGAATATAGATGATGATATATTTTTCCAGAGTATTAATTATAATATAGATAACATTTTTATTCAATATATCCATCTTTATAACTATCCATGTGAGGCAATAATGAAAAATGAAATATCTCATTCATGAATGAGGTTGTCTTCACATATGATCAACAAGGTTTTTATTTACAAACAAATGGATTGGAGGTATATGATGGTTATTACATCAGCAAAATAAATTTATTTAAACTAATGATATATATTATATTATATTAATACTTTTATATAATATTTATAGGAGGTTTACATTGAAAGAAACATGAAATAATTTAGTAAATATGAATAAATTTTCTTTTTATACCCTCTATTTGATTGGACTTAATAACTTTGTTGGAGAGGTTTAAATTCAAAAAGGGACTTGGGGAAATTTTATGATAATTTGGGAGAGGTATCTAGGAATCATTTTTAGAGAAAACCAAACTCATATGTGTCTTTGGAAAGGTTAGATTGAGTCCCTTTTTATATGGAAAAATCAACGATGTTTTCACAAATATTCAATCTTTAAGGGTCAAGAATGTTATTTAAAAAATGAAAGGGGGATAATAATTGGACCATATATGGTATTATAGAAAATTTAAAATCAAATGGAATAAATATTAAATTTATATGATTTTAAATCAATTAATATAATATTTGTTTTCATTAAAAACCCTTTAATGTCATTTTCATGACTATTCACATAATTTGGATTTAAAAAATATCAAGAAAAAAATGGAGTTAAAAAATAAACACCTAAGTCATAAAATATACTTCATAATTATCTATGAAATATATGTAACACCATTATTAATCCCAACAATTCCCCTTTTAATGTTTCCAAAATCACTTCCTTGATTTTTATAATACTTGCACACATATTGTGTCAACATTGCAAAATAATTTTAGAAAATTTTACGATTATTTAAAATTAAATATAAGTTACCAATATAAATTTAATTTATTCATCATAAATATTATTATATTTAACATTTAATAATGTATTTTTATCCATGTCATTATCATGAAAAAGTATTATGTAATCTAGAGTAACTTTTCTATATATATTGATTTTATAATATAAAAGCAATGTCATAATCAAAGAAAATGGATAAAATGGAAAAATATTTCATGATAGTCTATTTTAGGGTCTCAATACACTAATAAAATCAAATTTATAAATGTTTTAGTGATATTGGTTATTGTATGTCATAGTTTAACCCCCTCATTAGCCTTTTCAACCCTTGCTGTCTTGACAACAGTTTACCATGATAAATTCTATTAATGACCAACAAATAAATTTAAATTATTAGTATATTTGAATATTATGATTCAAAATTTGGAAAAAAATATCAAATTAAATTTATAATGGTGTAAAACATTAATTCTAATATCTATCCATAAAATGTATAAAACCCATTTTTAGAAAAAAATTTATTTCAACGCTTAAAATGAATTTATTCTCATTCCTAGTCTAATAAAAACAAGTATATTATTTTAAACTTATTATATTTAATATATTATCAAGAAATGTAATAAAAATAATTTATTTATACTAATTAACTAAATTTATGATGACAAAAAATACATTGCGTACTAAAAAACAATGTTATGAAATATATCTCTTTTTACTATAAAAATTAGTTTATCATAATTTTAAAAAAATTTATAATCAATTTATGAATGATTAATAATTTTTTAAATTTTATAAAAAATAATTTTAATTAAATTTAATACATCAAATGTGATAAAATTTCCTTTTAAATAAAAAATATAATATTTAATAAATATAATGACTGTAAAAACAGTTATATTTTCTAAAAACTATTAGATTATTGTTTATTATTATATAATATTTCCATAGATGTTATTAAATAATCCTTACATGAAAATATATCAATGCATTTTATTGATATAATTTCTCAATAGTAAATATACAACACACTTCAAAGTAGTTTCTCTAGAAATGATGGAATTTTGTTAATGAATTAGAACCCTTGATAATTTTTATTAAAATCATATATTTTTTTAATAATGTTTAATTTAGATAACTTATAATTTATTTCAATTTTTATTATAATAAATCATTATTGGAATCAGTTTGGTGTTTCCTATTTTTACAATTTATTGAACAAAGTATTTATTGAAATGAAAATGAATACAACAATTTGTAGGGTGTTATATCATGTAACCTCTATCTTGTGTAGTGCATGTTTTTCCCATCCATCGATATCTTGATTCATGAGTAATTAGTTACACAAGTACACATTGTGTGATGCTTATATTACACTTTATTTAAATGTTTTTAAAAAAATTATTTAAATTGTAAATAATTTAAAGGTTTTAAAATGAAATTTTAAAAATTATAAGAGGACATAGTATGTTTTTAAATTTTATTTAATAATTTTATTATTAATTTTTGTGTTTGACATACTTGTAGTCATTTTTTTGGAAATTATTGTTTCAGGGTGGTTGATCATGATCATATGACTGACCTGTGCATATTTGGTTTTATTATATATTTAATTTTAATTATTTCCAAGTTTAATTTCTATAATAATTATTTAATTAAATTATGATTATCAATGAATTATCCCTCTATAATTTTCGATGTACATGATGATGTGTTAATGGTTAATTTTATATAACCCCAAACCATGGATCCCCTCTTCATCATGTGATAATATTAATTTTTTTTGACATGCCCTATGACTAAGTGTTTTGATTCGATGCTTACCTGTTTTCTGAAGTCAGGAGGCCACTAGCATATACCACTGACACTTTGGTTTGTGTATTGATCAAGAGGATGGGATGTTGTCTCATTCCTTAAGGGGTGTTGTTTCCTAGTCCCATGATCCTCTTAAATACTTAATTCATGTTCCTGAATCCTTCCCAATAATAATTTGAATTATCATCAAGAAATTAATTCACTTGAAACATATATTTAAAAGGAAATTGAATATGTAGATTATACTATCCCTCATTGATCAATGTATTTAGTTACTCTATAATTTGAATACACATAAGAAGGAACTCTAAAGTTTATCCCCATCCACGGAAGTATTGTACTACCAGAAAATAAGGAAAGAGATGTTGTTGAGTAGGGATTGGTCCTATGGAAGGGGATCCATACATATCTATGTGATGGAAATCAGAACCAACATAGTATGGTGTCACTTAACAATACATGTCTTACCTTTTATTGTAATGTGATAGGACTATACTGGTTCCTTTTAAGTTAATGTATCCATGATTTTTTATAGAAATTTTAATGTCACGTGGAGTGGAATACAAGGTCAAAGGTACCTAATAATGGTTTTTTGTGTGAATTGCACATGATGTTCCCATTCTAGGTCACATTATCTATTGGTAACTGAATTTACCATTATATTTTGTTTTTATTTTATTAATTATCATGTTAATATATTTATTTAATATCAAGGGAGTTGTAGTAAGATTATACCCAGGGAATATGATAATATTACCACATATGTTTTTGGTTAAATTATAATAGATCAAGCTACCACTGAATTTCAAAAGGAAGATTTATATAATGGAATGGTATAGAAAAACAAGAGAAGCTTATTTGTGAGTGGATATAAAATACGTCGATTGATGTGGTTGTCTTGATGATATATAATGAAAAATAGTAATATAATTATTTCAGTGCACTATATAATATTTTGAAGGAGTTGGAGAGTTGGCTCAGTGAATAGATTGAAAAATTTGTTATTAATAGAGTAAAGCTACCTGAAATGTAAGTTAACCCATACCACTGTTACTAAGAATGTTTAATGATGAATTTAGTGATATATATAAATTTTATGAAGTTTTTGGAATAGTGTAAAGGGAGAAAATTCATTTAAATTGACATGGAATTGATTTAAATAATTTTGAAATTTTCAAATCTTAGAGAATTTGACAATATCCAAAATCAAAAGGATGAAGCACGTGCAACGTAGGGAATATATTATACCCATGTAAGAATATTTTTACACTTTATAAAAATAATTTCTTATGTTTTAAATGATCATATAGTGTATTTTTTTTAGAAAATTACAATCTCCTAGCATTATAACAATGATCCCCTAAGTTGTGTAATGATCATATCAAAGTTCGTAAGCATGAAATATGATTTTGTAAAGATGGTTCCTAATTGACGAACCATTTTATATATTAATGATTTTTTAATTATTTTAACCAACACTAGTGAAATTAAATGTGACAACTGATGAACTAATCTTTAATGTTATGGACTTCTACAGAATGATTCTGATGAAGTTCATATAGTTACAACATGCTGAAGAAGGCCATGTAAATGTTTATTTTCATGAGGATTTAATGAAATACCCAAAAAATAAAATTAATCTGTTGTGAGGAATTTTAGGAAGTATTGATAATATATTTTATAATTAAAACATAATCTATATATTTTTTGTAAACCTTTATAATTTTTTTCTAAGCAAATGAGCTTTCCATCTAGCTAAACTAAGTTGTTGTGGGAGGTGGGATCAACCACACGCATGGGAGCTTTCTAGGATAGCCTGAATGAAAGTAAGAGTGGGATAGTGCATATAAACCATTGTACATAACCATATATTTTTTTAGGAGCACATTTATATGGGATAGGGTTTCAGTGAGACATCATGTGTTTACATGGCATGTGAGGTGTGTGTGGTGTGTTGTGTCCGTCGATCCCCTACGGATGGATCGAGAGTGTTGCGACATGAGATATATTATCAAGAACCAAAAAAATGAAGCATGTAGATTTGTGGGATGATGAAATATGTGGGTTTATATTACCAAATATTAAAACATACCCATATTACATAAGCCACCTGATTCAATTTCTGCGATTCGTGTGATCAAGATGAATATCATCTTGTTCTTCCTACGTACGAAGCCTTCTGTGAAAAAGGTGTTCCAAGTGGAAATGATCACATAAGAAATCAAAAAAAATATATTATATACATAATCTTGAAGGTACTTTTATAATCATCTAAGTTTGAATTTCTACAAAGGATAATTATTCTTGGTGAAGTTGAGTTTATAGATGAAGTGAAGTATTTGGAAGACACCATGCAAATGAGATACCCTACAAAATCATCCAGATCTCGATGAATTAATGGATAATGGATATGTATGATTTTATTTATACCAAATATTCATTTAAAAGACAATTTATAGGTGAAAAAATAATACCATTATGTGGTGAAGTCACTATGTAGATGAGAATTAAAGTGTGTGAATGAAAGGGCTATGAATGTTCTATATAGGGGATTTCTAGAAGATCTATCATAAAGCATATCAAATGATATTCTATAATATAATATGAAATTGAATGATTATTTTTTATAATTAAAAAATACCACATTCTTTGTGGTTTATTTTGATATATTATTTTAGATTATTATGCGATATATATAGCTTAGAGAGTTCAATTCCATGCAACCATGAAGTTTGTGACTATATAAAAATATCATGTTGTCTAAGGAGAGAGGCAATGTATTTTTAGTATCATATACATGTGGATGGGGTACCATATATGTTTATATTATCATGTGTTAACTACTTGTTTTATGCCTATAAATATTGAGTTAACTCCCGAATTATTTGAGTGAATGTATGGAGAAGAAGTGATTATAAGATATATCTTTCATTACTCTTGTCAGGTTTACCAAGATAGGTGTAATAGTTTGAATAGTGTTTATTTCTAAAACCACAAATCCTTCTAAAAGAGATATACTATGTAAATAAGAATAATCCCATGAAATAAAAGTGTTATATGATGTTTAATTAAGAAGAATTTAATCCTTTAAATTTATATATGAGGAAATTGTTCTCAAAGCCTGAAAGAACTTAGCCTGAAATACATTAAAGAATACATATTTTATGTGATGATAATATAATGTACATCATGATAATTTAACCTAATATATAAGAAGTATACAATTGAGATGTCAATAGGTTCCATATTTTCAGGAAGAATTAGTTCGGTGATTTTTTTAGAAAGTGTTCATGATCAACTTTACCTCTTGTCATAATTCTTAAACAAGTAATAACATTCTATTAATTTTATCTTTAGATCTCAAAATAAAGATCTTTATCGATTTTTATTGAATCAACCATATTTAATAAGTGATCATTTTTTTAATTAATTTACTGTTAGGATGTTTGAAGTTATTTCTTTAATGGGACTCTTAAAATTATAGTGTGAGTCTATTCTTTTGGAGGTTATACATTATCACCTCTTGTAATTATAGTTTAGAATCTGTGATTGTGGAATCTAACCAATTATAGAATAGATTATTCTCAAATTCTAATTAACCTTATAAAAATATTATGTTCCTATGATATTTAATTTTACTATAGTTGAGAAAGGTTGAGGAATAAAAATGATTAAATCAGATCCTCACAGGTTAACAGGGGTTAATTTAAAAATATCAATATAAAAATCACCACTGATTCAACCCCCCCACCTCTTAGTAGTGAAACAACTCTTTGGGCTCTTCAATTACTATCAGAGAAGAGGTTCCCAATGTTATGTTTCTCTATGTGATTAATATGGATAATTTAAAATTCTGTCAACAATAGGGGTATTCCAACATTTGGTCGAAAGAACCATCACAATTTGAAGAATAAGATGTTTCCTTATCTCCCATCTATTGTCCTTAAATTTAAAGATGGGGTAACTTTATTATTCCCACCTTTTATTGAAGATAATCCTAATAACGTTTTTCATAAGTGAAAATTGAATTTGATTAAAAAAACAACAACTTAATTTTGATTTCACTTTCATTAAAAGTTTACACAATGGTTATGGGACTCACAAATTACAAGAATATTTGGTATAAATTGGAAATAAGTTATGAAGGAAACATGAATGTTAAGAAGGCTAGTATGAAAACTCAGAGAAGAAAATTTGAAGACATCAATACTAATAAAAAATAATGTAACACACCAAAATGATAAAGGGGTAAATGACTAAATGATATGACTCATGTCAACAAGGCACACCTTCCTTTTTGGGAGCCTACCTGATTAGAATGCTACAATTAAACATGATGGGTCTAGAGTAGTGATCTAGATGGGTGACCTTCTATGAAGCTTCCCATGGTGTGCGTGAGTGATGAAAAAGAACACAAGAAAGGACATGTGTTGTCCTGTGTGGACAATTATTAGTCATAAGATGAGTTCAGGCACCTGGGTGGGCCCTAGGGTGGGAACCACATTTCTATGGGGCTACCGGTGGTACTTTTTGGTCCAAGACATGACGACAATGTTAAAGGAGAGGTGTTTGTGCTGTCGCTGGGACCTAGTTGTTACATTTGGTATCAAAGGTTGTACCCAGCCTTAAGTGTGTTGCACTTCCTGGGTTGAGATATAGGGTCCACAATGAGGATGTTGTGCTCTAAATGAGGGGTTAATGTAACACCCCATAAGTATAAATGGTTAAATAACTAAATGATATGACTCATGTCAACAAGTTTCACCTTCTTTTTTGGGAGCCTACCTGATTAAAACTCCATAGTTAAGTGTGCTTCTCCAAGAGTATTGATCATGATGAGTGACCTTCTAGGATGTTTCCTTGAGTGTGTGTGAGTGAGGACAATGTACACTAGAAGGGACATGTTTTTTCCTGTGGGGACAATCACTGACACCCAATTTTTACTTTGGGTATCAGAGGTGGTACCCATCCTTAAGTTCGGTGCAGTTTCTGGGTTGAGATATGGAGACCAAAATAAGGATGTTTTGATCTGGGGGGGAATGGAATGTAACACCCCATAATGATAAAGGGTTAAATCACTAAATTATATGACTCTGGTCAGCAAGGCACACCTTCCTTTTTGGGAGCCTAACTGATTAGAACATAATTGTTAAGTGTGTTTGGATTGGAGTAGTGATCAAGATGGGTGAACTTTTGGGAAGTTTCCCAGGATGTGTGTGTGTGTGACAACAAAGCACACACTAAAGGAGGATATGATTAATTTCAACAAGGAGTACCTTTATTTTTGGGAGCCTAATGGATTAGAACTTCATAGTTAAGAGTCTGTGGATTGGAGTAGTGATCAGGATGGTTGACTATTTGGGAAGTTTCCTAGGGTGTGTGTGTGTGAGGACATAGCACACTGAAAAGGAAATGTGTTGGCATGTGGGGGCAATCATTAGTCATATGACTCGTTCTATCATTTGGGTGGGCCCTAAGGTGGATATAATGTGTCTACAGGGAAACGGGTTGTACCTGTTGGGATAAGACCTAATGACCATGTTAAAGGCGAGGTGTTTGTGCTATCGCTGGGACCCAGTTGTTACAAACAAAAATTTGATGAATATTTTACAAGAATTAATGAAATTCTAATTAATATTTGGTGTTTTGTTGAAAAACAATATAATTCAACTATGTTAAAATTTTGATGAGAAATTTCAAGGACTTGTTAGATAAAAAAGTTTTATAGTTTAAAGATAGATACGATATTACTCTTTATAAATGGAATGAAATTCTAATTTTTTATTAAATTTGAAATGTCCTATCTATCAAGAATAAGATCAAAGATGAGAAGGCTTTTGTTGTCTTCAGATGGTTCAAAATCATAGATGATTTAATTTTGGAATTAAGTGAATATGATTATGAAGAAGATGATAAATATTATAATATAATAATTTATATTTTATTAAAAAAATTCTAGAAGAAAATTTTGAATTGGAAATTAAAAGAACCACCCTGATGTTATAATTGTAATGGTGTTTTGTACTTTTCTCTAAACTTTTCTGAGAAGATATTTTCTGAACATGAGTTAGATGATGAGAAACCTAATAAGAATAAATGGGGTAAAAGCTCAGAAGAACCCAAAGAAAATGGTAGTAGAAAGAACAAGTTATTTAAAATTAAAATAATAAGATTTGTGGGAAATGAATAAGAAGATGACTCAACAACATGAAACTAATCATAAGGTGAAACTTATTTTATGGTTATGTGGGGAAAGGGGTTGACACCTCTAGTAGCGAAGATGATTAATGTGAACGAACAAAGTTGGGGTACATATTAAAAAAGAGTTAGAAAATTTTCATGGGAAAAAACTTAAGAAGGATAATATCATTATATTGAAAAAAAGATAGCTAAGAGAAGTAAATAATATAAAAAGATTCATTGTTTACAAAAAAGAGATCAAGAGGTACAAATTAAATGTTATTGAAATGGATAATATGGAAAAAGGACTTGAATGAATAAAATTATCAAAGAAGATGAATTGTTTAAGACTCAATAATAATATCTTATAGCTAATAATGATATTAGTAATACAATAGAATACTTCAATATTTTTTTAGATCAATGTTAAATCAAAATAAGTTCGTTAAAATAGGGCTCCAAATTTATTTATTGATTTAACTTCATATTAATTTAACAATTAACATGTCATCTTTATCAATATTCTAAAATCAATTCTGGACCTATCTAGGATAGGAATATGAGTGATAAATACTATTCTAGATCGATGAAATAAAGATATTCTTCAAAAATATAATTTCCCTTAGAGAAAAGGAAGCTACATTATATGTAAAGACAACAAAAATCTTTAGGAAAAAACTATTATTAATGTTGAAGATCACGGTTTAGAAGATACTGCTAGTGTTGTGGTGTGTTTAGGAAAATATCATACTTATTATGGTATAACATGTCACAACCATAGATCATACATGAAACAAGGGGAGTTATTCTAAGAAAAGGAAAATGAATTTCCCATGAAATAAATAAGTAACCAAGAATTCATATTATCTTCCAAAATAAAAAATATGAATCGTATAGAATAAATATGTGGATTATGTGATAAATAAGTCCATATTGATAAAACTTATATGAGTAGTATTCCTAAAAAAATCTATAATGTCTCAAAATTAAATGGAATTAAAAAATTGAATGAAGAAAAATCTTATTTCACTGAAGTTTATTTGAAGACTAATAGAAGAACCAAGTCATGGATATATTATAGTGTATTTTCTTCTCACAAGAATGGTGACACAAAAATTATAAGAAAAATTGAGATACATAAAAGGGGATCATGGTATTTTAAAAATGATTATTCCCTAAAAATCAAAGGACTTGGCTAAGAAGAGATTGAAACCTGAAATCTAAAGGTTAATGATATAATATTTTTTTAATGGATAAAATAAAATTTTCTTAATGTAAGTCAACTTTGTGATGATGGACATGAGTTGGTATTAAAAAAGGATTCATGTGTCAAAAAATGAAAAAGGATTGAAGGATCCTCACTCAAGTGAAAAGAACCAATGGAAATCTATTTCAAATTTTTGATTTTATCAACTATTGTTACCTGAGTACTAAAGATGAAAAAAATTTATGTCATAAAAGGGTTGTTTATATTGGAAAAAGAATTTGAGTAAAATTTTGATGCATGATGTTTTGAGAGATCTTCCCAACCTAAATAGCGATGGAGATGAAATTTTTGAAACCTATCAAAAATAAAAAATGACACAATGTTCACATAAAGGAGTCTACATTCTGTCTACCAGACCACTAGATATTATTTATGATGACTCATCTGGTCTAATAAGAAAAAATCCTACCAAGGGTGATCTATATTTTATTACCTTCATTAATGACTATACTCAGTTTACTAATTCCATATTTATCATACACAAGTGATAGGAAATAAAAATATTCAATCTTTACCAAAGGAAAGTTGAGAAGGAGTTGGGTCTCTATATAATAAAATAGATATATGATAATAGTAAAAAGTTTAAATGTGATTACTTTAAATTTTATCTTTCTAAACATGGAATCATTAATATTTATACCAAATGTTATACTCTATAGTAAAATGGGATAACATAATGGAATAATAGAAGAATAGTTGAGATGGGAATGCCTATATTAGTTGAACACAACATCTTGAAACATCTTTGGAGAGAGACCAAATGTACTACCATTAATATACATAAAAAGTTTCTATTGAGACTAGAAACATATAAGAAAACATAAGAAATTTAGTATAATAAAAAATTAACTATTAAATAAATAAAAGTTTTTATAATTTCTTGAGTTATAAAAATCAAGAATAATAATCTGGGAAAATTTGAAGAGAATGTTTAGGATGGATTTTTCATGGGTTACCTATCAAATGTAATCAGATACATATGTTGTAAATTTTATTTTTTTTAAGATATTTGAATGCAGAGATGTTAATATTATTGAAAAACAAAACAAATTTGATAAAATAGTTGATTCTATTTTAGAAGATTTAGAATAAAATGGAAAGTATGTGTTTAAACATAAAAATGATGAAGTTACTGAGAAAGAGACAATCACTATGGATATTAATTCTGTAAAAACTAATGATAAATATGATGCTACTTGAAATTAGTGAAAATTGTATTGGAAATTGATTAAACTTGTAGAAACTAAAAATATAATTGGAAATCAATAGGATCCAAATTATACTTATAGAAGATTGAGAGTTGATAACAAAACAACACTTATTTTTTAAATTAAACCTCACACCATTACTAAAGTAGTTTATAATGATGAGTCTTTACATGATATGAATGAGGAACTTGATATGATTGAGAAGAACTCTAATTGGGATATTGTGCCTAGACCTAAAATATAAAAATGTTCTTGGAACCATTTGGGTTTTTAGAAATAGTATGAATTAAAAAGGTGAGGTACCAAGGTAACAATCTATAATGGTGTGAAAAATATATTTTCAAATTAAAGGTATTGAATTTGAAGAAATTTTTTCACTAGTATCATGATAGGATGATATCATTTTTTGGTGGAAAGTAGTGTCACTATGAAGATTTTGCTGAGAAGATGAAAAATATTTTTTAGATGTCCATTTGTGGTGAGAATATATACATTCTAGGATATTACATAGAGAAAAAACCAAATTACATACTTATATCTTAGGAAAAGTATACTTGAGAATTTATGAAAATTTTTTGAATAGAAAATGAAAGAAAAATTTCAAATCCCATTTCAGATTAAACTAAATTGTGAAAGGATAAACCTGGAATCTATGTAAATGGGAAATAAATAAGAAATATTAATGATTGTGTATGTTATCTAATAGTAACAAGTCCAAATATAACTTTTGCAGTGTCCCTATATGTAAGGTTTCAAACAGATCGAAAAGTGTTTATATTTTTTACTATGAAGATAATTTTGATATGTGTGAAAGTAACTCTAAAGTATGAGATTTTATATAGGTGAAATACAAATTTGAAACTATTGGTATTTATAAATATACATTGGGATGGTTATTGAAAATAAAAAGATCAAATTTAGGTGTAATTTTCTTTTATGGAGAGGGTTGTGTAAGTTGTTATATAGAGTATTGGAATTCAGTAACTCTAAGAAAAATCTAAGGTAGAATATTTTTTACCTACACATTCTTGTACATAGATGATACAGATTCATGTGAAATTAGTATATTTGGAGATTGAGACTACAATACCACTTAAAATTTTATATGATAATCAATGTTCTATTGGGTTGTCTAAAACCCCATTAAAAAATTTAAGGTCCAAGTATATTGATAAAAAATATAATTTTATCAATGAAAAGGTTGCAGGTGGAGATATCAAAATAAAATTAATTTCTAGAAAAGATCATGTTGTAGATATTTTCACCAAATCCATTTCAAGAGAGAGGGTTTTCGAATTAAGGTAGAAAATATATGTTCATCCTTCTTCTCTCGAGTGAAACCACCACCTGCCCTTAGATTAAAATATTAAAGTGAGAAAAAAAGTGTACCCTTTCATATCTAAGGGAAGTGACTAATTTTATTTTTATTATTTTAAAGTTATTATTATTGTAAAAAGTGGTATAAATGTGAATGAGAATTTAGTGGTAGAATATAACATACATGGCTAAAAATTTATTATCACCAAAATATGGAATTATTTTGAAAACATTACCTTACCTGATAGTGTAGTGTCAGTAAATTTCTCTTTGTGGATGTATATGCTTTGATGAATTGTTTTGAGAATTGTTGAAAGTAAAGTATTTGTAGATGAAAAACAAAAAGATAAAGATTGAACATAATTGGATTTTTTCACGATATTGTAATTGTTTTCAACCTCTAGTTTTTCCATTAAATGTGACAGTTGTTGAACTAATATCAATGCCAAATAATTTTAGAAATAAAATTTTATATAATTCACATAGTTATAACATACTAAATAATACAATTTAAATGTTTATCTACATGTGGATTTAAAGAAATCCATGAAAAATATTATTGATTTTTTATGAGAAATATGGGGAATGATTGATAATATACTCTACACTTAGAATATAATATAATTATATTTAGTAATCATTACAGAAAAATTATCCAACCACATGATATTTCTAGCTACATCAACCAAGTAATTGTAAGATATGGGCTCAACCACACACATGGGAGCCAGCTAGGCCAACCCACACAATGGAAGGAGTGAGTCTACACATAAAATCTACAAAGATTGATCTTGTACTCATGTAGAAGCACATGTAGATGGTACACGGTATTGGTTGACTGAGTTGTGTCAGTTAGGGAAATGAGGAAAGTGTTTTGTGTTGTGGGTGCCGATCCCGGGTGGTTTCCTTTAGAGTGTTATTGTATGATATCTATAAGTAATTCCTGCATAATAAATGTGAGGAGAGTTATTGGATGAGGTTCTATACGGGTAACTATTCTTACATTATAAAACATATTCATATTACATGATCCATCTGATAATTTTTTTTTGAGAAATATGATCACGCTAAATAATATCTTCTTCCTCCCATATATGAAGCCTTATACAAGCAAGGGTTTCCAAGATGAATTGATCACATACAAACTCATATTGTATATGGTATTAACCGTATATTGAAGGAAATATGATAATATGTTAAGTATTAATTTCAAAAAAGCATAAGGATTATTTGAGAAGTTGATTTTTAGGATGAAGTGATGAATGTCGAAGATGCATTTCAAATTTTCTTAACTAAAAAATGTTCCAAATCTCGAAAACATCAAGGAGAATTCATAAGTAACAATTTATTCATATTGGGGATTCTTTTTGGAGACAAGTGATATGTGAAAAAATAATACTAGTTGGTAGTGAATCCATTACATGGATAAGAATTAAAGTGCATGAATGAAAATTACATGAAATGGCAGTATGAGTGTTGTCATGTAGATTTTTTTTTAAATCATATCAAATTATATGGGAGAAATGTAGATGATCAAGACCCATGAATATTTTTTTCTTAAGTAAAAAATAGCTCATACTTTGAAGTGTGGATTTTGATTATCATGTAGGTTCCTATGTTGTATATACAACAAGAAAAGATGAATTCTAAGAGACTATGTAGTTTTAAAATATGAAAAAAATATTATTTCATTCACAGAGAGTGGTGGAATATTTTTCAATGTGACATACAGATCACTTTTTTACCTTATTCTTTTGGAATGTCATGTTATAACAACAGTTTTATGCCACTAATTATTGGGTTAACTCTCAGATTATGTAAGATAATGTCGGAAGAAGAAGTGATTTTAGGAAATATACTTTATTACACTAGTTTAGATTCAAAAAATGTAATACCCCAAGGTTTTTCAAAAATAAATTGAAATGTATGAAAGTTTATTTTAATTATATATTCATAAGTAGCCTTTAATTTTTTTCCACATCTATGTTCAGAATTTTAAAAAATGATTATCTACAATTGTGTTCAGTATGTTATTTGGTGTCTAATGGAACCAACTTGTTTTTTTGGTGAATAGTAACATTCCCTTATGAATAGTAATATAAATAGTAATATTACCCAAATGAATATGAAATTGTGTTATTAATTTATTTTCTTAAGGATTTAAGATAATGACATCTTGATTTATTTTCCAATGTGATTTAAGAGTAGTTATAGTTTTTTAATTATTAATTTTTGAATTAAGTATGATTTTATTTAAAAACTAAATTAATAATATATAGAAAATTATTTTCAAAATATGGAGTTCATTATTAAATTTTACACATCAATAAATGGTAAGGGTTGAATTTTGGGAATTTTATGAAATTCTAGAAATATTAATGAATTGTAAAATACGATAAATGATAAATACTTGATTTAATACATCATAGGTGATGCAATGATAATGTAAGCTCACTTGGTTTGAACTCACATTCCATTATTACTATTTGGGTCACATGAATTAAGATTATTCATAGTCTTGAGAAACAATATTATAATAATTATTTAAATAATGAAAAATACCCCCTCTCCTCCCCTGTAAAAACCACCCTCATTCCCCTCTTCATCCCACACCTCTAAATCCTTTAGCCTTTCTTAGGTTCTTTCCAATACTCTTTCGAGGATATTATCTATTTCCTTGAGCTTCTAGTCTCACCAAAAGGCCAAAACCAAAGTCCTTAAGAAGGATCTCAAGGGGAAGAGATCAAGAGGTAAACATCCTCTTTTTTTTTCATTTTATGTTATTCTTTTTCATTACCTTTGGCTTATGTTGGGATACTACATTTCATATCCCCATTACTTACAGTATTATGTAATAATGAGGAGAGACTCATTTTATCTCATAAAATTATTTTATAAAATTTTAAACGACACTGTTAGGCTGCCAAATTTTCGTTAGAGTTTCTTCAATTTTTCTTTTATTTTGAGCTTCTTTCTTATTCTTTCCTAACATCCACTTCTTGAAGAAGAATGAAAGATCCACAATTTTATATATTTTGGATTTTATCATGTTCATGGAAAATTACTCATAAATATTCTACTCCTCCCCCACTTATTCAAGCAATCAAAAACATTGTTCGTGTTGTGTCAAATTACCGACATCGTGGATGATGTGATTTGAATTTGGATTAATTTATTCAAGGTTTGTAATGTAACCATTTTCATGGTTGCACCAATTTACAATATATGTATTATATCTCATTAATGTTTCTAGAATTATTTTTTACATATGGTTTTAATTTATAAAACAAAATGAGGTCGTTATTATCAAATAACCACTAAAATGTTATAAACGAACATCATTAGTGTTTTAACTTATGAATCATCCTCATGTAAGAAGTCAAAATGATAAATTATATAAATTATGGTACTTTAAATATGTATATAACTTTCCATTCCAATTTTCTAGTTTATTTTACAATCGACAAGAACAATCCTTCATGAACCGATCATGAAAATCATTTAAAGAACTCACCCAAAATAGTGAAAGGAAGAAAATACTGACAATTAAGGGATAAAATGATGAATGAAATGATCATATAAGATATTATAAAGATGTATAAGATTATTTAATATATTAATAACACACTTTTAAGTATTATACTGTAGGTTTAAATAAGTTTTAAGTATGAAAAATCTGAGGTAAGGGAATTCTTAACCAGATTTCTATTCTTTGGGTTAACCTTACACTTCATTATTTATGTGATATTAAAATTGTTTGTGTGATGAGTTTTGTTTATATTATGTTTAATTATTCTTATTTATAGTGTGTATACATATTCCATCCACTATATTAAGTCTCACATGAATTATATGATATTTTGATGTGGTTTTCCTTTAAAAGCCTCTTTTAAAACTCTATTTTACAACATTCAAAGGTAATGTATTTATGAAATTATGCATGCTGTATGATTATGTTTAGGTTCTTGTGAATTTTTTATGATGAAGGGTAGGACCTATATGTCCATCCAATGCATTGGGTATGTGTAAGTTGGAGGTTGTTCGTATGGTTACTCCATGTGTAACAGTGATGGTTAAACAAACTGTAAGTTAGCCGAGAGGGTTACAAATGATAAGGTAGCCAAGAGGGTTAAAAAATTATATAAGTAATTACCTGATATACGTTTATTTTTATATTTATGTTATTTTTTACAGAGTAAATCCTATGGAAATCTCATGTTTCACAATGTATTTATATATAAATGACGAGTATGTCTTTTGAAATTGTTTTCATACATTACAAGTGTTCATGGAATAATGTGTTCATTCCTTTTTTTATATCCCATAATTATTTTCTTGTGCTCATACCAGGTTTTTAAATGATTTTCACAGGTTATAATGATGTGTAGGATAATAAAGGAACAAATTTTAAATGTTTTAAGAATTGTCAAAGAAATCATGTTTTTTTGAAATGTTCTTATTTTAGTAGAAATGAGTATTGTTTTCTTGGTATCCACTCTATAATAACATGTAATTTTATAAATGTTTTATGTTCAAAATCTCTAAAGCTATAAACTTGAAAAGATCTTAAATACGAAAGGAATTGATTTCAATACTAAATTCAGGATTATGTGATGTAATAAGGTTGGGTCCTTATAGTTGGTATCAGAGGATGGTTTAGATAACTTTAGGGGTTAAGATAATGTTAAAAGAATACCATAAATAATTTTTACACTATGATTATTGTGAAATTTTATATAATTTAAATATTACCATGTTATTTTGTTTAAGAAATGTTTGTTAATAAAGGTTTTTCGTAGAAGAAACAGGGAATCTAAACAGGAGAGGCACCGACAGAATGAAATCATTCTGAATCTGTAGCCCGGAATGGTAGGGATTGGAACCAAGAAGTTTGTGACATAATGGATCACCTAAGGCAAGAAATAAATGGTGGTGGCACCCATGAAAGAGAACAAACAGAGGTACCAAAATGGAATATGATGATAGTGGATCATTTTATGAGACAACACCCTCTTACTTTCAATGGATCTTCTGACCTAGTAGCAGCTAAACGATGGATTAAATCATTTGAAAAGATATTCGATGTTATGGGATATTAGACCATCAAAAGATAATTCTTTCCACTTATCATTTTGAAGGTGAATCTGATCAATGGTGGTCAATGGTAAATAATATCAACGATATAGTGGATATTGATGTCTTAGAGTGGGATGATTTTAAAAGTCATTTCCTTGAAAAATACTTTCTGAAGGTGGTGCCACTTAGGACAGAGAACCAATTCCTTGAATTGAATTAAACGGAGGAATATTCAATGGCTGTGTATAATGAAAACTTCACTGAAATGGTGAGGTATGCTCCAAATCTTATTCTGGATAATGATAGAAAAATTAACTGCTTTTACTTAGGACTAATGCCAAGGTATCGAAGGGAATTGGACACTCATGAATTCAAAATTTATGAGAAACTTGTCTAATGTGTTGCGAAGGTAGAGATGGAGTTTGATGGTGATCATGTGCATTTTGGAAATAAGGATAAGAAGAGGTTTAGATGGCATGCTATGGGTAAGAATCAACCAAATTAATCTGAAGGTAAGAAAATCAAGTTTCCAACTTGTGAAAAGTGTTGTAAGAAGAACCCTGGGGAATGTCTTGGAAAAACTGGGAAGTGTATTAAATGTGGTAAGTTTGGACATATGGCTTGAGATAATAATGAAAATGATCCTAAGACAATCCTGATAAGAAAACTGTTAAGTGTTTTAAATCTGGTGAGATGGGCCATTATGAAAATTCCTTCCCAAAGAGAGATCCAAATGATGCAAATAAGACACACTATAAGTAGAACAATGTAGTGAGATCCTTTGAGACTACATCAGCAGATGTCTGTCCGTCCAAATAAGGGGTATCAGGTACTCTTTTCGTTTACTCATATTATTGGAAAGTTTTTTTTGAAATGGGGTCTACACATTCCTTCATCTCTGAGAAATGTTTAGGTAAATTTGAAATATCACCTCAATAAATGAGATCAAAACTTGTTGTTAAAACTCCAGGGGGAAATATTATAGAAAAAATTAATTATAATAATCTTTCTATTATGTTATGTGGAAATATTTTACCTGAAAACCGTTCTGTTTTACCCTTAGGCTAGTTTGATATTATTCTGGGAATGGATTGACTTTCTATTTATCATGCTAAGATTTATTTTAGAGCTAAAAATATTTTTTTTAGAAAGAATTTCTATTTGTATACAAGAATGAACCCATACAATTGATAACATATCAGGAAGTTGAAAAAATGTTGAAAGATGTAAGATAATGTTATCTTTCTCATACTGTTAAAAACAAGGGGAATGTTCAGATTAATGATGTGCCATTGGTAAATGAATACCTTGTTTTTTTCTTGATGTGTTACCTAATGTCGTACCTGATCGAGAAGTCAAATTCACAAATTACTTTGTTCCTAATTCTAAGCCAATTTCAAAACCCCCTATAAAGTATGGCTCAAATAGGACTTCTTGAATTAAAATATTAGTTGCAATATTTACATGATAAAGGCTTCATTCATCCAAGCACTTCCCCATGGGGAGCTCCTGTCTTCTTCATTAATAAGAATGATGGTTCCATGAGACAATGCATTGATTATAGAGCTTTGAAAAATATCAATATTAAAAATTAGTATCCTTTGCCTCATATCGATGACTTGTTTGATCATCTCTTTAGAGATCAGTACTTTTCCAAGATTGACTTGTGATCCGGATACCATTAGCTGAAGGTGAATGAGGATGACATCTGGAAAACAACCTTTCGTACTAGATATTGGTATTATTAATTTGTTGTTATGTTTTTTGGGTTAACTAATGAACCTTATGTATTCATGAATCTTATGAATAGATTATTTCATGAATTATTTGATAATTTTATGGTTTTGTTTATTGATGAAATTCAGGTATTTTCTAAAATTAAAGAGGAGCATGGAAAACATCTAAGGATTATTTTTCAAACCTTAAAAGAAAAGAAACTGTATGGAAATTTCAGAAAGTGTGATTTTTGGTTACAATTGATTTCATTTCTTGGGAACATTATATATAAGGATGGAATAACAGTTTATCCTGCCAAAACAAATGTGGTTGACGAATGACCTAGACCCAAAAATGGAACAGAGATTCATAGTTTTCATGGATTATGAGGTTATTACCAATGGTTTTAAGAACTTTAAATGGTTATATATCCCGATATCTATGTTAAGATAAACATGGGTTAAATTTATTTGGATAGAAGAATGTGATGTTTGTTTTCAGGAACTAAAGAAGAGATTGTTGAATACTCTAGTATTGTCCATACCTTTCCGAAATGATGATTTTGTCATATACAGTTATGATTATTTGGAGGGACTTGGTTGTGTTTTGATGTGGAATGATCAGGTAATTTCTTATGATTCAATAAAACTTAAACCTCAAAATTTAAATTATCCCACACATGATTTGGAATTGAAAGATGAGGTTTTCTCATTGAAAATTTCGAGGCACCATTTATACGGAGCCAAATGTCAAATATATACTGACCATAAAATTATAAATTATATATTTACTATAAAGGAATCAAACATGAGACATAGAAGATGGATTGAACTGATAAAGGATAATAATTTCACGATTAATTATCATCCATGAAAAGAAAACAAAGTGACATATGCCTTGAGTTGAAAACAACATGAATTATTAACCATGATACATTTGGAAAATAATCCCTTGATTAATGATTTGAAGAATTTTGGATTAGAAGTTGTTGGTACATGAAATATATCTGTTCTGTTTTAGGATTTAGTGCAGTCATTGTTATTAAATAGAATTAAGCAAGCGTAGAAGGAATACCATGAGCTATAGAAAAAGGTAGAATTAGTTAAAATGGGTAAGTTTCCAGAATTTAATCTTGGTAAAGATTTTGTTTTAAGATTTGGAAAATGGTTGTGTGTGCCTTTTGATTCCCAGTTGATGAAATACTTATTGTGTAAAGCTCATAGTTCTCCAATTTCGGTTCATCCTGGAAGTACTAAAATGTAGAGAGACATTCGGGAGTATTATTGGTGGGATGGAATGAAAAGAGATATTGCTGGTTTTACCATGAAATATTTGACATGTCAACAGGTTAAAGAAGATTAGTAGTTACCAAAAGGGATGAATAAAACTTTTTTAGTGCCAGAGTGGAAGTGGGAGAATGTATACATGGACTTTGTGGTGGGACTACCTAATACATCTTTAGGTAACAATAAAATTTGGGTTATTGTTGATCGGCTGACAAAATCTCCACATTTTCTTTCTATTCGAGATACAATGTATTTGGATCAGATTTCATGACTATACCTTAAAGAGATTTTCAGTTTACATTGAGTTACTCTTTCCATTGTATCTGACCAGAATCATATGCTCACTTCTTACTTTTGGAAGGGTCTTTAGAAGTCATTGGGCGCATAATTACATTTTATTACCACATTTTATCCTCAATCAGATGGGCAGTCAGAACGCATGATTCAGAATTTGAAGGATATGTTTTGAGCTTGTTCAATGTACTATCAGAAAATTTGGGATCAACATCTTCCTTTAGTTGAGTTTTTTTATAATAATAGTTTTTCATTCTAGTATACAGGTGGAACCTTTCGAGGCACTGTATTAGAAGTGGTGTCGGACTTCATCATTTTTGGATGAAGTTGGTGAAAGAAACTTGATGAGGCTAGAATTAGTAGAGGAAGAGGCTAAAAAAGTAAATATGATCCAGAAGCACATGATGATAGCTCAGAGAAGGTAGAAACTTTATCCAGATAACAGAAGGAAAGACTTATATTTTGAGGTAGGTGACCATGTTTTCCTTAAAATAACTCATTGGAAAAGTGTGATACGTTTTGGTAAGAAAGGGAAGCAGAGTATGTGGTTCATCAGTCCTTTTGAAATCCAAGAGGTAGTTGGAATGATTGCATACTGAGTAGATTTGACTCCGAGTTTGTCTCAGGTACACAATGTTTTTCATGTTTCGATGTTGAGGAAGTATGTTCCAGATTCATCACATGTCTTGAGACCAGAACTAGTTCAGTTGGAAGAGAACCTTTCATATGATGAGAAACCAGTTTAGATTCTTGATTGAAAGGAATAGGTACTACAAAATAAGGTAATCCACTGGGTAAAGGTTTTTTGGAGAAACCACATGGTATAATAAGCAACATGGGAGTATGAAAATGCTATGAGGTAAAAATACACTTAGTTGTTTAAAACGTAAATAAAATTGCGAGGATGCAATTTCTAGAAGGTGGGGATAATGTATAACCCCAAGGATTTCCAAAAATAAATTGAAATGAATGAAAGTTTGTTTTAAGTAGACATTTATAACTATCCATTAAAACGAAATTTTCTACTTCTATGTTTTGGATTTTGAAAAACGATCATCTATAATTGCATTCAGTATGTTATTCAGAGTCTAATGGAACAAACATGTTTTTTTGGTAAATAGTAACATACCCTTTTGAATAGTAATATTAATAGTAATATAAACCTAATTAATATTAAATTGTGTTATTATTTTATTTTCTTAAGGCTTTAAGACAATGAAATCTTGGTTAATTTTTCAATGTGATTTAAAAGAAGTTATAGTTTTTAAATTATTAATTTTTGAATTATGTATGATTTTATTTTGAAAATTAATATTTAGAAAAATCTTTTCAAAACATGGAGTTCATTTTTGAATTCTTCACGTCATGAAATTGTAAGGGTAAATTATTGGGAATTTTCTGAAATTCTAGAATTTTTTATGAATAGTAAAATACGATAAAATACGATAAATGAAAAATACTTGGTTTACTTCATCATAGGTGACTAAAGGATGATTTAAGATCACTTGGTTTGAACTCACATGCCATTATTACTATTTGGGGTCACTTGAATTAAGAATATTCATAGGCTGGAGAAACAATATTCTAATAATGATTAAAATAATTAAAAATACCCACTCTCCTCCACTGTAAATACCACCCTCATTCCCCTCTTCCTCCCACAACATTGAATCCTTGAGACTTATCTATGTTCTACCCAATACGCATCCCAAGGATCTTCACAATGTCCTAGAGTAGGTGGTCTCACCAAAATTCCAAAACCAAATTCTTTAAGAAAGATCTCAAGGAGAAGAGATCATGAAGTAAACATCATCTTTTATTTTATTTCTTTTCTTTTGTTTTGTATTATTATTTTTCATTTACTTTGGATTATGTTTGGATAATTCATTACATATCCCCCTTACATCGTATATTATGAAATAATGATGAGAAACCCATTTTATCTCATCAAATTATTTTATGAAATTTTAAATGACACCGTTAGGCTGCAGAATTTTCGTGAGAGCTTTTTCAATTTTTATTTTATTTTGAGTTTCGTTCTTCTTCTTTCCTCACCACCTCTAATAAAAGAGGCATGAATGATTCATAATCAAATATATTCTGAATTTTATCATGTTCATGAAAAATTCCTCGTCAATCTTCTACTCCTCCCCCACTTATTCAAGGAATTAAAAACATTTTCTGTGATGTGTCAAATTACCGACATCGTGGATGACGTGGTTTCAATTTGCATTAATTTATTAAAAGATGGTCATGGAACCATTTTAATCGATGAAACCCGTTATAATATATTTATTATGTCTCATTAATGGTCCTGTAATTATTTTTTACAGATGGTTATAATTTATTAAACAAAATGAGGTTGTTATTATCAAAGAACCACTAAAATGATCTAAACAAACATCATTAATGTTTTAACATATGAATCATCCTCATGTAAGAATTATAAATGATAAATGGTTTAAAATATGGTAATATAAATATTTAAATACCTTTATATTCCAATTTTGGATTTTTACTTCCAATCGATAAGAACAATCCATCATGTACTGATCATGAAAATCATGTAAAGAACTCACCCAAAACAATGCAAGGAAGAAAATACTGACAATTAATGGGTGAAATTTTGAAATGAAATGATCATATATGGTATTATATAGATGGATATTATTATTTAATATATTAATAACACTATTTTAGCTATTATAAAGGAGGGTTAAATGAGTTTTAATTAAGAAAAACCTGAGGTAAGAAAATTGTTAACCCGAATTCTATTCTTTTGGTTAACCTTCTACTTCATTATTTATGTGGTATTAAAATTGTTTGTGTGATTGGTTTTGTTTATATTATTTTTAAATATGTTTATTTACAGTGTGTATACATATTCCATCCTCTATATTAAGTCTCAGTTGAATTATATGATATTTCTAAGGGGCTTTTCCATTAAAATCTTTTTTTAAAACTCCATTGTACAACATTCAAAGGTAATTTATTTATGAAATTATTAATATTGTTTGATTATGTTTTGGTTATTTTGAATTATTTATGATTAAGGTTGGGACCTATATCAACCTCTAATTCATTGGGTATGTGTATGTTGGAGGTCGACCATATGGTTACTCGAAATGTAACTGTGATCGTTACACAAACTGTAAGGCAACCATGAGGGTTACAAATGATAAGGTAGACGAGAGGGTTACAAGATTATATAAGTAATTCCACAAGATATATTTATTTTTGTATTTACGTTTTTCTTTATTGTGGAAAATCTTGTGGAAATCTCATGTTTCACAATGTAAGTATATATGAGTGACGAGTATGTCTTTTGAAAATGTTTTCATACATTACAAGTGTTCATGGAATAATGTGTTCTTTCATTATTTTTATATCTCTTAATGAGCATATTGTTATCATCCCAAAATTTTAAATTATGTTAACAAGTTATAAGGATGTGTAGGTCAATGAATGAAGCCATGTTAAATGTTTTAAGAATCATCAAGGAAATCATGTTTTATTTGAAAAGTTTTTATTTTAGAGGAATTGAGTATTGTTTCTTATGGTATCCACTCTGTAATAACATGTAATGTTATAAAGATTTTATGTCCCAAATCTCTAAAGCTCAAAAATATTAAAATATCTTCAATATTAAAGGAAGTTATTTCTTTACTAAATTCAAGATTATGTAATGTAATAAGGCCGGGTCCTTAGACAAAACATGTGAAGAACATTGAATATTATTTATTTTTTGAACCTTTATGCTTTATCAAAGATCCATCCTATGAGAAGAATAATAATTTTGATAAATTAATGTTCTTTGTGTTGTTTCACTAAGAATAATTAAATATTTTTATTGAAGTAATAGTTCGTAGAGAATTAATAAATTGAGAATATATTACACAACATCATACAAATGATATGTAGTTATCATATAATGTACCTCATGATAATTTTACATAATATATAGGAATAATATAGTTTAAAAGTCACATGTTTCTAGATTTATTGTAAGAACTAGTTCATAATTTTTTATGAAAATTTATCATGTACGACTTTATCATTTTTCAAAATTCTTGAAGAAGTGATCACATTCTATTCAATTTATTATGAATGCACAAAATAATGATATTTATCTATAGTTAAAAGATAAACCATATTTCATAAGTGAAATATTTTATTTTTTTTTAATCCATTTTTTATTAGGTTGAATGAAACTATTGTTCCAATGGGACTCTAGAAAGCACATTGTGACTCTATGATTGTAGAGATTTCATGTTGTAATTACTTGTGATTATAATACGAAATTTGTTATTGAGGTGTCTAACTAATCCCATTAAGGAGTAGGCTAAAATTGATACTGAACCTTGTAAAAATATAGTGTTACTAAGCAATTTACATATAACTCATTCAATAAATATTGAGTAATAACAATGTTGGATTGGAACCAAATACCTCAACATAGGTTAATTTCAAAAGAATGATTTTTTCTAAAATTACTATTGATTCAACCCACCCATTTATTAGTAGTGAAAAAACTTTCTCCACCCTTAAATAAGTGTGTAATGTTTGTTTATATCTACATAATCATGACTGTTGTGCTAAGTAATGATTAAAACTTAAGAAAAATATGAAATTTTTTAAGATGAAAAATCTATGTAATTAGGAACTATGTAAGGGGATTTTTACTAGGATCTATATAAGGAAATCTACACTAGAGATCCATATAATGATACCCACCCTTGGATTTAAGTAAGGAGATCCATACTGGATATCTAGGTAAGGAAACTTTCATTTTAATCTTAGAAAGTAGATCCCCACTAGAGATCCACATAAGGAGACCCACATTTGAGATCTATATAATGGGATATAAATTGGAAATTGATATATGGGGACCCATGTATAGGTCTACTATATATGAAAAATCAAGAGTTTCCTGAATTAATATTTTATAGAGAGGAATAAAATTTTATGATGCATGAGATATTCAATTATGTTTGTAACATCCCAGACCCGGATTCCACTCAACAGTACCCCGATCCTAGGTGGATAGATGGACTCAAGAGCATCTCCATACATTCAAGAGGTTTCAAACTAGAATATAGAGCATGGGGTATGTCTATGGGGAGATTATTCCCTCATTACCAGAGTGAACACAATAGATATGTAGTAATATATAAGTAGTAGAATCCATAAAACTATCAGAAAATAGATAAATATTCAATACAAGATTATATAAAATATGCTAAAATGAATAAAATATACAAAATATGATGATAAATTTAATTTCTCTAAAAATATGCTAATATTAGTATCTAAGAAAAGTAAAATCCAGGTAGAAAACTTCAAAATAACCAAAAACTATCCTAACTAGTAGCACAATGCTCATATCGGTCCCATTCTCCTTTGCTCCTAAGCATGGGAAAATGTCATGCATCCTATTGTAGTCAATTTCCTTGGTACCTACCAACAACAATGTAGTCTATTTGGGTACCCAACGTCATCCCAAATAGTGATTTAGATACAATCCTAGTATGTCACCACCCAAAGTGTTTATAAAACATCCAGTTTCTGTAATATAATCTTAGTTAGAGTGAAATATATAACATGTAAGTAGTAAAAAAATACAATGTGTCCATGTAATGTTTACAATAGAAAAAGTGATTCTATATAACCCAACAAGGATCCCTAAAAAACATGGTCCAATCACCTATAACAAGGAACTACGAAAAATACAGAAATTACTAGCATAACCTCACTGTATATCCAATCATAACATACCATCCATGACCATGATGTATAACCTTTATATCAAACCATCATGACCTTTCCATATAACCAGGAGTGTCATATGAACCACAATATCATCGTATAACATTGCATGTGACATTTTCCACATTCATTCCATATAATCAGAAGTGTCAACCCACAAAGGGTTAGATCCACGATATATTAGACCAAGACATCCTCATCGACTCCCATGAGCATCTTGATGGAAACTCGGTAGTGTAACCGGTGGAGACCAAGGATCATGATAATAGACCATGCCAAATGTGAGTGAAGAAATCTATACATAAGGGATAGAAATGGTTGTGGGATCCTATTAAATCATGATCCAAGGAGAATACAAGTCCAAGGAATATTCTACCATAAATCAAGACCCATGGGTGAAATGTCCATGAAATCTAAATGGAATCAAGACCCTTGGTTTACCAACCAAGGATTCACTACAATTTCAATTAACATCTCATTACATTCATCAATTCACAAGAATTCTAGTTCCTTGAGTATAACAACTCATATAGAAATTTACATTCAATTATATTCAATTAAATTTAATTAATTTACCTACTCATATAAAAAATCCATATAAACATTCAATAAACTAAAACAATATGAAAATGAGGAAAACTATATCCTAATCCAGAAATTCAGTTCATTTCATTTATAAATAAGCTTCCTCTAACTTTAAAAGCACTAACAATCACCACAAAAATGTTTCAACAATGTAAATCTCATAGTCCCATCCCATGGGTGACATTGGTTGGAGAAACAACCTCCAACAAGTTCGAAGATAACTAAATAAAATCTCTAACATGTTCTATATAATTTAATTCAATTATTCAATTCAATTTATGGGAAACTCTAAAAAAATTTATTAGTGAAAAAAATGATAATTAGCTTCATAAATAACTAAACCATTCATGAAATGTATAAACTACCTACAGTAGGTCTGTAGTAAATTTGTCATCTAATATCAGCTACTGATTTGACTTAGATCAGATGAAAAATTAAGAATAGACAAGGATCATGGAAATAGGGTATATTATCTTGCACATAAATAACTCTACCAATTTTAGGATAAAATAAGAATGAAAAAATATAATTAATCACTAGTGAGGATCGAATGAGATGAACAACTCTTGATTGTAAGATTGGATGTAGTATTGATGGAAAACCCTAGAATTTGGATCAAGGTGGATCTCTCCCATAGGTGATGTTCGATGAAAACTAAAAGAGAAGATGGTTTTAGGTTTAAATACATTTTAACGATTTTTTTTTAATTTCTTTAAAATTTCATAGCCCACATGGTTTTGTCACATTGTTTCCAAACTGTGCACTAACTGTGCACCATCTACTGTGTTAATGGGGAACCGACATAGTCACTCTTTATAGTTTGACTAAATATTACAAACCTTGAAAAATACCTCTATCAAAAACTATAAGTACTCTAACATAGGTGTGAACCTCCATCCACATTGTTTCCTCAAACCGTGAGGTCTCCTCCAACCCACCATCTAGGCCTCACATGGTAAGTTTGACCATGTGGCCTGTTCCACATGGTTTGTACTAACTCATCCTCCTCAAGATAAAAATAATGTGATAGTTCTAAATGATAATGGAATAGCTTTGATACATGGAGAAAATTGTACATGACTTGATACATTTTAGTTACCCACAAACCATAGGTTATGGGCACAAATCTCTACAAAATCTCAAATGGGCCGACATATGATAGTGAAATAGTACCCTATATCTTGATCTGCTAATGTTGTAGCATTGGAGAAACACATAAAAATACCTGATCACCAACCTCAAACTCTAGAGTTCATAAAAAAAGATCAACATACTATTTTTTTCAAAACACTATAGTAGCCATCTGCATCTTGATCAATTGGGCATATTCAAAATTTCTCTTAAATGAGACACATTCCTAGAAAATCTACCTCACCTACCTCTAACCGACATAGGGGTGATTGATATGGACTACAATACAAAGCCTCATACGGTGTAAACTGTATAGTCACATGATAAATATTATTGTATGAAAACTAAACTATGGGTATACAACTCTACCAAGAGCCCCCAAAATATAGGGTGCATGCTCGCAACATGTCCTCAAGAACATGTATCATACGATCAGACTGGCCATCAATCTTAGGGGGGTATACCATGATCAGAAGCACCAATGAACCCAACTCCCACTATTAAATCTACCATAAATGAGATTTAAACTAGGTATTCCTATCTAAAATGATAGAAAGAGTGACTTGGGAAGTCATACTATCTATCATACATACAAACCTCTAATCTCATTAACATTGATGGTCTCCATGATCGACAAGAAATGAGAAACCTTCATGATCCTACCAACAATAACCCATACAAAATCACTACCTCAAGTAGACCTTAGAAAAATGGTCATGAAATCCATCCTTACATCATCCCATTTTTACATGGGAATATGTAAATCCTATAAAAGTCTGGCTGGTCACTGATGATCTTTTTTCACCTATAATGAGGTGGAACACCTCATAGAAAATATCTTCATCTGGATTCATACCTAAACACCAGTATTAAAAGAATTTATCATTGTAAAAATTGGTGAAACAAGGATGAAATTATCAAACCAAATCATGAAACTCCCACATTAGCTCCTCATGTATGTACACTAGATCCCAAACATGACCATAGATATGAATGATTTCATTATAACTTACAATAAAACCTGAAGGTGGGTCCTCACCTTCCACACTATCCAATTAGACTAGGCCCTCATAATCTTCTTGCTTCTTCATCATCGCTCTATCTAGATTGGTATAGGTCATAAATAAGGACTAAAGAAAAGTCTTACGCTAACTGTCCTTCACCTCTAAGTGCTTCTCAGAAAAACAAAATACATTAACTTACACTCAATACTGGCCTACTGAACTGCCTGTATTCAAGTCATCCCCTAAAATCACCAGGAACTACATTATTTCCTAGTAATATAGGAAATAATGAAGTAAAAATAATACAGGTACTCAACCGAACTTCGCTGCAAAAAAATTCAGATCATGGTGTGTAAAAATTTACTTAAGGATTTTGTGGTCTGTATACCCAATGAAACACTCTCCAAGTAAATAATATCTGAAATAGTGAAAAGCATGATCAAATGCATCTAAAAAAAGATCATGTGTTGGGTAGTTCTTCTCATGTGGCCTTAACCATCGAAACCTGTAGACTATGACACTACCCCCTAAATCAAAAAAGATCTTAGACCAATACCTGATCCATAATAGTAAACAATGTAACTCTTTCCTGCATCTATAAAAACCTGTATTGATGCTGACTTCAATTTATATATTAGCTTTTTAATGAATTAATTTAAGGTATTTGACCATAAAAAAATCACACCATTCTTAGTCAATCCCATAAATGCCGCTTCTAAGAGTGAGAATTCCTATATGAAAATTCTGTAATATCTTGTTATCCCAAATAAACTATGTATGTCAATGACATTTTGGGTTTATCCAATGAAACCACACTTCTCACATTCTTTAGGTCAATTTATACTCATATCTATGAGATAATATGACCTAGTAAGTGAATCTTATCCATCCAAAAGTGTTACTTTGTGAGATTAGAATATAACTGATGCTCTCGTAGTGTATCCAAAATTATCTCAAGATTTTTTTCATGGACATGTCGATTTTGATAATACACCAAGATATGGATCATGAAAACCACAACAAATGAATCCAAATAAGTTTGGAGAATTCAGTTCTTTAGCTCTATAAAAACTCATGGTGCACTCGTGAGACCTGGTAACATTACCAAATAATTATATAGACCATATCTACTGAGAAAAGATTTATGTGAAATATCTGTAATTCGAAAAGGAACCTGATGATATCCAGATCTCAAACCTGTTTTTGAGAACACCCATGATCCTCAGAGTTGATAAAAAAGTTCATCAATCTATTGAAAGGGATATTGGTTTTTAACAATAAACTAGTTCAATTTATGATAATCCACACATATAATAAGTATACCATCTACCTATTTTGAAAAAGGGTCGTTGAATCCCACAGAGTAGTATTGGCCCAAATAAACCCATTTTCCTGCCAAATAATTTATCTAGCTCTTCATCTTCTACAAATCAATAATACTTGTCATGTAAGAAGGAATGAATACGGGTGTTTCTCCCAAAACTAGCTCTATGGAGAACTCAACCTCTATCTTATGAGGTAAACAATAAATTTCATTTATGAAAACATCCCTGAAATGATTAACCAATGGAGAAAAGTCTTCCTGATGCGCTACCTGATCATCTAGATAAAAACTAGTAACTTTAGATTTCATCTCACCCAGCCTATGATGCTTTGGTCCATCTCATCTTGACTGAAAATCCCATTCACCCTTGTGAATATAGAATTCTCCCTTTGGTTAGGTGAAGGTCACCTTCCAATGATAGCATTAAACATGGGTTAGATAATAGACATGATAGTAAATCTAGATAATGACATCAAACTCGATCATCTCGAAGGAAAAAATATTCCAAATGAAGTGAATCCCACAAACATTAAGGGGTGACTCCATGCACTGACTTACATCCTCTATTTTGATCCCCCGTAGAGTTTTAATCATCATAACTCCCTGTAAAAACCATATAACTATCCCAAGTATTTCTAACACGTGTATAGATATAAAGCTATGACAAGCACCTTAATAAAAAAGAGAAGATATAAGAGTAGAGGTTACTAAGATCATACCTCTCACCATAGATGGTCTAGAGAACTTCATCTTAGGTGTAGGCTGTATAAGAAAATATCTGACCTCAACATCAGACCTTCTACACAACCTCACATCCTGGAGTTGGCCCACTATACTATCTCAGTAAAACAAGTGTCAGGATAACCTGACCAGGACCACCACCACATTGGCCTGATCAATTAGTACTTCTCTTACTCCCATCCTAACAAAGAGATGTAAGACCTTCTCTTTAACATGGTGTTAGATTAGAACCCCTACTACTCACTTTTCGAAGGAAGGTGTTGTAGAAGTGCTACATGTGGCCCATATTTCCACAGTTTGGGAAATCAACTAGATCTTAATGTCCCTGATTTCTCAGGTGTCCCCATCTTCCACACTAATGATGGAAAAATGCACTAGCTAGAAATCATCTCATGGGAATCCTCAAAATGATGCTTCGTGACACTGTATGTCTAACTACTAGGTCAAGAGTCTATATTTCTCTACTCTACACCCTAAGCTTCCCTTAGGTTCTACTATGTAATTAACACATAATTCACTACCTCAGTAATCATTGTCAACCCAAAAATGTTGACTTGAGAGATATAACTGCATGTTAGACACCATCATCAAAGTGACTATACCTCGATAGGTTATCAACAAGGAATTTTAGTAAAAAACACTATTTATCTATAGAGCGTCTCTAATACTACAGAAATATCATAACACCCTTCTCTAGAAGCATGAACTCACTAGCTCGCTCTGATTTCGGTGTATTAGGAAAAAATTATTCATAGAATCTGGTTTATGAATCCTTCCAAAACATATCATACAATGCATCATACTAGTTCAAAACAACCCACCAATGCTTTTCTTCTCTACGTAGAATACACTTCGTGAGATTCTCTCTCCTCTCAAAAGGTGTCTCAAGATGGTTAAATATTATCAATGTAGTCTCGAGACACATCTCAACATCATGTAGACCACTACACCTTAGAAACATGGGAGGATTCTACTAGTGCAACCCATTCATCAGATCATCCAAAAGAAAATTTGGATGTAATGCTGCCTAAAAATTCTACATAAAGAGGAAAAATCCCTCGTGGTACTTAGCCTCGGTACCTATGTCCAATAAAATAGCTATTGTCATACTCAGATCTAAAGGGTGATCCAATAGTATCACATGGGCCACCACCTCTAGTGTTTGGTCATAACCACCCTCATGGAGTATTATTAGAGTTCATCATAGTGTCATTCCTATAAAATTCCAAACACACACCTTTTAAGTGATCAATATGAAAGTTTATAGCCTAAAATTATAGTATAGTTCAACACCTTCCTATAATCCGGTCATACCACATAGCCTATTCCTAAACACAGGATAGATGAAAAGAAATAGTATCTCAATGTCACTAGACACACTACCTCTTTCCCACTAAAAAGTTGGGTCGATGTCGAGTTCTATTTTTGTCATTTCAATTTTTCCAAATGAATTCAGATTAATTTCACATTTTTTATTTAAATTGTTGAACCAAATGGTGCATCACATCTGATTTATAAGGGCCCATACTCCTCTTGAACTAAAATATTGAGTCCACCCAATCCATACCATAACACATACTAAACTTTGTGACTCATTTTCCATGGCTCAACATTCCATAAATAGCTTCTTAGGGTGTCTGTTGTAGCCTAATTAGGAAACAATTATTTAGGTTATGAAAGGAACTCTACGTTGAAACCATGTTTCAAAATTAAAAACACAAAATATCCATCATAATAGAAGATTTATTAATTAAGGAACACAATATAGTGTCATGCGGTCATGAAATGAACCATATATTGCCTGACATAATGCTCAACATTTTATTTATAGCAGGTTCCTAAAATGATGCATGAGATGGAATACCCTCATCTCATTGGGTTGAAACAAAAATAGAACCCAAAATCATATCAATGATAACATCACAATTCATGGTCATCACCCAATGGTGGAATCAAATAATCTCTAATAGTAAAAATACAAAAAAAAAACAATTTATGTTCAAGGAAATTTGGACTTTTACTATACATAGATTAGCTACACCCAGGTACAACTCGTTAAAAAATTATGATTCCTTTCTATCCCTATCTATTGTTAACAAAAAATATTACAAAAAAAAAATCATATGATACCACTTTGTAACATCCCAGAACCAGATTCCACTCAATAGTTCCTTGAGTTCGGTTGTCCACGTGAACTTAAGCACATATCCCCTAATGAAAGTGGCTTCCAACTAGCTGTGAGGGCCTAGGGTGTGTCCATGGGGAGACTATGACCTCATTACTAGAGTGAAAATAATAGATAAATGGAACCATATAAGTAGAGGAATAAGTAAAACAACAAGACAAAAAATAAACATCCATGAACGGATTATATAAATTATGCCAAAATGAATCTCATATATAAATTATGATGGTACAAGTCAAGTCTCTAAAAAGAATTCAAAACAAGTATCCAATAAGTTGTGAAATACATGAAGAAAAATACTAAAATACCAAAAAATATTCCAAGTAGAATAAAAATCCACATCTCGATCTCATTCTCCCCTACTCTTAAGCATGGCATAATGTCAAGCATCAAACTGCGGTCACTTTCCATGGTCCCTACCTCAATCCATATAGTATTTTTAGGTACCCAATGGTGACCAGAACAGGGTCTGAGATACAATACCACTAGGACACCACCCAAAGTGTATATAACAAATTATTATTGTGAAATACAAGATAATGTAAAGTTTCAAAAATAATATGAAATAATTAATAAAATTTATAGGTCTTGTGGGATGTATTCTACAAAACAATTGATATTGTATAGACTAACAAAGATCCCAAAAAACTCAATTCAAACTTCTATAACAAGTGAAATACATACAATTAAGAAATAAGAAACATGACATCAATGTACATCCAAACATATCATACCAACCACAATCATTCTGTATATCTTTCGTATCAAAACATCACCACCTTTTCGCATAACCAAAAGTTTCATATCAACCATGATTGCACCATATAACCAAGAATATCACATTTACCCTGATCGTGCTGTATAATAAGAAGTGTTTGGCAATAAAGGGATAGATCTATGGTATTGAAGAGGAAGTCATCCTCATCATGTCCCACAGAATCTAGATGGAAACTATGTAATGAAACTAGTGGTCACTAAAGGCCATGTCAATAAATCATGTCCAATGTGAGTCTGTAAATACATATCCATGGGGTAAAAATTCCCTTAGAATCTTATGGAATAATAATCCAAGGATCATAAAGTTCCAAGGCATCTTTTTTCATAAATCAAGACCAATTTTTGAAATGTCCATTGAATATAAATGGAATCAAGACCCATGGTATACCAACCATGGCATCAAATACAATTTCAATTCACATCTCAATCCATTCATCATTTCATAGTCATTCATGTCTCATGTGTATACCCAATCATATAGTAATTCACATTCAATTACATTAAATGAGTTTATATGCTCATATAACAAATCCATATAATCAATCAATCAAAAGCATATGTATTAAAAGGAGGATAACCATCTTCTAATCAAGAAATTAAATTAATTTAACTTATAAACTTTCTTCCTCTAATTAATAAATCATTAACACTCACCTCATGGGTGTTTTAATAAAGTAAATCACAATCATACAGCCAATGGGAGACCATGGTTTGGGAAACAACCTCTAAAAATACTCATGTTAACCAAATAGAATCCCTAACATGTTATATTTAATTTAATTTAATTATTCAACTCATTTTTATGGTTTCTTTGGAAATTACAGTGGGAATCACAATGGAAAATATCTTAAAAATCAACAAATAATTCTGGAAAATTATGCACCACTTTTCATTGGTCTATAGTAAAGTGTCCATCTAGTGTCAACTTTTTATTCGACTATGATTAGAATTCAAATTAAGAATGAACAAAGTCCTTAGAAAATAGGTCATATTATTTTGCACCGAAATAATTATATTGATCCATAGTTAAATGAATAATGGTGAAAAATGAATTGACTACCCAATGATAAAAAATCAACATGAAAAATGGATCCTGATTCCATGATCGAATGAATAATTAATGAAAAAGTCTAGAATTTGGATCAAGGAGGAGATCTCTCATAGGTGTTATCTCATGAAAAAAATAGAGAAGGGGGTTTTTGTTTTAAAAACATTTTATGGAAAAAATGGTAATTTCTCATAACTATCATTAGCCTCACATTTGGGAAACATGGTTGGACAAACCATGCACCAAAAGTGAAACATAGGCTATGCTAAGGGGGAAACATCACAATCACTAGGTAAAATTGGACTAACCATGTGAATACCTGTTAGAACCTGGTTTTTTCTGGGAATAACTTTGGAATATTCTTGATATTATTCTAGAGCAGTGCCTTCAGACGGCGTGCGATTCCGAGCCCCGGTGTGGCCGGAATTAAATTTTTCACTGTGTTCACACTAGGAACGACAAATAAATGGGATAACTCCTAAACAGAGTTTCGGATCAGAGATATGAGTGCACGGATGGGCCCTTAATGGGGTGTTTACCCTAGGAACAACATAAAACATGTCAGCGCGGGACATTTGGACCTCTCGCTCGCATCCAGAACATTAAATGAATAAATTAAATAATTAATTTATGTGTTTAATGGTTAAACTCATGTATCTCCTAAAAGGTGGCTCGGATTGGAAAATAGAGGGCACTGTTGAGTCCGTAACGTGCCGTTTACCCTAGGAGGGGTGTAATCTTTGCAGGCGCGGGCCGTTTGTGAAGAATGGCCCCGGGGGTGTTTTCGTAATTTTGAAGCTTTGGGCGTTCAGTTTTATAACATTTGAACGGGGACTCGGATTAAAATTCCGAGACCTCTGTTGCGTTCATAGTGTAGTTTTTAGCCTAGGGGAGGCTTAATCCGGACCCCGTCGGGAGTTCGGGTTCGGGCCGACGGGCAGGTGGTTAAGTGTTTTCTATTTAAACACTTAACCCACTCCTCTCCTCTCCGCCTTCTTCCCTGGCACCAGCAGCTCCCGATGACGAAGGAGGAAGCTCCTACTCTCATCCTCCCCTCCAGAAAGGCAACGGCACGGCGGTGGTCCCTCCGTGAAGCGTCAGGCAACGCCCTCGTAGGTAGGCGTCGTTTTTGTTTCTTTTTTAATTCCAGCAACAACTTTGATCCTGATTTATAGTGAGATTTGCTATTGAATTTTCGAACAATTCCCATGAATACGTAGAAGATTTTATGCTCTTTAAGACACTTGTTTCGGATTTGAAATCCAAGTTCGGAGGAGGCCGCAGCGGTCCGGTGAAGTTTGCGGGTTTTCGGTTTCCGGCGGGTTTGACCGGCGGCGCGACGTCTTTAGGAGGCGGGGGGGGGGGGGGGGGGGTCTCGGAAGGCAGTGCGGGCTAAGGCACAGGGTAGCGCGGGTGTTCGGTGGTAGCTTCAGCGGGGCGGTTGGCCGCGGGCTCCAGGCGTGGCGGCAGGCGCTCCCCTCAGCGGAGCTGGCCGGGCGCGATGACAGCGGGGTCGCGCTGTGCGACCCCCGCGCGGGGAAAAGACTTGTGAGACGCGGGTCTTCATGCAGGAGGGATGACCGATCCCATGAGGTTCGGTCAGTGGTGGTCGGCGACTCAGCGCTGGGCCGGCCGGCGCGGTCCGGCCCAGGCCGGTCCAGCCCAAGGGGATCCCCCCCACCCATTCGGACGCCCGTAATTTTCATTATGGGTGTCCGATTTGCATGTCGTCTGCGGCAGTGGAACCGTATCGATGAGAGAAATATTTTGAGATGGTTTCGGGAATTTATAATTCCTGAAATGAGGGGCCTCAGAGGCGCGACACGTCTTTAAGTGAATTGACTTTCTTCCGGGAGATCTTGTTTTGGACGGCGCGGACGCGTCTGACGTCCAATTTGAGCACCATCAGCGGCGTTGGGACCCTGGTGCCGAGACAGAGCTTTCCAATGTGGTTTCGGGCGTTGAAGCCGGAGTTGAGGCATGGGCCCCATGGTCCATCTTTTAACCTGCGAGTAGTGTTTAGAAACTTTTTCATCGGACGTCCATTCGGGGCATGCGAGCAGTCGTTTTTGGCTGTTTTTCAGAGGGCATTGCATTGGCGCAATCTGCCTGCTGTAATTCCGCACGATGGTGTGGGCCCCGTGAGGGCCATTTCGAGTGTTGACGGTGATTTCCAGCTTTATCACCAGGTGTCCATTTTGGACAGCTGAATAGTACATCCTCTGTAATTTTTCAAGAGGATCGCAGTGGTGCGATACGTTCGTTGTGCTTTGGGGCCGAGATGCGGGTCCCACGTAGCACCGCACGTGTGCGGTACGGCGAAATGCATCTTTTTCTCCGGAAATCCATTCCACGCAAGTAAGCAGTCAATTTGACATGTTTTTCTGGGAGCATTGCAATGGCCCAGTTCACCCGACCTTTTTTGGGGACACGGTGTGGGTCCCACACGACCTGGTTACGGTGAATAGTACCTTTTTCACCGGGTGTCCATTTTGGGCGATTAAGTAGTCAATCCCGTGTTTTTTTCCGAGGGGATCACAGGGGTGTGATCCATTTTCTATGTTTCGTGATCTTGGGGTGGGCCCCACACGGGTTGGTTACGGTGAATAGTACCCTTTTCACCTGTTGACTATTTCGGGCAACTAAGTAGTCGATCTCGTGTGTTTTTCCATGAGTATTACAACGGTGTAATCTATTCAGGCGATCAGAGCCTCTTAAATGATCTTATTAAATGTGGAAATATAAATGGTGCTCTGGTGGCGGTTCTTCTTGCTGTGTTTAGAAGCGAACCCTTGGTGTGAGATCATGTGAACTCTCGTGTGAGTGACGTAATGCTTGAAGAGTTGTGGTTGGCCATGCCTCAGCCATTGAGGTGGCAAGTTGGAGTTGATACGATTACGCCTTCGCGTTGACATTGGGGGCCGTGTGCATGTTAGCCTTTGGGCTGGAGACGTGGCATACTCTGGGAGTATGTGAGAGAGCTGGGAGGTATATGTGGTTGTTTGTACCTGAGAACGTTTTTGCGCTTGGTTGGACAAGTCTCCTCTCCTTGACTTGCAGTTCAGTGGATACGTGTGGGATGCTGGTCATCGATGGTGTTTGCTTCTTGGACTTTTGGCTACTCACATTCTTGGGCTGAGCAACGGGATTGAGATCCCCTTACGACCTTGTTCGGGATTCTTGTTGAGCATATGTATATGTATATACCTTGTTCTAGTACCCACTTCTTGGGGTTGGTTACTCTCATTCCAGGAGAGGTGAAGACGCGCGGGGTATGCCACGTGCTTTCCGTGTCTAGCTTCTTGTGGTTGGACGAGTCTACTCTCCTGCTATAGGTAGTGAAGACTCGATGGGAAGTTCATCTTCTCACCGTTTTTAGCTCCTTGTTTCTAGACGAGTCTACCTTCTATCCACTTGTTGGGTTGAGCTAGAATATCTACTGTTACTCTACTGGAATCTCAGTTGTACTTCTTACTTTTTCCTGTTCGTTCCACTACTCACCCTTCGGTACCTCCTTTGTTGCTCCATTGAGCCTTCGGGGTATGCTACGGAGTATTTTTATACTCACCCCTGCTTGGGCTTTGCCCGCACTTGGTGTGCCCTTGCAGACGACAGACAGTTTGGTCCTGACTACAGTGGAGCTTAAGAGTTCGGGAGCTTGGACCGTGTGCAGTGGTCGTAGTCAGGTTCCAGGTGTGGGACCCTCTCAGTTGTTCACTTTTGTTTACTTGTTGTCGTGTTGTGGCACTTTTCTGATTGGGCACGTGTTTTCCCCTTTTTATTTTCATTTTACTTCCAACACTTGCTTTGTACTGTTTAGAGGTCGATGAACCCTTGTGGTTATTTATAGCAGTTGCACTTTACTTTCCCTTTTACTTTGCACTTTTTCATTGAGTATGCTGTGTGGGTGTGTACAGGTGCTCAGGCAAAGTCCTCCCCGAGTTGTTTAGCCATCGACTACGTGTGTGTGTATAGGTGCTATCTCATGAAAACAATAGAGAAGGGGGTTCTTGTTTTAAAAACATTTTATGATAAAATGGTAATTTCTCATAACAATCATTAGCCTCACGTTTGGGAAACATGGTTGGACAAACCATGCACCAAAATTGAAACATAGACTATGCTAAGGGGGAACCATCACAATCACTAGGTACAATTGGACTAACCATGTGAATAACAAGCAAAAAAATCTTTCAAAAAACTGAAGTTTCTTTAACATGGGGGTGCACCTCCATAAACATGGTTTCCTCAAACTATTCAAGCTCCTACAACCCATTATTCGGGCCTTGAAAGGTTAGTCAGATCGTGGGTCTAGTCCCACACAGTTTCTACTAACCTCATGGCCTACCATTTTCTTCCATAATTCTAGGTTTCAGGCTCCGAAAATTCCAAAGACCCCCCGTGATACCCCCATGACTTCAAATGGTATTCACATTAGGTTGTAAGCAATCATTTAAACTAAAAACATCAATATCCATACCTCCCCTAAAAACCTGAGATCTAACAATGTTCAAAACATTATTAAGATTTGAAGATCCATGTTATAAGATTGATTTGAGAATGATAGTATAAGGAGTAGTGAATTATCATTAATCTATATCTAAGAATTAAAAATAATCATATCTTAAATTTCTCATTTATGATAAAAATAGAAAAAATAATTCAGATAATGCCAGACCCATTCCTAATTATTCTAATAATTAAAAAAATTATAATATATGATTCAATTCGAAGTACTAATCTTCATGTAGAGGGGAATAATATCAAAGATGAGTAAATTATTTGGAATTCACAATGAGAAAAAATTAGAATTTTGAAGATTTAAATATTTTTGAAATAAACAATATATTTGATAATACTAGAAATGTTTCTCAATTTTTCATTCATCACAAGCATGTTCTGATACAAATTGAAATCATGTTAATGAGGCAGAGATAAAATCTATTTGGAAAATAATTTTTTTGAGTTATTGAGTTATGTGATAAAATTTTGTTCTTTATTCCTTGAGAAGGATGAAGATAAATTTATTTTTATTCGATCTAGTAGAATGAGAAGAACATTAATTGATGGTTTTGGATGTTTTTTTAGAAGGAACTTGGATCTTACTTTAAAAATTTCTAGAAGATATATTCGGTTAAGAGAAATCGGGAATAAAAAGGGAATGTGTACTCCTATCATTTTATATAATACACCATTTTGGATAAAAGGAATAAGTGAGATCATGGGAGACACCCATGTATAGAAAATTCAAGGAAAAGGGAAAGAGGGGATCATGGTAAAAAATGTGATGTAGAGTTTATATATTATATATATATATATAATATTATATTGGTAACCTATGCATAAAATATAAAAAAATAAAGAGCTAGACCTTGTGTGTGGACTGAGAGTCTATAGCCGTGTAAATACTAATGATAAATTATACATATTTATACTATTTTGATTAATTAGTTATTTTTAGTAAATTGGAAAATTGATTTTCATTTTTTAAATACAAAATTTATTTTAAATTAAAATCACCTCATATTGAGTTACTGACTATGACTAACGAGGAGGGGGAAACATTAACCAAATTTATTTATAAAGGGAAGTTTTTTGATAAATTTTTTGATCATTATTTCTCAAATGAACCAAGTTTCTACTACGAATAATATAAAAAATACTTGAATAATAAATCAATTATGGGATATTATTCTCATTAAAGGATTATATTAAAATATTTCCCATTGAAGTTGATTTATATACAATTTCACATATTAAGGTCCAACATGATGAAAATTCATTATTGGAACAATATGCTGATTCTATGGAAGATGCATTAGCTCAAAAGGTTGGTAGATGTAACACAATAATAAATCTAGTTTCAACTAAGTTTAAATATGTAAAAAATTTCAATAAATACTTTTTTAGATGTAGAATAATTGAAAATGTTGATTGTGAGAAAGAGTTTTTTGATTTTTTTAAAAGGATTTTATCCATGCATTGGAGAAGATACACAATATTTATATGAGTTTTATGGATACAAAACTAAATTTTAATGATAAAAAGATAATAAATTTTTTTAAATCTCTAATAGAATGTATAAAGATCCATTAGGACCAAATTAAATTGTTGAAATATTAATGGGAAGGCATTTTGAGATTAGTTGAACATGAATATAATACCCTAAACCATATATTTGTAAAATCAGAAATTAAATTGAAATACCTGGAATTAACCTAAGACGGAACATCTCAAGATACTATGAAGAAGTTTGATTCCAAAAATGTTTTATATATATTTATTCCATCAATGTGGATTTAAATAAATGAAAAATATATCTTGAGAATATCTATATTAGAATCCACCTTATGCGCATGCATGATGTTAACCCATTTCCCTAAATAATATTTTTTCCTTTATTCTATTTTAGTGTCTAGTTCATGGAAAAAATAAAAAATTATAATAATGTGGGTGATTAAAAATGATAAGTATCCCACTAATGTATGAAGGGTATATATAAGAAGGTGTGATTAAAGAAACTATCCTAATAGAGCCTAAAAAAACAGGGATTCCAAAAATAATAACATGCACTGGTAGCAAGAGAGATTTATATAAACTTTAAGATGAAGGGATATGTATTATAAATGATTGGAATTGGAATTTTAGAAAAATTTTCTATAAATTATTGTATATTATATCCAACTATGTGAATCTTAGAAGGCTTGAAATAAGGGGGAGAATTTAAAAAAAAGGAAAACCAACTACTCCCAAGTAGTTTACACATAAGGATAAAAATATATCATTGAATAATAGATATTGGTATTTGGAAAATTTTTGTGAATACTATAATAAGTATATTAATTTTTACCAGGAATGTTGGTATGTATAGTCCTAACATGACTCATATTATCATAAAAAGAGAAGGAAACAAAAACAGAGGAAATAAATAGACAAAATAAATCCATTCTTGTTAAAGTTAAATAAGTAAGGATGAAATAAGAAAAAATATCTCCCTTGAAATCAATAAATAAATAGATAGAGGATATCACCCTATATAAAAAATGCTTCTATTATGGTAAGATAGGCCACATCGTATACCATTGAAATATGACCATGAATTTCAAAAAATGATGGAGAAAGATTTAAACTAAAATAATAATCCATCTAGGAGAACGATAATAGGATTGGATTGGCGGTTAAAGCTCATGGAGAATAAATAAAAAATATTACTAATAAGGTAAAATAAAAATTTTATTAAGGTTTTTAATTATGTTGCATAAAATTTATTTATAGAGATGTTAGATGTGTGTCATGTTTTCTTGGTTAAAAAGGGAAGATAAGAGAGAGGGGAAAAGAACCAATGAATCTATGATTTCAAAAGTATATAATTATGATCTTTTCTATACATATAAATAAAATAGAGATTGTAAAAAAATAATTATTAACCATATGTGTAGATCAATTTCAATAGGCAAGGAAAATGGAACAAGATGAAAAAAAAATTTAAATGATTGTTAAAGTGTTGAACCCTATTCCATCTATGAAGAAGGATGAAAATATATATAAATCCATGTTGACCAATGAGTATTTTTTTTAAAATTCATGACTAGAGAAATAATCAGGAGATCTAAAAACCTTAGACAATCACATAATCGAGTTTCTATGTTATGGAAGAAGTCTCATCCCTTCTTCTAAAAGTAAAGATCTTGTAAATACCCACCTTATTCCCATAATTTTTAGTTTGTGAATTTTTAATGTAATTGAATGAGATTTATTAAATGAAGATGTTGAATGCTATAATTCTTATATATATAGGAAATTTATCTATCATAGAGAAGCTCAAATTCCTAAATCCATGAAAAATATCAAATGGTTTCAATGATGGTGAAGAATGGAAAAATCCCTTGATTTTGAGAAAAAATGCAGATACATCCATAGATTTATTTATTTTTTAAGTAATAAATCTAGAAAACCCCAAAAGAATATCTAAAAATAAAATATTATTATCAAATTTTCATGAATATTATTTATTAAATTAAATATAATTTCAAAGGGGAGTGGTTGTAAAACTGAAAAATGGTGATAAAATCTATACAATTTAATATCTATGATTTGATTATTAATTTGGACTCTCGGTCTCCAAAAAACCTTAAAAATCTATTTTTAAATCCCTAAATACAAGAATTTCAGTTATTGTCACACCAGGATTTGAATATGGATAAACTTTTAGTCTATATTTTCCACTCTTTTTTCTATATTTGGTTAGCCCATATAGACTAAGAGTTGCTTAGTTGATGTATATTTTATAAGAGATATGTGGTTCCTCACTTATCTCATGGAATTACTTGATCATATTGAAATTTAATGAATAAAATGTGAGAATAAGGTTTTTAAATTCAGAAGATTTGGGGGGAGAAAAAATTTCCATTAGAATAACATTCCGTATATCAATGTTATGAAAAAGGAGGTTAGAAATTTTTTTGACTCTATTATATTTATTATCATTTTTAGGGAAAATAAAAGTGAACTTCCAATTTGATATTGAGATGGATTTATTTTATTTTTAATTCTAAAGTATTGAAAAAATACAAAGGGAGTGATTGAAGAGTCCATTGGATTGTGTTTGTATTTTTTTCAATGAGAACGTAAATATATGTCTTTAATATCATTGGTGATTTATTGATATTTTACCCAAGGTAAATGAGAAGCTTCCTATAATGTTTTAGGGTAATATGGAATAGGGTTTTCTACCATTAAATGTGAAAAATAAGATTCATATGATGGAAACTTAAAGGAAAAAATAGAAGTTACTCTGTCCAAAGCCCTAAAACAAGTCAATTGATGTGTTAGTATTCAGTATATATAATGATAAGTAATTATGGAATACTTCCAATGCTATGTACAATAGTCTGGAGGATTTATATAGATTATTGGGAGGAAATCTAAATGAAGTTATTTTTAATAGAGATATAAGTGGCATGAAATGTTGGTGAACCCATCCTATAATTACTAAGCTTTATAATTGCTATACTAAGTGATATATATCACTTAGAAGAATATTTAAGAATTTTTTAAATGAAGTTAATTCAATTTATGTTGCTCAAAATTAAATTGAATAAATATAGAATTTACATTTCTTGGTGAATTTGAAATATTCTAGAACTGTAATTTCAAAGCAAGTGAAATGTATGGATGATTTGATTCCTACATAATAATCTTTTTCTACATCATAAAAATCATTACTGATCTGTGGGAAGATCATCTAGTATTGTTGTTAGATAAAATAAAAAACTCTTTAGATCATTATGATGAATCCTACGTAGTATAAGAATCATCATAGAGTTAGTACACATGAACTATGAATTCTTAAGGATGATTCTTTAGTGTCTAACGATAACTTATGTTTATATAAACCCTATACTTGTGTTCTATAAAGATCAATACATCAAAAAAATATGATAATTTTGAATCTGAAAAATGAGATAAATCGTGATCTATGTATGGGGATATACACTAGGTTCTATGTAAGGAGATCTACACTTGAGATCCACATAAAGAGATATATAACATGATCTAATAAAAGAGATATTAATTAGATATACACATAAAGAGATCCTCACCTAGATATATGTAATTATATCTACACTGTAGATCAATTTATGTATATATATACTAAATGTTGATATAATTTTATCCTTATTGGAGCTCAATGTATGGGGATCTACATAAGGGTCTATTGAAACTAAAATATATAGGGTTTCTAGAATTAATATTTTAAAGATACAAATTAGTTGGAATGATTCTAGAGTAGGTTAATTATGATGAAAATATCATGAATATTTGAAGGGCCATGATATAAGCCAAATTTTAGAAATATTAGAAGAGTATAAGATAAAAAAGATCAATACCCTTTATCAATTAATTTCTAATTAATATATTTGAAATTCATCAATTGTGGAAAAAATAGAGAAATAATTTAGAAGATGTAATAGAAATTTCTAATGGTTCAAATACTAATTTTTTGAGGTACTAAATAATTTAATATGATGGGATGATCTTTAAAAAAATATAATAATACTACATATTAGTGAATTTCTATTAATTCCATGTGAGTAGAATTGAGAGTTTTCCCGATATAAATATTCGATAAATTAAGAATATATTTAATGAAGCTATAAATTTTCTTCAGATTTTTGATCATAAAAAAATGAGTTATGATACAATTAAGGAACAAGTTGATGAAATAGAGATGAAAGATATTAGGGAAATAAAAATGTGGTCGAGTTATTGAGTTTGGTTTTCAAATTATGTTCTTCATGTCAAAAGAATGATAAAGATGAAGTGTTTTTTACTAGATCTAGTGGAATGGGGATAAGAATTAGATAATTGTTGTGAAATAATTTTAGGATGAAGAGTCTCAATGAAATATAAATGTCCAAAATACATATTCAATAGATGTAAATGAAGATGAATATGTAAAAAATTACTCATATTATTTTATAGGAGACAACCAGCTGAGAAAAAGGAATTTGTGAGAACGTGGGAGACACCCATGTATAGAAAAGTTAAAGAAAAGGAAAATATGAGACTGTGGGAACTAAATGTGATAAAGATTATTTATATTTTAAATATTAAAAATATTATACTTATGGCCTTCGTATAAATGAGAAAAAAGGAGTGAGTCCATGTGTATACACTAGGAGTGTGTTTCAGTGGTGATAAAAAATAAAAGAGAAACTCACAAATATTATGATGCTTAAGAAGAAGAAGAAGATAAAGTTGATCATATAATGAATAGAGGTCACCATATGAGTATAAAAAATAATAATAATATCCAAAAATATCCATTATTGATGAATTTTGAGAAGAATAAGAAAAAAGAAGATGAATATAGACTAAAATGGATGTTCTTATGTATTATTTTTTTGTTAATAATTTTTTATATTGAGGTGTTTCTAGATTCATGAATATCACTTGAGCTCAAGATTGAGCTGGGAACGCTTGGTTAGAATAATTTAAATAAGATCTGTAAAGATGAACCATGTATAGAGACTGTGTTGTAGGAGGTTTATCTAATAAAACTCATGAAATTGAAGAATCTATTGGGAATAAAGAGATCCAAACATATTGATAAAATTTCATGTAGTGATGATTGGAGATTTACTTCAAAGGATATGAAAATAAACACTTTCATATACACCACAATATGTTTTGAAACCATTGTGAATATAGGTATGATATGAGATCATAATGAAACTATATGACAGCAGTGGGGTATTGGATATATTGTAATCACTATGAGATGTAATTTTAGTGTGTGAATAATTAAAAAGTCATAAAGATTCAATATATTCAACCGGGTTTATATTAGATAAGAGAATTTTTGATTAGGGTGAATAAAAAATCATGGTAAGAAGTATGTTTTAAACATCCATGTCAACCCTTGTAAAAAAACCATTTTCCATCCTTTAATTTATTTCCAAAATTTAATGTGGTATATATGAATATTATATACTAAGAAGATCCATTATTTCTTGAAAAATAACAGTGTTTAAAATTCGATAGGGGTAAAAGATAATCAAAGAGAATAAGTTTTTTTTTAAAATAGAAAACACATAATTCACCCCCAGGTGTATGTATAGATCCTTAGGAGGATTTAAATAAGGGAATAAGATAAATTTGTATTGGGGATTAAACTTTGTAGGAGGACCAATTATATTTAGTTCAATTTCATTTAGTAAGGATATTTTTTTTTGTAAAAGTGGTGATAATAGAATATTGAGTGGGAATTATTATACGGTATCCCTAACTTTTTAATCTTATCTGTTGGTAACTATACATGAAAAGGTATGTTTGACGCATACATCTGGTTGGTGGTCACTTATAAATATCACCCAATTTGGTGGTCCATGAGATGTGGGTTCCCAAATATAGAACCTGAGTGGATTAAATTCCTAAGAAGGAATCATTGGTGAATTGGTTAACTAGTTATGGGACTAGGTAAAATCGGTGCCAAGGTACGAGACCTAGTAAAAGTTAAGCCTTTTTTAATAGACTAGGGGTAATGTGGATCTCAAGTAAAAAACTTGAAAAAGTTAATTTCATAGTTTTGTGACTATGGAAATTGTGGTCCTGGTTAGGAGTCCTAGGAGAAGAGGCACCTTAGTGTGGGAATAAGGTGAATTGCCTCCATAGTATGAGACTTTCTTGAATAGGAACCCCACTATGGGACTAGTGAGAAGGGGTTACCTAGTATGAGACCATGATGACGTGGATACCTTGTTATTGGGTGATGGTTAATGAGGCACCCAATTAGGATATTTGGTGAATTTTTGACCTAGTTATGGTACTAGGGGGAATGTGGTACCTAGGTTGTATATTAGGGGTAATAGCACCCTAGTAGGAGACCTGGGTTAAGTGTCCCAATTGTAATGGCTTGGGAAAAGTGGAACCCAAGTTGTATGTTTTCCATGGAATATATCAAATAATGAGGGCTCAAAAATTTTTTTTTATTCACTCTTCCAAATTCTTTGACTTGAAAACCCCTTGAGGGAATTCATTTGGATGACATAAGAGAATAAGATGGTGCTTTATGAACTCATTATCTGTATATACGATACCTTTATTTTTAATTAATAATGAGGATCATGGTGATTTCATTGGTAATACTATTACACAGAGCACATGTCATCTCTATGAAATTCTTCTTGAGAATGTTGCTGGGCATGCACGAGGCCTTTTTATAAGGAGGCATGGGTGCATGGAAGGGAATAAAAAAGGGATTCATGCGAGGAAACTTGAGAATGAAGAAGAGAATGTGAGGTTCCTTCACATAAGTTTGTATATTCACAAAGAATGGAATGAACATGGGCTTCACACAAGGAGTCCTACGCACATGGAAGATAGGAATAAGAGACTATGTCTCACACACAGGCAGGGAAAATGCGTGTAGGGTGTGTGAGTTCAAGGAACATGAAACTAGGGTGTTCAATATTTTGGAAATGTGAGACTGATAACTTGATGTTGAGGTGTGTGATTGTAGGGAATGTGTGTAGAATTTACCTCAATGATAATAGAGAAAAATTTAGAAAAAAATTTCCAACTTCAAATGATAATAAAATTTTATCTATAATCCCATTTGGCTATAGGAGTAGTCATACCAAAGCTTAAGAAAATATTTATACCCATGGATATATGGAATTGTTATAGAGGGTGTTTAATAATAAAAAAGTGTCCCAAAAACTCCAAAAAATGATTTTTGAGGTTTTCATACCATTTTTGTTAGAAATAGGTGAAATTCATTGCGTACACTTAGTGGGAGGTTCTCACCAGTACATCACTATATGGGTATTTTTTAGGAATATAAATTCGTTTATGAGTGAGCGATCATTAGACAAAAGTAGATCCAATTTTTATATTATTATTTATCAAAGATATTATTTTACCTTCACATACCATATGTCATCTGAGTGTGTACCATGACATATATTCTATGTAACATTGCAAGGCACACATTTTTTAGTGAAAATATTACTAAATAATGAGTTCCAATGAAGAAGAAGATCAGTGAATATATGAAGGAATACCAATAAAAACAGGATCACATGATAATGGAATATACTATAATACAAGTCTTGAAAGCCTCAAGGAGTTACTCCCATTTTCTTAAAGGTGGTTTATCACTACTAGATAAACTTACTAGTAGTTATAAAATTCATTATAATTTAATAATATTATTTTTCCCTATTCATAGTAATTTTTCATTTTTATGATCACATATATTAGAAAATCCACATACATACCTAGATAAAAATATATTAAATTTACTATTATATTATAATTTATTCATAATTATTTATATTAGTTCTAACATAGTACATATATATATATATATATTTGGTGTAATGGATTAAATTCCAAAATCAATATACATAATTTGGAAAAATAGTGTGTCAAGCCTCATCCTTCACTATAAGGAATGACAATAACCCATAAAACCTATTAAATTTCATATTTATGACTTGAAGGACCTTGATAATGATATATCATAGTACTAGATAGATATGAACCAAAAGACCCTAAACAAGATGACCTGAATGTATGAATGAGAATATTTCATCATTTTTTGGGACTAGTCTTACAGTATAGTTCCCCTATCAGTAGGGATCAAACTATGTTACCTATCTAAAAGTTTCATCACCCCTACCAAGAATCATGGTACTGTGTTTCCATTTGATGAATCATTGAAAGACACACCTCCATTCTACATCCGAAATCCATGTGGGAACAAAACCATTAACCAATGTATTCATTTAAGCATAGTTATGTTAAAACCATCAAATAATGAGTTCTAGTGAAAGTAATTGATTTAATTAATCAAATTTTAATCGAGGGTAAAGTAAATATTCTCCTTGGTGTAATTTGAATAAATTGTTGACTAAAATATGACTACCTAATTTATTGAACAGGAACATCCTTAGTATATTAAGTTCATTCATTTTAATGTAATTAGAAAGAGAAATTACAACATTAATAAATTTGAGTTATAGTGAATACCTGTATGGAATTTTTAATTACTATGGGGTATCATGTATAAATTTTTAAATAACTCCTTTCATCTAATAACTAGAAATTCTTAGTATGAATAAATTCTAATGTTGGATGCAGCTAAACCATAAATAGTAGAAACTAGTTATAGAGATTTAAATTATTGACAACAATGGAATAAATAAACTCTAATTAATAATTGTTTATCAAGATTAGTAAATCCAGGATCATGAATTAGTGAAGTAGAAAATAATTAATGATTAACCTAGTTCATGTTGGAATGGTATCTAAGAACAATATTGGTCTTCTTATTTACACTATAAATAATAAATTTCACTTTTTTATGGGGAAATACATTATGTTATTTAAGAATAAGTTGATCCAAACCCATATTTAAGAATAATTACTCAAAACACATACAATTCTCATTCATGGATAAACGTAAAAAATTAATGAATTAAAAATCAATTCATCCAAACTCACATAAGGGATATGCATGAATAATGGAGAAAAGTTATAGAATGATGTCATATAAATGAAAACCCCCACAAAAACTATAATTGAAAATAAAAAACCACCAAACCAATCACCCATCATCACATAAATCAACACATTAAAAATTACCCCTTCAGAATTTCAAAAGAGGAAAAGATAAGTCCCATTCTATAAATGAGAAGAGTACCCTAAAAATAAGAATAATCATACCCTCCAAGCTTCTAGAATATTGTAGTCAAAATCATTCAAGTTAATAACATTGTTGATTGGTTAAGGATTCCTTACCTAATATCCAATGCCTTCTTTTTATAGACAATAATCTCTAAAATATCATCTCATGTATCTCTATATATCTATCATACATTGAATACAAATAAAAATCCTCAAATATATTTTCTGAAAATGTAGTTGGATTCCATTAATATCTCACCATGATATCTCCATGTATTTTGACAAATAAAAGAGAAATATTAACTTAAAATATCTTTTAAACAATAAAAATAAATCCACAAGTCTTGAAAATGTCATATCACAAGACATCTTAGTAAAAAATCTCCTCTAAAATTCATGTTTAAGTATTTCCTAGGCCACAACACACATATCTTCACATCTTGACATAATATATCCTTGGTCTATGAGCAAGATCCAATATTTTTGGTCCTTTCATATATAAGGTTTAACATCTCAACAATATATACACATGTAAAATACTTATTTCTATTATATCTCATCATGAAGAACATGGTGAAAGCCAATCATGAATGCATTATAGAAGACCCTACCTAGATCTAAAACTTCTATAACTAAAATAAGCTCTTCAATATGATAATTTAAAAAAGATATATTAGTATCCCATGAAGCACAACCTAATACACAATCCTTCACACCATAATGGTCCCTATTTTAAATTATCACAATCCTTAAACTCAACTATTTAGCCATATATGATCACTTTGATAACTATTTTATCCTCCAGTTTATTATCATGTATCAAGAGCCTTGTGATAATTATAATTTTGACATAACTTCACCTATTAGTATTATTCAGGTAGAACCTACATGAAATAGATGGTAATTTTATATACAATTGGTCATTTTGGGTTATCCTAGAATTTTATAGGTCAAGGATCTATAAACCACACTCCCATCAAAGAAATCCCTTCATTATGCTTCCCGATTCAAAATTGTAGGCAAACACACCACACTCTTGAATTGTTTTGTTATTTTGTGTAGTGGTCCCACCTTGATCCATATTGTTTTTACTATAACTAATAGAATGAAACCTCGTGCTATAGATCTCTCTCCTAACTCCTTCTGACCACCCTACACCTGTTCCCCCGCCATTGATCTATGATGTCACCTCACAGTGCTTATCTAGATCTCATATTTTCTATATCCAATGTTGGCCACATTTTGTTTTATCATTTTATATATTTTTATTATTTTTCCTCCAAAATTTATTCTACTTAAATTTTACCCAATTCATTCCATTAACATAAAAAACTAAAACACTATGCAAAAATAAATTATAAAATTATAAAATCTCAAATAAAAATTGTTCTAGAATTCAACGTATTGAAGAAACCCAAATAAACTCTTTCTTATCCTCGTGCATGGAATACACACCATCATAATAGAATAAATAATATCCATGATTCAAACACCATAGTCTATAAAAACAAGAAAATATCATTGAGTAATAAAGTTTCAAGTATCAAATAAAAATATCTTCTCAACTCCTCACTTATCAAGAAAACCAATCCAGCATATAATATAATTATATTCTTGATTTGATGGTATTTCCCCTTTATTCCATTTACATATTCCAACTTTTTATTAGTATTCATGCACACTCATGGTCTACCTTACCTAAAAAATATTTCACTCATTTCTTAAGACCATGTAATTAGAGTTATAGTTAATTTCATGTATATACACTCTATCCATAAGATAAAATATTTATAAATCACCAATAAGAAATGAAGCCAACAAAAATCAAGAAAAATTTTATTTAGGTTTTAATTAATATAATTTTATGGTTTGGTAGTCATCGATGAAAAATTATTATACTCTAAAAATAGGTTTAACTCTTACATATAATTCATGATATACAATCCATAGCTCAATGAAAAAACCTCATCCAAATGATATATATATCTCTATAAGCACATTTTCTATGAAAAATAGGTTCATAAATCATCATAATAAATAATAATAGAATATACATTATCTTTTCAATATTTATTTTCATCTTTTTTCATGAGTTCTAGGAATGTACAATGAAAATTAATGAACTGTTTACCCTAATACACTGATAACTCCTTAGATTTATCTTTTTAATGAATTTCATCCATATATATAAATAAAATTTCCCTTACCCCATTCTGATTCCTTTATATGTCATTAAGAAAATACCAATACTAGTGTAGGAAGATAAAATAGTCTTTTAATGTGATTTTTTATTTATTCCATTCATTGAATCTAAGGGTTTAATAAAATAGCAAATGTAATGTATGTATCAAAATTTTAAGGGGAAAAGTATTAAAATGATATCCTCAATATTCTTAATGTAACTCAATATCTTTATATTTATAAAGGATTAAAATAAAATTTGTAGTATTCATGCATATCTCAATAATCTATCATGAAATGGGGTATTATAGAGTACATTAAAAAAAGTTTATAATAATAATTGGGAATGGAAAACATGATGTCTTATAACAAGTAATTGAATTAATAATAATAATAAGTAAATAGACATAAACTTCATAAAATAATAGAATCAAAGTATATGATAAGTTTTAACTATATTAATCAAATAATCATCCAAAATTAATATTTATAAAATCAACATTCTCATTCATGTCATTACTAATCCACCCCTCATCTTACTCATTAATCATTATAAAAACTGAAATTTTAAACAATCTATGATTATATTCTTAAGAAAATATTTTTATCATAGATAAAAAATATTTTAAAGTAATCTAAGTGTGGAATACAATTTCCTAACAACTATGTTAAACATATGGGGAATTCAAGTATAAATTATTGAAAACAATACTCACATATCCATTGAAAATCATCTTTTTATCTCTTTTACGTTCATGTTGTTTAATCATCCATCATATTATTGGTAATAACAAATAAAATAAATATTTTAAAGTGAAAGATCTATTAAATTAATGCTAAAACATATTCTATGTTAAAATATACATCCTAAATAATAATAAATCATAATAAATAAGTCCTTAATAAAAATACAAAATAATGAAATAAAAAAGTCAAGTTACCTACCATAAGATGGAGGTGTGTGTAAGTGTAAGTTATAAACATTATATAAAAACATCCTAGTATATTTATGATACTGGGTTTTTACAGAAGAATGTAATAAAGACAGTGGAGGGGGTGGAGAAATAAAATAAATGAAATGAGCTTGAGAGAAGACGCTACCTCTAAATCAGGTAACTCTTTTTGGTTTTTGTTGAAAGGAATATTTGAGAAGATTTATACCCAAAGGGTGGATTCAAGGTATAAGGGAGGATTTTTGGGAGGGTACGTGGGAAGATATTGGACGACCAGAAATGGTTTTATAGGTGTGAGGAATGGGTAGAGGTGGTGGACTTTTATAGGGAAGGAAATGACTTACATAGAATATTTAGAAACAAATTAGGAGTTCACATGATATTACATAAAATAATTATTAAAAAACCAACCAAAATCAACAATGGAAGGACTATGGACGAAATATGGAAACAAATGGGTGTTTTACATGTGTATAGGTCTTTGGGACTCTTAATTTTAAGGTTAATCCCTAATTCAGCTTTATTTGGCCTTAACTCCTAAGATTAATTTTAATCACTCTTACAAATCATTTAGGTCAAAAATTAACATGGTATTATTATAATATTAATAAAAGACATAATAAAATGGTGTATTTATGTTTTTGTAAATTCCAATCATATAATCATATTAATTAATATTAGTTCTAATCTTATATATCAGGCGAAATAACAGGGTTTTAAAGTAAGAAAAAGATCAAACGTCTGTTATGATTTTATATTCAGTATCAAAATGGAATTAATTATAATGAATTTCATTGTATTATTAGATATAATATTAATCTAATGTTACCTTAAAACTAATTTATAATATCATTTATAATTAATAATTAATTAGACAAAAGGATGTTTTAACTAAAAAGTAGCATTTTTCACTATTCATATCAAAATGATGTTTCTCAGAAAAATCCCAAAAATTCATCCTAAAATAATTCTGAAATTATGAATTAAAAATTAATTTTATTTTATAAAATTAAATTTAAAAATGATTTTAAAATTTACTTAATTATTATAATCAGTATATTCAATAGAAAAATATTTCTTAACATAAAAGGACTTTACCAAAAATCATATCTATCATTATAAATATGTTTTATTTATATAAAAAACTACAAGAAATATTTGGAAAGTATTTTTTACTATTAATATAAATATTTTTAATTTTTAGGTTATAAATATCTCATTTAATTAATTATATATATATGTATATAAATTTGTTTCATCGAAACATAGTGTTTCGTGCATCGTGCGCCATATCAGTGTAGCTTGTAGTCCAAGCCAAGTCAGTATTGCATGAAGCACAATCCAAGTTGGTATTGTGTGGGAATAGAATGATTGATTTATTATTTTAATATATATATATATAACTATTTATAGTTTCATGTGAGATGAAAAATATTGGAAAGATAAAGTAATACAAAAATAATAATTCTCAAAATCTCAAGGTGTTACATTCTACCGCCTTTAAAATGAATTTCACCTTAAAAATTCATATGGGTTATCAAAGGTTTAATACTTGAAATTTTCATTCAAATAATCTCACATAATAAAAAAGGATACTAAAACATCCCTTAAAAAGGGAAATTTAGAACCATAACAGTTACCAAATGTATCATATAAATATGTTTCCAGATGGGAGAAAATAGGTGGAATGTGAAAACATGGATATGGAAGAAAAAACTCACCATCGTGTTTTGATGGAGAGTGATAGAGAACAAGGTTATTAGAAAGTTAAAAACCTTAAATTCATAAATCAGAAATGACCTAAGGTACCTTCTGATTTATCAAAAACACACTTATATAATGACCTTTTTGGTTTCAATAAATTTAACGAGTTTTCATTATAAGATATAATTTCATGATTTATAGACATTGTTACCATTTATTATTTGTTCATCCACTTCACCCACTTCCCCAAAAAATTTAGTTTTTTAATTCCTGAAGTACTAAAAGATCATGATTTCTATGATATTCCATCCCCTTTTTTATTAGTTACCATCCACACTAGGTAGTTTGAACAGGCTCTAAACTATTAATAAATCCTTATATGGAAGATAACACATTAATATTACTGAAATAATAAAAAGTTTAACTTATAATTTTCATAAATGGTTAACCTCGTATCCCCTTTGAAAGATAGAAATTCATGTCTTTAGAAATAAAGTCATGAAATCAGATTAACATTGATTCCATTGTATATTACAAATCAAATTTTGGTTCTCACATTCCACACGTGTTAATAACCTTATCAGATATTCTCTCAAAACATGTTAATAACCTGAATTTACATAAATCATTTAAGAAAACGTGCATGCTTCCATATTCCATTGATTATTGGATACATCCCTAAAATTCAATTTGATGGCATATAAATTTTTTAAGTAAACATTTCTAGAGAAATATGTACCATCCAATTTACTTATTCATATATAGTATATCTTTATCCAAACATCATTATTTTGGCATCAGGAAATAAATAAGGATTACCTTCCCTTAATAAAAATATCACCTTTCCATGAAATCACTTTTCTAGACCATCATGAACATTCAACATATACTTGTAAATCCTTAGAAAAAACATAAACTGAACAATCCATACATAATTCCCTATTCTAACTTTTGGAATCCAAATACATACATACTTTAATCCTTCAAATTTAATGTTTGGAATGAAAGAGGTATTTACTTGGTTTAGAAGTAAATCCTTAGCTCGGGGAATTGTGTTGGGTAATGCCCTTGTTCTCCAGAGATAAGACATTGAACTCTATGAAAACTCATCACTCTGTGACCCTTTTTCCCACACAAGTAACATCCTCACCTCCATTTGAGGTATTCCTCAAGGTTCCTCATCCCTTATTCTTGATGTGCAGGAAGTTGAATCTTTTTTCTTCTATGATCCATACCCTGAAATTATATTTTTCCCTTATTTGACTTATTATAAATATCCAAAAAGCTAAAATTGTTAATAATATACCATGATAGCTGATTTAACATAATCAAAATATCATTTTCTACAATGATCATCCCATTTTACTTCTCATAAAAAAATATTCCATCTCTTTCATCATTAATCCAGTTCTTTCTAGTTGTTTATATTGACTGAAACTATAATAATAGTGTGAGTAATACATATCATATCATAAAAGCACATAGTCATGAACAGAAATACTTATAGGATGTCTTAATCATGACACCTTCTAAAATATATGACAACTTAGGTTTATCCTAAGGGATTCATTTCTAACTTATATATAAATACTTTATGATAGTTCATAAATAGTTTGTGAATTCCTAAAGAAAATCCCCCGAGAGTGTCAAAACAAATGTGCAGCAAAGCCCATTGTTGTGTACTAGATTACCCTAAGTCAATCCTGGAACATGTTTTCAGAGTTGTTACCCCAAGGTACATGGGTTCTAGATCCACATATAGTTGTATTATCCAAAATGGGATGTATTTCATAAAAACCACCCACTATATCCATTATAAAATTCATGTAAATTTTCCTAAATGTTAACTCATCCTTACAATTATCCTCAGATACACCCCTATAAATATCCTTATAAATAATACTAGGGATATCACTAAGATTTTATCATCCTACATTCCAATTTTTTACTAAAAATATATTTTTATACCAACTATGTTGACCCAGGCTTCACATACATGGATATTACATCCTTTTAGTTTAATATTCAAAACATTAAAAAAATACATTCTAGAGGACCGTACTAATTTAGTGTCTTTATAATATTGAAAAAAATCTTCTATAATAGTGATAGATCATGAACATCTCCAACAAAGATCTCCACCATTAGTACTTCTACATAAATCTATATTTATAACCTAGAAAAGTAAACATAAGAAAGGGGTGTGATCAGATTCTTAGTAAGTGCAAGAAAGGGAGACATGTATACATAAACATGAACATAGTAGTATGATAATATGATCATAACATTATTAGAGAATTCCCTACATATCAATGGTCATAAACATGAGTTATGGGATAATGCATGGTAGTTCATAAGACATGAATCATAATGAAATAAACATCATGATCCATGAAATCATAACTAAAGAATAGTACATAGGATTTGTGAAATAAATATAAGAATAGAAAATATTATATCGGGGATACCTACCAAGACCTTTATAATATGATAGGCTTGTGCTACAACCTAAGAAACTACATTGGGAATGGGCTAGAAACCTTTGTACCCACTTTATTTTAGTCTTGAAAAAAACCACCTACCTTCTTGTTTTCGGGCTTGTTCTACAACTAGTGTTCCCTATTTCTTTTAGTCTTGGGATACAAACCATTTACCTTCTCATTTTAGGCTTGGGATACAACCTATATACCCTCTTTCATTTATTCTTGGGAAAAAACCAATGTACCTTCTTTTTTTCAACCATGGGATACTACTTGTGTACCCTATTTCATTTAGGCCTGAGCTAAAATCTATACAACACCTGTCTTTTTAGGCGTGGGCTACAAACCATACCCCCTTTTTATTTTCCAGCTTAGGCTACATCCCATTTACCCTTTGATTTCATATTAAACATATAATTACCCAATAAATTTGAGGGAGATATAGGTCCCACCTATCTCATTATAAAATCATTCAAACATGAGCCACAAGATAATAAAACATTCATCCTATCATGACCCATAAAATGAAATGGTTATTATTAAAATTTCATCACATCATAACCTATGGATAAGAGATAGGTTTCATAACCATTTCTTCAAATCATAACCCATGAAATAGAAATATATTTCATAAACATATAACTCGTTAAATAGAAAGAGGTTTCATAGATACCATGACATTAAGCATAACCCATTCATAGAAAGGATATCAATGGAACCTTTAGATAATTTCCAAAAAGGGAATGAGAAAAATAAATGGATTTCATCTTATATGGAGAATAGTTCTGAAATATCATCAAAAATCATTTCTTGAGGAAAATATCCTTTCTTTTAGAGGAGGATCACTCAACAGATAAGTCACGGTTTGGCGTCCTTGTTCAGAAAATACTTTAGTGCGACATGGTCTCTGTAGAACACAACTTTAAAAAGCACCAAGTAGGAGAAGAATATGTCAAACAAAAAAACCATGGCTAACATTTCCTTCTCTGTGGTGGTGAAATTCAGATGCACTTCATTTAATAATCGTCTATCATAATAGATCAGTCTGAAAATATGATCTCATCGTTGTCCAAGAACTAACCCCACGACATAATCGCTCGCATCGCACATAAGTTCAAACTACTCCTCCCAATTTGGAGTGATCATGATGGGGGAAGCGACCAATTATTCCTTCAGAATTTCGAGGTCCATAATAGATTTATCATCAACCAAAAATCTACATCCATGGACGGTAGATAGGTTAAGGGACAAGCGATATTGGAGAAGTCCCAGACAAATCTTCGATAAAAACCTGCACGCCCCAAAAAGCGCTGAATCGCTTGGACTGATGTGGGAACGGGCTTCTACGAGATAACTCCCATTTTAGGTAGATCCACCTGAGTTCCGTTCATCGAGATCTTATGGCCTAAAACGATTCCATTTTGGACCATAAAATATCACTTATCCCAATTGAGAACCAGATTGGTATGCTCACATCGCTCAAGAACTAACTCCAGATTTGTTAAGAATGTATTGAATGAATTTCCATATACTGAGAAGTCGTCCATGAAAACCTCCAGAATCTACTCTAATATATCATGGAATATTTATAACATGAACCTCTAAAAGGTGTCCAGAGTGTTGTATATTCTGAATGACATTAGGTGGTAGGGAAAGGTTCCATAAGGAAATGTAAACGTACTATTTTCTTGATCCTCCATGGTGATAAATATTTGGTTATATCCTGAATAACCTTATAAGAAATAGTAAAATTCATTCCCCATCAATCTTTCTAGAATTTGATCCCTGAATGGAAGAGAGAAATGATCATCCATGATTGAATCATTCAAATTTCTGTAATCGACACAAACCCTCCATCCCTTAACTATTGAAGTCAGGATGAGCTCGTTCTTTTCATTGGTCACTACCATGATGCCTCCCTTTTTTGGCACCACCGGAAGAGGACTCACCCACAGGCTATTGGAGATGGGGTATATAATCCCAGCATCGATTAATTTAATCACATCCTTCTCGACCACTTCTTTCATGTGTGTGTATGTGTGGGGGGGGGGGTGTAGTCTTCATTGTGGTTGGCGAGATTCTTTTACCCCTTCCTCCATAAGTACCTTGTGGGTGCAGACCATAGGGATTATACACATAAGGTCAGCAACCGTCCAGCCAATGGTTTGTTTCCACCTTCGGATGACTTGCAGAAGATCCTCTTCTTGATCTGTTTTGAGCGAGGAATTTAGGATCATCGTCAATGTATGTTCCTATCCCAAATATCCATATTTCAACGAGTAGGGTAGAGGTTTCAACTCGAGCTGGGGAGCCTTGAGAATGGAAGGTACGATCGGCTCACCCTCAGCTCACTCTAGTAAATCTAGAACAATCACCCTTTTCTAGTAATGGACACCTTGGCCTACAATAAAGCTTAATTCCTCATGGTTTTCTTCAAGCTGGTCATCCTTCAGAACATGTTCATTACTGAATAAATAATATATCATATCATCTTCATCTAGGCCTAAGTACTCAACCGTTGTTGTCAAATCATAACAATCCTCTGGATCCATAAGTGAAACATGTTTCACCGCCTTTAGGACATTGTAGGAAACCTTCTCATCACCAATAATGAATATTTTCTCGCCTAGGTGAACATCAATTAACACCTTCCATGTATCCATAAAGGGTATTCCAAGAATTAATTATGCCTCTTGGCCTTCTTTCATGTCGAGGATAATGAAATCCACTGGCAGAATTAACTTCCCCACTTTAACCAACACATCCTCCAACATCCCACTAGGGTATTTAATAGAACGATCAGCTAGTTGGAGTGCCACTCGGGTTAGATTGATATCGTTCATCCCTAACTTCTTAAATACTCCATAGGTCATTTTATTAACATTCACCCCAAATCACAAAGGTCTTTGCCAAACATTCAAGGTATGATAGTTCATGGGATAGTAAAACTCCCCGAATCTTAGATCTTAGGAGGGAGAGTATGTTGGACCATCGTAGAGAATTCCTAGTCAGTGGAATAGTTCCCAATTCTTCCATCTTCATTTTATTTTAAAGGATGTCTTTCATGAAATTCGTGTAGGTGGGTATTTGAGTTAATGCCTCTGCAAACGGTATGATTATATGAAGCTTCTGGAAGACTTCCATGAACATGGAAAATTATTAGTCTAGCTTCTATTGTTTCATCCTTGTTGGAAATGGTAAGGGAGGTTCATATGATTTAATAAATTCTTTAGAATTATCTAGTGGGACATCCAATTCTTTACCCAGCTCATGTTTTGGGGAAGTTTCCTCAACTGCAGCTTCTCTACCTGAGGAGAATGAGGACTTCTTTGATGGTGTATCACCCTGAGTGGTAGTTCACATCATCATCAGCTCCTTCCCGCTGCATAGAATAACAACATTAGCCTCCTCCTGTGGATTTTTCTCAGTGTTTCTCAGTAGTGTACTGGGCTGTCTGTGAGGAAGTTGATTGGAAAGTTGTGCAATCTGGTTCTCGAGGCTTCTAATTGACACCTCCAAGTTTTGAAATTGTGTTTCAGAAGTAGTTATAAATTTAGACATCATTTCCTCTATCATTGAGGGAGGTTCCTATTGAGGTTGTTGTACTACTTGTGTGGGAGTTGGTTGTTGCAATGGTTGATCATGATGAGGGTTTTTATACCCTTGCTACCGATATACTCCTTGTAGAAATTGGTTTCCCTATTGCAGCCTCGGATACGGAGTCCAAAACTTTTGTTGCCCGTAACTAGGTGGTCTTTGTGGGAGGGGATGAGGATTTTTCTATTGCTACCCCCAGCTGGTATTTTGATTCTTTTGTCACCCCTGGTTTTAGTATTGAGGGTAGTTGTTGGGTCCCCTATTCTGTGAAACCTAATTTACCTCAATTGTAGAGGCTCCCACACTTACCCCTAGGCAATCACCCATAGCATGGTTGTCACCATAATCACTACACGCTGGTGTACTGACAACTTGGACATGAGATGGAGTTTTTAAATTCCAAGTGTTGATCTTTTTTGAGATATAATCGAGTTGTGCCACAAGCATGGTGGTGGCATCAATATTATGCATGCCCCTTTTCTAAGTTCCCCACTCAGAATTCCACTAAAAATATTCGATGACATGTCTTCCAACAATTCAAAAATCCCTTCCAGGGACTTCCTCATGACTGTCCCTCCAGCAGCTGCATCAACCACGGTCTTTCTATTAGTTGTCAGACCACCATAGAAAGTCTGGACATGCATACACAATGTAAGTCCGTGGTGTGGGAAATTCTTTAGCATCTCTTTAAACCGTTCCCATGACTCATACAAAGACTCTGAGTCATGCTGTTGGAAGTTATGCATTTCATTCCTTAATGTGACCGTCTTCGAGAGAGGTAAGTATTTAGATAAAAAGGATTGTGCCAATGCCTCCCAGGTAAGAAAAGATCTCTCAAGTAGCCCCTTGATCTAGTCCTTTTCCTTATCAATTAATGATAAGGGAAACAGCATAAGGCGTATTGCATCTTTTGACACTCTGTGATACTAGAAAGTGTCACATATCTCTAAAAATATGGATAGGTGAGCATTGGGGTCTTCACTCGGCAAGCCACCAAACTGAACTGTATTTTGAATTAACTTCATTATCACCGACTTGATCACAAAATGTTGGGCATGCACTGGTGGTCTTACAATTCAAGTGTCTTCTCCCTGAATAGAGGGTAATCCATATTCCATAAAATTACGGCATGGAAGTATCAGTTCCTGAGGTTCTTAGGGAATGAACTGTTGTTTCTCTTGAGGATAATAATTCTACCGGTTCTAAGGAAAAAAGGGAGGCTTCTCCCGCGGAATATATTGCCTCAGATGTGGCTGCCCAAAAACCGGTACAAATTGAGCTAGTGGCCTCTATTGATTCCTTAGAAGGTATTCCACATAAGTCCCAAGTTTATTTATATGCTTCTCTTCCATTCCACCCAATGATAGATTTCCTTCAATAACGAATGGCTTCCCAACTCCTTGGACAACCCCCGGTTCTTCCTCCTGCCATGCTATTGGGTTATTTGCATTGTGATCACCCATAAGTGAATGACGTTGCCTGGGAAACATTCTTTCGATTTCAGAATCTATCAGATGTAACTCTTATGACTTGGTAATTTGAAAACGAGTGAACATGCCACTCATATACCTACAATACTGCACAAGACTGCACTACACACCCAGCGTTAAAGGGAAAAAATAATGAAAAATAGAAATGAGATTACAAAAATATTTTTTTATAGAAAATTTTTAATTTTTGTTTTCACTTAATTAATCAAATTCAATTAACAAAAACGATAATCACGTTACCTAGAAACAACGCCAAAAATTGGTCGGTCATTTTCCTAAAGTATTGTCTTCAACACCAAATTAATTTCCCTAACTTGTAACTATTATAGTGTGCAAGTACAAGGTCGATCCATAGGGAAGCAGTATTGGTGTTTTATGTATCTTTATTTGAAATCATTTATGTGAAGATGATGAATTTAAATACGATTGGTTGGTTCATGGTACAGATCTCAAAGGATAACTAATTACTTTGAGTTTTTTAATTTACTATAAATTAAACTTGAAAAATGAAAATTACTTAAAATTGGATTTTGGATTTTAATGGAAATGAAAATGTGTTGGGGATGGAAATTTATGTAGGAAGTTAAACCTTGTTCCCTATTGTGTTGAATTATTCATGATAACCCACATTTTTTGGTTTCATTTGTTTCTAAACTCCCTTGGTCCGGTGAGTTCTGATCTTGTTGGTAGGAATCAATCCCTTGGTCTGGAAATTGATTTCTATCGACTCTTAATTTAGGAATTTACCTCTATAAATGACATTTATATCCAATGGTCATGGATATCCTTGTCGTAATTCTCCCAAATATCCCTGGAAACTCCAATCTTGGTCTGATATGGGGTTTCCAGCAAAATAAGAAAAGGAATTTGGGATAATTAGTATAGAGACAATGAACAAACACAATAATAGAGAAATTGGTTCTAACGAACCCACATTTTCCCCAGCCCCAACATAGAGGGGGGGGGTTAGTTACTCATAATGAAGAGGATATGAAACTTACTAAGATTCATCAGAGAGTTTATTACAACAAAAAATAAAAGAATATGAAGTACAACAAAACTACAAGAACCAGTGCCTCCAAAAACCTTTCTTCCTCTCATGCTTCATCTCCACCCACCTCCTCCTCTTTCTCCCCTTGTTGAATCTCACTCCCTCATGTATTCTTGGTCATATAGGTACTTTTTTCTAGTTTCCAAAAGTAGGTAGTATAGGAAGCCCAGGGTCATGTAGTGGGTGAAAAGTGAAAAAGAAAAAAGGAGAAGGTTATAGTGGTCCGCAGGGTTTGGTCGCACCGTTTGGCAGACCGTGCGCTAACCGTGCGGATGCTACCATCTCATATCCTTGTGCTGCATGGTTTTTCGATATGGGCCGCATAGTTTGGGCAGGTCATGCGCCAACAGTGGAGATTCTACTGTATCAAATACTTGAGCCGTATGGATTTCTTGGATGGGCTGCATAGTTTTTCAGGTCATGCGCCAACCGTGCAGAGGGTACTATCAATGGTATCTTCTATTGAATGTTTTTTACACTGTTTGGATAACCATGTGGTAATAGTGTGGGTTGCCTCTATCATTGAAATTCTTGAATTCACCCTTCCTTCATGTCAAGTGCTTGATCTGGGTAACTCCATTCTGACATAGTCTGGGGAAAAGGGTCCATAAGACTCCAATTCCCTTCTAAGTCTCCAAAATTTCTAGACTCCTTGATTTATCCTTTGGTGACTAAAAAGAGATCAAGGTACATCAAAACTGTGAAATTCATGCAAAACAATCCACAAAAATCATTTTATAGATATTAAACCATGTGAAAATCCCTTATGCACAATAGTGCATCAATGGAGAATCCCAAATTAGATAGAAGTGATATGATAACAATCATTGATGGGACCTAGAGTTGTAGGATAGAGAAATGGTATTCATCCACATATCTCCATGGAAAACATTAAAGATATTTGGGAAGAAGGTAAAGCTAAGTCACATGTACATTGGGCGGTTAAATATTCTTGATCATGTAAATGTTTTGGAATATCGACTAGAACTTCGACAAACCATGTCTCAAGTAAAAAATGTATTCCATGTATCCCTCTTGAAAAATTACATACTATATCCCTCAAATTTACTCCTAGATGTGGTACATCTTGAAGGCAATCTCTCTTATTAAGATTAGCTGGTGAAGATTTTGGATCATAGAGACAAGGTTCTACATAAAAATACTACTCACCCAGTTGAAGTACTATAGTATAACCATAAGTATGAAGAGGGAAAATTGTAATCATAGGAAGAAATGAAGTAGATGTACCCTCACTTGTTTTCACCTTAGTATATGAAATGATATTTCGAGGGAGAAATTTCACAAGGGGGAAGAATGTAATGACCCAAAATTTTATCAATGAAACTTCCCTTCATATAATAAAAATCACATATATCACATAGTGAACGTTGATAAATAATTATTATAAAAAATAAATAGTGATCCATTATTCAAAAAATAAACCAATAAGAATTCTAAATATTATGGCAGGATAATAAATTGAAATTAAGATAGCAAGAATGGGATCATTTGGATATGCATGATCCACTGAGATGACCGCACTCACAATTTGTTTTCAAAAATGAAACATAACTTTAACAATATATTATTAATTTTGAATATGGAAGTATATATATCCTTGATATAAAATAAAAGAATGAAAAAGGGGAATTTTTGGAAATTAAAGAACCAATACCAGTTGAATAGAAACATGACAGTTGGAATAGTAATCTAGTTGTTAGGAATTGTAATATAACCATTATAATATTAAACTCACCTATGAAAGTATAAGATAAAATTTAGGTATCTCTTAAATGAAAATATGATATAATTATATCATGTTATATGTAAATAAATGTTTTAAAAATTATAAATTATGTATTGGTATTTTTCAAAAACATAAATGATTTTTTTTAATTTTATAATTAATATAACTATTTTGAATATTTTTTCATTAAATATATTCAAAAATTAATATTATTTTTTATTATAATTATAAGGTAATTTAATGTGACATTAATTAACCTTTTCATGGGGATATAAAATTGATTATAATATTAAAATCAGTATTTTTTAAATAAATGAGGATTACATTTAAAAATTAAATTAATCATATTTTAATAATTATTTTTTTAAAATTGATTCTATCTATGTAATATGTATGTATAAAATTGGCATGGTTGAATTTTTGGTATTTTTATAAAATAGTTTATTTTTACATGTATAGTGAAATATGATAATTAACAGTATAAGCTAAATACATGAATTTTTGAGTCATGGATGATTTATGGATGATATAAGAACGAATTAGTTCAAAATATCCTAATCCATTTGATGTATTTAATTATGTTAGTCAACACTGTTGATGGTCTTGAGCCAAAATAGTAATCTAATTAATAAAATATTCAAAAACCTTCCCTCTCATCCCCTTTAATTACCACCCCTCACAACCCTTTCTCCTCACACATTCTAGATAATATTATAAACAATTTCAATCTGAAGCCTATTTTTCCACCCCAAATAATTTCTGGTCTCAAAAAAATACCAAACCTAAGAGCCTCATGGAGGTTCTTAAGGAGATAACTCTTATGAGGTAAAATCATCCATCCTTCTCATTTAAATTCATATATTTTCTTATCCTATCCTCACCTACCCAATAAAAACAGGAATGATAACTCTAGTATAATCTATATACTTTATTTTTATTGTGTTTATTGAATATGAAACATCAAATCTCTTCAATTGTACTTTTATTCTAAAAATGAAAACATCATCTGTGATATGTTAGTTCACCAGCTTCGTGGATGAATTTCTTTCCCATTACAGACTTCAAGGATGGTTATAAAACAATTATTATCATTAAGTAATATTTTAATATGTATATTAGAACGTATTTCATGTTTTCAAACTAAAATATAAACATAATATTTAATAAAACTTTACTAGTTTGTGATGGTCATAAAAAACCAAGAAAAATTAACTAAAACATTTTTCATTAATTTTTTTTCTATTGAATCATTATCATATCAAAAAAATAAAATTATATATGGGACCATTTATAATTATGGAAGCATATTAATACCATTTAATTCCACATGTATATTTTTTATTCTATTTGAAAAGAACTATGATAATTATACTCAAGGGAACCGACACAAAACCATGAAATGAACGCTCTAAAAATGAAAAAAATAAAATTTATAACTCATTGAGATGGTTATAAATTAACTTAATAAAATTATAATAAATAAATTATATGAGTAATAGTTTATGAATTATAATTTTAATGAATCTAATTTTATTATCTCAGACATTAAGTTCAATTAAAGAACACATTTGGACATAAGGTAAGGTATCTCTATAAACCAGTATTTTTTCCTTGAGGTTACATTTTCTTTCTATTTTTCCAAATATATATCAAAATTATTATTATATAATTGTACAAAATACATTTTATATCTTCCAAACATGTTTATATGTTTAAAATAATCATTCTTTAATGGGTAAATAGATGTTTTAAAAGGCTCATTTTTCAGTTCCTCTTGATAAGAAATCTTGATTAAAGGGAACTACTTCGTTTCATACCCAGTATCAAGTACACTCCAAAAACTATTTTATAATTTTTTTATTAAATATATATTTTTATAATTAAAATAAATTTTATTTAATTTCAGGTTTTATTGAAATAAATCTTGCTTAAATTCTTTTTATTCTTTTCTCAAAAACAATTCTTAAGTAGAAAATTTTTAATGTTACATCGCCACTCTTTTTTAGGTTTCCACTTCAGTTGAACACCATTATTCATGATATGTTAATAATTATCTCTTATTAAAGTATAATATTTATTGAAATTATTTCCTTTATTTATAAAATTATGATACACCCTTTGGTTATACCATATGATATTATTAAAACACCCATTTCTTTCCATGGGTAAACATTTTATTTATTCCATTTGTTTGATTATTTAAGTTGCACAAATATGCATGGGAATTTTATGATGGGTGTTAATAGATAGTTATACAATGAATTGGGTAGTTTTTAGTCTCATTAGATGTTATTTATAGGATAAGGTAGTAAACCTAATCCGTTATGGTAGTTTGTCCTCCATGTGATATAGTCTTGGTAGTTAGACTTGACTCTTATTTATGTCATGTTATATGTTGTTGACACATTACTATGTTTCCATGATCTAATTATCCCATGTTCTATATGTTATAAATATATAGGTTTATTCATGTCTCATTCCTTTTTATGTCATGCCTTTCTAACTCATGAGCTATGTTTCATTCCAATGATTATTACCTTATTGGGCTTTTTAGATCATTCCTTTTGCTTATGTATTCCCCAGGGTATCCTGTGGTGTTATAAGAGTTCAATGATAGTTTGGAGATCATTATGGAGATTAAATAATTTTTTTTTTATTTTGGATTCATGTTTTATTATCTTGTATGTAGGCTTCAAAATACACTATACTAATCAACCCTTTGTTTGTATTTGTTGAATATTTATGCTTTAAATAGTGTAATAATATGTGTACAAGGACATGATATCTATAAAAATAGTGCACTGCCTTTGGGTATAAATTCTCCCCCTATTTTCCTTACAAGAGGTTGGAAATTCCCGAATTAAAAGTATACATTGACATGAACATATCCTTACCATATTCTTGGATGGACCTTGAAATGTTTTTTATTGAGATACCATTAATCCATAATTTATTTTCACACAATTCAAATGTTTTGAATCACAATTATGTATGTGTGATATTAAATTCAATTGATATTTAATTCATGTATCATAATCATTATCTCTTATTCTCATCCACCATATATATATTTTAATATCCATGGTATTAAAATAGTTTAAATTAATAAAAAACCTATTTACTCATTCACTTTATCATTTAATCAAAATTTCGTGTTTACCTTCCTTCATTTGGGCATGTTCGATGAATAATTCCATTTTACCATGAATTTCCATTATTTCTTCATTTACCAAATAATTATAATCATCCTTTCAAGGTTAATAACCATTTAAGTGGATGATTAAATAATCCATTAGAGTGAGTTATAATTTATTGATATTAAGTGATTGAGATATTTCGCTCGATTGACATTGTTTAAATTAATATTGTGTTTGTGAAACTAGAAATGTAATGGATTACTTACATGTCTTTTTTGACAAGTGTATTACATGGATTATTGGAACTACAAACACAAATTGGTTCCAAAAATATAGAACCGTCTATAAATAAGAATTAATAAATATTATAACCCTCATTTATTATTGGCTTAATTCCAAAACTGTTAATTCTGATAGAAATTGTATTTTTGAAATGGGTGATACTTTAATGAAATGTTTTACAAATCTCAAGGATGTCATGATATTACATCCCTAATAATGAACTCACACCAATATTTATCAAATTGTTAAATCAAACCTCATCCATCAATCAATTTTATTTTTCTCTACAATCAAGCCCCCATTAAAATGATAAAACAAAAATAAATGAATATAACATAATACCATCATTGAGGATTGAAAACAAGTGTTTCTATACACATTAAAATAATACACTAAAACTTTGAATGGGAGATAGGAATCTATTAGATTCACTTCACCCACCGATGCATTGAGGAGATATAATGGACATATGATATCACTTAAATAAGTGTAATTAATTCCTCATGTATTTAAATAATATTATAATTCATCATAAACATGTCTTAACAATCAGTAAATATCCATATTAAATCAGGTAATACAGAATCTCAATATTTAACCAGTCAAAGGAATAACTTTCTTAGTGAGATTCATTCAATTCAAATAATATATAATAATGTGTATATGGTTTATTAAAAATTTAAATTATTATAAAAATATAAATGGTGTAAAATAACATGGATATAAAGAAGAAAGATAATGTCAATGAACGATAGAGAGTAATAGAGAACGTAATATAAAGGAAGTGAATGATCCAAGAATAAATTCTTATACGAAAAAAGGTTTAATACATAAATAATTAAGAGACGTAAGGATAACATCAATTCATTTGAAATAATTGTTTTATAAAATTAATTAATTTTATAAAATAGAGAGGAAGATGAAAGTGATACTTTTAATATAACTTTCTTAAACAGTTCACATCTTTGTTGTAAAAACAAAGTTATAAACCCCTTACTGAATTCATTTCATTAAGAATCAGGAGTAATTTTAAACAATTATTTTAAAATTAATTTACAATAATGGAATATTGAAAATAATTCATGCTTAAGTAAGAAAATATGTAGTGGAAGATAAAAATATACAAATTTTAAATGAAATTCCATTGAATCACCTATGAAAATAATATAATTTTATTTTAATAATTTTTCTTTCTAGAATTATGATGTTAGATATTACTTTGAAAAATGAAAAAACCTATAATGGAATCCAAATATTAAGGAATGGTCATGTTTATAGTAAAATCTATTAATTTATAAAAACGTAAAAATGATTCATTTCACACTTTTGTAATGAAAGTCCAAATAGACATATACCGAAAACATTAAAATTTTATTTTTATTTTTTAAAAAATAAATTCAATGGTTAAAAAAATAATCATTAATTTTATAATATAATAGAAAATTATTGAAGTAAATTTAATAGTATGGATATGGAGGAAAACAATTCAAGAACAATAAGGTGAAATACTGTGAAATTTTATTTTAATAATTATTTTGGTGGTTTTAAGTTCCGAATAAGGGAAAATGGAAATAATAATTGAATCAACTAGAAATTAATAAATTAAAAATATTTTCTCTATTTTATAAAGGTTATAAAATTTTATTAATGTAAATTTTAATATAAATAGTCCTGAATAAAAAAGACAGTTTAAAAAAAACTCTTACCTTGGATTCCTTCCTAGTCAGATGTGTTCCAAACTCTTGTATAATAAATTTATATTTATTATTAATATATATAAATTTTAAATTAATTATATTAAACAAGATATATTTTTTTTATAATTTTTTTACTAATTTACTCATAATTCTTTGTTAAAATAAAGTATTTATGTGTTAACTATTGTTTTGTCTCGTGTATGTTTTGATTCGGTGGTTACAACCCTTTTTCCATGGTAATGATTTAATAACCCCAATAATGTTAATAGTTCATATATATATATATATATATCATATTTATACATTAAAAACACTTTTAATAACATCCATGTATGTTTGATAAGAAAAATAAAATGAATCATTCATAGAGGCATTAGTCTTTTCATACGCATTAGTGATATTTTCATTTTTTTACACACATGAGATGGAAAGAAAATAAATAATATTATATATATATATATATTCATAATTATTTCATAAATATTATATATATTCGTTAAATAAATCTACATAACCATTCATGTGAGGTGGTGACAAAAAATAAAATATGTCGCTTCATGGAAGTAGTAGAATGCATGTACGAGTTAGAGGCGTTTTCATTTTCCACTGGATCTAAAGGAGATAATTGATGGTTGTTCCATAAATAGAACAATTTTTTATTAGGTAAATTATTCTTATCTCATTATGTTATTATGGTTATAGAGTATTTGTATGAGGTTTAATAATAAATAGACTTAAAATAACATGATTAAGATATTTACATCTTCTTTGGATATAATCCTTTATATTACAGCTTATGACTTATTAGTTTGGAATTTTTCGAATACCAGGACCTATAAAACATGTATATTATATTTGGGATGTGATTTTATCATATATTGGTTTATCTAATATTCACAAAGTTTGGTATGACATAAGGATAGGATGCACCCTTTTATAAGTGAATGGAGCAACATCCTTATGAATATCCTTTATTTTTAAATAATAAAATTAATTTCATGATAATGTTGAAAAAATTGGCCACATTTTCAAATATAGGATAATTTAGTATCCAATTACGCTCATAAAATCATATTTATAAATGTATTAATGATATTTGAATCATTATCTCTTTTTTTAACCACTAGGTTTAACATTTTAACCCCTACTATGGTGAAAACCTTTTTACAGTGAAGATTATTCCTTATGACTAAAAATAAAATGGGATTAATTTCAGGATTAAAATACGATTATTATAAATATGGAGTATTTTTTAGAATATTCAATTCCCATAAGTGGTAAAAATTAATTTTAATATAAGTGTTCGAAATGAAAGAAATAACATTTTTTTTTGAAAAATGTATTTTTATTCATAAAATCGAATTTATTCCAAATTCTGTATAGAATTTATTCAAAATAAAATTTCTTTGTTTATAAAAAAAAATTTCTAATTATTTTACATCATAAGGAACTGAAAAAAAAATTATCTTCGTAGTTACTTATTTACAAGAGTGGATCAAAAATAGTTCTTTTATTATAATTAAACATTGCATCAGTTTTTAAATGTCAAACAAAGGTTTCTATATTAAATATAATATTTTAAAATTATACTTTTTACAAATTTAAGATATATCATGTCTATAAATTTTTTTACAAACATTAATTCATTATTATACCATAATTATCTAATAACAGTGACACTGTTTTGAAAAATGTTATTTTTCATTGTTCACCCAAAAAAAAAATCTTTTCAGAAAATTCCTTGAAATAATCCAAATATAATTTTGACATGATTAACATAAATATGATGTTCGTTTCATAAATTTAAAATTATAAAATTTGGAAATTTATTTTTTAATCCCTTTCGTAAATAGAGATATTTTTGTTATACTATAATGGTGACGTAATAGAATTTGAATTATGCTATAGTTCAGGATTATAGTGTTTAAATACTGCATAAGAATCATTGGAATTATAGTTTTACTTCCCATCCAAGAACCACGAATTTCCCCCCATTTCCACCATCCTAGAATCAATCCACATCCATTATAATTTTTAGAATATTACCGACATAATGTGATCATATCATAGTGTGATTCCAATCTTCATTCATTTAACATATACCATAAATAACATACCCATTTCCACAATCCTCTAGTACAGGGCTTGAAATTTTCATCCTTCATACCATATAAAATTATAGCATACCATTTAATAATGGACTCCCAATTTTTCCATCACCTACCAAAGTCATAACCCCTTCTCACATGACTATAATATAATGGTCACTCCTTGTGGAGGATAGGGGATTTAAAAAAATATAAAATAATAATAGAAGAAAAAAACCTATTACGTTGAAATCATAATCTATTTTCCTTTGACACATGGACCATGGTGTAGTGTATACAATACCACAACAGAATCTTGATTATCTTATATTAAATATCTCAAATCTTTAATCATTCACTTCCAATAATCCTCTAAACCCTTGTAAACTCATAAATGACATCCATCTTATTTTAATTAAAAAAATTCATCAAATATTGAATGTTATTCACTTTTTAAATATGTTTTGACAATAAATGACAACACCGAATTCAATTATCATATCCACATAAATTAATATTTTACCAACAATTACCCCTTTTAGAAACCTAACTTATATTTGGTAATATTAACTCCAAAATATATTCATGGTTATAATAATCTCCCTCTTTGTGTTTTTTATTAACCATAAAACATAAATCGCAATCTATCATAGAAAAAATCACCATAACATAATTCTTTCCTTATATGAGAAACATCGATATATGAAACTAAAATAATGAATACTAATTTCCAATATATCCATAAGTGAAATAGATATTAATAATAAGAAATCAATCTTGCACCTTTGTTATTAATTAATATTCTAAAAACATTCCTTGTAAATGTGGAAAAATCAAACTTCCTGTACACATACTTATTTTTTTTAAATGTCATAACCCATCCCCACTATGATTCCACTAAGGTCATTAGTGAATATACGAGTGACCCTTTAAGAATACCTCAAATAGGCTATAGGTTATTGACTAGTACAAATGGATAAAACACATGTATGATAGGTATTACCCTTATAAAATCAAAAAAAGATAAGCTCAAACCACCAATCAAATCCAAACATCTCATGTGATTAACAATTCCATAACGCATAATTTTACCTAAATATTTAAATTTTACACAAATTTTAGAGAATTATGTATAATATTATCTTAAAAACTCAAAATAATCTATTAATATATACTCAACGTACCTTAACAACAACTCCAAGTCACCACTAATATATCATGAAAAAAATACAAGAAATCTAGATGGGTGATCACTTAGGAGTACGTAGAAGGATCACCATCGTAAAAAATCAATATCCATTTGAAATAAATGTTCCAGAGTATACAAGTGTGATATTTCCAAGAAAATAAAAAAACAAAACAAACAAGGTAATTATAATAATTAAGAAAATTTATAAATCACACATATATTCATTTTTTTATTATACTACCATATGTTCTTTTATTTCTAACATCACTTGCAAAAAATTCCTCTATAAATAATTAAATACCACATACTATATAGAAAAATATTACAAATATCATAATAAGTAATACCAAAATAAGAAGTAGCATTACCATAATAGACACCACCAAAACTACAAACATAAAAGAGAACAAAAAATATCATCATTCTTACATGTCAATTAATAGGCCTCTTCTACTGAAAACTTAGATGCGAGACACCGCAAGATAACCTCTCACCAAAAAACATAAATGAGAGAAAAAAAATAAAAACCACAATATAGTAACAACACAATCTCGTAATCACTAAAACATTATTATCCTTGAAGGATAGATTTTTTGTGGCAGCATAATAAACCACCGATAATTTTTTTAAATACTTTAGCGGAGGGTTTTAATAAACCACCGTGAAACATGTTTTTCTTTAGTTTCAACACTTCTCCCCCGAACTCCCCCGACTCCCCCAACACCCCGACCCCCTCGAGACCCGAGACCCACGACCCCTCGAAACCCTAGGGCCCCAGCAACCCGCGAGACCTTAGCAACCCCCTGAATCTATCCTCGCACCTCAATGCCCCTCACATTGCCCCACCTCCCATCGTACCCCCTAACCCCCCCCCCCCGAAGCCCTAGGATCCCATGACCCCAGCGACCCCAGTGACCCTAAAGACCCCCTAAATCCCTTGAAACATCTCTCTACCCCTCACCATGCCACACAGCACTTCACCGTGCCTCGCATCCCATCACTGCTAATATTATTTGAATTATTTCAAATTGGTTTACCTGTGATGTAACATAATTTTATATGATTAAATTTTTTGAGAGGTTATTGTTAAGTGGTCTGTTCAATGAAATAATATGTTCAAATGGTGTGTGAAATGATGTGGATTATAAAACTAGAAAATTATTTATATATATACAATTTATTGTATTCTTATATAAATTTCATTAAAATTCATATTATATGATATGATACAGTTATGGTTCCCATTAGAAAGAATAATATGTTCATGTTATTAGTTTTGATATCTATGTTATATTCCATATCAAGTATTTTATATGGATTGATCCATAGTTTATTCATTAAAAAATTTAGTTAAATACAGTTCTTATCACAACGTCTTGTGTTAGTTTTGCGCGTAGTTAGTAAATTATGTAGACCACCCATGTGAGGAGGGGTGTTCAATATAGTTCTTATCACATGGTTGATGCATGATTTACTGAACTATGAATCCAAACCATGAAATCGTTAAAAAGTGGAATATTATTATTTCACTTATTATTTTATAATCCAATACTGCTTATTATACTCCCATTTTCCAAGTATCCCCTCATACTTAACCATACCCCCACCTCTCTTCCATGGTGAGATCTTACTCATCCCTTGTCTAAATTGAATTTCATTTTAGGTGTTGGTGAGCCTAAGGTAAATCTACAAATCTGTCTCCTTCCCTTATTCATTTATCTCACTATTAAGTGAGTTATTTCCATTGATGTCTAATATTCCATATTTATAAACCTTTTTCCAATTTTTTCATATTATATCTTGAAAAGAAAGCCTATATTAGAAGATTTAATGGCTATGTGGATAAGGTAGGTGGTCCTTAAAATTAACCCATAGTTTGAAATTTTTTGAGTGATTTATTTTTGGCTATACCGGCCTACCCATGTATCGACCATATTTAAATTTCATTTTTTAATTTTCAATTTTATTAGTTAAAAACCCCCTTTCACATATATTGAACCTTAAAAAAAGGATATTCCCAATGGAATGACATAATGATGAATTGAACCAGAAATTGGATAGTAAAATGGTAATCCATGTTTTATAAAAAGTAAATGGATAATATTGAAGGGATAACTCTAGTTGAAACCTTGATCTTGTTTTGGATTGGTATCATTATATTAATCACTATGTTTATGGGTTTTAAAAATAAATTGTGATATAAATCAATGGTTATGGAATGTAATTTCACCATCATTGATGTTGTAAATGGAATTGAAAGCATTTTAAATATTTATGAAATGAAGGGTTAATCTAAGGAGAAACCTAATGTTGGGATGCGACCCTTGTGTTGGGACTAATAAAATGATAAGTGCTAAACCCTAAAATTATGAATTATGATTAACATGATAATAGGAAATTAGATGGAGAGATTCTGTTTTATGTTGAAATAGAATGTTGGTAAACCTTGGGTTATGAAGTCGGAGATAGATGTTACGTTGTGAATGGATATATTGTTAATTTAAATGAAATTTTAAAGTGAATTGGAAAATGTTAAAAATGTGAAATGGGATCAATATTGTAAAAGGATTTTAAAGGGGTGTATTGTAATTTCTCTTATGAAATGATATTGTCATATGTATTGTTTTGGAAAATTCTCATCAGGTAGTCTTGATTCTAAAAATGAAAAAAACATCCTTAGAAGTGTTGAGTTATTAAATGAAAATGTTCTCATAGATGGTATTGAGTTAATATAAGAATAAACCCTCATAAATTGTGTTGAGTTACTAAAACAAAATTCCCTTGTAGGAAGATTTTTGTTACTACGTGAAAAACCCCTCATATGCGATCTCGAGATACTAAAGAAAATAACCATAAGGGTGGATATGATACCATGGTTGGAGTAATCCATGAGATGTTCTAATAGATACCACAATAATGGCTGAATCAAGTATGGTCTATCAGGGTAAAAGTCCTAAGGATTTATAGTGGTAGATACGAGTCTTAGGTGTCATCGTAGATCCTGAGCATTAGTGGTTATTTACTGCCTTTTAATTAAATTATTATTTTTTTTATTTTTCCCACTTCTACATGTACATTATTATTGTCTGGTATTATTTAGGGATATCATTAGTGGAAGAATATTTAATTATAGTCAAACCTTTCTTAGGATACCATGGAGCTTGGTACCCAAGTTGATTCTATATGAATGTAGGATTGGGTTTTGGCAAGGCACAATGCTTGATGATTGGATTACTAGGAAAAATCATCGGAGTTTGAGACAAGGATTGGACTTGGACAATCTTCAAGGTTTTTACTAGTTTTTCCTTTTGGTATTTTGGTTTCTGATGTATATGATCTTCTAGTGACATATTCATTTCCTGACATGTAGTATATAGTTCAATTATTATATCTTGGTTTTTTCTTATCTCTCTATTCTTTTATGGATATTTTTGAATTTCATGTTTTGGTTTTCTAGTTGGAGGGTTCATTATTTACCATAAATATTTATATAAAAAAATATTATTTAACATATATATATATATATATTACAAACTACTATATATTAATCTCTTTCTATATTTAGTAATACTTATGTTTTTAATTTTGTTTCTAATATTTTGTAGGAACATTGTGATATTCGTGTATAAAAGCTGGATCACATTACCGAGGAAGACACCTGAGTATGCTTGGGTTTTGGAGGAGTTTTTAGATTTTTTAATTTAAAATCTTTCTGTTTATGGGAGAATAATAATTCCATGTCATATATGTAAATTTAGAAGATGGTTTAAGAGAGATGTAGTTTATGAACAATTAATGTTGAAGTAATTCCCTGCTCAATATTTGTGTTGGATTTGTCATGGATAATTGAACGTTATAGAAAGATTGAACACTGATGTCAATCGATAGAATGAGCTCCAAACATCTTTGAAAATGAAAAATGAATTGAAACCCCTTATAAATGATGCATTCAGCATTGCGATACCCCACAATCAACATCAAAACATATCAGAACAACTAGATTAGGGTGCTAAAAATAGAAACCTAAAAGGTGATGTTTTTGAGACCATAGGATAACCAGATCAACATTGTAACATATCATTGGATACTTTTAATGATTCTATGTGGACTAATGTTAGACAAAACATCACTGAGGAAAATACGTTTCATGGTTTAGATGATGATGGAAATAAAGGGTTGTATCGTGGATGTCATAAATATTCAAAACTTTATCTTCTACTAAAGTTTAACAAAGTTAAATTTCTATGTGGAATTACAAATAAGGAAATGTATTTTATATTGTAATTTTTTGTGATGAATTTCCAAAACCAAATATCCCTAAGTCATTTTATGATATGAAAAAAGATGTTAATAGGCTTGGTCTGAATTATACAAAAATACAAGCGTGTCCCAATGATTGTATGCTTTATTGGCGAGAGGATTCAAGTAGTCAATTTTGCAAAAAATCTTCTTCTTCTATATGGCATTAAATGGGTTATGTTGGAAGTCTGAATCAACATAATACCATGAAGAAGAAGAAAATTAACACACTTGCAAAGGTTTTACGTTACTTTCCTCTAATTCCTTGATTGCAAGGATTATCCATGTCAACAAAAACCACCAAACATGTGAAGTGAAATTCTGTAGATAATAAAAATGATGGGTTAGTGAAACATCCAAGAGATTCAAAATCATAGAATAAATTTGATTCATTACATCCATATTTCTCAGCTAGTCCTAGGAATTTTTGATTGGGATTTTCTACAGCTGGATTCAACCCATTTAGTACTTTGAGTACCAGTTATAGAAATTGTGTAGTTGTGTTGATCCCTTACATTCTAACTTCATGGATGTGTATGAAACAAATTTATTTTATCATTTCGATGATTATTACTGGATAAAACAATGACTAGAAATTATATTGATATATAATTTCAAACATTAATGGATGATTTACAGAAGTTATAGAGCAACTGTGTTGAGATATATGATTATTCTTCTAAAACAATGTTCAAAATGCATGCTGATTTAATGTGGACCATTAGAGACATCCCTAGACTTTAGAATCTATTTGGTAGGAACTCTTACATGGGTTTGGATTGTCCTATTTTTAACATTGATTTTGATCCCAAATGGCTACCTCACAGGAGAAAATGGTGCTTCTTGTGCCATAAAATATTTCACGATTAATCATATAGATTTCAGCAGGAAAGATCAAAATTTAATGGTTTCATTGATTATAGACCACCTCCAAAGTTTTTAACTTCTTCGGAAATAATGGAACAACCTGGAATTTTTCTAACATAATTTTTGAATGTTCATCATTTGAATGATAGTGGTAAATCAGTTCAAAGTGCATTGTCAAGTGAAATCAGAATGCAAGAATGGAATAAAAAAATTATATTCTTTAAACTTACATATTGGGAATTTAATTGTTTTCGGAATAATATTGATGTGACACATATTGAGAAGAATGTTAGTGACAATTTGATCTTCATGAAGCTTAATGAGAATGGATAGTTGACGGATCATCTAAATTCTCTGAAATTCTTACTAGTAATGAACATAAAACATCATCTCTGGCCTGATGAGAATGAAAAGTATACTTTAAAAATTTTTTGAATGAAAAACTGGGATAAAGATACATTTATTAGAATTTTAAAGCATGTGAAGGTATATGATGTGTATTAATGTAATGTATTGAGGTGTGTTGACATAAATAATCAAAGGTTTCATGGATTGAAAAGTCACAATTCACGTATTTTGTTACCGCAGTTACTACCATTGGAATTGTGTACATTATTTCCTAAAAAAGTTATTGATGTTGTGCTATAATTATATACATTTTCCAGAAAATTATCTGAGAAATCTCTACAACCATTTGAGCTTGAAAACCTTCAGGAGAGGGTTGTATTAACACTTTGTGCAGTGGAGATGATCTTTCCACTGTCTTCTTTTACTGTCATGATGGATTTAACTGTTCACTTGGTTGAGGAAACTAAATTAGGAGGCCCCGTAAATTATCAATGGATGTATTCAATTGTGTGTTACATTATTTATTTGTTTTTAACTTAAGTAAAAAATTATAAGCACTTAATTAAATTCATAGTTATGTTTTTTTATTTTATTTCACATATATCGTGGGCATTTGAAATCATACGTGAGAAATAAAGCTCAACCTGAAGGCTCTATTGCTGAAGGCTATTTAAAAAAGGAGTGTCTTACCTTTTGTTCATGATACTTGGATGATATTAAGAAAATATTTAATCAAGTTGATTGTGTTGATGACACATCGAATCAATCCCAAATACCTGGGAAATCAAAAATATTTCTTGAAATTGGCCAATCTATTGGGAGGACCTCAAATGTTACAATAATAGAAATAGAATTATTACAGAAACATAGATATGTGCTTATGAATAGTGAAATTGCAGATCAATTTATTGAAGAGTTGAGAATAGAAAAAAAGAGATGAATTATAGGGAAACAATTAAATGAGAATGATATAACAAAATCTGTTAATAAAGAGCTTGTAGGATGGTTTTCACAACATGTAAGTTCGTAAATATTGCAATAAATATTGATATTTGGTTGAAACATATATTTTGAAAATATAATAATGTAAATTTTAGTTTTAGATCTTAAATACTGATACTCAACTATATTTGTTTTATGATTTGAAGTTTCTTGCTCGAGGTCATCTAAAAGAAGTTAGAAAATTGGATACTTATAGCGTGAATGTATTTTGATTTCATACAGTCGATCAAGAAGAGGTTTTGAAAACACAGAATAGTGGTATATTTACATTTGATGAAGTGGGATACTATGGAAAGCTGACTGATATTATTAAATTCAACTACCATGGTCATTTTTCAGTTGTTTTATTCAAATTAAATTGGGTTGATATTATTAGAGGTGTTAAAATAGAGTCCTTACAAGTTACTTCTGTGAACTTCTCTCACTTGATGGATGTTGGGGATCATGAACAACATGATCTGTATATCTTATCATCACAAGAGAAAATGGTATATTATGTGAATGATTTTGTGGATGAAGGGTGGAGTGTAGTTTCTCATGTAAAACAAAGATATTTGTATGATATGGGTGATGAAGTGGAAGATTTAACCTCTTACATTTAATCTCATCAATATCAAGAAGGGAAATTATTTTCCCATCAAGATATTTTAAATATTAGTCTTGTAAGGATGGATGATGTGGATGATGTAATGGAGTAAGAAAACGATCTGATTGAAGGGGAAAATAATTTTATGTTCAGTTTTGCATTCATTTAGAAATTACTTATTTTATTTTTGTAGTCATTCATTATCATTGTTATATATATATATATTTGTTATTATTGTGCATATTTTATCATTATTTATTTTTTTGCATAATGTTTTTGAAATATATTTTTTGAACATAATTCTATTTGATTAAATGATAGGAATTCAAGGATGAAGTGCTATACTATTTCATCAGTCACTGCAAGAGATGATGATCCATCTGTGACCCTCCCAACAACATTTGAGCCACCATACGCTTGCCCCCTTACACACAATCACACTACACCTTCTCTCAAACCCTCTGTGAGTGTCCCTTTAGTAGCTCGGTTGTTTCCACCCCCTTTAAGATCCTCATTGGTGAGGGAGTGGTTGACCACTTCTAGTTCTTTGTGGAGATACTGGAGGGTGACTGCTAAATGTAAAATTTTTAATATAACCACTTTTATTTTACTTTTTTATACTAACTATTTTTTCATTAAATATGGAAACAATTCAAGTATGAAAAAATATAAAAAGTTTAGATGTATTTAATCTAACCATAGAGAAGATAGTTATCCCATTTGATTTATATGGGTCCCTATGGATGACACAACATGATTACTCGTCCAGATCATAAGCCAACTGTTCGCAGAGCCGATTTCCCTTCCTATTTCATATGATGATTGGAGGTATATGCTTTAAACTTTGAAAAATGAAGTTTTTGATTCACAAAAAAGGTAATATTAATAAAATTTGGTGTAATTTAATGTCATGTTGTTAATTTATAATATTTTCAAAATGAATTTATGTGTAAATATGTTTTTCTACTTTATGGTTGCTGATGTGCTAGAATAAAAGTAGAAATTGAAAAATTTGAGAAAGACATGGAATGAATTTAAATAGAGATTGTGGAATGATGTCAATGATATATTGTTGACCACCCAATAGATGTATTAAAACCAACCTGATTGGGTACCCAAAAGGAAATTAAAAGTTCTTATTGAGAGACATCATGATGAGAAGGCGATGGTATTTAAATATATATTATTATAATAATGTAATATTAAATTTATACATGTATATGAAGAGGAAATGTCATTGAATACATAACTATTAAATTAAATTTTATTTTTTTCATGATCATTCAAGGACGAATGTATCAAGTTGGTCTAGGAAAGTCATCCCTCAAACTACGGGGTCAAAGAGTATTTCAAGAAGTCAATTGGATCTTATAATCTTTTCATTAGTTTAAATACTTTTAAGAAAATATTATCTATTTAATATATTAAATTTTAAACTGATCTTTTTTTAATGCAGTCACAGATTTTAAGGAAACAAGCATCCTTAATATAAGTGTAGTTGAATGTTCACAAAAAATATGATAAAAGTTTTCTTAATGAGCCTGCCAAATAAGTTGGGGTATGAAGTCATTTTTAATTTTAATAACTTATTATCATTTCTTACTATGTTAATATTCATTGATACTAATATGAATAATATTTTATATATATGTGAAGATTAAAGAACTATGGGATGTCAATCCTGTGCAGTCTTACTAAGTCTCTTAGGATGACCCAGTTTCTAAAGTCTATGGGAAGGAGCATCCAGGTAGAGGTCACAGGTTGGGTTTAGGACCCATACCATCTGAGTTATTTGGAAGGTCATAGGGGATTACAACTGCATCTACTCCTGGTTGTAGTCAATACATACCTCGAAATTCTTAGAGAAATATTGTTTCTCTATGAAATAGAGTTCAAGAACATGGGGCTCAAATATTCGCTTTGTAGAACACATTGATTGATATATAATAGAAGATGACCGGATCTTACCCTTGTGGTATTTCATCAACTCGTGGTGAGCAGGTAAATAAAAAAAATCAAAATCATTTATTTTTCCAAATTTTTTGGTTTTATGTTAATTATAAATTTACAACAATATTTAATTTTCAATATAATGTTATTACAGGTGATAGTAGAAATTAGAGATGGAGGTGAAGAGGGTGACAAGATGTGTTCATCATCGGACATTGATTAGTTGTATTGTTGTTATGTTGTAAAAATATGGTAACAGAAGGTTTGTATACGAATCATGTGTTGAAATGAGTTTCCACCAAACATTTTCATGACCTAACATTTTCTTGATTGCTCATATTTCATTTTATGTATTATAAAACCAGTCTTCCAAAAATATTAGTAATTTATGATCCTTATGTTGTATTAATGGATATTTATATTTATGAATCGTATTATATTGTGTAACAACATCTTTGTTGTTATATCTATGGTGTAGAGGATCACGGAGGTACTATTTCTAAAATCAGTAAAATTTCTCTAGGTATTTTTACATCCTTCTTGGACATCCCACATGGAATCTTATTAGTTTTTTCATTGTCATGATTCATTTTTTATGATTCATTTTTTCCTAAATTTATTAGGATTGTTACCCAAGGATGAACGATCAACCTTCTTGTGGATTTTCCTGGAAATATCCATATTTGTTACTCCCTTCAAAACTTTTTAGTGGATAACCTTTCTTTCTTCAAAATTTATAGTATTATATTGTCAAGTTTTATAGTTGGAATGTGATCACTCCCACTTATTATTTCCTCTTATTCAAAATAGTTTTGAAGAGAATTTACAAATATCTTTTGAACACTTGAGTGACTTTATCCTATTATGTTAGATGGATTTTCCACTTCATTAGTAGTATAATAAACCACCATAAATTTTTCTTATAAACTAGATCTATCGTATTTATCATTATATTGTGGAGAAACATCTTCCTTACTCAATATGGACATATTTCTAATTTTATTCTTTTCTTTATTTTTTTTTATCAATGTTATGTAAGAACCTAAATTCTAATCACGCTAAAATAATTCTTATCTAAAACGAAAATTTATCATAAATCACGAATGAAATATCAAAAAAAAATAGAATATACTTCCAATTGATAACAAAATAAAATATGAAGCAACACTATAATACCGATTTATAGAATCCAATGAGGGATATGATCAATATGAGAGGGGGATTGAATCTGTGTTGGAGTCCAATTAATAAATTTTAATCCCTATTAACTTTTACATTCTAAATTTTTTTTGAGTGATTCTATTATTCTATCACTCACTTTATATTTTTTATTTCGATCAACAAAACCCAATACACACTCACAATAGACACAAAGATTTACTATTTTCACGTTTCAAAATAAATGGCTTATCCATGTCATGATATAGAATTTCAACAAGTTTATATGATCCACCAGTGTCATGCTATGAATAAAATAGGGAAAATTTTATACATGTAGCCATATATGGTGAATACAACACTCAACATCATCCCACTAAATCATTATACTATCATCCTAATAGTTTCAAAATTGTAGAGAAAACAAATAAAGATCCCTTCACCAGTACAACATGATGCAGGTATCGAAAAGAGGTAGAATTAATAGTTTGTGCACGATTTCCAAATTTGTTTCTCAAGAACTGTGCAAACACCCTCTATAATCAGTGGCATGAGAATGGTTAGTAAAATGTATGGCTAACCGTATATAACAACTATGTTCCTCATTAAACAAGAACGAAATTACTAAAATTTCCCTCCATCCTTATTTCTTTTCACCTAGTATTTATTTCTCTTTCGTGTGCTCAAGGGGGATCATACCCATGATACTCTAATCCTCTCCTCTCAATGGGTTGGATTGATCACCATTATATGGTGTTTAATTCAATCTTTGTCATGTGAGATTTATATCACTCAGTGAGTCTAGGAATATTCCATCATTCTTTTTACATTTATCTCCCCTCTAGATGCATTATTTTGGTGCAACGAAATTCACCATATTATCAGGGAATTCATCTATTTATATAATTTCTATAGTTATGGATAGAAACATTCCTTGATATTGGTCATGTTTGTCGTCCATTTTATTTGGTAGGAAATTTATATAATTTCCCTTAGAGTATTGATGTTTTGTAAATTGTACCACTAGGATTTCTGGAAGGACTACCATGCAGAGACTTGTAAATTATTTGGTAATTTTTTGAACATAGTTTATTAGGATTAGTATCCCTTGTTTATTAAATTGGTCGTGTTAGGTACCATGAACCTCAAATTTTAACCGCACATAATTGTGTAATCCTTTAATGTCTTAATATAATTAGTTTTTTCCTAATAAAACACCCTTTTAAATGTATTTTTTTTCTAAACTATCAAAGTGACATTTAAATTAATTGTGAGAGGACATGACAATCCCCTATATATGACTTAGTGACCAAACCATATTTTAGGTGGTTAGGGTCTAATTCTTACTGAGAAAACTAGATGTTATCATATACAATGCATTATAGCATTGAATACCACATACCTTTTCATGTATGGTGTTAACTTCCTTGGGTAGTCCACATGGACTTATTACGTTTATTCAATTCTCGGTAACCTTTAATTATGTAATGGACTACCTTCGTAATTAAAGTAAATGGTATGAGTTATGGATTGATTTCTGCATGTACCTTATGAATTTATAATTGAAATGGATAATGGGTGTTAACCTCATTAAATCCACTTTATTTATAAGATGGAATAGATCTACACATGGCATTATTAGTATTTAAAACTTAAATAAAATCAATGTATTAGTTACACATTTAAATACACTTTTTTCCTTATTACAGAATATAAAGGATGGGTTCATAGGTTTTTGATACTTTATACTTCAGGGGTGATACATGTTATATCATGGATGATTAAACTATTCAGGTTACTTAGCTTTATATGAGTAACATTGGTTCTCAAGGGGGAATACATGGATGGGCTCTCTAGAAAGATTATTACACCAAGAAATGACTGATACTCAGACAAGTGTGTGTGGATCTGAAAGTGTTTTTTTTCTTATGAAAATGTTTGTTTCCTTTTATTCTTCTGGATGTAGGACATATGTTCATATGAAATTAGAATGTTTTTTTTCAAGGAACTAGTAATGGGGATGCATAATCAGCTATGTTTTTTTGTAAATCTAGCATAAGCGGTGGTTTAAACTGTCACTAAATAAATGGATCATATTTAGCGACGGTTAAAACCACCGCTATAATTTGGTATTTTTATAATTGGTGGTAGTTAAAACCAATACTACATAAAATAATTTAGCGGCAGTCAAAACTACTGCTACCCATTTTTCATCTTCCATTATCATTTCTCAGAGGCTATCTTGGTTTTAGTATCAATTTTTCCAAAGAAAACAAAATTATGTTTTATTGGTGGTGTAAACCGCTGTGAAAGAAAATCATTATGTGTAGGGAAAACTACCACTAAAACCACACAAAACCATTGCAAAATGCGTTCACTATGATGGTTACCATAATCCACTACCATATTGAAGAAACTGCCTCATATTTTATGTCGACACACAATTTTTCAGTAGTTTTTTGAAACCGCCGCATCAGCATATTTTTGTGGTTTAAACTTCCACTATGTGGTAATTTTACTGTAGTGATTCTAAAATCCATTGCTACATACACTTTTATAATTCTACTCCTTAGTACCTCAACCGTATCCTCCCCACTGAAAATCCCATCATGGTAATGTATATTATATTAATTGAAATCAACCTCCTAACCTCATATTTCAATGTAATCTCTCACCATATATATTCATATAATTATCGTTCTCATAATAGTCAGGTAAGAAAAACATGAAGGATATGGAACTAGTTCCCTCCTCCTTCAATATAGTTCCTCGACCATGCATCACATAACAACCAAATCATAGGAACTCTATCATCAAGATATTATTTCTCATGATATAAAAAACATTTTCCTCTATCATAATATCATAAAAAATTACTTTTAGTAATATATAGATAAATCAACACTGAAAATTTCATGGGGAATTAATATAATTAAGCTACCACATTCATTAACCAACCACCAAAAAATAATGAGAAAAATGTGATATCATTAACCAATATAACCATATTTTAGAATATTTTATTTCAATCTCTTCATTCCAAACTAACTTTATCTTTCTAGTTCCCATTTCAGTTACAAAAATTTGTTATACATCATGTTACTTATTTGGTTCATTTAAATTTCAACTTACATTTATCCCATTATTTTTCAATTATAACCATCCCATACCAAGATAAATTAACACAAAAAAACCATTATCTCTCGCTCTAGGGAACACAAGAGACCCCACTAGGCCAACCATCTCAAATATTACAGAATGAAATTATGGAGTACACCCACTTCATTATATGTATCAAGTGACCACAAAACCCTTAAATTTCTAATCTAAATATACCACCTTATTATAATACTTCCATAAAATTTAATCTTTTATACCCTACAAAGAATAATGTCCCAAATAAATAAAAAACCCATGAAAACACTTAGAGAAATAATTAATCTTGAAAATACAACCTTTCACAACTCCATTATCACATAACCCATTAATCAATACAACATAAACTTTGACTTCTCTTATCATCTTGATATGAAAAAAACCTCAACTAAACCAGCCCAAAAAAATTATAAAATCAAAAAAAATGTTTCGAACATTAAAATATAATAAATGTATCCCATACTATGACTTCTACAATATAAAATCACAACCAAAGCTGTAAATACAACCAAAACCCATTCTTATCACATATTAGTCGATATACATCAACACCATTCCAATTATTCCACTAACAGACTATAAAAAATCACATCAAAGATTATAGTGAGAAACAACAAGATCATATTTTTAATAATGGTTTTTTTAGAAATTTAGAACATTAATTATAAAAATAATAATATAAATTCTAGATTCTAATTCCCTTTATTTGTTACCATATTTATATGGATAACTATTTATTAATGTGTCAAGGTAATTATAAATAATTATAACTACAACAAGTGATTCAATAAGTGAAGATAACATATTTAATTTCCTAAAAATATCAATATTGATAAATAAGTCACAAAATCAGGAAACACATTAAAAAAGTAATCAATATCATGACGATTATAATGGGAAAGCATAAGCTTCTTAAACTATTCACACCAAAAACACCAATATAGTAACTATTAATATTTATTAATTATTATTAAAGAAAATTACTAATTGATTATTCATCATAAGAAACCATAAATAAAATTATTATGATAAATCACCCTAGTTTAGTCAATAATATTATTCAAAGTTATATAAGAAGAGTTTAGAAATCTCTTACCTCAATGAATCTGAACCAAAACCTAAAAAAAATAGAAATGAAAAAAACCAAAGTAAAGAACCAATGGTTCTATGATAACCATCTACCAAAAAATATCAAATTATACTTACTTTAAACCATCAAACAAAAAACCACCAAATATAGAAAAAAAAACTTCCATAACCTACTTAGGATGAAATAAAAATAATTAAAAGATAAAGGAAGAGAACCAAACCTTGGATCAAAATATTTCAATCACACAGATCCAAGGACTAAGAGACATTGAAGGATGAAAAATGAGGACCCTAAGAAAATCCATTAGATACCAATGTTCTAGTGTAAATCAAAGTAATTGTGGATAATGTAAAGGGACAAACTATTTTATAATAAAAAATATAAAACATATCATAACAATAGGACATGATTGTTTATTCTTGAATTGTAGAATGATCTAAAAATCAAGATACCATGTCCCAGATCTCGAGGATTAAAACCACTAAAATTTGAAATAAACAAGGAACATAATGTTGTTATAAAAATTATCATGATATAATTCATAAATCTATAAGGATCATGATGAAATCCTCATCCTCAACTCTAAAACTTATAACCCCTAAACTAAGAACATGGCTCAACCCAACCACTACAGCTCAATAATCTCTAAAAAAGTAGATGAAGTGTCATTATAGCTAAATAATAAATGGTGAAATAATTATCACCATGATGTAAATTAACCTAAATAATATTAAACCATAATCATCCCAAGACTCTATATTTCACAAATAGGATGATATTGACATAAAAGATAAAGCCTATCCATCTCGAGGAACTCTTAATAATCATTATACATGAGTTAATTCATAACACTTGACATCACACAAAAATCTCACTTACAATGGTGAAATTAACTAGACACAAATATCCTTAATATATTTTACAACAAACCATGGGACAACCCATGTGGTCAAGATGTGATTCGTACTAAAAATAGAAAATCCAGTGGAAAACCTTCTTCTATACCTCTATTATACATCCAAAATTACCCATACACATATAAAACATAAAAAATATAAATAAATGGATGAAGAAAACCCGAACCATTACATTAAGATATTTTTAACAGTAATAAATTCCCTACAAATTATTACGAAATCACAGTTTTAGACACACACAAACCACATGTTTATGATAAACTCAAAACAATAAACATTAAAAAAAACTCACCGTAAAAAAATAATCCCCCTTAATAAGATATATTTATTCCATTAATAAAAATATATATTTATACTTCTGTTTCTATAATTCTACTCCTATGAAAAAATTTAAAAGAATAAGATATATAGGGGACATGACACCATACCTTATCTTTGAGAATAATGAGTTTGAACTCCCATAATCAGCCACAACCATTGAAATGAATTCTTGGAAATGATTTGGTAAATATATACACCAATTAAACCTTTATAGAAACAATATCCAACTTTAACAGACTTTGTTAAACTATTTACTTTATGAAGATTCACTTTAAATCACTATGTTTCAATAAAAAATTAATTTAGTTTCTTGAAATATTCATCACACATTTATTATCATCCCACACATGTAGTGGTAAATTCACCTCCTTTTTATGATATTTAAGTTGAGTTATTAGAAACATATATATTTTTGTTACTTGTGTTATAGAAATATATTATGCTTCAATTTTACGTAGAATACTGTAACTTTTCTTGTTTATGGTCCAAGCTATAAATCATTCTCAAAAAAATGAATATTAAACCAGATGTTGGCTTACTATCATAAATATCTACATCACAATCTATATCAGAATATCTACTAATATATTACTTTCCATTCCTATAATATGTTATCCCATAATTCGATATACATTTGAGATAACTTATAATCTAATTTGTTATTATGAATTTCGATTCCTTAGTAATACATTGAATCATTTCACATAAATTAGAATGAAATAGGATATCCGATATTGGAGTTCATAAATAGAGTAAACTCTTAAGAGGATTATATATCACTATTTAATTGATATATTTAACTTTATCATCTTTAGAGAAATTTTTACCCACTATAGTTGGATTATAAACTACCTTTGTTTCCCATAATCTAAATGTCGTAAAAAGTTCATAAGAATACTTCTCATGAGATAGAAAAATGTGATCATACTTATGAGAAATTTGAGGACATAAGAAGTAATTCATCTCTTATGACTTTAACTTATCAAATATCTTATTAATTTGAGTAGAAAACGCTTGGAATATAATTTTTTTATTTATATAAAAAAATAATATAATTAAAAAAGATAATAAAAATTAGAGATACCTCTTCATTAAAATTAATATAGAGGTTGTTTCAAACTCTTCATTTTTTGAAATACAGTTCCTTGAAACATTAGTCAAGATTCAAATAACATACCCATAAACCATGATTTGACTCAAAAAACACCTTATTCAACCTAAAAACTCTCCCTTCCTCATCTTGAATAAAATATCCTTTTGGTTTCACTATATACACGTTATCTTACTAACCTTTATTTAGGGAGGCTAACATAACATATATTTTAGATTAGCTTTTATCATATTTGAGAAGTTTTAGAAAGAAAAATCCTTGGAATTAAAGTGAATATTAAAAAAATACCTATAACCTAAAAATAACCATTATTAATGAGTATATTTATATCACATCACTTATTCCATTTCATTCAACTTATTACAGATCACCCAATTTTTTCCAATCAAATTCTCATTCATTGGTTTTTTTAAAATCTTTTTTTTTCTTTCAATGAAAATCCATTTCTTGATTTATAGAATCTCTAAATTCTTGATTAAATAATTATTCTCTCCAACATATTGTTTTAACTTCAAAACTCAATGTTTAATGTGATATTATATAAAAAGTTCTCATTATTTTTACTTATTTTTTATGATCATAAATTATATTTTTTTACTGCCAATTTCATTATAAAAATTATATTAATAGATATTTGTTACTCTAAATCACTTGATAACATTGAATCATTTTATTCTTCTTGAATAAAACTTGAATCAATCATATTTCTATAATTTTCAATGCATTGTGCATAAAAGTTTTCTTTATATTCATCTCTTTTGGAACCTTTTATTTTATATAAATTTTCATTTTATCATTTTTATAATAACTTTATTCCACATAACAATTTTTTTCTAATTTCTCTATTATAGTAGTGACATTCTCTTTAATTTTAAGAACCAGGGAAATTCCATCAACACCACTTTTCTCAAACTTCCCAATGTATTCTCCTAAAAATTTTATTATAAATAGTCTTCAGAAAATTCCTTAAATACTTCAATATATGAGTATTATTATGGTAAGTTTCATAAAGAGATATGTATAATTTTTTGCTATACAATAAATGAATCTTGATATGAAGTACTGTGCTAATTTTTTATCTCAAAAAGAACTATGAAGTATCTAGCTACACTAATATCATTCAAGTAATCTAAACATGAAATTCACAACTCTATTGAAGAAAAAAATTTATTTTGGGGCATATATTATACTAAGGTCATGTTCAATATCATGATTTTTTAAATAATATTAAAAAATAACTATTTTTGTATGATGATCGATTATCCATTCAAATTCACATCAATGGGAAACCTCCCACCTTTTCTACACATATAATGATCTCATAAACATATTCCAGACCTTCTATTTATACTTAATAATCACAATACATGTAGTTTGAGTAAATTCTGCAATAAAATAGATAAAATATTTCTATTCATTCATTTATTTAATTCTCATAGGCCTAAAAATATCCAAATGAATTAGTTTGAATGGATAGGACGTTTAAATATCAAATTTCTTGTGTGAAGAGTTGATAATCCCCCCATTTTGGTACATGGAAAACATCAAATTTATTTCTCTCTTATAAATAAGAAATTTATGAAAATACTATACTTTATTAATCCTTTTCATAAAATTTTGGCCAATATAAATAAATATTTGATTTTATAAATTTTTCTCCTCCTTCAAGATCACATAATTATAAATTTTAATATCACACAATTTTAAAAAGTTACCTCTAGTTCATTTTTCTTAAGTCATAACATGAATATCCTTCATTATTTTCAATACATGTTCATAATTTAAAAAAATCACTTCATTTAATTTATCTCAATATTGAGAAAGAATAGGATACTTGTGCCTTATCCCAACAAAATAATTTATATTACATGATTTCAGCACTATATATAATCTCCACTATGACAATACATTTTATTTTATATAAAAAATATTCCCAAGTTTCCATGAGAATTTCATTAAAAGGAAAATATATTTAATATTATTTTAATATTATTTCATATGTGATAAACACCAACTTTATAGAATCTATGTTTGTTTCTATTATAAAAATTTTAGTGGAGCTACTAATAAAAGTTATTTACCATTCCCTCTTCTTTTACATCAAAAAAATTTTATAAATAAAAATATTAATAAATTGATTATAAAAATTTGAAATTAAATTCTAAAATTTATCGCATTTTTTCAAACCTTCCATAATGTTCTTTCAATATCAATATTTGATTATTTATTTTTTTTACATCAAAATGTTTATGTTTTTTAAACCTTTTTCATTATGAATGAATAATTTCCCTTTACTTGTTCATTATAAGTATAATATATATTTAAATAACCATAATTGAACCAAAATATCCTTAATGTTGTCAAAATCCACTACAACACCAGTAATAAACCTAATGTTAAATTTTCTTCCACATCTAACTCGCTATGTAGAATGCATCACCTACTATTCATTAGTAATTTAGCCTCTAATTTTGGGACCTTTTTTTGAACTATGATTACAAGTTACATAAAAAATATTCCTGTATCCATTACCATTTTTCATTTATTTTTTCATACATCCAATTATATCTTATTTTTTAATTAACTTCTTATTTCTCATAATTTATAGATTTAAATGATTGTTTTTTTATTTTTCCATAATTATTTCTTCATTTTATTTTAACATCAAATCATCTTCTCCATATATATATATTTATGACCTAATAATTCTATAAATTGAGTTATTATCTAAATTAAAATATCATCAGTCTTTTTTAAGGTTTCCTTAGACTTTAAAATTATCCTTTATCAATCTATAACTTCTTGAATGAACTTCTAAATGTTATAATATAACATGTTCATTTTATTTTCTATTCATAAAGACTCCTGATAAAAATATAATGATAATTTTTATCTCTTTAACTTTCTATTTTGTATCCTCCTTTAATTTCATATATTTAGTGAGTAATACTCTAAAATATCCATTATCCTTCAATAATATTGATTCTTTTCTAGCATGGGTAAATTCAATGTTGTTTAAAGTTTGAGATTATTTCTTTCTATTCCAATTATCATTTAATAAATTGATTTCTTTGAATTAAACTTCTTCAAGTCACCCATTAATTTGAACTCCATGTTAGTTTATTCTTTTTATTTATCACAACTACCTTTTTCTCTAGTGAACTAATAATTTTTCACTGTAGAAAACTATAAATTCTCCCCCACTTTACATGAAGATTATACCCTGGTTTTATTTTCATCACTTTCACTATCATCTAGTTTTTTAAATAAATTTATCTTTATAAATTTTGTAAAATTCATACATTTTCCATTAAAATTTAACTTTTATCTGTCAAAAATTAAATATTTCTTCTTTGAGTTTCATCTTGATGATTCATATTCATCATCACTCTATTATTCATTTAAATTAAAAAAAATTGAAAACAAAATATCTAATAGATCTATATTTGAAAAACTTTGGTGAAATAATTCATTATGAAGTTTCATTAACATTATGAAAACATTTTAATTCAAATCAAAACAAAATTTTAAAATTAGTCTCAAAATAATATGTATATATAATAATTAATATTATTTCGTGATTTTAATATTACTCTTCTACTAATTCATAGGTTTAAAAAGTCATATATTTTCAACCAAATTGTTTTTATTAATAATAAATTATTTCTCATTTTATATGTAATTAAAATGATGTGAAACCATCCAATTAAAAAATTATCAAGATCTTGTTCATCAATTACTAATACCATTAGATCAAATTTTCGTCGAAGGTTATAATATGTCTTTTTAACTACTGTAGAATCCTCACAAGTCTCACTAAAATATCTAATGGTTCTCATCACTTTATTAAATCTTATAAATAATTTATCAATACATTATTTACTAATAATTTTAAATAATATATTTATAAAATTATAAATTTTTAAATTTCATATTACAATCAAATGAAGTTAGTTAGATTTGTTTTAAATGTGAATATGATTGTGGTCATTGTTGGAAGTAAATAGAAAGTGGGAATAGTGACAATAAAATTGTTGGGGGATTATAATTTCATGGATAAAATATAAATTTGCAACCATGTAATGGTTTTAATCGATATATATATATATATATGGTATTATAAGAATAAAGGGAAGAATTTAATTTTGTTGAAGATAACGATAAGTAGTATTGAAGTAAGAAAAGAGACTACATGGAGGATATGGAAAAGGAGAATGTATAAGTACCATAACATTTCAAAGATAATTAGAAGAATTTTATAACATAAAGAGGACCGATTGATACATATTTTTTGAATTATGGAAGTGGTAAATATTTTTGGGTGTATTTTCTTATCTGATAAATTTTAATCATGAGGGGAATCATTTGAAAAATGAAAGACTTTGTTTTGGTGAGGAAAGTGGAAATCACAGTGTAATTGTTTACCTTATACAATAATTAGTATTGGTATGAATATATTATTGTATTTTTATGGATAATGATAATGGAATTACAATACAACTAACAAAATTGTGTGTTGATGAAGAAAATTATGTCGTCATTAATATACTATGAGAAAATTGTGTTGGGTTATTTCGGATGTTTCTGTAATAATTCCATAATATTTTATAATATTCTATAACTACATTCTATGTTAAAGAGTAATGTTTGTATGACATTGTAATAATATGTATTGCACTATAAAATGGATACATTAATATAAGAATAAATATCCATGATTATTATTATTTTCCTCTAGACTCATGTGTTGTATCACAAGGGAGGGTGTCACAATATATCTTGATCTGGATTCAAGTATCAAGAAGAAATAAACCAATTGATTTTTAGGATTTTAATTCAAATTTTTTTTCTATGATTTCAAATTTGAATTATGAAACACCATAATAAGATATGTCAAAACACAAAATGGTGAGATTAGAAAGGTGTTATACCTTAATTTAATCTATCAAATTGTGATGTTATAAATTATTGATTATATTTAAAATTATATTTACATTCAACTTAATATATATGGATTAATATTTTTAAGGATTAATTTTAAATTTTGGATGAAATTATCCAAAATAATTTTTGTGGTACAATTTTCAAGATCCTAAAGCATGAGAACAACATTCATATATCTACACCCTTGATAGAAGTAATTGGATGTAGAAGCTCACATTTAAACTACTAGGGAAATTCTAAATAAGTAATGATAGAATATGAATAACAGATAAGTACTTGTTTATATATATGAAATTTGACAATATAGAATATCCATATCTAATATGGTTTATTTGAGAAAGCATGCATGGGATTTTTTTAATTAAATTAATTATAACTATTTTATTTGGAGGAGAAGAGAGAGAGAAAAAATAAAAAATATAACGAGGAATTATCCATATACATAGGAGTTATTTTTAATTATTTATATTATTGATAACAAATTAACTCAACTTTATCATTGATAATTTGATCTCATTTATATTTGGATTTAAGAAACACAAAAACACTAAGTTAAATGTCACATCAATTCTGGAGTTTTTTATACACTAAAATTCATATTAATATGTTGATCATGAAAAAATGTATAATTTTATAAACTGGTTATTTCCTTGAAGATGTGTGAGATAATAGTGATTTATCCTTATATGATTATAAATGGTTTTCACCTTATCATAGAGTAACCATGATTTTTTTTATATCCATTGAATAGTGCGTGAATGTAGATTTTGGGGGAACTAGAACATTTCATTGTGATTTCCCCTCGGATATAGCCTAGACTGGGTAAAAAAATAAAAATAATTGTTTGATTTTTTGGTTTAATTTATTTATTTTTGATAAATTATTTTATAAGAGTTAAATACAATGGAAAAATAATATATTTAATGCTAATAAGGTAACATGATTTAAGGGTCGGTGAATGTTAAAAGTGGAATAATGATTCATTTTCATACTTTCCTGATTCACCCACATCTTATGGTGCCTCTGAACATACATTGTATCCTAATAGTCTCATAAAGTATCATTAGAGAACCTGAGTTATTATTTTAATAGTCAGTCTATCATATTTATTTTTGGACTCATCTCACACATTTAATCATTGATGAGACCCATTACACTTAATAGTACTAAATTTGATATAAAGAATAAATAGATTCTTTTTTTTAAAGTAATAAAGTGATTACATTGAGAAGAACATATATAATTATGTTTATTTAGAAATTCACAATGCGAGAGTATTTGACGGGAATACAAAAAATATAATGTTTAAATAAATGATTAACAAGGTATATAAGAAGAAAATTCCTTGTGATAATATGTTTGATAAATGTAAAACATTAGGTAGAGTTTATAGAAAATTGGTGGAACTAAAGGATAATTGGATACAATATTTATGAGATAATTTTAAATATAGTGATTATTTTTTTTAATGAAAAATAATGATAAATATTTCTTAATAAAGAAGGAAAGAAGTGAAACAGAATGAAGAATAAGGTCCCCAAGAAGAAGAAGACACCTATTTTGTCATGATTTATTATCTCTATTGATAAATATTTTTTATATTCCATAAAAGAATATTATTTAACATATTAATATATGTATTATCCCACCAATTTGGAATGGAGGGATGGTTTTGGTGAAGTGGCGGAGATGATATCTAGTCATCAGTTAGAATATTTTTTTTATGCAGTGATCGAGATGAGATCCAAACATTATTTAAATATGTAAATCAACTAGAGATTATCCAAGAAGTGAATTATAAATTTATATAAGAATTAGTATTAGAGAAAAATTGGTTGAATCAAATCGAATTATAATTAAAATATTTTGATGTAAGAATGATTGAAATAATTAAGTAGAAAGGATATTTTCAAAGACCATATTCCCATGAATAGAAGTATAAATTTACAATTAGAAAGAACATAAAGAAAACATGATTCATCTCAAAAAGAAAACTTAAAGTGATGATAAAATTTGGGAAAAATATTTTTTTATAATGGAGAAAATAAATTTCCAATTATTGAAGAATTATGTGATGATTAATTTTCTTCAAACAGGTTTTATATTCTCAATAATAAAGAATAATATCCCTCTAATGTTATCCTCAAAAAGTAGAGAATCCAATCTTATATATATATATATGAAATTGTTGATTAAGTATAAGGTTCTTAGAAAATATGGAAAAAAACATATCTAAAAAATGTTGAATTCAAATTCTACTACAATAGAGTTATGAGACACACCAGATTTGTGTATCAAGAAGAAAAAGTTCTCCATGGTGGAAGGAAGTATTCAACACCATCTCAACTGATACATTAATAAACCAGGTATAACATTACCGAGTGATTTTTTATATAATGTTAACATGGGCATTTGTTGAGGTTTTAAAAGAAGTTAAATTGTAGAGATTCTAAGAAAATAACCCCCATTACCACATAATGAGTATGTCATGAATGGAAATAACAAAAAAATCATTTAAAAACATATTTATATTATTGTAATGTCATGAGGATTTAAGGAAATAAAGAATGCATCATGAACTAATGGTTTCTTACATGTAGAAGCTATCATAAAAGAGACAAATATTGATATTTAGGAAGAAAATTAAACTTTTAAAATGATGTGTGTTTAAATTTTTTGTTATAGATTCTCTAAGGATAAACTAGTCCAAAGTTGTTACAATAGCTATTGAAGTTGAAAATCATTCAGATTCGAAATCTTCTGGTCAAAAGATCCCAAGTGAGAGGAGGTTATCCATTTAGGCTGGAAGAATGGGAAAGCTGATCTGAGAACCAACCTTCACCGAGTGGCGTCAGATCTGAAGACATGGAGCTACACTAAATTCCATCAACCGGATCAGCACTGCAATTTTCTTGAAAGGAAGCTTGGATATCTTCTTAGAAAACCTCCTTCTAGCAGCATTCTCTCCAAAATTAGTGAAACCCAACGAGAGCTGGATGTTGCTCTGTGCAATAAGGAAGGTTTCTGGGCTATGCGAGCGCGTGATATTCATATTGCAGAAGGGGATGCTAATACCCGTTATTTCCACCAGAAGTCCTCAGCAAGACGCCGAAAAAACTTTATTTCTGGCATTTTAAAATCAGATGGTAGTAAAGTGTCTGACACAGGGGGAATCCAAGAAGTATTCTTGAGCTATTTTCAGAAGCTCTTCTCTGCAGGCCAATCTAACATTTCTCCTGAGATTGAGGACTTCATCACACCCGTGATATCTGACGATATGAATAGACAACTTTCTAAAGATGTGACGAATGACGAGACTCTCAAGGCTTTAAAAAAAATCCACTCTACGAAGGCCCCGGGACCAGACGGTTTCCATGCCCTCTTTTTCAAGAATTACTGGCACGTCATTGGTCCAGACATCTGCAATCTGATGAGGGATATTTGGGCATGGAAAACGGACCTGTCTACTATTAATGAAACTATTCTTACCTTCATTCCCAAGAGGAAAAATCCACAAGGGGTTTCGGACTTTCGACCTATCAGTCTGTGTAATGTTTCGTATAAGATCTTTTCGAAGATCCTGCCGAATCGGTTGCGTCCATGGTTACCCAACGTCATTTCAGAGAACCAAAGTTCTTTTGTGGAAAAAAGGTTAATAAATGATAATTCCATTATTGCTCATGAAATTTTTCATTCCATGAAAACACGAACATGAGCAAAGAGAGGGATCATGGCTTGGAAATTGGATATGGCTAAGGCCTATGATAGAGTGGAATGGAACTTCCTTGGATTTGTGATGCTCAAGATGGGTTTCTGCACCAAATGGATTGATATGATCATGCAATGCATCTCATCAGTGTCCTTCTGTATTAACGTCAATGGGGTGCTCACCCGAGGCTTTTCCCCATCCCGTGGGCTTCGCCAGGGAGATCCTCTTTCACCTTTCCTCTTTATTTTAGTGGCTGATGTGTTTTCTAACCACCTTTCCAGGGTCTCTTCATCTTCTAGAATTCAGAAGGCGAAAGTGTGCCGCAAGGGCCCTCCGATCTCCCACCTCTTCTTCGCCAATGATTGCCTTCTATTTTCCCGAGCTACCCCTAATGAGTGTACTGAAATCTGCCAGGCGATTCAACAGTATGAATGGGATTCAGGACAAATGATCAACCAGAGTAAATCAGAAATTTCTTTCAGCTCTGGAGTCCCTCAGCCGAAAAGAGAAGAACTCTGCTCTATAGCAAGCATCCCTGGGGTCGATAAGCACCATAAGTATATTGGGCTCCCGACAGTGGTTGGATGGTCAAAGAAAGAAATCTGTTCAGCTATTGTGCACCGAATTGAAAGAAAAATACAAGGTTGGACGCCCAAAAAAATATCCAAGGCCTAGAAGGAAACCCTCATCAAGGCGGCACTTCAATCTGTCCCTAGCTATTTGATGTCTATTTTTAAACTTCCTGACATGGTGCTTTCATAGATTCAATCCAGCACATCTATCTTCTGGTGGGGTTGAAAGGATGGAAAAAATAAAGTCCATTGGATCACCTGGTCTGCTCTCTGCCAACCAAAATCTGAAGGCAGAATGGGCTTCCGGGACCTTTCTCTTTTTAAGGATGCTTTGCTGGCTAAACAAGGTTGGCGTATGATTAATAACCCATCATCCCTATGCACGCAAGTTCTCCGTGCTAAATATGTCCCACATAAGGATTTCTTGGATTCCCATCTTGGCTATCGACCCAGTTTTCTCTGGAGAAGCATTTGGGGTACTCGCAATCTTCGGAGGAAAGGACTAGGCTGGAGGATTGGGAATGTTTTAACGGTCAAGATTTGGACTGATCCCTACCTTATTGATCAGGAAGGCACGAAGGCATCATCCCCTATTTATCCAGGCTCCGAACACGCCACAGTATGTTGTCTATTTGATAATCAAGGGGCGGGATGGTGTCTGGAAAAACTCTATTCATGGTTTAATCAGAGGGACAGGAGAATTATTCTGAGTATCCCTTGTGTGCCAGACGTAGGGACAGATCATCTCTACTGGAAAAACGACACCTCATGAGAGTACACGGTGAAAGCTGGATACCGGCGAGCTCTCACTGCTCGAATTACAGAAGGAGATGCGAGGCCCTGGACATCAATTTGGAAGCTTAATGTTCCCCCTAAAGTCCGCTTTTTCTTGTGGCGGGTGTGCACCGGTATCCTTCCTACTAAGAGCCTCCTAGCCTATAGACACTTTTCAAACGAAAACTCATGCCCCTTCTGGCCTTCTATGCCTGAATCCCCTCTCCATGCTCTCATTAAATGCCCCGGGGCTTAGGGGGTTGGAATGGCTGGGGATCTACTACGGTGTTGTCCCTGGACATCGCCTCAGATCCTACCTCTCTCCGGATGCGATGGTGCTCCTCCCTTTCATGGGCTAAAGTAGGCGCCCTGTGCATTCTGACTTGGATTATCTGGGATAGGTGGAACAGGGCCATTTTCAATCTTTTTCGGAGGCCCCCCAGATTTTTGATTCACCAGGCATCATCATGGATTGCGGTTTGGCAGAACCACCCTGAGAAGCATAGACTTTTCACCCCCTCTCCTCATTCCCAACATTGTTGCCCCCACCAGAAGGGATTATTAAGATCAATTTGGATGCCTCTCTCCCTAAGGATGGCCTAGTTGGACTATGTTTGTTGGCCCGAGACAACCAGGGAAATCTTATCGCAGCCAAATACGAAGCACGCTACGCACTTTGGGAGTCCTCAGTCGCGGAGGCTGCCGCCATCCTTGCTGGGTTAAACTTCGCAAAAGACCGTGGTTGGGATTCCATTCACATCGAATCTGATTGTCTCACCGTAATCAATGCCATCAATCTCACTAACGGTGGGCTTCAACCTTTCGGCTCCATTACTCGGCGTATTCACTCTCTGAGACAAGGCTTCACTTCCTGCAATTTCTCATTTATTAAAAGGGAAGCGAATGAAGCCACTCACAAGATGGAAGTCGTTGTCCCTCCTTACGAGGATTTGCTCTGGTTTAATCATTTTCCATCGTGGTTATGCGAATGTATTTCTGCTGATCTCCATCATTAATGGATTCATCTTTTTTGTCAAAAAGCATAAGGTTCTTAGAAAGTATGGAAAAAACATATCTAAAAAAAATGTTGAATTCAAATTCTACTATAATAGAGTTATGAGACACACCAGATTTGTGTATCAAGAAGACAAAGTTCTCCATGGTGGAAGGAAGTATTCAACACCATCTCAACTGATATATTAATAAACCGGGAATAACATTACCGAGTGATTTTTTATATAATGTTAACATGGGCATTTGTTGAGGTTTTAAAAGAAGTTAAATTTTATAGATTCTAAGAAAATAACCCCCATTACCACATAATGAGTATGTCATGAATGGAAATAACAAAAAAATCATTTAAAAACATATTTATATTATTGGAATGTTATGAGGATTTAAGGAAATAAAGAATGCATCATGAACTAATGGTTTCGTACATGTAGAAGCTATCATAAAAGAGACAAATATTGATATTTAGGAAGAAAATTAATCTTTTAAAATGATGTGTGTTTAAATTTTTTATTATGGATTCTCTAAGGATAAACTAGTCCAAAGTTGTTACAATAGCTATTGAAGTTGAAAATCACAATTCATTCATAAGAGATCTCACAAATACTAAAATTAAAAAAGAAGATAAAACTAGTGATAATTAACTTTTATAGAAGAGGAATCATGATGATTTATGAAGATGAAAATTAAATAATATAATAAAAATATATAATTATGATTATTCTAACAATGGGGATGAATTTTAAGCAATGGAAGATGGTGGAATAATAAGAAAATATTTGGAATGTTGTTTGTACCAGTTGTCTCACTCAAAATATAACCATAAATAAGGATTGAAATAAATTTAGACATAAATAATCGAATCATCATAACCAACAGAATTCCGCTAATTGAGATTATTATTAATTATACATCTCCCCAAAAATTAAATTTTCAAAACTACTATTGGATTGATGTAGATTTAAGGGTGAGATATAATCCATGGGTTAAAATTATTAGTGGTGAGTCTATTGTATGGAGTTAAAAAACATTAGAAAATAGAAAAGTGATTTGTAATAATATAAATTAAATAAGTTGTGATGATGAAATTGATTATATTATCATGGCATTATAAGATTCTATAGGTTTTATTAGAGAAAATTTTAATTAGTATCACAGAAAATTTTGCAATATTCAAGAGGTATCAGGTGAAATATTGAATTTCAAGTGGAGATAGATTTTTTTTAAAGTATTAATGATCCAAAACTAAGGATATCTTGGTATCAAAGAATATTATGAATTAAAAAGTGGTATAGACTCAAATTTGGTTTAAAAATGTAGTATCAGGATATACTAATCGTTTTAAACACTAAATAAAAATATTGGTAACTTGTTAATGAAGAATCAACATTCAATAATTATTTCTTAATTTTTATCAGACAAAGTAGTACCATCTAATATATTTTAGGATAATAAAGGATAATAAAAGGATAATATTACCAATTCTATATTTTTTGTTAAAAACAAAATAAATTTAGTAAAAGTTTATAATGATGTCTTAAAGGATAATTAGCCTTATAATGAAAATGGAGAAGCCCTATAAATAGATGGTGAAATTATTTCATTGAGTGGTATTAATAGTTTCTCATAAGAAGTGGTATCAATTGGATAATCATGTTTTATGAATTATAAACGATGTGATTTATTTCTTATTCACTACCATCCTTGTTTAATTATAATTGAAATATGATGGAGAAATGTTGAAAAAAGATAAAATATCAAAGATATATATATTAATAGAAGTAAGTGAGTGAAATATATAGCATTAATGTTATTTAGTTAAACTATTTTTTCTATATGGACTTCAGACTCAGTAGGTTTATATGATTTACTTATAAATATTTTTTCAATGGTAATTTTATTTTCAAAAAATATTTTAGAGTGAATCTATAAAAGGAATACATTTTAATATTGAAATTAATATATGGTAAGTTTTTAAAAGAAGTGTTAATAAAGTACTTAGTAATAAAGATTATGGTATTAACAAAAAATATGAAATGAATATTAAAATGTTGGAGAAATAAAAAAAGAAAATTTTAAATTATGATATTTTATAATTGGTTAACACAAACAAATGTTTTTTATAGAAGGTAAGTTGTTTAAATATATAGAGCTCATAAAGGAGTTATATACCATAATGAGAGTTTTAAAAAAAATATTTTCTATTTTTTAAAAGTGGTAAAGGGTATAAAACGTTTATTTATTATTAACCAAATGATAGAATTAATAAATATGTGTTGAATATATTAATTACTTTGAATTAGATTTGATAGGAATAGATATATATATATATATCTAAATCTAGAAACTCAGTTATAGTAAAACAGATCAAATTTTGTAAAGATACCCCTATTTTCCAAATGTGGACATAAAAGAAGAAAATTTAAATAAGAGAAACATTGGGGTAGAGAAGATTTCACCATATATCCTTATTTTAAATTTGAGTATTTAGAGATAAATTATAGACAGATATTTATGGATGAATTGATAATGAAATCCAAAGGGGTAGAATGTTGCATCCAAGGTTTTTAATTGGATTTCTTTTAGTAAATGTGAAGTTTATCATAGTAATATATGGAAATAATTCCAAATGGGAATATTAGTGACAACCCAATTGTTGGTTATTTATAATTCTATAAATAAAAGTGAATATTATAACAATGAAGGAATTTTCATTGACATATATTCCACTGGAAGAATGTAGAGGGGAATATTATGCCATTGTTGATCAAGTGAGGAATAAATTCACCTCTGTGACTATATGGAGGATATAATAAATATAAAAGCTCAATTATCTTAACATATCAATGCTAAGAAGAAAAATTGTTAAAATATTAAAAAAATATTGATCTATCTTTTAAGGTTCAACATAAAAATAAATTTTTTTATCTATCTATTTTAATGTCATATGTGATCCCTCTGAGAAGGGAGAACTTTGGAATATTCTTTATAACATTGATCATGGTTCTCTCCCATGGCTCATGAGGGGATATTTCAATGAAAATATTTATATGGATGAAAAATGATGTGGAGGTTCTTTTTCAAGAAAGGACATTTAAGAATTTAGGAGGTTATTAGCCTAAAATAGTTTTGTATACCCTGGGTTCGTTGGAGATATTATCCCATGTTGTGATAAAAAGAAAATAAGTCCTCACATATGTATTTGAATTAATATATGTGGTTCCAAATATGTAGTGATATCTAAGTTTATTCCCAATTCAGTCACCCACACAGTGCGTGCTCTCTAAGATCCTTCATTGCTCTTAATTTAGCTTAAATCCACGAGTGCATATAGACATTCATTACATTTTTATAGCTTATGTATTTGTGAATCATACATCATGGATAATGATCTATCATTATGGTTATCTACCATATAAGGATATGTATGGGTAGCTTTTTAAAACAAAATAAAGGTGCTCAAGGAAGACCTATCTTTTTAGAATAACAAACGGAATAATCTTTGAAAAAATGTAAGAGATTAAAATGCATATAAATTATCTAAACTATAGATTTTATAATTTTTAAATAATTATTATTTTGTTCTCATAATTACTAGACAAATATGTTTGTAAAATAAAATCCTAGACATAGAGAAGTTAGTTAGGTATAAGTATAGTTCATTATATTTAAGCTAAGGTGGATGAAATATTAATTTCATTCGTCATTGTATTAATTAAAAAAGATTTGTGGGGATAATAAACATGAATTTTGATGATGGTAATTATTCCAGTGACGTGGAAAAAAAATATAGAAGAAGTATAATTATTAAAAGAGGAATTTAGAGAGGGATAGAAGTTGTTTTGGAGAAGGAATAGGAAATCACATCGTAACCATGTACCATATACCATAATTTATTTTGTTTAAGAATATATTATTTGAAAAGTATCAATAATTGGGAATTAATTAGGTTAGAGTAGAATGAATAATTCTACGAAGCAAAAAAAATTAATCGGAATGAAGAACCATTAGAAAAATGTGTTAAGTTGTATTTTATGATTGATAATAATTCCAAAACAGGTTATATCACATAAAAATTATATATATAGATATAAATGTGATGTCTAGATAATACCACAACCTCATGGATTTAAATTTTAAATGGATATTAAGCCATAAGTTAGATAAATCAAGATTATTCAGTGAATCTATTGAATTAAGAGTTGCAAAATAAGGGAGAGAGTCTCTTGAAAACATTATCTAGATAGAAGAGACCAAACTCATGATATTTGGGATGTTAATTTTAATAACACCATTATTTTCAAAAGATTTGGTAGTTAATTTTTATTAGGATACATGCAGGGATGCCACTCCAAAAAATATAGAGAGTTGAAAGGCTTCATTTCACAAGGAAATCTTACATTCCATGATGTTATAAATAATAAATTATTTTAAATATATGGTAGTAAATTAAAAATATATTATTTTATATTTTTATTGTATTTAAAAGTCATTATAAATGAAATTTACACCACCGACTCATAGAGAACACTTTTCAAGATGCCTAAGCATAGAGAGAATGTGAATTCAACTACGCCATTGATTGATGATCTTAGAGAAATAATTTCGTATTAAAATAGTTATAGATGTTATAAACATGTAATGAGAAAAGTGGGATAACAAAATATTTTTATGTTCTATAGAGTAAAATAGAGATGATGAATTATTTCTAACTAATCCTGTTGATTTTTGGAAGAATGCACACTATTTTATTAATTCTATTAATTACAACTCATTTATTTGGTGAAGAATATAGAGTATAACAAAGGTAATAACACCATGAAATTATTGTTATCTAGAGAATTTATTTTTCACCACTATGATTATATATATTACATTGACTCAACTATCTCATTGAGAATATTATATAAAATAGCATCGGGCTTGAGGATTACAATAATTTTTTGTGCATTTTATAACCAATCAAGAGATTTTGATGCATAAAAAATCAGATTCATATATGAATCATGATGTGGATAAATTTATTTAAAACTAATTATTTTTTTCAAGAAATGTATAGATAAAGGTTGAAAAGGGAGTGGCCCTTGGGTGAGAATTTGGTGATCCCTAAATCAATTTGACGATGGAAAGGGAGTCATTTTCAACCACTAAGGTGGTAATGTTTTAGGATCAACACACCACCATATCATCAAGATAATTATTGTAATCCACCATAAGATATGTTCTATATACATAGAAACCATTGAAATTAATAAACACTAAACTATTTCAGTCATAAACAACACCTCCCCCTCTAATAATGCCAAGGTTATAAGAGACATCATAGTTGATATTAAACCTACTAATATGGGGTCTCTAAGGAACCCATCTTCCTAAAGGAGTCGTTTTTTGGGAGATAAACTACCACCCATGACCATCCTCAATGAATGAGCATTTTTACAATATATCCTAAGAGGACCAAGCTTAGTGAACAAACAAATAGAATGAGATTTTATTGCAAACCCAAATCTCCTAAAATATTCCACCCTTCATTTTGTCCAAGCATTTAAATGTTGGTTATAAAGATACCTTAATACAAAAAAATTTAATAGAGACACTTTACATCATAGTTTTTATAAATGGACATTAGAAACCATTCTAAAAGATGAAATATAGAAGTTTTTCAACATAAATTTTAGTTAAATCAATGTCAAAAGCTAGAGGGGATACCTTCGATGTTGGTTTTTTAGAAACCTGATGTGATGTGTTGAAATTTAAAAAATTAACTAAAAAATATCTGATTCCCACACCAAAAACTCAAAATACAGAACTAATAGTAGTAAAAAGAAAAAAAAGAACAAGGGAAGGAACACTAATTGAGAACAATTAATTTTTTTTAGAAATATATGGATAAATGAAACTAAAATCCAAAATTTTAAAGCTTATAAATAATTACAATTTTTTGAATTTTTTTCAAGATGTTTGATGTATATGGAAAAAATAATCAAAAACCTACAAAATAATGTGTCAAAAAATTAAAAAAATAACAACGTTGTTTAAATTATATGTGTATAATGAAACCAACCCTTTTAAAATCTATTTTTGTTCATGTCGTGATGATCTCATAAATGAATATAAAAACCTAATATCCACATTAAATATATCTTTTTTGATGATAAAACTACATTTACAAAAAAATATTTTTAAAATAAAAACACTATATTTGTAAGAAAAAGATGTAATAACTGATATAAGAGTTAGACACTAGAACATTTACATATTTAATTTTTTTAAGTTCCATTATTGAATAGTGATCCCTGTTTAACATAATACATGAAATATTTTAATTTCAAATATTAATTATCATAACTAATGTAATATGAACAATTTATGATTAATTAAATAAAATAATAGAATAAAAAATACTTATTTATCAATTGGATAAATCTTTTTTGAACACCACCCAATAAAGAGAGAAACCAATATTATTTACATTATTTTAGTGAAAAAACAGACAACATGTAATGTAGAATAAATTATAAAAATGTAAAAATTAAGAATATTATAATTAATAGAGGCTCATAGTTATATATTTTTTCTTACAAATGATGAAATAGAAAAAACCTCACATAATCAATGTTTTTTTAATCTTTCAAATACATATTCCATTATGAAATCTTGGTTAAATTATTTTACATGTATTGAAATGTATTCTGGGTTTATAAAACCAATAAATTAAGTGAAATCATATTAGATAAAAAAACTATAGAGATGATTGATTTAAAAAGTAATTAATTAATTCAATTTAACATATGTTTACCCAATGAAAATAAATTAAAAATTACAATTGACTTTCATAAAAACAAATGAAAGAAAAGTACAATAAGTTGATCACCCTTTACATCATCCATGATATCATTTTAAAAAATATTTAATGTATAATATCTTCCATATATATGAAAATTAATTTGAAATGTATAATAATAATATAATACAAAAAATGTGTGATAATGTTTCTACACAATCATCTTCTAGAGGTGTATCTAAAGGTACAAAAACCTTAAATTTTCCTTTACATTACAGAGATTCCTTCAATTTTAGATTCTCTTTTATATGTTAATTCTATGAAAATATTATAACTAATTATAAATAAAAAATGAAAGACATCACATACCTTATATGTCACTTGATGTAAAATATTATATATCTAAAGTAAAAAATGACCAATACTATATCCAACCATGGACACCTCCTTAGAAGGAAGTGCTACTGGGGAATTTGAATAAATAATATCATGAAATTCAAATTTTACCTAACTTAATTGAATAATATGATGATGTGAATAATCCCATAGATTATATAAAATTTTATATTCTACAATATATACATAGAGATCCCCAATAAGCAGCTCACACTACACAGTAGGGTATAAATGTGGAGGTGGAAGATATGAGTAGGTAGGATATCAAGGCTGAATCTATATCATTACTTCTACAAGAATAATTGATACAATTGATAGAACTCTATCCTCTATCAACTCATTCATATTTTTTTAACTCAACATTCAAAGAATCTATGTCTTTCTTATATTGTTCCATATCGATGCCACAATAGTGTCATAGACATAAACGTTTTTATAACTAATACCATCCTGATAACCTATGATGTGAATTGGGTGTTCCATATTTCTTAAATTAGTGAAAAATATTTACCTCCTACCATAAGGGATAAAGGTGACCAATTTTATTTTATATTAAAGGGTGTCATGAGTTAATATTTTCATATATAATATTTGTGAGATAATTAAAAAAATAGAAATATTTATGAAATATAACAAATAATTACTTTTAATATTATTAGATACTTCATTTTTTGGATCAGTAATATAATTCACGTTCTATTAATTCTCATCCTTTTAAAATTTTCATGCAGACGAAGAGAAAATTGAGGTTCAATTAAAACATATTCAGATCTACTACATGAATTGCATCATAATTCATAAAATTTCCAGCAATCATTTGATGATATAATAAAGGATATCCTACACATGTCCATGTAAGACATTATAAATTTTGAGACTATTTCCCTTGGGGAGTTTTCTTAGAGGCTATTACGTAATAAAAAATATAGAAGTCTTGAAGTAATAAAAATTAATTGAACAAATTATTTAAACTAACCATAAGGTCTTCCCCCTCCAACTGGAAGAAAATGTCTCTCCTATCCCCTTATCTAGAAACTCATACAAAAGTCATGGATATTGACTCTGTTTATACCAAAAAATATAAAATTGAGTCAAATTTATCTTAAATTATCTTAATATTGTTGCTGAAAAAATATGAAATCTTTTTCTTAATACCCTTTCCCTCTTGAAATTAAATTTTCATTTGTAATTGAATAGATAAATTGTTAAGAAATTTTTAATAATTAATCCATTATAAAACTACATAAATAAATTTAAAAATAATACCATTACAGACTCTCAAAATAGATCATTCGCCAACTTATAGACACTCCTCTAATTGGGGAATAAAATTAATTATCCAATAATGAATCTATATAGCCAATTAAGTCCTAAACTGCATGGCACATGGTTAAGTTGGGTGTTGTTATCGTCAATGGTAATTACCACCCTCTTCTCTCCATGAGAGAGTGAAGGATTTGGAAAATGTTTAATCATATTCCTACAATATTTATGTACCATCCACTATAGAGAAGAAGAATGGTTCTACATAATTTTAGGAAATATAAGTCTAATTTAATTAAATAAATTAATTTCATTAGATATTTATATTTATGTTAAAAGCACAAACATAACTTGGTTCCCCTGACTTAGTATCTATAATTTAGACATATGTATTCTACTTCTACAAAATTATGTGTACCTATTTTGGATAAAAATGATATAATAATAATAAATAAAAATTTTATTATTTATTATAGAAGAAAACATTGAATCTTTGATTTTTCAACCAAAATATTCTTCAACTAAAATAAGTGTATATAAAAATTAATGACAAAAATTCAAATAAATTATTATCATACAAAAATGTCAATTTATCTATACATTTATTTGTTTAGAGATAAATAAATTTTATCAGTAAAAAATTTAATTGTTAATAATAAAAAGACACTTATAAATATTTTATTCCATAAAATCGTATGAAGAAAATTATTTATATAAATAAAATAGTCACAAAAAATTGATAGAGGATTTTGTTTGACCAAAAAATGGATATCAGATTTGATTAATATAAAAAACATTACAAAAAATGAAAGGAATACTAAAAGTATATATATTTAAATATTGAAGTTATAATATAATTTTTTAAACTCTATAAATTTCAAAAAAAAAATTAACTTATTAATCAAGAGAGTAGTGCAGTGTTTCCTCATTTCCCTTTTACATGATAATTTTGTGTTTCATTGAAAATATATAGAGAACAATCACTGTTATCATTGGGTGATAATTTAATAGATGAATTGTTTTTAGATAAGTATTAAACCGCATCAATATTCTCATAACCCAAATGAATTTTTCTCCATATAAAAAATACACACCACTCTTTATTTGATGGGTCAACAACCTAAAATAGTTTTTTATGAATTTACATAATAAATTATTCCTCCATAAAAATATAAGTTTTCAAATAAATAAGTGTAAACTCATGATCATCATGTTTCACACCACTGTAACTGTAATTCAATATAATATTAAACACTGGTACCTAAAATTTAGTATAATCAATCTCCCATATATCCAAAATAACTCCAAAATAAGATGTTGATATAGAAATTTGTTGTTTATCATTACAAATCAAAAAATTAAGGGTTTTATTGATAGCCATTACTCCACCATTTTAAACTGTATTATTGTCTTCCAAGATTTTTTGTGTAAAATATGTAACCAATAATATAAAATCTTTACCATATGATCACATTAATACATGGTCCCCCTAAAAACCATTTCAATGTTTTTGCTATGGATAATTAAATATTGATTTTATCCATAAATGATGAAGTAAATTTTTTTTACATTTATTATTCAAAAAAATTTCATTTCATCACAGATATCGTACCTTAAATCCATCAATATTAAATGATATTTTTGGTTGAACACCACCTATGTTGTTTAAAATATGTAAATGTTCAAGTGTTACTTTTTTATATGGAATTCACTCTACATTTAAGAAATGAATACATTTAACATCACTATAAACTATAAAATTTTAATATATAGGGAGATAGAAATGATCTACCTGATATAAATATTCATTATAGAACTAATTTAACTCATTTGATATATATTTTTGAACAAAGAGGCCACTGGTTGATGTATATTCTTAACATATACAATCACAGTTTTTATATATATTTCAAAAGTATGAATCAAATGTAACTAAAATTTACCACATATTCATATATCTTACACCTAATAAATAAATATATGACCAATTATATCAAAAAAATGATGGAGGAAAACATGGTTATCGTTGATTTTTTTGGAAAAAATCATTGAGAAACACATCTAATAAATATGGAGCAATAAATTTTCGTAAAATTGAATTAAAAAAGTCACACAACCTAATTATATAATTTTAGATAAGTATAAAAAATATTAAATGTAACGAAACATAGAGAAACTATTGCATTGATACATGGAAATTAGGAGATTTATATCTTTTGACAATAAATCATTCAATGATAACAAAATTTTCACATTTGAAGAAAAACCACTAAGAACTTTAATACCGTGGGGGAATTGAAATTTTTTAAAATATAACTCTTTCTTAATGTGTGACATGCTAGAAAAAAATATGTTCTATTTAATTTTATTGCAGGAGAAAAATCGAAACCTATTCCCATGGTTATTAAGTCTACTCTTTCTTTCAACCCATCTTTTTTATTTCATTTAATGTTTAACAATGTTCAAATTATACTATTAAAAATGTTTTTATTGACATGAAATGCTTCAATATTATGTTTTCTATCCAAAACATTCAAATAAGTTATCTAAAAAAAATACGTCATTTATTCAATGTATTTGGTTGATGACCAAACCATATATTATTTCTAGATACAAAATCTATATTTTTCACCATGCTATAATATCCTTTAGTTTATAATGGTTATGGGGTAGAATCACAATCTTGTAAAATGTTAAACAATTTTTTTAATCATTAATACAGATGATCCAATTGAAAAAAGTCTCCAATTTTCCATATACACAATTTTTCTTCCATTATTAGATTAATGATATTAATCCATATCATTTCAAGTTAGACAATAATTATGTCATTTAGCACTATATCAATAAAATGTTTCCTATGAAGGAAATTTTTTATATTGAATAATATCATAGCATGAAGAAGAGAACATTTTTTATTACATACATCAAATATTATAACACATGTATCCCATTGAAATTTTTAATCATCAATCAATGGATATATAAAGGTAAATATCATTTTCATGTTGTTTTAGACCATAAATCATCAAACACTCATCATATATTTCCTCTTCATACATATCTTTGGGAAGAAATTAGAGACAACCCACTATATATTCCATGAACTATGTTGTCAATAAAGACTCTGATATGGATTTGTTCTATCTATGAGTAGACTCATTCTATGATTTCAAACTTCATTTCCAAAATAAAAATAATTGTGGTCAAATCCTTTACATTGCGGTGAATCAGGATAATGGAATCAATTTCCATTATATATGCACTCATTTTTATTATCTCATTGCCCCTTTACATCATTTGAATTTGTAAAGAGATTATTTAAATTCCGAAATCTTATAATATACTATATTTCATTCGTATGAGGTTTAGTGTATGTTCATGAGAATGAATCACATTATATTTGTTGTCAATTATCTATAGTGATCTCCCAAATTAATGATATTATCAAAAAAAATTATATTCCTTATTATATAGCACACAATTATTAGTGAACCATGTTTCTTTTTATATTCCATTCCCCTAAGAAATAATATTTTCCTCATAATAAGAATTTATATACCAATTTCCTTTTATAAGTATCTCTTATAAAATTTATATCAAATTAGTAAAAAAATTCACTCCAACCATGTATTAATTTTAACTTAACTAATCTCATAATTATCGATAAAAATATAAATTTGGTGAAACTTTAGAATAATGGTTTCTCAGATTTTATGTTTTTTTGTTCATCCCATTTTTTTAAATAGTTCCGAAGCTTAGTTCATGAATTAATTTTTCAAGACAATCCCTTATTTGATGTGGGACATATTAACCATCATTTGTTCTTTACTTTCCTATTATTTCACCATGATATATCCTGCATGAATAACTATGACTAAAAACATATCAAATTAGATGGTCTTGGATTTATCTGTACCCTAATTTACCCATATTAATATATTTCACACATGGATAGAAAATCGAATATCTTTTTTCAACATTTCATTTAGAAAATTCAAAGAAACTAGAAACCAATATCTCATATTCATTGGTAGTTATTCATTCATTTATTCAACTATGATTCATTAATTACATATAAAATTACAATATAATAAATGAATATATTAATACATATAAAACATCAAATATATATATATAATTAAAAAAAATAAGAATATATAAAAACAAATAATTTAAACACGCATAAATTTTTCATAAATAATTTATATATTATGAAAAGTAAACATAAAAAACAAGTTAGTATAAAAACATTTACCAAAATTAATTATAACAACAACAAAAATTTAAGTGTGAAAAAAATTAGTAAAAAATCAATTTTAACCATAAACATTTATAATGCTAGAAAAATTATAAATAAATAAAATATTAAATACAAATATATAAAACACAAAGTTGATTAGAGTCACAAAAAAATTATAATCCAAAAAAAATATTACAATAAAAAAATTACCAAAAAATTATAACTGATAATGAAATAAACACAATCTAATGAAGGATAAATTAAATTTATATATTGCAGATAATTCATTTACCTTCAAAAATAAAAAAAATCCATTATATATTTTTGATATCAATAAGGAAAAATATATCTTGAATTATAATGAACTCACTAGAAGGTTGTAGTAACAAAGTGAACATTGAAATATTAAAAAGAAAAATACAAAAATATATACAAAAATATAATTTAAACATGCATAAATGTTTAACAAATAAATTTTAACCTAAAAAAATATTCTGAAATATAAGTTATAACAAAAAAATTTAATAAAAAGTAATTATAATGACAGAAAAAATTTATAAATGAAAAAAATTGTTGAAAAAATTTCAACCATAAAAAAATATAAATATAAATAAGTTATAAATACAAAAAAATTAATAAATAGAGTTATAACGAAAAATAGATTACAGTCAAAATAATTATAATATTAAAAAATGTATAACATGAAACAAAATTTAATAGGAAAATTAAAATTGATAATTAAATCCATATAAAAAATGAATGGAAGAATCCTATTTATAACTAAATAATAATTAACATCTCTAAAAAAAATAACTTACAAAATATGGAGGTTAATAATCTAATGTAAAACTTGAACTATGATGAACTCACTTGAAGGTGGTGGAAACTGAGTGAATACTAAAAGATTTCAGATATTTTTCTCCAAAATGATGTTGAATGAAAACAAAAAACCATTAATAGGTTTTTTGGTTTGAGATGATTATGGTTTATATGGACTAAATACTATTTAGGATCATGAAATAAGGATGCATTTGGGAAGATTTAAGAGAAAATATGGTAAAGATGATGAAATCAATTGAAAGAAATGATCGATCCTAGTCAAGTGTCCTTAACGTTGGTGAAAAGTATGGTTTTAGAAATTTCTAGTAAAACAAATTAGGGGTTTGAGATTCATGTGTATCTTAAAAATTATTTCACGTCTATTTTCTATAAAAATGATGTTAATGGTAATTATAAATACCTTTTAACATCTGTTTTATTGAAAATTTATGTTAAAATGTTCTCAAATAACTTTTTTACATCAATTTCAAAACAAAAGACCTTAAAACCCCAACAGAGAAAATTTTTTTATACTAGTTTTAGGAAAATTTGGGATAATTATATTTTAGTAAGTATATTTAATATCCAAGGATTCCCTGAGAGGGTTTGAATTAGTGAATCAACAATTTTACATTCCACCACTGACCAAACTTTTTTACAGGTTGAATTTATTGAGTTTATTTTTATTTTATATTTATCTCATAGTTTAACTATATATTAATGACTTCGATCACCTAATGTAGTAAATAAAAATTTCTAATAGTACAAACATAGCGGGAACAATCAATTTATAAAGTCTACCATTGAAAATGAATTTTAATATCCTTGTAAGAATCCATAAATCCTATTGTCACACAATTCATTAATCATAATGGATATAAATAGGTAGGGATTATCCATAAACTAATTTTATATATAAATGTATCTATAATGATATAACATTATCAAAAATAAAAAAAATAACAATATTTATCAAATTTAATGACGTGAGTCTTCAGTCTCTAAAATAACTCCAATTTACTATAAACAAACTTCATCTTATCTTTTTTCACACACTAAAATTTCCATCAATGTTTTTGTGAAAACTTTATTGTATAACCCAACATCTTTATCACATTATTATTGAGAAATTTTAATTAAATAAACAATCATTGAACTTTAGTTAATTATATTATGCTCAGAATACTACTGAAAAAACCATAAAAGTGTACTTTTAATAGTACCTTCAAGACTAAAATTATATATGTTTTAACTTCAATAATCAAATGGATAAAGTTTATATACACTTATTTTTATTCTTTCATATATTCTTGTTCTTTTTATTACTTTTCACACAATCATAATTAATAAAATACACTATCTTCACACTAATCTCTAACATATTACTAATCATTACCAATAGTGTTTTATCGAATTATAAAATTCAAATTCATATTCATGAAACAGATTCAATTCGCAATCTCATTCACTTTAGTTTGTGCAGTTAGATCAATGCATCCATTTTAGTCACCTTTTATATTATTAATGTACATAAGTAGACACATTTTAGTTTCCCAAGTGACATGAACAAGATTATATCCTTAAAACACTGGAATATGTAAATTCACACTAGCCACGACAAGTTTAGGATTCCATCAATACATAGAAAACTTCAAATTCAATAAACCATTTTGAAACATCCTTTAAACCATAACAACATTGATCACACCAAAAAATAAATCCATTTAGTTTTTCTTCAAAAGTAATCACCATAACTTGATCCATGTTTCTATTATCTTGGAGTCCAGTCTTGACCATTTCAATACTCAAAACATGATCAACAACATATGACCATGATATAGTCCAGTCCCAGTTTTTATTCATTTTCTAAAGTATTAGTAGATTATTTATTTCTATTATCATAGAGTTTAAACATTGACATTTTTATCCTTTATAACATGTCAAAATCCAATTGATCATGGAATAATGGATTCCCTAATTTTTCTGTTACTACTAAAGATAATAACCACTTCCCATATGACTATGGAATAATAGTTAATCCTAATAGTGGCTATGTATTTTGAAAAAAATATTTCGAAAACATTACTACCATAACATCCATTCCCTTTACATCCTAAGATATTTTAATTTTATCCTAACACCACAGAGTGGTACAGAAATCACTATAATATAAACATGCTTTTGTCCCCTCAAACAACTCCAAACATGAATCTTTTACTTCCAATTTTATTCCAAAAACATCTAAATTCCCAAATGATATTCACCTCATTTGAACCAAATAAATTTATATTATTTTTAATATGATTCAAGTGTTTGAAAAGGTTTTAACAATTAAAGGAAACACCAATGTAAGATATCGTGCCCACTTTACTCAATCATCAACCAAACCCCTCCCCCCCACATTTATAAAATACTCATCTCTTGGGATATCATTACTCTCGAGAATTTTATTGGTAAAAATATAGTTGGTAAATTTTAAATTATATTAATTAGAATTTTTATGAACATTAAAATTAATTGGAGAATAAAATTAATAAGAAGAAGAAAAATATTGTTTTGATAAAATAAACGAATATGTTATTAAAAAATTTATTAATACAATAAAAGTGTTTGGGATATTATTTAAAATCTTTCATCCATATCACCTCAAAAGAATGATTTTAATGAAATTAATATTCACATATTATTATACATTGAGAGATAAATAATGATTCATGTTAATATTTAATTAACATTTTGGGGATATGCATGATAATAAGTAGTATACACACTTAACCGTGCACCAAGTAAGGGTGAACAAATAATCCAATATGAGTTATGGTATAAAAATAAACCATGATTATCAAATATTCATGTGTGATTATGTGAAGGGTTCGTTATGAGTTTTCAAGAAATAGACATATATAAAAAGTCACATTGTGAACCATTATAGGATATGAAAGAAAAAAATAATACTTCTCATACTATTCATTAGATAGAAATTTTACTGTAAAAATAAGATAAATATTTAAATAGAGGGGGCACGTATCCATTAGAAATAATTGTAGAAACATATGAATTGATGAAGTCGAGTCTCGATATATTCATGATGCATAAGAGTTGTCACAACGAAAACTTTCCACAGGACTCCAAGGATGAAATTTTCACATATACAAAAATACTATATAAAACAGTAAGTAAATCCAATGAACCATATATATATATGGTTTTCTAGTCAATAATGATGATGAATCATTATCCATAATGTATAATGAATTTATTTCCTATACGTAAGTATTATATTTCTTAAGATATACCAAATGGAAAGAAATTATGAATTCATAAATGGATTTTATATAACAAAATCATGTATAGATTTTTTTAGAATGTTAATTTAGAGTAAATAAAATTTGGTGGAAATGGGTTTTCAAGAAGAAATATTATATGGATGGTCTAATTAATAAATATAAAGATTAACTGGTTACTAAATGATTTCGATAGTGTCAATGGATAAACAATGGTGAAATTTTTCAATAGTTTATATATTAAAATCTATTAAAATTAAATATTTCATATCAACTTACCTTGATTATAAAATTTATAAAAAGGATATAAAAAATCCAAAATAAATTATTCTCAGAGATATCTACATGAGAAAACAAAAAGGGTTTATGATATAAAATTAATACAATAAAGTATGAAATATGAAAACTTTTATTTATAGATTAAAGGTGGCTTTGAGATTATGGAATTTTCATTTTTTATGAGGTTATAAGTGATTTTACAATCATTAAAATTGAATGTGATATATGTATCTATAAAAAATTTAATAGTAGTGTACTAATTTTCATAATAATATATGTAAACAATATATTATTAAAGGGAAATTAAATTATATTCATTTATTCAGTTAAGTATGAGTTAAATTAATGTTTATCAATAGAGGACTTTGGTAAAGTTGTCTATGTTTCATGGGAAATTATATACAAATATAGATCCAATAAGATTATTGAAAATAGACAATGTTTATAAATTGACATGGTATTGAAACAATACAAGATGAAACAATCCAAAAGAATATTGTTAAGTATGTCACATGGAATAAATCACTCTATGATGATGTTTCCTCAAATACAATATAATAAATACATAATGAGTAGAATCCCTTGTGATTTGGTCTTCAGATCAAACATGTATGTCATGTAAAGTATTGGAATAAAATTTCGCTATTCCTTGAGAATTGTATCCATATAAAGAGAAAACAAAAGAGATATAAATTAATAAGTTAGTTAAAACTACCCCAAATTATATTCCATGACTGAAGGATTTGTTACTTGTTTTCAAAGGGGATTATAAAAAAGTATTAGGGGATATAAAGAAACAATATTTTAAATATATAATGATTATCTAAAACCTTATTTAAGACATATTTTTTTTCTTATTTGTATAGCAGCGAGTGGGAGAATCTCAAATAATCCATATTGTGTGATTATATGCTAGTGTCAAAGTATATTTCATCGTATTATTTTGTTAAATAATTATTTTATATATACAAATTTATTTCATATCTTTGTTTGGAACCTAGCATCGAAGATACAATCATCCTATATTGTGATAAAACTATGTATGTGGTTCTTTATAGTAAATCTAAATTAGAGTAACAAAAAAAATATATAATTTGGAAGTATTATATCTTAAACTATTTGAATCAAATAGTGGAAGCTTAATTTAGATAATAATCCTCATATCAAAATATAATATACCCACTAAATAAAGATGTTTCTTCTATAATGATATCATGGGTATATTATGTGAATATTCTTAAAAAAATTGTCTATGATTTAGATATATATTTTTGATTTGGAATTGGTGATGTATAAATATCATGTATAGGAAATCATAAGAATTAGTATTATTCGAATGAAGTACTTTTTTGGTGATCTCTAAGAGTATGCAAACATGGGGACCGACCCAATGACTAGAAAATATTTTTTTTTTCAATGTGACCTAATCACTATAAAATACTACGGGAGAATAAAGTTATGGAAACTAATGAAATCCAAAATAATGATAACATTATAATCTAAGTACAAGGATTATTTGGACGATTAAATCAGATGGGGAACATGATCATTTAATTTTGAAGCTATCATGTCCATATTCTTATTTACCTCATTATAAGCCAATAGAAATGTTGTATTAAAATTCAATAACCTCTTAAAATATTTAAGAAGATAATAAATAGACTCATGAGGAAATAAAATACTTTTTAGGTACATGATTGAAACACCCTAGAGTTTTCCAGGTCCTTACAGTTTGGGAGATGTTTTAATTTTTTATATCTAGAAAGGGTAATTCAATAATTGGGATTCATATTCCATTTTAGAGTGTTGGGACATCTCAAGAGGTATCATTTTGATTTTTTATAAGGCTTGAATTGTAATACTAGTGCTCAAGGGAAATTAAGTGAATTTATTTTGGTCAGCATATTAAAAAACTATATCAACATTCCATTCATAAAATAACAAGGTTTTCATATCATGAAGGGACTTTGTGGGGGACATTTAGGGAATGAATGGGTGATGAATGAGTAGTTTCTTAAGGAATTCACTATTTCAAACATTTTTATACCCTAAATCGATATAGTAAGGGGGTACCCCTTTTCCCATCTGGTTCATGACATGAACCACATTTTCAATCTGTGAGTTTGTGATTTTGTGTGTTTTTAAGAAAATGAAAATCACTTTTTCTATAGGTTATTCCCCCTTCGATATTAGTCGAGCAGGGGGTCTTTAGGTGACAATTTTTTTCATAACCCTCCCCTCTTTCTCTTATTCTGATAAAATATGTTGATAGGATGTTCATGATCAATTTTTCAGTAGAGCCATGTTATGATATTTGTTTATTACTTTGTTCTTCTTCCACTTGGAATAGTATATAATTTAGTTTTATCTTAACCTGAGGTTTTTTATGATTTAACCATATCATAGTGAAATCATCCATGTGTGAGAGGTATTTTAGGTGTAGTAGTTACAAGACATCCCATGATGATGTATGCATGTATTTTTTTATCGTTTGGATGAAATTATATTTTCATACGATTTTCCATAAAGATATTTTCTATACTGGATGAAATTTACAAAAGAATCGAGTGTAATTTTGGAGAATTTCTTATGTATTTGGTTAAATTAATTGTTTTGAGTGGACTACACCTAGTTTCTCTTTGTATTAATGGGTGGATGAGGTACTAGTATTGTTTTGGATAAAATTAATTATTAAATTTATTTTTAATAATTAATTATAATTTTTATGACTAATTACATGTGTTATATTATGCCATATAGGTTCCCAAGATACATGAAAGATGCTCAGTGGGTCTGGATGAGGATTGACAGAGCATTGTGAGGGGTTAACTATTTTTTCATGGTATGTTGACCCTATGATACAATTTCATATACATACTTATACTTTTTTGTTTATTTCCTTAATATTTCTTTTGTTTGGGAATGGGGTATAAGGACTAGTAGTGTTCTTTAGTGAGGTAACTAAGTATAATTTATCCTCCTAAGATGATACAATGTTCTCTTTAGAACCTTGGGTGAATTAGGATATGATTTTGACTATTTATCTAAGGGGAGAAAGATCCAATTAGGGTGACATGAGGACTTGGGTAGTTATAAGAGTAGATGGGAGATGTGGGATATCCTAGGTTGGGATCCTGGGGCTAGTGGGTAGGCATGAATGACATGAGGCCAAGTAATGATTGGTAAGACAATTTTAGGTCTCACAAGTGACTATGATCTCCCTCATGGGGTTAGTGAATTATCTTGGTATGTGAGGTGATCTAGGTAAGTCCTTTGGGACATGATGTATCTGATGAAAAGGGGTTTACAATAGGTGATAGGTTGAGGGATCTCCCTTAAGAGATGTTTGGAGTGACCTTGGTGAGAGTCTTGGTAGCAATTTAAGAAATGGCTTGGAATTATAATGGTGTTTGGGATTGTTATTGGATAAATAATGTTGAGGATTGAGTCAGATATAACATAGTGTAGTTTAATTGTATCTTGGTAGTGGGACCACAAGTGATGCGGTCTTTTAGAGTTTCTACAGGCCTTAAAGTCTAAATCATAGATAACAATAGGTAGGGGAATCGTGGATGAGTGCAGGGTGTGATATGGTAATGTTGAGAAGATACCATGATGAGCCTGGGTGACCTAGTGGAAACTATGATATGTGAGGAGATACATGTTTCAAGGTAATGGGATAGGTCCTGAGTGACTAGTTCCCTAGAATTATATGGTGAGATGTATTTAGGATATTTGGTCCTTCTTGTGTTTTAAGTGATTGGGATAGGTTATGTACCCAGTAGTGGAGATGAACACAACGCCTAGTATCATAGTGAGTTAGATTGATTTTTTAGGAATTCCATTAATGTTATAGAGTCTGAATGTTCATGAAATACTGGCCATACCTTTAGTGACAATATAGTGGTTGTGGAATGGTACTTATCCTTGAGTGATAGTTCCTGGTCGACCACATATTGAGTGAGATGATGCGGGTTGATAAATAACAAGGTGACATTTCTATGAGTATCTTGGATCATGACAGTTGAAAACCCTGATTGAGAGGGACAAGTCATGATGTGACACAAGATGTGGATAAAGGACCCTATATTGAGTGATAAGGTAGTGGGATGAGATGTGAATGCATGAATATACCATATCCCTTCAGGTAGAAGGTCGAGGTTTGGATGAAACCTTACCACAACTCTTCATGTCTGGTTTAGGAATTAATTTTGATAGTGTGAGGTGAGACAATGAATGGATTATAGAATTTCACAAAAATGAGCATCTTTGGGCATCGTGGTGGGATGGTTAGAACAATATGGAGTTATGGGATTGTATACCTGGTAAGGTGTGTTGGTGGTCTTGTTAGAACATGATAACTCAATGATCATGTTAATCTATATATTCTCCCCCATGAATACACACATACATTCTTGTGTATATTATGGATTCTTGGTTATACCATAGGGAGTTATATTCTGAAACCCATCATGGGAACTCAAGTAGGAATATAGATATATTTTTTCTTTCAGGCTCAATGAAGATTTTATAGGGGATCATGCTAGAGAAGCTCAATGGTTTTGGAGAAAAGGTGTGTAGTGTGGTTTGGGGAAGGTACCAGGGATGATGTGTGAATATTTTTGTTTCTTCTATTTATATTCATGTGTGATTGGCCTAGTGGGTGACCAATTTATGTATGATAACATTATCATGGGTATATATGATTCCACATTCATTTGATATAGAATGTTGTTTAATTTAATTTTTTGTACTCTAATTTCTATAGATATAGATTTCTATTTATCTTTATTTTATTTTATGAATTTTATTTAGTCAAATAGTCTCCCCACTTAGTCAAAAACGTTAGGAAGAAGTGGAGGATTTCCTAAGGTCACATTGCTCCTTCCACCATCAAACATCATAATGGATTATAAACTAGGAGGTTATGTTGATGAAAATATTTGTGTAAAATTAAATTATAGAAACAGATAAATACTTTGACATGACCTACGTGAGAATACTATTTAGAGCCTGAGTTTTAACTTCAAAATGATTTCTAATATTATAGAATGAACCAAATTCCCAGATCGAAGATCCAAAAACATCCCTAACATTTCCACATCCACTCATGATTCCCTTGGAATAGGAATAATATATTCTTATGTTCAAGCCACAAATGGGATGAGTACATCTCACCCATCAACCACATTATTTCTTCCACCCTAAACCCATTTGACCAATATGTATAGATTCAAGTCCTAAATGTTTGATATTATTAAGATTGAGCCATATCATGGGCTAGGGACATCATTTTGAGTTTAAGGGACATGATTAAACTATGAAAACTAACATTCATTGAATTTGTTACAAATAACATAGATAGACTATCACCCTATGATTAATGCACTTTTAAAAACCCTACATATATTTGAAGCAGTATCAACATAGTGAAATCAAGCCTCTAACAACTTCTCAATGTAACCCTGAAGAAGAATAATGTCTATGTTATCTAATATAAAAATCTACAAAAGGCTACATAATCCACATAAAAGAAGATATTCCCTATATATTCCTCCTAATAATATGAATTTCATGTACTATTTATCATTTAAAATTCCTATCCATGACTTTGTGTAATGAAACTTTGATTTGAGTTTATTATTATTGTATATCATGAATTATAGATGCATGTTGAAACATAATATATATTCGATCAAGAAATATTATCACACAATGGGTATATCATAAGTGGTATGATGCTAATAGAATAATCAATAAAGGATATATCATTTCTAGGTTATGGAAGATGATATCTCTTGGTCTTTGTTTGAGATAAAAGTTCTTAACATAAATAAATTTCCGTAGTTATCATAGACCAATTTTTTTATAATACAAATAATGATAGATCAAATATTAATGGAAGTTTACATATGTATGAATCTTACTTGATAATATATCACATGGAAAGGAGATTATGTTACATTGGATGTGTTTTTAGTACGGTTTTCAATGAGATAACTTTTATATTTCTCTATAGTGGTTATGATGTGTTTCCAGATACCACACTTAGTCTATATATTGGAATTGATTCCACTAACAAATAGATCTATAAATTCATATACATAGTGTATCTTTATGTTTTTCATCTCTGGATGAATTTTAATTTTTGGAATAAAAGTAATCATAGTTTGTAGATTAATGTCTATATGAGTTATGCTAATCAAAATTTAGTAGCAAGTTATTCTAAATTGGGAATAAGGGAGTCATATTTATATTTCTCATAATATTCACAATTTTTCATAATGTGGTAGAGCTTAAACGAATTGAATAATCTATATCCAATAAATTATTTAATTAGATCAATTATTTCATAGGATTTATTTAATTACAATACATAAATAATTTTTTAATTAAGAAGCGAAGAAATTTCATGAATATCAATTAAATCCTGAGTTATTTTTATTTCAATTAAATTTTTTATTACCATTTAATTATAAATTGAATAATTTATAATTACATGGGATTTACGATTAAAATAGAAAAAATAATTGGAAGAAACGTTTTATGTACTATTTCTAAACTCAATGTATATTATTTCATTTAACATGGGTCAATTAAGATTAGTTATTAAGATATATCACTCATGTATGATACATATTTAGAGCCCTATATAAAATATAATTAATCCATAGAGTGAAATAGAGATAGGTACATCCAAAATTGACACTAAATGTTCGATAAATCTTAAGTTTTTATACCAACACTAGATTAAATAAGATCGTTGTCACTAAATTTGTGGATCATTAGTGTATATCCCTAGAGTGATTCATCTTCATATCATGGATGAAATTATGGGAAAAAAATAGAATGGAGATAAAATAGGATAATTATCAATTTAGGTAATTTTTGATTATATATTTATTACAAATCATATGTCTCAATCCCATATAAATAGACACATGCCATGTTCATTAAATTATTTTTGTTTATATGACTTTTATGTCAAAAAATTTATAATTTGAACCCTCTAATCCACTTATGTTGAACCCATATCCTTTAATTAATATGAAAAGTAAAATTTGTGAGAGAACTCCTTCCATTGGTTTAAAAAACTAAATGAGATTAGGAAAGTCTCATTGAGGGATATTTAATCACCCCCTGAAATCCTTCAATGCCATCAAGGGATATTTATCACATAATTATATATCCCACGAATTAATATATTAATTATTAATATCTATTTATACCACATATGGGAAACAATAAGTTAGTATTTCGAATTTAATAAACTTACTTGGTGGGTTATAACAACCCATAAAGTTTACATATGAGTAAGTTCAGATAAGGGTCAAACTTCAATCTTTTTGGGGGAGGGTTGAATTTTAATTTATGGATTTGGAATAACGATGGATATATGTGGGATTATTTTAAATAAATTTATGTATTTTTATCAGGTTTAATGTTTTTTAGGTATTTGTATATAGATATTTCAGGTGTTTGGAAGTTGAAAGGGAGGGGTGGTGAAAGTAGTTTTCAATAAGTTACCCAGTCTCATACCACTGGGTACTTGGTGGAGTAACCATTGAGGATTTCCCATTGGTATGACCACTAGATGGTTGATGATTTTCCACCTGTACTCATTGGGGAACCATGTATCCTATATAGTCCAAAAGAAAACTTGTTATGCATAACAGTAGTTTTTTATGTGCGAATTTATATAATTTTACATGTGTTCCTTTTAAACCATATGTTTCTTAGGAGATAGATAACAAGAAGAGGGGGAGGGGTCAACCTTTTTTGTTCTTACATTTGGGTATTTTTTAAATCAGTCACTCACTTATTTATTTATTTTATAAATTGAAATATACTTTATAAAAAATGATCTATCTTATGTGTTTTTTTATTTTTCAAAATGAACTTTTGAGGAATAATATAAATAAAATATAAACTAATTTATGAAAATCCAATGATATAATGTTACTATATAAAATTAATTTCATTATATTTATAATTAATATAGTGGTGCTGATCTAAACCATTGGTAGATAAAGTAATATGATAAGCTCATATGAAGAGGTTTCTATAAATTCTATTACATGTAATCATAATTTTTGTAGAATTAATCCATTAGAGTAAGTTACAATGTTTTCAATAAACAAGGTCCCATATCGTGAATCATAAGTACATAATTATGATATATATAAGAAAAATTCTAAATGTGGTTATTTTTATTGAATCTTTGCAATTACTTGTTTCTTTGAGTACTACTGGTCAACATAGTTTTTTTATAGGTTTTCTCTTTATAGAGATAATGTTGTGTGAGGTTCTCCTTATAATTATTTTATTATTTCAATTATAATGACATTTCTTATAATCCTATGTGATTGGGGGATTTCAAGGAATGGAATACATAGAAAACATTGATCATCTCATTGAGGGATTCCGTGGATAGGAAAATAGATCATAGTTATTTTTCATACTTGAAATTGAGATGATACTGAATCTTATAGATGATGGATTCCAAGGATAGGAAGAAACACCTTTTGATTTTTGTAAAATCAAGGACACCATATAATAGGTTGAAAATCATGGATACCATAGATCATGTCAACAATAAAAACATTTCACTTTTGGGATTAGTGATATTTTAATAAATTTTATTTAATGTAGTATTTAGTTTGATAAAAACACTATATGTTTAGTTTCAAAAATTAAATTGTATTGATTTATGAATTTTGGTTTTTTATTTTTATGGGTTAAATTTACATTACTTTAACACTTTCATATGTAGTTTAAAATACTTATCATTTAATCTACGCTGTGAAAAATTTATTATAATATAGTATATATTTTTTTAATTAGGTCCCATTTGTATTTCCGAAATCATATCAATATTTGATCTCAATTATATTATAAAAAACTAATCGTTTTAATTCTGGAATAAAATGAAAATTATATTTCTATTTTAAAACTATAATTCAACCCCCCAAATATTTTGTTCACCATCATGCCTATAAAAAATTGGTTTCAGGGATACTATTTTCGTTTATTCTAAGTTTTTATGAAAAATTTTATTTTGAATTTCTATTTATTTATCACAATTTTAACTTATTTTATTCACACATATTATGTTTTTATAGTAAAGATAATTTCTTATGGAGACAGTACCTGTTGGAACAATCAAAAATTTAAATACTATTGTACCACTTATTTTAGAAGGAACTGATTATGACTACTGGAATGATCATATGAAATTATATTTCATTAATAATATAGTTGAAATCATTATCTTTCTCATTATAAAATATAATTTTATATATAATAATTTTCTATAGTTATATCTTAAAGAAAAATTGGAATATACGATAAACTATAAAGTTCAAAATACATTGTCATGTTCCATAATATAGACCATATATAGCTATATATTTTCATGTCAAAAATAAAATGTAATTTAGAAGAAGCTGGAGATATCAATTTTTCCAACATCCAATGTTTTAGAAATAGATCTATTTTTAGAGATGATTATCCGGATTTCAATTATTATATGATGAAACTATTACCTAAATTCATCATGTATTTATGAAAATATTCAACGGTTTATAATCCTTTTCTAAGAAAGAGTTATTCAATGATCAACTCCTTAAAAATATTATCAAAATTATTCCAAAAGACTATGAATACAAGAGGAATGTTTTTTATTATACTAACAATTCTAAAAGGTTAAATTCTATTAAATAAAATTGTAACTCTAAAAAATTATGGGAGTAGTTTGAAAAGAGTTATAGAATAGAGAAAATGAAAAATTGTGTTTATTTTGCTTCTATATCTTCTAATCATATTTCCAGTGATTTTAATGTGTTTATTTCCCTTCTAAATTTCTTTTTTCAAAGAGAAAAGTTAAGAATTTAGATATAACAAATTTAGAATATAGAAATATTGAACATTCTTAAATTGAATAGAGAATGAAAAATATTGTCAATTATTCAAAATGATGAAATGTTAATCAGAAAGATAAGAAAGAAAATATATAATCTTTAGAATTTATATGATATTAATGTAAGAAGGAAGTTCATAATTGACCATATTTTCATAAATCAAAGAAGAAAAAATGAAAGGTGAAAATGTATTCTAAAAGAAGAGGAATTATTATCATGAAATCATAAGATATATAGAGTGTTAGTAATGGTAACATACAATCATATTGTTCATTGGAATAAAATGTCATATAAAGTCATAAAATAGTTTGTTTCTATTCAAATATTCCAAGGAATGAAAAATGATTTGTAGTAAAGGAACTATAAAATCCATTACAAATTTAATTCTTGAATCAAAATATACTTATAATAAAAAATATTATTATTATACATTATAAATAAATGAAAAGGATAATCCATTAGAAGTTAAAAATGTTGTTTCATCTAAATATGAGGAAACTTTAACTATTATAGATGAAATGGAAAGATATGTTAATATTATGAATTGAGAGAATAATAAACTAAAAAAGCCCTTTGATTTTTATGAAGAAATTATAATTAAATATAATAAAAATATTTCAAAATTATCTTCTAAAATATCAACACTTTCGAAAAAATAATATTTAAAAACCAACTATTCTCATCAAAAAATGGATGGTAATAATTTTATCAATCAAAATTTGGTCAATTGGAAATCTGATGAAGATAACCAGAATTTGATTAAATATAAATCTAAAGATTATTGTTTAAAATATATTTTATCTCAATTTAATTCATTCAATGAGTTTTTTTGATAAAATTTATAAAAAAATAAGATCATCTAGAACATCATGTGGAATAGATAGTATTTATGATAAACCATATTTTCCATCAAAAAAATATTTTCCTAAAAGTGAACCTCTTTATAATAAATTTCAAATAGTTGGTGACCAGAATAAATATTTTTCATTAAATAAAATTTTGTACTTTCTTTTTTACAAAGATTTTATTTTATAAGAACATGAAACTATAAAACACGGTAGTGTTGTAAATATATGGGTTTCTCACATTTTCTTTGCTAACATAACATGACCCAAACTTGTGGGGGTCCAACAATATAATTTTATATTTTTTAGTAATACATAATGTGTATCTATAGTAAACCCAAATGGTAAATAGATAGAATTTTTTAAATGATAAAATTCAAACTTTTTAATTGTAAATAAATTAAAATGATTAAAATTTAATTTTGGAGACAATGCATTGGGGGAAATCATCCGAATCTGTGATATTTATTTTCTTGTAAAATATATTTTTCAAATGATTTATATGTTTTAGGACCTACTAACCTTTTTTAAATATATTTTGGTTATGTAATGATGGATATATTGTGAAATTCAATAATGAAAAATGTAATGTTCAATGTTCATAAGGAAATTTCATTTTATCTACCAATAGGTATGAAAATGTTTACAAACATATCTCAGAATAATTATATAATATTAATTTTCCATTTTTATGTAAAACTAAAAATTATCTTGGTTATTGAAAAGGATATTAAGAAACTGTAACATTCATAAATTAACCATACTTTATAGGAAATGAAATGATATGAATATACAATAACTGAAGTTTAGTTCAACTAGACTCAGCGATACTTGTCAATTTTTTAATAAACATAAGCTATATTTTAAATCTAGTTGTGGCATATCAATTATGGATTCTTTATTGTTTTTTCATATGGAACTATTTGGTCCTATATAAATGAGAATTATTCTTTGTAAATAATATGTAAATATCTTTGTTTATGATTACACTAGATCCATATGGGTCTATTTTCTCACTAAAATATATAAATATTTACCCCATTTTTTGTTTTTCATGTTTTTATTAAAAATGATAACACCCAACCATTTATTAATATTCATATCGATCATGGTGGTTAGATTTTTAATTATGATTTTTATACTTTTTTATAGTAAAAAATGTATTACTAAAAATTTTACTTTCGCAAAAACACCACAGTTAAATGGTGTAGTTGGAAGAATAAATATAATTCATTTGGAAATTAATCAAACTTTACTATGTGATTATTCTGTTGATTAAAATGTTTGGGCTAATATTATAAGTAATTTTTTCTATAGTATAAATGTATTTCTACTCATAACCATTCTTAAAAAAACATTTTTTTTACTAGAATAAAGAAAAAAATTATTACATTTGAGTTTTTGGATATAAATTATTGATCCTAAATAAAAAATAACAATGAAATAAATTTGATCCTAAAAACAATGTATGAATTCATAGGGGTTATTCAAAAACTAGTAAGACATATAGGTATTTTAATAAAAAATAATATTATTTAGGAAAAAAATTCATAAATTTTGATGAAACTGATCCTTTGGTTATTATAAAAAAATGAAATTCAAAATACCACTAATATTTTTAATTTACTGTTTGTTTCCCTACTAAAAGATAATATAAAACGAACCATTTTAAATACACTATAAATATGACCAATATATTTTAAATATCATGAATCCACTTTAATATAAGATGTATATCCGGAAGATAAAGACCATATTAGAAGTGAACACAAAAATCAGTTGATCTAAAGGAATCATCCTTCTGATTATATTATGGTAGATGTAACTCGACTAGTTAAAACTAGAAGTTCCTTGGGAAATCATTGTAGGGATCTAGATTTCCAATCACAATTCGAACCTAAAACAATATATTATGCATTATGTGATAAAAGCTAGGTATGGTCTTTGTAAAATTTTCTAAATAAATTTGAACATAACCATATTTGGATCTTAGTTGAACATCCTAAAAATATATCATTGGAGTAATATTGGTTATTAAACAAGTTTTATCAAAAATATAATCATTATTATAAATTAAATTAAACTCCCTTATAGGAGTTATTATCAAGTAGAAGGAATATATTTTGGGGAATATTTTTCACTAGTAGAAACATTAGAATCTAACATAATATTATTAGCATTTATATTAAATATATATTTTACATTAAATAAAATGGGTGAGAAAATAGTTTTTGTTATGTTATATGATAATGAGGAATTTTATTCTGAAAAACCTATTGGTATTGATCATACTAAATTTCTAGGCAATGTATTTGGATATACTAAAGAATGAAAGAACCAAGAGCATTTCATGAAGGACTTAACAGATACTTACATCAAAATAAGTTTCCTAAAGAATTATTTTATCAAAACCACTTTAAAAAAAATATTTTCAAAAACACCATTTTTGTTTAAATTCATATTGATTCATTTATTTTTGGTTTAACTCAAAAATCAATTTTAGATAAATTTTTCAAACATATGAAAAATGATTTAGAAATGAACATGATGTGAGAAATAAAAATTTTCCTTTCTTTTATAATTTTCACAAATTGAAGATAAATATTTTCAATCCACAAAAGTATATTAAATATTTACTCAAAAGTTTTCATATTAACAATATATCAGATATTATTACCCCGATTGAATATTCTATTAAACTTGATCTTGATGAAATAAATAAATTGGTAGATGATAAAATTTATATAAGTATGATTTAAGGATTACAATTTCTTACTACAAGTATACCATACATAATGTTTTCAATATTTTTATGTTATATATTTTAAGTTAATATAATAAAATCACATTTGAAAGTGGTAAAATTCATTTTTGTGTACACTAATGATACTTCAAAACTTGAATTATTCTATACTTTTGGAAATGATTTTCGTTTTAAAATTTTATAAAATGACCACATTTGACTTTATAAATTAAATAGAATCTAATTTAGGAATATGTAATTTCTTAGGATAAGTTTTGATATCTTGAAATAGTAAGAAACAAAACTTTTTTTAGTTACCCTTGTTGAAGTAAAATCTATAGTATCTAAAAGTTGTTTTTCTCAATTGTTGCGTATTCAACACACAATTCAATGTTTTGGTTTGATGTTTATTATAATTATAAATAATTACGATAATTCTATTTCCATTTCCTTATCTGGGAACCTGTCGCATCACTCATAAACTATGAACATATATTTAAGACATTATTTTCATAGAGATGACACACTTAAGGTGATATCTTTTTTCACATTATCTGAATAGAAAATTAGATTGCGTATAGTTTTAATAAATCCATTTCTTATGATATATTAAAATTCATCAAACTATAGTCAAGAATGATCATTCTTAATTGATCATCAATACAATTAATGTTTCATCTATCCCCATACATTAAATAGTCTTCTAAAAAATTGGAGATAAAATAGTTTGAAATACATCTAAATATAAAATTTTCATATTTAGTAACATCAAATTTACAAAATTGATCTATTTTCAAACTTACTTATATCAAAATCTATTTCAATTTCATAAAAAATTTAATTTCAAAATTTAATAAATTTTAAAACATTTATAATTTTTAAAAATTATTATATTTTCAAATCTACTTTATTTTTAATTTTATATGTATTTAAAAACATGTTTTTGAAACCGAACTATTTATCAAATTTACTATTTTTAATTATTTTTTTGAAAAATATTTAAATATATTATAATATTTTCTTGGACATTAATATATATGGTAAGATCATCTATTTTTTATGAAAGATATATTCAAGGTTGTTTTTACTCTTTACTTATGTCTTTTACAATTTCCTTTCAATTATTTGTTAATCATTAGGGATATTTCATATTCAATTACTTATTTCATTGGTAGTTGTTACTAATATTAAAAAAATCTTTTTTTCTATTTAAATAAGTTATAAATTTATTTCTTAAGAGAATATCTATGATACAGGTTTTTGAAATTTCATTTTTTTAGCAAGACTTTTGAACCAATTTGCATAATTAAAGATATATTTTAGATTATATAAATATGAAATTTCTATATACAGACTATAATCTCATGAGTTTAAATTAATTATCCTTAAATATTATCTTTTTAAATAAATTTATTATATTCAATATTATCTTTTAGAAGAAAATCATAAGACTAATTGGGAAGCTTAATGTTTTCGCCGATAGAGTAAAATTATTGGATGTAGCTAAAGAGGATTGTAAAATCTATGGTGAAGTAGGTGATGTTCAAAGTATGATAATTATGATTCATATATTTTATTATGTAAACTTCCTTGATAAGATCCATAATACTGGTAGAGAAATTAAATTTCAATGTGAAATCAATTTATAATATCAATCGGTCAAATAGAAAAGAATTGTCGAAATGAAATTGATGTAGAAAAATTTGATTACACCATTCAGGTTAAAAGTAATTTTATTGAAAATATAATGAGCTATAGAAATTCCAAAACGAATCTAAAATACATGATATGAAAAATTATTAAAAGAAATTAAATTTCTCATTTTTCTACTTTATGTTATTTCTTTTTATTCATTATTTATATATATATATTTCAAAATCATAAATGGGATAAATTTGAATATTTTTTTCTTATTTTGTACCTTAATTCCCTTTTTAAAGGGGTGAAATTGTATTACTTTTCAGTTATCTAATTATCATATATATCATATGAATAATTTTCTATAAGGCAGACTTTCTGTGAGTATTATATTTTTATAATACTTTTTTTTATTTTTCAAAAATAAATATAGATTAAAAAAAGTGATAAAAGTTCTCTATCATGAAGTATACAGTGATATTTCCGTTAAAAGTAAGTTTCCTTCTTCCAGATTTTATTGTGGGTCTTGTTTTTTCTAAAAAGATGTTATTATTGGGGGTTTTTTACATAAAACATCCATTTATTTATTTATTTTAAAAATCCCAAAAAACTTTTTTTTTTTAAATAATATATGTTATTTTTATATATAATTTCTTTTTTTTTGAAAAATGAAATTATAGTAACTAAAATAATGGAACTCTAAAATGATTTATGGAAATATGATGATCAGATTATATAATTTTAAATTAGTTCCATTAGATTTAGAATCATTGTAGTTGTTTTTTTGAAACCCATCGATAGATTTTGTTTCATGTTATGTTCATATAATGTATTTGTTGTTGATATTGTTATAACTGATCCTATGTTTTGATAAATTATGCTATTGGAGTTTGTTATAACGTTTCCTATAAATAATGTCACACCCTGAGCATCCAAATCATGAAATTATAAAGTATAGAAAAAAATAATTCTAAATGTTTCTATTCATCTTGAATCATTGAAACTTCTTATTTCATTGACATCTTCTGATTGGTGTAATATTATTTCTTTGTGTTTTCTACTAAGAATTATGATCTTGTAAGGTTATCCTTATAAAGATCGTAGTATTTACTTTAAAATCATTTTTTTATCTGACGAATCATGATTGGCGGATTCCAAGGATAATAAGACTTTGGGAAATATAAATATCTACTGAAGGACTTCTATGGAATCAAGGATTAAGCTATGGAACTTATGGTACTTGGAAGTGAGATACTACCCACAAGTATACACAATGGTTTCTGGGGATGGGAAGAAATCCCATATAATAGGTATAAATTTTGAGATACGTTATAAGAGGTTAAAATTTGTCGATGCCTCAGGCCTGGTCTATTGATATACCTTCATCTTTGGTTTAAAAGAAACGTTATAATCAATATCATTTAACATAAAAAAAATTTGGCTAAAAAATACTTCTTATTTAGTTCTTAAACCTCAACTTTACTAATTTTTGAATTTCAATTTCTATAATTCAAATTGTTTAAATTAACAATTTTTTAAAATCTTTCATCTGTATTTTAAAATAATTTGCTTTTTATTTTTCACTGTGATAAATGTATTTTAATATAGTAAATATTTCATTTACTATGATCTTATCAGTTTTTGAAAATTAGATCAATCTTTGATATAATTTGTATTATGAACAACTGATCATCATAATATTTAAAGGGGATGAAAATATTTTTATTTTTTTAATACTATGGTTCACCACCCTCTTTTATTTCATTCACTATTACTCCTTTCGAAATTTATACATCCCACTTATTTATCTCATAGATCCTAGTGTATTGGGATCAATCTGCAGTTCAAATTTGAGATGAGAGTTTCATCCTTCTTATCCCTTTTTTCATTCTATTCCTTTGGTTTAGTTGTAACAAACTAGGTTTTTGGATTATTGTAACATAGTGAAATCATGATAACCCAATCAGATTTTTTCTATGGTGTATGCAATAGGATTGAGATGCTCTGTCTATTGACATTACATAATATTCACCTTGAGGCCTTTTTATCAGTGGATTTATTTTGGTATTTTGGATAATTGGGATTCAATTTCTCATTTATTAAAGTTAGATAGCTGGGATTTTTTTTTCATATGACTATAATTCCATTATTGGGTTTTTTATTCTTTCATGAGTTTTTAATTTCAATGGTCTACCTAGTAAGTTGGTCATTGATTATGAAAATTGTGGATTTTATTTCATTAATTAATTTTACTATTAATTTGAGATGTGATGTGATGAGATAGGTCCTCATTTAAGTTTATAGATATCAATAAAATATTGTATTAAATAAATTTATTACTATATGAGGTATGTGTCATGATTCAGTCTCTTGATCATATGGGGATATTATGTTTTTTTCATCTTATTATTATTACTAGCATGATTTTGTGACATTGTATGATATTTATCCATAAATGGGATGGGATCACGTTTCCATCATAATGATTAATGGTTGAATAGCTTGAAAAATGATTCTATAGAGACTCATTGGTTGAAAAAGTGTTAGTGGCCCATTTTAGAGTTTGTTGTGGGGTGAGTGGTTATGACTCAAACTTTCAAAAGAAAATGGGTTTTTTCATAAAATTGATATTTATAAATGAATTGGCCAATGGGGTTCTAATTACTATGGAAATTGTTTTATTTAATGGAATGGTTTTAAATTATATTTCAAAATGAAACTAGTGATGTAAATCAGATTTTTTGAAATGGTATTTTAAAACAAATTGTTAATCTTTTAATGGGGTTTCATTTGATTTCAAAAGAGTTTAATGGGATTATTTGAGTGAGTTTTCCAAAGTAGATTTCACCAGTTTGGGAAAAGTACCCTAGTATGTAAATATATGTGATTAATACCTTTTTAAGAGATTTCCCAGGTGGGGCTTTAAACTAAATTTTAAAAAAATTCTATAGTTATTGGTTTTATGACGGATTATATTTTATTAACATTATAATGGAGATTACCTTTTTAAAAAAATTATGTGTTCTTGTGTAACCCTAATTTTTATAGTTTATTTATGTTTTATCTCCCCTTAAAGCATTGTAAATGATAACATAGGAGACATAATAGAAAATTTATCTTTAATGTTGTGTTGGAAAGATTAGATTTTGATAATTTTTAGACCTCCTTTTGGAATTCATCTATAGAAACCTTGAGATATCTTTGGGATGAACTAAGTCATTTTTCCTTATGTTTCTTCAATCACATAAAGCAATTCATATGGTTTATTGGGACCTTATGGTATCATTCACCATTACCTTTCAGGAAATTTATATATTATGTATGAGTTATAGTCCCTCTTTGTCCTTTATAAAATTGAATTTTGATAGACATTAATTGTTATAGAAGGAGTTATTCTTTGTGTAATTTTACTAATGAATTAGGATTAATTCAGGAGTTCATGTCCCATTATAGTGATGATACTTGGTATGGATCTAGAGATGAGATAATATTTGTGAGATCTCTCTTAGTTACAATTTATATGTAGAGTTTTGGTTCTATACAATGTTTTTTAGATTATGCCACCTCAGGTAGTGTGGTTGGGAATATTACCTAGGTGGTAGTGAGACTTGTGGGAAAAACCACTTCATCCAGATATGTTACCTATGGGAGGAGAATATTTCATGACCTAAGGGTTAAATGTTTTTTTCATAAATAATTATTTCATTTTTCTATGTGGTTATGTAGGATATTTTTTTCCTAGTTTGTATATAGACTTTATCTATCCATTGTATTCCTTATTAGTGTGTAGACATAGACTGATAACCAATCTGGCTCTAGGTGGTGTGGTGGATGGACCTTGGGTCATAATTATTGGATAATTGGGTTAGATTTGACCCATATTCTCCCAAAGACCCAACAAAGGTAAGATAATGGTCAGGGAAATCATGTTGTTTATTTATGATGATGAAATTGATATATGATATGATTTGATAATATGTAGCTAAATATTTACACCATATTGTAATGGGATACAACCCTTTGGAAAACATATGGTGTATGGGATTATTCTTTCGTGCAGTATAGGTAGTTTATAAGAAATATTTAGATAGGACTAGCGAGATGAGATGGGATGATCTATGAGAGCCAAGCTATTCTATTTCATATGGATGGATCTCATTCTATATGATTTCTATTAATTTTATCATATTATTATTTTATAATTTCATTTAAGGTGTTGGAACTTATTTTACTACCATTTTTATTATTCATCATTTCTTATTTCTCCCTAATGATTAGGTTAATTTTTCTTAATTGTTATTAGTTTTCTTGACAGCACTATAAGTTTACAAATATTTATTTAAATAACTATTCATGTAAAGTGAGATGGTTGATGGGTTAGGTGGGAATCTGATGATAAGGTTCTTATTGACATCATGAGACTTATTTAGAATTATTATCTTTTGATATGAAAGAAAATATGGGCATACCTCATTCAATTATGAGGGTATACAAGTCATTTATTATAGGTTTTGGGACCTAACCGGAGTTGGTTAGTATATATTGAGTCTTAAGGATTAATGTGTCATTTGGAAATTATTTCATGAAGTTATAACATGTATGAGATATCATGTGTTACCTTTCAGTGGGGTGAGTTTAACTTGTCATTGAATTTCAATCTCCTAAGATCTTCAGACACTTCCAATTGATCCCCAGTACTCAACATGTCATTTTAATTAGATGGGGATCCTATTGGTTCATTAGAATCGCCCCTTCTCTCATACAAAGAATGAGTTTTAATGTATATGGGTAAATAATAAAGTATTCATTTTAAGTATAAGTATCTCCTAAGATATGGACGTGCGTCATAGGATTTTTTGGGTGTTAGAGGATGATGTTTCTATTAGATATTGGTTATGTGTTGGGCTAGACGACAATGTATTTCTCTTTAGTTTCCATATTATATTACATATTTTTCATATAGTGTGAAAAAAATTGTTAATATTGTTTAGTGAATCATGTTATATACATTATTATCCTAACCATATGTTTTATTTGTGATGAATCTCATAGATTTTTTATTTATTATTTTGGATAGTGGGACTACCTATTGTCTTCTTTTTTTTGAGATGTTTTGGTTGTTTCATTATATAGATCAGTTACTCAAAATTTTAAATATATTCAAGAATAACCCTGAAATTTTATATTTGAAGATGTAGTCCCCCATAACTATATCAAAACCTTGTCTCTAGTCCATAAGCTCTGGCATATGTGGAGGAATGTCTAAGGTAACATCACTTCATTTGATTAACACCATTTTGATCGATCAATCTAGTGTGTTATGAAGTGGTATTTAAGAATCTATTTTGTTTAGAAAAAAGACATTTAGTGGTGGATATTTGATGTAAAAACATGAGAGTCATACTGGTAACATGCATGGATTGCTTGGATTTTATTAACACATAAGAAAATAAATCATGTATAGTGTCTAGAGAAGGCCTTTATTTTGAGTGAGATGTCAGACCAATATTCCCAATGAGGTATGGATGATACTTGGGATGAGTTGAGGGGCTTATTCAAGATCAAGTGAGATATGTTTTTGAAAAATTTAACTAGAATTATTAAGACTAGATGTACATTTCTTTTGGCAGTGTTATTTGAAATATTTCCCCATTGAGGACTGTTATTAATTGATGAAACTTATTAATTATTAAATTTTTTATTAAATAGATTATAAGAGGTGGTTATATTAATATGGATTGAGGGGTTGTTTTTTTGATATGGTTGTTTAATAATGTTTTTATATAAACCATGCGCTAATGGTTTAAGGTATTTTGGGTTTTTGAGAGAAACCCCTTGTTTTGAAAAAAAAATCAAAATTGACATAAGGTGTTCATAAAATGGTTTACAAATGTAAAGTAGGTATTGGTTCTTTAAGATGTAATAATTATTGAGTAAGTTAAATGATGTGATCTTGGAAATGGATTTTAAAGAGAGTTTAGAAGAGAATTTATTTTTTTATGAAATCACCAGTAAGGTCAGAATTTTTTAGATTGTAATGATTTTATGAAACCCATTGAATCAGAGGGAGAGTTTTGGGAACTTGAGTGAGTTAGTTAGGTATTAAATGATTTAGTATATTTAGATAAATAATTTAATGATAGTTTAAACTGATATTTCATATTGTTACAAATAACACTAAGAAATCCTAGTGTTTTGGATTGCGTGTTTTTATGGTCTAAAATATATTTTTGGAGAGATATATGAGGTTTAGGATCAATAGATATGTGTGTTATCACCAAAAGTTTGCTCTAATATAAGGTGAATATATTATTTACACTATATTATCAATTATTTCCCTCTTTAAAAAAATTAATAAGGGATAAAATGGATTCTTTATCAACTTATTACAATAAAATAAATAACCATGTATTAAAATAATAGAATAGAATATATAATAGTCAATAAAAAAGATAGAAAAAATAATTAATAAAAAAATATAAATTAAGTGTAAAATAAAGGTTAATTAAGAAGATTCGACCATGTTAAATTATAATAAGTAAATGAAATAATAGAATGGAGAAATGTAAATAAAATAATGTAGTAATGTAATGAGGTTATGGATTAAAATCAATAAGTCCCCTAATAAAATTTATTAAATAAAATATTATCCATGTTCATATCACTATAATTTCATCACTTTTAACATAATATTATTGGATAATCAAAAACATGATTTGAAAGAACTAAGTTTCTGAAATAGAACCTATTTGATCAGTGTATCAAAACTAAAATATGTTAATCCAAATAATTTTTTATCAAATATAAGTATTATCAAGTATTTACCTCATAAATATTTTGAACATAGATCATGATATGAAAAATTGTTACAACTAGAATGTATTGGTTCTTTTAAAAGAATCATTATGGTAATAGAAGCATTAAGATAAAGATAAGAAACAAATAAATTGAAGACAAACATAATCTCAATAAAAAATCTCATGATCTTTTATCAATTCATCATCTAATTGGACTTGATTATAGGTCCTATATTTAAAATATTTAATTGTTACAAAATATTTGGTATCTTTGGAATGACATATTTTATTTTAATGGATTCAAATAAACCTCAGATTAGTTTTTCTATTTAAACTTGTTTATAATGTTTAAATAAATCTAAAATTATAAATAACTATATTTTAACTGGACAATATTTCAAAAGGATATATTCTAATAAATATATAAAAAATTCAACTAAAAATATTAGAAACATAGTGTTTTTAATATATCAAAAAATGAACTGAATGTTATCATTTTGGGAAATTGAATCAACAATATCCCCCTTTTGTATAATCAAAAGATATAATAAAATAAAATTTAAATGAACAATTAAGAGAATAAATCAAAATAATCTTCTCAGATACTCCCCTTATAATATGAATTATGAAAAAAATTCTTCCAGGCTGCAATAGAATCATAGATTTATAAGATTAACTTTATCTCTTTGATAACTTTTAAAAAATAAAGGCAGTTACATAGTTGTGAAAATATATACAAAATAATAGATAGAGATTAAATCATAAAATTTCATTAATAAATATTTTATAGAAACAAAATACAATTTATATTCATAGATTATAAAATTTTTTGACAAGAATCTATACATTTATTTCACTATTTATTATTTAGTTTATATTCATCTAACTTTTGTTAAGGAGATTCATTATTAGACTGAAAACTATATCATTATTCCATCATATATTTTAAATATAATTAACTCGGTTTGATATTTATTTCCTAATATTCTATATATAGATCCATCTTTTTAAGGTCTATAATCTGGGAAATTAGTTGTCCATAATGTTTAATGGATCTAGCTTTGTATGGATGTTCTAATAAATAATTTCTTTTGGAAATAAAATGATTTTAAATATTGGAATTTCTATTCAATGATTATTAGATGAGTAATGATTTATAGAATAATAAAGACTATCATTGTAATTTCTCTCAAGTAAGAAATTTTCAGAAGATGTTCTTCTCTGACCCTCTTAACCTTATAGAAACATTTTTTTTGAAAAATTATTCTACGGGAATATCTTCATAAACATTTCCCTAAAACTTGTTCCATTATATTATTTTTGGTTGGAGACTTTAGATTATATTTTAACTTGAATTTTTGGGAACTCCTTTAAAATATTTAGTGTCATGAGAAATCATATTTTTTCCATGAATTCATAGAACTTTTTTCTTAATTTTCTATTTTATTTTTCATTGAACATTAAGATTTTGAATTTTTTGTATAATATTATTTGAGTGATTAAGGATATATTATTAATTTTTTATGGTTATCCTTATTTCAGTTATCTTCCATTTTTTGAGATATTGGCTTAATCTCATTCTTTCAATGTTAAATGTGAAATAAAATAAAAACAATCTTCAATGTTTTCATTCATAACCATTCTTTTTTCCTTCTCCTAATAAAGTTATAGAGAAATATAATTTATTCTAGAGTTTCTGATGATACTCCTTTTTATCTTCACTTTTAGAGATTTTAGGTCAGATCAACCTTGGTTGTTTTGAATCTGGAGATTTATTTTTATTAGAACAAATTATTTCCTTTAACTTACCATCCTTAACCCTCATTTTCTTTTTTTTATGCCTTAGATAACCCCCAATAATTATTTACTTCTTTAAAGATCAAATTAATTCTATTCTGGATCGTCTATTTTCTTTTAAATCTCTTCATTATACTTTGAAATAAACTTTTGTTACATTTCAACATCTAGATTAGAAACACTTTTTTACTTTTTCTAAACATGATTTTTCTTTTAATTTTCTATTTAAACATCATGTTCATCAATATCATTTTATTTTGTTATATTTTTTATCTACCATTATTCTTTCCACAAATTTTTATCCATTATATTAGTTAATCAATCTACCATAGTTTCCTCTTCATCTTAAATAGTGAAATTCACCTATTTTGGATTTCTAAATGAATCACTAGTATATTAATCGAAATCACCATCCAACTAGAAATTAGATGGAAGTTAATATTTTATATTTATGATCATATTTTCCTTGTAATTTTATGAAAGAGAAAAATTTGATATAGATTTAATTAAAATAATATTACCTTAAATATTGAAGGTTTTCTATATTTGGTATCTCCAATATCCAATAACATTTTCTAAATATTTTAATTCATGATATTAAGGAATAATTTTAACAATGAATACTATATATTAACCAATATAATGTAATCCCAAATATACTAAACTATTTTGAAATTCCTCATTCCCCATAAGTACTATAGAATGTTGATATATTATACTTTAATATTAGATTTTTCATATTTTCATAGAATAAAGAAATTATGATTCTATCGAAAATTTAACATCTATTTTCCATTAAAATTTTCATACTATTCGTTTTTTCTTCTATTAAGAAGTAATTTACTGTGGTATTTTATTTTTTAATTGTCATGGACTTGTTTAAATGTTTTTATAATAATAAAAATGACTCACCTACCATAGGAAGTGTAACATCCCAAGTAAGTAATGAATAATAGATATTTTTATCTATGTCTATTAATGATTAATATAGTGTTTCAGAGGCTTAAAATGAAAATAAATACAATCTTATGCATGGAATACACTAATATTCTTAAAAGATTATTTTACTGCCTTTTGATGGAAACCCATTTTTGAATCTATATTTTGACAATTTTATAAACTATTTTTGTCAAAATAAACTTATTCTTTATGATTGGGACATCAAAATTTACCTTGTGTGAATTTTTGGCATTTTTCTGACAATGTTCATTTTTTAATGAATAGTGAAAAATACTGCATTTTACATCAAAACTGCTTTTTAATCTAATTTATTTATATGATTAGATTATGTTTTGAATTTGTTTTGAAGTGAAATTATAATATATTTTTACCATTTTATCCAATGGTGGTCATTGGAATCAATTTCACTTTGAAATTAGACTTAAACTGGTGTCAATCTTTTGATACTTATTGTTTTGTAAAAAACACGCTATTTGCTCTGGCAGCGGGAATTAATTATTAAATTAATTAATGTGACTTATATGATTTGAATTTTGTAAAATAGACTTCATTTTTGAATTCGGAATATCAAATATAGATTAGGGTGAATTTTTGGTAATTTTCTGAGAAACTTCAATTTTTGATGAATAGTGAAACCACTAAGTGGTACTTATAAAAACTGATTTTCCGTTTAAATGAAATTTTGCCATCATTGTGTTTTGAATTTCAAAAATCCGACATACATGGTTGTCAATAAGAATTAAAATGTGGTTCAATTAGATTAAAATAATTTTTTGGTGAATAGTAACTTATTATGTTTTTAATCGCGATTAATGGTAATTAGTGTAGTTTAAGGTAAAACTAATGCTTTAATAAAATAAGATGAGCTTGACACATGTCCTACCCTCATTTGTTGTGTCATGGCCAACCAAGAAAATCCATGGGTCAACTTGGGGACCCCATGGATCCACCTTGGTTGGGAAATGACATAAATAGCTTTTTATTAAATATAAAAGTAAAAATGACACAAACATAATATGTTTTACGAAAACAATTTTGACGTGGGGTTATAAAGATCAGATTTCTGATTATAAATAGTAATTGTAAAGATAAAAATATTTCCTACATCATTGTACTTTTTTATAATTTTTAGACTTTAAATAAATTAAAGTATTTATGACATCATGATGATGCAGCGATGACCTCATTATTTAACGATTTAAATAAGATGGAAAGATAATGAAAAATCTAAAACCTACACATGGCCAAAACCAATTGGATGAGTGGATTTCGAAGCCTTATCCCCTTATCCTCGAATTATAGCAATGTGGGACCTTTTGAATCCGAAACTCTTTTTAAAATAAAGTAACTTATCTTTACTTTCCAAAAGTGCCCCTCCTCTCCTCTTATAAAAGGCCCCCACCTCTACCTCATTTCACACACTCCTTAAGCCTTTGGCTCGGCCAACCCCTGCCCATTTACTCTCTCCACATCCCTATCCTTATCCTAGAGGATTCCCGTTGGGTAGAATCCATTCAAAGGAAGCCTTTAGGCTCAAATCAAAAGGAGTTACACTTTTAAAGTTAATTCATTCTCTCATGTTCATTTGTTTTATTTTGCTTCTCCAACCCCCTAAACTCTTTTTATTTACTTATTTTGTAACAACACCAGTATCTTCATTATACTAGGATGTTGTTATAATATTTATTTGAGCTACAATCTCACACAACAACATCAAATGGTTAAAGAATATAAAGTTTTCGTGGATGGCGAAATTTTGTCTCCCGAAACGATGATTGGTCAATACTCATTTAACACCTTCAAAGGTGGCCATTATGATGTCACTATTTTTATATATGATATATAATATGTTTATGTTTTCCTTAAGATTCTGTTTTTTTTTTCATTTTGGGCATACCTTTATGGTTTCCATTATGGGTAAACACGATATCTTTATTTTAGGAAGTGCGGACTACCGCCCCCTGAAAGTGATTTGATTCGTTAATACCATATGTGGGATGTGTAAAGGATGAAGTTAATGATATTATATATGTTATTATACTGGAATTATAATATACTCTTATATCATTATGATTCCATTCCAGAAAATACGAAATAGAAATGGAAGTAGCGTTCATTTGTACGTACGGCTTACCGTCTCCATGAACGGTGCATTTCATTTCTTACCTCTAAATGTGATGTAATATTATAAATACATGTATATGATGAATATATATGATATATATGTTATCCAAATCATTAATATCATTCTGGATATAATGAACCTTTGACCAAATTAACAACATGTAAGTGTAAGAAGTCTATTTTTGACTTAAGAACCAAATAGCGACAAAATGAACATTATTAACTTAAATGATTACATGATGTTCATAACATGGTATAAAAGGAATAATGAACTTGAAAAAGGTTCATAATAAATTAGAGACTAAATCAAGTTTATTATTCCGGAGATTAAAGAACGGTCGGGTCAAGTCGGATACGAGGTATGGGACTTCGTCTCAATCTCCTTTCATTGAGGCATATTTTATTTTATACACAACTTTCTTTTATACGGTGTATAAAACCCTTTGACTTTTACGTTTATTCAAAAGGAATCTTTTTTATATGAAGCGTTTACTAAACGAAAAAAGGGAATGTTTTTTTGTCGTACGTATGCGGCGACAACGACTTCTCCACCGTCGTGACCATTATTTGAGTTTCGGCTTCCTCTACAAGCCATACCTTCTTTTTAAAAGAAAAATAAATACCATGTTTTACTTTTCTTTTATTTTGGTATTGAAAATGGTATTCACAATGTTTTTTGTGTTGTATTGATATCTTGTGATTGAAATGTGGAAATGTTATGTTTCCTTTATGCATGTTTTATGTGATACGATTATGTTATGGTTCTTGGGCATTATTATGAAGACGAGTGGTTCCGTGATAAACTAAGGGCGGGTGAGCCAGATATAGATCTCCAATGCATTGGGTAACTCGAAGGAGTGAAACCTTAAGGTTTCTCCGAAGAGATTTTAGGGAATATACTGTGATGGGTATTCCAAATGTAACCAAGACGGTTACTCCCTACGTAAGAATGTTATGAATGCCTCAAGTTACCTTTATGTCTGATGATTTCAATGATTTACTAATGATTTGATGAGGTATGTTAATGTGCTTATGTTTTATGGGTAAAGTATGATTTCACTCTTATGCATATATGTACCCATGTTTCCTTTTCATGTTTTTATAACCCATACTGAGCTTTTTATGCTCATCCCAAGTTTTTTTGAAATGTTTTCACAGGTCAAGGGAAAGGTACATGATAAGATGATAGTGTCAAGGAAGTGTCAAGAAAGTATCCATGTTTTATTTTAAATATGTTTCCATTGATGGGAATGAAGAATAATATCTTTATGTAACCACTTTGTTTATATGTGGAATGTAATGCAAGTTTTATGATCTAATTCTCTAAAACTCTAAACCCGAAAAGATCCTCAATGTGTAATCTTTTAATAACTCAAGATTAAGTAAGGTTTAAGGATAGGGCCTTATAGTTGGTATCAGAGGTCGGTTTAGATAAATTTAGGAGTTAGACTTTTATTAGATGATTATCCAAAAATATTTTTTTTTGAAATCATATAGCATTTGAAGATTACCATGTTGCTTCATCTAAGACATGTTTGTTCAGAATGGTTTTCCGTAGAGGAAATAGGGAAGCAGTGCTAGGAAGGCATACAGAAGGAAATAACCTTCCGAATCAGCATCCTGAGATGGTCGGAATTGGAACTGAATAGTTTGTTGTAGTAATGGCGCAGTTGACTCAGGCTGTAAATGGTGGTGGTATCCATGCACGAGATCAGCCAGATCAACCGCAGAGGAACATGTCAGTGGTGGAACATTTCATGAGGCAACATCCACCATCATTCAGAGGATCATCTAACCTTGTGCTATCTGAAGGGTGGATTAAAGCACTGGAGAAGATTTTTGATGTCCTGGGGTGTTCAGACAATCAGAAGGTTAGTCTTGCTATTTACCGTTTGGAGGGTGAAGCAGATTAGTGGTTCTCTATGGTTAAAAATATCAGGGACGCCGATGAGATTGATGCTCTCGACTGGGATGAATTCAAAGGTATGTTTCTTGAGAAGTATTTTCCTAAGGCTGTTCGACTTAGGATGGAAAAACAATTCTTGGAATTGAGGCAAGAGGAAGACTCAGTGGCTGCCTATGAAGAAAGGTTCACTCGATTGGCTAGGTATGCTCCAAATTTTATCCGAGACCTTGATAGTAAAATCAATCGTTTTTACTCAAGATTAAAGCCAAAATATCGAAGGGCATTAGCTTCTCATGAGATTAAAAGATATGAAAATCTTGTTCGATGTGCTGAGAAGGTGGAAATGGAATTTGTCGATGATCAAGTGTTCTATAACAACCAACAGAAGAAGAGACCGAGGTGGCAGGAGAAAGGTAAGAATTCTTCAAACAAGTCTAATGGTAAGAGAACTAAGTTTCCAGTTTGTGATAAATGTGGAAAAAGGCATGCTGGGGAATGTCTTCTGAATTCTGTAAAGTGCTACCGATGTGGTAAGATGGGACATAAGGCTCGTGATTGCACTGAAAAGGATCAAGGTGAAGGTAAGAACAAATTTGATTTACAGTTAGTGAAATGTTATAAGTGCAATGAGATGGGTCACTATGAAAACGAGTGTCCGACAATGAGCTTGAGTGATGGGAAGCAGTTAGACTACAAGCAGAAAGGGGTGGTGAAATCCTTTGCAACTACTTCAGCAGATGTCGGGCCATAAAATGATGTTGTATCAGGTACTTTGTTTGTTTTTTCAGATTATGCCAGTTTGTTGTTTGATCCGGGGTCTACACATTCTTTCATCTCTGAAACCTTTTCTAGTAAAATGGGAATACCATCTCAAGAAATGACTCCTGAACTTTTGGTAAAAACACCTCGGGGAAATTTTGAGGCAAAAAGAATTTATAAGAATCTTCTTATCCTTATCTGTGGAAAGAACCTACTTGCAAACCTTATTGTTCTACCTCTAGTAGAGTTTGATGTTATCCTGGGTATGGATTGGCTCTCTATTTACCATGCTAAGATTGACTGTAGAGCTAAATAAGTTTCTTTTCATAAAGACTTTCAGTTTGTTTACAAGAATGAACCCTTACTTTTGATAACATATCAAGAGGCTGAGAAACTTGTAAAAGATGGAAATGAATGTTACCTTGCACACGTCATTGAAAATAAAGGAACTGTTTAGATTAATGATGTGCCAGTGGTAAATGAGTATCCTGATGTTTTTCCTGATGATTTGCCTGGAATAATACCAGACCGGGAAGTTGAGTTTACTGTTGACTTAGTTCCTGATGCTAAGCCAATTTCAAAACCCCCTTATCGAATGGCACAAATTGAACTTTTAGAGTTGAAGGAGAAATTGCAAGATTTATTAGAGAAAGCTTTCATTAGACCTAGCACATCACCATGGGGTGATCCTGTTTTATTTGTTAAAAAGAAAGATGGTTCTATGAGACTTTGCATTGATTATAGAGCCTTGAATAACATCACTATTAAGAACAAATATCATTTGCCTCATATCGATGATTTGTTTGATCAGCTCCAGGGAGCTCAGTTTTTTTCAAAGATTGACCTGAGATCGGGGTACCATCAGCTGAAGGTAAAGGAGGCAGATATTCCGAAGACCATGTTCCGTATGAGATATGGCCATTATGAATTTGTAGTAATGCCTTTTGGGCTAACCAATGCACCTGCTGTATTCATGGACTTAATGAATAGAATTTTCCATGAGTTCCTGGATAAGTTTGTGGTGGTTTTCATTGATGATATTTTGGTGTTTTCTAAAAGTAAAGAGGAGCATGAAAGACATTTAAGGGTTATCTTGCAAACCTTAAAAGAAAAGAAATTGTATGGGAAATTCAGCAAGTGTGAGTTTTGGTTGCAACAAATTTCTTTCCTTGGTTACATTGTTTCTAAATATGGAATAACTGTTGATCCTGCAAAAACAAAAGTTGTGGAAGAATGGCCAAGACCCACAAATGTAACCGAGATTCGTAGATTCCTTGGTTTGGCGGGCTATTACCGAAGGTTTGTTAGAAATTTTTCATGGTTATCTAGTCCAATGACTAAGCTAACTCGGAAGGGTGTTAAGTTTATCTGGACAATAGAATGTGATGATAGTTTTCAGGAATTGAAAAGAAGATTGGTGAATGCTCCAGTTTTGGCACTACCTTCCAGGAATGGTGAGTTTGTTATATACAATGATGCTTCATTGAAAGGACTTGGTTGTGTCGTAATGCAGAATAATCAGGTAATTGCTTATGCTTCACGACAGTTGAAAACTCATGAGGTAAATTACCCTACACATGATTTGGAATTAGCTGCTGTTGTTTTTGCTTTAAAAATTTGGAGGCATCATTTGTATGGAGTAAAGTGTGAAATATATACCGATCACAAAAGTTTAAAGTATATATTCACTCAGAAAGAATTGAACATGAGACAAAGGAGATGTCTATAATTAATCAAGGATTATGATTGTACAATTCATTACCATCCAGGAAAAGAAAATAAAGTGGCTGATGCTTTGAGTCGAAAAAGTAATGCTTCATTAACAATGTTGCGTTTGGAACGTGATCCTTTGGTTAAGGATTTGATGAACTTTGGCATAGAAGTTGTTGCTGCAGGAAGTCCTTCTGTTTTGTTTCAGGTATCGGTGAGATCTTCTCTATCAGATAGAATCAAGCAAGCACATAAGCAAGACAGTGAGTTGCAGAAAAAGGTAGAGCTAGTTTAGAAAGGTAAGTTACCTGAATTCAACATTGATAATGATTGTGTTTTGAGATTTGGGAAGAGATTGTGTGTGCCTTGTGATTCACAGTTGAAGAGAGAGTTATTATGTGAAGCTCATGGTTCTCTGTTTTCAGTTCATCGAGGCAGTACTAAGATGTATAGAGATCTGCGAGAGTATTACTGGTGGGATGGAATGAAAAGGGATATTGCTGATTTTACTGTGAAGTGTTTGACTTGTCACCAGGTTAAAGCAGAGCGGCAGTTACCGAAAGGGATTCATCAGCCTTTACCAGTTCTAGAGTGGAAATGGGAGAATATATCCATGGACATTGTTGTTGGATTACCGAAGACATCTCGACGTAATAATGCAATCTGGGTTATTGTTGATCGCTTGACCAAATCTGCTCATTTCCTTGCTATACGAGATACTTTCTCTCTTGATCAACTTTCCTGTTTGTATCTTAAAGAGATAGTCAGGTTACATGGAGTTCCTCTCTCCATTGTATCGGATCGTGATCCTAGGTTTAATTCTAACTTTTGGAAAGGCCTTCAGAAGTCGTTGGGTACTGAATTAAATTTTAGTACAGCTTTTCATCCTCAATCAGATGGGCAGTCAGAACGAACAATTCAAACATTGGAGGATATGCTACGAGCTTGTTCTATGGATTATCAGGGAAGTTGGGACGAACATCTTTCTTTGGTTGAATTTTCATATAATAACAGTTTTCATTCCAGTATACAGATGGCACCATTTCAGGCATTATATGGGAAGCGGTGTCGAAATATAGCTTTCTGGGATGAAGTGGGTGAAAGGAAGTTGATGGGACCAGAATTGGTAGAAGAGATGGCAGAAAAAGTTCAGCTGATTCAGAAACACATGAGAACGGCTCAGAGCAGGCAGAAGAGTTATGCGGATAACCGGAGGAAGGATCTATCTTTCGAGGTAGGTGATCATGTTTTTCTCAAGGTTTCTCCCTGGAAAAGTGTGATGAGATTTTGTAAGAAAGGAAAGGTGAGTCCAAGGTTCATTAGACCATACGAAATTATGGAGAGAGTAGGATCAGTTGCATACCGAGTGGCTTTACCTCCGAGTTTATCTCAGGTACACAATGTTTTTCACGTTTCGATTTTGAGAAAGTATATGCCAGATCCATCTCATGTTTTGAGTCCAGAGGTAGATCAGCTGGAAGAGAACCTATCTTATGAGGAACAACCGGTCCAGATTCTTGACCACAGGGAGAAAGTGTTACGGAATAAGGTGACTCACCAGGTAAAGGTTTTGTGGAAAAACCACATGATTGAAGAGGCAACATGGGAATCTGAAAATGCAATGAGGGATAAGTACCCCCATTTATTTGATAAGTAAATAAATTGCGGGGAAGCAATTTTATAAAGGGGGGAAGGATGTAACATCCCAAGTAAGTAATGAATAATATATATTTTTATCTATGTCTATTAATGATTAAGATAGTGTTTTAGAGGCTTAAAATGAAAATAAATACAATCTTATGCATGGAATACACTAATATTCTTAAAAGATTGTTTTACTGCCTTATGATGGAAAACCCTTTTTAAATCTATCTTTTGACAATTTTATAAACTATTTTTGTCAAAATAAATCTATTCTTTATGATTGGGACTTCAAAATTTACTTTGTGTGAATTTTTGGTATTTTCCTTACAATGTTCATTTTTAATGAATAGTGAAAAATACTGTATTTTACATCAAAACTACTTTTTAATCTAATTTATTTATATGATTAGATTATCTTTTTAATTGGTTTTGAAGTGAAATTAGAATATATTTTTACCATTTAATCCAATGGTGGTCATTGGAATCAATTTCACTTTGATATTGGACTTAAACTGGTGTCAATCTTTTGATACTTATTGTTTCATAAAAACACGCTATTTGTCATAACAGCGGGAAATAATTATTAAATTAATTAATGTGACTTATATGTTCTGAATTTTGTAAAATAGACTTCATTTTTGAATTTGGAATATCAAATATAGCTTAGGGTGAATTTTTGGTAATATTCTGAAAAACTTCAATTTTTGATGAATAGTGAAACCACTAAGTGGTACTTATAAAAACTGATATTCCGTTTAAATGAAAATTTGCCATAATTGTGTTTTGAATTTCAAAAATCCTAGATACATGGTTTTAATTAAGAAGTAAAATTTGGTTCAATGAGATTAAATTAACTTTTTGGTGAATAGTAACTTATTAAGTTTTTAATCGCGATTAGTGGTAATTAGTGTAGTTTAAGGTAAATATAATGCTTTAATAAAATAAGATGAGCATGACACATGTCCTACACTCATTGTTTGTGTGATGGCCGACCAAGACAAGCCATGGTTCAACTTGGGGACCCCATGGATCCACTTTGGTTGGGAAATGACATAAATAGCTTTTTATTAAATGTAAAAGTAAAAATGACACAAACATAATATGTTTTACAAAAACAATTTTTACATGGGGTTATAAAGATCCGATTTTTGATTATAAATAGTCATTGGAAAGCTAAAAAGATTTAAAACATCATTGTATTTGTTTTATAATTTTAATACTTTAAATAAATTAAATTATTTATGACATCATGATGGTGCAGCGATGACCTCATTATTTAACGATTTAAAAAAATGGAAAGATAATGAAAACTCTAAAACCTACACATGGCCAAAACCAATTGGATGAGTGGATTTTGAAGCCTTATCACCTTATCCTCGAATTATAGAAATTTGGGACCTTTTGAATCCGAAACTCTTTTTAAAATAAAGTAACTTATCTTTACTTTCCAAAAGTGCCCCTCCTCTCCTCTTATAAAAGGCCCCCACCTCTACCTCATTTCACACACTCCTCAAGCCTTTGGCTCGGCCAACCCCTACCCATTTACTATCTCCAAATCCCTATACTAATCCTAGAGGATTCCCTTTGGACAGAATCCTTTCAAAGGAAGACTTTAGGCTCAAATCAAAAGGAGTTACACTTTTAAAGGTAATTATTTCTCTCATGTTCATTTGTTTTATTTTGCTTCTCCAACCCCCTAAACTCTTTTTATTTACTTCTTTTGTAAAAAAACCAGTATATTCATTATACTAGGATGTTGTTATAATATATATTTGAGCTACACTCTCACACAACTACATAAAATGGTTAAAGAACATACGGTTTCCGTGGATGGCGAAATTTTGCCTCCCGAAACGATGATTGTTCAATACTCATTTAACACCTTCAAAGGTGGCCATTATGATGTCACTATTTTTATATATGATATATAATATTTTTATTTTTTCCTTAAGATTCTGTTTTTTTCATTTTGGGAATACCTTTATGGTTTCCATTATGGGTAAACACGATATCTTCATTTTAGGAAGTGCAGACTACCGCCCCCTGAAAGTGATTTCATTCGTTAATACCATATGTGGGATGTGTAAAGGATAAAGTTAATGATATTATATATGTAATTATACTGGAATTATAATATACTCTTATATCATTATGATTCCATTCCAGAAAATACGAAATAGAAATGGAAGTAGCGTTCATGCGTACGTACGGCTTACCGTCTCCATGAACGGTGCATTTCATTTCTTACCTCTAAATGTGATGTAATATTATATATACATGTATATGATGAATATATATGATATATATGTTATCCAAATCATTAATATCATTCTGGATATAATGAACTTTTTACCAAATGAACAACATGTAAGTGTAAGAAGTCTATTTTTGACTTAAGAACCAAATACCGACAAAATGAACATTATTAACTTAAATGATTACATGTTGTTCATAACATGGTATAAAAGGAATAATGAACTTGAAAAAGGTTCATAAGAAATTATAGATCAACTCAAGTTTATTATTCAGGAGATTAAAGAACGGTCGGGTCAAGTCGGATACGAGGTAGGGACTTCGTCTCAATCTCCTTTCACTGAGGCATATTTTATTTTATACACTACTTTCTTTTATACGGTGTATAAACCCCTTTGACTTTTACATTTATTCAAAAGGAATATTTTTTATATGAAGCGTTTACTAAATGACAAAAGGGAATGTTTTTTTGTCGTACGTATGCAGCGACAACGACTTCTCCGCCATCATGACCGTTATTTGAGTTTTGGCTTCCTCTACAAGCCATACCTTCTTTTTAAAAGAAAAATAAATACCATGTTTTACTTTTCTTTTATTTTGGCATTGAAAATGGTTTTCACAATGTTTTTTGTGTTGTATTGATATCTTGTGATTGAAATGTGGAAATGTTATGTTTCCTTTACGCATGTTTTATGTGATACGATTATGTTATGGTTCTTGGGCATTATTATGAAGACGGGTGGTTCCGTGATAAACTAAGGGCGGGTGAGCCCGATATAGCTCTCCAATGCATTGGGTAACGCGAATGAGTGAAACTTTAAGGTTTCTCCGAAGATATTTTAGTGAATATACTGTGATGGGTATTCCAAACGTAACCAAGAGGGTTACTCCCTACGTAAGAATGTTATGAATGCCTCAAGTTACCCTTATGTCTTATGATTTCAATGATTTACTAATGATTTGATGAGGTATGTTAATGTGCTTATGTTTTATGGGTAAATTATGATTTCACTCTTATGTATATATGTACCCATGTTTCCTTTCCATGTTTTTATAACCCATACTGAGCTTTCTATGCTCATCCCAAGTTTTTTTGAAATGTTTTCACAGGTCAAGGGAAAGGTACATGATAAGATGATAGTGTCAAGGAAGTGTCAAGAAATAATCCATGTTTTATTTTAAATATGTTTCCATTGATGGGAATGAAGAATACTATCTTTATGTAACCACTTTGTTTATATGTGGAATGTAATGCATGTTTTATGATCTAATTCTCTAAAACTCTAAACCCGAAAAGATCCTCAATGTGTAATCATGTAATAACTCAAGATTAAGTAAGGTTTAAGGCTGGGGCCTTATAGGAAGTCTTATTGATTAAAAAACATGACATAGTTTTATTGATAACTTAAGTCCTTATATCATAAAATTTACCATTTTATCTCTTTTGATAGATTAATATAAAAATATTTAGTAGAATTTTTGAACAACCATAACATAAAATATATATCTTCGTGCAAGATATCATGAAGATCTATCATCCAAAAAATAAAATAATCCATTTGAGAATATATTCATAATTTTTTACACTTCAATATCAATTAGTATTATATAGATAATTCTTGAGACATAAGAATATTAGATGAAACTATTTATAGAATTAATATAATCAAAGGATTTCATTAAGAATATAATGTCTGGATGAATTTCTATAATTCATGGAAACTAAATTACTATAGGATGAAATGAGAGAATAATACCTTTTATATAGAGTGTCTTAAAGAAACTAGTCCCTTTATCTAAAATGCAATGATTGATATAATCTTATCCCCACATAAGAATACTAATCACGAGATCTCTTTTAAACATGTAAATCCAAAATTTCAATGAAAATTTACAACCTGATATGATATATATTATATAAATAGAATAATTGAAAAATATTGTAAAGTGTATGATTGAAATATCATTCTATTGTAATGGTTTATAAAAAGTTACATTAGTATATTTCCTTTTTATATAATTAATTTTTTTATATTTCTTTCAAAGAACATATATTTATAATATAGTAGTGTAGAATCTATTTATGTTTTTTATAGAGTCTGAAGGTTCAATGGAATGTGTGATTCTAAAAGATATATATCACTTATATCCAATTAATATTATTCTATAATATGATAATCATATATGAAAGTTTAGACAAACTAGAAGAAAAAAATTATTTCTCCTTTCTTATGGATTTTTTTAAAATGTGAGAATAAGAAAACAAATAGAAGATGATTATTTATACATAAAAATACATATATTTGATTTTATAAAATCAAATAATTCAAAAATTAATTTTTTGATTAATATATCAATAACCTGATTTTTTACTTCTAATAAATTTAAGAATAATATCTCATTTTCATACATGATCCTAATGGAAGTATTGTTTTATAACTATGTGTTTGTATTTTGAGTGATGTGACTAATTAATAGATAAATAAATGAAAATTGAGTAATTTCAAAAAATAGAGATTGATTGAAACTAATTATGAAATTAGTGAGTGTGTGTTTCATCCATAATAATTGGGTTCAATATCTTCATGTTAATATATATTCTGATTTAATAGTAGATAGTTTGTAAAGACCCATGTTTTAGGGTTTCAAATTTCATATGGAATTTTAATTCGTGACTTTGGATCTGCGGTCATTTTTAGAATGGGGTTTCATATTGGAATTATGATAATTTAAGAATTCCTAGGAGATGTTTTTGGATATTGATTGAGGTCTAAAATGTGTATTGGGTGCCCAAGAGAGTATCATGAGATTGAAGTTAAATTTCACAAAAAATAGAAGGGTTTGGACCTATTCATATTTTTCATACTATTAGGAGAAACCCTAATAGTTATCCATTTAGAATGATTTTTCCTTACTATATAACACAATTTTTGTTCATTTTTTAGTCAAAATATTATAGACCTGTAATTGAAGTCTATAATGGAATTTCCAGGTATGGAAAATTGTTTTGGAAAACATGTGGATAAAATAGATATGGTGTGTGAACTTAGACAGTGATGACTACATTATTAGCACACAGTTTGAAGAAACATGTGGCCAAATTGTGTGAGGTTAGTGGATTGACAGTGTTCCAAATGCATAGTTGAGATACAGTTTGGAAAAACAAACAAAAATATTGAGCCAAATCGATTTTCTTTATAATGTTTTATTTTACCATTTTTACTTATTATATTTTAACCCAACTTCCCCCCTTCTTCTCTCTCATTCCCATCATCTAGGAGATTTTCCTATCTCTTTCATTGATTCTTTTTGGTAATAGAGAAATTTTATGATGTTTTTTTATCATTAAGATGAGTTCTTCTTTATCTCCTCCACCTTGATCACTCCATTTATTTTCATCTAATTTTTATATTACCATTTAATGTTTTAGAGTGTCAATTTTCCAATGGAATGGTGATATCATAATATTTAATGGTTATTTTGTGTGAGGCTTATAGAGATTGTCCCAAAAATAGTTTATCTAGATCTAATCCAATTTTCACATTGATGTATGTTGTCCAATGGATTTATTTTGGGTTTTAGTGATTTTGAGTAAAATTTTCCATCAGTTTAGGGTTTAAATTTAGTGATTTTATATGGAATAATTTTTAGTGTGTGTTAAGGTTGGACCACACCCTCTTTACCAAGGTTCATGAACTATGAACTTACCCAATGAGTTTTGAATCAATTATATTGATTTGAGTTTTTGGATTGAATTGTTCTGTTTATTATTTTTTTAGTGTTTAGTGATGAGATACGATCTCATGGACCTATAGGAGGTTGGTATAAGCTTGGAATGGAGTTATGGATAATCGGTTGAGGTATCCGACCTTGTCATTCTTGATTCTATTGGTTATTTGGTGATTTTCTGTATGTGTTTCCTCAGATATATTATCTTATTTAATTTTTCATGACCTATGAAGTCTCATACATAGACTATGATGTGATCACATCGACTTAATAGTAAACACAGATCACATGACTGGTAAATGGTATGATGGTTTCTATTTATATGAATTAATATTTTTGACCCTCTCTATGGTTTTCCTGCTATCCTATGTCGGATTTTTAATAGAAAATGGTTTTATTTTTAAAAATTATTATACTCAAATGGATTTTAAATAAAAAATTGGTAATTGAGAATTAGTTTTTGAAATGGTATTTCAAAATTTTAAATGGGATTTATAAATAATATTTTTATTGGATTTTAGGAAGGTATTAGTGTCAGTATAACGACATGTTATTTTTTGTATAAGTGGTTTTAAAAGAGTATTTTGTATTTTTTTACAATTGAAATATAGAAGGGATTAGTTGAGTTTTTTTCTTCTATTTTACCTTATAATGGGGATTCCCTATTTTCGAAAGCATGATTTCTTTTATATATTCCCTTTTTTGATTTTCTCGTGTCCTTCTTTTTTAATGTCAATAAAATATTGTGTGTGTCTATCTTGGATTTTTTATTTTGTTTTCTAATCTATCATTAGATTGAGTTGATGTTCTTAACCAAATAGAGGTGAAAGATGAGTCTGAGGTACCAAACATTTGTTGAGTGATCTTATAACTATAATGGTGGGACAAGTTTGAGAGACAAAAATGTGATTGAGGAACCCATGTGGTGTGTTTGTGTTATTATGTGACATTAAGGACAGTTGTGGGAACCATAGTATAATATTTACTACAAAGTATGGTGGTGAGGGTATGGTAAGTGATGATATGGGTGTCACCTTATAACATGAATTGTCCATGTGAACCACTTATGGGTACAATAGTGAGGATAGTTCATGAAAACTAGTGGTTATCCATGATTATGTTGGATGGGTTTGGGAGGATTACCGACCCATGTGGTATGTTCACAATGTGTTTGAGGTTCATTGTTGGAATACTCTGGGTATATTCCATATGAGGTTTTGAGAATAGATTATTCCCCAAGTGTGTTTATATATATATATATATATATTATAAGACTGAAGTTACAGTATTTGATTTTATAGGTCTAATAAGTTCCTGGTTTCATGGTGAGATTCGACCCCTTAGTATATCTATTTGTTTTATATGTATGTTTGATTTATGAATGAAGGTTCATGTGTTGTAGGTTGGATATCATCCCTAGGTAACAAAGGCATCATACATAGATTTGGATAGGGGATGTGACCCCATGAGCATATGACATTTCTCATGGATATATGGTTGTATGGGGTCCCCTTAGGTTAATATTTTTTGTTCCAGGGTTAGATTATAATTGGTATGTTGATGGTTCCAAGTGAGTTACAACCTCATGTAGGTGATGTTTTCAAGATAGAGGATAACTTAGTGGTTTAATTATGTTATAGGTATGGATATATTTACCCTGGTTAGTTATTCCCAAGGACACCCAACACTTGATGAGGCAGGTACAATGATTAACTACTAGTTATAGTATAGGACTTGGTCCCTCTGGGTTGTTTGTGTGACATGATTATATATATTATGTTACTAGCTAATTAATGTATGGTCAACATTTTAGGTGGTTTTTTTGAAACCCAATGATATGATGTGTATGTTTAGTGTGATTATGGTGTTTATGTTTCTGGGTGGGTGTGTTGCATGGGAAATATTGTACCTTATATAAATTTCATGCACATACACATTACCATAGCATCACTCAAAAATATTAAGGCATTGGGGATTCTTATTGGGTCATTGGAATAACCCTCTAACTATACATAACATTGGTTTTGAAGTACATGGGAAGAAAATTCTTTTTCTCTTTCATATCAAAAATATCTATTGGATGAAAACATGTGATTCAGTTAAGGGGTTGTGGAGGGAAAGGATTTGGAAAGATGTTTATGTGAGTTGGGACATGATTCATGTATTAACATTATATTTTATTTATAATGTACTATTCAGTCTTCCATTTATTTATATGTCTCCTGGTAAATTTTTATCCACTATTTAAAATCTATTATGTATTTTCACATTTTGTTGGCCATTTTTCTGTCTTATATTTTGGACTATCAGAGCCCTATTGGCTCCTAATTTAATGTCTAAGATTTCTAGAAGTCTATTATATAGATGGGTCATTCTGAATTTTTGGACTATTAATGAATGACGCATATGATTTATTTTAACGGGAAATGTTTCACCATGAATATTTTAGTCCCTCATCATTTATTAGTATTCTATGACATATGGGGAGGTGCACCTGAGACCATGTAGCATCCCCACCGATGTTCTATTAAGGATATCTGATTTTGGGAATTAAAAGGTGGTATTATATTATCTTTTTCTATAGGATTGTGTAGCTATAAGTGAATTTGGTACTCGAGACATGAGTGGTAGACCAAGCTCAAGCATGTTCGATGTGACACTGGTTGAAACTTGAGTTATCAAGGGATGAAAGGTGCTAGGACTTGGAACTCTAGGACAAGTGAGTTATTGTTTTTACCATGATTTCTAATGTAGGATGGATGAGACTTGGGGTGTTTCATAGGGATCAACTAGGATCTAGTGAGTGTTTAATCCATCATGAAAGTGTCATTCTTAATGAATGATTCAAAAACCTATAGGTATTATTGTTTGACATGTATCCATATCCAAATTCATTATTAATTTAAGTAACATATAATATAATTGATTCTTTATAGAATGTAATACAATGGATGATTAAATTAATATATATTAAAGGGGGTTTTTATATTAATGGTGGTGTAATTTTTTAGCTTCAATAAGAAAATTGTTATTGGTATGGTTAGTTTTTTAGGAAAACCATATTTTGAAAAGAAAACTCAGAGTGTCATGATGTGTGTGTAAAATGTTTACTTCATGTTTATTTCACTTGAAATAGACATTGGAGTCAAAAAAATTTATGTGAATGTTATTTTAATGTTTTATGAAATTTTGATGGAAATTTTCTGAATTTGATTGGAAAATGGTTTTGAAATCGGCAGGGGTTTTAAAAAAGGCCAGCAAGGATTGTTATTATGAGGTTTTGGTTTTTGGTGAAAAATAATGGATTCTAAGTTGTTTTTTAAAAACTTTGGTGTGTTTTTTGTGTATAAAATGATTTTAATGGGGAGTTTGAAAAAAATCAAGAACTATCATGGGAACTCGATTTCTTTAATCTTTGTATTTTTTATAGGAGAGACATAAATTCTTGAATTGTTTTATAAGAAAACATGGGGTGAATTGTTTGAATCTCTATGTTTAATTGTAATGTGGGTACTTATTTTGGATGGATAATGGGAAAAACTGACACTAGTGTAAATGATATTTCCATTGTTTTCTATGATTAACGTGGATAGATTGAGGTGTTGGATCCAGTGTTCAGTGGGAATATTGTTAATATTTCAGGATATACAACTGTGTTACACTCAGGGATGAATATAGGTGTTAGGAGGGAGTCTCTAGATGTGACTTGGTGGGTTCATGGGATGTATCCCTTGATTTTCATTGTGATGATTTCATGGTTTTATTCCTTTGGTGTGCATTTTCAGTTAGTGATTCATATAGTAGGGAGCACGATTTTCTATAGTTGTTGTCATTTAATATAATATAATTATGGGGATAAATGTAATCCATAAGATGATTACTTTTTGGAACTTAAATGTTTTGGGATCAATGGGTTTTGGTGAGAACATTCTGGGATTTGGAAATTATTGTTTCCTATTGGTTCTTGGGATTGAGTGGTCACGTCCAATTGTTATGTTCTATAAAAGATGGTATGTGGGAGGTTAGTATCAAGTGTGTGTCTCAATGAGACAATGATAAATATGCTTTTATAGTGGAGGAAATATTATCATTCATGGCTATATAACCCACATGTTTAAAGGGACATGGGTATTTTGGAACTCGTTTATAGATGGTGGGAATGGTAGTGGGATACTGGTGAGTTGAGAAAACTGATTTGAAGATTTGAGTGTAGTCTTAGATAGACTAAATGTTTTGATAATGTTCTTGGTATAGTGGTAGTGTGATCCGAGGGTCATTCGTGTCAGGGTGTATTGATGCTCGTGAGTAGAGCATGATGGTTTGATGGCTCAGTTAAGTATCCAACCATTGAATTAAACTAAGGAGTAATGTTTAGACTATGGCATGAGTGTTTGGACAATTTGTAAATATGTTTATTTGTTAAGGAATAATTGATGGGTGGTTTAGTGATGTGAGGATATATCAATGATTGTGGATAAGTTATCTCATAGAAATTTAACTGAAGTAATACCAACATGTGTTGTTCCATAGATTTGGATGTGTTGAGGTGGAAACCATATTAAGAATATTATTTATAATGTTTTTAATGTGTTTTTAGAATAATATCTGGAATTTGTGAAGAAATATAGTGTATCTATGTGTATTTGTTTGAGTTATGTAGCAGAATCATAATTGATGCGTGGAAATGTAACATGAATGGTTACGAGTTAATTGATGACCATGATAGGTTAGGAGTGATGGTTCGAATACCACCAATACCTTTCATGGTTTATAATAGTTTTGTTAGATAGACTGTAATAACCCATTTTTATTTGGATTGTAAATGTCATAAGGAATTTTATTTTTTTTTTCTTCAAAGATGGGGTTGTTTTTAGAATGGAATTTTGAATAGTAATTTTGATATTTGGTGGGTCTGGAGTAGATGTTTTTGGATATAGATGGAGGATCCAAAGGTGTATTGGTAACTCAATAGAGTATAAAAAGATTTGGGTTGATTTGTTGAGAAACATTTAAGGGTGTTTCCCTATGAAATATTGTCCGAAGGTTAGGGGAGGCAGTCTAGGTAAATCATGTTGGATGGTTTGACTTTAGGGTATGGTTCATTTTCATCGCATGGTTGAAGGAAAACCATGAAAAAAATATAATTAAGGTTCAAGGACAAATTTTGTGGGGTTATTGGCCTTAGATGGTGAATATTTCTTAATTAGTGAATGATTTTACAAACCATGTGGTCAAACCATAAGAGGCTGATAAAATGAGATAGTGGAAATGACACAATTAAAACACATTTGAAAAACCACGTAGAAATCTTATGTCCTACTGATTTTCATTAAAAATATATATTTTATTATTTTTCCCATGAAATAATTTTACCCCAACCCCCCTCTCCTTCTCTTCTCCCACACATTTTGTCGAGAAGCGATCTTCCCACTTGCTTCCTTTGATTCTAATTTGTAATAGGGAAATTTCATTGTGTTTTTTATTTGTGTAGGGGAGTTCATCCTACCATTTCTTCTTTGTTCTCACTACTCATTTTCCTTGGATCTTTATATTTTTGGTTTATTTTTTGAAAAGTATATTTCTTTAAACCATGATATTATATTTCAACTTGATGGTTCTCTCATATAAGGCATGTAGAGGGAATCCTAAAAGTAGGTAATAAATCTATAATTTTCATTTCCCTTAAGGTTGGTTACTTTAGGTATATAATTAGTGTTTTATTCCATTATAAGTATTATGTTCTTGTACGTTGCATGAATTTTGTTTTCTCATCCATATATTGGGATAAGATTAGGTCAATCTAATATTTAATATGGACCGTATATCTTGATAAATATTTCAACAATGGAGCCTTGGTCGAACAAGTGTTGGGGACTCTCCCTACGAGTTTCATGGTTATGTGTGTTGGATTATAAAAATAAAATGTTTCTTCTGTAAAATATATTTTAAAAAAGTTTGAAATAAATGGAATTTTAGTGAAAATTTATTGATTGATAATTAGATTTTCACATGGTGTTTCTTATTGGAAAATGGGATTTCAAAATAATTATTTGATGGAAATTTTTACAAAGTCTGAAAATGGGTAAGATTACATTTGATGTCATTTAAAAATGGATTTAAATTTAATTAATTTCCAAATAAAATTAATATGGTGTTAGTTGAGTTATTTTGGTTAGTTTAACGTCATAATAGTGATCCCCTATTTTATAAAGTGTGAGTTATTTTATGTTTTGACTATTTTTATTTCCTAATATGCTTATTGTTTCATGTTGATTAATGATTTTATGTTATGGTTGAATAAATTGAATTTTGGTATAAAATCATAGGCTAGGATTAGTTGGTGTGTTTAACCCCTTATAGGGGAGATCATGGTTTTCATGGGCCTAATGATTATTGAGAGACACTATTACTAGAATTACATGCTAGGTCTAAGTGATGGAAATGTGATTGAGGAACCCATGTAGGGTGTATGTGCTATGATGTGACATAAGGGAATTTAGTGGGAACACTAGTATCATGTTAACCCTATAGTAGTGTGCTGCAAGGTAAGGATAGTGATGATACATATTTCCCCATAGAACCCAAGAAATTCATTTGAACATGTTATGGCTATAGTGGCAAGTATATGTCATTCACTAGAGATGTTGACCATAATTACATGGGATGTGTTTGGGATGATGGACAACCTCTATGGTATGTGTGTGATGTGTCTGATGTACTAGGGTTGAATACCCTAGGATCACTTTATATAAGGTTATTGGAAGAGGGTGTACCCTATTTGGGTATATATATATATAATGGCTACGGTTCTAGGGTGGGATTCCATGGGTACTTGTAATAACTTGTTATATAGTGAGCTATGGATCCCATAGTATAATTATATTTTTCTATGTATGTGTGATTTATTGATGACAATTTTTATTCCAGGGGTATGATGTTATCCACCGAGAAATTGAGAGATGATAACTGGTTCTAGGTAGGGGATGTGAAGCCTAGTATGTATGATATTTATCATTCTTCTAGGATAGAATGGTGCCTCCCATGTGTTGATATTTTTATATTGTAGGTAATGATGGATGAAGGGTAGGATGATGGGTCTAAGTGATCTATGGATTTAAGTATATTGTGGTTCCTAGATGGAGTATTCCCATGCTAGTATTTAATGTTATAGGGATGGGTATATTTTCCCTAGTGGGTTACTTTTTCATAGACACATCTGAAATTGGATGACGTAGGTATGATGATCAGCTACTAGTTTTAGGGTAGAATATGGAACCCCTGGGATGTTGATGTAACATTCTAAGAGAGACTCCAGTGTTGGATAGAGCATGTATGGTCAATGTTTGAGGGGGGTTATTTGACACTCAATGGGCTGATTTGTATGTTCATTTTGGTTTTGGTGTTACATTTTCGGATGGGTATGTTGCATGATCATGATTTCACCTTATATATATTTCATTCAAATCAACATGACCACAAAAATCAATATTTAATATTGAGGCATTCAGGATGCCGACTCAGTCATTAGACACACCCCTTATCCATGCACAGATAATGGGTTTCGATGTACAAGGGTAAACCTTACTATTTAATTATAATAAATAAATAATGAATGGATCTATACACATTTTTTATTCAATGTATTTTTGATTATGAGGATTATGAAGGATTTTTATATGATTTTAGCTAGAGACCATGCGGTTAGTTTTAATTTTGTTTATTATATATTGGATAGTGTTTCATTTGTTTATATGATGATTAATCATATTTTATCCATTACTGATGTGACTCTATTATGTGTTGTGGCATAATGTATATTGTTCTACTAATTTTTATTTTATATTTTGTGTGTATTCTTTTATCACAGTGTTATTGTTTTTTGGGATTTTGGGATGTTAGTTATATGAATGTGTCATGAATTTTTTTTGTTGGATTTGGGAATGATCACCTATGATTTATTTTAAATTTTATAGTCTCCCAATGACAATTTGAGGCCCCTGATTCTAGTAAATAGTTTTTGGTTGATACAGTGGAGATTCTAATGTCACATATCTTTCCCAATCCAATGTAATTTTGGTAGTTCGGGCTGAGGTGATACATAGTGCTACCAAATGTTACTTTTTACTAAACCATCAAACTAAATATTTACTTATAAAGTAAATTTAAATGATGTAATTTTTATATACATTCTATAACCTCTTAAATTTATATCAAAATTATTATGTAAAATAAATTTATATCAATGAGGATAGACAACTAGATTTTCCAAATTTACTTTTTGATAAAAAATACGGATTTAACTCTTTTTTAAATGGGATTCATTCATATTTCCATGAAATATTTATCATAGAAAAATAGATAACATGAAATATAAATTACATAGAGTAATGTCAATTAAGAATATATTCATTCCTCTATAATTTTTGTGATCTACAGATTTACAAAATTCATCATGATCATGTCTTTAAGAGGTTCCTATTGGAGTGATAATACTTGATTCCTTTTTAAAAACAAAATGTTTAAGTAAATATCAGATGTACATATATTTAGATAAATTAATTCCTTCTTATTTTTGAGATATATAGAATCAAGTAAAAAATATTTTCACCCATCATATTCATCTCATATTTAGGTTTCATGATATTTAAAAAACATTTTAATATTATTTTTCTTATGGATCAATAAAAAATTCATCATCATAGATTTGTATGATAAAAATATCCTTTGAAGAATTATTGAAAATGAGTTCAAGATATTCCATTATATTATTTTTTTATCTTAGGAATTATTAATCCATATATACATTCATAGAGTAATATTAAATCTTTTCTCAATGTGTAAAGTTTCTTGTTATATTAATTAACCTATTTTAGAAAAGTTGATGTTTCAAAACTACAATGTTTTCCACATAAATTTTCTTATGAATTTATTATTTATGTATAAAAATAATATTATGCATTTTGAATAAGATAAATTTTAAATTAATAGCGAAGGATAATAGATTTTGGATAAAGTTAATATAACACCCCAAGATTTCATAGTGTGTTATTTCTTCAAAATAATTCAATAACTTGAACTACATGCAACACCGAGTTCAAGCACACCATGACATACCAAATAAGACGTTCAAAAGAGGTTATGAATAGTATTAACTAAATTTTAAACTTTATATAATCCCTATAATTTTAGAATCCATATTATGAGTTTCTTAGACATAATGTAAGAACAAATTCACTTTCAGTATTGCACTTTTACCAACTTTTAATAGTGAAAACCTTTTTAAATGCAATATTTTAGACATTTACATATTGAATTTGACTAAATAAATTTACTTTTTAGAATGGGGACATCAAAAAATTTTACAATTAAACATCCCAAGCTTCCACGGTACGTTTCCCTTTGAATAATGCAATGGCGTGCATTGTACGCAACTTCTAGATTCTAACACTCCACAACCTATCAAACTAGCCGTTATGAATAGTAAAACATACCTTTTAAAATTTCAGAAATTTTATCTCTCAAAATGGACTTCATTTTTGGATTCAGAGTATCGAATTTAGCATAAGGATAAATTTTGGTACTTTTCGGATAACTTTCATATTTTGATGAATAGTGAAAATTACTAAATTTTAATTAAAAACAACTTTTTAATCAAAATAATTAATAGTGATAAATTATGAATTTGAGTGGTTTTAATGTATATTTAGAATATATTTTTACTATTTAATACAATGTTGGTCATTGGACATAATTTCACAATTAAACCGAACATAAACAAGTATCAATCTTTTGATAGTTATTATATCTTAAAAACACGCTTTTTGTTTTGACAATTGGAATTAATTTTAAATTAATTTCTGCCACTTCTGTGTTTTGAATTTGGAAAAATGAATTCCATATTTGGAATTAGGATGTTCTAATTCTGTAAATAGGTAACTTTTATTTTAAGACATTTTGAATAATTACTTCGGTAAATATTTTATTTACCATGGTTAAAAGGTAAATCCGGTAAATAAGGGTTAAAAATAATATTATAATAATAAAACAATACCCTAAAACGTGTCCTAACTATATTGGATGATACAAGTTTGACCATAGGCATCTTTGGGTTGATTTTGGGACCCCATGGTGCCACTTGTAAGTGATAGAGACACTTTATTTAGTTAAGTTAAAATGAATACAAAAATGAAACAAGCATATATCTTTTATAAAAACAATTTTTACATAGGGTTATATATGTTTTATTTTCGACTATAAATTTTCATTATAAAGATAAAACGATTTTTTACATAATTATATTTTATTTATAATTTTTACACATTAAATAATTTAATTTATTTATGACACAATGATGATGCAGTAATTACCATAATTGTTAAAAATTAAAATAATTGATATTATAAATACCCAAATAAATATAACTTGAGACTTTTAATGAATTACACTAATTTTCTAGGATAATATGACATATTATTATTTATTTAATTGACTTTTTTCGACGTAATCATTCTGTTATAAGTTTCACATAAATCAACTATTGAATACTATCAAAATTGACATAAAAGAGTTTTTAAAACAAATATTATATTATTAATTGATATTAAATTCTTAAAAATATAAAGTTAGGCCACGAGACTTATATCATGATAGGTGTATCATTAATGGACCACATGGGGGTCTCTTGGATGTATATAGTATGTTTATTAACTATATAATATAAAAATACAAAGTGACATGGTAAATGTCAAACTAATTAACTAAGAGTTAAAACTAAATGATAAGGTTAATATAGTAACCCAAACCAGTCTAAATTATATTGGTTGAATGTTTTTCGACCTATCCCCACCTTAAAACTTTAATAATTAACTTTTTTGCCCTTAGAAACTGAATATGAATTTATTATAAATTAATATATCTAGCTTTTCCAAAGGTGCCCCGCACCCCTCTTATAAAAGGGAACTCCTCCTTCTCATTACTTCACACCTTCAAAGCCTTTTGGTTCGGCCAAACTCTGCCCAAATACTCTGTCAACTTCCCTCACTACAACCTAGAGTCCTTAGTTTGATCAGAAAGTCAACCTAAAGAGCCCTTTTTATCAAATCGAAAGGAAGAACCCGAAGAAGAGGTAGTGTTTTCACCACCCTTTTTCAAATTCATTTCTTCTTCCACTTCTTCTTTATTTGTTATTACCATTCTAAAATAATAACTCCATTATATTATATATACTGTGATGTTATTATAAATATGGTACAACCATATTCAGTATTATATCCACCCTTTGAATAACATGTCACCATACGTGCGTACGTACGGCTTACCGTCTCCACGTCGTGGTGTAATTGTTATTCAATATATTATTATTTGGATGGGTATAATAATGATGTGTAACTCATGTAAATAATAAATATAACATGATAATTATTATTTATATATGATATAATATCCAATTATATATTATTTTAATATCAAAAGAATGATATTGTCGCTCGTGCGTACGTACGGACTACCATCTCCACGAACGCGATGAGATTCATTCTCCAGCGTATCCATTCAAGTATAATTATCATTTAATGATTTAAAAATAATGTTTAAGGACATGATATAATTCTGGATATGAATAATATAAAACATATCCATGACAAACATGGCTTAAGTAACAAAACATATAAAAGAAAACGAGTAAGTTAACACCCAAAACGACGATAATACTAAGATATTATTAACAAAGAAATTTTAAAAGATCATATATGATATCATATTAATATATATGATTCTTGTATAATTTAATAACAATTATTTCACCATTATACAGGAGGTTAACCTACCCTCAACCAAGGAAAAGTACAAGGTAAGGGTTTCTTTCACAATCTCTTCATTATCCGAGGTTGTTTATACGTAATTATCTACTGGGATCTCTTTATCATCCACATCCATGTTTCTTAAAAATGTATTTCAAAACATTTTTACTATTTAAAATAATATGGGTTAAAGTCATTTATACCCTTTTTTGACTTTTTATAAAAGGTTTATAATGGAATCTTTCCGTCGTTTTCCAAACAAGGTGCTTTTCACCTTTTCGACAGAATTAAGGTAAAAATGTAATTTTAACTTATACGGTGGGTGCGGTTATTTTCCGCCGTTATAAAATCGTCGAAGCTTCCCTTACAAGATTATAAGAATATTTTCAAAGAAAATTTTTTATTTTATAAATATATGACTCTTTAATGATTTCAAAAATAGAAAGAGATATTTTTTCTAAAAAGAGTTTTGATTTCATCTATGTCAACATACTTTGATAGATTTTATTCTTATTTGAAGTTTATTTATTATGATAAAAAACTTCTTTATTGTATTGAAGGTTTTCTGATATGTTTGACTGTGGATGTGCTATTTTTATACCATTCATAGTTTATGGTGAAAGTATTGACATTTCGTATGCTAGTTTTAATACGAATGTTTATGTTATGTTTAAACCTTTTCATATGGGAATGCATTGGACTTAATATGTGACAGGTGGAGCCCGATATAGCTCCTCGATGCATCGGTTGGTCTCATGAGACAAACTATTGTCTTGGCACAAGGCCTTGGAAAAATCTTATTTGTAGTCATGGCATGAGGCCTTGGCTATGTGGTTATGATAGTCTGGCATTATGCATTCCATCATTATGAAAGTGGTAATTGAAATTGAATGTGATTATTCTATTAGTATAATATCCATGTGAATAATTAAATGGAATTATTTCATTTTATTTTTGCCAAACTATGTTGAATTTCATGTTTAAGAGGCTTTTGTTTTAAGTTATACATTGCCTTAAATGTTTATTCTTATTTATGAAAGTTTCCGCTATATTGTTATCCTTACTGGGCATTTGAGCTCACCCCTTTTCTATGTTTTATTTTTTCCAGGATGTGAAGAAGTAATTTATGAATGACCTACTAGGATATTATGTGGGGATTTGAGTGTGGGATAAGGAGACTATGTTGTTGTAGTAGTTTTACACTTTATTATGTAATGTAAAACTTTATGAATATATCTAGTGTTTCCAAGGGTACTAAACCAATCGGTCTTTCGAGATTTAATCTTTCTTGTGATCATGCCAATGTTATTTAATAATACACCGACTCTAGGTAACTAGGGTCGGGGCGTTACAGTTGGTATCAGAGGAAGTTTAGTACAAACCTTGGAAGCTAGATTTAGATAAACTCTGATTAGAGCACATAGATTGAAGATGAACTATGATGATTATTATTGAAGAACTTCATAACATTTTCGTATTGTAGATATTTTGTGAGTTTTCCGAGTAATACATCCATGTCTTGATACGAGCAAGTAGAGGCGGCTCTGGCACAGATGTACCTAGGGGTAAAACCCGAAAACACCGCTTTGAGCTAGACTCGAACGGGAACTGGTGCACGACAATGAGCCTTGTTGCACTCTTGGTTACAACACTCTCGGAGGATATGCTTAGGATAATTCTCTTTTTCTTTACAAATCATTATTAAGGGTTTATGAGTATATACTTCCCCAAAGGATACATTTTTATTATTATAGATTATATCCATAAACTATTTAATTTATGTTATGTGTTTTACAAGTTTGGTATTAGGTATTGTTATTCATAAACTAATCTAGTGTATTCCATTGTTTAGAAATGGCGCCCAGTAGAAGGAATGATAACTCCAGTAAGTCACATGATCCAAAGGGAAATAAGGATCATATCTTTCATGGTCTTAAGCCAGAATTTATAAGAGAAACAGTCTCCCATGTATTATCATCATATGAAGAAATAATATCATGTGTTGATAAGATAAGTAAAGAGTTTAATGAGTCCTACGGCTTTGAAGAGAAGCAAGAGAAGAAAAGGATGGAAGAGAGAATGATGGATAAAGGGAAGAGGGAAAAGAAGAATTTTCCCAAATGTGATAACTGTGGGAGGAAACACCCTGAAACTTGCCGGAAAGGAATCAGAGTTTATTATAATTGTGGAGGAAAAGGGCACAAAGTACGCGACTGCAAAGGTAAGAAAATGGTTTCAAATGTACAATGCTTCATTTGCGAGGAGTTTGGACACTACACGAAGCTATGTCCCAGTCATCAGACTATGCTTCAAATGATGCTATTAGATAATAATCAAGTTATGATTCTACCACAGATGAAGAGGAATGATTAGAGTTCTTATGTTGATTATGTCATTTGAGTGTTGTATCAACAATGTACTTGTTATAATAATTATGGAGTATATAAGGATTATACTACAGTACTATTTCATTAAGTACTTGAGATTGTGTGGAACAAAGAAAAGTGACTCAATAAGAGGTTAAATTTTTGGAAAATATATGGTTGAGAGAAAGATTAACCATAATATGGTTCTGATACCAAGATAGTGATTTTAGAATAATACATGATTGATTTGGGTAAATTATATTAGATATTCTTGACTACCTTGAAACTGATTAATGATTTGTATATTCCATCATTGTTGGGGTTTACAACATTTTTGGATTGAAAGAGTATATCTATTATTCTATAAGTAATAAGGGATCATGAATGTAAACAATAAGGTTTTATGGTAATTCATGATGTTGTAGTGTTTTAAAAGAATACACGATGAAGGTGATCACATGTTATTACGCGACAAAAAAAGGGATCTTCATTGTGTTTACCTTCCTTATAAATTTTGGACTAATGTATTTTGGATAGTTCTTGTTTGGATTGTTTTGATTTCCATAAAAGGATAACCCGGTGGTCGGGCAGCAACCCGTCGTGTCCGGCAAGGCCGCGAGACTTGAACCCACAACCGAAGGGCGACAAGGGTGTATCACCTACCACTAACCCACGTGATGTCCCAGTTTGAATAATATCATTTTTTAATGGTTCTTCTCGATGAATTATAAATTCATTTTTTAAACCCTATACGAATAGAATAAATAGAATATTATTTTTAAGTTCTATTATCTTTTAGAGTGAAAGATGAGTTTGTGGTAGAACATAGTTAAAGGTTGAGACTCTACTTGTCAAGTATATATTTTTCTTCTTCTCTTATTCAATGAATAAATTAATTCTTATTATATAGTGAAGAGATCATAAAACAAAAAAAGTGTTATCCTAATACCATATGTTTTGCTGAACTGATGGTATTTTAAATCATCATAGATTGATGAATTTAAGGCCCTCAATTTTACACTTGTTTGTGATTGATGACCTCAATCACAACCTATAAATATTTACGTTTTCCTCCAATTATATTTCCTTAATTGCCACCAATGTTCTCCGAATAGAGATCATAATTTGGTGGTGACCCTTTCATTTCTCTTTTCCTCTTATTAAGACTAAATTTTATCAACCCAATTTCCGTTGTGGGTTTTCCCACAAAGATATTTTCTATATTCATCCTTTTATTTTTGAAGAACAATTTCAAATTGAAAGGAAGCAATTTATTGAAGGAGGGGAGAATGTAAAACCCAAGATTTCATAGTGTGTTATTTCTTCAAAATAATTCAATAACTTGCACTACAAGCAACACCGAGTTTAAGCGCACCATGACTGACCAAACAAGCCGTTCAAAAGAGGTTATGAATAGTAATAACTAAATTTTAAACTTTATATAATCCCTATAATTTTAGAATCCATATTATGAGTTTCTTAGACATAATGTAAGAACAAATTCATTTTCAGTATTTCACTTTTACCAACTTTTAATAGTGAAAACCTTTTTAAATCCAATCTTTTAAACATTTATATATTCAATTTGACAAAATAAATTTACTTTTTAGAATGGGGACATCAAAAAATTTTACAATTAAACATCCCAAGCTTCCACGGTACGTTTCCCTTTGAATTATGCAATGGTGTGCATTGTACACAGCTTCTAGATTCTAACACACCACAACCAATCAAACTAGCCGTTACAAATAGTAATACCTAACTTTTAAAATTTTAGAAATTTTATCTCTCAAAATGGACTTCATTTTTGGTTTCGGAGTATCGTATTTATCCTAAGGTGAAATTTTGGTACATTTCGGATAACTTTCATATTTTGATGAATAGTGAAAATTACTAAATTTTAATTAAAAACAACTTTTAATCAAAATAATTAATAGTGATAAATGATTAATTTGAGTGGCTTTAAAGTATATTTAGAATATATTTTTACCATTTAATAGATTTTGGTCATTGGACATAATTTCACAATTAAACCGAACATAAACAAGTATCAATCTTTTGATAGTTATTATATCTTAAAAACACGCTTTTTGTTTTGACAGCGGGAATTAATTTTAAATTAATTTCTGCCACTTCTGTGTTTTGAATTTGGAAAAATGGATTACATATTTGGAATCAGGATGTTCAAATTGTGTAAATAGGTAACTTTTATTTTTAGACATTTTGATTAATTACTTAGGTAAATATTTTATTTACCATGGTTAAAGGGTAAATCCAGTAAATAAGGGTTAAAAAATAATATTATAATAATAAACAAATACCATAAAACGTGTCCTAACCTTATTGGCTGATACAAGTTCGACCATAGGCATCTTTTGGTCGATTTTGGGGCCCCATGGTGCCACTTGTAAGTGGTAGGGACACTTTATTTTAATTAAGTAAAAATGAGTACAAAAATGACACAAGCATATATCTTTTAGAAAAACAATTTTTACATAGGGTTATATATGTTTTATTTTCGACTATAAATATTCATTATAAATATAAAACGGTTTTCTACATAATGATATTTTATTTATAATTTTTAGACATTAAATAATTTAATTTATTTATGACACAATGATGATGTAGTAATTACCATAATAGTGAAACATTAAAATAATTGATATTATAAATACGAAAATAAATATAATTTGAGACTTTTAATGAATTAAACTAAATTTCTAGGATAATAGGACATATTAGGATTTATTTAATTTACTTTTTTCGAAGTAATCATTCTGTTATAAGTTTCACATAAATCATCTATTGAATAGTGTCAAAATTGACATAAAAGTGTTTTTAAAACAAATATTATATTATTAATTGATATCAAATTCCTAAAAATCTGCGGTTCGGCCAAGAGACTTATATAATGATTGGTGTATCATTAATGGACCACTTGGGGGTCTATTGGGTGTATATAGTAAGTTTATTAACTATATAATTTAAAAATACAAAGTGACATGGTAAATGTCAAACTAATTAACTTAGAGTTAAAACTAAATGATAAGGTTAATATAGTAACCCAAACCTGTCTAAATTCTATTTATTGAATGTTTTTCGACCTATCCCCACCTTAACCTTTGAATAATCAACTTTGGATCCATTAGAAACCGAATATGAATTTATTATAAATTAATATTTCTAGCTTTTCCAAAGGTGCCCCTCACCCCTCTTATAAAAGGGAACTCCCCCTTCTCATTACATCACACCTTCAAAGCCTTTTGTTTCGGCCAAAATCTGCCCAAATACTCTCTCACCTTCCCTCACTACATCCTAGAGTCCTTATATTCATCATAAATCCAACCTAAGGAGCCCTTTTGATCAAATAGAAAGGAAGAACCCGAAGAAGAGGTAATGTTTTCACCACCCTTTTTCAAATTCATTTCTTCTTCCACTTCTTCTTTATTTGTTATTAACATTATAAATTAATAACTCCAGAATCTTATATATAATGTGATGTTATTATAAATATGTTACAACCATATTCAGTATTATATCCACCCTTTGAATAACATGTCACCATACGTGCGTACGTACGGCTAACCATCTCCACGTCGTGGTGTAATTGTTATTCAATATATCATTATTTGGATGGGTATAATAATGATGTGTAACTCATTTAAATAATAAATATAACATGATAATGATTCTGTATATATTATATACTATCCAATTATATATTATTTTAATATCAAAAGAATGATATTTTCGCTCGTGCATACGTACGGACTATCGTCTCCACGAACGCGATGAGATTCATTCTCCATCGTATCCAATGCTTAACATGTCCAACCTATGATTCATAGAAGAAAATAACACAATATTAAGGTTTTCATTAAGAAAATTTTGATTCTTCCCCTTACATGTATCATGATTATATATATATATATATTCACAAAGGTGAATATATTGGGGTGAGTATACAACCTAGTAGGCAATCCAAAAGTTTTCCTCAATATTCCACTAAAAAATAATATGTTATCTCTCATTTATATTTATATAAAACCCACTATATATAGAAAACAATAATTAAGATAAATGTACCCCAAAATAATTGAAAACCTATAATAATATATAATCCATGTATGAACCCACACACCCCAATAATACAGTAACCCAATTTATCTAATATCAAAACAGGCCCTCTTAATAGTTAAACTCATGAGATAAAACATATCTGCTTAGTACCAAGTCATCTCTTAGTGGTCTATTACAATGTTAATGAATATGACTGACAACCAAGCTTAAACCTCAAGGCCCATTCCATATGTATATGAGATCACAATAACCATTTTTATTCCATGTTTGGAAACCCAAGTCCTTATATTTTTGAAATTTTAATAAATCATTTTATCAAACACATTATGGTTGTCACCCAAACCCCAACAGTTTTGATACCAACCATAATCAAAGGATTCCAACATATATTTGATAATATTTTACAAAAAAAATAAAGATAAATTTTATTTTGAAAACCATGAGTCTTAATTTTCATTGAAAAAGTGGAAAGAGTGAGAATTGACCTACCTCTAATGGATTCAACATGAATAAATTTCTAATGATTTAAAAAATCTAGGGTCTCTTTTCTATTCCATCAATTAATCCAGAGATAATTCCATGAAAACATGACATAAAAAATATATCATGGAATGAAATACCTAATCTCAGGTTACTCAATAGATTAAACTAGAATATTAAAAAGACAAAGGAATAATTATTCTCTTACATTTTATTTTCTATATCCAACACTCTTTTATTTGGTGAAATAGATCTTTAAGAGGAGAGGAATTTCCATAAATTCTTAGGCTAACCATTTAAATCAATATTATAATCCATGAGAAGATAGATAAAGGTTTTAGGGGATGTTTTCGGTCTTAAAAACAATTTTTTAGTTAATTAGTGCTACTGGAAAAAACACAAGGCCAAATGGTTGGGACAAATGGTTTGGTAAAAATTGAAAAATTACATTTTCTATAAAATTCCAAATCTATATAGTCGCTAAATGTTTCACAAAAATAGTGCACCAACCATGTGTTTCCCTGTGAGTTTAATATCTACCCCAAAAATTTTAATAGGAAACCTACACAATTTCCCTTAATCACGTGAAAACTATGCACCCTCAAGAAGGATTCCAAAACTCCCTGAATTCTTCCAAAAACTCCTTAAAATAATCCCAAATATTATATAACTTCTAAATAAACAAGATAAGATAAAATTACCTAAAAATAATGGATTTATGTTCTCCCCAAGATCAGGATTTTTGTCTTTAGAAATATGGAGGTTAGTGATGTCGCAGATGATCTCTAGCTATTGCTTCATCATAAACATCTCATACTCCTTTGTTTACTCTTAAATCAAGACACAATTACATAATACCTATAACAAAGATATTGTATTATCTCACATGTATATTTTTTGTCTATCCAAAATATAAATCAAGACATTGATAAATATAGAAAATTGTTCAAGAGTAACATGGTCTGAAGAAATCACACATTTATGATTAGGGTGATACTTACTTCAGTGAGACACATGGAAAACACTTTGTGAAATGATAAATATAGCTGTTGAGGATAACCAATATGAAACAAATCTAATATATTCCAGAATATAAAATATTCAGCCATCTCAAGGAGTAAATTTTCCCCGATTAATCCAATAGTGGTCACCCAATTTCAGGGACACTTTAAAGAATACATAGCTACATATAGAAAAATTTAAAGTTCATCATTAATGATATACATAAATATTTATTCAGCTTAGGGATGTATCTATCCATTTCTTGGTCATCTGTATTTTCACATTAGTCTCATAGAAAATACTTAGTGAAATCAATGAATATTTCTCAATAATAACCTAATAATGTATTTATCGATGTGGAAGGTTGTACAATTCCAATAATGGATCCATATTTATCTTAAACTAATAATGTTAATTATATATAAATTACACCAAATACAAATGATCATCCCATTAACCACTGAAATCCATAACAAAATGTCTATGATTTTTTTCCAATGATTTGATAGTTTTCTCTATATTTCCATTTGTTTTGGGATAATATGTCATGCCCATAGTCAACTGAGTTCCAATACTTGTTGTAGGGATCAATAGAACTATGATGTGAATATATGGTCTTAATTAAAAACAATGTACATTAAAAATATATGAAATTTCACCTTTTTATTAATAATACTATTTTTCAAATATTAAATCATATTCAACTATATTATTGGGGTAAACTTTTATGACTTGGTGAGTCGGTTGACAATTACCCAAATAGAATCATTCTTCTAAACTGTCCATGGAAGACCAGTGAAAATATACATGGCAATCTACTACCATTTTAATATGGGTATTATCATTGACTGTAACATCTCCTATGGTCATTTATTTTTATCCTTTACCTATTTATAGGTGAGAAATGTCATAAGATAATCATAAAAATTCCATTTCATACCTAACCACCAAATATGGGTTTCCATAATCCTATATATTTTCTAAATACCTGAGCACACATCTCATTTTTAATGGTGAAATGAATAATGGAGATTTTCCTGGAAAGATGAAAGAAATGTGGTATAATACCAAACCTGAATCATAAGGTTTTCATCCTCTATCCAAAATTTAATTATCTCCCCATCCTTGAGGTTTGACATAATGTTAATGTGGTATAGTTTTTATTTTTAAGCCTCCATGACAAGATAACTAAATCATGAAAATGAGTAAATATAAATATAACTACATCTGGATTATATTCCATAAAATCCAAATGTTTGCAAAAAAATAATCCCATAATGTGCTACTAGCCATGAGTATCTATTAACACATCGTTATATAACTTCAGACTCATAGAATAAACCGCTAAATTTCCTTTACCAAGCATATAAACCAAGTCAAATTCAAACATATTTTGATATTTCATAGATATTTATATCCTCATGTTTGATAATGTTTTTTGAAAAGATATGTTTCAATATTTCATAGTATATTAACATGGTGAACTTTTCACCAAAAATGTAGTATTTCTTAGTTTTTAATGAATATACCATTGAAGCTAATTCTAGATTAGGTTTTGGTTAATTATTTTCATGTTTTCACAATTTCCTCAACACATACTCAAGGACATGGTATTTTTTCATAGAACACAACTTAATCAATATCCAAATAAATCATAATAAACCAAATAAACTTGTCTTATTTGAAGAAAGACACGGATAGGTGTCAAATTGACTTGATCTTTTATCTCTTGAAATGATTTATGATAATCATAATTCCATTTGAATTTAATTTATTTTCTTTCCAATGAAATCTTGGGAGAAGTGAGACTAGATAAATCTTAGATGAATAAATGATAATATCTTGGTAATCCCAATAATATCATTATCATCAAGAAAATCTTAGATAGTTTCTAATAAATGGATTATTTAATATTTTTAGGATCAACATATATTCCTTTCTCATAAATTTTACAACCATGTAATCAAAATTATTATATCCAGAAGTCACACTTAGATAATTTCATATAGAGTTTATTTTCATGAAATGTACCACATATAATTTCCAAGTGCCTCTTGTAGTCATTTTTTTGTTTGAGTGATTTCCATTATATCATCAACAAATACCTTGTCAAACAAGTTGAGGCACTTGTGAATTAGCTGGCTTCCATGAAAACTAAAATTTAATTCATACGAACAATGGGAATAACCTTGTATTCATAGTGATTTTATTTTCCTCAAAAATTAGTCCTTAGGATATCCAATTTTCTAACTTGGAGTTGGTGATACCATAATCATATATGAATTTTAGAAATTCGTATGGAACCCCTAAATTGATTGAATAGATCATCGATTCTATGAAGAGGATATGGATTCATTATTGTAACGTTATTCAATTTACAATAGTTGACACATTATTGAATCAAACCCTCAGACATATTTATATATAACATTGGAGCATCCCAAGGTAGTGTATTTAATCTAACAAATCCCATGTTTTTTAATTATATCAATGTAAAATTTGGTTTTAGTAATTATGTTGTTTTTATTATGTATAATGGATGAAAAATATGAGTTATTCCAAAAAGAATATTAGTAGAAAATTTTATTTCCCATTTAGAAGGTAAATTATAGAAACTATATGGAAACACATCAGGTTATCGGTATACTATATAAGGAAGGTTCCTATTTCTAGTTATATCATTCATTCCTAAGGTCATTGTTTCTAGCTGGTACGGGATTTTGTCATCCCCTATCACCAAATTCAATGATTCTCCTACATTCATATGTCAATCTCTATTTTAATAAATGAACACCACCATAATGGGATATAAATGTTACATGTTGTTCATAATAGTTGATATGGTATTTCAATGATACCAACTAGTACATTCCAAGTATTAATTAAAAAATTTCCATTTCCAAGATAGTAATCTCTTAGAGAAATTGTATTTCATGAATGGTATGAAAACATTCTAGACAATTAAATCCTATAAATTCTTGTTTCAAAATAGGTGTCCTGGTTATCAAAACATGATACATAATTTCCACATAAAATCCTAATTTAATTACAAAATGGGAAGAAGTAATGAAATGATATGTGCTAGTATCAAACAAGATATGCTTAAGGATTTATTGAAGAAGGTTAGTACCTCTCACTATTGAGGGATCAGACATCTTAGTTGTTATGTTTTCTCAAGTACATATATTTTTTAGTCAGTTCACACTATATATCCCATGTTCCCTTACAGAGGTGGTATTTTCTAGGCTATCAACGTGTTCTTGGAATCAACTTATGTCACTATATTCAGGGGACAAGAACTATACTAATGATATCTTCAAGTATGAACATATGAGACATGAATATGAGATTACCCATCTTTGTCTATTAACTTAATTGGTTTCTAAGAATAACACCTAAGGTGTATTTTTCAACCATAATTGTGAAAATATCGAGGCACTATCACACATTCCCTCTTCTTGTTCCCCAATGAGCCACGTTGAATGCAAAGTAGTTCGTTACTACGGTAAGGGGGAAAGGTGATTGATCATTTAGATAAGTGTTATGGTTATATTCAACCCTAATCAAAGTTGTCCATATTATACTTATTTCTAAAACTGTATTTCCCACCTATGCCTAGGTAGATGAATATTTCCCCAACACTAGGGTTCCCAGTGATGTCTTTCTCTATAAGTAGTTCCTTGTTCAACATATTCAAGTAGTTTTCAATATCGAACATGAAAAAAATAGATAAAATATATGGACATGGGACAAACATTAATTTTAATGATTTAAGATATTCACTATAAGATACCTCTATAGTAAATAATACAAGACGAGTAAATTAATATATATATTGCATCACTAAAATAGTTCCTTACTTTCATTCAAGAAAGTATAACAACATTGGAAATCAAAAGGTGTTTGAATAATTTTTAAAAAAGAAATTACTCAAACCCCTCCCAAGTTATATATTAATTGAGCTTATCATGGATAGAAAAGTCTATACATTTTTGTGATAGGTCTTAAATCAAGTACACCTCTATCTAAACTTTGATATTAAATATAATTTCGTGGAAGTAAAAGATCTGGTTACCCCCCACCAACCCATGATTCTACATTCTCAGGTCTCAAATAAACCCTAAATATGAGTGGATTTTTTCATTGAATTTTCTATGAGTGATACACATGATGTGGTAACTTAGTTTAATTGCCCTTATTTATATCCTTGAAAACATTGATGATTCTCTAGACAAGTTGTTGGTTTAATTTTAGTTTCGGTGGTACCATGATATCAGTGGAACCCTCTTGAAATTTCATACATCTCCTTACTGGGGGAAGTTTTATAAAACCATAATAATAGTCTCTGGTAAGTTACCACACACTTATTAAATCATTATCCATGTAATATATTATAGTAGAATAATCAAGGAAATAGTAATATAATTTGAAAATAAATAATTTGAAATTGCATGTGGATAATGCAATCCAAGTGGTAAGTCCATTTACAAATTCAAGATACTCCACACTCATTACCAAAACCCATAAAGATGAGATGATGAAATGACTAGATGGTCTTAACAATAGGTATTATACTAAGACCAACCTAATAAACTTAATATTCAACATGAAAATGTTAGATATTCTTTTTAATCTATACATTTCAAATACCAACACATCAAATACCCTTGAAACCATCCCAACTAACGGTCGATACAAAATTGATACAATTTGTAGAAACTAAACTCTGACTCATTTCGTAAATGAGACAGACATTCACATGACCTTAGGTGAATTCCCCCAACCACCAAGGGATGGAAATAAATTCCAAAGGATTTACTAAATCAAAGGGGCGATTTTCTCTTATATACATAACCTAGGATAAACAACCGTTGAAAATATAAAAATATGCATTATGTGTGATATAAAACAAATGGTAAACCAGAGACATAGATCAATAATTATAAAATTAAAAGTAAAACAGAAACCAATAATTCAATATAAATATAATACCTAAATAAACCAATTGAAACCAAGGAACTGATGAAAAACCCTAACCAAATCTACTACAAGACATATCTTAGTTACAACTCCCCAAGTACAATACATCAACATGAAGGTGCTATGCTAGTAAAGTATGAAATCCCCCTTACCTATATCATGATAAAAAATATTCATATGCACCAAGGTGAATATTTAGGTGGTGAGTGTACAACCCAGTATGTAATCATCAATAATTCCCTTACATTTCACTAAAATAATAAAAATATAATTCATATTTATATTGTATATAAAATAATATGATAATAGTAAAACCATTTATTGAGATAAATGTACAAAAAGTACTGAAGAATATACAGAAATATATAAACTAGGGATTAACCCAAAACCCCATACAATAAACTAACCCAATGAATATCTTTTCAAAGGAGGAACAATGAACAATCCAACTCGTGAGTAGAAACATATCACTATAGTCCTATGTCATTACTCAATAGTATAATCAAATATGCATGGATTGGGACTGAAATCATTTATAACCCAAATGGACATATCCATTTTCATACGAATTCACACTAACCATAGTTATACCAATTTCACCCATATAAGACCTTATTTTTGTGAAATTACATTTAATAATTTTTAATGACCACATTTTGGGCATCATCCATAACCCAAGATTTTGACATAAAAAATCATTAAGGGTTTCCAATAAAGTTCTAGAAAGAGTTGAAAACCAAAAGAAGGATAAATTTTATTTTGGAAACAATTATCCATCATGTTTTGGGATAGATTTGATAGAGATCAATTACATGAACCTCTGATGCATTTGACATGAAGAATCATCTCAAAATATTATTGATCGAGAATCCCCATTCCAATCATTCAATTAATGTTAAAAATATTCCATCAAAAAATACCTAGACCATATATCCAAGAATAGAAACCAATATATAATGTTAATTTCTATAGAAAATTATAATAACAAGAGGAAAATGTATAAATATGATCTTAAATTCTATTTTCTTGATATAACACTCTCTAATTCAATAGAATCAACCATTAGGTGAAATGGATTCAACAAAAATTCTTAGAGGAATCATGGAGTTTGAGAGTGAGAAATAAGGAAAAGAATGATGGTTTTGGGGTAACTTTTAGGGTGTTAAAACCAACTGATCTTTATAATTAATCATGACTCATAGTTAGACTATATTATTTGATAAGTAATTCTCCAACCATGAGACTATTGCTGACAATAACCCAAGGTTTCATGGTTCTATTGAAAAGTTTGAAACACTATGAACCAACCATAACAAAATATAGGATTTGAATATTTTCTAAGTCACCTGGTCATCACATGGATCATCCAAACCATGTTCTAGTCATTCAATTTACCCTGATTCTCCTCTCTACCACACACAATTTCCCAAGAAACTAATACGGTTCCCCCTAACAACTCTCAAACTGTCAAACCTCTAAAAATATATATAAATACCTGAAACCATCCAAACATTCCTAAAAAAACCCAATCATTATATAACTTCAAAAAATGTAATAAATGAGAAAATTAATTCAGAATCTATTGTTACAATCAACATCACCAATAACATTGTTAATGGGATAGTGTTTTACTATTCTCTAATTATTTAACAATATGAAATTTTGTTTTGTATCCACTTGGTTTTCACCTTTTTCAATGTTTACTTATAAATTAGTAATTTTATGTATTTTAGGATCAACCATTGGATCTTAAATAGGGTGTTCTTTCAAAAGAAAAAAAATAATTTATTTTTCTAATTTATAAATTTATAAAATGACATTAAAATTGGATAGGTTTCATTAAAAATTACATAGTAAAATTCCATTTTTTAAACCTTAATAATCCTTATTTATGGTTTTGTAACCAAGGGAAATCCTATCACTAGGCATAAAATAACATTTATGAATGTTATCATTAATATTTCAGATGGATAATTTACATAAAAAAACATTAAAGTAACCTACTTTTAGATTTCATTCATCCCATAATTTTGAAAAAACTTATATAAAAATAGATGAATAAAAATATTTTTTAAACATTAATATATGTTATTTTTAGTTTTATAGAAAAAATGATTAGATTCCTAAAATTTACACAATATATACTAAGAAATTTCTAAAAAGAGTTATATTTATCCTCTAAACTATTAAATTTTTCTACAGACATATTGGAAGTGAAAAAATTTCATTAATATATTTCTCACAATAATATGCTTTGAATGATAAATTATCAAATTTTCCTCCGTGATCACTCCAAAAAGATACTATAAGAAGGTTTTTTATTATTGAACTAGAGAAAAAAACATTTTAAATATTTTTTTCACTTTATAATTATATATGATAATAAAAATCCATATAAATGAACTGAAGTCATAAACTAATACATATAAATTTATTTTCCTCCAATACTAGTAGTTTTTGTTGGTTTGATACAATCCATATTTACTAATTGTAGTGGCCCTTCATTTGTGTTTATAGGTTCAAAAATAATCTTGAAATTATTTCCATATTGTTAGGGGTCACAATAATTAGAGTAATTAAACATATTTTATAAAAGTTCCATCACAATTTCTTTCTATGAATTATTTTTAAATATTGTAAAAGGTAATGTCTTAATATTCAATGCTAAATCCTTGAATTACTCTTTATTTCAATTTTTAAGGGAAATGTTTATTATGTTATTTCTTTTCAGTCAAGTGTATAAACATTATCATATCGATTGTGAGATAATATATAAACTCAATCCAAAATGGTTATGGAAAATTTATTCTTACTTCAAATTGAAATTTTAATTCTATCCCCACCCCCATAAAAATGGGTTGAGGGAGGAATCCCATGCACACATTCACCCTCATACACATGGGTAGTCTAGCTACAGATCTATGCCCAAAACCGATACTCATCCAAAGACAACCACATGATCCTAGCACTATGGATCCCTCACTACACACCCACAATTCCACCTGTCCCATCATCATGCTACGTGAACCCAACACTAAACATTCCATAGAATTTCTTCAAGACCGAATGACCAATTCCTAAAACCTATATAACATAATAGGACATCATGGGACCCAATAGAAATATATATATTCCAGAAATGATAGAGCGTGAAAAAATTTAGGTTTCCAATGCACACTATGGAAGTAGGCACCTTCCACAAATACAAAAAACTAAATCTAAAAGAAGGATCACCCACTGCCATCACAAAATGAGATATGAGAGAAAAATGGTGCCAAATATTATCATTATATATTGGTACATCACCTATACCTGGGATTTTACATTGTGCATTTTCGTTTAATATAACATGATAACCATTAATATTTTATAAGTTCCAAAATATAAACCATTTTCATATAATGGGTTGAGGATAATAAATTTAGAAAATATTTCAGATGTTGCTACATAAAAGTTTATCCTAAAATATATGAAACCAAAATTTTGGAATACAATTGTTTTTATTCCAAATATATTAAAAAAATACGTATCCACAAGAATCTAGTTCTTATATGTTATACAATATAATGTTCTTTAGAAATATAATCCTTATAGTTCTAAAAGATTTATTCTTACTCATGGATAATCTATTATTCTAATTAACTCCCATTTTACATATAGTGAAATATTTTCCACTATATATAATAATGTCATTAGACTGAAAATACGATATTCAAAAAGATTTAAAACCAATTCCATATGAAACCTTGGAGGGTTTGATTAAGTTTTCATGTTTATAAATTTTTTCCTCTTAGTAGTAACGTAAGACAACCACTTCCTAAAACATTCGATTTCAGATTTCTATATTACAACATCATTTAAATCTTCATTAGGTATTGAAATAGAATCAAATTTATTATTCAATTTGGATGTGAGTTTAGAAATATCCTCATTTTCCATCAAAAGATATACATAAGAAATATTGTATTTATTAATTAGATTTTTATAAGGTTTCTCTATGTTACCCACATAATATTCTCTTTCTTTAATCGGTGGAAAATTATCTTCTTCATTATCCCAAGAATAACTAGAATTTGATTACTTGGAAGATGAAGATACACTAACTAATTCCATGAAGCATGTTATATTTCAAGGTATTTTGGTAATGGATTAAAAAAATTTCTGGCTATCATCACATCCTAATCTAATTTTAGTATAATTTTATTCGTTATCACTCCAAGTTCCAGTAGTGTTGAAAACATTTGTTTCCTTGTATTTTGAAGATATTATGTAATATCTTTCCATTATTTAATGTCTTGGTAAATCCAGTTTTATATAATAATGAATAGTATATTCATAGTAACACTCTTTATTTTAATCTTTCTTGTATTCTATTATTTCGTATTTATTATACATAACCTTTCTATCTTTTTAGTTGTTTTATTTCTAAATGTTTCTTCTATAAAACATTCTTCCCATTTTTTAACTAATTTTTCATACACATTTTCACCAAACATAATATAACATCCGCTAAAATGATGCTTTTACTTGGATATATACTTTTTTATATGTTTGGATCTACTAGTTACATTTATAGAAGTGAAGGAAAATCCATTATCAATTTTAAATTTCATAAGATCTATCTTTAGTTAGTTCTCATATAATATCAATGTTTCGATAAGTTCATATAGACTAAATCCCATAAGTAGGTTAGCATATTAAGAATTATTTCTCTTAGTTTCCCATTATATTATAAGGGTATCAATGGTTTTATCAAACATCCTGTTATTGTTAATAACTTATGCTATATAAATATGATTGTAATTCACAACTTTGATAAATGATTGATGCATCTATGAAATATAATCTCTAGGTAAGAAACCAAAATCATCATAATCATCTCAAATACTACATATTCTTGTTTCAAAAATATTAAAATTCAAGAAATTACTAACTTATAATTTCTTTTATATTCAATTTTTAGTTTCAAATGATATAATCGAACTGTAGATATTTATTTTTTATGAAGAATAAATGTTTGTTCTAGTTTTTTTAATTTAACAAGATAACTATATTTCTCTTCATGAATAAAATTAAGAATATATTTATCTTGAATAATGTATTAAATTACCATCAAAAAATAATTATCAACTCCATTGTAAATAAAAAATGTATTCATTCTATCTCACATGTAATTATAATTAGCACCATTTAATATATTCAATTGTTTCTAATTTAGATTATCTGGTGTTATAAATAGTATATTAACTACCTTTAATAAATATTTTATCTACTAAATATTAGTATGTATAAAAATATTGAGTCTTTATTTGATACAAAATGTTGTCTTTGAAAGGAAGATTCTTGAGTGGGGGTGATGTGATGCTTGAGACCCAATCACCCAAATGAGATTATGATAGGTTTAAAAAATACCTTAGTATATCCTACTAATAAAAAAGGTTTGAGTAAATTTTGTGGGTCGGATAGTTCATACATGGGAGATAGTTTCCAACCTTATAATTTAAATAAAACAGTGGATAATTCACCTTATATATTCAACATGATCCTTGGGGTCAATAGAAATCCACACCCAAAAAATAATTGGGTTCTTCCATGGGTACCTATTTATGTAGTTACATATATAATAGGATGAGTGATGCATATATTATCATGAAAACTCACCCAGACCAAGTATAAAGTGTCTAAAAATACACAATGTAATAAAAAATAAGATAAATGTAATTTGAAAACCACATCCCATAAAAACAAAGAATAATTTTAAAAAATTTGTGTCTCTAATATGAAAAATACCTTGTAGAACACTACTGAAAACCCTTATAGACCAACTCTATAGAATTTATATTTTGATAAAAACCATGCTCTAGTGCCTTATCATTACCTGAATAATAAATAACGAGTTCTGTATCTATGATACAGTGACATGTGTAGGGGGTCAGTATGGTAACTTAGTAGTGTGGAACTACCCAACAACTATATATATAATCTCAAATGAATATATGCTATAATATATAGATATAGAAAAATAAAAATAAAAATAAAACAAACAATATGATGATTAAAGTCCTAAATCAAGAATCTATCACCATAAATGGTAACTATATATATTATAAGGGTTCATACCTCAAATACCTACATCAAACATAATATGGATCTTTATATGAACCAAAGAGTGAAGTTTGTGTTCTAAACTCATACCATCAAAGTGAATCTTGGATTAAATACCCATACCATTATGGGTAAAAGGATATGTGTATAATAGAGTTGGTTCAACGGAGCTAATATTCCCATTTATGGATAGGAGATAGGGTGTAATACCACTATGGAATCATAGTTTAGTCACTCTCTATTATCCTTTACAATTACCATAAGTGTATCTAAAAACATTTTATATATTTATAACAACCCCTTTTGAGAATAATTGATCAATCTCAAATTTCCAGAATCTAGAAATTATTATGTCATAAGAGAATTATAGCATTACATATATATGGAACCAGATAATATATCACTTTTATAGTAGGAATAAATGAAATAAATAGACATTATCAGTATTTCAATCTTTGTTTCAGTAAAGGTGTCACATTTGGGGGAATTCAAAATTGTATAACAAGTGAAAATCATTTGTCTGTTATTAAAGTGGATTTCATGTTTCCATTTTTTCAAACAGATCTACATTGTTATCCTTTAGGGGGAATTGAATTGACCCCATAGAGACTGGGCAGTTTACCCCTTCTTTTGTATGATAAAGGAGGGGCCACAATCTAATGGTCCTGACTGGTGATTGCGGGGGGGGGGGGGGGGGGGGATAACTATTTGCGCAATCGGTCCACGTACAATATGATTTCTTAGGATAGTCTCTAACGAGTTTATTTGTGGATCCAATAGCACCCAATAGCCCTTTTATCCATTATTAATGGACCCTCATTCCAAAGGTAGGTTCTTGTTGGATGGTTTGGCCAACAACACTTGAGGACTCCATTTATTAAGAGGATGGGTGTTCAGGATCATCACACCCTTTTGGGGGGAAATTATTGCTCACTATGGGAATATCTAATAGATTTATATCATGTTTATATGTTCATGAATCCTTGGTTCATTTTTAAAGAGTAAATACATGGGTTTCCCTTGGGTTGCAAAATCAATCATGGTTATACATGGTTCAAGAATTGTTGAGACAATGATAGTGTGAGCAATGTGATGAGGCGCTATGGAGTTTATCATCATCCAGGAGTGACAGAAGGTGGATTGTTTTTAAGATCGAACCCATGATATGGGATTATTATGTATCCACAGGAGAGGAATCAGAATCCATGTAGTTTGGTTCCATGAAACTGGACACATCGCATTTTTGGGTAGTGGAAAAGGACCCATCCATGTAGTTTAACATCAGGTGGTGAGGAGGCTAAGGAAAAAGGTTTCTAGACAAGATTTGCTGTGGGACTCATGCTGAGGTAGCCCAAAGTGAAGAAAAGATATGTGGTATCTTGGCTGGACAAAACCCTATCGAGTATATGGCCCATTGAACATTAGGGTTTATTTAAGGGTCTAATTTGGACCTCAGGGAGGCTTCCCACGTATCCTAATGAAATGGGGAATCAATGTCCACTGACTTCTAGAAGAATATGGACTTATACTCTATGGAATCCCAACGTAAGGGCATGGATTCTCGGGGATTATGAAGTGGTGTTTCCCATTTTGGGGACATGATTGGTGCGTATACCATAGAGGAGTCCATAATGTGGGGATCTCATTAGGAGAGACTTATGAGACCATCCCTTTAGCTTGGGATTCAATAATGCATCCTACATATCATGGTTGGAGTAGGAATCATAATTATCATAGTTATTTAATGTTCGTGACTTGATTGAGGCTTCTGCATGGGAGCATTCCTTCAGATAATCGAATTGGTACTTATTCCTAAAGAGGCCACCCACTGTTGGGGATATTATTGGGGTGACCCTTTTGACAAAGGGTACCTCTGGGAGCTCATGCCTTTAAGAAGGAATACTTCATATCATGGTTGGATCAGAAATTAGAGATATCATAGTTCATTTATCTTCAGTCTTATACCTAGGAGGAGGGATATTTGTGAGTTTTAAATCGGGATTTACTCTTAAAGAGGATTCCCTTTTTTCAGTGACATAATTGGCTTATCCTTTGGGAAGGGAAACCCTTTGAACTCGGACCTTCAAGAAGGAATACTATATATCCTAGTTAGTGTAGTAATTAGAGTTCTGATAGTTATTTTATGAGTTGGAGAATGTTGTATCATACCAAACCCCTTATACCATGTGAGTCATTATTAGTGTGACAAACAAGAGTATGTGAAAGATTCAACAAAGGCCCACTTTCTTTTCTTCACTGATGGAAAAGGAGGATGCAAATGACGGAGGAGGTTGTGGATATGTGCCCAATGGGAAAGGGAAAGGGGATCATTGAACATGAAACCGTCACCCATGATGATATCCAGGATAGTAAAATCATTTAGATATATCTAGACACATCCTGAGATGAGGTGAAGAGGGTGAAGAGTGAAACCTATCAAAAAAGGATAGTGTATTACCTTAAGAAAAGTGTCCAAACATGGGTTCTAGGAAAGGGTATGAATGAAAAAAATGAAATTAGAACTTGATTCATTTGACTGATCACTTACCCTCACTGAATGGAAGATAAAGTGATCATCCTTTATCCTTAGAATGGGGAGTTTCACATTAGTATCCCAATGTTGGTCTCCAGGTTACTAGGGTAATATAGACTTATAAACATTCTAGGAACCCATATTGATGCTGGGATTACTTTCATGACTCCTCTTAACATGGGTGTGTAGACTCAGAGTGGCGCGCTGGTGTACCCGATGACCTGAACATAAGAGTCTGGTTGCTGGAGGAGGATTTGGACTAATTAAAGTGGATTGGTTCATGGATGAGTTGTGGAGGACAGGACAGTAATTATGGGGGAATGATTGGATCCCTGATGAACTACACACAAAAACACCCGATTCCACGTAATGTTTTCTGTTGTGGGATGTAGGTAGCCCCACATAGTGTGCTGCGATCCGGTTAGAGGGGTCATCTGCGTACCAAAGAAGTATACAGACCTAGGTATGGACCACCACATATCAAAGTAGTACATGGTCATGGATATGGTTCGTATACTAAATGTTATGTAGAGATGGATGTGTTTCACCATGCCCTATAGGGTTCCATCCATGTAATGAGGTAGTATGCAACATAGGGTTTGATCTTCATAGTGATATACTATGCGGGGCCCTGAATTTAAGAAGGATCCTATAGCTTGAAATCTGCAGGGAATTCAACTGTGAGGGATTTATGGTTTGTGATTTCACCAATTAGGTTCATGGTTCACCGGTTATTAAAAAGATCCTTTTTTGTCATTCATGGTTGGCTATAACAGTGGGAGAAGTGGTTCACAGTTCGAACTTTTTTGATAATTCAAAACTGATGCCTAAAATCTTCTCAATACTTTAATTCCTTCTTCGACTTATAGTCTCTCCTACGTTCTCCCTTCCACTTGTCCCTTTCCAATTTTTTGTATTCTCCTTTTATAGGGAACTGGTGAAATCATATCTATTGGAATTCAGTTCCTTTTTTGAAATCCCATGAAGATATATCTCAACCATGAGAGACCTGTTCAACTAGGGTTTGATGAGGCTGTTATTCACAAGGCATTTTTCACAGAACCCACCGGCTTGCTTCACCCATGAATTGCTCAGTTATGCGGGTGGTATGTGGTTAAATTTCTCTGTTTGTTTCTACCCATCGGTATGGATTGCGACATGTTGGGTTTGTTGGCTATCGCCCCGTGGGCTAGTGCCTCGTGGGTTCTTCCACATACCGATGGTTCGTAGTTTATGTGCCCCATGAGCCTTTCCTAGTCATGGTATGTGAGCAGCCTAAAGCCCTTTTCAAAATTTTACTTCTTCAAGTTTCTTCTCATATTTTCAATCCAATTTGCATCCATTTTATTTTATGGATGTGTAAGAATGTTTTATTCCTTCTGAAATGTGTTTTCGGAGTATTTACTTCCCTTATCTATGTTTTCAGGACCCAAGAAATTCCCCCCATTAGAATGGGGTCAGATCGAAATGAAGAGGAGGCTATTCTGATGCAAAAGATGTTTTGAACTGATGTGGTTCGTGGAAAAATGGGTAGGCCCAGTTGGGGGGACAAAAATTATTTATAGGGGCCTAGGATACTTTTATTTCACTTTTTCTAGTGGTGAAATAGTTTTTTAACCCCTCCTTATGTTCCTTTTCTTCTACGAACTGAAATTTCTCTGAAATCCTCCATCTGCGAACAATTCTGTGTGTTCAGTGAACTGAATTCCTCACAGTTTCCTTTGCCCGTGAACCAAATTTGAGTGTGTGAACTATGTTGTGGAATTTAAAACCTTTTTTCTACCTTCCACATAGTGATATTATTACATGTTTCTCTTATTACGATCAAAAAACTTTAAACCGGTGAACTAAACATTAAAATATTTTATGTCAAACATAAAATGTTAATTGGAAAACTTTGAACATCTACATAGTGAGGCATTTTTTCGGGGTTTCTTTGTTTCATGAACCACTTAGTTCCATGTTCAATGATCCATGAGCCAGTGCCTCAAATACTTTATGATACCAAAACCGTATGTGGGATATGGCTTCTACGTATCATTACAATTCATTGAAAATGGATTTTGCGTAGCATTCCCAGGAGTAGTATGTGGATCCCCATGCAGACATTATTTTTAAGTTCCATGGCCATTTTTGGGGCTCTTGTGCAACAATTTTATCATTAGACTGAAATTTTTGTGGGATATTGTATCTTTTTGTGCAGACTGCAATGGATCATCCTCAAGTTAGTGTCGATGTCTTTTTTTTTGAGGTTGTAAATGCTACCCCACTTTATATTACTTTTGAAATATTGAAGAACATGGAAGACTCAATGGATGAATAGACTCAATTTGACCCTCCACATCGATATCTATAAAATATTCTAACTATGACTCAAAGGGAGTGTCCGAATTCTTATGGGCTTCCTACTTATGGTTTTGGCCTGTTGTCTGACATGTCGATTCCAGCACCAAATCAGGCTGATCAGCTCACTTCTGTGATAACTAGTACCTCCATTCCAAAGTCCATGTTCTATTCTAGAGGATGATACCTTTAAAGAGATCTTGACTCTATGTCCCTAATGATCTATGCTCCTTAGACCTTTGGGGAGGTGAAATTAAGACAATATAATACATACCATTGTTATCAAATCATTATTTTCCAGGCAACAACGAACGAACAACAGTGTTGGCCATCTAGGAAGGACCTTTGTTCTAGAGGATCAATTATCTTAGACTGGGGGAGAGTTTTCTGAGTCCACTAGAGCTTAAAAGAATTTTTGGATGAGTTTTAGGCTGTTAGACTATACTAGTCTTCCTGGGTGTCTCAAACATACACTCATCAGCCCATTGCCCTCATTTAAAATTTCTTAAGCTGGTGGAGTCTAGACACCAATATAATTCATTTGACCCATAGGGAGGTCGGAATTATCCTTTGGTAAGTCTAATTAATTTAAAGAGTCTCTATTTTCAAGGACATGTATGAGGATTTCTTACCTCCTTTCGCTTGGGGCGACGATTAGAGGACTCCTAACTTGGAAAAGAAACTCATTGTTCAGGAAAATTCACTTTTGAAGGAATTTGATCCATGTTTGAAGATGGAAAAACCTTTAGTTGAGTGGCTTGGTGCCTTTGTTAGGAAAAATGGTCTGGAACCCCCCACCCACACAGAACCAGGGCCTACCCAATTAATACAACCTAGATATTAGTGGGTACCTATTGACCCACATTAGAAGAGGGGAAATTACATGAATGGGGATAGGGGCTCATTCATGATGTTGACAGATTATTTCTACTGGAGGCCTTCTTGTCTAGGTTTTTGAGTGGATGACTCTTACTAGTATGTGAATTTGGTGGTGTGAGAGTCTCAAAATTCATCATGGATGCTCAGTTGTACACTAATAGACACATAAATCTGGATATTCTAGTATTTTCCTTGGTTTATTGCTTGTTGACCCGAATTAGTGAAGGGGTGGGGGACCTTACCGAGTGATTATGACATTCCAATCCATTGGGGGTGTATAGAAGCACACATAGGAGGTCACGCCATTATCAATTTCTTGAAGATTCCATATTCCATCTTCCGACCGTATCTTCAGAGTACAAGCATGGTTATGAAAATTACATGGGCCTCACAGGATAGGCAAGAGGAGTAGACTGAAAAGAATGAGGAAGACTTAATGGATCATCACAATGACCATGAAAATATTTCTAATCATCCTTATGATTCCCCTATTAGTTATAATGTGAATAATGAATATGAATACTTTTCCAACCAAGGCTACTTTTTTTCTTTGAGAGAAGGAGTCTTGTTTTCCGGTATCATAGGGGAGATTATCTGCAAGGGTTATGCACCTTGAAGATGTAGTATTCAATTTAATTGTATCCAGATGTTGTGTCATATCACTCTAAATAGTGCACACCATGAAAAAAATATTATGATTGAAATTCTACTGTGGCTAATGATTACCCAGGAGTACACCCAGTGCCAAGTTAGACTTCCGGATTCTGGGGATTCCATACCTTTCCTCACTAGAAGAAATGTAGGGGCTTGGGTTAAATCATATCCAGATGGCCAATTAGTTGATCTGGTTCCTATTGTAACAACCTATAAGTCATATAGGGGGGATGGGAAGTAGAATCCAAAGGAAGTTGGCTGGAACACTCGGTCAAGAAAATTCATTCAAAATCCCCTCAGTTATCCCCCAAGGAAGGTCGTGAAAGACAGTGTTTTGACTCAATAGGTGGTCGAACGAGCTACCGAAGATGCTGTCGCGAGTCAACCATACATCCCATCTGAGGCTGATTTTTCAATGGCATGGAGAAAATGTGACATTTTAAAAACCACTAATCCTTTCATGATTAGTCCCCACATGCCTTATGACATTTCCTATAGACAATGGAGGTTTCCCTACAAAACATTGGTTATGTGTTTGCACTTTTGCTGTGGATCCTGAGTGGGAAGGTCGTTACCTTCAGGACATTAAGTCCCTGATCCATTCTCGGAGTAGTCACTTCAAATATTTACATCAGTTACATTCCATGTTGTGACTAGAAACTGATGACACAGATGGCAATGTTGCTGGATCGCTTATTGCAGCTACAATGGGATAAGCTTCTCACCTACTCCCAAAGTCCCATAAACATTCTACTCCTAGGGGTTGAAATACTACAGAATCACCCAAGAAGTATTTGTTGCTGACGAGACCCACTCCTCTTCCCTTTTCAAATATTCTATGACTTTCCATCACTATTACAACAGCATTTCCAGATCCTTGGAGGGTGTAGGATGAAATGAGGGAAAATTATTTCGATGAGGATATTTGGAGACTACTTCAAGGAGGTCATTTTTAAATTCTAGGTTTTATAGGATCCAGTGAACCCACTTTTATTTCTACTGAAGAAGAGCCTGATGAGGTGTCTACTTATCGAAATGAAATGGAAAAATTCCTTCACTCCTCCAAATATAGGCATTAATGTTTTGACAGAGTAGAATTGATGGCAGTAGACCTGAAGTCAATGACCATCGAATAAGATGTGTTTATATCCATGAACCACGATTTTAATTTCCTTCATTGTGGAGATGCTAAAGGCCTATTTTTTAAAATTTTCAGGAGCCTATAGGGGATTGGGAAAAAGTTAATTCCCATGTTTATTCCCCTAGGTGAATTTTATCTGGAATGTGTACCCCTCTAATTGTGGGCGGTTCTGTTGAAGGATCTTTGGGATCCCAAGAGCATATAGAAGTAGTCAATATAGTCTATTACAAGGAATTTACCCCTCTAGATCCCTTGGGATATGTTATTTATAAATTATATCAACAACAAAGTGAGAAACAAAAATTATTGTCTTGACTGTCCAGACATGTCAGGAGGGGAATCATAAGTAATTGTCTGTTCACCTGGTTATAGAATTGAGTGTCATAATATTTTTGACTCAGTATTATGTAAATATTTTAATGTAGCACCCATCAGTAACCAGGTGGTAATTTCTAAAGCATTTTTGGCTCTTATTCTCTTTATAGAAGTGGAATAGCTTCCGAAAATTAGGATTGATCAATGTAGAGGAACAAGAATAACCAAGTGGACAGTGGGTGTCGTCGACCCTCTAGGAATTCTTTCGCATGTTCAAACAAAATTTTCCTCAATGATTGAAGAACATCCATAAAATTAGGCCTCAATTGAACACATTTATTATTTTCTAATGAAGAAATACAATTCAATTTTTATGATAGGGGGATAAATAAAGTAAAGATGACCAAGCATCACAGGATGTTGGAGGGACTTCAAGTCTTGAGGAACCCATTTTTTTCAATCAAATAGACATTACCCCTCTATAGAGAGTCCCCTTGTAGACTAATGCTCCTCTTGTACATGTTGACCCTGCCTCTGTATAAGTCACAACAAATGAAGGACTATTTTCCAACTCTTGGAAACATGGAGAGGTCTATTATACATTTTTCTCAAATTCTGAGAAATGTTGTGGTATCGACCTCCAGAATCACAAGACCAGTACCGTTTTCCAAAAAGATCATCCCTAAAATCCTAATATCAGGGATAGACCATATACGGGATATTCTGGAGGATACTCGTCTGGTTGGGCATGGTCCTAGGCCAATGACTCACTTAAGAGACCATGAGGTGAAACTTTTGAGTGATGGCATAGTGCCACCATCCTGGTGTAGTGATGTTTCTAGGGAGGTGGGAAGTATTGAAGCATTGGAAGATATAGGTTAGTCTCCAGTCTTTCGATTGGTTTTTTTTTCAAGAGTCGACGATATTTACCCATCTTTTCTCTATATTCAAAACTAAAACCACACGTGTTTAAAATTGGAGTGGAAGCTTTCACTCTTCTGCCCGCTTCAATCATCAGAGGAAACATTGCTGAGGGGGTTGAGTCATGTTGCATCTATTGAATCAAGTCCCCCTCTCATGTAATTCAACAATGAATATATTTTTTCATCAGGGAGTGACTCTAAGACTAACCATGAAGGCTTGGGTGACCTTTGTCCCATCTGCCAAAAGGCATGGAAGAATGTTTGGGAATTAATCTCTCAGGATTAATCAGCTAAGATGCCAGTCAAGTTTCCAAAATTACAGGGCTATTTTGTGGTCATGAAATTTTGGGTATTTTACTACCATGGAAATTATGAAACAATGAGATAAGTGGTTTCTTCCAAGGAAGAGCCTGGCAGACTTGAATCTCAACTTTTAGCTGCAGATTCGACAGCTCATCTTACTACTGCAAGGAAAATATTTATTGATGAAGTCTTCAATCAAGATGGAGAAGTTGTGAGGCTGCAAAATGAGATGATAAGTAAAGAGTCCTTAGTGGAACAACACGACCAAGATATGGAGCAGTAGAGCTGAAAGATAGAGAAAATTAAGAAGGATTTGGCTCAAGCCACAGTTACTATTGAGGAGGGGCAATGTATGGAAAAGAAGGATGGAGGGTTGACCTTGAAGTTGTGAGGGATGCATAGGCAAATTAGATATGTGTAGAGGCCGAGACATAAAACACGTTAAAACATTGTCATGCAATTGATGAATTGAATCAACTATTGATACAACTTTGCGAGTCTATCGAATGTCTCTAGTAATGATCATGTCCCACCCGTAAGGAGAGGCTCTAGGTTTTGGATCCCTCCATTTCTCTATGGCATAGAATGTAACTATTTTTAATTCCCAATGATCCTCCTTAATATCTTTCCTACAATGTCAATTTGTCACAAAATACGATATGAACCGATTTTTGATTACATATAACCTGAATCATGATCCGGAAAAAGTAATCTTGAGATAAATAAATCATTATCTAACTCTTTATTATGTTGGGGAACTTAGTGAGGGTAGTTTGACTATTGATGGGGTGACATGTGTAACCCCGCAAACGTTTTCCCCTTTTATAATATCACCTTAATTTTGGCATAAGCCAGATTTATTATTGTATTAGAGGGTATATTTTGTCTTTTTCATAGGCTTCCCTTTGCGGGTTTTCCACCAAAAAATAAATATGTATCTTTTGAATATTTGATTGCTGGAAATATTTTCCCAAACCATACATAGTATAGGTTTAATGAGGTGGTAATCAACTTTTATCCTGGTGTTCCCTTTGCGGGTTCTCACTTTAGTGATTATTTCGTCTTTTCCATTGACAATTTATTGTCTTTCCAAGAAAACTTATTATTGAGTTTTAGGTAAAATAGCTATGAAAAAATAGATTGGGAAGGGGCCCTAGTTTAGGATTAATCATCTGGGAATGTCAAAATAACTTTCATACATGAATGAAGGATTTTTCATGACCCGGAATTTGCATCTTTTGGATGCACATAGGAAATGGGAGCCATTTTAAGAGTTCATAGGTAAGAAATGACTATCATGAGGGAAACGTTTTCTTTAGATGATTGGTGTTTTGTAGGAACCATATGTAGGGCCACCATGGCATGATGTGTAGAGTTAAAAAAAGGTGTTTGTAAGACTCTTTCCATCCATTTCTGATGGACGAGGAAGTTTTATAACACTTTGGATTTGTTTTGAGATGGATGACCATAGTGGGTGGTATATCTGGGGGATGACATCTAAAATTATTAGGGACATTTATATTGGATTTTTTTGGGAAAAAAATCCCACAAGAAATTTTATTCTATAAAGGATGGTGGGTGAATGGTATAGTTTAATGTCATACAATGATGAAACCTGAAACATATATTGGGAGATCATATTTCTCTAACCAATAGATAGTAATTGATTCATCAATTCAACTAGAAATTATTTTCATCTTGGGATATTTGAAAGGGGAAAAAGCCTAAACTGTAATCTTGGGGGCTTCCAATTATGGTAATTAATATGGGTCATAAATGTCATAGGAGCATAGAAAAATAGGAATGGACTCTCCTGATGAAAGTTTTTCCTTTGGATGGAAGCTATTTTGTAGGAAACAATTAATGATCCACCAGGGATTTATGTGTATAGAAAAAAAAAGGTGTTCGAAGGACACTGACCTTCCATCTCTGATTTCCATGAAGTATTATGGGTATTGGGACCTTTTTGTTCATAGATTATGACTTTAGAATGGGGGTGTGGTTAAATATGAAAGGGTAGGAAAAACTAGAAATAAGTAGAGACATTTTATTTATCCTTAAATGGATCAAATTTATGCATATAGATTATTCCCCTTCATTTCACAGAATCATTGAGTAACTAGAGGTAAATAGGCCCCAAAAGACCTGACATATCCAGGATGTGGGTGGGAAAGAGAATATAAACCTTGTATTTAAGGATTCGTGAATCATGAGGGATTTCATGGGGCTTGGGAGCTATTAGGCATACTAAAGTAGGAAAGGAATCTCATGTGGATTAATTTTCCTTTGGTTGATGGCTGTTTTGTAGGAAACATATACGTAGCCACTAGGGCATGATGTGGATTGTCCAATAAAGGTGTCCACAGTATGATGTCCTTCCATCTTATATGGACATGAAGGATTATGGGGATCCAATATCAGTCAATGAATAGAGTTTGATGTGTGGTAAGAGTGTATCCAGATATATTAGAAAAATTTGAGTTGTGATTCACTGTTGGGATCAAATAATCCCCTACATAGATCTATATCATATACAGGGTGAGGCATCTGTTCCATCTTTAAAGTAATCTATACTTTAATGGAATATAGTCAATACCTGGGGTTCATTATTATTGAGGGTGTAACCATAACATTCCTTTTAGAGTCATGCTTCTAGGATGAAAATAAAAAATTGATTTACCATGATTCCATGATGGATTTTCCACTAAGGTCCCTAAGCACATGTGAGCTATGAATGGTGTGAGAAAAAAAGAATGATAGGAATTTAGGGTCACCGAATAAAAATTGAATGATCAATAGAAGGGATTAATTTATTCTTATACCAACATTGTGTAGTTTAACATCATGCAACAAGGTTGAATTCCACCGAATTTATCACTATGTGGGTGGGCGTAGAGTAAATACAATTTTAAAGAAGGGAAATATAATTTCCCTTGAGCAATCCTATAAATACTACTTATCCAGGGATTCTATGATTTGACTCATTTTGTGTGCAGACAAGGAGACATTTTTATATTTTCTATTACTAAGTCAGAATCATAGTATTCGATTATCACCACACATCTCTACAGGGTGAACCAAGTCACATATGATTCCTAGGGAACATTTGTTACAGAGGTCTATCCCACACACAGGAAGGAAATGAATTTTGACTAGGGAGGCCATGAAAAGATAGGAATATAAGAATTTCCATTATGTGGTGTGATTTAATGTCGTGTAGCTGGGACACTTCTGTGCTTGTATTTTAACATTGTGGGGTATGGATGGTGGCATCACAATTTACCATCATATTTCAAGGAAAATTTGTCACAAAGACCATAAATAACTAAGGGTTGATCATGGTTGGAATATTCTGATATTCTAAAGACATGAGAAATTATAGAGGCTGTAAACCCTAGTCCCTTGGGACCCTTGGATCATGGGGAATGACATGGGACATGGAATCCATTGGGCATACAGAAGTATGAAAATCCTCTCCTATGAATTAATTTTCCTTTGATTAATAGGCTTGTTTTGTAGGAAACATCTATAGAGACGTCGGGGCATGATGTGCATAGTCAAAAAAATGTGTCCTCATGACACTGGTGTTTCACATCTGATGGCTGTGAATGTATATGGGGAACCAATATTTCTAAGAGAATGGAGTTTGTGGAATATGAAAGATGTGTTAGGGAAGGTAAGAAATATCCAAACTATGATTACCTGTGAACTATGGAATATTCTACATAGATCTGACATATATTTAAGGGGATGCATGATCTTTTGACTCCTTCTGGGAGTCAGAATTCAGACTTGAAATTTTCGTCATCTCTTTTTTTAGTGTAATAAATTTGGGGCATGTTTGAGATGTCTTAACATAAAGAATTAAGCCACATGTGATTCTTGAGGAACCTTTTAGTTTAATGTCAAGCGATTAGGATCTTTCATGGATTCCCCTGTGTAATTCTGACCTATACACATATGAATTGGAATTTTATTTTCTTTTTGAATGGTGGTTGTTCTAGTATAGAGGATCCTGATGTCCCTACATATCCTAATGATATAGGAATCAATACATAGATAGTATTAGTAGGAACTATCTACATAGTTTTTTCCCATACATTGGGAAAATTGGCATTTTTGTTTCATGGTGGATAGACCATGATTTTGAGTCAAGGTGTCACCATGTATCCTTAAAGGGTAGGAATCAATCAATATGTAGTTTTGGACAGATCCTCCATGTAAAGGCCTGGTCTATGCACTGGGAAGGGGAAGTCATTTTAAAATACGGCTAAAAAAAGATTTTAGATCTACAAGTAACTATGTGTCCCACTAAGATAGGAATTATTCCATATGTAGTTCTTACAGTCTCATTTTAGTTTAATGTCTTGAAGTAAGTAAGAAGATAAACTTAATGGAATTGTAACCATATTGTTGTTGGTCCTGAAACTTGAAATTCGGGCGTCACGATGTATCCCACTGAGATAGGGATCAAGTCATACATAATTTTGAAAATTCCATCCATGTATAACTCTAGTCCATTCACATGGGTTCATTTTCATCTGGTTTTGATGGATGGGATAGGATAGATGATCCCAGGATCACTACATATCCTGTGAAATATTGAATCAACCTGTATGTAGTTCTACAATATTCCTACAGGGGTTAGGTCCATGTATAGGGAAATGATTGGGCATTTTTATTTGATTGGTGGGTATTCTCATATGTTAAATATGGTTATCACTATGTATCCTTCAAGAGAAAGAATCAAGCCATACATAGTTATGTACATAATATTCTCCCGGTATCAATTTGACTTGGGTGTAGGAGTAGGGAAATATTAGTTTCATCCATTATGGGTGCTGAGTCTATCATATTCCTCTAGGTTTTATATATGAAAGGGGACCCTTACCACCAAAACGATGCTCACATGAGTTATACTCGATGTGAGAAACAAAGAGCGATAAGGATTTCCCTCATAGTATGTGGTATTAGAGGATATAATAGGGGAATTATATTTCATTGGATGATAGGTCCAAGATTGAGAGTCAAGAAATCATTACGTATCCCATTGATAAATGGGAATCAAGCCACACCTAGTTTTAAAATACCCTTCCTTTTTCAGTCAGACCCATGCACTGAAAGGGGGAGGGTGTTGTGATATTTACCTCACATTAATTTGACTTATATGTGATGGATTACATACTAGAACACAATACCTACCATGAAGTTTAATGTCCTATGGTAAGGGAGATTTTAGCCATTTAGTTTAACATCATGTGACGAGAATGATTGATCATTCCTTTTTACATCATGCAATGAGGATGATTTATTTGACTGCACAACTTTAAATTCTATAGCTAGTACATTTTTGTTATTCTATATGAATTCTTTTTTCAAGAACCATGCATTGGTAGGGGATGTGGTGAGCCTCCCATCCATTGAAATTAAGGTGTATACTCCATTGGAGTAGACCTTATGTATGAATTATGTTCCCTCCCATTTTGGATCCGATTTTGGGTGATTTTTCCTGAGTATCATCGAGATTCTAAGGACAAAAACCATCTCTCCTTTGAGGAAATATAGAAGGAGAAAATCTTTATTGAAGGCTCGTACAATCTGATTCTGATAGATTTCAAAATGGTGCAAGTTATGAAACCTTTTCTTATCCAGTCACTCCAACTCATGAAACCATTTCTTAGATTGCTAATCTATAGAAAAATGATCACAATTGGAAACGTGGAGTGGTGGCACTTGGTCTTCTATGGGAAAAATTGCCTTTGTCTCATATACCAATGAGTACATGGTCACCTCAGTGGCAGTGGGGGTCATGGTCCAGCAAGCCCATAAAGACAAAATGAGCTTTACAAGCCACGATTTTTTGTCTTTTTATACCATATCATGGATTATGTTGGATAGAGTCTTATTGAAAGAATATATCTCTATATTGGACACTTCATGGTAGCAGGAAGAATGGATGGCTTTGATTCCATATTCCCATTATAGATTTTCCATCTCAGTAGAGTAGAAGATGGTTCCATTGTCTGTTTGTATTGTATGAGGGACACCAAATATTGTAATGATGTTAGCTTTCACAAAGGTAACAATTCTTCTTTCCCTGAACTCATTAAGGTGTACAACTTCATCCCATTTGTAGAAGAATCCAGTTGCTGTGAGAATGAAATTTAATTGTATGGTTGTGGCGGGAGGATATGGTTCCATGCAATCTATCCCCCATACAGCAAATAGCCATATGTGCTTAGCTATGTGAAGAAGATCTGGGGGTTTGTGGATGAAATTGGCATGAACATGGTAGGAATGGTACTTATAGGTGAATGTGGAAAAATCCTAAATCATAGTGGGCCAATAGTATCCAAGCCTTCAAATTTGATGAGAGAGCTTGAATGCTTATCGGTGTTCTCTACAAGTTCTGGTGTGTCCTTCGTTCATGGTGGCACTGGTCTCCTCTCCATCAATGCACCTAAGAAGAACTCCATTAAGGCCTTGGTTGTAGAGAGCCTTTTCTTAGGTTGTGCCATCATATAGAATAAAATTGACTTCCCACTTCTAAATTTGTTATCTTCCCACCCTATATGGTGAGAGTTCCCCCCTCTAGATATAATTTGAAATGGGTGTCATCCAGCTGGTAGTGTGACCTAAAGGATCAGGAATGAGCCTAATCTCATCGATCTCTTCTGTGATGCTTTGAACAAATGGTATGACCATATGATGGTGAGAAGTTCTTATTACTATATTATCCCAGTCTAGATTACCTAGGGCTATGGGTGAATTTGATAATTCAATGTCTGTTTCATTTTCTAACGAGGGGACATAAGTCATTGTTGATTCTAATGGGAATTCTGCCATCAGTCGTTTTACATTGTTCATAAAATGAACTAGTAGTGCTATTTAGATTGCATAGTCACCATTGAACTTCTTGATGACCAGATCCAAAACACCTTTTATCTTTAGGCTCTTATATTATTCTTAAAGTGCTATATCTAGGCCTACAATGAGGTCCTGGTATTCTTCCTCATTATTTGTGCACCCCTTTGAAAGAAAAAAAGTTGTAATGTAAGACCACCTTTTTAGAAGATATGAGTATAACTCCCAGTCCCACTTTTTTGAGCATGAGGTCTTCCATCCATTTCTTTTTCGGGCATCTGGAGGCACCGTAAAAGTACATTTCCTAGGTCTAAGGGCCTTCAAGGATAGCGAATACTTCTTTATTAGGTAGTTCAATATCCAACAGGATCATTTACGGTAAGGTGTGCTCTTCCAGGAAATTTTCTAACTCCTGGACTTTTATGAAATTCTAGGGCACGTACCGTATGTCAAACTGTTGTAGGATGACTTCCCAATATGATAGTCATCTAGTTAATATAAGACGACTGAGCATATACTTGAGCAGGTTGCATTGGGAGACTAAATAAACCTCATGGTACTGTAGGTAATGCCCATGTTTCTGAATTTCAATGATTAGGTCTAGGTAACTCTTTTCGATATTTGAATATCGAGTCTCAGCATCGATCTTTGTTCATATGAGGTAATAGAGACTATTCTCACTATCAATATCATTCTTCTGTGTAAGGAATGCACCTAGTGACCATTCCAAAGCAATAAAATATAGAATAAGTGGTCTTCCCTCAACTGGAGGCATTAGCATTAGTGATCTTAGGAGATCCCTTTTAATATTTTCAAATGCTTCTTATCATTCATTATCCCATTGGTATGAAATCCATTTCTTCATCAACCAGGTAAAAGGAAAACACTTACCTTAAAGGTTAGCTATGAAGTGCTGAATATAGGCTATGTTCCCCTAGAGGCCCCTCAAATTAGTGAGGTTGCGAGGTGGTGGGATTCTGAGGATGGATTTTATCTTATCGGGTTCAACTTCGATACTGTGATGGTGTATGATGAAGCTGAAGAATTTATTGAAGGTAATTCCGAATGTACACTTTAGGGGATTCATCTTTAGATTGTGTTGTTGTTGTTTATGGAAGATAGTTTTGAGATCTGTTCGGTGGTCCAAGAACTATTGGGATTTAAACACCAAGTCATCTATGTAGATCTTGATGATTATTCCCAATAAGGGATTGAAAATTTGATGCATAGCGTGTGGAAATATAGTTCCAACATATTTCATACTAAAGTGGATCACCTTGTAGAAAAACACTCTATGGGGGCCCCTAAAGGCAGTTCATTCTTCATCTTCTTAGGCCATTCAGATCCGGTTGTATCTAGAGTATCCATACATTAAAGAGAGGTCATCATATCCATAGGTCACATCGATTATAAACTCTATGATCGGTACCGAGAAATCATCTTTCAGGTAGTGCCAATTGAGATCCATGATGTCAATGTAGACTATAATTTGTGCATTATTCTTACTGATATGGACTATTTTTTCCATATAGATCTAATATTGGACTTCCAAAATAATGTTATCATTCATTAGCTTGTCATATTCAACCTCTATTTTGTAATCATGTGTTAGGTGGGTCTTTTTAGAATCCCTCTTGTAACCAAGATGATCTTCCAGCATACCCATGTGATGAGTGGAGACCTTAGGATAAAGGCCTGAAATTTCTATGTAGTTCCATGATAAAAAATATCTATTCATCATTAGGATTTAGGTGTATGCATCTTACTCCATGAAAGGAAATACCACACTAATCAGGGTGGATTTCGGGCTGTCTTCGGTGCCCATGTTTATCTCCCTAAGTTCATCGATTATGGTGGAGACGCCTTCTTCGAATGCGTGAGTGGAATCTTTGAGATATTATTATTCTTATTCTTCATCCACTTATTCATCATCATCTTCATCTTATTACTCTTCTAATGTAGAGACAACTCATGAGTTAAACTCTTTAGCGTTTTGAGAGGAATAACAATTCTAATTTTTGGAAAGGGAAAAAACTCTTTTTTCCCCTCCTGACTATGGGGAATCTTCTAAATAGGGTAGAATTGGTGTGGAGGATTGTCCTCAATTTTTTTAGTGATAGGACATTACCTTCTTCCATAGTGAGTAAGTCAAGAACTATATGGATCCCCATGGATGGGCTTTGGGCATTTCCTTTTGAACACTCACTGTCATCATGGGGTCCAATGTGCTTTTTAGTGTCCTTGGACTCAGCGGCCACAACAATGATCCTGAAGATGTCCGAGTCTATGTATGAGCCTAAACATAAGCATCCATCCTGATTTATGGGTAATATATACTCTTTCCCATTATGTTTTAGGGGATTGGAGGGATCCTTTTCCAATCCATTTGGGGCAGTGATCCAATCATGGTCATCATCCAAAGACTGGTTCTATTTTAGTTCATATAATCCTATATCATTGTAATGTGACTCACATGATTCAAATGGGTTTTATCAGCATGAAATGTCATATTTAGACTATTAATAAAATATTTGATGCAATGATGGAATGATAAGTGCATTGTAGCATGCGGATACAGCCAGGGCCTCCCCCAAAAGACGTTGAAGGTTGTATTTTTCCACACTACCAAAATCATAGAATCAGACACGAGGTCACCAACCCATGTTTAAATCTTGATTCATCCCAATGGATTATACTCTCTTTTGTGATATCCAATAATATTTGTGGTGTATGGTGTCAAACTAACGTTATCATAACCCAACCAAGTAAGTGTTCACCGTGGGAGGAGGTTGACTCCAGAGCCATTGTCGATGAAAATTTCTGGAAATAAATTCTATTTATTTTTTCAATAACATATCAGGGTTTGATATGTCCTTTCTTGATGGATTGTTCATCATAAACTATGAAGGAGACTATAGAATGGAATTATACAGGGTTTGTCTCAATCTAATAAACTTTGGAAGCTGCTACTTCAACTTTGAATTAGTAGGGACTTAGTAAAGCATAGATGAGTGCATATCTAAGGTCTACATAAAGATTCAATGCATCCAAGACTGATATCTTGGCTAGTATTGAGGATAGCTGCTTCAAAATATCATATATCTACTATATGGTCCTATGATTCTCATCTTGTGTATATTCTTTCATAGGTGATTTAGGGACATGATCCATTGATCTGGATAGGTCGACCTCTAGGACGAGAACTAATGGTGCCCTCGTGCATTTTGGATGCGGCCGAACTGGTCGACCTGCATGCTTTGGGTGATTATAAGTATTTTCTTTATCCAATGAATACACAATGATTTTTGGGATATTATTTCCTCTAATAAGGGATTAGAAACACTCTGGCTCCCATTGTGTTTTTTGGAGGGACCTTCTATGAGTTTTCAAAACATTAATGGGTTGAGTTATGGTGTGGCTGAGAATTTGACTCCTGTCATGACCACACCTTCCTGGAATCCCTTGACCTCTAAAGCCTCTTCCTATGGATCTTTGGTTTGATGCAAGGAATTTACGTTTGTACTCATTTTATGCATAAGAGAAGGGGTCCATTAGGTGAGTGAAATTAATGGTGCTGAAGATCAGTTCTTGATCGGACAATGATTTTGTTTGACTATCTTCTTCTGATTGTGCTGTTTGGAAGGACAGTATCCGTTCTTTAAATTCTGTTGGTATGAAGTCCTAAAGTGTCATGGTTGATTTTGGTCTTGTTTTAGGTTCATCTTACTGCTCCTACTTTCTTCCTTTCTGATTGGTTTTTTTCCTAGATGCCTTAACCTTGTATGGTTGTGGGGTTGATGATGATGGTTTTGTTCTATCATGAGCTATTGGGGCATTATTGGTTGATTTAACTATTACTAGAAGATACCATGAGATCAGTTGACTATTTTCAGAGTCATTTAACTATAAATTTTTTCTCATTTTTCTTGTGACTGTTTTCCACTCCCCTTCATCACTTGGGTCTGAGGTAGAATAATACACCACTTATGCTTGAAAAAGTCCTAAAAGGACTTTTCCTGAATATACAATATTTTGTAGGAGATAATTGAAGATGAATCAATATTGGATGGTGTGTCCTACTATCTAGTGGTTGGTATAATATATTGGATGGTCATTGAGACCCACTTAATCATCTCTCTTTGGCTTTGGTATCCAGAGAAAATCAAAATTCATAGCGGCTACGAAGTAGCGACATACTTGGTCATCTCAAAAAGAGTAGCAATTTTTTCTTCATTACTCAAACTAATTTCTTCTGGTTAACCATATCTCATCTTTCCATGATAGGGGCATCTATTGGAATCTTGGAGGTCCTACATGGTTTGGTGGAAGTCTCTCGACTAGAGTTGGTGTTGGGGGTGGTTTAAGCATGACCGAAGCCGCTTAAGGTTTTCCCATTTTTTCCCTAGGGCCGATAGGACCACTCATGACTTGATATTGATCTGATTCAAGGTGTTTTCCATAATTTAGTAAATGTTGGTTAAATATCAGAACCCACTTGTGTACTTCACTAGGATAAGTTTCATCTGAAATTTATCACAAAGATTATTGATGCACAAAGAGAGCATTTCATCCAAGGGGAGTGGCCGGTTTATGGAGTAAGTCAGGCCTTTCCATCTAGAAATGTTTTTTAAAACTCTTTTATTATATCACTTCTTTCAGTTCATGAGATCAATGAATTTTGGTTTCGGTAATTTCAAACTAAACTAGAAGAGAGACAGTCACCAGATATTTTCCCAACATGTGACTGAGTTGTCCTGCAAACTGGAATACCACACGAAGGTTGAACCATATAGAGTTCTAACAAAGAATCTAAGCATCACAACCTCTTGTTTCTTTTGAGTTCCCATCTTGGGATCAAAATAGTAAGATTGGTGAATTGGATGCTATTTTAGGTCCCCCAATACATTGAACATTAGAAATACGGGATTCCAGAAATTTGGTGGAGGTGGGACGATGCTCATCCAGTTTGGGTAAGGTGTATGTTTTTCTTGTACTCGAGCATGCTACCATTCCATGGATTCTAGTTGAGTTTTTAGTTGCTCAATGATATTCAATATCCCTTGATGCATATCTTGATGGAATTGAGCATGAATAGGTACAACATGTGGAAATACTGGATGTTCTAGAATTACTAGGCCTTGATGCGGATACCCTGCCGAGGTGTATCCTTTGTGGATTTTCATAAATCAATTTTAGTTGCTTTCCCAATGGAGGGAAATCTTGATATCCTATCGGGATTAGGTTTAGGTAGACTAATTGTCCATGCACTACCCTATATTAGCCTTATAGAATTGCTTCATTCTTCATGATGAGACCATGAGGCAGAGGGACATCTAATGGAAGTGTGTGTTGACGCTCCACATAAGAAACACACCTAGTAGGATGGATTGATCATAACATCTCAGCATTGAGTTGCATCATCTCTTTCATTTATTCATCCTCCTTGGAGAATATTTCCACATGTGTAGGGGAATAATCTCCATGTGGAGGAGGAGGTATGTCATATACCTTTATCTTATTATTCTCCTTATTAAGGATTCACACGAGAGGTAATGTCGGATTCAATGAGGGGGCACCCATATTTAGTGAAACTATCTGGTTCTTAGTGTGCACACCCTCAGGATTGGTGTGGACTACCTCCAAGAGGCAACCATCTTCTCTTGTATCCTCTCATTTGAATCATTTACTTTGAGTTATGTGGGACTAACATCCACAACATTCACTGATGCATACTGCATTATGGGTGGTGTACGCAGTGCCAAATGGTAGGAGAGATTTTTGTGTCCATTATTGGAATTTCTCTTTCAATTCTATGGTATTCATTGGATTTCAATGAGAAGAGTGATTTGAAGGGATCCTTGATCTGACCTCACAATATGTATTTATCTCAGGGTTATTAACCATGATATGGGACTGAACATGTGACCTCTATACTCATCATTATTCCAATATGGGAGAAGACAAATGTCCGTTGTATGGGAATTTGAGGTAAAAATGTCCCTAGCCCTATAGGTTGGGGTTGATCCCATTCTTCCTTTGATGTGATATGGACTAGATTCATTGGTCTTATGGGGGAATGTTGAGTTAAAAATTCCCCCATCCTTGTGGGTTGGGGATGTTCTGGTATCATGGAGGTAGATGTTGTTATTGCCACCTTCTTGATTTCACGCACTCCTGTGTGGATGTGAGCCAAGTATGGAAGTAGATTCTCACATGATTTATTTTCTTCGGAGGACATGATAATTTTATATTGGTTGGATTCCCTTAGCGGAGAAACCTTATGGATATTCTCAGTCACCTGGATCAGGATCTTCTCAATGGTTTTCTCTCTTTGGGTTTGACTCTTTTGAGACTTACTCATGGTCGGTTCTTGTTCAGAGTTCCACCTTTTCTGTCTAGGGATTCCATTTGATTGAAACCTTTTGGTAATAACATTGAAATATGTCAATTCCAGTGAGATTTTATGGATGTGAAGTGGGGTGAAGTGTAGAGATCCATGTTCTCCCCATCCTCAAATGTGAACTTCTGACGGGGCATTGCTGTTAAGGCAATAAAAATTGTACAACGTGTGGAGGCCATCAAATTCGAGATCTTTCCTTCTACTCTCTGATTGTAACTGCCATACAGAAATGAGATATTCCAAGTCGATTAGATGGAGGATCTCTCATAGTATGCGGACATGGTCTGCATGTCCCTCACAGGGCAGACATTTTTCATTTATATGGTAAAGAGTTTTCCAAATATTTAGGCAAATGTTATGTGTATATTATTCTGAAAATTCTCTTAGCATTTAAAACTTGTTGGAACCATGGTCGTTCTATGCATGAACTAGATTATGGTTTGTGTTTGTTTTCAATCCTTAGTGGAAGTTTATAATGTTTTCAAGCAAAGTGATCTTATAGAATAAGAAGATAACAATATTGAAGGTGGCATCGTTTTCCAGTGTTTTCCAAATTTCTGGACCTCAAAATTGAAAAATAAAGAAAAGTTGTTTTGATAAATGTACTTGAACGCTGATGAATTAGAGGGTTGGAAACTTGTGTGCCATATGTTTTTCAATATCGGATCACCAAAATATGGAAAATGAAGTAGGGGTGCAAAGTTTTGGGTTTGGTCGCGCACGTGACTAGGGTGGCTGGACTTGCACGCCGAGAGGAAACTTGCGCGCCATCGCGTAGGGTGTCTAGAATGCCTATAAATAGATGAAAACCCCTCCTATTTTTCAACGAAGTTCAGACTTATAGAAAATAAAAGCTGATGTCGCACAGTTGTTTGGGTCGTGCAAGTGGTGGTGGGTCGTGCAAGTAGAAGTTGCGCGACAGTTGCTTGTTGCACATCCAAGGAATTTTGGGCAAGAAAGGGTGTGAGTCGCCCAAGTTTGGAGTTGGTAAAGGAGGTGTCGCACAAGTGGTTTGGTGACACTTGCACACCAGGATTTGAAGAAGTGTGACAGTTGATAGTTGCGTGCCAAAATCGGTTTGGGTGTAAAAGGGTGTGAGTTGCGCAAGTTTGAAGTTGAAGAAGTGAGTGTCACGCAAGTGGGAGAGGTGAACTTGAGAGCCACCTTGAAATTTGAGTGCCGGCTTGGAGAATCGTTTCAGGTGTGGTTGAAGCATGCCAGTCCTTTTTGGGGCTGCACGAAAGTTGGAAGTTTTCCCGATACCTTTGGTGCAAAGTGAAATTTGTCTATGGGTGGAAGTTGGACTTCAACATAGCATCTACATACAAGAGACGATGTATTCATTAACTATGATAAAGAGAACTTCATGTCTACAAACTGAGTGGGACGTCACCAAAGGTAGTGAGCCAGGGGGAGTCAACGGGAGTGACCCAAGGGACGTAATAGGCTATCCCTAAATAGTTGTAAAGGTAGTGAGCCTGGGACAGAGTGACTATTCCCAAACCTTTGTAATCCACAACGAGTGAAGAATAGTGGAATTTGGTAGGATCAAAAACCTGTCAGCATTTTCTCCTTGGACATAGCCCTTAGTGGTGAACCAAGTAAAAAGTGATGTGTCATTTCTTTGCATGTGAATGTTTTATTTATTCTCATATCCGTCATTCAGGTGAATCCAGTTTCTACCAATGTGGGAACATGATCCGATAGTTTAGAAGAAAAAGTTGACACCCTGATTCACCCCTCCCCTCTCAGGGAGTCCTGGGGTCCTTCAAGTGGTATTAGAGAGAGGTTACTGGTGTTTGATCTGTTTTATACCACCCTGGAAAATTCATCCAGTGTTAGGGGATTTCCCCTCTTTGATGGAAGTAATTTTCAGATTTGGAAGAACAGAATTAGATGTCATCTAAGATCCCTTGGAATGGTTGTTCTATTTTCCACTATACAAGGTATACATGTTACTGATCCAACATGGCTCGCTATGACTGATGCAGATAAGAAATTTTTTGATGCAGATTCTAAAGCACAGAATGGTCTCACCACAACACTTTCTAATTAGATCTATCTAAAAGTGTTGAGTTTCATATCAGAAAAGTCCATGTGAGATAAACTTGAAAATATTTATGAAGTAGATAGCAAAGTGGAGGAGGCGAAACTACAAGTCCTGCACAACCGGTTCGATGATCTGAAGATTCATCCTGATGGGAATTTAGATTCCTTCTTTAATCAAATTACTGAATTGGTTGGAGCAATTCGGGGTCTATATGAAGAAATCATAGACGTAGACATTGTGATGAAAATATTAAGAACAATTCCACACCTTTACAATGCAAAGGTTTCGGCCCTTGAGAAAAGAGATCTTTCCAAACTTTATCTGGATGATCTATTGAGTAGCCTGGTGGAATATGAAATGAGGGTCAAATCAGAAGATGCTATGACTTGAGTGAGAAAGGAAATGGTATTCAAATCCATTGAGAAATTAAAAATCTCAAAAGATAGTAGTGGTGAAGATGATGAGGAAAATGAAATTCTATCTGTCATTGCAAATAAGATCTAGAAGGGAAAAGGGAAATTCAAAGGGAAGTTACCTCTAGCTTTCTTTTGTTTTGGAAAAGTTGTTCACATTGCCTCTCAGTGTTCAAGAAAGATTAATGATGAGAATAGAGATTCTGAAAACATTGAGAAGCCTTATAAAATGTTTTTCAAAATGGGAGACTTCAAATCAAGAAAGAAAGTACCAAATAATTGGTTTTTTTTGTGAAGAGGAAGAACATGATAATGAATTCTGTGATGAAGAAGAACCAAAATTTAAAACTAGAAACCATGCTTCCATGATGGGCACTATTGAAAAATCAGAAGATACTGGTGGAGAAAATCAATTGAAAACTAGTGAAGATCCTGAGTTGCAACTTGAGGATGTTCTTAGTAAGATTATGATAAAATGTAAGAGTTGAAATAAGTGGAAATAAATTGTTGAAAAATCAATTGAATATTTTGATCAACTTGAAGCTGAAATTGAACGACTAGAAGAGTTTGTGAAAGTACATTCTAAAATACTTGAAAGCAATGATGATGTAGTGGATCTGAAGCTGATAACTGAAGAGAGGGAAAAGTTCATCAATGACCTCACCTCCAGAATAGTGGAAAAGGACAAGATTACTGAGCATCTTGAGGAGAAAGTTGATACTATGAGGAGTAAACTTGAAAAAGATTCAGTTTCAAAAGAATCAAGGAAGAAAATACAGTTTGGAAGGTTCTCATATGCTAAGCTTCTGGAGAGAGAAAAACGTGGCTCTAATGTAGTTGAAAAGATTTTAAATGATCAAAGACATGCCTGAATGGGAAATAGTGGAATTGGTTGTGAGGCAGAGCCATCATATGCTGCAAATAAAGGTATCCAAAATAAAGTCAAGCTGAAAGTGGGTGATGTGGAAAAGTCATCTGAAGAGCTAAAATAGAAACCCCTAATTCAATCTAAAAGAAGAAAAGAAGATTATCCTCTAGTCTCCTTGAAAATTTTTCCCCTAAACTATTACCCCAACGAAGAAAGAATGAGGATAAACATAAGTGATAACACATTTCTTCTCATGAAGTGTCAGTTTTGTGGATATTTAGGCCATACCATGTCTTATTGTGAAGAGGCAAGAAGCTATCTAAATGGTGAAGATATGGTAGTTCAAATAAGTATAAAGAATTCATATCCTAATTATTTTAGAAGAAAAAATTTCTATTGATATTGTTTTCGTTGTTCTAACTTTGGTCATAAGGATGTTAATTGCAGGAAGAGAAGGGGCATGAACACCTCATATCGGAGTTCGAGACAAGTCAAATATCGTCAACAAGATAGTGTTTCTCTTTCAAACAGGTTTTCTCCACCTAAAGAAGGCTTAGACTATAAAGAACCAATGTACACACATGAGACAATTGAAAGGACATTAATGATCTATACTCAATCCAATCTCTCATGGAATGAGAGGAAGAAAATTGAGAAATCCACCCTTGCAGAGGTGGACCTCAAAGATACAAAAAGAAACCATAGATAGATTATAGATAGCGGTTCTTCATCTCATATGACTAGTAATACTGGCCTATTAAAGGATATCAAAAGGAAGGATGATGGTATAGTGTGATTTGGTAATGATGGAGCTCTAAAAATAAAAGGTAGTGGAAGTACTGAATTATCTAATGGGGAACTACAGAAGACTAATGTAATTTATGTAGATGGCCTACATCATAATCTACTCAGCATGAGTCAAATCTGTGACTCTGGAAATATAGTTACTTTTAATCAGAAAGGTTGCACTATCAAGGGAAAGACATGAAATTCACTTATGAATGGATGCAGAATAGAAGGTAACATATATCAGGTTGATAGTAAAGAAAATTTTTGGTACATGACTGTTGAATAAGAAAACAATTTTTGGCATCAGAGATTAGGACACATCAATCAACAAGACATGGATACAATATCAAAATTAAGGATTATCATGGACATTACCAACCTAAAGCGTGAGTGTGAAAAGTCTTGTGATGATTGCATTCGTGGGAAGCCGGTTTGCAGTTCCAATCGGCTAAAGAGGAAAAGAGAATCTCATCTTCTTGATCTAATTCATATAGATGTATACGGGCCGATAAATGTTGCCGGAACTCATGTAGAAAGGTACTTTGTCCATTTCATCGATGATTACAGTAGAATGGCATGTGTAATGGTCATTCAAAGGAAACGACAAGTGCTTGACTGCATGAAAAAATATCGGCGAATATCAGAGAATGGTATTGGACGAACAATCAAAGTGTTGTGATATAAAAATGGAGGGGAATACACGTCCATTGAATTCGAAAATTACATGGAGAAGCATGGGATACATCATGAGGTAGCTGCACAACAAAATGGAGTTGTTGAATGTAAGAATCGACAGGTGAACAACATGGAACGAACTATACTGATTAAGAGTCGTATTCCACGACATTACTGGAAAGAGGTTGTTCAAGCTACTGTATATATTCAAAATCGAACATGACTTTATATGGGTGAGACGAAGACACCTTATGAAATGTGGCATGGATGAAAACCCTCTTGGAAATACTATAATGTTTTTTAATGTAAATGCTTCATTACGAACAAAGAAGGAAATCAAGGGATGTATAGTGACAATGAAGATGAAAGAATATTCCTTGGATACTCAATGAAAAACTAATCCTACATGTTTTTCAACAAGTGATTAGGAAGGATTGTGGAAAGCAGTGATGTTAAGATAATTGAAGAGAAAACAAAAAATTCTTCAAGGACTTCATATAATGATGTGATAGAAAGTGAAGAAGAAAGTGAACATGGAGAAAATAAAAATATAGAAATAGAAGAAGCTGTACAAAACACTCAGCAGTCACATCATGATGTAGACTCAGAAGAAGAATCTGAAGAAGAAACTATGGCTAGAGAGAATGTAACTGAACCGCACAGGAGAAATCGTAGAAATGATATTGATCCATCTAACATAATTTGGGACATGAGTGCACCCACTAAAACAAGGAGGATGAGGAATAACACGTAATATTCATTTCTTTCAGTTATGGAGCCATCCTCATTTGAAGATTCTGCAAAGGATGAATCATGGGTGAAAGCCATGAATGAAGAGTTAGATCAGATTTACAATAATTAGACTTGGGATCTTGTCCAGAGTCCAGAAGTTCACAATGTGACTGGTACAAAATGGATCTTCAAGAACAAGTTTGATGATCATGGAACTGTTATTAGAAACAAGGCACGACTATTAGGTAAAGGCTACTCCCAGATTCAAGACCTTGATGTTGAAGAAACCTTTGTTACAGTGGATAGACAGGATTCAATCAGGCATTTCCTCACATGGCACTCCAAAGAGGATATAAAGTATATCAAATGGATGTCAAGACATAATTATTTAATGGTGTACTCGAAGAATAAGTCTCCATTGAACAACCAGTGGGTTTTGTTCTAGGTACTGATGAAACAAAGGTCTGTAAACCGAAGAAAGATCTATATGGTTTAAAGCAGGCACCATGAGCATGGTAGTCCCTGCTGGACTCGTATCTTATGAAGTTGGAGTTCAAAAGAGGAGGAATAGACCACAATCTATATGTGAATAATTCTCCAAAAGTTTAGTTCATGGTTCTAGTCTACGTTGATGACATTATATTTGGTGGAAGTAGGAAAAAATCAGTGGATGAATTTTACAATCACAAGAAATCAGAATTTGAAATGTCTATGATTGGGGACCTCACATATTTCTTGGGGCTGCAGGTGATTCAAAGGTAGGATTACACTTTCATTTCTTAATAAATGTATGTAAGAGATTTTCTAAAGAAGTTTAATATGCAAGACTCCAAACCAATATCAACTCCGATTGCAGTTGGAACCAAACATGGAAAGTATGAGGATGGTGAATTTGTAGACCCCACTATGTACAAGATGTTAATTGGGAGCCTACTATACCTGACAGTGACATGGCCAGATATTTCATTTGCAACCTGTCTAGCGGCCCGCTTTTGAAGTAATACAAACGAGGAACATATGTCAGTAGTAAAAAGAATCATGAGGTATATTCAAGGTACTCACAATTTTTTCTTATACATTGCTGTAGGAAGAGACAGTGAATTATCATCATTTTCTGATACTGACTGGGTTGGCAATGTAGTGGACAGAATTTCCACTAGTGGTGGAGCATTCTATATTGGGAATAAATGTGTTGGCTGGTTGAGCAAGAGATAAGAAAGTACTTCTCTTAGTACTACTGAAGCTAAGTATATCTCTTCCACAAAGGAATCCACTCAACTGCTATGGGGGAAGCAACAACTAACATATATTTGTGATGAGGTGAAGCAATCAATGGCCATTTACTATGATAACAAGAGTGCAATTGATCTTATGAGGAATCTTGTTCATTATTCTCATACAAAACATTTTGAAATCAGGTATCACTTTATCAAAGAAAAATTTGAGCAAGGGGTGATTAGAAAAGATTGTGTGGGAACTAATGAGCAAGTGGATGATATCCTGACCAAGCCCCTGTCAGTGGCTTTGTTTGAGAAGTATCGGTTGAACCTCGGTGTTCAGCCACATCCCAGTGCATAAGGAGGTTACCCAATACCCCTCTTCCCAGTTATGTTAATTGTTTTTAATCTGTTTTTGGATGAGATGCAGGTTTGTGGGGGAGATACTATCTAGGGGAAGTGTGGTTTGAGATGAACAATGAACATTTACTGGTCTTTGGGTTTATTGTCAATGGGGGATAAAGGAATAAATTTAGGTATTTAATTCTTCTATGACATGTTCAGAATATGTTTTCGGTGATTGGATGGGAAGGAATAAATTCGACATGTAATGATTATGTGACACTGTAAGAGAATTTCTTGGGAATCATTGAGAATTCCAAAACACGGGAACCCAATTCAAGCTTCCTCTATTTTTTTCCTCACCGAGCATTTCTCATGTAGAATTAGAGTGTTAGATGAGTTGATTCTTGCATTTTTATTTTGCCTATGGCTGGTGCTTTATTTAATTTATTTACTGATTGCCACAAACCCAAAGGGGTAGATTGTTGGAACCATGGTCGTTCCATGCATGAACTGGATTATGTTTTGTGTTGGTTTTCAATCCTTAGTGGAAGTTTAGAATGTTTTGTAGAACATTGATCTTACGGAACAAGCAACTAACATTATTGAAGGTGGTATCGTTTTCCAGTGTTTTCCAAATTTCTGGACCTCAAAATTGAAAAATGAATAAAATTGTTTTTGACAAAGGGATTTGCGCGCCGATGAATTGGAGGGTTGGACACATGTGTGCCATATATTTTTCAATATCAAATCATCAAAATATGGAAATGGAAGTAGGGGAACCCATGTTTTGGGTTTGTTCATGCAAGTGACTAGCGTGACAGAGACTAGGGCGTCAGGACTTGCGCCCCGAGAGGAAACTTGTGTGCCATCACGCAGGGTGTCCAGAATACAGATATATAGAGGAACATCCCTCCTCTTTTTCAATGAATTTATGACTTAGAGAAAATCAGAGCACCCATCACGTAGTTTTTTGGGTTGCACAAGTGGTGGTGGGTCATGCAAGCAGAGGTTGCGCAACATTTGTTTGCTGCGTGTCCAAGGCGGTTTGGATGAGAAAGGGTGTGAGTCGCCCAAGTTTGGAGTTGGTAAAGGAGGTGTCACACTGGGGATTTGGGGACACCTGCATGCCAAGATTTGAAGAAGTGTGACAGTTGATAGTTGCGTGGAAAAATCGGTTTGGGCGTAAAAGGGTGTGAGTCGTGCAAGTTTGAAGTTGAAGAAGTGAGTGTCACGCAAGTGGGAGAGGTGAACTTGCACACTGCCTTGAAACATGCATGCCGGCTTGGAGAACCATTCCATTTTTGGTTGAAGCATGCCAGTTCTTTTTGGTGCTTCTCGAAAGATGGATGTTTTCCCGATTCATTTGGTGCAATGTTAGATTTGTCTACAGGTGGAAGTTGGACTTCAAGAGAGCATCTACATACAATAGAGTGTGTATTCATTAGCAGTGATAAAGAGACCTTCACATCTATAAACTGAGTGGGACTTCACCAAAAGCTGTGAGCTAGGGGAGTCAATGGGAGTGACCCAAGGGACGCAGTGGCCTATCCCTGAACAGTTGTAAAGGCAGTGAGCCTGGGATGGATTTACTATTACCAAACTTGTGTAATCCACAACGAGTGAAGAATAGTGGAATTTGGTACGACTGACAACCTGTCGGCGTATGATCCTTGGACATAGCCCTTAGTGGTGAACCAAGTAAAATGTGTTGTGTCATTTCGTTGCATGTGAATGTTTTATGTATTCTCATATCCTTCATACAGGTTAAACTAGTTTCTACTAACATGGGAATAGGATCAGTCAGTTTAGAAGAAAAAGTTGACACCCTGATTCACCCCTCCCCTCTAAGGGTGTCCCGAGGTCCTTCAAAACTGAGAAGTGCTCATGGGATAATATATCACTAGTATATCATCCCTAGTTAGTTTTCTTCTTAATGGATACATATCCTATTATTGATCTTTCAGAGACTCATACCTTTGTTCTTACCAACTTTAATGACCCTTAATTTCATTATGAGCATTGGGGATGGAAAGAGCCTCATTGATATGTGAGTGGTATGGGGGTGGCTCAAAATATGAACATGGATCTGGACCATATTTGCGTTGAGAAAGGATATGAATTATCATAGAAAGAGTTTTTGGCATGTTTGACTCAATATTTTCGAGCACCTTAGTGTAGGAGGGCTTTCTCATATATTCCCTAACAAGGGGAGGACCTTCTTGCTAGTGTGAATTTTGAATGCGGGGAGGACCTTTGCAATTGTGGGTATAATGGAGAGGAATATTATTAAAACTCTATGTCGGACCATGGGTAATGTCCTTGTGGTACATACCCTAGGGAGGACCTTTATGGTGGGCTACAACATGAGGAGGATCTTATTTTTGTTTGATGTTAGTGAGGGGGGACCTTCTTGATGATTAATCTAATGGAGAGTACTAGTATCACAACCTGATATCTGGCTGCAGGAAGAATTTATGCAGTGTACATTCTATGAAGGGCCTTCAAGAGTTACTATGGGGATGGAAGGACCTTCTCATCACTTGGTGTGGCAGTGGGGAGGACCTTCACAAAAAATTTCATTCTGGGGAGGGCCTTCGTAGTGGTTTCCATCACAGTGAGGATTTCCATCATGGTTTTAAATTCAACTACAAGGAGAATCATATCTGCAGTGTATACACTGGGGAGGACCATCAGTGCGGATAACCGCAAGGGGAGGGAATTCTTGCTATTTGATATTCTATTCAAGTATAGGGATACTCTAACACACATCAGAAGACAAGATATCATGATAGATCATTCCTAGCCCATGGTTTATGCCCCCATGGGTGCTCTGGGGAGGTCCTTCAGAGATTCTGGTAGAAAAATTGCAAGTAGGTCATTCGCAACTGCTACATCCACATCCATAATTTGGTAATGGACCAACAAGATCTCAAGATTATATTGATATATTCTTGATTTCATAAAGAACTCCATCTTCAAACAGACCATATTTATGAATATTCTATTCATTTTTTGATTTCATTTGGTACAATTTGTCTTTGGGAACTCTCTTGCACGAAACTAGGGTCGTTTGCTGTTGGTAATAGCCTTCGTATATGGGTTCCAATTTTTTAGTTCCCATGATGCAACTAGGATACACTGTGGGAAATCATGAGTTCTGGCAGAGATATATTCCTACCATGGAGCGGCCATCATGTTGGACCGACGTCTCAATGTTAGAAAGAGTATTTGTTCTCGATCTGTTTGTCCATGTATCGTGGGGTATTTCTATCAACCCTCCTGGATAGGAGTAAGGATATATATAATCTTTTGGGTGATTACATGATTTTTTGGATGCATCAACTCACCAAAGGAGACTGGGTTTTGGGCATGACTATTCCCTTTTTATGCTTTTTCTGCTGATGTAATGACGTTTTGACATGTCAGGAGGATATAGTCTGGAATCGACGTTAGATCATAAATCATTTCCAAGATGTGTTGAGATGCATCTCTACTTGGAGTGGGTATGAAGTCCCATTCTGATGTCAGATCTAGTGTTTATTCCATCTCTAGTCCTCCAAAGGTGTCCACTGGATACTAGTAGTTCTCTTGTTCTAGGAAAAAAGAATGAGTCTATCACTTGTTGTCTTCTCTAGTTTCGACCAAATTTTATTAGTGGGATTCATATTTATAAGAAGGAATTTGCATCTGCTCTCTTTCTGTTGTATTTGTATCATGATATTTTTATGCGTTTGAAAAAATTTGACTCTACTCATATTTGTTTTCAACCCTATTTGGATAGCGGTATTGATACTCATCAGAAAATGTTTATTCCTACAGGTATCTGGTTTCTATCCAATTTGGATGATGATCTTCTAGTCCATCGGAAGAAATTTCCATCTACCTATAATTCTCCTCTCTGTCTTTCTGAAGGGACCAAAAATCACTGAGAAGAATGTGCATGTGCTCGTATTGTGCCATCCTATTTCGATGGTGGGATTTAGTGTAATGTGTAATGCTGTATGTATGCCCGTTGAGTGGTTCCATGTTTGTGCGGCTGATTTCTTGCATATGAATTAGGGTTATTACTTTCTCCTAATTATATGTCTTCCACCCTTAGTGGGCAGCCTGAGGGGCCCGTGTCCTGTGGAATTTAGTATGTTCCCTAAACATAAGATCCTTTTTAGTGTGAGGATACCTAGTAGTCGGGAATTCACATCGACATTCTCTAGTATGGGCCCATGAGTAAGACCCATGTGCAGCTAGGATGAAGTCATCAGAATTGACATCATCAGACTCCCTGAGATATGGGAGGTACTTATTATCATGCTCCAGGGACAATCTCCCAAAGTTGTAGGAGATGGCTAGTGGGGCTGCTCTATTTTGTGGTGTCATCCGCAGTTGAGGTGGTGGAGGACGAGCTTGTGTAGATTAGAGGGTCTATATTGTGTACTCCATTGTGGAGAGAGTACTATTTTTTTTGGTTCTCTCTAATTAGCATGTTGGATACCTATCATTGAATACTTTGGGTAGGCAAGGGGGTCGTTCTCTTCATCGGGGCCTCGACAACCTATGGTATCATTGAGGTTTATGTTTGAGATGGTTGTTGAGATTCCATTTGGATCATAAATTTCTCTAGAGACCTGATATATATATATATGACACATATATTAAAAAAACATATCAATGTAGCATCTCTTGATCACATTCACAATTGTTGATTCTTCTTATCCCTATTCCTTTATATGAGGATAATGGGCTTGATTGGGTTAAACATCCACCTAGGTTGAGGATTCACATCGGGTTCACCACTTTTTTTCGTCCTGAGGTGATGCATTTTGGGGAATGAAAAATGGTCTGGTGGGTGAAGAGAATTTGTCTGTTATTATAGAGAATTTCACATTTCCATTTTATTTCAGCTTTATTTGTGTCGTTATCCTTTAGGGTGAATTGGATTGACCATCTGGGGACTGGGCAATTTTCCCCTTATTTTCTATAATGAAGGATGTGCCATAATTTAATGGATCTGATAGGTGATCGTAGGGGGGGGGGGGGGGGTGGGGTTCAGTATTTGTGCAATCGATCCATGTAGGATATGATTTATTTGGATGGATTCCTATGGGTTTATCCATGGATCAAGAAACACCCAATGACCCTTTTATCCATGATTCATGGACATGGTTTCCAATGGATGGTGCTTGTTGGATGGTTTGGCCAACAAGACATGAGGACTCTATTGGTCGAGAGAAAGAAAGGTCGGGCTCTTCAAACTCTTTTGGGGGGAAATTATTTCCTACTCTAGGACTCTTTTATAGATTTTAGTTGTCTTCATATTTTCATGAATCCTTGGTTCATTCCCAATGTGTGTAACCACATATTACCCCCAGGTTGAAAAATCAATCATGAATGTGCATGGGTCATGAATTACTGAGACAACCCTGGTGTAACCCACGTGATGAGGCACCCTAGAGTTTATCATTATCCAAGATAGACAGAAGGTGGTTTGATGATGGGATCTAACCCATGAGATGGGATTCCTATGTATCCTCATGAGATGAATCAAAATCCACATATTTTGTTTTCACTCAACTGGTAACATCACCTTTTAGGTACATGTGACAAGGACCCATCCAAGCATTTTATCGTCATGCGGTGAGGACGCCTAGGAAAAAGGTGTCTAGCCATGATTTGGGGTGTGACTCATGTTGATCCATACTAATGTTCCTAGGAGATATGTGGTATCTTGGTTAGACATGAACCTACTGAGCATATGGCCTGAAGAACATTAGTGTTGATTTTAGGGTTGGATTTGGGCCTTAGGGACGCTTCCCCTATATCCTAGTCAAATGGGAAATAAAAGTATGTGACGTTCATAAAGAACAAGGACTTGTACTCTAAGGAAGAATTGTATGAGGGAATGGTTGCAAGGGGATTACGAAAAGGTGCTGCCCATTTGGGGGGAAATAATTCAAGATTACACCATATTGGAGGACTTAGTTTGGGAATTTCATTGGGACTGACTCAGGAGACCATCCCTTGAGCTCAAGCCTTCACGCAGGCATCCTGCATATCTTGGTTGGAGTAGAAATTAGAGTTCTTGTAGTACATTTATGGGTTGTGACATAACTGGGTCTTATGCATGGGAGAAACCTTTTATAGAGAATCAAATCGGGACTTATTCTTAAAGAATATTACCTTTGATGGAAACATTTTTGGGGAGAACCTTATAAAAAAGGGTACCTCTTTGATCTTGGACCTTTAATATGGAATCCTATGTATCCTTGTTGGACCGGGAATGAGAGTTCTCTTAGTGTTTTTAGCTTGGGGATTATACCTAGGAGGAGGACCATTTGTGAGTTTTGAATCCGGACTTAATCCTAAAAGGGACACCCTTTTATCGACGGAATAATTGGGTAACCTTCAGGAAGGGAACCCCTTAGATATTAGTCCTTCAAGAAGGAGCACTATATATCCTGGTCAAAGCAGGAATTAATTTTCTCATCCTTCTTTCCAAAGTTGGAAAATGTTGTATCATCACAGACTCCTATGTCCACGTAATTAATGCTTGGTGTGAGAAATAGGAGGATGTGAAATATTCAACAAAAGGTGCACATTTAGTTCTCTGCAGATTGAAAAGGATGACAACGATGTAAGTGTTCCTGGATATGAGCTCAATAGGAGAGGTAAAGGGGATCTTTGAACACGCAACCCTCACCCTTGTCGATATCCAGGATAGTCAAATCTTGGATATCTATTTGAAAACATCCTAAGCTGAGTTGAAGAAGGTGAAGAGTGATACCTATTGCAAAAGGATAGGGGTTTACCTTATTAAAAGTGTCCTAACAATGTTTCTTGGAAAGGGGCACTCTGGTTTTCCCAGTGATCTTACCATATGGGTCCAGGGGATTTAAAGGATGATTTGGCCTAATTCCATTGGGTTGGTTCGTGAAGGAGCTATTGAGGACTGGATGGTAATGAAGGGGCATGATTGGATCCATGAGGAAGGAGACCCAAAGACACCCAATTCAATGTACTATTTTCTCCTTCAGGATGGGGGTATCCCCACATAGCGTGCTTCCATGGGAGTATAGGGTTCTTCCATGTATCTATGTGGTACACAAACATGGGTATGGACCACCTTTTATTAAAGTGGTACGTAGTCCAACACATGATCCGTATAAAGAATTGTTATGCAGATATGGGTGTGGTTCACGACACTATCTCAGGTTACATCTATGTACTGATGCATTACACTGTGTAGGGTCTGATCCACGTAGTGATGCACTATGCATAGTTCCAAATTGAAGAAGGGTCCTAGATCCTGTGGTCCATGGGGAATTTATCCACGAGGTATTTATGGTTTGTGATTTTACCAATTAAGTTCTTGATTCACCAATTATTTTTACGTTCCTTCTTTTTTTCATTTGTGGTGGGATATAACTATGGGAGAAGTGGTTCATGGTTTAGACTTCGTTGATAATTTGAAACCTGATGTCGAAATCTTCTCTGTATTTGAATTATTTCTTTGATCCTCTAGGGTCTCCTTCGTGCTCTCTTCCACTGGTCCCTTTCCAGTTTTTCCATTGATCCTTTTATAGAGCCCTTGGGAAATCATATATGTTTGAATGAAACACAATTTTCATAATCCCATTAAAATATATCTCAACCCATGGAAGACTCGGTCAACCGGGGTTTGTGGAGGTTATGGTTCGCAAGATGTGGTTTGTGAAATCTTCCAGCTTGCTTCACCCGTAGATTGCTTAGTTTTGAGGGAAGTATGTGATCACATTTCTCTATTTTTTTATGCCAAATGACATGGTTGGTGGTGTCCTAGGTTTTCTTTCCATCACCTCTAGGCCAATTCCTTGTGGGTTCTTCCACATACCGAGGGTTTGCAGTTTATACACCCTGTAATCCATTTCCGGTGATGGTACACATCCAGTCTAAAACTCTTTGAAAAAAAAATTTCATCAATTTTATTCTCAAATTTCCAATCCATTTTTATCCATTTTCCTTACTGGACTTGTAGGAATGTTTGATTCTTTCTGATAACTACTTGTGGGAGTATTTAATTCCATTTTTGGAGTTTTCATAACCCTAAAATCTTTTACTAGATGCAAAACAGAATAAATTACAAGTAATTTTATTAATTATAATTATAATTTTAAAATATAATAAGATTACAGTTACATTTTATAAAAAAATAATAGAATATAGAAATATAAATATTTTCATAGGAACAAAAATACCAACTTGGTATAAGAAATAAGAAAGTTAAACAACTCTTTCTCGTAGTATAAATAAATGAAAATTAAACTCAGGTATCCATTTCACTTTTCTAATATATAAATTAAGAGTTTTATTATCATCTATATGTTCCATTATATCTAATTACACTCAACCCTTAACTGATTCCAACCTAGACCATGGGGGTATGTGAGGGAATATGGGTGTGCCTAAAAAAATTAATTGGAATAACTTACTTGGTGTCCAATGGTAAGAAGAATTCCACAAAGAGTTAATTTGACTAACCTAAAAGAGTGGAATGAAAATCTTTATCTTCATTGATTTAGGGGAAAGTGATATTGAAAATTAGATACATAATTTTACAAAACATATTCCTTGGAAAAAATTTCATGTTATAAAGGATAAAAGATTTTTTTTTTAAAAATATCAATAATCCCTAGAGTTGGAATGGATGGGTTACACCTAATACCACTATAGAAACCGAAAAAAGGGATACAAAATGATATAAATGGTCTTACCTTTATTAAAGAGATCTATCTTGAACATTTAGAACCTATAATATCAAATATTGATGACATATTCATAGGATATGGTAAATAAGGGACTTTAGAGCTCAATGGTTGTGAGAAAAGCAAGAATAGATAGCGAACCATTGGTCCATAGTTAGTTTGGGATTATTATTTGAGGTTTAAAAAATAAAATACCCAATAGAAACGGTTTTTTCCCATTTAACTACTGCGTAATTATACAATGCACTGGGTACCAGGTGGTTAAAAAATAAAAACCTAGTCACCAAAACCCGACAAGGTACCTAGTCTAGGGAAACCAGGTACCCGGTGGCCCCAATCCCAAGGTGGTCTTCCTCTTTCCCCTTGCTTCAATCTCCTATTTTCTTCTCATAAATCCGTTTTAGTTTAATCTACCCCCAAAAGGACTTTAAATATAGAAATTAAATAATAAAAACTAGTTTTTTAGGTTGGGGTATTTAAAAACTCCACACTATTAGGCTTTATTTTTTCAAGAAGCTTCAACTGAATTTTTAAGGGAATGTATCTAAAAATGGTCCCATTATATAGGATTCACACTCCCATGATTCATATTATATATTTAAATATTTCAATTTGACCCAAACTAGATGAATGAACATTCCTCACATTATTTTATAACTCTAATAAGTGATACAAACATGGTTCTCTGAGTAGTACATATGATTCTAGTTCGAGATCTTCGTGTTAGATCACATGTGATATTTAGGTCATATATTTTCTTAGATTTGAAAAATTTATAGTGTTTAAATAGTACAAAAACATAAAGGTACATCCACGTAATATAAATTTTATATAATTGAACTAAGGATTTCAAAAGGTAATAAAATTTTCAAATTCAACTTACCATGTATTCCCATACATTGATGACCTAGTCATTGTGAAATATAATGATATACAGGACCAGAGACTATAAATTAAAATAGTTAACTACAACTGTTAACACAATAATTCCACTGATTCAAGGTAGTCTCAATACATCAAAAAATCATCTTGACTTTTTCTACCATCTCCTTAACCAAACTGAGGATAATAATTAAATATTATATTATATCAATTCAATAGATAAGATAATGATATATATTTCCATATAACCCCGCATAAAATATATCTAAATAAAAAAAATTTAGATTTTATTATATAATAATTCTACCTTTGTAAGATGATACTCTCATATGATACAAAATTGTAGAATACAAAATTAAAGATAATAATTCAACATCTTCATAATTTGCTCAGACTAGCCATCGATATTATAATAAAAGGTTATAGATAAATTCAACTAAGACCCCAATTCTTAGTCATGTTCTTTCTTGAACTAAGGCATAAACCTTGAATCTCTATCAGATACATTAATTGTTATAATAATATGAAGCTTCATTATCTCCATGAAATATATATTTCCATGTTCATCTTAGTTTTGTGGTCTACAATCACCCACACTTCATCCCTCCCTTCATAATATCTTCATGGGATGGTCATAAAATCTATCATGATCTTAAACAATTTTCATACAGGCCTAATGAGTGACTAGGGAGTAATGGTAGGATTTTGGTACTTTAATTTGGTTTGAAAATATGAAGAGCATGTAAAAAAAATTTAGAATTTTTTTTGGTCATTACACCCCTAAAATTTTTATAATATATCATAACATATTTTTTTATCCCTAAATGCACATCCCACCTAGAGGAATAAAAACCATTCATCACCACCTCTTCCATATATCGAGAGTGTGATACTCCCATGGATTTATATAACAGAATGATAATCTTGTGAATATCTATCAATGATCTCTTAACCATCATCTCTCTCTCAAATAATGGTACAATTAGAATTAGAAATATTGGAGTCCCAAACTCACTCCATAATAGAGGATGAAAGTACAATGTGGGGTAGATGATTCCCCTTAGATTCCCTATAATATCTAGAACAAACATGGTCATTAAATACTCAAATTACAATTCATAATTATATTCATAGACCTATTTACGTAAGATTTTATATTTAAGATAATTAAAGACAACATTTCCCTTAAAATGGGATTATTGACATTCAAAACAAATGAATATAAGTATTCCACCCAAAAAATGATTCATGTGATTAAGATACCACTATGAAAAGATATATTTCAGTATATGGTGGTATGTAAACACCAGAATCACTAACCAAATGGATAATTCTTTTAACACTTTAAAGTATGTTCAATGGAAAAAAATAAAAGTCATGGGTAGGATAATTATAGTCATTATGTTGGAGTTTAATGTAACCATATCTCACAACCCAATTATTTCTCAAGAGAATAAAAAAAGGGAAAGTGATGAGGAATCACAATACATTTTAAACCCTTACATCCACTAATGTAAAATAAATATAGGAACACGAGTCCATCACATTTTCAATTCTTGGAAGGCTATCTCACACTGATCTGACTCCATGAATTTAACTTCTTTCTTTTCTGAGTATTTATAAAATAAAATATTCTAAAAAATCCCTAAATCAAGTAGTTGTAATACCCAAGAATGTTTTATAAATCTAATGACCTCAAACACCTTTTTAGTGTCTCTAAAATATATAACTAACTCTACCTTTTTACGTTCCCCATGTATTCTTACATCTAAAATTACTACGCAAAGAAATATAAAATTATTGATCCAAAACATACATTTAGACAGATTAACATTTAATTGATGATATAAAATAATTCTCTAATACATTGAAAATATATCTATCATGTTCATCCTTATATTTTAAATATACCAAATATCGTTGACAAATACCATGAAAAATGCGTCAAGAAAATGGCTAACGATCTTATTTATAAGTTCCATGAATATTGACGGGGAATTAGTTATGATAAGACGAATAACTAGGTATTTTAAATTCTCATACATGCTCTAAAATGTGGTCTTGGTAACTCCCACTAAACTGTTGATATATTTATGCATTCCATAGGGTCATATGTAGGGTGTGAGTGTGGTAAAATAGTTGGTGGTATCCACCCCTCCTCTAAATAACTATAGTAAAATGAAGTGAATACATGTAATAATAAATAGAAAGATAAGAAGAAGAATAAAAAAACAACATGATGATTAAATTCTAAATCATTGAATCTATCTTGGGAAATAGTAAATCCCAATACAAAAAGGCCCACACCTAAAACACAAACTTTTAGAATAACCTGAAGTCTGAAAGAAACCAAAGAGTGATGTTGTGGTTCAACACCCATCCAGAACTATTGATTTAACTTTTTAAAACCCATATTATATGGGGGATAATTATGTATAATATATTTAGTCCCCCAAAATAACCTCCCCATTAAGGGATAGAAAAAGGGGTGTAATATCTATATGGAAACATTGACCCATTCCACTCAATAAACTTATCCTCTTACCATAGGTATACCTAAGAACCATTTATATATTCATAATAATCACATTCAAGAATAATTTATCAATATCAAATTTCATGATTCTAAAACTTAATAATACATAAGTCATGCTATTATACCATTTTTATAGATCTAGATCATGTATCTCATGTATTATTGGTATAATTCAAGGAAAAATGAATACCTAGTATTTAAATATTCAACATGAATAAAAAAAACATCAAGATGAATGATCATAATTTTATTTACAACAACAATATATAACTAGATATGTGTCCTCTTTTATGAACCAATGGAAACAAAAAAAATCATCCCTTTTAGAGGTACACTAAAACTAATTTAGTATATGACACATGATTGTTATCTAATGAATGCACACAACATAAATAAATAAAAATTAAACTCATAATAGTTTTATTATCATTGAAATGTCTAAATTTAGTTAAATACACTTTGACCAATATCAATTCCAACCAAGGCCTTGGAGACTAAGAGAGGTAATAGGTGTATTCCTATGAGAAGTAGATTCCATATCTTACATAGGGTATAGAGGTAATGATAATTCCTCCAATATCTAATTTGAAATACCTAAAAAATATGAAACAATGGTTTTCGATTTTTTTAATTTAGAAAAAACTGCAACTACAAAGGGGAATAATAGATTACCGTATATTTTCATAGGATATAATTTTATAGTAGATATCCCAAAAGAAAACAGTATTTTTATGAAAATAATACAATACCTAGAACATGAAGAGGTTGGGATACAACCACAACCCCAGTGAGAACCCAATAAAGTGGATACTTAAGAAGATCCTTAGTGTTACCTTGAAGTAATAGATCTGCAAGGTCCATTTAGAGAATCTTGGATCAAATCATGAAGATGTATTCATAATAGTGAAAGGAAAGAAGGATTGATATCTCATTCGAGATGATAAAATATATAATATATAGTCAATCCCAAGCCCCAAAATATTTAGGGATAAATAAGAAATGTTATAAGATGAAAATTACCCATTTATAAAGGAATTTTTTCCAAATTCCTATTATGTATCTACTAGAATACACTGGCTTCCCAATGGTTCAAAATATAACCATTTGGGAACTTAAAACCCCACCAAGTATCCAATCTAGGGACCCTAGGTAATGGGTGGTCCCTTTACCCAATGGGGTTTTCTTATTCTTCTTCCCCGTTCTCTAATATCATCTCGTCATCTCCAAAACCTCCCTTTAGTTTAATATACACCTTAAATGGATTTTAACTATACAAATTAAATAATAAAACAAACATAGTGAGTCTAGAGTCTTTTTATGTAAATTAAATATTTATGAAATCTTTTCAAAAATTTCAATTTAAAAAACATGTGATTTGGAAGGAATAAGATATAGTAATTGTGAACAAATGAAAACTGAATCGACAACCATGGTATAAAAACTACATACCCAAAGATAAAAATTAATTTGGAAGATTTAAAATGTTTTCTTACAGAAGAAAATGTAAGACAATAGAAAATAAAATGAAATTCCAAATATTTACACACATTGAAATATTTTATGTAATACAGAGAATTTAACAACATGGAAAATTGAACATAATAGTGAAATGGGGTTTTATATTACAATCCATAAGTCCTCTAAATTATTATTATTTTTAAATAAGGTAATATCAATGTTCTTATCCCTTGAATGTATTCTATTTTATTCCACATCGGTCAGAGGATCAAAAAACTAATAAATAATTACCGTTTTATGAAATAGAACCTATTGGATGAATATATCAAATGGCCAAGCTCTTTCAAAAAATATTTTTTCAAAAAAAGTTCAAGATTATTAATTATATAGCTTGGAATTTCATTGATAATTAATTTTATATAGAAAATGATTAAAATAATTAATTATCATTGATTGTAGAAGAATAACCATAGAAAGTGAATCACTAATGTCACACTGACAAAAATAAAAGAAATGTTAAAAAATCACTCTTAATGATAGAGAACACGATCTGTTATCAATTCATAATCTATATAACTTCAAGTCCCAATCATCTATTCGTATGCTTCAATTTCAACAAGATTTATAGGATCTTTAGGATTTCTTCTATAATTGTAATGGATTTAGATACACCTCTAAATAGTTATTCCATTTTTATTCTTTTTTATGTTTTTGTATAAATAAAATTCAATTTTTTTAAAGCATAATGATTTTAGAGGATTGATTCTAGAAAAAAATGTAAAAAACATAATAAAAACATAATGTTTATTTTGATTTATCAAAACTACAAATATAAAGATTCTATTTTGTGAAAATGACTCAAAAATTTGTGTATTGTGAGGATCGAATAGATAGATATATAAATGGATGGGTTCAAAGTGTGGGAACATTTTATGCATTAAAATTTGGTGATTTAGGTGGTGGGGATCACTATTGAATGGAATCATAACGGACCACTTCATGATATAATCAGCACTGAGAGTGGGAGTGAATTAGTGCTGTAATTTTTTTATACTATTATATATTTTTTATCCCACTACTTATTATTCCTTTTTAGGATCATGATTCTCTTATTCTATTTATATTATAATATGAAACTATGTAAAAGAAATTAATAGATGACACATGATATTTTTATAATGTTCATTACTCAATAAGAGTATCTAGTCCTTGTTGTGTATGGTGATGAAAAATACATGAATTATATAATATAATTAGATACCAAGTATAATGGATTAGAAAACAAACAATACATATCATTTGTATGATTCCTTACACATTAGAAGTGGGGATAGAAATAATTCTTCTTCTCAAGACTACAGATGACCTTTTCTAACTTGCAGCTCCCCACTAGTTATTTAAACTACCACTAAAGATAGTCTTCTCTATATTTATGTGGTAATTTTAAACAAAGAGAAAAACATCTACAAGATAATTATTCTATTCGATGTCATAGTACTACTTGTTTCTATAATTCTTCTTCTTTACTTGTTACTTTCATAGTTGTGGGAAATAAACATTCCTTGTTCTTTTTCCTTCATCCCAAACCTATATGTTCATCCAATATATGATCTATCAGTATTATATGTTTTTCAGACAATGTTCATTTGGTGATGATATGATTGGCGACAGTTCTTATAACCAAACTAATTCTAACGTTTTTGTAATAAAAATAGATAGGAAAAGTATGATGGGTATGTGGATGATACCTTTTTCTTTTTAATCAACTAATACATATTTTTTCATTACTACTGATCTATCAAATATATTTTAATCAATTTGATACCTCTATGTATGATTCTTCTTCTAAAACTCTATTCTTCCCTCTGGTCAATGCATTGTTTATCCATCTAGTGTATTTGCTCCATTCGGTACCCCCATATCAATCTAGTACCTATTTTAGCAACACTTCAAACAAAATGATAATTTCTCTTAAGATTGATGGTTAACACATAAATGTACCACTTCAATATATTCTCAACATTTATAGGATTGGTGAATCAGTTTTAGTTACTTTTTAACCAATTATTACTTTTCATCCCTTTACTGCTTAGACATATTAGAATCACAAATCTCCAATTCTATTTTTCTTATACTATTCAATTATATAAAAGAAATTAATAGATGGAACATGATATTTTTATAGGGTTCACTACTCGATATGGGTAGTTAGTCATTCCCATAGATAGTGATGACTAATACACATATTATCCACAATAATATAATTTCAAGTACATTTTTGTGGATAGAATTCAATCCTTATCTAATGTGTGGTTCCATACACTTTTGGAGGCTATATAAAAACAATGTTGAACAACTATACTAGTGAGGAATTGTACCATCATTATTATACTCAATGGTTCTTTATAATTACATTGAAGTTGTACTCTACCTTTTTTCTTAAGTTACTTCATAACAATAATAATTTCTTCAACCTATGGATACTTTTTATGGATATTGTAGTGCTTCTTCATTATCTACTTTCTTGTATTTCACTTTTTTACTTGAAAAATAGTGGGAAAGAAGCTATATATCTTCTTTATTAATCTATAGAATATACATATGATAACATCTTCTCATCCTTCCCATTCGATTATTATTCATTAAGTGATAGTTTTTTGTCCTTCTTCTTCACCCATTTCATCCAAAACCGAATGATAAAATCTTTATTCAGTATTTTCCTATAACTCTCTTTATCCTCCTCCTTCATTAGGAACCTTCCAATATAATATTAGGTCTGATATATGTGTCTAATATTTATATATCATTATGTTTTTCATGTAATAATTTTCAAATTTATAGTTCATAAAATCTATCTTCTTCTGTTCTTTATCTACTACTTTAGCTCTATCTATTACCCCTAGTTCATTCGGTAATCTTTCATAAATTTATCCTGAATGAGAATGTCTCTAACACATTGTGTATGAAACATTCATGTGTAGAAAATTCATCATAACATCTTATCCTCTACATGAGAAAAATATTTCCACTATTTTACAGTTCTATCACCAACATTATATAGACAAGCATCCATTGGAATGAATGGGTACTCAAATATATTATCCCACCCATCTCAAATATGAATTTAAAAATTCCACTCATTTAGATATATTTGTAATGATTCTCAATAATCATAAAATCTCATATATAATCATGATATACCCTTATTTATTTTTGAAATTTTGAATGTAAATCTCAACATCATCATAATTTATAACGTTAAATAATATTCATAAAGTTCTTCAAACATTATATACAGAGCAACTTCCTTTCACATATTCAATTTGGTGAAATTCATATGGTGTTACTATATAATTTCATTAGAACCTATGGAGATGTTTCACAATATACTTATTCCGGATGATGAAATTATTAAAAAAACATCCATCTAATAACATCTTTGTTCTGAAAACTCTTACCCAATCTTCAATTTTGAAGATTATTTGTTATACATTCATGGGGGTCCGTCTCTATTTGATAGATTCTCATAAACCCTTAGATATATGTTATTGTTTATTTTTTTATCGCTTCATAGGAATATTTTAGATAACTTGTTAATAATAATTTTTATGTATTTTCAATAAATTTTCTAATGAGATCATATAGAAACATCAATCAGATGCAGTTATTCGTAAAACTCCTTATCTTTTATCCGATCATATTTTGTGGAATCTTCAATCAGATAAATGTTACAAAGAAATATTTCCCTAATTAATTCATATAGAAACTTCAATATGATTTATTATATTGGAAACCTTTATCCACCTCTATATGGTGATCTTCATATTTTTACTCAATATTTGTAAGAAAATATTTTTCTGATCATTGAAGAAACTTTTATCTAAAACTTTCATATTAATTATTCTGTTTGACAGTCCTACTCCAAAAAACTATTATATGTATGATTAGTTAGAAACTCTTCATTCAATAACCTTTACACATTTATTAAAAAAGTTCTTTGTAAGGAAACCTATTATTGATCATTTGAGAACTATGTATGATTGAGTCTATCTGATGAATCACAATGCTCATAAGACCAACCTCATTTTTTCATCTATAAATTCATAAATACATTCTTTGATTTCATATTTTAACTTCTTCACATTTCTTTTAAATTTTTCTAAAATTCCATATGATATAATTTATATATCTATTCTGCCAAAAAAGCTTCAATAACTTTGAATCATATCCACAAGGTATTGTGGTGTCCGATCAATGAAGAAAATCTCATATAGAAACATATAATAATCTTTTTCTAATCATTATCTATTAGATTTAATCAACATGTAATAATTAAAACATCTATTCCGCATACCTTCTAATCTATTTATTCCATTATACACATCAACATTACACTTATTTTTTATGAAATCAAAGTAACCCTAACACAACTATTGTATTTTATTTGCCCTTATATGAAGAGAGAACTAAATCTATTAGTCTTATATACGTTTATTTTAAAATTTATTCCATGGATTCACTACCCTTACAAATGTGCCTTTAGTGTTTTGGAGCTCTTTTACATAGTTATAAGTATGAACTTTATATAAATTGGAAACCTTTTCCATTTTTCATTGGTGTTATGGACTCTATTCAATAATCATATCATTATTAAGTCTATCTACTGGTAAACTATGGAAAACTTAGTATGATCTTCTTCATTTTACCATATTTTTATAATTGGTTTTTTCCGATCACCTTAGTCTGTTGTGCTCTACTTGATCATCTATGACGTCTCAATCCTTTCAATTTCACTATCTCTATATGTTTGGATTCAAAAAAATTTAAGAACTCTTTATATGTTTTTCAAATCAATTTTAAAAATAAATCACTTTAAATATACATTCATAATATTGACAACAAACATGCTTCAACAAAAATTAAATATATGTTTGATATATTAAGAACAACTCAAAGACCATCATAATTGAAACAAAATGTCTTAAAAGAACTTTCTTAATAGAATAAAAATTGATCACTTCATATCTTCTTGAATCTTCTAACCAATCTATATCAACTTTTTAGCAGGCATGGATACTTCAACAAAAATTTCTAGTAGCTTTCTTTTTAAAATTTCTTTAAAATATTTACATTAATGAAATTATTATATTTCATTAAAAACCAATTATAACCAACGAAAACCATTTATAAAAAACATTAATAACAACCATTGTCTATAAATACAACTACGCATAAAGTGGTATAAAAAATATCATTATTTTTATTTTTTGGAAATACCATCAATGTAATTTCCCAATAAATAAGTCAATATCAAAATATTTATCTTATTAATATCTCCTCTAATTTTAAAAAAAATTATCTCACTTTTTCTCCCACTTATTTATATGAAATAAAAACATAATTAGAAAAGGGTATTAGGTCATTCATAATCAATTTTCTAACTATCGTTTCACTTTAAGTCTATATAAACCATGCTTTGTGTAAAAAGTAAGGTTATTCGATATAGATAATAATGTTTTCCCTTACCAACTGATCTTGATACCACATGTAATAAGAAATCATATAATTATCTTAATGGTTTATCCACTTTTATTACACGATGAAGATACATAAATATATGAAACTTTAGTATGAAATATCATCATTAAACACTAGTAGGAAATTCAATAAACAGATTAAAATAATTTATGTGAAACACGCACGATAACTATCCTCAAATCAATTTCACACTTTCTTTTTTAATATATCATTGATTAAATCAATTTCTCACCCCTATATCAAAATTTTTATTTTTTAACCATGTATGATAGATTAATAATTTTGTAACTTTCCAATGATATGATATTTAAGTAATTTCTAGAATGATCATATTTGAATGAGATAAAAGTTAGGGCATCATGTTCTACTTCTCTTAATGTATAACCATAAAGGGGACTATTCTTATAGTCTCCCAAATTAGTAAACACTTTAATAGATATTGTTTCAAAGTTCATGTTGAAATAATATCCAAATGGATCATCCTTATGTGGTTTTTATGATTTTTTACAACTTCTAAATCCTAACCAAGGATGATCACTCTATAAATTTTCTATTGAACCATCATAGAAAACATTAAAAAATAGAAAATTTAATATCCATTCATATAACATTTTTTCAAATCCCCCCACCCACTCAGGTTATCACCCTAAGTACAAGGTTCACCTTAAATTCATTTTTATGAAAGGGGAAACTCAATACACAATTGTCCAAGAGAATAAGGCCGATCCTTTTTTATTCTAAATGTAAACGAAAATGTTGTGATGGTTTTATCAAAAAAAATTCTCTATTTTTTATACTCTATATTATGGTACTTATGAATTTTAATTTTCACTATGGATTCATAGATATTTTCACTTCTTCAATTTCATTCTCTGTTAACTTTCTCATCCTATTATATTTTAAATCATGGGTATCACCTGGTGTAACTTTTATTTTCTCTAAGAACTTGTTTTCTTATAGAATTTTTATAGAAACATTTCTATGAGTATTTATACCATTCTTTTCCTCACACACAAATTTTCTTCTACTATATATTGTACTTTTTATTTTCAATATTCATTAGCCTTTTTGTGTTTATTCTATATTCCTCATTCTCTAAAAATATTCTAGATATATTAATAAAATATTATTAGAACGCTTCCAGAAAGTCTTGGTTTTTTACATGATAAATTATAAGTTCCATTTTTATTATTTGTTCCTTTGGATTCAATACTTTTCTTCAACATCTTAGATTTATAATATATGGTATTTTTACCTTTATTATATGAGATCTTCCTAGGAGATGTTTTGTTCAAAACATTATAGTGCATTCTTCCCATGGTTTCTTCTTCTTTATTAACCTTATTCTATGGTCTTATTTTATTAACATCTATCAGTACATGTTGAGATAAGCACGAATCATTCTTGTGACTACCATTTATTAAAACATCATAGGTACATTAAAACATTACTAATTTAATTTATGTTTAAGAAAATGACATTGTGTATGTTTCTTCTATATAACCGGCTTCTTAACCCTTGACTTGGGATTGCATTATTAATTTTCATTTTTTAGATTGTACGAAAATCTAATAAATAATTCCTAAAAAGATTTCATCACAAAAATTGAAAAATAAAAATTGATCTTATAATTAACTCTTAAGGCTGTTTTAGGGTTTCCTCGTCAATTTTTGGGATATTTTTGGGGAACCAGCTTCTACACTCTTTTTTTATCAACCATAGTCTTGGTGGTTGGATTTTATTATTATTTCTTTTATCATACTTGTAATTTTTTTTCAAACACGTATTAGGTATGAAAACATACATATAAACATCATTAGAACTAGGTATGAATTATAGGATTTTCATTATATCTTATTGAGATATATTATCGAATGAATTCATCATCTTATTATCACATGTTGGTGGTATTTTAACCTTATAATGATCCAAAGAACATTGAGTAGTAATAAAGTCTTTTTTCCTTATTTTTGAATTTCTCAAACATCTAAATCCTGAAATATCATATTAAGAGAATTTCTATAGTTTCCAATCGTAATCACATTTTTATCACATACCTTCTTCATTCAGAAAAGTTTTTATTATTGCATCATAACGTTTTTTGAACCAAAGACTCAAATTCCATTATTTTATAGAATTTTTCTTCCAATTTTAATTCCTTAATATCAATACATTTTTTCAACTCTTCTTTAGGATCATGTATCTGTTCTTACATAGTCTTATTAACTCTATATATATCATCAACTTCCTTGATCCATTTTCTTTAAAATATTGAGTTACATATTTCAAGATCATCTTTTATTTCATCAGAGGCTCAAATTCATCTAGAGATATTTCCACATTCAATAAAATTTACATTTGAATAATTCTCCATGTTATCTACTTCTTCTTCTAGCTCTGTGATCTCTTCCAACATACTTTGAATGTATCTATACAAATAGATATTATTTCTCTCAAAATGAAATAAATAATATATCATGATCTATCAACTGATATACTGGATAATTTATTGATTGATCCTAATCACCATTTATTATGTGATATTATATTTGAGTTCAATTTATATAATATGTTTCATGTACCTCAGGATGAATCAACATAATTGGGCTATCATTTTTTCCCTCTCCTAGGTGAAAACTTGAACCGAACATTCTATTCTTTAAAATAATGATATATTATCTTTTTTTATAATGTAGTGGATAAACTAATACTTCATATTTATTATGAATGTAGGATATCTTATTTATATTTATTTTCTCTTTTTTATATTATTCATCATAGTCTTGGTAGAAATATAAATCTTCTCAGGGATAACTAAATCTTTACCATAATTAAAATTAATTGTTAGCAAGGCGAAGAAACTCAAATCTTAAAAAGAAAATTTCTACAATGTAGAGAATCTATTAGAGTTTAACCTTGGTTATGATACAAATAGAAAGTAACTCATTGGGATATAGTCAGCATAGAGAGGGGTGAATTGGTGTTGAGAAATTATTATCCATTTAACTCTCAGAGTTGTTATAAATTTGATTCTCTTATTCACTTTTTCTTATCATATGAAAGTATATGAAAGAAAGTAAAACATGTAAAATGATATTTTTATAAGGTTTAATACTCAATAAGAGTAGATTCCATGATGAATATGGTGATGCGAACTACAAAAATTATCCCTTATAATTTGATTTAAATTATTGTTGTGTGTTTAGAAAATAATAATTATCTAAACTATCGTTCTTTAAACATTATGAGGGGGATATAAACAATATTGAATCCCTAAACTTGTGATGAACCAGTCCATCTTATAGCTCATAATAGGTTATTTATACTTCACTAAAGATGATATTCACCTTCATTTTTAAGAAACACTATAACACCAAGAAATTCCTTCAGCTATTGAGATTTATGTTGGATTTAATAATACTAATTGGTTCCCTTATTTTTTCTTCTTTAATTTGTTACATTTATAGTAGTATGAAAGAAACATTCCTTATTCTATAATCATCTAGATATTTCTATATGATAACATCACCTGATCTTATCTTTATGACATTGATTCATTCGATGAAAATTCATATGATCCTTATTCTTCTACAAATTTATTTGAAACCAAATGATACAATATGTATCTGGTATCTAGATGAAACATTATTTCTCTTCCTCTTTCATTCATAACTTTTCAATTCAATCAATATGACTTATATTTATATCTGTCAATGTTTTTCTAGTAATTTTAGGCTTGGATATATTTCATCATACATCTCATCTTCCTTTATTTTTCCATTTTATTAGTTTAGTCTAGTGATTTAGCTTCAGCAGTTACCCCTACTCCATTCAAATCTCTTTCAAAACATTAGAGAGAATGATAATTTCTCTCACACATTGTGGTTGACACTTCTTTATGGTAAAATTCATTATCACTTCCACCCCTATTCAGATGAAAAATATTTCAGAAAATCGTATGGTTCTTTCATCCACATTATAGAAGTAATATTTTATGGTAAATCGTGGTAACTCAAATATATTTCTTCACCAAACTCAAACCTGAATTTTTAACTTCCTAATCATTTTGATCTCACTAAAACATTTCTCACTCCTCCTAGAATATTTTCTAGAATCACGATTTTAATGTATTCAATTTTTTACTGATAATAAAACCTTATTTTTTTTTGTATATTATGAGTATTTTTATGTCATAAATTAAATTTTCAATAAAAATCATTTAATAAATGATTTAAAGTATTTAGGTATAGGTAAAAATTTGGTAAATGTTTATTTTTATGAGGAATTATGGGAAACATTGATAATATAATATATAATTAGAATATAATCTATTATTTGTAGTAAGACTTATAGAAAAATTATCCATCTAAATGAGATTTCTAGCTAACTCAACCAATGAATTATAGGTTATGGGCTCATCCACAAAAATAGGATCCAGATAGGCCAACCCACATGATTGAAAGAGAGGGTTGGTGCATAACACCTATAATGATTGATCTTCTACTCATTTAGAATCACATGAAAATTGTCTAAGGTATTTTTTTGATGAAAATTTTCGGTGCAATATATGAGGAATGTGTGGTGTGTTGTTGGTATTGATCCCTTGTGATTTCTTTGAGAGTGTTGTGACATGAGATCTATTATAAATATCCGCACAACCAATGTAAGGAATTTTGTGTGCTGAGTCACTATGCAGGTAACTATTCCCATTATATATAACATATTCATATTATACGATCCGTCTGATAAAATTGTGGTGATCCATCTGATCATGCCAAAGATTATATTATTCATCACACATATGAAGCCTTCTGTGAACAAGTGTTTCTAAGACAAAATAACCACATACGAACTCAGAGTGTATGTGGGATGGACCTAATCTTGAAGGAAATTTGATAACTGTCTATGTATTAATTTTCACAAAGCATAAGGATTATTTTATATGATTAATTTTAGGATGTAGTGATGTATATTGAAGATTCATTTCAAATTAACTTCCATATAGAATCATACAAAGCTTGAAAATATCACGGATAATGCATAGGTAAGAATGTTTAAATATTGAGGCCGCTTTGTGGAGACAAGTGATATATGGAAGGAAAATACAAGTGTGTGGTAAATCCACTACATGGATGAGAATTTCAATTCATGAATGAAATTTCCATTAAATTGTAGTATGAATGTTTTCAGGCAGATCTACCACAAAGCATATGTCACACCCCAACCCGTGCGTTTATTTTATTTTATGATTTCTTTGACATAAAATTATTTAGCTGGGGTTCGAGGTATGTCCGAGACTAAATTTATGAGTCTTTTATAAAAAGTGTACGTTTTGGGTTCGATGTTGTTGGACGCATGGGCGGAGCGTGATGCCGCGCGGCTTCTCCCATGCAACTACGTGGCATTTTCGGCTTTGAAGAATTAAAATAAATAAATAGATATAAATTTAGTATTTCATGTAAAAATATTATGGTTAATATGAATTTTAATATTTTTATCTTAGATGAAAACTAAAATAGTTAATTTTATTAATATCCAAATGATGTAAATACTTTTATTATTTTTAGTATTTTTATTATTGTTATTATAAATACTATAATTAAAATTTATTCTAATTAAAAATATTGTTAGGAATTATCTTATTATTATCTCATTAATATTATGATTATTATTATTAACAAGTTAATAATAGTATTATTATTATTATTATTATTTTAATTCATTCTCTAGGTTTTCATTTCTTTTTTTTCCGATTTTCTTGTGGTTCTCATAGCTCCCGTGCAGCCCGCTGCTTCCCCTCCCATCAGGTGCACTACACCTCGCGACTGCCCCTCCCCTCCTAGCTTCACCGGTGCTTTTCCCTTGGTCGGACGCCCTATCGTCAATTCACTCCCTCAGACGCAACCTCTCCGTCGGTCCCTCCCTGTGTGTAGTGAGTCGATCCGTGACACCCCTGCTGCATCCGCTGTCTGGCGCACCACCCTGACCCACAGCCTCCGGCGAGCTGCTCAATGTCATACCCCCCCCCACCGGTGCCACTCCTTACCAGTGTCCTCCTTCCGACGACAACCCCCTCCTCTACATAATACTTTCTTACTCCTTTGTTAGGGTTTTGTTTTACCCAAACCCTAGATAGGGTTTATTTTATTTTTGGATTTGATCTTAAAATTGATGGTCTGATATGGTTATTTTAGGTGATATTTAATCTCCCTTGGGTGTGATTGAGGTACCAATGGTGTTTTACACCAATTTCCATAATTTTATCATCAATTGAGGTAGTACCCCAAGGAATATATTCTTTAAATTTAGATTTCTTTGATTGGGTGTTGTTTTCACCTTTCTTGTTTGTTAATTAGACATTTGATATCGTTAGAATAAATTTTATTTTACGAAATAAGGTGCATTTTGATGGAAATCAGTTATATAATATTTAATAGATTTATTAAATTGTGCAATTTGTGATTTTAATTGTGCAAATGGTGCGTGTTCTGCCTTGATACGTTGTGGGTGTACTTTTGACCATAAAAGGGGGTTTTGAACGAGTTTTGTGTGTGCAAAGGTGTGGGTTATTCCTTAAAATTGTTTTTTTATTTTTAAATGGATTATTACATAATATTAACAATGCAAAACATGTTTTTGAAAATCTTTTGAGGATCTCTTGATTTTATAAATTGAACCTTGATGTGTGTTGTGTTTTTCTATGTCGCGCGCACCATGTTTTAGTCAAATTTTCCCAGTTGTCTATCTTTAATGATTAATGATAATTTTGGAATGGTTTGGTTTTAACAAACATATTTGTGAAGTGTAAAGTGGTGGTTTAAATCTTTAAATGTGTTTTGCACATTAGTTTCCTAATGGTATATGCCCCTTTGACCTGTATAAGCGCATTTCTGGTTTAAATGTCGTGAGATTGATTAAATGGACATTAAAATATGCATTTGGTTGATAAAGTATTTTTTTCTTGTGCTTGTCAATGTTGATTTTATAAATTGTGAAAGTGTTGGTAAAAGTATTTAAATGGGTTTTTGGTGTGAGTAAAATGGAAGGAGTCGGTTAGTATTGGCATGTAGCCCTATTGTGCAATTTTTGTTTGAGTTGTGAAGTATTTAAATAAAAGGAACATGGTTTTGGAAATGAAATTATTTTATGTGTGGGTTTTCTATATGTTAATTAAATTTTTCGGTGTTTTCTCGAAGGGTTGTACACACATACATAGGTGTGTATACCTATATATATATATATGAATCCTCCTTTCATATATTCCCTCATGGCATAGGGAATATGTGTATTGGATTAAATGGTATAAATATATAGGGGTGTGTGTGTGAGCATTTGTGGGGCGGTCTTCTTCAAAAGAGTCAGGTGAAAATTGTTAGTCTTGGTCCGCTCCAGGCAGGTTTCCCTGTGAATTTTCCTTTAAATTTAATAATCATTTATTCATTACTTTTTGCACGTAGATTTAATATAAATTCTTTATATCGAACTGTGAACATGTTTTAGATTTTGTCTGATTGTGTTTTCACATTAATTTGTTGATGAAATGACCCTTTGGACTTTGGGAACATGTTTTAGATTTAAAATTCTGGTTTGGGTTTCTTAAATGGGTTTCGAATTATGTTTTTGGTTTTCAAAGTGGTGTGTGTGTGATTCTTAAGAAATGGTCTGGCATTTGAAAATCATGTGATGCCCAGTTGGCACTTTTGTAAAACTAGTTATCTCACGAAAACTCTCCTCAGATGTGGTCCCTTTTCTTTGGTTGAGTTATATGTTATGGGGGTCTACTGTGTAGGAATTCCCTGTGATCAATGGTAGAAAAGCGAGGGACATATTCCTGAGGGTGACTCGGGGTGTTCCCTATTGTGATTTATTTATATATATATTCTATTATTGGATGCTCGGATGGCATCATTAGGCCCACCCCCTTTCTAAATACAAGAGACATGGGAACCTTGCATATTGAGAGAATATTCTATGAATGATTCCTGCACTGGTAGGTTATGGTACTGACAAGTGTCCCATAGTAAGTGGATATATTGGGTTTATTACTATGGAATTTACCCTTGTCCTGCCTGAGAAAGGATGGTCGAGCGTATTGGGCGTTTTGATTTCATCATGTGTGATATGTCAATGGGGATTATTTCTCATGTATTGGTGTCTTATGGTTTATTCTTGATCTCCTAAGTTCACCCATGTTTGTGACTTTTCAGTTACTTTTAGTGATTATTTGGTACCTGTATGTATTTCTAAATTTCCCTTGTTGTGTACTTACTTTTTTGCATTTTTGTACTCTGTTTCCTTTGAAAGTGATCAATTGGTTTTGACTTGGTTTCTAGAAATGGTTTTCAAATGAATGTTTTTAATCCTCTTTGTACAAATTTGAAAATATAAACATCACTTTGTATTTCTAAAATGCCATTAACACTAATGAAATGAACCCAAATTTGTAAATGGTTAAGGGAAATATTTTGTACTTTGTTTTTAAGTAAGATATTTAGAAAAAAATACTTTTATAAATTATTGTTCAAACTTGAAATGATGTTTCTTTTACATTAAAGGTATTTCGTTAGGAATAGATATCAGGCTAGCCTCATGAGTTTTAATACTCATGCCTATAGTTCTTTTCTATTGTTAGTGTTTGTTTAGGCTACAACTTGAGTGCGCTCGCCTTTGGCGATGCGTGATCGTTGAGTTGGAGAGTGACCCGCGAGGTCGCATGGAGTTAGTTCGGACGTCGTTTTTGGTTAGTTTTATTTTCCTTTTGTTCCTGTTTGGTTGTTTTTTTTCGGTTTACTTGTTCTGCGTTGCTCTGTTTTATTTTTACTGCTTTATATATTTATATTGGGCGAAATCATTCCCATAGCCTATGTTGATGCCCTGGTTCTTATCGCAAGCCCGGGAGGATCGGGAACGCCTCTCGGGCCATGTCACGGACCGGCTCGGCTGACCGGTTCAGGGTCGACCTGGGTTGGTTCTTGAAAAAATGGTATCAGAGGAGGACAGCTCTTAGAGGGTCTCGCTTTTCAGAGCACCCTTTGTTATTTTGGATATCAAGGTACACAGAGTAGGATTGTTGGGACTCGACGGGTAGGTGCGGGAAGAGCATCGTGAACACTTGCTCGTTCTGATCCTTGGGGTTCCATGGGAAGTCCAGTTTAATTAGTTTCTTTGGGTTTTTATGGAGATGTTTTGTGATTCTGATACAAAAAAGGGAGTTAATAGTCCTAAGTCGCATGGCCTGGAAAGCCATGTGGAGCTAAGGTCATGGTTTGAAAAGACTCTTCGTGTTAGTGTTGTGATTGACATATGGATGCCAACCATATGGTCAAGTCACCCACCGTCACTACTTCTGTGTTGAATTATTTTGAGTCTCTTGTGATTTTTAAATGTGATTTGTATCTGGAAAAAAATGTTTTGGAAAATGGATTTTTGAAATGACATATTTATTTTTGTGGATTGTTTTAAAGGAGGTGGTATGAATGATTTGTTTTTAGAAAATGATGTTTCATTGTTTTGGCCTTGGTGTTCCAATGGGTGATCACATGCATAGTGGTATGTTGGAAATATGAATGGATTTCTGGTATGGCGGATGGATTCCCGGGGTGGCACAGATACATGCATGTGAGTGAGAATCTGAAGAATATCAATGGAGAGGGTTTAACCCACAAATATTGTTTTAAATTAATGATGTTTCAAAGGAAGTGTTTTTATTTTATGATGGCTCATTTTCTTATGTATAGAGTCTTTCATATATGCGGTGTTGGTTTTTCAGATTTTTTATTTATTGATTTGGCCTTAATTGGGTTATTGAATTTTCTTGTCCAACGGTTATCTCCTTGATGCTTCGATGGGTGATCGTAGTACGGTTGATCATCTTAAGGATTTTATGCTTGAGTTTCGGAAGCTAGATCCACCTCTCTTCTTTGGTCCAGCAGACCCTTCCATAGAAGAGGAGTGGATGCGAAAGATTGAAAGGAACTTTGACCTCGTTGAGTTGCCCGATTCGTTGAAGGTCAAGCTTGTGACCTTCATGATTGAAGGTTCACCGTGGATGTGGTGGAAGTCAGTGTCTCAGAACAATCCCCATCAAGAGCAAACTTATGGGTTCTTCAAGGCTTTGTTCATTCTCCAGTATTTCTCTGAGGAAGAAAGGGTGACAGATCCGTGTTGGAATATTTCCAGTGATTTTTGGAGATATTCCATTATGATTATGTTTATTCCACAGATGACTCCATGAAGGCTCGACATTTAGAGGTAGGTCTCCGCCTTGATCTACAAGCGAAGGTTTCAGAGTCTAACCTAACTTATTTTGTCGATGTGGTGAGAAAAACTTTTCATGTTGACACCGTGATGGAAGGAGTTCTCGAAGTAGTTCTCCCTCATTCGATCCCTATGGGCAGTGGTGAAGATTCTAGAAATGAGATAAGTAAGCAAATGAAAGTGGATGGAGAAGGTCATGGAATCTAGAGGCCTCAGGATCTATCATCAACCTCTTTGGAGCGAGTGATCCTCATGTGTTATCAGTGTGGAAAGCTGGGTCACATGAATTCGTCGTGCCCAAGCGTTTCGAAGCCCTACCAGGCATGTGGACGCCTGGGTCACTTTCGACAATTCTGTCAGGGCATTTCAAGAAAGAGACATAGACAAAGTTCTCAGAAGTGATGTGTTGTTGGGTTTTTGTTCAAAATTTCTGGTGTAAGCTTCCATTCAGTGTAAGTGCTCTTTTATCATTGCAGTTGTACTGATGGTGTTTTGGGGTTTGGCAAGTATGTGATGTCGTGTGTCTTTTGGTGAACTCCAGTATTCAATACCAATGTGGATTTTATTTTGAATTTTTGTCTATTATTTTGTAAAATCAAAAGATGTGTGTTTCTTGAAGGTATTGTCGGAACCTAACTGCGAGGCATGAGACGCTTCATCCATAAGCGCTCCAGCCAAAAGGACTTGGAGTGAAGTCGGCGCGTAGTCAGGAACCCCTGGGGAATTATGAGGATTCTGGTTAAGGGTGTGCCTCTATCGTTTGGGTGAGACAATTTTAGCATTTTTGTTGTGGTTTCTCTATCGTTTTAAATTATCTCTCATAAAAAAAGTGGTGTAATAGACTTATCCCTCACGCAATGTCTGTAATGGTGTATTATTGGGATGCCAGTCACTGATTAGTGGCCTTGCATGAACTACCGATGTAAATCGGTTCCGACTTTGGTGTTTGTTCATCCTGAAGTGGTGAGATGTGAGTAGTTTTCTGTCATAGTTTCATTGAACTAGTACTCGGGCCCTCCCTCCCCGCCCATGGGATTTGGGTTTTTGTATCGTAATGAGTTCTCAATTCAGCTATTATTCCATTCAGACATGATTAAGATGTTTAAAGTTCTTTATTGTGCTCTTTCTAGGTTGAGTAAGGCCTCGTGCATGTCTAAGCTGGTTTCTGTTTGGTCGTTAGTAGGTTGGTTCTTTATAGTGGGGAACCCACCGTGAGTCTCTTTGGGTTTTCTCTTAAGTCGCTATCGAGTGCTAGTTGAGTTCTTATGGTGGGGAGTTCGTTCAATACTCCCCTTTACCGGTGATCTGTTTCGGGGAATGGGGTCGATTCCCAAATTTGGACAATGAAATGTTTGTGGGTAAAGAGGTTGGACCTTTTTAATGTGGAATCCTTAGGAGTAGATCGATTGGCTGGATGGTGTCGTGGCATTCCGGGGGCGGAAACTGTTATGGTGCGGAGAATTATCACACCCCAACCCGTGTGTTTATTTTATTTTATGATTTCTTTTACTTTAAATTATTTTTCTGGGGTCTGAGGTATGTCTGAGACTAAATTTCTGAGTCATTGATAAAAAGAACACATTTTGGATTCGATGTCTTTGGATGCGTGGGAAGACCGCGACGCCGCGTGGCTTTTCCCATGCAACTATGAGGACTTTTCATCTTTGAAGAATTAAAATAAATAAATAAATGTCAATTTAGTATGTAATGTAAAATTATTATGGTTAATATGAATTTTAATATTTTTAACTTGGATGAAAACTAAAACTATTAATTTTATTATTATCAAAATGAAGTAAATCATTTCATTATTTTTATTATTTTTATTAGTGTTATCATAAATAATACTATTAAAATTAATAATAATTAAAAATATTGGTAGGAATTATCATATTATTATCTCATTAATATTATGATTATGATTATTATTAAGATAATAATAGTATTATTATAATAATAATAATTATTATTATTTTCCATTCTTTATCTAGGTTTTAATTTATTGTTTTCCTCATTTCTTGTGGTTCCCGTAGCTCCCGCACAGCCCGTGGCTTCCCCTCCCATCAGGTGCGCTGCACCTCGCGACTGCCCCTCCCCTCCTCACTTCACCGGGGCTTCTCCCATGGCCAACTTCCCTCCCATAACTACACCCCCTCGGACGCAACCTCTCCGACGGTCCCTCCCTGTGCGCAGTGAGCCGATCCGTGACACCCCTACTACATCCGCTATCTGGAGCGCCACCCTGACCAGCGTCCTCTGACGAGCTGCTCAACGACATCGCCCCACCCTCACCGACTCCATTCCTTACTGGCGTCCTTCTTCCGACGACAACCCCCCTCCTCTCCGGAAGTCTTCCTTCCTCCATTATTAGGGTTTTGTTTTACCCAAACCGTTGTTAGGGTTTATTTTATTTTTGGATTTGATCTTAAAATTGATAGTCTGATATGGTTGTTTTTCGTGAGATTTAATCTCCCTTGGGTGGGATTGAGATGCAAATGGGTTTTTGCACCAATTTACAGAATTTTATCATCAATTGAGGTAGTAACCCATGGCACATATTCTTTAAATTTATATTTCATTGATTGCGTGTTTTTTGAACCTTTCTTGTTTGTTAATTAGACATTTTATATCGTTAGAATAAAATTTATCTTATGAAATAAGGTTCGTTTTGATGGAAATCAGTTATATACTGTTTAATAGTTTTCTTAAATTGTGAAATTTGTGATTTTAATTGTGAAAATGGTGTGTGTTCTACCTTGATACGCTGTGGGTGTATGCATGACCATAAAAGGGGTTTTTAATGAGTTTTGTGTGTGTGAAGGTGTGGGTTATTCCTTAAAAAAAATTAATTTTTAAATGGGTTATTACATAATATTAACAATGCGAAACATGTTTTTGAAATTCTTTTGAGGATCTCTTGATTTTAAAAATTAAACCTTGATGTGAGTTGTGTTTTTCTATGTCGTGTGCACCAAGTTTTAGTCAAATTTACGCTATTGGATCTCTTTAATGATTAATGATTACTGTGGTACGGTTTGGTTTTAACAACATATTTGTGAAGTGTAAAGGGGTGGTTTAAATCTTTAAATATGTTTTGCACATTAGTTTCCTAATGGTATATTATCCATTGACCCGTGTAAGCGCGTTTCTAGTTTAAATGGTGTGAGATTGATTGAATGGACATTAAAATATGCATTTGGTTGATAAATTGTTTTTTTATTCTGCTTGTCAATGTTGATTTAATAAATTGTTAAAGTGTTGGTAAAAGTATTTAAATGGGTTTTTGGTTTGAGTAAAATGGATGGAGTGAGTTAGTATTGGAATGTAGGCCTTTTGTGCACTTTTAGTTTGAGTTGTGAATTATTTAAATAAAAGGAATATAGTTTTGGAAATGAAATTATTTTTTGTGTGGGTTTCCTATAGGTTAATTAAATAGTTCGGTGTTTTCACGAAGGGTTGTACACACATACATAGGTATGTATACCTATATATATATAAATCATCCTTGAACATATTCCCTCATGGCGCTGGGAATATGTGTATTGGATTAAAGGGTATATATAAATATATAGGGGTGTGTGTGTGAGAATTTGTGGAGCAGTCTTCGTCAAAGGTGTCAGGTGCCAATTGTTCGTCTTTTTCCACTCTAGGTAGGTTTCCCTATGCGTTTTCCTTTAAATTTAAGAATAATTTATTTCTTGCTTTTCGCACATAGTTCTATTATTAATTATTGATATAGAAATGTTAACATGTTTTAGATTGTTTTTTATTGTGTTTTCACATTAATTTGTTGATGAAATGAACCTTTGGACTTTGTGAACATGTTTTAGATTTAAAATTCCAGTTTGGGATTCTTAAATGGGTTTCTAAGTGTGTTTCTGGTTTTCAAAGTGGTGTGCGTGTGATTCTTAAGAAATTGTTTGGTAGGTGAAAATCATGCGAGGCTCGATTGGAACATTTTCAAAACTAGTTATCTCAAGAAAACTCTCCTCGTATGTGGTCCCTTTTCTTTGGTTGAGTTATATGTTATGGGGATCCGCTGTGTAGGACTTCCCTGTGATCAATGGTAGAAAAGCGAGGGACATATTCCTTAGGGAGACTCAGGGTGTTGCCGGTTGTGATTTATTATTATATATTTAATGTGATTGGATGCTTGGATGGAATCGTTAGGCCCACCCCCTTTCTAAATACCATATACATGGGAACCTGGCATATTGACAAAATTTTCAAAGAATTATTGATGCACTGGTAGGATATGGTACTGACCAATGGCCCATAGTCGGAGGATATATTGGGGTTATTAATATGGGATTTTCCCTTGGCCTACCTGAGAAATGATGGTCAAACGTATTGAGCGTTTTGATTTAATCATGTGTGACATGTCAATGGGGATGATATCTCATGTATTGGTGTCTTCAGGTTTATTCTTGATCCCCTAGGTTCACCCATGTCGGTGAATTTTTAGTTACTTGAAGTGATGATTTGGTACTTGTATGTATTTCTACATTGCCTTTATTATGTACTTAATTTTGTGCATTTCTGTAATCTATTTTCCATATAAAGTGATCAATTGGTTTTGACTTGGTTTCTACAAATGGTTTTCAAATGAATGTGTTGAATCCCCTTTGTACAAATTTGAAAATATAAACATCACTTTCTCTTTCTAAAAATCCATTGACACTAATGAAATGAACCCAAATTTTTAAATGGTTAAGGGAAATGGTTTGTACTTTGTTTTTAAGTAAGATATTTAGAAAAACATACTTTTATAAATTATAGTTCAAAATTGAAATGATGTCTCTTTTACATTAAAGTTATTGCATTGGGAATAGATATTGGGTTACCCTACCAAGTTTTAATACTCACTCATATAGTTCTTTTATGTTTTTAGTGTTTCTGCAGGAAAAAACGTGAGTGTGCTCGCCTTTTGAGATTCCTGATCGTTGGGTCAGAGAGAGACCCGCGAGGTCGCATATAGTTAGTTTATATGTCGTGTTTGGTCAGTTTTATTTTCCTTTTGTTTCTATTTGTTCATTTTGTTCGATTTACTAATTCTGTGTTGCTCTGTTTTATTGAAACTTCTTTACTTATTTATATTGGGCAAAATCATTCCCACAGCCTATGTTGATGACCTGGTGCTTGTCGACAGCCCGGGAGGATCAGGAACGCCTCTCGGGCCATGTCGCAGACCAGCTCGGGTGACCAGTTCATGGTCGACCTGGGTTGGTTCGTGACATCATATCATCTGATTTTCCAGAAATGAAGATGAAATTTTACCATGTATATTTTTTAATTAAGCAATTCCTCATACTTTAATGAATAGTTTTTGATAATCTCATAGGTTACAATGTGGTACATACAACTTTAGTGGATTATTTCCATGATACCATATAGTTTTCAGCTATGAAAAAGATTATTTCAATCATGGAGAGTGGTGACATATTTTTCAACATGTCATACATATAGATGGTGTACTTTATTTTGTGGGATTATTATGTGATAACAAATGTTTTATTCCTATAATTATTTCATTAACTACTTGATTATGTGAGTAAATTTCTGTAGATGAATTGATTTTAAGAAATATATATTTCATTACTATAGTTGAGTTTTAAAAAAATGTTGTAGAACACCGCATAATATTTATTTTTAGAACCTCTATTTCTACATAAAGAACCGTATTATTAGAATAATAACATTTCTATGAAATCAAAGCGGTATGTGATTTTTCATTAAGAATAATTAAATACTTTTATTGAAGAAAAAGTTCATAGAGAATTAAATAATAGAAAAAATATTACAAAACGTCATATATATTCTATGAAGTGATCATATAATGTATATCATGATAATTTCACATACTATATAGGAATAATATTTTTGATAAGTAAAGTGTTTCTCAATTTTTGGGAATAACTGGTTTAGGGATGTATTTTAGAAAGTGATCATGACCAACATTATCTCTTTTCAGAATTATAGTTGAAGTGAGCACATTCTATTAAATTTATCATGAATGGAAAAAATAACTATATTGATCTATATTTATAGGAGAAACCATATTTCAAAAGTTAAATTATTTTAATTATTTGAATTCATTTTCATTAGGTGATGTGAAACTATTTTTGAAATAAGACATTGGAAAGCATAATGTGACTTTGTGATTATAAAGATTGTATATTGTAAACACTTGTGATTATAGTGAAGAATTTGTGATTAGGATATCTAACCAATCCCAAAAAAAGTAGGATCAAATTGATACTGAAACTTGTAAAAATATTGTGTTATTATACTATTTAATTCTACTTCAGTCACGAATGGATGAGTAAGAATAATATTGGATTGGTTCTTAACAGGTCAACATAGGTAATTTTAAAAATAAAGAAAATTTATAAAAATTCACCATGGATTTAACCCCGCATTTACTATAAGTGAAACACATCTCTAGGATCTTCACTATGTGTGTAAAGTTAGTATATCATTACATAATCATGGTACTTATTCTATATAATGATTAAAAATGAGAAAACTATGAGAAATTTGACGCTGAAAAATCTAATTAATCATGAACTACATAAGGGGATCTATAATGGGATCTATAATGGTATCTATATAAGAAGATCTACACTAGATATCCAAGCAAGGATATCCTCAATAACATTTCTTTAAGGAGATCCAATGTAAGGAAAAATGCATTGGGATCATTGTAAGTTGATCCCAACTAAGGATATACATAAGGAGACCCACATTTGTGATCGACGTAATGGGATCTACCCTGGAACTTGATGTATGGGGATCTATGTATGGGTCTTCTAAAGATGAATTTTTTTGGGTTTCTAGAATTAATATTTTGTATTGAATAATGAAATGGGATGATGCATGATATATTAAATTTTTTTTAACGTCCCCAACCCTAATGCTACTCATTAGTGCCCCCATCCTGGTTATCCATATGACCTCAAGAGTATCTACCAGAATTCCAAATGCATCCGACTCGAAGATAGGTCATAGGGTGTATCCATGGAAAGATTATTATCTCATTAACAGAGCAAACAAATTGGATACATATCAATAGATATTTAGAAAAATCAGTAAACCAATCATACAATATATAAATATTCAAGAAAGGATTATATAAACTATGAAAAATTGAATCTCATATAAAAATATTTATTATAAGTTTCATGTATCTAAAAACTATCCCAAATTTTTATATAAGAAATAGTACAATACAGGTAGAAAATTACCAAAAATACCAAATAATATCCCAGCTAGAATCATGATACTCAGCTCAGTCCCATGCTCCCCTACTCCTAACCATGACACAAATTCAAACATTGTATTGTGGAAAAATTCCCAAGTCCCTACCTACATCTATATAGTCTATTTGGGTACCCAACATCGGCCTGAATACTGTGTTAGATACAATCCTAGTAAGTCACCACACAATGTCTCTATAATGAATCTTGGTTACATAGTACAAGCTAATTCAGGGTGAAAAATATAAAGGTAATCAATAATAAAATGTAAAGTTCCCATTTCATGTATACTATAGAACAAGTGATATTATATATCCCAAAAAAGATCCCTAAAAACATAGTTTTAGCTCATATAACAACTAACCTATAAAAATATATATATATTTATATCATGACCTCTCTGTATATCCAAACATATCATACCAACCACATCCATGCCATATAACCTATGTATCAAAACATAATAGCTTTTCCATATAACCAGAAGTGTCATATCAACCACGGTTGGGATGTATAACCAAGAATATTTCATTTAACATGGTCATTCCATAAAATAAGAATTTTCATATCACAAAGGGTTAGATTTAAGGTCTATAAAACCATGGTATCCTCACCGAGTCCCATGAGCATCTCGATGGAAACTCGATAGTGGAATTGATGGAGACCTAGGATCATGATAATAGAGAATGTCCAATTTGAGTGCAGAAAGTATAACAAAAGGGGTAGTAATTCTCTTGGCATCCTATGTAATCAAGATGTAACGATAATACAATTCCAAGGCATCCTTTACCGTAAATCAAGACTCATGGGCGAAATGTACATGGCATTTAAATAGAATCAATAACCATGATTTACTAATCAAGGAATCCACTATCATTTCAATTAATATCTCACTCCATTTATCAATTCACAGTAAGTTCAGTTTATTGATTTTACCCATTCTTATAGAAATTCGCATTCAATTACATTCAACTAATTTACCCACTCATTTTAAAAATCCATATAACCATTAAATAAAAAGAAAAAACATGAAGAGGATCGAAAAAATATCCAAATCAATAAATTCAATTCACTTCATTTATAAATAGGCTTCCTCTAACTAGGAAAGAGCTAAAATTCACCCAATGGGTGTTTTAACAAATGAAATCTCAAAGGGACATCCCATGGGTGACATTGGTTGGGGAAACAACCTCCAACAAGTCTCAAGGGAACTAATGGGAATCCCTAAAATTTTCCATTTAATTTAATTCAATTATTCAATTAAATTTAAGGGAAATACTATATTGTATGATGGGATGCATAATGAAAATTATATTAATAAAGTACAAAACAATTCAAAAAAATTATAGACTACATACCTTAGGTCCGTAGTAAATTGTCATCTAGTATCATCTTCTGATTTGGCTCATATCAAAGAAAAACTATAAATGTATGCAGAAACTTGAAAAGGGGATATTTTTTCCACCTAAATAATACAGTCAATATGAAGTGAAACTAAGAATGTTAAAATGAAATTAATTGACACACCAGTTTGGATCCAACAATATAAATGGATCTGAATTCCAAACATGGATGAATAAATGATGGAAAATCCTTGAATTTGGATCAAGGAGGATATCTCCCATAGGTGATGTATTCTGAAAAAAATGGAAGAGGGTTTTGGGTTTAAACACATTTTATGCGGAAGAAGTTAATTTCCTCAAAATATCTTGGGAGGAATGGTTTAGCCGCATTATGTTTAAACCATTCAACAACATTGGACTGCCAATTCTGTTAAGGGGGAAACTGCATGGTCACTACAAATGGATTTAATAAACATGAACATACCATGAAAAAACCCACTTTAAAAACTATAGGTTCTCCCACATAGGTGTGTGACTCTATCCATACAGTTACCTCAAAATATGTAGGATCCACTAGCCCACAGTCTAGGCTTCATATGGTAAGTCAGACTATGACAACCCTGCTTTTTATTACAACTTAAACATGCTTTATTACATAAAACTTCACTTGATACAACAAAGAATATCGAGAGGTTTAGTGTCTTTGGGGATTAGGATCATTACATAAAAACTTTAAACTTTAAATACAACATCCTTATTGAAAACTTCCTTTACATGACCACTACATTCCTTCGTACTTAGCATTGCATGGGATAACCTGAGGACATGCATAAGAAAAGGGTGAGCTATAAAGCCCAGTAAGGGAGTACACAATGAATAACATGAGGAGTACAATACATGTTAGGCAATAGGCATATCAATAGATCATAAGAGAGACATGAACATAAAGGCATGATAAAGCATGATAATCATAACATGGAAATGTGGCAACAACACTTAACATTGAATTAGCATGAGCCAAGGCTAATTGCACATGGAGCATGAGTAAACCCTCATTGCACTTGAAGCACGAGTAAACCCTAGTTGCACTTGAATTAGCATGATTAAACACTCATTGCACATGACGTATCATGATACTATACTTTACCCAATGCATTGGAGCGCTATAAAGGGCGCACCCTTCTTAAACATTTCATTTCATGCATAAGTGTGCCACATGGATCATAAAACATGGATTCATAAAACATAATCATTTCTTCAACGATAAAGGAATGTGGAATTCATACATGAAACTTTACTATCAATATGTATATGTGCATAAAGGTGAATACCCTTGATGGAGAAATGGGCATGGTATTCACTACACAAAGACATTGGCTTAGAAAATCGGTGCGATTTCGGCAGCGTAACGGCGTGACATAAGAATTCATAAAAAAGGTTGATGAGAGAGAAAGGGGTTCCTCATCATATTTACATGTAATGGACAGTAAGGAGATCATATATATACATGTCCCAACAATAGAAATGGAATTTAGATTCATGATACAAAAGTATTGCTTGAATGTAAGAGAAGAGAGAGAAGTTCCTTTCGGAATTTCGGCATAGTAACGGGTGTACATGGGAGGCATTTAATGAGAGAGAAAGGGTTCTCCCATCATTCAAAAAATAAGAGGGCAGTATGGTGGAGGTGCGAAACCATACCCCAACATTCATAATTGAAATAAAAAGGGAAATACAACTTAAAGAAAATTGACAAAAAAAGAGAAAGGAAGAAAACCCCTTTCTTGGAAGTGTGCTTCCAAAGGCTAGAGAGAGGCTTCTTGGGAGTATGGGGCACCTTGGGAGGATTCTAGAGAGAGTAGGGCAGAGGTTGGACGAACTTCAAGGGCTTTGAGTGAGGAGGAAGTGGGAGCTTGGGTGGGTTTATATAGGAAAGGTGAGAGAATTCTTTATTATTTAGGTTTGGGACCCCTTATATTAAAATAGTCCAAACCACAAACCATCCCATGGTATTTGACCATGGTTTCTGAAAAAGGAAAGAGGAAAACAATATTTTACAAGGACAAGGTCCGAACTTATTAAAAAATTAGGGTTGCTTATGTGGAGGTGAGTCACACTCCCATGAAAATTAATTTAAAAAGGCAAAGTGTTGAATAAGTCTTGAGGGCTCCATTAATGCTTTGAAAAGTGAGTAAAACAAACCCAAAACCTCATTATTTTAATGCTAAAACATATATTGGCCGAACATAAGGATTATGGTATTTTATTACATCACCATTTTGTCATTATGATGTCATAAAACACATTATATATTTAAATGGTATTTAATTTTTACCCAAAAATTTGACTGTCTCAGAAAATTATGAAAAATTCACCGTTGGATAATTTCGACGTCCTGATTCCAAAAATAATATTTATTTTATCTAAATAATTTTCTAAATATGTGAATTTTCCCTTTTAAAATAAAAACCGACATTTATAAAAAAATTCACGGGTTTTGACAGAAATGGATTTCAAACCTAAATAAAAATTTTAATTAAATTCATAAAACTATAAGATCATTTATATTTAATAAAAATTAATTTAATATTAATAATAATATTTTATTAAAATATTATTTAATTCAATAATCCTTTAATTTAATAAAATATAATTCTTAATTAAATAATAACTAAAAACACCATTTGTACTTTAAAAACTAATTACAATGTATCAAAAATTATATTCATTATTATATACAAAAAAATAATGTACATGAACATGGTGCTACTTATTTGTTACATAACCCCTTAAAATAGCCGCATAATACCTAAGTGTAAGGTGTGCGATGGTGACAGACTCTTGGGGTTGCTCGGATAACATCTCTCGAGTGGTAATCTCTATCAACTTCCATTTTTCCCGTAGACGATCACGTTCGAGCTTGACTTGATGAAGCTCAGCTTGGGCTTGGTCAAGGGCAAAGCCCAAAGACGCCACCTCCTTTCCGAGCTCCGACAAATGGGCTTCGTAAGGGGCAATTCTACTGGATGAGGCCATCGCTTCCTTTGTCTGAGTAGAAAATTGGTTCGTTAAAGCCTTATATTTAAACTACCCAGATGATCACTGTTCAACGACTATAAAAGTAACAGTCACAATTCTTAACGTTAAACTAAAGAAGTTGACATCTTATAAAAACATTTTTCTTTCATAAAGAAACATTTAACTGGATCAAGAGGGATTTTCCATTAATGAAATTTTGGGTCGTTACAACATTCCCCCTTAAGAAATTTCGCCCTCGAAATTTTCCTTTTCCTACACTAAAACAAATGTGGGTAACTTAGCTTCATCATATCCTCTGACTCCCAAGTTGCTTCATGAAACTTGTGGTTTCTCCACAACACCTTGATGAGGGGCATTGTCTTATTTCGTAGAACTTTTTCTCTACGATCTAAGATCTTCACTGGTTGCTCCTCATAAGAAAGATCGTCTTCTAATTGTACCACCTCGGAAGAGAGTACATGTGAAGGGTCTGGTATGTACTTCCTTAAGAGGGATACATGGAAGACATCATGCACCTTGGCCATAGTAGGTGGAAGTGCTAGTCGATAGGCCACAGCCCCAACACGATCAAGAATATCGAAGGGGCCGATGTACCTTGGACTTAACTTCCCTTTCTTTCCAAACCTCATGACCTTCTTCCACGGAGATATGCGTAAAAATACCATGTCTCCGACTTTAAACTAAAGGTCTCGTCGACGATTATCTGCATAACTCTTCTGTCGACTTTGGGCTACCTTGATATGCTGCTGAATGGTTTTCACCTTCTCCACCATTTCTTCGACCATTTCTGGTCCAAGCAGCTTACGTTCACCAACCTCATCCCAACATGCCGGTGTTCTACACCTTTTCCCATACAGGGCTTCATATGGTGCCATTTGGATGCTCGAGTGGAAACTATTATTATAAGAGAACTCAACTAGAGGAAGATGTTGATCCCATCCTCCTTTAAAGTCCATTGAGCACGCTCTCAACATATCCTCAAGTGTTTGGATAGTCCGCTCGGATTGGCCATCAGTTTGAGGATGATAGGCCGTACTGAAGTTCAGTTCAGTATTCAGAGCATGTTGAAGACTCTTCCAAAACTTAGAGGTAAATCGTGGATCTCGGTCAGACACAATAGATAGTGGTACTCCATGCAACCGTACCACTTCCCTGATATATATTCGTGCCAGTTGATCCAAAGATAAATCCTCTTGAATAGCAATGAAGTGTGCAGTCTTTGTAAGACGATCCACAATAACCCAGATTGCATTGTTGCTTTTGGATGTCCTTGGAAGTCCAGTGACGAAGTCCATGGTGATGTTCTCCCATTTCCATTCTGGTATGGGCAATGATTGCATCATCCCCTTAGACTTCTGCCTCTCTGCCTTCACTTGCTGACACACCAGACACTTTGATGTATATTCGGCGATCTCCTTCTTCATATTATCCCACCAAAAGTTTTCTCGGAGATCTCGATACATCTTTGTGCTCCCTGGGTGAATAGAGAAATTTGAACTATGTGCTTCATCCAAAAGTTCCTTCTTCAGCTCCGAACTTGATGAGACACATAGTCTTTTCCCAAACCGCACAATTCCCTCTTCATTAACATTAAACTCTGAGGATTTTCCCTTTTTGATAGCTTCCACTTTTTCTTGGATTCTCGCATCATCCTTTTGAGCATCCTTTAACCTTTCCAAAAGAGATGGTTGAGCAATCATTTGTGAAAGGATTGATGATGTTCCCTTCCTTATGATTCCCACGTCCATCTTCATCAAGTCTAAGAAGATTGGATCCTTCTCAATTCTCATCATTGATAGAATTGCTGGATCTTTTCTACTTAGGGCATCCGCCACCTTGTTCGCCTTCCCAGGGTGGTAATGTATTGAACAGTCATAATCCTTTATGAGCTCTATCCATCTTCTCTGGCGCATATTAAGCTCTTTCTGTGTGAATATATATTTATGACTCTTGTGGTTAGTATATATCTCACATTTCTCTCCATAGAGATAATGCCGCCAGATTTTCAAGGCAAAGATCACCGCCGCCAACTCCAGATCATGCGTTGGATAGTTTCGCTCATGGATTTTAAACTGTCTTGAGGCATAGGATATCACTTTATCATTCTGCATCAGCACACATCCTAAGACCTTCTTCGAAGCATCATTGAATACCACAAAAATCTCCCCACTTGTGGGTAAAGTGAGCACAGGTGCAGTGATAAGCCTCCTTTTCAACTCCTTGAAGCTTTCTTCGCATTCATCACTCCAAGCAAACTTTACTCCCTTTCGAGTTAGCTTGGTAAGAGGGTTGGACAATCGAGAGAAGTTTCTCACAAATCGTCGATAATATCCAGCTAACCTCAAGAAGCTACGGATATCAGTTACCGATGTTGGCCTCGGCTGTAACACCCGAGACTTTTATGTTATATAAATTATCAAAGGAATCTTTTTCTACGCAACACTTGCTTGACTTGCTTTACACGCAATCGCGACCTTCCTCGGTAGCTTGCGTCGTACGCAATACCGAGTTTCACTAAACAACAATATGCTATTAAAACTAGCCGTTATGAATAGTAATAACCACTTTTTGAAATTTTATAAATTTTTCAAAATGGACTTCATTTTTGGACTCAGAATATCGAAATTAGCCTAGGGTGAAATTTTGGTTTTTTTCTGAAAACTTTCAATTTTTGATGAATAGTGAAACCACTAAGTGGTAGGTTAAAAACTGAATTTTGCATAAAACTTAATTTTACCGCTTCTGTGATTGAATTTCGAAAATCCGAGAGACACGGTTAATATCAAGGACTAAAATGTGGTTCAATGAGATGAAAATAATTTTTTGGTGAATAGTAACTTTTTACTTTTTTTACCGCGGTTAATAGTAAATAGGGTAACTAAGGGTAAATATGATATTAATATTACCCTAACACATGTCCTAATTCTATTGGAAAAGTGTAATTCGACCAAAACCAAACTTAGGAATAAAATATGACCATTTAGGCCCACTTGGATTAGATTAGGACATTTATTATTAATTTATTTAAAGAAGGGTTAAAATAGTTAAAATCAAAGTTTAATAAGTAGATCATTTTTAATATTGGGTTATACATAAGATAAATTCGATTGTAAATATTCATTAGAAATCTAAAAATATTTCCTACATGATGGTATTTTATTTGTAATTTTTAGACATCAAATAATTTAATTTATTTATGACACAAAGATGATGCAGTAATTATCTTATTAATGAAATATTGACATAATTGATGTTATAAACACCAAAATAAATTTAATTTGAGACTTTTTATGAATTCCACTAATTTTCTAGGTTACTATGATATATTAGTGTTGATTTAATCAACTTGGTTCGAACATATAATTCTGTTATGACTTTCACAAAAATCATATATCAAATAGTGTCAAAATTGACTCAAAATAGTTTTTAAATCAAATATTATATTATTAATTGTTATTTTCTTCCTAAAAATCTAAGGTTCGGCCAAATGACTTAGATAAGGATATATATATTAATAATAAACAATTTGGGGTTCGTTTGGCATGTTATAGAAAGTTTATTAACCATATAGTGAAAGAAAACAAAAAGACATGGTAAAAGTTAAATTATTTAACTTAGAGTTAAATCTAATTGATAAGGTTAAAATAATACCCTAAACTTGTCTAAATCCTATTGTTTGATAGGATTTCGACCCTTCCCCACTTTATCTTCGAAATAAGACCCTTTGGAACCATTATAAACCGATTTTGACTTTAATATAAAATAATATTTTGAGATATTCCTAAGGTGCCCCTCTCCTCCCTTATAAAAGGGCACCTCCTCCCCCTCCTCCTCACACCAATTTGAGCACTCAAGCTCGGCCAACCCCTGACATTTTCTCCTCTCCACTTCCCTAGAATAATCCTAGAGGTCCTGGTCTTCTTCAAAGACCAATCTTAGTTCCCTAAGTGGAGGATTCAAAGAAGCGTTCCAAAGAAGAGGTAATATCCATTACCGATCTTTTCAATTTCTTTCTTCTTCAACTTCTTCTTCTTTAGTTGTTTCATGATAAAGTAATAACATCAGTATTACTTACATACTGATATGTTATTATAAATATGAAACAACCCTAATTCACCTTCTATCCATCCTACGGAAAAATGAAATCACCACGCGTGCGTACGTACGGAATACCGTCTCCACGCCGTGGTGTAATCTATTTTCCACCATCACCTTACAAGGATGGTTATAATGGTGTAATGAGTAACTAAATATGATTATTATGAAGTAATATTGATACTGAAATAATATATATATACTCCAATACAATTCCACGATCATAGGAATGATATCATCACTCGTGCGTACGTACGGAATACCGTCTCCAGGATGTGATGCGACTCGTTCTACATGATCTTCATTTCATAATGATTATATAAATGAATTGAATGAATGAATATGGTATATAATACACTAATACCATTCTGGAAATGAATTATCTATAACCTAAAGATAAGAATAAGAATTTATTCGACAAAACACGCATAAGAACAAAAAGTTATAAAGACCCGAGTAACAAGTAACAATGAAATATTACTAACAAGAAGCTAATAATATGACCATATATGATATCATATAAATATGTATGATTCTGGAATAAGTCAATAACATTATTTAAACCATTATACAGGAGCTTCGGACACGTACAAAGCTAATCGGACCTAAGGTAAGGGAAATATCACAATCTCATTTTTATCCGAGATTGTTTATTCGTAAGTATTTACTGGGGTGTATTTTATCATCCACATCCATGTTCCCTCAATATGAAATATTGTTTCCATCCACTTGCAATAGTTTAAATCCAATTTTACCCTTAGGTGAGTTTTTAGTAAAGAATATGAAAGGAATCTTTTGTCGTTTTTCCGTACGAGGTACTTTTTGACTTTTCCGACAAAAGTACGAAGAATGTTTTTTTTAACTTATACGGCATGAATGGATTTTTAAAACATTGTTTCCAAGAAGCTTCCTTTACAAGTTTTCAAGTTTATTTTAATCAACTTCTTTTATTTTAAAGTTGTATGACATGTTATGAAAGGAAAAATGTTTTTGAAGAAGAAAGGATATTTTCCTCAAGAATGAAGTTCAAGTGTTTTATCAAAATTATTTTCCATATAAGATAATAAAGGGTTCTGTTTTTATCCCTATTATTACATTGATTTGATCATGTTGTGATGGAATTATTTTTATGAATTCCATTATCTTATATGAATTGATTTATGATGTCATGATGTTTCAAGAATCCCATTTTTGTTACATGTGTTATGCGATGATGTATGTTTTATGATTATGTGGCACACATAAGAAAGGATTCATTATAAGATGGGTGGGACCTATATCTCCCTCCAATGCATTGGGTAAAGATTTTATATCTCATGAGATAGACATGGCTGGAACGGAAGGTTATTTCGGTTCAGTGATACAGGACTGAAACGAGGAGTGAACTCGGTTCAGAAAGGGACTTTGTCCACTAAGATAGTCTTGGCGATGAGTCATGACTAACAAGAAATGATTTTCCATGATTATGTGTGCATGCCACAAAGTTTCAAGTCTTATGTTATGATTATGGGGATCTCATTTTCACTTCTATGATTTATTCCATGATAAGATATTATGATCTCTTTTGCAGGTTTTGATTTTCAAAAAAATATGATATGATTTTTATTTCCTTTATTTGCCCTTGCTGAGAATTTGAGCTCACCCTTTTATGTTTTCTTTTCCCCAGGTCAGGAAGATGGATATTAAGTAGAATATGCTAAAAGGGACCCTAGATATGATGAAATAAATGGGAGACACTGTAGAAGATTTATGAACCAGTTGTTTATGTTTCCCTGTTTCTAAAGACACTATACCTATACGGTCCTTTGTGGTTTTGTCATATGTTGTAATAAGTGTGCTTCAATTTTGAAGTATTAACAATGTATGTAAAGTATGGGTCGTTATAGTTGGTATCAGAGGAAAGGTATAGTCAACCTTTGGAAACTAGGATGTGAAAGCCTTAGTAAAAACCCTAAGGATAAGTCTAAGCATAGTACACAATCTTAGTGTTTTAGAAATGGCCTTGAATAACCTAGGATAAGACCATAAGCATGAAAATTTTATTCTTGAATTATGTGGTTTCCTATTATAATTATTGTTGCTCACACTATTCTTCTTGGTTTTAGTCAATGGCTGGAACCCGAAGGAACCGTGTTAATGCGGAATGCGATGGGCAATGCAATGATTGTCCCCATGAGCAACCAAACAATATGGGAGCTGGAATGCAAAATCTTGTATCCATGCTCACAAAACTTTCTCAAGCTATGAATCATGCAGGATTTCCAAACGAGCAAAGGAGGGAGCAACATTCTGTTGAATCCTTCATGAGGCAGCGTCCACCATCTTTCAGCGGGTCTACTGATCCATTAGTTGCTGAACAATGGATTAGTACTACTGAAAAGATATTTTCAGTTCTTCAATGTTCTGAGCATGATAAAGTCATCCTAGCAGTGTATCGTTTGGAAGGAGATGCAGATCAATGGTGGAATCTTGTTAAGAATACGAGGCAAAGGGATGAAATTGAGTCTATGGAATGGGACGAGTTCAAGAACTTATTTTTCAATAAGTACTTCCCTCGTATTCTCCGAACAAAGATGGAGAAAGAGTTCCTTGAACTGAAGCAAAGGGATGATGAATCTGTTGGTACCTATGAAGCAAATTTTACCAGACTTACAAGGTACGCTTCTGGTATTATTATCCAGCCTGAGAGTAAGATCGATCGATTCTTTAGTGGCTTAAAACCAAGTCTTCGAAGGGCGTTAGCCATAAGAGACTTCAATAGCTACGAGGAAATCGTTCGATGTGCTCTCAAAGTCGAGATGGAGATTGGAGTAACCCATCAGTCACATGGGTTTGATAAGAAGAGGAAGATGGAATTCAAAGAAAAATCTAAAGAGCACACGGAAAAGAAGATGAACTTTCCCTTATGCTCAAAGTGTGGAAATAAACATGGAGGGAGTTGTCTTAAAGGGACAAGTAAATGTTTTAAATGTGGAAAGGAAGGTCATCGTGCATTTGAATGCCGTGATAATGGGAAGAAGATGTCTAATGATGCAAACAAAGGAAGGGATACACAGAATGAACCTGCTACACTTCAATGTTTCAAGTGCAAGGAGATGGGGCATTTTGCCAATCAATGCCCAAATCCAAGGGTTGATGATGATGGTCGACGTCAACAAACTCTTAAAGCTAAAGACAAAGGAAAGTCACATGCAATTTCTATCAGCGAGGTGGAGTACGATAACGATGTGGTGAAAGGTACACTTACCATCCACTCTAAAGTAGCAAATGTTTTATTTGATTCTGGATCCACCCACTATTTTATTTCTGAAGACTTTTCTAAGGGTATCACCGTATTACCTCAACAATTAGATGTTGAGTTAGCTGTGACAACACCTAATGGCACATCAATCGCATCAAAAGTTTATAATTCTTCTCCGATCGAAGTTTGTGGGAAAGTGCTTCCTGCAAATCTTGTGATCCTTCCTTTAGTGGAATTTGATGTGATTCTTGGCATGGATTGGCTTTCTCTACATGGAGCTCATATCAATTTCCAAAGAAGGGAAGTCACATTTCATATTCCAGATCAATCTACGATCATCTATCAATGCAAGGATGAACATAACCTTCCAGTGGAAATTTCTTCCATCTTATGGGTATTGATCCCACTAAATGAAGGTTATTTATCTCAAATGGTTGGTGAGAAACTCACGATTAAGAATATGCCCATTGTATGGGAGTTTGATGATGTCTTTCCGGAGGAATTACCGGGTCTTCCACCAAATCGTGAAGTTGAGTTTTCAATAGAACTCGTACCGGGTGCTTTGCCTATTTCAAAGACACCTTATAGAATGGCCCCAATTGAGTTGCAGGAATTGAAGAAGCAACTCCAAGAGAATCTTGATAAGGGATTCATACGCCCTAGTGCGTCACCTTGGGGAGCACCTGTTCTATTTGTTAAGAAGAAAGATGGATCAATGAGACTCTGCATTGATTATCGAGAACTTAACAAGATCACTATCAAGAACAAATATCCTCTCCCACGCATTGATGACTTATTTGACCAACTACGCGGAGCTCAATACTTTTCCAAGATTGATCTTCGTTCAGGGTATCATCAATTAAGGGTCAAAAGGGAGGATATACCAAAGACGGCTTTCCGTACAAGGTATGGACACTATGAATTTATAGTGATGCCATTTGGTCTTACTAATTCCCCTGCTATCTTCATGGATCTAATGGATAGAGTCTTTAGCGACTATCTTGATCAATTTGTGGTAGTCTTTATAGACGATATTCTTGTTTATTCAAAGAGAAAGGAAGAGCATGAAGATCACTTGAGAATTATATTGAAGACCCTGAGAAAGGAGAAGCTTTATGCCAAATTTACCAAGTGTGAATTTTGGCTTCAAAAAGTTGCATTTTTGGGTCATATAATCTCAAAAGAGGGGATATCTGTGGATCCAGCAAAAACAGAGGTTATCGAAAGATGGTCAAGACCAACAACAGTAACTGAGATCCGAAGTTTTCTTGGTTTGGCTGGATATTATCGACGTTTTGTAAAAGATTTTTCACGATTATCTAATCCACTCACCAAGTTGACTCGGAAAGGAGTTAAGTTTGTCTGGACAGAGGAATGTGAAGAGAATTTCAAGGAGTTGAAAAGAAGGTTATCCAGTGCACCTGTGCTCACACTGCCTTGTAGTGGAGAAAGGTTTGTGATCTACAGTGATGCATCCAAGAAGGGATTGGGGTGTGTTCTTATGCAAAATGATATGGTGATAGCTTATGCCTCACGACAGTTGAAAATCCATGAACAAAATTACCCAACACATGATTTGGAGTTGGCTGCGGTAATCTTTGCATTAAAGATTTGGAGGCATTACCTTTATGGTGAAAGGTGTGATATTTATACTGATCATAAAAGTTTAAAGTATATTTTCACACAAAAGGAGTTGAATATGCGTCAAAGAAGATGGTTGGAGCTGATTAAGGATTATGACTGCTCAATCCATTACCACCCTGGGAAAGCAAACAAGGTGGCAGATGCATTAAGTCGACAAGACCTTGCTAGTTTATCCATGATGAGGATCACAAAAGATCCAATATTTATGGATTTACAAAGGATGGATCTTGGAATTATAATGGAAGGGGAAAAATCTTATCTTTCTCAAATGAATGTTCAACCATCTATACATGTGAAGATTAAAGAGGCACAGAAAGAAGATGTCGTGTTACAAAAGAAGGTGAGAAATGTTCCTGAATTCAACCTTGATTGTGATGGGATAATAAAGTTCAGGAATCGGGTTTGTGTTCCTCCCATCCCCGAATTAAAGGAAGAGCTGCTGGATGAGGCTCATAGTTCTTCATTCTCTATTCATCCTGGAAGCACGAAGATGTATAGGGACCTGAAAGAGTACTTCTGGTGGGATGGAATGAAAAGAGATGTTGCTGAATATGTCTCTCGATGCTTGGTTTGTCAACAAGTTAAAGCTGAGAGACAGAAGTCTAAGGGGATGTTACAACCATTACCCATACCCGAATGGAAATGGGAAAACATCACTATGGACTTTGTCACAGGACTTCCTAAAACATCCAAAGGCAATAATGCTATCTGGGTCATAGTTGATCGTCTCACAAAGTCTGCACACTTCATTGCTATTAGAGAGGATTTCTCTCTAGATCAGCTTGCCAGGATATATGTAAAGGAAGTGGTAAGATTGCATGGAGTACCACTTTCTATTATATCTGATCGAGATCCGAGATTTACCTCGAAGTTCTGGCGAAGTCTTCAGCATACTCTGGATACAGAGTTGAGTTTCAGCACTGCTTATCATCCCCAGACAGACGGTCAGTCTGAGAGAACAATTCAAACCCTAGAAGATATGTTGAGAGCTTGCTCTATGGATTTCAAAGGAGGTTGGGATCAACACCTACCTTTGGTGGAATTTTCTTATAATAATAGCTTTCACTCCAGTATTCAGATGGCTCTTTATGAAGCTCTCTATGGAAAGAAATGCAGGACTCCAACTTGCTGGGATGAAGTTTGGGAAAGAAAGCTATTAGGACCTGATCTCGTTGATGAAATGGCAGAAAAGGTTAGATCTATTCAACAACACATAAGAGAAGCTCAAAGTCGACAGAAAAGTTATGCCGACAACCGAAGAAAAGACCTAGAGTTTGAAGTGGGCGATAAAGTGTTCTTACGAATATCTCCCTGGAAGAGGGTTATGAGATTTGGAAAGAAGGGGAAGTTGAGCCCTAGATATATCGGTCCTTTTGAAATACTGGATCGTGTTGGGAAGGTAGCTTACCGATTGGCGCTTCCACCGAATCTCTCTCAAGTTCACGATGTGTTCCACGTATCTCTCCTGAGAAAGTACATACCAGATCCTTCACATGTACTCAGCTCAGAAGTTGTACCGCTGGAGCAAGATCTTTCTTATGAAGAACAGCCGATAGAGATTCTGGATCGTAGCGAAAAAGTCCTACGAAACAAGACCACTCGCTTGGTGAAAGTTTTATGGAGGAACCACCAACTTGAAGAAGCTACATGGGAGCTTGAGGATATGATGAGGGAGAAGTATCCTCATCTGTTTGTTACAAAGTGACGAATTTCGAGGGCGAAATTCTTTTTAAGGGGGGTAGAATGTAACACCCGAGACTTTTATGTTATATAAATTATCAAAGGAATCTTTTTCTACGCAACACTTGCTTGACTTGCTTTACACGCAATCGCGACCTTCCTCGGTAGCTTGCGTCGTACGCAATACCGAGTTTTACTAAACAACAATATGCTATTAAAACTAGCCGTTATGAATAGTAATAACCATTTTTTGAAATTTTATAAATTTTTCAAAATGGACTTCATTTTTGGACTCAGAATATCGAAATTAGCCTAGGGTGAAATTTTGGTTTTTTTCTGAAAACTTTCAATTTTTGATGAATAGTGAAACCACTAAGTGGTAGGTTAAAAACTGAATTTTGCATAAAACTTAATTTTACCGCTTCTGTGATTGGAATTTCGAAAATCCGAGAGACACGGTTAATATCAAGGACTAAAATGTGGTTCAATGAGATGAAAATAATTTTTTGGTGAATAGTAACTTTTTACTTTTTTTACCGCGGTTAATAGTAAATAGGGTAACTAAGGGTAAATATGATATTAATATTACCCTAACACATGTCCTAATTCTATTGGACAAGTGTAATTCGACCAAAACCAAACTTAGGAATAAAATATGACCATTTAGGCCCACTTGGATTAGATTAGGACATTTATTATTAATTTATTTAAAGAAGGGTTAAAATAGTTAAAAACAAAGTTTAATAAGTAGATCATTTTTAATATGGGGTTATACATAAGATAAATTCGATTGTAAATATTCATTAGAAAGCTAAAACGATTTCCTACATGATGGTATTTTATTTGTAATTTTTAGACATCAAATAATTTAATTTATTTATGACACAAAGATGATGCAGTAATTATCTTATTAATGAAATATTGACATAATTGATGTTATAAACACCAAAATAAATTTAATTTGAGACTTTTTATGAATTCCACTAATTTTCTAGGTTACTATGATATATTAGTGTTGATTTAATCAACTTGGTTCGAACATATAATTCTGTTATGACTTTCAGAAAAATCATATATCAAATAGTGTCAAAATTGACTCAAAATAGTTTTTAAATCAAATATTATATTATTAATTGTTATATTATTCCTAAAAATCTGAGGTTCGGCCAAATGACTTAGATAAGGATATATATATTAATAATAAACAATTTGGGGTTCGTTTGGCATGTTATAGAAAGTTTATTAACCATATAGTGAAAGAAAACAAAAAGACATGGTAAAAGTTAAATTATTTAACTTAGAGTTAAATCTAATTGATAAGGTTAAAATAATACCCTAAACTTGTCTAAATCCTATTGGTTGATAGGATTTCGACCCTTCCCCACTTTATCTTCGAAATAAGACCCTTTGGAACCATTATAAACCGATTTTGACTTTAATATAAAATAATATTTTGAGATATTCCTAAGGTGCCCCTCTCCTCCCTTATAAAAGGGCACCTCCTCCCCCTCCTCCTCACACCAATTTGAGCACTCAAGCTCGGCCAACCCCTGAGATTTTCTCCTCTCCACTTCCCTAGAATAATCCTAGAGGTCCTGGTCTTCTTCAAAGACCAATCTTAGTTCCCTAAGTGGAGGATTCAAAGAAGCGTTCCAAAGAAGAGGTAATATCCATTACCGATCTTTTCAATTTCTTTCTTCTTCAACTTCTTCTTCTTTAGTTGTTTCATGATAAAGTAATAACATCAGTATTACTTACATACTGATATGTTATTATAAATATGAAACAACCCTAATTCACCTTCTATCCATCCTACGGAAAAATGAAATCACCACGCGTGCGTACGTACGGAATACCGTCTCCACGCCGTGGTGTAATCTATTTTCCACCATCACCTTACAAGGATGGTTATAATGGTGTAATGAGTAACTAAATATGATTATTATGAAGTAATATTGATACTGAAATAATATATATATACTCCAATACAATTCCACGATCATAGGAATGATATCATCACTCGTGCGTACGTACGGAATACCGTCTCCACGATGTGATGCGACTCGTTCTACATGATCTTCATTTCATAATGATTATATAAATGAATTGAATGGATGAATATGGTATATAATACACTAATACCATTCTGGAAATGAATTATCTATAACCTAAAGATAAGAATAAGAATTTATTCGACAAAACACGCATAAGAACAAAAAGTTATAAAGACCCGAGTAACAAGTAACAATGAAATATTACTAACAAGAAGCTAATAATATGACCATATATGATATCATATAAATATTTATGATTCTGGAATAAGTCAATAACATTATTTAAACCATTATACAGGAGCTTCGGACACGTACAAAGCTAATCGGACCTAAGGTAAGGGAAATATCACAATCTCATTTTTATCCGAGATTGTTTATTCGTAAGTATTTACTGGGGTGTATTTTATCATCCACATCCATGTTCCCTCAATATGAAATATTGTTTCCATGCACTTGCAATATTTTAAATCCAATTTTACCCTTAGGTGAGTTTTTAGTAAAGAATATGAAAGGAATCTTTTGTCGTTTTTCCGTACGAGGTACTTTTTGACTTTTCCGACAAAAGTACGAAGAATGTTTTTTTTAACTTATACGGCATGAATGGATTTTTAAAACATTGTTTCCAAGAAGCTTCCTTTACAAGTTTTCAAGTTTATTTTAATCAACTTCTTTTATTTTAAAGTTGTATGACATGTTATGAAAGGAAAAATGTTTTTGAAGAAGAAAGGATATTTTCTTCAAGAATGAAGTTCAAGTGTTTTATCAAAATTATTTTCCATATAAGATAATAAAGGGTTATGTTTTTATCCCTATTATTACATTGATTTGATCATTTTGTGATGGAATTATTTTTATGAATTCCATTATCTTATATGAATTGATTTATGATGTCATGATGTTTCAAGAATCCCATTTTTGTTACATGTGTTATGCGATGATGTATGTTTTATGATTATGTGGCACACATAAGAAAGGATTCATTATAAGATGGGTGGGACCTATATCTCCCTCCAATGCATTGGGTAAAGATTTTATATCTCATGAGATAGACATGGCTGGAACGGAAGGTTATTTCGGTTCAGTGATACAGGACTGAAACGAGGAGTGAACTCGGTTCAGAAAGGGACTTTGTCCACTAAGATAGTCTTGGCGATGAGTCATGACTAACAAGAAATGATTTTCCATGATTATGTGTGCATGCCACAAAGTTTCAAGTCATATGTTATGATTATGAGGATCTCATTTTCACTTCTATGATTTATTCCATGATAAGATATTATGATCTCTTTTGCAGGTTTTGATTTTCAAAAAAATATGATATGATTTTTATTTCCTTTATTTGCCCTTGCTGAGCATTTGAGCTCACCCTTTTATGTTTTCTTTTCCCCAGGTCAGGAAGATGGATATTAAGTAGAATATGCTAAAAGGGACCCTAGATATGATGAAATAAATGGGAGACACTGTAGAAGATTTATGAACCAGTTGTTTATGTTTCCCTGTTTCTAAAGACACTATACCTATATGGTCCTTTGTGGTTTTGTCATATGTTGTAATAAGTGTGCTTCAATTTTGAAGTATTAACAATGTATGTAAAGTATGGGTCGTTATATCGGCCATCCCTCAATTGCATCTGTTTTGGAGGGGTCCACAGATATCCCATTGCTTGTGAGGATATGGCCCAAGAATGAGACCTCCTTCAACCAGAACTCACACTTGCTGTACTTGGAATAGAGCTTCTCCTTGCGCAAAGTCTCCAGTACAGTTCTTAAATGCTCCTCATGGTCCTCCTTGGTTTTGGAGTATATTAGAATATCATCTATAAAGACTACCACAAATTTATCTAGGTAATCTATAAAGACTCTATTCATCAAGTCCATGAATATTGCTGGAGCATTGGTGAGTCCAAAAGGCATTACTATGAATTCATAGCGCCCGTACCTTGTACGAAAAGCAGTCTTGGGGATATCTTCCTTCTTCACCCTTACTTGATAATATCCCGACCGCAAGTCGACCTTGGAGAAGTATTGTGCTCCACGCAGCTGATCAAACAAGTCATCGATTCTTGGGAGAGGATACTTGTTCTTTATCATGATTTTGTTAAGTTCACGATAATCGATGCAAAGCCGCATTGACCCATCCTTCTTCTTGACGAAGAGGACTGGTGCACCCCATGGTGATGCACTTGGGCGTATAAACCCTTTATACAGATTCTCCTGTAGTTGTTTCTTCAGTTCTTCAAGCTCAACCACAACCATTCTATATGGAGTCTTGGATATTGGTAGCGCCCCAGGTATAAGTTCAATTGAGAACTCAACATCTCTTCTTGGAGGAAGACCAGGAAGTTCCTCGGGAAATACTTCAGCGAATTCCCTCACAATAGGCATTTCTTCAAGGGTGGTTTCTTCCTTGGACTCAATCATCTGAGCCAGATATGCGTGCTCATAAGGCAGTAATATCCATGCTTGAGATGATGGAGCTAAAGGAGATTCATCTTCCTCCTGACACTTGTAAAGAATCGGGGGTTGATTCTCCATATGGAGTGTGATTTCCCTCTCCCTACAATTTATGTTGGCACTATATAAGGAAAGCCAATCCATGCCAAGAATTGCATCAAATTCCACCAAAGGGAGTATGACGAGGTTCGCCGGGAAATTCAATCCACAGATTATAACAGGGGAGGACTTATACTCAAGGGATGCAATGATTGCCCCATTTTCCGTACTCACCGACATCTTTACTTCCATGATTTGTGGTGGTGCAGGGATTGTTCTACTAAACTTTTGAGATATAAAAGAATGCGTAGAACCTGAATCAAAAAGTAAGTTCGCTATTCTTGAATGAATAACTAGCGTACCTGTCACCACTTCGTTGTCGGGGTTCACTTCGGCAGAAGTGATGGTAAAAGCTCTTCCTTGCTCTCTTGGAGGTTGTTGATTGCCTCCGATAACCCTTGGATTAGGGCACTGATTCACAAAATGACCCGGTTCTTTGCATTTGAAGCATTGAACAACGCGTTGAGGTTCGAACGGAGCGTTCCTCCCCTCCGTCGCAGCCGCGGGTCCTTCTTGCTGACAGTTAACAGCTAGGTGCCCTTCTATTCCACACTTGAAGCATTTTCTTGTCCCCCTAAGGCAATTTCCAGGGTGCTTCTTTCCACACTTTTGGCAAGTGGGGTGCTGGAATTTCTTAGTGTCGTTGGATTTATCCATCGGACCACCAGCATTGAAGTCCACCTTCCGCTTCTTGTCCCCATGATACCCCTGTGATTCTCCGATCTCCATTTCAACCTTGAGGGCACATCGGACAATTTCCTCATAGCTGTCGAAGTCGCGGATCGCTAATGCTTTCCGCAAGCTAGGCTTCAGCCCACCAAAGAAGCGGTCAACCTTGCATTCGGGGGTAACGACAAAGCCGGAAGCGTATCGTGCAAGCCTTGTGAAGTTTTCCTCGTACGCTCCCACAGATTCCTCATCTTTCTGCTTGAGGGAAAGGAAGTCCCTTTCCATCTTAAGACGGAGGGTGCGTGGAAAATATTTATCGAAAAACATCTTCCGGAATACCTTCCATTCCAAAGCCTCGATCTCCTCCTCAGGCTTCGTATTTTTGATCAACGTCCACCATTGATCAGCTTCACCCTCCATACGATAAGCCGCCAGGAGAACCTTCTCTTTTTCAGAGCATTGGAGGATGGAGAATATCTTTTCAATGAAGTTGATCCATTGTTCAGCAATCGTGGGATCAGATGATCCACTAAAAGTAGGAGGCCTTTGTCTCATGAAGCTTTCAATAGCGACATGTTCTTTTTTAGGGGGGGTTGAACGTTCCTCTTGACCAGTGTTTCTATTCAAAACTTGAGTTAGCTGAGAGAGAAGCGTGACAAAGTTCGCGATTCCCGCTCCCATTGGATTGGGAATCTCATAAGTACAATCATCACACTGATCTTCACAACAGTTGTCAGCCCGAGTTCTCCTATTACCGGCCATTGGCTGGAATAAAAGGAAAGTTAGAGGTAACACATAAAGGGTAATCCAAAGACAAAAGTTGATGACTTATAAATAAACTTTAATCTCTTTAACTCATGAGTCTATAGGATTCAATCCAGGCTTTTCATGAGCTTCCTTCTAACATATATCCTTAGGGGCATTTTTTCCCTTAATAAGGGTTCATACTAAGATTGTGAATTTATCAAAACATATCCCCCAGGAGTGTCGTAACCAAGAGTGTAGCAAGGCCCGTTGTCGTGCACCAGTTCCCATTCGAGTCTAGCTCAAAGCGGTGTTTTCGGGTTTTACCCCTAGGATACATCTTTGCCAGAGCCGCCTCTACCTGCTCGTATCCAGACAGGGATGTATTTGTTTGATAAACCACTTACTTAGTATTTACCAAAACTTAGGGATGTTTTTATTATGATTAGTCTTGTATCTAAGGCTTTACTAGGGTTTCCTAATCCCAAAAATAACTAAACCTATCCTCTGATACCAACTATGACAACCCTGCTTTTTATTACAACTTAAACATGATTTATTACATAAAACTTCACTTGATAAAACAAAGAAGATCGAGAGGTTTAGTGTCTTTGGGGCTTAGGAAAATTAAATAAAAACTTTATACTTGAAATACAACATCCTTATTGAATACTTCCTTTACATGACCACTACATTCCTTCGTACTTAGCATTGCATGGGATAACCTGAGGACATGCATAAGAAAAGGGTGAGCTATAAAGCCCAGTAAGGGAGTACACAATGAATAACATGAGGAGTACAATACATGTTAGGAAATAGGCATATCAATAGAGCATAAGAGAGACATGAACATAAAGGCATGATAAATCATGATAATCATAACATGGAAATGTGGCAACAACACTTAACATTGAATTAGCATGAGCCAAGGCTAATTGCACATGGCGCATGAGTAAACCCTCATTGCACTTGAAGCACGAGTAAACCCTCGTTGCACTTGAATTAGCATGAGTAAATACTCATTGCACATGACGTATCATGATACTATACTTTACCCAATGCATTGGAGCGCTATAAAGGGCACACCCTTCTTAAACATTTCATTTCATGCATAAGTGTGCCACATGGATCATAAAACATGGATTCATAAAACATAATCATTTCTTCCACGATAAAGGAATGTGGAATTCATACATGAAACTTTAAAATCAATATGTATATGTGCATAAAGGTGAATACCCTTGATGGAGAAATGGGCATGGTATTCACTACACAAAGACATTGGCTTAGAAAATCGGTGCGATTTCGGCAGCGTAACGGCGTGACATAAGAATTCATAAAAAAGGTTGATGAGAGAGAAAGGGGTTCCTCATCATATTTACATGTAATGGAAAGTAAGGAGATCATATATATACATGTCCCAACAATAGAAATGGAATTTATATTCATGATACAAAAGTATTGCTTGAATGTAAGAGAAGAGAGAGAAGTTCCTTTCGGAATTTCGGCATAGTAACGGGTGTACATGGGAGGCATTTAATGAGAGAGAAAGGGTTCTACCATCATTAAAACAATAAGAGGGAAGTATGGTGGAGGTGCGAAACCATACCCCAACATTCATAATTGAAATAAAAAGGGAAATACAACTTAAATAAAATTGACAAAAAAAGAGAAAGGAAGAAAACCCCTTACTTGGATTGTGCTTCCAAAGGCTAGAGAGAGGCTTGTGAGAGGCTTCTTGGGAGCTTGGGGAACCTTGGGAGGATTATAGAGAGAGTAGGGCAGAGGTTGGACGAACTTCAAGGGCTTTGAGTGAGGAGGAAGTGGGAGCTTGGGTGGGTTTATATAGGAAAGGTGAGAGAATTCTTTATTATTTAGGTTTGGGACCCCTTATATTAAAATAGTCCAAACCACAAACCATCCCATGGTATTTGCCCATGGTTTCTGAAAAAGGAAAGAGGAAAACAATATTTTACAAGGACAAGGTCTGAACTTATTAAAAAATTAGGGTTGCTTATGTGGAGGTGAGTCACACTCCCATGGAAATTAATTTAAAAAGGCAAAGTGTTGAATAAGTCTTGAGGGCTCCATTAATGCTTTGAAAAGTGAGTCAAACAAACCCAAAACCTCATTATTTTAATGCTAAAACATATATTGGCCGAACATAAGGATTATGGTATTTTATTACATCACCATTTTGTCATTATGATGTCATAAAACACATTATATATTTAAATGGTATTTAATTTTTACCCAAAAATTTGACTGTCTCAGAAAATTATGAAAAATTCACCGTTGGATAATTTCGACGTCCTGATTCCAAAAATAATATTTATTTTATCTAAATAATTTTCTAAATATGTGAATTTTCCCTTTTAAAATAAAAACCGACATTTATAAAAAAATTCACGGGTTTTGACAGAAATGGCTTTCAAACCTAAATAAAAATTTTAATTGCATTCATAAAATTATAAGATCATTTATATTTAATAAAAATTAATTTAATATTAATAATAATATTTTATTAAAATATTATTTAATTCAAAAATACTTTAATTTAATAAAATATAATTCTTAATTAAATAATAACTAAAAACACCATTTGTACTTTAAAAACTAATTACAATGTATCAAAAATTATATTCATTATTATATACAAAAAAATAATGTGCATGAACATGGTGCTAATTATTTGTTACATAACCCCTTAAAATAGCCGCATAAGACCTAAGTGTAAGGTGTGCGATGGTGACAGACTCTTGGGGTTGCTCGGATAACATCACTCGAGTGGTAATCTCTATCAACTTCCATTTTTCCCGTAGACGATCACGTTCGAGCTTGATTTGATGAAGCTCAGCTTGGGCTTGGTCAAGGGCAAAGCCCAAAGACGCCACCTCCTTTCCGAGCTCCGACAAATGGGCTTCGTAAGGGGCAATTCTACTGGATGAGGCCATCGCTTCCTTTGTCTGAGTAGAAAATTGGTTCGTTAAAGACTTATATTTAAACTACCCAGATGATCACTGTTCAACGGCTATAAAAGTAACGGTCACAAATCTTAACGTTAAACTAAAGAAGTTGACATCTAATAAAAACATTTTTCTTTCATAAAGAAACATTTAACTGGATCAAGAGGGATTTTCCATTAATGAAATTTTGGGTTGTTACACAGACCACGGGTCCTATCACATAGTTTCTACTAATGGTGCACCAACTTGTTTCTCATAAAAAATGGGTTCTAGGTTCTAAACAATCCCCATTCCCCCTAATACCCACATGACCTCAAAGGGTATTGAAATTAGGCTGTTGAAAACAATTTAAACTGAAAAAAAACAAGATTAATACCTTACATAAATATCATAGATATTACAATTTTCCCCGTAAAATAATTCATCCCCAAATATCCCTTAAAAGGGTGGTCAAGAACATTTATAAAATAACTCTAACCACTGACCATGTAAGTCATCCTCCCACAACCACATGTTATCATGTAAACATTCACGTTGTCCTAAAACCCAAACTAAATGAAATGAACAACCTTAGAGAACCTTCATACTCATGTCAATCATATTAATCATATTCTCCTAAAATATATATCTTCCTATAACTCAACCACCTCAAGTTGAAAATAATGATTTGAGTTTTAATGATAGCAGCCCAGCTGAGATACATGGAATAAATTTTACATAAATTGATACATCTGAGGTAACTAAAAAACCTAGGTTATTATCCCGACACTATCTAGAATCTAAAATTTTCCAAAATATCAGGATGAAATATTACCTAGTATCCTAACCATCATGTGTTTCAGCCTTAGAGAATCATATAAAAATACAAGATCCCCAACCTTGAACTCTATATGTCATCATCAACGATCAGCATAATATTTTGGTCAAGCATTTTTATTAACCATACGATTCTTGATCAACTAGGCCTATTAAAAAGTCTCTTGAATGAGATAAAGTCCCAAAAAAACTACCTCACCTTACTCTAATCTACATAGGGTAAACCGACATGGTGTACCATAAAAATCCTCATGAGGGGTCAACTGTATAGTCACCTGATAACTATTATTGTAAGAAAAATAAACTATGGTTATATACCTATACCTAGAGCCCCCAAAATCTAAGATTTATTCTCACAGTATGTCCAAAGAACTTGTATCATACACTCTAACTTTCCATCAGACTATGGGTGGGTATGTCATGATGAAAAGCACCTATGTACCCAATTCCCTATGCAAAATATTCCAGAAACAATATGTAAAATTAGGTCCCTATCTAAAACTATATAATGAGGGACTTGTGAATTCAGAATATCTATCATACATGAAAACATAGAATCTAATCAACACTAAAGGTCTCCTTGGTTGGAAGGAAATGAGAAGCCTTAATTAGACTGTCAAAAATAAACCATAGAATATCACTAACTCAATGAGACCATAGCAAACTACTCCTGAAATCCATTACAACATCATCCCAATTGCACTTGGGAATATATAGTTGCTGTAAAAGTATGGCTGGTAACTGATAATCCATCTTCAATTGAAGATAGGTATAACACCTTATAACAAAACCATCCTCATCTCACTTCTTACATGACTAATGGTACTGAAGGAATAATTCATGGTATATCTTGGCGTAACCCAAATTACATACCAATCTAAGTCATGAAACTCCCACATAAGCTCCTCACATATGTCCAATGGAACCCAAACGTTACCATATACATGGATGATCTCATCCTCACTTATGGTCCAACTAGGATGTGGGTCCTCACCTTCCAAAATCTCTTGTAGGACTAGGCCCTCTGAATCTGGAAGCTTCACATTATTACTCTTTTAGAAGGATATAGGTCATAGATAAAGATTAAATAAAAGCCTATGCCTAAATAACCTTCTCCTCCAAGTGCTTCTTAGTTAAAAAATCCATAAACATCCCCTCACTAGTAGCCTACATAACTTCTTGTATCTAATTCATAATACTCAAATCATGGGTGACTATATTCCTTCCCATGCATATAGGAAAGAATTATTTCACAATACTATTGGTACTCAACAAAACATCACTTCCACAAATTCGATTCACTCATTGTAAAATTGTACTTGAGGCTTTTTTGGTCCGTATACACCACGAAACACACTCCAGGTAAATAGTGTCTCCAATAGTGTACTGAATGAACAACTATAGCTAACTAGAGATCATTTGTCTGGTAGTTCCTCTCATGTGGCCTATACTATATCGACCCGTTCACCACGAATCCACCCCTACATTGTAGAATATCTAGGAATAATACCTGATGAATCATAGCAAATTGTTTTACTTCTTCTATCATCTATAAAAATCAGTATCGGTGCTGAAGTCATTTTCCCATTCAACTCCTAAAAGGCCGAATCCAAGTTATCTGACCATGAAAAGATAACACCTTTATTATTAAATCCATTAAATGGAACTTCTATGTTTTATAATTCCAATACAAAACACATGAAATATCCTAATATACCCAAGAAACTCAGTATATAAAAGATAATATTGACCTGCTCCAATGAAACTATAGCTCTAACCATTTCTGGGTCAACTGATACAGTTTTCTCTGAGATAATATGACCCATGAACTGAATATTATCCTTCTCAAATTGTAACTTTTTCATATTATTATATAATTAAAGCTCTATTAGTGTATCAAAACTCATATCATTTTGTATTTCATCCTCATGTCAATTTTGATAATTCACCAAGATATTTTCCATGAAAACCACCATGAATGAATCTTGATATGGATGGAACATTTGGTTCCTCAGCACCAGGGAAACTCATTGTGTTTTTGTGAGACCCAATAATATTACCAGATACTTGTATAGACTATACCTACTATGAAAAGTTTTATGTGGAATGACTGTAGGTTGAACATGAACTTGATGATATCCGTATCTCAAATCATAATTTAGAACACCCAAGATCCTCATAGAGGATAAAAATGATCATTTATATATGGAAAGGGATGAATGTTTTTAACCATCAACTGGTTAAATTCATGGTAATCCACAAATATCCTAAGGGTTCCATCCACATTTTTCACAAAAAAGGACTAATAAACCCCATAGATAAGTGCTAGTCAGATAATCCCATTTGCCTCCAAATCCTTTAGACTTCTATTGAACTTATTCAACTCCATCATATCCATCATATTAGGAGAAATGAATAATATTGTATCTCTCAAATATATCTTAATGGAGAACTCAAACTATTACACCCCAAGATTTCACAGTACGTTATCTCATTAAAATAATGCAATATCATGTGCTACACGTAACACTGAGTTCGAGTGCACCACAACATACTAAACCAACAATCTAAAAAGCAATTATGAATAGTATTAACTACATTTTATCGACTCTATATAATTTTAACATTTATATTATGTGTTTCTTAGACATAATATATGAACAAATTCAGTTTTTTGAATAAAATAAGAATTTTTTAAAAAAATGCAATTTTACCGCCTTTTAATGGAGAACATATTTTAAAACCAACATTTGACACTTTTATATATTCAATTTAATGAATTTATAATTTTCTTTAGAATCTTAAAAGAAAAATTTAGTATAGATAATTTTTTGGTGCTTTTCTAATAACTTCCATATTTTGATGGATCGTGAAAAATAATATGTTTTAATTGAAAACAACTTTTTAAATCAAAATACTTTATAGTGATAAATTATAAATTTCAATTGTTTGAAATTATAATTAGATTAAATATTTATCATTTAATAAAATTTAGGTCAATTTATGTAATTTCACATTTAAATTTGACATAAACACATGTCAATCTTTTGATAGATTTTACATTTTAAAAACCCGCTTTTTTGTTTTTTCAACGAGAATTAATTTTAAATTAATAAATGAAACTTCTATGTTCATAATTTGGTAAAATATAATTCATTTTGGAATTCAAAATATCAAAATTAGGTTAGGGTAAATTTTGGGTGTTTTTCTGAAAACATTCAATTTTTTATGAATAGTAAAAAAACACTTCATTATTATTTAAAACCGGCTTTTTATTCAAATAATTAGTTATTTTATTTTAATATATTTTAAGTAAAAATAGATATATTATTCCTATATAAGTTCGATGTAATTCATTAGATTCATTTTATAATAATTTTAGAAATATAAAATCTTATCGAACTTTTTTCCGTCTTTTACCCACCTCCTAGGAGCATTTGCAAATTTGCATAAAACATAATTTTACCGCTTCTGTGAGTTGAATTTCAAAACTTTGAGAGAAAAAGTTAATATTTCTAAGTAAAATGTGGTTCAATAAGATTAAAATAATTTTTGGTGAATAGTATCTTTTGACTTTTATTTACCACGATTAAAAGAAAATAAGGCAATTAAGAGTAAAAATGGTATCATAATTACCCGAACACATGTCCTAATTCAATTGGATAAGTATAATTAGACCAAAAAAAACATAGGAATAAAATATGATCCTCTTTGGTTCACATGGATTAGATTATTACATTTATTGTTATTTTATTTAAAGAAGAGCTAAAAGAGTTAAATTCAAATTTTAATAGCTAAACCATTTTTAATATAGGGTTATACATAATATAAATTTGACTATAAATATTTATTATAAGATAAAAATATTTCAAAAATAATTTTATTTTATTTATAATATTTAGATATAAAATTATTTAATTTATATATGACACACTGATGACGCAGTAATTACCCTAATAATGAAATATTAAAATAATTGATATTATAAATATCCGAATAAATTTAATTTGAGACTTTTGGTTAATTCAACTTATTTTATAGGTTAATATGACATTTTATGATTGAAAATATGAATTTATTTCGAATTAATAATGTTTTTAGTACTTTCACAAAAATAATTTATTAAATAATGTCCAAATTGACATAATTGAGTTTTTAAAACAAATACCATATTATTGGTTGATATAATATTCCTAAAAATATAAGGTTCGGCCAAAGGGACATAATAATATTATATATGTCATTAATGAACCTATTGGAGTTCTCTTGGAATTTTATAGTATGTTCATTAACCATATAGTGTAAGAATACAAGAAGACACGGTAAAAGTTAAACTATTTAACTAAGAGTTAAATCTAAAAGATAAGGTTAAAATGGTAACCTAAACGTGTATAAAACCTATTGGTAGAGAGGTTTTTGAACCATCCCCACTTTAGCCTTTAATGAATTTATTTTTGAGCCATTAGACACTGAAAATTATTTTATTATAAAATAATATTTAAAGCTTTTCCAAAAGTGACCCTCACCTCTCTTATAAAAGGGCACTTACCCTTATCTTATTTTCACACCACAAAAGCCTTTTGGCTTGGCCAAACCCTACCCAAATATCCTCCAAAATTTCTTCCCTTTATCCAAGAGGCCTTCTTTTGGTCATAAATCCTTCTTACGGAGCCCTTGTGAACAAATCAAAAGGAAGAACCCGAAGAAAAGGTAAATATTTCATTATCTCTTTCAAGTTCATTTTTCTTAGACTTCCTATTTCTTTGTTGTTTCCATTCTAAAATAATAACTCCAGTATATTCTATATACTGTGATGTTATTATGAAAATGTTACAACCATATTCCTTATTCTATCCATCCTATAAATGACAAAGTCACCATACATGCATACATACAGACTACCGTCTCCACGTCATGGTGTAGTTTTTTATTCAAACACTTAATTATTTTGATTGGTATAATAATGAGTATAACTGATGTAAATAATAAATATAAAATTTAAATGATTCTGTATATAAGATATACCATCCATAACATATGATTTCTCCATCAATATAATGATATTTTTCGCTCTTGCGTACGTACGAATTACCATCTCCACGACGCGATGAGATTCATTTCCACGTTCACCATTCAATGATGATTATAAAATATATTTGATTAATAAGTATGTAATATATGAAATAATAATGAGACTATATATATATATATATATTTACTTCTATATATATTATTCTCTATGTTCCATTCAATACGATATGAAAACGGAAACATCGTTTATGCGTACGTACGCCCTACCGTCTCTATAAACGGTGTTTTCCATTTCATATATTCATCTATTATACATGTTTATATTAAAAAAATATATATGATATATAAATAATGTTTTATATTATATAAGTATTTAAATCATGATCTATGTGATTCAATCAAGAGTGAAAAGTTAAAACACGTATGATAAAGAAAGCGATTATTACCCGAAATGTTAATTTAACATGGAAATTATTATTAAATGGGTAATATAAAGTCATAAATGAATCATTTATGATATCATAAATATTAATATGGTTCCGGTATAATTTAATTACATTATAAGGACTTTATTCAGGTAGTTAAACATACACTAGACTAATGGAAAGTACAAGGTAAGGGTTAATTTTACAATCTCTTTATTATTCGAGGTTATTTTTATGTAAGTATCTATTGGGCCATCTTTATCATCCACATCAATGTTTCTTAAAAATGTATTCCAAAACATTTGTACTATTTACTATACTATGTGTTAAAGTCATTTATACCCTTGTTTGACTTTTTATAAAATGTTTTTAAAGGAATATTTCCTTCGTTTTCCAAACAAGGTACCTTATGACCTATTCGACAAAATTAATGTAAGAATGTTTTTTTAACTTATGGGACATGTGCGGCTATTTTCTACCATTATGACACTGTGAAAGATTCCCTAAAAAGATTATAACAATATTTTAAAAATAAATGTTTTCTTTATAATTATGTGACTCTTAAATGATTTCAAAATAGAAATAGATATTTCTCTCAAATAGTTTTTATTTAATCTTCGTCAATTTCTGTTGATGGATTTTAAACTCGTTTGAAGTTGATTTATTATGATAAAAATATTCCATATTGTATTTAAGGTTTTGTGACATGTTTGACTATAGATGAGTTATTTTTATGCCTTTAATGATTTATGGTTAATGTATTGACATTTCATATGCTAGTTTTAATATGAATGTTTATGTTATATTTCAACCTCTTCTTAAGATAAATGTGTTGGACTAGTTTGCTTCGAGTTGGGGACTGGTAAAAGTAATCCCTATGGGTTGGGGTCCGGTTATAGTAGATCCTTTAGGATGGAGTCCATTTTGAGAGGCTCTCTGGGTTGGAGTCTGGTTAAAGAGGCTCTCCGGGTTGGAGTCCAGTTACATAGGCTCTCCGAGTTGGAGTCCGATTACAAAGTCTCTCTCGGTTGGGGTTCGGTTATAGTTATCCCCTAGGTCCTGGAATGGGGCCTTGACACATAAATTAAAGTATGGTACTATACATTCCCTCATTATGAAATTAGTTATTACATGTGATTATTCAACTTATAGAAAAATTGATTTGCATGTTTACATGGTAATGTTTCGTTTATTTTTTCCATATTATGTTAAAGTTTATGTTTAAAAGGCTATTGTGTTTATTACACATCTTTCCTCAAAAGTTTATAGCTTCCACTAAATTATTTACCCTAACTTAGCATCTGAGCTCACCACTTTCTTATGTTTCTTCCCAGGATCCCAAGAAGTGTTTTATGATTGAGATACAGGGTTAAGCTAAGGGAACAATGGAATTCTCAAAGGATTTGTTTTTGTGTTTTATGTTAGAAAGTGTAATGTAACGTTCATGTGTGTAATATATTTTCCAAGACCGCTAAACTGATCGGTCTTTCAGGCCTTGATTCCTTGTAATAATGCTAATGTATTAAAATAATGCACCAACTCTGGGTAACTGGGGTCAGGGCGTTACATTTTGTATGAGGGGAAGTTTAGAAATAACCTTGAAAACTAGATTTAGAAAACTCTGATTAAAGTACATTATCCTAAGAAAGAATTTTAGGATTAGAATAGAAAAGCTTCCTATAATTTTTTTATTGTAGAGATTTTGTGAGTTTTCCAAGTAATACATCCTTGTCTAGATACGAGCAAGTTGAGGCTGCTCTGGCACAGATATACCAATGGGTGAAACCTGAAAAAACTGCTTTGAGATAGACTTGAACGGGAACTGGTTCATGACAACGGTCCTTGCTACACTCTTGGTTACGAAACTCCCAAGTTATATGATTAGGATAATTATCACTTTCCTTATAGACCATAATGAATGATTAATGAGTATATACTTCCTCAAAGAAAATATTTTTATGATTACGGATTATATTCACAAACTATTCAATTTACGTTAGGTATTTTACAAGTTTAGAATTATTCATAATGATTCATAAACTGACCTAGTGTTTTCAATTATTTGGAAATGGCGCCTAGTAGAAGGAATGAGACCTCCATCAATATGCAAGATCCAAAGAGAAAGAAGTATTAGAGCTATCATTGTATTAAGCTAACATTAGAAAGGAAATATCCTCCCATGTATTATCATCATATAAAGAAATAGTATCACGTGATAATAAGATAAGTAAATAATTATCCGACTTCTATGGCTTTGAATGGAAGCCATTTAAGAAAATTATGGTAGAAAGAAAGATGGATAAAGGGAATAAGGGAAAGAAAAATTTTCCCATATGTGATAACTGTAGAAAGAATCACTATGGTAAATGCTTGAAGGGAATGAGAGTTTGTTAAAAGTGTGGATAAAAAGGACACCATGTATGTGATTGAAAGGGTATGAAATTTTTTTCAAATGTACAATTCTTCATCTGCAAGGAGTTGGGACACTATGTGAATCAATGTCCAAATCATCATCGTATACCCCAAATGCTACTATTTGATCATAATCAAGCTATGATACTACCAAAGATTAAGAAGAATGATTAAGAGTTCTTATGTGGGTTATAAAATATTGTATCATTTGAGTATTTTATTAATGATGTAAATGTTATAATAATTATAGAGTATATAAGGATTGTACTGCAGTACTATTTCATTAAGGACTTGAGATTGTGTGGATCCAATAAAAGTGACTCAATGGCAAGTTAACCTCTTTGGAAAATACATTGTTGAAGGAAAGAAAAAACATTAATATGGTCCTCATACTGAGGTATTGATTTAAGAATAAGAGATGATTGATTTGGATAAATTATATTGGATATTCATGACTACCTTGAAACTGGTTAATGATTTGTATATTCTATAATTGTTGGAGTTTACAACATTTTTGTATATAAGGAGTATATCTAGTATTCTATAAGGAATAAGGGAGCATGAATGTAATCAATACAGTTATATTATAATTCAGGGTGTTAACATGTTTTAAAAGAATACACGATGAAGGTATTTACATGTTATTACGTGGAAAAAGGGATCTTCATTGTGTTTACCTTCCTTATAAATTTTGGACTATGCTTTTGGATAGAAGTATTTTAGATAAGTGTAAATGTTGGAATCAATTAAGTTTTACATTGGATAATATTTTTTTGGTTAAATAATTTCTTGAGATTATTTTTTGATTTTCATAAAAAGGACAACTCGGAGGTCGGGCGACAACCCGTTGCATCTGGAAAGGCCGTGAGACTTGAACCCACAGCTGAAGAATGACAAAGGTGCATCACCAACCACTGACGTGATGTAATGGTTTGTATAATCTAGTTTTTTTAAATAGTCTTCTAAACGAAATATAAATTCAAAATTTTTGGAACTATATATGATTAGGATAAATAGAATATTTTTGAATTCTATTATCTTTGGGAGTGAAAGATGATTTTGTGATAGGAATTAGTTGAAGGATGAAACTCTACATTTCAAGTATATATATATATATATTTCCTCTTATTCTGTGAATAAATTAATTCTTAAACTTTAGGGAAGGGATCTTAAAACCAAAAATGTGTTACCCTAATAACTTATGTTTTGTTGAACCAATGATATTTTACATCATCTTAGATTGATGGATTTGAGACCCTTAATTTTAAACATGTTTGTGATTGGTGACCTCAATCACTACCTATATATGTTTACGTTTTTTATCCAATTATGTGTCTCCAATTTCCACCAATGTTCTCCTAATCGAGATCATAATTTGGTGGTCACTTTTTCATTTCCCTTTCCCTCTTATTAATAATAAATTTTATTAACCCAATTTCCGATGTGGGTTTTCTACAAAGATAATTTTCTATTTTTAACCATTTCTTTTCAAAGAACAATTTCAAATTTTGAGGCCACAATTTATTGATGCAGGGTAGAATGTAACACCCCACCATTTCACACTACGTTATCTCATTAAAATAATTCAATAGCATGCGCTACACGCAACATTGAGTTTGAGCACACCCCAACTTACTAAACCAACCATTCAAAAAGCAGTTATGAATAGTATTAACTGGATTTTATATACTCTATATAATTATAAAATCTATATTATGTGTTTCTTAGACATAATATAAGAACAAATCCATTTTTTCAGAATAAATAATTATTTTTTTAAAATAAAATTTTACCGCCTTTTAATGGAGAACCTATTTTAAAACTATTATTTGAAACATTTATATATTCATTTTAATGAAATTTAAATTTTCTTTAGAAGAGGTACATAAAATTTTAGTTTAGATAAATTTTTGGTACTTTTCTAATAACTTTCATATTTTAATGAATAGTTAAAAATACTATGTTTTAATTGAAAACAACTTTATTAATCGAAATACTTTATAGTGATAAATTATGAATTTTAATCTTTTTGAATTATAATTAGATTATATTTTTATCATTTAATATAATATAGTTCATTGTATGTAATTTCAAACTCAAATTTGACATAAACACATGTCAATCTTTCGATATATTTTACATTTTAATAACCCGCTTTTTGGTTTTGACAATGGGAATTAATTTTAAATTAATAAATTAAACTTATAAGTCCTTAATTTGGTAAAATAAGCTTCATTTTTGCATTCAAAATATCAAAATTATCTTGAGGTAAATTTTTGGTGTTTTTATGCAAACATTCAATTTTTTATAAATAGTGAAAAACACTTCATTAATATTTAAAATTGACTTTTTATTTAAAATATTAGATATTTTATTTTAATATATTTTAAGTAAAAATAAATATATAATTCCTATATAAGTTCAATGTAATTCATTGGAGTTATTTTATAATATATTTAAAAATATAAAATCTTATTTACCTTTTTACCTTCTTTTACCCACCTCTACGGAGCATTTGTAACTTTGCATAAAATGTAATTTTACTGCTTTTGTGAGTATAATTTCAAAAATTAGAGTGACATGGTTAATATCAGCAAGTAAAATTTGGTTCAATAAGATGAAAATAATTTTTGGTGAATAATGGATTTTGACTTTTATTTACCACGGTTAAAAGTAAATAGGGTAATTAAGGGTAACAATGATATCATAATTACCCTAACACATGTCCTAATTCTATTGGATAAGCATAATTAGACAAAAAAAAGGAATAAAATATGATCCTCATTTTTCTACTTGGATTAGATTAGGAAATTTATTATTATTATTTTTTAAGAAGAGTTAAAAGAGTTAAATTCAATGAAAAAAAAACAATTTTTAATATAGGGTTATGCATAATATAAAGTCAATTATAAATATTAATTAGAAATATAAATATATTTCATAAATAATGATATTTTCTTTATAATTTTTAGACATTATATAATTTAATTTATTCATGACACAATGTTGATGCAGTAATTACCTTAATAATGAATTCTTAAAATAATTGATATTATAAATATCCAAATAAATGTAATTAGATATTTTTGATAAATTAAAATAATTTTATAGGTTAATAGGAAATTTTAGGAGTGAATATATGAATTTATTTTGATATAATAAAGTTTTTATGACTTTAACAAAAATCATTTATTAAATAATGTCCAAATTGACATAATTGAGTTTTTAAAACAAATACTATATTATTGGTTGATATAATATTCCAAAAAATATAAGGTACGGCCAAATTTACTTAATAATATTATATATGTAATTAATGAACCTATTGGGGTTCTCTTGGATGTTTATAGTAATTTTATTAACCATATAGTGTAAGAATACAAGAAGACACGGTAAAAGTTAAACTATTTAACTAAGAGTTAAATTTAAAATATAAGGTTAAAATGGTAACCTAAACTTGTCTAAAACCTATTGGTTGTGAGTTGTTTTGACCCATACCCACCTTAGACTTTAAATAATTTATTTATGAGCCATTAGAACCCGAAAATGATTTTATTATAAAATAATATTTCAAACTTTTCCTAAAGTGACCCTCACCTCTCTTATAAAAGGGCACATCTCCTTTTCTTAATTTCACTCCTACAAAGCCTTTTGGATCGGCCAACCACTTCCCAAATATCCTCCCAAATTTTCTCCCTTCATCCTAGAGGCCTTATTTGGGTCATAAATCCAACATAGGGATCCCTTTTGATCAAATCAAAAGGAAGAACCTGAAGAATTGGTTAAAATTTCATCATATCTTTCAAGTTATTTTATTCTTCCCCTTCCTCTTTCTTTGTTGTTTCCATTATAAAATAATTACTCCAGGATCATATATATACTTTTAATTTATTATAAAAATGGTATAACCATATTCATTATTCTATCCATCCTATAAATTACAAAGTCTCCATACGTGCGTACATACAGATTACCGTCTCCACGTCGTGGTGTAGTTTGTTATTCAAACACATCATTATTTGGATGGGTATAATAATGAGAATAACTTATTTAAATAATAAGTATAACATGTTAATGATCCTATATATATGATGTACCATCCAATTACATACTATTTATCCATAAAAATAATTATATTTTCGCTCGTGCGTACGTATAGATTACCGTTTCCATGACGCGATGAGATTCATTTCCATGTTCACCATTCAACGATGATTATAAAATATATATCATTAATAAGTATGTAATATATGTAACAATAATGATAATAGAAATATATATATATATATATATATGAACTTACATATATCTTATTCACTCTGTTCCGTTCAATACGATATTAAAACGGAAACAACGTTTATGCGTACGTATGACCTACCGTCTCCATAAAAGATTTTTTCCATTTCATATATACGTCTATTATAAATATTTATATTATATATATATATATATGATATGTAAATAATTTTTTATATTCTGTAACTATTTAAATCATGATCTAACTGATACAATCAAGAGTAACAAGTTAAAACTTGTACGATAAAGAAAGCGATTATTACCCAAAATTTTAATTTAACATGGAAATTATTATTAAATGGGTAGTATAAATTCATAAATGAATCATGTATGATATCATAAATATTAATATGGTTTTGTTATAATTTAATAACATAATATAGTCTTTATACAAAAGGTTAAATGTACCCTCGACTAAAGGAAAGTGCAAGGTAAGGGTTCATTTCACAATCTCTTTATTATTCGAGGTTTTTTATTTAAGAATCTACTAGGACCTCTTTATCATCTACATCCATTTTTCATAAAAATGTATTCGAAAACATTTTTACTATTTACTAGTCTATGGGTTAAATTCATTTATACCCTTGTTTGAATTTTTATAAAATGGATTAAAAGGAATCATTTTGTCGTTTTCCAAAATAGGTACCTTATGACCTTTTTGACAAAATTAAGGTAAGAATGTTTTTTTAACTTATACGGTGGGTGTGGATATTTTCCAATGTTATAACACTGTCAAAGCTTCCCTTAAATGATTATATGAATATTTTCAAAAATAAATGTTTTCTATATAATTATGTGACTGTTAAATTATTTCAAAATAGAAAGAGATATTTCTATCAAATAGTTTTGATTTCACCTATGTCAACATCCTTTGATGGATTTTAAACTCGTTTGAAGTTGATTTATTATGATACAAATCTTCGATATTGTATTGAAGGTTTTTTGATATGTTTGACTATGGATGAGTTATTTTTATGCCTTTCATAGTTTATGGTTATACTATTGAAATTTCATATGCTAGTTTTAATATGAATGTTTATGTTATATTTTAACCTCTTCTTAAGATGAATGTGTTGGACTAGTATGTTCCGGGTTGGGGATAGGTAAAAATATCCCTCCGGGTTGGGTTTCGGTTACGATAGACCCTATGTTGGGACCACTTTGGGTATAAGGTTGTATTTTTTGTCAATAGTTTTCAATGAAGATGAGAATGAAGGAGGATATCAAGAATTACTCTGATGAAATGGAGGAATGGAAATTCAGATTATTGTTGTACTGATCATTAGTTCAAAGAACTTGTGTCAAAGGTGACACATTGTTCACAACAGTGAAGAATGGTGTGGTATAATCCATATGAGGATGATTAAAGAAGAATGTGGATTTTATGTAGACCATGAAATTCTTCATGATTGCATGAGAACCATGCAAGAGACTTTCTGAAGAATAGAATCGTATGTTTTTCATGAAGTAGAGAATGACGATTGAAGAAGAAGAAAGTGTGGAAGGGATTGGAATTCTGAGATGGCCATGCACTTCACATTGTATCAAAATATAATGATCCTAATGCTGATCTATCAAAGGATATATATCACGATAGTGGAGTTTGTGAATAAAGAAGAAGAGTTGCTGAAGAATCCAAATCATATAAAAGAAGCATGAATGTTATGCACAAAACATATATTGAAGGTCGTGTTATTTACAAGTGTTTACCAAATTTTTGGGCTTAAAAATCAGAAAATGAAGACATGGGTTTTCTGCAAAAGTAGGTGTGCGCCAAGAGGATGTGGATCACGAAATAGGTGGGATGTGCGCGATATAGGAGAGTTGTGCGCAGAAAATATTGTATTGCGCGAAATAGTGGAGCGATCTTTTTCACGAAAGCAGTGCTTCGAAATAAGAATGTTAAAAAATAGTAAAGTAATGGGATGTGTGAAAAACCAGAGTTGTGTGCAGAATAACATGAATATGCATGGATAAATGTTGTGCGCAGAATAGTTGGGTGGGTTTTTCTCACAAGTAGTGTCTCTGCTCAGCAATACTGAAAATCGACAAAGGCAAGAGGTGCGTGGAAAATAGACGATGTTTTCACCATGTGCGAGGAAAATCAAACATGTACGTGAAAAAATGGTTGGGTGCAAAATGTGGGTTTTATGTTTTACACGCAAGAGAGGCTTCATGTTCAGAATGATTAAAAATGACAAATTCATGAGGTGCACGAAAAATACAGGTGGTGCGTGAAAATAAAAGGAAGTCGCGTGTAATCGAAGGAACTGAGAGACAGTTTTACATGCAGGAAGGGGTTTTACGTGCAAGGTAAAAAAACACCTATAAATACGAGGTGAACCCCTCTCATTGAGGGGAGGCTTGACACTTAGACAAATCTTGAGCTCTTATGTATGGAAAAATTTAGGTATAGAGTGGTGCGTGAAAAGAAGAAGTATTGCTTGAAAAAGAAGGTGTTGCACTAAAAAGAGAAGTTCTACGTGAAAAAGAAGAGTTGCATGAAAAGCCTTTCTCTCACCAAAAATATATTTTTACGTGAAAGGTTTTAATGTTATGTGCAAGATAGCGGAAAGGCTGGATGAATAATTTGGGGGTCCCATAGGCCTTTGACAGGTACTTAGCACTCTCAAATATGCTTTGCGAAGAGAGAAGAATAGTGAACCATTTGGTTTTATAAATAAAAGTAGTAAGGAACACACATGACTAGTGTTTAACAACATTGTTGTTCTTTTAAAAGAGAACAAGAACGATTCGTGAAACTAAACTCAGATCTACACAGAGAGAGGGAAATATAATGAGACACTCAGGTGTCAGTATTGGGAATTAAAGGAAGAGAAGAAGGAGATTTAGTGCATTCAACTATTTTCACTAAAGTAGATGATTGATTACAAAAGAGCACCAACTCAAGAAACTAATGCATGTAGAGTCTCGTGCTAAGCAGAGGCAAAGACTTCAATGCGAATCTATTAAAGAGACCCTCATGTCTATAAACTGACTAAGACTTCACCAAAGGAAGTGAGCTAGGGGGAGTCAATGGGAGTGACCTGAGGGACGCAATGAGATATCCTTGAACTTTTGAAAAGGAAGTGAGGCTGGGACAATGTGACTGTGCCCAAACCATTGTAATCCACAACTAGTGAAGAATAGTGGAATTACGTATGACATGAAACCTATCAGCATATTCTCCTTGGACATAGCCCTTAGTGGGGAACCAAGTAAAAGTGTTGTGTCACCTCATTGCATGTGAATGTTGGATTGCTGTTCATATCCATCATACAGGTTTTACAAGTTCCTACCAACATGAGGACAAGATCCATCACAGTAAGAGAAAAAGTTGACACCCTGATTCACCTCTCCCCTATCAGGGTGTCCTAGGGTCCTACAAGTGGTATCAGAGTGAAGGGTTCATGTATGTTGGATACACAAGAGTAATTCTATTCACAAGAAGATTTGAGTTTATTTCCTAAAGTCAACATTGAAGTGCAGTCTTGATGAAGATTTAGTCATTTCTGAGCAGAAGTCTACATCTAGAAAGACCATGACAAATAGGAAAAATAAAGAGAAGAAGTTTTTGAAGAAGTCACTCATGTCCAAATAAGATACAATATCTTGTTCTTAATTCCCTTCCAATAATGAAGAAATTTAAGGCTTAGAATGCATCGAGCAAGGGGCTCGGGTATCTACAATAAGAAATAAATACAATTCTATCGCAAGTGATCAGGAGAAATTAATTAGATATCTACGTGATATTCTTGAAGAAAGAGTTGCTCATATTTTTAGAATATTTCAATGCATGCAGGTTGAGATCAGATGATTGGGAAGATAATATGATAATGTGGAAAAGGGCTTTGAAGTAAAAGTTCATGAATTCTTAAAGCTCACCAAACAGATTAATGTCTTTGGAGAAAAATGAAGAGTCAATAAGACTCTAAAAGAAAAGATCCATACACTTTTAGGTGAGCTGAATTAGAACACTGAAGTCGAGAGTTTTTATCTGGATGAAACTTCCAAGAGATTCAAGGAACTTGACTGTTTGTTAAAAAACAAATTTAAGATGCATGAAGATGAGGTTGAAATATTGAAGAAGACTAGTGAAGAGAAGATGATCATGATTGAAGATCAGAATATCATCCTCAATATTTAAGGTCAAAAATTGGAAGCCCAATTGACAAAATTTGAGAAGAGACATATTGAGACATCACAAAAGAATGAATCAGTTGATGCTGGTACTCAATGCTCACTGGTGGATTCTACTATCAAAGGACCTCCAAAATGTGATAAGTAGATCATAACTTCAATCATTAATCTATCATAAGTAGCTATAAAAGTGAAGGTACCGTCCATAATACCTGTACTACTGTTTCTAAATACATTCCTTCAAAAAGTGCAGGTTGGAAGAAAAATTATAAGCAAGTATGGATGAGGAAATATGAGGATAATAAACCTACCACTGTGGATAGGTTGGATGGGAATAAAAAGGAGGAAGATGGTCCCTCAAATAGAGCCCAAATAATTAAGAAAAAGTCCCAACAACCTCATATAGAATATATAAAGAAGAAAATATGTGTGGGTCAATGTTGGTGCTGAAATAGATTTGGGCATTGTGAACTGGATTGTTGGTAAAATCCCTTAAATGAAAAAGCAGAAAGGAAGCCTGTATCAAAGGGAAGAAATTCAGAGAAGAATAAGAAACATCTGTAGGTCCAGAAGCATCTGTTTACAACAAACAGGGTTGGAATGCTTGATGAAATCTGTGATATGTGCAACGTCAGTGGTCATAAGGTTGGCAGATGCCCATAACAATATGCTTTCACTATTGATAAGAAACTAATACCTCTGATTCCATCTAAGTATAAAGTAAGTACCTTGGTAAGAAATTAGAAGAATGTGGTGAACACACATTTCCCCAAGAAGATCTCAAGTAGGGAGGGTGAGAAGATCCATGATTATAGATCCATGAAATTGAAGGGTCATCCATCCAAAAGAAAAACTAAGAGGAATGAAACTTAGATGAACCTATGTGGAAGATCCAAACCAGCTACAATAGTTCCAAATGACATATTGGTCATCTGGCCAGAAGATTTGAAAATAATGATGAAAATTGAAGGTGAAAAGGACAAGGATGGTGATAAAGGAAAAGGAGAAATTTCACGTGATGAAGATAAAAAGCTTGAGAGAGTGAAAACCAAAATAAAAACATGTGTTAATGATGTTCTGTGTGAGAGATGTAAGAGATCTAGTCACTTCACAAAAGTTTGTCTAACCATAATACCAGATCAAGAATCAGTCCTTAAAAGGAGTAAAAATATATCATTAATGATGGCTATTATAAAGAACAATTCTCCACACAAAGAAGAAGAGAATGTGAAAAGATCCATGCCAAATCAACATAGATCAGAACATATGTTCAAATGTGAATGCATGAAGACTGGAGTAAATGAGGGAACTTGGTTGAGAAAAACACCTCAACCATGAAGCTCATATTGATGAAGTAAGGAGGAACCACCTTATTCCTTTAATCATTTGTGTATTGTATTTATCATAATAATATAGGTAATTGAAGTTGAAGCATGATCTTAGGGGGAGAACCTGAGAAGTAGTGAATGTTGTCAACTCTTGATAGCTGAAATGAATATGTTTCCATCATTAAGATGATGAAGGATCACTCCATATGAAGATGATAAGGAGTGTTTCCCTTGAGGTGGAGAATAATGAGGAAGCTTAAAGAATTATTATTTCATTCAGTATCAACTTTAGTTGGTATTAAATTCAATTACTCTGAAAATTTCATGAAGATCATGTCATTGGAAATATTATGTCATCTCTCAACCATTGTTACTCAAAATAAAAATTATTTTACAAGGGGGGAGTAAAAAAGTTAATCGATTACATAAGAAGAATGGAAGTGCCCCAAGGTCACTTATCCTGCCCATTTCACTTGAATTTTTTTGATGTGTTTGTTGAAGTGAGTGCAGAAGTTTTAGTTGGATAATCTCATATCAAATTTATTATTCTCATCTTGGAATGAAAGCAGAAATCCCTTGAAGACAAGTATATGAGTTCTCATCTCATGTGGTATCATGTTCAGTGAATAATGGACAACCTTGTTGTCTAAATCAAATCCTCTTTTTTTTATACATCGATCATTGCTCAAGTAGACTAAGAGTGAAATGATTGATGAAACATTGATTATGTATAGATTGATACCCTTTCTACCATGAGATTTGTATTTCTTGTCAATAAGGAGGGGGAGAAATTGAAATGAAAGTTTCAAAGGTAAATACGAGGGAGGTGATTCCCATTTTGACAATGATGTATTCATTTCAGGAGATTTTTGAGGTATTGACAAAAAAATACAATGGGGAGATCGTTGGGACCACTTTTTTTATAAGGTTGTATTTGTTGTAAATAGTTGTCAATGAAGATGAAAATGAAGGAGATCAAGAAGTACTCCAATTAAATAGAGGAATAGAAATTCAAATGATTGTTGTACTGATCATATGTTCAAATAACTTGTATCAACGGTGACACATTGTTCACAACAGTGAAGAATGGTGAGGTATAATCCATCCGAGGATGATTAAATAAGAATGGGGATTTGATGAAGACCATGCAATTCTTCATTATTTCATGAAAACCATGAAAGAGAATTCTTGAAGAATATAGTCATATGATTTTCATGATGTAGATAATGACAATTGAAGAAGAAGAAAGTGTGGAAGGGATTGGAATTCTAAGATGGCCATGCACATCACATTGTATCAAAATATGATGATCCTAAAGCTGATCTATCAAAGTATATATATCATGATATTGGAGTTTTTAAAGAAGGACTAAGAGTTTCTAATGAATCCAAATCATAGAAAAGAAGCATGAAGGTTATGGCCGAAGCATATATTGAAGGTCACCTTGTTTCCAAGTATTTGCCAAATATTTGGCCCTGAAAATTAGAAAATGAAGACATGGGTTGTCTGCAAAAGGAGGTGTGCTCAAATAGGGTGTGAAGCACGAAATAGGTGGGTTGTGCGCGAAATAGGTGAGTTGTGCGCGAAAAATAGTGTGGTGTTCGAAATAGTGGAGAAAAGTTTTTCATGCAAGCAGTGCTTCGGAATCAGAACGTTGAAAAATGGTAAAGGCATGGGCTGTGTGAAAAACTGGAGTTGTGCGTAGAAAAATGGGAGTATGTGTGGGAAAATGTTGTGCACAGAATAGCTGGGTGATTTTCTCGCACAAAAAGTGTCTCGGATCAGAAATACTGAAAATCAGAAAAGGTACGAGGTGCGCGAAAAATCGAAGATGTTTGTGCCATGTGTGTGGAAAATCAAACATGTATGTGAAAAAATGGTTGTGTGAAAAATGTGGGTTTGATGTTTTACATGCAATAGAGGCTTCATGTTCAGAATTATGAAAAATGAAAAAGTCATGAGGTGCGTGAAAAATCCAGGTAGTGCGTGAAAATAAAAGGAAGGCGCTTGTAATCTAAGGAACTGAGAGACAGTTTTACGTGCAAGAAGGGGTTTTACGCGCAAGGTCAAAAACCCCTATAAATATAAGGTGAACCCCACTCATTGAGGGGAGGCTAGACACTTAGACAAATACTGAGCTCCGATGCATGGGAAAATTGAGGTAAAGAGTGGTGCGCGAAAAGAATAAGTATTGTATGAAAAAGAAGGTGTTGCGTGAAAAAGAGAAGTTCTGTGTGAAAAAGAAGAGTTGCACGGAATGCCTTCTTCGTGCCAAAAAGACATTTTTACATGAAATTTTTTAATTTTACATGCAAGACACCAAGAGGGGTGTGAAAAAAATTTGGGGGTCACGCAGGCCTTTGACAGGTGCTTAGCACTCTCAAATATGCTTTGCGAAGACAGAAGAACTGTAAAGCATTTGGTTTTACGAAGAGATGTAGTAAGGCACACACATGACTGGTGTTTTAGACACTCTTTGTGCTTTTTTAAGAGAAGAAGAAATATTTGTGCAACTAAACTCAGATCGTCACAGAGAGAGGGAAATATAATGATACACTCAGGTGTCGGTATTGGGAATTGAAGGAAGAGAAGAAGGAGATTTAGTGCATTCAGCTATTGCACTGAAGTAGATGATTGATTACAAAAGAGAACCAACTCAGGACAGTGATGCATACAGAGTCTCATGCTAATCAGAGGTAAAGACTTCAATGTGAATCTATTGAAGAGACCCTCACATCTATAAACTGACTGAGACTTCACCAAAGGCAGTGATCCAGTGGGAGTCAACGGGAGTGACCCGAGGGATGCAGTGAGCTCTCCCTGAACTTTTGAAAAGGCAATGAGCCTGGGACAATGTGACTGTGTCCGAACCATTATAATCCAAAAATTGTGAGGAATAGTGCAATAAAGTATGATTTATAACCTGTCAGCGTATGCTCCTTGGACGTAGCCCTTAGTGCGGAACCAAGTAAAAGTGTTGTGTCAACTCATTGCTTGTGAATGTTCAATTGATGATCATATCCATCATACAGGTTTTAAAAGTTCCTACCAACATGAGTAAAATATACATCACATTAAGAGAAAATATTGACACCCTGATTCACCCTCCCCTCTCAGGGTGTCCCGCGGCCCTACAAGTGGTATCAAAGTGAAAGGTTCACGTATGTTGGATACACTACAGTAATTCTATTCACAAGAATATTTGATTTTCTTTCCTAAAGTCAACAATGAATTGAAGTCTTGATGAATATTTAGTCATTTCTAAGCAGAAGTCTACATCCAGCAAGACCATGAAAAATAGGAAAAAGAAAGAGAAGAAGCAGTTGAAGAAGTTCGTCATGTCCAAAGAAGATACAATGTCTTGTTATGAATGCCCTTCCAATAATGAATAAATATCAGGCTTGAAAATTATTGATCAGGTGGATCAGGTATATACCATAGGAAAGGAAGACACTTATATTGCAAGTGATTAGGAAAAATTAATAAGCTATCAACGTGATATACTTGAAGAAAGAGTTGCTCCTGTTTTTAGAATATTTCAATGCATGTAGGTTGAGATCAACCGATTGGAAAGAGAAGCTGATAATGTGAAAAAGGGCTTGGAAGTAAAAGTTCATGAATTCTTAAATCTCATCAAACAGATTAATGTATTTGAATAAAAAGGAATATTCAATAAGTCTCTAAAAGAAAAGATCCATGTACTTGAAGCTGAGATGAATAAGAGCACTAAAGTAGAGAGTTTTTATTTCGATGAAACTTCCAAGAGATTCAAAGAACTTGTATCTTTGTTACAAAACAAATTTAAGATGCATGAAGATGAGGTTGAAATATTGAAGAAGACTTGTGAAGATAAGATGATCATGATTGAAGATCAGAAGATCATCCTCAATATATTAAGGTCAAAAATTGGAAGCCCAATTGACGATTCTTGAGAAGACACTTATTGAGACTTTATAAAAGAATGAATTAGTTGATGCTGGTACTCAATGCTCACTGGTGGATTATACTGTCAAAAGACCACCAACATGTGATAAGAAGATCATGACTTCACTCATTAATCTTTCACAAGAAGCTATCAAAGTGAAGTTACCACCCATACAAACCTGTACTACTATTTCTAAATACGTTCCTTCAAAAAGTGAAGGTTGGAATAAAAATTCTAGCAAGTATGGATGAGGAAATATGAGGATAATAAACCTCCCAATGTGGCTAGGTTGGATGGGAAGAAAAATTAGGAAGATGGTCCCTCAAATAGAGCACAAAAAATTAAGAATAAGGCCTAACAACCTCATACAAAATATATAAAGAAGAAAATATTTGTGGGTCAATGTTGGTGCTGAAATAGATCGAGGAATTGAGCAATGAAATGTTGGTAAAATCCCTTAAATGAAAATTCACAATGGAAGCCTGTATCAAAGGGATGAAAATCCAGCGAAGAAGAAGCAAAATCTGCAGGTCCAGAAGCATCTGTTTACAACATATAGGTTTGGAATGCTTGATGAAATCTGTGATATGTGCAACAACAGTGGTCATAAGTTAGTCATATGCCCATATCAATATGCTTTCACTATTGATAAAAAAAGAGAACCTATGATGCCAGATAAGTATGAAGTAATTACCTTGGGAAGAAATCATAAAAATATTGTGAACACACATTTCCCCAAGAAGATCTCAAGTAGGGTAGGTGAGAAGTTCCATGATTATAGATCCATGAAATTGAAGGGTCATCCATCCAAATGAAAAACTAAGAGGGTTGAAACTCAGATGAACCTATGGGGAATATCCAAAAGAGCTTTAGTAGTTCCAAATGACATATTGGTCATCTAGGCAGAATATTTGAAAAGAATGAGGAAACTTGAAGTTGAAAAGGCCAAGGCTGGTGACAATGGAAAAGGAAAAATTTCACGTGATGAAGATAAAAAGCATGAGAGAGTGAAAACCAAAACTAAAAAATGAGTTAATGATATTATGTGTGAGAGATGTATGAGATATATACACATCACAAAAGGTTGTCTAACCTTAATACCAAAGCAAGAAGCAGTCCTTAAAGGAGTAAAAATGTATCATTAATGATGGATGTTAAGAAGAATAATTCTCCACACAGAGAAAAAGAGAATGTAAAAATATCCATGCCGAATCAACATAGATCAGAACATATGTTCAAATTTTCAAGCATGAAGACTGGAGTAAATGGAGGAACTTGGTTGAGAAAAACACCTCAACCACGCAGCTCATATTGATGAAGCAAGGAGGGACCACCTTATTCCCTTAATAATTTTTGTGTTGTATTTGTGATAATAATACAGTTAATCGAAGGTGAAACATGATCTTAGGGGGAGAACCTGATAAGTAGTGAATGTTGTCAACTCTGGATAGCTGAGCTGAAGAATTTTCCATCATTAAGATGACGAAGGATCACTCCGGATGAAGATGATAAGGAGTGTTTCCCTTGAGAGGGAGAATAATGAAGAATCTTCCAGAAATATTATTTCATTCAGTATCAAACTCAGTTGGTATTAAATTCAATTACTCTAAAAATTTCTTGAATATCATGTTATCAAAAATGGTATGTCATCTCTCAAACTTGGTTACTAAAAATAAAAATTATTTTACAAAGGGGTAGTAAAAAATTTAATCGATGATATAATAAGAATGGAAGTTCCCCAAGGTAACTTATCCTGCCCATTTCAATTGAATTTTTTTGATGTGTTTGTGGAAGTGAGTGTAGGAGTCTCAGGTTGATAAAATCATATCACATTTATTATTCTCATCCTGGAATGAAAGCGGAAATCCCTTAAAGACAAGTATATGAGTTCTCATCTGATGTGGTATCATGGTCAGTGAATAGTGGACATCCTTGTTGTCTAAATCAAATCCTCTTGTTTTCTACATCGAGCATTGATCAAGTAGACTTAGAGTGAAATGATTGATGAAACATTGATTATGTATAGATTGATACCCTCTCTACTATGAGCTTTGTATTTCTTGTCAATAAGGGGGAGAGGATGTGAAATAGAAGTTTCAAAGGTAAATACGAGAGAGGTGATTCTCATTTTGACAACGACGTATTCATTTTAGGAGATTTTTGAGGTATTGAAAAAAAATACATTGGGGGAGATTGTTGGGACCACTTTGTGTATAAGGTTGTATTTTTTGTCAATAGTTTATAATTAAGATGAAAATGAAGGAGATCAAGAAGTACTCCATTGAAATGGTGGAATGGAAATTCATATGATTGTGGTACTGATCATAAGTTCAAAGAACTTGTGTCAAAGGTGACAAATTGTTCACAACATTGAACAATGGTGAGGTATACTCCATCTGAGGTTGATTAAATAAGAATGGGGATTTGATGAAGACCAGGAAATTTTTCATGATTTCATGAGAACCATTCAAGAGGATTCTTGAAGAATAGAATCGTATGATTTACATGAAGTAGAGAATGACAGGTGAAGAAGAAGAAAGTGTGGAAGGGATTGGAATTCTGAGATGGCCATGTACTTCACATTGTATCAAAATATGATGATTCTAAAGCTGATCTATCAAAGTATATATATCACGATAGTAGAGTTTGTAAAGAAAGAACACGAGTTACTGAATAATCCAAATAATAGAAAAAAAGCATGAAGGTTATGGACGAAGCATATATTAAAGGTGGAACTGTTTCCAAGTGTTTGCCAAATTTTTGGGCCTGAAAATTAGAAAATGAAGACATGGGTTGTCTGCAAAAGGAGGTGTGTGCAAATAGGAAGTGGAGTGCTAAATATGTGGGCTGTGTGAGAAATAGGAGAGTTGTGCATGAAAAATAGTGTGGTGTGCTAAATAGTGGAGCGAAGTTTTTCGCGCAAGTAGTGCTTCAGAATCAGAACGTTGAAAAATGGTAAAGGCATGGGTTGCGTGAAAAACTAGAGTTGTTCACAAAAAAATGGGAATATGTGTGGAAAAATGTTGTGCGTCGAATAGCTGGGTGAGTTTCTCACGCAAGCAGTGTCTCAGATCAGAAAAACTGAAAATCAGCAAAGGCAAGAGGTGCGCGAAAAATCGAAGATTTTTACACCATGTGCCTGGAATATCAAACTAGTACGTGAAAAAATGGTTGCGTGAAAAATGTGGGTTTAATGTGTTATGCAGAAGAGAGGCTTTGTGTTCAGAATGATGAAAAATGAAAAAGTCAAGAGGTGCACAAAAAATCCAAGTGGTGATCAAAAATAAATGGAAGGCCCGCGTAATTTAAGGAACTAAGAGAATGTTTTATGTGTAGGAAGGGGTTTTAGGCGCAAGGGAAAAAACACTTTTAAATATGAGGTGAACCCATATCATTGAGGGGGGCTCAAATCTTAGACAAATCATGAGATCTAATGTGCGGTAAAATTGATTTATAGAGTGGTGCGCGAAAAGAAGAAGTATTGCAGGAAAAAGATGATGTTGCGTGAAAAAGAGAAGTTCTACTCGAGAAAGAAGAGTTGCGTGAAAAACCTTTTTCATTCCAAAAATATATTTTTATGCGCAAGGTTTTAATTTTACGTGCAAGACACCAGGAAGGATGCACAAAATATTTGGTGGTCCCGCATGCCTTTGACAGGTGCTTAGCTCTCTCAAATCTGCTTTGCGAAGACAGAAGAACAGTGAACCAGTTGGTTTTATGAAGAGAAGTAGTAAGACACGCACTTGACTGGTGTTTAACACCCCTGTTGTGATTTGAGAAGATAAGAAGAAATATTCGTGCAACTAAACTCAGATCTTCACAGAGAGAGGTAAATATAATGATATACTCATGTGTCGATATTGGGAATTGAAGGAAGATAATAAGAAGATTTAGTGCATTTAGCTATTGAACTAAAGAAGATGATTGATTATGAAAGAGCAACAACTTAGGACACTGATGCAAGCAGAGTCTCGTGCTAAGAATATGCAAAGACATCAATGCTAATATATTGAAGAGAACCTCACATCTATAAACTGACTAGGACTTCACCAAAGGCAGTGAGCCAGGGGGAGTCAACGGGAGTGACCTGAGGGACACAGTGAGATATCCCTAAACTTTTGTAAAGCCAGTGAGACTGGGACAATGTGACTATGCCCTAGCCATTGTAATCCACAACTAGTGAAGAATAGTGGAGTTTGGTACGACCAGAAACCTATCCGCGTATGCTCCTTAGAAGTATCCCTTAGTGAGGAACCAAGTAAAAGTGTTGTGTCAACTCATTACATTTGAATGTCGATTACTGATCATATCCATCATATAGGTTTTACAATTTCATACCAACGTGAGGACAAGATCCAATACTTTTAGATAAAAAGTTGACACCCTGATTCACCCCTCCCCTCTCAGGGTGTCCCAGGGTCCAACACCCTACGGGTTGGAGTCAGGTTATAGAGGCTCTCCGGGTTGGAGTCGGGTTACAGAGGCTCTCTGGGTTGGAGTCCCATTACAGAGGCTCTCCGGGTTAGGATCTGGTAATAGTTATCCCCTGAGACCTGGCACGAGGCCATGAAAAAAAAATTAAATTCTGGTACTATGAATTACCTCATTATGAATTTAGTTATTAAATGTGATTATTCGACTAGTATAATATCCATGTTCATGTTTACATGGTAATGTTTGATTTATTTTTTCCATATTATGTTATATTTTATGTTTAAAAGCTATTTTTTTTATTACACATCTTGGCATAAAAGTTTATATCTTCCGCTAAATTATTTACCCTTACAGAGAATGTTAGCTCACCCATTTCTTTTGTTTTATTTTACAAGGATCCTAAGAAGTGTTTTATGCTTGAGATGTAGGGTTAAGCTAAGGGAACAATGGAATTATCAAATGAATTTTTTGTGTTTTATGTTTGAAATTGTATTGTAAAATTCATGTTTGTAATCTATTTTCCATGACTACTAAACTGATCGGTCTTTTAGGACTTCATTCATTGTAATCATTCAAATGTTTTAAAATAATGCACCGAAACTGGATAACTGGGGTTGGGGCATTACAAAAACTCTCTACCTCTCATGAGGTGAACCATAAAATTAATTTGATAAAACATCCTTGAAACGATCAACCATTAGTGTAAAGTTGGCATGATGTATTAACTAATCACCTAGATAAAAACCAGAAACCTGGGCATTCATCCCACGAAGATCACAATGCTCTGGTCCTCTTAGCTTGCCTTTAAATCCCAATCACTCTTGCTAATATAAAATGTTCCCTATGTTTATGTGAAGGTCACCCTATGATGATAAAAGTCAACATCATATTGAAAATACACTAGGTATTTAATCCAAATAATGACAACAAAACTCATCATTTAGAGGAAAAATAGATTCCAAATGAATTAAAACCCACATTCCTAAAGGGGGAAACCCTTGTGCTAATGTAAATCTTCCATTATGATCCCCAATGTAGTTTCAAACATCATAAATCCCTCAGAAAATGGTATAACAAGACCAAGTATTTCCACCACATGTACAAATATAAAGTTATGTGATGAACCAATATAAAAAATTATAGATTAATGAATAGAGGCTACTAAGATCGAATGAATCATCATAGATGTTCTTGAGCCTTGTTACTCAGGTGAAGGATGTACATAAAATATCTGAACTCAAATTCATCCATTATAAAGAACCTCACTACCTAGAGTAGTCCCACTCTACTATCTGAGTAAAAATGTTGTTTGGAAACCCATGCCTGGAATACCACCACCACCTTTTCTTTATCGAACGGTACTTCTCCTGCTACCAGCCTAAGGTGGAGCTGTAAAACCTATTTTTAAACCTTGTATTAAAAAATACCCCCTACATCTGACCTCTGGATGGAAGTTATTATAAAAACATTTCATGTGTCCCATATTTACATAATCTTAGCAATTGACTGGGTTGTGACCACATTAATTTGTCATGTCCCCCCATATTCCTCACTAATGATAGAAAATTGCATTTCCAGCATTAACTACCTGGCTGGTAATCATCTCATAGGAAGCCTCAAAACATCACTTCCTGACACTAGAAGGAAAACTACTAGGTCAAGAGAATATATTGCTATGCTCTGCGCCCCCATCTTCCCTTGAGTTCTTCTGTGTAATTAATTCCTGATTCACTACCTCTGTAATCATTTATAACCTAATAATCTTGACTTGAGATCTAATATCATGTAAAATCCCTTCCTCCAAGCATCTCTCCCTTGATATCCCATCATCATGGTATGTCGAAGTAAAATGATGATGCTCTATAGAGCATGTTGAATACTACATAACCTCCATACCAACCTTTTCTAGATGCATGAAATAAATAGACCACACTTCTCTCAAAGTCTCAAGGAAAAAGTAGCCCTAGAATATGTAATATAAATCCTACAAAACCATATCATGTAGTGCATCATCCTAGTTCAAAACATCCCACTAGAATTTTTCCTCTCCATATAAAATATACTTTGTAAGCTTCACTCTACCCTCAAGAGGTGTATAAAGATGATAAAATGTAATTAATGTAGTCTAGATCCCCAAATCAATATCCAATGGTCCTCTATCACTAAAAAACATGAGAGGATGCTACTTCTAGAACACACATGTCATATCATCCAAAGACAAGTTAGGCATAAGGGCTCCATAAAAAGTATACCTAAAGAGGAAAAACACCTTCCAGAACTATTTTTTAGAACTTGTGTCTGATAAAATATTTGGTGTCATAGCCAACACTAAAGGAGGACCCACCAGTAGCCCATGACCCATGTCCTCCAGAGTGTGGTCGTCACCGCCCTCGAGGAATATGAGTAGAGTTCAGAATATTGTCGTGTCTCTACAATGCCAAACACACACATCGTATAATTTATCAATACAAAAGTTTACTTCTTAAACATATTTTATAAGAAAAACAATCATATAACTAGGTAATAACACACAACCTACTTCTAAAACCATAAATGATAAAAAGAAACAATCTCTAAAAGTAACTACATACCCTACCTCTTTCCAATCAAAATTTCAGTCTAGGTTGTGTTCTTTATTTTTTATGTCAATTTTTTCATTTGAATTCATATTATTTGTACATTCCTAAATTAAATTATTATAACAAATTGTGCATCATTTCTTATCCATAAGGACCCATACTCCTCATGAACCAAAATATGGTGTCCACCTAATCCATACCCTAACACATTAACATATATGTGACCCATGGTCCTTGACTCAACATGAAAAAACTGGATTATTATGGTGTATATTGTAGCCTAATTAGGATAAAACTATTTAGGTTACAAAAGCCACTCTATGTACCAACCATGATTCTCAATTTTCTGTACAAAATATCCATCACAACAATGGATTTATCAACTAAAGAAGACAATATAGTGTCATGCAGTCATTAAAAGAACCCTATATGGCATATCGTAATGCATGAAAATTAATTTCTAGAAGGTTCCTAAATTGATGAATGAGGTTGATTACCCTCAACTCATCAGGTTTCAAAACAAATATAATGAACAATCATATCAATTAAAACATCACAATTCATGTGCATGACCCAATAGTGGAATCAAATGAGCTATAATAATAAAAAACTTGAAAACATTAATTTTCATTGAGTAAATTTGGATTTTTCATATACGTGCATTAGATTCACCTAGGAATAGCTCATTTAAAAATTAAAAATCATTAAAATACCACTCTATTTTTTCCAAATAATATGCTAGAAATGAAAATTCCCCTGATACCATTTTGTGAAATCCCTGACCTAGATGCCACTCAACATTGCTTTGATTTCAGTTGGCCACATGTAATTGGGTGCATCTCCCTAAACACAAGATGCTTCTGACTAGTATTGAGGCCCCAGGGTGTGTCCATGGGGATACAATTCCTTCATTACTATAGTGAACACAGTGAATAAATGAAATAATATAAGTAGAGGAAGCAGTAAAACAACCAAAAAATAGATAAATATACAATATAGGATTATATAAAATATGATAAAATTAATATCATATACCAACGATGATGATACATGTCATGTCTATAAAAATAATCCAAAATAAGTATTTAAAAAATAGTAAAATACATGTAGAAAAATAAAAAAAGACCCAAAAACTATCCCATCTATAATAATGGCCCTCATCTCCATCCTAGACTCCCATACTACTAAGAATGGAACAATGTAAATAATCAAACTATGGGCACTTTCCTCAGTCCCTACCTCAATCCATACTATATTTTAGGGTACCCAAGGGTGGCCTGAATAGCTAGTGAGATACAATCCCAGTAGTCTGCACCTAATGTGTATATAACTAATTTTTTCTATGTAATATAGGCTAAATTATATTGAAAAAAGTAGTAATAAAATGTAAAGTTCATTCGGAATGTACACTATAGATCAAGTGATACTACATATCCCAATAGGGCTCCCTGAAAAACATGAGTCAATATTTTATAAAAATGTATCTACAAACAGTAAATATATAACTAACATGACCTCACTACACATCCAAATATATTATACCAACCATATACATGTTTTATAACCTGCATATCACACCATTACAGACTTTTCATATAAATTGAAGTTTCATATCAACCACATCTACACCATACAACCAAGAATATCACATTAACCATTATTGTTTTAAATAATAATAAGTGTTTGACCATGAAGGGTTCGATCCAATGTATAGAAGACCCAGGAATCCTCAATGAGTTCCAAGAGAATCTCAATGGAATCTCAGGGACCAATGATCATGTAAAAAAAGTATTACCAAAGATATACTAGAATGACACATCGAAGGGGTACAAATTATATTATAATAATAAATAATCTATATCCAAATATCATATAGGCAAAAGTAATATTCTTCCAAAAATCAAGAATCTTTGGTAAAAAGTCCATGGATTCTAAATGGAATGAAAACCCATGGTATAACAACCAAGGCATCCACTACCATTTCAATTCACATATCATTCCATTAATATATTCCTAGTCATTTAAGACCTATGTGTATACCCAGTCATATAGGAAGTCACATTCAATTACATTCATTGATTTTACGTGTTCATATAAACAATCCATATGACCATTCCATCAAAAGACTCAATAATAAAAGGAGAAAACTCATATTCTAATCAAGAAATTAAATTCATTTTAATAATAAACAAGATTCATCTAACTAGGAAAGTACTAACACTCACCCCATGGGGGGTTTAACAATGGAAATATGAATGTAACTCCCCATTGAAGACCTTAGTTTGGGAAAAACTTCCAATAATCCTCACGTGAACTAAAGGGAACCCCTAACATGTTCCATTATATTTAATTAAATTTTAAAATTAAAATTGTGGGTTTCCTTGGAAAGTACACATGTTGTCACAATAGAAATTAGTTTATTAATGAAACAAAACATTCATTAAAATTATACACCACCTACCATAGGTCAGTAGTAATGTGGTCATATAGTATGAAATTTCGGTTTGAGTCAGATTAGATGAAAAATGAAGAATAAACAAAGTCCCTTGAAATAGAAAATATTATCTTGAACATAAATAATTCTATCGATCTCAAGATAAATGAATAATGGTGTAAAATTAATTGAGTACTCAATGATATGGATCAAATGGTGAAAATAGCTCCTAATTCAAAGATTGAATGAATAATTGGTGTATGGGTCTAGAGTTTATCTTAATGAATATTTCTCATATAGGTGATATCCGCTAGAAAAAAAAATGGGGAAGAGGGTTTTAGGTTTAAACATGTTTTAAGAGAAATTGTAATTTCATGAAAAAATTATGGGGATCACAGTTTGGTCGCATGGTTTTTAAAAAACCATGCACCAACAATGTTCCTTATTCTATGATAAAAGGAACTCCCAAAATCATTGGAAATATTTTGACTAACCATTTGAAATCCATGAAAAAACCCTTTATTAAAAACTAAAGGTACTCCCACATGACAGTGCGCCTATGTCTTCACGGTTTCCTCAAAATGTGTGGTCTCCTCCAAAAAACAATCCAAGGGTCACATAGTTAGTTAGAATATCTGACCTATCCCTCATGGTTTTTACTAACTATAAAAAATACATCTTTCTCCCATAAACCCTGGTTTTAGGATTCCAACAATCCATAGACATTCCTTGATACCCCCATTCCCTCAAAGGTTATTCACATTAGTCAATAAACAATCATTTAAATTGAAAACAACAAGATCCATACCTCAGATAAAAACCCTGGAGCCTACAATGTTCAAAACATTATTAATCTTTGAATAACCATGTTCTAGGATCAACTTGAAAATGATTATATAAGGATAAGTGAATGATCATTAATCTATATCTAATAATTACAAATGAGAATATTTTAAATTCATCATTTATGATCAAAATATATAAATAATTTAGATGAATCAAGATCCATTCCTTATTATTAAAATCAGTAAAAAAAATATACTAGGAAATTGAATTTGAGGAGATAATCTTCATGTATAGGAGAAGAAGTTCAAAGATAAGTAATTTTTTGTAAATTCTCGATGATAATAAATGATAATTTTCTAGATTTAAATATTCTATAAATAAATAATATATTTGATGATACTAGAAATTTTTCATAATTTTTCATTCATCACAAATGTGTTTTTATATATAATGGGATCAATTTAGTGAGGTGCAGATGAAATCTATTTAGAAAATAAAACATTTATTGATTTATTGAGAGATACGACAAAATGTTTTTCCTCATTCCTTGAGAAGGTTGAAGATAAAATTATTTTTAGTTGATATAGTGGAATGAGGGAAATATTTAACTAATGATTTTGGAGGAATTTTTAGAATAAGGGAATCAAATCCTATTGTAAAAATTTCTAGACGATATATTTATTTGATATAAAAGGGAAGAAAATGTTAAAGTGTACTCCCATCATTTTATATGATACACCCATTTGGAAGAAACGAATAAGTGAGATCAGGGGAGAAACCCATATATATAAAATTAAAGTAAAAGAGAAAGAGGACACTATGGGAACCAAATGTGATGTGGATTTTCTATATTCTTAATATAAAAAATATTTGATTGGTAACCTATGCATAAAATATAAAAAACAAAGGTGTTTGACCTTGTGTGTGAACTGAAAGTGTTTTGCAGTGTCAATAAGATAGATTAGATAATATCTAGAATAATAATAAGAAGAAGAAGGTGTTTTTCCTATGATAAATAATATTCACCATCTCTTTATCAAAGAAAATAAATTATATCAGATGAAATCCATTGTTTAAGATGTTTAAGAAGAAGAAGAAGATAGAATAATATAAGGAGAGACCAATAATAATATTTTTGTGTATAATTTTTGTGTCATTCCTTTTTGATATATAGTTGAATTTGGATTCGTAATGATAAAAAGAGATAACGATTAAGCAGAAAAATCTATTACATTAGAATTGAAAGAAGATCTATGTTGTTGAGATGCATAGAAATAAAGACTTATAAGAGGTTTATAATAACATTATCATGAAGTTTAATCATTTATTTAAAAGTAGGTGATCAAATAAGATTGATGTAGAATCATCCATAAATTATTGGAGATTTAATTTAAAGGAAATCAAATAAAACACTTGTATATACACGGTGGGAATATGTGGAACTACTGTGATTGTGGGTGTGTAAGAAGATAACTATATTACTCGGTAACACTAGTGGGAATCTTCATATATTGTAATCAATATGAGAACCAGTATCAGTATATGAAGAAATATAGAGTCTTGAATACTAATTTTATTCTCTTGAGTATATAGTGGATAATAGAATCATTTAGTAGGGATAATAACCAATCCTGATAAATAGTAGGTTTCCCACATTGAGGTCAAACCTTACAAAAGACCATGTGTCCACCTTTACTTTCCTTTATAAAATTTTATGTGGTTTATATGGATGGTAAATAATAATTAGATCCACTTTATCCTATCATATTTATATGTAATAAATTTCATGTGGTTAAAATATAATCATCCCCACCATCAAGTGTTTGCATTAGTCCTTACGTGAATTTCAATTATTATCAGGGTGAAGTTTCTCTGTGATAGGATCAAAATTTTATTGCCCCAAATTTTTTTGTGGTACATTACTAATTTAGTATTTCTAATTTTTTATGTATAGAATAATTGTAACACCCCGAGCTTCCACAATACGCTTCTCATTTAATAATGTAATAGCTTGCATTGTACGCAACTTCGAGTTCTAAAACACCGCGACTAACCATAGTAGCCGTTATGAATAGTAATAACCACTTTTTAAAATTATAGAAATTTTATATTTCAAAATGGACATCATTTTTGGATTCGGAATATCGAAATTAGCCTATGGTGAATTTTTGGTATTTTTCTGAGAACTTCTAATTTTTAAGAATAGTGAAAAATACTTAAAAACAACTTTTTTAATCAAAATAATTTATAGTGATAAATTATACTATTTAGTTGTTTTAAAGTATAATTAGAATATATTTTTACCATTTTATTTAATGGTGGTCATTAGAATTAATTTAACATTAAAATTGGGCATGAACAATTGCCAATCTTTTGATATAAATTGTTTCTTAAAAACACGCTATTTGTTGTAACAACGGGAATTAATTATAAAATTAATTAATGCAACATATATGTTTGGAATTTTGTAAAATAGACATCATTTTTGAATTCGGAATATCAATTATATCTTAGGGTGAAATTTTGGCCTTATTCTGAAAAACTTCAATTTTTGATGAATAGTGAAACCACTAAGTGGTTGTTAAAAAACTGATTTTTCGTTAAAATGAAACATTACCACTTCTGTGTTTTGAATTTCAAAAATCCGACATACATGGTTGTCAATAAGAAGTAAAATGTGGTTCAATGAGATTAAAATAATTTTTTGGTGAATAGTAACTTTTAAGTTCTTAATCGTGATAAGAGGTAATTAGTGTAGTTTAAGGTAAAAATAATGTTTTAATAATATGATATGAGCTTAACACATGTCCTACCCTCATTGGATGTGCCATGGCCGACCAAGACAATACATGGGTCAACTTGGGGACCCCATGGAGCCACTTTAGTAGGAAAATGACATAAATACCTTTTATTTAATGTCAAAGTAAAAAAATGACACAAACATGAAATGTTTTACTAAAACATTTTTTACATGGGGTTATACAAGTCATATTTTTGACTATAAATAGTCATTGGAAATATAAAAAGATTTACTACATCATAGTAGTTTTTTATAATTTTTAAACATTAAATAAATTAAATTATTTATGACATCATGATGATGCAGCGATGACCTCATTATTTAACGATTTTAATAAAATGAAACGATAATGTACAATCCAAGGCTTAAACTTGTCAAAAACCTATTGGATGAGTATATTTAGAACCCTTATCACCTTAGCCACGAATTATATAAGTGTGGGACCTTTATAATCCGAACAACATTGTATAATAATGTAAAATTTCCTTGCTTTCCAAGAGTGCCCCTCCTCTCCACTTATAAAAGGCCCCCACCTCTACCACCTCATTCACACTGTCAAGCCATTTGTCTTGGCCAACCTCTGCCAAAATACTCTCCCAACTTCCCCCTCTTACTCCTAGAAGCCTAAATTTGGGCAGAACTCTTCCCAAGGAAGCCTTTGGCTCAAATAAAAAAGAGTTACCCGATTTTGAGGTAATGTCTTCCCTAATGTTGTTTTGTTTTATTTTTCTTCTCCAACCCCATAAACTCTTTTTATTCATTTCTTTTGTAACAAAAATAGTATCCGCAATATACTAGGATGTTGTTATAAGAAGGATTCGAGCTACACTTACACACACCTACATCTAATGGTTAAAGAACATACGGTTTCTGTGGATGGCGAATTTCTGCCTCACGAAACGATGATTGTTCAACACTCATATAACACCTTCAAAGGTGGACATTAAGATTTCACTATATTTATATATGATATATAATATGTTTATGTTTTACTTATTCTTCTGTATTTCTCATTTGTGGCATACTTTATGATTTCCATTATGGGTAAACGCGATAATTTCATTTTAGGAAGTGCGGACTACCGCCCCCTCAAAGTGATTTGAATCGTTAATGCCATATGTGGGATGTATAAAGGATGAAGTAAATGGTATTATACACTATATTATACTTTAATACATTTATATCATTATGATTTCATTCCATTAAATACGAAATAGAAATAAAATTAGCGTTCATGCGTACGTACGGCTTACCGTCTCCATGAACGGTGCATTTCATTTCTTACCTCTAAATGTTACGTAATATTATAAATGAATGTATATACTGTATATATATGATATATATGATATCTAAATCATGAATATAATTCTTGATATAATGGATATTTCACCACATGAACAACTTGTAATTATAAGAAGTTTATTTTTGACTCAAGTACCAAAGATCGACAAAACGACCGTTATTAACTTAAATAATTACATAATGTTCATAACATTGTAATAAGTGATATAAAAAGGACAATGAAGTTGAAAATGGTTCTTAATAAGGTAGATATTAACTCTAGTTTAGTATTCAGGAGGTTAAAGAACGGTTGAGTCAAGTCGGACATGAGGTAAGGGAACTTCTTAACCCAATTTCCATTCTTTGGGTTAATCTCCTACTTTCAAATTATGTCATGATATTATTATGTCCTATTTTGTATATTTACTTTATATATGTGTACCTATAGTGAATACACATAATAGATCTCTTTTATTTTAAAAATGATCTTTCTATGGACTTCGTCTCAATCTCCTTTCATTGAGGCATATTTGGTTTTATACACAACTTTCTTTTATACGGTGTATAAACCCCTTTGACTTTTACGTTTATTCAAAAGGAATATTTTTTATACGAAGCATTTAATAAACGAAAAAAGGGAATGTTTTTGTCGTACGTATGCAGAGACAAAGACTTCTCCGCCGCCGTGACCACTATTTGAGTTTCGGCTTCCTCTACAAGCCATCACTTTTTTTAATGAAAAATAAATACAAAGTTTTAACATTGTTATATTTTGGTATTGAAAATGGTTTTGAAAGTGTTTTTATTATATCAATGTGTTGTATTGATATCTTGTGATTGAAATGTGTAAATTTTATGTTTCCTTTATGCATGTTTTATGTGATATGATTATGTTATGGTTTATGATATGTTTAAACCTATTCATATGAGGAATGCATTGGACATAATAAGTGACGGGTGGAGCCCGCTGCAGCTCCTCGATGCATCAGTAGGTCTCATGAGACAACAAGACGTCGAATTGTCTGAGGCCCTTTCCCAATTTGATTTATGGTTTTGGCCGAGGCCTTAATCATTTTAGACGTCTTGGCCGAGGCCTTGACAAAATGTTTCAGAATGTCTGGCATTATGAATTCCATCATTATGAAAGTGGTTATTGATATTGCATGTGATTATTCGACCAGTAGAATATCCATGTGAAGAAGTGAAGGGAATTATCTCATTTTACTTTTGCCATATTATGTTGAAGTTCATGTTTAAAAGGCTTCTGTTTTAGTTATACATTGCCTTAAATGTTTATGTTTATTGATGAAAGCTTCTGCTATATTGTTATCCTTACTGAGCATCTGAGCTCACCCCTTTCAATGTTTTAATATTTTCCAGGATGTGAAGAAGAATTTTATGAATGACCTGCAGGGATAGTCAGAAGAGGATATGAGTGTGGACTATGAAGACTTTGTTATTAGTTTTTCACTTTATGATGTAATGTAACATTTATGAATGTATCTAGTGTTTCCAAGGCTACTAAACTAATCTGTCTTTCGAGACTTGATCTTTTTTGATCATGCCAATGTTACAAAGTAATGCACCGACTCTGGGTAGCTGGGGTCGGGGCATTACAATAATTAAGAACATTAATATTCTATCCAATATATAATATATATAGAATATTTGACCAAGACCTTACAAAATAGGATAAAAAAATAAGAAAGGAAGAAATGGGTAAATTTAAAAGTAATGGAGTGTTAGATTAGATTAAAACCTTCTTATTCTAATTGTCTTAAATCATGATTACCTTTTTTATTAATTTTTTTTGTTATAAAATATTTTACTGACAAAAAATTGAAAAAATGGATAAGTGTAGAGCTTAGCGTGACACCTAACCACCTAATTGTAAGGTGACCATTTCACTATACTGGAAATTACATTTTACAATACCATATGAAAACAATCATATTACCATCTGACTAGAACCAACATTCTATAAAAATAAGACCACCATCCCATAAGAAGGACACCACCTTACCACAAGGATGAAATAAACATAGTACACGAAGGAAATAACTTTACAGTAAAAAGGAAATCATTTTACTATAAAAAGGAAAATACCTAACCGCATGAAGAAGAAATGTTACCTTGCCATGGTATGTGTCAATTTTCATAATGTTATATAAGGATAGTATGTTTCTAATGTACTGATTTCATGAATGTAAATCTCACCACATAGTCTCCAAATGACCCCATTAAGAATTGAGATGCCCTTATAAAGAGATGAATTGATAGCCTCACCTCTCAACATCAGCTAACCATGTTAAGTTACCTTGTTCTCATGTGAAAAACATTAAGTAAAGACATCTTCTCATGAGTAACTTAGTAGTGGGAATTTCAAATATGTAAGAGTTATATTTTAATTAATTAGAGGATGTGTTATAGAATTTAAGGAAAATGGTGATTAGTTAATGGATACTTCATATGAATATACCATTAAAGATATACTTTTGATCATGAAGAAGAAGAGTGATGATGCACTATTGGAATAATTTTATTACAAAACGAGAATAATAGAAGAATTCTATGAGAGAGACTTCTACAAATCTCAATTTTTCTAGAATTACTTATAAATTTTTTTAAATTTCATAAAAATAAATCTCAAGGATACATAATAATTAAAGCTTCAAGGACTGAGATGTATCACAATTGTTTTTCTATTTATCTATATCTCTTTAAATTTTAATATTTATTTATTAGAAGTGTGTTAAGGTAATATTTTTTATATGTACACACTATCTACTGTGCTAGAACTAGAGTTTGATTGACCCATTATCTAAATTTTTTTATTGTAATCTCAAAAATAAATGGCAGGGTGGTCTTGTATAACCTTGAACCCTTATATCCCACATAGAATTGGGGAAGAGGATTTGTGTTTAGATAAATTTGTTCAATTTTTATTGTATAACCAATCCATGTTTCAGATCTGTTTATTTTTTCATAAACTTCTTCGTATATGGTGATTTCTAGGTAGAGGGGATTAAGTCTCTTATTGAGACTGAACACCTTATTTATTGTAGTCATATATTTTACTATGATTTTTCCTTTATCTGAAAATTAATTTCCATTTAAAAATATATTAATAAAAATACATTGATGTTTAGACTTAATTGGTGTTTATATTAGATGTTTGAAAAATTATATTAGTTTGAAAATATAATGTATCTATAAGATATTTTAGCTGAGCCTTTATCATGATTGTGAAAAATTATTTGAAAGATCATATTTATATATTTATACTAAATTTATTAATTCGGTATATTATTTAAATTGGGAATTTTATTTTAAACTATTTCTTAACAAATTTTTTATTAAGAACTCAATTCACCCGCCACTTGAGTTACTCCCTTCAATCAACATTCGATATATGTGTATTTTTAAACATCTTCTTAACTTTGATTTAACTGCATTTTAAAGATATTAAACTTCTATTATAGAGACCCAATCTTGACATACATAGAAATTACATTACTTTTGCAGAAAATCAAATACATAACAAAAATAGACACCGAGGACCGTAATAGTTTAGTGTCTTTGGAAACTCAGAACATAATCTTCTAATCGTTCTGAAAGATCTCCAACATCTCCCATAAAGATCTTCCCTTTTTTCTCATACCTAAAACATTTCTTTAAATCCTGGTGAAAGGAAAACATATAAAGGGTGAGCTCAAATGATCTGTAAGGGTAATCATGGAGAAAATAAAACAAACCATATACATTTGAACTTCAAAATATGAACATAATATTTAAACATCAAAATCTTGAGCAGTGACATAAAACATGGTAGTACGTAAGGCATAGATCATAATGGATCATCAATCCTAATAAAATATAATGGTAATAAAACATGTAATTATGGCAACCATTAAGCACATTCTATGATTTCCATAGTAGCCAAGGCGTTGCTGCCAAGACCATCTGAGTGGACAATGTCCCTTTCTGAATCAAGTTCACTCCTCGTTCCAGTCCTGTATCACTGAACTAGATTAACTTACCTTTCCATCCATGTCTATCTCATGAGATATAAATCTTTACCCAATGCATTGTAGGGAGATATAGGTCCCATCCATCTCATAATGAAATCATTTTTTCATGCGCCACAATATAAACATAAATCATTCATCATAACCCAAAGAATAAAATGGGTTTCATAAACATCATTCCATCATAACATAATCCTTATAAAACAAATGGATTTCATTTCATCATAAGAAAAGTGAAACCATTTAAATCATATATATAATATATTTGAAACATACACATATGAAATAATTTCATCTTAGATGGAAAAATGGTTTTGAAAAAATGCTTGAAATGAATTCTTGAGGAAAATAGCCTTTCTTCTTCAAAATCATTTTCTTTTCACAAAATGCAATGCAATTTTTAAATAAAAGGATCTTTTTTGAAAATAGTAATTAAATCATGTAGAGTAAGCTTCATGAAAATAAGGCTTTATGATACCATAAAAATCTGTTCATGTCATATAAGTTATAAAAAACACTCTTCTTGTACTTTTTCCGGAAAAGTCAAAAAGTACCTCGTATGGTAAATAAAAGAAAGCCTCCTTCCATATGATGTGGTAAAAGTAAAAAAGGGTAAAAATTACTTTAAACATACATAGTATAAAATTAAAAAATTTATGAAAACATTTCGAGAACATATGAACATGAATAATAAACATAACCCCAGTAAATACTTACGAATAAACAATCTCGGATAAGAATGAGATTGGAATAATTATCCCTTAACTTATGTCCAATTTCATCTATATGTGTCTGAGACTCCTATATAGTGGGTTTAAACATATTATTAACTTGTAACAGAACCATAATATCATTTATTATATCATATATTATTCACTTACGACTTTATATTATCCGTTCATTTGTCAATTCCATGTTAAAGTAGCGTTTTGGGTAAAATTGTTTCATTTATCGTCCGTGTTTTGCCTTGTAAATATTAATATGATTACATAGATCATGATTATTTAATTCCAGAATATAAAAAATGATTTATATATAATATATATTCAGAATATACATATATATAATAGATCGATAAATGGAAAGAAATACACTGTTCATCGAGACGGTAGGCCATACGTATGCATGAACACTGTTTTTAGTTTCCTTATTGAATTGAATGGAATTAAGTATATGAAATACATATATATATAAAAATAAATCCAGTATCATTATTATGTCATATATTTCATGATTACTTATTATATATACTTTATAATCATTCTTGAATTGTTAACATGGAAGATGAATCTCATCGCGTCGTGGAGACGGTAATCCGTATGTACGCACGAGCGATGATATCGTTCCCATATTTATTGAATGGAATTGGAGTGGATGATATAATATCTTATAATCAGTATGATGTTATAATAATAATATATATTTATTCTTTACACCATTATACCCATCCAAGTAAGGTGGTGGTGGAAAAACTGATTACATCATGGTGTGGAGACGGTATTCTATACGTATGCATGCGCGGTGATTTCATTTTCTGTTGGATGGATAGAAGGTGAAATAGGGTTGTTTCATATTTATAATAACATATCAGTATATATTTAATACTGATTTTATTACTTTATAATTAAAAAACTAATGAAAATGAAGTAGATTAAGAAAGAAACGTGAAAGAGTCGGTAGAAGAGATTGCCTCTTCCTCGACGCACCTCCTTTAAACTTCTTCTTAGGGCACTAGAGTTGGTCTTTTGAGAAGGCCATAACCTCTATGATATAACTAGAAAATATGAGAAGAGTAATTGTCAGGGGTTGGACAAGATTCAAGGCTCAAAAGGGTGTGAATAGAAGAGGTAAGAGGTGCCCTTTTTATAAGGGAGGAGAGGGGCACCATTGGAAAAACTTAAAAATTATTTTATAATAAAGTCATATTCGGTTTATAATAGCTCAAAATCGATTTATTTCTAAGATAAAGTGGGGATGGGTCGAACTCCCTTCAACCAATAGGTTTTAGACAAGTTTAGGTTACTATTTTAACCATATCATTTTGTTTTAACTCTAAGTTAAATAATTTAACTTTTACCGTGTCTTCTTGTTTTCTTACACTATATGGTTAATAAACTTGCTATAACAAGTGAAACAGACCCCAAGTGGTTAATTATTAATATATTCCGACTTATCTAGGTCATTAGGACGAACTTTAGAGTTTTAGTAATAGAATAACAATTAATAATATAATATTTGTTTTAAAAACTATTTTATGTCAATTTTGAATCAATTTGATAATTGATTTTTTAAAACTTATAACAGCATGATTCATTCGAAAAACTTCCATTGAATCAATAAAAACATTTCATATTAACCTAAAAAATTAGTTTAATTTATTAAAAGTCTCAAATTACATTTATTTGGGTATTTATAACATCAATTATGTTAATATTTCATTAATAAGGTAATTACTGCATCATCATTGTGTCATAAATAAATAAATTTATTTAATTTATAAAAATTATAAATAAAATAGCATTATTTAGGAAATATTTTTATATTTCTAATGAATATTTATAGTCTAATTTATCTTATGTATAACCCTATATTAAAAATGTTTTAGTTATTAAACTTTGATTTTAACTATTTTAACTATTCTTTAAATTAAATAATAATAAATTACCTAATCTAATACAAGTGGACATAAATGATAATATTATATTCAAAAGGTTGTTTTTGGTCTAATTATACTTATCCAATAGAATTAGGCCATGTGTTAGGGTAATAATTATATCATTTTTACCCTTAATTACCCTATTTACTTTTAACCATGGTAAATAAAAGTAAAAAGTTCTTATTCACCAAAAATAATTTTTTTGTTATTGAATAACATTTTACTCCTTGATATTAACCGTGTCTCTCGGATTTTCAAAATTCCACTCACAGAAGTTGTAAAATTAAGTTTTATGTACAATTGCAAATGCTCCTAGGAGGTGGGTAAAAGACGGTGAAAAGTTCAATAAAATTTTTATATATCTAAAATTATTATAAAATGACTCCAATGAATTACATTGAACATATATAATTATTATGTATCTATTTTGAATTAAGATAAATTTAAATAAAATAAATAACTACTTAAATAAAAAGTTGGTTTTTAAATAGTAACCAAGTGTTTTCACTATTCATCAAAAATTGAATGTTTTCAGAAAAATAATAAAATTTCACCCTAGGATAATTTCGATATTCCGAATCCAAAAATGAATTCCATTTTGAAAGTTAAAATTTATAAAATTTCATAAAGTGGGTATCACTATTCATAACGGCTAGTTTATAATAATATTGTAATAATATCTTGTTTAGTGAAACTTGGTTTTGCATACTACACACGCTATCGAAGAAGGTCTTGATTCCGTGTAATGCAAGCCAAGTCATGGCTGTGTGTAGTGAAATCTCTGTTTGGTGTTGTGTATAACATAATCAAATCTTATTTCATTTATACATTAATCAAAATCTATACTTAATTTTGCGTAGAATAATTTCCACAAAACAAACTTGTATTTGTGTGTAACACGAGCCAAGAATAGTGTTGCATATACTGCAAGCTAATATGGTGTTGTGTATAGTACAAGCTAATCATTGTGTAGTGTATAATAGAAGACATCAATGAAATTAAAAATAATATATCACATAAAATATTGGGGTGTTACATTCCACCCCCCTTAAAATGAATTTCGCCCTCAAAATTCGTCAGGGTTATAAATGGGTTACTACTTGAAAGATTCTTTCATAGAAACCCACATCGTAAAAAGGAATACTAAAACTTATTTTTAAAAAGGAAAGTTAGAATCATAACAGTCACCCAAAGTAACTCATCACTGGGGTTCCACATAGGACAACATAGGTGAAAATATGGATATGTAAGAGAAATATAACCATCAATTTATGAGGAAGAGTGGTAGAGGACATGGCTATGAAAAATCCAATAATTACAAAGCCATAAATTTATGATGATCTAAGGTACCATCTAATTCATCATATATAAGGAAACTAGGACAACATTTTTGGTTTTCAAGATCATTTCCCTAAATTTGAGGCAATTGGAATTAGAAGAAATACATTCTTGATTTTGGTACAATCTCACTGTTGGTCGTTCCGTGGAAAATTTCCACTTCATCTCTTAAAGAAATGAAGTTGAATTTGTCATTCGTTAAGTGTTAGAAGATCATATTATAGAATGATGGGTGGTTCCATCTGTCTCAAAAAAAAAGGTTATAAAAAGTTATCAAAAATACATAAGTCCCTCTATAGTGAGATTAATCATATATGGTTCCTAAAATGGACTTATACTTCATATATCATGCTGCTTAATATAATAAAACTAGTTTATACTAACCAGGGACTTCTTGTAGGCCAGTGGTAGGCGATAAAGTCCCGTCACACTTCAGTTGTGGGTTTGATTCCCACAACCTTGTCCGACGCGACAGGTTGTCGCTCGTCCTGTAGGTTGTCCTTGCTCTAAAACTAAATTATTATAACATTCCATAAATAATATCGAAAAAAGTTCTAGCCTTAAATAATACTGACTTATGTCCAACAGAATCCATTCCAATCTTTAATCTTATCCAAAATACTTTTGTCCAATCTCATAATATAATGAAAACAATTACTAGAAATGTCATCTGATGAGCATGTGAATACCATCATTTATCCCCTATATATCATACGATATATATTCTTGGTCAAATTAAAAACATGTGAATACCTTAATCATTTATTATCTTGCAAAATGAATACCCATTGACTCTTAGTGAAAACATGAATGCTGTCAAAATTTAACACTTTCCACATACCAAAATCCAAAAAATTTTATATACTCAAACCATGATATAACTTTGTCCTTATATCAGTCATGACCTCATTTCATTTATTCTTTATTGCTTCATTATTCACATATCATCTTCTTTCCAAAAATATTTTAATCACTTTTCATGGTTACCAGTACCATATAATTATTGAAAACCAATACATAGATATTCTAAAATTCCACGATGCCATAAATGAGATTCCATGATACTATTTTGAAATCTTATTACATAAACACTTAATCATTACACAACATCATTGTCAAACTCAAAATCACAAATAGTGACCACATGTGACCACCCTTTATCCTTTTCCTTAAGAGGTTTCTCACATTGATCATCATTAACCCTTGGATTAGGGCATTGATTATCATAATGCCCCATTTCCTTCTACTTTAAGAATTGAAGTGTTAGTTGTGCGTTCTCTGCAGTCTTTTCTTTATTCACATCATTAGAAACCCTTTTTCCAATACTTCGACACTCAGCTGCTCACTGACCTTCCTTTACACACTTAAAACATTTTCTAGTCCCATTAATACAATCTCCACCATTCTTGTTTCCACACTTTGATCATAAAGAAACATTCAACTTCTTTTCACGATTATTCTGAGATTTCTCCTTGAACTACATCTTTCGTTTCATGTTAAAATAATGAGATGGATATGTAACACTAAATTCAATTTCTACCTTAATATAACTATGCACAATTTCTTCATAGCTACTAAAGTCTCTTATAGCTAATTCCCTTTGAAGACTTGGTTTTAAGCCACTGAAGAATCGATCAACTTTAATTTCAGGTTGGATGATTAAGCCAGATGCATACCTTGAAAGGCTTGTAAATTTCTCTTCATATATACCAACAGATTCATCATCATTTTTCTTAAGCTCATGGAAATCCTTTTCCATCTTCATTCAAATAATATGAGGGTATTACTTATTTAAAAATAAGTTCTTGAACTCATCCCATTACATGGATTCCATTTCATCTCAGGGCCTCGTATTCTCCATTAGAGTCCACCATTGATCTGCATCACCTTCTAAATGGTAAATAACCAGAATGACTTTTTCATGTTATGAACAGAGAATTATGGAAAATATCTTTTCAATGGTATTGATCCATTGTTCAGAAACAAGTGTATTAGAAGACCCATTGAAACACGGTGGGCATGGCCTCATGAAAGACTCAAAAGAACATTGTTCCCTTCTCCGATCATTTGGAAATATAGAATGATTAATTGCTTGTGTAAGTATAAAAATAAGATTTTGCACTCCATCTCCCATAACATTGGTTTGTTCAGGAGGACAATCATTTCATTGTCCATTACATTGATCAACACGGTTCCTTTGGGTTCCAACCATCGTCTAAAACCCAAAAAGAATAGTGTGAGATGCAAAAATCATGCTAGAGAAAACAACATAATAAAGGGGGATTACCTTCAATATGTAAAATCATAGGGTTAATTCTAATATTTTTACCATAATTCTAGGACTATAACCTATACTTATACTTAACCTTAGGGACATCCCTATACATACCTTAGAAATATCTCTAGGGATCTAACTAAAGTTTTCGCATCCTAGTTTCCAAAGGCTAACTAAACATTTCCTATGATACCAACTGTAGAGACTCAATCTTGACATACATAGACATTAAATTAATTTTTCAGAATATCTAATACATAACAAAAATAGACACCAAGGACTTTAATAGTTTAGTGTCTTTGGAAACTCGGAATATAATCTTCTAATCGTTGTGAAAGATCTTCAACATGTCGCATAAAGATCTTCCTTTTTTTTCTTTTACGTAAGACCTTTCATTAAATCCTAGGGAAAAGAAAACATATAAAAGGTGAGATAAAACTATCAGTATGGGTAAGAATGGAGAAAATAAAGAAAACCATATACATTTGAACTTCAAAATAAGAACATAATATTTAAACATCAAAGTCTTGAGCAATGACATAAAACATGGTAGTACGTAAGGAATAGATCATAATGGATCTTCAATCCTGATAAAATATCATGGGAATAACTCATTTATTTTTGGAAACCATTAAGAACATGTTATGATTTCCATAGTATCCAAGGCGTTGCTTCCAAGACCATCTTAGTGGACAAAGTGCCTTTCTGAATCGAGTTCACTCCTCGTTCCAGTCCGGTATCACTGAACAAGATTAACTTACCATTCCAACCATGTATATCTCATGAGATATAAATCATTACCCAAAGCATTGGAGGGAGATATAGGTCCCACCCATCTCATAATGAAATCATTATTTCATGTTCCACAACATAAACATAAATCATTCATCATAACCCAAAGAATAAAATGGGTTTCATAAACATCATCCCATCATAACATAATCCATATAAAACAATTGGATATCATTTCATCATAAGAAAAATGAAACCATGTAAATCATAGAGAAAATATATTTGAAAGATAAACATATGAAATAATTTCATCTTATATGGAAAAATGGTTTTGATAATACACTTGAAATGAATTCTTGAGGAAAATATCCTTTCTTCTTCAAAATCATTTTCTTTTCACAAAATGCCATGAAATTTTAAAATAATTGGATTTTGTTGAAAATATTCATTAAAAAATGTAGAGTAAGCTTCATGAAAATAAGGCGTTATGAAACCATAAAAATATGTCCATGTCGTATAAGTTAAAAAAACATTCTTCTCGTACTTTGGCTGAAAAAGTCAAAAAGTACCTCGTATGGTAAACAAAAGAAAGATTCCTTCCATACGATGTGGTAAAAGTAAAAAAAGGTTAAAAATGACATTAAACATACATAGAAGAAATGTAAACATTTTATGAAATCATTTTGAGAACATATGGACATGGATAATAAACATAACCCCAGTAAATACTTACTAATAATCAATCTCGGATAAGAATGAGATTGGAATAATTATCCCTTACCTTATGTCCAATTTCTTCTATATATGTCTGATACTATTATATAGTGAGTTTAAACATATTATAACTTGTAAAAGAACCATAATAACATTTATTATATCATATATGATTCACTTACGACTTTATATTATCCGTTCATTTGTCAATTCCATGTTAAAGCAGCGTTTTAGGTAAAATCGTTTCATTTGTCGTCCGTGTTTTGCCTTGTAATTATTAATATGATTAAATAGAACATGATTACTTAATTACAGAATATAAAACATGATTTATATATAATATATATTCATAATATACATATATATAATAGATCGATAAATGGAATGAAATACACTGTTCATGGAGACGGTAGGTCATACGTACGCATGAATGCTGTTTTTTGTTTCCTTATTGAATTGAATGGAATTAAGTAGATGACATATATATATATATATATATATATATATATATATAAATCCAGTAGCGTTATTATGTCACATATTTCATGATTACTTATTATATATACTTTATAATCATTCTTGAATTGTTAACATGGAAGATGAATCTCATCGCGTCGTGGAGACGGTAATCCGTACATACGCACGAGTGATGATATCATTCCCATATTTATTGAATAGAATTGGAGTGGATAATATAATATTTTATAATCAGTATTATGTTATAATAATCATATATATTTATTCTTTACACCATTATACCCATCCAAGTAAGGTGGTGGTGGAAAAACTGATTACACCACGACGTGGAGACGGTATTCCATATGTACGCACGCTTGGTGATTTCATTTTCCATAGGATGGATAGAAGGTGAAATTGGGTTGTTTCATATTTATAATAACATATCATTATATATTTAATACTGATGTTATTACTTTATAATGAAACAACTAGAGAAAAAGAAGTAGAAGAAGAATGAAACTTGAAAGAGTCGGTAGAAGAGATTACCTCTTCCTCGACGCACCTCCTTTAAACTTCTTCTTAGGGAACTAGAGTTGGTTTTTTGAGAAGACCAGAACCTCAATGATATAACTATAGTGGTTTAGAAGATTAATTGGTAGGAGTTGGCCGAGCATCAAGGCTCAAAAGGGTGTGATGAGAAGAGGTAAGGGGTTCCCATTTTATAAGGGAGGATATGGGCACCTTTGAAAAAACATAAAATATTATTTTATAATAAAGTCATATTTGGTTTATAATAGCTAAAAATTGATTTCTTTCCAAGATAAAGTGGGTATGGGTCTAAATCATCTCAACCAATAGGTTTTAGACAAGTTTAGGTTACTATTTTAACCTTATCATTTTGATCTAACTCTTAGTTAAATAATTTAACTTTTACTGTGTCTTCTTGTTTTCTTACACTATATGGTTAATAAACTTGCTATAAAAATCCAAAAGGACCCCAAGTGGTTAATTATTAATATATATAGCCTTATATAGGTTATTTTTCCGAACCTTAGATTTTTAGGAATATAATTACAATTAATAATATAATATTTGTTTTAAAAACTATTTTATGTCAATTTTGACACTATTTGGTAATTTATTTTTTTCAAACTTATAACAGCGTGATTAGTTCGAAAAACGTTTATTGAATCAATAATAACATGTCATATTAAACTAAAATATTAGTGTAATTTATTAAAAGTCTAAAATTACATTTATTTGGGTATTTATAACATCAATTATGTTAATATTTCATTAAAAAGGTAATTACCGCATCATCATTGTGTCATAAATAATTAAATTTATTTAATGTCTAAAAATTATAAATTAAATTAAATTATGTAGGAAATATCTTTATCTTTTTAATGAATATTTATAGTTGAATTTATCGTATGTATAACCCTATATTAAAAATGTTTTAGTTATTAAAAGTTGATTTTAACTATTTTAACTATTCTTTAAATTAAATAATAATAAGTGTCCTAATCTAATCCAAATGGACCTAAATGATAATATAATATTACTAAGGTGGTTTTTGGTCGAATTATACTTATCCAATAGAATTATGATATGTTTTAGGGTAATAATAATATCATTTTTACCCTTAATTACCCTATTTACTTTTAAACGTGGTAAATAAAAGTAAAAAGTTACTATTTACCAAAAATTATTTTTATCTTATTGAACCACATTTTATTCCTTGATATTAACTGTGTCTCTCGGATTTTCGAAATTACACTCACATAAGCGGTAAAATTATGTTTTATGTACAATTGTAAATGCTCCTAGGAGGTGGGTAAAAGACGGTGAAAAGTTCAATAAAATTTTTATATATATAAAATTATTATAAAATGACTCCAATGAATTACATTGAACATATATAAGTATTATGTATCTATTTTATGTAAAACAAATTTAAATAAAATAAATAATTATTTAAATAAAAAGTTGGTTTTTAAATAGTAACCTAGTGTTTTCACTATTCATCAAAAAATTAAATTTTTCAAAAAAATACAAAAATTTCACCCTAGGCTAATTTTGATATTACGAATCCAAAAATGAAGTTCATTTTGAAAGATAAAATTTATAAAATTTTAAAAATTGGTTATTACTATTCATAACAGCTAGTTTATAATATTATTATAATAATATCTCATTTAGTGAACCTTGATTTTGCGTAATACACATGCTATCGAAGAAGGTCTTGATTGCATGCAATGCAAGGCAAGTCAAGGTTTCGTGTAGTGAATGCTCTGTTTGCTGTTCCTTATAACATAATCAAAACTTATTTCAATTATACATTAAAAAAAATATATACTTAATGTTGCGTAGAATAATTTCTACAAAACAAACTTGAATTTGTGTGTAACAAGAGCCAAGGATAGTGTTGCGTATACTACAAGTTAAGACGGTGTTGTGTATAGTACAAGCTAATCTTGGTGTAGTGTATAATAGAAGACATAAAATAAATTAAAAATAATATATCGCATAAAATCTCGGGTTGATACATCTATAATTTCTAAATTTAAATCTTGATGGATAACAATAAACAATAAAGAACTTACACAACTCGACCTTCTTATTTTAATGGAACTAACTATTCTCAATGGATTATTATGATGAATGTTCATTAGAGAGTATGGGTTCTGATATTTGGATTGTAATTGAAGATATATATAAAAAATATCAAATTAATAGATCTAATTGGAGTGGTGAAACTAAAAATAAATTTGAAAAAAATTTTAAATCTATGAATTATTTATACTTTTCTTTAGGAGAATATTAATTTAACAGAATATCATTATTTTCTACTGCCTTTGAAATTTTAGATACACTGTCCATTTTTAATAATGGATCATCTAATATTAATGAATATTTTTTAAACATCTATACTAGTAAATATGATCTATTTAAGGTGAATCCTGTTGAAACTATATATAAAATTTATATCGAGTTCCCTGAGATGGTGAACACGATGCATGCACTGGGAAAGAAAATTAATGATAAATATCACATCATGAATATTCTTAGTTTCTTACCAGAAAGATGGAGGGGAACATCAATGTAAACAATAGAATAATGTGATATTACTATACATCCAACAAATGAACTTATTTTAATGCTAATTATGTATGAAGAAGAATTTTAAATAAACATGGAATGAGTTGATAGACCAAAATTAAAATCTACAGCTTTCAAAAATACTACTTCATAATAAAAATAGGAGGCAAAAGCTGATAAATCAAGTGATGAAGAGTCACCTATTGATAGTTATGAATAAATGGTAAATCTGGATATGAGGTTAAAAAATTTATATAATATAATGAATTTCTAAAGAAAATCTATTTATAAAGGAAGTTATGACAAATGAAATTGGAGAAAATTTTAGAAAAAGGATGATTGAACCAATGAAATATTTTTCAATGAATATAATATGAAACGACATATAATTGATAATTTTCTTAACCACATGTATAAGAAAAAGTATGATTATTAGTAAAATGGTAAAAGAAGGATATGAATCAACTAGGAGGGCTTCAGAATACTGTTATAGTGAAAAAAATTCAATAAGAGAAGATAATCAAGATAAACCCAATATGTTTTTTATGTAAAACACATTAGAGGTATCTAGTTTTTTTCTGTAACTTCGTTAAATAATTATAAATTTTATATACGTGAATATAGTGAATAAAATATGTATAATGAACAATTTTTTTAATATTTTAATATGTTAGGGGATAAATTCAATGAACATGAAGACAAGTACAAAAATTTAAATAAGAAATGTTCCTTTTCTTCTCATTTAAAACCAATCTTAGTATAGAAAAATATAATTTTACCCAACTAATAAAAGAAAAATAAAATTTAAAATATCCAATTATAAATTTAGAAAATATTTTTAAATATTTTTAAATTAATTAAATAACATGACCAAGGTTATTTGAATGAAAATCGAACCTAAATATACCACTAGAATATGATACCAACATAGGAAATGAATTATTATTAAAAATAAATTTATTCCCATATCTAGTTTTAATGATTATATTTCTAGTTTTTTTCTTATGGACCTAAAAAAGTATTTATTTCCAAAAGTATCAGATCTTCATATAAGAGACCTGTTAAATAATAAAGGATTCCAAAATCTCTTATTACTAATATCTTGGGACCCATGATAACTTAGGTACCAAAGTCATATTTGGTTTTAAATATATTTTTAGGAAAACTTATTCAAATTATCCAGTTAGTAATTATGGTATGTGGAAAATGGATGCTCCAGGAACATGACTTGATATTATTCATGTTTCAAAAACATAATTATATTTGATGGTGGATGTGTTTCCTTTGGTTACAATGCTAATGAAAATATAATTGGACTTGTTCAAATCAGTAACACTGATATTGTTTTAATTTCAAAAAAATTCATTTTTATATGGATTCAAATAAAATTCTCTTAGTGTTTCATAATTATGCAATGATGGTTTCCATGTTAAATTGAAACATAAGTGTTTTAAAAGTTTTTAATTCTAAAAAATCTTTATTTTTTTACTTCTTTATGAAAAGGTAATGATTACACTATTAATTTATATTCATTCCATACTCAAAACATTTCCTGTCTAAGTGAATTTCACAAAGAATCTTGGCTATGGAATAAGAGACAATCTTATTGAAATATTAATTCACATCAAAAGTTAACAAGTAAATAGTAAAGGATCTTCCTAAACTAGATTTCCCAGATAATAAATTCTATAACCCATTTTAAAAAGAAAAACAACACAAAATCTCTTTCAAATAAAAAAACAAGTTTATGTTTATCTACCCGTAGATTTGGTTGACATGTATTTGTTTGGACCATCTATATTTTATAGTTTAAATGGAAAGTACCATGTTTATGTTTTTGTAGATTAATTTTCTAAATACACTTTAATTTTCCTTTTAGCATAAAAAATTGAATCTTATGCCTATTTTCTAAGTATTCTAAATTTTCAGAGATTCATAGTGCACATAGAATTAATACCTTAAGAAGTGAAAATGATTTTGAGTTTGAAAATCAAAATTTTGACTCGTTATTCCCACAAAATAGCCACAGTCATAAATGTTTTGAACATAAGACCCTAGAGAAAAATGGTTTAGTATAAATAATAAATATAAATATACATGAAGTCACCAGAACCTTGTTCAATGAGTATGATTTACCTATTTAACTTTTGGTAGAATATGTGAATATTGATTTTTATATAATAAATAGTTTTTTAATTAGACCTATATTAAAAATGACCCCTTATGAATTATAGAATTAAAGAAAACTAAAGGTTAATTACTTTGGAGTTTCGGGTTACAAGGTCTATATTGTTGATATTAAGGATAATATTGAAAAATTTACTTCTAGCAGTGATTACCAAACTTTACATGGGTATTATAATTCTATTAAATTTTATAGGGTGTTTAAAAAAGAATAATGCTATGGAAGAATATATTCATTTCAAATCTGATGAAAAAAATCCACATAATCATAATACCACTTTAGAAAATATTCAGGACGAACATTATTTTTAGGACTTAAATAATAATCCTAATGAAAATTATGTCAGTTATTATATAATGAACTCACCCAAATATGATGAACACCATAAACCAAAACTTGTATATGATAATGAGATATATTTATCTTCTTTCCCTATAACTATTAAGACTCATAATTATTATCCATTAGATTCTATAGTTGTATCTTTAAATAGTGGAACAAAACCATAGCTTCTCTTAGAAATAATATTGAACAGTTAGTATTCTTGTCACAACTAGAACTTGAGAAGATTAATGATGAAATTAATGATGAATTCTTGGTAATGAAAATGTAAGAATAAATAAATCAATTTTAAAGGGAAAAAGTATGGGAACTAGTGGATATGCATAAATACTAGCTAACTATTAGAACTAAATGTGTGTCTAGAGACAAATTTTATGATTTGGGGGACATTGTAAGAATCAATGCTAGACTAGTTACAAAAGGATACAGTCAATATGAAGGTATTGAATTTGAGGAAACTGTTTCACAAGTATCATGACTTGAATCCATTAGAATTTTTCCGGCCTATAAAACACATTTTGATTTAAAATAATATCAAATGGAAGACAAGATTGAATTATTAAATATTTATATTATAGAGGATTATTTTGATGAAAACTCCCCTTTATTTCAAAATCCTCATTTAAAAAATAAAAATTTTAAATTAATTAATGCTTTATATGTTTTAAAACAAGATCTAATAGCTTAGAATGATACACTAACATATTATCAAATTTCAAAAGGGTTTATTAATGGTGTAGATGAACTTAATTTATCAATTAATTTTATTTAAACGGATGTTTATATTGTAAAAATTTGTATTGATGATTTTATCTTTGGATCATCAAGAAAACATATGTGTACTGAATTTCAAAAAATAATACAATGTGAGTTTTAAATGTGTTTAATGGTTGCACATAAATTCATTATTGGATTTCATATTTCGTAAAATAAATATAGAATTATTTTAAATCAAAATATTTACACCAAAGGTATAATAAGATTTTTTGTTAGGACAATAATAAAGGAAGTGATACTCTTATGAGTACTAAATACAAGATGGATCTTGATGAATGTGGAAAATAAGTTGATCAAGCCAATTATTGAGGTATGATTAGAAGCGTACTGTACTTGACTACTATCTAAAAGGATATTACATTTATTTTTTGTATTTGTGATTTTTATTCAATGAAATAAAAAATAATCACATCTATTAGATATGAAAATATATTTTTACCTTAAGAGTACATCCAACTCGGGTGCTTTTACTCCCGATGACAAGAATTCGATTTAGATAGTTATTTATATACATATTTTTGTGGTTGTAAGTTAGATAGAAAAAAAACATCTAGAACAAGTCACTTATTGGAATGTATCTAGTATCATGGAGTAGAAAGAAGTAGAATTTTGTAGCATTATCCACTGTGGAAACTGGATACATATATGTAGGTAGATGTGCACATATTATCTTGACAACAATAACTATACTAGAATATGGATATCAATAAAACATGTACCTATAAATTGTGATAATATAAGTGCTATAAATTACTTAAGAATCCTATATCTCATTTTGGAAAAAAATAATGTTGATATATTAAATCTCTTTATGATAAATCATTATGGAAAAAGGTGATATAAGTCTTGAATTCATAGGTACTAAACAACATATTGCTAATATATTTCAAAAATCATTGAATGTTGAGAGAATCAAATATATCATACATGAATTATGAATAATAAATTAATTTTAATTTTTTTATTATTTATATGTTTAATTGTTTTAAATTCTGTTTTTTATATTTTTATAGAAATACAAGTGAATTTTAATTCACATGGTTAGTAGGGTAACCGTGAGTTAATTGTTTTTCATATAGTCAGCATGCCTAGTCTGGAAAACTATTGACATATTATATATTCTAACACAGTTTCTATGTCAACCATGAATATATATTCATATAGTTAATATGTACCTATCAATAATTACATGGTAGTATAGTTATCACACCTATTGTAAGTTATGATTAGAATTCCTACAATGTTAATGATATTTACAGATCCACTACCATCAAAATCACCATGTCTATTTTGTTAATTTTCATTTTTATGAAAATGGTTTTGAAGGATTTCAAGAAATATTATAATTATTTTAAACCATGAATGATTTAAATTAATAATTTAAATCTGAGTCCAAAGAAGTACCTGTATTTTCCTTCTAGTCCACTTTATCCTCATAATATCTTCTAATTTTATTTTTTTTATCATCTCAAACCTCTCACTCTTTCATATCAACCCACTTTTTTTAATCTATTTTTTCGAACCTTTTGAGATCTTGAATCAAATAAGAATGCTAGGGATGATGCATTTTCTATAAACTACTATTCTAGTTCAGTCCCCACCTTCAAAGAAGTCAAAGAATTCAAAATCTATCTCTAGTGAATCACTAGAGGTCAAAAACTCCCATATTTTTAATTATATTGTTTTTTAGAGAAATAATTCCACACATAATGGTTGAAGTTAAGTTGATCAGTAGTTTGGAACCCGATTAATATACAAGGTTGGGATGAATGGTTTAAGGGATGTGATAGAACCTTCTATTCAATCCTTGTTAAGGAATTTTATCCAAATTATGAATTCTTTCCAAGAGAGAAGATATATAATGTAAAATCAATGATTAATGGTGAAGATTTCCAATTCTCTTCAATGAATATTGAAAATTGCATGGGTGTAACATACTAGGGAGCGTATGAATATTATCTTTATTCATATCTTATAAATCACCAGAATATGGAGTTGTATAATTCCTTGTATAGAATCACTAGAAACATAACTCATAGAAGACCCACTTCTATTTAGTTGAATTGTGAGTGTAGGATTCTAGTTGATTTTATCCATTATGTTATTTTTACAAGGAAATGAGACTTTATAATTTTGAGGCATGAGGATCTATTTTTCATATTCTTAATAAATAATGGTGTTAAAATTTACTTATTTAGATTTTTAATGAGGCCTATGATTAAACAATGTAAATAAGATTCAAGGTTTAGCTTCTTACCATATCCAAAATTGATTTCTTCTTTAATAGTGTAAAAAGTAATTTTTACTCAAGAATATGATAAAATAAATGCTTATAAGAGATTATATATTTTTCCGAAGAAATATATACATACTAAATTTATCTAGAATTCATAGAAACATGAATTGGTAGCTGTCCTTTTGAAATTATATGAATAATTTATTCATGGTAAGTATCTAGTTAGACCAAGGGATCTTGTAGATCTAATTATTGAACTTGATGAAATTTTTGAGTACTCCATTGATGGTTTTCTCATATTTAAAGAGAATATGTAATAAACTATGAAGAAAAATTTATAAAAGATGATATATAATAAGAATATACAGAGGATGTTCATCTTAATTAAGAAGCTCATTTATCTTGTGTGGATGAGCCAACGTGCGATATATTAGTTAGATTATTTGTTGATAGGTATATATAAAAGGGATCATCTATTTTTGGTATATCCCCAAGGAAAAATTTCCAAATGAAATTTATTAGGGGGATAAGTCTAATAGATCTTCTATATCAGTACTCGATTGTCCTGGTTTAGATGATTAAGATCATAGTGGTAGTCCACCTGGGCTTGGTTGACCTTACACTCTTTCAGTTCAAATATATTTGGAATGCTCATTGATTGATGAAGTTTTTATTCATTATAGAATTGAAACATATCATATTTTTATCATGATGAAATTTTTTAAGAATCATATTACTATTTTGTATAATTTTCTTCTAGGTTTTAGTTTTAGACTATATTAGATAATAGAATGGAATATTTACACGAGGTAGATGATATGTATTCAGCTAGTGATCTATCTCTTTATACTCCTGCACCATATTTTCTACATTCCTTGTATTTCACTAAGGATGACTTGGTTGTATTAAAATTAGATATGCTGGGATACACCAAATCTCATTTAATAACATTGATAATTCATCAAACAATTTGAGAAAGAAGGATATTTACGAATATGAAACATTATTCACCAATCATCTCCTACCTAGATTTAATTTCATAATAGTAGTGCTAAAATGAGATCACATATATGGGAGCTTATATGGGTACTCTACAAGATTATATATTAGATATGATGATTCAGTTAGAGCAGATATTTCTAAATGCTATATTTTAGCCTATTAATGTACCTTGAACTCCTCTAGATGATGAAGAAAAAATTAAACATTTTATTTGGCATTAAATAAAATTATTTAGTAAAATAATCAATAACACTTTTGAATTTATTTATATGTTTTTCAGACTCCTGATTCTATGACCCTCACTTTGGTTTGTGAGGATACCAAACAAGCTATTCAGGATAAAGACAGAATTAAAATGGAAATTTATTATTATCTCAACAGGAACATTACAAAGTCATATTTGAAAGGTATTTCTTACACTCTTTCTTTGGATTTGAGGATTCCCCCGCTGACTTAAGATTTTCAATCTTAATTTGAGAATCTTAAATCAATGAATCCTATTTTGGAATATTTCTATGAGAATTTAGATTATTTCCTTCAATCAATGGAGCATGGTTCTCGTGCTATCAATGAGTTTAATCAATCAATGGAACCAAAAATTTATACCCATCAAACTAATATCTAGGATCCCTTATCCCTCTCTCTCTTTCTCTCTATATATTCTTCTTATATCTTCAAAAATCATTCCTTTTTTCTGTCACTCCTTCCCAATCTATTCAACAGCTTAGACCCATCTCATGATGTGTAGTTATTGGAGCCCCTACCTCTTTATCTTCCCCTAAGACTCATTCTTCTCATTCCTCTACTTCCAAATGAAAGGGTATATTCTTCCTATATTTATGAGAGTAGAAACCTATTCAGATTGAAATTAGAATTTATTAATGGGATATTTTATACTATTTTTGTAAAATTATGGTGTACTATCTTTTGGTAAATTCATGTTATTCTATATTTGATTCTATAATTTCATGTTATGTTATTAATAATATCAAAATTGGTGAATAATGATAATATTAAGAGGAATTACTAAAAGGCTAAATTAAAATCCATTGATGAAAATTATTTTCAGTAATTTCGTAAATGTATTACAGTTAATTCTTTACTTTAAAAACATGCATTTTTATTATTGAATTCATTTCAATTTTATGGTCAAGATTTGTGATCATCAATAGAGGGATATATTTGGAATAGAACAGAGCCTCCTTATTTTAGTGATCCCAAATCAGTTTTACCTTTTTATTAATGGTTTTTAAAATTTATTTTAGAAAATTATTTAGCAGAATATAATTTAAATAAATGGATATGTTTAGAGATTACTGTGATACATTACCATGTATTGGTTAGTTGATTGTGTCACCTTACCTCACATTATGATTCACCTTACCAGATAAAAACAATCATATTACTCCATGAATATAACCAAATATCTATGAAAATAAAATCACCTTACCATAAGAAGGAAAACACAATGCCACAATAAGGAAATCTTCTTACTACAATAAGGAAATCACTTTACTACAATAATGAAACTACATGACTACATGAAGAAATCAAGTTATTGTTAATGGTATATGTAAATTTTCATAATGTGATATATGGATAGTATATTTCTAATGTAGTGACAATATGAAGGATAATATCACCACGTATACAATAACTAACAACATGAAGAGTTGAGCTAACCGCATAAAGGGATGGACTGACTACATCACCTTACCAGATTAGTTGACCTTGAAAAGTTTAGGTGTTCTCACATAACCATACTTTAATTAAATATATTTTTCCATTCCCAAAAAATAATTAGATCATTTCAAATCTCCAATGGGTAGTGTTTGATATAATAAAGGAATATTAAGTTCATTTAATGAAAGATAATATTTTTCTAATGGATACTTTGGATGAATATCTATTTAAATATATACTTTAGATCAGGAAGAAGAATATTGATGATGCACTACTGAAGGAAATAAATAAAACACTGAGAATAATAGGGGATTTCAATGAGATATCCTTCCGTGAAAAACTATTTTTCAAGAATTACTGATAGTAATGTTTAAAATACATCCTAAGACAAACTGATGGAATTAGAATAATTTAGGGGTCATATATCATGCTACACCACACATTCTTTCTCTTTATCTCTTTATCTTTCCATTTTATTATTTATCTATGATAAGTGTGTTAAAGTACATTTTTTTTCTATACAAACTATCTCATGTTCTTAAACTATAGTTTTCTCAACCCATTCTCACAAAAAATAATTATTTTATTCTCATGAATAATTATGCAAGAGGTCTTGTATGACCTGGTAATCTTTTATCCCATATAGAACCATGGAAGAGGAATTATGCCTGAAAAACCTTGTGATATGTTGATTGTAAAACCTGATCTAGATTTCTGATCTAATTAATATTATAATCAACTATTTTTAATAGGTGATTTTCATTTTTAGGGAATTAAGTCACTTCTTAATAATAAAACCCTTTTTTATTTCTACTGTGTATTTAATTAATATTTTTCCCATTAACTACAAATAAATTTCTATGTCAAAATCTATAAACAAAAATGAACACTGATATATAGTATTTTTTAGTGTTTATATACTGTTTTTGATAAAGTAACTTAGTTTCAAATGATAAATTATTTATAATATATTTTAACTAATCCTTAATCACACAATTAATTAATTATTTTAATGATCAAATTTATATATTTATACTATTTTGATAAATTGGTCATTTTTATTAAATTGGGTATCTTGTTTTTAATTTCCTTTATACAAAAAAGTTATTAGTAATTTAATTCACCCCCTATGGAGTTACTCAATCTTAAAAACAAATAGGAAGAACTATTAATCGATGTTATATATAATCATAAGTGTTTTGATAATTTTTTTTGGTCATTGTTTCTCAAATAAACCATGTTTCTTCTGAAAAGAATATAAAAAATATTTGAACAATAAATCAATTAGTTGATATTATTCTCATTTAAATATTATCTAGAAATAGTCCCCATTGAAGTGAATTCATATATACTTTCACATATTAAGGGCCAAGATGATGAAAATATACTACTAGAAAAAGTGGTTGATGTTATAGAAGATGCATAAGTTCAAAAGGTTGGTAGATGAAACACTCTTTAAAATCTATCTTCAACTAAGGGTAAATATGTCAAACTTTTCAATAAATATTTTCTTTAGCTGATGGCTAATTGAAAATGTTTAATATGAGAAACTAGTGTTTGAATTATTTTTCAAGGAAGTTATCTATGTATTGGAGAAGATACAGAATGTTTATATGAGTGTCAGGGATGCACAACTGGATGATAAAGATTAAATGATAATAGACCGTAATAATTCTCTAAGATAAAGTATCAATATACATGAGGAATTAATTCAGTTGTATAAATATGAATGGGAGGGAATTTTTAGATTAGTTCAACATGAATATAATACCCTCAACCATATATTTCCTAATCTGGAAATTAAATCGAAAAACCTATAATTAACCCAAGATGGATATTCTAAATCTACGAAGAAAAAGTTTTACTCTAAATTTTTTTTATATTTTTTCCATTAATTTGGATATAAATAAATTAAAATTATATCTTGAGAACATCTAGAGAATCATCCACCTCATTCTCATCAAAGAAGGTAACCCACAATCATGAATAATTATTTTTTACTAATTCTATTTTATTGTTCAGTGCATGAAAAAAACAAAATTATATAAAAATAAATCTAAGTAAAAAAGGTAAAGTATCTCACTAATGTATCATGGTATGATATAAGAAAGTGTGAAAAGAGAAACAATCCTAATAGAGTACAAAACATTGGGTCTTCTACATAAAATAGCAATCTTTTAGAGATGAATAGATTTTTATAAAATTGAAGATATAAATATTTATTATAAAATTATGTTGGTATTTTAATTTTAGGAACATATTTAATTAATGATGATATAATATATCAAACTATTTGAATCATAGAAGGATCTAAATGAGGGGGATAATTTCTAAAAAAGGGAAAACCTAATAATCACAAATAATTTACACATGAGGATAAAAATATATAATTGAATAATAGATTTGGGTGCATGGATAATTTTTTTAATACTATAATAATAATGGACAATTTTATGATGAATGTTGGTATGTACCATCCCAAAATGACTCATATGATGATAATAGGAGAATAACACTACAACGAATAAAATAAATAGATAAAATCAAGCCCTTCTTGGGGGGAGTTAAATCTAAAAATAATACATATGGATAAATATATACCAAGAATTAAATAAATAACGAAAAATATGATTCCACACTAGATAGAATAAGATACTTCTATTTTTTCAAGATAGACCAAATCATAGACCATTGAAAGATGACCGTGAATTTCAAGAAATAAGGGAGAAATATTAAACAAAAAATATGAATTCATCCAAGGTAAAGATAATAGGATTGGATTGGTGGTCGTAGATCATGGAGAATAAATAAAAAGGATTACCAATAAGGGAAAACCATGAGTTCATGATGGTTTTTGAGGAAGGGGTAGAAAACAGAGTTATATAGATGTCATATATATGACATGGTTTTATATTTAAAAATACTGATAAGAGATAAGGTAAAATCACAAATGAATCTGTGTTTTGGAAATTATATAATGTAGATGTTTTATAAACACAAAATTAAAATATACATTATTCCAAAATAATTCTTAACCATTTGTTTATATTAGTTAAAATATTATAGGATAATGTAAAATATGAAAAAAATAATTTCCATGATTTTTAAAGTGTTGAAACCTATTCCATCTATGATGAATTATGAAAATATATAAAAATCCATGTTCACCAAGGTGTAACAGATTTTAAAATCCATAATTGGGTAAATAATTAAGAGTTATAGAAACATTAAATAATAAAATAATCAAGTTTCTATTTTGTGGAAGAAGTATCATCCCAATAGCTTAAACTAAAGAGATTCTAAAGATCCACATTATTCCCATAATTTTTTGTCTGTGAGTTTTGAAATGGAATTCAAGGAGATTCATTAAATGAAGATGTTGAAGCATATAAGGCCTATACATACATAAAATTCATTTATCACGGAGAAGCTCAAATTCTCAGATCCAAGAATAATCTAAATTTGTATTAATGAAGAGGAAGAATGTAAATAATTCCTTGAATTGGAGAAAACAAAAGGGTAAAATTTCTATGGATTTATTAATTTTTTTTGAATAAATAAATCTAGAAGACCCCAATAATGAGATAAAAAAGAAATATTATTATCACTTACCCTTGTATATTCTTTCTTACGTTAAATCATATTACAAAGGAGAATGATTTTAAAACTAAAAAATGGATAGAATAAAATGAAATTTAGTGTTTACTATTTTTCATTAATTTTTATTCTATGTCACCTAGGCAGCCTTAAGTATATATTTAAAAATCATAAAATAAACAAATTTCTGTTATTTTCACAACATGATTTGAATATGGATAAGTTTTTAGTCTAGATTATCCACTCTTGTTTTCTATATTATGTAAGCCCAAGCAGACTAATAGTTGATTAGTTCATGGATATTTTCTAATAGATATGTGGTACCTCCCTTATCACATGGAATTACTTGATAATAATTTAATTTAATGAATAAATTGGGAGAATAAGTTTTTTAAATGTAAAAGAGTTGGGGGAGAAAAAATTTCAATTAGATGACCTTCCCTTAAATATTTTTTATGAAAAATGAAGATAGAAAAACTTTTTTCATCTATTATATTTATTATAATTAATATGTAATAGAAAAGTGAACTTCCATAGTGTCATTGAAATGCATATATTTTATTTTAAATTTTTTATTATTGAAAAAAATTCAAAGGGAGTGATTGAGTTTCCCATTGATTGTTTTTGTATTTTTTTCAATGAGAATGTCAATATATATCTTTAATATCATTTTTTATTGAGTGATATTCTACCCTATGACAATAAGAAGCTTCCTATAATGTTTGAGGGTAATGTGGAATAGAGTTTTATACAATTAAATTTGAAAAGTAATATTTATATCATGGAAAAGTAAAAGAAAAAATAGATATTACTTTGTCAGAATCCCTACAACCAGTCTGTTTATGTGTTGGACTTTAGGATCTAAAATGAAAAGTAATGTTGGAATTATTCCAATGGTATCCACAATAAGTTTTAGGATTTAAAGGGATAAATGGGAGGATAACTCGATGAAGTTGTTATTAATATAGAGAAAAGATCAATGAAATGTTGGGGAACTCATCCTACTATTAATAATATTTCCCAATGATATATTTAGTGATATATATAACATATATAATTTTTTAGAAAACTATAAATTTAATGAATTCATTTTATGTTGATCATAATTGATTTGAAGAAATACAGAATTTACCTATCTTGGATATTTTGAAAAATTCTAGAACTGTAATATTAATTCAAATGAAATGTATGAATTGTTTTATTACTACATAAGATCATCTTTCTACTTCATTAACATCATTTTGGACATGTGTGAAGATCCTCAAGTATTTTTGGTGGAGAAAAGGATAAACTCTTAAGATCATTAGCATGAACACTAAAAAGCATAAGGATCATACTGAAGTTAGTAAACATGGACTCTAAATTTATAAGGATAATTGCTTAGTGTAAAAAGTTAATTTATATCTATATAAAACTGATCCTTATATTCTATAAAGATAAAAAATAAGAGAAAAGTTTGAGAATTCTGAAGCTGAAAAACATGAGTAATCAGGATTTGGGAGAGGGGATCTACACTAAGATATATTTAAAGAGATATACACAAGGGATAAACATAAGGATATCCAGAAAATGGTCTAATTAAAGAGATCTTGACTAATAAAGAGATCTTAACTAGGATGTATTTGAGTATATTTTCACTACATATCAATTTAAAGAGATTTATACTAGAGACCAATATAAGGGGATCTTTATAGGATATCAATGTGTGGGGTTCCATATAAGGGGTTACTGAAACTAAAAAAATATAGGTTTTCTGGAATTAATATTCTAAAAATAAAAATATAATGGGATGATTATTTAGATATTTAGTTATGTTTCAAACAACATGAATATTTAAAGGGAAATGATTTAATCTTTTTTTGTGAAATATTTGATGAGGATAAGAGAAAGAATATTAGTATCTTTTTTCATGTAATTACTATTCAATATATTTGAAATTCATCATTGTTGGTCAATATAGAGGAATAATTAAGAATATGTAAGATAAATTTCAAATGGATCAAATACTAATCAGAATGTTGTGATACTAGATAATTTAATTTAATGAGATGATATTCAAACAAAGGAGAAAAATACTAAATCATAGAAAATTTATCATAATTCAATGCGATTAGAATTTAGAGTTTTACCGATAAAAATATTCTATAAATGATGAATATATTTGATAAAGTTAGATATTTTTCATAGTATATCGATCATAAAAAATTATTTTTGTTACAATCTAGGATCATGTTGATAAAATAGAGATGAAGGGTGTTATTGGAATCAAAATGGGGTAGAGTTTTTGAGTTTTTGTTTTACAATTTTCTTCTTCATGTCCTGAGGAGGATAAAGATGATGTTTTTTCTTGTGGAGAAAATGGAATGAGGGGAAGAATTTTATGATGGTTGTGAATTTATTTTTAGATGAGGAGACTTAATGCGATTGAAATGTCCGAGAGGCAAGTTCATTAGATGTAAATGAAGAACAAAATGTGAAAATGAACTCCTATATAAGGGGTTATGGGATCCTTGTAAAAAATCATGTATTTGTGGTTTCTTGACATGTTTTTCCCAATTTGGTTCATTATTTTTAGATATTAATCATACCTAATGACCAATATGTGAGTTAAATAAAAATTATACTGGTATTCAATTTTTGGGAACCACTAATCCACCCCCATATCAATGGTCATTACTACTCACTCTAGGGATATTTTATTTGTTATCATTGTGGTAAAGGAAATGGATAAAGGTATGTATTATAAAGGATCTTTGTTTTATTTAATTTATATAATTATTTTATTAAGTTTGGATGGAAATAATGAATTCCCCGAACATTATTGGAATTCTTATGGAAAGGGTTATCATTTTTGGAGACAATGGATAGTATAATACATAATTTCAATAAGACAATATGTTCTTCATATTACAAGGAATTAATTAAATAATATAATGAAATATCAAAATAAAATTGAACCTGATGGAATGATATATAATGTGTTCCTTTCATAAAAGTTTTATATCTTTACAACACACATAATGGGATTTGAAACTTCTCATTAATTTTAAAGAAATATTCAGGAAATTAATGAAGGATATAAGATAGTAATGGAGTCACAAACTCAACCATTTCATGTTCAATTTCAATAAATTTAGATGATATAATATGAGATGGTTAATTCCCTCTTTATTAATCTAAATAAAATTGTGTCTTTAATTCAGAGTTATGTCCAGACACTTGAAAATTCCTCCATTTTTAGGAAAGTCGTGATATTATTTCCCAATAAGTTTTATGCCAAAATATCAGCATTGGAAGTCCAATATTTAAATTATTTCTCAAGTTATATGAGATAAAAGAATTTACTATAATATGATATTATAAGGAATATAACTCTAATGAATAAATTAAAATTTTAAAATGAAATGATTTTTTGATCCATTAATATTACTATGAACTAAAGTTTCAACAATCCTATTATTGTGTAATTAGAAGATGATGTATGAAAACCCTGCTTTTTATTACACAATTAAACATAATTTATCACTTAAACATCACTTGATACAATATAGAAGATCAGGAGGTATAGTGTATTTGGGGATTAGGATCATTACATAACAAATTAAAAGATGAAATAAAACATCTTTATTGAAAAAATCCTTTATATAACCACTACATTCCCTCGTACATAGCATTGGATGGGATAACCTGAGGACATGCATAAGAAAAGGTTGAGCTATAAATCCCAATAAGGGAATAATCAAGTAATAACATGAGGAATAAAATACATGTTAGACAATAAGAATATAAATAGAGAACAATAGAAGCATAAACATAAATGCATGATAAATCATGATAATCATAACATGGAAATGTTCCAACAATACTTAACAGGGAATTAGCACGAGCCAAGGCTCATTGCACTTGGAGCATGAGTAAACCCTCATTGCACATGAAGCATGAGTAAACCCTCATTTAAATTTAATTATCATGAGTAAAAACCCATTGCACATGATGTATCATGATATTATACTTTACCCAATGCATTGGAGCGCTATCAGGGTGCACCCTTCTTAAACATTTCATTTCATGAAAAAGTGTGCTGCATGGATCATAAAATATTGAATCATTGAACATAATCATTTATTACATGATTAATAAAATGTGGAATACATAAATGAAACTATTTAAACAATAAGTAAATTTTCATTAAGGTGAATACCCTTGATAGAGAAATGAGCATGGTATTCACTACACAATGACTTTGTCTTGGAAAAGTGCAGTGCAATTTCTACGGCATAAAGACATAACATAAGAACTCATAAAAATGTTTGATGAGAGAAAAAAAGGATGTTTCATCATATGTACATGCAATTTACAGTAAGGGGGTCATATAGATATATGTCCTAACAATTGTAATGGAATTTATATTCATGATACAAAAGAATTGCCTGAATGTAAATGAAGAGAGAGAAATTCCTTTCGAAATTTCAGCATAGTAACAGGTGTACATGGGAGGAATTTAATGAGATAGAAATGGGTAACACATAATTTAAATATAAATATGGATGTATGGGTGAGGTTATAAACCGTACCCCAACATTTATAATTGAAATTAAAAGGGCATAACAACATTATGGAAATTGGACAAAAATGAGAAAGGAAGAAAAAACCCTTACCTGGATGTGTGCTTCCAATGGACTGAGAGAGACTTGAGAGAGGATTATTGGGAGCTTGAGGAACCTTGGGAGGATTATAGAGAGTGTAGGGAAGAGGTTGGACTAACTTCAAAGTCTTTGAGTGTGGAGGAAGTGGGAGCATGGGTGGGTTTATATAGGAAAGGTGAGGGAATTATTTATTATTTAGGTTTGGGACACCTCACATTAAACTAATCGAAACCAAAAACCAGCACATGGTTTTTGCCCATGTTTTATAGAAAAGGGAAGTATAAAACAATATTTTATTATTAATAAGTCCTAAATTCATAAAATATTGGGGTTGGTTATGGGGAGGTGAGTCACACTCCTATGGAAAACAATTTAAAAAGACAAAATGTTTAATAAGTCTTTAAGGGTCCACTAAAGCATTGTAAAATAAATCAAAAAAACACAAAATCAAATTATTTTGATATTAAATCATATATTGGCTGAAAATAAAGTTTTTAGTATTTTATTACATCACTATTTGGTCATTATGATATCATAAAACACATTATATAGTTAAACAGTATTTAATTTTTACTGAAAAATTTGACTATCTCATAAAATTATGAAACATTCACCGTTGGATAATTTCAACATCCTGATTCCCAAAATAATATTCATTTTATTTAAATAATTTTATAAATATGTGAATTTTTACTATTAAAATAAAAATTGACATTTATAAAAAATTCATGGGTTTCGATGAAAACAGTTCACAAACATTAATAAAAATTACAATTTCATTCATAAAATTATATGATTATTTATATTTAATAAAAATTAATATAATATAAATATTTAATAAAAATATTATTTATTTCAAAAATCCACTAATTCATCAAAATATATTTCTTAGTTTAACATTAACTAAAAATACTATTTGTTCTTTAAAAACTTTTTATTAGGTAACAGTAATAAAATGAAAGTATATTCATTATTATATACAAAAATAATGTACATAACCATAGTGCTATGGTTTTGTTACATAATCCTTTATAACACCCGCATACGACCGAAGAGTAAGGTGTGTGATGGTGAAAGACTCATGGGGTGGCTCGGATAACATTTCGTGGGTGGTAATCTATATCAACTTCCACTTCTCTCATAGGAAATCCCACTTGAGCTTAACAAATTCAATCTCATCTTGGGATTGGTCAAGAGAGAATCCTAAAGACGCACCCTCCTTTCTGAGCTCTGAAAAATGGGCTTCATATGAGGCACGTCTACTGGATGACGTCATCACTTCCTTTGGCTGAGTAAATTTGATTTTTTAAAGCTGTATATTTATACAAATCATGTGATCACTATTGAGCAGCTTTATTAACAACGGTCAAAAATATTAAGAGTATTTTAAAATCCAGAAACATAAAATCAAAGAAGTTGAGATTTTATATAAAAATTTTACATAAGGATACATTTAATTAGATCAAGATGGATTTCCATTAATGAAATTTTGGGTCATTACAATAATCCCCACTTACGAAATTTCACCCTTAAAATTTCCTTTTACCACACTAAAATAGTTGTGGGTAACTCTGCTTCATCATTTCATCTGATTCCCACATCGCTTCTTCAAACTTGTGGTATCTCCATAATACCTTGACGAGGGGCATTGTATTATTTTGTAGAACTTTTTCTCTATGATCTATGATCATCACTGGTTTCTCCTCATAAGAAAGATCATTCTCTAACTGTACCATCTCTGAAGAGAGTACATGTGAAGGGTCCGGTATGTACTTTTTTAAGAGTGATACATCAAAGACATCACATACTTTGGCCATGGTAGGTAGAAGTTCTAGTCGATAGGCCACATCCCTGATACGATCAATAATCTCGAAGGGTCCAATTACCTTGGACTTAACTTCCATTTCATTCCAAACCTCATGACCATCTTCCATGGAGATATGCGTATAAATATCATGCATCCAACTTCAAACTAATGGTCTTGTTAACGGTTATCTTCACAACTCTTCTTTCTACTCTGGGCTTCCTTGATATTATGCTAAATGGTTTTAACCTTCTCCACCATTTCTTCGACCATTTCTGGTCCATGAAGCTTACGCTCACCAACCTCATCTCAACACACTGGTGTTCTTCACCTTTTCCCATAAAGGGATTCATATGGTGCCATTTGGATGCTCGAGTGGAAAATGTTATTATAATAGAACTCAACCAGAGAAAGATGTTGATCCCAACCTACTTTAAATTCCATTAAGCATGCTCTCAACATGTCCTCATGTGTTTGGATAGTCCACTCAGATTGGCCATTAGTTTGAGGTTGATAGGCCATACTGTAGTTCAGTTTATTATTCTGAGCATGTTGAAAACTCTTCCAAAACATAGCGATGAATCTTGTATAATGGTCAGACACAATAGATAGTGGTACTACATGTAGCCTTACCACTTCTCTGATATATATCTGTTCTAGTTGATCCAATGAGAATTCCTCCTGAATAGAAATGAAGTGTGAAGTCTTTGTAAGATGATCCACAACAACCCAGATTGCATTTTCCCTTGGATTTCTTCGAATGTCCGGTGTCAAATTCCACGGTGATTTTCTCCCATTTCCATTCTGGTATGGGCAATGGTTGCATCATCCCCTTAGACTTCTGCCTCTCTGCCTTCACTTGCTGACACACCAGCCACTTTGATGTATATTCAGCGATCTCTTTCTTCATATTATCCCACCAATAATGCTCTCTTATATCTCGATACATCTTTGTGTTTCCTGGGTGAATAGAGAAATTTGAACAATGTGCATCATCCAAAAGTTCCTTCATCATCTCCAGACTTGAGGGAACACATAGTATTTTCTAAAATCTCACAATTCCTTATTCATTAACATTAAACAATGAGGATTTCTCTTTTCCAATATCTTCCACTTTTTACTGAATTCCCACATCATCATTTTGATCATCCTTTATCCTTTCCAAAAGTGACAGTTAAGCAATCATTTGTGAAATGATTATCATTGTTCCCTTCTTTATGATTCATATGCCCAACATCATCAAATCTAAGAAGATTGAATCCTTTTAAATTCTCAACAATGATAAAATTATTGGTTCCTGAATCTTCCACCTTTTTCGCTTTCCCAGGGTGGTAATAGATTGAGAATTAATAGTCTTTGATCATCTCTATCCATATTCATTGGTGCATGTTCAACTCTTTCTCTGTGAATATATACTTGAGGTTACTGTGGTCCGTATATATTTCACGCTTCTCCCCAAATATATAATGCCTCTAAATTTTCAAAGCGAAGATCACTACATCCAACTTTATTTCATTTGTTGGATAGTTTTTTTCATGAACATTCAATTACCTTAAAGCATAGAAAATAACTTTTTCATTTTGCATCAACACACATCCCAAGACATTCTTCAATGAATCACTGAATACCACAAAAAGTTCTCTTGTGGGTAAATTGATCATGGGTGTAGTGATAAGGATCCTTTTCAAGTCCTTGGAACTTTATTTGCATTAATCACTCCAAACTAGCTTCCAAGTTATCTTGGTAAGAGGGTTGGTCAATCGTGTGAAATTTCTCACAAATCGTCGATAATATCCAGCTAACCCCAAGAAACTAAAGATATCTGTTACCGATGTTGGCCTTGACCATCCCTCAACTACATCTATTTTGTAGGGATCCATAGATATCCCATTGATTGTGATGATATGGCCCAATAATGAGACTTCCTTCAACCAGAACTCACAGTTTTTTTTACTTTTTATAGAACTTATCCTTTCCTAAGGTCTCTTGTACAGTTCTTAGATGCTCCTCATGATCCTCCTTGATTTTAGTTTATATCAGAATGTCATCTATAAATACTACTGCAAATTTTTCGAGTAAATCTATAAAGACTCTATTTATCAAGTCCATGAATTTTCCGGAGCATTAGTGAGTCCTAAATGCGTTACAATTAAGTTATAGTGCCGATATTTTGTACGAAAAGCAGTCTTGGGGATATCTTCCTTCTTCACCCTTACTAGATAGTATCCCAACCGCAAATCCACCTTGGAGAAGTATTTTTCTCCATGCAGCTGATCGAATAAGTCATCAATTCATGAGAGAGGACACTTTTTCTTTATTGTTATTTTGTTAAGATCATGATAATCGATGCAAAGGAACATTGACCCATCCTTTTTCTTGATGAAGAGGACAGGTGCAACCCATGCTGAAGCACTTGGGCGTATAAACCCTTTATCCCAATTCTCCTGTAGTTATTTCTTCATCTCCTCAAGATCTAAAAAATCCATTCTATATAGAATCTTGGATATTGGAAACTCCCCAGGTATAAGATCAATTGAGAATTCAATATCACTTCTTGGAGGAAGACCAGACAATTCCTGAGGAAACACTTCAGTGAATTCTCTCACAATAGGCATGTCTTATAGGATGGTGGCCTCCTTAGACTCAATCATGTGAGCCAGATACACATGCTCTTAGGGAAGTAATATCTATTCTTTAAATGATTGATCTAAAGAGGATTCATCTTCCCCCTTTCACTTGTAAAGAATCGGTGGTTGATTCTCCACATGGAGTGTGATTTACCTCTCACGGAAATTTATGTTGGCTCTATATAAGGAATCCCAATCCATGCCAAAAATTTCATCAAATTCCACTTTAAAGAGTGTCATTATGTTTTCCGAGATGTTAAATCCACATATTATGAAAGGGGAGGTGTTATATTCATGGGATGTAGTGATTACCCCATTTTCCATACTCACCGACATCTTCACTTCCATGATTTGTGGTGGTGCTGGGATTGTTTTACTAAACTTTTGAGATATAAAAGAATGCGTAGAACTTGAATGAAAAAGTAAATTTTCTATTCATGAATGAATAACTATCATACCAATCACCAATTCGTTGTCAGGGTTCACTTCAGCAGTAGTGATGGAAAAAGTTCACCCTTGATGCCTTGGAGTTTGTTGGTTGCCTCTGAAAACCCTTGGATTAGGGCACTGGTTTGCAAGATTCCCTGGTTTTTTTGCCATTTTAGCAATGAACCATGTGTTGATGTTCAAATGGAGCATTCCTATACTCCATTGTACCGTCCGGTCTTTCTTGCTGACAGTTAATATCTAGGTGCCCTTCTCTTCCACACCTAAAGCATTTCCTCATCCCCTTTAGGAAGTTTCCAAGGTGATTCTTTCCGCACCTTTGGCAAGTGGGGTGCTGGATATTCTTAGCACCATTGGATTTATCCATCGGACCGCCATCATTGAATTACACCTTACGCTTCTTATCCCCAGGATACCCTTGAGATTATCTGATCTCTATTTCGACCATGAGGGAACATCAGACAATTTCCTCATAGCTGTCGAAGTCACGGATCGCCAGCGCATTCGGTAGGCTAGGTTTCATCCCACCAAACAAGCAGTCAACCTTGAATTCTGGGTAACGACAAAGCCAGAGGCATATCGTTCAAGCATTGAGAATTTTTCCTTGTACGATCTGATAGATTCTTCATCTTTTTTGCTTTAGGGAAAGGAAGTACCTTTCTATCTTAAGCCGGAGGGTGAGCAGAAAATATATTTCAAAAAACATTTTTCAGAAATCCTACCATTCCAACGCCTCAATATCCTCCTTAGGCTTCATATTTTTTATCAACATCCACCATTGATCATATTCACCCTCCATATGATAAAGCAGCTAGGAGAACCTTCTCTTTTTCAGAACATTTAATGATAGAGAATATCTTTTCAATGGAGTTGATCCATTGTTCAGCAATTGAGGGATCAGATGATCCATTAAAAGTAGGAGTCCTTTGTCTCATGAAGCTATCAATAGAGACTTGTTATTTCTTAGGGGGGGTTGACTGTTACCCTTGACCCATTTTTCTATTAAATGCTTGAGTTAGATGCGAGATAAGCATGATAAAGTTCTCGATTCCCGCTCCCATTGGATTGGGCATCTCATTAGTACTGTCATCACATTGATATTCACTTCGGTTTTTTTCCCGAGTCCTCGTGTTACTGGACATTGGATATAATAAAAGGAATGTTAGGGGTTACAGATAAAGGGTAATCCAAGTACAAAACTGATGACTTACAAATAACTTTTATTTACTTAATATATGAATCTATTGGCTTCAGTCTATGTTATTTATAATCTACTTTCTAACATATATTCTTAGGGAATTTTTTTGTCCCTTAATAATGGTTCATACTAAGCCTATAAATTTACCAAGGCATATCCTCTGGGAGTGTCATAACCAATAGTGCAGCAAGTCCCGTTGTCATGCACCAGTTTCCGTTCGAGTCTAGCTCAAAGTTGTGTTTCCAGGTTTTACCCCTAGGATACATCTCTGACAAAGCCGCCTCTACCTACTCATATCCAGAAAGGGATGTATTTGCATGATAGACCACTTACTAATTACTCACCAAATTTTAGGGATGTTTTTATTATACATAATCTTGTCTCTAAGTCTTTAATAGGGTTTTCTAATCCTAATCCCAAAAATAACTAAACCTATCCTCATATACCCACTATGACTATCCTCATATTTTTATTACACAATTAAACATAATTTTTTACATAAACGTCACTTGATAGAACATAGTCTATTGAGATTTATAGTTTCCTTGGGGATTAGGATCATTATATAACAACTTAAAACATGAAATACAACATCTTTATTAAAAACATCATTTACATGACCACTAAATTCCCTCGTACTTAGCATTGCATGTGATAACCTGAAGACATGTATAAGAAAAATGTTGTCTGTAAATCCCAGTGAGGGAATAATCATGGAATAACATGAGAAATACAATACATGTTAGAAAATAGGAATATAAATAGAGTACAAGAGAATAATAAACCTAAAGGTATGATAAATCATGATAATCATAACATATTAATGTGGCAACAACACTTAACATGGAATTAGCATGAGCCAAGGCTCATTCTGCATGGAGCATGAGTAAACCCTCATTGCACATGAAGCAAGAGTAAACCCTCGTTGAACATGAATTAGCAGGAGTAAAAACCCATTGCACATGAATTATCATGATACTATACTTTACCCAATGCATTAGAGCGGTATGAGGTCGCACCCTTCTTAAACATTTCATTTCATGCATAAGTGTGTCACATAGATCATAAAATATTGAATCATTCAACATAATCATTTCTTCCACTATAAAAAATATTTGGTATACATACATGAAACTATTTAAACAATAAGTAAATGTGCATAAAGGTGAATACCCTTGATAGAGAAATCGGCATGGTATTCACTACATAATGACTTTGGCTTGGAAAAGCGCGGTATAATTTCGGGAGCATAATGGCGTGACATAAGAACTCATAAAAATGGTTGATGAGAGAGAAATGGGTGTCCCATAATATTTAAATTAAATGGAGAGTAAGGAGTTCATATAGATACATTTCCCAACAATTTTAATGGAATTTATATTCATGATACAAAATAATTTCTTGAATGTATATGAGGAGAGAGAAAATCCTTTCAGAATTTCGGCATAGTAACAGTTGTACATGGGAGGCATTTAATGAGAGAGAAAGGGGTCTCCCATAATTAAAAAATTAAAAGGGAAGTATGGGATAGGTGAAAAAACATACCCCAACATTTATAATTTAAATTAAAATGGCATAACAACATTATGAAAATTAGACAAAAATGAGAAAGGAAGAAAAAACCCTTACATGGAAGTGTGCCTCCAAAGGCTTGAGAGAGGATTCTTGGGAGGTTGGGGAAACTTGGGAGGATTATAGAAAGAGGAGGGAAGAGGTTGGATGAACTCCGGTGGGTTTATAAAGGAAAGATGAGGGAATTATTCATTATTTAGGTTTGGGACACCTCACATTAAACAAATCAAAACCACAAACCATCCCATGGTTTTTTCCCATGGATTTTGGAAAATGGAAGTGGAAAAAAATTAATAAGACAAAAGATATAACTTCATAAAATAATGGGTTTGATTTTGTGGAGGGGAGTCACACTCCCAAGGAAAACAATTTAAAAAGACAAAATGTTTAATAAGTCTTAAAGGGTCTACTAAATCTTTGTAAAATAAATCAAAAAAACCAAAAATCACATTAATTTAATGTTAAAACGTATATTGGAAAAAATAATAATGTCTATTTTATTTTATTACATCACTATTGGGTTATTATGATGTCATAAAACACATTATATAATTAAACAATATTTAATTTTTACCCAACAATTCAACTGTCTCGGAAAATTATGAAAAAATCACCATTGGATAATTTCGACGTCCTGATTCCAAAAAATAATATTCATTTTATATAAATAATTTTATAAATATGTTAATTTTTACTTTTAAAATAAAAACTGACATTTACCAAAAATTCATGGGTTTTGATAAAAACAGTTTTCAAACCTTAATAAAAATTATAATTGCATTCATAAAATTATATGATCATTTATATTTAATAAATTTTAATTTAACAATAATATTTTATTAAAATATTATTTATTTCAATAGTCCATTAAATCATCAAAATATATTTCTTAGTTGAACATTAACTAAAAATACTATTTGTTCTTTAAAAACTATTTACAAGGTAATAATAATAAAATGAAAGTATATTCATTATTATATATAATAATAATTTATATAACCATAGTGATAAGGTCATGTTACATGACCCCTTATAACACTTTCATAACACTCAATAGTAAGGTGTGTGATGGTGACAGACTCTTGGGGTGGCTCAGATAACATTGCTCATGTGGAAATCTCTATTAACTTCCACTTATCTTGTAGGTAGTCTCGCTCAAGCTTAACATATTCAAGGTTTGATTGGAATTGGTTAAGAGTGAATCAGAAATACGCGACCCTCATTCTGAGCACTAACAAATGGGCTTCGTGTGGGGAACGTCTACTAGATGGGGCCATCGCTTCCTTTTTCTGAGTAAATTGGATTTGTTAAAGCCCTATAGTTATACTAATCATGTGATAACTGTTCAATAGCTATATTAGTAATGGTCAAAATTCTTAACATTTTTCTAAAATCCAAAAACATATAACCAATGAAGTTGAAATTTTATATAAAAATTTTACACAAGGATACATTTAATTAGATCAATAGGGATTTCCATTAATAAAAGTTTGGGTCATTACATGATGAACCTTACATGAATTTAAATAAATTTATTTCATTATATTCCAATGTAATTAAACTTGGGTGTGGTATGGAAAAGATAAAAATTTATTTTTAAATTCATAAATTATGGTAAAAGTGATCAATGTTCAACAAATTTACTTAAGAAACAGGAATAAAGTAAATAAGAAAATTTTTATAGATGATCATCTATGACGAATAAATAATCAACCACTCATCTTAGAAGAGACATTATAAATTTAAAGTCTAATTGAAATTATTCAAAGAAGAAAAACATTCTCTCTAAACATGATGATTCATCCATTGACTATAATTGTAATTATATATATGAGGAATTATTGGACAACTACTATACAATCTTTATGAAAAAATGAAACATCCCAATAGTTCTTCTGGTGATAAAGAATAAAATGATGATTAATGTAAAATATAACAAAAAACTAAATATTTTTATATAAGGATTGAAATAATGGTATGCTAAAAGGATAATATGAATATCAAAAGGTTTAATTAATCCTTGAAAAATGAGACTGATTTTTTTAATATTCATTCAATGATTCCTTTGTCAAGAAGGCTGCTGAAATTAAAGAAAAATGTTCAAATAATCCATGTTAACATAATAAAATTATTTAATCCTATATAAGAACCATAGATATTACTATATCATATTTTCTTATAAAAAACTAATAGTTTAAGAAACTTGAATAGATGTTTCCTCAAGCTAAATTATCTATAAATATTTATAGGTGATTTTTGAAAAATCAATCTTTAAAATAATTTTATAAATAAAAAATACTAAAAAGGTTGTTGCCCCAAAAAAACTTATGGATTTTGCGTTAAAACCTCATGTAATTTTCTTATACACCCAATATTTCAACAAAAATGGTGGTAGTAAATAACATAAAGGAATTATTTTAATTGTTACACTAAATAAGAGAGATATACCAATTTCCCATCGAAGCTGATGAGGTGAAAAAAATTGTAGTGTGGAAGAAAAATAAGAAATATGATACCATGTCAAAGAGAATCGAAATTATAAACTTGGAGGATTATAAAAATACGTAATTTTTATAGAAATATATAAGTGACAGTCAATGAAGGTTATCACAGGTATATTTTGACAAAAACAAATCAACCCTATATAATCCATTTTTTTGGGAGATTGTGGTATTTTGTTTTGTATTGACACAAATGCAATGTGTTACGGTAAAATTTAACACTCTCATAATTGAGTAGTGGTCAATAATTTAGGGAGATATATAATTATGAATGTAAATTCTATCAAAGGAAACATCTCAACAAAAATGTAAATATCCAAAACACCATTATTTCTATAGAAAATGAATGTTGTGGATTAGATCAACCTATACATACAACCAATAATGTATTATTTTCATTCTTGAGAAAATGAAGAAATATGAAAACTCAATATAATTAAATAATTGTTTCAATCAAGAAAATTCCATGTTTCTTGTTATTTTTTACAAATAAGTAATGAAAAAACCATTGGATTAGGGATAGTGGTTTCTTTTCTCATAGGATTGGTAAAAAAAATTAGTGAATAACCTCAAAAGGTATGAAAGTTGAGTCATTAAATTAGTAATGATGGGAAAAAAATAATTAATGAGATGTATGTGATAGAATTAATGGTAAGAATATATAATCCAGCGATGATGTATTTTCATATAGGTTCATGCACAATCTCATGTGTTTCTCTAGATTTTATAAGGATGCAAATGTTTTGAAATTTTTAAATAATGGAAATTTTAATCAGGATTTTAAATATAAAACCATTCTTATAATGGGAAAATAGACCAATGTTAATTCTCTCTATATTTAAAATGTACTTTTATTTTTTATCTAAACATAAATGAATAGAATGAATTATGGAATCTCAGAATTCATGATTTGGTCTAAAAAAATATATATAATATTTTAAAATATAAATCTAAGAAAATATTCCAAAAAATATTCATTAATGAAAAAAAACATATGAAGTGTGTCAAAAAAGGTAATATAGTGAAAAAATCCCAAAATAGAGTAGAGATTAAAACAAACTAACCTCTTGATCTTATAAATCCATATGTATGTGTCTCGAGGAATTGAACAAAAAAAATTTGATAGGTAATTCATTGTGTTTTTTTATTATTTTACTTATTTTACATGTATTTATTTTTTGATGAGAAATTAAAAATTACTTAAGGAGTTTAAAAAGATAAAATGGTATCTGAAAAATCACACGGGGTGTTCTCTTAAAAAATTATAATCCAATAATGGATCTGAATAATTCATTGAAGGGTATCTTAAATATCTTGTAAATTATGTAATAAAACATGGTTACAATGCTTATTAAAATCCACAAAAAAAAAGTAGAGGAATGAGAAAATTGGATCTTAGTGTACATAGTGAGAATTATTCATGGGAAAATTGGTTCCCCTAAATAATTTTATATATAAGATATTTTAGTACAAATTAACCTAAAAATTAGTTCGTTATTCATTTGGGTTAATTGAATAAACTGTACCAAATTGTTTTTACAAAGAGACCTAACATAAAGGTCTACAATGTTTTGGAAATTCCAAGATATATAAAGGTAAAAGGATAAAACCTGGGGAATGTTGAGGAATATAAAAATGAAAATATATTTTAGTGATATTCCCATGATGGAAAAATATTATGGTGGATCAACAAAAAGTTAAATAATATTTTGTAAATAATTTATGTGGTTGTCTTGGAAGATCTTGAAAAATCAAAATTTTCATTTCCCATTAAAAAAGAGTTCATAGAAGTGAATTAAGAAAATGTCAAAAATATTGAGGATGATTTGAATCAATAGGTAGTTTTTTAGAGTTCTCAAAAATTTTCAGATATTTCCAATGATTATGATGGAATTAATAAAGGGGGAGAAAAATTATAAATAATATAAATACATATAGAAAGTGAAAATATTTTTATAGTATAAATTAAGGTCATTAATCCTTATAGAATATTTATAAATCCTCAATACACAATCTTACTTTTATATGTTGTTTGAAGAGTATTGAAAAATATTTAAAGATTGATAATTGTCTATTAGTGATAGAGAAAGGGTTCAATAAAATTAGGGAAAGTGAAACATAGGTATTAGTCACTCATTCAAGAGATAATAATTTTATTGGAACAGAGTGGTTGTTTTATAGTAAGATGAATGATAAAGGTGATGTGGCATAAAATAAGGATCTTTATATATGAAATTGATATATTTAAATTAAGGGTATTAATTTATATATTACATTTTACCTAGTTAAAATTATTGATAATGTTCAGTTCTTTATTAAAAAATATGTATGTTATAATTTAAATAATTCAATTTGGATTTTAATTTATATTTCTTGAAAGGAGTGTTTTAAGAGAAGGTATATTTGAAAACCCATAATTATTTATGATTAACAGTGCTGGGACTTGATTTTTATGGTAAAATGATGCCTTATATTGTTTAAAAAATCCCCCCTGACAATAGTATTATAATATCTATAGTAGCCCAAGGAAATTTCATTTTAGAAAATGGAAATTAAATTGAAAATCATAAATCATGGGAGATGACAAAAACTATTTAATTTTGATTTTTATGTTTATTATATTATTATTTTAATAAATAAGGTAAATTCATGTAACATTTTTTATTATTTATTGAATGACCACATTTAAATATCAATTCCTGTAAATATAATATTTTTATTCAGTTTCAAAATAAAAAACACAATGAGGGAATTTTTCTTCAAAAAGGAAATTATTTTTGAGTTCTAATGATGGTATTTGGTATTGAAGAGTTAATAGAGGATTCTTATAATAATTTTCGTACTTTTGTTCCATATATGATGTTGGAAAATTTTTAATCAAAATGGGTTCTATAATATCATTGGAAGCCTATTTTAATCGAATATGTCGATACAGGGTAATGTTTTTATTGGTACACATTCTGAGATATTGAAGCCTTCTTCAATGGAAACACACATTACACTCAAGAAAAGACCGTACTCTTTTTCAAAGGAACACTTTCCTATGAATTTCAGTATTAAAATTATTCTATAATGAATTTCTATGGATTTTTAGATTTTTATTTAGAATTTAATTCTAGAGGAAAAAATCATCTTTTGTAAGTGCATTCTTTCTTAAAGGGATATGCGTTACATGGAACTCCATAAAGTAGAATTCAGTAAATTTATCAATTAATGAAGCAAATTATATAGTAAATTATCAATAAATAACTCAAAATATCTGTATGATATCTCAAATTAAAGAAATTAGGGTTCTTTTTCAATATTATTTGATGTTTGATTGATATAATCAAAGTGACTTTAATTTTTTAAAGGATCTGGTCAAACATTCAGATAAAAGAACATTGATATAAAATTCCATTATATCAAAAATAAGGTGTTATTTGGAGATATCAATTCGCAATATGTATTGATAAAATAATAATGTGGAGTATGTGTTGGTGAATCCCCAATAAAAGTATTCCATTCGATACTTGATAAATTTTTTATGAGTGAGTTCTCTGACATATTCTTTATAAGTTACATGTCCTTATTACCTATTAAATTCCTTTGAATATGTTTCAACATGGGGACAATTGATGGGGATCTATTCTATAAATTTTTAAGAGAAAACACATTATTTAATGGTTATGTTAAAGGGATAGATTATAGGAGTTACCAACCATCTTCATTCTAAGATGACCTATCATGGTATATTGTTAAAAAACTTAAAGGTGATATTGAAGTGCCTAATGATTTTTATGATCATCACAAATGAAGTATACAAAGGGAGAGTTATGAAACATACCTCAATTATGTTGTTTTACCATGGAATGTCACTTAAACCTGAGGTTTATAGAACTCTAAAAAACAACAATTAAACTCATGGTGTAGTTTCTTGTTTATCTCACACATTGAGAGATTATTATGACTTTCTATTAAGAATATAATCTATTAGTATGTTTTTTATGTTTTATTTGTGTAGAATATTATAATGAATTGATAATCAATTTGTTGGAGTATTATTGAATGAAAATGAATTAAATATTTCTTAAATAAATCACACCACAACATAATGGGTATTATTTCATTATGAAGTTGATAATGAAAAGATACAAGTTACTCTTACTTATAAAGAATCATTATATAAAATAATTTTTTCCATGATGAGAATCTACAAATATTTTTTGTTACATTTTCATAAAGGATAAATTTTCCAATGTTGTAGTTGAGTGATTTACACCATTAAGAGGAGGATACACCATAGTTTCTTGACAATGAATAGTCACTCTTATACTAGATCTAGGAATGAAAGAGGACCAGACCATAATAAATAAAAGGATTTGGCCTTAATTAAATCATAATATTGAGTTTTGTAACACCCCATGATTTTATGAGATAGATTTTTTTTAATTTAACTATTGTCTTGTGTTGTACTGTACACCAAGTTTAACTTACTCTATACACAACACTGTATTATCTAATAGTATATAGGGCAATATAATTGGCATTTTTTCAAACAATTTCAAGTTCTTTTGATAGAATTTATTTCATTCAACAGTGAGTATAGATTTTTTTCAATGTATAAATTCAAAATATTTTGATTATGTTATATGCAACACCAATGGAGGATTACACTACACGCAACACTGACATGGCTTTCATTGCACGCAAGAGCGACCTTCCTCGATAGCTTACGTTGTTTGTAATACTGAGTTTAGTTAAACAATGATATATTATAAAAATATGATATAATTAGAAATTATTAATAGTATTAACCACATTTTTATTAATATATAACATTAGAATTAATCTTAAAAATGATATGAAAAGAAAATCAACTTTTTCGGATAAAATATGTATTTTTCAAAAATAATACAATTTCACCACCTTTTGATGGCACACCCATTTATCTAGTTTTGACACTTTTATAAGTTAGATTTGACAAGATAAACATATTCATTGGTGTAACTCCCTGGCCCCAGTAACCTATAGTTGGTGAATTATTAGATAACATTAGGATGATCACAAGGGATCAAATCCTAAAACACCGATCAGTTTAGTAGCCTTGAAAGTACTAGATACATTCATAAGTTTTAAATTACATCATGAAATAAAAACATAAGCAACATTTTTTTTCCATTTTGAACACACTTATATTCTTATCCTATCAGTGCAAGTCAACCATAAATTATATCTTCACATCCTGGGAAAAATAAAACATAGAAAGGGGTGAGCTCAAATGCTCAGTAAAGGTAACAATATAGAGGAAACTTTTATGAATAAGAATAAATAATTAAGGTAATGTATAAGCATAAAAAAAAATCCTCTTAAATTTAAACATAAGCATAATTTGGAAAATATAAAATCTAAAAATTCCATTTATGTATTCACATGGATATTATACTAGTCGAATAATCACATGCAATATCAATAGCCACTTTCATAATGATGGAATGCATAATGTCAGACTCATATCCACATAGTCATGACGTTGGGCCAAGACTAAAAATAATATTTTTTCATTGACTTGTTACAAGACACTAGTTTGTCTCATGAGACCTACAGATGCATCGATGAGCTACAGCGGGCTCCATCCATCACTTACTAAGTCCAATTCATTCCTCATATGAAAATGGATTAAACATTACATAAAAATTCGTATTAAAACTAGCATATGAAATGTAAATACTTTATCCATAAACTATGAATGGTTTAAAAATATCACATCCACATTAAAAAATATTAATAAACCATCAATATAATATGGATATTTTTTATCGTAATAAATCAACATCAAATAAGCTAAAAATTCATCAAAGGATATTGACATAGATGAAATCAAAACGTTTTTTAGAGAAATATATCTTTCTATTTTAAAATTATTTAAAAGTAATATAATTATATAATAAATCATTTATTTTGAAATCATTCTTATATTCTTGTAAGGGAATCTTTGACGATGTTATAATGGCAGAAAATAGTCGCCCCCGCCGTGTAAGTTAAAAAACATTCTTACCATAATTTTGTCAAAAGGGTCATAAGGTAACTTTGTTTGTAAAACGATGGAAATATTCTATTCAAACCATTTTATAAAAAGAAAAACAAGGGTATAAATGAATATAAACCATTTTCTAGTAAATAGTAAAAATGTTTTGGAATACATTCTTATGAAACATGGATGTGGACGATAAAGAGGTCCCAGTAGATACTAATGCAAACACAACCTCGGATAATAAAGAGATTGTGAAATTTACCCTTTAATTTTACTTTTCCTTGGATGAGGGTACATTAAAATCATGGATAATAGTTAAATCATTTTTATTAAATTATAAAAGAAAAATATAAATAAATATGATATCATATATGATCTTATAATATTTCATTGTAATTGATATTTCAGTAGTATCATCGTTTCAGGTGTTGACTGACTTGTTTTCCTTTATATGATTTATTACATATGTAATGTATATTAGGGATAGGGTGTATATTATTCATATTCAAAATGATATTAAGTCTTTAAAAATTATTTTTAATCATCAAATGAATATTATTCTTGCATGGATACGATGGTGAATTAATCTCATCACGTTCATGGAGACGGTAATCCGTACGTATGCACGAGCGACAATATCATTATTCTGATATTAAAATCAAATATAATTGTATGGTATATCGTATATAACAATTCCTTATCATTTTATATTTATTATTTACATCATTTATACTCATTATTATACCCATCCAAATGATTAAGTATTTGAATAACAAACTACACCACGACGTGGAGATGACAATCCTTACATACGCACGTATGGTGACTTTGTCATTTATAGGATTCATAGAATAATGAATATGGTTGTACCAATTTTATAATAACATCACATTATATAAAAGACACTGGAGTTATTATTTTAGAATATAAACAATAACTAAAGAGGAAGTGGAAGAAGAAAAGAACATGAAAGATGTGATGAAATATTTACCTCTTCTTCAAGTTCTTCCATCTAATTTGATCAAAAGGGCTCTTTAGGTTGGATTTCTGACTAAAGTAATGCCTCTAAGATGAAGGGAGGAAATTTGGGAGGTTATTTGGGTAGGGTTTGTCCAAGGAAAAAGGCTTTGGACATGTCAAGTTAAGATAAGGGGATGTTCCCTTTTATAAGAGAGGTGGGGGTGACTTTAGGAAAAGCTTGAAATGTTATTTTATAATAAAATTATTTTCGGTTTCTAATGGCTCAAAAATGAATTATTTAAAGTCTAAAGTGGGGATGGGTAAAAAAAATCTCAAAAAAGTGGTTTTATATAGGTTTAGGTCATCATATTAACCTTATCCTTTAGATTTAACTCTTAGTTAAATAGTTTGACATTTACCATGTATATTTATATTTTTATATTATATGGTCAATAAACATACTCTAAACTTCTATGATAACCCCAAGCAGTTCTTTAATAACATATATAATATTATTTACACCTTTTGGATAAACCGTAAATTTTTTTGGAATAGAATACCAATTAATAATATACTATTTGTTTTAAACAATCTTTTATGTCAATTTTGAGACTATTTGGTATTTTGTTTTTGTTAAATTCATAACAACATTATTAATTCCAAAAATATTTATTTAATAAACCCTTAAAATGTCATATGAACCTAGAAAATTAGTGGAATTCATTAAAAGTCACAAATTATATTTATTTGTATATTTATAATATCAATTATTTTAACCTTTCATTAATATGGTAAGTTCTGCATCATCATTGTGTCATAAATAAATTTAATTATTTAATGTCTAAAAATTATAAATAAAATAAAATTATGTATGAAATAATTTTATCTTTCTAATTAATATTTATAGTCTAATTTATCTTATGTATAACCCTATATTAAAAATGGTTTAGTTATATAAATTTGATTTTAACTCTTTTAACTATTATTTAAATAATATAATAATAAATGTCCTAATCTAATACATGTGAACCAAAAGGATCATATTTTATTCCTAAGGTTTTTTTTGTCGAATTACACTTATCCAATAGAATTAAAACATGTGTTAGGGTAATTATGATATCATTTTTACCCTTAATTACCCTATTTAATTTTAACCATGGTAAATTAAAGAAAACATTACTATTAAAAAAATTATTTTAATATTATTGAACAACATTTTACTTACTAATATTAATCATGTCTCTTAGATTTTTTTTTAAATTCAACTCACAGAAGCAGTAAAATAATGTTTTATACAAATTTACAAATGCTCCTTGGAGGTGGGTAAAAGACAGATAAATAGTCCGATAAAATTTTATATATCTAAACTTATTATAAAATGACTCCAATGAATTATATTGAACATATATATGTATTATGTATCTATTTTGACCTAATATAAATTTAAATAAAATAAATAATTATTTAAATAAAAAGTCAGTTTTAACCAATAACGTAGTGTTTTTTTCCTATTCATCAAAAATTTAATGTTTTCAGAAGAATACCAAGAAAACACCCAAAGCTAATTTTGATATCCTGAATAAAAAAATGAAGTCTATTTTGAATGATAAAAATTATAAAATTTTAAAAAATGGGTATTAATTTTCATCATGGCTAGTTTGATTGGTTGTGGTGTGTTTGAACTCGAAGTTGCGTACAACACAAGCTATTATACTATTCAAAGGGAAACGTACCGTGGAAGCTTGGAGTGTTACATTCTTCACTACTTAAAATAATTTCGTCCTCTAAATTTCTAGAATATTTCTGCATAAAAACATTCGGGTGGTTCTTCATCATAAGTTCCTTGGGTTCCCACATTGCCTCTTCTATATTATGGTTTCTCCATAGAACTTTTACCAGATGAGCCGTCCAGTTTCTCAGCACTTGTTCTGTAGTATCATTAATTTTGACAGGATCTTCACAATAAGACAGATCATGTTCCTGTTCAATTTTATCATAGGTGAGTACATGCATTGGGTCAGGCATGTATTTTCTCAACAGTGATACGTGGAACACATCATGAACTTTGGAGAGACTTAGTAGCATTTCCAAATGGTATTCTATAGCCCCAATTCGTCCTAGAATTTCGAAAGGTCCAATGTTCCTGGGAGTCAGTTTACCCTTCTTTCTAAATCATATAACTACCTTCCATGAAGATACCTTCAAGAAAAAATGATCTCCTACCTAAAATTCCAAATCCTTCCTTCGGTTATCGGCATAGCTCTTCTGCCTACTTTGTTCTTCTTTGATGTGGGTTTAGATAACCTTCACCTTTTCCATCGTTTCCTCAACATGTTTTGGGCCTACGAGTTTCCTTTCACCAACATAATCCCAACAAGTTGGTGTGCAACATCTATTTCTATATAACGCTTCATATGGTGCCATCTGAACACTTGAATATAAGCTATTGTTATAAAAAAATACTACCAGAGGTAAATATTGATCCCACATACCTTGAATTTCAAGTGTGCAAGATCTTAACATGGATTCTATGGTTTGAATAGTCCGTTCTGATTGTCCATTAGTTTTAGGGTGGTAGACAGTGTTTAAATAAAGTCCAGTATCCAGGGCTTTCTGAATACATTTCCAAAATCTTAATGTAAAATGGGGATCTCAATCTGAATTAATTGATAAGGGCACTCCATGAAGTCTTACAAATTAACTAATATATAGTCTTTCAATACGTTCAAGTGGTAAATCTCCTCTTATAGAAAGAAAATGTGTTGAATTGGTTAGATGATCAACAACGACCCATATTTCATCATTCCTTCTAGGAAAATTTGGTATCCCCATGATAATTTCCATCATAATATTATCCCATTTCCACTTAGGTATGGGAATAGGTTACATGACTCCTCCAATTTTTTTCCTTCTATCTTTCACTTGTGGACAAACCGTACATCTTGACCCAAAATCAGCAATCTCCCTCTTCATGTTTCCCCACCAAAAATGTTCCTTCAAATCCCGATACATCTTGGTGCTCCCATGGTGTATAAAGAAATTGGATCTATGAGAATTATCCAACAATTCCCTTTTTAGATCAGGTATATTAGGAACACAATGTCTCTTCCCCAATTTCAAAATTCCATCTTCATATATGAAGTCACTCATTCTCCTATCATTAATTGCTTTAATCTTCTTTTGAAATTACTCATCATCAGTCCGAGAACTTTTTATCCTTTCTAGTAAAGATGTTTTGGAAACAATTTGAAAAAATATTGATGCTTCACCTTCCATGATCATTCCCATAACCATTTTCACTAGATCCATGAAAATAGGATCCCTTTCAACTCTCATCTTGTTCAAAACTCCATGATCCTTTCTACTCAAAGCATCTTCCACCTAATTTACCTTCCTCAGATGGTATTTTATTGTGTAATTATAATCCTTGAGTAGTTAAAGAAAGTTCCTTTGCCTTATGTTAGGTTCTTTTTGTGAGAAAATATATTTCAAAACCTTGTGATCAGTATAAATATCACATTTTTCCCATAGAGATAGTGTCTCCATATTTTCAGAGCAAATATTACTACTGCTAACTAAAGATTGTGAGTAGGATAGTTTTGATAATGAATATTTAGCTATTGTGATGCTTAGGCAATTATTCTATCATTCTGCATAAGGACAGAAAAAAGTCATTTCTTTGAAACATCACTATGAAAAACAAACCCATCATTCCACGATGGTAGGGTCAAGATAGGAGCATTGACTAATCTTCTCTTCAATTATTTAAAACATTATTTACACTCTTTTGTCCAAACAAATTTAACCTCTTTGTGTGTGAGCTTTGTTAATGGGTTATCCAACTGGGAAAAATTCGGGACGAAATGTCGATAATAACCTGCTAAACCAATAAAACTACATACCTCAGTTATACTCGTCGGTGCTGGCCACTATTCGATTGCCTTGGTATTTGAAAGATCAACAGATATTCCATCCTTAGAGACAATATGGGCAAGAAAAGAAATATCTTGAATCCATAATTCACACATGCTAAAGTTCTCATAAAATTCATCTCTTCTAGGAGTCTTTAGAACAATGTGCATGTGATTTTCATGATCTCCGTATATTTTGGAGTATACCAAGATTTCACAAATAAATTTCACTAAAAATTCATCAATATATTCCTTGAAAACTCTATTCATTTGATCCATGAAGATAGAGGGGGAATTAGTTAACCCAAAAGGCATTACTGTAAACTCGTATTTCCCATACCTCATTCAAAATGATTTTTTCAGAATGTCTTCTTTTTTCATGCACAACTGATGATATCCAGATTGAAGGTCAATATTTAAAAAGTATAGAGATCCATGAAGTTGGTCGAATAAATCATCAATGCGAGGTATGGGATACTTGTTCTTTGTTGTTATAGCATTGATCTACCTATAGTGAATACACAACCTCATAGATCCGAATTTATTTTTAACAAAATGGACAAGGGTTCACTATAGAGAAACACTAGGGTGAAAAAATCCCTTATTACTCAATTCCTCTAGTTTTTTATTTAGTTCCACTAATTGCACAGTGGACATTCTATAATGGGTCTTCGATATGGGCCTTGAACCAAGAATTAAATCAATAGAAAACTCAATTTTTCATTCTGGATGACGTTCAGGTAAATTTTCTGGAAACACATCAACATATTCTTGCACAATCGGTACATCCTCTATTTGAACATTCCATTCCTCAACCACATTTATTTCATTCTATTCCTCCCTAATAATTGAATTTAGTTGAGCTACTGGGGGTGAATCTAGATAAGAATCAGATGCTTATGTTTCTGATCTAATGATAAGGTACTTCTTATCATCATCGAAAATTGTAACCGCTTTTTTTTTTACAATAAATTTTCGCATCATGTTCAGAAATCCAATCCATATCGAGGATTATATCAAATTAAATCATAGGTATGATGATGAGATCAGCAGATAAATAATGTTTATATTCCTTAATGGGAACTGATTCACAAACCATTGATGCAATGATACTTCCCTTAGGATTTTTGACCAAAAACTCCCTTGTTAAATCAAATTTAAAGTATCCAATTTTCTTAGAAAACTGGGAAGATAAGAAAACATTTGATGATCCAAAATAAAATAAATCATTTTCTAAACATGGGGAAACTATTAAATTACCGGCCACCATGTCATTCAGAGCTTCAACCTTAGCAGTACTGATCGCATAAGCTTAACCTTTCTCCCTTGGCCATTTTGGAGGTAAGTTCCCTTGGCACATAATAAATCCATTTGCATAATTCGCCTTTTATCTATAATTTTAGCATTCAACATTGAAAACATCATTCTTCCCCTTGAAATCACGATCATGGTGGCCTTTTTCACCACACTTTTAAGAGACTCCCATTCCCTTCAGGAGAGTACCAGGGTGTTTATTCCCACATTTACCATAGGATGGATATTCTTCTTTTCCCTTCTTCCACTTATTTCCATTTTCAGAGTGTTAAGCAGGTCTCTTTTTCCTTTTCATTGCTTTAAAGTCGTAAGACGCGGAGAATTCATTTTCTGTCTTGATAGCACATGAGAAAATATTTTCATACGACGAGAAGGATTGTGAGACTAATGCTTGATAGAGAAATGGATTTCACCCATAAAAGAAATGATCAATATTACTTATTGGGTTACACATATAATCTACAACATGCCTTTCTTACCCTGTAAAGTTAGCCTCGTATTTTGAGACATTCTCATCCTCCTTTTGTCTCAGACTCAAAAATTGCCTTTCCATATCTGCTCGATGGTCATGAGGAACATAGTTTTTCTAAGAAAATCTATTTAAAATCCCTCCATTCCATATTTGATACTTCATCATCTTCTTTTTGTTTTTTGAATCAATGACCACCATTGATCTACATCTCCTGTGAGGCGATAATCTTCCATAAACAAAATTTCCTCTTTTGATACTCCCCAATGCATGGAATATTTTCTCTAAGAAACTTATCCATTTCTCAGCTACAAATGGATTTTTAGTCCCATTGAATGTTGGTGGTTTTTTCCTCATGAATCATTATAACATTGATCCTCCACATTGTGGATCAGGGTGCTCCATACGGGTAAGGTTATTATTCACAACCTGAGTGAGTTGTCTGAGTATGGTGATAAGCCGATCAGCACTAGTTGCATCACCAGATCCACTATAATTATCTTTTGTAGGAGGTCAATCACTATATGGATTATGTGTGTTGATACAGTTTCCATTACTTCCACTTGGTGACTTTTCTAAACAGTGGCATACACTCGACTAGTTTGTGAATCCAAATACATAATTCCAAACATGTAAAATAGTTGACAAAAATTTAAAAGTTTATGGATATAATACATAATCAAAAAAAATCTTTGAGTATGTATATACTCATAAATCCTTAATAATGGGTTTTAATGAATATTATAATTATCCTAAGAATATCCCCTGGGAGTGTTGTAACCAAGAGTGCAGTATGGCCCATTGTCGTGCACCAGTTCTTATTCGATTCTAGCTCAAAGATGTGTTTTTGGGTTTTACCCCTAGGTACATCTATACCTGAGCCGACTCTACTTGCTCGTATCCATACTAGAATGTATTTCCTGGAAAACTCAAAAAATATATACCATACCAAAATTCTAGGAAGTTCCTCTATACTAATCCTAAAATTCTATCTTAGGTTAATAATTTTCTAATCAGAGTTTTTCTAATCTATCCTCCAAGTTTTGTACTAAACTTCCTCTGATAAAAACTATAGATCACCGACCCCTGTTACCCAGATTTGTTGAATTATTATATAATATTGGCATGATCACAAAGGATCAAATCTAGAATGACCGATCATTTTTGTAGCATTGGAAATACTAGATTCATTCATAAGTTTTACATTACATCATGAAATAAAAACATCAACAACATTTTGTCCCCTTTTGAACACACTTATATCCTTAGTCTATCCCTCTAGGTCATCCATAAAATAGTTCTTAACATCCTTAGAAAAATAAAACATAGAAAGGGGTGGGCTCAGATTCTAATTAAGGATAACAATATACCAGATACTTTTATAAATAAGCATAAAAATTTAATAAAATGTATAAGACTAAAACAAGATCCCTTTAAACTTAAACATCAGCATAACATGTAAAATATAAAATCAAATAATTCCATATACTTATTCACATTGATATTATACTAGTCGAATAATCACATGCAATATCAATAGCCACATTAATAATGATGGAATGCATAATTTCAGACTTCATAACCACATAGTCAAGGCCTTGTTCCAAGACTAAAAATGAAATTTTATCAAGTCCTTATGCCAATACACTTTTTTATCTTGTGGGACCTACTAATTCATTGAGGTTCTATAGAAAGATCCACCCATCACTTAATATTTCCATTGAATTCCACATATAAAAAGGTTTAAACATAAAATAAACATTCATATTAAAACTAGCATACGAAATGTCAATACTTTATCTATAAACCATTAATGGTGTAAGAATCAAACATCCATAGTCAAACATATCTAACAACCATCAATACAATATGGAAGTTTTTTATCATAATAAATCAACTTCAAATAATCTTAAAATCAATTAAAAGATATTAACATAGATGAAATCACAAATTTTTTTTAGAGAAATATCTATTTCTGTTTTAAAATCATTTAAAAGTCATATAATTATAAAAGAGAACATTTATTTTAAAAATATTCTTATAATTTGGTAAGGGAAGATTCAACGATGTTATAATGGAAGAAAATATCCACACCCACCATATAAGTTAAAAAACATTCTTACCTTAATTTTTTCAAAAGGGTCATAAGGTACTTTTGTTGGGAAAACGACAGAAAGATTCCTTTCAAACCATTTTATAAAAACTCAAAAAAGGGTATAAAATACTTTAACCTATTTTCTGGTGAATAGTAAAAATGTTTTTGAATACAATATTAAGAAACATGGATATTGATGACAAAGAGGTCCCAGTAGATACTTACATAAAAACAACCTCGCATAATAAAGAGATTGTAAAATTAACCCTTAAATTGTACTTTTCCTTGGTCGAGGGTATATTAACCTCTTTTATAATAGTTAAATAATTATTATTAATTTATAAAAGAACTATATACGTAAATATGATATCATATATTATCTTCTAATATTGCTTTGTTGATGATATTTTAGTAATATCATCATTTTGGGTGTTAATTGATTCATTTTTCTTTATAGGATTTGTTACATAAGTAATGTTTGTTGTAAATAGGATGTATCTTATTCATATTCATAATGATATTATGTATTTAAACATTATTTTTAATCATAAAAAAATAGTCTTGAAATGATATGATGGGGAATAAATCTCATCGCGTTCATGGAGATGGTAATTCTTACGTACTCATGAGCAACAATATCATTCTTTTGATAATTAAATCATATATAATTGGATGGTATATCATATATAAAGAATAATTATCATGTTATATTTATTATTTACATCATTTATACTCATTATTATACCCATCCAAATGATTAAGTATTTGAATAACAAACTACACCACGACGTGGTGATGGTAATTCATACTAACGCACATATGTTGACTTTTTAATTTATAATATGGATAGAATAATGAATATGGTTGTACCATTTTTATAATAAAATAAAATTATATATAAGATACTGGAGTTATTATTTTATAATGTAAAAAATAAATAAAGAGGATGTGGAAGAAGAAAAGAATTTGAAATATGTGATGAAATATTTACCTCTTCTTCAGGTTCTTCTTTTTGATTTGATCAAAAGGGCTTCTTAGGTTTTTTTTTCTGACTTAATAAAGGCATCTAGGATGAAGGGAGTAATGTTGGGAAGATAATTTGGTAGGGTTTGTCTGAAGAAAATGGCTTTGGAGGTGTGAAATTAAGTGAAGGGGAAGTTCTCTTTTATAAGAGAGGTGAGGGTCACTTTATGAAATGCTTGAAATATTATTTTATAATAAAATAATTTTCAGTTTCTAGTTGCTCCAAAATAAATTATTTATAATATATGGTGACTGTGGGTCTAAAAACTCTCAACCAAAAGGTTTTATATAGGTTTGTGTCATCATATTTACCTTATATTTTAGATTTAACTCTTAGTTAATTAGTTTGACATTTACCATGTCTCTTTGTATTTTTATATTATATGGTAAATAAACATACTATAAATATCTAAGAGAACCCCAAGTAGTTCGTTAATGTCATATAGAATATTATTTAAGCCCTTTGGCCGAACCTTATACTTTTAAAAATAGAATACCAATTAATAATATAATATTTTTTTTAAAACCCTTTTATGTAAATTTTAACACTATTTGGTATTATGTTTTTGTTAAATTCATAAAATCATTATTACTTAAAAAAATTCATTTAATCAACCTTAAAATTTCATATTAACTGATAAAATTACTTTAATTCATTAAAAGTCTCAAATTAGATTTATTTGGATATTTATAATATCAATTATTGTAATCTTTCATTAAAAAGGTAATTACTGCATCATCTTTGTGTCATAAATAAATCTTATTATTTAAGGTCTAAATATTATTAATAAAATACCATTATATATGAAATAGTTTCATCTTTCTAATTAATATTAATAGTATTATTTATCTTATTTATATCCATATATTAAAAATGGTTTAGTTATTAAAAATTGATTTTAACTCTTTTAACTCTTCTTTAAATAAAATAGTAATAAATGTCCAAATGTAATCCAAGTAGACCTAAAGGATCATATTTTATTCCTAAGTTATCTTTTGGTCTAATTACCCTTATCCAGTAGAATTAGGACACGTATTAGGGTAATTATGATATCAGTTTACCCATAATTACACTATTTACATTTAACCGTGGTAATCAAAACTAAAAAAGCTACTATTCACCAAAAATTATTTTCATCTTGTTGAACCAAATTTTACTTACTGATATTAACTGTGTATCTTGTATTTTTGAAATTCAACTCACAGAATATTAAAATTATGTTTTATAAAAAATTCAAATGCTCCAAGGAAGTGGGTAAAAGACGGTAAATAGTTCGATGATATTTTATATATCTAAACTTATTATAAAATGAATCCAATGAATTTCGTTGGACAAATATATGTAATATGTATCTAATTTTACCTAAAATAAATTTAAATAAAACAAAAAATTATTTAAATAAAAAATTTGATTTTAACCAATAACATAGTGTTTTTTCAGTATTTATCAAAAATTGATTGTTTTCAGAAAAAAAAAATTCACCCTAAGCTAATTTCAATATTCCAAATCCAAAAATGATGTGCATTTTTAATGATAAAATTTATAAAATTTCAAAAAGTGGATATTACTATTCATAATGGCTAGTTTGATTGGTTGTGGTGTGTTTGAACTCAAAGTTGCGTACAATAAAAGCTATTGTATTATTCAAAGGGAAACGTACTGTGAAAGCTTGAGGTGTTACATTTGGAAGACATACATAAAAATTTACTTTGGATAAATTTTTGATATTTTTATTATAACTTTTATATTTTCATGAATACTAAAAATATGCTAAATTTTAATTCAAAAACACCTTTTTTCATTGAAATAATTTATATTGTTAAAATATATGGTATAATGGTTTTAAAGTATAAATTTAATATATGTTTATATTTTAATATGATTTAATTCAATTTCATTAATTTGACATTGAATTCATATGTAAAAACAGTTCAATCTTTTGCAATGCATTAAAGAAAAACCCCGTTTTTTTACAACGAGAATTAATTTTAAATTAATTTCTACCAATTATCGGTTTTATATTTGGAAAAATGGATTCTGTATTTGGAATCAGTTGGTCCAAATTGTGTAAATAGGTAACTTTTATTTTTTGACATTATGAATATTAACTTCAGTAAATATGATATTTACCATGGTTAAATGGTAAATCTGGTAAATAAGGGTAAAAAATAATATTATAATAATATTAAATTACACTAACTTGTGTCTTAACCCTATTGGGTGATATAGGTCCGACCATGGGCATCCTTGGGTCGATTTTGGGACACCAGGGTGCCACTTGTAAGTGGAAATGACATTTAATTAATTTTAATTTAATATTAGTGAAAATATAACCTAAAGATATATCTTTTACTAAAAGAATTATTATATTGGGTTATATAAGTGATCTCTTCGACTATAAATAGTATTTAGAAATCTAAAAAAATCTTATAAATCATGATATATTATTTGTAATTTTTGAAAATTAAATATATAGATTTAATTATGACATAAGGATGATGCACTGATTGCTTCACTAATAAAGGATTCAAATAAATGAATTTATAAATATTAAAACAAGTTTAATTTGTTTATTAATATGTCATTCAAGAATTTTCTGGATGATATTGACATATTAGTTTTTATTTAATGATTTATTTTTAATGGAATCAGGTTATAAATTTTTAAAAATTCAAGTATGAATAGTGTCCAAAATTGACACCATTCATAACACAAAACATAAAAAGAAAATTTAAATGATATTAAATTCCTAAAAATATAAGATTATGAAAAATGGTTAATCTAAGTCCAAATATTTCTTAAATAGCCTTTTTTGGGTCTTTGACAAGATATGGTTAGTACATTAACCTACAATGTGTAAATTAAATGATATCACATTAAGATTAAAATGGGTAAAATAAGGGTAAAACAAAATAGATATGGATAATAAAAAATATTAAAAACATGTAAAAATAATATTGGATGATGGTTATCTGAACCAAAATCATCTTATCTTAGAATTAAAGAAGTTTTGGACCATTTTTAGTTGAAATTAAATTTATAATAAATTAATATTTTGGAACATTCCTTAAGTGCCCCTCTCCTCTCTTTTAAAAGGGAACATCCTCCCTCTACACTTCACTCCATTTTGAGCCTTCAAGCATGACCAAACCCTTCCCATTTATATTATCAACTTCCCTAGTAACATTTTATAGGCTCTGGTATTCTCAAAAGACCAAATCTAGTTCACTAATAGGAAATATAAAGAAGGCACATTGAGGAAGAGGTAATCTCTTCTACCAGTTCATTCAAATTTATTTCTTCTTCTACGTCCTCTTCTTTAGTTGTTTCATTTTAAAGTAATAACACTAATATTAATCATATACTTATATGTTACTATAAATATGAAACAAACCTATTCCACCAACTATTCGACATAAAAAAATGAAATCACCGCTCGTGCGTACGTACTGATTACTGTCTCCCCGATGTGGTGTAATCTATTTTTCAACACCACCATACATGGATGATTATAATGGTGTATATAATAACTACATAAGATTATTATAAAATGATACTAATTCTAATAAATTATAGGCAATCCATTTTAATACCATTCAACAACTATGGGATCGATATTGTCGCTCATGCGTATGTACGACTTACCGTCTCCACGAAGTGATGAGTTTCATTCTTCGGGTTTACCATTAAAAAATAATTAAAAAGTATATATAATAAATAATCATGAAATATATGACATAATAATTCTATTGGATTTATGTATATATATGTAATCTAGTTACATCCATTCAATTTAACTAGGAAATGCAAACAACTTTCTTGCATACGTACGACCTACCATCTCCATGAACTGTGTATTCCATTGCATTTATCGATCAATTTTAAATATTTATATACTGAATTTATAAGATATATAAATCATGTTTTATATTCTAGAAGTAATTAAGTCATGATCTATGTAATAATATCAAGAATAAAAAGTCCAAACACGTACGAAAATGTTTATTACCCAAAAGGTTTCTTTAACATGGAATTGAAAAATGAATGGGTAATATAAAGTCGTAAGTGAATCATATATGATATCATAAATATTATTTTGGTTCTATAACAAGTTAATATTTTGTTTAAACCCACTATACAGGATCTTCATACAAGTATGGAAAAAATTGGACCTAAGGTAAGGGATGATTTTGTAAACTCATTTTTATCTGAGATTGTTTATACGTAAGTATTTTTTGGGGATATATTTATCATACATGTACATGTTTTATAAAAATGTTTTCATATAAATTTTACTATTGTTATATGTATGTTTAAAGTCAATTTTTTCTCATTTTTGAACTTTTCTGCATGGTATGGAAAAAATCATTCTGTTGTTTACCATATGAGGTGCTAGTTGACTTTTTCTAGTTAATGTACCGGGAGAATGTATTTTTATATTAAACGGTATGAATGGATTTTAAGTCTTTTTAAGACCTTTTTTACATGAATATTACTCTGCAATATTTCATGTTTATTTTCAATTAAATTATTTTCTTTTAAAATTTCACCACTTTTTGAGAAAAGAAAATATTTTTAAAGAAGAAATGATATTTTCCTTAGGAATTAAATTCAAGTGTTTTATCAAAATTATTTTCCATCTAAGATAATATAGTTTAGGTTTATATCCATATTATTACATTTATTTTATTATTTTTATTATGGAAGTATATTTGTGAAGTCCAATTATCTTATATGGATTATATTATGATGACATATTGTTTAAGAATCTCATTTTTTTTAATGGGTTATCCTATGCTGAATGATTTATGTTTTTGTGGCACATGTAAGAAAGATTTCATTATGAGATGGGTGGAACCTATATCTACCTCCAATTAAATGGGTAAATATTTATATCTCATAATATAGACATGGATGGAATGATAATAAAATCTGGTTTAGTAATATAGGGCTGGGACGACTAGTAAACCTGATTCAGTAATGGACTTCGTACACTATAATATTCTTGGAGAAAATTCCTTTGAAACTATGAAAATAATATTATGTTTTTATTAGTTTTCCAAAATTACATGCTTTATGTCAATTCTATTCTATCATGGTTAATGTGCCTTTATGATCTTTTCCTTGTGTACTGCCAAGATTTATTTCATTACTTAAAATTTTGATGTTTAAACTCTATGTTCATGTTTTTCCTTTCAAATATATATGGTATGATTTATTTTATTCATTTTTAACATTACTGGGAATTTGAGATCACCCTTTTTTATTTTTTATTTTTCCCAGGATATAAATAAAGGTTTTAGGTAGGAAAAAAGTGGAAGATCTTTATGGAATATGTTGAAGATATTTCACCTTTATTAAAAGATTATGTTCTGAGTCTTCGATGACACATAAATAATACAGTCCCTGGGCATCTGTTTTTTGTCATTTATTAAGTATTCTCTAAAAGTATTTTAATGTTCATGTACATCAAGATTGGGTCTCTATAGTTGGTATCAGAGTGAAAGTTTAGTCAACCTTTGGAAACTAGGGTTTGAAAACATAAGTGAGATCCCTAGAGATATTTCTAATGTAGTTCTAGGGATGTAACAAAGGTTAAGTATTATTATAGGATACAGTTTGAGAATTATGATAACGATCATAAATAATCTATGATTTAACCTAAGATTCCAATGATGTAATGTACTCCCCCTTGATTATTTTTATTTTTTTAAATGATTTTTTCCTCTCACACTATTTTTTTTAGTCAATGGATGGAACCATAAAGAATTTATTAAACATTGAATCTGATGAAAAAAATGGTGACTATGAGCAATGAAATTTTGTAATGACTAGATTGAATGATACATTGATTATGGAGAATCAATCATCGCGATATATGATTAATAGGGTGAACATTAGTGGTATTCCGAAGTCATCAAATAAGAGGATGATAAACATTCATGCATGTTACCATGGTGAGGAACATAGAGGAAAGAAGGTTAATATTCTTACATATCAAGAATAAGGGAATAAGAATATTGAGAAATTCCTCGAATGGATGGGAATATGTTATCTCTCTCGGAAAAGGATTATTGGGTGATGAATTTTTATGGAGTTCAATGTATCATCTGTGGAAAACATGGGAATTTCACAACTCAATTCCCAGACATAAGGATATACTTATTAGACAATAAAGGACTTATTCCCTGACTACCATTAAAGTAGAAGGATTGAATTATTTATATATTTCAATCCACTAATGATGAATGTTGAATTATATAAGAGTATTGGTTTATGTTTTTTGCTAAGGATTTTCAAGAATGTGTTGAATAAATATAGGGGATAAGAAAAGTGATTTAATGAAAAGGTGATATTTCTAAGAAACACATGATTAAGGGAAGGATAACCCTTAATATGATCATTATGTTGAGAAAGTTATATTTTTATTAAGATATGGTGGACGATATTATTTACCTTGGAACTGGTTAATGATTTGTTGAAATGTGGGTTTTGTTGTCATGAATGAAGGATACAACTTTTTAGTACTTAAGGAATATATCCAATAAGTTTTTGAATAAGGAAAGATGCATTTTTTCAATAAGGATATAATGTAATTTAGGTTATTACCAAGACTCAAGAGAATGCATGATGAAGTCATTCAAATGATTGGATTGTGACTAATAAGATATATCTTATGATATATGCATGATAAATGATGGTATTCACATGCTTGTTATATAACCTTTCTGGTAATTGTTTTCATTGTACTGTGAGATTGGACAAAAGTATTTTGGATAAGCCTAAATTTTGGAATGTATTAAGTTGGACATCATATAGTATTATTTAAGGCTAGAACTTTTTATTATTATTTCTGGAATGTTATGATAGTATAGTTTTAGAAAAAGGAAAATCGCAAGGACGGGTGAAAACCTATCACCTCGGACAAGGATGAGGGAATCGAACCCACAACTGAAGTGCGACAGGACTTTATAGCCAACCACTAGCCTACAATAAGTCCTTAGTTAGTATAAAGTAGTTTTATTTTATTAAGTTGTATGATAAATGAATTATAAGTCTATTTTTGGCTTTCTGGTATTTAACTTTCTCCAAACCTTATTCTTTATCACTATCCATCAGAACATGATGATTATATTTCTATTTCATATCCATGTTTTCACTTCCCACCTATGTTCTCTTAGGTGGAAACCTAGTGATGAGTAAATTTGGGTAACCTTTATGTTTCTATCTTTACTTTTTAAAATTTTGTTTTATTATTACTTTTTACGATGTCGGTTCTTATGAAAGAAACTTTCAAGTAGAAAATCATTTATAACCTTGATGAATTTTGAGGGTGAAATTCATTTTAAGGGTGGTAGAATGTAACACCCAAATATTTTATGAGATATATTATTTTTAATTTCATTTATGTCTCATGTTGTATGCTACACAAAGATTGTCTTGTATTATACGCAACACCGTATTAGCTTGCAGTATACACAACAATATACATGGATTATTTTGTACACAATTTCTAGTTATTTTGATAAAATTGATTTCACGCAACACTGAGTATAAACTTTTTTCAATGTATAAATGGAAAAAAGTTCTGATTATGTTTTACAAAATATAAATTTAAGCTTATACTACACGCAACACTGACTTGTCCTGCGTTACATGCAAGATCGACCTTCCTCGATAGCTTATGCTGTACACAATACCGAGTTTCACTAAACCATGATATATTGTTAAAATATTATATAAATAACCATTATTAATAGTATTAACCACATTTTTTATTTTATATAAAATTATCATTCATCTTACAAATGATATGAAACAAAATCAAATTTTCAGATAAAAAAAGTATTTTTTGAAAATAATGCAGTTTTACCGCCTTTTGATGGCGCACCACTTTTTTCTAGTTTTTGAAAATTTTATAAGTTACATTTTATAATATAAACATATTATTTAGATAAAGTACATAAAAAATTACTTTGGATAAATTTTTTATATTTTTCTGAAAACATTCATATTTTGATGTATAGTAAAAATACGCTAAATTTTAATTGAAAATATCTTTTTTCATCAAAAAAATTTATATGGTTAAAATATATTATTGAATTGTTTTAATGTATAAAGAGAATATTTTTTTATTTTTTAATAAAATTTAAGTAAATTTCATTAATTTTACACTGAGTTCATATGTTAAAATATTTCAATCATTTGCAAGGTTTTAAAAGAAAAACAATTTTGGTTACAATGAGAATTAATTTTAAATTTATTTCTTCCAATTATGTGTTTTGAATTTTGGAAAATTAGATTCCATATTTGTAATAAGTATGTATAAATTTTTTAAATATGTAACTTTTATTTTTAGACAGTATGCATAGTAACTTGAGTAAATATTTTATTTACAATGGGTAAATAGTAAATATCGTAAATATTGGTAGAAAATAATATTATATTAATATTAAATTACCCTAAAATGTGTCTTAACCCTGTTGGGTGATACATATCCGACCATGATCATCCTTGGGATGATTTTGGGACCCCATGGAGCCACTTTTAAGTGAAAATTACATTCAATTACTTTTAATTTAACATTAAAGAAAATATATCCTAAACATATATCGTTTACTGAAACAATTTTTATATGGGGTTATATAAGTGATATATTAGACAAAAATTTTTTATTATAAATATAAAAAGATTTTATGCATCATGATATTTTATTTTTAAATGTTGGAAATTAAATAAATAAATTTAATTATGACACAAAGATGATGTAGTGATTGCTTTATTAATAAAAGATTCAAATAAATGAAGTTATAAATATTAAATAAAATGTCATTTGGTTATTTGGATGTCATACACTTATTTTTTGGATGATATTGACATATTATATTTTATTTAATGCCTTATTTTAAAAACTCAAGTATGAATAGTGTCCAAAATTGACACAATTCATAACTTAAAACATTAAATAGTTTATTAAATGATATTAAATTCCTAAAAATATAATATTCTATAAAATGGTTAATATAAGTCCAATATATCATAATTAACTTTTTTAAGGTCATGTGAAATGATATGGTAATTATATTAACCCGCAATGTGTAAATAACATGATATCACAGTAATATTAAAAAGTGTAAAATAAGGGTAAAACCAAAACGATAACGATAAAAAATATATTAAAAACTTTTTAAAATATTATTTGATGATGGTTATTAGAACCAAGATAATTTTATATTATAATTAAATATGTTTTTGACCATTTTAAGTCTAAATTGAATTTATAATATATTAATATTTTGGATCTTTCTTAAAGTGCCCCTCTTCTCTCTTATAAAACAGAACCTCTTCCCTCTTCTCTTCACTCCATTTTGAGAATTAATTCTCAGCAAAAACCTGACCATTTCCCTTATCAACTTCCCTAGTTACATTTTATAGGTTTTGGTCTTCTCAAAAGACCATCTCTAGTTCCCTAAGGGGAAATTTAAAGGAGGCACGTCGAGGAAGAGGTAAACTATTCTACCGATTCATTCAAATGTATTTCTTCTTCTACTTAATCTTCTTTAGTTGATTCATTATAAAGTAATAAAATAAGTACCACTGATATAATAATATGTTATTTTAAATATTAAGCAACATTATTTAACCTTATATACATTCTATGAAAAAAGAAATCACTGTGCATGCATATGTACAGATTACCGTCTCCATGCTGTGGTGTAATTTGTTTTTCACCACAACCTTACATGGATGGGTATAATGGCAGAAATTATAACTATATATAATTAATATAACATGATTCTAATTATGAGATATTATACACCATCCACTTTAATACCTTTCAACAACTATAGAAATGATATCGTCGCTCGTATGTACATACGACTTACTATCTCCACAAAGCGATGAGATTCATTCTCCATGTTAACCATTAAAAAATCCTTATAAAGTATATATAATAAATAATCATGAAATATATTACATAATTACTCTACTAGATATATATATATATATAATTTACTTAATTTCATTCCATTTAATAATAAAATGAAAACAATGTTCATGCGTACGTAAGGCCTACCATCTCCATGAACTGTGTATTCCATTCCATTTATCGATCTGTTACATATATTTATATACTGAATATATATGATATATAAATCATGTTTTACATTCTAGAAGTAATTAAATTATTAGCTATGTAATAATATGAAGAATAACAAGTCTAAGCATGTATGATAAATAAAACGATTATTGTCCATAAAGTTGATTTAACATGGAATTAACAAATGAAAGGGTAATATAAAGTCGTAAGTTAATAATATACGATATCATAAATATTATTATGTTTTTTTACAATTTAATAATATGGTTAAATCCACTATACAGGAGTTTCAGACACATATGAAAGAAATTGGACCTAAGGTAAGGGATAATTTTGCAATCTCATTTTTATCTCAGATTGTTTAAATGTTAGTATTTTTGGGGATATATTTATCCTCCATGTGCATGTTTTATAAAAATGTTTTTATAAAATTTTTACAATTATTCTCTGTATTTTTAAAGTCATTTTTACAAAATTTTGACTTTTACTACATGGTATGGAAGGAATAGTTCTTTTGTTTACCAAACATGGTATTTTTTTTACATTTCCTGTAACAGTATGAGGATAATGTTTTTTTATCTTATACTATATGAATGTATTTTGAAATATTCTTAACACCTCATTTATATGAATCTTCCTCTACAATATATGATGTTTTTAATAACTAAATTTTTTTCTTTTATAATTGCATGACATTTTGAGAGAAGAAAATGTTTTGAAAGAAGAAAAGATATTTTCCTTAGGAATTAAGTTCAACTGTTTTATCAAAAGTATTTTCCATATAAGATGACATAGGGTAATGTTTATATCCATATTATTACTTTTATTTTATTATTTTTATGATGGAATTATTTTTCTTAAGTCTATTTATCTTGTATGGATTATGTTATGATGGAATGTTTTTTAATAATCCCATTTTATTTCATAGGTTATGCATGCTGACTGATTTATATTTTTGTGGCTCATAAAAGAATGATTTATTTATGAGATGGGTGTAACCTATATCTCCCTCAAATTTAATGGGTAAACATTTATATCTCATGATATATACATGGCTAGAACAACAAGTAAATCTGGTTCAATAATACAGGGTTGTAACAACATGTAAACCCAATTTAGTAATGGATTTATTCCATTATGATGGTCCTGGAAGTAATGCCTTGGCTACTATGGAAATAATATTATGTGTTTATTAGTTTTCCATAATTACATGTTTTATTCAAATTTTATTCTCACATGGTTAATGTTCCTTTATAATCTATGCCTTACGTACTACCAAGATTTATTTCATGACAAAATATTTTGATGTTTAAACTCTATGTTCATGTTTTAATGTCCAAATGTATATGGTTTGTTTTATTTTCTCCATTTCTACCCTTACTGAGAATTTAAGCTCATGATTTTTATGTTTTCTTTTCCCCATGATAAAAAGTAAGATTTTAGGTAGGAAAACATGAGGGGAAGATCTTTATGGGAGATATTGAAGATCTTTCACAATTATTAGAAGATTATGATACGAGTTTCTAAAGACACTAAAATAATACAGTATCTAGGAGTATGTTTTTTGTCAGGTATTATGTATTTATTAAAAGTCATGTAATTTCAATGTATGAAAATCTTGGGTCTCTACATATTTGATCAATAATTCATATTGAGGATCTTTTCAGGTTTAAATATTTATAGAATATTGTCATAACTTATACATAAAATCTTGAATATTACAAAGAAGACACTTCTACACCATCCAATATTTTCAAAAAAATTAAACTACATAAATAAAACAATAATTACTTTCTAGATAAAAATCATCTTGAATTATTCCTTTCTCTTACCATTTCTTATACCCTATGAAAAACATTTCAAAAATCATAGGATGAGCATAAAAAACTCAGTATGTGATCCATAATGAATTAAAACTTTTATTCTTGTGAAAACATTTAAACCATTAAAAAATTATAATAAATTAAAATTTTTATATTTAAGAAGTATAAAAAACACTTCACTAAATATAATCTAATTTCTTACCCTTTTTTGTAACAAAAAGATTTCCATAATTCCCATAAAAAGCAACATATAACATATTATGGTAACTTGGGGCATAAACATACTTAAATAGAATAACCATATGGTATAATTCAAAACATGTAACTAAATTCAATATCCATTTGAAATAATTACATAACCAATGCATTGGAGGTTATAACGTAACCACTCATCCTTGGTTTATCACAGAACCACACATCATTGGCTTTATCACGTAACCACCCCTGTTGGTTTATCATGTAACCACCCATCAAATGTCTATATATAGTTTAATAATGATAACACATAAAACAAGAATAACGGGTAAATAAAATTTCCACATTGGAACAACAAGAGATCGTTTTATGATATTGAAATATTTAACCCATTTTCAAAACCATTTAAAACATTTAATAAAGATAATTTTGAATCAAAGTGTCCCATACAACATTGAAAATTTATAAATAAATTATCATTTTAAAACATTCATTTACATAAAAAAATTCTTAAATTTTTCTTTTAAAAAATGTACATGAAATAGATGGTTCCAAATAAATAAATCATTAAAACATTTAAAACTATGTTTTAGTTAAAGAGTCCCTTACCACTTGAGATACAGTTGAATAAAAATCATTGTGGAATAAAATTAAAAAGAACTTTAAATATCATTATAATGTAATAATTCATGATATAAGGAGTCAAAAGGGTTTTAAATACACATTATGGGATAATAAATGTTCATAACAACAAGATACGCCTTAATGAAATGAGATTGAGACAAAATCCCTTACAAAGATCGTATCATTAGATTATTAATAAATAAATGAAATAATTTTCGGTGAAAAACATAAATAAACCAAATATAAGAGGATATTGAGTGTAAAATAATCATAGGTCATTCACACATATTATTGGAAAAATAAAACCAATGACATGGATATTTAACTCAATGAAATGATATTGAGTTAATATTTCTCTTACAGAGTTTGCATAAATGATGTAAGGATTTATAAATGGGCTGATAATGTGTAGAAATATTATATCCACACAAAGTGAAGTGTAAATTAAAACATAAACAAAGGAACAATGATTCCACAAATAATCTTGTTATAATATAATCAACAAAGTATGTTCAAAACACAATGAGTGGAAATTGAGTTTAGGAATTCCCATACAAAGATAATTTTTTTATAAAATAGATAAATTATGTTTATTCAATATAAATAAACATAATGAAGTTATAAATACATTATATGATATGAAATGTTATTTCTTATAAAATCATAGAATTACATAATCAAGAGGTATAAGATTAACCCAAAGAATGGAAATGGGGTCAAGAAGTTCCCTTACCTTGAGTCTGACTCGTCATGTATGTTCCTTGTTCTTCCTAAATACTAAACATAAATTAATTTATAATTGAATCATAACTTTTTCATGTTTATTATTATTTTCATACCAGTAATTCCACATTATAAAAATTATATAATTATTTAAGTTAATATTAGTCGTTTTTCGATATTCTGTACTTGAGTCAAAAATGAAATTTTTTTATATAAATTTTACACGTACTCAAAATTAAATCATATAAAGAATGATATTAATGATTTAAATATCATATATATCTAGTATATTTTTATTTATAATAGATCATAACATTTTGTCAAAAGAAATGAAATGAACGATTCTTAGAGAAGGTAGTCTGTTCGTACACATGAATGCTACTTTCATTTCATTTTCATATTAAAAGAATAATAATCAAATGATATAAATATATATTATAATACTAGTATTATATTTATTTAATGTATGTATCATAGTTATAATAAAATCATACTTTATTCAGTCTATGTATAGCATGAATGTGTCAAATCACTTTTAGGGGGTGGCAGTCCGCACTTCCTTAAAAAATTATCGTATTTACACATAATGGAAAGCATAAAGGTATGTTGTAAATAAAAAATACATAAGAATATAAACAATATAAATATAATATATATCCTATATAAATACAGTAAAAACATAATGTCTACCATTATATGTGGTAGGACAAAATTAAACAATCATCATTTCGTGAGGCAATAGTTCACCGTACACAGAAATAGTTTGTTCATATCCATTAGATGGAGGTGTGTGTATGTGTAGTTTGAATAATTATCATAAAAATATCATAGTATATTGTGGATAACAGTTTTTTTATTTAATAAAATAATAATAAGATAATATAGAGTGGATAAGGATAATAATGGAAATTAACTTAAGAGAAGACATTACCTCTAAATAAGGTAACTTCTTTTGATTTGAGACAAAATGCTTTCTTGAATTTTCATATGCCCTAGGTAAGGACTATAAGAGGAAGGGAGGTCTGTTGGGAGGTTATTTTATCAGATTTTGGATGATCTAAGGGGCTTGAGATGTGTGAGTAATTGGGTAGAGGTGGTGGCTTTTTATAAGAGGGAGGAAGGGAATGTTAGGAATGTCAAGAAATATTATTTTATTATAAATTAAAATTCGATTAGAAAAGAACGAAAACTCATTTAATTCAAATATAAGATGATTTTAGTTAGAATAACCATAATTTAATATCTTTTATTAAATTTTTTAATTTTATTTATCCTTATGTTTTTTTAAACCTTATTTTACCCTTTTTAATCTTATCGCCATAACATGTTATTTTCACATTGTTGGATAATGTAATTACCATATAATGTCAAAAGACCCGAAAAATTTATTTATGAAATATTTGGACTTATCCTAATCATTTTTATGAATCATTTTATATTAGGAATTTAATATCATTTAATAAACTATTTTACGTTTTAAGTTGTGAATTATCTAAATTTTGGACACTATTCATTCTTGTCTTTTTTACAAATTCATAAAAACATGATTCCGTAAAAAAGGAATTAACTAAAATATAATATATCAATATATTCCCTAAAATTAATATATGGCATCAAAATAATCAATTTATATTTATTTTAATATTTATAATATCAATTATGTTAATATTTTATTAATTAATCAATCAGTAATTCATCATTGGGTCATTATTAAATTTATTTATTTAATATTTTAAAATTATAAATAAAATATCATGATGTAGGAAATATTTTTATCTTTATAGTAACTATTTATAGTCAAAGAGATAAATTATATAACTCTATATAAAAATTTGTTTTACTAAAAGATACATGTTTATGTTATATTTCTCCTTCCATTAAATTTACTATTATAAAATGTCATTTTTATAGCCATGTGGCTCCATGGGGTCCCACAATAGACCCAAGAATTCCCATGGTCATAAATATCTAATCAAATAGGATTATAATATGTGTTAGATTAGTTAATATTATTATAGTATTATTTTTTAACCTTAGTTACCATCTTTACCCTTAAACCATGGTAAATAAAATAATTACTGAAGTTGTTATTCAAAATGTCAAAAAATAAAAAATATATATTCATACAAATTGGAACATTGGATTTAAAATATGGAATCCATTTTTTCAAACTCAAAACACTGAAGGTCAACTAATCAATTTAAAATTAATTCTTGTTTTCAAAACCAAAACCAGGTTTTTAAGAAGTAATAACTATCAAAAGATTGACATGTGTTTATGTCAAATTCAAAGATAAATTACTTCCAATGACCAAAATTGGATTAAATGATAAAAATATATTCAATTTATACTTTAAAACAATTAAATAAAATTATTTTACCAAATGAATTATCACGATATAAATAGTTGTTTTCAGTTAAATTTTAGTGTATTTTTACAATTCATCAAAACATGATAGTTATCAGAAAAATATAAAAAATTCATAAAAACTTTTTGATGTCCCACTTATAAATAATATGTTTATTTTTACAAATAGAAAAATTGAAATTCCAAAAAACTAAATTTAAAAGGGTTCTCCATCAAAAGGTGGTAAAAATAGATTTTTTGTAAAATACATCTTTTATCTTGAAAAAAATTTTGTTCTTATATCATATATAGAAAACATATAAGATGAATTTAAAACATTAAATTTAATATATAATATATATTTTTCCATTGATAAAAATAAATAAAGAGTGATATGATTTTATAAACACAATTATTCTCTCTAAAAAAGGTTTTCATAAAAACACATCCTTTATATTCATTTGGTCTTTATTTCCATTTCAAAAAAATTTGGTTACTAATGATTAATTATTTTAACATGTGTAAATAATATTTCAAATTTTAGTTAATAATATTAATTATCTCCATTATAATAGCTATGTGTTAACTACCATTTAAAATAATAATAATATAATTATATTATATTTCGGTATAACTCAATGTTGTGTGCAACATAAGCTTTCGGAGAAACCTGTTGTTCTGTGTTGACTACACTATTGTAAAAAATCATTCCCTTTAATATAAAATTAATATCTTATTCATAAATATTAATATAAATGAAAATTTATTATTCTATAAATTCATGGGTCATTACATCATTTCAACATTTTGAAAATTGTGTACTCGCAACTTTTAAATTGGGACAAAAAACTTCATTGAGAATCCAACATCAGAAAAAGAGTCAGTAAAACTATAACATTAAAATAAATAAAAAAATTTAAAATATCACATGTGATAACACATACTAGTATTACATATTTTAAAACATGGATATAAATGAAATACTAACCACCAAGTTTTGATGGAGAGTGATAGAAAACAAGACTATGAGAAAGATAACTTTCAGAAAACCACAAACTTGGGATTGGTTAAATAGTCATTGATTTCATAGTAGGAATATTTTATAAAGATTTTTAAGTACATTTTCATAAATTTTAGGAATTTTTGTATGAGATTGAAAAATAATATTAGGAAATATGCATACTATTCAAGTAGAGTTTCATCCTTTAATCAATTTCATCCAGAAACTTATCTTCTCTCCAAATAATGAGTGTTGTAGATGACATGGCCACGCATGAAATGCTAGAATCTACTTACAGAGAATCACATAATCCTCAAAAGGAAAATTTTATATTTAACCTTTATTTAGAGATTAACCTAAACAAAAAAGTTTAGTAAAAGATCATATAATCCCCAAAAAGGATAATTGTTTATAAAAATAAATACTACTCTTAATTTCCAAAATTCATCAAACAATACCCAAAGTTCAAGAAGAACAATTCAATACACAATTTTAATTTAAATTATTCTAATAATCCAAACTAATATTGAAACCCAAAATTCATAAGGATTTGATCGCATAGTATTCCACGATAAATCTTAACATTTATCTCCAAATAACATCAACTTCTCTGAAAGTAACATACTGAAAAATAATTATCCTAATCATATATTCTCTATGATAGGTTAATCATTTCCATAAACAATCCAAATATCCATATGTTCATAATAAAAAAATAAATTATTCTAAAATAATATTTCAACCATTAATTCAAAAATTAAATCCCATAGTCTTCTATATTCCTTAGGCATATAGTGCTCCAAAAAGAGAGAACATCTTCCAAAATAACATTTATCACTTAATCACCAAATCATTTTCCTATACAAAGGATATCCATTTCAAAAGACATAAGTTCCAAAAATAAACTTATTATTTATCCATAAAATCATTTAACAAAAATGAATAAGTTAAAAAAACTAGGGAAATCATGTAGGATAGTGGTAGGTGATAAATCACAGTAGCACTTTTGTTGTGGGTTCGATTCCCACACCTTTTTCCGAGGCAGTAGGTTGTCACACAGTATGCTTGTTGTCTTTCTAAAAAACTATATAATTATAAGTGAATTTAAAAAATGAGAAAATATCCTAAAAAATAACCTTAACATGTTTTTTCCTCAATTTTTATTTCATACCCCACATTTTTCATCCCAAAGAGCAATAACCCATAATTTCTTCAAAGGAAAATGTCTCAAAAAATACCGTTAATCCCATTGAAAGAACATGAGCCAAAATAGGGGTTTTTATTTCATTGAACTTATAATATACCTCAAAATTATAAACCCATGATCATATCCCTAACCCTTATTAAAACATCCAAATCTCACAAATTTTCTAAACATTTCCTCTAATACCGACTATTAGGCCCCGACCTTAAACATTATATAATCTTCAGTTTTCACCATGAATTCACATTGAGGATAATTTAATGTTTAGAGAAATATCAAATTAAGTCATAACTTATAAAAAACATATTTAATATTAAAATGTAGACACTTTTAATCTATCCAATTTTTTTACAAAAAAACTCTTTAAATAAAAAAATAATTCCTTTCTTGATAAAACTATTCTTGAATTATTCCTCTCTTTACCTTCATTATACCGTGTGAAAAAACATTTAAAAAACCAAGGATGAGTATAAAAATATCATTAAGGGATACACAATTAATGAAAACTATTATTCTTACAAAAACACGTGAACCATGAAAACATTATCATAAATTAATATTTTAACCATTATGAAGTAGCACAAACACTTCACTAAATATAAACACATTGCTTACACTTTTTGTAACCAAAAGATTACCATAAATCCCTTAAAAACTAACATATAACATATAAAGGTAACTTTGGACATAAAAATACTTAAATGGAATAACCATATGGTTTACTTCCACGCATATCACTAAATTTAATAGCCATACGACCGACTTCCATACCCAATGCATTGTAGGTTATAACATAACCACCCATCCTTGGTTTATCACGGAACCTCCCGTCATTTAGATTCTCACGTAACCATCATTTTGATTTATCACGTAACCACCTATCAAATTTTCCACTAACATTTAATAATAATAACACATAAAACAAGCATAAATGAAAAATATCATTTCCACACTGAAACAATAAGAGATCATTTTAAGATATAAAAATATTCAACCCATTTCCAAAACCATTTAAACATTTAATAAAGATAATTTTGAACCAAAGTTTCCTATAATAATTTTAAACTATTAAAATAAATTATTATTTTAAAACATTAATGCCCATATAAATTAATTCTTAAAAATCATTCTGAAATCATGGACCTGAAATAGATGGGTTTAAATGAATAAATCTTTAAAACATTTAAAATTATGTTTTAGTTAAAGAGTCCCTTACAAATTAAGAAACAATTGAATAAAAATAATTAATGAATAAAATTAAACAGAACATTAAATATCATGAGAATATTCAAATTCATGGTATAAATAGTCAAGAGGGTTGTATATACACATTATAGGATAATAAATGTACATAACTACAAGATATTCCTCAATGAAAGGATATTGAGACGAAATACCTTAAAAATATTGTATCATTAGATTAATGATAAATCAATGACACTATTATGTGTGAAAAACATAAATATAAGTAATATAAGAGAATATACACTATTAAAAAATCATAGGTCATTCAAGCATATTCTTGGAAAACAAAACCAATTACATGGATAATTAACTCAATGTAATGAGATTGACTCAAGATTTCCCTTACAATGTTTTTATAAATGACTTAATAATTTATAAATGGGTTGATTATATTTATAAATAGTATATCAACAAAAATTGAAGTTTAAATTACAAAATAATTAAATAAATAGTGATTCCACAAAAAATCATGGAAAAATACAATCAACAAAGACTGTTCGAAACTAAATGAGTAGAAATTGAGTTTATAAATTCCCGTACAAAGGTCATTTTTTTAATAAAATAGATATATTATGTGTATTACATATAAATACAAATAAATAAATTATAAATAAAATATAGTATATAAAAAGTTATTTCTCACACAATCCAAGCATGACATAATCATGAAGTAGAAGATTAACCCAAATAATGGAAATGGGTTTAAGAAGTTCCCATAACATGAGTCCAACTCTTCATGTTTGTTACTTTTTCTTATATAATAATAAAATTAAGTTAAATAAGACTTTCTTCATAATCTTTTCCATGATTATTATTCCTTTTATATCACTTATTACCGTGTTATAAAAATTACCTATTTTTGTATGTTAATATCGGTCATTTAGTCAATATTCAATACTTGAGTTGAAAATGAACTTGTTTTGAAATAAATTTTACATGTAGTCAAAATTAAATCATCTCTAGAATGCTATTGATTATTTAAATATCATATATATACAGTATAAAATTATTTAAAATATTCCATAACATTTGGAGATAAGAAATTAATTTCACCATTCATAGAGACGATAAGACGTACGTATGCATGGACAGTACTTTCATTTCACTATCATACTAAAATAATAATAATCAAATGATATAAATGCATATTATAATACTAGTAATATATTTATTTCATTTATGTATCATAGGTATAATAAAACCATCTTTTATACTTTCCATGTATATCATTAACGAGTCATATTGCTTTGAGGGGGTGGTAGTCCACACTTCCTCAAATGAAATTATCATATTTACACATCATGAAAAGAATAAAGGTATGTTGTAAATTAAAAATACAGAATCATAAATACAATATAAATACAATATATATCATATATAAATATCGTACCATCATAATTTCCACTATGAAAGGTGGTTGGAGAAAATTGAACAATCATCGTTTCATGGGGAAGTAGTTCACCATACACAGAAATAGTATATTTGTATTCATTAGATGGAGGTGTGTGTAAGTGTGGTTCAAATAATTTTCATAAAAATATTCTTGTATATTGAGGATACTGGTTTTGTTCTGTAATAAAATAATAATATGAGCATAGAGAGTGGGGAAGGAAAATAAAGGAAAGGAACTTGAAGGAAAATGTTACCTCTAAATCGAGTAACTTTGTTTTATTTGAGCCAAAAGGCTTTCTTGAATTTCCTTCTTCCCAAGGTAAGGACTCTAAGAGGAAGGGATGGAATTTGGAAGATTATTTGAGCAGAATTTTTATGAGACAAGGGGCTTGAGAGGCGTGAGTAAGTGGGTATAGGTGTTGGCCCTGTATAAGAGGGAGGAGAGGCAGTTTAGGAATGTCTAGAAATATTATTTTGTTATAACTTCTATTTCAATAAAAAAATACCCAAAAGTAATTTAATTAAAATATAGAATGTTTTTTAAGAATACCCATCAAACAAAAATATTATACAAGTTTTCAATATTTTTTTATCCTTATCTTTTTTGTTTAACCATTATTTTATCTTTTTAATATTACCAAGATAACATGTTATTTACACATTATGGGTTAATGTAATTACCATATCATGTGAATCGACCCAAAAAAGTTATTTATGAAATATTTTGACTTATACTATCCATTTAGAAAAATAATATATTTTAAGAAATTTAATTCCATTTAATAAACTATTTTATGTTTTAATTTATGAATTATGTCAATTTCAGACACTATTCATACTTGACTTTTTAAAAAATTCATAAAAACATGATTCCTTATAATAGAATGCATTAAATGAGATATAATATGCCAATATCATTCGTAAAATTATTGGATGGAATCAAAATAATCCAATTAAATTTATTTTAATATTTTTAATATCATTTATTTTAATCTTTTATTAATGAATCAATCACTACATCATCATTCTGTCATAATTAAATTTATTTATGTAATGTTTAAAAATATTAAATATAATATCATGATTTTGGGAAAAAAATTATATTTCTAATGAATATTTATAGTCGAACAGATCAATAATATAACCATATATTAAAAATGATTTAGTAAACGATATATGTTTATATTATATTTCTCTTTACATTAAATTAATTCTTATAAAATGTCATTTTAACTTTCAAATAGATCCATGGGGTCCAAAAATCAACATAAGGATACCTATGGTCGGGCATATCACATCCAATAGGATTAGGACATGTGTTAGGGTAGTTTAATAATATTATAATATTATTTTTTTACCCTTATTTACCATATATACCCTTAAGTCATGGTAAATAAAATAATTACGAAAGTTACTATTCATAATGTCCAAAAATAAAAGGTACCTATTAACACAATTTGGACCATATGATTTCAAAAATGGAATTAGTTTTTTCAAATTCAAATCACATAAGTTTTAGTAATTAATTTATAAATAATTCCCATTGTCAAAACCAAAAGGCGGGGTTTTAAGAAGTGATAACTATCAAACGATTAACATGTTTTTATGTGCAATTTCAAAATGAAATTACTTCAAATGACAAAAATTGTATTAAATTAAAAAACTATATTCCATTTATACTTTTAAACTATTAATGTTCTTGGTTTAATGATATAAATTATCTGGACGGGAAAAGTCGATTCAATTAAAATTTAGCGCATTTTTACTATTCATCAAAACATGAGAGTTATCAAAAAAATATAAATAATTAATCAAAAGTAAAATTTGTTGTCTCAATTCTAAATAAGAAATTTATTTTTTCAAATATAACATAAAAATGTCTAAAAAATAAATTTAAAAAGGGTTTTCCATAAAAAGTCAGAAAAAATGACTATTTAGAAAATACTTCTTTCATCCAAAAAAATAAATGTTTTCTTATATCATATATATATAACATACAAGATGAATTCAAAACATTACATTGAATATTTAACACATATTTTTCATTAAATAAAAATTCATAAATAGTGATATTATTTTATAAACACAATTATTCTCTTTTATATTGGTTTTCATAAAAAAACACATCCTTTATATTCAATTGGTTTTTATTTCAATTTTTAATAAATTTGGTAACTAATAAATTATTTTTTAAACATGTGTAAACTGTATTCCAAAAGTCAGTTGGAACTATTCATTCTCTCAATTCTAATGGCTAGGTGTTATCTACCATTAAAAATCATAATATTATTATTTTATTACATTTCAGTATAACTAAATGTTATGTGCAACGTAACATTTCGAAGGAACCCATTGTTGTGTGTTGAGTACGCTAATGGAAAAATCATCCCCTTTAATATAAAATTATTATCTTATTCATAAATATTAATAGAAAAGAAAAACTATTATTCTATAAATACTTGTTTCATTACAATAAAAGGGGTCATTCTAAAATTCTCTATACTATATAAATTTAATGATTTAGGAGTAATTCAAAGTTCAAAAAGATTTTTATATCCACATACTATAATCTAGGTTTTCACTCTACAAAATGGATCTTCCATGACTCTTGATTTGATGGGAAAGAGGATGATTTTATGTTTTGTAATTTTCAAGAAGAACCTTTATTTTTGGACTTTTTTACCGTGAGATCACACCACAGTTTAGATTGACACATCATAAGGATATTTTTGAATATGATGATAATTCCATAGTTAAAGTTGTCACAAAACAATGCACAAGTTCCCAAAAAAATTTAGTATTATCATATTACCTCTATGTGAAAAAAAAATTATTATCCTTTTAGAAACTCAACCCAAATAAATAGAGAAACTTCCATAAAAAATTGGAAAATATTGTGTATAAGAATAATGAAAAATAAATCAAAGGATCTTGATAAGGGAAAGATGATTTTCACTCATCTTGATGTTTTTTTGATATTTTAAAAAATTATTAAGATTAAACTCTTACACTAGACTTATTTTGTAATATAATAATAAGGTAACATGAATAGTGGTATCACAATCCCTATTAACAAAAGAGTAAACATCTGATAAAAATGAAGAAGATAACCTTGTAAAAAAACTCATGCCTCTATGGTCTCTTCACAAGTTTATCTTACTTCACGCCATCATTAGTTTTAAAAAATTGTCAAATACACTAATTGACACATGAGTTATAGATAAATTATAGTGTTCTTTGATGTATTGAAACCAGTAATTCAATCCCCCTCTCTGCGGTTATTTCCACCAACTATAGGGACCTTAAATGTGGTTAACCATTAAAAAAACGGATACATACATTTAATTATTTGATGGACATGAGACCATGTGATCCAAAAATCATCATTTTTGTCTTTGTGTGAGAAACTTATTCCAGATTATGTTTTGAAATATCCATAATTAGTTTTACAAGAAGTTACTAATTTGGAAAGTTAGATGAAGTTCCTAAACCTTAAAAATGGTATTCGGGTATATCTCAGTTGAATAAGATCACTGGAATGCATGGATGGATAGTAATTTCAATGGATCCATGCAACTGGAAGTAGAATAGTGGAATCTGGGTGTTATAATATAAATAATGAACTTCTAACATATGTACTTGGAGAAACCATCCGTGTTCTATAGAAATAAGTGATGTGGATCTGTAGCAAATCTATGACTAGATTATAGGAAGGGATTAACTATATAGGGATAGTTTGGACCACTTTCATATGATACTATGAGGCCAATGGATTAATGAATTATAATTTCATGGAGAGATTCCTTTGGGGTGAAGGTGTATAGTCAATCATATGAATAGAATAACACCATAATGATAATTAGTGAAGGGAGGTTATACTGGGGGGTGGCCTCCCCTCATTCATAGGTCTTCGTGATGAAAGAACTAGTTATAGGAACCTATATTTTAAAATAATTTGTATTCTATGTTTTACAGAATATATATTGGGAACTATATTTTTCATTTATCTGAGATATACATTGTTATGATGAAATGAATTATTTTTAAAGTTATCACATAGATATAGGAAACCATGTATGAACCAAAGTATTATTTTTGAGTCATTCATGCATGTTCTATTTATTTTTATATAACTTTATTGATTTTTTATTTTATTAATGGATATAATTGATGGTAAAAAGGTGGATAAGCTTAAACCACTAGAGGAAGAGTGTGATGTGATGTCTAGGGTGTGATGCCTTCTATTTTCTGGTCATTGATGTTGTGGGGAATCTTTCTATTGGAAAGGGTTTTAGTGATATATTTAGAAAGTTTCATGTTTATGGAATTTTAATTTTGGTCTAAAAAGTTGTTATCATCCAAGGAGTTTATTAGAAGGTGGATTGTATTCCAATCAAGTGTTATCAAGTCTAGGTTTTATAGAATTTGGTGGAAAGTATATCAAGACTCAGTATATGATCTCAATTGGAAGACCGTAGAGGTTTCCCTTGATGTATAAATTTTCAAGTGCCTGAAATGTGTTACCGGCATAGTTAGTAGTGGTAACAAGGGGTTTAGTTTCTCTGAAATAATTTATAGTACCATTGTGATTATATTGGAATGTTTTATTCATTGAATTGGAATCATTGAGATTAGTGGATAAACCATTGATGAAATCCATAAATATTATTGATCAAAATGTTATCTAAATATAGAGGAGTTCTATCTTTAGGAGATAGTTTTTTCATGGGTTAATGTTTGATGGATGGTTCGATGGTGAATGTGAATGAATTTGAAGGATAATAGGTTTGATACTCCTTGAGTGTTAGAAATTTACATTGGATGGTGATTTAACTAGAAAAATGAATTTAGAAGATTTGAGGCTATAATTGAAGGCATAGGGATGTTCCAACTGTTATATTGAGGTGTTATAAACCATTTTTGTGGAAGGAGGATTTGAATTTCCATCTATGGGGTCAATTGGATAATTCAATTGATAATTTTTTTGTAATTTTTCTAGTTACCCATTTCATGTGATTGAAATTTCATAAGGAAAGAAAGGGAGATTATCGTATGGATTCTAGGACTAGAGGGTTAGGACTAGAAAATAACATTTAATAGTTTTTTTAAATATCATAGCTAAAGGGGGTGTATATCAAAAGCTTCTAATTGTTCTATAACTTATTTCAAAGTTAATAGATGTGACTCTAGGTTTCATCGACCAGCATTCAAGAGGGGTAGGTGTAGTTTACTAGATAAATCAAGTATGTGTTGGTTCCATCATAAGGAGTATGAAATATTATATGTTATCAAAATATTATTATGATATTTAGAATAAAGAGTGAGTTTAAATTCTAAATTTTATAATGTTTTTGTATTAATGTGTGGAGATCATGTTCATGTAAAATTATATAAGGAGTTTTATTATCAAAACATGATAGATCTTTGATTTGGATTTTAAATTAAGATTAGGGTGAAAATCCTTGGTTTCTTGGAGACATAATGGAACTCGGTTATATAAAATAAGGAACTCTCATGGAGTGTTGCCTTCAAAAGTAGTTGGAGGAGTTTGTTTCTCTAAATGTATGTGGCCTCTTGGATTAAAATATTTTCACTTTCATTTGGTTTATCACTATTAAAATTGTTACTTCAAAGTAACTTCTTCAATGAGGTGGCATATAATTATGGGTGTTGGTCCTCAAGAGAACATGATTTAAGATCCTTCAAATCCACTATTGGAGATAGCCATGGGGTGTGTATTAGTTATTGAATCATGGATATGGGTTGATAGGTGTAAATAAATTGGGTTCTGTAGAAGGAAAACTGATGGTGATAGCTGGATGTGTGAGGAGATGACTTGTAACACTAGAACATGCCGCAAAGAAGAAATTTTATATGTTTCGGGAAGGATATCCTATTTGTACTCTATGACCCAAAATTGAGAAATTATATTTCTCTCCCAACTGAAAAGTCATTATGAAATTAACCACAATAACTTTTATATTATATGTGGACAACCATATGTCCATGGTTTATTATCTTTACAAAGTGTTGATGAATATTTTTGTGGCTTCTATGTTTTTGGAAACAATAATTGGAAGAAAGATAGAGTAGTTAATGGAATTATGAAATTTATCAAGGGTCTTAATGATTTGGAATAAGGATAGAATAATGTGGGGGTAAAAGGACCATTCTTATCATTCTTCAATTTCTAAAAGGATCAATGGGTGTTTTTCAATATGATGGCTCATAATTTCTAGATGTCAAATATCTATATGGAGGTCTATTTATGATAGTGTCACTGGAGTTTATAGTAACAGAAATATCATAAATGTTATAGAATCTCAATGGTATATTATTTATAGATACAATTATTAGAGGAAGTAGATTTTTGAACTAGATTCATGGAACAACCTATTAATGGGGCTTCATCAAATCAATATGTTGAAAACTCATTCTTGTTATCTTTGGAAGATTTTCATGGAAGCTTTCAAAGGAGGTTCTGGGTTTGGAGGAATGATCCAGTTTTCATCAATAGGATCCTAGAAAACCATATGGTTCATGTTGTATCACCATGGATGAACTATATTAGAGTGACCTTACTTTTTATTACATGTATATTACATCCTTTGTAAGATAAATATCATAATAGATATACAAAACAAGGATCAAAAGGTTTACTGTCTTGGGAAAATTAGGATCACAACTAACATGTACATAATAAACCAAAATCACTTATTTAAAGAATTTTTTTTTATTCATCAAAAATAATGTTTTATACTTATTAAATGTAATAAACTAATTATATACATCAAATAATGAGGTCAGCTAAAAGCCCTGTAATAGGATGTTAAAAGAACGTGAATCAGTATAACATGGGTGATCATAATCAACATCATCACGATATTATTTTTATAGTATCATCATCAATATCACTAGGGAAACATTTAATAAAGTCATGGAATGTATAAGTCAATAGAAATGTGAAATTTTGTCTTAGTGGTCAAGTAACTCATACAGTTCCGAACAAAACTCACATCATGTTCACACATAACATATGGGAAAAATCATAACATCATTATTGTGAAAAAATCTTTCATAATGTTCAAATATATTATTAATTATTTCATGAGATACATAAAATTAACAAATTAATTTTAGGGGTATATAATTTTAATCCCATCCATTTCATTAGAATCTTTACATAATCATGCATTCCACATAGAACGTATAATAATCATAGTCGTGAAATAACTCCTGGAAATGAATGGTTTTGATACTAATTTCTTAAATAATACATTAATGAATAAACATTAGGGTTCCCAAAATTAAAATGGGAATTATAAATTGGAATAATAAATCATTTTCCATTGGATAATAAATAAAACATTAGGTTTTAAAGATTTCTTTTGGAAAGAAATGTTCTTTTTAGAAAATCGTTGTATTAGGTTTAAAAATCAGGGTAGAAATAATTATAACCCAAAATAAGAGGGAGGAATAAATAAATGATATTTAAGAATCATTAATGTAATATTAATAATGAAATTTATGTGATATGAGGAAGACCTAAAGAAAGGGAGTTCGGTTTGAGAATCCCAATACCTTAATTCCCACATTATTTTGTGGCTTTTGCTCCACCAGAATAACAAAAGTAGATTTATTAAAACATTTATTCAGAAGTGAATTATTGTAATTTTTAATAATATTTATCAATTATATTCATTTTATTATATTTATTAATTTCCTTGGTTATATCCGTTTAATTTTTATATCATGTTTTACTTAATCATTTTCTATTTTTTCTCAATTTCATTATTTAGTTAAATGTAATTTATACATTAATATAATTAATTATAAAATATTTTAAAAAATATAATTAAATGTTTATATATTATATATAATTCATAATATCTATCCATTTTTATGGTTATATGTTTTGGAATGGAACCCTTTTCATATGTGGTTAACTGACATTTGATGGTACATTGTCGATGTAGCAGGAAGGTAAGTTTGTCATTTATATATATATATATATTGTAAATATGATAAATATATAAGATTATAGTCATTAATATAATGTTAAATTAGTAGATAATTCTTTATAAAAATGTTTTTTGGTTAATCGTGTTGGGAAAAATAAATAGACGAAGACGAAAAAAATAAGCAGATTTGATCAAATCTTACTTTAACCTTGGTGTAGCTTCTCTTGTATGAAACTATAAATCCATTAATATTTGGAGTTAAATTACAAAGAAATGTACCTGAGGATAAAAAATTATTGAGAGGGAGGATTTTGGTAGTGGATTGGCTTTTTTAAGATAGGGATGAGTTATTTACCAAGGGGGGCAAGAGAGGTTATTTATAGTTGAGGTGTGGGGTAGTTTTGAAAGAAAGTATTGAATAAAATATTATATCAAAGTGAAAACACATAATAGTAATTTTTTTTTATAAATCATATATTCATATAATAAAACGGGTGTAAAACATTAAATACCCTTTATAATTCAAATCTATCAGATTATTAAACTTTAAAATACGAAAGGAAAACTATTATTTTAATAAATCAATTTTGACTTTAGGTTTGGAAAAATGATTCTTATATTCAGAATATAATTTCATTTTATTTTAATAAATAATTTGTAAATTTTAATATATCATGATAGAACCTAAGTTTCTAGTAATAATTAATTCATAATTATCTCCTGAATTATGTAATTTAAGATACACCGATTATGTGAAAAACTATATTTTTAGTATTCACCTAAAAATTTATTTTACAAAAAAACAAAAAAATAAAACATGGAAAAATTTCTATGTGATGATTTGGAAAATGATATTAATTTTCTAAAAATAAATAAATAAAATTTTTAAATGTAATTTTTAATATTAAAATTATTACTTTTAGGAAATAATTCAAAATACAATTTTTTTAAAATGTGATTATATTATCTTTGAGTTTTTTAATGAGGATATTTATTTTTGGACATATAGTATTCATATTTACTCAAATATATCATGAAAAATATTATATATATTAAAATTAATTATTTTTGTTTAAATTTCTATTCCAACGACCACATTACAATTCAAACTATCACATTACTATTCCAATGGTCATACTACATCCTATAAATACTTCTACTTTCTTTCATTCATTCATTTTCTAAATTCTTCTTATATTTTATAATATAATTTTCTAATATTTTTATTGGTTTACTAATATTTTGTTTCTTTTCTAAAGTGGTTGTAGTAGGGGTGATGATTCTAGTTCATTGGGGGGATCCATATTATCTAGTTTTTTATTTTTTATTTTTTAATACAATTGTAATTATTGGAATATTAATTGGTTTCATTTATAATTTATGTAATTGTATATATTAATGAAATAAATTATTATTGGTTTGTTTATGTTTATAATACTATATAGTATATTATAATACTCATTTATATCAAGAGAAAAATATCATTTAAAAACTCTATGTTGTTATATTTTCTTCACCCATTTTGAAATTTCATCCTAAAAATTACAATTCATATTCTTAGATGAGAATAGATGATGGAACTTATGTTTCATGTTTTCCTCTCATTCTTATATTGTATATTCAAACTTATGGTACCTCCACCATAATTTGACAAGGTTATTAGTCTTTTGGAATGGAATATTGTCACTAATACCAATGACCTTAACCAAATTCTCTTTGTTTGAGATATTATTATAAATTTTTAAAATATATAGATTCAGCAAATGTGTTTAATTGCGTATTTAGTTCATTAAGTGTAATACATGAATCACATCTTAAACATGGTCCATACTTGGTGTAAGTGAGATCCGATAGGTCACTCCTCCTATGGGATTAATGATATACAAGGGGTCAATATACCTTTGGAAAATACTTCCTTTCATTCTAAATCACATGAATATCTTCTATGGTTATATTCAAATGAAAATCATATCTCCAAATTAAAATTCCAAGTCCCTTTGATTGTAGTTAGCATAGGCCTTTTACTAAGTCTAAGAATTTTTTATATATTTTTTGTATTACATGATCCTTATTTATAATCCCTTGCACAAGATTATGTTAATGTTTCTTTCTTTCCCCAACTTCAACCCAAAAAGTTGTAGTTCAACATCACTTACCTTATAGATCTTCATATGAAACTGTTTCAATACTTGGGTGGAATTTGTTGTTACATGAGAACTGAACCAATGGGAGATGTTTATATCAACCTCCATTAAATTCCATTCAATGTAATCTTAACATGTCCTCAAGAACCATAATAGTCTTTTCTAATTGGAAATCATTTTATGGGTGATATGCCATGAAAAATCAATTCTGTACTCAAAGAATGTTGATGAGTACTCTATAATTTAGAGGTAAACATTGGATCGCGATTAGAGGAAATCAAAAGTGGACCCCCATGCAGCCTCGACACTTACTTCACATATATCATGGAAGGTTGTTCAAGTGATAAATATTACTGAATAGAAATTTAGTGGATAGTCTTGTGTTATCAATCCACCACAACCCACACTTCATTATTTTTATTGTATGTATTTAGGAGACCAGGGAAAATTTCCATGGTTACATTCTACCATTTCCATGTGGGTATAGGCAATGGTTGCATCCTTATATTTAGAATTATATTATTTTTCTTTAACTTATTGAAATACAAAACACCATGAGATATACACCAAAATATCCTTCTTCATGTTGTCCCATCAGAAGTTCTCTTGAAGATCATGGTATATCTTGATTCATCTAGGATAGATAGAGAAAGGTGATATATAAGCATTATCTAGTATCTTCTTCTTTATACCTGCATATTAAGGAACCTAAGAACTCAATCCAAAATGAATTAAACCTTTATAATTGATATTTAAATCGTGTTTCTTTATTCCATTACTGCATTCAACTTCTTTTTTACCTCAAGATCATCAATATGTGTTTCCCTGGTCTTCTCTTATATAGATGGTTGGAATAGGTAGGATGCAATCCCAACCCTTATGATTTCCAAAACTATCCTTTAAATATCCCTGAAGATAGGGTCTTTCTTAATCCATGTCGTGGAAATAGTAGCATGTTCTTTTCTACTATTAGAATTAGCTACCATATTCACCTTTCATGGATGATAGTGAATATAGAAAATGTATTCCTTGATTTTCTATAAACATATTCTTTGATTAATTTTTAGATCCTTTTGGGTGAATATATTCTTTATACTGTTGTGATCTGCATATGTACCACAATATTCATCATAGAGGTAGTGCCTCTAAATCATCATATTAAATATCACCATTTCTAGATCCAGATCATGTGTCTTGTATTTCTTCTCATGGATCTTTAAATATAGTGAGGCATATGATATCACTTTATCATTCATCATGAGTAAAAAAACTAAGAATTTATTTTAATCATCCTTGTATATTACAAAATATTCTCCAGTTTTTGGTATTATGCCTACATGTTTTTTGATTAGCCTCTGCATGAGCTCCTTGAAGCCTTCCTCATATTATTCCATCTAGAAATACATTACCCTTTACATATTAACCTAGTTAGTGAGAAAGAAAATTGTGATAAATTTATCATAAAATTTAGGTCATACTCGACTAAGATAAGATAACTAGGGACCTCTATAACATTGTTGGGTCTGTTCCATTCATCAATTACATTTTTCTTTGATGTGTCCACTGAAATTCCCTATCTTGTGATCATGTTCCCCAATAATGAAACTTGCTGAATAAAAAAGTCACACTTTATGAAATTGGAATACATTTAATCATTTCTTAACATTTATAGAAATTTTATATTCTCTACATGTTCCACCTTGTGTTTAGAGTAAATGAAAATATCATCGATAATCACTTCCAGATATTTATCTGTGTAGTCTCTAAAAAATCTATTCATCATATCCATGAATATTAAACGAGAATTATTATGACCGAAGGGAATTACAATGAACACATAGTAAACATACCTTTTACAGGTGTAGACTTTTGAATATATAACTTCTTTACCTTTTTTGATCATATCTAGATTAAAGATGTGTATTTTAGAAGTATTTAGATCTTGGTAGTTGATTGAAATAGTAATCAATCCTTAATAGAGGATAATGTTTCTTTATGTTGATTTTGTTGAGTCCACTATAATCGATACACAACCACATTAATCTATAATATTTTATTTACAAAGATAATTGGTTCACCCCAAGAAGATGTATTTGGGTGTATGCAGCTATTTTCCAAATACTATTATAGGTTCTTTTTTAACTCTTCCAGTTCGATCAGGGCTATCCTGTAGGGGAAATTTGAGATAGGAGAGGCTCTGTGTATGAGCTCTATTGATAACACTACCTCATGATCTAGGGAATGTCAACATGACTCTTTTATAAATACATTAATGTATTCCCTAACAATGGTCATTTACACTAGGTGGATACCTTCCTTTGACATAAGAAATTAGGAAAGTTATGTTTTTTTCAAAGGGTATCAACACCCACACCATTTATGGATTTCCAATGGAGATTCATGATCTTCCATTCATTTGTATAGGAGAATTGGATGGTTCAGAATATGAAAATTGAATCCTTTTTCCTGATAGTTGATATGTGCTCTATATAATGAGATCCAATCCATACATAGTGTTGTATATAATTCCACTGAGGGAATTATTAAGAGATTGACTGGAAGAATCCTCACACATATGTCAGTTAAAAAAGATTCCAACACTTGGGTTGTATTGATATCACCACTATGTGTTTTTCAGATATCTCTACTTCAAGGTATCATGGATATGATTAAATAGTTCAATCAAAATTACCTGATAAAAATGAATTTGTAGAGCCATAATCAAATAAAACTTTTTACATTCATGAGTGCATAGGAAATGTACCTTGTACGACCTCTTTTTGATGCTCCAATTTAGTAGTAGTGATAGTATAATCATTCCCTTTCTCCATGTGATTTGGTGGTTGTTGATGCTGATTAACCTCATAGGACCATGGATTAGTGGAATAGCTTCTGTTGTACCCCTTCTCCCTATAGATGATGCATTGATCCATGGTTGGTGCATTATAAGGTTCCTTCTTTTCTGCCATCTTGTTGGTCGGTTTCTTCAAGTCTCTTCGACATTCAAGAGATTGTTGGCTTTCTCTCCCTCACTTGATGCATTTCCCCATCACTTTTAGTAAATTTCGAGGATGTTTCTTCCCATACAATTAACAAGTGGGTGTTTGGATCCTCTTTCGTCTTTTTTTTATTTGACACACTATCTTGAAACACCATTCTTCTATTATTATCTACATAACCATGGGGAAATTATCCAAACTCCTTCTCTTTTTTAAGAGCACATCAAACCACTTCTTCACAAATCCTGAAATATCAAATACCTAGAGCCTTCAAGATGGTTGGTTTTAAACCACTAAAGAATATATCAATGTTCAATCATTATAGATTACAAAAACTGAGGTGTATCTTACAATCCTTGTGATATTTTCCCCATAATCAGTTAACTATTCACCTTCCTTTTGCATCAAATCTATGATATCTCTTTCCATATTGTTTTATGTGATTTATCACAGTACTTAGTAAGAAATGTTTTCATAAATTATTCCCACTCAATATCCTACATTTCACCCTTAATCATGGTGTTATTTATCAATTACCAACATTGATCAACTTCTCCATCTAAAGGATAAATGGGTAGAGTCACCATATCATTATTAGAAAAATGGATCACAAAAATGATCTTGTTCATTGAGTTAACCCACTATTCAATGACATGTGGATTTGATGTTCTACTAATCATCGGTAGTTATTTCATTATAAAGGGATCAATTTTTAGTTGATCATTCTTGGGAGAAGGCATAAATTCCACATAGTTCAAGTTATCATTCATAGACATAGACAATTGAGTAAGAATTTCCATTATGTTTAAAAATCCACTTCCCATGGAATTGAGGATGTCGTTCCAAAAATCCTTTAATTGTCCCTCACATAGTTTATTGGCCTTTTTTCTTTTGGTTCCCACCATTTTATAAAATATAAAAGGTTGGAAAAAAATGCAAGTAAAAAATTCACAAATTATTTATTTTTTACGCAATTAACACTATGTTCATATCTTATGGGATATCTAAGTTTATCAATTTATAAAAAATACTATTATAACATGTTTTACATATACATATACTTATGGTTTTTACTCTTTTTAGAATCCATATTTTCAAATTAACTGAATAATTCTATGACACCAACTATAGTGCCTCTACTTTTTCTTACACGTCTATTACATCAATTTTAAGATAAACAACATAATAGAGAAAAATATCAAGCATCAAAAGGTTTAGTTTGTTTGAGAAAATAGGCTCATACATAACTTATAAAAAATAAAACATAAGAATTTATTTAAATCTTTATTATTTTTCCTTCTCAAATCTATCATTCTTTTAATTAAATGTAATAATAAGAGTATATAAATCAATGAAATGGGTCAGCTAAAATCCTAGTAAGAGGATGTAATAGGGAAATGAAATAATATTTCATGGGGGAGATAATAATCATCATAATATCATAATTTTAGTATCTTTATCAACATCATGATGAAAACATGAGATAATGTAATTGAATCTTTCAATGAATAAAAATGTAGCATCATGCCTTAATGGTTAGGTAAAACACAAAATTATGAACAAGGATAGCATCATGTGGACACATAACGTATGTGTATAATCATAACACCATCATTGTGAAAAAAATATAGATTCATGTTCATGAATATAACACATTATATAATGAGATACACCACCTTACCAAATACATTGGAGGGATATATAATTCATGTCTCGCTCATCACATCATAATAATTACATAATCACGCATGCCACCTAGAATATATAACAATCATAGCTATGAAATAACTCATGAAATTAATGGGATTCAAAACGATTTCATAAAGAATACATTAATGAATAAAATTTTTGGTTCCCAAAAGAAAAATAAATATTATAATTTTTAATAAGATATCATATTTCTTTCAATAAGAAACAACACATAATTATTCAAAGAGTTATATGGAAATAAATGTCCTTTTTGGAAAATAACATTATTTGGATTCAAAAAATATAGAGAAATTCATACCCCAAAAATAATAGGGAGGAATAATTAAATGATATTTAAGTAATACCCCTACTGAAATTGAAGTGAAAGAGGGATTACCCGAAGAAATAGAGTTGGGTTGGAGAATCCCCTTAACATAATTTCCCACTTTAATTTGTCGCCTTTGCACCTCCCGAATAATAAACATATATTTATTGTAACATTTATACATAAAATAATTATTTTAATTTTTATACTATTTATAAATTATTTTCATTTGATAATATATCTTAATTTTCTCAGTTATAGGGTAGTCATCTAGATATCAGTTATTGCTTAAAGGTTTCGTGTTTTCCACATTTTCTCAATTTCTTTATATTTAATTATAAAATTATTATAATTAATTATAGAGGTTTATAATTCATATAATTTCATTTTTATATGTTATATATAATTAAAAATAACCATCCATGATTATTGGTATATGTTTTGACAGGGAAATGTCTTCATAACTGGTTAACCGATCACCGATAAGACATTGTCGAGATATCAGGAAGGGATGTTTGAAATATATATATATATATTTTTATATATATAGAGTAAATATTAAAATATAATTTGGTTAAAATATTTAATATAATGTTAAATTAATACCTAATTAGATCATATAAGATCTGGTTTTGAAAGGGTTGGTGAAAAATAAGGACAAGACGAAGAATAAAAAAAATTAGAAGAGTTGGTCAAGACATACATAATCCTCAATGTAACTTCTGTTGTATAACATTCTAAATCCATTAATTATTGGAGTTAGATTGCACCAAAACGTACCTATGGACCATAATGATCTTTAGAGGTAGGATTTTGGAAGAGGGTTGGATTTGGTGTGATAGGGATGAATGATTATCCAAGGGATGTGAGATGGGTTTTTTATACTTGAGGAGAGAGGTATTTTTAGAATAAAATGTTATATCAAAGGTAAAACATGTAATACTGAATTGTTTACTATATAAATCATATATAAAAATAATATAGTAGTTTTAATACTTTAAATACCCTTTAAAATTATAATTCATTAGTTTATTAAATAGTAAAGTTGAAAGAATGAAAATTTTTTATTTTAAGGAATCACATTTGACTTTAGGTTTTGGAAAATGAATTTTAGGTTAAGAATTTATGTTTATTTTATTTAAATGAATAATTTATGCTATTGAATATATAATGGTGAAACCTCATGTTATATAAAGTATTAACTCATAATTAAATCATGGATGATGTAATTTATGATACACTGATTATGTTAAAAATAGTATTTTTAGAATTCACGAGAAAAATGATGTATTTTAGAAAATTACCAAAAAAACAACCATGAAAATTTTAATGTGATAATTCAAAAAATGATAATAATTTTATCAATATAAATATCTAAAATAGGTAATTTTAATTTTTTAAATGAAAATTATGATTTTGATGAAATATATTAAACTACAGTTTATTAAAAATGTGATTATAATTTCTTTGAGTTTTTTAGGCATGATATTTATTTTTTGGAATTATAATATTTTTGTTTACCAAAATTAGTCATGAAAAATAATTTTTTATCAAAATTTATAATTTTTAGGTAAATTTACTATTTCAATGGTTATATTACTATTCCAACATTCATCATACCTCCTATAAATACTTTAATTTCCCCTCCATCAATATTTATCTGAATTTATCTCAAAGTAACATATTTTCATTTTTTAATATTTTTATTGGTTTAATAATATTTTTTCCCAATTTCATAGTGTTTCCAGTGGGGTAGATGATTCCACTGAATTAGGACGATCCCTATTTTTCCATTTTATCTTTTTTGATTTATATTTTTTTTTCTAATTGTAATTTTTAGATTTTAAATTGGTTTAATTTTTGATTAGTGTAGAATTATTTATTAGGGAAAAAATTATTACTAATTTCTTTATGTGTGTAACACTATATATATACTATAAAACTAATTTATTTCATGGTATATATATCATTTATAAACTCAAGGTAGTTACATGGAAAGTTTTATAGATTTTTCCTGGTTGGAATTTGGTGAAATCATAAAAACAGTATTTGAGTGGGATATTATTGGACCTAACATGTGAAAAATATTCTCAAGTGGATGATTTTTATGTTTAGTGTGAGAAATATTTTCTAGATTATGTTTTGTATATTTAGAAGAAAAGTATTAGGATGGTATTATAATTCATCAATATGAATAACCTGGTATAAAATGGTTGGTGATATAACCTCATGAATTCTACCCCATATATTAGATGTTGTCGACTAGTGGCGAGGGCGTGTTTGGAAAAATAGGGAGACAATTCCCTTGGTAAACAATTTCCCTTAGAGTAAACATATATGACAGAAGTAATATAAATTAATCAATTAATTATAATAATAATAAATGAGTGGAAAAAATAATAATGATACTAGTAAATTCAACAACAATACGGTGTACCCATGTCATACAAAGTAGTCAACATGGTTCTCGGTATTCAGTGTATCAATGTAAAAAATAACCAAAAGAAAAATAATAATAATGAGGCCATAAACAATAGACCAATAAGTCTAACCCAGCATCATATAAATCAACCCCTCTCCACCTACATAACAACCTGATACATGGCCCTTTCCCTTAGCTGGATCCTTGACCATAAATCTTATAGGCACAATGGGATTCCCATGCATAATTTAAGTATAATCCCAGTAGAACACCAAAAACACATCCTTGAAATAAGTGTATCTTTCATATAAAAATTTATACAAGGATATAAAATAAATATATTAATAAACTCATAACCTTCCAAATCATCATGTACTAATGAGGCTACCATAAAACATTGGCCCTACATTCTTCAGCTCTATACCAAAAGTATAAATCATACGACATAACCACAAGTCTATGGAAACCTCTCTTTCATAATAAATTGAACATCAAATAACCATTACCCAACCCTAAATATCACTCGTGATGAACATCATCATCACTACATGATCTAAATATCTCAATCATGTTAATCATAAAAGTACACATCAAGCTAAGAAATATCACTCAAGACAAGCCCTTGTTTCATCCTTTACTCATCCGTCTAACTCATGGAAAAAATCTATCACCATGAAGAGCTCAAATATATCCCTCATGATTAGCATGAAAATATTTTCAAAAATAAAAAACATTTCAAAACCTTATTTTATACTTCCTTTAGTCCAAATGAAACTTTCCAAAACATACTACCTATGTAGACAACCGTACCCTTATCCATGGTATGAGGATCACCTTCTTCATTTTTAATGAATACAACTCATAACCGCCTCCCCCCCAGTCTAAGGGAACAAAAAAAATTGATATGAACCTGGGATATTAACTTTTATACTAAAATAATAGGCATCATATACTAACCAAGCATCTATATGAAAATCAGGTCAATAATTCCATACAAGTGTCATAACATGGTGAGGACTTCCTACCTCAAGTGTAACAAAGATAAATCATCAATAATTATCAGTTGGACAATTAAAAATAGAAAAAATCCATTATATCATTCTTAACATGAGCATATTATAGTGTATTATAATAAGAAATAAAGACTATTGAAAAATAGAATCATTTAGGGAATGGATGTGATTTAACTCACTGAAAGGAACCCATCACGATAAATGAAATTTAAATCAACCAAGAGAAGAGTATGACGGTTAAAATAAATTAATGGATAATTTTTCCATGAAAATCCTAATCATGTTTTGGGTTATTTGAGGGATAAATAATAATTAGGGTTTCATGAAAAGTTTCTGGACTATCCCTCTTAAACAAATTCATAGGAACCCTTTCACGACGTCAACACATGGTTCATGTATTGAAAAAATATAGACTAAAACCAAAGTGGTTTTGTATAAAATAATTCATTTAGTAAATAATTACATAATTACATGAATATTAAACTAAGGAAACATCTTCGTAATTTGTCCTAATTATTCATCTTGAACTCACTCCCATGCTACTAGACAACACAAACATCCAGAAACAGTAAAATGAAAATTATTTTATTAGAAAAAACTATAATGTTCTTAGTAACTAACGGGGAATTAAATAATCTATATTTAAAGACTTCACATCCCTAAGAATAATATCTTGTAATCTCATTTGATAAACTCTATCCAATTCTCCCACAAATCTGAATATTTTTCAAAAACTCCCTCTCGGAGATGCCCATCAAATAAAAACACTCTAATGAGAGGAAATACCTTTCATGATAGTCCATTACATGATTCTATCAAAAATAAACATTTAATAAACCTCTGAAGACATTAATACCTAAAACCCACCATTCTCACTAAGAACCACCTATGTGAAGTAATTATTATTCCAACGAACCATGACACCAACTTCCCTTGCAGACATAACCTTTTATACTCCAATCATGGTTATACCCAGAAGAGCACCCAATTTCCAATGAAAAACTCCTAGGTTCATAACCTCCAGTTAGCATAACAATTTTTTTCACCCTATATGGAAATGATATTCCTTCTAAACAAAATCACCAGCTTAGTAACCTATTGTACCAGGATCAATCTAATAACCCTCAAATCACCCAACTCAAGAAAATAAATGTTGAGAGATCTAGATTTATTCCTGATTTTTTCATCGGCAGGAACCTATCATAATGAATGATACTTAAATCAGTCAATAAATGAGAAATATGGATATAAATATATCAAATTTGATCCTTTATATACTAAAAATGGTTGAGATAGTTAATATTGATAGATTAATGGAGGTTTAGGGAAACGTAACCAAACATACCCACATAAAAAACTTATTAGGGACGCATTGATGGTGTGAACACATGGTTCATGCTATAAAACAATGTTTATAAAAAATAATGGTTTATACCTTGAATGATTCATGATATGAATCGTGATATTATTATATTAATACCTACCAAAAAGCCTATAAACTACAAGCACAACCCGTTCCTCCCCAACTAACTCCCAAGCTGTCATTACATCTCAAACAATTAGAAATAAGTAAAATGAGCATGATTCTTGAGAAAAATAAACTACAATACACCTCAAAACACAAGGCGAATTAAATTTACCCTTTAGAAAAGTTGTATGATGTTAACACATATTTTCCATGGTGTTTGGGAACATTATAGTATAATAAGTTCAGTGCAATGTGGTTTATTGAAAGGTTTGTCTTAGAAATAAGTTCAGTGGATACTTTCCAGGAATAGCATCATAGTGGTGTTTGAGTTTCAAAATGCAGAGTAAGAATATAAAAAATATGTTCTAGGATGAAAAAATAATTTTCTAGTGGAATGAGTAATGTGAATGGAAGGGGAATCTTTTGGTACCACCATGAAGGTTCAAAGGTGGAGAAAGAAATGATGGGAATTTCACTATTCATTAGTTCTACTAGTTCGAGGTGTTGAATGCCTTCCACTACATGGGACGTCATCCATAAAGATGAGACTAATGTGGAAAAAGAGCAAAATTCTCTGAAGGATCAATAGGTGACTGGTAATTGGATGACTAGAAGGGATTCTCTATATATGACATGCTTGTACCATTGTTGTGGGATACTAAGAGAAAGATGCATCAAGGAATCAAAATTTAAATTCTATAATCCTTAGGTATAAAAAAATAATCATATACTATAAAGGCAAGGAATAATGGATATAAATATTGTGAAGGGAGGTTCTACCAGAAGATTCATATCCCCTCATTAGTGGGTCTTCAAGATAAGATCTCTAGTGGAAAATGTCTTTCAAGGGAAGTTGTTGGTATGTTAAGTTCCATTAAACCAAGGTAACTCATGGGTTTATCATTGAAAATTAGATAAAACATCATTTAAAGAAATGATATATGTTTCTATTTCTCCGATTGATATTTATATCTTACTTGAAACATTTTATACATTATATATATTGCTTGTCTGTTCTATTTGTTTTATCATGTTCTTTTGTTTCACTATCTTTGTACGAGAAAAGGGATATTATGAGAACCTTGTGGGGGATGTAAAACCTAAGGAGGAAGACTATGATATGGTGACTATGGTGAAAACAATCTTATGTTTTGAACTTCAAATTCATAGGGGGTTTTATGATTATAGGATGAGTTTAGCCTATGTTTCACAAGTTATTGCTTCCATAGGGCTACTTTTAGTGATAGAAGAGGTTATTATTCCATGTGTTTACTAAATGATATCCAATATTCCCAACACATAATGGATATGATGAATAATGGTTTATCCTTGAACTCATGTGATATAGAAGTCTTTTCTATCTAATTTAACATGATTCCACGTAATTAAACTAATAATATTTATTAAATTCGACAATGTGAGTCTTTAATCATGAAAATTGACTCTAATTTTCTACAGTGAAACTTCAACTTTGCATAAGTTTTTCTCAAAATGATTTTTCATCAAAAAAGGGTGAAATCATTCAAGTAATCTAATATATTCACTAATTATTTAATATGAAATAATAATGAAATAAAAAATATTTGATCACAAATCAATAAGAAGATATAAAGAGATCACATGCCAACATATTTTATATAGATCCATAGTTTCCTTGGTTTAACTTAGTATTACCAATGATTTGTGAGTAACTTATAACAATTTCAAAATGCGTTATCCATGATTAATTATAAGGGAGTAAATTTTTTCTATACTAGGGAATGCGAAGACTACTTCAAAGAGTTGAAAAAATAGGCTTATCACTGCACTAGTACATACAGTACCCAAAAGTAGAGTACTATTTTTGATATACAAAAATGAATCAAATAAGATATTTGGTCTTTTAAAGATTTAAAGTGATAGCCTATTCCTTTACATAGTTGAAAGTTCATATAAAAAACAATCCAACACATGATATGGTGCTAGAAGCTATGATCTTCATGTTAAAAATATGGAAGCATTATCTATATGGGGAGATGTTTGAGATATATACTAATCACAAGAGCATCAAATATATTTTCACAAAAAATGTTGATTAATATGAAATAGTGAAGATAGTTAGATCTCATCAAGGATTATGACTTCTTAATATACTACTATCCTAGTAATGAAAAATGTGGCAGATTCACTGAGTAAAATGGTTCCTGCAACTTTATCAATGATGATAATTCAGATGAATCAAATCTTATTTATCTTGTAAAGTATGGAAATGGTAATCCTAAAAGAAGGTACAACATAATTCATTTTACAAATTATTTCTCAACCATCCCTTTTATATAATATATGAATTCTCAAATAAATGATATTGAAAATCAGAAAAAGGTGGAAACTATTAGGAAAGAGAAATATTTAGAGTTCAAAATTGATTAGGAAGGATTCATAAGATTTGGGTCACGATTGTTTCTACCATAAAATCAAGAGGTAAAGAAAGGTATACTGAATGATGAACATAGCTCAAACTTCTACATATATCCATGTATAAGAAAGATGTATCAATATCTCTGAGAGTAATATTAGTGGGACAATATGAAGAAAGAGATCACTTCCAAGTTCCCATTATTTCAGTAAGTGAAGGGTGAATGAAAAAATTATAAGGTGATGATGTAACCATTACACTTACCAAAATGTAAATTTTAAACATCACCATGGACTTTATCAATGAACATCCAAAGACATCTACGATAAATAATGATATATATATTATTATCGATTATCTAAAAAAGACAAATCACTTTACTATGATTCAAGTGGACTTCAAAATCAAACAAATTACTTGGATATACATTAAATAAGTTGTGAGTCTATATTGATGACCATTATAGATTATATTTGATTATGATCTAGGATTTACCATAGAGTTTTGGAAAAGACTCCAACATGCTCTAAAATTTGAGATGAACTTTAGTATATCTTATCAACATCAAACTGATGACCAATCTAAGAAGACTATTTAAAAACTACAATACATGATGATAGAATGCTTAGTAGACATGAAATGAGGATGGGATCAACATATGTCTACGTTTGAGTTCCATTACAAAAATTGTTTCCACTAAATATTCCCAACAGATCCTTATGAATCCCTTTATAACAAAATGTAAAAAAATTACATTCTAGTATGATGTATGTGAACGTAAGCTGTTGGGACCTAAAATGGTTGATGAAATTGTATAAAAGGTGAAAACAATACAGAATAACATCAATGAAACCCAATTTCAATAGAAGGGCTATGCTAGAAATCCTCAATGGGACCAAGAGTTGGATGCTGGATAAATATTATTCATTTGAAAATCATCATGGTGAAGTGTAATGATATTTTGTTAGAAGTTAATGTTGTGTCATGGGTATATGAGTACCTTCAATCTTCTTGATTTTTTTTTGGAGTTGTGGCCTATCGACTATCACTTACACCATCCATGTCCCATTTACATGTTATATTCCATGGATCCATCTTAAAAAATTACATATTATATCCCTCACATGTACTAAACTCAAACATCGTACACCTTGAAGACAATCTCTCTTATGAGGAGTAGCTAGTAATGATTTTGGATCGTAGAGACAAGTTTCTACCAAACAAGACTACTTGTATGGTTGATGAACTTTGGAAGAAACATAAGTATAAAGAGGAATAATAGTAACCAGGGAAGTGATGAAGTAGATATAACATCTCCTTTTTCACCTTAAAATGAAAAATGACATTTTGAGTGTGAAATTTCATGGGGGGGTAGTAACGACCCATAATTTTATCAATGAAAGTTTTCTTATTATAATAAAAGTCACATACATCACATAGTGAACTATATAAAAAATTATTCCAATAAATTAATAGTTATCCATTATTTATAAAATTTACCAATAAGAATTCCAAATATTACTGGGGGATAATAAATAGAAAATAAGATAAAAAGAATGGAAATTTTTGGATATTCTAGATCCACTTGGATAACTTCACTCAAAACAGAGTTTTACATATAAAACATAATGTTATTAATATAATATAGATTTTAAATATGAATGTATAAATAATATTGATATAAAATAGAAGAATTAAATAAGAGGAATCTATGAAAATTAAGAAACCAATAATTTTTTAATAGAAACAGGACTATTAGAATAGTAATATTTCCATTAAGAATAGTAATTTGTTTATTAGAATATTAAAATAACCTATGAAAGTATAAAATAAAATTTAGGTATTTTATAAATGAAAATATGGTATAATTATATCATGGAATAAGTAAATAAATGTTTTAAAAATGATAAATTATATATTGGAATTTTTATAATACTTAAATGATTATTTATAATTTCATAATTAATATAAAATATTTAAAATACTTTTTTTCATAAAATATATTCATAACTTAATATTATTTTTTTATTATAATGACAAGTAATTTAATGTGACCTTAATTAAATTTTCAAATGGAGATAAAATCAATTGTACTATTAAAATCAATATTTTTCAAATAATTGATGTTTTTATTTTAAAATAAAATTTATCATATTTAGAGAATTATTTTCTTAAAATTATGCCCATTTTTGAAATAGAAATGTTGAAAAATGTTAAGGTTAAATTTTTGGTATTTTTTAAATAGTTGAATTTTATATGAATAGTAAAATATGATAATTAATAGCATAAGAAAAATACATGAATTTTTGCGTCATGTATGATGGGTAGATGTTGTAAGAACCAATTTTCTCAAACTATCCTAAAAAAATTATTTTATATAGTCATGTTAATCAATACTATTGATAGTCTTGAACCAAAATAATAAACTAATGAACACAATATTAAAAAACACTCCATTTATCCCTTATAAATACCACCCCTCGCCATCCTTTATACTTGCACATTCTGGGATTTGGATCTTGATAATATTATACCCAATTTCCATCCCACTCCTCTTTCTAATTACCATTAATTTATGGTATAAAAAACCAAATCCAAGTTCTTTATGGAGGTTCTTAATAAGACAACACTCAAGAGGTAAAATCTTCAATCCATCTCTTTTAATTTGTTTTATTTTCTAATCCACTAATCACCTCCCGAATCCAATTAGGAATTATAAATCTAGTATTGTATATATAATATAATTTTATTTTGTTAAAATAATTTCCAACATCAAATATCTTCTATTCTCCATTTATTTAAAAAATGAAGTTATCATCCAGATATGTCGACGCACCAACTTTATGGATGATGTGATGTTTCCATTACTACATTCAAGGATATTCATCAAAAATTATTATCATTAAATCACATTTTAATATGTATATTATAACTTATTAAATGTTATGGAACCAATATTTAAACATATTATTAAAAAAGTTATACTTGTTTGTGATGGTCATAAAAACCCTCCAAAATAAACAAAAACATTTTTCATTAACGTTTTTCTATTACATCATTGTAATATTAAAAAAATGATATATGGGACTATTTAAAATTTTGGAAGTATATTAAAACCATTTCATTCCACTTATAGATTTTTTGTTCCATTTAATAAGAAATACAATTATTATACTAAAGGGAACCGACGCAAAACCATGGAATTAACAATCATAGAATGACAAAATTAAGATTTATAACTCATTAAGATGGTCATAAATGAAATGAATAAAATTATAAAAAATCAAATAAATGAGTAATAGGTTATTAATTCTATTATTAAGGAATCTAATTTGAATATCTTTTATATTAAGTGAAATTTCATAACACATTTAAACATGAGGTAAGGGATCTATCTAAACCTCCATTTTTTCGTTTGGGTTATGCTTTATATCTCATTTCCCCAATGTATATCATAATTATTCTTGTATAACTATTATAAATTCTATTAATATATTTCTATAATGTTTATTTTTCTCAATTAATATTTATTTTATGTGAAAATACATGTTTTAAAAGGTTCCCCTCTCAATTGCCCTCAATAAGTACACCTGATTGAAGAGAACTACTCAATTTCTCACCCATTATCTAGTAAACTCCATAATCACTTTTAAGACATAAATATGTTTATAAAATATACCTTTTTATAATGAAATTATATTTTAATAATTTTATAGTTTTCCAGAAATAATTATTCTTTATATTCTCATTATTATTTTCTCAAAAACTATTCTTTAGTGGAACATTTCTAAAGTAATCTAACCACTCTTTTTCATATTTCTACTTTAGTTGAACACCAGTATTAATTATCTGTTATTATTTATACCTTATGAATATATTGGATTTATTTACATTTTTTCTTTCATGTATAACATTATGATACACAGTTTGGTTATTTCATATGACATTATTACAAAACTCATTTAATTCAATGGGTAACCCTTTTGTATATTCCTTTTATTTATCAAAAACTATTCTTTAGTGGATCATTTCTAAAGTAACCTAACCACTCCTTTTCATCTTTCCCCTTCTGTTGAACACCAATATAAATTATCTATTATTTTTTATACCTTATGAATATATAGGATTTATTTAAATTTATTCTTTCATGTATAACATTATGATACATCGTTTGGTTATTCCATCTGACATTATTACAAAACTCATTTATTTCAATGGGTAACCCTTTTGTATACTCATTTTATTTGATTATTTATATAGAAAAAATATTAATGAACATTTTATTCTGGGTGTTTGAAGATAGATTTATAGTCCATTTGGTATTTTTTAGTCTTGTTAGACGTTTTTATGGGATTAGGGTGTAAACCTAATCCATTATGACAGCTTTTATACCATGTGATATTGACTTGAAAGTTATATATGGCTCATTTTCATTTCATGTTATACATTTCTGACACAATCCTATGTTTCCATGATCACATGATACCATGTTTCATATGTTACAAATACCTATGTTAGTGATGTTACATGAATTTTTAGGTAATCATGTTATGCCTCTCTAACTCATGATCCTTGTTTCATTATAATTATTATTCCCTTACTGGGATTTTTAAATCATTCCTATTGTTAATGTATTTCCTAGGTTATCCTATGTAGTTATAATAGTTCAAAGGGAGTTTGGAGATCATTATAGAGATTAATTATAATTTTAAAATTTTGGTTTCCTGTTTACTTATCATGTAGTAGTCATAAAAAGACACTATACTAATCAATCATTTGTTTTTATTTGTTGGATAGTTATGCATTAAATCATTTAATAATATGTGTGCAAGGATAGGGTCTCTACAAAATATTCAACAACCATTGGGTATAGATTCACCCCCTCTTCTACTTGAAAGAGGTTGGAATTTCATCACTTAGGAGGATATATTGACATAAACAAATCCTTTACAAATCCTTTGGAGGACCTTCCAAACTTATGTTTCTTCTTGAGATACCATTAATACATACTTTATTTCATATACTTCAATTATTTTGAATTTAAATTTTTAAATGTGAATTAATTTCAATTGTATATTTAATTTATGTCTTGTTATAATCATATATTATTCTCATCCACCTTCTATATTGTAATATACATGGTATTAAAAAAGATTAAATCAAACAAAAAATCCATTTTCTCTTTCACTTTCACATTAAATCAAAATTCTGTGTTTACCTCACTTTATTTTTGCATGTTCAGTGAATAATTCTAATTTACCATATTATTACACTATTTTTTTCATTTACTACATCATTTTAGTCATAAAAAAAGATTAATAACCATATAAATGGATTATTAAATCACTTGGTAGGGTGATTCATAATTTGGGATATTAAGTCACTGTGATATTTCAGTCAATTGAAATTTTTAAAATTAACACTGTGTATGTGAAACAATAAATATACTAGATTAATGACACGTGTTTTTTGACTTGTGGATTCCACATATTATTGGATCGCAAAACACAAATGGGTTCATGAAATATTTTTCCTTCCATAAATAAGAATTAATAAATATTAGAGCCCTAATTTGGGATTAGATTAAATTCAATCCTGGGAATTTTTATTGAAATCAACTTTTGAAATGGATGTTAATTTAATTAATTGTTTTACAAATCTCAAAGATTTAATAGTATTACATACCCAATAATGAACATACCCCAATATTTACTATTTTCTTAAAAAAAATCCTCCAATCAATTTAATTATGTTCTTTAAGAACCCCCTATTGAAAAGATAAAACAAAAATAATTGACTCCCAAAAATTACCATAATTGATGATTTGAACCGAGTGTCGCTATACACATTATCATATACCACCAAACCATTAAATGGTCGATAAGAAATATTAAATTTTACTTCACCCACCGATGCATCGAGCCAATATAATAGACATATGATATCACTTAAATAATTCTAATTCATTCCTCATATATTGAATGAATTGTATAAGTCATAATCAATATGCCTTCACAACCAGTAAATATCCATATTAAATCAAGTAATACAGAATCTCAATATTTCACTTTTAAAACAAATAAATTTATTAGTAAGATTAATTAAATTAAAAAAATATATAATAACTCATATATGGTTTATTAAACATTTAAATGATTCGGAGTATACGAATGGTGTAAAAGAACATGGATTTAAAGGTGAAAAATAATTTCAATGAATGACTTACAGTAATAGAGAACGTAACATCAAGGAAGTGAATGATTTGAGAATAAATTATTAGGTAAAAAATAAGGTATAATCTATAAATAAGTAAGAGATTAAAGGATACCATCAATTAATTTGAAATAATATTTCTAGTAAATTCGTGAATTTTGGAAAATAGAGAGGAAAAATCAAGTGAAAATTTTAAAATAAAATTCTTAAAAAAATTAACTTTTTGTAAAAATGTCATAAACCACTTATAGAAATCATTTTCTAAGGCTCTATAGAAACATAAAAATGTTTTAAAATTAATTAAAAACAATGAAATATTGAAAATCAATTGTCTTAATTAGGAAAATAAGGAGTATAAGATAAAGATATCCATAAGTTAAATGAAACCCCATTAAATATTTTATGAAAATAATATCCTTTTATTTTTATATAATTATTATATAATAATGATATTCGATATTAATTTTGAAAACCCTAAAAACATGGAAATGAATCAAAATATTGAGTAATAGTTATAATGGTAAAAAAATACGTTCATGTGGAAAACGATAAAAATGATTCTCTTTACACATTTATAATAAAAGGCCAAAATGCATTACACCAAAAACATTAAAAAATAAATTTTTTAAATTTTGAACATAAATTAAAAGTTTTAAAAAATAAATATTCATTTTATTACATAAAAAAATTATAAAAGTAAAATTAATAATATTGATATCGAGGAAAAACAATCCTAAACAAAAAGTTGAAATAATGTTAGTTATTCTTTTAAACATTATAATGGTGGTTTTGAGTTCCAAATATGTGGGAATAGAAAGAATACTTGAAATAAATAAAACTTAAAAAATAAAAAAATTGGTCTAATTGATAAATACCATAAAATTTCTTAATGTAAATTTGAATGTAAATAGTCTGGAATAAAAATGAGATTGTAAAATAAACTCTCACTTTGGATTCCTTCTTAGTCGGATGTGTTCCAAACTATTTTATAATAAAATTATATTTTTTTTATTAATATAAACCTTATTTAAATTTATATATATCATACTGGATATATGTTTTTATAAATTATCATGACCAATTTACTCACAATTCATTGTTAAAATCTATTATTTTGGTGTTAATTGTTCTATGTCTCTTGTATGTTTTGATTCGGTGGTTATAGCCATTGAACCTTGCTCATGATTTAATCAGCCTAATAATGTTAATAATTATATATATATATATATCATATTTATACATTAAATAATCTTTTAATAACATACATGCATGTTAGTTAAGAAAAATAAAATATATCATTCATTGAGTTGACAGCCAGTACGTACGTATCAATGATGTTTTCATTTTTTTTAAATAGATGAGATGAAAAGAAAATAAATAATATTTTATCTATATATATTCAAAATTATTTCATAAATATAATATATAATCATTAAATAAAAAATTTAACCATTCATGTGAGGTAGTGATGAAAAATAAAATATGTCTCTTTATGGAGGCAGTAGTATGTATGTATTAATTAGAGACATTTCCATTTTAAATTGGATAGAAAGAGGATCAATAATGTATGTTTCATAAATATAATAAATTTTTTATTAAATTAATAAAACTTATTTTATTATGATAGTATGGTCATAGAATATTTGTAAGAGGTTTAAGAATAAATAAATTTAAAATAACTTTGATTAATACAGTTACCTCTTTTTAGAATATACTCCATTGTGTTTCAATATAAGCCTTATTAGTTTGGTATTTTTCAAATACTAGGACCAATAAGACATTTTAGGATATTTTTCAAGTTATTTTAACACATATTGGTTGATTTAATATTAAAAATTTCTTTGAAGATGCAAGGATAAGAAGCAACGTTTTATAGAAAATGGAGAAACAACCTTATAAATATCATTAAATCTAAATAATATAATTAATTTCATGATAAAGTTGAAAAAATGGACAAACATTAAAATATACAATTATTTAGTGTCTGAATACCCTCATAAAATCTTATTTATACTTTTCTTAATGGTATTTTAATCCTTATATATGTGTTTAACCCCCTTGTTGAACCTTTTAACCCTTACTTTGGTGAAAACATTTTTACAGTGGAAACTAATAATTATGAATAAAAAGGTAATGGTATTAATTAGAAGATTTTAATATTATTATTATTATACATATAGAAACCATTTTACAGGATTCAATTCCCAGAGGTGGTAAAAATTAATTTTAATATAATTATGAAAAATTCAATGATTTTTTTAGAAAAATGTATTTTTAAGCATAAAAATGAATTTATAACAAAATCATGTATATAATTTATTCTTAGGAAATTTATTAGTTTATATATAAAATTAGAGAGTAATTTGACTTTAAATGGTACTCAAATATGGATTTGACACTTTAAATACGTATTTAAAAGAGAGGATACCAAATAGTTCTTTTATTAGAATTAAACATTGCCTCAGTTTTAAAATGTTAAAATAGGTTTCTAAATTAAATATATTATTTATAAATTATTTATTATACTTTTTAAAGTTATATCATATATATATAAATTTATAAGAAACTTCAAGTCATTATTATACAATTATTATGTCATAAAAGTTATAATATTGGTAAAAATGCTATTTTTCACTATTCACCAAAAAACAATCATTTCAAAAAATTCCAAGAAGTAATCCTAAGATAATTTTGAAATGATTAACATAAAAATGGAGTTCATTTCAAAAAATTAAAATAATAAAACCTGGAAATTTATCTTCTAAATCATTTCTTAAATTAGTAATTTTTATTATTCTATAATGAAGAGGTAATAGAATTTGAATTTCGTTATAGTTCCAGAATGTAGTGTCTTACTACTATATAAGAATCATTGGAATTAAAGTTTCACTTCCCATATAATAAAAATTATTTTCTACCCAATTCAACAATCCTAGAATCATGCCACGTCCATTTCAATCATCAAACAATAACCAGCATCATGTGATCATTTCATATTGTGATTCCAATTTTCCCTTATTTAATATATACCACATCTACTTATCTATTTATATTATCCTATAGTGTAGGACTTGAAATTTTCATCCTTAATTCAATGAAGAATTCTAATAAGCCATGTAATAATGGATTCCCAATTTTTCATTCACCTACCAAATACATAACCACTTCTCAAATGACTATAATTTAATGGTCACTCCTTGTGGTGAATAGGGACTTTACTAAAAATATACAGTATGAAATGAAGAATAAAAAAAATCAATTTCGTTGAAATCATGTTATATTTTCCTTCGACACATGGACCATGGTTTAGTGTGTATTATACAACAACATAATAATTTTCATCTTCTCCTAAATATCTCAAATCCCGAATCTTTCAATTCTAAAAATCTTCCAAAAACTTCCAAACTACTACATGAAATTCATCTGATTTTAACCACAAAAAAATCTTCTAATTTTGAATATAATTCATTTCTTAATATGGTTTGACAATAAATGAAATCATCCAATTCAAATAAAATATCAAATTGAATTAATATTAATGAAACAGGTACCCCTTTTATAAAACAAACATATATTTTTTAATCATTACTCCAAAATAATATACTGGTTATAATAATCTCCCCTTTGTGTTTTTTATTAACCATCAAACATAAATCACTATATATTATAGAAATAAATCAACATTCAATCATTAAATCCTCATGTCAGAAAAATATATATATATAACTACTAAAATGAATAATATTTTAAAATATAACCATAATTGAAACTGATATTAACATTACGAAATAAATCTTCAACATTTGTTCTCAATCCAACTTCTCAAAACCTGTCTTGTACATATAGTTTTTTACATGTTACAAAATCAAACTTCTTATACAGATACTTTGTATATAAAATGTTAAAATTCATCCCCACTAATACTATTTTGGGTAAGATAGTGAATATATAAGTGACCCTTAAAGGCTACATTTAATAGGATAGATGTTAGTGACAAGAACCAAAGGTATAAAACACATGTAATATAGGTATTACAATGATAAAATTCAAAAATGATAATATAAAACCACCATTCAAATCCAAATATCTCATATTATTAACAATTCTTATAACCCATAATGTTATCTAAATATTTAAATTCTAATCAAATTTTAGAGTAATATGTATAATATAATTTTAAAAATTCCAAATAATATATTAATCTCTACTAAGCCTTTTAGAACAATAACTCCAATTCACTACAAATATATCATGAAAAAAAACTCAAGAACTCTAGAGGTGTGATAACATGGTAGTACTCAGTTGGATCACCATCTTAAAAAAATCATCATCCATTTTAAATAAATGTTCATGATTATAAAAGTGTTATATATCCATGAAAACAAAAAAAATAACAAGGTAATAATTAGATTTAGGAAAATTTATAAATCACACAACTTTTATTAGTGACTTGTACTACTACAACTTACATTATTGCTTACATAACGTGAAACCACTTCCCCTTATCAATCATTGAATCAAACTTTTTATATTAGGAAATTTTATAAATATCATAATAAGTATTAAATAAATAATAAGTATCACCACCTCCATAAATACCAACAAAACTATGAAAATAAAATGGAACAAAAATTTGTCACTAATCTTACATGTTAATAAATAGACCTCTTCAACTCACTACTTGGTAGTGAGCCACTATTGGAAAACCCATAACCAACTGAAAAATAATGAAAGAACCAAAATAAAAACCACACTATAGTAACAACACAATCTCCCATTATACAATCCATTACTAGATCCACTTTCAAAATTCCAATCCATAGAACTACAACCATATCATCCCCACTAAAAATAAAATCATGGTAAGGTATATTATAATGTTATAAATCAACCTCATGAAGTCCTATTTCAATGTATAACCTTAAGATATATATTCATATCCTTATCCTCCTTATGATTTTAAGGTGAGAAAAACATGAAGGATGTGAAACCACATGCCCCCCACCTTCAATATAGGTCCCCAAACATGCATCACATTAAAACCACATCAAAGGTACTTTATCCTCAATATGTTATTTCTCATGCTATAAAACATATTATCCTCTGTCATCATATCATAAAAAAACTACATTTAACAATATCTAGATAACTCAACCTAGAAAACATCCTTAGTAATTAATATAATTTAGCCACCACTTCCATAAACCAATACCCAAAAAATCATTTGAGAAATAATGTGATATCATTAACAAATCTACCCAAATTTTAACATATTTCATTTTTATTCCATCATTTAAAAATAACTTTATCCCTTCTGCTTCTCATTTATATTACCTCATGTTTTTAGACCTCATGTTACCTATTTGGTTCATTTAAATTTCCATTTACTTTTAACTGATTATTTTTCATTTAGAGTCATCCCATACCCAGATAAGTAAACCTAGAAAAAACCATTATCTCTTACTCCGGTGAACAAAAAAATCCCACTCGGATAACCATCTCAACTATGATAGACCTGAATTATGGAGTGCACCAACTTTTTTATCTAGTGACCACTCAACTATTACTTTTATAAACTAACTATACTCTCCCCTCCCTCAATACTTCTATGTAATTTCATCTTCTATACACTACATCCAAGAACATCCCAATTACATACAAAACCCATGAAAACACTTACATAAATAATAATTCATTAAAATAAATGCTTCACTAACAACATTATCTCGTAAACTATTAATCAATACATCACAATCATTGGCTCCCTTAATCACCTTAATGCTAAAAAAATCCTCGACTATGCATGTGCTACAAAATTATAAAATCAAAAAGAAGATAATGAAAATTTTAAACAGAATAAATGTATCTCATACCATGACATATACAATATAAAAACATGACCACAACTATAATGAAAACCAAAATCCCATTCTTACCTCATATTAGCATATACCCATCAACTCCCTTGAAAAGATGCAACTTACAGACTACAAAAAAACACATCAAAGATAGTAGTGAGAAACAAAAAGAATATATTTTTAATCATTATTATTAATTAATTTAGAAAATTAATTATAAAAATAATAATATAAAATCTAGATTCCCATTATTCTTATTCATTACCCAATTTTTACAACTAACTATGTATGAATGTGTCATGGTAATTAAAAATATTATAACATTAATACGTGAATAAATAAGGGAAGGTAAACTCATTTATTTATTCAAAATACCAATATTGATAGATAAGTCACACCATTAAGACACATATAAAAATAGTCCTCAATATCATGACAATAATAATGGTAAAGCGAAAGCATTCTCGACTCTTTCCACCCAAAATCTCAAATAATGTTATTATCATTATTTATTAATTATTTTTAATGAAAAATCCCCTTAAGGTATTATTCCCAATAAAAAAATAAAGAAAATTATTAGTATAAATCACCATATGTTAGTAAATAATATTATTCCATGTGATATATGAGGATTTTATAAATTTCATACCCCATGAAACTCAATCAAAACATAAAAAAATAAGGAATCAAAAAAACCAAGGTAAAGAACAAAGGATTCTATGTTAAACTTCCAACAAACTATATCACATTATACATATGTTAAACCATCAACCATATCTACAAAATCTAAATAAAACTACTTCCATAACCATCTTAAGATGAAATAACAAGAATGAAAGGGTGAATTAAGAATACCACACCTTGTAATAAAAGATTTCAAGCACATAGATCCATTGATTAAGATCCACCGAAGGATGATTAATGATAACCCCAACAAAATCCATGAGACACCAAGGGTCTAATTTGATAATCCAAAGGGAAACCCTATTTTATAATAAAAACTAGAAAACATGTCATCATGACAGGAAATGATTGTTTATGTTGCAAGTGCAGCCTGATCCGAAGATCAAGATACCAACCCTAGATCATGAGGATTCAAACCACATTAATTTTTTATAACCACAGAACCTAATTTTATTAAAAAAAGTATCATTATATAATTAATTAATCTATAATGATTAGAATATAATCTCCATCCTCGACTTTAAGACTTATGACCCCCCAAATCAAGATCATGGCACAAGAAAACCACTACCGCACAAAAATCTCCCAAAACCTAGAAAAATAATCCCTATAACCAAATAATACATGGTGAATAACTATCACCATGATTTAAATCGACCTAAATAAAATTAAACCATAATAATCCCAAGACTCTATGAAATAACTATAATGATCATCAAATAATTGAAAAATCCCATCCATCTAGAGGAACACAAAGTAATCATGGTATATACATAAACTCTTAACAATTCACTTCACATTTCAATATGACATTACATTGTGAAATTAACTACACACAACCAAACTCAATATATTGGCCAGAAAACCATGGGGTAACCCATGTGCTCAAGATGTGATTCATACTAACATCCTAAAATCCAATGAAACCCCTTATTTGGTTCCTCCATTATAAATCCAAAATTACTCTAAAAACCTCTATAACCTAGAAAACATAATGTAATGGATATGTAAAACCTGAAACATAACATTAAAAAAGTATATATGTAATACCATGATTTTCCTAAGCCTTTCCTTTGTGAAAAATCTAGTGTTTGGGTTGTTCTGTGGGTTTTTGGTGACTCAATCTTAGAGTTATCCAAAAATATAGTTTGAAATATCAGTTTCGACATGTCAGTTCATTTTCATGTTACTGTGTCGGTGAGTTAGAGGTGTCAACATCAATGGGTTATGGGTATTGGAATCAATGATTTGAGGGAGTCAGTGTTGGTAGGTCAAGGCATAAGTAGGTTGAGGTGTCAATTTTTCAATCCATTGGTAGGTTGTTCCATCATTAGGTCATTGTATAGGTAGCTCAGTGTTGGTGGATTAGCATTTGTAGGTTGTGTCAGTAGCTCAATCGTCATTATCTCAACATTAGTGACTTACTCATCAGTGACTCTTCTATATCTCTTCAAGTATTTCCCTAGCATTCCAGTTTCACCCCTCTTATATATTAATTTACATAAACCGAATTTAAAGCCTTCCATGGGTGTTTTTAAGAGAATTATATAGGGTATTAATCATATCTTTAATATCCTAACACTTCGATGGATTTGAGGTACTCAAACCACATGATCTTTACCACCGCACCACAATTAATGATTTTTGGAAACCATTATTAATATAAAATATAATTTTTATATTTAAAGTAGGGATTTTCCCTTCTTAGTATGTTTTTTAGTCCCCCTAGGTGTGTTTAGAGACTTCCTCCCTAGATGAGTCGTGCGCATTTTCTAGATCCCCTCCTTAGTTTTTTGGGGTTCTTTCCTGCTACTTGTGGGATCCCCTATTCTTGGAACTAGGAGGAACTATGATCATTTGATCATCTAGGTAAGGATTTCTTCTATATCACTTTAATTGTGAATCATGTGGGGTGGGTGTAATAATTATTATTTGGTAAGAAATATGAATAATATATCTTAAAATAATAAATAAATAATAGGGGAATATGATCAAAATATTACATGGTCAATGAAATAACGGGCTGAGACTGGGTTCATTTTGATCACCTATTTTATTTGATATCTTTTTATTTTATTTTATGGATTGTCATGGATGTATGATTGTTTTTAAATCATGGCTATTGGGGGTTTTTCTTGCACTCTTGTGATGTTCTATTTTGTTGAGATGCTTGATAAAGGGTTGTAACATGAAATCTTCTTAATCACGTACACTTGGATAATTAAAATGGATTCCATAGGATTAAAACCCTTATTTGATAACCCTATTTATCAAAGTGGATTAAATAGTAGTGTACCAAAATCTGAATATATACCTTTTTATAGGTGCTGTTGTGTGTCATGCTCTGTTGGTATTTGTGGCCTGGTGTGAGTTGCATGGTGCTACTGTTAGGAGTATGGTTAGGAGTGCAGGGGTGGATATAGGATTTGGATATGTGAGATGGGTGTGGGATGTGTGTATATTAGAGTTTTGGTTAAAATTGTAGTCATTGTGGGATTGGTGTGTGGGGTGGTAGATATGGTGTGTTGGAATCTTAGTTTGAGAGACTGATTCATTGCAGAATGGATAGACTTGTAGGTAGTAGAACTGCCTATGTTTATGGTGTGGTCGGAGAGTGATTTTGGGTAGTGGGACCGTGGGGTGGTTATGGAATTTTTATGCAGTGGGACTGCATAAAGAAATATTAGGATTGTGCGGTATTACTTTGATGAATTCTAGTTGGTGGTGGTTGAATGGGGGAATGCAGTGGGACTACAAATCTGGTTTAGGTGTTTGTTTTGATATGTTTGTGGTTAGTTTTTTCCTGGTACTGCTGGAATAAATTAATATGAATTCAATTAATTAATAAATGGAAAGTGGTTAAATGAAAGGGGGTTAAGTTATGTTATGGCAGTGTTTATTGTGTGGTTCTTTGTATACGGGTAGCATCAATTGTGAATCTGTATGATTTGGTTTTCTATTGTTGGGACCCATAGGTTCAACTAAGTGTTTTTTACCTATACATATAAAAATTGTAGTTCCTTGTGATTTCTATATGCACCCCACCTTTTTTGAGAAACATGTTCCTAGAATCCCCATTTGATGGGGGAGGGTTACTTTCCCAACATCCTAGTGTGAGGATGGATGGATGGTTTCCTAATTTCTTCCTCGCATTATCTTATAGGTTGTTACCACTTGAGAGTATCCTCGTAGGCTGTAATTTATTGAGGCTTACCGTATTCCATGATCCTTCAAGAATGGGTTTGTTGTAGATGAGATTCCATGGTGTTTTCGGGCCAATATTGTTTCCCATGTGTCATTGAGAGGAGGCCCATGTGTCTTTGGATTAGAGGCGTGGTTGTTGTGCCCTAGATTTCTGTGGGTAGAATTGGTTGTGGTTTGGGGCCCAAGTGCATGTCAGCAAGTTGTGGTAGTGGTAATTCGTATGGGAAGATTGGTAGTGTCACAACGTTAGCCATTAGAAATGAGAAGTTAACCAATGTGAAAGTGGTGAGGGGTACCCAAATGTCGATATGTTATACTACTAATTTACTTGACCTGTGCTATTTGGTGAGCATGCCTTGTTGAGGTTGGGATGGTTAGTATTCCTTGGTATGTGATTTGAGGTTCTACTATTTTCTCATAGGGGAATTTGTATGTTCCCCCACTTGTGAACGATCGACTTTAGTTTTCCTACTGGATATACATGTATATTCATGCTACATTGTAAACCTATTATCTAGTTTGTAGGTGAACTTCAAGGACTAATCTAGACTTTACTAACACTGGCGTTGGGATTAGTTAATGTTTTTATTTATTTTAATTTCTTTTGGTAATTTAATTTAAGGTTTTTTGTAATTTGTATTAGCATTACTTTGAACATGCATGTGGGAATAGATATTGGATTTGATTTTTCTTTCAGTATTTGGAGTTTCTTGGGATTTACCAGCTTATATTATAATAATTTTATATAAAAAGGGTAATTACTTCCTTATTGTTTTGGGATTATATACCCATAGTTCTAGTCTCCACTCTGGGACCTATTAAAAGTGAGGATCAGGGGTCATTATCTCTCTTTTAACTTGAAGAAGTAAGGGTGTGGCACTTTATTGTCACTTCCCTCATCTCGAAGAAGGTGGCTCATGAAAAAATGGAATCATAAAGTGTTTTCTGGGTATTGAGGGATAGGATGGATTTTATATTTATCCATAGTATAGATTTCATGGGATGGTAGGGTGACGATGTTAGGAAATCTTTGTGTGTAAAATAGGCCAGCGAAGATGGGATAGGACATGGGGTTTTAGGGCCACCGATATCTGATGCAAGGAATCTAGACCTACTAAATATCCAAGTGAGGCTACATAGATTATAGGGTAGAGACCCTAGATAAGGTACATATATCATAATGACTTGTATTCTTGGGTTTCTTGGATTTTTTGTGAATTTAATTAAATAATGAGTTAAAATGAATTTAAGAGAAACATTCTATACTACCCGGGATTAGGAGTTCCTTGTTTCCTTTTCAACTATGGAACCTGGGTTTTTTCCATGAGTGGTATGAGAATTTTAGGCTGAATAGTTTGACCTGGATGATCAATAGAGGTCATATAGAGAGTACGAGGATGACCAATGGAAGAAGACACTTCATTCCTTCTAGCGGCAGTCTTTGGGAAAGTATGAGGACATCATCTTAGACACAGAGATGAATAGTTGGATTGAGGATATGGTGATCACTTTCAACTTAACCCAGCCTCTGAGGGAGTATTGGGTTCTATTGGTATTCATCCGGATTTGGGGAGGAGTGCATTAGTGGTGGATGATCTACCTCAGTGAAATGAAGGAGACCAATGTTTTTTGGGTTGACTTTGAGAAGGAGTTCTAGGCAGAATTCCATTCCTCCATGATGAAGGCCTAGAAGAGGTTGGAGCTAATCTCCCTCCATCCAGGGATTATGTAGGTAGGGTAAATAGGGATCAAGTTCAAGGATCTCATACTCTTAACACCGAATCTCTTTCTAGATGAGGATTCATGAGTGAGATTCTTAAAAGAGGAACTCTAACTTTCTCTTCAGTATATTGTTACTCCATTCACTCAACTGAAATTCATAGAGGTTCAGAAGAAATATGAGGTAATGTAAAGGATAAAATTACTAGGATTTTATCCATGATAGGGGAACTTGATGAGTTTTTCAAAGGTGAAGGCAGTCATTAATAGGTCTCCAATGTTAGGGCCCTCCAGATTTCGACAGCAGGGAGTAGGCCTCAGGAGTTCTAGTTCTGATCTCCTAGTCCTCGCCATTTCCCATGGGCTAGGGACTGAGGTTATTTATCTGTAGAATCCATGAAAATATTTAGAATGAGTACCCAGTTAAAGCATAGTATGGTGTGGTGGTTAGGATCAGCACTCACCCCAGTTTCATCAGTTTCTAGTTAGGGATTTACGACAGTAGGGGCATCGAGCTCCTGCTCTACTGAGGGTAAATAGTGCTAGAGGAAGCTGACCATAGGGTTCTTCTTAAGGATATTTAATTGGTTGTGGTCAGGGAGGCGGTTGATAGTAGAGAGATAAAGGAGTTCTGTGTGGGATGTTGCATGCCTTCGAGGTACCAGTTCCAGCAGGGGCTGGAGGTCGTTCGAGGCACGATCAGTATGTTTTGTACTCTTGAGTGTCATTTGTTTGATTAAGGAGATTCACACAAGTTTGTTTTACCTTGACTATCACATTCCTTGGGACTAGGTGTAGAGATAATTTCATTTCCCCTGATGTTGATTATTCCAGTCTGAGGTCAGACAAATCTGGTTGATGGGTGATAGGGATGTAGACTACTGATGAGACAACATCAGTCCTGTGGGGGATATTTTCTTACTACAAATGTGACCAAATATTTTCATCTTAGGCATGGAATGCATGTTTTCTATGAATTATTTTATACACTGCATCCATATGAGAGTTCTGTTTTCATATATGGATGGAAAACACAAAGATTTCATTGGCGGGAACATTTTTTTGGTGGGAATCCAACGTGTTGAGCATCTTCTTCTATGTTTTTAGTCGAGCTGTCAGTGGAGTCAGCAGACGCAGAGATGGTGGAAGTTCCAAGGGGTTTTAGTGAGTTTCTAGATGTCTTCCATGAAGAGTTTGTGACTCTACCCCCTAAATGATATGTTTATTTCGAGATATACTTACAACCTGATGCCTATACAATTTTAATGGATCCCTATCAGATGACACCTTTTGAGTTGCAGGATTTACGGATTCAGGTTGATGACCTGTTGAAGATGAGTTTTATCTGGTCGAGTGTGTCACCGTGGGGTGCTCTGATCTTGATTGTAAAGAAAGTATATGGTGTTCTAAGATTGTTTATATACTACCAGATATTGAATCAAGTGGGGGTCAAGAACCCTTACCACCTTTTTACAACTGACAATCTTTTCGACCTGTTAAAGGGATCATGTTTGTTCTCTAAGATCAACTGGTGGTCTGGATATCACAAATTGAGGGTGACATCTGGAATATTTAATTCAAATGTAGGTTTGGGAACTTTGAGTTCGTGGTCATAACCTTTGGTGTTAAAAATGTGCTAGACCTGTTCATGGGTCTCTTGAACTCTATTTTCTTTGAGTTCTTGGACCAATTTGTTGTCATGTTCATCGATGACATCCTGATCTACTAAAGGTTAGAGGAGGAGCATGTGGAGCATCTATGGACTCTCTTGGAAGTACTCCAACACCACCATCACTATGGAATGTTTTCCAAGTGCATGTTCTCAATATGAGTGGTGAACATCCTTAGACACATGGTTCCTCGACACGGGATTGTAGTGGACCCATCAAAGTATTAAGAAGTTATTTCTTTAGAATCACCCAAGAACGTGGTAGTTATTCATATATCATGGGTATAGTAGGATATTATTGGAGATTTGTGCCGGAATTCTCTCGAGTTGAGGATCTATTTAAAACTTTTACTAGAAAAGACAAGGCCTTTGAGTAGAGTGAGCAGTTTCAGGTATCTTTCAACTACCTAAAGGGGAAGTTGGTCAGTGCCCTGGTACATAGGTTTCTAGGGGAAGGGGTGATGTTCGAGGTGTTTTATGATGCTTCTGGATTAGGATTGGGGTGTGTGCTGATACAAGAATAATGATTGATGTCTTATGGGTCATTGTAGTTATGTCTACATGAATGTAACTATTCCACCCATGATTAGGAGCTTTCCACAGTCTCTTTCATGCTATGGTTGTGGCAGAATTACCTTATCGAGGAATGCTTTGTGGTCTTCACAGATCAAAAGATCCTCAGATATATATTCTCTGAGTGACTCTTGAACTTGTGGAAGTGGAGGTGGATGTAGTTTATCCAGGACTATGACTTCAATATCTCTTACACCCTAGGAGAATGGAATGTGATGCCCGATACCTTAAGTTAGAGGTTGTATAATGATGTGGTTCGAGAATCCACAGAGGATTGGAAGTAAATAGAGGAGTTAGACACTTTTCATTTGGATGTAAGAGTGGACAATGGAAAAGGATATCTATTTTAGACTACATTTTAGACTTCCTTGGTGTGATAGGTGGAGGATTCATAGTGGGGAGACTCAGAGGCTGAAGTGATGTGTGATCATGCTATCCAGGGTGATGCCCTAGAAGGATTGTCAGAGGAAAGTCAGAATCATATGTGTTCTGTGGGAAGCTATTTTTCCCAGTGGAAATGTGCAAGGGTATTCTCTGTGAGTTCTATATCTCACCCCTGGCGTTATATCTAGGATACTCCAAAATGTACCAAGATTTGAGGGAATAATTTTGGTGTCCCGAGGTGATGAAGGTAGTGGATGATTTTGTGCAAAGGTGCCTTGTGTTTCAGTAGGTTATGGCTAACTACCATGTTATTAGAGGTCTGTTACAGCCCTTAGATGTTCCTGAGTGGATGTGGGATGAAATATCAATGTATTTCATCACCAGATTACCCAAGACATAGGGAGGATGTGATGATTTTTGGGTAATAGTGGACCAATGATGAAGTTAGATCACATTCATGGTAATTAAGGAGTCGAGCGCAGTAGATTCCTTGGAAAGGAGGTATGTGGATGAAGAGGTGTCGATTAATGGATTTCCAAGATCCATTTTCTCATATCGAGATGCACTTTTTACATCATGAGTCTAGAGGGAATTTCAGCATGCCTTTGGCACCCAATTATGCCTTAGCACTGCTCTCCACCCTTAGATGGATGGGCAGACAGAGAGGACCATCAAGACATAGGAGGACATGATTCAGGTGTGTGTCTTGGACTTAAGAGGATTGTGATTACGACACTTTCCCCTGTTAGATTTTGTGTACAATAATAGATATCCATCTACAATTGGAAATGCACCATTTGAGGATTTTTATGGAAGGTCGTATCGTTCACTAGTATACTGGAATGAGGTTAGGGAAGCATCCCTTCTTCAACCAGAGGTAGTGCAGAGCACGATAAAGAAGGTTCACCTTGTACATGAGAGGATGAAGGCTACTAAAGACCAATATATTTCATTTTCCAATCAATAGAGGAGGACCATAGAGTTCAAGGTTGGGGACTGCATGTTCTTAATGGTTTCCTCTCAGTGTGGGAAGTGAAGGATTGGTAAGGGAAGTACGCTTTCTCCCAGGTTCATCAGAACATTTGAGTTGTTGGGATGAGTTGAGGAAGTTTCATATCAGCTTGAATTTCCACCACTATTAGAGAGGATCCATGACATCTTCCATATCTCCCATATTCTTCGGTATCTACATGATGACTCCCACAACATTGACTATAGATAGTTAGATATAGATGTTGAAACGATATTCATGGAGTAATCGGTAAGATTCATAGATCATAAAGAGAGGGTGCCCTATGGGAAAACCATCCATTTTGTTCGTGTGTTATGGAGTCATGGTGCCCTCGAGGAGAGTACTTGGGAGCGAGAGGCATAGATGTGTTCCCAGTACCCAGAGTTTTTCTTTTTTTTGATCTTGTGTTTTTCTTTGTGCTTAGATTTTTATTTAATTCTTGATCTTATTTACTCTAAGATGAGTTATTTCCATGTTTCGAATGCGTGAGAAAATTCTGTAATGTGTGGAGGGGAGGACATGATCCCTTATCAAAATGCATTAATGTGGATGTGATTAAACCCATGTGGGCGAGACAGGTTTACCCAAAGTAGATAGTATATTGATATGGTAGAAGAAGCTCCCTAATCAATGTGTCTAGATAGCATATACTTTGTTGTTTATGTGTTTGTTTGGGGAAGTGGGGCCTTAGTTCTTGAAAAATTAATCAAGAAATATATGTCAAATAGGTATCCCTAGGTTGTCGAGGTTTTCACTTGAGGTTTAAAATAACACAAGGTGGATTGTTCCTGAAAGGTATCTTATAGGGTGGTTGTTCGGACCCCTCCTTCTGGTTTAGTTTTGAATACTCGAGGATGAGAATTTTTTGAGTGGTATTTTATGTAATAATATGGATTTCTCAGAGCCTTTCCTTTATAAAAAATCCTATGTTTGGGGTGTTTTGGGGGCTTTCAGTTACCCATTTTGAGAGTTATCCAACAATCTAGTTTAATCATCCGCTTTGGCATGTCAGTACATCGGCATGCCAGCACATCAGTGAGTAAGGGACGTTTATATCAGTGAGTCAGGGGAATCGACATCCATCAGTTTTGGACATCAGTGTCGGTTGGTCAAGGAGTTAGTAGGTTGAGGCGTTTGTAGGTCTATTCCTCGGTAGGTAGTTGTGTTGGTAGGTTATTATGTCGTTATCACACACATCAGTAGCTCAGCATCAGTGGCTCGACATCTGCAGGTCACTTCGGTAGATCACCATTGGTAACTCAATGTTGGTGACTAACCCATCGGTGACTCACCCATCGTTGAATCATTTACATCTTTTCCAGTTGTTACCTATTTATTCATTTTCTCCCCTCTTATGTTTTAATTGACGTAAATCAAGTTTAAATCCTTACTTGGGATCTTTTAATAGTTTTTTAAAGAATATTAGAAGCATATTTAATATCCCAACACTATTGGGTTTTTGAGATGCTCAAACCATGCGATCTTGACCATGATCCCATGATTAATGACTTTTGGAAACCGTTCTTCCATTAAAATAGAATCCATATCATCAAAGATGAGATTTTCCCATCCCATTATACTTTTTGTTCTCTATTGGTGACTATAGAGCCTTCCTCTCTAGATGATTCATGTTCTTGTGCTAGAGCCAGTCAAGCTCAGTTTTTTCGGAGTTCATTCCTACTACTCACGCGATCCCCTATTCTTGGTGCAATGAGGAACATCGAACCTTGGATCATCTTGGTAGGGATATGTTTTATCTTTATTTAATTGTGTATCATGAAATGTTGGTGTAATAATGATTTTTTTTGGATAACAGTAAATAATTTTTCATAAAACCAGAAAAAATAAGAAGGGAATATGATCAGAGGATAATGGGTTCAATGAAAGAACCAGCAGGGAGTTGGTTTATTTCAATCACTTTTTTTATTTGACATATTTTTTTCTTTTATGGATTGTCATGTTTTTATGCCTTATGTAAATCATGGATATTCTTGGTCTTTTATTTCGCACCTGTGATGCTCTGTTTTGTTGAGATGCTTGATAAATGGTTGTAACAGGAAATCTACTTAATCATGTACACTTGACTAATTGAAATTGATTCCCTTGGATGAAAAACCCTTTTGTGATCACCCTTATTTATCAAAGTGTATTAACTAATAGTTTAACAAAATCTTAATGGATCCCTTTTAATAGGTGTTCCTGAGTGTTGTGTTCTCTTGGTATTTATGATCGGGTGTGAGTTGTGTGGTGCTGCTATTGGGAGAACGGTTATGGGATCAAGGTTGGATGGAGGAGTTAGTTCCATGAGAAGGGTGTGGTATGTGTGTGTAGTGAGGATATGGTTAAAATTGTAGTTTTTGTGGGTTATGTGTATGGGAAGGTATGCATGGTGTATTGTAATATCATGTTGATAGACTGATTGATTATAGAATTAATGGACTTGTAGGCAGCAGAACTCCCTTTTTTTTGGTGTGGTCGCGGAGCGACATTAGGCAGTGCGATAGTGGGGTGGTAATGGACTTGTTATGTAGTGAGACTGCTTTATTAAATATTAGTATTGTTTGTTATAACATTTATTCATGATAGTTGGTGGTAGTTGGATGGGGACGTGTAGTGGGACTGCAAATCTGGTTTTCTTATTGTTTTTATATGGTTGTGGTTGGTAGTTTCACATTATTGATGGAATAAATTAATGTTAATTAACTTAACTAATAAATGGAAATTGGTTAAATGAAATAAGGTTGGTTAATATTTTGGTAGTGTTTTTTGTGTGGTTGTTCATATAGGGGTAGTAGTAAGTGTGGTTTTGTATGAGTAGGATTTGTGTTATGGGGACTTGTAGGTCGGGCTTAGTGTTTGATTACCAATACATAAATAAATTTCAATTCCTTATGATTTCTATACTCACCCCACCCTCATTTTGTACCATGTGTCAAACACCCCCATTCCATGGGGTAGGACATCTTTCCCAACATCTTGGTGGGAGTATGGATGGATGGTTATCGACTTTCTTCCTTGCACCGTCTTCCAGGTTCTTACCGCTTGAGTGTATCTGGGTATGTTGTAATGGTTTGATGGTTTCCATAGTCCAAGATCCTTCAGGAAAAGGTTTTTTTGGAGATGATAGGTCATGGTGTTTGTAGGCTGGGATTCTTTTCCCAGGTGTCTTTGGGATGAGGTTGAGGTGTCTTCAGGTGAGAGGCATGGTTGTTGTGGCCTAGGAGTCTGCGGGAGGGATTGCATGTGGTTTGGTGCCCAGGTGTGTGCAGGATGGTTGTGGGAGGGGGACTGCCTATGGGATGAGTGATATTGTGAAGACGTTATCCATTTTGAATAAGAAGTTTACCAGTGGGAGAGTGGTGTGGGGTACCCAATTTTCGATGTGCTATACTACAACATTATTTCACTTGCTTTATTTTGGGAGTGTGCCTTGGTGATGTGGGATGGTTTTTATTCCTTGGCAGGTGGTTCATGGTTCTACTATATTATCATGGGGTAATTAGTTTTTCCTCCACTTGTGAAAGAGCGGATTTAGTTTTCCTACTGTGTATACTTGTATACCCACCCTACATTGTAAAATTGTTTTCAAATTTCCAGAAGAACATCAAGTACTGTGATGGACTTTACTAGGTGAAGCATCAGGATTAGTTGATGTTGATACTTAGTTTCTTTTCATTTAATACTTTACATTGGGGCTTTGTTTTACATTGTATTATCATTACATTGAACATGAATGTCAGAATTTATTATGGATTTTATTTTTCTTTCAGTATTAGGAGTTTCTTAGGATTTACCATCTTATCTCCCGATCTGGTTCTATAAAAAGTATAATTCGTTTCATATTGTGTGATATTATATAGCCTTTTTTCGAGTCTCCACTCTGAGGCATATTAAAGGTGGTTATATGGGTCATTATATCCCTTTCATCATGAAGAAGGAATGGCATGTCATTTGGTTATCCCTTCCCTTATCTTTAAGAAGGCAGTTGTGACATTAAACACTAACAATTTCACAGAAAAATGATGAAATAATAGTTTTACATACACACAAACCATATTTTTATGATAAAATCAAAACATTAAGCGTTTAAAAAATACCCCTAAAATATAATCACCCTTAATAAGTTATTTTTAATCAATTATGAAAAATTTATATGTGAAATTATGTTTCTATCATTCTTCTCCCTCAAAAAATTAAGTGAATGAAATATAGTGGACATGAGACCATTCTTTATCCTTTTGAATAATGAGGTTGAACTCCCATCATCAACCAAAATATTTTTGAAAATTATTTTGTAAATATATACAATAGTTTATCCTTAATAGAAACATTATATAACTTACATACTTTGTTCAACTATATACATTACGAAGTGTCACATTATATCAATGTGTTTCAATAAAAAAATTGAATTGAGTTTCTTGAAATATCCATCACACTTTTTGTATCATCCCATGTAGGTAATGGGAAATTCACCATTGTCTTATTATGTTTATGTTTAGTTATCAACATGATAAATTTTGTTGTTACATGAGTTATAGAATCATACTATTCTTCTACAGTACATAGAGTAGTTGAATTTTCTTATTAATGGTCGAAGTTATAATTATTTCTCTTAAAATTGATATTACACCATATGTTTGCTTATTTTCATACATATTTTTATCCTAATATATATTATAATATCTATAAACATCTATATTTCCATTTTGTTAATATTTTGTCACATAAATAGGTATACCATTGAGATACCTTATAATCTACTTGTTTACTACGAAGTGTGATACTTTACCAACACTTTGATACGTTCCACATAAATTGGAATTATAAATGATATCCAATATTGGAGTTCATAAATAGAGTAAACTCCCAAGAATTTCAATAAATCTACTTAATTGAACTATTAATCATTATCATCTTTGGAGAGTTTTTTACCCACTATAGTTGGATTATTAACTACCATTGTTTCATCTAATCCAAACCTCGTAAAAAGTTCACAAGAATAATTCTCACGAAAAAGAAAAATTTGATCATACTCATTAATTATTTTAGTACCTAGGAAGTAATTCATCTATCCAAACATTGACATCTTATATACATTATCAATTTGAGTAGAAATACCTTTTAATATACTTTCTTAATTTCTAAAAAAAAATATCGTTAACATATATAATAAAAATGAGAGATATCTCTTCATTGTCATTAAGGTAGTGGTTGTTTCCTAATCTACATTTATTTGATGTTAAGTCCTTCAATAATTATTCTAGATTCTAATAACATACCCTTAAATTATTTTTTGACTCAAAAAACACCCTTTTAAACATAAAAACTCACCCTTCCTCATATTCATGAAAATAGCCTTTGGGTTACACTATTATACTTCCTCTTCATGTTCTTTATTTAGAGAGGCTAACATAACATTAATTTCGAATAAATTTTATCATATTTGAGAAGAGTTTAAAAGAAAAAAAATTAATTTATAAATCATCATAATTAGTGGAAATTTAAAAAGGTCCCTTTAACATAATAATAACCATGGTGAGAGAGTCTTTATTTATTTCTTATCACTTCTGACTTTTTATTCAACTTATTATAGAACAAACATTTTCTTTCAGTCGTAATATCATTCAATGGTTTAGTTTGAAGACTCATTTTTTATTACATATTATCTAATTCTTTATTTATAAAATCCAACCATTCATGATTCACTAATTATTAAATCAAAAATATTTTTTTATATCATAAATCAATGTGGTATGTGATATTATATGAAAGGTTATCCTTATTTGTACTTCATTTATATGATAAATAAATATATATTTTACCTCTAATTTCATTATAATCCTTTTCTGAATATAAATTTTTTCTAAATCACTGAATAATATCAAATAATTTTCTTCCTCTTGAAAGAAACATAAATCTTTTATATTTCTAGAATTTTCTGTGCATTATACATCAAATTTTTCATTATCTGCATCATTTTTTAATCTTTATAATTTATATAAACAAAAATTTTATAACTGCTTCAATACCTTCACTTCAATATAATCAAAAATATTTCCAGTCTCCCTATTATAGTAGTGATATACTCTACCATTTGAAGGATAAATATGAAAAATTCAATAGACACCTATTTTCTAAAACTTCCCCGTGTATTCCCCTAAAAATTTGATTATACATAAGCTTATAAACACACCTTAAATACATTAATTTATTATTATTCTTATAGTAAATTTCATAGGAATATATTTGAATTTTTTACTATAAAATAAATTACTCTTCATATCTAATATTTTCCTAATTGCTTATCTCCAAAAGAACTATGATGTATTGGCTCCACCAATATCATTGAAGTCATCTCTACTAAATATCCACTACACTGTTCAATGAAAATATTTCATTATTTGGTATATAAATACTAAACTCATGTTGAATATGAATATTTTTTAAATAATATTAAAATATATATACTTTTGTACCAAGATCGATTATCCTTTCAAATTCACATCAAAGAGATACCACCCACCTTTTCAATACTTATCTTGAAACTCATAAACTTATTTGATGCCATTGATTTGTATTTAATACAAATAATAGATGTATTTTGGGTAAATACATCAATAAAATAGATAAAATATTTAGATTCAATCATTTATTTCTTTATCACATTCCCACCAATATCAAAATGAATATGATTGAATGGTTGAGGAGTTTAAATATCCATTTTCTTGTGAAAAGAGAAGACATGCTGTTGGGACGGAGAGTGATGGCAATAGGGGGGGGGGGGGTGAATTGCCTTTTAAAAAAGTTTAACAATTTAAGAAAAAGTTAAAGCGCAGCGGAAATAAAAGAGGCAAGACAAAAAATTGATAACGGAGTTCGGCCTAAATCCCAAGCCTACGTCTCCGCTCCCAACTCAACCGTTGAGAGATTTATACGACAAGTTTCTTTTTAATGGTTGTAGCAAGAAACCCACTAGACTTTAAGGCAGCCTAGAAAACCTATTACAGCTTGCTTTTTATTGGTTGTAGCAAGAAACCCACTAGCCTTCTTACAGGTGAAGGCTAGCTCACATATGACTCAACCCTTTTACAGGGAAGGCTTGACTAACCTCTTCACACCTTGAAGGTGGTGTGAAAACCCAAGCAAAGGGAGGATAAGAGAAAGAAGGGTTTGTATGCACAAACTCAAAATAAAGCTCAAAATGATAAAATAATAAAAACCGTAAAGAGAAGAAGTCTTGGGCGCCAATGGATTGATTGGTGATGATGAAGAGCGCTCCCAAGCTTCTATGGTGGTGCTCCTTGGTTGTAGAAGTGAGTTGGAGCGAGTGGGGATCCTTGAAGGAATGCGCCGGAGGTTCGCCAAAATGATCGAAAAATGTTCCCGTGGGCTACTATATCCTCCGGGGCTTCCTAGTCCTCTATTTATAGAATAGGAACACCCAAATGGCCTTTGGAGGTCTTCGGAGCCATTGGAGAGCCCTTCGGAGCCGTTGGGAGTCAAAAGTATAAGTCTGGTCAAAGCCCAACGGCTAGTTTGATTGGGCACACCGGCTGATCGGTGGTGTCTCACTAGCTGGCCGGTGGTCCACCGGCTGGCTGGTCCTGAGCCACCGGCTGGCCGGTGCTCCAGACAGAGAGCAGGCTCTCTGCCCAGGATCTACCGGCGAGCCGGTGGTCATCCACCGGCTGGCTGGTGACATACCGGCTGGCCGGGGAGCTCACACCGGCTGACCGGTGGCTCTGGACAGAAAGCATTGCTACTGTCAGAGACCACCGGCTGGCCGGTGGGAATCCACTGGTTGGCCGGTAGACTCAGAGAGTCTACTTTCAGTCCTTCTTGTCCCAACTCCTTGGAAACCTTTTTCCTATCAACAAAAACACTTGAAAACAAGTTAGAACAAAATAAGAGTGATTGTGATCATTAAAATCCAAGAGAGTGGGGTACAACAATCTCCCCCTATTTTGATGATCACAATCACCAAAACAAGCAATAGTAAAAGACTGAAATGAAGGGCAAGCTTTAAAGGATAAATTGAAAAGTAAAGCAAAGCATGAGAGAAATATTTCTCCCCCAATCAACCAAGGAAATCTCCCCCTTTGTGATTATCAAAATTGCACGGGGCGTAAAATTTGATTGAAGGAAAGGATTGAAAAACAAGATAGAGTTTTTAAACCAATTGAAATTTTTGAAATTTGAATTGAATGTTTTAAATTGAAAGTTTTGAATTGAAAGTTTTGAATTGAATGTTTCGAAAGAACGTTTTGAAAGAAAAATGCAAAAAGGCTTAAACGATCCTAACTCCCCCTAAATAAAAACAACAAATCACCGGGGAGAGGATTTTAGAACCGAGACAAATTTTGGTCCGGAGAGACTCGCTAAAAGGGATTTTTCAATCCAAAATTTTCTTGTGGCGGGTCTTCTCCTATGAAATTCATCGTTAAAGGAAATGGTTTTGGGCCTTCCATACCAGGCATTTTTGTAGTCGCACTCGTAAATTAAGTGCCCGATCTTTTTGCAATAGTTGCAAAATTTATATTGGGAGCTCTCCCTTACAAAAATAGTAGGAGCATGGGAAGAGGAAGCTTGCGTGGAATAGCCAAGCCCTTGGGTGGTTCTAGATATGCATTGGGAACCAGGGAGCTTCGAAAGGTTATGTTCACCTTCGGTGAACTTAGGTAAGGATTCCCTTAAATCCTTGATTGTTGATTCCATAGAATCAACATCGGGAAGGTTTTGGATCTTGAGGGACAAGTCTTCCTTCTCTTTGAGAAGTTGATCCTTTTCGGAAGAAAGAGTTTTCAATTTCTTTTTTAAAGCAAAAAATTTGGAAGAAAGTTCGTGAAAACCTTCCTCCAATTGATCTCTCGCATGTTGGAGATCCTCGTAAGATAAATGATTGAAAGAATTGGAAGAACAAGAGGAAGAGGAGTCGGAAGAGGTTACCTCATGAAATGCCATTAGACATTTTTTACCGTTGTCTTTTGAGGAGGAGGATGAGGAGCTATCACTCCAAGTGGACTTGAATGCTTTTTTTCCTTTTTCTTGGCCCTTGTCTTGTGGAGTGGGAAATCGGGCTTATAATGGCCTTTCTTTCTGCACCCATAGCATATTACCTCGGGCTCAGATTTTTCGTTGAGTTCTTCCTTTCGAGCCTTGCGAGATTTCTTCTTTTTTTTCTTCTTCATGAATTTGTGCATCTTACGGGCAAGGTTCTCGATTTCTAAATCGCCGCTTGAAGAGGAAGAATATGAGGAGGAGGAGCTTTCTTCTTTTTGAACTTTGAAGGCGATGTTCTTTGGAGTTTCGATGAGTTTGCCTTCCTTTTTAGCTTGCCTCCTCATGGTGATCTCGTAGGTCATGAGGGATCCGATGAGCTCTTCGACCGGCATTTTCTTGACATCTTTTGAATCTTGAATTACCGTGACTTTTGGTTCCCATGAACTTGGTAAGATCCAAAGGATCTTCTTAACCATCATCTCTGCAGAAACATCATCTCCAAGAGATTTTCTTCCATTGCAAACGTCATTAAAACGAGTAAACATTTTAGTAATTGATTCATGTGGGTGCATGGTGAAACTTTCAAAATCTTGGCGATACATGTCCAATCGAGTATCCTTAACTTTGTTGGTCCCCTCATGGGTAACCTCCAAAAGTTTCCAGATTTCATGAGATGAAGTGCATGTGGAAACTCGATTGAATTCATTACGATCAAGGCTGCAATGAAGAGCGTTCATGACTTTGCCATCAAGCTCGAAATTTTTAATATCGGCTTGAGTCCATTTGGATTCATCGGGAGAAGAGAGAGAGTAACCATGCATGACAATTCTATAAATAGGATAACCTATACATCTAAGAAAAGTAGACATACGGGTTTTCCAATAGGTATAGTCGGTTCCATCAAAAAAAGGAGCACAACCCAATGAATAACCTTCGGGGGAAAGGTAGATGAAGCCATCACAATGGATCTTGAATTTGAAACTGGTTAAGGTATTACACAAACACTCGCTCTGATACCAATTGTTGGGATGGAGAGTGATGGCAAGAGGGGGGGCGGGTGAATTACCTTTTAAAAAAGTTTAACAATTTAAGAAAAAGTTTAAGCGCAACGGAAATAAAAGAGGCAAGACACAAAATTGATAACGGAGTTATGCCTAAATCCCAAGCCTACGTCTCCGCTCCCAACTCAACCGTTGAGAGATTTATACGATAGCTTGCTTTTTAATGGTTGTAGCAAGAAACTCACTAGACTTTAAGGCAGCCTAGAAAACCTATTACAGCTTGCTTTTTATTGGTTGTAGCAAGAAACCCACTAGCCTTCTTACAGGTGAAGGCTAGCTCACCTATGACTCAAGCCTTTTACAGGGAAGGCTTGACTAACCTCTTCACACCTTGAAGGTGGTGTGAAAATCCAAACAAAGGGAGGATGAGAGAAAGAAGGGTTTGTATGCACAAACTCAAAATAAAGCTCAAAATGATAAAATAATAAAAACCGTAAAGAGGATAAGTCTTGGGCGCCAATGGATTGATTAGTGATGATGAAGAGCGCTCCCAAGCTTCTATGGTGGTGCTCCTTGGTTGTGGAAGTGAGTTAGAGCAGGTGGGGATCCTTGAAGGAATGCGCCGGAGGTTCGCCAAAATGATCGAAAAATGTTCCCGTGGGCTACTATATCTTCCGGGGCTTCCTAGTCCTATATTTATAGGAGAGGAGCACCCAAATGGCCTTTGGAGGTCTTCGGAGCCGTTGGAGAGGCCTTCGGAGCCGTTGGGAGTCAAAAGTACAAGTCTGGTCAAAGCCCAACGGCTAGTTTGACTGGGCACACCAGCTGACCGGTGGTGTCTCACCAGCTGGCCGGTGGTCCACCGGCTGGCCGGTCCTGAGCCACCGGCTGGCCGGTGCTCCAGACAGAGAGCAGGCTCTCTGCCCAGGTTCTACCGGCGAGCCGGTGGTCATCCACCGGCTGGCTGGTGACATACCGGCTGGCCGGGGAGCTCACACCGGCTGACTGGTGGCTCTGGAAGAAAGCATTTCTACTGCCAGAGACCACCGGCTGGCCGGTGGGAATCCACCGGTTGGCCGGTAGACTCAGAGAGTCTACTATCAGTCCTTCTTGGCCCAACTCCTTGGAAAACTTTTACCTATCAACAAAAACACTTGAAAACATGTTAGAACAAAATAAGAGTGATTGTGATCATTAAAATCCAAGAGAGAGGGGTACAAGACATGCCCCCCATTTTGGTATGTGAAAATAAAATCCAATTTTCTCTATTATAAATAGGAACATTATTAAAATATTATACTTTATTAATACTTTTCATATTATTTTGGCCAATATTAATAATTATATTATTCCATAAATCATTTTCCCCCTCTGTGATCAAATAAATATAAATTTTAGTATCACCCATTTCAAAAAATATACCTCTTATTCATTTTCCTAAAGCAATAACATGAATATCCTTCATATTTTTCACAAAATTTTCTTCCCTTTAAGACCATCACCCCATTTAATTTATCTCAATGTTTAGGAACACAAGTAAACTAGTGCTTCAACCCATAAAAATAAACTATATAATTTTATTTCAACATTCTATCTCCAATATCTATTAAGATAATATATTTTATGTTGATAAAATAATTATTCCCATGTTTTCATGAGAATTGAATTGATATTTAAATATATTTAACATTATTTCAATATTATTTTATACGTGATGATAACCTAAATTATAAAATCTATGTTTATTTCTTTTACGAATCATTTATTGCATCTTCTATTAAAAGTGATTTACCATTCTCTCTCTTCTTTTCCTTGAGAAACTTTTAAGAAATGAAATTCCTAATCAATTTATTAGAAATAATGGAAAGAAAATTCTTAACTTTATGACCTTTTGATCACACATTCCATAATGTTCATTAATTATCTACATTCAAATATTTATTTTGTTACTTCCTATTTTTTAAGTTTTCTTAAAAAAATTCTTTTAGAATAAATAATTTCCCTTAACTTATTTCTGATAATTATTATATATATATATCTCTTTAGTAAAACCAAAATATACTTAAACATGTCAAAATATTCTACAGCACCAATAATCAAACTAAAATGAAATTTTATTCCATGGCCAACTCGCTAACCATAACCCATCGCCTACTATTCATTAGTATTTTAGCCTCTTATTTTTGGAACTATTTGTGAACTATGTTTAGTAGTTACTGAAAACACATTAATATACCCCTTATACGTTTTCATTTAATTTCCCATACTACCAGTGTTATCATATTTTTCAATTGACTTCATAATTTTTAGAATTTATATATTTACATAATTTTCTTCTTTTTCCATAATCTTCACTTCCTTTGATTTTATCTTCAAATAAACCTCTCTTTATATATATATTTAAGACCTAATAATTTCATATATTTATGTATTTTATAATTCAAACTATCAAAACAATTATTTAATTCTTCATTAACCTTTAAAATTATATATTATCACTTTAAATATTCATTAATTAACATATCAATGTTAAAATATAACTTTTTCAAACAATTTTCAACTCCCAATGAATTCTGAAAAGATTTCAAGATAAATTTTTTCTCTTTAACATTCTCTTACATAACATCATTTAATTTGTTCTCTTTTATGAGTATTTCATTTTGATATGATTTATCTTTTACTAACACTGATTCTTTTCCCCCATGGGTAAAATTAATGTTGTTTGAAGCTCCATAGTATTTATTTAAATTTCTATTATCATTCCCTAAATTGATATCTTCAAAAGAAACTACATTAACTAAAACATTAATATAAACATCATCATATTTTATTCTTTTTTCTTTATCACAACTGACTTCATCGCTAGATAACATAGCATTATTCACTATAGAAATCAACAACTTCTCCCCCTCTTTAGATGAAGATACTGCCTGAGTTTCATTTTCACCACTTCCATTATCATCTAATTTTTTAAATAAATTTCTATTTATAAATATTGATAAATTATTACCTTTTTCATTGAAATATAACTTTTATTAGTTGAATATCCAATATTTCTGATTTGGGTATCTTCTTGATGATTCATATCCATCATCAATCTCTAATTTATTTAAATTTATAAAATTTTCAACAAAATATCCAATAGATCTACTTTTGAAACACATTGGTGAAATAATTTATCTGTAAATCCACCTAACATTATGAAAAAATATTGATATAATTGGCTTCAATTTTTTTTAAATTTATCTCAACATAATATTTATATTTTAAATTATTTTATTATTTTATTATTTATTTTGTTACTCTTATCGTAATTCATAGGTTTTAATGATAATTACTTTTCAACCATAAATATTTTATTACTAATATGTTATTTTTTCATTTTATATTCAATTAATATGATGTGAAATCTTCTAATTAGAAATTTAACAAGATATTGTTCATCTTTTTCTGATACCCTTGGATCAATTTTTATTGAAATATATAATGTATCTTTTATACTTTTGTAACACCTTCACGAGTCTCACAAATATTTCTAATGGTTCTCATCACTTCATTAAATATTATGAAGAATTTACCAATAAATTTTTTATTATTAATTTGAATGAGTATATTCATTAAATTTTAAATTTTAAATTTTGTATTACTTTCAAATATAGTGAGTTGTATTTGTTCTAAATGTTAATATGATTGAGTTGATACTTGATAGAAAATAGAAAGTAGGGGATAATGTCAACATAATGGTTGGGTTATTTTAAGTCTATGGATAAAAGATAATTTTACATCTAGGGAATGATTTTAAACTATATATATATATTTATGGTATTATATGAATGAAGAGATGAATTTAATTTCATTAATGATATGGAGAGATAGTATTCCAATCAGCAATGTGACTATATGTAGGATATAGAAAAGGTGAAAGTAAAAGTACCTTAACATGTTAAGGATATGGAAGATAATTGTGAAAAGTATTTATGACTAATTGATACATATTTAAAAGATTATGGAAGTGGTAAATATTTCTAATTTCGGGGTATTGTGGAATTGGAAAAATTGAAATCAAGAGAGTAATAATTTGGATAAGGGTAGAATTTTTTCTAGTGAAGAAAGTGGAATTCACAACGTAATGGTTGACCCCCACAGAATAATAAATAAAGGTAATAATATAATATTTTATAAGATTTGATAAAATAAGATAATTACAATTTAACTAAATAAATTTTGAGTTAAATAAAAAATTTATGTCTTCATGAATATACTATGAGAAAAATATGTGGGGTTGTTTCTGAAGATTCATTAATAATTCCAAAATAGTTTATAATACATCATAACGAAATACCATGTTAAAATTTGATGTTTGTATCAAATTTTAACAATATTCACTACAATATGAAATATATAGTTCAATATAATAAGAAGTATCATTTATTATTATTTGTTTCTATAGAATCAATTTTTGTATAATATGGGAGGGTGTCACGACATAACTTGATCTGGCTTGAATCATCTGGAATAGATCCATCAGGTAATTCTCAAGATGTGAATTCAAATAACATATATCTTTTATATGAGTATGAATTTTATTATTTACACACCACAATAATATATGTCACCCCACAAAATGGTGAGAGTGGAAAGGTGTCACGCCATAATTTACGTTGTGACATTATTATGTTATAAATTAGAGATTATTGTGAAAATCTATTTAAATCTAAATTAATAGACAACAATTATCATTATTATGGCAGAATTGTAAAATTGTAGGAAATTTTAAAAAACAAATATGTGGGACAATTTTTACGATCTCTAAGCATGTGGAAAACATGAATAATACTTTTCCCAATCTTGAAGAATAAGGAGAACATGAAGTACATTGAAATGGAAGATCATATTAAACCTACTAGAGAAATATTAGGTAATTAATGATTATAGATGAATAACATATAAATATTTGTTCATATAGATGAAATGAGACTATATGGAGTGTCCATAACTAATATGGTCTATTATAGAAAGAAATCATGGTGATTTTTGATTTATATTAAATAAAAATATTTTATTTGGAGGAGAAGACAGAGTAAAACAATGATAAATATAGTGAGGAATTGTCCATATACATGTGAGTTATTTATCTTTTTCTGATTATATGGAATACATAAACTCAAAATTATCCTTGAGAAATTTATCTCATCTTGATTTGGATTTGAGAAACAAAAAAATGGATTTAAACATTAGATAAATTTTGGTGTTTTTATACATGGAAATTCATATTCATATATTGATCATGATAAAATTTATAATTTTATATACAAAATAATTCATTGAATAAGTGTGAGAAGTAGGTGAGTTTTCCTTATATCATTATAATGGGTTTTTATCTTATCATTGAGTAACCCTGAAAAATATTATCCATTGAATAGTGTGTGAAAGTGGGTTTTTGGGAAATAAATCATTTCATTTTTCATTCCCCTTAGATTTATCCTATAGGACGTAAATAAAGTTAAATCACTATGTGTGTTTTTTGTATAATTTATTTATTTATGATTAATTATTTTATGATATTTAAATAAATGGGGACAATTAATTAATTTATTTCAAATAAGGGAACACAATTTGATGATAAGTGAAAGTTTAAAGTGGAATAATGATTAATTGGAATAATATCCAGATTCACCCACCTATTAGGGTTCCTATGGATATCCATTGTATCATAAAAGTATTATAAAGTATTATCAGATCATTATAGTTCTGATTTGAAGATTTAACCTACAATATTTATTTTTTATTTATCTCACACATTGAATCATTGATGAGACCCATTTATCCTTATAGAACTAAATCAGATATATGTAATAAATAGATTCTTTTATAATTAAAATCTTATAGTGATAATGTTTCCAAAAAGATATATCATGATATTGACTTAATAAATCAGAATGAGGTAGTTTTTTATGTGAAAAAAAAATATATTTATTGTTTAAATAAATTGTTAACAAGGTATATATGAAGAAAATTCATTATGATACTATATTTGAGAGGTGGAAAACATTAGGTATAATTTTTAGGAAATTGGTGGAACCTAATGATATTTTGATAAAATATTTATGAGATGTTTTTAAATCTTGGGATGATAATTTTTAATGAATAATGACGATAAATATTTCCAAAATAAAAAAGGGATCAAGTGAAAATGAATGAAGAAGAAAGACCATAAGAATAAGGAATAACCTATTGTGGTGTATTTGATTGTATTTCTTGATAAATATTTTATATATATGATAATGGATTGATTTTTAAAATAGTAATATATGAATTCTGACACTAATATGAAATAGAGGGATGATTTTGGTGAAGTGGTGTCAATGATATATAGTCATCAGTTAGAATATTTATCATCCAATTATAACACACCGACCCTAGAAGCCTAGATCCAGTAGATTATTTTATTATATTGGAATGATTGTGAGGAATAAAATCACAAAAGGAATGATCAAATTAGTAGTCTTGGAAAGTTATATTACATACATAATACCCATAATAAATTGAGAAATAGGAAATAAAAACATGTTACATAATAAATAAAAATAAACAACTTCCTTGAACACATATTCAATTATTTATTCTCTAAAACCTCGGGAAAGGAATGATAATAAGGGTCAGATAAAATACTCAGTAAAGGTGTGTAAAGCAAATGAAATAATGAATTAATAGTAGTTAATTAAGATAGAAAGGTAGGTAACTGATAACACATGGTATTAAAATAACTAGATACGGGGTCATCAATATGGAAATTCAAGAAACAAAAACTAATCCCATCTAAATCAATAAACTAAGTCTGAAATGTATCCATAGATATGTCAACAGAAAATCACATGCAAAAATAATGAATAAATTTATATGAATATAATTCTTAATTATTGGATGCCATGTTTCCTATGTACATGATACATTTATTTTCAATACCCCTCACATGATAGTTTGCAAAATATTGGGTAAAAACCATTCAAATTTGGCCAAGTGATTCATTAGATGAGACTACCAATGCACCAAGGGAATTTCTATAACCGGGCCCCACCCATGTTTTAATAGTCTAAATCATTCCGCATATATCAAATAATTAATGTTCCATATAAAATAACCATATTTAATAAATAATATATATTTATTAATAATACATTTGATAAGGATAATTAACAGCTAGGGTTGTTAACTTGAAAACATTATTGAGGAAAAATAATCATTAAACATTCTAAAGTTTCCCATACCACTTTGAAACATTTAAATAACTATTAAAAATAAATTAAATTAAACTTATAATAACATGATAGTAATTATATTAATGATATATCTTGTTAAAATGTATTATATACACTAAATAAAAGTGAATTGCTGCATAAAAAATAAGGCTCAATGGAATACAAATTGAGATGAAATACCTTACCTTAACCATACCTTTGTTTTGTGGTATTTATCCTCTTGTATAGTGGATTGAAATATTCTAATAACTTATAAAATAATCATAATTAATTTTATAATATCATATATTAATTCCTTATAATATTTTCTTACCCTTTGTTAACACTATGTTATTATTTTAACTCTTTCAGGTGTTAATTTCCTAGTTTTCTCAAGTATGTTTTGACTGTTTACATTTTGTTCATATTTATTAGATCATGATTTAATCCTATAAAGAATTTAAAATATGAATAAATTATCTTATATATTCATTCCATATTTATTTATAATATTCCATAATATTTGGAAATTAGAAATGATGTGCACCATTCATAAAGACAATAGGTTATATGTACGCAAGATTGCTACTTTCATTTCATGGTTATATTAAAAGAATGAAAACTATATGATTAATATGTATATTAAAATTATAGTATAATGACTATGTTATATATGTTAAATAGTTTTATTAAAACCATCTTTTATAGGCTCTATGTATGGGTTGAACGAGTCATTTCGTTATGAGGGGGAGAAAGTCCACACATCCTCAAGCAAAATAGTTGTATTTATATGAGATATAAAGCATAAAGGTGTGGTATAAATAAAAATTATAGAAGAATAAAGAAATTATAAATATAATATATATTTATATATAAATAGAGTTTCCATCACAATGTCAATAATTAAATGTGGTAAAGGAAAAATGAACATTTATCATTTCATGAGGCAATAGTCCACCTTACACAAAAATAGTATGTTTGGTACCCATTAGACGGAGGTGTGTTTAAGTGTAGGTCAAAAAATTTATATAAAAATGTAATAATATATTTAGGATACATTTTTAGTCAAATAATCATTCAATAATGATATTTCATGGGGCTGATAATGGAAATGAAACTATCAATATTGAGATATGATGTTACCCATTAATCGGGTAACTCATATTGGTTTGTATAAAAAAGATTTCCTCATATAGTTTCTTGAAAAAAATTATGATTCTAGGTAGAGGATAGTTATGTGGAAATACTATTTGGGTAGTGTTTTAATGATCCAACATTTCTTGAGAGGTGTGAGGAAGGGGTATATTTCATTCCTTTTTATAGTGGAGGGGAGTGGCACTCTTGTGAATACCAAAAGGTATTATTTATTGGGAATTATACCTTAACTAAAGTTCCTAAAAATGGAAAAATAATATATTAAATGGTAATAATGATTGATTCAATCCTACACCACAAAAAAAGTACGTGAATTTTTATAATTTGGTACCTTAACTCATATGATTTCCCAATTTCATCATTTTGGTTTTTATTAAAGCATCTTATTATCTAATCTAATATATTTAACCATTAAGAAGAACATAATGTGCGATTTATTAGAAAATATAGATCTAGTTAATTAATAAATATTATATCTAATAAAATAAAATCCAAACGGTCTTTTGAAATTATTTTTAAAACAAGCGCATGCGACGCGCTAAAGCCCTACTTAAACCAGGACCATATTAACACCATTTCTACAATATATGTGCATAATGATAAATATAAAAGATAAATTGCCCCATTAATAGAAAATATTTTATATTATTTTTCACTTAAAATAACTTAGGCTAATTTATGATTTTTACTAATTTTAAATCATTTAATAATGATATATTTATTGTAAAATAACAACAATGACAATTTTGACATTATTTATTAAATGTAAATTTCAAAATATCAATATCATATTTTAATTCCCGTATATTTTTTTTATGATGTGTGAAAAGATATATTCATCTAAATAAACATATAAAGACAATAATTGAATCAATTAACTTCACATTTTAATATATAGAGTACCATTTATTATAGTTAATTATTAGAAAAATAATCATTATATTTGCATTTCATAAACATTTTAAGTAACTAAACCACACTTGAAAAATATTTATAAATTATTATTATAATATAAACCACATATATTTAAAAATGATATATATAACCAAATATATAATGTTTTTTACATATCTCATCCTTTTATATATTTTGATGGTAAGGAAGGTTCTGTTTTTGTCTTTTTTCCTTACATAACATTTTATTTAAGGATATTCCATTTAATAATATACCAATAAATCATAAAATGTAAACCAAGTTTTGATATGGTCGAATGATTTTTATTAAATGGATTTTGGGCAAGGTTCGAGGTCATTTGGGTCCTTAATATTATGATTTAGTCTCTTATTAAGATTAATTTTATCCTGACCACTTTAATTATTTTTAATCACATTCACTAATATTTTTGGTCAAAAAATAAGTTTATCATTTAAAAAAAAAATTTCTAATAATAACAATGTGTCACCATTTTTATAAATTTACACTATAGAAGTTGGATAATTAAGATTAATGATAATCCCATAAACAAGGCGTGAATGTGGGTTTTTAAAGTAAAAATGTTCGCATGTTTAATAAGTTTTTATATATTATTTAAACATAAAGATTATTCCAATAACCTTAGTTGGATTTGTATAGGGATAATTGATCAATTTTTTACTTTAAAACCCAACATAAAATATAATTTAACATGAATCATTATTTAAACAAAAAAGATGTTTTTAACTAAATTGCTGTAATTTTCACTATTCATCAAAAAAAATGAAGTTCCTCTGAAAAATACCAAAAATTTACCATATGTTAATTTCACCATTATAAATTAAAAATTATTTATCTTTTAAAAAAATAAAATTCAAAACATATTAAATGTTTAGTTTTTTAGGTTCGCCCTTAAAAGGTGGAAAATCTTAGTCTAGCATGTAACATAAGCTCATTTAGTGTTGTGTATAGCAGAATTTTATCTTTGTGCTACATATAATGAGAGAAAAAATAATATTTATTCTAACATGAAAATATTTAAATGTATTGTGGTGTTACATTATCCACTAATTATAAAAATTTCTTCCTTTCAATTTTAACTTGAGCCGAGTAATAATGTGACTGATATTTGAAAATAAACTATTTTTTAAAAACCCTCATCGTTAATAGGGTTAATAAAACATTTTCTTAATAAGATGGTAGGGAAAGTAGAATTTCCACATAACTATTTTTCCAAGTAGGATAACATATGTAGTAAATGGAAATATTCATATAGAATAAAAATCTTACAATCATGTTCTGATAGATAGATCCAAAAAACATGGTTTAAAGAATGTTAATAATCCCAAGGCCATAAATCCATGATATTATAAGAGGACATTTGATTCATATGAAATGAAGGTACCCAGAAAATATTTTTGTTTGAAACCCATTTTTATAGTCAATTAATTCTTTTACTCAATAAAATATAAGTAAATATACATTTCTCTAAACATAATATTTTCCTTTCATTATGCCTAGACCTATTACAATTTTATCTCTTATCACATGATACATCATATAGTGATGTAATATATCAATATATAAAACCACATCCAAGGTGAAACTTAAACCATTTCATAAATGGATAACTATTTCAAAATATTATCATCTAAGACATCAGAAATAAAGTCACTATGTTACCAAAATAAACATAACATTATCCTTCAATCAGTATGAATTATATTTTTAATCATCACATACAAAATATGTGAAAACCTTCATCATGTATCCTCTTGAAATATGGTAGTAACTAAAATCACCATAAAAACATATTGGAAACATGAATTATTTCTTATTCCTTATGTAAGACACATGTTATTTGATATATTCCTAAAATTAAAAAGTGTTGTAAACTTCATTAGTGATAGAATAGACCTATTGTCAAAAAGTCATTAATTAGTTCCAAGGTAGTCAACACTTATCCAAATAAATCATTTCTTCATCATTAACTCAACATCTAGAACATATTAAGGGATTTATTTCACTTCATTGTGTGTTTTCTGAGAATTTTAAGTTTCTACTAAATAACTTTTCTTGGTAAAATTAATCATATAATCTTAAATCCGTAAAGAAAAAGTATTGTAGTTAAATCCTCATATATTCTGCAGTTCTTATAACCATTACATAACTGATAAAATATTCAAAGGACATAATTATTAATGATTAATATTAATAATTCCTCTTTATCTGCAGAAGTATCATAACTTCATCATTATCCAATAGCATCGTGGGGGAATATTTCATTTATTATTGTGAAATTGATTCATATAGTATCTCATATCCTTGCAGTTGAAGCACTGTACATTAAAAAAATTCTTACCATTTCAATGAAGAACATGGTTTCCTTTTTCTACACACTTATAACAAAATTCCATTCCATTCAAGGAAGTACCATAGTATTTCTTTCCATAATTATTGCATCTCAACAATCCTTACTTATTTTTATCTTCTATGATTCATTCCATTTTTTAATTGGGATCAGATGGCCTCTTATTATCTAGGTTTACTTAAAATACATAGGACATGAATAATTCTTTACCTATCTCATTATCACATGATAATAGGTCCCCATACAATGATAATTTTAGGTAGACTATTTCCCTTTGAAATGTTGGATTAAGAAGATGAATGATTTCATCCTTCTTACACTTTGGGTCACGTGCATCAGTGAGGTTCACATTCCTTCTACTATTCACCATTTCAAAAAAATGGATTATATTTTTTTAAATCAAAATATATTGTATATTTCCAAATATGGAATAGTACTTAAATTTATTCCTCATGAATCTGAGAATAATAATCTTCTATTACTTTTAGAAATATTTAAATTCAAAACTATCATTATGGTAGGTATATAAAATATAAATGATACTAAGAATATCCCCCATTAGTTTCAAACTAGGCGCATAGTAAGGCACATTGTCTTGTACTAGGTTACCCCAAGTAAGGCTAGAACACCTTGTTAGAGTTATTACACGAAGGTATATCTGTGTCAGAACCACACCCACTTTTTGTATCTATATAGCGATGTAATACTAGGAATAACCACATAATATATACCACACCAAAATTCTAATATTTATTCAATACTCATCATTAAATACTATCTTAGGGTCATTCTTCCAAATATTATAACTATAAATCTTGTTTCTAAGGTTGCGGCTAAACTACCTTTGATACCAACTGTAATGCCCTGAACTTAGAAGTCTGGATCTGGTGCATTATTTTAAAACATTGGCATGATTAAAAAGAATCAAATCCCAAAGGACCGATCAGTTTAACATTATTGGATACCCATATTAAATACATGACACCCATAATATCTTGGGAAATAGGAAATAAAAACATGATATGCACTAAAAATAAATAAACAACATCCATGAACGATTATTGAAATATATTTTCTTCATAACATGGAGAAAGGAAACATAATATGGGTGTTCTCAAATGCTTAGAAAGTGTATTTAAATTGGAATAAATAATGAATAAATATGAATAAATTAACATATAATGCTAAATAACTAATAATTCATGCCGATTTAAAAACTAGATAAGGTAACATCAACATGGAAAGGTAATAAATTTAAACTCATTCCATCTAAATCAAAAATCTAAGAATGAAATGAATTCAAAGATATGCTGATGAAAAATATTATGGATAAATAAAAAATGGAATATAAATGAAGTAAATGCTTAATTATTAGAGACAATTTTTTCTAGGTACGTGGAACCTTTACCATCAAGACCGTTAAAAATATGGTTTACAATATATATGATAAAAACCAATCTGATTCAGAAAAGTTATTCATCTTACCAGACTACTGATGCATGAAGGGGATATCTATAATCAAGCCCCACCCATGTCACAGTAGTGTAAATAATTCATCATATACAAAAAAATAATGTTTCTTATCAAATAACCATATTGAATAAATAATACATATTTATTGATAATACCTTAGAGGAAGATAAGTAACAACAAGGGTAGTTGACATTAAAATATTTTTTAGGGAAAATAATATTTAATACTTATAATGTGTCCCATATCACTTAAAAACATTTAAATCATAATTACCCATGAATTAAATGAAACTTATAATATAATTAGAATAAGTGGAATCATGATATATCATGTAAAATGACAGTATATACACAAAATAAAAGTGAATTAGTGAATAACAAAAACAAGTCTCAATTTAATGTAAATTGGGAGAAAATCCTATACATTAACCTTCATTTTGTTGTGTGGTATTTATACTCATGTATAGTAGTTTACAATATGTTACTAACTAATAACAGAACCATTATCATGTTTATAATGTCAAATATTAATTTCTTATAATATTTCATTGATGTATTAAATGAATGAAAACAAAATGATACACATTTGAATCATAATTATAGTATCATATCTATATTATATATGTTAAATAGTTTTATTAAAACCATCCCTTATATGTTACATGTATGACATGAATGGGTGATATCAAATTCATAGGGTGGTATTCCATACTTCCACAAAAAAAATTATTGTATTTACGCCCGATGGAAAGAATAAAGGTATGATCTAAATAAAAATTACAAAATCTTAATGACATTATAAATATAATATATAACATATATAAATATATTTTTCATCATAAAGGACACCATGATAGGTGGTAATGAAAAAATAAACTATAATTGTTTCGTTAGACAGTAGTTCTCCGTACACAGAAATAGTATATATGTTACCCATTAGAAGGAGTTGTGTATACGGGTAGGTTGAACCATTATATATAAAAATTCTATTATATTGAGTATATTGGTGTTGTTATATAATCATAGAATAAGGATATTTGAGGGGGTGTATAATGGAAATTAAACAAGAGATCTTGAGAGAGTATGTTACATGTTAATTAGGTATCTCCTATTGGTTTATACCAAAATTCTTCCTTGGATTTATTCATGTCAAAAGGAAGTAATCTTGTTTGAGGGGAGGGATGTGGGAGACTATTTGGTAAGAGTATGGATGATCCTGTCTATATTGAGAGGTGTGAAGAAGGGGTAGATTGGTTGGCTTTTTATATAAAAGGATACACTACCATAAAATACTTTTTAAAAATCCCTAGAAATTATCTTTATTAGTGCTAGAAAAGCACTGACTACCTGAGAAAGACGAAAAGAATTGATATTTTATTAGTGCTTATAAAATCCCCAATAAAGGAATTTTTATAAGTGCATATATATGTTATGATAATGAATACCTTAATAAGAACTTTTAAAAGCGCTGAAAATGTGTCCTTTATCATCACTTTTAAAATCACTGATAAATGTGCCTTTATCAGAACTAATAAAAGGTCATACTATAGTATGTTGTAATAGCACACTACAACACCTATGTAATGTGTTGTAATAGAACACTCCAACACAATAGACACCCCAAATGTCAACAAAAACAAGTCCCAATACAAAATTTAAATGAAATGAGATTTGAAACAGAAATACAAGAAAAATACACTATATTATAGAAATTTCAAACATTGTTTTTGTATTAAATTACATAATTAAAAATTATTACATACATTCAAAAACATCAATGTTCCTTTATAATATAATCCTGTCCCTGAATCATACTATTTCTAAACAATCCATCCTTGATTAATCAAACAAACTCACATGCACAAGAATACAATTCATATGTTATTAATAATATAAAGAAATAAGTTAATGGTAAATTTTAATTTTACTAAAATTGATGTTAATTTTACTAAAATTGAAGTCAGTTTTAAATAAATAGATGTACTTGGAGTCATACTGGTCACACGGTGAATCAGATTGAGGTTTGTCCAATTCTAACAGGTCTCAAATTACTTTTGGATCATTGTAATAAAGTATCGTAACAATATTAATGTGTTTTCTTAGTTTTGTGTATGTGAGTTGTCTTTTTTACTAAAATATCATTTTCAACTGGGAACAAGTGCTTTTGACACATTATGTTCGCATCGTGTATCAGTTTGATGTGAAATTGATTCCTACATATCCCAAATGACTTATGAATCATTATCCTAAATAATTAATAAAATTTGAGTTTGTTTGATTTTTTTCTTGAAGTAAGAGGGATTGAACTAAAATATTGATTTTAAACTAATAACAGAAAATTTATAACGTATGAGGAACATCATGTATCAGATTGAGTTGTGGATGATTTATACAAGTGTCAAATGTATTATGGATCTTTTTTGTAATGTATCAATATAGTATGAATTCTTTTTCTCCATTTGGAGTAGGTTTGTTGTCCATTTTACTAAAATTGATGTAAATTTTAAATAAAAAGAGACACTTAGAGTCATACTAGTCACACCTTGAATCGGACTGAGGTGTGTATGATTCCAACCAATATCAAATGACTTGTGTATTATTTTACTGATTTATCAAAATAATTTTTATTTTTTTTCATGATTTTGACTATGTTAGTTGTCTTTTTTACTAAAATGTCATTTTAAACTAGAATCAAGTACTTTTCACTCAGTCTGATCACATTTTGTATCGGTATGATGTGAAACTAATTATTACACATCAGAAATTACTGGTGAATCATTTTACTAAATTATCAAGAAAGTATGAGCATGTTTGATGTTATTTTAGTGAGTGAAACTCATTGAACCAAAATGTAGATTTTAAACTCATAACAAACACTTTAAGTCATACTGTGAGCATCATGAATCTTATTGAGTTGTGGATAATTCCAACACATAAAAAATGGATTATGGATAATTTTCATAAATTATAAAAACAATCCAAATGAATTTTCTTTGTTTTGAGTAGTTTAGTTGTCTATCTTACTAAAATTGATGTTAATTTTAAATAAAAATATTCACTTTTAATACTAGCAGTCACAACATAGGTCATATTGAGGTTTTGATGATTCCAACACATCTCAAATGACATATGTATATTTTTCCTAAATAATCAAAATAATCTGAATGTGTTTGCTTTGTTTTGGGTTTTTCAATTGTATTTTTTAATAAAATGTCATTTTAAACTAGAAACACACAATTGTGACTATCTAAAATCACATTTTGAATCGTTTTTATGTGAAACCAATTCCTACATGTCAAAATCAATTGAAACATTGTTCTAAATTATCATAAAAATCTGAGTGTGTTTGATCGAATTTCAGTGACTAACAATTTTTAAACTAAAATTTTGATTTTAAATTGAAAACATACACATTGAGTCATACAAGACACATTTTTTATCATATTAAGGTACGAAAAATTCATGTCCATCATATATAACATATGGATCATTATCATAAAGATTCAAAATAAAATTAGTATGTATGCTTAGTTTTGAGTATTTCAGTTTCCTATTTTACTAAAATTTATTTCAATTTTAAATAAAAATATGTACTTGGAGTCATACCGGTCACATTATGTGTTATATTGAGATTCAGATGATTCTTAAACAACACAAATTCTAAAAAAATATAACTATCAATATTACCATGATATCAATTTACATCCTTTTTCGAATTGCCAACACTGCATGAGTAGCATTGAACAAACCACCCCTACTCGAAAAAAATATTTCACTTGTACAAAAAAACATATTATATGAGAAATAATTAAAATAAATAAATAAAACAGAAATAATAAATAATAAATTTATTCTATAGATAATTATTTTACTATTGACATGTCAATATAACCCTTATTTTTGAGCAATGCAGAGAACTTGAAGTAAAGTGATATATGTCAACATTATAAGGGTGAAAGGTTTTGAGGGAGAAGAAGTATGTGATGGTTTTGGTTTTGAAAGGAATTAATGATGGATTGAACACCCTATCTCAAAAAAACAATCCACCTTTAAATGAAAAATAATATTATATGACTGATACTAAAAAGAAAGAAATTAAAAATAAATATGAAACAATGCGTTAATTTAATGGATAATGATTTTAATGTGAAAACATCAATATTACCTTTGTGATTGAGTAGAGGAAACATTGTTTCTATTACTATAAAAGAAGTGGGGAGAACTTGAAAGAAAGTGATAAATGCAATATTTTATGTGTTAAAAGGTTTTGAGGGAAAAACATTTATGGATGTTTTAGTGTAGAAAGAAAGGAAATATGGACAGACAACCCTAACTCAAACAAAATAATTTACCTACATATGAAAATAATTATTATTTGAGTGATACTAATAATAAATAAATAAAAAATATGAAACAATACATTAATTTTATAGGAAATGATTTTACATAGCAAACATAATGATTAACCCTGTGATTGAGGAGAGGCAACATCGTTTCTCCTCCTACAAAGTTATTAGAGAGAACATGAAATAAAGTGATAAATGAAACACTGTAGGTGTGAAAAGGTTTTTTGGAAGAAGAAGTATGTGGATGTTTTTGTGTAGAAAGGCATGAAATATGGATAGAACACCCCAAATCTAATATAAGAATCCACTTGTATAAGAAAAAATTATTATGTGAGTGATATTAAAAATAAATAAATTAAACATAAATATGAAACAATACATTAATTTTATTTAAATTGGCTTTATTATGCAAAAATCAAGATTACCTCTTTGATTAAGAAGAGGTAGCATCATTTTTATTCCAAAAAAAGTTATTAGAGATAAGTTAATTGATAATTATTAATGCAACACTGTAGAAGTGAAATTGTTTTGAGGGATAAGATGTTTGGGAATATTTTGGTGTATAAAATCATGAATGATGGATAGACCACCCCAAATCGAACAAAAGAATCCACCTGTATAATAAAACAATTATTATTTGAGTGATACTAAAAATGAATAAATTAAACATAAATATGAAACATTACATTAATTCTATTGACAATGATTTTATTTTGAAAACCACAAGATTACCTCTGTGATTAAGAAGAGGTAGCGTCATTTCTTTTCCAACAAAGGAAGTGGAGAGAACATGAAACAAATTCATAAATTCAACACTCTATGAGTGAAAAGGTTTAGAGGGATAAGAATTCTATGGATGTTTCCGTGAAGAAAGGCATTAAAGATGGACATACCACCCGAAATCAAACAAAATAATCTGCATATATAAGCAAACAGTTATTATGTCAGTGATACTAAAAATAAATAAATATTACATAAATATGAAAACATATATTATTTATATGAAAAATGATTTTATAATGAAAACATCAATATTACCTCGCTGATTGAGAATATGTAGAATTTTATATATTCCTGTAAATTTAGTATAGAGAACATAAAAGAAAGTGATAAATCCAACACTACTTTGTTGAAAAGGTTTTGAGGGAGGGGAATATTTTTGATGTTTTGGTGCAGAAAGGAATGAATTATGGATAGAGACCCCCAAATCGAACAAAATAATCCACATGTATAAGAAAACAATTATTATGTGAGTGATTCTAAAAAAATAAACAAAAAATACGAATCACTATATTAATTCTATAGAAAATGATTTTACTATGAAAACATCATGGTTACCTCTATGATTGAGCAGAGACAACATCCTTTATTTTCATATAAATGTATGACATCTGGACATGAATCTTATAAAATAAACAAAATAGGCAAAAAATAATGAAAATTAAATCAACTTTCCATTATATAGTTATTCATTAAAATAGGGAATGTATTTTGTAACAATACATATACATATTTCCAAAGGGTTTACTTCATTATATTTTGTTCTTATGAGGGATTGGTAACATCGTCATGTAATTAATACAATGTCTACATGTGTAGTCAAATAGATAATTTAGATTATGTTAATATAGTAGAGAACATATAATATTATAATTAAAAATATAGTATATTAAAAAAATTACCTTCTCATTGAACTCAAATCCTATTTAATGGATTGAGGGATTCATTTCCTCTATTCATAATCTACATCACCTATTTTTGGGACCCTATAATGTACAAGACATTTTCTACATTGGGATAGACATGATGTTATTGTGATCTACCAACAAAAGTTTCATCCTAAATTTAATTTTCATATGACATGACATTTTTTTAGTCGCTAGAAAAACAATCGAACAATTCTTGTATGTTGGATTAGAGACACAAAATAATTTCATTTCTTGTGATTCCATTATTAATTGCTCACTATTTCCCCTTCCATGTTGTAATTCCCCTTCATGAAGCCCATTTCGTCAACTTTCACTGCAATTATATTTTAAACCCATCTACAATAGAAAATTGACACCTGAAAGGTTGTATTATCCCACTCTTATATTGGTCCGATAAGGCCAAAATATGACATATTTTTATATATTGGAATTCTTTCCTTGGAACCAGATATGTGAATTACTTCAGCCACAAGATTAACACCAATTTTTTCATCATACTATTGTTACCATGTTCTTTTGTATTAAACATATAATAATTGATTACAAAACCAATATAAAATATAAAATTTTCATTTGTTCCTTTGGCTATCCATTTAAGTCGTTTGACAATTGAATTAAAACATTTAGATAAATCCTTATAAATTTGATCTCAAAACTTTCCTATAAATTGTTAATTGTGTGTATTTAATATCCATTCTTCAGCCCTTGATGGATTAAAATATCTATGAAATTATTTATGGGATTCATTGCATAGATCAACATATTCACTATTATGTAAAATTTAAATGTGTGGTTGATCATTCATTGTTAAGGTTATTGTAAGAACTTCTCTTATAGAAATACCATCAAAAATAATTTGTTTGTTGTGATTTGACTTTGGGAGACTGATGTTTTCAACATCTGATAGGTAATTGGTACATAATTCAATAGATTATTCAAAAATATATTTTATACAATACAACCTTCTGGTCGACTCCGATTCTTGACATACCCCTTCAAAATATTTTTACAGCATTCATTAGGGGTACATCCATCTGTAATGGACTAGACCAGAGAGTTGAACCTCTCTAACCAAGTGAACCATCAGGTGGTCTATTATATCAAAGAAATATGGTGGGAAGAACATATATAATTAACATAATATGACTAAAACCTGTTTATTAATTATAAGAAACATTGTCGGGTCTATAACATCATTGCATATGGCTTTGAAAAAGAAGCAGAGTCTAGTAAATGTATGTCATTCATTTTGAGGAAAAATGAAACAGAAAACAATATTCCATAAATATTGAATCAAAACATAGCAGTCATGTGATTTTATTCCTTGTAAATTCAAATTATACATAGAAACAACATTATTTATATTTGAAGAATACCCATGTGGAAGTTTTACACTATTGAGGAAATGGGAAAACAAAAAAAAAATCCTATCAAGATAGAGTTTATGTAGTTGGAGGAAGAAACATTTTCATTTTACCCTTCACTAGTGCCAACTCTTCCCTTATCCAAATTTCAATCATGTCTAACCTCGCATTGATTCCTTGTTTCTTTTATCTAGGAACATTTAGTAGCATGCCAATAACACTATCAAATACATTTTTTTCTACATGCATGACATCAAGGCAATTTATAACATACAAACAATTCAAATATAGAAATTTAAAGAAAATTGATATATTCTTACAACCTTATTTTGTAAGGTTATTCATAAATGGTTTATCAAAAACATTTTCAATAAATTTTACTTAATTGTAAAATTTATTTTCGATTAATGAAGATGGTGTTGTACCTTGTTCAATATTCACATCAAATGATGTCATGAAGGATCAATATTTTATTCATTGGGTTAAAAAATTATGATTTGTCAAAAACATAGTAATTGAGGAATTTTTCAACCAAACTATATATGTGAATTGTTTCACAGATGGGATAACCCAACATTCCTTTAATACTATAGCATGATAAAGTTCTCTATGTGGGGAAGTCTTTTATCGCTTTGTAGAACATTGACCTCATTGATAATTCTTCATTGCTGTGAGTATCATACATTATAACACCTTTATCCCACATAAATATAATATCTTTGATCAATGGATACAACAATACATCAATATCATTACTAGGTTTCATTAGTCTAAATATAATTAGATACAACATAATGTATTTTCACTTCATGTATAACCATAGAGGAAAGTTATAATTTTCCAACATGAAGAGACTTGTACTATGAGTACCAATCTATACACATAAAGGATTTATTCCCTCTGTAGATAATTGATGACCAAAGTTTCGTGGTGTATTTCAAAATTCAAGATACTCATAATCAATTTTATTCCATTGTGAAGAATCTACTAGATGACATAGGTTCCCTTCATTAATTATTGCATCTGAATTCTATGCCAATTTTATCATAGTTTTTTGACATCAATATAGTCTTATAAACTATGGACTGATAGGAAAGTACATTAAAGATTTCATAGGACATGATTCATTCTTCTTGTATCGATATGCACCACACTTATGAAATTTTATGAGTGATTCATGGTCATTACGAAATAATATGAAATAATTTTGACAAACATGATTTTTTATATATCATTCCATTGAACATAACATTTGTTTAGAGTCTCATGTTCAGCATGGTAGTTCATTTTATTCTAGAATCATAGCATTCATGAGACCAAGTAGTTCCATAAAGTAGGATTCATTCAATCTATTGGGATCTTTCAAATTATATAACAATAATATAGTTGAAAATGTTTTGTATTTAACACAACCAATATAAAATGGTTTTTTATCCCAACATTTTATCTCCTAAAACAAAATTAGAAAATCACGATGCTCATATTTAATTTATATTATCATTTATTCCATGAGATATCCATCATCATTTACATTGATATTTATATCAAATGAACCATAAACAACTAGATCATCCCAATCGGCTTCCATATTCATTTTTTTCCCATGTTTAGTCCAATATTTTTAGTTATGATCTATTCTGTAACAAATAAAATGTTCTTGTAACTTCTTTATACTAACATTTATTGAATAAAAATAATGTAAACTTAGATAGGGGATTTGATATGGGTCCTAAGAATGTTCTTTTGAAAACTTTATAAATTATTTATCTCCATAATCATACTCTTTTCTCAAATGATTATCATTAATCCATATTCAATTAATATCCATCCTATTGGATTCATAAAATATTATTTTTTTACAACAAATAAATAAGAACTTAATATATTCATTATCAATGGTGAATGATATTGATATTCTAATATGGGAAACTCAACATTTGATTGTTTCAAATAAATTATTTATATTGAAGAAAATGGGTAATTCAATTTTATAAAATAAGTACTCCACTATGGAAAGTGTTATCCTATGAATTCATTCAAAGGTGAAAGTTATAGACAACTCATTATTTTCTCCTCATCTCCAAAATATTTATCAATGAATTTTTTTGTTTGACACATCCTTCATCTCTTGTGGACATTCACCTATCTTGATTGAAATAATCTAACCAATAGTTATTCATGAGATTACTAATGGTCAAAGTAGAACAAGAAACATAAAAGAGATGGGGGATGAGTTTCATGAAAAAATTAAAAATATTGTCTATTCGAGAGATGAAGGTGATAATGATAACAATTGTTTATAAAAGAGACGAGGGATGAGTCAAAAGAAAAAAATAGCAATAATAACTGTTGTTTGACACACATCAAGTCTTTCTTAAATCCCCCAAACATATGAAAATATAATATAAGATATTAAATAAAAACATGATACCAAAATATGATAAAAAAGAATTATAAATTCACATTTAGTAAACTATAAAATATAAAAATATATTGATAAATAATTATAATAAATAAAGAGTTATTTCAGTTTTTTCTCATGTTTAGTCCATCATTTGTAGCTCTGATATATTATGCAATAAATCAAATGTTATTCCAACTCTTCCAGACTAATTTTACATAATTAAAACAACATAGACATGGAAACATGATTTGAGAGGGTTCATATGCATGCTCTATTGAAAAAATGATGAAATCCTGAACTCCATAATGATACACTTTTGTAATACAATTAGCACACATCCAATTTTGATTTATATCAATACTATTGGGTTCAAAAAATATTAATTTTTAATAATATATAAATAAATATAGATATCTATTATCAAAAGTGAAAGTTTTAGATAATTATAATAAAGGAAACCCAACATTTGATTATTTCAAATAATTTTAGTATACTTTGCTGAAAATGGGTAATCGAATTTAAGAAAATAATCTCTATGTTATGGTCAGTTTTATCCTTTGAATTCACTCAATGTTGAAAGAAATAGACATTTGAAATCATCATCATCTCATCACCCGAACATTTATCATTGAATTTTGTTGGTTGACACACATTTTATATCTCTTGTGTATATGTACCTATGATTATTGTTATACAATAATTATTAGACATCCATGGGATGACTCATTCTTATAGTAGTACAAGAAAAATAAAAGATATGGGGGATGATCCTAAATGAAAAAATGCAATAATAATTATTTGGGAGATGATTATTATGAGGATGACAATTTTAATTCATTGTGTACTCTAGAAGGGGAAATTACTCCCATTTGTGAGAATTACACCATTGTCACTAGTTATTAACTCATGGATTATTGAAGTTGAGATTTAGGGGGAATAAACAATCATGTATGTGATTCTGGGGGTCTTCCTGGGGACATGTTATGATATATGAATATTTGGGTCCATGTTGAATTATATATTTATAGGAGAAATATAATTTTTAAACTAACATATATATATCATGGAATTTATAATACACATAATTGAAAAATGTATATTTAAGGATAATTTATTTTCAAAATATATATAATCCCTTCTTAATTTAGAAATACCGAACCATAGTTTGTGAATAAATAATTATAAAATCACCCTTACATTATATGTTAAAATAAATAATATAAATTGATAGAAAGATATATATTTACACACACAGAGATATATATATATATATATATATATATATCTGTGTTTGTGTGTGTGTGTCTTTATAGAATAAAGCTAAATTGATAAAAATATTTGTATCCCTTACAACTGAATATCCGAACATAGTAAAATTAATACAACCCCATACTAATTTTTAAATAGAGAGATATTGAAACTAAATAAATATAGTATCACATTTATTAATATTTCTCTTAAAATAAAACAACACAATATAGAGAAAATGAATTTTTAAGAAAAAATAATTACACGAGAATATTAAAATATAAATTAAATATATAATTTCACTTACATGAATTGCCTAAAATCAACTTATGTTGCTTCTTCACACCATCATAAGACTATGAATTGTTTTGTTAAATCAGTTTCCTCATTTGGTTAAGTTTTTTATATCCAAAACCAACACTTTTTATAATGTGGAATAATTTTTTTTAATTGGTTTATATACAGACAAGAGTTGATTCTCTAATAATTAAAAATAGAAAAAAAAAACTATTTTCATAGAAAGATAAGGTATAGATGTTGACAGGGAAGCAAAATGATTCAAAAAAAATTAAAAAAGACCAAAGCAGGATATCCAAAATTGTAGTCAAGAAAAAAAAGGATCATAAACAAAAGAAATGTAGTATATAACAACCGGAGCACAAATACAGTAAGAGAATCAGAACGCAAAAAAGAATAATTGGAAACCCTCGGTACCAGATCTTGAAATGACTAATACAGAAAGAAAATTGAAACCTATAAAGGTAAACACACGACTAAATCTCTCGATGGAAGAAAATATGATGCCTTCAATCCAAATCATGATATTACCATCGGAAATGCAAACTAAAAGTGAACACCACATGTCAAAAAAATGATTGATAAACTAGAGGCTGTGGGATTATGTTATTTGAGTGGGTTTGTGTGATTAAATCTTCAATTCACTAAGGATGATCACCCAAAATGGGTGGCTTCTGCAGAAAGCATCAGATATCATAATTGGTATGAAACATGTTAGGTTTTTTTATTATATCTGGATAATTTAATCAGCGCTTTCAAAAAAGCAATGATAAAGAGTCCTTTTATGAGCACTTATTATTTGACAGATGATAAAAGGCCTATTTTTCAACAATTTGTTAGCACTGGTAAATTCATGTCTTTATCAGTGCTAAAAGGGCATTGAAAAAAATAATCATTGTCAGTGTTAAAGATTTTGTGCTGACAAATATCAATTTTATCTATTCGTTTTTAGCGGTGATAAAGGATTTATAATTATAATTATTGATAAAAATTTTTAAATATACAAATATAGTTAATAAATATATATAGATATATATATATATAGTAAATATATTGTTTATTTAAATATATTTATTATAATTTTTTAATTATTTATTAATAGTTATATAAATATTTTTAAAAAACTAATATTTTTATTATAATATATATTTATATATATTTTTAATAAATATATATAAATATAAATATTGTAAATATATTCATTATTTATCTAAATTTATAATAAATTTAGTAATTATTAAAATAAGTATAATTATTTATTTATAATAATATACATACTTTTAATAAAATGTTTTTTATAATAATATATTTATAATTTTAGAAATACAGTATGTAAATTTTTAAATATATTTATTTATAAATATTTTTTTCAACTTCTTTTACAGATATTTTTTTAACATTATTAATGAGTATCTAATTTTAAGTTCATATGTGTTAAAAATGAATGAAATTGAATAAATTTAAAATATGTACACTTTAATTATATTGAAAAATGGATAAGATTTGTGTGTGTGCATTCTATATAAAAATTAATTAATTATTTTTATATGAAATCAACATAATAGACATTTGATCTACGTTAAATTAAAAAAATCGAATGACATTAAATTATATTTCCATTACCCTATTCAATTAGTAAGTATTTTTAATTCATTTTATTTTAAATTATAAATGATTAGTCACTAAATATATGACTATTTAAAATAAAGAGCATAAATATTTTATATTATATAAATCATATTTACATAAATTAATATATATCTATATATTTAATATATACTATTTATTAAAATTATTAATAATCATCTTTTATATAAAATGTTTAATATTTTCAACAATTCAGTATTTACAGTATAATCAATTTATTCATTTTTATCAATAATTATTTAATTGATAAATTTTTTAATATTTTTTAAAAACTAATTTTCTATTTAATGTTTTCATTTTCTTAATACATACCTTTATTAACACTAAAAGGAACTGATAATGGAAACCTTTTTAAGTGCTAAAAATATAGTGCTGATAAAGGGTATCCTTTATCTGTGCTAAAAATAAAGCATTGATAAAGGGTACCTTTTGTCAGTACTAAAAATAAAGCATTGGGAAATGGTTAAATTTATCAGTGATTTCTTTGGTGCTGATAAAGATTAAATTTATTAGAATTCTTTTCAAGCACTGATAAATATATAACGACCCATACTTTACATACATTCTTAATACTTCAAAATTGAATCACACTTATTACAACATATGACAAAACCACAAAGCACCGTATAGGTATAGTGTCTTTAGAAACTGGGAAACATAAACAAATGGTTCATAAATCTTCTACACTGTCTCCCATTTATTTCATCATATCTAGGGTCCCTTTTAGAATATTCTACTTAATATCCATCTTCCTGACCTGGGGAAAAGAAAACATAAAAGGGTGAGCTCAAATGCTCAGCAAGGGCAAATAAAGGAAATAAAAATCATATCATATCTTTTTGAAAATCAAAACCTGCAAAAGAGATCATAATATCTTAACATGGAATAAATCATAGAATTGAAAATGAGATCCCCATAATCATAACATAAAACTTGAAACTTTGTGGCATGGACACATAATCATGGAAAATCATTTCTTGTTAGTCATGACTCATTGCCAAGACTATCTTAGTGGACAAAGTCCCTTTCTGAACCGAGTCACCCTCGTTCCAGTCCTGTTTCACTGAACCGGTATAGCCTACCGTTCCAGCCATGTCTATCTCATGAGATATAAAATCTTTACCCAATGCATTGGAGGGAGATATAGGTCCCACCCATCTTATAATGAATCCTTTCTTATGTGTGCCACATAATCATAAACCAGACATCATAGCGTAATCCACATAATAAAAATGGGATTCTTAAACAACATGACATCATAAAACAATTCATATAAGATTAAGGAATTCATAAAAATATTTCCATCACAACATAATCAAATCCATGTAATAATAGGGATAAAAACAGAACCCTTTTATTATCTTAGATGGAAAATAATTTTGATAAAATACTTGAACTCTATTCTTGAGGAAAATATCCTTTTTACTTCAAAAACACTTTTCCTTTCTTAACATGTCATACAATTTTAAAATAAAAGAAGTTGAATAAAAATAAACTTGAATACTTGTAAAGGAAGCTTCTTGGAAATAATGTTCTAGAAATCCATTCATGCCGTATAAGTTAAAAAAACATTCTTCGTACTTTTGTCGGAAAAGTCAAAAAGTACCTCGTACGAAAAACGACAAAAGATTCCTTTCATACATATTACTAAAAACTCAACGAAGGGTAAAAATGGATTTAAACAATTGTAGGTGGATGGAAATAATATTACATATTGATGAAACATGGATGTGGATGATAAAATACACCCCAGTAAATACTTACGAATAAACAATCTCGGATAAAAATGAGATTGTGATATTTCCCTTACCTTAGGTCCGATTTGCTTTGTACGTGTCCGAAGCTCCTGTATAATGGTTTAAATAATGTTATTGACTTATTCCAGAATCATACATATTGATATGATATCATATATGGTCATATTCTTAGCTTCTTGTTAGTAATATTTCATTGTTACTTGTTACTCGGGTCTTTATTGCCTTTTGTTCTTATGCGTGTTTTGCCGAATACATTCTTATTCTAATTTTAAGGTTATAGATACCTTATATCCAGAATGGTATTAGTGTAACATATATCTTATTTATTCATTCAATTCATTTATATAATTACTATGTAATGATGATCATGTAGAACGAGTCACATCACATCGTGGAGACGGTATTCCGTACGTACGCACGAGTGATGATATCGTTCCTATGATCGTGGAACTGTATTAGAGTATATGTATATTATTTCAGTATCAATATTACTTTATAATAATCATAAATAGTTACTCATTACACCATTATACCCATCCTTGTAAAGTGATGGTGGAAAAACAGATTACACCACGGCGTGGAGACGGTATTCCGTACGTACGCACGCGCGGTGATTTCATTTTTCCGTGGGATGGATAGAAGGTGAATTAGGGTTGTTTTATATTTATAATAACATATCAGTATGTAAGTAATACTGATTTTATTACTTTATCATGAAACAACTAAATAAGAAGAAGCTGAAGAAGAAATAAATTGAAAAGATTGGTAATGGATATTCCATCTTCTTTGGAACGCCTCTTTGAATCCTCCACTTAGGGAACTAAGATTGGTTTTTAAAGAAGACCAGGACCTCTAGGATTATTCTAGGGAAGTGGAGAGGAGAAAATGTCAGGGTTTGGCCGAGCTTGAGTGCTCAAATTGGTGTGAGGAGGAGGGGGAGGAGGTGCCCTTTTATAAGGAAGGAGAGGGGCACCTTAGGAATATCTCAAAATATTATTTTATATTAAAGTCAAAATCAGTTTATAATGGCTCCAAAGGGTCTTATTTCGAAGCTAAAGTGGGGATGGGTCGAAATCCTATCAACCAATCGGATTTAGACAAGTTTAGGGAATTATTTTAACCTTATCAATTAGATTTAACTCTAAGTTAAATAATTTAACTTTTACCATGTCTTTTTGTTTTCTTTCACTATATGGTTAATACACTTACTATAACATGCCAAAAGAACCCCAAATTGTTTATTATTAATATATATATAATTATCTAAGTCATTTGGCCGAACCTTATATTTTTAGGAATAAAATAACAATTAATAATATTTTATTTTATTTAAAAACTATTTTGTGTCAATTTTGACACTATTTGATATATGATTTTTGTAAAAGTCATAACAGAATTATATGTTCGAACCAAGTTGATTAAATCAACACTAATATATAATAGTAAACTAGAAAATTTATGTAATTCATAAAAAGTCTCAAATTACATTTATTTTGGTGTTTAAAACATCAATTATGTCATTATTTCATTAATAAGATAATTACTGCATCATCATTGTGTCATAAATAAATTAAATTATATAATGTCTACAAATTACAAATAAAATACCATTATGTAGGAAATCTTTTTAGATTTATAATGAATATTTATAGTTTAATTTATCTTATGTATAACCCCATATTAAAAATTATTTACTTATTAAACTTTGATTTTAACTATTTTAACCCTTCTTTAAATAAATTAATAATAAATGTCCTAATCTAATCCCAGTGGGCCTAAATGGTCATATGTTTTTCCTAAGTTTGTTTTTGGTCGAATTACACTTGTCAAATAGAATTAGGACATGTGTTATGGTAATAATAATATCATATTTACCCTTAGTTACCCTATTTACTATTAACCGCGGTAAAAAAAGTAAAAAGTTACTATTCACCAAAAAAATTATTTTTATCTCATTGAACCACATTTTACTTACTGATATCAACCGTGTCTGTCGGATTTTCTAAATTCCATTCATAGAAGCGGTAAAATTATGTTTTATGCAAAATTCAGTTTTTAACCTACTATTTAGTGGTTTCACTATTCATCAAAAATTGAAAGTTTTCAGAAAAATACCAAAATTTTACCCTAGGATAATTTCAATATTCTGAGTCCAAAAATGAAGTCCATTTTGAAAAATAAAATTTATTAAATTTCAAAAAGTGGTTATTACTATTCATAACGGCTAGTTTTAATAGCATATTGTTGTTTAGTGAAACTCGGTATTGCGTACGACGCAAGCTAGCGAGGAAGGTCGCGATTGCGTGTAAAGCAAGACAAGAAAGTGTTGTGTAGAAAAATATTCCTTTGATGATTTATATAACATAAATGTCTCGGGTGTTACATTCTACCCCCCTTAAAAAGAATTTTTCCCTAAAAATTCGTCACTTTGTAACAAACAGATGAGGATACTTCTCCCTCATCATATCCTCAAGCTCCCATGTAGATTCTTCAAGTTGGTGGTTCCTCCATAAAACTTTCACCAATCGAGTGGTCTTGTTTCGTAGGACTTTTTCGCTACGATCCAGAATCTCTATCGGCTGTTCTTCATAAGAAAGATCTTGCTCCAGCGGTACAACTTCTGAGCTGAGTACATGTGAAAGATCTGGTATGTACTTTCTCAGGAGATATACATGGAACACATCGTGAACTTGAGAGAGATTCGGTGGAAGCGCCAATCGGTAAGCTACCTTCCCAACACGATCCAGTATTTCGAAAGGACCGATATATCTAGTGCTCAACTTCCCCTTCTTTCCAAATCTCATAACCCTCTTCCAAGGAGATATTCGTAAGAACACATTATCACCCACTTCAAACTCTAGGTCTTTTCATCGGTTGTCGGCATAACTTTTCTGTCGACTCTGAGCTGCTCTTATGTGTTGTTGAATAGATCTAACCTTTTCTGCCATTTCATCAATGAGATCAGGTCCTAACAGCTTTCTTTCCCCAACTTCATCCCAGCAAGTTGGAGTCCTGCATTTCTTTCCATAGAGAGCTTCATAAGGAGCCATCGGAATACTGGAGTGAAAGCTATTATTATAAGAAAATTCCACCAAAGGTAGGTGTTGATCCCAACCTCCTTTGAAATCCATAGAGCAAGCTCTCAACATATCATCTAGGGTTTGAATTGTTCTCTCAGACTGACCGTCTGTCTGGGTATGATAAGCAGTGCTGAAACTCAACTCTTTATCCAGAGTATGCTGAAGACTTCGCCAGAACTTCAAGGTAAATCTCGGATCCGGATCAGATATAATAGAAAGTGGTACTCCATGCAATCTTACCACTTCCTTTACATATATCCTGGAAAGCTGATCTATAGAGAAATCCTCTCTAATAGCAATGAAGTGTGCAGACTTTGTAAGACGATCAACTATGACCCAAATAGCATTATTGCCTTTGGATGTTTTAGGAAGTCCTGTGAAAAAGTCCATAGTGATGTTTTCCCATTTCCATTCGGGTATGGGTAATGGTTGTAACATCCCCTTAGACTTCTGTCTCTCAGCTTTAACTTGTTGATAAACCAAGCATCGAGAGACATATTCAGCAACATCTCTTTTCATGCCATCCCACCAGAAGTACTCTTTCAGGTCCCTATACATCTTTGTGCTTCCAGGATGAATAGAGAATGATGAACTATGAGCCTCATCCAGCAGCTCCTTCTTTAATTCGGGGATGGGAGGAACACAAACCCGATTCCTGAACTTTATTATCCCATCATAATCAAGGTTGAATTCAGGAACATTTCTCACCTTCTTTTGTAACTCTACATCTTCTTTCTGAGCCTCTTTAATCTTCACATGTATAGATGGTTGAACATTCATTGGAGAAAGATAAGATTTTCCCCCTTCCATTATAATTCCAAGATCCATCCTTTGTAAATCCATAAATATTGGATCTTTTGTGATCCTCATCATGGATAAACTAGCATGGTCTTGTCGACTTAATGCATCTGCCACCTTGTTTGCTTTCCCAGGGTGGTAATGGATTGATCAGTCGTAATCCTTAATCAGCTCCAACCATCTTCTTTGATGCATATTCAACTCCTTTTGTGTGAAAATATACTTTAAACTTTTATGACCAGTATAAATATCACACCTTTCACCATAAAGGTAATGCCTCCAAATCTTTAATGCAAAGATTACCGCAGCCAACTCCAAATCATGTGTTGGGTAATTTTGCTCATGGATTTTCAACTGTCGTGAGGCATAAGCTATCACCATATCATTTTGCATAAGAACACACCCCAATCCCTTCTTGGATGCATCAGTGTAGATCACAAACCTTTCTCCACTACAAGGCAGTGTGAGCACAGGTGCACTGGATAACCTTCTTTTCAACTCCTTGAAATTCTCTTCACATTCATCTGTCCAAACAAACTTAACTCCTTTCCGAGTCAACTTGGTGAGTGGATTAGATAATCGTGAAAAATCTTTTACAAAACGTCGATAATATCCAGCCAAACCAAGAAAACTTCGAATCTCAGTTACTGTTGTTGGTCTCGACCATCTTTCGATAACCTCTGTTTTTGCTGGATCCACAGATATCCCATCTTTTGAGATTATGTGACCCAAAAATGCAACTTTTTGAAGCCAAAATTCACACTTGGTAAATTTGGCATAAAGCTTCTCCTTTCTCAGGGTCTTCAATATAATTCTCAAGTGATCTTCATGCTCTTCCTTGATCTTTGAATAGACAAGAATATTGTCTATAAAGACTACCACAAATTGATCAAGATAGTCTCTAAAGACTCTATTCATTAGATCCATGAAGATAGCAGGGGCATTAGTAAGACCAAACGACATCACTATAAATTCAGAGTGCCCATACCTTGTACGGAAAGCCGTCTTTGGTATATCCTCCCTTTTGACCCTTAATTGATGATACCCTGAATGAAGATCAATCTTGGAAAAGTATTGAGCTCTGCGTAGTTGGTCAAATAAGTCATCAATGCGTGGGAGAGGATATTTGTTCTTGATAGTGATCTTGTTAAGTTCTCGATAATCAATGCAGAGTCTCATTGATCCATCTTTCTTCTTAACAAATAGAACAGGTGCTCCCCAAGGTGACGCACTAGGGCGTATGAATCCCTTATCAAGATTCTCTTGGATTTTCTTCTTCAATTCCTGCAACTCAATTGGGGCCATTCTATAAGGTGTCTTTGAAATTGGCAAAGCGCCCGGTACGAGTTCTATTGAAAACTCAACTTCACGATTTGGTGGAAGACCCGGTAATTCCTCCGGAAATACATCATAAAACTCCCATACAATGGGAATATTCTTAATCGTGAGTTTCTTACCAACCATTTGAGATAAATAACCTTCATTTAGTGGAATCAATACCCATAAGATGGAAGAAATTTCCACTGGAAGGTTATGTTCATCCTTGCATTGGTATACGATCGTAGATTGATCTGGAATATGAAATGTGACTTCCCTTCTTTGGCAATTGATATGAGCTCCATGTAGAGAAAGCCAATCCATGCCAAGAATCACTTCAAATTCCACTAAAGGAAGGATCACAAGATTTGCAGGAAGCACTTTCCCACAAACTTCGATCGGAGAAGAATTATAAACTTTTGATGCGACTGTTGTTCCATTAGGTGTTGTCACAGCTAACTCAATATCTAATTGTTGAGGTAATACGGTGATACCCTTAGAAAATTATTTAGAAATAAAAGAGTGGGTGGATCCAGAATCAAATAAAACATTTGCTACTTTAGAGTGGATGGTAAGTGTACCTTTCTCCACTTCGTTATCGTACTCCACATCGCTGATAAAAATTGAATGTGACTTTCCTTTGTCTTTAGCCTTAAGATTTTGTTGACGTCGACCATCATCATCAACACTTGGATTTGGGAATTGATTGGCATAATTCCCCATCTCCTTGCACTTGAAACATTGAAGTGTAGTAGGTTCATTCTGTGTATCCCTTCCTTTGTTTGCGTCATTAGACATCTTCTTCCCATTATCACGGCATTCAAATGCCCGATGACCTTCCTTTCCACATTTAAAACATTTACTTGTCCCTTTAAGACAACTCCCTCCATGTTTCTTTCCACACTTTGAGCATAAGGAAAAGATCAACTTCTTTTCAGTGTGTTATTTATATTTTTCTTTGAATTCCATCTTCCTCTTCTTATCAAACACATGTGACTGATGGGTTACTCCAATCTCCATCTCGACTTTGAGATCACATCGAATGATTTCCTCGTAGATATTGAAGTCCCTTATGGCTAACGCCCTTCGAAGACTTGGTTTTAAGCCACTAAAGAATCGATCGATCTTACTCTCAGGTTGGATAATAATACCAGAAGCGTACCTTGCAAGTCTTGTAAAATTTGCTTCATAGGTACCAACAGATTCATCATCCCTTTGATTCAGTTCAAGGAACTCTTTCTCCATATTTGTTCGGAGAATACGAGGGAAGTACTTATTGAAAAATAAGTTCTTGAACTCATCCCATTCCATAGACTCAATTTCATCCCTTTGCCTCGTATTCTTAATAAGATTCCACCATTGATCAGCATCTCCTTCCAAACGATACACTGCTAGGATGACTTTATCATGTTCAGAACATTGACGAACTGAAAATATCTTTTCAGTAGTACTAATCCATTGTTCAGCAACTAATGGATCACTAGACCCGCTGAAAGAAGGTGGACGTTGCCTCATGAAGGATTCAACAGAATGTTGCTCCTTCCTTTGCTCGTTTGGAAGTCCGGCATGATTCATAGCTTGAGAAAGTTGTGTGAGCATGGCTACAAGATTTTGCATTCCAGCTCCCATATCGTTTGGTTGCTCAGGGGGACAATCATTGCATTGCCCATCGCATTCCACATTAACACGGTTCCTTCGGGTTCCATCCATTGACTAAAACCAAGAAGAATAGTGTGAGCAACACTAATTATAATAGGAAAACCACATAATTCAAGAATAAAATTTTCATGCTTAAGGTCTTATCCTAGATTATTCATGGCCATTTCTAAAACACTAAGATTGTGTTCTATTCTTAGACTTATCCTTAGGGTTATTACTAAGGCTTTCACATCCTAGTTTCCAAAGGTTGACTATACCTTTCCTCTGATACCAACTATAACGACCCATACTTTACATACATTGTTAATACTTCAAAATTGAAGCACACTTATTACAACATATGACAAAACCACAAAGGACCGTATAGGTATAGTGTCTTTAGAAACAGGGAAACATAAACAACTGGTTCATAAATCTTCTACAGTGTCTCCCATTTATTTCATCATATCTAGGGTCCCTTTTAGCATATTCTACTTAATATCCATCTTCCTGGCCTGGGGAAAAGAAAACATAAAAGGGTGAGCTCAAATGCTCAGCAAGGGCAAATAAAGGAAATAAAAATCATATAATATCTTTTTGAAAATCAAAACCTGCAAAAGAGATCATAATATCTTAACATGGAATAAATCATAGAAGTGAAAATGAGATCCCCATAATCATAACATAAAACTTGAAACTTTGTGGCATGGACACATAATCATGGAAAATCATTTATTGTTAGTCATGACTCATTTCCAAGACTATCTTAGTGGACAAAGTCCCTTTCTGAACCGAGTCACCCTCGTTCCAGTCCTGTTTCACTGAACCGATATAACCTACCGTTCCAGCCATGTCTATCTCATGAGATATAAAATCTTTACCCAATGCATTGGAGGGAGATATAGGCCCCACCCATCTTATAATGAATCCTTTCTTATGTGTGCCACAAAATCATAAACCATACATCATAGCGTAATCTACGTAATAAAAATGGGATTCTTAAACAACATGACATCATAAAACAATTCATATAAGATTAAGGAATTTATAAAAATATTTCCATCACAACATAATCAAATCCATGTAATAATAGGGATAAAAAGAGAACCCTTTTATTATCTTAGATGGAAAATAATTTTGATAAAATACTTGAACTCTATTCTTGAGGAAAATATCCTTTCTACTTCAAAAACACTTTTCCTTTCTTAACATGTCATACAATTTTAAACTAAAAGAAGTTGATTAAAAATAAACTTGAATACTTGTAAAGGAAGCTTCTTGGAAATAATGTTCTAGAAATCCATTCATGTCGTATAAGTTAAAAAAACATTTTTCGTACTTTTGTCGGAAAAGTCAAAAAGTACCTCGTACGAAAAACGACAAAAGATTCCTTTCATACATATTACTAAAAACTCACCGAAGGGTAAAAATGGATTTAAACAATTGTAGGTGGATGGAAATAATATTACATATTGATGAAACATGGATGTGGATGATAAAATACACCCCAGTAAATACTTACGAATAAACAATCTCGGATAAAAATGAGATTGTGATATCTCTCTTACCTTAGGTCCGATTTGCTTTGTATGTGTCCGAAGCTCCTGTATAATGGTTTAAATAATGTTATTGACTTATTCCAGAATCATACATATTGATATGATATCATATATGGTCATATTCTTAGCTTCTTGTTAGTAATATTTCATTGTTACTTGTTACTCGGGTCTTTATTGCCTTTTGTTCTTATGCGTGTTTTGCCGAATACATTCTTATTCTTATTTTAAGGTTATAGATAACTTATATCCATAATGGTATTAGTGTAACATATATCATATTTATTCATTCAATTCATTTATATAATTACTATGTAATGATGATCATGTAGAATGAGTCGCATCACATCGTGGAGACGGTATTCCGTACGTACGCACGAGTGATGATATCGTTCCTATGATCGTGGAACTGTATTGGAGTATATATATATTATTTCAGTATCAATATTACTTTATAATAATCATAAATAGTTACTCATTACACCATTATACCCATCCTTGTAAAGTGATGGTGGAAAAATAGATTACACCACGGCGTGGAGACGGTATTCCGTACGTACGCACGCGCGGTGATTTCATTTTTCCGTGGGATGGATAGAAGGTGAATTAGGGTTGTTTAATATTTTAATAACATATCAGTATGTAAGTAATACTGATATTATTACTTTATCATGAAACAAATAAAGAAGAAGAAGTTGAATAAGAAAGAAATTGAAAAGATCGGTAATTGATATTACCTCTTCTTTGGAACGCCTCTTTTAATCCACCACTTAGGGAACTAAGATTGGTCTTTGAAGAAGACCAGGACCTCTAGTATTATTCTAGGGAAGTGGAGAGGATAAAATGGCAGGGTTTGGCCAAGCTTTAGTGCTCAAATTGGTGTGAGGAGGAGGGGGAGGAGGTGCCCTTTTATAAGGAAGGAGAGGGGCACCTTAGGAATATCTCAAAATATTATTTTATATTAAAGTCAAAATCGGTTTATAATGGCTCCAAAGGGTCTTATTTCGAAGCTAAAGTGGGTATGGGTCGCAATACTATCAACCAATAGGATTTAGACAAGTTTAGGGTATTATTTTAACCTTATCAATTAGATTTAACTCTAAGTTAAATAATTTAACTTTTACCATGTCTTTTTGTTTTCTTTCACTATATGGTTAATACACATACTATAACATGCCAAACGAACCCCAAATTTTTTATTATTAATATATATATCCTTATCTAAGTCATTTGGCCGAACCTTAGATTTTTAGGAATAAAATAACAATTAATAATATAATATTTGTTTTAAAAACTATTTTGTGTCAATTTTGACACTATTTGATATATGATTTTTGTGAAAGTCATAATAGAATTATATGTTCGAACCAAGTTGATTAAATCAACACTAATATATCATAGTAACCTAGAAAATTTGTATAATTCATAAAAAGTCTCAAATTAAATTTATTTTGGTGTTTATAACATCAATTATGTCAATATTTCATTAATAAGATAATTACTGCATCATCATTGTGTCATAAATAAGTTAAATTATATAATGTCTAAAAATTACAAATAAAATTCCATTATGTAGGAAATATTTTTAGCGTTCTAATGAATATTTATAGTCGAATTTATCTTATGTATAACCCCATATTAAAAATGATTTACTTATTAAACTTTGATTTTAACTATTTTAACCCTTCTTTAAAGAAATTAATAATAAATGTCCTAATCTAATCCATGTGGGCCTAAATGGTCATATTTTATTCCTAAGTTTGATTTTGGTCGAATTACACTTGTCCAATAGAATTAGGACATGTGTTAGGGTAATAATAATATCATATTTACCCTTAGTTACCCTATTTACTATTAACCGCGGTAAAAAAAGTAAAAAGTTACTATTCACCAAAAAAAATTATTTTTATCTCATTGAACCACATTTTACTTACTGATATCAACCATGTCTGTCGGATTTTCGAAATTCCATTCACAGAAGCGGTAAAATTAAGTTTTATGCAAAATTCAGTTTTTAACCTACCACTTAGTGGTTTCACTATTCAACAAAAATTGAAAGTTTTCAGAAAAATACCAAAATTTTACCCTAGGCTAATTTCGATATTCTGAGTCCAAAAATGAAGTCCATTTTGAAAAATAAAATTTATAAAATTTCAAAAAGTGGTTATTACTATTCATAACGGCTAGTTTTAATAGCATATTATTGTTTAGTGAAACTCGGTATTGCGTACGACGCAAGCTATCGAGGAAGGTCGCGATTGCGTGTAAAGCAAGCCAAGCAAGTTTTGTGTAGAAAAAGATTCCTTTGATGATTTATATAACATAAAAGTCTCGGGTGTTACAAAATACCAATGTTGTTAAACTCTTGTTTTGTAGTAGTGGGAGAGACACTATTGAAAATACCAAAAGGTATCCATCAATGGGTGGTTTAACTTGCCTAAATTGCCTACAAATGAAAAAAATAATGGAGTGAAGGGGAAACATGGTCAATTCAAACCTCCACCACACAAAAAGATGTGCATTTTAATTATTTTTTCCCTTAACTCTTAATATTCCCTAATTTTATCTGTTTTTTTATTAAGGAAGCTACTTTTTCTAATATAATAAAGTTTAAAATTATGACTAAACTAAATTGGAATTTATTTGACAATATAGAGACACTAAATTATTAATATTTAATTCCCATTTTTTTGGAAATTAATTTTAAAACAATTTCATGTGATGTGCTGAAACACTACATAAACCCAAACCATATAAAAAATGGTTTGGAAATATATGGGTCAATATGTTAATTATAAAGTACAAGTTGGTTCATTAATAGACCGCATATAATATTTATTAACACTTACAAAAAACGTTTCATAATGCTTTTAATGACCCAAAAATCACCAGAGCTAACCTTTGTAAAAATCTAGTATTTAGGGTGTTTAGGGAGGCAACGGTGTATCATTTCAAGATTTTTCTAGTTTTTTCATTTTTCCATAGGTGACATAGCGAATCATCATCGATTTGCTAGTGTGTTGGCATGTTAGTTTGTTAATATGTTAGGGTCTTGGCATCAGGGAGTCAGGGCCATTAACATCAGTAGGTCAAGGCATCAGTAGGTCAAGTCATCAATAGGTCATGGTGTTGGTAGGTCAAGTGGTCGGTAGGTCATTGCATTGCTAGGTCGAAATGTCGGTATGTTAGGGAATCGCTAGGTCAGGGAATCGCTAGGTCAGGGAATCGATAGGCTGGGAATATGTTTATCAGGGCATCAGTAGTTCAAGGCATCAGTATTTCATGGATTTAAAAACTCTATATCTGTGGGTTAGTGTCGGTGACCCACCTATCAGTGACTCATTTGTAGTTTTCCCAGTTTTCCACAGTTTTCCTGTTTCACCCCTCTTACATTTTATTTTAAGTAAAATATGTTTATTTTCTTCTTCAATAATTTGTAAGGGCGTTTCAAAGGGTATTAGTTATATATTTAATTATCATAATGTCTTACACGATTTGAGATACCCAAACCGTGTGATCTTAACCACGATCCCACATTAATTACTTTCGGAAATTGTTCTTCCTTTAATATACGATCTAGATCGTCAAGTCCAAGATCATCCATTACTTTTGTTTTTCCATTTACCCTTAGTGCGCCTAGATCCTTCCTCCCTGGATGAGTTGTGTTCTTGTGTTAGGTCCCGTCCTGGTGAGTTTTATTGGAGTTATTACTTGCTTCTCATGAAATCCCCTATTCTTGGCATAAGGAGGAACTAAAATCATTTGACCATCCAATAGAGATTACATTTTTCTCTCTTTGTTTTTTCATCATATAGGGTGGGTGTAATAATGATGAATTTTGTGGAATTACTGAATACTTTTCTTAAAAATTGAAATTAAAAAGAACTAAATATGATCAAAAGATAACTGGGGTAAAAACATGTGTAAGAGTGGTTTGATGTTGATCGCCTATTTTATTTTTTATCATTGATTATTTTATGGCTTGTTGTGGTTTTATGAATCCGAAATATCATAACCATTATTGTTAGTTTCCTGTGAACTATTGTTGTTTTGTTTTGTTGTGATGAATGGATAAAAGGTTGAAACATGAAAAAAACTATTAAACCACATATACATGGTTAAATAAATGGATTCCCTTGGATCAAGACTATTCTGTTATAAACATGGTTAAAATTAAGTGGAATTGAAGAATCTATTTTTGTTAAATTTGAATACATATATATATATATATACATTTTATTAATAGGTGTGGTTGAGTGATGTGTTCTGTGAGTTTTGTAACTTTGTGTGAGTTGTGTGGTGTTGTTGGGAGAACGGTTGTCAGTACATGGATGGATATAGGAGTTGGTTGAAGGAGAATGGTGTGGTGTGTGAGTATAGTGGGGTTGTGGTTTATATTACTTTATATGGGATTTTTGTGTGGGGTATTACTAGGGGAATGTTGGTGTCCTAGTTTGAGAGACTAATTGATTGTGGAATAGATGGACTTGTAGAAAGCTGAACTGCATTTTTTTGTGTCAAGGCCATTAAATAGTGTTGGGTAGTGGGGCTACAGTGTGGTTATGAACTAGTTTTTAGTGGGAATACATATGGTAATTTTTGGATAGTGGGGATGAGGGGCTGGTATGTGAGATAAATATTTTGTGTTATAATATTGAAGAATAATTGCTGGAAATGTCTAAACAGGTGTCTATAAAGATTGGGGCTTGTGTAGTGGATGGTAAATTTGGTTTTCTTGTTGTTTGGTGTGGTTTTGGTTGATAGTTTCCTAGAAGTGATTAAATAAATTACAGTGAATACCTTCAATAAATATATGGTATTAGGTTAAATGAAAAGGGGTTGGGTTTGTGTGGTTGTGTATATAGGGGTAGCAGCGAAAGTGGTTCTGAGTGTGATGGTTGTTGTTCAGAAACCCATTGGTTGGGTTGAGTGTTTTATTACCTATATGTATAAATTGTAGTTCTTTTTAATTTCTATAGGCACCACACCTTTGTTTAGGATGATGTTTCGAACACCCCCATTCCTTGGGGGAGGGTGTATTTCCCAACATCCTGGTTTGAGGATGGATGGCTGGTTACTAACATTCATTCTTGAACCCTCTTACAATTTCGTACCGCTCGAGTATATTTGGGCAGGCTGTAATGGCTTGAGGCTTACCATATTTTAAGACCCTTTGGTAAAGTTTTTGTTGTGGATGGGAGTCCTATGTGTTTGCGGGCCAGGATTGTTTTCCCTAGTGTCTTCGTGATGAGGCCCGAGTGTCTTTGGGAGAAAGGCATGGTAATTGTGGTTTGGGTGTTTGGGGTGGGATTGTATGTGGTTTTAGGCCCAGGTATGTACAGGTGGGTTGGGGTGGTATGATTTTTTATGGGAAGAGGGGTAGCTTCAAGATTATAGTCATTAGGAATGATTAGTTAACCAGTGGGAAAGTGGTGTGGGGTACCCAAAAATCAATGTGCTTATACTACTACTTTAACAAACTAGCGTTATTTGATGAGAATTACTTGTCGAGGTTGGGCTAGATAGTAATCCTTTGTATGTTCTTGAGATTATACTATTTTTTCATAGGGTAACTAGTATGTTCCCCCACTTATGAATGGGTGGCATTAGTTTTTCTACTGAGTATACTTTTATACTCACCCTACCTATGTAACACTATTTTCAGGTTTCCGAGAGGACTTAGAGGACTATGCTAGACTTTACGTTCTTGGGTGTTGGGATTTTTTATTGTTTCTACTTACTCTCCTTTATTTTGGTACTTTACCATTGGATATTGTGTTTTACTTTGTATCAGCTTTACTTTTAAACATTCATGTCGGAATAGAATTTGAATTTACTTTTACTTTGGGTATTTGGAGTTGCTTGTGATTTACCATCTTATCTCCTGATCCTGTTCTATAAAAACGGTAATTCCTTCCATATTGTTGGAAATTTTATACACTTGGTTATATTCAGTGATCTGAGGCCAATTGAAGGTGGGCTTCAGGGGTCCTTATATCTTCTTCATCTTAAGGATGGAAGAGTGTGGAACTTTTTTTTCCCTTCCATCATCTTGAAGATGGAAGGTCCTGACAAAATGGTATAGGAGGATGGTTTTGGGAGTTTGAGAGGGAGGATGGAGTCAGAGTTAGGCATATTGAAGATCACATGGGATGTTTGGGAGATGGTGTCAGGCAATGATGGTGTTTGAAATAGGATAGGGAATACCCTCTAGGACATGGGATTTTAGTGGCCCCTATAATCTATTACAAAGAATCTGGATCTTCTGAACGACCAAGTGAGGATACACTAATTGGAGGGTAGAGACCATAGGATAGTTATATGCATCATAATGACATTTTTTCTTCTGTGTCTTTTATGTTTTGGGATTTTAAAATAAAAGAATATTTAAAATAAATTTTAATGAAATTTTCTACACTACATGGGCTTAGAAGTTCCTTGTTTAATTTTTTAGCTATGGAATACATACGTTTCTCCCATCTAGTACGAATAGTTGAGGACCAACAAGTTGACCTGGTAGATTAGTGGAGGACTACTCAAGAGGATGAGGATGAGCAGTGGCATAAGATTCTTCGTGCCTTCTAGTGACAGAATTTAGATAATTACAAGGGAATTGTCTCAGACATAGAGACAGAAAGTTGGCTCGAGGGGTTGGTGATTTCTTTTAGCTTGATCTGAGCTCCAATAGAGTACTGGGTTCCTCTATTAGTGATCCATATGATAAAAGTGGAATGTTAGTGGTTGAAACATTACTTCAAGGAAAAGAAGGAAACTGAGATTTTGTGGGATGACTTTGAGAAGGAGTTCCAAGAAGAATTCATTTCTTCTACAATTAAGTACGAGAAGAGGTAGGAGATAATCTCCCTCCAGTAGGGTAGTATTTCAGTAAGGGAACTTGAGATCAAGTACAAATATCTCTTACACTTCACAATTGATCTTTTTATGTATGAGGAGTCCCATGTGAGACGCTTAAAGGTTGAACTCCAACCTTACCTTTTGTATGTTGTTACACATTTCACACTACCAACGTACATAGAGGATCATAAGAAGGATTAGGTAGTGGAGAGGATGCACCCTTTGGGTGGTATACCACGATAGGGGATCTAGACAAGTTAGTTGAAGGGAAATCCTTCAGCAGCAGGTCTCTATCATCAGGTAATTCCAGGTTTCATCCAACTCAATGTACGCCTCAATAGTTTCTGTTTTGATCTTTTGGTCCTCACCCTTTCCCCATGGACTCAGGACTGAGGATCTTTATCTACAGAGGTTGTGGAAATCTTCAGAACCAGTTCCCATTTTAAGTGTCTTATAGTGGGTGTGGGCAGGTTCAATTCCCACCTCAGTAGTAGTTATTTCTAATAAACCCATTCTAGCAGTAAGGGAAGCAAGATCCTACTCCACTGAGTGTAGACGGAGTTAGAGGAGGCTGACATCTAGGTTCTCCTTAGGGACCTCAAATAGGAAATAGTCAGGTAGGTGGTCGACCACATAGAGGTAGATGATATGGGCATGGGAAGTATCACTCCGTAGAGGTAGTAGTTCCAGCAGGTCCATAGGTTGTTCGAGGTATGATTAGTTTGTTTAGCATTATTCTGTGAGCCTTGTTTGATTCAGGAGATTTTAACTACTTTTTTTAACAGGTTTAGCCCATGCTCTAGGAGTAGACGTAGAGATACTTCCCATGCCCCTGGTTTTTTGTATGCCAGTTGGAAGTCAGACCAATCTGTTTGATGTTTTTTGAGGATGTAGAAAAATGTTGGGACTGCATCAGTCATGTGGTAATCATTTCCTTCTATAGATGTAGCGATAGAATGTCATCCTAGGCATCAACTAGTTGTTTTATTTTGCACACTATTATCAAATACTTCTAGAGAAGGGTCTTGTTCTCAGATATGGGTGTCATGTGTGTATCTTTCATTTGTGAGAAGAGTTTTCATGAGGAAATCCTCAATGTGGAGCCTCCTCTTTCCTAATAAGATGAGATGGCAGTGGAATCAGAAGATGCAGAGATGAGGGAAGTTCCGGGGTTTGTTAGTGAGTTTCTGGATATCTTCCTCGAAGAGGTTGTGACTCTACCCCATCGATGTGATGTTGAGTTCTAGATAGACTTTCAAACTGATGCATGTTCGATTCCAATGGATCCCTATCGGATGGTTCCTTCTAGGTTGCATGATTTATGGATTCCAGTTGAAAACAGGATGAAGAAGGGTTTTATATTGTTGATTTTGTCTCTATGGGGTGCTCCGGTCTTGTCCATGAAGAAGGAAGATAGTGGTCTAAGACTGTGCATACACTATAGGAGAGTGAATTAGATGATGGTCAAGAACCATTACCCCCTTCCAAGGATCATTGATATTTTCAACCAGTTAAAGGAGACAGGTTAGTTATCAAAGATTTACCTACAGTCTAGAGATCACCAGTTGAGGGTAAAATAAGGTGACATCTAGAGGACTGCTTTTAGGGGAATATATGGACACTTTGAGTTATCTTCATGCCTTTCAGTGTCATGAATGCAGCAGTTCTGTTCATTGGGCTCATGAATTCTATTTTCCATGAGATCCTAGACCAATTCGTCACAGTGTTCATCAAATACATCCTTGTCTAGTCTAGGTTAGAAGAGGAGCACGTTGGGAACCAAAGGATTGTATTGGAGGTCCTTCAACACCACCATCTCTATGGAATTTTTTCCAAGTGCATGTTTTGTACATGATAAGTGAAATTAATAGGACATGTGGTGTCACAACAAGGGATAGTGGTGGACTCTTTTATGGATGATGAAGTTTTTTCTTGGGCATCACCAATGAATTAGGATTAGGATTATAGTTTCTTAGGATTGGAAGGCTATTATAAGAGGTTTGTACCCAACTTCTCTCAAGATTTGGATCCATTGAAATATTTGAGAATAAAATACCATGCCTTCATGTGGAGTTAGAATTTTCAAGAAGCTTTCAACTATTTTAAGGGGAAGCAGGTCATTACCATATTTTTTAGGTTTCTAGAGGAAGGAGTGATGTTTGAGGTGTTATGTGATGCTTCCGACCTTAGATTGGGATGTGTCCCAATGTAAGAGTGAAGAGTACATTCTTATGGGTCTTGTAAGATACATACTCCCCAATGTAATTATACCATCCACGATCAATAGCATGCAATGGTAATGTTCTCATAGATGTTTTGGTAGCAGAAATTCATCAGGGAGCACTTTTTGGTCTTTATGGATCATATGATCTTGAGGTATATATTTTCCTAATGTGACTTGAACTTCTAACAACGAAGGTTGATGGAGTTCCTCGAGGATTAAAAATTCAAAATATCTTACCCCATAGAGAAGGGGAATGTGGTTGACAATGCCTTTATCAAGATGTCACAAAATGAGGTAGTTTGGGAATCCAAAAATGATTGAAAGGTGATGGAGGAGTTAGTTGCTTTCCACTTAGATGATGGAGAGGGTAGTGGAAGAGGATATATATTTCATATAAAAGTATAGTATTACTTGTTTAGATATGTAGATGAGCCTCGGTTGGGAGACTCAGAGGATAAAGTAATGCAATATCACATTATCTACGGTGATCCTTAGGAAGAATGGTCATAGGATCAACAGAATCAGATGTTGTTCTATGGGAAGTTGTTTGTCTCAGTGGAAATGTGTGAGGGAGTTATCCTTGAGTTACTTATATCACCCCTACTAGTTCATTCAAGAGTCTCTATGATGTACCAAGGACTAAGAGAATAGTTTTTGTGACTCAGGGTGAAGCGGGTAGTGGAAGAGGTCGTGGAAAGATGCCAAGTGTTTCAGAAGGTGATTGTTGAGGATAGTGTTCCTAGAGGTCTGTTTCATCCCATGGATGTTCCCAAGAGGAAGTGTGATGACATCTCAGTGGATTTTTTCATAGAATTACCGAAGTATTGGGTTGGATGATAGGCTCTCTCGGTATTAGTAGTCTAGTCGATGAAGTCAGCTCACTTCTTGGCAATCAAAGAGTTAAGCGCAGTATGCTCCTTAGCACGAAAGTATGTGGATGAGGTTGTACGACTGCATGGAGTTCCAAGATCTATTGTCTCTAATAGGGATATATATTTTACATTTATTTTCTAGAGGGGATGTTATAATTCCTTTGGAACCTAGTAATACCAAGTCACTTCTTTCCAGTATCATACATATTGGAAATTAGAGAGGACCATCCAGATGTTGTAGGATATGCTATGAGTGTGTGTTTTTGACTTCAAGGTATCGTGGGTACGAAAATTCCCCCAAGTAGAGTTTTCCTATAGTAATAGCTATCACTCTACCTTTGGAATGGAAACATTAGAAGCCTCATATGGATGATCTTGTTGCTCAGTCGTATACTGGACAGAGGTAGGGGAAGAAACACGTCTTGGACTACAGGTAGTGCAGAGCACAATGTAGAAGGTTCAGCTTGTGTGTGGGATAATAAAGGCGGCTCAAGACTGGTAGAATTTGTATATCGATCACATGAGGAGACCCTTGGAGTTTGAGTTTGGGGACCATATGTTCTTAAAGGTCTCCCCTCAGAACAGAAAGTGGATGTTTGGAAGATGAAGAAATATTTCTTTGAGGTTCATTGATCCTTTTGAGGTTTTGGGATGAGTTGGCATGGTGGAGTATCATCTGGAATTGCCACTGAATTTGGACATAATCCAAGACATATTTCATGTATCTCAGCTCCATAAATATATAAACAATGAAACCCATGTCCTAGACTAGGGAGATTTAGTTGTCGAGGATGATGCGACATTCATGCAGCGACCAATAAGAATCTAGGATCATGAGGAGAAGGTGTTGCATGGATGGAACATTACATTTGTTCATGTGTTATGGATTAATGGTGTCTTTAAATAGAGTACTTGGGAGATAGAATAGAAAATGCATTTCTGGTACCCAATGAAATTCTGATTTTTCTCTTGTGTTTTTATTTGTACTTTCTTTTGATGTAATGTTTGACCTCACTTACTGTATGATAAGTTGTTTCCCCATTATCTACTTTTTTGTGAAATGTACTAACTATGGGGTGGGAAGAATCTGATCCATAACCAAGACACATCAATGTGGATGTGATAAAAATTGTGTGAGTGAGACAGTGATGTCCAAAGCAGATAATATCTTGACATGGAGGAATGATCTCCCTAAAACATGGGTTTGGACGATGTGACCATTGGTGTTTGTGTGGTTGTTTGGGGAAGTATGGGGACTCAGTGCTTGTATAGTTGTTTATAAGATAGATGAAAATATGGTTTTCTATATGTTGAGGATTTGACTCCATATTTAGAATAAAACAAGGTAGTTTTCTTCTAAGACGTATCATAAGGGGTGGTTGTTCGGGACCTCTCTCTTTTTGTTTAGTTTTGAATTCTTGTGGAAGATGAAAGTTTCAAGGGAATCTAGTCTAATGACTTGGATTTTCCAAGAACTATATTTTCTAAAATTATTGTGTTTAGAGTGTTTTTGGTGGAAATGGTGGCTCATTTCAAGAGTTGTCTAGTTTTTCTAATTTTCCATCGGTGGCTCATAGCTTCAGTGTCGACATGTTAGTGTGTTGGCATGTTAGTGTATCGACATATCAGAGGCATCGACATCAGTGAGTTTGGGGTATCAACATCAATAGGTCAGGGAATATCTAGGTCAACGATTTGGTGGTCAGGGTGTCAGTATTTTAAGGAGTCGGTTGGTCAAGGTTTCGGTAGGTCAAGGCATCAGTAGGTCAAGGCATCGGTAGGTCAGGGTGTCGGTAGGTCGAGGCATCTATAGGTTAGGACTTCGGTAGGTCAGGGAATCGGTAGGTTGAGGTGTCCATAGGATAGGTTGTCAATAGGTGATGGTATTTTTAGTTCATGGCATCAATGGATTAGTGTTAGTGGCTCATAATTGGTGACTCACCCATCAGTGACTCATTTATAATTTTCCTAGTTTTCCCCAGTTTTCCAGTTTCACACCTCTTTTTTTTTATTTGACGTAAACTGTGTTTAAAGCCTTATTCAGGTGTTTCAAAGGATATTAATTATATCTTAAATTATTTTATCATCCTAGGAAATTTGAGATACCCAAACCATGTGATCTGGACCACGATCCCACATTAATGACTTTTGGAAACCGTTCTTCATTTAAAATATGATCTAGTTCTTCAAGGTTGTGATCTTCCCTTCCTTGTGTGTTTTCTATTAACCCTTGGTTAACCTACAACCTTACTCACTATAAAAGTTTTACACCTATGCTGGGGTCCCACATATTGAGTTTTCATGGAGTTCTTCCAAGTTTCTCGCGTGATCCCTCATTCTTGGCATAAGCAGGAACTATGATCCTTTGATAATCTAATAGAGATTTTATTTATTTATTTATTTTTTTATACATCATGAAGGTTGGGTTTAGTAATGATTAATTATGAATAATGTATGAATACTTTTCTTAAAATAATAAATAAATGAGAATAAATTTGATCAAAAGATAACAGGGGTAAATACAATAAGAGGCAGAGAGTGGTTTGATGTTGATTTCTTGTTATATTTGATATCTTTGATTTTTTTATAGATTGTTGTGACTGTATGCCTACCGAATATCCTGACAATTGGTTTTATTTTCTTGTGCACTAGTGGTGTAATGTTTTGTTGCGATTCTTTGATAAAAATGTGTAACATGAAAAGAAATGATAAAACCATATACTTGGTAAAATAAATGGATTCTCGAGGATCAAAACTATTTTGTTGTCACCACAGTTATAATTAAGTGGAATTAAAGAACTACTAATGGTTAAATCTAAATTTATATATAAACATCATGTTGATAGGTGTGGATGAGTGCTATGTTCTGCTGAGTTTTGTGACTTTGTGTGAGTTGTGTGTTGCTGTTGTCGGGAGCACGGTTGTGGGCGTAGGGGTGGATAGAGGAGTTATTTATAGGAGAAGCGTGTGGTATGTTTGTTTAGTGGGGTTGTGGGTTAATAGTATTTATTGTGGGCTTTGTGTGTTGGAGCAGTATAGGGGGCATGTTGGTGTCCCAGTTTGAGAGACTGGTTGATTGTGGAATGGATGGACTTGTAGAAAGTTGAACATCCATTGTTTGTGTCATGGCCATCGAATGACGTTGGGATGTGGAACTATAGTGTGGTTATGAAATTTTATGTAGAGAGACTACATCTGGGAATTGTTTGGCAGTAGAACTGTAGGGTTGGATTTTGAGAGAAGGATTGTGTGGTATAACTTTGAAGAATTATTGTTTGAAACGGTTGAATATGAGTCTAGGAAGATTGGTGGTTTTTTCACTAGAGGGTAAATTTGGTTTTATTGTCTTTTGGTGTGGTTGTGGTTGATAGTTTCCCAGTAGTGCTAGAATAAATTATTGTGAATCCTCTAAATAAACAAATATTAAGGGGTTAAATGAAAATGGTTTAGGTTTCTGTGGTTGTGCATATATGGGTAGTAATGAAAGTAGTTGTGAGTGGGCTGTTTGTTTTTTGTAAACCCATAGGTTAGGCTGGATGTTTTCTTACTTATAAGTATAAATTATACATCCTTGTAATTTCTTGACACACCCCACCCTTATTGAGAACCATGTGTATAACACCCACATTCCTTAGGGGAGGGTGTCTTTCCTAACATCGAGGTGGTAGGATGGATGGATGATTACGACTTTTCTTCCTCGCACCCTCTTTGAGTTTCTTACAGCTCGATTCTATCTGGGTAAGCTATAATAGACTGAGGCTTACCGTATCCCAAGATCTATTGGAAAAGGGTTTGTTATGGATGAGATACTTATGTGTTTGCAGGCCAGGATTGTCTTACCAAGTGTCTTATAGATGAGGCCCAAGTGTCTTCAGGTGAGAGGCATGGTTGTTGGGGCCAAGGTGACTGCGTGTGGGATTGTGTGTGGTTTGAGTCCCAGTTGTGTGTAAGTGGGTTGTGCTTGTGGGACTGCATATTTTAGAGTTGTAGCTTCAAGACATTATCTGTTAGGAATAGGCCGTTAACTAGTGGGAAAGTGGTGCATCGTACCAAAATAGCAATATTCTTATACTACTACTTTAACTGACTTTCATTATTTGGTGAGTGTGCCTTGGTGAGGCTGATTTGGTAAGTACTCCTTGGAATATGCTTGAGGTTCTATTTTTTTCACACAAGGGCATTAGTATGTTCCCCCACTTATGCACAGTTGAATTTATTTTTCTTACTCGGTATACTATTATACTCATCCTATGTCTGTAACACTATTTTCTAGTTTTCAGGAGGACTTTGAAGACCGTGCTAGAATTTACTAGCTTAGGTGTTTTGTTTAGTTTTTGTTTCCACTTAGTCTCATTTATTTTGGTACTTTACCTTTGGAAATTGTTTTTTTTTACTTTGTATTAGCTTTACTATTGAACATGCATGTGGGAATGTATTTTGGGTTAACTTTTACTTTTGGCATTTTTAGTTTCATGGGATTTACCATCTTATTTTCTGATCCTATTCTATAAAAAGGGTAATCCCTTCCACATTGTGTGTGATTCAATACCCATGGTTCTAGTCAATGCTCCAAGGCTTACTGAAGGCGGGACTCGGGGGGTAATTATATATCATTCATCTTGAGTAAGGAAGGGCAGGGCACTTTTTTGTTCCTTCCCTCATCCTATAGAAGGAGGGTCATGAAAATATATTATTTTTATTAAATTTAAATCATTTAATAAAATTTAATTTATTGTATGACCACAATACTGTTAATTTTGACATTATTTATTAAACGTTAAATTTAAAATGTCAATATATTATTTTAATTAAAATATATTAAGTTTGAAAATGTGTAAAATTATGTATTTTATATAGAAAAACAAATAAGTACCACAATTTAACACATTTAATTCACTTTTAATATTTATATTATTATTTACATTAGTTAATTATTAACTAAATAATCACTACATTTGAGTTTCTTATGACTTTTAAGTAACTAAACAATCTCTAAAAATTATTGATAAATTATTTTGATAAAAATAACACATCTATATTTAAAAAGGATATTTATAACCAAAAATATTATGTTTTGTACCTTTCATAATGTTTTATAAATGTTAAAGGTAAAGAAAGTTCCTTTTTTCTGTTTCCTTACATAACCTTTTTTATAGGGAAATTCAATTTAATAATATCCCAATAACCCATAAATTTAAATCCAACTGAAGATATGGTAGAATTATTGGTATCCAATTTCATTTGGACAAGTATCCAAGTCATTTTGGTCCTCAATATTAATGTTCAATCCCTTATTAAGCTTTATTTTACCCTAATCACAGTAATTCATTTTAATCACTTTCACTAAACTTTTTTTCAAAAATTAAGTATAATGTATTAGAAAAGAAATATTTTACTGATTATAAATTTATATTTAATTTTTTTAAAATTAAAATCACAGAATTGGGAAAATTAAGATTAATTCTAATTCCACATGCATGATGTGAATTCGTGTTTTTAATGTAAAAACATTCAAAACTTCAATAAATTTTTATATATAATTTAAATATAAAGATGATTCCAATGAATTTAATTGTATTATTATATGAATAATTAATTTATTATGACTTTAAAAAAAACATAAAATATAATTTAACAATATTCATTATTTAAATGAAGTGGTTGTTTTTAACAAAATTGTAGTAATTTTAATTATTCATTAAAAAATGATTTTTCTCAGAAAAATCCCAAAAAATAACCTTAATATAATTTTTAAATTTTGGATTCAAAAATTATATTTATTCTTAAAAATAAAATTTTTAAAAGATTCAAATTTTATTTTTAGAATAGGCTCTCCAATAAAAGAAGGAAAAACTCGGTCTTGTGTGTGACACAAGCTAATTTTGTGGTGTGTGTAGTGTTGGATTAAATTTTTGTTGTGTATGAAGAGAGGGAAAATAATTATTATTATAAAATGAAAATATGTTAATGTATTTGGGTGTTAAAATTGATCTATATGAGATCCAATCCTTCTACGAAAATATGGATCAACTGGAGATTATCTGAGTAGTGAATTATGCATTTATATCAGAATTAGTAGTTGAAAAAAGTGGATGAATGATGTGGAATTGGAATTAAAATAATTTTATCTATGAATTATTGAAATAATTAAGTGAAAAAGAGAATTACAAATATAATTTTCCTATTAATAGTATAATAAATTTCCAGTTTGGAATAAAATTAAGATAACTAGATTCATCTTAAAAACACAACCTGAAGAGATGATAAAATTAGGGAATGAAACTTGTTTTACAATGGAGCACATAAATTTATAATTAAATTATAAATATGTGAAGATTAATTTTCTTTAATCAAGATTGATATTATCAATAGGAAATAATAAGATACCATTAATGTTATTCTAAACAAGTAGAGCATTTAATATTATAAATAAGAAATTTGTTTGTAAGAAAAATGTTAATTTCAAATCTATAATAAACATATTTAAAGAAATGATGAATTTATATTCTATGACTATGGAGATATTTGGAACACCAAATATGTGTATCTAGAATCCATAGTGCTCCACGGGGAAGGAAATATTATATACTATCTCCACTGAAACATGAAGTAATGAGGTATAACTTTACACAAATATTTTTTATACAATGTAAACATAAATATATGTTGAGGTATTAAATAAAGTGAAATGGTAATCATTACTTGAAAATACCCATCATTCCCATATAATGGTTCATGCATGAACGGAAAGAACTAAATTTTGTTTCATTTAATAAAATATTAATATTGTTTTAATTATATGAAGAATGAATAAAAATAATATTTCATCAATAATTACTGATTTATTACACGTAGAAGAAATCATGGAGGAAAAAAATAAATTAATTAAACGAGAAAGTTATGTTAATAAATTTATGGAAGTTTAAATATTTTAGTATGGATTATATAATGATAAAATAGTCCAATGGTGTTATAATAGCTACTGAAGATAAAAATCACAATGTATTCCTATGTGATCTCTTAAATACAACAACAAGGAAAAAAGGATAATACTTGTGGTAATAAACTTTTATGGAAGATGAATCATGATGATATGTTAATGAAAAATTAATTAATGTAAAAAACATGTATATGTATCATTAGTATCACAATGTAGATGAATTGTAAGCAATGGATGACGGTGGATGGAAAATAAATTATTAGGAATGATGTTTGTAAAAGTTGTATCACTCAAAAGATAACCATCAATGTGGATTGTTTGAAATTTATACACAAAGAATCGACTCCTCATAACCAACCAAATTCCACTAATGGAATATATTGGTAATTTTATATCTCCTCATGAATTTAATTTTCATAACTATTATTTGAGTGATGTAGGTTTAAGTGTGACAAAAAATCCATGGGCAAATCATTTTAAAAGGGGTGAGTGCATTCTATGATGTTGAAAAGTATTAGAAAATATAATTATGCATTGTAGTAATATAAATTGAATAAGTGGTGATGAATTAATAACTTTTAGTATCATCGAATTATGAGTTTATACGATGTATATGATAAATTTTAAATTATTATTAAATAAAAAATTATAAAATTAATGTGGTATCATGTAAATTTTGAATTGAAAGTGGATCTAAATGATTTTAAGTATTAATGATCCTCAACTGAAGATATATTTGTATCAGATCCTATTATGAATTAAAATGTGGTATAAAATCAAAAATGGTAGTAAAATGTGGTACCCAGCTATACTAAGTAGGTTTAGACACTAGAAAAAAGGAGTGGTAATTTTATATATAAAAATTAAAATTCAGGAATGATTTCTTAATTTATTTTTTTGATCCAAAAAATTGTTCCCATCTAATATTTTTGAGGATATTAAAGGATTCTCAAAGGGACTCATACCAATTCTATAATTGTTGTTGAAAAAAAAATTCAGGTAGAGTTCGTACTGAAGTTTTAAATTATATTTATCCTTATAATGTAAAATGATAATAAAAAATTTAAAAAGGTGAAATTATTTTATCATTTTGTATCAATATTTTCTCATAACAAGTGGTATCATTGGATAATCAGGAATTTTGACTTACACCCCATGTGATATATTTATTATTCACTACCAAATTTGAGTATATATGATTGGAATATCACAGAGTAATTTTGAAAGATGTTAAAATATTAATGATATATATGTATTTATAGAAGTAATTTTGTGTAATGTATAACATTTATGTTATTTACTTTAACTCTTGTTTTCTATATGTACTTCTAACTCAGTAGGATTATAAGATTTATTTATGACTATTTTTTAATGGTAATTTTTTAGAACATACTTTCGAGTGAATCTATAATTGGAATAAATTTTAATATTTAAATTAAAATATGGTAATGTTTTAAAAGTAGTGTTACTCAGATAATTAGTAAAACAAATTTTTTTTTTCAAGAATAAATTTGAAATGAGGATTAAATAGATACAGAAATACTAAGTGGAAATTATAGTTTATAATGGTTCTTTATTAGTTTAAAAAACCAATGTTTTTGTAGAGAAAGTAAATTATTGATAGAGATAGAGGTTGTAAAGGGGTTATATAACACAAGGAGAGTTTTAAACATTATTGAGATGATTTTTTAAAATTGTGGTTAAGGATCTTATAGTTTATTTATTATAAAACAAATGGAATAAAAAATCAAGTCTGAGTTTAATATTTTCTTTATTTTGAAGTAAAATTCCTAGGGGTATCTATAAATCTAGAAACTCAGTTTTAGTAAAATACATCAAATTTTGAGAAGATACCTCTATTTTCAACTGGTAGAGATCATATAATAAAATTTCTATTAGATACACTTTGGTTGAGATAATATTACAATGTGAATCCAAATATTATGTTTTATTGTGTCGAGTTAAATTATAGAAAATGATTTATAGAAGAATTGATAACATAATCTAAAGTGGTAGTATGTTCCATCCAAATGTTTTGAGTTATATTTCTGTTAGTAAATGTGATGATGATGGTAATATTTGTAACTAATTCCAATGCGGTAGGTTAATGGAAACCCAATGGTTGTTTGTTTATAATTCCATAGATAAAAGTGAATATTATAACCATGAAAGTATTTTCACTAACATATAAGGAATTTGAAGAATGAAGATGAGAATATAATATCATTATTGATCAAGAGAGGTATAAAGTCACCTCATGGACTTCATGGAGGATATGGAAAATGTAAAAGTGGAAGTATCATAACATATCAGAGTTAAGGGGAAATGCTTAAAATATATTTAATAACAATTGACCAAGATTTTATGGTTCAATAACAAAATAAATGTTGGTATCTATCCATTTTTATGAAAAATGTGATACATGTGAGATTAAATATCTTTGGAATATTATTTCTAACATGAACATCGGTTTTCTCCCAATGATCATTGGGTTATATTTCAATAAAATTATTGTTAGCGATGAAAAATAGTGGAGGTGTTTTTTTAAGATAGTACATGGAAGATTTCTGGAGACTCATAGCCTCAAATAGTCTTGTATACCTTGGTAACATTATAGATAGTACCCCTTGGTGTGATAAATTGAAAGGAAATAATCACATTTTTATTTGACTAGATATATTTTTTCTAACTATAAAGGGATATTTGATTTTATTCACAATTCTGTCACCCACATAGCACGATCTCTCTTAGATCATTCATCTTACTGAATTTAACTTAAATCTAAGTGTTTATTTAGAATGTACTTTTAATTTTATTTCATAACAATTTATGAATATTATTTAATTGATAAAGATCAATCATCATGGTTTGATACCATATAGGGACATGCATGGGTAGCTTTTGAAAAAAAAAAGGACTTGAGGAAGACTTGTCTTCTTAGAAGAACACTAGACCTAATCTCTAAAAAAGTTGGATGATCATAAAATGGATATCAATTATCTAGACTATATATTTATAGAATATTGTAACAATAATGAATTTGGTCTTATAATTACTAAACAATTATATATAAAAAATATACTTCTAGACGTATAAAACTCAATTAAGGAGAATTCTTGTTTATTATAGGTAATGTAAGGTGACATGAATACTGATTTTATTAAGGATTGTATTAATTAATGAATATATATATATAGGGAATATAATCCTGATTTTTTATGATGGTAATTATTCGAGTTATGCAGACAAAAAAATAAATATGAAGCGTAAGTATACAGGAATAATTCAGATAGGGATAGAATTATTTTTGGTGAATGAAGATGAAATCACACCATAATGGTGTATCTTATACCATAATTGATATTTTTTAGAATATATAATTATATAAGTATTTATAACAGGGAATTAATCATGATGGAGTATAAGGAATTATTCTATGATAAAAAAATTAATCACAATGAAGACCCCAATAAAAAAATGTGTTGAGTTGTATCTGATGTTTGATAATAATTCCACAATAGGTTATACCAAACAAAAACAATATATATAGATATAAATGTGATGTCTATATAACAACAAATTATTATGGATTTCACTATGAAATGTATATTGAACCAAAAATTGAATATATCATGAATATTTAGTGAATCTATGAAATTATGAGTTGCACTATGAGGGATAGAATAAATTGATAACATATTCTGGATCGAAGATATCAAAGTCATTATATTTGTGATGTGAATTATAATAACACCATGATTTTCAAAACAGTTGGTAGTTAAAGAAAATTAGTATCAAATAAGGGATTCTACTACATTAAATATGTAGAGTTGAAAGTCTCTATTCCCCAAGGTATGCTTATATGCCAAGATGTTATAAATTATAAATTATTTTAAATATTTGGTTTTGAATTTGTAATATATGCTTTGAGATTTGGATGATTAAAATATCCATTGTAAAAGAAATTTATCACAAAGATTTATGTGAAACACCTATCATGAACCCAATGAACAGAGAGAATGTAAATTGATCTACGCCATTGATTGGTTCTCTTAGTGATAAAATATTATATTAAAATTGTTCTGGAATATAAAAATATATAGTGAGAAAATGGGGATAACAAAAAATGATCATGTTCTATAGAGTAAAAGTGAGATAATATACTATCACTAACTAATCTAGTTAATGTGAGGATGAATGAACAATATTTTATGAATTATATTAATTACATTTAGTTTATTTGGAGGAAAATATTGAGTATAAAAAAGGTAATTAAAACATGAAAGTATTTTTATCTAAAGGATTCATTTTTCACCACTGTGATTTTATATAAGACATTGATTCCACTATATCATTAATAAGATTATATCAAATTGCATTGTATTTAAGGATTATAATAATGTATTAGTCAGTGTCATAACCAATAAAATGTTTTTTATGAATAAAAAATTAGATTTATATGTGAATAATGATGTGACCTACAATTTTTTAAACTAATTATTTCTTTGATGAAATGTGTAAAGAGGGAAGCAAAGGGAGTGTACCTTGGATAAGAATTTCATTACCCTTAAATCAATGTAATAAAAATGTTACATAGGATGTATAGGCCATTAAAAACATTTTATATTTTTAAAAATACAGGATAGTGGAATTTAGTACACTTATAGATAATCATGTGTATACTCCTTGGAAGGATCCCTGTGCTATTAAACTAAGTGAAATAATTATTATTATGTCAACATTACATTCTAAATTTGTGATTTATTATTAAGATAGAGTGTAGTTAAGGGAGATATAAATTGAATGAGTTCATTCCAATAGGGTTGAATGATCAGACGATTAGTTAGGATTAAAAGGTGAGAAATTTTTAATTTGGATATCCCCCTGATTCACCCTCCTACCAGAGTTCCTCAAGACTTAAATTTTAACCCAAGGATCTCAATATTTAGCTTCTTTCACTTTATTATTTCCTCATAATATGTTTTAAAATGTGTACCATTTATATTTCACTACCTTAATCCCTAACATTTTGATAACTTATTTATATAAAACTGATGAAATATTTTCATAATGAGTATGAAATTCATTCTTAATATCATTATAATCAACATTTAGCATCACAACACCTTCCACATGAGGATCATACCATTTCATTTCAACTTCAAGAACATCCATGATAATAAATAAAAAATAATAATATCCACCCTTTTTTGATAATTCTTCCCATAATATGTTATTAATTCAAAGTAGATAATTTTATTACGCACATAATCATAGAGAGTAGTAATGATGGAAAGAAATAAATATAAATAATTATATGATGCCTAAAATAGTGGAGGTCATGGTCATCTACCTGAAAAAAAAGTAGCTCACTCTGGGGGTAAGGAAACTAGGTTTGAATAAATAAGAAGAGGGTTTTCATGACTACCCATACAATCCCTAAAATATTCCACATGATTACCTTCAGACCAAGTATATTTTATGATTTCAATTCCAATATAGGGAATGCATCTAAAAAATAGATAGATAAGGACCACAAAGTGTCATACCTTCCTTGGAGATAAATTATGAGGACAACAGAATCATTTTCATCCATCGAGGCAGTAATGTTGTAAGATAGAAACACCTCTATCACATTCGAAAAATCTTTGGCATCCACCAAAAGAGAGTCTCCAAACCTGTAGAAAACAATGGAATAAATAAACACTGAACTGTTGTAGTCAAGAAAAACACCTCCCACTATTATAATTCCAAAGTTATTGGAGCCATCAAAGTTGAGATTGAACCCACTGATAAGGGTACTTTAATGAACCCATCTTTCTGAATGAGTTATTCTACGTGAGAGAGAATTCCACCCTTGACCATCCTCAATGGATGAACGTTTTTACAATGTTTTAGAAGATGACCAAGCTCAGTGATTAAACACCTAGACCAAGATTGTAAGGAAAAACAAAGATCTAAAAAAACCATCCATCCATGATTCATTCCATTAATTTCAATGTGTGATATAAAGAGTAATTAATTTATGAAATGCTAAAAGTTACACTTTCCATGATAGTTTTTATAAAATGACATTAGAATTCTAAAATTTGAAATATAGAAGGGTTTCAACGTCAGTTTTTAGTAAAACTAAAGTCAACTACCATCAAGGATTCATCTAATGTTTGTTTTTTTTAACTAGACACAGAAAGAAAACATTTAAAAAATAAATAAAAAATATCCTATTCCCACACATCCAAACTCAAAATCAAAACACAAAGTAGTAAAAAGAAAAAATTAGAACAAGGGTAGGAAAACTAATTAAGAGTTCTTACAATATTTTTTATAAATAAATGTCTAATTGAAAATAAAAATCCAAATTATTGAAATTTATAAATTATTCCAAAACTAATTTTTGAAGTGTAAGAACCCGGTTTTTTCTATAAAAGACTTTGGAATAATCCTGATGATATTCCAGAGCAGCGCCTTCAGACAACATGCAATTCTGAGCCCCGGTGTGGCATGAATTAAAATTTTCAGTGCGTTCACACTGGGCCCACCAAATAAATATGATAACTCCTAAACAGAGATCCAGATCAGAAAAATGTTTGTACAGATAAGTCTGGAATGGGGTGTTTACCCTAGGAACGACATAAAACATGTTGGCGAGGGGCGTTTGGACCCCTCGCTCGCTTCTGGAATGTTAAACGGATAAATAAAATAATTAATTTATTCGTTTAATGGTTAAACTCAAGTATATCTTAAATGGTGGCTTGGATTTGAAAACCGAGGGCACCATTGAGTCCGGAGCATGCCATTTTCCCAAGGAGGGGTGTAAGTTTCGCAGGCGCGACCCGTCTGTGAAAAATGGCCCCAGGGGCGTTTTCGTAATTTGGAAGCCTCAAGCGTTGAGCTTAATAACTTTTGAATGTAGGCTCAGATTAAAATTCTGAGACCTCTGTTGTGCTCTGGAGGTGGTCTTTACCCTAGGGGAGGTTTAATTTTGACCCCACCAAGAGTTTCGGATGCGGGTTAAATTGGGGGTTTATTTAATTAAATTTTAAATTAAATTTTATTTATTTAAACCTAACTCACCCCACCCCTCTCCCATTTTTCACCCCTGGTGAAGCCTCTCCCTCAACCTCCCCTCCTTATCCTCCTCTTCCTCTGGTCAAGGCAGAAGCAATGACGGCAAGGCGCAGATCGTGCGGGAAGTGTCGGGTGAAGCCCTGCAGGCAGGCTCGTGTGTATAGTTTTTAATTCCTGCATCTGTTTTGAGATAGTTTTATAACATTGAATTTCTGTTGAATCTGCAATCAAATCCCATGTATGTGTATTACTCTTTCTATGCTTCCTGACACATGTTTCAGTTTGAAAATCTGAGTTCCGACGAATCTGGGGGCGTCCGTCGAAGGTTGCGGGTTTTTGGTTGTGTTTTGGGTGTTTTCCGGCGATTTCAGCCAGATCCAGTGGCGGTCCGATGAGCGGGCGTGGCGGCGTCGGTGGTTGGCTGAGGTGGAGGCACTGGTCAGTGGGGCTCCCAGATGGCAGAGTGGCCAGGCGCGGATGGCGGGCCTCCCAGGTCGAGCGCAGTAGAGAGGGGGCGTCAGCGCGGGCGAGCGAAGGTGGCCTGGCGACGGCGAGGCTGAGGCCGAGCGGCGCTCCCAGGTGAGCGTGGTGGAGGACCACGCGGGGCGGAGACCAAGGCTGACCGGCTTTTGCCGGTCGGTGCGCAGGAGTGGAGACCGGGGTCAGCGACCCTGGCTGGCAGACCGCGACCCGCCCTTTGTGGGTCACTATGGAAGAGTGTCGGACCGGATCTGTCGGTCCAGGCGAAGATGGGCGGTCCGTGCAGTGAACCGCGGACTGCCAGTTCAGGCATAGGGTGGGTCGGCCGAACCGGCCCGACCCACCTATTTTCGTCCACTAAATGTTTAAATGCCCCTAAAATTCGAATCGGGTGTCGGATTCGCGAGCCGTCTATGGAGATGCGTTCCTAAAAGAGAGTCGAACATTTTGAGATGGTCTCAAGAATTTTTAATTCCCGAAACGAGGGGCCTCAGTGGCGCGACACGATCGTTAAGTGGACGAGCGTTCTTCTGAGAGTTCTTGTTTTGGATGGCGCGGGCACATCCTATGTCCATTTTGAGCACCGTTAGTGTCATTGTGACCCTGGCATCGAGATTGAGTTTTCCAGTGTGGTTTCGGGCGTTGGAACCAGAGTTGAGGCGTTGGCCCCCTGGTCCGTCTGGTGAGCTGCATGCAGCGCTTTGCAACTTTTTCATCGGATGTCCGTTCGGGGCGTGCAAGCAGTCATCTTGGGTGTTTTTCCGAGGGCATTGCAATGGTGCATTCTTCCAGCTTTAATTCTGCACGATGGTGCGGGCCCCATGAGGGCTGTTTCGGGTGTTGACGGTGATTTCCAGCTTTATCACAGGGTGTCCATTTTGGACAAATGAATTGTCCATCTTGTGTACTTTTTCGAGAGGATCGCAACGGTGTGATCCGTTGGCAGCGCTTTGGGACTGGGATGCAGGTCTCATGCATCACCACTCACGTTGGGTATGTTGGAATGCATTTTTTTCTCTGGATATCTGTTGCACTCAAATGAGCAGTCCTTTGATGTGTTTTCCCGAGGGGAGCACAATGGTGCGATGCGCCCGACTATTTTCGTGGCTGAGGCTTGGGATCACGGGACGTCGTTCGGGCGTAAGGCGATGTTGGTGAATTTTTTGTCGTATATCCGTTTGAGGCATGTAGGTAGTCTATATCGAATGTTTTTCCATGAGGATTACAATGGTGTAATCTGTTCAGGCGTACAGAGCCTCTTGCGCGGTCTTATTAAATGTGGAAATATGAATGGTGTACCGGTGGTGGTTCATTCCTACGTTGTTAGTAGGGAATCCTTAGCGTGTGATCGCGTTCACTCATGGGATAGTGATGTTGGTTTTTAAAGAGATGTGGTTGGTCGTGCCTCAGCTGTTGAGGTGGCAAGTTGTAGTTGTTACGTTTACACCTTCGCATTGAATAGTAGGGTTGATTCTTCCCTTGGTTCTGTTCTAGTTTTTTGACCAACAGGGTTGAGTTTTCCCCTAGTCCTGTTCTCATATGTTGACCATCAGTGTTGAGTGTTCCCCAGGTTCTGTTCTCGTTTGGCCGACAAAGATGGTTTGTTTCCTCTATTTCATCAGCTGAGAGGGGTTTCAGCACCGTTCCCTTTCACCGGACTGCGACACCGTTTACGACGACATGTACTCCTACAACATGGGTGTTTTCCCACTTTCTGGGATGAGTTGTCTCGGTCCTCTTCGACAGTGACACAGCGGATTGGAGCGTGATCGCCCTAAGAGGCCGGGGAGTTTTTCTCGCCCCTTCGTGTTCCCTGGTAGAGTTCTTGTGGATTCGGTGTGACCAAAACATTACACGGGCACCAATCCCCTACCTAGGAGGTTGTTTCCAGTAGGGCTGACCAGTGGGGTACCATCCTGTAGGGATGGTTAGAGTAGAACCATCCAGCAGGGATGGCCAGAGGGTTACCATCCATCAGGGATGGCCAGTACAGCGGTGTTCACCGAGTAGTACCATCCAGATGGGATGGCCAGAGTGGTTCCAAGTTTACCTTCAGTAGGTATGGGATGTGGTCCCCAATGTCGGGTTTACCTCCAGCCGGGCTTGGAAGTGGTTCCTGGTGCCGAGTTTACCTCTAGTTGGGATGGGAAGTGGTCCCCGATGATGGTTTTGAGCCGCCCTCTAGTTGTTTTCCCTTTTACGGGACTGGGCATTGGGACTCATCGACGACCTTAGTCGGGTCTCCATCTAGTGGATTACCCATTAATGGGACTGGGCAGTGTGGCACCCGTCGAATCTGGCTAGGTCTCCTTCTAGTGGGAAACCGTCGACATCTAGGGATTACCCTCTAGCGGGGCTGGGCAGGGGGGGTTGCCTATCGAATTTGAGGATACCTCTCGACTGCGGGGTAGTTATGATGTGTTTCGTGACATTCCCCCAGAACTCTCAAGTACGAGGGGTGATTTCCCCACCGAGGCGCATCCTTGGGACGTGACCTAAAACCGTGCGGGCGAGTCAGTTCCGCCCAAAGAGGATAGTTTTGAGGTTCGGTGATTTGAGCCCCTTGACATGCAATTCAGGGCAGACGTGCAGTATGCTGGACATCGAAGGTGTTTACTTCTGGGACTGTTGGATACTCACTTTCTTAGGTTGAGCTACGAGATGGAAATCCCCTTACGATCATGTTTGGGCTTCTTGTTTGAGCATAAGAATATGTATATACCTTGTTCCAGTACCCACTTCTTGGGCTTGGTCACTCTCCCGCCAGGAGAGGCGAAGACGCGTGGGGTATGCCACGTTCTTTCTGTGTCAAGCTTCTCGTGGTTGGAATAGTCTACTCTCCTGTTATAGGTAGTGAAGACTCGATAGGAAGTTCATCTTCTCACCGTTTCTAGCTCCTTGTGTCTGGATGATTCTACCTTCTTTCCTCTTTTTGGGTTGAGATGGACTCTCTATTGTTACTCTACTTCACTCCTTGTTGTATTCCTCTACTATTCCATGTTCGATCTACTACTCACCCTTTAGCACCTACTTTGTTTCTCCCTCGAGCCTTTGGGGTATCCTACTGAGTATTTTTATACTCACCCCTGCTTGGGCTTTGCCCGCACTTGGTGTTCCCTTGCATATGACGGACATGTTGGACATGACTACAGTGGATCATAGAAGTTTGGGAGCTGGGACCGCGTGCGGTGGTCGGATTCGGGTTCCAGGTGGGGGACCCTTGCAGTTGTTTTTCTTTTTTTACCTATTGTCGGGTTGTGGCACTTTTCTGGTTGGGAACGTGTTTTTTCCCTTTTCTTTTCAGTTTACCTTCAGCAATTGCATTGTACTATTTAGAGGTCGATGCACTTGTGGTTTATTTATAGTTGTTGGTGCTTTCCTTTTATTTTTACTCTACACTTTTGAATTGAGTGTGCTGCATGTGTGTGTATAGGTACTTAGGAAAAGGCCTCCCCGAGTTGTTGTGCCTTCGACGCTGGTCGCCAGCCCCTGGCCTTTGGAGGCGGGCTTGGGGTAGTTGCGGCTCGAGCCCAGGTAGGGTCGGGTCATGACAAAGTGGTATCAAAGGTGGTTTTTTCCTTGGGATATTGTTCTAATGTACCTAAAAAGAAATTTATTGGGATTTAGGGAAACAGTGTTAACATGTCTCGAGAGCGGTTCTCAGGCCAGGGAGTCCAGTGATGGTGCGACAGCTGACGTATCCATTCTCCAGGAACCAGATAACCCGCTTGTTGACTCGGCATGCTGAGAAACTCCTTGCAGGGAAAATTGGTTTGTGCATCACATAGGATTGAATCTTTGACTGTCCCTCTTGAGTCAGCTCCCCATTGTTTTTACAATTATATAAATATATGCTCATCTGACCGCGACACTCCTTGATAATATTCAAGATGTCTCCACGAAGACAGACAGTCAGGATACTAGATTTGGTTCGTGACGATGACCCTGTGAGCTACGAGGCCTCAGACCAGGACCCATCATGCGAGCCCCTTTCTCCGGGGGGGCCGGTAGTAGCACCCCCACCTGTTGAGCAGCAAACAGCTTCAGCAGAGCAGACTGAGCTTGAGAGCGGGTTGAGTGCGCTCCGCAAGTTCTAGCGGTAGGGACCGCTGAGGTTCAATGGTGGGACAGACTCTCAGGCAGCAGAGGTTTGGCTAGAGACAGTGTTTCTCCTTTTCAGGCTTGTGTAGACGCTAGCAGATCTTATAGTGGATTTGGCCGCCAAACTTTTCCATGGAGCAGCTTGGTGTTAGAGGAGTCTGGTGACTCAGTTTCTCGACGAGTCGTCGCTTTCATGGGGTGACTTTCAGTTGTTGTTTCGTGAGGATTTTTTCCCCTCCTGCTTACGATCCATTTGGATTCAAGAGCTCCTGCAGTTTCAAAAGGGAGGGATGACGGTGTCCGAGTATGCGACTAGTTTCACAGACCGTGCATGCTTTTACCAAAACTTGGTCCATGATGACAACATCCGAGCGCGGATGTTTGAGAAGGGTCTCCGCCGAGAGATTCGTGTTGTCATAGTACCCTTGGACATTTCCACATATGTCGGGGTGCTAGAGAAGGCTCTGGTGACAGAGATCTTTCTGTCACGTTCTATAGTTGGTGGTGGCAGCAGGCACGTTGGAGCCAAGACGTCTTCCGCAGCTAGCGGACATCGACAAGAAGAACCTTGACACAAGTGACTTTCTGACAACCGTACTTAGGGGCATGGTCGTACACCACAGTGGTTTTGGATGGCACCAGTGCTGCCCTAAGAGAGTCGGTGCTATGCTTGTGATGGGCGAGGTCACCTAGAACGGGACTGCCTGACCAGGCATGCGAAGTGCTTTGGGTAGGCAGCAGGAGCACCACCATGGCGGAGGCAGCGTCATGATCAGAGTAGCGCCCAGAGAGGTGGTGCTAGAAGAGGAGCGGGAGGAGATGGAATTGGAGGACGACTTTACGAGGTCTTCTCATCACCACTAGGCGGTCCACGTCAGGAGCCGGGAGCTGACAGTTGGGACCAAGGATAGCCACAAGCTTTGGATTGCTACGACCCTGCAAAGCATGAGGTGATAAGAGGTACGCTCTATGGCTCTTCTAATTTTTGCAGTAGAATTTTTAGACTTAGTGTGTGATATTCCTTTTATCCCTGCTCCTTGTTTGAGTTGTCACCAGGGTGGCGCGAGGCGTTGGTGTAACCCTATGTTGGTAAGGTAAAAGGCATAGGACCTTTCTATTTAGTCGATGGTGTTGACTCCTTTGCTTTAGAGAAAGTAAGAGGGTCTTGGTTGTGGGACATCGACTGTGAAATCTTGCGTAACCAGATATCCTTGGGTGTTTCACCATATGGACATTCTGACGGAGGGAATCACCGGGCTTGTCCCAGGTTCAAGCGGTGATTCCAATTGCGGCATGGGACATAGGGGTTCGATCGGGGAGGTGAGCGACCCCAAAGAGCCTTCGGACCGTTTGAGACCATGCAAAGGGATGACGAGGTTCCCAACCAGCTTTCCCTAACCCCAAAGGCTGGGATTGGTGCACGACGTCTCCAACGTGACTCACCCAAGAAGATGTGTGTGTACTACTATGCACGTCATCGGTAGAGGAATACCTAGCATGAATAGATCAAATCCTTGGGTCTGTGTGCGGTGATGCAGGACTGTGCAAGAGTTCTTTTGGGAAAGGAAGAGCCAGGTGCGGGCTTAGTACCCTGAGTTGTTCCCTGGGTTTTCTTTTTGGGGATGAAAATATTGAAGGAGGGAATGATGTAAGAATCTATTTTTTACAATGAAAGACTTTGGATTAATCCTGATGATATTCCAGAGCAGCACCTTCAGACGACGTGCGATTTCGAGCCCTGGTGTGGCCGGAATTAAATTTTCAGTGCGTTCACACTGGGCACACCAAATAAATAGTATAACCCCTAAACGGAGATCCGGATTAGAAAACTGAGTGAACGTATGAGTCCGGAATGGGGTGTTTACCCTAGGAATGACATAAACCATGTCGACACGGGGCATTTGGACCCCTCGCTCGCTTCCGAAACGTTAAACGGATAAATAAAATAATTAATTTGTTTTTTAATGGTTAAACTCAATTATCTCTTAATCAGTGGATCAGATTGAAAAAATAAGGGCATCGTTGAGTCCGGAGAATGCTGTTTACCCTAGGAGGGGTGTAAGTTTCGCGGGCACGGGCCATCTGTGAAAAATGGCCCTATGGGTGTTTTTGTAATTTGGCGGCCTCAGGCGTTGCGTTTGATAACTTTCAAATGGAGGCTCAGATTAAAATTCTAAGACCACCGTTGTGCTCGGGAGGTGGTTTTTACCCTAGGGGAGGTTTAATTTTAACTCCTCCAAGAGTTTCGGATGTGGGATAAATTGGGGGTTTAATTAATGAAATTTTTAATTAAATTTTCTTTATTTAAACCTATCTCACCCCACCCCTCTCCCATTTTTTACCCCTGGCGCAGCCTCTCCCTCAACCTCCCCTCCTCCTCCTCTTCTTCCTCCAGTCAAGGATAAAGAAACGATGACAAGGCACAGATCATGCGGGAAGCGTCGGGTGAAGCCCGACAGGTAGGCTCGTGTGTATAGTTTTTAATTCCAGCATCTCTTTTGAGCTCATTTTATAACATTGAATAGTTGTCGAATCTGCAATCGAATCCCATTTATGTGTAGTACTCTTTCTAAGATTCCTGACGCATGTTTCAGTTTGAAAATCCGAGATCCATCAAGTCTGAGGGCGTCCGTCGAAGGTTGCATATTTTTGGGGTGTTTTGTCTGTTTTCCGGCGATTTCAGCCAGATCCAGCGGCGGTCCGGTGAGTGTCCGTGGCGGCGTCGGTCATTGGCTGAGGCGGAGGCGTTGGTCAGCGGTGATCCTGGATGGCAGAGTGGCCAGGCTTGGATGGCGGGGCTCCCAGGTCGAGCGCAACGGAGAGGGGGCTTCAGCGCGGGCGTGCGAGTGTGGCCTAGCGACGACGAGGCTGAGGCCGAGCGGGGCTCCCAGGTGAGCGCGACGGAGGACCACGCGGGGCGGAGACCAGGGCGGACCGGCTTGTGCCGGTCGGTGCGCATGAGGGGAGACCGGGGTCAGTGACCCCGACTGGCAGACCGCAACCCTCCCTTTGTGGGTCACTGTGGAAGAGAGCCAGACTGGCTCTGCCGGTCTGGGCAAAGAGGGGCAGTCCGCGCAGTGAATCGTGGACTGCCAGTTCAAGCATAGGGTGGGCCGGCCGAACCGGCCCGACGCACCTATTTTCGTCCACTAAATGTTTAAACGCCCCCAAAATTCGAATCGGGTGTCGGATTCACAAGACGTTAGCGGCGAAGATTTCCTAAAATAGAGACGAACATTTTTAGATGGTCTCGGGAATTTTTAATTCCCAAAACGAGGGGCCTCGGTGGCACGTCACGACCGTTAAGTGGACGGGCGTTCTTCCGGGAGTTATTGTTTTGGATGGAGCGGGCACATCCGATGTCTGTTTTGAGCGACGTTAGTGGCGTTTCAACCCTGGCGTTGAGACGGAGTATTCCAGTGTGGTTTTGGGCATTGGAACCAAAGTTGAGGCGTGGGCCCCACGGCCCGTCTATTGAGCTGTGTGTAGCGCTTTGCAATATTTTCATCAGACGTCCGTTCGGGGCGTGCGAGCAGTCGATCTTGGGTGTTTTTCTGGGGGAATTGCAATGGCGCAATCCGCCCGCTTTAATTCTTCATGATGGTGCGGGCCCCAAGGGGGCCGTTTCGGGTGTTGACGGTGATTTCCAGCTTTATCACCGGGTGTCCATTTGGGACAAGTGAATAGTCTATCTTGTGTACTTTTCTGAGAGGATTGCAACAGTACGATCCGTTGGCACTGCTTCGGGACCGGGATGCGGGTCCCACGCAGCACCGCTCACGTTTGGTATGTTGGAATGCATCTTTTTCTCTGGATATCTATTTCACTCATGTGAGCATTCCTTTTGACGTGTTTTCTCGAGGTGATCGCAATGGTGTGATGCGCCTGACTATTTTCGTTGCTGAGGCTTGGGAACACGGGACGCCATTCGGGCGTAAGGTGGTGTTGGTGACCTTTCTGTCAGATATTCATTTGAGGAGATTAGGTAGTTTATCTCAGATGTTTTTTCACGAGGATTACAATGGTGTAATCTATTCAAGCGTGCGGAGCCTCTTGCTTGATCTTATTAAATGTGGAAATATGAAAGGTGTATCGGTGGTGGTTCTTCCTATGGTGTTTGTAGGTAACCCTTGGCGTGTGATCGCGTTCACTCCTATGAGATTAATGTTGGTGTTTAAAGAGATATGGTTGGTTGTTCCTCAGTCGTTGAGGTGGAAAGCTGTATTTGTTATGTTTATGCCTTCGCGTTAACCAGTAAGGTTGAGTCTTCCCCTGGTTCTGTTCTAGTTTGTTGAACAGTAGGGTTGTGTTTTCCCCTAGTCCAGTTCTCGTTTGTTAACTAGGTGGGTTGAGTTTTCCCCTAGTTCTATTCTCATTTGGCCGATAGAGATGGTTTGTTTCCTCTGTTCCATTAGCTGTGAAGGGGTTTCAGTACTGTGCCCTTTCACCGGACTGCGACAACATTTACGACCACGTGTGCTTGTACAGTGTGGGTGTTTTTTTTACTTTCTGGGATGAGTTGTCTCGGTCCGCTTTTGCAGTGACTCAGTGGATGGGAGTGTGATCGCCTTGAGAGGCCGGGGAGTTTCTCCCATCCCTTCGTGTTCTCTAGTATAGTTTTTTTGGATTAGGTGTGACCAAAACATTAAGCGGGCGCTGATCCTCTACTCAGGAGGTTGTTTCCAGCAGGTATGGCCAGTGGGGTACCATTCAGCAGGGATGGCCAGAGTGGTACCATCCAGTAGGGATGGCCAGAGGGTTACCATCCAATAGGGATGGCTAGTACAGTGGTGTTCACTGAGCAGTACCATCTAGCCAGGATGGCCAGAGTGGTTCTGGGTTTTCCTCCAGCAGGGCTTGGAAGTGTTCCTCGATGTCAGTTTTACCTCCAACTAGGCTTGTAAGTGGTCCCTAATGCCGGGTTTACCTCTAGCTGGGCTGGGAAGTGGTCCTTGATGACGGTTCTGAGCCTCCCTCTAGTGGAGTACCCTTTTACGATACTAGGCATTTGGACTCATTGACGACCCTAGTCCGGTCTCCCTCTAGTGGATTACTCTTTTACGGGACTGGGCAGTGTGGCACCCATCGACTCTTGCCGGGTCTCCCTCCAGTGGGAACCCATCGACTTCCAGGGATTACCCTCCAGTGGGGCCAGGCAGGGGGGGTCACCTATTGACTTTGAGGAGACCTCTTGACTGTGGGGCAGTGACGAGGTGTGGCTTGACATTCCCCTAGAACACTCAAGTACGAGGGGATCTTTCCCCACCGAGATGCGTCCTTGCGACGCGACCTAAAACCATGCGGACGAGTCAATTTCTCCCAAAGCGGATAGTTTCGTGGTGCGGTCATTTGAGCCCCGTCACCTGGAGTTCGGAGCAGACGTGCGAGATATTGGGTATCGATGGTGTTTACTTCTGGGACTGTTGGATACTCACATTCTTGGGCTGAGCTACGGGATGGAGATCCCCTTACGATCTCGTTTGGGATTCTTGTTTGAGCATTTGCATATGTATATACCGTGTTCTAGTACCCACTTCCTGGGCTTGGTTACTCTCCCTCCAGAAGAGGCGAAGTTGCATGGGGTATGCCACGTGATTTCCGTGTCTAGATTCTTGTGGTTGTATGAGTCTACTCTCCTTATATAGGTAGCGAAGACTTGACGGGAAGTTCATCTTCACACCGTTTCCAGCTCCTTGTGTCCGGATGAGTCTACCATCTTTCCTCTTGTTGGGTTCATCTGGACTCTCTATTGTTACTCTACTGCCCTCCTTCTTATATTACCTTTCTATTCCCTATTCAATCTACTGATCACCCTTCGGCACCTCCTTTTTCTCTCCCTCGAGCCTTTGGGGTATCCTACTGAGTATTTTTATACTCACCCCTGCTTGGGCTTTGCCAGCACTTGGTGTGCCCTTGCAGACGATGGACAGGTTGGTCATGACTTCAGCGGAGCTTATGAGTTTGGGAACTTGGACTGCGTGTGGTGGTCGGAGTCGGGTTCCAGGTGGGGGACCCTTCCAACTATTTTTCTTTTGTTTACCTGTTGCCGGGTTGTGGCACTTTTCTGGTTGGGCGCATGTTTTTCCCATTTTCTTTTTAGTTTACCTTTAGCACTTGCTTTGTACTATTTAGAGGTCGATGCACTTGTGGTTTATTTATAGGAGTTGGTGATTTGATTTTATTTTTACTCTGCACTTTTTCATTGAGTGTGTTGCTTGTGTGGGTGTACAGGTACTTTGGAAAAGACCTCCCCAAGTTGATGTGCCTTCGGTGCTGGTCGCCAGCCCCTGGCCTTTGGAGGCGGGCTTGGGGTAGTTGCGGCTCGAGCCCGGGTAGGGTCTGGTCATGACATGAAGTTGATTCAAAAAGTTTTATTTATATTGAGAGAAATAATCAAAAATTCACAAAATAAAGTGTTACAAATTTAAAAAATAACAATTTTGTTTTAATAATTTGTGTTATAATGAAACAAACCTTTTTAAAATCTATACATTTCGCATTAGGATGATCTCATAAATGAAAAAAACAAAATATCCATATTAAAATTTTATTTTTTGGATGATGAGACAAGGTTTCTGAAAAAATAATTTGATAATAAAACAGAAAATGTGTAGGAAAAACATAAATTCACTGATATAAGAGTTAGAAACCTAAATATTCACATGTTCAATTTTTTCTAGTTCCAATATTGAATAGTGATCCCTGTTTAACTTAGTCCATGAAATATTTTAATTTCAACTATTAATTATTAAAACTAATGTAAAATGAATAAATTATTATAAAATAATGAAAATAATTGAATAAAACATCCTTCATTAATAATGAGCTAAATCTTCATCGAACACCACCTAATAAAGAGAATAATCAATGCACTTTACATTATTTTGGAAAAAATACACATAACATCCAATGTACACTAAATTATAAATTGTTAAAAATTAATAATTTTATAATGAATACTTGTTCATAGTTATATATTTTTTCATACCAATAAAGCAATAGAAAAAAACTAGTAATCCAATTTTTTATCCCTCAAATACATATATAATTTTGGCTTCTTTTTTCAATTATTTCCCCACATTTGAAATTTATTTTAGGTTTATAAAACCATAAAAAGAATTGGGATTATATTAGATGAAATACTATGGAGATAATTGATTTGAAAAGTCATTAATTAATTCAATATTAAAGATGTTTACTTATTGAAAACATATTAAAAAAAGGAATTCCCATGCATCAAAAAAATGAAACACATGCACACATAGATGATCACCCATTACAACACCAACGATGTTTTCTAAATATTTAATGTTTAATGTATTCCATATATATGAAAATTCCCAGGAAATGTATAATAATAATATAATATAGAAAACATTTTTGATAACTTTGTTAACCAATTGACTTTTAGAGGTGTATCCAAAGGTACAATAACTTTAAAATTTCCATTACTTTAAATGGAGTCCTTAAATTTTATAAAATCTAATATATGTTATGACAAATAAAATATTATATGTAACATTGAATTTAATGATAAATAAAAAATAAAAAAATTACAAACCTCATATAAAACCTGATAGAAAATATTTTCCATATAATATAAAAAATGACAAATACTCAATCCATCCATGGAAAAATCCATGGTAGGATGTGGAACTAGAGTAGTTGAATTAATAATATCATGTACTGCAACTTTTACGTGACCAGACTGCATAATGTGATGATGTAAATAATCCCCTAGATGATGTAAATTTCTATATTCTATAATACCTATCTGAGAATCTCCAATAAGAAGACCACAATACACAGTTGGGCATGAATGAGGATGTGGATGATCTAGGTAGGTAGTATGAGGAGGGTGTATATGTCTCATAAAATCTACAATAATAACTAATACAGATGATGTAAATATATTCTCTATCAGCTCATTCATATTTTTTAACTCATACTTTAGATAATCTATTTCTTTATTATATTTTTTCTCAATTGATTCCAGACTAGTGTCATGACCTATATAAATTTATAACCAATATGCTCTTGAGACCCTATAATGTTGCTTGGGTATTATAGATTTCCCAATGTAGTGGAAAATATTATCATCCTACTATAAGGGATAAATTCACCATATATTATTTTCTTTTAAATGGTGTCTTGAAGTATTATTTTCATAGATATTATTTATGAGTTTAATTTATAAAATCGAATTAGTGATGAAATGTAACAATTAATTACTTATAAAATTATTATATACTTCCTAATTTGGATAAGTAATATACTTCCCATTTTTTTTAATTCTCATCCTTTTAAAATTTTCATTATGAGTAGGAGGAGATGGAGGATCAAGTAAAAAATATCTAAATCCACTACTTAACTTGGCTCTTAATTAAAAAATTTCATCAATTATTTAATGATATAATAATGGATACCGTCCATGTGACAATGTATGTGGGTATAAATTTTGAGAATGTATGTCTCAGTTAGTTTTCCTAGTTGGTTGTTATATAAGAAAAAATAAATAAGTAATAATGTAGTAAAGATTAATTGAAAAACTTAGTTTACAATAACCATAAGGGTTTCCCCCACCAATTGGGGTCAAACTTCTTACCTCCCTCTATCTATAAACCCATAACTTATTCCAAGATCATGATTTTGTTTACTCCCAAAAAATATAAAATTTATTCCAATTCATCATAAATATCATTTTATTAATGATGAAAAATATAAATTTTGTAAATTCCTTTTTTCGCTCGAATGTAATTTTTTCCTATAATTTAATAGATAAAATTTAATAAAATTTTCAATACTTAACAAATTAGAAAACTAAAAACATAATGCTAAAAATTATACCATTATAGACTTCAAAAAATATATCTTTCACCAACTGGTCGATAATCCTCCAAATTGGGAATAAAATAATTATCCTATAACAAACATTAAAATCCAGGTAAGTCTTAAACTATGTGGCACGTGGGATAGTTGGGTCTTGTTATAATCAAAGTTAATTATCACCCACTACTCTCCATGAGCGAGTGATTATTTTGGTACATTTGAAATCCCACACCTACCATATTTATGTACCATAATCATTGGAGAATAAGAATTTCTTCACATTTTTTTAGGAAATATAAATAAAATTTCATTAATAAAATTATATGTAATAGTTATATATTTATATTAAAAAACATACATAACTCGATTCCCCTACCTCATTTTTTGTAATTTATAAATATGTACACTACTTTTTCAAAATTATGTGTACCTATATTGGATTAAAATTAAATAAATGTAATAATTTTTTTTGATTATTCATAATATAAACAAATCATTGAATGTTATATTTTTCAACCATAAATATTTGTAACTAAAACTAGTGTAAATAAAAATTAATGAAAAAAAGGAAATAAATTATTATCATATAAAAATTTGATATTTTGTGTGTATGTATTTATTTAGAAATAAATACATGTTATAAGTAAAATATGTAATTGTTAATAATAGGAAGAGAATTATAAATATTTTATTGAATAAAATTGTATACCTAAAAATGAATTATATAAATAAAATATTTACAACAAAATGATAGAGGTAAAATTATTTAACAAAAACATTTAAATATAAATTTATTTAATATGGAAAATGTTATAAAAATGGAATGAGTAAAAAAATATGTATATTTAAATATCAAAGTTATCATCTAAAGTTTATTACACTATTAATTTCCAAAAAAAGAGATTAACTGATAAATTAAGAGAGTAGTGGAGTGTTTTCCCATTTACCTTCTATATGATCATTTTATGCTTTGGGAACAATATCCACATCACAGTCATTGTAAAAATTGGGTAATCATGTAATAGATAGAGAAATTTTAATTAATTATTTAAAATCATATATATTCTCATTACCCAAATTATTTTTACATAGAAAAACAACACAAAACTAATCATTTGATGGGTCAAAAAAATAAAATATTTTTTAATGTGTTTCCAAAATTATTCCTCCTTACAATTAAATATTTCCAAATATAATAATTTTAAAACCATGATCATAATGTTTCACACCACTTTTATTGTCATTTAACTTAAGCATAAATACTTTCCGCAAACATTTAGTATAATAAATCTCTCATATGTCCTCAATAACTCCAAACAATGATGTTGATATAGAAATAGGGTGTTTATCTTTGGAACTAAAAAAATAATTTGTTTCAATGATAAACATTACTCAACTATTTTAAACAGTACTCCTGCCTTCCACGTTTTTTCTGCAAAATGTGTAACCATTAATATAAAAACAAACCATGTGATCATATTAACCCTTGGTCCTCTACCAATCATTTCAATGTTTCTGGTATGCATTCTTCATTGTTTATTTTCTCTCTAAAGTAATAAATAAATGTGTTTTATGTTCATTCATCAATAAATTTTCATTTCTTCTCAGATAGAACACCTTCAGCCCTACAATATGTGATGATATATGTTGTTGGGAATCACCTATGTTGTTCAACATATAAAAATGTGCATGTTTCACTTCATTAAATGGAATTAAATTTACCTTTATGCCATGAATCAATTTACCTTTACAATAAACTATCAAATTTTATGATATAATGAGATAGAAATTCTCAAACATGGATAAATAATAAGTATAGAACTCAATTACCTATTTTTATTTATATTTTTGAACAAAATAGGCCCCTAGTTGATGAAGATTATTAACTTATACATTCAAAATTTTCATATATATTCAAAAGTATACATCCAATGTAAATAAAATGTCCTATATATTCTTATCTATTACACCAAATGAACCAATAGTTGGACCATTATATTAAAAATTGATAGAGGACAATATATTATTAGTTGAAAAAGTTTAAGGAAAGCTTCATTGATCACCACATATAAGAAATATGGATCTATAAATTTTATTTAAATTGAATTGAAAAAGTGACACAATCTAATTATTGATATTCAGATAGATATTGAAAATATTCTACACAATGAAAATTCTAGAAATGGTTGCATTGATACATAAAAATTGTGAGATTTAAGACCTATTAAAATTAAATCTTTCAGTGATTCCAAATATTTCACATTTGAAGAAAACCGCATAGGTACTTTAATACCATTAAGGAATTGAAAACAAATCACATTCCCACTATTTCTTAATGCATGAAATGATAGGTGGAATTATGTTTTATTTTATTTTGTTGTGGGAGATAAATTCAAACTTATTCCCATGGTGATTATAAATAGAATTTCTTGAAATATATCTTTTATATATCCATTAATGTTTGAAAATGTTCCTATTATATTACCAAAAATGTTTTTCTAGATATGAAATGATACAATATTATATTTTATGTCCAAAAATTCTCAATAAGGTAGCTCAAATAAAATAGATAATTTCTTCCATGTATTTGGTAGATGAACAGACCATCCATTATTTCCAAACACAACATCGATATTTTTTACCATTTAGTAATATTATTTAGTTGATAATGGTTATGGGGTAGAATCATAATCCTATAAACAGTTAAATGATATTTTAAATCTATAATTGGGATGATCTGTTTGCAAAAAAAACACTTATGTTGCACACACACTAATTATCTTCCATTATTCTACTAATGATTTGAAACCTTATAATTAAAAACTAGACAATATTTATTTCATTTAACATTATATCTGTATATGTTTACATGTGAAGGAATTTTTTAATATTTAATATTATCATAGAATGAAAAGTAAAACACCATTTCTTAGATACATCAAATACTATAAAACATGTCTCTCATTGGAATTTGAAATCATCGGTTAATGGTTATAGATACATGTCAATATTATTTTCATGTTGTTTTAGTCCATAAATCATCAATATCATCATCATATATTTCCTAGTTATACATATCTTGGGGAAAATAAAGAAAACCCACTAAATAGACCATGAACTATGTTGGCCATAGAGACTTTGGTATGGATTTATTCTATTTGTTTATAAACCCAATCATTTATTTCTAATATCAATTCCAAAATAAAAACATTTGTGGTCAAATATGTTATATTTAGGTAAATTAGAAGGATGGGATGGGATTCCATCAGAGGTGAACTCATTTGTATTCTATCTTAGCCTCTGTTCATCTCTTGAATTTGAAAATAGATTCTTTAAATGATGATTTATTTTAAGACACTATATTTTATATGTAGGAGGTTTGGTGTTTAATCTTTGGAATGAAACAAAATTGGATATGTTATTGATTTTCTATTGTGTTTTCCCACATTTAATCCATTCAGATAAACATTCATATTCTTTTCTATATAAAAACAATCATTTGGAAAAGAATGTATCTTTATACATAAAAATTCAATTATACAAAATAGTTTTCCCCATAATTTGAATTTATAAACCTATTTCGTTTGAAAATTATCTCTTATAAAATTTCTCACAAATTAGTAGGTTTCATGTATTTATATCCACTTAAATAATCTCATCATTATCGATTATAATATAAATTTAGTGAAAATTTAAAAGGGTGGTTTCTTAGATTCTCTATAATGTTGTTCAACAATGTTTTTTTCAATGGTTTCAAGGCTAACATTATGAATTAATTTTTAAATAAAATCCTCTATCTAATGTGGGAAATATTCATTATCATTTGATCTTTACATGTATGTTATTTCACCAATACATATTCAACATGAATAATAATTACTAAAATTATATCAAATTAGGCAGTCTTTGATTTATTTCTACCCAAATTTTCCCATATTTTGTCATTTAACACATGGATAAAAAATCAAATCGTCATTTTCAAGTTTCATTCAGAAACTCCAAAGAAACTTGTAACCAATTTCTCATCTTCATTGGTATTTATTCACTGATTTATCAAACGATGATTCATTAATAACCTAAAAAATCACAATATGATAAATGAATACATTAATACATATAAAATGTTAAACACACATATATATATATAAACAAATTTAATTTAAACATATTAGAATATATAAAAATAAATAATGTTAACATTCATAAATATTTAATAAATTATTTATATTTTAAAACATTTAAATATCAAAAACAAGTTACAACAAAAAATTATAAATAAAAAAAAATTATATACAAATAGTTATAACTAAAATCAAATTAAAGTCACAAACAATTTATAATAAAAAAAAAGATTTAAAATTTTTTTATAACTAATGGTAAAAGTAACCCAATCTAAAGAATTGATAAATTCAATTTATATATTATAGATAATTAATATATCTTTACAAATAAAAAAATACCTTAAAAGTTTTGAGGTTGATAAGGTAAAACATATCCTAAATTCCAATTAACTCACTCGAACATGGTGGAAACAGGGTGAATGTTGTATGATTGATGTGAAACATATTAGAATATATAAATAAAAGATAATGTATACATGCATAAATTTTTAATAAATAATTTATATCATAAAAATTGAAAAAAAATTGACAACAAAAAATAATAACAATAAGTAATTATAACGACAATTTTTTTTTTGATGAATATTAAAGAAAACAATAATATAAACCACATAAAATTATAATGATAAAAAATTTATAAATTCAAAAATATATAAAACAAACAGTTATAAACAAAAATAATATTAAAATCAAGAGAATTATTATAAAAAATTATAACATTAAACAAAATTATAAAAAATATTAATAATTGATACTAAAATACATATAAACAAATGAATGAAAAGAATCCAATTTATAACTAAAAATAGTTAATTTATATTAACAGATAAAAAAATAACATACAAAATATGGATGTTTATAATGGAAAATATATAATGAATTCTGATGAACTCATTTAGTGGTGGTCGAAACATGGGGAATGATACAAGATTTCAGAAAAACATTTGCAAAACTAAAGTTTAAAGAATGCATCAATAACATGAATAATTGTTTGGGGTTGAAAAGATTACGGTTTCAGTGGAATGAATGATATTGAGGATCATTAAAGAAGGACGAATTATGGAATATTTTAGAGAAAATATTGGGAAATATGATTAAAATCATTATAAAGTGAAGATCGAGCTAGGTTAACTGTCCTTGATGACCGAGTGAATGAGGGTTTCATAAAATTTGATTCAAATGAAAGAGGGTTTTGAGATCAATTTGTTTTTTAATAACATTTAATGTCTATTTTCTATAAAAATTATATTAATGGTAATTCTAAATTCCTTTTATCATTTTTTAATGAAATTAGATGTTTAAAGGATCTCACGTAACGTTAAATGTGAATTTAAATAAAAATGACCTTAAAACCCTAACGTAGAATCATTTGATCTACTAGTTTCATGAAAATTATAGATAATTATATTCTGGTAAGTATATTGAATATCCAAGGATTCACTGAGAGGGGTTGAATTATTTAATCAAATTCTTTTACCTTCAACCACTAAACTACTTTGTCACATGGTGAATTTATTGAGATTATTATAATTTTATATTTATCTCATATTTTAACTAAATTTTAATTATTTCTATAACTTTATCTAGTAAATGAAAATTTCTCACGATAGACACATTGTGGAAATAATTAATTTACAAGGTTTAACATTGAAAATGAATTTTTATATCCTTAGAATAATAAACAAATCGCATGATCTCACAATTCAGTAATCATTGGGGATACAAATATATAGTGATTATCCTTCAACTCTTGTTATTTATAAATGTGTCTTTAATTATATAATATGATAACACAAAAAAACAGATAATATTTATGAAATATGATGAAGTGAGTCTCCATTATCTAAAATGAATCCAATTTACTATAAAAAATCTTCATCTAAACATTTTTAATAAACATAAATTTTCATCGAACTATTAGTGAAAATTTTATTTGAAAATTAAACAACATTATTACATTTTATTTTAGAAATATTAACTAAATAAACAATAGTGACCATTAATTAATAATAATAAACTCATAACTCTACTATAAAAACCATAATTTTGGTCTTTTAATAGTGCCCTAAAGTATAATATTCCAAGTGTTTTAACATCAATAATTTAATGGATAAAGTTTCTATACACTTGTTTTTATTTTTTCATGTCTACTTATTATTTTTATTATAGTTCACACTATCAAAATAAATATAATGCACTATCTTCACACTATTATCTAACAAAATACTAATCATTACATAGTCTTTCTATTGAATTATAAATTTCAAATTAAAATTCATGAAATGGATTCAATTATCAAGTTATACCTCTTTATATTGACCATTTAGATCAATCCATCCTTTTTATTCACATTTGATATGATTAATGGACTCAACTAACATGAACAATACTATATCATTAAAACACTGAAAAATGGAATTTTACATTGGTTATGATATATTTAGGATGTCATCAAGACATAGTCATATTCAAATTCAATAATCTATTTTGAAACATAATTTAAACCATGATAACATTGATCTCACCACAACATAATTCCATTTAGTTCTTCTTTCCAAGTAATCATCACTACTGGATCCCTGTTTCTATTATTAGGGAATCAAGTATTGATCATTTCAATATTCAAAACATGATAAACAACATTTTACCATGATATATTGTAGTCCTAGTTTTTATTCATTTTTAAAGTATAACTATATTAGTTATTTCCCTTATAATAATGTTAAGTCGTTGATATTATTGTCCTTTAGAACATGACTAAATCCAATTTATCATGGCATAATGGTATCCCTAATTTTTCTTTTAATACTAAATAATACCACCCCCTCTCATATGACCATGGAATAATATTTATTCTTCATATTGGATAGGGGTTTTGAAAAAATTTATTAGAAACCATAAATACCAAAATACCCATTGGCTTGATATTAAAATCTATTTTTATTTTGTTCTAAGACGACATTGTGGTATGAAAAGCATTATAACATAAACACGATTTTCTCCCTCAACAACTCCAAACATGAATCCTTCACTTCCAATTTTATTTCAAAATCATATGAAATCATAAATTATCTTCAGCACATTTAAACCACATGAATTTATTTAATTTCTAAATTGATTTATGGGTATATATTTTTTTAAAATTAAGGAAAACACCAATGTTAGATATCACACTCACTTCACTCCATCTTCAACCAAACCCCCCCCCCCATTTATAAATGATACATATATTTTTATATCTTCACTCTTAAGAATTTTTTTGGCCAAAAAATACTTTATAAATTTTAAATTATATGAATTTATGAATTTTAATGAATATTTAAATTAATTAGAGAATAAAATTAGTAAACCAAGGAAAACAATGATTTTTTAAAATAAAACAATATGTTAATAAATATTTTATTGATCTTTTAAAATAGTGTGGCCGGCTATTAATTAAAATGAATCCTCTATATCACCTCAAATGAATTATTTTAATGAACTTAATAATCACACATTATTATATATAGTGTGATTAATAATTATTCTAGTGAACCTTATATTATCCTTTTGGAGATTTTCATTGCAAGAAGTAGCATACACACTTAACCATGCCCCAACTAAGTTGGAAAATATAATCCAATATGATTTATGGTATAAAGAAGATACATTGATTATCACATATTTATGTATGATTATGTGAAGGTTTTTTTATGAATTTACATTAAATATACTTACATAAAGATTAACAATGTTAATCATTATAGGATATCTTAGTGGAAAAAAGAATAATGCACATATTATCCATTGGATATAAATTTTTCTGTAAATATAAGATAAAAATATCTAGAGAGGGAGAACACATCTATTAGAGATAATTGGAGAAATATATAATTTTATGAAGTAGGGTATTGAGATATTCATGATGCATAAGAGTTAGTTTGTGTAAAATTTCAACAAGACTCATGGGAGGAAATTTTTTTGTAGACACAAGTACTATATACGTCAAAAAGTAAAATTAAAAAACCATAGGTATATGGTTTTCTAGTAACTAATGATGATGGAAAATTTTTCATAAAGAATAATAAACTTATTTTCTATAAGTATGTATTAGATAGATTAATATATACCCTAGAATAATTTTCTATTGACATATTTTAAAGAAAATATAACAATGTACAAGACACAATGTTAGTATATGTATGGTAAAGTTAGTAACTATAAAGTTTAATTGGTTACTAAATGATTTAGTTAAATTTTTAGGATAAACTATGGATAAACATTTCAGTACTTTATATAAAAAAATATATTAAAATTCTATATTTCATATCAACTTAACATGATTATAAAATTTAGAAGAAGGATATCAAAACAAAATTGAGAAATAATTTTTTTGAGATATATATATATGGCACACCCAAATCAGTTTATGATATCAAATTATGAAAATAAAGTATTTAATATGAAAATATTTTTATTTGGATTAAATTAGAACTCTATATCATAAAATTTTCATTTTTGTATGGGTATATGAGATTTTACTATAATTAAAAATGAATGTAATATATGTATCTATAAGAATGTTAATAGGGGTGACATAATTTTACTTAAAACATATGTTGATGAAATATTATTAAAGGGAAATTAAATTATAGACATATAGTTAGTTTATGATTGGTTAAATAAATGTTTCTCTCTAGAGGAATTATCTTAATATGCCAATGTTTTACAGGAAATGATTTATAATTATACCCCAATAGGATTGTATTAAAAAATTGTTTATATGTCGACATGGTATTGAAATGATACAAGGTCAAACAATCCAAGCGATGATTACTATGTATGTCAAATGGCTTTAATCACTTTAAGATGATGTGTCCCCAAATGCAATATAATAAATAGAGAATGAGTATAATCCCTTAGGATTTGGTTTTAAGATCCATCATGTATGCAATTAAATATATTAGACTTGATTTTTTTATTCCTTGAAATTAGTATCCGTATATAGAGAACACAAAAAAGATCTACATTGGGAAGTTAGTTAAAACTATCTGAAACGGTTTTCCATGTGTGAAGGATTTCTTCCTAGTTGACATAGGAGATTATGAACTAGTATTGAGGGAATATATATATATATATATATACAATATTATAAATATTTCATTATTATTTAAAACAATATTTAAGATATATGTTCATCGTAAGTTGTTCTTTAGTGAGTTGGAGAATCAAAAATAAGCCTTCATTGTTGATTTTATAGTATTTTCAAATTATATTGGAGCTTCTTAAATAGTTGATCAAGTTGTTGGGATATACAAATTTATCTCACATATTTTTGTGGTTCATATTAGTCAATATCATATAATATTATATTTTGATAACACTATGGAAGTAGTTATTTACAATGAATCTAGATTATACTAATAAAAATATTTATAACTTGGGAGTATTTTCTCTTAATAGATTTTACTAAAAGAGGGGTATTCACTGTTAGAAAATATTCCTCAAAATAAATTATGTTAGATAACCCAATTAAAGTCATTTTTTATCTAAAGCATGAGTATCATGTGAGAGATAGTGGATAAAGAATATTTAGTAGTTTATTTAGTGACAATAGGATTTTTTTAGAGTTGATTCCCAAAAACAAGCTTTATTTATATACTTTTAATTACCATAACACATGTATTCGGGTTCATATGTACAATTTTTATTATTATTGATATTATTATAATTTTTTACTCTTTTTTGTTCCTTATGTTATAATATCCTAAGAATATTTTTTCATAAATAAGTTATAGGTGTTTATTCTATAATTATAACCTGGTTATACCATGAGAATATTCATAAAATATTTCCTATTATTTAGATATATATTCTGGATATGATGTAGGTTATTTATAATTATTATGTATTTGGGTTCATAATATTTATCTTTCTTATCACAAAGTTCACTTTTTGTAATCTCTAAGAGTATGAGAACATGGGGACCCATCCACTGACTGGGAAATAAAAAATTTATGATTTCAAAGTTACCCAATCACTATGAGAGACTATATAGTCCTAAAGTGATGAAAAAAATGGAATGCACACTGATGATATCATTGCATTATGAGTAAAAGTATCCTTTAGAAGATTAAATCATGAGGAGAAGCTGATCGTTTTTTTGAATCCATTATGTCCATAGCCTTGTTTACCTTATTATGTGACTATTAAAATTTTTTATTATAGTTAAATAACCTCTTAAAATATCAAAGAAGATAAAAAAATTTCCAGTGAGGAAATAAAATAACTTTTAGGTATGTGATTTTATCACCCCAGAGTTTTCTAGGTCATTACATTTTTGGATATGATTGAATTATTTATATATAAAAATGGTCATTAAATAATTGGGATTCATATTTTAATTATGAGTGTTGGGACATCTCAATATTTTTAATATTGGCTTGGTTTAAGGCCAGATTATTATTAAGGGTGCTCAAGGGAGAGTTGGATAAAGGCCATGTGATTAGGATGTTGTAAAAATGTAGCAACATTCCATTCACAATGTAATAAGGTGTTCACATCATGAATGGATTTTGTGGGGGAAATTTGGGTTATGAATGGGTGATGGATGGGGGTTCCTTAAGGAATTCATAATTTGAACCATTTTTTATACCATGAATGGAGTTAGAAAGTGGGTATCCCTTTTCCCAAAGGGTTCATGATAGGAACCACTTATTCATACTATGAACGGGTGATGGGTTTGTGTTTTTATGATAGATTAAAAATCACCATTTCCACTAGTCACTCCCCCTTCCATATCAGTAGAGTAGGGGGTCATTAGGTGAAATTATTTTCTAGAATCCTCACTTATTTCTCTTATTAAGATCCCCTATATTTATAGTTTTATTTTGTTCAATATTTTAGTGGATCCAAGGTATGATATTTTTTTCTTCCTTAAATTTTCTTTCAGCTTGGGAAGTATCTGATTTAGTTTCAATTTGACCTGGGTTTTTTGATAATTTTACTATATCATTGTTAAATAATATGAGTATGATTCATATTTCATGGGTAGTAGTTACAGGACATCCTTTATGATTTATTCTTGTTGTTTTGTGTCATTTTGATTAAGTTTTTTTCTCTATTGATTTTTCCTAAGTATTTTTACTAAATTGGATGAAATTCACAAATGAATCAGGTGTAATTTACAAGGATTTTCTATGGATTTGGTTAAAGTCCTTGTCTAGAGTATACCACACCCTTTTTCTCAATGTTTTAGTGGGTGGATGAGGACCTATGTTTTTTAAAGAGAAAATTAATTATTTTTTTTTAATTGAATTAATTATAATTTTTTTAACTAATTACATGTGTTTTTTTGTTAGATAGGTTCCCATGTGAATGGACGAGGCTCGGTGGTCTTGGATGAGGCTTGATGGATCTTTTTGAGGGATTAACTTTGTGTTAAAGGTAGTTTTACCCTATGATAAAATTTCATATGCATGGTTATGCTTGTCTATTCTTTTCATGTAAACTGCATGGGTTTTTAAATGGGGTATAAGGACTAGTAGAGTTCTTTTGCGAGGTAACTAAGTATCATTTATTCTCTCAGTATTAGACAAAGTGGTCATTAACACATTGGGTGAATTAAGATATTCCACTTAATTTTTCAATAACCAGAGAATTCCTCAGTTGGTTGGACATGAGGCCTTGGGTAGGTATTAGAGTATACGTGAGATGTGATATATCCTTGGTTGAGATCCTATGGCTAGTGGGTTTTCATGAATAACATAAGGCCAAGTGTTGCTGGGTTAGATAATTTTATATCTCACAAGTTAATAAGATCTCCCATCTATGGTTGGAGAAGTGCCTTGGTATGTGAGGTGATATATGTAATTCCCTTGGAACATGGTGTATCAGATGAATATGGTTTTACTCTAGGTGATATGTTGAGGGATATCCCTTAGGATATGTGTGGAGAGCCCTATTTGAGAGTCCATGTAGCTGTTTAGGACTTGTATTTATATTCCAAGGGGAATTTGGTCATGAATTAGACAATTACTGCTAAGAGTTGATATAGGTAAAACATGGTGGAATTTAATGGTCCATTGGAAGTGGTACTATAAGTGATGATGGTTTTTGACTGGTTGGATCAGGTTTTAATGTCTAAATCAATGAATACAGTTGGTAGGGGTATCACTGATGAGTGATGGGTGTGATATGGTAATGTTTAGCATAAACCATGTTGTTTCTGGGTGACCAAGTGGTAACATTAATATGTGAGGAGAGACATATTTCAAGGAAATGTGATAGGTCTCAAGTGACTAAGTGATGGGTGTGATATGGTAATGTTGAGCGGAAACTATGTTATTTTTGGTGACCAAGTGGTAAAATTAATATGTGAGGAGAGACATGTTTCAAGGAAATGTGATAGGTTTCAAGGAAATGTGATATGTCTCAAGTGACTAGTTCCCAAGGATTAGCTATTGAGATGGGGGATGGGTTTTGGTCCCTTCTTGTGTTATAAGTGCTTGGGATAGGTGATTATCTGAGTAGATTATAGAAACCCAATTCCTAGTATCACCATGGGTTAGATATATTTTTTAGTACTTCTATGCATTTGATGGATTCCTAATGTGAATGAAATTTGGGACATAACTGGAGTGATAATATAAGGGCTATAGAATGGGACCCTATCCTTGAGTGAGAATGTACGGTCGATTATATCTTGACTAAGATTGTGTGAGTTGATTGATAAGAAGGGGATAATTATAGGAGTGTCTCTGATCATGAAATTGGACTACCCTGAGTGATAGGGAAGGATCATGATGTGATAGAATATGTGGATAAAGGACCCTATCTCGAGTGATAAGGTAGTGGGATGATAATTTGATTCATGACTATATTTTATCCCTTTGGGTAATAGGTCAAGGTGTGGATGACACCTTAACATTAGACTTCATGTATGGTTTAAGATTTATGTTTTGTTTTATTATGTGAGGATATTAATGGATTATATAATTTCAATAAACTGTGCATGTTTGGAGATCATGGTGTCTTGGTTAGAAAACTATATCTTTATGGGCATTTATACCTTTTTAGATGTCTTGGTGATCTTATTAGAATATGATGACTTGATGAGAATGTTAATATATATATTTGATTTACTTATACTCAAAAACATTAGTTCTAGTGTATATGGGGGGTTCTTTGTGATACATAACTGAGTTATATTCTCACACTCAACTTGGGATCTCTGGTGCATGTGGATGTATTTTTTCTGTCATATTAAATAATGGTTTTGTAGGGGATAAGGCTGAAGCAGATTGATGGTTTTGGAGAAAAGGTGTGGAGTGTGGTCTGGGTATTTTATTCAGTATGATGTGTGCATATTTTGTTTCTTATGCTTTTTTTAATATGTGATTGTCCTAGTGGGCGATAAACTTATGTATTATAACATTACTAGGGGTATATATTATTCCACATTCATTTGATATATAATTGTCTTTAATTGATCATTTGTACACTTATTTTGATATATATATATATGGTTGTTTTTCTTATGTTTTATTACTCTGATTGAATGTAAGAATCTCCCCACTTAGTAAATATCCTTTTTAATATGGGGAGTAATTCCTAAGGTCACATCGCTACTTGGATCATGGAACTATAGAGTGGCTTCTAGACTAGTTTGTTACATTGATGAGAAGATATGGGTCAAATTTAATTATATAAAAGGATAGATACTTTTATATTCCCATGGTGACAACACTATGAAGAGTCGGATTATACACTTCTAAATGATTTCTATTAGTATAGAAATCACCAAATTCCATGATCATAAAGGCATATAGATCCCTAATTATTAATCTTAAGATTCTATTATAATAGGAATAATTTGTGTTGATTTTAAAGATAGAAGTTAGAGGAATAAATCTCATCTATCAACCACATTACTTTTTCCACCGAAAACCCATTTGACCGATAATTATATATTCAAGTCATAAATTTTTGATAAGCCTGAAATTGAGCCATGTCATGGGATCTGGACATAATCATTAGTTTAAGGAACTATATATAACTATGAGAACCATTATTCCTTGAGTATTTAGAAATTTCATAAATAGACTATCACCCTACCATGAATGATCTTTTAAATACCTTTCCTCTATTTGAAGTAGTATCAACACTATGAAACCGAGCCTCTAATAACTTCTCAAAGTAACCCTAAAGAAGAAAAATGCCCAGGTTTTCTATAATTAATTTCTGTAAAAAGGCTGCATAATACTCATCCAATAAGATATTCTCTATAGATTCATCCTAATAGTTGTAATTTCAATCATTGTTCTTCATTGAAAATTCCTATGTATGATTTTCTATAATGATACTTAGATTTGAGATAATTATTAATGTATATCATGATTTATATTTTGATGTTGAAAACATATATATATATATATATATATAATCAAGGAAAATATAATAAATTTGTTATATCAAAAGTGGTATGATGCTAATTGAATAATCAATAATGGTTATATTTCTTTTAGGTTATGGTATATGATATCTCTTGGCCTTTGATTGAGATAACATATCTTAACATAAATACATATCCTTAGTGAGCATAGACATGTTATTTGTGGTAATACTAATAAATATAGATAAAATATTATTTGTTAATGACACTTGTATGAATCTTACAGGATCTTATATAATATGTAAAAATTATTATGTTACATTGGAAGTGTTTTTAGTGAGAATTTTATAGCTATGACCTTTACATATCTATGTAGATGTTATGTTGTGTTTTTATATTTCACTCTTTTTCTATACATTGGAACTAATTCCATTGAGAAATAATATATATATATATATAAGTTCATACACATAGTTTACCTATAAGTTCTTAATCCATTGTTGAATTTTAATTTTTAGAAGAAAATTAATCTTAGTTTTTAGATTAATGTCTATATATTTTATTATAATCACAATTCAATCCCAAGTTACTTTTAATTGGTATTAAGGGAGTTGGATTTATATTTCTCACAATATTAAAAAACAATCATAGTGATGTATCACTCAAACAAAGGGAATAATCCATATTTATGTAATTATTTTATTGGAACAATTCTTTCCCAGGATTTATTTAGTTACATAATTAAAATAAATTTTTATTTAAGAAGTGAACAAAATTTATGAAAATTATTTGACTCCTGAGTTATTTATTTATCAGTTAAATTTTTTTATTATCATTTCATTATAAATTTAAAAATTGATAACTATATGGTATTTATGATTAAAATACAAAATAAAATGGGAGAAACTTTTGGTTTCTTATTTCTAAACTCTATATGTATTATTTCATTTAATAGGGGTCAATTAGGTTAAGTTGTTATAAGATATCACCAATTCCTGACATATATTTAGAGACTTATCTAAAACCTACTTGAGTATTTAAGATAATTAGATAAAAACATCCAAAATTTAAAAAAAATGATTGATAAATCTCATGTTTCTATGTTAACACTAGCGAAACTATGAATTATGTAACTGAATTTAGGGATCATTAGTGGATATCTATAGAGGGATTCAACTTCTTATCCTTGAAGTAATGATGGGAAGAAAATCAATTGGGGATAAAAAAACAAAATTCTTACTTGTGGAAAAGTTTTATTATATATTTAATTATAAATCAATTATGTTAATACCATGATAATGGATACATGCCTTGTTCATAAAATTTTAATGTATATATCAAATTTTTATCTAATTTTTTAAAATTGGAACCCTAAAATCCAATTATTTTGTACCCAAGTATTTTAATTAATAGAAAAGGTAAAATTTGTGAGATAATTCCTTCCATTGGTTTGAATAACTAAACTATTTTGAGAATGTATTATTGGGGGATATTTAATCTTCCCATAAACTCCTTTAATCTCATCAGGGGATCATTACACCATAATTATATATCCCACTAATTAATAGATTAATTTTTCATAACTGTTTATACCATCTACGGGAAACTATAATTTAGTATTTAACATTTTAGTAAAGTGACATGGTTGGTTATAACAACCCATAAATCTTGCATATCAGTATTTTCCGATAAGGGTCAAACTTCTCTCTTTTTTGTGGAGGGTAAATTTTAATTTTTGGATTTTGAACAACGGGAGATCCATTTTGGATTATTTATTATGTATTTAATTATTTTTAACAGGACTAATGTATACTGAAGTATTTATAGAATGATATTTCATGTGTTCTAATGTAGAAAAGAAGGGGTGGTAGAAATAGTGTGCGATCAGGTACCTAGTGCAATACCAATGGGTACTTGCTAGAGTAACAAATGGGGTTTTACCATTGGTATGGTTATTAAGTGGTTGATGTATTTCCACCGAGTAATCAGTGGGATACCATATATCCTATAAAGTCCTATTAAAATCCTGGTATTCCCAAATTTAGTTTTATAATGGGTGAATTTCATTCATTTTACATGTGTTCGTTTAGTATCCTAGGTTTCATAGGATATAAATGATAAGAATAGGGGTAGGTCATCCTTATTGGTTCTTCTAGTTGGGAATTTTTGAAAAATAAAAAATCACTTCATTCTCTATTTTAGAAATCAAAATTTAATTCATACAAAAATATTTAACTTATGTTTTTTTTGTTTTTATAATTTTTAAAATGAAATTATGGAAACTGAAATTCAAGGACTATAATATGATTTATGTAAATCCAATGATCTAATGTTACAATAAAAAATTACTTTCATAATATTTAGAATACCTATATCGATGTTAATCTAACCCCTTAATAGAATAAGTAATATGCTATGCTCATATGAATAAGTTTCTAGAAATTCTGTTACAACTAATCCTAATTTTTGTTGAATTCAACCATTGGAGTAATTTAAAATGGGTTCTATAAATATTTCCACCCATTAAGCCTCATAAGTACACGATTATTAATTACATAAAAAATATATTCTAAAAGTTGTTGTTATCCTTGAATCTTTGTAAATCCTTATTTCTTTTTAGGGCTTCAAATCAATATAATTTTTCATTCTATGTGTTTTCATTAAATAGATAATATTGGGTGACTTTATCCTTGTAATTCTCTAATTATTTCCATTGTAATAATTTTTATACTAATCCGATATGATTAAAGGATTTTTAGTATAGGAATATATAGGAAAATTTGACCATCTCATTTATGGACTTTGTGGAAAGGAAGAAAGAGATCAGTTATTTTAATTACTTTGATGTAAGATGAAACTAAATGGTATAGATAAGGGATTATAAGGATAGGAAGAAACACCATCTGATAGGTATAAAATGAAGGAAACTGTATAAAAGTTTTAATTTCATGGATACCATAGATCGGGTCTATAGATATACCATTCACTTTGGTTTATTAGTGAGATTTTAATAAATATTACTTAAAGGATCATTTTGTTTGATAACCAAAATTTCATATTTAGTTTTCAAACTTTCTTTGTATTCATTTATAGATTTAGGTTTTTTTATTTCATATTGTTTAAAGTTAAACTATATTAACTCTTTAATATGTACATTATAATACTAATCAATTTATCTATTCTATGAAACATGTATTTTTATATTGTATATATTTTTGTTACTTATGTCTCATTGGAATTTCAGAAAACATATCAATCATTGATATCATTTGTATATTAAAAATTGATCATGTTAATTCTTTAATATAATGAAAATTATATTTATATTTCAAAACTTAAATTCACCCTCCCAATATTTTATTCACCATCATTCCACTAAATAATTGGTATCACGGATAGTCTTTATTTTGATTTGGATTTTTAAAAAAACATATTTTTAATTTATATTAGTTTATCTTAATTTTAACTTATTTCCATTACACTAGTTATGTATTTATAGGAAATATTATTTTTTATGGAGAGAGTGCTAGTTATAACACTCAAAAAATGTAATCTGACTAGACCACCTATTTTGGAAGGAACTTATTATTATCACTAGAATGATCGTATAAAATACCATATCATTAATAATATTGTTGAAAATATTATGTTGCTGATAGATAACTATGAAATTATATAGATTAATGTAGTATAATTATCTCTTAAATAAAAAATAGAAAAATTAGTTAAACTATAAAGTTGAAAATACATTATTATGTTCTATGGTCAAGACCATCTACAGAAATATATCTTCATGTGAAATAGAAAATGGAATTTGGAAGAATATTTAGATAATAAATTTTTGAATATCCAATGTTTTATAGACTCATATAGGTGTGATTTTATATGAATATCAACTTTTTTATTTTCTTTCTAAATAAACAATTACAAAAACTCATTAAAGATTTATGAAAATACACAATAGTTTATAATCATTTGGTAAAAATAGTTAATGTAAGATCAACTTATTGAAATTATTATCAAATGTATTCCAAAAGGATAGGAAACCAAGATAAAAACATTTGATAATAATAATAATTTGACAAAGTTAACCTCAAATTAATAAAACTGGAACTCTAATGTAGTATGAAAATATTTTGAATATAAATATAGAGAATATAAAAAGAAAAATGGTATAGAAATGTCTTCTATATTATGTAATATTATTTCCAGTACCTTTAATGTTTATATAGGAACTTCTAAATCTCTTGTTTCTAAGACAAAATTTAATAATTTAGATATAACTGATTCAGAATATATAAATACTGAAAATTCTTAAATTGAATAGAGAATGAAAAAAATTGTAATTAATTCAAACTTCTAAAATGTTCATCGTAAAGATAATAAATATAAGATATAATCTTTACAGGTTATATGTTACAAAAATAATAATTAAGGACACACTATATCATATTTTCCTAATCTGAAGAAAGAAAAAATAATGAAAAGAATGTATTCCAAAAGAAGAGGAAATAAAATCATGAAATCATAAGACACATAGAGTTATAGTAAAAGTGACACCACATTAGATGATTCATTGGAAGAAAATGGAACATAAAATCATAAAGTAGTTGGTTTCTATTAAAACATTTCAAGTAATTAAAAATGAAACCTAGGAAAAGTAACTACATAATCCATTACAAATTTAATTCTTGAATCTAAATATAATTATAATAACAAAGGTTATTATTCAACCTCATAAAAAATGAAAAATATAATCCATCAGAAGTTGAAAATGACAATTCATATGAAGATGAAAAAAAGTTACCTACTATGGATGAAATGGTTAAATATGTTACTATTATGAATCGAGAGAATAATGAACTGAAAAAAAATCTGAGTTTACTGAATTTAATATTATTAAAGACAAAAAAAATCAAAATTAACTTCAAAAATCTCATAACTTTCAACTTAATTGTATTTAATAACTATTTTTTCTAAACAAAATGGATGATAATAATTTTATTGATCGAAATTTGGTCGATTGGAAATCTAATTAATATATTCAGAATTTGATTTAATGAAAATCTAAAGTCTATTATTTAAAAAATATCCTAATTTAATTCAGGTAATGAGAATTTTGATAAAATTTATAAAAAAATAGGACCATCTAAAACATCATTTTGTATACTGATAAAAATTATTTTCAATCAAAAAAATTGTAAATAAAAGTGGAAATTTTTTACTAAAAGTCAATGAGGAGGTTACTGGAGTAAATATTATTCTCTAAATAAACTCCACTCATTTAGTTTTCAGAAATATTTTATTTAAGAAGAAAAAACTTATTTACAACACAATTGGGTTGGAAATATGCGGGTTCCTCAAATTTTATTTGTTAATATAACTAGAACCAAACATGTGTGGGTCATAAGAACATAATTTTATAATTTTTTAGAAAACAATAAGGAGTAAAAAAATAGAAAAAAATGGTAAATGGATATTAGTAGTCACTGCTGATTTTCAAAGATGTGAAATTTAAATAATTTTAAATGAGGAAAATTACTTTTGGAGACAATGCATTGGGTGAAATCATCTGAATCGGTGATATTTCTTTTCTTATAAAATCTCTAATTTGATTTTTTTAAATGTTTTCATACATAATAAAAAATTTATCAATATAATATATTTATGTAAAGAGGGATATCTTCTGATCTTCATGAATAAAATTTGTAGTGTTCAATGTTCAGAAGGAAATTTAATTTTATCTACTGATAGTTATGAACATGTTTACACGCATAACATAAAAGAATTAATTAATAGTAATTTTCCTTTTTATATTCAAACTAATGACCTATCATGGTTATTGAAAATAATATTATGACATTGTATCTTTCATATATAGCTAAACATCATAGGAAATGACATGATAGGATTATACCAAAATAAATGTTTTATTTCTCCAGAGTATGTGATCCTTGTCAATTTGTTAAGAAGCATAAGTTACGTATTAAATCTAAAAGTGAAGTCTCAAATACCAATCCTTTACAATAAGTTCATATGTAACTATTTGGTTCTACAAAAATGAGAATAACTCGACATAAATAATATGAATATATCTTGGTTAGTGATTTCACAAGATATATTTGTGTCTATTTTCTTACTAAAAACTATGAATATTTTCACCATTTTATATTTTCCAATATTTTGTTAAAAATTTAAAAACCCAACCTATATTTACTATTCTGAGGGATCATGGTGGTTAATTTTTTAATTATTTTTTGATACTTTTTATAGTAAAAAATATATTATTCAATGTTTTGAATCTGCAAGAACACCATAAATAAATTATGTTGTTCGATGAAGAAATATAGTTCATTATGAAATTTATTGAATTTTACTAAGTGGGTATTCTATTGATTACTAGTTTTTGTCTAACTCTATTTGTATTGGTTGTTATAAGATAAGTGTATTTTTACTCATAAATTTTCTAAATAAAAAGAACTTATGATTTTTGGACTAGTTGAAAATCCTAACATTCTTAATTAAGTGTTTTTGGATATATAGTATTCATCCTAAATAAAAAATAACAATAAAATATGTTTGTTCCTAAAAATGATTAATGGATTTTTAGGGGTTTTTCTATGGATAGTGAGTCTTGTAGGTATTTTAATAAAAGAAAAACTATTTTTAGGAAACAATTCATAAATATTGATGAAATATATCCTTTGGTTGTTAAAAACAGTCTGAAATTCAAAATACCATTAATGTTTTTAAATGGAATTATGTTTTCTTTACTAGAATACGATCTATAACTATCACTTGTAAATGCTATAAAATTAATTCCATTAGATTTTAAATATACAGAAGACACTTTAATATACACTTTATGTCTGATAAATGAAGATCACCTTACCACATTACCCTGAAATATTTTGATCTACAGGAATCCCCTTACGGGTTGTATTATTGTAGATATGTGTAAACTAGTTAAAACTAAAAATTCCTGGAGAAATCATTAAGGGAATCAATATTTCCTATCAAAAATTGAACCTAAAACAACATATTATGATTGAGGTGATGAAATTCAGATGTGTTCCATGTAAAAAAATTCTAAATCAATTTGAACAAAAGAATGTTCAGATCATAGTTGAACATACTATTGATCTATCTGTAATTGGATTAATTTTTTTTATTATAAACAAGTTTTATGAAAATATAATCCTTATTAAAAATGAAAAAAGGCCTTTTGATAGAGGTTATTTCCAACAAGAAGGAATAGATTATGAGGAATATTTTATATTATTAGATAGATTAGAATCTAAAATATTCTAATTAGCCTTTACAGTACATCTAAATTTTACTTTATATCAAATGGATGTGAAAAATTATTTCCATAAGTGATATGTTCAAAAGGTTGTTTGTTATGAAAAAACTATTTTTATTGATCATACTAAATTTCTAAAAGAACTATTTAACTATACTAAAGAACTCTATAGAAATAAGGAATCCCCAAGAGCATTGTCTAAAAGACTTAACAGATATTGACATTGAAATATTTTTGTGAATGAAAGTTTTGATCCAACCCTTTTCAAAAATAAAATTTTAAAAAACACAATTTTTCATTAAATATATAATTTATGGTTTTAATTTTTTATTAAAATCATAAATATCATTTAGATAAATTTTTTGAACCTATGAAAAATGATTTTGAAATGAGAATGATGGGAGGAATAAAAATTTTCCTTGCATTCATATTTCCAAAAATTGAAGATAAATATAGTAAATAAACATAAATATATTAAATATTTACTAAATTTTTTTACAATATACCGAATATTATTACCTCGATTTCATCTTCTATAAAACTTGATCTTGATGAAATCTATTAACCAATTGATCAGAAAATTTCTAGAAGTATGATTTGATGATTACAATTTCATACAGAAATTGGTCAAAACATAATATTTTCAATGTTTTGTTGAGATATATTTCAAGATAATATAATGGAACCACATTTTAAAGTGTTAAAATTAATTTTCATATACCTGAAATGTGATTCAAACTATTATTGTTCTATTATTCTGAAAATGATGTTGTTTATAAAATTTTATAAAATTATCACATTAGATTTTATAAATTAAAAAGAAAATCTAATTCAAGAACATATAATTTATAGGGATAAGTTTTAGTATCTTGGACCAATAAGAAACAACAATTTTTTATAGTTTCTCTTAAATATGTCGAATCTATAATAGCACGAAATTGTTATACTCAATTGTGGTGGATCCAACACACACTGATGATTTTTTGTTTGATTATTACTAGAATTATAATTATTTTTTGTGATAATACTATTTCCATTTCCATATTTATGAACCCATAAAATGTCTCGTGATCTAAGAATGTAGATTTAAGGCATCATTTCAATATATATGACACACTGAAGGAGATATATTTATTAACTTTTTCAGAATGGAGAATCTACATGATGATATTTTTACTAAACCTATTTCTTCTGATAGATTTGAATTCATATAATAGATATTAAGAGTGATAAAACATAATTAATCTTTAATATAGTTCATGTTTTATCTATCTTCTTAAATTAAAAACTCATCTAGAAAAATTGTGGTAAAAATAGTTTAAAATTTATTTGAATTTGAAATTTACTTATTTTTTTTACTTCAAATTTAAAAAATTGATATATTTTTTCAAAACAATGGCTATCAAAAAATATTTGAATTTTTATTAAAATTAATCTCAATATTTTAATAATTTTAAAACTTTTCTAATTTTTTAAAATTATCAAATTTCCAATTCTATTTTTTTTAAAATTATATATAATTAAAAACATGTTTTTAAACCAAACTATTTTTCAAATTTACTATTTATAATTATTATTTTATAAATCATTGTAATATTTTCTAATTTATTCTTAAACTATCCAAGAAAGGGAAATATCATCCATTATTTTTGGAAGATATATTCAAGAATGTTTATCTATTTACTTATGTCTGTTATTGTTTCCTAGCTATTCTTGGTTAATCTTAGGGGAATATTTCTTGTTTAGTTAATTATTTTATGGGGGTTTGTTACTAATCTTAAAAGGAGATTTTTTTTATTAAAAAAAATAGATTTTTAATTATTAAGATAATTGATGTGATATATGTCTTTATAATTTCATTATATTATTATGAATTTTGAGCCACTTGTAAAATTAAAGACTTTATTTGGATGGTAGAAATCTCAAATTCCTATATATGGAATCTAATATCATGGGATTAAATAAACTAACTTTCTATATTTTATTTTCAATTAAATTTATTATCTTCAAAATTATCTTTTAGAAGATGATAATGAGACTATATGTGAATCTTAATGTTTTCCCTAATATATTAAGAGTATCAGATGTAGCTAAAGTGATTTTTATAATTTATGGAAAAGAAGGTGATGTTTAAATTATTATAATTATAAGTCATGTCTTCTATTATATAGATATCCCAAATAAGATCCATAATACTGGTGGAGAAATTAAATTTCATTCTGAAATCACTTTATAAAATTCTCTTGTCAGATAAAAAGGAATGGTCGAAACAGAATTGATGTTGAAAAATTCAATTACACCATTCATGCTAAAAGGAATTTTATTGAAAATATGATGATATGAAAAAGTTCTAAAAAGTATCCCAATAATATGATCAGAGATATTCTGAAACTAAATTAAATTAATCATTTTTTATTTCATGTTATTTATTTTTATTCTTAATTTTTTCATTATTTTTTAAAATCATAAAGGGGGGAAAATATAAATATTTTTTATTGTTTCTTAGTTTCACTCTCTATTTAAAGGGGATAAATTATTTTACTTTTCAATTATCTTTTTATCTTATATATCCTAGGACTAATTCCGTATGGGGGATATTTTTATAGAGTATTATAATTTTCTAATATTTTTGTAGTCATTGTTCAGAAATAAAGGGAGATTATAAAAAGGGATAATAATTCTCTATCATTAACTATAGAGACGGAATTCTTTTAAAATTATGTTATTTTGATAAAAAAATGGCTTGTGCATCTTGTATTCTCTAAAAATGGTAGATTGTTTGGGAGTTTTTAAAATCAAACAATCACTTCTTTTTTGATTTTTAAAATCACAATACACATAAAAAAATCTAACTTATTTTTCAATTTATGTTATTATGTTTCTGAAGAATGAACTTATGGTAACTAAAATACTAAAAATCTAAAATGATTTTTGAAAATACAATGATCCGATGATATAATTTTAAATTACATAAATAATATTTTCAATCATTATAGTAGTGTTGTTTAAACCCATCGGTAGATTATGTATCATGCTATGTCCATATAAATATGTTTTTATGGATATTATTACAACTCATCCAATGGTTTGAGAAATTTTACCATTGGAGTTTGTTACAACATTTCCTATAAATAAATCACACCTAGAGAATCTGAATTATGGTATTATAATGTATAAAAAATAGAAATCTAAATGTTTTTGTTCATCTAGAATCATTGAAATTTAGTGTTTTTTGATCTATTTTGGCCTTTTAAATTTTTATTTCTATGTGTTTTATACAATGAGTTACCATCTAGAAAGGTTAGAATTGTAGAGATATTATTATTTCCATTGTAATCAATTTTTATCATATAAATCATGATGGATGGATTACATGTATAGGAAGACCAAGGAAAATATAATCATATGATCGATGACTTTTGTGGTTATGATGATTAAGAATAGGTATGTATGGTACTTGTAAGTAAGATGATACTAAAAAGTATACTCAATGGTTTCTTGGTATAGGATGACATACCTTCTAGTAGGTAAAACATTTAAGATCCATTTTAGAAGGTTGAAATTCACGGATACCTCAGGCCAGGTCTAAAAGTGAAATTTTAATAAACATAGTTTAATGTTGAATTTTTTTGGCTAACAAATAATTCTTATTTAGTTTTTAAACCTCAATTATATTATTTTGGAGTTTCATTTTATATAATTTAGATATTTTAAATTCCCATTTCATTAACTCTTCCATATATGTTTCGATATTCAATACATTTTAATTTCACACTAAAAATTGTATTTTAATATAGTAAATATTTTAGTTTCCCTGATCTCATTGGTTTTTTGAAGTCCCAATCAATCTTTGATCTCATTTGTATTATAAAAAAAAGATCATTATAATTTTTAAATAGATGTAAAATTTTATGATTATTTTAAAACTAAAATTCACCACCCTATTTTATTTTATTCACTAAAACACCTCCAGATATTTACACATCCCACGTTTTTTGTCATGGATACTAGTGTATTTGGATGAATCAATAGCATATATTGGAGATGAATGTTTAATCATTCTTATCCTTTTTTTCTTTCTTTTCCTTTTTTTCTAGTTTCAACTAACTAGGTTTTTGGATTATGATAGCATAATGGAATCATTCCAACCAAATCATATTTTTTTGTGTGGTGATTGAAATAGGATTAAGATGCTTAGGATAAGGAAATTACATACTATTCATCTTGAGTCTTGTTGATCAGTGGATTTATTTTGGTATATTGGATAATTAAGATGAAATTTAGCCTTCATTAAAGTTAGATAATTAGGATTTTTCAATTTCATAGAACTATAATTCCCTGATTGGTTTATTTATTTTTTCTTATGGTTTTAATGTTAAAGGGCTAACATTTATTTTTGGAATCAATAATGAAAATTTGTGATTTTTCCATTAATTAATTTCTTTATTAATTTTAGATGGGATGTGATGAGTTAGGTTCTCATTAATGTTTATAAATATCACTACAAGCTTGTGATACTAAATGTATTAATTTATAAGGTATGTTATCTTTACATGATTGAGTCTCTTGATCATTTGGTTATGTTATGTTTTTTGTTGTTATTTTATTTTGTAGCATGATTTTGTTACATGGTATGATATTTCTCCATAAATGGTATGGGATCACATTTTTCCTTTAATTATTAAGGTTTGTATATCTTGATAAATGGTTCTATGCAGACTCCTTGGTTGAAATTGTTTCAGTGGACCGTTTTTATAGCTCTTTTGTGGAGATAGAGGTTATGACACAAATTTTTAAAATAAAATTGGTTTTTCCAAATACCTGAGATTTATAAATAAATTAGCCTATGGGGATGTAATTAATAAGGAAAATAGTTTTATTTAAAGAAATGGTTTTGAGTTAGATTTAAAAATTAAACTAGTGATTTAATGTAATGGTTATGAAATTTTATTTTAAAACAATATCTTTGAAAGGCATTTCATTTTTTCAGAATAGTTTAAAGGGAGTCTTTGAGTTAGTTTTCTGAAGAGTATATAACTAGTTTGGGATAATTCCCTTAGTATGTAAATATATTTGAGTAATACCCTTTTAAATGATTTCTAATGTTGGGGTTTAAACGTAATTATAATAGAAGCCTATATAGATTTGTTTTATGCTTTATTTGATTTGATTGACATGATAAAGGAGTTTACTTATATTCTGAAGATCTTGTGCTTTTTTACCCTATTTTTATTGTCCCTTTATTTTTTATCACATTAAATCATTGTAAATGACTATATAAGAGACATAATTTAGGATTTACCTTGAGTGGTAGGTTAGTAAGATTGGATTATGATACATTTTAAGATTTTATTTGGAATATTTCTATAAGGTAATTCAGATATCCTTAGGATGAATTGAGTCTAGGACTCTTGGGTTTCCCAGACCACTTAATGTGATTTATATGGTTCATTGGTACCTTTTATAGTATTCATCATTAGATTTTGGGGAATATTTATATTAGAGATGAGTGTTGGTCCCAATTTTTCCCTTATAAATCTACAACTTGATATAATTAAATTTTTTATGGAGATTTAATCTTGGAGTTATTTTATTGATGAAATAATATGAATTCATGAGTATTTTTTCCATTATAGGAATGATCCTTGTTATGGATCTAGATATGAAATATGATATGTGAGATCTCTCTTATTTACTATTTATAAGCAGAGTGTAGGATCCCTCCTATGTTTTGTTATCTTATGTCACATGAGGTAGAGTGACTGGGAATGTTGCCTATGTGGTAGTGAGACTTGTGTGATGGACCTCATGATCCAGATATGATACCTACTGGAGGTGAATCTTTGGTAACCTTAGGGTTCAGTTTTTATCTCATAAATAATGTTTTCTTTTTTCTATTTGTCCAAGAAAGTTATTTTTTTCCTAATTGGGATATATAATTTCTCTAGGTTTTTTCTTACTTATAGGTGTGTGTACCTAGAGAGATAACCAATTAGGCTCTAGGTGGGATAGTGTTTGACCCTTAGGCAATAATTATTAGCTAATTGAGATAAATCTGAACTATAATCTCCCAGAGTCCCACCTGAGGGAAGATCATGTCTATAAACACATTTTGTTTATTTGGAATGATTACTTTGATATATCATATGAGTTTTTACTATGTAGCTAAATATTTATACCATCTTGTACTGGGATCCAACTCCTTTGAAAACATGTTATATATGGGATTATTATTTCGTTTCATATGGGTATTTTAGAAGAATGGTCTAGAGGGGACTAGTGAGATGAGATGGGATGATCTGTGAGAGCCATGTCATTATAATTTATGTATTTGGATCTCATTCATTATTTTTTCTATTGGTCTTATCATGATATTTTTGTTTAATTTTTTTATGTGTTGGAACCTATTTGACTACCATTATTATTATTCAACATTTTCATTTCACATTAATGGATATATTATTTTATTGGATATTATTACATTTCTTTATTGAATTATTATTTTTCCATGATATTTATTTTAGTGACTATTTAAAGGAAGTGAGAAGATTGATGGGTTAGGTGGGAATCTGATGAGAAATTTTTTATTGATACCATGTGACTTTTTTAGAATTAATATTTATTGGTATGAAAGTAAATATTGGTATTCCCCCATTCAATTATTAGGGCATACAAGTCATCGATTAGTGTTTGTGGGGGAAAACCGGAGTTGGTAGTATTTATTGAGTCTTTAGGGTGAATGTGTCTTTTTGAAAATATTACATTTAGTTATAACTTGTATGAGATTTCATGGGTTACCTTTCAATGTAGGTGAGTTTCACATATCACCTAATTTCACTCTCCCAATATTTTCATGCACATATAGATGATCACCAACGTAGAAAGTATTGAGGTAATTGGGTGGGGATCCTACTAGGTCATTGTAATCACCCATGTTCTCATACATAGAATGGGTTTCTATGTTTATTGGAAAATAATTATATTTTCCTTTTAATGATTGGTATCTACTAAGATATGGAGTTATGGATTTGTATGAGTGGGGTAGTAGAAGATGAAGTTTCTACATGATATTTATTATCAGTTAGTCAAGAGGACATTGTATTTATCTTTAGTCATCATATTATACTACATATGTTTCTACAAGTCTGAAAAATACTGTTAAAATTTTTAATGATTAATTTTATATGATTTATTATTCTAATCTTATTTTTTATTTTTGATTATTGTTTTATATTTTTTATTTATTATTCTTGATAGTGTTATTCCCACTTTGATCTATTTTTTTTGTTTGAGTTTTTATGGTATGTTCATTATATAGATGGGTCATTAAATTTTTTGAATTGATTCGAGAATAACACAGACATTTTATATTTGAAGAAATAATCCCCTATAATTGTATCAAAACCTTGTCTCTAGTCTGAAAGCTCCAACATATGTCATGGTATTTCTAAGGTCAAGTAGCTCCCATATATTTTAACCATTTAGATATATCAGTCAAGTTCATTACAAAGTGGTATGTAAGAATTGTTTTATTTAGAAATAGTTATTTAGTGGTGGATATTGGATATAAAAACATGGGAGGTAGATTGGGAACATACCTGCATAGCTTGGATTCTATTAAAACATAAGAAAATAGGGCTTGTTTGGTGTTGGGATTGGGCCTCTATCTTGGATGATATATTTGACCAAAAATCCCAATGAGTTATGGATGAGACTCATGATGATTTTTAGGGAATATCCAAGATAAAATTAAATTGTTTTTTAAAAAATACCTTAGAATTCTTAATGCTTGATGTATATTCTTATGTGTAGTGTTATTTAACATATTTCCTCATCAGAGACCAATAATAATTTAATAAAATTATACATCATTCAATTTGTAATTTAATAAATTATAATGGGTTATTATATTAATATGGTTCGAGGGTTATTTTTATATGGTTCTTTAATAATGTTTTTACGGCCACTATAAGGAAATGGTTTTAGGTATTCCGGGTTTCTGAGGGAACCCCTAGTAGTAAAAAAATAAACATTTGCATAAGTTATTCATAAGATGGTTTAAAAATAAGAATTATATTTTGGTTATTTATGATGTTAGAATTAATGAGTAAGTTAAAGAACGTGAACTTGAAAATGGGTGTTAATGGGAGTTTGTAAAAGAATTTATTTTCTGTTAAAATTGCTAGTAAGGTCAGAAATGATTAGATTTTATGGATTTGATGGAAACCCTTGTATACCATGGGAGGGTATGAGCAAATCAAGTTATTTCAATAGGTAGGAAATTATTTAATATTTTTCAATAAATAAGTCTATGATAGTGTAAAAAGATATTTCTCAGTGTTATAAAAAAAGAAAATGTTGATTGTTTAGGATGTTGTGTTTTGATGGTATGCCATAATTTTTTGGCGAGATATATGTGGTTTAGGATCATCATATATGTGCGTTGTCCCAAAATGGAAGCTTTAATGGGAGGTGAATTGATTATTTTCAACATCTTATCAATTATTTCTCTCCTTGAAAAATGAAATTATGAATGGATAAAGTAGCATCATTCTGAACTAATTATTATAAAATAAATTACCATGTTTTAAAATCTATAGAATAAAATATAACAGTCAATCAATAAGATACAAAAAATTATGAATAAAAAAATAAAAATTAAGTGGAAAATAAATTTTAATTCATAATATTAAAACTTTTTAAATTATAAAAAGTAAATGAAATAACATAATGTATAAACGGAAAAGAAATGGAATGTACCAATGAAATGGGGTTTTAGATAAGAATCAGCAAGTCTGTAAATAAATTAAATTAAATTAAAAATTATCCATGTTCATATCTCTAGAATTTCATCACTTTTAAACCAAAGTGGTAATATGATCAAAAACCTAATTTGAAAGTACCAGGTTCTAAAATAGAACCTCTTTGATTAATATATAGAATGTAAAATATCTTAATACAAATATTTTTTGATCAAATATAAGTAATGTCAAGTCATTAACCCATTAATTCCTTAAACACAGATGATGAGATGTAAAATTATTATAATGTTAATGTATTGGTTATTTTAAATGAATCCTTATGATAAAAACTACATTTCATTCTAACATAATTAATAAATTGAATAAAAATATACTCCAAATAGAAAATATAATTGTATTTTATCAATAAATAATCTATTTGGACTTGTGTCTAGGTCTTATATTTATAAGATTCATTTACAACAAAAACATTGTTTCTTTCAGATTCCAAATTGTACTATAATCACTTAGAATACACCTTCGATTAGTTCTTCTGTTTATACAAATTTATGAGGTTTAAGTAAAATTAAAATTATAAATAATGTTATTTTATATGGATAGTAATTCAAAATGATATATTATGATAAATATATCAAAACATAAAATAAAAATATGAGACATAATGTTTTTAATTTATCCAAAAATGAATTGGAAGATAAACTTTTAAGAAAATGAATATACAATATCCCCTATTAGATAATCACAAGATAGAATAAAAGTAAATTTAAATGAGTAAATAAGAGAATAATTCTCAATAATAGTATGAGCTACCCACCTTAGAATATGCATTCAAAAAAACATCTCCCCTGATGAAATAGATATTAGCATAATGAGTTTTGCTTTCTATGTTCTCTGAATTTCAAATAAAAACAGGGAGTTAAATAGTTTTGAAAAAATGGGAAAAATAATAGATAGATTTGAAATATATAAATTCCATTTATAAATATTTTAGAGAAATAAAATAAAATTGATATTCATGAATTATAATTTTTATTAACACGAATCAATCCATTTCGATTACTGTTGAAATTTAAAATTATATCCCCTTTACTTTTTTTTGAGAGATTCTTTATCAGACTAAAAAGAATTGTATTATTCCATAAAATATTTGTAATATAATTAACTCTATTAGATCTATTTTTCATAATATTCTATAAATCGATCAATATTTTTTAAGGTATAAACGTTTTGAAATTAATCATCCTTAATATTCAATATATCTAGCTTTGTATGAATATTCTAATAAACAATTTCTTCATGAGAATCAAGAGATTTTATGTCCTTGATTTTATATTCCATGGTTATGAGAGGAGTGTTAATCTCGAGAAGAATAAATAATATCATTTTAATTTTTCTATAGTGAGAAGTATTTCAGTGGATGTTCTTTTCTTACTCTCTTAACATTATAGAATATTTTATTTAAAGAAATTATAAAAGTGTCATATCTTTATCAACATTTTATTCAAACTTGTTCTATTAGATTTTTTAGGATAGGGATTTTATATCACATTTTGACTTGAAATTTTTGGGACTCCTTTAAATTATTTGGTGGCCAAAAAATTTTGATTTTTTCTTGAATTAATAAAACTTTTTTTGAATAATCTATTTTATTTTTAATAGAGCATCATGTTTTTTTTTCATTTTGTTGTATAATATATTCTGAGTGTGGAAGGAGATAGGATTAGAGTTTTTTTTTCGGTTATCCTTCTTTTAATTAACTTTAAATTTGTCTGATAAATCAGATATATACCTTTTTCAATGTTAAAGGTGAGATAAAATCAAAATAATCTTGTATGTTTTATTTCATAACAATTATTTTTTCATTTTTTTATTGGGGCTATAGAGAAATCAAATTTATTATATATTGTGGTTGATGTTACTCATTTTTAACTAAACTTATAGACATTTTATGTTATATCAAACTTGGTTGTTTGCAATCTGGTGTTATTTTTCTTAAAAAAATTATCTTCCTAAACTTATCCTCATTAACGCTCATTTTTGTTTCTTCTGCCTTAATTAACCCACAAGAAATATTTCCTTCATTTAAGATCAGATTTATTCTTATCTAGATCCTCTATTTTCTTTGGAATCTATTCTTCACACATTTAAAAAACATTTTTTCCATTTCATCATTTGGTTTTGAAACACTTTTTTTCTTCTTCTAAATAGGATGTTTCTTCTCTTTTTCTATTTCAAAAACATGTTCATCAATATCATTCTAAATTTATATATTTTCCATCTATTCTAATTATCTCCATAATTTTTTATCCATTCTACTAGTTAAAAAATTTACCATATTTTCCACATCATCATAAATAGTGATAGTCGCCTCTACTGATTTTCTACAGAAATCACTAGAAGTTTGATTTAAAGCACCATCTTACTGGAAATTATCTGGAACTTCCTATTTTAGATTTATGATAATATTTTCCATGCTATTTTACTAAAGATGAAAATTTGATATTGCTTCAATTGAAAAAATAATAATTTAAATATTAAAGGTAATATATAGTTAGTACCTATAATGTCGATAATAAATTTGTAAATATTTTTCATCATAATAGTAAGGAATAATTTTTACCATTACTAATATAGTTTAACCACTATAATTTAATCCCACATATACTTAAATATATTAAAATTACACATTCCACATAATAAATATAGAATATATATGTCTTAGACATTAATAATACATTTATAAAATTTTCATATAATGAAGAAATTATGAATCTATTGAAAAATAAAATTCTATTTTCTCATAAATTTATCATCTTGAATGTTTTTTATTTTAATCAGAACTAATTCACTATCGATTTTTATTTTCAAATTTTCATGGACTAGTTTAGGATTTTTATAATAATAATAATGATTCACCAACCAGAGGAAGTATTACTAATTCCAAAATCGATATAGTGTCGTTGATAACTCAAGTCATTCTATTATAAAACATTCCATTTTTACTCTTTTGATAGTTTAATATGTAAATATATAATATATTTTTTGAACAACCATACCATTAAATTTATAGATATTCGTGCATAATATCATTATGATATCGCATCCTAGAAATATAATGATCCTTTTGAGAATATATTCATACATTTGTTCAAGTCCAGATCAATTAGTGGTCTATAAAAAATTATTGAGACACCAAAATATTATATGAAACCATCTGTAGAGTTAATATAATAGAATAATTTCATGAAAATCATAATTCTTTGAATTGTTTTCAAAATTCATGGAAATAAGATTATATAGGACCACATGGGAGAGGACTACCTGTTGTATAGAGTTTCTTAAAGAAACTAGTCCATTTCTCTAAAAAGTTATAAATTATCTAATCTTATTCCCATATATGAATAAAAATCATTGGATCTCTGTAAAATATGTAAATACAAAATTTCAATAAAATTTTACAATTTGATTTGTTTAAAATTTAAAAAATTGAGTAATTAAAATATGTTATAAATATTATAATTTAAATATCATTCTAAAGAAATAGTTTTGTAAAAAATTACTTTTATATAATTCCTTTTTATATATTGAATATTTTTTATATTTCATTCAAAAATAATTTATTTATAACTTAGTGGTGTATAATCTATTGATATTTTGATTAATAGAGTCATAATGTTCAATGTAATGTGTGATTCTAAAAGATATATATCACTTCCATCCATATAATATTCTTCTAGAAAATGATAATCATTTTAGAAAAGTTAGATAAATTTTATGAAAAATTTCCTTCCCCTTCCTTAAATATATTTTCAAAATATGAGATTAAAAAAAGAAATCAATGTTGATTATTTACACAAGAACTCACCTTTATTCAATTTAATAAATTAAAATCAATAAAATGATAATTTTTTGATAAATATATTAATTTTTCTATTCAAATATATTTGATAATAATATATCATTTTCTTTCATGGCCTTGAAAGAAGTGATGTTTTGAAGTAATGTGTTTGGCTTGTGAGTGATGTGACTAATCCTTATACAAATAGATGAAACTTTAATTATTTAAAAAAAGTGAGTTTGAGTGAAACTCTTTATAAAATTAGTGATTTTTTGTTACATCCATAATAAATGGGTTCAATATATTCTTTCTACTACATATTCTTCTTTAATAGTAGAGAGTGTGTAAAGACGCATTTTTTATGGTTTTAAATTTCAAATGGAATTTGAATTTTTGACTTCAGTGCTAGGGTCATTTTTAGAATGGTGTCTCAAATTGGAATTATGAGAGTTGAATAATCCCTATGAATAGTTTTTTGATATATTTTGATGTCCATAAGGTGTATTGGGTTCTCAAGAGAATATCAAGAGATTCATGATGAATTTCAAAAAAGGGAAGGGTTTGCCCCTATGAATTATTTTCATTCTATTATGGGAAACACTATTGGTAAACCATATAGAATTATTTGGATTTATATTATAGAACATATTTTGTTTGTTTTTTTCAGTCAAACCATGAAAACCCTACAATTGGGTTCTAGTATAGATTTCTTTATTTTGAGCACAATATAGTATTCCATTTGGATAAATTGTATAGGTTGTGTGAACATGGATAGTGTAGGATACATTGTTGGCACACAATTTGAAAAAACATGTGGCCAAATATTTTGAGGTTGGTGGGTTTACGTATTGTCCACTATATAGTTGAGACATGGTTTGGAATAATATAAAAAATAGTGAGTCCCAACGGTTTTCATTAAAAATGATAATTTTAACTTTTTACCATATCAGATTTTAACCCAAATCCCCGCTATTGCTTCTCTATCATTCAAAAAATGTAAGATAGATTTTACATCTCATTCTTTAATTCCCCTTGGGAATAGGTAAATTTCATGGTGTTTCTTTAGTGTTGGGGTGAGTTCTTTTTATCTTCTCCTCCTTCCTCTCTCCCTTTATTTTCCTCTAATTTTAATTTTACCTTTTATTGTTTTAGAGAGGCGATATTCCTAAATAATGGTGAAATCGTCCCATTTAATGGTTATTTTGTGTGAGGTTAGTAGTGGTTGTCCTAAAAAATTTTAATCTAGATTTCATACATTTTTCACCTTGAGGTATGTTGTCCCATGGATTTAATTCGGGTTTTGGTTATTTTAGATGAAATTATCCATCAATTTAGATTTTAAATTTAGGGAATTATTTTGAATAATTCTTAGTGTGTGTTAAGGGTGGACCACACCCCATTTCTCATACATTCAGAATAGTGAAGTTACCCAGTGAGTTATGAATCAATTATATTGATTTGTGTTTGTGGATTAAATATTTTATTTTAAAAAAAATATGTTGTTTGGTAAAAAGTTTTGTTCTCCTTGACCTAGAATCAGTAGGTACGATATTGGGATGGAGTTATGGATCATCGATGGAGGTACCTAGCCTTGATATTATTGAATCCAATAGTTATTTGGTGATTTTATTTTTATTTTTCATCAGAAATATTATTTCGTTTAACCATTCATGACTTGTTTAATCACATCCACATACTGGGATGAGATCATATCAACTAAATAGTTAACATATATCACATAAATTTCTAAGTGGTTTGATGGTGTTTCCTTATTCGAATGAATATTGGTGTCCCTCTCTATGGTTTTTTAGTGGAATGTCTTGTATTTCAATAGAAAAATGTTTCCCTTTTGAAATATGTTTTAAAAATTGTTTTATTAAAATGCAATTTCAATGGAAATGTGGTGATGGAGAAATGGTTTTTGAAATGGTATTTAAAAATTTGAAATGGGTTTTCAAAATAATATTTTGATTGGATTTTAGAAAATTTGTTAGTGTAAGAATACCATATTGTTATTTTATTTATAAATGGTTTTAATGGAGGATTTTTACGCTGTTTCCAATGGAAAAAAGAAGGGATTATTGAAGTTGTTTTGGTCACTTTGACCTTATTATGGGGATTACCTATTTTCAAAATTATTATTTCTTTTATATATTCCCCTTCTTGTTATTTCTTGGTGTGCGTCTTGCTTCATGTCGATGACAGATTGTATTTGTTTATTGATGAAGATTTTTTTTATCAAAATCCAAGATTATATTGAGTTGATGTCCTGGAACCCTTAGAGGGGAGAGACATGTCTAAGGGACCTAACATATATTAAGGGATTTTATGATTGGAATGATGGGATAGGGTTGATAGACAAAAATGTGATTGAGGAACACATGAACTGTGTCTATGCTATGATGTGACACAGAGGACATTAGTGGGAACCCTAGCATAATATTAACTCTAGAGTATGGTGGTGAGGGGTATGGGAAGTGATGATATAGATGTCACCACAGAACATGAATTTTTCATGTTAACCACTTTTGGAAAGAATAATGATAATATTTTTATGAACATGAGTGGCTATCAATGATTATTTGGGATGGGTTTGAAAGAAATTTCAATCCATGTGGTATTTGGAAGATGTTTCTGAGGTTCATTGGTGGAATATTGTTGGTAAATTCTATATGAGGTTTTGAGAAGAGATTTTTTCCCAAGTGTATATATATATATATATATATGATATTATTTGTGTTCTATTATATGATTCTATGGGTATATGAAGTTACAGTTTTTGAAGTAAGATTAGGCACCCAGTTATATCTATTTTGTTTCTATATATGTGTGGTCTATGAATAATGGTTCATGTGTTGTATGATGGATATGATCCCTAGGTAACAGAGTCATAATACCTTGTTCTAGATAGGGTATGTGACCTAACAGGAATATGATATTTATCATGTATCTATGGTTTGATGGGGTCCCCTTCAGTTAATATTTTCATGTTCATAGGTAGGATTCCCCATGGTAGGATGATGATTCCATGTGAGCTACATCCATAGGTAGATAATGGTTTCACGCAAAAGTATTCCTGAAGTGGTTTCATTATGTCTTGGGGTTTGGTAAATTTACCCTGGTTAGTAATTCCTAGGCACATGAAACACTAGCTTAAGTAGGTATGATGTTTAGCTAGTAGTTATAGTATAGTAATTGATCCTCATATGTTGTTTGTGTTACATTATTAGATATACTTTGTAACTATCTAAATAAGGTATGTTTGGGATTTTAGGTTGTCAGTATGACACCTAATAATCTGATGTGTATGTTTGGTGTGATTTTGTTGTTTGTGTTTCTGGGTGGGTGTGTTTCATGGGGAAGATTGTACCCAATATATATTTATTGTGCATCCACATTACCACAACATCTCTCAAAACTATTAAGACATTGGGGGTTTATACTAGGTCGTTAGACTAACCCACGAACAATATACAAAACATGGGTTTCAATGTAAATGGGTATAACTTTATTTTTTCTTCTAGATCACATAAATCTCTAAGATCTTGACATGGGGTTCGGTTAAGGGATTTTGGAGGCCAAGGATTTAGAAATATGTCTATGTGAGTTGGGACATAAGTCATGTAGTTACATTATTTTGGTCATAGTGGACTCTTGATATGGGTGAATTGAGTTCCTACTTAAACGTTATGTTAAAAAAAAAATTATAAGGATCCTCCAAAAATGAAAACCAGTACAGTTAATTAAGGCAGTAGAGATATGAATGTTTAGTTGGCCAACTTGTTTCTCAAAGGGTGATTAGTCCTCAGTTGAATCAGTGAAAAACACTTCTTAAACTTTTGAAACAAGTTTATAGAATAAAACATATACACACACTAACCAAAACTATTTATCAAAGTGAATGAAAAATATTTTTATGTTTTATCAATTAATAAGCATTAGAAAATAGATAAAATAGATTATAAGGAAAGTATAGAGTATATTGAAGTAAAACAAGAAGTTCGGTCTCAAGGTGAGAATTAATGCTCTCCACTTGGTGATCACCTTCCACCAAGCAGATTATATTAGAAATAAACTTGATACGCATCATGTATCGAGCTTTATAATAGTTTTCACAACTATCTAGGGTCAACACCCTCTACCACAGTTCTTCATGGAAAAAATAAACAATACAGACCACACACGGTCTCTTCTATAGTTATACATGGGAAGCAATATGAAAGTGAAGTTTTATGTTAGGATATTCAGTATCCTCCAGTTCAAGCACACGAGACAGTGTGTGCAACATATATACACACACTCTTCTCAAAAACTATAAAATGAAGGAACGCGATAGAGCTAAGATTATAAGATTGAGTTTTATAAATCTATATGTGTTTGTAGTTCAACTATTGACTCCTTGGAGTGAAGAATCTATTGTTCAAGTCATTCTCTGGTCATTATCTCCATAAACAGTGTGTCGAAACTCCAGGTTATAGCTTTGAGTATTCTACCTCTAGTGTTGATTGAGAGATGATGAGGAAAACAATATATAAGTATGTTTGTCCCAAATGATCTTTGTGGTGTTTGTGGGTTCATAGTGTAAGTGTTGGATGATTTCATTGATCTAGAACATAAGCTTCTTCACATGCACAGACATGCTTCTCATGCCACACTCTTCTGTTATCTCTGTATATCCCTTGTTTCTTACTCAGTCTTCTCTTTTATATTTGAGGTCTAATAATAGGAATGAGTAAATCACTTGTGGTCCACCTCGTACCTTGTACTATCCCCATATACATTTTATTGATATGTCTACAATCCTCATTAATTAATTTCATAGACATAAAATTTACCAAATATGACTGTTAAAATAATCTAATTAATTTGACAAAGTATGGAGTATAAGAGTATGGTAGACTGATAATGGTATCCATCACAACGGTAGGCTTCAATGGTAGGTGTACATCAACAGCCTTCATCAGTAACCTTCCCAATGGTAACCTTCCATCACTAACCTTCATCGGTACCCTTTAAGAGTAACCTTTCCAACAGTAACCTTCCATGAATAACCTTCATCGATAGTCTCGGCATCTATGACCTTTCCATCGGTGACCTTTCATCGATGACCTTTGCATCGATGACCATTGCATCGATTACCTTTGCATCAGTTACCTTTTCATTGGTGACCTTTCCATCAGTGACCTTTTCATCGGTGACCTTTGCATCTGTGACCTTTCCATCAGTGACCTTTGCATTGGTGAAATTTTATACTTAGATGAATTTTTCACTTTAATCTTAAAAAAGAGAGTAGTGAGATTAAAATTACATAGTTATTACTTTGATATAAACATTATAATCACATAAATGATTATCCTGTAAGATAAACATAATTATCACATAAATGAAATGTGATTTGGTATTATAAAAACAATATTTGCGATTATCAAAACAAGATTTCGGAGTATCAAAACATAATTTGGGATTATCAAAATAGGTGAGTCCAACAATCTCCCCATTTTTGAGAATCACCAATTACGTAAGTCTGTTTGAACCAGGGTTAAGAACATATGCTAATATCTTCAAAGGTGTGTATAAAAACATTTGAACCATGTATATTATGGAAAAATATAGATAGTATATATATGAAATCTCCACATAAAAACATCTCCCCCTTTCAGTTTAGGTAGCTTAAAACATAAACCTAACTTGTAACCTGACCTATTTCTCCCTCGTTGTGATTAAAAAAAGAATGAAACACAAAAATAAATAGAAGAGGATTTTTTATTAATGATTAAATAGTACAAATATCTTTATCAACTAAAACATCCCACAGTCAATCTAGATCAGATATGTCCAAGGGAGATTTGTATTTGGAAGTTGAGGAGTCAGGTTCTGAAGATGGAGGGACAAGCATCGGTATGGAAGTCAGGAGGGTAATGGGAGCTACAATAGAAGCATTAGTAGACCTGAAGTGACGAGATATTGGAGGAATATTGTGGGTCAATCTCCTGATGGACTGTGTTGGAGTCATCATTGGTGCTGCACTGGCAGATGTTGAGGCAGCCGAGATAGAAGGTAGCGCTAGAGGAACAATGATGGGAGTGCAGTCCACATAGAGGAAGGGTAGAAGATGATTTCTGAAATCAATAATAATACTTCCTCATCATTCTATAGATGAAATAAAGTCATCTTTATTCTCCATGAATTTCACTAAGGCATGAGTCAACTCTATGAGCCTTCTAACCCGATCCTTAAATGCTTGAGTTAAAGGTGGAATCCTAAATTTCTACAAAAACAACTTGAAGTGACCATCCATATGATGCTTAGTGTATACACTTATTTAGTATAAATAAACTAAATCTTTGATGGATTTATGATCCTGAGCAGCTTCCCTTATATAATTTCCCACAAGGTTATGAATTTCTCTGGTAGTAGAAATGAACTGAGTCACAGACTGAGGGTCTAAGGTACTAGCATTAGATAATTTCTCCACTTCATCTCTGACAATTGATCTAAAAGCATCTAGATCAACCATAGGTGTTGATGAAGATGATGCAGATGTACACAGAGGTTCCATAGTGAAAGCCACTATCTCCTTAAAGGATTTGGTCATCCCTCTGATTAGCCTCTTCATATCATCATCTTGTCCACTAACATGTGTCTATATGGACTTCTTAATTTCCCCACACACAATGACCCTCTTTTGTAACAAAATTTTAAAATATCAAAGATCTCTGTCCGCCTGAACTCTTGAAGCTATAAAGGATTCCAAACTGGCAATAGACTTCATCACAGATTCCATAGAATCTGCCAAGACTCTGACCAAATTCTGACAGACCTTTACTTCCTATATCAAGATGGAGTGAGAGGTAGAAACTAGCCTTTCCATGTCATCCATCGAAATATATTTTTTTATTATGGGAAAAACTTTTAGGGAAAATTGAGAAACTATTCCACACACAGATAGACAGTAAATCAGCATGAAAAGAAATACTAGAATTGATGAATTTCAATTTAAGCCTTCTAGAAACTTTACCTCTGAGTAGAGTCCATTAGAGGCCAACATCCTTATCATCCCAATCTTCATTGATGAGGTATTCATAGTTTTCAACCATCTTGTCCCAAGTTTTAATGAGCTCTTCCATAGTAATCTTGTGCCCTTTAAAAGCACTGGCTGAAATTCCATGTTGTTTATTGGTCCCGTCATGCTTCTCCTCAGAGAGGTCAGCCTAGAACCGCCTCCCAACCAACCTATCATACTCCACCTATGTGTTGATGACCTCCATTATTATGTCTAAGAAGCCTTCGTTGCAATCGATGATATCTTCCCACTCGTCACATTCCATAAAATAATTCCTGCTTTGATGGGCATGATTTGGCGATGACTCCTTAACTTCATTCTCCATATTAGTGGCCAATGGATCCCTTACAGGTAATTCATGCTCCTTAGTATCTATTACCTCCTGCTTTGGAGCCTTTTGAGGTATTTTACGTTTCCTGGAGGATCTAGTGATAGGTGGGATAGACAAGAAAGCGTAGTCTTTTTTCTTCCACGGCCTCCGTGAGTGTTTAATGAACCCTTCCGGGTCAATGATTGTATTCTTATCTTTCTATGAGGAGAATAGGATAAACTCATCTGATAGTTCCATTTCCTTCAGTTCAGTAGGAGAATCAGAGTCTGAATCCCTATCCTCTCTAGGAGTAGTCTCCTCTTCACCCCCTTCCTCAACCACATATTTCTCTTTATCTTCCAACACTGCGAACCGATTAAGAGAACAGGTACCCCTTCCACCAAACTTCACCATATCAGTATAGGAAGGGTTGGGTCGTACGACTTGCTCTATAACCTATGAAACTTTGGGCTGATCATACCCTCAGACCATGTACTGAAGCTGACTTCATGGATCCTCTCATCCCTAAATTTGAAGATGCCAAACTTCACCTATTGCAAACACCTCCAAGCGTGCATCCGCACCACTGGCTACACAGGAGCAATCCAGATGCTCTGATGGAATGGCCTCCTAGTGGGGGATCCTCCCCACTTCCCCAGCCCCACACACCAGCAAAACGGCCCTTGATCCTCTAAAAAAAGGTCCAATACCCAGATCCTGTCTCAGCTGGTCAAAAAACAACTCAAACCCGAGGCCCTGATTCTCTTGGGGAAGCCTTCATCAGTGAGCCAACATGACCTCCTCTCTTCAAGACTAGAGGGGCCTCCGCATAGGGAATGGAAGTCTGGTGCAACTCCTCCCCCAATGAAACTAGAGTCACATGCTCCTGGACATCCTGGTAAACCTCAGCTGGGGAGGCCTGTTAAAGGGGAAGACCCAAATCAGACACCTCTCTGCACCCCTTCTCGCACCCACCTGGATCAGAAGCTCGGGCAGGACAAGCTTCATCAGGCACAACCAGTTCTAGGGGCCCTTTTTTCCATTGTAGTAGGTTCAACCAAACCCTTATGTGGTGCCCTTTTTCAAATATTAGTATGGTAGTGGCCCTGTCGAGAGTAGAAGTAAAAGAAACTGGTCCATGATTCAAAAACAATGGGTTGAACATAATTGTATTCTACCTCAATCATAATCCACACCACCTCTAGAGGGGGATGGGTGAGGTCCATTTAGACACATATGTGCACCACAATGGGATGCTTCAAGGAAGCGGTATGCGGATCGGTGAACGGGAATTAGCCGATGGAATTGTCGATTGACCGAAGAAGAGTCGTGTTCTGGAAGGGCAGTGGTAAGCCAGGTAACTGAATCCAAATAGCCGAGGTAGACGGATCCCGATTTATATGCTGGTCAAATGACCAGCGAAGGATATGGAAGTGGAAACCTAGAATGGATCTGCTATACCTGGACTAGGCCCGTGCTAGATCATCCTCATCAGCAAAGCAAATGAAGATATGTCATGGCCCTAGGAGCATGAAGACCGCACGACAACTTAAACTCCATTCCTTATTCACGTACCTATCAAACATCTCCATAGAGGGTCGGTGCTGAACAAACATCGCCACCACTGGCTTCACAATAGTAGTCTTTAAAATAGTAGGAATTTGAGGACTTCTGATAGGTTGTTCATCATGAGAATATCTATAGCCTAAACCCCAAACCACAAAACCAGGGTCTTCTAATCCCTCTTCTATCCCATGAGCAATAGAAATTAAACCTGTGGAAATAGGTTTCTCCCCTCACTTGGATAAATATATTAATCAACCCCATTCACTACATCCATACCACTTTGATCTACTGCATCAACAGAGGGGTTCACTGCCACTTCCTTGACAGAATCATCAACAACTTCCAAAACAATTCCAGGTTCAACCAAATCAGCAACCTCTTCATCTAAATTTTCAACCATTTTTGTATGCCATATCAAGGGATTGAGACTTAGTCCTTCTTATTCACTTTCTCCAGCAGCTATCTCATAGTAATCATGACTAGATTCGGTGTCATCATCCTCATATGATATCTCTCTAATGTCTCTTAAGACATTTTCTACCCCATCTTCTTCACTAGTCTCTTCATCATCACTATCCCTTAGCATTGTCTCCCTAATAGGCAATAACTTTGGTGGATTGGGCTTGCCAAATGATACATTATTAGTACAAGGGTTTGAGGGAAGGTCAGGATCACTCTTATCATCTATAGGAGAATAATCTCTTTCATTCATTGCAGCAGCCTCTTCTTCTTCATCTAAATATATTGGTTCCACCTCATTAGGCTTCAGACCAGAATCTCTCTTATCTTTAGGCCTAGTAGGATGACTGACAGTATTGAATTTCTCAAATATCATAGCCTCAAAATTCACCCATCTTCTTTGCAAAGCGTTCCAATTTATCTTCATCAACTTACAAATCACTTTTGTAATACAAACATTTTCCCTTACTACATATGTTTCTTCCTTGTTTCTAGCAACTCCTTTCACCTTCAACGTCAAGGATATCAATATGGCATGAAACAATTCATTGGACTTGTAACTGGGATTTTTCATATCCTATAATTGAATTATCATTATTCTAAACAAGTTTATCTTGTGTCCATGCTTCAATAAATACTAAAGAAATACATCATGATACTTCAAGGTAGAAAATTCCCCTCTCTTGGGACTCAAGACATACTGGAAAAACAAAAAATGAAACTTGTCTTCCCCTTCCATTTCAGCAGCCATTGACTTTCCTAGGGATCCCACTCCCTGTCGGTCTGGCTAAGGATTATTAATAATAGAAAAAATCAGTAGTGTTAGGTACCACTCCTATGTAGTAATCATAAATCCCTTTATGAGGTACTCTCAGACATTCATCCCATTCAATAGAGGAGAAGCTTATAATTAATCTATTTACCGTTGAATAAATTCTGTTCACATCCTTAGTCTATTTTAATTTCAAAAATTCCTAAAAATCCTTCACTAACTTCGAGTAATAGGTTCCATTGATGTTTTAAAATCACTTGAACCAACCTTGAGCTTCATGTGCCTTCAACACTAAAGATCTTCCCCTCGTCAACCATTCGGAACTTCTCTCTTTTTCAACCATGATATCCCTCTTTGATAAATGAGTGTTTATTAGCTTTACCACTACTTGGCTTCCACTAATGGACTCATCTTCGGGCCTTTTTAGATTTGGAGCATCTCATTCATCACTGAACAATGGTCTCTTCAATCGTTCCAATTTAATCTAGATCAGTTTGAGGGCTTCGAAAGAATGTGAGGTTCTTAGGTTAGAGATCAAGAGGTTCAGGAGAGAGTAGGTGTGGATCGAAATGTGGTATGTTCTTTATTTATATTACTAAGGGATCAAAAAACAAACCAAATAAAAGAAATAAGTAATATAGAAAATGTTTCAGATTCTGGCAGAGAAAACGTAGATTCCTAGAAAAGTTAAACTATCAGTAAGGTGGAAACGGTGAGGCCTATCAGTGAGGTTCGAATGGTGAAGTCTATCAGTGAGGTACCAACGGTGAGGTATATCGGTGAGGTACCAAAGGTGAGGTCTATTGGTGAGGTTCTAAAAGTGTGGTATATCGATGAGGTTCAACAGTTAGGTTTCTAATGCTGAGGATCTAATGGGAAGGCTTCTAACGGTGAGTTTCCATGGTGAGGTTTCTAATTGTGAGGATTTTAATTGTGAGGATTCTAACGGTGAGGCTTATAACTGTGAGCTTTCTATCGATGAGGCTTCTAATGGCGAGGTTTCTAACTGTGAGGTTCTATAACTTAACATTTTATCGTACCTAACTCATGTTTGATGTAATTTAACCTCTCAAAATTTAAAGGATTTGTAAATATATCAGCAGATTGATGTTCAGTTCCAATGAATTCAAGAGAGATATCACCTCTTTGATAGTGATCTCTTAAGAAGTGATGTCTCACATCAATGTGCTTTGTCCTAACATGAGATACTGGATTTTTAGAGATGTTAATATCACTTTAATCACCAGACTTTATATAGACATGTTTGAATTGATATCCATAGTCTAGTAAACTTTGTTTCATCCACAGAATTTGAGCACAACAACTACCAGCATCTATATATTCAGCTTCGGTAGTAGATAATGAAACAGAATTTTGTTTCTTACTACACCAAGATACTGGTAACTTGCCTAAAATGTGACATGTTCAATAGGTTCTCTTTCTATCAAACTTGCAACCAGCACAGTCAGCATCTGAATAACTTATCAAATCAAATGATTGTCCTATTAGATAAAACAATCCTAAGTTTTTAGTAAATTTGAGATATTTAAAAATATTTTGAACAGAAGTTACATCAGACTCTTTTGGAATGGATTGAAAACGAGCGCACATTAATAGACCTATCATAATATTAGGTCTGCTAGCAGTAAGATAGAGAATGCATTCAGTCATACCTCTGTAATTAGTTTGATCCACTAATTTACCTGTTTCATCAGCATCCAACTTACATGTGGTACTCATAGGTGTATCACTACCTTTATTGTTGTTCAAACCAAAACGTTTCAAAATATCCTTAGTATATTTACTCAGATTTAAAATAATACCATTTTTCTTTTGAAAATTTTGAAATCTAAGGAAAATTTTATGTTCCCCCATTAAACACATTTCAAATTATTCTTGCATTATTTTTGAAAAATCAGTACATAAAAAATTTAGAAGATCCAAAAATAATGTCATCTACATAAATATGTACTATTAAAACATATTTGGAAATCCTTTTAATACAAAGAGTGGAATAAATTATTTATTTAGTAAATCCTTTTTAAATAAGAAAAGAACTAAGTCTGTTAGACCAATCTCTTGGAGCTTGTTTTGGACCATATAAAGCTTTATCCAATTTAAAAACATCATTTGAAAAATGGGGATTTTTAAAACCAGGGGGTTGTTCAAAAAATAAATCCTCAACTATATACCCTTTTAAAAATTCACTTTTGACATCCATTCGATAATGTTTAAATTCAGATGATCTGTATAAGAAAGTAGTATCCTAATGGCTTCTAGTCTAGCTATAGGTGGAAAGGTTTCCTCATCATACATTCCTTCTTCTTAACAATATCCTTGTGAAACTAGTCTAGCCTTGTTTCTAACTATGTTTCCAGATTCATCAACTTTATTTCTAAACACCCATTTAGTGCTTATAGTCAAAGTTTCTTTAGGTCTTTCTACTAATTCCCATATTTTTTTTCTTTCAAACTGATTTAATTATTCTTGCATACCTATCAACCAAATTTCATCATTTATGGCATCATTGATATTTTTAGGTTCATGCTACGAAGGAAAGGATTGATTTTCAACCTGGTTTCTTAGAGAATGCCTAGTTTATGTTCCTCTATTTAGATCACCTACTACAAAATCTGAAGGATGATTCTTGAGAGTTCTGATGCCTTTTGAAAGAGTTGAACTAGACTCCTCATGATTGTCTATAAGTTCATATTCACCATGCATAGATTCCGGAAAATTTCCAGAACATGTTGTTTTCACTAAGGGTTCTCTGTATTTATCATTAAGGTCAAAAATTGACATATCTTCCTTAGGGTATTCAACATAGGTTTTGGGTTCATATGGATCATTTTCATCAAATTTTACATGAATCAATTCTTCCATTGATTTGGTTCTCTTATTAAACACTCTATGAGCTTTATTAGAGATTGATTAACCTAAGAAAATCCCTTCATCACTTTTGGAAGAAAACTTGTAAATATTTTCCTTGGTGTTAAGGATGAAGACATTGCGACTGAAAACTCTAAAATAATTAACCTTAGGCTTCCTATTATTCCATAGCTCATAAGGGGTCTTCTTAATAATAGTTCCAATTAAGAATCTATTGATAATGTAACAAGATTTATTAACAGCTTCATCCAAAAAATATATAGTTAGATTATACTCAAATAGTGTAGTCTGGGAAATCTCTTGAAGTTTCCTATTTCATTGTTTTACAACTCCATTTTGTTGATGTGTTCTTGGGGAAGATAAATTGTGAGTATAGCCATTATGTGAGCAAAAAGATTCAAATTCCTGATTTTTAATCTCCCGTCCGAGATCACTTCTCAATTTCTTAATTCTAATCCCACTAAGATTTTCTACAGACTTGGAATATTTAATGAAGTAATAGCATGATTTAATTTTGGGAGCTAGAAAGTATACCATTGTATATCTAGAAAAATCATCTACAAGAACATAAACATAGTGCTTCCAATTTAAACTTGAAACTCTAGATGGTCTAAACAAATCCATGTAAACCAACTCAAGTGGTTGAGAAGTAGAAACTTATTTCTTTGGTTTGATAGAAACATTGTGTTGTTTTACCTTTTGAAAAGGATTGAGAAATTTGTTATGTGGGAATTAAAATTTAGGTATGTCTCTAACTAAACCTTTCCTAGTTTGTTTCCTAAGTGAGTGCACATTTCAGTGTCCTAATCTTCTATTCTGTAACTAGTATTCCTTATGAAAAGAATTTAAACATGAAACATTTTTATTAGCTAAGGAATTTAAATCAATAACATATACATTTTCATTTCTAAGATCAATAAATATTTAATCATTTTTAGAATTAAAAACATTTCATGCATCATTTTTAAACTAAAAATTGAAACCATCATCACACTATTGAGAGGTACATAATAAATTGTATTTTAACCCATCAACAAAAAGTACTTTTCAAATTAATATAGTGTTAGGGTTACCAATCCTGCCTAAGACAATAACCTTCCCTTTGGAATTATCATTAAATGTGACATGTCCACCATCAACTTTAATTAATCTCTTGAAGCATGAGTAGTTTCCTATCATATTTCTTGAACATCCAATATCAATGTTCCATAGAGTTCAATAGGAACTCGTCATACAATGTTCCTACAAAACTGATTAAGTGTAGGGTAACTTTGGTACCTAGATTTTCTAAGGTCTATAGAGGTTAGTAAGTAAAACTTTGGGAACCCATACCAGCCTCACATGTTTCCTAAAATGAAAAGATATGTTTTGAGACATTAATGCTTTGTTAGGTCTTTTAGAAAAATCAAAATATGATCCAGAACATAAACTAGTAGTGAACTATCGAGATTTGGGAACAAATGTATTTTTAATAATCCTTCTTTGTCCTGGTTGATATCCTCGACCAGTTGTATATTTTGGAGCAACTTATTTTCTCAGAAACTGAGTCAAGTTATCCCTAACATCACCAAATTTCTCAAGACCTCTTTTTAATTGCTCTTTTGATAATTTATGTTCAGAATTCTCTTTTAACAGCTAAACACAATTTTCTTTTTCAATATCTAGATCAGACTTATAATTTGAATTCAAAGAATGTTATCTTTTTATTAATTTATATTTATCCTTGAGTTCATTAAAGTTACCCCGAAGCCTTTTACAATATTCAAATAGTTCATCCATAGTCATATTCTCATCATTATTTGATTCACTTGCATTCCCAGAATAATAAGAATTAAGTATGGGGAATTTAGTGTTACCTCCGATGTTTCTTTCATGAAACACAGATTTGTATGTTTATTCTTCTCAAAATCAGAAGTGTCAGATCCAATGGAACTATCATCTAAAGCAATCCAAGTATCTTTCATAGCCTTATTATATCCCTTTCCCTTGTCTTCATATTTCTTCTTAAATTTTAGCTTGGGGAAATTATCCTTCCCATGACCTTTTCATCTACACTCATACCAGACTATATCATTTGTGTTGTCATTCAACTTTCTATCCTTTTTCCACTATCCTTTATTATCATACATTCCTTTGTAGTTTGAAATTATAAATAACTTCTTTTTATGATAGAAATTTTTTAATCTCTTAGCAAGATAAGCCATCTCATCATCACTTTCAGAGTCTCATTCTTCACTGGTGGAAGTGTCTATAAGAGCATGAACTTTTTCTTTGTCTTTGCTCTTTGAGGTGGCTGTCTTGAATAATACAGATTTATTTCTTGGTTCCTCATCGGTGTTGTGATTTACCTTGATCTATTATTCATATATCATAAGCTCTCCAATTTGTTCCTTCATTGGAAACTTGCCTGTGTCATAGGATTCACTGATAGAAATAGAAGTTCCTCTCTATCTATCACATAGGCAATGAAGAAATCTCATAATATTATCCTTATTGTCCACTGGTTTCCCAAGAAGACTCATGGTATTTTACTATTTCATTGAACCTGATATACATTTCAGAGATAGGTTCATCATGCTTCATTTCAAAATTATCATATTTAATAGTATAAGTATTTAATATCATTTCTTTAACATTGGTTGTTCCCTCATGAGAAACAACTAAAGTATCCCAAATTTCATATGTAGTTTTACAGGAAGATATTCAATTGAATTCTTCATCACCTAAAGAATGGTACAATGTATTCATTGCTTTACAGTTATTTTTATATGTATCTTTAGTCAACTAAGACCATGTGTCCCTTGCAGTAAGAGGCAATGCCTGTTGTTCTTCAATTGTGTCCCAGATTTCAGGACTCATGCTCTCTAGATACATTTTCATTTTAAATTTCTACTACGCATAGTTATTTTCATTAAACAAAAGAGTCCTATTAGTAGCATAACCCTCAACTCTATTATCCATTTTTAGTTAGATTTTAAAAAACTAAAATTTTAGATATGATAGAAATTTTAATATCTTTATGATACAACTAAAATAACAGGTTAGAATAATTGGACAACATTTACAGCAATTCAGATAATAGAAATAAATATAGCAACCACTGATAAAAAATGTTAATCATAGTGGAATCTCAAGAGGGGTGGGGGTGAATTGAGTTCCTACTTAAACGTTTTGTTAAAAATATTCTTATAAAGATCCCCCAAAAATGAAAAATGGACCAGTTAATTAAGGCAGTAGATATATAAATGTTTAGTTGGTAAAAAGGTTTCTCAAAGGGTTATTAGTCCTCAGTTTAATTAGTGTAAAAAACTTATTCAACTTTTGAAACAATTCTACTAACTTAGACATATACACACACTAACCAAAACTGACAATCAAAGTGAATGCCAAAAAATTGTGTTTTAGTAACTAATGAGAAGAGGAAAATAAATAAAACAGAGTATAACCAAAGTATAGAGAAAAGTGAAGTAAAACAAGACATTCAATCTCAATATGATACTTAATCCTGACCAATTGGTGATAAACTACCACCAAGTATTTTATATTAGAAATAAACATTATACAAATCTTGTATCAGGCTTTACCATAGTTTGCATAACTGTCCAGGGTTCACAACCTCTACCACAGTTCTTCATGGGAAAAATAAACAATACAGACCACACACATTCTCTTCCATAGTTATATGTGGGAAACAAGATGTATGTGAAGTTTGATGTGAGGATATTAGTATCCTCCAGTTCATGCACATGAGATATTGTGTGAAACAGACAAACAGACACACTACTCAGAAATGTAAAATGAAGGAACAAAACAGGTCTAAGATTATAAGCTTGAGTTTTAGAAAGCTCTATGTTTTTGTTGTTCATCTCTTGACTCCTTGGAGTGAAGAATTTCATGTTCGAGTATTTCTATGTAAGTTGTCTCCAAAATAGAGTGTTGCAATTTCAGGTTCAATCTTTGAGTATTCTTCATCTGGTGTTGATCGAGAGTTGATGAGGCATAGAAGGCAGAAGTATGTTTGTACCAAATGATCTTCATGATTCTTATGGGTTCAGAGTGTAAGTTTTGGATGATTTCTTTGATCTAGAATGTAAGCTCCTTCACATGCACATATGTGCTTCTCATTCCACACTCTTCTATTATCTCCATATATCCCTTGTTTCTTCCTTGGTCTTATCTTTTATATTTGTGGTCTGACAATAGGAATGAGTAAATCACGTGCAGTCCTCCTCGTACCATGTATTTCCCCAAATATTGTTGCTTGATATGTCTACAATTAGCATTAATTAATGTCAGACACGTTTAATTTACCAAATATGACCGTTGGAATAATCATAATAATTTGACAATGTATAGAGTAGAAGAGTGCGGAAGACTGGTAACAGTAGCCTTCAAAACAGTAGGATTCAATAATAGGTGTACATCGAAAACCTACATTGGTAACCTCTCCAACAGTAACCTTCCATCGGTAGCCTTCATTGGTAACCTTCCCAATGGTAACCTTCCATCAGTAATCTTCTTTGATAGCCTTTTAATCAGTGACCTTTGCATCGGTGACCTTTCATCGGTTAACTTTTCATCAGTGACCTTTGCATCTCTAACCTTTGCATCATTGTCCTTTGCATCTATGAACTTTTCATTACAAACCTTTGCATCTGTGACCTTTGCATAACTGACCTTTTCTTTTGTGACCTTTGTATTGGTGACCTTTGCATCGGTGACATTTTTATTGGTGACCTTCGCATCGGTGACCTTTGCATCAATGACCTTTTATACTTAGTGAAAATTTTCACTGTAAACATAAAAAAAGAGAGAAGTTAGATTAAAATTACATAGTTATTACTTTGATATAAAAATTATTTTCACAAATATGAATATACTGTAAGAGAAACATAATTATCACATAAATGAAACATGATTTGGTATTATCAAAACAAGATTTGGGATTATTAAAACATGATCTGGGAGTATCAAAACATGATTTGGGTTTATCAAAATAGGTGAGTCCGACACTTTCTATTTTATTTATCATGTATTAGCCATTGTTCCATTTATTTATATAGTGTTTTCTTATTTTTTTTATCCACTACTGAGAATATATTATTTATTTCAATATCATGTTGGATCTTTTCTTATTTATTTTATGGACATTATGGGCCTTATTGGCTCCCAATTTAATGTCTATAATATTTTGAGATGTCCATTATATAGATGGTTTATACCAAATTTCTGGTTGATAAAACCATGACCCATATTCTTCAGTTTGGAGGGAAAATTCTCAACATGGATATTTTATGCCCTAACAATCAGTTAAAATTCTATGACATACGGGGAGGTGCCCCATAGATCATGTAGCATTCCCACCTCAGTTCCATTCAGGAGATCCTAAATAGGGAATTACATGGGAATATCAGAGTGTCTTTTGCTGTATCATACTTTAGTTAGAGGTGAATTAGATTCTCGAGACTTGAGAGGTATACCAATCTCATGCATGTCCATTATGATAGTAGTTAAAACATGAGTTATCCTAGTATTTCTAGTGTTGGTACAAGGAACTCTAGGATGATTTAGGTTTTGGGTTCTCTTGGATTCTTAATTTGGTATAGATGAGACTTGGTATGGAACATAGGGTTCAATCAAAAGATAGTGAGTGGTCCATTCACTATAACAATGGCATACTTAAAGCATGATACATGATCCTATGGGTATTTTTGTTTGACATGTATCCATATCATAATCCATTAATAATTGAAGTAATATATAATATAATTGATACATTCTATAATATATTATTTATTGTTATTAAATTAATATATATTAAAGTGTTTTTATTGATTGTGATGTGATTTTTTAGCTTCCGTGAGGAAATAGTTTTTGGTATGGTTGAATTTTTAGAAAATGAATATTCTGAAAAGAAAACTTGTATAATGGAGTGAGGTGTGTGTAAAATGTTTCTTTAATGTTTCAATTAATTTAAATAGACTTTGGAATCAAAATTTTTGAAATGAATGGTATTATCAGGTTTTATGAAATTGCGAAGGAAATTTTCTGAACTAGAGTGCAAAATAGTTTTGAAATCATGAGCAATTTTTCAGAAAAAGAATGACTAGTGTGGTTATTATAAGGATTTTGTTTCTGGTGAACAATCATGGATTCAAAGGTGTTTCTTTAAAACTATATTGTGTTTGGTGTGCCTAAAATGATTTTAATGGGAGGTTTGGGAAAAAAAGCAACACTGATCATGTAAATTCCATTACTATAATTTTTTTGTTTTTTATACGAGAGACCCATATTTTTTAATTGTTTGATAAGAAAATCTTGTGTGTATTTTTGGAATATCCATGTCTGATTGGTGATTGTGAACCTGTTTTGGATGGATAATGGTAAAAATAAACTCACACTAACGTAAATGGGTTTTCTTGGTTTTCTATGATTAACCAGGATAGTCTCAGGTGTTGGATCCAGTGTTTAGTGGGCATATTTCTAATCTTTCAAGAGATCCAATTGAGTTAAGATCATGGATAGATATTTTTTTTATGATATATTTATTGGATATGACTTAGTGAGTTCATGGGATGGATCCCTCGATGTCATTTGGATGATTTTCAAGTTTTAATCCCTTGTTGTGCATTTTAGATAGGTGATATCTATAGTTGGGAGCACTATTATCAACAATGTTCCTCGATTAGTGGAGTATTATTGTGGGTAGGACCATAATCCTTAGGATTAGTTCTTTTTTTCACTTTGATGTTTTGGGATCAATGGGTGTGGGTGAGAACTTTCTTAGAATTGGTGATCATTTTTTTCTACTGCTTCTTGGGTAGGAGAGAGTGGTCATGTACAATTTTTATGTGCCTATATGGGAGGTTAGTACCATGTTTTTTCCTTAATTATAAAATTATAATTATTCTCCTATAGCGGGGGAATTCATATCTATCATGGGTATACAACCCACATGTTGGAAGGGTATTCATTATTTTGGAATTGTTGGTGGAGTTTTGGAGTGGTAGTGTGATACTAGGGAGTAGAATAACATGATTTGGATATTTGAGTGTAGTGTCAGATAGGATCTATGTGTTAGTAAGGGGCTTGGTGTGGTGGTAGTTTAATTTAAGGGTGAGTCAGGCTAGGTCATACTGATGCTCTTTAGTAGAGAATGATGGTTAGATTGGTCACTTAAGGATCCAATAATGTCATTACATCGAGAGTGGGGTTAAAACATTGGTGTGTTTATTTAGATGGTTTTGAAGCATCTTTAGTTATTAGGGAATCCTGGATGGGATGTTTGGTGATGTGATGATACATCAATAATTAAGGATAAGAACTTTTAGGGAAATTCCACAGAAGAAATCCCAACCAGTGTTGTTGCATATAATTGGATTTTTCGAGGTGGAAACTATATCAATAGAATTGATTCAGATGTAGTGAAGGTGGTTAAAGAATTGACCATTCATTTTTGAATAAATATATTCTATCTTAGTGTATTAATTCGAGTTATGTAGTATAATCACATTTGACGCATAGACATGTAACAAGATTGGTTAGTAGTTAATTTATTACTTAGGTAGGTCAGGTTTAATGGTAGAAATACCACCAAAACATTTCATTGGTGAGAATTAGTATGGTAGGGAGACTATAATGACCCATATTTTCATAAGGATTATTATTTTATTACTTCAAATATGGGGTTGTTTTGAGAATGGGGTTCGAATTAGAATTTTGATATTTGGATGGTCCTACGTAGATGTTTTTGGATATATATTGAGGATAGAAAGGTGTTCCATGCACTCAATTGAGTATCAATAGATTTTGGGTGAATTTTTTAAAACGCTGGAAGGATTTTTTTCATATGCACAGTAGACACAATGTTAGGGGTGGAAATGTGGGTAAATCAAGTTGAATGGGTTTTTTATGGGGTGTGGTCCATTTTTTCCACATGGTTGTAGACAAAGTATGAAAAAAAATAATTATGGTTCTGGGCCAAATTGTGTAGGGTGAGTGTCCATAGACAGTGAAGAATTCACAATTAGTTCATGGTTTAGAAAACAATGTGGTTAAACAATGAGAGGCTTATTAAATAAGATAGTGGCAATGACACAATTTGAAAAATGTTTGTAAAACCATTTAGAAACCCTGTGGCCAACTGATTTTCATTAAAAATAGAAATTTTACTATTTTTCCCATGTAATAATTTTACCCCATACCCTCTATCCTTATATTCTCCTTCGTATGATGTTCAAGAGGGATTCTCCCCTATGTTCCTTTGATTCACCTTTCGAATAGAGAAATTTCAAGGTTTTTTCAGTGTTGAGGTGAGTTCATCCTTCCTTTCATTCATTGTTCTCTCTACCTATATTCCACTAATTTTTAGATTTTTGGTTTCGGTTTCAAATAGGTGATTTATTTAAATAATGGTAAAATATTTCAACTTCACAGTTCTTTCATGTGCGGCTTGTAGAGTGAATCCTAAAACCATGTAATAAATCCATCATTTGTTGTTTTCCTTGGGGTATGTTGTTTTACGGATTTAATTAGGGTTTTAGTGTTTTGGGGATAATTATTTACTATTTAAAATTTTTAATTTAGGTATTTGTTTTGTATATGTTTGGGTGTGTGTTCAGGTATACCACACATCTTTTATAATGGTTTCTATGTTGTATGGTCTCCCAATGTGATTATCATAAATTATGATATTTTTTATTTTTAGTTTTAATCATTTAATTTCTAATTTTTTTCATTTTTTTTGGAGATATAGATTCTCATGGACCTGTAAGAGGTTGGTATGAGCATGGAATGAAGTTATTGATCATTGGTTGACATAGGTGGACATGAACTTCTTTTGTATCTTGGTTATTTGGTAATTTTATTGTTTTTTCCAACACTAGTATTATTTTCTTGTACGTTCCATGACTTGTGTGATATCATATGTATATTGTAATAGGTTTAGGTCAATATAATATTATGTATTGACCACATATCTTGATAAATGGTTTGATGGTGGGGCCACGATCAAACAAGTTTTGGGGACTCTCTATATTGTTTTCATGGTTGTGTGTGTTGGATTTTAATGATAAAATTATTCCTCTATAAAATATTTTTTCAATTTTTTGACTCAAATGGAATTTCAATGGAAATGTAGTGACATAGAAATGGGTTTTCAAATGGTATTTCAAATTGTGAAAGGGGTTTTCCAAATAATTTTTTTATTATAATTTAGACAAGTTCCTAGTATGAGTAAGATGAAATTTGATGTAATTTATAAATGGATTTAATTAAGGATTTTGAATTTTATTTCCAAATAAAATTAAGGTATCCATTGAGTTATTTTGGTTAGTATGACCTTATTATATTGATCCCCTATTTTATAATGTGTGAGTTATTTTTAATGTTCTAATTATCATGATTTCATTATTTTCTTCTTAATTGGAATTGATTCAGGATTGTGTGGGATGGCTGATTAAATTTGATTTTGGTATAAAATATTAGGTAAGGTTGAGTTGATGTGTCTAACCCCTTAGAGGGGAGAGGGAGGTTTGTGGGGCCAAAATAGTTATTCAGGGAAATTATAATCATAATTAGAGGCTAGGTCCAAGCGATGGAAATGTGATTGAGAAACCCGTGTGGGGTGTATGTGCTATGATGTGTCATAGGGGGATACAATGGGAACAATAGTATCATGTTAACCCTAGTGTTGGGTGTTGTGGGGTATGGGTAGTAATGATACAAATTTCCCCTTAGAAACCAATAAATTCATGTGAACATGTTATGGATACATTGGAAAGTACATGTCATTCACTATAGAGTCTCGCCATATTTATGTGGGATGAGTTTTGGCTTATGTCCAACCTATGTAGTATGTGTGTTATCTGACCAAGGTTCTGAGGTGTAATACCTTAGGATCACTTTATACAAGGTTTTGGGAAGATGGTATATCCTAGGAGGGTCATATATATATCCCTCTTAGTGTGTGTGGGTGTGTGTGTGTGTATAAATAATATGGCTAAGGTTCTAGGATGGGATACCCTGTGTACATGAAATTCCTTTTTCAAGAGTGAGCTATGGATCCCTTGTATTATTATTTTATTCTATGTATGTATGATTTATTGATGAGGGTTCTTATTCCAGGTGTAGGATATGATCCCTATGAAATATAGGGATTATACCAGGTTCTAAGTATGGGATCTAAAGCCCTATATGTATGATATTTCTCAAGGTTCTAGGATTGTATGGGGCCCCATGGTAGATATTTTAATATTCTTCTACAGGATTTTCGAAGGGTATGATGATGTTTCTGAGTGAGCTATGTGTACTGACCCAATCTTTTGTGAATGAAAATACCTCTTGATCTAATTAAATGGATTAATATGTGAAATGGTTATACAACATATGAAATTTTTTTTTTATGTTTTTGGATTTTAAAATATTGTTAAGAATTGTGATCGTTTCTAATATAGTCATTGAACATTGACCACATGATTAGTATAAATACAGGGCTTCAACAAATCCAATTTACTAAGATAGAGGAAGCGACGGAATCATCCAGTAGACATGCCCCATACGAAGCCCATTTTTCATAGATCAGAAAGGAGGTTTCATCTTTGGGCTTCGCTCTTGACCAAGCCCAAATCTAAGCTTGAATATGTTAAGCTTGAGCGGTACCTCCTACGATATAAATGGAAGTTGATAGAGATTACCACCCGAGCAATGTTATCTGATCCACCACAAGAGTCTGTCACCATCTCACACCTTACTCTTCAGTCTTATGCAGGTGTTATAAGAGGTTATATAACAAGACCTTAACACTATGGTTATGTACATTAGTTTTGCATATATTAATGAATAAACTTTAATTTTTTTTATTATTACCTCATAAAGAGTATTTAAAGCTTAAATAGTATTTTTAGTTAAAGTTCAACTAAGAAATATATTTTCATGAATAAATTGATTTTTGAATTAAATAATATTTTAATAAAATATTATTATAATTAAATTAATTTTTATTAAATAAAAATAATTGTATAATTTTATGAATGGAATTGTAATTTTTTTATTATGGTTTGAAAGCCATTTTTTATAAAAACCCATGAATTTTCGATAAATATCAGTTTTTATTTTAAAAGTGAAAACTAACATATTTATAAAATTATTTAGATATAATTAATATTATTTCTAGAATCAGGACGTCCATATTATCCTATGGTGAATTTTTGATAATTTTCAGAGACAGTCAAATTTTTGGGTAAAAATTAAATAATGTTTAAATATATAATGTGTTTATGACATCATAATGACCCAATAGTGATGTAATAAAATACTATAAACTTTATGTTCAGCCAATATATGTTTTAACAATAAATTAATCTGATTTTGGGTTTGTTTGATTTATTTTAAAAAACTTTTTTGGACCCTTCAAGACTTATTAAACATTTAGTCTTTTTAAATTGCATTCCTTGGGAGTGTGACTGACCTCCACATAAGCATCTCCATTATTTTAAGAAGTTTGGACTTTTTCTTTATAAAATATTGTTATCCACATCCCTTTTCTGAAAAACATGGGCTGGTTTTTGGTTTGGATTAGTTTAATGTGAGGTGTCCCAAACCTAAATAAAAAAGAATTCCCTCACCTTTCTTATATAAACGCACCCATGCTCCCACTCCCTCCCCACTCAAAGCCTTCTGAGTTCATCCAAACTCTACCCTCCTCTCTCTATAATCCTCCCAAGGCACCCTAAGCTCCCAAAATGCCTCTCTCAATCCTCTCTCAAGCATTTTGAAGTACACTTCCAAGTAAGGGTTTTTCTTCCTTTCTCATTTTTGCCCAATTTTATTAATTTTGTTATGCCCTTTTAATTTCAATTATAATCATTGGGGTACGGTTTCTCACATCCCCATACTTCCCTATTTGCGTTTTAATTGTGATATACCCCTTTATCTCTCAATAAATTCCTCCCATGTACACCTGTTACTATGCTGAAATTCCGAAAGGAATTTATCTCTCCTCAATTACATTCAAGAAATTATTTTCTATCATGAATCTAAATTCCATTACAATTGTTGGGACATGTATATATATGACCCCCTTACTATCAGTTTCATGTACATATGATTATACACCCCTTTCACTCCAATCAACCATTTTATGAATTCTTACGTCATGTCATTACGCTGCCGAAATTGCACCGCGTTTTCCCATGCCAGGATCATTGTGTAGTGAATACCATACCCATGTCTCTATCAAGGGTATTCAACTTTATGAACATATACCTATTTAATATTACATTCAGGTATTTGTTCAACATATCTTAATTTTGGAATAAATTTTGATGTTGATTGATTCCATGTTATGTGATTCCATGTGGCACACTTATGCATGAAATGAAATGTTTAAGAAGGGTGTGCCCTTATAGTGATCCAATGCATTGGGTAAAGTATGGTATCATGATACGTCATGTGAAATAGGTGTTGAATCATTATAATTGAAGTGAAATGAGGCTTTACTCATGCTTCATGTTCAATGAGGGTTTACTCAGCTTCATGTGTAATGAGTCTGGGATCATGCTAATTCCATGTTAAGTGTTGTTGTGACATTTCCATGTTATGATTACATGCCTTACCATGCCTTTATGTTTATGCTTCTATTATGCTCTATTAATATGCCTATAGTCTAAAAATTATTTTATTCCACGTGTTATTCCATTATTATTCCCTTATAGGGCTTTTAGCTCACCCTTTTCTTAGGCATGTCCTCAGGTTATCCCATGCAATGCTAAGTACGAGGGGATGTAGTGGTCATGTAAAGGATTTTTTCAATAAAGATGTTGTATTTAATGTTTTAAGTTGTTATGTAATGATCCTAAGCCCAAAAGACACTAAACCTCTCGATCTTCTATGTTGTATCAAGTGAACTTTATGTAATAATTTTTTTTAAATTGTGTAATAAAAGACTAGGGTTGTCATAGTTGGTATCAGAGGATAGGGTTAGTTATTTTGGGGATTAGGATTAGAGAACCCTAGTAAATCCTTAGATACATGACTAAGTATAAAAAAAATTCCTTGGTTTTGGTGAGTATTGAGTAAGTGGTTTATCAAGAAAATACATACCTGTCTGGATACGAGTAGGTAGAGGCGGCTCTGGCACATATGTATCCTAGGGGTAAAACCTGAAAGAACCGCTTTGAGATAGACTTGAACCGGAACTGGTGCACAAAAATGGGCCTCGCTTCATTCTTGGTTACAACACTCCTGGGGGATATGATTTGATAAATTCACAAGCTTAGTATGAACCATTATTAAGGGACTAAAAAATGCCCTAAGAATATTTGTTAGAAAGTAGATCATGGGTAACATAGAATAAAGCCAATAGATTCATATGGTAAGGAAATTGAGGTTATTTATAAGTCATTAGTTTTGTCCTTGTATTACCCTTTATGTGTTACCCCTAACATTCCTTTTATTCCAACCAATGGCTGGTAATAGGAGGACTTGGGATAACAAACGATGTGAAGATCAATGTGATGACTGTACTAATGAGATGCTCAATCCAATGGGAGCAGGAATCATGAACTTTGTCATGCTTCTCCCTCATCCAACTCAATCTTTGAATAGAAACATGGGTCCAGAGGAATGTTCAACCCCCCTAAGAAAGAACAAGTCGCTATCGAGAGCTTCGTGAGACAAATCCCTCCTACTTTTAATGGATCATCTGATCCCTCAATCACCAACCAATGGATCAACACCATTGAAAATATCTTCTCCATCCTTTAATCTTCTGAAAAATAGAAGGTTATATTAGATTCTTAATGTATGGATGGTGAATTTGATCAATGGTGGACGTTGATAAAAAAATATGAAGCCTGATGAGGAGATCGAGGCTTTGGAATGGAATGATTTCTAGAAGATTTTTTTTGATAAATATTTTACGTCCACCCTCTGGCTTAAGATAGAAAGGGACTTCCTTTACCTCAATCAAAAAGACGACGAATCTGAAGGAGAATACAAGTAAAACTTTACATGGCTTTCTTGATATTCCTCCAGCTTTGTCGTTACCCTTGAATGCAAGGTTGAATGCTTCTTTGTTCGGCTAAAACCTAGCATGCGGAAAGCACTGGCGATCTGTGACTTTGACAGCTATGAGGAAATTGTCCAATGTGCCCTCAAGTAAGAAATGGAGATTGGAGTATCTCATGGGTATAATGGGGATAATAATTGTAAGGTGGAATTCAATGCTGGTGGTCTAACGGATAAATCCAATAGTGCTATGTAGATCCAGCACCGAACTTTCCAAAGGTGCAGAAAGAACCACCCCAGAAATTGCCTAAGGGGTGAGGAAATGCTTTAGATGTGGAAGATAAGGGTCCCTTGATATTAACTATCGGCAAGAAAGACCGGCGGCTGCGATAGAGAAGAGGAATGCACCGTTCGAACCTCAACATGTGGTTCATTTCTATAACTGCAAAGAGCCAGGGAATCTTGCAAATCAGTGCCCTAAGCCAAGAGTTTTTTAAGGAAACCAACCACCTCCAAGGTAGTAAGTGTGAGCTTTTTCATCACTACTGTAGAAGTGAACCCGAAAAATGAAGTGGTGACAGGTACTCTAGTTATTCATTCAAGAATAGCGAACATACATTTTGATTTAGGTTCTGCACATTTTTTTATATCTCATAAGTTTACTTGAAAAATCATAGCGCCGCCACAAATAATGGAAGCGAAGATGTCAGTGAGTACGGTAAATGGTGCAATCATTGCATCCCATGAATATAACTCCTCCCCTGTCATAATCTGTGGATTGAACTTCTCAGAGAACCTCATCATAGTCCCTCTGGTGGAATTTTATGCTATTCATGGAATGGATTGGATTTCCTTATATAGAGCCAACATAAATTGTCGTGAGAGGGAAATCACTCTCTATGTGGAGAATTGACCCCCGATTCTTTACAAGTGCAAGGAGGAAGATGAACCTTCTTTCGCTCCATCATCTCAAGCGTAGATATTACTACCCTATAAGAATGTGTATCTTGCATTGATGATTGAGTCTAAGGAGGAAACCATCCTAGAAGACATGCCTATTGTGAGGGAATTTTTTGAAGTGTTTCTCAAGGAATTGTATGGTCTTCCTCCTAGAAGAGATGTTGAATTCTCATTTGATCATATACCTGGGGCGGTGCCAATATCCAAGACTCCATATAGAATGGCTGTTGTAGAGCTTGAGGAGCTAAAGAAAAAACTAAAGGAGAATCTGGATAAAGGGTTTATAGGCCCAAGTGCTTCACCATGGGGTGCACCAGTCCTCTTCATCAAGAAGAATGATGGGTTAATGAACCTTTTCATCGATTATCATGAGCTTAACAAAATCACGATAAAGAATAAGTATCCTCTCCCATATATTGATGACTTTTTTGATCAGTGTCATGGATAAAAATACTTCAAGAAGGTGGATTTTCGGTCGGTATATTATCAACTAAGGGTAAAGAAGGAATATATCCTCAAGACAGCTTTTCGTACCAAATATGGGCCCTATGGATTCATAGTAATTCCTTTAAGACTCACTAATGCTTCAGAAATCTTCATGGACTTAATGACTAAAGTATTTAGAGATTACCTCGACCAATTTGAGGTAGTGTTCATATATGATATTTTTATGTACTCCAAAACTGTAACACCCCAAGATTTCATAGTACGTTATTTATTCAAAGTAATTCAATAACTTCCACTACACACAACAGTGAGTTCTAACGCACCATGACTTACCAAACAAGCCGTTCAAAAGAGGTTATAAATAGTATTAACTGCATTTTGAACTTTATATAATCCTTATAATTTTAGAATCCATATTATGAATTTTTTAGACATAATGTAAGAACAAATACATTTTTTCCAGATAAAAGAAGTATTTTTCCAAATATAGAATTTTACAGCCTTTTAATGGAGAAGCCTTTTTAAATAAAATATTTGAAACTTTTATTTATTCAATTTCACAAAATAAAATTCGACTTTATAATCGGGGTATAATAATTTAGTTTCAATAAAGTTTTTGTGTTTTTCTGATAACTTTCATATTTGGGTGAATAGTTAAAAATACAATATTTTAACGGAAAACAACATTTTAAATCAAAATAATTTATATTGTTAAATTATACATTTTAATGGTTTGGAAGTATAAATAGATTATATTTTTTCCATTTAATCCAATGATATTCATTTTAAGTAATTTCACTTTGAAATTGGACATAAACAAGTGTCAAACTTTTGGTAGTTATTATTTCTTAAAAATACGCCTTTTGGTTTTGAGAGTGGGAATTAATTTTAAATTAATAAATGCAACTTCAGTGTTTTTAATTTAGTGAAATAGAATTCATTATTTAATTTGGAATATCAAAATTATCTTAGGGTAAATATTTGGTATTTTTCTGAAAACTTTTAATTTTTGATGAATAGTGAAAAACACTGAGTTATAGTTTAAAACCGAATTTTTATTTAAATAATTATTTATTTTATTTAAATTTATTTTTATTTTATTTAAATTTATTTTTTGTCAAAATAGATACATAATACCTATATATATTCAATATAATTCATTGGAGTCAGTTTATAATAATTTTAGATATATAAAACTTTTATTGAACTTTTCACCCTCTTTTACCCACCTCCTAGGAGAATTTGCAAATTCACATAAAACATAATTTTACCGCTTCTGTGGGTGAAATTTTGAAAATCTGAGAGACACGGTTATTATGAAGGAGTACAATGTGGTTCAATAAGATAAAAATAATTTTTGGTGAATTGTTACTTTTTACTTTTATTTACCACAGTAAAAAGTAAATAGGGTAATTAATGGTAAAAATTATATTATTATTACCCTAACACATGTCCTAATTCTATTGGCTAAATATAATTTGTCCGAAAACAAACTTAGGAATAAAATATTAACCTCTTTGGTCAACATGGATTAGATTAGGACATTTATTATTATTTAATCAAAACAAGAGTTAAAATAGTTAAAATCCAAGTTTAATAACTAAAAAATTTTAATATAGGGTTATAAATAAGATAAATTCGATTATAAATATTCATTAGAAATATAAAAATATTTCCTACATAATGGTATTTTATTTATAATATTTAGACATTAAATAATTTAATTTATTTATGACACAATAATAATGCAGTAATTACATTATTAGTGAAATAATAAAATAATTCATATTATAAATACCCAAATATATATAATTTGAGACTTTTAATGAATTCCAAGAATTCTATTGGTTAATATGGAATTTTAGTATTTATTAAATTATTTTTTTTCGAATTAATAAAGTTATTAAGAATTTAACAAAAATCAATTATTAAATAGTGGAAAAATTGACATAAATGAGTTTTTAAAACAAATATTATATTATTAATTGATATAATATTCCTAAAAATATAAGGTTCGGCCAAAGGACTTATATGATGATAGGTATGTCATTAATGAACCTCTTGGGGTTCTCTTGGCACTTTTTAGTATGTTTATTAACCATATAATATAAAAATACAAAGAGACATGGTAAATGTCAAACTATTTAAATAAGAGTTAAATCTAAAAGATAAGGGTAAAATAGTGACCCAAACTTGTCTAAAACTTATTGGTTGAGTTTTTTTCGACCTATCCCCACCTTAGACTTTGAATAATTCACGTTTTATCCATTAGAAACCGAATATAATTTTATGATAAAATAACACTTTATTTTTTTCCTAAAGATCCCCTCCTCCCCCTAATAAAAGGACACCACTTCTAACCAATTCCTCACACCTCTAAAGCCTTTTGGATCATCCAACCTCTGCTCAATAAAGCTACCTAAATCCATATCCTCCTCTTAGAATCCTTAACTTAGGCATAAGGAACTTCAAGAGTCTTTTTTGGTTCAAACCAAAGGGAGTTACCCAAATTAAAGGTAACGATTTCTCTTAGCTTGTTTTATTTTATTTTATTTCTCTAACCCCTAAAATTTCTTATTATTTTATTTTTTTTAAAAACCAGTATACTAAATATAATAGGATTTTTTTATGAGAATTATTCTTTCTACACTTACAGACACCTCCATCTAATGGGTGAATAACATATTGTTTCTGTGGATGGCAACAAAACGCCTCACGAAACGATGATTGTTCAATTATCTCCTACCACCTATCATTGTGGCCATTATGATAGAACTATAATTAAATATGATATTAATGATATTAATTTTATATATAATCTTATTTAATTCCATTTTATAGCATACCATTATTATTTTCATGTTGTATATATATACGATAATTTCATTTGAGGAAGTGCGGACTACCGCCCCCTCAAAGTGATATGACTCGTTCATTCCATACATGGAACGTATAAAAGTTGGTATTAATGAAATTAAGTAACACATATAAGATATTATATTATACTGTAATAATAATATACCTATGTTTTATTTGGTTTTGATTCCTTTTAAAATGAAAAATGAAATGGAAGTAGCGTTCATGCGTACGTAGTGATTACCGTCTCCACAAACGCGATGAGATTCACTCCCCATCGTATCCATTCAAGTATAATTCTCATTATATGATTACAAATATTGTTTAACGACTTGATATCTTTTTTTATATTAATAAGATATAACATATCCATAAAAAACATGGATTATTTAAAAAAACGTATAAAATAAAATGAGTAAGTTAACACCTGAAATGATGATAATACTAAGATAGTATTAACAAAGCAATTTTATAAGATCATATATGATATAATATTTACGTATATGATTCTTTTATAATTTAATAACAATTATTTCACCATTATATAGGAGGATAAACTACCCTGAACCAAGGAAAATAAAAGGTAAGGGTTTATTTCACAATCTCTTCATTATCTGAGGTTGTTTATACATAATTATCTACTAGGACCTCTTTATCATCCATATCCATGTTTCTTAAAAATGTATTTCAAAATATTCTTAATATTTTACATGATTTGGGTTAAAGTCATTTATAACCTTGTTTGATATTTTATAAGATATTTATAATGGAATATTTCCATTGTTTTCCAAACAAGGTCCTTTTTAACCTTTTCAACAAAATTATGGAAAGAATGTCTTTTTTTAACTTATACGGAGGGTGCGGCTATTTTCCACCGTCGTAAAATCATCGATGCTTCCCTTAAAAGATTTTAAGAATAGTTTCATGGTAAATGTTTTATTTTATAATTATGTGACTACTAAATGATTTCAAAAAAAGATATATTTATCTCAAATAGTTTTGATTTCATATATGTCAACATCCTTTGATGGATTTTAAGATTATTTGAAGTTGATTTATTATGATAAAAAACGTCGATATTGTATTGAATTTTTTGTGATATGTTTGACTGAGGATGTGTTATTTTTATACCATTCATGGTTTATGGATAAAGTATTTACATTTCGTATGATAGTTTTAATACGAATGTTTATGTTATGTTTAAACCTATTCATATAAGGAATGCATTGGACTTAGTAAGTGACGGGTGGAGCCCGCTATGGCTCCTCGATGCATCGGTAGGTATCATGAGACAAACTAGTGTCTTGGCATGAGGCCTTGAAAAAATATTATTTTTAGTCTTGGCACGAGGCCTTGGCTACGTGGTTATTATAGTCTGGCATTATGAATTCCATCATTATGAAAGTGGTTAATGATATTGCATGTTATTATTCGACTAGTAGAATTTCCATGTGAATAAGTAAATGAAATTATTTAGTTTTATCTTTTCCATATTATTCTAAAGTTCAAGTTTAAAAGGATTTTTTTTATTTATACATTGCCTTAAATGTTTATGCTTTTTTATGAAAGTTTCTGCTATATTGTTATCCTTACTGAGCATTTGAGCTCACACCTTGCAATGTTTTATTTTCCCAGGATGGGAAGAAGTATTTTATTAATGACATGCAGGGATAGTATGAGAGGATATGAAGACAAGATGTTGTCATAGTTTTTCAATTTATGATGTAATGAACACTTTATGAATGTATCTAGTGATTCTGAGGCTACTAAACTAATCGGTCTTTCGAGACATGATCTTTTGTGATAATTCCAATGTTATGTAATAATGCACCGACTCTGGGTAACTGGGGTCGAGGCCTTATAGTTGGTATCAGAGGAAGTTTAGTACAAACCTTGGAAGCTAGATTTAGATAAACTCTGATTAGATAACATAGACCTAAGATGGACTTTGAGGATTAGTATAGAAGAAATTCCTATAATTTTGGTATTTTAGAGATTTTGTGAGTTTTCCGAGAAATACTTCCCTGTCTGGATACGAGCAGGTAGAGGTGGCTCTGTTACAGATGTACCTAAGGGTAAAACCTGAAAACACCGCTTTGAGCTAGACTCAAACGGGAACTACTACATGACAACGGTACTTACTGCACTCTTGGTTACCACACTCTCGGGGGATATGCTTAGGATAATTCTCATTTTCTTTACAAATAATTATGAATTGTTTGTGATTTTATAATTCCTCAATGAAAACATCTTTATGATTATGGATTATATCCATAAACCATTTAATTTACATTAGGTATTTTACAAGTTTGGAATTATTTATTGCAATTCATAAACTGACCTAGTTTATGCTATTGTATAGAAATGGAACCCAGTAGAAGGAATGTGAACTCCAACAATACTTATGATCTAAAGAGTAATAAGGATCATATCTTTCACAGTATTAAGCCAAAATTTAGAATGGAAATAGTCTCCCATGTATTCTCAACATATGAAGAAATAGTATCATGTGTTAATAAGATAAGTAAATAATTCTCTGAGTCCTATGGCTTGGAAGGGAAGTAAGAGAAGAAAAATATGGAAGAGAGAAAGATGGATAAATGGAAGAGGGAAACGAATAATTTTCCTATATGTGATAACTGTGGGAATAAACACCCTGTAACTTGCCTAAAATGACTGGGAGGTTTTTATAAGTGTGGAGAAAATGGACACCATGTACGTGACTGTAAGGGTAAGAAAACAGTTTCAAATGTACAATGCTTCATCTGTAAGGAGTTGGGACACTACCCGAATCAATGTCATATTCATAAGAGTATACTACAAATGATGTTATTTTATAATAATCAATTTATGATACTATCACAGATGAGGAGAAATGATTAGAGTTTTTATGTTGTTATTAGGGAATTATGTCATTTTAGTGTTGTATCAACAAAGTACTGGTTATAATAATTATGGAGTATATAAGGATTGTACTATAATACTATATCATTAAGGACTTGAGATTGTGTTGAACCAAGAAAAGTTACTTAATATCAGGTTAATGTTTTGGAAAATATATGGTCGAGAGAAAGATAAACCATAATATGGTTCTGATGCCGAGGTAGTGATTTTGGAATAATACATGATTGATTTGGATAAATTATATTTAATATTCTTGGTTAACTTGAAATTGATTAATGATTTGTATATTCCATCATTGTTGGAGTCTACAAAATTTTTGGATAGAAGGAGTATATCCAGTATTCTATAAGGAGTAAGGGATCATGAATGTAATCAATAAGGTTTTATGGTAATTTAGGATGTTTTAGTGTTTTAAAAGAATACATGATGAAGGTGTTCAGATGTTATTATGCGGAAAAAGAGATCTTCATTGTGTTTACCCTAATTATAAATTTTGGACTATGAGTTTGGACAGAAGTATTTTGGATAAATCTATTTTGATATTATTTTTGTATTGCCATAAAAGGGAAACCTGGAGGTCGGGCGGTAACCCGTCGTGTCCGGCAAGGCCGCGAGACTTGAACCCGCCACCGAAGGGCGACAAGGGTGTATCACCTACCACTATCCCACGTGATGTCCTGGATTGAATAATGTAGTCTTTTTAGAAAAAATACAGGTAGATAAATTATAAATTCATTTTTTGACCCTATACGAATAGGATAAATATAATATTATTTTTAAGTTCTATTATCTTTAAGAGTGAAACATGAGTTTGTGGTAGAAATTAGTTAAAGGATGAGACTCTACTTTTCAAGTATATATTTTTCTTCTTCTCTTATTCCATGAAGAAATTAATTCTTATACTTTAGTGAAAGGATCTTATAAAAATGTTTCATCCAAATACCATATGTTTTTTTGAACCGATAGTATTTTAAATCATCATAGATTGATGAATTTAAGGCCATAGATTTTACACTTGTTTGGGATTGATGACCTCAATCACTACCTATAAATATTTACGTTTTCCACCAATTATATGTCTCTAATTGTCACCAATGTTCTCCTAATCGAGATCATAATTTGGTGGTGACCCTTTTATTTTCCTTTTCCTCTTATTAAGACTAAATTTTATTGACCTAATTTCTGATGTGGGTTTTCCCAAAGGTATTTTCTATTTTCAACCTTTTATTTTCGAAAAATAATTTCAAATTACGAGGACGCAATTTATTGAAAGAGGGATGAATGTAACACCCCAAGATTTCATAGTACGTTATTATTCAAAGTAATTCAATAACTTCCACTACACGCAACACCGAGTTCTAGCGCACCATGACTTACCAAACAAGCCGTTCAAAAGTGGTTATGAATATTATTAACTTAATTCTTAACTTTATATAATCATAATAATTTTAGAATCCATATTATGAATTTCTTAGACATAATGTAAGAACAAATAAATTTTTTTCAGATAAAAGAAGTATTAAAAAAAAACAATTTTACCGCCTTTTAATGGAGAAGCCTTTTTAAATACAATATTTGAAACTTTAATATATTCAAATTAACAAAATAAAATTCTTCTTTAGAATCGGGACATATGAATTTAGTTTAAATAAAGCGTTTTTGTTTTTTGATAACTTTCATATTTGGGTGAATACAGAAAAATAATATATTTTAACTGAAAAAAACTTTTTAAATAAAACTAATTTATATTATTAAATTATACATTTTAATGTTTTTAAGTATAAATAGATTATAGTTTTACCATTTAATCCAATTATGGCCATTGTAAGTAATTTCACTTTGAAATTAGACATAAACAAGTGTCAATCTTTTGGTAGTTATTATTTCTTAAAAATACGCCCTTTGGTTTTGACAGCGGGAATTAATTTTAAATTAATAAATTAAACTTATATGTTTTGAATTTGGTAAAATAGACTTCATTATTGAATTCGTAATATCAAAAATATCTTAGGGTAAATTTTTGGTATTTTTCAGAAAACTTTTAATTTTTGATGAATAGTGAAAAACACTAAGTTATAGTTTAAAACCGAATTTTTTTTAAATAATTTTTTATTTTATTTCAATTTATTTTATGTCAAAATAGAAACATAATACCTATATATGTTCAATGTAATTCATTGGAGTCAGTTTATAATAATTTTCGATATATAAAAATTTATTGAACTTTTCACCGTCTTTTACCCACCTCCTAGGAGAATTTGAAAATTCACATAAAACATAATTTTACCGCTTCTGTGAGTGGAATTTAGAAAATATGAGAGACACGGTTAATTTCAAGGAGTAAAATGTGGTTCAATAAGATAAAAATATTTTTTGGTGAATAGTAACGTTTTACTTTTATTTACCATGGTAAAAAGTAAATAGGGTAATTAGGGGTAAAGATGATATTATTATAACCCTAACAGATGTCCTAATTATATTGGATAAGTATAATTCAACCCAAAAAAACCCTAGGAATAAAATATGAACCTCTTTGGTCAACTTGGATTAGATTAGGACATTTATTATTATATAATTTAAAGAAGAGTTAAAAGAGTTAAAATCAAAATTTAATAAAAAAAATTTGATATAGGGTTATAAATAAGATAAATTTGATTATAAATATTCATTATAAAGGTAAAAATATTTACTACATAATGGTATTCTATTTATAATTTTTAGACATTAAATAATTTATTTTATTTATGACACAATGATGATGCAGTAATTACCTTATTAGTGAAATATTAAAATAATTGGTATTATAAATACCCAAATAAATATAATTTCAGACTTTTAATGAATTAAACGAATTTTATTAGTTAATATGACATGCTAGGATTGATTAAATGAATTTTTTCATAATTAATAAAGTTAGTAAGGCTTTAAAAAATCAATTATTAAATAGTGGAAAAATTGATATAAAGGAGTTTTTAAAACAAATATTATATTATTAATTAATATAATATTCCTAAAAATCTAAGGTTCGGACAAAGGACTTATATGATGATATTTATTTCATTAAAGAACCACTTGGGGTTATCTTGGAAGTTTATAGTAAATTTATTGACCATATAATATAAAAATACAAAGAGACATGGTAAATGTCAAACTATTTAACTAAGAGTTAAATCTAAAAGATAAGGGTAAAATAGTGACCCAAACATGTATAAAACTTATTGGTTGAGTTTTTTTTCGAAATATACCCACCTTATAATTTGAATAATCCACTTTGGAGCCATTATAAACCGAATATTATTTTATTATACAATAATAATCTATGTTTTTTTAAAGAGCCCCCCCCCCTTATAAAAGGACACCACTTCTAACCAATTTCTCACACCTCTCAAGCCTTTTTTCTCTTCCCAAATCTGACCAATTAGGCTCCCTACATCCCAATCCTACTCCTAGAAGCCTTGCCTTAGGCATAAGACACTTCAAGAGTCCTTTTTGGTTCAAACAAAAGAGAGTTACCCAAATTAAAGGTAACGATTTCTCTTAGCTTATTTTCTTTTATTTTACTTCTCCAACCCGTAAACTGTTCTTATTCTTTTCTTTTGTAACAACACCAGTATAATAAATATACTAGGATATTTTTATGAGAATTATTATAACTACACTTACACACACCTCCATCTAATGTGTGAAGAACATAATGTTTCTGTGGATGGAAACCAAATGCCTCACGAAACTATGATTGTTCAATTATCTCCTACCACCTCACATGGTGGCCATTATGATCACACTATAATTAAATATGATATTAATGATATTTATTTTATATTTAATCTTCTATAATTCCATTTTATATCATACCATTATTCGTTTCATGTTGTATATATACGGTAATTTCTTTTGAGGAAGTGTGGACTACCGCCCCCTCAAAGTGATATGACTCATTCATACCATACATGGAACATATAAAAGATGGTATTAATGAACTGACGTAACACATATAAGATATTATATTATACTAGAATAATAATATACCTATGTATCATTTTGTTTTTATTCCTTTTAAATTGAAAAATGAAATAGAAGTAGCGTTCGTGCATACATACGGACTGCCGTCTCCACGAACGCGATGAGATTAATTCCCCATCATATTCATTAAAGTATAATTCTCATTTTTTGATTAAAAATAATTTTTAAGGACTTTATATCGTTATGGATATGAATAAGATATAACCTATCCATAACAAACACGTCTTATGTAACAAAACATATAAAATAAAATGAGTAAGTTAACACCCAAAACGACGATAATACTTAGATATTATTAATAAAGAAATTTTAAAAGATCATATATGATATCATATTAATATATATGATTCTTTTATAATTTAATAAAATTTATTTCACCATTATATAGGAGGTTAAACTACCCTCAAACAAGGAAATTTACAAGGTAAGGGTTTATTTCACAATCTCTTCATTATCCGAGGTTGTTTATACATAATTATCTACTAGGACCTCTTTATCATCCATATCCATGTTTCTTAAAAATGTATTCCAAAACATTCTTACTATTTTACATGATATGGGTTAAAGTAATTTATACCATTTTTTGACTTTTTATAACATATTTATAAATGAATATTTCCGTCGTTTTCCAAACAAGGTCCTTTTTTACCTTTTCGACAAAATTAAGGTGAGAATGTATTTTTTTTAACTTATACGGAGGGTGCGGCTATTTTCCACCATCTTAAAATCTTAGAATCTTCCCTTAAAATCTTATAAGAATATTTTCAAAGTAAATATTTTATTTTATAATTATTTTACTTTTAAATGATTTCAAAAAAAGAGATATTTCTCTCAAATAGTTTTGATTTCATCTATGTCAACATCCTTTGATGGATTTTAAGCTTATTTGAAGTTGATTTATTATGATAAAAAACTTCCATATTGTGTTGAAGGTTTTGCGATATGTTTGATTGTGGATATGTTATTTTTATTCCATTCATGGTTTATGTAGAAAGTATTTACATTTCGTACGCTAGTTTTAATACTTATGTTTATGTAATGTTTAAACCTATTCATATGAGGAATTAATTGGACTAAGTATGTGACTGGTGGAGCCCGCTATAGCTCCTCGATGCATCGTAGGTCTCGTGAAACAAAACTAGTGTCTTGGGACGATGCCTTGACAAAATATTATTTGCAGTCTTGGCACGAGGCCTTGGCTACGTGGTTATGATAGTATGGAATTATGAATTCCATCATTATAAAAGTGGTTATTGATATTGCATGTGATTATTAGGCTAGTGGAATATCCATGCGAATAAGTAAATGGGATTATTTCATTTTATCTTTTCCATATTATGCTAATGTTCAAGTTTAAATGCTATTTTTTTATTTATACATTGCCTTAAATGTTTATGATTATTTATGAAAGTTTCCGAAATATTGTTATCCTTACCGACCATCTGACCTAACCCCTTTCAATGTTTTATTTTCCCAGGATGTGAAGAAGTATTTTATGAATGACATAAAGGGATAGTATGAGGGGATATGAAGACAATATGTTGTTGTAGTTTCTCACTTTATGATGTAAATGTAAACTTTATGAATGTATATAGTTATTCAAGGCTACTAAACTAATCGGTCTTTCGAGACTTGATCTTTTGTGATCATTAAAATTTTATGTAATAATGTACTAACTCTGGGTAAATGGGTTCGGGGCATTAGAGTTGGTATCAGATGAACTTTAGTACAAACCTTTGATGCTAGATTAAGATAAACTCTGATTAGATCACATTGACCTAAGAAGGAATTTGAGGATTAGTATACAAGATATTTCTATAATTTTGGTATTATATAGATTTTGTGAGTTTTCCGACAAATTGAAACACCTCAATCTTCCACGGTATGTTTCCCTTTGAATAATGCAATAGCTTGCATTGTACCCAACTTCGAGATTTTAACACACCACGACCAATCAAAGTAGTCGTTATGAATATTTATACCCACTTTTTGAAATTTTATAAATTTTATCTCTCAAAATGGACTTCATTTTTGGATTTTTAATTTCTAAATTAGCATAGGGTAAAATTTTGGAACTTTTTTGATAACTTTTATATTTTGATGAATAGTGAAAATTAGTAAATTTTAATTAAAAAAACTTTTTAAATCAAAATAATTAATACTGATAAATTATGAATTTTAGTGGTTTTAAAGAATATTTAGAATATATTTTTACCATTTAATACAATGTTGGTCATTGGACATAATTTCACATTTAAACCGGACATAAGCAATAATCTATCTTTTGATAGTTATTATCTCTTAAAAACATGCTTTCTGTTTTAAGAATGGGAATTAATTTTAAATTAATTTCTTCCACTTATGTTTTTTGAATTTCAAAATATGGATTCCATATTTGGAATCAGGAGGTCCAAAATGTGTAAATAGGTTAATTTTATTTTTAGTCATTGTGAATAATTACTTCGGTAAATATTTTATTTACCATGGTTAAAGGATAAATCTGGTAAATAAGGGTAAAAAATAATATTATAATAATATTAATTTACCATAAAACGTGTCTTAAACCTATTGGTTGATACATTCCCGACAATGGGAATCTTTGGGTCGAGTTTGGGACCCCATGGAGCCACTTGTAGGTGATAAGTACACTTTATATTAATTAAGTTAAAGTAAATACAAAAATGACATAAGCATATATCTTTTAGAAAAACAATTCTTACATCTGGTTATATATGTTATATTTTCGACAATAAATATTAACTAGAAGCTAAAAATATTTCCTATATAATGGTATTTTATTTATAATTTTTAGACATTAAATAATTAAATTTATTTATGACTCAATAATGAGGCAGTATTTTCCTTATTAATGAATGAATCAAAAAATTGGTATTATAAATGTTAAAATAAATATAATTTGAAAGTTTTGATGACATACACAAATTTTATTGGTTAATATAACATGTTATTATTTATTAAATTAATTTTTTTCAAATTAATAATGTTTTTATGGCATTAAAAAATCAATTTTTGAATAGTGTCAAAATTGACATAAATGAGTTTTTTAAAAATATATTATATTATTAATTGATATTCTATTCTTAAACATATAAAGTTCGGCCAAATGACTTATATCATGATAGGTGTATCGTTAATGGACCACCTGGGGGTCTCTTGGATGTATATAGTATTCTTATTACTATATAATATAAAAATACAAAGTGACATGGTAAATGTCAAACTAATTAACTAAGAGTTAAAACTGTAAGATAAGGTTAATATAATGACCCAAACCCATCTAAAATCTATTGGATGAAAGGATTTAGACCCATAACCACCTTAGACTTTGAATAATCCACTTTTTATCCATTATTAATCTAATATGAATTTATTATAAATTAATACTTTAAGTTTTTTCAAAAGAGCCCCTCCTCCCCCTTATAAAAGGACACCACTTCTAACCAATTCTTCATACCTTCAAAGCCTTTTGGTTCACCCAATAACTGCCCAAATACCCTCTACACTATCCTACCATAATCATAGATGCCTCCCTTTTGTCACAAAGCCAACCTATGGAGACCTTTTGATCAAATCAAAAGGAAGACCCTGAAGAAAAGGTAACGTTTTCACCACCCTCTTTCAAGTTCCATTCTTCTCCAAATTTTTCTTTCTTTGTTATTTACATTCTAAAATAATAACTCCAGTATCTTCTATATACTGTGATATTATTATAAATATGGTACAACCATATTCATTATTCTATCCATCCTTCGAATGACATGTCACCATACATTCGTACGTACGACTTACCGTCTCCACATCGTGGAGTAATTGTTATTCACAACATTATTATGTTGATGGGTATGATAATGAAGTGTAATTGATATAAATAATAAATATAACTTGATAATGATTCTGTATATATGATATACCATCCAATTATATATTATTTATATATCAAAATAATGATATTGTCGCTTGTGTGCACGTACGGACTACCGTCTCCACGAACGCGATTAGATTCATTCCCCATCGTATCTATGCAAGTATAATTATCAATTGATGATTAAAAATAATGTTTAAAAACTTGATATAATTTTGTATATTAATAATATAAAAACTATCCATAACAAACACGACTTATGTAACAAAACATATAAAAGAAAATGAGTAAGTTAACACCCGAAACGACAATAATACTAAGACATTATTAACAATGCAATGTTAAAAGATCATATATGATATCATATTAATGTATATGAGTCTTAAATAATTTAATAAAAATTATTTCACCATTATACAGGAGGTTAAACTTCCTTCAACCAAGTAAAATTACAAGGTAAGGGTTTATTTCACAATCTCTTTATTATCCGAGGTTGTTTAAACTTAATTATATACTGGGACTTCTTTATCGTCAACATCCATGTTTCTTAAAAAAAATCAATATATTCTTACTATTTTACAAAATATTGGTTAAATTCATTTATACCCTTATTTGACTTTTTATAAGATGTTTATAAAAGAATCTTTCTGTCATTTTCCAAACAAGGTCCTTTTTAACCTTTTCGAAAGAATTAAGGTAAGAATGTTTTTTTAACTTATAAGGTGGGTGCGGCTATTTTCCACCGCTATAAAATTGTCTAAGCTTCCCTTACAGTCTTATAAGAATATTTTGAAAGTAAATGTTATATTTTATAATTATGTGACCTTTAAATGATTTCAAAATTAATATTTTAATAATTTGTGAAAGCTACTCCTTATCAAGATCAGAATTTTAAATGTTTTAAAGATTTATCTTTCTAAATCCTTTAATTAATGTCCATGTTTTCAAAATGATTTTAAGGATTTATTTATATGGACATGAATCTTTTTAAAGAATATTTCTATTCAAAAGCTTCAAAGTGGTATGGTACACTTTGATTCAAAAATCTCTTTTAAATTACTTCCTTTATAAATATGTGACTTTTAAATGATTTCAAAAAAGAGATATTTCTCTCAAATAGTTTTGATTTCATCTATTTCAACATCCTTTGATGGATTTTAATCTTTTTTGAAGTTGATTTATTATGATACAAAACTTCCATATTATATTGAAGGTTTTGTGATATGTTTGACTGTGAATGTTTTATATCTATACCTTTCATGGTTTATGGAGAAAGTATTGACATTTTGTATGCTAGTTTTAATAAGAATGTTTATGTTATGTTTAAACCTGTTCATATGAGGAATGAATTGGACTTAATAAGTGACAGGTGGAGCCCGATATATCTCCTATATGCATCGTTAGGTCTCATGAGACAAACTAGTGTCTTGGCAAGAGTCCTTGACAAAATATTATTTGTAGTCTTAGCACGAGGCCTTGGATGCGTGGTTACGATAGTCTGGCATTATGAATTCCATCATTATGAAAGTGGTTATTGATATTGCATGTGATTATTAAACTAGTAGAATATCCATGTGAATAAGTAAATGGAATTATTTCAATTTATTTTTTCCATGTTATGCTGAAGTTCAAGTTTAAAAGGCTTTTGTTTTAGTTATGCATTGCCTTAAATGTTTATTTTTATTTCAGAAAATTTCCTCTATATTGTTATCCTTACTGAGCATCTGAGCTCACCCATTTCAATGTTTTATTTTTTCCAGGATGTGAAGAAGTATTTTATGAATGACCTGTAGGGATAGTATGAGGGAATATGAAGACAAGATTTTGTTGTAGTTTTTCACTTTATTATGTAATTTAAGACTTATGAATGTATCTAGTGTTTCCAAGGCTACTAAACTAATTGGTCTTTCGAGACATGATCTTTTGTGATCATGCCAATTTTATGTAATAATGCACCGAATCTGGGTAACTGGGGTCAGGGCATTAAAGTTGGTATCAGAGGAAGTTTATTACAATCCTTGGAAGCTAGATTTTGATAAACTCTGATTAGAGCACATAGACCTTAGATGGACTTTGAGGATTAGTGTAGAATAAAATCCTACAATTTTGGTATTGTAGAGGTTTTGTGAGTTTTCCGAGAAATACATCCCTGTCTGGATACGAGCAGGTAGAGGCGGCTCTGGCACAGATGTAACTAGGGGTAAAACCCGAAAATACGACTTTGAGCTAGACTCGAAAGGGAACTGGTGCATGCCAATGAGCCTTTCTGCACTCTTCGTTACGACACTCCCAGGGGATATGCTTAGGATAATTATCATTTTCTTTAAAAACCATTATGAAGGGTTTATGAGTATATACTTCCTCAAAGAAGTCATTTTTATGATTATAGATTATATCCATAAACTGTTCAATTTATGATAAGTGTTTTACAAGTTTGGATTTATGTATTGCGATTCATAAACTAATCTGGTGTATTCCACTATTTAGAAATGGCACCTTATGGAAGAAATGGAAACTATATCAATGCACACACTCCATTTAGGGATTTACCTCCTTCTCAAGATAATTATAGTTGTGTTGGTGATGCCACTGGTGTTGATCAGCTAATCACCATACTGGGACAACTCACTTAGGTTATGAATAAAAACCTTACCCGTATGGAGCACCCTGATCCGCAGCATGGAGGATCAATTTTAGATCTCTTCATGATTCAACAACCACCAACATTCAATGGGGGTACAAATCCACTAGTATCTGTGCAATGGTTATGTTTCCTAGAGAAAATATTTCAGGGTTTGGGGAGTAGTGAAAGGGAAAAGGTTATCATGGCAGTCTACCACCTCACTGGAGATGCTGATCAATGGTGGTCATTAATTCAAAACACAAAGGACAATGAATAAGTATCAAGTATGGAATGGAGGGAGTTTAAAGAGATTTTCTTAGAAAAAAAATTTCCTCATAACCATCGAGCATATATGGAAACTCAATTTCTCAGTCTGAGGCAAAAGGAGGATGAGAATGTCGCAAATTATAAAGCAAACATTACAAGGTTAGCGAGGCATTCAGCAGATTATATACGTAACCCGAGTAGTAATATTGATTGTTTATTTTATGGTTTAAAACCATTTCTCCGTCAATCATTAGTCTCACAATCCTTCTCGTCATACAAAGACATTGTCCCTTGCGCTATAAAGAAAGAAATAGAATTCTATAAATCTTATGATAATAAAGTAAAGAAAGAGAAATAGGGAAAGGTGGAATAAGAGATAGAGAAAAGGACAAAGGGAAAGAAATATTTTCCATTATGTGATAATTGTGGGAAGAAATACCTCGGTACTTGCCTAAAAGTAATGGGAGTTTGTTACAAATGTGGAGAAAAGGGTCACCAATCTCGTGATTTCAAGGGAAAGAAAGATGTCGTCAATGTTGAATGCTATAATTGTAGAGAAATGGGGAATTATGTGAATAAATTCCCTAAGATCCAAGGAAACTTACCTCATAAATGTCCAAGGGATCAAGGCCAATCTTATGTAGTTACTACAGTTGAAGTGGAATAATTAATGTATTTGAGTTTTTGGACTCAAGGATTATATTATGGTTATAAGAATAATGTGATATATATAAGGATTGTACTGAAGTACTTTATGTTTTAATTAAGGTTTTAATATGACTAAGGTAATCATATGTTCATTATGTGACAATAAGATAAACTTTACTTTGTCTGTGGAATCTGATGTGACAATTGATTTTGAAATTTAGATACCTTTTACCGAGAGTCTGGACAGAGGTACATTGGATAACTATAATGTTTGGAGTGGATAAAGTTGAACATTGGATAGTATTATTTATGTTTAAAACAATTCTTCTGATCAATTTTTGGAATATTATGATACTATAGTTTTAGGAAAAGGACAACCTGCAGGTCGGGCGATAACTCATCGTGTCGGACAAAGCTGCTGGAATCGAACCTACAACCATAGTGAGATGGGCCATTATTAACTACCACTAGCCTGAAGGAATCCCCTGGTCATTAAAAAGTATTTTTCTTCATTTTAATGGTATATTTTAATGTTTGGATCCTTATACGATTAGGATAAATATAATATGTTTGAGTTCTATTATCATTTCGAGTGAAATATGGGTTTGTGGTAGAAATTAGTTGAAGGATGAAACTCTACTTGTCATGTATATATATATATATATATGTATATATATTTCTATTATTCTATGAAGAAACTAATTAATAAAAATTAGGTAAGGTATCTTAAAACCAAAAATGTGTTATCGTAATACCTTATGTTTTGTTGAACCAATGATATTTCAAATCATCATAGATTGATGGCTTTGAGGCCCTCAACTATACAATTGTTTGTGAATGATGACCTCAATCAATTTCTATAAATATTTACGTTATTTCTTCAATTATGTGTCTCTAATTTCCACCAATTTTTTCCAAATCTAGATCTTAATTTGGTGGTGACCCTTTCATTTCTCTTTTCCTCTTATTAAAACTAAATTTTATTAACCCAATTTCCGATGTGGGTTTTCCCACATAAATATTTTCTATTTTCAAACTTTTATTTTCAATGAAAATTTTCAAATGGTGAGGATGAAATTTATTGAAGTAGGGAAGAATCTAACACCCCAAGCTTCCACGGTGCATTTCCCTTTGAATAATTCAATATCTTGCATTGTACACAACTTCGAGATTCTAACACACCGCAACAAATCAAAGTAGCCGTTATGAATAGTAATACCCACTTTTTAAAATTTTATAAATTTTACCTCCCAAAATTGACTTCATTTTTGGATTTGGAATATCTAAATTATCCTATGGTAACTTTTATATTTTGATAAATAGTGAAAATTACTAAATTTTAATTAAAAATAACTTTTTTAATAAAAATAATTAATAGTGATAAATTATGAATTTGAGTGGTTTTAAAGTATATTTAGAATATATTTTTATCATTAAACATAATGTTGGTCATTGTACATAATTTCACATTTAAACCAGACATAAACAACTGTTAATCTCTTGATAGTTATTATTTCTTAAAAACATGCTTTTTGTTTTAACAACGAGAATTAATTTTAAATTAATTTCTGCCACTTCAGTGTTTTGAATTTAGAAATATGGATTCCATATTTGGAATCAGGAGTTCCAAATTATGTAAATAGTTAACTTTTATTTTTATAAATTTTGAATAATTACTTCGGTAAATATTTTATTTACCATGGTTAAAGGGTAAATCTGGTAAATAAGGGTAAAACATAATATTGTAAAAATAATAATTTATCCTAAAACGTGTCCTAACCCTATTGGTTGATACATTTCCTACCATGGGAATATTTGGTTCGATTTTGGGACCCCATGGACCCACTTTTAGGTGATAAGGTCACTTTATATTAATTAAGTTAAAGTAAATACAAAAATGACATAAGCATATATCCTTTAGGAAACCAATTTTTACATAGGGTTATATATGTTATCTTTTAGACTATAAATATTAATTAGAAATGTAAAAATATTTCCTACATAATGATATTTTATTTATAATTTTTAGACATTGAATAATTAAATTTATTTATGACACAATAATAATACAATATTTTCTTTATTAATGAAAGAATCAAAAAATTGGTATTATAAATGTAAAAATAAATATAATTTGAAACTTTTGATGAAATAAAATAATTTCATTGGTTAATATTACATGTTATTATTGATTAAATTAATTTTGTTTGAATTAATAAAGATTTTATGACTTTAACAAAAATCAATTATTGAATAGTGTCAAAATTGACATAAATGAGTATTTAAAACATATATTATATTATTAATTGATATTCTATTCCTAAAAATCTAAGGTTCATCCAAAGGACTTATATCATGATAGTTGTATCAGTAATGGACCTCATGGGGGTTTATTGATTTATATAGTATGTTTATTAACTATATAATATAAAACTACAAAGTGACATGGTAAATGTCGAACTAATTAACTAAGAGTTAAAACTGAAAGATAAGGTTAATATAATTACCCAAACCTATCTAAAATCTATTGGTTGAAAGGGTTTTGACCCGTCCCCACCATATACTTTTAAAAATACACTTTTGAGCTATTAGAAACCTAATATGAATTTATTATAAATTAATACTTTAAGTTCTTCCTCAAGAGCCCCTCCTCCCCCTTATTAAAGGACACCACTTCTAACCAATTCTTCATACCTTCAAAGCCTTTTGGATCAGCCAACTTCTACCCAAATACCATCTAGGATATCCTACCTTAATCATAGAGGCCTTACTTTAGTCATAAAGCCATCCGATGAATTCATTTTGATCAAATAAAAAGGAAGAACCCGAAGAATAGGTAATATTTTCACCACCCTCTTTCAAGTTCCATTCTTCTTCAAATTGTTCATTCTTTGTTATTTCCACTATAAAATAATAACTGCAGTATATTTTATATAATTTGATGTTATTATAAATATAGTACAACCATATTAATTATTCTATCTTTCCTTTGAATGACATGTCACCATACATGCGTAGGTACGGCTTACCGTCTCCACGTCGTGGTGTAATTGTTATTCAAAACATTATTATTTGGATGGGTTTGATAATGATGTGTAATTTATGTAAATAATAAATATAACTTGATAATTATTCTGTATATATGATATAATATCCAATTATATATTAATTTAATATCAAAAAATGATATTGTTTATTGTGCGTACGTACGGACTACCGTCTCCACGAACGTGATGAGATTCATTCCCCATCATATCCATGCAAGTATAATTCTCATTTGATGATTAAAAATATTTTTTAAGGACTTGATATAATTCTATATATGAATAAGATACAACCTATCCATAAAAAACACGACTTCTGTAACAAAACATATAAAATAAAACAAGTAAGTTAAAACCCGAAACGACGATAATACTAAGACATTATTAACAAAGAAATGTTAAAAGATAATATATGATATCATATTTATGTATATGATTATTGTATAATTTAATAAAAATTATTTCACCGTTATACAGGAGGTTAACCAACCCTCAACCATGTGAAATTACAAGTTAAGGGTTTATTTCACAATCTCTTCATTATCCGAGGTTGTTTATACATAATTATCTACTGGGACATCTTTATCATCAACATCCATGTTTCTTAAAAATGTTTTTAAAAAAATTCTTACTATTTTACAGAATATGGTTTAAAGTCATTTATAGCCTTTTTTGTCTTTTTATAAGAAGTTTATAAAGGAATCATTCCGTTGTTTTCCAAACAAGTTACTTTTTAACCTTTTCGACAGAATTACAGTTAGAATGTTTTTTAAGTTATACGGAGGGTGCGGCTATTTTTCGTCGTTATAAAATTGTCGAAGCTTACCTTACAATATTATAAGAATATTTTGAAATTAAATTTTTTATTTTAAATTTTTTTTACCTTTAAATGATTTAAAAATGAATATTTTAAGAATTTTTGAAAGGTACTCTTTATCAAGATGATAATTTTAAATGTTTTAAAGACTTATCTTTAAAAATCTTTTTAATTAATGTCCATGTTTTCAAAATGATTATAACGATTTATTTATATGAACATGAATCTTTTGAAATGATATTTCTTTTCAAAAGTTTCAAAGTGATATGGGACACTTTGATTCAAAAATCTCTTTTAAATTACCTCTTTTATAAATGTGTGACTTTTAAATGATTTCAAAAAATAGATATTTCTCTAAAATAGTTCTGATTTCATCTATGTCAACATCCTTTGATGGATTTTAAGATTATTTGAAGTTGATTTATTATGATACAAAACTTCCATTTTGTATTGAAGGTTTTTTTATATGTTTCACTGTGGATGTGTTATTTTTATACCATTCATGTTTTATAGAGAAAGTTCTGAAATTTCGTATTCTAGTTTTAATATGAATGTTTATGTTATGTTTAAACCTGTTCATACGAGGAATGCATTTGACTTAATAAGTGACGGGTGTAGCCCGCTATAGCTCCTCGATGCATCGGTAGGTCTCATGAGACAAACTAGTGTGTTGGCATGAGGCCTTGAAAAAATATTATTTATAGTCTTGGAACAAGGCCTTGGCTATGTGGTAATGATAGTCTGGCATTATGCATTCCATCGTTATGAAAGTGGTTATTGATATTGCATGTGAATATTTTACTAGTAGAATATCCATGTAAATAAGTAAATGGAATTATTTCAATTTATTATTTCCATGTTATGCTGATGTTCAAGTTTAAAAGGCTTTTATTTTACTTATGAATTGCCTTAAATGTTTAGGTTTATTTAGGAATGTTTCTGCTATATTGTTATCCTTACTGAGCATCTGAGCTCACCCCTTTCCATTTTATATTTTTCCCTCTATGTGAATAAGTATTTTATGAATGACCTATAGGGATAGTATGAGGGAATCTGAAGACAAGATTTTGTTGTAGTTTTTTACTTTATTATGTAATGTAATACTTATGAACGTATCTAGTGTTTCCAAGGCTACTAAACTAATCGGTCTTTCAAGACTTTATCTTTTGTGATCATGACAATGTTATGTAATAATGCACCGACTCTGGGTAACTGGGGTCGGGGCGTTACGGAAATACATCTCTGTCTGGAAACGAGCAGGTAGAGGCGGCTCTGGCACAGATGTACCTAGGGGTAAAACCCGAAAACACTACTTTGAGCTAGACTCGAACGGGAACTGGTGCACGACAACGGGCCTTGCTGCACTCTTGGTTACGACACTTCCGGGGGATATTCTTAGGATAATTCTCATTTTCTTTACAAATCATTATGAATGGTTTATGAATATATAATTCCTCAATGAAAACATCTTTATGATTATGGATTATATCCATAAACAATTTAATTTTCGTTTGGTATTTTACAAGTTTGGAATTACTCATTGCAATTCATAAACTGACCTAGTTTATGCTATTGTATAGAAATGGCGCCCAGTAGAAGGAATGTGAACTCCATCAATACGTATGGTCCAAAGAGTAAGAATGATCATATCTTTCACAGTATTAAGCCAAATTTTAAAAGGGAAATAGTATCCCATGTATTCTCAAAATATGAAAAAATAGTATCATGTGTTAATAAGATAAATAAATAATTTTCCAAGTACTGTGTCTTTGAAGGGAAGCAAGAGAAGAAAAGGATGGAAGAGAGAAAGACGGATAAAGGGAATAGGGAATAGAAGAATTTCTCCATATGTGATAACTATGGGAAGAAACACCCTGGAACTTTCCTGAAGGGAATGGAAGTTTTTTATAAGTGTGGAGAAAAAGGACACCATGTTCGTGACTGAAAGGGTAATAAAAAGGTTTCAAATGTATAATGATTCATCTGCAAGGAGTTGGGACACTATGCGAATTAATGTCCCATTCGTAAGAGTATACCGAAAATGATGTTATTGGATTATAATCAAGTTATGATACTACCACAGATGAGGAGTAATGATTAGAGTTCTGATGTTGTTTTTAGGGAATTATGTCACTTGAGTGTTGTATCAACAATGTACTGGTTATAATAATTATGGAGTATATAAGGATTGTATTGAAGTACTATTTCATTAAGAACTTGAGATTGTGTGGAACCAAGAAAAGTGACTCAATATCAGGGTAAAGTTTTGGAAAATATATGGTTGAGAGAATTATAAACCATAATATGGTTCTGATACCGAGGTAGTGATTTTGGTATAATACATGATTGATTTGGATAAATTATATTGGATATTCTTGATTACCTTGAAACTGATTAATGATTTGTGTATTCCATCATTGTTGGAGTTTACAACATTTTTGGATAGAAGGAGTATATCCAGTATTCTATAAGGAACAAGGGATCATGAATGTAATCAATAAGGTTTTATGGTAATTCAGGATGATGTAGTGTTTTAAAAGAATACATGAATGTAACAACTCGAGATTTTATGAGAAGTATTAATTTCATTGATGTCATATGTTGTATGCTACACCAAAATCATTTTGTATTTTACGCAACACCAAATGGAGCATTCACTACACGCAGCTTTGACTTGTCTTACATTACACGCAATCAAGACCTTCCTCGATAGCATGTGTAGTACACAATACTGAGTTTCATTAAACGAGATATTATTATAATATTATTACGAACTAACCGATATGAATAGTAATAACCACCTTTTGAAATTTTATAAATTTTATATTTCAAAATGTACTTCATTTTTGGATTCCGAATATCGAAATTATCTGAGGGTGAACTTTTGGTATTTTTCTAAAAACTATCAATTTTTAATGAATAGTGAAAACACTGGGTTACTATTTAAAAACCGACATTTTATTTAAATAATTATTTATTTTATTTAAATTTATTTTAGGTCAAAATTGATACATAATACATATATAAGTTCAATGTAATTCATTAGTGTCATTTTATAATAATTTTCGATATATAAAAATTTTATTGAACTTTTCACCGTCTTCTACCTACCTCCTAAGAGCTTTTTGGAAACATACATAAAACATAATTTTACCGCATCTGTGAGTGGAATTTCAAAAATATGAGAGACAAGGTAAATATCAAGGACTAAAATTTAGTTCAATGAGATGAAAATAATTTTTGGTGAATAGTAACTTTTTACTTTTATTTACCACGGTTAAAAGTAAATACGGTAATTAAGGGTAAAAATGATATTATTATTACCCTAAGACATTTCCAAATTCTATTGGATAAGTTTAATTCGACCAAAAACAACCTTAGGAATAAAATATGACCATTTAGGTCCACTTGGATTAGATTAGGATATTTATTATTAATTTATATAAAGAAGGGTTAAAATAGTTAAAATCAAAGTATAATAACTAAATCATTTTTAATATATGGTTATACAAAAGATAAATTCGACTATGAATATTTATTAGAAAGATAAAAATATTTACTACATAATGGTATTTTATTTATAATTTTGAGACATTAAATAATTTAATTTATTTATGACACAATGATGATGCAGTAATTATCTTATTATTGGAATATTAACATAATTGATGTTATAAATACCCAAATAAATGTAATTTTAGACTTTTTATGAATTCCACTAATTTTATAGGTTAATATGACATGTTATTAGTGATTTAATTAACTTTTTTGAACAAATAATTCTGTTATGAGTTTCAAAAAAATCAATTACCAAATAGTGTCAAAATTGAGAAAAAATATTTTTAAAACAAATATTATATTATTAATTGTTCTTATATTCCTAAAAAACTTAGGTTTGTCCAAGATAATTATATTATGATAGGTGAATCATTAATGGACCACTTTTGGGGTCTCTTGGATGTATATGGTAAGTTTATTACCTATATAATATTAAAATACAAAGTGACATGGTAAATGTCAATCTAATTAACTAAGAGTTAAAACTAAAAGATAAGGTTAATATAATGACCCAAACCTGTCTAAAATCTATTGGTTGAAAGGATTTAGACCCATACCCACTTTAGCTTCTAAATAAATTAATTTGGAGATATTATAAAGTGAATATGACCTTATTATAAAATAATATTTTATGTTTTTTCTAAAGATCCCCTCTCCTCCCTTATAAAAAGGGCACCCCTTTCCTCTTCTCTACACACCATTTTGAGCCTTTAATCTCGGCCATCCCCTAACCATTATCCTTTTAATATTCCCTAGAAACATTATAGAGGTTATGGTCTCCTCAAAAGACCAAACCTAGTGCCTTAATAGGAGGTTAAGAAGAGGCGCGTCAAAGAAGAGGTAATATCCTTTACCGATTCTTTCCAATTTATTTCTTCTTCTTCTTCTTCTTCTTATTTATTTGTTTCATCATAAATTAATAACCTCAGTATCACTTATAGATTTATATGATATTATAAATATCAAACAACCCAATTTCATCTTCTATCCATCCTACGGAAAATGAAATCACCGTGCGTGCGTACGTACAGAATACCGTCTCCACGCTGTGGTGTAATCTGTTTTCCACCACCACCTTACATGGATGGGTATAATGGTGTAAAAAATAACTATATATGATTATTAGGTGTTTATATATATATATATATATATGTCCTCAAATTAATTCCATTCAATTCAATAAGGAAACGAAAACAACGATCATGCGTACGTACGGCCTACCGTCTCCATGAACGGTGTATTTCATTACATTTATCAATATATCATATATATATATATGTATATTCTGAATTAATATTATATATAAATCATGTTTTACATTCTGGAATTATGTAAATTAGGATATAAGTAATAATATCAAGAACAACAAGTCGAAACACATACAATAAATGAAACGATTTTACCCAAATCGCTGCTTTTACATCAAATTTACAAAACAATAGGTAATATAAAGTCATAAGTAAACTATATATGATATCATATCAATTAATATGATTCTGTAATAATTTAATGACATTAGTTAAATCATTATACCGGAGGTTAGGATACATACTAATCATATCAGACATAAGGTAAGGGATAAATTTTCAGTCTCATTTTTTTATCCGAGATAACTTATACGTAAGTATTTACTGGGGATACGTTTATCATCAATGTCCATGTTTTCTAAAAATGTTTTCATAAAATGTTTACTATTCTTACATGAATGTTTAAATTCATTTTTACCCTTTATTTACTTTTTACCACATTGTATGAATGGAATCTTTCCTTTGGTTACCATATAAGGTACTTTTGGAATTTTCTGACAAAAGTACGAGGAGAATGTTTTTTTATCTTATACGACATGAATGGATTTTTACAGTTTCATAATTCCTTATTTTCAAGATGTGTTATATACAATATTTCATGACTATTTTCTACAAAATCCATTTATTTTAAAATTTCATGGCATTTTTTCAAAAAGAAAATGATTTTTAAGAAGAAAGGATATTTTCCTCAAGAATTCTCTTCAAGTGTTTTATCAAAACTATTTTCCATCTAAGATGACATTATTTAGAATGTTTATATTTCAAGTATAATGTCTCTATTATTTACATGGTTTCATTTTTCTTATGATGAAATTATATCCATTTGTTTTATATGGATTATGTGATGATGGAATGATGTTTATGAAACCCATTTTATTCTTTGGGTTATGATGAATGATTTATGTTTAATTTGTGGCACAAGTAAGAATGATTTCATTATGATATGGGTGGGACCTATATCTCCTTCCAATGCATTGGCTAAATAGTTATATCTCATGATATAGACATGGCTGGAATGGTAAGTTAATCGAGTTCAGTAATACAAGACTGGAACGAGGAGTGAACTCGATTCAGAAAGGGACTTTGTCCACTAAGATGGTTTTGGCAGCAATGTCTTGGATACTATGGAAATCATATCATGTGCTTAATGGTTTCCATAGTCACATGTTTTATTCCCATGCTATTTTATCATGATTTATGTTCATTTATGATATATGCCTTACGTACTTCCTTGATTTGTGTCTTTTCTCAAGATTTTGTTGTTTAGATTTTATGTTAAAGCTTTTTCATTCAAATGTTTATTGATTGTTTTATGTTGTCTATGTTTACCCTTACTGAGAATTTGAGCTCACCCTTTTTATGTTTTCTTTTCCCCAGGATATAAAGAAAGGTTTTAGGTAAGAAAACCAAAAGGGGAAGATCTTTATGGGAGATGATGAAGATCTTTCACCAAGATTAGAAGATTACGTTACGAGTTTCCAAATACACTAAACTATTATGGTCCTTTGGTTTCTTTTTTTGTTATGTATTAAGTATTATGAAAAAGTAATGTAATGTCCATTTACGTCAAGCTTTGGGTCTCTACATTTTGTATCAGAGGAAAAGGGGGTATGAATGAATCTGATCCTTGGGATCTCACATGTGAGCGTTGGACGAAGCATGGCTCTCTACTCAAGGGCATCATGAGGAAATGGCTGCCACTAGGGATGGTGGTGTGTCCCGCCCAGGGGGTGCAGCCGCCCAGGGAGTGCCCTGATAGGTATCAATTATAGTCCACTGGAAGTAATTCCAGGCCGTTATAGTTGGTATAAGAGGAAAGGATTAGTTAACCTTTGGAAACTAGGATGCGAAAACTTTAGTGAGATCCCTAGAGATATTTCTAAGGTATGTCTAGGGATGTCCCTAAGGTTAAGTATAAGTATAGGTTATAGTCCTAAAATTATGATAACGATATTAGAATTAAACCTAAGATGTTATATATTGAAGGTACTCCCCCTTTATTATGTTGTTTTCCCTAGCATGATTTTTTCCTCTCATAGTATTCTTTTTTGGGTTTTAGACGATGGCTGGAACCTAAAAGAACTATGTTGATCAATGTAATGGAAAATGCAATGATTGTATTCCTGAACAAACCAATGTTATGGGATATGGAGTGAAAAATATTATTACTATACTTACAGAATCTATGAATCATTTTGGACTTCCAAATGAGCAGAGAAGGGAACAATATTCTATTGAGTCCTTCATGAGGCAATGTACACCTTCTTTCAGTGGGTCTTCTGATCTACTTGTTTCTGAAAAATGGATCAATACCATTGAAAAGAAATGTTACATGCTTCGATGTTTGGAAAATGAAAAAGTCATTCTGGCTATTTACCGTTTAGAAGGTGAAGCAGATCAATGGTGGACTCTAATTAAGAATACGAGGCCCCGAGATGAAATTGAATCCATGGAATGTGATGAGTTCAAGAACTTATTTTTCAATAAGTACTTCCCTCGTATTCTTCGAACAAATATGGAAAATGATTTACTTGAGATTAAGAAAAAGGATGATGAATCTATTGGTATATACGAAGTGAATTTTACAAGTATTTCATGGTATGCATCTGGATTTATCATCCAACCTGAATGTGAAGTTGATCGATTCTTTAGTGGCTTAAAACCAAGTCATAGAAGGGAATTAGCTATAAGAGACTTTAGTAGCTATGAAGAAATTGTGTGTTGTGCTATCAAGGTAGAACTGGAAGTTGGTATAACATATCCATCTCATGACTTTGACAAGAAATGAAAGATTGAGTTCAAGGTGAAATATCAGAATAATGGTGAAAAGAAGATGAATGTTTCTTTATGATAAAAGTGTGGAAAGAAGAATGGTGGAGATTGTCTTAAAGGGACGGGAAAATGTTTTAGGTGTGTAAAAGAAGTTCATCGAGAAGCTGAGTGTTGAAGTAATGGAAAAAGGGTTGCTAATGATGTGAATAAAGAAAAGCCTGCAGAGAACGCACTACCAACACTTCAATGCTTCAAGTGCAATGAAATGGGGCATTATGTTAATCAATGCCCTAATCCAAGGGTTAATGACGATCGACATGATCAACCACTTAAGGAAAAGGACAAACAGAAGTCACATGCGATCAATATTGGTGATGTTGAATATGAAAATGATGTGGTGGAATGATTAAGTGTTTACGTAATGGGATTCCAAAATAATGTTGTATATAGTATCGTGGAAAATTGTAATATTGATGTGTTGGTCTATTATGCTTTTCAATAATTTTATTATACCAGTAACCATTGAGAGTGATTGAGATATTTTTGGAAAGAAGATGATATGCGCATAATGAAGGGATAAGGAGAAAATGAAATGTTTGACAGCATTAATGATCTCATGACTGATATAAGGAAAAAAGTTATATCATGGTTTGAGTATATAGAATTTTTGTATTTTGGTATGTGGAAAGAGTTAACTTTTGACATCATTCATGTTTTCACTAAGATTCAATGGGTATTAATTTTTCAAGAGAATAGGTGATTAAGGTATTCACATGTTTGGAATGTGACCAACAAGATATATCGTATGATAAATGATGGTATTCATGTTATTGTTATGTGACCTTTCCAGTAATAGTTTTCTTTATACTATGAGATTTGACAGATGTATTTTGGATAAGTCTAAAGATTGGAAAGGGTTATGTTGGACATCAGATAGTATTGTTCAAGGCTAGAAATTTTTTCAAAATTATTTCTGTAATGTTATAATAGTGTAGTTTTAGAAAAAGGACAACCTGCAGGACGGGTGACAACCCGCCGCGTCGGACAAGGTTGTGGGAATTGAACCCACAACTGAAGTGCAAAATGCCTTTATTTCCTACCAATGGACTACAGTAAGTCCCTGGTTAGTAGAAACTAGTTTTATTTTATTAAGCGGCATGATAGATGAATTGTAAGTCCATTTTTAGAATCATATATGATTAATCTCAGCATAGATGGACTTTTGTATATTTAATAAATTGTGCTAAAATTTTTGTGATAGAAATAGATGAAATGACCTATCATTATATCAAATAATATTCTAACACTTCACAGAAGACAAATTCAACTTTATTTCTTTAAGAGATGAAGTGGAAATTGTTCGAGGTACGAGCAATGGTTAGATTGTACCAAAATCAAGTAAGTATTTCTTTTAATTCAAAAATCCTTCAACTTTAGGGAAATGATCTTGAAAACAAAAAAATGTTGTCCTAGTGCTCTCATATCTGATGAATTGGATGGTACCTTAGATCATCACAAATTTATGGCTTTGTGATTGTTGGATTTTTCAAAGCCATATCCTCTACCACTCCTCATCAGAAGTTGATGGTTATATTTCTCTTCTATATCCATATTTTCACCTATGTTCTACTATGTGGAAACCCAGTGATTAGTTAATTTGGGTAACCGTTATGTTTCATACTTTAGTTTTTAAAGCCATGTTTTGGAATTCCTTTTTACGATGTGGGTTTCTATTAAAGAAACTTTCAAGTAGTAAACCATTTTTAACCCCGATTAATTTTGAGGGCGAAATTCATTTTAAGGGGGGTAGAATGTAATAATCCGAGATTTATGAGAATTATTAATTTCATTGATGTCTTGTGTTGTACGCTACACCAAAATTATCTTGTATTATACACAAAACCAAATGGAGCTTTCACTACACGTAGCCCTAAATTGGCTTACATTACATGCAATCAAGACCTTCCTCGATAGCGTGTGTAGTACGCAATACCGAGTTTCACTAAACGAGATATTATTATAATATTATTATGAACTAGCTGTTAGGAATAGTAATAACCACTTTTTGAAATTTTATAAATTTTATCTTTCAAAATGGACTTCATTTTTAGATTCAAAATATCGAAATTATCCGAGGGTGAATTTTTGGTATTTTTCTGAAAACTTTTAATTTTTGATGAATAGTGAAAAAAACTGGGTTACTATTTAAAAACTGACTTTTTATTTATATAATTATTTATTTTATTTAAATTTATTTTAGGTCAAAATTGATACATAATACCCTTATAAGTTCAATGTAATTCATTGGAGTCATTTTATAATAATTTTCGATATATAAAACATTTATTGATCTTTTCATCGTCTTCTACCTACCTCCTATGAGCTTCTTGCAAACTTACATAAAACTTAATTTTACCTCTTCTGTGAGTGGAATTTCGAAAATCTGAGAGACACAGTTAATATCAAGTAATAAAATTTGGTTCAATGGGATGAGAATAATTTTTTTGAATAGTAACTTTTTACTTTTATTTACCACGGTTAAAGGTAAATACTCTAATTAAGGGTAAAAATGATATTATTATTACCCTAACACATGTCCTAATTCTATTGGATAAGTGTAATTCGACCAAATAAACCTTAGGAATACAATCTGACCATTTAGGTCCATTTGGATTAGATTAGGAAATTTAGTATTATTTTATTTAAAGAAGGGTTAAAATAGTTAAAATCAAAGTATAATAACTAAATCATTTTTAATATAGGGTTATACATAAGATAAATTAAACTATAAATATTAATTAGAAATATAAAAAGATTTTCTACATAATTTTATTTTATTTATAATTTTTAGAAATTAAATAATGTAATTTATTTATGACACAATGATGATGCATCAATTATCTTATTGATGAAAAATTAACATAATTGATGTTATAAATACCCAAATAAATGTAATTTCAAACTTTATATGAATTCCACTAATTTTATAGGTTAATATTACATGTTAGTATTTATTATATTAACTTTTCATGAACTAATAATGCTATTATGAGTTTCACAAAAACCAATTACCAAATAGTGTCAAAATTGAGATAAAATAATTTTTAAAACAAATATTATATTATTAATTGTTATTATATTCCTAAAAATATATGGTTCTACCAAGATACTTATATCATTATAGTTTTACCATTAATGGACCTCTTGGGGGTGTCTTGCATGTATATGGTAAGTTTATTAATTATATAATATAAAAATACAAAGTGACATAGTAAATGTCAATCTAATTAACTGAGAGTTAAAACTAAAAGATAAGGTTAATATAATGCCCCAAACCTGTCTAAAACATATTGGTTGAGAGGTTTTATACCCATACCAAATTTATCTTCTAAATAAGTCAATTTGGAGCTATTATAAACCGAAAATGACTTTATTATAAAATAATATTTTAATTTTTTCCTAAAGTGCCCCTCTCCTCCCTTATAAAAAGGGCACCCCTTCCATCTTCTCTACACACCATTTTGAGCATTGAAGCTAGGAAAACCCCTGACCATTTTCTTTATCATGTTCCCTGGAAACATTATAGTGGTTTTTGTTTCCTAAAAAGTCTAACCCTAGTGCCTTAAGAGGAGGTTAAGAAGAGGGGCGTCAAAGAAGAGGTAATATCCTTTACCGATTCATTCCAATTTATTTCTTCTTCTACTTCTTCTTCTTTATTTGTATCTTAATAAATTAATAAAATCAGTATCACTAATATACTGATATGTTATTATAAATATGAAACAACCCAATTTAATCTTCTATCCATCCTATGGAAAATGAAATCACCGCGCGTGCGTACGTACGGAAAACCGTCTCCACGCCATGGTGTAATCTATTTTCCACCACCACCTTACTTGGATGGGTATAATGGTTTAAAGAATAACTATATATTATTATTATAAAATTATACTGATTCTAAGATATTATTTCAACCACTCCAATTCCATTCATTAAATATGGGAATGATATCACCGCTCGTGCATACATATGGATTACCGTCTCCACGACGCGATGAGATTCATTCTCCATGTTAACCATTCACGAATAATTATAAAGTATGTATAATGAATAATAATGAGATATATGACATAATAATGATACTGGGTTTATTTATATATATATATATTTATATATATGTCATCTACTTAATTCCATTCAATTCAATAAGGAAACGAAAACAGTGTTCATGCGTACGTACGGCCTGCCGTCTCCATCCATTTATCGATCTATCATATATATATGTATATACTGAATATATATTATCAATAAATAATGTTTTACATTCTGAAATTAAGTAAATCATGATATAATTAATAATAACAAGAACAACAAGTCGAAACACGTACAATAAATGAAACTATTTTACACAAATCGTTGCTTTTACATCGAATTTACAAAAGAACGAGTAATATAAAGTCATAAGTAAACTATATATGATATCATATAAATGAATATGATTCTGTAATAAGTCAATGAAATTATTTAAATCATTATACATGAGGTTCGGATACATACAAATCATATCGGACATAAGGTAAGGGATAAATTTTCAATCTCATTTTTTTATCCGAGATTGCTTATAGATAAGTATTTACTGGGGGTTACGTTTATCATCCATGACCATGTTTTCTAAAAATGTTTTTATAAACTTTTTGCTATTCTTCCATGAATTTTTAAAGTCATTTTTACCCTTTATTGAATTTTTACCACATTTTATGAATGGAATCATTACTTTGGTTGCCATATAAGGTACTTTTTGACTTTTCCGACAAAAGTACGAGGAGAATGTTTTTTTATATTATACGGCATGAACAGATTATTACAGTTTCATAACTCCTTATTTTCAAGATGCTTTATATAAAATATTTCATGACTATTTTCAACAAAATCCTTTTCTTTTAAAATTTCATGGCATTTTTTCAAAAAGAAAATGATTTATAAGAAGAAAGGATATTTTCCTCAAGAATTCTCTTCAAGTGTTTTATCAAAACTATTTTCCATCTATGATGACATTATTTAGCATGTTTATGTTTCAAGTATAATGTCTCTATTTTTTACATGATTTCATCTTTCTTATGATGAAATTATATCCATTTTTTTATATGGATTATGTGATGATGGAATGATGTTTATGAAACCCATTTTATTCTTTGGGTTATGATGGAGGATTTATGTTTAATTTGTGGAAAAAGTAAGAATGATTTCATTATGAGATGGGTGGGACCTATATCTACCTCCAATGAATTGGGTAAAGATTTATATCTCATGATATAGACATGGCTAGAACGGTAAGTTAATCCGGTTCGGTAATATAGGACTGGAATGAGGAGTGAACTCAATTCAGAAAGGGAATTTGTCCACTATGATGGTCTTGGAAGCAATGCATTGGATACTATGGAAATCATATCTTGTGATTAATGTTTTCCACAATCACATGTTTTATTCCCATGCAATTTTATCATTATTTCTATTCCTTTATGATATATTCCTTACGTAATTCCAAGATTTATGTCTTTTCTCAAGATTTTGATGTTTAGATTTTATGTTCAATCTTTTTCATTCAAATGTTTATGGATTGTTTTATGTTCTCTATGTTTAACCTTTCTGAGAATTTGAGATCACCCTTTTTATTTTTTCTTTTCCCCAGGATATAATGAAATGTTTTAGGTAAGAAAACCAAAAGTGGAATATCTTTATGGGAGATGTTGAAGATATTTCACCAAGATTAAAAGATTGCATTCTAAGTTTTCAAATATACTAAACTATTATGGTCCTTTGGTGTCTGTTTTTGTTATGTATTAAGTATTCTGAAAAAGTAATGTATTGTCCATGTATGTCAAGCTTTGTGTCTCTACAAGGATGAAGGTGTTCAAATGTTATTACGTGGTAAAAAGGATCTTCATTGTATTTACCTTCCTTATAAATTTTGGACTGTGAGTTTGTACATAAGTATTTTGGATAATTCTAGTTTGAGATTATTTTTGGATTACCATAAAAGGACATCCCGAAGGTCGGGCGGAAACCCGCCGCGTCCGGCAAGGCCACGAGACTTGAACCCGCAACCGAAGGGCGACAAGGGTGTATCACCTCCCACTGGCCCACGCGATGTCCTAGATTAAATAATGTATTCTTTTTAAAACAAATCTGGTAGGTGAATTATAAATTCATTCTATAATACAATACGAATAGGATAAATAGAATATTATTTTTAAGTTCTATTATCTTTTAGAGTGAAAGATGAGTTTGTGGTAGAAATTAGTTAAAGGATGGGACTCTACTTGTCAAGTATATATTTTTCTTATTCTCTTATTCTATGAATAAATTATTTCTTATACTTTAGTGAAGGGATATTAATAAAATGTGTTATCCTAATACCATATGTTTTGTTGAACCGATGGTATTTTAAATCATCATATATTGATGAATTTAAGGCCCTAAATTTTACACTTTTTTGGGATTGATGACCTCATTCACTACTTATAAATATTTACGTTTTTCCACAAATTATATGTCTCTAATTGCCACCAATGTTCTCCTAATCAAGATCATAATTTGGTGGTGACGCTTTCATTTTCCTTTTCCTTTTATTAAGACTAAATTTTATTAACCTAATTTCCAATGTGGGTTTTCCCAATGGTATTTTCTATTTTCAACCTTTTAATTTCGAAAAATAATTTCAAATTTCGATGACACAATTTATTGAAGGAGGGAATAATGTAACACCCTAATATTTCATAGTACGTTATTTAGTCAAAGTAATTCAATAACTTCCACTACACGCAACACTGAGTTCTAGAGCATCATGACTTACCAAACAAGCCGTTCAAAAGCATTTATGAATAGTATTAACTGAATTTTGAACTTTATATAATCCTTATAATTTTAGAATCCATATTATGAATTTCTTAGACATAATGTAACAAAAAATACATTTTTTTAGATAAGAGAAGTATTTTTAAAAAAATGCAATTTTACCTCTTATTAATGGAGAATCCTTTTTAAATACAATATATGAAACTTTTATATATTCAATTTGACAAAATAAACTTCTTCTTTAGAATTGGGATATAAGAATTTAGTTTCAATGAAGTTATGGTGTTTTTCTAATAACTTTCATATTTTGGTGAATAGTGAAAAATACTATATTTTAACTGAAAACAACTTTTTAAATCAAAATAATTTATATTGTTAAATTATAAGTTTTAATGGTTTGGAAGTATAAATATATTTTATTTTTAACATTTAGTCCAATGATTCTCATTTTAAGTAATTTCACTTTGAAATTGGACATAAACAAGTGTCAACCTTTTGGTAGTTATTATTTCTTAAAAATACGCCTTTTGGTTTTGACAGAAAGAATTAATTTTAAATTAATAAATGCAACATATATGTTTTGAATTTTTTAAAATATTCTTCATTATTGAATTCTTAATATCAAAATTAGATTAGGGTAAATTTTTGGTATTTTTCTGAAAACTTTTAATTTTTGATGAATAGTGAAAAACACTGAGTTATAGTTTAAACCCCAATTTTTATTTAAATAATTATTTATTTTCTTTAAATTTATTTTATGTCAAAATAGATACATAATACCTATATATGTTTAATTTAACTCATTGGAGTCAGTTTATAATAATTTTAGATATATAAAAATTTATTGAACTTTTCACCGTATTTTGCCCACCTACTAGGAAAATTTTCAAATTCACATAAAACATTATTTTACCACTTCTGTGAGTGGAATTTAGAAAATATGAGACACACGGTTAATATCAAGGATTAAAATGTGGTTCAATAAGATACAAATAATTTTTGGGGAATAGTAACTTTTTACTTTTATTTACCACGGTAAAAAGTAAATAGGGTAATTAAGGGTAAAAATGAAATTATTATTACCCTAAAAATGCCCTAATTATATGGGATATGTATAATTTGACCAAAAACATCCTTATGAATAAAATATGAACCTCTTTGGTCCATATGGATTAGATTAGGACATTTATTATTATTTAATTCAAAGAAGAGTTAAAAGAGTTAAAATCAAAGTTTAATAACTAAAACATTTTTAATATGGGGTTATACATAAGATAAATTAAATTATAAATATTAATTACAAATATAGAAATATTTCCTAAATAATGGTATTTCATTTATAATTTTTATACATTAAATAATTTAATTTATTTATGACACAATGATGATGTAGTAATTACCTTATTAGTGAAATATTAAAATAATTGATATTATAAATACCCAAATAAATAAAATTTGAGACTTTTAATTTATTCCAATAATTTTATTGGTTAATATTACATGTTAAAATTGATTAAATGAATTGTTTTCTAATTAATAAAGTTATTAAGACTTTAATGAAAATCAATTATTAAATAGTGGAAAACTTGACATAAAGGAGTTTTTAAAACAAATATTATATTATTAATTTATATAATATTCTTAAAATTATAAGGTTCTGCAAAAGGACTTATATGATGATATGTATGTAATTAATGAACCACTTGGGGTTTTATTGGTAGTTTATAGTAATTTTATTAACCATATAATATAAAAATACAAAGAGACATGCTAAATGTAAAACTATTTAACTAAGAGTTATATCTAAAAGATAGGGGTAAAATAGTGACCCAATCATGTCTAAAACTTATTGGTTGAGTTGTTTTCGACCTATACCCACCTTATTATTTTAATAAGTCACTTTTGAGCCATTATAAACAGAATATGAGTTTATTATAAAATAATTCATTAAGTTTTTTCTAAAGAGCCCCACCTCCCCCTTATAAAAGGACACCAATTCTAACTAATTCCTCACACCTATCAAGCCTTTTGGATCATCCAACCTCTTCTCAATTAGTCTCCCTATATCCCTATACTTCTCCTAGAATCCTTTCCTTAGGAAGAAGGAACATCAAGAGTCCTTTTTGGTTCAAACCAAAGAGAGTTACCCAAATTAAAGGTAACAATTTCTCTTAGCTTCTTTTCTTTTATTTTACTTCTCCAACCACTAAACACTTCGTATTATTTTTTTTTGTAAAAATAACAGTATAATATATATACTAGGATATTGTTATGAGAAGTATTATAACTACACTTACACACACTTCCTTCTAATGGGTGAAGAACATAATGTTTCTGTGGATGGGAACCAAACGCCTCACAAAACGATGATTGTTCAATTATATCATACCACCTCTCTTGGTGGCCATTATGATGGAACTATAATTAAATATTATATTAATGATATTTATTTTATATATTTTCTTCTGTAATTCCATTTTATATCATACCGTTATTCGTTTCATGTTGTATATATATATATATGGTAATTTCATTTGAGGAAGTGCGGACTACCGCCCCCTTAAAGTGATATGACTCGTTCATACCATACATGGAACGTATAAAGGATGGTATTAATGAACTTAAGTAAAACATATAAGATATTATATTTTTCTGTAATAATAATATACCTATGTATTATTTGCTTTTGATTCCTTTTAAAATGAAAAATGAAATGGAAGTAGCATTCGTGCGTACGTACGGACTACCATCTCCACGAACGCGATGAGACTCGTTCCTCATCATATCCATTCATGTATAATTCTCATTTTATGATTAAAAATAATTTTTGAGGACTTGATATCATTCTGGATATGAATAATATAGAACCTATCCATAACAAACACAGCTTATGTAACAAAACATATAAAATAAAATAAGTAAGTTAACACCCGAAAAGACGATAATACTAAGATATTATTAACAAATCAATTTTAAAAGATCATATATAATATCATATTAATGTATATGACTCTTTTATAATTTAAAAACAATTATTTCACCATTATAAAAGAGGTTAAACTACCCTCAATGAAGGAAAAGTACAAGGTAAGGGTTTATTTCACAATCTCTACATTATCCGAGGTTGTTTATACATAATTATCTTTTGGGACCTCTTTATCATCCATATCCATGATTCTTATAAATGTATTTCAAACAATTCTTACTATTTTACATGATGTGGGTTAAAGTCATTTATACCCTTGTTTGAATTTTTTTAAGATATTTATAATGTAATCTTTCCGTCGTTTTCGAAACAAGGTCCTTTTTAACCTTTTCAACAAAATTAAGGTAAGAATGTCTTCTTTTAACTTATACAGAGGGTGCAGCTATTTTCCACCATCATAAAATCTTTGAAGGCTCCCTTACAATCTTATAAGAATATTTTCAATGTAAATTTTTTATTTTATAATTATGTGACTTTTAAATTATTTCAAAAAAAGAGACATTTCTCTCAAATAGTTTTGATTTCATCTATGTAAACATCCATTGTTGGATTTTAAGCTTATTTGAAGTTGATTTTTTTATGATACAAAACTTTCATATTGTATAGAAGGTTTTGTGATATGTTTGACTGTGGATGTGTTATTTGTATACCATTCTTGGTTTATGGAGAAATTATTTACATTTCATATTCTTGTTTTAATATGAATGTTTATGTTATGTTTAAACATATTCATATGAGGAATGCATTGGACTTAGTAAGTTATTAGTGGAGCCAGCTATAGCTCCTCGATGCATCGGTAGGTCTCATTAGACAAACTAGTGTCTTGGAACGAGGCCTTGACAAAATATTATTTGTAGTTTTGGCACGAGGCCTTGGCTACGTGGTTATGATAGTCTAGCCTTATGAATTCCATCATTATGAAAGTGGTTATTGATATTGCATGTGATTATTCGACTAGTAGAGTATCCATGTGAATAAGTACAAGGAATTATTTCATTTTAACTTTTCCATATTATGCTAAAGTTCATGTTTAAAAGGCTTTTGTTTTATTTATACATTGCCTTAAATGTTTATTCTTATTTATTAAATTTCCTGCTATATTGTTATCCTTATTGAGCATATGAGCTCACCCCTTTCAATGTTTTATTTTCCCAAGATGTGAAGATGTATTTTATGAATGACATGAATGGATAGTATGAGGGGATATGAAGACAAGATGTTGTCATAGTTTTTTACTTTATGTTGTAATGTAAACTTTATGAATGTATCTAGTGATTCAAAGGCTACTAAACTAATAGGTCTTTCGAGACTTGATGTTTTGTGATCATGCCAATGTTATGTAATAATGCACCGATCTGGGTAACCGGGGTCGGGGCATTACAGTTGGTATCATAGGAAGTTTAGTACAAACCATGGAAGCTAGATTTAGATAAACTCTGATTAGATCACATAGACCTAAGATGGACTTTGAGGATTAGTATAGAATAACTTCCAAGAATTTTGGTATTGTAGAGATTTTGTGAATTTTCCGAGAAATACATCCCTGTCTAGAAACGAGCAAGTAGAGGCAGCTCTGGCACAGATGTACCTAGGGGTAAAACCTGAAAACACCGCTTTGAGATAGACTCGAATGGGAACTGGTGCACGACAACGGGCCTAACTTCACTCTTGGTTACGACACTCCTGGGGGATATGCTTAGGATAATTCTCATTTTCTTTACAAATAATTATGAAGGGTTTATGAGTATATAATTACTCAATGAAAACATCTTTATGATTATGTATTGTATCTATAAACTATTTAATTTATGTTAGGTATTTTACAAGTTTGGAATTATTTATTGCAATTTATAAACTGACCTAGTTTATGCTATTGTATTGAAATGGCGCCCAGTATAAGGAATGTGAACTCCAGTAATACATATGATCCAAAGAGTAAGAAGGATCATATATTTCACAGTATTAAGACAACATTTATAAGGGAAATAGTCTCCCATGTATTCTCAACATATGAAGAAATAGTATCATGTGTTAATAAGATAAGTAAATAATTCTTTGATTCCTAAGGCTTTAAAGGGAAGTAAGAGAAGAAAAGGATGGAAGAGAGAAAGATGCAGAAAGGAAGAGGGAAGAGAAGAATTTTCCCATATGTGATAATTGTGGGAAGAAACACCCTGGAACTTTCCTGAAGGGAATATGAGTTTTTTATTAGTGTGGAAAAAAGGACACCATGTACGTGACACCATGGGTAAGAAAAAATGTTTCAAATGTACAATGCTTCATCTGTATGGAGTTGGGACACTACGCAAATCAATGTCTCATTCATAAGAGTATACCGCAAATGATGTTATTGGATAATAATCAAGGTATGATACTACCACAGATAAGTAGGAATGATTAGAGTTCTTATGTTGTTATTAGAGAATTATGTCATTTGAGTGTTGTATCAACAATGTACTGGTTATAATAAATATGGAGTATATAAGGATTATACTACATTACTATTTCATTAAGGACTTGATATTGTGTGGAACCAAGAAAAGTGACTCAATAGTAGGATAAAGTTTTGGAAAATATATGGTTGAGAGAAAGATAAAAAATAATATGGTTCTGATATCAAGGTTGTGATTTTGGAATAATACATGATTGATTTGGATAAATTATATTGGATATTCTGGATTACCTTGAAACTAATTAATGATTTGTATATTCCATCATTGTTGGATTTTACAACATTTTTGGATAGAAGGAGTATATCCAGTATTCTATAAGGAATAAGGGATCAGGAATGTAATCAACATGGTTTTATGGTAATTCGGGATGTTGCAGTGTTTTAAAAGAATACATGATGAAAGTGTTCACATGTTATTACGCGGAAAAATAGATCTTCATTATTTTTACCTTCCTTATAAATTTTGGACTGTGAGTTTCGACAGAAGTATTTTGGATAATTCTAGTTGGAGATTATTTTTGGATTTCCATAAATAGACAACCTGGAGGTCGGGAAGTAACCCGTCGTTTCCTGCAAGGCCGCGAGACTTGAACCTGCAACCGAAGGGTGACAAGGGTGTATCACCTACCACTGGCCCATGTGATGTCCTGGACTGAATAATGTATTCTTTTTAAAATAAATCTGGTAGATGAATTATAAATTCATTTTTTAACCCTATACAAATAGGATTAATATAATATTATTTTTAAGTTCTATTATCTTTTATATTGAAAGATCATTTTATGGTAGAAATTAGTTAAAGGATGGGACTCTACTTTTCAAGTATATATTTTTCTTCTTCTCTTATTCTATGAAGAAATTAATTTTTATACTTTAGTGAAGGGATCTTAAAACAAAAAAAAATTGTTATCCTAATACCATATGTTTTGTTGAACCGATGGTATTTAAAATCATCATAGATTGATGAATTTAAGGCCCTCAATTTTACACTTGTTTGGGATTGATGACCTCAATAACTACCTATAAATATTCACGTTTTTTCACAAATTATATGTCTCTAATTTCCACAAACGTTCTCCTAATCGAGATCATAATTTCGTGGTGACCATTTCATTTTCCTTTTCCTCTTATTAAGACTAAATTTTCTTAACCTAATTTCTGATGTGAGTTTTCCCAAAGGTATTTTCTATTTTCAACCTTTTATTTTTGAAAGTTAATTTCAAATTGCAAGGACACAATTAATTTAAGGAGGGAATAATGTAACAGCCCAAGATTTCACAGTACGTTATTTATTCAAAGTAATTCAATAACATCCACTACATGCAACACAGAGTTCTAGCGCACCATGACTTACAAAAAAACCGCTCAAAAGCGGTTATGAATAGTACTAACTGAATTTTTAACATTATATAATCCTTATAATTTTAGAATCCATATTATTAATTTCTTAGACATAATGTACGAACAAATACATTTTTTTAGTTAAAAGAATTATTTTTCAAAAAATGCAATTTTACTGCCTTTTAATGGAGAAGCCTTTTCAAATCCAATATTTGAAACTATTATATATTCAATTTGACAAAATAAACTTCTTCTTTAGAATTAGGACATAATAATTTAGTTTGAATAAAGTTTTGGTGTTTTTTTGATAACTTTCATATTTGGGTGAATAGTGAAAAATACTATATTTTAACTGAAAACAACTTTTTAAATAAAAATAATTTATATTGTAAAATTATACATTTTTATGGTCTGGAAATATAAATATATTATATTTTTACCATTTAATCCAATTATGGTCATTGTATGTATTTTCACTTTGAAATTTGACATAAACAAGTGTCACACTTTTGGTAGTTATTATTTCTTAAAAATACGCCTTTTGGTTTTGACATCGAGAATTAATTATAAATTAATAAATGAAACTTCTATGTTTTTAATTTGGTAAATTAGACTTCATTATTGAATTTGGAATATCAGAAGTAGTTTAGGGTAAATTTTTGGAATTTTTCTAAAAACTTTTAATTTTGGATGAATAGTGAAAAACACTAAGTTATAGTTTAAAACCGAATTTTTATTTAAATAATTATTTATTTTATTTCAATTTATTTTATGTCATAGTAGATACATAATACCTATATATGTTCAATTTAATTCATTGGAGTCAGTTTATAAAAATTTTAGATATATAAAAATTTATTGAAATTTTCACCGTCTTTTACCCACCTCCTAGGAGAATTTCAAAATTCACATTAATGTTAATTTTACCACTTCTGTGAGTGGAATTTTGAAAATCAGAGAGACACAGTTAATATCAAGGAGTAAAATTTGGTTCAATAATATAAAAATATTTTTTGGTGAATAGCAACTTTTTACTTTTATTTACCACGGTAAAAAGTAAATAGGGTAATTGAGGGTAAAAATGATATTATTATTCCCCTAACACATGTCCTAATTTTATTTTCTAAGTATAATTCGACCAAAAACAACACTAAAAATAAAATATGAACCTCTTTGGTCCACTTGGATTAGATTAGGACATTTATTATTATTTAATTCAAAGAAGAGTTAAAAGAGTTAAAATCAACGTTTAATAACTAAAACATTTTTAATATAGTGTTTTATAAGATAAATTCGATTATAAATATTCATTAGAAAGATAAAAATATTTCCCACGTAATGGTATTTTATTTATAATTTTTAGACATTAAATAATCTAATTTATTTATGACACAATGATGATGCAGTAATTTCCTTATTAGTCAAATATTAAAATAATTGATATTATAAATACCCAAATAAATATAATTTGAGACTTTTAATGAATTCAACGAATTTTATTGGTTAATATGACATGTTAGGATTGATTAAATGAATTTATTTCTAATTAATAAAGTTATTAAGACTTTAACAAAAATCAGTTATTAAATAGTGGAAAAATTGACATAAAGGAGTTTTTAAAACAAATATTATATTATTAATTGATATAATAATACTAAAAATCTGAGGTTCGGCCAAAGGACTTATATGATGATATATATGTCATTACTAAACCACCTGGGGTTTGTTTGGCAGTTTATAGTAAGTTTATTAACCATATAATATAAAAATACAAAAGGACAAGGTAAATGTCAAACTATTTAACTAAGAGTTAAATCTAAATGATAAGGGTAAAATAGTGACCCAAACTTGTCTAAAACTTATTGTTTGAGTTTTTTTCGACCTATACCCACCTCAAACTTTGAATAATCTACTTTGTAGCCATTAGTAACTGAATATGATTTTATTATAAAATAATACTTTATGTTTTTTCTAAAGAGCCCCTCCACCCCCTTATAAAAGGACTCCACTTCTAATTAATTCCTCACACCTCTAAAGCTGTTTGGCACGTCCAACCTCTACCCAATTAAGCTAACTACATCCCTCTTCTCTTCCTAGAAGCCTTAACTTAGGCATAAGGCACTTAAAGAGTCCTTTTTTGTTCAAACTAAAGGGAGTTACCCAAATTAAAGGCAACGATTTCTCTTAGCTTCTTTTATTTTATTTTACTTCTCCAACCCCTAAACTCTTCTTATTATTTTCATTTGTAAAAAAACCAGTATAATCAATATACTATGATATTTTTATGAGAATTATTATAATTACACTCACACACACCTCCATCTAATGGGTGAAGAACATAATGTTTCTATGGATGGCAACCAAACGCCTCACGAAATGATGATTGTTCAATTATCTCCTACCACCTCTCATGGTGTCCATTATGATGGAAATATAATTAAATATGATATTAATTATATTTATTTTATATATATGATTATGTAATTCCATTTTATATCATACCATTATTCATTTCATTTTGTATATATATACGATAATTTCATTTTAGGAAGTGCGGACTACCGCCACCTCAAAGTGATATGACTCGTTCATATCATACATGAAACGTATAAAGGATGGTATTAATGAATTTAAGAAAAAAAATATATGATATTATATTATACTGGAATAATAATATACCTATGTATCATTTTGTTATGGTTCCTTATAAAATGGAAAATGAAATGCAAGTAGCGTTCATGCGTACGTACAGACTACCATCTCCACGAACGCGATGAGATTCATTCCCCATCATATCCATTCAAGTATAATTCTAATTTTATGATTAAAAATAATTTTTAAGTACTTTATATCATTCTTGATATGAATAATATATAACCTATACATAACAAACACAACTTATGTAAAAAACATATAAAATAAAATGAGTAAGTTAACACCTGAAACGACGATAATACTAAGATATTATTAACAAAGCAATTTTAAAAGATCATATATGATATCATATTAACGTATATGATTTTTTTATAATTTAATAAAAATTATTTTACCATTATACAGGAGGTTAAACTACCCTCAACCAAAGAAAAGTACAAGGTAAAGGTTTGTTTCACAATCTCTTCATTATCCGAGGTTGTTTATACATAATTATCTACTGGGACCTCTTTATCATCAATATCCATGTTTCTTAAAAATATATTTCAAAACATACTTACTATTTTAAATTATATGGGTTAAAGTCACTTATACCCTTGTTTGACTTTTTATAATATATTTATAAAGGAATCTTTCCGTCGTTTTCCAAACAAGGTCCTTTTTAACCTTTTCGACAAAATTAAAGTAAGAATGTCTTTTTTTTAACTTATACGGAGGGTGCGGCTATTTTCCACCATAATAAAATCTTAAAATATTACCTTAAAATCTTATAAGAATATATTCAAATTAAATTTATTATTTTATAATTATATGACTTTTAAATGATTTAAAAAAAGAGATATTTCTCTCAAATAGTTTTGATTTCATCTATGTAAACATCCTTTGATGGATTTTAAGCTTATTTGAAGTTGATTTATTGTGATACAAAACTTCCATATTGTATTGAATGTTTTTGTGATATGTTTTACTATGTATGTTTTATTTTTATCCCATTCATGGTTTATGGAGAAAGTATTTACATTTCGTATTCTTGTTTTAATACGAATGATTATGTTATGTTTAAAAATATTCATATGATGAATGTATTGGACTTAGTAAGTGACAGGTGGAGCCCGCTATAGCTCCTTGATGCATCGGTAGGTCTCATGAGACAAACTAGTGTCTTGGAATGAAGCCTTGAAAAAATCTTATTTGTAGTCTTGGCACGATGTCTTGGCTACGTGGTTATGATAGTCTGGCATTATGCACTCTATCATTATGAAAGTGATTATTGATATTTCATGTGACTATTAGACTAGTAGAATATCCATGTGAATAAGTAAATGGAATTATTCCATTTTATCGTTTCCATATTATTCTAAAGTTCAAGTTTAAAAGGATTTTGTTTTATTTTTACATTTCCTTAAATGTTTATGATTATTTATGAAATTTTCTTCTATATTGTTATCCTTACTGAGCATTTGAGCTCACCCCTTTCAATGTTTTTTTTTCTTAGGATGTGAAAAGGTATTTTATGAATGACATGCAGGGATAGTATGAGGGGATATGAAGACAAGATGTTGTCATATTTTTTCACTTTATGATGTAATATAAACATTATGAATGTATCTAGTGATTCCAAGGCTTCTAAACTAATCGGTCTTTCGAGACTTGATCTTTTGTGATCATGCCAATTTTATGTAATAATGCACAGACTCTGGGTAACTGGGGTCAGGGCATTACAAAAACCAAGAAGGATCATGAGGAGAATCTAAGAACTATAGTTGAGACCTTTCCGAAGGAGAATCTCTTTTAAAAGTATAGAAAGTGTGATTTCTTGTTGAAGGAGGTCTCATTCTTGGTCCATATCATCACAAGCAATGGGACATCTATGGATCCCTCCAAAATAGATTCAATTGAGGGATGGCTAAGGCCAACATCAGAAATGGATATCTGTAGCTTCTTGGGTTTAGCTGGATATTATCGATGACAGGTGAGAAATTTCTCATGATTTTCCAACCCTTTTACAAAGCTAACTCGGAAGGGAGTAAAGTTTTTTTGGAGTGTTGAATGCGAAAAATGCTTCAAGGAGTTGAAATGGAGTCTTATCACTGCACCCATTCTCACTTTACCCACAAGTGGAGAACTTTTTTTGGTATTCAGTGATGCTTCAAGACAGGCCTGAGATGTGTTTTGATGAAAAATGACAAAGTCATTGCCTATGCTTCAAGGAAATAGAATGTTCATGAACAGAACAATCCAACACATGACCTCAAGTTGGCTGCAGTGATCATCACTTTGAAAATTTGGTGGCATTATCTCTTTAGGGAGAAGTGTGAAATATATACGGACCACAAAAGGCTCAAGTATATATTCACATAGAAAGAGTTGAACATGGGCCAACAAAGATGGTTAGAGTTGATCAAAGAATATAACTACTCAATCCATTATCACCTTGGGAAAGTGAACAAGGTAGCAGATTCCCTAAGTAAAAAGGAACCAACGATTCTATCATTGAAAAGAATTGAAAAGGATCCAATCTTCTTAGATTTTATGAAGATGGAAATGGGAATCATAAATAATGGAACATCATCAATCCTTTCACAAATGATTGCTCAACCATCACTTTTACAAAGGTTAAAGGTTTCTCAAAAGGATGATGTGGGAATTCAAAAAAAATGGAAGCTATAAGAAAAGGGAAATCCTCGGAGTTTAGTGTTAATGAATAAGGAATTATGAGATTTGGAAAAAGTCTATGTGTTCCATCAAGTCCAGAGCTAAAAAAGGAACTTTTGGATGATGCACATAGTTCAAATTTCTTTATTCACCGAGGAAACACAAATATGTGTTGAGATCTCTAATAGAATTATTGGTGGGATAATATGAAGAAGAAGATCGTTGAATATACATCAAACTGCCTGGTGTGTCAGCAAGTGAAGCCAGAGATGAAGAAGTCTAAGGGGAAGATGAAGCCATTTCCCATACCAGAATGGAAATGGGAGAACATCACTATGGACTTTGTCACCGAACATCCTAAGACATCCAAAGGAAACTATGCAATTAGGGTTGTTGTGGATCATCTTACAAAGGTTTCACACTTCATTTCTATTCGGGAGGATTTCTCATTGGATCAACTGGCATAGATATATATCAAGGAAGTGGTAAGGTTTCATGGAGTACCACTATCAATTATGTCTGATTGAGATCCAAGATTCACCTCTATTTTTTGGAAGAGTCTTCAACATGCTCTGAATACTGAAATGAACTCCAGTATAGCCTATCATCCTCAAACTGATGGCCAATCCGAGTAGACTATCCAAACACTTGAGGGCATGTTCAGAGCGTGCTCAATGGTCTTTAAAGGAGGATGGGTCCAACATCTTCTTCAGTTTGAGTTCTCTTATAATAATAGTTTCCACTCGAGCATCCAAATTTCACCATATGAAGCCCTTTATGGGAAAAGGTGTCGAACACTGGTGTGTTGGGATGTGGTTGGTGAGCGTAAGCTTCTTGGACCATAAATGGTCGAAGAAATGGTGGGGAAGGTGAAAACCATTCAACATCATATCAAGGAATCCCAGAGTTGACAATAGAGTTATGTAGATAACTGTCGACAATACCTTGTGTTTAAAGTTTTAGACAAGGTATTTCTATGCATATCTCTATGGAAGAAGGTAATGAGTTTTGGAAAGAAAGGGAAGTTAATTCAAAGTTACATCGTCCCCTTTGAGGTTCTTGATCGTGTCAAGGATATGGCCTATCAACTAGCACTTACACCTACAATAGAAAAAGTATATGATTTCATTCATGTATCCCTCTTAATAAAGAACATACCAAACCCTTTATATGTACTCTCTTCAGAGGTGGTACAGTTAGATGATGATATTTCATATGAGGAGAAACCATTGAAGACCTTAGATCGTAGAGAAAACGTTCTAAGAAATAATTCAATGCCCTTTATCAAGGTGTTGAGGTGAAACCATAAGTTTGAAGATGTAATGTGGGAATCAGAGGAAATGATGAAGCAGAGTTACCCATATTTGTTTTAGTGTGGGAAAAGGAAATTTCGAGGGTGAAATTTCTTAAGGGGGGAAGATTGTAACGACCTAAACTTTTGTTAATGAAAATTCCTCTAGATCTAATTATATGTCTTAATATGTAAAATAGTTATACAACATATGCACTTGTTTTTTATATGTTTTGTATTTTAAAATAATGTTAAGAATTTTGATTGTGGCTAATATTGTTGTTGAACAGTGATCACCAGATTAGTATAAAGATAGGGCTTTAACAAATCCAATTTACTCAGATAGAGGAAATTATGGACTCATCTAGTAGACGTGCCCCATACGAATCCCATTTTTCAGATCTCGAAAATTAGGTTGCGTCTTTGAGCTTCTCTCTTGACCAAGCCCAAGCTGATCTTGAATATGAAAGATCGAGTGGGACCACCTACAAGAGAAATAGAAGTTGATAGAGATTACCACCTGAGAAATGTTATCTGAGCCACCGCAAGAGTCTTTCACCATCGCACAGCTTACTCTTCGGTCGTATGCGGGTGTTATAAGGGTTTATGTAACAAGACCTTAGCACTATGTTTATGTATATTATTTTCATATATAATAATTAATATACTTTCATTTTATTATTGTTACCTCGTAAATAGTTCTTAAAGCTCAAATAATATTTTTAGATAAAGTTCAAATAAGAAATATTTTTTGATGAATTAATGTATTTTTAAATTAAAGAATATTTTAATAAAAAATAATTATTATTATTAAATTAATTTCTATTAAATATAAATGATCGTATAATCTTATGAATGCAATTGTAATTTTTTATTAAGGTTTGAAATCAATTTTTTCCAAAACCAATGAGTTTTCGATAAATGTCAGTTTTTATTTTAAAAGTGAAAATTAAAATATATTTATTTATTTATTTAGATAAAATTAATATTATTTTTGGAATCAGGACATTGAAATTATCCAACGGTGAATTTTTCATAATATTCTGAGATAGTCAAATTTTGGGGTAAAAATTAAATATCGTTTAAATATATAATGTGTTTTATAACATCATAATTAACCAATAGTGATGTAATAAAATAAAATAAACTTTATGTTCGGTCAATATATGTTTTACCATTAAAATAATGTTATTTTGGGTTTTTTGATTTATTTTACAAAGCTTTAGTGGACCCTTCAAGACTTATTAAACATTTTGTCTTTTTAAATAGTTTTCCTTAGGAGTGTGACACATCTTCACATAATCATCCTCATTATTTTAAGAAGTTAAGACTTTGTCCTTATAAAATATTGTTTTTCACTTCCATTTTCGAAAAACCATGGGAAAAACCAAGGGATGGTTTTTGTTTTGGATTAATTAAATGTGAGGTGTCTCAAACCTAAATAATAAAGAATTCCCTCACCTTTATTATATAAACCCACTCAAGCTCCCACTTCCTCTTCACTAAAAGCCTTTTTAGTTCATCTAACCTCTTCCCTTATCTCTATATAATCCTCCTAAGGTGCCTCAATCTCTCAAGAAGCCTCTCTCAAGCCTCTCTCAAGCCTTTTGAAGCACACTTCCAAGTAAGTGTTTTTCTTCCTATCTCTTTTTTTTCCAATTTTCTTAATGTTGTTATGAACTTTTAATTTCAATTATAAATATTGGGGTATGGTTTCGAGTATCCCCTATACTACCTCATTTATTTTTTAATTATTATAGACCCCTTTCTCTCTCAATAAATTCTATTCATGTACACCTGTTAATGTGCCGAAATTCCAAAGGAATTTATCTCTCCTCACTTACATTCAAGAAATTATTTTGTATCAGGAATATAAATTTCATTAAAATTGTTGGGACATTTATCTATATGACTCCCTTACTATCCATTTCATGTACATATGATGAGACACCCCTTTATCTCTCATCAACCATCTTATAAATTCTTACATCATGACGTTATGCTGTCAAAATTGCAATGTGTTTTCCCAAGCTAAGACCATTATGTAGTGAATACCGTACCCATGTCTCTATCAATGGTATTCACCATTATACACATATAACTATTAAATGGTACATTCATGTATTTATTCCACATTAATTAATCGAGTAATAACTTATGATGTTGATTGATTCCATGTTATATGATTCCATGTGGCACACTTATGCATGAAATGAAATGTTTAAGAAGGGTGTACGCTGATAGCGCTCCAATGCATTGGGTAATGTATAGTATCATTATATGTCATGTGAAATGGATGTTGACTCATGATAATTCAAGTTCAATGAGGTTTTAGTCATACTTCTTCTGAAATGATGGATTACTCATGCTCTATGTGAAATGTGCCCTGGCTCATGATAATTCCATGTTAAGTGTTGTTGCCACATTTCTATGTTATGATTGCCATGATTTATCATGACTTTATGTTTATGCTTCTCTTGTTATATATTGATTTTCCTATTGACTAAAATGTATTGTATTCATCATGTTATTCAATTATTATTCCCTTAATTGTCTTTCTAGCTCACCATTTTCTTATGCATGTCCTCAGGTTATCCCATTCAATGATACGTATGAGGGAATGTAGTGGTCATGTAAATGAATTTTTCAATAAATATATTGTATCTCATGTTTTAAGTTGTTATGTAATGATACTAATCCCAAAATACACTAGACCTTTCAATCTTCTATGTTGTATCAAGTGAAGTTTATGTAATAAATTATGTTTAATTTTGTAATAAAAGACCTGGGTTGTCATACTATGGCTCTGAGTAGATGGTGGTTCCCATATGGATTATTCCAAAGTATGTTTTTTATGTTCCAGGGATGGGTATATTTTCTCTAGGTGGTTACTTGTTCTCAGACACATTTGAAACTAGAAAAAGTAGGTTTGGTGTCTATCTAAATGTTTTAGGGTTGAACATAGACCCCCTTGGAGGGTGATATAACATTATTAGAGAGACTCCATCATTGGAATATGTAGGTATGGTTAAGGATTAAGGGGGTCTATTTGACACAGGACAACCTGATGTGTATGTGCATTATGATTTTAGTGTTTTTTTCATATGGGTATATTTAATGATCATGATTTAACCCTATATATATTTCATTTACATATACTCGACCACAACACCCATAAGTATTGTTGAGGAATTGTAGATTCAAACTAGGTCATCAGAATCACCCTTTATCCATGTACACATGATGGGTCTCTATGTAGATGGTCAAACCATATTGTTTTTTCGATGTCATAAGTACCTCATGGATCTAGAAACATGGTATTTTTAACGTGATATTGAGGATGAGGATTAAATAGGATTTTTTTATGATTTTTTTCATGAGATCATGTAGTTTCATTTAATTGTGTTTCTTATATATCGGCCATTGTTCCATTTGTTTATATGATGAAGTCTCATTTTTTATCCATTGAAAATGTAACACTATTTTATGATGTGGGATCATGTATATAGTTATTATAAGTTCTATTATTTATTTTAGGTGTCTTCTTGGATCCTAGGGTTATGTCTGTGGGATTTTGGGATGTCAATTATAGGAATGTGACATGAAGAATTTTTGTTACATTTTGGATTGATCACCTAGGATTTGTTTCAAAGTTATTAGTCTTCCAATGACCATTTTATTCCCTTTTTTGAATCAAATTTATTTTTTTTATAGAGGGGTATGCCTGAGGTCACATAGCTTCCCCAATCTGATGTCATTTTGGTTGTTCGAGCTGAGGTGATTCATAGTGCTACCAAATGTTACTTCTTGGTGAACTAGGAAACTAAGGATTCACATTGAAAGAGACAAGTTTTAGAAGTAATTTTTCAATAAATATTAGAACCTATGAAATTTATATCAAAATAATTATGTAAAATAAAATTATATTTATTATGATAAAAAATTCAATTTTCCAAAGTTCCTTTTGGATAAATGAATATATTTGATTAACTCCATTTAAATAGGATTCATTAATATTTTAATGGAATATTACACATAGAAAAATAATAAACATGATATCCAGATAACTAATGGTAATTTAAAGTTAAATTATAATCATTCCTCTATAATTTTTTTGATCAAAAGATTTACCATATTCGTCATGATCAAGTTTGTAAGAGGTTCCTATTAGAGTTATAATAATTGCAGAATTTTTAATACCAAAATATTTAAGTAAATATCTGGTGTACTTATATTGAGATAAATTAATTCCTTTTCATTTTTGAAATATTTAGGAGAAAATAAAAAAATTAATTTCACCCATAATCATCATCTCATGTTTAGGTATCATAAGATATAAAAATATTTTTAATTACTTTTCTCATGGATCAAAAAATATTTCATCGGCATATATTTTTATGATTATAATATCCTTTGAAAATTTATTGAAAATTATTTCAAGATATTTCATTTTTTTAATGAACACTTTTTGGAATTATATGCCCATATAAACATTCATACAGGGCTCTTAAATCTTTTCACATTGAGAAAAGTTCCTTGGTAAGTTTGTTAACCTGTTTTTATAAAATTTGAATTTTCAAAACTACAATGTTTTCAACATAAAATTATTTTGGAATGTATTTTTTAAGGTTGGAAATCTTATTATCTATTTTGAGTAAGATAAATTTCAAATTAATAGTGAAGTCTAATAGATTTTAGATAGATTCAATATAGCTACGTGAGAAAAAATTCCACAGTCTATACCCGGTTCTTGATTATTGGTTTTTGTAATAAGTCTATAATCATTCCAAACTACGGTTCTCTTTCATAATTTTTTTTGAAAACAATTTAATTACCATAACTATATTTTTTTAGGATGTTTAATAAAATTCAAAACATCATTATATTAGAATTTATTAAAATCATCTTGAATATTTATTATATAAATTTGATCTCACAAAGAATAATATTCCTTCTAGGTTGAAATGGATATAAGAATTCAAGATGTGTTCACTCATTATATAAATAATTTACTTTTTATGTGTAATTCAATGAAACATATAGACCATGAAACATTGGCTTGAGAGAGATTGTTATTCTTCTAATATTATGTAACATCCCATAGACGCCAATTTATATAAATAAATTCATGGGATTTTTTAAATCATTAGGGATTATTTTCCTTTATATACATAACTTCTAATAAGAAACCCATGACAATATAAAAATATACATGATGCATGATATAAAAAATGGTAAAATTATGACATAAAACTATAATAATATTTAGTGTGACAATAATAAATAAGCACTAACAAGTCTACATAAATAAAATACCCTAAGAAAAAAATATAAACCAAGGCATTGATGTGGAACCACAACCCAATCTAATGCAAGACATCACCAAGATCTGACTCCCAGAAGTGAAGACCACATCATCAAGGTTGTTGGATAGTAAATTATGATTATTCCCCTTGCATGTATTGTTAATAAAAATACTATATATTCACCAAGTTTAATATGTAGTGGTTATTGTGCTACCTATTTTGTAATCCTCATGACTTCTCTCACATGCCACTAAAAAAGAATAAGTTAACACGCATTCATATTTTTATAAAAAAAATTAAAGAAAAAACAGTGATTGAGATAAATGTACCCCAAATGTAGTTAAAAATCCATGGTAATATATAAAACATTAATGAACCCACAAAACCATTAAATTAACAAACCCAATGTATCTCATATCAAAGAAGTACCATTGAACAATCCTACTCGTGATAGAAAAATTGTTCGTCCAGTACGAAGTCATCACTTGGTGGTCTAATAAAATGTGAACAAATCATAATAAAATCCATGTGTAACCCACAATTACCTTTACACATTTATATAAAGTCACCCTAAACATGTATATTATAGTTTTAAAAACCCAAAACCTTATATTTTATAAATTATATCAAATCATTTTATCAAACAAGTTGTGGTCGTCACCCAAAATCCATGATTTTTTAGACCAACCCGCAATAGTTGTTTCCAAAAAATATTTAACAATATTTTCAATATATATATATATATATATTATTTTTAAAACAATGAATATTCTTGTTAAATTAGAAATTTGAAATATATAGAATCCACCAACATTTGATGCATTATACAAGAAGAATATTCTAATGATAAAAAAATCTAGGATCACCTTTCAATTCCATCAATTAATCCTAAGATAATTCCCCAAAAACATGGAATAAACCATATATCGTGTCATATAAGACATGATATAAGGTTACTATCTAGATTATACTATAACATTAATAAAAAAAGATGGAATTATTCTATTACATTTAATTTTCAATATCTAAAACTCATTGATTTGGTGGAATAGACATTCAATAGTGGAGGATTTGAAAATAATTCTTGGATTAACCCTATAGATCAAGAGAATCATCCATGGGAAGAATAATAAAGTTTTATAGAATAAATTTTAGTCTTAAAAACATTTTTTTATTTAATTATTAACACCACATGATTAAGTCACATGGAATGACCAACCATGTGCCAACCGTGTGAGTGCTACTAGACAAAAGCCAAGACTAAATAGTTGGGCCGAATGGTTTGGTAAACCATTCAAAATTCCATGATATATAATTTCCAAGATACATAGTCACTACATGGATCATACAAATAGTGTGCCAATAATATTATTTACCATTATTTTCCTATCTAACTCACATAGTTTAATGGGAAACCAACATGATTTCTGATAATCATGCTCAAACAATTCACCCTTGAAAAAGATTTAAAAACCCCATGAATGCATCCAAAAACTACTAAAAATCAACCCAATCATTATAGAACTTCAAAATATATAATAAATCATAAATTTACAAAAAATATAGGTGTGTTACATTCTACAAAATATTAGGCTTTATGTCCTTAGAAAACCGGAGGACAGTGATGTCATAAATGATCTCTTGACATTGATTTAGCATAAAATTCTATCACTCCCATGTCTCCTATTTAATTGAACCATACATCCATAATAATTGTACCAAAGAGATTATCTGGCCTCACATGAATTTAATTTTATATATCTAGATTATGAATTGGGACATTCATAAATGTAGCATCTGGTTCAAGAGTAATATGGTCCCAAAAAATCAATCATTTAGGATTAGGGTGATACTCTTTTTACTGATACACATGGAAAACACTATGTAAAATGATAAATATTGGTGTTGATGATAACCACTATGAAAAATATATGATAAATTTTGTAATATAAAATGGTATGGTGTCTCAAGGATAAAATATTACCTTCTTAACCAAATGGTGGTGACCCTGTTTCAGTGGAACTTTCAAGAATACATGGTCACCTATAGAAAATGTTGAAGTCGATCAATGATGATTCTCATAAGTATTTTTTTGGATAGAGGTTGTATCCATCAATTTCTAGGTCATTAGGATTTTCATAGTAGTCTCATAGATAACCCTTAGTCAATTCAATAATTTTTCCCCAATCACAACCAAATAATATGTATATCTACATAGATGGTTGTAAAATTCATAAAATGGGGGCATATTTATCTTGACCTAATAACTTTTATTATATAAAAAATCCACCAAAGATTAATGATCATCTCATTAACCACTAAAATCCATAACAGAAGATCTATGATTATTTTCCAATGTTTCGATAGTGTGATCTAGATGTCCATCTCTTTGGGGATAATACGTCATGCTCATGGTCAATTAATTTCCAAGTCTTGTTATTGGGATCAATATAACTATAATGTGAATATAGGGTCTCAATTATTATAAATGGATAATGAAAATCTAGGAAATTTCAAATTGTTCAGAATATAAATATTTTCCAAATCTTACATTATATGCAACTCTAGTAGTGGGATAAAATGTGCAGACATGGTGAGTCGGCCCAAAATTACAGAAATTGAATCATGCTTCCAAACTGTCATTGATAGACCAGTGAAAAAAGTACCTAGTATTCTATTCCCATTTCAATATGTGTATGAGAATTAACTATAACATCTCTTATGGTCATTTTTGTTTATTGTTTTCCTATTAATAGGTGAGACATCTCATAACATAATTAGACAACATCCATTTTATACATATCTACCAAATATGGGTTTCCATTATCCAATATATGTTCTAAATACCTGATTTCACATCCCATTTTGATTAGTGAAAATTAGAATTGAGTTATTCTTGTAACAATGAAAGAACATTGATACAATACTGAAAGAGAATCACAGTGTTTTAATATTATATCCAAAATTTAATGCTCTCCCCATCCTTATGATTTTCATAATGGTTAGGTGGTCTAGGTATGATTTTCGAGCCTCCTTGAAAAAGTTCACTAAATTTGGAATAAGAGTAAATATAATGAAAAATAAATCCTGATTATATTCTATACACTTCAAATTTATGCTAAAAAATATTCCCATAATGTGTCATTAGTCACGGGTCTCTCTGGCCACTTTTTTATAGGACTTCAGACACAAAGAAATAACCACTGAATTTCCTATACCAAGTATATAATCCAAGTAAAATTAAAGCATATAGAGATATTTCATCTATATTTATTTCCTAAAATTCAAAACACTTTTTGAATATATGTGTTTCTATATTTTATGGTTTGTAATCATAGTGAACGTTTCATCGTAGAGGTAGTATTTCTGTGCTTTTAATGCATAGACCATTTTATCTAATTCTAGATAATGTTTTAGATAATTATTTTCATGTGTTCATAATTATCTAATGACATAATCTATGACATTGTCTTTTTTCATCGGAACACAAAATAATACGGATCTAGATGCATCAAAATAAACCAAATATCCTTGTCCAAGTTCAAAAAAAAATTGTATGTGTCTAATATATATGATCATTAATATTTTTAAAGGATTATAAAAATAATAATTTCATTTTAATGGAATACCTTTCCTTGTTAATTAAATGTTAAGAGAATTGAGGATAGATAAATCATAGATGATGAAATGATAATATTTTTTTAATCTCAATAATCATTATATCATGAATACATTCTTAGATAGTGTCAAGAAATGGATCCCTTATTAATTTCAAGATCAACATATATTCCGTTCTATTAAATTTCATCACCAAGTAATCAAACTTCTTATATCTAGAAGTCACTCTTAGAAAATTTCATATAGAGTGTTTTATTAAGAAATGTACCCAACATACTTTGAAAGTTACATTTACACTCATTTTTTGTTTTAGATAATTCCATGATATCATAAATAAATACCTTGACAAATGAATTGATGCACTTTTGAATTATATTATTTCCATGAAAAATAAAATCTAATTCAAATGAAAAAAATTGAATAACCATGTATTCGTAGTGACTGTATTTTCTTCGAAAATCATTACTTGGGACATCCCCCTTTTCTATCTTGGAGTTGGTGATACCCTAATTATAGATCAATTTTAGAATTTCATTTTGATCCCTTAAATTGATTGGATAGTTTATTGATTCTAGGAAGAGGATAACGACTATTTATTTTAACTTGATTAAATTTATAATAGTCTGCACATTATTGAAGAAATACATTGGACTTATTTACATATAAAATTGGACTTTCCTAAGGTAGAGTAGTTAGTCTAATGCAGATAATAATTTTTTTTCTATCAACTGAAAATTTAGTTCTCATAATTCCAATGGTCTTATTATGTATAATGGAAGATAGATATGAGTTGTTCCCAGGAGAAGATTAATATGAAATTATATTTCATGTTAAGGTGGAAAATTTTAGAAAAAATGATGAAACACATCAGGTTATTGGTATAATATAGATGGAAGGATCCTATTATTAGTTCTATTAGTCATGCCTAAGGTCATTGTTTCCAGATGGTATGATATTTCTACATCCACTATCACCAAATTCCATGCTTCACCTATTTTCCTATCTTAATCCCCATTTTTTTAAATAAACACCACTGTTAGGGGATATAAAGGTTACATGTTGGGCCTAACAGTCGGTAAGATATTTCAATGATATTAACAAGAACATTCCAAACATTAATTAAAAAATTTCCATTTCCAAGATAGTAAACTCTAAGAAATATTTTATTGAATCAATGGTAATGGAAACTACTTGACACATAAATCATCTACATTATTGTTTAAAAATATGTTTCTTAATTATCAAAACATGATACACCATTTCCACATGAAATTTCCTGATGTGTTCTGTTGGTTTTTCAAGTTTTTTTCTATGCATTCCGGTTGGCCATGCGATTTCTTGCACTTGTTGCTGATCTGACCAGAAGGACTTCATTTTCAATCTGTTTCCCATCCTTTTGTTACTCCGCTGAAGCCAGCATGAAGGATTTTGGTCATTTCCAGTGTTGTGAAACTTTGGTTCAACTATATTGGTTCTATTTCGATGAAGAGTTGTTGTTTACTGAATTCCTCACTGGAGTTATGTATTTGATTATGTACCTCCCTCAATCCCATGTTGGTGTAAACTATTTATACCTCATGTTTTATTTGTAACCCTTTATTTTAATAAAATATCTTGGGGCATGAATTGGGTGACCAATTCATGTCACGGATTTTATAAAAATAAATAAATAAATAAATGATATATCATAATATAAAACAAGAAATTATTAACTGTTGAATTAAGAAGGGTATTTTCTCTTAACATTAAGGGACCTCACATCACTGTTGTTAGTTTTTCTCAACTATATATATTTTTCAATCCATTCACACTAAGTACTCTCGATTATCCTACTAAGTAAGTATTTTTTGGGGTATCAAGGAGTTCCTGGAATCATCTTATGTCACTCGATTCAGGAGATAAGAACTAGTATGATGAGATCATTATGTTTAAACATATGCAACATGAAACTAATATTATATATATTTACCTATTAGTATTATAAGTTTTTTATAATCACACTTAAGGTGTAGTTTTCAGCCATAATTGTTAAAATTTTGAGATAGTGATGAACATTCCCTCTACTAGTTCCCTAATCGTCCACATTGAAAGAAACCCAGTTTGTTACTAAAAAGGGGGAAAATATATTGATCTTGTGGATAGGTTTTCTGGTTCTATTCTACCCTAAGAGTAGTTTTCCATTTTTTTACTTATTTCTAAAACTATAGATCTCACTTGATGCACAGTGGATGAATATTTCCCCAGCAATAGGGTTCCCAATGATGTCTTTCTCTGAAAGTAGTTCATTTTTTACCATATTAAAGTAGTTTCAATACAGAACATGATAACTATAGAGAAAATATATGTTCATGGGCCTAACTATAATTTTTCTTCTTTAAAATATTAACAAGAATACACCTTTTTAGTGAATAATACAAAATATGTAAATCAATATACATGTTCCATCAATGAAATACTTTATTTTTTCAGTTCAAGGATGTATAACATTTTTAGTAGTCCAAAGGTGTGTGTATAAAAAAATTATTAAAATGTTTTAAAAAACCCTCCCAAGTTAGACCTTGATTGATCTTATCATGGATATATATGTCCCACCATTTTATATAGGTCTTAAATCATGTACAATTCTTGCTTTACTTTGATATCTGTTAGGGTTTCGAGGAATTCAATGATCTAGTTCACCCCCACGAACCCATGCTTCTGCTTTTCCATGTTTCAATTCACCCTGAAATATGATTGGATTTTTTATATTAAATTTATATGAGTGATCAACATGATGTGGTTAATTAATTTAATTCCCCTTATTAAAACATAGAAAACATTCATGATCATCAAGACAAGTTTTTGGTTCACATGTGGTTCAGGTGGTACCATATTCTTGGTTGAACCCTCTTGATGGTTCATACATATCCTTACTGGTAGAAATTTGATAAAACCAAAGATACAGTCTTCATGAAGTTACCAAACATTTAATAATTCATTATTAATATATTATATTATAGAATAATACTGAGGTTAATGGTAACATAATTTGAAAATAAAAAATTTGAAATAACATGAGGATAATCATATCTAAGTGGTAAGTCCATTTACTAATGCAAGATACACAAATATCATTATCTAAACCCATGAATGTGAGATGATGACATGCCTAGATGTTCTTAACAATAGGTTTTATACATGGACCACACTAGTAAAACAAAATTTTAATATAAAAAAATGTGAGCTATGATTTTTATGTTGTACATTTCAAGTACCAACACATAAAATCCCCTTGAAACCATCCCAACTATCGGTCGATACCAAATTGATACAATTTGTAACATCACAGCTCTAACTCAATATGTTGAGTGATAATGAGATATAGATGACCTTAGGGTGAATCCTGTAGACACCAAAGCATGGAAATAAATTCCAAATGATTTACTAAATCGTGGGGGAGATTTTCTCTTATATACATAACCTATGATAAAAAACCCAAGAAAATATAAAAATATTCATTATGTGTGATATAAAACCAATGGTAAACCAATGAAGTAGAACAATAATCATAATCATAATGTAATTAAAATAGACAAAAACAATATAATATAAATAAAATATCCAAATAAACCAATAGAAACCAAGGAACTGATGTGGCACCATGACCAACTCCATCGCAAGGAATCTTTAAGCTTCATCTCCCAAAGGAAAAGACATCAGAATGAAGGTTATATGCTACTAAAGTATGAAATCTTCCCATTACCTATATCATGTTTAAAACATTTTAATACTCACCAAGGTGAACATTTATGGGTGAGTATACAACCTAGGAGGTAATCCATATGACTTCTCATACATGTCACTAAAGAAATGTATGATCATATTTAAATTGTATATAAAAAAAGATGATAATAGGAAAACTAGTGATCGATATATTTGTACCCGAAAGTAATTAAAAACCTAAAAATATATATATACTTGTAAATAACCCAAATACCATACAATAAACTAACCCAATGCATCTCATAACAAAGAATAACCTCCAAAGAATCCAACTCATGATCCAAAACATATAACTATTGTCTTAAGTCATCACTCAATAGTATAATCAAATGTTCCTGGATTGGGTATGTAGTCATGCCTAGCCTAAATAGCCCATTCTATTTGAATATGAATTCTTAATAACCATTTATATACCATTTTTACCCACATAATTCCTTCTTTGTTTAAATTAAATTAAATCATTTTATTAAACACATTTTCGGCATTATACATAACCCAATATTTTGATATCAAAAAGAATCAGAGGTTTATAATAGAGATCTACAGAGTCTAAAACCAAAATAAGGAGAAATTTTATTTAGAAAACCGTTATCTCTCATGTTTTAGGATATGGTGGAAGGAGAGATATTCCTCCTACTTTCGAAACATTATAAATGAAGAATCATCTCAAAATATCATATATCTGGGATCCCCTTTCCATTCCTTCAATGAATCAAAAAAATACTCCATCAAACAAATCCCTAGCTCATATATCCCGGAATGGAAAAAATTCTATAGGTTTAATATCTACATAAAATGATCATATCAAGAATGGAAATGTATAATAAGTCTCTAACATTAATGTTTCTAGATCCAACACTCTCCAAATCATTTTAATCAACCATCAGGTGAAATGGAGTCACCAAAAACCCTAATACAGTGTTTGGAGTTTTAAATCCAAAGTCATAAGGAGAATAACGATGATTTTGGGGTCTGTTTTTTGGACATAAAACTACTTGAACTATATAATTAATCAGGCCTCAGGGTTAGAGTGCATTGTTTGGAATACCATTCTACCACCATGATAGTATTACGAAATAAAACCCACAAATGCATGGTTAGGATGAAATGTTTGATAAAATATGCACCAACCATGATAAAATCTACTATTTAAAATTTTTAAAAGTCTAATGGTCATAACACGGTTCACCCCAACCATGAATTGGTCATGTATTTCACCCTAATTCTCCTCTCTACCTTAAATAATTTCCAAGGACACTCACACAGTTTCCACTAACCATGCTCAAACCTTAGACCCTCTAAATGGCTTCCAATTCGCCCTGAAACCATCCAAAAAATCATGAAAGTCAACCCAATCATTATATTTCTTAAAAAATTAAAAAAATGAGAATATTACATCAAAATAGAAGTGTTACAATCCACATCCCAAGTAACATTGTTAATTGGATAGTGTTTTAATAGTATCTAGTTATTTAACCAAATTTTTTATCCACGTTTTTTCACCTTTTGAAATTTTTACTTCCTTATTAGTAGTATTATGTATTTTAGTTTAACCCATTGGATCAAAAATAGAGGAGGTTTTCACAACAAAATATGAATTATTTTTATAATTCATACATTAAGAAAATGATATTAAAAATAGACTGGTTTCATTAAAAATTACATAATATATGACCATTTTTAAAACCATCGTAAGATTTATTTATGGTTGTAAAACCAAGGAAAATCCATTCATCATACTTAATATAAAATTTATGAATATTATCATTGATAATTTAGATGAATAATTTAAAAATAAATAAATTTAACTAATATTTCGATTCCTTTCATTCCAAAATTTTAAAAGAGTTTTCATAAAAGGAGATAAAGACAGATATATTTTATAATTTAATATATATTAGTTGTGTTTTTATACAAACAATGTTTAGAGGAATGAAATTTAAACATCATAAACTAATAAATTTCATGAATAGTTCTATTTCTCCTCTCAACTACCTAATTTTTTAAAGAGTTATTAATACTAAAAAAATAGTTAATTTATTTCTCAAAATCATATGAATCAAAATATTCATTATCAAATTATCCTCCTTGATCACTCAAAAAAGTGACTATAAGAATTTGTTTAATGTTGAACAGGAGATAAAAACTATTTCAATATACATCGTGATTTATAATTATATGATGGAAAAAACCTGTAAAAATATATTGAAGTCTCAAATAAGACACACATAAAATATTTTCCATTGTGACTATAAATCTTTTTTGGTTTGATATAATCTATATGTACTAACTATTGTGGTCCTTCAGTTGAGTTTTCAAAATTATTTTTAAAACTATTCTTGAAATTCACTCTATATTGTCTAGGGTCACGATAAATTATGTTTATTTCAATAACTAAAGGATATTTTGGTTATGTTTTTTCTTTTAGTTCAGAAGTTTAAACATTTTCATATTGATTGGAAGATAATATGTGAATTCTTTCCAAAATGATTATGCTAAATTTATTTTTCCTTCAAATTAAATTTTAATTTCATTCCCCTCAAAATGGTTGTGGGGGGAAACTCATACACACACACACACCCTCACACACATGGGTGGTCTATATGTGGTACTAATCCCAAAACCCAAAACCACCTTAAGAAAACCGTGTGATCCTAGCATTATGAATCCATCACTACAAGCCCAAAATTCCACATGTTCCATCACAGAACTACATAAATCCATAACTACACAGCCTATCATCATACCTTGGGAATGAAACACAAACTCCTATAACCTACATCACATTGTAGGATGTCATAGGACCCAAAATAAAGCTTCATATTCCAATAATTCTAGAGCATGGAAATAATGAGGTATGTCAGGAACATCATCCAAGCAGGAACCTGCCACTGAGACAAAACACTATAGTTGAAAGAAATACCACCCACTACCACCACCCAATGACACATTAGAGATATATGATGTAGAATTACATCAATATATGTAGATACATCACATCTACCCATGATTTTATGTTGTATATTTTCTTTGAAAAAAACATGATAACATTTAATATTTTATATTAGTTATAAAAGATATACCTTTTCATATAATGTTTCAAGGAAAATCAATTCACTAAATATTTAAAAACTTTCCACATGAGAGTTTATTCTCAGATATATGAAACCAAGATTTTGGTACCCATATTTTTTGTTCTGATAATATTAGAAAACAATTAGGTATCCAAAAATATATAACTCTTCAATGTTATACAACATCAAGTTCTTTAGAAATATAATCATTAGAGTTTTAAAATATTTAATGTTTTTCAAAAAGAATATAATTTTATAATGAAATCCCATTTTACATATAGTAAAATAAAGTTCACCTACATAATAAAGTGGTTAGACTAGAAATATGACATTCTAAAAGACTAAAAACCAATTCCATATAAAACATTATAGAGTTTGATTATTTTTGGAAATTTATAATTTTTTATGTCTGAGTAGTGAATCTAGACAACCACTTCCTAAAACATTCAATTTAGAGTTATATATTAGAACATCATTTCAATCATCATTAGGTAATGAAATAGAAAAAAAATCATATAATATGTAAGTGAAATTAGACATATCATAATTTTCGTTGAAAAGATCAATATAAGAAATATTATATTTATTTAACAACATTTTATAAGTTTATATACATCAGCGACATACTTTTATGTTACATTAATAGATGGAAAATTATCTTATCCATTGTAAAAATAATAACAAGAAGTTGAATATTTAGAAGAAAACGATACAATAACATATTCCATGAAGTATGTTATATTCCATCTAATTGTGGAAATGGGTTAAATTTTTATGCTATCAACATATCATAAACTAATATTAGTACAATAATATTCATTATCACTCAATTTTCTAGTTGCATTAATATAATTCTTTAATTTTTATTTTGGAGATGTTTTGTAAAATCTTTCCTTTATTTTATGTCATGGGTAATCTATTTTTATATGAATAGGCATGACATATTCATTGGAAATAACTTTATTTTAATCATTATTAAATTATTTTATTTCAGATTTATCATACATATCCTTTATAAATTTTTATTTATTATATTTGTAAATTTTTATTCTTAGAAACATTCTTCCCATTTTTTCACTAATTTTACAAACTCATTTTCACTAAATAAAATATCACTTCCATTCAAATGATGGTTGTACTAGGATGAAGACTATGTTGTGTGTTCGGAAGTACTAGTTGAAGTTATAGATGTATATTCAACTCCATTATGCCTTTTACAATTCTGAGAATCTCGTTTTAGTTGATTCTCATATTATATAAATGTTTCGATAAGTTCATCTATACTAAATACCATAACATATTTAGTATTTTCCAAAGTAGTTCCCCTAAATTCCCATTGTTTCGGAAGGTTGTAAATTGTTTTCTCAACCACCAAGTTATCAATAATATCATATTTTACATCACTATTTTTGAAATTCAAAGCTTTTATAAATCATTTAGGCATATATAAAATAGACTCTCTCGGTATGAATTTAAAACCTTGATAATCATCTCAGTGAAAAGATTTTCTAGTTTCCAAAAAATTAAATGTTACGAAGTGAATAACTTATAATTAATTTATATTTAATATATATTTTAAAATGAGAAAATCAAACTATTGACATTTATTTTCTATGAATAATAAAAGTGTGTTTTAGATTTTTTAATTCAACAGATGCTCATATTTCTCTTCATGAGTAAAATTAGGAATATATTTATCTAGAATATTGTATTAACTAACCTTCATCTATTAGTTATTATCTCTATTGTTGACAAAATAATTTATTCATTCAATCTCACCAAAATTCATAATTCACACCATAAAAGATATACAACTTGTTCTAAATTAGATTACCCAATGTTATAACGAGTTTATCAACTACCATAAATCAATTTTTTCTCTAATAAATGTTAGTATGTAGATAAATATTGAGTCTTTATTTGATACCAAATGTTGTCTAAGAAAGGTTGATTCTTAAGTATGGGTGATGTGATCCTTAAGACCCAATCCCCCAAGTGATACTAGGGTAGGTTTAACAAATACCTTACTCTCTCCTACAAGTTATCAAACATTTGGGTTAATGTTGTGCATTAAATAATTCACATATGGGATCTAGTTTCTTCCCCTTCTAATTTAAATATAATAATGGATATTTTCCATTAAAATTTAAACATGGCCCTTGGAGTCAATAGAAATCCACACCAAAAAATGTTTTGGGTTCTTCCATGGGTACCTATTTATGTAGTTAAATAGATAATTGGAGGATAAAAGCATATATGGTCATGAAAACACACTCACACATAGTATAATGAGTCTAAAAATACAAAATTTTAAAAAAAATTAAGTAAAATTTAATACGAACACTGCCACCAATACAAAAAATGTATAATTTTCAGAAATACATGTATCTAATATGAAAAATCACTGATTGAACACTAATGAAAACCCCTATAGAAAAACTCTATAGAGTTTATAATGTGATAGAATAAATGATCATGTAAATTATCATTACTTGAATAATAAACAATGGGATTTGTACATGTGCTATAGCGGAACATGAATAGCATGGGTATGGAAACTCAGTAGGGTGGAACTACACAACCCTTATTTATATAAACTCAAGTGAATATATAAGATAATATATAGATATAGAAAAAGAAAAAAATATATTGATTAAATTATTAAGCCTAGAATATATCCTAAAATATCGTAACTCCCTATATCATAAGGGTTCGAACCTAGAATACCTACATCAAACATAACCTGGATTTTGATATGAATTGAAGATTAAAATTTGTGTTTGACACTAGTACCATCATTGTGAATCTTGGATAAAGGACCCATACCATTTGGGGTTAGGATCATTATATGATAGAGTTGGGTCATATTAGCTAATATTCCCTTTCATGGATAGTGTATTGGGTTTAATACTATTAGGGAATCACAGTCTTGTTCCGCTCTATCAACCTGTACAGTTACGATATCTATATCAATAAAACTTTTATACATTTATAGCAACCCATTTCAAGAATAATTGTTGAATATAAAATTTTAAGCATCTAAAAAATAAAAAGATATAATATAAATATTGTATAATATATATATATATATATGAAACTATATCATATAGCTCTTATGGGTAGGAATCAGTGAAATAAATCTGCATCTTAGTATTATAATCTATTAATAAAATCAAATAAAACAAGTCATTAAGAGTTATTATCATAATTATTATTACAATTTGAAAATGTTACAACATGATATTTTCATTTTATAAACAAATTGTAGAAAAATAAACATCATGTTGTGCATATTAATAGTAATACTAACATGGTATAAGACATCAAAAAGTTCAGTAACTCGTGCTCACAACACAAATAAATAAAACTTTCTCAATTAGACCTTTCACTTTTGGAATATATAAATTAAGAGTTTTATTATTATATAAATTCTAAATTATAGATAAATACACTCATCCCTATACTAATTTCAACCTACCCCTTGGGGTATTTTAGGGAAGAGGGGTGTGCCTACCAAAAGTAGATACAGTAACTCACTTGGTGTCCAAAGGTTAGAAAAATTCCAAATGTGATAATTTTAATGACCAAAGAAAGTGAAAAGATAATTTTTATCTTCACTAATTTAGGAGAAGATGATATTTAACAGAATAATCATCATTTTACAATACATTTTCCCTTGTAAGGTTTTCATGGTTTAAAGACTGTAATAAAACAAAGAGTTTAAAAATCAATAATCCCTTGTGTTATAATGGGTTAGTTTGTATCTAATTCCACTATATAACCCCAATCAAGTGTATAATTATATTGAACCATGGCCTTACCATTATTTAAGAGATCTCACATGAACATTTAGAACCTCAGTGATTAAAAATTAATGACATATTCTTAGGAAAGGATGAATAGGAGGATTGATAGCTCAATGGAGGTGAGATAATATAGAATATAGAGTGAATCCTAGCTCCCTAGCTAGTTAGGGAATGTTATTATTGGTTGAAATAATAAAATACCCCATTATTATGGTTTTTCCCATGTAACTACTAGGTACTAATAAAATGCACTGGGAATATGGTGGTTCAAAAAAGAACCAACTAATCAGCTAAAACCCCACCAGGTATGTGGTCCTGGGATACTGGGTACCTAGTGGTCCCCAGACCCAGGGTGGACTTCCACTTCCCCTTGCTCTAATATCATATTTTCTTATCCTAACTCCACTTTATTATAATATACACATAATATGGAATTTAAATATATAAATTAAATAATAAAAACTAGTTTTTGAGTTCAGGGTATTTACAACCGCCATAATATTATACTTTATTCTTTCAAGAATCTTGAACTTACTTGTTAAGGGAATGTATCTAGAAATGTGACCCTAATCTAGTATTAAAACTCCATTGTTTCATTTTATATATTTACATATATCCATTTGACCCAAACTAAATGAATAAACCTTCCTCAAAATATTTTCTAACTCTAATAAATGATATAGGCGTTGTGCTCTGAGTAGAACATATCTAATCCTTTTTTCTCATAATCATATTAGATCATGTGTGATATTTTGGTCACATGTTATCTTAAATGTGAATCATGGATAGTGTTTTAAATAGCACTGAAACTTAGATGTAATTCAAACTAATTGGAAACTTCCCCATTTATTCTATAGATTTCAAAAGGTATGACAATTCTCAGATTCAGATTTCCATGCATTCCCATCCATCGATGACCAAGTCATGGTGAAATATAAAATAAATAAACAACCACAAACTCTAAATTCCAATTTGTAACTCCATTGGTTGATATAAGACTTCCATATACACTAAGTAGTCTCAAGGAACCATCAATTTATCTTGATTTTTTCTGTAATCTCATTGACCCAATTGAGGCCAACAGTTATTGATTCTCTTATATCTATACAATAGGGAGAATAACAATATATATTTCCATAAAAAACTTCATACAAACTATCTGTATATGATATTTGTAGATTGTTTATATGATATTTATACTAAATATAGGTGATCCTACTATATGATACTAAAGTTTGTGACACAAAATTGAATCATATCATTAAATATTCGCATAATCCCCTCAGAATATCCTTCAGTATTATGAAGGAATGTGATAAAAAATTAACATAATACCCCATTTCTCACTTATGTTATCTCTATAAAAGAGGCATAAACCTTGAATCCCTAATAGAAACAATAACAGTTGGCACACTATGATGCTTCATTATCTCCAGGAAGTATAAATTTTCATGTCCATCTATTGAGGAAGATTCTTTAATATGAATAAAATATATATCATTTTAGTTAGGTGTCTACAATCACCCATAATAAATTCCACCCTTGAGAAGATATCAATGGTCTTGTCATAAAATTCATCATGATATGGTCCAATTATCATTCCGGGAGAGGGAGTTATTGAAGAGTAAAGGTAGTATTTCAGACCTCTACTTTTTAAAAAAAATATCTTAATCTTGTAGAAGAAATTTGAAAATATATTTCTTAATTCTATCCAAACCACAGCCATATAAGATATCATAACATATAATTATTATCCCTAAATTCACATCCCACATAGAGGAATGAAACCCCTTTATCACAAACTCTTCCATATATATAAGGATGTGACCCTACCATGGATGTATTGTAAATAATGAAAATATTGGTAATATATATAAATGATATCCCCACTATAGTGTATCTATCAAATACTGTTACAGTTAGGAATATATATCTTAGAGTTCCCAACTCACTACATAATAGATGATGTAAGTATGATGTGAGTATATTTTTCCCCCTTCGGTTAAGTACCTTATAAAGAATAAACGTGGTCATAAAAGAAACCAATTAACATTAATAATTATACTAAAATACCTCTTGATGTTGGAATTTATATCTAAGATCATAAAAAATAACTTTTACCTTACTAAGATATTATTGGATATCAAAACCAAATGAATAAAATTATTCCACCCAAAATGTTACCAATTTTTAATATTCCATTTTGAAAATACATATTTCAAGATATGGTGGTATTTAAACACCTAAATCACTCATTAAATAGATAATGCCTTCAACACTTTAATTGTGTTCAATGAAAAAAACCAAGGGTAGGATAATTCTAGTCTTTAGTTGGGAGTCTAATTGAACCATTTCCTTCGAACCAATGATTTTTCAAGAGAATACAACCAAGGGAAACTGAGGAGGAATCAAAATACATTTTAAACCCTTCACTTTACTAAAGTAAAATATAAAAAGGTACTAATGTCAATCTATTTTTCAATTGTTGGAAGTCTATCTCACACTGATCTAACTCCATGAATATAACCCCTTTATTTTTTCATAGATTTTATATGAGAACATATTCTCAAAAATTATGAAATCAAGTAGAGGTAATACCCTATTAATTATGAGAAATCTCGTGACCTAAAAAACCTTATTAGTGAATTTAAAATATATAAAATACTATACCTTTTTATGTTCCCCATAAATTATTACATCTTAAATAACAATGAAAATTAATTTAACATTGTTGATCAAAAACAGAAATTTCAAAATATTAACATTTAATTGGTGATCTAAAAAACTCTCTAGGATATTGCAATGATATTGAGAATATTTATCTGTGTATTAATAATAGACTAGAATATCATCCACTAATACCAAGAAAAATGAGTCAATTAAATGATTAAAGATCTTTTTTAAAAGTTCCATGAATACCGATAGGAAATTAGTTAAGTTAAAAGGCATCACTAAGAATTTATAATTTCTAAAATTTCTCTTGAAATTGGTCTTTGTAATTCCCACTAACCTAATTATATATTCTCGCATTCCATAGGTTCATGTATAGAGAGTGAGTATGGTAAAGTATATGGTGGTATCCACCCCACCTTTAATTAACTATAATTAAGTCATGTGTATTCATGAAATAATAAATAGATATAGTATAAGAATAATAAAAAACAACATGATGATTAAATTCTAATGCATGGAATATATCATGTGAAATAGTAAATCCCAATAAAAAAATTTCCACACCTAAAACACCTACAATGATAATAACCTAGAATCTGAAATGAACTAAATAGTGAATTTATGGTTCAACATATATCCCGACATAGTGATGATAGGGTTTAAAAATCATTCTATATAGAGGGATAATCATGTATAATTTTTTAAGGTCATCCAAGATTACTTTCCTATAAAGGTATAGAGGAAGGGGTGTAATATCTCTAGGGAATACCCGAACCATACAACTCTATCAACCTATCCAATTACTATAGGTGTACCTAAGAAGCATTTATGTGTTCATAATGACACCTTTAAATAATAATTTATCAGTCTCCAATTTCAAGCATCTACAAATTAATAAGACCTAACGCATGATATTATACCATGTTTACAGAACTATATCATGTATCTTATTTATGATAGGTAGATATAAAGTAAATAGGAATACTTAGTTTGTAAATGTTCCACATGAATAAAGAACAATACATCAAGAGTCATGATCATAATCTTCTTTAAAATATTAAAATATAAATAGCTAGGTTTCCTCTTTTATGAACTAGTAGAAAAAAAACACTACAATAATTTCAAAATAATAATAAAAATAATTTTTTATAAGATATATGAATGTTAACCATAAATTATCAAAACATAAATAAATAAATATTAAACTCTTGAATCCCTATTAATTTTTGAAAATATAAATTATGATTTTTATTATCATTGAAATGTTCAACGTTAGGTAAATACTATAACATCCCAGTTATTTATAGAATCTTAATTTTTCATATCTATTAATATTTATGAATAATATATAAATTTTACATTAAAGGGTATGATTTTTTTTGATATCGTACTTGACACATAATAATGGGTTTCTATGAAATCTTACATTGCACACAACATTGAGTTATACCGAAATATAATACAATAATATTATTATTATTTTAAATGCATAGTTGTTGTGTTGTATGGATGAAAAGAACTAACTAAAATATGATTATATTTTTTTTAAATGTTTTACCATTTATCCAATAAATTTTAGAGGCTTAAAATGATAATCGATAAATTTTATTCATAAAATACTCTAATATTTTCTAAAGATTTTTTACCACCTTTTGATAAAAACCCTTTTTAAATCATGTTTTTGTCACTTTTATATGTTCTATTTGACAATTTAAAATTATTATTTATAATATGGATATCAAAATTTACTTTGGATTAAATTTTATTATTTTTTTTGACAAAATCCACATTTTAATTAATAGTGCAAAATACAACATTTTAATTCAAAATTGAATTTTCATATAATTTATTTATGTAGTTATATTATCCTTTTTGATTGGTTTTAAAGATTAATTGGATTAATTGTTTATAATTTAATACAATTTTGGTCATTGGATGTAATTTCACTTTTTAATTGGACATACCCTCATGTCAATCTTTTGATAGTTTTTACTTATTAAAAACCTGCTTTCTAGTTTTGACAATGAGAATTAATTTTAAATTAATTACTCCAACATTTGTGTTTTGAGTTTGGAAAAAATTATTCCATATTTCAAATCAGAATATACTTATTGGGTAAATAGGTTCCTTTTTTAACATTAGGAATAGTAACATCCGTAATTATTTTTATTTACCATGGTAAAAGGGTAAATCCGGTAAATAAGGGAAAATAATATTATAATAATATAAAACTACCATAGAACATGTACTAATCTTATTGGATTGGATATTTCCTACCATGGTAATAATTGGGTTGATTTTAGGATCCCATGGATCCACATGGGTGTAATAATGGCCTTTTATAATTTTTAAATTAAAAAAATGGAAGTATATCATAAACATGTATCTTCTAACTAAAAATTCTGAATTTGTTTAATATAAATTTTTTCTTAGACTATAAATATTCATTAGAAATATAAAAATATTTCCTAAATTATGGTATTTAATTTATTAATCCTATAAATTAAATAAATAAATTTATGTATGACACAATGATGATGTAGTGATTACCTTATTAATGAATGATTCAAATAAATTATATTATAAATTTTAAGATAATTGTAATTTTAATAATTTTATGTCATACATGAATTTTCTAGATGATTTTGACATATTAACTTTTATTTAATGATTTTATTTTGAAGGAATCAAGTTTTTATGACTTTTAAAAAATCAATTTCTAAATTGTTTCAAGATTGACATAAATGTGGTTTTAAAACAAATAATAATTTACTAAATGATATAACAGTCCAAAATACAATGATTCAGATAAATGAATTATATAATTTTAAAAACATTCATTAATGATCCACTTTTTGTTCTCTTGGAATTTTATAGTAACTATAGTAATCATATATTATAAAAATACAAGAAGATGCGGTAAGAGTTAATGTTTCTAACTTAGGGTTAAAGAAAAATAATAACGTTAATTTTGTAACCTAAACCTTTTTAAAACCTATTGGTTAAGAGTATTTCGACCCATAATCATTGTATCCATGAAATATATCACTTTGGTACTATTATAATTCGAAAATAAATTTATAATAAAAGAATATATCAAGACTTTCATAAAGTTCACCTCCCCCTCTTATAAGAGGCCACTACCTATACCCACTTACGCACGCCTTTCAAACCCAATTTATTGAAAAAATCCTTCTCAAAAAAGCTAACAACATCTTTCCATTCCCACTAGAGGCCACACATTGTGAATAAATCCCTCCTAATTAAAACTTTTTTGAAAATCGGAAGGAGATACTGGAAAAAGATGTATTTGTTTTATCAACTCTTTCAAATTTATTTTTATTCTTCTACTTCCTATTATAATGTCATTTATATACTAAATTACTAAATAAAATATCTTATATTTTCTGATATTTTATTATAATTATGTAAAAACCTTCTGCATCCTTTTATTTATCCTATGAATCACAATATCACCATGTGTGCGTACGTATGACTTACCGTCTCAGTGATACGATGTGAATCATTATACATGATATTCATTAAAACAATACTATATACATGAATGGAATGAATAAATATGATATATATTATATTTATATTGACAATATGATTTTTTAAATTATTAATTATATCATACATTTAGGATTACCATAATGTGTAAATATGTTAATTTCATTAGAGGAAGTGTGGACTACAACCCCCTCAAAATGATATGACCCGTTCACTCCATACATGGAATGTATAAGGATAGAGTTATTGAATGTATATGAAATTTATAACATATATACTATAATATAATTAAAATATACCTATGTATTATTTATTTTTCAATCCTTTAATTTGACAATGAAATGAAAGTAATTTCAAGCGTGCGTACGACCTACTGTCTCCATAAATGATGACTTTCATTTATTATCACCAAATGTTATAGAATATTATAAATATATATATACAATAAATATATGTTATTTAAATCATTAATAGTATTATGGAGATAATAGACTTATGACCACAAGGATAATTTTCGTCAAAATAAGTCCATTTTTTACTCAAATACCGAACATCGACAAAACGTCTGATATGAACTCAAGTAATTTTATAATTGGTATAAATAGATAATAAGTTATGTAAAATGAACAAAGAACTTTAAAAATATTCAAAATAAATTTTAAATTACACTAATTTTATTATTCATGAAATTAACGAACAAACGAGACAAGGAATACTCAAAGTAAGGCACAACTAGAAAATTCACCTACGACCATGGATTCGAACCATGGTAGTAGGCCCGAAAACCTTGACAATAGCATATATCCACAGTTTTAGAAAACCATGGATGTTATCCCTGTGGTAGTACAGACTATTTATATGGTCTTAAATATGGCAGTATGGGCATATTTCAACTGTGTAACCGGGGAATTAGTTTATCGCCTTCCACGGTTAAAACCGTGGCAGTAGGGGCTTACTTTCACAGATAAAACTGTGGAAAGATCCCCCTAATTCCATGGTTAAAACTTGGAAATAATCCATTATTTCCATGGTTAAAACCATGATAATATTATTTATATAGTATAAAAAACAAATTCAATTCCCCCCAGCCCCCCCCCAGACAGCCCCCCAATACCCCCTTGCACCCCCTTGAACAACCCCATGCACCCCCTGGACACCCCCACACTCAGACAGACCTCATGCACCCCCTCGAACCCCCACCCCCTCCATCACCCCCATTCCGCCCGGGATACCCCCTTTCACCCCCTAGACACCCTCCTCCACCCCCATGCCCCCCCGGGAGAGGCCCTTTGAACCCCCTTGAACACCCCTACACCCCCATGCCCCCTAAACATCTCCCTTTTACCCCCCATGTAGCCCTACACAGCCCCTTTCACCCTCTTGAACACACCCCTGCCCCCCTGGACATCGCCATACACCCCCGTGCTCCCTTAAACAGCCCCTGGACATCAGCTTGCACAACCCCCAGCCCCCCTGGACAACCTCCTTGCACCCCCTGGACACCCCCTGCACCCTCATGCCCCCCCGGACAGCCCCTTGAACCCCACCCTAGGACATCCCCTTGAACACCCCCCGGCACCCCCCCTAACAGCCCCCTTTCAGCCCCTTGAACACCCCATGCCCCCTGATGCCCCCCTAGACAGCCCCCTTGAACACCCCCCCCCCCCCCCCTGCACCACCATGCCCCCCTGGACTTCCCCTTGAACACCCCCCCCCCCCACCACACCCCCATTCCCCCGACCACCCCCCCCCCTCATGGACACCCCCTGCACACCCTTACCCCATTGCACCCCCCTCCTGGACACCCCCCTTATACCACCCGGGACATCCCCCTTGACCCCCCACAAATAGCCTCATGCCCCTTAAACACACCCTACCCCGACCCCTCCCCATTCCCCTAAAACAACCCATGTACCCCTTCCCCCCCCCTCCAGGACACCCACCCACCTGGACATCCCCTTCCTCATGGACACCCCCTAGACACCCCCTTACCCCCCATTGAACACCCCCAAGCACCCCCCCCCCCCCCGTCATAGCCCACCCCCTCCCACTGTACCCCCATAGCCCCTGCTCCCTCCCTACCATGCACAGTTCACAGGACCCCTTCCCCTTTCTCCCCCACTACCCCATGCACACTACCCCCCATCCTTCACCCCCTGCACACAGCCCTCCTGCCCCTTGCCCCCAACCCCCCTTGAACCCATGCCCTAGACCCCCTTGCACCCCCTAGAGAGAAAATTTTAATTTATTTCAGATAAAAAATATAAATATCCATCTTCATCCACTAAAGTACCATATGACTTAAAAAAATGAGGGTGATAAATCCCATTATCAACAAAAATCGAGTAAAACAAACAGATTCAAACTCAGTTGAAGTATGCTCTAAACACAAAACCTATAGTAAAAGAATATGGAAACAAAGAATCAATTTGGAAAGACCTTTTCCATATTTGTGAACTCACTAACCATCCTTTGGTAGCGGTCCTCACATGCAACTAATGGAACATACACATAGAGTCGGATCTGTGAACAGAAAAATTAAACACAAAATGAATTAAAAGGTTTATACAATCGTTGGATGGATGTTTATATGTGTTGATCAGTATATTTTTAAACATATAAAATGGAAAATTTTATGAATATGTACATAAAATATATTCAAATTAAAATTTCATAACATCATTTACAAACTAAATGCAAAAATATTTTCTATCATTAAAGTTGTCCAAATCTATTCAAATTATAAAATATGTACAATATTTGATGAACTGAACTAATCTATACTAATTGGGTGATGAATGATTAAGAGAAAGTGATTTAAATACTCATCATGAATTATGAATTTAAGTGTAAATAAGAGACAATAGAAAAGTAAATGAGGTAGAATACTCCCATGAGTGATAGCTTCCAATCCCAAGACTCTATCCTCTTTATCTATTGTGAAAAAAGATGGTATAAAAATTGAATCACCTATAAACTAGGAAATAACATCCTATTAAAATTTTATTACCATATATACAATATTTGAAACCAACAAAAAACTCAGGATTTAGAAATTATAATTCATCTTGATAGTGCACAAGAATATAACTAATTCAAATTCAAATTTAATTTCAACAAACAAAACATGTAATGTGTCCATCACAACATGCAAATGAACTCAACACTCAAAATGATATAAACATGGAAAAAAAGAATGCACATTATCAGAATTACATAACATTAATTCCAAACAAATATAATATATAAAAGTTCAACATGTAGAGAATTAAACATTATCAGGGAGTTTCAAATACCAAACATAATCTACAATTTTATCAACATTCAATTTTCCATTTCACATTTTCCAGTCCCCCTACACCTTCCAGTCCCCACCATCCCCTGCCCCACCCCTTCCCCCCCCCCCTTGCACCCTAACCCCTTAAACCCCCTCCCCCTACCAGTCCCCCCATAGTACCCCACCCCCACTTCCAATTACCCGTTTCTGTCCCCCTTGAACCCCACCCTCTTCCCATACTAGTCCCCCAACCCCTTGCCCCTTTCCCAGCTAGTCCCCTACCACATCCACCCCCACCAGTCCCACCTCCCCCTGCAAGTCCCTCCTACCCAATCTAGTCCCCAACCCCTACCCCTACCAGTCCCCCCATTTATATAGTATAAAAAAATAACTTATGTTCCCCCTTGTTCCCCACCCCCACTGCCAGTTTCCCCACCCCACCCCTTGAACCCCAACCCCACCACTTTCACCACCATGTTATCCACCCCCACTACCAGTTTCCCCTTGTCGTCCCCTTTCAACCTTACCCATGCCCCTACCCCTACTAGTCCCCCCTCCCACTTCTAGTCCCCATGTCTCTGCCAGTCCCCCACCCCCTTCCCCTACCAATCCTCCCATTTATATGGTATAAAAAATAACTTCAATTCAAACCCTAGTTCCCCACCCCCACTTTCAGTTTCCCCGCTCCCCTTTTACCCCCACCCCTTATAGTTCCCCCACCCCTTCCACCCCCTTCCATTCCCCTTGCCACTGCCAGTCCACCCCCACCACCCCTTGCACCCCTCCCCCTTCCAGTCCCCCTAGTTCCCCACCCCCATTGCTAGTTTCCCCGTGCACTCCCCCTTGCACTCCAACCCCCTCCCCTGCACCTACCAGTCCCCCACCTCCTACCCATACCCCTGTTATTCCCATACCCCTTCCCCCAGCTAGTTCCCCCTCCCCCTACCAGTCCCCCACCCCCTGCCCCTGCAAGTCCCCCCCATTTATATGGTATATAAAAATAACTTCACCCCTTAGTTTCCCACCCCCACAACCTATTGCCCCTACACACCCCCTTCCATTTCACCCTACCCCTACTAGTTCCCCAACCCCCTGAACTCCACCCTACCAGCCCCCCCTTCCCCCGCCTGTACCCCCCTTTCCCTCCCCTTTGCACCCCCTCACCCTTCCTGTTCCTCCTGCCCCTGCCCCACCCCCCTTTCACCCCCACCCCTTGAACCCCCATCCCACATGCCTATCCCCCCTAGTTCCCCAACCCCACTGAGCTAGAATGTTATTAAAAACAAACCTATATTGTTAATAGGAAGGATTTCATGCATATTTCTAAAAAAATCCATGGATCAAAATTTTTTCTTGATTAAAGGAATAAGGTCTCAGAATCAAGGCATTATACCAAATTTTAACATGGGGAGATAGGATAAAATAAGAAATATATCAACACACCAAGAACTAAAAGTATAAGATTCTTTATTTAATTGTAACTACAATGGAATGAAAAAAAATTAAATACAATATTTAACTTTGATGCGTGGATATTATCAAGGTGCAAATTATTCCATGACTGGCAGGTTGTTGGTCCATATGTACCATCTCCTTTGAGAAATTCTCCTACAAAGCTCTCAAAAATATCAAATTCAGGTGAAGTTCCATCAAAGAGATCCCCAGATTAGATAAAAACTCACACTGTGTAGATTAAAATTCTCTTCCCTACTTCAAGCCATCGACCATTGACAGAATTGACCATTGAAGGTCATCCAATGAAAACAATATTATCTATTTGTTCAAATTCATTGTACTTGATAATCTTTGACTTCTGATCAAGGTAAATACTAGCCTGCAGAAACAAATATTATAATAAGGTAATATGCATATAGCCCAAGAAATCACCTGTCAAAGTCAATTACAAACCTCAATCTTCTGAAGCCAATTCTTTCTATCTTCTATCTTATTCTTTCTGAATGAAATCTCAATTACATTTCCAACTTTATCATCAGACCAGAGAAATTATTTCTTGTGATTTTGGAGCTCACTAAAGTATTCTTTTCCTTTTTTAGATGTGTAGGTACCCAACCCTTAGTACCCAGAGAATAAATTAAAAAAATAAATTCATAAATAAGGCTTGATTGTGTTATTATATAAATGAATATATATTATATATCATTTATGTGAATTGAATCCAACAACCTCCCCCTTTCACCCCCACCCCATGCCCCTACCAGTCCCCCTGCCCTTGCTAGCCCCCCTACCCCTGCCAATCCTGCAATCCCTCCCAGTTTCCCCTTCAGCCTACCAGTCTTGCCTCTGCTAGTTCCCCCCCACACCTACTAGTCCCCCTCCCCTTGCACAAACCAGTAATATACAAATACACCATACACATACACCTAAAAAAATTTCCATAAACCATTTCAGCATCTCATTTCCACATAAATAAAAAAAACTAATACATATAAAATGGAAATTTTTTAAACAACGAAAACATAATGACAGATACAAAACTGTCAATAATGTCGCTTCAAAATTTCATCTAAATCATCATCATCAGTAGCATCGATATCAACAGCATCAACGTGTGTACCAACATCAACAACATCTTCAGCCTCTCCACCTGTATCTTTAGCTACACAATCATCTCTGACCTCATACATAAAGCGCAAACTCGATAAAAATCCATCCATTGTTGCTGCACCCTCTGGTGGATGTGAAGATCATATAGATGATATCAACTTGAATAATTGTTCATTTTCTTTTTTCTGCATCTTTTGAGACTCTTGTCTACCTTCTTTCTTTTTTGTCTCAATAGAAACATGTATTTTTTCTTCAGTAACCATTCCTGTAGAATTTCAAGAATACTCAATACCTGATGACTAATATTTAGAGGAGTGATTTTCATTCCGGGTTTACAATGAACTCTTCCACTATGCTCATTGCCAATAAACTGATATAAATAGTCATTTGTACCAAATGTTTCTATTTCCTTTTTCATTAGAGATTGAAGATCATAGTATAAAATGGTGTTTCCATTTTAATAGATAATAGAAAAAATTGCAATTATATTCCCATTTAAATGATCATATGTGTTATGAGTAAAATGTCTAAAGCCTCCTTTTTAATGTAATCTATACCATAACATAAGTATCATATGTCCTTTTATATTCTTTATACTAAATTCCATTAGTGCTTGAAGAGAATCCTATAAAAGGGGGTTACCATTTTAATAGATAATCAAATAAATAAATAAGTGCAGCTATATGACCATTGAAATGCTCATACATGTTATGAGTAAAATGTCTACAGCCTCTTTTTTGATTAAATCTAGACCATAACATAAGATTCCTATGTCCTTTTATATTATTTATACTAATTTTAAGAGTTAGTATAAATTATATTAGTATCTTGGGATGTTGTTTGGGTTTAAAGACATATTAGTAGTGGTTATCGACCAGTTTGAGAGTCTAAATATTCCTAAAACCTCCCTAGGGAAACATGATTATATGATCAGTATAAATGAAATGAGAGGGTTCCTTAAACACTATTCTAAATTTAATGGATTTTAGATCTCCTTTTTAAACCTAATCAATAATTGATCTTATTAAATTATTATTAGGAATACTATAGAGAGTGGAATATAATGTATTGTCTAATATAGTACCATAGGAACAAGTGATATAATTCACTCAAGAATTCTCATTTCCTATGATGAAAACACAACTCATATAATTTCCAGTGAATGAAACTTCATACTAAAACCTAAAAATTTTAAAAATTCTCAAAAATTATTTTTGTGTTGCCCAATTCAAAGTAGTTCCATCATTATTTTTTCTATTATAACAAAAAAATAATGATCGGGGAACATGTCCTTAAAAATTTATCCCGTTTCTACATGAAAATTGATCATAAATCAATAAAACAAATAAATGTATATTCAATGTTAAATCATATATTACATGTGACAGCTCATGATCTGGTTGTTTAGTTCTCCCCAGAGTATGATAATATATCATGCTTCCCTTATTTCTTATGTTTCTTTTAGATGGATCCTATTAGTAAAGAAAATAAACTAGCCTTTCAACAACATAAAAGGGATAAAAAAATCATCATTTCAGCTTAACAATTCAATGAGTTCAAGACATAACTGAAATAACCAAGTCTAAAAAAATAAAACTGAATATAATCAAATCTAATAAAATCATCCACTGCATATTACTCAGATTTATGAAAAAAATCAATTTATTAAAAACATTAAGATTTTTAATTACCTTGAAAGTGGAATGACTCCAATATTCCATTAATGATTTGTATATGGAAATTGGGCATTCATTGATGATCGCTTCATTTTCAAGAGGAGTACCTCTTCTTTTTTTTTTATCCAACATGTAGGTCATGCTTGTAGGCCTACCACATCTCCTCTAGTTCCATTAACCTAGATCTCTAAGCATAGAGACCATCCAAGAAGTTATAACGAAGATGAATCTTCAAACTAATTTATCAATAATACTTTATAAATAAATTTCAAAGTAATTTTAAAAAATATATTAGACAAATTTCAGCCCAAGCCTTGTATTTTATTTATTGTTCAAATTTTCTCCACTTGAATGGTTGAACTAGAACAATATTGTTATGCTGGTTGATTGTCCCCATAAATCTCCTCAATACTTTACCATTTTCATCAATAATTTGTATTTCCTTGTTATAATGAACCATAATTTTCATGTGTCTATTCCACACTTTATGCATCTTTTTTCGACCATGTCTTTTAGTAGAAGATGATCCTGAAAAAAGAAAAAAATATTTTACACATATATAAGATAAATTTAATATATATTTATTGATTTTATTGATTTTTAAACATTTACCAGAAGCACTATTTGTTGTTTCTTGATCATGCATGCTATGTTGAGGGGAATCAATTGGAGAAGTTTCCTCCATAGTAGACTTTGGAAACTGAGTTTGGGTAGGAGGGTATGAGTATATAGGGGACATAACCAATAGAGGTATACCCTCTATAGCGTATTGTGGATGTTGAGGATTGGTAAGAGGGTATGGGTATAAAGGGGGCATAAAAATGGAGGTGTGCCCTGTAGCGATAAAGGTGGATAAGGGTAGAAATTCTGAGGGATAAAAGGAGATGGGCTACCTTGCATGGTAGGAGGACGAAATTTACAAAAAGGATGATCATCGATGTATAGATAAGGAATATATATGGGGGCATGATGAGAGGAAACTGTCTTGATGACTGTAGAGCCATGGACTGTGAGGCGGTGCATGTAGGGGGGCTACATATAGGGCCGGTCCTACACTCTGGAGTTCCTGAACCATCTTTATTGAACGCAAAATTCCTCCTTGATGATTCCTGTTCATATTAAATATGATTTCAGGAAATTTCATACATAATCAATAAATAAATAAGGGACTCATCAGAACAATTATATTTGTCTGGCCAGCTTCTCTATGTCGGTGATCGTTTTCCTCCATTTTTTTTGAACCTCCTCGTAAAACATAATAATCTGTAAATTCCAAAAGTGATGTGAAAATTTTAAAAATTTAATAAAGCATTAAATAACTATAAATATTACAAGAAAATTCATATTATCTTTCAAAACATTACAACGTCTATTATGTTTTTATCATTATATTATTTACTTACTAAATGAGAACATTATAAAACAAAAGAAGATGCTACTTTAAATGTTTAAAAAAACACGCACCAGGTCCGAATAATATAATTAGAATACATTGAAATATGTAATGCTAGAAATTATTTGTTATAATTTCCAGTTCACAATCCATTCTCACAATTGAATCATCCATATCATCGAATGATATATTTGACTGAATACTGACCGGTTCATCCTAAACATCACCATCATCCAATCCTTCATAAAAAATGTGCCTGGAAATAACATCAACAATAACACCAAATTATGGATTTAATGGGTCATTTACATAAAATACTTGTCTATCTTATGATGAAAGAATATAAGGATCATCTTTTCATAGTTGACGTTTCATATCAATCACTCTAAAACTGCAAACTATCTATATACAATCCTTGTAGTGTCATTGAATCAAACCACTTTTATTTCATCATAGCGACACGACCATGTGCATACTAATCTAATAAAAATATTCTATCAACAACCCCAAAATATGACATATTTACTGATCGAGGTTTTTTGTATGATGAACTAGCATAACAATCTATTGTATCGCTTATCGTGACATCATCATGCAGTGTTTCCATGTTTATTTTACAACTATTTAAAATGAATTTAAAAATGATGACATCTATTGCTTTACAACCATGAACCACATTGTTCAAACCAAATGAAAATACCCTTATTTCATCAGATACATCATTCATCAGTAAAAATTGGACTTGAAATATATCGAGAGCGAATATTGAACAACTAACAATGATTTGGTAATGTAAAAAAAATGTGTTACCTTTGTCTTTAACCAAGCAGGAAATTCATTATTGTGTAATTGCTCCCACATTTTAATAGATAAATAAAAATCTGCTCTTTTTATAATTTCACTATGTTCTATGCAAATATAAAAATTTTATGATATTAGGAACTATGAAAAAATTATACAACAAATATATATATATATATATATATATAATTTTACTTACTTGAGGTAATCATCAACTATGACATAGTTAAAGCATACTGTACGATGAGACATTTCCCACTCATCCCAATTCAAAGTACACAACATGTATGGTCAATATATCCCACGCATTTGGGGTAGTGATAAAAATGTTGTCTCAATGGGATCATACTATTCATCTTCTATTCTCATGGGTTGATTAGATCTAGTGGTGACATTAGTCAAATACATTGAACAAAAATCCATGCATTCCTGCGCTAAATAAACTTTCACAATAGATGCTTCAGGACGATTATTTTTTCATACATAATATTTCAATGTAAACATCATTATTTATATTGGATATAGCTATATACAAGAAACAGGACCACTAAAAAGAACTTCTGTTGGAAGATTCACGGTCAGATGTAACATGCAAGTAAAAAACGATAGGGTAAATATTTTTTCTAAGTCACAAAGAATGATCGGTGCATCTTTTTTTAGTTTCTTCACAACACTATTTTTCAATCATTTACCATGAAGATATCGATTAAAGTGACATAATCTAGTCACAATGACCCTAACATTATGTGATAGAAAATGTTGAATGGAAATAAGAACCAATTCATGCAATAGGATATGGTAGTCATGGGTTTTGAGGGATTTTTGTTTCACATCCCATGTATTCACTCATTTCAAAATTTTACTCTAATAACTATATGAAACCTTTAAAAATTACAAGACTTATAGAAATATTTTTCTATCTGTATTTGCCATCAAAAAATAAAAAAAAATGGACTTTCCACTAATTCTGACCAATTAACTCACGACGAAGTCTTCGTTTTATACCCCAATCCATTAAATCACGATATGAGCACAAATCATATTTTTTATTTCCCTTTACATTTAAACTAGTTGCAAGTAACATTTCACACACATTTTTTCAATATACATTACATCCAAATAGGGGTACAGGAAATTTGATGACCAATACGGTAACACATAGAGTATTCTTTTATTTCTCTAATCATTGTTGGAATTCAAAGGAACATTCTTCCACTTGTTGGAATTTAACTGACCCTTTCCAAGAACAAAATTCAAACTATTAAGTTCTTTAAGAATATCACTCCTGACATTCGTTGAGTTATTTCATCTGTCTCTATGGAATTATCAAACTGTCTTCGTTCTTTTCTGTATGGATGATCCATTTGTAGAAATCGATGATTCCCTATGAAACTAAAAGTTTGTTGAAACATTAATCTCCTAGAACGTTTATTTTTCATACATATAGGGAAGGATAATATCCCCTTGGTACTCCAACAGGACAACATTCCATATGCAGGGAAATCATTTATTGTTTATAATAATGCAGCAAAACACATAAAGTAATCCTTTCTAAATGTTTCATATGTATGCACCCCAATAGTTGAAAGCTCCTTCAACTCGTCTATTAATTGTTGCAAATATATGTCGATATCATTTCCTGGATCATTGGGTCCTGAAATCAATATACTCATGATAGTAACTGATTTTTTCATACACATCCATGATGGAAAATTATAAATATGAATGAAAACTGGCTAAGTGCTATGTGTAGTATGCCTCTTATTAAATGGGGTCACTACTACAAAAATGGCATATATCAACTCTCAAAATGAGCTTTAACAGTGATAAAAAGCATCGTAAATCTTAGCGCTAATATAGTGGGGTCCCTTTTATGAGAGCTCTGAAAAGCGCTGATAAAGGCCGCTTTTATTAGTGCTAAAAAAGAGCTGATAAAAGACCCCTTAATCAGTGCTTTTTTTTGCGCTGATAAAAGGGGCCTTTATCAGCGCTTTTAAAAAGCGCTGATAAAGGTCTAAAGAAAATAATAATGTGGGGAGTGCTTTTATCAGCGCCTCACACCCCCTTTATCAGTGTTGTGAGGTCTCCCGCGCGCTGCCCTTGTTGTGCATCCTCATACGCGCGCACCCCCTTCGCTTCCACCCGAACTCAAACCCAGGACCTCCCCCATTTTGCGGCTACACCTTTACCACTAATACATTTCGTTTTGATCTCTATTTAATGATATATCTATATATATATAGTTATATTTATTCATATATTGATATAGATTCATATTAATATAAATATATTTATTCATATATTAGTATATATATATTAATTCATATATTAATATATATATATATATATATATATTTAGATATAATTTTTATACGTATATTTATTTGTATATTAATATATACATATAAGACTAGTTTTAAATACATTTATGAAAAAATATGTTTTTTATGTGTGTTTATAAATAAATGCATACATACATACATACATACATACATACATACATAGATATATACAACACACAGACACACACAGAAAGACACACACACACAAACACATATATATTTTCGAATAAATACATATATATGTGTATTTGAAAAGCCATAGAATGTACTTATAAGATTAGTTTTAAATAAATTTATGAAAAAATTTGTTTTTAATGTGTGTTTATAAGTAAATAAAAAAATAAATACATATATACATATATACAACACACAGACACACACATAGACACCCACACACACACAGACACATATATATTTATGAATAAATACATATATATGTGTATTTAAAAATCCATAGAATGTTAAAACGATCATAAATTATAATCTATAATTCCTTTTCAACTCCACAACCAGTAAAATCGAAGAAAATGAAACAATATTCGATATGATATGTGGTACAGGCCTAACGGACATCCGGATTAGAAGTTATACTTGTTTGAATGTTACAAAATTGGGGTATCCCGACTAAAAACTCAGTTTTAGAGGCCTTATGTGCCTTTTTTGGGCTCCTCAAATGTGATAGAGGCTTTTCCTGGGTCACTAGCATGTATATCTCATCGTTGTCTTTGATTTGATATGCTGTAGAGCTCAAACAGACACACGAATCAAAATTTATGGCCGTTTGAAGTTTGAGTTACATTTTCAACATTTTTTAGAACTTTTATTAATTGGTTTGATTTTTTGTGTCCTTAAATTATTATAAAATGATTTTTAGTCGATAATAATTAGAAAATTATAAATTAATAGTATTTTTTTAAAATTTTTTGTAGCCATTTTCACTAAATTTATTATATATTAAGTGTAATAGTTTATTTATACGTATCTATAACATATTTAAAAAATACATATTGAATTTATATCAATATAAATATACTTATATGACAAAATATTATTTTTCATGAAAAAATATTTTTTTGAAACTTAACATTTATCATCGCTCGGTAAAATCGCTAATAAATCCTCTCTTTATCAGCGCTACTAAAAGAAGCACTGATAAAAGTGAAGCACATCCCTTGCCCGTTTTGTAGTAGTGGGTGAAACCATCACATAAAAATCCCAATCTACCATTCCGTGGTTTGGCTACAAAATCATGATGTATCCTGTCAAATTATTTACATGCTAACCCGTCAATAGGATGAACTATATCATCATTATCCATATTTCTTTCATCTTCATGCCATTTCATATTCTTAACCATTTCTTATGACATAAAACGTTTCGGAAGTCTGGGAATCAATGGAAAGTGCCACATCACTTTCTCTAGTACACGAGATTTATTTTCATCTTTATTAGTCTTCCATGTCGATATAAGACAGTTTTTTCACTTATTTAACTCAACATTATCCTTCCATAGTAGACAACAGTCTTTAGGGAATGTGTGGATATAAGTACTTGAAAATACAAAATTTTTAACAAAATTTGATACCATATAATCATTTTTAGGAATACATGCATCATCAAGTATCAAGTCCTTAAAAAGAGTAAGTAGATAGTTGATCGCAGTATTACTAAATCCATACATTGTTTTCTGATGATACAGTTGCATTAAAAACTCTATTTTGGTCATTTTTTCACATGACTCATATACTAGGGTATTTGCGTCTTCTAAAAACATTCTGACATGCTCAACGTCCTTATTTTAATCATTAGACGAAAATTGTGTTCCCGTATTCATTTCCTCTTGCACTGCTCTACATGATTTGTTGTCTTGAGAAGAAAATGTAAACCGACCAGAAATCAAATTTTCTATTCCAAACCTTTCAGCTGGATCAATTTCATTCTTTGTTTTAACTTTTTCTCCATTGTGATACCAAACAAGATATCCTTATGAAAAACCTTTTTTAGTGACGTGGTAACTTACTTCCTCAAGTGTTAATAATGGTCTTCCAATGCAATCAAAACATGGGCATAAAATCAATCCACTATCTGAACCATTATTGAATGAAAAATCCAAAAAATATTCCAACTCCTTTTGAAACTCATTAGTGATCCGATCAAAATTTTCACCCAGTTTCTATCCATTCTAATATAAAAAATACATTTAGTAAATATTTTTATTGTACATAAAAACATTTAAACTCATTTATTCTTAAGAAAATAAGTATATGGAATCATGTATAGGCTTTTATTCCTTACATGCTTCTTGAGGAACATATGTAAATGTTCAGGCTTAATGAATCAACTATAACATTTTGATTTACTAAAGTATATGAGATCTCTAAATCATAATCATATACGAACTATACCCATATCCACTAATTAATATTTATGTCATGCTAAGATAATACCTATTGAAATGTCTTACTATCTATTATTACACTATGAAAGGTCATCCTTGGGTTGCTATAAAGTTCTTAGATTTCTAAATATTGGTAAATATTCTAAATGAAAAATCATAATCATCAGTGATTTACATTATATAAAAACAAGATACTAAAATACATGAGATACTAAAATACATGATATACAATTGGGGGTAACATTTTATACGCTAATGAAAATATTATAATATGTACAAAGGGTATCATTCTTAGATACTTATATAGTGGAAAATGATTCAAATGTTGGATTCATGTGCAATACCTCATATGAGAATGACCCAATTAGAGTGGACCATGGGGTTTATACAGTAAAGATGGATTTTCTAAGAATATTTTGTTGTTATAAATGTATAAGAGAAGGGATGGTGTGCATGGAGGGGGAGGGGATGGGCAGGAAGGGGAGGGGGAGAGGCTGGGCAAGGGGGGGGGTGGGGGAGGGTGGGGGAGGGGGAGGAGCTGGGTAGGAGGGAGGGTGGGTATGAGAAGGGAGAGGGGTTTGGGTGGGGGAGGGGGAGGTACTGGGTAGGGTGGATGGGTAGGGGAGGGGTCGTGATGGGGGAGTGGGATGGAGGGGTAGGGGGAGGGTCTGGGCATGAGGGAGGGGGCTGGTGGGGAGAGAGGGGGGCTGGGTAGGGGAGGGTTCCATCACAAAAGAGGTAGGGGGAGGGGAAGGTGTTCGATCGTGACAGAGGCAGGGAAAGGGGAAGGCTGAATGGGTTTGATTTCGAGAGGCATGTTTTGATTGTGAGAGAAGAGAAAAGTTGATTTGGAGTGTTTGAAGATGAGTTTAGGTGAATTTAATAAATTCTTTATTTTATTAATTATTTCTATAAATTATATTTAGAAGATAAAAGATGGCTATGTCCTAAAAAATTCATGACTACTTATGAGAATCTCATAAAAATTATACCGTTTTTGTAAGTATTTTTTTATTTCATAAACTATGGCGATAGATGTTTGGAAATAGCAGGAAAAAAACAACGACATTTAGTTTTAGTATGTTCTTTCATGAAATTAATGAATCTTGGATAGAAATGTAAAAAATAACAAAATATTTACCCAAGAATTACATGAAGCTATCAATCCCTACACCATTCCCACTTCCCCCTTTACCCCACTGCCCCCACCCTTCACCCCAACTCCCCCACCCCTTTTTCACCCCCATTTTCCCCCACCCTTCACCTTAACTCCCCTGAATCCCCCCCTTCACCCCTCTTCCCCCTGCACACTCCCCCCCCCACCTACCCCGCACCTGCACCCCCCACCCTCACCCATACTATCCCCCCCCCCCCGCACTCCTTCCCCCCACTTCCCACCCCCATCCTACACCCCCCCCCCCCACCCCCACCACCCCCATCCACATGCACATTGCCCTCCCCCCCCCCCCCCACCTTCCCACCACCAACACACTTCACCCACACCCTTCACCCTAACTCCTTTGACCTCCCACCTTCACCCCCACTGCCCCACCCCAACTCCTTTGTTATTATTACATATAGTTATCATATGGTTATGAAGATATAGAGTGGGAAATTCTAGATCTAGTAATTTAGGGTTATTTGAATCCAAAATATTCATGTGGTTTAGTGAATGCTAAAAAAAAGAAATTAGTGCTGGTATATTTGATATATATTCATGCAGTTGGAAGAAGAAACATGTGAAAGTTTGAAACTATTATTCCAGATAGAATAATTTATATGAACTATGTAAAAAAGCTATAAGATCCAAAAAAATGGTTATAACAATATTGAGTGGGAAATTATAGATCCATTAATTCGGGGAGATTTGAATATAAATTATTCATGTGGTTTAGTGAATGATAAAAAATAAGAAAATAGTTCTACTATATTTGATATATATTTAAACCATTATAAATATAGATAAGTGGAATCTTGGAAGTATTATTCTAGAGAGAAGAAAAACTATACACAATTTAAAATACTGGTAAGACCTAACATATTTTCCATTTTGAAGAACCACTATGTGTCAATGTATAAAAAGAATAGGAAGATCCAATGCTCTTTGTGTTGAAGAAAATAAGAGATAAAAAGTGGGAAGAGGTAGAATAAGAATCAACAAAGTAGTTCATGATGTTTATAAGAAAAAGAGATATGTTCCCTTAGGTCACACATGAAAGAAGGGGAGAGATGAAGAGTTATGTGTATTTAGTTTATACAAGAAGTAAAAAAAGAATAAGTTATAGAATATCAGTTTGATACTATGAAGAAGAAGAGTTTTTATATAGTGATATGTATAAAAATAAAATAAGTGACTGGTTATTGTGCTGGGGAAGAAGAGGAAGAAATTAGTAGTAATGAAATATAAGGAACTTTTCTAAATTGGAGTTAAAATATCTTGTTGTTGCCCCTATATTTATTTTAAAGGTATGAGATATACTTGAGTCTGTGAAACACTAATTAAGTGTTTAGTATACACACTCTATACTATCAAGAGACTATATTTTAAAGATCAGAGGTATTTAATAATGTGTTTTGTAACCATAGGTGTTACCAGATCACACTAAGGATTATACTTATCATACTGAGAGGTGAACCATAGAAATTAATATCCCACTTGTGTGTGTGTGTGTGTGTTTTATTATGATATAAGAAATAATGGAGGAAAAAGATAATAAAAGAACCACTCACCTAATGGTGATATAGGTAAGAGGAAAAAAGATAAAAATTTAAAAGTAAAAAAGGTAATTAAATGTCACAAAAATTAATTCAACCCCAACTCAATGTGGTTCATATCCCAACTAGTCCCTTTTAAAATCGTATTAGAGACAAATTCACCTCTGAATGGATTATCTAGATTTGAAGCTATTCTATTTTAATGATTATAAGGTTTTAAACCTAATCTATAATGATGTTAAATTTTTGTTAATATTTATATATCTTATATTTGAATTTTATTTCTACTAACACTAAATTTCTATGTGTAGAGCTTGAAAGAATCTAGAAAAATCAATCACTCCACTTTGGTAATACAATTGTGATGAATTTGGCCTAGATGGTAATGTTTTATGTGAGGATGAATCACATCAACCTAATGTACCATTATATCTTAATATTTCTTGAATATAGAGTGTTAGGGTTATATAAGATTGTTTGAGGGTGGAATATTGAATATATGTTCACAAAAAACATTAGTCCATGAGAGAATGTGACAATATTATGCCTTAAATGGGCATGGGTGAATAGATTAATGAATGAATAGGAGCATTAAATATAATATAAAAATAGTGGGTGATGTTTTCTAATGTTTTTTAGGATACCATGAATCCCTAAAAGTAGTATCTAGGTTGAAGATTGGTAGGATATCTATATAATTTTCTCAAAATATAGAAATTTACCCAAATGGATAAATTTCAAAGGACTCATTAGTTTTACTGGAGAAATTGATGTAGGATTCATCTAGGTGGTAGTGAGGTTTCTAAAATATTGTGAAATTTTGATGGATATCAGCTTAGTGGTAATATCCTTTTCTAATTTTCTAAAACAAGGTAATATATTACTTATCATTTCATTTTTAACTTCATCATTATCCTGATACATAGAATTTCCAAAACAAATTGACATTTTTAGATCCTCTAAAACACTTCAAAATATTCTGGAATGCGTTTAAAACTTCTTCACATAGATATAGTGATCTTCATCATTATAACTCTATGTAACTAAAGCATTAGAAAAAATTAAAATATAATCATATAAATTAAATATATTAAACATGTTCTGCTCATAAATTCTCAAATAATAGTTTCCTCAAACCAGAATCTTTAAACCTTCAACCAAACCAACATTTCCCAGTGAATGGATCTCTAATAATAACCAATGCTAACATTTATCAAATGAAAAAAAGTTCAAATTAGTGTATCCTTGGTTTAGAGTAACCCTATCAAATTCAATTGTAGTAATGGGTGAATCACAATAGAAGGGAGCAAATAGGGTTTGTCTGTAAGAGCTGGGGTGGGTAGGGTTCCTAAGACAAATCCAAAGAGGGTGGGATTTAGTGAGAGTAGGGAATGGGTATAATTATTTTGTGTGAGCCTATGTCATGAGAGTAGGGATAAATCGTATTCTAGAGGGTTCTTCACGAGATCAGCGGAGGGTTTTATTTTCTGAGAGAGTGTTTGATCATAAAACAGGTAGGGAAAAGGGAAGTCGGGTTTGATCGCAGAAGGTAGAGAGAGGGCTTCGATCACAGCAGGCAGGGAGAGGGCATCGATCATGCGAGGAAAGGATAGAACTTAACCCATGAGAGGCAGGGAGGTTCGGGTTGGGGTAGAAGGATGTTTCAATAGTTCTCATAAAACCTGTGGGGGAATACCTCTCTACGGCCATGTTGAATTGAACTATGGAAACACAAGTGTGGCAGTATCTATATTTTCTATTTGTGGGGGAACTTCTTTACCCAATTTCCATTCTTTTGGTTGATCTTATAGTTCTTGATTATGTCATTCTATGATTACATGAGAAATTAATTTTGATGTCTTATCTAATATATATACCTGATTTATGTAGTTTTATAGTGAATACACATAATCAATCAATTTTATTGCCAAAATGATATTTGTAAGGGAATTTCTAAACTCAATTTCCACTCATTATGTTTTACGCGTAATTTGTTGATTTTTTTATTCCATGAATATGTGTGGAATCCCAATTTATTTATTTATTTTGTAATTTACACTTCTCTTTGTATGGATATAATGTATCTACACATAATCACCCCATTTAAAAATCCTTATGTCATTTATACATGTTTTTTAAGGGATTTCTTCTCAATTTACATTCCATTGAGACTTATTTGTTGTTATACACCAATTCACCTTTATATGGTGTCTATACATCCCATTGAAATATTATATAATGAATCTAATTATTATCATGATATTATAATTTTGGTTTAATTTTATTCTTTAATTTTTTTATTCAAGTATTTATCAAGTGGTCAGGGACTCTTCAACTAAAACATTATTTAAAATGTTTTAAAGATTTATTCATATAAATCATTCTCATTAATTTCCAGGCTTTCAAAAAGGTTTTAAGGACTTATTAGTATGGTTATAAATGTTTTAAATTGTAAATTAATTTCAAAAGTTTCAAAGTGGTATAGTACACTTAGATTTAGAATTTTCATTATTAAATGTTTTAAATGGCTTTGGAAGTGGGTTGAATACTTCTATATCATAAAATGATTTCTTTTGGTTGCATTAAAGAAATGTTATTTATACATTATAATTTTTTATAAATTATTATTAATAATGGTACTTGGAAATTTGATGGGTGGTTACATGATAATCCAAGATGGGTGGTTACATAATAAACCAAATGATGGGTGGTTATGTGATAAACCAACGATGGGTGGTTACGTTATAACCTCCAATGCATTGGGTATGGAAGTCATTTATATGGATATTCCATTTAGTGATATGTGTGGAAGTAGTTTGTATGGTTATTACATTAAAATATGTTTATGTCCCAAGTTACCTTTATATGTTATATGTTTCTTTATATGGTATTTATGGTAATCTTTTAGTTACAAAAAGTGTAATCAATGAGCTTATATTCAGTGAAGTATATTTATTACATCTCAAATGTGAAATTTTTTACCTTATGATAAAGTATTCATGGGTTTCATGTTATCACAATAAGTCATGGGTCTGGGTTTCTGTTTAAACCAAGAAACATAACATGTTTATTTTTAAAGATTTTTTTTATGAAAAAAATGGATAGTGTGTAGAAGTGTATATTTTTAATATTCATGTTGTTATGTATGATTTATGACCTAATTCTCTGATGCTCAAAACCCAAAAAGGTACTCTATGTGAATTAATTTCAACTTACTGACTTCTCTCAATATTAATTAATGCTTAAAGCTAGGGCCTTAGAGTTGGTATCAGAGGCCGGTTTATATGACTTTATAGGTTAGGATGTTATATGGGTTTAAGTGAAATATCCCATATAACCAAGAGAGTTATTATCAAATGGAAACATTTAGAGGGTTATGTTAAAGTAGGATGACTGTATAAAAACCTGAACAACAGAGATGTAAGTAGGTTGATGGATTAGAGTAATATAAAAGTTTTTATGTTATATTTACCCTTTAAGGGATTATTGTTTTAATAATATGTTTTATTTTTGAGTGATGATTATTTTCAGTAGATTAAAGATAATTTTTTAAGATTCAATGAAATATATCACGCACAACCATCTTATCCCTCCCTGATGATTTGATCACCACTATTATGAAAAAATCCTATTCCAATGGTTTTGAAAGATTCTTGAGTATTGAAATCACTGGCAAGAAATTTTTTGAGTTATCCAACACCTACTCATTTCTAAAATATTTTTAGGGGTCTGGGTATCTTTATCATATGACTTCAATATCTCAACTTTTCCAACTCTATTATAATGTGAAATTATAGAAGTGGACAAACATTTTACTTTTCCAAAGTTGGAAAACATGATAAAGGAGGAAGGTAACATCGTGAATATCATGATATCTAAATTCAATGTAAGATTTATTTTCTTATACATAAGGAATGAAGCATCTTTGGATTGATATTTATAAATGTTGAGGATATTTGATCTGGCGGAATGATGTATTAAGAAATAAATTTGAATTGAATAGATAGTGGATTATGAAGGATGATGAATGACTAAGAAGTCTATATATAAGGGATTCAAGAGTTATGGTCAATTATAGGATGATGAAATGTTTAAAAGTGTTAATTCTCTTTTGATGATGGGATTACATTGAAATATTTTTTTCTAGTACATGTAACCCTAATTTCTGATATGTGAAAATGTTATTCATGGAAGAATTAAAATTTCATGGGTGGACATAATGGATAAACATTAGGGTTTATAAGATCTTTTTATTTTTAGGTGATTAATGGTTATTACATTTTGGAATGAAAAATGAAAGTTATTAGAAAACCTTTGATGTTAAACTGGGTTATGGTTATTTTTTAGGAAATTATCTTATTTATTATAATGTTAATAGAATGATATTATTTTAGAAGAAGGACAACCCACAATATGGGTGACAACACTTAACATCATGTAAGGCCGTGGGAATCAAACCCACAACTGAAGTAAGACAATGGCTCATCACCTACTACTAGACTACGTGAAGTCCTTGGTTAGTATAACGTATTATCTTTAGTTAAATTAATTTATAGATTAATAAAAAAATTATTTGGGGAACATATGTTTTATAAAATGGATATCCTTATTATGGGAAATTGTTTTGTGATTAAGTGGTAATTGTTTTGTTGGATGACCTCACTCTTTTAAGAACACTATATTCCTTTGGAAAATTTAATACTATGAGATTTAGTTTTTGGAGTAATGGTTGAATATTTTTGGGAGAATTTTTGTTTTTATTATAGAAAAATGGGGATTTTTGTTATTTTTCAAAATAATTAACCTATCATGTAGAAAATGTGGCTAGGTTAATTAATGTTTGGTATGAGGCATTAGGATTGGTTAATGTTACTTGGAGATAAATGTTAAATTTTATATTGGAAAAATATGTGCTCAAATCCTTCTGAGTTTTGGGTTTTAATATTTGTTGGATTATTTTGAAGAATTTTAAGGAATTTTGTTTGCTGAATTACTATATAGATCTTGGGTATTACTGTTGTATTTTTTAGATTAAAAGTAGTCCTTCTCTTTAGAAATGAATATTATTTATGGGGGATTATCTGATCTTGTACTAATAGTTTTGGTTTTGGTTAATTTAAAAATATGGTGAAAATATATAGTTCATCTTTTTTGGATTATGCAATTATATAGTAGTTTATTACAGTACTTCAGGTGTGACCAAGTCAACTAGAATACTCCTCATTTAGAGAAAAGATGAGTGTGTGGTAGAAATTTATTAAAGGATGAAACTCTACTTCTAAAGTAAGTATATTTCCTTATGTTCTTATTCTAAGTAGTGAAATAATTCCTAAAATTTATGAAAAGGAACTTAAAAAAACATTTTACTTTTACTTTTCCTTCTATGAAATCAATGACCATTTAACCCATCACATGTTTTTGGTTTTCTGGTTGTTAACATTCTCCTGATCATGATTTATATCACTCTCTATCAGAACAAGATGGTTAGTTTTTCTTCAATATCCATGTTTTCTTATGTGGAAGCCTAGTATGTTTTATCTCGTGTTTTCATTGTAATTCTCTTTCATTGTTTTAAAGTGGTGTTTTTATTGACTCTCTTTCCGATTTGGTATTTTCAATGAAGTTACCATGAAATTTTTTAAAATTAAGAGGATATAATTTCCAAAAGGGGGGAATGATGTAACATACCAATTATTTATAGAATATTACTTTTTCATATCTATTAATATATATGAATAAGATATTAATTTTATATTAAAGGGGTTTCTTTTTTTGATTGCGTTCTCCACACACATCAATGGGTTTCTCCAAAATCCTATGTTGCAGACAACATTGGGTTATACTAAAAAATAAAACAATAATATTATTATTATTTTAAATGGTAGTTAACACCTATTTTTTATGTTGGAGGGATAAAAAAACTAACTAAATTATGATTACACATTTTTGTTAATTTTTTTACGTTTATCCAACAAATTTTAGAGTCTTATAATAGAATTAACCCTATTTTGAATATAAAATACTCTAATAATTTTAAAAGCTTGTTTTACTGCCTTTTGATATAGAATGATTTTTAAATATTGTTTTTGACACTTTTATATTTTCTATTTGACAATGTAAAATTTTCATTTAGAATAGAGACATAAAAAGTAACATTGTATGAAATTGTGGTATTTTTTGATAAAAGCCATATTTTAATAGAGAGTGAAAATACTGGATTTTTATTCAAAACTACACTTTTATCTAATTTATTTAAATAGTTTGATTGCCCTTTTCATTTGTTTTAAAGTGTAATTAGATTATTTTTTTATCATTTAATAAAATTTTAGACATTTTATGTAACTTAACATTTAAATTGGGCATTAAAACATGTCAATCTTCTGATAGTTTTAACTTCTTAGAAACACACTTTTTGGTTTTGACGACAAAAATTAATTTTAAATTAAATACTGAAACATATAAGTTTTAAATTTGGGAAAATGGATTTCATATTTCAAATCACAAGGTCCAGATTTTGTAAATAGGTACCTTTTATTTTTTGACTTTAGGAGTAGTAACTTCAGCAAATATTTTTATTTACCATGGTTAATGTTTAAATCTATTAAATAAGATTAAAAAATAAAATTATAATAATATAAAAATACCCTAAAAAATTTACTAATCATATTTTATTAGATATTTTCACCCATGTAAATCCTTGGGTCGATTTTAGGACCACACAGATCCACTTGGGGGTGATAGTGACCATTTAAAAATTTTAATTTAAATAAAATGGAAGTATAACATAAACATATATCTCTTAACTAAAAGAATTTTAATTTGTTATATATAAATGGTATATTAGATTATAATTATTTATTATAAATAGGAAACCATTTCCTACATTATGGTATTTTATTTATAATTTTCATACATTAAATAAATAAATTTATTTATGACACAATGATGATAGAGTGATTACCTTATTAATGAAAGATTCAAATAAATGATAATATAAATATTAAAATAAATTTTAATTGAATATTTTGATTCCATAAACTAATTTTATGGATGTTTAAGACATATTATATTTATTTAAATGATTTTGGTTCGAAGGAAGCATGGTTTTATGATAGTTAAAAACTAAATTAATAAATAGTGTCCAAATTGATATAACTGAGGTTTTAAAACAAATAATATTTTATTAAAAGACATAATAGTAATAAAAATATATGATTCTTAAAATTGACTTATATAATGTTAAAAATTTCATTAATTGTCTACTTTTTGTTCGCTTTTCATTTTATAGTAATTATAGTAATCATATATTTTGAAAATACAAGACATGGTAAGAGTTAATGTTTTTAACTAAGGGTTAAAGCTTAACAAATAAGTTTAATTTTGTGACCTAAAGAGGTATAAATCCAATTGGTTAAGAGGTTTTTGACCCATAATAATATATTCCTATAAATATATCACTTTGGAACTATTATAATTTGAAAATCAATTTATAATAAAATAATATTTGATGACTTTCCTAAAGTGCCCCTCCCCCCTCTTATAAGAGGCCACCACCTATACCCACTTACTCACACATCTAAATCCACATGGATTGTACAAATTCTTATAAAATAAGACCCCAAATCCCTCCTTACCTCCTACAGGCCACACGTTGGGCATAAATCTATCCTATGAAGACCTTTTGTGAAAATCAAAATGAGATACTCGAAAAATAGGTTTTCGTTTTATCACCTCTTTCAAAATTATTTTTATTCTTCTAATTCCTCTTAAATTGTCTTTTACATACTAATGTAATAAATCTTGTATATTATACCAGATTACATGATATTAAAATTATTTTAAAACCGTATACCTCCCTTTATCAATCTTATGATTAACAATATCACCATGCGTGTGTACGTATGACTTACCATCTCCACGATGCGATGTGAATCATTTTACATGATCTTCATTAAAACATGACTATATACATGAATTTAATGAATTAATATGATATATGTAATATTTATATTTACTCTATACTTTTTTATTTTTCAATTACAACATACCTTTATGCTTTCCATAATTTGTAAATATGATAATTTAATTTGAGGATGTGTGGACTACCGCCCCCTCAAAGTGATATGACTCCTTCAATCCATACATGGAATTTATAAAATATGGACTTAATGAACTTATGTGACATATATAACATATATATTATAATATATTCATATTATACTTATGTATCATCCAGTTTTCATTTCATTAATTGGACAAAGAAATTTAAGTAGCGTTCATGTGTACATACAGCCTGCCTTCTCCATGAACGGTGCATTTAATTTCTTATATCCAAATGTTATGGACTATTATAAATACATATATAAATTATATATATGATATTAAAATCATTAATAATATTTTAGAGATAATTGACTTATGACCACATGGATAATTTGCATCAAACAAAGGTCGTTTTTTACTTAAATACCGAACATCAACAAAACTTCTAATATGAACTCAAATAATTATATAATTGATATAACATAATAATAAGTTATATAAAATGAATAATAAACTTTAAAATTTTTATAAAGAAATCATAAATTAACCTAGTTTTATTATTTAGTAAATTATAGAATGAACGAGACAAGTCGGACTCAAGGTAAGGGAACTTCTTGTCCCAATTTCCATTCTTTGGGTTGATCTTCTAATTCTTGATTAAGTCATTCTATGATTATGTGAAAAATTAATTTTGATATTTTATATTGTATATATATGTCATTTATGTGAATTTATAGTTAATACACATAATAAATCTATTTTTTTGAAGAAATTATATTTGGAAAGTGATTTCTAAACCCAATTTCGACTCAATGGGTTTTATGCATACTACGTTGATTTTATTATGACATTATTATGTGTGGAATCACAATTTATTTATTTATGTTAAAATATCCACTTTCCTTTGTGTGTGTATACTTTTTATAAACATAATATCCCTATTTCTAAATTGTTATGTAATTTATATGAACACTGTAAGGTATTTCATCTCAATTTACATTCCATTTAGACTTATTTGGTGTTATGCATCAATTCACTTTTATATGGTGTATATAATGCCCATTTAAATATTATATCATGAATCTAATTATTCCTATTATATTAAAATTTTGGTTTAATATAAATCCTCAATTATTTCTATTCAATTATTTCTCATGTGGCAAGGGACTCTTGAACTAAAACATCATTTAAAATGTTTTAAATATTTATTCTTTTAAATATTTCAATTTAATGTCCATGTTTTCAAAAATAGTTTTAAGGATTTATTTTTATGAACATGAGTTCTTTAAAGTGTAAATTTATTTCAAATATTTCAAAGTGGTATGAGACACTATGATTCAAAGTTATCTTTATTAAATGTTTTAAATGGTTATGGAAATGTGTTGAATACTTGGATATCTTAAAATAATCTCAAGTGGTTTTAATGGGGAAATGTTATTTTCCTTTAGGATTATTTTATACATTATTATTAATAATCGTACATGGAAATTTTATGGGTGGTTATGTGAATATCCAAAAAGGGTGGTTATGTGATAAACCAAATGATGGTTGGTTCCGGGATAAACCAAGGACTGGTGGTTATGTTATAACCTCCAATGCATTGGGTAAGGAAGTCAGTCGTATAGCAATCACATTTAGTGATATGTGTGTAAGTAGACCATATAGTTATTCCATTATAGTATGTTTATATCCCAAGTTACCTTTATATGTTGTATGATTATTTATATGGGATTTATGGTATTCTTCTGGTTAAAAAAAGGGTAAGCAATGAGCTTATATTCAGTGAAGTATATTTACTTCTTCTTAAAGGTGAAAATTATTACCTTATGAAAAAGTATTCATGGTTTTCCTATTATCCCAACACTAATAGTTTTCCTTCTTTGTGTATCCCTTACTGAGCGTTTTATGCTCATCAGAAGTTTTGAAATGTTTTTTATGGGACATAAAAAATAATAGAGTCAAGTATGGTATCAAGAGAAAGTCATTCTGTTTAAAACACGAAACAAAAAATGTTTATTTTTAAATAGTTATTGTTTTATGAAAAACATATATAGTGAGTATAAGTGTATACTTGTAATATTAAAGTTATTATTTAAGAGTTAGGACCAAATTCTCTAAATCTCTAAACCTAAAAAGATGCTTGATGTGAATTAAAGTCTAATTAATGACTTATCTCAAGATTAATAATGTTTAATGTTGGGGCCTTATGGTTGTATCAGAGGTTGTTTTAGATAACATTAGAGGTTAGAATGTTATCTAGGTGTAGGTAAAAGATCCTATATAACGAAGAATATTGTTATCGTATGGAAACATTTGGAGGGCTATGGTAAATTAGGTTTATTGGATAAAAATTTGAACAATAAAGATATAAGGAGGTTGATGGATTAGAGTAATATAAATGTCATTTTGTTATCTTTACCCTATAGAAGATTATTTTATTAATAATTCATATCATGTTTAAGTGATGATTATTTTTAGCAGATTAAGGTTCATTTTTTAAAATGTAAGGAAAGAGATCACGCATAGCCTTCTTATCCCTCCACGATGATTTGATCATCCCAATTATGGAAGAATCCCATTCGAATGATTTTGAAATCTTCTTGGGTATTCAATTCACCTGTAAGAAATTGATTGAGTTATACAACACCTACTCATTTCTAAAATAGTTTTATAGGTCATTGTATCCTTTTCAAATTATTTCAAGATATCAAATTGTTCAACTCTATCAAAATGTGAAACTATAGAAGTTAAGCGAACATTTACTTTTTGAAAGTAGGAATACAAGATGAAAGAGTAAAGGAACATCCTGAAGATCATGATATTTGAATTCAAGATATGATATATTTTCTTATCTATAAAGAATTAAGCATATTTGGATTTATATTTACAAAATTTTAGGATATTTTATATGATGTAATGATGCATTTATAAATAAGTTATAAATGCATAGTTAATGTATTATAAAGAATGATGAATGATTAGGAAGTCTATATATATTGGATTCTAGAGTTATTGTAACATCCCAAGTATGTAATGAATAATAGATATTTTTATCTATGTCTATTAATGATTAAGATAGTGTTTTAGAGGCTTAAAATGAAAATAAATACAATCGTATGCATGGAATACACTAATATTCTTAAAAGATTGTTTTACTGCCTTATGATAGAAAACCCTTTTTAAATATATATTTTGACAATTTTATAAACTATGTTTTTCAAAATAAACTTATTCTTTATGATTGGGACTTCAAAATTTACTTTGTGTGAATTTTTGGTATTTTTCTGACAATGTTCATTTTTTAATGAATAGTGAAAAATACTGCATTTTACATCAAAACTTCTTTTTAATCTAATTTATTTATATTATTAGTTTATATTTTGAATTTTTTTTGAAGTTAAATTAGAATATATTTTTACCATTTAATCTAATGGTGGTCATTGGAATCAATTTCACTTTGAAATTGGACTTAAACTGGTGTCAATCTTTTGATACTTATTGTTTCATAAAAACACGCTATTTGTCATAACAGCGGGAAATAATTATTAAATTAATTAATTTGACTTATATGTTCTGAATTTTTTAAAATAGACTTCATTTTTGAATTCAGAATATCAAATATAGCTTAGGGTGAATTTTTGGTAATTTTCTGAAAAACTTCAATTTTTGATGAATAGTGAAACCACTAAGTGGTACTTATAAAAACTGATTTTCCGTTTAAATGAAATTTTTCCATAATTGTGTTTTGAATTTCAAAAATCAGGCATACATGGTTGTCATTAAGAAGTAAAATGTGGTTCAATGAGATTAAAATAATTTTTTGGTGAATAGTAACTTATTAAGTTTTTAATCGCGATTAGTGGTAATTAGTGTAGTTTAAGGTAAAAATAATGATTTAATAAAATAAGATGAGCTTGACACATGTCCTACCCTCATTGTTTGTGTCATGTCCGACCAAGACAAGCCATGGGTCAACTTGGGGACCCCATGGATCCACTTTGGTTGGGAAATGACATAAATATCTTTTTATTTAATATAAAAGTAAAAATGACACAAACATAATATGTCTTACAAAAACAATTTTTACATGGAGTTATAAAGATCATATTTTTGATTATAAATAGTAATTGGAAAGATAAAAAGATTTCCTATATCATAGTAGTTTTTTTATAATTTTTAGACTTTAAATAAATTAAATTATTTATGACATCATGATGATGCAGCGATGACCTCATTATTTAACGATTTAAATAAAATGGAAAGATAATGAAAAATATAAAACCTACACATGGCCAAAACCAATTGTATGAGTGGATTTAGAAGACTTATCACCTTATCCTATAATTATAGCAATTTGGGACCTTTTGAATCCGAAACGCTTTTTAAAATAAAGTAACTTATCTTTACTTTCCAAAAGTGCCCCTCCTCTCCTCTTATAAAAGGCCCCCACCTCTACCTCATTTCACACACTCCTCAAGCCTTTGGCTCGGCCAACCCCTGACCATTTACTCTCTCCACATCCCTATCCTCATCCTAGAGGATTCCCTTTGGGAAGCATCCTTTCAAAGGAAGCCTTTAGGCTCAAATCAAAAGGAGTTACACTTTTAAAGGTAATTCATTCTCTCATGTTCATTTGTTTTATTTTTCTTCTCCAACCCCCTAAACTCTTTTTACTTACTTCTTTTGTAACAACACCAGTATCTTCAATATTCTAGGATGTTGTTATAAGATTTATTTGAGATACACTCTCACACAACTACATCAAATGGTTAAAGAACATACGGTTTCCGTGGATGGAGAAATTCTGCCTCCCGAAACGATGATTGTTCAATACTCATTTAACACCTTCAAAGGTGGCCATTATGATGTCACTATTTTTATATATGATATATAATATGTCTATGTTTTCCTTAAGCTTCTGTTTTTTCATTTTGGGAATTCCTTTATGGTTCCCATTGTGGGTAAACATGATATCTTCATTTTAGGAAGTGCGGACTACCGCCCCCTGAAAGTGATTTGATTTGTTAATACCATATGTGGGATGTGTAAAGGATAAATTTAATGATATTATATATGTTATTATACAGGAATTATAATATACTCTTATTTCATTATGATTCCATTCCAGAAAATACGAAATAGAAATGGAAGGAGCGTTCATGCGTACGTACGGCTTACCGTCTCCATGAACGGTGCATTTCATTTCTTACCTCTAAATGTGATGTAATATTATAAATACATGTATATGATGAATATATATGATATATATGTTATCCAAATCATTAATATCATTCTGGATATAATGAACCTTTGACCAAATTAACAACATGTAAGTGTAAGAAGTCTATTTTTGACTTAAGAACCAAATACCGACAAAATGAACATTATTAACTTAAATGATTACATGATGTTCATAACATGGTATAAAAGGAATAATGAACTTGAAAAAGGTTCATAAGAAATTAGAGATTAACTCAAGTTTATTATTCAGGAGATTAAAGAACGGTCGGGTCAAGTCGGATACGAGGTATGGGACTTCGTCTCAATCTCCTTTCATTGAGGCATATTTTATTTTATACACAACTTCCTTTTATACGGTGTATAAACCCCTTTGACTTTTATGTTTATTCAAAATTAATCTTTTTTATACGAAGCGTTTACTAAACAGCAAAAGAGAATGTTTTTTGTCGTACGTATGCGGCGACAATTACTTCTCCGCCGTCGTGACCGTTATTTGAGTTTCGACTTCCTCTACAAGCCATACCTTCTTTTTAAAAGAAAAATAAATAACATGTTTTACTTTTATTTTATTTTGGTATTGAAAATGGTTTTCACAATGTTTTTTGTGTTGTATTGATATCTTGTGATTGAAATGTGGAAATGTTATGTTTCCTTTACGCATGTTTTATGTGATACGATTATGTTATGGTTCTTGGGCATTATTATGAAGACGGGTGGTTCCGTGATAAACTAAGGGCAGGTGAGCCTGATATAGCTCTCCAATGCATTGGGTAACGCGAAGGAGTGAAACGTTAAGGTTTCTCCAAAGAGATTTTAGGGAATATACTGTGATGGGTATTCCAAACGTAACCAAGAGGGTTACTCTCTACGTAAGAATGTTATGAATGCCTCAAGTTACCTTTATGTCTTAAGATTTCAATGATTTACTAATGATTTGATGAGGTATGTTAATGTGCTTATGTTTTATGGGTAAAGTATGATTTCACTCTTATGTATATATGTACCCATGTTTCCATTCCATGTTTTTATAACCCATACTGAGCTTTTTATGCTCGTCCCAAGTTTTTTTGAAATGTTTTCACAGGTCAAGGGAAAGGTACATCATATGATAATAGTGTCAAGGAAGTGTCAAGAATGAATCCATGTTTTATTTTAAATATGTTTCCATTGATGGGAATGAAGAATACTATATTTATGTAACCACTTTGTTTATATGTGGAATGTAATGTAAGTTTTATGATCTAATTCTCTAAAACTCTAAACCTGAAAAGATCCTCAATGTGTAATCTTGTAATAACTCAAGATTAAGTAAGGTTTAAGGCTGGGGCCTTATAGTTGGTATCAGAGGTCGGTTTAGATAACTTTAGGAGTTAGAATTCCATTAAATGATTATCCAAAAATATTTTTTTTATGGTCAAATTGAAATGATATAGCATTTGAAGATTACCATGTTGCTTCATCCAAGACATGTTTGTTCAGAATGGTTTTCTGCAGAGGAAACAGGGAATCAATTCTAGGAAGGCATACAGAAGGAAATAACCTTCCGAATCAGCATCCCGAGATGGTCGGAATTGGAACTGAATAGTTTGTTGCAGTGATGGCACAGTTGAGTCAGGCTATAAATGGTGGTGGTATCCATGCAAGAGATCAGTCAGATCAACCACAGAGGAACATGTCAGTGGTGGAACATTTCATGAGGCAACATCCACCATCATTCAGAGGATCATATGACCCTGTGCTAGATAAAGGGTGGATTAAAGCACTGGAGAAGATTTTTGATTTCATGGGGTGTTCAGACAATCAAAAGGTTGGTCTTTCTATTTATCATTTGGAGGGTGAAGCAGATCAGTGGTGGTCTATGGTTAAAAATATCAGGGACGCCGATGAGATTGATGCTCTCGACTGGGATGAATTCAAAGGTATGTTTCTTGAGATGTATTTTCCTAAGCCTATTCGACTTAGGATGGAAAAACAATTCTTGGAATTGAGGCAAGAGGAAGACTCAGTGGCTGCCTATGAATAAAGGTTCAATCGATTGGCAAGGTATGCTTCAAATTTTATCCGAGACCTTGATAGTAAAATCAATCGTTTTTACTCAAGATTAAAGCCAAAATATCAAAGGGCATTAGCTTCTCGTGAGTTTAAAAGTTATGAAAAACTTGTTCGATGTGCTGAGAAGGTGGAAATGGAGTTTGCCGACGATCAAGTGTTCTATAACAACCAACAGAAGAAGAGACCGAGGTGGCAGGAGAAAGGTAAGAATTCTTCAAAAAAGTCTGATGGTAAGAAAACTATGTTTCCAGCTTGTGATAAATGTGGAAAAAGGCATGCTGGGGAATGTCTTCTGAATTCTGGAAAGTGCTACCAATGTGGTAAGATGTGACATAAGGCTCATTATTGCACTGAAAAGGATCAAGGTGAAGGTAAGAAAAAATTTGATTTACAGTTAGTGAAATGTTATAAGTGCAATGAGATGGGTCACTATGCAAACGAGTGTCCGACAAAGAGCTTGAGTGATGGGAAGAAGTTAGACTACAAGCAGAAAGGGGTGGTGAAATCTTTTGCAACTACTTCAGCAGATGTCGGGCCATCAAATGAAGTTGTATCAGCTCCAGGAAGCTCATTTTTTTCCAAAGATTGACTTGAGATCGGGGTACCATCAGCTGATGGTAAAGGAGGCAGATATTCCGAAGACTGTGTTCCGTACGAGATATGGCCATTATGAATTTGTAGTAATGCCTTTTGGGCTAACCAATGCACCTGCAGTATTCATGGACATAATGAATAGAATTTTCTATGAGTTCTTGAATAAGTTTGTGGTGGTTTTCGTTGATGATATTTTGGTGTTTTCTAAAAGTAAAGAGGAGAATGAAAGACATTTAAGGGTTATCTTGCAAACCTTAAAAGAAAAGAAACTGTATGGGAAATTCAGCAAGTGTGAGTTTTGGTTGCAACAAATTTTTTTCCTTGGTCACATTGTTTCTAAATATGGAATAACTGTTGATCCTGCAAAAACAAAAGTTGTGGAAGAATGGCCAAGACCCACAAATGTAACTGAGATTCGTAGCTTCCTTGGTTTGGCGGGCTATTACGGAAGGTTTTTTAGAAATTTTTCACGGTTATCTATTCCAATGACTAAGCTAACTCGGAAGGGTGTTAAGTTTATCTGGACAAAAGAATGTGATGATTGTTTTCAGGAATTGAAAAGAAGATTGGTGAATGCTCCAGTTTTGGCACTAGCTTCCAGGAATGGTGAGTTTGTTATATACAGTGATGCTTCATTTAAAGGACTTGGTTGCGTCCTAATGCAGAATGATCAGGTAATTGCTTATGCTTCACGACAGTTGAAAACTCATGAGGTAAATTACCCTACACATGATTTGGAATTAGCTTCTGTTGTTTTTGCTTTAAAAATTTGGAGGCATCATTTGTATGGAGTAAAGTGTGAAATATATACCGATCACAAAAGTTTAAAGTATATATTCACTCAGAAAGAGTTAAACATGAGACAAAGGAGATGGCTAGAATTAATCAAGGATTATGATTGTACAATTCATTACCATCTGGGAAAATCAAATAAATTGGCTGATGCTTTGAGTCGAAAAAGTAATGCTTCATTAACAATGTTGTGTTTGGAACGTGATCCTTTGGTTAAGGATTTGATGAACTTTGGAATAGAAGTTGTTGGTGCAGGAAGTCCTTCTATTTTGTTTCAGGTATCAGTGAGATCTTCTCTATCAGATAGAATCAAGCAAGCACAGAAGCAAGAGAGTGAGTTGCAGAAAAAGGTAGAGCTGGTTCAGAAAGGTAAGTTTCCTGAATTCAACATTGATAATGACTGTGTTTTGAGATTTGGGAAGAGATTGTGTGTGACTTGTGATTCACAGTTGAAGAGAGAGTTTTTATGTGAAGCTCATAGTTCTCCGTTTTCAGTTCATCTGGGCAGTACTAAGATGTATAGAGATCTGCGGGAGTATTACTGGTGGGATGGAATGAAAAGAGATATTGCTGATTTTACTGTGAAGTGTTTGACTTGTCAGCAGGTTAAAGCAGAGCGGCAGTTACCGAAAGGCATTCTTCATCCTTTACCAGTGCCAGAGTGGAAATGGGAAAATATATCCATGGACTTTGTTGTGGGATTACCGAAGACATCTCGAGGTAATAGTGCAATCTGGGTTATTGTTGATCGCTTGACCAAATATGCTCATTTCCTTGCTATACGAGATACTTTCTCTCTTGATCAACTTTCCCATTTGTATCTTAAAGAGATAGTCAGGTTACATGGAGTTCCTCTCTCCATTGTATCGGATCGTGATCCCAGGTTTACTTCTAACTTTTGGAAAGGCCTTCAGAAGTCGTTGGGTAATGAATTAAATTTTAGTACAACTTTTCATCCTCAATCAGATGGGCAGTCAGAACGAACAATTCAGACATTGGAGGATATTCTACGAGCTTGTTCTATGAATTATCAGGGAAGTTGGGACCAACATCTTTCTTTGGTTGAATTTTCATATAATAACAGTTTTCATTCCAGTATACGGATGGCACCATTTCAGGCATTATATGTGAAGCGGTGTCGAACTCCAGCTTTCTGGGATGAAGTGGGTGAAAGGAAGTTGATGGGACCAGAACTGGTAGAAGAGATGGCAGAAAAAGTTCAGCTGATTCAGAAGCACATGAGAACAGCTCAGAGCAGGCAGAAGAGTTTCGCGGATAACCGGAGGAAGGATCTATCTTTCGAGGTAGGTGATCATGTTTTTCTCAAAGTCTCACCATGGAAAAGTGTGATGTGATTTGGTAAGAAAGGAAAGTTGAGTCCAAGGTTCATTGGACCATATGAAACTCTGGAGAGAGTTGGATCAGTTGCATACCGAGTGGCTTTACCTCCGAGTTTATCTCAGGTACACAATGTTTTTCACGTTTCGATGTTGAGAAAGTATATGCCAGATCCATCTCATGTTTTGAGTCCAGAGGTAGTTCAGCTGGAAGAGAACCTATCTTAGGAGGAACAACCGGTCCAGATTCTTGACCACAGGGAGCAAGTGTTACGGAATAAGGTGATTCACCAGGTAAAGGTTTTGTGGAAAAACCACATGATTGAAGAGGCAACATGGGAATCTGAAAATGCAATGAGGGATAAGTACCCCCATTTATTTGATAAGTAAATAAATTGCAGGGACGCAAATTTCTAAAGGGGGGAAGGATGTAACATCCCAAGTAAGTAATGAATAATAGATATTTTTATCTATGTCTATTAATGATTAAGATAGTGTTTTAGAGGCTTAAAATGAAAATAAATACAATCTTATGCATGGAATACACTAATATTCTTAAAAGATTGTTTTACTGCCTTATGATGGAAAACCCTTTTTAAATCTATATTTTGACAATTTTATAAACTATGTTTGTCAAAATAAACTTATTCTTTATTATTGGGACTTCAAAATTTACTTTGTGTGAATTTTTGGTATTTTTCTGACAATGATCATTTTTTAATGAATAGTGAAAAATACTGCATTTTACATCAAAACTACTTTTTAATCTAATTTATTTATATGATTAGATTATCTTTTGAATTGGTTTTGAAGTGAAATTAGAATATATTTTTACCATTTAATCCAATGGTGGTCATTGGAATCAATTTCACTTTGAAATTGGACTTAAACTGGTGTCAATCTTTTGATACTTATTGTTTCATAAAAACACACTATTTGTCATAACAGCGGGAAATAATTATTAAATTAATTAATGTGACTTATATGTTCTGAATTTTGTAAAATAGACTTCATTTTTGAATACGGAATATCAAATATGGCTTAGGGTAAATTTTTGGTAATTTTCTGAAAAACTGCAATTTTTGATGAATAGTGAAACCACTAAGTGGTACTTATAAAAAATGATTTTCCGTTTAAATGAAATTTTGCCATCAGTGTGTTTTGAATTTCAAAAATCCGACATACATGGTTGTAATTAAGAAGTAAAATGTGGTTCAATGAGATTAAAATAATTTTTTGGTGAATAGTAACTTATTAAGTTTTTAATCGCGATTAGTGGTAATTAGTGTAATTTAAGGTAAAAATAATGCTTTAATAAAATAAGATGAGCTTGAAACATGTCCTACCCTCATTGGTTGTGTCATGGCCGACCAAGAAAAGCCATGGGTCAACTTGGGGACCCCATGGATCCACTTTGGTTGAGAAATGACATAAATAGATTTTTATTTAATGTAAAAGTAAAAATGACACAAACATAATATGTTTTACAAAAACAATTTTTACATGGGGTTATAAAGATCCAATTTTTGATTATAAATAGTCATTGGAAAGCTAAAACTATTTCCGACATCATAGTTGTTTTTATATAATTTTTAGACTTTATATAAATTAAATTATTTATGACATCATGATGATGCAGTGATGACCTCATTATTTAACGATTTAAATAAAATGGAAATATAATGAAAAATCTAAAACCTACACATGGAAAAAACCAATTAGATTAGTGGATTTCGAAGCCTTATCACCTTATCCTCCAATTATAGCAATGTGGGACCTTTTAAATCCGAAACTATTTTTAAAATAAAGTAACTTATCTTTACTTTCCAAAAGTGCCCCTCCTCTCCTCTTATAAAAGGTCCCCACCTCTACCTCATTTCACACACTCCTCAAGCCTTTGGCTCGGCCAACCCCTGCCCATTTACTCTCTCCACATCCCTCTCCTAATCCTAGAGGATTCCCTTTGAGAATAATCCTTTCAAAGGAAGCCTTTAGGCTTAAATCAAAAGGAGTTACACTTTTAAAGGTAATTCATTCTCTCATGTTCATTTGTTTTATTTTGCTTCTCCAACCCCCTAAACTCTTTTTATTTACTTCTTTTGTAACAACACCGGTATCTTGAATATACTAGGATGTTGTTATAAGATTTATTTGAGCTACACTCTCACACAACTACATCAAATGGTTAAAGAACATACGGTTTCCGTGGATGGCGAAATTCCGCCTCCCAAAACGATGATTGTTCAATACTCATTTAACACATTCAAAGGTGGCCATTATGATGTCACTATTTTTATATATGATATATAATATTTTTATGTTTTCCTTAAGCTTCTGTTTTTTTTCATTTTGGGCATACCTTTATGGTTCCCATTATGGGTAAACACGATATCTTCATTTTAGGAAGTGCGGACTACCGCCCCCTGAAATTGATTTGATTCATTAATACCATATGTGGGATGTGTAAAGGATAAAGTTAATGATATTATATATGTTATTATACTTTAATTATAATATACTCTTATATAATTATGATTCCATTCCAGAAAATACGAAATAGAAATGGAAGTAGCGTTCATGCGTACGTACGGCTTACCGTCTCCATGAACGGTGCATTTCATTTCTTACCTCTAAATGTGATATAATATTATAAATACATATATGATGAATATATATGATATATATGTTATCCAAATCATTAATATCATTCTGGATATAACGAACCTTTGACCAAATTAACAACATGTAAGTGTAAGAAGTCTATTTTTGACTTAAGAACCAAATACCGACAAAATGAACATTATTAACTTAAATGATTACATGATGTTCATAACATGGTATAAAAGGAATAATGAACTTGAAAAAGGTTCATAAGAAATTAGAGATTAACTCAAGTTTATTATTCAGGAGATTAAAGAACGGTCGGGTCAAGTCGGATACGAGGTATGGGACTTCGTCTCAATCTCCTTTCATTGAGGCATATATTATTTTATACACAACTTTCTTTTATACGGTGTATAAACCCCTTTGACTTTTACGTTTATTCAAAAGGAATTTTTTTTATACGAAGCGTTTACTAAACGAAAAAAGGGAATGTTTTTTGTCGTACGTATGCGGCGACAACAACTTCTCCGCCGTCGTGACCGTTATTTGAGTTTCAGCTCCCTCTACAAGCCATACCTTCTTTTTAAAAGAAAAATAAATACCATGTTTTAATTTTCTTTTATTTTGGTATTGAAAATGGTTTTCACAATGTTTTTTGTGTTGTATTGATATCTTGTGATTGAAATGTGGAAATGTTATGTTTCCTTTACGCATGTTTTATGTGATACGATTATGTTATGGTTCTTGGGAATTATTATGAAGACGGGTGGTTCCGTGATAAACTAAGGGCGGGTGAGCCCGATATAGCTCTCCAATTCATTGGGTAACGCGAAGGAGTGAAATGTTAAGGTTTCTCCGAAGAGATTTTAGGGAATATACTGTGATGGGTATTCCAAATGTAACCAAGAGGGTTACTCCCTACGTAAGAATGTTATGAATGCCTCAAGTTACCTTTATGTCTTAAGATTTCAATGATTTACTAATGATTTGATGAGGTATGTTAATGTGCTTATGTTTTATGGGTAAATTATGATTTCACTCTTATGTATATATGTACCCATGTTTCCTTTCCATGTTTTTATAACCCATACTGAGCTTTTTATGCTCATCCCAAGTTTTTTTGAAATGTTTTCACATGTCAAGGGAAAGGTACATGATATGATGATAGTGTCAAGGAAGTGTCAAGAATGAGTCCATGTTTTATTTTAAATATGTTTCCATTGATGGGAATGAAGAATACTATCTTTATGTAACCACTTTGTTTATATGTGGAATGTAATGCATGTTTTATGATCTAATTCTCTAAAACTCTAAACCCGAAAAGATCCTCAATGTGTAATCTTGTAATAACTCAATATTAAGTAAGGTTTAAGGCTGGGGCCTTATAGTTATGGTATATTTTAGGGTGATTAAATATTTTAAATTATTACTTGTCTTTTGATTATGGCATTAAATTTGATGAATTTTTTTAGTATGTGTAACCTTGATGTTTGATATGTGAAGATGTTATTCAAGTTAAAATTATCTTTTCTTGTTTAGACATAATGGATTCCCTTTAAGGTTCATATGATCATTTTTTAGGGGATTAATGGTTATTAAATTTTGGGATGCAAAATGAAATGTATTAGATAAATTTTGATGTTAAAGTAGGTTATGGTTATTTTTTAGATCATAATATTATTTTTTAGAATGTTATGATAATTATATGGTTTTATAAAAAGGAAAACTAGTAGGATGGGTGATAACTTGCCCCGTCCGAAAAGGCTAGGGGAATTGAACCCATAAGTAAAGGGCAATGAGGGTGCATCGCCTACCACTGGCCTTCGTGAAGTCACTAGTTAGTATGACTTATTCTATTTATTTAAATGATCTTATGGATTAAAAAAAGTTTATTTTTGGAAATTATGATTTATCAAATGCGTATCCTTAGTATAGGAAAATTATTTGGTGATTAAGTGGTAAATTTACTTTTGGAAGATGTTCGATCTTTTCTGAACATTATATTCCTAAGAAAAATTGAGTACTATGGGATTTTATTTTAGGATAAATGGTTGAAATTTTTGGAAATAATCTATGTTTTTATTTTGTAAAAATGGTGATTTAGGTTATTTGTGGAAATAATTATCCTATTAGGGAGAAAATTTTATTAGGTTAATTACTTTTTGGTATTGTAAATTAAGTGTGGTTGATGTTATTTGGCGATAAATGTTAAAATTTATCTTGGAAAACAATGTGATCAAATCCTTCTGAGTTTTGGGTTTCAATATTAGTTAAATTATTTTGAGGAATTTTAATAAATTTTGGTTGTTGAATGGTCCATATAGATCATGCGTATTACTGTTGAATTTTGGAGATTAAAAGTAGTCATTCCATTTATAAAGGATTATTATTTTTGGGGGATTATCACATCTTGTACTAACCATTTTGGTTTTGGTTAATGTCTAAATATGGGGGAAATATATAGTTTTCCAATTGTGGATTATGTGATTCCCTAGATGTTAATTCTAATACTTTAGGTGTGACCATGTGGTCTTGATGACTCATCTTTTGGAGAAAATATGATTGTGTGGTAGAACTTTATTAAAGGATAATACTCTACTTGTCAAGTAAGTATGTTTCCTTATGTTCTTTTTCTATGTAGAAAATTAATTCCTCAACTTTATGAAAAGGATATTAAAAAAATGTTATCCATTTAATTTTACTAAAATAAAATCAATGACTGTTTAACACATCACATGATTTTGGTTTTCTAGTAGTCAACGCTCTCCTGATCATGTTTTCTATCACTCCCCATCAGAACAAGATGGTTATTTTTTCTTCCATGTCCATATTTTTATAAATAGAACACTATTATGTGTTATCTCATGTGACCTTTTTACTTCACTTTCATTCATTTAAAGTGGTAGTTTTATTGACTCTATTTTTTATTTGGTATTTTCAATGAAGTCACGAAGCCAAATTTTGAAATTGTGAGGACACAATTTCTCAAAGGGGGGAATGATGTGACATCCCATGTATTTATAGAACAATAAATTTTAATATATATTAATATTTATGAAAAATATATTAATTTTACATTAAATGGGACCCATTTTCTAATAGCACACTCGACACACAATAATGGATTTCCCTGAAATCTTATATTTCACACAAAATTGAGTTATACTCAAAAAAACAATAATAATACTATTATTTTAAATTTTAGTTAACACCTATTTTTTGTATTTAAGGGATGAATAAAACTAACTAAAATATGATTACACATGATTGTTAAATGTTTTTAAATTTATCCAATAACTTTTAGAGGCTTAAAATGAGAATGAATCCAATTTTAAGTATAAAGTACTCTAATATTTTTAAAAGCTTGTTTTTCCACCTTTTTATGGAGAACCCTTTTTATATCTAATTTTTATCACTTTTATTTGTTCTAATTGAAAAATAATGTTTTTCTTTAGAAACAGGACATAAAAATTTACATTGGTTGATCCTTTGGTATTTTTCTGATAAAATCAATATTTTAATGAATATTGAAAAATACTAGATTTTAATTCAAAACTGCATTTTCATCTTTTTTATTTAAAAAGTTACATTTTCCTTTTCATTATTTTTAAAGTTTAATTGAATTAAGTTTTTACCATTTAATTAATTTTTTTCATTGGATGCAATTCCACATTTAAATTTGACATAAACCCTTGTCCATCTTTTGATAATTTTTACTTCTTAAAAACCCTCTTTCTCATTGTGACAATTGAAATTAGTTTTAAATTAATTATTTCAAAATATGTGTTTTGAATTTGAAAAAATGGATTCCATATTTTTAATCCTATGTTCCACATTTTTTAAATGAGTACCCTATATTTTTGGACATTATGAATAGTAACATCAGTAATTATTTTTATTTTCCATGGTTAAAGGGTAAATTTAGTAAATAATGGTAAAAAAATAATATTATAATAATATAAAACTACCCTAAAACATGTAATATTCCTATTGGATGAGATATTTATGACCACGAGATTCCTTGGGTCAATTGTAGGACCCCGTGGATCTACTTGGGTGTGATAGTGTCCTTTTATAATTTTTTTTAACGAAAAATAGAATATAACATAAACATGCATCTCTTAACTGAAACAATTTTAGTTTGAGTTTTATAAATGATATATTAGACTATAAATATTAAATGTAAAAATATTTCCCACATCATGGAATTTTGTTTATAATTTTTATACATTAAATAAATTTATTTATTTTTGACATAATGATGGTGTAGTGATTACCTTATTAATGAAATATTAAAATAAATGATATTATTAATTTTAAAATAAATTTAATTTCAATATTTTAATACTATCCCAATATTTTTCGATTTTTACGACATATTATCATTTATTAAATGCATTTTTTTAAGGAATCAATTTTTATGACATTAACAAAAATCAATTACTAAATAGTATAAAAATTGACATAAATGAGGTTTTAAAACAAATAATATTTTATTATATGATATAATAGTCCTATAAATCTAAGACTCAGTCCAATGAATTATATAATTTTAAAAATTTCATTACTAATCCACTTTGGGTTCTCATTTAATTTTATAATTAATATAGAAACCATATATTATGAAAATACAAGAAGACATGGTAAGCGTTAATGTTTTTAACTAAGGGTTAAAGATAAACGATAATGTTAATTTTGTGACCTAAACTTGGATAAAACCTTTTTTTGAGAATATTTAGACCCATAATCATCTTATCCTTTAAATATATTACTTTTTAATAATTATAATTCTAAAATCAATTAATTATAAAATAATATTTCAAGACTTTCCTAAAGTGTCTCTCCTCCCTCTTATAAGAGGCCAAAACCTATACCCACTTACTCACACCTCTAAATCCCTTTGGATAATCCAAATTATACTCAAATAAGCTTCCAAAATCCTAACATTCATCTTAGAGTCCACAATTTTCGTAAAAATTTATCCTAAGGAGACCTTTGGTAAAATCAGAAGGAGATACTCAAAAAAGCGGTATTTTTTTATCACGTCTTTCAAAATTCTTTTTTTATTATACTTATTATTATTATGTAGTTTCCATAATGAAGTAATAAATATAATTCCTTATATATTATGATATATTATTATAATTATGGGATAAACTTATACCTCATTTTATCCATCCTACGAAGTACAATATCACTAAACGTGTGTTTGAAAGGCTTGCCGTCTCCACGATGCGATGTGAATCAGTATACATGATATTCATTAAAAAAAGATTATATACATTAATTTAATGAATAAATATAATATATTTTATATTTACAATGAAACTATGATTTTTTATTTTTTAATTACAACATACTTTTGTGCTTTCCAAAATTTGTAAATACAATATTCTCATTTGAGGAAGTGTTGACTACCTTCCCCTCAAAATGATATGACTTGTTCATCCCATACATAAAATATATAAAGGATTGAGTTAATGGACATATGTAACATAGATAAAACATATATTATACTATAATTATAATATACCTATGTATCAATTAGTTTTCATTCCTTTAATTTGAAAATGAAATGAAAGTAGCTTTCATGCGTACGTATGACCTACCATTTCCATAAACGGTGCATTTCATTCATTATAACCAACTTTTATGGACTATAATAAATAGATATATACTTGATATATATGATATTTAAATCATTAATAATATTCTAAAGATAATTTACTTATGACCACAGGGATAATTTTCATCAAAACAAGTTCATTTTTCACTCAAATACAGAACATCGACAAAACATTTGATATGAACTCAAATAATAATCTTATTGATATAAAATTGTAATAAGTGATATAAAATGAATAATAAAATATAAAAATGTTATAAATAAAGAGTAAATTAACCTACATTTATTATTCAAGAAATTAATTAATGAACGAGACTAGTCGGACTCAAGGTAAAGGAACTTTTTAACCCAATTTCCATTCTTTGGGTTGATCTTCTACTTCTTGATTATGTCATTCTATGATTATGTGAGAAATTAATATTGATATATTATCTCGTATTTATACTTTTTTTGTGTGAATTTATAGTCAATACACTAAATCAATCTATTTTATTAACAAAATGATCTTTGTATGGGAATATCTAAACTCAATTTCCACTCATTGGTTTTTATGCATACTTCGTTGATTTTATTATGCCAAGATTATGTGTGGAATGAATATTTATTTATTTATGTTGTAATTTCCACTTCCATTTGTGTGGATATATTGTTTATACATATAATCACCCCATTTATAAATCTTTATGTCATTTATATGAAATTTGCAAGGGATTTCTTCTCAATTTACATTCCGTTGAGACTTATTTGTTGTTATACACCAATTAACATTTATATGGTGTATATAGTACCATTTGACTTATTATATCATGAATCTCATTATTATCATGATATTATAAGTTTTTTTAACATTTTTATTTAATTATTTTTATTCAAGTATTTCTCCAGTGGTAAGGGACTCTTGAACTAAAACATGGTTTAAAATGTTTTAATGATTTAATATTCTATATCATTCTCATTAATTTCCATATTTTCAAAATGTATTTATGAATTTATTTTTATGTAAATGAGTGTTTTGAATTGTAAATTTATTTCAAAAGTTTCAAAGTTGTATGGGGAACTTTGATTCACATTTCTCTTTATTAAATGTTTTAAATGGTTTTAAAAATATGTTGAATACTTATATATCTTAAAATTATCTCTTGTGGTTACAGTATGGAATTGATATTTATTATTTATTCTTGTTTTAAATGTTTTGATTATTAAATCTTGCGTGTAAATTTGATAGCAGGTTTCATGATAAACCAAGACAGGTGGTTATTTGATGAACCAAATAATGGGTGGTTCCATAATAAACCAAGGACGAGTGGTTATGTTATAACCTCTAATGCATTGGGTATGAAAGATGGTCATATGACTATTACATATAGTGAAATTTGTGAAATTCCATCATATGGTTATTCCATTTAAGTATGTTTATTACACATGTTACCATTATATGTTATATATTTCTTTCTATAGGATTTATGGTAATCTTTTGGTTACAAAAATGGTAAGCAATGCTCTTATATTCAGTGTTGTATATTTAATACTTATTAAAGTTGAAAAGTATTACTTTATGACAAAGTATTTCTAGTTTTCATGTTATCCCATGACTAAACTTTTCCTTATTTGTGTATCCCTTACTGAGTTTTTTATGCTCATCCCATATTTTGAAAAATATTTCACAAGAGTTATAAAATAATAAAGTCAAGGATGGGATCAATGAAAAGTCATGATGTTTAAAACATGAAACAAATAAAACTTTCTTTTTAAATAGATTTTTATTTATGAAAAAATGGATAGTGAGTAGAAGTTTATACTTGTAATATTAAAGTTATTATGTAAGATTTGTGACCTAATTATTTAAATATCTAAACCTGAAGAGATACACTATTTGAATTAAAGTCAAATTATTTCCTTCTCTCAATATCAAGTAATATTTAAAGCTAGGGATTTATAAATACACTTGGAACCAAATCGATTCCAAACATGGAATTGGGGAGTATGAGAGGGAAGAAATGTATACCTATGAAACTTGGATGAAATATCTTTCCAATTGTATAATGGAAAGGATAATTTCACCAATATATAATTTGAAATACCTAAAATTATATTAAAGAAATGTTTTAGATTCTGTGATTTAGAAAAAAAATTGAAACTAGAAGGAAGAACCATGGGTTACTTTATATTTTCCGAGGAAATGATCTTATAATATCTATATCTTAAGAAAAAAGTGTTTATGAAAATTATACAACACCTAGAGTTTTATGATGTTGGGTTAAAACTAAAACCACTACAAAAACCCAGGAAATTGGAGACTTAAAGAAGATCCATAGTGTTACCTTGGTGGAAGAGATCTCCCATAAACATTTGGTGCCTCTTTGATCAAATGTTGATGATGGATTCATAGTAGATGAAGAGTATGAGGCTTGGGGTTCCACTATAGATGATAAAATATAGTATAGCTACTCAATCCAATGTCCTAAATTATTTTGGGATAAAAATTGAATGTTAAACGATAAAATTTAACCAATTTTTAAATGAATTTCCCCCAAAAGCCTATTGGGTATCCATTATAGTACACTGGGTTCCCAGTGGTTCAAAATATAACGATTTGAGAACATACAACTCCACCAAGTATCCAATCTAGGGACCCTAGGTAACCAGTGGTCCCTTGTCCCAATGATATCTTTTTAATCTACTTCAACATTCTCAAATCTCCTCTTTCATATCCAAAACACACCTTTAGTTAAATATACATATTATATGGATTTTAAATATAGAAATGAAATATTAAAACTTATATAGTGAGGTTGGAGTCTTTGTATATGAATTTAATATTTAATTAATATTATCAAATTTTTCCATGTAAATTCAAGTGATTTGGATGGACTAAGATAGATTAGTTCTGAAAAAATTAAAACTAAATCAATAACCATGTAAAAACACTACATACCCAAATATAAAAAGTAATTTTGAATATTTAAAATGTTTTTTATATAAAAAAGTAGAAACAATGTTCAAAATTAATGTAAATTCAAAAATGCTGACACATTTAATTATACTAAGTAAAAAAAAGAATTAAACAACCTGAAAAATATATCATAATTGTGAAATGGGGTTTTAGATGAAAATACCTCAGGCCTATGAATAAATTTTTTAAAATAAGGGATATCCATTTTTTATCCCAAGATATTATTCTCTTTTACCCCACAATGGTCAGAGGGTCAACAACATAATAAAAATTTACTAGGTTCTGAAATAAAACCTCTATGATCAATAGATCCGAAATAAAATATCTTTCCATAAATATTATTTTGAAAAAGGTCAAGAGTAGTAAGTCCATACCCTATACTTTCATTGATCATGGTTTGTTAGAAATAAGATGACTATAATAATTAATTATCACTTTTTTAAAAGAATCCCCATAATTAAGGAATCATTAAGATCACACTAATAAAACTAAAAAAACAAATTCAAAACATTAATCTCAATCACATATAACATGATTTGTTTTCAATTAATAATTTATATATCCTTGCCTCCCAGTCATTTATTAATAGGATTCAATTTCAAAAATATTTCTAGGTTCATCAGGATGTATTCTATCATTCTAATGGATTCATATACACCTCTGAATATTTCATCCATTTTTAATTGTTTTTTATGACTTTGTGTAACTAAAACTATAACAAAATATATTTTTAGATAATAGTAATTTTGAAATATGGATTTTAGAGACCAAAATAAAGAAAACAATTACATAAATTCAATTAAAACATAATTTGTACTGTGATTTATCAAAACTAAAAATATTATGATTCAATTTTGGGAGAATGACTAAAAAAAATTTGTTTGGGGATTCAGTAGATAGATTTATAAACTTGTGGGTTCACAGTGTGATGAACCTTTGATGAATCTCTATTCATTGATTTAGGTTATTGGAAAAACCATTGAATTGAATCAGAGGGGACCACTTCAGGATATAATCAGAACTGAGAGTGGGAGTGAATTAGTGTTAGAAACATTTTATGCAATTATATATTTTTTATCCCTTTATCTATTATACCTATTAGGATCTAAATTTGAGTATTCTCTTTCTCTTATCATATCCAAGTGTATAAAAGAATTTAAAATGTTTCACATGATATTTTTATAAGGTTCACTACTACATAAGTGTAGATAGTCCTTGTTGTCTATGCTGATGAATAATACATGAATTCTCCACTATAATGAGATAGAAAATATATTGTTTTGGATAACAAACAATATAGATCCTATGTATGAGTCACTACACTTTAAATGTGGGGATAGAAATAATTCTTCCTCTTTAGACTATTGATGACCTAGTCTAACTTGAAACTCCCCACTGGTTATTTATACTACCCTGAAATATAGTATTTACATTTTTTATAAAGTAATTTTTAAAAAAGAGAAAGTCTTTCACCATATAATACTTCTATTGTATTTTATAGTATTAATTTTTCCTCACATTCTTCTTCTTCTCTTGTTACTTTCATAGCAGTGGGCATGAAACATTTATTCTTCTTCTTCCTTTATCTATAACCTATATGTTCCATCCGTTATCTAATCTATATTTCTTACATGTTTTTTAGACAATTTTCATCTAGAGATGATATTCTTGTTGAAATTTCTTATAACCCTTCATATTCTACCATTATGTAATCTCAAATAGATAAGAAAACGATGATCAGTATCTGGATCATACCTTTTTATTCTTGATCATATAGTACCTATTCATTTGGTGCTATGGATATATCTGATAACCTTTGATCAGTATGATACCACTATGTTTGATCCTTCTTTTACACCTCGTTCTTCTCTTTTGTTTATGCACTATTGGTCTGTTTGGTTTTTCTTCTCAGTTAAGTACACCCATCTCCATCTGATACCTATTATACCAACACATCAAATCAAATGATAATTTCTCTAAATATAGATGGTCAGCACATAAAATGGCCACTTAAAGATATAATCAATATTTAGAGGGGTTTTCGAATCAGTTTTAGGAACTTTTTAAACAATTATAACTTTTTATCCATTTACCTCCCAGATAATTAGAATCTCAATTCTCCAATTCTTTTATTCTTATTGTAAGAAAGTATATAGAAGAAAGTAAAATATAGAACATGATATTTTTAGAAGTTCAACTACTCAATAAGAGTAGTAATTAATGTCCACAAATATATATGACTAATACAAGGATTATCAACAATAACATGATATCATGTACATTGGTATGTCTAGAAAACAATCCTTAACCATTTTTTGGTTACCTACACTTAAGGTGGCATGATAAAAAATGATGAATCCCTATTATGAAAATGAATTGTTATAACATTAATCACCTCAATATCTCTATATACTTACATTTAAAAGATATTATACCTTATTTCTTATGGTACTTTGTAACACTATGACTTTCTTTCACCTATTGATACTTTTTTGGATATGGAATTTCTTCTTTATTCTTCACATTCTTCTCTTTAACTTTTTGAATTGCATAGTAGTGGGAAAGAAACATTCATTCTAATTCATTCATCTGAATATTTTACATCTAATTACTTCATTTGATCCTTTCCATTTGATCCGTATTCATTAATTGATAGTTTTTTATCCTTCTTCTCTACCATGTTCATCCAATACCAAATGATAAAATCTTTGTTCGGTATCTGCCTAAAACATTCTTCTTCTTCATACTTCATTAGGAACCTTCCAATATGATATTTGTTATTATATATCTATCTGATATTTATATAGGGTAATGTTTTTATGGTAATGATATTACAAATGATAGTTCATCTAGTATATCTTATTACTTTCTTTATCTTTTTCTTTAGTTATATTTGGTGTTTTAGATCCATCTATTACCCCATGCTTCATCGGATAATCTTTCATAATTTCATCATAAATGATAATTTATCTCACACATTATGTATAGGAAATTCATTTGAGTAAAATAATTCATAAATTATGATCCTATACACAAGATATATATTTTACAGAATTTTACAGTAATATCATCACCTTTATAAAAGACGAGCTTCCATTGCAAATATTAGAAACTCGAATATAATAACTTGTCGAGATCAAACTTGAATTTCTAAAGAACTCACATTTTCATCTCAGTGGAAATATTTTCAATACTCCTTGAATATCAAAAATATTATTTATATAACCTTCTTGATTATTAAAATATTGAAAGTAAATCCTAGTATCATTATAATTCATAACATTACAAAATCTCTATAAAGTTATTCAATAATTCTATCCCTAAAAACAACATTGAAAATATTTCTTCTTGTGAAAATTCAAATGGTGTTCCTATATAACATTATATGAACCTATAAAAATATTTCACATGATACTTCTTAGGACTGATTAAATTCTTCACAAAACATTCCTCAAAAAACTTCTTTGTTCTAAAAACTCTACTCAATCATCAATTTGAATGTTTTCTCCACATACACTCATATGGGTCTTCCCCCATCTGATGAATTCTCATAAACCCTTGGATATATGTTATGATTTATTGTTTTATAGCTTCATAGGAATATTTTAGATAACTTTGTAATTATTATTCTAATTTATTTGTGATTATATTTCTAATGAGATCATCTGGAAATATCTATATGATGTAGTTATTCGTAAACCTCCTCAAATTTTTATTCAGTCATCTTGTATGGAATCTTCTATCAGATGAACATTACTTAGAAACCTTTGTCTGATGAATTCATATGGAGAGTTATATATAATTAATTACCAAGGATACCTTAATCAACCTCTATCTCTTGATATTCATAGGTTTTCTTAATTATTATAAGAAAACATTTTTCTGATCATTCATAATTGTTTTTGCAAAATTGACATCCATTTTTCATTTCGAAAATACTAATTTATAAACTTATTCTCTATATGATGAGTTAAAAACGCTTAATTCAATGACCTTCATACATTTCCCCTAATTACTTTCTATGTAATTAAAGCTATGCTTAATTATTTTACAACTTATGTCTAATAGAGTCTATCTAATGAATCGCCAATTTTGCAAGACCAACTTTATTTTTTATAATTAAATTAATAAATCCATTCTTTGATTTGTCATTTTAACTTCATCAAATTGAATTTAAATAGTTTTATACGTCCATATGATGTAATTTATATATCTATTCTTTCCATATAACTCCAACAATGTAGAATCACATCCACAAGGCATTATGATACCTAATCAATAAAGAGAACTTCACTTAGAAACATATAATAATTTTTTTCTAATCATTGTTTATTTGATTTAACTATCATTTAATCATTTAAAAAAAATATTTCTCCTACCTTATAGTCGATTTAGTCTGTTCTACATATAAATAGTACACTTAAATATGTTTTAGGAGCTTGAGGTAGCCCTTATGAAACGTGTCTATTTGATTTACCCTTATGTGAGGAGGGAATTAGATTTCTTAATCTTATGTAGGTTTCTTTTAACATTTTTTCCAATTATTCAGAACCCTTACCCATATGTATTTCAAGTTTTGAGTTTCTTATTTATAGTTATAAGTATAAACTTTACATAAATTGGAATCATTTTTTTATTTTCCTTAGTGTGATGGACTTTGTTCAATCATCTTAACATGATCAACTCTATCCAATGGTACAATATGGAAACTTTTCTCTGATCTTCTTCATCCGACCATCTTTCTAAAATTGACTTTATCTGATCACCTCAATCTACTAGGATCTACCTGATCGTCTGTGATATCTTCATCCTTTTGGATGCACCATATCTATATGTTCGGATTAAAAATCATCTTAAGAAAACTCTATTGGTTCTTCAAACAAATTTTCGCAAGGAATCAACTTAAACATACATTCATAATATTGAAAACAGACATGCTTCTCCAAAAATTAAATATATGATTGAGACATTTATAACAACTCAACAACAATCATAATTGAAACTCAAAGTATTCAAATAAATTTCTTAACATAATAAAAATTGATCACTTCCTATATTCCTGAATCTTTCATCTAATCTATATCAACTTTGTTACCAGGATAGGATACTTCTAAAAAAAATTCCAGTATCTTCTTCATTAATATTTCATCAACATATTTACATTAATAAGATAATTATATTTCATGGAAAACCATTGATAAATAATGACAACCATTAATAAAACCCAGGGATAAAAACAATTGAAAATAAATAAAAATCACTCACAATGTGGTAGTAGAATTTTTTACACTTTGTATTTATTGGAAATAACTTCAAAGTACTTACTAAATGAATATGGAAATATATAAATATTTCTCTTCTTTATCTCCCATTTAATTTTCCAAACATTCATCTCAATTTCTCTCCCCCTTATTGATAGGTAATAAAAATATTACTATAAAGGTCTATTTTTTCATTCTTAATCAAATTTCCATCCATCATTTCATTTTAAGTCTATGTGATACTTTATTTATGTTAAAAATATGGGAATTCGATTTAGTTAGAAAAGGTTTCCATTAACAATGGATTCTGATACTACATGTAATGAGAAATCTTAAATTTATCTTAAAGGTTTATCAACTTTTATTTCAGGATAAAAATACCTAAATATATGAATATTTTTTAAGAAATATCAACATGAAACTCAAACACTCACATAAGTAAAACAATTTAAATCATATAAGTGTAATAAGTATGATAACTATCACCAACTAACTTTCATACTTCTATATTTAATATATCATGGATTAATTAAATTTCTCCACATCTATATCAAAATTTTTATTTTTGTAACTATGTATGAGAGATTAATAATTTTATCCCTTTTTAATGTCATGATATTTAATTAATTCCCAGAATTATAAAATTTGTACTAGATTACTGTTCTGGACCCAACTTCAACATTTTCCAAATGTATCCCCATAAAAGAGACTATTCTTATGGTCACTATAATTATTAAACTATTTAATATATATTATTTTAAAACTTCATGTTGATATAAAATCAAAATGTATCATCCTTATGTGGTTTTCTAAACGTTTTAAAACTTCCAAATCCTCACCAAGGGTGATCCCTTTATAAAATTTCTAGTGAGACATTCCAAAATGGAAGATTTTTTCTCTATGCTTAAATTTTTTTTAAAACATTACTCCTAATCCAGTTCTCACCTTGATCACATGATTCACCTTATATTCTTTGTTATAAAATAGAAAATAAAATAAACAAATATTTAAGATAATAAGGTGGATCCTTTTTTCTTTTTAATGTAAACATCAATACTGTGATGGTTTTCTCAACCGATTTTATCTATTTCATTCACTATTTATTCTTGAACTTTTGAATTTTAATTGTTATTATGGATTCATGGATTTTATCATTTATTTAATTTTATTTTTTGTAAACTTTCTCTTCTCATTATATTTTAAATCACTGGTATCACATTGTGAAACTTTTATCTTCTATAATAACTTATTTTCTAGTAGAACTGTTATAGAACAATTTGAATCTATATGTATACCATGTTTAACCTCGCACATAGATTTTATTCTTCTTTGTGTGGTACTTATTATTTTCTATTTTCACTAGCCTTTTCTTGTGCTTCTTATATCTTCATCATTCTCAACAAATATTTTATCTAGAATAATATAATATTATTAGAAACATTTCATGGATTTTTGGATTTTATAAATGAATTCTTATAAGAACCAGTATTCTTATTTGATCCTTTGGATGAAATAATTTTCTTCAATATCTTGGATTTATAATCTATGATATTTTCTCCTTTCTTACTTGTAATATTTTTGGGAGAAGTTTTTTTCAAAACATTATTCTTCTTTATTCCCAAGGATTATTCTTATTTACTAACCTTTTTTATGGTCTTATTTTCATAACATCTCTAGATACATGTTGAGATAATCATGAAACATTATTGTGAATACAATTTTTCCAATATCACGGATATTTTCAAACATTACAAAACTATTTGATGTTTTCAAAAAAACATTGTACAAGTTGCATAAGTATAACTTTTTTTCTCACCCATGGCATGGGCTTCCATTGTGATTTTTCAATTTGGAGATCATACCAAAAGTATAATGCATAATTCTTAAATCTCTTTCATCACAAAAATTAAACCATAAAAACTGATCTTCTTATTTATTCTGAATGTTTTTTGATGATTTTACTCATAAATGTAATCGATGTTTTTGGGGAACCAGCTTCCAAACTCATTCTTCTATCCACCCTAGTCATGGTGGTAACATTTTAATCTTATTTCTTTATTAATACTTGTACATATTTTTTTCCAACCAATATTATTCATGAAAAAATTTAGAATCATTATTATAAGTAGGTATTATTGCTTTATTTTTCTTTATAGCTTCTTGAGATATATTATCAAATGAAATAATGATCTTATTATCAAATATTGGTGTTATTTCAAACTTACAATCCTCTAGTGAACATTAAGTAGTAACAAAAAAGTCCTCTCTTTTGTAAAGTCCCAAAATTTCAATTCTGGGCATCTCATATTAAGGTTATTTTCCTAATTTTCAACCATATAAACATTTTTATCACATACCTTCTTCAATATTCCAATATAATCTTCATGAAGAATATCTTTTTTGGTACAGAATAGAAAAATTCCATGATTTTTTTTATTTGTATTCCAATTGTAAATCTTTTACATTAAAACAATTTTTCAACTTTTATTTATGGTAATTCATCTTTTCTTCCATAGTATTTTTAACTCTTTATTTCTCATCGACTAACCTGATCTATTTTATTTCAAATTTGAAGGAAATTATTTCAAGCTCCACCATTCTTTCTTCAAAGTCGCTGAAACTTATAGAGTGATTTATACATTCCAAAACATTTACTTGTGAATAATTCTCTATGTTATATACTTCTTCTTCTAGCTAGGCGATATCTTCATACATGCTTTAAAAGTATCAATAAAAATAGATATTTTTTATCTGGTAATGAAATGAAAAATATCTTTTGATTTATCAACTGATATATCAAGATAATTTATAGATTGATCAGCAACACTATTTCTTCTCGGATATTATATTTGAGGACTGTTTATATAATAATATTCACATACCACCTGATCACTTAACATACTTGGGGTACCATTTTTTCCTTTTCCTTGGTGAATAATTTAACAAAAAATTATTTACTATAAAAACATAATATATTATCTCTTTTGTCATGACGTTGAGAAACTGATACTTCCACTGTATTATGAAAGTGGTATATCTTATTTAGATTTATTATATTTTTATTTATCCTATTAATCATGGCCTTGGAAGAAATATAATTAATCTCAATGATAACTTACTATTTACTAAAACTAAAATTAATTAATAACAATGAAACGAAACTAAAATATTCAATATAAAATAGCAACAATGTATGGAATATAATAGATTTGAACCATGGATCTGGTCCCAATTGAGAGGAACACATTGGGATATACTCATCACATAGAGGGGGTGAATCAGTGTTGATGAAATTTTATCTACTTACCTCTTAGACTTGTTAGAATCATGATTCTCTTTTTCTATTTTTCTTTTCACTTGAAATTGTATTAAAGAAAGTAAAATATGGAACATGATATTTTATCAAGTATTAGTACTCAATAATAGTATATAGTCCTTGATTCATATGATTATGACCACTACAAAAATTATCCATTATAATATGACTTAAATTATAGGTGTGTTGAAAGCAATCATTTTCCACTACACAAATTATTCACTACAAAAATTATCCATTATCCTTGATGCATATGGTGGATATTTTATATCCAATAACTTCTTCTGATCCTATCAATATGATGTTAATTAGTATAATAAAAATTCATATGATCCATATTATTCACCCTTTTTTTAATACCAAATTATAAAAGCTTTATATTTTATCTTGTTGAAACATTCTTCCTTCTCCTCCTTCATTCGTAACTTATAAATCCAAACTATATGATTTATATGACTATTTTATAATGTTTTACCATTAATTATATGCTTGGTAAAATTACATCATATCTCTCTTCATCATTTCTTTTTTCAATTGTTTTAGTTTAGTTTAGTGCTTTACCTTTATCTGTCACCCCATGCTCAATCCAACACTCTTTCATAAAACATTATCCTGAATGATAATTTCACTCATGCTTCGGGGTTGGAACTTTCTTAAAGTGAAAATTATTAACAATTTTCACTACTCTCAAAATTAACAATGTTTAACAGAACCAGATGGTTCCATCATCCACTTTATATAGGTTACATTCAATGGGAAATCATGGGAACTCAAATATATTTCTCCACCCAAATCAAACATGAATTTTGAACTTCCTACTCATTTTTATCTCCCTGGAACATTTCTCAATCCTCCTTGAATCATATATAGATTTAGGATTGTAATATATTCAATTTTTTAATGATAATATAACCATATTTGGACTATATATTATGAGTATTTTTATCTCAAAAATAAATTTTTCAATTAAAATTGCTTTATAAATGATTTAAAGGCTTTAGGAAAGGGTAAAATTCATGTTAATGTAACAAAACTTTTTTTCTTTGAATTTTTTTTGAATATATAGTAGAAGTTTTTTGAAAATAGGCACTGATTCAGTGCATGATTCATATGACCATAGAGCCTAAGTATTGATATAAAAAAATAGTAAATATATTATATCACGGGTGTCTTTTTTTCAAAATAATAGAATATCTCTTCAATATTTTCTTAGAAGGGAATTATGAGACTACCATTAAATTATAAATGCGGGTTTTAATATAGGTGAAACATAACCCTTGTGTGTGTTGTTTGTTTGGTTAAATCATACCCTATATCATAAGTGTAATTATTTATTTACCCTTTCCCATTTATTTTTATTTCTACTTTACCTTATTTTATTATTTATTCTCCCTACGTGCACTACAACTCCTCCCATAGCAGAAATAATTGATTTAAAACCAATTAAATTAGGTTTTTTTTTACCCTTCAAAATTTTTATTGATTTAATGGGGAGAAATTAAACACACTGCATTCAGGTTTTGGTTGAATCACAAGAGTTTTCAGGGGTTTCAATTTTAGTTTAAGAAAATTCATATGTTTATTGGGTTCTAAATTGTCAAACCACTTAACCTTCATTCGTTGTAGACCATTTTGAGTCTAAATGTCCCAATATCACCTTTATATTGATCGGTGAAGCCTACCTTTATTTACTTGTTGTGATTTTTATGATACTAGGTGTGTGATCCCACCTTCCCTTATCTAATGTGCACTTCGCATTTACCAGTGGGTTTACAAGTGTGTATTATTATTATTATTATTTTATTTTTCCTTGTTATCATATTCTATAAAAACATTGAATTTAAAATAAATCAATAAAACCTATTATTATCTAGGGATAATTTCACATGATTATCAAAAGATGATTCATAAAAATTTTCAAATGTTAGTTTAATAAATAAGATCAAAACATAATTATAATGATTACTAAAATATAATGAAACCAAAATATCAAATAATAATTTATAATAATTAAAAAAATATAATTGTACGAGATTACCAATGGTTAATTATCAAAAATAATTATTATCTGATAAATATATCAAATTATCAAGCTATGATTTATGAAAAAAATAATAAAGGATAACTATGAAAATTATCAAGGATAATTATTTGGTTTTGTGAAAGAATAATTATTAAAGGACTACCACATGTGTTTCTGATTTAATCTAGAGATATATAAATTATCAACTGTGATTTTATAATTATTATCGAGGGGAATATCACCTTCACATGTAATATATTAAATGATAATTTAGAAATTATATAAGAGATAAAAAGTATTGTCGCATTTGATATTTATTTCATATTGAAAAAAAATAAAAATAAAAATATTTGTTCTAGGAACCCTTGATGAACCTTGAGCATTGACGTGTCAAGAACTACAATAATAATCTACAAGAGGAAGTGTTCTTGACTATTGAGGATTCTAATATTTCTTTCAAACCACATCATGTGGTTTATCATTGTTTTTAATGATGAGAACATTAAAGTAAAAATTTCTATACCATAGTGAAACCATTTTTATGATTATTAGAATGATATAATGAGGTGTGTTGATGAGCTTAGACTATGATGAGTTTGGTCACATGTGTTCATGTTTTTATTTTTTCACACCCTTGATATGTTATGTATTCCATTATATGATACCATTGTTGCACTATTATATTTTTTATATATTATGTAATTGTTCTATTTTGTATGGTATCAGAGTGATAGGTGGACCCATCGTGCCTCGATAACCCTGTAGGGGGATTGTGATTAGACACTACATGTGATATGATATAAGAACCAAGAAATGTGACAAGGCGTGATGGACTTTTATGGCTGGACCTAGGCACATAATGGTCATATGTAATTGGGATCATGAGACTAATGTTGGGCATGATGATCCATGTGACCTGAACTATATGAAAATAGTGTTGTATAATGGTCTAAGTGACCTGACCTGATAAATATAGATTGGGTATGACGGCCTAGTGTGTCTAGACCTAGAGGATTGGGGCTTATGCATCTATTGATAATATTTAAGGATGGGCCCCATATTTCCGATGTATCTATGACCATTCTGATATTTTATATAAGGAAGTAAAATAAAGTACAACTGTGGTTTGGGATGGAATATTTAATTTATCAATGCTCGGTATGATTTTTAATTATGTGTGAATTTATTTATTATCATTTTATACACTCTTATTAATATAACAAGATTTTAAGGACTTATTATTGGTGTCTTACTAAGTCTTGTAGTCAAACCCTCCTTGGGAATTTAAGTTTTCTTATAGATATAATGACAAGAGATTTAGATATGGGAAAGGTCCCTATAGAAGATGACTTAACAAAGGATTAAAGAGTTAGTAAGAGACCAGGATAGACTCTAGAAGGTCCCCACTATTATTTCTATTTATCTTTTTCTACCTTTAATTGGTTTGTCTTACCACTTTGGTATCCGATTTGTTTTTCCTCGTTTGACATGTATTCCATCTATTGTTTCTATATAATTAATATAATTGTATTTATTATATTTTTATTATTATTTCATCCTAGACTATACAATAAGGGTATATTATCCCCACTAATGGAAATATACCCCCGTCACTTGTAGCCTTCCTCTAGAATACAGTGAGGTATGCATGAGGTCGTGTGGCACTTCGTCTCAGAACTGGTGGTTTAAGTCTAGGTTTTACAAAATGGTATTAAAGAATGAGTTTTATTCTTATATTTTTGGAATAACCTGGGACATCATGGAAATAATAAATCTTTATAGGACTCGGGTTGGGGAGTTTCCATTTTCTTGCCCAACACATATGTAACGGACAAACAAGTTAGCATGGGCATGCTTTTTGTAATTGTTTTTATGAGGATTTGGGTGCGTTCATGAATTATGACTATGAACATTGGTCCACATTCCATATATATACCTTTTATTTTATTTCATAGTAGTTCATTAATTAAATTAATTTACTTTTTTAATTTATTCATGAATGGTTCTCTTTGGGTGATAAATACATGATTCCATGCTATTGTGATATATCTATATCAAATTTAATTAGTTAAATTAAGAATATTTTTATGTGTTAGTATATATTTGATGAATGTGACTATTTTATAGTAACAGAACCTAGGGTTTGTATTATTTACAATATACCATGGGTTGTGGGTTTAATCCTAGGAGAAACTTCGGTGATCCCATAAACTTGATATGGTATGTTTTTATTTCTAATGACACCTTTGTTTCATAGATTCCACCTAAAACATGTTTGATAGGAAATCAAGCTATGGGACCCTATGTTTCTCTCATTCCACCAATTTTTCTATAGTGGTATTTACCCCTAGAATTCCTGGTACCAACATAGGTGATCCATGATGTAGTTCCTACTCATCGTGGAATATTTTTGATAGTGACTATCTAAATATGATCCACTAAAAGAACTATTAGCTTTCATGCATTGAATTATAAAATCCAACATCCTCTATCCTTTCAAGGTACTGGTGTTACATAATATATAAGGTATTGGATGGAAGTTATAAATAATATTTTTGAGCTAGTAAAAACGTTTCAGTAGGGGGGCTATTCTGGTTGCCTTTTTTACCAGAGACCCACCAAGAGATAGTTGACTATCAGGAGTCGAACCAGGAGATGAGAGGTTATTACTTTTTTGAACTTTTTGGAGATATTTCTTGAGTAGTGTGTTCCTAAAATTAATAATTTTGATCATTCCTAGGAGTTTATAGAGTTATGATAGGGTTTTAGTACTTTGTCTGCATATTATACATAATTTTTATTTCTTATTCTCTTATCTCCTTTTTTGGCTAAGAATAAGAAATAAAAGGATGATAAATTCATGATCATAATTAAAAAAGATATTATATTTCAATTCGGGGGGATTTGATCTCACAATGTACAGTTAAGTACTTCACAAGGCCCTAACCTCTGAGAAAGGGCTAGAGGATGAAAGGGAACCAAGTTTTCTTCCAACCCATAGTAGGCATGTAACTAGGATTTCTCTCACTACTGTAGAATTTTCTTCCAGAAGTTAAAATAAGTAGGTAGATGACTAATGTAAGAGCAATGGAAGATAGTCATATTTGAGCATAGTTACTTCAGAATATCCTACTGGGGAAGGAGGTCCTCAGTGTTTCAACTATGATTAGTGGGGACATTATCATACTTTATTCCCAAAAACCTAAGATTAAATTTCATAAATACATAAAGAAGGTACATTTGCAGAACTTATTCTCAAAAGAATCACAATCAATGTCTCATGGGGGTTAGAGATATACTTAATAATTAAATCATGGGATGGTTTTTGTCCTCAGTAATAGGTCTAGATGATGGGGACTCAGGTGAGTCACAAATAGTTCCATGGAGTTGAGGCGGGCCATGTCTATGTAGTGGATCAAACTCCAAAAGATAGTGATGATGAACATTTTACTGTAAATAGTATAGTCATGAAGATTTATATTTAATATTATTGTTTGTTTGATATTGGTGTTTCATTACTTATATTTCTTGGTGTTATGTCTAGACATAACTTACCGGTCATGTTTTACTCTAACAGGCATTACCCTAATAAATCTTTGAGAAACAACGATGTGATTCTCATATATCGGGGAGTAGTTTTCCCTACTTATATAATAGAGGAGATTATGAGGGACTTCCACACCTCTATATGGAAGATATAGTATAGTTATTTTTTCAATTCCTCGTCTTCCAGAGGGTAAATCTTGGGAACTGGTGCCCTAGTGGCTTTCTCCAGCCACATCCACTACCATGTAGATATAGTAGGAAATCACAAATATTTTTTGAAACAGGGTTACCCAAGACTCTATGAGGTTGTGACATTTTCTAAGTGATTGTGGATTATCCAAAGAAATTTTCTCAATACTTATTGATTTGATAAAGTCACTTAGTAGACGATCTATTAAAGTTTTATTTCTATAAGAGATTACACTTATATGTAGTTCCCTTGGATATTTTATTATGTAGATATGATTGTTTCATTTGATTCTTTTGATAGTGATATTTTAAATCTCTAGGGGATCACCTGATAGTAAGCACAATAATCTATCCTTAGACTGATGGATAGTCCAAACAGACAATACACTTACTATAGGATATGCTTCAAGATTATTTTTTATACTTCACTAGAGCATGGGATGATCATCCATCCTAGTTTGAGTTCACATACAAAAATAGCTACTGGGATTTGATTCAGATGTCACCGAATGAGGTTCTATATAGGTGGTCATGTTTTACAATACTTTTTCAGTATAAGGTGGGAGAGGCAGTGGTTGTAGGGCCAAATTTGGTTTAATACCAATATGAGAGTAAAAATAATTCAAAATTGGTTTATCACTACTAAGATCATATAGAGATCTTATGAAAACCATGGGACGAGACATTTGGAGTTTGATGTGGGTGATCATGTTTTATTGGGAGTGACTCCTTGTTTAGGAATTCAATGTTTGAGGAAACAAGGAATGTTTTCACCATGTTTGTTAGACCCTTTAAGATAACTGACTAGGTTGGGATATTGACGTGATGTCTAGAAATTCCTACACATTATCAAGGAATGCATGATGTGTTCCATGTTTCTCATATTTTGTAGTACATAACTGATCCTCTACATTTTAGAGAATATGAGGATACTGAGTTTGTGCAAGATTCAACATTGGAACAGATTCTAGTGCATGTTTTATATCATATAAAAGAATTTATTCGAGGTAAGATGGTACCACTTTTCCAAATTTAGTGGAAGTATAGAATGGACCATGGGGAGTCATGGGATCATAAATTCTAATCTTCAAGATCACTAACTGGAGTTGTTCAAACAAGACTACTAGAGATAATTACTACAGATGATAATTAGTTATATGTGGGAATTATAATGGGATCAATTAAAATTTTCAAATAAAATCCTATTTAGTTGGTAATATAAGAGTATTTATATGTGAAAATGTAATTTTTTAACAAAAATCACTGTATAAATGATTTTAAGGATTTATGTAAGGGAAAATTTCATGTTAATAAAACTACTTAATTTTATAATTAAAACACTTAAAATTATTTAAATAAATTTTTTTAGAGTTATGTGCTAAGAAAACAAGGGATTCCAGGGCCAGTATAGCCTTAGTATTGATATTATAAAAATGTTAAATATATTATATCAATAAATTGTTGTTTTAATAAAATATAGTAATGTATCTTTACTGGTGTCTCAAATGGTAAATTCATGAATTCCGTTTAATTGATAATTCTATATTTACCCTAATTACATCATAACACATGTGCATGTTAGGTGTTTGGTTAAATCTCACAGCGGTGCATAAGGGAAATTATTTATTTATGAATTTCTTTATATTTTTATTTCCCATTTTTGTTATATTATTCTTTTTTCTCCCTCTTTAAACTCCCACTATATCGTGTGTCTTTAATCAAAAAACCAATCAACTTGTTTTGACCCATTGAAATTATCAATTTCATAATGGGGTAAAATTAAAAACTTTTGATTCATGTTTCAATTGAATAAAAATTAAATTGAGGTTTTCAATTTTTATTTTTATAAATTTCATACGCATCATGGATTATAAATATTTAAAATACTCTAACATCATTTTTAGTTGGTCTTGTTGAGTTAGAGTGATCTCATATCTCTTTTTTGTGCGATCGGTGAAGCCTCTTTGATCTGTTAAGTGTTCTTTTTCTAGTTCCAGGTGCGCGATCCCCCTTCCACTTATCCTTTGTTCATTTTACGATTACTATTAAGTTTAAATTTTCTCTTTTTCATTATCCTTATTCCTAAATTTTGAGAAAAATTATTTTAATATAAAATAAAAAAATATTCTTTTACCAATGGATAATTCAACACTATTATCAAAATAATATTCATAATATTTGTAAAACGATAATTTTGTATAAATTTCCTATATATATTCCTAAAATATTACCAAAATATAATTACACCAAATTATCATAGAATAATTTATAAAAATTATCAATTGAAAATTATAAGGACCCAAACATAAAACAATACTTAATATTTAGTTAAATCAAGAATTAACATTGAGGATATTTTCAGGTTTAGATTTTTAGAGAATTAGATCATAACTATTACATTACATCTCAAATATTACAAAGTAGTCACTTCTACTCAGTATTAGTTTTTTTATTAAATAAATACACTTAAAATAAAACATGAATTTTTTTCTAGATATAAGTCTTCTTGAATTTTTCTATTCACTTACCATGCCTTATAACCTGTGAAAAACATTTCAAAAACTTGGGATGATCATAAAAACTCAGTAAGGGTTATAAAATAAATAAATAAAGCATTAGTACATCAATAAATAAAAAAAAATCCTTTTAACATACCTCATGAAATCATAATATTTATGAATAACACATAGTAATCAAAAATCATAAATGTAACTTTTGTCATCCATAACATAATTTCATTGTTGCTTTCATAACAACATAGGGAATTACGTTTGGAATATCCATCATGGTATGTTACCTAAAACTCTTAGTAGAAACATTAACTTTTACCTACTTTATGTTACCCAATTCAATGGAGATCTATCTTGAGCTCACCAGCCCAAGTTTTATCACATAACCACCTGTATGCGTAAACAATTCCCTAGAACCAAAACATAATCATAACCCATAAAAACGCATCAAGGAAAGATTACATTTCCACATTGCAATCCCAATATAAAATTTCAATATATTGACATAATAAATCCATTCTCAAAACCATTTTCAATAAAAAAATACATAAAAAGAGTATATGGTATTTATTTTCATTTTAAAAACACTACGACTTATTAAAGAAGCCAAATATCAAATAATGCTCATGACGGCGGAAAGGTCGTTGTCACCACATACGTTAAAAAGAAACATTCCCTTTTATGATTTTGAAAAATGATTTGTAGAAACAATATTCTCTTTGAATGAAATAAAAATTCAAAGGGGTTTACACACCTTTTAAAATAAAGTAGTGTATAAATCAAAATATGCCTTAATGAGAGGTGATTGAGACGTAGTCCCTTGCCTTGTGTCCGACTTGACTCGTTCATTATTTAAACTCCTGAATGATAAACTAAAGTTAATTTATACGTTATTCATAACCTTTTAAAGTTTATTTGTCCTTTAATATCACTTATTACCATGTTATAAACATTACAATATCATTTAAGATAATAACGGTCATTTTGTCGATATTTGGTACTTGAATCAAAGATGAACATATTATAATTACAAGTTGTTCATGTGGTAAAAATTACATTATCTACGTAATTATATTCATGATTTAGATATCATATATATCATATATATTCGTATATATATGTATTTATAATAGTACAAAACATTTGGAGATAGGAAATGAAATGCACTGTTCATGGAGATGGTAAGTCGTACGTATGCATGAACGCTACATTAATTTCTATTTTATATTTAATGGAATGAAAATATAATGATAAATAGATATATTATAATTCTAGTATAATCTCATATGTAATTTCATTAATTCCATCTATTATATGTTCCATGTATGTCATGAACGGGTCATATCACTTTGAGTGGGCGGTAGTCAGCACTTCCTCAAATGAAATTATCATATTTACTCATTATGGAAACCCTAAATGTATGTTATAAATGAAAAATACAGAAATATAGAGAAAATATAAATATAAAATATATCACATATAAATAAATTTCTATTATAATGGCCACCATGAGAGGCAGTAAGAGATAATTGAACAATCATCTTTTTGTGATGCAGTAGTTCGCCGTCCAAAGAAACAGTATGTTTGTATCCATAATATGGAAGTTTGTGGAAGTTTAGTTCTAATATTTCTCATAAAAACATCATATTATATTGAAGATACTATTTTTGTTATAAAGTAATGTAATAAAAAGAGTTTAGGGGGTTGGAGAAGGAAAATAAAATAAAAAAACTTAAGAGAATATGATACCTTTAAATCAGGTAACTCCCATTAGTTTGAACCAAAAGGCTTTATTGAAATTCCTTATTCCCAAAGTAATGATTATAGGTGGAAGAGAGGGATGTTGGAAGATTATTTTAGTAGATTTTGGGTGATCCAAGTGGCTTGAGAGGTGTGAGTAATTTGTAAGAGGTGGTATCATTTTATAAGAGGGTGGGAGGGCTCTTCAGGATTGATTGAAAGTATTATTTTGTTATAAAAATTATTTTCGGTTTCCAAAGATCCAAAACTTATTTAATTCGAATATAAGGTTAATATAAGTGGAAATAAAATCAGGAAATAATAATTGAACAGGTTTTGGAAATTTTTTAATACTTATCGTTTTAATTAACACTTTGTTAACTTGTTTAACTTTTACCTTGTCTTCTTGTATATTCATACTATATGGATAATATATTTAACATAAAATAAAAAGAGACCCAAAAGGTATCATTAATGATATTTTTAAAATTATATTTGTTATTTGCATGAATCTTATATTTTGAGGACTATTCTATAATTTTATGAAATATTAATTGATTTACAAACTCATTTATGTAAATTTATATACTATTCATATCATGAATTTTTTAAATATCCCATCCAACTTTATTCTTTAGAAAAACATTCATTAATTCAAAAAATAACAAGTCATAATTATCTCTAAAATTATTTTGTGTCATTAAAATTTTCAAAATAAATTTATTTTAATATTTATAATCACATTTATTTAAAACATTCCTAATTATGAAATCATTACATTATCATTGTGTCATAATTAAATTTATTTAGTTGATACCTAAAAATTATAAATAAAATAAAATTATGTAATAAATATTTATATATTTCTAATTACTATTTATAGTTGATAACATCACTTACATAACCCCATATAAATTTTTTTTACAAAAAGATATATTTTTATATTATTTTTGTCTTTACTTTAAATTAATTAATATAAAATGTCATTTTCACTTGCAAGTGGATCCATGGGGTCCCTAAATCAACCCCAGGATTCCCATGGTCGTAAATATATCATCCAATAGGATTAGGATATGTGTTAGGGTAATTTAAGATTATTATAATATTATTTATTACCCTTATTTAACAGATTTACCCTTTCACCGTGGTAAATAAAATATTTTCTTAAATTACTATTCATAATGTCTAAAAATAAAAGTTACATAATTACATAATTTGGACCTCCTAATTATAAATATGGAATCAATTTTTTCAAATTCAAAACACAGAATTTGTAGAAATTAAATTAAAATTAATTCTCATTGTCAAAACAAAAACTGTGTTTTTAAGAAAGAATAACTATCAAATGATTGAAACTTATCTATATCCAATTTCAACGTGAAATTACTTCCAATGACCAAAAATGGATTAAATTTTAAAAACATAATCTAATTTCACTTTAAAACCAATTAAAAATATAATCTATCATTATAAATAAGTTCGATTAAAAGGTGGTTTTGTATTAAAATGCAGTATTTTTCACTATTCATTAAAAAATTAACTTTATCAGAAAAATAAAAAACATTCATACAAAGTAAATTTTGATGTCTATATTATAAATAAGTATTTTATTTTTTCAAATATAACATATAAAAGTCACAAAAACTAGATTTAAAAATGGTTTTCCATCAAAAGGAGGTAAATTGTCCTTTTAAAAAATATAAGATTATTTATGCATAAAATTGGATTCATTCACATTTTAAGCTTCTAACATTTATTGGGTAAATAAAAAATGTTTAATTGTAGTTATTTCTATTCATTCCTATCAATACAACAACTATTCATTAACTACCATTTAAAATAATATTATTATTATATTATTTTTCTGTATAACTCAACATTGTGTGCAACGAAAGATTTCAAAGAAAATTGTTGTTGCGTATCAGGTATGCCATCGAACATAGAATCCCCTTTAAAGTAAAATTGATATTTAATTCATAAATATTAACAAATATTAACATTTCATATTCTATATTTACCTAGGATGTTACATCCTTCGCCCCTTTCTGGAATTATGTCCCCACAATTCTATTCACTTATTAAATAAATGGGGGTATTTATCCCTCATAGCATTCTTATATTCTCACATTGCCTCTTTAACCATATTTTTTTTCAAAAAACCTTTACCTGATGGATTACCTTATTCGGCAACACTTTCTCTCTATGTTCATGAATATGGACTGGTTTTTCCTCATAAGAAATATTCTCTTCCAACTGAAGTACCTATAGATTCAAAACATGATATAGATCTGTAATATACTTTATCAATGTTGAAAAATGAAAAACGTTGTGAACCTTGGATAAACTTGGAGGTAAAACCACTATGTAGGAAACTAATCCATCTTTGTCTAGGATTTCATAGGGTCCAATGAACCTCAGATTTAGCTTTCCCTTCTTACCAAGATTCGTAACACTTTTCCATAGAGAAACTTTGAAAAAGACATGATCACCTACCTCAAAAAAAGTATCCTTCCTTCAGTTATCCGTATAACTTTCCTTCCAACTCTGAGTTGTTCTCATGTACTTCTAAATTAATTGAACATTTTTTCTGTCTCTTCTACCAATTCAAGTCCCATCAAATTTCTTTCACATAATTCATCCTAGAAAGATGGAGTTCGGAACCTCTTTCCATATAATGCCACAAACGGAGCCATCAGTATACTGGAATGAAAACTATTATTAGAAGAAAATTCAACCAAAGATAGATGTTGGTCTCAACTTCCCTGGTAATCCATTGAGAAATCATGTATCATATCTTCTAAAGTCTGAATTGTTCTTTCTGACTGCCCATATGATTGAGAATGAAAAGTTGTATTAAAATTTTATTTAGTACCCAATGACTTCTAAAGGCCTTTCCAAAAGTTAGATTTAGTCCTGGGATCACAATCAGATACAATTGAGATGGGAACTACATGCAACCTGACTATATCTTTAAAATATAACCGAAAATGTTTATCTAGAGATAGAGTATCTCGAATTGGAAGAAACTGAAAAGATTTAGTTAATTAATCAACAATAACTCAGATTGCATTGTTACCTCGAAACTTCTTAGATATTCCCACAACAAAATCTATGGATATATTTTCTCATTTCCACTCTGGCATAGGTAAAGTCTGAATCACCCCTTTTAGTAACTATCACTCTGCTTTAACCTGTTGACAAGTTAAACACTTCTGAGTAAAGTCGGCAATATCTCTTTTTATTCTATCCCACCAGTAATACTCTTGAAGATATATGTACATATTATTACTTCCATGATGAACTGAAAACGGAGAACTATGAGCTTCACATAAAAACTCTTTCTTCAACTTTGAATCATAAGGCACACATAATCTCTTCCCAAACCTCAAAACACAATATTTATCAATGTTAAATTCTGGTAACATACCCTTCTGAACCAACTCTGCATTTTTTTACAACTAACTGTCTTTTTTCTATGCTTTATTTATTCTATATTCTGGGGATGTCTATACTGAAATATGAAACAAAATAGATTAATTACCTACACTAACATCTTCTATTCCAAATTTCATCAAATCATTAATCAAACTATCATGTTCAAAATATAACATGGTTAATGTAACATTACTTTTTCGGATCAAATCATAAGACACTTTATTTTACATTCCTGGATGTTAATGAATCATGAAATCATAATCCTTGATTAATTCAATCCATCTCCTCAGTATCATGTTCAATTCTTTATGAGTTAATATATACTTCAATATTTTTCGGTCAGAATATATTTCACATTTTACTCCATATAGATGATACTACCAAATTTTTAAAGCAAAAACAATAGAAGAAAATTCCAAATCTTGTGTAGGGTAATTTTACTAATTAGGTTTCCACTAACGTGAAGCATAATAAATTACACGATAATTCTACATTAGGGCACAACCATGTCCTTTCAACGAAACATCTTTGTAGATAAAAAACTCACAATTTCTAGAAGGTAGTTCCAAAACTAGATCATTCACCAATCTTCTTTTCAATTCCTAAAAATAATCATCACATTATTTTGTTCAAATGAACTTAACACCTTTCATGTTAACTTAGTTAGTGGGATAGATAACCGTGAAAAACTTTCAAAAAACATCCATTAATAACCTGCTAAAATAAGAAAACTATGGATCTCGGTTTTATTTGTGGGTCTTTTACTTTATTAAAAAACTTTTTTTTTAACAGGATCAATAGTTATTCCATATTTTGAAACAATGTGACCAAGGAAAAAAATTGTGTTACAAAAACTCATAATTTTTAAATTTCCCATACAGTTTCTATTATTTTAAAGTTTGTAATATATCCCTTAAATGAATTTCATACTCATCTTTACTTTTAGAATAAAAAAATATCACCAATAAATACAACCACCATTTATCACCCACTCAACTAAGCCATCACTGAAACAAACAGTTCAGTTCAGATTTCAACCATCTCAGGATACTGATTTGGAAGTTCATTTCCCTCTGTATGCTTTCTCAACACAACTTTACTATTTCATCTAAGAAAAACCATTCTGAACACAGAAATATCTTAGGCGAAGCAGCATGGTAATATGTAAATGCTATATCATTTCAATCATACCATAAATTAACTGATGGATGTTAATTTAACAATATACTAACTCTTAATGTTGTCTAAATCGACCTTTGATACCAGCTATAAGGCCACAGACTTAAAAAATTACTTAATCTTAAGTTAAATCAAGAATTAACATTAAGGGTCTTTTCTGGTTTAGAGTTTTATAGAATTAATCCATAACTATTATATTACATCTCAAATATTATAAAGTAGTCACTTCAACTCAGTATCCATTTATTTATAAAATAAAAACTCTTAAAAGAAAACAAGAATTATTTTCTTGATATAAATCTTCTTGAATGATACCTTTCTCTTACCTCACCTTATACCCTATGAAAAAACATTTCAAAAACATAGTATGACCATAAAATCTTAGAAATGGTTATAAAATAAAGAAATAAAACATTAGCCCATTAATAAATAAAAAACATAAGTCCTTTAACATACCACATGAAATCAGAAGATCTTGGAATAAGACATTGTAATCACAAATCATAATGGTAACTTGTGGAATCCATAACATACTTACATTATAGCTCTCACATCTACATAGGGATTTATGTTTGGAATAACCATAATAGTATATTCCCTACAAATATTCAAAGAAATATTAACGTTTACCTCCATCACGTTACCCAATGCATTGGAGAGCTATCTCGGGCTCACCCACCCTTGGTTTATCACATAACCACCTGTATGCCTAAATAATTCCCAATAATCATAACATATTCATAACATATAAAACAATCATAAAGGAAAGATAAAATTTCTGTATTGAAATAAAAATATAATATCTTAAAATATTGACATAATAAATCCAGTCTCAAAACTATTTCCAATACCAAAATATGTAAAAATAGTATACGGTATTTATTTTCCTTTTAAAAACATTATGGCTAATTAAGGAATCCAAATATCAAATAATGTTCGAAGTAACAGAAAGGTCATTGTCACTATGTACGTTAAAAAACATTACCTTTGTCTTTTAGTAAAACTCTTCATTGATAAAAGATTCTCTTTGAATGAAATTAAAAGTAAAATGGCATTATACACCATATAAAATAATGTCTTGTATAAATTAAAATATGCCTTAAAGAAAGGTGATTGAGACAAAGGACCTTACCTAGTGTCTGACTTGACTCGTTCATTCAATAACCTCCTGAATCATAAACTAAGGTTAATTTATACTTTATTCAGAACCTTTTTCAAGTTTATTATTCCTTTTATATCACTTATTAATAGGTTATAAACATTACATAATCATTTAAGTTAATAATGGTCATTTTGTCAAAATTTGGTTCTTGAGTCAAAAAATGAACTTCTTATAATTATAATTTGTTCATTAGGTCAAAATTTCAATATCTCTATAATGATATTTTTGATTTATACATCATATATATATGATATATATCTAGTATATATATGTATTTATAACTGTATATAACATTAGGAGATAAGAAATGAAATGCACCGTTCGTGGAGACAGTAAGTCGTACGTACGCACGAATGCTACTTTCATTTAGATTTTGTATTTAATGGAATGAAAACTTAATGATACATATAAATATTATAATTTTATTATAATATCATATACATAATTTTATTATTTCCATCCTTTATCCATTCCATGTATGGCATGAACAAGTCATATCACATTGAGGGGGCGGTAGTCCGCACTATCTCAAATGAAAATATAGTATTTAACCATTATGGAAACCATAAAGGTATGATATAAATGAAAAATACAAAATAATAAAGACAATATAAATAAAATATATATCACATATAAATATAGTTCTATCATAATGGTCACCATGAGAGGTGGTGAGAGATAATTGAACAATCATCGTTTCATGAGGCAGTAGTTCGATGTCCACAAAAACAGTATATTTGTATCAATTAGATGGAGGTGTGTGGAAGTGTAGTTAGAATAATTATCATTGAAACTTCATAGTATATTTAAGATACTGTTTCTGTTAGAAAATAATAGAATAAATAGTGTTTAGAGGGTTGGAGAATAAAAATAAAATAAAATAACTTGAGAGAAGACATTACCTTTAAATCAGATAACTCCCTTTGGTTTGAATCAAAAGACAATATTGAAATGCCTTCATTCCAAATTAAGGATTCTAGGTTTAAGATAGGGATTTTGGGAGATTATTTGAGAAGATTTTTGATGATACAAGGGGCTTGAGATGTGTGGGTAATGGGTTAGAGGTGGTGTGCTTTTATAAGAGGTTGGAAGGGCTCTTTAGAAAAGTTTGAAAGTGTTATTTTATTATAAAATTATTTTCGGTTTCAAAAGGTCCAAAACATATTTAATTGGAAGATAAGGTGCATATAAGAAGAAATAAAATCATCCAATAATAATTGGACAGGTTTTAAAAAAATTTAAATCCTTATCTTTTTTATTTAACCCATTGTTAACTTATTTAACTTTTATCATTCATTCTTGTATATTCATACTATATGGTTAATATATTTACATTAAAATTACAAGATACCCACAATGGATAATTAGACACATTTATAACATTATATTTGTCATTTTTTAGAATATTATACTTTTACGACAATTTTATCATTTTATAATATATTAATATATTTAAAAACTAATTTACATCAATTTATATACTATTCATATCATGACTTTTTAAAAATCCAAAACAACTTTATTATTTCTAAAAACCTTCATTAATTAAAAAATAACAAGTAATAATTATCTCTAAAATTCGTGGATGTCATAAAAGGTTTTAAAATAAATTTATTTTAGTATTTATAATCTCTTTTATTTAAAACATTCATAAATGAGGTAATCATTACATCATCATTGTTTCCTAAATAAATTTATTTATTTGATGTCTAAAAATTATAAATAAAATACCATGATCTAGTAAATATTATTATAATTATAGTTACTATTTATAATTTAAAATATCACTTATATATCCACATATAATTTTCTTTACTAAAAGATGTATAGGTTGATGTTATTTTCGTCATTACTTTATATTAATTAATATAAAATGTCATTTTCAATTACAAGTTTCTCTATGGGGTCCCCAAATTTACCCAAGGATTCCCATGGTCTGATATATATCATCTAATATGGTTTTGACATGTGTTTGGGTAATTTAATATTATTATAATATTATTTTTTACCCATATTTACTAGATTTACCCTTTAACCATGGTAAATAAAATATTTACTGAAGTTACTATTCATAATGTCTAAAAATAGAAGTTACCAATTTACTAAATTTGGACCTCCTGATTCAAAATAAGGAATAATTTTTAACAAATTCAAAACACAGAATTTGTAGCAATTATTATATAATTATTTCATGTTGTCAAAAGAAAAAACGTGTTTTTAAGAAATAATAACTATCAAAAGATTGACCCTTGTTTATGTCTACTTTCAAAGTGAAATTACATCCAATGACAAACATTTGAATAAATGGTAAAAATATAATATAATTAATCTTTATAACAAATAAAAAATATTATCTAAAAAAATAAATAAATTTTATTAAAATGCACTTTTTAATTAAAATTTAGTATTTCAATATTCATTAAAAAATGAAATTTATCAAGAAAAATACAAAAATTGCATCCAAAGTAAATTTTGATGTCCCTATTATAAAGTAGAATTTTATTTTGTCGAATAGAATATATAAAAGTAACAAAAACTATATTTTAAAAGGGTTCTCCATCAAAAGGTGTTAAATCGGACTGAGTAGTTATGATTAAAATTGGATTCATTCACATTTTAAGCCTATAAAATTTATTGGGTAAGTGTAAAAACAATTAAATGTAGTTAGTTCTATTCATTCCCACCAATGTAATGAATATTCATTAACTACCATTTAACATAATAATATTATGTTATTAGTTTTCGGTATAACTCAACGTTGTGTTCAATATAAGATTTCAATGAAACACGTTGTTGTGTATCAGGTACGCCATAAAACATAGCATCCCCTTTAATGTAAAATTAATATTTAATTCAAAAATATTAATAAATATGAAAATTTCATAATTTTTATTTTCCTAGAATGTTACAATAATTGTGAGAGACTACCAAAGGATGATTATCAAAAAATCATGTGATAAATATATCGAGTTATCATGGGGTTCCATATAAAACAATTATCAAAGTATAAGTATGAAAATTATCAATGAAAATTATTTGGTTTTGTCAAATAATAATTATTAAATTAATAACACATGAATTTACTATTTAATAGATATATATATATATATATTATCAACTATGGTTTTATAATTACTATTAAGGATAAGGCTGCTACAACATGAGTTAGCCTAAATGATAATTTAGAAATTATTTAAGAGAGATAGAGAGAGTATAATTGCATGTGATATTTATTTCTTATTAAAATAAAATATATTGTTTTCATTCTAGGAACACTTGTTGCACCTTAAGTGTTGATGTTTCAACAAATATGATAATAAATCACACAATGAGGTGTTCTACATTATTGAGGTTCTACTCTAACTTTTGTGCCACAAATTGTTGTTTATCCTTATTGTTCACATCGATTAAATGATGTAAGAAGTTCCTTCTCATGTTGATTCCATTTTTATGATTATTAAGAAGATATAATGCGGTGTGTTGACATACTTAGACTATGAAAAATTGGAACACGTGTGTGTGTGTGTGTGTGTGTGTTTGGATTTATTCACACTCATAATATGCTATGCATTACTTGATATGATATCACAGTTTCCTTGTTAAATTTCTGTTATAGACTATTTTATTATTGTATTGTGCATGGTAAAAGGTGAAATGATGACACATCATGGTTCTGTGGCCCTATAAGAGGATTGTCTTCTAAAGTTTCATGTAATATGATGATTGTACCAAAAAAGTTGTATGGAAATGAAAACATTTTGTGGCCAGACCTAAGAACATGGAAACCATATGTGACCAAACGACTAAGACGATAGTGGGGCTTGATTTTCTATGTGACCTGACCTATATGGAAATAGTGGGGTATAATATTCTATGTACCTTGAACTAGGAAATAACAATGGGGTATGATGACCTAGTGTGGTCTGACCACAATTATTAGGGAATGTGAAACTATTTATTAACATTGAGGTTGGGTCCCATATTTATGATATATCCCTAACCATTTTGAGGTATCTAGAAAGGGGGTGAAGTAGGTACAACCAAGGTTTATAGAGGATTGGTTAGTGCATGAATGATTTGTATGATAGTTACTTTTGTGTGTATTTATTTATTATTATGTTATAAACTTTTATGCATGTGAAATTTTTTTAAGGATACATTGGTGGTTTTTAACTATGTCTTGTACTGACACCCTACTTGGGATTTTTTTTGAACCTATATATTTTAATCCTAGAGATCTGGAGATGGGAAAGGTTCATATGGTGGATGGATGAGCATAGGAGTATGGATCATAAAGTAGACTATGATAGACTCAGGTGGACCCCAATTTTTATTTATTTATTTATGTATTTATAACTTTTCATGGCTTGGTTTTCCACTTGAAGATCCCATTTATTTTTCCTTGTATGGAATTTATGCCTTCTATTTTTTCTATAGAATTAAATTTACACTATTTTTTATTATTATAATTTTTTCCAGACATTATTCTGAGGAAATTTCTCCCCACTGATGGAATTAGACCCTCGTTGCTAGTCGAAATTATCTTGTGTATGAGGAGGAACACATGATGTCAGGTGGATCTTTGGCTCAAACCAGGTGCATTATTTCAGGGTGTTATAATGATCTACCCTTTGTGATTATTAAATCTTTAGAAAACCAGCTTAGTACTATCAAAATAAATAACTTCACAAAATCTTTATAAATTTATTGAAATATTTTGTCTTTCAAAACATCTTTACAAATCATCCGTTTGGTGAAAACCTCATGTATTCCTTTATTACTACATAGAAATATCTCAAAATATTTCAAAAGAAACGTTTTTTGGCCAATGAAATCCTTCACAAAACATTCATCTGATAACTTCTTTATTCAGAAGACTCTTCTAAATCTTATCTTTGAATGTTTATTTTACATAATTTCATTGGGGTCTTCCTCTATCTGATGAGATCTCTTGTGTTGTACCTCTCGTACCCCTCGTGGTTTAATTTTCATGATCACAATCACTCTCTTATTTATCTAATCTTGTTTTAAGTGTTTTTGGATGATAGGCATAATTTCAGGTTGCCAAGGAATTGGGCCAAGAAGGCCAAGAAGGCAAAAAGCCAAAAGTGGACTGAAATTCAGTCCACCGGCCAACCGATAGAAGACCACCGGCCAGCCGATGGAGGCCTGGACAGAAGGCATATTTCTGTCCAGACCACCGGCCAACCTGTGCCTCACCAGCGGCCAGCCGGTGGCACCCAGACAGAAGGCTGAGCCACTGCCTCAGCACCGGCCAACCGGTGGCCTCAGCACCGGCCAGCCGGTGGCACCCAGCCAGCACAGTGTTTGCTACTGCCTCAGCACCGGCCAACCGGTGGCCTCCTCACCGGTCAGCCGGTGGAGCCTGAGCCCGAAGGCCTCTCCATTTTGCAAGCACCGGCCAACCGGTGGCTCTGCACCGGTTAGCCGGTAGAGCCAGTCAAACTAGCCGTTGGGCCTTTGACCAGGCTGGTCCACTTGCCTCCCAACGGCTCCGAAGCCTTTTCCAACGGCTTCGAAGACCTCCAAAGGCCATATTGGGGTTTCCCCTCTATAAATAAAGGACTAGGAACCCCCGGAAGCCTAATAAAATCATACGGAAGCCCACGGGAACACTTTCCATCATTTGGCTAACCTCCGGCGGATTGTTCCAAGGGAACCCCACTTGCTCCAACACACTTCCAAATCCAAGGAGCACCACCAAAGAAGCTTGGGAGAGCACTTCATCAACTTCATCAATCATTTGGCTCCCAAGGCTTCTCCCAATACGGTTCTTATTGTTTTATTTATTTTGAGCATCAATTTGGGTTTGTGCCTACAAACCCCATCTCTTTCTCTCATCCTCTCTTTTGGGTTCTCACACCACCTTCAAGGTGTGAAGAGGTTAGTCAAGCCTTACCTTTCAAAAGGCTTGAATCAAAGGTGAGCTAGCCTTCACCTGTAAGAAGGCTAGTGGGTTCTTGCTGAACCATTGAAAGCAAGTGGGTTCTTGCATAACCATTTAAAAGCAAGCTGTAATAGGTTATAGACTAACCTTAAAGTCTAGTGGGTTTCTTGCTAAAACCATTGAAAAGCAAGCGGTAGTAAATCTCTCAACGGTTGAGTTGGGAGCGGAGACGTAGGCTTGGGTTTAAGCCGAACTCCGTTATCAAGTTGCGTGTCTTGTCTCTTTTATTTCCGCTACACTTTCACTTTGTTTTTAAATTGTTAATTAATTTTTAAAAGGAAATTCACCCCCCCTCTTGCCATCACATCCTCTCTTTCTCCGCCCAACAATTGGTATCAGAGGCAAAATTTGAGTAATACCCTAACCGGTTTCAAATTCAAGATCCATTGAGATGGCATCAACCTCTTTCGCCCCCGAAGGCTATTCTTTGGGTCGTGCTCCATTTTTTGATGGAACCGACTATACTTATTGGAAAACCCGCATGACCACTTTTCTTAGAAGCATTGGCTATCCCATTTATAAAATTGTCATGCATGGTTATTCTCTCTTCTCTCCCGATGAATCCAAATGGACCCAAGCCGATATTAAAAATTTCGAGCTTGATGGAAAAGCCATGAACGCTCTACATTGCGGCCTTGATCGTAATGAGTTCAATCAAGTTTCCACATGCACCTCCTCACATGAAATCTGGAAACTTTTGGAGGTTACCCATGAGGGGACTAACAATGTTAAGGATACTCGATTGGATATGTTTCGTCAAGATTTTGAGTCTTTTTTCATGCATCCATCCGAATCTATTTCTGAAATGTTTACTCGTTTTACTGACGTTTGCAATGGTAGAAAATCTCTTGGAGACAATATTTCTGTAGAAACAATGGTCAAGAAGATCCTTTGGATCCAACCAAGCTCATGGGCTCCAAAGGTGACGGCAATTCAAGAAGCAAAGGACATCAAGAACATGCCGGTCGAAGAGCTCATCGGATCCCTAATGACCTACGAAATCACCATGAGGAGGAAAGATGAAAAGGAAGGCAAACCGATCAAAGTTCCAAATAACATCGCCTTCAAAGTTCAACAAGAAGAAAGCTCCCCCTCCCCATCATCTTCCTCTTCAAGCGGCGATTCCGAAATGGAGAACCTTGCCCGCAAAATGCACAAATTCATGAAGAAGAACAAAAAGAAGAAATATCGCAAGTCCCGCAAGGCTCAACATGACGAAAAATCCGAGCCCGAGGTAACATGCTATGGGTGTGGCAAGAAAGGCCATTACAAGCCCGATTGCCCACTCAACAAGAAAAAGGGCAAGAAAAAGGAAAAGAAGAAGGCATTCAAGGCCACATGGAGTGATAGCTCCACATCCTCCTCCTCCTCCTCCTCAAGTGACAACGGTAACAAATGCCTAATGGCATTTCATGAGGTAACATATTCCGACTCCTCATCCTCTTGTTCTTCAAATTCAAATTCTTTCAATCACATGTCTTATGAGGATCTCCAACACGCTAGAGATCAATTGGAGGAAGGTTTTCACGAACTTTCTTCCAAATTTGTTTCTTTAAAAAAGAATTTCAAAAAACTCTCTTCCGAAAAAGAACAGCTTCTCAAAGAGAAGGAAGAGTAGTCCCTCAAAATCAAAAATCTTCCCGATGTTGATTCTTTGAATTCAACCATCAAAGATTTAAGGGAATCCCTTGCCAAGTTCACCCAAGGTGAACAAAATTTGAACAATTTGCTTGGTTCCCAACGCATATCCCGAACCACCGAAGGGCTTGGCTATTCCAAGCAAGCTTCCTCCTCCCATGCTCCAACTATTTTTGTAAGGGGGAGCTCCCAATTTAAATTCTGTAATTATTGCAAAAAACTCGGGCACTTAATCTATGAGTGCAATTGTAAAAATGCCCGGTATGGTAGGCCCAAAACTATTTTCTTCAATGATGAATTTCAAAGGAGAAGACCCGCCATAAGACAAGTGTGGATTGAAAAATCCCTCTTAGCGAGTCTCTCCGGGCCAAAATTTGTTTCGGTTTCAAAAACCTCTCCCCGGTGATTTATTGTTTTTATTTAGGGGGAGTTAGGTTTGTTTAAGCCTTTTTGTTTCATTTTTCAAAATTTTCATTCAAAACTTTCAATTCAAAATGTTATTCAAATTTTCATTCAAAACTTTCAATTCAAAATTCTTTCGATTCAAAACTTTCAATTCAAATTTTCAATTCAAAATTTTCGATTCAAAACTTTCAATTCAAAATTCTTTCGATACAAAACTTTCATTTCAATTTTCAATTCAAATTCTCAATTCAAAACTTTCAATTCAAAACTTTCATTTCAAAAATTTCAATTGGTTTTAAAAACTATATCTTGTTTTTCAACGTTTCCCTCAATCAAGTTTTATGCCCCGTGTTATTTTGATAATCACAAAGGGGGAGAAATTCTTGGTTGATTGGGGGAAAAATCTTTTAAAGCATGCCTTTCATTTCATTTTTACATTGTTTGTTTTGGTGATTGTGATCATCAAAATAGGGGGAGATTGTTGTACCTCTCGTACCCCTCGTGGTTTAATTTTCATGATCACAATCACTCTCTTATTTATCTAATATTGTTTTAAGTGTTCTTGGATGATAGGCATAATTTCAGGTTGCCAAGGAATTGGGCCAAGAAGGCCAAGAAGGCAAAAAGCCAAAAGTGGACTGAAATTCAGTCCACCGGCCAACCGATGGAAGACCACCGGCCAGCCGATGGAGGCCTGGACAGAAGGCATCTTTCTGTCCAGACCACCGGCCAACCGGTGCCTCACTAGCGGCCAGCCGGTGGCACCCAGACAGAAGGCTGGGCCACTGCCTCAGCACCGGCCAACCGGTGGCCTCAGCACCGGCCAGCCGGTGGCACCCAGCCAGCACAGTGTTTGCTACTGCCTCAGCACCGGCCAACCGGTGGCCTCCTCACCGGTCAGCCGGTGGAGCCTGAGCCCGAAGGCCTCTCCTTTTTGCAAGCACCGGCCAACCGGTGGCTCTACACCGGTCAGCCGGTAGAGCCAGTCAAACTTGCCGTTGGGCCTTTGACCAGGTTGGTCCACTTGCCTCCCAACGGCTCCGAAGCCTTTTCCAACGGCTCTGAAGACCTCCAAAGGCCATTTGAGGGTTCCCCCTCTATAAATAAAGGACTAGGAACCCCCGGAAGCCTAAGCAAATCATACGGAAGCCCACGGGAACACTTTCCATCATTTGGCTAACCTCCGGCGGATTGTTCCAAGGGAACCCCACTTGCTCCAACACACTTCCAAATCCAAGGAGCACCACCAAAGAAGCTTGGGAGAGCACTTCATCAACTTCATCAATCATTTTGCGCCCAAGGCTTCTCCCAATACGGTTCTTATTGTTTTATTTATTTTGAGCATCAATTTGGGTTTGTGCCTACAAACCCCATCTCTTTCTCTCATCCTCTCTTTTGGGTTCTCACACCACCTTCAAGGTGTGAAGAGGTTAGTCAAGCCTTACCTTTCAAAAGGCTTGAATCAAAGGTGAGCTAGCCTTCACCTGTAAGAAGGCTAGTGGGTTCGTGCTCAACCATTGAAAGCAAGTGGGTTCTTGCATAACCATTTAAAAGCAAGCTGTAATAGGTTCTAGACTAACATTAAAGTCTAGTGGGTTTCTTGCTAAAACCATTGAAAAGCAAGCGGTAGTAAATCTCTCAACGGTTGAGTTGGGAGCGGAGACGTATGCTTGGGTTTAAGCCGAACTCCGTTATCAAGTTGCGTGTCTTGCCTCTTTTATTTCCGCTGCACTTTCACTTTGTTTTTAAATTGTTAATTAATTTTTAAAAGGCAATTCACCCCCCCTCTTGCCATCACTTCCTCTCTTTCTCTTCCCAACATCTTGAACACTGAAATATCGAATATACTTCTTATGACTGAAACTTTACAAGAATCAGTTAAATAACTTCTTAATACTCTGCACTATATACTTGTAATACTTTTTCCAATGACATCTTATGAGAACATATATTTTATGAAACTATTTAGTAAACTCAAAACATTAATCTAATCATCTAGTATGGAATATTATTTCTGATGATAATTAATCAAAAACCATTTAATGATGAATATATATAAAAACATCTATCTGAAACTTATCCCAAAAATCATCATCCATCACATCTGATGATATTAATATGTTTCTTCTACCTTATTTACAAATATGTTTCCCCATCATTCAAAAACCTTCATCTACAAATTTCACAACCATTCTTCTATCTTATAATCATTATTTGAAAACATATTCTCAATCTGATGTGCAAGAAAATATTTATTAAATGATCTTATCACATTTCCCATATCTTTTTCATATATATGGAAAATTGTTATTGATAATTATAGAATATATATACAATATAATTTCTTTTGTGGATCACTAATATCTTATGTTAGACTTCCTTTTGTTAGTTATAAATTTATCAATACATTATTTGATTTCTCTTCACATAATATTTCAATAATTGTTCTTGCCCTTCAAATGGACTTTATATAGTTATTCTACAAAAATAGATTCAAAATCATTGAATCATAGTGTCAAGGCATTTTCTTATTCGATCAATGATGAATACTTTACTTATAAACATCTAATAATGTTCTCTAATTTCCTTTTTCTAATGTAACCAACATGTAATCAATCAAAAATTTATTCCTCCTGTATTCTAATCATTTTTTTATATTAAAACCATCTATATTACCCATACATAGTCTTTATGAACTCTAGGTTACCCTTACACAACATGTGTACTGGGTGTAACCTTGTGTGAGGAGGGTGTTGAAGATCTTACCCATACATGGGTTCCTTTTTACCTTTATAAAATTTCATAACAACCCGTAGGTAGATGTATTTCAGTTTTTATGCTTCCTTTACATAGGTTTAAGTATAACCATTATGTAACTAGGAATCCCCCATCAGTATTCCTGGGTCCGTTGGACTTTATTCAAGATTCCTAGCCTGATTGAATCCACTTAGTTGTACAACATGGAAACCTTCATACAATTATCTTTTTCCATTCATCTTTTATAATCAACTCTGTCTTATCACCTAAGTTTGTTATCCCTTATTCAATGCTATATGTTATCTCCTTTCATTCAGATACACTATCTCTATCTTTTTTTCTTCACAACATTATTTTGAAAAATCTATCCATTCTACTAAGAAATTTTATTGAGGAAGATCCTAAAGTAAAATTTTATACTGTTGATAAAAAAAATGTTTCTCAAGACATTAATTTTTTTTTGAGACATTAAGAACTGCTCAATAATCATAATAATTGAAACTCAAAGTCTTAAAATAAATTTAATAAAGGCGTAATGCTTTAGCACTACCTATCATCTTTCATATTCCATGCAAGATATATCAATATTTTCATCATGGTTTGACACTTCATCCAAACTCTCTTGTAGATTATTCCATTAAACATATTAAAAATATTAACATCTAGGAAGTTTTTCTATTTCATTGAAAAACATTTACAACCAATAACAATAATTGAAACCCAATAACAACCATTGATAACAAATTTAACTCTCGTACAAATTGTTCTCAATATAACTTCCTTATAGCTCTTGAGTTCTTAAACAAACACACATCCACACAACTCTATTATTATAATAAGAAATTCTTTTATCGGAAACTCACCATACTAAGTATTGGGATTTTAACTTTTAATCTAGTGGCTCTTTCTGATACCTTTTTAGCATCACCTAATATTTTTACACGCATGAATATTAGTCTTCACCTAATCCATATTGTTGTACCCATTTATATAGGTTCACTTCTAGAAGTTAATTTGGGAACTCAAATACATTTTCCCACTCAATATAAATTTGATTTTTGAAGCTTCCAGACAATTTTCTTTCATGGTACACTTATAAACTATTCTAGAATCCTCTAATGCTTCATGAGGTTTCTTTAAATCTCCCTCTTTATTCAAACGTTTTTAAACACATTATTAAGTATCTTCCCTAAACTTACTCATCTAGGATAAAAAATTCATTGAATGTTCAACTCAACATAATTATTTTGATATATTTACAAAATCATCATAATGAATGTCAAATAGTTCATCTTGTACAACTTCCTTGCATATATTTTACTCAATGAAACTTTATATGGTGTTCCTTAGTAACTTTATAGGGAAATCTCGTAATATTATAAAGACTCTTCCTTTGACTGATGAAAATATTCATAAAACATTTCCCTTATATCTTCTTTTTTATAATGAATCTATTTGATCTCCCCCTTTATTGTTTATTTATAATGAATTTTTATGGATCTTCCTTTTTATTATGGGTTCCCATATGTTTATTAGTTTTTCATCATTTTATGAACCTTCAGAGATCTACAATAATTCTTTTTTATAATTCAATATATTCAAAATCCTTATCTACCTTTGTCTAAATATCTTGCATGGAAAATTTAGTTTCATGAATTTCATTCAGAAAACTCTTTTGGATAAATTCATAGAAGCTTCTATTCGATCCAACTAATCGAAAACCTTCGTAAACCTCTGTCTAGTGATATTTATATATTTCATCTAGATTTTTTTGGAATAGTTTTTCTAGTTTTTTTGAAACGTTTTTTGTTAGTCATCACTACCATTCTTCCACTTGATCACATACTTCAGAAATGTTTTCTATGTGAATTTATTCAAAATATCCTATTTTACCTTTTATTAATCTCGTAATTATAATATCATCATAAATTTCCTCTAACTATTGACCTCATTGGGAAACTTGTGATTGATCATTCTAGAACTTCTATCCAGTAGATTTTATTCGATGACTTGCCAAGCTCATATGATATAATTATTAATCCATTTTGTCGGCTATAACCTCATCAGTTTCTTTCTTGTTTGGTTCATTACAACTTCATAACTTCACATATAATTATTTTTACATTTCTTCCTAATTCAAATAATACATCTTATTTATTCAATTTTAATCATCACTTTACAATGCTTTGGGACCATATTCCTATCAAAATATAATATCTTTATAAATTTAAACATTGGTTAGTCAATCCCAAATATCCTTGTTGAAATTAACTAGATGAACATTATTTCATATAATTTTATCTTCTTTAATAATTTGGAATGAATCACAACCATAAAAAATTGTGATGATAGATCAATCAAAAAAGATCACTTAAAAAAGTATGATATTTTTTTATACCTTTACATGAGTTTGGGTTGACCCTTAAGTAGCCTCTGTATTGGGTTCCTTACCCTTATGTTAGTCATGGGTTTACCCTAATGCAAGAACTGATTTTACCCTTACTTGATAAGGGTGATGGATATCATAACCTTATGCATTAGGAGAGTTACCAATATGAATACCCCAAAAACTTCATCAGATTTCATTGGTCTAATCCACTCTATCTAATTACCTTTGTATAATCAACATCATCCAATCACCTTGGTATAATAACCTTCATTAATTTTTCTATGTTATCTATTCCTAGTAACAAACCATTCATAAACCACTTAAGGAAGATTTTAAGGAAACTTCATTCTACTTTGAATACTTTTTAAGGAAACTTCTGAAGGATAACTTTATAATTTTGATAACAGATGTTTTTTAACAACAATCATAGCACCTGTTGTCTATATAAAAAGAAGTTCATCAGTATTCATAAGTAAAATCAAACTAATCAAAATGATTTTAGAATTTCTTGAGGTAATAAGACTTTGGCCATTCCTTTATTTTCCATTCATTCATTCAAGTAATATCAACTTTGTTTCCATGTTTTAATTATTCAAATGGAATTTCATACAATTCTTTATTTATACAATAGAAAACATATTTACCTAAAATAAATTATTATTAACAACAAATAAAACCATAAAAAAATAAAACTTTCACACATAGAAGTATCTATAATATCCTCATTTTTATTTGTTTTAAATGCCTCCAAATCTCTATTAAATTTAAGATGTCAATATATAAATCTATCTTATTTCTCTCCCCTTAACTTTTGGAAAGTATCATTTCACTTTATATCCCATTTATAGAAAATGAAACAAATGCTCATGGAAAAATCGTATCAGTTCATAATTAAGAAATGTGCCATCCATTATTTCACTAAAAGTCTATATGATACATGATTAGTGTATAAATCAAGAGGATTTCATGTAGGCATAAAATTTGTTTTTTACCAACTGGTCTTGATACCTAATAAAAAGAAACCTCATAAACATTACATCAAGGTTTGTCCAATTTTATTCTAGGATTATGATACTTATAGATATATGAAACATATGTATGTTAAATCAACATGAAGCTCATGAACTCACTTTAATAAACAAATAGAAAACAATCATGTGAAATAACATGGATATATAAGAGGACTAGTTGCATGTCCACACTTCCACTTTTATTATTTCATTAACTAATTCATAACCCCCACCCCCCTTGTGTTATGTTTATTACTTTTAGTAACCATGTATGAGAGATTAAGAAATACATACATTTATTAATGACATAATATTCAAGAAATTTCAATAATAATATGATTTATATGGGATGACAATTCTGGAAGCACTTTAAACATTATCTAAATGTATCCTATTCAAGGAGACATTCCAATGATATTTATAATGATGAATCTCCTCAATATATATTCTTTAGGATATACATGTTGAGAATGTATCAAAATTGAACTCTTTTTATGTGGATGTATAAACATGACAATTTCCATATCTTCATAAAGAATGATCCTTTCATAAAACTTACCATGAAAGAATATAAGAAACATTCTATATTGGAAAAATTCTTAACATGGGCACAGAAGGATTGTATCCATGTTATTATCTCAGGTTCTCCCTATGAGATCATTCTTCACCTTCAATTCCATGTTTTGAAATAATAAATATAGAACACACAAGTTAATGGAATAAGGTGATTCTTCCTTTCTTCATAATGTGAACATGATTATTATGATTCTATTCCCAATAAATTATATCCATTTTCTAAACTCCCCATACTTGAACTTATAAACTTCAATTCTAATTTGGAGGACATGGATTTTATCAATTATTCAGTTTTAGGGTGTGTGAAATTTTTTCTCTCAAGAGTTTTTAAAGAACTTATATCACACAGTGAAAATTTTACCTTTTTAAAAAACTATTAATATGATACAATTATTATTGAAAAATATTTATTAGTAACTGAAACCATATTACATATCACACACAAAACTTCTTTACCTTCACTATGATTTTTTTCTTTTTTTCTTTTTCCCTTTCCTCAGTTTTAACATTTTCCATTTTCCATGTTCCTTCTAAATCTTATTTACAGAAAACTAACATATATTTAGGAACATTAGAAGTATGTTTATATTTTAAATATGAATTTCTTGGAGTGAAAATATTTTTATTATTTCTTTTAGATGTAGAAACTTTCTTTTATTACTTGGATTCTGAATAAAATTTCCTCTCACCTTTATTTATTGACATCCTTTTGGGAGATCTTTTTTAAATTATTTTTCACATTACATCCCAAGGATGATTCTTCTTTCTTAGTTATTATTTTTGGTACTATATTCTTAACATTTTCAGGTTCGTGTTGAGATGGTGATGTACCATTCTTGTGACCACTTTATTTTCCAAAATTATTGGATTTTTCGTAATTTCTAAATCAATTGGATGTTCTCATATATTTATTAAAATTTTTTGTTATTCTTTATCTATGGCTTGCTCTACCTTGATAAGTGTTTTCTTTTTTTCTTTTCTATTACCAATAATCAATTAAAAATGACCAAATCTATTATAGAACCAATATTTTCCCAAAAATATTGATATTTTATATTTATTTTATGATTTTTTTTGTTTTCTTCGTAAATCAATAGGATGTCTTTAGGGAACCATCTTCGTTAAATTTCTTATCCACTTTAGATTAGGTGGTAAATACCTTATCATTTTTCTTCATCCTAATTATACATATTTTTTTAAACATTTACTATTCATGGAATATTATTTAAAAACATTATTAAAAAAATTTATAGATGATACATATCTCTTCAAAGCATTCCGAGATAGAACATTTAAATTATGTTGGGGTATGGTCAGGTTGGATCGAGCATGAATCCAACCGGGCCCCCGCGACTAGAAGGCTAATAACTCACAGATCAGGCGTCTGATTAACGCGTCGTCTATTGCGTTGAGACCCCTATGATGTGGCAGTACTTTGAGATACTTTATCATGGGATATAGTAAAAGTTGGAGAAATCAACCACTGGCTTGGGGAGCAGACTCTCCCGAGATGAGCAAGCCTAGTACAGAAACCCAGTAGTTGGTTGTGATGAGAAGAGTGCTCCTAGCTATCCTGTGTAGGTCAGCTCCTAGCTCTCCTATGCGTGTTTGCTCCTAAGGATCCTATGTGGGTCAGCTACTAGAGATCCTGTGTGGGTGAGCTCTAGCAATCCTGTGTGGGTCATCTCCTAGCGATCCTGTGTTTGTCAGCTCCTAGAGATCATGTGTGGGTCAGCTCCAGCAATCATGTGTGGGTCATCGCCTAGAAATCATGTGTGGGTCAGCTCCTAGCGATCCTGTGTGGGTCATCTCTGAGAGATCCTATGTGGGTCAGCTCCAACGATCCTATGTGGGTCATCTCTGAGCAATCCTCTATGGGTCAGCTCCTAGAGATCTTACGTGGGTCAGCTCTAGCGGTCCTGTGTGGGTCAGCTCCTAGCGATCCTTTTTGGGTCAGCTCCTAACGATCTTGTGTAGGTCAGCTCCAGTGATACTGTGTGGGCCAGCACCTAGTGATTCTATCTAGGTTATCATCAGAGCCTCTTAATGGAGTAGGATGATTTAGTAGTTACATCTAATCATCTCTACTGTTGTACCAAAATATATACCTTCTGTGAGTTGTGTTCGTACATTTGTTGTACTTTTCTTCATGGTAATACCTTGGTGGTATTCTTCTGTGTGGAATATATGTGTGGTACTTGCCTTTGTGGTTTTCCTTCCTTTGTGGAATAGCTGAACTTTGGGATTTTAGGTTGTACCCTGTGTTTCCTTATGATTGAGATGGGCATACTTGTTAACTTACGTATATGTTTGGGCATATACCTAAGTAGGGTTAATAGTTGACTTCATGATTTGAGGATTATCATTTGTGGATTTTGTGAGACCTTGAGGGTCTCGGGGTCCCTACTAAGTATCTTTATGCTCACCCCTACATAGGCTATGCCTGTACCGCATTGGGTGGGATTTCGGCAACGGGCAGCGCTAATCGAGGTTGAGAGTGCTAGGACTGGACGGTGCTCGGAGATGGACCATACAACGTGTCGGTATGCAGAGGAGATGGGTGGATGTGGAGTATTGTGGAGACGATCTGTACCTACCTTTCTGGTAGGAACCCGGAGGATGAACCAGTAGCTAACGTTCTTTTTCTTCAGTTGTATTGTATTTTAGTTGTACTTGTACTATTACTATTGGGCTTGTATTCCGGCCCCTTTTTACTTTCAACACACTTTTTTCTATACAGTTGACTTCAGTTCGCATCTTGTTGTGTGTTTGGTTTCCTATGTTTACAGGTTATAAAGGAAATTCCATCCAATATTTAGGGAGTAAACCTTTGGTGCTAGTCGCCTGCCCCAAGACTATGGAAGGCGGGTTTGGGGTTAGTCATGGCATGGGCCCCGGGGGACAGGTCGTGACACTTCAACTCTAGTGTACTGAATAAAAGTTTTAGACCATTAAGTTAGGAACACTGTTACAAAATATTATGTTCAACTAAGTCATATTAAAATATTTATGTATGAAATACTACAATGCATTTTAAAAGGGTAAAACTAGAATTTTCATCAAATTTTTAAATGAATGCTCTATACCCAAATATTTCTTAAATGAATATATTTATCACAATGTTATAAAATTATTTCATTTATTATTAATAAAATATTCAACAAAATAGTTTTTTGTCAGAGGTTCTTTTACCCCCTCTCATTTCTTGGGTTATAGTAAACCAAAAGAGGTGGAGGTCATACCTATTGGTTCCTCATCCTCCCTCCTATGTCTCCCATTTATTCTGGTGTGTTGGGATCAATTTATAGTGTGAATTTATTGTGATATTTTTCTAGTTTTCCACCTTTATTATTTTATTCATTGTTCTCTAGTTTTTTTTGACTGATTATGTTTTTTAATGATGATTCCACATAATCATGTTGGAATCAACTCACTCAAGGGATATTTTTTGTACGATCCTAAAAGTGTATTGGGTTATAAAACATATATTATGTTCAACATGATTTATATTTCACTAATGATTTATTTAGTAATTTTATTAAATTTTGATAAAATTAACTATCAATTCATGTCAGATAATAGGATATTATTCTTATCATGGGAATAAAATTATCTTATGAGTTGTTTATAACTCATTTCTCATGATTTTTACATCATTGGATTCATCGAGAGTTTCGAATTGACTATAAAGAATATAAGGTACCATTTATCATTATAATGGTTAAACCCTTTTTAATCAAATGTTTTGATTATTAGTTTTGTCAACAGGGTTTTACTTATCCAAATCAATCACTTGGGAGAATCACTATATATTAATATTCGACACTGATACCAACTTTTGGTTCATGATAAGGGTAATACACACCGAGAGGGGGCGATTCAATGTGTATGTTTTTTCTATACCCATTTAAAACTATCATTATTATTTCAAAACATTTCAATCAAGATAATCAATGGTTATGAAAATAGACCAAAGAAACACATTTGTTAATGAGGTATGCCTCCCTTAAGGAAGACTAAATCCCCAGTGTGTCAGGGTTGTCATCCCACACAAAAAACACAATTATAATTATCAAAAGGAACTCAAGAAATTGTATAACCTCAAACTCATTACAATGGTTGGTGTCTACTAGTTACAATGTCACATCAATTGAACATTCTGATTATTTTTAAAGAATTGTAACTAATATTTTTTTGATCCTCCACATAGAATCCACAAATAATCTTATTCCTCACCTAATCACAAGAAAAATCAACAATACTTCTTAATTCTCTCTCTTTGATACAATAGTGTATCATTTCACATAATAATATACTTTCTCTTGTACATGTATCATATATAAATAAATATTCACAGAATAATTCGTGAATATAATTTCCATAATATTTTTACTTTAGATATCATAGATACTTGATCTTCAATATGTTTGAAATATTATATTATCTTCATTCAAATAAATGAATACTCATCCATTTGATTAAATGTGAAAAAATATCACTTCCATATAAATTGATCCATAAATTATGATTAAGAGAAATTCCACAATCTTAGGGGACATACACACCACAATGCATGCCAAAATGTGGATTTCCTCATACTTGGTCCCAAAAAATGTTTGATATCAAAGGAATCTAGAAATTATAATGTAGTATATACCCTAATGAGTCCCTTAATTTTTCATTTCCAATATTTCATTTCACATGACTAACATAATTTTCTCCTCTATGACATGTTCTTGAACATCATTTCTCATAGGTAAATTAAAATCTAACCATGATGACAATTTGAGATTGGTTTTCAATCTCTACCCTTTTTAAAAACTTTTTAACTCAGATGAGTACCATTATTCCCCATAATAAAGAAACTAACATGAAATTCACATCAACATGGTGTGTTGAGAATATTCATCAAGGTATATTATGACAATAACCTTTACTAATGTGTGTCCAACTTAATATATACTTATCATATTTGTGGTCTTCCCTCCTTCAATGTCGTTCCTCATCTTCTCAAAGTAACATCCCCTTATTTGGATGGTATATTTTAATTTATTATTGAATCATAGTTTGAGATATTAATTTCAAGGATAAATCCAGGAATAATATATCCATTGAAACATCAGATATTATTTTCTTGAGATATAATCTAATTTATTTCTTAACATTCTCAAAAAGTCACAAAGTATCGATCCCTATGACGTGTGATATGATTTTTATATAGACTCACATAATGTATATGAATATCATGATCTATATTTATCTGGGTTGATTCCTATATAGATGATACTCATTAAAAATAAAATGATGTTTATCTAGGTGGAAGTCATCCAATCCCCGAATGAGACCATGCATAAGTATATGAGAATTCATGTATACACACTATTTGAAATTATTCTTAGTAATCCTTTATTCAGCTTTACCGAATAGTATTTCATGGTTATATAGAATTATAATATACCAAAATTGTATGTTCATAAGGATACTAATAACCCTTATAGTTCTTCCCTTTTTCAATTTTCAACATCAAAAATAATCTTTATAATCTTTACAAAACTCAATAAAAACTACATCGACTCTACTCAAGGCCTTATAAAACAAATCAAATGATCTTAAAAATTCATCCAAAGGATATTTATTCAAACTATAGTCTCTACAAATTCTTTAACACTTGAATTATCAAGAAGAAATATATTTTCCATTCCACCAATAGTTAAAATATTCTAAATTCCACTAAATGTTGTAGAAAACACATCCACATAATTAGCAATAGTCATTGAAATTATAATTACAACTTAAATAATCACATATGAATTATTATTCTTAAAATATAACATTATCCTATATATAATTATGTGAGAATAATTTATTCACTACAATAGAAATGTCGTTTAGCAGTGGTTCAAACCGCCGCCAAATGGCTTGGAGATGGTTTTTGTAAACCGTCACATAATACGGTGTCACCAATCTATTAGTGGTGGTTATTTCTTTTTCACATCATTTTAAGGAAAGGGTCGTAGCTACCTCATTTCACGGTGGTTTTACTGAGTTTAGCGGCAGTTTTTATAAGCCCTTGACATCATTTTATTCGTTGTGGTTATAACCGCCGCGAATAAAATCAAATCCAGCGGCCATAAAATCACCGCTGAAGTCACTAGAACCGCTGCAGAATGTGAAGCTACGATGCCACTATGTAAAATTGGTTAAAACTTCCATGAAACGTAATTTATTTACATTTCATGGCGGTTTTCACGGTTTAGAGGCGGTTTAAACTGCCGCCAATGTACATTTCACGGCGGATTAAACCGCCGCTAAAAGCTGACAAGGAAAAAAAATCTACATCTGCTGTACCACTTCTCTGAAAGACAAATCAAACCAGAAATACCATATTGTACATACCAACAGAAAACAAGAAACATCAAGTTGTATGCCCCAACCTCTTAAGCATTCATCCATTATCATCATACCAACATATATGATATTGAAAAAATTATATAGGCCCTCTAATAGGTGTAATCCACAACCATACCTTCTCCAAATTTGTCATTGAAGACCAGGATGAAAATGAAATGGAAACTTAGGATAAATTCAAACACTATCTATTTCTAGGTACCTTTCACAACGTGTTACCCTTCACAAAAAGTTAAGATTCTTGAAATATTTCTATTTAAATTGAACATAAAAGGTATGATGTATCCTACTAATCATTAATAAAATATGTGTGTTATGATTCTATTTATAGAGATTCATATGATGCTCATCACATGGGCCTCATCCCAACAATGTAAACACCAACGACCTCTTTGTATGGAAAAAATTAGTAATTTCCAAACTATGTGGCCTTAAACAAATGAATAATAAACATGTATTATATGTATAATTAACCTAAAAATCATATATTTTCATATCTACACAGATTCAGAGAGACCATATGAATAGGGGTAACTCGTTAAACAATAGTATTTTTTATATTAATCATTAAAAAATCATAAATCTATAAGAGAATCCAATAATTAAAATGATTCCACCCAAAGAATATTTGATAATCCCAAAATCTCACACCTTTTACCAATACCTATTTTTGAAGAATCTATTGTATGAATCACTAGTAAACACCTTTCACTGTAATTTAGTTATAAAAGGACATCTATACCAAACATTCATATACATGGAAGCCCATTAGAGGTTCTCATCAAAAAATAGATAACCTAATGTGAATCCACTAACATGGAATTGGATTGATAAACTATGAACTCTTACATTTGATGATGTATTGATGGGTTTCTTCATTGTGTTTCATTTTCAATACCTTCATCACATCCTTCAATTAAAATTGAATCACCAAATGCACCAATTATGTTCAAGACCAAAAACAAGATGATAGTACCCATAAGGAACACAATGTTGAGGCATGAAAACAATTGTTATGTCATACATAGGACTCAATTTCTATTAATATATGTTCTCCATACCCTGACATACATTGTCTTCTACCCTTGTAAAATGAGTGCATGATGGTTCACACCTTATTTCAGGAATACCATCTAAATGGATCTATCCTGACATTATATGACACTCATGGTAATCTATAGGGAATAATGCCCCACAGCTGTCCAACTAAAAATATTATATGGCAAAACCATTGGTCCATAATTTCACATCAAACCTTTTTGTATCCTTTCAATAGATCATGAGAACGTGTTCTTATCTTATCATATTGATTTGGATAAATATGTCCACCATAAAGTAGAAATCACCTTAGAACTTCATTATGAGTATCATGTACACTATATTCATTTTTATTAACATGAGAACTTGAGTACTCAAGAAGATATATTGGGTGGTTCCCCTATTTTCTATACTCAAGCATCTAAAAGTTGATCCCACTAGGGATATCCAACCACTGACACTCAAGAGTATATTTATACCCCTACTAGTTTAAACACCCTTGAGGCCCATTAGAATATCTAGATAATATACTAGGGATGGTTATAATGATGTAATATCTAAAAGCATCATAATCTATACTAAGTGGCCTTTGTGACTATAAAATTACAATGGAAAACATAACGCACATGGGTGGGGGAATTTTTTATCATTTTTTCCTCATGGTCATCTCCAGTATCATTCATCCTATGGGATCACGCCCAAATTAATGATATCCCTCTTACAATGTAAATATGTGTTTCCTATTGGTTGTAACACATTAGTATATTTCTTCAATTTTAACACAATTGATGTTGGGAAACATGATTCTATTGAGTATGAAATAGGTGTGGATGAATCCACTACCCCCTCACCACTAAAAAATATTAAAACCATCTCAATATAAGAGAATATTACATAGTTCAAATTCAAAAGAGCATAACATGTGAAAATCAATATTAAATTTCTATAGGGAAAAAACCCCATTATGTATGGTGATTTGGTTGATGATATCATACCTCATTTATCTAATATTATATATTAATAAAGGTCGATCATAGATGTCCAACTTGAGTAGGATCAAATAAATTGATGCAAATTACCACAACATGAATGTTTTATCTATATTTACCTTCATGGAGTATATATCTCAATCAATATAAGGAAATTATCCCAATGGTATTTTAGGATATAGTATCTTAGGAGTCGGTGGATTCCTTTACTTCTCATATGGATTCCATTGAGTTTTGATGTAAATGAGTACAACCTTATTGGAATTCATATCTTGAGTGTGTGGATTCAAATCATATACCACCTATATTTAGAACCTCCATCTTATTGATAATCAATATAATGGAGGATCTATATAAGTATATTAGGTGTTTTTAATCCCAATGTGTCGCACTGTTTTGTTCCCTAGAACAAAGAAAAGATTCACTACAAGAGAAATGCCATTTAGGGGCAGTCAATTACCACTCACAAGGGACTCCCAGTAAGACAAATTATAAGGGCCTCACCAAAGTTTCTACAACCCTATCCCCTTGATCACTATGAAATGACCCAATTTGTTCAACACATCAACAATGGGTTTAACTCCTAGTCATCCAAAATCTAGACTACCAATTCAAACACAAGCCTAAATGGAATGATGTATACCAAACTCGAGAAATCAAGACATAAAAAGAAACATCATAAATCAATAAAACGAATAAAAGGAAACATGAGAAATCAAGGAAGTTATAGGACAAGAAAATGTTTGGTGGAAATTATGTGCCACAAATGTTACATATACAAACCAACTATTCCCATATTTTTTCAACACATGAACAATACAACTACTCACGGTCTGATGATTTATCGTCACCCTCGCCACCTTCATCACCAATTTTGGCTGTCACCTGTAAGAATATTATATTGAAAATTCAATACGGTTTCAAATTTATATTAAATTTTAAAACCAATGAAAGTTATAAAACTAAATGATTTTAATTTTTTGTGATTTACCTACATACCACCAGTCGACGCACTACCACTAGGGGAATATCTGCTCATATGCTGACGTATTTCAATTAACTCTTTCTGCAAGTAGATATCTGATCCCCCTGTTGGTGAACTGTGTTTCGTAGAGAAACAATCTCTTTCTGAGCATCTCTGGGTATGGGCTGACTAAATCCAGGAGTAGATGAAGCTGTTATCCCTGGTGTCCTGCTAAAATCCTCATATGGTACGGGTCCCAAACCCATCCCGCGCACTCTCCCTAGATGCTTCTTCCCATGGACTTTAGCAACCAGGTCATCCTGGGAGACTCAGTAGGACTGCGCAGGATTGACATCCCATAGTTCATTAATTTTTACCTATAAATCAAATATCAATATATATTAACACAGTAAAAACTAATAATAAGTTATTATAATAAAAAATTGACTTCATACCCTATCTTCTTTAGCATGCTCATTAAGAAAACATCCATCTGATTTCTTGTGAACATCTAACCATGGTTCAGTTCAGGGTTCTTTATGCCCTAAAATATGTGACTGCATTAAGCAAAGATAAATAAAAAATTAAATATATTAAACAGATAATATTGTCTTATAAATATTTAAACTAATTAAAAGATTATCAATGTCATTCGGCTTCTAGAAAATCTGTTTGAGCCCGTCGTGTGAGGGATGACTTTCTTAGCCCGGTTTGATGCATTCTGTCTTAAGAGATCCTGAAATAAATAAAATGCAATTTAACAGTAATGTATTCAATGTCATGTCCTCTTCATATACATGTATAAATGTTAAATGAGGATAATATAATAATATATATTTCAATACCATCTGCTTCTCATCACGATGTCTGTCAACAAAAACATTCCACTGTTCTTTCGGTACCCCACTGGGTAGCTTCTCATACATTTTCTGTAGGGTCAACGAGGTATCGTTGACATCACACCACAATCCCCATTTTAAATCTTTCCATTTCTTACCTAGATTTTTAAACTTCCACTTCCGTGCTATCATATCGGCAACTGTAAAGTGGAAGAACATCTGTATACAGAAATTCATTTTGAACATATTAGTAACATGACATTCAATTAAACCATAATGTAAAAAATTTACCTTTATTTGAGAATCAAAAAATTCGTTTTTCAATCTTGGAGGCATATTTATCCAATCATCAAATGAAATAGGAAGGGAAATGGGCTCCACTGCCAGCTGGCCTAGAATCTAGCTAAGTAACCATGCGGCGTCATCCGTCGGGACCCCGTAAGAATCAAATGACACGACTATATTCTCGACAGTCATATTCCAAACATCTTCACTTTTTATGTTTTTCTCCACAGTTGAATTTTTGTCATATAAAATGAGAAAACAATTAGTATAAACTAAATTCAATAAATTTATTTAATTAAAATTTGTACCTATAACAGTGACACTCCAGTATGCCCGTGATGAACTGGAAGGGGTGTGTCGCTACCCCACTGCTGAGGCTCCTGAAGGGGGAGTCGACGACTCACCCTGTAATGGGACATCCAAATATGGTGTGAGATATGGTTCAGGGGGAGATGGTGTAGGGGTGTAGGAATTTGGTGCCTCAAATGTTGTGGAGAGGGAGCCAGATGGATCGTCATCTGTCGCAGAACTAGATGAAATAGTGTACCGCTTCCTCCATGGTATTCCTCTCATTTAAACAAATTAAATTAAGTTCATAATATATATTTAAAAAAAATTATGCAGAAAAAAAAATTAAAAATGATAATAGATGCCCAATACTAACAGACAAAATATATATAACAATGATAATGAATGAATGCAGAAATGAAACAAGTGGTTGCTGCATAAATAAATAATTGTACATACAATCATTTTCCCCTTGAATCATGTCGATTTCCTTATCCATTACTTCATTCACTTCATTCATCCTTGATAGACTAATATTCTCAATATCATGATGGACAAATAATTATTCTTCCTGTTATTGACTAAATTCAATTTTAGATGTCAAATTTTCCACATCATAACCTATATCATACAAATCTCTTTGTATTACGTGAGCAACTACAATACACCCTTCATAGACAACATGATTCACATAATATACCATTTTTTAATGAGATTATAAGATATATGGATCATGCAGTTCATGATCACCAACATCCATCAAGTGAGAGAAGTTCGCAGAAGTAAATTGCAAATAATGTCTTTTAACACCTCTGATAATATAGACCCATTTTCATTTAAATAAAACAACATAAAAATGTCCGTGGTAGTTTAATTCAATAATATAATGCAGCTTTCCATAGTATTCCACTTCAGCAAATGTAAATATACCACTATTCTGTGTTTTCAAACCCACATCTCGATCGACTGTATGAAATCTAAATCCATTCACATTATAAGCTTCGAACTTTCTAACTTGTTTTAGAGGACCTCTAGCAAGAAACTGCAAATCTTCTGACACCTCTGCTCGAGTATTAGTATTCATGATCTAAAAAAAAGAAATATAATTTATTAGATTTACAAAATGTATGTATCAAACAAATATTCATATTTATTGCAATATTTATGAACTTACATGTTGTGAAAACCATTTTACAAGATCTTTATTAATAGATTTCGTTATATCTTTCTCATTTTGTGTTCGGCCTCTCATTCGTCTCTTTGTTTGTATCCTCAACTCTTCAATAAATGGATCTTCAATTTCACTATTCAGCAGCACATATCTATGTGCCTATAATAATTCCAATTCAGTCAGTGTCACATTTGAGGTCCTCCCATCTGATCGGCCAAGATCAAGAAATATTTTGGATTTATGATGTATTTGAGATTGATTCGATGTGTCATCAAAACATTCATCTTGATTAAATCTTGTCTCAATATCATCCAAGTATTGAGAACAAAAGGTAAGACACTCTTCATCCAAATAGCCTTCAGCAATATAGCCTTCTGGTTGAGCTTTATTTCTCATATATGATTTCAAATGCCCAAGATATCTGAGAAATAAAATAAACATAATTATGAATTTAATTCAGTAGCAAAAATTGTTTACTTAAATGAAAAACATATAAATAAAATACCTCTCAATTGGATACATCCATCGATAATGAACGGGGCCTCCTAACTTAGCTTCCTCAACCAAATTCATAGTTAAATGCATTATTATAGTAAAAAACAACGGAGGAAGGATCATATCCATTGCAAAAAGGGTCAATACAAACCACTCCTGGAGGTTGTCAAGATGAAGTGGATGTAGAGATTTCTCACATAGGTGTCTGAAAAATGTGTATAATTGGAGTACAACATCAGTAATTGTTTTAGGTAATAATGTACGCAATGCCAATGGTAGTAACTGTTGTAACAAAATATGTGAATCGTGACTTTTCAATCCATGTACCTTATGATTCTTCAAGTCAACACAACTCGAGATGTTACATGAATACCCATCAGATACGTTAACATCCTTTAACATTCGAAGGAATGTATCTTTACCCCTATTTTTCATTGGAAAATTTTCCAGAGGATACTTTTCATTCTCATCTGGCCAGAGATCACGTTTTATGATCATTGCTTGTAATTATTTGCGAGAATTTAGATGATCCTTCGACTTTTCTTGCTCATTAAGCAATGTGAAAATAAAATTTTCACAGAAATTATTCTCAATTTTCATCACATCAATATTATTCCGCAAAAAATTAAATTCCCAATATGAATGTTTGAAGAATATACTTTTTTCTTCCATTATTACGTTCTAATTTCTCTTGACAATGCACTTTGGACCCGTTTTCCGCTATCATTCAAATGATGAACCTTCCCAAATTCTGTTTCAACATTTTCAAGTTGTTTCAATATTTCAAAACTAGTTAACAACTTTGGAGGTGGTCTACGATCAATGGAACCATTAAATCTTGATCTGTTCATCCAAATTCTATGAGATGCATCGAGAAATCTTCGATGACACAAGAAGCACCATTTTCGACTGTGAGGTAGCTATTTGGGCTCAAAATCAAAGTTAAAAATGGGACAATCCAAACCAGTGTAAGTTTTCCAACTAGATAAATTACCAATCCTAGGGAAGTCACTAATGGTTTACATTAAAGCAGCATGCATTTTGAACATTGTTTTAGAAGAAGCATCAAATGTCTCAACACCGTTTCTCCATAACTCCTGCAATTCTTCAATAAAAGGCTGCAAGTATACATCTATATCATTTCTAGGCATTTGTTTTCCAATAATAATCATCAAAAGGATAAAAGATGTTTGTTGCATACACATCCACAGAGGTAGATTATAAGGGATCAAAACAACTGGTCAAATGCTATAACTGGTACTCAAAGTCCCAAATGGGTTGAATCCATCGGCAGCCAATCCCAATCGAACATTCCTAGGATCAACTAAGAAATCTAGATGTCATGAATCAAATGTCTTCCACAATTGGGAATCTCATGGATGTCTCATTAACCCATCATTTTTATTATCTACAGAATTCCACTTCCTGTATTTAGCGGTTTTCGATGACATTAATAATCTTTGCAATCATTGCTTCAAAGGAAAGTGACACAAAACCTTTGAAGGTGTGTTTCTTTTCTTCTTCTACATGAAATTTCGTTCCTTAAGACTTCCAACATCACCCTTTTCCTGCCATCTAGAAGAAGAAAATTTCTTTCAATTCTGCATACTTGAATCCTCTCCCCAATAAATCATACAATCATTGGGACACGCATGTATTTTTGTATACTTTAGAACAATCTTGTTAACAAATTTTTTCATATCATAAAAATATTCTGGGATTTTTCTTCAGGAAATGCATCACAAATGAATTCCAATATCATGGACATTTTGTTATTTGTAATTCCACATATACATTTGACATGGTACAACTTCAGAAGAAATGGAAGCTTTGAATATTTCAAACACCTAATATACAAATCTTGATTTCCATCGTCAACTAAATCATGAAATGCATTTTACTCAGTGAAGTTTTATCTTACATTTGGCTCCACAGAATCAAGAGGAGGATCCAATGATATGTTACAATCTTGATCTTCCTGTGTTACAGTCTCAAAAACATCACTTGTCACGTTGCAATTTGTATCACCCTCTTCTGGTTGTTCTGATATTTTTTTTATGTTGATAGTGGTGTCTTGCAGTTCCAAATGCATCATTTATGAGGTTTTTCATTTCAGTTTCCATTGTCGATGAACTTGGGACCTCATTCTATGGATTAACATCAGTTCTCAATATTTCTGTAATGTTCGATTCTACATGCGAAATCCAACAAAAATATTGACCAGGGAATTTATTCAGTGTTAAATGTTTATAAACTTTATCTCTCTTCAACAATGTTCTAAATTTACACTTAGGACATGGACATTTTATTCTCCCTTAAACAGATCGATTAGAAATTGAAAAATCTAAAAACACATTCAAACCCTTAACATACTGAGGTGTGTTTCTCAGTAATGTGATCCAGCTTTTATCCAAGTATATCACAATGTTCCTACAAAATAATAAAAAAAATTAAAACGCATAGTTACTAATAAATAGAGAAATAGATATATATATATAATATAGTGTAATATTACAGAAACATAATATAATAAAGATGATCCCCTGAGTTAGATATGAACCCTCTAGTATCTCGGATATGGGAAGTTTCTTTGGTAAAGAGAAACAGTGTGCTAACAACATGGTAGCTACTTTATCCATGAAAACCAAAGCACATTGTTAATTTGGAATAACCCCAACCTAAGTTCTCTATAGAGTCTTCATATAAAACTCTAATATCGAATAAATCTATTATAAATAATTTTTATGGAAAACCTTATCATTCTTAAAAAACTCAACACATTGTTAATTTGGAGTAGCAAGAACCACGTGAGGGATGGTAGTCTTGAGGCATGATAAGTGGTGGTGTTCATGAAAATGCATGATGAAATAACTTGGGAGATTAGGTTTTGAGGTTATACGAACCTTTTGTGGATTTAATTCCTAGACCTCTCTTTGGTGTATTCACATAGAAAAGAGTGGTGGTGTGACTTGAGGGTGATTTGGATCATATATGCGTTAGTGGTCATGAGTGGAGAATTATGGTTAAATGGGATGATCGAGGATCTGACCATGGATTTGAAATAAGAGTCAGATTCAGACTTTGTTGTGGGAATTGAAATTTTTTGTTATTCCTTGAGTTTTAAGGCATCGTAGTCGGGATATGATAGCGCACTGGTGGGTGGGATTGAGCTCCTTTTGTATAATTCATCTAGAGAATTACTTACTAGTGTTGTTGCATAAAACTTGATGTGGAAAGGTGGAGACCACATCCGAAATGGTGATCAAGATGTGGATGATGTGGTTTGGGGATCGAACTAGGGTATTTGAAGAATAGATGATGTGTCTGGGCTTGGTGTTTAGAGTTTCATAGTAGAATCATGTTGGGAATTTGGAGATGAAATGTGAGGTGTTGGTACTATCATCTAGGACAACATAATAAGATAATAAAAATCACATAGGTGGAAATAGATCCCATAAGGAATTCTCTCTAAACATTATATTCGGTAACATGGAAGAATTATATTCGTCCAAACCACTATAATAAGTTAGAATGAATTCAATACCATTCACTTCAACCCAAAAAAAGAAATTTATGCAATGTAAAGGGATGGTATGCTTGAGTAACACATGTTTGATGGAATCCATGATTGAGTATCAAAATTATAAGGAATTCCATACCTAAGTGTCATAATTCATTATAGTCAAGTAGGCCTTATAAATAAATAGGTTATCCATTTCAAAAAATAATGAAAAATACAAAGATACATATTCAATGAAAGTGATTAATTTCATCCAAGACTATAAATATTAATGAAAAATCATCTAGTTTGGATAACATATATCGAAAGAAAATACAAATAAAATTTAAATAAAAAATAAACCTAGTTGAACTATCTCATAATAAAATTTACCAACAAAAGTCAAAATAATATTCACAACTCAAAACATCTCCATGTGATCCCCGAAATGTCAAAACATTCCAATGTCCATTAATGGAACAAGAGGAAACAAATAACTATAAATCACAGTCGTGGAATTAGAATGAAAAGATATAAGTTACACACACACATGAATTTGTATGAAAAGTGTGATATAAATTTTCCTAGAAATATTTCACCATAGATTCTTTGTAATTTATTTTATAAAAAAGATTAAAAAATACTTATTTTTTATAGAACTCTACCTAGGATTTTTCCAAACCAAATTACAATGATGAAAAAGAGAAAATAGAGGAAGATTTAATTGTGATGGAATAAGACGGCCTAAGATAAAGGAATAGACTAGAATAAAGGTCAAATCATGATGAAAACACCATGGATAAGAGAGAACCAGTATAAGAGGAGGTGTGAGGCATTGGGTTATTAGTTAGGGGTCATGAACCACACAAGAGGGACACCAGTGTACATAGTGAATTATTGTTAGGTGTATGTGAGGATACAATTAGAGGTTGATGATGAATATTAATGGATAATAGTATTTGGTGTCCACCTTAGGTGTAGTGTCATTACACAATGAGTGGAGATTGATAGTGGGGGATACCTGGTTTTGAGGTCTTCTTCGTCTCATTATTAATGTTGTAGTGAACGTCATAACATGTCAATAAACATTTTATCCCTAATATACATATATATAATACACCCATATACACCCATTTACAAACATCATTTATATATATATATATATACAGAAATATATGAGTTATATAACTTGTATAATATATACATATATATAAATATATATATATATTTCACCCACTTACATCACTTGAAGCAATTAGTCATAGAGTTTGAAATTTAATACATAAATATACTTATATATGTTTCTGTATGACGAACATGAAATCACATGCATATATTTATAGGAATTTAAATTATAAAAAAATAAATTTGGGAATCAATTATGTATAAAACATGGAATTTGAGATGAATATATATATATATATAAATATATATAAATATATATAAATGTATATTAAATTCCTCGAAAAACATTATAAATTCATGAATTAAAGTTTGTAAAATAAAAGTAATCACTTACTTTGGAACATCAAAACATGATAAAATATAATTCCCTAAATAGAACTCAATTATAATAAGATAAATGTTTTAAGGAAAAACTAAACCCTATCTTCTAGTTCTCAAAACATGATTTAGAAAAACATTGACATAAGACATGAATTATAAAAATGAAATGATCCCTTCAAATAGGTTTTAGCACAATAGTAAATATTAAATCCCTTACATTATATTTCCTAAACATATCTAAAACATAATTAAAATATATTAAATGATCCCTTATAGAAAATAATGCCCACAATCCAAAATATAAATTGTATAAAAAATATATGTTACAGAAAATGAATATAATTTTACTAATCATAATCATTTACTGCAAAATGAAAATTCATTACACAATCAAGTTTTGGCCAAAGAAATTCCTTATTGCAGACGATAGCTTTGATAAATACAATTCATTACTTATTTTAAATCAAAAAACAATAATTTGATGATAAAATTTCACCCTTCTTGATATACTGGAACAAAATAGGAGCTGTTGCAGACTCCAAAACAAAACAAACAGACTGCAAAAGGCTGAGACAAAGAAACATGAAAAACACTGAAATTAGTTCAAATAGAAATGAACACAACAACGAATGAAGATTTGGGAACCTAATCTATACAAGCACTTAATTTATTTTTAACTCAACATACAAAAAAATTACTATAATTCAAACCTTAGGGTTCGTATAGGTCGTCGGGGTCACGGGGTCGCCGGGGTCGCAGTGTTGCCGGTGTCGCGGGGGGCCGGGGTCGCAGGGTCGCCGGAGTCGCGGGGTCACCGGGGTCGTGGGGTCGCTGGGGTCGCGGGGGGCAAGGGTTGCCGGGGAATCGGGGGTTGCGGGGCCTCAGGGTGAGAAGAGGGTCCATGGTGGGGGGGAAGGGTCAGCACTGTAAAAAAACAAATGTTTCACGACGGTTTATTATAAACCGCAGTGAAACCTTTTTAAAAAAAGGGTTAGATGCAGTACCCAAAACCACCGCTAAACGGCGTTTATGTTGTAATTATTTCTACTATTTTCCAACTTCTTCATCTTCCTTCTTATTCATTATATTTTCATGCACAGTTCTAGGTCACTGTGTTGTAGCATAGGTGGTTATAGTGTGACAGAGTGGTTACTCAGCAACTTATCTTCTTCACTATGAATAAATTATCTTCTTTATGTTGAAAAACTTCTTCTTACTTATCATGAATCAAAAATTCTATTTTGTAATGATTAAACATTGAATTAATATCTTGATCCACATCTTGAAATATTATTTTCTTCAAAAAAATTATTCTGGGTTTCTCTTTATATATAAATCACTAATTAAAAATTATAAAATTATTGAACATTACTAAGAACATCCCTACAATGGTTCTACCCTATGGAGATCAACCCTATATATTTTTATCCTTGCAAAGTTGAGTTCCTTTTATTTATTCACAAAGGTAGGAACACTACAATGTCCTTCTTCCCTTTAGTGTACCTTACTAATATCAAATATAGGATTCATGTACCATAATAATTCTTCATTTCTGTTGATGAAATTTCACTTTACCCTATGAAGCTTACCAATAAATTTCTTAACCAATAAATTCTATAATCTATACCCTATTAAGGTTACTTATGTATCCTTTATCCTATGAAAATTTCAGGAATTTTCAAAAATTATCATCAGGTGATACCCTAAGAAGTGTAGATCTAGGTTGAACCCTCTAAAATCATGTACACTAGTTTACCCTAAAATTTTTATCACCATGATATACCTTATAATGATATGAAATATACTCTACAAACATTTCCTTCACATTTCAACTTAACATTTACATCCTCTGAAATAAAATAAAATCCATTCTAAAAAACTCTTATCATCGTTAACCTCTTTAACACCCTTCATCCCACCTTAAACATATTATTTTATATGGTTTTTGAAATCATTTATGTATTCAAAATAATAGAAAACACATTAAAAAATATTCTATTCTACACCTCTAATTTTACTTCACTAAACACAATGAAAAAGGATAGAGAAAAATTATTGTCTCGAAAAAACCCCTTAATACTAAAAAAATACAAATATATATTGGTAATAATAATCTCCCCATTTGTATATTTTTTAAAACCAAGGAACATGTATTACATTAAAACTCAAACCACGTAGAAATGAATCACCATTCAATAATTACTTGAGAAAACATAGTGTAGGAAATAAGAAAATTGAATAATAATTTCATGCTATCTATAAAATAGTTATGTATACTCGTACCTTCACATCCATTGATCCAATTGATAATACTTTGAAAAAAACAATTAATTTTCTTAGCATTGACATCATTGGAAATATCATTTGAGATATCACTATATAATCATCACATCTCCAACTTAACAAATATTTCATCGCACAATAAATTTATTTAAAACCTATATAAAAATAAATTACATCACATTCTCACAAATTCTTTCACCTTCCTATACATTTTCTAATAAAAACTATTAAAATAGTTCACAAGGACCCACACAACACATATTTTCCCTCATATATTTCTACTTTTAATAACTCTCTCTAAATACATGCTCCCCCTAAATAAGAGATCTCTCCCCTCTAAGTAGTAGACATATAAATGGATTACATCTAAAATAATTCACTCACCCTTTGTAAATAAAATTTTAAAATTTATAAACGAAGAGATATTGATATTTTTATGTAGTAATTTTCTATAGAGACCTTCACTTAACATACATAGACATTAGATCACTTTTGTGGAATTCATAAAACATTATACAAATAGACACTCAAAGACTGTATTATTATAGTTTCGTTAAAAACATGGAAACATAAACACTGATACATGAAGGAGATATATTGTCTACCACTAGGTTCTCCAAGACTAGAACTCATCTTTGACATATCATACAAGAAATATAGATTCATAACCTGGGGAAGGAAACATGAAAAGGAGTGATTTAAGATGCTGATGAAAGGTAATAAAGAGAGATATATAAGCATGAACATGAGAATATGAGGATGAGAATGTGGTCAAAACATTTGAAGATCATACCCTTCATATAAAAGATCATAAACATTAATTGTGGAATAAATAATGATAGTTCATAAGATATAAATCATAAGTAAACAAAGAACATAATATATGAAATCATAACATATGAATAAAATATGGAATTGTAAAAGGCACAAAAGCATATAATATTATTTTCATATTAGTGAAGGCATTGCCACCAATGACATCTTAGTCGACAAAGTCCTTTATTGAACTAGGTACAAACCCCTTTCCAGCACTATATTACTAAACCAAGTTCACTCCATATTTTATCCTTGTATTACTGAATCGAGTTCACTCCTCATTAGATCCTCGTATTATTAAACTGAGTTAACTCCTCATTCAAGCCTTGTAATACTAAACTAAGTTCATTCATCATTCCATCCCTCTATTACCAAACTATGTTCACTCATCATTCTAGCCTTGAATTATTTAACTATGTTCACTCCTCATTCCAACCCTATTTTATTGAACTGATTTAACTCCTAATTTCATCCCTCTAATATTTAATTGAGCACATTCCTCATTCCATCCCTATAATACTGAACCATGTTCATTTCATGGTACATCCATGCCTATCTAATGATATATAAATCTTTACCTAATACATTGGATTGATATATAGGTCTCACCCATCTCATAAGGAAATCATACATACGTGTGCATCAAAATCATAAACAATCATTATAACACCCCAAGCTTCTACGGTATTCTTCTCTTTGAATAATGTGATAGCGTGTGTTGTACGCAACACCGAGTTCTAACACACCATAACCAATCAAACTAGCCTTTATGAATAGTAATACCTACTTTTTGAAATTATATATATTTTATATTTCAAAATGTACTTCATTTTTTGGATTCGGAATATCGAATTTAGCCTAAGGTGAAATTTTGGTACTTTTCGGATAACTTTAATATTTTGATGAATTGTGAAAATTACTAAATTTTAATTAAAAACAACTTTTTTAATCAAAATAATTAATAGTGATAAATTATGAATTTGAGTGGTTTTAAATTATATTTAGAATATATTTTTACCATTTAATACAATTTTGGTCATTGGACATAATTTTACAATTAAACCGAACATAAACAAGTGTCAATCTTTTGATAATTATTATCTCTTAAAAACACGGTTTTTGTTTTAACAACAGGAATTAATTTTAAATTAATTTCTGCCACTTCTGTGTTTTGAATTTGGAAAAATGGATTCCATATTTGGAATCAGGATGTTCAAATTGTGTAAATAGGTAACTTATATTTTTAGACATTTTGAATAATTACTTCGGTAAATATTTTTTTTACCATGGTTAAGGGTAAATACGGTAAATAAGGGTTAAAAATAATATTATAATAATACTAAATTAACCTAAAACGTGTCTTAGCCGTATTGGTTGATACATTTTCGACCATAGGAATCTTTTGGTCGATTGTGGGACCCCATGGAGCCACTTTTAGGTGATAGGGACACTTAATTTTAATTAAGTTAAAAAAAGTACAAAAATGGCATAAGCATATATCTTTTAGAAAAACAATTTTTACATAGGGTTATATATGTTGGATTTTCGACTATAAATATTCATTAGAAAGATAAAAATATTTCCTACGTAATGATATTTTATTTATAATTATTAGACTTTAAATAGTTTAATTTATTTATGACACAATTATGATGCAGTAATTACCATAATAGTGACAAATTAAAATAATTGATATTATAAATACCCAAATAAATATAATTTTAGACTTTTAATGAATTAAAATAATTTTCTAGGATAATATGACATATTATTATTGCTTTAATTTACTTTTTTCGAAGTAATAATTCTGTTATAAGTTTCACAAAAATCAACTATTGAATAGTGTCCAAATTGACATAAAAGAGTTTTTTTAAAAGAAATATTATATTATTAATTGATATTAAATTTCTAAAAATCTACTTTTCGGCCAAGAGACTTATATAATGATAGTTATATCATTAATGGACCACTTGGGGGTCTCCTGGATGTATATAGTAAGTTTATTAACCATATAATATAAAAATACAAAGAGACATTGTAAAAGTGAAACTAATTAACTTAGAGTTAATACTTAAAGATAAGGTTCATATAAGTACCCAAACCTGTCTAAATTCTATTGGTTGAGTGTTTTTCGACCCATCCCCACCTTAAAATTTAAATAATCCACTTTGGAGCCATTATAAACCGAATATTAATTTATTATAAATTAATATTTCTAGCTTTTCCAAAGGTGCCCCTCACCCCTCTTATAAAAGGGCAATCCTCCTTCTCATTTCTTCACACCTTCAAAGCCATTTTGTTCGGCCAAACTCTGCCCAAATACTCTCCCAACTTCCCTCAATACAACCTAGAGGCCTTATTTTGATCACAAAGCCAACCTAAGGAGCACTTTTGATCAAATCAAAAGGAAGAACCTGAAGAAGAGGTAATGTTTTCACCACCCTTTTCCAAGTTCCTTTCTTCTTCCACTTCTTCTTAGTTTGTTATTACCATTCTAAAATAATAACTCCAGTATCTTATATATACTGTGATGTTATTATAAATATGGTACAACCATATCCCGTATTCTATCCATCCTTTGAATAACATGACACCATACGTGCATACGTACGGCTTACCGTCTCCACGTCGTGGTGTAATTGTTATTCAATATATTATTATTTGGATGGGAATAATAATGATGTGTAACTCATGTAAATAATAAATATAAAATGATAATTATTCTTTATATATGATATACTATCCAATTATATATTATTTTAATATCAAAAGAATGATATTGACGCTCATACGTACGTACGGACTACTGTCTCCACGAACGCGATGAGATTCATTCTCCATCGTATCCATTCAAGTATAATTCTCATTTGATGATTAATAATAGTATCTAAGGACTTTATATCATTATCTATATGATTAAGATACAACCTATCCATTACAAACATGGCTTACGTAACAAAACATATAAAATAAAACGAGTAAGTTAACACACGAAACAAAGATAATACTAAGATATTATTAACAAATCAATGTTAAAAGATCATATATGATTTCATATTATTGTATATGATTCTTGTATAATTTAATAACACTTATTTAACCATTATAAAGGAGGTTAACCTACCCTCAACCAAGGAAAAGTACAAGGTAAGGGTTTATTTCACAATCTCTTCATTATCTGAGGTTGTTTATACGTAATAATCTACTGGGATCTCTTTATCATCCACATCCATGTTTCTTAAAAATGTATTTCAAAACATTTTTACTATTTACAAGAATATGGGTTAAAGTAATTTATACCCTTTTTTGACTCTTTATAGGTGGTTTATAAAGAAATATTTCCGTCGTTTTCCAAACAAGGTGTTTTTTAACCTTTTCGACAGAATTAAGGTAAGAATGTTTTTTTAACTTATATGGCGGGTGCAGTTATTTTCCGCAGTTATAATCGTCGAAGCTTCCCTTACAAGATTGTAAGAATATTTTCAATGAAAATATTTTATTTCATAAATGTATGACTCTTAAATGATTTCAAAATAGAATTAGATATTTCTCTAAAAAGAGTTTTGATTTCATCTATGTCAACATCCTTTGATGGATTTTACGCTTATTTGAAGTTGATTTGTTATGATACAAAACATATATATTGTATTGAAGGTTTTGTGATATGTTTGACTATGGATGTTCTATTTTTATACCGTTCATAGTTTATGGTGAATGTATTGACATTTCGTATGCTAGTTTTAATATTAATGTTTATGTTATGTTTAAACCTTTTCATATGGGAATGCATTGGACGTAATATGTGATGGGTGGAGCCTGCTATAGCTCCTTGATGCATCGGTAGGTCTCATGAGACAAACTAGTGTCTTGGCACAAGGCCTTGACAAAATCTTATTTGTAGTCTTGTCACGAGGACTTGGCTATGTGGTTATGATAGTCTGGCATTATGCATTCCATCATTATGAAAGAGGTTATTCATATTGCATGTGATTATTCGATTAGTAGAATATCCATGTGAATAAGTTAATGGAATTATTTCATTTTATTTTTGTCATACTATGTTGAAGTTCAAGTTTAAAAGGATTTTGTTTTAGTTATACACTTCCTTAAATGTTTATTGTTATTTATGAAAGTTTCCGCTATATTGTTATCCTTACTGAGAATTTGAGCTCACCCCTTTTCTATGTTTTATTTTCCCGGGATGTGAAGAAGTAAATTATGAATGACCTGGAGGGATATTATGAGGGGATAATAGTGTGGACTATGGATACAATATGTTCGTGTAGTAGTTTTTCACTTTATGATGTAATGTAAAACTTTATGAATATATCTAGTGTTTTAAAGGCTACTAAACCAATCGGTCTTTCTATATTTGATCTTTTTTGTGATCATGCCAACGTTATGTAATAATGCACCGACTCTGGGTAACTAGGGTTGGGGCATTACAGTTGGTATGAGAGGAAGTTTAGTACAAACCTTGGAAGCTAGATTTAGATAAACTCTGATTAGAACACATAAATGTTCTTTATCTGCTGATCTCATCTTCATACCTATGATTGAGTTTGATATAATCCTCGGTATAGACTGGCTTTCGGACTATGATATGAAGATTTATTTTCAGAAGAAAGAGGTTACGATTCTTGATGATGATGATAAGGAACACCTTATCTTTAGAGTAGAATCGTCACCACCTAATTCTTATTTAGATCCACCCCCAGTAGCTCAACTAAATTCAATTATTGGGGAGTAAGAGAATGAAATAACTGTGGGTGAGGAAAGGAATGTTCAAATAGAGTATGTACCTGTTGTGAAATAATTTGTAGATGTATTTATGAAAGATTTACCTGGACATCCTCCAGAACGAGAAGTTGAGTTTTCCATTGATTTAATTCCTGGATCAAGGCCTATATCAAAGACCCTTTATAGAATGGCCACTGTAGAATTAGTTGAACTAAAGAAACAACTAGAGTAATTGAGTAATAAGGGATTTATTTTCCCTATTTTTTCTCCATGGGGATCCCCTGTTCTTTTTGTTAAAAAGAAAGACAGATCTATGAGGTTATGTATTGACTACAGGGAGGTCAATGCTATAACAATAAAGAACAAGTATCCCCTACCACACATTGATGATTTATTTGACCAACTGCATGGAGCTCAATACTTTTCAAAGTTTGACCTTCGATCTGGATACCATCAGTTGTGTGTGAAGAAGGAAGACATTCTGAAGACTGCATTTCAAACCAGGTATGGGAATTACGAGTTTACTGTAATGCCTTTTGGATTGACTAATGCACCCTCTGTATTCATGGATCTGATGAATAGAGTTTTCAAGGAGTATCTTGATGAATTTTTGGTGGTATTTATTGATGATATCTTGGTATACTCCAAAAGCTACGAAGATCATGAAAATTGCTTACGCATTATCTTGAAGACTCTGAGAAGGCATGAATTATATGGGAAGTTTTGCAAGTGTGAATTCTAGCTTCAGGAGATTTCTTTTCTTGGCCATACTGTCTCTAAAGATGGAATCTCTATTGATCCTTCTATGACCAAGGCAATCCAAGAATGTCCAGCACCTACGAGTATAATTGAGGTACGTAGTTTTATCGGTTTGGAAGGTTATTATCGACATTTCGTCCAGAATTTTGCCCGATTGGCTAACCCATTAACGAAGCTCACACGTAAAGGGGTTAAATTTGTTTGGAAAAAAGAGTGTGAAGAATGTTCCGAAGAACTGAAGAGAAGATTAGTCAATGCTCCTATATTGACTCTACCATCGGGGAATGATGGGTTTGTTATTTATAGTGATGCATCGAAGAAAGGACTTGGTTGTGTCCTTATGTATAATGATAGATTTATTTCCTATGCATCACAACAGTAGAAAATTCATGAAAAAAACTATCCTACTCATGATCTCGAGTTAGCAGCTGTGATCTTTTCTATGAAGATATGGAGCCACTACCTCTATGGTGAAAAATGTGAGATTTATACTGATCACAAGAGTTTGAAGTATATTTTCTCAGAAAAATAACTCAATATGAGGCAAAGGAGATGGCTTCAATTACTCAAGGATTATGATTTCATGATACGCTACGACCTGGGGAAGGAAAATAAGGTGGCAGATTCTTTGAGCAGAAAAGATCATGGAGTTTTGAAAAATATGATAATTGAAAGGGATCCAATTTTCATGGATCTAGTGAAGATGGACATGGGAATAACCAGGGATGGAGAAACATCAATTCTTTTTCAAATGGTTTCCAAACCATCTTTACTAGAAAGGATTAAGAGTTCTCAGACCGATGATGAAGAATTTCAAAAGAAGATTAAAGCTGTGAATGATGGGAGACTGAGAGACTTTGTGTATGAAGATGGAATTTTGAAATTCGGGAAGAGACTTTGTGTTCCCGATATACCTGATCTAAAAAGGGAATTGTTGGATGATGCTCATAGTTCCAATTTCTCTATACACCCTAGGAGCACCAAAATGTATAGAGATTTGAAGGAACATTTTTGGTGGGATAATATGAAGAGGGAGATTACTGATTTTGTGTCAAGATGTTTGGTTTGTCAACAAGTGAAAGCTGGAAGGCAACACCCTGGAGGATTCATGAAACCTCTTCCCATACCGGAGTGGAAATGGGACAATATTGCGATGGGCTTTTTCATGGGGCTACCAAAGACTCCTAGAAGGAATAATGCAATATGGGTTATTGTTGATCGTCTTACCAGGTCAGAACATTTTATTGCTATAAGAGAAGATCTACCACTGGAAAGTCTAGCAAGACTATATATTAATGAAGTTGTGAGACTTCATGGAGTACCCCTATTGATTGTTTCTGATCGTGATCCTTGTTTTACTTCAATATTCTGGAAGAGTCTTCAGAAATCCCTGGATACTGAACTTTATTTGAGCACTGCCTACCACCCTCAGACAGATGTAAAATCAGAATGGACTTTTCAAACCTTAGAAGACATGTTGAGATCATTCTCACTTGACTTTCAGGGTATGTGGGATCAGTATTTACCTCTGGTAGAATTTTCCTATAACAATAGCTTCCATTCGAGTATTTAGATGGCACCATATGAAGCGTTATACGGAAAGAGATGTCGCACACCAACCTGTTGGGATGACTTGGGTGAAAGAAAACTTGTAGGTCTAGAACTGGTGGAGGAATCAATGGAAAAGGTGAAGGTAATCCAAAATCACATCAAAGCAGCTCAAAGTAGGCAGAAGAGATATGCCGATAATCGAAGGAAGGATTTGGAATTTCAAGTCAGTGATCATGTTTTCCTGAAGGTATCTCCATGGAAGGGAGTCATACGTTTTGGTAAGAAAGGTAAATTGAGTCCCAGGTACATCAGACCTTTCAAAATTCTAGAACAAATTAGGGCTATAGCTTACCGATTGGCAATGCCGCCAAGTCTCTCCAAAGTTCATGATGTGTTTCACGTATCTTTGTTGAGGAAATACATGCCTGACCCAATGCATGTACTCACCTATGAAGAATTAGAACTGGAACCCGATCTGTCTTATTGTGAAGAGCCCTTCAGGATTCTTGATACGAGGGAAGAAGTACTGAGAAACCGGACGATACTTCTGGTAATGGTTTTGTGGAGAAACCATAAGATGGAAGAGGCAACGTGGGAACCCGAGGAACTTATGATGAAGAACCACCCGAGTCTTTTCATGTGATAAGTAGTCTAGAAATTTCGAAGAAGAAATTATTTTAAGGAGGGGAGAATGTAACACTCCAAGCTTCTATGGTACACTTCTCTTTGAATAATGTGATAGTGTGTGTTGTACGCAACACCGAGTTCTAACACACCATAACCAATCAAACTAGCCGTTATGAATAGTAATACCTACTTTTTGAAATTATATATATTTTATATTTCAAAATGGACGTCATTTTTGGATTTGGAATATCGAGTTTATCCTAAGGTGAAATTTTGGTACTTTTCGGATAACTTTAATATTTTGATGAATAGTGAAAATTACTAAATTTTAATTAAAAACAACTTTTTTAATCAAAATAATTAATAGTGATAAATTATGAATTTTATTGGTTTTAAAGTATATTTAGAATATATTTTTACCATTTAATACAATTTTGGTCATTGGACATAATTTTACAATTAAACCGGACATAAACAAGTGTCAATCTTTTGATAGTTATTATCTCTTAAAAACACGCTTTTTGTTTTAACAACGGGAATTAATTTTAAATTAATTTCTGCCACTTCTGTGTTTTGAATTTGGAAAAATGGATTCCATATTTGGAATCAGTATGTTCAAATTGTGTAAATAGGTAACTTTTATTTTTAGACATTTTGAATAATTACTTCGGTAAATATTTTATTTACCATGGTTAAGGGTAAATCCGGTAAATAAGGGTTAAAAAATAATATTATAATAATACTAAATTACCCTAAAACATGTCCTATACTTATTGGTTGATACATGGTCAACCATAGGAATCTTTGGGTCGATTTTGGGACCCCATGGAGCCACTTGTAGGTGATAGAGACACTTAATTTTAATTAAGTTAAAATAAGTACAAAAATGACATAAGCATATATCTTTTAGAAAAACAATTTTTACATAGGGTTATATATGTTGGATTTTTGACTATAAATATTCATTAGAAATATAAGGAGATTTACTACGTAATGATATTTTATTTATAATTATTATACTTTAAATAATTTAATTTATTTATGACCCAATTATGATACAGTAATTACCATAATAGTGACAATTTAAACTAATTGATATTATAAATACCCAAATAAATATAATTTGAGAATTTTAATGAATTAAAATAATTTTCTAGGAAAATATGAAATATTAGGATTTATTTAATTGACTTTTTTCGAAGTAATAATTCTGTTATGAGTTTCACAAAAATCAACTATTGAATACTGTCAAAATTGACATAAAAGAGTTTTTTTTAAAACAAATATTATATTATTAATTGATATTAAATTCTTAAAAATCTATGTTTAGGCCACGATACTTATTTCATGATATTTATATTATTAATGGACTACTTGGGGATCTCCTGGATGTATATATTAAGTTTATTAACCATATAATATAAAAATACAAAGAGACATTGCAAAAGTGAAACTAATTAACTTAGAGTTAATACTTAATGATAAGGTTAATATAAGTACCCAAACCTATCTAAATTCTATTGGTTGAGAGGTTTTAGACCCATCCCCACCTTAACATTTAAATAATATACTTTGGAATCATTATAAACCAAATATGAATTTATTATAAATTAATATTTCTAGCTTTTCCAAAGGTGCCCCTCACCCCTCTTATAAAAGGGCACTCCTCCTTCTCATTTCTTCACACCTTCAAAGCCTTTTGGATCGGCCAAAATCTGCACATATACTTCCCAAACATCCCTCAATACAACCTAGAGGCCTTAGTTTGATCATAAAGCCAACCTAATGAGCCCTTTTGATCAAATCAAAAGGAAGAACCCGAAGAAGAGGTAATGTTTTCACCACCCTTTTCAAAGATCCTTTCTTCTTCCACTTATTCTTTCTTTGTTATTACCATTCTAAAATAATAACTCCAGTATCTTATCTATACTGTGATTTTATTATAAATATGGTACAACCATATTCATTATTTTACCCATCCTTTTAATAACATGTCACCATACGTGCATACGTTCGGCTTACCGTCTCCACGTCGTGGTGTAATTGTTATTCAATATATTATTATTTGGATGGGTATAATAATGATGTGTAACTCATTTAAATAATAAATATAACATGATAATGATTCTGTATATGTGATATACTATCCAATTATATATTATTTTAATATCAAAAGAATGATATTTACGCTCGTGCGTACGTACGGACTACCGTCTCCACGAACGTGATGAGATTCATTCTCCATCGTATCCATTCAAGTATAATTATCATTTGGTGATTAATAATAGTATCTAAGGACTTGATATCATTATTTATATGATTAAGATACAACCTATCCATTACAAACATGGCTTACGTAACAAAACATATAAAATAAAACGAGTAAGTTAACACCTGAAACAACGATAATACTAAGATATTATTAACAAATCAATGTTAAAAGATCATATATGATATCATATTATTGTATATGATTCTTGTATAATTTAATAACAATTATTTCACCATTATACAGGAGGTTAACCTACCCTCAAACAAGGAAAAGTACATGGTAAGGGTTTATTTCACAATCTCTTCATTATCCGAGGTTGTTTATACGTAATAATCTACTAGGATCTCTTTATCATCCACATCCATGTTTCTTAAAAATGTATTTCAAAAAAAATTTACTATTTACAAGAATATGGGTTAAAGTCATTTATACCCTTGTTTGACTTTTTATAAGTGGTTTATAAAGGAATCTTTCCATCGTTTTCCAAACAAGGTGTTTTTAACCTTTTCGGCAGAATTAAGGTAAGAATGTTTTTTTAACTTATATGGAGGGTGTGGTTATTTTCCACCATTATAAAATTGTCAAATCTTCCCTTACAAGATTCTAAGAATATTTTCAAAGACAATGTTTTATTTAATAAATATATGAATTTAAAATGATTTCAAAATAGAAAGAGATATTTCTCTTAAAAGAGTTTTTATTTCATCTATGTCAACATCCTTTGATGGATTTTACGCTTATTTGAAGTTCATTTATTATCATACAAAACTTCTATATTGTATTGAAGTTTTTGTGATATGTTTGACTGTGGATTTGCTATTTTTATACCGTTCATAGTTTATGGTGAAATTATTGACATTTCGTATGCTAGTTTTAATACAAATGTTTATGTTATGTTTAAACCTTTTCATATGGGAATGCATTGGACTTATTTTGTGACGGGTGGAGCCCGCTATAGCTCCTCAATGCATGGGTAGGTCTCATGAGACAATCTAGTGTCTTGTGACAAGGCCTTGACAAAATCTTATTTGTAGTCTTGGCACGAGGCCTTGGCTATGTGGTTATGATAGTCTGGAATTATGCATTCCATCATTGCGAAAGTGGTTATTCATATTGCATGTGATTATTCGATTAGTAGAATATCTATGTGAATAAGTAAATGGAATTATTTCATTTTATTTTTGACATACTATGTTGAATTTCAAGTTTAAAAGGTTTTTGTTTTATTTATATACTTTCTTAATTGTTTATTATTATTTATGAAAGTTTCCGCTATATTGTTATCCTTACTGGGCATTTGAGCTCACCCCTTTTCTATGTTTTATTTTCCCAGGATGTGAAGAAATAAATTATGAATGACCTGCAGGGATATTATGAGGGGATAATAGTGTGGAATATAGAGATAATATGTTGTTGTAGTAGTTTTTAAATTTATAATGTAATGTAAAACTATATGAATATATCTAGTGTTTCCAAGGATACTAAACCAATCGGTCTTTCGAGATTTGATCTTTCTTGTGATCATGCCAATGTTATGTAATAATGCACCGACTCTGGGTAACTGGGGTCGGGGCGTTACAATCATATCATAACCCATGAATTGAGATGGGTGCCATAAACATGAAATCCTACCATAACCTATGGAAAAAGAAAAAGGTTTCATAATCTTTTCATCAAAGTATAACTAGTGAAAATAATAGGGTTTCATAGACATACAACTGTGAAATGATTAAGGTTTCATAAGATTATAACCGGTGAAAGAGAAACAAATTTTCATAAACATCATGAAATAAATCATAAACCACTCACTTAATGATTATGAATGAAAAAAATTGAGTCATTAACCTATAAAGGACTGAGTAACACCAACAAATGTTATATTATATGGGAAATAATTTTGAAAGATATTTAATGACATGTCATAAGGAATTTATCCTTTCTCATTTGAAAACATATTCATCAAATGTAAAACCTTTAGAAATTTATTTTCATGAAGATAAACTTGAAAACTTATAAAGGAATCATTGAAAACATTTTTAAATCTTTTTTCCATTTAAAACATGTTTACTAGCATGAAAACCATTTCAAACCCATTTTTACTTGAAAACATATAAATTAATCTTGAAAACCATTGGAAAACTATTTTATTGAAATATATTTTATTTTTTTTATTAAAATTATCCTTTAAATATAGAAATTCATCTTCAAATAATATATATTGGGAAAATTCTTACATTTCGTACGAGGTAAAAAGAACATTCCTTTTCACTGTATAAAGGATAGAAAAAAAGCATCATTCAGAAATCGACAGAAAGATTCATTTGAAAACCTTAATAAAACAAAAAATGGTAAAAATTTCTTTTAATAATCATATGAATCTGTACAATATTCTTGGAAACCCTTTTAGGAATACATTATTTTGAAGGAACACAGATTTCTGACTGAAGAGAGATGTAAATTCATACATTCTTAAAAACACATTCTTAACTATCATATGTACCAAATAGTGGTAAAATGGTACCAATATATGAATATATCATGAATAAATATATTATAATAATATTCATGAGATTTATGGAGAGATGGGTTATAATATTTCATCGAAGGAAGCAAAATCATACACAATCGTGAAAAGTGGTGAGATTATTTCAATAAACTCTTACCACATTGTATCTTTGAACCATATTCCTATTTTCATAAAATTAAATTACATGAAGGATGATATAACATGAAAATAATGAGATTAAGGATATAACACTTAAAAGGCATCATATACACCTCATGAAAAAATATAGGTGCATAACATGACATGTGTCTCAAAGAAGGTATAGTAAGACAAAACTATCTTACCGATTTTGGAAAATTTTGAAACATAACCCCCATAAAATGAAGAACATAGAATTTATATGAAATTAAAAATAAATTTAATAATAATCATCATATAATATATTCATGGTCATCCACATAAAAGGAAAGAGTGGTGAACATGGAATGTATCTCATAGAAATAGAAAGTGAGATGAAATCCCCTTACCTTTAGCCTGAATTGTCTCATATTTATTTATATTATTGAATAATAAACTTATGTAAATTAATTAATTTATTCATAACCTTTTAAAATTTTATTGTTACTTTTAATTCACTTATTACCATGTTTTATAAGACTACTTAAAAAATTAATTTTATGTCATGTGTTTTTGACAAAATTCGTTACATGTGTTAACAATGAATTTGGATGGTCAACTCTGGTCAAAGGGATCATTATATAAACATGTAAATAATAATAATTAAGACATAATTATCATATTTATACATTAATTATACTTATAAAACCAATAATTAAATATGGTTATGAAAAATGAATTAATGATACAATCATGGAGATGGTAGGCCATACGTATGCATGAGTAACATTCTTATTTCCAAACGATCATTATAGAATGAAGGTAAGTAACATTAATCATTATATAATGGTAATTATATCATTAATACCATATTATTTATTCATATGTACTTATATATATAATTATTATGATGTAAAAGTAATCACATCGTGATGAGCAGGCGGTAGTCAACACTTTCACGAATGACGTTATCACTTTTAAAGTGTGTGAAAGGGTAACAAAGAAAATGGTATATATTTTATTTCCAAAAATATAATCATGAAATTAATATCATATATATATATATTTTATATCACATATATTTAATTAAATCCTTTCATTATAAATTCCATGTATCCTGTGAACGAATCACATCACTTTGAGCAGGCGATAGTCCAGACTTCCATAAGGGATGTTATCGAGTTTAAAAATAATGGAATGAATAAAGGAATATGGTATAAAAGAAATAAATAATCCTAATGAAATTATATATATCATATATAAATAAAATTTCCATCATAATGTGAAGCCTTGAAAGGCTGGAATGAAAAAGAAAACAATCGTCGTTTTGCGAGGCGGTAGTTCACCGTACATGAACAGTAAGTTTGTTACCCATTAGATGGTGGTGTTTATAAGTGTAGGTGGAAATATTATCATAATAACATACTAGTTTATTTATTATAGTGATGTTGTTATAAAATTTTTGTAATAATAATATTTTAGGGATTTTAGAAAGAAAATGATAATTGGAGTTTGAGGGAGGGTGTTAACTCTTAATCGAGTAACTCCTTCTAGTTTTCACCAAATGGCATCCTTGTATGATTTATTACCAAGGGAGGATTCGAGGATTAATTTATGGATGTTGGTTATATATTTGTGTAGATTTGTTTTGATCCAATGCATCTTGGGAGGTGTGATTAATGAGAGGATATGAGGCCTTTTATAGTAGGTGAAGAGTCACTCTGCTAATATTCTGAAAAAAGGAATTACATATACATTTTTTACATGTAAAGTGGATAAAATATTGGAAATAATTATTGAAAATGGAGTATAGGGTATAAATATTTCCATATAATAGACCTTGGATCTTTTTCTTGGATGTTTTGTTTCTTAAATTTAAGGTTTAGTCCTTATATAACCTTAATTTTACCTTAATCGATGTCATTAATTTTAATTACTTTTACTAATCTATTTTATCCAAACTAAGTTGAAATTATTATACATTATAATGTATTATTATTCAAAATATGGAATACTTTTGTCCAAGTTCCAATCACATAAGTGGTTGAAATTAATTTAAAATTAATCTCACAGTCGGGTTGAAAATACGAGGTTTTTAAAAGTAAAAACATTCAAAAGATTGCTTAGTTTTTATATGAACATTCATAGTCAAATTGATCTCAATGACCTAAATTGTATTAATTAATAAAAAATATTATATAAATAATATTTCATAAAAAATTAAAATATAATTTATCCATATAAATAAATGATATTAAAAAGAATTTTTGAATTAAAGTTTAATATATTTCACTATTGATCCATAAGTGATGTTTCTTAGAAAAATACCAAAAATTTACCCTATGATAATTTAAACATTAAAAATTAAAAAATTAATATTATTTTATAAAATTAAATTTATGAAATTTTCAAAAAAAAATTATTATATTTCACCGAAGGACATTACAAGCAGTTTATTTGAGAAAAGAGTATATTTTAAACATATAATGACTTTACGAAAAGTTATATTTTCAATATAAATATGTTCAACCTATATAGAAGTGTTATAAAAAATATTTAAAACATAGTAATTAGTATTAATATTAATTAGTTTAACGGTTATGTTATTAATTTCTCACATAAATTATTATAATAATAAAATGATGTTTCATTAAAACTCAGCGTTGCATATAATGCCTGCCAATTGGCATTTCAAGTAGCGCAAGCCATGTTAGTGTTTCATGTAGCGCAATCCAATTTAGTGTCATGTTAAAGGAGAGTTTCACTTAGTTATTTAATATATAAAAAACTATTTTCAGTGTTGCATGAAATTCAAAAATATGAAAACATTAAATTAATTCGACAAAAATAGTTCACGAAATCTCAAGATCTTACATTGTACCCCCCCCCCCCCTTAAAATGAATTTCACCCTCAAACATCATCTATATATCAAAGGTTTAATACTTGAATTTTCATTTCAAAGAAACCCACATTTTAAAATTGAATATTAAAACATTTTTTAAAAACGGAATGTTTGAACCACAAAGGATACCCAAAGTAACATATAACTAGGTTTCAACATAGTATAACATTGGTTGGGTGTGAAGATTGGGCATGGTGGAAAAGCATAAATATTTACTGGGAGTGATTAAGGTCATAAATATCAAATAATTTAATGATCAATGAAAATTTTAGTGTCTTAATGTCATAAATCTTGAATGATTTTAAAGTTCATTGGGTCATCATAAATTAAGATACAAGGACAACACATTTTTTATCATTTTCCTAATGAAAAGTAATTTTTCTATTGACCAATAATATAAATAAATATAAATAAATGATTTATTTCTATAAAATAATTATTTAGATGTGATTTTATCTACTTGTAATTCATGTGTTACATTAAAAAATGGATTCCCAGAAATTAACATTGAATCCTGAAGTACTAAAATAATCTTTTAGAAGATATTAAGTCTCATAAAAGAATGAAAATTATAATTTTTTTCTCTAAATATTCTTTAAAATCAATAAGGTTAATACATTAATCTATAAACATAATATGTAACTCTACTGCTTTATCATTAATAAATATTTAAAAAATAATTACATATTAACATGGACATCGTGTAGGCTAGTGGTAGGCGTGAAACCCTTATCTTCCGTTGGTCAGCAGTTCAAGACCTTTGAAGTTTCTATGCATCATTGGTTTTCACCCTATATACATGATGTTCCTTTCTAAAACTAATCTAATATAATTTATAAAATAAATAATATAAAAATCCTTGTAATGATATTAATCACTAAATAAAATTTTAACAATTGTTGTCAATACATACTCTTTCCGTAAATACTTCCTCCAAAGTTTAACTTAAACATTACATGAATGGTTATCCTTATAACCCTTAGGAAAGATTAAAATCCAAAACATTAGAAATAAATTCATGAAATTAGATTAACATTGATTCCCTTTATATCACAACACAAAGTATCTCATGGTTTTAAAATTCCATACATTTGAATACCCTCATCATATATTCTCTTGAAACATGGTTATGACATAAACTAATATAAATACTTATGGAAAACATTCATTATTCATTATTCCATAGATTACAAGATATATTCCAAAAATACAAGAAGTTGTAAAATTCATCCATGATAGCATAAAATACTTGACCACAAGTCCTTAATTATTTCAATGGTAATAAGTACGTTTCAATTTACTTATATCCTACATATATTTATTCAAAAACATTATTATAACATAAAGAACATATTAAAAATTATATTTCCCATAATCACGTGTTTTCCATGGACATCACCATTCCATTGAATAACATTTCAATTCAACTGGATCCATTTGCTATATTCTTGTAAATCATTTGAAAAAACACATAAACTTGACAATCATAATTTATTTGACTTTTCATGTAACATAATTATTGTATTAAAATACATAAAAACTTTTATTATTCCCCTTCATCATTATTCCATTAACAAGGATACCTCAACCTATTACAAAACACCTCTTTCCATTCAAATTTCATCTTTAGTATCATTATCATCTGCAATGTAACAATTAATAGCACCACCTTGCTGATTATATTTGGATATTTTCTCTTGGCACATTGAGATACATAATGACCATTTATTCCACTTATAAAACACTTAACCTTAGATTTTGACTTTGGAGGCCAATATTCTCATCCATTTCATTAACCAAACACTTCATTTTCCCTTGATGTCACTTGCTTCTATCCTTCTTTTCCATAGTAAAACATCTTCTGATTCCTATAAGACATTCAGTCATGTGATTCATTCCACATTCCTCATATAATGGAAATTGAATATTCTTTCCTATATGGTCTTCATTACCCAAAGTCTCAGAAAAATCCTTATTTATCTTCCTTAGGGAGACAAAAAATTGGTTAAGGTACATGTTTTTAATCATGTTCTGTGAAAACTGATTATGCATGATGACAAAATATTTCACTCCATTAACAATACCAATTGAATTATCATCTGAAAATTGTCTATCACATCCAACATTAATCTAGTTCCATCCAGTTCCCTATAATTACTAAAACCAGAATCATAGTGTGATAATTACTTATCATAGAAGAAAATCACAAATTCATGAAAATAATTACATACAGGCCGTCTAAATAATGACACCTTCCTTAATTTATGACACCCTAGGTTCATCATAGGTTATTTATAAGAATCATATATTTAATCATTGATGATGGTTCATGAAGATTTTTGTTAATTACTTAAGAATATCCCCTTGGGAGTGTCAAACCAGGTGCACATCAAGGCCCATTGTCATGTACCAGATTACCTTGACTTAGGGATGGAATATATTGTCATAGTTGTTACCCTTATGAACATCTATGAAAAATCCACAGCCACTTATAATATCCATAAAAGGATGTATTTCTAAGAAACCACTCACTATATATTTTACCCAAATTACAAGACATTTTCCTAAACATTATCTCATCCTTTTACTTATCCTTAGAGACATACCTATAATTATCCTAAGATATATACGTAGGGATATCACTAATGTTTTCTCATCTAGTTTTCCAAAGGTTAACTAAACCTTTACTCTGATACCAACCATAGCAACCCTCACAAGAAATTCATAGACATTATATCACTTTTTTGTAAAACATAGAACATTATAAAAAGAGATGCCCAAACATTGTATTATTCTAGAGACTTTGGAAACATGGAAATGTTAACACTGGTACATGAGCGAGCTATATTATCTCAAACTAGGTTCTCCAATTCTAGGAGCCCTCTTATACATATCATACATGAATTATATCTTTAAATTATGGGGAAGGAAACATAAAAAGGGGTGAACTCATATGCTCAGTAAGGGTAAATAATTGAGACATATAATAATAAATATGATCATTAGAATAGAATAACGTGATAAAAAAATTTGAAGATCATGCCCTACATATAAAAGGTCATAAACATAAATCATGGAATTAAATCATGACAGTTCATAAAACATGAATCATAAAAAAATAAAGAACATAATCCATGAAATCATAACATATGAAAAAAACATAGAATTTTGGAATACACATAAGTATATAATATTATTTCCATAGTATTCAAGGCATCGCTTCCAAGGTCATCTTAGTAGACAAAGTCCTTTACTAAAGAAGGCTCACACCCCATTCAATCCCTGTATTGGGTAACTGAGTTAAATCATCGCTCCATCCCTATATTTCTTAGTCGAGTTTACTCCTCATTATAGCTTTGTATTACTGAATTGATCTCACTCCTCATTCCATCCTAGTAATAATGAAATTAATACATTCTTCTTTCTATCCCTATAATACTAAACCACATTTATTTCTCATTCCAACCATGACTATCTCATGAGATATAAAGATTTAACCAATGCATTGGATGGAGATATATGTCCCACCCATCTCATAATTAAATCATACATACATGTGACACAAAATCATAAACAATCATATCATGACCCTTGAAGTGAAATGGGTGTCATAAACATTAAATTATAACATTACATGTGGAAATAGAAAATGGTTTCATAATTATTTCATCAAATAATATCCTATAAAATGAATCATGTTTCAGAGAAATTTATATTTATAAAAGAATCGGGTTTCAAAATAATATAACCCATGAAAAAGGGACATATTTCCGAAACATCATGACATAAAACATAAACCATTGAGAAATATAATTTGAATGGAAACATTGAATCATTTCCTCATAAAGGAATGAGTAACACCAACAGATGATATCTTTGATAGGAAATAATTTTGAAAGATCTTTTAAAAAACATCATTAAAAATTTATACTTTATCCTTTGAAATTTTATTCTTAAAACATAAAACCTTTTGAAAACAGTTTTCATGAAGATAAACTTTTAAACATATAAAGGAATCATTGTAAACATTTTGAAATCCTTTTCCTTTATAAAACATGTATATGATATTGAAAACCTTTTAAAACACCTTTTTACATAAAAATATATAAATTAATATTTAAAAACTTTTCAAATCCATTTATATGAAAATATATTTTTAAAAAAATTCCTTAAAGTTAACATTTATACATGAAAATATTCCTTCAAATAATTTACGGTGGCTAAATCCGTACACATCGTATGAGGTAAAAATAGTATTCCTTTTGCATTATAAAAAGGTTATATAATGCCTCATTCATAAAGACACAATAAGAGTACTTTGTAAACATTGGTAAAAGAAAAAATGCTAAATATTTTTTTAATTATCATAGTATATTAGTAGAATATTCTTGGAAATCCTTTTTAGAAGACATGTATTTTAAGGAACATGGATTTCTGATCGAAGAGAGAGGTAAGTTCAGATTTTCTTAAAAACTATTTTTAACTATTTTATCTATCAAAGTGTTTTAAAATGGTACCAATATATTAATATATCAGGAATAAAAAGAGGTGAATAGAATTCATTAGTGTTATTTAGATATTGATCATATGATTTCGTCAAAGGATGTATAATCACAAACAGTCTGGAAAAGCGATGAGATTGTTTCAATAAACTCTTACCACATGGTGAATTAGGACCATATTTTTAATTTAATAAAATAAAAATACATGAGGCTTAAATATTATGAAAATAATGTTATTCCGGATATACCATTTCAATGTTAGTATATACAAATTATAAAAAAATAGAGGTGTAGAACATGACATGTGTACCAAAGAAGGTAAATTTAGACAAAACTATCTCACTAATTTGGTAATACTTCAAACATAAACCCCATGAAAGGAGTATCATATAATGGATATGTAATTACCCATAAATTTAGGAATAATAATAAAATAATACATTCAGCGGTTTGATATAGACCACACAAAAGAAAATAGTGTTAAATATGGCATGTATCTCACAGAAATAAAACGTGAATTGAAATCCCCTTACCTTGACTCTGACTTCTCTTGTATGTATTTATATTCCTAAATTATAAACATAATTTTATTAATTAATTTAATAATAACCTTTTTCAATTTTATTATTAATTTTAATTCAGTTATTACCATGTTGAATACAACTTCATAAACAATTAAGTTTCAGTTAGGTGGTTTGACCAAATTTGATTCATTTGTTACAAATGACTTTGGTTGGTCGACTATGGTTGAAGGGATCATTATATAAACATATACAGAATAATAATAAATAAATAAATATCATATTTATATATTAATTTTACTTTTAAAATCAATCATTAAATAGGATAGTGAAAAAATGAATCAACATTACAATCATGGAGACTGTAGGTTGTACGTACGAATGAGTAACATTCACATTTCTTAATGATCATTATATAGAGAAGGTAAGTAAAATTAATTATTACATAACTATAATTATATAATTAATATAATATTATTTATTAATATATACTTACATTTATATTTCTTGTTAGGGAAAAGTGATCACATCTTTTTGGGGAGGTCGTAGTCCACACATCCACGAACGACATTGTCACTTTTAGAGTGTGTGAAAGGGTAATAAAGAAAATGGAATATATTATATTTTATGAAATTTTATTATGTAGTTAATAAAATATATATGTTTTTAATGTCAAATATTTTCAATTAACACCTTTTTTTAAATTCCATGTATTGTGTGAAATAATTGCATCACATTGAGGGGGTGATTGTCCACACTTGCACAAGTGATGTTATCATGTTTACACATAATGTAAATAATAAAGGAATGTGTTATAAAATAAATAAATAAGAATTAAGACATTATATATATCCTATATTTAATATATAAAAAGAGTGTCTTTCCTAATTCCAAACCTTGAAATTTGTGAAAAGAAAAAAAGGAATAATCGTCGTTTCATGAGGAAGTAGTTCACCTAACATGAACAGAAAGTTCATTATCCATTAGATTGTTTTGGGTGTAATTTTAGGTGAAAAAAATTAAAATAAAAAATACTAGTATATTTTGGATACTATATTTTTATAAAATCGTTTAATATTAATCTTTTAGGGATTTGAGAAATAAAATAAAAGGGAGGATTTTGTTTGAGGGTGTTACCTATTAATCAGGTAACTCCTTTTGGTTTTCACCAAAGGGCTTACTTGGAAGAATTTATACCAAAGGGATTCTCAGAGGATGAATTGTTGGATTTTTTGGGAGATATTTGGGAATATATTTGGTGAGCCAAGGTGTCTTGATACGTGTTAGTAAGTGGGATGAGAGGAGACATTTTTATAATGGAGGAGGAGTGGCACTCTTGTAATATTTTGACAAAGGAATTCTATACACATTTTTCACATTACAAGTGGATCCAATAGTTGAAGAATTATAGAAAAGGTAGGATATGGTATGAATATATTGAGAAATTTGACTTTGGAAAAGTTTCTTGGTTGGTTTGGTCTGAAATGTATGATTTTTTCATTAGTTGGGCTTAATTTTACCTTAATCGATGTAATTAATTTTAATTACCTTCACTAATATTTACGGTAAAACTAAGTTGACCTTATTAGACATTATATATTATTTTTATTTGAAATAAGGAATTAATTTTTTAAATTTTAAATCACATAATTATAAAATGGTAATTTAAAATTAATTCTGCATTCGGGTCAACAATGCTGGTTTTTTAAGGTAAAAACATTCAAAAGTTTAAAAGGTTTTTATACCAAATTTCATTGTGGAATTGATCTGAATGGGAAATATTTTATTAATTTATAAAAATATTATCTAATTAAACATTAAAACCATTTTAAATTATAATTTATCAATATAAATAAATTATAAGAAAAAGCAGTTTTGAATTAAAGTTTAATATTCTCCACTATTCATCCAAAAATGAAGTTTTTTAGAAACAAAATCCCAAAAATTCACCCTAATATGATTACAACATTATAAATTAAAAAATTAATTTTATTTTATGAAATTAAATTTATAAAAGTTCCTAAAATGAATTTTATTATTTTTCATAGAAGGACATGTCAAGTAGTTTATTTGAGGAAATAGTATTTTTTTAATATAAACAGACTTCACCATAAAATTATAGTTTTCATTACCAATATGTTATACATATATTAAATCATTATAAAAATAATTGAAATGTAGTTTTTTATATTCATATTACTATGTTTAATGGGTATGTTATAACAATCGCATTTAAATAGTATAATACTTATATGATGATTCATAGAAACTCATAGTTGTGGGTAAATCATTACAGTTCGGTGTTGCATGTAGCAGAATCCTAGTTGGTGTTTATTATAGCCAATCCAATTTGTTGTTGGGTGAAATTAATTCTTTACATAGTTATTTAACATATAAAAACAATTTTTAGTGTTTCTTGAAATGTAAAAATATCAAAATATTTAATAAATTTGAAAAAGAATTCAAAATATCTCACAGGGATTTATATTCACCCTTTAAAAACATGAATATAATAAATAGTATCCTACAGGGGACTGAATGTTTTATACCATATCCTTCTATGAATTATGTCTTAGAATTATTCATCACCCTTTATGGCTTAGTAATCAACATCCCCTTGGACTAAAATTCACATTGGTCATCATTTTTTTCTTTATCTACCATTTCATATTAGGATAAATCTAGTTGTTCTTAAAAATAAATGATGTGACATGCCAATGCCTCTTTATTCTTGTTGGTATTGACTTCTACAGTTTTGGAACATTTATACTTTTTTCTAAAAATAACATGATATTCTTCTAATTTATTTCATTGATCCTTATTTCCTAATATTTCTTCTTCAACCTTATTTTTTTATAGAAACGTTTTTACACTCTATTTGGAATCAACAATCTCCAAATTCTTCTTAATATCCTTATTATTATTTATACAATGCTACTTCTTATTCATGGTGACACAAAACTGCAGTAGGTTTCCTTTATTTAATTTCCATATCATCACAACACATCCATCTTTAAACTTCTTCATCAAACATTTTTCTCTTTTAAAATACCACTTTATGGTCTTCATCATATAGTTGAGACACAATTAGTATAATTTATTTTATCCCATAAAAAATAATGTGTTCTTTAATTATAACTTTCCAACATCAGTAATTATTGAAAAAATATATTTCATTTTGATTGATACACCATTATAAATTGTCATTAATGGTTTCTTTTACTTCTTAAATTTCATAATGATCTTAATATCTCCTATAATATGTGTGGTGCATCCCATATCCATGGTTCATTTATATTATTTTATTGATTCTAAAAATGAAACTCTAATAATCAAATCCTTTAATTTTATTTTTTCCTTATTCTTATAAGACTTATGAGTATTAAACCACATTCTTAGTTTGGTAGATAGAATGTGTATACAATATTTAATATGTATACTTAGTTTTTCACATTCTATACACTTCTTTTAGGATTTGAAATATAATCTCATAATTGTTCCAAAAATTTGATTCTACTTCTGAAATTTTCTCTTTTGAGAGAGAAAACTGCCCCTCAAAATTTTCTTCCCAAACCTTATAATCTCATATAATTTTTGATATTTGAAACAACACATTATTTCCAATTTCCTAAACATTATATAGTGAATATATTATCCATAAAAGTCATACATTCCTAGAAAAACAAATTTTCCCAATTTTAACACATTCTCTTCTCCCATTCAGTGGCTATAAATCTTGTATCCATTTATAAATTTTTTTGGTTCACTCCCAAAAGAATCATCATGATACAAGACATATTTCCAGACATTTTAGATTCACCCATTGTAAAAAATGTTCAATCATTTTGGTGTTCCCTTAATTTACATTTTTTTGGGAATCACTTGGCTTTTCTATGGATATATAATTCTTCACTTGTGTCCTTGTATCTGGATTTTTACCATGAAATGAATGTAAATGATTCTTGGATTTATTAGAATCTATCACACTTTGATGGAAAATATTATATCTACTATATATCCTTAATGGAATAATTCCCTAAAAATTTAAGCATAGAACACTGGTCGATCATGGAAAAATCATACACACTACCAAAAGATGACATGGATACACATACAGGAAACAATGCTACTAGATATGTGTTAAATTACAAAGTTGTAAATATTTTATATTATTCTATGAATATAATTATTTCATGACATGTGCCTGCTCGTAAGATAACTCGTTATATTTGAATGATTCTACTTGTTACTCGCCTTATCTTGGATAAATAAATATAAACCAAGCATGGAAAGCATCGAGATTAGTTCCAAGACTTCAGTATGGGTTATAATGATACAAAAAAACAAATAATTCAATGATTAGAAATCATTGTGAATGGGATGAATTCCATTCGAGAATATTTTGAGAACCCCACACTAGTAAAAAGAGTCCTAACATCCCTACCAAAAAAGTGGCACATAAATAATGTTATGATCGATTAAAGTAATAATTTCAAAGAATACACATTAGATGAACTCATCAAATCACTTATTGAATATAAACATGAGTTGAATAAAATATCAGAAGAAAGGACTATAAATAGGAAAGGTAATACATTCAAAACACATATAAATGTAAATTATAACTCTTCTAAATCAGAGACATATGAAAGTGAAAAATGAGAGATTATCGATATAATAAAATTTATTTATAATTAGTTTAAGAGAAATAAAAGGGTAAAAAATGTAAAATTAAATACCAAAGGAATGATTCAAAGGAACATAAGGGTAACAAATATGGTTCATATGTAAGGTGTTATGGATGTAGAAAAAAGGGAAAAATCTGACATGACATTCCAAAGTTGAAGAAAAAAGGGTGAGACATAAATATAGAAAATAATTTAAAGGTGCTTATCATGAAAGATTGATTTTTATCGAAGAATATAATTAAATGGCTGAATCTAGAAGCAAAAAAAGAATCATCCAACATTTGAATAAGTATGATGAACACAAATTAGGTTAGTGACAATAATTATTCATGTTATTATCTTAATAGTGATTGTTAAAAAATGATGAGTAATATGAAGAAAATGAAAACCTAAAAAAATATTTTTTAATAGAAATTGAATTGTATAAAAAATTAAAATAATAAAAATAAAGTCTTAATAATAAAATTAAGAAATAACAAATATTTTATCATGTTCTAAAGAAAATATCTATGATGATTTTGAGTCTTTTAAAAAATAAAATGATAATATTAAAAATAAATTTTTATGTTTTAAAGTTATGCTATCAAATATTGGTCAAGAAAAGAAAAATATGGATATATGGGGTCTTTTATGAAACTAAATAATGATAATACTGGTTTTGGTTAACCTGTAGATTTCTAATTTATACATGACTATATTTATTAAATGTTCTACTAGAAAATTTTCTACTATTACTTGATTTAAATGTTATATTCATGGTTATTATGCCAAATAATGGCCCCTTATATTTCCTTAATCTCTTGTTTATGCCATTATTTTTATTTCAATGAGTTTATATTTCTCATTACCATATAATAAATGTTTTAAATCTATATGGATGCCTAGTAATTATACTACTAACCTAATTGGAACAAAAATAAAATGGGTACAAAAATTTCAAGTAATTGATATTTGTATGAAAGATTCCTTGTGTATCTCTAGAACTAGACACGGTATAGGGAGAGCGGTTTTTCCTTGCACATGATTTGTGACCTATCAGATTTTATTTCTTATACCAAATTTGATGGAGGCTCTTTCACTCTTGGATATATCTCCAAAGGCATGGTTAAGGTATTTAGTGAAGCAGGTATTTATAATGTTGTTTTAATTTCTAAATTTGAATACATTAAAGGTTTTGAAACATAACTTAATTACTGTTTAAAAATTATGTGACGATGGAATGTATGTCAAATTTTAAGATAATAAATTTTTAGTTTTTGAAAAATTGGAATGTTTTATTTTATAAAAATAAAAAGGATAATACTTATTCTAATAATTTCTATGATTTATCTTATAATGAATTGACTAATAGGTTCTAATTCTATGTTTATCGCATTCTATATGGGTTTGTTCCATATAAAATGGGTATCTTTAAACCAATTGAATGTTACTTTAACTGATATTATTTTTTGTGCAGAAAAAATGTCTAATATGTGGTTTTCCTATAAGGAATGGGTGTTGGAAAAAATATTGGTGAAGTGAGATTTTAATTTAGAAGGTTACACAAGGGTCACATAAAATTGTCCTGAGACTATGGAAAAAGTACATGTTTATTAAATTGCTTATCTTTTTTCCTTCATTATTTATACTTTCACATGAGGGCATGCTTAAAAATAGTTGATTTATATCACCTTTAGTATATGTTTTCCAAAACTCCATAAAACCATTATAAATATAATGGAAACTTTGGCTTCTTAGAATAATGGATGAGGTATTATTGTATGTATTTAAGTAATCAATTTAATTAAAATATTTGCAATGATGATTATAATATTATGTAATTGATATTATTATTTGGTGGAGACTAAGATAAAGGATAGTACAATTTGTTTCTCCCTAAGAACTTTTTTAGATTAGTTGTAGGTGGAGGATAATATGATTTAATATTTTGGATGTATCCAGATCCAAATTGACTTTTTTACATTATAATACCCTAAGAAATTATTTAGAGTGATTATATTGTTTCAATTATTCTACCCAATGAAAAACAATAGTGGTTTTATATTGTTGTAGAACCATATGATAATGATTACTATTGATAATTAAGCTAATGGGATTGTTGTTGATTGGATCACACCCAACCCCATTGTAATTTTGGATGTTATGAGGTGTTTTAGATACCTATCTAATTTTATAATTATGAATGAGATTCATAATTATTCTTAATTTACAAAGGACCCATGGACTCACACAAAAGACAATGTTAATTGTAATTTTTTGACTAATGTTATTAGTTCTTATGTAAAATTGTTTAAATTTATTAGAAATGAAAATAATGTTTCGGTTTTTTGTATTTTAAATATTTAACTAAATAATAGTTATTTAATAAGATAATTAATGTCTAATTATGATATAAATAATGATTTATTTATATTATTAATATATAAACATGAAGAAATGACAAAGCCAATATGGGATTTGGGCATCGACTTTGATTAATGGGTTTCCATGGATCATTACCTATTGAAAATTTATAATTTCACATTTAGTGTCCATTGAAGAACCTAATTCCTTAGATTTATCCGCTTTGGAGTCTTATTAATGAACCTATTAAGGTGTTTTTAAGACTTTAGAAACTTTTATAGGATATTTAATTATCCAAATGACAATTAGAGGCTATTTATTTCACCTCTATTTCATTAAAAAGAATTTGGATTCTTTGGGGGATATTGAATGCACATATTTCAATAAAAAGCAAAGAATAGGAGTGTTATAATTCATTCTATTGAGATAATGAAAAGTGGGGTTTAGTGTTCTGAAGTGGTCCTCATTCGACAAAGTTCCATAGTTTTCCTCATCCAATAAGTTATATAATCTCATTATATATTCTTATTCCATATATTTACTTTAAAGAGTGGATATAATAACTTGGATAGAGGATAGAGGAAGGTGAGTGGAAACCCTAACTGAATGGTTATTTGGTTGATCTATCCACAAAATAGGCTTAAACCTCTTCTATTATGATACTTTAAAATAAAATTCTCCTCGTCTCTTGAATGTCTCAAATAAGGTGTTGAAACTTGAATAAAATTAAAGAGATTTATCCAACACAGTCATTCCTTCTAGTTCATTCATATTTCTAGAAAACTGTATTTCTCAGCACATCATCAAAAATAGATCTACATCCCATGTCTCAGCTTCGAATGGAGAGCTTCTAGAACGGTTAGAGTTTTTTAATAATTAATTCATTTACGGAATCTATTTATCTAAATGTATTTAACCCTAGAAAATTTTTGATATCATCACTCACCTGTCTACAATTTGGGGCTTTAATGATTTAAAATTTGTTTTTCTATGGAGGGTTTTATTTCACCTATTTTTTCATTCTTCGGAATTGAAAGGTCAAGCATGGAGTTTTGGTTCTATAAATCTAAAACTAGGAAAACTTAGAATTAATGAATGGAACCTGAATTTTAGACTTTATGAATTTAAGGATACCTTTTATCATTTCTGGATCATGATTTGTGGATTAAAATACGTTTTGTGGAATTCTGAAATTTTATTTGATATTCTCTCTATAATAGACATACCAATATGGATGGATTTGGCTACTAAAAATTATTGTTTTGGACTATTTGTTAGAATATTTGTTAAAATTGATTTAGGTTCTACTCTGATAGATAATATAATCTTATCCACTTCTTAAGATTAAATTAACTTGAGAGTTGTTTATGAAATAATTCCTTTGTACTATAATGTATGTTGTATGATTGGACACTCCAAGTCCAACTATTATTCAAACATAATTTGTGCCAGATGCATGATGGAGGGATATAGTGAATTTTAATGTAGAAGAAAGGAGAGCCACAAACCCTACCAAGATAATTCCTCACACTCAAAGAAAACTTTAAGTGATATTCCTCAGGATCCTCCTAACATAACTATTATCTTGGAAACTGGACACACTGGGATGATTCAATCTAAGCTGCAAATCAATCATTGTTGACATATCCCCAGATAAGTCTCGACTCATGTTTTATATATGGATGAAGGATTTTGTAACACCCATCATCTAAATGTCAAGAAACATTTCAAATGGGATGATATTTCTGAAGGAGACAACCAAGCTAATAACTGCCCATCTTTCAAGGACAAACTTGTCAAATGCATGTAAGAAGAATGAATTGTGTCAGAATCAGATGATATCTAAATAGAGAAGGATCTCTCATCACCATAAGTGGATGATGATAGAGTTAGTAAATAGATTCATGCTTTAAAATAGAGAAAAGGGAATATAATGTTAGATGTACGATTTCAGAGAAGGTCAAGAACAAAGGTGCTAACACAAGCAAGAAAAAAAACCTCCTACTAATAATTAAAATGGGGGACTTCATCACTCCCATTCTTTTTCCAATTTAATGCAAGGTAATGGTATGTCATCTAATATTTCTTTTACTCTAAAAAATTCCATTGAAATTAGTGGATTTAATGGAATGATTATGGATGCTACCTATGTTGTGATAAGTTCTCCCAGATTGGTTCTAGAACCATTACCATTACAGATTTCTGGTGTGAATAATTCCCTACCCATGAGTGTGAATGTATCTCCTATGCAGATGGGGACTTTTTTTCCCAGTATCTTGAATAGTGATACCCATGTTGGAAATATTACTGGTAGAATTTAGTCCCCAGATGAGGTCTCTAGCTGAGATGCAAAGCCTGAACTTGGGCAAGCCTCCTCCATTATAACTTTGGGTAACATCAGTAATGAGGTGGAGGTTGCGTAGACCACAGTTTTTCAGAAATTGGAGGGGACTTAATTCTCCTCCTTAAAAGAAGTAATGATATAAATCCAAAATAGTTCATCACCACTCAAGAAGTTAAAAATAAACATTTTCATCTCTGACTCATTTTATTTTCTCACTTCAAATTGTAGTGATGAATATGGATTAAAGAAAGATGATTCCCCTTCACCTATTATCACGATTCCCATGGTTGTGGAGGTATCCTCAGATGATGGAGATGGTGTGTAGATGCAAGACAAGTCTTGGAGGAGGGGATGGAATCCTCATGGTAAATGTGTATGCCTACCTTACCACATCATGAGTACCGGTTCTAGAAAAAGTTAATGATTCTGGTTCTGTTTCTTTTGATGTTCCTTGTGGTTCTTGTTTGTGCCCCTTTTGGATATTTTTTTCTTTTTCAATAAATAGGTCAATGTGCATTATTCCTTTTCAAAAAAATATTTATATGAATAGAACCTCACCAAGGTGTTGCTGATTAGTGTCATTAGTGGAAACCAAAGGATTCTTGGATTTGAAAATACAATCTTGATCTAAATATCCAACACAAATAAATGTTATTTTTATTTTATTCCACTATTATTTTGTTTATAATTTACTTTGAATTATTTGTTCAGTTTTATTAATGATTCTACAATATATATAAGATCAATAAAATCATTAAAACCCTTTTAGAGATTAAAAGATAATTTCAAAAAACAAAAAATAAAACAAGTATTCATCTTCATCTTTAGTTCAGACTCCTTAATGTTTTTTTATTTTCTTCAACATTCAACCTCAAGTTGTTCCGCATCAGTAGAAATTTTTATTTATAATAAATTTTTCATTAATTTAGAATTATTTTAAGTGGAATTATAATTTCTATTATTCAATGATGTTTTAATTTGAGGTGGTTGAGTAGTAAGGGTTATTCCTTAGCCACTCAAGATCAAAGGTTTCATCCTCATCTATAGTCCAAAAAATCATAATTACATCCTGAAAAAATCATCCCTCCCCAATATTGGGTCTTAGGGATATATGATCTTTTACCCAATTTATATTCACTTTCAAAGATGCGATCAAGGGATCCCTGAAAAGGCAGGAAGCCTATTCAATTGCAAACCGTGGCATGTAATGAGGGAATGGGGTTTAGTAAAAAAATTATATTTGACTATTTCATGGTTAATGAAAATTATTATTTTTATTATTATCCCAAAAATATTTTGAAATCGATTAAATGGAGAGTTATATAATTGTGGGGGAGTAAATTAATTTAAATCATTTTCTTTAAAATAATTTATTTATAGTTCATTAAAAATAAAAACATATTATTTTTGAAATTCTTATTAATAAAATGAACTGTTATTATAATTATTTCTCAATTTATTAAATTTAATATATGTTGGATGATTATTTGGAATTTTTTTGGTTTAAATGAGACAAATGTATTCACCAATATAAAAAAATCATAGTAGTGTAAATATAAGTAATTTCATTAAAATTCTCACCAAAAGTCATCAAATTACATTAAAAATATCGAAAACAAGAACACAGTGGTTAATTCATAACAATAATATATCAATTGATCTCTATATTTTTTCAACGTTGAATTTAATTATTTTAAATATTTATTTTCAATTTTTAAATTATTTTAGTTAAATAAAAATTAACCTTCTTAGAAAATGTCATCAAGATTGATAGCATGGATTCATTTTCAAATTATTTCCCACTAAATAATATTTATCTCACCTTCACTTATGTAACACAAGATGATCTATTTAATTAATTAATTTTTAATTAAAAAGTGATTTTGAGTCCATCATTTTTTTATTAATAAAATATATAAAGTATAAAATGGTATTGGTATTCAACTAGAAAACAAAGGGGGTGAATTATATTCATAAAATCATGTGGATCACCACATCAGGCATACATTATGAAAATCATTCATTAGGAATGTCGATGGGAGAATAAATTCTTCCAGAAAATGGATCCTTTATTGGTCAAAGGAGTGATCTTGAGTAGATGGTTTATGCATGATGTTACAACCATTGTGTAGTCGTGGAACCCATCATAGGAAAATATATATCATGCATAAATTATTTTTTATAATTTATTTAAGTAAAAAATTTAAATAATTAAATATAAATTTAAAATAAAAAAATTAACATTATTTCATGGATAATTTTATTAATTTAATTAATAATATTATAAACAAATACATAAAAATTGAAATACATTATAAAAATAATATTTCAATTGGTAATTTGTTTATTTCATCAATAAATCAAATTAACATGTGAAGAATTAAAATATTTAAAAGTAAAGGATGAAACTAATGAATAAATTTTCATTATTATAATATCAAATTAAAAAGGCTCAAAAAATATTACATAACTAATATTTCATGTGATTCATGCCAAATAAAAATTCAGATGTAACTAATGTATAATTATAACTTTTCAAGTACACAACTATAACTTGCAATAATTTGTAGTGTTTCTAGAAAATATTATAGTTTATAGATTTTAAAATTAATCACTTGTAGTCAAAAGTATTAATTCCAATTTTATAATAAAAAAATTAATTATAGTGAAAAAGTACAACATATAAATCTTAAGTGTGATTGGAACATGAATTAAAAAAAGATGCAAAAAAGATAATATATTATGAAAAAATTGTCTAGGACAAAAAATATCTACTCCACTATCATAACATATTAAAGAAAATTCATATCCATAAAAATATTAACTTTTAACCCAAATAGGGAAGAGGATATTATACCCAGGTCTGGTTGATATAAACAACACTGAGTAAAATATTTACTAATAGATTTGATAACATTCCCTAAGCTTCAGAAATTATTTGTTTACAAAGAACAAAGTGATTTAATATTAAAAATTAAAAATAATAATGATTTTAGGTCATATTATAATAATGAACAAAATTAAAAGTTAAGTTACAAAGGGAATAAAAAAGGTGTGAATTTGTTTTCAAGTTGTATAAATTTTCTTTAGGTAGAAAATCTATAAAATTTATATAGTGAGGTACTTTAATACTTGGATAGTATCACTCTAATCTGTTAAACATAAAAATTTTCTAAAAATGAATTCAAAGAATTATATCTATAAAGACCCCAACCGTAATATCTCCGAGATAGTGGTTTATTTATTACATTGGCACTAAATAAAAGTATTTACATCCTAATGGACTAAATAGTTTATTAGTATTTTTAATGTGGATACATACCTGAATCTCACATTACATTTGAAAAAAGAAAATTATATATAATATTCTCTTTGTGTATTCCATTATTTCCTCTAGGATATCAATTAATATCTATTATATTACACTTCCAAGCATCATAATGAATGGAATGAAAATAAAGTTTGATCTCAGATGATTATTAAGGATTATTTATAGTGGAAACTATCTTAAATAAATAAGTCATATTCAATATGAAAAGGAAATTAACTAAAAACACATTTCATATAATTAATAACTTGATCATGAATAAAAATATGAAACAAATAAATGATAATCAAATAATTCAATATAAATAATCAAATAAACTTGAAATTTATCCACGTTTATCATAACTAATAAAATAATAAAATAAAAATCAATGATGAATTTTATAATTATGGAATTAATGATGTTGTACATCTAAAACATACCATCTAAGCCTTTTCTAAGACATCTAAAAAAATTGGCACGGTCATGTGTCAAGACATATTTATAAATGTTTAAGTATTTAATAAAATACCTAATCTATTATGTCTTATAATACCTACCAATGAATCAAGTGTATATGTAATTTAGGGGCCCATCCATCGCTTAATAAGTCTGGTTAATTCATCATATTAAAAGACAACACAACATAGTCAACCTGCCTTATAAATAAATAAATTTCATTATTAGAAGAACTTTTATATGTAATTTTAACAATTTACCATGTCAAAATAATCATAAATTATCCATATAAATATATTAGATTGTATAATAGTGGTATAACCTCATTAATTAATAATATTTATTAAAGTATATCAACATAGATTAAAATACCTTAAAAAGATCACTAGAAACTTTCATGAGGAAAATACATGTTTCACATTGATATAATTTTTTAAGAATCTAAAAATTTCATAAATAGGGAAAAGTTATATTAAAAAAACCATGTAAAATTATAAAAAAATCTTCAAATCATTAGGTGTTCATAATAGTGGGAATTTGTTTCTTGTCCTATAATTTTAAAAAACATTCATTTCGAATTTTTATAAAAAGTCAAAAGGTAGTTCATTCAAAAAATGAGAAGAAGATTCCTATTAAATCATTTTTTTAAAAGAAACTAATATTTAAAATTTATTTAATACATCACTATAGAATAGTAAAAAATAATCATTAAATAATTTGAAATAAAATATAGACATAGAAGAAAAAAATCTCGACCGAGTAGAATAAAAAAGAATATTTTCCTTAAAAACATTATTTTGGAATCTGGAGTACTTAAAGGGAGGAAAATTAAAGGAAATATTATTATTTATATAAATAACCATATGAGAAGAAAATATATTTTTTATATGATATAAATAACATATAATTCCCCAAAATAAACTTAAATATAAACATTCCAAAATAATGATTATATTGTTCCATAAACCCTTACCGTATTTGTAAAATTTGAATCATAACCCCCATGAAATAAATAAATTAAAATTAAACATTAATTATAAATAATATTAAAGTAATCATGATATATCGTATCAATGTGGATTTATATAAACAATATTAATGAAACAAGTGGTTAATGTGACATATGTCCCATTGAAAAAAAGTAAGACGAGAAAATCCTCCAATACAACATATCTTTGATGTGAGAATTAATCAACGATGTATTTGTGTGTGAAAAAAATAAAACCCCAAAAAATGGAAATAAAAAATAGAACAATTATAGGTTATTTCTCTTGTAATCGTAACATAACATAGTCAATGAAGTCAATTTATAACCTAATGAATGTAAATTGAGTTAATAAACCCCATACCACATTCAAGTCAAATCAGCTTGGATGAAATAATTTTAATTAAAAAATAAAATAACATGAATAATTAGGTATTCAGGATATATGATTTAAAATTGGAAGTATATACACCATATAAAATAAATTTGGTGTATATAATTAAAATATTCCTCAACAAAGAGAATCTTAAACAGAGTCCCATTACCTCAGGTATGACTTCCTTACTATTTTTTTAAACCACTTGTTTAATGAATTTATATTTATTATAAATATATTCCAAAATAATATTCATATATATCATACCATTTATTATTTACCTATAAATTTAATTACCTGTTTATTAACAATTCTTTCCTAAAATTATTGTTTTGGCTGATAACTAGTTCATTTTTCAAGTATGTTTTGGCTTATTAGTTTTGGTCCCTATACATTGATCATGGTTGCATAATATACACAATTTTAATTGTGATATAAATATAATATATATTCAATATATATATATTTATAATCATCTATAAAAGGTAGATATAGAAAAATGAATTACACCATTCATGGAGACGGTAGGTCGTACATTTTCATGAACGCTATTTTCAATTTTCGGCAGATGTAACGAAAGAAAGATAATTAATAATTAGCCTTTATATAATAATTATTATATAATATATATCAAATAAATTCCATAAATATTTTCTTATTACTGCCTATGTAAATAATAAATGAAAAATTAATTGCATCGCTTTATGGATGTGGTAGTCTACATGTACACATGAGCGATGTTATCGTTTTCCAATAAATTGGAAGGTAAGAAGGTAGATATGATATTATAATTCCAGAAGAATAATTATTTCAAAAATATAATATATAAAACTTAAACCCATCAAATTACTATTATATAAAATATGGTTATGAAAACTAAATTAGATTGCTACTTTGAGGCAGTTAGTTGTACGTATGCAGAAGTGATGCTTTCACTTCTCATTTGATAGAAAATGTGGTGGATAATGGTGGTATCATAATAATAATAAAATTTCATTATATTTATTATTTTAAATTTATTATGTTATGATATATTTAATTTATTTATAGGAAATAGAATAAGAAGTAAACTTGAAAGAGTTGGAAAATATGATTACCTCTTCTTTGTATAATTCTATTAGATTGCCTCTTAAGAGACTTCAGGACAGTCTTTTGGGAAGACCAGAACCAATAGAACATGACAAATTATTTTTATAATTTAAATATAATGGGTTAGTTGATAAATGATTCTCAATTTTTTGTAAATAAAAGAGAAAAGGGGTGTCCTTTTATAAGTGAGGCGAGGGTCATTCTTGTAATTCCCAAAAGTATTAAATTAAAATAAATTATTTTTCATGTAAAAATTGATCAAATTGATATAATTTGAAAATAAATGTGTATTAATTTAAAAAATATCATATAATAAAAATTTTAAATTTTGTGATTATGTTTTCACCCTTCTCTTTTAGCTTTAACCCCTCGTTATCACTTTTCACAATTACTGTAATATTAAGGATTTGTAACCTTCAAGATACAAAATTACTATTACAAAAGAAAAATGGGACCTAAACAGATCATTGTGTATTTTTTAAAATCATATCAATTTTTTTTTTATAATGTATAATTCTTAAAAAAAATTGTGTCATTTAATAAAATAGTAGTTTCATAAAATATCATTAATGTCATTTTTGATAATGTTCGTTACATTTGAAATTAAATACATCAATAAAAAAGATGGATTTAGAATATGATACCTTAAAAATTACCTAATATATAATATGTATTTATAAAATTCATTTAATACTATAATTTAACCAATTTATATTACTTTTAATATTTTTGAAATCATTTATTTTATTTTTCTGTTTATTAAATGAATACTATATCAGGTTTGTGTATACATTTTAGAAAAATATTTTATCCCAAAAAAAATTATAGGATTCCCTAATAAAAAAAATTATTTTAAATTTAAAATAAACATTTAAAATTTAACTTAACCAATTTATTCCCTTATGGAAAAAAATAGTAGAGATATTAAAGTCAAGAGTGTTGCGTTTTCTAATCTATATTTACTAATAATGATATAATTGATATAATCAATTAAAATTGGGAATAAATTTCCTCATTTTATAATATTTTACATTAATTTTTGAAATAACCTTATAGAATATGATAAACACAAGTTTTAGAGAGGTTTTTAGGCCATAACATTTTATTTTTAATCTTAATTACATGATTTAACCTTTATGATTTGACAGATTTATCCACTATTACTATTCACAATGCTTAAAAATAATAGGGTCCTATTTAAAAAATTTTAATATCATGATTATAAAAATGGTTTCAATTTTAAATGAATCAATTTATAGTAGTGTAATAAATTAATTTTTATATAAATTCATAAAAATAAACAAAAGTTTCTTTTATAAAAATGCATTTTTATGCATAAAAATATCTTAGATCAAAATCATGAAAATTATTAATTCACATTATTCAAAATAAAATATATAATATGTTGATTTAATAATATATATATATAAAATATAATGATACTTTTAAATTACTTTATTTAACAAAAAATGAGAAAAGTTGAAAATTTGTTACTTTTCACTATTCATTGAAAAAATCAATCATTTTAGAAAATTATCAAAATATCACTATAGGTTAATTATTACTTGATTATTTAAAAAATTTATTTTATTTTTGAAATTAAATTTTTTATAAGTGTGAGAAATTAATTATATTATTTATTCACGAAAATAAATAAAAATCATTTTGGAGGAAAATTATATTTTTAAAGAGTATAAAGACTTTGTGAGAAATTAAGTACTTTTTATAAATATATTTTCTTATCTAAAAATTTGATAAATAATTTTAAAATTGTTTTTATTCATATCCTCTCCTCCAATATTAATGGTTAGGTTATAGTTATCAAATTTAAATAAAAATAATTTAATTGTATATCATGGTTCATTTAAACTTGTTATTGCCTTTAATGAAAGAATTCAAAAATAATAAATATATTTAAAAATAAACATATTATAAAATCTCATGGTATTACATTATACCTTTCTAAAATAAATAACACCCTCGCAGTTTTATCTAGGATAACATAGGTTCAAAATTTTCTGAAATCCTGCATCGTACCTAGGGATAATAAAACATATTTTGAAAATAAAATGTGGAAAACATAAAGGTTACATGAAATATCACATATTCATGTTACCAGATAAGGATAACATTAGGTAGAAGTTAAAATATACAAATGGAGGAGAAAAATATTGTCTATGTAATAATAGAGAATTAAGGAGAATATGGACATGAAAAATTTAACAGCCACAAACAATAAATCATTTACAAGTGAAAATACCATCAATTCATAAAAAAATTAAGGTAAAAGGATAAGATTTCAATTTCAATATCCTTTTACTAATGTCAAAAGAATTTTTTACTCTCAAGATATAGAAAACAAAAAAATATACTTACTAGATTTATTACAATTTCATAATCACAATTTCATCCTTTGGTTGTTCTTTGATTAATTTCATCTTTATTTCATATTCTATGAAATGAATGTTATACCTAATTAATTAAAATTAACTTTTATAAACATATAATATCCATAAAATAATTACAAATCATTTTATATTTTTAAAAAATATTAAAACAAAACCAAAAATGGTTAACACAATTTTTCCAAAATTGATAAATATAACACATTAATCTTTAAAGCCTCAATAATAACCCTAAAATTTCAACGTAATCTATTCCATAAATATTTAACCATAAGACCCCTCCAAAATTTGTCTAGCTAAGTTCAAAACATAAAAATAAAAAACATTATATCAAAAGTGTTTTTAAGATCAATATAACTACTATCTTTAAATAATATCAACCTCTCACAATGACGTATACTAAATATGTATGTACCAAAATAATATACTCCCAAAAATATGTTAATAGTCTCTATAAATATACTAAATCACCATAAAGTCACAATAAAATAATATATTCTTCCGTAAATTAACTCAACATTCATTACTCAAATACTTTTTACCTTAATCATATAATATTCCCAATATAGTTTATTTCTTCCTGGATAAAAATAATCACTTAGTCACAAAATCACTTTATATGCCCATGGTTATCTATATAATAAAAATTTATTTCCCTAATATACTAATTCTTTTATCTCAATAAAACTTAATTATGCTAACATTAAGGATCATATTAACCATAAAGGTTGTTGATAACTTTAAACTTGTGTCTACAAAATATAAATACATTATTCTGCATATAAAATTTTCACTAAAACATATTCTAAACCAAAGGGTTAAATTTCCATAAGTGTTATAACAATACCCTCAATAATCTTAATCCTTAATCATATTAAACCTCAAAAGGGGTATCTATGAATTTTAAATTATAATTAACTTTAGACTTACCATCTTATGACCCTGAATGATCCCATATACTTATAGAATATCGTAGGTTTCCATAGGTTATATTCTCTCATTCATTATAATAATTCATAAAGAAAATGTGAGTTAACCCATAATATCCCCTTGGGAGTTTCAAAATAGGTTTGAAGAAAGGGAAAACTAATATTTTACTAGAATGATGGTCGAGATATATTTGACCAACTCTTTTTGGTGTTGTTACCCCTAGATGCATCTATTCCAAAACTATATCCACTTTTAATATCTATACAGTGTTGTGTTTCTAAGAAAACAATATAATCCCTACATTATGAAATCATTTATGATGTTATAATACACATATAATTATCATCATAGTCATTCATAAGGTTTTGGTACCAAGTATATTTTTTCATATACCTAGTTCCTAAGGTTTCTACTAAAGTTTCTCTAATAACCAATGTAAATACCTTGTCCCTATTATCCTAGAGCCAATCGTTAATTTATTACATTTGAACTAGATATAATAGATCACATCCTGAAGGACCGAATATTTTATAACTATTTGTTAAATAGACACATACTTTAACCTCGCATTACATTTGAAAACATAATATGAAACATAGTATTTTTACATTGAAGATACCATTATTTCCTCTATGAAATCCTTGTATATCAATCATATTACACTTAATGACATCTTAGGGAAAATAATCCAAATAACGGGTGACATATTTTTTTTAGTATGTCTTACGTAAAATAGAATCTATATTGAATAAATAATGAAAAAACAATATGAAAAGTTAAATAAAAAAACAAATGTCATTTAATCAACAACTTGAGCATGAAGAATAATATAATAGGAATAAATGATGAAAAAATAATTCCACATAAATGATATCTTGATCTTGAAACTTATCCATGCATATCATAAATAATAAAATAATCACATTGACATAAATAACTAATTTTATAAAGATATAATGCATAATACCATATATCTGAAACAAAAAATTGAGGCCTTTGTTCCAAGATATCTAAAAATATTTTCAAGGCCTTATGCTATGACATCTACAAAAATGGGTAATACCTCATAAAAATACCCAATAAATTTTTTCCACATGATAACTATATATTCATTGATGGTATATGTAATTATAGGCCCCACCCATAACTCAATAATTGAAATGCATTCATAGAATTGATAAACTACACAACTTAATAAAGATGCATAAAAATCAATAATTGTCTATATTAGAATAACTTGCATTTGAAATTTCAATACTTTACCGATTAGAAATGATTTTAAACCATCCATAGATATGTGGTGGAATTTATCTTTAGAGTATATCATTAGTAAACTATATGATTCAAAAAATTAAGTCAACGTAGATGAAAATACATTAAATTGATCACTTGAAAATTTCTTAAGAAAAATACACTTTCCACTTTGAAACCACTTATTTAGAATATACAATTTTATAAAATATTAAGTACAACATTTTCTTCTAATATATACTTCTAAAAATGAAAATTAATCTTCAAATAATTGGGATGTTGTGATGGTGGTAAATTCCATTCATGCTGAATAGGTAAAAATCATTCATTTCATACTTTTAGAAAAAGTAATAAATTAAGTCATTCAGAAAATACCAGAAGATTTATTTTAAGAAATTTTTTAAAAATAAAAAAATGCTTAAACATATGTTTAATAAATCATTTTAGAATAGTACAAATATTATTATAACTATTTAAGGAAAATATAGACATGGAAGAAAAAGATTCTCGATTGAGTAGAAAACAAATTGGTTTCCCTAAAACATTATTTTGTTATCATGATTACATAAAGTAGGTAAAATGAAATGAAAACATGAAATTTATATAAATAACCATATTATAAGAAAATATATTTTTTAATATATAAATTTCAAATAATTCCCCCATTAGAGATATACACATAAATAATCTTGAATAATGATGAGATTGTGAATTAAACACTTGCCGATTTGAAATCTTTTGAATAAAAAAACATCAAAGAAATAAATTTAAATAAAAATAAAAATTACACTAACATAATGTTATTCAAAAAATATCATATTAAATGGGCAGTATATACACCAAATGAAAGAAACATGTGGTGAATATGGCATATGTCTTATAGAAACCAAAGTAAGACGTAAAAACCCATACAATGATTGTATCATTGGTGAGGGAATTAATAAATAAAGTGATTAGGTGTAAAAAATATAAATCCACACTAAAAATGGAAATAAAACATAATAAAATCTGAGTATATTTCACGCATAATCATGGAATAACATATTTAACAATGTTGAAGGACAACCTAATGAATGTTAATTTATTTAAGAAACCTCTTACCAATTTTAATTCAATTCCACTTCAGTGAGATAATTATAATTTAGACTTAAAATACCATTAAGTATAAAATTTTCATGATATCTATTGTAAAAGGGTTAGTATATACACAACATAAAAATAAATTTGGTGCATAACATTAAAATATTCCTTAATAAAAGGAATTTGAGATGAAATACCTTACAAATGTTCGACTTCCTTTTTATGTTCTCAAACCTCATATATAAGAAATATATATTTATTATAAATTTATTATGGAATCATACTTATATATATCATACCATATAAATTTTTTTTAGAACCTTTTATTACCTTTTTATAAACATTGTTTATTAAAATCCCTATTCTGGGAGATAACTACTTCATTTTTAATGTATGTTATGGTTCGGTAGTCTGGGTCCTTGTACATTTATCATGGTTCCATCATCTCCAAAAACATTAATCATGATATAAATATCATATATATTAATTATATACATAGTTAAAATTATCCATAAAATGTAGAGATATAAAAATTAATTACAGTGTTCATAGAGATGGTAGGTTCTATGTACACATGAACGTTGCTTTCACATTTCGACGGATGGAATGAAATAATGGTAAATAATAATTCAACAATATAGAATAAATATTATATCATATATATTCATTAAATCTATACTTACTACCATCCATGTAAAGTGAAAATGAAAAACAAATCACATCATATTGTGGAGGTGGTAGTCCACACGTATGAATGAGTGATGTTATCGTTTTACAACGGATTGGAAGGTAAGAAGGTATATATTATGTTAAAAATATCTGAGAATAATTATGTAATAAATATAATATATATAAACTAAACCCATTACAATACAAATCCAAAAAATATGGTTATGAAAAATGAATTGTATCGCTACGTGGAGATGGTAAGTCATACATATGAATGAATAATACATTCAATTCCCATTTTATAGAAATGAGGGTGGATAATGGATGTTTAATAATCATAATAGAATTTATTTATTTTTTTAATATGAATTTATTTTTTCAGGATAAATGCTATATTTTTAGGGGAAGTTAATGAAGAAATAAACATTAATGAATCGGTAAAGATGCATACCTCTTCTTTGGTATACTTCCTTTAGATATACTCTAAGGGATTTAGGGTTTGAATTTTGGGAAGACAAAAACCTATATTGCTTGAATAAGTATGTTTATAACTGAAAATTCCATGATTTTCCCCATCTATGATTCCAAATTTTGTTTAAAGTAATGTGTAATGGGTGTCCTTTTATAGATGATGTGGGGGAATTGATGGACTCTATTAAATAATTAAATTAATATATATTATTTTTCATGTACAAATGGATCCAAATTGATATAATTAGAATATAATATTATTAAGAGTATAAAATACCTAATAAAAAATTTTCAAAGAAATTGGATATGGTTTCACCCATATAATTTAGTTTTAACACCATGTTATCTCTTTTGACAATTACCACAATATTAATATTTTCTTTCTTTAAGAGTCAACAATGATAAAATAAATAAAAAAATAACCTATAAACAAACCATGTTTTATGTTTTAAATTCATTTCATTTGTCCAAATATGATATTTTATTGCATTTTAAATCATTAAATAAATTATTGTTTTCATAAAACAACATTAATGTTATTTTTGACACTATTAATTTAATTTACATTAAATTCATAAATTCAAAGATATAATTAGAACATAATACTTTAAAAAAATCAATATTTATTATGTATCTATTAAATTTTTGGAACACTATAATTCAACTCATTTATATTACTTTTAATATTTTTGAAAAAATTTGTTTCATTTTTTTATTAAGTGAATTAATACCTTATCGGTGTTGGGTAAGAATTCAAGATATTTTTTAAATAACTAAAAAAGAAAAATAGATTACCTTGATCAAAAATTAATTTAAAATTTAAATTGATAATTAAATATAATCATATCCATGTTTTTTCCTAGTGGAAAAATATTAAAGATATTAAGGTCAAAAGTGTGACATTTTTGACATTATAATTACATAAAATAATATTACTGTTATAAACAAAATAAATTGTCATAAAAATGAAACATTGTTTAATATTTAATATTAAATATTGAAAAAAAACATATAAAATAATATAAATACATGTTTTAGGGATAATTTCAGGCTTTATCACATTCTTTTTAACCATAATTTCCTGATTTACCCTTTACTAATTTGATAAATTTTACAATAGTTACTATTCATAATGCCTAAAAATAAAAGGGACCTATTTACCAAATTAGAAATAATTGATTCTAAATAATGTATATATTTTTAAATAATAAATTTATATTAGTGGTAGAAATTAATTTTCATAAAAATCCATAAAAGGCAAAAATTTCTTTTTTAATGATGCATTTTTATGCATAAATATTAAATTATAAAAAAATCATGAATTGGTTTATTTAAATTATAAGAAATAAATTGGATCATATGTTAATTTAATACCAAATAAAAAATATAATGGTACTTTTTAAATTACTTCATTAAAGGAAAATAAATAAAAATATTTAAAAATTCAATGTTATTCATCATTCACTGAAAAATCAATCATTTTAGAAAGTTATCAAAAACTTAAACTAGAATACTTATCAAATCAAGGTTTCAAAAATTAAGTTCCTTTTTTAAATTAAATTTCCTAAAAGATGCACAAATAAATTATAGAATTTACTCATGAAAAGAAATTAGAACCATTTTTTAATGAAAAATTTATTTTTAACATATAAAGTCAATAAAAAATTGAGAACATTTTTATCAATATATTTTATTTATAGAAAAAAATTATATATAATTTTTAATGTTTTGTTATTCATATTAACTCTTTCAATATTAACATCTAGGTTATAATGGCCAGATTTAAATAATAATATTTTAATATATATCGTGGTTCATTAAAACATGGTGTTTCATGTAGCTTAAGACATCAAAGAAATTAAATCTATTAAAGATAAATATATTCTAAAATATAATGGTTTTAAAATGTATTTAGGTTTATTTATATTTGATTTTCAAATATATCCATCAGACTCCTCCATATCAATATTGTTTTATTGAATAAATCCACTTTTTGGGTTAAGTGGGAACCCTTACAAAAAAACATAAGAGATAATTTTACTATTTAAATATATTTTTTGGAAATATATTCATTATAATTAACTTTTCATCAGTTTTTTTGATATAAATATTTATGAGTCAAATATTCATCTTATTTTCTGTATGATAATTATAAAATGTTGACTTCTCAACCTAAAATGATATGATCATTGATGAAATTGGAAATAAGGAAAATATTATTCATTTAATAATGAATATTGTAACCACTCAAACCATAATTATTCAATTAAACCATATAGGAACCAAACTCTAAAAAATAAAGTGCTAGGGGAGTTATGAATTTATAGATTTGGTTAGTATTTTTTGATGATGGAGTGTTTAATCATGGATTATTCTATATGTGTTTGGAAAATTTAGAGGAAATTACTAGAATTTATGAGTTCTTGGGAGGTTGTGTTATATTAATAATACCTTATAAACCTCCAAAAACCTAGTGGAGTGGTACTAGGTATAATTATATTTCTAAAGGGTGACAAAACCAATTGGTTGTGTCACTTAATGAATTGTGTCTTTGCAGTGGGTGGTCAGGTATCACCAGGTATAACGTAGATAACTAGTAGAAACTAAATAAATATCATCTTTATTCATTTTCAAAAAGAGGGTAAACAAGGGAAATTATTAATTTAAAAATAATAATTGCAATCATGGGTTCTTCTCATGGTAGTACACACAGGGAGAGGTTAGCCCCTCCCCCAACTCTTTCTCATTATATTCATCCCTCAATCTAATTGTAATTAGAAGTATTTCACTACATTAATTAAAGTTAATCCATCCCCCTATTATTTTATAGTTCCTATTATTTTGTCTGTATGATTTCATATTTATGGGATTAGGAATTGACCATTATTTCACTAGATTATGGTGTAATAACTTCATTTTGGAACCTATTTATTCAAGTGGAGGATGTTTCAATTAAATTTAATCAAAAGTGAATATTATGGAAGTTTAATTTAAAGGTAATTTTTATTTTTCACACATAAAATTATATGAAATATGACATTTGTGTGTTATTTTTGGACATTTGGATAAGTTTAGAGGCTCATTGGATAGAATGTAGTATATAAGTACAAAATCTTGTTGTAATTGTTATTTTCTAATCATAATAACTATTATAGAGTTTGAGATAATTATAAAAGATGTATTATTTAATAAAGAAATAATAATACCCCATAGTGTGGTTATAGACTAAAGATAACATGAATCATTATTCTTTATTCCATGAAATTTATGTTTCAATGTGTGATTTGAATGAAGAAAAAGATCTAGCAAAAGGTATATCACCTCACATTGGATATATATTATGTTATGATGCATAGAAAAACAGGAGAATGTATTAAGGACATTTTTTATTTCTAGGTAATCATTCAACAATGTGAACCCATTATTTTTTGTTGATGAAATTTTTAAGAGGATGTTTGAAGGGGTGTCTGTTACAGTTTAAGAGATATATCGTTGTCAGAGGTCATGGCATGATTAAGAGTTACAAATTAATACATAAGGACTCAAATGATAACATAATGTGTTTCTCTAGAGAATATTTCATATTTCAAATCCCATAATTTTAGGTATAGATAAGAATATCATTTTTTCTATATATTATAATTGATAGGTATTATGAAACAATGGATCCCATTACATTTTGGTTTTATAGATATCATAAATAAATAGTGGTTTGAATATTTTTCAAATATGAAAAGTTTTTATTGAATAGTGGGTTATTTAATTCGACCATGGAGAACAATTTTTAGGAATATTTTATGGTAACATGTGGTATATGAAGGGGAATGTTTTTTTTAAAAATTTAAAGAGATTAAAAGTAGAACAAATAAGAGATAAAGTAATTAACATTGAATATAAGGAAAAACTTTATTGGGGAAAAATGGAGATGATATAAAAGACTAATAATATAATTGAAGATATAATATCATTGTTGAATAAGAAGATGAAGATAAGCACAAATTTTTAAATTATTTGTGGATCATGTCTTAAAACATTCATTTTAAATGTCCATAATGTCCTATAATTTTATATTATTATCTTGAATAAATGTGGGGATAAGTATAAGGAGGGAGTGAACCCTATGCTAATTAGTAATATAATCTAAATATTATTTTAACTAAGATATTGTGTTAGTTATTTAGTTACTGGAACATTGATAAATTATTGGTGTATGCTTCATTTATTCATCTAAATTTTAGAAATCCAAGAAAACTCATTATATTTTTGCATTTAAATTTGTTATTTTAATATTGTGTAAATTTATTTTAAAGTGACAAGTTTAATACATCTATTTCAACCTAACAACAAGATCCATTTGAAATAAATAAACACCATAATTTACCTTCTTTAGGGTGTTTTTCACCTTATACATGCAACAAGTGGTATTATAGCTAAAAGTTATTTATGTGAAAAAAATTTATTAGGAGGATAATTAGGATGGAGAATAGAATTAATGAAAAAAGGAATCCACTATTTAATGGTTCCAATAATCAAATATGGATTAATAGTATGGGATCTCATCTATGATCACTTGGCGTAAATGTTTTCTTCACTTCAATTCATGGAATGAAACTGAGTGATCATATAGATATTTCTTTGAATAAAATGGATAAGATTATAATAAAAGATAATACAAAGGCACAAAATGAATTATTTAAATCTAACTAAAATCATATTTACATGAAGATGATGAGCCACACATCAGTAAAATCTATTTAGGAAAATGTTTCCAACATTTATATGTGTGAATACAATGTTAGGGAGGAAAAGTCATAAGTGTCACATAACAGGTTTGATGATATTAATATATATTCTAATGAGAATATTAATGGTTCCTAAAACTGAATCATTATATTTTTTGGATTCATTTATAGACATTGTGATGAAGTACAAGATGTTGATATTGTAAAGGAAATTCTAAGAATATTATCACCCTTATATCATCCAATGATGTTGGAACATGAAAAATAAAATTAACAAAAGAGTTCAGTAAATTATTTGACAAGTATTGTGGTTTCTTATGAAATAAGGGTGAAGCTGAAATGGATGATCAATCATTCATTCAAGGAGAAAAAATTAAAATAAATGGATAATATTTCCACGAATCAAGGTAAACATTAATAGGATATGAATGATGAATCACGAGTGGAATGAAAATTAAATGGTTCTAAAGGAATATTTTATTAATATATAACATTCACCCAATTTAAGTATGTAAATATTATAAACATTATATAAATGTGTAAAAATACGATTTATGCTCATGATGATGAGTTCAATCAAAATAAAAATCAACTAAGGAATTTTCCCCTAAAAAGATTTCAAATCTAGATACTAATTGAGAATGTAGTTTCAATGAAATTATTTGGTTCAAAATGTTTAAGAAGATGATGATATCTTTCTAATATAAGGTAAAATTTCATTTAAATTATATTCAACTATTAGTATAATTGAAATTATTTACAATGCATGATTTGAAATTAAGGAGAATAACCAATAAGAATGTGTATTTGATCTCAAAATATGGCATGATGTGCACTAGAGGAATTGTAAATTCAGAAGAATAATAGATGAAACATTAGTGGATTTATAATGGATTCAAAAAATATATTTAACAACTCAATTAAAAAATAAAATAGCTATATAAGGTTTTGTAAGATAATGTTTTTGAACATGAAAGGTATACACAAATCATTTACATTAGGATAAATATTGAGTGGAAAACTAATGTAATCGATGACCATAATACATTAATTGAGAGGATATGAAGTAATATAGAATTACTAGAAAAATATGTTGTTAATATTGAGACCAAGAGGTTTTGAGATGATGGTCGAGAAGTTTTCAAAGTTAGTGTGTTGTGGAGAAAGGTTTGAATTGTATATGTTTCGTGTGTAATATTTTGTGGTCACCACATAAATCAAGTTATAACTCATGTGTTTCATATAAATTCATTTTATATGACATTTATTCTAAAGTTATAAAATTATTTAAATTCAATAGAAAAAGTATGAATATTGAAGATTGGATTTGGAATTTATTAGTGGATCACCATGTTATAGTGTCTCATGAAAATGGGTGTCGTAATTCTTTAGGAACATAAAACAGCAAGATACTTAGGACACATGTTTTTTGAATGGTTTTTTAATTAGAGTGTTCCTATTCTATAAAGTATTGAAGATCAATTATTTCATGTAAATAATTAAGGGTTACCTATAACTATTGATGATGCATTAAAATGATTATAGGACCATCAAAAGAGGTTTGCAACAAAGAATTTTTATTGAAGACATTATCCTATTTAAAATTATAAGAAAATATATATCATAGATATCATCATGATGGAATGATGAAGAGTAAGAGAATTAAAAATTTAAATGGGAAGTACTATTTCACAGTAAATGTTCTACTATATTTTCAATTAGAGTGTTTTTCCATAGTTAAAAATTCTCAAAATGTTTAGGTGTTAATAACAAAGAGGAAATTTATGGATTTATAAAAATAAGGATCTACATGTTATAGATAATCATATGGTATAATGAAAATACAACAATCTAAAATATCATGAGGTGAACACACTATGGTTATGGGAGTTTTAAGAATAATTTATAATAAGTTTAGTAAAATTAGGCCAAAACGAGGTCTAATGAATCATTTTTCTAGTCATAGTCTAAAAAAACATTCTTCTTTCAGTGGATTTGATGATGTGGATCTTTTAATGAATTAGGAGTCACATAAAATGAATTCTAAAATTTTTGTGATCTCATCAATGGTTTCTATGAGACTCTATGTGATCTAATGGATCGACTAGAAATATGAGTAGTTGAAAGTTGGTTAAAAGAATTTTAAGATTCAAATTTAAATTCCAAATATTAATTTTAGTTTATTATATTAATTTTTTTTATGCAAGATAAATATTAATGGTATAGAGGAAAGACATTAAGATACTGGATATGTACTTAATAGATAATAATAATATATTATTCAAAAGAGTAAAAATAGAATAATAAGTAGAAGATAATATAAGAATCATTGTATTCAGGTTTTTTCCTATAAAGTAATTAATGGATCTTTTATAATTAAAGAGAATAATAAATTATAATATAAATAAATAGACAATTGTTCATTTTGTTTAATACTCTTCAGTTTTATAAACATTTTCTTTCATTGTAAAGTATGGGATGCAATTGTGTGCGAAATGAAGAGAAACATTGTTGGGAGACATATAATGTGTCTTCAAGGCAAAACCCTACTCACATATATCAACAAGTAAATACTACTGGGTCATGTGAAGTTATTTAATTCCAAATCACATAAAGGATTATCCTTCTGTCTTGAGTAGGGGACATTATAAATCCTTATTCTTCTTGGGTTGGTGTGTGTTGAATGTGTGTGTATAAAAATATCTATCATAATAATAGTTGGTAAAGGTTGTTTGAAAATAAAAATAAAAAAAATTAATATCACTAATTCAACCCCCTCTCAGTGATCTCTCAAGGATCATATAGGAGGATTTAAAAGGGATATCAAAGTTTCCCTTCAATTATGATTGGTTGTTTGGAAGTTAGATTTAAAATTCTATCTCTAGTTGAATAAGTGGTAACTAATTTCAATTATCTACTCAGGATAATTCAAATGTAGTGAATGGAAATGGGATCCCTATATTTTATAGGAAATGTTATCATTTATTGATATATGTTATGTTTACATACCTTTTGTCTAATATTTATAATGTTTTGGAAGCTGAAATTGATCGATTCATTCTCTGTATTGAAGGTGGTTTTACAATAGTAGTGGATAAGAAGAATATATAGAATTATATACATACTCAGAATGAACTTTTATCATCTCTTATAGAGATTAATTTTTTGAAAGTCAAAGGAACCAAAATATAAACACTAATATGAGACAATCTTGATAATATCTATATACGAAAAACCAAATAGAAGGGAGAAAATATATATATTTATAGTTTGAAGTATAAAGACCTTAATATATATAATTTCAAATCTATTGAGGGATTATTTATAAGAGTTAATGATATTGTGAATATGATCAATGGTTTTGGGGGGAATTTATATGATCCTATTAGGGTGTAAAATATATTATGTATCATACCTGACAAATTTGATGAAAAATACTCAACTTTGGATGATAAAGAACTATAATCACTCCCTCTCAATAAATTACACATCATTCTTATTTCCTATGAGACAAAAAAAGATAATTCTCTCTATAATAAGTTTATTTTTAAAAATGAAATCTATTTTAATGACTCAATGCATGATAAGTATAATAATAATGTTGATGAAGTTGAAGTCAACTATTAATATTCAGATTTAGATTTGGATTTGGATTTAATGTTTAATAATATAATGAAGAATATTTATAGTGATATGAAAAGAGGAAATTGGAATTTGAAGGGAAATATTCCATTAAAATTTTCCATGTTTGGAATAATAGAAAAATATGATAAAAAATTTCCCAAGATAAAAAAATATAAATCATGTAATGATTAAGAAGAAATATCAAGAATAGATTTCAAGAATAAATATTAAAATATTAAAATGTATAAGTTTTATTTTAAAGGGAATGAAAATAATTCATCAATGTTAATGAAGAGGAATTTCTTAAAGGAATTTAAAGGTGGTGAAAGAAATGAAGGAGATGGAGATAATGTTGAGACTTATTGGGATGAAATTGATAAAAAATTGTTCATTTTTAAAGTGAATGGTAAAAATGATAATAGGGATGATAAAAGTTCAGAATGTGAAGTAGATGACACATAAATGGAATTAATATTGAATATATAATTTAAATAATGTCTCATAAATGTTTCTATATTTAAAAAGTAAATTGAGAGATTAAAGAAGGGTAATCAATCTGTAAACAACAATGAATATATTATTACAGAGAAACAATTAATATTAATGAAGTAAATTTTGAGTTTAAATAAAATTATTGATAATTATATGACTCTTAATATCAATATATAAGAAATATATGGAGGGAATGATAATTATTTTGACCATGTACAACTGAATTTGGTCAAAATAGAAGAAAAATCAAAAAAATTTAGATCTATCGTTCATAATACTATTTGATAAGTTTTATAATGTTCTATGATAGATGAGGATTTTTAAATATATTAAAAACAAAATCTAAGGCTGATAATAATTCAAAAAATATAGTAAAATAACATTTAAAGATGATGAATGTCAATAAGATCAATCTTGCATCAAAATTGAGTGATGCTTGAAAATCTAGAAAAAATGAGAACACTAATTTAATGTCAAAAATTACTATTATTAGTGACTCAAAAAAATTTAATAATAACTATAATATAGAGTTTAATATTTCAAGATTCTAAAATAATATTGGTTCTGAAAAAGGAACTACTTTCTTAATCAAGAAACTCCTTATTTTAATAATCTTAAATGATGTTTATGTTGTAACTAATTAATTCTATGTTTTATGAACGATAAATATTTCTCTAGATCATACTTCAAAATTGTATGATTCTTAAAGATAACATAAATATTAAAAATAAATACAATTAACTTTGAGTCTAGAAAGTTACAAAGTAGTCAATTGAACACATTAAGAGTCTGTTGACTGTGGAAGACATCTCAAAGGACGGAAGTGACTTCAAGAAAAACCAAGTGACCTCATATTTTATATCAAGAGACTACAATGATCAATTTTCTCACAAAGGAATGAATGAAACACCAGACCAGTTGATCAACCATACTCTATTCTAATTAATCATAGTTGTTTTCTCATCCAATTTTTGATCAACCACATTGGAAAGCTTTTGATTGCAAATCAAATACTATATTAATGTGTATCAGTCAAAAATAAAAAAAACCAAATCAACCACATGAAAATATTGGAGTGACCATATCAAAAGGTGGATTTTGAAAAAAAAGGGAAATATTCCATAAAGTTTACAATAAATTGAAAATTGATTCTAAGTGACCATATGAGAAAATTTTACTTTTGGAAAAGTAATAAAGTGGTTACATGACAAGTTGAAGATACCACAGAAATTATTCAAAACAATTCAAAGTATTGGATCTATTGTATGTTCAAGGTGATCAATCATATAAAATTTTCAAGGAATCAAATTAAAATTCACATAAAGAGTAAAAGATTCCATGGAATTTGATGTTACACATTTAAAAGAAAATATATCTAGTTTTAGTTATAATATATTTGAATATAATATCCCAACAATATTTTTGGTATATAATTAAATTCTTGTAAGAGGAATATAATGACCCTTGATATCATACTGAGTATGACGATTTCTAGTGATGAGTTTCTTATAGATCTTTTCAGATGATATATTATTTATATAAAAGATTGAATATGGACAAAAAATAGATAGTGATCCAAACATGTGACAATGAAATTTTTATGAATTTTAAAAACCCATGATACTCTGTTTTGATCATAATTTTGTCACAAGATAAGATAACATCATTATATCTTCACATATCTTTTCCAAACCTAAATATGAAAATAGATAGTATCCATGTAGTCTCCAGTATATTATAGAAAATTTTTCTGAAGAAATAAAACAGTTACAGTAATCACAACTCTTAGGTATAAAAATCAGATATAGAGAAGAAAGAAACTAATTATCATATTCCTAACAATACAACTCCATTCTTCATGATATGATAATTAGTTTCTCTCTTCTCTATATATGATTTTTATACCTAAGAGTTGTGATTACTGTAACTGTTTTATTTCTTCAGAAAAATTTTCTATAATATACTGGAGACTACATGGATACTCTCTCTGTACCTTTCATTTATAATTCTTATCCAATGAATAACTATATAAGTGTTTATGAGTTTTCTGGACTGCCAATGTTCAGTTGCATGTAAAAACTAATCCTATTTTTAGATCTATATATTTCAAATAAATGTTCTTAGAAGTGGGTGACGAATAAATATAGAGGATTGGGTCTCAACTTGAGATTGAAAATATTTTATTTTTATCATCCATTATGTTTGAATTTTTTTCTAAAATTTTAAAACTATTTATGAAATATTTTTTATGAAACAGAACTTTGATAGTTACTTTTTACATTTGATGTTTCTTCTATTTTAAAAATTTATAATAATCCAAAAATAATGGAAAAAATAATGTGATTATTATTTCTGAGTTTTGATCAGACTTAAAATGGGATATTTAGAATTATTTAATAAGATATACCTACTGTATTGGTTAATGGGGAATCATTTAAAATTCAGGTGTTTTTTTAATTTCTCATAAATATGAATTTTAATTAGAAACCAAATTCAACTCCCTATTGATTTATCCACTCTGACCAACATTTGGTATCAAAGTACATTAATTTCATTTAAATTATCATTTTTTAATAAAAAAATATATAATTTTATATAATTTATAAATTTATGTATTTATGGATGACAATATACTTGAGGGTACTATTAATAATAGACCTCCTTACTTTAATGGTATAAATTATGATCATAAGAAAATAAAAATGAAAATACATCTTTAAAGTATTGGTTTTGTTATAGGATTGTAATTAAAGATCAATATTAAAAACCGTAGGATTCTAGAGATGATTGGAGTGATGAAACAAAGGATACTTATGATTGTAATTTTAAGGATATTAAGGCATTATATTTTTATTTTGGAGAATATGAATTTTATAGAATTTATGAGTGTTCTATTACTTTTGAAATTTGGGATACCTTATATGTGTCTCAAAATGGGACCTCAAATGTCAATAAAATGATAATAAATAGTTATAATACTAATTATGATTCATTTAAGATGAAACCTAGGGAATATATTTATCAAATTAATATTATATTTATTTAGATTACCAATATTATGTATGCACTAGTAAATACCATTAATGAAAATTATCTAGTGCTCTAAATTATAATATTTTTATCTGACATATGGATAGACACTGATATATCCATTTAAGAATATCTTAGTTTAAGGATTCTACTAATAAATAATTTGACAGGAAAATAATGATTTATGGATAATATATCTAGGTAAATGATAATTATATTGAACTAAAAAGGAAAATTTCATACTATGAATCTCAGAAAAATTCTAAAGAAATAGTCATAGAAGAAATGACCAGTGGAAGTGATGGTAAATCCAAAAGTGATGATGAAAAGTATCTTCTAGCTATAAGATTTAAGAGATTCTATGGAAATAAAAAATTATTAATGAAGACTATATTTAATGGAATGTATGACAAAAATGGAGTTTGGAAAAAGATGTAAAATTTGAGGTAAAATGTTGTGAGTGTAAGAGAAGAAGAGAAATCGAAGATTGTTTTCTAAAGATTAAATATAAGATAAATTTTGAAAATAAAGGGAATAAATAAAATAAAGAAATAAAATAAAACAAAAGTTCATTCATGGAAATATCCTATGAATATGATTTAAAGAAGGAAGATAACAATGAAAAGGCCAAATTTCTTTATGGTAAACAAATATGAGGTTATGAATTTTGTCTCTATAACTTCTGATCATCTTTAAATTGTCTGTAATGATGAAAATAATGATGAAAACCTGACCAGTGAAGACTTACTTGATTATTGAAATTTACTGTAATAAATATTTAATGAACTTAAATATAATTAAAAATAATAATAAAATGTAATGATTTATATTTTTATATCAATTCTAATATTTCTATTGAAAAAGAAAATATTGAACTATTTCTTACAGAAAATAATGACTTAAAACTATTCAACGGGAAATTAAAGAGAGATATTTATTGTTTTACTCCAAGAACTAAAAACATTAAAAAAATTATATGTATATGTATTGTACCTAAGAAATATTATATGGATCAATTAAATTTGGAAAAAATAAGTATTACCCTTCTATCTCATTTATTCCTATTTTTAGATCATGGAATAAATTTTTTAGACAAATACAGATTCTAAAAGAATTAATTTCCAACATATCTATACCCATGGATATATGGGTACCAAATTTAGTGTACATTTTATTAATTATAAGAAAACTATTTTAAAATATCTATAAAAAGTTATGGTATCTAGATAGTGGGTGTTCACGACATATGAAAAGATACATCTCAAACTTCTAAATTATGAGAAGAGTATACGGTAGTCATGTCACTTTTAGTAAAATTTCCAAAGGAAAAAATATATACCTTGGTAATATCAATACCTCAAAAACTTGTATAATTTATAAATTTTTACTTATTGATTGTTTAAAGTAATATTTTCTTACAACATCTAAATTTTACAATGATAGATTTCATGTAAAATTTAAAAATAATTCTTATAATATTTATGATTCTAAATTTAATGTAGTATTTACTTTATTAAGGAATTATAAAATTCATAAGGTAGATTAAATTTCATTATTTTCTCAATCTATTTCTTATTTTAATTATTTTCGTCATGAATCTTTTTTACAAAATAAAAGGCTAGGTCACTGTAATATATAATCACTTTAAAAGTTATCCAAATGTGCTTTAACAAATATCTAAAAAAAATTATATTTTCTTAAAGACAAAGTATGAAATACCTACTAAAATGGAAATAAAAAATTAATCTTCTTTAAAATAAAATAAAGAAGTTTCAACTTCTCAACCAATAGAATTTTTTCACTAGGATTTTTTGGACATTTCATAGTTCTTATTATGGTAGGAAACATTATCATTATGTAATTTTTTATGACTATTCAAGGTTTACATGTGTATTTTTTTGGACTCATAAGATTATTTTTTTAGATTTTTTATAAAGTATGAAAAATCAATAGACAAACTTAGTGGACAAACCATTAATAGTGTCAGAAATGATCATGTCTGTGAGGTTGAATGTCAAGATTTTGGGTCATTACACTCCCTACATGTCTATAATTAAAATTTATCTTATCCCTAAACTCCTTAATAGTATGGGTTAGTTTAATGAAGAAATAAAACTCTTTAAGATATAGCTTGAACTATTTTTAGTAAATAGGACTTACCGATCTATTTTTGGGATTATACTATAATTATATTTTATTATGTAATTAATTGAGTCTTAATAAGACAACTTTTAAAGAATACTCCATATGAATTATGGAATGGATAAAATCCTAAGGTAAATTATTTAAAGGTTTTTGACTGAAAAGATTATATTAATAATATGAAAGATATTCTGGATAAATTTTCATCCAAAAGAGATGAGGGATTTTTTATTTGGTATTCTACATCCAGTAAATATTAGAGTATTTAAAAAAAGAAAAAACATGGGGAAAATATGTTCATATTAAATTTGATAAGGTTGATCCATATAAACATATATTTTCCTTATAAAACCTAGATGATGATCTTTCAAATATAGATATCAACAACACCTCAAAAATGAAAAATATTTCATCTGATTTATTTAAAAAATCACCCAGAAATTAACTTTTATAGGAATCATACCCGAATGAAAACATAAAATAATCTAGTATACCTAGAACCATTTAACCCATAGAGACTATCCATTATATATTTTATTTATAAGTATAAATATAGGAATTCAACCTCGAGTATCACTTAGAAATCCAGTTTAACATCAAGAGTTCTTGTAATAGCTTAAACCCAAATATGTTAATGAGGCACTTAGTGTTGAACATTGGGTAATGGGTATTAAAGAGGGATATAATTAATTTAAAAGGAATAAATTTTGGAAAATAATTGAGGGAATAAATATTGAATAAACCTTGGTACTAAATGATTATATAGAAATAATGCTTATGAATATGGAAATATTATTAGAAATAAAGCTATATTAGTATCATAAGGTGGTATTCAAGAAGAAGGCATTCACTATGGAGAAATATTTTCTTTATTACAAAGACATGAAGCCATTAGAATACTATTTTCTTATACAGTGAGTCTAATTTTTAAATTATATCAAATGGAATTTAAGTGTGTGTTATTTATGGATATATTTTTTTATGATTTTTTGGCTGTGAAACCCCATGGATTTTGAATTTCACATTTTCCAAATCATGTTTTCAAACTAATAAAAATAATTTATGGTTTAAAACATGATCGTGGAGGTTTATATGATAGGCTCAACAATTTATTATTTCAAAATATTTTCAAAAATATATTTCTTATCCTAATTTATTTATTAAAAGATCAAATAAAAGATGTATTAGTTGTACAAATATATAATGATGATATTCTTTTTTGGTTCTTTGAGAAATTATTTATGCACTGAATTTTCAAAATTAATGAATAATGAATTTGAAATGAATTTAATAAGTGAACTAAAAAAATTATTTGTTTTAAAATATTTCAAAATAAGGTAGAAAATTTTTTAAAACAAATAAAGTATGATAAATATTTACAAAAAAAGTTTTGTATTAGATTACTCTAAATTAAATGATACTCCAATGAGTACCACCTATAAATTGGATCTTGATGAAACTTGTAAACCATTTGATCAAAAAAATTATAGAGGTATGATTTGGTGTTTGCTTTATATAATATATTTCCTTCCAGATATTATGGTTAGTGTGTATATGTGTGCATGAGTTCAATATAACCCTAGGGAATCTCATTTAACTATTGTAAAATGAATTTTCAAATACCTCAATAGTAATACCAGTTTAGGATTGTTACATTTTAGAGGATATTTTTTTAACTTAATTAGAAATTATCATATTGAATTTAGTGTCTATAAGTTAGATAAAAATAGAACCACTTGAATATATCACTTTTTGGGAAAGTATCTAGTTCATGTTGTTGTAAGAAATAAAATTTTATTACATTTTTTACTATATAAATTATGTACATTGATGTGGGTAGTTTTTGTTCTTAGATTTTATAGATAAAAAACGCATTATTAAACTATGGATATCAATTCAAAAATATTCATATAAATTGTTACATGAAAATTTATATTAACTTTTCAAAGAACAATAATTCTAACTTGAGGAAAAATAAGTTGATATACTATGTAAATTTTTAAGAGATAGTTTTCAAAAACAAGATATCGTTATTGAATTCATTGGGAAAAAACATCATCTTACTGAAATTTTTATGAATCCTATGAATTATGAAAGATTAAATTATACTAGACATGAACTCATAGTTATTTATTTTGTTTAATACATTTTTCACATTAAATATTTTTTAAAAGTATTTACAAATAAAATTTATGTTTATTAGGGTTATTGTTTTCCTATTAAAAAAATTTATCATTTTTTATCTTATGTTTTAATTTATTACTATTAGTATTTTTTTCCACAAATCACTGTACATTAAATGCCTAAATGATTCTAATATATCAAAAGTAAAATTTGAATTATCATGTTTCATTATAAATTGAATATGAATATTCTCCAAGAATTATTTCAGAAAAATAATAGCATCTCAAATCCATGAATCTCAGTGAGAACTATCAAGATGAAGGCATTAGTCGAGGAAGATATTTTGGAATGCTTTAATTCTCATGGGATAGAAAATAAAAGTTTGAGTGGCTCTGAAAACCATAATAACCTTCATCTTTTATCCCATGAATTCATACCAGAAAAATAATCATATGTAGACTGGTTTAGGATAATCCATTTTTAATTCTAGAAAGATATCCTTCGTCAAGGTTTTACCCATTGGTTCTTGGATTAGGATAATCCTTTCTATCTACATTTGGTAAACGATTTTTACCTAAGTATGGTTCTTAATGATAGATATTATAAGTACATGACTAATAATACTATTTATGGTCGTGGGTATGAGTTCTCATTTAATTTTTGGGTTCGAAAATTCAGAGTAACTTATTTATGAGAATTTGAGGATTATCAGAGTTTCCATCCTCTAAACCATACACACTTAGAAATAGATAATTCCCAACAAGAACCAACCGATGATAGAACCCATCAAAGGCTATGTTTTAACACGTTAATTAGAGGGTTCAGGTTTTTGAAAAAAATTCATTTTATATACTATCTTCTATGAAAAGGTATATATTATCATAGTTTGGAACCAAGATAATTTCTTGATATATTTAATAGTTCATGGAAACAAGATAAGTTTGCCAATATTTATTTTGAGGCACATGGAAGAGAAAAGTAAACCTTCTTCTCGATTTAATATCCTTGTCTACCCTAAGTTCATTTTTTCTATTCTTGAATTAAAAAGCATAATTACTAAGTGAGTTTAGATATAAATATTTTTTTGTGGTATTTGATTAAATAAAACCACTAGAAAAAGAAAAAAGATCAGTTTGAATCATTAGAATTTTATGTGGGTAACAGATGAATATAGGGTGTATGAGAGATTAAATCCAGAAAAAAAATCCTACAAGACTAACGGAAATTATTGATCGAGGATTGAATTCAAATTATATTGTTGATAAAAATTATTCTTTGGATGAAGTTAGATCTCAAGATACATTTGATCAAGCTGATAATCTAGAAAAGCTTATTAATTTATCTTAATTTTATCTCTTATTCATTAAATTCAAAAAGAATATGAGGAGCATGTTGTTGAATACCTTGTAAGAGAAGGAGTAGCTTTAGGGGGGATGATAACCTCTACTTTAGTTTGTTAGGCCTATAATAACTGATTCTAAAAATGAAATTGGAGATAATCCAACTAAATAGAGTCCTATAATGATTTATATAGGAGGAGATCTCATCTTTAGTTTCACACCTCCTAGACAAGATTCCCCTAAAAATAACCCTTTTTGACCTAGATCTATCTCATTAAAATCATACTTAATCCCTCTGATGATCTATTGAAACTCTTATCTGCACCTTCATCTCACAGACCTACCTCAAAAATTATTTTTCAAGGTGAATCACTTTATGATTAATCACCAAGAACAGAGGTTATATTTATGGAAGAATTAATGTTATAATTAGATATATCATTTAAAAAAAGTGAGAGACATTGAGTATCTTTTTAGAAAATAAAGGATCTTGGTAAAGAATTCTAAAGTATGAGTTGACTGACTTTAACTCTCCCTCATTACATTGTCCTACTTCGGCTCCTTAGGCTGTCTCTAATAAAAAAAATGTGACTTATTATACTATGCCTTCTATAATGACATATATATATTTTATCCATGTTTTTAATAATTATATAGAGGTTTTAAAATAAGTTTTTATAAGTATTAACTAGGAAGATAACTATGATAGAAAATAGGATGTAGATCTTCTGACTTGTGAGATTATGAGTTTTAAAACTTAAATGGAAGATTTTTTACATCATATTGGATCCCTTCGGGAGGATTTAATAGGAATTATAGTAACTTTGGACAAAATTTACTCGACATTGATTATGAGTCCTTCTATACCCTATACCTCTTCATCAGTTCCTCCTCCCACTATCTATATTGATGAGGATATTATTATAAGACTCATACATTAGGAAACATAGAGTATGAATGACCATATGAAGTATGTTTGAAATAAAGTAAAAACTCATATTACTATACATTGAGAGAATCTATTTTATATGAGTAATTGTAACACCCCAATATTTCATAGTACGTTATTTTCTTTAAAGTAATTCAATAGGTTTCGTTATACGCAACATCGAGTTTGAGCGCACCATGACTTACCAAACTAGCCGTTCAAAAAGTGGTTATGAATTGTATTAACTGAATTTTGAATTTTATATACTCTAAATAATTTTAGAATCCATATTATGTGTTTCTTAGACATAATATAAGAATAAATTCATTTTTTTCAGATAAAAGAAGTATTTTTTTAAAAATGCAAGGCAAACCCTTTTTAAAACCAATATTTGACACGTTCATCTATTCAATTTAATTAAATCAAAGTCTTATTTAGAATTTTGACATGGAAATTTATTTTGGTTAAATTTTTGGTACTTTTCTGATAACTTTCATTTTTTGATGAAGACTAAAAAATACTAAGTTTTAATTTAAAACAAAATTTTTAATCAAAGTAATTTATAGTGTTAAATTATGAATCTGAATGGTTTTAAAGAATAATTAGATTATTTTTTTATCATTTAATAAAATTTAGGTCATTATAGGTAATTTCACATTTAAATTTTACATAAACACAAGTCAATCTTTTGATAGTTTTTACTTTTTAAAAAACCCGGTTTTCTGTTTTCACAAAGACAATTGATTTTAAATTTATTAATGCAACTTCTATGATTTAAATTTGGTAAAATAGAATTCATTTTTGAATTCTGAATATCAAAATTTGCTCAGGGTAATATTTTGGTATTTTTGTGAAAACGTTCAATTTTTGATGAATAGTGAAAAACACTACGTTATAATTTATAACCGACTATTTATTTAAATAATTATTTATTTTATTTAAATTTATTTTAAGTAAAAAATCGATATATAATACATATATAATTTAAATGTAATTTTTTGGGGCTATTTTATAATAAAATTATATTTATAAAATTTTATTGATCTTTTACCGTGTTTTACCCACCTTCTAGGAGCATTTGAAAATTTGCATAAAACATAATTTTACCACTTCTGTTAGTTGAATTTCAAAAATAATAGAGACACGGTTAATATAAATATGTAAAATTTGGTTCAATAAGATGAAAATAATTTTTTTTGAATAGTAACTTTTGGCTTTTATTTACCACAGTTAAAAGTAAATACAGTATTTAAGGTTAAAAATGATATAATAATTACCCTAAAACGTGTCCTAATTCTATTGGATAAGTGTAATTCGACCAAAAGAAACCTTATGAAAAAACTATGATCCTATTTGGTCCACTTGGATTAGATTACGACATTTATTATTATTTTATTTAAAAAAGAGTTAAAAGTGTTAAATTCAATGTTTAATAACTAAACCATTTTTAATATAGGGTTACACATTAGATAAATTTGACTATAAATATTCATTATAAATATAAAAAGGTTTCCTATATAATGGTATATTATTTAAAAAATTTAAACTTTAAATAATTTAATTTATATATAACACAATGATGATGCAGTAATTACCTTATTAATGAAATATTAAAATAATTGATATAATAAATAGCCCAATAAATGTAAATTGAGACTTCTGATGAATTCCACTAATTTTATAGGATAATATATCATGTTAGGGTTGATTAAATAAATTTTATTCTAAGGTATATAGTTTTTATGGCTTCCAAAAAATCAAATACCAAATAGTGTCAAAATTGACATAATTGAGTTTTTAAAACAAATACTATATTATTAATTGATATAATATTCCTAAAAATATATGTTTCGGCCAAAGAACATAGATAAGGTTATATATATTAATAATGAACAACTTTGGGTTCTCTAGTCTTGTTATAGTAAGTTAATTAACCATATAATATAAAAATACAAAGAGACATTATAAATGTCAAACTATTTAACCAAGAGTTAAATCTAAAATATTAAGTTAATATGGTGACCTAAACCTATATAAAACCTATTGGTTAAGGTTTTTGCAACCCATCCCTAACTTATCCTTGAAATAAATAATTTTGGAGCCATTATAAACCGAAAATTATTTTATTATAAAATAATATTTCAAGCTTTCCTAAAGTGCCCCTCACCCCTCTTATAAAAGAACACTTCCCCTTCTCTCAAAATCACACCTCAAAATCCATTTGTCTCGGCCAAACCCTACCCAAATATCCAACCAACTTCCCTAAAATTAACCTAGAGTCCTTACTTTTGTTAGAAAGGCAACCTAACGATCCCTTTTGATCAAATCAAAAGGAAGAACTCAAAGAAGAGGCAAATATTTCATCACCTCTTTCAAGTTCTATTCTTCTTCCACTTCCTCTTTCTTTGTTGTTTCCATACCAAAATAATAAATCCATTACCTTATACATAATTTTATGTTATTATAAATATGTTATAATCATATTCATTATTCTATCCATTCAATAAATGAAAAAGTTACCATATGTGCGTACGTACGGGATACCGTCGCCACGTCGTGGTGTAGTTCGTTATTCAAACACTTCAATATTTGGGTGGGTATAATAATGAATATAACTGATGTAAATAATAAATATAACATGTTAATTATTCTGTATATATGATATACCATCCAATTACATATGATTTATTCATCAATATAATGATATTGTCGCTCATGCGTACATATGAATTATCGTCTCCATGAACGCGGTGAGATTCATTCACCATCATAATCATTCAAGAATAATTTTCATTTTATGATTACAAATACTATTTAAGAACTTAATAAAATTTTTATATGGATCAAATATATCCTTTACATAACAAACATGACTTACGTAACAAAACATATAAAGGAAAATGCATTAGTTAACAACCAAAACAATGATAATACTGAAATATCATTAAAAAGAAATATTAAAAGATAATATATGATTTCATATTTATGTATTTGGTTCTTTTATAATTTAATAAAAATTATTTTATCATTATACATGAAGTTAACCTACCCTATACTACGGAAAAGTACTAGGTAAGGGGTTTCTTATCTCACTTTTAATTCTTTGAAATTTCAATTGTTCGCCACTTATTTATTGCATGTGGTGTATTGTGTACTTCCATTTGATATATATTATCATGATTCTATTTATATTCATGGTATTCTATGATTCATTTGGTGGTTATTAACTTTTTTTCATATGACTTGATTGATTACAACATGGTAATGGGTTTTCATCTCACTTTTTATTTCCATGATATTCATGCAATATTGCCACTATTTCCTTTTGTGTGGTTTATGTACTACCCATTATTGTATTCACTATATAATATAAATTAATTTACGGGTATTTACATCTTCATTTTATGATACTTCTTTCATGGGGTGTACGTTTCGTAAGTCACCAAATCGGTAAGGGAATTTCTAATTTCTATTTCCACTCATTGGTTTTTACGCAAACATCATTAATTATTTTACTTCAAGATTATGTGTATAATCACTATTTATTTATTCATGTAGTAATTTCCACTCCCATTTGTGTGGATATTATTTTTATACACAGAATCACTCCATTGATAAATTCTCAATTCATCTATATGAACTTGATAAGAGTAATCTTAACTCAATTTTCATTCATTGAGTTAAAAATCCATGTCATTGGTGTTGTTGTTACAAGAATATGTGTGATTTTAATCTGATTGTTTTACATAGAATATCCAAGACTATTTAGTGTATTTTTATTTTTTACACATAATTATTTCATTGATTTATCCTTAACCGAAATATACATTCTTTATAATGGATTTCATCTCAACTTACATTCCATTGAGACTTCTTTGTTGTTATGCACCAATTAATTTTTATTTGGTGTATATATTGTACATTGACATAATATATCATGAAACCCTTTATTCTCATGATATTATTAATTTTTTATTACCTCAATTATTTGTATTCAAGCATCTCTCTTTTGGTTAGGTACTCTAAATAAAATATCATTTTAAATGTTTTAAAATTTTATTCTTCTAAATCCTTCTCCTTAATGTCCTTTTTTTTAAATGGTTTTAAATATTTATTTATAGGGAAATTGATGTTTTAAAATTAAAATTTAATTTAATAGTTTCAAAGTGGTTTGGGACACTTTGATTCAAATATCTATCTTAAATATCTTCTTGATAAATAGAGATACTTTTAAATGTTTTTAAGAAAAAGGGGGATATTTCTCTCAAATAGTTTTGAGGATTATTTTCATCTATGTAAATATCCTTAATTATTCTTGATTGAGGTTAATTTATTATAATACAATCTTTCATATTGTATTGAATGAGTTATGTTTGACTGTGGATGTGCTATTTTTATACCATTCATGGTTTATGGTTAATGTATTGAAATTTTGTATTCTAGTTTTAGTAATAATGATTAGATTATGTTTCAACCCTTCATATGAGAAATGAATTGGACTTAGTAAGTGATGGGTGGAGCCCGCTATAGCTCCTCAATGCATCGGCAGGTCTCATGAGACAAACTAGTGTGTTTTCCCAAGGCCTTGACAAAATCTTATTTGTAGTCTTGGCACAAGGCCTTGACTATGTGGTTATAAAGTCTAGCATTATGCATTCCATCATTATGAAATTTGATTTTGATATTGCATGTTCTTATTCTACTAGTACAATATACATTTGAATAAGTAAATGGAATTATTTTGATTTATATTTTCCATATTTTAATGAAGTTTAATAGTAGATGGCTTTTGTTTTAGTCTTATACATTTCCTTAAATGTTTATGCTTATTTATGAAAGTTTCCACTATATTATTATCCTTATTGAGAATTTGAGATCACCCCTTTCTAATGTTTTATTTTTTTTCAGGAAGAAAAGAAGTATATTAAGATTAATATATTGTACTAGGATAAAGAATATAAGAGTTTTCAAAGGGGAAACAATGTTTCTTTATTTCATGATGTAATGTAAAACTTATGTATGTATCTAGTACTTCTAAGGCTACTAAACCGATCAGTATTTCGATACATGATTCCTTGTATCATGCCAATGTTATGTAATAATGCACCAATTCTTGGTAACTAGGGTTGTGGAATTATAGTTGGTATCAGAGGAAGTTTAGTTCCAACCTTGGATCCTAGATTTTAAAAAAACTCTGATTAAGAAACACTACCCTAAGATTGATATTGATGATTATTATAGAAGGACATCCCAAAGTTATGGTAATGTAAATATTATGTGGGTGTTCTAAGAAATACATCCCTATCTGGATATGAGTAGGTAGAGGCGGCTCTGGAACAGAAGTACCTAGGAGTGAAAACTCTAACAAGGCGTTCCGGGCTTGACCCGGGGTATCCTGGTACATGACAACGGGCCTTGCTACACTCTTGGTTACGACACTCCCGGGGGATATAATTAGGATAATTCACATTTTCATTACAAAAAAATTTGAAGGATTTTAATATAAGATGATAATAAATAACCTTGGTTAATCCTAAGGTGTTTTAGATTTAAAACAAGGTGTTATGATATTCTCTAAATGATTTTATGACTCGCACTATACTTTCTTGTGTTAGTCAATGGCTGGATTCCATGGAAGTCATAGTAACATTGAACATGATGTACAAGGTGGGAACAGTGGTGTAAATGAGTAACGAAATGGGATGTTGATAGGTGTAAAAGATATCGTATTCATGCTGAATCAGTTTTCCAAAAATATGATCAGCAACATATATATTAACCAACTCCTGGACTCAACAAAGAAGAGAAAGGAGGTGAATGATAAGACCTCTAGCAATGGAGATAATGGAGAAAAGAATTCTCAATTTCCATCATGCAGGAAATGTGGAAGGATACACCTAGGAATGTGTCTCAATAGAACAAATAAATTATTTATTTTTGGGAAATAAGGATATGAAGTAATGAATTACCGAGGAAAAATGAAGAGTACTATGGAAGAAAATAAAAATGATCCCAAAAATCTATTTACAGTCATTTTATATAAATATAAAATACCTGGGAATTACCCAAGGTAATTCCCTATTCAATAGGATAACCTCTTGGTCAAGGAAGAACCTATGTAGAAATAGATGGATGAAGAAATGTTTAAAAGTATTAGTTCTCTTTATTAATGGGATTGCTTTTGAATAATTTTCTATTGTATGTGTAACCATGTTGTTGGTTTTGTGAAAATGATATTTTAGGGGGAATTATCTTTTTTATTGTTGATATAGTTATAAATAACCATTTGGGTTTATATGTTCCTTGAATTTGAGGAAATTACAAGTTATTAAATTTTGGGATGAAAATAAAAGGTATGTGATAATATTTGTGGTAAAATTATGTTATGGTTATTTTGAATAATTTATCTCATTTTGGGAATGTTATAAAATATAGTTTTGGAAAAAGGACAACACGCAGACCATGTGACAACCCTTCATGTCAGAAAAAACTACAGGAATCGAACCCACAACGAGAGTGGAATTTGGATTTATCGACTACCACTGGACTACGTGAATTCTCTTGTTAGTGTGACTAATTATTTTTAGTTTAATGATTTTATTGATCAATAAAATGTTGATTTTGGATCTTATGTCTTATCAAATGGATATCATTAGTATAGAAAAATGATTTGGTGATTAAGTGATAAATTTTATTTTGGAAGATGTTCGCTCTATTGGGAACACTATATGTCTAAGGAAAAAAGAATAATATGGGATTTCATTTGAGAAGTAATGGTGGATTTTTATCTATGTTTTTGTTGTTGATTTATAGTGATTTGGGTTATTTATGGAAATGATTAACCTATCATAGAGAATATGTGATTAAGTTAATTACTTTTAAGTATGTGACATTAATAGTAGTCGATGTTATTTGGAGATACAATTTAACGTGGGAGACTGCACAATCAAATTCTTCTAAGTTATGGGTTTCAATATTAGTTTGGATTATATTGATGTATTTTAAGGACAATTGTTTATTGAATGGTATTTATTTAACTTTGGGTATTGTTTGTTTAATTTTAGAAATTAAGATTAGTATTTCTCTTTAAAGGATTTTCCTTTTGGGGGGTTATCTAATCCTGCACTAACCATATTGGTTTTGGTTTATCTCTAAAGACAAGGTAAATATATAGTTTATCCTCTGTGTATTATGTGATTATCTAGAAGTTGATTCTAGCACTTCAGGTGTGACCAAGTCATCTTGAAAAATCATCATTTAAAAAAAAATACGAGTTTGTGATAGAAATTTATTAAAGGATGAAACTCTACTTAAAAATTAAATATATCTCTTTATGTTCTTATTAAATCTCATAAATACATTTCTCAAATTTATGAAATGAAACTTAAAAAAAATTTCTATTTACTTTTCCTACTGGTAAACTAATGACCATTTATCCCATTACAAGTTTGGGGTTTTCTTGTTGTTAACTTTCTCCTGGTCATGTTTTCTATCACTCTCCATAAAAACTTGACACTGAGTTTATCTTCCATATCTATGTTTTCCTACATGGAATTCTAGTATGGGTTATCTTGGGTGACCTTTTTACTTCTCTTTCTTTCATTTAAAGTGATAGTTTTATTAACACTTTTTCTGATGTGGGACTTTCAATGAAGTTCCCAAGCGCAATTTTAAAATTTTGAGGATGTAATTTCCAAAAGGGGGGAAGAATGTAACACCCCAATATTTCATAGTAAGTTATTTTCTTTAAAGTAATTCAATAGCTTGCGTTATACGCAACATCAAGTTCGAGCACAGCACGACTTACCAAACATGCCGTTCAAAAAGAAGTTATGAATAGTATTAACTGAATTTTGAATTTTATATAGTGCATATAATTTTAGAATCCATATTATGCGTTTCTTAGATATAATATAAGAACAAATTCTTTTTTCAAATAAAAGAAGTATTTTTAAGAAAATGCAATTTTACCACCTTTTAATGGAACACCCTTTTTAAATATAATATTTGACAATTTTTTATATTAAATTTAATGAAATTAAATTCTTATTTATAATCAATTCATAAAAATTTATTTTAGATAAATTTTTGGTACTTTTCTGATAACTTTCATATTTTGATGAAGACTGAAAAAAACTAAATTCTAATTAAAAACAACTTTTTAAATTATAATAATTTAAAGGGTTAAATTATGCATTTTACTGGTTTGGAAGTATAATTAGATTATATTTTTATCATTTAATACAATTTATGTCATTATATGTAATTTCACATTTAAATTTGACATAAACACATGTCAACCTTTTGATAGTTTTTACTATTTAAAAAACCCGCTTTTCGATTTTGACAATGGGAATTGATTTTAAATTAATTAATGAAACTTATATGTTTTGAATTTGGTAAAATATAAATTATTTTTTAATTCTGAATATCAAAATTATCTTATGTTAATTTTTTTTTATTTTTTTAAAAACAATCAGTTTTTGATGAATAGTGAAAAACATTGCGTTATAGTTTAAAACTGACTTTTTATTTCAATAATTATTTATTTTATTTAATTTTATTTTAGGTAAAAATAGATATATAATACCTATATGAGGTCAATTTAATTCATTGGAATAATTTTATAATAAAATTATTTGTATAAAAGTTTTTTGAACTTTTTACCCTCTTTTACCCACCTTCTATGAGCATTTGAAAATTTGCAAAAAACATAATTTTACCGCTTATGTGAGTTAAATTTCAAAATTCTGATAGACACTGTTAACATTAGTAAGTAAAATTTGATTCAATAAAATGAAAATAATTTTTGGTGAATAGTAACTATTGACTTTTCTTAACCACGGTTAAAAGTTAATATGGTAATTAAGGTTAAAAATGATATTATGATTACCCTAACACATGTCCTAATTCTATTAGATAAGTGTAATTCGACCAAAAACAACCTTAGTAATAAAATATGATCCTATTTGGTCCACTTGGATTAGATTACGATATTTATTATTATTTTATTTAAAGAATAGTTAAAAGTGTTAAATTCAAAGTTTAATAGCTAAACCATTTTTAATATAGAGTTACGCATAAGATAAATTCAACTATAAATATTTATTTGAAAAATGAATAGATTTACTACATAATGGTATTTTATTTATAATTTTTAGACCTTAAATAATTTAATTTATATATGACACAATGATTATGTAGTAATTATCTTATTAATGAAATATTAAAATAATTGATATTATAAATATCCAAATAAATGTAAATTGAGACTTTTGATAAATTAATCTAATTTTATAGGTTAATATGACATTTCAGGGTTGATTAAATAAATTTTATTCAATGTGATAAAGTTTTTATGGCTTTCAAAAAAATCAAAAACTAAATAGTTTCAAAATTGACATAACTGAATTTTTAAAACAAATACTATATTATTAATTGATATAATATTCTAAAAAATATGAGTTTCGGAAAAAGAACATATATAATGTTATATATATTAATAACGAACCACTTGGGATTCTCTTGGCTTGTTATAGTGAGTTTATTAACCATATAATATAAAAATACAAAGAGACATGGTAAGTGTCAAACTATTTAATTAAGAGTTAAATATAAAATATAAGGTTAATATGGTGACCTAAGCCTGTCTAAAACCTATTGGTTGGGAGTTTTTTGATCATCCCCACCTTATCCTTGAAATAAATTATTCTGGAGCCATTAGAAACCGAAAATTTTTTTATTATAAAATAATATTTCAAGCTTTTCCTAAAGTGCCCCTCACCCCTCTTATAAAAGGGCATATCCCCTTCTCTCAAAATAACTCCTCCAAAGCCATTTGGCTCGGTCAAAACCTTCCCAAATATCCTTCCAACCTCCCTCACATATACCTAGAGTCCTTACTTTGATCAGAAATCCAACATAAATAGCCCTTTTGATCAAATCAAAAGGAAGAACCCGAAGAAGAGGTAAATATTTCATCACATCTTTCAAGTTATTTTCTTCTTCCACTTTCTTTTTCTTTGTTGTTTCCATACCAAAAAAATAAATCCAGTACCTTATACATAATTTGATGTTATTATAAATATGGTATAACTATATTCATTATTCTATCCATTCTATAAATGAAAAAGTCACCATATGTGCGTAGGTACAGATTACCATCTCCACGTCGTGACGTAGTTCATTATTCAAACACTCCATTTTTTGGATGGATATAATAATGAGTATAACTGATTTAAATAATAAATATAACACGTTAATTATTCTTTATATATTATATACCGTCCAATTACATACTATTTCTAGATCAATATAATGATATTATCGCTCGTGCGTACGTATGAATTATCGTCTCCACGAACACAATGAGATTCATTCCCCATCATAATCATTCAAGTATAATATTCATTTAAGATTAAAAATAATTTTTAAGAACTTAATATCATTCTATATATGAATTAAACTCAGCCTATACATAAAAAACATGACTTACGTAACAAAACATATAAAGGAAAATGAATCTATTAGCAACCAAAACAATGATACTATTGAAATATCATTAACAAAGAAATATTAGAAGATCATATATGATATAATATTTATTTATTTGGTTCTTTTTTAATTTAATAACAATTATTTCACTACTATACATTAGGGTAACCTAACTTATACTAAGTAAAAGTACAAGGTAAGGGGTTTCTTATCTCACTTTTAATTCTGTGAGATTTCCATTTTCGCCACATATTTATTGCATGTGATGTATTGTGTACTTACATTTGATATATATTATCATGATTCTTTTTATATTCATAGTATTATAATATTAATTTTTTGGTTATTAACTTTTTTTCATATGACTCGATTGATTACAACATGGTATGGGCTTTTCATCTGAGTTCTTATTTCCGTGAGATTCATGCAATAATGCCACTATTTTCTTTTGTGTGGTGTATGTACTACCCATGATTGTATTACTTATGTAATATACTTTAATTTATGGGTATTTAAATCTTCATTGTATGATCCTTCTTTCAAGGAGTGTATGTTTTGTAAGTCACCAAATCGGTAAAGTCATTTCCAATTTCGATTTCCACTCATTGGGTTTTATGAAAACATCTTTGATTATTTTACTCCAAGATTATGTGTAAAATCACTATTTATTTACTGATGTAGTATTTTCCACTCCCATTTGTGTTGATATTATTTTGATACACATAATCACACCATTTATAGATTCTCAAATCATCGATACGAACTTGATAGGAGTAATCTTAACTCAATTTTCATTCATTGAGTTAAACATCTAAGTCATTGGTGTTGTTCTTACAAGAATATGTGTGATTGTACTCTGATTGTTTTACAATGAATATCCAACCATATTTAGTGTATTTATATTTTTCACACATAATTATTTCATTAATTTATCCTTAACCTAAGGATACGGTCTTTATAAGGGATTTCATCTCAACTTACATTCCAATGAGACTTCTTTTTTGTTATGCACCAATTCACTTTTATTTGGCGTATATATTGTACATTGACATAATATATAATGAATTACTTTATTCTCATGATATCATTAAGTTTTTATTACCTCTATTATTTTTATTCAAGCATCTTTCATTTGTTTAGGAACTCTAAATAAAATATCATTTTAAATGTTTTAAAATTTTATTCTTCTATATCCTTCTCATTAATGTCCATGTTTTAAAAATGGTTTTAAGGATTTATTTATGTGGAAATTAATGTTTTAAAATTGAAATTACTTTTAAAAGTTTAAAAGTGTTATGGGACACTTTGATTCAAATGTATATTTTAAGCATCTTCATGATAAATAGTGATACTTTTAAATGTTTTCAAGAAAAAGGGGGATATTTGTCTCCAATAGTTTTGAGAATTCTTTTCATCTATGTAAATATCCTTCATTATTCTCTATTGAGGTTAATTTTTTAGAATAAAATCTTCCATATTGTATTTAATGAGTTATGTTTGACTGTGGATGTGCTATTTTTACACCATTCATGTTTTTTGTTAAAGTATTGAAATTTTGTATGCTAGGTTTAATACAAATGTTTAAATTATGTTTCACCCCTTCATATGAGAAATGAATTGGACTTAGTAAGATATGGGTGGAGCCCTTTATAGCTCCTTGATGCATCGGTAGGTCTCATGAAACAAACTAGTGTGTTGGCCCAAGGCCTTGAAAAAATCTTATTTGTAGTATTGGCACAAGGCCTTGACTTTGTGGTTATGAATTCTGGCATTATGCATTCCATAATTATGAAATTGGATTTTGATATTGCATGTGATTATTTTACTAGTATAATATCCATGTGAATAAGTAAATGGCATTATTTTGATTAATATTTTCCATATTATAATGAATTTTAAGTTTAAAAGGATTTTTTAGTCTTATACATTGCCTTAAATGTTTATGATTATTTATGAAAGTTTCCACTATATTTTTATCCTTACTGAGCATATGAGCTCACCCATTTCTTATGTTTTTTTTTTCAGGATTCAAATAAGTATAGTATGATTAACCTGTGGGAATAGGGTAAGGAATATAAGAGTGTTCAAAGGGGAGACAATGATGTTTTTTTATTTCATGATGTAATGTAAAACTTATGTATGTATCTAGTACATCCAAGGCTACTAAACTGATTGGTCTTTCAGGACATGATTTCTTGTATCATGCCAATATTATATAATAATGCACCGATTATGGGTAACTGGTGTCAGGGAGTTACAGTAATTCCAAATCAGTCAAGGCTTTTAAGGATAAGGGTGTAATAAAGGTCACTATTACGTACTATCTCAATTGAATTTACACTAAGGAAAACTTCAAAAGAAACTTTTAATCTTAAAATATAGATCTTATGATGCCTCCTTAGATAGACATTTTATAAGGGAGTGTAGAGAAATTATTGGTTATGAAACCTCTTCCAAACCAGTTCATATCTAAGAGGGATGAGTTTATTCATATTATAGAGCATTTATTCATGTCAATAATAGATATTACTCAGTTATTGATGTCTTATATATATTTTTTGAAAACTATCTAGTCCTCACACCTCTATCTTTACATGTTCCTATCATAACCGCTTCATCTTCCCGACTTTAAATAACTATTTTTGTATCAGTTTCCATAGATGACTCTACTAGTTTTAGTCCTACTAATGTTATACCTCCTAAATTTCCTTTCAACATCACATTTTCTTAGTCCTTACACCCTATAAGACTATTTTCGAAGACTCTCACCATTCTTGGATTTGATGATAATCATAGGCTTATTCATTATACTACTGTTGTTTTTAGAAAAGAAAAATATCTCACCATCCTTTTCTCCATTGTATATCTACATTATGATTATATATTTTAATAGGTTCAATTTAATATTTTACAATTAATGAAATGTATTTATTCTTCTTTCTATCTCTTAATTTTCATCGTTATATTTTCCCTATTAATTTTCTTTTTACTTTGTCAACCTTTATTCTATTTATTTTTAATAATCTCAAACGGAATATAAAGTATAAAATTTATCTATGTTTATCTCTGCATGTTAGTAAATTATGGAATGTTATGTTACATGTCACATTGAATGTTATCATAGATTTTAATTATATTGCTATTGTAATGAATTATGTATTGATATTTATGCCATGATTTTAAATCATCAAAAAGGAGGATATTGTTGGCTTAGTCCAGCAATTACTCATTTTAATAATCACTAATAAAGTTTATGTTTTAACTAATAAATTATATGTTTTATAAAATATTACTATTTATCTAGATCTTCTATGAGATTTTTTAAGTATTGAAGAGACAATAATGATTAGCAAGTTATATTATCGATTGTGATTCAGGAAAGATACAAAGAACTCAATCAACCACATGAAGAGTCCATTGATAATGGAAGAAATCTCAAAGTACTAGAGAAAACTCAATAAATACAAGGATACCCCACGTTATGTATCAAGAAACCTCAAAAATTAAAATTTCCCCAAAGGCATGAACTGACTGCATGACCAGTGGACCAACTGCATGCCTGTCTGATCAACCAGGGTTGTTTTCTTGAAAATTCATTGATCAACAGTAAACAAAACCTTTCAATATCAAAGATAATTTAAAGTTACCACAAATTACTAAAAAATCTCACAAATAATTTAATCGAACAAATGATCAAATCAAAGTGACTATATAAAAATGTCAATTTTGAAAGACTAAAAAGGATTTTTTTTAATGTTTATAATTGACCAGACCTTGAATTAAAGTGACCACATGAGAAAATTTTAATTTTGGGAAATTAATAAAGAGACTACATGGCTAGATGAACTGATCATGGAAAGTAATTTTAATTTTAAAAAGTACCATATTGACCATGATTCCTAGTTGATCAACCTTACATCTTTTTGAACAAATCCAATTATAATTATTGTAAAGATTCAAATATAACATGTAAGTTGATTTGGAATACCTTAAATGGATTGTATCAAATTTTTAATATTATTATTTTTAAATAATATTCCAATCACTCTTCTATGCAAAATTTAATTTTATTTTGAGGCATTTAATGACCCCATATTTCATGCTGAGTATGAGGATATCTAATGATGATTTTTCAAAGGATATTTTCAAATAAATACTTCTTTTTATATAATTAAAAATAAAGTGAAAAAAAATATATATAATGTCACATAAAATCATAAATTCTAGTTTTATAAACATGAAAAATGAATGATACTCTGATAACATAATCACTTATTCGCATCCGAGTGCCTAACCTAAAGATGAACATCCAGAAGATCATAATCATCTAAAAAACAATTTGACTTTATTATATACTAAATTATAATTATTTTATTTCATCTCTATATCTTTTTTCTTATAAACGATATTTACTTACTTTAATTATTTTATTTCTTGAGAAAAATCCCATATACTCTATTAGAGAGTACATGGATACTCTCTCTATATTTTATTTATAACTCTTATCCCATACATAATTATGTAAGAGGATTTTTATAGCTTGGACTATTTGTCTATAGTTGTATGTAAAACCCGATCTAGGTTATGGATCTATTTATTTTATAATAAATGTGGTTAGAAATGGGTGACTTCTAAGTTTATAAGATTATGTCTCAGCTTGAGACTGAACATCCTATATTTTTATACTTCTTTTGTGTTTCAAATTTTGTTATCTCTACTTTCCAAACAATTATTGAAATATGTTTTATAAAATTGGATAGTTTGTTTTTACATGATAAATTTCTTATGATTAGTGCACATAGGATAGTTTTAAAATCCTTGAATAAATTCTATTGTTATTATTACTATGTTTTGATCAAACTTTTGAAGGGTTATTTAAAATATTTGAATAAGATATTACAATTGAAATAATTAACTGTGGTATATTTCAAATGGTTTGGATTTTCTTTTTAATTATTTTAAAATAGAAATTTTAATTGGAAACTCAATTTACACCCTCTAGAGTTTTCCACTCTGAACAATTATAACCAAGATTGATGGCTTGAAAATGGATATAATTTAAGTATCAAATTCTATAAAATATTCTTCTTAAAGTTGTGTGTATATTTTTTATGGATGTTACTATTACTGTGGAGGCTTTGGTCATATAGAAATGATTTTTTGTTAGACTACCAACATCATGCATTCCTAGCAGGATTTAGAGTCATGGTTTTAGGGGGCTTCAAGTCTCTCAAATGAATAATGTTCATAAATAGGTTGAAAATTCTAGAAATATATCACAGAATAAGTTTTAGGTTCTTAAAGAAGTATTTGAAAGATGTTAAAAGCTGGGTCACCGTGAAAATGAATGAATTATCCCTCTAATATTCTAGAAAATATGATTTAGAACACTTAATATTCTATGAATAAGAACAAAAAAGTAAAGGAGAAATATTAAGTTATCACAGTGGTACTTACTATACCAAAAGAGAATAATCTATAGGTTACTCAAATTGATGTTCTTCTCACATGGAAATATTTTTAAAACTTCTGAAATATTTTTAAGAGTGTAATATAGGTTCAATGGCCTTTGGAAATTATTTTACACTCATGGTTGAATAATTTTCTTCCTAAGTTATTTGGAAAGTAAAGATGAAATACAAAATCATTTTCTTTGTTAATGGATTGAAACAAATTATGTTATGTGTTTCACAAATTTTTCATAATGGAAGAAAAAATATTTTCTAAAAATATGGGTTTTTAGTAAAGTTACATGATTTTTAAATAATGTAAATAGGAGGAAAACAATCTAAAAGTAACTTATTTTAAATGTTTGATGTTGGAGACTCATGTTATCTTTGTATGAAAGAAAAAAATAATTTATGGCATTAAAGCCTTGGTCATATTATCCAAAGAAACATGAATAAGAACCCCGAAGGATACATTTTTTTGATATTACAGTGTATTATATAGATTTATAATAGATGTTCTTAATAAGGAAAATGAGTATGATTGTTAACTCATCACACAAAAATGTGTAAATTCAGTTTTCTCAACCATTATCGCTCATTCATTTTGATGTTTGTGGGCCAATGATGAAGAAATAAATCAATATAGATAATTAATTTATTCTTTTAATTGATTACTTCACTCATATTACTTTTTTTATATTAATGAAACAAAAGTCAAGGATTTAATGATTTTTAAAATTTTTTGAGGAAGAATAGAAAAGGAATTTGGTTTTCCATTAAAGAATATTTAGATAGATAATCAAACTAATTTAACAAATAGGTTGTTTTATGATTACATAGAGTATTATAGAATTAAACATGAACTCACTGCACTGTACAAACCATAAAATAGTACTTTATTTGAATATAAAAACCAAATTTTGGTGTAGATGGCTTGGATAATACTAATAAAGCATGATACCTCGAGATATTTTTGAAGGCAGGCTAATAGAGTAGCTGTACACATCTAAAACCATTATTTCCAAAAAAACTAAAATATATATTATTATAATATGTTTTAAAGAAAATATCAAATTTTAATGTATCATTAAGTATTTGGAAACCCTTATGTCATCAAGGAAAATGGTTCAAAACACAATATAATTGAAAAGAGATATGTTAATGTAATACTATTTTGAAATCCACCAATTAGTATCGGATACCACTTCTACAATAAAGAGTCTGTAAATATTGTTGATTTTGTTGATTTGAAAGTACTATACTTTTCAATGAAATAAATTTACCATGAAGAATAAATTTTTTAAAAAGATTTTTATGATGCCTTTATCAAATATCCAAATGAACTTTCTATTAATAAATATATTTTAGAATATGTAAATGTTTAAGAAAAAGATTAATCAATTTCAAGTGATGTAGGAAAACAAATTAATCATCTAATTTAGGGTAGATAAATAAATTTAATGTCTAAAACATTATTATAGGTTAAGAAATATGGTATTAAACTAAAAGAACTTTGAGGGTAGAAATTTATACCTCATTTTTTTATAATTTAAACCTAGAGATGATGAGGAAACATTAAATAATAAAGTTTGGTTTGTTATTATTAATGAAGAGATAGATTATATTAAGAAGAATGAGACATGGTAGTTATTACCCAAGACTAAAGATAATAAGGTTATTAGAACAAAATTGGATTTTTAAATAAATTGAATAAAAAGGTAAAATTTGTGAAAAAAATCTAGAGTTGTTTATAAGGGTTATTCTTAAGTTTAAAGAGTTTAATTTTATGATAGTTTTACACTAGTTTCAAGGCTTGAAACCATTAAAAATATTTCTAACAATTTCAGCCCAATGTAAATAAAAAAATTAAAATGGATTTAAAGTGTTACTTTCTTATTTGTGAGTTGGAAGAGGAGGTATATATTCAGAAACTGTGTATTTTCTTTCTAGGAAAATATTTTAATTGTTTTTAGGTAAAATAAGACATTATATGGGATAAGACAAACCCCATGATCTTGGTATTATAATCAAGTCACCTTCTTAAAGAGGTAAAATTTTATAAAAGTAAGAGTATAAAATTACGTATACATTAATGATACCAAAGTGGTATCTCTTTTTATTTTTTATTTAGATGATATCATATTTAATAGAAATAAAGAAAGAGTTTTTTGAAAACATTTCTTCATATATGAATATGTTATTTGAAGTGCCCATGCTTGGTGAGATGAGGTATTTTCTAAATTTCAAAATATCTAATTTGGAAGATCACATTTTTCTATGTTGATAGAAAAATGGTTAAGAGATTCAAAAGAAGTTTGGAATTAAGGTTTGAAAATTGGTTTTCACACCCATTCTAGTGGGAACTACATTATTAAAATATAAATAAAGAAATTAAGTGGGTCCATGGGAATTCAAGAAGCTGATTAGAAGTTTATTGTACATCATATCTTTAAGGATAAATATAGTCTATGTTGTTACTCTTTATTCTAGATATCATAGTGGTCTAAAATAATAATATTTTACATTTATAAAAATAATTCTTAGTTAAATCAGTGGTTAATTATATTTTTGTTGAAATATTAAATAAAAGGGATGCTTGATTTTTTTTTGTGACACATATGCAAATCGGTTAGGTTGTCTAGATGATAGATGAAATACATCTATTGAAATTTTATTCCTTGGAGATAGGTGTGTTTGTTTGAACATAAATAAGTATTATTATTTTACCTTGAACACTATCGAGGGAGAATATGTTGTTGCTAAAAATTCCACAATGTAATTAATACTGATCAAGATTCAGTTGTAAGATCTCAAGGTTGAAATAAATTTTTCACTTCTTATTTTATATGATTATAATATTTTTATAAATATTTTAAGAAATTTAGTTAAGAATTCATGTTCTAAGAGAATTGGTATAAAGTATCTCTTTATCAATGACATTATTGAGATCAATGAATACAAGGTGGGATTTATTCTTATAAATGATCAAATAGCTTATGTGATCACCAAGCCACCAACGAAGGATGAATTTTATGATCTGAGGATGATATTGGGAATTTTATTATCATCTATCTCAAGGATAAGGTATTGTGTTTACATTCTCTCTCTTTTCTTACTCATTGGATTGTTTTTTCAAAGGGGGAGAATAAAAAATAAATTTATTTATATGTTTAAACCTTAATGATTCTACAGTGGGGTAGAAAACTATATTGGGTGACTAGTGCACTAATATGTTTTCAAACTTTTTAGGTAGGATGTAATTGAGAGTTTTTTTAAAAGTTGTTAGACATAAATTAAAAATATAAACTATTTTATCATGTTTTCTGATCATGTATACATGAAACTGTTATATATAGGTTCAAGGGATAGTTTTAAAAATAAGAAGAACTTTTGGATTTGAATCCTAATTTGTTTCCAGTCAATTCTAAATTTTTATTCCATTATGTGATATCAAAGGATAACATAAGTTTAATTTTCAATTAGAACAATGTTTTTTAACAGTCTATAAAGAAGTGAATTTAAGATTATTTTATACATAACATGTTTTTATTGGTGTGGTTCAATTTTCTTGTATCCTACAATGATTATACTAATGTAGACCTATAATTATTACATGATGATTCATTATTAAGTTTTTAGTTTGAATTTCATTTATGTTTTTGGTTGACTATAAAATAAAACGGGGGATATTATTGAGAACATGAGGTTTTGAGATGATGTTTGGGGAATTTTTGGAGTAAGTTTGATTTGAATAAAGTTTTTTAGTAGATATGATCGGTGTGTCATATTTTTTTCAGTGCATAAATCATATTCAAACTCAGGTGATTCACGGTGATTCATTTTAGGAGAAGTTCATTCTAAATCTCTATAATTTTTTTAAGTTTATAGAGTGAGTTTAAATATTTTATAGAGGAGATGGAATTTATAGCTGACATCACCATACCATAGGGGTTCATTATAATGGATGTAGTTATTCTCTAGGAATGCGAAAATAGTGAGCTGTAGTAGAAACAAGTTTTTTTCAAAGTGTTTTCATCTAAGAGTTCCGCCTATTTAAAATATTGAATATCATGTTTTCCATGTAAAACATTTGTGGTGACCTTGATTGTTAAGAGTTTCATGAAAATGGGGAGATAATAATAAAAATGATTATTTCATTAGTATTTTGTATTGAAGATATTAACCTATTGAAAATAATAATAAATGACATGATGAGGATTATTTTATAGTGGTACGATAAAGATTAAAATCACTTGGAATTGAAATGGGAAGTATTGTGCTATTATAAATATTAAGTGGTCATTTTAGTTGAAGTTTTTTTCCTATTGTTAAATGTTTAAGCTTGATTATGAAATAGAAGTATTTTTTAAATATATATGAGTTGAGAATAATTCTTTAAATAAAAACATGGATCATCATTCTATAGTTTATTCCAAGTGGCTATTTTATAAATACTAAAAACATAGAGTATTTATTCCCAATAAGGTGTAAATTACTGGATATTTGGAAACAAAGAGATATAATTAGTAGAGTATCCCATATTGTGAAGAAAATTCATCTATCAAAAATGGTTTGTGGAAAACAAGACAGGGTGATGGGAGTTTTAAGAGCAGTTTAGTGTAGTGGGACCAAAATGGGGTCTAACATGCCATTTTGCAAACCATGCTCTGAAAAACGTTCTTTCACTTATTGGATCTTATGACATTGATCTTATAATGAATCGTTATCCTCTAAAAATCAATCTATAAATTCATTTAATCTCATCAATGTTGTCTATGATACTCAAGATGATTCAATTTCTAAATTAGAAGTGTGAGTACTTGAAATGTGGTTGAATTAAGTTGAAGATTCAAAATCTAATTTGAAATTCGAATATGAAATTAAAATTTGAACATGTTAGATTTATTATTTCTATGAAATATACATATCCATAGGTGAAAGAATAAAGCATAAGAGACTAAATATGTTCTTAAAAGAGAACAATTTGGGATTATAAAGAAGATAATAAATGGAACAAGAAGAGAAACACAAGTGAAAAAGTTGTTTTATTAATGTTTTGTGAAAAAAATTAAAGATTGTAAATATTATCATGGAATAGAAGACAAATATGAACTTAGTATAAAAAACTTGATAGTGGTCTATTTTGTGGAAGACTATTTTTTTATCAATATTAACTATCATTATAAAGTGTGTGATAAAATTTCATGTCGGATGCACCAAAATATTATCATGAGATTAGTAATGTGACCTGAATAATAAACCTTTCTCACCTATACAAATAATTAAATTATTGTTGGTCTTGTTATCTTGATCAATTCTAAAGGATTATCCTTGTGTTTTTGAGAGGTGAATCTTATAAATCTATGGGATACTTCTATCGGTGTGTGATGGATGTGTGTGTTCAGAAGATATCACTCATCCTAAAATGTGGTGAGTGTTTCAAAAAAGAAGCATAAAAGATATTGACATCACTAATCCACCCTCTCCTAGTGATCTCTTAAGGATTCTATAGGTGGATTAACAATTAAATTGAATAGAAATTTTTAAGATGAAATAAAACCATTTGGTGTCATGAAGAACCTTAGGATATATAAATTTTAAGATGAAGAGGTCAAGGAAAGAGATTAAAGTTGTATGAAGAGTTATAACATCCCAAAACTAGGTTTCACTGAATATTTCCTTGAGCCCAGTTGGCCATATGGACTCAAGAGTATCTCCCTAAACAACAGAGGCTTCAAACTTGATGTGATTTCATAGGGTGTGTTTGTGGGGGGGGGGGGTCTATGACCTTATCCCCTGAGTTTAGAAGTGTGGATATCCAATAAAATATAATTACTCTAGGTAGTATAATTTTCATAAAATAGATAGCTAAAAAAGTGATAAATTTTCAAGATAGATATACACAACAATGAAATAAGAAATATCATATAAATGTGAGGATAATACTTGTCATGTCCCTATAAAATATCCAAAACTAGTATACATGGAAAGTGTACAAGAAATGTATAAAAATACCAAAAAGACCAAAATTTTCCCCAATTAGAGTTATGAGACACAACTCATTCTTGTCCTCCCCTAGTCCTAAGTAGAAATCAAGAACCTGTAGTAGGGCAATTTCTGTTATCCATACCTGCAATCATATTGTCTTATTGGGTTCCCAATGGGGACACAAATAGGGTGAGAAATAAAATTCCAATAAGTAACCATAAAAAGTATTATTTTCATTTAATAATTTAATATATATATATATAACAATAATAGTGTATAGGTAGTGATAGGATATGTAAAGGAAGTGTTGAAAGTATATCCATAAAGGATCGAGTTCCCATGGACACATGTCATCTACTACCCAACTTAGCCAGAAACTTATCTGAATAACAGTGAGTCATCTATAAATTTATAACCATTTCCATTCAAATTAATCATCCTAACTTAATAAATAAGTCTCGAAACCTAGGATGTGGCCTATCATTCCCCATAAATATATGTAATCAAGGATGCCTAATCAGGCAATCTATAATGAAGAATCCAAAGGTTGAATCCAAGGATGTGTGTTGGATTGTAAGACACGCCATATAAATCATTTCATCAATTAATAAATTAAGAACTATAACCCATACTTGGAATTCCTTGTTTGGAATCAAGGTATCACTCCAAGCATATCATAAACCCATCGCCTTACAAACCCATCCTAGGAATTACTCAGGGGAATATTGGTATCATTTAGTGTGTGTTATAAAATCATTTCAATTCGAGATCATCCTTGGCAGTCCACTAAGGGATCCCAAGTATCACCAACTCTATATATGATAAACTACTCTCTGATTTCATCCTTGTAAATCCATAAGGACTCCAAGTATCACTCGGTGTGTAATAGTAATCCCCTGTGAGTCCATCCTTGGGAATCCGTATAAGTATTCCAAGGTTCACTAGGTCATAAGAAAGGAACAATACAAATGAGTATGTAATTATAATTTTTATAAGAACCCATGTGTTTGACAATTCATTTATCAACATGCATTCAATATCGTTAAGTTATATCAAGGATCATTACCATATTCAATTTAATTTCAACTCACCTTCAATGGTAACTCATAGAATGGATAATACTATAAGGCTTTACCCTTAATTACTCAAATGGTCATATCAATATAATAAGTAGCTCAAGATAAATCAAATTGATACATGGAAAGATCCTAGGGTCATGGTCATTCCATCCCCTCATTTTATTCAATTCAATTTTCAATTCATATTAAAATTCCATTACAATTTCAATTCAATAATAAACATTCCTTTTCAAGGGGTAACTGCACACCTAAAAGGTAATTCAAGTTAAATCCACACATGGTTTTACAATAAATTAACAGCGCACCCAAGGGGTGGTTCTAATTCAAGGTTCATTACATTTAATAAATTATAAATGGGTCTAAAAAATTTCATAGTTCATACCTATCAATTTAATTGAAGGATTCAAAAACCATTTCACGGGAGTCACTCCAAAAAATGGGCATGTGCAACAAAAACATATATTTATATATATATACACACACACACTTCGACTTTAATGAATAAGAACAAGACCACATACCATAGGTTCTTAGTAGATTAATCATCCATTGTCAACTCCTGATGTAACTCAGGTCAATGAAAAATAGAATAATGGATGAAGAAACTAATAATGTGGACAATTAGTTTTAACTTAAATATCTCAGCTGATACTAAACCAAATGAGGAATGACTAAAAATTAATTGTGTTCTCACCGATTTGGATCCAAAGATGCAAATGACTCTAGATTTTAAGTCTGAACGGATGAAATCCTACGATTCTAAGGTTAGGCATAAAAAAGAACACTCAAGAGGTGATGCAAATGTTCATACAAGAAATTTAAAATTATGGTTGAAATAAAATATTAAATGAGAGAAATTGGTAATTTCACAAGAATTCCAAGGTATCATGGTTGGGCCACATAGTTACCCAAATAGTGCACCAAACATGAACCCTTGAACGTAGGAAAGGGTAACCCAACACATTTTTCTTGCATATTTTGACTAACCGTGCACAAACTTGGTCTCAACCCACTATCAAAAACTGTAAACATGATAACATGTCAATGTGACTCAAATCGCATGATTTTTCTAACTATACAACCTACATGACTTCATTGTCCAGCCATTCATGGTTATATGTAACTATGCATCCTACACCACACTGTTTCTACTAACCATGTGATAGGATTTTTGTTCACAAAAGCTGGGTTCTGGGATCCAAACAAGCTCTAGCACGCTTGTGACCTCAAAGGGTATTCAAATTTGGCCGTATATAGTTATTTAAACTAAGAATTAATGGAAACTAATAGAATAAATACCAAAACAAAGAACCAGTTTCTTAAAAACTTACCTCCTTAAAGTAATTAATCTCTTAATTTCCCTTCCAAAGGTGGTGAAGCATTATTTGTGAACAACTCTATTCACTATGCTTGTACATCACCCTCCTTTTCCCAAGTCTCTTCATGTACTCATTCATGCTTCCATAGCACCCGTACTAAAGGAACTGACCGGTCTCAGATAACCTTCTTTCTATGATTCATAAAACATATATAATTCTTCTCAAATTATGTATATACCTATAACTCAACCTCTTCAGTCTGAAAAGTATGATATGGGTTTAAATTATATTTTTTTAGTTGAGATTCATGGAAGAAACTGTGCATGGCTTAGTACCTATACTGTAACTTCAATTGATAGTTTGTCGGCCCGAATCTCCCTATAATCTCAAACCGTCTGACTTATCTTGATTAGAGGTTACCTTGTCTCATAATCCTCCTATGTCCTGGCCACAATGAGATTCGTGAAAAGACACAATCCTCAAACTTGAACTATAGAGGTCGTCTACGGTAATCAGCATAAGATTTCTACCAATACTGTTCAGTAGTAATCTACTTATGAAACAACTGTACCTACTCTATATTCTCCTGAACAGGATGAGTTCCAAGCATAGTTTCCTCTCCTTCCTCTAACTAGCTTATGGTTGATCGGCATAACCTACCATAAAAAAGCCTCATAATGTGTCATTTGAATGGTATACTAAAATCTATTATTGTAGGTAAATTTAACCAGGGGTGGGTGCCTATCCCAAGAGCCCCCACAATCTCGAACACATGCTCACAGCATGTCCTCAACACCTATATCATGTTCTCTGATTTTCCATCTGTGTGAGGATGGTATGTTGTGTTCAAAAGAACCTATGAACCTAACACACTATACATCCCTTTTCCAAAATCATTAACTAAACTAGGTGTACCTTACTAAAATTATATTATGGGGGACCCCTTGAAGTCGTATTATCTCACTGATATACAACCTCCCAAGATCATCAGCTGAAAATGTCTCTTTGATATGTAAAAATTTATAATCCTTTGTTTTCCTATAAAAAACAACCCAAAATATATCATTCCCTTGATGTGACCTCGATAAACCTGTCACAAAGTCCATCATTACTTCATTCCATTTCCACTTGGGAATGGAAAGCTACTTTAATTTTCTGGTTGGTCCACGGTGTTCCACCTTCATCGGATGATAGGTGCAACATCTCATGATAAAAACAACTAAAAATATTTTCATAACTAGCCACTAGTATTGGAGACTTAAATCCCGATACTTATTTTTGACACCATTATGCACTACCCAATCTCCCTCATCAGTTCCTCGCATAGGTCTACTAAAACCCATACATGATGATGTACTCGTAGAATTTCATCCTCTCCTATGGTCCAACCAGGATGAGAGTCCTCACCTGCAACACTATCTCTTAGGTCTAGGCCATCATAATCTAATATTTTTCTCATCCTCACTTTACTCATAAGGTTGGAGGTCATAGATAAGGATTAAAGATAAGTCTTTCCCTGGCTATCCTTCACCTCCAAGTGAATCTCATAGAACAAAGCCATAAGATGCCACATGTTACTGGACTATTAAACTGCATGTGTCTGAGTCCTCTTGCCCAGTGAATCTACTGTGAAATATCCCTTCTCAAGCATGTAGGAAAGATCAAAGTTGAAATATTGGATGTATTCTACCCACCTTCACTACCTCATATTCATATCACACTGGAAAATTATATACTTCATCTTTTTCTGGTCCTTGTACACCACAAAACACTCTCCAAGTAAGTAATGTATTCAATAGCACTATGCATGAACTAATAAGCTAACTTAAGGTAATGTTTCAGGTAATTTCTCTTGTGTGCCCTCAACTACTGAGAATTGTACACCACAAATATATCTCCCTATATTATAATTACTCTTATCTAGATACCTCATCCATCTCAGCACACAGTGTAACTTATGCATGGATCTGTAAAAATTATTATTGGTCTAGATTTTAATCTCCCATTCATCTCTTGAAAGGATAGATCACATGAATATTACCATAAAAGTTTTACATCCTTCTTATTCAATCTTGTAAATGAAACTAATAGGCGTGATAATTATTTTATGAAATTCATGTAATAACCAACTATCCCTAAGAAACCTCGTACCTTAAATATGTTCTTAGACATCTCATAGGAAACTACATCTCTCACCTCCTCTAGTTTAATTGAGAGTCCTTTATCTAAGATAATTTTCATAGAAATTGAATATTTTCTATCCAAATGTTTCACTTTGTGATCATAGAATATAACTATTTCTCTCTTAGTATATTATATGTGATCTCAAGATGTTTTTCATGGTCATGTCGATTATGAGAATAAAAAAAGATGTCATACATGGAAACAATGACAAACGAGTACAAATAAGGATGTAAAACTTGTTTTATTATTTCCATGATGACTCTTAGTGCATTCATGAGACTGAACAACATAACAAAATACTCATATAGATCATACCAACTAAAAAGAGTTGTTTGAGGCATGTCTAATTGTCTAAAAATAACCTGATGATAACCTAATCTCAAATAAATCTTTAAGAACAAAAGAGATCATTGGAGACGGTTGTAGAGATCGTCTATCTATGATATAAGATACCAGTTCTTAACTATTAGTTGGTTCAATTACCATTATTCCACACATATCCTAAGAGTTTTTTCTGCCTTTTTCTCAAAAAGGACTACTGAACCCCATGGAGAAGTACTGGTTTAGATAAACCCATTTTCCTATCAATCTTATAGCTGTCTCTTGAGCTATTTCATCATAGTAATATCCATCCTATAAGGAGGAGTGAATACTGGTGAAACTCTTGGATCTATATTGATATATAAATCTACCTCAAGAAATGGAGGTAATCCTGAAAAATTGTTCAAGTAAATTCCACTAAAATGATCAACCATGGGAGGAAAATATTCTTGATATGTTCCCTCATCATTCAGATATAAATATTCAATCTGGGTTTTCATCCCACGTAGACCACGATTCTTGGGTGCATATCGGCTCCCCTAGACATCCCATTCAACCTTCTGAATAATAACTCTTCCCTCTAGTGATATGAAGGTCACCCTTCAATGATATAAATCAATGAAATCATGAAAGGGAACCAACAAGTCCATCCCAAAAATAATTTTAAACCCCATCAACCTGACGAAAAAGAGATCTCATATGATTTGATTCACACCAATCTCAAGGGGGGACTCCCTGCACTAATTTATATCCTCTATTCAAATCCCCCTTAGATTATCAAGTGTTATAACGCCATTTGAAAACTGATCGATGATCCAAAGGCTCTCTAGAATGGGAATAGATATAAATATATGATAAGTTCTTATATCGAAAAGTGAATATGATAAAGTAAAGGCTAATAGAATAGTACCTCTCACATTATAACTTTTGGGATCTTAATTCTCATTTTTCGGTGTCACTACATATATATGTACTGATCCAAGGCCTTGTGATACATTCTAGAAACCCTGAGTAGATATTCTTTTTTGTTGTTGTAAAAGTGGTGATGAAGCTCACATTTTCATATATTTTATACTATAAATCATTTTTTATAATCCCACAAATGTGTTATTGGATGGGTAATTGTCATGTTTTTAGGTTTTAGTGTTATTTTGAGCCCAAATGTGAAAAATGCCTAATTATGGATTTTAGACAGATTTTTACATCAAGGGTATTTTGGTCATTTCCGTAAAATTATATATCCAAATTTTCTGATTCAAATTTTGTTAGAATAAATATTTTATTTCCTTCAACGTTTTCTTCTGGACCAGGAGCTGATTCGGCCATATAAAGGGTCTAAAAATTCATTGAAGTTGGGAATGTTTCCGGGCGGAGAGCATGGACCCACCTAATGTAACGGACATCAAACTCGGCATACACATATCTAAATTATGTGTTTCCACATGGGATACCATGAGGACAGATATGGCCATATCAATAATAAATTTTGGTGATTTTGGACGTCATTAAGTAGGATATTTAACGACATTATTTTGGAGGAACCTTCCTGGAAGATTCATCCAGAAACCGAAACTGAGAATGAAAAATTCATAAATCCTTACTACGGTTTCAAAAATACAAAAAATTTGGAGGAGAGATGGCCAAGATATTTATAAACAGAATTCATGAAGGGTGGAATGCGTGAAGAGGTTATTAAGGTGGTCTAAAACGCGCAAACTTTCGGGGGTCGAATTCTGCCTATAAAAGTACGCCCTCACCTCCTTTCCAAAGCATCCCATTCTCCATCCCATTCCTTCTGGGACACCAAGGAGGAGAACTTTTCGGATTTATCTTTTATTTATTTTTCTTTTTCATAGTTTTTTAATGCCTTTTTCTTCCCCATTCATCTCGATTACCCTTACCATGGTGGGGTAAACATTTGGAGTGATTGGGGAAGGGTTAGTTTTCTACATTGTAATGCTTGAGTTCTTGGACGCAATTGAATAAATTTCTTTCTTCTTCAAAGTTGTTTTTAATTTCATATAGTGGATTTCATTATCAAGTGCGATTGTTCTTGAATATTAATTCCATTATTGATTTTTGCCTTGGTAAAATATTCATAATCTCCCTCCACTATATTCTGGTTTATATACGATGGAATAAACCAGGAAGTAGTGGTGAAGTACTCGACGATCGTCAGTACGTGTAAAAGGTGTAGTGAATGTTCTTCATTGTTTGGGATAAAAACCCCGATCGGGTATTTCCCATTTCAATTAAGGATATTCAATACAACTATTTTACACATGGAAGGAGAGTTGACCAAACCGAGATCTTGGTAAGGTTTTCTCTCATAATAATAATTTCACCAACGAAGTGAGAGGAAACGATTGTGGAAACTCACTTTAATCAATAAAAAAGAAGAGGTTGTAATTAAATTGAACAAGGATAGCACTAAAATTAGGAAACTAACCCTGACGTAATCACCCTTTTTTAATATCATATTTTTTCAATCATTTTAATTTCAAATTTCATTTCCAAAACACAACATTTTTTTACCCTCATTTTAAAGTGACAACTCATTTTCTGTGCACTCCTCTTCGGGATACATCCTAGGTCAACCACTATACTACATTTTAACTTATGAAATAATTGTTTTTCCACACCCTATGATAGGCGTGCATCAAACTGGCACCGTTGCCAGGGATCTAATTGGTTGTTTACATTACTTTTTCTATTTTAAAATTTTATATAGTTTCCATTTTTTTGAAAAAGAAAAACATCAAAAAAAAAAAATTTCCATGATGCATTCAAATTCAAATTATTCTACATGGAACAATTACTCACAAGTGCAGGAGGAAGAAATAGACTATACTGAGGAGGCCCTCCAACGAAGAGTTGATGCCCTGATAATAATGTTCAAGAATGTGGAAAGAGGCATAACAACATGGATCTCACTGGAAGATTTGATGGCCATGGTCAATGAACTCCAAGTTGACTTAAAACGATTCAAGGACAAGTATTAAGTTCCACTGGTCTTCCCATATTTCACTGAAGAAATCCATGAAGTTGAATCCAAACTCGAGGTGGAGGAGCATGACTACTTACCTCCATCCAGTGATAATCAACTCCAAGAGGCGCTTTCAAATCAAGAAGAGATTCAAGATGAACTAACTCTGGGAAATGATACATTCTTGAACTCAAATTCTTTTAATTTTGTTGAAACGAATTCGAGTATAACTCCCAATTGTTTTGAATTTTCAGAATCAGATGACTCCTATTATGCATTGGAGGATAAAGAGACAAAAGAAGATGCACCTGCTGAGTAACACCTGGAGCTGCCAGATGTCATGAAATGTCTACTGGAGGAGCCCCATCAAGAGATCCAGGTAGTTGAGCATAAGAAAATTAGTTAAGAGGCTTCTCTTCATGTAGCCCCCATGAAGCTAGCACTGGAATATAAGAAGGTTTCACAAATTGCAACCAAGGAAGAGGATGGTACATACTTCATCCTACCCCCACCATGCAAGATATACTTCATTGTGAAGGGGGAGGATATGGTGTACTCTATCCACGTATCATCCCTCAAGAACAACGATGAAGCACAAGCTAGGAAGAGCCACTTGTGGTGGTTCAAATCAAAGAAGCATCATCCACCGAATGATTATGGATAAAAGCTGGTACTGCCCTCTGGAGGCAGTAAAAGATGTCAGGGCTCACTTGGGGGATCATACCAAGATTTATCTTTACATGATTTCTAGTAATTTAAAATTTCAAATTCAGTATTAGGAATTAGTCTAGCATGTGGCCCCCACCCTCTTTTCATTTTGAGATTATATGAAATGATCCTTGTGATTAATTGAGTAATTTTTCTTTTGGAGGATCATGAAGGCAGAAGGAAGCCCCGAGAATTAGAGGAAGAGGACCAAATCAATATTTCAAAAGGGAGTTAACTTTTTACGATTATCATGTAAACACCTTTCATTTTTTGGTCCAAAACATATTTTGAGCTTTAATGGATATTATTATCACTTTTCACACATCAATTGATTTTGAAAGAGTTGAAATGGTTTTGGAAATAATTGATTTTAAATGATTTTTGATATGAATTATTTTCCCTTGAAATGGATTTTCAAGCATTTTAATGAGTTTGACTGATTTTTGAAATCCATGACCATGAAACACTCACTCAAAATATTTTTCGAATCCTGTGAGGTATTCTAAACCAATTTTACATATTCTTCATAATACCCACACTTTCTTGAGGGAAACTTGAATATTGTGTGAGAACTAGAATTTGTGAATATTATCTTTAGAAGCTTTGGATTTCATGAAATGTATTTGAAATGATTGAGGCATCTCTTTGTATATCCACATTTTATCCTGAGACCCACCTTTACATTTATCCTTCGTAAGCCCTTAGATTCCATGAATTGCCTTATAGGTTTAAGCCACATTACAAGCCAATGTTTCCTTACCTACCCGCACTTTTAGTATTTTTGAATGGATATTTCAAGTTTTAGTGTGGGTGGAGGGCCTTTCGTGTGCGTTCATTGGGATTTGTATCATTTTTGGGTGATGCAAGGTGTGTGTCAATTCTTTGGGCAGTGGACAATAAGAGAATTGGGCATGTGTCGTCATTTCATTGTGCTTTATTTGTTTCATCCATTTCTCATTAAAAAAATGGAGTTGATCTTGAATTCATCATTGTACATTCTTTTATAACTTATTTCCCTCCCAAAAATCAAGGGCATTAATTGTCATTCATTCATTGTATTCAATTTTCAGCTCATCCTCTATGAAAAAAAATAAAAAAATTAAAGTTGTGCCTTTCTAGAGCTTTGAAAAAAAGAAGAAATTAGATGATATCATTCATTATAATAACTTCTTGGCTCATGTCCCAAATCATTAAAAGGTGTTGGTGTTGTGTTTTACATTTTCAATTGGGATTGAGTGAGGAATTTCCTGTGTTTTCACTTGATATAATCATGCATTGTACTTAAAATTCCAACCTCCTCTTTCTAGCCTGGAAAATTTTTCTATCATTTTCCCACCAACCCTAAGCCATAGAATCATTTTAACCATTAAATAAAGCCCTTTTTATTAAATTCATTTTCATGTTTCACGCTATAGAGAAATGATAATTTTCACAAACCTATGGTGATACATGCGATTTTCAAGTATGAGTATAACTCTATATTCAATTTCTCTTGAGTGAAGAGTGACATAAAATTCAATGTGAGGTAGGTTGTGATTGGGCCATGGCTTGATTTATGAGGTTGAACAAATTGTAGTGATTGAAATTAAAATAATAGAGAATTATTATTCATATATGAGACATGATGGAATTCTATTTTGGATAAAATCATTGATATTTTCTCATTTTTGATTGTTGTGTGGATTTTGATTTGGATGTAAGATGATTTCCTAGGAGTGCAATGTTTAAGTGTGAGGGAGTGATGAAGCTCACATTTTTATAAATTTTATACTATAAATCATTGTTTATAATCCCACAAATGTGTTATTTGATGGGTAATTGTCATGTTTTTAGGTTTTAGTGTTATTTTGAGCCCAAATGTGAAAACGCCTATTTTTGGATTTTAGAACGATTTTTACATCAAGGGTATTTTGGTCATTTACGTAACATTATATATCCAAATTTTATGATTCAAATATTTTTAGAATCCTTATTTTATTTCCATCAACTTGTTATTATGGACCAGCAGCTGATTCGGCCATCTAAAGGGCCTAAAAATTCATTGAAGTTGGGAAGTTTTCTGGGCGGACAGCGTGGACCCACCCAATGTAATGGATATCAAACTCGGCTTACACATATCTAAATGATGTGTTTCTACCTGGGATACCACGAGGACAGATAGGGTCATCTCGACAATAAGTTGTAGAGATGTTGGACGTCATTAAGGAAGCTATTTAACGACATAATTTTGGAGGAACCTTCCTGGAAGCTTCGTCCAGAAACAGAAACCGAGAATGAAAAATTCATAACTCCTTCATACGGTTTCAACATTATCTGAAATTTGGAAGAGAGTCAGAAAAGATATTTATGAACAACATTCATTAAAGTTGGAACGCATTAAGAGGTTTTTAATGGGGTCTAAAACGCGCAAACATTTGGGGTTTGAATTCTGCCTATAAAAGGAGGCCCTCACCGCCTTTCCAAAGCATCCCATTCTCCATCCCATTCCTTCTGGGTACCCAAGAAGGAGAACTTTTCGTCTTTATCTTTTTTTTATTTTTATTTTTCATAGTTTTGAAATGCCTTTTTCTTCCCCATTCATCTCGATTACCCTTACCATGGTGGGGTAAACATTTGGAGTGATTGGGGAAGGGTTGGTTTTCTACATTGTAATGCTTGAGTTCTTGGACGCAATTGAATAAATTTCTTTCTTCTTCAAAATTGTTTTCAATTTCATATAGCGTATTTTATTATCAAGTGTGATCTTTCTTGAACATTAATTCCTTTATTGATTTTTTCCTTGGAAAAATAATCATAATCTCCCTCCACAAATTTCTGGTTTATATACGATGGAATAAACCAGGAATTAGTGGTGAAGTACTCGACGATCGTCAGTACGTGTAAAAGGTGTCGTGAATGTTATTGATTGTTTGGGATAAACAAAACCCGTTCGGGTATTGCCCATTTCAATTAAGGATATTCAATACAACTATTTTACACATGGAAGGAGAGTTGACCAAACCGAGATCTTGGTAAGGTTTTCTCTCACAATAATAATTTCACCAAGGATGTGAGATGAAACGATTGTGGGAAACGCAGTGGCTGATGCATTGCGCAGGAGGACTCAGATACAGGTAGTTCAGGAGGCCAGCAGTGAATGGTAGCTTATGGCTCAATTCTCTAAGATGCATTTGGAGGTGAAAGATAGACAGGGGCAGATATTTCTATATTCTGTAGCTATTACCTCTACTCTTCTTGATCAGGTATGAAATAGGTAGCTATCAGACTCGGACGTCCTAATCCTGTGGGAGAGTGTGTCAGGAGAGGACCCTCTTCTTGGATGGACAGTAGGCGAGGATGAGATCTTGCATTTCCAGGGACGCATATGTGTGCTAGCAGACATACGTGAAGAGATGATGCAGGATTTTCATTCCTCAGTTCGGGAAGTTCGTCCTAGTGTCACCAAGATGTATCGTGATCTACACTGCCAGTATTGGTAGCCAGGTATAAAGAGAGATGTTTCTAGTTTTGTCATGAGGTGTTCCACTTGTCAGCAGGTGAAAGCGGAGCATCAGCGACCAGAACGTCTTTTAAATCAGTTACCCATTCCGAAGTGGAAGTGGAACGATGTTGTTATGGATTTCATGACTAGTTTTCCAATATCACCTCAAGGGAATGATGTTGGTTGGGTTGTCATCGACAGGCTTACGATGGTTGTTCATTTCATGCCGATCAAGGAGACCTTCAGCATTGATGAGCTGGGGAGGTTGTACATCCGAGAGATTGTACGTCTATATGGAGTTCCACACTCCATTGTTTCAAATAGGGATACGTGTTTTACTTATCGTGTCTGGAAGGGGCTTCATAAGACTTTGGGTACACAGGTACTTTTGAGTACATCATACCATCCCTACAAAGACGGCCAGTCCGAGCATATGATTCAGGTGCTTGAGGATATGCTCTGAGCTTTCATTCTGAACTTTCGAGGTTTTTGGGAGAAGCATATACATCTTGTGGAGTTTCCTACAATAATAGTTTTCAAGAAACTATTCAGATGGCACCTTATGATACTTTGTACAGTAGGCCATGCCAATCAACCTTATGTTGGCTGGAGGTAGGAGAGGAAGCTTTGTTGGGACCTCATCTTGTTCAGGAGACCTCAGAGTAGATAAAGTTTATTCGGAAGAGGATGTCTATTGCACAGTCTCATTAGAAGTCTTATGCTGATCAACAAAGTCGGCCTCTAGAGTTCGAGGTTGAGGATCAGGTTTTTCTGCATGTCACACCGAGGTTGGGACATAAGAGGATTCATAGATAGTGTAAGCTTTCAATGAGGTACGTTGGACCATTTGAGGTGTTGGAGAGATTAGGACTATTTTCCTATCTGTTACAGTTACCTTAGAGGTACTGAGCTATGCACGATGTCTTCTACGTTTCTCAGCTCCGACGTTACGTTTCAGACCCATCTCATGTCTTTCAACCTGATGAGGTTGATCTTGAATCGGATGCATCGTTTGAGGATTGTTGACGCTCCTTTCGTCACAGAATCTAAAAATCGGAAAAGGGAATATCCGATCTCAATGTGATTCATCCTTTGAAGAAAAAACATAAAAAATCAACAAAGGAAGGAAGAAAGGATCAACCGAAACCTCACCGCGCAAGTTGTCTAACTGTCGCGCAAGTGTACTTGCGCGGCTACCTTGGTCGTGCAAGTGACTTGCGCGACCTAAGTGGTAACCGCCCTGTAACCGCCCGGGGTCTTATTTTGCCTATAAATAGACCATGTGGGCCCCCCATTTGAGAGGATCTTTTTCCAGAAACTCGGATTGAAGCTCCTGACGCCCAAGTCTTTTCTCAAAGCTTCCGGAACACTTCTAAGGTAATTTCTTACCTAGAACGGAAGATCTAAAGAGAAGAAGGAAGGCCTAAGTGTTGAAACTTATCAAACACTTGCGCGCCGATTTATTTCCTTCAATATAACTTGCACGTCCCTTTTCTGGAAGAACCTCAAGAGGATTCTAAAGGGTTTAAAAAAGAGTCGCTCAAATATTTCAATGCTGGTTGAAAATCGCGCAAGTACACCATGTGTCGCGCAGGTATACCTGCGCGACCAAAACTTGCGTGCCCACGGAAGACTTGCGCGCCTTTCAAGACTTGCGCACCCCTACCTTTTTGGGTGCCCATCTTGCCCATTTTACCCTTCTTAAGCCATTACACCTTTCCTTTTCAAGATTCAGTCTTCAATACACTCTTCAAAGCCATTTATGGCATGATTTCTTGATTTGACTTCCTTATCTGAAAGGAATTCTGTGGAATATCTCTCAAAACCTAGTGATTTAAATATCCTTATGTCACTAAATATAGAGAGTTCATTCATTCAACCTCATCCTTTAAGATGAGAGAATTCTTAATTTGGGCATCCTCCTCAGGAGTAAGCCCCAATCATAATCCTTTAACTTGGGAATCCTCCTCAGGAGTAAGCCCCAATTTCAAATCTGGGCATCCTTCTTTAAGAGTAAGCCCCAAATTCTTAAAGTTCCCAAACTTGGGCATCCTCCTCAGGAGTAAGCCCCAAACCTTAATCCCTAACCTGGGTCTCCTTTTCAGGAGTAAGACTCAGTCATAATCTTGGGCATCCTTCTTAGGAGTAAGCCCTAAGTCCCCTAACCTGGGTCTCCCTTTTAGGAATAAGACTCAGTCATAACCTGGGCCTCCTTTTTTAGGAGTAAGTCTCAGTCATAATCTTGGGTTTCCTTTTTAGGAGTAAACCCCAAGCCCCCTTAAATTTCTCTTAACCAGTCCTAATTTACCCTTGATTTGGGTTTCCTTTTCAGGAGTAAAATCCAATCATAAGTCCCCTCCTAATTTGGGCATCCTCCTTAGGAGTAAGCCCCAAGATTAGAGTATTCAAATTTCCATAAAGCACATATAACTTTATGGAACCTGTTCATGGATTTTCTCCCTAAAATTAAATCCTAAACCTTCATTTATTTGGGCAGTCATACATACATAAGCCCCAAACAATTTCTTATGATTGCATCTTTCATGGCACAATTGTCTAATTTTTACCAATACCTCTTGTTTCTCACACCGAGCATGACTCACGTGAGCTTAGAGTGTAAAAGTAATGATGACATTCTTCTTTGAGCTATCAATCATAAACACCATACTCCATTACTCGAACTACGTGGGTTCTGATTCCTTTTCCAAAACAAAGGATAAGTAGGTAGCCCATTTATGGGTTCGATCCCAACTTTGAAATAATCCTTGTCCTTCTGAATGACGATAAACTTCAAGTGCCCCACTGAGTGGCTTTAAAACCAGCCTGGTCATCATAATGACCAAGAGACTTTTATATAAATGTTTTGAAGGATACCATTGACGAGGAATCTCTAAACAGATATAGATGATTCTCTATTGATGAAGAACCTCGAATACATATAAAAGATTCTCTAAATTTCTTGCATATTTAATCATTGATTGTTAAAACTAAAGGAAAGCACATTTTATACTTGGTAATGTAATAAGGATTCACGAACATAACTTAAATCTATAAAGAGAGTCCCGGAGTAGACAATAATTCCCCTCAAAAAGGTGTGATGAGTCCGACCTCCCATCCTCTCGACCAATGAAAATTCCTAAACCTCATTAGTCCACAAGCTAATGAGCGCCTACCTTTGGAAAGTAGGTCCAAACGGATGTGGAATCATTGGATGTTTCCGGTTCTACGAACAAACCTGTTAGAAACCGATCGGAACGTTTGAATCTCCCGTCCAGGAGGTCATCCCCGAAATCCGTCGAGGAAACAAAAATGGTGAACCCGACGTGAATCCTTAACCAAGTTAAAGTGATGTTCTTCTTATTTGTTAGGCCCCTTGGGCCAATAAAGCAATCATTGACATGTGCTCATCCAAAAGATGCAGTGGCCGGATTCATCTTGATTATGTCTGTTATATGGAACAGGCACTCTTTTCTCAAGATCTTCTGCAAAATGGCTTTCCTTAAATTCACCCCTGTGAATACTGCTGTTGTGAACACCTCTACTGTGAGGTCTGCTGCTTTGAAAACCAATGCTACTACTCCTGCTGGAACGTCGTCCGCTCTGAGGATGACATCACCAACTCAGCATCTTCAACGTTGGGTTTCTAATGCACTGGTTAAGGAGTACTGTCGTAACAGTACTATCCCAACTCTGGAGGCCGCTCGTCAAGCCCTCCAAGTTAACAACTCTACCTGGTCGTCCGGACAACGGCGGCCCGTGATCAAGAAGCAGGCGGTGCTGACTACCGTCTCCAACCGTTTCGGGTCGTTATCCCCGGAACGCAATTTCCATTCACTCCCTTACTCTGAGGAAGTGAATGAGCAGGTCCCGCAGGACCTTAATTCAAAAAGACAGGAGTCCTTCTCAAGGGCTCCCATCAACAATCGCCGCCAGACTCGTGCGGTAGTGAGCCCTCAACATGATGAGGGTACCGACTACAGGCATTCAGCTCAGGTTCCTCGAACCCGAGAAGGCAAGATGAACCGCCAGAGACGGAATCCGGTTAACAATAGGCAGGTTGTCATCCCTAACATCTCCGGAGAAGTCCACCAACCTAACATGGTGGCAAATAACGAGCAGGCACAATCACCTGTCCGTTTTAATTCCGTTGTCCAGCAGACTCGTCTGGCAGCATCAAGCCAATCCCGCCAGGCAATTCCGGCGGAGTACTGTAGGCAGGAACATACACCTGCTTATACATCACCAGTTAGTCAGCAGGCTCGTCTGACTACATATGATGGATCTCGTTAACCATGTTTGGCTAAGTGTAATCAGCAGGCACATACACCTGCTAATACTAATCAAGCCTACCAACAGTCTCGCTTGGTAGCGCACGGAGAAGTCAGTCGGAAAGTCCCGACAACAAACAGGAGGCAGACTCAACTCTCTGCCTCCACACTTGAGTACTGTCAGGATTCACTGACAGGAAAAGGAGTACAGGAGCAGGCACATACACCTACTTCAATCCCGGAATGGACGTATATCCCCGTTCCGGCGGCTGAAGTCACCAAAAATATTTTGTCAATGGTGAAAGAGCAGAAGCAAATTCCTGCTCATATTCTGGATGCTTGCCAGGATATCATAACAGCTTCAGCATCATCACAGGGACAGACACATAAATATATCCCTAGCAATGGAGTGACACATCAACGATTCACTCCAGAACAGACACACACATCGGTTCCAGTCCAAGAGGGTTATGGGGAATACTCCCCCATATCAAACGGACAACCAAGTCAGGCAAATACTCCTGATTTCAGTGGAGATCGTCAGCCTAACCTGACCATCTTTCCTGATCAGGCACATACACCTTCTCAGAGAAATCACTTTCGTCATCAAGTGGTTTATAAAGTGAGTAATAAGGCATCTAAGAAAAAGATCCGCCCAGCACAGTTAGGAGATCAAAGGCCAATCTGTAACCAAGCCTTGCTCGATGTTGGAGTTCTTGAAGCCCTCAGACATTTATCTGTCGGAATTCAAGATTCTACTCCCTCAGTTCCCAATAACAGGAACATTAATTCTGAAGTTCTTCAACAGACACTTCCTCATGAAGACTTGCTTCATGAAAATTCGGTCAATCTTGAAGTTTCTTCTTCAGATGAGAGCCACAGGAACCCTCTGTGTGGTCAGAAGACCAAGGAGCAAGAGATTTCATCTTTTGTTGTAACCCATCATGACGGTCCTCCTCATGGTGATGAACTTTTCTGCGAAAGTCCTCTCCACAGTAGTGATTCACGTTGTCTTGAAAATTCTTCAGAAGGCAATGTAGTGACGAGAAAGCCCTCCTATCTCGAGGCACTTGCAAACGTAAAACCAGTCATGTCTGATGCTTTACTATCGGCAGGTGAAACTCTTTCTCCATCAGAAGATAGCCTGGGGTTCAGGTTATTCTCCAAACCATCCCTGGGTCATTCATCTTCCAGCATGAATAGTGATATCTCTACCAGTCTTGTTGAATCCGATGAAGCAACAAGGAAACACCAACTCTGGTCAAAACAGGTAGAAGAATCTTCATTTAATGATAAAGAGGAAATGCTAAACATGAGGAAAAAACTGGAAAAAGGTGAAGTACCAGTCATGTTTTGGCCTTTGGCTGACTCCCAGTACGACATTCCAAAGATGTTGACGGATGATGGAATCCATGATATTCGTCTCAACATATGGAAGACTCTTTGTCAATTGAAGAAGAAAGTATTATCTTATGGTGATTATGAAAATCATATTAAGATAATATAAGGGTTACAACGCCAGATTGATTTGGCATCTCTATCAGTCTCTCGGTATCCGAAGGCTGAAAAGCAACAAAGAACCCTTCAACGTTCATGCCTTGGCGCACTAAGAAAATTTCGTCAGTTAATTTCCAATGCTCCATCTGATGTTCATATCAGAGGATGGGGTGTTCATGGAGCACTACATTTCACAGTGCTTTCCGGTCAGCAAAGCCCGCCGAAAATGGTCTCATGCAATGTTATTGCCCATGGCCGGCCACAGTCAATGGGCTTTGTTCATAATCAAAAGCTTGCTCAAGAACAGGCTTCAACTAGTTCCTCTCAAAATCAAGTATATAGAGAACAAGTTGTTGAATTTCTCCTACATCAAGCAGGCGAGAATATTGCACAAGCCTCTCGTCTGGATCAAACACATCATCAAATGACAGAAGTTTCGGAAATCATCCAACGGTCTGTTGAACCAGGTGATAAAAGTGGATACAGGTTAATGCATCCAGCTAATTTCCGAACTAAGATTCGCAAGATCAAGAGAGATTTTAAAAAGATCTTAGACATAACATGTCAAGAGACACCCCAGCTTGCCAGACTGGGGACTTCTCTAACCCAACCCTCAGAGTCAACAAATGGGATTCGAGGAGTTGAGCGGAAGCAGCAGGAACATCCCCAGTCCACCGGACTGGGGACTTTTTCAAATCCTCAATCCCTCCCTCAGAGAAAGTCAGTATTCTCTCGATTAGGGAATAAGCCTCAAGAGGAACGAAGATCCAAGCTATTAGGAGATTCTCTCAAAGTGACGGTTCTCCAAGAAGTTCCTGAGGGATCAAGTCAACGGAATGCCATGTCTCATCATGGACATAGAAGAAGACAATATCACAGAAATGCTGATAGAAAGGATTCCATGCAATATGCATCCATTAATGTCATCAATGTTGTTGCTGCTGATTCACCAGATGAGGCTCAATCAGAGGGATCAGACGAAGAGGTTCCTGCTCAAGAAGTTGCGCACACAGACTTAAATGAAGAAGGTTTGCGCACACGTAATCAAAGGCTTACCCAAAATCTGGGTATTCCTTCAAGTAACCCACTTCCCCCTCTCCGAAAAGGATCCAATAAGGGGAAAGGAAAGAATCAGGTTACTTCTCACCCTTCCTCTGAAGGAGGTCAATCGCTCTCATTAGAGCAAAGGTTTGCACAACAGGAGGAAGAAATAAAAGAATTAAGAAGGTTGAATGCAGAACTACTTCAAAGTAGTCTTCTTCTTAAGAATTCTGAAGTCCGACAGCCGAAGGAATTTGTTGTAACTACTGAGATGGATCAGGAATATCCTCCTTTATCAGTACACCCTCAGAGGTCTAATCCTACGGGTCAAACGCAAAAACGGTTGGCAGCACTACCATCAGTTGCAGCACCAATCACCACGTCTGTCCAAGCTCCATTTATTGCACCTACTCAAAACCAAGTTCAACCTGATGTTTCTCAAAAGTTAATAACTATTATTGAGTCATTAACAGCTCGGTTAGAAACTATGGAAGGAAAACGGGCGCAAGTTCAACCTGAAAAGAACGTTTACCCTGAATGGGTAGATTCAATTTCTCCTCCATCCAGTTTTGGAAATCCTGTTTTCCCTACTTTCAATGGATCAGGCGACCCTGAACAACATTTGACGCATTACGTGTCTTGTTGTGATCCTATGATGGGAACTCCAGAGCAGCAAGAAGCAGTGAAACTCAGATGCTTCGTGCGAACCTTACAAGGACCAGCTTTTGTCTGGTACACAAGCTTGCAATCCCGGTCAGTCATCGGATGGGAGGATCTTCGTCAAAAATTCCTTCTTCAGTTTAGCTCAACTTTGCCAAAAACGATAGTTTTCGATCTTACAAACTGCAAGAAAAGGGAGAAAGAAAGAGTCTCTGATTTCATTGCTCGTTGGAAGGGATTAACGTATTCCCTGAGTTTAGCACTCCCTCGGGAGGAATTGTTGCCAATATGTGTGGCAAATTTGCATGAAAAATTACGCACGCCATTGATCCCTGTGAAATACACAGGAGGGTTTCGAGACCTTACTTCAATCGCTCAACAGAGTGAAGATTCCCTTATACAGGTTAAGGTTAAATCTCGTGTAATTCCATCAGCTCCAGGAGGAAGAATGGGTAAAGCAAAAACAGCTACAGTTATGCTTAAACAAGCACCTGTACCTATATATACTTCAAAACCTTCATCTTCTCGAAGGACTCCACCTCCTGAACGCCAACAACAAGGGCTGTTTCGTCCAAATGATCAAAAAGATCAACGACGAAAACAATTTGAGGATATGAAGAGTAAAACATACTCTTTCCAAAATGAGCATGTTCCTGGTTACTTCATTTCAGCTCTGGAAAATAATTTGGTTCAATTACCAGTGCCGAAGAGGCCAAACAAGGAAGGAGATGAAGACCATCCCAATTATTGTCCCTTTCATCAAATGTTGGGGCATCCCATCCAGGAGTGTTTTGTCTTTAAACACCTCCTGCAAAAGATGGTCGACTTGGGACAAGTCAAATTGAAGGGTTCTTCAGCTCATGTAGCATGTATTACCGCTACAGATCCAGAGGAAGGAGGCGAGTGGCAGGAAGTCAAAAGCAAAACTGCGAAAAAATATGATGATTGGATGGTCAGAAAGACAATCAATCGGACCCATTCCATTTTGCGAACACAATTGAAGAAGCCAATTGTGTCTCCTACAAAAGCTGTAGTAAAGCCTCCATCAAAATACAAATCCTCAAATGGGCAACGCAATTCAATGAAGAAAGAGGAATCAGGAGAAGATGAGTATCAAAGCCTAAATTGTCTTTGATTCTGGCAGATTTCATGCCATCTACCTCAAAGCAACGGGCACCACCCCATCAAACGGCACAGCCTAAACAGGCTAACCAGGCAGAGTCTTTATCAGACGAAGAGTTAATCTTTGGTTCTGTTAATATGATTCAATTAACAGATTCATATTCCAGTCTTGATAAGCCTGAATTCTCTGTATCAAATAGGGGAATCCGAAGAGGTTCTAGAGGTTCAGGATACAGGGGAAGACGTGGATCTTTCCGAAGCCACTACTCTAATTCTACCCCTTCTAGCACTGTATATGCAGCAGAAACTCGTGGTAGAGCCCTTCAGCGAGCTCAAAAAGAACAAGCAAGTTCTTCTGCCAATGGCCAACTCAGTTTTGGAACAGTTATTTTGGAAGACCGATTAAAGGTTCCATCTTCTTTATCTCAGCAAGTAAATGGATCTAATTCGTCTAATCTGCCAAAACCAAGGATGTTGCCAGCTTCAATACAAGATACATCAGCTTCCAAAGCATCTTCTTCCAAGGTACCTGCTAAACTGCATATTCCTATTGGGAAACGCAGACCTCTAGATCAAAAGTATGACATATTGAAACACTTGGCCCAAGTACCAGCCAAGTTATCAATTTTGGATGCTTTGAATCTGTCAAGAGATCTTCGGGAAGCACTCATCGAAGCTTTGTCAAGTCCTCATGAGTTTGAAGTTGAAATTGTTGCAGCTGAAATCTATCACATAGAGAATAATCCTACAGAATGCCATGCAGTGATATCTTTTACTGATAAAGATGAAGATGATGTTGTGCATGGGCACATAAAACCTTTGTACTTATCTGGCAAAGTCAACGGTGTAGATATTAGAAGAGCTTTCATTGACAATGGTTCTGGAGTCAACCTCATGCCCATTCGTACACTTCGTCGATTGGGCCTCATAGAATCTGATTTATCTCCTTCTACCATGATGTTGCAATGATATGATAAAAATGAACAAGAACCACTGGGAGAAGTTACACTCAAAACTCAGTTTGGAGATCTTGTTTCCAATTAGGATTTCATGATTGTTGATCAAGACTCAGCTTTCAATATCTTTCTTGGAAGACCCTGGCTACATCAGCATGCAGCTATTCCTTCATCATACCATCAATGTCTCAAATACTGTTTCGATGGTCAAGTTGGAACATTGTATCGTGATAAGGCCCCGTTCAAGACATGTGAGTCTCAATACATTGAGGCGGAATTTTATCACATGAAGGGAGGAGAAAAATCTACAATGAAGGAAATTACCAAAGTTAATGCTCCATATGGTTTGGATAAAATTCCAATAAATCCATTTTTACATGTGAGTACAGATTATGTGTTACCTATCAGTCAAATTGACAAAATAGGCCCAAATCAAAATAATCTTATGGAAAGATCCATAATGTAAATTATGGAAATCGAGCCAGACAACATGGGAGGAATTGGTAACTTACCAAGCAGTGATGAAAGCATAAGTGGTGACGTTTTCATTTCGTCTGCCGAAATCCAACAAGTCTATACTTCGCTAATCAGGACAGAAGAAGTTATAGCAACACCAGAGGTGAATAATGATGTCGATTCTCAATCCATAATCTCCTCCTTATTTCCCAAAGAAGACCCTTTATCATCAATAGGGTCGGAAATGGAAGCTTCTTCTTCAAAATGTGAAAATTTTGACATCTCTTATGATCATGAGAATTTCGTTTTTTCATCTACTTTGCAAGTAGAAATGGAAGAAATAACACATGATGAAGAGGAAGAGGAAGATCTTAGAGATGCTCCTCCAGCATTTGAATAGGGTATCTCTACCACTGTGGATGAACTCAGAGAAATAAATCTGGGTACAGAGAAAGATCCACGCCCCACTTTAATTAGTGCGGCCATGACCCTTGAAGAGAAAGAGATGTATATTTCTTTTCTAAAGAAAAATAAAGATATTTTTGCTTGGAATTATACAGAGATTCCTGGCCTTGATCCTGATGTTTCCACCCATCATTTGGGTTTGCCAAAATAACATCGAGGATTCAAGCAAGCCGCGAGAAGAATACACCCAACCTATGCTTCCAAAATTGAGGCTGAAGTGGATAAGATTATAAAAGCTAACTTCGTCAGAGAAGTTCAATATCCCAAGTGGTTGGCTAATATTGTCCCTGTAAAGAAGAAGAACGGACAAATTAGGGTTTGCATCGATTTCAGAGATCTTAATCGGTATTGTCCTAAAGATGATTTCCCAGTTCCGATTACAGAACTCTTAATTGATGCGACGGCTGGCTATGAAGTACTTTCTTTCATGGATGGATATTCTGGATATAATCAGATCCGAATGGCCCCAAAAGATGAGGAATATACAGCCTTCAGAGCTTCTCAAGATGTGTTTTGTTACCGGGTGATGCCCTTTGGTTTAAAGAATGCAGGTGCAACATATCAACGCGCCATGCATCGTATCTTCAAATCTATTTTAGGGAAGTTTGTTGAATGCTATGTAGATGATTTTGTGGTTAAATCCAAACAACATTCTAATCACTTGGCTGATTTGGAAGTCATATTCCACAAGCTTCGACAACATAATTTGAAGATGAACCCCTTAAAATGTGCTTTTGGGGTAACCTCAGGAAAATTCCTCGGCTTTGTTGTACGCCATCGCGGTATTGAAGTCGATCCTGAGAAGACCAAATCAATCCTTGGTATATCACCTCCTCAGAATTTGAAATAATTAAGAGGACTTCAAGGAAACTTAGCCTATATTCGGCGTTTCATCGCCAATTTGGCAGGCAAAAGTTTACCCTTTACCAAATTATTTAAGAAAGGAGTCACTTACCAGTGGAATGAAGAATGTCAAGAAGCATTTGATGTCCTCAAGAAATACCTCTTGAGTCCACCAGTACTCATGCCACCTGTTGAGGGTAGACCTCTTATCCTCTATGTGACAGTTTTAGAGCGATCATTGGGTGCCTTTCTCGCTCAAAAGAATGATGCTGGGAATGAAAATAGTCTCTACTATCTCAGTAGAACTATGCTTGAAGCAGAAACCCGGTATTCAAGTATTGAAAAGTGCTGCCTAGCATTAATCTTTGCAGTTCAGAAACTGAGACACTACCTGCAACATCATGAGGTCCAATTGGTATCTCGTAATAATCCTCTCAAATTCATCCTTAGTCGTCCAATGCTTACAGGACGTCTGGCAAGGTGGGCGGTTATTCTACAGCAGTTCGACATTCAGTATGTGTCTCAAAAGGCAATTAAGGGCCAAGCTCTGGCTGATTTCCTGGCTGAACATCCTTCAGTGGAAGACACGTATTCAAATATCGAACTCCCTGATGAGGAAGTTTTCTCTATTCAAGAGAGTCCTCAAACATGGGAAATGTATTTTGATGGTGCTTCTAGAAGTCCAACAGGGAAGAAAATGGAAAATCCTAAATTCAACAAAGTTGGTTTAGGAATTGTGATCATTTCTCCAGATAAGGCAGTGTTACCTTATTCCTTTTTGTTGTGGGAAGGTGGTACCAATAATGAAGCTGAATACCAAGCTCTCATTACAGGCTTGGAGTTAGCGCTTCAAGCACAAGTGAATCACTTAAAGGTGAAAGGTGATTCAGACCTGGTAATCAAACAAGTCAATGAGGATTATGCCATCAGAAAAGAAGAATTAATCCCTTTGTATGATTACGTCAGAGAGTTAATGTCAGAATTACCTTCAGAACCAACATTTTCTTATGTCCCAAGATCACAAAATGCTCAATCCGATGCACTGGCTAATATAGCCACAGCTTTAGCAGATCCAAATCGGGACGAGACAACCATCTGTATTGCCCACCGTCGTGCAATTTCACCTTATGTTCAAGTCAGAACAGAGGAAATTAATGAAATTAGTCCCATTCCTGAACCCTATGGTCATACTACAGGATAGATGTCACCTATCAGGGAATACCTTCAAAATGGAACACTTCCACCTGATAGAGCCGAGAAAGAGCAAATTCGGCGACGTGTGGTCAATTTTACTCTTTATGATATCCCAAACCACCTCGAGAAAATTCTCTACAAACGTGGTTTTGATGGAGTTCTCTTCATATGTATTGATGGTGAAGAGACAATGGATGTCATAAAAGAAGTGCATGCAGGAGTCTGTGGTGCCCACCAGTCTGGACATAGACTGTCTGATCAAATTCGAAGGCTTGGATACTTTTGGCCTTCAATGATACAAGATTGTGTTAATTTCAAAAAGAAGTGTCATTCATGCCAAGTATATGCCAACTTCATTCATAAACCTCCAGAGTTGCTTCATACAGCTAAATACTCACGGCCATTTTCCACATGGGGAATGGATGTGGTGGGACCTTACCCTTCAGCTACGGCCAAGCAGTTTAAGTACATTCTTACTGCTACTGATTTCTTTTCCAAATGGGCAGAGGCAGTACCTCTCAAAGAAGTCAGTTCTAAATGCATTGTTAACTTCATCAAGTCTAAAATCATTACTAGATTTGGTGTCCCTCATACCATATTGACGGACAACGGCACCAACTTCTGTTCTTCTGAGGTAAATAAATTGTATCAAGAATACAACATTAAGTCCAACCATTCATCTCGATATCATGCAGCGGCTAATGTCTAGATAGAGGCCTTCAACAAGACTCATTCAAACATACTGCAAAAGATGGTGGATAAAGATAAGAGGTCATGGCCTGATAAACTCTTTCATGCTTTATGGGCTTATCGGACTACCACTCGCAATGCAACACGGTCCACTCCATATTCATTGGTATATGGAACAGAAGCAGTCTTGCCAATTGAAGTTCAATTGCCCTCACTCAGAATAGCTATTTGTGATCAGTTATCTACAGATGAGAAATCCCAAAAGCGGTTGAATGAATTGGAACAGTTAGATGAGAAAAGATTGTGCACTTTGCACCACTTGGAAATCTATCAGAATCGAATAGCACGAGCTTTTAACAAAAAAAGTTCGTCTTCATTCATTCATTCAGGGAGAATTGGTATTGGTTCTCAGAACACCAATGATACCAGGAAAGAAGCCTCCCAAACTTGAACCAAAATGGGAAGGACCTTATTCCATACATAAGGTCTACTCCAATGGAGCATATTCACTAATCTCAATGGATGGACAACACATTACGACTCCAACTAATGCCAGATTTCTGAAGAAGTATTTTGTATAAACACAAAATATTGTTCCGAGATCCAAAACAATCACATTGGTTCATGGTATTTTGTCCCTACTACATGACACTAAACTGTGCAGCACCATCGTCCTAACTACATGACATTAAACTGTACAGAAAGTCCTTGATATGTCCTACATGACATTAAATTGTATTTTGTCCTTACTACATGACACTAAACTGTGCAGCACCAATAGTCCTAACTACAAGACTTTAAACTGCATAGTCCCTATATTATGTCCTACATGACACTAAACTGTATTATGTCCTATCTACATGACATTAAACTGTACAGAAGTTCCATATTTTGTCCGAGATGACATTAAACTATATTTTGTCCGAAATGACATTAAACTATATTGTGTCCTAGCAACATGACATTAAACTGTGTGGCACTTTTCATTGTCCAGCATGACGATAAACTGTAAAAAGTCCCCAGAACTGATATTCTCATATTGGTTCACCTTAGTCCTTGCTATATGATGTTAAACTATACAGCAATGGTCCAGTATGACTTTAAACTGCAACTTCGTCCCACACGACATTAAACTGTGAAAAAGTTCCCTAAACCGTCCAACATGACCTTAAACTGCATCATCTCTGGTCCATGTATATGACCATAAACTATTTGAAAATCCTTTATGTCCAGCAAGACGTTAAACTGTGACGTCCTAACTACATGTCGCTAAACTGTATAAAAGTCCCTCACGTCTGGAAAGACGTTAAACTATATAATCTCAAAAGTCCAGTATGACATTAAACTGCACAGTCCCCCTTTCGTCCAATATGACGTTAAACTATTTTGTCCCCATCGTCCTAACTACATGACGCTAAACTGTACAGAAAGTCCTTGATATGTCCTACATGACATTAAACTGTATTTTGTCCCTGCTACATGACACTAAACTGTGCAGCACCAACAGTCCTAACTGCAAGACTTTAAACCGCATAGTCCCTTTTTTTATGTCCTACATGACATTAAACTGTGCATCGTTAAGGTTGTTATTACCTCTTGTTTCTCACACCGAGTATGACTCACGTGAGCTTAGAGCGAACAGCAACCATAACACTCCCTTTGGTCCACTAACCATGTATAAGTCCCAACAATTTTTTTTATTAGATCATTGTCCCCAAGAACAACATGATCATTAATTCATTCTTTAATTGAACTACACGGACTTTGATCCTTGCCCTCCAGGCTGGGTATGTAGGCAACCTCCCAGGGTTTAAGCCCAAAAAACAATCTCTTCACATCGGTTCACCACCATCTCATATGATGTTGATTTGTGAAACCGCCCCTGGAATCAATATCTTTACTTTGATTCAATTTCGTCCTTGTTATATGACGTTAAACTATACAACACTTTTGTCCGGTATGACAATAAACTACAATATTCTTTGATTTCCTCATTTGAGAGAGAACTATTATTGACATTGATTTTTCAATCATGGTTTTCATTTTCAAAAGACTACACGCATACATGGTAATGCCTAATCTTTTTATCTTAGGTTAAACCATCATTGCACTAAAGTCCCCTTTCACCCTTCACATGTACGAACCAAATTTGTACAAAGGGTAGTCCTAGAACTACGTGGACTTGATTCCCATCCTTATGGGATACGTAGGAACATTCGAGTATCCCTCGAATCCAGTCCCAAGTCTTTTGGGCCTAACCCCAAATTTCACTTTCAGTCCCTTGGATGAAAAGTCCTCATGAAAACACACACTGTGTATTCATTATTATGGTCCGAATTCTATGACCCTAAACTAAGATCACTCATACTTTCGTCATGCACGACGTTAAACTGCATTTCAAGAACTACGTATGGCTTGATTCTCATTCTTATGAGATACGTAGTGAAGTCCAAAATTTCAATTCAGGACCCAGTCACAACATGATTATGGTTTTCATTGCCTATGTATCTCTATATACATTGGACAATACCCATCTTTATGTGTTATAATCCTAACCTTAAAATATTTTCAGATCTTCATAAACCTTTTCATTACTTCTAGTCACAAAAATGTCAAACTTCTGAGAATTCTTTTTGCCTGACTATGCAGCACGTGCCCATAGGTGGCCTTGCATAAACAGTCCACATAACAGACTTGTCAGCCAAAAGATGCTATTTATTTGACCATGCAGCCAATTCCCTTAGGTGGCCCTGCATATTTCAACCCCCTAACGGGTTTGTTAAATAATGGTAACTTCATTCTTGGGAAGAATGCCTCTTTTGTCATTATTTGTCTTAAACGACAGTATGTAGGGATCCGCAAAAAAATAGCAATCCTTAACATATTTGTCGCATATCCTTTTTCATGATCTGAAAGTATTCAAGTATATGGTTTATTCTTCTTCCCTACGTTTGGGTCAGACCTTCGTAGGAGTGATATTCATCCAGTTCTTCGATATTCTTGTTCGGAAATATCTTCTCCATATTCAAGTACCTCTTTCCATACAACAAACTCTATACTTTAGAAAATTCGAATCTCCATAAACTTTCACTAGCTTTTAGCACTAGGAAAGTAAATTTCTGGGAGTTCTTTTGCCTGACTATGCAGCACGTGCCCATAGGTGGCCTTGCATAAACAGTCCACATAACAGACTTGTCAGCCGAAAGATATTATTTATTTGACCATGCAGCCAATGCCCATAGGTGGCCCTGCATATTTCAACCCCCTAACGGGTTTTGTTAAATAATAGTAACTTCATTCTTGGAAACTACTTCTTCTAATGCCTTTTAACTCTTTTTCATATCATTCCTCATATTCAAATATTCTTAAGCCATAGTTTACATTTTTTTCTCTCATACTTGAGTATGGTAATTTGTTTTCAGATAAATCGTCAAGGAATTGAATCAATTTTAATCCATTTTGGTCAAAGCTATTTCGACCTTAAACATTAGCCCCTTTATGTCCGGTGTGCATGACTCTAAACTGCCCACACAAAAGACAAAGGAACTCTGAATAAAAGTCAAGTTCCAGCTCACTAAATATACATTTTTTTGTATGATTTAGGAAAGATTGAGAAATTAAAAGGTTGAAAGTTTGTAGGATTATTTGTAATAATCCTAGTAAAAATCAAACTATGCTTACTGGGCCCATTGGCTTAAGTAAATTTGAAGCAGGTAGTGAAAAGAATGCAGGTACAAATGATTGAAGACGAAAGTGTTTTTCATTGATACACAAGAGCTAGAAGGACATCCACAGACTGGAGTCTCTTCTCTTTTTCAAGAATTACAAGAGGCTTTCAACATAACACTTCATTTGATTTATAGAATCCCGAGCTTCATCAGCAACCACCTGGAATTCATTCGCTCAACTGGATACAATAAGAGTAGCAGTGATACCAGCTCTTCTTGGAACAATTGTAAAAGGATGTTCTTGAGTGCGGTTTGAGAAAATTTTCTGCTGATCAAACAGTGACTCTGTTTCTGTCCAAGAGACTTGGAAGATGGATACATGGATTTGAGAATGGAGCATTGAAAGTAAAGAGCCATTTGGAGAGAGTACTCTTTTCAGATATTTCTCTAATACCATGTTTGTCTTCTCTCCACCAACTGGTAGTGGAAAACATTTCATCCCATGGGTTTGCCATTTTCATATCTGCAAGGAAATGACATGGAAGAATAATTTGAAAGTTCACACCATTGTTGTTTCTCTTAATGTACAGCATAACCGAAATAGAGAAGTAGCAGTGCAGCTGCATCTTGTTTGCATTTGGAACATTGACTCCTTGCAGGTGACCATGACCACACAGAGACAGGTAGATGCTCTGTGGGAAATTAAGATGATATTTATTCAAGTACTTATCCAAATATGGGAAAGTGTTGTCACAGATATCAAAGTAATCATGTCCAATAATGTTCATCATGTCATCAATCCTCTTGCTAGCCAGTTCATCAGTCATTCCAATTCCCTTAGGAGCCATTGAATCTGCACAAAAATTTGAACAAATTTAACTCTTAAATGGGTTTATTTTTCATAAAATTTGTGAACGAATTCGGAAAAAATGGCTAAGGCATTAAGTCGCGCAAGTCTAAACAATGGCGCGCAAGTATTTCGTTTGTCGCGCTAGTTTTTGATGCGCAAGTATAAACTGAGCAAGTACGAATACCTTTAAAGGAGCGCGACAGCGAGGGAACAGTGGAAAAGAGACTTGCGCGGCTTAGGTGACCTGCGCGGCGAGAGCTCGAGAAGGTATGAAGTCCGGAAATCCGGATACTTGTACGGAGGTGAGGGCCATGTATTTATAGGCCAGAAAGCCTATCTGCGCGCCGAATTCAGAGCGCTTAAGGCCTGCACGAAGCAAACTTGCGCGCCGCCCTTTGTGCAATGAAGACTTGCGCGCCTCCCTTTTCTTTTGGAGGAATTCGATTTCCTCAGAGTCTGATCCTCTTTTCTCTCCGGATCCAACTCTAAGGGGGGACTTTTTTTGACGCTCCTTTCGTCACAGAATCTAAAAATCGGAAAAGGGAATATCTGAGCTCAAAGTGATTCATCCTTTGAAGAAAAAACATAAAAAATCAACAAAGGAAGGATGAAATGATCAACTGAAACCTCACCGCGCAAGTTATCTAACTGTCATGCAAGTGTACTTGTGCGGCTACCTTGGTCGTGCAAGTGACTTGCGCGACCTAAGTGGTAACCACCCTGAAACCGCCCGGGGTCTTCTTTTGCCTATAAATAGACCCTGTGGGCCCCCCATTCGAGAGGATCTTTTTCCAGAAACTCGGATTGAAGATCCCGACGCCCAAGTTTCTTCTCAAAGCTTCTGGAACACTTCTAAGGTAATTTCTTACCTAGAACGGAAGATCTAAAGAGAAGAAGGAAGGCCTAAGTGTTGAAACTTATCAAACACTTGCGCGCCGATTTATTTCCTTCAATATAACATGTGTGTCCCTTTTCTGGAAGAACCTCAAGAGGATTCTAAAGGGTTTAAAAAAGAGTCTCTCAAATATTTCAATGCTGGTTGAAAATCGCGCAAGTACACCATGTGTCGCGTAGGTATACCTGCGCGACCAAAACTTGCGCGCCCACGGAAGACTTGCGCGCCTTTCAAGACTTGCGCGCCCCTACCTTTTCGGGTGCCCATCTTGCCCATTTTACCTCTCTTAAGCCATTACACCTTTCCTTTTCAAGATTCAGTCTTCAAGACACTCTTCAAAGCCATTTATGGCATGATTTCTTGATTTGACTTCCTTATCTGAAAGGAATTCTGTGGAATATCTCTCAAAACCTAGTGATTTAAATATCCTTATGTCACTAAACATAGAGAGTTCATTCATTCAACCTCATCCTTTAAGATGAGAAAATTATTAATTTGGGCATCCTCCTCAGGAGTAAGCCCCAATCATAATCCTTTAACTTGGGCATCCTCCTCAGGAGTAAGCCCCAATTTCAAATCTGGGCATCCTTCTTTAGGAGTAATCCCCAAATTCTTAAAGTTCCCAAACTTGGGCATCCTCCTCAGGAGTAAGCCCCAAACCTTAATCCCTAACCTGGGTCTCCTTTTCAGGAATAAGACTCAGTCATAATTTTGGGCATGCTTCTTAGGAGTAATCCCTAAGTCCCCTAACCAGGGTCTCCCTTTTAGGAATAAGACTCAGTCATAACCTGGGCCTCCTTTTTTAGGAGTAAGTCCCAGTCATAATCTTGGGTTTCCTTTTTAGGAGTAAACCCCAAGCCCCCTTAAATTTCTCTTAACCAGTCCTAATTTACCCTTGATTTGGGGTTCCTTTTCAGGAGTAAAACCCAATCATAAGTCCCCTCCTAATTTGGGCATCCTCCTTAGGAGTAAGCCCCAAGATTAGAGTATTCAAATTTCCATAAAGCACATATAACTTTATAGACCCTATTCATGGATTTTCTCCCTAAAAGTAAATCCTAAACCTTCATTTATCTGGGCAGTCATACATACATAAGCCCCAAAAAATTTCTTATAATTGCATCTTTCATGGTACAATTGTCTAATTTTTACCAATACCTCTTGTTTCTCACACCGAGCATGACTCACGTGAGCTTAGAGTGTAAAAGTAATTATGACATTCTTCTTTGAGCTATCAATCATAAACACCATACTGCATTACTCGAACTACGTGGGTTCTGATTCCTTTTCCAAAACAAAGGATACGTAGGTAGCCCATTTATGGGTTCGATCCCAACTTTGAAATAATCCTTGTCCTTCTGAATGACGATAAACTTCAAGTGCCCCACTGAGTGGCTTTAAAACCAGCCTGGTCATCATAATGACCAAGAGACTTTTATATAAATGTTTTGAAGGATACCATTGACCAGGAATCTCTAAACAGATATAGATGATTCTCTATTGATGAATAACCTCGAATACATATAAAAGATTCTCTAAATTTCTTGCATATTTAATCATTGATTGTTAAAACTAAAGGAAAGCACATTTTATACTTGGTAATGTAATAAGGATTCACGAACATAACTTAAATCTATAAAGAGAGTCCCGGAGTAGACAATAATTCCCCTCAAAAAGGTGTGATGAGTCCGACCTCCCATCCTCTCGACCAATGAAAATTCCTAAACCTCATTAGTCCACAAGCTAATGAGCGCCTACCTTTGGAAAGTAGGTCCAAACGGATGTGGAATCATTGGATGTTTCTGGTTCTACGAACAAACCCATTAGAAACCGATCAGAACGTTTGAATCTCCCGTCCAGGAGGTCATCACTGAAATCCGTCGAGGAAACAAGGATCATCCTATCTGGATTGTCAATCGTAGTAAAAAGATTCTTTGTGGCTGGTATGTTCCTCTGGTACAGGTGCTATGGCAGCGCGGGCGAGTACAAGACGAGACTTGGGAGAGGGAGGCCGATATACGATCGTAGTGGCCGAAGCTGTTCGGGGTTTCTTCTTCTACGCCTTAATAGGGAAATTCAAGGACGAATTTCTTTAAGGGGGAAAGTTTGTAAGAACTTGGACCTTCTTTTCAAGTACATTTTTCCTTTTCTGGAGTTTTTTTGGAAAGGAGTTTCTTGAAATTTTTTATGTACACGCCGTGTACTTTATGAGTACACATTGTGTACTTCATTGCCGCTCGAGGATGTGTGTTGGCCGTGTCAGGGCCACACACACGACCATGTAGGGTTAACATGGAGGCCGCCTAAGAAGAGTTCGGAAAAGCCTAGTACACGCCGCGTACTCCAAAATTACACATCGTGTACTTTGTTTTTTTTTTCATTAAATGCATCGGGTCGCGTATTGACCCTAGAACTGTCTTCTTCTCCAGATTCTTCGACCGAGGGCATCTCGTACGGCCGCGAATCTCCTCTGATCCCCCAAGCCTCTGTCTATTCTCCGAATCTACCACTGTATATTACGTTGGAACCGCAGTGGTAAGCTCTTCCTTCTCCTAGAGCTTCGTTTTCCAATTCCTCCTCTTTCTCATGTTATCGTGGGTTGAGAATTTTGGATGTTTTCTTAGATATTCGACGTTCTAAGGAGAATCATTCTTCGATGTTCAAGTATATCGATCTCCTAACGTCGAGGTATGAGGTTTGTGCCTTTTTGTATAAATTCGTTGAGTATTTGTGCAAATTTCACCAATACCCATGAATGGGGTATTGTGTGTTTCCTGTTTTTCCCTTGTTATTTGTATGCTTTTCTTATATACCTGAGTATAGGATATTTTTTTTAAATAGGGTAATTTACTATGCTTTGAATGTTTTTCCCATTAATGTTTTTCCATTTTATGACCGTTTGGTCTAGTTTTTCTTGTTAGACTATTTTCCAGTTCCATGCCATGTTGTAGGATGGTGTGACTATTGTTCTTCCATGCTGAGATGCTGTATAATGCTAGCCAAGTAGTTCTTGAGTTTACTTTGGACGTTACATGATGTGATACTTTCTAACTTTACACAGAGCTATGGGAACCTAGTGTAGTAGACCATAGGGAGAATGGACATAAGGGCTTCTCCAGAGTGTCTTATTGATACGATGCAAGACCATAGGGGGAATTGAAGTTGAGTTCTTCCTCAAAGTTTATGTAGTTCCTCGACGCGAGCTATAGGGGGAATGAGACGTTGAGTGCTTCCCTAGAGTTCCTTTAGTACGATACGAGACTATAGGGGAATTGACGGTGAGTGCTTCCCTAAAGAGTCTATTATTTTCTTGTATATGAACCAGAGGGGTGAGACTATGTGTGTTTCCTAGAGGGTTTCTAGTACTTGTTGGTTGAACCATAGGGATTAGGATGTGAGAACTACCCAAAGGTTTACCTATTTTTTCTACTTACATGAGGGGATACTTACTTGTTTGCAAATTATATGCTAGAAACCGTGGATTGTTTGTTGTTTTGTACTTCCCTATTTACTACTTTCTGTCCTTTTACCTACCCTATATTCCCTGACTATTAGGGACAGATCTTCGGGTGGTTGCATACTGGGATTTAGTCTCACACCCTGATTGGGGTATTCTTTTGGTCCCAAACAGATTATATTATGGCAGGAATAGATAATGGCAAGAACCCTTCTACTTCAGCTTCTTGATTACACTGGATCTGAAGAGCATGGGACCAAGCCGAGGCTTGCGATGATGAGGGGTTGATCATATATTTTTCTTTTGTACTTTGGTTTAGTATTTTATTCAGAATTATTAATTTTTTGGTTTTTTTCCTAGACATATATGTATCATGCATCATTTACATATATTATTGCTCCATTTGTTTATTTTTCAGTCTTCCACTGCTATTGTCGTCGGATATTTACTACTTCCGTTGTTGTATGTGTTGTTACTTCTGATGTGTACTCTGCCAATAAGGGAATAGTTTACCCACTATCACACCAAAGGCCCTCACTGCTAGTCGGCAGCCTCTGGCATTCGGGGAAATGCGCTTGAGGCCATGTGACCAACCAGGTACGGGGCACCTCTTTGTGGCTTCCGGAACCGGTACGTTACAAATATAAAATTCTATGATACAATCCACAACACAGATATCTTAAAATTCCATGGTATTTTTTCCATTAAAACATTCTCATGGTTCCAATATTCAAAATTATATTCATCTTATGGCTATTTCCTCCATAATAATTATTTAGGACTCTCTCTTGGTTTCTTACCGCTTATCATCATTTTATTGAAATTATTTACTCAATGAAATAAACATCCAAGTTCTATTTAAAAATCCCATTTTAAAACACATTTACGAAACACTTGATTTGAAAAAAAAATACTTATTACCAGTATAGTATTGATAAATTATTTCAATTCCATTGGAAGTATCATTTTTTTATTTTTTTATTAAACACTTAGGAAAATATTTTTCCTTTTCACTTTTGAAGACATTATCAGTTTAGAATATTTTCCCCAGTGAAAACATATTCCATTACCTTGGATAAAGACTTTAATATCATGTAAAAATGAACCACATACTAAATAATGAAATGATCTAAGTAATATTATCATTTTTTAGTGAAAGAAGCACAAATTATAAAACATTTTCATTCTTAGATAAAAATTATCACTACCAAGGAACTAGTAAATAAAAAATTAAAATAAGGCATGCTTCACAAATAATATCTACAATCATTGTTTTAATATGATGAAAAAAAGAAAGAAAAATTTCCAATAGACAACACTAAGAATAAAGAATTTTATATTCTATATTATAGATTATAAATATAATAAAAATACCATGATCCATCGTGAAACATTAAAATGGGAAGACTAAATATCAATATAAATAAAAATAATTATCCAATCATAAAAACTAATTGGTGATTAATATTAACCTAATAATCACTAGTATATACATATATATCAAAATAATATCTATATATATTATTGATATTTGATCTAATAAAAATCTTTAATTGATTATAGATACATTATAAATAAACACATTAAATCCAAAAAATATACAATGTTTCTATATTGTGCCTACCATTATACATATATCCATAGTGCATTAACCAATACAAGGTATAAATTATAGTCTATGTAAATGAACTTTACAAATTCTTTCTTACCTACAACTAAATTCATTAACTTAATACCTCACTAACAATGGTGGTGTCTACCTAGTGACCTAAATATCATTGGTAATTTGAAGTTACACCAAAATGATGTTTGTGATGTCTTTTTATTGGTGAATTACCAATTATTAACCATTAATTCTCCTATATACTCTTAATCATAACTCTCCTAATAAATCAAAATGATTAATGATGTAGTTTAATATATTAAATACCATTTTTAGGGACCATGACCTCTGTAACCAAACAATACAAGCCCAAACTGTCACATAACCCAAAGATAACACCCTAATACCTGGGGGTTGGTGACTAGAATCATAGGTGTTGATATATAATTGTATATATATTAATCAACAAGAAATATAAAATTGAAAATGAAAAATAGAACTATATGATTGTAAATGTTTTCACATAGAAAATGTACTTCCTAGGTAAAATTATAAGTACATAGAAGGTCTTTGATGCAAATGAATAATCTCTAACACAATCTATATCCATAGATTCCAATACATAGTGCACACAACCCATACAACATCGACAAATAATTGAAAACCTGGGCATCCAAACATTTTATAGTATATATAAGTACCTACAAGAGACACCATAAAGCCAAATTTCTCTTATATTTTACATATACAGTGTGAACATATAATACTCAGTATATATCCATAATGATTTTAATATACATGGAATTCAATCAGGTTTATATTTTTAAATAATCTATATATTTACATATATAAAAATAAAAAACATATTTAAAATAGTTATTAGTCATCTAAATTGGGAATTTGTAGATAAATATTTACTTTATAGAAAATATAAACTATAAAAGATAACTCCATATACCATGAGAGTCCATATTTCTCGTACCAACATTGAGAATAGATCTTAGATATTAAGTGAACTACATAAGGAAACCACACTACCCATCCCAGTGAAACCTAGCCCAAATGCAGTTAGTTAACATGCCTATCCTGGGGGAAATGGAATGGTGTATAGAAGAGTCGGGATATCCTAGAGCTCAACCTTCTCAGAGTAAAGAGAAAGTTATATACAAGAGTATAAAATAAAAACTTCCTGTACACCATCTACCATAATAACTAAACCTACATATAATTCATAAAAAATGACATTTTTATGCATACACGTCACAATCAAAGCAATATCCATGCTCTAGTAACATTACTAGTCATACCAATCATCATTCTAGACACATAATACAATATAATGCTATATATATAACTCAAAAATATAATCAATAGTTATAATTATAAAAATATATCTTTAAAATAAATCAAAAAATTATATAACAAGTAAGTATGTTAATATCATTAAAATAGTCCAAAAAATTCAATGAACCCTTTAATTTTGAGTGGAAAAATTAATAAAATGGTTTCTTAGGTAAAAATATTCATTTTCATTATGTTCACTTAGAAAAAAAAAGTAAATTTTTTTACACATTTTTATATGAAGGAAAAAACTATATGCCTAACAAAAGACCAAGTCTAGTTCTTAATAATCAAAAAAATTAGAACAGTATGGGTGAAACATATTTTTTCAATCATAATCAGTCGATAAGACTAATGAGGTAAATATCCTACTCCATACCACTTTACCCAGCCATTTAATCACCCCAAAATCACTCCCTTAACCAAAGGTTATGTGTTATTCTTTGGATTATAATTTATTTAGGTAAGGGTGTGTAACATAGTTCATATTCCATAACATTAACAAGCTAGTTACCTATTTTTATTTATATTTATTAACTTCAATATTTAATTAAGTAATCATTGTGTGTAACATTATTGATAATTTAATTTCTTAAAAATAATTTGGAAATATAGTATTAAGGGTTTATAAATATTTTTAAATATAAGTGTTCATATAGAATAATATTTCATTAGTCTCATTTTTTATTTAGTCCATTCTAGTGGTTTTATTAAAGATTCCTTAAGTTTTTTATAGTTATTATGTTTTTAATAATTAATAACATATACCTAATGTGTTTTTTATGTATCATCACATTCTATCATGATTAAAAATTTCATTCATATACTATATAACACCATTTTCTAATAAAAATTTCCAAACAATCCATGTTATATAAATATATTTTCATACTCATTCCATATGTACAAGTGTCCCATATTACTCATACTATATAATTTAAATTACTTACACTCCATTTGAGGTTTTATATGATATAAGAGGGGATATTTAAGGGTATATTTTAGTATTACATTCTCTTATAATGTGTAAATGACCATATATGATGATTTGATTCTGCACACATTAAATTGTGAATAAGATATTCCTCTTTTCAAAATAAAAGTTAAGAGAGGTTGAGATACCCTAAAAGTACATTCAAAGTATTGGTATAACAAAATTCCAATACATTCCTCATCCAATAACCACATGAACCCTTTGCGATCAATTTCTAGTTTATAGTACTATAAATTTTGGTTTTGATTCTACATTTTTTATATTTTTCTGTTCATGATGGAAACATAAATTTAAATATACCACACTTATACAACAAGACTAATCCTATTAAAATGGAAACCACCTATAAAGAATTTCAACCAACACATTGGTTTACATTGTGAGATTAATCATTTATATATAGTTTAATAAATCTAGAATTTAGAGCTAAAGTATGTAAAATGAGAGTTTTCCATAGGAAGGGTAGAATCATTCATTAGTAAATTTCATTAAGTAATTTAAAAAAAATCATACCCAAAATGTGTCAGTTTATATTTCAAAGTCATTTTTATTTATTTTAATAGAATATATAGAAGATAAAAACAAATAAACCCTAAGAAATTTTATTTGTTTCAAATCCACCTACATATGAAATAGATTTTATAAGTCCCCTAGAATACTCCAATGTTAACATAATAGCCCCTAAAACACAAAATCTCATTCCATGATTATTTATGATTAATTATCCAATAAACCAAAATCATCATATTAAAAACTGAACTAGAATCTAGATAAAACCTTGTAGTAACATCACAATTATAATTCTATCTATAAATTGATATATATTTATAATTGAATTATACCTAATGAGACCAAAAACAAAGTACCAAATCAATAAATCCCTAATTAAATCATTTCACTCATCAATGGAATGAGAAAATGATTATAAATCATCCACATTGGTCTTTTATAACCCAAACAAGAAGGAATCCAAGCATTAAAAATGTATTTCACCAAAAAAATTTGTTAAATAAAAAATCAAAAAAAAACCTGATCACCATAGGGGAATAATAATAATAACAAGATAAGAATAGGGGATAATTTAATAAGGGTAAACCTTTTCCTTATAATTAAATAAAACCACCCAAATCCAAGATTTTTCATGAAGAATAGTGAAATTCACTTGAAGGAGGAATGAGGTGTTCTAAAAGAGGATAATAAAATTTAACTAAATGAGGAAAATATAAGGATTTTAGGGTTTAAAGGGTAAGAAGAAAAATTAAACTTTTACCTTAATTAAAATTTTATGAAAAATCAATCGAATGGACCATCAAAGTTCTTGTGGGCACCACCAGACATCCAGTGGAATTCAACCAGATATTTGAGGGTAGGTAGATTCCTATCCACCCTCTATATTTCTTCTTCCATCCTTTATTAATAAAATTTTAAACCATCCTTATTCCTAAATCACCTTTAATTAACCATTATATGAACTTTAAAACCATAAAATATAACATCATCATCAACTTAAACAAAAATTACAAATTCCCCAATAATTTAATAACAAATTTTTCTAAAAAATAATAACCAATGTTATGGTAGATACATGTAGTGCCATAAATTAATTTAGTTAAAGGTTTTTTCTAAGTAACCCCAACTTAGTACTCAACAAACTAAATGATATCTCACTAAATAGTCATTATCATAATTAAAAGATAATTGAAAACTATTTCTATCCTTCTCATTTCGTTTAAAACATTTACAATTTGTTACTTATGAAACCACAATTTATAGTAGAGAAAGAAGTATAGTGTTTTTATTTCTTGTTTATATAAAATATTTTAGAGAAAGATTAAAACTGATTAGGAAAGTGTCTTGAAAGGAACCATTTACAACATAGGGTATTTTTTATAAAGTTGTTTCTTCCTTTGAATCATTATAAAATCAATTTATTTATTATATTATAAATGTTAAATTTATTTTGAAACTATAATAAATTTCATTTTAGCTTGCACATTCTCAATTTGTAAACCTAATTATTACATTGCCACAGAAGCACTATCTTACCTAAAGGTTAAGTGTGATTAATTGATATATAGTTATTTTAATATTATGTTTTAATATGTGAGTTATTATATAGAAAAAAAATTATGAGTCAAGAATATAAACTTTATCTATTTTATAGAAAAAATATGTTTTAGTACAAGAGATAATCTCTTGCTTATAATCTATATTCATAGTGGATTAACACAAATTAGCATATAAGGATTCCATTTCAGCACAAGATTAACATTGAATGAAAATGTGTAATTACTTATGTAGTAGATTTTTTAGGCATAAATGAAACATGGACCACCCAAATCATACTACAAGGTAAACATTAAAAACAAAGTAAAAGGATTTAAATGGATATTTTAAACAAAATCATTACTATAAATCCAAAAAAATAAAAAAAATGGGTAATTAATGTTTATACCTAGTATAATATAAACTCATTAAAGACGTTTAAACTATGACACTAAAATATCATTGGAAAAAAACTCATTTACACTTTCAGAATATAAAATAATATTTATTAATAAATTTGGAAAATGTAAGGAATTCATTTCACAGTAATATCTCTAGAATTACTCATAGTGTCGATACAACCTACAATTAATATAAATGGCTTTACCTCCTCCCATGATCATCAAAGAAAAATCTAAGAATCACCAATGAAAATTTTAGGACCAAAGTAAATCAATTACACAATTACCGTAATATATTATAATAAAAACCCAATAATTTATTTGATCAATTCAAAAATATCACCACAAAGTATGACATCAAAAAAACCTAAAAACATCAATTTAATTCTTTTTATTTCATCCAAAAATCAAAAAATCCATTCAACAAGTTATACAAACTTTTCTATCAAAATAGTGATGAATAGAAAATAAAAAAATGATAAAATATCCCTTGAACCAAGTGGAGAATAATACCTAGTATAAGTGGTAACTTCAAAATACCATGGTGAAATAACTTAACTAAATCCTCAATAGGGGTAATTTAAAACAAAATATCATATGGGAGAGGGTCATATAGAGTAGATGGAATGATTTATATTTTTATTTAGAATGAGTAATTTCAATGAATCTAACTTTAATCATGAGGGAATATATAGTAACTTGAGCCTTAAAAATATTTTATTTCCTTATTTTTAACATAGGTTTCTAATAAATAAAATCTATGGATGAAGAGGTTTAGTTTCATGGGATATTTGAAATATAAGTAAATAATATTAAACATAAATTACATCATTATTATTTAAAACCCTACATAGTGTTCTTGACTCCCATATGACTCTAAAACTGTATAGGATACCATAGGAAAAATATATATATAAAGGGTGATATAGAAATCCCAATAATGGAATAAACATGATAATGAAGAATAACATGGGGGACAATAAAAGTAACATGATATCATAAAAATAAAATGTATATAAGAATGGGAAAAAACATAAGTAAATTATATCATATGATCACAGAATCATAAATATGTGTAAATAACATAAAACATGACATCATAATCATATGTCAAGGCTCGCTTCCCATACTTTCATAGTTGATAGAGTCCCATGGTATATTGGGTTTACTTTATATTCCTTTTCATATTATATCTAAGATGTAATGATTTTACCAATTCATTATAGGGATATATAATTATACTCCCACCATATAATTAAAATAAGAATATATACATTCATATGTGTGCCACATAAGGCAAATAAGTCATATAAGAAATATGCATTATAAAATACAGGAGAAATAAGTGTGTTTATTAGTCTTTCCTCAAAGCATAATTGAAGGAAATATCATAAGTATTCAAAAGAGAGGAAATAATTAAATCCTCTTAGATGATAATATATTAATAAAAAATAATATTTCATGAAAATTCAGAAATAATGTAGAAAAAGTCATAAGAAGGATTACAGAGAAGTAAGATTAAAATATATAATGTATAGGAGATGTTTTGAAAAAATGAGGAAATGATATATTAAGAAAACAACTGAATTATTACATTCAATTAAAATATAATTGAACCAGTATATTTTTATATAACATAATAATGAATTTTAAAATATATTCATGGTTAAAAAAATTTATGGGGTGGTACTTGATATGAAATAAAACATAGGGAACTTCCCTTAAATCAGATTCACTTTTAAGAGGGAATTATAAATGGAGATTAAAATATATATTATCCTCAAAATGGTAAGGTAAACTAAGCTATTTATATATTTAAGGAAAATATACAACTAATATGAATGAAAAAATGAGAATTATAGTGACCCAAGCTTCGTATATATGGATATTACATTATTTAGATGAATATTCAATACATTGGACAAAAACACTCCTAAGGAACATAGCAGATTAGTAACTTTATAAACTTTATACACAATATTCTTAATTTGGTGGAATATATTAAATATATTCTAAAAATATATTCTCCTTTATTAATCTTTAGAAACATACCCTACTTAAACTATTCATCATAACCTAGGGAAAGGAAACATAAGGGTGACCTCAGATGCTCAGTAAGGGTCAAAAAGGGAGATATATAATCATAACATTAATATAAGGGTATGAGGGTATGATAAAAACCTATTTAAACCATACTTTTCATATCAAATATAATAATATTTAGTCATTTTTAGATATTAGAATCTAATGAGCCATAAATCATAAGGATATCAAAGAACAAGATCCATGAGAGCATAACATTGTCATAAGAAATGGAATTATGGTATGCACATAAGCATAGAAAATAATTTCCATAGTAGTCAAGGATCACTGATTAGGATGTGATAGTACAATGGTTTAACTCCCCAAACTATCAAAGTACTCAAGGGTCACTCCAAAGATAATCATATTGGACAATGCCCCTTATTGAACTGGGATCACACCCTGTTCTAGTCCTATAAATCTCATAATATATAAATCTTTACCCAATGAATTGGTTGTATTGATAGTTCCAAACCATCACAAAATAGAAAACATATATATGTGTTCCACATCATTATAAAACATTCATCATATAATATCCCATGAAATGAAATTAGTTTCATAAAAAATTCACCATATAATAACCTGTGGAAAAGAAGTTGGTTTAATAAATATATTTTCATTATAAACCATTAATATAATTAATAATAATTTTATCCTTGTTCAATATCCCTAGTATAGAATAATTAATATCAAAGGATTTCATTTTATATGGAAAATGATTTTGTAATATATATCACTTGGAATGTTTCTTGAAGAAGATAAATTTTATTGAAAAATAAAATTTTAGAACATAAAATATTTTATAAATTATTTTATTTGAAAATAAACTTAAAAACATATAATTTTATATTTTAAAAAACATTTAAAATATTATTTTAGGAATATAAACTTTCCACTATAAAGAACACTTTTTGAAATATTCTTAAAATCCTTTTAATTTTCCAATAATTTATTCAAAATATAAACATTTCCCAAATATTAAGAAAAAAGTATTCAAAAATAAATTTGAAAACACGTAAACTAATCTTGAAATCATTGAGTGTTCATCTTAGAGTGAAATATTGTACATGTCTTTCATGTTAAAAAATGATTTCTTTCATGTTTTGGTTAAAATAAAATCAAATATTGTTTGGAAAATGATATGAAGATTCCTTTCAAAAATAATTTGTAAAAATTAAAACATTGGTAAAAATGACTTTAATAAATAATTTTAAAATAAAATTAAAAAAAACTTAAAACATTTTTAGACAATATGGTTTTGGAAGATAAGGTTTTTCTACCGAAAATATAAATAAAGAAAATTTTCTTAGAAACGATATTTTGAACTCTTTAGTACATATAAAGAGGAAAATGAAGGGAAAATATATTATCCTGAAATAAATAAAGGATAATAAAATTAATTAGTTACTTGAGAGATGGATTATAATATTTCATTAAGAGAAACATAATCATAAACAATCCTAATAAACGGTGATATTATAACATAAAATATTTATCACTTTGGTAACTTTTAAAAATAATCACCATGAAGTAATATCATTAAATTAAACTTAAAATATCATGAGTAAAATCATGATATTACATGTAAAAGGTTATATATATACACATCATAAAAGAATATAGGTGCATGGCATAATATATGTCTCCAAGAAGGAAATTTGAGACAAAAATCCCTTACCATTTTTGTAAATTCTAAAATGTAAACCCCATGAAAATGGTATCACAAAATTTAAAATTAAATACCAATAATATTTTTAATAAGTTTCACATAATACATTCATGTTCGGTATATACCCCACATAATAGAAATAGGAGGTGAATATTGCATGTGCCTCACAGAAAAATAAAAGATAAGCGAAAATCCATTACCATAAGTCTAAAATTCCTTTGTATGCGTTCAAAACTAATGTATAATATATATATTTTTATTATAAATATATTAAAGATCCAAAATTATATATATAATATCATTTATTATTTACTTGTGGCCTTTTATTACTCGTTTATAAACAATTTCTTGTTAAAATCTATCTTCGGGTAATAATTGCTTTATATTTCATATATGTTTTGATTTGATATTTTTGATCATATTACATTTATCATGGTTAAAAATTATATATACTTTTACAAATTATATAAATATAATATATATTAAGTATATATGTATTTAGAGTAATCTATAAAAGATAAATACATGAAATAAAATACATAGTTAATAGAGACGTCATGTCGTATGTACTCATGAATGTTGTTTCCATTTTCTTAACCTATTGAAAGAATTAAAGGAAATTGATATATTATCATTATAGAATAAGTTTCCCATATATATCATATGTTTTAATTAAATCCATCCTTATTACCTTTCATGTAATGTGTTAATGAATCACATCGCTTCATGCGGTGGTAGTCCACCGTACACATGAGTGATTTATTATATTACCAAAATATAAAAATTAAGAAGGTATGTGTGATATAATAATTCTATAAGAATTATAATATCATAAATATCATATATAAATGAAAAATCCTTTATTATATCCAATTGTGATATGTGTTATTGGAAAAATAGAATGACTGGTTTGTGAAGTGGTACTCTACTAAACACACGAACGAGGATTTCATATCCCATTTGATGTAAATGATGATGGTTTTAGGTAATTACCCAACATAAAAATATCTTATTTTATATAATATACTATTATTATTATATAATCAAGTTATAATGGTAATTTAACGTTGTGGAGGAAAAAATAAAACAAATCTTCTTATTGATGAATGTTACCTCTTCTTCAGGTATCCTCTTTAGGTTTGTTATAAGATCCTACCTAGGTTGGATTTAATTGCAAACTAAGGCTTTTAAGATATGATAAAAAAGTTGGTAAGTTATTTGGGAATGTTTTTTTAAACATAATCTCTTTATAGGTGTGAATAAATGAGGGGAGTGAGTGTCCCTTTATAAATGAGGAGTAGTGGCATTTTTTTAAATACCCAAAAGTATTCCATAATGGGAGGACACTATCATCACATGTGGATAAAAAATTGATAAATAATGGAGTTTTAGGATTATATTTTTTATAAATATCTCCACTACAAAAATACATATGTTTTAAACATCCCATTTCTTATCTTTTATGTTTTACTCACTTTTACCATTTTAATTTTCACCATGGTAACTAGTTTCTTTAACCTAGGTAATTTATCAATTAAAAATAAAATAAAATTAGTATTATTTGATAGTTTATACCTAAATATTATAAGTATTACATAAAATTTATTAAATAAAAGTCCTAGGTGAGTGTAAATTTAATTTTAACACAGGCGCATGTAACGTGAAAAACCATGTTTTAACTTTAATCACAATAATTAATTTCTTACTATTTTCATTAATGAAAATGTTCTAAAATTAAGTTGAACTTATTAGATAATATAAATTATTATGATTAAAAACATGGAATCAATTTTTCTAAGTTCAATTCATAGAATTGGAAAATTTATATTTAAAATTTATCTCACCGCCCTGATGAGAAAGTGGGTTTTCCAAAAGAAACTGTTCAAAAGTTTGCAATGTTTTTATATAGGAAATAAATATTAAAATGAATAAATTGACATAAATTGGATTAATAAATATATAATTGAACTAATTTTACATTAAAAACAAATTAAAATATAATTTATGTTTACAAATAATTTAAATGAAAAGGAATTTTTGAATTAAAATTCGGTATTTTTAACTATTCCTAAAAAAATAATCTTCATAGAAAATTATACGAAATTTAACCTAAGATAATTTTTATATGATTATTTAAAAAATGAGAATTATTTTTATCATATTCATTTTATAAATTTCCAAATTAAAATTTATTATTATGCATAAAAAGAAATAAAAATAATTTTTCTATAAAATAGTATTTTCAAAACGTATTGAGACTTTTCTAAAAAGTGATACATTTTTATAAATTGTTCTTCATTATATAAGACCATTATACTTAATATTTTAAAATAAATCATTATTATTCACAATTTTTTAGACTAATTTCTAGGTTATAATAGTTTTTTTTGAATAATATTAATAATATATCGTAGTTTTTTGAAAACATAGTGTCATGTGTAATGAAAGATAACCTAGTGTTTCTTGTTATGAAAGATTGAATTTTAGTTTTTTATACCACAAAATATCACAAAATTTAAATTTATTTTAAAGAAAAAATTCACAAAAACTAGGGGTATTATATTCTACCCCTATTAAAATGAATTTATCCCTAGAAATTTATCACTTTGGTACCAACAACTTAGGACAATTCTACCTCATTACGCCCCCAGGTTCCCACATAACATATCAATTTGGTGGTTTTTTCACAAAACATTTCCCAGGTGTGTGGTCTTGCTTCATAGAACTTTCTCAATTAAATCCAGAATCACTATTAGTTGTTTCTCATAAAAAATATTTTTTACTATTGGTATGAAATATGAGTTCAGTACATGTGATCGATCTGGTATACACACCATCAATAGAGGTACATGGAATACATCGTGAAACTAAGAGAGGTTTTTTAGAAGCAACATATGATAAGATATTATCCCAATACAATTAAGTATTTCAATGGGACCATATACCTTAGAATTATTTTTCCATTTATTCTTCCATATGAAATTCATAGAATTTCTTTCTCACCAACTTTAAATTATGGGTCGCATCCTTGATTATCAACATAAAACATTTTCCAATTTTATATTGTCCTAAAATTTTGTTGAATGGATATAACCTTATCTTCCTTCTCCACATCTTTCTCGGGGCCCAATAAATTTCTTTATGAAAATTCATTCTAGTTTATTGGAGTTCTTTACTTCTTCTCAAAAATGGATTCATAGGGAGCCATCTGAATACAAGAGTGAAACTATTGTTATAGGTAAACTAAGTTATAGGTAGGTTCTGATCATAACCACCTTTGAAATCCATATAATAAGATCTTAGAATATCCTTTGTATTTTTAAATATTCTATTAGATTTACTATCTTACAGAAGGTGATATTTAGTGTTGAAACTAAACTCTGTGTCAAGATATTACTGAAGAATTTTCTAAAACTTTGACGTAAATATCATATACCGATAAGATATAATTAAATTCAGTACCCCATACAACCTTTACACTTCCTTAATGTTTATTATAGTAAGAAGATCCAAAGATAAATATTCTCTGATATAAATTAATTGTGTTGACTTAATAAGGTAATTAATTACCTCAACAAAAAAATATAAGATAAACCCTAACAATTACCAATACCTTAAATCATAGGGACACAAAATTGTAAATTCATTTCTCCTAAAATAACTTTTTCACTAAAATATATGAAAAACTGATGGTTTTTATTTATATAAATATCTATTTAAGTATAATTAATATTCATAAACTTTAATCACATCAACATCATCATTTATATTTTTATTATTAGGGAAAAAACAAAAGGAGACCACCATTAACAGTATTTCGCCTAAGGAGGCCAGAAATAGTGAAGGCTGAGGGAATCCCTTCTAACTAGATTGACCCTCTAAGGTTTCAAGTTGTGAACATTATGAATACATATGGGGTCTGCTCCAAGGACATCAAGAGAAGCAATGTAGTCCGCAACTTGGTTCCCCTCATGCAATGAGTGGACAACTTTGGTGTTGTTGTTGAGTATGACCCTTCACTTTATGATGATGTAGGAAATAGAACAAGGAGTGGGAAAAGGACATGAAAGGCATTATAGATAATTTTTTAGTCAGTTTTATCATCCACTAATGCCATTCTCTTCTCTTAATGTAGGCCTAATCTCAAATGCATGTTGTTAGCCTCATGTTGTAGAGATGATCTGTGACACTGGCAGGAGGAGAATGCAAAAATAACAAAACCATTGGATTCACAAACAACCCCTCCTCTATGGATCACCCCCATCTGACATGAACCATCCATATTGAGTTTGAGTCCCCTAGAAGGGGTGTTCTAGTGTACTCATTGGCTGCTAACATTCCTCGTATCAAGTAGACTAATGTTAGAGCTTCTGTGAAGGAGTCATAGAGAGTGAACCTCCCACCAATTGCTGATGAGATGAACCATATCAAGGAAGAGGTTCTTAGTCCTGCTGATAATATATCTACCAGAGCATTAGAACCCATCATGATTCAGCTTTCTATTGGCCTACTAGATGCACCAACACCCTGCATGCATGATCCTGATATGGGCCAACTCCTCTATGCCCCTATCACCTGATCCATGATACCACATGTCCAATAACAGGAGATCTAACATGTTTTGGACAAAAAGAGTAGTAAATTAACCAAAGAAACTCCACACTGAACATGACAAGTCTCCCCTAAATAATAGGTGGTCTTCACTCTCCTCTTTATAATTTTTGCAGCATGGGCATCATGACACCATCGAGATCCCAAGATGTTTTATGTTTTCATCTGTGGGGACATCCCTGTTTCCTATCCTCAAATATAGGATGTTTTATTTATATGGAATAAATCAGTACCATGGGGTTTTGTTCCAACTATTAGCATTATCTATAATGTCACAGGTGCAGAAAAAATCTAGAGTAGTGAAGGGCCCCAAGGAAGACGAAGTGAAATCATATTTACCAAGCTCTGAGGACACTTCAATGAGGTTTAAAGTGTTCTATTTATTCTCTTACAACATGGACATTTTGATAGTCGGATAGGATCTGGTTTCCCTGAAATAACTGGGAGGTGTATGGAAACCTGAGAATCCAATTACCCCCTTGGCTGAATTGTGATTCTAAAAGGATAACTAACCCCTCGCAATAATCCATCGAGAATATGATTAAAGATCAAACATAAGAGGAGAAAATAATCTTAAGTAAATTTTTTATGGAGACATATATGCTTTCAAAAATAATATAATCCTTATATTATTCATGATTCGTGCAACCCAAATACCATTGTCAAAAATTTCTAAAACATAATCCTTGAACCCCAATACATAAATACTTCAATCATTCCACTTCAATGATAGACATGGAATAGTTCTTTCCTTTTTTCTGAAGTTAATTATTGGTTCAGAACATTGAGTTAGATAATTCCCATTTCCACCTCACATAATAAATTAAACTCATCATCAATTTTTCACTTTATACCCTTCATTTCCACACAAATAATATCTTCACCTCCATTTTAGATATTCTTCTAGATGATTCTTCCCACTTTCATACTATGTAGTAAGATGAATCTTCTTTCTTCTATATTCATACCCACATGAAATTTCATAAATTTTTATCTTCCTTTAATTTGATGCTTTAGGAATATCACCAATGTTCGCATTGTCAACCATATATCATGATAACTGATTATTAATAATCAGAATATCTTTATCTCCAACCCTCATACAATTTTATTGCTCATAGTCACCAAATTTTCCCTCATATTCAATGTTATCATGATTCTTTCCAGTTCCATCCATTGAATAAAACAAAAAAAATTAGGGTGAGCAATAATCATAGAGGAAAACCAAAAAAACACTTATAGGATGTCTAAATCATGGAAAATTCTCTTCAATATATAACACCATAGGCTTAACCTAGGACATTCATGGTCATTATTTAAATCCTTCGGGGTGGTTCTTAAATATTTTGTGAATATTAATATCATATCCCTCAGGAGTGTCAAACCAGGTGTGTAGTAATGACCATTTACATGTACCATGAAATGATTGAGTCTAGATCAATGCACCCTTTTGAGAGTTATTACTCATTGGTACCTTTGTGCTAGATCCACATCCTCATATAGTATCAGGATAGGGATGTAATTTCTAGGAAACCCCTCACTCTATCCTTCACAAAAATTCGATTAAATTATTTCTATACATTAACTCATCCTTATACTTATCCTTAGAGATATCCATATACATATCCTTCAAAATATCCCTAGGGATCTCAATAAAGTTCTCTTATCCTAGTTTCCAAAGGTTAACTAAACTTATCCTATGATAAAATATCTTTAAACCCAATCTTATCATATATGGATATTATATATTTTTAGATGAATATTAAATACATAAAACAAACACATGCTTGATCACCATAATAGTTTAGTGCCTTCCGAACCTTGTAACAAAATATTCTTAATTTGGTGAAATATCTTCAAGTTATCCCATGAAAAACTTTCCATTTATTACTCTTCAAAAATATACCCTACATAAAAATTTCTTCATAACCCGGGGAAAGGAAACATAATAAATAGTGATAACAGATTCTTAGTAAGGTTAAACTAGGGAGAAACATAAATATAACTTGAAAATATCAATATGAGAACACGATAAAAACATATGAAAACCATACCTTGTATATCTAAGATCATAATCCAGAGTCATGGAATAAATATTTGTAAGTTCATAAGACATTAATCATAAAGAAAACAAAGAACGTTATCCATGAGGGCATAACATTGGAATAATAAATAGAATCTTGGTACACAAAAAATAAAATAAAATCATTTACATAGTTTTTGAGGATCACTAACAAGGCAATCATATTTGAATGGGTTTACTCCCTTAACCATCATATTAGTCAAGGTTCTCTCCCATGACTATTATAACAGAAAAAATCCTTAATTAAACTAGGTTCACTCCCCATTCTAGTATTTTCTATTATAAGAGATATAAATATTTTCTTTATGAATTTTTGGGAGATATAGGCCCCACCCATAATATAATAAAAATCATATATATGTGTTCCACAATATCATAAAACATTCATCATATCATAACCCATGAAATGAAATGGGTTTCGTAAAAATTTCATCATATCATAACCCATGGAAAAATGAAGGTTTCATAAACATATTGTCTTCATAAACCATTCATAGAATTAATAAAAATGGTATCATAGTTTTTATCCCCAGTAAATCATAATTTACATAAAACTATTTTATTTTAGAGGTAAAATTTTTTTGAATGATATATCACCTGGAACATTTCTTAGGGAATATAAATTTTCTTTGAATAAAACTTTTTAAAACATAAAAAATTATAAATAAATTTCTTTGAAAATATACATGAAAACTTATAAATTAATCTTTAAAAATATATTAAATTATTTTTTGAGTAAAATATACTTTAAACTTTGAAAACCACTTTTAAAACATTTTCAAAAGAATTTTCATTTTGAAATAATTCTATTAAAATATAAAAAAAGTTCAAATAATAAAGAAAAAATTTCTTTGAAAATAAATTTAAACAAATTTATGTGAATCTTGAATTTATTGAGTGGTCAATACAATGCTAAATATTTGTCATGCCATGCATGTTAAAAATAAATATTATTTTCAGATTTTAAGTAAAATTCAAATGGCCCTTATTTGGAAAACAATATGAAGATTCCTTTCAAATAATTTTGTAAAAATTAAAACATGGGTAAAAATTTCATTATAAAATAATTTGAAAAATTAATTTTAATAACATTTTTGATACATTTCTATAAAACATGGTTTTGGGAGAAAAAAATCTTTTTGACCGAAAAGTGAAATGAAGACAATTTTATTAAAAACAATATGTTTAACTCTTGAATACATAGATGGAGTAAAATGAAGGGAAAAATATATTCTAATGACATAAAAATAGTATAATAAAATTCATGTATTTATTGAGATATGTATCATTATATTTTATCATTGTAAATATAATCATAAACGATCTTGATAAATGATGAGATTGTAACATAAAATATTTCCCACTTTGGTAACTTCAAAACATAACCCCCATGAATTAATATCATTAAATTAAACCTAAAATATAATGATGATAAATAAATTAAAGTTATATTAAATGTTAAATGGGTTGTATATACACCTCATAAAATAATGTAAGTTCATAACATAACATGCAACTCAAAGAATGAAAATTGAGACAGATAATCCTCACCGCTTTGGTAACTTTTCAGTCGTGAACCAAATGAAATAGAGATCCTAAAATTTATATATAAATAAAAAAAATTTAAGTATAAGTTTCATAAAAAATATTCATGGGTAGAATATACACCACATAAAACAAATACATGGTAATTATGGAATGTGTCTGACAGAAAAATAATTGTGAGATGGAAATCCATTACTTTAAGTCTCAACTTCATTTTTACATGTTAGAACATCCTATATAATAAATATAATTTTATTATAGATATATTAAAGAAAAAAAATTTAAATTTCATACCATATATGATTTACTTATGACCTTTTATTACCCGTTTACTAACAATTCCTTTTTAAAATCATGTTTCAGGTAATGACTACTTTGTTTTTTATATATGTTTTGATTTGATATTTTTGGTCCTATTAATTTAATCATGGTTGTTTCATCTATATAATTTTAACCATAATATAAATATCACATATATTCATTATATATTTATATATATTATTCTAAAAAATATATATAGGAATAGAAATACATGGTTCATAAAGACGGTGGGTTGTACGTATGCATGAACGTTTTTTTCATTTTCTCTAAATATTGAAATAATAAAAGTAAATTGATATATTATCATTATATAATCATTTTTATGTCATATATAACAAAAAATTTTAATTAAAACCATTCTTATTACCTTCTATTTAAATCTTTAAGGAATAACATCGATCCACGAGGTGGTTGTTCACTGAACACATAAGCGACATTATCATATTAATAAAATATAAATTAGGAAGGTATGTATGATATAATTATTAAAAAATCATTATAATATAATTAATATCATATTTAAATAATAAATAAATTATTATTTTTATCCAAGAGATAGGGTAATGGAAAAAATAATGACATCAGTTCATGAGGTGATAGTCCACCGTACACACAAATGATGATTTTACAACCCGTGTGATGTAAATGCATATGGTTATAGGTCATTTCATTAACATAAAAAATATAAATATATGTAATATATTTAGTTTATTATATCATAATTTTATAATAATAATTGTAGGATTTGGAGGACTAAATAAAAAAACTCATTGTTGAACGTTACCTCTTCTTCGGGTATCCTCCTTAGGTTTGTACCCAAATACATCCTAGGTGGGATTTATATCAAAAATAAGGCTTATATGATGATATTATGGAAGTAGGTATGTGATTTTTTCAGGTTTTTCTTTATAAAAGTGTCTTGAAAGATGTGAAGAAGTGGGGGAGTGAGTGACCTTTTATAATTGGGGAGAGGAATTTTGTAAATGCCCAAAAGTATCCAAAAATGGAAGTTCACTCTAACCTTATGTGGAACAAAAAGGTTACTCACCCCCCTAATTCTTCACACCATTACAAAAATTTATAAATAATTGTTTTTTGGTATTATATGAGCAATAAATACCTCAAAACCAAAAAAAAACTTGTTTTAAACATGTCATTCTTTAGCCTTTATGTTTTACTCACTTTTACAATTTTAATTTTTACCAAGGTAACTAGTTTTTATTAACATATGCAATTTATCCTTTAAGGCTAAAATAAAATTATTATTATTGGATAATTTATACCAAATTATAAAAAATTTGAAATCAAATTTATTAAATAAAAAACCAAGGTCCGTGGAAAATTAATTTTAACAGAAAAGCATGTAACTTGAAAAACCCCAGTTTAACCTTAATCATCATAATTAAATACTACCTATTTTCACTAATAACGATGGTAAAAAAATTAATTTTACCTTGTTATATAATATAAATTATTATTATTACAAATATGTAATCCATTTTCCTTAATTAAATTCACATAAGCAGCAAAAGTTTATTTAAAATTAATCTCACGACACGACCAGAAAACGGGTTTTTAAAGAGAAAATGTTCAAAAGTTTACAATGTTTATAATATTTTTATATCAAAAATTAAAATTAAAATTATTAAAATGAACTTATTTTGATTTATAAATATATAATTGAACAAATTTTAATTTAAAAAATCTAAACTATAATTTAACTTTATAAATAATTTAAAATAAGATGCAGTTTTCAATTAAAATCCAGTATTTTTTTCTATTCATCAAAAAAATAACCTCTTCATAAAGGTATCAAAAATTAAGACTATAATAATTTTTTTATATTATTATTTCTAAAATTAAACTTATTTTATTAAATTAATTATTTAAAATTTCTAAAAAATATAAAAATAAATTAAAATCATTTATTGATGAAATAGTAATTACAAAACGTATGAAGAATTTTCAAAAATTAATTACATTTTTATCAATATATTTTATTTATATAAAACCATTGTACTTAATATTTAAAAATTATTTATTAATATTAATATCTTTAATTTTAACAACTAGTTTATAACGGTCGTGTTTGAATAATATTAATAATATATCATGTGTTTGTTAAAACCAAGTGTCATGTGTAATGCAAGATAACTCAGAGTTTCGTGTTACACAATCATAACATAGTGTTTTTTGTATTTCAAGGTATCAATGAAATTAAATTTATTCAAAATAATACAAATTCATAAAAACCAAGGGTGTTACAAGAATAATATATAGAAAATTGGATAAAATGAAAGGGAATGTGTAACCCAAAAGTAATAAGGGTGGTTCTTAGGATACCTTACCTTGGGTCATGATTCCTTCTATGCATGAACTTAACTTATTGAATAATAAATTTATTTTTATTAAAAACATTATTAATATCACTATTCGTCTTTTTTTCATGTCATAAGTTCTATTTATTACTTTATGTTATTAATGTACTATATTATTTTTGTTTTTGTTGGTTACTTATGGTTGTTCGTTCAATTTCTCCATAACTCATTTGGTATGTTAACCATATAAAAAGGTTAAGTAAAATGGATTCATAATCTCCATAATTTTATACAATTGTTTCTTTTATTATTAATTTAACAAAAAAATTATAATTTTATATTAGTCTCTAAAATATACTCAAATTATGAAATTTTCCTTGATAAGTTCCTTTTAAATGGTTAAGTCTATTATAACTGGTTATTATTAATTTCACCTAAATAATATATAATAGATTAATTATAAAATATTAATAGTTTTAGAAATATAATTTTTTTAAATTATATACATTTTTAAAGTCATATATGGTAGGTGTAAATTGATAAAGAAATGTTTCATTCTGTTGAGATGGTAGTCCGCAAGTACACACAGGTGGCACTCAAATTTTTCATTGAACTGGGTGAATATAAAAAGTAAAATACGCTATAATTTAATAGTAATAATAATTTTATAAAAATCAGATTTTTTTCATTAAATAATCATGTTGAACCATCAATGCAAATCGTTTATGAAAAATATAACCCACTATTCATGGAGGCGGTTGTCCACACACACACATGATGACGTCTTCATTTTTCAAATATATTTGGAGGGAGATATAAAATGGATATTTCTTTATATAATAAAATTTAATAATACTAATAATACTAATTTTATAATAATTTCATTGATATATTATATTTTTTAGAGTAATATTAAGAATATAGATTTTAAGGAGTGACTATTACTCATGTTGAGATCTGGGAATTTATATTGAAAGTATTCCTATAAATGAAGGTGTTAGGATAACTTATAGAGATAATAGGATTATGAAAGTGAAATTGACTTACCAAAATTAAAAATGGATTTATTTTGATGAATATTTTTAAGCATAATTGCAGTATTTAAAGGGTTTATGTGATCTCCTTTTATAAGTGTAGGAAAATGAATTTGTTTAAATACACATTACATCTTAATGATTCTAGTATAGAATTCAATAGTCAAAGGATCCAAAAGACATCCATAATTGATTTTATATTTATTTTATTGATAATTCCTAGACTATGAATTTTTATACATGTTTTAAACATCATTTCAGTCTTTCATCATTAGATTTTTTAACTTTACCATTTTTCTTTTTACCTTGGTAAATAGTTTTATTTAACTAAGTAATTTATGCATTACTAAAATTATAAGATAAACCCTATTACAACATGTTGGTGTTCTAAACCAAAATTTATCCACTATTTAATCCAATTAAGTTCCATAATATGATAATATTAACTTTTAAATTAAAATATGTAGTATATAGAACAACCATTTTGGTAGAAATGCGTTGTTTTAGCATTAAGTGTTCTAAATATTATATAACATTTATTAAAAATTAAATTAGTGATATTATATTTTTCTACATTTTTAAATAACACATCATTGATATTATAATAAATATTTCAATTTAATTTATTAGATAAAAATTACACAATGTTAATAAAACAATTATTTGAAAATAATTTTTCTATCATTACTAGAGTGGTTAACTTTAATCCAAGAAATCTTGTGTCCATAATTAAAAATAAAATATGAATTTTTATATTATTTTTACATAATGATATAAAATCAATTTTACCAAATAAAATTTATAAGGGTGATAAAAATTAATTTTTTTATTAGTGCGATGCATGAAAACCATTTTTTAGAAAAAATGTATTTTCAAGATTAAATTGACCTATGTTTTTTTAGAACTATTCAAATAGATTTTTTAGGTTTTTAGTTATTGTTGAAACATTCCAATTTTATAGTTATAATATGAAAACCATTTTTAATATTTTTATTTTATAGTATCATATTTTTAGTTTATTATTTTGTGTAAGACAAGATACATAGCATGTTTTTTATTTTGGTAATATTATTTACTAAGATTTTGGGTTGTTACATTCATCCCCTTTAAAATAATTTCATTCTTGAAATTTTATTACTATTAAAAAAACAAGTGAGGGGAATTTTATCTCAATAAATCCTTAGGTTCCTTCATATCCTCCTTGAACTTCTAATTCCTCTATAAAACTTTGACAAGATGAGTGGTCTTGTTCTAGAGCACCTTATCTCTTTGATCTTGGATCGCCATTGGTTTCTCCCCATAATAGAGATCATGTTCCTATTTCAGAGCTTTAGATTTCATTACATGTGATGGATCTGGTATGTACTTCTTCAAAATAAATACATGAAATTCTTCATATACTTGTGGGAGGTCTGGAGTGATTGTTAAGAGACAATATATTACCTCTAAATTATCAAATATATCAAAGGGACCAAGATACCTTGGTCCCAAATTCTTTTTATTTCAAAATCTAAAAACCTGATTCCAAAGATATATCCATAGGAACACCTTTTCACTAACTTCAAACACTATAATTCATCAATGATTATCCACACAACTCTCATGTAGACTCTGTTCTATTTTTAGGTGTCGTTGAATAGTTTTAACATTATCTATCATTTTCTAGAAAAGGTAAGGTCCTATTATCTTCCTTTCTCAAACATCATCCCAAAAAATTGGAGTCGTGTATCTCTTCTTATATAGATCTTTATATGGTTCCATTTGAATGATCAAATGGAAATATTTATTATATGAAAACTTTACCAAGTGGAGGTGTTGATCCCAACATCCTTGGAAATCCATTGAATAAGATCTCATCATATACTCAATAGTTTTAATGGTTATTTCAAACTAGCCAAATATCTGGGGATGACACTCAGTGATAAAACTCATATATGTCTCTAATTCTCACTGAATACTTTTTCAATACCTTAATTAAAACCTCCAATCTTGATCAGATACAATGGATAGCATTACTCTATACATCCTCAACACATCCTTTATATATTTATTGGTGAGTTTTTCAACAGATAACTCTTTCCTAATAACAATAAAATGCGCTGACTTGGTAAGGAGGTATACTAAAACCCAAATTCTATTATATACTTCAGATTCCCTAGGGATTCCTATGTGAAAATCCATGGTGATGTTTTCCCATTTCTGTATAGGTATGCATAACAGTTTAATCATCCCCATATACTTTATTCATTCATCCTTAACATGATAGAACAATAATCATGTATATATATATTCAACAATCTCCCTCTTTATGTTATCCCACTATTTATTTTTTCTTATATCTCGATGCATCTTCATAATTCCTATATGAATATATAATGATAATATATATGCATCATGAAAAATTTCCCAATTTAATTGTGGTTTTTATGGGGCACATATTTAGGTTCCAAACCATATAACTATATCTTTATCAATGATGAACTCTATAATATTTTGTACCTTTTTTGTATCTCCATAGAATCTTTCTATGCCTCCTTGATCCTTGTATGAATGGATGGTCGATTCATCATTTAGGAATGATTTGATTCTTTTCATCCCCTTATAACTTTAAGATTCATCCATTTAAAATCAATGATTATTAACCTTTTTCAATTCTCAATAGAGATAAATTAGCATTATTTTTCTTTCTCATAGCATCATCCACCTTGTTTACCTTACTATGGTGTTATTGTATTGAAAAGGTATAGTCTTTGATCAGTTATAATCACCACCTATAGCACATATTCATCTCTTTTTTTGTGAATATATACCATAAAATCTTATGGTCAATATAAATATCACACTTCCCACCATATAGATAATGTCTCTATATTTTCAATATAAAGACTACTGCTACTAGCTCCGAATCATGTATTGTTTTTTTTATAATGAGTCTTTAACTTAATTGGTGCATAAGTAATTTTCTTTTTTAAAAAAGAACACATATCAAACCCTTTAAGGAATCATACTTGTATATTAAAAACATTTCTCTACTACCGAGTAATGTATGTATAGGTACAATTACCAGTCACTTTTAAGCTCTTTGAATATTTCCTCACATTCAATAATCCAGATAAACATCACTCCCTTTTATGTAAACTTTTTTATAGGGTTGAGAAATCAAGATAAATTTATCACAAAAAAATTATAGTATCCATATAACCTAAGAAAACATCGTATATTTTCCATAGATATTGGTTTTAACCATTCCTTAATTACATTTTTCTTCAATGAGTTCACATATATAACCTCATCATTGATAGCATGACCAGAGAATACTAATATTTATTCCTAAAATTGACACTTTCAAAACATGGAATAAAATTTCCCCATTCCTAATGGGTTCAATGAAATATATAAATAGACATAATACTATTATTTATCATGAAATATATATGAATATCATCAATGAACATAACTACAAATTGAACAAGGTAGTCTCAAAGACTTTATCCATTAAATCCATGAAGATAACATGAGCATTTTTTTAAAGACCCAAACTTCTCTTACATAGATATCACATAATAATATACGAAGATTAATTAAATTACATAATGATCCATGAAACAATATTTTAGGTTTATTTCCTTTGAAGCATAAATAAGTGGTTCATAAGTGATCTACTTCATCTCCCTATAAATTCATTGAAACTATCACCCTTCTTAGAAATATCATACATAATATCGTTCTTCATAACATGGGGAACAAAAACAATATAAAGGGTGATATTATATGATAATAAGGGTAAACAATGGATATAAAAAACTTAACACGATCTTAAGGGTATGGAAAATTGATAATAACATTTGAAAACCAAACCCTGTATATCATAGATCATAAATGTGAGTGTTGACGATCCTTTCGTCACAGAATCTAAAGATCGGAAAAGGGAATATCTGAGCTCAAAGTGATTCAACCTTTGAAGAAAACATCAAAAATCGACAAAGGCGTGAACAAAGGATCGACAGCAACTGCACCGCGCAAGTTTTATCACTGTCGCGCAAGTACACTTGCGCGACACCCTTGGTCGCGCAGGTGACTTGCGCGACCTAAGTGGTAACCGCCCGGTAACCGCCCGGGGTCTTCTTTTGCCTATAAATAGACCTTGTGGGCCCCCCATTCGGGAGATATTTTATCCAGAAACTCGGATTGAAGCTCCCGACGCCCAAGTCTCTTCTCAAAGCTTCCGGAACACTTCTAAGGTAATTTCTTACCTAGAACGGAAGATCTAAAGAGAAGAAGGAAGGCCTAAGTGTTGAAACTTATCAAACACTTGCGCGCCGACTTATTTCCTTCAATATTACTTGTGCGTCCCTTTTCTGGAAGAGCCTCAAGAAAATTCTAAAGGGTTTTAAAAAGAGTCGCTCAAGTATTCCAATGCTGGTTGAAAATCGCGCAAGTACACCATGTGTCGCGCAGGTATACCTGCGCGACCATACTTGTGCGCCCACGGAATACTTGCGCGCCTTGCAAGACTTGCGCGCCCCTATCTTTTTGGGTGCCCATCTTGCCCGTTTTACCCCTCTTAAGCCATTACACCTTTCCTTTTCAAGATTCAGTCTTCAAGACACTCTTCAAAGCCATTTATGGCATGATTTCTTGATTTGACTTCCTTATCTGAAAGGAATTCTGTGGAATATCTCTCAAAACCTAGTGATTTAAATATCCTTATGTCACTAAATATAGAGATTTCATTCATTCAACCTCATCCTTTAAGATGAGAGAATCCTTAACTTGGGCATCCTCCTCAGGAGTAATCCCCAATCATAATCCTTTAACTTGAGCATCCTCCTCAGGAGTAAGCCCCAATTTCAAATCTGGGCATCCTTCTTTAGGAGTAAGCCCCAAATTCTTAAAGTTCCCAAACTTGGGCATCCTCCTCAGGAGTAAGCCCCAAACCTTAATTCCTAATCTGGGTCTCCTTTTCAGGAATAAGACTCAGTCATAATCTTGGGCATCCTTTTCAGGAGTAAACCCCAAGTCCCCTAACCTGGGTCTCCCTTTTTAGGAATAAGACTCAGTCATAACCTGGGACTCCTTTTTTAGGAGTAAGTCCCAGTCATAATCTTGGGTTTCCTTTTTAGGAGTAAACCCCAAGCCCCCTTAAATTTCTCTTAACCAGTCCTAATTTACCCTTGATTTGGGTTTCCTTTTCAGGAGTAAAACCCAATCATCAGTCCCCTCCTAACTTGGGCATCCTCCTTAGGAGTAAGCCCCAAGATTAGAGTATTCAAATCTCCATAAAGCACATATACCTTTATGGACCCTGTTCCTGGATTTTCTCCCTAAAAGTGAATCTTAAACCTTCATCTATCTGGGCAGTCATACATACCTAAGCCCCAAACAATTTCTTATGATTGCATCTTTCATGGCACAATTGTCTAATTTTTACCAATACCTCTTGTTTCTCACACCGAGCATGACTCACATGAGCTTAGAGTGTAAAAGTAATTATGACATTCTTCTTTGAGACATCAATCATAAACATCATACTCCATTACTCGAACTACGTGTGTTCTGATTCCTTTTCCAAAACAAAGGATACGTAGGTAGCCCATTTATGGGTTCGATCCCAACTTTGAAATAATCCTTGTCCTTCTGAATGACGATAAACTTCAAGTGCCCCACTGAGTGGCTTTAAAATCAGCCTGGTCATCATAATGACCAAGAGACTTTTATATAAATGTTTTGAAGGATACCATTGACCAGGAATCTCTAAACAGATATAGATGATTCTCTATTGATGAAGAACCTCGAATAAATATAAAAGATTCTCTAAATTTCTTGCATATTTAATCATTGATTGTTAAAACTAAAGGAAAGCACATTTTATACTTGGTAATGTAATAAGGATTCACGAACATAACTTAAATATATAAAGAGAGTCCCGGAGTAGACAATAATTCCCCTCAAAAAGGTGTGATGAGTCCGACCTCCCATCCTCTCGACCAATGCAAATTTCTAAGCCTCATTAGTCCACAAGCTAATGAGCGCCTACCTTTGGAAAGTAGGTCCAAACGGATGTGGAAACATTGGATGTTTCCGGTTCTACGAACAAACCCGTTAGAAACCGATCGGAACGTTTGAATCTCCCGTCCAGGAGGTCATCCCCGGAATCCGTATGAAACAAAAATGGTGAACCCGACGTGAATCCTTAACCAAGTTAAAGTGATGTTCTTCTTATTTGTTAGGCCCCTTGGGCCAACAAAGCAATCATTGACATGTGCTCATCCAAAAGATGCAGTGGCCGGATTCATCTTGATTATGTTTGTTATATGGAACAGGCACTCTTTTCTCAAGATCTTCTGCAAAATGGATTTTTTTAAATTCACCCCTGTGAACACTGCTGCTGTAAACACCTCTACTGTGAGGTCTGCTGCTGTGAAAACCAATGCTGTTACTCCTGCTGGAACGTCGTCCGCTCTGAGGACGACATCACCAACTCAGCGTCTTCAACGCTGGGTTTCTAATGCACTGGTTAAGGAGTACCGTCGCAACGGTACTATCCCAACTCTGGAGGCCGCTCGTCAAGCCCTCCAAGTTAACAACTCTACCTGGTCGTCCGGACAACGGCGGCCAGCGATCAAGAAGCAGGCGGTGCTGACTACCGTCTCCAACCATTTCGGGTCGTTATCCCCGGAACGCAATTTCCATTCACTCCCTTACTCTGAGGAAGTGAATGAGCAGGTCCCGCAGGACCTTAATTCAAAAATACAGGAGTCCTTCTCAAGGGCTCCCATCAACAATTGCCGCCAGACTCGTGCGGTAGTGCGCCCTCAACATGATGAGGGTACCGACTCCAGGCATTCAGCTCAGGTTCCTCGAACCCGAGCAGGCAAGATGAACCGCCAGAGACGGAATCCGGTGAACAATGGGCAGGTTGTCATCCCTGCCATCTCCGGAGAAGTCCACCAACCTAACTTGGTGGCAAACAACGAGCAGGCACACACACCTGCCTGTTTTAATTCCGCTGTCCAGCAGACTCGTCTGGCAGCATCAAGCCAATCCTGCCAGGCAATTCCGGCAGAGTACTGTAGGCAGGAACATACACCTGCTTATACATCACCAGTTAGTCAGCAGGCTCGTCTGACTACATATGATGGATCTCGTCAACCGCGTTTGGCGAAGTGTAATCAGCAGGCACATACACCTGCTAATACTAATCAAGCCTACCAACAGTCTCGCTTGGTAGCGCACGGAGAAGTCAGTCGGAAAGTCCCGATGACAAACAGGAGGTAGACTCAACTCTCTGCCTCCACACTTGAGTACTGTCAGGATTCACTGACAGGAAAAGGAGGACATGATCAGGCACATACACCTACTCCAAGCCCGGAATGGACGTATATCCCCGTTCCGGCGGCTGAAGTCACCAAACATATTTTGTCAATGGTGAAAGAGCAGAAGCAAATTCCAGCTCATATTTTGGATGCTTGCCAGGATATCATAACAGCTTCAGCATCATCACAGGGACAGACACATAAATCTATCCCTAGCAGTGGAGTGACACATCAACGATTCACTCCGGAACAGATGCACACATCTGTTCCAGTCCAAGAGGGTTATGGGGCATACTCCTCCATATCAAACGGACAACCAAGTCAGGCACATACACCTGATTTGAGTGGAGATCGTCAGCCTAACCTGACCATCTTTCCGGATCAGGCACATACACCTGCTCAGAGTAACCACTTTCATCAACAAGTGGTTTCTAAAGTGAGTAAGAAGGCATCTAAGAAAAAGATCCGCCCAGCACAATCAGGAGATCAAAGGCCAATCTGCAACAAGGCCTTGCTCGATGCTGGAGTTCTTGAAGCCCTCAGACATTTATCTGTCTGAATTCAAGATTCTACTCCCTCAGTTCTCAATAACGAGAACATTAATTTTGAAGGTCTTCAACAGACACTTCCTCATGAAGGCTTGCTTCATGAATGTTCGGTCAATCTTGAAGTTTCTTCTTCATATTAGAGCCACAGGAACCCTCTGTGTGGTCAGAAGACCAAGGAGCAAGAGATTTCATCTATTGTTGTAACCCATCATGACGGTCCTCCTCATGGTGATAAACTTCGCTGCGAAAGTCCTCTCCGCAGTAGTGATTCACGTTGTCTCGAAAATTCTTCAGAAGGCAATGTAGTGACGAGAAATCCCTCCTATCTCGAGGCACTTGCAAACGTAAAACCAGTCATGTCTGAGGCTTTACTATCGGCAGGTGAAACTCTTTCTCCATCAGAAGATAGCCTGGGGTTCAGGATATTCTCCGAACCATCCCTGGGTCATTCATCTTCCAGTATGAATAGTGATATCTCTACCAATCTTGTTGAATCCGATGAAGCAACAAGGAAACACCAACTCTGGTCCAAACAGGTAGAAGAATCTTCATTTAATGATAAAGAGGAAATGATGAACATGAGGAAAAAACTGGAAAAAGGTGAAGTACCAGTCATGTTTTGGCCTTTGGATGACTCCCAGTACGACATTCCAAAGATGTTGACGGATGATGGAATCCATGATATTCGTCTCAACATATGGAAGACTCTTTGTTAATTGAAGAAGAAAGTATTATCTTACGGTGATTATGAAAATCATATTAAGATAATAGAAGGGTTACAACGCCAGATTGATTTGGCATCTCTATCAGTCTCTCGGTATCCGAAGGCTGAAAAGAAACAAAGAACCCTTCAACGTTCATGCCTTGGCGCACTAAGAAAATTGCGTCAGTTAATTGACAATGCTCCATCTGATGTTCATATCAGAGGATGGGGTGTTCATGGAGCACTACATTTCACAGTGCTTTCCAGTCAGCAAAGCCCGCCGAAAATGGTCTCATGCAATGTTATTGCCCATGGCCGGCCACAGTCAATGGGCTTTGTTCATAATCAAAAGCTTGTTCAAGAACAGGCTTCAACTAGTTCCTCTCAAAATCAAGTATATAGAGAACAAGTTGTTGAATTGCTCCTACATCAAGCAGGCGAGAATATTGCACAAGCCTCTCGTCTGGAGCAAACACGTCATCAAATGACAGAAGTTTCGGAAATCATCCAACGATATGTTGAACCAGGTGATAAAAGTGGATACAGGTTATTGCATCCAGCTAATTTCCGAACTAAGATTCGCAAGATCAAGAGAGATTTTAAAAAGATCTCAGACATAGCATGTCAAGAGACACCCCAACTTGCCAGACTGGGGACTTCTCTAACCCAACCCTCAGAGTCAACAAATGGGATGCGAGGAGTTGAACGGAAGCATTCGGAACATCCCCAGTCCACCGGACTGGGGACTTTTTCAAATACTCAATCCCTCCCTCAGAGAAAGTCAGTATTCTCTCGATTAGGGAATAAGCCTCAAGAGGAACGAAGAGCCAAGCTATCAGGAGATTCTCTCCAAGTGACGGTTCTCCAAGAAGTTCCTGAGGGATCAAGTCAACGGAATGCCATGTCTCATCATGGACATAGAAGAAGACAATATCACAGAAATGCTGATAGGAAGGATTCCATGCAATATACATCCATTAATGTCATCAATGTCGTTGCTGCTGATTCACCAGATGAGGCTCAATCAGAGGGATCAGACGAAGAGGTTCCTGCTCAAGAAGTTGCGTACACAGACCTAAATGAAGAAGGTGTGCGCACACGTAATCAAAGGCTTACCCAAAATCTGGGTATTCCTTCAAGTAACCCACTTCCCCCTCTCCGAAATGGATCCAATAAGGGGAAAGGAAATAATCAGGTTACTTCTCACCCTTCCTCTGAAGGAGGTCAATCGCTCTCATTAGAGCAAAGGTTTGCACAACAGGAGGAAGAAATGAAAGAATTAAGAAGGTTGAATGCAGAACTACTTCAAAGTAGTCTTCTTCTTAAGAATGCTGAAGTCCGACAGCTGAAGGAATTTGTTATAACTACTGAGATGGATCAGGAATATCCTCCTTTATCAGTACACCCTCAAAGGTCTAATCCTACGGGTCAAACGCAACAACGGTTGGCAGCACTACCATCAGTTGCAGCACCAACCATCACGTCTGTCCAAGCTCCATTTATTGCACCTACTCAAAACCAAGTTCAACCTGATGTTTCTCAAAAGTTAATAACTACTATTGAGTCATTAACAGCTCGGTTAGAAACTATGGAAGGGAAACGGGCGCAAGTTCAACCTGAAAAGAAAGTTTACCCTGAATGGGTAGATTCAATTTCTCCTCCATCCAGTTTTGGAAACCCTGTTTTCCCTACTTTCAATGGATCAGGCGACCCTGAACAACATTTGACGCATTACGTGTCTTATTGTGATCCTATGATGGGAACTCCAGAGCAGCAAGAAGCCGTGAAACTCAGATGCTTCGTGCGAACCTTGCAAAGACCACTACGGCAAAAAAGGCATTTAGCGGCGGTTTTTTTTCGTTTCGCGGCGGTTTTCAAAAACCGTCGCTAAGTCGTGCGTCGGGAAACTATTCGCGGCGGTTTTCAAAACCGTCAGAACGTTTCGCGGTGGTTTTTTAGCGGCGGTTTAAACCGCCGCTAAATGATTTAGTGGGGGGTTTTTTTTATTTAAATGTTTTTTAATTTTTTTAATTTTTTTTAATTTTATATTTATTTGTTTATTTATTTATTTATTTATTTTATTTCGTATTTATTTTATTTTATTTATTTATTTATTTTATTTTATTTTATTTATTTATTTATTTATTTTATTTTATTTATTTATTTATTTATTTTATTTTATTTTATTTATTTATTTTATTTATTTATTTATTTTATTTATTTATTTATTTTATTTATTTATTTTATTTATTTATTTTATTTATTTATTTATTTATTTTATTTATTTATTTTATTTATTTATTTATTTTATTTTATTTATTTCATATTTATTTGATTTTATTTTATTTATTTCGTATTTATTTCATATTTATTTATTTTATTTATTTTATTTATTTTATTTATTTATTTTATTTCGTATTTATTTATTTATTTATTTATCCATGCATGCATCTCCCATGCCCATGCACATGCATGCCCATGCATGCCCATGCACATGCAATATAAATAAATCCTACGCCTGGGGAGATTTGAACCTCTAACCTCTTGCATATTTTCCAAAGACTTTTTCACTCCAACAAGCTCGCCATGTGGTTAATAAACAGAAATTAATATACTTATATATATTAATTGAAAAAACAAATAATACATAAATAATAGATATAATCTCGATAATAATAAATAATAAATAATAAATAATAAATAATAAATAATAAATAATAAATAATAAACAATAAATAATAAATAATAAATAATAAACAATAAACAATAAATAATAAATAATAAATAATAAATAATAAATAATAAATAATAAATAATAAATAATAAATACTAAATAGTAAATAGTAAATAGTAAGTAATAAATAATAAATAATAAATAATAAATAATAAATAATAAATAATAAATAATAAATAATAAATAATAAATAATAAATAATAAAAAATAAATAATAAAAAATAAATAATAAATAGTAACTAATAAATAATAAATAATAAATAATAAATAATAAATAATAAATAATAAATAATAAATAATAAATAATAAATAATAAATAAAGATAAATAATAAATAATAAATAATAAATAATAAATAATAAATAATAAATAATAAATAATAAATAATAAATAATAAATAATAAATAATAAATAATAAACAATAAATAATAAATAATAAATAATAAATAATAAATAATAAATAATAAATAATAAATAATAAATAATAAATAATAAATAATAAATAAAGATAAATAATAAATAATAAATAATAAATAAAGATAAATAATAAATAATAAATAATAAATAATAAATAATAAATAAAGATAAATAATAAATAATAAATAATAAATAATAAATAATAAATAATAAATAATAATTAATAAATAATAAATAATAAATAATAAACAATAAATAATAAATAATAAATAATAAATAATAAATAATAAATAATAAATAATAAATAATAAATAATAAATAATAAATAATAAAGAATAAAGAATAAATAAAGATAAATAATAAATAATAAATAATAAATAAAGATAAATAAAAAACAATAAATAATAAATAATAAATAATAAATAATAAATAATAAATAATAAACAATAAACAATAAACAATAAACAATAAATAATAAATAATAAATAATAAATAATAAATAATAAATAATAAATAATAAATAATAAATAATAAATAATAAATAATAAATAATAAAGAATAAAGAATAAATAATAAATAATAAATAATAAATAAAGATAAATAATAAATAATAAATAATAAATAAATAGAAATAATAAATAAGAAATAATAAATAAATATAAATAATAAATAAATATAAATATAAATAATAAATAATAAATAATAAATAATAAATAATAAATAATAAATAATAAATAATAAATAAATATAAATAATAAATAATAAATAAATATAAATAATAAATAAAAATTAATAAATAATAAATCATAAATAATAAATAAAGATAAATAATAAATAATAAATAATAAATAATAAATAATAAATAATAAATAATAAATATTAAATAAAGATAAATAATAAATAATAAATAATAAATAATAAATAATAAATAATAAATTGTAAATTATAAATAATAAATAAATATAAATAATAAATAATAAATAAGAAATAATAAATAATAAATAATAAATAATAAATAACAAATAATTATAAATAATAAATAATAAATAATAAATAATTATAAATAATAAATAAATAGAAATAATAAATAATAAATAATAAATAAATATAAATAAAAAATAAATATAAATATAAATATAAATAATAAATAATAAATAATAAATAATAAAGAATAAATAATAAATAATAAAGAATAAATAATAAATAATAAATAAATATAAATGATAAATAAATATAAATAATAAATAATAAATAATAAATAAGAAATAAGAAATAAGAAATAATAAATAAGAAATAATAAATAAATATAAATAACAAATAATAAATAAATATAAATAATAAATAATAAATAATAAATAATAAATAATAAATAAATATAAATGATAAATAAATATAAATAATAAATAATAAATAATAAATATAAATGATAAATAAATATAAATAATAAATAATAAATAATAAATAATAAATAATAAATAATAAATAATAAATAACCAGTTACAAATAATATATAATAAATAAATTAAAGTATATTATAAATAATAAATAATAAATAATAAAGGAAACACATGAAAAAGTATGAAAAGACGTGATAAGGGATGAAAAATCATGAAAATGCATGAAAAAGGATGGAGAAGCATTTGAAGAATGAGGTATTAGAAAGAATGAGAACGCATGAAAATTCGTGACAACTCTGGAAAACTCCTTAATAATTCAACATAATCATCATAATAACCCACAAAAAACCATTGATAAAGATAACAAGTCATGGAAACCCAAATAAACAGTAATAAATGGAGCTACCGTTAAAACTCATCAAAACGGTCATAAAGAGACAAAAACATTGGACTCACATTAACGGAGATAACTTAAGATCCGAGAGTCCGTTTTAGATCCGCGACCTGTCAAATCAAAGATCCCGAAACGATCTTCAACCTGAAAGGTGAAAGAGTCCGAATGGACAGGCGGATCGGAAGTTACGAGCATTTAAAAAAAAGCTGACGGGGAACGGGTGCTAGAAACGAGGCATTGAAAAACATAACAAACCCGATAGCCACTAAAAAGGCCATAACATATGATCTATGAGTGCATGTGGGCGCCGCAACCAGTCAAACTGAAGCTCATGAAACGATCTATGATCTGGCAGGTGGAGGAGGCCGAATTGACACGCGGATCAAAAGTTAGGTCCGTTTGAAGACAAGTTCGACGGGACACCGGTGACAGAAACGGGGTTTTGGAGGCCTTTGGAGGGGTTTTTGGGGTCGAAAAACCCGAAAGAAGCTAGCTTGTGTCAAACTGGTGCGTAGCTCTCTTCGCTGGCTTCGATTTGATATGTGGTAGAGCCCAAACGGACACCCGGAGCGAAAGTTATGGCCATTTGAAGTTGGAGAACTTTTTTCAACTTTTTTATAACTCTAATATCGTCCACACCTTAGAATGTCTCACGGTTTTGATTATATGTGCCTCTATATCTCTTCATGATCTTTGATTTGACTGGTCGTGGCGCTTCAACGGACGCCCGGATCAAAAGTTATGATCGTTTTAGTGTTTTCGGGGTTTCTCACGTTTTTTTATTTTCTTCATTTTATTTCCCGGCGGTTGCGGTTTTACCGAAACCGCCGCTATATCGCGGCGATTTTTTAAGAAACCGCCGCTAATCCTTGAATAAAATTTAAAAAAAATAAAAAAAAATAATTTTAAAAAAATAATTTTTTTTTGCCATTTAGCGGCGGTTTTTTCGCGGCGGTTTTAAAAACCGCCGCGAAATGCCAGCCCGAAACGCATTTCGCGGCGGTTTTAAAAACCGCCGCGAAAAAACCGCCGCTAAACGGCGGTTTTCTTGTAGTGGACCAGCTTTTGTCTGGTATACAAGCTTGCAATCCCGGTCAGTCATCGGATGGGAGGATCTTCATCAAAAATTCCTTCTTCAGTTTAGCTCAACTTTTCCAAAAACGACAGTTTTCGATCTTATAAACTGCAAGCAAAGGGAGAATGAAAGAGTCTCTGTTTTCATTGCTCGTTGGAAGGGATTAACGTATTCCTTGAGTTTATCACTCCCTCATGAGGAATTTTTTCCAATCTGTGTGGCAAATTTGCGTGACGAATTACGCACGCCATTGATCCCTGTGAAATACACAGGAGGGTTTCGAGACCTTACTTCAATCGCTCAGCAGATTGAAGATTCCCTTATACAGGCTAAGGTTAAATCTCGTATAATTCCATCAGCTCCAGGAAGAAGAATGGGTAAAGCAGAAATTGCTATAGTTATGCTTAAACAAGCACCTGTACCTATATCTATTTCAAAACCTTCATCTTCTCGAAGGACTCCACCTCCTGAACGCCAACAACAAAGGCCGTTTCGTCCAAATGATCAAAGAGATCAACGATGAAAACAATTTGAGGATATGAAGTGTAAAACATACTCTTTCCGAAGTGAGCAAGTTCCTGGTTACTTCATTTCAGCTCTGGAAAATAATTTGGTTCAATTACCAGTGCCGAAGAGGCCAAACAAGGAAGGAGATGAAGACCGTACCAATTATTGTCCCTTTCATCAAATGTTGGGGCATCCCATCCAGGAGTGTTTTGTCTTTAAAGACCTCCTGCAAAAGATGGTCGACTTGGGACAAGTCAAATTGAAGGGTTCTTTAGCTCATGTAGCGTGTATTACCGCTACAGATCCAGAGGAAGGAGGCGAGTGGCAGGAAGTCAAAAGCAAAACTGCGAAAAAATATGATGATTGGATGGTCAGAAAGACAATCAATCGGACCCATTCCATTTTGCGAACACAATTGAAGAAGCCAATTGTGTCTCCTACAAAAGCTGCAGTAAAGCCTCCATCAAAAGACAAATCCTCAAAAGGGCAGCGCAATTCAAAGAAGAAAGAGGAATCAGGAGAAGACGAGTATGTATCAAAGCCTAAATTGTCTTTGACTCTGGAAAATTTCATGCCATCTACTTCAAAGCCACGGGCACCGTCCCACCAAACGGCACAGCCTAAACAGGCTAACCAGGCAGAGTCTTTATCAGACGAAGAGTTAATCTTTGGTTCTGTTAATATGATTCAATTAATAGATTCATATTCTAGTCTTGAGAAGCCTGAATTCCCTGTATCAATTAAGGGAATCCAAAGACGTTCTAGAGGTTCAGGATATAGGGGAAGACGTGGATCTTTCCAAAGCCACTACTCTAATTTTACCCCTGCTAGCACTGTATATGCAGTAGAAACTCATGGTAGAGCCCTTCAGCGAGCTCAAAAAGAACAAGAAAGTTCTTCTACCAGTGGCCAACTCAGTTTTGGCACAGTTATTTTGGAAGACCGATTAAAGGTTCCATCTTATTTATCTCAGAAAGTAAATGGATCTAATCAGTCTAATCTTCCAAAACCAAGGATGTTGCCAACTTCAATACAAGATGCATCAGCTTCCAAAGCATCTGCTTCCAAGGTACCTGCTAAATCACATATTCCTATTGGGAAACGCAGACCTCTAGATCAAAAGTATGATATATTGAAACACTTGGCCCAAGTACCATCCAAGTTATCAATTTTGGATGCTTTGAATCTGTCAAAAGATCTCCGGGAAGCACTCATCGAAGCTTTGTCAAGTCCTCAGGAGTTTGAAGCTGAAATTGCTGCAGCTGAAATCTATCACATAGAGAATAATTCTGCAGAATGTCATGCAGTGATATCTTTTACTGATAAAGATGAAGATGATGTTGTGCATGGGCACATAAAACCTTTGTACTTATCTGGCAAAGTCAATGGTATAGATGTTCGAAGAGCTTTCATTGACAATGGTTCAGGAGTCAACCTCATGCCCATTCGTACACTTCGTCGATTGGGTCTCACGGAATCTGATTTATCTCCTTCTACCATGATGTTGCAAGGATATGATAAAAATGAACAAGAACCACTGGGAGAAGTTACACTCAGAACTCAGTTTGGAGATCTTGTTTCCAATTCGGATTTCATGATTGTTGATCAGGACTCAACTTTCAATATCTTGCTTGGAAGACCCTGGCTACATCAGCATGCAGCTATTCCGTCATCATACCATCAATGTCTCAAATACTGTTTTGATGGTCAAGTTGGAACATTGTATGGTGATAAGGCCCCGTTCAAGACATGTGAGTCTCAATACATTGAGGCGGAATTTTATCACATGAAGGGAAGAGAAAAATCTACAATAAAGGAAATTACCAAAGTTAATGCTCCATATGGTTTGGAGAAAATTCCAATAAATCCATTTTCACATGTGAGTACAGATTATGTATTACCTATCAGTCAAATTGACAAAATAGGCCCAAATCAAAATACTCTTATGGAAAGATCCATAATGTCAATTATGGCAATCGAGCCAGACAACATGGGAGAAATTGGTAACTTACCAAGCAGTGATGAAAGCATAAGTGGTGACGTTTTCATTTCGTCTGCTGAAATCCAACAAGTCTATACTTCGCTAATCAGGCTAGAAGAAGTTATAGCAACACCAGAGGTGACTAATGATGTCGATTCTCAATCCATCATCCCCTCTTTATTTCCCAAAGAAGACCCTTTATCATCAATAAGGTCGGAAATGGAATCTTCTTCTTCAAAATGTGAAAATTTTGACATCTCTTATGATCATGAGAATTTCGTTTTTTCATCTACTTTGCAAGTAGAAACGGAAGAAATAACACATGATGAAGAGGAAGAGGAAGATTTTAGAGATGCTCCTCCAGCATTTGAAGAGGGTATCTCTACCACTGTGGATGAACTCAGAGAAGTAAATCTGGGTACAGAGAAAGATCCACGCCCCACTTTAATTAGTGCGGCCATGACCCTTGAAGAGAAAGAGATGTATATTTCTTTTCTAAAGCAAAATAAAGATATTTTTGCTTGTAATTATACAGAGATGCCTGGCCTTGATCCTGATGTTGCCACCCATCATTTGGGTTTGCCAAAAGAACATCGAGGATTCAAGCAAGCCGCGAGAAGAACACACCCAACCTATGCTTCCAAAATTGAAGCTGAAGTAGATAAGCTGATCAAAGATAACTTCGTCAGAGAAGTTCAATATCCCAAGTGGTTGGCTAATATTGTCCCTGTAAAGAATAAGAACGGACAAATTAGGGTTTGCATCGATTTCAGAGATCTTAATCTGTATTTTCCTAAAGATGATTTCCCAGTTCCGATTACAGAACTCTTAATTGATGCGACGGCTGGCTATGAAGTACTTTCTTTCATGGATGGATATTCTGGATATAATCAGATCCGAATGGCCCCAGAAGATGAGGAATATATAGCCTTCAGAGCTCCTCAAGGTGTGTTTTGTTACCGGGTGATGCCCTTTGGTTTAAAGAATTCAGGTGCAACATATCAACGCGCCATGCATCATATCTTCAAATCTCTTTTAGGGAAGTTTGTTGAATGCTATGTAGATGATTTGGTGGTTAAATCCAAACAACGTTCTAATCACTTGGCTGATTTGGAAGTCATATTCCACAAGCTTCGACAACATAATTTGAAGATGAACCCCTTAAAATGTGCTTTTGGGGTAACCTCAGGAAAATTCCTCGGCTTTGTTGTACGCCATCGTGGTATTGAAGTCGATCCTGAGAAGACCAAATCAATCCTTGGTATGTCACCTCCTCAGAATTTGAAAGAATTAAGAGGAATTCAAGGACACTTAGCCTATATTCGGCATTTCATCGCCAATTTGGCAGGAAAAAGTTTACCCTTTACCAAATTATTGAAGAAAGGAGTCACTTACCAGTGGAATGAAGAATGTCAAGAAGCATTTGATGTCCTCAAGAAATACCTCTTGAGTCCACCAGTACTCATGCCACCTGTTGAGGGTAGACCTCTTATCTTCTATGTGACAGCTTTAGAGCGATCATTGGGTGCCTTTCTCGCTCAAAAGAATGATGCTGGGAATGAAAATAGTCTCTACTATCTCAGTAGAACTATGATTGAAGCAGAAACCCGGTATTCAAGTATTGAAAAGTGCTGCCTAGCATTAATCTTTGCAGTTCAGAAACTGAGACACTGCCTGCAACATCTTGAGGTCCAATTGGTATCTCGTAATAATCCGCTCAAATTCATCCTTAGTCGTCCAATGCTTACAGGACGTCTGGCAAGGTGGGAGGTTATTCTACAGCAGTTCGACATTCAGTATGTGTCTCAAAAGGAAATTAAGGGCCAAGCTCTGGCTGATTTCCTGGCTGAACATCCTTCAGTGGAAGACACGCATTCAGATATCAAACTCCCTGATGAGGAAGTTTTCTCTATTCAAGAGAGTCCTCAAACATGGGAAATGTATTTTGATGGTGCTTCTAGAAGTCCAACAGGGAAGAAAATGGAAAATCCTAAATTCAACAAAGTTGGTTTAGGAATTGTGCTCATTTCTCCAGATAAGGCAGTGTTACCTTATTCCTTTTTGTTGTGGGGAGGTGGTACCAATAATGAAGCTGAATACCAAGCTCTCATTACAGGCTTGGAGTTAGCGCTTCAAGCGCAAGTGAATGACTTAAAGGTGAAAGGTGATTCAGACCTGGTAATCAAACAAGTCAATGGGGATTATGCCATCAGAAAAGAAGAATTAATCCCTTTGTATGATTACGTCAGAGAGTTAATGTCGGAATTCCATTCAGAACCGACATTTTCTTATGTCCCAAGATCACAAAATGCTCAAGCTGATGCACTGGCTAATATAGCTATAGCTTTAGCAGATCCAAATCGGGATGAGACAACCATCTGTATTGCCCACCGTCGTGCAATTTCACCTTATGTTCAAGTCAGAACAGAGGAAATTAATGAAATTAGTCCCATTCTTGAACCATATGGTCATACTACAGGATGGATGTCACCTATCAGGGAATACCTTCAAAATGGAACACTTCCACCTGATAGAGCCGAGAAAGAACAAATTCGGCGATGTGTGGTCAATTTTACTCTTTATGATAGCCCAAACCACCTCGAGAAAATTCTCTACAAACGTGGTTTTGATGGAGTTCTCTTCAGATGTATTGATGGTGAAGAGATAATGGCTGTCATAAAAGAAGTGCATGCAGGAGTCTGTGGTGCCCACCAGTCTGGACATAGACTGTCTGATCAAATTCGAAGGATTGGATACTTTTGGCCTTCAATGATACAAGATTGTGTTAATTTCACAGAGAAGTGTCATTCATGCCAAGTATATGACAACTTCATTCATAAACCTCCAGATTTGCTTCATACAGCTAAATACTCATGGCCATTTTCCACATGGGGAATGGATGTGGTGGGACCTTACCCTTCAGCTACGGCCAAGCAGTTTAAGTACATTATTACTGCTACTGATTTCTTTTCCAAATGGGAAGAGGCAGTACCTCTCAAAGAAGTCAATTCTAAATGCATTTTTAGCTTCATCAAGTCTAACATCATTACTAGATTTGGTGTCCCTCATACCATATTGACGGACAACGGCACCAACTTCTGTTCTTCTGAGGTAAAGAAATTGTATCAAGAATACAACATTAAGTCCAACCATTCAACTCGATATCATGCAGCGGCTAATGGACAGATAGAGTCCTTCAACAAGAATCTTTCAAATATATTGCAAAAGATGGTGGATAAAGATAAGAAGTCATGGCCTGATAAACTCTTTCATGCTTTATGGGCTTATCAGACTACCACTCGCAATGCAACGCGGTCAACTCCATATTCATTGGTATATGGAACAGAAGCAGTCTTGCCAATTGAAGTTCAATTGCCCTCACTTAGAATAGCCATTTGTGATCAGTTATCTACATATGAGCAATCCCAAAAGCGGTTGAATGAATTGGAATAGTTAGATGAGAAAAGATTGTGCACTTTGCACCACTTAGAAATCTATCAGAATCGAATAGCACGAGCTTTTAACAAAAAAGTTCGTCTTCGTTCATTCATTCAAGGAGAATTGGTATTGGTTCTCAGAGCACCAATGATACCAGGAAAGAAGCCTCCCAAGCTTGAACCAAAATGGGAAGGACCTTATTCGATACATAAGGTCTACTCCAATGGAGCATATTCTCTAATCTCAATGGATGGAGAACACATCACGACTATAACTAATGCCAGATTTCTGAAGAAGTATTTTGTATAAACACAGAATATTGTTCCCAGATCAAAAAACAATCACATTGGTTCACTTTTGTCCTACATGACACTAAATTGTATTATGTCCTATCTACATGACGTTAAACTGTACAGAAGTTCCCATATTTTGTCCGAGATGACATTAAACTATATTTTGTCCGAGATGACATTAAACTATATTATGTCCTATCTACATGATGTTAAACTGTACAGAAGTTACTATATTTTGTCCGAGATGACATTAAACTATATTATGTCCTATCTACATGACGTTAAACTGTACATAAGTTCCTATATTTTGTCCGAGATGACATTAAACTATATTTTGTCCGAGATGACATTAAACTATATTATGTCCTATCTACATGACGTTAAACTGTACAGAAGTTCCTATATTTTGTCTGAGATGACATTAAACTATATTATGTCCTATCTACATGACATTAAACTATACAGAAGTTCCTATATTTTGTCCGAGATGACATTAAACTATATTATGTCCTATCTACATGACGTTAAACTGTACAGAAGTTCCTATATTTTTTCCGAGATGACATTAAACTATATTATGTCCTATCTACATGACGTTAAACTGTACAGAAGTTCCTATATTTTGTCCGAGATGACATTAAACTATATTGTGTCCTAGCAACATGACATTAAACTATGTGGCACTTTCATCATCCAGCATGACAATAAACTGTAAAAAGTCCCCAGAACTGATATCCTCATATTGGTTCACCTTAGTCCTAGCTACATGACTTTAAACTGTACAGCACCAGTTCGTCCTTGCGATATGACGTTAAACTATATAGCAATGATCCAGTATGACTTTAAACTGCAACTTCGTCCCACATGACATTAAACTGTGAAAAAGTTCCCTAAAACCGTCCAGCAAGACGTTAAACTGTGACGTCCTAACTACATGACGCTAAACTGTATAAAATTCCCTCACGTCCGGAAAGACGGTAAACTATATAATCATCAAAGGTCCAGCATGACATTAAACTGCACAATCCCCCTTTCGTCCAATATGACGTTAAACTATATTGTCCCCATCGTCCTAACTACATGACGCTAAACTGTACAGAAAGTCCTTGATATGTCCTACATGACATTAAACTATTATTTTGTCCCTGCTACATGACATTAAAATATACAGCACCAATATTCCTAACTGCAAGACTTTAAACTGCATAGTCCCTTTTTTATGTCCTACATGACATTAAACTGTGCATCGTTAAGGTTGTTATTACCTCTTGTTTCTCACACCGAGTATGACTCACGTGAGCTTAGAGAAAACCTCAACCATAACACTCTCTTTGGGACCCTAACCATGTGTAAGTCCCAACAACAGTTTAATTAGATCGTTGTCCCCAAGAACAACTTGATCATTAATTCATTCTTTAATTGAACTACACGGACTTTGATCCTTGCCCTCCAGGCTGGGTATGTAGGCAACCTCCCAGGGTTCAAGCCCAAAAAACAATCTGTTCACATCGGTTCACGACCATCTCATATGATGTTGATTTGTGAAACCGCCCCTGGAATCAATATATTTACATTGATTCACTTTCGTCCTTGTTATATGACGTTAAACTATACAACACTTTTGTCCGGTATGACAATAAACTACAATATTCTTTGATTTCCTCATTTGAGAAGGAACCATTATTGACATTGATTTTTTCAATCATGTTTCATTTCAACAGACTACATGCATACATGGTAATGCCTAAACTTTTTATCTTAGGTTAAACCATCATTGCACTAAAGTCCCCTTTCACCCTTCACATGTACGAACCAAATTTGTACAAAGGGTAGTCCTAGAACTACGTGGACTTGATTCCCATCCTTATGGGATACGTAGGAACATTCGAGTGTCCCTCGAATCCAGTCCCAAGTGTTTTGGGCCTAACCCCAAATTTCACTTTCAGTCCCTTGGCTGAAAAGTCCTCATGAAAACACACACTATGTATTCATTATTATGGTCCGAATTCTATGACCCTAAACTAAGATCACTCATACTTTCTTCCTGCACAACATTAAACTGCATTTCAAGAACTACGTATGGCTTGATTCTCATTCTTATGAGATATGTAGTGAAGTCCAAAATTTCAACTCAGGACCCAGCCACAACATGATAATGGTTTTCATTGACCTATGTATCTCTATATACATTGGAAAATACCCATATTTATGTGTTATAATCCTAACCTTAAAATATTTTCAGATCTTCATAACCCTTTTCATGACTTCTAGTCACAAAAATGTCAAACTTCTTAGAATTCTTTTTTCCTGACTATGCAGCACGTGCCCATAGGTGGCCTTGCATAAACAGTCCACATAATAGACTTGTCAGCCAAAAGATGCTATTTATTTGACCATGCAGCCAATGCCCTTAGGTGGCCCTGCATATTTCAACCCCCTAACGGGTTTGTTAAATAATGGTAACTTCATTCTTGGGAAGAATTCCTCTTTTGTCCTTATTTGTCTTAAACGACAGTATGTAGGGATCCGCAAAAAATAGCCATCCTTAACCTATTTGTCCCATATCCTTTTTCATGATCTGAAAGTATTCAAGTCTATGGTTTATTCTTCTTCCCTACATTTGGGTCAGACCTTCGTAGGAGTGATGTTCATCCAGTTCTTCGATATTCTTGTTCGGAAATATCTTCTCCATATTCAAGTACCTCTTTCCATACAACAAACTCTATACTTTAGAAAATTTGAATCTCCATAAACTTTCACTGGCTTTTAGCACTAGGAAAGTAAATTTCTGGGAGTTCTTTTGCCTGACTATGCAGCACGTGCCCATAGGTGGCCTTGCATAAACAGTCCACATAACAGACTTGTCAGCCGAAAGGTACTATTTATTTGACCATGCAGCCAATGCCCATAGGTGGCCCTGCATATTTCAACCCCCTAACGGGTTTTGTTAAATAATAGTAACTTCATTCTTGGAAACTACTTCTTCTAATTCCTTTTAGATCTTTTTCATATCATTCCTCAGATTCAAATATTCTTAAGCCATAGTTTACATTTTTTCTCTCATACTTGAGTATGGTAATTTGTTTTCAGATAAATCATCAAGGAATTGAATTAATTTTAATCCATTTTGGTCAAAGCTATTTCGACCTTAAACATTATCCCCTTTATGTCCGGCGTTCATGACTTTAAACTGCCCACAAAAGACAAAGGAACTCTGAATAAAAGTCAAGTTCCAGCTCACTAAACATACATTCTGTATGATTTAGGTAATATTGAGCAATTAAAAGATTCAAAGTTTGTCGGGTTATTTGTAATAATCCTAGTAAAAATCAAACTATGCTTACTAGGCCCATTGGCTTAAGTAAATTTGAAGCAGGTAATGAAAGAATGCAGGTACAAATGATTGAAGGTGGAAATGTTTTTCATTGATACACAAGAGTTAAGAAGGACATCCACAGACTAGAGTCTCTTCTCTTTTTATAGAATTACAAGAGACTTTCAACATAACACTTCATTTGATTTACGGCATCCCGAGCTTCATCAGGAACCACCTAGAATTAATTCATTCAACTGGATACAATAAGAGATGCAGTGATACCAGCTCTTCTTGGAACAATTGTAAAAGGATGTTCTTGAGTGCGGTTTGAGAAAATTTTATGCTGATCAAACAGTGACTCTGTTTCCGTCCAAAAGACTTGGAAGATGGATACATGGATTTGAGAATGGAGCATTGGAAGTAAAGAGCCATTTGGAGAGAGTACTCTTTTTAGATATTGCTCTAATACCATGTTTGTCTTCTCTCCACCTACCATTAGTGAAAAACATTTCAGCCCATGGGTTTACCATTTTCATATCTGCAAGGAAATGACATGGAGGAAGAATTTGAAAGTTCACACCATTGTTGTTACTCTTAATGCACAGCATAACCAAAATAGAGAAGTAGCAGTGCAGCTGCATCTCAGGTGTATAATTGTATGCATTTGGAACATTGACTCCTTGCAGATGACCATGACCACACAGAGACAGGTAGATGCTCTGTGGGAAATTAAGATGATATTTCTTCAAGTACTTATCCAAATCTGGGAAAGTGTTGTCACAGATATCATAGTAATCATGGCCAATAATGTTCATCATGTCATCAATCCGCTTGCTAGCCAGTTCATCAGCCGTTCCAATTCCCTTAGGAGCCATTGAATCTGCACAAAAATTTGAACAAATTAAACTCTTAAATGGGTTTATTTTTCATAAAATTTGTGAAAGAATTCGGAAAAAATGGCTAAGGCATTAATTCGCGCAAGTCTAAACAATGACGCGCAAGTATTTCATTTGTCGCGCTAGTTTTTGACGCGCACGTCTAAACCGCGCAAGTACGAATACCTTTAAAAGAGCGCGACAGCGAGGGAACAGTGGAAAAGAGACTTGCGCGGCTTAGGTGACATGCGCGGCGAGAGCTCGAGAAGGTATGAAGTCCGGAAATCCGGATACTTGTACGGAGGTGAGGGCCGTGTATTTATAGACCAGGAGGCCTATCTGCGCGCCGCACTCAGAGCGCTTAAGGCCTGCGCGACGAAAACTTGCGCACCGCCCTCTGTGCACTGCAGACTTGCGCGCCCCCCTTTTCCTTTGAATGGATTCGATTTCCTCAGAGTCAAATCCTCATTTCTCTCCGGATCCAACTCTGAGGGGGGACTTTTGTTGACGCTCCTTTCGTCACAGAATCTAAAGATTGGAAAAGGGAATATCTGAGCTCAAAGTGATTCATCCTTTGAAGAAAACATCAAAAATCGACAAAGGCATGAACAAAGGATCGACAGCAACTGCACCGCGCAAGTTTTATCACTGTCGCGCAAGTACACTTGCGCGACACCCTTGGTCGCGCAGGTGACTTGCGCGACCTAAGTGGTAACCGCCCGGTAACCGCTCGGGGTCTTCTTTTGCCTATAAATAGACCCTGTGGGCCCCCCATTCGGGAGATCTTTTTTCCAGAAACTCGGATTGAAGCTCCCGACGCCCAAGTCTCTTCTCAAAGCTTCTGGAACACTTCTAAGGTAATTTCTTACCTAGAACGGAAGATCTAAAGAGAAAAAGGAAGGCCTAAGTGTTGAAACTTATCAAACACTTGCGCGTCTACTTATTTCCTTCAATATAACTTGCGCGTCCCTTTTCTGGAAGAGCCTCAAGAAATTTCTAAAGGGTTTTAAAAAGAGTCGCTCAAGTATTCCAATGCTGGTTGAAAATCGTGCAAGTACACCATGTGTCGCATAGGTATACCTGCGCGACCATACTTGCGCGCCCACGGAATACTTGCGCGCCTTGCAAGACTTGCGCGCCCCTATCTTTTTGGGTGCCCATCTTGCCCGTTTTACCCCTCTTAAGCCATTACACCTTTCCTTTTCAAGATTCAGTCTTCAAGACACTCTTCAAAGCCATTTATGGCATGATTTCTTGATTTGACTTCCTTATCTGAAAGGAATTCTGTGGAATATCTCTCAAAACCTAGTGATTTAAATATCCTTATGTCACTAAATATAGAGATTTCATTCATTCAACCTCATCCTTTAAGATGAGAGAATCCTTAACTTGGGCATCCTCCTCAGGAGTAAGCCCCAATCATAATCCTTTAACTTGGGCATCCTCCTCAGAAGTAAGCCCCAATTTCAAATATGGGAATCCTTCTTTAGGAGTAAGCCCCAAATTCTTAAAGTTCCCAAACTTGGGCATCCTCCTCAGGAGTAAGCCCCAAACCTTAATTCCTAACCTGGGTCTCCTTTTCAAGAATAAGACTCAGTCATAATCTTGGGAATCCTTTTCAGGAGTAAACCCCTAGTCCCCTAACCTGGGTCTCCCTTTTTAGGAATAAGACTCAGTCATAACCTGGGCCTCCTTTTTTTGGAGTAAGTCCCAGTCATAATCTTGGGTTTCCTTTTCAGGAGTAAACCCCAAGCCCCCTTAAATTTCTCTTAACCAGTCCTAATTTACCCTTGATTTGGGTTTCCTTTTTAGGAGTAAAACCCAATCATAAGTCCCCTCCTAACTTGGGCATCCTCCATAGGAGTAAGCCCCAAGATTAGAGTATTCAAATCTCCATAAAGCACATATACCTTTATGGACCCTGTTCCTAGATTTTCTCCCTAAAAGTGAATCCTAAACCTTCATCTATCTGGGCAGTCATACATACCTAAGCCCCAAACAATTTCTTATGATTTCATCTTTCATGGCACAATTGTCTAATTTTTACCAATACCTCTTGTTTCTCACACCGAGCATGACTCACGTGAGCTTAGAGTGTAAAAGTAATTATGACATTCTTCTTTGAGCCATCAATCATAAACATCATACTCCATTACTCGAACTACGTGGGTTCTGATTCCTTTTCCAAAACAAAGGATACGTAGGTAGCCCATTTATGGGTTCGGTCCCAACTTTGAAATAATCCATGTCCTTCTGAATGACGATAAACTTCAAGTTCCCCACTGAGTGGCTTTAAAACTAGCCTGGTCATCATAATGACCAAGAGACTTTTATATAAATGTTTTGAAGGATACCATTGACCAGGAATCTCTAAACAGATATAGATGATTCTCTATTGATGAAGAACCTCGAATACATATAAAAGATTCTCTAAATTTCTTGCATATTTAATCATTGATTGTTAAAACTAAAGGAAAGAACATTTTATACTTGGTAATGTAATAAGGATTCACGAACATAACTTAAATCTATAAAGAGAGTCCCGGAGTAGACAATAATTCCCCTCAAAAAGGTGTGATGAGTCCGACCTCCCATCCTCTCGACCAATGCAAATTCCTAAGCCTCATTAGTCCACAAGCTAATGAGCGCCTACCTTTGGAAAGTAGGTCCAAACGGATGTGGAATCATTGGATGTTTCCGGTTCTACGAACAAACCCGTTAGAAACTGATCGGAACGTTTGAATCTCCCGTCCAGGAGGTCATCCCCGAAATCCGTACGAAACAGTGAGACATGGAATAAATCTTGGATATTTATAAGACATAAATCATAGAAGAATAAAATAGAATGATCCATGAGAACATAGAATTTTCATTATACATATATTTTTGACAAAAACATAATATTATAACATTTTTACATTTATAAATAGGAACATGTTCACTTATTAAGTTAAGGACTTGAAATTAGGGCCTCACATAAACTTATGGACATGAATAAGGGTCTACACATAACCCTATTGAAATGAAACAAGTTACACTAATAAACTTATATAAATGAAATAATATCCATGCATAACCTAACTTACATGAAATTAGGTAAATTTATAATATTATAAACATGAAATAATGTTCATACGTAACGTGTATATGGTGTTGTCCAAGTGGTTTGGAATCCATGATAGACCGCATCAGTCTAGAGTTCAAATCCCAGAAAACCCCAATATTTGGGAAGTCTATAAATATAATAAATCATGGGATTCTAGAAGTGTAATTTTTGATGCGTCATCTGATGTGATATTAGATAAGGGTCTCAGTTTGGTGGTAATCGGTTTAGGTGGTGAGCTACAGTGTTCAAGCTTAACATGATCATTGGTGACCCTGATCAATATAAGGGCTTGGCGGCACATACAAGGTGTTAATGGTGTGTTTTCATGGTTGATAGTAGTTAGTAATGATGTTGGGTGCATCTCAGAGTTTCAAGAGATGGTGGGATTAGTGGTCCTCAATGGTGTTGATGAAGGATGGTAGGATGAGTATTGATGGATTCAAATGAAGGAAACAATAATGTATTATTCCATGCTGCATCCCAAAAGAGTTTTATTGAATTTTCTCCCATGTTTTTAGGGATTATAAATTTGAAATATTGAGATGAAATGGAATCTTCAATGGGTAGTATAACCACGAAACTCTACATAGTGCATTACTATATTTTCATCCATATAAGGATGGGAACTGGTCAAATATCTATCAATTTCTCTAGGGAGTGGAGGTTCTATGGTTTATTGTCTTTCAAAACCTAAAAAGAGTCATGTATTAGGTCATGTGCCTTAGTATTATTGGTAATTTAATATTTCACCCGTAACCTAATTTAAAAAAATAGTATTATCAAAAAATAAATGAAAATATAAGGACTCGAGACTTTGAGTTCAGGTTCACTCATAACATAATTAACTCATGGGTTATCCATCTTTACCCAATGCATTATAGTAATATATTGGTCCCAATAATAAAATAATCCATTAATTTTTATTCCACATGATTATAAAATATTCATCATATCATATCCCATGAAAATAAATGGGTTTCATAAACATTTCATCCTAGCATAACCTATGGAGAAAATAAATGGGTTTAATAAACATTTCATCATTTCATCAAAACATATCCCATAGAAAAAGGTTATATTTCATAAACATATATTCATAATAAAAATATCCCATCCATATAAATAATATTAATGGTATCATTGGATCATATCCCAAGTAAATATTAAGTAACATCAAAGGATTTTATCTTATGTAGAAAATGATTTTGAGAGATTACTTAGAACTTTTCTTGAGGAAAATATCATTTTCACCTTGAAATGACTTATTTAAAATAATTGAAATTTCAAAATATTAATTAAAACATTTTATTTGAAAATATACTTTATAAATTGTAAATTAATATTTAAATCATTGAATTTTTATGATTTTGGAAACTTTTATAAATATTATATATGTTAAAATGATGATTCCTTTCACATTTTAAGTAAAAGAAAAAACGGACTTATTGTGAAAAAGATAAGAAGATTAGTTTTCAACCATATTATAAAATTCATTAATATATTGAGATATATATCATAATATTTCCTCATCTTAAGAATAATCATAAAAAATGTAGACAACATTGAGATTTTAACATAAAACCTTTACCACTTTGGTAATGTTTGAATCACAAGCCCCGTGAAATAAATAACCACAGAGGGATACATAAATCCCCATTATTATTATTATTATTATCATAATATAAATTCATGGGTATAATATACACCTCACAAAATAAATTGGTGGTGAATATGAAATGTGCCTCACAAAGATAAGAGTGAGACAGAAATCCATTACCTCAAGTCTTGACTTTCTTCACATACATTAGAACCACATTTACAATAAATATAATTTTTTTATAAATATATTATAAAAACATAATCATATAAATCATACCATATATTATTTACTTATGACCTTTTATTACCAATATATTAAATATTTCCTTATTAAAATCATTTTTCAGGTAATTACTGATTCATTTTCCATGTAAGTTTGTTTTGGTATCTTCAGTCCTTTTAAATTGATCATGATTTTATCAACTCCAAAATTTTAACTATGATATAAATACCATATATATTAATTATATATTTATTTATATTCATCTATTAAATTTTTATATGGAAAATGAATTACACCATTCATGGAGATGATAGGTCATACGTACGCATGAATTTTATTTTCATTACCTTTGACGAATGGAATGAAATAAAGGTAAATAATATATCAACTTTATTAAATAATATATATTTAATAGATATAATATATATTGAGTAAATATATCTATATTACCATACATTTCAAAATAAAATAAAAAACGCATCACATCTCTTCGTTGAGGTGGTAGTCCACATGTACGCACGGACGATGTTATTATTTTCTATCAGATTAGAAGGTAAAAACAGAGATGTGATATAATAAGTAAGATAGTATAAGTTCTCCTTAAATTCCATATATATATATATATGTGTGTGTGTGTGTGTGTGTGTGTGTGTTGAAAAAATTATATCATCCATGGTAGTAGGTGATGGAAAATGAATAACATTGGTTCGTGAGGTGCTTGTCTGTTGTACACACGATTGAATGTTTTATTTATAATTTAATGGAAAAGGAGATGGAAATAAGTTATTTCATGAAAATAATAACATCTCAGTATATTTTATAATATGGTTATATTATATTCTAATTATTAAAATATCAATTAATGGGGTAATATAATAATAAAAAGGAAATATCTGAGTAAAGACAATTATATACGCTTAGAAAATCCTTCTTTGGTTCTCTTATTATAGACCCTAGGGTTGGTATTTTGCATATAACAAATTCTCTAGGCCTTTTTTAAGGGTTTTGGGAAGATAATATGTTAGGTTTTAGTCATTACTAATGCATTAATAGGTTTGAAAACGTTATGAGAGGTTTCCCATTTTTATAATTAAGGAGGGGTGACATTTTTTTAAATACCCAAATCTATTCAATAATGGGAATTCAATCTCAAGCCATGTGCCTCAAAAATTTATAAGTAATGTATTATAAGGATTATATAGTCTAAAAACACCTCCAAAATAAAAAAATACATGCTTTAAACATTTTATTCTCTTATCCTCTATGTTTACTTTTTTTTACCATTTCAATTTTCACCACGGTAACTAAACTCCTTTTATTTACCTAGTTAATTTATCTATTATGCATAAAAAACTAAATTATAGTTATTACATAATTTGGAGCAAATTATTATAAATATAAAACATAATTTATTTAATAATGATCATATGTGTGTTTAAAATTAATTTTGACACATACATAAGTAATGCGCAAAACCCCGTTTCAACCTTAACCGCAATAATTAGTTTTTTTACAATTTTTACTATACTTTATGAAAAAAACATAATTTTACCTAATTATATATTATGAATTATTATTATTATGAATATTTAATTCATTTTATCAAATTTCATTCATTTATGTGGTAGGATTTAATTTAAAATAAATCTCACAGACGCGACAGAAAAGTTTTTTCTCATGTGAAAATGTTCATAAGTATAAAGAGTTTTAAAATAAAAAAATCATTATTAAATTTATTATAATGAAATATATTGGATTAATTTTAAAATAATTGAAATAATTTTACTTTAAACAACTTTTTTAATAAAATATGGATTTTTAAATTATTTAAACAAAAATATAGTTTCAATAAAACAAGTATTTTTCACTATTGATTAAAAAAATAAATTTTCAAAAAAATCCAAAAAATTCACCATAAGATAATTTTTAAATGATAATTCAAAATATTTTCCTCATTTTTTTTAAATAAATTTTCTTTAATTCTCAAAATATATATTTTTTATTTGTTCATAAAAACAATAAAACCCATTTTTGGAAAAAAATCAAAGAATATAATGACTTGAAAAAAAATTAAAAAATTATTTATTAATCTGTTTTATTTTCCTAAAAAATTTATAATTAATTTTAAAAATTTATTTATTCCTGTTAATACTTCCAATTTAATGGCTATGTTATAATGGTCATGTTTAAATATTAATATATTTATTCAAATATAAAAAACTATCGAAGATATCTTTAATATCTTTAATAGTATATAATATCTTTACCTGGTGTTGCATGTAATGCAAGCTATCAAAGATACATAATTTATTTGACAAAAAATATTTCATAAAATCTATGGTTTTTAAATTCTACCCACCTTATCACTATGATATAAAAAACTAAGGATACTTCTTCCTCATTATAGCCTCAAGTTCCAACGTAGCTTCCTCAAGTTGGTGGTTTCACTATAAAACCTTAACCAAGTGAGTGGTACTATTTCATAGAACATTATCTATATGATAAAAAAACTCAACAAGTTTCTATTTATAAGAAATATCATTATACAGTGGTATGACCTATGAGTTTATTCCATGTAAAGTATCATGTATGTAATTCATAATAATAGATACAAGGAACACATCATTGACCTAAGATAGGATCAGTTGAAGCACCATGTGATAAGAAAGTGTCTCTAATCGATCAAGAATCTAGAAGGGGACAATATGCCAAGGGATTAGATTTTATTTCTTCTTGAATTTTATAACCTTCTCCCATGGATAAATTCCTAGAAAACCCTTCTCAAAAACTTCAAACTCTATATCATGTTGATGATTGTTAACATAACTATTCTATCAAATCTAAGATGACTTGATGTGTTTTTGAATGACTCTGATTTTCAATGCCATTTCCTTAAATATACCATGTCCCAATAGCTTTATTTGTCCAACTTCATTCCATAATTTCGGATTTCTACCTTTGTTTCTAGAGAAAGATTCATAAGGAGTCATCTAAATGATCATGTGAAAGTTATTGTTGAAAGAAAACTCAACTAGAAGAAAGTGCTGATATCAACCACCTTTGAAATAAATAAATAAAGATCTCAGCATTTCCTCTAGGGTTTGAATTTTTATCTCAAACTGTCCATCTATCTGAGGATGATACACAGTGATGGAACATAACTCTATATCGAGGTCTTGTTTAAGAGATTACTAGAACTTCGAGGTAAAACTCGTATCCCAATTATATACAATAGAATGTACTACTCCATGAAACCTTACAACTTCTATGATTTATATTCTATAAATATGGTCCAAATATAAATATTTTCCTTTAGTAATGAAGTGTGATAACTTTATAAGGTGATTTATTATATCATATACAACATTTTTCCCTTTAGATGTTTTGGTGAGTCCGATGAAAAAATACATGGTGATGTTTTCCCACTTTGATTCTTGTATCGGTAATGGTTGTAACACCCCCTTATAATTTTATCTCTCAAACTTAAATTGATAATATAACAAGCACTGAGAAAAAAATTTAAAATTATCTCTCCATATTTTATCCCACCAAAAATACTATTTCAAATCTCTATATATATTTTTACTTCTAGGATGTATAGAAAATTATGAACTATGAGTTTACTCTAACAACTCCTTAAAATTGGGAACTTAAAAAATAAATACATGGTTCCTACACCTTATCATTTCATAAAAATCATCATTAAAATTAAAAACATTTCTGGACTTCTTCTGTAGATCTGCATATTCCTTATATGCCTCTTTAATCTTCACCTGTATAGATGGTTGAAGACTTATTTGAGAAAGATAATATTTTCTAAATTCTTTCAAGATCTTCATATCCATATTTTTCAAATCTATAAATATTGGTTCTTTTTTATACTAATCATAGATAATTTAGCATGATCCTTTAGATTCAAAGCATCATCCACCTTGTTCGCTTTCCTATGGTGGTAATGTATTGAAAAATCTTAATATTTATTCTATTCCAACCACATTCTCTATTTCATGTTTAAATATTTCTAGATGAATATATACTTTAATATTTTATGATCAATATATATATCTCACATTTATCCATAAAGATAATTCCCCCAAAATTATAATGAAAAACGTTTCGTATCTAACTCCAAATCATGAGTGGGGTAACTTTTCTCACGAACCTTAAATTTTCATGAGGCATTAGTTATAACCATATCATTATAAATGAGAACGCAGTCCAAACCCTTGTTTCATGCATCAATATATATTAAAACCACTTATACAATATTGAGTAAAGTATTCATAGGTGTGCTAACTAACCTTCTCTTCAGTTCCTTTAAATTTACTTCACATTAAATTTTTGAGAGGTACTTATATCCTTTCCAAGTTAAAATAGTGAGTTGATTAGACATCCATAAGAAAATTTCTTAAATTCATTGATAATATCTTACCAAAACTAGAAAACTATATAACGTAGTCACCGTGTTTGGTCTATAACATGTTTAATATCTTCTATATTTGATGGATCCATCGATATACCCTCTCATGAGATTACATGGCCTAAAATGAAACTTTTTTATCCAAAATTCACACTTTGTAAATTTTTCATACATCTTATCCTTCATTAGGGTATTCAATATAATCCTTAAATTATCTTAATTTTATTCCTTTTTATTTGAATATGTAAGTATAGAATCTATAAAGGCTACCAAAATGGTTAAGGTAATCAATAAAAACTCTAGAAATTAAATCTTTGAAGATATCTATAAAATTATTAAGACGAAATGGAATCACTATATACTCATAGTGTTCATACCTTGCAAAAAAATGTTACCTTGGTATGTCCTCCTTCTGAAGCCTAAATTGATGATATCCAGAATGAATTTCAATCTTAGAAAATCATTTACCTCCACATTGTTGATCAAAAAATTCATCAATATGTGGTAGAGGATACATTTTCATGATTTTGATCTCATTCAGCATCGGATAATTAATGCAAATTCACATTGATCCCTCTATCTTCTTAACTAAAATAATGGGTACACTCCAAGGTGCCACACTTTTCCAAATGTATCTTTTGTAAAGGTTCTCCTGGAGTTTCTTCTTCAATTCTTATAACTCAATCGAGGCCATCCTATAGGGATTTATTGAAAAAATTGTGGCACTAATTATGATTTATATTAATAACACAACTACACATTTTAGTGTAATATTTGGAATGTCTTTTATAATATAATCAATAAATTCACACACAATAGTCATGTCACTGATATTGAGTCTATCCCTAATCATATGAGATAAATACCCCTTCTCAATGTTAATCAAGATGCATATAATGTATGTGATCTCTCTATCATGTAATCACCTAAGCCTATAAGCCATGTAATATCTGATCCTACGGGCCTTGTATGGGTTCCCCCTCATCCCTTCAAATGGGGGGTTATCAAAAATCAATAAAAATTAAGTCCTTCAGGTCGTTCGGTATTTGATCCCTATCATAAGTTCATATTTATCATTTCACTGATAAATGATAATTGGTTGGTCTGTAATATCAAATGTTACCTCCCTTACATGGAAATTGATGTGGGATTTATATAGATAAATACAACTCGTGACTAAGAAAATATAAATTCCACCAGAAGTAGAATAATGAGATTTTTAGGAATAAAATTCCCACAAACATCAATTGGTGATGAATCATATACTTGATATGTGATCATCATACCATTAGAAGTTTTCACTTATAATTCAACATCTAATAATTGATTATATGAATTAAAATCCCTTGATAATTTTCCTGATATAAGGAAATTCATATAACTAATATAAAAAATGGTGGCTATTTATTTGATAATACCTATTAACGCCTCATCTTCATCATTATATCTTCAATCATTTGGAAAAAACAAAATAGTTTTCATGACCACCAGGAACCTTTAGTCAAGAAAAATAATTCATAGGACGTCTTAACCAAGACACATTATATTCAATCTATGACACCTTAGGTTCAATATAGGTTATTCATTTATATCATCTATTCAAATAATTCATAATGTTTTATAAAGAGTTTGTAAATTTCCAAAACATGTCCCTTGGGAGTGACAAACTAGTGTGTAGCAAGGCCCATTATCATACGCAATGTGACGACCAAGTTCATCTCAATGTACCTTTTTGGGGTTATTACTCCTAGTTACATTAATTTCAAATCCACATACACTTTTAGTGTCTATATATGGATGTAATTACTTGGAAACTACTCACTTTATCCTTCCCTGAAATTCCAGTATATTTTCCTATATTTAGACTTATCCTTATGGTTCATACTAAATTTTTTATCATCGTAGTTTCCAATGGTTAACTAAACCTTTCTCTGATACCAAATGTAAATACATTGAATTATCATCATAAATATCACATCTTAATAGATAAATATTCATTATTTAACATAAAAATCTAGGCTATAGTCACATAGGTCTAGTGCCTTTGGAAACTTAGAAACATAAACAACTGGTTCATAAGTGATCAATATCATCTCCCTCTAATTTATTTGTAATTAGAACCCTTATTAGAAATATCATACATAATACCTTTCCCCATAACCTAGGAAATAGAAACATAATAAAGGTTTTGATTATATCCTCGGTATGGTTAAAAAGGGATATATCAACTTAACATGAGTATAAGGGTATGAGAACATGAAAAAAACATTCGAAACCCAAACACTACATATTATAGATCATAAACATGAGTTATGGAATAAATCTTGGTATTTCATAAGATATGAATCGTATATTAATAAATGATCATTTTCAATGAGAATATAAAATTGACATTAGACATAGATTTTTGACATATACATAAGAATTAAAAATTACGAACATGTACAAATAGTAACGGGTTCACTCATTAAGTTAAGGTCATGAAATTAGAAACTTTCATAAAATTATGGACATGAAAGTAGATCTATGAATAACCTTGTACTGATAAAATCAAGTCCATGAATAACCTTATGTACATGAAATTAATTCTATGAATAACCTTATGGACATGAATGTAGGTTCATGAATAACATTGTGAACATGAATTCAGGTTCACATATAATATTATTAACTCGTGAGTTATCCATATTCACTCAATTAATTAAAGGGAGATATTGGTCACACCCATCACATAATTTGTGTACTATAATATCATAAAACATTCATCATATCAGAACCCATGAAAAAAATGTTTTTCTTAAACATTTTATCATAGCATAATCCATGGGAATAGAAATAAGTTCAATAAACATTTTAAAATTTCATCGTAGCATAAACCATGAAAAAGGAACATGTTTCATAAATAAAATGTCATCATAAACATAAAACATATAGATAAATTATAATAATCATATAATTGGATCATATCCCTAGTAAATATTAATTTATATCAAAGGATGTCATCTTAGATGTAAAAAAACATGGAATATTTCTTGTGGAAAATATACTTTACACTTTGAAATAACTTATTTAAAATCTAAAAACAAAAAAAATATTAAATAAAGTTTTTTATTTGAATATGGAATTAATAATTTATAAAAATATCTTTAATTCATTGAATTTATATAATGGTGACAAATATAATTCATGCTATACAAATTAAACTAAATATTCCTTTCATATTTTCAATAAAAGCCAAAAGGGGTTTGTTTGAAAAACAACAAGAAGAATCCTTTTTTAAAAAAATTAAAAAGTAAATAATGTTTGAAAATTTATTGAAAATAATTTTTTAATATTAAATACATTCCTTAAAATATTTTTATAAAACACGTACATGGAAGAAAAGTTATTTTTGACCTAAGAGAGAAATAAAGACAATTTTCCTTAAAACGTCTTTTGATACCATGAGTACATAAAGAGATATAATGAAATTAAATAATATAATTTAAAGAAATAGTATTATTATAATAAAATTATTGATTCTCTTTAGATGTATATTATTATATTTCATCATCAGAATCATAATCATAAACAATCCTGATAAACAATGAGATTATAATAAAAAAACCTTTACCATTTTGGTAATATTTGAATAATAATCCCCATGAAAGAAATAAACTTATATTTATATGTAAATACCAATAATATGTATAATAATAATCATAAAATACATTCACAGTCATTATATACACCACAAAAAATAAATATGTGGTGAATATAGTATGTGCCTCAGAGAGATAAAAGTGAGATGGAAAAACATTACCTCAAGTCTCAACTTTATTTATATACATTATAACCTCATGTATAATAAATATAATTTTATAATACATATATTATAAAAACATAATAATATATATCATAGTATAAATTATTTACTTGTGACCATTTATTATCTTTTTATTAACAATTTCCTTATTAAAATCATGTTTCAAGTAATATTGCTTAATTTTTAATATATGTTTTGGTTTTGTATATTTGGTACTTTAAGATTATCATGATTTGATAATATAAAAAATGTTAAAAATGATATAAATATAATATATATTCATTATTAATTTATTTATAGTAATCCATTAAATCTATAGAAATGAAATGGATTATATCATTCATGGTGATGGTAGGCGATACGTATGCATGAATGTTGTTTCCCTTTTTTCGATGAATGGAATAAAATAAAGGTAAATAATATATCACATTTATAAAATAATTTGTATATCATATATATCATATATATTTATTAAAACTATCCTTATTAACATCCATTTCAAAATAAAATGAAAAATGTATCACATTGTTATGTGGAGGCGGTAGTCCACACATACGCATGAGTCATGTTATCATTTTCCAATAGATTAGAAGGTAAGATTGTATATTTGATATTATAATTACATAAGTATAATTATTTCATTAAGATAATAGAAATATATTAAATCCATTATTGTATCCATTTGTGATAGGAGGTGATGGAAAACGAATAACATCGGTTCGTAAGGCGGTAGTCCATCGTACATATGATCGATGGTTTTATTTACCATTTGATAGAAGTGGAGTTAGATATAGGTTATGAAATATACATAAAAATATCTCAGTATATTTTTTATAATTATTATATTATATTATAATTAATAAAACATGAATGAATGTGGTAATTGAATAAGTAAAAAATGAAAGATCTAAGTGAATACAATTACCTTCACATAGAAAACAAATCCCTTGGTTATCTTATTAAGGACCATAGGGTTGGTATTTTTTGAATACCAATATCTATAATACATGGATATGGATTTTTGGGGAGTTTTTTTTCAGGGTTTGGTCTATGTAAATGGGTTAATAGGTTTTAATAAGTGAGGGTAGTAGGTCCCCTTTTATAATTGAAGAGGCATGGAATTTTTATAAATACCAAAAACTATTAAATAATGTGAATTCTCTCTCAAGAAATGTTCCTCAGAAATTGATAAATAATGGATTTTAGGGATGATATGGTCTATACACACCTCCATAGAAAAACATATGTTTTAAACATGGTATTCCCTTATCCTATGAGTTTACTCATTTTTGCAATTTTAGTTTTCACCGTGGTAACTAGTCACTTTTCATTTCCCTAAGTAATTTATCCTTTAAAAAAATCATAATTATTAGATAATTTAGACCCACTAATTATAAATATTTAATTCAATTTATTAAATATATATATTTTGTGTGTTGAAAATTAATGTTAAAACATGCATATCTAACACTCAAAACCATGTTTTAACCTTTACTATAGTAATTAATGTTTTTTACCTTTTTAATATTATTTATAACTAAAAATTAATTTTATATTATTATATAACATAAATTATTGTTATTCCAAATATGTAATCCATTTTATCAAATGAAATTGAAATAAGTGGCTTCATTTAATTTAACATAAAACCCATAGATGTAATAAAAAAAGTGTTTTTCCAAAGAGACAATTTTCATAAGTATAAAAATAATTAATAAAAAAATTACTTTTAAAAAATTTTATAAATAAATATAATTTTAAAATGATTTATGAAAAAATGCAGTTTTCTATAAAAACTAGTATTTTCTACTATTCATTAAAAAAATATCATTTTTCAAACAAAATCTCAAAAATTCACTCTAAGATAATTTTTAATTTTTGAATCGAAAATTAATTTTAATTTTTTCAAATAATGTTTCTAAAATTTTCAAAAATTAATTTTATTATTTATTCATAAAAAGAAATAAAACAAATATTTTTGAAAATTTTGTTTTTGAAGCTTATAAATAGTTTACTAAAAATGAAATTATTATTTATAATTTTATTAATTTTTATAAACCCATCATACTTAATTTTAAAAAAAAATTATTCTTATTCATACCACAAAATGTATTGTCTAGGTTTTAATAGCCATGTTTAAATAAAAATATTTTTAATAGTATATCATGTTTTCCTAAAAACTCGATGTTGTGTGTAACACAATCTATAGAAGAAATTAAATTTAATTGAAAAAAAAATCATAAAATATCTCAGTGTTAAAAAATTTAAGAAAAAATGGAATCATAATACATTTGTTTTGTACATACCTTCCATGGGAAGCAGTCTTCGAAATTTCCTCCCTTTTGACCCTTAACTTATGATAACTGAATCTGTGGTCAATATTTTATAAGTAATGAGCTCATTTGAGTTGATCGAATGTACCATTTATATGGGGTACAGGATACATGTTCTTGATTGGGATTTTGTTAAGATGATGATAATCAATTAAAATATGCATTGATTTATCCTTATTTTTTACAAGGAGGACTGGTGTACCCCATGGTGAGGTACTCTAGTAAATGAAGCCCCCTATAAAGTTTTCCAAAAGTTATTTCATTAATTCATTTAATTTGAATGGATTCATTATATAATTATTATTGGATATTAGTAGGTATATAGGTATAATCTCAATTTATAACTCAACCACTCCATTTAGAGGAAGACTAAATAGATATTCAAAGAATACCTCAATATATTCCATTAAAATGGGCATGTCTTCAAGAGTGTTTCAATCCTTTTTAAAATTTGTTAAGATATATATTATTACTCATAAGGAAACAATATTCATTATTGAGAATATGATTCCAAATTATATTCATTATACTTCTTACACTTGTACAGAAGTAGAGTGTAATTTGGAATATGGAAAATAATTTTATTCTCTTAGAAGTTGATGTGGGGTCTATATAGATACAGACAGTACATTCCCAATATATTATCAAATTTCAATAATAGAACTATTATGGGGTTTTTTATAGATTCATCCCACCCTTTCCCTCTTTTACTTACAGGTTATTGTCATCTATTATCATCAACATCTTTGGATTAATGCATTGGTTTCCATAGTGTCCATGTTCCATTTTATTGAAGCATAGGCATCATTGAAGATAGATCAAGACATTACATCCCCACATCTTATTTATATGATTTTTCATATCACTTTTACATTCATCAACTTTATTTCCCTCATTTCTATAATTGACACATTTACTGGCCTCTTTGAGAAAGTTTCCAAAATGATTCTTCCCATGATTTTGACATGTGAGATGTTTTGTAATGGCCCGGGATTTGGGGTCCATTACTTGGTAAAAATCTGATGTTAGAGGTGTTCTGGGTGGTCTGGAAGGCCATCCCAGATTCTCGGTGACTCCTAGCGTTAGCCTTGGCATACCGATAGCCTCAGCCTATTGGTAGACCTAGCCTACAGGTGACCTTGGGGTATCGGTAGCCCTTGGCTACCAGTGACTCTCGACTACCGATGCCTCTCGGCTACCGATGGCTCTCGGCTACCGGTGACTCTAGGCTACTGGTATCTCTTGGCTACTGGTAGTTGTCGCCAACCGGTAGCTCTCGGCTACCGGTAGCTGTCACCAATCGGTAGCTGTCGCCAACCGGTAGCTCTCGCCTACCACCCACAGGTTTTCCAGTAGCGCCTCCTTTTTACGAAAATTGATTTTTAAACCATGTTTTATCCCCTTTAAGACTATTTTAAAGCCCATTAATGACCATTAATGGCGTTTAAATTAAATGATTGGTGAGGTACCCTCCTTTAATGAAAAACCATGAGGTGTGTGTCGGTTTAAACCACCCCTAAAGGTGGGGACCTTTTAATTACCATGTGGGGTGTCCCAGCCGCTTGGTCAACCCACGATCCCGCTTCTTACGCAGTTTCGAGGTTTTTTATTTCCGCATCTTAACCATCCCAAGAATACTATATCTCAACCTTTATAACCTAAAGTCTTCTCCTTATGTTTCTTTTTCTCGATCACCCTACGCTCGGAGTACCCTTCCTCTCGAGGAGTTGTAACCCCTCGATGTTTTCCTTGATCGCGTTCCGTGGAGTTCTTGCTACTCACGTGAGGAATTAACGTCGATCCTTGATCTGTCAGGTTGGGATTATCTCCTTCGCCTCTCTTTTCTTTGTATCATGCGGGGTGGGTATGATTTTTTCCCTATGGAAATTGATGAAACTGAACTTAAAAAAGATAATGAACCGACCTTTAAAGAATGAAAGGGGGTGTGATCGATGTTCTGTTGTACTCTTTATGTTGTTATGTGTTGGGAATTGTACGGGCCTATGCTCACTGAAAAGCATGGCCATTGGTGGTCTTTCTCCGTACACTATTAAACATCAGTTCTCTTGGATTTTTAAATAACTGTAACATGGAATTAGTTAATTTTGTATACTCGGTTAAATAAATTACAAGCACCAGGATCAACCCTTTTCTGTGATAACCCCGGTTAAAGCACAATGGAATTGAAACCATGGAGTGTGTTAAATATTTTAAATCTGAGAATACCTGCATGGGCCTGCCTTGTGTTGGTGGTAGCGGTTTGGTTGTTTCTGTCACGGGCCAATTACTGGGGCGATGCGGGTGGGGATGGGATCCCTTGTTGGTATACTTTCGCTGGTTGTGAATTTGAGGCTGTCTGATTACTCTGCTTATATCATGAATTGGGGTGGGATCCTCTGTTTTTGAAAAACTGTTGTCTCCTGGATTTTTGGAACTTGGCGCTGTATCTCAAGGTTTTCTTTTGTTCCAGTACTTCGAGGGATCTCACTTATCCCTTTGTTGTTGTGACTTTGTAAGAGAACTGGGTGTGAATGCTTAAATTGTTGTTGGCTGTAACTTTTTACCTTGGTTTCTGCTTATGTTGTTTGTTGCCCAGTAGTACAGAACTTTATTTAAATGAGATTACTTGAACATGGAAGTAATAATAGCTTAAATGGGAATTGGTTCTGGGTGTGATTTGTGACTCGGCTGTGAGCAGTGTGCTTCCTATGAATAGGGACGAGTGTGCTTGTGCTTGGGTTTGCTTTGGAAACCCTAGTTTGGGTTGAGTGTTTGTTACTTATACATATATTTGTAGTTTTTATGTTTCTTATTCTCTCCCCACTGAAGTTTATAACTTAGTGTCGAACACCCCCATTTCATGGGGGATGGTGTTTTTTCCAACACTTTTATTAGTGGATGGTTATTAGCTCCTTTCCGCTCCCTTTCCCGGATAGCCCAAGTATCTTCGGGTAGGCTGTGATGGCCTGAGGTCCATTATTAGCCAAAGAATCTTCGGTCGGGGTGGTTGTGGTGGTTGGACCAGGCGTTTAAGGGTAGTTTGTTTCCCAAGTATCTTCGGGATGAGGCCCAGGTGCCTTCGGGTGTGACAGTAGCTTTCTGGACCAGGTGTCGTCGGGCGTGGCAGTGGTTGTTCTGGCCTAGGTGTTTGTGGGCATGGTTACATGAGGTTGTTGTGGCCCAGGTGAATGCGGGAAGGATAGCAGTTGTGGCCCTGGTGTTTGCGGGCGGGATGTGTGGTTGTGGCCCAGGTGTGTGTGGTTGGGTGTGGCAGTGGGACTGCGGTGAGAATGGCAGGATTGGTTCGATGCGTAGGATGTCTTCAATAACTAGTGGGAAAGCGACGTGGGGTAACCAAACATCGATGTGCTATTACTATACTTTACTTGACTTGCGTTCTTTGGGGAGTGTGCCTTGGTGAGGCTTGGGTGGATAGTTTACCTTATTAGGTGTTTGGTTATCTATTTTTTCACGGGGCATTAGAATGTCTCCTCACTTGTGCACAAGAGTCTTTGTTTTTCCCCACTGAGTGTACTTGTATGCTCACCCTACGTATATAAAACTGTTTTTAGGTTTCCAGGAGGACATCAGGAATGGTGAGGGACCGTACTAGCTCAGACCTTGGGGCAATTGATGTTGTCATTTTCCTTTTCTTGGTACTTTAACTTTTGGATTTTTGTGGCTTTCATCCCTTACTTGTGAACATGCATATGGGAATGGTTTACTTTTGGCTTTACCTTTACTTTCATCTTAGTTGTTTTTTGGGTTTCTACCTTATCTTTCGATCCTATAAAAAAATAAAAAGGGTAATTCCTTCCTTTTTTGTGTGAGATTCTATACCCTTGGCGTTGGTCGCCACTCCGGGACCTATTGAAGGCGGGTTTCGGGGGTCATTATCTCTCCTTTAACTTAAAGAAGGAAGGTCTTGGCAATCTGCTGACCCTTCCCTCCTTTTGGTGAAGGCGGTTCATGACATGTGGGATCTTGAATCAATCTTGATAATTATCTAGTGATCAACAAGAATTACACTACACTCTCTACTTTTTATCTATAGTAACTTTGAGGCCACTCAGAATCACTAATATCTATTTTGACTTTGAGGTGGAATCAAAAAAAATCCATGGATATTTCAAAGAAAAAATTTTTTAAATCTATTTATAGACTCAAATATAGCCCACTAAAAAAGTAATCAGTTTTACTTTTAGTGTTACTAACAAAAATGGAGGCATATTATGAAATACTTGTGAAGTTTGTCTCATAAGACCCGATATATTCTTCTCATTTTCATTGAGTTTAAGGAAAAAAATAACCATTTTAAAATGTAAAGTGTGAGAAAAATACTTATTGATAAATATTCTCTTTAATTCAACCCACTCCATAGATTATAAGTCTTAAATGGGCTTGGTATTCTTGATTAGGGTCTACCACTAATTGTATTCTCTCTTAAGATAATAAATGACTAGTATATCCTTCTATTACTCAAATAATTAAAGGACATAGAATATAATCTCAATGGAGTTAATCCATTTTTCATAAAGTATGGGATTAAAATATCCACTAAATTTGGAGATCCATATCACATAAAATAATCAACTACAAATTTCTCTCTCAGAGTTCATTCTAAATAATTAAATTTATTATTCATAAATTGAGTCAGTTATTATAATATTTTCATTAATTCATCACCTTCTTCTCTCACCATGTTTGGAATTTAATTAGGGTAATCTTCATATTTCTCATTTGATATATTGTTTGAATATTTCCTCATATTTCTATCCATTTTCTAAAATAAAATTACGTTAGGGGTGAGGGCCTATAAAAGAGTGTCTATGAACATAAAAATAATAACCCATAAATAAAATATATCCTTATCTTATGAATTTATAGGTCTAAATGTATGTTATCCATGGTCTATTTCATATTAATCTCTCTAATCCTATGTTATATTCAAATACTTCATATTTTTTGTAAATAGAATATGAACTATCCCAATCATATACCCTATGATTATTTAGATATGTGTACATTCATAGGCTCACTCATTATGTACCAAGTAAAGATTAAGTTAATACTAAACCAACCTTTTTCTTGGTGATTACCCCTAGGTGCATATATACCATAACTGAATCTACTTTTTTATCCAAAGAGGGATGTAATTTCTTTTAAAACCATATACTTGGAACTTTTCCTAAATTTCAAGATATTATCCTATAATAAGACTTATCCCAATATTTTTTACTGATGTTCTCTATTCATATTCTCTAAAATAAATAGACCATGACTTTAACTCCATAAATAGTAACCCAAACCTTAAATGCATTTTATTTCATGGTTTTTGACATAGTTTTCCCACAAATACAATCCAAGGATAGAGAGTTCTTGTACCATTAGATATTAGAAACATAATTACAATTTCAAAAATATAAATTAAAAAAATTATTTAAAACATTACATAGTTCCATTATCTCACATATTTATTCTAAAACTTCTTAGGATACCCTAGGGAAAATGAAAAAGGAAAAGGATGAGATAAAATCTTAGTAAGGTAATAAACAAGATAACAAAGCATAACATGATATCATAAAAATACAATGGTCATAATCATTATAACATGGAATGAGTAAATGATATCATAAGATCATGGAATCATAAATATGTCTCCAAAACATAAAATATTACATTATAAGCAGAATCCAAGATCCTATATAAGACTATCATAGTGGATACATTCCTATAGTGGATTTGGTTCACTCCCCATTCCCATAAACATAGTGGACAGAGTCCAGTAGTGGATTGGGTTTATTACCCATTCCATTTTATATTATTTAATTATATATTAAGCTTAAACTAATTTATTAGTGGTATATATAATTTTTTTCCCACCCATAAGATTATAATAATCATAATATCTACATGAATACATGTTTCTCATGAGGAAACCCCGTACATAAATCATAAATATTATAAAACTCATGATAAAGAAGTGGGTTTAATAATCTTGTCTCAAAGAATAATCTATGAATATATTATAAGTATTCTCAAGAGAATAAGTAATTAAATCAAATTATATTTTAATATTTTAATAAATAATTATATGTCATCAAAAATGAGTTCCAATGTAGAAAAAAATCATGAGAAAGATCAAGGAAAAGTAAGAATAAAAAATGAAATGCAGAGGTGATGCTTTTCAAAATGAGAAAAGGTTATTTAATAGAAAGAAATGGATATTATTTTTCTTTAAAATATAATTGATCTAGGTTGGTTTTACATAAAATAAATATTATTTTGAAAAATAAATTCATGCTTAAAACATTTTATGGTGTAGTACTCAACATGAAATAAGACAGAGGGAAGTTCTCTTAAATCAGGTTTACTTAAAGAGGTGAATGTGAATGGAAATAAAAGCATGTATTATCCACATAAAATTAAGTTAAAGTAAACAATGTATATATTTAAGGAAAATATATATGAAGTATTTATTAAAAACATGACAATAATATATAGTACAATGGATAAAAATAAAATAGAACCTGTAACCCAAAATTAACGGGTTTGGTTTAGAAGATCCCTCACCTCAGGTACTAATTCATTCCATGCAAGCACTTAAAATCCTAAATAATCAAATTATGTTCATTAAAAATTTTATTAATATAATTAATAATATATATTTCATACTTTAAGGGTCATATAATACCATACATTGACATTTTAAAATATATTTTTTGTTAATGTTGATGGCTTGAGATTGTTCGGTCAATTTATCTATAACTATTTTGATATATTGACCATAGAAAACGATGTTGTAAAATTGATTCATAATATTCAAAATTATATAGGTTTATTTATTTTATTATTAACATAACACAATATTTATAAAGTTTCACAGGTCTCCAAAATGGATTAAAATTATGAATGATGTCTCGATAAGTTCTTTTTATATAGTTAATTTTACTACGACTGTTTATTATTGATATCACCTAAATAATATATAATATTACCATTATAAATATTAATCATTTCATATATAATATTTTTATTCATTATATAAATTTTTAGTCATACATGGTAGGAAAAAATGAAAAATTAAATGGGTTGTTCTGTGGAGGCGTATTCTGCACGTGCTCAAGGGTGACTCTCTCTCTCTTTATTGAACATGAGACAGGTAAAAGGTATAATAATTAATCATATTAGAATCTTAATATTTTTATAAAAAACATATTATATCAATAATTAAACAAATTTAACTACCCATGTAATGATATTTTGTAAAAAAAATGAACCCATCATTCATGGAGGTGGTAGTCCACACACACGCATGACAATGTATTCATTTTTCAAATATTTTTAGAATAGAGGGAGAGAATTTATATAACATCATTATTGTAAAAAAAATCATATTAATAATACTTATTCTATCATAATTTCATTGGGATATTATATTTTAAATTGAATGAATAAAAATATAATGTTTAAGGAGTAATTATTACTCGTATGGAGAGTTTAGAGTTTCTCATAAAAGTATTCTTAGAAATAAAGAGATTATTATAAATTCTATAGAACGAGGACTTGTGTCAGTTAAATGTAAACATACTAGAGATAAATATTTTATATATTCATGAAATTTTATAAGGATAAGTATATTGTTGAAAGGGTATAATTTATTTCGCTTTATAAGTGGAGGAAATTTGCGTTTTTGTAAATACCTTTTACATATCAATGATACCATGAAACGATTCGAGGTTAAATGGATCCAAAATTGATATATAATTTAGATAATAGATTTTTGGTTTGATAAACCTTAAACATTAATTTTCACACATGTTTTAAATATTTTTTGAGTCTTTTACCATTATATTTTTACACATTTCCATTTTGGTTTTTATCTTTGTAAGTAGTTTTTCAACTAAGTGTCCTATACATTAAAAAAATCTAAGATAAACCATTTTACAAAGTTTGGGTGTTATAAACCTAAATTCATCCTCTATTTAATCCATTACAATTTTTAAAAATGATAAAATTAACTTTTAAATTTTAACATATAATATATTGAAAAACTATTTTTGTAAAAAATGTGTTTTAACCATTAGGTATTCTAAATATTATATAACATTAATTATCAATTAAAAGATTTATAATATATTTTTTATTTGTTAAAAAATAATATCAAATGTATTATATAAAATATGTCAATTTCATGTTTTATATTAAAATTACACAACATTAATAAGACAATTCTTTGAAAATAATAGTTTTATCATTATCATAGTAATTTACTTTAATCTTAGAATTCTTGTTTTTATTCCTAAAACATTAATGGGACTTTTTATATAATTTTAACGTATCAATATAAATTCTATTTTACCGAATAATATTTCTATGTGTGATAAGATTTAATTTTCATATTAGCACACTTAATACGTAAATTTTGTTTTTAGAAAAATGGTGTATTTTCAAGCATAAAATGAATTTTTTATTATACCTTTTTATATATTTTTAATAATGTGTTTAATTATAATTAACACCCACCAATTTAATATCTATAATTTAAAAATATTGTTTAATATTTTTATTTTATAGTATCAAATTTATAGTTTATTATTTCATGTTATACAAGCTGCTCAAATTGTTTTTTATTTGTGGAAAATATTTATAGAAATTTTGGATAATTACATAAGAAGGTGTGGAAGAAGGATTCTAAGGAGATATATGGGGGTATCTCATAATTATGGTTATAAAATGAGTTTCAAGGAAATTGGATAAGTGGTTAATTTATTTTCAATGGAAAACCCAAAAATACCATTATAAAAAATAAAAAAAATGTGTCTACTAGGTACCCAATATAGGCCACCGGGTACCTCATGGCACCCCTAGACCACTAGGACTATTACCTAGCTAATTTAATACTTATTACTTCTCTATTAGATTCCTAGGTTCACCTACAATTTTAAAATTTGGTTGTCATCACATGTCTACCTAACCAAAACTTTTGATCCTCTTATGGTACCTTAAACAACCTCGAAAAACACTTATAATTCCATTATCAAACTCCTAAAATAAAATAAAAATTGCAAAAAAAAAACAAAATCTCCCCAAAAAAGACCAAAAAATAAAACATGCACACATTTCTAATGATAAAACTACAAAAACAATTCTACTTAAATGGATACACTTAGTATATGGTCCATTACAACTTTTTTATCCTACATGACTATAAATTTTATCTCCTTGAAGAATATATAAAAATTTTTAGATATAAATATTATTTTTGGTAATTATGGGTCATTAAATACTATTGGAAGTGATAAAGAAAGTATTATTGGGAATAAGTTTAATATGTTTGATATACATTATTTTTATAGGATTTGAAAAAATCTATTAAGAGTAAGTTAACTTCATAACTCAAGAAATATAGTCTTATTAAATAAAGGTAGAAAATTTTCAATAGGAATTTTAGAAATTCACTAATGAAAATTGTGGGGAAATAATCCCTCATGGTATCGTCAAATAATTTTTAAGGAGATTGTGTTTGTTGAAAAAGAAGGAGCTCAAGGTATGGAATATCCAGAGGTGGTACAAAAAAACAAATACAAGGTGGCACAGATTTCTAGTGTTTACTAAATTTATGGGGTCCAGAAATTGGAGGTGGATGAGCTTCGTGAAAATTGTATTTCCTTGAAGATCTCATCAAAATATGTAAAATAAATGAGTTTCGCAAAGATTTTATTTATGAAGAGTGAATCGTAGAGAAGAAAATATTTCTGACGGTGAACGATATTATTACAACGAGATTTGCAAAAATGAAAAGGTGAAAAGAAGTGAAAGTGAGCTCTATGGCGGTGAAAAGGAATAAATCTTTGTGGAATAGCATTATGGTGGAGGAAGTACAGCGTGGCTATGAAAATAAATTGACGGAACACTCGGTAGTAGAGGATTTCAATTCAGACAAATTTCCATGGTGCTTTGTGAAGTAGAGTGAATTATAGCTGAAATTTCATAGCTCTGTTGTTTGGGTTTACTTGGCACTAAATTTGTGCTGAAGGATCAAGGTTAATGGAATTGCCTATAAATAGACCTCTACCCCCTTAAAAATAGAAGATAGATCAAATAAAAAATCTTAAGATCTTGAATTATGAAGGAGATTCATAGAGCAGGAAGATTTGTGAAAGAAAAAGTAATTCGTAGAGGCAGTTGAGCTCTACAAAAGGAAGGAATGCGGTGAAGGCCGGTTCATCTTTACAGTGGATGTGAGCTTCACAAAGTCTTGTTTAGATTTTTGAAATCGTAAAGACCAGAGTGAGATCTGAAAAGTAGTGAGATCTGCAATATAGAGAGCTCAGTGATCTACTGATCTTGGCGTACCTGTAAGCTCTCCGAACCTATGAGCTTTGTGAAGTGGTTAGAGAATTGTAATGTTCTGTTTGAGCTTTGAAAAAGTGGGAGCTTAGCAAAGGTAGTGTGCTTTTAAAAAGTGTTTCAAAATGGATTGTCTAGTGTTTAGTTGGAAAGTGGTATTCATATGTGGGTGAAAGTGGAACTTCAGAATAACATCTATCTATAGTTGGGGATATAGGTATTCATGAAAATGAAAGGACCTACCAGTCTCTAAATTGTGATTCGATCTTCTGAAGGAGTAGTGAGATCTCTTCAGTTGAGAGATTAGTGAGCTTTTGAATTTTTATTGGTTTTAGAATAGGAGTGATAGTTAGTTCACTCAGAACTTTGTAAATAGTAGTGCGCTTATAGTGGATTTGGTACATCAGCACATTATCACTGTATGCTCCTAGGACGTAGCCTAGTGAGGGTGAACCAATTAAAATTGTTGTGTCCTATTCCTGATTTAATATTTTTTTATACTCTGCAATGAGAAAAAGATATAATATATTTTTTTCTAATAAAAAAACAAGATAAATAGGGGCAGTTGTTTTTATCTATCATACCCTGATTCACCCCCAGGGTATCTATCCTAGTGGACCTAACAAAAATATAAATAATGATTGGTAATCATTAATAGATGAACAAAAAATAAAATTATTTTTTCCCATATTAGAATAAGAAAATATCTTATGGAATCAGATAATTTTCCATATTCATCAAAAAATCAAGGAAAATATCTCAAAAGGTAAAGTTGGGATTGATATTTCTAATCATAAGTTAGATAAGTAAAAGTAACATTAGGTAAGATGGTGTAAAATTACAAAAAGATAAAGAAGAATAATATGGGATCACACTTAATTTATTTAGTCCAACTAATGTGTGTGGTCCCATTCCATGTGCAAGAACATGAGGAGAAAAATGTTTCACTTTGTTGGTAGATTATTATAGTAGGATTGGATTTATCATGTCCATGAAAAAAAGATAGGAGGTAATGGATTACATCAAGACATTTAAAAAGTGATCTATATTACGATGGTCAAAATCAAATAATTATAAAGTAGAAAGGAATATACTTACATTAAATTATATAATTACATGGATAATCAAGTAATAAAATAAATGTTTAATTGGATAGAAAACCACACTAAAATGGAGTTATTAAAAGTTGAAACTAAATAGTTTAAGACATGGAAAATGAACTACTCATTGAGAGTAGTATATCAATGCCTTATGAGAAGGATGTAATGTAAGTGGAAGTGTACACACAAAAAAGAACTTTTATTAGTCCTAAAGTAAATATTACACCATATAATATTGGAAACAGAATAAAGACCACGATAAAACGATTTAGAATAGTTAGTAATAAAGGTTACATCTAAAATAAGTAAGGATTTTAAGGAAAATATGATTATGATGATAATGGAGGGGTGTTTCTTTGTTATTAAACCAATATTAAAGTATATGAGTTTTTTAATAAGCAACTCAATAAGATTGTGGAGGTAAATGATGTCAAAGTTATTGGGGAGAAGACTATAAATAAATCTATAAGTTAATAATTAAAATTAATTTTTGATGAAGATAATTTTGGTGACATAAATACTGTATAACTTCAAATTAAAGTACTTGAAGAGAATTTGGAGGCCAAATTATTGGAATAAGTATGTGATAAAGAGATTCAACCACTAACTCAATGGTAGAAAAAAGAGAGCTAAAATTGAGGAATGAAATATCATGGGTGATAATAATGGTCCAATAAAAACATAATTGATGAGAAGTGTCTAGTAGACTAATCATTCATCACAAGTGGATTTAGCATCAGTTTAAGAATTGGCGAAATATAAATCATTAGTTAAATCTATGAAATAAAATATTGATAATTTCAATATTATTTAATCCTATAATATTGTGAATATGTTAACTAATCACAATATCATCTGAATACAATTGGGGTTTAAAAAAATATGATTATATTGGAAATATTACCTAAAACAAAGATAGGTTTTTTGTAAAGGCTATGCTTATATTGAAGTAATAGATATTAAGGAAACATTTTTACTTATGTCTAGACATGATTTAATCTTAATTTTTTTGTATGAATACAGATAAATTATGAATTCTACCAAATGGATATGAATACACCATTCTTGAACTAATTTATTAAAGAGAATGTATATATAAAACAATTAGAAGGCTTATAACTTATTTAGAAGGAAGAGAAATTATACCATTTTGGAAATTTATATGGTTTTATGCATGAAACATGAGCTTGGTATAAAAAAATTAATCATATTTAATGAAATTAGTATTTAAGATAGGTAGTTTTTATCATAACCTCTATGTGAAGTCACCAATGGAATAGAAATTCTTGTTATTAATATATGTTGATGATATCATTTTTAGATAAAGTAAAACATTTCATGGATTAATATGTTAAATTGATGTGATTAAAGTTTTAGATGTTTATGATTAGTGAACATATATATTTTCTCAATCCACAAGTCAATCAAAAGAGTTATTATATCTTTATTTCTCAAGAAAAATATGCAAAGTTGATATTGAAAAAGTTTGAGTTGTATGATTACATGCCAATTTTAGCACCAAACACTATTAGAACTAAACAGGGGAAAACGATGATGGGAATTCAATAGATGCAATACAATTATTAATGATTGGAATATTTTTATATTTAATATAAATGAAGTAATATATTATTTATTAAATAAGTTTGGAAACTCAGTTTCAAATTAATCTGAATGAATATCATCATATTGGGGTAGATAGAATAATGAGGTATGTTCAAATTTATAATACCCCAATCTAGATCACAAAGCCAATAACAAATCTAGTGATGTCACGTGACTTTAGGAACACCTCCGCATATTCTAGAAGCTTCCTAATAGAAGTGAGGGCCTACAATAGCTATTGGGAGACTAAACCCTCCAAATAAAATATAATGGTTCATCCTAAAATCTACTTTTTATTTTGTATGAACCATAAATGTAATGTACATACCCAAAACCTATAGAAAAATAAACTAATTTACTAGGGGTATTTTCACGTTCTAGAATATAATATAAATTTTTTTCATGATGTATCAAAAATATAATATAGTGGTTATAGTAGATATACATAAAATGCATAAATAAATAAAGAAACAGTTATAACTATAACTATTTTTTTGGAAAGTAGAGATAGGACACAATGGCCCAATCCCATTTATTAAAAAATAAAAAAAGAACAAGTACAAATAGGAAAAGTATCCTATATCTAAAAAGGAATCAAATTATTCTAAACAAACAACCTAAATGAGGCACTTGAAATTAAGAAAATCAATTGCGTGTGTTAGGTTAGGACAATGCCAACCCCTACCATGAGGGGGTCCTCCATGTGGATGTTGTTAATGATTCTAAGTCTTTTCTCTTTACCATGGTTCTCTTGTAATATAATTATAATCACTATCATATCCTTAAGAACTATAACTTGAGGCCACAAGGAGACATTCAGCTGACCTAGATTCCAAATTTACCATATTGATTTGTTTATTAAAATCCTTCAAGGTATCATATTTGTTTTCATCCAAAGCTTCAAATTTAGGATAAATATTCATGTCCAAATGTGTATTCCTACCCAGAAAAGGAACACATTAATCTGATCATGCCTCCAAGTACACCACATAAATCGAATGATTAGAATCATTTCAATTATTATCTTTTTATTCATCTAAATCATCAACAATAAGATAAATATAAATTTCCACCTACGCATTCACATTATAATTACCCAGTACAAGAATCTGTTGTTTTCCCTAATCAAGTGCCTCAATATTCAAATTTATTAAATCAATATATTGTATAGAGTTATCTAAAACAAATACCTGTTGTTTATCTAAAATACCAGCCTTAAAAGTGTCATGGATATCCACTTTTTTAATAATATATACCTTAGAAGAACATTTTTCTTTATAAAAATCAACATTAGAATAATCCAAAACAAAATATTGTTGAGATAAATTAGCCATAAGATTTTCATAATTAACAAAATTGATTATACCATCATGAATAGGTGAATGTGTAGTCACTATGTCAAGTTTCCCATCAAGTGACTCTTTCTCCAAATAAGTTGGAATAATTACCATAGAAACAACTAGATGTTTAGAAACATAAAAATCCTTATGCTTAGTATCATCTTTGACCACACCCTATTGAGTTGAATCTTCCATAAATAGATCAGAATTAACAGGGGTGTCCAAAACATCCTAATCAGATACATGTTCAATCATCAGTGTTTCCTTCCTATATATAGATTTAGGGGGATCACTTCCAATAATCACATCAACCTTTATCACATCAAAAAAAATTATAGTAATGTGATATTTGTTAACTACATTAACAAATCCTGAAATAGGATGTTTAAACTTACACTTATCAATTGCATGGCCAAACCTTTTATAATTATCACATCTCAATACCTTTTGAAATTTATCAATATAATGTCCAATAATACAACATTTATGGAAACAAATCAGGTTAATTCTCAACATAAACCTGTAATTCAAACTATAAATCCTCATCTATTAGAACAACAATGTCAATAAGTGTTGAACACATGTCAATCTTAAATAAAATATGAGAAAATCATCTAAATCATTCCTTTTTAGTTTTCTTATCAAATAGTTTAGGTATCTTAGTTTCATATGAAACATACCATGATATTTGGGGATCCCAAAGATATGAATTAATGTCATAGACCTGGATCCATATATGAGTGGTCGATTTTCCATCTGATGCTGGATTGAAAGATGGATCTTGGTATTGAATGCATAAGAAACCAGGTTTAAGGGAACTAAAACCCTACCCTGGGATCTTACCTTTATATCTGAAAAAGTAAAAATAATTTCAAAGAATCCCCTTCCAAGAGACTCTATATTCTAGTCGGAGAACACCAAAAAATGTATGATATTACTATGAAGATCCTTTAATTTCAAATTGTTATAACCTTCTTGTGAAATCAATTAATCAACAATTGAGTGCTTACACTCTAAAATATATTTTTAAATCACCAAGTAATTTTCTTCAACAAAGTCCAATGAACTATTCTTTATGAGTCTCCTAGATGTAGATGAACCAAATTTTTCATCATTAAAAAAATATGGATAAAGGAACTCGATCTTGCTTCAAATATTTATAAACCACAATAATAATGCCTTCCATAGTAATATTTTGATTGGATTTTTGATATCTAGATTTATTACCATCACTAGTGTTGTTAAACCCATAAATTCATGGATTTGAATATGAAAAGACAAGGACGTCCTTAAAAGATAGACCATTGACACCATCCTTCATCAAGTTAAGAATAGTAACATCAACAATATCAGTGATGGACATTGAGCACGAAAAAATATAATTTCATTAAGAAAATTCAGGGATATCTTCATCTATGCTCCTCATTTGTTTAGTTGTGAAACCAATGTGGTGGAGTTTTCTTTATCTAATAAATATATAATAAAATGTAAAAGTAAATTTAAAGATGAATGTATAATAACTCATGATAAATCTTCTACCAGGTACTCATCCTCTAATACCTTACTTTCTTCAATCCATGAATCCAACTCCAAGAGGATATGTGTCTATGAAATGATACATGATATCTACCAACATACATTGAAATCCATGTAGTGTATCTTGGTATGAGATAAGTCTATTTTGTTGGGTTTCATTGGGGTTTATTAATGATAAATCATAGTAACATTAGCAAAAGTAACCAAAAATACAGAATCTTCATGGAATAAATATAAAATTTCATAAATACTATAAATGAAGAGATAATTTAAATATATATACCTTTCATTAATGAATTATCTGAAACCTTATTTATATATTCCCATATATTTTTTATCATTTCCAAAGTGGTAGATGGAATATTACCCCCTCTATTGGTATCCATGGGTTGAGAATATCATTCTTTGTACAAACGGGATACTTCTTCACTCTATAATGTTCTAGCACCTCTCTATGATAAGGATTATGAAAAAGGGATATTCATGTTTCTGTAAATTTAAGCCTTACATCATGAAAACATAGTCACATCACTACCATTGAATGAAAGTGATTTATAAAACACCCAAGGACACTCCTTGTGTGTTATTTAAATTATTCATGTGTTATAATTCGTGAATAAATGATATGTCTAGTTCATGCATCCATCATATAAATGAAACACCTCCCATGTATTTAATCTTAAAAAATATATCAACAAATGATATCTTGGGTAGACTATTTCTTGGTTTTATGATCATATCAGCAACTTTAGTGGCATAATATTCCATGAAATATGACATAACCATGAATTTCAAGTAGGATTTATCTTTAAGTAATATGTCTCCTTCAATATCCCACTTATGATAAGTCCTAACACAATTTATGTCATTTCCCCTTATATTGTATCATATAAAAATACAAGTAAAATCATATCTAAAACTACTTCTAGATATATTCCAAAAAACTTTTAAAAATTTATCATTAACTTAACCTTTTATCGCATAATATGTAACACCTTGTGAATGCTTATCCAAAACTCTTTTATATTAACTCTAAAATAATTTTAGAGTATCTCCCCAAGTTAAACTCAATCCCCATTCATTAAACCACAATTTCTTCCCACATGGGCCTTTATAGAATTGATAAAAATATTAATAACTATATTCATAAGTGTAATAAACGGGTATCCCATAGCAAAGAACGAATATTGCTCAAGATATAAATGGTTATGACATGATATCCATAAAAGACATGTATCTTTATACATTTTACCACTAGTCTATATAATATGAAAATGTACATTATGATATTTTCCCTTTGTCTAAGACATCGAGTGGCTATTTTACACGAAAAATGCTAATCACTTATAGCTTACTCATATTTACTCAATTCTAATAGTATATACTAACTTGGTTAATTAATACATATCATCTCATTCATCCTTATGGATAAAAACATTGCATGTCACTTATCCGGATAGATATACAATATCTAGGTAAAAAAACACACACACACTTTCTATATCAGTTGAGGCCCCTGGTGTCAAACTCCTTATATGGGAGGAAAAATGTCATCTTGGTTAATCCCCAACCAATTACTTGATCAGTAACATTACCAAACACCCCCATATTAGCTAAGTCAGTATGTATAGTTGTATAAGTAGGGTATAAGAGTATAAAGGTTCTAATTCTAGGTATCTCACTAAACTCAATTAGTGTAGACTCAAATATATTCCATATACCCATAGTATACCAAAGACATTTATTTGACCTCAATGGGTATACCAAGTTGGTTTTCTAGTGCACATAAAGAATCTAATTCTTTGTTTTCCCCTTGTGAATTTTTTTTGAATATCTATACAAGATTATTATTCATTCTAATATTCCAATTTCATCATAATCTACAATTATCCATGATGAACATTATTATGGAAACACAAAGTTGTACTTTGATTTGTTATTTATCATTACACTCCATGAAATGTATATCAATATATACATATATATCGATAAAATGAATTAATGATAAAGTGGGTATTTATATTTAATATGATATATTCCATACTTTGAAAACCTTTAAGAATATTTAACAAAAAAAATATAAGTACAGGTTTATCATATCATATATAATAAAATTCTAGATAAATATTATGTATACTTCACTTTTAGGGTTATTTAACTCATTACATCATATATAATTCATGCCACATATCTATATGACCATCTAATGAAACCCTCCCATAAACTCCTTAGTGAGAAAAATCTATAAAGTATTCAAATTTGAGTAATGGTGAAGTTTATGAATCTTATTCCTAAGAATTCAAGTCATTGAATATATTCAAACTTCTTAACATCATAACATCAAATGTTATGATTCCATCATTTTTGTTCTATATAAAATTATTTCAAAATAAATCATCAACATCCTTGAAATGATTTCAATAAAACTTTTCCTTGAAATTTTCAAATAATGTAACTTTTAAATCATTACTTTACCAGCATATCCTAAACCCTTCTAGGATAAAGTGACATTAAATATGTTATGTAAACTAATGTAAATATTCAAATTTTTTATTACTATCAAACCCTAATATCATTTACGAAAATATGTAAGGAACATTATTATATTAGCAGAAATAAGCCTTTTGGAAATAGTGATAGTAACTTTTCCATGGTAACTAAATGTAACTCTTTACATTTTTATTTACCATAATAGATCCTAAAATCATTTTTGATATTAAGTGGAAAACGCATTATTCTTTAATTTGTACAATCCTATACTAATATCCACTTTTTCATGATAAATAAATGTAAATATTTACTTTTTTATTTATCTTCATATATCCTTTAACTATTTGTGATATTAAGTGAATAATAATTTAATTTTATACTTATAAAATCCTTTAAGAAATAATGATATTCACTTATTCATGATAAATAATATTGACTATTTAATTTCTTATTTATCATCATATATACTAAATTATTTTAGGATATTAAGTGGAAATAACTTTAACTTTATATTTCCATAAACCTTTATTTATTAACTTTGAACTTCTTTAAGATCCAATATACTCACATTAACTTCTTATATACTATATAATTTTAAGAATGTATTACTAATAAACAAGACAAAATTACTTTTTTTAGGGAAAAATTTTATTTCATCTTAGTTGGAATATTTAACAAATAAACTATTGTGTCCAAATAATATATGGTATTCTATATGTTTGAATAATTTTTCATTAAAAGTAGATAATTCTTGAAAATATTCCATTGATGGGTGGGAGAATCACATTCCTTCGTATTTTAACATATAGTTCAGTAAACACTTTTACCCTTCTATTATTTTCATGTGTGATATAGAATCAGATGAATCATAAACCATGTATACAACCAATCATCTCAATTTTTTTTATTACAGCTATTTTTTTATTGAAACACTTATCTTATCATATAAAATAAATGAGATGAAGATATACATCCTTTAATTAGATTCAAATGAACATGATATATTCTTTTAAATTTAAATTTAATATAGAGACCTTTTTTCTTTATAATGTCACTGTAGACTAAAATATCAATAAATTAATCATTAATTTTGAATTCCTATATATTTAAAACTCTTGCAATATATATATTTGGTTTCATATACCCTTAAAGTGTTGATTTCTATAACCCCTATACCTAATATAGACATTCTATGATTTTTTTCCAAAAAAAATCAGGTATCTTGATAAACCATCATATGTAATTATTAATCCTTCTTTCTAAAAGTCAAAATTTTCAATGACCTTGATTAGATTATTGATGAAGAATTTTTGAACTTATTTATGTACATTTTCTTATAGTTTGAACTTTTACCTATATTCAATATCTATATTACATCAGTACCTAGATATCATATGCCCAGTTCAGTTATCTTGTACTCTTTGAGAATATCATGTAATATTTTATTGAATTCAATCATATTGTCAGAACATTTAAATAAATGAAAAAATTATGAATTTCCTAACAAAAACAAGACATTTTAGTCCCCTATAAATCATGTTATATAATTAATAAAATCAGAACCTATGTGTATTAAAAACACCCAACTCGTTTTATTAAACAAAAATTGTTTACATGCCCTGATCTTGAAAAAAAAAGAGACGATGCACATCTTATGAAAATTTTATCTAATATTAAAGAATCCATGTTATCAATGTAGATACAATTTTCCCCATTATATCAAGCTTAATTCTACAATTATTTTCAATTTATGGACTTATGACTATTTATAAAAGTTGTAAATCATATTTTCGATATCATATATATTTCATAATAAAAGACTTGAAATTTATAACCAGTAAAGCATTATTTAAAATTTAATAACATATTCAAACATATTGAATATCATCTGGAATACCCAATCATGTTGACTATATAATACTAAAATTACATAAATCATTGATGTACCCAATCATATTTAGTATATCAGTGGAGAATAAGATTCCTTTAGTAACTTTACATCTAATACTTTAGAAACCATAATTAAATAATTCAACATTCACAAGCATCTACATGTACTTATTGAATTATTTTAACATTTTGTGTATTATGAAGGAACTATTCAAACACATAAATTTTTTAATAAAATCAACAGTCTACCTTATGAATATTTTGTATGTTACCATTATTTGTAGTAGCTTACATTAAGATTATACTTTAAAGGATTAACATTATATTCAATCTAAATTATGATAATTCCATTTTTCTACAACAAAAGATTTTATTAGACAAGTATCATATTTTATGAACATTTAATAACAAATTTTATTTAATTGAATCCCACTAAAATAATGACCCCTTTTAAATCCATCATATCAATTAGTGGTCCAAGATCTATATTACACTCAGAAAATGATTTTTATAAGGCTTTCATGTCACTGCTTAGTTATTTATGTAAGGAATCACCACAATCATTTCATATATGACTCTTGGATTATTGGGAAGAAAATAATTATCAAATCCATTATATGAATAAATCTAATTCTTTTCCTCATATATCCTAACATTTTGGGTCTCACAACTAGTGTAACCCAAAGAAAACACCCAAAAAAGTTAACAATAAATAATATAGGGGCACCTAGATATGGCCCAAAAGTTCCTAATGGTATAACCCAGATTCACTTATTACTTTATTTCCTTACACAATATAATCTAGGGGAACCTGATTTTAGCATAAAACTACTTGATTGGATGATTGAGGTTTTGAAAATTGACTCTTTTAAGGAATATAACATGTATTATTTTAATAGGATTTAATCTCACCAGATTATCTCATGTTATTCCATTTGTATTCATGCTTCCAGTGATTTAGTTTGGAATTATATTACCTCTATCAAATCAATATGCGCAAACCATGTAAATGAGTAACTCTTCACATAACCCAAAGGTTTCTGCTACTCACTCAAAAATAGAAGTCAAGTAAATTTACACATATCTAAATACATCATATGCATAAGGTATATAAACATTTAATTTAAGATCATAGAGTAATATTGTTATTGAAAATCTCAAAATGGGTAAGATCAGAACAAGATATAGGAAACCCTTTTAACATTTATGGATATGGAATAATCCCCTAGGCTCGTAGGCAGTCCAATCATGAGTCTCTCTACCCAGGAAGGCTTTACTCAATATAGAATTAAATTCACCATAACTATAAAACCTGATATTCATAAACTATATGTAAAAACAAAATTTAAATTCATAACATCAATTATAAACCAATTTCATGCTTCTTGTAAAATAAATGTCGTTTTCATATCTAACATGCAACACAAGGATCAATTTATTAAAATCAGTTTAACATTAAACCTAAATCCTACATGATTCATAATATAAATATTTTTTATCTATGAATAAAATAGGGAATAACCTTTTAAATAAATGACCAATTAAAATAATTAAAGATGATATAACCATTCATGAACAAATAATATTTAAAAGTTAATTATAAATATTTTATAATTTCATCTATACATTATAGACATTTCATAACATTATATAAAAACTTTTTATATACACTTTAATATGAGCTCTTTCATATAATTCATTATATGAAATTTTCTTTTAAATATATGATATTTTATGAATTATAAACAATTTATAATACAATTTATATTATCTAAACATTTTATATCATTTAATATAATATTCTTAACATTATTTAATCCATAATACAATCAATCATCAAAAATCATTTGATAAAGTATAAATATTATCCAAATAAGGCCACTTTAATTTCAACATTAAGTAATTATAAACAATTCATAAATAAAATATGAACATCCTTATATTATGGACTTATCTATATAATTTATAAAAACTTTATAATTAATTCATTAATTAATTAAATAACATATTACTAATCAGTAAATATCCTAAAAATACAATTTATTATAATTAATAAACTATTTGAAAAATAATCGATTCAATTAAAAAAATAAAAATGGATAAACTACTTTTCCTCAACACCATTGCTTATTCTATTTCATGAGGGTGTATGTGGCTTCCTGCCTTTATAAAGAGCAACTACCTAAAGGTAAACCATCCCACCATGACATACACTATATCATGCTTCTCTTTCTAAAGTCATCTTGAATAATACCTTTACACAAGATAGTTTTATAATGGCAACCATTGGATCCATTTATTCATCCCTAATGTATAAAGATAAATAAGTCTAAAATGGACTCCACCATGATGTTGTGAAGCTTCTATATCCATTTTTGAAGTACCATTGCACTAGTGTAAAATAAAATTCACATAATTCCCTAGTGAACACATGATGGTTGTTTGTATGTGTTAACACATGACACACAAAAAAAATGGGTTTCCTTATAATGTGGTGACGTTCTAGGAAATAAATTTTGGCATAAAATGTAGTGCTCCATTCATCAGTGTTCTTTATTTCTCAGACACAACTTCAAAAACTAAGATTATGTATTTCTCTATTACTACTATTGGGTTTCTTCGGGGTTTATTAACACTTAATCATAGTATTAAAAATGAAACCATAAATCCAGAATCTCTATGGAAGAAATATGAAACCGTGTAAATGTTAAAAATGCAAAAATGTTATAAACATGTGCATCGTTCACTAAATAATCCTCTACAACCATATTTATCTTTATATAATGTATTTTCTGATGATAATGAAAGTGGAAGATAAGACTCTCCCAAATCTGTATGTATCTATGGATTGAGAAGAATATATCATTATCTGAACGGGATCCTCCTTTATTTCATGGTGTGATAGAACCTCACTATATTATGGAGAAGGGATAATGGAGCTTCAGTTTTCTAGTAATTTCATTTTAGAATCATGTGAACACACATGTACCACTTCTGATTAATGTAAGTGATTATATAACACCCAAGGACGCTCTTTGGGTATTGTTGTATTTAGTCATGTGTTATAACACATGAAAAAAATTTAGGTCTAGTTAATGCATCCATAATATGAATGAAACACCTCCCTCACATTTCATCTTATGAAACTGTTCAACAAATGATAGCTTAGGTGGATGATTGCTAGAATGTCCATCCACTTCACCAAAGTCAGTGGCATAATATGCGATGTAATATGACATATCCATGCATGAAAGATATGGATTAAGGGCATATACACTACTAAAAAATAGTCCATTAACAGCATTGGTCTTTATTAGTGCTAGGAAAAAGCATTGATAAAAAGTACCCTTTATCAACACTTTTTTAGCACTAAAAAAAGGTAGTTGTTATCTGAGCTTTTATATAGAGTTGATAAAAGGTACCCTTTATCGGCGCTTTATTTCTTGTTCTGATAATGGGTACCCTTTATCGGTGCATTATTTTTATCATTGATAAAGGGTAACCTTTATCATCTCTTTTTTAGTGCTGATAAAGGTTATAATAAAATAAAATAATTACAAAAATAAAAATTTTAAAAAAAAATATTACCAATTTTTTTAATTAAAAAATTATTGATAAAAATGAATAAATTTAAAATACATATACATAAATTTTAAATATTAATAAATAATATATATTAAATATAGAGATATGTAAAATGAATAAAATGAAATAGTCAAACAAATTAAAATAAAAAATGAGTAAATTGAGAAAAATATTAAAAAAATTATTTATTTAATAATTATTGATAAAAATGAATAAATTTAATATACATATATATATATATATTATAAAAATTAATTAATATTATATATTAAATATAGACGTATAAAATAAAAAAAATTAATAATTAAACAAAGAAATAAAAATGAATAATTTATGAATTTATTAAAAAAATGTTAATGAAAAAATTATTAATAAAAATGAATAAGTTTAATATATATATATATTTATTATAAATAGTAATAAATAATATATATCAAATATAGATATATAGAACACCATGTGAGGGAGGATGAGGGATTGGGAGCTCGCCTATGGCGATCTTGGTGATTTCTAGTGTTTCTTGGATGAAATGGCGCTATAGTTCTTCTTGGGTCATAGACTGGTCTCTAGGGAGCCATAAAAGGATGCATTTATGGGAAAAGATATCTCAAAGGGGACTCATGTTCTTCATGTGGTTCCTAGTTGCGGTATTGAGAAGCCTTCATCTTTTAGTGATGATGTATCAAAGAGGATTTTCCTTCGTCCTAGAGTCTTGGATCCTTGCAAGGTTCAAAATAATGGCAATATCGCTCATATTATTACTAATGAAGAAGTAATTTTTAATTAGCTTTAAATGGGAAAACACTAAATCGTTTCGTGTCTTATCCTTCTAGGCAGTTCTAACCTCTGGAAGATGGATGGCCTTTTATTACACTTGTTGACAGTTTGGGGCTCCAATTCTAAGAGATATATCTCACTTGCCTGTGTTTGACCCCATCCTTCTTTTCTTGTTTTACTGTACTTTTATTTAAATTTTAATAAATGGTTAGGAGATTCGGCTTTTGGCAAGACCACTTTTGGGTAAATATAAATATATATAAAACAAATAAGTTGTAATAATTAAAAACATATTAATGTGAATTGTATATAATAATTAAAAGTATATTAAATAGTAATTATGTTTAATTATTCAATTTCTCTCATTTTTAAAATATATGTATTTAAGATTATATATTCAGTAATAACGTTAAAATATATATTTGTAAATAAATATTTATAAATATATATATTTATAAATATATATTTATTATATTTATAAACTAATATATTTATAATTATTTTAAATAAGTAAATATTATTTTTTAAAGGTATTTATATAATTATAAATAAATAATTATATATATTTAAATAATTATAAAATTATAATAAATTTAATTAAATAATGAATATATTATATTTATATTCATATTTATATTCATATTGATATTCATATTCATATTTATATTTATAATTATATTTGTATTTATATTTATATTTATATTTATATTTATATTTATGTATTATATTTATATTTATGTATTATATATATGTATTATATATATATATATAAATTTTGAGGCCAAACCCTCAATTTACTCAGGGAAATAGGCTATAAATAAAAGCATGCAACATACAATTTAAGGATGTACTTTGCGAGACTCAAACTTGAGACCTTGTTAAGACCCACAGGGGAATCTACCACTGAGATGCACTCTATATAAATAATTATATAAATATATATAATGATATAAATATATATACCTTATATTTTTTAAAAGTATTCATATATTTAGAAATAAATAATTATATATTAAAATTATTATAAGATTATAATAAATATATTTAAATAATGAATATATTTATTATACACATATTTATATTTATATATATTTATTAAATATATATATAATGACATAAATATTTTTATAATTATAAATAAATACATATAAATATATTTATAAATGTATATTTAATATATTTAGAAAATTATATATTTATAATTTTAAATAAAAAAATAAAAAAATAAAAAAGTATTTATGTAATTATAAATAAATAATTATATATTTAAATAATTATAAAATCATAATAAAAAAATATATAATTATTTATATATACAAATTTTTTATTTATAATTATAATTATATATCCTTTATCATCTCTAAAGTTTTAATGCTGATAAAGGTTTCTTTTATCAGTGTTTCTTTAGTGCTGATAAAGATAGAGGTTTATCAGCCCTAAAACTTTAGTGCTTATTAAAAAAAAAATTAAAGGCTTTTTAGTGTTGATAAAGCTCGGTCTTTATGATCACGTTTTTGTAACTATTGATAAAAGTTTATTTGATCTACTTAAAATAACCCTAGGCACAAATGATTCAGTTGTGGTTCTCAATCTCTCACTAAAATCCCCTACTATCAGTGCTCCTCCTCTAAGTTCTATCAGATGAATCAAGGTTAGAATCCATGGTATGTTATTTTATATGCTTCATCTCTCATTTATTTATTATTTGGGTTCAACGGTTTGCATTTTTTGATCTGTTCTCAACCATGATGAACCCTACTTCTTAATTGGACAAAAATGATTCCTAATGATTATTAACTTTGGTAAGTTCTTCAATGGGTGTCAAACCTACTTCTATTTCTTTCCAACCCCTCATCTGAAATCCCTACCCTTCTAAAATTACCATATATGGCTTCCCATTTCTCATAGTTGATTTGAAATTCTAACATAGTGACCAATAAAACATGATCTATTCTCACTACCCATTTTCACTTCACATGACCTTTATGCAATCTGATTTACCTTTACACAACACCATAACATATTTTTATGTAGGAAATATATGTACTTCATTTCATTAACTACGGTCTTCAAAATTCCCTTTTCAGGATATCTATTTTTCATAGGTAAAATTACAATTCGATACATTGATATCCACAACATAGGGTTATTTTATAGTTAGTTTTGATCAACTTTTAGATGTGTCAGGTAAATATTCTATACCTTCCACTATACCCATTTTTGGCTTAATCATTTTTCATAGGTAATCCTTTAGCTCAAATCACCATCCTTTAGGGAATGCTTACAGACCATTGTCCATTTTGGAATACTATGGAATTCCAAAATATTTAGATTGTGTAGTATTTGTAAGATTTTATAATGTATATATTTTAGATTATTTTTTGGAAAGATAGAATTTATTTTTTATTAACCATTGAAATATCTTATTCATGATTTAAATAATTCAATACTAATTTATTAACTTCATTGATTAGGGTTTTAGATTGGTTTTTAACATAATCAATGATATTGAATGGTTTTAATTATATTATATTTTATAAAACTAGGTTTATATAGAATCTTGATCAATTATTATATATTACACATGCTATAATATAAATATTTAAGTGATTATCAAGTTTTACTATTCAAATAATCAATTTTATGTTTATGATACCGGATTAGTTAACTTTTTTGTATATTTATTTAATAATTTATTTTTCAGATGAAATGGTTCATAATATATATATTTTTATAGAATATATATATATTATTTAAATTATTTTATTGTATTCATACAAAAATATGGTTTTTATAATATTAATATTGTAAAATGAACCAATACACATTTATAAAAAATATTACCAAGGGAACTATATGAATTATTATAAAATGTAACATGATTTTTCTCTGGACAATAGAATTTTAGGAAAAAGAAAAATATTGTGAATTTTATTTAGTAAATCTTTATTTTTATCTTTGTATACGTTTTTTACTTATTTTTTAACTAACATTTTTTTACTTTTCAAATATTTTTTTTCCTAGAGTAATTTATTTTTGAAAATTATTTTATTAAAAGTAAAATGTAACAAAATTTTTGTTAAATTTTGATAAATATTTACCGATAATATATTATTTTCATAATCACTTGATATTATTTGAAATGCTTTATAATACACCTCTCAATGCATGATTACAAAAATTTCCTACACAAAATACATGAGGGGATATGATAAAAATAGTTTTTATCATATATTATCATATGATTGGTATAATGTAAGGGAAAGGTATTGTTAGGTTGGAAAAATAAAAATATACACAAGAGGGGGTGAGTTTTTTCTTTTTGAAAAACTCGAAAGATTATGGCTTTTAGCTCTCTATGCGATTTATGTAGATATGCTGCATTTTCTTCTCTATGAAATATGATCAGCGGATAAACAGAAAGAATGAACATAGTAATTTTATAGTGGTTCGGGGCACAAAAGTACCTTAGTCTATTACACCTACACTCTTTCTGTGATCTTTGTGAATTTCACTAGAAAGTTCCTCCTGTCTCAAGCCCTTCAAATTCATAACTGAGTTCAGGTAGTTGACATCTTTACAACAAGGATAAATAGAGCCTTTTGGTTCTATTACTGAGAAACAATTATCCACATATTAGACGGAGTAGTAGATACTCCTCCATGACCAAGTCCAAGAAGTCAAAACTCTAATAATTCAAAAGTGTTTGATTTGATGATGGTTTGGGTTGAAATTTCATAGTTGTAGTAGCAGCAATGGATAGCAGATAGATCTTCTTCTTCAAAAATAAATGACTTCAAGAAAGAATAACTCGGAAGCGATCCTAGTTGAGATTGATCTTCAATTTTAATAGAAACAAATAACACAAATAATTTTATAGTAGTATGAGTTTGAAATATGTAGAACTTTCAAAGTGTAGCCTCTTTAACAACTAACAGATTCGGTCATTCTTTGCATAATATCTGTATACCAAAGATATACATAATAATGTAGAAGTATTTTTATTGAATCATGTAATATCATCTATTTATAGAGTACTCCATTCATATATATATAACTCTATTTTGGTTGAGAATATCCACTAAAATAGCATAATAAATCATGGATTTTCCAAAAATAGAATTTCTTAGGAGAGTCGTAATTTTTCTTAAGAATATGAGTGATTTTATTTAATGAATATAGTTTTTTTAATTGATAATAATGAGCCTTTGAATTTTTCTTAGAATATAATTCAATAAATCTTTATTTCTATCAATACCACTGCATAATTCTCAGATAAAACTCACGGATTTAAGTCTCTGAATTTGAATAGACTAACATAGGGTTAAACTGCCTTGAGTAGGGTTCCTTTATATAGCGTAGGGTTCCCTTGAATAGTGTAGGGTTCCTTTTCATTTTGTATGGTTCTTTTTCATAGTGTAGGGTTCAAATTAATGATGAGATGAGAAACCATATGTTCATCCTTCTGGTGTAATTTTGATTCCAAACGTATGGTTGATTAACCATATGTTCATTTTCCGAACGTAGAGTATGAACAATGATTCTAGACTTCAACATTAGTTTGATATTGAATAAGTTTATTCAAACGTAGAATTTTTTATCCATATATAAACTATTCATAATAGGGATGATAAAAAATATTTCTTTTTCTGAATGTAGGGTTCATTCTTTACGTTATGCGTACCAACGTAGGATATGAACAGTGATTCTTGAAACAGTAAAATGCTTTCCAAACACTTTGAATAATATTCCTTATTAATTAAAAACATGAATATAATTTCAAAATTTTGAAAATAATATTAATTTCTTAAAACTCACTTAAATTAATATCATCAGTAAAAAAACATTGGTATTTGTGAACATCTAAATCAATAAGATTTAAAGATTATTGTTGAGACAATAAATTCAAAACAATCACCCCATTTTTTATGATAAAAAAACCCATAACAAAATTTATATAAAATATAGGAATTTTAAACACTAAAGAACTAATATTTTAAATAAAATATTAGTTTTTTTGGAAATTAATTTTTTATAGTAGTATTTTGATTTCAAAATAATATTTTGATTAAAAAAATAGTTGCTTGAAAAATTAATAATGTTGTGATTACCCAATTTTCTCCCCCTTTTTATGATATGAAAAAAAAATATAAGAAATAGGATTAAATAAAATGAAATTTTTAACATATAAATAAATTAATTTTATAGTCAACTGAGTATAAAAATAAGACATATTATATAGAAGTGTAAATTTGAACATAAATAATAAAAGTATAAAACAATATAAAACTCACAAGTATAAGATAAAATTAAACTGAAATGTAGATCAAGTGTTTTTGAAAATAATGAGTACATCCCAAAATCAACTAAAGAATTCTTTAAAAGGATTGGCTTAGGTCATATTGGTTTTATTGATTCGAATATTTATTGGTAGAAGGTGAAGCGGGATGAGGAATGGTCTGAATAGAACTATGAATATCAAGAAGTTTCACCAGCAGACTTTGAAAATGATTGTTGAAATATCTATCTATTACTGAATCATATTATTTAAAACTTCACTGATCTTCATTATTTCAACTAAATTCACCATAAAAAATTCATTAACTAATTATTCAAATTTGATTAAGGTAGTGAACTTATCTCTCACCTGATGAATAATTGGTCCCAACCAAGATTAATTAGAGGTTCATTGTCATATCAAATTTCTCTAATTTTCCAAAAGAGTATTCAATTATATATTGTCACAATAATGAGTGTTCAATCTATTATTGAAATACGCTAACACTGTAGTTATAGCCTCAAATATTTTGATCAAATCATGTGAAGTTTTTTTAGAAGAGTTTGATGCCTGATGAATTGCTATGACAGATTAAAACACTCTTCCCAAAAACTGTTTCAACTCATCAAAATATGATTTCTTTACAGATTCTTAATTGAACATTGAGATCTCACTAGTTATAGTTCTGATAAGATCTTCAATATATCTTAGTGAAACAAGTGTTTCTTGAATATCTCTGAACTGAGTTTGAAGTAACTTAAACTCATCTCTAGGTGATGTTAAACTTTTGAGCTCTTTAAATTCCTTCCTCTCATCCTCTAACTCTTATCTTAGAGAAAAGTATTTTTCATTCACCTGATTATAACTACAAAACAAATCTTCTATGATATAAGTGTTTTTAGGAGTAGATTCATCAGTATTAGGAACAGATTACTTAGATTGATCAGCCCCTTGAGAAAATTTCTTAACATTTTCAATCACGTGAGCCAATTACTAATTAACTTCTACTTCATCTCTTCTCCCGTTTCTATCTCCATATTCATTCACATTTTTAGAAATTTTTACATAAATTATTCTTCTTTAATGCAGACCAACCTCATAAACTCTGAATTATGCTTCTTCTTCTTCTTCTATCCTTAGTCTCAAAAAACCAATAAAATATAATAAATTATTCTCCCCTTGAGCACCATCTATACTCTTTTATTACTATTTTATACCAACTGGAAAAATATAATTGCATGATTCACTCCATAAAAATCCTAGTTTTCTGATAAATCCAACATTTAGAATATTGTTATGATGACTTTTCTAACCAAAATAGATCACTAGTATCTTTCCTTGTCTGAGGAACAAAAGGGATAGAATCCTTCTATATGGGTAAAATCCCATTTTTCTTTCCTTATGACAATAGTTATTCAAATACCCAAACATATATCATCTAAATTTCATCTTTACATTGTTTAAGAACAAAAATAGAACATACATATCTCAATAAATACCTTTCCTTAACTCATCCATTTTTTGGCCCAATTATAGACTATATGAACATCATCAAGAATCTTTGATCAGGATTAAGATCTCTTTTCATCATTTTATTAACTATTCTAGTTTTGAAGACAGAAAACATTATATCCTCTTATTTTAATTTCTATTCTTCTATATTTCTCAATAAAAATGAAATTCCCTATCTTGAGGGAAAGACAATATTTTATAAATTTTATAAAATAGATATAAAACTCATCATGATGAATATTAAACATATCTAAATCTTTATCATTTCCAAAACTAAAAGTGTAATTTCTGAAAAACATTGATACTTCTATATAAAAAAGGTGTATTACTATCACCAAAAATGAATTTGAGGCCCTAAAATATTCTTAAATTATTTAAAAATATAGTTATTTTCTCACCCAATAAAAATCAATTTCCCTCCCTTTAAGAAGTTTCATAAATTTTAAAGGCTATAAAATAGGATCTCTAAGTCTAACTTCTTCAACTTTACATGAGGTTTCCAAGTCTGAAGTTTCGATCTTTGAAGGTTTTATGGTTAGGGTTTCGGTATTCTGGAAGGTGGGACACTCTATATTCTGAAAGGGTGTGAAGGAGTAGGAAGGAGAGCGGCAGAAGTATGATGGTTTAGTTTTTGGTTTCCTGAGAAAATGATGTGGTGTAATCATTAAAATTTAAATTTTGAAAAGAAACATTATAAAAATAAAATACGAAAAAAATATTTAAACAAATAAATGAAATAATAACTTTATTTTGAGATTAACACAAATTAAAATGAATTAAAATTATATAAAATTAATTGATATAAATTAATAAACATTTATTTAAAATTAAATAATCATAAATCCCCCTTAATAAAATCAAAACCCTCAGTGGTAAGTAGTTTAGTAAAAATTTCAGCTAATCGATATTTGGTATTTAAAAATTATAAATATATATCCTTCTTAAGAACATGATCCCCTAGAAAATTATGTCTTATATCAATATTCTTAGTACTATAATGATTTATAATATTTTTTTTAAAAATATTTAATTCACTTATTTTATCACATAAAATATGCATTTTACAAAAACTTTGTCCAAAATATAGTAGATTATTTTTATCCAAAACACTTGTGTACAGGAACTACTAGTAGACACATATTCTTCCATGGGTTTTTATAGTGAAAATGAGTGATGTTTCTTACTTGACAAGGATACTAAATATTTTACTTAAAATTGATAGGTTCTTGAGGTAATTTTCCTATCAAATCTACATCCTAAAAAAATCAGCATCTCAATGTGAACATAATTTAAAATCATAAGTTTTGGAGTAAATAATAGATTCAAAAACAGTTCCTTTTAAATATATAAAAATTCTTTTCAACAATAGTGAGATGTGATTATTTTCGGTTTTACTAAAATCTAGCACACAAATATACAGAAAAAATTATATCTGGTCTACTAGAAGTAAGATATAATAGACTACCAATCATAGCTCTGTATAGCTTTTTATCAACTGGTTTTCTAAATTCATTTAAATCAAGTTTTATATTTTTACACATGGGATTTTTATAGGTCTTACTGCTTTCAAGTCCAAAAATTTTCAAAAAATCAATAATATAATTACTTTTATTTAAAACATTCCCATAATATTTTTTTAATAAATCTAAAATCCTAAAAATAAATTTAGTTCTTTCATCATAATCATTTCAAATTCTTTTTTCATTAGATTTTAAAAATAATTACAATGATTTTAATTAGTTTATTTGAAAATAACATAATAATTATAAATTTGAACTATTAAAATATTAGAACATATAGTTTTTTTAAATATATTAGGATCTAAAAATACCACAAAAAAATCTATTTTCCAACATTAAAGAGATTAATATTTCATACCAAGATCTAGGTTCTTGTTTAAGACCATAAAGAACATTAGTATGTTTAAAAACTGAATTTTGTTTATGATGGTTTTCAAAACTTGGTGGTTGTTCAACATAAACTTTCTACATTAAATAACCATTTAAAAATAAAAATTTGACATCCATATAATATAATTAAAAATTCATATGATATTCATAGGATAAAAGGATTCTAATGGATTTTAATCTAGCTATAGGTGCAAAGATTTAATCATAATTTATACCGTCTTCCTGATTATATCATGTAGCTTCTAATCTAGATTTGTTTCTAGTTATGATTCCTTGTTCATACTATTTATTTCTAAAGATCCATTTAGTTAATATTAATAGATAATCATATGGTCTTTATACCAATTCCAAAACATCATTTCTTGCAAATTGGTTTAATTCTTCTTGCATGGCTAACAACCAACTCTCATATTCTAAATATTCTTTAAAATGATTAGGTTCTAACATGGATATAAAGACAGAGAATCAAACTAAGTTTCCAACATTTCTTCTGATTCTAATTTCTGTATCTAGGTCTCTTATCAGAGTTTCTAAAGGATGGTTCTCTATGGTTCTACACTATATAGGTTGACGCTTTCAGGTTCTTCGATTTCATGTTCTTCTAAACTAGGAAGAATTTTATTAATTTTATTTTCAAAATAAATTTTAGGTTAATCAAGTATCATGTTTTCAAAAGAGTAATTATTTTCATCTATTTTATATTTATCTTTATTAAAAGGTTCAGTTTTATCAAACTTCACATGAATTGAATCTTCAAAAATCCTTGATTTTTATTAAATACTCTATAAGATTTATAAATAGCATAATAACCTAGGAATATTCCTTCATCAGCTTTTGGATTGAAATTTCCAAGATTTTCCTTATCATTTAAGATATATACCATTCATCCAAATACTTTAAGGTACTTTACTTTTGGTTCTATATTGTTCCAAATTTAAAAGGGTTTCTTTTTAATAATTGGTCTAATTACAACTCTATTCATGATGTAGAATGTTTTTCTTACAACTTCTACCCAAAAATATGTATGAATACTATCTTAATTTAGCATATTCATTCCCATTTCTTGAATAGTTATGTTTATCCTTTCTATAATTCCATTTTTTGAGGTTTTCTTAGTTCAGAGAAGGTTTCTTTAATACCCATATTTTAGAAAAAAGAATTAAATTCTTTACTCTCAAATTCTCCACCATGATCACTTCTCAATGAAATTATGTTAAAATCATTTTCATTTTGAACAATTTTGTAAAAGCATTCAAAAACAGTAAATAGTTCACTTTTTTGTTTTCAGAAATAAACCCAAGTAAATCTAGAAAATTCATTAACTAAAATATAATCATATAATTTACCATCAAAATTTTCTACCCTAGATGGTCAAAAAATCCATATCGATAAGTTCTAATGGTTTAGATGTAGTAATTTTGTTAACTGATTTGAAGGATGATTTTTTTTTCTGATTTGACATGCATCATAGAATCTATCATTTTCAAACTTAAGACTCATAAAATCAGAAACTAATTTTTTCTTAGATAATTTATGTAAAAAATATTTTTTACAATGTCCAAGTATTACATACCAGATTCAAAACTCATTTGTCTTAGAAGTTAATCAATACACTTTCTGTTTAAAAAAGTAATTAAGATTCAAAGTATAAACATTATCAGTTTTAGATGCTCTAAATTTAAGTTGTTCATCTCAAAAAACAAAGAATAAATTTTTAGATAATAAATATAAAATCCATCATCAAAAAGTTGATAAATACTTATCATGTTTTGTTTTATACCTTGAACTTATAGTAATTTTATGATTGAGATTGATTTGGGATCTCAAATTGTTCTAACTCCAACAATATTTTCTATTAATTTGTATCCAAATGTGACTAGACCTCCAACCATTTGATTCAATCTATAAAAATTTGATTAATATCCACTCATGTTTCTGGATAATCCATTTTCCATATAACATATGGATTTTCTATTCTTGTGGAATTTTTCCTGCAAAAGAAATTAAACATATGTTCGTTTTGGTAACCATATTTTCTTCACTCAAACTATATTATCAAGAAAAGATCTAGGAATCCATATCTGACTTATTTTTCCAAAAAAAATGTATTATCATCTTCAGATATATTTTTAGAAATAAAATCATTTTTAGTACTAATTATTTGAGGATTTCTTAAATAAAAGTTTTTACTGAAATTAGATTTTATTCCACATTAATAACCGGTATCATTTTTTGAACTGGGCACAAAATAATTTTCTTATAATTTTTATTTTTCTCCCTTGCTTACTATTCCAAAAATTTCACTTTTAATGAAATTAATTCCAAGAATCTCATTCATAATATTTTCTCCTTTTGTAAAAACAATATCATCAGTTTTGTAGGATTTTACTTCATCCTATAATTCTTTAATCCTTTTTCATGATAAACACAATTTGATATAGATGAATTGATTTTTTTAATTAGATCTTAACGTTGTTTTAGCTTAGGATCTATATCACATAAAACAAAATTGTGGATATTTTCTAATTATTTATGATTTTTTATCAAAGAATCATATTTCTCTTCTAGAATTTTTTTAATAAGCAGACAGTTTACTATTTGAGAAACTAATATTATCAGAAGTAGAAGAGTAATAATATTGTACCTCTTCTTATTCCTTAGCCATAAATCACATGTTGGCTTCCATTGTCTGGGGTTCTTTTTCTGAATCATAATTTGAAGAGCTTATGGAGTCTTTAGATACACTCCACATAGATTTCATATATCTCTTATCTTTATGTTCTTAATTTCATTTCTACTGATATTTATTCTATGTTCTTGTTATTTCAACTTTAAATTGGGGGTAGTTATGTCTTATGTGACCCAAATTTTTTCATACATAGAATCATACATCTTAGGGTACTCTTTTATCCTTTTTTAAGAATTTTCTGAAGCCTCTCTTTTTTTTGTAGAATTTTATGAATTTTCTGGCTAGTTGCACCAGTTCCATTTTAGAATTTGAGGAGCCTGAATCTTTATCAATTTTGATATCTTTTTTTTTGGTTTTACTTCTGGTTTTTTCTTAGATATGACCTTAAAATAATTATTTTACCTTTTCACCATTTTCTTATCTTTTGCTTCATCTTGCATTTATACTTCATACATCAACAATTTTCTAATCAACTCTTTCATCATCAAATTCTTGATAGGTGATTATTTTCGAATTTATATAGATATACCGTTCCTTTTTTCATGTATTACTCTAAGTACTTTTAGATATTAATCAAATTCTAAAAAAAGTTCACCTAGGGTGGTATTTTTATTGATAATCTCTATCAATTTACTATTCATTTGAGTGATTATTTCTCCATCAAACATTATATAGTTGTCAAATTTTATTTTATTTTTGTGGAATATGACATCTTTCTAATGTAATTTGTTTCTTAAAATTATAAAAATATTATTTTTCACATATCATAAGCATTAGGTCATTGTGATACTCAGTTGAATTCATCATGTCGAAGTCCACAGATAATAGCATTCATTACCTTTGATTTGATTTCAAATTTAGCTTCTTTTGTAGCATCCCAAGTCTCTAGATTCATCAGGAATCACATAATGAGTGATAACATTTGAATAAAATTTCAAAAATAGATTATTTATGTAGATAATAATTTTTTATTTCCAGCATCTATAGTATTAATCATTAAAATATGAAGCAAAAACCATAGGCATACCTTCTTTCAGATATTCCATTGATATCTGATTTGTATAGACCTTTTTTTCTCTGATATTTCTAGAGTTGTATCAAAAATAAATCCACTTATACCAATTTTTATATAGGAAAAATAATAATATACAAAAGTGGGGGTTGAATTGTGTCTTTTTGAAAAACTCTACATTCTATGGCTTTTTACTCTATATGATATTTATACATATACGCAATGTTTTCTTCTATGTGAAATATTAGATGCTAATAAATAGAAATAATGAAAACAAGAATTTTATAGTGGTTTGAGGCATAAAGATCACCTAGTCTACTCCACCAATGCTCTCTCTTTGATCTTGACGAGTTTCACTAAAACTTTACCCTTATCACAAGACCTTAAAATCCAAAATTGAGTGTAGGAAGTTGACACCTTTTCAAAAAGTCTAAATAGAGAATTCTGGTTCTTTTATAGGGAACCAGTTATCCATAGCTTAGACTGAGAAGCTAAAACTCTACCTTGATTGAGACCAAGCATTCAAAACTGCAATAAATCAAAAGAGTTTGATTTTATTATGGTTCAGGTTGAAAATCCAAAGTTGAAATAGCAACAACTGATAGTAGAAGTATCTTCTTCTTCAAAAATGAATGTATTCAATAAATAGTAACTATGAAGAGATCTGGGTTTAAAATAATCTTCACTTTAAATGTTAATAAAGAGAATTAGTAATCTTACAGTAGTATGAGGTTAAAATATATATAAATTTTAAAGTGTATCTTCTTTATCAAATAATAGATTCAATCATTATTTTTATTAGATATGTATACCAATGATATACACATGAATACCGAAGTTTTTTTATCAAATCATGTAACATCATCTATTCTGAGAATAATTCATTCGTATATTTAAATCTTTTTTGTTTGAGAAGATCCAAGAAAAGAGCCTCATAGATCGAAGATATTAAAAAATAAAATTTCTTAGCAGAGTCATAATTTCCTTAAGCATATGAGTGTATTTCCCTAATGAATACAGTTATTTGAATCGATCATAATGAGCCTTGGAATCTATCATATAATATATTTCAATCGATCTTTGTTTTGGTCAAAAATATTGTATAAATATTAGATAAAAATTGTTGATTTTAATCTAAAAATTTGAATAGACCAATATAGGTTTGAACTGTATATCATATGGTTATTTTTCATAGTATAGGGTTCCTTTATATAGAATAAGTTTCCATTGCATAGCATATGGTTCCTTTGCGTAGCGTAGGGTTCAAAAGTAATATTGGGATAAGCAAACATATGTCCATCCTTCCATTGTAAGGTTTATTCTAAATGTAGGGTTGATTGACCAAATGTTCATTCTCCAAAAATAGATTTTTTGATCCATACGTAAACTATTAAGAATGGTAATGATAAACCATATGTGATATGATGAATGTAGGGTTCATTCCATAAATTATATGCACTAACGTAGGGTATGAATAGTGATTCGGAAAACAGTAAAATTCTTTTCTAACACTTCGAAAAATATTCCTTATAGATTAAAAACTTGAATATAATTCCAAAAGTTTTAAAATAATATAAATTTCTTAAAACTCACTTAAGGTAATATCATCAGTAAAACAAACAAGGGTATTTTTTAGCATAAAAATCAATAAAATTTGTAGATTATTTTTGAGATAATACAATCCCAATAGGTATGGTATGTCAGAATGTGAGTTATTATAGACATGTTAGTTATTTATCAATGACTAGGGTGTAGGTTATGTGACATTTGGGTTGTTTTTTGTTCTTCTTTAAGGTTTTTTAGGAGTTGGGTTTAACTAATGTATTGTGGAACCCATTTTGTGGTCCATTCCCAAGGTAACCAGTTAGGTTTAGAATTCCCCATATTTCAAATAAAATTTCTAAGAAAAAATGTGATTTTATTCCAATTTCATGATTTATATGCAATAATTACATGTGATGGTTATACCTAATGGATAGTCTTGGATTCTAGGGGTATGATTTCGAATCACATGGTACATGTGATGTGGTTATGTCTATAGGTATATAAATAATTTTTTCTCCTCCTCTGATTCAAATGATAACCAATTATTAGTGAAATTATTTGAATGTTAGGGAACAAACATGGTATAAACTTATGGTATGATTAGTATAATTAATTAGTATGAAATGAAGTTGGTACATTTGATTATCATGGTGTCCTAGCTAGTACACAAAGACTTGAATTACATGTGTATTTTGAGTGTTACTAGTTTGAAAATATACTCAGATATATGTATTGTTGTATATTTCATGGGTTCTTTTAGTATTTACTTATTTATTTTTATACTCACACCCTACATATAAACCTTAGTGGATATAGAGATCTTATATTTGAGAAACAAGTGAGGGAAAGGGAAAAGTAAAATATATTAGAGTCAGTTCATCTTAGTGGAGGTGAGTTTATGTTCTCATAGTAGTGTTAGGGACCTTTTAGTATTTTGAGATGAGACTTGAAATTTTAAATTAATATGTGATAATTTAAAACATTTTAACGAGGAAACTTCGATACTCTCCAACTTCATCTCCCGGAAAAAAAATTATTACATTTTGTTTCATGAGACTTATGCCTCATATCTTCTATATTAATTTAACTACTCTAAGAAGTAGTCATCCAAAATGACCACTGGAACTATGTATGGGATGACTACTACTCAGTGTAGTTCAATCAACATAGTTTCATGTCTAGAAGATATGGATGATGAGTATCAATAAATAAAATTCTCTAATTATTTTTTGGGAGATGAAACTGATGAGGATGGTAGTTGTTTATAACTTTCAACTTTGGATGAATTCATAGGATAACACATACCATAGTGAAGCCATTATTTTCTTAAATTCAATTACCCATTTACATTAAAATGAATACACACTAATAATTTGAAAAAATAGTACGAAGATGTAGTTAAATATTTCATCAAGTTTTCAATAGATAATGCATGCGAACCATCTCAAATCCTTTCTTCGTTTTTATAATATTATTATTCAAGACAAATTAAATGTTTGACTACTCATATAGAAAATGACTATGTATATGATTATGTTACCAATATCAAGGAATAACATAATGTTGATGAGGAAACTAAAAAATTATTAGTGGATCAGTATCATTTTGATGAAAAAAACAACAATGACGTAGAATCACCGTGTAGAATAAAATTATCAAGGTAAGAAGTTAGGGTATAAAATTATAGGTTGGTTAGAATCAGTGTGGCCAACCTATTAAACCCAGAAATTCAATGTTCATTAGTTATGTTGGGGAAATTATGAGGTCGAATATGCCAATTAATATTGATTCATGGTTCCACATACAACCTATAACAAAGGAAACACTTTCGAAAGATATAATGGTATTGTTATGATATACTTTCTTGATTTTACTGGAAATTTATATAATTAAACATTGATTTAATTTTTATTATTCCTAATAGTGTTTATTTATTTTATAATATTTCTATTATAAATTTATCTTAATGTCTATTGGAAAATCCTATATAGGATTTAGGAATCTTCTTATGAAGTTACATCTTAGGTATTTTGAGGGAAAAGTAAATCCCCACCCACCAGTTAGTTATACACACATTATAAAGCAGGAAACATGGTTTACTTTCATCAATTTTCATAATGAGAATAATTTCAGGTGCATTACCGTCGATAGTATATTATTTGAAATTACTTATTTTATCAAATTTGATTCAAAATTGTTAATTTATGAAATAGAAAAAGAGTGATGAAAATAAAGAACGTCTATAAAAACCAATGTACCCCTATCACAAATCAAGGATGGGGTATGCTTCTCTAGAGAAGAAATTGGTATATAATTTAAATTAAAGATAAATGTTTTATGTGATATTAAACAATATATTTTCCTCTTTTATACAAACTAATGAATCAAAATATTAATCCACTTCCATCCCAGGTCATGTATTATAGAAGGAGGCACACATAAATAAAGAGGGTAAACTAGTTGATGAAAAGACAAAATCAGTACGGTAAACATGTGTAAGTATTACATAATACTAATTCGTTATGATTTATAGTATCATTACATAAAAATATTTATTTATGTGTATATTATTTTTTATAGTTTATACCCAACTATCAGCATTGTCCATACTGGAAAAAAAAGACTACTTTCAGTATCTTTAAAGTTGCTGGAACAATATAGTTACAGAAGTGGATTAGATTTTGAAGTATCTTCTAGAATATATTTCAAGAATATAAAACCACATGAAGATACATATAATATAGTGAGATGATTTCAGACACAAATAAACCCACTACAAGATATTATTGTCTAGTATGTTTTTGTAGAACAATGTATAAATATAATAAAATTGAACCAGTGGTGGAAAAAAGATCCTCATATGAACTAAATGACCCAAATAACTTTGAGGATATTAATTCCCCCCAAATTCATACCTTACCTGAGGTAATAAATTTTTTCATTACTCTTTCTAATAAATTTTAATCAAACAATTTATGATAACATTATATTACTAAAATTCTATATGGTATAGTTGTATATGATTTGTATCTATCATCACCCACACAATGCCTTGTTGTGAGGGGTACAGTATATAATTATAGGATTGAAATGATGAATGTAGATGCTCAATATACAAGAGGGGGATGAATTGTATACTTTAAAATATTCCTTTAGAACTTTTAAAGATGGTAATATTTAACAAAGTTATACAACGTAAATTCACAAGACCTCTTAGTTCTACAAACTTGCTTGATTCTGGAAATGTGGTTCTGGAAATGAAACTTAAGAAAAGTTTAGAAAGATAAGATTCTACATTAAAGCGTATAGAATCTTACAAATCAGAGTACAAGTATAAGAAAGTATAAGATAGTTATACTTTCCTTAAAAATCAAAATTCAGCAGAAAACAAAATTGAAACAATACATGTAACAAGTAAGAAATATTTTAACCCAAAGAGTAGGGTATCCAACAACCTTGGATAAAGGTCCCTTTATTTATACTTTCAAGAAAGTATGACTTACCCACACCAGGGTAAGCCCTCGATACAAATATCAGAGCCTATATTTCTATCCTCGCAAGCCCTTGAACTTCAAGGTAGTCAGCACCTATGTCTTCTTATCCCCAGAAGCCCTTGAATGTACCCAACAACATTCGGAGTCAAACGAAGCAATTCTAAACAATATATTCAGTACGCACAAAGAAATAAAGTCTCTCTCTCAATCAACCTCCTAGATCTCGTTCAAATGAGCTCTTATTAATATGAATATCTTCAATATTCGGCTCCATCCTCCAATGGTCATATTTTTCCTTGAATTTCGGAGGGACATGTACGTGTGTCACTCAAACAATGGTTAGTTAGAAACTGATTGCATGAAATTGTTTCATAAAAAGGTAAGAAAAAGAATAGTTACTTGATCAAATCCATTTTTCGGAGTCTAAGGAAATAAAAGTTCTGAGTTTAACCAAAACCCATTTGGTGTCTATAATATATAAATATTCATATTATCACTTCAAAATAATTTGGAACATGAATTATATAGAATTATAGAGTCTGAATTTCAAGGAAATTCGGCGTCTGAATTCATAAAAATTCAGAGTCTGAATTAAGAGAATTTAGATTCTGAACTCATAAGAATTCGGAGTATGAATTCATAAGAATTCGGAGTCTGAATTCATAAGAATTAGGAATCTGGATTCATAAGAATTCAAAGTCTAAATTCAGAAAGTTCGGAGTTTGAATTCAGAGAATTCGGAGTCTGAACTCAGAAAGTTTGGAGTCTGGATTCATATAATTCGGAACCTAAATTCAGATCTTGAAAATAGAATGCTCTATATCTAAGTATTTATAAGATTCTAAGCTTTTAGATATGAAACTGAATTTTACACTTAGAAATAAAATGAGTTAGGTTTAGAGAAATTATTATATGAATAATGAAAACATGGTAAGGATAAATTTTCCTTCGAGAAAGAAAATTTTCCTTATGAATTATTAAGGAAAATAATTTTTTCCTTGAGATAGAGGGTTTGTGATTTTCAAAACATGAAGTAATGGAAAAGTCCTAAAGACCCCTTATTGACTCAATAATAATATCCCAGAAAAAAAATATACAATATAAAGACCTCCTAAAATTTCACATGATATTAGGGATTGGGGTATCTCATGAGATGAATACTAAGTTACATGTTCCACTTGATGATCCATATATTATAATTGTAAATGATGCTATTTGAACTTCCATATCCTAGTCGTATAATCTTATAAACATAAATGGGGTATGTATTTAAAAAATAAAATGAAAAACCAATAAAAGTTGATGTGAAATTGTTTTAAGTGAGTTATTATATTATAGACGGATAAAGAGATGGGGAAATGGAAGGTTGGATCAAGAAAATCTAGTGAATCGACCAAGAAATTAAAATAACCTTCCAGAAATACCTTCTCCCCGCCAGTTCTAGAGAAACATTTATTATCATTACAAATTCATGTAGAGACAAAATTTAAATAAGGAAATATGTCTTATATTCCATATGAAAAATAAATATATATAACTTTCATGGCATAAGTAATTAGTCTCGAGACTATAAATTAGATTATTGAGCATGAATGTCAGGGAGTATCAGTTGTGAATACATACATAAGTTACACTTTCATAATACATCTATTCAAATAGTGGTTTAATATGTTTATTAAATTTAATAACTATTCATATTTTCTATAGGTATTTATATTAATACTATATATAGGGAAAACCAAGTGAAGTGCGATTTGGATTCATTATAATTTTATCATTTCATAAGAAAATAATACTTTGGATAAATAATAAATCAATAAGAAAAAAGATTAGATACTTGAAATGTTTGAGAAAAAATATCATATTTCATGCTCTTTTTTATTCCTATAATGAAGAAGTAAAACATTATAATCTAATCAAAAAATATATATTTTTAACTTTTTCATTAATTTTTTTTTTGTTTTTTTAGTAAGTACTGGATGTTGATTTCAGTCAATCTAGATACCCAAAATATTTATTTTTTGGATCCAATTCATGGGTGTCTAACAAACCGACCACACATGAGGTGTATTGTGAATTTTTAATAAAATGTAATCAAAATTTTTTATAAAAACATCAAAGTATATTTCTGAGTATGTGTTTTAACAATACTTTTTATGAATGAGATGTCACTAAATGTAGGCTAAATCATGGTGTGAAGTCATTATCTAAACTGATAAATCTTTTGGATTACTACAGATATAAAGATATTAAGGTATATATGTAAATATTAAACTATCAAAACATATCTTAAAAAATTTACATATTTTTTTAAATGTTTTTTCAATGTTCTAAGAAAGAAAATGGAACCAACTGTGGAAAATATGTTTATAAATTTATGAGAGAGATCCAAAAGCATGATAATTCTAGCATCCCCTAACAGGAAATTTCTGAGGGTATTTACAATTTCATTAAATATATTTATCAATCATTTTTTGTCTATATTTTCTATGTACTATCAAAATTTACAACAACCTTTATACTCAAAATAAGAAATAAATTTTTTTAGAGAAGAGTGGGTGGTGTATATGTTGTTAGAATGTTTTATAATAACAAACTTAGCTGATTACCTTTTATATTTGTGATATATTATGACTTATGACCTCAAAAATATATTTTGGTTGGTAAATGTTAATTTCAGAATTCTTATATATTATTTTTGATCTATTTCTCAAGGAGAAGTATAGTGGAGGAAATCTATTTGTTTAGAAGCATTGGCCTGCAAAAAATATAATTCTTCGGAAATGATGGAGGTGGAGTTACAGGAACAAGAAGAGGAGGAGGTATTGGAAGAGCTGGAGGCTGAGGCGAGGTCAGAGTTCGAGTTGGAGACCGAGGTGGAGGAGGGGGAAGAGGCTGAGACCAAGGTGGATACTGAGGTAGAGGAGGATACCATGCATTGGATTACAAATAATAAAATTGTGGTTAAATGAAGTAGAATGAGAATCAAACCAATGTTGTGTTCGAGAACAATTGTTGACAAGTGTTTATAACACTTTTCACTTAATCTAAGATCCATTGTTCAGGTTTTTCATGTGGCTTACTGAAAAAAAAATGTTTTCCACCACTTTTTAAGTGATTTTATACCAGAATTTAAGTGGAAGAATTTTTTTCAAACAAAAAACAAACAACACTTATTTTTTCAAATTGATTATCATAGGATGTAATTTATATTAGCACAATAAAATTACTATAAAAAATTACTAAAGTGTAAAAGTAACCACCCACCAAGAGAAAACTAAAAAACAACAAAAAAAGATGAAGTTGCTTTCTGATGACTTCTCTACACTAAAAAGAAAGGGTCTTAGTAGTGGATCCAGTATTCACTCCATAGTCATATAATACAAAACAAATCATCAGAAAGATATATAATCTAACTCAAATGTTTTAATAAATATGTGTTCAATCAACCACTGAATCCAATAGGTCTACGATAGAACTGTTGGAGGACAACTAACCTTGATAAATCATGGTCATTGAGGAGGGCTAGTGTCAGAAGAAACATGAAATCAAATGAAAATAAATTAGCTTATAAATAAATCTATAAAAATTAAAAAAACCACTTCAAATTAAAATCATGAAGTAATGAAAATCAAAATGAATAGAACCTTTGAAAAATAATCTAGTATCTTGACCAGAAACCTCTAAAAATAATGAAATACAAAATTTCAACGAATGAATCATTATTTTTCATAAAAGAAAAATACATTGGTTTCACTTTGGAGGGTGTTTGAATTATTTAGGCAATTAAATCATCAATTAGATGAATGATATAATTTCAAAAATTCTTGTGAATTCCATTCATGTAACATTCATTATGAATTTACACATTCATTATTTAAAATGATCCATTTTCACAAGATCATTAATAAAAAATCATGATCATTGTCAATAAAAAATACATTAGAACATGGATATTCCCATTTTGATGAAAAAATAATTATGATTTTATGTTAGAGATTATCATCACCAAGAATATTGAAAAGGATATACTAATCAATAGCATAATCCAAATATACTTAATGGATTCCCTATATTTTAGTGTCATTTGTATGCTATAAAGGGATATAATAATCTTTAATACTATCAAAAAGGAGTAAAAAAAATTATAATATATTTTAGTGTCTTATGAAAATTTATAATGAATAACACTAATGTTTTTTTCATCAAAGAAGGTTAATGGTTAATCATGGAGTTTGTACTCACTATGATGGTAAAAGTGTAACATAGATTTTATTATATTCCATAAAAACTCATATGTAAATATTTATTTTAGTTCAGTCAATGAATTTTGATAGCTTTAAACTAATGGTTATTGTTTTCTAGGAATAAATTACTTCATCAACAATGATGGTTCACTTTTGTACTATGATCATGCACACAAATGGAATGACTCCAACTCTATATTTTTATATTATAATTTATATTTAAGTTCATAACACATAATATATACTCAAAACCAATCAAAAACATTAATATTGTTTTGATACTTTAGGAAAAAAATACAAAAGTTATTTTTTATTTGAAGTAATAAACCACGCCCCAATCTTATATACGATCTGTTCAGTATTACTCCAGTTATTTGTTATCTATTTAAAATTGACATTTTGGTTCAAAAAGTGTCACTCACTGGATGCTAAGAAAACATGCTCATATTTTCATCAAAATTTAGGAAATATATTCATAATTAATTTTTGATATATAGGATCAGTCTCATGTCAAACCCATACACAATGTGACCGATATGACTCAAAGTGAGTGTATCCAGTTTAAAATGAAATTTCAGTACAAAACACATGTGATGTACTCAAAACTAGGAAAACACATTCAGATTGTATTGATACATTAGAAAATTGAAGCATAAGTCATTTTAGAGGTGTAGTAATCATATTCACCACAATCCAATGCATGGTGTGACCAGTATGACTCCAAGTGTGTCTTTTTATTTAAAATCGGCATTAATTTTACTGAAGAAATATAAGTGACACACTCAAATATAAGCAAATAAATTCTTATTTTTTTGATACTTTATAAAAACTATTTCTATTTCATTTTAGATCTTTATAAATCATTATAACCTCAATTTGATGTAAGGTGTGACCGGTATAACTCCATGTGTTCCTTTTTATTTAAAATTGACATTAATTTTAATGACAAAGACAACTAACATACTCAAAACCAATAAAACACATTCATGTTGTTTAAAACATTAGTTAAATTATTCATAAGTCATTTTTAATGATTATGAATTATCCTAACTATAATTTGATACATGATGTGGCCAGTATGACTCAAGGTATATGTTATCAGTTTAAAAGTGACATTTTATTTTAAAAAAGTGTCACTCGCTAAAAACTGAGAAACTGTGCTCATATTGTCTTGATAATTTAGTAAAATGATTCATAATTAATTTTTAATGTGTATTATTCTGTCTTGCAAAAAATCCACACATGATGTGACCATTATGAGTCAAAGCGCATGTTTCTAATTTAAAATGACATTTTAGTAAAAAAACCAAAGCGGTGTACTCCAAACCGAGGAACTACATTTTAATTTTTTGATACTTTAGTAAAATAATACATAAGTAATTTGGAACATTTAGTAATCATACTCACCTAAACCTAATTCATGGTGTGGCCATTATGACTCAAAGTGCATCTTTTTATTTAGAATTGACATTAATTTTACTAAAAAGGACAATTGACAAACTCAAAAGCAAGAAAATTAATTTGTATTGTATTTATACTTTAGTAAAATAATACATAAGTCATTTTTGACATTTAGGAATCATAATCACCTAAATATGATACATGATGTGCCAAGTATGAATTGGAGTATCCATTATCAATTTAAAATTTACATTTTAGTTCAAAACGTGTCAGTCACTGAAAACCAATCAAACATTCTCAGATTGTATTCACATTTTAGAAAATATTTATAATAAATTTTTTATATGTAATAATAATTATTAAATAAAACCCACATACTAGGAAAAATTTCTGACTCAAATGTTTTTTTGTTTAAAATTACATTTTTGTAAAAAACACAAGTGACATACTCAAAATTGAAGAAATGCTTTTGGATTGTTTTGATACTTTTGGAAAATTATTCATAAGTCATTTGGGATGTATAGGAATCAATATCACCTCAATCTAATACATGGTGTGACTGGTATGAATACATGTGCATCTTTTCAATATATAAGTTTTATTTTATATTAAATTGTGCATCACATCGCCAAAATCGATCAAATGATCTTAGATTATTTTCTAATAATTCTATATTATATTACTTAACAAATTGCATTATAATTTTTCTATTATACTTATTTAGGAAATTTTCAAGGATATAATTATTGAATGTGAACAATAAATGGTGTAACATTAAATAATCAACTACAACTCAATCTAATACACAATGTTCCTAGTATAAATCATTGTTTAGATTAAAAATAACATTTTGTATTTTATTTATTTATTTATAGTATTAGTAATATATAAATTTTTTTATTATATATGTTTATTATTTTTCTCGAGTAGGGGTAGTTTTTTATTTTATATAGGTGTGTTCTTTTGTTCTATAATGGTGTCTATTTTATATTTTGGTTATAAATTTATTTCATTTAAATTATATATTTTTATCTAATATTGCTAATTTTTTGTGTTGTTTATTGTTCTACATTGTGTTGTTATAGCGCACTAAAGTATGCCATGTTTCTGGTGTTACAGTGTTCTAAAATATCACACGAAAGTATTCCCCTTTATCAGTGACACTAAATGCACTGATAAAGGATACCTTTATCAGCACTAATAAAGGGACCCTTTTTAGAGCTAAATAAAAGCACAGATAAATGTTGTATTTTATCAATGCTTCTAAAAGTGTTGATAAAGGGTTGATTTACTAGTGTTTTTTAGTATTGATAAAGTCCCCATTTATTAGTTCTTTTCTATAATTGATAAAATCCTAGGTCTTTTAACCTTGTTATTATAGTCAACCCTTTTTAGAACTAGTAATGGCATACTCAGCACTATTAAAGACCACTTTTATAGTATTGATATCTCCTTCATAATGACCCATGGGAATTCCAACACTCACATCAACACACCGATTGATAGTGATTAATGGTATGTACATGTCAGCCTTGTGAGATTAAAAATAATTTATAATTGTAATTCACTCACCAAGATACATAACCCACACATTCTCATAATAGTCATACCTATGTGTCATCATGGAAAGAAGACACATGCATACCAAAGACTCAACTAATAAAACCAAACTAATGATTTAACCCACTTACCTATAATCAATGAATTTTATACCACATGTCACTATGAAATATATTCCACTATCATTAAATTCTCATTATAAGAAATCCCATAGAGGTATCACCCAAACCATAAAGGATCACTCATCATATTTCCACTTCACCCTTTATCATTTCACTACTTTTCAAATAACCAAAACCGAATTTATATTGGGAAATAGTCATGGAATCAATAAATATAACAATGTGAAATAAAGGTGGTCCAAACCATGAATATGAATTATTATATGATCACAAAAACCAAAACTATTAGTTAAAGACGGCCTAAAACATCAAATAATATCGAAAAAATAACACCATGATAAATAAAATGGGTAGAAATAAATAATTTTCCCAATACACATGAAATAACTTCCCATCTCTCACTCCTTATTCAATCTCAAATCACCAAACATATCTACCAAAATAACTATAGAGAACCACCAACTTAGTATCACATATCATAATTTATCATTGGGACTCGATCCTATTACATAGTGGTAGAATACTAGATTGTATATTGATCCCTTTATTCATACATTACAATCATTAAATAAACAAAGTTTGTGTCATGTCCATTGTCTTACCTCTTATGGAACCTTAGGAGGATATAGAAGAAAGACAATAACATGGATCTGAAATCACCTCCAATAGTATATCACCATCCAACCTAGACTCTTATCATCCATAGTTCTACTCCTGGATTCCTTGGGGGAATAAAATATCTAGAGTGAGCTTTAATCCCAAAAAGAAAAATCTATTATTATACATGACCTGAAAATTAAAATTAAATGTGCCCCTCAAGCTGAATATTGAACCTTAAGGTCATACAAAATGCCACTTCCCATTGGTATCATAACTAGATATAGAGGTCTATATTATGAGTATAGTTATCTCTTATTCATATACCCAGTTAGTCTATCTCATATGGATTGTTCCAAAATATAAAAAAAGGAACCTGCTATACTCATATCAATTTTTGTTCCATTATGATTAGGAAAAATAAATTAATGAGGGAGATTGGATTAGTGTGGGTGAATTTTTAATGATTTAAAAGATTCCTCCTATTTATCACCACATCCATTTTAGAAATCGATTTCATACTATTTTACAACCTCCATTTTTTATGCAAGTAGTATAAGCAGTAATGAAAAAAACAAGACACATACAAGTTTGTTAATGAGGTTTGCCTATAAGATGGGTGACTACATCCTTGATATATGGATGTTGTTCTCCCACTCACACATTACTGATATATTATTATCAAGAATAAGAACATTGGTATACCCTTAAAACACTTATCCTAGCATCAACCAAGTACAATTTCATAACAACAACTAGAAAATCAAGGACCCATATTATATCTTTAGACTCTGGCACCATCCATGACTTCCTATTCAAAAACCAGTTTTGACTTACTCTTTTTGAAGTGATATCAATAGTATATAATTATGTCTCTTTTAGATATATTACCATAATATCCTTCTAAAAACATGAATAAATCACCAAGTTTTTTTCTTCTTCACAACAATCATAGGGATCTATCAATATGTTCTTCAGTCCTTCTGATATAGAGTTATGATAGGTTGTTCATCTCATTATTATTTGATGCCTAGGATATTCTATTGTAGTAGCATAAAAATATTCTTCTAATTTTAATTGTAGTATATGAAGGATAAAAAGAAAAGAGGTTTCTATATAATTTTTTCCAAACTCCATCCTCGTCTTCTTGTACTCTTTATAGTCTCATATTTATCATGTGAGATATTTTAAAAATTCAAGTATGTAAACTCTATAAAATTAGTATCTTGATCTTATCTACACAAATCTCCATAACATTTATCCTTTAATTAGTAATAAAATATTATTTAGAACCAATCAATAATATATTTTACTCTCCTATAAATAGCATCCAGTTTTTTTAACATTATAATGATTCACAATTTTTTTAGAACATATTAATTCATTCCTCCTTCTAAATTGACTTTTATCCTAAATAAATCTCCCAAAATTTCCAGATTTATGACTTGAAGAACAACACATAATCATCACATTTAAAACTCTAATGTATTATCATTTATTCACACTGAATCACCATACATAAAAAATAATTTTCTTACATATCACAATGTCAAGATCAATTACTTTAGAAAATTTCACTCTCAAATAATATTATGTTTCACCCTAAATAATATTATGTATCGACTATAATAAAATATGTGTCATAGTTTTCTACTTCATTTACCATATTTTACACTATAAAATCGTATAATTCATCTATGATATGTTATATATGCTCTAAAAACATTTCATAAGACTAAAATATATTAAATATCACATATTAGTCTTTACCTTTATTTTATTATTGTATGAGATCTAACATATATCTTATGTATTAATAATGATATGTTATGTATCAATATAATAACTTATATAGAATAATTGATATATTGTGTATCATATTGTAAGATACCATGAACTTTTTTAATTATTTAAAATATCTCATGCATCATCCTAAGAATATTACACATCTCGGTGAGCTTCAACACATTAGTTTTTTTATTCTGATAGGAATATCTTACATATTAATTCCAAATCCACTCATAATTTCTAACCTTCTTTTAACTCATCTCACAAATTTTTCATAACATCCTATGGAATCTTGATCAACTTTAACTCTTTCAATCATCATTGTACAACTGAATTTTTTCACACTATATCAAGCTTTATTAATGATAAAAATTGGGATGGTTTTATAATTCAATATTCTTTTTCATAAGTCATATGATAATATCTCAATCCTTTCCATTTGTGAATGGATCTGCAATAATCCCATGGCAGTACCATATTTCCTTCTCCCCCTTATTGAAAAATATCACTAATATGAACTAAATCTAAGGGGACTCAAATCTTATATTGTTCTTCAATTATTCACTATTCTTACAATATTATCTTCTCTACACATATTAACATGATGTGTATTAACAAAAAAATAAAACTCTACACCAAGTGGGTTAATAATCTCCCCTTCTTGTATTTTTTATCAATGCAAATATACAAAATAAATGTTAATATGTCCTCTTCCATTTTCTTCTATCCCCCTATTAATAATAAATAAAAACGATCATTAAATATGGTGGTATAATTTCACTTAAATTCATTTTAAATTAATTATTCCACTCTAATTATATATGATATATTCTTATTTTTGACAATAAGAGGAAAATTTAGACAAAAAATTTATCCTTAACCAAGCTATAATATGATACCAATTACAAATTCCTTTCTCAGGGGTTATTAAATTATACTTCCAAGATGATACTAATTGTTGATTACATTATCATTATTTTCTGAGCCTATATTTCGTTTATAATATCATCAATAAATTAAACACATTGAATATGAATAACAAATTTAGCTTCCAAAACAATCCCATGAAATATTCATTTTTCATTTCATTGGTAAAACAAATTTATCCTCCCTTAATTTTAAAATTAATTGTTTGAAAATAAGGATCAGTGGATACACACTCATACCTTTTCAATGAATATTTACAAGTACTTTTTACAAAATTCCATATTTCCATGAAATATTAACTTTTGATAACTTTACCAAAACTTATCCCCCTCAAGGGATACACTCAAGATTCAATTCATCAAGGTGTATCTCTTTATCAAATAAATTGACGATAATAAATGTTATATCACTTATATGTTGGTGACTTCTAATCTATTTTGATATTTTTATAGCATGACTATCTTTATTCATCCCCTTGAATATCACCTTCAATTCCCTATACAAAAAGAACAAACCAATATATATGTGAATGTGGTGGAACCGCCATAAATCCTTTATTAGAGAGAAAAATAGAATTGATTCTAAAACCAGATAATCCTTTAATTTTTTTCCAATTTTGAGAGACATATTCATGCTTTCACTTTTTATTTTACATATTGCATTCCCCTTTGGTAGAATGGTGTTCTTTTCCTTTCTACATTATTATTTGTGTAGAATATCTTTAATTGTATCATCCAAGAAAGAACATGAATTTCCTAGTGATTTTTGTATCTTCTTTTACATCTCCACTTGGGATGGAAACATGATTATACAATCCTTGTAATTAGGTCCAACTTAGTTACACCTTCCACACATATTCTCATAAATTACTTCCACCAAATCATTCAATGTATTCCTTTCTTGAACTTATTTTTAATATGTATCCATGTTTCCTTATTCAACACCAACAAACTTGGATATATTGAAATGATCCATTATATGTCCACTTAATCCACAATAAAATAAACTTTTCATTTTTTGGGGATCATTATTCTTGGGATTCATGGGTGTTCTATGATTAATAAATTTATTTTTTACATAAACCAACATTGACTCACTATCCTCCCTTTATTTCATTTTCTTAGGAATTTGTTGCCTTATTTATTTAGTAACCTTTAAAACATTCTTGGTAGATTTATACTAGTATACTTCTCTACTATGACAACTTTGATTCCAAATTCTCTAGAGATTTTCAGGACATTTAAATCAATTTGTGATACATATATTTTGATCATTATTCTATGTCCTTTGCATCACCTCATATTTTATCCCCTTGATGTAGATTTCCTTCGAATTCTATGATTTGACATATTATTTCGAAAATCAAGTGAATTTAGTCCAAATATTTCATTGCACCAACAATGGATAATGATTCTTGATCTATTTATCTTTGATACAATTTTATGGTATGAATATCATGCTATTTTTATGATATTTTATCCTCTATTTCATATTTTTTTAGAACAAGATCTCTTACACTTACATCCATCCACATTTGATATAGTTGTGTGTTTATCATCAAATTTTATCAACCATATTTGTCTATATTTTTATTTGAAACTTACACTATGCATAAGAATAGATTTTGTGCAAATAAAATTTTCTCTAAATAATAGGACCGTGTACTTTGAGCCTATAATTATTTTGATACTAGATAATTTTTTTCCCTTATTATAAATGGATATAGATCTTTTAACACCAAGACCCCCTTATAGCATCAGATTATAGAAATTATTTTCACTGTAGTTTGTGAGAACTCAACTCATGTCACTTCCAAATTTATCAATTTGACTTCTAAATCTAGACACATCAATTTGATGGTATTTTTATCATCCTTAACTGACATTTACTTTTCATAAAAATAATTTATTATTTTCTCAAAATTATATTCATGAATTTTTTTTCTCTTAGAATAAAATATCAAGATTTTTAATCCACTAAGTTTTGATCCCTAATTGAGAATATCTAATACAAATTACGTCTTATAATTTATGTATATTTTCTTAAATACCTTTCTTAGCTTCTTAATTTTTATGTATTAAATTAATCCTATAATTGCAAAATATAGATAACATTTCTTCAATTTATACATTCATGGTATTTAAGGCTCCTACTCGCTTGGATAGTTTTATACATGTCAACACCTTTTTCTCTAAAACCTTATCTATAGTTGGGTCTAGAAAATTACACATAGAATAGGAAGAGGATTGTATCAATTTGGTAAATTATAGAAACAAAATTGGAGAATAATTAGAATAAAATATTCAAGAAGGTGACGTTGTAAACCACAAAAATATTTTCGAACCACCACTCCAAGTAATTCCGCTCTACATGGAATTTCTCCATGCCTCAAAGAGTCCATGAACAAAATAATTTGTGGAAGGAGGTGGTGCATTAAAAGGAAAAAAATTAAGCCAATGTAGTTTGTGGGACTTAGGGGGTGATTTCCACCTTCACAAATTACAATCCCCCATGAAATAAAATAGTTTTCATGGTGAGGAGGTACCGTTATCTCCCCATGAATGAAATAAAGTCGTTCATAGGACTAAGGTGGTGATCCCCACTCTAGAAAACAATGAACCCCCTTTCAATGATGATGTCCCCGTTGACTAATTATTTTTTCAGGTTTGGAATCCTTCATGGGATTCCACAAAATAAGGCTTGGATCCCACCATGTATGAATGGTTATACTGATATACAGTCCCTCCATTTTTCTATAAAAGGACCCTGATGGGGACTACGAAAATATTTCACATGAAATATTTGGGATGAAAGGTGTATAAAAATATCGAGAGTAGGTGTGGGAGAAACCTCTCCCGCAAATGAAGCACTTAGCAGACACCATCCTGGGAACCATATGTGGGTGGACCTTCATGTACTCCATCTTGTGAACCATATGCAAAAAACCTTATGAAAAAGATTCCATTTAGAGGAATTGTCATTTTAAATATTATGGAGTCATTTTTATGACCCCACAAATGAATAAATTACTTTGAGTATGGACCCTTTGTGTCCAACCCTTCGCAGATGGATCTTTTGCAGCTAACCCTTCATATATGATCCTATGTGGCCAGCTCCTTTATGGACAACCCTTCATGGATGGTCCTATGCAGACATGTCCTTTATAGATAACCCTTTACTGATGATCCTATGTATCTAACTCATTTTCATCCTTATCCATCACGGATGATGCTTCGCGGATAACCCCTTCACGGATGGACCCTCGAGGAATCTTCTTCACGGAGGGTCCTTTGTGGTCAGCTCCCATGCAGCCATCCCTATGCATAAAACCTTATGCACCTACTGGTCCATACCATGGGGGCTTCCCCAAGCAACCCCACTCAAGATCATTGAAGGGTTGTGGTCCCAACCCTCCTTGTCGGACCCTTCGCTATCGTAACTATCCCCATTGAAAAATGGATAGTCACACCACTAACTTTTTGGACCAAGATGGTGATATTTTCGGTTCCACCTTATACTACCCTAACCTCCACCCTATATAATACCCTGATTTTAAATATTCCTCATGTGAGTCCTAAAGTCCCATAAACTGACTCATATTCTAGGTTTAACCAAAAAAGGGCCTCTTTTGCATAATTCCCACACCAATCATTACTAGGATTATTCCACATATTCTTCTGGACTACATGATGTTAAACTATATGAAACTCATCCTAAACACATGGAGTTAAACTATACAAAACTCATCCTGGCCACATGACGTTAAACTATATAGAACTAGTCCAAGATACATGAAATTAAATTTTAGTATACCCTATATTAAAAATATAGGATACCTCCTATAACTAAAATGAGTTTTCGTACTCACTATTCTTAAGATGGCTCATGGAATAATCATGAGACAACCATCAATGAGTAGGGAACTACTCTTATGGTATGCCCGTAACCTTTCTTGTGGGAGGTGGTGCTCTTTCTCGTATTCGGTTCAGCCTAGGATGTATAAAGATGTATCACACGAGGTTACTATCCAAGTTACCAAAATAAAAAAGGATAAGGGTACACTCAAAGTCCCATCCCTCTCCCCTTGGGCCTCATCCACATCCATCAGTAGATGATGAGGGTTATATGATCATCTGATCTACTACTTCCTCTTTTTTCTCACATTGAGAATTAATAAAGTGGGTTTATAGGTTAGTGGTGATCATGACACCTACATTATTATGAACCTATCAAATAAAAAACTTCCATGTGTAAGCCCCGACCACAAATAGGCCTTCCCTATAGATTTAAGTCCCAACTTCAAACCTAAAATGGGCATCCCGCATGGTATAAGTCCCAAAACCATACTTCAATCTTCAAAGGTCCATATTAACAATAAAAAGAACCAAATGGGAAGATACCATGTGAAATTACCACATCAAATCCGACCAAGATAAATCATCTTGCAACGGGCCTCCTATTCGGTATAAGTCCTAATCAATCCCCCCTCAAATGGGCAGTTTCCATGCATAAGTCTCAACAAACCAAACTACATAGGATTTGATTCCCAACTAATTGGGATACATAGGAAGCCTACCAAATGTCCAAACATAGCAACTAAATCCACCCTTATTGGGTCATATCCTCACTAAAATCATGCCCCCACCCGAGATACCACATATCTCCCGGGTCCCTCGGGCTGCCTCAGCATAAGCCGCACATCGAACTTTGACTACGCACCTTCCTCCTAAATGTCCTTGGCACATTAAATTAAAATGCATGGTGGGTTCCTTTTCACAAAAACTTAAAAGTTGATTTGACCCACTAAGTGACACTGAACTTTTTGGGTTCTAATTATTCTCACGAGGATATGTAGGAATCCTATCTTATGGTTTTTATCTCAACATCAAAACAACTTATGTCCCTCCTAGATGATAATAAACTCAATAGTGCCTAACCAAATGGTTTAAAACCAGTATCATACCAACAAAAAATTAAATAATATCTAATCTATACATAAAAAAGTTAACATTGATGGGGAAACATGAATATATACATCTCTTAATTGATGGAGAACCTCATATACCTACAGCTGATTCCAAAACCATGTGTATTTATAATTGATCGTTACACATGGGTAATATATGGACACGTACTAGGGAATAAATAAACGATTCATGAATATGAATTAAATATATAAGAGAGTCCTAGAATAGGAAATACCCCCACCCCCCCCCCCCCACCTCCAAAGGGTGTGATGAACTCAACTCTCCATCCTCTCAGCCAATGTGAGTTCTTAAGTGTCATTATTCAAGTTCCATAATGAGTGTATTCCTTTGTAAAGTATCTCCATAAATCAAGTATATGAAAACCGTTGGGTGTTTTTGGATCCACAAATAATGCCTTTTGGAGACCATTTATAAGTAATGAACCTGATTTGAATGATTGAAAAAAATTCAACCTCCTACAATAAACCGTCAAGGGAGACGAATTTATGATGGGGGCAAGATGACAGACCATTTCATTCCTGAACATAATTCCACCTTTTCGATAGAAACATCTATATTTTCACAATTACATTCAAGTTGACTGATCTCTTTATAAATTCTTCTAAAAGAGATAAAAATAAAATTAACTACTCATTTGGGAAAATTATGTAGGGTTTCTTCTAAAATAGAAATTGATTAATCTTGTGAATCCTCGAATATATGATTACCCCCACTTTTTCTTGGTTCTTATATAGGATATTTTTATAATTTATGTTTAGTTACTTATTATTTATAAAAATATTGTGATTTACCTATGGTGGAAGTGTTTTCTATCTTCTCAATGGTGAATTTTTCTATCAGGTATTCTCTATTCATGTTAGGACTAATCTCTCTTTGTTCATAGCATGTGGAAATAAGGTTTTCCCCCTATCTACTCATGTGGGATATATTCTCATCACTGTTTTCTTAAATAGTAATATTATCATCAGATATATCATAGTTATGTCTAATTTGATTATCTGTATTTAGTATAGGATCTTCTATCACTTATTTCATTAATAAGGCCTTACCCAATTTCATTATTTTTATTTTCAATATATTCTTTAAATTTTTGGAAGATATTTCCTCCAAAATTTCATTGATAAGGAACTCATTGGATTATTTTAATATTAAATTTACAAATCCTTTTGGGATAGAAATTAAAAGGGATAAAATATTTAAATTTTTGAGAATCTAATTAGAGGTGAAACTATAGCTCTTATACTAATTTTTGTTCCACAAGGATCAATGAAACCACATTGAGTGAGGGTTAATTAGTATGGGTGACTTTTTAAAATTTAAAATCATTCCCCTATTTACCACTACTCCTATTTGGTGAATGTATCTCACTCTTTTATTACCTTTGGATTTCATGAATATAGTATAACAAATAAATAAAAACAAAAGGGAACATAAGAGTTTATTGATGATGCTCACCTCCAAGATGGATGACTATGTCCCCAATGTATAGTGGAATTTATCCCACTTACACACTACTTCCCTTTTACTATCAATAATAATCACATACAATATTATAACCTTGAACCTATTTTCATGGAACCAACTAGGTATAATTGCATGACACACCCAGTAAAGTAGTCGTCCACTTGTTATCTATAGACAATGGCACCAATCTTGTATTCATCTTCAAATACCAAATTTTTTTGGATCATTTTGATGTGAGATTATTATTATAGGAATGGTTCTCTTCTAGATAAATGATTTATAACCCCTTCTATAAGATTTCAACAATCATCAAGTCTTCCTATTATCTAAAGAAAACCTAGGTTCGTCTCTGTAATTCCCCGAACCTAGTTACCCAAAGTCGATGCATTATTACATAACATTGGCATGATTACAAAAGATAAAGTCTCGAAAGACTGATTAGTTTAGTATCCTTGTAAATACTAGATACATTCATAAGTTTTATATTACATTTTAAAATAAAAAACTACAACAACATTGTCTCCATAGGCCAGACTAATATCCCTTAGACTATCCAAGTAGGTCAGTCATAATATACTTCTTCGCATCCTGGAAAAAATAAAACATAGAAAGGGGTGAGATCAGATGCTCAGTAAAGATAAAAGTATAGCAGAAACTTTCATAAATAAGCGTAAACATTTAAGGCAATGTATAATACTAAAACAAAATCCTTTTAAACATGAACTTCAGCATAATATGGCAAAGATAAAATAAAATAATGCCATTTACTTATTCACATGGATATTCTACTAGTCTAATAATCACATTCAATCTCAATAGCCACTTTTATAATAATGGAATGCATAATGTCGGACTTTAATTTCTGTGACAAGGCCTCGTGAAGGACCTAGGAGCTAATTGTAACCAGACCCCAACTCGGAGAGCCTCTGTAACCAGACTCCAACCCAGAGAGCCTTTGTAATCGGAATCCAGTCCAGAGAGCCTCTGTAACTGGAATCCAACTCAAAGAGCCTCTGTAACCGAAATCCAACCCATAGGGTTTTCTATAACTGAACCCCAACCCAGAGGTCTTACTTTTACTGGTCCCCAATCCAGAACATACTAGTCTAACACATTCATCTTAAGAGGAGGTTGAAATATAACATAAACATTCATATTAAAACTAGCATACGAAATGTCATTACTTTAACCATAAACCATGAATGTAATAAAAATAACTCATCCACAGTCAAACATATCACAAAACCTTAAATAAAATATGGAAGATTTGTATTATAATAAATCAACTTCAAACAAGTGTAAAATTTATCAAAGGATGTTGACATAGATGAAATCAAAACTATTTGAGAGAAATATCTCTTTCTATTTTGAAATAATTAAGAGTCAAATAATTATAAATAAAACATTTATTTTGAAAATATTCTTATAGTCTTGTAAGTTAATCTTCAATGACATTATAATGGTGGAAAATAGCTGCACCCACCGTATAATTTAAAAAAAAAATTCTTACCTTGATTTTGTCGAAAAAGTCGTAAAGTACCTTATTCGGAAAATGACAGAAAGATTCATTTCAAAAAAATATAAGGTCAAATAAGGGTATAAATTACTTTAACCCATTTTTTTTAAATAGTAAAAATGTTTTGAAATACATTTTTAAGAAAACACGGATGTGGATGATAAAGAAGTCCTAGTAGATAATTACGTATAAACAACCTCGGATAATAAAGAGATTATAAAATTAACCCTTACCTTGTAATTTTCCTTGGTCGAGGGTATGTTAAACTCATGTATGATAGTTAATTAATTGTTATTAAATTATAAAATAACTATATACATAAACATGATATCATATATGATCTTCTAATATATCTTTGTTAATGATATTTCAGTAGTATCATCATTTTGGGTGTTGACTGGTTCGTTTTTCTTTATATGTTTTTTTATGTAAGTAATGTTTGTTATGGATAGTGTGTATATTATTAATATTTAAAATTATATTATGTATATTAAAATTATTTTTAATCATCAAATGAAAATCAGTCTTGAATGGATATGATGGGGAATGAATATCATCGTGTTCTTGGAGACGGTAATCCCTACGTACGCACGAGCGACAATATCATTATTTTGATATTAAAATAGTACATAATTGGATGGTATATCATATATACAGAATCATTTTCATGTTATATTTATTATTTAAATCATTTATACTCATTATTATAACCATCCAAATGATGAAGTATTTGAATAACAAACTACACCACGACGTGGAGACAGTAATCCGTATGTACGCATGTATGGTGACTTTTTCATTTATAGGATGGATAGAATAATGAATATGGTTGCACCATTTTTATAATAAAATTAAATTATATAGAATATACTAGAGTTATTATTTTAGAATGGAAATAATAAAGAAATAGGGACTGGAATAAGAAAAGAACTTGAAAGAGGTGATGAAATATTTACCTCTTCTTCGGGTTCTTCTTTTGATTTGATCAAAATGGATCTTTAGGTTGGATTTATGACTAAATTAGTCATCTAGGATGACGGGGGGAAATTTGGAAGGATATTTGGGCAGGTTTTGGCCAATTAAAATGGTTTTGAAGGTGTTAATTTGAGATAAGGGGAAGTGCCCTTTTATAAGAGGGGTGAAGGGCACCTTAGGAAAAGATTGAAATATTATTTTATAATAAAATCCTTTTCGGTTTGTAATGGATCAAAAATAAATTATTTAAAGGATAAGGTGGTTATGGGTCGAAAAACTCTAAACCAATAGGTTTTAAACATGTTAAAGTCATCATATTAACCTTATCTTTTAGATTTAACTCTTAGTTATATAGTTTGACATTTACCACGTCTCTTTGTATTTTTATATTATATGGTTAATAAACTTACTATAAACTTCCACATGATCCCAAAGTGGTTCATTAATGAAATATATAATATTATTTAATCTATTTTTCTAAAACATAGATTTTTTGGAACAGAATATCAATTAATAATATAATATTTTTTTTAAAAACTCTTTTATTTCAATTTTGACATTATTTTGTATTTTGTTTTTGTTAAATTCATAAAAGAATTATTACTTCGAAAAAAAATTATTTAATCAACCGTAACATGTCATAATACCCAAGAAAATTTGTAAAATTCATTAAAAGACTCAAATTAGATTTATTTGGATATTTATAATATCAATTATTTTAATCTTTCATTAATAAGGTAATTATTGTATCATCATTGTGTCATAAATAAATTTAATTATTTAATGTCTAAAAATTATAAATAAAATACAATTATGTAAGAAATATTTTTATATTTCTAATGAATATTTATATTTGAATTTATATTGTGTATAACCCAATATTCAAATGGTTTATTTATTAAACTTTGAATTTAACTCTTTTAACTCTTATTTTAAAAAAAATAATAAATGGACTAATCTAATCCAAGTGAACCAAAGAGGTTCATATTTTATTCCTAAGGTTGTTTTTGTTCGAATTATACTTATCCAGTCGAATTGGGACATGTGTTAGGTTAATAATAATTTCATTTTTACCCTTAATTACCCTATTTACGTTTAACTGTGGTAAATAAAAGTAAAAAGTTACTATTCACCAAAAATTATTTTCTTATTATTGAATCACATTTTACTTACTAATATCAACCATTTCTCTCATATGTTTGAAATTCAACCCACAGAAGTGGTAAAATTAAGTTTTATGCAAATTTGTAAATTCTCTTAGGAGGTGGGTAAAAGACGGTAAAAAGTTCAATAAAATTTTTATATATCTAAACTCATTAAAAAATGACTCCAGTGAATTTCATTGAAATTATATAGGTATTATGTATCTATTTTTAACTAAGATAAATTTAAATAAAATAATTAATTATTCAAATAAAAAAGTCGGTTTTAAACAATAACTCCGTGTTTTTCACTATTCATCCAAAATTGAATGTTTTTAGAAAAATACCAAAAAAATCAACCTAAGATAATTTTGATATTTCGAATCCAAAAATTAAGTCCATTTTGAAAGATAAAATTTATAAAATTTCAAAAAGTGGGTATTACTATTCATAACGGTGAGTTTGATTGGTCGCGGTGTGTTATAATCTCGAAGTTGCGTACAATGCAAGCTATTGCATTATTCAAAGGGAAACGTACCATGGAAGCTTGGGGTGTTACATTATTCCCTCCTTAAAATAATTTCATCCTCAAAATTTCTATAATACTACCGCACTAAAATATTTAGGTGGTTCTTCTTCATATGTTCCTCTGGTTCCCACGTTGCATCTTCCATCTTATGGTTTCTCCATAGAACTTTTACCAGATGAGTCGTCTGGTTTCTCATCACTTTTTCTCTAGTATCAAGAATTTTTACAGGCTCTACACAGTAAGACAGATCAGGTTTCAGTTCAATTTCCTCATAGGTGAATACATGTGTTGGTTCAAGCATGTATTTTCTCAATAGTGATACGTGGAACGCATCATGAACTTTGGAGAGACTTCGAAGAATTGCAAAATGGTAAGCTACATCCCCAATTAGTTCTAGAACTTCAAAAGGACTGATGTACCTGGGACTCAATTTACCCTTCTTATTGAATCGTATAACTCCCTTCCATGGAGATACCTTCAAGAAAACATGATCACCTACCTAAAATTACAAATCCTCCCTTCGGTTAACAGCGTAGCTCTTCTGCCTACTTTGGGATGCTTTGATGTGGGTTTGGATAAACTTCACCTTTCCACTGTTTCCTCAACAAGTTCTGGGCCTGTGAGTTTTGTTTCACCAACATCATCCCAACAAGTTGGTGTGCGACATCTCTTTCCATATAACGCTTCATATGGTGCCATCTGAATATTTGAATGGAAGCTATTATTATAGGAAAATTCTAACAGAGGTAAATATTGATCCCACATACCTTGAAAGTCAAGTGAGCAAGATCTTAACATGTCGTCTAAGGTTTGAATAGTCCGTTATGATTGTCTATCAGTTTGATGGTGGTAGGCAGTGCTCAAACGAAGTTCGGTATCCAGGACTTTCTGAAGACTTTTCCAGAATCTTGATGTAAAACGGGGATCACAATCAGAAAATATTTATATGGGAACTCCATGAAGTCTTACAAATTCATTAATATATAGTCTTTCCATATGTTCAAGTGGTAAATCGTCTCTTATAGAAAGAAAATGTACTGACTTGGTAAGACGACCAACAATGACCCATATTGCATCATTCCTTCTAGGGGTCTTTGGTTGCCCCATGAAAAAGTCCTTCGAAATATTATCCCATTTCCACTCAGGTATGGGAAGAGGTTTCATAACTCCTCCTGGCTATTGCCTTCTAGATTTCACTTGTTGACAAACCATACATCTTGACACAAAATCAGCAATCTCCCTCTTCATGTTGTCCCACCAAAAATGTTCTTTAAAATCTCTATATATCTTAGTGCTACCAGGGTGTACAGAGAAATTGGAGCTATGAGCATCATCCAACAATTCCCTTTTTAGATCAGGTATGTTAGGAACACAAATTCTCTTCCCAAATTTCAAAATTCCATCTTCATATATGAAGTCACTCAATCTCCCATCATTCACAGCATTAATTTTCTTTTGAAACTCCTCGTCATCATCCTGATAACTTTTTATCCTTTCTAGAAAAGATGGTTTGGAAACCATTTGAAAAAGTATTGATTTTTCACCTTCCATGATTATTCTCATATCCATATTTACTAGATCCCTGAAAATATGATCTCTTTCAACTCTTATCTTTTTCAAAACCCCATGATCCTTTCTACTCAAAGAATTTACCACCTTATTTTCCTTCCATGGATGGTAGTGTATAGTGAAATCATAATCTTTGAGTATTTCAATCCATCTTCTTTTCCTCCTGGTGAGTTCTTTCTGTGAGAAAATATACTTCAAAATCATGTGATCAGTATATATCTCACATTTTTTACCATAGAGATAGTGTCTCCAAATCTTCAAAAAAAGATTAAAGCTACTAACTCAAGATCATGAGTGGGATAGTTTTGTTCATGAATTTTTAGCTGTCATGATGCGTAGGAAATAACTCTATCATTCTGCATAAGGACACATCCAAGTCATTTCTTTGAAGCATCACTATAAATAACAAACCCATCATTCCCCAATGGTAGATTCAAGATAGGATCATTGACTAATATTCTCTTCAGTTCTTCAAAACATTCTTCACACTCTTTTTTCCAAACAAATTTAACCCCTTTACGTGTGAGCTTGGTTAATGGGTTAGCCAATCGGGCAACATTTTGGATGAAATGCCAATAATAACCTGCTAAACCAATAAAAACATGTACCTCAGTTATACTCATCGGTGCTAGCCATTCTTGGATTGCTCTTTTCTTTGAAGGATAAATAGATATTCCATACATAGATACAATATGGCTAAGAAAAGAAATATCCTGAATCCAAGATTCACACTTTCTAAACATTTCGTATAATTCATTTCTTCTGAGGGTTTTTAGAATGGTACACAATTGATTTTAATGATCTTCGTAGATTTTAGATTATATCAGGATATCATCAATAAATACCACTACAAAGTCATCAAGATATTCTTTGAAAACTCTATTCATTAGATCCATGAAAATAGAGGGTGCATTAGTCATCCCAAAAGGCATTATTGTAAACTCATAATGCCCGTACCTGGTTTGAAATGTTGTTTTCGGAATGTCTTTCTTCTTCACACACAACTGATGATATCTAGATTGAAGGTTAATCTTTGAAAAATATTGAGCTCCATGAAGTTGGTCAAATAAATCATCAATGTGAGGTATGGGATACTTGTTCTTTATTGTTATAGCATTGATCTCCCTGTAGTCAATACACAACCTTATAGATCCATATTTCTTCTTAATAAAAAGAACAGGGGCTCTCCATGGAGAAACACTAGGGTGAATAAATCCCTTATTACTCAATTCCTATAGTGGTTTCTTTATTTCCACTAATTCCAAAGTGGACATTCTATAAGGATTCTTTGATATAGGCCTTGAACGAGGAATTAAGTCAATGGAAAACTCAATTTATTGTTCTGGAGGATGTCCAGGTAAATCTTCTAGAAACAAATCAACATATTCTTGCACAATAGGTACGTCCTCTATTTGAACATTTTATTACTCACCCATAGTTATTTCATTATCTTCCTCCCTAGTAATTGAATTTAGTTGAGCTACTAGGGGTGGATCTAGATAAGAATTAGATGGTGATGTTTCTGCTCTAAAGCTAAGGTACTCCTTATCATCATTGAAAACTGTAACCTCCATCTTCTTAAAATAAATTTTCACATCATGGTCTAAAATCCAATCCATAATGAGGATTATATCAAATTAAATAATGTGTATGGTGATGAGATCAACAGATAAATAACGTTTATATGCCTTAATGGGAACTGATTCACAAAACTTTGTTGTAATGTCACTTCCCTTAAGAGTTTTGACTGACAACTCCCTTGTTAAATAAAATAGGAAATAACTAATTTTCTTAGCAAACTATGAAGATATAATGTGATGATTCAAAATAAAATAAATCATTGCCTAAACTTGAGGAAACCATTAAATTACCAGCCACCACATCTTTCGGGGCTTCAACCTCAGTAGTAGATATCTCATAATCTTGGCCTTGATCCCTTGGCCTTTTCTATGGTAAGATTCCATAGTGATTAGTACATTTATTTTCATAATTCCCATTTTCTATACAATTGTAGCATTCAACATTGAAGGTCGCTTTATTCCCTTTTCAATTACGAGCTTGGGGGCCTTTTTCAACACACTTGTAACAGACTCCCATTCCCTTCAGGAAAGTACCGGGGTGTTTCTTACCACATTTACTACAGGTTGGATATTAAAATTTTTCCTTCTTCCCCTTATTTCCATTTCTAGAGTGTTCAGAAGATCTCTCTTCTCTTTCTTTGCTTTAAAGTCATAAGACTTATATAATTTCTTTTCTATCTTGATAGCGCATGAGACATTATCTTCATATGATAAGAAGGATTGTGAGACTAATTCTCATCTGAGAAATGGTTTTAACCCATCAAATAATTGATCAATATTACTCCTTGGGTTATGTATATAATATTCTTCATGCCTTGCTAACCTTGTAAAGTTATCCTCATACTTTGCGACATTCTCATCCTATTTTTGCCTCTGACTTAGAAATTGTCTTTCCATATCCGCTCGATGGTCAAGAGGAAAGTATTTCTATAATAAAATGTCTTTAAACTCCCTACATTCCATACTTGATACTTCTTTATCTTCATTTGTGTTTTGAATCAATGTCCACCATTGATCAGCATCTCTAGTGAGGCGATAAACTACCATGAAGACTTTTTCCCTTTCGCTACTCCCTAAAGCATGAAATGTATTCTCTAAGGAACATATCCATTGCTTAGCTACCAATGTATTTGTACTCCCATTTAATGTTGGTGGTTGTTGTTTCATGAATAAGTCTAACATTGATCCTCCGTGTTGTGGATTAGGGTGCTCCATTAGGGTAAGGTTATTATTCATAACCTGAGTGAGTTGTCCCAGTATAGTGATAAGCTGATCATCACCAGTTGTATCACCAGCACCACTATAATTATCTTGATCATGAGGGAAATTCCTACAGGGATTATGTATGTTTATATGGTTTACATTCCTTCCACTATGCGTTGTCTCTAAACAATGGCATATGCAAGATTATTTTATGAATCAAAATACATTATTCCAAACTTTTTAAACACTTAACATAAATGGAGAAATTTATGGATTTAATCCATAATCATAAAAAAATTCTTTGAGGAAGTATATACTCATAAATCCTTTATAATGGTTTGTAAGGAAAATGAGAATTATCCTAAGCATATCCCCTGGGAGTGTCGTAACCAAGAGTTCAGAAAGCCCCATTGTTGTGCACCAGTTCCCATTCGAGTCTAGATCAAAGTGGTGTTTTCGGGTTTTACCCCTAGTTACATCTGTGCCAGATCCGCCTCTACCTGCTCATATCCAAACAGGTTTATATTGCTTTGAAAACTCACAAAATCTGTACAATACAAAAATTCTAGGAAGTTCTTCTATACTAATCTTCAAATTTTATCTTAGGGTAATGTTCTATAATTAGAGTTTATCCAAATCTAGTTTCCAAGGTTTGTACTAAACTTCCTCTAATGAAAACTATAATTCCCCGACTCTAGTTACCCAGAGTCGGTGCATTATTACATAACATTGAAATGATCACAAAATATCAAGTATTGAAAGACCGATTAGTTTAGTATCCTTGGAAATAATAGATATATGCAGAAGTTTTATATTACATTATAAAATTAAAAACTACAACAACATTATCTCCAAAGGCCACACTCATATCCCTTAGAATATCCCTATAGGTCAGTCATAATATACTTCTTCGCATCCTGGGAAAAATAAAACATAGAAAGGGGTGAGATCAAATGCTCAGTAAGGATAAAAATATAGCAGAAACTTTCATAAATAAGCATAAACATTTAAGGCAATGTATAAGACTAAAACAAAATCCTTTTAAACATGAACTTCATCATAATATGGCAAATATAAAATAAAGTAATGTCATTTAATTATTCACATGGATATTCTTATAGTCTAATAATCACATGAAATATCAATACCCACTTTTATAATGATGGAATGCATAATGTCGGACTTTAATTTATATGTTAGGGCCTTGTTCCAGGACCTAGGGGCTAACTGTAACCAGACCTCAACCTAGAGAGCCTTTATAACCGGACTCCAATGAGAAGAGCCTCTGTAACCAGAATCCAACCCAGAGAGCCTCTGTAACTAGACTCCAACCCGTAGAGTAACTATAATCCAACTCGGAGGGTTTACTATAATCGGACCCCAACCCGAAGGACTTACTTTTACCGTTCTAAAACCTGGAACATACTAGTCCAACACATTCATCTTAATAAGAGGTTGAAATATAACATAAACATTCATATTAAAACTAGCATAAGAAATGTAAATACCTTAGCCATAATCCATTAATGTCATAAAAATAACTCATCCACATTAAAACATATCACAAAACCTTAAATACATTATGGAACATTTGTATCATAACAAATCAACTTCAAACAAGTGTAAAATTTATTAAAGGATATTGACATAGATGAAATCAAAACTATTTGAGAGAAATATCTCTTTCTATTTTGAAATAATTTAAGAGTCACATAATTATAAAGAAAAAATTTATTTTGAAAATATTATTACAATATTGTAAGGTAATATTTGATGATTTTATAATGGTGGAAAATAGTTTCACATGTCGTATAAGTTAAAAAACATTCTTACCTTAATTTTGTCGAAAAAACTATAAAGTACCTTATTTGGAAAACTACAGAAAGATTCCTTTCAAAAACATATAATGTCAAATAAGGGTATAAATGACATTAACCAATTTTATGTGAAATAGTAAAAATGTTTTGGATACATTTTTAATAAAACATGGATGTGGATGATAAAGAGGTCCTAGTAGATAATTATGTATAAACAACCTCGGATAATGAAAAGATTGTAGAATTAACCCTTACCTTGTAATTTTCATTGGTCTAGGGTATGTTAACATCATATATAATAGTTAAATAATTTTTATTAAATTATAAAATAAATATATACATAAATATTATATCATATATGATCTTCTAATATTTCTTTGTTAATGATATTTTAGTAGTATCATCATTTCGGGTGTTAACTGATTTGTTTTCCTTTATATGTTTTGTTACGTAAGTAATGTTTATTATGGATAGGATGTATTTTATTCATATTTATAATGATATTAAGTTTTTAAACATTCTTTTTAATCATATAATTAAAATTATCCTTGATTGTATATGATGGGGAATGAATCTCATCGTGTTCGTGGAGACGGTAATCCGTATGTACGCACGAGCGACAATATCAGTCTTTTGATATTAAAATCATATATAATTGGATGTTATATCATATATAAAGAATCATTATCCTGTTATATTTATTATTTACATCATTTATACTCATTATTATACCCATACAAATGATAAAGTATTTGAATAACAAACTACACCACGATGTGGAGACGGCAATCTGTACGTACGCACGTATGGTGAATTTTTCATTTATAGGATGGATGGAATAATGAATATGGTTGAAACATTTTTATAATAACATCATATTATATAGAAGATACTGGAGTTATTATTTTAGACTGGAAACAATAAATAAAGAGAAAGTGGAAGATGAAAAGAACTTGAAATAGGTGATGGAATTTTTACCTCTTATTCGGGTTCTTCCTTTTGATTTGATCAAACGGGTTCCTTAGGTTGGCTTTATGACTAAAGTAATGCCTCTAAGATGATGGGAGTATATTTGGGAGGATATTTGGGTTGGTTTTGGCCGAGACAAATGGATTTTAAGCTGTGAATTTGAGAGAAGGGAAAGTTCCCTTTTTATAAGAGGGGTGAGGGGAACCTTAGGAAAAGTTTGAAATATTATTTTGTAATAAAATAATTTTCGGTTTATAATGGATTAAAAATAAATTATTTAAAGTATAAGGTGGTTATGGGTCGAAAACCTCACAACCAATATGTTTTAGATAGATTTAGGTCATCATATTAACTTTATCTTTTAGACTTAACTCTTAGTTAAATAGTTTGACATTTACCATGTCTCTTTGTATTTTTATATTATATGGTTAATAAACTTTTTATAAACTTATAAGTGAACCCCAAGTGGTTCACAAATGATATATATAATATTATTTAATCTATTTGGCCGAACCTTATATTTTTAAGAATATAATATCAATTAATAATATAATATTTTTTTCAAAAACTCTTTTATGTCGATTTTGACACTATTTGGTATTTTGTTTTTGTTAAATTTGTAACCGAATTATTACTTTGAAAAAAAAAATTAATCAACCCTAACATGTCATATTAACCTATAAAATTAGTTGAATTAATTAAAATACTCAAATTAGATTTATTTGGATTTTTATAATATCAATTATTTTAATCTTTCATTAATAAGGTAATTACTGCATCATCATTGTGTCATAAATAAATTTAATTATTTAATGTCTAAAATTTATAAATAAAATATCATTATGTAGGAAATATTTTTATCTTTATAATTAACATTTATAGTCTAATTTATGTGGTGTTTAACCTTATATTAAAATTTTTTAGTTATTAAACTTTGAATTTAACTCTTTTAAGTCTTCTTTAAATAAAATAATAATAAATGTCCTAGTCTAATCCAAGTGGACCAAAGAGGTTCATATCTTATTCATAAGGTTGTTTTTGGTCGAATTATACATATCCAATAGAATTAGTACATGTTTTAGATTAATAATAATATCATTTTTACCCTTAATTACCCTATTTACTTTTAACCGTGGTAAATAAAAGTAAAAAGATATTATTCACCAAAAAATATTTTCAACTTATTGAATTACATTTTACTTATTGATATCAAAAGTGTCTCTTGGATTTTTTAAATTCAACCCACAAAAGTGGTAAAATTATGTTTTATGCAAATTTATAAATTCTCCTATGTGGTTGGTAAAAGACGGTAAAAAGTTCAATAAAATTTTTATATATCTAAACTAATTATAAAATGACTCCAATTAATTACATTGAACTTATATAGGTATTATGTATCTATTTTGACCTAAAATAAATTTAAATAAAATAATTAATTATTTAAATAAAAAGATGGTTTTAAACAATAACTCAGTGTTTTTCACTATTCATCAAAAACTGAAAGTTTTCAGAAAAATACCAAAAATTAACCCTAAGATAATTTCGATATTCCAATTCAAAAAATGAAGTCCATTTTGAAATATAAAATTTATAAAATTTCAAAAAGTGGGTATTACTATTCATAATGGCTAGTTTGATTGGTCGTGGTGTGTTAGAATCTCAAAGTTGTGTACAATGCAAGCTATTGCATTATTCAAAGGGAAACGTACCTTGGAAGCTTGGGGTGTTACAGTCTAAATATCTCCTTCATTACTAAAGATATAAAGACATCATAGGATAGTCTTGTTATTATTATTAAATACTTAAGATATTCTATAGAAACTTCATCGATATCTTATACTTATAAAACTTATATAATATACATGATAGATACAACATTGGTTTCTCTATATTTTTTACTACACTCTTTCTTCACCTTCACCATATCTTAATGATCTAAACATTATGACAAGATTATTTTTCATAATTTAATATGGTAACTCGATAAAATTGGTATCATTATCATATATTCATCAAATCTACATAACCTTTAACTATTAACTAAAAAAAATCATTCAAAACCAACAAATAATATTTTTGAATTTCCCATTAATCTGAGCCTCATTTTTATCTTTGAAATAATATACAATTATAAAAGATTATACTCATTTATTACTCCTTCTAAATCATCTTGGATCATAACTCAATATATTAGCATCATGATATTTATGACTTGATGAACAACTCAACATCACCACTTTTAAGACTCCAGAGTTCTCTTATTTCTTAAAACTAAAACACATTATAAAATAAATTATTACATTATATATCATAGTGAATATCTCATGTACTTTTCCAAATCTCACTCTACAGAAATATTATTTTTCACATTAAAGAATATTATTTATCAACTAAAATATATTAGGTATCATAATTTGATCTTTACTTTTCCATATTTTACTCTATAACATCATACATTCTATCTATTATACAATATCTATTATATAAAAACCTTATGTATACTTAAAATATATTATGTGTCACATGGTGGTCTTTTCCTTTACCATATTATAGTATGAACCAAGATTTATATCTGTCATATGAACTAGGATACATTACATATTGATAAAATATATTATGTTTCATATGAAATACTTTATGTAATACAATATAATCTCCTAATAAATTTTCCAATTCTTTAAAATATCTTATAAATCAACCTAGGAATATTCCATACTTTACTGAGCTTTAACACTTTTCCAATTTTTTGTTTTTTAGAGGAATATCTTATTCATTCCTTCCAACTCTACTATAGTTCTATAAATTCTTTAACTTAGAGCATAAAATCTTCAAAAAATATTTGGGAATACTGAAAAACTTTAACTCATTAAATATTCATTATCCAAGTGAGTTATTTTTAATATATAATCCTTTAAAAATGATGACACTTGGAATGGTTGTTCAATTCAATATATTTTCCATATTTATTATGAGAGTATAAAAATATGTGTTGATTGTGAATATATATCCAATTATATAGTGTAATTACCATAGTTCATTTCCACCTATTGAAAATTTTATTCAGCATAAATTAAATCTAAGGGAAATCCAATCTTCTTTTGTGCTTGGGTACTTCAATCTTCTTATAATATTATCTTATCAACACATATTAATATAATTCCTATTACAAAAATAAAACTAAACACAAAGGGTGTTTTTTAATTTCCTCTTTTATATTTGTTTTCAACGCCAATATAGAATATTCCTCACAATATATTCTCTTCAATTTTATTCTCTATAAAGAACCCAACCCTAGTAGCCTAGAGTTAGTGGTTAATTTATTGCATTGCTATAAGATACAATGAATCACATCGCAAAGAAATTTATAGTTTATTATTCTTAGTAAACAAGATACATACATGAATCTAATATTATAATTGAAAATAGAAAATACGACATAGTATTTTCTTCTAGTTCATTATTATTTCCTTTATCATAACCCTTTATATCAATCATAATACACATCTTAGCATCTTGTAGAATGAAACATAATAAAGGGGTGATATAAAATGCTTATTAAGGTTATGTGTATAGTAGATTCTATGAATAAATAAATTATAATCAATATGGAAAGGTAGATAACTAAAACACATTCCATTTAATCAATAAAATGAGCATAATATTGAATGAATAAATAGTGATAAAAAAATGTCATATACATAAACACATGAGCTTGAAACTTTTACATGGATATTCTAACTAATTTAATAATCACAAGGAAATAATTGACTAATATCATAATTAAGTAATTCATAATTCCATACATCATAAACATACTATTAAGGAATTTCACAAGACAATTAAAAACTATGTGTAAAACAATGTTTAATTTGTCCAACTGATTTCTATCATGAGACCTACTGATGCATCGAGGGGATATGTAATTCTGGGCCCCAACCATCTCTTAATAAGTACAATTCATTCCGAATATGAAAGTAGTGAAACATAATAAATATAAATATTCATATTTAAAAACGAACATATGAAATTTAAATACTTACCCCAGTCAATAAAAATAATCATAAAGAGTAATACGGTGAGTGGTAATAAAATCATACATCTCATGTCAGATTAATCATAAACCATCCTGATAAATAATAAGTATAGTCTAAATAAAACATATTCATAGTGTATCATAAGTACAATAATGGGTTTATTTCATTTATGAATATAATTACCTTAAAAATTCTATAAAAACATTCTTGAGGAAAATATCCTTTTCTTTTTAAGAAAACATTTAAAATAAAAGGTCACAAAACATTTTGAAAATAATTTTATTTTAAAATAACCTTGGAAAATTTTAAAATAATCCTTAAAAAGTTATTGTACATGAAGGAGAAAATTTCCATTCATGTCTTACATGTTAAAATAAATATTCCTTTCATATTTTTAGAAAAAACTAAAGAATCATTATTTGGAAAACAACATGAAGATTCCTTTTAAAAAATTAAAAATTAAAACATGTGTAAAAATTTCTTTAATAAAAATTTTTTATAATGTTAATAAAATTTTATAAAACCTTTTTAGAAAACATGATTTTTGAAGAAAAATGATTTTCGATGGAAGAGGGAAATAAAGTCATATTTTCTTAAAAATAGTTTCACAGTCATTTTAATCACCAAAGAGAGTTAAATGGAAATATTACTTTAAAATTTCAGGAATAACCCAATGATAAAATAATAATTCTTTTCTAGAGTGATATCTCATAATATTTCGTCATCATAAAATTAGTTGTAAATAATCTTAATAACTGATGAGATTATAAAATAAACCATTACCACTTTCGTAACATTTGAATTATAAGCCCCATGAAAAAAAAATAACATAAAATTTAACATTAAATACAATTAATATAAATATATTCATAATATAACATATCAAAATGGGTAGTATATACACCACACTAAAGTAATAATTGGTGAATATGGCATACATCTCATGAAAGTAAAAGTAATATGGGAAAACTTTACCGCATATCTTATTTCCTTTATAAGTGTTCAAACCAAATATATAATAAATATTGATTTATTATAAATATATTAAAGAATAATAATAATATTTCGTACCATATATTCTTTAATTTTAGTCTTTTATCATCTTTTTATTAACATTTCTTTGTTAAAATCACTATTTCGGGTGATAATTGCATCATTTGTCATGTATGTTTTGGTACAATAATTTCTTTCCATTTAAATTAATCATAGTTCAATAATCTCTATAATTTTAAACATGATTAAAATATAATATATATTCTATATATATATATATAATTAGAGTAATCTATAAATGTAATATATAGAAAATAGATTACATTTCTTATGGAGATGGTAATTCATATATACGCATAAACATTGTTTCTATTTTTCTTAATGGATGGAATGAAAGGAAAATAAATTTTATTTGACCTTTAAAAAAATATTATTTTATATATATAATTTATATTAATCAAATACATCTTTATTACAATCCATGTAAAAATTATGTTAAAATATTTAACATCATTATGTGGAGGCTGTAGTCCACACTTATGCATGAGCGATGCTATTATTTTCCAACGGATTGGAAGATAAAAATTTATTTTTGGTATTATATTTATATAATTACTTTTAGGTTATAAATATCAAATATATTCATTAAATATTTCTTTACTACCATCCATTTAAAGATTAAGTGAAAAAAAATCACATCTCTTCGTGAGTTTGTAGTCCACCGTACACATGAGCGAAGTTATCAAATTCCTCATGGAATGTAAAGTAAGAAGGTATGTGTGATATAATAACTCAAAAAGTATACTAATATCATAAATATAATATAAATATGTCAAATCCATCATTATATTCATCCTTGAAAGGTGGTGATGGAAAAATATTACAGCGATTCACGAGGCGGTAGTCTGCCGTAAACAAGATCGACGGTTTCATTTCCCCTTTGATGAATGTGCAGATGGATACGGGTTGTTAAACTAAAATAATAAAATAATATTTTATAATTTTATAATTTTTTTATTATATTATAACATTTTAATATTATGTTAAGGAGGTGGAATAACAAATAATACAAATATGCATGGTAAGACTTTTACCTATTCTTCGGAGAGCCTCTTTAGGTTTATACCTAAATCCTTATTAAAAGGGATTATTAATAAAAAAAAGAACTATAGAATGTGGGGATTTAATTAATAATGATATTTGGTTAGTTATTTTATACAACAAATTTTTTTGGAAGTGTGAAGAGGATCGGAGAGGGGTGGACTTTTAATAAGTGGGGGATAGGACACACAAGGAATTTTTGAAAAGATAAAGTGATGCCCTAATTCTTCTAATTAAAATAAACTCAAAAATAGGTAATTATAAATCCTTATAGGTTATAAGGTTGAAATATGTCCATAAAATGAGTATTGTAAAAGTTTTAGGTCAATTTTTACCTCTATATTCTTTGTTTAACCCCTCGGAAAACCCATTTTTACCTTAACAATGGTAATTAATTTTACTTATTTTCACTATTTAAAAAGGTAAAAACTAATGTTTAACTTATTATATTATATAAATAATTATTATTCCAATTATTTATACCATTTATCAAAATTAAATTCAAAACAAAAAAAAATAGAATTTAATTTAAAACTAAACTCATAGATTCATGTAAAAAACAGTTTTTAATAAATGTTTTTTAGGGAAAAGATGACCTTATATTAACAGTGTAAATAGAAATAATCATTATATGAATATAAAATTAAGAATTTAGATCTATAATATATAAATTTAATTTAAATAATTTTTCATTCATGGTTATTTTTATTAATTAAAATGGGGAAACATTAGTAACTTTAAATAGTTTTTCATAAAAATGTGTTATTAAACCCAAAAATAGACTTAAAATTAAATCTATTATTAAAGTGATTAGAATATGAGTAATTATAGTAAACATAAATAAATAATTATTATTTTAATTTAAATTAAATTCAAACCATAATTATTCATTAAATTTTTTTGATTAATTATAAAGAAATGCCTATTTTACAAACAAAAATAGTATTTTTCACTATTCATTAAAAAACAATATTTTTTTAAAAAACATTAAACCAAAGTAAGTTTTAATTTTTAGATTTCAAAATTTTAATTCATTTTTTAGAATACATTTTCTAAAATTAATGAAAATTTATTTTAATTTATGTGTTCAAATCACGACTAAATAACCATTTAGTAAAATACAGTTTTTTAGAATATACTTATTTTTCTTTCAAATTGTTCTTATTTTATTTATAATAAATAAGTAACCATTTAATTTTTTATCCATGTATAAATAATATAATTTAATTAATTTAATTATTTATATTCATACCCACCAACTCAACAGCTTGGTTATAATTATCATGTTTAAATGATAATATTTTAATACAGTATCGTGTTTCATTAGAACCCAACATTGCATGTATCATAAGCTATCAAAGAGGTTTAATTTAAAAAGAAATATATCAGAAAGTCTCAATGAGTTAAATTATATTCTAATTTTTTTTGTTTTATGTTATATATTCTATTGAAGATTACCTTCCACTTTTAAATATCATGGTGTTACATTCTCCCCACCTTTAATAAATTACATCCTCAAAATTTAAAACTTGATCTCGTTAATCAAAGGGTTGAAATTTGAAAATACCATTTTTAAAAATACACATCATAAAAGGGTTAATAAAAATTCCTTTTTATATTAGAAAAAAGGAATTATGATGCTCAACTAGAAAAAAACATAACTATGTTTCTAAATAGGAGAACATAAGTGGTAAGTCAAGATATAAACATGGAAGGAATGCATAAATTATTATAGAGAGTGATATAGATCACTAATCACAAGGAAGTGAATTATAAATGTAAAGTTAAGTTCCTTAAGACAACAAATCTATGATGATTTAAAATACCTTTTGATTCATCAGATATGAAGGTAATATGATAACATTTTTGTTTCATTATTTTTTCCCTAAAGTTGAGGAATTATTTTATTGTATAATCTAAGAACATATGGAAATATAATTACTTGAAATTATAATTAAATCCTTAAATTAATTTCCACCATGAACTCATATTTTACTTCATACAATAACGATTCAAGGTTAATCTTCTAGCCCTGAATAACTAAAATTAGCTTTTAATAGATCACAAGATTCATAAAAAAGAAACAAGATATCCCTCTTACCTTTACAAAAATGAAAATGGTTTGAAAAAGTTATCCAAAATAACACATTAATCTATAATACCTTAGTAGTAACTATAAAAGTTCAAATTAATTAAATTCATAAATAATTTACCTTAATTCATTTTCCAAAATTTGTTTGACCAAATTTAATGTCCAAAAAATAGAAGAGGTGTTACTAATTAACATAACATTATATTCCCTAAACAACTTAAAGTGGCTCTTAATGTAACATTCCAAATATGTAAATATGGTGATAATAATAAAACCTTAATGAAAACATGAATGATTCCAAAAATAAAATCTCATATTTGTCGAATATATTCCATAAATACAAAAAACAAGTAAACTCAAACAAAGATAACATCAACCATAAAATAAAAACTAATTTAAATTTCTCCAATACTATATCATAAATATATCCTTTTCATTATTATCTCAACATCGAACACATATTAAGTCTTACTTTCCCTCAATCATGTGTTTTCAAAAAAAGGTAAAAATTCCACTTAATCACTTTTCCTAGTCATAGATACCATTCAACATATACTCTAAAATCCTTAAAAAGAATTATAGATCCATACTTATACATATATTAATTCTTATCACAATAATATCATTGATAAAATTATTCCTCAATAGAATTCATGAATCCATATACACAAGTACTTTATTCCACTTCATTTGTAGTAATAGCGTAATATTGAACTTGATCTCTTAACTTCTTCTATGGTATATTCCCTTGATTCTTTGGTAATTCATTTGAATAGTTCCCCATCTCCTTGTAATTGAAGCATTACACATTGGAAAATTTTTATTTACCCTTGAAATCAAGAGCATGGTATTCATTCTCTTCACACTTGTATCAAACTCTCATTCCCTTCAAGAAAGTACTAAGGTGATTCTTTCTTACATGTGGTAAAATCCTTTTTCCCTTATTCCCCTTATCTATTTTTTCTCTTTCATCCTCTTATTCTATTTCGTCCCATTGAATCCATAATACTTATAAAATTATTTATCTTTCTTTATATCACATGATATTATGTCCTCGTATAATGAGAGTTTTTGGGAGACTAGTTTCCTTCTAAATATTAGCTTAATCCCATTAAAGAAATGACCATTATTACTCTTTGTAATACATGTGTCGATATGCTTATCATTCCTTCCACTATGAGATATATCTAAACAATTAAATACAGTATATTAGATCATAACATTAGGAAACATAATTTATTATCCCAAAACTAGTGAATAACTTAACATAAATTGAAAATTTAATGTATGTATTATATCATAATCATTAATAAGGTTTTATTTGGAAAGTATTAAAATCATAAAAATATTTTTAATTAATTTATAATTATACGTAAATACGATGTGAATTGTTTTAATCGTATCCCTTGTTTGTGTCAAAACAGGTTTTTAGTAAGGCCCATTATCATGTACCAGGTAATTATTGAGTCAACAATGAAATGCCTTTCTTGAAGTTATTACCCCTAGGTATATACGTTCTAGAACCACATCCACATGTAGTATTCAGACATTGATTTATTTCTATGATAAACCAAAAAATATCTACCTTACCAAAACTTTATGTTATTCTTATATACTTATCCTCAATGTATATCATAGGGTTAAGTTCCCTAATCTATTTTTTCTTAAATCTAGTTCCCAAGTTTCCTACTAAACTTCATATTATTCAAATTGTAAAGATCCCAACCCTAGTAGCTTAGAGTCAATGGTTACTTTATTACTTTGACATAAAGTACAATAAATCTCATCCTAAAGGACCATATAGTTTAGTACTCTGGGTAAACTTCATATGTACTTTAATCTCACATTAAAATTGAAAACATAAAATAACAAATAATATTTTATTCAAGTTTATCATTATTTCCTCTATCATAACCCTATATATAAATCATAATATACATCTTAGAATTTTGTGGAAAGATGTATAAGAAATGGGTGAGATCAAATTCTCAGTAAGTGTTTGCATACAATTGAATCTATAAATAAATAAATGATAATAAATATGGAAAGGAAAATAAATTAAATAAATAAAATTTAATAAATAACTTGAGCATAATATGGTGGGAATAAAAAAATTGTCAAATAAATCTATATACAGAAATACATGATCTTGAAACTTTTCCATGGATATTATAACAAATAAAATAATCACATGTACATAAATGAATAATATCATAATGAAGGAATTTATGATTCTATTAATTATAGACATACTATCACGCCCTTTCACAAGATAGTTTAAAACTATAGGTAAACACGCATTAAATTTTTCCAACTGATTTGTATCATGATACCTAACGATGCATCGAGGGGCTTTGTAATTTTGTTCCCCACAAATATCTTAATATTTATAATTCATAACTCTTATAAAATGGGTGAAATAAATAAATATAAAAGTTTTTATTGAAAAAAACATACAAAATGTTAATAATTACAACAATTAATAAACATAATCTTAAAGCGTCCAGAGTAATATGGGGAATGGAAATAAAATTATACATCTCGTATCAAACTAATCATAAACCATATAGAGAAATAATAAGTATTATATAAATATAACATATTCTCATTGGATCATAAGTACAATAAAGGATTGGTTTCATTGATGAATATAAATTCCTTAAAAATTCCATGAAAACCTTCTTGAGGAAAATATCCCCTACATTTTAAAAATCACCATTTAAAATGAAAAGTTTTCCAAACATTTTCAAAATAATTTCATTTAAAAAAACCTCAGAAAATTTTAAAATAATTATTAAAAATTTGAGTTTTCATGAAGGCTAAAAAATTTCATTTATGTCATATATGTTAAAACAAATATTCCTTTTATATTTGTGGTAAAATTCAAATGGGAATTGTTTGGAAAAAGGAAATATAATTTATTTCAAAAAATTGTTAAAAGTAAAACATGGGTAAAATTTTATTTAATAAATAATTTGGATAATTTTAAAAATATTTTTGAAAAAAAAATAGAAAACATTGTTTTGTAAGAAAAATGATTTTTGACTGAAGACACAAATAAAGTTAGATTTTCTTAAATACATTTTCACAATAATTTTAAGTTAAAATGAGATGAAAATGGAATAGTTACTTTAAAATTACATGAAGAAAAATATTAGAATAAAATACATGAGTTGTTTTACTAATATAGCATAATATTTCCTTATCATAAATTTAATCATAAACAAACCTGATAAATGATGAGATTATAAAATAAACCATTATAACTTTTGTAACTTTTGAATCGTAAGCCCCATTTAAGAAATAACTTCAAATAAAACATTAAATACCATGAATATAAATATAATCATGCACAAAAATATTAAAAAAATTATTATATTCACCTTGCCAAAGGAATAAGTAGTGAATATGGTATACGTCTCACAGAAGTATAATTGAGGCAAGAACCGTTACCTAAAATCTTATTTCCTTCGTATGTGTTAAAACCTTGTGTATTATAAAATTAGGTTTATTATACATATATTATAGAACCAAAATAATATATTTTATACCATATATTATTTAATTATAGTACTTTAACACCCATTTATTAAAATTTATTTGTTAAAACCTCTATTTTGGGTGATAATTATTTCATTTTTCATTTTGGTTTTGGTTTGGTAATTTTGGTCCTATTACTTTGATCAGGGTTAAATCATCTCTATTTTTTAAATATGATTTAAATATCATATATATTCTTTATATATGTAATTAAATTAATCTATAAAATTTATAGATAGAAAATGGATGACATTATTCATAGAGACGATAAGTCATACGTATGTATAAACAATGTTTCCATTTTTCTATATGGATAGAATGAAAGAAAAATATGTTTTAATTCAAACTTATAGAATTATTATGTTATATATATATTTTATATTTATAAAATCCATCCTTATTACCATCCATTCAAAAATAAAATGAAAAACATTTCACATCGCTATGTGGGGGCGGCAGTCCACATATACGTATGAGCGATGTTATTTTTTTCAATGGATTGGAAGGTAAGAATTTAGATGTGATATTGTATTTTTAGAAGTATTTTTAGTTTATAAGTATCACATATATTCATTAAATTTATTCTGAGTACCTTCCATGTAATGTTTAATAAAAAAGGAATCACATCGCTTCGCAACGTGGTAGCCCACCGTACACGGGAGCTACATTATCGTATCCCCCGTAGAATAGAAAGTAAAAAAGGTATATTTGATATAATGATTAAAAAATTATAATAAAATCATAAATATGATATAAATATGGTAAATATATTATTATATCCATCCTTTAAATGAGGTGATGGAAAACAAATTACATCGATTTGTGAGGTGGTACTCCATCGTACACACAGTCGAAGGTTTCATTTCCCATTTAATGGATATGGATATGGATATGGGTTATTAAATTAACATATTAATATAATATTGTGTATGGAATAATTTTTTAATTATATTAACATAGTTTAATATTATTTTAAGGAGGATTAATAAGAAATAAAACAAATATACACATTAATAGTTCTACCTCTTCTTCGGAGAGCCTCATTGGGTTTATATCTAAAGCCTTCGTATACGAAATTCATAATCAGAATAATCCCTCTAGGTTGTCGGTATATAAGTAAGTAATATATTGGAGAAGTTATATTTTGATCCAAATGTTTTTTATGTGTAAATGGTAGATGATAGGGGGTTGTATTTTATATGTGGGGGAGAGGACACACCATGAATTTTTGAAAAGATAAAGTGATACTCACATTTTTATAATTCCACAAGCTTCTCAAATGGGTCCTTAAAAAAATTAGAGGTTATAAGGTATAAATAGTTCCATATAATCTATTTTTTACAAGTTTTAGGTCATTTTTAACCCTATTCTTCTTGGTTTAATCCCTGATAAACTCATTTTTACCATAACCGCAATTATTAATTTTTACTATTTTCACTATTTATTATGAGAAACATTAAGTTAAACTTCTTAGATAATATAAATTATGATTATCCCAAATATGTAATCCATTTTTTTAAATTAAATTCACAGAATTGGCAGAATTCAATTTAAAATTAGACCCACGAACGCGCCAAAAAAAGTGTTTTCAATAAATGTATTTCTCATGGAAAAGATGATCTTATATAAACTGTATGAATAAAAATAATCATTATATTAATTTAAACATAAAAATTAATCTTTATGATATATAAATTTCATTTAAATAATTCCTAGTTATTTTTTATTTTGATTAATTAAAATGGATAATCATTATGCACTTTAAAACAGTTTTTAAAAATATGTGTTTTTAAACCCAAAAATAGACTTATAATGAAATTTTCCATAAAATTGATTACAATGTAATTAATGGGAATAAATATTAATAAATAATAGTAATTTAAATTTAAAATAAATTCAAGTAATAATGGGATTTTAAAATTACTTAATTTTTTGTAAAGAAATGACAGTTTTACAAAAATCAGCATTTTCACTATTCAATCAAAATCAATATTTTATAAAAAAACCAAAATTTAACCCTAAGTAAACATTGATATTTTGAATTAAAAAAATTATTAAATTTTGTAAAATATATTTTCTAAAATTGGTAAAAATAGATTTTAATTTATTTGTGCAAAACGCAACTACATAGTCTTTTGTAAAAATGTAGTTTTTCAAAAAAACACTTATTTTTATTTCAAATGGGTATTATTTTATTTCTAATAAATATATAAAAATTAAATTTATTTTATAAATGTGTAAATCATATAATTTTAAAAATTTATTTAGTCCTACTCATGCTCACCAACTTAACAACTTAGTTATAACTGTCTTGTTTAAATAATTATATTTTAATATATTATCACGCTTCATTTAATCCCACTATTGTGTTCATTGTAAGCTATCAAAGATATTTAATTTAAAAATAAATATATCATAAAGTATTTTTTTGTTAAATTATGTTCTAATATTTTTGTGGCATGTTATATATGATATCAAAAATGATGTTCCTCTTCTAAAATATTAGGGAGTTTCATTCCCCCCCCCCCCATTGATAATAAATACAAATTTTCTTCAATGAGGTTGGTATAATTTCACTTTAAATCAATTTCTATCCAATATTTCACAATAAGTACGTGAGATCAACTATTTGAGTTTAAAATAAGAGATACTAATTATGAAAAAATTCCTTAACCAAACTAGAATATGACACCGACTAAAAATTCATTTCATTGGGGCTATTCAAATAAATTTTCAAGATAATAATAATTTTTTAATTTATTTTCATGTGTTATTCAACCTAAATTCCTATACGCATGTAAAAAACATATTAAAATCATTCAAAAAAAATAAGAGGTTTAGTTTCAGAAACCTTCCATTGATTTATTCTTTTTACATTTCATTGATCATAATAATTTCTCCCCCATAACTTCATAATTAATTATTTCAAAACAAGGATGAGATAATATGTACTCAAATTTTTTCAGTGACACTTTCCTATAAATTCTTCTATAATTACATATTTTTATCAAGTATTAACATTATTAATATTCTCTAAACTTATCCCCCTAAAAGTATTCACTCCATATTAATTTCATTAAGGGTGATATCTTTATTAAGTAAGCATCAAGGTACCAAATATTAGTGAAGAAACTTATATAATTGTTTTAGTGTGGAAGATATATTTTATTATTTTTTAATAATTTCTTAAGGGTAATGAATATTTTTTTTAGTAATTTAAGGGATAGTTTTCTAAAAGATACATGTTTAAAAGAAGAGAATAATTTTTATTGAGGTTATATGTTCAAAAGATGAACCATATTTATTAATTAGGTGATTGTCTATAATTTTTTGAATTTTGAATATGGATGAAAAATTGGTGTGATCTATAAGTAATTGAGTGATTTTGAATCTATAATACTTGATTTATATGATGTTATTCTGGTCATTCAAAGTATCAAGTATCACAAGTTTTTGAGAAAAGTTCATGATTCATGTTGAGTCTTTAATATAGAGTTATACAGGGTTGAAGTTGAGTTATCATGAAGTTATATGATCATATGTTTATGTAAAATGATAAGTATAGGAAATCCAAATTTATGGACGAATAAACATAATTTATTCTATAAAAAGGTTCAAGAAGGTAAATTCCAAAGTCTAGAAGTATGAAATATATTGAAAATTGTATAAGATAATTCCAGAAGTAAAGAATTAAGATGGAGGGATTTTAGAGACAAATTTGAAAAAAAGTAAGGATTCTTGTGAAAATTAAGTAGAACCATGCACAAGTTATGGACTCATGGGAAGTGTGTTGTATGAAACTAGTAATGTTTATGAATGGGAACCGATTAATTTTTTAGAATCACGTAGGGTTGTGTGATTCTAAGTGCTTCGTATTCATAAAAGTATTATGGAAATTTATTCTTTTCATAATATATTTATATGAAAATCTTATAAGATAATTAAATTATGTGAAAAAATAGTTTTGTGAGAACATTTACATGAACAAAGAGTTTCTCATAAATAATATCTGTAATTGTTCATCATATATTTTGGATATTCATATTTGATATAGTGATTTTCTATAAGATAATAATATTGATTACTCCAAAAGTAGAAGTTCTAGTAATTGAGATTTTGGATGGTGATGTTTTAGGAGTTAAGTTTGTGTGAAAATAATCATTCTTATTGTTGAAAAATATCAGAGAAAGATCTTAATTTGTTATTAAATCAACCTAAAGAAGAAAATATGTTTCTCATTAAGTTTAGTGGAAAGAAGGAAAAATGGAGGGAACTAGTATAAAAACCTATCATGAGATAGTTTTGGGTAAAGGATGATACCTTCTAACTTGATGTGGGATTTGAGTTATGGATGTAACCTTCTCATACATTGTAATCATTTTTATACATAAGTGAAAAAATTCGTGTCTTCGAATCAACCTAAACACATATTAGATATAGGCGCCCATATTGGGGCTGAAACGTGTAAAAATAATATATTATTTTTATTGATTTTTCATTATATTTTATATTCATTAGGGTGAAATATAAAGTTTGATATGGTCTATATTCTAATAATCTACAAAAGTTAATTTCATAAAATGAAATTTTAAAAGAGTATCATTGATTCATCCTACCTTCTTAGTGGTACATTATATTTCTATGCATTTCAACTGGTATTAAAGTAATATATGTTCTCTCTAAAATATCCTTACTTTGTTGGAGATAGAGAATCTATGTTTAGTTAATAGTAAAGGTATTCCATTATTCCAGGGAAAAATTATCATGAATGAAATAATATGATGATTAGTTATCTTATTTCTCTTTGAATAGAAGTTAAGGATGCAGTTACAATGGTTTTTACACTAGTTTAGAGAGATTATCCAATTAAATTTACAGATTAGAGGAATCTAGAAATTTATGGAAAATCAATGGATGCAATTATATTTTCCTTATATGAAAAAATTTATACATAGGTGATGGGACTTTAAACCTCCAAGTGGATTTGGGAAAAAAAAGAAAATATTTTTGAATGGAATTTCAAGGATTATGAAGCTATGTTATTATAATATAGAGAGACATTTGAAGATATTATAATGACTAATGATGAAATTATAGATAAATATTTCACAAGGTTGAATGATATTATCAATAACATCAAAGGTTTTGGAGACACTTTGGAATATTCATCCATTATTCAGAACCTTATAAGTAATTTTCCTCTGATATTTTATGAAAACATTTATGTTATATAGGATATATATAACATATTTATTAATTAAATATATAATTTCTTTGTTTCATATGATATTATAAAATCAAATATGATTAAGAAAAAAATTGAGGAGATGGTATTCAATTCCATGGAGAATATTTTAATAAAATAAAAGGAATATGATCCCTCTAGTGAATATAAATATGATAAAGAATGTGATAAAGAGAACAAGTAGATAGTGTATCTTATCTTAAATAAATAAAAATGGGAAATGATAAGTACAAAGTTACACTCACAATATAATATTTTAAGTGTGGTTGAATTGTGAATTTTGATGTAGATTTCCCAAATAATAAAAGTAGTGATTGCGAGGATGATAAAGAGGAAGACATTTTATAAAATAAGAGGTGGATTAAATGTTCTAAAAATGTAAGGATCTAATTGAAGAAAATAAAAAGTTAACTATAATGAAAAGAAGAAGAATTTTGGGAAAGGAATAGGAAGACTACTCCACTATAATTATTCAATTAGAGGATGTAGTTTATGAAATATTTAGGAACGTTATGTCTCATGAGGATAAAAACCAAGAAACCACAAGTAGTGATGAATAAGGGGAAGGAAATTATGTTGAATATATTTTAAAATCATATATTGAATCATATATTGATAAAAATAAAAAAATCAAGAAGGAAATCAGGTTATTGAATAAAGATTATGGAAAAAATAACATGTTGAGTTAAATACTCACTTTTCTCTTTATTATGAAAATAAAAATACACATGAATATTTATATGATTTAACTTTAGTTTTTTTATTCTATTTTGTTTGTATATAATATAAAACCATTTCATTGAAATTCTGATAACCTAATATTTTATGAAATACCAATGTTATGGGTATTTTTAAAGAATTTACGATTTTGGGAATTTTGAAATATCAATTGTCAAAGGTTTTGTTATATAGATTTCTAAATAAAATTGTTTACATTGATCAAAGGATCATTTTTGTGGTTCTTAAAAGCCTCATCATTTTTTGTGGTGAGATATTGAGTCTATTAAAAGAGAAACTGTAAACTATTTTTGATTTCATTATAACAAAATCCCAGATGTTTAGAATATAAACTTTGGAAGATCATCTTTAAATAAATATACACATCATGGATAAAAATACAAATGATAATGTGATATTACATTGAAATTAAATTTATCAAAACTCTTTGAAATTCCTAATCTCATTAAGTCTTAAAAGGCTTTTTCACTTGGGAACTTATGGTTTTTTTCTTTTTGGGTGTTTATTAAGAGATATTGATTATGAGGATTCATTATAAAATCTATTAGTTTTTATTATATTAATTGTTTTGTACCAAGCTATTGATTGTAGTAGAAAATTTTCCAAACTACCAATTATAGTAGGGGTACCGAGATACCAGTCTCTGTAGTAGGAGAACAAAGCTTCCAATTTTAGAAGTGGGGATTTACCAATTGGGCCAATAGTGGTAATCATAATTAAGTAAGATAGTTCCAAGATTTAGGTTGTAAGAAATTAATACCATTCTAAAAGTCAACATTTTAGGATACCTTGAAATGGGTTTATGTCCCCTATTCACTTTGGGTTAAAAGTGAGGTTTTTAATATTATCCTTTAGGGTTACTTGATTAATTAATCATTAATTCACATTTTGTTAAAAATATGTGTGTTTATAAATTATTTGGTAGTCTTAAATATCGATAATTTTATGTTCTATAGTTTATATTAAATTTATCGATATTTGTAAAACTATAATAGTTTTAATTCTATTATTTTTACTCTGGTTTATTGTGGGAACATTGATACTTAGTATTACTGATAGTCTTTTTATCTGAGGAGGCTGAAATTTTTTTTAAAAAAATTAAACATTAATTCACCTCCCCCCTCTTCTATTTTTTTCTATTAATTTTATGATCCAATATCTAGTATCAAAGTAGGTCTCTATCTTGAAGGTTGAACATAATGTGGTTTTTTTATTTTTAATTATCCTAATTTCATTTTTAGTTTCATTACATTAAGATTTAGTGGATAATTATTTTTATAATTGAGGTAAGGCATGTTGGATCTATTGATGAACTCAATCCAAATAGACCACCTATTTTTGATTTTAATGAATTTTCATTTTGGCATGAGTGGATGGATAAATTTTTATTAATACAGGAGTTGAGAATTTTCTAATTCTCATTGGTAATTATAAAATTCTAAAGAAATAAGTTTTTAAATTTACTAGAGAATAAATGAATGAATTTCAGTTGAATTTATGATTTATAAATACTTTTATATTTTCTATTCATATATATATATATATATATAAGTTTCTTCTTATAAAAAAATCATGTGTAATCTGTCAAAAATATATAATTTAATCATTTTGGAAAATTAAATGTGATTGAAACAAAAAGAGTGATGCTTAGAGAATACTTTAAATATTTTTATTTCCAACCAGGTGAATCGATAACTCATATGCATCATAAATTCATAACTATAATCAATATTATACAATCACTTTTAGAAATAGAATAATCTAATGATCATATTTTTGAGAATCATGTAAATTTTACTAACTTATTGGGAATCTAAAAGAACAATTATCCATGACCCTAATAATATCACTAATATAATTTAGGATGACCTTATTAGAAATCTTATGCAATGTTAGAAGTTTTTGAAAATAGATTCTAAAAATAGAAATATAATAATGGATTTTCTTTTAAAACCACCAGCACTTCAAATATTGGAGATTTTAAAGCAAAATCATCAAGAATAAGTTCAAGAATAATTTCATATACTTCTAAAGGAGAACCTACTAAACATAGAAATGAGGAGTTTTAATAATCATGATTTTAAAAGATATTATTTGAAATATAGAAAATAAAAAAAGGAAAATTTTGAAAAGAAATATATAATATAACCTGCAATCTCTGAATTCAGAAAACCATTTCAAATTTGGATGAATTTCACTGAGCTAAAGATAAAGTACATAAAGTATTCGATAAGATATTAAATGAAGAAAATAATGAATCTTTTTAATTCCATGAACATGTGGAGTGATATTGAAATTGATACTAATTTAGAGATTTAATCTGAATAAAGTGATAATATTAGAAAAATCAATGGATTTTATAAAAATTTTGAAAAATTTTTTATGGGAAGACTAATTGTAGAATATCTCAAAAATCTATCTCTAGTTTAAAATTGGTTTTAAAATTATGAAGAAGATATTGAGGATGATAATTCATATAACTCAAATGATGAAAAAATATCTCTTGAGACTCATAAAGAAATGAGAGCTTGTACTACGGAATGTGAAAACATGTATCAAAAGTTGTATAAAAAATAAACGAATATTAAGGATAAAATTACTAAGTGAAAATATAATTTTGTAAAGGTTCAGGATAATCTCAAAAAGATAATAAAGGAAAATAGAAATATTATTTATGATTCGGATAAGTCAAGGGAAAATTTTTATAAAACCTAATACAGAACTAAAGGAAAAAAGGTAATGTTAAAATACTAGAATTTTATCATAAGAAATATGACCATAAGAAAGAAAAATAATAGAGTTAATTCAAAAACCTGTGACTTTTTTCCAATATAAGAATGAAATTGTTAAACTAAAGTCGAAAATTTAAAACCTAGAGAATGTTTTGTCTATTTTTATCACTAGAAGTAGATAATTAAATAATATGAATGGTTAGTTAAGATCAAATAGAAAATCATTCATATTGTCTAGTAAAACTACTAGAATTTTAGTTTATTAGTCAAATTATTTCATACATAGAAAATCACCTTTATGTACTTCATGTCAATAAGAAATAAATTTGAGGAATAATTTTTCACAAAATAAATAAAATTTAGAAAAGGTAAATATTTTATTTCATCAAAACATAATTTTTATGAATACCAAAAATCTACAAAAAAATGTTTTTGAAATATTGTTTAAGAATACTTTTATACCTAAATAGGTCTATTTTCTAAATAAAAATTACAATGTTATGAAACTGTTGTGAACCGGTTACTGAAAATCTATCACTTGTGCTCTAGTGCATATTTTTACATTTCCTAAAACTATATATTTTATGAGTTTCAAGTTTTCGGTATTTTAATTATTTTTTGTTTTTATTAAAATTTTGTATTTATTCATTTTACTCAAGGTTACTATTTGTTGTTATTTTTTGGATAAATTCTTACAACTTTTAATTTCAAATTGTGATTTTTTTTTTATTTTATTTTTTTCATAAATCTGTTTATTTAATAATTTTATAGAATTTTAATTTCATTATATTTTTATAAAACTATTAATCTATTGATCGCATTTAAATTATGGAAAAATTAAATCAATAGAAATTTTAAAATTAATTAATATTTAAAAAATTAATTATGATATCATGTGTTTTAAAGTGATTCAATCTAAGAAGTAGGATTTTAGAAAATCGATGGAGAATCTTCATATTCCTAAAGAGTAATATTGATTATTAATATATAGTTAATGAATAGCCCATCAAAATAGACGATTGTTATCCTAAAAAATATAAATATCTTGTAGTTAAACCTATAATTACTAGAGAAAAAGAGATACAAGTGGAAATATCAAAAAACATCCAAAATTTGAAACTTTTTTTATATATCAATATTTTTATTAAAATATGGACTCAATTAATTACATATAGAAGTAAATGAACAATTTCATTGATATGATTCTAGTGCTCAATGAAAAAGTTAGTCTGATTCAAAATAAAATAGCTCATACTTAAGATTCAAAATGAAAGAGTTGATTTATAGATTATATAAATGAGATCAATGGGGATCTGAAAATAATCAAATAATTTAGTAATTTGCGTGATCTTAAGTTGATAAATTTCAACATGTACTTAAAATATTAATATTAGTACATCATTCTACTTATGAGAAGACTGTTTTCCTATGTCCAAATTTTGAAACCCTTTAAAAAAATATGAAGATATAAAATAAACTTCCATGATCTTGAAGATTCGATAGATGATATTTATACATCTATCATTGATCAAAGATCAAAGTTTAATATTCAGAAAGAAAATAATGATGATTATAATCAAAAATAATAATTTCCCTAGAAGAAATGTTTATTAAGAAGGATTATATTTTTAGGTCTCAAGGAGTTATATTTTTTGAGAACATAACTAAATTTTATTAAAATTTAAATGTTTTGGATGAGCTTTTGTGTGATAAATAGAAATATATTATGAAGTTGAATCACATGATTGAGAAATAAATTAAGGATTGATTTTTGTATTTCTGTTTTTGTGAAATTTTTTAACATAAACGATTTTTCTTGATTTAATAGTTTATTTTATCAATTCCTTAATTTATTATTCATAAATTCTACTTGATGAATATTTTTTTTGGAAAAATTATTTCACATGTTTTTTTTTCCTCTTTCAAAGAAGAAACATTATTTTTGAAAATATTAAATGGGGATAAGTTTTAGGAAAAAAAATTGTTATTTTTTTCTATTTAATAAATTTTCTATTTTCTTTACCATAAAGGGAGAGATTTTTTTATGGGAGAAAATTTTATTTTTATTATGTATTATAAGGGGTAGAATGATCTTATCTTCATCAGAATCATTGGAAAATGATTAGAGATTTTCTTTTTAAAATTACAAAAAATATAGTTTTCTTCTTTATTATTTCTTATTTTATTTTAAATAAAGGGAGATATATTTTTGGGGGTGAGAAAAGTTATAGTTTTTATGTTTTACAAAGGTGGATACTAGTCTCGCCCAAATTTACCCATGTTTTTAGGGTTAAGTGGTCTAATGTAGAGTGGCTTGGGTTGTCGATTTCTTAGAGACTTAAGAAGAAACCTATAGACACGCACATTCTATGGACTAATTTTGGCTATTAATTGACCAAATTTGGATTGATATTAGATAGTTTTAACCAAAAACTATGTGACTTAAGTGAAATCAAATTATTAGAAGGGTTGATCCTAGGTTATTACAAGTGGTGGATTTGATGAAATATTTTTTTAACGATTTCAATTTATTATATTCGAGATGGATTTATTCAAGAAGATAAAAAAACTTCATCACTTACTGGTTTAATACCAACACACCATAATACTAATAACCTATACACTTGGAGGATCAAATTTATTATCACTCCAAGTTAACGGTTCGTATTATCACTTGAAATATGTGGCCTTACAATTCCACAAGGATGAAGAAGCTTTAAAATCATCAAATAAAAATTTCAATTAAAAGAAGTGATGAGAAATTAATGGTTTGATAAATAACATCTAATTCATGCATTTTATACTCCCTTGGATAAACCCACAAGTGGGTTAGCTCTTCATTGATGATACAGTTTCAATAGAAGTGGGAATTAAACTTATGAGGGAGGAATTGAAGAAGTAAAGAAAACAATAAAACGAAAATGATCACTTCACCATTGTGTGAATAATTTCACAAGGTTTGGTGTGAATAAATTCACACCTTGAGGTAAAGGTATTGAAGTTAGATGGATAAGAACAAAATAATAGGAGAATAATAACTTTTATTAATAAACTAGGATTAATTGAAACGACTTACAATTTAGGAAGAACATTACAAAGGAAAAGTGGCAGCATAACATTACAATGAAAGAAAGCATCCAATATGAATAAATCCTCCAACACCACTACCTTAAATAGGAATTTTAGGAGCCTTGGGTCGAGCCTCCAATAGTAAAAGTCATACCACTTGAGTATGGTAGTCTTAGGGTGGTGGAAAGCTTGTGGAACTTAAACTTTTCCACCCTTGACCCGAAGAGGAAGGCAGTTTGCATCCACTGAACAGATGCATCGCAATGACCATATAGATGGAATAATTAGATTGGGAAATTCAAGAATAAAATGGAGTCCCAAATATCTCCTAAACTCCGATATGGTTTCATCCAAAATGGAATTTTTTTTGCGAGATATTATCGAAATAGTTGGCTTTGTTTTTGGGCTGTAAAATCTGGCCCAAAATTTCATCTCCAAATCGGGCAGCCTGGAACTCTATTAATAAATCCTAATTAACTTTATTAATTGTCAGATTAAATTTTCTCCATGATGTCCTCTATATTTAGTTAAATTTTTAGAATCATTGGGATTGTATCTTGGCCGCTACAATCTCTTTATTGGGTTGTTGTCCAGTTTACTTTTCTCAGAATGTTGTTGGTTCAAGGCTAACTTTGGTGGTCTTATAATGTGAATATTCTAGAGCTCCAAAAACATAAATTGTTCCTTATATCATTTAAGACCTGAAAATAAAATATCAAACTAAAATAAAGACCATTTTTTATTTTATGAGGTGTTCAAAAATGTACCATGTAATAATGCACTTTAACAAAGAATTACGATCATAATGTGAAATAATGTTCAAAGTGTAAAATGCACTAAAATGGTGTTTATGAATAATTAATCTCATAAATATTATAAATATTAAAAATGAATATTATCCTATTTTAGTGGCTAATCTCACCCACCAACTTGAGTTTTTCTAGTCCTGAGAAAAATGTATCTCAAAAATTTGAAATTCTAATTCCCTTTTACAAGAACATTTTAATACACAATGATCACCAAAAACCCTTATACCAAAAAACTATAAAACCCATAAAAAAAATTAATACAAGATAGTTTCATAAGAATATCCCAATCTGAAGCCCATTCCTTTGTTCAAATTTATCTCAATATTTCATCCAATATCAATTAAGCATGAGGATGTATTGTGTATCACAATAGACATGGGGGGTTCATCTTTATTCTAGGGGAAATGATGGAAGCACTAGGTGGAATCACATTTCAATATTAAGATGAGTATTATTTTTTGTCAATTTTTTCATGGTACATGAAATTGTACTCATTAGAGTCAACCCATGTAGCGAGACTTTTCCAATGACCCCAAGCTCAAAGACTTTAGGGAACCATGTAAATCTCACATACTCGGGCATCATCTCGAGTTAACTCAGTCAAAAACAAAATCAAATGACCACAAATATAGATAAAATTACTAAATATAGGCCAAACAACTATTGATTCATGATCCCCAAGTGTCAAAATCCATGCATCAGGTCATTTCATTGCTCTACGTGCAAATTTATTATTATTTTTTGTTTTTTTATTTTTTGGATTTTCTTTATTGAATACTCATATTAAAAATAAAATTATCACCAAAACTATACTATTTATTTTGGGTACCCCATGAACTCAAATTAATACCCCACTATCCAAATAACATGTTTTGTGGTTTTTTTATTTGGATAGAAATATAAATGATGAAATATCACATTAGACAGCCACACTTTCCAAAATCTATGCTCATGAAATTATACATGGATTAAAATTAGAAAAAAGGCATGCTAAACTATTTGATATTCACTTTAAAAGTGTGAAATGTGTATTATCATGTTAAATGTTAAAGAAATTTTTCTTTCTACCCCTTTTTTTATGCACACAAAATTAATTTATTTTTCTTTCTTTTCACCCCCCCCCCAACATAGAATTAATGTCCCTAGTGTTTAAATAAAATAAAATTTAGAAGGGGGTAATGGTAGAGAAGAGGAGTTAAAAAAGTAATTTTAAATAATAAACATGGAATGAATTCACCTGGTAGTTGAAGTTGATGTTCATACAGCTCCAATTTAGTCCTTTGATACTCATGTCATTTGCAGAGTTCCCTAATAGAAAAGGTAAAAATCACACAAACAAACAAAAAAACAATATATTCATATATATTCATATAATAAAAAAATAAAATATAATTATATATACAAATATTATATAATAAGGGAGTATTATATGTTGTACTTCAGTGGTTAGCGCACTCCCCTTTCTCCCTTCGGTCCCGGGTTCGAGTCCCCGCGGCTTCGTCGGTTGTGACAAGGTTTTCCCCATGACCTACGATGTGTCCTTTTAATTTTTTTTAATTATTTTTTTTTGTATTTTTATTTTAACCTACAAACAAATAAAAATAAAATTAACTTATGATACATTATCTTCTTTTTAAATTTCTGGGTAAGGAATTACTCAAGGATCACACCACGTGAAACAGATGAATATGGAACTCCCCTTTCATACCCATCCATACTCAGAATAGAAGAAAAGGACAATAGCCTATTTTTTTAATATCACAATGACTCATTAATCCTATTTGAAAAATAAATATGATTCAAAAAGATTGGAAACATGAAAACCATGGGTTGCCTCCCGTGCAGCGCTTTTGTTTAACGTCGTTAGCTCGACATTAACCCTATAACTTACCCAATACCAATTTTCAACATTTTAAGGACCCCATAATACTTCATGTACACTAGATTAATATTGATTCTTTGTTTATAATTTTTTTCATGTGCAGACTTATTTTCTATAATGAGTGATAAAATCCAAGGAATATCAAAAATGGTTGATCTAGTTTCCTCTACAGTTCTACTAAAGACATCAACGATCATTCCAAATTTTTTGGTTTTAATAGAAGTATTAATTCCAACTAAAAGTTCGTGCTTATACACTATGAAAGGATAATTTAGTGTAGAAGTAAGGATAATAATTTTGAACTCGGTTTGGATAGGTCATTCATATACAGGTTGAGATTTAGAATCCAACTCAGTTTCATTTTCCAAATTTCTCAACAAAATTGGTTCCTTTTGAGCAGAAGATTCAACCACAAAATTCGAAATATCGATGTTAGGAATGGGTATGGACTCAATATTTGTGATTTATCTTAATGGTTCAATGATTTGTGTTTTTGAAAATTCAACAATGTAGTTATACTTATAAGACTCAACCCATGATGTCAAATTCTCCTCTTTTGAATCCAAAAAATCAATTTCCTCTTGATTTAAAGACACTTAAACAATTTCTTGATCCTATTTATCTATCCCAAATTAAAATTTTGGTTCTTCAGTAAATTCATGTGGGGTTTGTGGGAATCAATAAACACCGCATAAGGTTATATAATGGATAGTCAATGTAGGGTTGGGTTCCTCAAAAGTTTCAATTCTTTTTAGTTCTAATCTCAATGATGAAACTTAAAAATTCATTTTATCCATTTTTCACACAATTTTTCAACAATTTTTTGGGGATTAGGCTGGATAGAAGCTTGTACATCATGTAATTCCCTACTATTGATCTCTTCAACCATCCTTCAGAGGGATGGAAATTTATCCTTTGAATATTCACCATCCCAATGATTGTACATGTCACCATGTGTGCGATAATTAATCAAGGGTTGATCAAAGAAATTTACTAATTTAGGGGATTCCCAATGTTTATTTTATATTGGATTACATCATGATTTTTTGACATGGTAATTTGGAATATATTCTATTGGAGAAGACTGAAAGTTGGATTCTAGATTCTCAGGACACACAAAAACAAAAATGGGTAATGAAAAGAGAGATAGGGGTGATAATAGTGAATGGGGTTAGAAAAGGATTATAGTGTCTAAGATAACTTACTTAGGTCCCTATAAACGGCGCCAAAATTTGGTATCTTTTAAATTTACCCATGTTTTTAGGGTTAAGTGGTCAAATTTAGAGAAGCTTGGGTTGTCGATTCCTTAAAGACCTAAGAAAAAACCTATAGATATGAACATTCTAGGGACTGATTTTGGCTATTAAGTGGACAACTTTGGGTGTATTTTATATAGGTTTTAGTGAAAACTAAGTGAATTAAATGAAATCAAATTATTATAAGGGTTGATCCTAGTTTATTTCAAGGGGTGTATTTGATGTATTTATTTTTTTAACAATTTCAATTTCTTATATTCGATATGGGTTTATTCAAGAAGATAAAACAACTTCATCACTTACTGGTTTAATACAAACACACCATAATACTAATCACCTATAAACTTGGAGGATGAAATTTATGAGCACTCCAAGGTAAAGGTTCATATTATCACTTGAAGTATGTGGCCTTAAAACTCAACAAAGATGAAGAAGCTGTAAAATCATCAAATAAAATATCAATTAAAAGAAGTGATTATAAATTAATGGGGTGATAAATAGCATCTAATACATACCTTTTATACTCTCTTGGATCAACCCACAAGTGGGTTATCCCTTCATTGATTCTATGGTTTCAATGGAAGTGGGAAGTAAACTCCTGATGGAGGAATTGAAGAAGTAAATAAAACAATAAAAATAAAATGATCACTCTACCATTGTGTGAATAATTTCACAAGGCTTGGTGTGAGTAAATTCACACCTTGAGGCAATGGTATTGAAGTTATATGGAAAATAATAGAATAATAGGAGAAGAATGACTTTTATTAAGAAACTAGGATGAATTGAAACAACTTACAATTGAGGAAGAACATTACAAAGGAAAAGTGGCATCATAACTTTACAATGAAAGAAAGCATAAAAGATGAATAAATCCTCCAACACCACTGCCTTAAATAGGAATTTTAGGAGTCTTGGGTCGAGCATACAATAGTAAAAGTCATCCCACTTGAGTATGGTATGCTTAGGGTGGTGGAAATCTTAAGGAACTTAGACTTCTCCACCCTTGACCCGAAGTGGAAGGCAGCTTGCATCCACCAAACAGATGAATCGCAATGACCATATAGATGGCATAATTAGAGTGGTCCATTGAAGAATAAAATGGATTTCCAAATTCCTCCTAACCTCCTGTAAAATTTCAGCCAAAATAGAATTTTTTTGTGAGATATTATCGAAATTGTTGGCTTTGTTTTTGGGCCACAAAATCTGGCCCAAAATTTCATCTCCAAATCAAGCTGCCTAGAACTCCATTAATACAGCCTAATTAGCTCTTTTAATTGTAGGATTAAATATCCTCCATCATGTCCTCTATATTCAGTTAAATTTTTAAAATCATTAGGATTGTGTCTTGGCCGCTACAGTCTCTTTTTTAGGCTATTGTCCAGTTTACTTGGCCTACAATGTTTTTGGTTCAAGGCTAACTTTGGTGGTCACCTAATTTGAATATTCTAGTTCTCCAAAAACATGAATTGTTCCTTATAGCATGTAACACCTGAAAATAAAATATGAAACTAAAATGAAGACCATTTTTTATTTTAGGAGGTGTTCAAAAATGTACCAAGTAATCATACACTTTAACAAAGAATTACAATCATAATGTGAAATAATGTTCAAAGTGTAAAATGCACTAAAATGGTGTTTATAAATAATTAATCTCATAAATATTATAAATATTAAAAATGAATATTATCCTGTTTCAGTGTCTAATCGCACCCACCAACTTGATATTTTCTAGTCCCAAGAAAAATGTATCTCAAAAATATGAAATTATAATTCCCTTTTCCAAAAAAACATTTTAATACACAATGATCACCAAAAACCCTTATACCAAAAAACTATAAAACCAATAAAAATATTTTAATACAAGATAGTTTCATAAGAATATCTCAATACGAGGCCTATTCCTTTGTTCAAATTCATCTCCATATTTCATCCAATATCAATTAAGCATGAGGATGTGTTGTGTATCACAATAGACATGGGGGTTCATCTTAATTCTAGGGGAAATTATGGAAGAACTAGGTGAAATCACATTTCAATATTAAGATGAGTATTATTTTTTTCAAATTTTTCATGGTAATTGAAATTGTACTCAATAGATTCAACCCACGTAGCGATATTTTGTCGATGACCCCAAGCTCAAAGACCTTAGGCCACCAAGTGAATCTCACATACTCGGGCATCATCTCGAGTTAACTCAGTCAAAAACAAAATCAAATGACCACAAATATAGATAAAATTACTAAATATAGGCCAAAAAACTATGGATTCATGATCCCCAAGTGTCGAAATCCATGCATCAGGTTATTTCATTACTCTACGCGCAAATTTGTTGTCTTTCTTATTTTTTTATTTTTTTTATTTTTTTATTGAATACTCATATTAAAACTGAAATTAACACCAAACCTATGCTATTTATTTTGGGGACCCCATGAACTCAAACTAATACCCCACTATCCAAAGAACGTGCGTTGTGGTTTTTTTATTTGGATGAAAATATAAATGATGAAATATCACATTGGATAGCCACACTTTCCAAAATCAATGCTCATGAAATTATACATGGATTAAAATTAGAATAAAGGCAAGCTAAATTATTTTATATTAAATTTCAAAGTGTGCAATTTGTATTATCATGTTCAATGTTAAAGAAATTTCTCCTTACACACATTTTTTATGCACACAAAATTAATTCATTTTTCTTTCTTTTCACCCCCCCCCCCAACTTAGAATAAAAATGTCTCTATTGTTTAAAGAAAATAAAATTTAGAACGGGTTAGTGGTAGAGTAGAGGATTTATAAAAGGAATTTGAAATAATAAACATGGAATAAATTCACCTGGTGGTTGAAGTTGAAGTTCTTGCTGCTCCAATTTAGTCTTTTTATATTCATGTCACTTGAAGATTTCCCTAGTGGAAAAGGAAAAATCAAACAAACAAACAAAAAAACAATATTTATATATATTTATATATAAATATTCATATAATAAAAAATTAAAATATAAGTATATATATAGAGATTATAGAATAAGGGAGTACTATAAGTTCTAGTTTAGTGGTAAGCGCGCTCCTCTGTCTCCCTTTGGTCTTGGGTTCGAGTCCTCACAGCTTCGCCGGTTGTGACGGGGTTTTCCCCATGACCTACGATGTGTCCTTTTATTATTATTTTTAATTTTTTTTTGTATTTTTATTTTAAACTACAAACACATAAAAATATAATGAAATAATGATACATTTTCTTCTTTTTAAATTTATGGGTAAGGTATTACTCAAGGATCACACCACGTGACACGGATGAATATGGTACTCCCCTTTCATACCCATCCATACTCATAATAGAAGAACAGGTCAATAGTATATTTTTTTTAATATCACAATGACTCATTAATCCTATTTGAAAAATAAATATGATTTAAAAAGATTGGAAACATGAAAACCATGGGTTGCCTCCCATGCAGCGATTTTGTTTAACGTCGCTAGCTCGACATGAACCACCTAACTTACCCAATACCAATTTTAAAAATTTTAAGGACCCCATAATTCTCCATGTCCACTAAATTAATATTTATTCTTTGTTTATAATTTTTTTCATGTGCAAACCTATGTTCTACAGTGAGTGGTAAAATCCAAGGAATATCAAAAACGGTTGATCTAGTTTCCTCTATAGTCTTACCTAAGACATCAATGATCATTCCATCTTTTTTGGTTTCAATGGAAGAATTAATTCCAAATAAAAGGTCATGGTTATACAATATGAAAGGATAATTTAGTTTATAAGTAAGGATAATAATTTGGAGCTCAGTTTGGATAAGGAATTCAGATACAGGTTGAGATTTTGAATCCAACTCAGTTTCATTTTCCAAATTTCTCAATAGAATCGGTTCCTTTTAAACAGAAGATTCAACCACAAAATTGGAAAGATCAATGTTAATAATGGGTATGGACTCAATGTTTGTGATTTATCTTAATGGTTCAGTGATTGGTGTTTTTGAGAATTCATCAATGTAGTTATACTTATGAGACTCAACCCATGATGTCAAATTATCCTCTTTTGAATCCAAAAAATCAATTTTATCTTGATTTAAAGACCCTTAAACAATTCCTAGATCCTCTTTATCTATCCCAAATCCAAAGGTTGGTTATTCAGTAAATTAAAGTGGGGTTTTTGCGAAACAATAAACAACACATAAGGTTATGTAAGGGATACTCAATATAGGGTTGGGTTCCTCATGACTTTCAATTCATTGTAGTTCTAATCTCAATAATGAAACATAAAAATTCATTTTACCCATTTTTTCACACAATTTTTCAAGAATTTTTTGGGGATTAGGATGGATAGAATCTTGTACATCATTTAATTCCATAATATTGATCTCTTTAACCATTCTTAAGAGGGATGGAAATTTATCCTTTGAATATTCATCATCCCAATGATTGTACATGTCACAAGGTGTGTGGTAATAAATCAAGGGTTGATAAAATAAATTTACTAATTTAGGGGATTCCCAATGTTTATTTTCTATTTGATTTCATCAGGGGTTTGTGACATGGTAATTTGAAAGATACTCTATTGGAGAAGACAGAGAGTTGGATTCTAGATTCTCAGGACACACAAAAATAGAAAGGGGTAAAGAAAAGAGAGATGGGGTGATAATAGTGAATGGGGTGAGAAAATGATTATAGTGTCTAAGATAACTTACTTTGGTCCCTATAAATGGTGCCAAAATTTTGTCTCTCCCAAATTTATTCAGGTTTTTAGGGTTAAGTGGTCAAATGTGGAGAAGCTTGGGTTGTTGATTCCTCAAAGAGCTAAGAAAAAACTGACAGACACGCACATTCTATGAAATGATTTTGGATATTAAGTGGACAAATTTGGGAGGATTTTATATAGGTTTTAGTTAACACTACATGACTTAAGGGAAATAAAATTATGAGAAGGGTTGATCCTAGTTTATTAAAAGGGGTGGATTTTATGAAATTCTTTTTTTAACAATTTAAATTTCTTATATTTGAGATGGGTTTATTCAAGAAGATAAAACAACTTCATCACTTATTGGTTTAATACAAACACACCATAATAATAATCATCTATAAACTTGGAGGATGAAATTTATGAGCCCTCTAAGGTAAAGGTTCATATTATCACTTGAAGTATGTGGCCTTAAAACTCAACAAGGATGAAGAAGATTTAAAATAATCAAATAAAAATCTCAATTAAAAGAAGTGATTAGAAATTAATGGGGTGATAAGTAACATCTAATACATCCCTTTTATACTCCCTTGGATCAACCCACAAGTGGGTTAGCCCTTCATTGATGCAATGGTTTCAATAGAAGCATGAAGTAAACTCCTGAGGGAGGAATTGAATAAGTAATGAAAACAATAAAAATAAAATGATCACTCCACCATTGTGTGATTAATTTCACAAGGTTTGGTGTGAATAAATTCTCACCTTCAGGAAATGGTATCGAATTTAGATGGATAAGAACAGAATAATAGGAGAAAAATGACTTTTATTAAGAAACTAGGATAAATTGAAACACCTTACAACTGAGAAAGAACATTACAAAGGAAAAGTGGCAGCATAACATTACAATGAAAGAAAGCATCCAAGATGAATAAATCCTCCAACACCACTGAATTAAATATGCATTTTAGGAGCCTTGGTTCGAGCCTCAAATAGTATAATTCATCCCACTTGAGTATGGTAGGCTTAGGGTGGTGGAAAGCTTGTGGAACTTAGACTTTTCCACCCTTGACCCGAAGTGGAAGGCAGCTTGCATCCACCAAATAGATGTATTTTAATGACCATCTAGATGGAATAATTAGAGTGTTCCATTTAATAATAAAATGGAGTTCCAAATTTCTCTTAACAGCCTGTAAAATTTTAGCCAAAATAGAATTTTTTGTTGGTGAGATATTATCGAAATTGTTGTATTTGTTTTTGGGCTGCAAAATCTGGCCCAAATTTCATCTCCAAACCGGGCCGCCTGGAACTCCCTTAACACATCCTAATTAGATCTTTTAATTGTTTTATTAAATGTTCTCCATGATGTCCTATATATTCAGTTAAAGTTTTAGAATCATTGGGATTGTATATTGGCCACTATAGTCTCTTTATTGAGTTGTTGTCCAGTTTACTTTTCCCTAAATGTTGTTGGTTCAAGGCTAACTTTGGTGGTCTTCTAGTGTGAATAGTCTAGTGCTCTAAAAACATTAATTATTCCTTATATCATGTAAGACCTGAAAATAAAATATGAAACTAAAATTGAGACCATTTTTTATATTAGGATGTGTTCAAAAATATACCATGTAATAATACACTTTAACAAAGAATTACAATCATAATATGAAATAATGTTCAAAGTGTAAAATGCACTAAAATGGTCTTTATGAATAATTAATCTCATAAATATTATAAATATTAAAAATGAATATTATCCAATTTCGGTGTCTAATCAAACCCCCCAACTTGAGTTTTTCTAGTCCCGGGAAAAATGTATCTCAAAAATATGAAATTCAAATTCCTTTTTCCAAAAACATTTTAATACACAATGATCACCATAAACCCTTATACCAAACAACTATGAAAACCATAAAAATATTTTCATACAAGATAGTTTCATAATCATATCCCAATCCCAAGCCCATTCCTTTTTTAAAATTCAACTCCATATTTAATCCAATATCAATTAAGCATGAGGATGTATTGTGTGTCACAATAGACATGGGGGTTCGTCTTAATTCTAGGGGAAATGATGGAAGCATTAGGTGGAATTACATTTCAATATTAAGATGATTATTAAGTTTTTTTTTCAATTTTTTCATGGTAATTGAAATTTCACTCAATAGAGTCAACCCATGTAGTGGGACTTTTCCGATGACTCCCAAGCTCAAAGACCATAGGGCACCAAGTGAATCCCACATACTCAAGCATTGTCTCGAGTTAACTCAGTCAAAAAAAATAAAATTAACACAAATATAGATAAAATTACTAAATCTGGGCCAGAAAACTATAGAGTCATGATCCCCAAGTGCTGAAATCCATGCATTAGGTTGTTTCATTACTCTATGTGAAAATTTATTGTTTTTTTATTTTTTAGATTTTTTTTATTGAATACTAATATTAAAACTAAAATGATCACCAAACCTATGATATTTATTTGGGTGACCCCATGAACTCAAACAAATACCCCCTATCCAAAGAACGTGCGTTGTGGTTTTTTTATTTTGATGAAAATATAAACGATTAAATATCACGTTGGAAAGCCACACTTTCCAAAATCTATACTCGTGAAATTATATATATATTAAAATTAGAATCAATGCATGCTAAATTATTTGATATTCAGTTTAAAAGTGTGCAATGTGTATTATCACGTTCAAGGTTAAAGAATTTATTCCTTCCATGCATTTTTTATGCACACAAAATTAATTTACTTTTCTTTCTTTTCACCCCCCCCCCAACATAGAATAACAATGTCCCTATTTCTTAAAGAAAATAAAATTTAGAAGGGGGTAGTGTTTGAGGAGAGGAGTTATAAAAGGAATTTGAAATAATAAACATGGAATAACTTCACCTAGTTGTTGAAATTGAAGTTCTTGTTTCTCCAATTTAGTCCTTTGATATTCATGTCACTTGCAGAGTTCCCTAGTGGAAAAACAAAAAATCAAACAAACAAAAAAAACAAAACAATATATATATATATATTCATATAATAAAAAATAAAATATAAGTATATATACAAAGATTATATAATAAGGTAGTAATATAAGTTGTATTTTAGGGGTAATCGTGCTCCCATGTCTCCCTTCGGTCCCGGGTTCAAGTCCTCGTGGCTTCTCCGGTTGTGACGGGGTTTTCCCCATGACCTACGATTTGTCATTTTAATTTTTTTAATTATTTTTTTTTTGTATTTTTATTTTAACCTACAAACACATAAAAATAAAATGAACTAATGATACATTGGCTTATTTTTGAATTTCTGGGTAAGGTATTACTCAAGGATCACACCACGTGACATAGATGAATATAGTGCTCCCATTTCATACTCATCCATACTCATAATATCAGAACAGGTCAACAATCTATTTTTTTTAATATCAAAATGACTCATTAATCCTATTTGAAAATAAAGATGATTCAAAAAGATTGGAAACATGAAAACCACAGGTTGCCTCACGTGCAGTACTTTTTTTAACGTTTATAGCTCGACATGAACCCCCTAACTTTCCCAATACCAATTTTCAACTTTTTAAGGATCCCATAATTCTCCATGTCTACTAGGTTAAAATTTATTCTTTGTTTATAATTGTTTTCACGTGAAAACCAATGTTCTATAATGAGAGGTAAAATCCAAGGAATATAAAAAATGGTTGATCTAGTTTCCTCTACAGTCTTACCTAAGACATCAGTGATCATTCCAACATTTTGGTTTCAATAGAAGAATTAATTCCAACTAAAAGGTCATGGTTATACAATATGAAAGGATAATTTTTGTGTAAAAGTACGGATAATAATTTTGAGCTCGGTTTGGATAGGTCATTCAGATAAAGGTTGATATTTTGAATCCAACTCAGTTTTATTTTCCAAATTTCTCAATAGAATCAGTTCCTTTTGAACAGAAGATTCAACCAAATAATTGGAAAGATCAATGTTAGGAATGGGTATAGACTCAAGTTTTTGTATTTCTCTTAATGGTTCAGTGATTAGTGTTTTTAAAAATTCATCAATGTAGTTATACTTATGAGACTCAACCCATGATTTCAAATTATCCTCTTTTGAATAAAAAAAATCAATTTCCTCTTGATTTAAAGACCCATAAACAATTCCTTGATCCTCTTTATCTATCCCAAATCCAAATTTCAGTTCCTCAATAAATTCATGTAGGGTTTGTGGGAAACAATAAACATCACATAAGGTTATGGAAGGGATAGTCAGTGTAGGGTTGGGTTTTTCACAAGTTACAATTCTTTGTAGTTCTAGTCTTAATGATGAATATTAAAAATTAATTTTATCCCTTTTTACACAAATTTTCAAGAATTGTTTGGGTATTAGTCTTGATATAAGCTTTTACATAATTTAATTCCCTAATATTGATCTCTTCAACCATCCTTGAGAGGGATTTAAATTTATCCGTTGAATATTCATCATCCCAATGATTGTACATGTCACCTGGTGTGCTGTAATTAATCAAGGGTTTATCAAATAAATTTAATAATTTAGGGGCTTCCCAATGTTTATTTTCTATTTGATTACATCATGGGTTTATGACATGGTAATTTCGAAGATATTCTATTGGAGAAGACTGAAAGTTGGATTCTAGATTCTTATGACACACAAAAACAGAAAGTGTTAAAGAAAAGAGAGATGGGGGTGATAATAGTGAATGAGGTGAGAAAAGGATTATAGTGTCTAAGATAGCTTACTTAGGTCCGCAGAAATGGCGCAAAAATTTGTTCTCTCACAAATTTACCCAAGTTTTTAGGGTTAAGTGGTCAAATGTAGTGAATCTTGGGTTGTCGATTCCTCAAAGACGTAAACAAACCTAGAGACACGCACATTATAAGGATTGATTTTGGATATTAAGTGGCCAAATTGGGGTGGATTTTATATAGGTTTTAGTTAACAGTATGTGACTTAAGTGAAATCAAATTATGATTAGTGTTGATCCTAGTTTATTACAAGGGGTGGATTTGATGAAATTATTTTTTTAACAATTTTAATTTATTATATTCAAGATGGGTTTATTCAAGAAGATAAAACAAATTCATCACTTACTAGTTTAATACAAACACACTATAATAGAAATCACCTATAAACTTGGAGGATGAAATTTTTTATCACTCCAAGGTATAGGTTCATATTCGCACTTGAAAGTATGTGGCCTTAAAACTCAACAAGGACAAAGAAGCTTTAAAATCATCAAATAAAAATCTCTATTAAATGAAGTGATTAGACATTAATGGGGTGGTAAATAACATCCAATACAACCCCTTGATACTCCCTTGGATCAACCTATAAGTGGTTTATCACTCCATTGATTCTATGGTTTCAATGGAAGCGGGGAGTAGAGTCGTGAGGGAGGAATTGAAGAAGTAAAGAAAACGATAAAAATAAAATGATCACTCCACTATTGTGTGAATAATTTCACAGGTTTTGGGGTGAATAAATTCACACCTTGAGGAAACAGTATCAAAGTGATATAGAGAAGAACAGTATAATAGGAGAATAAGAACTTTTATTAAGAAACTAGGATGAATTCAAAACAACTTACAATTGAGGAAGAACATTACAAAGGAAAAGTGGCAGCATAACATTACAATGAAAGAAAGAATCCAAGATGAATAAATCCTCTAACACCACTACCTTAAATAGGCATTTTATGAGCCTTGGGTCGAGCCTCAAATAGTGAAAGTCATCCCACTTGATTATGGTAGGTTGAGGTGGTGTAAATATTGTGGAACTTAGACTTTTCAACCCTTGACCTGAAGTGGAAGGTAGCTTTCATCCACCAAAGAGACGCGTCGAAATGACCCTCTATATGCAGAATTAGAGTAGGAAATTTTAGAAGAAAATGGAGATACGGATGTCTCCGCACCTCCTATAAAATTTCAGCCCAAATATAATTTTAATTTGTGATATATTATTGAAATTTTGGGCTGTTTTTCTAGGCTTCTGAATCTAGCCCAGAATTTCATCTCCATATTTGGCCACCTGTAACTTAATTAAAACATACAAATTAACTCTTGTCATTGTTTTATGAAATGTTCTCCATGATTTCCTTTATCTTGAGTTAAATTTTTGATAATCATTGGGAATTTATCTTGTCCAATACAGTCTCTTTATTGGCATGTTGTCCAGTTTAATTTTCCCATAATGTTGTTGGTTCAAGGCCAACTTAAGTGGTCTTCTAATCTGAGTATTCTAGTTCTCCAAAAACATGAATTTTTCCTTATATCATGGGATACCTGAAAATAAAATATGAAAATAAAATCAGGATGATTTTTTATTTTATGAGGTGTTCAAAAATGTACCATGTAATAGTGCAGTTTAACAAAGAATTACAATCATAATGTGAAATAATGTTCAAAGTGTAAAATTCATTAAAATGGTGTTTATGAATAATTAATCTCATGAATATTATAAATATTAACAATGAATATTATCCTATTTCAGTGAATAATCAGATATTAATTTTATTTTCTTCAGAATCTTTAGAAATCATATGGGAGTTTCATTTAAAAATTCATAGTCTTTATTTTTCCATTTATGTTTGTTTTTTTTTCAAAAATGGAGAGATTATTGACCCAAATACACCCTTTTATATTTGTTTTGAAAATCATAACATGCATTAATATGTAGATTATTTAACATGAGTTTGTTGTTTCAATTTTTTCTATGTAGAATATAAAACCATTTGGTTGAAATATTGATAACATAAGGTTTATGAAATATCGATGGTCTAGGTATTTATAAAAAATTGATGATCTCAAGAATTTAGAAATACCTGTGGTAAAAGGATTTTTTAACTAGATATGTAAATAAGATTGTTTACATCAGTCGAATGGGAATTGTAATGGTGAAAAAAAACCTCATCTATAGATGAATCAAAATGCTTAGTCCATCAAAAGAGGTATAGTAAATTGCTACCGATTTATTTTGAAACTAACTACAATATATGAGGAATCCAATTTTTGGAGTATCATGTATAAATATAGATACATATCGTGGATCAAAATAAAAATTAAGATGCAATATCACATCAACATTACATTTATAAAAAAACTCTTTGAAGGATTCAATCTCTTAAATTATTGAATGACTTGTTGACTTCTGTACTTATGATTTTTTTTTCTTTATGAGTTTTTTATAAGTGATTTTGAATGATAGGATACATTGTAAAATCTCTTATTTTTTATTATTTTAATTTTTTTTGTAATATAATATTATCTTTAGTAAAATATGAACTAATCTACAATTTGTAATAGTGCGATTATTGAGCTACTAGTTTTAGTAGTTGGAGAATCGAGATTTTCATTATAGATTTGGTGATTTACCAATTGGGCTAATTGAGGGATTCCTGAGTGAGAAATATAGCACAAATATTCAGAATATAAAGATATTATACCTTTTTATAGTTCAATATTCAGTGATACAGTAAATAAAATTCATTTTTTCTTATTCACTTTTGGTTAAAAGTGATATTTTTAATAATATCCTTTAGGGTTACTTGATTGATTAATCATTAATTTAAATTTTTATTGATTTACATTGTGCTTATGGTTTATTTGATAGTTCTTAAATACCAAAAGTTTTATATTCAATTACACATATTAAATTAATTACTATTATTAAAACTCCGATCCTTTTAATTTTTTTCACTCTGATATTTTATGGGTATATTGATATTTAGTATTACGGATTGTCTTCTTATTTGTGTGGTCAAAAAATTTTCATTGTCTTTTAAAAATCAGTTCACCCCCCCCCCCAATATTATAAGTTTTTCCATTAAATTTTTATCCCAAAAAATGTAGGAAATAATATTTTTTTAAAATATTAGATGATTACATTTTATAAATTAAAAAACCCAATTTTATAATTTTAGATTAAGATTAAATATTGAAAGATCGTGATGAAAATATTGGTGTAAAGGAATATGATTTGAGTAAAAAAAATAAATGTATCTTAAATTTGAAAATACTATAAAAATGGTAAGTGAAGATTTCATAAAGTTGTAGAAGATAAAGATGAATGGTCTCAAGATGCTAAAAATGTTAGAACAAAATTTTTGGGTAAATCTACTTCTTATAAAATCAAAATTAAATATATTTTTACTTAGAGTAAAGATTATAAAACTAAAACTGAATGAGTTTTTTCTAATAAAAATAATTATAAATACACTTATATATAATTTAATAAGAGGTTATCTCAAGAATAAATGCCTCCCTAAGACAAAATAAATCATAAAATATGGTGGAAAATTAACAACTATTATCTAGAAATAACTCTTATCAATATGAAAGATCAAATTTTAGAGGATATTGTTTTTATTATGGAATATTTTTTCATAAATCCTGTATTTTTTTTAAAATATGTAAATTTATTATAGTAGGAAATAATTAAGGGAAATAAACTCTAAAAATGTAAGAAGAAATTTTGAAAGGAAGAAAATTATACATAAAATTTTATCAAAATTGACCACTTAGAATAGATTTGAGTACTTGTAATATTTTATAGAAGATGAGAACAAAATGGTCATTATTCTAAATAAGGAATGACCACTCTTCTAGGATAGTTTCCTCATGTTAGAAAAGAAAAGGATATTCAAAAGGGGAGAATAAATAAGAGTCTTTAATTTTTGAAGTGGCTCTAAAATTCAGTGAGAAAACTAATTTGGGAATACTTGATAGTGATTGGTCTGATCATATGATAGTAGATACAAAAATCTTGAATAAAATTGAAGATAATTATGGAGTTTTACTTACTTTTGTAATGATATCTCCTTAAAATTATAGAAATTGTAAAAATTGATATTGATGTATAAAAAATTAAATATAAATAGGTTCTATTAGTTAATGGTATTAAACACAACTTATTAAGTTTCATAAAATTCTATGATTATGGGAATAAATTTATCTTTATAAAAAAGTTATGTATCATCATGTTCTCAATAGATGAAAGAATTATAAATATAAAAGAAAGAAAAATTGGTAACTTATCCCAAATTAGTGATACAAATAACTCGTGTTATTTGAGCACTAAAGATAAATATAAATTGTGTCACAAAGTACTTGGCCATATTTTTCAAATAAATTTGAAACAAATATCAAATGAATATGTGGTGAGAGATATACCCCAATGCAAGAGAGAAATAAATTTCATCTTCAAAACATGTTAAAAGGGGGATATGACATAGGGAAGCCACAAAAAGGTGTAGATTCAGTCCCACAAGACACTTGAACATATACACTATTATTTTTATAGACTAATGAGACATAAATACACTAAATGTGATATGTATTTTCCATATTCATTGACGATTTTATATATATAAGAAATTTTATGTTCATGAATTACAATTCTTGTGTAGTAGATATGTTCAAAATATATATAATAGAAGTTGAGAAGGATTTGAGGGTCTATATCAAGACTTTGAGAACTAATAACGGAAGATAGTTAACCAATAATTATTTTGAATACTATTTTTCTAAGAATTATATTAAAAATATATATAGTGTTCCTTATATTCCCAATCTAGATAAAGTTGTCGAAATGACGAATATAATCCTAGATGAAATGGGAATAACTATATATTATGAAAACAAAATATCAAAATTATTCTAAAAAGAAGTTGTAAGTATAGCTCTTCACATTTATAATATGGTTTTTTTGAGTTTAGAATCAAATGTGACTTCATATTTAATATTTTTATTAAGAAAACTATAATAATACACTTACATTTTTTTGGGAATCTATGTTTGATAAATATAAAAAATGGAAATTTTGAAATGTTTAATGAAAAATATGGGGAAGGATTATTCATGGGGTTTTATATCAATGGAATAATATATAGGTGTTGGAATAAAAGGATCTATAAGCTGGTTGATTATTAGGATGTGAGATTTATTGAAAATAATATTATCATGGTGGAGAAAGGTAAATGATATTTTTAATAATTAAATCAATATATCATGTTTAATTTTTAAAATGTAATGTAAAATTAATATGATCATGAACCTCAACATGAAATTTATAATTTAGATGAATCTAGTAATAATGAGAATATTTATAAAAGAATATGGAAAAATGTTTCAAAATATATAAAATCATATTGAATATGAAAACATCATTGTAAATAAATCATCACTTATACATAATAGAAAACAAAATTGAGTCTTAATAATCAAACAACTCTTATTTTGTAAGCTAAACCAATTAGTTACTAAAGATATTAAGTTTAAAGAGTAGATAAATGATATAAATAAATATCTATATTATATTGAGATGAATTTTACTTGAGATCTATTTTTTTAACCATAAAGGGATAATTTTATTGGAACCAAGTGGTTATCCAGAAATAAACTCAATGAAAATGTGATATTTCAAGAAACAAGGATAGATTAGTTTATAAGGGTTATTATCATGTGAATGGTATATACTTTGAAGAAACGTTTTCACTTGTATAAATACATGAAGCTATTATAATTTTTTAGTGGTTTAAGCTCACAAACACTAAAAAATGTACCATATAAATGTGGTGAGTTTTCAAAAAAATGAAGATTAATTTTTAGATGTTAATAATTAGAGCGAGTAGTTTTTTTATGGGATTAAAAGTTACTTAGAAATAAAAAAATACCTATTATTATCTCAATATATTTATGAAAAATAATTGTTGAAGAAATTTGGAATCAGATATTCTAAGGAATTATCAACACCCATGATAGTTAGTGTGAAATTAAAAAAATATTAAGTAGGAAAAAGTATGAATTTATAATTTATAAAGATAATTGGAATATTTATTTATCTTAAAAATCAATACTATACATTTCTTATGTAGTAATTATATGTGATATATATCAAAGTGATCTCAAGAAAGCCCACATGTTGGCTGAAAAATAATTATTATTTTATATATCAATAGAACCATTAGATATGGTCTGATATATAAAATAAATGAAGAACTGAACTTGTTGGGTTTCACTGATGTTGGTCGGTATAGAGATTGTAATCATATAAAATCGATATTATGAGGAATGTTCTTTTTGGATTAATGTTATGTGAAATATAATAGCAAGAAAAACATTCTCTAACATTGATTACATATTAATCCAAGTATGTTGTTTCCACGCATGCATGAACACCAATTTTATATATGAAAGTGAAATTGTAACACTTGAAGGTAAATTATAATAATCTATTTATGATTATTTGTGGAAATAAAAGAGAAATTTATATTTTCAATAATCCATTTCACCACTCTAGATAAAAATATATTGATAAAAAATTTCATTTCATTATGTATAAAGTTTCTAATGGAGAGGTTTCATTAGAATATATTTCCAAAAATGATCATATTTTTGATATGTTTACTAAAGTTGTTATAAGATAGGGATTTGAATATTTAAGTATAAAACTCTAGGTTTACCCTTTCCCTTTAACTTAAGAAATCGATGTTTAATATTTCAATTTTTAGATTTTATTATCAAAGAGGGATAAAAATAAACAACTCTTATGTAATAAAGGTACTTTATCTTTTGAGAATCTGAAATTATTGTTATTTTAAAAAGGGGTAAAAATAATTGAATTGATTAAGTGGGGAGTATAAAATACAATTTTCCATAAATTTATTATCCCTTATAGATGTAATTATATTTAAAATATTTATTTATCTAGTATTATTTTTTCGGAAACTTCTCTTTGAGAAAGGATATGATTTGATTAAATGTTGAGATATTTTGGTGTTGAAAACAAATCCAAAGGGATATACTAAAGAACATAATGGAATTGTTTATGTGTTTAAGATATGTTGTATTTTTTTAAATAATTTATTAAGAGTGTTTAATTTTTTGGAAACAAAGTGAGAGGAAGTTTTCTAGAAGTTACGTGTCCAGAATATGAAAAGTTTTTCTTTAGAAGTTACATGTATATAAGATGATTTGTGGTTATTGAGTAGACGAATTTCTAGAATATATGGAAGTATATATTTGAATTAAAACTTGGTGGGCTATTAAATCCATTAAATGGTTTTAAATATATAATATCAAATTAAGATGATGTCCTGATGATCATTCAAAGTAAAAAACATCATAACTTTCTAAGAATATTTCATGATTCATGTTGAGTATGAAAATAGAGATTCGATGAGAATGAAGGTGAAGTATCTTGAATTTAGAAGATCATAAATTAATGTGAAATATTAAATCTTATATATCCGTAGTTATAAGAGAATGATATTTATTTAGTTTGTAAGGAGATTCAAGATGGAAAATTTTCATAGTCTCAAAGTTTGGAAGATGGGGAAAGTGGAAGTGGGGAAGTCTGGAAGTCTATAATCAAGATAATGGAATTTTGAAGTTCAATTTGGTACAAAGTAATTATTCTCATGTAAATTAGATAGAATATCATGTAAGTTAAGTGATTTAAAAACTTATATTATGGGAAACTAGTGAAATTCAAGAATGGGAGGTAACACATTTTTTTCAAATCATGAAATGTTTTATAAAGGATAAATTATTATTTTTAATAGATCATAATCTCTTCATTAGAGATTTAATTATTTATTTATAAGTATTTAGGGAAATATAATTTCTCCATTTTTTGTGTAAGGGTTATATGAAAGTATTCCCTTTATGAAGATATTTATGTAACAATCAATAATGAAAATAAATATCCATGAAAAACAATTCTATTAATAAATTCATAAAAGTGTAGTTGAGTACTATCAATAAAAACCTCTAGACATTGATATTCTAGACAGAAAGGTTCTGAATGATAATTGTGTTCTATATGTTTCAATTATAATTTTCAGTAATTGAAAGTCCAAATTTTGAAATTTTGGAATCTATGTTTGTGAGAAGTTGTTTATTCCTATTATTCAAAAGTATTTGTGAATGATCATTATTTATTTCTAAAGAATCCTGAAATAAAAATAAATATATATCTCATTTTATTTAGTGGTAACTCTCTAAATTGGTGGGAACCAGTGTAAATTACTCTATGAAGATAGTGGTGGGTTAATGATGATACCTTCTCACTTGATGTAGGTGTTGAGTTAAGAATGTGGCCTTCTCACCCATTGTAATCACTTGTATAAATTAGTGAAAAAATATGTGTCTTGGAATTAACTAAAATATAGAAAGGGTATATACACCCACATTAGGGGCAAACCTCGTAAAAATATTATATCTTTGTGTTGATTTATATTTATGTTTCATAAATGTGAGGGTGATATATAAAGTTTGAGATGATCGAGAGTCTAAAAAGTCACACTGGTTAATTTTAGAAAACAAAATTTTAAAAGGGTACCACTGATTTAAAAACCATTCTCTATGGTACAACATATTCCTAGGAACTTCATCTTGGTCAATTCCAAGATGGTGACTTTAAATCATTTGTAATATTTTCACACCATTCTCATCATTAGTTATCCCATATAATTACACAGTTAATTTCCTACATAGAAAAAAGAAACACAATATGTGTGGGAATATGGTAAAATATAAATATATCCTTAGTGAGAGAAATAATGTTGGGGGTTTCTTCTAAAACATGATACTAATTTACATTTATATCTGATTTTGAGAGAACTATTCATGATTTCACTTTTTATTTTATAACTTTAATCCCACTTTGGAAGTGTGGTCTTATTTCCCTTTATAACTAATTTTTTGGGTGAAATACCCTTCTTTTCATCATCCAAAAAATCACATGCATCTACTGGTTCTTGTCGCATCTTCTTTATAATCTCCCCTTGGATTAGTACTATGATCATACAATCCTTGGATTTATATTCTTCCTTCTCGCACCTTCCACATAGATTCCTATAAATAACTTCCAACAAATAAATACTTAAATTGTTTTCCGGAACTGAGTTTATATTTTTATCTAGATTTACTTCATTAAAACCAATAATCATTATCATGTTGAAATGATCCAATATGTGACCTCTTTTTCCATAACAAATTCAACTCATTTATAATGAATCGTTTTTCTTGTAATTTTTTGGGCATGTTATGCTTAATAAATTGATTTTGAAAATAACCCAAGGTAGACATGCTATCTTTAATAACATTCCTTTTATTCATAATATGTTTTATTATTTTTTTTAGAAACTTTTGTTACATTTTTTATATATTTTCACCAATATTCTTTTCCACTGTGACCACTTTGAATCAAAATTTCATAGATATTTTCAAGACTTTTAAATATTTTTTAGATAAACATATCTTGATCCTTCATCTATATAATTTTCATCTATATATATTTTTTCACTCTTGATTATATTTTCATTTTTTATATTAGTTTACATTTTATGTCAAAATTCAAGTTCCTTATGCCCAATTCTTCCACAACACCAACAATTTCCAATGAATCTTACTCTCCTTCACTTTAATACAAACTAGATAGAATGAATAAATTTTTTTTGTGATTTTTAACCTCTAGTTAGGATTATTTTAAGGAAATATATATATTATACATTATTCCATCAACCTTTGATATAGTGGTGGGTTTCTTCTCATTTTTATGATCTATCTTTTTCTAGATTTTTATTTGAAACATGTGCTTTGAATAAAAACATATTAACTGAAAATAATATTTTTTAGAAAAAATAGTACCTTATTAATTGATCTTATAATTGGTTTGATATATGATGATTTAGGGACCTTTTTTAATAGATAGATATCTTTTAACATAAATATCCCTATATAACTATTTATTGTTGAAAATTGTTTCTAAATAGATTGTGAGAACTAAACTCATGTCACTTTTAGATTTATCAATTTTTCTTCCAAATATAGACACTTCATGTTGATGATATTCTTCTAATCCTTAGAAAATATCACATTTTCTTTAAACTCACATCTTATGGTCAAAAACTTATCTTCATGTATATGGTAATTCTCTAGCAAGGAAATATCAAGCTCTGTGTTACTATTAACTTTGATCCCTAATTGAACATCTTAGATATAAATTAATTATTTTAATTCATGGATATTTTCTTCAAGACCTTTATTAGATTCATAATTTTTTTGGATTTTATTAACCTACTCAATATCAAATATGAAACACCTTTCTTATAACACATAAATATTTAAAAAATAATATTATTTTCTATAGTGAATACGACATGCAACAATGAGACTAAACAAATCATGAAATATTATAATATAAATATGATTGTTATAACCAAACCATTAAATCGGTGGGTATGAATAGGATTAAATACTTTATGAAATATATATAAAGTTCCTACTCAATATAATTTTTTTATAAATTCTTATTAAATAATCACTCATTATTTAGTAAAGTTGTTTTATCCTTCAAAAATGCATTTTCATAAAAAATGGTTTTTATTATTTTTTATAAGAAAATTAAATATTTAGTTTCTATAAATTTTATATATTTTATATAATAAAAATTATATTATTTTTTAAATAATAATATTAAAGTTATATTATAGTGAAAATTTTATATTTTTTTGAAAAGTTTGATTTTTCAATGAATAGTGAAAAGTGATGCCTTTATTAAAAACCTTATTTTATTTTAAAGTGTTTACAAAATAAAATTATATTTTGGATTATTTTTAAAAATAAATTAGCTAATTTTTATTAAAAAATAGAATTGCAGTCTTTTTAATTAATTTTATACTTGAATTTGGTATAAAAACAATTTTATACTTAATAATATATTTTCTAAAAAATTGTTTTTTAATTTCATATTGTGTTCAATATTAAATTAATAACTAACACTTCAAGAAATTTTCCCTTGAAAAATGGGTTCCATGTTTCTAATGATGAGTTCCAAATTTCTTAAAAAGTACTATTTTATTTTCGGCCATCATGAGTAGTAACCATAGTAAATATTTGTAACCATGGTAAGGGTAAATCGGGTAATTAAGGTTAAAAATAATATGATAAGGACTAAAAAATGACCATTACACTTTACATTATCCTATTTTATAATTTTAGTTCATCCATTTCAATCCATGTTTTTAAAATAGGGAATATTTGAGCTAAATTTCTTTGATTTTGACCTTTATCTTATTTTATGTAAAGAAGAGTTAAAAATGTCATTGTATTTGTTTTATTATCTCTTAATTTTTACAAATGGATAAACAGAGTATAAATTCAGTTATAAAATTTTTATTTTAAATATAAATGATTTTTTATCATGGTAATTTATTTATAATTTTTAGTGATGAAATAATTACCTTAAATGCTTATGCAATGTTGATTGAGTATTTATTAAATTAATATAAAAATAAATTACATGATCTTAAAAATTTTAAAAGTAATATAATCTGACTGAATTATTATGTTACATTAATATTTTAGATAAATATATCTTTTTATAAAAGTTTTAAATGGTTATATTTTAATTATTTGTTTTCATGTTATTTTAAAATTCAAATTAAAGGAATGGTTCCAAAAATGACATTGTTGATATTTTATAATAGATAATATATAGCTAAATTATTTTAAATTCCGAAAACAATATTCAAAAATTTTATTGTAATATGGTTTAAAATTTAAAAAATGGTCCATTTATGGGCCAATTTTCCTTTTTTAGTAACTATATTGACCCCTAAATAGTAAAAAACTTTGTTATCATGGTAGTTGTCAAAAACGGTTTGCGCGGGTTAAAATAAAGATATATAGTTAAAAAACAAATCTAAACATATAAAAATTTCATTGGATGATATTATTTATAACCATAATCATCCTATATTTAAATTATATTAGTTAGGATCTTTTTTCCATGAAAATTAATTTATATAAATTTAACATTTGTAAGTAATTCCAAGAGTGAACCTCCCTTCAATTATAAAAGGGAACCTCCTTTACAATTATATTCACACATAAAAATCCTTTTTGTTAAACTAATAAATTCTAAAATAGCTTATTAATATCCCTCACTATGTTCTAGAGGTGTTATTTTGGTCAAAATTCAAACCTTATATGGTTTAAGGTGTAAATCAGTGTAATTTTTCTTAAAAATATGTATAGTCGTTAACTGAATATTTAGTTTTATTTCTTCTTCTACCACATTAAATATTATTCAAATGTTATAAAATAATAAAAATAGTATATTAAATATAAAAAGATGTTTTTATTTTAATTTCATCACGTTCATCCATCTCTAATTCCATCAAATGGGAAATGAAATCATCATTCATCTGTACAGTGGACTGCTGCCTCACGAACCGATGTAATTCGTTATCCATAACCACCTCTCACTGTTGGTTATAATGATATATTTAATATATATATATATATATTATGATATTATTATTATTTTTTAATGGTTAATTATTATTTACCTTTCTTTTGTTTCATCCGTCGAAAATGAAAATAGTGTCCATGTGTACGTATGGACTACCGTCTCCAGGGATGGTGTAATTCATTTTCTTATCTCTATATTTTATAGATTTATATAAATATATTTATAATTAATTTATATGATATTAATATCATGGTTAAAATTATTTATATTATTTAACCATGATCAATGTATAAATATTGAAACTACGGAACTAAAATATGCATGAACAACGAAATAGTTATCACATGAAACATTGATTTCAATAAATAATTGTTAATAAATGAGTGGTAAGATGTTATAAGAAAATCATATATGCTATGAAATATATGATTATGGATATGTAATAAATTTATAATAAATATATTTTTATTATAAAGTATTTTCTAATTTGTATGAGGAAAGACAATACTTACGGTAAGGGATCTCTCTAACTCGCCCTTTTTATTTAATTTATAACCATTATCTATGTAAATATCTTTATTTATCCATTTAATTTTATGTATTAATTATTAATTATTTATATATGTCTCCAAAATATATACCTATTTCATTCTCTCTTCCTTTTATGGGGTAATAAATTTAATAAGTTTATTTCTTAAATTCCTTATTAAAAATTAAACTCGATTAAGGGGAACTTTTATATTCCTTAATCATTTTATATAATTCTCATTTAAAGTTTTTATTCCCAAAATAACACCTTATTTTTAGACCTATGATTATTTACTCAGATATGAACATCCATAATACTTAATTTCTTCTTCTATTTTGAATATTTATGAAATTTCCTTTGATTGTGATATAAGGAAGGATTGTGAAACCCATTTCTTTTCATGGGTAATTTTTATGATTATTCTTCATAATTGATTTCATTTTTGTAGAACAATTATTCATGAACATATTATTATACTTTCATCTGTATAGTTATCCAATGCATTGGGTAATGCTATTATCTCATGAGACTTTATATATGGGATCAGGGAGTAAACCTAATCCTCAATGGGACTTTATTCACCATGTGATATTGTCTTGGTAGTTAGCCATAACTTATTCTTATATCATATTTTGTGTTGTTATCACATTTATTATGTATGAATTACCATATGATAACATTTTCATTATGTTATACTCCAATGTTATTACTCATGATCATTCTCTTTAATGATATCTTGTTCTACTTTTGACTCACATGGTACACTTCCTTGTAATTTTTATTCTCTTAATTGGATTTTTAGATCACCCCTTTTGTATATGTATTCCCCAAGTTAAACCATTTAGTTTTATAAGATCCAAGGGATTTAGGATCTCATTATAGACATAAAAAATAAATATTTTGTATATTCACTTTAATGTTTTATATACATAGTCTTCCAAAGACACAACGCCTTTCGATCCATGTTTTTCATTTAATAGATAATTATTTTAAAATTCATGTAATAATATGTGTAAAGAGAATTTGATAGGTATAGTTGGAATTAAATAAAAGTATAGTTATTTTGAGGGATTATAACTAGAATACTTTAGTGAGAACTCGAGTTATAAGAATAATTATGGGAAAACATCATGGGTTTTGGTGAAGTATAGAGTGAGTAGTTTCAAAAAATTATATCCATGTATGACTACTATAAGTGTATGTGACTCTTTAATAGTTTTACCTAGGGGTAATAACTCTAAAAATTAAATATTGGTTAATAGCTCAATCATCACCTAGTGTATGAAAAAGAGGCCTTGCTACACATTATTTTTAGTACTTCTAGTAAAAATTCATTTAAAAATTCAAAAACTCTCTACAAAAAATTATGAATGACTTGGATAGATTTTCAGGTTACATAACTTAATAAGAAAATTATTGTTGATAACTTATATTGAAACCTATATACTCATAGTTGGGATATAATTATAATTTTTAAGTTATTCCTTCTATGTTTATAAGTTTTCCTTTTTTAGGTGTATTGGTTAAATTATTCTCACCTTGTTTTTTCCTTTTTTTAGTTAATGGTGGGAAATAGAAGAAATTGTGCCAAAAACCAACATGATTTGAAATGTGATGATTGTCTTAATGATATTCCTAACATTATGTGAGTAAGGGTTGGAAACTTCATGGAATTACTAGCTTAGCTGAATCATGATATGAAAAGAAAGTTGAATCGTATATAATTCCATCCTCTTAAGAAAGAGAAAGTTATGGCCGAATCTTTTATCTGAAAATGGCCTCCTAACTTTAGTGTATATTTTGATCCCATCATCACAAAAAAAATGTATTAACTCGATTTATAAGATATTTTATGTCTTACAAGACATAGAATAAGAGAAATATATTTTAGACCTTTATCACATGGAGGGGGAAGTCGATCAGTAGTAAACACTAGTCAATAATATGAAGTCCAAATACGATATTGATTACATGGAATGGGAATAATTTAAGAAAATATTTTTTAATAAATATTTTCCTTGAAATATCCATCTTAAAATAGAGAGTGAGTATCTCAATATGAATAAAATGGAAGATTAGTCTATCAGGGAATGTACGGAAAACTTCACAAGGATTTCACACTACACCTTAGACTTCCACATCAACACTGAAAGTAAGTCTGATCAGTTATTTATTGGATTAAACCCGATTATATTAAAAGATTTAAATATTTGATACTTTAGATATAAATATTTTTTTGTTCCATTAGGGTAAAGACAGAGATTGGATACTCTTAGTGGTCTCTTGGACCAATAGATAATAATTATAAAATATATTTTTCATTGAGAGGATCAATAAATAAATCTCATGCATGAAAGAAACCCCAACACCCCATGTGTTAAAAGTGTGGGAATCAACATCCCAGAAACTATCAAAGGGGTACTAGAAGATTTTAAGTGTGGAAAATAAGGTAATAAGGCTAATGAATGTTGAATAAAGATGAAGAAACCCACTAATGAAATAGAGGAAAATAAGGTTCAGATCAACACATATCCTACGGTACAATGTTTCTACTACACAGAACATGACCATTATAAATGAAAATTCCCTAAGCCAAGGGTTTTTAGAGACAATTAATGATAATATCCTCTGAGGCCTAAAGATAAAGAAAGGTAATATTCTATCACTACTGCTAAGGTGGATCTCAAAAATGATGTGGTTATAGGTATTATATTTATTCATTCAATAATAGTGAATTTACTTTTTAATTTTTCTTTTATGTATCCCTTAATATCTTGAAATTTTTGAAGAAGTATTCAAATATCACCTCAAAACAAAGGGATTGGGATATTAATGAGAAAAAAAATAGATCAATTGTTGCATCACAAGTATATAATGCCTTCCCACTCAATTATTTTAGACTAAATCTTCCAAAAAAATCTCATATTACTTACTTTAGTATAGTTTTATGCTATTTTGGGCATGGATTGGATGTCCTTATATAAATCCAACGTCAACTGTTGGGAGAGGTAGATCACTATTTATATATTAATTAATCTTATGATTCTATAAAATCATAAGGAGGGGATTAATATCCCTTGGAATATTATTCTCAAGAGTGTATATGATTTCCTTATGAGTAAGAATACGTATCTCAAATGATTGAGACAAAGGGAAGAATGCAAATTGTGAGGGGTTATACTAATGTATTCTCTTAAGAGATTTCTAGTCTTCCTCCTGACCAAGAGGTTGAGTTCAAAATCAAACTTATACCTGGATCTCTATGTATATCAAATACTCCTTATATAATGGACACTATTGAGTTGAAGGAACTAAAAAAGTAGTTATAAGATAATTTGGAAAAGGTTTTTATATGGCTGAGTGTTTTACCATGGGGTGAATATGTCCTCTTCATCAATAAGAAATTTGGGTCAATGAACTTATATATTGACAATCATGAAATCAATAAAATATTGGTAAAGAACAAGTATCTTTTTCCATGGATAATTGACTTGTTCGATCAACTAAGTGGGGGGCCATTATTTATCAAAGGTGGACCTTCGATTAGGATATCACAATTTAAAGGTAAATATTGAATATATTCCCAAAACATCCTTTTGAAAAAGGTGTGGACACTATATGTTCATAGTGATTCCCATATCACTCACTAATTCTACATTAATATTTATGAAGATAATTAATAGAGTCTTTAGATATTAACTTAATAAATTTGTGGTAGTATTTTTAGAAGATATTATGATATACTCTAAATGAACTAAAGAGTACGAGAATAATTTTAATACTCTGCTAAAAATTTGAAAAAGGAGAAGATATATGAAAAGTAAAATAAATGTTAGTTTTTAATTAATTGTCATTATTTTTTAATGTTATCACAATTAAAGGGGTATCTATAGACCCTTCTAAGACAAATGAAATTGAGGACTATCCTACAGCAGTATCTGTAATAGAGATCCATAGTTTCCTTATACTAGCTTGGTATTACTGATGATTTGAGAGAAACTTCACATGATTTTCAAACCCATTAACAAAGATAACTCATAAGGGGTAATGTTTTTCTATACCAATGAATGTGAAGAGAGTATTATGGAATTGAAAAACAACTTGTCACTACACTAGTCCTCTCACTTCCCTCAAGTGGGGAACATTTTGTGGTATATATTATGATTCAATGAAAGGTTTATTTTGTGTATTAATGAAAAATAAAAAATTGATAGTCTACACCTTAAGGTAGATTAAAGTTCATGATTATTGTTATCCAAAACATGATCTGGAGTTAGATGTAGTGATATTTCCATTTTAAATTTTGAGACATTATCTCTATCAGGATAAGTGTAAAATATATGTGGATCATAATATCCTAAAATATATATTCACACAAAAAGAGATTAATATGATTCATTGGATATGGTTAGAGCTTATGAAATACTATGACTTCTCAATCCATTCCTATATTGGGAAATAAAATAAAGGGGTAGATTCTCTAAGTAGAAAGGATCTGGAAGCTTTATTAATGATTTGAATTGAGTATGGTATAATCTTCTTAAACTTGAATATGATAGACCCGGTATTCATAAAGGAATTAACATTATCATCTCATTCTCAAATAATTTATAAACCATCCTTTATAGAGAAGATAAAGGTGGCCCAAAGAGATGATTTTTAAATTTAGAAGAAAGTGGAATATAAAAGAAATGGTAAATCCTCATAGTTCAAAATTTATAAAGAAGGATTTTTATGATTTGGTTCATGACTATGTGTACCATAAAATAAGAATATAAAGAAGGAGTTGTTTAATGATTCACATAACATAACCTTCTCTATCTATTTATGGAGAACTAAGATGTATTTAGATCTTTGAGAGAACTATTGGTGGGAAAATAGGAAGAAGGATAATCTGGAATATACATCAAAGTGTTTGGTATGTCAGCAAGTGAAGTGTGAAAGGAAAAAAGTATAAGTGGATGATGCAACCATTACTCAAAATTACATGGAAATATAAAAACATTACTATGGAATTTGTCACTAATCTTCCAAAGACATAAATAAGAAATAATTATATACGGATTTTATTGGATCATCTTACAAAGACAACTCAATTTATTGAAATTTGAGAGGACTTCTCACTTGATCAAATTTGAAAGATATACATTAGAGAGGTGGTGAGGTTGAAAGGACAACTAATATCGAGTGTATCTAACTAAGATCATAGATTTACCTCCAAGTTCTTGGAAAGTCTACAACATTAACTAAATACTATGTTGAACTTCAATATGGATTTTCACACTCAAACTAATGTCCAGTTTTAGAAGACTATCCAAAAAATGTAAGACACATTTAGAGCTTTCTTGATGGGATTCAAAGGAGGGTGGGATTAATACCTTCCTATATTTTAGTTCTCATATAATAATAGGTCTCACTTAGGCATCCAAATAGATCCTTATAAATCTATTTATCAGAAGATATGTAGAATACCTAAATATTGGGATGAATTTTAGGACAATAATCTATTATTAACTAAAAAGGTTATGTAAATGGTATAAAAGTTCAATACCATTCAACAATATATCATGGATACTCAAAGTATATAAAAGATATATGTTTAAAATCATATAAACGACTTATATTTTGAGGTTAAAGGTAAATTGTTTCTCTGTATATATCCATAGAAGTGATTCATGAGATTTGGTAATAAGGTAATGTAATTCCAAGGTACATCAACCCCTTTGATATTCTTGATTGCATTGGAGAAGTGACCTATCGAATAGCACTCCCACCAACCTGATGTCAAGAAAAGGACGTATTCCATGTATCCCTCTTAAGGAATTAAATACTAGATCCCTCACATGTATTGAATTTGGAGTTTTATAGTGGGAAAAGTATTTTTATTATGAGGAGAAGTTGGTAAATATATTTGAACATAGATATAAATTTATATTCAACAATACAACTCACCCAGTCAAAATACATTGATCAAAGCATAAATATTAGGAGGAAACATGGGAACCAGAGGAATCCATCAAGCAGAAGTACCCTCAAATGCTTTCAACTTAGTAATCAATAAAAAAATTCAATGGTGAAATTTATTATTGGGGGAATAATTAACACCAAAATATTTTAAAAATAAAACTGTGTTTGATGGTTTATATGACATGCAACATTATGCCTAAACATACCATAAAATATTATTATTTAAATATGACTATTATAAAATATATGTTAAATTAGAGTGTATGAATATAATAAAATAGATTATTAAATATAAATAAATTTCTTACTCAATATATATTTATTGATAAATTGTTAGTAAATAATCAATCAATTTTTAGTAAAGTTATTTTTATTCTTCAAAAATACATTTTCTTAACAAAGGTTTTTTATTAATTTTTCTAATAAAATAGCATAATTAATTTATAAAGATTTTAGAAATTTAATTTGATAAAAATGATATAATTTTTAAATCATAATATCAAAATTTCTGTATGGTTAATTGTTTACGTTTTTTCTAAAAAGTTTTATTTTTCAATGAATATTGAAAAATAATAATATTTATTAAAAATGATATTTTATTTTAAAATATTTAAAATAAAAAATACTATATTATATTAGTTTTAAATTTTAATTAGTTCCTTTTGATTAAACATAATCCAATTTTATTCTTTGGAATAAATTTTAAACTTTAATTTGGTATAAATTTATTTTTATTATTAAAATGGAATTTTTATTAAAAAGAGTTTTTTGTTGCATTTTTCATTTTAATGTTAAATTAATTTATTCCATTTATAGAAATTGAATCTAGAAAAATGAATTCCATGTTTTTTATAATGATTCAAAAAAAATTAAAATATGTGCCTTTTTATTTTTTGTCACTATGAATAGTAACCAAAATAAATAATTGTCACCATGGTAAGGGTAAATCAGGTAATTAAGGTTAAAAATATTATAAGTACTAAAAAATTACCATGGGACTTAATTTTATCCTATTTTATGAATTTATTTCATCCATTTCCAGACAAGTTTCTAATATATAGCAACTTTGTGACATATTTCTTTTATTTTGACCTTTATATTATTTTATCAAAGAGTAAAAAATGTCATTCTCTTTATTTTATTATCTCTATATTTTTTACATAGGGATAAATAGAGTCTATATTTGGTTATAAAAGATTTATTTAAAATAAAAATGATTTGATTTTATCATGGTAATTTATTTCAATTTTTAGTGATAAAATATTAACCTTAAATTCTTACGCAACACAGACATAGTATTTATTCAATTATTAGAAAATCAAAAAAAAGATTTTTAAAATGTTAAAAATAGTATAATTTGAATGAATTATTGTTTTCAACAATTTTTTTGGATAAATAGAACATTTTTGGACGTTTTAAAGTTTTATATTCTAATTCCTTTGTTGTCATGTTATTTTCAAAGTCAAATTAATGGAATAGTTCCAAAAATGACATTAATGATATTATATATTAAATAATATATTATTAAATGATTTAAAATTTCTCAAAAACATATATTCAGAAAATTTATTGGGATATGATTTTAAATTTCAACCATGGTATTTTTATGGGCCAATTTTTCTTTTATAACTATCTTGACCCCTAAGGAGAAAAACCCCATGTAATCGCAGTAATTGTCAAAAGAGTTAATATGGGTTAAAACAAAAGGAAAACAGAAAAACCGAAATATAAAATTATAAAAAAATTATTATATGATATTATTTCATCCCATAATTATCCTATATTCGAATTATATCAGTTTAGATCCTTTTTTCAATGAAAATTAGTTTATATTAATTTAATATTTTAAGTAATTCTAAGAGTTCCCCTCCCCTCACTTATAAAAGGGCACCTTCTATAATCTTTTATTAACACTTTAAAATCTTTTTATTTCATCCAAAAACTACCCAAATACCTTTATAAAATACCTTCCCACATTCTAGACGTATTATTTTTTCCAAAATACCAACCTTATAGGGTTTAAGGTGTAAAGAAGAGAAGTTTTCTGAAGAAGATGTATAGTCTTTAACTAAAAGATTTGGTTTTATTTCTTATTATACCTCCTTCAAATATTCTTCAAAAATGATAAAATAATAACACTGGTATCTTCCATATACTGGGTTGTTTTATGTTAATTTAATCAGTTACATCCATCTCCTCTTCCATCAAGCAGGAAATGAAATCTCTATTCGTGTGTATAGCGGACTTCAACCTCACGAACTAGTGTAATTCATTTTACATCATAGCCTATCACAGATGGTTATAATGATTTATTTAATAAATATATATTTTATTTATTATATTTTTATAATTAAATAAATTTTAATTTTTATTCACCTTTCTTTCACTCCATTCATCGAAAATGGAAAAAGCGTTCATGCGTATGTATGGTCTATCGTCTCCATGAATGGTGTAATTCATTTTTTTATCTCTAAATTTTATGGATGAATATATATATATATATTATTAATATCATGGTTAAATTTATGTACATGATGCAACCACGAACAATTTATATAGACTGAGGATTCCAAAGCATAACATGCATGAAAAATGAAGCACTTATCACCCAGAACATTGATTTTAATAAAGAATTGTTAATAAAAAGATGGTAAGATGTTATAAGTAAATAATATGTGGTATGATATATATGATTATGGTTCTTTAATATATTTATAATAAATATATACTAATTATATAGGTTTTTCTAACATGTACGAATAAAGATGAGATTTAAGGTAAGGGACCTCTCTAAACCACCCTTTTTCTCCAGGTTATGAAAATTATCTCTCTAAATCACATCATCTCTTGATGTTATTTATTTATTGTAAACTATGTATATATGTATCTTAAATATATATACCCATCTCATTATACCTTCCTCTTATGTAGTAATTCATTTCATAAGTTCATTTCTCAAATTTCTTCATTAAAATCAAACTCAATTAATGGGAACTTTTCTATTCCTTAATCCTTTTATGTAATGCTAATTTAAAGTTTTTATTCCTAAATGATAACATTATTTTGGGACTTATGGTAATGCACTAAGATATGAAAATACATAATATTTAATTCCTTCTTCTATTTTTAATCTTTATGAAAAAAAATTTGATAATGAAATGAGACAATATTATGAAACCTATTTCTTTCCATATGTAATTTTTATAATTATGCTTCATGATTGATTTCATTTTGGTGCACAAATAATCATTTATAAGTTATGATTTTAATTCCTTGATATTTCTCTAATTAATTTGAAAAACGTTTTTCCTCATGAGATGTTATGTATGGGATTAGGGAGTAAACCTAATCCATGATGGGACTTTGTTCACCATTTGATGTTGTCTTGGCAGTTATCCTTGACTTATACTTAGGTAATGTTTTCTTTTTCTTCCACATTTATTATATTTCTATGATCTTATTATTCCATGTTATTTATTTTATTCTCCCATATGATTACTCATGAAACTTCCCCTTAATTATATATTGTTATAGTTTTGACTCACATGTTATGTTTCCTTATAATGTTTATTCCCTTATTAGGATTTTTAACTCACCCATTTTGTCTATGTATTCCCCAGGTCATCCCATTTAGTTTTAGGAGCTCAAATATATTTAGGATCTCAGTGTGGATATTAAAATAAATATATTTTTTTCATGTTAATGTTTAATGTACCTAGTATTATAAATATATTGGGCCTTTTGATCCTTGTTTTGTATTTAATGTATAATTATGTTAAAAATCATGTAATAATATGTGTAAAATGGATCAAGTTACTATATATATTAAATTTCTAAATTCATGGAAATTATGGTTCATACATTTTTTGATATTTTTACACAATTTTACACCATTTTATTTTTTTAAACAACAATTTATTCATCTTATGAATACATAGATATGTGATCATTCCCACTTATTTGTGCTTCTTTTATAGGATAGTTTTAGAAATAATCTTTGGTTAACTTTTATTTAACTAAATATTATGAGTTATCAAAGGTAGAAGTGTTCTACATCCTCTCATTAGGGTATTTTTTTAGAAATTATTACCTATTAATGATAGGTCTGATTTCTCCATTATCACAGGATGTGGAAAAAAGGTTTCCATCCACTTTTCTCATGAGGGATCTCCTGTCATCACTAGTTTCTTCAAGAGGAATATTATAATCATATATAATAGAATTAAATCTAATTTTATTACCATTAATTAGTATAGGACCCTATTTCTCTTCTTTCTTTGATAAGAACTTTCTCAATTTAATTCTTTGTCTTTTCCTACAATTTATAAAAGTCTTAGAATATATTTCCTTCATAGTATCTTTGATAAGGAAATATTAGGATTATTCAAATATAAACTTCATAATGAATTTTTGGAGATAAACACAAGTTAAAATATTTAGATTATTGATAATCCTATTGGATATGGAATTATAGCTTTAATTCTAATTTTTCACCTTGATTGATGAAACCATTTTGAGAGGGGGTGAATTAATATGGGAAACTTTTTAAAAATTTAAAGTATTTCCCCTATTTACCTCTCCATCTATTCAATTAATGGATCTCACAATATTTTCTAACCTTTGGTTTTTATTCAATTAGTATAAGTAAGAAATAAAAATACTGAGGGGTATGGAATTTTATTAATAAAGTTTACTTATAAGATGGATGAATACATCATTAATGTATGGTGGTTGTTATCCAACTCACACACTAATTCCCCTTTATTATTAATAATAAGTATATGAAATGGTATATCCTTGAACCTATTATCTTATAACCAACTAGGTATAATTACACATCACAACCTGATAAATCAAGAGCCCACTTGTTATCTTTAAATACTAGAATAAAAAAGGTTTTCCCCTTTAAATAATATATGTGACTCTCTTTTTAAAGTGAGATCGATAGTATATGCACAAGAATATTCGATATAGATTATCCTAGTATCTTTCTATAAACTTACATTAATATTCAAGTCTGATACTTCTACATGGTAATCACAGGGTAGTCTCAATATTTTCTACATTCCTTATAATATATAGATATCGGCAGTTGATCCTCTCATTGTTATTTAATGCCTAATATATTTTTTAGTAGTACCATCGACTGATTCCCCCTATAATTCTTATAGAATATGTAGGATAGACAGAATTTCAGTTTTTATCTATTTTTTCTCTACACTCCTACTTTACCTTCTTCTGATCTACTTAATCTCAAAATTATCATATTAGATATTTTCCATATTTGAATATGGAAACTATATTAAATAAGAAATTTGATCTTATCTTCCATAAATATCCATAACCTTTATCCTATAACTAGTCAAAGAATATTATTCATAACCTTTCAATAATATCTTTTAATCTCCCATAAATCTTATCCTCTTTTTTACTTTATAATAATTCAAAATTATCACAGTTCCTACTCATTCATTCCTCCTTCCAACTCATCTTGTGTAATATTCTAATCTCTCGGAATCAAGATATTTATGGATTGAATAAAAAAATATGAACAAATTTAAACCTCCAAATTTCATATATTTCACAAAAATTAAACAACTTATATAAGAAATAATTATCTTATATATCATAGTGGTGAGCTCAATTACTTTTCCAAATTTCACTCTGGAAGAATCTTATAATTCACCCTGAAGAATCATACATATCGATTGTGATATATTATTTTTCATAATTTGATATTTTAGTCACTATATTTTAATCAACAATATATTATATTCAATCTATGATATATTAAAAATTATCTAAAATCCTTTTGTATTCTTCAAATACAAAGTGGTATTTCCCTTTACTACATTATAGTATTAGCTTTGAAATATATCTTCTATATACATAGGGATATGTTACATATCAATATAATATCTCACATACCATATAAAATATTTTATGCATCATAGTGTAATCTCCCAGAAAAATTTCCAATTATTTAAAATCTTACTCATCATCTTAAGAATATTATGTATCTTAGTGATCTTAGAAACATTGCATATTTTCTGATTCCAAGAGGAACATCTTATGTTTTCTTTCCAACTCCACTCAAAATTCAATAGCTTTTTTAAATCATCTCCAAACTTCTTCTAATATTCTCATGGAATCTCTATCAACTTCAGTTCCTTCAATATTCATCATCCAAGTGACTTCTTCACATTAAATTAGCCTTTATAAATGATTAAACTTGTTATGTTTATTTAATTAAATATTCTTTTTCATATATATTATGAAATAATTGAGATTATTTTCACCTAAGAATGGATCTCCAATAATCAAATGGTTGTACCTGATTTGCTTCTCACCCTTTATTAGAAAACTTCATTGGCATGAATTAAATCTAAGAGAACCCAAATATTCAATTATTCTTTTATACTTTACTCTTCTTCCAAGATTCCCTACCCAACACATATTGATATGATGATTGTTGATAATATATAAAACTCTCCACCAATTGGGATCAAGTATTTGTATGTATGCATTTCCAGTGATCTACGTGATATTTTTTACTTTGGAAACTACCACATGACGTTTTCCCTAGTTTACCCACATGTCACTAGAAAAAGTCTCTTGTTTGTGTGATCATTTATTTCCCTATTATTAGGTGCATTGAATTCATCCTAGGCCCCATTATGTCACTGTTATCTTTTGGGTAGAGTGAATCCCTAGTATATCCATGGTATTGATATTAATGTGTTGTCACAAATACATTGGCTAAGTTCTACATATGGTCTCCACAATATCCTCTTCGATTCATTCACAAAATACCTAGACTCATGACCTTGTGCTTTGATACCATGTACTTTACATGTATTCCTACCACACTAGTTCTCTACATAATATTTTTCTCTTTAGAACCCACCTCATGACTTTTTTTCTAGGGAACCGACCCGTCATTGGAAAATTCCTTGTGTCTGGATGATGATTTTCACCCTTATTATTAGGAACACAAAATTCCTTTTATGTCCTAATGAGGTAATCACATATTGTGGACACCATGTATCCCTAGTAAATCCATGGGAGGGATGTTAAACCCATGTCACAAATCTTTTAGAAAATAACTATATATTGTCCTAACACATTATAAAGAAGGAAACCTATCAACTCTTAATCCAATCACTAGATCTTTAAAAAATCATAACAATACATGAATCACATCCCTTGAATTTTTACGTAGTCGTTAATTGAAACATTAAGGGAACTATCTCACATATCATATAGACCTTTACAAGGTTCACAAGACAATCTCAAAAAAATAATTTCAACATGAAAAAAACTCTTATTAGGACAATTTGTTTTGTATGATTATTATACAGACATAATTTTAAATATTGATTAATAATAGGGCCAGAATCATTATTTAGCATGTGATCTGGTACATTCCCCACCCAACTAGATTAAGCTATATTATAATTATATTTAAGAAAATATAATATTATTTATTTAATATTACAAATTAATTATTATTATATAGAAAATTTGTTTAAATTTATAATATTTAATACCAGGTAAATAAATAGGAAAAAAAATAAACAAACCTTTAATCGGGATTTTCTTTAAGGATGAATTAATAAAAAATCTAGGTTAGGTTTACTATAATTGTTCTTTATTAATAAATTTTTGTGTTTTTTATATCTCGAATTTGACAGACCTAGATCATGTTCAATTATAATTTAAAAAAATGATTTATAATCGATAGGGAACTTCTATATAAACTATGGATGTCAAATTATTGTTATAAGCATAAAACAAATCCCAATCAAAACCCATACTGGTCACCCTAAACCCTAATCACCATAATCATGTGATCACTAAAACAATGTCCCACGGAAACTCATGACTCTATCTAAGTAGTAAAGTAAATCAAGGAGTCCCAAACTTGACTAATTATCAAATGATATCTAAATGTTCCTATATACCCATTCCAAAAGTAAATCTAATAAGTATATCAATCCTATATAATGAACCCAAAAATTAATGTAAGTTATCATATATAGTTACTATAATATCATGAATCACCATTAAATAAGATATAATAATGAGGAAACTATAAACCATGAATCTCACAAATGCATACAAGCTCTGTAAAAACTAGGCATAACCCACCCAAGGTCAAATAGACAAAATAATTTGTCAAAATAAATCTAATTTTATTTCCTATAAAATATAATTCAAAATCCCTTTCATAATATCTTGAAAAGGTACCATCCACTTTATTTACTCATTCTAGTCCCTTTTAAAAAATCCCATAACAAAATCCCTTCAAAAAACAATATTTTTTAAATACTAATCCAAACCCTTTCTTTTGAAACAAAACTTTTTCCAATAAAACCCGTTTCCAAATTCATTCAGTTTAAAATCCTATTTTTAAGTTATGAACATTCACTTTATAAAATTTAGTTAAAGGTAAAATCACACCACCCATAAAATCTATAAAATGGGCCACCGACTCTCATTTGACCAAGGTGCCATGAACATACTATTTATCAAGCTATAGGGTAATCGTTGAAAATTAATATGACACGAGACCATCCCATTTATGTCATAATGTCAAAATACATATTATAAAATTAAAATAATAATAATAATCATATCAACAGACATAACATAATCTGAATAACCAAAACACATAATGTGTAGAGGCCACCTTCCTCGATCACATGATTCAATTACAATATAGACCTTTTACTAAGCTCCATCAACTCCAACGATCACTCGCCTAATAAAGAATCACTAAAATTTCGTAATCCATTAATTTCAAATAAAAACCTCTCCCAATTTGATAATCAAAATCCAAATCACATGATAGTGTAACAACATAGAAACTATGATAAAATGGTTGTAATCCAATCTTGATGAACATTGAGGTATAAAACTTATTAAATCTACAAATTATGAATATAAATTTCCATTTAATTCTATAAAATTTAATTAAAGTCTCAAATAAATATTCCAAGTGATGTGTCTAAAGATGAACGAAGTCCAATGATAATAATTCATTCTTTACAAGCTTACACTTTTTCATTGTACATGGAATACCTTGTTTTTATATGATTACATCATGCTCTGATGGAATTTTATGATAATAATGGAACACATATGCATCAAAGAGTTGAATAATGGTTTTACAAGGAGGGAAAAATGTATAAATGCACAAGAACCATTGAAAGGAATTGAATTCTTAATTATAGGAGTTTCTGATAAAATAATGAAGGATAAATTATTTAAATTAATCCTAAATATCAAAGGGTCCAAAAAAACTATTCTTGGGGGAAGTATATGGGCCTATAATTGCATTATTTGATGCTTAGATATGCTCTTAAAATCCTATCTCTTGTGGTTTAATGAATTTAAAGCCCAATCCTCCCATAGAATTATCAAAGTTAAGGTTTATCAACAAAAGTCAATTCTAGTGGGCTAGTTGTCTAAGAATTATTTTTTAGGTTCACTAAATTAAAATGAGGTGTGATAGTTGTCTTTTAAATTCATGGGAAAGTTCCAAAATGTAAAAATTATTTTTCATGATTTTTGATTTTTTTAAAATAGGTGTTAAATATTTTGTATCACCTTTTGGCTATAAATGGCCATTATATTTGTATGGAATTTACTAATTAATTTTAGTATTACTATGGTGATCTTAGTTGGAAACCTTTATATTCTTTCTTAATTATTAAATTTATCAAATTATTGGTAATATTTTATGGAATTTATGTCTAGATATCTTAGAAAAATGTTCTCTTTGTGTTCTACCTTGACCATCTCCCATATCCTCTTTTTTACCATCCACGTGTTGGTCCTTATTTTCTTACATATATCATGGATCTCAGTACATTACCACTGTATATGGTTACTAGGGCATTTCCTTGTGGTTATTAGTTCATTTATCAATTTTTATTAGATCCAGGTTTCATAAAATCAAGTTATATCTTTCATAATTCTTCTACTAACTTCATTACTCTTTAAAATTAGGTTAGCATAAATTATGGTTTATTTTATTCATCACATATGGTCATAATTTATTCATATGAACATTATTTCATTCACATAGTTCATAAACATATATTTTCTATCCTTTTAGAATATATTAAATCCAAGTTATAAATTATGGGATATAGTGGTTCAATTCTTATAATTAATTTTAAATTTTAAAAAATTATGAATCTCTCAATTTTATTTACATAGAAGTTATTAATTATTGCATCCCTAATGTATACATACTTAAATTATAGATTATTATTATTTATATTATTTTAAAAATCTATAAAAAATTCTTCAATAAAAATATTATTACAATATCTTGAATCCAAAATTCCATTATATTCTTATATATTCATTTCCTTTATAATTTACACATTCTTCTTCTTGAATCCTTTTTCAATTTTTTATCTAAAATATAGTTTGAGATATTACATTCCAATGATTATTTTGGTTTTCTTGAATTGAGTAAGAACATTATCGGAGGAAAGTGGAATTTTAAAACAAAATAGAGTTTTGTTTTATTAAAAATCCAAAAATAGGTTAAATATGATTGACCATACTATTTTTAAGTGTAAATACATAAGGGGTATATGAGGTCTACCTTTATTTATCTTAAAATGTTCTTAGAATATTCCAAAATTGTGTAATGAAATTAAAATAATAAAATAGATGTTAATATGTTTATAAGGGTTTTCCAAGAAAATGTTCAAAGGATAAATGTGATTGTGGATGAATTGAAATCCCCTTTTAATTCAAGAGAACCACAATGGAGGTTAACCATTTAAGAATATGGGGAGTATTATTATTTTCATGAGTCACCAACTTGGAGAAACTAACTACCATTTAGGAAAAGTTATGATCTTGGAGGAGAAAGTTGATTGTTTCATCATTCCATGGTAAGAATTATCCTAAAACATAAATGGAATAGGAAAAAAATGTTGATCTTATTTTTTTTTGTTATTACTATTTAGAAGGGAAATAAGTTAATTTTGGGGTCATGGAATAAACTAAATATCTTAGTAGTTTGTGGGACATGTTGACTCAAAAGTTATACTTTTTACTTTTCCTTTCCTTAATTTTGGAAATTATAAACAGTTTCTTAAAAAAATATTTCTCAAACTTCATATTTTCTAGGTGTTTTAGTATGTTTTTGTAGAAATAATTATTTTATATCAAATGAAAAAATAGTTCAAAATAAAATTAATATACACTTTTATTATTCAATCTAATCAATTAGACTGATGGTGTGTCTAATATATCATACCAGCCATCTTTTTTACTAGTGGTTAGACTTGTTTCATGTCTATCAGACTGAAAAAATTGATGACCATCATTTTTAATTTGGTAACAATACATCAGACTGACCCTTGTTCAGTTCATCATATTTATAATCAATAGGGAAGTCCATCGGAATATCCAACTTTTATAATCAAGGAGTTTAAGAATTATATCTATCAGATGTAATACAATATATAATTGTAATGGTGATAATAAAATGACATCATACATTCAGTTAATTCTTTGCATTCAATTTTTAGATCCATATCATTATGATCTTTTAAAGTAAAATTTATATGAGGTCATTGAAGATAACTTATAAATATGACCGTTGGGAGATTACCTATAAATAATTAGTCATTTGAAGATTTGGGAGTTGATGAATTCGAAAATCAAGTCATCTAAATATTTCTCTTCATGAACTTCTCTTTACAAAGCTTTTTAATATTTATAGACTTTAAGTTCTAAGAAATCCTTATCAGGGTTGAAAATTTCTTTAGAAAAAATTTATTCTGTATTCACTATTTTCTGATCAAGGTTAGGTCAATAGACTCCATGTAAAGGAATATGGTGAATATAATCCACTGGTTTGATGGATTCTGGGACTAGGAAGATAGAGATTGGTCATCATAAAAAGGGATTTTTTATAAAAGAAATACAAATTTTAATCTGCTCATCGTATCAAGGTATTCCATGGGATTAGAATAAATAGAATGGTCTTCATATAGAGATATTTCCTGTTAAGGAAATATATACCTTTATAGTAGGTATAAAATTGTGGATATATTTTGTTAGGATTTATAACTACTTTAACTCCTAAGGTTAAATAGTAAAATATTTTATAAAGATTGTAAGTAATTATTACTATTCTAAGATTTATTTTTTACTTTTTATTACAAGAATATATTCCACTGTGAATGTTTATTAGAAATTTAGTTTTATACTTCTATTTATAACAAACTATTTATTAGTGTGATGTAGAGACTAATAAAAGTACTCTGAAATATCAGACTCTTTCTAGTTCTTATTTACATACTATGATCATCATATGATCTATGATTCAAATATTTTTTTACTTAAGAGGATTTTTTTTGTGTTAGTTTAAATTTTTAAACTACAATTCACCCCCTCCCCTATTTTATCCATCGTAAATTAATATGAGCCAAAATTTGGTATCATAGGAGGTTCTACTTATATTTACTTACTATTTTTTTAACTTCCCTTTATCAACTACATGTTTATAAAGTTTTGTTATAAACTTATAGTTTTTAAAATTTATTTAAACTAACATGTTTGAAGGAGATATTTTCTATTATCTTTAAAATTTAAGGTCTTAATATTATCACATTACAAAATTTGAATCTGAGTTAACAACTGGTCTTTGATGGAAATTATTATGAGTAATTGAGATAAAGAATGAAAACATTCATTATCAATACTAGATTTAACAACTTTTTAATTCTTACTGGATGTTATAAGACTCATTAAAAAGAGGTTACTCTATTTAATAATCAAGAAAAACAAAAATATCAATTGAATTATAGGTTAATTAATACTCTACATTGTTCTATTACTAGGAAGATATATACTCATATTTCTTCATGTGAAGAATCTAATAGCATATGGAAAAATTTATAAGTAACTCGCTTTGGAACTTCTAAATTTTTTTAGACTATAAGAGTTATGATGAGAGAATACTATCAAGACTTCAATTTATTACCTAGAGAATCGGTAGCAGAAATGAATATATGATTTATTATTATTTTGTATAGTTTAAATCTCTTAAAGAGAAATATTTGGAAGATGTAATTTTGGTTGAAAATATTTTAGAAATCATACCTAATGAATGGGAATCCAAAAGTACATCCTTAGATTATTAAAGGAAGATTAAAAATATAACTTTTAATGGTATTATTGGTACTCTCGTGAAATTTAAAGGTATATTGAAAATAAATATTGAAAAGATGAAAAAGAATAATGGTATAGTTTCTTTTGTGACAACATCTAATGTTCCTATAAATCTTATCATGCTAAAAGGTTATGAAATATTCTAAGAAGAATAAATTTATTATTCATTCTAATTATAGTTCTTTAAATACTTATGAGAACTAGTTAACAAGTATTTCAAGAAGGATTAATAAAATTGCGGGAAATAAATACTTTTAGTACAGATACAAGAAAATTTATAAGGATGATAATGACAAGAAATATTTTACTGATGTTATTTATTATGAATATAAGAAGATAGGAAATATTGGACTAGATTTCCATAACCTGAAAAGGAAGGGTAATAACGAAATAAATTCATATTGTAATGATTAAAATTATTCTAATCATAAAAGAAATAAGAGTTTGAAAGATTATGATTCTTATAATGAAAGTTGAGGAGATAGTTCACTGGATAATACTTCAAACAAAGAAACTTTTGGATAGAGGAATATTATTTTACTTTCTAAAATACCAAAGGTGAATAATTATTTCAAGGAAAAGGTAAAAACTATTTAATTACTTATATTAATCAAATTATTTTCATAGGGGTAGTACATATGTTTTTTAAAATTGTATAAAATTTTAAGTTTTCAAAAAAAATTGGTTTTCATATTTAATTTATTAGACTCAAAAATATTATTATAAAAAAAATTCAGAATCATATATTCTTATAAAACTCTCTGGATCCAAAAAAAATTATAAAAGATTCTTCAAAGTAAAATATTTTCTGGAAACAAAATATCTTATAAAAACAATTTCTAAAATAATATTTTTATAAAAATTTTAGACTCACAAATTGGTATAAAACCTCCAAAAATTTATTTTATTATATACTTTATCATAGTAATATTCTTCTACAAAAACTAAGATGAATATTTTACTCATACTAATGAAACATTTCTACTCAAAAAGGTATTATTCTTCTATGTTTTTTAACTTATTAATTAATTTAGTTCATAACTTTTATTGTATAAATTCTTTTAGTTTTATAAAATTTGTTTTGTTATAAAAATAATCTTTTCTAATAATAATGATACTCAATTGGATAAAATTTTTCTTAAAAAACCTTGAAGAGTTCTAATTTATATTTAAACTATTTATTCAATTAAATCTCAATCATCAGATTAGAAAAGGATTATAATCTGAGCCATTGAAATTTCTAGAAGACGAATTTATATCTCATGCACCTATATAAGGGTGTAAAATCCCATGTCCCACATCATTTCTCATCTTTTTCAATACCAAATATCACCTCCCATTTTATTTCTTAGTCCAAAGTTTTGGCATTCATCCATACACTAGAACTTTCTTCGATTCAATGGCAATTATAGGAGATTTTATATAGAGATATATTTTTATAGAAATACTTGTCGAGAGAATCTGGTATGAAAAACTAAAATTCAATTCATAAAAATATCATTAATTTTCAAGGTTAGGAAAAATATTTTGTAGAAAAACCAAATAATTATTTTGATTTTCAATACCCTTAAATTGTAATATAATTTTATGATTCTATTGAGTTTCTATCAGAAGATGATAAGGAAGAAGTTTCATGTACTCTATTTGATAAAAAGTATAATCCTTCATACCAAAAGGTTGCAAAATTAGTCATTTTTTCTTATCAGGGTGAATCATATCTTCCATCCCATAAGATACCTAGTATACTGGGAAATTTTTTTATGTTAAAGGATGGATATTCGTTTTTCAAATATTGTTAGAAAGTAAGGAAAGTTTCTCATTTTCCATCGGATTCAAGGGTTTTTACTTTATGGATATAGGTATATATCATACCAAGAAAGGGTGATAGGGATACCCTAAAAGTTTCAGAAATATTTGTTTTCGATTATTTGATGATCATAAGGCAAATTAACTTGGTGAATTTTGTGTCTGTTATGGTAGAAGAAACTAAGAAAGCCTCAATAAAGTCAAATATCTTAATGTTTACTTATTTTATAAATAAATTTATTTTTAATTGTATATAATTTTTCATGGTTAAGAAAAAATATTACCCTGTGAGGGAAAATATATCCTCGATTAGTGAATAAACTATTTCAAGGATGAAGTTAGACTTTGACTCAAAGTTGAAAAAGTTTCTCGACAGAGTAGATAGAGTTGCATACAATTCTCAACCAACCAAGAAGGTATATATTGTTAAGGAGAAAAAAATAATAAATCTTCTCCTTTAAAAATAATAACAAAGAAAAGAGAATAACTAATAAATAATTCAAAGATTTCATGGAACATAACTCGAATAGGAAACTCAGGGATCCATAATTTGGGCTTTATAAGGTTGAGGAATTATCCTTGAATATTAGAACTGAACTTCAGTTAAAGGAGGATGAAAAGATAAATAAATACAATAAAATATTTATAAAGAAAAAACTTTGTAGAAAAAAACTGAAAAAGGATGTTGAGAATGCTTTAGAGAATCCAATTATATCAATTTCTCCGTTATCTTTTGTGCATCTAGCTCAATATTCTAAAAAAATATCATGTCGATCAATCACATCTGGATTCTATAATAGAGTTTTCAAAAACATTATTTTTACATTCAATATTTTCTTCAATGGACAACAAGGATAATGGGAAAGTGGTTTTTAAATAAGTTATAGTTTTGGATCTAAAAAATTACAGAAAGATGAGAAGGAAAAAATCAAAATCTATTAAGAAGGTTGGTAAAGTTATTCTAAAAATAACGTGATAGTTGGAGAAATAACTTGAGTAAGAAGAAGATAAAGAATAAGAGTAATAATAATATGATGAAAAATAATAAGATGATGAAAAATAAGAAAACAGAGAAGAGGAAGAATAAAATGAAGAGGATTATAAAGAAGAGATGGAATATAAAAAAGATAAAAAGTAAAATAAATAATCATATTCACTATTATACTCAACTCCATTACATTCCCTTTTAGATAAGGATCTTGACTTAGAAAATTCAAGGAAAGAAGAATCATTATTTAAAGAAAAATAAAATTCATCACAAAATAGAGAGTAATAAGATTAGCATTCTCAGACAAAAATATCATAAAATACTGAAACTGAAAAGGAAGTTGAAATTGTAAAAGTTTTAGAAGAAGAAAAAGACTCTTAAAATTTTAAATATAATGTTGATAAGAAAAAAAATAAATATATCAGACCAAGTTTTCCCCAAGAACTTAAGACTTTATCATAGTCATCATACTCTGAGGGGATAGTTTCCATAATGGTTAGGATTATATTTTCATAACCTTGAAAAGTTTGAGTGGTCTAATTTCATATCTTCCCAACATATAGGAAATATGTAAAGACATTAAAAATATCCTAAATGAAAAATTAGAATCACTATAATTTTTTATAGAATAGTTTTTCACATTGAAACAAACTTATAATCTTTTGAATATATGACCAAGGTATAAAAGATATCTTATAATCAAATGGTAAAGTGGTCAAACCAAGTTAATAGTGTACTTAGAGATCTTTTTGATCCATTTCTATAAGTAAAGAAAATTTCTTTATAAATTTATAAATCCTTTGAAAAGTTATCTACTGATGTTTCTTATATAGTCAAGTTTTTTGAAGATTCTAGAGATATGACTGATGATCGTAATGAGGAAGTGAAAGTTTTGAAAGAAACTTTTCAAAACCTGGAGTTGTAAAACAGCAAACTCAAAACTTTTAAAGATTAATTATTCCTTATAAGTGAATAAAAAAAGAAAATTAGTAATGAAGTTGAAATATTGAAGGCATAATTTTGGAAGCAGACATATATGGAAGAAACGTTTGTAAATCTTGAGGTGTTAATTATAGAATCTCAAAAGGATCACGATGATGTTAAAAATATACAGGTGATCGTGAATAAGTTATTAAAGAAAAAATGAATTTTTCATTTTAACTATTGAGGTAATATTTTAAATTTTTTTGAATGAATGATTGATATGAATAAATTTTTATCCAAATTATTAATGTCTGAATTCATTCCAATACTTTTAGATTTATACTCTTTCTTTTATATCAATGATGAAAAAGTTAATTTGAATACAATTGTTTCATATGTTATTAGTTTTATAAATTTTCAGGAAATTATATTTCCGTCCTTATCCTTTTTTTAAATCACTATGGGGGAGAAATTTATAAAGGGGGATAATTTCATGAAGGGTGATTTTTATAAGTATAAATACAAAGTTCTAAAAGGGGGAGAAGTATTTGAGAATTATTGAGAGTATTTATTTGGGGAGAGTTATTACTACTTTCCATCGATTCATAAATAAATCATAATTTCAAGAGGAGTTATTAACAATTTCCATTAGTTCATAAAAAATCATAAATTTATAGGGAATTATGATATAAATAATATCTTTAATGTTACTAAAATAATAAAGGGATGTAATTTTCTCAAAGTTATTCTTTTTCATATTATATATTGTGTTTTGTGCTTTCCAAAAAGGGAGATATTATTGAATCAAAATTTGTACTTTATACTTTTCCCTTCTATGGTTTTGGAAATCAAAAACAATTTCTTAAAACATTATTTCAGAAAATTTATATTTACCAAGTGTTTTAGTATGTTTTTGTAGATAACAATCTTTTATACAGAATAAAGAAATAGTTCAAAATAAAATGAATCTAAACATTTATTATTCAATCTGATTGGTCATAATGAAGGTGTGTCTAATACATCGGACCAACCATATTTCTCACTAGTGGTTATACTAATGTACTATCTATTAGACTGGAAAAATTACTCACCATCAGACTGAATTTGGTAAAAATACATTGGATTTATACTTTTTCAGTTCATCAGATTTAAAATCAATAAGAAAGTTCATAGAACTGTCTAAATTTTATAATCAGAGAGTTTAAGATTTATATCTATCAGATAAAATACAATATAGAATTTTAATGTTTCTAAATAAAATGATTTTGTAAATTTAATTAATGCTTATCTTTCAAGTTGAATATCCTGATCATTGTGAGCTATCAATGTGCAAGTTGTTTGAGGTCATTAAAAATAACACAGAAATACGACTGTTTGTAGATTGCCAATAAATAGGAGGTCATTTAAATAGTTAGCATATAATGCAGTCGCAACTCAAGTAATCTAAATATTAATCTATGTTATCTTCTTGTTCCAAATTTTTTGTAATCTTTTAGAGATTTGACGTTTTAAGGAATACTTGTAAGAGTTGTAAATTCCTTCAGAACAATTTTATTTTTTGTTCACTATTTTCTGATTTAGGTTAGATAAATTGATTCTAGGGATAATAAGATAGTGAATTTGATCCATTGGATCGATGGATTCTAAGGATACGGATACAAAGGTCAATCATCGTATTGAGGTATTTTTTGTGAAAGAAATATAGAGATGAATTTGATTATCATGTCAGGGGATTCTAGGGGATTGGAAGACATAGACCAGTCTTTATATTGAGGGATTTCCTTTTAAAAAAATATTAACCTTTACCGTAAGTATAAAACTATGGATATCCTTAGTCATTATTTCTTACTACCTTAACTCTTAAGTTTAAAGATTAAAATATTTTATAAAGATTGTAATTCATTTTTACTATTATAATATTTATGTTTTATTTGTTGTTACAAGTATATATTATGTTGTACATGTGTATTATAATGTTAGTTCTATAATTATCTTTATAACAAAAAATTTATTGGCATGATGCTGAGAATAAGTACTCTAAAATAACAAAAACATTCTATTTCTAATTTACATACTCTGATCATTAGACAATCTTTGAGTCCAATATTTTTGACTTAAGGGGAATTATGTTTACAGTTAGTTTAAAATTTTAAACTAAAATTCACCCCCCCCCCCCTCTTGTAGCCATTGTAAACTCTTATGATTTAATAGTACCAATAACATGTGAGTTGACAATAAAGTAGAGAAATTATCATCCATACATGGGAATAAATGAAAGTGATCATGCATAAGAAGATTATTTGTATCCACTACTATTTTGATTTTTTCCTAATGTTATAGGGACTAAAATAAGGACCCATGGGTGTGAAGTAATATCACAAAGAGATGGATATCATAATGATTCAATCCAATGTATAATGGGAGATATAGGATACCATGTAAAGGTCTTTAAATTGCCTAAACCAAGAAATTCAAGACATAGTGGACATGTTACACTATTTAGTATTGAGGAAGTTCTTTACTTTGATACTAAAGTGGATAGGCATGTAAAGGAAAGAAATATGTCTTCCATATAATATGGTGAGGAGTATAAAAAATAATTTATATTGAATAAATGTAAACCAAAAGAACATAAAAGGGAACTCGAAATGGATTCAAATGAGGTTCCTAAGATAAAACCATTCTTTTCAGAATCCAAATGTAAAATAGAGTGTAAGGTTGCTTCTAAATAACATTATTTCAAATGTTTTAAATTTCAAGGATTTGGATGTATATCCTCAAAATTCCCATATAGAAAAACCATGGTTATTTTAGATGATAGATATATTCTTAGTGCAAGTGAATATGAAATTCTACCTCTTGAGGAGTGTTCAAATATGGAAATTGAAGGCCATGTACATGGATAAACCGTTGTGGAAGTGAATTATTTTGAGTGATAAACCTTGTAGAGAATATGTTAAATACAAAATGGGTCATATTTTTTATATTATATACCTCTCAAATGATAAGTTATATTTTATGACTATTGATGGTGGTATCTTAACAAATATAGAAAGTGGTTTCATGATTAATAAATTATAAATAGATATATCCAATCGTATTTGACGTTATAGTTTGAAATGGTTAAATAATATTGTGTATGTTAAGGTAAATAATCAAGAATAGGTTTTATTTTCTATTAAAAATTATTAAATTAATGTTAAATGTGAATTTTTTCCCATGCATGCTACTCATATTTTGTAAGGAAAGTCATTACAATTTGATAAGAGGGTTATGCATGATGAGTATAATAATTGATAGATAATGAGCTTCTACCCAAGTAGTATATGCTCCTTATTATAATCAAAAATACACTAGATTAAATATATATGGAGGTTAATGTCTTGGTTACTATAGAAGTACTATAGAAACTATTGTAGCAGATATTGTACGGTATTGTAGTAGTGTGACTATTCATTTGATTTGGGCCTTCAGGACACCAGTTTGGGCATGTGGGTCTCAGGGCTTTCGAGACACCAAAGGGATTCAGAACATAGGGCCTTCAGACTATAGGAATTTTAGGCCACCAATGTCCATAGTACCATAGGAATTTCAGGCCACAAAGACCAAGAAGCAGCCTGAGAAGACCACACAGGAGCTGACCCAGAAGAGGATTCATAGAAAAGTAGCAACCACCAGAGTAGAGATAACCGAATTGGAAAAATCAGAGGGTATGGAAACTTCCATCGGTACCAGGCACTGTATAGCTCTTCATGGGTCCATGTTAGCTAATCCACCATACGAGGTGGAGAGATAGGCGCTTTCAAGATCAATATATTGGGGAGGGGTTGTTTCAAGTGTGTCAGGTCTTAGGCCTTCAAGGTCATGTATTGGTCCTTGTGCATCTATGCCTTCTGTTCATGTATGGGTCTTATTTTATGGGCCTACATGTCACAGCTGACACTACTAAATTATTTTATTTTATTAATTTTCTTGGAATCGGGTATCCTTGATGAGGTTTAGGTTAAATATCGGTTTTAATTTTTGTGTTTTTATAGAAAAATGCACTTATATAGGCTTGATTTCATCTAATGCACAGGCAGAGCACAGTTTGGAAACTGTGTGGCTTCTCTTGGGTAACCATCCAGCATGCCCAGTATTCAAAATAAATAATAAATTGAATTAATAATAAAATAAAGTTAAAATGAAAATAAAACAAAACAATAAAAAGGTAAAATAAAATTTAAATAATTGTTTTAAAAATAATAATGTTGTTGTTATTATTATTATTGAGAATATTATTATTTCTAATGTTTTTAGTGTTAGAATATTAATGTTATAATTAATATTACTATTATTATTATTAAGAACATAATTATTATTTAAGAATGCTATTATTATTATTACTGTTAATATTATTATTAAATTATAATTATTATTATGTTTTATTATTGAGTAACTTCTTTATTTTATTTTTAATATTATTATTATTTTCTGGCTAGGGTTTCACCCTCCACTCCCATTCCTCTCCCTTTCTTGTAGCCCCCTCATCCTTACTACGTGTGTGCCTCACCCACTCTGGAGGCCACCTTCTACTCCAGATGGCCACCCTCCTCCCTATTGGTACCACCCTAGTCTCACGTCCCTATTTCATGATGGACCCTCTAGCTGAGCACCCTCCTAGTGGCCTCCCTTCCCTTGGTCAGCCTCTTTCCAGTGTTGTAGTTCTCTGGCAACCATGACTCTAGCCAGCCGCCCTCCCTCATTTGACCCTGTCGTCGCACCCTCTCCCTCCAGGTAAACTTGTCCCTTGTTCTAGGGGTTTTTCCTTAAATTTCATGGGGTTTGGATAGGGATAAGGGTTTCATTTTTTTTATTGGGTAAATTTTCTTTATTTGGGGTTCATCTTGGCTCCCTTGCAGTGTAGTTGAGGCATGGATGGACTCCGTACCATTTTTCTAGAAATTTCACCACCCAAGGTAGGTGTTCCCATTCCCTAGCATTCTTATATGATTTTATTTGTATATTTAATTATTTTTTACATGTTCTATAGTTAAATTGGTTTATGAAAAATGTGTTTTATAAATTTTTTTACATGCATGTGTGATGAAATTGGGTTTTATTTTAGAAATGATCATGTTTTTCATATGGGTATTGTTGTGGAAATTCTTGTAAGTGTTCAATTAATTTTTTAAGGTGTGAGAAGTATGTTTTAGTAATGCTTTAACATGTATATGGGTTATAAAAAATCAAAATAAATGGTTATGTATCATGCATATCATATTGTAATATTTCTTGAAAAGAGTTTTATACATTTTTTGGAAAGTGAGAAATTTAGTTTCAAAGGAAATTGAGTTATGTATATGTTCATAATGAGTTTTTTTTTTGGAATATGTGGTAGTGTTGGAATATAGGCCTCATTGAATATTTTTTTATATGAGATGAAAATTATTTAAATGATGAAAGTAGTGTTTTTAATATGATTTTTTCTTATGTTTTTTAAAAAGGGGAATCTATGAATTGTGAAAGTGAGGATAAATGCATTAGAAATGGGTTTTGGTGTGATTAAAAATAGAAATTGTTTTTTGTATGGAAAATGGTGAATGTTGGAAATGTTTTTTAAATTATGAAATATGGTTATTAATTTTTAAAAGTGTTGGGAATCAATAAATGGAGTGGTTTTGGTGTGCGTATGTTTTTAAAATGGGGTTTGGGTGTACATCTAGTGGCACACAATGTGTGCCTTGTTTGGGTTGACTTAAATATATAAACATGATGTCTTAGTGAATTGTGAACATGAAATTGATCCCACAGAATCCCAGGTAACTAAGTGGATGGACTAGGACTATCTTTCTAGTGATTCAGAAGTGGTCGTGGCCCAATTTCACTTAGCTAGATTGATGATTACAACACTAAATAAATATAGGGATGATTATTGGATACCACTAGGTTATGGTTGTGTTCCCAACTAGTGAAACGTGCATGGGAATTCTAGTGGACGTGGTTTATATACCACATTTTCACTAAGATGCAAGATTCCTAGAATCCCACTTGAGCTAATTTGACCCTAGGAATTTACCCATGGTGCTCTACCTTATATGATGGGGTTCCATTCATCGACATACGGTGTACCTCTTGTGTGTGGATGTGTGTGTGTGTGTGTGTGTGTACTTTTATAATCCCTTTTTCTTTTAAGAAAATGGTTGTATTGGTTTTCTTTGTAATTAGTTTATTTTTTTAAATGTTTACCGACAAATGATTTCCCAGAAATGTTTTAAAAGAATTAATTTAAATGAGAATTCTATATTATCTTTAAAATGTTTTGTAATAGAATCTTAATATCTATGTGGAATATTATTGGGATTTAGATCACACCCTACATACACCATTAGGTGTATGTAGATTTTTTTCATGTTTGTTCCAGGTAAAGGCAAGGTGTTTGGTGTTGGTAGTTTGATTTTCAAGTGGCTTTTGGTGTTGGTCTTATTGGTGGCGGATAGAGGATATGGTTTCTCTTATTTCATGGATGTTTTGTATAGAGTTTTGTGTCCCTTACTGTTGTATTACTTTTAGAGTTTTGTCTAAAAGTTTTAAGCCTTTAAATATGAAATTTTTTAATGGATAATTTTTGTTTTGTAACATCGATTTTGTATTATTTACATTGTTAGTTGTTTCATGACAGCTTATTCAGGTAAATTGTTCCCAAATATTTATTTGATAGCTAGTCACTTGTGCCAAACCATGGGGATCAGAAACTCCCTTTTGGCCTTACCATGGACCGAGTCAGGCACTGGGTTGGATAGTGACCCGGATTGGTTTGTGAAAAAATGGTATCAGAGAAAGTCATGCTCTTTTGAGTCTTATTCATTAGGGAAGAGTATTGGTATATCAGGTCTAGAAATTTCAGAACTTGATGTTCTAGTTACGAGTAAGGTGTCTAGCCAACACACCTCAGGACGTGAATCAAGTTACTAGGGGAAGACAATTTTCATCCGATTCATTTGACCCTTGTGGTTATTTGATGTTTGGGGAATTGATAAGGGAGATGGGTTGATGGTCTCAGTGAGCACACAGGGCCTAGAAATCCATGTGGATCTTGATACATTTCCCTAGGACACTCTCTTTCACAGTGGATTGATTGGCGTATAGTCTCCGACCATATGTCCAAGTCAACCTCTAGTTATAATTTCCCCTTGCATTGTTTTGTGTCTCCTTGGGCCCTAAATATTAATCTGGAATCCTTTATTTGAAAATTTAAGAACTATGGATGTTAAAGAGGGACATGTCTTGTTTTTAAAGGATGGAAAAATAGGTTTTTATGATTTCATGAATGTGGTTTGAAAAGGGTATAATTTTATAAAATGATTTTCTATATAAAAATGAGAATAATTCCAAGAATATTGAGTTTTCATAATCAACATTTTTAGATTGTTGGAAAAATTGGTTGTTTAGGAAAAAGGAAATTCATCTTCAAAATGGTCTTGGAAACTTTCTTTAAATGAGAACACATGAGTTATAATTAAAATATTGTCGATGAAATGGGGTTTTTTGTGAACATGAAGTGTTGTGAAATGGAAAGGTTTGGTTTTGACCTTTGGTTTTTTGACGGGTGACCATGTGCATGATATAATATGATGTTTTTTTCTTTCTTTGGGTCATGTTATTTGGGAGAGTCTGGATAGATAGAGGCTAGTATTTCCAAGGCATGAGGTTCTAGTTTTGAGTATGGTTTTTGGCCAACGCTCCACATGATAGTCATTTGGTTGCCATGGGATTTTCAGAATTTGATTCGACTCGTTCTTTAGGTGTGAATCACAGGCTACAGACTACATAGGAACACCAAGGTGGGGTGGAGTGGTATAATATGTTGTTGTGTTTGTTATCATTTCATTTTAATTAATGTGGATGTTTAAATCATGTTATTATTGAAAACCCTTATAGTGATGTATTTATGATTTATTTTGTATTTTTAATTTATGTAGCATCTTGCCTCCCTGAAGACCTCCCATGAAGTCATGGGAAGAATCCAAAGAGAATTCTCCCTCTCCAGTTGATCGGAGATTAGTAGAATTAGTGTTTTGGGATATATGAGTTTTAGATCAGTAAGAGGGTAATGGTCCTTATTAGGATATAGAAACTGAAATAAGTTCAGAATAGGATAAAACCTAAGATTTCCTCAGGAATAAACCCCCCTCCTTCCATAGTAGTACAGAACCCCAGGAAGCAGAAGATTGGGTGGAAAAGATTGATATAATCTTCAAGTTTCTCAAGACATCAAAGCAATCAAGGTGAAATGTGATTTGTTTATATTTTAAGTCCCCATCCATAGGTGGTTGGAATCAATGGTCTAGAATAGGAAACATGAATAGATATATTTTAATGAAATTAATTTTGTCTTCAATGCACAGTATTACCCTAAGACTTTGGACCTCCCCAATCCCCTAGATCTTTTGGATTCCCATTTGGGGGATCGAACAATGATAGAGTATACCAATTGTTTTGAAAACTATTATGTTTTTTACCAGAGGTGGTTTCTAATGAGCGGATAAAGGTTCAATGGTTTGAATTTATTTTTGGATGAATATTCAATTTCGTGTCTTCTTATTCAAGAAAATGACATATGCTAAGGTGGTTGATTGATGCCTAATGGTGGATATTGATCAGACTAGTAAATATGGTTTCTCTAGAGAAATTTCAGTAGTGTTCCAAGGTAGTCATGGAATGTTTAATGAGAAAATGAAGGAAAAGAGTAGTGAAATAAGGGATGTTATAGCTTTGGTTATCTATCTTGACCAACTTTGTTTTTAACCACTGTTGGAGGTTCAGTTATTTTCCATTAATGTGGAACACCTGGAAATGTACGAACCACATATCCTGCTCCACCTAGGTAATGTCACTAGTGTGCTCTTATGGGTAATCTATATAATTTTTGTATAAATGCACTCCAATATCAGGGTGGTGTGGTTTCCTTATCCTTTAGGGTGACAATATCTCAACCATAACCCTCTAGAGCCATGGGTTCTCAGTTTGGGGGTCATGGTGGTAGGGATGGATCTACTACGAGGTAGAGTCATCTTAAGGTAGAGCTTAAAGTTAGTATTCATTCCTCGGAACATATAGAGATGATGAACCTTCATGTTATGGATCAAGTTTCATTGGAGTTAGATGCATACCCCTCAACAATTTGAGGTACCTTTTTTATTTCATTATCCATAGTCATTTTATATTTGATATGGGTTATTAAAATTCTTGTATTTCTACCCATCATGTGTAACTACTGAAATTACTAGAAGAGCATAAGATTTTTACTAGGGAGTTGGTTACACAACTTGGAAAGAAGTGGTTACATGGGTTTATATGTCTATATTATGCTCTCACTTTATCTGGGGTCGAATTGGAATGGGGATACTTTGTAGAGACACAATCATGACGTAAATGGAAATTACATTACTTTTTCCGAAAACTTAATAGATGAAAAAAACAGATTCCCAAAAACCATATTAGTTTGTTTCTTTGGAAACTTAGAACATAATCATCTAATCATAGTGAAAAATCTTCAACATTGACCATAAAGATATTACCATTTTTTCCTAACTAAAACCTTTCTTTATATCCTAGGGAAAAGAAAACATAGAAAGGGTTATCTAAAATGCTCAGTAAGGGTAAACATTGAGAACATAAAACAAACCATAAACATTTGAACGTAAAAACATGAACATAAATTTTAAACATTAAAATCTTGAGCAATGACATACATATTGGAAGTACATAAGGCATGGATCATAAAGGAACATTAACCATGATACAATATAATTGGAATAAAACATTTAATTGTGTAAAAATAATAAACGCATATTATTATTTCCATAGTATCCAAGGAAATGCTACCAAGACCATTATAGTGGACGAAGTCCATTACTGAACTAGGTTTACTTTTCGTCCCAGACCTATATTATTGAACTGGATTTACTTTTCATTCCAGCCATATTTATATCATGAGATATAAACTTTTACCCAATGAATTGGAGGTAGATATAGGTCCCACCCATCTCATAATGAAATCATTCTTACATGTTCCACAAAAACATAAATCATTCATGAGAGCATAACCTGTGAAATAAAATGGGGTTCTTAAACATCATTTCATCAAAACATAATCCATATTAGATAAACGGACTTCATAAAAATTAATTCCATCATAAACACAATCAAATAAAATTAATAATAGGGATAGAAACATAACCCTATTTCATCTTAGATGGAAAATAATTTTGATAAAACACTTGAAATTAATTCTTGAGGAAAATATCCTTTCTTCTTCAAAAATTATTTATTTTCTAAAAATGTCAAGAAATTTTAAACCAAAAGAGTTTAGTTGAAAATAAACATGAAATAGTGTAGAGGAAGCTTCATGGGAATAAGGTGTTAATAATACATAAAAATATGTTCATTCTATATAAGTTAAAAAACATTCTCCTCATACTTTTACTGGAAAGTCAAAAAGTACCTTGTATGATAAAAAGAAGAAAGATTCCTTTTATACAATGTAGTAAAAGTCAAAAATGGGAAAAAATATCTTTAAAAAAACATAGAATAATGGTAAACATTTTATGAAAACATTTTTATAAAACATGGACATGGATGATGAATATATCCCTAGAAAATACTTACGTATACACAATATCGGATAAAAATAATATTGAACAATTATCCCTTACCTTAGGTCCAAATTCTTATGTATATGTCTAAAACTATTGTATAGTAGGTTTAAACATATTATTAACTTGTAATATAACCATAATAATATTTATGATATCATATATTATTCACTTATGACTTTATATTACCTGTTCATTTGTCAATTCCATGTTAAAACAATGTTTTAGGTAATAATCATTTTATTTATCATACGTGTTTGGACTTGTAATTATTGATATTATTACATATATCATGATTTAATTACTTAATTATTTATATATCATATATATTTAGTATATAAATATATATAATAGATCAGTAAATGGAATGGAATATACCGTTCATAGAGACGGTAGGTCGTACGTATGGATGAACGCTGTTTTCATTTCCTTATTAAATTGAATGGAAGTAAATTACATATATATATATATATAAATCCATAAACATTATTATGTCACATATTTAATTATTATTTATTATATATACTTTATAATCATTTTTTAATGGTTAACATGTAGAATGAATCGCATCGCATCGTGGAGACGGTAAGTCGTACGTACGCAAGAGCGATAATATCGTTCCCATAACTACTGAATGGTATTGAAGTGGATGGTTTATAATATCTCAGAATTAGTATCATATTATAATAATCATATATATTTATTATTTCCACCATTATACATATCCAATTAAGGTGGTGGTGAAAAACATATTACACCACGAAGTGGAGATGGTAATCCGTACGTACGCACACGCGGTGATTTAACTTTTTCTTAGGATGTATAAAAAGTGAAATAGGGTTGTATAATATTTATAATAACATATCATTATATGAGTGATACTGATTTTTTACTTTATAATGAAACAACTAAAAAAATAAAAAGTATAAGAAGAAAGAAATTTGAAATGTTCGGTAGAAGAGATTACATCTTCTTTGAGGTGCCTCCTTTAAATTTCTTCTTAGGGCACTAGAGTTGATCTTTTGAGAAAACCAGAACCTCTAGAATGTTACTAGGAAAATTTATAATAAAAATTTACAGGTTTTAAAGATATTTAATGATTAATATGGAGTTAAGAGGAGATGGAGGAGGTTCCCTTTTATAAGAGAGGAGAGGGGCACTTTAGGAAACTCAAAAAATATTAATGTATTATAAAATAAATTTCAATTAAAAAGGGTCCAAAACATATTTGATTAAAATATAATTTGATTTTTGTTCGAATACCTGACATAAAATATTTTTTAGACTAGTTTTGAATATTTTTTTATCCATATCTTTTTGGTTTAACCCTTATTTAACACTTTTAAATCTTACCATGATATCATGTTATTTACACATTGTAGGTTAAGGTAATTACCATATCATGTGAAAAGACCCACAAAAAATTATTTATGACATATTTGTACTTATATTAACCATTTTTTCAAATATTATATTCTTAGGAATATAATATCATTTAATAAACTATTTTATATTTTAAGTTATGAATTATGTCAATTTTGGACACTATTCATACAAGACTTTTTAAAAATTCATAACAACATCATTACTTCAAAAAAAGAAATTAAATCAACCCTAATATGTCCATTTCATCCATAAAATTCGTGGATGTCATCAAAATATTCAAATTAACTTTATTTTAATATTTATAAATTCATTTACTTGAATCTTTCATTAATGAGGTAATCACTACATCATAATTGTGTCATAAATAAATATATTTATCTAATGTATAAAAATTATAAATAAAATATCATTATGTAGAAAATATTTTTATATTTATAATTAATATTTATATGCATATATATCAGTTACATAACCCTATATTAAAATCTATTTATTAAAAGATATGTGTTTAGGTTATAATTATCTTTTCTTTAAATTTATTCTTATAAAAACTCATTTTCACATCCAAGTGAATCCATGGGGTCCCAAAATAAACCCAAGGATTACCATGGTCATAAATATCTAATCCAATAGGATTAGGATATGTTTTTGTGTAGTTTAATATCATTATAATATTATTTTATTACCCTTATTTACTAGATTTACCCTTTAACCATGGTAAATAAAATAATTACTAAAGTTACTATTCATAATGTCTAAAAATAAAAAGTACATATTTACACAATTTGAACCTTATGATTCCAAATATGGAATAAATTTTTAATTCAAAACATATAAGTTTTAGTAATTAATTTAAAATTAATCTTGTTGTTCAGAAACGGGTTTTAAAATTTAAAACATTGCAAAATATTGAAATGTTTTTACGTTGAATTCAATTTAAAATTAATTCTAATGAAATAAATTATATTAATTGGTAAAAATATATTATATTTATACTATAAAACCATTAAATATTATAATTATCCATATAAATTATCTTAATGAAAAAAGTTGTTTTTAATTAAAATGTAGCATATTTTTACTATTCACCAAAATATTAAAATTATCATAGAAATATCAAAATTTTATCCAAAGTAAATTTTTATATCCTTATTGACAAGAAGAAGTTTATTTTGTCAAATTCAACTTATAAAAGTGTCAAAAAAATATTTAAAATGGGTGTACCATCAAAAGGCGGCAAAAACTACATTTTTTGAAAAATACTTATTTAATCTGAAAAAAATGAACTTATTCTTATATAATGTCTAAAAATATTTTAATGTTATAAAATTCCAAATTTGGTTAATATTATTCATATAATCTAGTTTATATCCCATTAAATAATAATATTTTAATAATATATTAATTTTTTTGTGAAAATCGGTATTGCGTACAACACAAGCTATCGAGGAAGGCCGGTCTTGTGAGTAACGCAATCCAAGTCAATGTTTCATCTAGTGCAATATTCCTTTGGTGTTGTGTAAAAAATAATCCAAACATGTTTCTTTTATACATTGAACAAAATCTATACCCAATATTGTGTAAAATAAAATCTATCAAACGAACTTGAAATCGTGTGTAACACAATCCAAGAATAGTGTTGCATATACTGCAAGATAATATGGTGTTGCATAAAGCACAATATAACATTGGTTTTACGTACAACACAAGACAACGAATAAATTAAAAATAATTCATCTCATAAATTCTCAAGGTGTTACATTCTAGCACCATTAAAATGAATTTCACCCTTGAAATTTTTTGGGGTTATAACTAGTTTTCTACATGAAAGTTTCTTTCATGGAAACCCACATCGTAAACAAAGAATACTAAAACACCATTTTAAAAATTAAAGTTAGAAACATAATGGTTACCCAAAGTAACTCATCACTGGGTTTCCACGTAGGATAATATAGGTGGTAAGTGAAAACATAGATATGGAAGAGAAATCTAACCATCAAGTTTTGATGGATAGTGATAGAGAATAAGGTTTGGAGAAATTTAACTACCATAAATCCATAAATCTACAATGATTTAAGGGACCATATGATTCATCGAATAAGAATGTGTTTGGATAACATTTTTTTCCAGATCCTTTTTCTAAAGTTGAAGAATTTTGCATGACAATAAATACTTGATTTTGGTACAATCTCACCATTATTCATTCCTTGAGTAATTTCCACTACATATCTTAAAGAAATGAAGTTTAATTTGTCATTCGTTAAGTGTTAGCAGATCATGCGATGGAATGATAGGTCATTCCATTTGTTTCAACAAAAAGGTTAGAATAGGTTGTCAAATATGCATAAGTCCACCTATATTGAGATAATACATTAATCTAACAAACATAAAATGTAAAATAACTTATACTATCTATAAATGGATAACATTAAGATCCTTCTAAAAACTAAAAATATAAAACTTTTGAAATAGTTGAACTAAATCTACTTAACATTTGTCTCCCATATCTCGTAAGTTAGTTCTTGGTTGTCACATTCCAAACATATGAATACCTTAATCATGTATTCTCTTGAAACATTAATTACCATAGAACCTTAATGAAAACCTGAATGCTATCAAAAGTTAACTCTTTACACATACCAAAATCCTAAAAATTACATATACTCAAACCAAGATATCACTTTGTCCTTGTATCATTCATGAGGTCATTAATACTCTCAAACATCTCCTTATCTTCTTATCCCTTCTTCCCAAAAATATTTCAATCAATCTTCATGGTTACTATTACCATATAATTATGGAAAACCACAATGGACTAATACATAGATATTCCAATATTCTATAATTCTATAATAGAGATTCAACAACACTATTTTGGAATCCCATTACATAAATAATTAATCATTCCACCACTTCATTGGCATACTCAACATCACCAATAGTGATCTCATGTGAGTTTCCTTTTTATTTGGCCTTAAAAGGTATTTGGAATCGATAATCATCCATAACCCTGGGATTAGGGAATTGTTTAGTATAATGCCTCATTTCCTTGCACTTGTAACCCTGATTTGTGGGAGGTTCACTCTTTGGAGATTTTAATTTATTCTCATTACTTCAGTAATAAAATTATCGATGAACTTCTTTCCCATAATTAAAAAATTTATCAGTCCCCTTAAGATAGTTTTCTCCATGTTTCCTTCTACACTTTGAGCATAAAGAAAATCTAATCATCTTTTCTCTATAATTTTTATAGTTTCTTTTGAATTCCATCCTTCTTTTCTTATAATAACCATGAGATAGATGAGAAACAAAACTCTTCCTTTTTGTAAGAAGAATATGAGGAAGGTATATACTAAAAAATATATTCTTGAACTCATCCCAATCAATGGAGTTAATTTTATCTTGTTTTCTTGTATTCTTGATAAAGTTACACCACATATTCTCTTTACCTTCCAAGAAATAAGTTCCCAACTTAAACTTTTCATGTTTTGAACAAGGGATAATCAAAAATATCTTTTCAACGGTATAAATAAATTTCTCTACAACTAGTCGATTGGTTGTTTCACTAAAATAAGGTGTATTTTGCCTTAATAAAGATTCAAGAGAACGTTGTTCCCACCTTTGGTTATTTGGGCGCCTAGCAAGATTTGTGGTCCAAGAAACAAGATTCTTTATTCGAGCTCCCAAAAAATTTGGTTGTTCAAGAGGAAAATCATTTCATTTCCCATCGCATCTGGCACTATCATGGTTCCTTTGGGTTTCATTCATTGTTAAAAACTCCAAAATGAAAAGTTTGAGAGACAAAAATAATATTAAGAAAATAACATAATCAAGGGGGATTACTTTCAATATATAAGATATAAGGTCCAATCCTAGTTTATTCATGATCATTATAATATCTCTAGGAATATAACCTATAGTTATACTTAACCTTAGGGAAATCCCTAGACATACCTTAGAAATATCTCTAGGGATCTCACTAAATTTTTTGCATCCTAGTTTCCAAAGGTTAACTAAACCTTCGCTCTGATACCAACTATAACGGTCTAAAATTATTTTCAGTGGACTAGAATTAATACCAATAAGAGCACTCAATGTGTGGATACACCCCCTGGGCGAGACACACCACCATCCCCATTGGCAACCATTTCCTCATTAAGCCCTTGGGCGGAGAGCCATGCTTCATCCAACACCCACACGTGAGAGTTCCCAAGGATCAGATTCATTCCTACATCCTTTTCTTTGATAAACAATGTAGAGACCCAAGCTTGAAGTAAATGTGAATTTCATTACTTTTTTGTAATAATTAATATATGGAAAAATAGATGCCTAAAAACCGTATTCGTTTAGTTTCTTTGGAATCTTGGAACATAATCATCTAATCATGGTGAAAGATCTTCAACATCTTCGATAAAGATTTTCCCCTTTTTTCTTACCTACAACCTTTATTTATATCCTATTGAAAATAAAACAGATAAAGGGTTAGCTCAAATGATCAGTAAGGGTAAACATGGATAACCTAAAACAAACCATAAACATTTGAACTTAACAACATGAACATAAATTTTAAACATCAAAATCTTGACCAATGACATACATCTTGGTAGTATGTAAGGCATGGATCATAAAGGAAAATTAACCATTATATAATTGAATTGGAATAAAACATGTAATTGTGGAAAATTAATAATCACATATTATGACTTCCATAGTAGCCAAGGCATTTCTTCTAAGACTATCATAGTGGAGGAAGTCCATTACTGAACTGGGTTTACTTGTCGTTCCATCCCTGTATTACTTAACTGGATTTACTTGTCATTACATCCATGTATATCTCATGAGATATAAAATTTTACTCAATGCATTGGAGGAAGATATAGGTCCCCCCATATCATAATGAAATCATTCTTACATGTTCCACAAAAACATAAATCATTCATCATAGCGTAACCCATGAAATAAAATGGGATTCTTAAACATCATTTCATCATAACATAATCCATATAAGATAAATGGACTTCATAAAAATTAATTTAATCATAAACACAATCAAATAAAATTAATAATAGGGATATAAACATATCCCTATGTCATCTTACATGGAAAATAATTTTGATAAAACACTTGAAATAAATTCTTGAAGAAAATATCCTTTCTTCTTCAAAAATGGTTTCTTTTCTCAAAATGTCATGAAATTTTAAAAGAAAAGAATTTAGTTGAAAATAAAATTGAAATAGTGTAGAGTAAGCTTCATGGTAATAAGGAATTAAGAAAATGAGAAAATCTTTTCATGTCATATAAGTTAAAAAACATTCTCCTCATACTTTTACCAGAAAAGTCAAAACGTGGCTCGTATGATAAACAGAAGAAACATTCGTTCCATACCATGTAGTAAAAGTCAAAAATGGGTAAAAATTAATTTAAAAAATACATAAAATAATGGTAAACATTTTTATAAAACATGGACATGGATGATGAATATATCCGTAGAAAACACTTACATATAAACTATCTCAGATAAAAATGAGATTAAAAAATTATCCCTTACCTTAGGTGTAATTTCCTCTATATGTGTATGAAACTTCTGTAAATTGAGTTTAAAAATATTATTAACTTGTAATAGAACCATAATAATATTTATGATATCATATATGATTCACTTACCACTTTATATTAACTATTCATTTGTCAATTCCATGCTAAAGCAACGTTTGGGTAATAATCGTTTTATTTATCGTACGTATTTCAACTTGTTATTATTTATATTATTACATAGATCATGATTTACTTACTTCATGATTTATATATCATATATATTCAATATATAAATATATATAATAGATCAATAAATGTAATGGAATACACTGTTCATGGAGATGATAGGTCGTACATACGCATGAATGTTTTTTTCATTTCCTTATTAAATTGAAAGGAAATAAGTAAATGACATATATATATATATATATGTAAATACATAACATTTATTATGTCATATATTTCATGATTATTTATTATTTATACTTTATAATCATTCTTGAATGGTTAACATGGAGAATGAATCTCGTCACGTTGTGGATAAGGGAAGTCGTACGTACGCACGAACGATAATATCGTTCCCATAACTGTTGAATGGTATTGAAGTGGATGGTGTATAATATCAAAGAATTAGTATAATATTATAATAATCATATATAGTTATTATTTCTACCATTATACCCATCCAAGTAAGGTGGTGGTGAAAAACAGATTACACCACGGCGTGGAGATGGTAATCCGTACGTATGCACGCGTGGTGATTTCACTTTTTCGTAGGATGGATGGAAGGTGAAATAAGGTTGTTCCATATTTATAATAACATTTAGGTATATTATTTATAGTTATGTTATTACTTTAAAATGAAATTAATAAAAAATAGGAAGTAGAATAAGAAAGAAATTTGATATAATCGGTAGAAGAAATTACCTCTTCCTTGACGTGCCTCCTTTAAATTTCGTCTTTGGGAACTAGAGTTGGTTTTTTGAGAAGAAAAAAACCTCTAGAATGTAAATAGGGAAATTTATAAGAGAATTGGAAAGGGTTTTGACAATATTTAAGTCTTAAAATGGAGTTAATAGTAGAGGGAGTAGGTTCCCTTTTATAAGAGAGGAGAGGAGCAATTTAGGAAACTCTCAAAATATTAATTTATTATAAATTACAATTCGATTAAAAATGGTCCAAAACATATTTTATTCTAATATAATATGATTTTGGTTCAAATAACCATAATTCAATAATTTTCAGACTAGTTTTGAATATTTTTTTATCCATGTCTTTTTGGTTTAACCCTTATTTTACACTTTTTAATCTTACCGTGATAACATGTTATTTACACATTATAGGTTAAGGTAATTACCATATCATGTCAAAAAACCCACAAAAAGTTATTTATGAAATATTTGGACATATATTAACCATTTTTATAAATCACATATTTTTAGGAATATAACATAATTTAATAAACTATTTTATATTTTAAGTTATGAAGTATGTCAATTTTGGACATTATTCATACTTGACTTTTTAAAAATTCCTAACAATCTAATTAATTAGAACCAAATTAATTAAATCATAACTAATATGTCAATTTCATCCAAAAATTTCGTTGATGATTTCATAATATTCAAAGTTAATTTATTTTAATATTTATAAATTCGTCTACTTGAATCTTTCATTATTGAGGTAATTACTACATCATAATTGTGTCATAAATAAATATATTTATCTAATGTCTAAAAATTATAAATAAACTATTATGATGTAGGAAATATTTTTAGATTTTTAATTACTATTTATAGACATAGATATCAGTTACATAAACTTATATTAAAAACCATTTAGCAAAAGATATATGTTTAGGTTATAATTATCTTTACTTTAAATTTATTCTTATAAAATGTCATTTTCACATCCAAGTGAATCCATGGGGTCGAAAAATCTACCCAAGGATTACCATATTTAGAAATATCTAATAAAATAGGATTATTACATGTGTTAGGGTAGTTTAATATTATTATAATGTTATTTTATAACCCTTATTTACCATATTTACCATTTAACCATGGTAATTAAAATAATTATTGAAGTTACTATTCATAATGTCCAAAAATAAAAAGGAACTATTTACATAATTTGAACCTTATGATTCCAAATATGGAATCCATTTTTCAAAATTCATAACATATAAGTTGTAGTAATTAATTTAAAATTAATCTCGTTGTTGAGAAATGGGTTTTAAAAGTTAAAACATTGCAAAAGATTGAAATGTTTTTACCTATGAATTCAATTTAAAAATTAATGATAATGACATAAATTATATTAAATGGTAAAAATATATTATATTTATACAATAAAACCATTCAATATTATAATTTATCCATATAAATTATCTCAATGAAAAAAATAATAATTAAAATTTAGCGTATTTTTACTATTTATCAAAATATGAAAATTATCATAAAAATATCAAAAATTTATCCAAAGAAAATTTTTATATCCTTATTAAAAATAAGAAGTTTATATTTTCAAATTGAACTTATAAAAATTTCAATAACTAGATTTAAACTGGGTACGCCATCAAAAGGTGGCAAAACTACATTTTTTGAAAAATACTTATTTTATCTGAACAAATGGAATTGTTCTTATATAATGTCTAGAAAATACATAAGATGAATTTTAATGTTATAAAATTAAAAATTTGGTTAATACTATTCATAACGTCTAGTTTATATCCCATTAAATAATAATATTTTAATAATATATTGTTGTTTAGTGAAACTTGGTATTGCGTTCAACACAAACTATCGAGGAAGGTCACTCTTGCGTGTAACGCAAGACAAGTCAATGTTTCATGTAGTGCAAGCTTCCTTTGGTGTTGATTATAACATAATCCAAACATATTTCTTTAATACATTGAACAAAATCTATACTCAATATTGCATAAAATAAAATCTATCAAACAAACTTGAAATCATGTGTAACACAAGCCAAGAATAGTGTTGCATGTACTACAACGTAATATGGTGTTGCATACAGAACAAGATAATATTGGTGTTGCATACAACATAAGACATCAAAGAAATTAAAAATAATCCATCTCATAAATTATCAGGGTGTTACATTCTACACCCCTTAAAATGAATTTCACCCTCGAAATTTGTTGGGGTTATAAATGTTTTTCTATAAGAAAGTTTCTTTCATGAAAACCCACATTGTAAAAAGGAATACTAAAACACCATTTTGAAAAGTAAAGTTAGAAAGATAATTGTTACCCAAAGTTACTCATCACTGGGTTTCCACATAGGATAACATAGCTGGTAAGTGAAAACATAGATTTGGAAGATAAATCTAACCATCAAGTTCTGATTGATAGTGACAGAGAATAAGGTTTGGAGAAAGTTAAATACCATAAAGCCAGAAATCTACAATGATTTAAGGGGCCATCTGATTCATAGGATAAGAAGGTACATGGATAACATTTTTGGTTTTCCAGATCCATTAACTAAAGTGGAAGAATTTTGTATTATAATAAATACTTACTTTATTTTGTTACAATATCATCATTGTTTGTGCCTTGAGCAATTTCCACTTCATCTTTTAAAGAAATGAAGTTTAATTTTTCATCTGTGATGTGTTAGCAGATCATTCGATAGAATTATAGTTCATTTCATCTGTCTCAACAAAAATATAAGAAGAGGTTATAAAAAATGAATAAGTCCACCTATAGTGAGATAATAAATTTATCTAAAAAACATAAAATGGAAAAAAAAACTTATACTATCCATAAATGGATAAAATTAAAATCCTTCTAAAAACTGAAAATATAAAACATTAGAAAGAGGTGAACTAAATATACTTAATATTTGTCTCTCATATCTCATAAGGTAGTTCTTGGTTGTCACATTCCAAACATATGAATACTTTAATCATGTATTCTCTTAAAAGATAAATTACCATAGAACCTTAAGGAAAACATAAAAGCTATCAAAAGTTAACTCTTTCCACATACCAAAATCCCAAAAAATTATATATACTCAAACCATGATATCACTTTGTCCTAATATCATTCATGAGTTCATTAATACTATCAAATATCTCTTTATCTCTTTATCCCTTCTTCCCAAAAATATTTCAATCACTCTTCATGGTTATTGGTACCATATAATTATGGGAAATCACAATGGACCAATACATAGATATTCCAACATTCCATAATACTGTAATAGACATTCAAAAACACTATTTTGTAATCCTATTACATAAATACTTAATCATTCCACCACTTCATTAGCATACTCAACATCACCAATAGTGATCGCATGTAATTTTACTTTGTATTTGGCCTTAAAAGGTTGTTGGCACCAATAGTCATTCACAACCCTTGTATTAGGGAATTGGTTGGCATAATGCCCCATTTACTTGAACTTGTAACCCTGATTTGTGGGAGGTGCACTCTTTGGATTTTTCTAGTTACTCCCATTACTTCAGAAATAAAATGCTCTATGACCTTATTTACCACACTTAAAACATTTATCGGTCCCCTTAATACAACTCCATCTATGTATCCTTCCACACTTAGAGCATAAATAAAATATAATCATATTTTCTCCATAATTTTTATAGTTTCCTTTGAATTCCATCCTTCTTTTCTTATCATAACCATGAGATAGATGAGAAACTGAAATCTTCCTTTTTTTAGGAATAATATGAGGAAGGTACAAACTGAAAAATATGTTCTTTAACTCATCCCAATCCATGGAGTTAATTTTATCTTGTTGCCTCGTATTCTTGATAAAGTTCCACCACAGATTATCTTTACCTTCCAAGCAATAATTTCCCAACTTAACCTTTTCACTTTCTAAACAAAGTAGAATGAAAAATATCTTTTCAATGGTAAAAATCCATTTCTCTACAACTATTGGATCGGTCGTTCCACTAAAATAAGGTGGATTTTTCCTTAAGAAAGATTCAAGAGAACGTTGTTCCCACCTTTGGTCATTTAGGATCCTAGTAGGATTTGTAGTCCAAGAAACCAGATTCTTTATTTGAGATCCCATAACATTTGGTTGGTCGGGAGGAAAATCATTGCATTTCCCATCGCATCCAGCATTATCATGGTTCCTTTGGGTTACATCCATTGTCTAAAACCCAAAATGAATAGTTTGAGAGGAAAAAATAATTATAGGAAAACAAACTAATCAAGGGGGGTTACTTTTAATCTCTAATATATAAGGTCCTATTACAGGTTATTCATGATCATTATAATATCTATAAGACTATAACCTATAGTTATACTTAACCTTAGGGACATCCCTAGACATACCTTATAAATATCTCTAGGGATATCACTAAAGTTTTCACATCCTAGTTTCCAAAGGTTAACTAAACCTTCACTCTGATACCAACTGTAGTGGTCTAGAATTATTTCTAGTGGACTAGAATTGATACATTTCAGAGAACTTCATGTGTGGTTGTACCCCCTAGGTGGTACACACCACCATCCCCATTGGCATTCGTTTCCTCATGAATCCCATGAGCGGAGAGTCATGCTTCGTCCAACGCTCACACGTGAGAGTTCCCAAGGATTGGATTCATTCATACCCCATTTTCTCTGATACCAACTCTAGAGAACCAAGCTTGACGTAAATGGAAATTACATTACTTTTTTGGAATACTTAATATATGAAAAAAAATAGACACCCAAAGACCGTTTTATTTTAGTGTCTTTGGAAACTTATAACATAATCATCTAATCATGGTGAAAGATCTTAAACATATCTTATAAATATCTTTCCCTTTTTGTTTTCCTACCTAAAACCATTCTTTATATCCTGGGGAAAAAATAGAAAGGGTGAGCACAAATGCTCAGTAAGGGTAAACATGGAGAATATAAAACAAACCATAAACATTTGAACGTAAAAACATGCACATAAATTTTAAACATCAAAATCTTGAGCAATGACATATATCTTGGTAGTACGTAAGGCATTGATCATAAAGGAACATTAACCATGATAGAATAGAATTGTAATTAAACATTTAATGGTGAAAAACTAATAAGCACATATTATGATTTCCATAGTAGCCAAGACATTGCTACCAAAACCATCATAGTGGACGAAGTCCATTACTTAACCGGGTTTACATTCCATTCCAATGCTATATTACTGAACTTGATTTACTTTCCATTTAATCCATGTCTAACTCATGAGTTATAAATTTTTAGAGATATATTTACTACCCATATCATAATGAAATCATTATTACATTTTCCACAAAAACATAAATCATTCATCATAGCATAACCTGTGAAATAAAATGGGATTCTTAAACATCATTTCATTATAACATAATCCATATAAGATAAATGTACTTCATAAAATCAAATAAAATTAATAATAAGGATATAAACATAACCCTATGTCATATTAGATGGAAAATAATTTTGATAAAACACTTGAAATTAATTCTTGGGGAAAATATCCTTTCTTATTCAAAAAAGATTTATTTTCTTAAAATGTCATGAAATTTTAAAAGAAAAGAATTTAGTTGAAAATAAACTTGAAATAGTGTCTAGGAAGATTCATGGGAATAATGTTTTAAGAATATCCAAAAAAATACATTCATGAATTATAAGATAAAAAACTTTCTCCTCGTACTTTTACCAAAAAAGTCAAAAAGCACCTCGTATGGTAAACAAAAGAAAGATTGCTTCCCTACCATGTAGTAAAAGTCCAAAATGTGTAAAAATGACTTTAAAAATACATATAATAATGGTAAACATTTTATGAAAACATTTTTATAAAACATGGACATGGGTAATGAATATATCCCTAGAAAATACTTATGTATAAACAATCTTGGATAAAAATGAGATTGCAAAATTATTCCTTACCTTAGGTCTAATTTCTTCTGTATGTGTCTAAATCTCTTGTAGGGTGGGTTTAAAAATATTATTAACATATAATAGAACAATAATAATATTTATGATATTATATATGATTCACTTACGACTTTATATTACCTGTTCATTTTTCAATTCCATGTTAAAGCAACATTTTAGGAAAAAATTATTTTATTTATCGTACCTGTTTGGACTTGTTATTCTTGATATTATTACATAGATCACAATTTAATTACTTCATGATTTATATATAATATATATTCAGTATATAAATATATATATATATATATATATCGATAAATGGAATGGAATACACCGTTCATGTAGATGGTAGGTTGTACGTATACATAAACGTTGTTTTCATTTCCTTATTAAATTGAATGGAAGTAAGTAAATGAAATATATATATATCTAGAAGAATTATTATGTAATATATTTATTTATTATTTATTATAATTACTTTATGATCATTCTTGAATGGTTAACATGGAGAATGAATCTCATCGCGTCGTGGAGACGGTAAGCTGTACGTACGCATGAGCGGTAATATCATTCACATAACTGTTGAATGGTATTGAAGAGGATGGTGTATAATATCTCAGAATTAGTATCATGTAATAATAATCATATATAGTTATTATTTCTACCATTATACCCATCCATTTAAGGTGGTTGTGAAAAACAGATTACACCATGGCGTGGATATGGTAATATGTACGTACGCACGCATGGTGATTTCGTTTTTTTCGTAGGATAGATAGAAGGTGAAATAGGATTGTTTCATATTTATAACAGCATATTAGTATATTAATGATACTAATGTTATTACTTTATAATGAAAAAACCAAAAAAAATATGAAGTTGAAGAAGAAAGCAATTTGAAAGAATTGGTAGAAGAGATTGCCTCTTCCTTGATGTGCCTCCTTTAAATTTCCTCTTAGGGCACTAGAGTTTGTATTTTGAGAAGTCCAAAACCTCTAGAATTTAACTAGAGAATTTGAGAAGAGAAATGGGTAGGTTTTGGCCAATATTGAAGGCTTAAAATGGAGTGAAGAGGAGATGGGGGAGGTTTCCTTTTATAAGAGAGGATAGGGGCACTTTAGGAAACTCTCAAAATATTAATTTATTATAAGTTAAATTTCAATTAAAAATGGTCCAAAACATATTTAATTCGAAGATAATATTATTTATATTCTAATAAACATCATCCAATAATTTTTAGACAATTTTAGAATATATTTTTATCCATATCTTTTTGGTTTAACACTTATTTTACCATTTTTAATCTTACCATGATATCATGTTATTTACACATTGTATGTTAAGGTAATTACCATATCATGTCAAAAGACCCAAAAAAAAAGTTATTTATGAAATATTTGGACTTATACTAACCATGTTTTCTGAATATTATATTTTTAGGAATATAATATCATTTATAAACTATTTTCTATTTTAAGTTATGAATTATGTCGATTTTGGACACCATTCATACTTGACTTTTTAAAAATCATAAAAATATGATTACTTAAAAAAAAGGCATTAAATCATCCCTAATATGTCAATGTAATCTAGGAAATTAGTGGATGGCATAAAAATATTCAAATTAACTTTATTTTAATATTTATAAATTCATTTACTTTAATCTTTTATTAATGAGATAATCACTGCATCATAATTGTGTCATAAATAAATATATTTATCTAATGTCTAAAAATTATAAATATAATATCATGATGTAGTAAATATTTTTACCTTTATAATGAATATTTATAAATATAGAGAACAGTTACATAAACCTATATTAAAATCAATTTAGTAAAAGATATGTGTTTAGGTTATAGTTTTCTTTACTTTAAATTTATTCATATAAAATGTCATGTTCACATCCAAGTGAATCCATGTGGTCCCAAAATAAACCTAAGGATGCCCATAGTCAAAAATATCTAATCCAATATGATTAAGACATGTTTTATGGTAGTTTAATATTATTATATTATTATTTTCTTACACTTATTTACCAGATTTACCCTTTAACCATAGTAAATAAAATAATTATTGATGTTACTATTCATAATGTCCAAAAATAAAAAAGTACTTATTTACACAATTTGAACCTTATGATTCCAAATATGGAATCCATTTTTTCAAAATTCAAAATACATAAGTTTCAATAATTAATTTAAAATTATTCTCGTTGTTGAGAAAACGGGTTTTAAAAGTTAAAACATTGCAAAAGGTTGAAATGTTTTTCCTATGAATTCAGTGTAAAATTAATTCTAATGACATAAATTATATTAAATGGTAAAAATATATTCTATTTATACTATAAAACCATTAAATGTTATAATTTAACCATATAAATTATCACAATGAAAAAAATTTGTTTTTAATTAAAATTTAGCGTATTTTTACTATTCATTAAAATATGAAAAATATCGGAAAAATATCAAAAAATTATCCAAAGTAAATTTTTATATCCTGATTGTAAATAAGAAGTTTATTTTGTCAAATTGAACTTATAAATGTGTCAAAGACTAGATTTAAAATTGGTTCACCATCAAAAGATGGAAAAATTGTATTTTTTGAAAAATAATTATTTTATCTGAAAAAATTAACTTGTTCATATATCATATCTAGAAAATACATAATATGAATTTTAATTTTATAAAATTAAAAATTTGGTTAATACTATTCATAATGGAAATTTTATATCCCATTAAATAATAAAATTTTAATAATATATCGTTGTTTAGTGAAACTCGGTATTGCGTACAACACAAGTTATCGAGGAAGGGTTATCTTGCGTGTAATACAAGCCAAGTAAATATTTCATGTAGTGAAATCTTCTTTGGTGTTTTGTATAATTTAATCCAAACATATTTCTTTTATACATTGAACAAAATATATACTCAATATTGCGTAAAATAAATTCTATCAAACAAACTTGAAATCATGTGTAACACAAGCCAAGAAGAGTATTGCATATACTACAAACTAATATGGTGTTGCGTATAGCACAAGATAATCTTGGGGTTTCGTAAAACACAAGACATCGAAGAAATTAAAAATAACCCATCTCATAAATTCTTGGGGTGTTACATTCTTGGTTCTTGAAATGGATATTTTTTATGTGATTATGGGCATGTATTATATTATGAATTTAAAGGCACGCATAAATTTTTATTATCGAAAAGTAACTTTTTTGGCACCCAGTGGGAATACTTGGGTATTCTATAGTGAATGGTATCCCTGATTAGGACAAGTTGGACCTCCACTTTTGGAGTTAGACTGCTACTATTTCCAGATCTCTTCTCTTATAATGGATGATGATGGTAGAGGTTTTCAGAATTGGTTTCCTCATATATTATATGATTTTACGTAGGTGTTTCCAAATTATTTATTAGGTTTACCACTAGAACAGGATATTGATTTTTTCATCGATTTGGCACTAGGAACACAGCTAATAACTCTTCTATCATATTGTATATCCCATACTTAGTTGAGGGAGTTAAAGATGTAGCTAGATGATTTAGAATATAAAGGATTGATTTGCTCAAGTTTATTACCTTGGGAAGCCCCAGTTCTATTTAATAAAAAGGATGATGAGTCCCTCCAGTTGTGAATTTATTACCAGAAGTTGAACTAGGTCACAATAAAAAATAAATAACACATGCCACGCATTGATGACCTCTTTGATCATCTCAAGGGGGTAATGTGGTTTTAGAAGTTCAACATCTACTCTGGGTACCATCAACTTAGGGTTAGAGAGATATACATACCCAATACATCCTTCCAAAGTAGTTATGGACACAATTGAGTATGTGGTTATAACATTCAGATTGAAAAATTCTCTAGAGTTTTTCATGGATCTTATGAACCAAGTGTTCCATCAGTACCTCAACTCCTTTAGCATGGTGTTTGTGGATGATAGCATGGTCTACTTTTGGATATAGGTAGTGCATGGATAGTACCTGAGGATCATTTTAGGCACTCTTTGGGATCACTACATTTATGTTAAGATCTCCAAGTACATTTTTTGGATCTTGGATGCCATTTTTCTAGGTCATGTGATCTCAGAGCATGGAGTTTTTGCGTACCCCAAGAAAATTAGAGTAGTGATGTCGTGGGATAAATAGAAAAATAACATTGAGATCAGAAGCTTCTTAGGCCTAGAAGGGTACTACATTTTGTTTTTCAAGGATTTTTCTCCACTCACTTATCCCATGATTGTGCTTACTAGAAATGGGGTAATGCTTGAGTGGAGCCCAAAATATCAGTCTTATTTTGACGAGATCAAGATGTGATTGACCATCGACCCTATTTTGATCCTACTGTAATTTAGAAAGGGATACGGGGTCTAATATGATGCTTCATGTATGGATCTTGGGTTTGTGTTGATATAGGATGACCATGTGGTGGTATATGTCTCTCACTATCTCAGAACACATGAATACAATTATGCAACCCATTACCTAGAACTAGAGGTAGTGATATAAGCTTAGAAAACATGGTGGCACGATCTCTTTGGGGAAAAATTTATAGTCTACTCAGACCATAAGTGGTTTTTCTACATTTTATACCAAGAGGACTTAAATATAGATTAGCACCGATGGGTTGAGTACCTTCAGGGGTTCAACTTTGATATTGTATATACCCTAGTTATGGGGAACAAGGTAAAATATTCCCTAATCGAGAATATTTTGTTGTAAGTTGTAAAGTAGTCTTTTGATGAGTGGACTTTGATGGGGATTTTTTCCCAAATGACCCTAGAAACAGAGTAGCATAGAGGAGGCATGTTTTGGCCAGAATTTAGTCAATTCCCTCTCTTTCAAAGCTGATTCAGGAGGAAAAACCTAATGATGAGTTTTTACAATGTTATATATATCTTATAAATAGTGGGAAGGTTCCTTGTAAGTGGTCGTTATCATTTGATGAAATTTTTAGTTTCAAGGGTTTCTTCGTGGTGTTGTTATCTTTGTGGAAGGTGTTGATGAAAAAACATCCATTGGTCTTAGTAGTTTGTTCATCTTGTGACCACCAAGATGTTTTACAGTGTGCATCACCTATTTTAGTGTCCAGGTATGTGGATTCATATAGATGGATTTGTATACCAGTATTTAAGGGTTGATTTGTTATCATTGTATGGACCCATATTCCTTGGTAAGGAATTATATTTGGGTGGTTATTGACCATTTGACCAAGTCTTCCCATTTGATTCTGATCAAATATTTGACAATGGTGGATGAGATGGCCCAGTTGTATGTTCAACATATTTTGAGGATTTATGGTGTGTCATCAGCTATTATTTCAGATAGGGACCCCCATTTTAACTCTTAGATATGGTAATTAATTCAAAAGGAAATGGGGTCATAGGTCAAAATCAATACATCATATCATCCTAAAACATATGGTAGATAGAGTGAGAAACCCAAATTTTGGAATAAATGCTTCGTGCATGTGTGTTTGATTTTGGAGTCTCATGGGATAACCATCTAGCATTGGTGTAATTTACTTATAATAATAATTACCAATCCTCAATTAGGATGGATACCTTTGAATTGATTTTTAAATGTATATTTCATCCACCATTATAATAGATAGAATTGGTAGATACCTATTTATTGGGACCAAACCTTTTGAAAGAGACATCTGATAAAGTTTTGGTCATCCCACAAACAGTTATTGACAGCACAGAGTGGTTATAAATCCTATTCAAATCATAAAAGATAAGTCATGGAGTTATTATTTGGAGAGTAGGTGTTTCTAAGGGTGGAAACTCACCTCGGTCACCACAATCTTGGAAAATAGGGGAAGATTATGCCAATTTATTTCAGGCCTTTAGAGTTTACCAAAATAATTGGCAAGGTGGAATATTGATTGGATTTACCAACCCATTTGACGTCAATCCAAGACATATTACATTTATCACAATTGTATAAGTATATCCTAATACCATATCATATAATTAATAGGTAATAGTTAGAGCTGGAATATGACTTGTCTATGTTCGAGATACCAGTGCAAATTGTGGATTCCCAAATTAAATTGGTTCTAGGGAAATACATACCTTTGGTTTGGGTCCTATGGTAGCATGGAAATTATGATCATCAGAAATTTTAATGGGGGTCATGGGTAGAGGAGTAGTATTCTAATTTATTCTCTATTCAAACATCGGTTTAACTTTCTAAGGGTGGAAAGTTTTCATTGGGGGAGAATTGTCACATTCAGGGTGTTCTTTTGAGGTATTTTCTCTTTTATTTTTTGTTTTACCATTGTTAAATGGATTTCCATTGATTTTTTCAATATAAATTATGTTTTATTTATTAGATAGTAAGAGTCGCATTTTTTTTACACGGAGTTAGTAGAAACCACTCTCTAGACTAGTGCAAATCATGCAACTAGGATAATGGAACTATCTAGGCTGCATGGCCTAGCACACGCGGTGTGCGGCCCTCCCAGGTTAATTGTACGACTAGGATAGTGGAACTATCAAGGAAACATACCTAGTTAAGCAAGCATGATCCCCCTCTAGGTAAACATTCTGGCCATCTTTCTTCTTTAACAAAGGTACTTCACAGTTGTTGTATGGTCAAGAAGACCATTCAGAAAAACTGTGCAGCCTCCCATATTCTTTAAGATTTGTAAATTCCAACTTTTCCACTAACTAATTTTAAGATCCTACACCCCCCCCCCCCCTCTCACCCCATTGGACCCACCATACTCAAGTAATTCCCCCCTCTCCTCCTTCACCTCCTTTGGCCTTAATTTTTGGGTTTATTTTTCTTCTAAACTTTAAGAAAACATCAAGTAAGTCCCTTATCTCTTCTCTTATTCTCTCTTTTTTGTCTCTTCTCTCTTCCTTCTTGTGTTCTTAATTTTATAGTGATTAGTTTGACCTATTTTTGGTTCAATCACTTATCCTTAGGTTGAATAATTTTATATTTTGTCTTTTTTTTACCTTAGGGTCTCCTCTTTGTGAAAATTTCAGTTTCCTACCGGTTTTGGGTGTTTTCAAGTAAGAGGTAGGTGGTTCCATGCCTTTAAATTAATGGATGATTTTATTTTGATTTCTTTGGTTTCCAAATGGGTTTTATAAATTGTTTGGGTGCTGAAAAAGTTGTTTTACATGGGTTTTGGTGTGAGATCATTATTGAATGGTGAATTTACCTTTGTAAATGGTTGTTGGTCAAAAATGGTTTCAATTATTGGAATTGTGATTATATGAAAGGGATTTCACTTGGTTTGAAAATTGGATAGATCACTTGTGAACCCCAGGTATATAGGTGGTTTTATATGGACTATTATGTCATTCGAATCAGTTGGTCAATGTCTTGGGCTCTCCAGAATTTCATTTTACAACACTGACTAAACAAATAATGATGACTTGGGGACTTCTAAAACTTTTTAAGTGATCTATCAAGTGTCTTGTGAACGAGGATTTTCTATATGGTTTGATCACCAAGGTACAATGATCCTTGGTCCCTAACAACTTATTTACTTAGAGAGTCTCCCATGGTGATTTGGTTTTGTTTTGAACCATTTAGAATTATATTTACATTGTTTGAAATTTTATATAAATAAAACCTATTTCATTTAAAAGTTGTTAGAATTCATTATTTTAAAACTTATCATGTTAAATTTTCATTTAATGTCACTTCATGGAATATTTTTGTGGTATCCTATAGCAAAATTTAGCTTACACCCTATATACACCCATGGGTGTATGTAGATCTAGTTTTATCTAACTTAGGTAAAGTCAAGGCCTTCAATGGTGGTGATGGTTGTTATTTATGCTAGTGATCCTTTTGGAAGGATTTGGCTGACTGCATTGTCATGAAATGTCAAAGTTATTATGTTTTATGGTTGATTTATATTATAGGTCAGACCCTAGGTCATATCTAAAGGAGCATTTATAGGTTTAGAGTATGCTTTTTTTATAAAAAGTACTAAAAATAGGGAGGATTTTGAAAACATTTTAAAGAAAATAACTTAACTCAAAGATTTTAGTAGTTGATAAATAAAGGTGGTGTTTTAGAATTATTATAGAAAGATATAATTTTAACTTCACTACACATCTTGTATTGTTCATTGTTCTAAAAGATATACAAGGTTTTTTTTAATTATTTCATTGAGGGTTTTCAAGATCTTAATTCCCCTCTAGCCTCTTAAATCGTTGCACAAAGTACCAACCCATGACACCAAAATCATTTTGTTAAGGATTGGACTTCAATCATAGAGTGAAGGTTACAAAATCATACTAATATCTTATATGTGTGTGAGAGAAATAGGATGCTTGTGTTTCCCAATCGAAAAAAACCAAGATTCCCACTTGAAATCTAAACCCAATCGTTGTTGAAATAAAAAGTGTTTCACTTAATTATAAAAAAATAAATATAATCAGAGGATAATCACATACAAATTAAACTTAAGTGAAATATTTAAACCACAAATTAAACAAAACCAGTAGAAGAACATGTTTCAGAACTCTCTCCCAAGGATGTGTAGCTCCCTTGAAATGATCACCCACTTTTTAGCTCACCATCGAGAGGAGGTGGAGTCTCGAGTGGAACATATCCTTTATCATTGATCCCTCTATGAAGATAGGGGCCTCCAAAAATTCTTGTATTAGAATATTACTCCTTTTTGTCTCCAAAATACCAAATATTTTTCTCCTGGACGAACTTTCAAATGATGAGACTAAGGTTCCATTTTATAGGCAAAGTGGAAGGTGGTTTTTGGAACACATATTTTTTAAACCCACTTTCCCTATTGTTTAAAGTGTATATAAATCCTTATAATTATTTGGGTAAAAATAATAAGTTTTTTCCCCACCTCATGACTTTCTCCGCCAAAGGTTTGGCTTTATTTGGACACCTACAGATCGAGATATTGATAGATCACATAACAAAACTTTTGAATTCATGAAGATTCAATGTGATGGAAAAATCAGGTCAGTTGGGCCATTTAATAGAAGAATTGGGATTAGGTTCCTTCAAATTAAATGTATTCTGGTAAATTTGGACCAGATCACAAAATTTCATCCCATTTAGATGCATGATTTAGTATCAGTGTGAGGTTTAGTTCACTAGTGTTCTTGAATCCTCCATAGTTTGGCCCATTTTTCTTGGAATTCATCATGGGACCTCAAAATCACCTCCACCTACAATGTAATTATCTAAAAAAAGTAACATTGCCCTATGTAACAGTTATAAAAACAAAATAATTGAATAAAACATGAATTTCAACTTGTTATTATTTTTAAAATTTTCAATAGAAAACTAGTTTAGCATAGTTTTTTAAGGGTGAAATGAAGTAGTGAATCATGGTGTGATCACACCCCCACACCTAAACATTTGAACTCCAGGGAAAATTCATATTTCCAAAAATTATGCATGTAAATATTTCCAACTTCTTAAATATTTTACATTAAATGAAATTTTAATTCCTGATAGAAACATGATCAAAGAAAAAAATCACACTGAGGAGTTATTCTCAGTGATCCTGGAAAAAGGAATCTCAAAAATTGTATTAAAAAAACTTCCAAGAGATTCATGATACCAATCGAAGAAAATAATTCAAAATTTAATCATATCACTAATTATCCATGTGTGTTTGTGAAAACAATTTCATTATATTTTTCCTGATTTTTATCAAGTAAATATACGTTATTTGAAAAACTGTATACTTACATGATCCTTTCCACTGAACCTTCCCTACAAACTTTGTAATAAAATTTCAAGACCCACTCACTTAAGAATTCCCAAAAGTTAAACCATAACCCCGTGACCTAAACATCCCATTTTTTGTACATTTAATCACTCCCATTAAAATTTATTTATTCTTGTTTTTTTTGGGATTTTTTTAGGGTGTATAATAGTTGGATAATAGGTACCCACACATAGGTCAATCTGGTACTGTAATGAAATAGATCAGATAAGGAACAAACGTATGGAAAAAAATCTCACGACCCGACCCTACCTGGGCTTGAGCCGCAACTACCCCAATCCTACCTTCATAGGCCAGAGGCTGGAAACAAGTGCCGAAGGATAAACAACTCGGGGAGTCCTTTTCCTGAGTACCTATACACACACACACACAACACACTCAATGCAAAAGTGCAGAGTAAAAGGGAAAGTAAAGTACTAACTGCTATAAACAACCACAAGATTACATCGACCTCTAAATAGTACAAAGAAAGTGCCGAAGGTAAACTGAAAAAGAAAAGGGGAAAACATGTGCCCAACTAGAAAAGGTGCCACAACCCAGCAACAGGTAAACAAAATAAAAACAGCTAAAGGGTCCCACACCTGGAACCCGACTACGACCGCCATATGCAGTCCAAGCTCCCAAACTCCTAAGCTCCGCTGAAGTCATGACCAACATGTTCGTCTTCTGCAAGGGCACACCAAGAGCGGGCAAAGCCCAAGAAGGGGTGAGTATAAAAATACTCAGTAGGATACCTCAAAGGCTTGAGGGAGAAACAAAGGAGGTACCGAAGGGTGAATAGTATATCGAACAAGGAAAACTAAAGGATTACAATCGAGAGTGTAGTAAGAGTACAACAAGGAGTGCAGTAGAGTAACAATAGAGAGTCCAGCTCAACCCAACAAGAGAAAGGAGGTAGAATCGTCCTGACATAAGGAGCTAGAAATGGTGAGAAGATGAACTTCGCGTTGAGTCTTCGCTACCTATAGAAGAAGAGTAGACTCATCCAACCACGATAATCTTGACACGGAAAGCACTTGGCATACCCCGTGCATCTTCACCTCTCCTAGAAGGAGAGTAACCAAAACCCAAGAAGTGGGTACTGGAAAAAGGTATACATAGACATATGCTCTGTCAAGAAACACGAACAAGATTTTAAGGGGATCTCTATCCCATAGCTCAGCCCAAGAAAGTTAGTAACCAACATTCCCAGAAGTAAACATCATCGATGCCCAGCATCCTGCACGTCTGCCCCGAACTGCAAGTCAAGGGGCTCAAATCACCGCACCTTGACACTATACGCTTTGGGCAGCACTGACTCACCCGCATTGTTTTAGGTCGCGTCACTAGGACGCGTCTCGGTGGGGAAAGCACCCCCCATACTTGATAGTTCTAGGGGAACGTCATACCACACCTCGTCACTGCCCCGCAGTTGAGAGGTATCCTCAAAGTCGACAGGCGACCCCCTGCCTAGCCCCACTAGAGGGTAATCCCTAGAAGTCAACTGGTTCCCACTTGAGGGAGACCCGGTAAGAGTCGACGGGTGCCACACTGCCCAGTCCCGTAAAAGGGTAATCCACTGGAGGGAGACCTGGCTAAAGTCGTTGACGAGTCCCAATTCACAGTCCCGTAAAAGGGTACTCCACTAAAGGGAGGCTCGAAACCGTCATCGGGGACCACTTCCCAGCCTAGCTGGAGGTAAACTTGACATCGGGGACCACTTCCCAGCCCTGCTGGAGGTAAACCCGGCATCGAGGACCACTTCCCAACCTCGCTGGAGGTAAACCGGGAACTGCTATGGCCATCTCTACTGGATGGTACTGCTCGTTGAACAACGTTGTACTGGTCATCCCTGCTGGATGGTAACCCATTGGCCATCCATGTTGGATGGTAACCCAATGGTCATCCCTGCTGGATGGTACCACACTGAACATCCCTGCTGGATGGTACAACTAGCCAGCCCTGCTGGAAAAAACCTCTTGGCCAGCCCTGCTGAAACAACCTCCTGGCCAGCCATGCTGGAAACAACCTCCTGGCCAGCCCTGCTGGAAACAACCTCCTGAGCCCTACTGGAAATAACCTCCAATGTAGAGGATCGGTGCCCACGTAATGTGTTTGTCACACTGAATCCACAAGAACTCTACCAGGGAACACGAAGCAACTCTGTTGGCCAAACCATCATGAACATAACTAGGGGAAACCACTCAACCCTATTGGTTGAAACCATCATGAACAGGACCAGGGGGAAACTCAACCCTACTCATCAACAAACGAGAAAAAACCAGGTGGAAAATCAACCCTACTGTTCAACAAACAAGAATAAAACCAGGGGAAAACTCAACCCTTCTTGTCAACAAATGAGAATAGAGGGACCCTCTACGTTGCGAGAGGTCAAGGGTATACAAAGCAGAACATAGCACGCACATGGGTCCCACACAACGTGTGGCCCCAAGTCAACTCCAACCAAGTGCAAAAACGTTCTCAGGTACAAACAACCACATGTACCTCCAAGCGTTCCCATATACTCCCAGAGTATACCACATTTCCAGCCCAAAGGCTATCGTGCACAGGGAACCCAACGTCAACGCGAAGGGCGTAAACGTAACAACTCTAACTTGCCACCTCATTGGCCCAGGCACAGCCAACTACATCTCTTTAAACATTACTTCACTCACACGGGAGTGCATGCGATCACAAGCCAAGGGTATGCTACAAACACAGTAGGACGAACCACCACCGGTACACCTTTCATGATTTCACATTTAATAAGATCTTGAATGAGGCTCCGCACCTCCAAACGGATCATACCGGTGTAATCCTCATGGAAAAAAATCCGAGATGGGCTATTTACTTGCCACAAATGGATATCCGACGAAAAAGTCGCCAACACCACCTTACGCCCGAACGGTGTCCCGTGATCCCGAGCCTCGGCCCCGAAAACAATCGGGCGCATTGCACCACTGTGATCCCCTCGGGAAAACACGTCAAAAGGACTTCTCACTTGAGTGGAACGAATATCCGGAGAAAAAAGATGCATTTCGTCAAACCGCACAGGAGTAGTTCTACATGGGACCCGCACCCCAGTCCCAAAGCACAACGAATGGATTGCACCATTGTGATCCTCCCAAAAAAGTACACAAGATGGACTATTCACTTGTCCAAAATGGACACCCGATGATAAAGCTGGAAATCACCGCCAACTCCCAAAACGGCCCTCGTGGGGCCCACACCACCGTGCGGAACAAAATCGGGCAGATTGCGCCATTGCAATGCCCTTGGAAAAACACCCAGAATCGAATACTCGCACGACCCGAACTGATGTCCGATGAAAAATTTACAAAAAACTGTGTGCAGCTCGAAAGACAGGTCATGGGGCCCACACCTCTACTTTGACTTCAATGCCCGAAACCACACCGGTAATCTCCACATCAACGCCTAGGTCGCAACGCCACTAACGACGCTCAATTCGGACATCTGATGTGTTCACGCCGTCCAAAACAAGAACCCCCGAGAAAAGCACTCGTCCACTTAACGTCGTGTCACGCCACTGAGGCCCCTGTTTCGGGAGTTAAAAACCCCCAAAACCATCTCAAAATGCTTGTCTTGACACCAGGAAGGCATTTCCACAGATGGTACAAAAAACGGACACCCGTAATGAAAATTACGGGTGTCTGAAGTCGAAGGGGGGCGAGTCCCTTGCACTGGACCGGCCTGGACCGGCTGGTCCGCCCATTCTGGGTTGGCCCGCGCCGGCCGGCCGTGGACTCGCGGCCCACGCGCAGACCGGCCCTCGTGGCCAGTCGTCCCACCACGTGAAGACCCGTGGGACACGGGTCTTTGTCCCCCACTGGGGTCGCACGCCGCGACCCCGGTCCTCCGTTCCTCCCCGGCGAGCGCCGCCTCGCCCCTCCTGGAGCTGCCACCTCGCGCCAACGCCCTGGAGCCTCCGCCTGAAGCTGCTGCCGAAGCCCGCTCGCCGGACCGCCATCCCAGTTCGCTGGAGAACCCAAAACTGCCGAGAAAAAAAACCCGTTGACCTTCGTCTGACAACTGCAAACACCTCGGGACTCAAATTTTCAAACCAAAACATGTGTCGGGAAGCTTAGAATAGATACTACGCAATCATGGGCTTTGCTCGAAAATTTAACAGCAATTCTTCGCATTAATTCAAGTTCAAAAGAGAGGTTTGGAATTAAAACATGAAACGAAGAACTCCTACCTCTTTGGGCGTTTCCCGGAGCTTCGTGAACATTCCGCCTTCGCTGGATCCACAATCACCTTGGAGGAAGAGGGGATCTTGGGCTTGAGGTTGAGAGCTCCTTTGTTGGAAGCTCCTTCCGCGAGGAGGTGAAAACAAAGAAGATGGGGCTGAGTTATGTTTAAATAAGGAAAATTAATTAAAAAGTTTAATTAATTAAAACTCTCAATTTAACCCACATCTGAAACCCTTGGTGGGATCAAGATTAAACCTACCATAGGGTAAACACCACCTCTAGAGAACAACGGCGGTCTCAGAATTTATTCTGAGTCTTCGTTCGAAAGTTATAAATCTTAACGCTCGAGGCTACTAAATTACGAAAACTCCCCTGGCGGCATTTTCCACAGAAGGCCCGTGCCCACGAAACTTACACCCCTCCTAGGATAAACAGCATGTTACGGACTCAATGGTGCCCTCGTTTTTCCAATCCGAGCTACTATTTAAGAGACACCTGAGTTTAGCCAATAAACCAATAAATTAATTAATTTAATTATCTGTTTAACATTCCGCTAACGGGCGAGGGGTCCCAAAGTCCCGCGCCGAAATATTTTATGTCGTTCCTAGGGTAAACACCCCATTTCGGACCCATCCGTACACTCAGATTTCTTATCCAGATTAGTGCTTAGGAGTTATTTCATTTATTTGGCGTGCCCAGTGTGAACGCACTGAAAATTTAATTTCAGCCACACCGGGACTCGGAATCGCACGCCGTCTGAAGGCTCTGCTCTGGAATAACATCAAGAATATTCCAAAGTATTTTATAGAAAAAATAGGGTTCTTACATAATTCCCTCCTTCAAGATTTTCATCCCTGAAAAGAAAACCCAGGGAACAACTTAGGGTACTAAGCATGCACCAGGCTCTTCCGTACCCAGAAGAACTCTTGCACAGTCCCACGTCACCGCACACAGACCAAAGGATTTGATCTGCTCATGCGAGGTCTGCCCTTGCTGATGACGTGCATTGGAGCACGCACACATCTCCTCAGGTAAGCCACACGAGAGACATTGTGAACCCACTCCTGACTTTTGGGTTAGGTAAAGGCGGTAGGGAACCTCGTCATCCCTTTGCACGGTCTCAAATGGCCCGAAGGCTCTCAGGGGTAGCTCACCTCTCCAATTGAACCCCTACGTCGCACGCTGCGACTGGAATCACCATTTGGACCTGGGACAAAACTTGGTGATTCCCTCCTTCAGAATATCCATATGGTGAAACACCCAAGGATATCCAGTCACGTAAGATTTCACAGTCGATGTATCGCAACCAAGACTCTCTTACACGCTCAAAAAGTGATGGAGTCAACATCATCGACTAAAGAAAAGGTTATATGCCTTTTACCTTACCAACACGGGGTTACACCGATGCCCCACGTCACCCTGGTAAAAACTCAAGCAAGGAGCATGGATAAAAAGAACTTCATACACAAAGCCTAAAAATTCTACTGCAAAAAGTAGAAAATCTATAGAGAGTACCTCTTATCACCTCATGCTCTACAGGATCGTAGACATCCAAAGCTCGCAGTTGTTTTTGGTCCCAACTGTCAGCTCCCGGATCCTGACGTGTATCACCTAGTGGTGATGGGAAGACCTCGTAAAGTCATCCCCCACCACCAGCTCCTCCCGCTCCTCTGCTAGCACCGCCTCTTTGGGCGCTACTCCGATCACGACGCTGCCTCTGCCGCGGTGGTGCACCAGCTGCCTGCCCGATATTCTCAGCGCGCCTGGTCGGGTAGTCCCACATCAGGTGACCTCGCCCATCGCAAGCATATAATCGACTCTCTTCGGGATACACTAGTTCCCTTCGGTGTCACTGTGGTGTACAACCACATCCCTGAGTCTGGTTATCGGAAATCCACCTGCATCAAGGTTCTGCTTGCCGACACCCACTGGTTGCGGTAGACATCTCAGCTCCAACATGCCTGCTGCCACCACAAACTGTAGAACATGAAAGTAATCTTTCTATCACCAGCGCCTACTCTAGCACCCCGACATAAGTGGGAATGACCAAGGGTACTATGACAGCACAGATCTCTCTGCGGAGACCCTGCTCGAACTTCTGCGCTTGGAAGTTTCCGTCATAGACCAAGTCTGGGTAAAAGCATGCACGGTCTGCGAAACTAGCCACGTACTCGACCACCGTCATCCCTCCCTACTGAAACTGCAGGAGCTTCTGAATCCGAACGGAGCGTAAGAAGGATGGGAAAACTCCTCATGAAACAACAACTGAAAGTCGATCCACAAAAGCGACGACTCATCAAGAAACTGAGTCACCAGACTCCACCAACGCCAATCTGCTCTGTGGAAAAGGATGGCGGCCAAAGCCACCATAAGATCTGTCAGTGTCTGCACAATCCTGAAAAGGTGAACCACTATCCCAGGCCAAAACTCTATTTTCTAAGGGTATGGCTCACCACCTAACCTCAGCGGTCTCTGTCACTGGAACTCACAGTGCGCGCTCAACCTACACTCAAGATCAGTCTGCTCTACTGAAGTTGTTTGCTGCTCACCAGGTTCTGGTGCTGCTACTGGCCCACCCGGAGAAAGGGACTCGCATGATGGGTCCTGGACTGAGGCCTCTTAGATCACAGGGTCGTCGTCATGAACCAAAGCTGGTATCCTGGCTGGCTGTATTCACGGAAACTTCCTGAATATTATCAAGGAGTGTCGCGGTCAGATGAGCATATATGTATATAAAAGCAACAACAATGGGGAGCTGACTCAATAAGGGCAGTCAAGACTCAATCATATGTGATGCACAAACCAATATTCCCTGTAGCAAGTGTCTCAGCATGCCGAGTCGACAAGCCGGTTATCAGGATTCTGGTGAATGGATACGTCGGCCTCTGCACCATCACTGGACTCCCTGGCCTGAGAGCCGCTCTCGATAAATGTCGACGTTGTTTCCCTAAATCCCAACCAATTCCTTTTTAGGGAGATCCACATAACATCTCAAGGAATTAACCACATCTGATACCACTTTGTCACGACCCAACCCTACCCTGGATCACGCCGCAACTACCCCAAGCCCGCCTCCATAGGCCAGGGGCTGGAGACAAGTGTCGAAGGCTAAACAACTCGAGGAGGGCTTTGACTGAGTACCTGTACACACACACGCAGCACACTCAATGAAAAAGTGAAGATTAAAAGAGAAAGTAAATTACTAACTGCTATAAACAACCACAAGAGTGCATCGACCTCTAAACAGTACAAAGAAAGTGCTGAAGGTAAACTGAAAAAGAAAAGGGGAAAACACGCGCCCAACCAGAAAAGGTGCCACAACCTGGAAACAGGTAAACAAAATAAAAACAGTTGAAGGGTCCCACACTTGTAACCTGACTACGACCACCGTACACAGTCCAAGCTCCCGAACTCCTAAGCTCTGCTGAAGTCACGACCAACCTGTTCGTCATCTGCAAGGGCACACCAAGTGCGGGCAAAGCCCAAGTAGCGGTGAGTATAAAAGTACTTAGTAGGATACCTCGAAGACTCGAGGGAGAAACAAAGAAGGTACCGAAGGGTGAGCAGTAGATCGAAGAAGGAAAATTAAGGGAGTACAACCGAGAGTGCAGTACGAGTACAACAAGGAGTGCAGTAGAGTAACAGTAGAGATTCCAGCTCAACCCAACAAGAGAAAGGAGGTAGACTTGTCCAGACAAAAGGAGCAAGAAATGGTGAGAAGATGAACTTCATGTCGAGTATTCTCTTCCTATATCAGGGGAGTAGACTCATCCAACCACGATAAGCTAGACACAGAAAGTACGTGGAATACCTCGCGCGTCTTTGCCTCTCCTATAAGGAGAGTGACCAAAACCCAAGAAGTGGGTACTAGAACAAGGTATACATAGACATATTATATATCAAGAAACCTGAACAATATCGTTAGGGGATCTCTGTTCCGTAGCTCAGCCCAAGAAAGTGAGTAACCAATAGTCCCAGAAGTAAACACCATCGATGCCTAGCATCCTGCACGTCTGCCTCGAACTACAAGTCAAGGGGCTCAAATCACTGCACCTTGACACTATCCTCTTTGGGCGGCACTGACTCACCCGCATGGTTTTCAGTCGCGTCACTAGGACGTGTCTCGGTGGGGAAAGTGCCCCCCGTACTTGAGAGTTCTAGGGGAACATCATACCACACCTCGTCACTGCCCCGCAGTCGAGAGGTCTCCTCAAAGTCGACAGGTGACCCCCAGCCCTGCCCCACTGGAGGATAATCCTTGGAAGTCGACGGGTTCCCACTGGAGGGAGACCCAGCAAAGGTCGATGGGTTCCACACTGCCCAGTCTCGTAAAAGGGTAATCCACTGGAGGGAGACCCTGCTAAAGTCATCGACGAGTCCCCAATGCCCAGTCCCATAAAAGGGTACTCCACTGAAGGGAGGCTCAGAACCGTCATCGGGGACCACTTCCCAGCCCAGCTGGAGGTAAACCCGGCATTGGGGACAACTTCCCAGCCCCATTGGAGGTAAACTCGGCATCAGGGACCACTTCTCAGCCTCGCTGGAGGTAAACCCGGAACTGATTTGGCCATCCCTACTGGATGGTACTGCTCGGTGAACACTGCTGTACTGGCCATCCTTGTTGGATGGTAACCCACTGGCCATCCCTACTGGATGGTACCCCACTGGTCATCCCTACTCGATGGTACCACACTGGTCATCCCTGCTAGATGGTACAACTGGTCAGCCCTGCTGAAAAAACCTCCTAGTTAGCCCTGCTGGAAACAACCTCCAGGGTAGAGGATCGGTGCCCACGTAATGTGTTGGTCACACCGAATCCATAAGAACTCTACCAGGGAACACGAAGCAACTCTACTGGCCAAACCATCAAGAACAGAACCAGGGGAAACCACTCAACCTTGTTGGTCGAAACCATCGTGAACAGGACCAGGGGGAAACTCAACCCTACTTTTCAACAAATGAGAACAAACCAGGGGAAAACTCAACCCTGCTGGTCAACAAACGAGAACAGAACCAGGGAAAAACTCAACCCTGCTGGTCAACAAACAACAACAGAGGGACCCTCTATGTCGCGAGAGGTCAAGGGTACGCAAAGAAGAACACGGAACCCACATGGGGCCCACACGACGTGTGGCCCCAAGTCAACTCCAACCAAGCGCACAAACGTTCTCAGGTACAAACAACCACACGTACCTCCAATCGTTTCCGTATACTCCTAGAGTATACCATGTTTCCACCCCAAAGGCTATCGTGCACATGGAACCCAACGTCAACACGAAGGGCGTAAAAGTAACAACTCCAATATGCCACCTCATCGGCCTAGGAACAACCAACTACATCTCTTAAAACATTACTTCACTCACACAGGAGTGCATGAAATCACATGCCAAGGGTCCGCTACAAACACAGTAGGAAGAACCACCATCGGTACACCTTTCATGCTTCCACATTTAATAAGATCTCAAATGAGGCTCAGCACCTCCAAATAGATCGTACCGGTGTAATCCTCGTGGAAAAACATGCGAGATAGGATATTTACTTGCCTCAAACGGATATCCGAAAGAAAAGTCACCAACATCGCCTTACGCCCGAACGACGTCCCGTGATCCCAAACCACGACCCCGAAAATAGTCGGGCGCATCGCACCATTGCGATACCCTCGGGAAAATACGTCAAAAGGACTACTAAATTGAGTGGAATAGATATTTGGAGAAAAAAGATGCATTTCATCAAACCACGCATGATCGGTTCTATGTGGGACCTGCACCCCGGTCCTGAAGCACAACGAACAGATCACACCATTGCGATCCTCTCAAAAAAGTACACAAGTTGGACTATTCACTTGTCCCAAACGGACACCCGGTGATAAATCTGGAAATCACCGCCAACTCCCAAAATGGCCCTTGTGGGGCCCGCACCACCATACAGAACTAAAGCGGACAGATTGTTCCATTGCAATGCCCTTGGAAAAACATCCAGAATCGACTATTGGCATGGCCCGAATGGATGTCCGATGAAAAAGTTACAAAAAGATGCGTGCAGCTTGAAAGATAGGTCATGGGACCCATGCCTCAACTCCAACTTCAATGCCCAAAATCACACTGGTAATCTCTGCCTCAACGCCTGTGTCTCAATTCCACTGACAGCACTCAATTCGGACATTGGATGTGTCAGTGCCATCCAAAACAAGAACCCCCGAGAAAAGGACCCGTCCACTTAACGTTGTGTCGCCCCACCAAGGCCCCCATTTAGGGATTTAAAATCCCCTGAAAACATATAAAAATGACCGTCTCGATGCCAGGAAGTCACTACCGTAGATGGAACACAAAACGGAAACCTGTAATAAAAATTATGGGCGTCCGAAGTCGAAAGGGGGCGAGTCCCTTGGACTGGACCGGCCTAGTCTGGTCGGTCCGCCCGTTCTGGGCCGGCCTGCGCTGGCCGGACCGGCTCGCAGTGCCACCCCGTAGCTCAGTCGTGCGGGCCGTCCATGGACCGGTTGTCCACGTGCAGACCGGATCTCCTGGCCGTTCGTCCCGTCGCGTGAAGATCTATGGGACGCGGGTCTTTGTCCCCCGCTGGGGTCGCGCGCCGCGACCCCGGTCCTCCATTGCTCCCCGGTGAGCGCCGCCTCACCCTGCCTAGAGCTTCTGTCTCGCGCCTATGCCCTGTAGCCGCCACCTAAAGCCACTTCCAGAGCCTGCTCGTCGGACCTCCGTCCCAGCTCGCCGAAGAACCCAAAACCGCCGGAAAACAAAACAAAAAAACCCGCTGACCTTCGGCGGACAACCGTGAACACCTCGGGACTCAGATTTTCAAACCGAAACATGCTTCGGGAAGATTAGAATATATACTACGAAATCATGGTATTTTATTGAAAATTTAACAGAAATTATTCACCTTAATTCAATTTCAAAGGAGAGGTTTGAAATTAAAACTTGAAACGAAGAACTCATACCTCTTTGGGCGTAGCCCGGAGCTTTGTGAGCGTTCTGCCTTCGCCGAATCTGCAATCACCTTAGAGGAAGAGGGGATATTGGGCTTGAGGTTGAGAGCTCTTTGGTTGGGAGCTCCTTCCTCTATGAGGTCAAAACAAATAAGAGAGGGTGAGTTATGTTTAAATAAGGAAAATTAAATAAAAAGTTTAATTAATTAAAACTCCCAATTTAACCCGCATCTGAACCCCTTGGCGGGGTCAAGATTAAACCTCCCCTAGGGTAAAAACCACCTCCCAAGCACAACATATGTCTTGGAATTTTAATCCGAGCTTTCGTTCGAAAGTTATAAATCTTAACGCTCGTGGTCCTAAATTACGAAAACGCCCTTGGCGACATTTTCCACAGAAGGCCCGCGCCCACAAAACTTACACCCCTCCTAGAGTAAACGGGATGTTCTGGACTCAACAATGCCCTATTTTTTCCAATCTGATCTACCGTTTAACAGACACCTTAGTTTAGCAGTTAAACGAATAAATTAATTAATTTAATTATCCGTTTAACGTTCTGCTAATGGGAGAGGGGTCCCAACATCCCGCGCCGACATATTTTATGTCGTTCCTAGGTTAAACACCCTATTTTAGACCCATCCGTACACTCATATTTCTTATCTATATTACCATTTATGATTTATTTCGTTTATTTGGTGTGCCTAGTGTGAACGCACTGAAAATTTAATTTTGGCCACACCGGGACTCGGAATCGCACGCCGTCTGAAAGCACTGCTCTGGAATAACATCAAGAATATTCCAAAGTCTTTTATAGTAAAAACCGGGTTCTTACAAAAAATAATTTGGAACATAGAGAAAAAATTAACCTAACTTATATTTACCTTCTATTAAGTAAGAATGTTTCACACTTCGTGGTTGGGTGAAAAGGTGTGTGGAGAAATTAAGTGACAATTTTCCCTTAAACTAATCACAAATAGGGTACCATTCTTCTCAATGGTTTCAAAATTATAAAAACATTTATACCATCAACAAACAACCAAATTTCAAGAGAAAGTCACACCAAAATATTGACTTCTTGATGAAAAGAATATGTCATTAGAATTTTTTTTTGAATGTTAAAACAACATGAAATATGAAAATTCTACATGAATTTTAAATAACTTCCATTATCAAACAGGTGTCATTTTCTAGAATAAACAGAGCATAAAAAAGTAATATTTTGGCACCAAAGTGAGGGTGAGGGAAAGGGGGGAATGTAAAAATACTATTTATCAATCTAAAAAGAAAAAAATAAGAAAGATGATTAAAATTATTAAATAACCCAATAATATACCCATCCCCCCATAACTAAAGTGTGAAATTTCCTCATTGTAATAAAATAGAATGTAGGAAGAAAGGATAAAAACTAGTCCGCGTCATTCATAGACTACTTCTTGAACTTGGATTTCCTCCATCATGGACTTTGGAATGGCTTCGTTGAAGTTCTTTAGCCGCTTCCTATTGATAGTGAAGGTTTTCTTGGTTTCTTTATTTTGAACGGGAACAACACCAAATAGATAAATATTAGTAATATTGTATGGACCAAACCAATGGGAATTAATCTTAACTAGATGCAACTTCATCCTTTCATTGTAAAGGAAGACCTTCTTCCTAATGTGGAACACATGATAAAGGATGAGGCAGTCGTGGATAGCCTTGGTTCACTCCTTATTAATTCATGAGTTCTCATATGAATCTCTTATCATTTCCCCCATCTCCTAAATCTATAACTTCCTTTGAGAACCTGCACCATAATGACAAGAATTTCATTTTTTTAATGGACCAGTAGGCCCATTGCTCTATCCCAATAGATAGATGACAACTCTTTCCGAACACTAGCTAATATGATGACATTCTAATGGGAGTTTTAAAGTCATTATTGTAATCGCATAATGAATCATCTAGTCTAAGGCCCCAATATTTTGTGTTGATTTTAACCTTTTTTTAATAATTTATTTTACCTCTATATTCAATACATAGTCTTGACCATTGGTATGTGGGTGATAAGCAGTAGACACTCAATTATCAACCCCATACTGACGCAAAAGAGATTTCATTGTTCGATTGTAGAAATGAGAACCCTGGTCACTGATGATCAACCTAGGTAATCCAAACCTACAAAAAAATTGGGTTCTTAAAAACTCCACAACATTCTTGGAATCATCAGTCCTTTTGGTGCGTTATTCTACCCATTTTATACATAATCAACTGCCAAAAGAATGTACAAGTTCCCCAATGAATTGGGGAATGATCTCATAAGTCAATTCCACAAACATTATAAATTTCATGGAAGATAAAGGGTTATTATGTAATTTCCTTTCTTTTATATACATTACCCATTCTTTGATAGTGAGGACAAGATTTATAGAAATCATTGGCATCCCAAAATAATGTTGTCCAAAAGAGGCCAGAATCAAGGACCTTGCGAGCAGTCCATTGGGTACCAAAGTGGCCCCCCACAAGAAAGAGTGTGTTAGAACATATGGATAGACCGAAACTCACTATATGTAACACAACACCTGAGGACATGATCACTACATGTGCGTCAAAGGTAGGGGTTATCCCAAATGTACCAACAGGACTCATGTTTTAGATAGTTGGCCTGGTTTTTATTGAAATCACCAGGAATGAAAGATACAACCAAATAATTTACAATTTCAACATACCAAAGAATATAATCTTACACTCGATACAATTGTTCATCTATAAACATGTCATTTATGGTAATGTAGGGGGATGATTCAATGTTCGAGGATGGGTGGATCTTATTGATATAGTTATCCACCACATTCTCTGATCCTTTTTTATCCCTAATTTCTAAATTGAATTCTTAAAGGAGGATAATCCAGTGAATGAGACATTATTTAGATTCTAGTTTCATAAGGAGATACCAAAGGGCTACATGGTCTAAGAACACAATGACTTAGGACCCTAAAAGGTATGATATAAATTTTACAAGGAAAAAAATGGAAATAAATTATTTTTTATTTGTGGTGTAGTTTCCTTGGGAAGGGTGTAGTTTATGTGAGGCATAGGCTATGACATGTGGAGTTGGGTCGACCCTTTGTGATAAGACCACCCCAACTGCATAGCTAAAGGCATCACATATGACCTCAAATGGTAAATCCCACCAAGGTGGTTGGATTAATGGGGGTTATTTGAGACTCTATTTCAATTTATTAAAATCATACTCACATTCTTCATCGAAAACAATTTTTTTAGCAATCAGGAGAGGAAGAGTGCAATCTTACTGATGTCACGAATGAAATGATGGTAAAATCCATCATGACCTAGGAAAAACGTCACATATAATTCATTTTTGGGGAATATTATGGAAGAAATGAAATCCACTATTGATTTATTCACTTGGATACCATCCCAAAAAATGGCATATCCCAATACTATACTTTGTTACTCCAAGAAATGGAATTTCTCATAATTTAATATGAGATTCTTTTCAATATAGTGACATAGGATTGAACCAAGACTACTCAAACAATCATCAAAAGAGGAGACATAAATATTGAAATAGTTAATGCATACTTCCATGAAATTCTCCAGGTAATCCAAAAAACTACTAACCATGCATCACTAAAAAGTACCCGGAGCATTTCACAGAACAAATGGAATCTTTATATATGAAAATTTGGAAAAGGGGCAAGTAAAGGTTGTATTTTCCTGATCCTAAGGGAAAATATGGATCTGAAAGTATCCAGAATACCAATCAAGAAAATAATAATGGGACTTCCCTACAAGACTTTATAGCATTTGTTCAATGTATGGTAGTGGGAAATGGTCCTTCCTAGTGTATTGGTTTAGTGAACGATAGTATATATAGACACACCAACTATTATGCACACGAGTTGGAAACCATTCATTATTTTTATTTTTAATTACCATTAGACCATATTTTTTAAGAACCACTTATATCGGACTAACCCATTGGTTGTCAAATATGTGGTAAGTAATTCTGGCATCCAATAATTTTGGTACCTCCTTTTTAACCCCATCTAAGAGACTTGGGTTCAGTCATTGTTGTGCCTGCCTCACTAGTTTAGCCTCATCATTTAACAATATATGATATGTAAAAATTAATGGGATAATTCATGGAATGTCAGCAAGTGTCCATCCTAAAGATTGTTTATACTCTCTCAAAAGCTCAATCAGTATCAATTCATACTCTGGAGGGATTGAACTATCAATGATGAAAGGAAACTTATTTCCATTCTCAAGATATGAATATTTTAAAGCTTTAGGTAGTTGTTTTAGTTCCAATTTAGGTGGATTTTAGATTGATGGGAGTGTGTGTGAAAGTGATAGGTCACTATTCTCATATAAATTCTCAATGGTGTCATCTTTGGATGTGGAATGAGCTTTTACAAGATTAGCAGTATCATCGTTGGTCATGTGATCCTCAGTGTTCAAGAAATCATCAATTAATAAACATGCATGAAATTTTTCTAAACTGGAAGAACATTATATGCATGATTCATTTCCTATCATTTCAATAAATGAGTAAAACTCATAAATGGGATCAATGGAATGAAAATAAGTGTTTTTAGGGGAAGATCTATAGATTTAACAGAGAGGGAGGAATGTTCTTCTGATGGGTGCTTTAGGGAATCAATGATGTTTAAGTGGAAAATGTCTCCACCAAACTCCATAGATAATGTACCATTATGGATGTTAATTATGGTTTTTGTAGTTTTCAGGAAAGGACTCCCCAATATAATCTAATCATTCCCATTCATCCTATCATCTTTCATTTTTATCACATAAAAATTATCAAGAAATATTAAATTTTGTACCCTCACAAGAACATCCTCTAATACATCAGAGGGGTGTATAATACTTTGATTTTCCATTTGAACACCAATTCCTATGGGATTGAATTACATGACCAGAAATGAAGATTAAATGGAGTGAGTTATCACATTTATAGAGGAACCTAAATCAATCATAGCATTGGAAAAGGAATACTCTTCTATGGTGCACAGAATTTGTGAATGTTCTCCAGATCATTGCATTTAGTGAGATGTGATGGTTCAATCAATTCTGATACATTCCTCCCAAATCCTAGCTTATCATCACCTAAAAGTCACCTTCTATGTGTACACATCTCCTTCATAAACTTGAAATATCTTGGAATTTTCTTCATGGCATCAATCAAGGGGTTGTTAACTGACACTTTTTTGAAATTTTCAAATATTTCTTTATCAATTTCAGTTTCCTTTTTTTCTTGGTTGGGTGGCCCTTTGGGGAAATTGAATAGGAATGGTTGGGATAGGTGACTCATCAATAGACACATTCTTTCCTTTGGAAGGGATTATCCCATGAAAAGTATTTTCTTCTCTTGGACCATTTTTAGTAGTTGGGATGGGGGTTTCCTCTAGAGGGGATGACTCTAACGGAGGGTTCATTTGGGTTTAAGTTGTTTCCCACTCCTAATGGTGATGTCACTAAAATTTCCCTTATCCATAGTTTTAACTACTAGTTGATAGGGTAGTTTACCTGACCTATGACATTTAATTTCCCCCAAAGAGTTATTGAGTTGGCCTAATTGGGTTTTTAGGTCTTGTATGGCTGCTTGGGGGGTTTTTTGGAATTAGAGATTGTTGGAAACCATTTTCTTCATCATATCTTCTAGGCTAGGCTTGAGTTTTGGAGGGGTTGTTGGAAAGGCCTTTTTGGTTGTTGGGTATTTCTATGTGGTGGTGGTGGATGATTACAATGCCCCGATTGGTTCCATTGTTGTTGTGGTTGGTTTGAATACCACCTTGCCTATAATCTCGGTTTTTTTTCACCTAGGGTTGTATGGATAGTGAGGTTCTTTCCTAAATGGGTTAGTTATAGGGGAAGTTGGGAAAGATTTCCTAACAACTCTCAAAAGTTTCTCCTAGTTGGGGGAATTATTCGGAATAATGGGTGATGGAATAACATATTCCATAGCGGATGGTAGAAGGATATTTGGATTTACCTTGGGAAAGAGCAATTTATTGAAGATGGGTACTTACCTCTTCGAACTTCATGTCTACCTTCTTCTAAATTTCGGTTGATTTCACCTCATGGACACCTAAAATGGGTACATTAGATCTTGAACCAAATTGTTGAGTGTTCTAAACCATGTTATCAATTAGGGTTCTTGTAGAAATTGGGATCCTATCAACTTTCACACCATCTATAGTATCATCAATCATATTTTGATCAATAGGAATTAAACCTTAATAAAAATACTAAATTAAAAGTTCATCACTTGTTTGGTGGTGTAAAAATATTGAACATAACCTCTTAAATCTCTCCCAACATTCATGAAGTTTTTTCCCTTATGATTGTATTATTCCAAAATTTTCTTTCCTTATTATTTCAGTTTGATAGGATAGGAAATATTTTTCAAGAAAAAGGTATTTCATGTCTTCCCAACCTCTAATTAATGAATTAACATAATACAACCAATCTTTTTCAGTGTCTTGTAACACTACTAGAAATCCATCCTTTCCCAATGGTTCTGAACCGTTGGGAAAGGCTGCAGAACCGTTGGTATATGTTATACCAACGGTTCTGCCAACCGTGGGTAAGTAAGCGGTTGGGAAAGGCTTTTCCCAATGGTTTACAAGGAACTGTTGGGATAGGTTAGAAAAAATCAACCTACCCCAATGGTTCTGCAAAACCGTTGGGAAAAGCCTTTCCCAACGGTTTGGCCCGTTGGGAATCCCATTAATATTTTCTTTCCCAACGGTTTTCAAACCGTTGGGAAAGGTTTTTACCAACGGTTGGTAGAACCGTTGGTAAAAACACCAATTCCAAAACCTATCCCAACGGTTTGAACCGTTGGGATAGTCTTTTTTTACCAACGGTTTAATGAACCGTTGGTAAAAACAGTTCCATATGGGCTATGCCAACGGTTTGAAACCGTTGGTATAGGCTTTGCTGTGCAAATTGCACAGCAGCCTGCAATTTGCACAGCAGGTCTGTTTTGGGCTCATTTTGGCACAGCAGGTCTGTTTTGGGCTCATTTTCAATTCAATTTTCATTTTAAATTCAATTTTCAATCCAATTATTGTAACTGTAACACATATACAATGCATACATATAGAGAACAAACCAACACATTTAAATAATGCAAACCAACCAACCAACACATATAATGCATCCTGGAAATATACTCATCCATAATTAAATTAGAATTCATAACATAATTATAAACATACATAATTCATTTAGAATTCAATTTAAAATTTAGATGACAATCATATGTGGAATCCGGAATTCAATTCATAATTTGATTGGTTTTTTGTACACCATATATTTTTACTCGAAATCATATACATTTTAAACAAAATACATACACCTGGAATGATACCGGTCACATCGTGCCTCGTATTGAGGCGAGGTTAACTCATACTCGTCACAAATGACTCATTGATCGTTGTCCTAAAGTATCAACATATTCTGAAATCGTTTGGTCAGTTTTCCGTATGGCAGTTGTTGTTTTCACTTAAAATGAAGTGTTTTTTAAATAAAAGAGTGACACTTTGAATGGTGTCGGCCACACCGTGCCTCGGATTGACGCGGGGTTGACTCGTACACATCACACATGACCCATGCATTGTTGTGCTAAAATATAAACACAATCAGAATGCGTTTGGTTGGTTTTCCGTATGTATTTAAAATGTAGTCCATTTTAAAGAAAATAGATACACTTAGAGTGGTCTCGGACAAACCTTGACTCAGATTGAGGCGCGGTTGACTCTTACACGTAACATATGACCCATGGATCGTTGTCCTAAAATTTCAACAGATTCCGAATGCGTTTGGTCGGTTTTTCGTATGTCAGTTGTTTATTTCACTTATAATCTTGTCCCTTTTAAAAAATAGAGACGCAGTTAGAGTGGGACCGGACACATCACGTTTCGGATTTAGACGGGGTTGACTCATACACGTCTCAAATGACCCATGAATCTTTGTCCTAAAGTATCAACACAATCCGAATGCGTTTGGTCGGTTTTCCGTATGTTAGTTGATGTTTTTCACTTAAAATGACATCCTTTTGAAACAAAAGACATACACTTTGAGTTGTGCCGGCCACACTGCGCCTCGAATTGAGGCGGGGTTGACTCGTACAGGTCACATATGATCCATGGATAATTGTGCTAAAGTATCAACACAATCAGAATCCGTTCGGTCGGTTTTCCGTATGTCATTTGTTGTTTTCACTAAAAATGAAGTCCATTTTAAACAAAATAGAGACACTTTGAGTGGTGTCGGCCACACCACGCCTTGTATTGAGGTTTCGTTGACTCGTACACGTCACATATGACCCATGGATCGTTCTCCTAAAGTTTCAACAGAAACCGAATGCGTTTGGTTGGTTTTCCGTATGTACTTAAAATACTGTCCATTTTAAACAAAAGAAAGTCACTTAGAGTGTTCCTGACCACACCGCGCCTCGGATTGAGCCCAGGTTGGCTATTACATGTCACATATGACCCATGGATCATTGTCCTAAAATTTCAACAGATTCTAAATGCGTTTGGTTGGTTTTTCGTCTGTCAGTTGTTTATTTCACTTATAATCTTTTCCGTTTTAAACAAAAGAGACACATCTAGAGTGGTACCAGCCACACCGCGTCTCGGATTTAGGTGGGGTTGACTCATACACGTCTCAAATGAACCATGGATCGTTGTCCTAAAGTATCAACACAATACAAATGCTTTTGGCCGGTTTTTCGTATGCCAGTTGATGTTTTTCACTTAAAATGGCATCCTTTTGAAACAAAAGACATACACTTTGAGTTGTGCCGGCCACACCGCGCCTCGGATTGAAGCGGGGTTGACTCGTACACGTCACATATGACCCATGGATTATTGTGCTAAAGTATCAACACAATCAGAATCCGTTCGGTCGGTTTTCCGTATGTCATTTTTTGTTTTCACTAAAAATAAAGTCCATTTTAAACAAAATAGAGACACTTTGAGTGGTGTCGGCCACACCACGCCTCGGATTGAGGTGGAGTTGACTCGTACACGTCACATATAACTCATGGATCGTTCTCCTAAAGTTTCAACAGAAACCGAATGCGTTTGGTCAGTTTTCCGTATGTACTTAAAATACTGTCCATTTTAAACAAAAGAAAGTCACTTAGAGTGGTCCCGACCACAACGTGACTCGAATTGAGCCTGGGTTGGCTCGTACACGTCACATATGACCCATGGATCGTTGTCCTAAAATTTCAATAGATTCTGAATGCGTTTGGTCAGTTTTTCGTCTGCCAGTTGTTTATTTCACTTATAATCTTGTCCGTTTGAAACAAAAGAGACACAATTAGAGTGGTACCGGCCACACCACGTCTCGGATTTAGGCGGGGTTGACTCGTACACGTCCCAAATGAACCATGTATCGTTTTCCTAAAGTATCAACACAATACGAATGCGTTTGGCCGGTTTTCCGTATGCCAGTTGATGTTTTTCACTTAAAATGACATCCTTTTGAAACAAAAGACATACACTTTGAGTTGTGCCGGCCACACCGCGCCTCGGATTGAGGCAGGGTTGACTCGTACATGTCACATATGACCCATGGATAATTTTTCTAAAGTATCAACACAATCAGAATCCGTTCGGTCGGTTTTCCGTATGTCATTTGATGTTTTCACTAAAAATGAAGTCCATTTTAAACAAAATAGAGACACTTTGAGTGGTTTCAGCCACACCGCGCCTCGGATTGAGGTGGCGTTGACTCATACATGTCACAAATGATGCATTGATCGTTGTCCTAAAGTATCAACATATTCTGAAATCGTTTGGTCAGTTTTCCGTATGCCAGTTGTTGTTTTCACTTAAAATGAAGTGTTTTTTAAATAAAAGAGAGACACTTTGAATGGTGTCGGCCACAACGCGCCTCGGATTGACGCGAGGTTGACTCGTACACATCACACATGACCCATGCATTGTTGTGCTAAAATATAAACACAATCAGAATGTGTTTGATTGGTTTTCCGTATGTATTTAAAATGTAGTCCATTTTAAAGAAAATAGATACACTTACAGTGGTCTCGGCCAAACCGCGACTCGGATTGAGGCACGGTTGACTCGTACACGTAACATATGACCCATGGATCGTTTTCCTAAAATTTCAACAGATTCCGAATGCGTTTGGTCAGTTTTTCGTATGTCAGTTGTTTATTTCACTTATAATCTTGTCCCTTTTAAACAATAGAGACGCAGTTAGAGTGGGACCGGCCACATCACGTTTCGGATTTAGATGGGGTTGACTCGTACACGTCTCAAATGACCCATGAATCTTTTTCCAAAAGTATCAACACAATCCGAATGTGTTTGGTCGGTTTTCCGTATGTTAGTTGATGTTTTTCACTTAAAATGACGTCCTTTTGAAACAAAAGACATACACTTTGAGTTTTGCCGGACACACCGCGCCTCAAATTGAGGCGGGGTTGACTCGTACACATAAAATATGACCCATGGATCGTTCTCCTAAAGTTTCAACAGAAACCGAATGCGTTTGGTCGGTTTTCCGTATGCCAGTTGATGTTTTTCACTTAAAATGATGTCCTTTTGAAACAAAAGACATACACTTTGAGTTGTGCCGGCCACACCGCGCCTTGGATTGAGGCGGGGTTGACTATTACACATCACATATGACCCATGGATCATTGTGCTAAAGTATAAACACAATCAGAATCCTTTTGGTCAGTTTTCCGTATGTCATTTGTTGTTTTCACTAAAAATGAAGTCCATTTTAAACAAAATAGAGACACTTTGAGTGGTGTCGGTCACACCGTGCCTCGGATTGAGGTGGCGTTGACTCGTACACGTCACATATGACCCATGGATCGTTCTCCTAAAGTTTCAACAGAAACCGAATGCATTTGGTTGGTTTTCCGTATGTACTTAAAATACTGTCCATTTTAAACAAAAGAAAGTCACTTAGAGTGGTCCCGACCACACCGCATCTCGGATTTAGGAAGGGTTGACTCGTATATGTCTCAAATGACCCATGGATCATTGTCTTAAAGTATAAACACAATCCGAATGCGTTTGGCTGGTTTTTCGTATGCCAGTTGATGTTTTTCACTTAAAATGATGTCCTTTTGAAACAAAAGACTTACACTTTGAGTTGTTCCGGCCACACCGCACCTCGGATTGAGGCGGGGTTGATTCGTACACGTCACATATGATCCATGGATCGTTTTCCTAAAGCATCAACACATTTCGAATGTGTTTGGTCAGTTTTTCGTATGTCACTTTTTGTTTTCACTTAAAATCTTATGGAAATTCATATAGAATATTTTTATATCATATTTAGTATGGATTAGATTTTAGTTGATTGTGCTATGAAACATTTCAGAGCTAATGAAATTAAGGAAGGTGGAGGGGCTGTCCAGGGGGCTGTCCGGGGGGGCTGTCTGGTGGGTGTCCGGGGGGTGTCCGGGGACCAAGGAGGAGGGTGGGGGGGCTGTGTGGGGTCTGTCCGGGGGGTGTTTGGGGGTTGTTCAGGGGGCTGTCCGGGGTTGTTCAGGGGGCTGTCCGGGGGGTTGTTCAGGGGGTTGTTCAGGGGTTGTTCAGGGGTTGTTCAGGGGTTGTTCAGGGGGTTATCCGGGGTTGTTCAGGGGGCTGTCCAGGGGGCTGTCCGGGGGGTGTTTGGGGGGGTTGTCTGGGGTCCAAGGGGGAGGGTGGGGGGTTGTCCGGGGGGCTATCTGGGGGCTATCCGGGGTCCAGGGTGGAGGGTGGGGGGATGTACGGGGGGCTGTCCAGGGGGCTGTCCGCGGGGCTGTCCGGGGGGTGTTTGGGGGGTGTTCGGGGTCCAAGGGGGAGGGGGTTGTCTAGGGTCCAAGAATGAGGGGGGGTTGTCCAGGGAGTTGTCAAACACACAACCACTAAAAGACAACAACATCCATAAAAACAGACAATATATAAAAATAACTCAACTCCAATACTATACTACGAGTCTAGATAAAACCAACAACTAGAATAGATTAAACATCAAATCTCAGTAATATAAGTCAAAAATGTAACGGATCAATATGTCCCACATCAGCATCACCATCACCATCATCATCATCATCATCACCCTCTTCATCGTCCTCCTCATCGTCCTCACCCTCCACAACGCCCTCCTCATCTCCCTCCTCTTCCGCATCAGACTCCTCGCCATCGTCATCTTCAAGCTGGACATCGGCCTGACCACCACTGGAACTGCCACCTGGTTCACCATATATAGAATGTATCGATGACATGTATTCATCAATCGCTGGGCTGGCCTCTGCTAGAATTGTTGGACGTAGAACTTCAATAAATTTCATAAATGCACTGTTTGCCCTAGCAGACTGTTCTGCCATCTCTGTGGCCCTTTTCTCAGCCTGTTCTGCCTGTGCCCTAACTTGCTGTAGCTCGGTGGCACTACAACTCGTACCTGAGGCAGGCCAATACCTCGTCGGGGCTATCCTAGGTCGGCAGCGTACTCTGCCAGAATGATCCTCTCCCAACACCTGATGTAAGTGATCAGATGGCCCAAAATTGTCTGCTTATTGGGCATCGAGGGCTTCTAAAGCATCCTGTTACAAATATAAGTATATTATTAAGTTACAAAATAGATATTAAAATATAAAATCAATAGATTAAAACTTACAATCTGCTGCTGAGTCGCTTCGTTGACAGGACTTCCATCCTTTTTTCGTCTACTCGAGCAAAACAGTTTTGCTCGAGGCACACGTCCTTCAATATTTTGTACTTGCCTCTACAATGACATTGAAAACAAAAGTTATATAAAAACTTTAGCAAATGATTAAATAATTTAGGAAACAAAAGAAAATGTAAGTCGTAAAGAAAACTTATAAACAATTTTCATACATGCTGCCTCTCATGATCCGGCATCGTCGTGCGTCCTAGTGTATGGAGGTATTTTTTTGCATCAATGTTTTTTTTATTTTTTACAGATGATTCCTAAATAAAATTCGATAATGCAAAGGATAATATTAATGCAAAACTTGAAAGTTATTATTTAAATACCTCAAATGTAATTCATACCTTAAACTGGGTACTCGTCCAATGAGTAATCATCTAACGATACTGCTCTATAGGACAATCATCCATGACTGGTACCGCCTCTAACTCAGTGCCAACTCTAGCATGCCAGCCAATATACAGCTCATGCTTGTAGGCTCTCCAAAGCTCGCCTAAATCCTTTAGACGTTCCAGTCGTGCACCCTGACCATCAGGAAAATTAAATCGAAGCTGAAATCAAAATATTAATTCATATAAATACAAAAATAATTCATGGCATTAAATAAAACATATTTTTTTACCCATATATCTGCCCAAGCTCTATCTTTGACCTCATGTGGCAAATGTCTCCACAACAGCGGGCTGACGGGAATGATGTCGGAGTATTTGGAAAGCGTCGCCAGAAAACTCCGACATTGCTGCCCTGTTTTCTCAACCATCTGATTGTCTTCATTATATTCCACCATAACCTGTGTGCGACGGTTCCACACCGAACGCATGCGTGTACGGCCCCACCCCCACCTCCTGTCAGTAGATGTATCTATCATGAAATAAAAACAAATATTTTATCAAAACATGTTATAATGAAAATAAATATTTCTATAAAAATTTGTTAGGGTTTTATAAATATACCTGCGCTGTTCTGATCAATGAGTGGCGCCGGATCCACAGAACCTGATGGAACACCCTCTGGTGGAACAGGAGTCGAAGACGATGGAATATAAAAGCTCGGAGAGACAGAAGTAGAAGGAAAATAAGATGGAACAGTTGTATGACCTGATGATGACTAGGGAGTGGGAATCATCATGGGATGTGAAAATGATGGGGCAGAAGATGCAGAAGGTAGCGAAAACATGGGAGGCCTAAATACCCCATGTGTCCCTAACGACACACCGGGATCAGAATGTGGGAAGGCTGAAATGTCAGTGGGAGGGGCAGGGTCTAGTCGGGCACGCGCAGCTCTACGTCGACCTCTGGTACGAACCCTCCTCGTACCACCGGCCTGAGTACTAGGACCAGTACTAGGCTCCTCGTCGAATAATTGTCGACGTAACGGTGGATCCTACAAAAAAGTTTACAAAAAAATTAATCACATGACATTATATATTCTGTAAATATATATATATATATATATATATATATTTGAAATAAAGTACTCACTGTAGGCACTAATGGTGGAATGCCCAGCTCCTCCATCCGACGATTGTTCTCCGCCATTTTTTTTCTTCGTCTCTCTTCAATTGGCTGCATTTCCTGCATTTGAAAACAAATATGTAATTAATTAGAAAAATGAAATTAATGTGTAAACCAAAAAACTAAATATATGAGGGAATGAGGGGATTCATTGGTAATTTAGCTATCAATTGTTTTAGAAGAGCTTGAATGAATTTAATAAAACATACAAGTTGTAATGTTCACCAAGTTAGAAATATTGTTTGATTTGGTTTGAATACAGTTCAATTCCAAATTAGAAAATGCAATTCAAATAAAACAGTAACCAATAAACATTGAAAATTCACATAACGGTCAAGTCAGCTAAAACATATTTGTGATCAATACTAAATAAATATGAATATTACCAACCTTAACAACCCAACTCGAGGTAAACCAAAAGAATTGAGAACATGGATGAATGATTCTATATATTTCCAACCACAACTTCAGGTTCACAATCAACTCTGAAAATTGAGCTATTGGAGTCATCAAAAGAAATAAATGGATTGGTTCCAATGGCAATAGGGACAGTGTCAATTCCATCATCAGCATCATCAAAAATATGTCTTGGAATTACTTCAACTATGACACCAAATTCAGGTTGAAGTTGATCTTTGACATAAAAAACTTGTTTATCCATTGATACCAACACATATGGTTCTTCAGTAGCAAGAGTGTGGGTCATATTAATTACTTGAAATCCACAATCATCAATAAATGTGCCATGTCTCGTCATCGAATCAAACCAATGGCATTTCATCATTGTGACTCGTCCATGAGAGTAATAATCCAATATTATTATTTTCTCAACGACTCCATAATAACCCACATTTTCAAGTCGCGGTCTACTATTTGATGCACTGGCATAACAATCTATTGTGGCAGTAACCATAATACCATCATGTTGTGTTATCATGTTTTTGGCTCGTTCAGTGACAATAAATATGTACCCATTGATAACAATTGATTTACAGTCACGAACCACGATATTAGGACCAAAATCCAAAGCTCTTATTTCCTCAGAGACAGAGTCAGCAGACAAACTCAATACCTGCAATATAAATGACAGTTAAACTTAAGTAAATATTGAAATAATTAATTTAAATAGTAATATTTTTACCTTCAATTTTAACCAAGCAGAAAACTCTTTGCTATGCAAAGTCTCTCTCCTTATCAAAGATAAAGAACGATGCTTCCTATTTATCATTGTTTTATGTTCCCTGTAGATAAAAAAATATGAATAGTTTAACAGATATATATGTAAGATATACATATTCAATTTTGTTACCTGATATAGTCATCGAACAAATCACAGTTGAACAAAACTGTGCGATGTTCCATCTCCCGCTCTTCATGGCTTAATGTCTTCAATGTATATGATCCAGGAATTCCTCCTGTTTGAGGAAGTGATGGAAAATTGGGTTCAATTTTCTCATATTGTTCTTCTTCATTTCTCATTGGTCTGTTCATTCTTGTAGTAAGATCAAAAAAATACATCGAACAGAAATCCATACATTCTTGAGCTAAGTAACCGTTCACGATAGAACCTTCGGGATGATTCTTGTTCCGAACATAAGACTTTAATGTGAACATATTTCTTTCAGTTGGATACATCCAACGAAAAGAAACAGGTCCTCCGAGAAGTATTTCAGTTGGAATATGGATAGTCAGATGCAGCATGCATGTGAAAAATGATGGGGGGAATATTTTCTCCAACTCACACAAAATTAATGGGGCATCTGTCAACATTTTTTTCAAGAAAGACTTGAACAACTTCTTAGCACAAAGATCTCTAAACAAATGGCACAACCGAATAACACCCACCCTTACATTATTGGACAAAAGATGACGGATTTCTATTGGAAGAAACTCATGCAGTAGAACGTGATAATCATGAGTCTTCAAAGATTTTAGCTTCAACTCTCTTCTGTTGACCCATTTAGATATGTTGCTTGAATAGCCATCAGGAACTCTAATAGTCTCTAATACTTCCAGAAATTGTTTTTTTTTTCAGTAGGTGTCATCACATAATAATCACATGGAAGTTGCCATTTATTTTCACTGATACGCACAGGATGCAATTCTGGTCTGATGCCCCAATCCACCAAGTCACGTCGAGATCGTAAATCATCTTTTGTATTCCCATTGACATTTAGAAGAACTGAAAGCAACATTTCACATATATTCTTTTCAATATGCATTACGTCTAAGAAATGACATAGCAAATTGGTTGACCAATAAGGCAAATCAAAAAAGATACTCCTCTTCCTCCAATTGTAACAGGTTTCTGTGGAAACATTCTTTCTCTTTCCAGATTTCATTTGACCCTTCCCGAACGAAAAACTGAAATCTTTCAATTCATTAAGAACATCAGTTCCAGACATACGCTGAGGTGGATCATCGGTCTCTATAGTATTATCAAATCTTGGATGATTCATTCTATATGGATGATCCTTTGGAAAAAATCGTCGATGTCCCATAAAACTGAAACTACAACGATGTTTCAGTCTTCTGGATCGTGTATTCTTCATACAAACTGGACATGACAGTTTTCCCTTCGTGCTCCATCCAGACATCATTGCATAAGCCGGAAAATCATTGATCATCCACATAAGCGCAACACGCATCTGAAATATGTCTTTCGAACATGCATCATATGTGCGCACACCCACATCCCAAAGAAGTTTCAACTCTTTTATTAAAGGTTGCATGTATACATCAATATCAATGTCGGGATCAGAAAGACCAGATATGAGTATACTCATGAAAGTGAAAGATTTTTTCATACACAACCATGGGGGAAGATTATAAATGTGTATAAAAACTGGTCATGTGTTGTGCGAAGTAAGAATCTGCCCAAACGGATTAAAACCGTCGCATGAAAGACCCAGCCTCACATTACGCACATCAGCTGCAAAATTAGGATGTCAAGCATCAAATCTCTGCCATGAAAATCCATCTACAGGATGAACCAACTCATCATTAGTCTTCTTTCTCTCTGTATCATGCCATCTCATTTTTATTGATATGTCATCAGACATAAAAAGATTCTGGAGTCTGGGGATCAATGGAAAGTGCCACATTACTTTCTGTGGAACGCGGAATGGTGTTCCATCAGATTTTGACTTCCAGCGGGATGTGCCACATTTTATACATTCATTTCGTTCAGCGGTTTCTTCCCAGAATAAACTGAAATCTTTCGGGCAAGCATGAATTTTGTTTCTGGAAGATCCAAGTTCTTCAACTAACTTCCATGCCATATAGTGGTTTGAGGGAATATCTGCATCATCTGGAAGTAAATCCTTCAAGAGGGTAAGAATGTAATCGATTGCTGTATTATAAATCCCATACATAGTTTTTCCATGAAATAATCGGATTAAAAATTCCAGCTTTTTCATTTTATCGCATTGTCGATATACTGGAGTCGTGGAAGCATCATTCAATTTTTTCACCCTATCAATATCATCATTTTCACTAGATGCATCAGTTTTCCTCATATCGACGTCTTCTTGAGTCGAAATCCTTTCTTTTTCATGATGACGAATAAACGAAAACCGATCATCTAACAAATTCTCCATTCCAGTCCTTTCATTTCGATCATCACCAATTTGAGATTTCATTTTCTCCCCATTGTGATACCACAAAAAGTAGTTTGCTTGAAAACCATTTTTGGTTATGTGGTAGCTGACTTCTTCATGACTCAACCAAGGTCTACCAACACAATTGGAACATGGGCAGTGTATGTGACCACTATCTGAAGCATTGTGAAATGCAAAATCTATAAAGCTCTCCAAATTGTTTTGAAAATCGCTTGAGATACGATCGGTTTCATACATCCAACTTATGTCCATTCTGTAAAAAGAATTCATATAAGTCATTTTGTCATAAACAATTCAATAGGATTGAACTTTAATAGAAAATACATTTAAGTAAACGATAAAGTAAGAAAATAATCATGGTATCAACTACACATGTGAAAAAAAACATACTATTGTGTTATTGAGAAAATGTAAAACCAATAAGAACTTAATGTGTTATCACATCAGAGCATGCCTCATCCCATAACCATATTAGTAGGGTATCCTCATATGTGATTTACCTTTTTGAATTAATATCCACTTCCTCACCAGGTACCTAAGTAGATTTCATAGATATAATCATCTCACATCCTGTAAGGCTTCCATTATGTATGATCTGCAGAATAATTTGAGTGATCATGAATCATGCATGGGATCTTCCCATGATCATTATAGATTATGAGAAGGAATTATGATAGGTCACGTGAAGAACATCAAACACATATTTTAGATAATTTGAGACATAATATAATAAAAAAATGTATAAATCTATGGAATTTGGGATAAAAGGATGGATGAAATACTAAAATATGGGAGACTAAGGTGAAGGAAATATATGTTGACCCTAATGTTCATAACATGCATCACCTATGAAATTTTATTGCACTAGTAAATTTCATCCTGTTCACAATACATTCCATTGGAAACCTATTTTGATCATTTGATGTCCCCTTGACATGTCAAATAAAATTAGATGGCACCCATGAATATGCCACCCTTGTAATGAAAAGCCTTTAATTCTCACCATACAGACTACATGTTTTCCAATAGATATGTATCTCCTTATATATAGGGGAATCAATACATATTATCTCAGTCTCATATTAAATGTCAGGAATGTTAGATGGCTCCCTTAACACCCTCCAGGCACACCAACTAGGTCATGTGATGTCCTCAAATCATGTCACTATGGACATAAATCACCCTTCAAGACATGTCACACTGACTCTAGAGTTTCCCTCCCAGTGTGTCAAACATGTCTTTTGATGAAAATGGAGAAGATCACAAAAATCAAGAGATTACCTATAGGCATTACATCCATTATCATGAAATTTCTTCTAGGATCAACCAGTTAGGACTTGTGATGTCCTCCAAACATTCCGTCCTTGATCATTAGAGAAACATCAGACAATCCATATAGGTTAGGAAAATTCATCAAAATGTTTATAGGATCATGTAATTTCCATTGTAAATTTCCAAAAGAAACCCTCTATCATGCTAAGTAGATAGTCAAGGCATTCCATGTGGAAAACCAACACATATCCATAAGAGAAGAAATCTAAAAATAATAGAATCTATATGCATTATAAAATTGTCCACCATTGGCATGTAAGATTCTATAAAAATGGAACCATAGTGTTTATGTTTTAATTAATGGAAAAATAAATTCATTAAAACAACTACAACAACTTGATTGAGATCAATTTTTACCTGTTCGGATGGGGGTGTACCTATTCGGACGGGGGTCAATGATGTTCGGACGGGGGGTTCACGAGAGCACGGGAGTGGAGGACAGCCCGCCCAACCCTCCTTGATAGCCCAGCCACCCCCGTGGACAGCCCGTCCACCCTTGTGGACATCCCACCCACCCTCGTACCCCCTTGGACACCCCGTACCCCCCTGGATAGCCCCGCCCACCCTCCCAAACAGCCCACACCCCCCTCCCCTGCAACCCCACCACCACCACCTAGACATACCAACCCCCCTGGACACCCCACACACCCCTCCCCCACTAAAACACCCCACCCAGACCCCCAGGACAGCCCACACCCCCTGGACAGCCCCGCCCACCCCCATGGATAGCCTTTCCCACCCCCGTGGACAGCCCCGCCCACCCCCGTGGACAACCCACCCACCCCCGTGGATGCCCCCTACCCCCTAGACAGCCCAACCACCCCCGTGGACAGCCCACCCACCCCCCTCGACACCCCTACCCCCCGTGGCCAGCCCACCCACCCCCCTTGGACAGCCCGCCCACCCCTCCTTGACAGCCTGGCCACCCCCGTGGACAGCCCGTCCACCCTTGTGGACAACCCGCCCACCCCCGTACCCCCCTGGACACCCCGTACCCCCCTGGATAGCCCCGCCCACCCTCCCAAACAGCCCACACCCCCCTCCCCTGCAACCCCACCACCACCACCTAGATATACCACCCCCCCTGGACACCCCACACACCCCTCCCCCACCAGGACACCCCACCCAGACCCCCAGGATAGCCCACACCCCCTAGATAGCCCCGCCCACCCCCGTGGACAGCCTTTCCCACCCCCGTGGACAGCCCCGCCCACCCCTGTGGACAACCCACCCACCCCTGTGGACACCCCCTACCCCCAAAATCCATTATCCAAAACATATCAAATTGGTTTGAACACAATCCATAATTCCCACAATCCATTATCCAAAACATGTAAACGCTCACGATAGCCTCCCCCAACTCTGATTTACATGTTTTGAACACTCTCCTTCCAAACATAGAATATAAAAACATTAAAGAAGTATTCACAAACACAAACAATATCCTATTTAGATATTAATTTCAATAATCAAGTAAACCAAACACCTGGAAAAAATCTATTCATTAAAACAACTACAACAACATGGTTGAGATCAAATTTTACCTATTCGTATGGGGGTGTACCTGTTGGGATGGGGGGTGCTGGTGTTCAGATTCGCGAGAGCAGTGGAGTCGGATGGGGTTCACGAGAGCAGCAGAGCGAATAGATTAGGGCTCTGTTCGAATGGGGAGAGGAGATCGCGATCTGGAATTTGGGGAAAACCTTTGCCAACGGTTTATAAAAACCGTTGGCAAAGGCACACATTTCCCAATGGTTCCAGTGAACCGTTGGTAAATGTGTGAGTTTAGCACCCATTTCCCAACGGTTCTAGTGAACCGTTGGGAAAGGGTCCACCGAAATTTCCTTTGCCAACGATTTGATTAAACCATTGGAAAAGGCTCACTATACCAACGGTTTAAGTAAACTGTTGGTATACTACCGTTGGGAAAAGACCAAATTCCAGTAGTGTAATGAAAATGGGAATAGTATGAGATTTAATTTTTCTTCATCAAAATTATTAGGTTTTAATGATGAACACATAGTATGAAATTCATTTAATTGCTTATGTGTATATTCTCCCATGAGTCCATGGAATTTTGGTAATAAATGAATTAAACCAGATTTAAGTTCAAAATTTGGGGTCTCGCCTTTAATTTCATATAAGTTGGTTGGTTATCAACATCAGGAGAGTATAGTTATTTTAATGTTTCTTTATTTGCATCCATTTTATAAAAGTTTATTTCATTTTTTATTTTGGTTCCATAAGAAGAAGAAGAAGGATCAATAAATTTGTCGATGTTTTGTGTGTCCTCCTTCAATGGATTGTTTGGTGCTTCTTTGTGTTGATCAAGTAAGATCATATCTGGTTCTTGTTATAATGGAAGTAGTTCCTTAAATTAATATCACATCATGCAAAAAGCCTACAAAATTATTATTTTATAAATTAAATTAAAAAATTAAGGAATAAAATAATTGAACAAATAATTACTAAATACACAGTATTTTAAGAAAACACACACACTAAAAACAAAAGCGCTCCCTGGAAACTGCACCAACATTTGACGATGTTGTCATGACATGTCAAATTTATTATGTTTTTATGATTGATTTATATTATAGGTTCGACCCTAGGATATCTCTCAAGGGGATTTTATAGTTTTAGATTATGTGTTTGTAATAAAAAGTACTAAAAAGGGGGGTGATTTTGAAAACAGTTTTACGAAAATAAATTAACTTAAGGAGTTTAATAATTTATTAATTAAGGTGGATTTTTAGAATTATGAGAGAAGAAGATAATTTAATTTTCACTACACTTCTTCTATATTTTATTGTTCTGAGAAATACACATGTTTTTTTTAATTCTTTTATTTAGGGTTGTCAATATCTTGATTCCCCTATTTCCTCTGAAATCGTTGCACAAAGTACCAACCCTTGACATAAAAAATGTGTTGTAAAGGACTGAACCTCAAGAATAGAATAAAGGATACCAAATAATACTAATATATTATGTATTTATGAGAGAAATAGAGTGTTTTTGTTACCTAATCAGAACAACCCAATATTCCCACTCGAAATCTCAACCCAATCGGTGTTGAAATAAAAAGTGTTTCACTTAATTATAATAAAAGACATTTACTCAGAGGATAAGAACAAACAAATTAAAACTAATTGAAATATTTAACACACAAATTAAACAAAACCATTATAATAACAAATTTATTAACTCCCTCCCAAGTATGTGTAGATCCCTTGAAATGATCATTCATCATTTAGCTCGCCATCGAGAGGAGGAGGAGGCTCGGATGGAACTTCACCTTCATCCTTCACCCCCTATGATGATAGGGGCCTCTAGAAATTATTGGATGAGTATTGTACTACTTTGGTTCTCCTAAATACCAGATCTTTTACTCCTATCCGAACTTGAAAATGAGGATCCCAAGGTTCCATTTTATAGGCAAATTGGAAGGTGGTTTTGGGCACACATATTTATTAAAACCACTTGTCACATTGTTTTCAGTGGATATAAATCATTTAATTGATTTGGTTAAAAATAAAAAGTTGTTTCCCCACATCGTGACTATAAACAAAGAATTTTAATTTTAATTTTGACACCTACAACTCAAGATATTGATATATCATATCACACTACTTTTCACTTCGTGTAGATTTGGTGTTCTAGACAGATCAGGTAGATTGGGCCACTTAATATCCTAATTGGGATTAGTTTCCTTCATATGAAATGTATTATAGTTAATTATAGACCATATCACAAAATTTCATCCCATTTAGATGCATTATATAGTAGTAGTGTGTGGTTTAGTCCACTGTTGTGCTTGGATCCTACGCAATTTGGCCCATTTTTCTTGGACATCATCATGAGCCCTCAAAATCACCTCCACTTACAATGTAATTATCAAAAAAGTAAAATTTCCATTTTAAATAGTGATAAAAATAAAAAAAATTGAATCAAACATGAAGTGAAATTTTTTATTATTTTTATAATTTTCAATACAAAACTAATTTAGTACAGTGGTGTAAGGGTGAAAATGAAACAGTGAATCATGGTGTGATCATTGGTGGTTGTGTAATTGGGGGTCAACCCACATGTTTCATGGAGGTTTTTTTCATATGGTTGATCCCATCCCTATTTTTTGATATATTTGACTCCATTTGTACTTGTTAAATGTGTAAATAACTTTTTTATTCTTATTCCCCTTTTTTGTGTCATAAATTGAACGTTGTTTTAGTTGTGTGAAATTATTATTTGTTGGTGGTTGATTATATCATGCGAAAACCCATTCTAAAAAGATTTTTGTGATGCCCAGGAACTATTTTTCTACCCCTAGGGATCAGGAATTATTTTTGGTCCATGTCATAATCTGGTTCGAGTGTCGGGTTGGATGGTAGCTCAAGACGGTTCATGACAAGGGAAGGATATAATCTATATATTAGGGAAAAATTTAGTAAAATCACTCTTTATATTGATTATTCTAAAAATAAATAATGTTACTCATGTCATTGATTTGTGTTTTATGGATTTTTTTAGGTTTCATAGGTTATTAAGGATAATTGTGAGTGATAGGGATGTCAAATTCCTTAGTCACTTCTAGAGAAAATTATATAAAAACATGGAATTGTGATTTTTTCTACACTACTACACACTCAAAAATTTATGGCCAAATAGAGGTGGTAAATAGGGTAATTTTTTTATTTTTTGGGTAATATCCTTAGAAAAAATGAAACACTAGAAAACATGATTACCTAATATTGAGTTTTCTTATAATCAGGTGGTTCATTCAACTAAAAAATCATTCACTTTTAAATTTTTTATGGTTTTAACCAATAAACCCCCATTGATATTTTTAATTAACCAACTAATTAGTTTTATAATATTTAAGGTGAGAAAAAATTAAAATTCTTATAGGAGTTTCACACAAACATAAAATCCAAAATTGTGTTAAATAATGAAAAATTCATCAGGCATACCAACAAGGGTTAATTAAATGTTTATAGGAAATGTTTCACTGTGTGAAATTGAGGAATAAGAGGTTCTTAAATTAAATTAAATAAAAAATCTTCCATATATAGATGGAACTTTCAATGTTTTATATAATATTAATGAAAATTTAAAAAATAATGAATTAATTGACAGGTATGGTAATGTAAGTGACACATTTAATGTTGCTAAAATTTCTCCCTTTGAGTTTATATATTTAAGGGGAAAAAATTTTGATGAGAGAGGGGATGATTATAATCATGGAACAAATATTCATAATTGAGTAAAAGTTAGACATGATATATAGGGTGGAAGGTATATAAATGAACAAGACATGTTGCAAGGAATTATAGGCCCAATGAAAAAAGATTAGACTAAAAGAATGAAAGCCTTAAATGGGTTAATCAATAATATCCAAGGGTATTACCAATTCCATTTATTGGTAGAAGTATCTAGAACTGTAACACTTTAATTGATTCTTAACCATGCTCTTAAAATCCCAATACATGTGGATATATGAATTTCAAGTCCAATTACCCACTTGATCATTAAAGTATGATTTAGCTATAAAAGTCATGTTCAATGGCCTATTTGTCTCAAATGTATTTAATAGGTGCAATAAGTTCAAATTAGGTATGTTATTTATCTCCTAAAATCATAAGCATGTTCCAAAATGTAAAAAGTATATATTAGTATTTTTGATATATTGAAAAAACGTATTAGAAATTTTAAATCGCATTTGGATTTAAATATTATTTCTATTTGTATGAAATTCACTCAAAAAATTGTATTTAAATATTGAGTTTGGATTTCATCCATTTTCTTCTTGATTTATTGTTAGACTTATAAAAGGATTTTTCATCCATTATAGTTACTTGCGTCTAGAATTTGTAGAAAAAATTTCTATTTGGGTTATAACTTGACAAAATCCCAAATCCACCTTCTTTCCACCATTTATAAGTCGGTCCTTGTTTCCTTATGGAGATCAGATTGCTCAATAAATGATCATTATAAATGGTTCCTAGAAAATTTCATAATGGGTCTTGGGTTGTATATTAGAATAAGCCACGAAATTCCTAACCCTTATGTACCAAAAACTAGAAGAAATATAAGAGAAAAAAAAGGGGGAGTAAGGATAAAGACATACCTTGGATCAGTGAATAAAAATCATCTAGATAACAATGGTTTAAGGGGAAATAAGGGAGAAGAAAATAGGATAAATAGGATGTCTCTTTCTCTCCAACGTGATATGACTAAAAAACCCATGAGTAGGGTTCATATCGATAAAATGGGGAATTTTCTGTTTTCCCCTATTTTTAAAAATAGTATTAGGTCCTACTAGGTACCCGGAAAACTTCCACTAGTAACCTGGTGGCTCACTCAGAACCCAATAGAAGCTTATTAGAATCTTAGTGGCCAAAATAGTGGTAATATCCAACTGGTTGTTCCACTAGGTACCTGTTAGACCTAAAACATGTACTTGGTGGCACACAATAACCACCTACCTCTCTATTTCACTTATTAAATACCTGAAAACACACTTCAGGTATTCTCTATCTATTTTGACACCCCTATAGAATCCAATTAATTATTTGATCATGTCTAAAACACCCCACCGTCAATCCAAATTCAAAAATTCAAATTTTATCATCCACTAAAATGATGAAAAATTGATCCTCATTATAGTTCACCAACATGATAAAATGTAGGTCATTATAAACTCCCCACCATAATTATTTTTCCCTTAGGAATAAGCACCAAACACTCGATTATATATCATATCTCCCCCAGCCATTAATTCATTTATAACTCATTTTGTTCAATTCTAAATTTTAATCAGACTCTTGATGTGAAACTCCTATACCCAAACACATTATTCATCAAATTACTTATTATTCTATCATTAAGGCTCTCACTAAGCTTTCCATTATAACTATAAACTCACTATATATGGAGACATTCCTTTTTAATACATTATTTTTCACATTATTCCCTAAAAATATTACATTGATAATTTCTAAGGATATTTTTATTTTTAGTTTTTTTTAAACTAGTTACCTAATACATTAAGTACATAAGAAAAACATAAACATGAACCTTTTTAATCCTATTGAAATAATATTTTATATTCCATCCCAGTTCACCTCATTGGAAGTGATTTCTTAAGGACATACATCAATAGAAAAGCATTCTCATAAAGCTTGTTAAGGGATAATGAAATGAAATATAACATGAACAATCATCATGGATAAATAATGAGGCATAAAACGATAGTATAATAATAATTATATGATACAAAACATGTAACTTTTTCTACAAAATAAAAATTATATATTCATAATTATATCACCAAGGTGTCATCAAACATAATACCAAGGTTTTTCACTAATTCGTCATAACTTTGTTATCTTTATAGATTTTTTCATTACCAAATGAATTAGAATCCATTCATGGAACACCATTTATTTTTTTCAATTCATGTGTTCTACAAAGATCATATATCATGATAAATAATTTCATTAATAACTCATAAAGAATAAAGAACTAGTTTCATAAAAAATTATTTAGTACATGAGTGTTTACAGATTAGAATACTTCATCATTTTTAACCCACTAAAAGTTAATGTGGGTATAATACATGGAAGTAAACAATAAATTAAGTATAATTACATATATATGAATAACCTTTAATAAAAATAGTGTTGGTTATTCATAGTATAAAAAGGGAAGTTTGGAAAATCAAAGAATGATTTCAACAGTATAACGGGTATAAAAAGTGGTTTATGGAACGAGCTTAATGAGAGAGAATGGAAGTATACCATTTATAGAAAACCATTTTTATAGATATTTAATTGTCATAAGTTCATGAGGATATAATAACATTAAAATTATAATACTAAGTACAAATGAAGGTAAAAGGGAGAGGAATATATTCCATTACCTTAAGAATCACCTCCTAAACATAGAGGAGTGATTCCTTGAGATATTGAGATATTTTCTAAAGGACTTAGTGAGAGAAAAATAGAGGGATGATGATGTGGGGGTTTTCTCATGAAAACAAAAATAAATAAATCTAACCCCTATAAAATTAAATATATAAGTCCCTGGATTTTCTCTCGAGGAGGTTGTAATTTGAGTAGAAAAAATATCACTTTTGATTTGTTTGTTTTTGAAAGATGAAAAATTTGGGGATTTTATTAAAAATTATAAAGGGAAAAATAAATGAAAATAAAATTAAATGAAAATAAAAAAACTTAATATAAATTTTATTGTAAATAAAATTGTGTTGAAATCATAATTGAAGCAGAAATTTGGGACAAGCTTAGACATTCAGAACACTCCCCTCTTCCTTGTTTGAAAACGATTTCACAATTAAATTTATCAATTCCCACCCAAATAACTCTATATGAACACCCTAGTTTCCAAGGATGTAATATAAAGACCTAAATATTATTTTATATCTCTTATAGAAGTGTTTCAATCACTTTAAGACCTCCAATAAATTAAACCAAATTGAGATCACTATTCTCAACGGCAAGACCTCGCCGAAGAAATTTAAATAGTGAAATCAATTATTTTAATTAATATATTGAAAAAAAAATCTAAAAATTTAGTTTAAATTTTATTCAAGAAATAAAATATCATCATTAATTCAAAAAACATAAGTTCAATAGAAATTAAAAAGAGATTGCATAAGAATATCACAATTCAGAAGAGAGTGTATGTCGGTTGTCATCATCCACAACCACTTGGTTCTTAGCCTCAAATCACATGAGTAGAACCTATATTATATATTATAGAATGAATGAAAAAAATATTCATCAACCTATATATAATATTCTTATCATTCCTCTCTCAATCTAACAACCAACCTTGAAAAGATGTGGAGATGGAAATTTAAATAGGAGGAGGGGTGGAACTCTACTTTTGAGTTTCTATAAGTCTGATAATTTCTTGATTTATTCATACTTACTTAAAGAATATATACAAGAGTTATTAAAAAGAAATTTAAAATGAATTATATGATGACCCTCACAATTTCAATTCATTTGGAAATGTGTAATAAAAGTTATATATGATTCTCTAAAGTCCTCTTTTTTTTTCAAAGAGACTCTTCAACTTCCTTATGTTTAATGTGATCAAATACCTTATTGATGATAAAATTTTAATATTACCTTTAATTTAGAGGATAAGGTTAAAATTATCTCTAATATCCAGTTAAAATAAATGAATGAGGACACTTTTATCTAGAGATATGCATCAATTAATGAGATAGGTTCAATTTTTCATCCAAAACTATTTTCCACATTAACTGGTTTATTTGGGATTTAAGAATTTATAATAATTACTTTATCTTAATGAAAAAAATTTATATAAAAAACATAGTAATCCTACAAAAATAATTAATCAATTGGGATAAATATATAAAAATTTATGATTGAAATATTGAGCTGATTGAGACAGTTGAATTTTTAGAATTAAGCAATTTTCACTTTTAAGCTCAAAACTCATCAAAGTTCCAAAAATGATGTAATTACACATAAATGAGAAATTTGTGGAGATTATATCATTTAAATTTACATTAAAAATAATGTAAATATTTTCCCTATAATTTCAACCACTCTTATAACTTGGACTCCAAGATAAGTGAGCAACAAAATCAAAACAAGGAAAATTCAAAACACATACCCATGAGATCCACCAATTTTACACCAAGAAACAAAATATATCATGTCCCATAAAAAATATTTTAAGTTCTCCATTCATCACATTAAATACATTTCCACTTTTTTCTCCTCCTATTCACACAAAACACTTACCGCATGTTAATTTTATTTCAACACACAAATATAGATTTTTAATAAGGATTTTCTTATCCAAACTCATACAATAATCATTATTGGATTGATATATTTCTATATCTACACCTTATGTGAGTCAAGAAAATGTGTTTATCATTGGTAATTTTTATATTTTTTATGGATTTTGGTTGGTATGTTTTATATGTCAAAACTTTCGAGTCCAAATAAGGAGGGTTTGGTTCTTTTAAAGAAAAAATACATGATTCTAATTTCCACTCAATTATGGTCTCCTCCTCACTCCACTTATAAGAAAATAAACTATAAGAATTGTTTAAAATATCATTTTAATTCCACACCATTAAAATTTTAGTATAAAAAATGAATATTTTATTTTATTTTTTTCTTTAAATATCAAAATAGGCATAACCTTTTTTCTATTGAAACTTCAGAAAGGAAAATATTATATCTCATTGAAATCTCTAGATAGGCACAATATTCTTTGGAATAATTTTTTTAGTAGAAAACACAAATATTCAAAATCTTATTTTCAACCCATAGTATAACCAAATGATATATTACACCACAAGGCATCATCCCCCCACACTTAAGCTTTACTAGTATCTTTCAATGTACTTAAAGAGTGAGATATATAGGAGAAATGTCATGTAATTTTGATATATAATAGGGAGTTAATTAAAACTAAGGACTCACAAGGGTCAAATGTATAAGGTTGGAAGAATAAAGAGGATAATTTTTTTGAAAATTTGTCTTTTAATATCAAACAAATTACCTAAATCATTTTAAACAAAAGTTCCTAAATTCTCAAAGGTTTTAAAAGAAAAATGGAAGGTTCTAGTTAAAAAAATTATCAGGTTCTCTCAAGAAATGAATTTTTTTGTGAATAAGATGTATAAATGGTTTATTGGCCTCATGCGAATGGTATTTAAAATATAAATATAGTGATATGTGGAATGAGGTTAAAAAATTAGAAGCATTTTCATGAATTTATTAAAGTTCTAAACTTGAAACAAAGTCATTTTCATCATTCATTTATGTTTGGTTTCATCTGATAAATTGTTTTACTCATTAGCATGGGTTTAAAAAAAGAAAAAGACAATAATTTTAGCTTCAAAGTTTCAAAAACATACAAAACAAATGAAAGAAAAAACACATAAATATTTAAATAAAATAAAATGAAATGAATGAAACACACTAAAAATTGAAAGAGAAACAGAAAGAAAAAAATTAAAGAAATAAAAAATTATAATATATCTATAATTTTCCTCCCCTAATACTTAATGTGTGCACTTTATTCACTTTTAAATAGATTTATATGAGAAAATAAAATTCCATAAATTAAATACATAACAAAAAATAAGTGATAAATAATGACAGAACCTGGATTCAATTGTATTCAGCTTCAGGAATATGTATCTCCTCCCATGGAGGATCTTGAAAATTATCTATAAATAGATTTAAACTATTCCCATTGACTTTGAATGGTGTATGTTTTCCTAATTATTTTTTCTAGATATCACTAAAAGGAATAACATTAGTAATAGTGAAAGGTCCAAACCATTGGGAATGAAATTTACCTGGGAACAGCTTCAATCTAGATTTAAACAACAACATTTTATCTCCCTCCTTGAATTTTTTTTTGAGAAGCATTCTGTAATGAAAATATTTAGTTATCTCCTTATACAATCTGTATATTTCTTATGAATTATTTCAAATCTCCTCCAGCTCCTCCATAAAAAATTATCTTTCTTTTACAGTAGAAAATATATTTATGTTACACATTTTAACAACCCAAAAATCATTGTCTTATAAGTCAACCGGTATGTGAAAATAATTTCTATATACTAATATAAATGTTGACATGCCAGTTGGTGTTTTCCATACAGTCTTGTATGCCCAAAGTGCATCATCTATACTTTAAATCTAATCCTTCCTATTTGGGTTCATAGTTTTTTCCATAATTTGTTTGATTTCTCTATTTGAAAACTCAATCATTCCATTATTTTTGGGTGATATGGTATAGATACCCTATGATGAAATCCATATATAGTCAAAAGATATTATAATATCCTATTTAAAAATTGGGGTCCTTGATTAGTGATCCAAAACTTTAGAAATCTAAATCTAGAAAATAGATTTCCTTTTAAAAAAATTGATACAATTTTGGAATCATCAGCACTAGTGGGAATAGCCTCTACCCACATAGATACATAATAAAAAATAATCAAAATTTAAATATATCTAAGGGGATAATGAAATACATACTCCAAACATCAAATACACAAAAAAGTTTATTCTAGGAATCTAATTCCTTTTGTAAATGTTTCCTTGAAATTGGTAATTTTAACATGTTCTACAAAATTAAAAAATATATATAAAAATGGTGGGATAATAAAAACCATAATAAAGAAATTTTATTACATTTATTTATGGTATGAAATTTCCTCTACAAATCTAAGTGTGAAAAAAATGTTGTACTGGTTAAAATTCAGAATTCATAGTACATCTCTCAATCATTTTACCACTACCAACATACCATATGTATGGATCATCCCATATATAATTCTTTGAATCACACAAAATTTTAGTAATTTTTCACTTGAAAAACCAGTGCTAAACTTCATCATCAGAAAAATAATTCAAAATATCATAAAACCATGGTCTTTTACTTTTAAAAGTAAATAACTTTTCATCTAGAAATTTTTCTTTAATTGGTGGAAAATATGATGTTTTTTATTCAAAATAGATGGTATTCTGCTCAAATGATTAGAAAAAAAGTTTTCACTTCATTTATCATCCTTAATTTCAATATAAAACTATTCTAACAATATTATCCATCTCAAAAGTCTAGATTTTTCATCATGTTTCTTCATCAAAAATATGAATGTATAATGGTCTATGAAAACAATTTCATTAGAGCCTAGTAGATAATATCTAAATTTTTCTAGAGAAAAGAAAATAGTCAGCAGTTCCTTCTTAGTCATTCTGTAGTTTTATTGGGCCTAATCTAATGTACTTAAAGCATAAAAAATCATATGATATTTACTTTTCATATTTTGACTCAAAACTTCCCCAAGAGAAAATTCATATGCATCAGTCATGATTTCAAAGGGGAAGTTGTAACAACAAATGTTTTGAACCAAGGTTAAATTCGAGGGGAATTTGAATTTTCGAATTTAGTGGATGGTTATTTTGTTGAACTGAGATTCATAATGAAATTATTATAGTTGAAACACTTAAAATTGTTGTTTTTAGACTTTTTTAAAGGCCTGAGGGGTGCCTCAGGTGTTTCATCGAGTTCCAAGAGAATTAGGATCTGGAAACTCTGAAATGGGAAATGATGATCAAGGCGCATGGTTTGTCTAAAACTATGTGGCCCTCGGGTAAAACTGTGAATCCTAGCATAGTAAAGTAGCAAGTTTATCATGATTTTTTCATAGTTTTCTCAAACCATGCCCCCATCCCACTTGTTTAGTGCCATTTGGGCTGGTATGTGTTCACGGTTTGGCATATGGTTGGTTCACGGTTGGTCAAACCATGTATGAAAACCATGCAGGGTATAATTCTAAAGACGTGTGAGTTGCATGGCCGGTACATGGTTTGGCCAAACCATTCATCCAAGCTGTTGGAGTCACTGGATTGGTAGAGGTAATCTCTTGATTCCTCTTACTTCTTATCTTATTTTCCCTTATAATTTGTTGTGTCAAATTGGTGAAAGCTTATTCGCCCTATTTTTAGGGAGGATATTCATTTCTTCACTTCTTCTAAACTAGACCAAATCATGCCTTGATATTGGATGATTAAATCATACTTGGTATAAGGTAGTTGTTCTATATCTCTTCCCCCAAGTTTATGTTTATTTATAAATATATATTTTTTTCATGCACTAGCCTTTGTCGCACGTCACCCTAAGATTAGTTCTTCATTTCTAAATTGTTATACGCATGATGTATTACTCCTATTAAGACATACTATGTAATTATAGGATTTTAACCTCAATCCTGGCCACCCCTTTGTGTATACCAAGTGATTTTTCATCTTTTATATATTTTTTTAAAATCATGGAATGCCTTTAAAGCATTCATCCTAGATTGTAAATGGAATTTCCACTTTTAGTTAATTACTTAATTGGTAATAGAAACATATAAGTGTTAGGTTAATCCTGAATTGTTTTTCCATGTTTGGTATCTTTCTAAAATTATTCTTTTTATGAATTTAGTTATTCATTTTTAATGTGATGTTGGGTTTTTCTAAATGGACTTTTTTTAAACAATGTCATGTTTTATAATAAAACCCCTTGGATGAGGTGTGTTATCATCTAAACGCAAAAGTGGTGATTAATGATTTAAATATTTATTGTACTTATGGAATTGATGCTTTCATATGCCTTTATGTTATTTCAAGATATTTTTCAAGCCTATTAAATGTACTCAAATGATAATCTTAATGGATTTAATAAAAGGGAATGTCATTCCCTGTGACTAATTGTTTCAAAGACTAACCGCCATATAAGGGGTTTGGCATGACTTGATTATAAATTTCCATGACATAATAAATGAAATGAATTTTTAAAATTTAATGTCTAAAATTAAATGTAATTTAATTGGGTGGTATGACCAGGCCTCTTGACATATTTAGATAAGCACAACTTATGTGGATTGTAATAAATATGATTCCCTTGGTTATATTTGGGCTTGAAGAATTAATGTATGAGAGATAATGCTTCATGGATATTATTATAATTATGATTATGCCTTTAATATATGATGTGTAAAAATGTTAAGGCTTTTATTGGGCATGGAATCCCATGCTTCCTTACATCGGGTTTTAAGCATGACATCTCACGCCATTGACACTATTTGGATGGTGGGCATGACACACCACATACCTTGTTTAAATTGTTTTCATGATTATATTCCCACCATATCGAGTGACGAGAATGATTTCTCCCATTCATTATGAGATGTAGGGCTTATAACCTTTTTTCTGGAGCTTATAGACTCGTTCATACTGGTTATGGATGACTGAGTTACACCCCAGTCCTACCGGCACCTAGTATTCTAGTTATATGGATACTTATGTCTGCATGTACTTAGTTAATATAGGTAGATGAAATATATAATTATACTATATATATAGTATTAAAATATATATAGTGACTGATCAAAAATTTATTCCGTCTTACACCGAAGTAGGCAGAGTCGTCCAGGTGTCCTATTGAATCCTGAGTCGACCTGCATTTAATTATTTTGAATTGTTTATTATTTTGTTTACCTAAAAAATACTTTACCTTATGTTCACATACTGGATTCATCTATATACACCATTGGGGGTGGCCAACTGAGTATATATCACCCCCTACTCAGGATGATATTGCATTGAGGTACCCGAGTAGATCTCATGTTTGCAGGACCATAGATTATTGCTTACGTTGTCATGCTTATACCCAGATGTTAGGAGGAAGGTAATGAGCTAGAGCTTGGGATGCTCATAGAGTTCTCCCTCAAGACTCTTATTTATTTTCCTTATTTTTGTACTACATTTTATTGTATTTCTTAACATATTTATACTATTCTAGTTTATGTATCATTATTTGGACATGCATGCATTGTTGTATATTGGGGTTGGCCATTTTTATTCAGTTGATATTATTCTTCTAATGCTATGTCTTTCTTTTATTACGTCTTTTGTTGTTTTTTGTTATTTATTTTATAATATACCACTATCTTGTTTTGATCACTAGGGTATATTCACCCCATCGTACCATCATTAGACCCTCACTACTAGTCAACAGCCTCTGGCGTATGGTGAGGTTCACTTGAGGCCATGTGGTGACTAGTTCGACTATTGTTTTTAATATTCATCTGATTTGGGACATTACAATGTGGTATTACAGGGTTTATTTATACTATTTTGGTCTAGTATATAGGATAATAGGAATGTGTCTACACTTGGTATGTCTTCGTGTTTGAGATCGATCAACCAACCCATAGGGAAAAGTCTAAGTGTCCAGGGATGGGAGTGTTGGTCACATTTTTTATTGTTGCGATTGATTATGATTTTACCTTGGGTAATTTTTGTACTTTCAATAGCTTATTTAATTATGAAATTTATGGTATTTTCCCCTCGGCATGGTATGACAAGGAAGTATCATTACATACATCATTATAGGCACACCGAGATTCACATGCAATGCGTATTCCATGTCATTTAGTTTAATTTTTAGGCTACCTACTATTTTGATTATGTGACTTGTGTGATTACTATACTGGTTATTACTTACCATGTTTTTTCTATTAGTTAAATTCTTAGTTTTGAATCTGTTTAGGTATTTCATCAGCATTTCTTCTTACATAACATGCTTGGGTGATTTATTTAGCATGTATTATCTGTGTATCATGATTTTGTTCTCATTATCATATTCCTCTATGTTTATTGCTTGTTATAAGATGACTAGTTATGATTTTGATATATAATATTTGCATGGACTTAAATAGATTGGTTGCAATTAAATTAGGAGTTTTTTTCAGTTGTAAGGTGTATTGGTGCCTAATAAATGGGTAAAAGTTAACCCATGTATTTGAACCATATTTTGAGATTTTTACATGTATTTAGAGACTATTGTTAAAATATAAAAGGTATTAAATTCAAAAATTTTAAATTTAATTAGTTTTGATTAAATGGTATATAGTCTGCGTTCTATAAAGTGTATGGGCACTTAATAGATTGAGAAATGGAAACCTATATAATCAAACCATTATATAAGAGCATGAAATATGTTGATATGGTTATAAATGTAAAAGTTGTTTAATTTGATCTAAAATGAATTTGTTTCTTATGGATCTTTTATGTGACTATACCCTAGTGGGTTGGGTATGGTATTTAACCTTATTAGATAAAACATTTTAAGGGTGATTAAATGTTTATACTGTTAGTGGTTTCTTGCATAAAGACTTGTGACTCTATCACATGGTCATGAATATCTTATGATTAACTTCCTAAATTCACAACTGGATCCAAGTAGGTAAGTTGGAGCATGTTTCTTATGAGATAACACTCTACAGGTATTTACAATTTTAATAATTAAGAAACTTATATTGGGCTGCATTCTGATGAACCCATGTTGGATTATCAGGGCCCTTGTAGGTTTCCTTATCTATCAAGACATGGTATGTAACTAAGCCCTATTATGAAAATCCTTATGAATAATAAAATGGTGAAAAATAATTTATATGATAAATTTCCTAATTATGATGGGTTCTCAATAAATGATAATATTTAAAAATGAAGTTTGATAAGACTTGCCTATTTTTTCCTTAAGTCATTAGTTAAATCAAGTACCAAGTGATTTTGTCTTATAATTGGTACTTTATTCTCTAAAATAAATATTTTAAATGTTTAAAGATTGAATTTTAATCAATTCAATGACTTAAAGTGAAATCTTAAGTGGTTTCCTTAGTTTAAACCCTCATTTAAGGGTAGTTTAAACATCTCTTTGAGTTTCCTTGGAATAAAAATTTGAGCATTTACCATAGGCCTTTTTCCTTTTTAGCAAGGTCATAAATGATAGGCATATAGACTAATGAAATATATTCGGCATGACCTAGTGATAGGTTCGACACATATGCTTGTGTAAGGGGATAGCCCGATGTAGGTAGAACCCTTAGAGCTTCAATTCAATGCTAAATGTTGTTATTTTATGTCATATGGTGTCTTTCAGGATCCATTTTCCCTAGTAGGACTCTTATCATCTAAATTAAACCATTGTGTTTATGGTTGGTCATTGTTATCCTTTGTTGGGGAAAAATCCCTCAAGGTATCATTGAAGCATTTTTGAGATGATTGTGTTTTTTGACAATGTAATACTCCATGTTGTGTTTGTTGAAAAAGCGAGTCTCAATGACTCAAACTGTTGACAAAGGGGGTTTTCTTGGAGAATGGGGAAAAGTGTTTTTGGAAAATGGAGTTGTGCTCTTGTGTTAAGGAGGTTTCTAATGTTTTACTCCAGGAATTTTTCGAATTCAGAACATCAAAAATTTGGCAAAGGAAAAGTGGCGTGCAAGTCCTAAAGTGGCGCGCAAGTATATCGTGCAAGTATGGTGAGCAAGTGTGGAACGCAAGTCATATTTCAAGATCATCATATCAAAATATGACAAAGGAAAGAAAGAGGCACGCAAGTCCTGAAATGGTGCGCAAGTTTGGCGCGTAAGTGTGGCGCGCAAGTGTGGCACGCAAGTCCTCAAAATGCTTATAAATAGACGGATTCTCCCCTCATTTAACAATGAGATCAACACTTAGATAAAATTCAATCTATGATCATGCAAGTGGAAGTGACGTGGAAGTTCATTGTGCACACAAGTGGGCATGAAAGTGTGCGGGGAAAGTGTGATGTGCAAGTGTACCGCGCAAGTGTGACGTGCAAGTGTGACTCAAAAGTGTACCACGCAAGTGTAACGCGCAAGTGTGTCATGCAAGTGTACCCCGCAACCGTGCAGGTGTTCCATGAAATCTATGTGGCATGCAAGTTTGGCGTGCTAGTGTGGTACGCAAGTTGGTTTTTCCGCAATGAAGGCATAGGTTGTGCACTAGTTAAAGGGGCACACAAATCACCCTAGGGTTGCGTGAAAGTTATAAATTGCCCAAAACATATGTGGTAAAACGGTATTCATCAGTGGATGAAATTTGGACTTCAACAGAGAATCTACATACATTGGAGGATGTATTCATTAATGAAGAGACCTACATGTCTATAAACTGTGAGTGGATCTTCTAAAGATGTAGTGAGCTCACTTCAGTTGAGAGAGAAGTGAGTTCTCAAATTGTGAGTGGTTGTAAACTAGGAGGGACAGTGATTCCACATAGAACTTGTAAACAGCAGTGTGCTTATAGTAGAATTGTTACATCGGCACACTTCCGGTGTATGATCCTTAGACGTAGCCCAGTGAGGGTGAACCAATTAAAAATCTTTGTGTCATGTGCATTCTTTAAGTTTTATTCATACTATGCATCGAGAAGGAGAGAGAAGAGGGTTTTTTATAATAGAAAAACAAGATCGAAAGGGGCAGTTATTTTAATCTTTCATACCCTGATTCACCCCCCCCCCCCCCCTCTCAGGGTATCTAGCCTAGTGGACCTAACAATTGGTATTAGAGAGAAAGGTTGATATCAGTGTTTCTCTCTCAAATGGAGGTCACTAATCATGAAGGCATTCTGATCTTCAACGGGAACAATTTTCATCTATGGAAGAATCAGATGCAACACTACTTCTGATCTTTGGGAATGGATGTGTTTACAGTAGCAATGCATGGTATCACAACTGATATTAATAGCGGTGCATTATCAAAAGACGAGCGAAGAGAATTGGATGCTGATGAAAAAGGAATCAATTATTTGGGAGTAGCCCTATCCAATGCTAAATATACCAAGGTGATGTCATGCAAAACATCACATGCTATGTGGGAAAAGTTGTTGAACATATACAAAGGAGATACAAAGGTCATAGAAGCGAAGCTTCAAGTATTATGGAACAAGTATGAAGATCTAAGAATAAACCCGAATGAGTCTGTTGATGGATTCTTTGATAGGGTAAATGTTTTTGTGGAAGATATGCGAGGTGTAGGAGAAGTCATTAAAGACATAAAGATCGTAAAGTGCATCTTGAGGAAACTTCCACCTCGGTTCAATCTGAAGGTCTCAGTACTAGAAGATAAAGATCCAAAGGAGCTAACATTGAACAATTTGCACAGTACCTTGGTTGTATATGAAATGTGAAACGATGATAACGAGGTTGTGGAAAAGGTGAAATCTAAAGAAGTGGAATTCAAGGCCATGAAGAAGCTCCCCATTGAATATTCTCAGGAAGAAGAAGAGACAGATGAGGTGATGTCATTCCTCTCCTCAAACCTTCAAAGAGGAAAAGGAAAGTTTAAAAGGAAACTTCCACTAGCCAGTTTTTCATGTGGAAAAGTTGGTCATCTTGCAGCAAGGTGTCCCAAAAAGTTCCAAGAAGATGATGATGTTGAAGAAGTCGAAATTATAATGAAGAAGACATCAGGATATCGGAAATCCAAGAAACAGATCAAAATAAATTTCTTTAAGAAGAAAAATCTCCTTTCAAAAGAATGTGATAGTTCGGATGAGTCTGAGGCTGAGGAGTTTGAAGAGATAGAGAACTGCAAATATCGTGGAGAAAATGATTTAGTAGCAGTTGTCAGTAGTTCTCAAGAGAAGAACCAAAACGAAGGTGATGATGAAGAATAAGAAGTTGAAGGAGGAATAGATATGTAAGATAAGTTAGAGGTTTCTCTTGAGTAGATAGATGTTTGGAGAGCCAAAAAAAGAAATCTAACAAAGTTGTTTGTGATGCCAAACTCTATATGCAGCAGAAGGAAGAAGAGAAGTCTGAGTTTATGGGAGAAATTGAGAAACTCAAGTCATCAACACCAGAGAACTCGGAATCAGTTAGTGAGTATAAAATCAAGATTGAATAACAAAAAATGGAGATCAATGGCTTGAAAAACACAAGGAAATATCACTTCAATCGTATCAAAGAGCTAGAAGAGGAAGTTGTCGGTCTGTGGAGAAAAGTTAAAGACCAGGAAAAAACTTTGATTCCCAACACATTCTTGGGAAAGAAGGTCATTCTGAAGACTGAAAAGATGAAAGAGGATCCAAGTAGTTCAATAGAAAAGAAGCAGCAATTCAGCTCAGACGTTAAGGCTGATTCACGACTTGATCAGAAACAAAAATCTGTGAAAATTTAAGTCAGACCGCAAGCACCCATCCTGAGATTGAAGGTTGATTTGGGAACAAATCAGAATCAGAATATTCAAAGATCCCAAGGGGAAACTCGTAGTGAAGAAGTAACACGAAGGAATGAACCTTACATCAGGTGTTATTGTTGTGGATATATGGGACATTCACAGTATGTGTTTTCCATATCCAAGATATATCGAAGGGAACAAGAACAAAGGTGGCATCCAAATAGAGAATGCTTCTCCAGAACATATTTCTAAGGACATTGTTTTTGGTGTGGAGGATTTGAGCACATGGATAGGTATTTCACTTCGACCATACAGAGTAATGTGCCAAAGCAGAATCAAAATGTTCGCAAGCAGCAGATCAATAAACCAACAGGTGAGTTAAAAATGCAAAATAGATTTGCAGCTTTGCAAGATGAAGTTGTTCCATCATACTCTGAGAAAGAACAAAAGTCTCAATCCATGCCGAGTGTGAAGGCAAAAATATGGACCAAAAAGAAGAAGGACGAGATGGTCGTGGTGGCATAAATTTCCCTTAAAGCATCAGATCACTCTGGTGTGTGGATCCTTGATAATGGTTGCACATCTCACATGACAGGTAATAAGGATCTTGTTATAGGTGTAAAATATGATAAAGAAGGAGTTTTCAAGTTTGTAAATGATGAAGGCCTGAATATTATTGGCATGGGAAAGGCCAAGTTTGGGGGAAAAGATATGAGACGTGATGATGTCTTAATAGTAGAAGGCCTCAGTCACAATTTGCTTAGAGTTAGTCAACTATGTGACTCAATACATTTTATAAGGTTTACTAAGAAGATGTGTGTCTTCAAAGGAAGAGACGAGGCAGTAGTTCTATAGGGAAAAAGAAAAAGGGAAATCTATGCCTGGTAAGTGGAGAAGAAGATATGTGTTTTCTATCCAGAGAGGAAGAAAACAAGTTGTGGCATAAACGACTTAGTCATCTTTTTCAACCATCCCTAGAAGATCTGGTGAAGTGTGATGTAGAAAGAGACCTCCCTAAGCTGTCACGTGATCGTACTCACACGTGCGATGCATGCCAACAAGGAAAGATTATTAGAAAGATGTATAAGGCAAAGGAAAAGAAGTCAACAAGAGTTCTCAAATTGGTGCATGCTGATGTTTGTGGTCCTATCACACCAACAACAATTGACAGAAAGAGGTACTATGTTATTTTCACTGATGACTATAGCAGAATGACATGGGTATTTGTTATTTCCCATAATTCGGATATGTTCAACTACTTAAAACAGTACCAGAGGGAGTGTGAAAGGATGCTTGGATAGAAAATTTTGAAGTTTCATACTGACAATGGTACGGAATTCACAAACAGTCAGATGGAAGGATATCTCGAGAAACATGGGATAAGGCATCAAGTTTCCTCAGTAAGAACTACCCAACAGAATGGAGTGGTTGAAAGGAGAAATTGGATCATCAATAACATGGCCATAATGATGCTCATTGAAAAAGACCTACCCGAGAAATTTTGGAAGAAGCAGTTTTGACATCGGTCTACATTTCTAATAGGGCTTTGTTGTGTCTGAAGGAAGGAAAGACTCCATACGAGATGTGGTATGGAAAGAATCCAATGGTGAAATAATTTCGAATATTTGGAGGTAAGTGATTTATCCTCAACAAGGAAAAACATAGAAAATATGAGTCACTAGGAGATGAAGGGATATTTCTTGGCTACTCAGGAAAAAGTAAGGCATATAAATGCTTTAAAAAAAGGTTGGGAAAAGTAGTTGAGAGCAATGATGTCACTGTAGTAGAGAATGAGAAGATCATTCAACAGCACAATGAACAATTTATTGATGAGAGTGATGAGGAAGAAAGCAATGCAAGGGGAGAAGAAGTGAATGATGTTGATTTAGAAGAAGATACTGATGATGAGCATGAGGAAGTAAAATTTGTATCTGCACAAAAGCCAAGGAGTCGAGATGAAATTAATAGGCAGAATATCATTGGTGATTAGTCAGCTCCAGTTCAGACAAAAAGAATGAAATCACTACAGCAGACATCTTTACTATCACAGGTTGAGCCGAAATTCTTCACTGATGCAGCTGAAGATAGAAACTGGATTCAGGCAATGAATGAAGAGCTAGATCATATTGAGAAGAATTAGATGTGGGAGATTGTTTCGAGGCCATCAGATAAGAATGTCATCAGGACTAAATGGTTCTATCGCAAAAAGATGAATGAATATGGAACAGTGATTCGGAACAAAGAACAACTAGTGTTAAAGGGGTACTCCCAGATAGAGGTAATAGATGTTGATGAGACAATTGCACCGGTTGTGATACTAGAGACAATCAGATTATTTTTAGTCATAGCAGTGAAAAGAAATTTCAAATTGTTCCAAATGGACTTCAAATATGCATTTCGGAATGGGTTTTTGGAAGAAGAGGTGTACATTGAGTAGCCAGATGTTTTTCTCATTCATGAAGATGAGAATAAAGTTTTTCAGTTGAAGAAAGCACTATATGAGTTGAAACAAGCACCAAGAGCATGGTACTCAAGGCTGGATCAGAATTTGAATAATCTTGGCTTTTGACGTGGTGGAGTTAATTACAATCTCTACTTCAACAACAATAGTAATCAAAGGATGATGGTGATGGTTTATGTCAATGACATAATATTTGGTGGATCAGATGAACCTCAGTGCAACAGTTTTCTGAATTCATGAAAAGAGAGTTAAAAATGTCCATGATTGGTGAGATGACATTTTTCCTTGGTTTATAGGTGACACAAGGAAGTAATGGAACTTTTGTTTCTCAATCCAAATACACCAAGGAGGTTCTGAGAAGGTTTGGAATGGATAATTCCAAGGATATGAAGACTCTGGTTGCTACCCAGATGAAATTATCAAAAGATGACAGTGGTAGGCCAGTTAATATCACTAAATATAGGCAGATTATTGGCAATTTACTATACCTAACAGCAATAAGACCTGATATTGTTTTCACCACATGCCAAGAAGCATGTTACCAAATCAATCCAAAGGAAATCCACATGCTCACAGTAAAAAGAATACTTCGGTATATCAAAGGCATCGTGGATTTCAGTCTGATGTATAATGAAAAATATCAGCTAGAGTTATTTGGATATACAGATTCAGATTGGGCTGGAACAGCAGATGATAGAAAATCAATGTCAAGTGGTGCATTCTATCTTTGTAGATTGTCTATTTCTTGGCTAAGAAAGAAGCAAGATTGCATTTTTCTGAGCACTGATAAGGCTGAGTATATTGCGGCCACTCAAGCATGCACGCAGTTATTGTGGATGAAGCATCAGCTTGAAGATATGGGAGTTGAAGTGAAGTTTCCGATCTGAATCCAGTGTGATAACTCAAGTGCTATCAATCTTAGAAAAAATCCAGTTCATCACTCAAGGACAAAGAACATTGAGATCAAATATCATTTCATCAAGGAGAAGGTGAAGCAAGGGCTTGTGAAGTTAGAGTATGTTCCTACAGAGCTATAGGTTGCATATATTCTAGCAAAGTCCTTACCCAAAGAAGCTTTTGAGAGGCATCGACTAGCTTTGGGAGTCCAGTCAACTCCCCACACTTGAAAATTGTGGATGTGGGACTACTCCCCTCTCCCTAAGGTATGGTGTGTTTTTCCCTTATGTTCTGATATGTTTTTTACTCTACTATAGTCATAAAAGGAGTTCCCTTTGGGTTCATTGAAAAAGGGGGAGAAAACGTGAGAAAATGTGATTGTTCAAGGGGGAGAAAATGTCTTAGTCAAGAAACAGGGAGAAGCCGACAGGTGGATCAGTGAGATAGGGGGAGAAATGAGATAGGGGAGAAAATTAAATCAGATGATGCTAGATGTGATCGATCAAAGAATATATATCACGGTAGTTGAGGATCATGATAAAAGCAGAAATTTCAATTGGTATCAGGTTGGTATCAACAGTGGTGTTAGAAACGAAGTAACTCATAGATGAACTTTTCATGATACTCTTGTTTCTCACGCCGAGCATTGCTCATGTGGACTTAGATTATGTTTTTATTAAATCTTTGATCTCTATTTGTATCGCAATAGGTGAATGGTGGATGAAGATGAATGAAGCCATAATAAGGTATCAAAGAATAGAGAATTGTTTTGAGAAGAGTTGTCAACAAACCCAAAGGGGGAGATTGTTGGGAAAAAATCCCTCAAGGTATCATTGAATAATTTTTGAAATGATTTTGTTTGTGGAAAATGCAAGACTCTATGTTGTGTTTATTGAAAAATCGAGTCTCAATGACTCAAACTTTTTACAAAGGGGGTTTTCCTAAAGAATGGGGAAAAGTGTTTTTGGAAAAAGGAGTTGTGATCTTGTGTTAAGGAGGTTTCTAATGTTGTACTCCATGAATTTTTCAAATTCAGAATATCAAACATTTGGCAAAGGAAAAGTGGCGTGCAAGTCCTAAAGTGGCGTGAAAGTATGCTACGCAAGTATGGCATGCAAGTGTGGCGCACAAGTCATATTTCAAGATCATCATATCAAAATATGACAAAGTAAAGAAAGAGGCGCACAATTCCTAAAATGGCGTGCAAGTGTGGCGCGTAAGTGTGGCACACAAGTGTGGTGTGAAAGTCCTCAAAATGAATATAAATAGACAGATACTCTACTCATTTAACAACGAGATCAACACTTAGATAAAATCTGAGCTCTAATCGTGCAAGTGGAAGTGACGTGCAAGTTCAGTGTGTGCGAGTGGGGCACTCAAGTGTGTAGGGAAAGTGTGATGCGCAAGTATACCGCGCAAGTGTGACGTGAAAGTGTACCGTGCAAGTGTGACGTGCAAGTGTACTGCACAATTGTATCATGCAAGTGTGTCGTGCAAGTGTACTGCGCAACCATGCAGGTGTGCCGCGGAAGCTGTGTGGAATGCAAGTTTGGTGCGCTAGTGTGGCGCGCAAGTGTGGCGTGCAAGTTGGTTTTTTCGCAACGAAGTCAGAGGTTGTGCACTAGTTAAAGGGGCACACAAGTTACCCTAGTGTCATGGTCTAAGTATCTCAGCACAGCAGTTCTCCCATTCGGTACCCTAGCCCCCTCCAAGGCGGGCGGGAACTATTGGTGTCAAGGTTGACGCACATCATCCTCCTATTTGTCGGGGCGACTCCCAACTCTTAGATTGGGACTAACCAGATGAACCGCAGCTTTGATGTTCTTGATAGTGTGGGAAAGGACCCCCATGATTGGGTCGTGACATTCTCCCACCACCATTCCATGCACGCCCTCATGCATGTAGGATCGTGGCCTTCTGTGTGTCTGCGACTGCTTCCAACTAACTAGCTACCAAGCATAGCCTCAATGGACGCTCCTTCCTTGTCGTTGGAATCAATGGCCCACCCACTCTCTGGTTCACAAACCACAGTGGTCCACCCTCTCTCTCAGGTTCGAAAACCACCTCCACGAGACCCACCCTCCATAATGGCGTCTCTGCCTCGGACATCTCGCAAGTGCGACTTTCTCTTTCATGTCACCTCTGCATAATACCCCGGGACTCCACTCCCACCACCAAGGTCTGTCTGGTAGAATTCCGCAACACCATGAGGCACATTCCCTCTAATACCACTTGTCATGGGCTGAGCATCTCAGCATAGCAGTTCGCCCATGCGGCACCCCAGCCCCCTCCAAGGCGGGCGCGAACCAGTGGTGTCAAGGTTGACACGCACCATCCTCCTTTTTGTCAGGGTGACTCCCATATCTTAGATAGGGACTAACCAAATGAACCGTAGCTTTTATGTTCTTTATGGTGTGAGACAGGACCCCCATGATTGGGTCATGACATTGGCCTTGTCATGGGCTGAGCATCTCAGCACAGCAGTTCGCCTGTGCGGCACCCCAGCCCCCTCCAAGGCGGGTGGGTTTCAGCCATCCAGATCTTCATATGTGAGTTTCACTGGTTTCATCCTTTCATGGACTCATCAAGAGAGTGGCCCCAACTCCCAACCAGTGGTGTCAAGGTTGACACACACCATCCTCCTCTTTGTCGGGGTGACTCCCATCTCTTAGATAGGGACTAACCAAATGAACCGCATCTTTGAATTTCTTGCTAGTGTGGGACAGGACCCCCATGATTGGGTCATGACATTCTCCCACCACCATTACATGCACACCCTCGTGCATGCAGGATCGTGGCCTTCTGTGTGTCCACAACTGCTTCCAACTAACCGGCTACCAAGCATGGCCTTAGGGGATTCTCCTTCCTTGTCATTGGAATCAATGGCCCACCCACTCTCTGGGTCGCAAACCACCATGGTCCAACCTCTCTCTCAGGGTCGAAAACCACCTCCACAAGACCCACCCTTCATAATGGCGTCTCTTCCTCAGAAATCTCTCAAGAGTGACCTTCTCTTTCATGTCACCTCCGCATGACACCTCGGGACTCCGCTCCCACCACCAAGGTCCGTCTGACAGCATTCCGCAACACCACAAGGCACAATCCCTCTAATACCACTTGTCACGGGCTGAGAATCTCATCACAGAAGTTCACCCATGCGGCACCCCAGACCCCTCTAAGGCGGGCGGGGTTTGTCCGTCCAGCTCTTCATATGTGAGTTTCACTAGTTTCATCCTGCCATAGACTCATCAAAAGAGTGTCCCCAACTCCCAACCAGTGGTGTCAAGGTTGACACTCACCATCCTCCTCTTTGTCGGGGTGACTCCCATATCTTAGATAGGGACTAACTAGATGAACCGCAGCTTTGATGTTCTTGCTGGTGTGGGACAGGACCCCCATGATTGGGTCGTGACATTCTCCCACCACCATTCCATGCACGCCCTCATACATGAAGGATCATGGCCTTCTGTGTGTCCGTGACTACTTCCAACTAACCGGCTACCAATCATGGCCTCAGGGGACGCTCCTTCCTTGTTGTTGGCATCAATGTCCCACCCACTCTCTGGGTCGAAAACCACCGTGGTTCACCCTCTCTCTCAGGGTCTAAAACCACGGTGGTTCACCCTCTCTCTCAGGGTCGAAAACCATGGTGTTTTGCGACCCAGAGAGTGGGTGGGCCATTGATGCCAACGACAAGGAAGTAGCGTCCCCTAAGGCCATGCTTGGTAGCCGGTTAGTTGGAAGCAGTCACTGACACACAGAAGTCCACGATCCTACATGCACGAGGGTGTGCATGGAATGGTGGTGGGAGAATTTCATGACCCAATCATGGGGGTCCTGTCCCACACCATCAAGAACATCAAAGTTGTGGTTCATCTAGTTAGTCCCTATCTAAGAGATAGGAGTTGCCCCAACAAAGAGGAGGATGGTGCATGTCAACCTTGACACCACTGGTTGGGAGTTGGCCCACTCTCCTGGTGAGTCCATGGTAGTACGAAACTAGTGAACCTCACATATGAAGAGCTTGACAGCTAAACCCCACCCGCCTTGGAGGGGGTTGGGTACCACACGGGAAAACTATTGTGTTGAGATGCTCATCCCATGACAAGTGGTATCAGAGGGAATGTGTCTCGTGGTGTTGCGGAATTCTACCGGAAGGACCTTGGTGGTGGGAGCGGAGTCTCGGGGTGTCATGCGGAGGTGACATCCTCCCCCACCTATTCTGGCGACTTCCTCGGAGAGTCCATGATGATACTCCTAGATATCCCTCGTGAACTGCCACAAGTTTTCTGCAGGTTCCCAGGTTGCTTCGCACTCTGGTAAGCCCTTCCACTTGATCAAGTATTCCATTATTTGTGGCACTCCTCATTGCTAAACTACCTGATTCGGAGATATGAGGGACTATATGAGGTTTTTCACCGAGTTGGGGAGCTATCATATCACTTGGAGTTGCCTCCCAAGCTTAATATCCATCCAGTATTCCATGTGAGTATGTTGAATCCATATCATGAAGACATGGAGGACCTGAGCAGAGGGGTGTCTACAAGGGTGCCCACAGCGGTTGTCAAGTCATATGACAAGCAGGTGGATCTCATACTCGACGATCAGGTAGTTCAGTGACGAGGAGTGCCACGAAGCAAGGAATACTTGATCAAGTGGAAGGGCTTACCAGAGTGCAAAGCAACCTGGGAACCTGCAGACAACTTTTGGAAATTCGCGAGGGCTATCGAGGAGTATCATCATGGACGCGCCGAGGACGTCTCCAGAATAGGTGGGGGAGGATGTCACGCCCCGCCAAATGGAGAGGAGACCTAGTGGTGAGGCTCTATAGAATCCTCTAGAGTTATCTACATCTCCACCAAGTTCTGGAATATTCCAGACTTTACCGGAGTGTTACAGAATACCCCTTGGGCCTTGAAGGGTCCGAAACATTCTAGGCCTCCATGGAAGGTTGTGGATCTCAACAGGTTCTAGAATGATCCGTGTATATTCTAGTAGAGTAGGCTAGAATACTCTAGAATCATGTGGATGTGTACATATTCTATAATGTTGTATACCTTTCCACCAAGCCGTATATAAAGGGAGTGGCTCCTCATTTGTAAAGACACACAGAAGTTGAGAGCATTTGAGAGCTTCTTTGAACTTGTCTCTTGTGAGCTTATCAAGCACTTCCCTTATGATCCTTACTTTCGTTGTGAGTGTCGAAAGGCTGAACTAGTCTAGGATTTGTGAAAGGAAAGCTAGTCGGGTGCCGCACGAGAGCTTGGGAGAAAGCCAAGTCTCGTGACAGTTGGTAATGTCACGACCCAATCATGGGGGTCCTGTCCCACACCAGCAAGAACATCAAAGATGCAGTTCATCTGGTTAGTCCCTATCTAAGAGATGGGAGTCGCCTCGAAAAAGAGGAGGATGGTGCGTGTCAACCTTGACACCACTGGTTGGGATTTGGGGCCACTCTCCTGATGAGTCCATGGCAGGATGAAACCAGTGAACCTCACATATGAAGAGATGGACGGTTGAACCCCACCCGCCTTGGAGGGGGCTGGGGTGCCGCATGGGCGAACTGCTGTGTTGAGACGCTCAGTTCGTGACAAGTGGTATTAGAGGTAATGTGCCTCATGGTGTTGCGGAATGATGCCGGATGGACCTTGGTGGTGGGAGCAGAGTCCCAGGGTGTCATGCTGAGGTGACATGACAGAGAAGGTCGCGCTCGAGGGAAGTCATAGGTAGAGACGCCACTATGAAGGGTGGGTTTCGTGGAGGTGGTTTTTGAACCTGAGAGAGAGGGTGGACCACGGTGGTTTGCGACCCAAATATTGGGTGGGCCATTGATGCCAATGACAAGGAAGGAGCATCCCCTGAGGCCATGCTTGGTAGCCGGTTAGTTGGAAGCATTCGCGGACACACAAAAGGCCATGATCCTGCATGCATGAGGGCATGCATGGAATGGTGGTGGGAGAATGTCATGACCCAATCATGGGGGTCCTGTCCCACACCAGTAAGAACATCAAAGATGCAGTTCATATGGTTAGTCCCTATCTAAGAGATGGTAGTCGCCCCGACAAAGAGGAGGATGGTGTGTGTCAACCTTGACACCGCTAGTTGGGAGTTGGGGCCACTCTCCTGATGATTCCATGGCAGGACAAAACCAGTGAACCTCACATATGAAGAGTTGGACGGTTGAACCCCACCCACCTTGGAGGGGTCTGGGGTGCTGCACGGGTGAACTGATGTGCTGAGACGCTCATTCCATGACATTAGGGTTGCATGAAAGTTAGATATTTCCTAGAACATATGTGGTAAAACGGTATTCATCAGTGGATTAAATTTGGACTTCAATAGAGCATCTACATACCGTGGAGGATGTATTCATTAATGAAGAGACCTATAGGTCTATAAACTGTGAGTGGATCTTCTGAAGAAGCAGTGAGCTCACTTCAGTTGAGAGAGTAGTGAGTTCTCAAATTGTGAGTGGTTTTAAACTAGGAGGGACAGTGAGTCCACTTTGAACTTGTAAACAGCAGTGTGCTTATAGTGGAATTGGTACATCGGCACACTTTTGGTGTATGCTCCTTGGACGTAACCCAGTGAGGGTGAACCAAGTAAAAATCGTTGTTTCATGTGCATGATTTAAGTTTTATTCATAGTCTGCATCGGGAAGGAGAGAGAAGAGGATTTTGTCTAATAGCAAAACAAGATCAAAAGGTGTAGATGTTTTAATCTTTCATACCTTGATTCACCCCCCCCCCCCCTCTCAGGGTATCTAGGCTAGTGAACCTAACATCCTTGAATATTTTTACAGGCATGAGTATTAACTAATGCTCTATTTCAGTAAGTTATACATGCCTAGGGTATGGTAATCCACTTATTATATTGTGTGGCTATCTCTTCTTCCTCATTGATGGAAAACTTGATACATCGTCATTCAGTTTAATGGTTGTATGGGGAAATACAAATATGGGTTAAATCTCTTATATGAACCACGTGATACATGGATTTATAGGGTGGAAATCCTATGGATATTATCAAGGATGTGTCATATTGATTCTGAACCCATGGGGTAGTGTGCGTTTATATATGTGGTACCCATTGAGTTGTTAAATGATGTAACAAAATTTTTGAGTTTGGTGGAATCATTGAGCCTTGAGCTATTGAGTACGTTCTCAGGTTATCTCAGGAGTAGAGTAACCTTGTTGTTAAAGGAATCCAATTTTTCCCAATTCTTGGGATTTTGTTCCAAGAGTATTGTGGTTTTTCACATACTGATCAAGTTGGTTTTGGATTTCATTCCAAATTTTATGATGTTAGTGATCGTTAATCAAAGAAGTATCATCTATGTGTTTAAGGAGAATCAGATCGAGCATGATTATGATTGGCTAATATATCACTGCTTTCGATAACTAGGACACTCCTAAGGTGTAGTGTCATTTTAGTTATAGTGAATACGTGTACTTTAGGTAGAAGGTACATGACTAAGGAATACCATTTTAAAATGTTCAGTATTGTTTTCTAATTCTTTTAGGCTGGTGATTATTGTAACGTGTTGATGTTTGTAAGGTATAATGATAGTGAAATGGTTGGATTTGTGTCATAACCCAACCCTATGGGGGCCGGGCTACAACTCCCCATGCCCACCTCCAATAGGCTAGGGGTTGGAAACTAGCATAGAGTAGGAATATCACTAATATAAGAGGAATTGCCTATATACCTGTATCCATACACGCATCTCCATGTTCACAAAAATGATGAAATGTAAAAACCAAAAGCAACCAATGAAATCATACATCTATATACCCCAACCAGAGTACAACAGAAGTACTGAAAGTGATAGGAGGTCAAAAAAACTCCCAACAAAGAAAACTATAAAATAATCCAACTTGATAAGAAGGAGGGGATCATTGTCAACTGCAACATCTAAAAAACTCCTCATCCTAGCTCTGGTAAACACCTCAGTCTATCTATCTCTAATCTCCACCTTCCTTGGGTCCTCAGTGGACTCCATCGAAAAGCATGTGTTCTAGAAAATACACAAAACATGTGCGGGAAATTACTTTGCATGGGTTAGTATTAAAAAACTCAATAGGCATACCAAAAACCCCAAAAGAAAAATGGAACAACTAAAAGGCAATAACCCTCTCTACTTGGCTATAGGGAACCCCAATCAAGAGAGAAAATCCATCTCAAACCATCCTTGGTTGTACATTACAAGTCATATTAATCTACAAGGGGTGTTAACCCTGACATGTGACAACACCATAAGGACATGGCAGGGGAGTACCAAACCCAGGCTAGAGGACCCACTCCCTGACACAGTAGGGGACTACTAAATCAACTGGAAAAACACATATGGAGGACCCACACCCTAGAATTACAAGGGAGTACTGAATCCTAGTTTAGATGAACTTCACCCTAACATGGTAGGGGAGTACCCACTCTATTTATATGTCATATATAGAGGACTCGCATCCTGATCCAATAGGGGAGTACTATACATCTTTACAAACATCATGGGGAAACTCAGACCCCAGTCCATCAAGGGAGTAACACCCCTAAAGGAAAACTACCTAAAGGTAACGAACCAGTTCCCATAATGTGGGGAGTCCTATATTTTCTTAAGTAGAGAGGTAAGGGAAACCCATGCCTTGGAGATACAGGGGAGTACCAGTCCCAGCATCTCTCTTCAAAAACAACACTGATATCAAACATCGAATCAGTATAGATTCAAAAGAATATTACTCAGCTTACTCCACCCCATATCTCATAAGATATAATTAAGAACACCATATCATTCTACACTGAAAATCACTTAGGATAGGATACTCAAAATCTTGAATCTGAATCCCAGATAAGAATATATGAAAAATAGAATATTTCAAGAAAATCATTGTTCCACCTCCGAGGTGGCACGTTTTCGGGAGGTGCCAGATATGGAACAAGGAGGTTCATCACCCATCACTTTTTATATATATATGGGTTATCATAGAATTTACCATTCCTTTATTTCAACCCGTTCAACTTCATTATCCTTTAAAGAAGGTTTAATTAACCCTGTGGGAACTGTTGGTCCCAGCGGGCGATTGTGTGGGGTTCAAGAACTCATGCAATCAGCCCTTCTAGAATATAACTTCCTCATATGGTTACCAATGGGTTTATTCATGGAGCCAAGAATGAACAACAGCCCTGGTATCCATGATTCATGGACCTTCATTCCAAAGGCAGGTGCTTGTCAGCTGAGAATTTGGCCAACAACACTTAAGGAATATATTGGTCGAGAGGATGGGAGGTCAGGCTCATCGTACCCTTCTAGGGGAGGATTTTTATTTGTTCTGAGACTCTATAATAGATTTATGTTATTTTCATATGTTCTTGAATCCTTGGTTCATTCCAGAAAAGTGTGTCCATGGGCTACCCTTGGTATGCAAAATCATTGTAAGAATGCATATATTTGATGCTATGTAGGTGATACTAACTTGATCCATATTATAATGCACTCTGGAGTTTATCATCATCTAGGGAAATTATAGATGTATTGATGTTGGGATCGGGCCCATAATAATGGCTCTCTACGTATCATCGGGAGAGGAATCATAACCCACGTAGTTCAGAGTGTGTGGGTCTTATGCATAGAAGCTTCCCATTTGACGGGACATGATTGGGTGAACCCTTTTGGAGGGGAACCTTGTTGAGATCGGGCCTTTTGGTAGGCATCCTATGTATCCTGATTTGTTCAGGAATCAGAGTTCTCATAGTTCAGATTAGTTTCATACTTACACATGGAAGCTGCCCATTTGATAGACATGATTGGGTGGAACCTTTTGGAATGGGAAACCTTTTGAGCTCATTCCATTTGTTAGGAATCCAAAATATCTTGATTTGTTCAGGAATCAAAGTTCTTGTAGTTTAGATTAGGTTGGGACTTACACATGGAAGCCTCCCATTTGATAGACATTATTGGATTGACCCTTTTGGAATGGGAACCCTTTTGAGATTGGGCCTTCTGGTAGTCATCCTACATATCCTGGTTTGGTTAGAAATTAGAGTTCTCATATTTCATATTCATGTGGATGTTTTAATCATCACAAACCTCTAATCCCACATGATTCATACTCGATGTGAGAAACAAGAGGATGTGAAAAAATCAACAATGCACATGCCTCATCCCCTATTTATGGGGGAGAGAGAGCCCATGAAGGAAGAGGTTGGGGTGACTGTGGGTGAGGGCGCGGAGTAATGAACCCTTTAATGTGATATGATATTAAAGTAAATGTGACCCTGCCTCAGAAAAGTGGGGACATACCTCAGTAGGAGGGCCCCAGAGCACGTTCTGGGAAGGGTAGGAGTTTCTTCCTCATCAAAGGGGGGAGTGAACATAACCCCTTCGACTGATCACTATTTCTCAATGAATGGAAAATCAAGTGATCACCTTTAATCCCTAGAATGGGTAGGTTCATATCAGCATCCCAAGGTTGGGCTCTGGGTTACCATGGGAATGTAGCCTCACAGGAATTCCCAAAGCCCACACTATTGTGGGGAGGGCCTTTGTGACTCTGCTTACTGTGGGTTTGTAGACTCAATGGGGTGTTTTGTTGCACCCTATGGTCTGATCATACAGGCCCAATGGATTTGGAGGAGGCTTTGACCTAATACTGGAGGACTGGTTAGCAGATGGATCATGGAGGACTGGACGGTAGTGGAGGTGTGAGGTTGGAACCGGAAGGAACAATACCCAAAAACACTCCATTCCACATACTGACTTTTTATGCGGGATGGGGGAGGCTCTGCATACCATTGTGGTATGAGGGCAGATGGTTTTTCCTCATACCAATGTGGTATGCAAGCAAAGTTATAGGAAACCGCATACCATAGAGGTACGTGGACCATCACATTTCTTTGGGTTCCATTCGCGTACTGATACAGTACATGGCTTCGAGTTTAGTCCGTGTAGTGGTAAGCTACGTGAAGCACCATATTGAAGGGGGGGTCCAGGGGATCATCGTTGGTAGGGATTACATCCGTGAGAATCCTTTGGTTTGAATTTCACCAGTTAGGTTCATGGTTCTATTATTATTATTCAATTCCCCTATTTTAAGGTTCGTGGATAGCTTTACTTGCGTAGGGAGTGGTTCGCGATTCGGGACCTGTCGATTAAATAAGACGGCAGCCAGAGTACAACCTCTAAGTCTCCCTCAAACTTTTGTCGTCCATCCTTCTCTCTGTCTATCTCCCTCTAGGTGTGTTCCATACTTCTAATGTGATATTTTTATAGAGCATAGAAGAAATCTTATCTATTGGGAACATGACACCATTTGCAGAGATCCATTGAATAAATATCCTGACCCATGGAAGACTTGGTCAATTGGGGTTTGAAAGGCTTCGGTTCATGATAATGGTTCACAAAACCCTGTTTATTCACTTCTTCCATGAACTGATGGGTTCCTGGAACGATACACGAATGGTCCTCATGCGTATGAATCTGTTAGTGACACGGTTCACGGTATGCCTTGTTTACTAGCCATCGCTCTGTGGGCCATCAGTTCATGGATCATTTCGCATACCTCTTAGTTCGTGATCCAGGTGTTCCGTGGACCTTTCCTAGTGATGGTACATGGGCCACTTGAATTTCTTTGAAAACTTGAATCTCTTCAAGTTTCTTCTAAAATTTTCAACTCAAACATTCATCCATATTCTTTACCAAACTTTTGGGAGTATTTTCCTTCCCTTTTCTGAATTTTCAGGACCCTACAAATGCCTCCAATTGGAATGGGCTTCGATTGGAATGAAGAGGAGGCTATTTCTATGTAGAAGCGGTCCTGAACATAAATGGTTAGATAATGATCTAATTTTGGAATGAGCCAAGGGACTCAATAAGCGTAGTTAAACTATTAATGAGGTTTTATTGAACACCTCATGAAATTTTATGTCTATTTCATTATTAACCTCATTTTTTCCTAAGCCTTATTGGTACAGGCTTGGTGGGTATAACTCAGCTTTTTCTTAGGCTTCCCATTGTGGGCTTTCGACCTAACAAGATTTATTCCTTTTTCGATGGCTCAATGTTTTTTAACAAACCGATAATCGACTTTTACCCAGAGGTTCCCTCTCTGGATTTTCCCTCTGGCAAGTATGGTGTCTTTTTCATTGGCAGTTCACAGTCCTGCCAATCAAACTTATTACTGCTATTTTAGGTCGAACAACTTTGACCAAACTTAATGGGGAAAGGGCCCCAATTCGGTACCATCATCCAAGAATGTTCTAATATCCTTCAAACATGGATTAGGGATTTTTCTTGACCATATATTTGTGATTTTATACATACATGAGGCTCGGGATTCGCTTTAGGCATACAGAATTAGGAAAGGAATCTCTTAGGGATGAATTTTCCTTTGATTTATGGCCATTTTTTGGGTAGCATATACAGAGCCACCGGGGCATGATGTGCATAGTCAATCAAAGGTGTCTTTAGGACACTGGAATTCCATTTTCAATGGACTTGTGGGATTTTTAACATTTTGAATTTAATTTGATGTTGGGAGCCACAATGGGTGGTTGTCCTGAGTAGTGTTGTCTGAAAACATTAGGTACATTCATATCGGCTTTGAGTGGGAAATTGTTCTCGCACATTTCTTACTTGCATGAGGGAGAGCTGGTGAATGATCAGTTCCATTAAGAGTATTTTTTATGTCAGGGGAACTTGGAAAGAAGGAGGTACATAAGCCGTCATCTACGATTTTTCTGAATCTAGGGGTGTGAGAAGACATGAATGTCATTTGAGCATACAGAATATAGAAAAGACTCTCCTGGGGATGAATTTTCCTTTGATTGACAGCCATTTTTTGTGGGAAATATATGCAGATCCACCAAGGCATGATATTAATAGTAAATAGAATGTGTCCTCATGACACTGGCCTTCCATCTTTGATGGCCATGCATGATTATAGAGATATGGAACTTTCCAAATACGATATGTGACCTTCAACGAGGGGTGCACCTGAGAATCAAAAGGAGGAACTTTAACTGATACTCTTTAGAGAAACCCAGAAATGAGTGGGGGAACTCTTATTTTGTATGCGGATCAACTTCACGCATATGGATGGGGTATCTTTAGAGACCTCAAAAGGGACCAAAGATGAATCGGGCACGTATGTTCCGATATATCTAGGATATGTGTAAGGAGGAAAGTGTAAACCATGACTCTGAGGGGCCTTGAATCAGGAGGGGTGGGAAGATACTTAGAAGTCGTTGGGCATAATGATATAGGATAGGACTCTCATGGGGATTAATTTTCCTTTTATTGACGGCCATTTTTGTGGGCAACATATGCAGAGCCACCAGGGCATAATGTGCATAGTCAAGCAAAGGTGTCTAAAGGACATTGTACTTCCATCCTAGATGGCCTTGTAGGGTTATGTAGATTCAATATTTATCAGATCATGGAGTCTAAAATATGTCAGGAGTGTATCCATACATATTGGGGACATTTGGGCTGTGATTTACTCATGGAATCGGTTGTCCCTTACGTAGATCAAACTCATACGTAGAGTGAGGCATTCGTTCCATATTTGGGATACCTGGTTATTTAAAATCACATGTCATGGACATGGGGGTCTGCTCGGGGGAGGGAAGCATGACATGTCATTTAGGGTCATGACTCTATGACCAAATTCCTAGGCCACTTTTCCATAATTCATCGGTGGACCTCTTTCTGAAATACATAAGCTCACGTGATCTACGCTTAGTGTGAGAAACATGGGATTATAAGGATTTCATTTCATTGCTTAGGAATAGAAAAATTAGTATTATAGGGCATTTTTGGGCTTAAACCATTGTTATTCGGTTTAACTTCATACGGCAAGGATGATTTTGGCCTTGCAGTTTAACGACGGGTGGTAAGGATGTGATGTTATTCATTTTAGAGTCATGTAGTGAGGAAGATTATACTGTCATAAATATCTTCAATAGTTTTAAGTTAATCCCAACTAGGATGTTCTGGCATTCCTTAGACGTGATTGATGACATAAGGTGTAAACCATAGCCCAGGGGAAACTTGAATCGGGAGAGATTACATGGGGCTTGGAAGCCATTGGGCATACTGAGATAGGATAGGACTCTCTTGGGGAAGAATTTTCTTTTGATTAGTGGCCATTTTTTTTGGGAAACATATGCAGTTCCATTAGGGCATGATGTGCATAGTCAAGAAAAGGTGTCTACAGGACACTGGCCTTGAATGATTATGGGGATCCAAGTTTTCCCGAAGTATGGAGTTTGACAAATGGGAAATATGTTCCTGGGAACATGAGAATACCTAGACCATGATTAACTATGAACTACTTGAAACTTCCACATAGTTTTGACTCATATGTATAGGGGGAAGTAGGATCTTTTGACTTCTCATGACTGAGAGGCATGTGCGGAATCTCATAATACTGGGGACTGGGCCACACATCACTCTTGAAGAATTTTGAAGTTTATTATCATGCGATAGGACCTCCCATAGACTCCCTGTACAAGTCTAACCTACATATGGGGGAAAGGGGCATTTTTTACTGGTGTTTGGGCCGGGATTCCAAATTCGGGCTTCACTATGTATCCCATAATGGTAGGAATCAAGCGGTACGTAGTTCTATATGCTCCCTAGAAACGTTTTCTTGATGTGTAGGGACACTTGAGGGATTTTGTTTTGATGATGATTATGGATGGGTCGGGAACGAAGATCGAGGTGTCATTATGTATCCTACAAGGGTAGGAATCAAGCCACATGTAGTTCTAAAAGTTCCATGTACCGATTTGGCTCAGGCCATGTATGAGTAAATGTGAGGGAATTTTGGTTTCACTTGATACATGTGTCGGGTCTACCATATTATCATATGATTTATTTGTGTAATAGAATCCTCACCACTGATCCTAAGCTCGCGTGAGTTATTCTCAATGTGAGAAACAAGTAGTGATCAAAGAGTATCCTTTTCAAGTGAAGGGAAGTAGAGAATATGATGGGGAATTTCCTTTTTCTTTCCTGGTGGGGTTGGTTCAAGATCGAGGATTGAGGCATTACTATGTATCCAGCAAGGGTAGTAATTAAGTCGTACGTAGTTCTATATGTACCCTGTACCGATTTGGCTTGGTCCATGTGCGAGGACATGTGAGGGAATTTTGGTTTCACTTGATACAGGTGTCGAGCCTACCATATTCCCCTATGATTTACTTGTGTAATAGAATCATCACCACTGATCCTAAGCTCACGTGAGTTATACTCGATGTGAGAAATAAGGAGTGGTAGCATAGTCTCCTTCACAAGTGCGGGGAGGTAGAGAATACGATGGGTTATTTTCTTTTTCTTTCCTAGTGGGTCTAGTCCAAGGTTGAGGATTGAGGTGTCACTATGTATCCCATGAGGGTAGGAATCAAGCCGTACGTAGTTATGTATATACCCTGTACTAATTTGGCTTGGTCCAAAGGGTAGGGGTATTTTCGTTATATCCATCACAGTTTCCAGATATACCATGTTACTCTATAGTTGGATTTCTTAAGAGAATACCTACCAATAATCCTAATCTCACGGGAGTTATACTCAATGTGAGAAACAAGGAGTGATAAAGGTTTCCCTTATGAATGTGGGTAGATAAGAGGCATGATGGATGCATTTTTTATAGTGGTTGGGCCAGGATTGAGGATCGAGGCATCACTACGTATCTTTTAAGGGAAGGAATCAAGCCGTACGTAGTTCTGTAAGAGATTATGCAGTTTATTTTCATGTTTCAAGGATGAATTTCTTACAGTTTAATGTCATGTGGAAAAGAAGATGACTCATAGTTTATGTTATTAGAGTTTTGACCATGGAATTTCATTTTAACATCATGTTTCATGGACTAATACTATACAGTTTAACATCATGTGGCCAAGACGATGACTCATAGTTTAAGGTCTTAGAGTTTGGACCACTCATTATGGGGGATTTTATAACTCACTGTTTAGGGTTGTAGAGCATGGACCTAGGTATTTAGGGTATTATAAATCATATTTTTTTGTCATAGAGCTCAGAATTAGGTATTGGAGAGTATTATAAGTCATAGTTTAGGGTCATAGAGCTCATACATAGGTATTGATGGTATTATAACTCATAGTTTAGGGTCATAGATCTTAGACCTAGATATTGGAGGCATTTTTACTCATTACACGAAGTATTTCTTCAAGAACTTCGCATTTTTGGGAGACTTGATGAGATGTTAATCCATAGATATCAGGGCGTATTCTCCATTCTAATAGACCCTATGTACAACATACGGTCCTTCCCACTTTGGTTCAAGATTTGGGGGCTTCTTCTTGAGTATCATCAGGGTTTTAAGGAATAACACCATTTCTACTTCAAGGATAGATCGAAGGAGAACCTCTTTGTTAAAGGCTCGTGCAATTTGGTTTTGGTAGACTTCCAAATGGTGTAGAGTGTGAAGCCTTTTTTCATCTAATTTCTTTAATTCATCAAAACATCTTTGGGATTTCTCATCCATGGATGGTTGATCTCAAATGGCCACATGAAGTGATAGCACTTGGACTTCAATAGGCAAAACTGCTTCTCCCCTATATACTAGTGAGTACGGGGTTTCCATGGTGGTCATGCGGGTCGTGGTCCAGTAAGCCCATAAATCATTAAGGAGCTTGTATGTCCATGATTTCCTATCCTTTTCAACCATATTTTGGAGTATGTTGGACAGAGTCTTGTTGAAATCATTTATTTTTCCATTGGTCACCGCATGGTAATGGGATGAACGATTGGCTTGAATTCCGTACTCCTAGTATAACTAGTACGAATCAGCAGATCAGAATTTGGTGTCATTGTCCATTAGGATAGTATGAGGGGCACCAAATTTGGTAATGATGTTGGCCTTCACAAGGATGATGATGTTTTTCACCCCAACTTCTTTAAGTGGTATGGCTTTGGCCCATTTGGAAAAGAATTTGATAGTTATGAGTATGAACTTGAATTGTCTAGATATGGTGGGAGAATATGGTCCAAAAATATCCATCCCCCAGGTGACAAATGGCCATGAGTAATTAGCTATATGAAGTAACTCCAGGGGTAGTGTATGAAATTGGCATGAACTTTATGGGAATGGAACTTCTTGGTGAATGTGGCACAATACTGTATCATAGTGGTCCAGTAATACCCAAGCCTTCATATTTGGTGAGAGATCTTGGTTGCTGATTGGTGTGCTCCAAAAGTTATGGTATTCACTTATTTCATGTTGGCATCAGTTTCTTCTCCATAAATTCACCTGATAAAGAATTCGTCAAGACCTCATTTGTAGCGGGCCTTTTCTCAGTTTACCCCATTTTACAAGACAAAATTGACTGCCTTTCTTCAGACCTACTCCCTTCTAGCCCTATCTGGTGGGAGTTTCCCATTCCAAAGTTAATTTTCAATGGGCATCATCCAACCGGTGGTATAACCATAAGGTTCAGAGATAGGGATAATTTCATCGATTTCCTCCATATTGTTCTAGATGAAGGGAAAGACCATCCGGCGGTGAGCAATTATAATGATTGTTTCATCCCGACCATGATCATCCAAGGTTGTGGCTACATTTTATAAAGAGTTGGCTTGAGAATTTTGTGACCAGGGGAGATAAGTAAAGGTTGGTTATGATGGGAATTCTTCCATCAGTTCTTAAACATGGTTCATCAAGGTGACCAGTACTTCCTTCTTGATGGTGTAGTCACCATTGACCTATTTGATGACTAACTCTGAATCACCCTTTATTTTTAGGTGTTTGGATTGCACCTGAAGTGACAATTCTAGGGCTGAAATGAGGTCCTGATATTCTACTTCATTTTTTTTGCACCCTTCTGAAAGCAGGAAAGAATAAGGAAAGATGGCCTTTTTGGGAGATATGAGTATAAATCCCAACCCCACTTTGTTGAGTTTGGGATCCTCCATCCTTTTCCTGTTGGGCCTCAAGAATCACCTTAAAAGTACATATCAAAGGTTTGGGGGTTTTTCTAAATGGAAAAAACTTCTTCATCTGGATGTTTGACATCCAATGGTGTTGTTTCTTCCGAGGGTTGCTCGGCCAAGAAGTTTACTAACATCTGTCCTTTGATGGCCTTATAGGGAATGTACCATATGTCAAAATATTGTAGGATGATTTCCCAACATGATAGGCACCCATTTAGCATGGGACAGTTGAGGATATATTTGATAGGGTTGCATCGGGAGACCAGGTGGACCTCATGGTGCTACATGTAATGCTTGAGCTTCTGAACTATGAAGATTAGTTCTAGAAAGTTATTTTCAATTTTTGAATACTGAGTTTCAGCATCGGTCATTGTCTGGATGAGGTAGAAGAGTTTGTTCTCACTATCGGCATCATTATTCTGCATGAGGAAGATGCCTAATGAATATTCCAGGGCAGTTACATATAAAATGAGTGGTCTCCCCTCAACCAGAGGCATGATCACCAGTGGACTTAGGAGATATATTTTAATATTGTTGAACGCTTATTGAAAATCATTATCCCACTCATATGTAACTCTTTTCTTCATGAGCTTGGTGAAAGGTAAACATTTACCTGATAGGTTGGCTATAAAGAACCTAGTGTAGGCGAGGTTCCCCTAGAGACCTCTCAACTCGGTGAGGTTATGAGGTAGGTAAATTCCAAGAATGGATTTTTTTTCTTCTCAGGGTTGAATTTGATGTCACAATGGCATACAATGAATCTGATGAATTTTCCCTAGGTAACACCAAAGGTTCACTTCAGGGGATTCATATTTAAATTGTGTTGTCGTAATTTGTTGAAGATATTTTCAAGATCATCCCGTTGGTTCGAATGTTGTCATGATTTAACCATCAAGTCATCGACATAACACTTGATGATTTTTTCCAAAAAGGGCTTGAAGATGTGATGCATGGCACGCTGATATGTGGCGCTAGAATTATTTAGACCAAAAGGAATCACTTTATAATAGAAAAATCCCTGAGAGGCCCTAAAAGCAGTAGCTTCTTCATTTTCTTGGTCCATCCATATTTTATTGTATCCAGAATAGTCGTCTATGAAAGATAGGGCTTCATATCCATCTTTTGCATCGATCAACAATTTTGTGATCGGGACCGAGAATTCATATTTTGGGAAATTTTGATTAAGGTCCTTGAAGTAAATGCAGATTCTAATATTTCCATTCTTCTTTTTGACAGGCACTATTTTTTATGACCATTTCAGATATTGGACTTCCTGAATAAAGTTGGATTTGATCATCTTGTCAACTTCGGCCTCTATTTTGGTAGCATGTATTGGGTGAGTCCTTCTAGCTGCCTTCTTATTGCCCTGGTGATCTTCTGGTAAGCCCAGATGATGGGTGGCAACCTCAGGATCGATTCCTGGAATCTCTATGTAATTCTAGGAAAACACATCATGATTCTTCTTTAAGAAGGAGGTGTATGACTCTTTCTCCTCAATAGGCATGGCCTCACTAATCAGAGTGGGTCACAGGTCATTTTGAGTGCCCAGATTTATCTCCTTAAGTTCATCAATGGTGTTAGAGACACCTTATTCAAATGTAGGAGGGGCATATTTGAAGACTTATTCCTCTTCTTCTTCTTCTTATTCATCTTCTTCATCTTCCTCTTCTGATGGAGAAAGGATTTTTGAGACGAACTCTCCGATGTTGGAAGAGAAATATTCTTTTTTCTTAGTGTGTGAGGCAAGGGTAGTTTGATGTCCCGAGTATGGGCCGAGGGCATATTTGATAGGGATTTTCCTATCATCATGGGAGTCACCCTACTCTTCCAGGTCCTTTGACTCAGTAGTCATAATAGAAACCACGCAGACAAATGAGCCTTCACCCAGACTTGCATTTATGCATTCAACTTAGTTGATGGGTAGTACATACTCTTACCATGGTTGCTGGAGTGTGTCGGTGAGAGCCATTTCCAATCCATTTGGGCCATTGATCCAATCAATTTCATCGGCTAAAATATGTTTTCCTCCTATTCATAGAACCTTGTGTAGATATAATGCGACTCACAAGACTCAAATGGGGATTTATTAGTGTGAAACATCTTGTTTCTCCCATTAGTGCAATATTTGATGCATTGATGGTATGAGGATGAAATTGTAGCCTTCTGATGCAGCCAAGGCCTTTATAACAGGACGTTAAAGTCCATACTTTTCCTCACCACCAGGAACTCATAATATAACATGAAATATCCAAGCCAAGTTTTAAGCTTGATTATTCCAAGTGGTTTCTGCTCACTTGTGTCATATCCCAGTAGAGTTGTACTGCAGGGTGTCAAGATGTCTTCATCATATCTCAGTTGATGAAGTGTTCTCAGTGGGAGGAGATTAACTCCAGATCCATTTTCAATGAAGATCCTTTGATCATCAATTCCATTTATCTTTCTAGACACATATAAGGGTTTGATGTGCCCTTGCATGATGGCGTCTATGTCCCTGTCTGTGAAGGAGATGATGGCGTGAAATTCTTAGGGACTAGTCTCTGTCTGGTAGACATCGGCTACTGCTACTTCAGACTCTAACTCCTGGGGACTTAGAAAGGCTTCGATGAGTGCCTCTCTAAGATCTAAAAATAGGCTCAACGCATCTAAGATTGACAGCTTTGTAGGTACTGAATACAGCTGCTTTAAAATATCATACTTCTTCTCTAAAGGTCGACGCTTCTCGGATCGGGTTTCTCTTTTACACTCACTTTATGGGTTTGATCTTTGAGCGTGGATGGTTTGGCCTCTCTAATAAGGGTCGACGGTGCTATAGTCCTTTCTGTGTTTGGCCGAACTGGTCCACCTGTATACCTTGGGAGGTTTGGTATTTTTTCTTCCCTTAATGGATATTCCAAGATAACTGGGCTTGGATTTCCTTCAACGGGGGATAAGGAGAATTCTGGTTCTTTTTGTGTCTGTTGGAGGGTCCTTCCACAAGTTTTCGCGATGTTAATGGTTTGACTTGTGGCATAGCTGGGAATTTGACTCCTGCCCAATCATGTCATCCGAGAAACCTTGGGCATCTGTGGCCTCTTCCTCCGGCTCTTCAGTTGGGCATGGGAAACTCGGGTTTGTGACCATAGTATTCATCCGATAAGGGGTCCATTAAGTAAATGACATTAATGGAGCTGAAGATCAGTTTTTGATCCAACACTATTCCTATTTGACTGTCTCCTTCTGACGGTGCCGTTTAGCAGGGTGGTTCCCATTGTACCATTTGGAGGGGCGGTGCCCATTGTGCCAAGACTGTTGGCATGAAGTCTGAAAGTTTCAATAATAACTTTGGGTTATTTTTCATCTCATATTCTTGCTCTTTATTTCTTCCCTTCTAACTTTTAGAGGACCACGAGGCTAAGGAGGGTGGTTGTTTTGTATTGGGAACTTTTGGGGGTGTAGTTGGTTGCTTCAACTGCGCTTGGAGGATGCCATGGAATCGGTTGACGATCATCCAGGTCATCCAGTTGTCAAAAAAATTCTCCTTCTTATTGGTTATTTTCTTCCATTCCTCTTCCTATCTTGAGTCTAAGGTGGAAACACACACCACTTATCCTGGTGGCAGGCCCAACTTGACTTTCCTGGAATCCACCATATTTTGTAGGAGATCCTTGAAAACAAAGAACTCATTAGATGGTATGTCCCAGTATTCAGTGATATGGACAATAATTTGTATGTTTGTCAAGACCTACTTAATCGTCTCTCTTTGGATCTGGAAGCTGGAGAACTTTTCAATTCATGGAGGCTATGAAATAGATGAAGACCTAGTCGTCTTAGAACGAATAAAATTTATTTCTTCATTCTTCGAACTGATTTATTTTAGCACCCCATCTCTCATCTTGCCGAGTTGGGGTGAATGTTGGCATCTAGGGTGTCCTGTATAGTCCGGTGGGGGCCTCACAACTAGATCTGGTGTCGGGGGTGCCTTAAGCGTGATAGAAGCCGCTTCATCTTTTTTCATTATTTTCCCTATGGCTGATGGGGTCATTCGGGACTTGAGGTTGGTCTGTTTCAAGGAGTCTTCTATCCTTTGAGCAGTGGCATAGAAGTCTATAAACCCACTAGTGTACTTCACCAGGATGAGTGGTGTTCAAAATTCATCCTGAAGGTTATCAATGCACATGTAAAGCATCTCATCCTGGGGGAGTGGCCAGTTCAAGGAATATTTCAGGCACTTCCATCTAGAAATTAAGTTTGAGACTCTTTCATTCTATCATTGTTTGCAGTTCATAAGATCACTGACCATAGTCTTGGGAAGCGTTGAACTGAACTGGAAGAGAAACTGTCACTGGAGGTCCTCCTAGCCTAAAATTGAATTGGTTGGCAGGAAAGTATACCATAAGAAAGTCGATCCCTAAAGGGTTCATATGAAGCAACTAAGTTTTACAGCTTCTTGCTGCTTCAGAGTGCCCATCATGGGATCACAGTAAGAGGCATTGTTCATCAAATGTCTTTCAAGGTCCCTCGAGCCATTTAATACTAGTAATAAGGGGTTCCTGAAGTTTGGTGGTGGTGTAACATTGATCACCCACTCGGGGTAGTGTTTGTGCTCTGGTTTTATTGGAGTGAATCATCCCTCCATTAATTATAGTTAAGCTATTAGTTGTTCGATGGTGTTTAAAATACCTTGATGCATATCCTGTCAGGCTTGAGCTTGAGCTAGTGAGGTAGTGGACAAGATTGGGCATGCGGGTGCTACTGGAATTTGGGGTTGACACCCAGCCAGGGGTATCATTTTTGGGTTTACCTGGATATGTTTTAGATGCCTTCCCAATGGGGGGAAGTCTCGATGTCCTTACAGGGCCGGGTTGAATGGTCTTCTGAGCTTGGATTCATTCACAAGGATGAGTTCCTATGGCATGGGCACCTCTTCTGGGAGCACCTACTGACACTCCATGGGGGGACCAAATCCAGCAAGGTAGCTCCCTTAATGTAGCTCAGCATTAATTCTCCTGAGCTCTTTCATTTCTTCCTACTACTTGGAAAACCTTTCCTCAAGTTTGAGGGACCCACTATTAAGGGTAAGAGAAGGCGGGTCATAGACGACCTTGGATTTATTCTTCTCCTTAGTAGGGTTTCGCGCAGTAGGTAATGTCGTATTGACTATAGGGGCACCCAGATTTAGGACTGCCCTCAGGTTCCAGGTATGCACACCATCAGGTTCGGTGTGGTATGCCTCCAAGAGGTAACTGTCTCCCTTCATGTCCTCTCCCATTGTGTCATTTCCTATGAGATTCGTGAGGTTGGTGTTTACCACGTTCACTAAGGCATACCGCATTAGGGGTGGTTTACCCAGTACTGAATGGTAGAAAGGCTTCCTATGCCCTTTATTGGACTTTCTCCTTCTATTATATGGTATTATCTAGGTTTCTTGGTGAAGGTCGACCCGAAGGGAGCCCTGGTCTAACCTCACAACGTGCCTTTGTCTCAAAGGGTGCGAACCACAAGAAGGGGTGGGATGAGTAACTCCTCTGTCCATTATTCTTCCTAAACGGTGGAAGACAGATGTCCGCTATGTGGGGATTTGAGGTAAAAATTCCACCATCCTTGTGGGCTAGTCTTGCTCTCATTCTCCTATTGATGCTCTATGACCTGGATTTATTGGTCTTACGGGGACATTTTGATTTAAAATTTCACCTAGCCATGTGGGTTGGGGTTGTTCCTGTATTGTAGTAGTAGCTACTGCTATTTCCACCTTTTCAATTTCACGTACTCCCATGCGGGTGTAATTCAAGTATGGCATTGGGCCTGCATGGAGTCAATGGTCTTTTGATGACATGGTCATTGTTTTTTATTTGGATTCCCTAAGTTGGGAAGCCTACTGGATGTTAATGGTTTTCTAACTCAGAATATTTTTAATGGCTTGATCTCTTTGGTCCGTACATTTTTTTAGACTTACTCGGGGCCGGTTTTTGTTAAGTATCACATTTTTTGAGTAAGGGGTTCATTTGATTGTTGCCTCTGGGTGATGACATTGTAGGATGTCATTTCCAATGGGTCTTGCTAGATGGGACATCGGGTGAAGTGTAGAGCTCCATGTTCTCCCAATCCCCAAATGTGAACTCCAACCGAGGTGTTGCCAATGAGGTGACGCAACTTATGCAGTGCATGGAGGCAGGATAGTTCAAGGTTTTTCTTTCACCTTTTTTATTGTAGTTTCCTTGCGGACAGGGAGGGATTCCTGGTCAATTAGATGGAGAAGATCCCCTATCGTGATGACATGGTCCACGTGCCCTTCATAGTGTATAAATTTTTCTTTCAGCTTTTGAAGAGTCGTCCATATATTGAGGAGAATTTTATTCTTGAATTCCCCAGAAAACTATTCTGGTATGTCAAAGTGAGAAGTGGTTGTGGGCCAATAAATCACTGTTATATTATCCCTAGCTAGTTGTCTTCTCATAAGAAACATATCATGCTTTTGTTCTTCTGGAGGATTCTCTACTTGATAATCCTAGATCTACTACTTCAAAATAATTTTGTTCCAAGAAATCGGGCTGGTGGGATCCTTATTTATTTACAGATGTTGAGGGGGTGTATTAGAAGATGAGTGTGGCCTCGGGCCATCCTCTGGTTGAGAAAGAATATCACTTTCTATAGATGGAGTGCCCGATATGTCTGACTCCATCTTTTTGAGCACCTCAGCATAGGATGGATTTCTCACATTTGTTCCAGCGAGGGGAGGACCTTCTTTCCAATATGAAGTTTGATTGAGGGGAGTACCTTTGCAATTGGTTTTTCAATGGTGAGGGATACTTTTGAAACATGATGCTTGATCTCGGGAATTTTTCTTATGGCGTATACCCTAGAGAGGACCTTCAGGGCGAGCTGTAGCAAGGGGAGGACCTACTTCCTGCCTGATGTCACTGAGGGGAGTACCTTCATAGCAACCGTCATTGTGGGGAGGGACTTCACAATGACTATCATTATGGTGAGGACTATCATCATGACTTGATATCTGGATGTAGGGAGAATTTATGCAGTGTACATCTTGGGGAGGGCCTTTAAAATGTACTGCAATGAGGGGAGGACCTTCTCGTTGCTTGATGCTACTATGGGTAGGGCCTTCATAGCACCCATCATTGTGGGGAGGGCCATCGCAATGACCACCATCATGGTGAGGACTACCATCATGACTTGATATCTGGATGCAGGGATAATTTCTTCAATTCATATCTTGGGGAGGGCCTTTAAGATGTACTACAATGAGGGGAGGACCTTATCGTTTCTTGATTTTACTATGGGGAGGGCCTTCATAGCAACCTTCATTGTGGGGAGGGACTTCTCAATGACTATCATCATGGTAAGGAATACCATCATGACTTGATATCTGGCTGTAGGGAGAATTTATGAAGTGCACATCTTATGGAGGGCCTTAAGTATGTACTACAATGAGGGGAGGATCTTCTTATTTCTTTATGTTACTATGGGGAGGGCCTTCATAGCAACCACCATTACAGGGAGGGCCTTCACAATGACTGTCATTATGGATAGGACTATCATCATGACATGATGTATGATTATAGGGAGAAGCATATTTGCAGCGTATACCCTAGGGAGGACCATCAGGATGGATGAAAGTAAGGGGAGGACCTTCTTGCTTCCTGATCTTTAGGTCGAGGGTAGGGCTACCCCAACGCACATCTGGAGATAAGCTCTCATGATTGATTATTCTTGGCCCATGGAGTAAGCCACCGTGGGTGATCTATGGAGGACCTTCATAAATGTTGGTGGAAATATTGCGGGGAGGACCTTCACAACTACTACCTTCACTTCCATAATTTGGTAATGGAATGATAGTGTCTTGATATTTTGTTGATATATGTTTGAGGGCGTCAAGAACCCCAGCTTCCAGCAGAGCAGGATCATGTATGTGCTCTTCATTTTACAGTTTCCTTTGGTGATTTTCATTCTTGTGTTCTCTCTTTTGGGTAATAGAGGCCATCTGCTATTGTTAATGGCATATATATATAGTTCCATGTATTTTTTTGTCCTGTGATTTCATCAGAATACGCCGACGAACATCTCGAGTTTTGGCAGGGATATATGTCTGCCCTGGAGCGGCCACTACCTTGGACCAGCATTCCCCAGTTGGAAAGAGTATTTTTTTCCCGATCTGGTTGTCTGTATGTCATGGGATATTCCTGTCAACCCTCCTATACTAGAGTAGGTATGCATAACTACTCCAGAGTGACTAACTCATTTTGCAAGTGAGTCATTCCGTTCGAGAAAACCAGGTCTTGGGCTTGATTTCTTGTCTTTTTCACTGATGCAATGATATCTTGGCATGTTTGGAGGATATGGTCTAGGATCGACATCTGATCTTCCATCATTTCTAGGATGTTATGAGATACATCTTTACCTAGAATGGGAATGAAGTCCCAATACAATATTAGAGCATGAGTTTGTGCCTGCTCCGATCCTCCATGAGTTTCTAGTGGATACTAGAAATTATCTTGTGCCATGACAGAGGAATGAGTCCATTGTTGGTTGTCTTCTTCGGTTTCCACCGTATTTGACTGGAGGTATTTATATTCATGAGTTGGGATTTTTATCTGCTCGCTTTCCGCTTTATTTGTATCATGATCCTTGTATACATCTACAGGAATTTGACTCTGCTAATATTTGGTTGTTGCCCTATTTAGATTTCGGTCTTGATATGCATCAGCAGGTATTTGTGCCTGCCTATAACTAGGTACCACCCTATTTGGATGGAGAGTTTGAAATTCATTAGAAAGTGTTTGTGCCTGCTTGTAACTGAGTGCCTCCCAATTTGGATGACGGACTTGAAATTCATCATCAGGTGTTTGTGACTATGTGTAGCTGAGTTCCGCCCTATTAGGATGGCGGGATTATTGTGCATTGGAAGATATCTGAAACTTCCTGTAGTTCACTGCTTTTTCTACATGGTGGGACTGGCGAGCACTAGAATAAAAATCCATGTGCTCGTATTGTGTCACCCTATTTAGGTGGTGGACTTGAGCGGAGAGGGTAGAGTTGTGTGTCTTCTCGTTGAGCACCGCCATGTTAGTACAGAGGAGCTGATCCTCAGGAACCAAGGTGATATTGTGTTTCTGATTATATATTTTCTGCCCTTGGTAGGTATCCCGAGGGGCTCAGGTCTCCTAGACTTTGGCAGGTGGCTTCGCTATAAGGTTCTCCTTGGCGGGAGGAGGTCTAGTCGTCCCTTATCAGTGGCTACGCTCTCTGGAGAGGGCCCTTGAGTAGGACCCCTGTGCATTTGAGATGAAGTTTTCAGCGTCGATTTCATCTGCCTCCATGAGATAAGGGAGGTACTCATTGTCACGTTCTGGGGATAGGCTCCTGAAACAATTTGAGACGACCATCGGGGACGCCTTATGTTGGGGTACTGGCAGTGGCTGGAGAGGCGTCTAGTGTACCTTTGTAGGCTAGAGGGCTTGTCTTGCGGCCTCCAGCGTGGGAAGAGTACCATTTTGGTGGTACACCCTGATCAGTGTGTTGGATACCCAGCGTTGAAGATACTGGGTAGGTGAGGGGGTCCTGCTCTTCGTGGGGCCCCGACTGCCTGCAGGATCGCTGATGTGCATGTTTTCATGGGTCATTGGGATGTCATTTGGATCGAAGGTCACTCTGTGGGAACCTTCAATATACATATATGATGTAAATACCAAAAAACCTCGTCAAAGTAGCATTATTTTAAACATATGCATATTTTTCAATTCATCTTGGCCCTCTTCCCCTTTTCTTTTGTTGTGGGGTGAAGGGGACTGAGTGGGGTGAGACCACCACCTTGGTTAAGGATTCACGTCGGGTTCACCATTTTTTTTCTGCCTCTGAGGTGGCGCATTTTACGCATACTGGGGCGAACAAAATGGTCTGATGTGCAATTTTTTTTTGTGTTTTATCATTTGGATAGAACTGCCACCTTGGTTAAGGATTCACGTCAGGTTCACCATTTTTGTTCCTCCTCTGAAGTGGCGTATTTCCAAGAGATGCTGAAAATTGAATGATGAGGATCAGCACCCATCCCTTTTTCTAAAGTGACAGGTTCTCTTCAAATTTACTATTCCTTTGTTTGGGCCCGTTCAACATCATTATCCTTTAAAGAATGTTGAATTAACCCTATGAAAACTATTGGTCCCAGTGGTTGATTGCGTTGGGTTCAAGCACTCATGAAATTGTCCCTTCTCGGATATAACTTCCTCATATGGTTTTCAACGGGTTTATTCTTAGATCCAATAATTCCCAATGGCCCTAGTATCCATGATTCATGGACCTACTTTCCAAAGGCTAGCACTTTTTGGATGACGATTTGGCCAACGACACTTAAGGACTCTATTGGTTGAGAGGATGGGAGGTTAAGCTCATCGTACCCTTCTGAGGGAGGATTGTTTCCTATTATAGGACTTTATGATAGATTTAAGTCTTGTTCATATGTTCATGAATCCTTGGTTCATTCCCGAATAGTTTCCCTGTGTTTACCAAATATTTGGGCCTCAAAATCGGGATTTCTGTTTTTTGAAAAGGAATATTTCCACATAGGAGTACATGGTACACAGACCGCGAACCATAGTTCATGGAAAAAAGGTGGTATGTGGAATGGAGAAGGAAATTAGAAATGTAAGGATTTTTTTCATATCAGTTCTATATGGACTACGAATCATAGTATGCAGACCGCATAGGAAGAACGGTTTGTGGGGTGAAGATGGTTCATAGGAAGGCCTACGGTTTGTGGAAGGAAAATGGTGTGTGGGAGGTGTGTCATTCTTGGAAAGGAGATAGTGATTTTTGTAGTTGCAAAGGGATTCTTTCGTAGAATATTTTGGCTATCATGGAGGAAATAAAGGTGTGGTATGTGGACTGTAAAGGACAAATGGTTCACAAAAGGAGCACGGTACATGGTGAAGGTTGTACTGCATCTATGATTTGATTAAAATGGATTTGTGGATTTTATGGATCTTTTTTTCTATATAAGGACTAGTAATCCCATCATTATATAGAGTAATTTTCATTATAAAATAAAATTTCTCCAGGATAATTTTGCTAAGTCTGAAATTGGTTCGTGAGGAAGGATTCTGCAAAGTGAAGGGGTTTATGAGGGAGTATTGCACTAAGGGTGAAGTAGTTTAAGGGAACAATCTATGAAAGTGTTTTTGTGGGGATCTATAACTCAAAACAGCAATTGGTCTAAGGAGGAGGATTTGGTCTGCAGAAGAAGAAGAATCAGTATGAGTAGGGGTATACAGAGGTAGTTCGTAGAGGTGTTATATGGAGGATGCATGCAGAAATAGAGAAAGTCCATAGAGCGGGGGAAATCCACAAAGGAGAGGTGGTTTTCAAAGAATATTCTCTATGCAGTGCAGTGTAGTTCATAGATGGATCAGGTTGATCATGAAGGGACTTAAATAGCTCATGAAACCAATATCTTCTATCTAACTATACGTAGAAAAGTATACTTCATCTATGGGTGAAAAGGGACTTCAATAGAGCATATATATATAGTTGAGGATATGTGCTTTCATAAAAATAAAGGGACCTACAAGTCTATAAACTATGAGTGGATCCCTTCTAAGAGCAGTGACCGAAGGAAGAGGAAGATGGTGTTCCTTTCCACTGGAAGTGAGCCATATAAAGAGACATAGGGAGTGGCCCTTGGGAATTTAGTGAGCAAACCCTAAATCTTGTAAAGGTAGTGATATTGGGAATAGAAGTGATCTACATCGAACCTTGTAATTTGGCACTGAGCCTTTGTAGATTTGGTACAATTGTAACATTATCATTGTATGCTCCTTGGACATAGCCTAGTGAGGGTGAACCAAGTAAAAATCGTTGTGTCTTGGGTATGATTTCATTTATGTCCATATATTGTTGTGGGAAAAAGAGAGAAGAGTCTTTTGTTTAATGACAAAATAAGATCTGAAGGGGAAGTTGTATTAATATATCATACCATGATTCACCCCCCCCCCATAGGGTATTTAACCTAATTGGGATAATAATTAGTATCAGAGAAAATGATGAAATTTAGTGGTTCTCTCCCAGTATAATAAATGGAGGTTTTCAATCACAAAGGTTTTTTGATCTTCAATGGAAACAATATTCAATTATGGAAGAATCGGATGTATCACTACTTCCAATCATTAGTAATGTATGTCTTTATAGTAGATATGCATGGAATATCATCCAATATTGACAGTGGTTATTTATTATAATCTAATAGAAGGGAATTGTATTTTGATGCTAAAGAGATTAATTCTTTAGGTGGAGCTCTATCTAATGAAATATATACAAAGGTGATGTCATGTAAAACATCACATGCTATGTGAGAAAAGTTTTTGAACGTTTATGAGGGTGTCTCAAAAGTCAGAGAATAAAATTTTCATGTTCTATGGAAAAAATATAAGGGTCTTATAATTCAACCTAATGAGTCTATTGATACATTCTTTGATCAGGTGAATTTGTCATGGAAGACATGTGTAGTCTCAGATAAATTATTGAATATGTAAATATTTTCAAGCATGTCATGAGAAAACATCCAACTCATTTTAATCCAAAGGTTTTTATATTGTAAGACAAAGATCTAAAGAAGCTGACATTATATAACTTTCACATTACTATTTTCATATATGAAATGAGAAATGATGATAATGATTTTGTGGAAAAGGGAAAGTCCAACGAATTTTCATTAAATACCATGAAGAATCTATCTGTTAAAAATAGTTATGAGGAATAAAATTTATATTATTTCATGTCATTTATATCTTCAAATATACAAAGATGAAGAGGAAACTTCAAAGGTAAAATTTCAATTTCATGATTCCTATGTCGAAATATTAGGCATTTTGCAGCAAATTATCCTAAGAAGTTTGGAGATAATTAGAAAGACAATGACATAATTCCCCATAAGAATTATTCATCCAATGTGATAGGTGGGAGAAGTGAAAAAGAGAACTTTATTCAAAAAGAATAATCTACTCTCAAAATAATATGAAAGTTCATAGGAATCGGAGGCAGAAGAGTTAGAGGACTGCAAGGATCATAAAGTAGATGCTATGGTGGTAGTTGTGGGAAATTACCAAAAAAAGGAATACAGTAATAGTGATGAGGGATAAGTATAAGGAAGAGTTGACCTTCAGTCTAACTTAAAATATTCTCTTGAAGATATAGATGTTATGAGAGCCAAAACAAATAAATCCAATAAAGTGGTTCATGATTCAAACTTTAAATGTTGTAGAAAGAAGAAGATAAGTCTAAGCTGAATGAATAAATTGAAAAACTAAAGTCTTCAGCACTAAAAAGCATAGAAAAGGTGGTTGAGTAGAAACTAAAAATTGAATAAAAGAAAAGAGAGATTGATAGTATTATGAATAATGTAAAATATAAAATCAAACATATTGAACTTCTTGAAGAGGAAGTTGTCATTATGAAAAAAAATTGAAATATCAGGAGAAACTCTTAGTTCCAGTGAAGAAGACAAAGGAATGTGAGGAAAGGGAAATGATTGATCATAATGATACAATTGGTATGGGTATTGGTCATAAAAAAAGTAGTAATGGTTGAAGTTAGACCACAATATCCCACTCTAAGGTTGAAGATTGATTTGGGTATGAATCAGAATCAGAAGACTTAGAGATCCCAAGGGAAAACTAGTAGTGCGGTATTGCCACATAGGAATGCACCTCACACTAGATGTTATTATTGTGTAAATATGATACACTCAAAAAATGTCTGTTCCATATCTAATATGTATCAAAGAGAACAAGACCGACATAGGTAGCGATACAAGACTCAATATTCTAAGATATCATTTAATGTTCACTATTTCAGGTGTGGAGGATTTGGGTACATGGAAAGATAATGCTCATCAAAAATGCAATGAAATGTGCCAAAGAAGAATGAATGTATTCATAAGTATAAGATAAAGGTTTCATTAAATTATCTGAAATTATAATATATATTTACATCTCTAAATTATGAAGATGTTCCATCATAGTTTGAGGAAGATCAACATTATCAATTTGTACCAAGTATGATGTCGAAAACATGGAGGAAAAATAAGAAGATAGTTGAACAAGAAGTGGTTACAGATATTGATTTTAAATCATCATATTGCATTGGAATATAGATTATTGATAGTGTATGAACCTCTCACATGACAGCTAATAAAGATCTGGTGACCAAAATCAGGTATGTTAAGGAAGGTATCATAATATTTGGTAATGATGAGGGTCTGAAGATTCTTGGATCGGGAAAATACATGTTTGGGGGAAAATTCATGAGACATGCTAATGTCCTAATTGTTTAAGATCTTAGTCACAACATGATTACTATCAGTAAAATATGTGACTCAGGACATTCCATAATATTTTCAAATAAATTATGTGTCATCAAGGAAAATCATGGTGCAGTTGTTTTGTAGGGAAAACATACAAAAAGAAATCTCAATCTTGTGAGTGGAGAAGAAGATATGTGATTTCTCCCCAAGGAATGGGAAAATAATTTGTGGCATAAACATATTGGTTTCTTAACCTAAACATCCTTGGAAGATATTGTGAAATATAATTTCACTTATGACCTCCCAAGATTATCATGTGATCGTACTCATATGTATGATGCTTGTCAACAAGGAAAGATCATTCGAAAGACGTATAAGAAAAAAGAGAAAAGGTCAACAACAGTTCTTGAGATGGTACATATTGATGTGTGTGGACCTATTTCACCAAAATATATTGATGGTAGGAGACACTATGTTCTCTTAGATTATTATTTAATCATAATAGAATGGGTATCAACCTCAACCATAAGTATGAGGTGTTTAGTTTCATTACAAGATATCGATGGGAAGTTGAAAAGATTATAGGTCAGAAAATCCAAATGATCAGAACAGATAATGAAACATAGTTTACAAACATCCAAGTGTAGGATTATCTCAAGAAACAAGGGATAAGGCACCATGTTTCAATAGTAAGAACTCCACAGTAGAATGTAGTAGTTAAGATAAGAGATTGAATTATAAACAACATGGATAGAACAATGATCAATGAGAAAGACCTTCCAGATAATTTTTGGAAATAATCTTTGATGAAATCAATCAACACATCAAATAGAGCATTGTTATGTCCAAAATAATATAAGACTTTATATGGTCTATGGTATGTAAAAAAATCATCATTCGAGTCTTCAGAAGTAAGTTTTTCATTCTCAATAAGGAAAAACACAAGAAGTTTGAATCCTATTGAAATGAAGGGATATTTCTTGGATACTAAAAGAAAATAAAAGAATATAAATTATTCAATAAGTAGCTAGGAAAGGTAGTTGAAATCCATGATGTAACTATAGTGTAGAATGAGAAGAATCTTTCATAAGTACATGATCAGTATCAGGAGGATAGTGATGAAGAGATAAGTATATCAAGGGATGATCTAGTTCTAGAGGCTAATTCTGAAGAATATTTAGATAATTAAAAGGATGAGAATCATTCAGTAACTACACAAAAATATAAGATAATAGATTAAATTTATAGATAAAACATAATTGGTGATCAGGACACTCTAGTACAAATAAGGAGGATGAAGACTCTAAAACAAGCATCGTACTTATCACGGGTAGAGACTAAATGTTTTTGATGAAGTAGGCGGAGATGAGAATTGGGATTAGGATATGAATGAAGAGATTGACCAAATTGATAAGAATCAAACATTGGAGATTGTTTCAAGGCCAACAGATAAAAATTTCATTGGGAATAAATGGGTTTTTCACAAAAAAATGAATGAATATAGTGTGGTAATTAAAAACAAATCACGGATGGTGTGTAAAGGGTACTCCCAAATAGAGGTTATCAATGTTGATGAAGCATTTTCACCCATTGAAATTCCAGAGAGAATCATATTATTATTGTCTATAGTAGTGCAAAGAAACTTCAATGTCATCCAGATGGATGTCAAATTGTCATCTCTAAATGGGGTTCTGGAAGAAGAAGTTTACGTTGAGCAGCCAGATGGTTTTCTCATTCATGAAGATATGAATAGATTTTTTCAGATAAAGAAGGCTCTATATGGGTTTAATCAAGCACCAAGAGCATGGTATTCAAGACTAGATTAATTTCTGAAAAATCTTGGTTTCTAGTGTGGTGTATTTGATTACAATATACATGTCAACCATGACAATAATCAAAGGATGATAGTGCTGGTATATGTATATGACATAATCTTTGGTGGTTCAGATGAATCTCAATATAAGCAATTCACAGAATTCATGAAAAGTGAATTTGAAATGTTGATGATCGGTGATTTCATGTTTTTCCTTAGTTTATAGGAGACACAAGGAAAGAATAGAACATTTATTTATCAATCCAAATATGCTAAGGAGGTTCTATAAATATTTGGAATGGATAATTCCAAAGAGATGAAAACTATGATGGCTACCTGAATGAAACTTTCACAATATAATGAAGGAAATGTAGTCAATATCATAGAATATAGTCAAATCATTGGCAGTTTATTATAATTGATAGCGACAAGACCTGATATTATTTTTTTCACATGCCAGGCTGCAATATTTCAAATAAATCCCAAGGAAATTCATCTGATTGTAGTGAAAATAATACATTGGTATATTAAGGGAATGATGGATTTTAGTTTTATGTATAATGAAAAATCTCAGTAAGAGTTATTGGTATATACAGATGCAGATTGGGTTGGTTCAACAGATGATAGAAAATTGACATTAGTTGGTGCATTCTATCTTGGAGGATTGTGTATTTTTTGGCTAATAAAGAAACAATATTTCATTTCATTGATCACTATATAATATGAATATATTATAGTTATTCCAGTGTACATGTAGTTATTGTGGATGAAGCAGCATCTTGAAGATATGGGAGTTAAAGTGATGTCTTTGATTGGAATTCATTATGATAATTCAAGTGATAAAAATATTAGAAAAAATCTATCTCATAACTCAATGATAAATAACATTTAAATAAAGTGTCATTTTATCAAGGAGAAGGTTGAGCAAGGGCTTGTTAAGTTGGATTATGTGACTATAGAACTATAGGTTTCAAACATTCTGAAAAAGTCCTTACCCAAAGAATCATTTGAAATATATCGACTAGATCTAGGAGTTTAGTCGACTCCCCACACTATAAAAATTGTGGTTGTGGGACCCTCTCTCCCCAAGGTATAGTGTATTTTACCCAATGTGCTAATATGTGTTTTTTACCCTACTGAAGATCTAAAAAGAATGGCCTTCATGTTTGTTAACAAAGGGGGATAAATTGTAGTAGTAAAAGGGGAGAAAAGTGTTAATCAAGATATGGGGAGAATCTTCTAAGGAGGATAGAATGGTAGGGGAGTTTAAGATGTTCGGGTGAGCCATAATTTAGGGGGAGTATTAAATCTGATGATTCTATAACTGATCAATCAAAGGATACATGTCACAATAGATGAGGTTCATGATAAAAGTAGTAGAGTGGTTTTGGAATGAAATGAGGTGATTCATTGATGAAATTTACATTACAATCTTATTTACCAGGCCGAGCATTGCTCATGTGGTCTTGGAGTATGTGTTTAGTAAATCCTTGATCGCTATCTTCATCACAAGAAGCGAAGATGATAGAAGAAAGAAGGAGCTTAATGAGATATTAAAATGAGAAGAATTGTCAAAAAAATCTAAAGGGGAAGATTTTTGGGAAAAAACCATCAAGTTGTTATCTTGGTGTTTTGGGGTATGATTGTGTCTATTGAAAAATCTAGATGACTATGAATGAGTATGGTTGGTGTTTGATTAAGCAGGTTTTTAAGGTGAAGTAGTTTCTTAGTGTTTGCCAAATTTTTGGCCTCAAAATCGGGAGTTTGGTTTTTCTCAAAGGAATATTTCTGTATATATCTACATGATATGAATACCATGAACCATATTCCATGAAATGGAAAAGGTGATATGAATAATTGAGAAGGAAATCCACAAAGTAAGGATTTTCACAAAGTAGTTCTATACAGACTATGAAGCATAGTATGAAGATCGCATAGGAGGAACGGTTTGCGGAGTAAAGATGGTTCACAGGAAGGCTTGTGGTTTTCAAAAGAAAAATGGTATGTGGGAGGCGCATCTTTCACATAAAGGAGACAGTGATTTGTAGAGATTCCAAGGGATTTTTTCAGGGAAGATATCGGCTGACATTGAGGAAAGAAAGGTGTGGTGTGCGGACCATGTAGCAAAAACATGTTTCTGAAGGAGCACGGTAGGTGGTGAAGGCTATACCGCATCAAAGATTGTATTAAAATAGATTAGAAGATTTTATGGATCTATTTTCCTATATAAGGACTAATAATCCCATCATTACATAGAGTAATTTTCATTAGAAATTAACATTTCTCCAGAAGAATTTGACTAAGTCTGAAATTGGTTTGCGATGAAGGATTCTATGAAGCGAAGTGATTCACAAGGGAGTAGTCCATGAAGGTTTAAGTAGTTAATGTTAAATGTATAAAAAAGTGTTTTTTTGGGGATCGGTATCTCCCAAAGGAAAGTGGTACATGGAGGTGTAGTTGGTCCATGGAAGAATAAGTGGTACATGGAGGCAGCACACGGAGGCTGTTTGTGGTGGTTGTACATGGAAGAAGATACAATCTATGGAGAAAGGGAAGTCCATGGAGGAGAGGTGGTTCATGAATCATATGAACTATGCAGTGAAATGCAGTTTTCGGATAAATCATATTGTTTGAGAAGTTACTTAATCATTTTTTTAAATAAATTTCTTCTATATAACAGTACGTAGAAAAGTGGACTTCATCTATAGGTGAAAAGGTGACTTCAATAGAGAATCTATATATAGTTGAGGATGCCTGCTTTCAAAAAAATGAAGTTACCTAAAAGTCCATGAACTATGAGTGGATTCCTTCCAAGAGAAATTAGTAGAGGAAGAGGAAGACGGTGATCCTTTCCAATGGCAGTGATCCATAGAAATAGATATAGGGAGTGACCCTTGGAAATACAGTTAGAAGACACAAAATCTTGTAAAGGAAGTGAGATTGGGTATATAATTGATCTATCCCAAACCTTGTAATTTGGCAGTGAGCCTTAGGGGATTTCGTACAATCATCACATTGTCATTGCATGCTCCTTGGATGTATCCTTGTGACGGTGAACCAAGTAAAAATCGATTTTTATCTTGCATGATGTCATTTCTATTCATATATTGATACGGGAAGAAGAGAGAGGAGTGTTTTGTTTAAAGATTAAACAAGATCTGAAGGGGAAGTTGTATTAATATGTCATACCTTGATTCACCCCCTAGGGTATTTAAAATAATTGGGATAACAAATTTCATGTTTTATAATAAAACACCTCAGATGAGGTGCGCTATCTTCTAAACTCAAAAGTGGTGATTAATGATTTAAATATCCCCTTACCTTATGTAATTGGTTCTTTATTATTACTTCATTTTATTTCTATATATGTCGAATGCTTAGTACACGGTTTCAACGGATAATCTTAAATGGATTGAATAATAGGGAATGGGATTCCTTATGACTAATTATTTCAAAGACCAACCACAATCTAATTGGGTTGGCATGAATTGATTATAAATTTTCATGCCTTGATAAATGAAATTTATTGCTTAAATTGAATGTTTTAAATTAAATTTAATTGAATTTAGTGGTAAGACCATGCCTCTTTCTACATTTATATAATCACGTCTTATGTGAATTGTAATAAATGTGACACCCTTAGTTATATTTGGGCTTGATGAACATAATGCATGAGAGGTAATGCCTTGTGTATATTATTATATTTATGATTACTCCTTTGATATAGGTTATGTAATGATGGTAAGGTTTTTGTTGGGAATGGCATCCCATGCTTCCTTAAATCAGGTGTTGAGAATAATGTCTCATATCATTGACATTATTTGGATAGTGGGCATGATGTATCGTGTCCCTTGTTTTAGGTGTTGGTATGATGACACACTCACCATCTCGAGTGATGAGCATGACATCTCCCACTCATTATAATATTTAGGGATTTTAAGCTTTTTACTAGAGCTTATAGGCTTATTCAGACTGGTTATGGATGACTCAGTTACACCCTGGTCCATCCAGTACCTAGTATTCCAGGTATATGGATACTAACATCTGCATGTACTTAGGATATATAAGTGGATGCAATATATAACTATACTATATATATATATATATATATATTACTATGTATATGGTGATTAATCAGACATTCATTGTAGCTTATGCCAAAGCAGGGAGAGTCTGTCATGTGTCCTATTGGAACTTGAGATGACTGGTATTTAATTATTCAGCATTTGTTTATTATTCTATTTACCTATACATTTCTTTACCTTATATTCATGGACTCAATTTAGCTATAGACACTATTAGTGGTTTCCTACTGAGCATATCTCACACCCTTCTCGAGCCTCCATTGCACTAAGGTGTCCAAGAAGATCTCATGTTTGCAAGACCATGGATTATTTCATGTGATGTCATGCTTGTACCTGGGAGTTAGGAGTAAGGGATTGAGCTTGAGATTAGGATGCTCATGGAGTTATCCCTCAGGGATTTTTTTTCTTTTCCTTATTCATATACTATATTTTATTGTGTTTCCTTCCATATGTCTACTATTTTAGTTTATGTGTCCTTATATATACATGTATTCATTATTTTATATCGGTGTTGGCCATTAATATTCAATTGATATTATTCTTCCATTGCTCTGTATTTATTTTATTACTTATTCGGTTGTGGTCTATTATTTATTTTTTTATATAACTCTATGCTACTCTAATCATGAGGGTATATTCTCCCCAGTGTACCATCAGTAGACCCTCGCTTCTATTTGACAGCATCTGGTGTACGGGGAGGCATGCTTGAGGCCATGTGGCGACCGATCCTTCTACTAGTTTTAATAGTCTGTTAGGTCAACACATTACACGAGTCCCATTTGGGTGGTTGAACAATGGGAGGGATTGTTAGTTTTGGTTTCATCTCCCTAAAGTCATGTTTACAAATTTCATCAAAGATAAATGGGGTGTATTTTTAGATAAATCTATCCAATAGAAGTGCTACCTTACTAAAATAATTTATGATTATAATATAAAAACAATCATGACCAAGGAAGTATCTCACTATTTTTGGGTATGTAAATAGAGAAATGACCTTAACTACAGATTGATAAACTTTAATTTTATCTGGATTCACAACATGACCAACCACAATCCCCTTATCTACCATAAAATGGCATTTTTCAAAATTGAGGACAAGATTTTTATCAATTAAAGTTTGAATAACATAAGTCAAACTTTTTAAACAACTTTCAAATAATGATCAATAAATAGTTAAGTCATCCATAAAAAATTTCATTCAAGTTTCTATAAATTTATAGAAAATGAACATCTTACAGCGTTGAAAAGTTCCTTGAGCATTGCATAAATTGGAGGGAATTATCCTATAAGAAATGGCTCTAAAGGGTCCTTTGAAATTGGTTTTATATTGATCCTATAGGGAAATATAAATTTGTAAATAACCATATAATCCATAAAAGAAATAATATTGGGTTTTCCTAGATAATATTTCAAGTACTTGATTATGAAATGGTAATGGGAAGTGGTCTTTTCTTATAACAAAATTTAGTTTCCTATAATCAATGCACATTATCTGTTTATTGGGAAGAGTAATTAGGAAAATCTAACCAAATTCATTCCCAGAGATTTTAAAGCCACATTTTTTGGAGATAATTGGGATAGGGCTCTCCCATTGACTATCTGAGATGGGAAAAATAATTCCAACAGCCAACAATGTGGTGAATTATTTCTTAATAACCTATAAAAGTGTTATATTATATCTCCTTTAAATTATCTCACTAGTTTAAAATTTTCTTCAAAAAAAATATATACATGAAAACTGAGGTGCTGATTTCAATTAAATTAGATAGAGTCCATCCTGGGGATTTCTTATAGGTTTTTAGGGCTCTTAATAGTTGGTTCACTTGGTCTCTTGACAGCTCTTTTGAAATGATGATATGGAATTGTTCATTATCACCTAAGAAATAATATTTTATGTTATCAGGAAGTTATTTAAACTCTAAATCAAGTGTGTAATTTTCATTTATCAAATAATATTGGTCACATATTTGGTTGTTCTGTGAAGTTCCATATTTTAAACTACATTCATGTTCTACATCATTTTGATCACTTCCCATTTTCTCAAGATTTGTTTCATGTAAAAAATTAGAATCTTATTTAGGTAAACTTATATAAGATTGAAGGGTTTTCAAATATTCATCTTTATCAATTATAAGATCAATGGACTCTTTTAAATTTGTTTCATCATTCAAATACTCATTACAATCTTCCTTTTCACTCTTTTTTTATCAGATTCATTAAAAAACCAATTTTCATTTTCTAATATATCATATGTTTGTTCATCATAGAAAAAAATTGGGAATCATATTAGTAGAAAAAAAACATTTTTACTCAAGGGGATGAATGATATTTAATTGGGTATATCAAGGGCTAAAAAATATTTAAGTGAAAAAAATATCTACCAAGTTCAATTTAATGGGTTTCTTTATGACCATTGATGATTTATTTTGCAGTTTTCAAAAATAGTCTTCCTAGAATGAGAGGTGAATTGGTAATAAACTTATCATCTTCCATATCCAAGGCATATAAATCCATTGTAAAAATCATGACTCTCACCTAAACGAGAGCATCCTCTATAACTCTAGTGGGATTGGCAGTACCTCACGTGGAAAGTTTCATGATAATTATATAGGTTTTTAGTTCTAAAACCTAAAGAGATGAGTAAACATAATGTTGAATGACATTGATGGAAGATCCTAAATCAGGAATGATGTCCTTGAAGTCACATTTTTCTATGGTGCAGGTAATGTTAAAGATTAATAGGTCTTTATATCTGATAGGAAAATCTTATTGAATCATGGATGAAACATTACTTCCTAATTTGAATTTTCACCTCCTCTTAATTTCCTCTTGTGGGTACACACCTCTTTCAAAAACATATAATACCTTGTAATCTAGGTCACAACATTGATAAAAGGTATGCTAAATTGAAATTTCTTAAAAGTTTCCAAAACCTCATTATCTAACTATTTTTCATCACTTGACTTCACCATTGGTTCACTCCTAAGATAAGGTACTTGTGGTTTGAATATTTCTAGACTATTTTGAGCACTTATATGAGAGACATAAGGATTGTACATCCTCTTCCAATCCATATTTATTATTTCAAAAAAATCACTTTATTTTTTTATTTCATTCAAAAAAAATCATAACTTATAGTATTTTCATATGTGGTGGGATTCTATTTAATAGTGTCAATAATAGGTTTAAGTTTCTCAATTTGAGGGTTATTCAGTCTTGTGATACTTCTAAGATTAATAGCACTCACATTTTATTTCCCATTATCTCTCAGGTTTACTTGGGGTTATAAAGGTAAACCTTTACTCATTTTATTTCTCATGCTACTAAGATCATCGTCAATTTGATCAAATTTATTCACTAGGGTATTCATTATATTTTGTTATTGATTTAAGGAATCTTATTTTTGTCTCATTGCTTTCTGTTTTTATCTCATTGCCTCTTATTATTTAATCATTGATTCTTCAAGGTTACTCTTTAACTTTATAGTGGGTTGGGATGGCTGAAAATTTCTTTCAGGATGATAATTCTCTTGCTCATTGAAATATATTGGTTGATAATTACTTGATTGACCTTGGAAAAAGCTTCTTTGTTATTCAGTTTGTCAAAATCTTTCATTATAGTGGTTGTTCTAGCCCTGATTAAATTTTTTATTTGATTAGAAAAGGTATTTGTCAGTTTTATTGAAATGTATTACCAAGAAAAATAGCATTACAATTCTAAAAAGCATCTTTCATTTATGGGAATTAGTTATTAAATTTTCATTAGAAGAAAAAATTCCACGATGGACTTCCATATGAAAATTTGATTTAGGTTTGGGTGGGATTGTTGGGTTATTGGAAAACATCATTGACCTCACCATGGTGGTAATATCAAAAATTTGACTCACAATCATATTATTTTTAGATCTAGCAGTGTGGAATTATTGGGCAGATTTCAAATGAAGAAGGCCTCTTGTTCCAAATTTTTGATCATTTTGGGATATGTTTTCAATTAATTTCTTATAAAAAAAACTGGTATTTTTCAACTAAATACACTCTTATAGAAGCATCAATAATTATCATATTAGTAATAAATAGTCCTTTATTAAAATATTGAATTAATATTTGGTTAGTGATTTGATAGTTGGGGAAACTAAAATAGAGTCTTTTGAATTGTTCCCAGTACTCATGAGATGTTTCACCTTGTGTTTTCCTAATCCCACAAATATATTTTCAAAAGGAACCAGTTCTAGAAATAGGGAAAAAATTCTTGAAAAATATTCATTAACTCATTACAATCTATAATAAAAGTTAAAGGTGAATAGAAAAACAATTCTTTGGATACTTCTTCTCAAGAAAAAGGAAATTAACTCAATTTCATTTAATTTGCATCAACACCTCAAGGTTTCATATTGACACAGAGATAAATAAATTCATGAAGGTGTTTATGTGCATATTCACCTGGTAACCCATTAAATTTTTGTAGTTAGTGGATAAAACAATATTTAATTTCAAACCCAGCAGGCGTAACAGGATATTTCGCAGGGTTTTATTGATTTTCATCATAGGAGGAATCCAATTATTTCAAATTTCTATTGTGAGACATTGTAATTTCAAGTTCAAACAAGTTCTTTCTAAGTGTTTTAGTATAATATTTAAAACTAGGGATAGGGGGATTTATAACAGTTATAACCCTGTAGTGATAAGTTCTATCAATTTCAAGATCCAATGGTAACAAATTTGGCTCATAATTCCATGTCATACAAAAACAATATTAAAAAAATAACTCAATCAACCTCCCTAGAAACGGTTCCAGTTGATACTGGTATATTTTTTCAAAAACCCCATTCAAGAAATTTAACCCCTATATAAATTCAATATATAATTCCTTGGATCATCTCTCAAGAAGGTTGTAATTTGAGTTACAAAACTATCACTTTTGATTTGTTTGTTTTTGCAAGAAAAAAATCATAATTTTATTAAAAGTTGTAAAATATAAAATAAATAGAAAATAAATAAAAAATAAAATGCAAGAAAATAAAAAAAACTAAATATAAATTTTATTGGAAATAAAAAAATTGAAATCAAAATTGAATTTGTGGTTATGGATAAGCTTAGTCCATCTGAACACTGCCCTATTCCTTGATTAAAAATGATTTCCCAATTGAATTTCTTAATTCCCACAAAAATACCTCTAAATTAATACCCTAGTTTTTAAGGATATCATATCAATACCTCAATATGATTTTTATCCCTCCTATAGATGTGATCCAATCACTTTAATACCTCTAAGAAATCAAACCTAATAGAGATCACCATACTCAATGATAAGACCTCGCTAAAGAAATTTAAATAGTAAAATCAATTATTTTACTACATAGATTGAACAAACATGAAAAAAATAGTTGAAAATGTATTAAAAAAACTCTTTTATTCATAAAAATATATGTTCAAGAGAAATTTAAAAGAGATTACATAAGAAGATCACATCCTGGAAGAGATTGTTTGTCAGTTTTCATCATCCATAACCACTTGGTACTTAGCCTCGCATCACTTAAATAACCCCCATATTCTCCATTACAACATGAATATATAGAATATTCGTCAACCTTTCTATAAATAACTCCCCCTTTAAATCTCAAGCCAATAACCAACCATGAAAAAGATAAGGAGATATAAATAAAAGGAGGAGGGGTGGAAATCTGCTATCCAGTTTCTGTAATTCCATATTTTTCTAAATTTAGTCCTCCATCCCAACTGAATATCGATAAGAGGTCTTATATAAAGTTTCTTGAAAATGAATTATTTATCAACTATAAAAATCAAAAGACATTTTGAAACGTGTAAAAAAAGTTATATTCAATTTACTGAAGTCTTGTTTTTCTTTCTGAAGATACTCTTCCACTTTCTCATGTTGCACATGCTCAAAGACAATCTTAATGACTGAATTTTAATCTGAAATTTAATAGAGATGTGATATTTAGAATTATATTTAATCTCTAGATTTAATAAATTAATTTTGAAAATCTTATTCTAAGATATACATAATTTAATTTGGTTGGGCCAATTCTATCGGGCAAAACTATTTCGACATTAACATATCTATTTGAGCCTCAAGAATTTCAAATCGGCACTTGGTACAGTTGAGAATTTTGTATCCCGTGGACATAAGAATCCTAAAAATAATAATTAACCAATTTAGATAAATATTTAAAATTTTTTGCTTGAAATAAATAGGTGATTGAAAACAGTTTAATTTCCTTAATTAAGTAATTTTCAATTTTAAGCTCAAAACACATAAAAGACCCAAAAATGATGCAATTTCACAAATAAAATGTTAAATTTGTAGGGATTATATCATTTAAATACATATTAAAAATAATTAAAATATTATATATATAAGAAGGATGTAATAGAAATCTTGTGAGTGAATGGAATGGGGTGAATAGGTGGGTATTTATAACAAAGTGAGGAGAATCATTAATTAATTTTCAAATATAGCCCTTGAAATTCATGGTTTTAGGAAATAAATTTTCCATGGGAAACCCATGGTTTTAACTCCTGGTTTAGAAAATAAATAAGTTATTTTTTGAAATTTTTTATTTTGAGAATCAAATGTCATTTTTTTATATTACTCTTTTCATGGGAAAATAATTTTTTCACAAAGTGTTGTTTTTGAAAAAGATTAATTTCCACTTTAGACTTTGGAAAGTTTTTCATAGGTTTGTAAAGTCATTTAAATTCATTAAAATACATTATATTAATAAAATAAATTATTTTTTATCATGGATTCGCTTATTTTAATTATTACATCATTAATACATTATTTTGAATTCATAAAACATATCAGAAACACATAACTATATTTTTACTATTCACTAAAAAATAAAGTATTTTAAAAAATTATCAAAAATTAACCCTAAACTAATTTTTATGTGATGATTTTAAATATATTTTTTATTTTATAAAAGTAATTTTATAAATATAATAATTTTAACTTTTAAATAAATAACCTTATTTATTGAAATCTAATAGTTTTTATGACAATATCAACTTTCTGGACCTTATAAAAACTACTTGGGATATTATAAAATTATATTATAATTTATATTTAAATAAATAGTGTCTTATAATACTATTTATTGAATATAAATTTTATTTAAAATCTTTATTGAAATTATATATTTTCTAAAACTAAAATTCAGTTTTCTTTATATCCAAAAAACTATTTACAAATTCATCTTATATTCATGTGTATTTTTTTTAAATAAGATAATAATGAAAATGGGAGTGAAGAATCCCCTATTTAATTTTTAAGAATAAAATTACACATTTATAATATTATGTTCTAGATACATAACCTCATATTACACTGGAATACACCCTAAGGATAAGGTGTGTAAATGTGGTACTTGCATGGTGAGGATCAGATAATATTAATCTAGTGGTGATCTCAACTAACTTGAACTTATCTCATAGTTGATTACACATGAGCCTTACTTTTTAAAGATTTTCTTGGGCTTTGTCAAGGTAAAACCATAGTGATTCTACCTCCCTCCCAAGTTATGATAAACAAGCTTCAAAAGGCATGATACTACTAGTTTTTTCCATCATTTCTCCCTTATAAATTAATTATCTCCTATAATTTACATTTATATACACTAATTTTAATGGTAACATTGTAATGTTCATAATTCAAATATTTATATTGACCAATGTTCAATTAATTTCCATATATTAATAGTCACTCCCCCCCACCATTCTCATACCTCAACATTCACTAATTCTCTTAAAAGGGTTATACTTTTCCCTTGATAATTTCTATAATATTTTTAACTCTTCTATTTTTTACTATTTTTATATAAGGAGATATGTTTATTGGATAATTAAAGCCTATGGAGTTTAAATTTGTTTGTACATTGTTATTTTTTGTTTATCTCATTGTATTATTCATATCTGTTATAGTTAATATTATTTTATAATGTGAAATGTTATTATGAAATGTAAAAGTATTTCTATGGGATTCATAATAAAACATTCATTATGAAACCTGAGTTATTTTATTAATAAAAGAAATAAATTCAGGTTGTTATATTTTACCCCCAAAAGAAATTTCATCCTTGAAATTTGTGTCCTACCTCAAAAAAATGGGGGAATCTCTCCTTCATCATGTATTCACAATCCCATGTTTCTTATTAAAACTTTTGATTTGTCCACAATACTTTCATGATTCGGGTTTTATTGTTCCTAGATAATTATTCCCTTGCATTAAGAATTTTTATCGATTATTATTCATATGATAGGTTAGGTTATAATCCCATACAATTTTTTCTATTATATATATTGGGTTTGACATATACTTTCTTAATAGGGACATGTGTAAGACGTCATGGACATTGGAAATATTTTTTTGGTAGTTTTAATTGATAGGAAACTACTCTGTTTCCTATGAAAATTGGTATAATTGTTTAGGGAAATGAAATGGTCCAACATAGAATGGTTAGTACATCACTTTTATATTGTTAAGAAGATTCCATAGTCTAATTCATTCATGTCAGGTTCATCTTTATAATGGTTTTCTATTTTCAAATGGTTTCAACGGGTTTTTTTATGGAAACAGAAACACCCAATGTTTCTGTATCCATGAGGACCTACTTTCCAAAGGCAAGCACTCATTAGGTGTTTTGACCTATGATTCTTAAGAACTCTCATTGGTCAAGAGGAGGGGAATTAGGGCTTATCACACCCTTTTGGGGGGAATTGTTTCCTACTCTGGGACTCTCTTATAGATTTAAGATATGTTCATGAATCCTTTATTAATTCCCAAGTATTATGTGGTTCATCCAAAATTAACAATAAATTATTAGAAAGTTTGGAATTAAAAATCATCTGTATGTATCTAAGGTTCTTCATTGGTGGAGATATATGTATGTATTCAAGGTTCTCCATCAATTATATCCTCTCATATACTTCTTAGAGAATATTTGTTCAGTATTACGATGATTTTGGTTTTCTATCCACACAGTGGGGAAATCTAGATTTTACTATCATCTAGGTAAAAGAAGGTCACTTTGGAGTTTATTATCATCCAAGTAGATGAAGGTAATTTTAGGGTTTATCGTCATCTAGGGAGATGGGAATTTTTTTATGTTGGGATCAAATCCATAAATGGAATTCATATGTATCCTTGTGAAAGGCATCAAAACCCATGTAGTTTAGTACTACTTAATAGGGAACACCATACCTTTTAAGTTTGTGTGAGGAGGACCCAATCATGCAGTTTAACATCATGTGGCAAGGATGTCTATGTGGAATATTCTTATTCAAAGTTTAGTGTGGGACTCACTCTGAAACATCCTAAGGAACTTGGAAGGTATATGATTTTCCAAGTTGAATTAGTCCCTTCTAAGGATATGGACCAAAAAGAACAATGTTGAATTAGTAGTTGGTTATTAACCTCAGGGGGGATTCCTATGTAACATATTTGGATGGGAATCAAATCCCACATAGTTCTGTGAGTCTTGTAGGGGAGTATAGCCCTTTGATAGGATTAATTTTAGGATTTCCTGAAGTGGATGTCCTTATAAAAATACCATGAGATATATATTAATTCATGGTGGTTTAGAGGTTTAACTCAGGAATTACTTATAAGGAGGATTCCCAAATTAAGGTAATTAGAATTGGGGATTATTCCTAAGTATGACCCCCATTGATCTCAGGCCCCAGGTGGGCTTATTATGTATTTGGGTTAACAGGAATCAGAGTTATTATAGTTCAGTCCTTCAGGTGGATTGTGTGAATGTCATGATCATCACTATCCTCTAAGCTCATGTGATTCATGCTCTGTTTGAGAAATAATAGGAAGCAAAAGATTTTACAAACCACGCACTTTTCCTCCTTCCCTGGTAAAAGATGTCAGTTCTACGGTGGAAGAGGCCTAGGCTACTGCACTTCCCTCTCTTCACTTTGCATTGGATGAGAGTCCAAGGTAATGAAGGAGTGAAGGTGAAGAAAGTGTAGGTGGAGAGGAGAAAGACTCAAACCTCCCACAGTAAAAGATAGGGGCTTACACGAGGATGGATGAACTAAAATTTGTTCTGAAGTGGGAGGAGGATCTCATTTCATGTTGAATAGAAAATAAAGTATGATCCTTACCCCTACTATGAACTGGAGGCTCTGAGTCTCAAAGACAATAAGGGTCGGACATGGTCCTATCCCAGGAATCTGAGACTAGGAACTCCTCAAAAATGTCTATTGGATAAAGATCCTCATGACCATAGATATATAAATCTACAGACACGCTGAGGATCCTAACAATCTGTTAGGATAAGTATGGGAAACCTCTGACCGTATAAAAACAAATCCAAATGGGAGACACTCTGGAATGCCTTTTCCCATGGTTTTTTATGTCATTGTATCTTGGTGGAGGCTTTGATTTTATCCCTCTTAGAAAAGGGAGCCAAATGATGAGAGGGTCATCCATGAATGGCCTTGAAGAAGGCCCGATGGGTGGATCATACAAGCTAGAAGGTAGGTAGAACCAAGGAGGATAATACAAAGGGGGTGCTCCACATAGTTAGGCCATGGAGAACAGATATCACCTTGGGTGAAATACCACCTAGGTGAATAAAATTGGGTGATATCTTTCTCAATTATTCAAGGGTCTCCACAGGTTTTCCCAGAGGTAAGTCACATAAGTCCCAGGTTAAATAGGGGACCTTGCGCTAGTCTTTATTGATTAAGGAGCTGGGAGAATTCATCATATAGGTGTTGTTTATTATAAACCCTATGAGGACTTAAGTTCCACTATTTCCCTTTAATTTCTTCTTCTTTAGGTGTTATAAAACTTCCTAGAAGGTTTCAGAGGACTTCAGAGAAGCACTAGGGTGATCAGAGTAGAAACTAGTCGTCGGTAAAATTTGTCTATACAAATGAAGACCTCAGGGACCTATTTATAGGAAAATATGGGACCTTGTGAAAAGGAGTTACTATGCACTAGTTTTTCGCACTTTTTTTCATGCTAGCTATCCAAGATAGATGATTCACACTAGTTTTCTACACTAGTACATTTTTTGGTGATGAAAATACCTTTATAAATGTTTTTCATCATCTGAGTTCGATAAATTTTGATCAGTGAGTCCATTTGGGATTCACGACTATTAAAATATATGATATCAAAGAGATATACACTTATTTATATGGAGAATACACCAAATATTCTTGGAATAAAATCAGAAATTACATTTTAATCCATAGACACCTTATCATCAACGATCTTGGAAATCCATAACCAACTCTTCAAGGGGGTATTTCCACTTATCCCTCATTATGGAGTAGTCTTCTGGAACATAAAAATACATCCTACATCTTCTTTCAGCATTTGGGAACATTTCTAATCAAACTTCACATTTTTTTCTGAGTGTGGATCACATGATGAATTTTGTGGCACAGTGCATGAAACACATTTTGCAGTGTCAACAAAATACCCCCTCCCCATAGAATTAGATTTGTTTGTAATGAAAATATTCTAGTTATAAGGTAACTTTAGGGAAATTTTATGCATTAACAAATCATTTTGTGGGTTTTGTAGCTACGTCAAGTTTGGAAGGATGCTCTAATTCTTTTCTAAGACAGGGGTCCTAGTGAGAATATGGTTAAACTAACTGAGCTTCAACAAGCAGCTGATGGGGATCAGGAGGTTGTTCAAAATATGAAGAGTTATGTTGAATTCCTCTTGTAATATATGGAAGATATACTTTATTTTGTAGATATTCCTCTAGGGGGTTTATTATAAATTACAATAATCTTGTTTCTGATCATCTATGTCTTCATCCTTTTCTTTTTATTGTAATCATAATGTCGAAGATAATTTTCATAGCATGAAATCTTCATACCACCTAATCATAATTACAATGATAGGGATTGGGTGATCTAATTTTTACCTAACCCAATAAGCCTAGTGAGCGTAGTTTGACTATTTCTAGGGTAATATGGACTACCCTAAAAAAAATTCTTGTAAATTTTCATTTCTTGATTTTTCCTAAACCATACAGAGTGTAGGTCTAAAGATATGAGACTTGACTTTTGTCCAGAGTTCCCTTTGCAGGGTTTCAACCTGGTATGCACTGTGTCTCTTTCTATGGATAGTTTAATTTCATGCATGTTGGACTAAAAGGGAAAGTGTTTTAGGTCAAATATCTTTGACCATGAATTTTGAGATGATAACCCAAACAAGGCTTGGTGACTAGGAATATTCCAATATTATTTAGATACTTACAAGGGGAATCTTGAGATATGATTATATGCTTCCAGAATCTAAAACTTGATATTCAAGAATAGAGGATATCTCTCTTGAGAACAAAGTTACCACTGGTTGAAAAAATCGTTATGAAATTTTTTTTATACAAGGACAACTGGGGCATGTACTGCATAGTCAATAGTGGAATCTTTTTTATGAAAGACCCATTATGGGGGAAACTTAAGAAAGTCCAAGGGGGTGTGTACTACATGGTCGGGAAAAGGATCTATTGAGAATTTTGACATTCTATTGCACTTGGTTGAAGGAATTTTATGGTGATTCAGATTTATCAAGACCAAAAAGGGGGTTTTTCTCAAGAAAATGTGCCTTAAAATGAAGGGATAAGATGTGTTGGCATGGTCCATGAATGCGAAACCACTCCTACCTGAATTAGATGTGTGAATGAGGGTATATTTTCTTATATAACCAAAGTCAGGTGGAGAAGGCCCCTTCCTAACAAACGATAAAATTATCATGTAGTTTAAAGTCTTGCAGTAAGAACATTATGCTATACAGTTTAAATTCATGTATAATGGACATTGTTGTGCAGTTTAATGTCATTTTTAAAGGAAATTATGAGTGATTTAATTTAATATCTTCAAATTTTACTAAAGGTTTGATGATTCTCTGATTCTTGGTAATATATTTGAAAATTGGCTACTATATTCAGTTATGGAAGGAGAAATTTTTAAACTATGATTTAGGTATTTCTAGATCTGAAGGGTGGTATGGGAAAGGGTTCTTTATGATGTTAGAGGAGGTCTTAACCAAGAACGAAGTTACCACTAATTGAAAAAAAAGTTATGAGGTTTTTTTATGAAATTCCAACTGGGGAACGTACTGCATAGTCAATAGTATCATCCTTTGGATGATAGACCTATTATGGGGGAAACTTATGTAAGGTCAACTGGGGTGCATACTACATGGTCGGTCAAAGGATCTCTCAAGAATATTGACATTATATCGTTAAAAATTGATGAAAGTTTATGGAGATTTAGATTTTCCCAAGTAAAAAAGTTTGGTTTGTGGAGAAATTTCCAGAATACAGAAGGGGTGTTTCAAGTTGTGATTTCTAAAGAATCAGAGAGATGGATGCTCTACACATGTTTAACTCAAGTGTAGAAAGCATGGTTCCTATAGTTTTAGGTCATATGACTAATACCATAAGATTATGGAAACTATGGGTGTTATGTGGTTAAATGTACCAATATTATTCCAGTATGCTATGAACATATGATGGGGGAAATGTAAACCATGGTCTTGGAGACATTCAGGTCAGAATAAAGGATATGGGGAAAATATATAGAGGATGACCACTAGTTTTAAATTTTTGGTTCCAACATACCGTAATTAAAAGCTTAAAGGGAAAGAATAGGCTTCTCTTAATGGATAAATTACCGCTATTTGACAAACCCGTTATGAGAGATGATCTATGCAAGGCCAACTGAGAGCCAAATAGTGGAATCCTTTGGTTGATAATCCCGTTATGGGGAAAACTTATACAAGGCCAACTGGGGTGTGTATTGCATGGTCAGAAAAAGGATATCTCAAGTATCAGACATTATGTCATCAAAATCCAAGGAAATATTATGAAGATATAAAAGTATTCAAGATTAGGAGTATGACATGAGAAAGGAGCATTTTTTTTCAATGCATAAATGAAGAATCGGACCGATACTAACCATAAGTTTGGAGTCCCTTTCATATATTTGACTCATATTTAGAAGGGGGCATCTCTTGTTTCCTTAGTGGGTTCTCTAAGGAGAGGACCCAAAACAAAAGCTCTTGTATAGATTTTTGATTGTATATAGGAGGTGTAATTTTTTTTTATCCCATGGATAGGGCTTGGGAATAAGGCTTAGGCTTCACTATCTATCTCAATGGAATGAGAATCAATCCATAGATAGTTCTAGAGGTACAAGTTCATGCATAAAGTGAGAACTTGTACTGAATCCCTCCATGCAGATCTGACTCATACACGAGGGAGTAGAGGATTTTCCATGTTGTGTTTCCCAAATGGCCCTAAGGACTTCTTTTTAATGATTTTTGATAATACCCCTTTCAATTTATGAGGGTTAACCCTTAAAATTCATGTAGATATAAATATTACATGACTCGTAGGTCTTAGAAAAAATATCCAGACAATAACTACATGGAACTGCTCCTCCCCAGCTTCTACATCGTAATGTCAACTCTACACCTTCACATGGTTTTAGGCTAGGCTTCTTGTGCATGCATAGGCTGGTCCTGATGGAAATGGCATACCCTCTCTTTCTTCCAAATCCATTATCTTCTGATCTGGTGAATTCTCTTTCTCTTGAATCCTCATGTGGAGTATGCTTCTTATAGAGTCTTCCTGGTCCATTAAGTACAATTTCAGGTGGCCCGAAAGCCTTGAGGTGGCCTAAATGCCTTAAGGTGGCCCAAAATCCTTGAGGTGGCCTGAAATCCATACTGGACCAAAATCCTTGGGTGGAACGAAGGCCATAAAGGACCTAATAACCAAACCAGTGGCCCGAAAGCCTAAATGGATGAATATTTTCGGCTGCTACAATACCAAATAGTTCTTTATATAGTACTGCTATAGTACTGATATAGTAACCCGTAAATTACATCTCTACTTAGAATTTTGTTCATCACTATGTATCTCATAAGGGTAAGAACCAAGTTGTGCATAGTTATTAAAAGACCGTTAAGTTTACCATATTGCAGCTAGGACTTTTGGTGTTCCTTTTAAGATCATTTAGCTAGGACAATAATAGCCACAATGTGAATAGATACACATTAATCATGTAGAGAAATACTTTACCAAACACCAAATCCCACTTGATTTGTGCTCGTGTGAGAAACAAGGAGTGGTAAAAGTTTCTTCTATAACACAGGTTAAACAATTGAAGGAAAAGGGCATTTCAATTATGTGGTGGTTGTGCCAGGATATTGGATCCAGGAATCGCTACATATCTCATAGGGATGAGACTCAAGCTATACGTAGTTCTTTTGATTCCCTGTAGTTTAACATCATGCAGTAAGGACAGAGGTGAGCTTACATGAATTGATGAGAACATTACGGTTGGGCCCAAGATAAGATATTTTGGTGTCACTACATATCTCATGAAAAATATAATCAAAACATACAAAGTTATAAATAAGGCTCCCTGTGTAGGTCTGATCCGAACATAGGGTGTGGGGGATTTTAAATTGTGATTGGACCGAGAAAGGAGATCTGGGTATCATTACGTATCTCAAAAGTATGAGAATAAAGCCACACATAGTTCTTGAAAGTATCCTTGTTCATATATGATTCATGCACAATAAGAAAAGGTGATTTATGATTTAATTGTGGTTGGACACAAGATTGGAGATCTGGGCATCACTGCGTATCTCAATAGGATGAGAATCAAGCCACACATAGTTCTTGATAATTGTTCCCCACTCCAATTAGAATTTTTTTGGGGAAGGGTATTTTTGATAAATTATATACTGATGGTTAGGATTAAATCATGACGCCTAGGTTTCACCATGCATATAATTGTAATGAGAATCAAAGAATAAGTCTTGGAAGGGTTCTCTATAAAGATCTAGTTTATGCATAGGGAAAAGGACAGGGGATTTTATTTTCTAAAATCACGGTTAGACCTAGGATTAGCAATTTGAGTGTCACTACGTATCTTAATGGGATTAGAATCAAGCCACACATAGTTCTTTAAAATTATCCATTTTCATGTTTGATTCATACACATAGGGGTGAAAGGGGTTTTTAAACATCGTGTCCAGACCCAAGATAAGAGATCAGGCATCACTACATATTCTATTGGGGCAAGAATCAAGCCACACATACTTATTAGAAATGGTTCCCCAGGACAACTGGGTTTTGATGTGAGAAAGGGGATTTAATATTTTCCAAAATAATTTTTGGGCCCAAGACATCAAATGGTGTGGGGATCAAATCATATGTTCTATAAGAGTGCCATGTATAGATTTGGTTTATACACAGGAAAAGGGTAAATTGTTTCTTTATGGTCATAGTTGGGCCTGAGATTTGGGATTTGGGGTGTTATTACATATCTCATTGGAATGATAATCAAGCCAAATGAAGTTCTTGAAGAATCTTGAAATTTATTTTCATTTGGTGAGGACATGGGCCACCTAATGTGAAAGAAACATTGTGGATGGACCATGGTATAGGACCCATGTGTCACTACATATCTTGATGGGGAAATAATAAAGCCACACAAAGTTCATGATAGTTATTCCCCATGTAGGTATGATCCAAACATATGGAGGAATGGGGCTCAAGTGAAAATCGGGAGTGTAAATGATGTGAGGTTTACACATGGAATCTACCCATTTTTTGAGGGACCACAAGGAGTGTCTAATCACGGTATCTTGTGAATTTCTTAATATCAAATAAATGAGACATTAACCATAAATTTTAATGTCATGTGGTGAGAAAAAATGATGCTATACTATTTAATGTCCTGTGGCTAAGATGAACTCTGTGTGATTACATAAAGTACTTCTTCAGGAACCTTGAATTGGTTGTAGTTGTAATGAGTTATCCATCCATTGATATTCTGGAATAAGCTTCATTAGAGTGGGCCTTATGTATAGAGTAAGATCCCTACAACTTTGGATCAAGATTCAGAGGCCTATTTCCTAGTATCATCAGATTCTTAAGGACTAATACCAATTATCCTTGGGGGAATTAATGAAGATGGACCTTCTTGTTAAATTCCAATGCTATCTAATTATGATATACTTCCAAGTGATCCAAGGTATGCAATCTCATTTCATCCAGTCACTCCAGCTCATACATTCATTTCGAAGACTATCCATCTACAGAGAGCTGGTCAAAAATGGAAATATGAAGCAATGAAAACCGAACCTTAATGGGAAAGACTGTTTTTGTTCTGTATACTAATGAGTGTGGAGTCTCTTGCATAGTAGTATGGTTAGTAGTCCAGTAAGACCATAAGGCATGAAATATCTTATCAAGCCAGAACTTATTATTTTTATCCACCAAATTCTAGAGTATGTTTAAAAATTTCTTATTGAAATATTCTATTTTTCCATTGGTTGCTACATGATAGCAGGATGAATGGTTGGACTTGATATTGTATTCCTTGTATAGCTTCTTTACCTCAATAGAACATAAATTGGTGTCATTTTCTATCAATATAGTTTGAGGGACACCAAATCTGGTAATGATATTATCTTGGACAAAGCTAACAATTCTTTTGGCTCTAACTTATTTTAAGGGAATTACCTCATCCCATTTGGATAAGAAATAGGTAGCAGTAAAGATGTACTTGAACTAGTTAGCTGTAGCTAGAGGATATGGTCCAACAACATCCACTCTCCATGTGGAAAATGTCTAGGAGTAGTTGGATGTATGCAGTAACTCTTGGTGTTGATGGATAAAATTGGAATTCACTTGGTAGAGATGACACTTCTTAGTGAATTTTGTGCAATAATACATCATCGAATGCTAGAAATATCCAAGCCTTTGGATTTTATCAAAAATCCTATAATCTAATTAGTGGTAACTATAAGCTCTTGCATGTACTTATTACATAACCACTGCAGTCTATTCTCCATATACACATATGAGAAGGACTCCATAAAATCCTCACTTATAGAGGAATTTATGGTGATTTGGGTCATCCTAAAGAGTGAAATTATCCGCTCATTGTTGGATATTCTCTCTCCCAACTCTATTAAGTGGGAGTTCTCTATCTTGGAGATATTCTATGATGGGTTCCTTCCATCCCATTGTAGGTCCATATGGCTTGGTAATGGTGATGATTTCATTAATTTAATCTATTCTAATTTGAAAAAAAAAGATGAAACCATGTGGAGATGGGAAATGAAGATGATTTTTTCATCCTGATTTGGATCTTCCAAAGTTGTAATTGTGTTTTCTAATGCATCTACCTAAGAAATTTGTGATCACGAAATTTGAATCAATGTTGGATCTGAGAGAAATTATTCTATTAACCCTATTCATAATCACACATGGGAATTATCTATTCTTTTCTGATGGTGTAATCCCCATTGATTTTTTTTATTGTCAATTCTGAATCACCCTTCACTTCTAGGTGGTTCACTAGTACTTGGAATGCTAACTCTAGGTCTACAATGAGAGCCTAATATTATGCCTCATTTTTGGTACCACCTTCTAATAATAGGAAATATTATGGTAACACTGCCTTCTCTAGGGATATAAGAACAATTCCTAACCCAATTTTTTGAGCTTAGGTTCTTCCATTCTCTTCCCCGTTGGACTCCTAAAAGCACAGTCAAAGTACATTTCCCATGTTTGGGGGTTGTCCTGAATGGAGAATATTTCTTTATCTGGTGGTTTAGTATTTAAAGTAATATCTTCTATAGATGGGTGCTCAGTAAGTAAGTATTATAAGGATTGGACTTTCACTACTTTATGAGGCATAAACTATATATTGAATTGTTGTAGGATAACTATCCACCGTTCTAGATGTCCTGTCATTATAGGATGAATGAGGATAAATTTGAGTAGGTTATTTTGAGAAAACAAGTGTATATCATGATTCTATAGGTAGTGTATCATCTTCTTAACTGAAAATATTAAATTTGAGAATCTCTTCTCAATATCTGAATATCAATTATCTATGTCGATCAGGGTTCTACTAAGATAATAAAGGTTGTTTTCATTCCTAACATCATTATTTTGTGTGAGAAAATCACTCAGTTATATCTCTAAGGCTGTCACATATAGAATGATATTATTTCCTTCAATAGGTGGAATAAATACCGGTGGGATCAATAAGTACCTATTTAGGGCCTCAAATTCTACATTACATTCATTGGTCCATTGATAATTGACCCCCTTCTTCATGAATTTGGTGAAGGGTAAACACTTGTCGGCGAGGTTGGATATGAAGTGTTGAATGTAGGAAAATTTTTCTTAAATTCTTCCCAAATCTTTCAAGTTTCTAGGATGTGGAATTCCAATGATATCTTTATTCTTCTTAGGATCAACTTCAATGCAATGATGGCATATGATAAAGCCAATAAGTTTTCTTGAGGTTACCCTGAAAGCACATTTCAAGGGGTTGATCTTCATATTATACTATCAAAGATTATTGAATATGGTCTTTATGTCATCCATGTGGTCAAAACATTGCCAGGATTTGACTGCTATATCATCAACATAGAATTTGACAAACTTTCCCAATAGATGTTTGAAAATGTGATGCATTGAGCGTTGGTATGTGGTGCTATAATTCTTCAATCTGATGGGCATTACCCGAAATCAAAACATCCCTTGAGGGGCTCTGAAGGCTATGGCTTATTCATCTATTGGGGACATCCAGATTTGATTGTACCCATAGTAGACATCCATGAAGAAGAGGGCTCAGTAGCTGGCTATTACATCAATCACTAGTTCTGTGATTGGAACATGGAAGTCATATTTGGGAAAATTCTGGTTTAGATCTATGAAATCGATGAAAACTCTGATTTTCCCATTCCTCTTTTTTATAGGTACAATGTTCGCTAGCCATTTTGGGTACTTCACCTCTTTAATAAAGTCATCCTTGATGAGTTTTTCCACTTTATCCTCAATTTTGGAGGTGTGAGTCGGGTGTGTTCTCTTGGATACTTGCTTGTATCCCCTATGATTTTTTTTAAAACCCAAGTGATGGGTGGATACCTTAGGGTCAAGGCCTGGAATCTCTATGTAATTCCAAGAAAATACATATTGATGCTTCTTTATGAAGGATGTGTATACTTCCTATTCATCAGGATTTATGGCCTCACTAATTAGAGTGGGGCATGGATCTCCTTTTTTACCCATATTTATTTCTATAATTTCATCCATGGTGGTGGAGATGCCTTACTCAAATACTAGAGGGGCATCTCTAATATCATCTTCTTCTTCCTCTTCCTCATGCTCCACTGTTTGTGCTTATTCCTAGGGAGGAAATAATAAAACATGTTCCTCGGAGGGAGGAGGGGCATTATCACTTGGACATCCAGAGGATGAGGAAATCATTTCAGGCTCACTTGTTGGCATGAAGCCTTTTTGGAGTCCTAAAGGGGAAACAAGGGGCTGAGAATGAGTCTCTTCACTTTATCCTATTGTTACAATATATTATTCCATCACGGCTGATAGAACCAGGATTTATTGAATCTTAGGGGAGTCAATGAAGATATTTTCATTCAATATTTCATTATCACTTGGAGATTTGATAACTTCTTTAGTGCCATCAGGCTCAAATGTCGTTACTGACATTACAGAAACTGCTGAATGAATTCGTGAATTCTAGACCACCCTTTAAATTTGGTTAATATACAACACATAATCTACACTGAGCTATTTGAAAGGGTTATCTAGGATCATCTCCAATCCATTTGGCGCATTGATTTGAGTAACATCATCAGTCATGGAATGTTTTCATCCACTATGATAGAACCCTGCATCAATGTACTGCAACTATCATAATTTTAATGAGGACTTCTAACCATATAATGTACCAATTTTAACATTGATAGAATACTTGATACACTAGTGGTATAATGAAGGAATGGTTTCATGCTGATGTAACCAAGGTCTTCACAACAACACATTGAAATTTTTATCCTGCTGGAAAACCATGAATTTTGAGTCTAAAATGAGATCCCCGAACAAAGTTTTGAGTGTAATCTTTCCCAGAGGCTCTGGGTCATTCTTTTCATAGCCCTATAACATCATAGTGGATGGATAAAAATGAGATTTATTGAGACCAAGTTGACAAAGTGTCCAGACCAGGATGAGGTTGACTCCTAATCCATTGTCAATGAAGGATCATTGGATATTAAAGTCATTTAACATGATATATATATAAAAGGGTCTAAAATGTCCTTGTATGACAGCACCCTCATCTTTTTTGGTGAAGGAGATGACTACATGAAATTATACATGATCATTTTATGCATTATATACCTCGGTAGTGAAAACTTTGACTTAAAATTCTTGAGGGGTTGATAAGGCCTCATTAGGTGATACCCAAAGGTCCTTTAATAGGCTCGGATCATCCATGATTGATAATTTTTCTATCACTTGGGATAATTGCTTCAAGACATCATATTTTTTATCTATATTTATGTAATTCCCATAATGAAATTTATCTTTTTCAGGCACTTTAGGAGCTGATGTTCTTGATGTGGATAGACCGCCTCTTGGGGAAGGGGCTAGAAGTGCTTCTTTTCTTGGTGGATTAGGACTTCTAGGCCTGCCTACCTACCAAGGAGGTAGTGGAATATCCTCTAATTGGTCTTTCAAGATAATAATGTTAGGTCAGACCCTGTCATGTGTATATGAAGAACTCCCTTATTGTAGTTGATCTCTCTAGAGATATTTTCTATAAGTCTTAACAACATAGACAGTTTGAGTGGGGGTTTGGTTGATGTAGTGGCTCCTAGAATGAACACATATTCCCCTATATCCTCGAACTCAAAAAATTATTCCTCCAATTCCCCAATCAAGTATAGGTAAATCAGGTTCATAATTTGAATCATCATGTGAGAGGAGATTTGTTAAGTGAATAACATTAACAGGACCAAATATCAACTCCTTATCTGATGAATATTCTTCCTAGGTGGTCGACTCATATTATACCATTTGGTGGGGCGGTGCTCGTGCTTTTGGGATAGTTGGAATAAAGTCCTATAAGGTCAAAGAAAAAAATTCTTTGACACGAGCTCATCTTCTTATCATTTCTCTTTATCCTTCTGGCCATGTCACTTTTTTCAAGATTGGCCTTCCGAGCATTGGGATTTTGATGAACCTGAATTTGTTGTTGCATAACTGGAAGGAGGCACAGTCTTCCATTTCAAATATTTTTGTAGAATTACATGAGTTTTTTTTATGGTTTTTCTGACCATAAATTCATCGTAATTCTATGCACTCTTTCTTTTAACTTCATGTCATTCTCCTTCCTCCTATGGATTGGTAATTGAAACATATGCTACCTCGACTAGCGAATTATTTAGTTTCACTTTCCCAGAATCCACCATATTTTATAGGAGGTACTTAAAAATAAAACACTCCTAGATGGAATGCCCCAACATTTGATGGAAGGGTAAATAGTTTAGGAGATCATCATCACCTTCTTTGTTACTCTCTTTGGGATTTTAAAACTGGACTAATTTGTTTTCCAAAGCTAAGATGAAGTAATCAGGGACTTGGTCTTTTCGAAATGAATAGACCTTGTTTTTAATCTCCTCATGCTACCTCTACCTCTAATATATTTGATCATATTGGTGATTATGTCATTACTATTGATTCTCGTGAGGTGGATCCCAATGGTATAGTGTAGGATTTGAGGTAGGAGTGGATACAGGGTCCTGCTTAAGTGTAACTACAGCGGCCTCTGCCTTTCCTGTTCTCCTTCCCTAAACTAATGGAGCTACTCAAGACTTGGATTTGATCTTTGTGATGGAGTTTTCCACCTATTGAGAAATTTTGGCTGGATCTCAAAAACCACTTTTTTATTTAACAGGGATTAATGGTGTTCTCAACTCATCACATAGATTTTCTACACATATAGCAAACAACTCTTCTTAAGGGAGTGGTAGGTTCAAGGAATAAGTCAATTCTTTCCAATGAGCAATTATTCCTAAGACCCTTTCATTATCTCTTTCTTTAAGTTCATAAGATCAAAGATTTTTTTCTTCTATAGCATTGAGATAAATTGGAAGAGGAACTTATGATAAAGATCTTTCCATCCAATAATTTATTGAGACTGTAAAATCGCATACCATAAAAAGGCCAGCCCATGTAATGATTGTATGAAGAATCTGATTTTCACTAATTCTTGTTGCTCAAGGGTCCCCATCAAGGGATCACAGTTAGATATGAAATGTGTCCATTACTGCTCTAGGTCTCCTGAGCCATTAAAAATCAGAAATGTGGGATTCCCAAAGTTTTGTGGGGGAGGATTTGGATCCACCCATTCGTGGTAAGACTTATTTTCTGATTTTATTGGTGCATGATATCCTTTCATGGATTCCAATCAATTCATTAATGACTCAATGGTGTTCATATCATTTGAGTAATATCTGGCTAGGTTGGGACCTGAATAGGTGCGGCGATTGGAGCCTGACTGGGTGCAGCGACCGATGGGACCATCGGTGGTGGAACTGCTGTTATTTGTTGTGGGTTACCCATAGGGGTAGTCCTGTAAAGATATTCCTGAACATGTTCTTACTATGTACCCAATGGAGGTAATTCTTGATCTGCTATTGTGGGAACCAAATATTTTGGTGGTTGATGTCCCATATTGATCGGATGTTCCCTGTCTTCTTCAGTTGTTGTGGTAAACCCTCTTTTTTGAGGTGCACCAACTGGAAGTGTGATTCGAGGGTCTACTTGTAGAGTATATATGGAATGAAAGCTACCTCGAAGTAACTATTCATTTATTCTTCTCAACTATCTCATTTCCTCTTATTGATGAGAAAATATTTCCTCTATCAAAATGGATTGACCCTATCTAGAGGGAAGGTGAGACATGGTATGACCCTTACTTTTTCCCCTATTTGGTTCCCTTTGATGAGGTAGAGGTGGATTATTTGAGGGGATACCCAAATTTTAGGTGAGCCTCTAGTTTTAGGTATGCACACCTCCTATATTTAATTTTGTGTGGACTCTCTCATGATTAATAACTTCTTATTTAGAATCTTCTGAATTGAACTTATGTTTTGGAGGGTCTTCAACAATGGTGTTGATGAAATTTATAGATGCATAGTGTATTTTGGGAATTCTATTGGTATTTCTATGAAATTTCCTTATTCTACATCCTACATGAGACCTTTTCCTATTTTTTTGGATTCCTTGGGGGTTGTTTGATGGATATTGACCCAAAGGGAAATCCCAAAGGGTTAAATTGTTTACTTTCCAAGTGATTGAACTAGATCATGGGGTGGGAAAAATTATAGGATTCTCTCTAAGTAATCTTACATAATCGAGAGAAGACTTATTCCCGCTGAGGAGGGTATTGTGGAATTGAAAAGTCCCAAATCTATGAGGTCCGGTGTTATTCTTGTTCTACATTCACAACCCATCGGGCCTGGTTGGATGATCCCAAAGGTTGGGTTAAAAAATCCCCCATCCCTACAGGCTGGGGTTGTTCCCAAACTACTATGGATAATATTACCGTAGATACTCTTATGATTTTACATATTCTAGTCCGAACATAGGATGGGTGCATTATTCTACACTAACTTAAATATCCCATTTCGGAATATCATTTTTCTATTTCTAACATTTTCTCAATCTAATGGATAACATCCTCTAAGATGAATTCCTACTTGATATTCTCAAACACTTGATGCAAGAGTATCTCAATAGATTTCTCTCTTCTATCCTGATGTCAGTGAGATTCGGTCAAGGCATGTTCTTGTTGATAATATCTTTAATCATGAATAGATTCTATTTGTTATAGTTATCCAGTGGGAATGAAATTTCATGATACTACCTTTGGCGGGATTTGTTGTATTGGGAGCATAGTGAAATTCAATGCTCTATGAACACCCCATCCTCTAATATGAACACCATATGGGGTATCTACGATCATCTTTTTCAACCTCATTAATGCATCAAGGAATTCATGTTGAAGGGATCCTTGTTGTTTCTTGATCTTAGGATGTCAATAATCTAGGATAGATTCCAAGTAAATTTGGCATTGTAACCCTTCTATTACTGTTAGGTCTAGTATGATAGATACCCTAAGATGGGGGTGAATCGGGGTATGAAAAATTAAAACAATTTCCCCTTTTGATCTTGTTTTGTTGTTAGACAAAACCCTTTTCTCTCTCTCCTTCCTATTGTAGAGTATAAAAGGATCATAAAGCATGCACAGGACACATCAATTTTACTTGGTTCACCCTCACTGGGCTACATCCAAGGAGAATACATTGGCGATGTGCCGATGTACCAAATCCACTATAAGTGCACTACTGTTTACAAGTTTGGAGTGGAATCACTATCCCTCCTGGTTTATAACCACTCACAATTTGAGAACTCACTTCTCTCTAAACTGAAGTGAGTTCACTGCTTCTTTAGAAGATCCACTCACAATTTATAGACCTATAGGTCTCTTCATTATCACTAATTAATGCATCATCCACTATATATAGATGCTCTATTGAAGTACAAATTTCATCCAATGATGAATAACCCTTTTCCCCTAACCAATGGGAAACAACCTTTGGGAAATACCTTTGGAAATCACCCTACTTCGCAAAGCTCCCAATTTCACAAAGCTCAAACAAGCCTTTGAGAAGTACCTACCTCTTTGTGAAGCACACACCTTCGTAGAGCTCACTTCCTCATAGAGAACACTACTTCACAGAGCTCAAGACTTCACAAAGTGACTTCCTTCATGAAGCTCACTAAGACAATGTGAAACACACCTCTTTCGCAGAGCTAGATTAGGCGCCGCGAAGCTCCTTCTTTTACGAAGCACACTGCCTCCACGAACCTCATTTTCGATTCAAGAGAAACAAAGTTTTCTTGGAAAACTCTATTTTTCTCTTGAGGGGGTTGAGGTCTATTTATAGGTGATTCCACTGACCCTCGAACCTTCCACAAGAATTCAACACCATGTCATCTCAAATCGCGAAGCTCCAAAATTTCTGCTGAAATTCTCTCTATATCGCAAAGCACCACGACAATTTTTGGATCACGGAGCTCATCTTAATCGCGGAAAATTACATCAATTCCTTTTCACCTTCTACTTGAAGCTCCACTCACAATTCCCTTAGTCACCGCAATGCTTGTCAATGCTATTGTTCGCGAAGCTCATTGCAATCGCGAAGAACACCATCAACTTTATTCATGTCTTCATGAAATCCAAATCAAGAAGCTCATATTCACAAAACTCATGCATTTTCCATCTTTTGATGAGATCTTCAAGGAAATCCATATTTTTAGGTCCTCACCAAACTCCAAATTTTGGACCCCAAAAATTTGGAAAACACTATAAAACAGTGCCACCTTGTATCTACTCTTTTTTCACCACCTCTATATCTACTACTACCTTTTCATGGTTCTTTGTCAACATGGATTGTCAACAACATCTCTAGAACTCAACAAATCACCATGGAAACCTATATTTTCAACAATAACAACCAACCAAAAAAATTGTTCAATGTTACCTTGAGGGATTTTTGCCCAAAAATTACCATGATGTGAGTATGATACTCATCATATGGTAATAACTTTTCTTTTAAGTGATAAAGAGTTTTCCATATGTTGAGGAGGGTTTCATGCATACAATCTTCCACCAACACCTCTATAATTCTATATCGAGAGGTTTATAAAGGCCAAAATATGATTGGTATATCATCTTTAGCCAGATGCTTCATCATGTTTAGTAGATCATCTTCATCTTTCACAAGGGGTTCCTTGCCCTGGTCCGACTAGAGTGGATGATTCCCGATTGCTTTACCACAAAAAAATGGTATTGGATGATATTACCTCTACTATGTTTGAAGGAAAATGAATCAAGGGTGGTTCAGAGAAAGAATTTCACCTTGGGATGTCTTCTGATTGAGAAAGTATTTCACCTATCGGTAAAAAGGCATCAAACATGACTGACATTGTATTTAAAAGCACCTCATAATAAGAGGTATTTCTCATCACTACATTTTCAATTGGAGAATTCTTTTGACAATGTGAATCACTACTATAGAGAGAACTTTCTTAGTTTTTTATATCATAGGGAGGACCATCATGGTGGATTACAATAAGTGGAAGACCCTCTTCATCCTTGGTCTTCTGGCCACACGGAGGGTTTTTTGTGGCTCTTATCAAGAGATAAGCTCTCGAGATCAGCTTAATTGCTTCCAAGAAGCAAGCCTTAATAGAGAATTATTCGATGAGGAACTTAATAGTTACTTCTAATGATACAATAATTTGTTAATAAGAGGGTAGGATCTTGAGCTACAATAGATAAATATCTGAGTGATTCAAGAACTCTAATGTTAAGTGAAGATTGATTGTAAATCGGATCTTGATTTTCTAATCATTCTTAATGATAATTTTTATTATATGTATTCTTACAAGTGATTGGGGTCAATTTCTGGGAAAATTGGTTGTCATGTGAAGGTTTTTTTCCTACCTTGGAGTGGCCATTGGAATTGGTCGATTACCTCTGATTATAATGGGTGTATTTTCCTGATCCTTTTGTCCATATATTATGGGGAGTTTTCCCCATGACCCTTCTGTATGAGAGAAAAGGTATGTGTCAACTCTGGGGTTTTATGCTGATGAAACGCCCCATTTATGGGTAAAGAGTTATGTGTCTATCCCTCAGACACAACTATAATCACCGTGATGATATCTTGGAAATTCTATAGGATATAGGTAGGGATTTGCGTATTCCCTTTTACCATTTTCAAGATATTCTTAGTAACTTTAGTGACCATAATGGGGATATATGTGCATTTAATATCTAAAGTATTTTTATGTTCCTGCTCCTATTCTCCCTTTCCTTCCATTGGATAATAACAGTACTTGTGAGTAGAGAGTTGAGTCTGCCCTCTTCTTATCATTGGGACTTTCTGACTGAATTCTCTGCATTTTTTCAGACGAGACTACTATAAGGCTTGATAAATGTTGAAGGTGTGTGTCCCTGATCATTTTTTTCCACCAATCATGGTCATAAAACTTATTTTAGTGCTTCTAGATGAGTCTTCTAGAAAGTTTGGTGGGTGCAGGAAGGTCTATGTTCCAACTTCCAGGTTTCCACCGTATTTGGTTGGTGGGCTTCTTTGAATGCCTACAGGTGAGTCTGGTGGATAGATTTGTGAAGGAAGATGAGTGTATGTATTCACTCATTTTTTGCCACCAAACTGGGGTGGAGGGATTCTATGGAGGATTAAAAGGTGTTAACTTGTTCCCTATTGTCTGGTTTTCATCCCTGACGAACCATCTTGCGTGCCTATGTTTGAAGAAACTGGTTTGGTCGGCTAAGGATAACACCCTCATCATGATGAGGGTGAAATGTCATGCATCATTAGTAGGTATGATTACTGTTAGGAGACCTTGAAAATTACCCATGTGTCTCTTGTATGATTCCATAGGAGGCCTCTTAATCTACCTCCCTGAAATACAAGAAGGACTAGTTTTTTCATTCTGAGGATAAGCTCCCGAAATGGTTGAAGATGAAGGTCGAAACCATCTTCTTTAGGACTATTGGTCATTATTGACTGGACTATTGGTGGTTCCTATTGAGCTTTAGGGCCTATCGACCCGCATCCATGTTTGGGATTTTACAATTTTGATGGTACTCTAAGACCAGTAAATTTGAGGCCCAGCATTGAAGATATTGATTCAGTAATGATGTCCTTCATTTAGACAAAGATCTGGTTTGAATAGAAGTAGGGGAATTCATTAGTGAAAACATGAAGGAGGCCATTGGATCAAAAGGGGTTATTGGAAAGAAATTCCTTTATATAAAACAAACACAAATAATGAACTCTATAAAAGAAAAATCTTTCCTGAGTGAACACATGCATGATTGATTTCCCTACCCAGTCCTAATTTCCTTTGAGAATGGTAAGGGACTGATAGGTAGGTGACATTAACATCTTGGTTAAGGATTCACGTCAGGTTTACCATTATTTGTTTCCTAAGGAAATGGGTATAATCGTCTAGGAAAATGGAATGTTCCAATAGAGACTGGTCAATACATCCCTTTTATATTGTTAAGGAAATTCCATAGTTTAAGTCATTCACATCAGGTTCATCCCTATAACAGTTTTCTATTTCCAAATAGTTTCCAATGGGTTCTTTTGTGGAACCAGAAACACCCAATGGTTTTGTATCCATGAGGACCTTCTTTCCAAATAAAGTCACTCATTAGGTGTTTTGACCTATGATGCTTAAGAACTCTCATTGTTCTAGAGGATGGGAGGTCGGGCTCATCACACCCCTTTGTGGGGAATTATTTCCTACTTCAGGACTCTCTTATAGATTTAAGATATATTCATGATTCCTTCATTAATTCCCAAGTATGATGTGGGCCATTCCAAATTATAAATCACTTATTAGCATATGTGTAATTCAAAATCATATGTATGTATCTGAGTTTCTTAATTGGTGGAGATATATGTATGTATTCGAGGTTCTCCATCAATGGTATCCTCTCATATACTACTTAGAGATTCTTTGGTCGATATTACAACGATACTGGTTTTCTATCCACCCAGTGGGGAACTATAGAGTTTATAGTTATGTCGATATAATAAAGTCACTCTGGAGTTTATTTCCATCTATTTAGACAATGGTCACTCTAGATTTTATCATCATCCAAGGAGACGGTAATTGTTTGACGTTGGGATCGAACCCATAAATGGGCTTCCTATGTATCCTTGTGAAAGTAATCAAAATCCAAATAGTTTGGTGACTCTTAATGGGAAACATAATACCTTTTATGGTCATGTGATGAGGACTCAACCATATAGTTTAATTTCATTTGGAAAGGATGTCTAGGTAGAAGATTCCTAGTCAAAGTTTATTGTGGGACTTATCCTGAAACAACCCAAGGAATTTGGAAGAGATAAGAGTTCACAGTTTGAATTATAACCTATTGAGGATATGGACCAAAAATAATAGGGTTGATTTAAGATTCATTTTTGAACCTCATGAATTATTCCTACATATCCCATTTGGATGGGAATCAAATCCCACGTAGTTCGGTGAGTTTAACAGGGGAGTATATCCCTTTGAGAGGATTATTTTCTGGATTTTCTAAAGTGCATTCCCTTATAAAAGGACCAAGAGAGATATATTAACTCATGGTGGTTTGGGGGATTAACTTGGGGCTTACTCCTAAGGAGGATGCTCGGATTAAGGTAATTATGATTGGGGATTTTTTTAAGGAGGATGCCCATTGAGCTCAGGCCCTAGGTGGGATTTATATGTATCTTAGTTAATAGGAATCGTAGTTCTCATAGTTCATTACTTTAGGAGATTTGTGTGAATTTCATGATCATATCTATACTCTAAGACCATGTCAGTCATGCTCAGTGTGAGAAACAATAGAAAGTAGAAGATTTGAAAAACCACATACTTTTCCTCCTTCACTGGTGGAGGAGGTCAGGGCTATAGTGGAAGAGGTCGGGGCTACTGAACTTCCCTCTCTTCACTTTACATTGGATGAGAGTCCAAATTAAGGAAGGAATGAAAGTAAAGGATTCATATTTGGAGAGGATAAATACTAAAACCTCTCACAGGAAAGGCTAGGGGCTTACACCTGAAGAGAGTAGGATCTCATTCCTTGTTGAATGGAAAAGCAAGTGTGATCCTTACCCCCTGCTAGGAACTGGTGGATCTGGGTCTCAGGGACGAGAAGGTTAAAACATGGTCCTATCCAGGAAATCTAATATTGTTAACTCCTCAACACTTTCTTTAGGGTAAATATCCTCATGAACATAGATATACAAATCTATATACACCCTAAGTCTTTGAACCCTCCAGTATGAAAAGTGCGGGAAAACTCTAACCATTGAAATAAAAATCCAAATTGGAGACACTCTAGCATTCCTTTTCCCATGGTTTTTTATGTCAGGAGGTCTTGGTAAAGGCTTTTATTTGATCCCTCTTATATAATGGAGCTAAAGGAGGATAGGTTCGTCCATTAATGGCTTTGAATAAGTCTCAATGGATGGATCGTGCAGGGTAGAAGTTAGGGAGAACCAAGGAGGATCATGTAGGGGGTACTCTGCACATGTAGGCCTGGGAGAATAGATAGCACCTTGGGTGATGGCCCACATGGGTGACTAAACTTTTGGGAGACATTTCTCAAGCCTTCAAAGTTTTCCATAGGTATTCCTAGAGTTAAGTTGTGTAATTCCCTGGTTAAAGAGGGAAACTTTCTCTAGTCTTCATTGATTAAGGAATGCCTCACACAGGTGTTGTCTATTTTAAAACTTGGGAGGACTTATGTTCTGATATTACCCTTTAATTATCTCTTATTTAGGTGTTATAAAACTACCTAGAAGGTTTTAGATGACTTGAGTGAAGAACTAGGGTGATCAGAGCAAAAATTGGCCTTTGGGATTCATCTGTACAAATAAAGGCCCCATGGGGCTATTTATGGGAAAATGTGGAACCCTAGGTGAAGGAGTTACTCCACACTAGCTTTCTAGGCTATATTTCCATGATATTTATCCACTATAGATGATGCTCACTAGCTTTTGATGCTATTACCTTGTGCGGTGATGCAAATCCCATCACAAATTTTTTTCGTCTTCTGAGTTCCATAACTTTTGATCCGTGAGTCCATTTTGGCTCCACAAATAGTCAAATAGAATCTCTAGAAGATATATAAACTTCTTGATATAGTGAGTACACTAAATAATCTTAGAATAATACATTTTAATCCATCGACACATTTTAACCACTGATCTTTGAAATCCATATCAAACTCCTCAAGGGGGGGTCTTTCAACTTATCCCACATTCTGGAGTAGTCTTCTAGAACATGGAAATCCAACATGCATCTTCTTTATACATGTAGACACATTTCTACTCAAACTTGAAATTTTTTTTCTGAGTGAGGATCACATGATGAGTTTTTCGGTAAATTGTATGAAATTCATTTTTCAGAGTCAACATTCTCTAACACACTCCAAATTATCAAGTGGTCTAATATACCTTGGACTTGGTTTTCCATTCTTTCACAATCTCATGACCCCTTTACATGGTGATATTTTAAGGAATACACGATCTCTTACATGAAACTCTAATTCATTCCTTTAATTTTCTACATAAGTCTTATTTCGACTCTAAGAAACCTTGATATGTTTCTGGATCACATGTATATTATTTATAGTGTCTTTCATAATATATGGTCTCAACAGTTTTCCTTATCCAAATTCATCCCAACATGTTATATTTATAAAAATTTTAACATATGATTCTTCGTAAGGAGACATCTGATTATTTTATTGAAAACTATTATTATAGGAAAATTCAAAAACATGAAGATTTTAGTCCCAAATCCCTTGAAAATCTGGTCAGGTGACCCTTAGCATGTCTCATAATGTTTGAATAGTCATATTAGACTTCCCATCAGTCTTTGGATGATGGGTTGTGCTATGTTTTTGCATCAATATCATATCCCTTTAAAGTATCCTCTATAATTTAAAAGTAAATCTTGGATCTTGATCTGAAATAATTGATAGTAGTTCCCATGAAGTCACACTACTTACTAAAAATATTTATGAGCAAGTAACTCAAGGGAGAAATCCTATCATATAGTGATAAAATATGTAGTATTTTTTAATCTATCAATGATTACCCATATATAATTATTTTCCTTGGATGTCATATAAAGATTAGTAACAAAGTCCATAGTAATGTTATCCTACATCCATACTGCTATGGGTAGTGGTTGAAGCACTTCATTGTGCATTTTTATCTCCACCTTAACTTACTAACATAAAAAAACTTTCAGTATAATTAGTGATCTCCTTTTTCATGTTATCCCACGAGTAATGATATCATAGATATCTATACATTTTGATGACTCTAGGATATATAATGAACACAGAGTCATGAGATTCATCCATCATCTCTTTCTTGAACTCTATAATAGATGGTATACATAGTCTTCTACCAAACCTCAATACCCCCTCTTGATCAAAATCGAACTTGGTAAAATTCTTATTTTTCATATCATTTAGCTTCTTTTGTAACTTAGTATTGTCTTTTTGTTATTTCTTGATCTTCTCTAATAAGTATGGTTGGAAAATCATTTGAGATAGGATTTATGATGTTCCTTCCCTTATGATTTCCTTTTCCATCATTAAAAATTCCTTGATTAATGGATCACCTTCAATAATCATAATTACAAGAACTCTGGGGTCTTTCCGACTCAATGCATCAGTGACTTTTCTTTTCCATGGTGATAATGAACAGATCAATCATAGCCCTTAAGAACACTGAGCCATCTTCTTTGTCTTATGTTTAGTTTCTTTTGTATGAATATGTACTTCTGAATTTGGTGTTCTATGTATATATCACACTTCTCCTCATAAAGATAATGTCTCAATATCTTTAATGAAAATATAAATATAGTTAACTCCAAATCATGGGTAGGTTAATTCTATTCACAAGGATTTAACTATTGAGATTCATAGGAAATCACCTTGTTATTTTTCATGAATAAAAATCCAATTTCTTTCAAGGAAATATCACTATAAATGAAACAATATGTCCCCATTAGAGGTTAAAGTAATCCCAAGTGCATTGAATAACCACTAATTTAGTTCATGGAATATTTCTTCACACTTTTTTTCTAGATAAACTTAAATCCCTTTTAATTTAACTTAGTTAGAAGATTTGAAAACTATGAAAAAAATCACAAACCTTTTATAGTATCATGTTAGACCAAGGAAGCTATCAGTCTTAGTTACTATTGTTAGTCTAGGATACTCCACTATGACCTTTTTCTTTTCTGGATCAACCAATATTCCCTCACTAGTCATGATGTGTCCTAAGAATACAACTTTTTATCACTAGAACTCACATTTTTTAAATTTACCAAAAATATTCTTTTTCTTCAAAGTTTGTAATATGACCCTTAGAGGAGACAAATTCTCCCCATGAATTTTGGAATATATCATAACATCATCAATAAACACCATAAAAAATTATCAAGGTAGTCCCTAAATACTCCATTCATAAAATACCTAAATATGGTTGGATAATTATTAAAGACAAAGGGAATAACAACAAACTCATAGTGTTGTTATCTTTTTCAGAAGGTATTCTTTAGGATATATTCTTTCTTTAACCTCAACTGATTATACCATAATCAGTGGTCAATCTTGGAGAATAATTGAGCCCTAAAAAGTTGGTTGAAGAAATCACCAATCCTTGGAAGGGTGTATTTGTTATTAATTGTGATCATGTTAAGTTCACTATAATTAATTCATAGTCACATTGATACATCCTTCATCTAGAAAAATAGAACAGGTGATCCCTAAGGAGATAAGCTCAGATAAATAAAACCCTTCTCTAAAAGATCTTGAATTTGTTTCTTCAATTATTCTAACTCCACATATGTCATTATATATGGGTTCATTGATATTGTCTTGAATCCAGGTTTGAGAACAATTGATAAATCCATCTCTCTTTCTAGGGGAGGTTTGGGTAATTATTTAGGAAATGCATCAATGTATTTTTAAATAATGATTATATCTTCTATTTTTATATTTTCACTTTCTTACCCATATTCACATATCATTTCCATAAATTAGGAAATATGAGTTGGTTCTTGACAAGACTTGGGTTGGGATATCTCTCTATTGAAGATAATTATAGGTTTTACCTTCAAGATAAATAAAATTTACTTACTTTGACAATTGATCTTGGAATTATACTTTAATGACTAATCCATACAAAGTATTATGTCAACATACACCATTAGAATGAACACCAAGTTTGTGGAGATATTTTACTCACCAAAGTTAATAATGGAATCCATATATCTCCTTGATGATAGTTCCTCCCATACTTTTACCCAACTACTCTACCTTTAGGAGTTTAAGGTTTAATTTAATGTTCTTTCCAAATATAAAATAAGTATAACCAGAATCGAACAATGTACCTTATATGTTTGAGTGTAAAATGATTATACCTGAAGCTACATCATTTGGAGGTTTGAATTTAATCATTTTTATCACAAAATCATGACTTATCTATGTTGTCCACTGCTAGGGTTGATAGAATTTTTTGTATATTATCTTCTGATTTGTACATTGGTTAGTGAAATTTTCCTGCTCCCCATACTTGAATCATTTTACTATAGGTTTTGATTTCATCATCTTCATTTTTTCATTTTCATATAGATGTTGATCCTTTAAATCTTGATGAAAATTTTGAGCTATATAGTTTTATCTTCCACACTTATAACACATTCCATTTGAAAAAAAAATCCACAAATGCTTCTTCCCACACTTATTGTACATGGTTAGTTTTTGTTTCTTCCCTTCTCTTTCATGGTAAAAAATATTTCCAAAATTTGGATTCATCCTCCTTTTATTATTATTCAGTACATGAGACCATTGTGCATCTCCAAACTCCATTACTACATTGATATCACACCTCGCTATCTATCATAACTCCCAAAGTCTCAAATTTTTAGGTCTTTCTATAAATAAGTCTTAGTTAACTAAAGAATCAATCGATATTACTATAATAATTAATGAAAAATCTTAAATTTCATCACACAATCCTTAAAAACATCATCTCATAACTCCACACTAATTAATTTTCCTTTTTTTCTCAATTCAAGGAATTACCTTTCCATTTTTTTTCAAATGGTATGAGGAAAATACTTGTTTAAAAACATTTTTTTTGAAGTCTTTACACTCTATATATTTTATATAAACCTTTATCTTCATGTTCTTGATCAGTTTCTACTATAGATTGGATTCCCATGTAACTTGTAAACTTCCAAAGTAACTTTCTCCTACTCAAAACAATGGAGTAAAAAAATATATTTTCTATAGTATTGATCCATTATTCCATGATTAGTGGATCATAGGTTCCACTAAAAATAGGTGGTCATTGATGCTTAAAAGATTTTAATGTCGGTTGTTCCATCCTTAGTGAATCCATATGCTCCACATGTTTTAGGTTGTTATCCATGACCAGTGTTAACTAATTCATCATCCTCATAACGTTTTCAGCTCTAGATTCCATAATACTAAGAATATTTTCATTACATTTTCCATCACATATGTTATTTACATGATACCTTCTATTTCCTTCCATTTATCTAGGAAAAGAAAACCTAAGTGATAAATTTTCTACTATTTTAAATCTAAAAATAATAATTCTAAAGTAAAGTTTAATCCTAAAATTTTCTAATAACACACTTTTAGGTTTTTATTAAAAACATTTTAAAAAAATTATTTTTATATTCTTCATAATGGTTTGTAAAAAACATGTGATTAACCAAAGAATTTCTCATGAGAGTGTATGGCTAGGTATGTGTTTTTCAGCCCACTAATCATTCACTGTGTGAATATTGATTCATTTCTCAACCAATACTTTTTAGGGTGATTACTCTTAGGTGCATCTATGTCATAGCCACATCCACTTACCAATATCCATACAGGGATGTAATTATAAGGAAACAACAAAATCTATACTTGACTAAAATTTAGGGATGTTTTACTATATTTATACATATCCATAGGGTTTTTATTAATGTTTTCTAGTCCTAATTTTCAAAAATAACTAAACCTTTATCTCATGCCAACTATAGAGACACGCCTTATTAATATATTATTTTTTACATAATTCCTCAACAAAGTATTAAATTGATAACATTCAAGGATATTTTGAAGTTTGGTGTATTGGAAACTAGGTAAATAAGTAAAACATAAACATAAACTTTATTTAATACTCTTGAAATACTTCTTTATTATTCCATCCTAGGTCACCCCACTGTAAGTTATTTCTTGAGGACATGCATCAATAGAAAAAGGTGAGTATAAAACCCAATAAGGGATAAAAAATGGAAATGGAACATGACAGAACATCATGGATAAAAAATGAACCATAATATGAGATCATAATCATAATTATCTGATATATAATATGGAAATGTGTCTAAAGTATAAAAAAATGATATATTAATAAGAATATCACCAAGGCTCATCACCAAGGTATCATAAAAATATTACCAAGGTTATTCACCAAGGTATCATAAACATTTTATATATAGAGATTAATTATTTATACAATTCATTAGAATAATATTTTTAGCACCCCAAAAAATTAGTTTTAAAAAATATTAATTTTGATGGTTTTCTCAATATGTAACATCGCGTTTTAAGAGAACTGTGATATACTATATATGTGACCATTATAACCAAGATGTTAAAATGGAGGTATGGATAGGAATAAAAACTTTATGAAAAATATTTATAATGTTTTTACATAATGAAAATTTATTTTTTTAATTCATAGTTAATAAGTACACAATTTTTTGTAAATTAATTTTTTTGCTTCAAAAATATGGTCTCTTCAAACATGAATTTTATTGTATTTTCTACATGAACATTATAATTAATTTATACCAGTTTTAGAAATTTTATTTTATGAATTTAATTTAATCTCTGAATTCATCATGTAAAAATTATATTAGGGTGAATTTTTTATATTTATAATAAATAGTTGATTTTTGGGTGAATGGTGAAAAATAATGATTTTAAAAAAACTATCACTTTTATGAAATTATAATGATATAATAATAACATGAAAGATCATGAAACCATTTTTTTATAATATATATATATATATATATAATTATTATTAAATTATTTTTTTTAACACAGAAATATATGCTTAACATTTTAGAAATCTAATTAATGTTTTCCTCTAAATAAAAACAATTTTTCATTATTTTCTATTAATCAAGTATTTAAAATTTTCATTTTGGTTTTTTTTAGTTTTAAAGGAAAATAAGTCTCCTTTTATTTAAAATAATCTAATTAATTATATTTTAATCAATATTTTATTTTATTTTTCTGTAAAATAGTTTTTTTGCTTAAAACAAACATTTTTCTAAAAATGGTTTATGTTGCATTTTGTGCACTTATATTAAAATTAATTTCTAATAAATACACATAATTAATATTTTAAAATTGATTAAATGTTTTTAATTAGTATAATTAATATTATTTATTAATTTTAACTTAATTTTTGGTCATAATTAATAGAAACAATTGTAAAAAACAGTTACCACGGTTATGGTTAAAACAGGTTTACCGAGGATGAAACTAAGAGATAAGTGTAAAAATACCATATAAAATTGTATAAATAATATTTTATATTAATATTTAAAAACTATATCATATTATTTTTTAGGATGATTAATTTTAGTTCTATTTTTCTTGAGTAAGAAATTAATATATTTTAATCTTTTGATAAATTCTAAGTGTATCCTCTCTCTTCCCTTATAATGGGACACAACCTATACTCTCTTACTCACACTTAATTAGAATTATATATATACAAATACCTTAAAAAATACTAAATCATGATCTATAGGTCCTTTTTTCAATCAAAATGTTAACCTTATAAGGCTTAATGTGTAAGCCAAATGAGGTTTTCCATAGAATAAGTATAAATCTTAACTGAGTGTTTTAATTTTATTCTCATAAATCCTTAAATTATATTCTAACCATGATGATATAATAAAATAATTATTTAAAAAATAATTATATGTTATTATATTAATGGTGAAACCTTTATTCATCTCATTCTCTATCAAATTGGAGATGAAAGTATCGTTTGTGTATACGTACGAACTACCGCCTTGCGAAGCTATATATTTTCTTTTTCATCACCACCATTCATGGATAGTTATTGTTATGGATATATTTTTTATACAAGATATTAATAAAGTAATTATGATACTTTAAATATAATATATCATTTACCATTTAACTCTTCCACCTGTAAAAAATGATAACCTCGCTCGTGTGTATGTGTGGACAACCACCTCCACGAAGCGGTGTGAATCATTTTTCATATATGAACTTCAATAATGATTATAAATATGTATATAATGAATATATATGATATTTATATTATTATTAATATTATGGATACAATTTAACCATGATAATTATTCAAGGATCAAAACTACTCGACTGAAACTTACATGAAAAATGAAGCAATTAGCACTCGAAAATAATGATTTTAATAAGGAATTATTAAAAAATCGGTGTAGAAATATTATAAGTTGATATTATATGATATTATAATTAAATATACGGTTCTTTTAAATAATTATAATAAATGTATATTTATTATACAAAAGGTTAAAATAACTTATGAATCAAGGGTGTCCTAAGGTAAGGGATTATTTCACAATCTCATCCTTATTGGGGATTGTTTATGTTTAAGTTTCTATTGGGTGAATTATATAATATTTATATCTAAAAACCCAATAATATTATTCTCCTATGTTTATTTATATAAATTAAAAGTTTTACTTTCATTTTACCCTCTCTAAGTACTCAAAATTCTGAAATAATGTTTTTAAGGAAAACCGACATTGTTTTTCTATTCATTCGTGAATATTTTTATTCTATGTACATATTTTCTTTAAAATGTTTTAAATAATGTTTTTAATATTATAAATTGGTTTATTAAATTCATTTTACCCATTTTTAATTACTATATAAAAGTTTTAAAATGAATCTTCTTTTTTTCTAAATGAGGCACTTTTTACTGAATGTGTGAATAGAATCTTTGTTTTAACATACACCACACGAATAGCTTTTCCCAATTTCTTAAATACGGTTTTATTAAAGATTTATTTAAAAGTTTCAATAGTTATTTCTAAAGAAATTTTTTTCATAATATTTTGGAAAATTTTAGTTTCAAAATAAGTGATTTCAAATTGAAAATATAATTTTCCACAAGAAATTTCTAGTGATCTATTAAAATTATTTTCATCTGTCTAAAAATCCTTTTATAAATATTATAATTTCTTGATGATATAATATAATTATACCATCCACCATATTTCTATATATGTATTATGATTATTTTTATTAGGTAAATTACTAAAATTCTATATACTAGTTCTTCCAGTATAAATAATTATAGATCATTAAGTCATGTTGATTAAGTTGTATTATTTTTTCATATGATGAATACATTAGACTTTTTAATTAACTAGTGGGGGCCCTAATTATATATCCCCTAAATTAATTGGTAGGTATCATGAGACAAAATAATATGGGTATTTTACATATGCCTTATCAATTTATGTATGATATCTTGGAATTATTCCTTAATATTAATTTTAAGATGTTTGACATTATGCATTCCATAATTTTTAAATCAGTCATTGATGTACATGTGAATATTCAAATAGTTATGTTACACATGTATAATTTTAAATATCATGTGACTCTTTATATGGAATTATTTTTTCATCATTTATTCCTATCATGTTATTCATTACTTTTTTATTTAATGATATATTCTACTGTATGCATTCCCTTACTATGCATCTTATCTCACCCTTTTATTTTGTTTCCTTTCCCTAGGAATCCAAGAATTTTACTATGATTGATATTTAAGGATTTTTTAGTGGAAATAATAATGTTCTAAAAGAAAAATACATATTGTATTTTATGTTTTCAAATGTAATGTGAGATTCAGGCATGTATCTAGTTTTACAGGACTACTAAACTATTTGATCCCTTAGGATGTGATCGCTTGTGTCTAGTTCCAATGTAATAAAGTAACCATTGACTCTAGGATACTATTGTCGTGGTGTTAAATTTTGTTTTAGAGAAAGCTTATTAGGACCCTTGGGAACTATATTTATAAAAACATAGATTAGATAACATAACCCTATGATTGATTCTGGGGATAACTGTAAGTATAGGAAAATATTATGAAGTTTTGGTAAATATTGTGTGGTTTTACTCAAAAATATATCTATTTCTTGATACTAGAAATTTGATACATTTGTGACACAAATACACCTAGGATTAAAAAATCTAAAAGGGGAATATTGGGTATTAATTCGATCTTCACAAGTGCATGATGAGTGGGGATAAGATTTCACACCTAGATAGACACTCTTGGGGGATATGATTTGGTTAATTCACACACTCTTTACAAACCATTATGAAAGATTTAAAAATATTTTTATGATTTTAATATATTCCCAAATATACTAATCTTGTGTTTTTTATATTAAATATGAATTATTTTTTTCATTTATGTTATGTATCATACTAGATTTATAATTATACACTACGATTCATAATGTTATGAGATAATATAGTGTATGTAATTGTTTAGAAATGACTCCTAATCGAAGGAATGAAGAATTTATTAACACCCATAGTATATATAAGGATGCCACTAATAAGAAAATATATAAGAATATAGTTAGAGATAAGTAGATTATAAAAATATTAGGGAAATAGATTACTAGTAACATTTTCTATATAGAGCAACTTGTTTCTTTACCACATGACAATATGATGTTAAACTAATTTTTATATTAGAAACATCCATAATTTTATGGAACTAATAATATGTTAGTGGTTGAACAATGTATTATGTCCTTTGAATATATATTTCATGTTTTTAGATATAATGAATGGGAAAATATTATTTTGGAAGTTTTTTGTTTAAATAGAGATGGTAATCCATGGTGGACGTTGATTCAAAATACTAAGGAGGTTGGGGGAAAAGAAGGTATAGAATGGGATACTTTTAAGAATACGTTATTTGAAAAATACATTCCTCGTGAGCAAAGAGTTAATTTAGAAATAAAGTTTTTAAATTTTATAAAATGGTAAGGGGAAAGTGTTTTTTATTCTGAATCAATATTTACAAGATTGGAAAGGCATGGTGTGGACTATATGCTTAATCTATAGAGTAAAATTGATTATTTCTTTGGTAGGATAAATATAATACTATTAAGGGTGTCACTTTCTAAAACTCTTTCATAATATGTTTATATGGTATAAAGTGACCACAAAGTTGAGAAATAATTCCATGAGTCTTATATTATTAAATGAAAGTAATAGAAAAAAAGAACGATGAATCTTTATGTTAATGAGAAAATGGAAAAAAGGAAAAAGGTAAGAGTGGAATTTCTAGCATGTAATAATTATGGAAAGAAACACCATGGTATTTCCATTAAGGGAATGGGATTTTCTTTAAGTGTGGATAGAATAGTCATCATGTGCATGAGTATGAGGGATAGAAAGAATCCACCAATGTCCATTATTTCAACTGTAAGGATATAGGGCACTACAAAAATTAATTCCTCAAGTCTCAATATAATTTACCTCAAAAAATTATAAGTGGAAAAGTATATGATTTTGAAATTACTAAAATAGAAGTTGAAATTTCTTATGTTTTTATAGTAGGTATTTTGATAATAAAATAAAAGTTAGTTAATTCTTCATTTGATTTTGGATCTATGTAGTTTTTATATTTGGTAAGAATATTGAATCATCTATAAACACTCTATGAAATAAGTTTCTAATAAAAAACATATTGGGAATCTAGTTATAATTAGAGTATAAGGGGTGTTCTCTAATAATATGCACATATATTCTCTAGTTGAAAACATAGTTTTTATACTGATTTTTTACTTTTAACTAGTTGTTATAAAATAATATGTTTTGAACTAGTGGTATCATAATTTATATATTAAATTATTTTATCATTTTTATGGGTGTTGTTATTGATGTTTTAGGAATTAATGTATTATTTATTCATAAGAAGGTTTATTCATATTAAGTATTAAATTGTTCTAATCATTTTATTTATATAGGTGAAATAACTTTTCTTTATTTCATAGATATTACTATCTATTAAAGGATGGTTTTTGTGCTTCAAGCATGAAACATTTCTCTTAGACATTAATCATTATAATCTATGTGGGAACTAGTTAAAATATTCTATCAAAATAATATTTGAAAGTTAAAATAAATCAAGTAAGTAAATTTTATCATGTTCTACATATTCATATTAAAAGAATCCCTCAGATTTGGAAACTGATTAAAATATTCTATCACTCTCTATTATTCATTATATACTATTCTTTCTCCTATATATTCATATTTTCACTTCCCACTAATATTCTTCTTATTTTGGAACCCAATTATGTGTTATTTTAGGTAACATTTACTTTCCTCACTTTCCCTCTTTAAAGGAAGTTTTATTTTTACATTGTTCAATGTGGGTTTTCAACAATAGTATTATAAAATTTCGAACCATTGATTATCAATACAAAAAAAAGTGCAAGGATTTAATTTATGTATGGGGGTATAATGTAACACCCTCAAAAAATTGGCTTAAAATAATAATCATCTCGATAGGTTGCTCAACACGCAACACCAAGCTTTAAAAGAACTCAAACATATTATAAATTTGACCATTATAACCTATAAGTTAAATTGTATATATTAATATAAATAAAAAAATTATAAAAAATATGTATAAAGGTTTTATGTTATAAAAATTTATTGATCAATTCATAATAAATAGGTACATTTTTTAACAAGTTGAGGGTCAAGCCCTATTTATGAAATGAAAAAAATAATATAAAAACTTTTTAATATTTGGATAATATGTAACACATTACAATCACAAATTTAAAGTTAACTTTGAGTGAATTTTTGATATTTTTTAAAAATAACTAATTTTTGGGTGAATAGTGAAAAACACGGATTTTATAAAAACTATCACTTTTATAGCATTATAATGATATAATAATAAATTTAAAGATCAAAAAAACTTTTTTATTGAATAAATAAATATATTTATGAATTAATATAATCAATATTAAAATATAATTTTTAACTTGGAAATAAATGATTAACATTTTGAAAATCTATGTAATGTTTTTGTCTAAATATAAATTATTTTCCATTATTTTCTCTGAATCAAGTATTCAAAATATTCCTTTAAATTTTGGGTTTTTAATAAAAATAAGTATTATTTTATTTAAAATAAACTGATTAATTCAATTAGAATCAATATTATACTTTTTTTGTAAAGATCGTTTTTATGCTTAAAACAAACATTTTTCTAAAAACAGTTTTCATTGCATTTTGTACACTTAAATTAAAATGAATTTCTTAAACTTATAAAAATTGAATATTATAAAATTTATTAAATATATGGAATTATAATTGTTGATATTAGGTAATAATTTTGACTTAATTGTTGGTCATAATGAATAGTAAAAACGGTACAAATTTGATACCATGGTTAGGCTTAAAACGGGTTTACCTAGGGTTAAAATGATGTATAAGGATAATAAATGTCACTTAAACTTGTTTAAATAAACTTTTATGGTCATATTTCGACCTTATATCATATAATATTTTAATATGAGTCATTTTGGAGCCATTTGTTTTGATAAATACATTAATATATTTTAATCTTTTTGAAAATTCCAAGTGTGTCCTCTCCCTCCCTTATAAAAGTACACCACCTATCCACTCTTCCTCACACTTAATGATCCTTATATATAATAAAATATATACCCATATACCTTAGTAACATCCCACACCATGATCTAGATGCCCTAGAGTGATCAAAATTCCAACATTATAAGGCTTAAGGTGTAGGCCAAAGGAGGTTTTCCAAAGAAAAGGTATAACTCTTAACTGAGTGTTTTAATTTTATTTATTATTATGCCTAATTAAATTAAATGATAAACATGATTATATAATAACATAATTATCTAACATATAATTATTTTTCATGCATACGTGTATACTACCGCCTTACGAAGAGATGTATTTCATTTTCATCACCACCATTCAGGGATGGTTATTATGATGAATATAATGTTTATAAATTATATGTATGACATAATTTTTATTCTTTAAATATAATATATCATTTAAATTTTTACCATTCCAACCATTAAAAATTATAATGTCGCTCATGTGTACATGGGGATTACCACATCCATGAAACAATGTGATTCATTTTTCATATCCAAATTTCAATAATGATTATAAATATGTATATAATGAATATATATATATATATAAATGGTATTTATATCATGGTTAAAATTATATAAATGATGTAACCATGATAAATATTCAAGGACTGAAACTACCAAACCAAAACTTAGAAGAAATATGATGCAACTAGACTCAGAAACGATGATTTTAATAAGGAATTATTAATAAAATGTTGATAAAATGTTATAAGTAGATAATATATGATATTGTGATTATTTATATGATTATATTACAGAATTATATTAAATTTAAATTTATTATACATGAGTTTAAAATAACTTACAAAGTAAGTCGGTCTTAAGGTAAGGGTTTATTTCATAATCTCATCCTTATTTGGGATTGTTTATGTTTAAGTTTTCATTGGAATAATTATATGAAATTTATATATTTAACCACATAAATTTTATTTTACAATGGTTATTTTTTAAAATTACAAGTTTCCCTATCATTTTCCACTCTATAAGTATTCAAAATTCTGAAAGAAAGTTTTAAAGGAAAATCAACTTTGTTTTACTATTCGACAAGGAATCATTTTCTTCTGTGTACATATTTTCTTTAAATTGTTTTCAATAATTATTTTAATATTATAAAATTATTTATTAAATTAATTTTTAACCAAGATTTAATTACTATAAAAATATTTGAAAGAAATATTCTTTCCTTTTTTCAAAAAAGGCACTTTTTACCAAAAGTGTGAATGAAATATTTGTATTAACATACACCGTATGAACTACTTTCCCCACCATAATGACTACTATTTTATTTAAATATTAATTGAAAATATTACATGGTTATTTCCAAAGTAAATTTTTTTCTTAATATTTTGAAAAAAATATATATTTTATATAAGTGTTTTCAAAATAAAAAGGTTATTTTCCTCAATAAATGTTCCAATGATATTTTAAAATTATTTTCATCTATATCGACATACTTTGAGGAATATTATGCTTTAATAAGTATATATTCTAATGACATCATCCACCATACTATTATAAATGGATTATGATCATTTTGGGGAAAGTATTGACATTTCATATGATAGTTCTACCAATATAGATAGTTATTTATTATTAAGTCATATTGATTAAGTAGTATTTTTATTCATATAACGAATGTATTTGACTTATTAAGTGAAGGGTAGGGTGGAATTACATATCCCATCAATACATCGGTAGGTATCATGAGAAAAAATAGGTTAGTTATTTGTAATATGTCTAACCCATTTTTATATGGTGTCTTGGCATGAGGAATCTGTGGTAAGTTTAAGATGTATGACATTATGCATTATTTCATTAAGACATTATTTTTTTTGTCCATGTGATTATTAATATATTTATGTTGTCTATGGATAGGTTTCAAGCTCATGTGACTATTTATATGTAATTATTTTTTCATTATTTATTCCTTCTATATTATTCATGTATTATTAATTCTATGGTAGCTTCTACTATATATATTCCAAAACTAAGCATCTAAGCTCACACTTTTATTTTTTTTCCTCTCCCTAGGATGACAGAAAGAGTACTATGATTAATATTCAAGGATATTATATATTGAATAATAAAGTTCTCAAAGAAAATATTATGTTTTATTTTATGTTTTCAAATTTAATGTGATATTCAAGCATGTATCTAGTTTTCCAAGACTACTAAATTATCCAATCCTTCGGGATACGATCTCTTATACCTAGTGAAAATGTAATAAAGTAACCACCAACTCTAGTATAATAGGGTCTTGTTGTTACACTATTAGGGTGAACCCTTCATATGTCTTAATCCATGTGTTCCACAGATCATACATTAGGATAAATCATTTCATCAATAACCCAAGGAGAATAAATAATGGGTTTCATATAAAATCATTGAGTATATACGTATTTAAAGACTAGAAATTTTCATAATTTTTAACCTATGAAAAGGGAATGTGGTTTTCATACATGGAAATACTAGATAAATGAATAATAATTACATATAAATGAATACCATTGAGTAAAAATAGGTCTGGGTATACACAATATGAAAAGGGAGACATAGAAAATCAAAGAATCATTTCAACAGCATAATGGGTATATAAAGTGGTTTATGGAATGGGATTAATGAGAGAGAATGGAAGTCTCCCATTGATGGAATAAAATTTTTATATCAATTTAATGATCATAAGTTCATGTAAATATAATAACTATGAAATTAGAAGACTAACTACAAAGGAGGGGAAAATAAAGAGGAAGAGAATCCCTTACCTTAAGAATCTCTTCCTAAATGTAGAGGAGTGATTAATTGAGATCTTGAGATATTAATAAATGGTATTAATGAGATAATAAGAGAGTGAAATATGTGATAAATATCTTAGTATTAAATAAAATTGGGTGGAGATGAGGGTATTTATAGCAAAGTGAGGAGAATTGTTTATTATTTTTCAAATATATCCCTTGCAATTCTAGGTTTTGAAAAATAAATTTTCTAATTTCCACCAATGGTTTGTAATAATGGTTTATGATATAAAGAATTTTATTTTTATATTTTTGAGTTTTATAACCAAACATAATTTTTTAAAATTAATATTTTCATAATAAAATAATTTTTCCAAAAAATAATGTTTTTAAAATCTTAATTTCCACTTTAGAATTTGGAAATTTATTTATAGGTTTAAAAATTAATTTAAATTTATTAAAGATATATTATATTAATAAAATAGATTATTTTTTAACTTTGATTCTCTTATTTAATTATAGAATCATTATTACATATTTATGATGTCATAGAACATACTAAAAACATAAAACTATATTTATATTATTCACTAAAAAATAGATTATTTAATAAAATTTTCAAAATTACACCCTAACCTAATTTCAATGTGATTATTTTAAATATAGTTTTTTTATTAAATATTTTCATAATATGAGAATTTTAATTTTTAAATAAAAAATTAATTTATTAAAAAATTAATTTTTTTAACATAGTCATCTTTCTCACCCTTATAAAAATTATTTGGTAAATTATAAAATTATGTTATCATTTATATTTAAATAAATGGTTTTTTATGAAGGGTTTTGTAAGATTTTGTTAATGATTATTAGATCAATTGGAACTGATTAAAAACCATTGTTTTAGGATCTCCATGCAAGATAATATGAAATTATGTAAAATACTGAAATGAAGAATACTGTAAAATATGCATACCATACTCTATAGAAGCCACTTATATGTATTCATCATCATCATATGGTTTAATAAAGATCACTAAGTGGAAAAATCATCCCACCTACATGGTGTATCCATGGGACAATCTGAATCATCTGATGTTCGGATGGGATCCATCTTCTCTCCATGGTATACTAGTACATCAATATATAAAGAAGGAAAATGAAGAGAGTAATGGGTCTTGAATATTTTTAGCCAAGATAACATGGAACCCCACACCCACTGTCATCCCATAGAAATAGATTATATATGTAATAAATTAAACTCCTTGATTATCCCCTCATTTATTCACATGTTAAAATTCATGAATACATCCATAGTTGGTTCATGCATTGTATGCATTTACTCCCTTCATATTATAACTATTATAATAGATTAATAAATGATAGATTGTGTGGAGAATGTTCTGGTGTCCTTCACACCTGAAATAATAAACCCCATATCCCATAAATATATAATATATAATTATGGATTTAGAACATATCTCCTTTAATATTCCACTTTCACTAAATCCTAATAGACTTTGTGTCGTTTCACATTATATTATAATATATACAATAATTTGTGAAACCGTATCCAAAAATCCTTTTGGATATCTTATAAATCACTTTTGGAAGTCTATCATTAACTACACCTTATATCACATCATATGAAATACCTTGTTAATACCCATCCAAAGAACTTTTTTATTAATACTAAAACACTTTTAGAGTAACACTCTAAGTTAAACTCAATCAATATTTGGTCAACCAAAAAGTGTGACCCCACTAGAATTTATAGCGTTGATAATAAATATGAAAATCTATATCTATATATGTAAGAAAAGAGCATCCTCTAGAAAAGTGTCAATGCTACTCAATCTATAAAAGAATATGGTGTGATATCCATTAAACACATGTATCTATATACCAATGTACACCATTCTATATCATATTCCAATGTGAATTCTCATATTTCTTATTTTCCAAGACATCGAGTGACCATGGGACATGAATAATATCAATCCCATATAACAAACTAATCTGTTCTTATCTCTTATAGTGTAGACTGATCTTATCAATGAATATATCACATTTCATTCAACCTTATGGATAATCAGACCACTTTTCCCTTATCTAGATAGATATATAATATCTAGTAGCATTCGCACACTCCCAAATTCTATCTCAATCGGGGGCCATGATGTTATACACATCATAAGAGAGGACAAATCCAATCTTGTTTAAGATCCAACTGATGACATGATCAATAACATACCCAACCAACCCTGTATTAGCTAATTCAATATGTATACATTTGTAAGTGGGTATCAAATTATGAAGGTTCTCATTATATGTATCATTCCAACCTCATGTATTGGGGACTCAAATATGATCCATGCACCCCTTTTATATCAAATACATTTGTATGACACTCTATGTGGTATACTTAGTGGGTCATAGAGAACACACAAAGAATCCTATTTTTTATCTTGTGCATGATGAGCATATTATATATCTCAATACAATAATCCTACTCATGATATCCTTAAAATTCGATTATAACCTATAATACTCTATAATAAACATCGATTAGAGATAAACTCAAATTCATACTTTGGGAGGTAAATTATCATTACACTTCACAAAATGTGTGTATATATATATATACATTTATATGAACAATGTGAAATAATGATAAAATGGAGGTTGACTTTAATATGATAAATTTTAATATTATTAAAAATTTTAGGAATATTTAACAAAACCAATATAAGAATAGTTTTATCATATCATATATGATAAACTGTAATATTAACCTTATTTTTCCTAAAATTTCTGGGTTATGTTAACATATTACATCATATGTAATCCATTTTACATCTTTATGTGATCATCTGATAAAACCCTCCAACTAAACCTATTAGTGAAAAATATCTATGAAGTAAACCAGTTTGAATAATGGTGAGATTTAGGAATCATATTCTTAAATATTCAACTTTTGAACACATTATAACTTCTTAACTTTACAAAAACAAATGTTATGATACCAACTTAGGTTATATACTTAGAACTCTTCCTAAGTGAAACATAGTCATCCTTGGAACCATATGCCATCAAACTTTTTCCTTGAAATAATGTAACTACTTAAATTATTTTTTACCAATACATCCTAACTATTTTAGGATATTAATTAAAATCCATTTTAAAATTATATTGGTATAATTCATTATTTGTTAACTTTGAACTTGTTTTATAAAATACACCCACTAGACTATTAGAAATTATATTCTATTTAGAATATCTTTTTAAGATACACAAACCCTTTTTTATTAAGAAATAATGTTTATTTACTTTTAGTAGGAATATTAAACAAATAAACTATTTCATATATGGTATTACATGTGTTTAGAACATTTTATTTTAAGATTAATTTATTAAAATATACCACTTGGTGGTGGGAACGCATTCCCACATATTTTAAAAAATAATTTAATAAACATTTTTTCCTAGACTATATAGTTTTTTACAAATATTCATCTCTAAAAATGTTATAGAAACTGATCAACCATAAACCATATGTATACATTTAATCATCTCATACTTTTTCATAACAATTATCTCAAAAAGAAAAATAAAATAAAGATACAAATTTTTACTAAGATTTATTTGATATTGATAAAATCTATTATATTCAAGTCATTGATGTAGTGAATTTTTACTTCATCTCATGAATATAAACTACAAGATCAATCAATACTTATTTTTATTTTTAAATCTTGTATATTTACAACACTTTTTAAAATATATATTCAGTATCTCATACCCTTCAAAATCAAATAATTAATTTCTATAACATCCATACCACACATGGACATTCCATAGAGTTTCAAAAACTTATTTAGGTATTCTAGATAATCCCATCATATGGATTTATTATTCCTCCTTCCTTATAACCCTAAGTTTCATTGACCATGATTGGATTATTAAAGAAACATTATTTAACTTTTCAACTAACTTTTATTCTTCTAGTTTGAACTTTTACCCACTTATATTGTCAAAACAATACCAGAATCCAAACTCCATATACCAATTTCTTCCATTAAAAACGCTTTGATAATATCATGTAAACTTTTCTTGAATTCAATCATATTGTCGAAACATTTACATAAATAAAAATAATATAAATTCCCTAAACTAAAACCCCATTTTTTATCTAATTCCTTTGAAATCTTAAGTGAGTCACTCTATGCCTCCATAAGAATATAGATTCACTTGTTGAATAAATTAAATAATTTTTTATTGAGGAAGGATTTATTATGAACATATAATTTTCCTTAAGAATTTTTCTTAAATAACTAATATTTCTTAAGAACTTTTATTAAGTTACTAGTATAAGGAGAAACTTACATTAAGCTTTTTCTTTCAAGGATTAATTACAAAGTTTCACTTGATGGTGATTGTTATGATATTATCTAAAAATATATATTTTATTATATTAGTATCATATATTATTAACCATTTAATAGGGAATTTTATTAAATGGTCACCCACAAAAATGATGACACTTTTTTACTCCATATCTATTATTAGGCCAAAATCCATATTTCACTAAGAAATTCATCCTCTTAGAAGTTCCTATCATAACATAATTATTTAGGTATGGAATCTTCCCAAAATGTATTATATTATTATTGGATAGATGAGAAGACAACCCTTTATCTAATCCATTGTATGGATAAACTCAATTATATTACCCTGGTATCCTTCGTAAAAGTTTTCTAGCGAAGTGTAACCAAAAATAAGTTCCAAGAATAAACTAAAAAAAAGAAAATCCAAGGGAATACTTCTTAGGAAGAACCTACCCAAGGATGATCTAGTGTTATCTATAACTTTCTTTCCTTACATAAGATAATTTTAGGGGAACCCTTCTTGGGTAGAACATACCCGTTTGAATGATATAAGTATTGGAAAGTGTCATTTTGGAAGAAATATTACACTTAGTGTTTTTAAGGGATTATTATCTCACCACCTTATATCATGTTATTCCCTTTATATATGCATGATTCTAGTAATTTAGTTTAGAATACTATTCCTTCCACCTAATCAATATGTTCAAACCATATTGATGTGTAACCCTTTACACAACCCGCAATTTTGTGTTACTCATCAAAAAATAGAATTCAAACATATTTATACATATCCAAATGAATCATATTCATAAGGAATATGAATACTTCATTTAAACTCATATAGTTATATGATATTGGAAATATCCACATGAGTAATCCTAGAGCGACTGATAGTTAACCCCATTCACCATCCTAGATAAGGCATAAGCCTCCAAGTACATAGGTAGTCCAACCCCAATTCCCTCTATTCTGAAATACTTCACTCAAGAGATAATTCAAATCATCATAACTCTAAAACCTAATATTCATAAACTATATTTAACAACTAAATTAAATATAATAAATTAAATTACAAACTAAGTTCAAGGTAGATGAAAAACTAAATTCATTATAGAGACATTCCTAGTATGTAATCCAAGGATCTATCTAGGAGAAGTTTAAAAATTAAACTAAAGCATACACAATATTCACATTTATTAGAAAATTTACTAAACATAAATAAATAATGGAATAAAATTTTAAATAAATGAACAATTTATATATTTAAGCATGAGATAATCATTTATGAACAATTCATAAATTAAATCTAATTATAAACACTTTTATAGTATTCAACTTTAACATTACTGAAATTCAATAATTTTGAATATAAACATTTTATATTCATTTCAATATGAACACTTTCAAATTTATTTCAAATTTTTTAATATATATACTTTATATTCATGATAATATGAACTCTTTCATATTTATCATTATATGGCATTTAAATTTTAAATATATGATATTTTATGAACTATAAACAATTTCTAATTAAATTTCGATTATGTAAAGATTTCACATAGCCTAATATTGCATAATTATTCATTATTTAAACCTTTTTCATATCAATCATAAAAAACATTTGATATGGATTAAATAATACCCAAATATGGCCTCTATTTTTTTAACAATTAAAAATAATTAATTATGAACAATTCATAATTTAAATATAAAAATTTTATATTATGGCCTTATTTCAAAATTTAAAATCCATTATAAATTATCACTTATGATTTCTAAATAAACACTTTTATTTATAGATTATAAGTCATGACACAAAATTTGTTAAAAGGTGTTTCAAATATTAAAATTTAATATTTAAGTAAAATAAAATTTTCATGAAAAAATATTTAATTAATTATAAGACAATTAAAATTTGTTTATTTATTTATAATGTAACACCCCAAGATTTCATAGTGTGTTATTTCTTCAAAATAATTCAATAACTTGCACTACACGCAACACCGAGTTCAAGCGCACCATGACTTACCAAACAAGCCGTTTAAAAGAGGTTAGGAATAGTATTAACTAAATTTTAAACTTTATATAATCCCTATAATTTTAGAATCCATATTATGAGTTTCTTAGACATAATGTAAGAACAAATTCATTTTCAGTATTACACTTTTACCAACTTTTAATAGTGAAAACCTTTTTAAATCCAGTATTTTAAACTTTTATATATTCAATTTGACTAAATAAATTTATTTTTTACAATGGGGACATCAAAAAATTTTACAATTAAACATCCCAACCTTCCACGGTACGTTTCCCTTTGAATAATGCAATAGCGTGCATTGTACGCAACTTCTAGATTCTAACACACCACAACCAATCAAACTAGCCGTTATGAATAGTAATACCTACCTTTTAAAATTTTAGAAATTTTATCTATCAAAATGGACTTCATTTTTGGATTCGGAGTATCGAATTTAGCCTAAGGTGAAATTTTGGTACTTTTCGGATAACTTTCATATTTTGATGAATAGTGAAAATTACTAAATTTTAATTAAAAACAACTTTTTAATCAAAATAATTAATAGTGATAAATTATGAATTTGAGTGGTTTTAAATTATATTTAGAATATATTTTTACCATTTAATACAATTTTGGTCATTGGACATAATTTTATAATTAAACCGAACATAAACAAGTATCAATCTTTTGATAGCTATTATATCTTAAAAACCCGCTTTTTGTTTTGACAGCAGAAATTAATTTTAAATTAATTTCTGACACTTTTGTGTTTTGAATTTGGAAAAATGGATTCCATATTTGGAATCAGGATGTTCAAATTGTTTAAATAGTTAACTTTTATTTTTAGACATTTTGAATAATTACTTCGGTAAATATTTTATTTACCATGGTTAAAGGGTAAATCCGGTAAATAAGGGTTAAAAAATAATATTATAATAATAAACCGTTACCCTAAAACATGTCCTAATCTTATTTTCCAATACAAGTTCGACCATAGGAATCTTTGGGTCAATTTTGGGACCCCATGGTGCCACTTGTAAGTGATAGGGACACTTTATTTTAATTAAGTTAAAATGAATACAAAAATGACACAAGCATATATCTTTTAGAAAAACAATTTTTACATAGGGTTATATATGTAGGATTTTAGACTATAAATATTCATTAAAAATATAAAAAGATTTAATACATAATGATATTTTATTTATAATTTTTATACATTAAATAATTTAATTTATTTATGACACAATGATGATGCAGTAATTACCATAATAGTGAAAATTTAAAATAATTGATATTATAAATACCCAAATAAATATAATTTGATACTTTTAATGAATTACACTAATTTTATAGGATAATATGACATATTAGGATTTATGTAATTGACTTTTTTCAAAGTAATCATTCTGTTATAAGTTTCACATAAATCAACTATTGAATAGTGTCAAAATTGACATAAAAGAGTTTTTAAAACAAATATTATATTATTAATTGATATTAAATTCCTAAAAATATAAGGTTCGGACAAGAGACTTATATCATTATAGGTGTATCATTAATGGACCACTTGTGGGTCTCTTGGATGTATATAGTAAGTTTATTAACTATATAATATAAAAATACAAAGTGACATGGTAAATGTCAAACTAATTAACTAAGAGTTAAAACTAAATGATAAGGTTAATATAGTAACCGAAACCTGTCTAAATTCTATTGGTTGAATTTTTTTCGACCTATCCTTACCTTAACCATTTAATAATCAACTTTTGATTCATTAGAAAGCGAATATGAATTTATTATAAATTAATATTTCTAGCTTTTCCAAAGGTGCCCCTCACCCCTCTTATAAAAGGGCACTCCCCCTTCTCATTACTTCACACCTTCAAAGCCTTTTGGTTCGGCCAAACTCTGCCCAAATACTCTATCAACTTCCCTCACTACAACATAGAGTCCTTGTTTTGATCATAAAGCCAACCTAAGGATCCCTTTTGATCAAATCGAAAGGAAGAACCCGAAGAAGAGGTAATGTTTTCACCACCCTTTTTCAAATTCATTTCTTCTTCCACTTCTTCTTTCTTTGTTATTACCATTATAAAATAATAACTCCAGTATCTTATATATACTGTTATGTTATTATAAATATGGTACAACCATATTCAGTATTATATCCACCCTTTGAATAACATGTCACCATACGTGCGTACGTACGGCTTACCGTCTTCACGTCGTGGTGTAATTGTTATTCAATATATTATTATTTGGGTGGGTGTAATAATGATGTGTAACTCATTTAAATAATAAATATAACATGATAATTATTCTGTATATATGATATAATATCCAATTATATATTATTTTAATATCAAAAGAATGATATTGTCGCTCGTGCGTACGTACGGACTACCGTCTCCACGAACGCGATGAGATTCATTCTCCATCGTATCCATTCAAGTATAATTATCATTTGATGATTTAAAAATAATTTTTAAGGACTTGATATCATTCTGGATATGAATAAGATACAACCTATCCATGATAAACATGGATTACATAACAAAACATATAAAAGAAAACGAGTAAGTTAACACCCGAAACGATGATAATACTAAGATATTATTAACAAAGAAATGTTAAAAGATCATATATGATATCATATTAATATATATGATTCTTGTATAATTTAATAACAATTATTTCACCATTATACAGGAGGTTAACCTACCCTCAACCAAGGAAAAGTCCAAGGTAAGGGTTTATTTCACAATCTCTTCATTATCTGAGGTTGTTTATACGTAATAATCTACTATGATCTCTTTATCATACACATCCATGTTTCTTAAAAATGTATTTCAAAAAAAATTTACTATTTAAAATAATATGGGTTAAATTCATTTATACCCTTTTTTGACTTTTTATAAGAGGTTTATAAAGGAATCTTTCCTTCGTTTTCCAAACAAGGTGCTTTTAACCTTTTCGACAGAATTAAGGTAAGAATGTTTTTTTAACTTATACGGCGGGTGTGGTTATTTTCCGCCATTATAAAATCGTCGAAGCTTCCCTTACAATCTTATAAGAATATTTTCAAAGAAAATGTTTTATTTTATAAATATATGACTCTTAAATGATTTCAAAAATAGAAATAGATATTTCTCTAAAAAGAGTTTTGATTTCATCTATGTCAACATCCTTTGATGGATTTTACGCTTATTTGAAGTTGATTTATTATGATACAAAACTTATATATTGTATTGAAGGTTTTGTGATATCTTTGACTGTGGATGTGCTATTTTTATACCATTCATAGTTTATGGTGAAAGTATTGACATTTCGTATGCTAGTTTTAATACGAATGTTTATGTTGTTGGGCGGAGAAGAAAAGGAAGTGATGGCAAGAGGGGGGGTGAATTGCCTTTTAAAAATTAATTAACAATTTAAAATGAAAGTAAAGAATGCAGCAGAAATAAAAGAGGCAAGACATGCAACTTGATAACGGAGTTCGGCTTAAACCCAAGCCTACGTCTCCGCTCCCAACTCAACCATTGAGAGATTTACTACCGCTTTCTTTTTAATGGTTTTAGCAAGAAACCCACTAGACTTTAAGGTTAATCTAGAACCTATTACAGCTTTCTTTTATTGGTTGAGCAAGAACCCACTTACTTTCAATGGTTGAGCAAGAACCCACTAGCCTTCTTACAGGTGAAGGCTAGCTCACCTATGATTCAAGCCTTTTAAAAGGGAAGGCTTGACTAACCTCTTCACACCTTGAAGGTGGTGTGAGAACCCAAAAGAGGAGATGAGAGAAAGAGTTGGGGGTTTGTAGGCACAAACCCAATTTGATGCTCAAAATAAATAAATAATGAAAAACCATAATGGAAGATGCCTTGGGCTCCAAATTATTGATTGGAGTTGATGAAGGGCGCTCCCAAGCTTCTTTGGTGGTGCTCCTTGGATGTGGAAGTGAGTTGGAGCTATTGGAGTTCCTTAGAGGAATGCGCCGGAGGTTCGCCAAAATGATCAAAAATGTTCCCGTGGGCTTCCTTGGCTTGGTTATGGTTCTGGTATTGTTCTGGGGCTTCCTAGTCCTTTATTTATAGAGGGGAACCCTCATATGGCCTTTGGAGGTCTTCGGAGCCGTTGGAAAAGGCTTTGGAGCCGTTGGGAGGCAAGTGGACAGGTCTGGTCAAAGGCCCAACGGCTAGTTTGACTGGGCTCACCGGCTGACCGGTACAGAGCCACCGGTTGGCCGGTTCCTTGAAAAAGGAGAGGCCTTCGGGCTCAGGCACCACCGGCTGGCCGGTGCTGAGGCCACCGGTTGGCCGGTGCTGAGGCAGTGGCAAACACTGTTCTGTCTGGGTGCCACCGGCTGACCGGTGGTGGGACACCGGTTGGCCGGTGGTCTGGACAGAGGAATGCCTTCTGTCCAGGCCTCCATCGGCTGGCCGGTGGTCTTCCACCGGTTGGCCGGTAGGACTGAAATCAGTCCACTTTGGCTTTTTTCCTTCTTTCCCCAATTCCTTGGCAATCTGAAATCATGACTATCATCCAAAAACACTTAAAACACTATTAGATAAAGAAGAGAGTGATTGTGATCATGAAAATTAAACCTCGAGGGGTACGAGAAGTACAACAATCTCCCCGTATTTTGATGATCACAATCACCAAAACAAGCAATGTAAAAATGAAATGAAAGGCATGCTTTAAAGGATAAATGGGAAAGTAAAGCAAAGCATGAGAGAAAGATTTCTCCCCCAATCAACCAAGAATTTCTCCCCCTTTGTGATTATCAAAATAGCACGGGGCACAAAACTTGATTGAGGGATTATATGAAAAACAAGATAGAGATTTTAAACAAATTGAAATTTTTGAAATTTGAATTGAAAGTTTTGAATTGAAAGTTTTGAATTGAGAATTTTGAATTGAGAATTTTGAATTGAAAGTTGAATTGAAAGTTTTGAAATGAGAATTTTGAATTGAGAAGTTTGAATTGAAAGTTGAATTGAAAGTTTTGAAATGGATTAAACAATCCTAACTCCCCCTAAATAAAAACAACAAATCACCGGGGAGAGGATTTTGAAACCGAGACAAATTTTGGTCCGGTGAGACTCGCTAAAAGGGATTTTTCAATCCATACTTGTCTAGTGGCGGGTCTTCTCCTATAAAATTCATCGTTAAATAAAATGGTTTTGGGCCTTCCTCTGATACCAATTGTTGGGCGGAGAAGAAAAGGAAGTGATGGAAAGAGGGGGGGGTGAATTGCCTTTTAAAAATTAATTAACAATTTAAAATGAAAGTAAAGAATGCAGCGGAAATAAAAGAGGCAAGACACGCAACTTGATAACGGAGTTCGGCTTAAACCCAAGCCTACGTCTCCGCTCCCAACTCAACCGTTGAGAGATTTACTACCTCTTGCTTTTTAATGGTTTTATCAAGAAACCCACTAGACTTTAAGGTTAGTCTAGAACCTATTACATCTTGCTTTTATTGGTTGAGCAAGAACCCACTTGCTTTCAATGGTTGAGCAAAAACCCACTAGCATTCTTACAGGTGAAGGCTAGCTCACCTATGATTCAAGCCTTTTAAAAGGGAAGGCTTGACTAACCTCTTCACACCTTGAAGGTGGAGTGAGAACCCAAAAGAGGAGATGAGAGAAAGAGTTGGGGGTTTGTAGGCACAAACCCAATTTGATGCTCAAAATAAATAAATAATGAAAAACCGTAATGGAGGACGCCTTGGGCGCCAAATGATTGATTGGAGTTGATGAAGGGCGCTCCCAAGCTTCTTTGGTGGTGCTCCTTGGATGTGGAAGTGAGTTGGAGCTATTGGAGTTCCTTGGAGGAATGCGCCGGAGGTTCGCCAAAATGATAAAAAATGTTCCCGTGGGCTTCCTTGGCTTGGTTATGGTTCCGGTATTGTTCCGGGGCTTCCTAGTCCTTTATTTATAGAGGGGGAACCCTCATATGGCCTTTGGAGGTCTTCGGAGCCGTTGGAAAAGGCTTCGGAGCCGTTGGGAGGCAAGTGGACAGGTCTGGTCAAAGGCCCAACGGCTAGTTTGACTGGGCTCACCGGCTGACCGGTACAGAGCCACCGGTTGGCCGGTGCCTTGAAAAAGGAGAGGCCTTCGGTCTCAGGCACCACCGGCTGGCCGGTGCTGAGGCCACCGGTTGGCCGGTGCTGAGGCAGTGGCAAACACTGTTCTGTCTGGGTGCCACCGGCTGACCGGTGGTGGGACACCGGTTGGCCGGTGGTCTGGACAGAGGAATGCCTTCTGTCCAGGCCTCCATCGGCTGGCCGGTGGTCTTCCACCGGTTGGCCGGTAGGACTGAAATCAGTCCACTTTGGCTTTTTTCCTTCTTGCCCCAATTCCTTGGCAATCTGAAATCATGCCTATCATCCAAAAACACTTAAAACACTATTAGATAAAGAATAGAGTGATTGTGATCATGAAAATTAAACCTCGAGGGGTACGAGAGGTACAACATATGTTATGTTTAAACCTTTTCATATGGGAATGCATTGGACTTAATATGTGACGGGTGGAACCCGCTATAGCTCCTCGATGCATCGGTAGGTCTCATGAGACAAACTAGTATCTTGGGACAAGGCCTTGGCAAAATCTTATTTGTAGTCTTGGCACGAGGCCTTGGCTATGTGGTTATGATAGTTTGGCATTATGCATTCCATCATTATGAAAGTGGTAATTGATATTGCATGTGATTATTCGATTAGTAGAATATCCATGTGAATAAGTAAATGGAATTATTTCATTTTATTTTTGCCATACTATGTTGAAGTTCAAGTTTAAAATGATTTTTTTAAGTTATACATTGCCTTAAAAGTTTATTCTTATTTATGAAAGTTTCCGCTATATTGTTATCCTTACTGGGCATTTGAGCTCACCCCTTTTCTATGTTTTATTTTTCCCAGGATGTGAAGAAGTAATTTATGAATGACCTGCAGGGATAGTATGTGGGGATATGAGTGTGGGATAAGGATACTATGTTGTTGTTGTAGTTTTTCACTTTATGATGTAATGTAAAACTTTATGAATATATCTACTGTTTCCAAGGCTACTAAACCAATCGTTCTTTCAAGATTTGATATTTCTTGTGATCATGTCAATGTTATGTAATAATGCACCGACTCTAGGTAACTGGGGTCGGGGCGTTACAGTTGGTATCAGAGGAAGTTTAGTACAAACCTTGGAAGCTAGATTTAGATAAACTCTGATTAGAGCACATAGATTTAAGATAGACTATGAGGATTAATATAGAATAACTTCCTAGAATTTTGGTATTGTAGAGATTTTGTGAGTTTTCCGAGCAATACATCCTTTTCTAGATACGAGCAGGTAGAGGCGGCTCTGGCACAGATGTACCTAGGGGTAAAACTCGAAAACACCGCTTTGAGATAGACTCGAACGAGAACTGGTGCACGACAACGGGCCTTGCTGCACTCTTGGTTACGACACTCCCGGAGGATATGCTTAGGATAATTCTCATTTTCTTTACAAACCATTATTAAGGGTTTATGAGTATATACTTCCTCAAAGGATACATTTTTATGATTATGGATTATATCCATAAACTATTTAATTTATGTTATGTGTTTTACAAGTTTGGGATTAGGTATTGTTATTCATAAACTAATCTAGTATATGCCATTGTTTAGAAATGGCGCCCAATAGAAGGAATGATAACTCCAGCAATGAACATGATCCAAAGAGAAAGAAGGATCATATCTTTCATGGTCTTAAGCCAGAATTTATAAGGGAAACAGTCTCCCATGTATTATCATCATATGAAGAAATAATATCATGTGTTGATAAGATAAGTAAAGATTTTACTGAGTCCTATGGCTTTGAAGAGAAGAAAGAGAAGAAAAGGATGGAAGAGAGAAAGATGGATAAAGGGGAGAGGGAAAAGAAGAATTTTTCCATATGTGATAACTGTGGGAAGAAACACCCTGGAACTTTCCTGAAAGGAATTGGAGTTTGTTATAATTATGGAGGAAAAGGGCACAAAGTATGTGACTGTAATGGTAAGAAAAAGGTTTCAAATGTACAATGCTTCATTTGCAAGGAGTTTGGACACTACATGAACCTATGTCCCAGTAATCAGATTATTCCTCAAATGATTCTATTGGATAATAATCAAGTTATGATTCTACCACAGATGAAGAGGAATGATTAGAGTTCTTATGTTGATTATGTCATTTGAGTGTTGTATCAACAATGTACTTGTTATAATAATTATGGAGTATATAAGGATTGTACTGCAGTACTATTTCATTAAGGACTTGAGATTGTGTGGAACAAAGAAAAGTGACTCAATAGCAGGTTAAATTTTTGGAAAATATATGGTTGAGAGAAAGATAAACCATAATATGGTTCTGATACCAAGGTAGTGATTTTAGAATAATACATGGTTGATTTGGATAAATTATATTGGATATTCTTGACTACCTTGAAACTGATTAATGATTTGTATATTCCATCATTGTTGGCGTTTACAAAATTTTTTGATTGAAAGAGTGTATCTATTATTCTATAAGGAATGAGGGATCATGAATGTAAACAATAAGGTTTTATGGTAATTCAGGATGTTGCAGTATTTTAAAAGAATACACGATAAAGGTGATCACATGTTATTACGCGGCAAAAAAAGGGATCTTCATTGTGTTTACCTTCCTTATAAATTTTCGACTGAAGTATTTTGGATAGTTCTAGTTTGGATTATTTTGATTGCCATAAAAAGACAACCCAAAGGTCGGGCGGCAACCCGTCACGTCCGGCAAGGCCGCGAGACTTGAACCCACAACCGAAGGGTGACAAGGGTGTATCACCTACCACTGACCCACGTGATGTCCTGGTTTGAATAATGTCGTTTTTTAATGGTTCTTTTAGATGAATTATAAATTCATTTTTTAACCCTATATGAATAGGATAAATAGAATATTATTTTTAAGTTCTATTATCTTTTAGAGTGAAAGATGAGTTTGTGGTAGAACTTAGTTAAAGGTTGAGACTCTACTTTTCAAGTATATATTTTTATTCTTCTCTTATTCAATGATGAAATTAATTCTTATTCTTTATTGAAGGGATCTTAAAACAAAAAAAAATGTATTATCCTAATACCATATGTTTTGCTGAACAGATGGTATTTTAAATCATCATAGATTGATGAATTTAAGGCCCTCAATTTTACACTTGTTTGTGATTGATGACCTCAATCACTACCTATAAATACTTACGTTTTCCTCCAATTATATGTCTCTAATCTCCACCAATGTTCTCCTAATAGAGATCATAATTTGGTGGTGACCCTTTCATTTCTCTTTTCCTCTTATTAAGACTAAATTTTATCAACCCAATTTCCGATGTGGGTTTTCCCACAAAGATATTTTCTATATTCATCCTTTTATTTTAGAAGAACAATTTCAAATTTTGAGGACGCAATTTATTGAAGGAGGGGAGAATGTAACACCCTAATATTTCATAGTGTGTTATTTCTTCAAAATAATTCAATAACTTGCACTACACGCAACACTGAATTCAAGCACACCATGACTTACCAAACAAGCCGTTCAAAAGATGTTATGAATAGTATTAACTAAATTTTAAACTTTATATAATCTCTATAATTTTATAATCCATATTATGAGTTTCTTAGACATAATGTAAGAACAAATTCATTTTCAGTGTTGCACTTTTACCAACTTTTAATAGTGAAAACCTTTTTAAATCCAATATTTTAAACTTTTATATATTCAATTTGACTAAATAAATTTACTTTTTAGAATGGGGACATCAAAAAAAATTACAATTAAACATCACAATCTTCCACGGTACGTTTCCCTTTGAATAATGCAATGGCGTGCATTGTACGAAACTTCTAGATTCTAACACACCACAACCAATCAAACTAGCCGTTATGAATAGTAATACCTACCTTTTAAAATTTTAGAAATTTTATCTCTCAAAATGGACTTCATTTTTGGATTCGGAGTATCGAATTTAGCCTAAGGTGAAATTTTGGTACTTTTTGGATAACTTACATATTTTGATGAATAGTGAAAATTACTAAATTTTAATTAAACAAAAAATTAATCAAAATAATTAATAGTGATAAATTATGAATTTGAGTGGTTTTAAAGTATATTTATAATATATTTTTACCATTTAATACAATTTTGGTCATTGGAAATAATTTCACAATTAAACCGAACATAAACAAGTATCAATCTTTTGATAGTTATTATATCTTAAAAACACGCTTTTTGTTTTGACAGCGGGAATTAATTTTAAATTAATTTCTGCCACTTCTGTGTTTTGAATTTGGAAAAATGGATTCCATATTTGGAATCAGTATGTTCAAATTTTGTAAATAGGTAACTTTTATTTTTAGACATTTTGAATAATTACATCGGTAAATATTTTATTTACCATGGTTAAAGGGTAAATCCGGTAAATAAGGGTTAAAAAATAATATTATAATAATAAAAACTTAGCCTAAAACGTTTCCTAACCTTATTGGCTAATACAAGTTCGACCATAGGAATCTTTGGGTCGATTTTGGGACCCCATGGTGCCACTTGTAAGTGATAGGGACACTTTATTTTAATTAAGTTAAAATGAATACAAAAATGACACAAGCATATATCTTTTAGAAAAACAATTTTTACATAGGGTTATATATGTTGGATTTTCGACTATAAATATTCATTATAAAGATAAAACGATTTACTACATAATGATATTTTATTTATAATTTTTAGACATTAAATAATTTAATTTATTTATGACATAATGATGATGCAGTAATTACCATAATAGTGAAAAATTAAAATAATTGATATTATAAATACCCAAATAAATATAATTTGAGACTTTTAATGAATTAAACTAATTTTATAGGATAATATGACATATTAGGATTTATTTAATTGACTTTTTTCTAAGTAATCATTCTGTTATAAGTTTCACATAAATCAACTATTGAATAGTGTCAAAATTGACATAAACGAGTTTTTAAAACAAATATTATATTATTAATTGATATTAAATTCCTAAAAATATAAGGTTCGGCCAAGAGACTTATATAATGATATTTTTATCATTAATGGACCACTTGGGGGTCTATTGGATGTATATAGTAAGTTTATTAACTATATAATATAAAAATACAAAGTGACATGGTAAATGTCAAACTAATTAACTAAGAGTTAAAACTAAATGATAAGGTTAATATAGTAACCCAAACCTGTCTAAATTATATTGGTTGAATGGTTTTCGACCTATCCCCACCTTAACCTTTTAATAATCAACTTTGGAGCCATTAGAAACTGAATATAAATTTATTATAAATTAATATTTCTAGCTTTTCCAAAGGTGCCCCTCACCCCTCTTATAAAAGGGCACTCCCCCTTCTCATTACTTCACACCTTAAAAGCCTTTTGGTTCATCCAAACTCTGCCCAAATACTCTCTAAACTTCCCTCACTACAACCTAGAGTCCTTAGTTTGATCATAAATCCAACCTAAGGAGCCCTTTTGATCAAATCGAAAGGAAGAACCCGAAGAAGAGGTAATGTTTTCACCACCCTTTTTCAAATTCATTTCTTCTTCCACTTATTCTTTCTTTGTTATTACCATTCTAAAATAATAACTCCAGTATCTTATATATACTTTTATTTTATTATAAATATGGTACAACCATATTCAGTATTATATCTACCCTTTGAATAACATTTCACCATATGTGCGTACGTACGGCTTACCGTCTCCACGTCGTGGTGTAATTGTTATTCAATATATTATTATTTGGATGGGTATAATAATGATGTGTAACTCATGTAAATAATAAATATAACATGATAATGATTCTGTATATATTATATAATATCCAATTATATATTATTTTAATATCAAAAGAATGATATTGTCGCTCGTGCGTACGTACGGACTACCGTCTCCACGAACGCGATGAGATTCATTCTCCATCGTATCCATTAAAGTATAATTATCATTTGATGATTTAAAAATAATGTTTAAGGACTTGATATCATTCTAGATATGAATAATATACAACCTATCCATGAAAAACATGGCTTACGTAACAAAACATATAAAAGAAAACGAGTAAGTTAACACCCGAAACGACGATAATACTAAGATATTATTAACAAAGCAATGTTAAAAGATCATATATGATATCATATTAATATATATGATTCTTTTATAATTTAATAAAAATTATTTCACCATTATACAGGAGGTTAACCTACCCTCAACCAAGGAAAAGTACAAGGTAAGGGTTTATTTCACAATCTCTTCATTATCCGAGGTTGTTTATACATAATAATCTACTGGGATCTCTTTATCATCCACATCCATGTTTCTTAAAAATGTATTTCAAAAAAAAAGTACTATTTAAAATAATATGGGTTAAAGTAATTTATACCCTTGTTTGACTTTTTATAAGAGTTTTATAAAGGAATCTTTCCGTCGTTTTCCAAACAAGGTGCTTTTAACCTTTTCGACAGAATTAAGGTAAGAATGTTTTTTTAACTTATACGGCGGGTGCAGTTATTTTCCGCCATTATAAAATTGTTGAATCTTCCCTTACAATCTTATAAGAATATTTTCAAAGAAAATGTTTTATTTTATAAATATATGACTCTTAAATGATTTCAAAAATAGAAAGAGATATTTCCCTAAAAAGAGTTTTGATTTCATCTATGTCAACATCCTTTGATGGATTTTATGCTTATTTGAAGTTGATTTATTATGATACAAAACTTCTATATTGTATTAAAGGTTTTGTGATATGTTTGACTATGGATGTGCTATTTTTATACCATTCATAGTTTATGGTGAAAGTATTGAAATTTCGTATGCTAGTTTTAATACGAATGTTTATGTTATGTTTAAACCTTTTCATATGGGAATGCATTGGACTTAATATGTGATGGGTGGAGCCCGCTATAGCTTCTCGATGCATCGGTAGGTCTCATGAGACAAACTAGTGTCTTTGCACAAGGCCTTGGCAAAATCTTATTTGTAGTCTTGGCACGAGGCCTTGGCTATGTGGTTATGATAGTCTAGCATTATGCATTCCATCATTTTGAAAGTGGTAATTGATATTGCATGTGATTATTCGATTAGTAGAATATCCATGTGAATAAGTAAATGGAATTATTTCATTTTATTTTTGCCATACAATGTTGAAGTTCAATTTTAAAAGGATTTTGTTTTAATTTATACATTGCCTTAAATGTTTATTCTTATTTATGAAAGTTTCCTCTATATTGTTATCCTTACTGGGAATTTGAGCTCACCCCTTTTCTATGTTTTATTTTTCCCAGGATGTGAAGAAGTAATTTATGAATGACCTGTAGGGATAGTATGTGGGGATATGAGTGTGGGATAAGGAGACTATGTTGTTGTAGTAGTTTTTCACTTTATGATGTAATGTAAAACTTTATAAATATATCTAGAGTTTCCAAGTCTACTAAACCAATCGGTATTTCGAGATTTGATCTTTCTTTTGATCATGCCAATGTTATGTAATAATGCACCGACTCTAGGTAACTAGGGTCGGGGCGTTACATATAATCCCTTTTTAAATTAAATATTCCCAAAATACCTTTTATAAGGATTTATAAAAAAATTATAAATCATTTAAGAATTTAAAAAAATGTAAATCCTTTCTATTCACCCTTATGAAAGAACCATTTTCAACATAAAGGTAAGGCCTTCTACCCTTATATAGGCCATTTATAATCCCTTAAATAAAGGTAAGTAACTTCTTACCTTTATATGGATTAAAAATAAATCAATGAGTAAGGGTACTGTAACAACCCCAAGTACTTATAGAATAATTTATTTTCATTCTGGAATGAAATAGTAAAATTCACTATAAATTTATAATGAAATAATTGGTATTCATATAAATTAAGGAATCTATACTAATGTAATAGTAACCTGAATGTTGAAATAGTATTGTAACCATTAGGAACATTAATATATCCATTAGAATAATAAATTCTCTGGTGAAAGTATAAATAAAATTTAGGTTTATCATAATTGAAAATATTATATATTTATATCATATAATAAGTAAATAAAAGTTTTAAAAATGATATATTAAGTGTTGGTATTTTTGTAAAATGTAAATGTTTATTTAAAAATTTATAACTAATATAATGGTTTAAAATAAAATTTGTGTTCGTAAAACAGATTGAAAATTTAATATTTTGTTATATTATAATTATAAGATAATTTTATTAGACCTTAGTTCATTTTTCAAAGTGTCATAAAGTCATTTATAATATTAAATCGGTATTTTTGGAATAAATGATAATTTTAATTAAAAATTAAATTTATCATATTTAGAAAATTATTTTATAAAATGGATTCCATTTTTTAAATCTACACATCAAAAAATGGTTAGGGTGAATTTTTGGGATTTTTCGAAAATAGTTGAATTTTTGGTGAATAGTAAAATACAGTATTTAACATTATAATTAAATAAACGAATTATTAATTAATGGTTGATGTATGGATTAGGTAATAACTCCAAAGTTATAACTCAAATGATCTAGTTACTATATTTATTCATGGTAATCAATACTGTTTATAATCTTGATCCAAAATAACAAACAAATGAATAAAAAAAACCAAAAACACCCTTCTCCTCTCCCTATAAATACCACCCCCACCAGCCCTTCTCCTCATACCTCCAGAGCCTTTAATATTATATAAATTTTACCCAATTCAATTATAAATCCTCTTCCCCGTGTCCAATACCTTCTGGTCTCACCAAAATACCAAAACAAAGTGCCTTAAGGAGTATCTCAAGGAGACGATATTCAAGATATAAAATCCTCCTTTATTTTTTAAATTCTTTCTTTCTTTCTTTCTACCTTATCCTCACCTCCACTATAAAAATAGTCATGATAACTCCAATATAATATACATACTGGAATGTTATTTTTTTTAATTTAATATCCATAATCAAACCTCTTATCTTCTTATCTTATTCTAAAAAATGAAAACATCATCTGTGACGTGTCGATTCACGGCCTTCATGGATGAAACGTTTTTTTTCATTTACCACCTTCAAGGATGGTCATAAAACCATTATTATGGTTAAAAAATTTCAATATGTATATTATAACTTTTTTGATGTTCTGGAACTAATTTAAAGATATAATAATTAAATAAAATGAAACTAGTTTTTAATGGTCAGAATAACTACCAAAAATAAACCAAACATTTATCATTAATGTTTTATCTAATAAATCATCCTCATATCAGAAAAAAAATGATATATGGGATCATTTAAAATTCTAGAAGTATATTAATACCATTTCTTTCCTCTTCTAGAGTTTTTCTTCCATTTGACAAGAACTCCCATAATTATACTCAAGAAAATCGACCATAAAACCATGAGACGAACACTCCTTGAATGATGAAATTCAACTCTGTAAATGTAGAGTCTTGCGTATTTTGTACCAGATAGAATTCCAATGGAATTTAGATTTTGTAATTTACTAGATGGTTCATTTTTTAAACTGGCATTCGAAATGTAATTCTGAAAGTTGGAACACTTCAATGCGTTGTTTTTTAGACTTGGTTAAAGGCCCAAAGAGCCCCTCATGTGTCTCATTGAGTTTTAGTCATGTTGAGGTCTCAAAATCAAAGGTTTATAGGGTCTACATAGGCTTCATGGTTTCTCTGAAATCAGGTGGCCCCTAGTAGGAAAATGTGTAGCTATAGAGGGGGATTTGATGTGCCCCGCATGGGCTGCGCACAGTTTTTCCAAACCATACACCTATCATGAATGGTTAGTGACACTTAGGCAGTACCCTCTCTCTATTCATCACACAATTATCACATGGTTAGACTAACCATATGGTAAAAATTGTGCAAGGTGGGTTTCTAAGGTAGTGGGTGTCACACGGTTGGCGCACATTTTGGCCAAACCATACAGCCAAACCGTGCAACCCAGACATTTTAGGTAAAATAACTATTTTTCACTTAAAATTATTTTAAACCTAAAATCTAATTCTTTCTCCTCTAGTACGGCAGCCTATCCCCCTTATTTTAACTCATTTGGTGACTATTATAAGGATTTATACTCCTCCTATGTCCGATGTCTAATTCAAGAACCGTCTGTCTCATTGGATCCATAATGGTAAGATCTTGATTCCTTTTTAGTCATTATTAGTTATTCTGAATATCAGTTGAGCTATTTAGATACAAGATGATCTTCCCTATTATTTGGTTCTTCGTCTGTTCTTCGATTTTCTCCTGATATGAGTCAAACCAAGAGCTGATAATGGACGATCTTTCAACTGCAGACCTATAGTTGGTGGTCTCATACCTTTTTCTTAATGTCGAGTGGTTTATATATGTCATTGTGTTATTCACCCAATTTATAGGCATCACATTAAATTGAAACAAAATCCTTGAATTTATTTTTAATGCATGTCCTATTAAATTAAAGAGACCATTAATTATTTTTATAGGTTATGGACCTTAAAACCGGAACCACCCCTTGGTTGTGTTGCTTAATTAAATTGACCATCATGATGGTCTGTGTTTTAGGGTGACTTTGAGGTGTTCCCTTTTCCCCTTTACTTATGATGTTACTTATAGAGTGAATTGTAAATAAAATTAATGAATTGGTTTATGATTTACATTGTAAATTGAATTGAAATATGAAATAAAAAATTTGAAATGTATATTTAATTGATTAATGGTAAGGGGTGGATAACCATTCCCTTGGACCTTTCATTGTAATAGCTTGTTAAAAAAGAATTTCCTAGCATATTTTTATGTGCATGTGATATAGATAGATAATATTCTATCTAATTGTTTAACTAATATTGAGATGCTTGATATGATAAAATTCCCCTATGAGATAATTAAAGTCTAATCCTTATAATATTAGCCATGATTTTATCCACCTTTTGAGGTGAGTTATAGATTAGTTCAATTATGGTTTTGAAGTTTGAATAATTAAATCATTTAATGAATGCTTATTCCCATGTTAGTAGTTAAAAGGAAAGCCTTTTAAGTTTTTCCAATGCTTGAGTCTCCTTTTTAGGTGAGTTGAATTGGATATTTGTGGTGTTAACCTTGGAATGTTAAATGATTTTAATTAAATATTTTTGATTTTTTGGATTATACTTGAAATGAATTATAAGTGAGATTTTTATATCAATTATGAATTGATCTGTTAAATAATAGTGAATAGATTTCATGACCCTAGACCCTTGCCTCGTAATGGAATTATTAGGCATGTGATGCTTATTATAATTAAATTCTCATGTTAGTAGTTGAATGTAAAACCTTCTAAGCTTGTCCAGTGACTTGAGTCACCACTTTAGGTTAGTTTTAATTGAATTGTTTAGGGTGATATCCCTTGGTATAATTTAATTGTTTAATTGGTATTTAATGTTATATGTCTTGGGTGACACATGGATTCAAATAAAAAATTTCATGGATGGACTCATTTGGAATTTATAATGCTTATGCATGAGTGATACTTGGACTCCTGATATAGATTTTCAAAGACAAAATCATGAGGGGACTGATTGTTATACACCCGAGTGACACTTGGATGCCAAGGACAGACTCATAGGGGATGACTATTATATGTTGATGGATACATGGATTCATATGAGAATGTCATGGATGAACTCAAAGGTAATTTAATAGATATGAAATGGGTTATACTTGGGGCCACTTAGTGGACCTCTAAGGATGGACTCGAATGGTAGAGATGTTACATCACACCTAGAGCGATACCTGGGTTATTGAGGATCATTAGGGATGGGCTTGTAGGGTGTTGGTTTATAGTACACCTAGAGTGATACTTGGATTACAACTTAGGAATTCCAAGGATGAGATCAGGTTCTAAACTTATTGATGAATGAAATGAATTATATATGACGTGTCTTCTAATCCAAAGCATAAGATTGGAATCGGTCTTGACTTACACTTTTTGGATGGCATGTTTAGGCATCCTTTGATCATGTTATCACGGGGGATGTCAGGCCATGTGTTGTGTCTCAATACTTCCTATTAAATAGAAATTAATGATTAAATGAGATGTTTATAAATGACATGGGCCAGACTGTTAAATCAGAGACATATATTCTAAATGAAATTAATTAATTGAACCTATTTATAAATAAGAACCTATAATTATAGGATTTTTACTTTTGAGTACTTCCTTTACTTTTTATATATATTTCATGCACACAGTTATTACATATATTCATTGAATGAAGGGAATAGACCTTGGGTGGTTACCTATTGGGATTATATCTCACACCCTATTTGGGCCACATTTGGGTACTCAAACATACTATATGTTTGCATGTATGGTTAAGGTAAAGTTCCCTATTACAGGTTCTTGATTTCTTCTTAGGAGAATGGGAGCATGGGACTAAGTTTGGGCTTGTGATTCTACTGGGATACTTTTAGTCTTTTTTTAATTTTGTTATATCTATTGTACATCTGCCTTGTATACCTATTTTGGATGTTTTGTAGAGACATACGACATGTATCATCATTTTTAATATGAGATGTCTTTTGGAATTTTTTATATTAGTCTTCTAATATTTATCTTGTTATCTGTATGATTTACTACATTCTCTACTTTTATATTATTGATTATACTATGTTACACTTCGATAATGAGGCCATAGTCTCCCTACAGATACACCTAGGCCCTCGCTTCTATTCAGTAGAATCTAGAGTTTGGAGAGATGTGTTCAAGGCCATGTATCTAATCGAGCTCAGAGCACTATAGAGTGCCATCCAGGTCCGAGACATTGAAAAGTGGTATCAGAGGGGGTTCTTTTTTGGTTTTCTTTACTATTTTGTCACAATAGATAAGGATAAGAATGAAATGAAATTTATTAATGAGTTGTGTTTGGGTATATCTAACCCACATACAAGAAAAATCTAAATTACCATGAATTTAATTGTTTTTTTTTGGATTAAATCTATTACAGTTGATTTGATTCCACTATTGGGTGATACACTTGATTTGAGATGTTATTATTGATCCGATTAGGGGTTCTATTTGGTTACAACCCAATTAGATAAGGGTGTTCCATCTCATGAATCATATAGGAACTTGTTGGAGATCACATTACATGCATTATACTATGCCATATAGGATGCATTACCTATTTGAATGTTGTTTTGATAGGTTTTTTGATAGATTTACCTTCTAATGTGATAGTTTTTGTGTCATGGATAGAGAAAGTAAATCCATCATTCAGTTAATAAGGTGTATGGGACCTTATGGACTAGAAAGTGACGTACCCTTTTGGTTCAATTATTTTAAGAGAATTTGATGTGGTATGAATTATGTGGACACTAAATTTTGGTTCATGTGGTGTTATGGGCCCTCGTGGATTAGAAATTCGTGATCCATTTGGATTAACTTTTAAATTTATTTGAGAGATAATTGTAATGAATGTTAACTAAAAGTGAATGGAAAAGTGAACTTGGAAACAGATACTTAACCTAAACTTGGTTTTTGGGTGGGAAAGAGGCAGTGTCTCTAGTGGTTTTTGGTGACTGTACTTTTTACAGTCCTGGATTTAGGAGCAGGCTATGTGGTATGAACTTTTTTTAGGAGGTTTTTTACATGTCCTACACTTTTGAGTTTTGAACCTTTCTTTTATTCTTTTATGAGGTGTTTTTTTGGCTTCAAAAATGCACAATTGTCCCAGGTAGGTTATTTGGGGCATGTTTATTTTGAGATAACCTGTTGTGGGTGTTCATAACCTTGATAATTGAACAATTTCTATTAGATTTCTTTTGGAAGGACCCAAGTTGGTTTAACAGACCCTTGTAGGTCACCTTATATGTTATAACTTAAAAAATAATTTAATTGATAAATTTTCTAATTTATGATAAGATGTCAATAAATTCTTAATGTTTAAAGGGAAGTTTTATATTACTTTCCTCTTATGCCTTGGAGAATTAGTTAAATCAGATACCAAGTACTTGTGTTTAGAATTGGTTCTTGAGTTTCTTTTTGAATCTTTTAAATGATTAAAGGTTGAATATGAATAAGTGTAATGACCTTAAAAATGGAACCTGTAAGTGGTGAACTTTGTGTAAATATCTTTTGAGTTTCCTTGAAACATAAATGTGATAATTTTACATAGGCCTTCTCCTTTTTAGAAATGGATTAAATGATTGGATCTTGAGCTTGGTGAAGTAGGTAGCACCCTTAAATCCTAAAATCCTTTCTAAATGTTGTCAGTTTATCATATTTGGTGTTTTTTGCGTGTCGGTGTCCCTAGTAGGACTTTAAGTCTCCAATGAACCCCCTTTTAGGATGGGTTTCCATGTTTTTATTGACTTTTTTGAAGTCTTGAGCATCGATTAATGCTTTTTTCATTAGGTTATACATGCCTAGTTCATGGTCATATTCTTATTAGGTCTTTTTTTCTTCTTTCTTCTTCCTTAGTAATGGGTGACTTGTTATAGCATCATCCAGGTTAAAGGTTGTATGGGGAAGTATGACTTTGGGTTAAATCTCTTGTACAAACCACCTGATACTCATATATATCTTATGGATATTTTCATGGTGTTTTCTTTCTTTTGTAACCTCAAGGTATTATGAATTCATGTACACTGTACCTATAGAGTTGTTAAATGATGTAATGAACCGGTTGAGTTTGGTGAAATCATTGAGCCTTGTGTTGTTGAGTATGTTCTCGAGTAATCTCCATAGTAGAGTGACCTAGTAATTAAATAATCAAGTTAATCCCAATACTCAAGATTAATTTTAAGAGACTTGGGTGTTTTGACACATCGATTAGGTTGGTTTTGGTTTTCATGCCAAATGCTTTAACATATGTAAGCGTAACTCAGAAAATTATCACACATGTGGTTAAGGTGGGTTGATCTAGAATGATTATGAGAGGTTTTTTTTATCTTGTTTCTATGACCAGTACACTCTGAAGGTGGGGATAATTGTGTTGGTTCTGGTGAATACATTCCCTTCCAGGTAGAAGGAGTATAGCCTAAGTGGACCATTGGGAAATTCTTGTTTTTTCTTAAATTCCCTTGAGGCTTGAAAATTTGGATTATGTTAGTGCTTTCTCAGAATCATGACTTTGAAATGTTTGGTTATATATGAAACCTTTGAGAAACACCACTGGTCTTGGATGGACTTTTATAGTTTAGCTTTAGCGATCACAAGATTCCTTAGGTGGTGAAGTCTTGTGATTAGTTTGTAACGGTGCATTGGCAGGTGAAGCTGAGATTATTTCAAGTGAATTCAACCAGTAGTGGTTTGACTGGTCCTCTTGAAAATCTTTAAATCCTCTTAATGTATTCATTTTAAAGATATGATCATGTCCCTTATCTTGATATCATCCTTTATGTACTAAGAGAGAGTCGTTCTTAGCATGTGCTAAAGTTTAAAATTCATTGGGATGGTTTGTGATATCTATAAGAGTTGAGAGCTGGATGCATGGTTTTTGCTTAGGCTTGGTTAGTCTTGAGTGATTTTTGGGTTCCTAAGTAGGAACTACTTGGAAAGAATCTTGGACACCAACCGCTTTCTTCTGACATAACCTCCATGTAAATGCCACTCTGGGTGTAGTCAATGTTCTTACATGGACATCATGGCTTGCACCAACATCTCACTTACAAAATGGGGTATGGAATACCTAGGGATAGTTCCTTAGAATCCTTTTCAATTAATTTGAGGTTAACCCAATCTTTTTTTTAGGATTGAAAGTTATTTTTTAAAAGTTTTTATAATTCCAGTGGATTCGATCTGGGTTACACCATTGTTCATGTCGATGAATAGCAGTTTAAATGGTCATATGATGGTTTAACTGAGGAACATCACCGAAAGTCAGTTATGGGCTTCGTTGGATATGGCTAGTGGTAAATGTAGGATTCCTTGGAGGAATTCATTGTAGTTTACTTTGTGATGCTCCATCCATCTAAGACGGACATCTTCGAGAATGGTTAACTAAAGGTGGTTTGAATTGTTATCTTTCTTTTTTGATGTATAAGGTAAGTGAAAGGCCATTTTTGGAAACATCATCAGGTGTAGGAGAGTGAAGTTTGTGTTGGATTGGTATTTTCATGGAAATTTATCCCAAATTATCCTTGAGGTCAATGGGGAATCAACTGTTTAACCATTTCAGAATCACACCAAGAGCATCGCTAGAACACTTAGAGGCTTTCATGTAAGGAAATTATAATGTTGGGATGTGTCATGGTTTGGAATTGGTCGTTAAATGTTAAAAATTATGGTGGGAAGAACCATTCTTTAAAATCTTAAATAGGTGATGAATTGATTTTGTCTCTAGATAAATAGGCTTGGGTAATCTTTGTTTTGGTGTTCGTTATAAATCATGATTTGGATCGGGTCTTGATGACTTAAGTGTCATATGCTTGAGAAATTATTTGAGGTGCATTTGGAATTTTCAAAGGTAACATGACAATTTGAATGATAATTCATGGACCTTATATTTTGGGTGATGTTTTTATTATTTCATCCAAGATTATTTAGGATGATAATTTCTAAGGTGGAGAGTTTGTTGAGTCCTGTATTTTTTGACTGAATGGACTTCCAAGGGAATTTGAATTTTCACATTTATTGGATTGGATATTTTGTAAACCAAGATTAAGAGCATAATTATGAAAGTTTTAACACTTAAATTTGTTGTTTTTGGAATTTGGTAAAGGTCCAAAGAGTCACTCAGGTGTCTTGTTGAGTTTCAGGAGTTCCAGGGTCTATAAATCAAAGGTTTGGAGGGTCTGCACAAGGTGCACAGTTTGTATGAAATGGTGTACCCCCAACAGGAAATTGTGCGGCTATAGAAGGGGACATAATGTGCCCCACATGGGATAAAAAAATTCTATGATGTGTGCCTATCCCTCATGGTTATTTTCACTTATCCAGTACCCTCATACGATTCATTGCATGGTTTACGCACTGTTATACTAACCATGCAGGATAAATCATGCAAGGTGGGTTTCTCAGGAAGTGGGTGTCACATGGTTGGAACATTTTTTAGCCAAACTATACGACCCATATATTTTGTTAAAAAGACCGATTTTCCCATAAAATAATTTTAAACCTAAAATATAATTATTTCTCCTCCCATGTAGTAGCCTATCCCCCCTCTTTGAGCTCCTTTGATGACTATTCTAAGGATTGATCCTCATCCTATGTCAGGTGTCTGATTCAAGAACTATCTATTTCATTGGATATGCATCAGTAAGATCTTGATTATTTTTTATTTTTTCATCATTCTTCTAGATATTGGTTTCACTATTTAGATTCAATCTGATTTTCCCTATTATTATGATCTTCATCCATTCTTCAATTTTCTCCGAATATAAGTTGAATCAGGATCTGATACTAAATGATCTATCAACTATAGACCTATAGTCAGTGGTTTGGTTCCTTACACTTAAATTTGAGTGGTTTATATATTTTTTTGTGTTGTACACCCAATTTCTATGCATCTCTTTAAATTGAAATTAAATCCTTGAATTAATTTTTTAGGAATATCTTATTAAATTAAAGAGACCATTAATGATTGTTATAGGCTGAGGACCTTAAAACTAGAACCACCCCTTGGGTTTTTTGCTTAATTAAATTTATTATCATGATGGTCTATGTTTTAGAGTTCCTTTTAGGTGTGCCAATTTCCCCTTGCTTTGGTATGTCACTTATGGAGTGAATTGTAAATAAAATTTATGAATTGTTTTTTGAATTGAATCGCAATATGAAATGTAAAATACATATTTAATTGATTAATGGTAAGGTGTATATGATCATGCCCTTGGACATTTCCTTGTAATACCTTGTTAAAAAGGAATTTCCTTTTATATTGTTATTCCCTTGTGAGATAGATAGATACTATACTATGTAATTTTTTAACTAATATTATTATGCTTGATATGATAAAAGTACCTTGTGAGATAATTAAAGGCTAATACTTAGAATATTATCTATACTTTTATCCACCTGTTGAGGTGAGGTCTAGATTGGTTAGATTATGGTTTTGACCTTTGAATAATTAAATCATTGAATGAATGCTTATGCCCATGTGAGTAGTTGAAAGGAAAGCCTTATAATCTTGGACAATTCTTGTGTCACCTTTTGAAGTGTGTTGAATTGGATGTTCTTGGTTTTGATCATGGAATGTTAAATGTTTTTTATTAAATGATTTGATTAATTTTTTTTTTTGATTTGTTGAATTATATTTGAAATGAAATATAAATGAAATTTTTATATCAATTTTGAATTGATCGGTTAAATAATAGGGAATGGATTCCATAACCCTAGATTATTTCCTTGTAATGGCTTGATTATGCATGTCATGCATGTTATAATTAAATTCCCATATTATTAGTTGAATGGAAATCCATATAATCTTGTCCAATGAATTGATTCACATCTTGAGGGGAGTTTAAATTAAATTGGATAGGGTTATTACCCTCAGTATACTTAAATTATTTAATTGATATTGAATATTATATGTCTTGGGTAACACATGGATTTGAATGAAGAATGCCATAGAAGGACTCATTTGGCATTTATCATAATTATTCTAGAGTGATACTTGAACTGCTGGTATGGATTTCCAAAGACGGACTCATGAGGGGCCTGAACATTATACACTTGAGTGATACTTGGATTCCAAGGATGAAATCATTGGGGATGACTATTATATGTTGAGTGATACATGAATTTATATGATAATTCCATGGACGGACTGAAAGGGAATTTAACAGATATGTCATGGGTGATACTTGGGCTCCCTTAGTGGACCGCTAAGGATGGACTCGAATGGAAGATATGTTTCACCACACCTAGAGTAATACCTGGGTTCTTGAGGATTTTTATGGATGGGATCTTAGGGTATCAGTTTATAGTACACCTGGAGTGATACTTAGATTCCAACTTAGGAATTTTAAGGATAGGCACATGTTCTAAATTTATTTATGAATGAAAAGAATTATATAAGACGTGTCTTCCAATCCAAAGCACAAGCTTGGATTCAATATTAACTTATGCTTTTTTTGATGTCCTATTTAGGAATCCTTTGATCATGTCATCACGGGGGATGTCGAGCCATACACTGGTTCTTAAGACTTCACATTAAATGGGAATTAATGATTCAATGAGATGTTTATAAATGACAAAGGCCGGAATATTAAAATAAAGACATGGATTCTAAATGAAATTAATTAAATGAACCTGTCTATAAATGGGAAACTGGAATTATGGGATGTTTACTTTTGAGTACTTTCTTTTCTTATTATATATATTTACTACCCACAATTTTTATATATATTCACTGACTAAAGGTCATGGACCTTGGGTGATTACATACTGGGATTATATCTCACACCATGTTTGGTCCATCTTTGGGTACCCAAAAAGACTATATGTTTGCAGGTATGGTTAAGGGGAAACACCCTACTATAAGTTCAAGATCGATGCTTAGGATAATGGGAGCATGGGATCATGTGACCAAGTGGAAGATTTTAATGCTACTAGGATACTTTTGTACCTTTTTTACTTTTGTTATATGTATTGTACATATGCCTTGTATATCTTTATTGGCTATTTTGTAGAGGCATATTACATGTATTTTCATTTTTTATGAGATGTATTTTAAATGTAGGTTGTTGGTGTATCTAGCAGGCCAGATCTATGATTTTAAATGTAGGTTGTTGGTGTATCTGGAAGGCCAAGAATAAGTCCAGGTTTGAAGGTATTGAATCCTCATAAAGGTTCGTTATCATGAGGACCAAATCCCTCCCAGTCAATCTGGTTAGTGTCTTCAACAACTGGCATGATGCCACCTCCCTGAGAACTATACAAGTGAACATTTATGTGATGCAGTATATGATTTAGGACATAAGAGGAAACTAGGTACACTGGGTACCACCAACCAGGGGTTTAAAACTTAATTTTGATGGCTCTTTCATTATGGGTATCATGAGAGGTGGTGGGGTGTTCCATGGTTTTAGGGGGAGTGTCCTGCTCGCCTATACTACCTACTATGAGAGGGGGATTTCTATCTAGATAGAGGATGAGGTAATGCACATAGGTTTTAGTTTATGTGTATAGAAGAATATCTCCCTTAATCATATTAACACGAATTCGATTATTATTCATGATTCCATGCATGGAAATATTCCTTCACCATGGTCGATAGCCTATATTATCAAGAAGTGTAGAGATAGACTCAACAATATCAACATCCAATTTTTTCATGTGTGGCATAAGGGAAAAAAAGTGGCAAACCATCTTGCTTCCATGATGGTGGTAGATCAAGGTATAAACATTATCTATTTTTCAATCACTCTTCAAATGAATCTATAAGGCGTTAATCTTATTAGGGGAGATCAACCTGGTCTTCATTACTTTAGACCTCCCTATTTATGTATCTCTGGCCTTACCCATGTCCATGCACTTATTATGGGTTCTCTATTTTAGTAAAAATGCAACTTTGATTGAATGGTATTTCTTTTGGCATTGTTTATATTATTCTTCCACTGTTTACCTTGTTATCTATACGATTTACTGCTTATGCAACTTTTATGTTATTAACTTTTCTATGTTACACTCTGGTAATGAGAGAATAGTCTCACCACAAACACACCTAGGTTATTGCTTCTAGTTGTAAGACTCTAGAATTTAGGTAGATTCACTTGAGGCTATGTGGCCAACTAGACTTGGAGCACTATAGAGTGGAATCCGGATATGGGATGTTACAATAACTTATTTAAATGGACATAAACAAACTTAATAAAATTATAATAAATAAAATAAATGAATAATTGGTTTTTGATTTAGTAATTAATAAATCTAATTTTATTATCTAGTACATTGAGTTCAAATGAAGAATGCTTTCAGACATAAGGTAAGGGAATTCTTAACCCAATTTTGATTCTTTGGTTTAACCTTATACTTCAATTATTGAGTCATGCTAATATTATTTGTGAAATAACTTATAATTATATTATGTTTTATTATGTGTATTTGTAGTGAATATACATATTCCTTTCATTTGATTAATTCTCACTTCAATTATATGATATTTAGAAGGGAATTTCCTTTAAAAATCATATTTAATGTCTCTTTTTAAAAAAATGTTTTTTACATATATGGAATGAATGTAATTTCCAACTTTCATGGTGTTTAATTATTTGATTCTTCCTTTACAAGTTTATAATTTTATTTACAAATAAAATGTTTTTATTTATGAGTGTTCTGCTTATAAAAATTAAAAGTTATTTCGAAATGTTATTTTCTTCAAGAATGTTTCTTTATGCAAGATTTATGTGTTACGACCATGTTATGGATATTGGTAATTATTATGATAATGGTTGGTTCCATGATAAAATGAGGGTGGGTGAGCCTATTATATCACTCTAATACATTGGGTAAAGGAACGGAGTTAACCAATTAGGTTTCTTTTAAAAGATTATGGTAATATACTACGATGGTTATTCCAAGTGTAGTCATTATGGTTACTCATTGTGTATCTAGGAGAGATAATTTATATGTAAGAGTGATATGAAAATGATTAAAAAAGTTACCTTTATGATTTATGTATGATTTCTATAGTTTTACAGGAAATATATGATTTCATAAGGTAAGCTAAAGATCTTATGTTTTATGTATAAAATTTATAATTTTGTGAAGATGTTTTAATTCATAGACTAATGGGTTATTTCTTCCTTTTTATGTCCCTTAATATAATTTTTGTGGTCATTCCAAGTTTTAAAATGTTTTTCATAGGGTTTATATATGGGTAAAGTAAAGGATGAATTAATGTGTAAGTCATGAAGTTTTGTTATGGAAAGAAATCATGTTTTATTTTAAAAGATTCATATTGTGAAAAAAATGGATATTGGGTATAAGTGTATACTTTGTAATATATGAGTTTCAATGTATGAGGTTATGACCTAATTATATAAAAATTTAAACCTAAAATATATTTGGAAGTGTACAAAAGATAATTATAGTTGAAATGATATAGAATTTAAATATTTCTAGGTCGTTTCATCTAAGATATGTATGTTCAGAATGGTTTTATATAGAAGATATAGGAAAGATGAAGTAGAAAGGAACTAAAAGGAGGATGTCCTTCTGAATCTAAAACCTGGAATGGGGCGAATTGGAACTAATTAGTTTGTGATAGTAATTGACTAGTTGACATAGGTTATAAATGGAAGTGGCATCCATGCATAAGATCATCTAGATTAACCATATAGAAATATGTTAGTTGGGGAAAATTTTATGAGGCAACACCCACCTAGATTTGGTGGATCTTTTGACCCAGGGGTAGCTGAATAGTGGATTATATTCTTATAAAATATTTTTTATGTCATTGGGTGTTCATACTATCAAAAGGTTAGTCTTTTTATTTATCTTTTTCAAGGTGAAGCTGACTAGTGGTAGTCAATGGTCAAGAATATTAGGGATAGTGTGGAGATTGATACTTTGGAATGGGATGAATTCAAAAATATTTTCCTTAAGAAATATTTTCCTAAGTCTATTCAACTTAGTATGGAAAATAAATTCTTTGAATTGAGATAGAAGGAGGATTCAATGGCTACATACAAATAAAAATTCACTCAATTGTAAAGGTAAGCTTTATATTTTATCCAGAATATTGATAGTAAAATCAATGATTTTTAATCAAGATTAAAGTAAAGATATCGAAGGGCATTAGATTCTTTTGAATTAAAATGTTATGAAAAAACTTGTTCGATGTGCAGAGAAGGTGGAAATAGAGTTTTCCGATGATCATGTGTTATTTGAAAACCAGTAGAAAAAGAGGTCAAGGTGGTGGGGAAAAGTAAATAATGCATCAAATAAGATTGAAAGTAAGAAAATTAAATTTTTAGTATGTTAGAATTATCGTAAAAAATCACACTGAGGAATTCCTTTTGAACTCTGGTAAGTGTTTCTAATGTAGTATGTCTGGGAATATAGATCATAATTATAATTAAAAAGATCATGGTAATGGTAAAAAAAAATATGATAAATAGACAGTAATTTTTTTTAAAATTAATGAGATGTGTCAATATAAAAACAAGTGTCCAAATAAGAACCTGAAATATGGGAAGAATCCATATTATAAGATGAAGGTGTGGTGAAATCCTTTAAAACTACTTAAGTAGATGTTGGGCCATCAAACAAAGTAGTACCAGGTATATTGTTTTTTATTCTGATTATTCTAATGTTTGGTTTGATATAAGGTCTACACATTATTTCATTTTTTAGAAATTTTTTGGTAAATTGGAAATTCCACCTCAAGATATGAATCCATAACTTTTGTTAAAAACAACAAGGGTAAATATTAAGGAAAAAATAAATTATATGAATCTTCCTATCGATGTATGTGGAAAAAATTTACCTAAAAACCTTTTTGCCTTACCCCTTATATAATTTGATGTTATTATAGAGATAGATTGACTTTATGTTTACCGTGATAATAATAATTGTAGAGAAAAAGAAGTTTTTTTATAACGAGATTCTATTTTTATACAAGACTGAACCCATACAATTGATAACATATCAGAAGCATAGAAATGGTTAAAAGATGTAAATGAATTTTATCTTCGATATATTGTCAAAAATAATGGAACTACTTAGATTAGTGATTTTTAGATGGTAAATGAGTATGTTTATGTTTTTTATAATGAGTTTACTGGTATTATACCTAATCAGAAGTTTGATTTTACTGTTGATTTAGTCCATGATGCTAAAACTATTTCCAAACCCCTCATAGAATGGCTCAAGTTGGACTTCTATATTTGAAAAATATGTTACTAGATTTTCTAGATAAAGGCTTTATTTGACCCATCAATTCACCTTAGTGTGATCTTATTTTGTTTGTTAAAAATAAAGATGGTTCTATGAGGCTTTTCATCAATTATATAGCATTGAATAACATTATTATTAAGAATAAATATCCATTGCCTCATATCGATGATTTTTTTGATCATATCTAAGGATATAAGTACTTTTAAAATATTGATCTTAGGTCGGGGTTCCATTAGCTGAAGGTGAATTAGGATAACATTACAAAAATAGTGTTCTATACTAGATATGGGCATTGTGAGTTTATTGTTATTTCCTTTCATTTAAAAATTTCCCCTTTAATATTTACGAATCTTATGAACATGATCTTACATGAATATGTGGATAAGTGTTTTGTTGTTTTTATTGATGATATTTGGTTTATTAAAAATGTTATGATTATCAAGAAAATAATATAAGGATTGTTATAAAAACCATTCAAGAAAAGAATTTATATGAGAAGTTTAGAAAATATGATTTTTGGTTACAAAAGATTTCTTTTCTTGAGAAAATTTTAAATAAGGATGTCATAACAGTTGATCCCGCCAAAAAAAGTGGTGGATGAATGGCCAAGACCTACAAATTTTACTGAAATTCATAGTTTTCTTGTATTAGTAGACTATTACTGATGGTTTGTTAAAAACTTTTCATGGTTATCTATCCTGCTAACTAAGTTAACATGAAAAGGGGTTAAATTTATTTGGATAGAAGAATGTGATGTTCTTTTCAGAAACTCAAAAGGTGATTATTGAATGCTCCAGTTTTTTCCCTTCTTTCCAAAAAATGTGAGTTTCTTATCTATATTGTTTCTTCTATAAAGGGACCTAGTTTTGTTCTGATGCATAATGATTAGGTAATTTCTTATACTTCTCAGAATCTAAAACCTCATGTGTTAAATTATCCCATACGTGATTTTTGGATTTAAAAGTTATGGTTTTTGATTTAAAATTTTGGACACATCATTTATATGGATCCAAATGTGAAATATATACTGATCATAAAATTTTTAAGAATATATTTACTCAAAATTAATTGAACATGAGGTAAAGAAGATAGAGAGAATTGATTGAAGGATTATGATTGCATGACTTATTACCATCCTGAAAAACAAAATAAATTAGTTGATTCTTTAAGTCATAAAAATAATGCTACATTAACCATGTTATATTTGAAACATGACCCACTAGTTAATGATTTGATAAATTTTGGATTTGAAGGTGTTGCTGTAGGAAATTCCTCTATTTTATTTCAAGTTCCAGTGCAATCATCTCTATCAGACAGAATTAAGCATAGCAGAAGGAAGACCATGATTTATAGAAAAAGTTACAATTGGTTAAAAGGGTATGTTTCCAGACTTTCACATTGATAAATATTGTGTTTTGATATTTGGGAAGTTCTTATGTTTGGCTTGTGATTCACAGTAAAAGAAAGGGTTATTAAGTGAAGCTCATAGTTCTACATTTTCAACTCACCCTAGGAGAAAAAAAATGTATAGAGACATTTGGGAGTATTACTAGTGGGATGGAATGAAAAGAGATATTTATAAATTTACCATGATATGTTTTACTTGTCAATAGGTAAAATTATAATGAAAAATACCAAAGTGGATGCTTCAATCTTTTTTAGCACTAGAGTGGAAATAGTAAAATATATCCAGGGATTTCATAGTGGTGTTACCAAAAACTTCATGAGGTAATAATGAAATTTGGGTTATTATTGATTGATTGAATAAATCTTCACATTTTCATCCTATTTTAGGAACTATGTCTTTAGATCAACTTCATCGGTTGTATCTTAAATAGATAGTTAGGTTACATGGAGTTCCTCTCTCCATTATATCTGATCATTATTCCAATTTCACTTCTAACTTTTATAAGGGCCTTCAGAAGTCATTGAGAACTGAATTAAATTTTAGAACTGCTTTTCATCATCAATTTGATGGATAATTAGAGTGAAAAAATCAAAAATTAGAGGATATGATTTGAGCTTGTTTAATGGATTCCCAAGGAAGTTGGGATCAGCATATTTATTTAGTTGAGTTTTTTTATAATAACAATTTTAATTATAGTATATAGATAGAACCTTTTGAAGAATTATATGGAAAGAGGTATAAAACTCAGGAATTTTAGTATGAAGTAGTTGAAAAAAGTTGTTGGGACCAAAATTGTTAGCTGAAATGGTAGAGAAATTTCATCCAATTTAGAAACACTTGAGGATAGGTCGGAGTAGGAAGAAAATTTATGTGGATAATCATAGGAAGGATCTTTCTTTTAAGTTAGGTGATCATGTATTTACCAAAGTTTCTCCATGGAAGATTGTGATCTGTTTTGGTAATAAGGGGAAGTTAATTCCACCTTTCATTGAACCCTATGAAATCCTATAGAGATTTTTATCAGTTTCCTACCGAGTGGATTTACCTCTAAGTTTTTTCTAGGTACACAATGTTTTTCATGTTTCGATGTTAAGAAAGTATATGTAGGATTAATCTCATGTTCTAAGCCCTGAGGTTGTTCAGTTGGAATATAACCTTTCATATAAGGAAAATCATATTAAAATTCTTGATTGAAGAGAACAAGTATTGCTAAATAAGGTAATTCCCCAGGTTAAGGTTTTTTGGAGAAACCACACAGTTGAATAAGCAACACGGTAATCTAAAAATGATATGAGGGAAAGGTATCCTCACTTATTTAATAAGTGAATAAAATTGTGAGGACATAATTTATAAAAGGGGGTAGAATGTAACAACCTAGGTAATTATAGAATAATTTTTCATTCTATAATTAAATAGTTAAATTCATTATAATTTTATAATGAAATAAATGGTATTTATAAAAATTAAGTGATCTATACTAATGGAATAGTAACCTGACCATTGGGATAGTAATGTGATCGCTAAGAATAGTAATCTGGATATTAGAAAAATAACCTTACCAATGAGAGTATAAATAAAATTTAGGTTTCTCATAAGTGAAAATATGATATTTTTATATCATAGAATAAGTAAATCAATGTTTTAAAAATGAGAAACTAAGTGTTGGTATTTTTTTGAAATGTAAATGTTTATTTACAATTTTATAATTAATATATTGATTTAAAATAAAATTTATTTTCTTAAAATATATTAATACTTTAATATTTTTTTATTATAATTATAAGATAATTTTATGAGGCCTTATCTAATTTCTAAAAGTTTCATAAAATCGGTTATAATATTAAAATCAGTATTTTTTGAATAAATAATGATTTAAAAGATGAATTAAATTTCTCATATTTAGAAAAAAAATCATAAAATGGATTCCATTTTTAAAATTTTCATATCAAAAATGTTTAGAGTGAATTTTTTGGATTTTTCTGAAATAGTTGAATTTTTAGTGAATAGTGAAATGCGGTAATTTACGGTATTTAACATTATAATTAAATAAATGAATTATTGATTCATGGATGTTGTATTTATGAGGTAAGAACACATTATTTCTAACTCGCATATCTATTTACTGTATTTAGTTATGGTAATCAACACTATTGATATTCTTGAGGCAAAATAATAAACAAATGAATAAAAAAATAAAAAACACCTCTCACCTCTCCCTATAAATACCACAACCCACTACCCCTTCTCCTCACACCACCAAAGACTTGTAGATTTTATGAATTAATCCTCATTTTCTTAAAAAGCCTCTTCCCCACATCCAAAACCTTATAGTCTCACTAAAAGACAAAAACCAAGTTTCTTAAAGAGGTTCTCAAGGATAAGATATTCAAGAGGTAAAATCATACTTCTTTCTCTTTTAAAATCTTTCTTTATTTCTTTATTTATACTTTATCCTCAACTAACCTATATAAAGTGGAATGATAACTATATTATCATATATATACTATAATTTTATTGTTTTAATGGAATTTACATCATCAAACCTCTTCTCTTCTCCTCTTATTCTAAAAAATAAAAACATCATCCATGACGTGTCGATTCACCACCTTAGTAGGAAACAAGTTTTCATTTTCCTTTAACACCTTCAAGACCGGTCATAAATCCATTATTATGGTTAAAAAAGATATAAATATGTATATTTTTTCTTTTTTAATTTTTTTAACTAATTTATAGATATAATAATTAAATAAAATGAAACTAGTTTATAATGGTTGGAAAAACCACAAAACTAAACCAAACATCTATCATTAATTTTTTAGATAATGAATCATCCTCATATAAGAAAAAAAATATAATATATGGGATAATTTAAAATTATAAAATTATATTATTACCATTTATTTCCACTTATAGATTTTTTCTTCTATTTGGTAATAACTCCCATAATTATACTCAAGGGAACCGACCATAAAACCATGAAACAAACACTCCTGGAACATTGAAAATGAACATTATATCCCATCTAAATGGCCATAAAAAACTTAATAAAATTATAAAAAATAAAATAAATGAGTAATGGGTTTTATATTTGATAATTAATTAATCTAATTTGATTATCGAGGACATTAAATACAAGTGAAAAACACTTTAGAACATAAGGTAAGGTAATTCTTAACCCAATTTCCATTATTTAGGTTAACCTTCTACTTTAATGATTATTTCATGCTAAGATTATTTATGAAATGACTTATGATTATATTATGCTTTATTATGTGGATTTATAGTAAATATACATATTCCTTTCATTTGATTTATTCTCACTTCAATGATATGATATTTAGAAGGGATTATCCTTTAAAAATACTCTTTAATGTCCCTTTTTGCAAAAATGTTTTTTTACATATATGGTATGAAAATAATTTCCTTCTTTGATGATTATTTAATTCTTTTAATATTCCTTTACAATTTTACAATTTTATTTATAAATAAAAAATTTTTAATTTATGAGTATGTGGCTTGTAAAAATGAAAAGTGATTTCAAAATGGAAAAGTTATTTTCCTTAATAATGTTTCTTTTATTAAATATTTATGTGTTATAACCATGTTATGGTTATTGGGTATTGTTAAGATGAAAGTTGGTTCTGTGATGAACTGAGTTCAGGTGATCCCATTATAGCTCTCTGATTCATTGGGTAAAGGGACAAAGTTAGCTGATGAGGTCTCTCCTAAGAGATTATGGGAATATACTATGATGGTTATTCCAAGTGTAACCATGACGGTTTCTACCTGTGTAGCTGAGAGAGCTACTTTATATGTAAGAGTGATATGAAAATGATGCCAAAAGTTGTATTTATGATTTATTTATTCTTTATATGTTTTTATAGGAAACTTGTGATTTTATAAGGTAATATAAAGAGGTTATCTTTTATTTGTAAACGTTATAATTTTGTGAAAATGTTTTCATTCATGGACTAACAGTTTATTTCTTCCTTTTTATATCCCTTTATGAGGTTTTTTGGGCTCATAAAAAATTTTAAAATGTTTTTCATATGGTTTATATATGGGTAAGGTAAAGGAATAATTCAATTTTAAAGTCATGAAGTTTTGTTATGGAATGAAATAATGTTTTAATCTAAAAGTTTCATATTGTGAAAAAAATGGATATTGGGTAGAAGTGTATACTTTGTAATATATGAGTTTATATGTATGAGGTTATGACCTAATTCTCTAAAACTATAAACCTAAGAGATCTTTTACAATGTAAGAATGTTAATTATAGTTGAATTAACTAGATTATGTAATGTTTAAGGATGGGTCATTATAAGTATTTCCTTCATGTATTTGGATCGCATAAGGGTAATCACTATCACACACTTACATAAGTCCTTTATAAAAAACATTTATGTAATTGTTATATTCCAAACTACATTTATGTGAACCCTTAACGTAAAAATAATCCTTGGGTTTCCAAGATTTCATATGGGTAAGTCAAAGTGATCATTATATGGACCAATATATATAAGTGTATGGTGAGATGTCCCTTACACAAACCAATTAGTGTAAGGGTAAAGTCTTGGTTACCTATACATAGCTCAATTATTTATGGGTAAGGTGTTGGTTACATTTATATAGCTTGGATATGTTAGTGTAAATCCTTTTATGAAACCTAAATTCCAGAAAATGAATCATTACACTGTTTTTAGTTTCTTATTCATTTCATTGAAAGTTTCACAAAACTAAACAAAGATCGCTCCAATACCACTGAAGGATTTTTTAAGATTTTAATAATTATTATCAAATCAAGTGGAAGTAATTAAAAACCCTTGAATGAGGATATTCATTCAATAAAATATAAAACTATGTAAAATAATGAAATGAAAAAAATTGTAAAACATGTGCACCATACTCTATATAATCCACTACTACACCTTCTTCTTCATCGTATAATTTGACAAAGATCACTAAGTGGAAAAAGAATCCCACCTGTGTGTTGTATCCATGGTCTGGTCTGAATAATCTGATGTTTATATGGGATTCATCTACTCTCCATTGTATTCTAGTACATCAATATAAAAATAATGAATATGAAGATAGAAATGGGTCTCGGGGAGTTTCGGCGAGGATAACATGGAATCCCACACCCACTCCCATAATATGGAAATATATTATATAGGTAATAAAGAGTTCCCCTTGATTATCCTATCATTTATTCACATGATCAAATTCATGAATAAATTTTATGGTTGGTTCATAAATTGTATTCATTCACACCATTCACATTATAACTCTTTTAATGGATTAATAAATGATAGCTTATGTGGAGAATGGTTAGGTTCCCAGCACACAATAAATAATATACCCAATTCATTCAAATAATAAATTTCATGAAAGTCGATATGCAACCCATAAATTTATCATATATAAATATGGATTTAAGTCATATCTATTTCATTTTATAATAAAATTTGATGAAAATATATTTTATTTAAAATATTAATTTAGATTATATATTTTCCAAAAAAATTAAGTTTTTGTTGTATCTAAAAAAAATTATAATATTAATCTTATATTCATGTTTATTTTTTTAGATAAAATAATCATGGAAATGGTATTTAAGAAACTTATATTTTATTTTTAAGAAGAAAATTACACATTTATAATACTAAATTCTAGATACATAACCCTTTATTACATCGGTGTACACTTTATGGGTAAGGTGTCTGATGGTGGTAATTTCATGGGGTGGTTCAACTAAAATTAACCTAGTGGTGACCTCTAATAAATTAAACATATCTCATGGTCAATTCCATTATAACCTTGCTTGTTGAAGCTCTGCTTGGTCTTGGTCAAGGGAGAACCCCAATGACATTGCCTACCTCCCATGTTTTGATAAATGGACTTAAAAGGAATGATCCTACTAGTTGGTCCATCATTTTTCCCTTCTAAATCAGTTATATCTTTCCATTACCCTTTATATAAATTTATTCTAATGGTAACATTATTACCAATGGTCATAATTCCCAACAGTTATATTGGTTAATGGTCAGTTAATTGTTTGATTCTAATGTAAACCTTTCCCTTTATACCCTATATATATTATACCATTCTCATTCCTAAAAATTCACTATTTCACGTAAAAAGGTTCTACATGTACCATGAGAATGCCTATTATATTCCTAAATATTCTATTTCATTTAAAAAATTATAGTAGGAGAAATATTCATGATGTGTAATGTTCTTTTGAAATGTAAAATTATTTCTATGGGATTCATAATAAAACATTCATTGTGACACAAGATTTCTTTTTATAATAAGATAAATAAATCGTAGTTTGTTTCACTAGAATCATTTTGATCCAAGCTATCAATTGGCACTCTTATAATCCAATTATACTCACCCAAGAACCCTACCCTTTCTCATCACAAAAACACTAAGAAGGTGAAAAAACATAATTATCAATCCCAATACACTAATGATCAACCCATATCCATCCTTATCATGAACTCCACCATAAAAACTAACTACCAAAATCTAATTCCTTCTATCGGTTCTCCCCACCATAGAAATCGCCTACTAAAAATGCATCCCAAGGGGTCCAAAAAACGAAACCATCATTTTCCAATTGTTTTTACTTGATCCCTACTCAAAATACCGACTCATCCATGATGAAATGCATGGATGTCTCAAAATGATTGTATCATAGGTATTAAATCATGAAATTTAAATATTCCAAGTCACCCCTAGTCTAAATGATGAAAAATAAGAAAACCAAATTATATATAATTGGTTTCTTATTTTAATACCAACTAAATCATTTTTTACACACAAAAACTCACATAATTTTTGGAAATACTCATAGGTATTCAAGGGTTTTATTTAAAATCAAAATTCTTAAAATCATTTTCCTTATTAATCTTTCCCTTTAAAATAACATTAATTTTCAAAACTCATTTTGAAATACATTTACAAAACCATTTTTTTAGTTTTTTGAAAACCTAAAAATCCAAAACCATTTACAAAAATAGTGTATCCATCATGAATTTTTAAATAAAACAATTTATAATATTTTTTATGCATGAATCAAGTTATTGAATGAGATTTATTTTAAAATATACTTTCCCTTAAAAAACATAAAATACCCCAAAAACATTTCCTTATAGAGTCCAAAAAACATAGACAAACACATCATAATAAATCCCCTCTTATCAATATTAATCTAATCACCCAATATAATCTATTTGAGAAAGCATTGAAAAAATCATAAGTTTCTTAAATTAATAATAGATGCATATATAGAGGTATATCAAACAACACCACCCATAGGCATGTGTATCATGCCCTAATCATGTTACTATTATAATGAATGACAAGAGAAACTTTATCTCAGTCAAAGATTATATCATATCCTGAGTCTCACTCATACCACATTAGTATTCCGGGTCCAATAACTCACTCAACTAAAAGTGAAAAATTTTGGACACTAGACATCCCTTCATAACTTTAGTTTCAACCAAATTCATGCTAGCCAAGCATGATCTCAATCTATATACTAAGTTTTTATATCCTATCTCTACCTATAACTAACATTATTCCAACTAAACACATGGTCTAATACATCTTTACAATGTCACAGACTAGTTCACTCCAACAGATTTTGAGCCATTGATTTCATGTGATCTCGGTAGTTCCTCCCCATATTCTAGAGTTTGTCGACTAGTTGTGAGTCTCCAGAATAGTTATTTGGAGACTATACCAATAAAACAAAGAATATTTTGTGTATAAATATACCTATAATTCATTATGACATGTCCATGTAACATATGTACCCAAAACCTATAGACAGATAATGTAGGAACCAACATGGATCCTACAGTCCAAAATATAAAATAAATATTCTATATGATGCATTACAAATATAATTGAGCATCAGTTGTAGATATACAACACAAATAATAAATAAATATATAAATATATTACTCTCTTATTGATACATATGCAGTACAACTTAAAAGTAAATATACAATGTCCTCTAGCCTAACACACAACAAATCTCCTACCAAATAATTAACCTCCAATATCATGCCTGCCCAAATCCATGAATTGAACTCTGAGTAGATGCCTATCCCAGAAACAAAACTTGAATTCTACCCACATGCCTCAAAAACCATGTTTTCTATGTAGGAAGGGGTTGGTCCAATGACCTAGTAGGATCCCCCCACTCACCTCAACACACTGAGTTCTAGTCATCAAGTGAACATGTAAGAAAATATTAGGATAGTGTAAATTGATGATAAGTTAGACTCACTCACCTAGAAACATAATGCATTCATGCTCTTAAATGTCATACTTATGTAACATCATGTCCACAAGGCACATAAACTTTAAAGAATTAACTAATAATATGAAATAAAGGATAAAAGAAAAAATTTTGTAATCAATAACTTGTATACCCCCCAAGTTCCTATGAATTATACCATATTATCACTCTCATATCATCAAATAAAATCCCAAATTGGTCTCACCATGACTATAAAGTCTCAATCAGCACGGTACCACCTAACCCATTATTCATCTTACCACCCATAAAATAACTAAAACTTGAAATATTACGAGAAATAACAATGGTGTCAATAAATACAATATTCAGAAATTAGAGAGGTCCCAACCATCAATGGAAATCATCAAATGATGTCAAAAACAAAAATAGGCAGTTAATGAGGGCTCAAAACACAAAATGACATCCCATATCTCATTCCACACCCCATATAAACTCATTGGTACTCATGGGAGCTATTTTCTATAATACCCATAGATCCCCACCATCTCTTTCTTATATATCGTAACTCATCATAGGGGATAGATCCCACTATATAATGGAATGAAACTATGTTTCACATTGACCCCTTAGATTATATATCATGATCATCAAATAAAAAAAATTATATGTCATATCCATGGTCTTAACTTATGTGAAACCTAATGAGGATTTGGATCATATCGATCATATAAATCATGTATTCAAATCCCATGAGTCTATCACAATCCCTCTAAGATTTTTTCAGTTGTTTCTCTATATTTGGATGCCCATGGGGAAGAGATCATATAGAGGAATTCTAAATCCGAATTTTGTAAATCTATTAGGATACATGACCCTAAAAGTAAAAGTATACATGATACTTGAGATAAAAATGAACCTAAAGGTTGTCTTATATGTCACCACCCATAGATATCATATCTCAATTAAGAGGTTCATCACATGAGTCTCACTTCCTTTTAGGATACATGCCCAGTCACTCGATCATATATATCCTAATCTATAATGGACCAAACCTTTCTAGATCATTACATTTCATCCTTTGTATATCATAGGTTTCAAGTGAGATTTTGGAGATGATTCAGAGTTGAGAGGTGTAGTTTTGGCATGTCAGGGATTAAATTTCCAATTTTTTGGAGGTTCTGTCAGTTTTGGAGGGCATGAATGAGCTATGGGAATATTTTCTGATCATTTTAGATATATTTGAGTGGATATAGATATTTTGGATTTTGGTTTGGTTTTCTAGGTGGTCCATGATAGGGAGTTGATCATTTTATTTAGTGTTTCACCTAGAGGTTTCTAGGGAAGTCTCTGTGTAAAATAAGGAGTGACATAACACCTGTTTCGGTTGTCATGGTGTCTCCACATTATGGTCTTGGGATTTTTTAGGCATGGAAAATTACTGGGTGAGTATAGAAATAACAATTTTGTTTCATATGTGCTATAGTGTATCTTTGAAGGGAGTTAGGGTTGAGGATGATATGATAATTTTGGGTACCACTATGCCATAATAGTGGTCAACTCAGTTTTTAAAATGGTCAAAAAACCACCAAAAAAGATGGATATGCCATTTTGGAGACCTAATATTTCAGATTTAGTATTATTGAAGAAATAATTGTTAATTTGGAAATCACCACACTATGATGGTGGTTGGTCATATTTTCTCTATAAATAGAGGTCAGCCTCTCTTTTGGTTCAATTTTCCTTCCATTATCTTAATCCCTGTTCTATTATAGAACATTCTTTGATTCTTTCTAATCATCTCTAGGGGATCTAAATCCCCTTGATCATGTGATTATTTATTCATTGATCCAAGGTGTCACTTTCTCCTTTATTTCCAAATATTTTAGTTCTCCTTCTTCTCATAGGGTTATAGTAGTGGGTTCCTTCAGTCTTATGTATTTTTTAGAATATTTGTTTAATGATATTTTTTTATCAAGTATTGTGGTGGATCTATTTAATTTTTTTGGCATTTGATTCTTGATTTATTCATCTTTCTGGTTTCACAATATTGAGGCTTCAAAGAGGTAGGGTATTCAATACTTATCCTTCTTTATTTATGTGTGAATTTGAATTAATCATGATTTTGTTTATATTAGGTGGATAATTGCATTAACTAAATAAATGATAATATACCAATAAAGAAATTGAAGGTGTGGGGGTATTTTTTTCATATGATTTGTATTATTCAATGTTATTTCTTATAGTTTATTCTTATTATTGATATTTTCCACTATGATAACCCTTGTTTTATATTGATTTATAAGATTTATCATCTTTTATAATTTACTAATTAATTAAAGTTGATGATTAATAAGGTTTTTTGAAAATATAGAACTTTGATCATGTTGGTTATGCTTGTGGTGATTAAGTAATATTTAATTATGATAATAAGAGGTGATGTTGGTGTTCATTATTAAGGTAAATATTATTGTTTATTATTTTGATTATGTGATTATCCTTTTTGTGAGTTGTGTGGTTTTGGTAGAGGTATGTTGTGGTTAGAATTGATGGTGTGCATTTAGTGTGGTTTCTTTGGCATGTTTAATGCGGAAATAGGTGTATTGATGTTGAGGATGTTAGTTTGTCTTTTATGGGGTAGTTTTTTTCATATGGAAATGTGTGGTAGTTGTTTTAGTTTTGTTAGGAGGTTGTGCAGTTGTGTGTTAGTTTCCTAGTAACATGATCTAATGTTGAAATAAAACATAGAGTAAGTAGTAATGATGGTTTTTGATGGATATAATTAATAATTGAATTAAAGGATAGATGGAAATTTATAAATTTCTTAGTAATTGTTAAATGGAAGTGTTCGTATGAAGTAGTGATGGTTGAGGTAAATATGGATTATGATTAATGAACTATTTGACATTAAATATATCTAATAAATGGAATAATAAATTTAATTAGGTTGGTAGTGGTAAATCTAGAATTTATAAATGATGGGTTATAAGATTAATATTAATAAGGGTTAACATAAATGTGAATTGTGAATGATGAGTGAAATTGAAAGTTAATAATTATTTTTAGGGATATATTATATGAATAGGTGGGGATAGTTTTTAGAATAGTGGTTGCAGTGGTTGTTTCAAATTGATGGCAATGACATAATGGAGATTGTGATTGATGGTAATATTAATTGGAAATAATCTATTAGTGTAATGACCTAAACTTTTATAAATAAAATTCCACCTTGCAATTTAATTAAATGTATTATTATGTATTATGGTTATATAAAACACATGAAATTATTTGGTTTTATTATATCCTATCATATTTAAAAGACCATTAATTATCATTATCGTTAATAATATAGTTGTTGAACAGTGATCATATTACTATTATAAATATAGTGCTTTAAAAAATCCAATTGACACAAACAAAGGAAGTGATGGCCTCAACCAGTAGGATCATACCGTATGAAGTCCATTTATCAAAGATTCTGAGGGAGATATAATCTATAGGATTTTCCCTCTACTAATCCCAAGTTGAGATCCAACAAATTAATCATGATCTAAATATTTTATGGGATAATTTCAAGCTCATCGAGATCATGGCTCAAACTATGTACATCGAACCACCCCATGAAATTCTCACCATCACGCACCTTATCCTTAGAGAGTTTTCTAGTGTAATGAAAGGATATGTATCAAGACCCTAATAATATGAATATTTATATTTTATAGAATAATTAATATATTTTAATCTTGTTATTTTTACTTTATAAATGATGTTGATTTTGATATAATAAAACAGAAATTTTATTTTTGGGTAATATTCAAATTCAATTAAAGAATTTATGTTGATAAATTAATATATTTTTTGAAATAAATAATATTTTATTGAAATATTATTATTAAATAATTTTTATTAAATATAAATTATAATATAATTTTTATAAATTAATGTAATTTTTATAAGGGTTTGAAAACATTTATTGTCAAAAAACCTAGCATTTCTCAATAAATATCGATTATTATTTTTTAAAGTAAAAATTCACCTATATAGAAAATTATTTGGTTAATATAAATATTATTTTTTTAATCATGATGCTAAAATTATCCAATGGTTAATTTTTCAAATTTTTCTAAGCCAATTGGATTTTCGGGTAAAAATTAAATAAGGTAAAAATATACGAGGTGTATTATGACATCGTAATGACCCAAAATTTATGTAATAAATACTATAAAATGGATCCAAGACCAAATATATTTTTTCATTTAAAATAATTATATTTTAATTTTATTTTATTAATTTTACAAATCCTTTATGAATCCTCTAAATCCTATAATATATTTTTAGGTTTTAAAATCATTTCTTTAAGAGTATAACTCACTTCCACATTAATAAGGGTATTGTTTTAATATGTTCATACCTTAGACTTATAAAATAATTAAAACCATCCCTATTTGATATAAAACATGGGTAAAACTTTTGGAATGTTTGTGGTTTTTGGATAATTTATTGTATAGATTCCAAAACCTCAGTTTGAGAAATAATAAATAATTCCTCTCACTTTTCCTATATAAACACACCCAATCTCTCATTTATATTCACTAAAAAATATTTTATAACATAATTACTCTACCATACCCTCTTTATAGTCCTCCAAAGGTGTCCCCAATCTCTCAAGAAGCTTCTCCCAAGCATTTGGAGTCACACTCTCAATGTAAGGGTTCCTCTCCTTATCATTTTCATTCAAGTATCTTCTTCATATTATATCTTTTATATTCATTTCCTAATATTGGGATATGTTCTTACATATAATTCATACCTTTAATTTTATTTCTAAATGATTATAGACCCATTTAACTCTCATTAATCCCTTCCATGAATATTCAGATTCCCCTGTTATGCTACCGAAATTTCACCACAATTTTCTATACCAAACAATTGTGTAGTGAATACCCATACCCATTTCCTATAAAGGGTGTTCACCTTTATTCACTTATACTTATTTTATTAGGGAATAACATATATTTATCCCACACTCCTTTATTGGGTAATAAAATATAATGATGAAGGAATCCATGTTCAATGATCTATATGGTACACTTAAGCATGAGAATGAAATGAAAGTTATGAGTGTGCCCAGAATTATATAACTCTCCAATGCATTGGGTAATGTTTTAGTCACATGAGACATTATTCAATGTATTGGGGAGTTAACCTATTCTATCATGGTACTTTTTCCATCATAATTTCTTGGTATTTATCCTTTACCAATTTTTATGATGTATTATTTTATGTTGATTCCATATTTCCCATGTTGGCTTTATGTTATCAGGTTATATCAGGCCTCATTGTTCGTGTTTATGATTATCACTACTTTATGTCTCATTTATATGAATATTTCCTAACATTTATTACTTTATTCATGTTATTACATGTTTATTCCCTTACTGGGCTTTATATCTCACCCCTTTCTTATGTATGTCCCCAAGTTATCCCATATAGTCTTAAGTACAAGAATGTTAATGAAGTTTTCAATAAAGATGGTGCATTTAATATTTTAATTTGTTATGTAATGTACCTAATTGAAAAAATAATTATAATTATTTATCTTCTAGGTTTTATTATGTGTACTTTTATGTAATAAATTATGAATTAATATGTAATAAAGAGAAGGTTTTTCATAGTTAGTATCAAAAGAAAATTTTAGTTATTTTGGGGATTAGGATTATAAAACTCTAACGAAAGACTTAAGGATAAGACTAAGTATAATAAAACATCACTAAATTTCATTAAATTGTATAGTAAGTGGTTTATCAAGAAAATAAATCAATGTTTAGATACTACAATTGGATGTGGCTCTGGAACATATGTAAATAGGGGTAAAACATGAAAGCACTACATTGACTTAGACTCATTCGGGAACTTGTGCAAAATAAAGGGCCTTGATGCAATATTGGTTTTACACTCCTAGGGTATATTATTTGGTAAATCTATAAGCTCATTACTAACCACTATTAATGGAAAAAATTACCATAAGAATATATGTTATAAAATAGACCACGGATAACCTAGATTAAAGACTATAAATTCGTAAGTTAAGGAAATACATGTAAATTATAAGTTATCTATTTAATGTCATTGGATTCCCATTTATGTGTTTAATATTTTAAAGGTACTCATCCATAATTTTTTCTTTATTTTATTCAATGGATAGAAATATGAGTAATCAAGTAAACAACCAATGTGAAGGGCAATGTGATGACTGCCCCAACGAGATGCTCAACCCAATGGGAGTAGGAATAATGAACTTTATGATGATACTCTCTTAGATAACTTTGGTTATGAATAGAAAACTAGATTATTAGGAACACCCAAATCCCCCTAATTAATATCAATATGAAATTGATACCTTTATGTGATAAATTCCTTTAACTTTCAGTGGGTCATCTGATCCCTTAATCATAGAATAATGGATCAAGTCCATTGAGAAGATATTCTCCATCCTTCAATGCTATGAATTAGAGAAGGTTTTATAGGTTTTTTTTCATATGGAGGGAAAATATGATCATTGGTGGAATTAATCAAGATTATGAAGCCTGAGAAAGTGATCCAAGTGATGGGGTAGAAGGAATTTTATAAAATGTTTTTCGAAAAATATTTTCCTCACACTCTACAAATTAAAATGGAAAGGGATTTCTTTACCATAAATAAAAAAGGTGAAAAATATATCGAGGCGTACAAGAAAAATTTCAAAATAATTTCACGATATGACTTTGGCTTTGTCATTACCCCCAAATTCAAGGTTAACCACTTATTTGGTGGGCTAAAACCTAGTCTATGGAAATCAATTGCGATGCAAGACTTTGATGGCTATGAGGAAATTTTATGATGTGCCCTAAAATTTGATATGGAGATCGGATAATCTCAAGAATATCATCAGTATAATAAATGAAAATTGAATTTTAATTCTAGTGGTCTGATATGGAAATATAACAGTGCTAAAAAAATTCAACTTCCCACTTTTCAAAAGTGTGGAAAGAATCACCCTTGGAAATTTTCTAAGGGGGTGAGGAAATTCTTTAGGATAGGGAAGAAAGGAAACCTAAATAGAGATTAATTATGGGAGAACCCAGCTAATGAAATGGAGGAAAGGAATTCTCTGGTGAACCCTTAGTGCATTATTCATTACTTAAACTGTAAATAACTAGAGAAATTTGAAAACAAATGCACTAAGACAAGGGTTTTATGATACTACCAACAACCTCCAAGGTATAAAGGGATGTGTTTTTTCATCACAACTGTTGAGGTGGATCCCAAAAATAAAGCGGTGAAAGGTATGCAAGTTATTCATTAAATAATAGTGAATTTACTTTTTAATTCTAGTTCTACGCATTCCTTCATATCATGAAATTTTAGTAGAACTATTAAAACACCACCATAAATCATGGAAATATAGTTGTCGATCAAAACAGAAAATGGGGACATTATCGTATCACAGGTATATAACTTATCCCCAGTCAAAATTTATGGTATGAACTTCCTAGTGAACCTTGTGATACTCCATTTGGTGGAACTTGATGCAATTATGGGTATGGATTTTCTTTCCATATATAGATACAACATAAATTTCTGTGAGAAGGAAATCACCCTTCATATCATGAATCATTCTTTGATTCTGTATAAGTGCAAGGAGGAGGATGAATCTTATTTAGAACCAACATCTCAATCGTGGATATTATTTCCCTATGAGAAATTATATCTAGCTCAAATGATTGAGTCTAAAGAAAATATCATCCTCAAAGACATGCCCATTGTGAGGTAATGCTGATGTGTTTCACAAATAATTTTCTGGTCTTCCTCCTAACTGAGAGGTTGAATTTTCAATCAATATTATACTTGGGTTATTACCATTATCCAAGACTTCATATATAATGGTTGTTGTAGAACTTGAGGATCTGAAGAAATAACTATAAGAGAATTTGGATAAAGGTTTCATATGACCAAGTGTTTCACCTTGGGGTGCACCATTCCTCTTAATCAAGAATAAGAATGGGTCAGTGAACCTTTGCATTGATTATAATGATCTCAAAAATATCATGATAAATAAAAAGTATCCTCTTCCATAAATTGATTACTTGTTTGATTAGCTACGTGGATCATAATACTTCTCCAAGGTGGATCTGTGGTCAGGATATTACCAAGTTAGGGTCAAGAAGGAGGATATCCCCAAGACTAATTTTCATACAAGGTATGGGCACTATGAGTTCATAGCAATTATATTTGGACTCACTAATTATCCAACAATATTCATGTATTTAATTAATAGATTCTTTATAGATTGCATTGAAAAAATCCTCACAGTATTTATAGATGATATTCTAATATACTCAAAAATAAAGGAGGAGTGTGATAAGAATCTGATCACTATGTTAAAGACCTCATAAAATAATCTACTTTATTCCAAGTACAGAAAATGTGAGTTCTGGTTGAATAAATTAACATTATTGGGGAATATGTCACAAGTAATGGGATATTTTTTACCCTTCAAAGACATAACCAATTTAAGGATGGATGAGGCCAACATTTGTGATAGATATACATAGTTTCCTTGGATTAGCTGAGTATTATCATCGATTTGTGAGAAGTTTCTTGTGATTTTCAAACCCTCTAACCAAGCTAACTCATAATGGAGTCAAGTTTTTTTTGGAATGATGATTGTGAAGAAAGAATCAAGGAGTTGAAAAGATGCGTATCACTGTACCTATACTCATACTACTCATAAGTGGATAACTTTTCATGGTATTCAGTTATTCTTTGATGAATGGATTGGGATGTGTGTTAATTCATAATGAAAAACTAATAGAATATGATTTAAGTAAATAGAAAGTTTAGGAACAGAACTACCCAATGAATGATCAAGAGTTGGATGCAGTGATCTTCACATTGAAAATCTGGAAGCATTACCTATTTAGTTAGAAGTATAAAATATATAAGGATCTCAAAATCCTCAAGTATATATTCACATAGAAATAATTGAATATGTGCTAATGATGATGGTTAGATCTGGTCAACGAATATGACTTCTCAATCCACTACCATCCTATAAAAGATAATAAAGTGGAAAACACTCTAAGTAGAAATGATCCACTAATTTTATCATTGATGAGAATTGATAAGGATCCAATATTATTAGACTTAAAAAGGATGGATATGGGAATCATTAAAGAAGGATCATCATCAATCCTTTCAAAAATTATTACTCAGTTATTCCTTCTAGAGAGGATAAAGGATAATTAAATATATTATGTGGGAATTCAGAAGAAATTGGAAGCTATAAGAAAAGGTAAATCCTTGGAGTTCAATGTTAATAAATAAGTAGTTGAGAGATTTGGGACACGACTATGTGTACCATCAAATCCTGATTTAAAGAAGGAGTTGTTGGATAATAAACATAGTTTGTATTTCTCCATCCATCCTAGAAGTATAAATATGTATCAGTATATCTAAAGAACTATTGGTGGGACGATATGAAAAAGGAGATCACGGAATATACATCAAGATATCTTGTATGTCAGCAAGTGAATGTGAAAAGGAAAAAATCCAAGGGAATGATGCAACCATTACCAATACCTATTTGGAAATGGTAAAACATCACCATCGGATTTATCATTGGTCTTATGAAGACATCAAGAAGAAATAATGTTATCTAGGTTGTATTGGATTGTTGTAAAAAGACTTCTCACTTCATTCTGATCCAAGAGGACTTATCACTCAATCAAATTGCAAGGATATACATTAGAGAAGTGTTGAGGCTACATGTAATACCACTATCGATTATATCTGATCAAGCCCCAAGATTTACCTCCAAGTTCTAGAAGGGTATATAACATGATCTAAATACTGATTTGAACTTTAGTGTGTCTTATCACCCTCAAAATGATATCCAATCTAAGAAAACTATCCAAAAACTTGAGTATATTTTGAGAGCGTGATTAATTGAATTCAAAGGAGGATGGGATCAACACCTTCCTCTAATAGAGTTCTCATACAATAATAGTTTCCAATAAAGCATCAAAATGGAACCATATGAATCCTTTTATAGGAAGAGGTGCAGAACACCTGCATGTTGGGGTGAATTTGGGGAACAAAAACTATTAGGTCCTAAAATGGTTGAGGAAATGGTGGAAAATTTTACGACCATTCAACAGCATATCAAGGCTTCTCAGAGTTGAGAGAAGAGTTATTCTGATAATATTTGATGAGAAATAGAATTTGATGTTAGATAAATGGAATTCCTCCACATATATCTATGGAATAAAGTCATGAGATTTTGGAAGAAGGGAAAACATAGTCCAAGATACATTGGTCCCTTTGAGATCCTTGATCGCATTTTAGAGGTGGGTTATTGACTAGAACTACCACCTAACATATCTTAAGTACATGGTGTATTCTATTTATCTCTCCTAGGGAAGTAAATATAAGACCCCTCACATCTACTAAATCTATAGGTGGTATCATTAGAGAATGATCTTTCTTATGAGGAGCAGCTGGTGAAGATCTTAGATCGTAGAGACAAAGTTTTACATAATAAGACAATGCACCTTGTCAATTTGATGTGGAGAAACCACAAGTTTGATGAAGAAATGTGGGAACCTGAGGAGGTTGTGAAATAGAATTAACCTCATCTATTTTATTTTGTTAAATGAAAATTTTGAGGGTGAAATTTCTGAAGGGGGGAGATTGTAACGACCCGAACTTTTATAAATAAAATTCACCCTTTCAATTTAATTAAATGAATTATTATGTATTGTGGTTATAGAAAACACATGCACTTATTTGGTTTTATTATATATTAATCAAATTTAAAAGACCATTAAGTATAATTACCATTTATAATATATCCATTTAACAAAAATCATATAACTAGTATAAATATTGGGTTTTAACAAATCCAATTGACTCAAAAAAAGGAAGTGGTGGCCTCAACCAGTAGGATTATACCCTATGAAGACCATTTATCAGAGATTTTGAGGGAGATATAATATATTGTATTTTCCCTTGACCAATCTTAATATGAGATCCAATAACTTAAGCATGAGAAAAATTGCTTATGGGAGAATTTCAATCTCATCGAGATCACGGCTCAAACCATGTACGCCGAACCACCCCATGAAAGTTTCATTGTCGCACACCTTACCCTTAGAGAGTTCATTGGTGTATTAAAGGGATATATATCAAGACTTGAATAATATTTATATTTATATTTTATATAATAATGAATAAATTTTCATCTTATTATTATTACTTTGTAAATGATTTTGATTTTGATACAATAAAACACAAATTATATTTTTGGGTAAAATTCAAATTTGATAAAAGAATTTATTTTAATGAATTAATGGATTTTTTGAAATAAATAATATTTTATTGAAATATTATTATTAAATAATTTTTATTAAATATGAATTATCATATAATTTTTATGAATTCAAATGTAATTTTTATAAGGGTTTGAAAAATGTTATTGTCAAAAAACTCATCATTTCTCAATAAATGTCGATTCTTATTTTTAAAAGTAAAAATTAACATATATAGAAAGTTATTTGGTTAAAATAAATATTATTTTTTGAATCATAATATTTAAATTATCCAATGGTGAAATTTTCATAATTTTCTAAGACAATTGAATTTTTGGGTAAAAACTAAATGAAGTATAAATATACGGTGTGTATTATGACATCATAATGACCGAAAAGTGATAAAATAAATACTATAAAATAAATTAAAGACCAAATGTATTTTTATCCTTTAAAATAATTTTATTTTTAGTTTATTTTATTTATTTTATAAATCCTTTATGAATCCTACAAAACCTATAATATATTTTAAGGTTTTAAAATCATTTCTATAAGAGTATGACTCACTTACACATTAGAAAGAGTATTATTTTAATTTTTTCGTCCCTTATCCTTATAAAATAATTAAAAATACCCCTATTTGTAAGAAACCAGGGGAAAACATGAGAAGTTTTGTGGTTTTCTTTATTTTATTATGTAGAGTCCAAAACCTAAGTTTGAGAAATAATAAAGAATTCCCCTCACTTTATTTATATAAAACCACCCAATATCTCATTTATCTACACTAAAAATACTTGGAGAACATAATTACTCTTCCCTAAATTCTCTAGAGTCCTCCCAAGGTTCCCCCAAGCTCCCAGGAATCTCCTCCCAAGAATTTGGAGTCACACTCTCAAGGTAAGGGTTCCCCACCACCTCTTTATTCAAGTATCTTCTTTATCTTATATATTTTATATTCATTTCCTAAAGTTTGGATATTCTATTACATATCCCCATTACTTTAAATTTTATTTTTAAATGATTAGAGACCCATTTTACTCTCATAAATCCCTCTCATGAACATTCATGCACCCCCGTTATGCTGCCAAAATTTCACCGTGATTTTCCATGCCAAACAATTATGTTGTGAATACCCATACCCATTTCCTATAGAGGATGTTCACCTTTATGCACTTATAATTATTTTATTGGGTATTTAAATTTATGTATTTACACTCCTTTATCATGGAATAAAATATGATGATTAATGAATCCATTTTGTATAATCTATGTGGCACACTTAAGCATGAGAATGAAATGAATGCGATGGGTGCGCCCAGAATTATATAGTGCTCCAATGCATTACATAATTTTTTAATCTAATGAGATATAATAAAATGGATTAGGGACTGAAATTAATCTATCATGGGAATTTTTCCACCATGATTTCTTGGTATTTATCCTTGACCTATGTTTATAATGCAGTGTTTTAAGTTGTTTCCACATTTCCCATGTTTCTTTTATATTATCATGCTATATCATGACTCATTATTAATGTTTATGATTACAAAAAAAATTATTTCTTATTTATATTCCTATTTTCTAACATGTATTACTTTTTTCATGTTATTCCATGGTTATTCCCTTACCAGGCTTTATAGCTCACCCCTTTCTTATGTATGTCCCCTGGTTATCCTATGCAATTTTAAGTATGAGAATGTTAAGGAATCTTTCAATAAAGATTGTGTATTTACTATTTTAATTTTTTATTTAATGTACTTAATTACCAAATACTCTAGACTTATCAATCTTTCGGGTTGTATTATGTGTACATTTATGTAATAAATCATGAATTAATGTGTAATAAAGAGAAGGGTTTCCATAATTAATTTTGTCTTTGTATGGATTTATATACATGATATTTTGTTATTGTTTCTTATACACCACCACCCATGTTGTATAACCATATCTATTCCCATATGGTTTTTGTTTTTAAGTGTTTTCCTCAATATTAAAGTTATAGAGGGAATGGATGACTGACTTATACCCCTTCCTTACTCTCCCTTCAAATGTAGATAAGCTATGATGGCTCAAGGATTGCGATGTATGGGATATAATGGATTTCACTTAGAGTACCTATGATGCGATGTAGTGATGGATATATGATAGAGGTTTTGATACATGTTTGGGGTTTTCATGGTAGGAGGAGGGAACAAGGTTGATGTATTTCATGTTCATAGTACCCTATTGTGATGAGAACATGATATAAAGTTTTGATGTGGTGATGTGTTATGTGGTTTTGGATATGTGTTCATACAGTTATGTGATATCTAGTTATATGGATATGAGGATATATAAAGGTATAGTAGTAGGATACATATGTTTTTGGATGGTAGAATGATTAGATTAGATAGGAAGTGATTTTGGGGTATATTTTTCATATATTCATTAATAATATGTTACTATATTTGTTGTGATATTGGGTGAGTGATTTTTTTGATATTGGGTGATAACTGACCTAGTATAGGTTCGTGTTTGTTCTGTTATTTTTTCATTGAAGTATTAGTGCTTTTCTTCAATATTAGAATGATATTTTTTTAGGAGGATCCAACTGAGTATACTTCTATGTTCACACCTATATATATAAATATATTCCATCGGTTTCTAGGAGGGAATTGGTGATTAATCTGAGTCATACTATCTCATGGAGGTTTTTAGTGGGTATTTTCATTATTTCCATAGGAGTTTCTACTTGGTATTCTATTTTCTAGACTTTGGTTATGCATAAAATTTATCAAAACTATGGATTGGGTTTTATTTTATTATTTGGAGTTGATTTGTTCTTTATATTTTGTTTCTAGGATTATGAGGGTAATTCCTCCCATTTATATGTGAGTATAACCTTAGGTATAGTCATCAATCCATGTCCTATTAGAGGTGGGTTTCAAAGATCACCTTCATCTTTACTAAAATTCCAAGAGGGGTTTCTAGTGGGTTACGTTCATGACAGAGTGGTATCAGATTTATGGATGAGATTTATGATGGATAATAGAGATATTAACTAGTGAGGTTGCTTGGGTTTTGTTGGGAAATAGTGTTAGTGTAACTTAACATGTGATGTAGCAAGGGAGATTGGCTAGGATATATGCAATTTGGTCCTCATGTGATATGACACAAGTACCTTGAGAGTACTGAACATACATGGTAAAATTATATTAAATACATAGTATATATCTATAAATGGTACATCTATCATGGTTGATTTCACTTTTAGATAAAATATGGTGATTTTTTAGGGAAAATTAATCTAATAAATAGATCTTAAATGAAATTCCATGTTCTTTATCTTAGAAGTTTTCTTTTTCACTTATAGTTATGGTTAGTGATTATCTTCCATATTTTATTTATATTTGGAGGTGTAATGAGATGATTAAGTTAATCATGTGAGGGTTGACATGGATAACTAAGATGAGTATTGTAGAAAGAAATTACATGAGTTTAAACATCAAATCTTCAATAAATATAAGGATAGTATCTATGATATGAATATGGAGTGTCGGTTAGAGAAGAAATATATTACCTTTAGTTTAATATTTTCTAAGAATGATTATTGTATCTCATTAGTTTTTAGTTATTTGATAGGATTTATCCATCAATGGCAGTTTCTATTCCTTGGGGAGTGAAAGGAGTCAGTGGTTTCATGGGAAAATTTCCCAAATTTTTTTCGTACAAATTTTTTTCTTCAATTATGAAAGAAAATAAGAAACGTGAGTTTGTTTATCTTTAGTAGGTATGAATAAGAATTCAAGATCTCAAAATTATATTCAAGTACCTTCTACATTTTTTCCTTGAACTTTTTCTAGATGAGGATGCCATAACATGGAATTTTTAAAATGTATTTCATCTTTCTATTCAACATCAGGTTACCATATTTACATTTCCCACATATGTATAAGTTTACTCTAAGAAATTAGTGATTGATAGAATGTTTTTATGGTTAAGTTAATCTTGAGGGGGGGCATTGTAACTTCTAGAGGAGTGGAGATATGAATATAAGATCTTAAATTTCAATGAATATGAGGATTAGACCAATATAGAGTTAGTATTTGTATTATTTTTCATGCTTCTCTGGGGATGGTATATCTTTTTTATTTACCTAGATATCCATTCTAGTGTGTTTCACTTTTAGAGGTTGTGGGAATCATTAGTTTCAATGCTCGACCATTTCCAGTGGTTAGTATGGGGTAGGTGGTCAGTTTCTCATATAGTTTCAATATTAGTTGACTCTTAGGCCTTATCAGTAATAGGTTTTGTAGGGATTTGGTCCATTGAGAGGATATGAAGTAGTTATAGGACTTCTTCATAAAATACCTCATTCTCAAGGGTATAGGGTTAATTACAATAGTGGATGTGGTTGTTAATAGGGCCAGTGAGTTAGAGAATCAGGGAACGGTTAGCTATATTCCATGGAGTTACCAGTTCAAAGTGGTCCAAATATCATTCAAGGTACCATTTTCTTATCTTATATCTTGGTTTCTAATTTTTTTATTCTATATATTCACATTCCTTTATTATACACTCCTTATTTTTTGCCTTGGTATTTAATGTAGAGAGGATTTAAATTCCCCTAGTTTTGACTATGATAGTTATAGGTTAGTATATTTTTATTAATTTATGTTGAGGTTAAAATTTTGTGATTGGGAAATATCAATCATTGGGGTATTTATTCTTTCTATATATATGACCATAAGTTATAATTCTTAGAATGGATTGTTTGTACTCTACACATATAGTCATCATTTGGTTTTGTAGGAGATTTTTGTTCCTTGATGTGGATAGTCAGTGTGTAGTGTTCATTGGTGATTGGGACCATCAAATAGGTCATTTGAATTTTAAACCCTTATTTTCTCAGCTGGAGGAGTTAGTTTTTTTCTTAGTGGAGTTTTAGGTAAATGTGTTTCATAGGGATGTTAAGGAATATTCAGATGTTTTCCACGAATAGGTTGTGATTTTAACCCCTTGATGTAATATTGAGTTTATGATAAATTTGGAACCTAGTATTTCATTGATTTTTATGGATTCTTACCGAATGTAACTTTATAAGTTATGAAATTTGAGTATTAAGATTGAATATTTGATGTATAAGGGTTGCATCCAGCCTAGTGTGTCGCATTGGGGTGCTCTAGTGTTATTCTCTAAGAAGGTGGATAGTGGCCTAAGGATGTATATAGACTACCAGTAATTGAATTAAGTTGTCATCAAGAAAATTGTAATTTTACTATGATAGATGATTTATTCTATCAGTTTAAGGTATCCAATATATTTTTAATTATTTATCTATGATCTAGATATCATAATATATAGGTGGAGGAGAAATAAATCTCCAAGACTACTTTCAGGTATCTCTATAGACAATTTGAGTTCATAGTCATGTTGTTTGGTGTAACCAATGCCCCAGATATTTTCATGGGACTCGTGAACTATATGTCTCATGAGAACTTGTACAAGATCATAGTTGTTTTCATTAATTACATTATTCTCTACTCGAAGTCAGGTGGGGACTATGATGAGAATATGAGGAATAATATAAATCATTCGGAAGTTTCATCACTATGAAAATATATCAAAGTGTAATTTTCCTATTTTTGGTGTTCATTTTCTTAGTCACGTTGTGTCTCAAGTAGTGTAATTTTATCCTTCAAAAATTGAATCAGATTATTCTTGGGAAGTACCCAAGAATACACAAATGTTATAAATTTATTTCATCTTGTAGAATATTATCCAAGATTTTTGCCCAATTTATCTTAGATTTTGGACCATTTATAGAAATTAATAAGAAGAATATTTCCTTAATATATACTTATCAATGTCATGCACCTTTCAACTAACTAAATGAGAATTTGATAGTCACTTTTTTTCTTCTAATTTTAGAGGAAGGAGTCATGTTTGAGGTATATTGTGATGCTTCTTATCTTGGATTGGGGTGTATTTCGATGTAGTGGATATAAATTATCTCATATGGATATACGAATTTAAATAATCATGATTGTAACTATACCATTCATGATATTGATTTGGTAGAAGTGGTGTTTTCTCTAAATCTATGGAGACATTACTTTGGCAGATAATACTTTATAGTATTTATAAATCTCAAAATAGTGTGGTACATCTTATACAAACATGATTTGAATCTATATAAATGAAGGTGGATTAAGTTATTATAGGATTATTAATTTGATATGTTATACAACCTAGGTAATGGTAATTTGGTTACTGGTTCATTGATTCAAAAATCATGAGGATATGTTGTTCATGAGTATGGATATGCATTAAGAGTAAAATAGGATCTTTAAGAAATTCATTTTGATATAGGGGAGGAAAGTGGTGGAGGATGATTGTATCAGATGATGGTGCATCCTTTCTTATTATAATGGGTCAAGGAGTCATAGTTTAGAGATTTTTAGGTAGAGGTTTGACATATTTTTTTGACTCTCATGAGGGATGGTTGGAGGACGATCAACATCAAGCATTGTTTCACAAGAATTGTTTATTATATAAGTTATGTGAGGGGTGGTTATTCATGAGTTTCATAGATCACCCTTGGTTGTACATAATTATATATTTAATATGTATCATTCTTTGAGAATTCAGTTCTGATGTATAGGGATGAAGTGGTAAATAGTGGAGTTTGTCTCACAGTGCTTGATCTGTCAGCTGAAAAATGTATAGAATCATGTTCCTTGAGGTTTGATATAGCCATTATATATCCCTAAGTGTAATTTATAGGTCATTTAAATGGAGTTTTTACTAATTTTCCTTAATCTTGGGGGGTTGTAAAACTATTTGGTAATAATGGATTAAATGATGAATTCATCTCATTTATTGATGATCAACCAGTTAAGTGTTGTGGATGATTTGGTTAGGTGGCATGTGGATAGGATAATGAAGATTCATTGGGATCTTAGGACCATTATCTATGATCATGGTCCTTTATTTACCTCAAAAGTTTGTATATTATTTTAGCATGCTCTTGTCTTCCAATTATTTCTTACCATTGTATTCCATCCTCAGATGGATGATCAGATAGAGTATGTAGCATCCAAGGTTTCCAATGAATGTTTTTATAAAAAAAATCACAAATATAAATATAAATGAAAATTTTATATATTTATTTTAATAAACCAAATATTTATCACCCAAGTTATCTATTTACCTATTTTTCAAATAAAATGAAAATTTATTTATTAAAATGGTTTTAGGAAAAATGGTAGATCACAAGAAAAATGATAGCCTATCACATCTAACATGGCCACGGGGCTCGAACCAGTGACTAAAGGGAGACAAGGGCACAATGCATAAAACCCACCTACGCGCTTCCCTAATTCTATATTCCATCCTTTTAAATATATATATACTTATCTTTTATTATATACATGATTCCTTTTAAATATATAGTCTTATTTTATAATTGTATTCCTATTAATAATAGTTTTATTTTCATATCATATTGGTAATTAAGTCATTATAAATTAATGGTTAACAAAGTATGATATACATTTTCATTATAATAAAATGAAAACATATAACCATTATAGGTACTATCATATGAAATTTTATATGAAATAATATAAAATAAATGGTTAAATGTAGATAATATGTTATTATGCATTTATAATTTACATTATAGTTCATTTAATTTCTAAATGTTTTTTTTTATTATCTTATTATGTGTATAGGTTTTATTACTTTAAAATTATGCTTTTAAAAGGTTAAGTAACACGTTTCATAATAAAAATTCAATAATACTTTATTTTTTTAATATAGAAGAATAAATTTACTTAATGGTTATATCTAATAAAATACCCTCTATTACAAAAAGTAGACACAAATAAATAATATTTTATTTCATAAGAACATTACACATCATGTGTTGATATGGACTATTAAAACTAGAAATAATAAAGGGATGTGAGCAAAGAATAATATTAAATTCACTAAAAGGAACTCTAGGGGATTTAATTCCCCTATAAATATCACTCATTCCATAATAACTATAAAACAAAATATAAAAATTAACAAAATGATATACATTATCAAATTATGTGTAAGAACCTTTGTAAGTGAAGTTATGAGTGATAAAGTGATGATGATGGTATATTTATAGAGAAATATGGTTTTTTTCCATTATGAGAGTCGACCAACACGTTCTATGGGAATTATGACCATTATTCAATAAGAAATTTGTTCACTATTATTATGGGTTATGTAGACACAATTAAGTGACCATTGATATTATTTTACTATATAACCAAAAATTTATTATTTTTCAAGACTATAAAAATATTCCACTAAAAATATTCTTTATTATAAATTTAAGAGTTTTGAAAGAAATTTATTTTCATAAAATAATCTTATAAACACTTTTTAAATGATAACGAAGTCATAAGTAATTTTTATAATGATATAAATGTTTATTATGCTATAAAATTATTTATTTTCAATAAATAAGAATTTTTATTCAAAGGTAAAAATTATTATATTTAGAAAATTATTTTGTTAAAATAAATTTTATTTTTAGACCTATCACATCAAAATTATCTTAGGGTTAATTTTTAGGAATTTTTTGACAAAGTTGATTTTTTAGTGAAAAAGTGAAAATTACCATTTTATGAGCACAATGATTTTATGACATAATTATTATGTGAGACTGATTAAAAAAATTATGAAAATTTTTCTTCAATAAATATTTAATTTAATAATTATAATAATTAATTATAAATATTAATTTGAATTTATAAATTTATACTTTACATTTTGGAAACAGAAATTGGATTTTTGAGATAAAACTTATTTTTGGATTCTATGCATTAAAGGGGTTAGTTGGAAGGATATATTTGAATTGGTAATGATTTTAACATCAAATATCTATCATTAACTAATTAATAAACCATATAATTAGCTATAATTCATTTCACCCACAAGTTGTTGGGTTATATAATAAAATAAAAAATATTTTATCCCTTAAAACCACCCCTCCACAAGTATAAATATTCATCCTTTATCCATATTTTCTCTAATAAAAACACGTTGATCATGAATTTCCTCTCCATATACCTATCTAAATTCTTCCCAATTTTTTACTAGTATTTTAAGGATTCTATCTCCTACTCTAATAAGTATCCTCTCAAAGTGAGGGTTCCAAATTTTTCTTTTTCATTTTCAATTGCAATTCCTTTGTTATATTGTCTTCTAAGATTTGTTTTCATATACAAAAATTATTTTAATTTCATGTTATTATAATCCATTTGATGTATTTTTAAATGAGATATTACTTACTCCCTATCATTATATCCTTTCTCTAAGCTGTTATAATTATTGAACTATCCTATAACTATAAAACAAGCCTAAAATTTTGGTAAAGGAAAGTGTGTGTAGTTTTCCAAGAAAAGAAATACATGTCAGGATATAAAAAAGTGAACATGTTTTTGAAATATATTTATCTAGGTGTAATAACCTTGAAAAATTTTGTTTGATTATATCTCGACCATCATTTTGGTGTACGGTGAATGGGCCCTTACTACGCACCTAGTTCGATACTCTCGGGGGATATGCTTGGATGACCTACATGATTTTTACAAACCATTATGAAGGATTTATCTATTATTTAATTAGTATCCTACCTTTTAAAATTAATGTATCTAAATACCTATACACCTTTAAACCTTAGTCCTTATGAACATACAATGACTACAATCTCATATCATTCACTTGCTAAGGGTGTTTATTTTTATATTATAAAATCCCTAGTTATTATTTAAGGGATTTCACATAGATATATTTATTTATTATTTGATTGGGGAAAATATTTGTTCACCATATAATTCTTTCTTTTATATGGGAAAATCTTATAAGATATACCTCATTTATGAATTGTGCTAAGTATTTATGTTGTTCATTCCTTAAACATTATTCCATGTAATCTTTTGTTATATGGTGGAATGAATTGGACTATTATGTCATGGGTGGGGCCCAGAATTATATATCTCCTCAGTTCAGTAATAGGTCTCATGAGACAAATAAGATAGGGTAATGGGATAATCCTTAACTTTTATGTAATATTTCTTGGTATATGGCCTTGATGGTATATTTAACATGTCCAATATCATGAATTCCCATAACTATATGATCGAATATTATTATCCAATGATTTATTCATTCTTATTTTGAACATGTTTTTATTTATTCTCTTGGTTTCATTTGATATGGAATAACTTAGTGTAGTTATTCATTCCATAATGTCTATTTTATAATAGCTTCCATTTTATTCTACACCCTTACTGAGTGTTTGAGCTCACACCATTATATTGTTTTCATTTTCACCACAAAACCAAGAAGAGTAATACCTATGAAAAATGGATTTAAAGGATAATAATAATGCTTTACATGTGTTTAGATAATATAATTTTAGTTTAAATGTAATATAAAACTCATTTATGTATCTATTTTTCTGAGAATATTAAACTCTTGGATGCTTTGTATTGTGATCTATGTACCAATGTAATAGAATAACCACTACCTCCAAGGTACTGAAGTCAGGTTTGTTATAGTTAGTATCAAAGGATAGATTTTTAGAAACCTTAAAAACTAGATTTAGAAGAATGTAGTTAGAACCTAATTTGAAAATTATCACGGATAACTTATATTAAAACATAAAGATTCCAAATTTAAGGAATATATTAATTGATATGTTCTTTTACAAAAAAAGTATATGTTAAATTTTAAGATCATAGATTTTAATGATTTTTGGGAAAGTTCGTCATAATTTTGGGATATTTATTTAATTAATTAGTTTAATAGTATGAGAAATGTAACACCCAAAAAAATAAGTTTAAAAGAATAATATTTTCAATTACTTTCTTAATACACAACATCGAGTTTTAAGTGAATTGAGATATATTCTAAAAATATTATTATTTAAATGTGACCTTTATAACATAGTCGTCGAATTGGAGGGTATGAATATGAATAACCACATTATGAAAAATATGTATAATGGTCTTACTAAATACAAATTTATTGATTAATTCTTAGTAAATTATCACTCAATTTTTAGTAAAGTCATTTTATGCTTCAAAAATACATTTTATTCAAATAATGATTTTTTTTTCATTTTATGCATAGAAATTATAATTAATTTCTACCACTATTATAAATTATATTTTATAAAATTAACATAATTTTAAAATAATCATATCAATTTTAACTTAAGGTGAAATTTTTTAATTTTTCTGAAATGATTGATTTTTCAGTGAATAGTAAAAAATAGTAGTTTTTCAAATATTTCAAACTATTTTCATTGAATAAAGTAATTTAAAAGTCCCATTAAATTTTGGATTTATTATTAAAGTTACATGTGATAAATTTTATTTATAATAATTTATTTATTCCAATTGAATCATAAATATTCATCTTTTTTATATAAGTTAATTTTTATGCTTAAAAATCATTTTTATGAAAATTGTTTTTCATTGCGTTTTATGAATACATATTAAAATTGATTTATGTAACTTATAGATATTGAATGTTGATAAATGGAAACTATATTTGGAATTAGTAGGTTCAAAATTTTTAAATAGTTCCCTTTTATTTTTTGATCATTAATAATAGTAACCTTGGTAAATATTTATCACCTCGATAAGGGTAAATGGGTAAAATAAGGTTAAAAATGAAGTAAGGTCTCAAAATCAGCCCAACATTTTAATTAGTATCATTTTATGGGATAAATTCAACCCACAAATACAAAACTAGGTTTATCCAGTGTTAGGTTTTTAAAAGCGCTAGCTAAAAGCACTGTTAAAAACCCTTATTCTCAATGCTAGAAAAAGTGTTGTTAAATGGGGTCTTTAACAGTGCTTTTTTAGCAATGTTAAAGGGGGTCTTTAACACCGCTAAAAAAAATTTATATTAAAGGGGTAAGTTTATCAGTGCTTTTAAAAAAAACATTGATAAAGGCCCCCCTTTATCAGTGCTAGTAAAAAAATTCTGATAAAAAGGGATTTTATCATCGCTTCTAAAAAAGTGATGATAAATGGTATATTTCAAAAAAAAATATTTCATTAAAAATAACATATTTATATATTTATATATTTATATATTTATATATTTATATATTTATATATTTATATATTTATATATTTATATATTTTTATATTTTTATATTTTTATATTTTTATTTATAAATTTTTATTTTTATTTTTATATATTTAAATATTAATCTATTTATAACTCTATAAAATCCCTAAAAACCCAAAAAACCCCAAAAAACTGATAATAACTCTAGAAACCCTTAAAATCCATAAAAACATTAAGAAACCTTAAAACCCTGAAATGAACATAACTCTTAATGCGGGAGCCTATTTCAGCTTAAAAACCAGTCAAATAGAATCTTATGAAATAATATAAAACCACATTATATTTAAATCATGTGATAATCAAAGGAATAAAATATATTACAGTTTCAAAAAAGTTAGAAATCGAACTCAAACTTCAAATAGACATAACTTTTAAATATGAAGTCCATTTGGGATCCACCACATATGAACTCAAAGACTACAATGATCCCTACCCTGTGATGTGCTAGTGAAGAGCTCAAACAACTTAGGTCACATTTTTTTAACCCCCAAAAAGGCCTAGAAGGCCTCCAAAACTGAGTTTTTAGTTACTAACCTCAGTTTCTTAAAATTCAAAGAGCTGTAAATTTCGATTTGGGTGCCCATTCAGCCTATACCACATATAATATCAAATATAATTTTATGAGATTCTATTTTATTTTTTTTATCTAAAACAGACTCTCAGATCAAAATTTATGGTTGTTTTATTGTTTTTGGCAGTTTTGGGGTTTTTATAGTTTCTTAACCTTTTTTTGTTTTAAGGGTTTTTAGAGTTAATATCCATTTTAAAAAATATATATAAACAAATATGTATTTAAATAAATATATATATATATATACATATATATATATAAATATAAATATATAGATAGAAAAATATAACGAAATATATATAGATATATCATAAATTGTAAAACAAAATAGTATAGGGGATTGGAAAAAGAGTTGGTCTATAAGATAAAGGTCTCAGGTTCGAAACACATTTGATGTAGGGGAACATTCTGGGGGTGGGATTATCTAAAGCACTAATAAATGGGTGGGGGAGAACTGATAATGTGGGGGGTTGGGAAGCGCTGATAAAGGGGGGTGGGGCAGGAAAAAAATCTATACCCTTTATCAGTATGTCCTTTATCCCCGATTTTTTTAGCACTATTAAAGGGTTAGATATAATAGTTCTAAAAAAGAGCAGATAAAGACCCGATTTATCAGTGCTAAAAAAATACTGATAAATCCCCCTTTATCAACGCTTTTTTAGCGCTGTTAAAGGGGGATTTTATCATCGCTTTTTATGAGTGTTGTTAAATTTAACCCTTTAACATCGCTCACATTATCAGTGCTTCTGTAGCACTGGTAAATCCCTTCTACTAGCACTATTAAAGTCCCAATTTGTAGTAGTGACCCTATTCATCCCAAATTTTAATATATGTAATTTTGTTTCCATGTTTTTTAATGAAATTTAGATTATTTTAAGTAAAGAAAATTCCAAAATGTCACTCTCATGAATTTAATATCTAAAAAAATTTTACATAAGGATAAAAAGTGGCTAAGTTTTGTTTTAAATTTTTATTTGAAATATTAATTAATTTTTTTTAATCATGGTAATTTATTTTTAATTTTTAGTGACAAAATAATTGCCTTATATATTTATGCAATGTTGATACGGTATTTATTCAATTAATAGAAAATTAAAATAAATGATTTAAAAAATATTAAATGAAATACAATATAGATGCATTATTTATTTACATTATTTTTTAGATAAATATTACATGTTAGGGATGTTTTAAAGGATTATATTCAAATCCAAAATTTTCTTGATGTATTTAATGTCGAATTAAATAAATAGTGTCAAAATGGAATTAATGATATTTTATAAAAATAATATTTTATTAAATTATTTAAAAAACATAAAAAATTTGAAATGGGACAATGTGGATATTATATTTTCTAAAATTTCATCCCTTGGGAATTTATGAGACAATTTTTTCCTTATAAGTAAAATTATAACCCTTTAAGATTGAAATAGTTGTAACCATAGTTAAGGTTAAAAATGGTCAACAAAGGGGTTAATAAAAAAGATAAGGTTTAAAATGAAACTAAAACATATCTAAATTTCATTGTTTGAGGATATTTATACCTTATCCTATTTTATTTTAATATTTATCTATTTGGAATCATTTTTCTTGAGAATTACTTAATTATATTTTAATCTTTTTAGTAATTCCATGTGTTTCATTTCCCCCCTTATAAAAGTACACCCTTTATCTCTTTTAATTACACCTCCTAGTACCATATAGATAGACCAAACACTGCCCAATTTTCTTATCTTATTCCCTATACATTATATAGAGGTAATTTTATTCTTAAAAGACCATTTCAAGGGTCCTTAAGAAGGGATCTAAAAGAGACCTATCGAAGAAGAGGCAATTGTTTAACATAACCTATTTTAATTTATTTATTATTATAAATACTCTAAATTTGTGGTATTAATCATAAAATAATAAATTAAGTATCATAAATATAATTAAATATTATTATGGTTACGAAACTACCATTATCCACCTTCTTTTACATCAAATGGAAAGTGAAAGTGTCGCTCATGGATACATGTTGACTACCACCTCTATGAAGCAATACAATTCATTTTCCATCACCATATTTAATGGATGGTTGTTATGATATTTTTAAAGATTATATATGATATTTATGTCATAATTATACTTCTGTATTTATAATATCACATCTAACTTCTAACCTTACAATCCATTGGAAAACAATAACGTCACTCATGTGTATGTGTAGACTACAACCTCCATAAAGTGATGTGATTCATTTTTCATTTCCAATTTACATGGATAGTAATAAGGATATATTTAATGAATGGATAATATAAATATTATATAATAATTATTTCTTAAATTTTAATTATTAATTACCTTTGTTTTGTTTCATTCGTCGAAAAGTGAAAATAGCACTCATGAGTACATACGGCCTACCGTCTCCATGAATGGTAAGATTAATTTTTTAAATATATATCTTTTATGGATGAATATATATATATATATATAATTCATACATATGATATTTATATCTTTTTTAAAATTATGGATATGATGGTAAGGACTGGAACTGCAGAATTAAAACTTCTATGAAAAACGAAATAGTTAACACTTGGAAATAACCATTTTAATAAGGAATTGTTGATAAATGGTTTAAAATGTTATAAGTGGATCATATATGATATTATAAGTATGTAAATGACTTTTTTATATAATTATAATAAATTTAAATTTATTATAAGGGATTTTAAATTTCTTTCTAAGCAATTTGAACTCAAGGTAAGGGGTTTCTTAACTCAATTTTTATTCATTGAGTTATACTTCTGCTTCATTGACAATGTTATTCCATGATTATGTATATAATTACATCTAGTTTTATTGTGTTGTATTTCCATTTTTTTTTTGGATTTACATTTTTCACACATAATCACTTCAATGATTAATTTTTACTTCAATGATACGACCTTTGTAAGGGTTTATTTCACAATCTCATCATTATTCGGGATTGTTTATGTTTAAGTTTATATTGGGGGAATTATTTGATATTTATATATTAAAAATATATATTTTATTATAATATATTTATTTATGTGAATTATAAGTTTTCCTTTCATTTTCTTCTCTTTAATTACTCAAGATACTGAAATAATGTTTTTAAGGAAAATCAACTTTGTTTTTCTACTCAATCGGGAATATTTTTATTCCATGTCTATATTTTCATCAAAATATTTTAAATAATGTTTTTACTATTGTCAAATTATTTATTAAGGAAACTTTATCAAATGTTTTACATTTTTCAAAATGGTTTAAAATGAATATTCTTGTTGTATTCTAAATGAGGTACTTTTGACTATTTACCAAAAATGTGAAAGGAAACATTATTTTAACATACATGGAATGAATATAATTTACTATCACCATGACCAATCAATAATTTAAAGATTACTTTACAAGTTTCCAAGTTTTTTTTGAAGAAATTTTTTTTTGATATTTGGTAAATATTTATATTTTAAAGAAGTTATTTCAAAGCAAAAAGGGTATTTTCATTAAGAAATATCACACTTATTCTTTTAAAGTAATTTTTTATCCATGATATAATACTTGGTATTAATTATTAATTACAGAGTATATTAAACAATGATATAACCCACTTTATTTATTTTTATTTCTTATGATGATGATTATTTAAGGATGATTCTATGAAACCTATTTCTTTCCCATGGGTTAATTAAGTTATAAAACTCATTTCTTATCCATGGGTTATACTATGATGAAATGATGAAATGTTTATGAAACACATTTCCTTTTCATATGTTATGATATGATAAATGTTTTATGATCTTATGGAACACATATGTATGATTTTTATTTTGTGATAGGTGGTCCCAAAATTATATATCCCCCTAAAGAATTGGGTAAATATGGATATCGCATAAGATAATAAGAACTAGAATGGGAATTCAATCCATTTCAATAAGGGAATTTTTTTCACTATGATATTCTTGGGAGTGAACCTTTACTAAGGATGTGATAGAATGGGGAGTGAACCCAATCCACTATGATAGTCTTGGGAGTGATCCTTTACTAAGGATATGATGGATGGGGAGTGAAACCAATACACTATGATAGTCTTGGGAGTGATCCTTAACTAAGGAAATGATTTTACATTCTTATGTGTATACCACAAACATATTTATTATGTCAATGTTATACTCTCATGGATTATGTTCTTTAATTTCTAAATGATTCATGTCTTATGAACTGCCAATATTTATTCCATGATTCATGATTATGATCTATTATAAGTTGTTATGGTTTTAAAATGTTTATCTCGTGATCTCATACCCTTATGCTCATGTTATATTTAAGTGGTCGTTGATATCTCTCTTATTTAACCTTATTGGTCATCTAATCTCACCCTTCTTACATTTCCTTTCCCTAGGTTGTAAAGAAAGGTTTTAGGTATGATGTATCTAAGAATGGTTATTGTTATAGAGAACTAAGTGGGAGAAAATTTTGATCTCTTATGACTAATTTTCTTATGTGTTTACATTTTTAAAGATACTAGGCCTATACAATTAATGTGTGGTTTATAATATTATTAAATTAATATTCATCAATTGATATGTAATATCTATATATGGAAAGTATGGGTTACTATAGTTGGTAACATAGTAGGGTTTAGTCGGTCTTTGGAGATTAGGATTAGTGAACATTATTGAAAACCCTATGGATAGGCCTAAGTATAGGATAAAATAATAAATATTTGGTATAATAGTGATTATGTTGTTTTCAAAGCAATACATTCTGGTCTAGATACTACAAGTGTGCATGGTTTTGGTATAGATGAATCTAGGGGTAATAACCCCAAAAATATTTTTCCAAATATATCTTGGCCATCATTCTATAGTATTATGAGTGTTCCCTTACTTTGCTCCTTGTTTGAATCTCTAATGAGATATTATTGGGTTAATTCCTATTTTCTTTATGAACTATTATGAATGATTTTAATAGATGATTACCAAGGATAAACTAGGTTAAACCTCAAGTTTCATGTATTGGAAAGATGTTTTCATGATTTAAACATTATATAAATTATTTTTCATGATATCTCACTATGATTATTGTTTACCACACTATGGTTTTTCATTTTATAAAATGGATGGAACCAGGAGGATTTATATTAATATTGAATGTGATGGACAATGGAATGATTGTCCTTATGAGCAACTAAATGAAATAGGAAATAGATAGTAAAACCTTATGATTATGCCTAATCATCTATCGTGATATATGATTAACAATGTAATATTTAGTTAGTTTCATAATGAATAAAATAATAGGAATATGTATTTTTATGAATGTTAATGTGGTAATAACCATAAAGGAAAGAAATTTCAATTTTCTTCACGTTAAGAATATAGGAAGGATAACCCAAGAAAATGTATCAAAGGGGAAGATGTTATCTATATAGAAATAAAGTTCATAGAGAAGTTAATTTCAAAGGAATTCAATGTCTTATGTATGGGGAACATGGGAATTATCTAAGTAATTTCCGTAATTTAAGGGTTAACTCCTAAACCAAGTAAGGACCTATGTTATGCCAATCATTGAAGTGAAATGATTTAAGTGTATATATATTGGGATTCAAGACTTATTTTGTCGAAGTGTTATATCAATGGTATTTTGGTTATAAAAATAAATAAAAATCTAAGTATTGTTCAGAATTAGTTTTTCTTTAAGTATTTACAAGAATGTGTTGAATAGTACTAATGACTAATAAAAGTGATTCATTGGTATGGATATATTTTTAGAAAACATGTAATTTAGGGAAATATAACCCTTAATATGTTCCTAATGTTTAGATAATAATGTTTATTTGAGATAAAGAGATGATTGACATTGATAATGTAAATGGGATAGTATTAGTGACTATAAAATTGGTTAGTGATTTGATGACAAAGTGATTTAGATCATTTTTTATAGAGTTTATTACATTTTATGATTTATGGGATATACTAAATAGCCTGTGATTTTATTTAATGAATAATTATTATGTTAATTTTTGTAATTTTATCTTTTTTTCATTGAGTTTTTATGGTGATTTAGGTTATTAGTATATTATAAAACAATATATGATCAAGGTATTCACATGTTTGGTATGTGACATTATGAGTTACTTTATGTTGTTTGAGAATAAATGTTAAAGTTGATATTACAAATATGTGATCAAATATTTAATATTTTTGAGTTTTGGATTTGTTCAGATATATTTAGGAGGGTTTTTATGGTTAACTATTTATTGAATGGATTAAGATGAGCTTTTGGGTTACTATTGAGGTTATAGAGATTAATATATTATATTTATCCCTATTGGATAACTTTTGGTAACTATTTTGGATTTTTTAAATATTTTAAGAAATAAGGAATGAATTTTCATTCCTTTATGGATATTATGATCCATTAAAAGTTAATTTTAGTGCTTTGAGAATGAAAAATTATCTTTAATACTCATTTCTTAGTGTAAGAGATGAAGTGTATATTCATCAAATCATAACCAAGTGATGAAATTAAACTTATGAATTGGAAGAAAATCAAGTAAATTTTCACATGTTCTCTATCTTGATAGTAAAATAATCCCCCAACTACATGAAAAGTATCTTGAAATAAAAATGTTATACTTTTAAATTCATTTCTTATGAATCAATGATCTTTTCAACCGTCACAAATTTATGGTTTTTTGTTCGTTAACTTTCTCATGACCATGTACTCTATCACTATCTATTAGTCCTTAGACGTTATTTTTCTCCTCTATATATATAATTTAACTTCACACTATTTTATTCCTTATCTGGAAACATGATTATTTCCTATTTAAAGTAAGATTTATGTTCCCCACTTTCCCTTTTTAAAATAAGTTTTATTATCCCTCTTTAGGATGTGGGTTTTCAATAAAGGTATTTTTCAAATATTGAACCTTTGATGAGTGAGATAAAATTTTGAGGGTGCAATTTATTTAAGGGGGTAATGTAACACCCAAAAAAATTATTTTAAAAGAATAATAATCTTGATATCTTTCTTAATACGCAACACTGAGTTTTAAGTGAATTGAGATATATTATAAAAATATTATTATTTAAATGTAACTATTATAAAATAGTTATTGACTTGGAGGGAATGAATATGAGACACCGTATTATGAAATATATATATAATGGTAGTAAAAAATAAAAAATTTATTGATTATTTCTTAGGAAATAAGAACTTAATTTTCTTTAAAGTCATTTTATGCTTCAAAAATAAATTTTATTAAAAAATATTTTTTATTGATTTTTGTGAGCGGAAATTATAATTCATTTTTTGATATAAGTTAATTTTTATTCTTAAAAATTCATTTTTCAAAAAACTATTTTTCATTGAGTTTTATGTATTTATATTAAAATTGATTTCTTACACTTATAGATATTGAATATTAATAAATGTATACCATATTTGAAATCATGAGGTTTAAATTTTATAAATAGTTCCCATTTATGTTTGGTTATTATGAATAGTAACTGTGATAAATATTTATCACCTCAGTAAGGGTAAAATGGGTAAAACGGGGTTAAAAATGAATTAAGGTCGCAAAATAAATCCCAAATTTTCCTTAATATCATTTTATGGGTGATATTAGACCCTAGTGTCCCAAATTTTAATATATGTAATTTTGGTTCTATTTTCCATTGATAATGACTTATAAATTATTTTAAGTAAAGAAGATTACAAAATTTCATTCTCTTGACTTTAATATCTCTAAAATTTTTACATAAGGATAAAAAGATGATAAGTTTAGCTATAAATATTTATTTTAAATATTAATTAATATTTTTATCATGGTAATTTATATTTAATTTTTAGTGACAAAAGAATTACCTTATATGCTTACACAAAGATGACACGGTATTTATTCAATTAATAGAAAAATAAATAAAAAAAATTAATAAATATTAAATGAAATACATTTGGATAAATTATTGAGTTACATTATTTTTTTAGATAAATATTACATATTATAGATGTTTTAAAGGATTATATTTTAATTCCAACTTTGTCTTGGTGTCTTTAATGTCAAATTAAAAGAATAGTGTCAAAATGGCATTAATGATATTTTATGAAAATAATATTTTATGAAATTATTTAAAAAACATAAAAAATGTTAATTAGAAAATTTTGGATAATATATGGTCTAAAATTTCACCCCTTTTACATTTATGAGCCAATTTTTACATTGTAAGTAAAATTATAACCCTTTAAGATTGAAATAGTTGTTACCGCAATTAAGGTTAAAAATGGTTAACGAAGGGGTTAATCAAAATGATAAGGTTTAAAATGACACAAAAACTTGTATAAATTTCATTTTATATGGATATATTTACCTTGTCCTATTTTTATTCAAATATATGACCATTTGGAAGAATGTTTCTTGAGAATGACTTAATTATATTTTAATATTTTTAATAATTTCAAGTGTATCCTTTCCCTCCCTTATAAAAGGACACCACTTATCTCATTTATTTACACCTACTTGAACAATATATCTTCACCAAAACCTACCCAATTGTATTATAAACTTTCATATACATAATTTATAGTTATTGGTATTCTTAAAATATCATTCCAAGGGTCTTTAAGAAGGGATCTAAATGTGGACTATCGAAGAAGAGGTAATTATTTTACTCGAATGTTTTTAATTTATTTATTCTTATAACTTCTCTAAATTTGGTGTATTAAAAATAAAATAATATATTAATTACCCTAAATATAATTAAATATTATTATTATCCTGAAATAACCATTATTCACCCTCTTTTTCATCAAATGGAAATTGAAAGTATCGATCGTGAGTACGTGTGGACTACCCCCTCCAAGTAGCGATATAATTCATTTTCTATCACCGTTTCATGGATGGTTATTATTATTTTTATAAATTTTATATATGATATTTATGAAATAATTATGATTCAATTATTATAATATCACATCTATCTTCTTACATTCCAATTTGTTGGAAAATGATAATTTCGTTCGTGTATACGTGTGGACTACCACTTCCATAAAGTGATGTGATTTGTTTTTTATTTACAATTTAAATGGGTGGTAATAAGGATGTATTTAATGAATATATATGATATATATTATATAATAATGATTCTAGAAATTTTAATTATCATTTATCTTTCTTTCTTTCTATTTATTGGAAAATGAAAATAGTGTTCATGCGTACGTACGACCTACCGTCTCCATGAACAGTGTAATTCATTTTTTCTATATATATCCTTTATTTATGAATCTAAATATATATATATACAATACATATTATATTTATATCATGGTTAAAATTCTTTATATGATGTAACCATGATCAAAGTACAAGGATCGTAACTACTGAACTGGAACTTTCATAATAAAATGAAACAGTTAACACCTAGAAATGACCATTTTAATAAGTAATTATTTATAAATGGGTGTTTTAATATTATAAGTGGGTAATATATGATATTATAATTATGTAAATGACTCTATTATATATTTATAATAAATTTAAATTTATTATACATGGGTTTAACAAACTTCCTAAGCAAGTTGAACTCGAGGTAAGGGGTTTCTTAACTAAATTTACATTCATTAGGTTATACTTATACATCATTGACTATGTTATACCATGATTATGTATGAAATGATATATGATTATATTATTTTTTATTTACACTTTTTTTATTTACATTTTTCACAAAAAAAATCACTTCACTGATTAATTCTCACTTCAATGATACGACCTTTGTAAGGGTTTATTTCACAATCTCATCATTATTCAAGATTGTTTATTTTTAAGTCTCCTTTGGGGGAATTATTTGATATTTATATATTAAACCAAATATATTTTATTATCATATGTTTATTTATATAAATTAAAATTTTTCATTATATTTTACTCTCTTTAATTACTCAAGATACTAAAATAATGTTTTTAAGGAAAACTGACTTTGTTTTTCTACTCGATTGGGAAACTTTTTATTTCATGTCCATATTTTCCTTAAATTGTTTTAAATAATTTTTTAAATATTATCTAATAATTTATTAAAGATAATTTTACCCATGTTCTAATTTTAACAAAATGTTTTAAAATGAATCTTCTTGTCATTTTATGAATGATATACTTTTGGTTTTTTACTAAAAATGTGAAAGGAATATTTGTTTTAACATACAGGACATAAATGGAATTTCCTATCACCATGAAACTCGATGATTTAAAGATTAATTTACAAGTTTATAAGGATATTTTAATATAATATGTTTCCCATAATATTTGGTAAATTTTTTATTTTAAATAAGTGATTTCAAAGTGAAAAGTGTATTTTCCTCAAGAAATGTTTCAGCGGTTATTTTAAAGGTATTTTTCATCCATGATAACATCCTTGATGTTACTTATAATTTATTAGGTATATTATCCAATGATACCATACACTCTCATTATTTTTTTGTATAATTATGATAATTAATTAATTATGATTTTTTGAAACATGTTCATTTCCCATGATTTAATTAAATTATTAAACTCATTTCTTTTCCATGGGTTATGCTATGATGAAATGATGAAATTTTTATGAAAATAATTTCCTTTTCATGGGTTATGATATGATGATTGTTTTATAATACTATGGAATAAAAATGTATAATTTTCATTATGAGATGGGTGGTCTTGAAATTATATATCCCTCTAATGAATTGGGTAAATATGGATATCTCATGAGATAATAAGAAATGGAATGAGGAGTAAACCCAGTTCAGTAAGGGACTCTGTCCACTACGATAGTATTGGGAATGAAACTCGGATAACAATATAATGGAATGGGGAGTGAACCCAATCCACTATAATAGTCTTTGAAGTGATCTTTGGTTGAGGAAATGATTTCCCATCTTTATTTATACTCCAAAAACTTATGTCTTGTACCAATGCTATGCTCTCATGGATCGTACGTGTTCAATGATTCCTTTATGATTCATGTATTATGAACTGTCAATCTTTAAACCATAATTTAAGATTACGGTCTATGATATAATGGGTGTGTTTTTCAAATTTTTATCTCATGATCTCATACCCTTATTCTAATGTTATGTTTAATTGATCATTGATATCTCCCTTTTTTACCTTTATTGTGCATCGGAGCTCACTCTTTATTATGTTTCCTTTCCCCATGTTATCAAGAAGGGTTTTATGTATTATTTGTATAAAAATGGTGTTATTTATGAATAACTAAGTGGGAGACTATATAGATCTCTTATAAAAAAGTTTCTTATGTGTTCATGTTTTCAACTATACTAGACCTATATGATTCTAGAGTGGATTATTTTGTTATGTAATGAATATTCATCTAATAACATGTAATATCTATGTATAAAAAGTATGGGTCATTATAAGAAACCCCAATATAAATAAACATATATTGATCCAAGAGTGATATAGGTTGAACTAAAAGTATACCAGTTAAAAATTTGGGTACCTTATACATTCATACGATGGATTATTCCAAATTTATATGATTTTATTCTCTTTAGATATTGGTGATCACTCATAGTTAACTATTTTGGTTTTATTTGAAGATTAGAAATAATAGGTAGCTAATTACATTATAATTAGTTGGTTGGTAGATCATTTCATTTATTAATTATGTTGTTACAACATATTAAAGGTATTTTATTAATATTAAAAGAATAAATTACTGCACAAATCTCTTATCCCTCCCGAGTGATTTAATTGTAATCATAGTTGAAAACATATTGAGTGATCCTGCTATATTTTCTTGAATTAAGATCACTTGAATGTTACTTTACAACATTTCCAACTCTCCTCCTTTTATTATATAATATGATAGGTCTTCCAAATCCTTTATCCATATTTTAAAGACACACCTTTCTCATATTACTCAATTTATGAACTACCATAAGGGACATTATCAATACTTCACAATATCACAAGAAAAAAAGAGGTATTGACATCCCTTATAAATTCATAGAGGGGTGATCTTCGAGTAGCATATATATATCTTATTTTAAAAAATAGAGGATATTTTATATATTTATACAACTAACATTATTTTCAACCAATCTACTCAGATCATGTCTGAAAGTTTTATGGAAAACAAGTCTAGAATGAAATTTAAAAACTATATGTTCAAAATACATAACTATATAAAACTATTTTTATTCTCACACTCCTTTCAATAAGGATATCATCTATGTGCTAGGGAACAATAATTTAGAGAATTTAGAAACCTTATAATGCATTGTGTCAACTTAGGGATGCGACATGATGTACCATTGAGCCTCTAAAATTGACAATGTAATTGGAGTACTTGGTAATACTAACTTTAAAAAGGTATGATTCTAAAAACTCATATAAATAATAATCATATAAGGAATCATATTTGGAATAAATGGTTGAGAGTCTTATTATATGCCTTTTGTGAGGGAGAATATATATTACTTTGTCTTCCCAAATATAGTAAGGTTTGTATCACTTTTGAAGATATATCTTGAGTCATGATAACCTTTTAGATACGCATAGGTATTTTTATTAGTATGTAAAAATTAAAATTTCAAGGATAAAATTTCTTTAAGGGGGTAGAATGTAACATCCTAAATTTCCCATGAACATTTTTATAAATTTTCTTTCATAAATATAATTATAAATACTAAATAAATTTCTTTATATTAATAAACCAAAGATTTATCACCTAAGTTTTCTATTTACATATTTTTCAAGAAAAACATAAATTTATTTATTAAAATGGTTTTATAAAAAATGGAGGCTCACAAGACAAGTGACAACCTATCATGTTTGGCATGGCCATGGGGCTCGAACCAATAACTGAAGGGAGACAACAGCGCAATGCCTTCACCAGCCTACATGTTTCCCTACTTCCATATTTAATACTTTATATATATATATATAAATATATCTTTTATTATATACATGATTATTTTAAAATATATATTTTTATTTGATAACTACATTCCTTTTATTAATAGACTTTTTTTCAAATCCTCTTGGTAATTAAGTCATTTTAATTTAATTGTTAACAAATTATGATGCATTTTTTCATTATCATAAAATTACAACATATAATCATTAGATGTACCTTAATATGATATTTTTTGTGAAACACCTTAAAATAATTTTTTAAATGTAAATAATATGTTATATAGTATTTCTAATTTACATTATAGTTCATTTAATTTTTAAATGTTTTTATTTTATATTATTTTGTGTGTGGGTTTTATTACTTTAAAATATTCCTTTTAGAAGGTTAAGTAACACATTTCATAATAAAAATTCAATAATTATTTATTTAATTAATTGAGAATAATAAATTTATTGAATGATAATATCTAATAAAATACTCAATATTACAACAAGTAGACACCTAGAAATACTATTGATTTTCATAAGAACATTACACATCATGTGTTGATATAGACTATTAAAACAAGGAATAGTAAAGGTATATAAACATAGAATAATACTACATTCACTAAAATGAACTCCATAGGCTTGAATTCTCCAAAAAATATTACTCCTGCTATAATAACTGTAAAAATAAAGAGAAGTGTTACGAAAATAATAGACATTATCAAAGAATGTGTAAGAACCTTTGTAAGTGAGGTGTTGAGTAATGAAGTGAAAATGATGATGTATTTAGAGGGAAATGTGTTCATTTTACATTATTAATTCTATCTAATATGTTTGATGGTAATTATAACCATTATCCAATAAGAACTTTTTTTCATTATTATTGTTGGTTATGTAGATACAATTAAGTAACCGTCAGGATTATTTTATAATATAACCAAAATTGAATTATTTTTTGAGAAAATAAATGTATTCCATTAAAAATATATTTTATGATAAACTTATAAGTTTTAAATGAAATTTATTTTCATAAAATAATCTTATAAAACACTTTTTAAATGGTAATGATGTCATAAGTAATTTTTATAACGGTCAGAATGTTTATTATGCTATAAAAATTGTTAATTTTAAATAAATAAGGATTTTTATTTAAAAATTAAAATTATCTTATTTAAAATATTATTTTGATAAAATAAATGTAATTTTTTTACTCAGTGCATCAAAATCATCTTAGGGTTGATTTTTAAGAAGTTTCTAACAAAGTTTATTTTTTGGTGAAAAAGTTAAAATTAATGTTTTATGATCACAACGATTTTATGAAATCATTATTATGTAATAATGATTAAAAAATTAATGAACCATTTTATTTAATAAAAATTTAATTTAATAATTTAAAAAATTAATTTAAAAAATTAGCTTGAATTTATAAATTTATGCATTATATTTTGAAACCAAAAATTGGATTTTGTATATAAAAATTATTTTTATTTTATATGCATTAAATGGGATGTTTGGAAGGTAATTTTATAATTTTTAATGATTTTAACTTAAAATACCTATCATTAAATCATTAATAAGACATAAAATTAGTTATAATTTATTTCACCCACAAGTGGTAGGCTTATATAACAAAATAACAAATATTTTAATCCTTAAAATCACTCATCCACAAGTATAAATAGCCATAATTTCCCCCTCTAACATCCACTAAAAACCCATTGATCATGAATTTACTCTCCTTATTTATCTCTAAAGACCTCCCATTATGATCCTAGGATTTTAAAGAGTCTCTCTCTAACTCTAATAATCATCCTCTTAAAGTAAGTATTCTTAATTCTTCTCTTTCATTTTCAATTGCAATTCCTTTATTATATTTTATTTTAAGCTTCCTTTTCATATAAATAAATTATTTTAATTAAATTTTATTTTCATACACATGAATTTTTTTCAATTAGATATTACTTTATCCCTCCCATTATAGCCTTTGTATAAGTCATTATAATGCTTGAACTATCCTGTAGCTATAAAACTATCCTAAAATTTTGGTGAAGTAAAGTGTGTGGGGTTTTATAAGAAAAGAAATACCTATATTTATACAAACAAGTGGATAGGGTTTGGTCATAGAATCATCTAGGGGTAATAACCCTAAATGGAGTTGGTCGAGTATATCTCATCCATCATTCTGGTACATAGTGAATGGGCCCTTACTACGCACCTGGCTTGACACTCCTAGGGGATATGCTTGGATGATCTATATGATTTTTATAAAACATTATGAAGGATTTATATATCATTTTATTGGTCTCCTAACTTTTTAAATGCATTTATCCATCTACCTAGATACCTTGAAACCTTATTCTTTGTAAACACCCAATGACTACAATCTCAAATCCTTCACTTTTCAAGGGTGTTTATATTTACATTAAGAAATACCTAGTTATTATTTAATAGGTTTAACCTAGATATTTTATTGATTTTTTTTATTGGGAAAATATTTTTGTACCATATAATTTTCTATTTAATATGGTAAAATATTATAACATATGCCTCATTTAGGAATTGTGTTAAGTATTTATGTTTTTCATTATTTGAATATTATGTCATGTAATATTTTGTTATATGATGGAATTCATTTTACTATTATGTAATTGTTGAGGCCTAGAAGTATATATCCCCTTTGTGCACTAGTATTTCTCATGAGACGAGTCTGCATCATTTTCACTTCATCTTGTCATCCTTCGACGATGGATTTGTTCCCCTCACCGTGGTTCCCTGTCGGAGTTCAAAGATTCCATTTCTCGACCTTTGGGTCTTGCGGGTGGTGGATTATTCCTCCTTGCGTGGACTGGTACTCATCCCTACCTTCTGATCTGTCTTCAGATCTGATACCCCATGGTTTCCGTGCTTCTTTGCGCGGTGGTGAAGGACTATGATCTTTTATTGAACTCCTTCGAGTGGCGGCTTCTGATGGATTGGAGGTAGGATTTGGATTTCGATTTTGGGGGTTGTCAATTTCCTTTTTCTTGTTGAGATTCATTGGTCGCTACCTTCTTGGGATGTTCTATTGGTTCGCCTGGTTTGATGACTCTGATGCTACCTTAAAGGTTTTGGGATGGATGTTTTTGTTTGCAGTCTCTCTTTAGATCAAGTTTTGGTGCTTAGTTGGAAGATTTGGGATGTTGTTTCTCTTTCATTTCTTTGGATTTCTCATTTCTGCTTTTATCGGATCAGATTTTCATTAAAAAGAAAATTTTCTGGTGGGAGCTTGTTTTTGGTCTTGTTACATTTGGATGGCGTTTTCTGTGTTGCATATTGCATCGGGTGGGTGACATCGATGGAGGGATGGGTGTCTTGACACCCATCATTCAGCCGTCTGTTCTTTTGGATGGATGGGTACCCTGACTGAACTTGCACGGTGTTCTTTTTCGGATTTTTCGGCGCATCAGGTTGATGGTACAGTGAGTCTCTCATCTGCACCGTCAGGGGGGTGGATCGAAAGAGAGATAGGTGTGATGGCACCTATCGTCCATTCCTCCTCTCATATTTCAGTATTAGTTGGAGGAGTGCTCTACTTTGGTTGTGTTTACATCACGACACACTTCATCACAGAGGGGGTGACGTATCATCTTGGTGGTTTCCGCTGTTTCATTTTCAGTTAGGGGGTGATGAGACTTTCTGGCTTGATCTTGTTTTGATTTTTGTCTCCTTTTGACTCTTGGATCCTAGTTGGCTGCGTGGCCTATTCTTCTAGATGTTTTTCATATTTTCTTTGTAATGGGTTCCTCCTTATTCCCTTCAAAAGTATTTCCTTTCTTGTTCAATAAACGGGGGCTGTTCCCCTTTACCTTTAAAAAAATATTACTAATTCATGGTATAATGTTTGTTTTATAATAGCTTATGTTTTACGCTATATGACAACCCTTGTCTTTATTACACATTAATTAATGATTTATTACAAAATATTACACGTAATACAAATTGAATGATTTATAATTCTAGTTTCATTAGGTAATTAGGTACATTACATAACAACTTAAAATAAGGGGTGAATCGACATTATTAAAAACTTCCTTAACATTCTCATAATATTCCATCATACTTAAAGCTGTATGCGATAAATTGTGGACATAAATAAGAAAGGTGTGAGCTATAAATCCCAATAAAAGGATAAAAAAGCATAACATGAAGAATTTATTACATGTTATAAAATAGGTATTTCAATGGGACATAAAAGGGGTGAAAATCATAAACATGAACAATGAGACATGATATAGCATAATAATATAAAGAAAACATGGGAATGTAGAAACAACTTTAAAATGACATCATAAACATAATTCAAGGATAAAAACCAAGAAATCATAACATAATTTTCTTATGATAACCTCCTTTACACCATAAATTGTGTCTCATGAAGCTAAAAACATTACCCAATGCATTGGAGTGTTATATGGGTGCACCCATCATAATCATATCATGTACATGCATAATTGTTCCACATAGATCATATACATAAAAAAATATTTAATCACATTTAATCCCATGATAATTTCCCAATAAAATAATTATAAGTGCATAAATTTGAACACCCTTTATAGGAAATGGGTACGGATATTCACTACACAATTATTTGGCATGGAAAATCACAGCGAAATTTTTGCAGCAAAACGAGAGCACATGAATGTTCAAGGGAGGTATTAATGAAAGTGAAATGGGTATCTAATTATTTAGAAATCATAATTTCATTAAGTTTTATATGGAATAAAATATCCCAATATTAGGAATTGAAGATAAAAGGCATAAGATAATGAATATGCTTGAATAAAGAGGAGAATGAGAGGATCCCTTACCTTGAGAGGGTGATTCCAAAAGCTAGGGAGGAGCTTCTTGAGAGCATAGGGGAAACTTAGAAGGACTGTAGATATTTTAGTGTTGATTAATGATGTGATACAAGGTTTTGGAGTGAATATGAATGGGTTCTTGGGTGGGTGTATATACGAAAAGATAGGGGAGTTCTTTATTATTTCCCAAACTTGGGTTTTGGACTCTCTATAATAACATAATCAAAAACACAAAATTTTCCATGTTTTCTTCCTATTATTTCTGTAAAAGATTGTTTTTTTAATTATTTTATAATTATAATGGCTGAAATTATTAAAATATTACCCTTGGTGATGTCGAAGTGAGACATATTCTCAAAGAAATGATTTTAAAACCTTAAAATATGATATAGGTTTTGAAAGATTCATAAAGGCTTTATAAAATTAATCAAATAACATATAATCGAATTATTTTAAATTTTAAACATATATTTGGTCATTTATATCCTTAATATCATTTATTACGTCACTTTTGGGTCATTATTATGTCATAATACACACCGTATTTTTATACTGTATTTAATTTTTACCCAAAAATTCAACTGTCTTGAAAAATTATGAAAAAATTTACCATTTGATAATTTCAATGTTCTGATTCCAAAAATAATATTTATATTATCCAAAAAAATTATAAATATATGAATTTTCACTTTAAAAAATAGAATCGAAATTTATTGAGAAATGTTGGGTTTTCTAACAAAAATATTTTTCGAACCATTATAGAAATTACATTTGAGTTCATAAAAATTATATTTTCATTTACATTTAATAATAATAATTTGATAATAATATTTTATTAAAATGATATTTATTTCAAAAATTCATTAATTCATCAAAAGGAATTTATTAATTAAAATTACATATTACCCAAAAATATAATTTTTGTTTTATCGAATCAAAATCAAAATCATTTATAAAGTAACAATAATAAGAATTAAATATAACCATTATTATTTTGAAAATAAAATAAAATATTCATATTATTAGGGTATTAATACATACCCCTTTATTACACTGAAAAACTCTCTAAGGGTAAGGTTTGTAATTGTGAGACTTTCATAGGGTGGTCGGTGTACTTAGTTTGGGTCATGATCTCAATGATCTTGAACTTCTCCCATAAATTATTTTGATCAAGATTTAAATGTTGGATCTCATATTAGGCTTGTTCAAGGAAAAATCCCAGTGATTTTATCTCCATTTGAAGCTCTAATAAATGGGCTTCATAGGGTACGATCCTACTGGTTGAGGTCATCACTTCCTTTGTTTGTGTCAATTGGATTTTTCAAAACCCTATATTTATACTAATAATTTTATTATTATTCAATATATATATTATCAATGATTATGATTCTTAACATTATTTTAAATCTGATATGATATAATAAAACCAAATAATTTCATGTGTTTTCTATAACCATAATACATAATAGGGAATTTAATTTAACCATAGAGGAAATTTTATTTATAAAATTTTAATTCGTTACATGCTACCCCCTTACTAAGCATCTGATATCACCCATTTATATTGTTTTTCTTTTCCCTAAGAAACCAAGAAGATTTATACATATGAAAAATGGATTTCAAGGAGAATGATAATTTGTTTCATGTATTCAGAAGATGTAATTTTAGTTTCAATATAATTTAAAACTCATTTATGTATCTAGTTTCTTGAGACTGTTAAATTGTTGGTTCCCCTAGATTGTGATCTATGTACCAAAGTAAAATAATAACCACTAACTCTAGGGTAATTGATTCAATTTTGTTGTATATTAAATAACTTAGACAACATATTACACATTGTGATCATGCATTCTGGATTTTTGAGGTTCATGGGTGAAGTATTTTCCTTTGGTTGGGTTTACATATAACAATAGTTCCACTCTTCCATTGTAATGGGTTTTTTTTAATAATTTTATATATGAAATTATATATCTCCATTATACTAGATTGGGGTTGGATATTTTTCTTTCCTTTGAACAAATTTAGTGAAGAGCATGATCAAGAATGTTCAAATGATTTTTGTGCAGATGAAGGCATTGCAAGACTGTCATAAGTCTTATAGTGAAAAAATAAGGTTACCAATAGATTTTCTAGTGATATAACTTGTGTTATTAAGGGTTCCCCTTATCATGGGTAGTTTAGGTTCAGTTGAGTATGTATTCTTTTTTCATGGTGTATTGGTCCTTTTGAGGTGTTGGATATTATTGATGAGGTGTCGTATCAGTTAAAACTTCCTTCATAGCTAAACTAGATCTACAACACCATCCATGTCTCACATATTTTTTGATATCTCTATGATGGTTCTCATTTCATTTATTGGGGATAGTTGTATATTTAGGATGAATGACATTCATAGAGTGCTTGATCGAGATTTGGGATCATCAAGAGAATTTGTTGTGTGGGAATTTCATTCCCTTGGTTTATGTCCTATAGAGGTATGTTGTCTTAAAGGAGATTACATGGAAGAATGAGTAACAAATTAATTCTAAGTATCATGAGTTGTTTTTAATTCTAATTTTATGTGGAGATTCATGGTTTTTATACAGATTTGATTAGTGTTATTACCTTTTATGCTTTATTTGTGATCATATGGTGGTGTTTCTCCAGTTTAAGAAGTATATTCTGGTATGTTTGGTTTCATGATTTTTTTTTCTTCATGATTAATTATCGATTATCAAGTATGAGAATGATGAGGAATCTAATGCAATGGACCATACCTTTTTAACTCATTATTTTTCATCTTTTAGGTTTTGGAGGTTTCGAGTGGGTGTTTAGAGGTGATTTAGAGATGAGAGATTGATTTTTAGCATCTTGGGTCGTAAAACACTCATTTGGGGGTGGCTATGACCACTTCAGAGGGAATGGTGAATCTGTGAGTGTGGTGGCCGATAAATTCAGGTAGAGCCAAGTGATTTTGGTCATTTTGGTTTTTGATCTAGGAATTTAGGCAGTTTATGATGGGGAGATAGTTTTTTTGTTTTGCACAGTACATAGAGGGTTCTGAGGAAGTCCATATGTAAAATAAAGAGGGGAATAATTCCCTTTTTAGTGATAATGGGGTCAAAATTCCATGGTGGTGAATGTTTTTTGATATGGCTGGTCGAGGGGTGAGTATGTAAATAGTGATGGAATTTCTTTTGGGTCGTGGTGGATCTTTAAAGGGGGTTGGGGTCGAGGCTGATATGTCCTTTTTAGGTACAACCATTCCATATTGGTGGTCAACCTAGTTTTTAAAATGGCTGAAATGGCCACTGTAAAAAGGGGCATATGCCATTTTAAATACTTAAAATTGTGGATATATCTTTGAACAAGGCCATAAAAAACCATTTTGGAACTCACCACACCATAGTGGAGGTTGGTTGAATTTTATCTACAAATATGTTCCATCCTCTCCTTTAGTTTAAGTTTCCTTCCATTCCCTTAAACCCTATCCAAATCTAGGTAATTATTTGGTGATTTCCAGTCATCCCCAAAGGATATAAACCCCCTTTATCATGTGAATATTTCTTCTTCAAACCAAAAGTTCCTCTTTATCCCCTATCTATCCCAATTTATTGGTACACATTCTTCTCATAGGGTTATGATAGTGGGTTCCATCAGTATTGGGTTGTGTTTAGAAAAGTTTTTAATGGTATTTTTTTGTGATCAGGTCATGTGGTGGATCTATTTGGGTTTTTTTGTGTTTGATCCTTGATTTATTAAACTTTTTGGTGTCATGCCATTGAGGCTTCAAAGTGGTAGTGAATTTGATACCTATCCTTTTTTCTTTATTTATAAATGTTATTAATTATGCTTTTGTTTTTATTTTGTGGATAGTTGGATTAACTTGATGAAATATAATATATTATTAATAAAATTAAAGGAGGAGGGGTGTTATTTCATGTGCTTTACATTATTCTATGTGATTTATTCTTATTTTTTTCTTGTTGATATTCATTGTTGTTATAACCCATGATTAATTTTGATTAATAAGTTTTATCACCTTTCATGATTGGTTAATTACTTAAAGTTGGTAATAAATTGGGTTTTATAAAAATATAGAACTTTGATAATGTTGTTTATGATTTAGGTCATTGACTAATATGGATGTATGATAATAATAGGTGATGTTGGTGTTCCTTATTTTGGTAAATAGTGTTTTTTTTGTTTGGGTTGTTTGATTATACTTGTTGAAAATTATGTGGTTTTGGTAATAGGATGTTGTGGCTAGAATTAGGGGGTGTGGATTTAGTGTTACATTTTTGGCATGGTTGATGCAGAAAGAGGTGGATTGATACCATTTTTATCAAATTGTATTTTTTGTGGTGGTTTTTGACCTATAGAAGTGTGTGGTTATTGATGTGGTGTTGTGAGGAGGTTTTGTGGTTTCATGGTAATTTACAAGTTTCTAATGATGAAATAAAATATAAATTAAGAGGTAATTATAGGTTATGATGGATGGAATTAATAATTGAATAAATGGATAGATGAAAAGTGGTAAATGGGATGATAACTCTAAAATGGAAGTGTTTGAATGGAGTAGTAATGGTTGAGGTAAATGTGTCTAATGATTAATGAATAGTTTGATATTAAATATGGCTAATAAATGACATAATGAATGTGATAAGGAAGGTAATGGTAAATATGTAATTATTAAATGATTTATTGTAAGATGAATATTATTAAAGTCTATAATAAATGAGAATTATGAATGATTAGTGAAATGGGAAGTTAATAATTATTTTTGGGGTTATCTTATGTGAATAGGTGGGGATATTTTGTGGTATAGTGGCAGAAGTGTTTTTTGAAAATATGTGGTAATGATACGATGGTTGTTATTAGTAATGCTATTATTAGTTGGCATAAATCCCTTAGGTTTTGATTTGTGTGGATTTATATACATGATATTTTCTTGTCATTTTATACACACCACCACCTAAGTTAGATAACCTTACAAAAGCCCATATGTTTTTGGGTTCTAGGTGTTTTCCCCAATATCTATATTGTAAAGGGAATGGATATCTAACTACTCTCTCTTTCCCACTCTAACTTTAGATGTATATGGGCTATTGTGGCCTAAGGATTATGATTCATGTGTTATAATGACTTGTAGTTAGACTTCCTATGATGTGATGTGATGGTGACGATGTGATAGTGGTTATGATACATGGAGGGGGGTCTTGTATGGTAGGAGGAGGGAACATGGTTGATGTCCTTCATGTTCACGGTGCACTGCTATGATGAGGATGAGATATTCAATTGTGATGTAGTGATGTTCTTTTTGGATATGGATATGTGTTTGTGGTTGTTGTATGGTATGTGTTTATGTGGATATAGAAAGGGATTTTATTAGAGTATGTATGTTGTTGGGGTGTGAGAGTGACCAGATCAGTGGTAAAATGGTTACGAGGAACTTTCTTGATATATTCCTAGATACTTTGTGACTATATTTGGTTGTGATATTTGGTGATTGAGCCTTGGTGAGGTTGGGTGATAGTTGACTTAGTATAGGTGCATGTTATTTCTACTATTTGTTCATTATGACATTAGTATACTTATTCCAAATTTTCATGAGAGTTTTTGAAGAGTATCTAACTGGGTATACTTGTATGATCACTAATATGTGTGTGTGTGTGTGTGTATGCTTTATAGGTTTATAGGATATAGTTGGTGATCGATTTCGGTCATACTAGCTCATTGATGTTGTTGGTCAGTGTTTTCATTACTACCATATGAGTTGATTCTTGATATTTTATTTTTCATACCTTGGTTATGTATAAAATTCACATGCATTATGGAATGGGTATTATATTTTTATTTTTATTTATTGGTTTTTTATCATATATTCCTAATATTATGAGGGTAATTCCTCCCATTTATGTGTGATTATTCCCTCGATGCTAGTCACCAACATGTTTCCAATTGAAGCTGGTCTATAGGGGTCACCCTATTCTTCACTGTAGGTCCATATGGGGCTCCCATTATGGATGGGTCAATACATAATATAAATTCAATTAGCACGGAATCCACTATCCTCCTACCAATATTGTAAAGGTGGTAACCTTGCATCTCCCAATCCCATCCCTGGATCTATACTAATAATTATAACCGTACTATAATTTCTTCCCATGAATTTGGACCAAGTCATCAATTGAAATATCAAGGGGACCATATCCTATTTCAAAAATTGAGTTATAACCAAAAGGTAACTCCTATATGAACTAAGGAGGACAAATTATCATCATGAGTGAGAATAATTTTCGAACTACAACTGATATGGGACGACCCTAGACCTAATCCTCACAAGCACATGATCACTAGAATAAATTCCAATGGAACCCCTTGACTCACTCCAAGAACTTGGGGTCATCAAAAATTCATAGACTTAACTCATTCTCAAAGGGGTTCTCAAGTTTAATGTCTCAAGTTTTTAAATCAGGTCAAAACCCTCTCCCGTTTTCAATTTTTGAATTAGTGGCTATTCCATTTTCTAATTCATTCATTGGAACTCAATTCTGGGAGTTTCATTAGCTTTATATCATATTTTTGGTTGGTTTTAGATTATTAGAGAGTTAATCTTGTTTTTGGAATGGTTTTGGGAGTGTCAAAGGCCTAAAAATCGGGTTTTGGAGTTGAAGGTCAAGGCACCCAGTTTAGGGTAAACCAAACAGCCTCTTCCAACTAACTATGCAGCTCTATTTTTAACTATTGAACGGTTTGAGAAAATTGTGTGAGTGGGTGCACGGCCACATGGACATGACTGTAGTAGTTTTATAGCTCTTCTGCACGGTTTTCACCCAATTAGAGCAAACCATGTGGTAGGTTGCATGAGTAGTTCCATATAGGTAGTACCCTCACACTGTAGCCTATACAGTTTTCACACGATATGGAAAACCATGAGGCCACTTTAAATGGGAAAAATGAAAAAATTTACCCTCCCTCCTTTTTATCTTTTTCTCTCATTTTCCCATCTCTTGGTCGTAGTAAATAGTGTGTTCCTCCACCTTCTTCTTCCATTGAATTTTTATCCACATCCTCTATCGTTGATCTGTTTCTATATTTGCTGGTGACATTGGAACTATAGTAGTAAGCCTCTCCACAACCGTCTTTCTCTTCTTCATTTATTCTCCCTCATGGAGTGTTAAATCTATTTGATCCATTTTCCCCTATTTTCAAGGTGCTTGATGGAAACCCATACCTCTTCCAGTCCACTTCGAGTTAGGGCTTGATATCATATGATCCTAAGTTTACAAGTCTAAGGTAGGTGGTGCATACCATTCTTCATGTTTTGTGGAAATTTTGGGGGCATGACTTTTAGTAGGCATATAGTTAATTGAGTGAGAACCCTTTTTCCTGGTATTAAATTGAATGTATGACCTAATGGGATTCCTTTTGGAATTCCCTTTCCAATTTCATAAGTGTGAGGTTGGGTTAGAGGTTGTCGACCACCTTAGGTAGTTAGTCCATGGTGCGTTCTTTACTGAAGTGAGTTTTTTTATTAATTGAAATTGTGTAATTAATTTATAATTGAATTTTCATTAATTTTAAGTGTCATTCTCTTATAGTTATACAATTCAATCAGTTTAAATAGAATTTTTATGTTTGGTTAAGTTGTACAATTCAATAATATTAAATTTAATTGTTTATTTAAATTGAATTGATGTAAATTATATATATATATATATAATACTTGAGATTCATGTGATGATAACCAAGGGGTCATTACGGGCTTGGCCCAAGTTTGGGATGGCATTGGATATTCAAAATTGAGGTGACGTGGTCATCTGTTTTGGCTTGGACCAAATTACTTGGATGGTGTTGACCATTGGTTGGACATCATGGATGTCAGTTGAGGTGAAAAGGCCATCAGGTTGAGGGAAAGACTCGTGATATTGGATGGAATGGACATTATACATGGGTGACATGGTCACAAGGGCATGAAGTGCGGGTTGGATGTGGCTTAGGTATTATATTTGTGATTTCCGCTCACCGTGATGGCCAAAGCGCTAATTTTAGTCATGTGCACATAGGTTGACTTCACGATGAGGTGGTCTTGACCACTCATGTGGGTATAGTCCCCTAGTAGTGTGTATTAGTAAATTTTTTTGGGTTGATTGTCATAGAAAGCCATGTGTAAGGTGAGGATACTTCGGTTGATAGTGAGGATACTATTGGTTGGAGTATGAGGATCGTCATATTGAGGTTGTGATCCTAGATTATTTTTGGAGAATGGATATCACCTTATCTCGGCATATCATGTTGTGAGATGATGATGGTTTTATTTGAGGAAATATATCGTTGTGCTTTTGGATGTTGGGTGTGATCCAATGATACTTTTGATCAAGGTTCTGAGGGATTGGTGATTTATTTGGACATTCCTTTAGGAGGTCAATGGTTTATTTGAGACATGAGGTGTTAGGGGGAACAAGGTGTTGGGTGACATATTTGTGGTGGAACCTGAGGGTTCTCCTGGGTTGTTAACATTAGGGTATTCCTTGGGCTATGGGATAAGGATCCTATCATATTCAGACTTTCAGTATTGGTCGAAGTAGGTGACATATCCCTGGTGACTGTTGAGTACCAGTGGAGATTGTGTTTGTTGTAATTGAATGAGTTGTTTCTTTGTTAAATTTCTATATTACACTTATGTTTAACACTCTTGCTGGGTATGCACACTTAGGTGGTATCCTACTAAGACTCATTCTCACACCCTATGTGGGACCTTCGAGACATGTGTAGATTTCATGTTGATGCATTCAGGTAAAGGATTAGCGTCAGGAGATATATCTTAGTAGCTATTTAGCATGGATGTTGGCAGGGGACCTTGAGGTCATACCTAGTTGGAGTTTCCTTTTTGGTTTAATTTTCTATTTCAGCATGTTGTCTTGTATATGTATATATTGTTGGTCAGCCATTGGAGACCCTTTCTGGATATTGATTTATATAACATGTTATGGATTCATGCTTTATTTTTGTTATACAAGTGGTATGTTGATCTGTTTAATATTTTGTTTCTTTGTTTAATTATGCTTCCACTATTTATTAATATTGACTATGCTTTCTCTATTGACAGGTCTGGTTCGAGTCTGATGAGTATTTTATTTCCAATTCATGTTATATTATGTACTCAGACCGGTATTATTATCATTCCCCTGAGGGTATAGTCTCCCCACTTGACTCTTTTACATCCTCACTACTTGTCGGTAACCTTTGGCATTCAAGGAAGCACACCTAAGGATACTAGCACTTGGCCCAATAACACTATTTGGGTTGTAAATTGGATTGGGGGTACTACATCAAGATTATTATAGATCCACACAAAAAGGAAACCTATCAAGTATATCAATCCCATCTAACCAACTCATCACTGGAGGGAAAGTCTTGTATATGGTTCCTAGGCTATCATGACTCATCATGCAATATAAGATAACAATGAGGCAACTACAAACCAAGAATATTACACAATAATAAAATATTTGGAAAAACTATGTGTCACCCACATAAGGTTAAATAGATGAAATCGTTTAAAAAAATAAATCCTCTTCAATTTTCTATAAGATAAAATTAAAAACCCATTTCAAAATATCATGAAAGGAACCCTATGACAAATTCACCCAATCTTGTCCTTTGGCCAAAATCCCATATAAAAAACCCTTTAAAATCAATACTTTTTTATAAAATCCCCTTCTAAAACCATGCCTTTTAAAAAATCCATTTTCTCTTGAAACCCATTTCTAAATATATTCACTTGAAAATATTATTTTAAAGGTAATACCCTTATCAAAAGAAAATCGAGTTAAATTTCAACTTATTCAACTATAAAAATCTAGAAAATGGACCATTTGAAGTCATTTTACCAAGACAACACAGATGAATCATTTAAAAAGATATATGATCCTTATTGACTATTAGTTAGACACAACATTTTCCCATATGTGGGGTGATACTACTCAACATCATATGAGTTTTTTTAATAGGTTTTATGTTGTAAAAAAACAGAAAATGGGATGGGGTTACATGTATTTTAAAAAATGGGTTGACTATAGCGTGAACCTCGTTCATGCTTTTCCCATTAACCAAGAAGCGTGAATGGGGTTCATGCTTCCTACACCTGATTAAGAAGGTGTGAACCATGTTCATGCCTCTTGTACAAAATTTATATAGGAGATGTGAATGTAGTTCACACCTCCGAATAATTTTTTTTTATTTTTTTATTTTTGAAATATTAGTTATTAGTTAATTTTAATAATTAATAATTGATATATAAATAGTATATTTAATAATTATTAATAATATAATTACTGATTTAAAATGTAATAATTTCTATAAAATAAAATATACCGCCACTTATTATTTATTGGAGTGATTAATATATTTAGAAATTTTTGTTGATATAATTATTATTTATTTATTAATATGTAATATATTTATTAATTATCCATGATTATATTTTATATTAATTAATAATATATTATAATGTTATTAAATAATTAATAGTATAATAAATAATTTTTATAAAGTTTTATTTATAAAGTTTTGTGAAATTTTTGTTGATGTAATTGTTAGTAATTTATTATTAGGAAATATATTTAATAATTATAAATTTTATTATTTATTAATAAATAATAATATATTATTATGTTATTAATATAATTTATAGTATAATAATTAATATTTATAAAATTGTGTGAATTTTTTTATATAATTATTATTAATTTATTAATAAGTAATATATTTATTAATTATCAATTATATTATTAATTATTTATTAATAATATATTATTATTTTATTAATATAATTAATAGTATAATAACTAATATATATTATTTAATAATATAAATAAAATAAATTGTATTGAAAAATATATTTACTAGTTAAAAATTATATTATTTTTAATATATTATGGTATGTATTATTGATTCATTAGTTATATAATTAATAATATAATAATTTTTATTAATATTAATATTAATTATATAATTCAAAATAATAATATTATTATTATTATTATTATTTAATAATAAATTTAATATGATTATTTATTATACATAATATGGATAATAATAATAAGAAGAATTATTAATATAAATAAAAAATAGTAATTATTATTATTACCAATGTAGTTATTAATATTAATGTTTCTTAATTGTTTATAAAATTTTTTATTAATTTCTAATTCTATCAATTTTGTTTTATGTAGAAAAATATAATATATTAGTAGGTTTTTAAATAATGTACAAATGATTTAAAAAAACATATAACATGTATCAGTCCAATCTATATTAGTGTCTTGGTTGCTCCTTCATGCCACAACCAGGTGTATAGATAATGTGTCCATGTCGTGTCTGTTGATGTTTATGCTCTAGAGTACGCACATTATTTATAGCATCTATGGCTCCTACCTCCACATAATTCTGTGTGAAAGGTAGTGGATCTATAGTCTCCTCGCACGAACCTTGTCCTGACTATAAGGATAATGGTTTTTGACTGGAAATACCCCTAACATGTGAAGAAGATAGTTGTTATGTAGTGGATATCTATGGATTAGAAGAAAATAAAGACTACAACATGGACCAGTCGGTCTCTATCACTGTAGAAAAATCTAACACACTAACAGATTGTGATGTGTTGGGGCCCTCTGGACGAATAACATATGGTTGTGGTTGTGGTTGTGTCTATGTCTATGCTTGTTCCTCTGGTTGTGGTTTTGGATGTGAATTGTTTGTGATAGGAAGTGGAGAAGCATCTAACTAATCATGATGAAAATCCTCCTCTTGTTCCACATCTGCATCCATAATAGGCTCTTCACCCTTTACACATATATATCTATCTCATAACCCTCAACATCTCCTAGAACATCAAAGAAAATTTTAATATAAATATCATCCATGGGAAGAAGCATATTTTTCAATCCTCTATGAAAATAGTCCTGGTCAAATGGGCCTCCCTCTACAGGATCATAGATGTGAATGAGTTTTGTGATACAATAATATTTCCAAAAAAATTAAGTTACCTAAAGTTAATAAAAAAATTATTCAATAGTGGAAGGAAGAATTGTTACCAATTGATGGTAGCCTCTCCCATTTCATATAAGATATATCAATGTGGACATGTGGTACTAGGGCCTATAATCTAGATGATATGATATATTCAGGTGTATTATGTCTACCCCTTTTAATTGGGACTTGTGTCGTCTGTCTCACATATCAATATAGTGTTCATGATATCACCTCTAGTTTAAGTATCACTTCCCTAACATCTTCATGGAATGAATTAAAGGAAACATATTGGGCGGTGCGGGAATGGGTTGATAGAAGTTGAACTGCCTCATAACTCTATCAACATGGTGCCACTCAACAATATGAAAATGAATCATAGGTATGACGCATGAGATGTTATCAAGCACCGTCATACAGTAAGGTGGGAGACTCTGGATGATAGTCTCAATATATAGCATCCATAAAACCTGAAATATAAAAAAATGAATAAGTAATCATAAATGAAATCAGGTAGAGTAGACAATAATAATTTAACTATACATTTTATTTTAACATAAAAAGGAAGGAAAACATGTCATCATCCATGTAGTGGATCCTGTAAAATATCAACAGGTAATGGTGCATGGGCATGTAGAGCTAAGCGAGGGATGTGATCCCATGTTCACATCTAGATAAGAATAACACATCATGTAATCTTCATATTATCAATGTGACATGCACTGCATAGTGCTTTGTATGTATAGACAATACATGAAGACCCCTAACTATATATCATTATATGGTATAAGTCCTTTAGTAATGATAAATACATCTAGTGGAAAAATTTAGTGGAATGATCAATGAATATAGTGTCACTAATAAGTCTCATAATGTATGCACATGAAAATATCAGTATGGTGATCTTGTCAACATCGTCGACTATATGGGTAAACTCCTCATCTATCAATGGCATGTGTAATAGACTCCCGACGACGGACCTACCATCATCTAAGAACTCAATTCCAAGTAGTCTATGAACTAAATCAAACCAATCCACACCAACTCACCCCATCACATCTACACCCTCAATTGGGAGGGCCAACATAATGGACACATCATCAAGAGTAATAGTCATATGTCCTTATGGAAAATGAAATGCATGTGTCTTGGGACTCCATCTCTCTACTAGAAAAGAAATGAGTTAATGATCAAAAAATGTGAAGTTACACATCGCTACACCATAGAACCCAGCATGATGAAGATGAGGGATGGTGGAAGGAGGTGGTGCAACATGATAGAAATGACAAGACCTCTGTATGCTCAAAGAAGGAACCAGGCGTGCCTCTATGACTAGCCATGAAATATTTCTATCCTGAAATGTGAGAAATGGAGGGGCCACCATATCTATATTTGATAGTATTGTTAATTTTTATAGTTGACTCAATAAAATTTATAAAATAATTTTTAAAAAACTACAAGAATAATAATAAGGTGGACAATTAGCATTCAAAATTTAACAATATGATGAAAATGATGTAAAGAAATAGATGTGGATGATGTTAGAAAATTATTATTTTAATGATATCCAATCATATTTAATTTATTTCTAAATATTTATGTGTATATTGACTGTGGTGAAAATATCATATAATACAAGACATTTCATGATATATTCAACCAACCATGTGATTTCAAGGATAGATTTAAAGATAATTCATTTAGAGTTTGGAAATCTTGTTATTCATTTTCACTATGTATTTAATTTCTTAATAGTTGAAATATCATAGAATTATTTTTTATTCAAACTAGAAATGAAACAAGCTATAAATAAAACAAGTAGGAAATGATGCAATCTAGAAATTAAAGAATCAATAAATGAAAAATCCTGAATAAGAAAAAAAATTACACAATGATGATAAAATACATATACTCGGTCAAAGATGTTGTGAAGTGGAGCCCCTTCCTACCACTTTGGGACATTTTTTATGAGTATTCCCTTATGTGTGACAAATGTTTCATTGCAGTATCACTCACCATTCTTGAGTCTAGTCTATCTCATTTCTAATACAAGTGGGCTTTGGTCATCCCCAAGGGTAAAACATGGTAATAACTTGCACCACATTCAAATGATGAGAAGGAAAGGTAAGAATATGAAATGTCACAAAATTCTTTTTAATTCAAACCTGGAATGTAACATGCCAAAAATGAAAAACTAATCCAGAAATGAAAGAATCCATAAATGAAAAGGTCTGAATAAGAAACCTAGTAATGTTAAGGACCACAGTTGACTGATTAGTAGGAAAGTTTATAGTATGAAAATCGCCAACAAGCATCCAAGGTTCACTATAATAGTCAACCAGAGTGATCATGTGATACACCAGGTCAATATAAGGTTCCCATGATAAGTTCACTGATGAACAAGATGCAACAACATGTGCATAGGGATATTTAAATTCCTAGAAATAATCGCAGTCACAAAACCTATTTTCTAGTAAGATCATTATCACTCAAACACTGTTTCCTATGAGAAGTTTGTGGTGCTCTATTACCTCAAATCAACTCCCTACCTGGTTAAAGTTTTGAACACGAAATGATGATTCATCCTGCAGTATCTTATCAATGTATCTTTGGAAATTCTGACCAAAACACATTCCATATTGTATCCTATGATAGGAATATTGAGGCCGTTCAACAAATTATGTCACACATCTATAAAATGTACCTTATATTAACCTTTTGATTGGTATTTTACAAACACCCTTAAGGACCCCATTTGTGAACTCCACAATATTAGTGGTCATATGGGAATATATTATGGCTCCATCATATGTTATTGATCATTTATCCTTTGAAATATACATCATATAATCATATACATCTTTATTATCCTTTCAAATTTCTTTAATTCACTGATCAAACTTTCCTTATTGGGGCATGTATGTTGAAACTAGAAGATAAAAATGTATTTAAAAGGATATTAATTTTTTTTTCAAAAAATATAAGTTTAAGAAAACATGACCAACTTGATGATTACCTTATTTATTGTCTCATATCTAAAATGATTATGGACATTATAGGAAATATGTATGATGCAATATCGATAATGAGCATTTGGTTCTCACCATGAAATTTCATCACTATTAACGGTCTCTATAATATCCTGATGGTGATTTTATATCAAACACACTCCTTTCATTTGTGTAACATGAATGCATATACATGCCAAAAACCAACTCCATGATTCAAAATTATCATTTTCAGCAATGAAAAATGAAAGTGGTAGAGGAGCATGATTCCAATACTTTGTGGAAGAAAATAAGTAAAACACATGTATACTTGATGTAAAAAAAATTCATCAACTTTAATGAAATGTTTACAATGAGTAAAAGTAGTGATACATGGAATGAATTCCCAAAAAAGTTTATGTAACTTCGCATTTGTTTGATAAACTCAAGGATCTGGGGAGACATACTCAATGGTGTCCAGATAATTAATAACCTGACTAGTGAGTGACAATAATCTCATTATTTGTGAAAACACTACATATGATTCATCTCAATCACCATAAAATTTCACAATTGTATTTTTTTTATTCCAAGATTTTTATAGGATATATTGTATTTGAAAAACTGTAGTATTCATTCCTTGACAAGGGACACAAGAATGTCTTGACATGTCAGTATCATCTCTATAATAGTAGTCGATATAAAATCCGCATCAAGTGAAGAGTGAACCTATAACAAGTTTGGATGTACAAAAGTATGTAGGCCTTCAAACATATTTATCTTCCAACATGTAAAAAAATTATCATATATTTCCAAAATTTGAAATTTACATTTAGGTCCATATTTTTCACACTGAATGAGGTATTTTTCCTTCTTGGACTCATCTACCAAAAATGAAAAATTTTGATCTATGTGTCATTATTTTAGAACATTTTTCAAATAACTTTTACTTTCAAACTTTTATCCAACATATATGGTATTATAAATTGATGCAGATGTGTTACCTATAAAGCCAGGGAATTCAGTAGTCAGTGTAATGGCATCCTAATCAAAATGTTGTACACACAAATTACTTCGACTAAGGAAGTCAATAATGTAGGATGATTACCACTAATTGGTTGTTGAATATCTATCAAAGGAACCTCAGAAGGTTCAATACCCAAGTCATCATCACCTACATCATCTTATGTTGCATCATTAGATACTTCCTCATCAGATAAAGTCTCATTCATTAAATCCAGAGTATCGATGGGGACATCCCTCATATTCTTCCCATACTCTGGTCTTCTTATTCATAATTTGTTTTTGTTACTGGAGTCATATGAGAAAATAATAAATGATAATGTTGTGAAGGACTGATTTCAATATATCTCCCATAACATGGCTCTGTAGTAGTAGGTCACACCTCATCAATAATTGAAATAGCCACATATAATCCCATTAAACAATTACCACACTGTTGTTTGAACAAAAATTGATGCCTCCGCCCAATCCTCATCATCAAGAAGAGGATACTCAATGTACCATATACAATCAACATATTGAAGATGTCGATATGTAATTGAAGGAATTACTTGATCACCCCTTAGTTTTAAGCGACTATGAATCTTCTTAAAAACTTCATCTAATGGTACACATTCATGAATATTTTTCACTCTTCAAAGTGGAAAACTATAGCTAAAACCTTGATCGGTATAAATTACCTCAACTTTGCAGTATATTTACGCATACACAATTACCTAGAATTTTTTAAATAAAATGTTATATACTACATCATCATGTTTTTAACATGTTTTAATTGGTTATGATTAAATAACTATGATTTGATCTTGAGAGTTTTTCTATGGGTTGGTTTATCATTATTTGATAAAACAACCAAAACCTAAGGGGGTCTTCTAGAGCCTCTACTGCCTCATATTTCAGCAACAAAAAATCTTATTTCCATTGTGGTGTAAAAATTTAGCATCAAACAACAACACCTCTTGTCAAAATCTTTTTTATTACAATATTACACACATGCGGGTGAAGGGTTTAGGGGTTTGAGATGCATGGAATTTTTACGCGGACACGTAGGTCCTTACATACTTATAGAGAGGGATGACACATATGTCATCAATGAGGAAAAAATACAATTATTACAAATTATATAACCATATAAAAATATGACATGAAATTTCAATCATACATTGGTTGGTCGTCTCAAGATCAATCAATTAATACAAATTAAATAATCACATACAAAAAAAATACGACATGCAATTTCAATCATACATTGGTCAGTCATCTCAAGATCATTCATCATACGATACTGATAAAAAAAATTGGGATACTTATTACGTTCTACATATTGTAACTTTACCTATAAATATATATAATAAATAAAAAATATCTATATATATACATATATTTATATTTAGACATGCAAAATTATTTTTCACTCTTGTAGGTGAAAAACTGTAGCTAAAACCCTAATCGATATAAATAACCTCTCCATTGAAGTGTATTGACGTCAACATGATTACCTATATTTTTTTAATAAAATGTTATATACTGTATTATCAAATATTTAACATATTTTTATTGGTTGTGATTAAATAATTGTGACTTGATCTTGAGACTTTTTCTACAGATTGGTTTATTATTATTCGATAAACCAACCAAAACCTAGGGGGGAACTTCCGGAGCTTCCATTATCTCATATTTTAGTAACTATCAGACTCCTTTTCAGTCATGGTGTAAAAATACAACATTAAACAATGCATCTTGTCGAACGCCTTTTTATTACAATTTTATTCATATGTTAGTATAGGAGATTGGGATACAAAACATTTTTACAAAAACACGTAGGTACTTACATACTTAGAGAGATGAATGACACACAAGTCATCAATGAGTAAAAGAAAATACAATTATTACATATTATATAACCATATACAAAAAAATACAACATGAAATTTCAATCATACGGTGGTCGATCATCTCAAGATCAGTCATCACACAATGTTTTTAACATGTTTTTTTGATGTACTTATTTGTATTACTTGTTTTTAAATATAAATATATATATATACATGAATGTTTATATTTAATGATGTCTTTTAAATATGCCTAATATTATTTTTCAAATATTATATTCAATTAATATAACATATATTATCTTAGTAACAAAATGAATTTTTACAATTAATTTATAATATACATGTTTGAATGTAATATATTTTTTTAAACAAAATAACTATAATACTTTTATTTATAATGCATCTAATAATATATTGTGCATTTATTTAATTTTCAATCTATAATATATATATATATACACACACACATTTAAATATATTTAACTATATTATTAATATTTTAATATATATATATATATTGTAAACAAATATAGTTTCATAAATAAAAATATTATTATTTTACATATAACTACTCAAAATATTATTAATATTAAATTTTGTTAAATTTAATTAACAAAATTAATATAATTTACACTTAAATAACCAATAAAATATTGTAAACTTATGTTACCTTCAATATAATAAAATTAGATAATTATATATACATTTTCTTAAGTAATTATACTTTCAAAAAATTAAATGATTATATTTTATACATAATTGCTTGGAATAATAATTATTTATAATTAATATAATTTAAAAAATATTATTAATAGTAATTTTTTTAGTTTTATTAACAAAAATAATATTATATATACATATATATATCAAATAATATAATGTATATTTGAATAAAGGAAGTTAATGATTCCTTCAGCCCTCCCATGGAATTGTGAATTTTGATCCATTTTTTTAAATACGTGTAACCCTATGCAATTTTATTTTATTTAAACAAAATAAAACATATTTAAGAAAACTTCACATCATATGATATTCTCATAACAATAATAATCATATATATAAATGTATGCCCTCGTAGGAGGCTGGGGTGATGGGGGAGGACTAACATCATCTCATGTTATGGGGTTTACTAGAAAATCTAGTACATCTTAGATGTTGACGCATGTTCAAAAACAAATAACAATCGTTCAAGTGTAAATTTAAAAAAATGGATTTTGAGAATTTTTACAAAAACTCGTTTTTACCCTCTGCTTTTATCAATGCCATACACCCATAATAAATCATAAAAAATGTAACCCATTAAAAAACATATCAAAAACATATCAAAAAAACATTTCAAAAAATAAAAAAGTTGAATAATAAAATGTTATTTTAAATTCTATAAAAAACACTATAAATTAAAAAAAATAACATATAAAAACATATAAAAATGTTGATATAAAAAACATAAAAAACGTTATAAAAAACATAAACATATCAAAAACAAAAAATCGATACAAAAAACAGTGATATAAATTACTAATTAAAACATATCAATTTATAAAAAAACAATAACAATGAAAAATATAAATTTCCTTTAAATTACTATTTTTTAAAACATTTTAATTTTTTATTTCTTAAATAATTTTGTAAACAACTATTAATCTTTGCAAGTTTAAAAAATATTTTTTATGAAACAAATTAAAAATATGCACTTAAAAAAATATAACATAACATTATTACATTAAAAAGTTTTCTAAAAATATTGTTTGAAAATAATAAAATTTTCTCAAATAAAGAGAAACTCGTTATTTTATAAATGTATAAACATTTTTATGCTATAAATTTTTAATGGCATAAAAATAATATACTTTATAATGGAACTAAAAATAAAAAATACCAATTTGAAGAAAAAATCACATTTTTATTCAACATCTATACTAATAACAATTATAAATCTATTAAGAGGAGGTTCCAGTTCCAGTGGAGGTTCCAGTAGAGGTTCTAGTGGAAGTTTAGTGGAGGTTCTAATGGAGGTTCTAGTGGAGTTTCTAGGTTCCAGTGGAGGTTCCAGGGGAGGTTCCAGTGGAGGTTCCAGTGGAGGTTTCAGTGGAAGTTCCAATGGAGGTTCTGGTGGAATTTCCAATTGAAGTTTCAATGGATGTTCCACAATACAACAAAAGTATATATTTATAAAACTATAGAATATATTAATAAAAATTAAATTTTAATAAATATATTTATATTAAATGAAATTATACATAATATATGTAATATATTTTATTAAACATCTATACTAATAGAAATTATAAATCTATTAAGAGGAATTTCTAGTGGAAGTTCCAGTGGAGGTTCTAGTGAAGGTTCCAGTGGAAGTTCCAGTGGAGGTTCTAGTGCAAGTTCCAGTGGAGGTTCCAGTTCCAGTGGAGGTTTCAGTAGAGGTTCCAGTGGAGGTTCTAGTGGAGGTTCCAGTTGGGTTTCCAAGTTTTAGTTTAATGATGAGAGGGGTTTTTCATATATCCCTCACCAATAAATTATTATTACCTGAGAGTATACCATAGTGTCACAACCTAGGGTCGATCTCGAAGAGGCCGCTCACAACACACCAAATTTATATTGTCACTGTTTATAACCTAACTAATATAAAACTACTTATCTACTAATATAAATGGGGGTTTGATTCTTAAAATACATAAAATATAATATATATTAAAATTAAAATTAAAAACACAAAGGAAAGAAAGAAGACACAAAGAAGTTAGTGAAGAATCGTTTTCGTTCTTGGGAGATTGTGGTGATAAAATCATTGTTCTTTAAAAATATTTATTCTCAATACTCTACTCAATGTTGAGATCAACCATATCACTCAAAACCTTCCCGTTAATTGTTATTATCCTGCACTAACCCTCCTCATGAAAGATAATACTCACTCACATCATCACCACAATGCTACTCCACCCTGGATACAATATTATGATGATGGAGAGGAAAATTTTAAAACGGGAAGAATAAATCAATAACAATGAAAGTGAGGTGAACCCTACACCAAAACCATTTAAGTACTATTGAAATTCCTAGAATAAAATAAAGAGAAGCTTTTCAAGTACCACCACTCCCCCCTTGAACAACAATGAGAGTTATTTCTCCATTTGCATGAAGATTAGAAGGATCATTGTGGGGGAAAAAAATAGAAAATGAAATAGAAGATAAATTCATAGAAGAAGAAGAAGAATAACTAAGATAAAATATAATTTAAATATAAAAAACTATTACAGATACCAAACTTCACCATGCCCCCTTGAAAATGGCTATGTTGTAAAAGGTAGAAGAGATGACAATTTATAGAGAAAATGGGTGAGAAAATTTGGCTCCCAATCTGTCCACCTGATTGATCCGCACATTATCCTAATTAAATGGATAAATCTTGGAAAGTTTCCTTCATAAAGGTTCTATTTTTTTATCCTGCGTCAACCCTCAAAATTTCAGATTCAATGGAGACGTGTGTAGAAAGTTATTATTGTTTTAGTCTGAAACATTTAATCTGGTCAGTTGACTTTCCATATTCCACCTTCCCAAATTTCCACGCCATTATGTGTTTTAATAAAGCTAAATACCATGTGTAATCATCTATAAAATTTGATCCCCATATTCTTTTCTATCTCCATGCTGAATTTAAGCTTCATTGAACCAGCCCTCATGAAGATATAATCTCAATAGTAAAGTGTCCAGATTTGTACACAACTTTCGAGGCCCTATTTGTGAGCTATATTTGAGCCTCCAAATGAATGATTGAGCATTGAATCTAGAAGGATGAAATGGACCCCATGATTTATTGAAACCTACAAAAAATAAATTTCACAATTTCATTTAGTTTATAAAAATTTATGACCGAATTACAGAATACAAATAAAATAATTAAATCCCAAAATTAAGTCATTTAGCAATTATGCTCAAAATTCATCTAAAAACTAAAAATGTGACAATTTCCCATAAAATAACACTATGGTGGGATTTAAAACATTTAATTACAGTATAAAATATGTGAAAATGTTTTCTTCATCATGGAACTTCGAGTGGACATTCCGATAGAGGTTCCAGTGGAAGTTCCAGTGGACGTTCCAGTGGAAGTTCCAGTGGACGTTCCAGTGGAATTTCCAAATGAAGTTTCAATGTATGTTCCACAATATAAAAAAAGTATATATTTATAAAAATATAGAATATATTAATAAAAATAAATTTTAATAAATATATTTATATTAAAGGCAATTATATATGTTGGACTCACCTGTTTTGATAATCCCAAATCATGTTTAAATATTGATCATGATATATTAAGTCATTTGCTAACTCTTTTTGATCTGTATTTATAATTATTTTATCCTGAACAATGTATACTCTTAGTATCATGACTTTGCTGCATCAGCTTATAGTTTACATTTATCTAAATATATGTTCACTATTAAAGGCTACTCGTTAGAGTCTTCTGTTCAAAGTCACCGTTATAGCTCACTGTTACTATAGGTCACTGATCCTAGAAGGTTACTGTTGAAGATCTACTATCACTAATATAGGCTACCAGTACAAGGTTACTGTCACAATTCTACTGATTATCTGTTTATCAAAGCTCACAGACAAAGATTCATTGTCACAAGGTCACTACTGTGACGAGGCTTCTGTTAGAAGTTCACTGTCAGAATCTTTCTCAAGTCTTCTGTTGAGAACCTCACTATTCAAGTCTACAGTTGGACATGTCTACCATTAGGAGAAGGCTACCGCTAGACAACTCCTACTGTCGAGATAGTCGACTGTTGTTCAAAGTATACTGATGGACATACTCCATCGTTAATGAAATTACCTATTGAGATAAGTCTACCATTGGAAAGGTCATTGTTGAAGTAGTCTGATGTTACAAAGCTTCCGTTAGAAGCTTACTGTTGGAATCTACCACTGATCAAGCTTACCGATGAATCCCACAGTTGAATAGCCTACCGATGAAGTCCACTGATGAGGAGCTACTGTTACATAGAGTAATAGCTACCGTTACAAGACATCCACTGACACAAAGTTCACCGTTACAAGCCTACAGTCAGAGAGCCTACAGATGAAGTCCATAGTTGGAAAGACTACCGTTGAAGTATATCGTGTGACATGCATCTGCTACCAGTCTAATGATATTATATTCTTTTCTTTGCCAATTTTATTAATACTATCATAACAGTCATGTCTGGACAAATTAATGCACCTGACATTATTTAATGTTATTTGAAAGCATATCAGGATATAGTACGATGTACGAGGAAGACCACACATGGTTGAAACATTTCTCTTGTCAGCCCCTGCTGAACCAAATGGAAAAAGCCCAGTTGGAAAAGTATATATATATATATATATATATATGAGTAGAGACAGACATGAAGATAGAGATATATACGAATAAGACACAGAAACAAGAAACAAGTGTGGACATATTGAATATACACAGAACACTCGTAAGAGAGAAACATACACAATCTGAAGAAGAACACTCAAGCACTCATTCTGAAGAACAGAGAGCTTCACGAAGATCTATTGAAAGAACCTTTTTCAAGATGTAGTGGTGTGTGGAAAAGAGCTTCAAACCCAAGAAACTGATCATCTCTACATCTGAAAGTCAGAACCTGGAAGTTACGACACTCTGTTTTAGAGGCAACTTGTAGAGAAGGACCAAAACATCATTTCCTTCATACCAACGAGTCCAGGGCTGATCTTCCAACACAACAGAGCATTCTAAACTTATCACTACTATCTTTATCTCTATTGTGTTTAAGAATTTTACATGTGTGAGCAGTGTGTCTGTGTTACACACACCGACTCTTATGCTTGAACTGAGGGATACTGAAAATACCCATACCAAACTCTCTTTACATTTTTTCCCACATATAACTGTGGAAGAATCCTAGTGTGGCTTGGTAGTTAAATTTTTCCCACGTATAACTGTGGTAGAGGTTTCAAAACCTGGAAAGTTTGTGAAAACTGTTGTAAAGCCCGATACAGGATGTGTATCACTATTTAATATAATTGCTTAGTGGCAGGTGAACACCAAGTGGAGAGGACTAAGTCTTGACTTAATACTGAACCTCTTGTTTAAATTGTTGTGTTCATCTTTCCATTACACTATTTTACATTTATCCACTACTTATATTTTCAAAGACAGAAATCTATTTTTACATTCACTCTAATAGTTAGTTCTAGTTAGTGTGTATATCTGATTCGTTTAGTAAACTTGTTTCAAAAGTGGAATTAGTTCTCATACTGATTCTACTGAGGATTAATCAACCTTTGAGAAACTTGTTGAACAATAAGTCACTTATATCTCTACTGCCTTAATTGACTGGGCCGTTTTAATTTGGGGGATTTTAATCCTAAAAGTTTTAACAAAAATTTTAATTGGAACTCAATTCACCCCCCTCTTGAGTATCCACTCTGACCAACATTTGGTATCAGAGGAAACATTCTTATTTATAAAAAGTCTTCAAACCCTCTTTTTCTCAAACTGTGATTTTAGTTTTATCTTAAAGATCTTAAATTTCTGTTAGTTCTAAATTTTATCTCTTTAATATATTTTCTAAAATCTAGTTATGGACAATAGACTAGAAGGTGATTCTACTAACATACCACCTTTCTTTAATGGTGTGAATTATGCTCAATGTAAAATTAAAATGAAAATTCATTTGGAAAGTATTGGTTTTGATATTTGGTCTACTATAGAATCAGAATATGAGATCCCAAAAACTACTAGATCTACCTGGGATGATGCTACAAAGTCTAACTATAACAATAATTGTAAATCTATGAATGCCCTTTACTAACCTTTAAGAGATGAGGAATTTAACCGAATTTCTACATGTAAAACAGCTCATGAAATCTGGGACACCTTGGTTGTTTCTCATGAAGGAACAACCAATGTCAAGGAAATGAGATTAAATACCTATACTATTAAATATGATAATTTTAAAATAAGACCTGATGAACCCATTTCTGACATGTACCTTAGGTTTAATGAGATTTTCAACACCATGAGTTCACTGGGAAAAGTTGTTCCAGAGAAGGAGCAGATCATGAGAATATTGAGATGTTTTCCAGACAGATGGAGAGGCACTTCTGTGTCTATCTGAGAATCATGTGACATCAGCAAGATACCTGTTAAGGAGTTGATTGGTAAACTAATGATGTATGAAGAGGAACTAAAGGTGAACAAATAATATGATGATGAACCCAAGAGAAAAACTGTGGCATTCAAGTCTACTGCTTCAAAGTGAAAAGATAAGGAGAAAATACATGTACCTACTGAAATTTCAATAAGTGAATATTCAGATTCAGAAAGTGATGAAGAAATGGCTCAAATATCCAGAGGATTTAAGAAGTTCTATAGGAAGAAGAAGTTTTTCAGAAAACCAAACTATAAGGGTAAGTATGATCAACAAGGTTAGTAGAAGAAGGATTGGAAGAAATCTGATAAGGAAGATGATATAGTCTGCTATGAATGCAAGAGGAAAGGAAACATCAAGGCTGACTGTCCGAAGTTAAAATTCAAAAATAAATATGATTATAAGGAAAAAAGTTATAAAAAGGCTATGAAAGAAACCTGGAGTGCTTTGAAAGATAGTTTGAGTGAATCTGATGCTTCAGACTCAGAACAGAACAAACATGCCAATCTATGTTTTATGACAGAGACAGCCGAGGTAACAATTAATTCCCCTGTGCATAATACTTATTATTCTGGGAATGAAAGTGACTCTCATAATAATGAAGATATGACTAAGGAATAATTATTTTAATATTGCGAAATGCTCAAGGACACTTTTAATGAACTCAAGGACAAATATAAGTCATTAAAAAGACATCATGCTTTAAATGTGAATTCCAAGTCAAATATGGACATAGAAAAAGAGAAATTTGCTACACTGCTAAAGGAAAATAAAGAGTTAAAATTATCTAATGAACAATTAAGAAAGGATATTGAGAAGTTCACTTCTGGTAGGGATACCTTGACACAATTTCTAGGAAAATATATTGCTCCAAAATATACAATTGGTCTAGGATATCAGCCAGGACAGAGACAAATTAGCAAAACCAAATTTGTTCCAAAATCTAGACAGTTCACTGCTAGTTCTAGACTATCTTTTGAGAAAAAAATTTATAAAGGACCTAACAAAGTATTTATGTCTCAAAATATTTTTGTTGATTTTAGAAAACCTATAAAGCAAATATGGGTTCCCAAAGTTTTATTGGATAACCTTTCTGGAACCAAGAAGATCTGGGTACCAAAATTACCCCATGTTTAATCTGTTTTGCAGGGAAGTTGTTTAAAGAGTTCATGTAATACTCTATGGTACTTGGAAAGTGGATGTTCAAGACATATTACAGGAGACTATTCTTGCTTCAAGAGTCTAATTAAAGTTGGTGGTGGGCATGTCACCTTTGGTGACAATGCAAAAGGAAAAATCATCGGCTTAGGCCAGATTGGTAACCCTGATACAATATTAATTTCTAAAGTACTTTTTGTTTATGGATTAAAGTATAATTTAATTATCATATCTCAGTTATGTGATGATGGCCTTAATGTTAAATTTGAAAATGATTCATGCCATGTTTTTAATTCAAAAAAATATTTAGTTTTCACTGCATGTAGAAATGAGAATGTATATGTTGTTGATTTAAATTCCTTATCCAAACAAAATGTTTCCTGCTTAAATGCTTTTCATAAAGAGTCTTGGTTGTGGAATAGAAGATTAGGACACTGTAATGTGTACTCACTTATGAAGCTATCTAATAAATGTTTAGTTAGAGACTTACCTAAATTAGAATTCCCAATTGATAAAGTGTGTGATCCCTATTAAAAGGGAAAACAACACAAAGTTTCTTTCAAACAAAAGAAATAAGTTTCAACTTCTCAACCACTTGATTTGGTTTACATGGATTTGTTTGGACCATCAAGAGTTTCAAGTTTAAATGGGAAGAACTATGTTTATGTTCTTGTAGATGACTTTTCTAGGTATACTTGGGTATACTTTCTAGCTCACAAAAGTGAAGCTTGTTCCTATTCTGTCAAATATTCCAAGTCTGTAGAAAACCTTAGTGGACTTAGAATTAAGACCCTAAGAAGTGATCATGGATGTGAATTTGAGAATCATGAGTTTTAATCCTACTGCTCACATAATGTCTATAGTCACAATTTCTCTGCCCCTAGTACACCTCAACAAAATAGAGTTGTAGAAAGAAGAAATAGGACCCTTCAAGAAATTTCTAGGACTATGCTTAATGAGTATGACTTACCTGTTTATTTTTTAGCTGAAATGGTAAATACAGCTTGTTATGTTATCAATATAGTTCTGATTAGACCTGTTCTAAAAATGACCCCTTATGAACTTTGGAACAATATGAAGCCTAAGGTTAATTACTTTAGAGTTTTTGGTTGCAAAGTCTTTATTCTTAATACTAAAGATAATATTGAAAAATTTTATTCTAAAAGTGATGAAGGAATTTTACTGGGTTATTCTATCTCAAGTAAAGCCTATAGAGTGTTCAATAAGAAAACCAAATGTGTGGAAGAATCAGTTCATGTAAAATTTGATGAGACTGATCCACATGAGCCTAAAACCCCTCTTGAAAATCTTGAGTAAGATTTGTCAAATCTGAACTTTAATGAAAAGGACAGTGAATCCCCTGTAAAAGTATCCAATTTTGGTAATTTTCCAGAATCTTCTCCTACCGATTCTGAACCAACATACAACAATGAGGAATCTAGTTCAATCCTTTCTAGAGGTATTAGGACTCTCAAGAATCATCCTCTAGATGTTGTTGTAGGCGATTTAAATAGAGGAACACAAATTAGAGCTTCTCTAAGAAACCAGGTTGAACATCAAGCTTTTCTTTCATAGCTTGAACCCAAAAATATTAATGATGCTATCAATGATGAATTTTGGGTAATGGCTATGCAATAAGAACTAAATCAGTTTGAAAGAAACAAATTTTGGGAATTAGTGGAAAGACCTAAGGACACCTTGACCATAGGCACTAAATGGGTGTTTAGGAACAAAGTAGATGAGTCTAGGAATATAGTTAGAAATAAAGCTAGGCTAGTTGCACAAGGATATAGTCAAGAAGAAGGAATAGACTATGAGGAGACCTTTGCACCTATAGCTAGATTAGAAGCTATTAGGATACTACTTGCATATGCAGCTCATCTGAATTTCAAGCTTTATCAAATGGATGTTAAAAGTGCTTTTCTAAATGGGTATATAGTTGAGGATGTATTTGTTGAACAACCTCTTGGTTTTACAAATCCCCATTTTTTCAATCATGTTTTTAAACTATCTAAAGATTTATATGGCTTAAAACAATCTCCAAGAGAATGGTATGATAGGCTCAGCTCTTTTCTTATTTTAAAAGGTTTTACAAAAGGAATAGTTGATCCTACTCTTTTCATTAAATGGATTTCTAAAGATGTTTTGATAGTAAAAATTTACGTGGATGATATTATTTTTGGATCTTCTAAAAATTCATTATATACTGATTTTTCAAAAATGATGCAAAATGAGTTTGAAATGAGTTTAATGGGAGAACTCATATTTTTCCTTGGATTTCAGATCTTTCAAAATAAAAATGGCATTGTTTTAAATCAAAGTAAATATATTAAGGATATTTTAAAACGTTTTTCTTTGGATGGTATTAAAGGTAGTGACACACCTATGAGTACCACTTGTAAGTTGGATACTGATGAAGCTGGATAACCAGTGGATCAAACCAACTACAGAGGTATGATAGGGAGTCTACTCTATCTTACATCTAGCAGACCTGAAATCATGTTTAGTGTATGCATGTGTGCTCGTTTTCAATCCAATCCAAAAGAGTCTCATTTAACTGCTGTTAAAAGGATTTTTAAATATCTCAAACATACTCCCAACTTAGGACTATTTTATCCAAAAGGACAATCATTTTATTTTTTGAGTTATTCTGATGCTTATTTTTCTGGTTTCAAGTTAGATAGAAAAAGAACCTCTGGGACATGTCACATTTTAGGCAAGTCACTAGTATCTTGGTGTAGTAATAAGCAGAACTCTATTGCATTATCTACTGCTGAAGCTGAGTACATAGATACTGGTAGTTGTTGTGCTCAAATTCTGTGGATGAAACACACTTTACTGAACTATGGATATCAATTCAAACATGTCTTTATAAAGTGTGACAATATAAGTGCTATTAACATTTCCAAAAATCCAGTATCTCATGCTAGGACAAATCATATTGATGTGAGACATCACTTTTTGAGGGATCATTATTAAAAGGGTGATATCACTTTTGAATTCATTGGCACTGAACATCAATTGGCTGATATATTCACAAAGCCTTTGAATTCTGAGAGGTTAAATTACATCAAACATGAGTTAGGTATGATTAACTTTAGAATAGGAGACCTCACAGTTAGACCTCACAGTTAGACCTCACAGTTAGACCTCACAGTTAGACCTCACAGTTAGACCTCATAGTTAGACCTCACTGTTAACCTCACAGTCGGATCTCACAGTTAGACCACACAGTCGGACCTCATAGTTAGAACTCACAGTTGGACCTCATTGTTAGAACTCACCATTCCACCTCACTGGTGTACCTCACTGGTATATCTCATTGTTGGATACCTCGCTATTTGTCTTTATTTTTGCGGGAATTCGAACCGTTTTTATTCCTATTTATTATTTCTATTTTGTTTTGTTTTAGTCCCTAAATGATAAAACCAAAGGCGATGAACATATCTCAATCCACCTTCCTCTCTCAATCTCGAACCTTTCTCTCGAAATTTTTAAACCCTAACCCTTCGTTTGAGCCCTCAAACCTCTCTCAATCTCTATGGCCAGACCAAGCGACCCCCAACTGTCAATGAGGATGCGTCAAGGCCAAAGAGAACTCAAGCCGAATCTAGTGGGACCAGTAATACCCTGACGGGACCTGTCAACCTGCATCTGACCAAGAGAGAAATCTTTGCTGAGAAGGAGTTAAGTGAAGAATGGCTAATGTCGAGAAAGTCATTAGTGCTGAAAGCACTAGATGCCCAAGGATGGACTGAATGTTTTTCCAACAACAATGGACCGTACTACCCAAAGCTTGTGAAAGAATTCTATGAATATCTAAAGTTCGAAGAGGAAGATGATGTGCATAATCTAATATCCAGAGTCAATGGCAATGAAGTCAGCTTCTCGTCTGCTGAGTGGGCTGCCTGTTTGAGAGTTCCTCATGAAGGAGTATATGATTACTACTCTAGAGTGGCTCCTCTAGACAGTAATGTTTTTGAGTATGAAAAATCTCTGGGAGAACTGACAGGAAATGGAAAATCAAGGAAGATCATTGTAGCTGAGATGAATGGAGAAGACAGGATTTTATTCAAATTCATTCAGCATGTATTTAGTCCCAGGAGAGGAGATTTTGCAGTGCTGAAGTACCAGGACATATTCATGATGTAGATACTGAATCATGGAAATAAGATTAACCTATGTAGGTTACTGATGGAACAATTGGAGGATATGACTAAGACAAGCTCAAAATCCAATGCCCTATTCCATGCCAAGCTTATTTCAGTAATGCTAAAGGTAAAGGGTGTGGCTGGAAATCAAGAAGAGATGATAGTGGCCAAGAACAGTGTTTTTATCTCCAAGGTGATTTGAAAATTCATGAAAATTAGTTGGAATCCCTGAAAGAAGGCATGGGTGAATGATGAAGGAAAGGTATATGAAAAGTTTGACCCTACTACACATCCAACTAGGCCAAAAGACAAGAGAGATCCAGGTCTGAATCATGATGAGCCAGAACCAGCTTATTCAGGTGAGGAGGAGGAAGTTTAAGGTGCTATGGACCCTGAAAGAGAGAACACCCCCATTGATGATGGGAGTGATCCCGATTTTCCTAACAGTCCTGTAAGGACAGTAGCTTTCGGAGCAGCTAGCCCTCCAAAAGAACTGCCAAGAAGAGAGACTGTTCTGAATGACAGTGATACTGAGACCACTGAATAAGAAGAAGAATATCAGAATATTGTCAAGGACACCTCTGAAGAGGATGAGTCAGATGAATCTCATGATAAGGATGAAGGAAAGGAGGTTGTTTCTGAAGCTGATGATGAGGACAGTGAAGAAGAAGAGCTCAGTTTTAGCCCTCTGATAGATAATACAGACAAGACAGTGTCTGATCAGGAAGCAGGAGTGGCATTTACTTCCATTGATATGGAGGTCATTGATGACTCGGTGGAGGCTGTGACTCACCCCACTGGTGAACCAACAGTGCAAACTGTTGTTGAATCTGCTGGAGTTGCAGAGGAGGCTGTGGAGTTACCTAGAGCAGAACAAGTAGAGGAGAATACTCAGGAGAGAGATCTAAGTGAGGGGGAGCATCTTGGTTCAATTTCTGTGCTATATGATATAGAAGGTTGGTCATCAGATCCAGGGTACATGGTACTTGGACTCAATTATATAGATTCTGATGAGGAAGACCAGCCTCAAAGGGATTCTGTTATCCTAACTGAAAGTATTCCAGTAGTTGTGGCTGACAATTTGGCAACCAAGGAGGACCTTGAGTCCTTGAAAGTTGAAATGAAAAAGGCAGTGGGAGAATCAGTGGAAAATTTGAAGAATATCCTTGTTGAAGAGATGAGGAATGTGGAGAAATCCTTGGAGCTATCTCTAGGATGTGTTGTGTCTAGTCCAGTGAAAGAAATGCTGGATGAGGTCAAAGTGTGCCATACTCAAATTGAAAGGTGGATAGGAGTTGTGGTTGATCTGAGACAATCGGTTACTTCATTGACTTCCATGAGCATTTCTCAGAACCAAGTGAATGCTGAGATTCGATATATCAAAGAGGTAGTCAAGCAGTTTGTGGAAGTTTTTGAGACTTTTAAGACATCAGTTAAAGAACATATGAATAGTCAGGATTCACTTGTTCAGAAGGTGATTGGTAACTTGACTCGGTCTTTCAAAGAGACAGTAGCCTTCTCGGTCAAACCCCTTCCCTCATCTAGCTCCTCTATGAACATTAACCAGATCAGAAATGTGATCCAGGAAGAGCATGCTAAGGCTAGTACCAGTGGCATCTCTGATTCTCAGGTACTTTATACCACTAGGGAATTCAATAGTTATGTTCGTGAACACTTGCAAGAAGCTACTGCTACTCAGGAAGCTATTAAGAATAAGGTAGATTCTTACTTTGAGAAGATCTATACCAAGCACCAAATGACCAACCACTTCAAGATTTTGATAGAGAATATGAAGTTGCCTCCAGTGAATCAGGCATTCAAGGAGCAGGTCAGTAAACTGAGAGAATTGACCCCTGCTTTGGATAAATTTTTGAAGAATAAATATGATTTTTTATCTGCTATGGAAAGAGGAGGAAGCATTATTATGGATTTCAGAAACCTTCTTCTACCCTTTCTCCATGTGGATCGTACCTCTGTCATCATACCTCCTGCCTTACCTACATCTCAACCCAGTGGTTCTTCCATGATGTCACCTGCTGAAGGTATCAGAAGCCTTACTCTACTGATCCCTCAGAGAGCTACCCACTACAGACCCACAGGCGCTTCTGTTGCTGCCCCTCCAGTTATTCCTGCAGCAATTCCTAAACCTGCTGATCCACCAACTCATCCTCCATCTTCTTCTTCCAAAGAGAAAGATCCCTTACCTCCAGATGATGTGGATTGAATCTCTTTATGTCTTTTGATAGGGACTCTGTATTCTTTTTGGGTCATGTAATGTACTTTCATTAATACAAGCTTTCTCGGTTCTCTCTATTTCTGTTTCTTTTTGCTAATCACAAAGGGGGATAAATATTGTGCTAATTATAGACTAATCATGTGATTGGGGAGAAATATGCTAATATGCTAATATGATCCTATGTTGAATATTTTCTGCCTTTCTCTCTGATACCATGTACCAATATTTTCTGGTTTTACACTCTTATTAATCTCTGATTACTTGAGACATTTTTTATCTATGTTTAGTAACTGTATTATATATGATATCTATCTTTAATACATACTGGAATAATTTGTGATTATCAAAAAGGGTGAGATTGTTGGACTCACCTGTTTTGATAATCCCAAATCATGTTTAAATATTGATCATGATATATTAAGTCATTTGCTAACTCTTTTTGATCTGTATTTATAATTATTTTATCCTAAACAATGTATACTCTTAGTCTCATGACTTTGCTGCATCAGGTTACAGTTTAAATTTATCTAAATATATGTTCACTATTAAAGGCTACTGGTTAGAGTATTCTGTTAAAAGTCACCGTTATAGCTCACTGTTACTATATTTCACTTGTAACACCCCAAGCTTCTATGGTACGCTTCTCTTTGAATAATAGAGCAGCGTGTGTTGTACGCAACCTCGAGTTCTAACACACACCACAACCAATCAAATTAGCCTTTATGAATAGTAATACCTACTCTTTGAAATTTTATAAATTTTATCTTTCAAAATGGACTTCATTTTTGGATTTGGAATATCGAATTAACCTAGGGTGAAATTTTGTAACTTTTCGAATAACTTTTATATTTTGATGAATAGTGAAAATTACTAAATTTTAATTAAAAACAACTTTTTTAATAAAAATAATTAATAGTGATAAATTATACTATTGAGTGGTTTTAAGGTATAATTAGAATATAATTTTACCATTTTATCCAATGGTGTTCATTAGAATTAATTTCACTTTGAAATTGGACATAAACAATTGTCAATCTTTTGATTGATATTGTTTCTTAAAAACACGCTATTTGTTTTGACAATGGGAATTAATTATAAAATTAATTAATGCAAATTATATGTTTGGAATTTTGTAAAATAGACATAATTTTTGAATTTAGAATATCAATTATATCTTAGGGTGAATTTTTTGTATTGTTCTGAAAAATTTCGATTTTTGATGAATAGTGAAACCACTAAGTGGTAGTTAAAAAATGATTTTTTGTTTAAATGAAATTTTACCACCTCTGTGATTTGAATTTCAAAAATCCAAAATACATCATTATCATTAGGAAGTAAAATGTAGTTCAATGGGATTAAAATAATTTTTGGTGAATAGTAACTTTTAAGTTCTATTAATCGCGATTAAAGGTAATTAGTGTAATTTAAGGTAAATATAATGTTATAATAATATGAAATTACCTTTACACTTATCCTACCCTTATTGGATGAGTCATGGACGACCAAGACAATCCATGGGTCAACTTGGGGACCACATGGATCCACTTGGGTAAGAAAATGACATTAATAACTTTTTATTTAAAGTAAAAATAAAATTGTCACAAACATGTGTTGTTTTACTAAAACAATTATTACATGGGGTTATATAAGTTAACGTTTAGACTATAAATATTAATTGTAAATCTAAAAATATTTCCTACATCATGATATTTTTTTATAATTTTTTGACATTAAATAAATTAAATTTTTCATGACACCATGATGATGCAGTGATTACCTCATTGATTAACGATTTAAATAAAATGAAAAGATAATGTAAAATCTAAGACTTAAACTTGTCAAAAACCTATTGTATGAGTAGATTTCGAACCCTTATCACCTTATCCTATAAATATATAATTTTGGGACCTTTAAAATCCGAAAATCATTATATAATAAAGTAACATTTCTTGACTTTCCAAGAGTGACCCTCCTCTCCTCTTATAAAAGGCCCCCACCTCTACCACCTTATTCACACCTTCAAAGCCATTTGGCTCGGACAACATATGCCCAAATACTCTCTCAACTTCCCTCTCTTACTCCTATAATCCTCAATTTGGGCATAAGTCTTCCCAAGGAAGCCTTTGGCTCAAATCAAAAAGAGTTACCCGATTTTAAGGTAATGTCTTCTCTTTTGTTCTTTTGTTTTATTTTGCTTCTCCAACCCCTTAAAATATTTTTATTCCTTTATTTTGTAACAAAAACAGTATCTTAAATATATTAATATTTTTTTATGAGAATTATTTTATTTACACTTACACACACCTTCGTCTAATGGTTAAAGAGCGTACTATTTCTATGGGTGGCGAATTACTGCCTCACAAAATGATGATTGTTCAATCTTCTTTTAACACCTCTCATGGTGGCCATTAAGATGTCACTATATTTATATATGATATATATTATGTTTATGTTTTCCTTATGCTTCTGTATTTTTCATTTATGGCATAACTTTATGATTTCCATTATGGGTAAACGCGATAATTTCATTTTAGGAAGTGCGGACTACCGCCCCCTCAAAGTGATTTGAATCGTTAATGCAATATGTGAAACGTATAAAGGATGGAGTAAATGATATTATATATGATATTATAATGGAATTATAATATACCTTTATATCATTATGATTATATTCCATTAAATACAAAATAGAAATGAAAGTAGCGTTCATGCGTACGTACGACTTACCGTCTCCATGAACGGTGCATTTCGTTTCTTACCTCTAAATGTTATGTAATATTATAAATGCATATATATACTGGATATATATGATATATATGATATCTACATCATGAATACAATTATGTATATAATGTATATTTTACCACATGAACAACTTGTAATTATAAGAAGTTTATTTATGACTCAAGTACCAAAGATCGACAAAACGACCGTTATTAACTTAAATAATTACATAATGTCCATAACATGGTAATAAGTGATATAAAAGGAATAATGAACTTGAAAAAGGTTCTTAAGAAATTATAAATTAACTCTAGTTTATTATTCAGGAGGTTAAAGAACGATCGAGTCAAGTCGGACATGAGGTAAGGGACTTCGTCTCAATCTCCTTTCATTGAGGCATGTTTTGTATTATACACAACTTTCTTTTATACGGTGTATAAACCCATTTGAATTTTATTTTTATTCAAAAGGAATCTTTTTTATATGAAGCGTTTTAATAAATGACAAAAGGGAATGTTTTTTTTCGTACATATGCGGTGACAACGACTTCTCCGCCGCTGTAACCATTATTTGAGTTTCGGATTCCTCTACAAGCCATAACTTTTTTAAAATGAAAAATAAATACCAAGTTTTACTTTTCTTTTATTTTGGTATTGAAAATGGTTTTATCATATCAATGTGTTGTATTGATATTTTGTGATTGAAATGTGGAAATGTTATGTTTCCTTTATTGCATGTTTTATGTGATATGATTATGTTATGGTTTATGATATGTTTAAACTTTTTCATATAAGGAATGCATTGGACTTAGTATGTGACGGGTGGAGCCCGCTATAGCTCCTCGATGCATCGGTAGGTCTCATGAGACAAACTAGTGTCTTGGCACGAGTCCTTAACAAAATCTTATTTGTAGTCTTGGCACGAGGTCTTGGCTACGTGGTTATGATAGTTTGGTATTATGCATTCCATCATTATGAAAGTGGTTATTGATATTGAATGTGATTATTCGACTAGTAGAATATCCATGTGAATAATTAAATGGAATTATTTCATTTTATTTTTTCCATATTATGCTGATGTTCAAGTTTAAAAGGATTTTGTTTTAGTTATACATTGCCTTAAATGTTTATGTTTATTTATGAAAGTTTCCGCTATATTGTTATCCTTACTGAGCATCTGAGCTCACCCCTTTCTATGTTTTATTTTTCCCAGGATGTGAAGAAATATTTTATGATTGACCTGCAGGGATAGTCTGAAGGGGATATGAGTGTGGACTATGGAGACTATGTTATTGTGATTTTTCACTTTATGATGTAATGTAACATTTATGAATGTATCTAGTGTTTTCAAGGCTACTAAACTAATCGGTCTTTCAAGACTTGATCTTTTGTGATCATGCCAATATTACGTAATAGTGCACCGACTCTGGGTAACTAGGGTCGGGGTGTTACATCACTGATCCTAGAAGGTTACTATTGAAGATCTATTGTCACTAATATAGGCTACCGGTACAAGGTTACTGTCACAAGTCTACCGATGATCTGCTTATCAAAGCTCACAGACAAAGAGTCACTGTCACAAGGTCACTGCTGTGACAAGGCTTCTGTTAGAAGTTCACTGTCAGACTCTTTCTCAAGTCTTCTGTTGAGAACCTCACCGTTCAAGTCTACAGTTGGACATGTCTACCGTTAGTAGAAGGCTACCACTAGACAACTCCTACTGTCGAGATAGTCGACTGTTGTTCAAAGTCTACTGATGGACATACTCCACCGTTAATGAAATTATCTGTTGAGATAAGTCTACCGTTGGAAAGGTCACTGTTGAAGTAGTCTGATGTTACAAAGCTTCCGTTAGAAGCTTACTGTTGGAGTCTACCGCTGATCAAGCCTACTGATGAAGCCCACAGTTGAATAGCCTGCCGATGAAGTCCACTGATGAGGAGCTACTGTTACATAGAGTAACAGCTACCGTTACAAGACATCCATTGACACAAAGTTCACCGTTACAAGCCTACAGTCAGAGAGCCTACAGATGAATTCCACAGTTGGAAAGACTACCGTTGAAGTCTATCGTGTGACATGCATCTGCTACCAGTCTAATGATATTCTATTCTTTTCTTTACCAATTTTATTAATACTATCATAACAGTCATGTCTGGAAAAATTAATGCACCTGACATTATTTAATGTTATTTGCAGGCATATCAGGAGACAGTACGATGTACGAGGAAGACCACACGTGGTTGAAACATTTCTCTTGTCGGCTCCTGCTGAACCAAATGGAAAAAGCTCAGGTGGAAAAGTATATATATATATATATATATATATATATATATATATATATATATATGAGTAGAGACAGACATGAAGATAGAGATATATACGAAGAAGACACAGAAACAAGAAACAAGCGTGGACATATTGAATATACACAGAATACTTGTAAGAGAGAAACATACACAATCTGAAGAAGAACACTCAAGCACTCATTCTGAAGAACAGAGAGCTTCACGAAGATCTATTGAAAGAACCTTTTTCAAGCTGTAGTGGTGTGCGGCAAAGAGCTTCAAACCCAAGAAGTTGATCATCTCTACATCTGGAAGTCAGAACCTGGAAGTTGCGACACTCTGTTTTGGAGGCAACTTGCAGAGAAGGACCAAAAATTCATTTCCTTCGTACCAACGAGTCCAGAGCTGATCTGCCAACACAACAGAGCATTCTAAACTTATCACTACTATCTTTTTCTCTATTGTGTTTAAGCATTTTACATGTGTGAGCAGTGTGTCTGTGTTACACAGACTGACTCTTGTGCTTAAACTGAGGGATACTGAAAATCCTCATACCAAACTCTCTTTACATTTGTTTCCCACGTATAACTGTGGAAGAAGCTTGGTGTGACTTGGTAGTTAAATTTTTCCCACGTATAACTGTGGTAGAGGTTTCAAAACCTGGACAGTTTTTGAAAACTGTTGTAAAGAGCGATACAGGCTGTGTATCTCTCTTTAATATAATTGCTTGGTGGCAGGTGATCACCAAGTGGAGAGGACTAAGTCTTGACTTAAGACTGAACCTCTTGTTTAAATTGTTGTGTTCATCTTTCCATTACACTGTTTTACATTTATCCGCTGCTTATATTTTCAAAGACAGAAATCTGTTTTTACATTCACTCTGATAGTTAGTTCTGGTTAGTGTGTATATCTGATTCGTTTAGTAAACTTGTTTCAAAAGTGGAATTAGTTCTCATACTGATTCTACTGAGGAGTAATCAACCTTTGAGAAACTTGTTGAACAATAAGTCACTTATATCTCTACTGCCTTAATTGATTGGGCCGTTTTAATTTGGGGGATTTTAATCCTAAAAGTTTTAACATAAATTTTAATTTGAACTCAATTCACCCCATCTTGAGTATCCACTCCGACCAACAATATATAATATATGTAATATATTTTATTCAACATCTATACTAATAACAATTAAAAATCTATTAAGAGGAAGTTCTAGTGGACGTTCCAGTGGAAGTTCTAGTAGAGGTTCCAATGAACGTTCCAGTGGAGGTTTCAGGTTTCAGTGGAGGTTCTAGTGGAAGTTCTAGTGGAGGTTCGAGTGGAAGTTCTAGTGGAAGTTTCAGTGGAATTTCCAGTTGAAGTTTTAATGGATGTTCTACATTACAACAAAAATATATATTTATAAAACTATAGAATATATTAATAAAAATTAAAATTTAAAAAATATATTTATATTAAATGCAATTATATATAATATATGTAATATATTTTATTGAATATCTATATTAATAACAGTTATAAATATATTAAGAGGAAGTTAAAGTGGAGGTTCCAGTGGTGGTTTCAGTGGAGGTTTCAGTGGAGGTTCTAGTGGAGGTTCCAGTGGATGTTCGAGTGGATGTTCCAGTGGAGGTTCCAGTGGAGGTTCTGATGGAGGTTTCATTGGAGGTTTCACTGGAGGTTTTAGTGGAGGTTCAAGGTTCCAGTGAAAGATTTAGTGGAAGTTACAGTGTAGGTTCCAGTGGAGGTTCCAGTGGACGTTCCAGTGGAAGTTCCAGTGGAGGTTTCAGTGGAAGTTCCAGTGGAGGTTCTGGTGGACGTTCCCGTGGAGGTTCCAGTGAAATTTCCAAATGAAGTTTCAATGGATGTTCCACAATACAACAAAAGTATATATTTATAAAACTATAAAATATATTAATGAAAATTAAATTTTAATAAACATATTTATATTAAATGCAATTATATATAATATATGTAATATATTTTATTCAACATCTATACTAATAAGAGGAAGTCTCAGTGGAACTTAAACCGAAAATTCCAGTGAAACTTCCTTTAGAACATTCCAGTGTGAATTAGAAACTTACACTGATCTTCAATGAAAACTTTCACTAAAAAAATCAAACAGATAACTAAAAGAAAGTCTTCATAAAAATTTTAATGATTTAACTAGAAACTTTATAGTGAAGTTTTGTAAAAAAACTGTTTTTTTTTAAGACAAGTTATTTTGTCTTTTTAAAATGGCATGAACCTTTTTTACACAAATATTTCTTTTCATTAACAATAATAATTATATTTACAATACAATAAACTCAATATTCTTTCACGTATTAAAAAAACTGTATGACTTTAAAGATATCAAAGAAAATCTATTAATTTTCTCCTAAATGATTAAAAAGTCTATTTTTATCACATATTTATTTTTAATTCTTTTTAAAAGATGCAACACAATTTTTTTAAACAAAAAATATATATATTTCAATTACAAATATAATCGATTTTAAAATAAAATCAACTCATTAATATTTAAAATGTTTTAAAAAAATGTACGCACTTAACAATATTAACAAAAATATATTCATTTTACTCAAATAATCAAAAAATTGAACACGTATTATTTAGTCATTTTTTGGTAAAGCGTAATAATTTTTTTTATATAAGACAAATATAATTTCATTTAAATATATATTTGGTTTTAAAACATATCAAAAAAATTATTATTTGTTTAATATATAATATAATTTTATAAATGGGTGAGAGAAGATTTTGTTGATTGGAGAAGAAGAATCTCTCGAAATATGTTTTAATTCAAGATCAAAATCGTAGTAGATGGATCCCTCACAAAATCCTTCCTCGATCACGTTCAATCCGATAGAGAAATCAAATTGATTGAGATCCTCATTTTCAATCGGGTGAGCGATTCTCTTCTGCTATCTCCCTTTAAGATGGATCAGGCGGATCTTCCTATTAGAGATTCTCAGAGGCGATTCCATCCACGTTTCCTTCACCTCGCCACTTTAGGTTTAAGGGTGATCCTGCTATCACTTTCTCTGATGAAGAAATCAAGGCTTTGTCGCTGACTTCAACTCCACCCTTGTAGGATATTTCTAGGGATTTCAACTGAATCTTGTTATGATTCATGCTGGAATCGGAACTCATGGAAGATTTCAGGTAGCAATATGGTTATTTCCAAATGGTAGCTATTTGTTTTGAAATGATGAAAATCTACGGTTCTGCTATTCTAGGTTGGATTTGTCGACCTCCCCCTTCATCTGTTCAGATCGGATGCTCTTTACGCTATTGCCAATATCTTGGGTCATCCAATCAGGTTAGACTCCTCCACTCTCAATCTTACACGGCCTTCGGTTGCTAGGATGTGTATCGAGCTCGATGCTTCTTCAGAGCCTCCATTTGGAGTGTGGATTGTGAATGGATTCAAGCGATTTTATCAACTGGATCATTATGAATATATTTTCCATTTTTGTGTGCTATGCTGCTTACAAGGCCACTCTGAATCTTTTTGTAGCCAATCTCAGTTATTTTGGACCACCAAGAAAGGATCTCTCATGAGACCACTGAAGAAAGATGTTGCTAAGAAGCTAGTGATCAACTCTCATCTGGTGTCCAACAAGGAGAATACTTCAACCTCTTAACTGTGGGCACTGTGTTGGAGGGAGTTAGGAAGAAAGATCATTTAGTTTTCCCTAAATAAAAGGTTAATTCTATTTCTTTTGGATTTGTATGCAAAGAAAGGAGTAAATCTGGTAATTTGATGCTTAGATCAGGGGATATGTTTATTCTGTCGATGGGAAAAATTCTACAGATGTTAATTTTTCCTTTGGCTCCATTGATGAAGTCAGGATGGATTTAGATATTAGTTTTAGGGACCAAGTTGATCTTCATCAACCTGGTGATCTTTTAGTTTATGAGTGTCATTTTGTATCTGATTTTGACATGGATGTTCAGGGGGTTGTTGCTCTTGCGGATACCCCTTCTACTCTAGCAAAGGATGTTTCTTCTATTTCTGGTTATGAGGACACTGGCAAGCATAGTGCTGTAGACATAGAGGTAGCTACTAGTCAGCAGCAGTTTGAAGCTAAAGATTCAGAGGCAGTTGTGGATGCCAATATTTTTGAATCTGAGCATGGTAAGGCTGATTCATTGATTGACAGTTCTGCTAAGCAGGTTTCTAGCATTGAATATATAGGAGTCTTGGAAGCATCTGCTGGGTAGAAGAATTTAGAAGTACAATTTTCAGAGGATGATGGTTTTGCGATGCTGACTAAAGTAGTGGATGCTCATTCTTTCCCCACAAAAGATAGAGTATATTCTTTCTATCATGTGAGTAATTTGATAGGGAAAATCACTATCAGTGATGCCGATAGATTTAAGATATACCATTTGAAAAATTCCAGATACCATAAAAATTACTCGAGGTGCAATGATTACTAGGTCTTTTATCAAGGAACTTCATGGGACCTCCTTTGATAAAATGGAAATCGAAAGCACTTCCATATTTTCTCTTCAATATAAAAAATCTTCTATCAATGCTTCTCTTGAAGACTTTGTTGTTTTGATGGATTGAGAAAGAGATGCCAAGGATCCTCTTACTTTCCATGGAAGTTTGGAGGAGGAAGATACATGGGAGAACTCCAAATAGTTCTATATGAATCATTCTAACCATCATTTTCCTTGACTATACAATCAAAGAATATTCTCCGTAAAGGAATTTATATTAGTTTGATTAGTTTGGATCAAGGCTTATGGGTATGGGGAAAAATATTGGAATATTTTGAAGTCCCTCTCTTGACTTTTCCAAATAGGACCATTGAAGATCTTTTTTGGGATTTACGCTAGGATTGTAAGACCCCAGAACGTTAAATGTTACTATTCATGTCAACAAGGTGCACCTTTCTTTTCAGGAGTTTACCTGATTAGAACTTTACATTCGAAGATGTTTGGTATGGAGTAGTGATCAGGATGAGTGACTTCCTGAAAAGTTTCACAGGGTGTGTGCAAGTGAGCAAAAAACACACTGAAAGATCATATGTTGGCCTGTGGGGGCAGTCGTTAGTCTGGTGACCCATTTGGGTACGTGAGTTGCCCCCACGGTGGAGACAACACGTGTTTGTGGGTCAACTGAGGTCTCTGCGGGGCCTAGTTGTTATATTGGTATCAGAGGAGAAACCCATTCGGAAGTGTGGTGACACTGCCTGGGTTGAGATGTAGGGTCCACAAAGAGGACGTTGTGCTCTAAAGGGAGGAAGATGAATGTAACACCCCATAACATTAAAGGGTTAAAATGCTAAATGTTACTACTCATGTCAACAAGGTGCATCTTTCTTTTCGGGAGCTTACTTGATTAAATTTCTACAGTTAAAGAGGTTGACCTGGAATAGTGATCAGGATGAGTGACTTCTGGGACGTTTTCCATAGTGTGTGTGAATGAGAACAAAACACATCGGAAGAACACATGTTGGCTTGTGAGGACATTTGTTAGTTTGATCGGGCATGTGGTTGGGCCCTACGGTGGGGACTACACATATCTTCGAGGCAACTAGGGGGTGTTCATGGGTCCTAAGTTATAAGGATTCCAAATTCAATCAGCTTTCTTTCGAGGGAAGGATATAAGGTCTATTTTTTCCCTCTTTTTTCTTTTGTTGGAACTTTTTGTACCATGGTATTCTTTTTCTACAAGTGAGGATGTTATACAGTTTTCTTTATTTACATATATATAATCAAGAGGCTCAACGTGTAAATGCTACCTAACTCGATTACAATCCAATTGAGCTCATACCAAGCTCCATCAACTTCAACAAGCACCTCTCTAATCAAGAATCACTGTAATTTTATAATCCAGACATTTTAAATTAAAAACCCCTAATGGAATAATCGATGCCAAACTCATCAGGTGGAGTAACAACATCAAAACTCTGAGAAAAGGGGTATAGTCCACTGCTGATGCACACCTGGGTCTACCTACCTCGATTACCATGTCTTTGTATGGTATGACCTTTACGTTGTGGCTTGATTACTTTGACACAGTGCCTGTATTACCTTGATATGACATCTGTATTACCTTGATGCAGCATTTTTGGCACGCCCTTCACCTTTATAAAGCCTCATCAGGACCTTTTTGTGAGCCGACCCTTTACCCTCACGCAGCCTGCACTGGTTACCTGTACATAGCTTGAATCTCTTTGCATAAGGGTGACTTGAAACATTAAAAAACACAATTTAAATGCGGGATTTATACAGATTAATTACAGAATAAAAAAACGAGTAGCCTATTAACAGTTCAACCACAAAATCCAAAATACAATGTATGGATTTCAATTAATTTAAGAAAATGAATAAAACATTTAAAAACCAAGATTAAATCCATTTAGCAATTAAAATCCAGATTCACACAAGTGACACCAATCAATTAATTTCCCGGGTTCTAGATCAATTAGGGGGTTAATTATCAATGAAAATTAGTTAAAAATTTAGAAAATATTGACTCTCATCACTTCCCCACACTAAGACCATTGCACTTGTGGGCAATACAAAGAAATAAACCTATTAAAATCATTTGTCCTGCTTAGGTTCAAACACACATACATACCAGAAAAGAGAAAAACAAAGATTCATCCATTGTTTGAAATGTCATGCATCCTCTATGAATTAATCATACTTTCTTACTTCAATCCAAATGAAAGTTCTAGTTCCAAGAGTAACAAATCATAGTTCCGTGGGATTAAAACTTTAACAAGGGGCACTTTCAATTATCACTCTTTCCCTAGCTTCCTTATACCCAAGTTCCATTTTCCACTTCCTTGATACACCTCAAATGACATTATTTTAAGTCAATTTTCCTCTTATTCATTTAGGTTCAATATTCCTCTCACCTAAATACACTATAATTTGGCAATTATTGATTTTTTCCAGCTATGTTTTGTGAATAGCACTTATTGGATGTACAATGACATTTATTACTCACATACTCAATGCCTAACCATCTCAGAAATTTATTGTGGGATCTCAATTGCCCATTTTAATCCAGTTTTAAAAGGCTTATATAACTATATTTTGAGTTGGCTCTCTAAGGTGTTCATTTTCACAAAATCTAAGTTACCAAGATTCAAGTAAAAAAATCTAGTTTCCTCGTGTTATAATTCCAATTTCACTTCAACATTTTCAATCACACTCCTTTTCCTACTCTTAAAACATAATTTTCATGAAAACAATGGAAAACTCACTCAATAATCATGCAAATCCAATAATTTTAGAATTCTTGAAATCCTCAAAACTAGAATGCATTCATCACTAGGCAGGACAACTTAATGCTTAATTTTCCTAACCTAAAAACATACTAAAAAGATAAAAACAAATGAAAATAGCATGTATAAATTATTTAAAAATTCTAAAAATAGATCCTAAATAGCTTTTAAAGAGGTCCTAAACTAATACTAAACAACTTTGAATTCCCTCCCCCACACTTGTTCATCACCGCCAACTTAATCTTAGCAAAACGTAAAGAATAACAGTGATTAAACAAGTGTAAAAAGATAAAAACAACTCGATGTTTATTATTTCATTAGGTTTGAGTTAAGCTCTCACTTGGTGCTTTGTGGACAACTTGAGCTAGTCTCCTAGAAGTTGTCCCCTTTGGGAAATCTACAAAAAATATATTAAAAATCAGAAATTTTGTTGAAAACTTAAGAACATGCAAAAAGAAATATAAAGGGGGGAAATCATGGGTTATTCCTTCCCAATAGGGGCTATATTTATGTTGCCCACTGGTGGATAGTCCTATGATTATCCCCAATATTCTAGAGGATATGGTTTGTGTGATGTAATCCACCACATCCTCTTCCTTCCATAACTGCTCACATTTACTTCTACTTGGAGACCCCCTTTGATAGAGTGATTCATGTTCACCCCTTGATTTGTGTTGTGTATCTTATAAAGAATGGGTCCTCATCCACTACTCTTGTGGCCTTTTCTTCCAGTGATCGCTCTAATGATGTTTTTTGGACACGTTCAACCAATAGAGACTCAATGAACAATTCAAACTTAATAGAATTAAAACAAGTTGAGTTCAAATTAAAGTTCTCCCCCTCCTATGCAGTAGCTTGTACTTCTGTTTCTTCATGTGAGACCAGTGGGAACTCCTCTATTATACCCCCTCCATATATTCTTCTTAGAGTTCTTAAGGGGGATCTTCACAGGGCAACTCCGCAATTTCTTTTTTTTTCACAATTGGCACCAAAATTAGCTCCTCTTTGGTTCCTTCATACTTTGCATCTTCTCTTGGGGCACCTTCTTCCAACTCTTCCAGAGAATCCTTTAGCAGATTATCAAAATACTCTTTATATAGCTCCTTTTTAACTTTCTAGATAGCCACTTTTCAATTTCTAGCACTAGTTTCTCTTCAAAGGTGGTCGCCTTTTCATATTCATATACTCTAGCCACCTTAATTACGACATAATCACCAAAGTCCTCCAGGTCCTGTGAAAGTGAGTTGAATTATACAAGGTGAAAATAAAGGAAGTTATCTTGTAATTCAAATTGTGTAAAATCAACAAATGAACTTAAAATATGACCATCTCCCTCTATTACATCAGCTTTAAGCTCACTTTCCTTACACAAGGCTCTTGGGAATTCATTTAAAATGCTTGCAAGCTGGGGTTCTTCAATTCTGTACTAAAAAAACCCTCAAGTTTGTCTTTATCATCATCCAAGATGGGCATCATTTGAGTTGAGAATTCTATTGCAGCACTAGGGAGGTCATATTTTAAGGCAGTATGAATAAAATGTAAAAAAGCAAGTCTAGTTTAAGATCAACTTCCGGTTTAGTTTCAGTATGTAGTTCATCCTCTAGGTGTGATTCCTGTTGAAAGTCTTCTAGTGTAGATGGGGGAAACAATGGACATTCTAACTTCTCTTCAAATTTGAGCTTATATATCCCATATTTATCTTCATAATCCATGTCATCTTATAATAGTGGGTTCCCTAGACCCAACTAAACAATACTTTTCAATTACCATACCATGTATACAGTGAATTATACTTGATGTACCCTTACCATTATAGTGTTTATATTTCAACATCAACTATTTAAATGGTAATGTCCATGGATTATTTGTCATATCAAAAGGTTATAATAGTTATCAGGTTATAATGAGAACCTCACGATACTATGACATTAATATTAAAACAATTGTCCTATGGTCTGGATACATCATTCGGACTGGACACAAATGATGTTTGTCTATTAGGTGATAGGGTATCATAAGCACCGAGACTTCTTCTCACGAAGTTCACATTTGGGGATCTCTAGTAGGTGAGATCATGATGATATACCCACCCATAGTAATACCACATGTTTCAGGTGTCATTGGTTGTTCCTATCTACGAACATGTGTATTGGTCTCCTAACTTGAGATCATTACCAATGCGTGTCATTTGATCACATACTTTGATTCAAGAAAAAAAAACATGACATTGAAGTCATGGCGAGGTAGCTTGTGTTGGGTGCGTCATTGGTGGTATGACATTAGTTGAATGGTCAAGATAGAATTTGTCACTTCCGAGTATATGAAGTGATATCTCGGGCCTGGTTGATCAGGATGACAACACCTTCATAAATTCATGCCCATGGTAGTCAAAGGTAAGTCCGTCAAGTTAGATCAACAAACAATAAAGAAAGTAAGGATGAGGAGTTTGAGAGGGTATGACTCAGCCATCGGTACTAGGCCCGTGCATTTTTGCACGGGACAACTTGCTGAGCAGTCATGCATTTATGGAGGTTTGTCGTACTGATGTTGATGCTGGGGAGGGGTATTTCTAAGTAGTCTTGTTCTGGGCTTTGAACTTTGATTATGTTGATGTTTCTACGTCCTTGAAGTCATGTGAGGTTTCCCCCTTTTTCCTTAAAAAGGGATTTATCTTAAAATTAATAAAAATTTAGGCATTCAGGCCATTCAGTCAAGTAAGGATGAGGACACATGTATGCATCTTGCTTTATGAGATATTGTGTGACAAAGAGATTATATTACACAATGTGTGTTCGTAGGATGATATTCATTACTATGGTTATTTCTTATCTCTTTAGGGGTCTTCATGAGTTTTTAAAATTTGCTCTTGGTCTATGAATACTATTCCCTATGATCGAGATAAGGGCCTAGAGGGTCACACATAATAGTGTATTCAAGAATCTGCCTTATTCTGGTGAATAGGTATATAGGACATGGTGGGCCCCACCACGGGGTCCGAGAGTTGTCAAAGCATTATTGATCACTGATGAATAAATAAATTCATTATTATTTGAGTATATAATAATTGGATTGAATTTATTTATTAAAATTATTTACAAATGTTTAAGTAAATACATGGAATAATATTAAACAAATAAATATTATTTAATATTCAAGGTTCTTTTAATATTATCAAGAATTACTAGTCGAGTTAATGACTCAGGTTTATCACATAGTATATTTAATATATATTACAAGTATGTGATAAAACATAAATAATATTTATGGCACAGTTAGTCCGTCATAATTATTTATTTATTACTTATTTATTGGACTTTAAATATAAAGGAGTCGGGGAATCCTAACCGGTTATTTTAGACATCCACTATATAAGTGGAGGAGAAGCTCATTCTATAGACTATTCACTAGTCGGAATTGAGAGCTTATCTCTCCTCCTAAAACCTAGAGAGATAAACGCTCTAACCGAGCGAATGATCTAAGAATGCCTTCACGGATTGAAGGCATGAGATCATGGTGATCGTCATGACATCGAATCAATCATCAGAGCTCCATACTAGCACCCGAAATTTGATGAATGACATATGTGTGTATTCTTGAAGCGTGTATGGATGATCTAGAGGGGTTCGACCTCAGATCCTTTGAGCAATGGTCGCTAGCGATGTGCGATAGACGAGCACCCTTCTATGTGAACGAGGTACTCATTCTTTTTAATTTCTGTGCTCTGATTAATTCATGTGAGATCTTCGGACTGTATCAGGGCTTGGATCATCGAAGATAATGAAGTTTCATCGTTCTGGTAATTAATTTTTTTAAATCATCATCCCACCAGCTTCCGCTGTGTGCCCCGATATCATCAATTGGTATCTGAGTGACCGTGTGGATTTTCTAAGCCAAGAAAAATTATTTTTTCTTTAAATTTACGTGGAGTATTAATTTGGTCCCAACGGCTTTGACCGCGCTTCGATCCGATATCATATGATCAAGATATGACCATCCGAAAAATAAAAATTATGGATCAAAAGTGGTATATTTTGGGTATTAAAATTGAAGAACACATATTTGAATATATGTTAAAATATACCTTGGCGAAGTGACGAGAGGCAATTTTGAAGGAAAATGTTATTCTGGCCAGATCCCGCTGGTTACCGATCGAATGAACAGTATTTTCGGCAGTCCTTGTTTCCTCACTGGCGAAGAATCACAAAAAAAAATCAATTGCCTAAAACATAGGCTTTTGGACTTAAAAAAATGGCTATTGGGTGGTGCGACTTGGAGACTACAAACAACAACAAAAAATAGAAAACTATGCTTTTCAAAAAGCCTACTTTTTAGGATTTTTGAAATTTAAAAAATATATATATTATTAAAAGGGGAGGGTGTGTTGGACCCCCCACAGGCCTCCTCCTCCCCCTCCGGTGAGACCCCCCACCTGGTCTTCCCTCTCCCGTGACCGAGTGAAGCTGCTGCCTGGTCGTCGCCGTCGTCCCGCTTAGAGGCCCGACCGTCGAAGCGCTGACCAACCACAGTTGTCGCTGCCTCCATCCCGGTGTCGTCACCGCCTCGCCTCGCTATCGTCCAAGCCGAAGACCGCCGCCGGTAGTCGCCTTTCTTCTGTGAGGTCATCTTCTTGGCCAAGCCATGCCCACCACCGGTCGAGCCCTCTGACGTCGCCGCCTCCCTCCGATTGGATTGCAACCTTCTCAAGCCTCAAACTCCATGCCGCGTGAAACCGGCCGGATCGAGCCCAACACCAGCTGCCTCACCGACGTCGCCTGGAACTAGTGTCGTTTGACACCGTCTGACGCCCTATCCATGAGGTGAACCCCTTCCATGGCCTCCCTCAAGTTATGTTGTACCCGATCCACCCCACAATGGGTCGAGGTAGGTCGACCCGACCTGGAACGGCTTACGGTGGGCCCGTTGGGCCCAGAAAAGCCCTGTATGGGGTCTACCTAGCCTGAAATGGGCCTATGGGGTTATGACCCGACCCGTAATGGGCCTGAGTGGGGTTTCAAGGCTTGGGAAAATTTTAAATAATAAATTAATTTAATTATTTTTTGGTTTAAAAATAATAATATTTTAATATTATGAAAAAATAATTTAATTTTAGTATTAAATTAAATTAATTAATTAATTTAATTATTGGAATAAAAAATAAATCAATGACGAGACCGAATGAGAATAAATTATTTGAATCTAAATAATTCATTTAATTTATTTAAATTCCCATGTACTTAAAATTTATTGAAATTTAATTTTATCGGACTTTTATTTAATATACCAATTGGTCTTGAGTAGTGACCGACCATGTGTATGTCTGATTAATTTCATTTAATTATTTATTACTTGCGTGTGATGTTTGTAATAAGTAGTTAATTTTTATGATGGTATGTGCGCCGTCTTCTTCATTTAAATATGTATAAGGGTCTATGCGTCTATCAATATTTCTGTATGTACATTGCACTTCTTGAGACCCTCTCGCCTACGTGCGAGTATATTTATATTATGATGAAGATGATGTACGACGTGGACCATACCAAGTCAAGGTGAAAACCCAGACGAGATGTGGATGCACTGGATTGAGGATGAGTTGTATCATGAGTCAAGACCCGACTCAGGTATGATACCCCTAGGTCATAGTTGATCTATTGAGTTTAAATGGATCAACAAATATTAGATGCTCAAGACTTGTTAGGTAAAATTATTTCTTGTATGCATTGTTTATTATTTAATGCATGTGCATGTTTACTGCGAGAACACATAAAATGAGAAACAAGAAAAATGCATAAAGACATGATGAATATTATTATATTAATGTTCAGTTGTGAGCGCGACAAAATAGTATGAACATATTAATAGAAATGGATTACATTCTTCAAAAAATATAAAAACCCTCAAAGAAATATTAAGTCACAAACACCTTCTGTCATTTGAATTTGAACACAACCAGATGTTCGGGGTGCTCGTCAACCATAGTTGAGGGTGCCTCCTACCACCAACGAGTTCTTATGAAAATGACGGGTTGACTTAACTAACGATGGAAATAAAGTAGTAGTCATAGCTTGCTTGTTTCATCTTCAGAGGCAAACATTGAGTAAAGTATGTTTTTGATTTTAGATGCTGAGACGTCACTCAACAGATTAAGGAGCCGCGAGTTAATGTGGTTGACCAGTCAAATGTCTACCTTGAACTCTCTGAGTAGTGAAATAGCCATAAATTGTAGATTACGAGGATAGGTTTTAAGGATCCTTTCCACTAGAATACACAAGCTATAGAGTATTCCAATTCTAGTATAGAGGGTTTCTAGTGTTTGATAAAATAATGGGAGACATTTAATGATTTAAATTAATCAGGTAATGTCTAATCAGTAATCAAGATAAAAATATTAATCAACTAGATTATATTTTTGTAGAAAATAGAAAGTAATACCACAAGTACACTGCGATAATATTGGACAAGGAAAAGGTCCAAACTAGCATGAGTTTCCAAAGAGTAGTACATGCGCTTGTGAAAAGTACTATAACATCATAAATTTAGGGTGCTAGCGTCCCCAATACCTGTTAACCCACATTAGGAAGCAATGGTGCTAAAAGGATTATAGGAGACTCATGTATGACACATAAGATGGTTATTTCATAATTCTATCATTAACCTATGATGCAAGTTGTGGATAAGACATCAGGACATCACTAGTGCAGAAAACATTTTTTACGTCGGTTATTTTTCATTATTTACGTCGGTTTTTAGGCGACGTTAATACGAACGACGTTATAAATAACGTTTTTTACGTCGGTTATGTAAAACCCGACGTAACATCCCTAACATCACGGTGTTTATCACGTCGGTTCATTAATAACCGACGTGAAAAATGATGGGGGATGGGGATTTATAACGGCGGTTATTATATAACCGCCGTGATAAACCAAGGGTGGGGGCTTTAGCACGTCGGTTATTTCTAAACCGACGTGATAAAACGTCGGGGATATCGTTTATCACGTCGGTTATGACATAACCGACGTGATTAACCCTTCCCCGGGCCTATTATCACGTCGGTTTCTTAACTAACCGACGTGATAAAAAGGCCTGAGAAACGTTTTACCACGTCGGTTATCCAAGAACCGGCGTGGTAAATCGATTCCCAGGCCTTTTAGCACGTCGGTTATCTTAAGAACCGACGTGATAAAAGGCCCGGGAACGGTTTACCACGTCGGTTCTCGAAAAAACCGACGTGATAAACCCCTACCGATTTATTTACCACGTCGGTTATAAAATAACCGACGTGAAAGCGATATTTTTTTTAAAATAATTGCACTGCTCTCACCAAAAAGCAACCAGAAACCAAACAAAAATAACCATGCCAGCCCTCCCCCAAGCCCCAACTGAACCCCACCCTCATCTATACCCACCTAACAACCTGGCCAGCCCTCCCCCACCACATTGGAGCCCCACCACAACCCTTGGACACCCCCACCCCTTGGACAGCCCCCCACCATCATTTACACCCCCACGACCCCTAGTACAGCCTCAAACACCCATTGAACACCCCTCCCATATCCCTTGGACACCCCCAAGACCCCTAGTACAGCCTCAAACACCCATTGGACACCCCCCCACACCTTGACAGCCCTCCCAGACCCCTTGGACACCCCCCCGACCCCTGGACACCCCCCCCCTGGACACCCCCCCCCCCCGAGCCCTTGGACAGCCCCAAACACCCCTTGGACACCCCTCTCATATCCCTTGGACACCCCCCACCCCTTGGACACCCCCACCCCTTGGACAGCCCCCCCACCCTCATTTACACCCAACCGGCCCCTTGGACAGAACTCCCAGACACCTTGGACACCACTCCCATATCCCTTGGACACCCCCCCACCCCTTGGACACCCCCCACCCCTTCGACAGCCCCCCCACCCTCATTTACACCCCCCGAACACTAGGACAGCCCCAAACACCCCTTGGACACCCCTCCCATATCCCTTGGACACCCCCCACCCCTTGGACACCCCCCACCCCTTGGACAGCCCCCCCACCCCCTGGACACCCCCCCGACCCCTTGGAAACCCCCCCGACCCCTTGGAAACCCCCCATCCCCTTGGACAGCCCCAAACACCCCTTGGACACCCCTCCTATATCCCTTGGACACCCCCCCACCACTTGGACACCCCCCACCCCTTGGATAGCCCCCCCCCACCCTCATTTACACCCAACCGACCCCTTGGACAGCCCCAAACACACCTTGGACACCCCTCCCATATCCCTTGGACACCCCCCACCCCTTGGACACCCCCACCCTCATTTACACCCCCCCGACCCCTAGGACAGCCCCAAACACACCTTGGACACCCCTCCCATATCCCTTGGACACCCCCCAAACACCCACCCACCCCCTTGGAACCTCTCCCCCCATACCAAAATCCAGACCAGAAAAACCATCAACAGTAGACCGAAACAAGAAGTAGAGAAAAATTAAACATTCACTTATATAACATTCAAAACTTACACTGTCAACTTCAAAAAAAAACTAAATCCAACCTAAACGACTACGAAATACACAATTACATTGACAATATTCAAAATTACATTTTACATTACAAACAACTAAAAGTCAATCAAACCTGTAAAATAATTTGACCACTCCACTTGTAAGTGTTTGATATCTTCAGCAGTAAAGGGTTGAGGGTCATCAAAAAGCTACAAAGGAAAAGGATAGTAGTCAACGTGTATAATGAATAAATCAAATTGAAATATTATGAGAAAGAGGAAATCTTACCAGGTCAAAACTCAGAACTGTCCCAGTTGTTATTATTTCATACATAAATCTTAACATGTAATATCCGCATTCGATGATGCCTTGTTGCTCATGACATTTCTGTTTGAATGAGTGTAAATTCAATATATTATTTTTATGTAATAAATCAAAATGTACAAATTATAAATGGATATTTACCTTCGCATGTACATATTTGATCTTGAAATTCCTTTTCTTTGCGCTTTTTCGAAAGTGGACCCATGCCCTGTTAGAAAATAATACGAATGGGGTAAATTTAAAATTCATTATAATATATAAAACTATTGTGAAATTGAAACTTACGTTTCCAATATATTCTTAAAGCTTTCTCGCACATCATCATGGAGAGAGCATATCCAATAAAGTGCTTTCTCCCTAGGGCAAAAAACCCCTAACATCCAATGATCCCTGATAAAAGGAAATTTAACGTTAGTGGTTTTTTATGTTAAAAGATAATTAACTCTTTGAGAGGGATGTGTTTCATACCTCTCACAAAAAGGCATCATCCAACACTGTGTGATTACATTCTTTTCAAATCTATCAGCAATATAAATCATTCTTTGTTCCTCATCCAATGCACATGCTTCAGGGGAAATCAATTGTGGGTCCACGAATCCATATACATCTGTCAGCTCATTCCTCTCACAAATTTTATACAGATACCTAATACAAAGCAGACATAAGTATACATTTTTAATAAATATAACGCAAGGAAAAGGTGTTAAGACTTACATGATAAAAATTTGCACCACGTTGATGCCCAACTTATCTCCAGTGACAAACTCCATGATATCAGTTTTCATAATCCCCACACTTAGTTCACGTCCACAGACATGAGCTTCCATTGTAAAATCATAATGATCCGCCAACAAATTTGAATATCTTGACAATTTGTCAAGACTGCTAGTATCTGCATCTGATGTCATAGCTATCTGTCTTTGTTGTTGTCTATACAATATTTCTTTACCTTTGAAGTATTCCTGTAAAAATAAATTGAAAAATATATTAGTTTTCAAATGATAAAACATTAATAAAAATATAAAATAAAAGATATAACATCTATACCTCTATGGTAATGAGTTGAAGAAGTCTGGATGGCCAAAGTAAAAAATGGCCGATACTATGTCCAACTGTCGTCACCTCATCTGTAGGTAAAGGTATCCGAGCTGATCTATCTATAATATCCTGTACAGTGACCCTCTGATTCTCTACCTCTAACTGTTGATGATGAACGGTATCTCTTATACAATATACCATCCCATATGCAACTATATGATGTTGAGGATCATCAACATACAACTCACAATAAGTAGGTAGCTGCGGCGGAGGAGGAGGATCAAAAATGGGGTCCGCAGGCTGAGGTGGGGGAGTGGGAGCTACTGGGAGAGGTGGAGTGGGAGCTGCACCCTGAAATTGTCTTTGCAAGTCTGCAAACATAAACTGCACCGATGCTCTAATCTTGTCCTCCATTGTCGCATTAATATTATGGACTTCAGCCTCCAAGGATTCTATTTTTTTTATAAACTCCCTCAACGTTAGAAGTTGAGGAACGTGGCAACACTTTTCTTACCGATACATCTGCCGGATATCCTCTTACACGGCCAGGATGTTCGGGCTTTCCCAATGCCACAGATAAAATATCTTCCCTCCCAGATGGTGTAAATGTCCCCTGTGAACTCTGCTCCTCAAGAGAGTCCTGTAATAATTAATTGAACATTTCTATAATGATTGGAAATATATGACGAAAATAGTAAACTTAAATAAATAAAATAGATATCTTACAATCCTCTCAACTACGAGTCTCGATTCTTCCGAAAGATATTGTCCTTTTTTGCCCTTCCGAGCTCTTTTCCATTTCTCATGTCTAGATGGAGGGGATGGAGGGGCCACCTCTCCAGAGCTTGAAGACTCAGCTCTTAGTTGTTGAAATTTTTCTGCCATCATTTGTTCTTCCAATAATGCATACCCTCCCCGAGATAAACTATGAGGGTATACATTTTTAGATTGGATCTCTTGATGAGCTTTCCTTGTTTGCTGTAAATTAAGAATAAGTAATCATTAACAAAACAATAATAAGATCATTTATATAAGAAAGCTTATAAAAGTTTACATTGCCCTTACCAAAAATGATTCTTTTCTTCTACTTTCAAAAAATTGTCTCCATGTGTCTTCATCTATAAAAGGATATATACGACATGGATTCTCACGACTCCTATGACCATAAATGAAATCAGATGAGAGGGTTGATTTGAAATCCCTCCATCTCCTAGCAGCCAACGATAAGCATTTCTTCCTGACTCCTCCAGTGTCAGGAATATCAAATGTCATCTGATAAAAAAGAGGTTAAAAATATTATATATACTAGAAACATTTAAAGAACAGTCAAACAATAGCAAAAGATCTTACCAAAATGGTCTCCCATAGCTGAGAAATTATCGCCTTATCCACACTTCTCCAATCATCATAGAGAATGCTTACTTTGCTCTTAGCCTGAGTTGCTACAAAACCCTTAAAATCTTTAGCATTTGGACCTCTAGGAAGATCATCATCATCAAACTCCATGACTATCCTCTCCTCCTTCGTACGGGCAAGTGATAATTTTGGTAAACGTGTGCACCCACGCTTACCAACCTTTGAACTCTTTTTCGTAATAGGAGCATGTGAATGTTCCTCCCCAGATGTATGACCAATATGCTCATCTCCAGAATCATGTGGCTGATCAACTGATTGATCTGTCATTTTCCTTCAAATCAAAAAAACAAACATTAGTTCACAAATATACAAATTCAAATATTGTAATACTACTTAATCAGAAAATAGAAAAGTGTACTAAATTACATAATAGTAAACATTGGTAATATGGTAAGCATGTTAAACAATGATAAACATGGTAAACACAGTCTGTTGTACCCCTCTCTCTTGGATTTTAATGATCACAATCACTCTTATTATGTTCTAACTTGTTTTCAAGTATTTTTGTTGATAGGCAAAAGGTTGCCAAGGAGTTGGCCCAAGAAAGCTGAAAAGTGGACTCACTGAGTCCACCGGTCAGCCGGTGTGAGCTCACCGGCCAGCCGGAGGACCCATGCAGTAGACTTGCCCACTGCCTGGTGTCACCGGCTGGCCGGTGGACCAGACATAGCTTTGCTGTCTGGACCACCGGCCAACCGGTGATCCACCACCGGCCAGCCAGTGCGCCCAGGACTTCTCCTCTTTATGGTTTTTAATGTTTTATCATTTTGGTTTGATACATGTTTTAATAAGTAAAAAATTTACAATATCTAACATTATATGAAAAAACTAAATGTAAACAAGAAATAAACATGTGTTACCTGTAATTTTAGGAATGTACAGTTGGATTGTTTTCCCAAATTCCTTCGTCGTGATCGTTCCTTATGGCACAAACCATGTCTTCAACATACTCATCATTATGTTCTGTTAATCTTTCCATGGAAGTAGGGATCTCACATAAATCAGCATCTTCATCAAATTCATCCTCACCAACATATTGTTTTTTCCCTTGTAAAACAACATCCCACTGCATATCTGATTGATCTACTACATAGAAAATTTGTTTGGCATGTGTTGCCATTATAAAAGAATCAGTTGTGTCTTCCAATCTATTCAGATTAACAAGTGTCATTCCAAATTCATCGTGTCTGACACTGTTGTTACCGATAAACCATTTACAGTTAAAAACAGGAACTTTAATTTTAAAGTAATCAGCCTCCCATATGTCTTCAATCACTCGAAAAATGCATTGCTTCTGCAAACACCAATACACCACTATTCTGAACTGCACTTCTGTTGTCCTGAGCTTTCGTATGAAATGTATAGCCATTAATGTCATAAGCGGACCATGTTATCACATTTAAAGATGGACCACCCACTATCCATTTTAATGTCTCTGATACATCTGATCTACCAAGCAAGGTCTTTTTAAACCATGGCAAAAAAGTTTTGTTGTGCTCATTCAAAATCCACATTTCTTTCTTCTTTGGATGACATTGTTTCAACTCATTAATATGCAATGTGATATACGGTTGAACATCAGCTATGTTATTCAAGATGTATGATTCTAACTTCTTCATCTGTTCAGCTGACAGTGATTTGACTTTCAAGCCACGAATCCCCTTTCCCTCATTATTAACCCGTTCATGGTGAGATGGAGGCAAACCTATGTGTTGCGCCGTAGCCAAGTAGCTCGTACAAAACTCTGCTACCTCCTCAGAAATATACTTTTCAATAATGGAGGCTTCAGGTCGATATGGATTTTTAACATATCCCTTTAATATTTTCATATACCTTTCAAAAGGATACATCCAACGAAGATATACAGGTTCACAAAGCTTTATTTCTCGAACCAGATGAATCATTAAATGCACCATCATATCAAAAAAAGTTGGAGGAAAATACATTTCCAAATGACAAAGTATAAAAATTGCATCCTTTTCCAAAATGTTCAAAGCATTCACATCAATCGCCTTGTTACAAATTGAATTGAAAAAATAACACAACCTCATTATAGTCTTTCTGACACGGATGGGCAATATTCCACGCAGTGCAACTGGTAGAATTTGTTGCATCATGACGTGACAATCATGTGATTTCATACCTATCAACTTCAAGTCTTTCAATGAGACAAAATTTTTTACATTTGAAGAATAACCTTGAGGCACTTTGATATCATGAAGACACTGACAGAAGCTACTTTTCTCCCTCTTCGATAATGTATGACAAGCCGGGGGAAGAAATGTTCGTCTTCCTTTAGGAGTGTGAGCTAACTCCAAACGTATTCCCATTGATAGTAGGTCTAACCTTGCATTCAACCCATCTTTTGTCTTTCCTTTAATATCTAGCAATGTTCCGATCAAAGAATCACAGATATTCTTCTCCACGTGCATGACATCAATATTATGTTTGACTTCATGATACCTCCAATATGGTAGCTCAAAAAATATTGACCTTTTCTTCCAAATATGTCTATCATTACCAGATTTCTGTGTCTTTCCCAATGTCACATCAAGGTTTTTCACCCTCTCAAAATACAAATCTGGGGATAAAGGTTTTGGAGCAGTATCAAATTCTTGTGAGCCATTGAATGCCTTTTTTAGTCTTCTATAAGGGTGATCCATAGGCAAAAACTTTCGATGACCCATGTACACTGTTTTCCTCCCATGATGCAATTGACAATATGACGTCTGTTGTTCGCAAATTGGACATGCTTTATGCCCTTTAACACTGTATCCAGACAAATTTCCATATGCTGGGAAGTCATTTATAGTGAATAGAAGCACTGCATGCAGTTGAAAATATTCCATTTTATAAGAATCATACACCCTAATACCATCAGCCCATAACAGTTTCAAATCATCAATCAGCGGTGACAAGTATACATCAATATCATTTCCGGGTTGCTTTGGACCAGAGATCATGATACTCAACATGACATATTTGCGCTTCATACAAACTTCAGGAGAGAGGTTGTAAATTACCAATAAAACAGGCCATGAACTATGTGTGCTACTGAGGGTTCGGTATGGATTCATTCCATCTGTGCACAAGCCTAGTCTCAGATTTCTAATTTCATTTCCAAATTTAGGGTACTGGGCATCAATTTTCTTCCATTGTGGACAATCAGCTGGATGACGTATTTTTCCATCACATACCCGCTCATCAGCATGCCATCTTAACCTTTTTGCATCATGTGAATTAGCAAATAAACGTTTGAAACGAGGAATTATAGAAAGATACCAAAATACCTTTGAAGGGAGCTTTGTAATCTCTACATCAGCTTGTGATTTTTCTTTCACCTTATACCGTGATGTCCCACATTTAGGACACTCTTTCAGAAATTCATATTCCTTCCTATATATAATGCAGTCATTCGGACAGGCATGTATTTTCCTGTATCCCAATCCCATCGGGCATAATATTTTTTTGGCCTTATAATGTGAATCTGGAAGATCGTTATCTTTTGGAAGAATGTCTTTCATCAATTGTAGCAGCTCTGTAAAACTTCTGTCACTCCATCCATGTTTCGCCTTCAGGTTAATCAATCTTAACACCGCCGACAAAACCGTAAAATCTGTAAAACCAGGATATAATGGTTTTTCGGCATCACCATATAGACGTGCAACTGTCGGTTCTATCTCAATTTGTTCTGCTACAATATCGCGAATCATTTCTTCAATTCCATCGGAGTTACCATCTTGGGATTCATTATCATCAGTGACATTCTGTCCAGTTTCGCCATGCCAAATCCAAGGGTTGTAACTCGGATTGAAACCATGACAAATCAGATGATCTTTTATCTCTCTACTTTTCAACTTCTTCATATTCAGACATTTCAGGCATGGACAGAAAAAATGTCACTACTTGGAACATTTCGTTTAGCAAATTCCAAAAAGGCATCAACACCTTCCTCATATTCATTGCTCATTCGATGTGCCGTAATCCAACTTCGACTCATTATTACCTATAACAAATAGCAAAAATATATATTTTTTTTAGATAAGACAAATATATGTTTATATGAAAAAAATCATAATTTGAATGTAAACAATTTTGAAATATAAAACAAATCGATGTGTATTTAAAAAAATATGCTTGAATATTATTTTTTAAACAAAATATAGTAAGATATAACACCCCCCTGGACACCCCCCGACCCCTCTGGACAGCCCCCCGCCCCTCCTGGACACCACCCCCCACCCCCTACCCCCTTGGACACCCCCCTGGACATCCCCCAACCCTCTAGACAACCCCCCCACCCACCCGGACAACCACAAATACCCTCTGGAGAGGCCGCCACCCACTTGGACAGCCCCCCACACCCATCCACCCCCTTGGACACCCCCCTAGACACCCCACCGACCCCTCTGGACAGGCCGCCACCCCCTTGGACAGCCCCCCACACCCACCCATCCCCTTGGACACCACCCTGGACACCCCCCGACCCCTCTGGACAGCCCCCGACCCCTCTAGAAAGCACCCCCACCCCTCTTGGACACAACCCCCCACCCCCGACCTGCTTGGACACCCCCCTGGACACCCCCCAACCCTCTGGACAGCCCCCCACCCCTCCTAAACACCACCCCCACCCCCTACCCCCTTGGACACCCCCCTGGACACCCCCCAACACCCACCCACACCCTTGGACAGCCCCCCACACCCACCCACCCCCTTGTAAACCCCCCTGGACACCCCCCGACCCCTCTGGATAGCCCCCCACCCCTCCTGGACACCACCCCCCACCCCCTACCCCCTTGGACACCCCCTGGACATCCCCCAACCCTCTGGACAGCCCCCCACCAACCCAGACAACCCCAAATACCCTCTGGAGAGGCCGCCACCCACTTGGACAGCCCCCCACACCCATCCACCCCCTTGGACACCCCCCTGGACACCCCACCGACCCCTCTGGACAGGCCGCCACCCCCTTGGACAGCCCCCCACACCCACCCATCCCCTTGGACACCACCCTGGACACCCCCCGACCCCTCTGGACAGCCCCCGACCCCTCTAGAAAGCACCCCCACCCCTCCTGGACACAACCCCCCACCCCCGACCTGCTTGGACACCCCCCTGGACACCCCCCAACCCTCTGGACAGCCCCCCCACCCCTCCTAAACACCACCCCACCCCCTACCCCCTTGGACACCCCCCTGGACACCCCCCAACACCCAACCACACCCTTGGACAGCCCCCCACACCCACCCATCCCCTTGGACACCACCCTGGACACCCCCCGACCCCTCTGGACAGCCCCCGACCCCTCTAGAAAGCACCCCCACCCCTCCTGGACACAACCCCCCACCCCCGACCTACTTGGACACCCCCCTGGACACCCCCCAACCCTCTGGACAGTCCCCCCACCCCTCCTAAACACCACCCCCACCCCCTACCCCCTTGGACACCCCCCTGGACACCCCCCAACACCCACCCACACCCTTGGACAGCCCCCCACACCCATCCATCCCCTTGGACACCACCCTGGACACCCCCCGACCCCTCTGGACAGCCCCCGACCCCTCTAGAAAGCACCCCCACCCCTCCTGGACACAACCCCCCACCCTCGACCTGCTTGGACACCCCCCTGGACACCCCCCAACCCTCTGGACAGCCCCACACCCCTCCTAAACACCACCCCCACCCCTACCCCCTTGGACACCCCCCTGGACACCCCCCAACACCCACCCACACCCTTGGACAGCCCCCCACACCCACCCACCCCCTTGTAAACCCCCCTAGACACCCCCCGACCCCTCTGGACAGCCCCCCACCCCTCCTGGACACCACCCTCCCACACCCTACCCCCTTGGACACCCCCCTGGACACCCCCCAACCCTCTTGATAGCCCTCCCACCCCCCTGGAATCACTGAAAATTTACCATAACAAGAAGTTGGTCCATTCAAAGAATGTTTTTAGGTGTGGAGGAAGAACTGAGTTTCAATACATAGAGAAGGAACTCGACATTAGGTTGTCTATTCCAGGTGTGGATTTGAAGGAGTTAATGTTTGTTTAGTGACCCAAGAGATTGAATCAGAAATTCAGATGTTGTGCCATTTTCTCATGATGAGGATGAATAATTGGTGGGGTTTGACTTTTAAATGGAGAGCTTAGCAGACCATCATATTTTCTATAGATCAGTAAAGGATGTTAGCATCGAACATAAGGCTTAAGGGATGCTTTCAGATCCAAATATGTATGTTGATGGATGCAATGGATCTAGTAGAGGTTCTAGAAAGAATGGTGGTTTTATTTGTTTAGGATAAGTAGTGAAGAAAAAACTAGTTAATTTTTTACTTGCTGAAAAGAGGGTATCTAAAATTTTTAACATGCCGAGGGGAAATCTGGCGAGTCCTCCTCGTGAAACTTTGTTTGCAGGGGGTGAAAATGGTGATGTGATCCCAAATCCATGCACCTATGCCATGGTTGTGTGTGAATAAAGTAGTAACAACTGTAAAAGGGCAACCCATCCAAATGGACACGCCCCAACCCTCTCGGGGATTTATAGAAAACGATGTAAAATTAGTGAAATCATAAAATTAGTCAATATTGCAAGTCGAACTAATAGATCTAGGGATGATAAATAAGATTATGGTGCCAAAACGAGTTAAAAGGGTTCGCAATCGAAGAATCTTAGCTAGTTTCAACAAAAAAATCACAACACATATATATATACTATCCGCGAAAAAAAACGAACGAGTGGGAGGATTACCTGAGTGCGGCGAGTTTAGATGATTGATCCGAGGAGATTAAATATGAGAAACGATGATCGCAAAACGAATCTAAACCAACGAAATGGACGAGCCGATTCGGGTTTACGCGCGAGAGAGACGAGTCGCGACTGTCGAAGGTAAACTCGCGAATGACAATCCACGGGTCTGGGTAAATTTTTAAATGAGTTATAACGTTGGTTATTCAATAACCGACGTTATAATTTTTTTAAAAACATTTATAACGTCGGTTATTCAATAACCGACGTAAAAACCTTCCTCTGATTCTTTTTTTACGTCGGTTATTTTATAACCGACGTTATAAAGGGCTCAAAACCCGCGTTTTTTTACGTCGGTTGTTCCATAACCGACGTCAAAAACATCTGCGGATTCTTTTTTTATGTCGGTTAGTTTATAACCGACGTAAAAAGGCCTTCAAAAACCGCGTTTGTTACGTCGGTTATCCAATAACCGACGTAACAAACACCCCACGCTTCTGTTTTTTACGGCGGTTAATGTATAACCGACGTAAAAAACGAAGCCGCGCGATTAATAACGTCGGTTATTTTTATAACCGACATTAAAGGTGTACTAAACACAGGTTTTTACGTCGGTTATTAAATAACCGACGTAAAAAACCTCGTTTTACATATTATGACGTCGGTTTTATATAACCGACGTAAAAAATGGTGACGTAAAAAACGTTTTCTGCACTAGTGCATAGATGATTTCACATGATGTCTCATCTTTGGGAAGATTGTGAGGAGAAAGTGAAGCAAGATATGAATGGGTGATGATTACATTGGTTATGTGTACAATTGAAAGATGAATCATGATCTTTCAATACATCTCATTCTTATATCTTTATCACCCATATACTCTAATTTTGTTTAAGATTACAAAAATGAATAGTAAATGGAGACAAATGCTTCATTACCTTGTGGGTAAGGTTCTTCAAGCAATTAAGAACTTAAAGAAGTATTAAACTTTAATTCTTATGGCGAACAAGATGAAAGAAAATATGAAAAGGCCAATGGAAAGTATCACGCAAAAGGGACCTTCACAACTTCCTTCAAAGAAAAGAGGTATTAAACAAGAGGTTATTTGCTTCACATATCATGAAATAAATCTATGAAAGTTTAATTGTAATGAACTGAATTGAAGAAGCATGCAGTCATTTCTTCTTCAGGTATATTCATCAATTGTAAGTAATGTTTCTATTATACTTTTTGGGTATTAAATGCAATATGTCTATTACATATGTGTATTTAAATATAGTAACCAAGTAAGTAAAGAAACATTACTAGAAGTAAGGTGTGTTCTCCAAGTAGCTGAGAAAAAGGTGGTTCCTAAGTTAGTGGTGAGAAGCACACAACTTCTAATTTCCAAATATGGTTCTAGTTAAACTTTTGTTAAGTGTTACCAAAAATTTTATCTCACGTGTCCTTTGGACACAAGGAGAAATTATTCCAGTTTTAGAATGAATGTTGTTTGTGGTGTTTAATACTCAAACAATAGTTCTATATTGCTAAAATCATTATCAATACATGATGAATATAAAATGTAAGACTTATATACCCAGTCGTGAAGAGATAATACTTTTTCAAGAAAAACTAAATAATTTTCAAGGATATACCCAATATGGTTTTAGACTCTTTGGAGTCAAAGAGCTTAGGTACTATCGACACACTTATGTACTTAGTTTTGTACAAAGAAACCTTTAGAAATAAAGGTAAGCCACAAAGATTTCAGAATTAGTTCAGCTAGGGAGCGTGAACTATTCCAAGGGTTAGCTAGTGGTAAGTATACATCATAAGATTACTTTAAGTATTTAAGGAATTTTAAAGTGAAGTATGGTATATGCATGGTAAGAAGATATAAGATGCTTTGGGCTGGTGTGCTGAAGAATATCTTGACCAAGCATTCATCGATCAATATAATGTAGTGTGGAGTAATTCCTAAATGCACATTACCTTATCCACATCAAATATTTGGTGCTAATAAGGAAATTTGATGATGAGCCTTACATATTAACATTGGTTAATAAAATTTAGTGTGAAGTAATTCCTAAACACATTTTCCTTATATAGAGTCATGATGTAAGTAAAAGGAGCATCAATGTTAAAACTCATGCTTTGCACATACTTCCATTTTTCAAGACTTGTTTTGAAAATAGCGACATTATCCCATAACCATATACCAACTATAATAAAAAATGGATATCATATGAGTTTTAGTATGATATAAATCTATTTTCATAAGAACACGTGTTTAGATGCAAAGAGTTTGTTAGGATATAAACAAACTTGCATCAAACAAAAACACAATGTGAAACCATAGTAATCATCCTAAAGTTTTCTAAGGATAGTACAAAAATCACTATGATAGAAAAGATATAGTCAAGTTATAGAGTATATTTCTATAAAAGGGTGCACATCTTGATTTGAGATAGTGGGAGAAATATTGACTTGAGTTTAGTCATGCTAGAGATGCACAAATAGTTGACATAAGAAAACGTTCTACAAGACCTTATGGAAAAGGAATTTTCTAGAGAGACATACTGTGTAGGAAGGATAAAACCATGGTGATGGTTTTATATTCACTACGGCTATTGATACATTATTCATTGAGAACAATAATTCTTACAAGTAAGAAGTATATGTAAATTAGCTAAAATTGGCAAGATCAATTAAAATTCAATAATGGATTCTGACATAGAAAATATTTTAAATTATTTTACTTTTAATTTAAATATTTTCAATCCCACCAAAGTATTATTTTAAGGGAAATTTTCACATTTTATGGTTTTAGTAGCATTTTAAGATTAATTGAAAAAATGGTCTAATTTTGGATTTTAACTATTTTAATATATTTATGAATTTTGGACATAACATTTTTGAAACTGATCTAAATTTCAAAATTCTTATTTTTTAGGTTTCTATGTTTGTTGGGATTCATTTCATTCTTCTATACCCAAATCTCAATCCCTCATTTGAAGGTCCAAAACCATCTCACAATTTGGGCCTCAAAATCTGTGCATAGATCTGTATACTTTTGAAGATGGGACCATATATAATAAATGATTGATCCAAATGAGATGAAATTAGACATGGAGAAATAGGAAATCAGAAAGTACAACTTTTATTATTATGACCACCCGTTATTCCTTTTTTTTCAAGGTCATAATGTCATGGTAACTTGGTGAATTGGAATACGAAGAGTTTGCCTAGGAAGAATAAATTTATGGAGTAAATTGGATATAACTCTCTCCAAACATGTCCAATGAAGATTACATTTTTTGGGTAGACAAAGAATACATAAGTAAAAAACTTTTATGAATAAATATTTCCAAAATTTGGTCATTTAATGGGCCTAACATGCGCATTCTTTCGGTGGATAGGTTTGGAGAGAAAAAATTCACCCCTTTTTCTTATAAAAATGTATCCTCTCTTTTTTCCAAAGGGTTGAAACTTTTGTTGGACATTTTTTGTAGTTTTTTTATTTATTTTATTCTATAATATTATTATGAATCTTTAATATATATTATTCTTATTCTTCATCTTATTCTCATATTTTTATCTTTTGTGTTTCCACTTAGTTCTCTTCTCACTGTGAACTCTTATACTCATGATCATGAGTAACTAACCCAAGGAAGTTCCTAGGGAAGAAATTCAGTGTTAATTTAACATTCATTCATATTATTTCTTATTTTCTTATTGTTAGGCTGAGGGGGATCTTAGTGGGCAAGACGCTTTTGTATCTCCACTTTCCACTCGAGGCTTAGCTTTCTCTTATGCAATATTCGCCCTCGATCGAGGAGGTGGATGTGTGGTCTCTTGGTGATCATTAAGTGCACCATATATTCACAACATGGGAAGAAAAGGATGTTCATGCATATGATGGATCATGTTCATTACGTTGATTTGGAACTAATAAAGAGACGATGAAGGTTCACTCTGGGTGTTCTCCAAGGAGGATCTCCTTTTTATCTAACATCATTCTATCTGCATCCATGCTGTTTGCATTATATTAATATATATAGATATATATTAATATTACATGCATATTTCAAACCCACATCTTTATATTATTTATTTTTATATTAGTTAGAATTTAAATAGTGACAATAGAAATTTGGCGTTGTGTGAGTTTCCTCCTCGAGACTGACCCTGAGTGTGCACTATATCACATACTTAGGTAAATAAACTATTGATCAGGGATCTGCAAAAAATATCCATGCATCAATTTGGCACCGGTTTTGGGGAGGCACAATACTTGATGCACTGTTTTTCATAAAAAGAACAAAAAATTCATAAATTTTAAAAACTAAAAAAAAACTTCTTTGTTCATGATGTATTTCAGTTCAAATTATTATTCATGGACTGACCAACCATAGGTGCAAAAATAAGTTCAAAATGACCTTTATTACCTGATTAAATAACTTAAATAATACATAAAAACTAAAGAGAAAATCTGAAAGGGTAGAAAAATATCTTCTTGCACTGCTGGAGAAACCAAAACCTGAGCCAAAATGAGTAGTGGAAGATATTTCACCAATCATTTTTATGTTAAATAACCTAATGTATTTTAGAAGGATCTAATAAATGAATTGATAACATCATCCTAAACTCAACCATTGCTTGATGAGGTCCCTGAAGAAAACATGTCAACTGGTATACTTATCGGAGATCAACATTTTTTTGGAAGAATCCTAGAATCAATTTGTTGAAGATAACCTAAAACTTGATCTTCCCATCCTTGATAATAAAAAATAAGCACCTCTTTAATTCTCTCTTTATTTGGAATATGATTATGAAGATGCAACTGTTATGATTGAGTTGCCAATGGTCCTTCCTAAAGAGATCAATTTCTAAGCTGATTTACTTGAAAGAGAATATTTCTTTATTGATTGTTCGTGTTTTAATCTTATTCAAGCTGAATTGTTTTCTGACTTCTATTTTTATGAAATTTCTGACACAACACAAATGGATCAGGCCTTAGATGTTATGGAAGAAGTCATACTAGTAGTGGATATGAAATAAGAGCTGGAGAAGCATGTGGTGGTGTGACTACCTCCTCTACATCAATTTACATACCATATGGAGGTGGGTACAACAAAAGTCAATAGGGAGCACCCTTATCTTCTTTTCCCTCTTACTATGGACCTTTCTTGATTTGATTTGAGCTAAAAAGAGGGCAGTGAGTGGAATAAGTGTGTGGGGATGTAAATATATTCTTAGGAATTTTGCGTGTTTCCATTTTATTTTTCGTGTTTTTTTCTGAATTTTTAATGTTTTCCTTTTTTTCATTTTTGGTGTGTTTTTTGGTTTCTTAAGATGAATTGAATACTTTGGAAAATTCAAACCATCTTGGTATTTTTGTTACATTGATTTATTTGAATATTTGAGGAATTAAATTACTTCTGAATGAATTTTGTTTCTTTATTTCCGATCTTTTCATTTGATGAAGTTTGATTGATTGTGAAACTCATGTGCATAAGTATTGTCCGAATTGAAAATCTTACCCAACTTCAGAGGTTTCTAAACATTTTTTGACATATTCCTTGCATTTCTCTTTTTATTGATATTCTTTATACTTGTTGTGTGATCCATAACTTTTTGTTTTTATCCTTTTCAAAGATGTTAGAGTTCATAAAATGTGTTAAGTATGATTAAGGCACCACTTTGAAAGATCTTTTTACATTAAACTCTAATTTTGGCCTACCTTTACATCTGACCCTTATTAATCCCCTAGTAGCCATAAAATTATTTGTTAGGCAGCCACATTACATGCTATTTATACCTTTCCAACCTTTTATAGAAGTTAAATTCATGATTATTGTTGAACTCAATTGTGGGGGTGAGAGAAGATGAGTTGTATTTTTTCTTTCTTGAAAAATCTATTTGAGATGAAATGAAAAAAATCGTTGCCATATTTATTATTGCTTTGGTGGAAGAAATTTTGTGATCAAAATATGGATGGGTGTCCCAAATATTATTACAAATATGGGATGGGTGTTCAATAATATTTTAAGATCAAAAGATTCCTCTATTTTCCTAAAAAAAATATGATTCTGAAGAGAAATACATATCTGAATTCAAGCTAAAACAATGCTACAAATGGGGGAATAGAGGGAAGAAATTTATCATTGATGCTGAAATTACAAGTGTGAACTTATCAATAAAAAAGAGGTTGTTGGTGGTGAATCGTATTTGATCTGATTGAGGAGCACACCATTCTTAAGAAAACCCATTTTCATGCATTTACTTCACTTTAGTGCCTAACCCTCCTCATTGTGCCTCAGACTTTTTTACATTTAAAACCTACCAAGCCCTATCCTTCGAAAAACCCATGTAAAAGACCTCATGATTGGCACATTTTTGACTCTGTGAAATGAAGATACTATGAGGATAGATAGCCTATGGATCTCACACATGTTTTTCAGAATGAGAAAAACTCCACAAAAAAATCCTTGAGTGAAGAGATAAATATTTTTCCAAGAAGGTAGGTACGACATGTACATGAAGATTAACCTGAGATTGAATGGATTTTTATAATTTTTTAGGAGTTAGGTAATTTTTATCCATGTAGGAAGCATGCTATTTTCCTTGATGTAATGATCTATGTTGTCATTTATGTTATGGGAAGTTTGTTTTGACCATGGTATTAAATGATTGCTTAGAATTGCAATGTTTAAGTGTGGGGGAATTGATAGAGAAAATATTTTCAATTATTTTACTTTTAATTTCAATGTTTTTAATCCCACCAAAGTTTTATTTTAAGGTAAATTGTCACAATTTATGTTTTTAGTAGCATTTTGAGTTTAATTACAAAAATGACATAATTTTGGATTTTAACTATTTTAATGTATTTATTTATTTTATCCATAAGTTTTTCAACACTGATACAGATTGAAAATTTCTTCTTTTTAGGTTTCTATGTTCGTTGGGCTTCGTTTCATTCTTCTAGACTCAAAGCTCAATCCATCATTTGAAGGTCCAAAACAACTCACAATTCGGGCATGTGCACAGATCTGGATACTTTTTTAAATGGCCCTATATATATCATAAATGGACAGTCCAAATGAGTTTAAATTCTACATAGATCAATATTACATCATAAGGAACAACTTTTATTCTTGTGGGCACACATTATTCCTTTATTTTCAAGGTCATAAAGTCATGGGAACTCGGTGCATTGGAATATGAAGAGTCTTCAAGGGAAGAATAAATTTTCAGAGTAAATTGGATACAACTCTCTCCAAATGTGACCAATGAAGATGAAATTTCATGGGTTAACATAGGATAAATAAGTGAAAAAAATTAAAGACAATTTCCCCAAATTTGGTCATAAATGGGTCTACCATGCACATACTTTCTATGTACAGATTTGGAGTGAAAATTTTCACCCCTTTTGCCTATGAAAATGTATCCCCTCTCTTTTCCAATGGGTTGAAAACTTTTTTTGGACATTTTTTTTCAGTTTTGTAGTTTATTTTCTATTGTAATAATATTATGAATTTTTAATATATATTAGTCTTCTTCCTCTCATTCTCACATTTTTATCTTTTGTGTTTCCACATCATTCTTTTCTCACTGTGAACTCGTATACTCATGATCATGAGTAACTAAACCGAGGAAGTACTAGGGGAACAATCCAATGTTGAACCCAAGTCACTGAATATTCATTCATATTGTTTCTTATTTGCTTAGAATTAGGCTGAGGGTGATCTTAGTGGTCAAGGCGCCTTTGTCTCTCCACTTTTCACCTGAGGCTTAGCTTTATCTTCTACAATATTCTCCCTTGATCGAGGAGTTGGATGTGTGGTCTCTTAGTGATTGTTGATTGCACCATATATTCACAACATGGGTGATCATACCACGATTCATTGTTTCATTTTCACCCTTACACCATTGTATTAAACTAAATTTTTATTGTAAATTACAAATATAATAAAAAAAATCACTTCATATTTGATTAAATTATTTTGTGTTTATCACTGTTAAAAAGGTAAATGTTACTTGTTTTGATAATTTCATTGAAGGTGGAGGTGATTTGGAGGACCCATGATGAAGTCCAAGAAAAATGGGCCAAACTGCACAGGATTCAAGCATACCGGTGGATTAATTCGAACGCTTCTACTAGACCATGCATCCAAATGTGCTGAAATGTTTTTTCCTGGTCCAAAATTTAATAGGATACATTTTATCTCAAGGAACCCAATCCATATTCGAATTATAAGGGGCCCATCCAAACTGATATTTCCAAGACACCGAATCTGCACAAAGTCAAAAGAGACATTCTGTAATATGTCCATATCTCGAGCTGGGATTGTCCAAATGATGCCAAACTTTCGGTGGTGATATTCAAGAAGTATGGATATAACTTTACAGATTTTTCAAAAGGGATATTCGACTGTCTAGTAGCCAAAAACCATCGTCCAAGTGGTTTATCAAAATCTGGGTGCTCAAAACCATGTCCCATTTTGGCTATAAAAAGGCACCATGGGAACCTCATTTGTAAGTTTGAACCAAAAGTGAATCTCTTCCATTTTGGAGTCCTATAGGAGTCTTATCCTCATCCTTGAAGTTTTGGAGGCCCCTATCCTCATAGGAGGATCAATAATGAAGAAGGAGTTCCACCCGAGCTTCCTCCTCCTCCCAATGTCGAGCTAAACGGTGGGTGATCATTGAGAGGGAGCTATACACTTGAAGATGGAGTTCCGACACCTTATATTCTACTGGTTTTGTGTAATTTGTGTGTGAATTATTTCACTTATGTTTAATCTTCATATTCTTCTTCTATGAATGCATTGATTTGGTTTAATTAAGTGAAACATTTCTCATTTCAATACCGATTGGGTTGAGATTCAAGTGGGAATCTTGGGTTATTCTAATTGGACAACACAAGCATCCTCTTTATCTCACACATACATAATATTTCAGTATGCTTTGGTAGAACTCACTCTATTCTTGAGTTCCAAAACTTGACAATATGATTTTTGTGTCAAGGGGTGGTTCTTTGTGTATCATTTTAAGAGGAAAGAGGGGAACTAAGATCTTAGTCATCCCTCAACCAAAGGATTACAACAAAACCTAATAAACAATTAAGAACAAAGAACTATTCAAGTGTTGTAGTATCTTAGAAATGATAACGTATTTATCTCATATTTTTCAAAATCCACTTTGTCTTTCAACTTTACAACTCTTTACGTTAAGTTACTTTCTTAAAATTGTTTACAAAATCACCCCCTTTTTTAGTACTTTTTATTAAAAATGCATACTCTAAACTTATTAATGATCCTTGAGATATGGACTATGGTATTTCCTATACTTCAAATCAACCTTAAAATCATAATCAATTTGATGTGTCATGACAGCGCGTTCAAATTTTGGCTCCATTTCTGGGAAGCACTTCAGTTTTTAGTGTGTGTGTTTATAAGATTTTTGTAAATTTTTGTGAATATTTATTTGTTTTATCTTATACCTATACCTATCTTTTTTTATTTTGATTTATTTATTTTTTAGATTTTATGCATGACGCATTCAACTCCAGGAGACCTACCACCTTTTGAACCCAAACCGGAGAGGATCCTACATCAGCGACACTGAGATGCACAAGAGAACCCTTCGAAGGCAGACACACAAAACATATACACTCTTCTTGATCCTTCATCATCTTCTTCTAAAATATAAAAACTGAAATAAACCTATATAATATGGCTGAAAACAATCGAACATTAAAATAACTAACCTCACCTAATGTTGATATCCATCCCACCTATATTCAAATGTAAGGCGAGACACCCAATTTTGAACTGAAATCCAGTTTAATTCATTTATTACCAAGATTTCATGGACCCGCAGGAGAAGATCCACATAAGCACTTAAAAGAATTTCATACTGTGTGTTTTACATTGAAACCTACAAATGTGGATGAAGAACAAGTAAATCTCAGAGCTTTCCCATTTTCATTGGAAGACACTGCAAAAGACTGGATTTACTATGTTAATTCACCAATTAGAGGCTGGGCATAAATGAAACGTCTTTTTCTTGAAAAATACTTCCCAGCCTCTCAAACTGCAACTGTAAGGAAAGAAATATGTGGTATAAGACAATCACAAGGGGAAACATTATGTGAATATTGGGAATGTTTTAAAAGGTTATGATCAAGCTGTCCACACCACCAAATAAGTGATCAACTTTTAATTCAGTATTTTTATGAAATTTTAATTTCTATTGATCGAAATATGATTGATGCTGCTGCAGGTGGCGTTCTAGTTGATAAGACCCCAATTATTGCAAGAAACCTAATTGAGAATATGGCACAGAACACTCAACAATTCCGTTTGAGGTCTAGTGTACTCATTCAAGGTGTCCATGAGGTGAAAAGTGTTGAATTCGAGAAGAAGGTGGACATGAAGTTCGAAGAGGTAAGTACCGTTCTTCAAAAACTTTCTTTTTTCCAAGATAAATATCAATCCCCTCCTCCCATCCATTGTGGTATATGTTCTTCTGACACCCACTACTCTGACCAATGCCCCCAATTGAGAGAAACTTCTAAGATTTGTGAGACAATATTTCCAGGCCGCCCCTATAACCAACCCTTTAGGCAAGACCCTTACTATCCATCCAAACCTGGGTGGAAAGAAAACCAAACCTATAGGCAAGGGGGGTATTCGAACCAACCTCAACAATAATGGAACCAATCAGGGCAGAGTAGTCATCCACCACCACCACCCAGAAATCCTCAACCACAACAAAGTCCTTTCCAACAAACCCCTCCAAAACCTGAGCCTAGCTTAGAAGACATGATGAAACAAATGACTGCCAATAATCTCCAATTCCAACAAACCACCCAAGCTTCCATACAATACCTAAAAACCCAATTAGGTCAACTTTCCAACTCTGTGGGGGAAATCCAAATCCATGGGTTAGGTAAAATACCTTCTCAACCATTAGTTAACCCTAGGGATAAGGGAAATGTCAGTGCCATCACCCTTAGGAGTGGAACTCAACTTAAAATCCAAATGAACCCACTAATAGATTCATCCCCTCATAAGTAAACCACCATCCCAACCATTAGAAATGATCCAAATGAGGTAGAACCTTGTCCTGAGAGAATCCCTTCCAAAGAAAAGAGTATTTCTGTTAATGAGTCACCTAGCCCAACCATTCCTCTTCCATTTCCTCAAAGGGAAACACAATCAAGGAAACAAAAAGAAACAGAACTTGATAAGGAAATATTGGAAATCTTCAAAAAAGTGCAGGTAAACATCCCCTTGATTGATGTTGGGAAACAAATTCCAAGATATGCAAAGTTTTTAAAGGAGATGTGTGCACATCAAAGGAGACTTTGTGGTGATAATAAGGTAAGATTGGGGAGGAATGTATCAGGATTGATAGAATCATCACTGCCTACCAAATGCAATGATCTTGGAACCTTCTCGATTCTATGCACCATAGGGGAGTATTATTTTTCTAATGCTATGCTTGATTTGGGTGCCTCTATTAATGTGATGCCTCACTCCATTTACTATTCATTGTAGGTCAGTGAACTGAATCCCACTGGGATAGTCGTTCAGTTAGTAAATCGGAGTACATCACACCCTTCTGGTGTGTTAGAGGATGTTATTGCGAGGGTTCAAAATTTAATTTTTCCTGCTAATTTTTATGTGCTTAAAATGGAAGATGAGAGGATGAATGGATATGCCCCAATTATATTGGGGAGACCTTTCTTGAAAACATCCAAAACCATAATTAATGTCTATAATGGAACATTATCTATGGATTTTGGTGGTGACATTGTCCACTTCAATATCTTTGATGCCATGAAGCACCCCTGATAAGAACATTCCCCTATCTCTATTAATTTAATTTATGTACACCCATCCCCTCAAAAAACTTCTTTTCATTCCCCTGACCCCCTTTCTGAGTTTTTATCTTTGATCGAAATGTTAGGTAATGAATCATGCATTGAATGTTGTACCAATCTAGAAAAATTCCATGCAAGTTTATTAATTGATGATTTCTTGAACACTGAGGATCACATGACCATCGATGATACTTCTAAGCTTGTAAAAGATCATTCCTCATCTGAGGATGATACCATTGAGCAGTTAGATGAGATTAGTGACCTCTCACTTTCACACACACTTCCATCAATCCAAAATCCACCTGAATTGGAACTAAAACAACTGCCTCATGATTTAAAATATTCATATCTTGAGAATGGAAACAAGTTTCCCGTCATCATTGCTAGTTCACTCCCTCATGAGCATGAATTGAAATTAATTGAAATTTTGAGTAAGTATAAACAATCTTTGGGATGGACACTTGCTGACATTCCTGGTATTATCCCATCAATTTTCACACATCATATTTTGTTAAATGAGACTAAACCAGCGAGGTAGGAACAACATCGACTGAACCCAGACCTCTTAGAAGTCGTGAAAAAGGAGGTAACAAAATTATTGGCTACTGGAATCTTTTACCCCATCTCTAAAAGCCAATGGGTTAGCCTCATTCAAGTAGTTCCTAAAAAAATTGGTCTTGCAGTAATCAAAAATGAAAACAATGAATTGGTTCCAACTCATGTGCAGAATAGTTGGCATGTCTGCATAGACTATTACCGACTAAACCAACACACTAGGAAGGACCATTTCCCTTTTCCATTCATTGAACAAATGTTATAGAGGCTAGCAGGTAAGTCCCACTACTGTTTCCTTGATGAGTATTATGGATACTTTCAGATCCATATTTCCCCTGAGGATCAGGAAAATACAACCTTCACTTGCCCCTTTGGCACATTTGCATATAGGAGGATGTCATTTGGTATGTGCAATGCTCCCGGTACTTTCCAGCGATGCATGGTTAGTATTTTTCCAGATTACCTAGATAATTGCATGGAAGTTTTCATGGATTATTTCACTGTGTATGGCTCCTCTTTTGATGAATGTTTGAGTAGTCTTGGTTCCATCCTACGTCTCTGTATTGAAAAGAATCTTGTATTAAATTATGAGAAATGTCATTTCATGGTGCGAAGAGGAATAGTTTTGGGACATTTAATTTTTGGGGATGGTATCCAAGTAGATAAATCAAAAGTGGATGTCATTTCTTCCCTACCATTCTCCAAAAAATGTACGAGATGTGCGGTATTTCCTAGGTCATGCTGAATTTTACCGTCGTTTCATTCGTGACATTAGTAAAATTGCACCCCCCTCTCCTAATTACTCAAAAAAGAAAAATAATTTGTTTTTGATAAAGAATGTGAAGAAACTTTTAATAAGTTAAAATGGAGTCTCACATCACCCTCAGTAATCCAACCACCTCAGTGGGATTTACCATTTGAGCTCATGTGTGACACCTATAACTATGCAGTTGGGGAAATCTTATCACAAAGGGTCGATCAAGCTCTGCATGTCATTGCCTATGCTTCACGTAAACTGGACCTTGCCCAAGAAAACTACACCACAACTGAAAAAGGATTATTTTCCATTTTGTTTGCCTTGGATAAATTCAGGTCGTATCATTTAGGGTCCAAAGTCATTGTTTTCTTAGACCATGCAGCCCTCTGGTATCTCCTTAAGAAACCGGAAGCCAAACCACGTCTCATTCACTGGATGCTCCTCCTTCAAGAATTCAATCTAGAAATTAAAGATAAAAAGGAGCAGAGAATGTGGTGGCTGACCATATTAGTAGTATTCCACCATCCTCAGACATCGACTCATCCCCATGTATTACTATAAATGATATGTTTCCCGATGAGAAATTGCACCGAGTGTAAGATGATATTCCTTGGTATATTGAAATTTTAAATTATTTGGTAGAATCTTGCATTCCTAATGATTTCAAAAAAAACCAAGCTAGTCTTCTAAAACATGAGTCACATTGGTACATTTGGGATAACCCCTACCTTTAGCGCACATGTAGTGATCAAGTCCTTAGGAGTTGTGTTCCCGATAACGAGTTTTAGTCTGTCCTTAGATTATTCCACACTCTTTGTTGTGGGGTCCACTTTGGTACCCAATAGACTGCTTGCAAAGTCTTTGATTCTGGTCTCTTTTGGCCAACACTTTTTTCGGGATGCCCGTGATTTTTTTAAATCTTTTCCTCGTTGTCAAAGAATAGGAAATGTCTCTAAAAGAAATGAAATGACACAACAACCATTGCTCTTTCATGACATTTTTTATGTTTGGGGTATTGACTTTATGGGGCCATTTCCCAATTCCTTTGGAAGCTTATACATTCTTCTAGCAGTTGATTACGTGTCAAAATGGGTAGGGGCATGAGCTATAAGTACTGATGATTCTAAGGCAGTTATAGAATTTTTGAGAACCCAAATCTTTTGTTGGTTTGACTTACCTAGGTTCATCATTAGTGACCAGGGTTCTCATTTCTGCAACCGAACAATGCAATCACTTTTGTTTTGGTATGGGGTCATTCATAGAGTGTCTACTGCATATCTCCTACAAACCAATGGTCAATCCGAGGTGTCAAATAGAGAGGTAAAACATATTATTGAAAAAAAGGTTTAACCCAATAGAAAATATTGGAGTCTTTAACTTGATGATTCATTATGGGAGTACCATACTACTTTAAAAACTCCCATTGACATGTCACCATATCGTCTAGTGTTTGGAAAGATTTTTCACCTCCCTGTTGATATTGAGCATCAGGCCTACTGGGCCATCAAACAATAAAATTCTAATCTTTCTGGTGTAGGTGCTCAAAGGAAGTTGCGGATTCAGGAGATGGAGAAAATGAGAAGAGATGAATATGAAAACTCCAAGATTTATAAAGAGTGAACCAAAGCTTCCCATGACCATCTTATCCTTCATCTTTAGTTCCACATTGGGCAGAGGGTCCTCCTTTATAATGAAAGGATGAAGTTGCATCCAGGTAAGCTTCATTCCTACTGGTTTGGCCCATACACTGTTACTAATGTATCTCCATTTGGTGTTGTTCATGTTCAAAATGAATAAACCTAGCAAACCTTCACTGTCAATGGGCAGCAGCTGAAGCACTTCCACAAAGTCCTTCTGGAGTTCCTGATGAATAAACTCCATGTTCAAGAAGCAATCTATGAATGACACTCACCAGGTTTTATCCTTCCTTCCCACATTCTCTTTTATTATAGTGAGGACACTGCACACTTTAGGTGTGGGGGGGATGGGTATATTCCTAGTTTAGTTAGGAATTTTCACCATATTTCTTCTCTTTTCTCTTTTTAGCTTGCTAAATTGTAGTGTTACTTTCCCCCTTCCTTCCACCCCACCTTTGCGCCAAAATATTACCTTTTTTTTATTCCCACTTTATCATGGAAAATAATGAATGTTTAATCATGGTAGTTATTGAAAATGCATGTGGAATATCTGTATTTCATGTTGTTTTAACATTCAATTTTTTTTATTAAATGTGCATTTTAGAAAGAATTCAATACTATGGTGTGACTTTCTTTTGAAATTTGGTTCTTTGTCGATGATATAAATGGTTGTATCATTTTGAAACCTTTGAGAAGAATGGTGCCCTTTTTGTGAATATTTTAAGAGAAAATTGTGTCACTTAATCTCTCCACACATTTTTTCACCCAACCATGATGTGTGAAAATTTCTTACTTAATGGAAGGTAAATATAAGTTAGGTTGATTTTCCTCTACTTTCCAAAATCATTTTTCCATACGTTCGTTTCTTATACAATCTATTTCATTACTGTACCAGATTGACCTATGTGTGTGTACCTTTTATTCGACTGTTGTATGCCCTAAAAAAAGTGTTGTATATTGGGAAGGTAAAAAACCACCCTTTCTTAACCTTTTATCTTGTTATAACTATTACAATTAGTGTCATGAGGAGATCAAATATGGGTTGGGAGAAGAGTGTGAGATTTTTTCCAAGTGAAACTTTTGAAATAAATAAATAAATGATGGGAGTGATGAAATGTAAAACATATGGGGATATATAGGTCTGGAGCTTATGGTTTGACTTCTGGTAATGCTTAAGTGAATGGGTCTTGAAATTTGATTGCAAAGGATTTGGGGCAAGTTCGGTGGAAAGGACCTTGTAAGTAGACAATTATTAAAATAACTTATATTTACTCAATAGAAAATGGAAAGAATAGCGTGAAATGGTTTTCACACACACACATGGAGAATTAGTGACATGATTAACTTTTGAATTATTTTCTTTAATTGGTATCATGCATCTCTTTGAATTTCATTTGGATACAATTTTGGAGACATCTTTTTCAATGATCATTGAGAATAACTCCTCAGTGTGATTTTTTTCTTTGATCGCATTTCTATCAGGAATTAAATTTTCATTGAATATTAAATCTTTATGAAGTTGGAAATATCTACATGCATAATTTTTGGAAATATGAATTTTCCTAGGAGTGCAAATGTTTAGGTGGGGGTGTGATCGTACCATGATTCACTATTTCATTTTCACCCTTACACTATTGTATTAAACTGAATTTTTATTATAAATTACAAATATAATAACAAAATTCACTTCATTTTTGATTCAATTATTTTGTGTTTATCACTGTTAAAAAGGTAAATGTTACTTGTTTTGATAATTTCATTGAAGGTGGAGGTGATTTGGAGGACCCATGATGAAGTCCAAGAAAAATGGGCCAAACTGCGCAGGATCCAAGCACACTGGTGTATTAATCCGAACACTTATACTAGAAGGTGCATCCAAATGGGATGAAATTTTGTGGGCCGGTCAAAAATTTAATAGGATACATTTCATCTAAAGGAACCCAATCTATATCCGGCTGATAAGGGGCCCATCTTAACTGATATTTCCAAGCCACCGAATCTGCACAAAGTCAAAAGTGGTGTTCTGTAATATGTCCATATCTCGAGCTTTGATTGTGAAAATGATGCCAAAATTTCGTTTCTGATATTTAGGAAGTGGGGATACAAATTTCAAGTTTTTTAAAAAGGTATATTCAACTATCTAGTAGCTAAAAACCATCCTCAAAGTGGTTTATCAAAATTTGGGTGCTCAAAACCATGTCTCATTTTGGCTATAAAAAGGAACCATGGGAACCTCATTTGTAAGTTCGAACCAGAAGTGAAGCTCTACCATTTTGGAGTCCTAGAGGAGTCTCCTCCTCATACTTGAAGTTCTGGAGGCCCCTATCCTCATAGGGGAATCAATAATGAAGAAGTAGTTCCACCCAAGATTCCTCCTCCTCCCAATGTCGAGCTAAACAGTGGGTGATCATTGCGAGGGAGATACACACTTGAAGAGGGAGTTCCTGCACCTTATATTCTAATGATTTTGTGTAATTTGTGTGTGAATTATTTTACTTATGTTTAATATTTATATGCTTCTTCTCTGAATGCATCGATTTTGTTTAATTAAGTGAAACATTTCTCATTTCAATACCGATTGGGTTGAGATTCAAGTGGGAATCTTGGGTTGTTCCAATTAGAAAACACAAGCATCCTATTTATCTCACACATATATGAGATTTCAGTATGCTTTGGTAGACCTCACTCTATTCTTTAGGTCCAAAACTTGACAACATGATTTTTGTGTCAAGGTGTGGTTCTTTGTGCATCATTTTAAAAGGAAACAGGGGAACCAATATCTTGGTCATCCCTCAACCAAAGGATTACAAGAAAACCTAATAACCAATTGAGAACAAGTAACTCTTCAAGTGTTGTAGTAACTTAGCAATGATCACTTATTTATCTCATATTTTTCAAAATCCACTTTGTCTTTAAACTTTACAACTCTTTAAGTTAAGTTACTTTATTAAAATTGTTTACAAAATCACCCCCTTTTTAGTACTTTTTATTAAAAATACATACTCTAAACCTATTAATGCTCCTTAAGAGATGACCTACGGTCTTCCCTATACTTCAAATCAACCTTAAAATCATAATCAATTTGACGTGTCATGACAGCGCATTCAATGGGTACAAAATGATGTTCATGTATAATATGGAGCATGTTCATTAAGTTGATTTGGAACTAATAAAGGGACGATGAAGGTTCACTTTGGGTGTTCTTTTGGGAGGACCTCCTTTCTGTCTAATATTATTTTTTCTACATTGATTATGTTTTCATTATATTTATATATATAGATATATATTAATATTACATGCATATTTCAAACCCACATATTTATATTAGTTAGAATTTAAATAGTGACAATAGAAATTTGGTATTTTGTGAGCTGCCTCCTCGAGACCAACCCTAGGTGTGCACAACATTGCATACTTAGGTAAATAAACTATTGACCATATATCTATGAAAAATCCCCGCACATAATATTCCATGTATCAAAGTACAAGAGGCTTATTATTTTGAATATTGTGCTTGATATTCAAGTGAGATTATACATGGATGATATAAGCATGGTACCAATAAGGTTCGATTGGTAATACCAAGACGTTATTCCCAAATCCATTAGAATTTTACTTTTCATAGATACTTTCTATGATCGTTAAATTGATAATTGGATGTCAAGACCACTGATTTTGGAAGATGTCTATGCGATGCAACTAGAAAAGGACGTTGACATCATATAATTCCAATAAGGGTGCAAGTTACTAAAATTCAGTTCAAGATTAATGCAAGAAACTAGATCATAGAATATTCATTTGGAATGAATATTTTCCATGTTTCTACAAGAGTTTAGTGAGAGTGACATTATTTTCAAAGTAAAATATGTTTGATAACATATGAAAAAAACTATTAGTCTTACAGTTAGTTAAGACCTGGATGATAGTAAATCTATAGAGATTAAATTCAAGTAGTAACCAAGGTTCTAGGAAAAAATATCTATTGAGGTAGATCTAATGGGTTTTAAGCTTAGTTAAAAGTACATATAATGAAAAAGTAATGATAAAATAAAAGTTGGAACAATTTGAGAAAGAATTGTTACCAGTGTCACATAGAAAAAATCTATCCAAGAAGACATGCATAGGTATAGGAGGAGATTAATATGATGAATAGAATTCCATAAGCACCATAAATGGATCTATCACATATGTCATGATATGTACAAGATGTGATATTACCAAAATATACTCTATGGTATGAAAATATTAGTTATACCCAGGAGAACTATAAGGGAAGCAGTCAGAACTATCTTATTATACTCAAGAAAGTACAAAAGATATGTACTTGGTATGTGAAGAGGAACAAATTTTAGTTACAATGGGGAAAAACCAGTCTTTCTATAAGGTTAATATGATCTAAAATCATATTTAGGCTAAGGTAATGAGTAATACAAGATAATTAAATCTAGTGGTAGCCATGTCTACAAATATCGAATGTATTGCAGTTTCTGAGAAAGCTAAAGAAGCAGTGTAAAATATCCAATGATTTATTCCAGTTCATGAAATCACACAAAGTAAGTAATGTTTTATCATGATGATAATTATTTTATTGGTACCACCCAAGATGTAAAGTTTAGACAATGGAAAAAAGGAATATACTTAGGGATATGATCTCTTAAGGTGTCTTACTCAAGAAGTTGGGGTCGCAAATAACAAAATATCCACACAGTAGAGATGTGGAAGACCCTTGATTAAATCCATAAATTAATAGAAATATGATCTTATCATGTGATAGATAATAAATATAGTTAGAAATTTTTCTCCAGTTCAACTGGGAGTTTTGTAATAGTAGGTTCCCTAGATTCAACTAAACAATACTTTTTGATTACCATACCATGTGTACAATGAGTTATACATGATGCACCCTTACCATTATAGTGTTGATATTTCTACGTCCACTATTTAAATAGTAATTTCCATATATTATTTATTATATAAAAATTTTATAGTAGTTCCTAGTCTATAATGAGAACCTCATGATACTATGAAATTAATCTTAAAAAAAATGTCATATGATCTAGAGACATCATTCTGACTAGACATAGATGATGTCTGACTATCAAGTGTTGGGGGATCATAAACACCGAGACTTATTCTTATGAAGTTTTCACTTGGTGATCTCTAGTAAGTGATATAATGAGGAAAAACCTGATAATTGGATCACCATATGTTTTAGGTGTCATTGGTCGTTCCTATCTATGAACATGTGTATTAGTCTTCTGACTTAAGATTGTTACCAATGTGTGCCATTTGATCGGGTAATTTGATGTAAGGAAAAAACCATGACATTGAAGTTATGGATAGGTAGTTTGTGTTTTATGTATCATTGGTGGTATGACATTAGTTGAATGGTCAAGATATAATTTGTTTCTTCTGAGTTGAGGAAGTGATATCTCTGGCCCAGTTGATCAGGATGGTAGTGCCTTCATAAATCTATTATCATGGTAGTAGAAGGTAAGTCCATCCAGTTAAATCAAAGAAAAATAAATCAAGGAAGGACGATGAAACAAGTGCACATCTTGCTTCATGAGATATCATATGACAAATAGATAATATTATATAGCGTGTCTTCATAGAATGGTAGTGGTTTCTATGACTATTCCTTATCTCTTTAGGGGCCTTGATGGGTTGCTAGACTCTACTTTTGATCTGTGAACACTATTCACTCCTATAAAGATAAAGACATAGTGGGTCACACATAATAGTGTATTCAATAATCTTCCCTATTATGGTGAATATGTATATAGTAAATGGTGGGCCCCACCACAGGGTTCAGGAGTTTTTCAAGAATTATCAATCACTGATGAATAAATAAATTCATTATTATTCAAGTATAGAATAATTGGGTTGAAATTATTTATAAAATGTATTTACAAGTGTTTAAGTAAATACATGAAATAATATTAAACAAACATATATTATTTAATATTCAAGGTTCGTTTGATATTAGAATGAATTATGAGTTGAGTTAATGAATCAGGTTTATCATGTAATATATTTAATATATATTACAAGTATTTTTTAAAATATAAATAATATTTATGGCACAGTTAGTTCATCATAATTATTTATTTATTACTTATTTAGTGGATGTTAAATATATTGGAGATGGGGAACCCTAACCCGGTATTATGGTCATCCATTATATAAGTGGAGGTGAAGCTCATTCCATGGAATAATAATTAGTAAGAATTGAGAGCTTCCCTCTCCCAAATATTAGAGAGAGAAATTCTCTGACTGAGTGAATGATCCAATAATGTCTTCACAGATCAAATGCATGGGATTTTTGTGATTTTCGTGATGTTGAAGAAATTGACTAAGCTCCATGATATCACCTGAAATTCAATGAATAGAATACATGCGGATTCTTGAATCATGTGTGGATGATTTAGAGGTCCTTAACCTTGGATACTTTGATCAATGATTTCCAATGACATTTGAAAGACAAATACGCTTCGATTCAAATGAGGTACTCACTATTTTTAATTTTTGTGCTCTAATTAATTCACGTGAGATCCTCGGACCGTACCAGGACTCTGATCACTGGAGTTGATGAATTTTCATCACTCTGGTGATGAAAAGTTTTAAATCCCTAGCCCACTAGATTCCACTGCATGCTCCAGTACCATCACAACCTACAAACAAAGTGTTGAATTAATAGTCAAACTATATAGGGAATATGATTTCAATTCAGTGTCAATAGGTTTAGAATAAACTAGGTTCAAGCAAGAATAACCCCCCTTAATAATATTATCTTCTAACTCTTATTCAAAATGTAAGTCCACTGGGTAGATATTTCTAAGAGTAAACAGTGGTAGGTCTTCCTCTTCTTTAATCTCTACCTCCACCTTCACTATTGAGAAGGTTATAGGTTCAAGTTTTTTTTTGATCCTCTTCTACCACCTTCTGGTCTTATTCTTGTTCCATATGATATTGAAATTTTTATGCGACCAAATTGATCGGGCTCTTCAACTCATCCATTCTGAGTGTTTGTTCCACTTTTTCTTCCTGCACTTGTAAAGATAATTGTTGGTCAGTAGAATTATCAGGTGACTATTTGACCATGGAAATAAGAACACAAGTCATTTCTAATTGGGAATGATAATGGTAATCCATTATAAGATAAATGGATTACACTGTTTTTATTAACCCAGTAAAGTAAAGAAAATAAAAAAAGAAAAGTGAATGAAAACAAGTAGAAAGGGAATGTACAAGATTTGAAAAACAAAAAATAAGGCACCAATCCTCCTCGACAATGAAACCAAGTGATGTGCAGACTGTTGTGGGCCTTGTGATCAATAAAAATTTATATTTCTCCTAGAATGAAGAATAGAGCTCACCAGGACTATCCCAACAGGAAGGGAAATATCACTCATGATCTTCACACTAATATTAACCTGTTACTATTTACTTTTAAAAGAATAAAAAAATGAAGGGGAAACCATATGAAATAGTTCATGCATTGTGGAAAAACAAAAGGGTGAAAAGTATATGGAAACAATCATGAATAGACCTCACATAATTATACCATCCACTCTATCATTACCTCTCATAAATAAATTTATTCCCCTGTCTGATCTCAACAAATAACTTAGAACCTCAAGATACTCACTTTCTCTTTGGTAATTTCGATTAGGCAGTGTAGGTAATGATCACTATATCACTTCTTTCACCTAACCACAGTGACCAAGGACCCTAAATCACTCCCCAATCAATCCCCACTCCCCATCACCATATGAGAAATTAAATAATATCAAGGTGAGATTATGTACACACCAAATAAAGAGAAGGTACTGATAAAAATGAAAAAGAATAGTGATGATCATCTACTTCCCAAGTGTACACCTATTCTATTATGAAAATTAACACCAAAGGAATGAAAAATATGAATTCATTAAAATAAAATATTAGGTTTGGGAGGATTTCTCCCAAGCCAAGCTACAACAGCTTATCATTCCATCACTAGAGAAAAAGCTAAATAGTAAAATAATTATAGTAAAAATCCTATATGATCTAAGAAATTATAAAGGAAAAGTTTGAAATTCCCTTTCCAAATGGGGATGGAAAAAATTTTATAAGCATCAAGGAACCTTCTTCCTCTCTTATCCTGAAAATTAGCACATCGAGCTATGAACTCTTATCTTCCTCAGATGAATTCTACGTGTACAACTTGAGGGTTTAAATTGCTTCATCTAAATATCTTGAATCTTCTAATTTTCTTAGAAGTATCCCCATAATCACTTCCATTGTCTTCATCTGGATGATCTCCACATGGATTTTTTATTTTAGTTTATCCTAATTTTTTCAAATATAATGAATGGAGTTTTTGTTGTGCCTTTTCCATTTTAGGTCTTTTTTATTTGATTCCATGTGGACAAAAACTTCACAAAGTCCCCAATTCATACAATCTTGGAATTTTTATGCTTAGCTTAAAATCTTTATTCTAAAGTCATATGTGGTCATAGGATATGAAAAGTTATACGCACGTTGGAGTTTGATGATGAAGTCAGGCGATGAAGTCATGCACTCGGTAGTACCCTTACGTAGCTTCAACACTGGTCATGGGATTACCTTGATGCACATAGGGAATATGGCTACTACCATTTTATAGGGTGCTCTAGTTGACCTTACATAGCAGATTTGTATGGGGTGATCATTAAAAAATGACTTGATTACCTTTACGCATCACCTGTATTACCTTGACATAGCATGTCTGATGTGCCCTTCACCTTTACATAGCCTCAACAGGACCTTTATGTGAGCTGAACCTTTACCCTCATGCAACCTGCATTGTTTAACTTTTTATATCATGAATATCTTTGTGCACTACCATAGAATCGTCTTTACACAGTTCCACCTTTTAACAATGCTAAAAAAAGAACTGATAAAGGGGGTACCATTATCAGTGCTAAAAAAGTGTTGTTAAAAGATGCTTTTATCAGTTCTTTTCATAGCGTTGATAAAAGTTATATTTCATAACAAAAAATTATTTATCATTAAAAGGAATATTTTAATATATAAATATACTTTTATTGATATAAATATAATATATTTTATAAAATATGGTTTATATAAGGCTAAATACTTATTTACACTTAATAAATAAGATATTGAGAGAAAATGAATTATAAAATAATTTAAAAGATATCATTATTTAATAATTTAATAACTATTATTGATTAATAGCCATTTAATAAAAATTTGAAGATAAAAAAAATAAAAAATAAAAAATAATCTAAAATAAGTTGAAAATGTGACTCAAATTTCAAACGTCCATAAATTTTGATCCGAATGTCTATTTGGGATCTACCATATATCAAATAAAATCCTGCAATGATATCTATGCCATCATAATCTAGGGGACCTTGGTCACTATTATTTCAAGGCCAAAAAGGCCCATAAGGCCTCCAAAACTAAGTTTTTAGTTGGGGCACCCAATTTTTTTAATATTCGATGGAATTTAAGCCTCATTTAAGGGGGTATTATTATTTTTTTCGATGGAGACTCAATTTATTTTCAAGGATTACACTCATAAGGATATTATGATGTTAGAATTTTTTCATTTTTCATAATGTGCTGTTATTTATAATTAAGTATACACACATATATACATATTTGTATATATTTACACATAAAAATGTAATTTTATAAATAAATATGTAAACATATTTACATATAAAATATATTTATAAATATATAAACCATATCTAAATAAAAAATAATATTAATTTTATTTAAAATAAAAAAAATATGAATATTTATATACCTGTATAATGTGTGTGTAATTGTGTGTGTCTATATTAACAAACTGATATATATTATCTATATATTCTAATATATGTATATAAATACTAATATATAATATATCTAAATAAATAAAAATATGTATAAATATATTTATAGATACATATAATATATATATATATATATATATATATGTTGTATGTTTTTATTTATTTATTAATTTATTTATAAAAACACACACACAAAAACATATTTTATAAATGTATTTAAAAATTATCATATTAATATATATTAATATATGAATAAATATATAGATAAAAAATAGAACTAGATATATATATATATATATATATATCATAAAATGGAGAAAAAAGCAACATGGAGGAGTGGTAAGGGTCCAAGCGTGCAAGAGAGAGGTCTCAGGTTCGAATCTAGGGGGAGGCAGGGGTGCACGTGTGGGTGGGTGAAGGGGGTGCCTAGTACTGTTAAAGGGGGGTGGTGAACCTAACACTATTAAAGGGGGGGGGGGTAGCGTTGTTAAAGTGGGGTTCAAGCACTGATAAAGGGGGTATGGTCATATCTGATTCTGATTTTTTTATTTTCATATTTAAAAAAATTGACTTTTATCAGCGCTTTTATTGTCGTGCTGATAAAAGGGGTCTTTTATTAGTGGTAAAAATATACAGATAAAATGGGCCATTATCAGCGCTTTTGTTAGCACTGATAAAAGGGACCCCTCTTTTAACTATGTTGAGATTAAAAATGCTTTTTTAGTGCCATTAATGCCCTTTTATGGCACTATTAAAAGCAGTTTATGTAGTAGTGGTGTAAGGGTAACTCAAAACATTAAAAAATCACGATTTTAATGAAGAGTTTGTACAAATTAATTACTGAATAGTAAAACAATAATTAAAATCAGGAAAATTATCCTATTAACAGTTCAAGAAAAAAAATTAAAAAAATATATGGCTTTCAATTAATTACAAGAAAATGAATAAAACTGCTAAAAACCAAGATTGAATCCATTTAGTAATTAAAAAACCCACATTCAAAAAAGTGAAAAAAATCAATGAATTACCCAGGTTATAGATTAATTAGGGAGTTAATTATCAATGAAAAGTAGTTAAAGATTTGGGAAATATTGGCTCTCATCATAGATCATAGACAGAGAGTGAAAGTGTTTATAGCGATATTATGTGACAATAAGAGTGTAATTGGGTTTACTAAAAGTCTAGTGAAACATTCATGCATGAAGAACATTAAGATTCAATATCACTTTATCAATGAAAAAATAGATCATGGAATTCCCAAGGCAGATAACAATGAAACAAATCAAATAATGGTAGATATATTCATAAAATAATTGGCTACACATACATTTGAAAAGTATTGATTGAATCTCATTGTTCAACCACCTCCCAAAGCTTGAAGTGGATTTTCCTATCCCCTCTCCTCATATGTATTTAATATTTGATATATTTTTCCCATTTATAGTAGTAAATCATACCCTTTGGGTTTATTATCAAAGTAGGATATATTTGAGAAATTAGGGAAACTATATAATTTTTTTATCAGCAAGTAATAAGGGTGAAAAAGCATAAGAGCATAAATCTTGTATCAAGGGGAGAAATATGCTCTCTAAGGGGATCGTTTTGGTATGAGAAGTGGGGGATAAAATATCCATGGGGAATATCATTCAATAATTGATAGAGAAATGTTGAATTACATCAAATAAGTGGTTAATGAAACTGAAGGCTTAAGGTAAGCATATATTCCATTCTATAATTCTTATTTTATACACCAAGGATTACTCACGTATAATTAGAATGATGGATGAGATTTTTTATTTCTATTTGAATTTTTAGAGGATAAGGAACTATGGAATTTACTTAGGATTTCTAATAGATCCAAAGGGAGAGAATGTTTGAACTGAGGTTATTCAAGAGGAGAATGTTTGAATTGAAGCAAATCAAAAGTGAAAATTGTTAAAGTGTGATTGAGAGGTGTTGTGTTTGTTATAAATATGCTACATTAGATGAAATATAACATTTTTTAGGCCTGTAATAAGTTTTGAGAAGTTTAGAGGTTCTTTGGATCCAATTTACTAGAGAAGGGAAAATTCATGTCATAGTTATTATGGTCATGATGTAAAAATTATTGGTATGTTTTAGATAATTATGAAAGAAATATTACATTGTGAAGAAATAATATTGCACTATAATGTGTATTGATACTAAAGAAAGGCGTGGTGTTGTTTATTGTGCCTTGGAATTCAAGCTACAATGTGATATTGGAATGAATAAGTTCCACTTAAAGGGAAATAAATCCACAGTGAATATATACTACACTGTGATGCTTTAAAATCTAGAAGGGCATGTCAAGCTCTTTATTATAGAAGTAAAATCACATAGAAAAGCGACTATGATTTTTGGATATGTAAATTCTCAAGAAGAAGGTTCAATAAAATCTCATTATATAATAAATAATTAGAGATTACATTGTAAGGACTCATGTTATTCCATAATGTTTGGATTGAAACAATATTTTAGATTTCAAACCCTGTAATTTAAGGTGGAGATCATAACATGAATTTTAGCTAGATATGGTAATTAACTAGTATCACATCTGTGACAACCGGGCCCCGGTGACAGCCCAGCCACCCCGCCTTAACATGGCCGTTGGGTCCTGGCCCACCAAGTACCACCAGTTGCCCCCGCAGACACGTGGGGCCCACCCTAGGGTCCACCCACATGCCTGAACGGGTCATCTGACTAACATGATTGTCCCCACAGGCCAACACATGTCCTTTCCAGTGTGCTTTGTCCTCACTCACACACACCCTGGGTAACTTCCCAGAGGGTCACCCATCCTGATCACTACTCCAGGCCAAGCACACTTAACTGTGGAGTTCTAATCAAGTAGGCTCCTGAAAAGGAAGGTGCACCTTGTTGACATGAGTCATATCATTTAGTCATTTAACCCTTTATCATTTGGGGATGTTACAATCACCCCCCCTTTAGACCACAACGCCCTCATTGTGGGCCCTACATATCAACCTAGGCAGTGCACCGCACTTAAGGTTGGGTACCACCTCTGATACCAAACGTGACAACCGGGCCCCGGTGACAGCCCAGCCACCCCGCCTTAACATGGCCGTCGGGTCCTGGCCCACCAAGTACCACCAGTTGCCCCCGCAGACACGTGGGGCCCACCCTAGGGTCCACCCACATGCCTGAACGGGTCATCTGACTAACATGATTGTCCCCACAGGCCAACACATGTCCTTTCCAGTGTGCTTTGTCCTCACTCACACACACCCTGGGTAACTTCCCAGAGGGTCACCCATCCTGATCACTACTTCAGGCCAAGCACACTTAACTGTGGAGTTCTAATCAGGTAGGCTCCTGAAAAGGAAGGTGCACCTTGTTGACATGAGTCATATCATTTAGTCATTTAACCCTTTATCATTTGGGGATGTTACAACATCCCCCAATGATAACCATTATGTTATGATTTAATAGTTATTAGAAATATCTAGTGGTTTGAATATTTTTCAAATATGGAAAGTTTTCTTTGTATAATGGGAGATTTAATTCAACCATGTAGGAAGTTTTTAATGGTAAATCAGATAGTGACACATGGTATATGAATGGATAATTTTTTGTGAAGATATTTAAAGAGATTAAAAGAATAAAAATTAAATAATGAATAAATTAACACAATATATAGATAAAAATATTCCTATAGGGAAATAGAGCTATTGTGAAAGAAAAAGAATGTAATTAAATAACCAATCTCGTTATTGAAGATAAACATGAAGAGAGACACCAAATATGAAATAGTGTATTAGTAATCTATTTAAACTTTCATTTTGAACAACTTTTGTGTCATATCTTTTTATATCTTTATCATGGAGTGGTGAATAAAGAGGTAGAAAAAAGGAGTTTCCTTAAGACTTATTAGTGAGATGATCTAAATTTTTTGTAACCACAAAAGCGTGTTAATGATTTCATGGTACATCAACACATCCTTGATGCATGCTTCTTGAATATAGCCCATTTTGTGTGAACCAAGTAAAAGAATAGTGGGATTTATTTTACTTATTATATTTTAATGCATTTTATATATGGATTTAAGTTATGGTTTCAAGTTGTTCATTCTTTCATAAAAAAAATCAATTTGATAAATAAAATTCAACACCCTAAGTCACCCCACACATCATAGGGTATTTTGGGCCTTATGGTTACAACTAATTATAAACATGGGCCTTTTGCATGAAAGGGTTGTAGTAATAGGAAGAATGGAATAAAATTTTTAATATTTGTTTCAATAAAAGTGAGTTGTTTATTAGAATATTATTGGAATTTTATCAATATAGGGTGAAATTAACTGATGGATTAAAATAAGAAATTAAGGGTTTTTCTCATGGAGGAACTAGGAGTTTTCTACAAGCCATTCACACTTCGTTTTATATGTTTTCGAAAAGTCAACATCACTCAATGAGTTTTTCCATTTTATTATAAGCGTGTAATGATTATGGGAATTCATTATAATCGATTTATAATTAATTTATAATCTTCTTGATGAGATAAGAGCCCAGTGATAACTAGGAAAATCATAAGAGCTTAGATAGATGACTACTCATTATTAGTTTATAAGTATGGTTTGGAAATTTAGGAAAACAATTTTCTTGAAAAATATTTATCTAATAAGTGAAATTATAAATTTAAAAATATCAAATTTGGTTTACAAACTTATAATTAACATTTTAGAACATGAATGATAATCTTTAAAAAAAATATTTTTAACACATTATACATTTGGTATTTTAACTAATTTTTATCACTTTTATAAATTGAATAAAATAAAATGAATTTAAAATTTGGAATTAGTAGGTCCAAATTATGAAATAAGAGATGTTTTATTTTTAGTCCTAAAGGACAAGTTATCTAAGATAAAAAATAATTACCATGGTAAAAGATAAAAGGGTAAAAGTGATAAATCTCATGGTAATGAGTTGAGAATATGTTTAAAAAATGTGTGGGAATGGGTGGTTGAGTAATTTTTTGACCTTATCTATTTACCTCTCAATTATTTATCAATTTTTGAGCCACTTTCCTTGAGAGTGACTTCATATTATTAATTTTTTTTTGGGTATTTACAAAAATGTCATCCCTTTTCACTTATAAAATGGGAACTCCTCTCCTCACCCACCTTCTAAAAAAACCCACTTAGTTTGGTCCAAACATTGCCCAAACCACCCCTATACATTTATATCCATCTTTAATAGGTTCTAGTCTTCTCAAAAGACCACACATCAAATGATTAAACCCCTTTTCAAAGGACATAATCCAATACGTGTGGTATAAATTTTGAACCGCTCCTTCCACATTTCAATTTTTTTATGTGCACTTATTTTTACTCAAATTCCATTACACAATATTAAAATGATAACATTAGTATAATTAGTATACTGCTGTGTTATTATAATTATGGTGAAAACATTAACCACCTTTCTCTTTTCTATTAAAAAAATCAAAATCGTCATTCGTACATTGTGCTAATTACCGCCTCCATGACGTAACATGTTTTGTTTTCCTTCACCACCTTAAAAGACTAATAATAATAGCTAATTAAATATATATGTATTATATTTTCCATGTTCTATGGAAAATGAAATCATCATCCATGCATACGATTGAACTACCACCTCCATAGAATGATCGATTTCCATTTTTATTTTCATCATTTCCTTACATGGATAGTAATGAGAATGATTTTATTATATAAATATGATTCTTATGAAATTATTAAGGTTTTTTAAATATAAATTAGACATCTTATTAACAATATGATTAATAAACAACCATGGTCAATTCAATTGTCTAAAAGAACGTTCCAAGTGAAAAAATGATTTCTTTATACTATGAAATAACTTCTTATAGGTTATATTATTCTTATAATTCTTTCCAATTCTAATATAACATACTAATAAACACTAAATAAGATCATTATGCTTTTTCTATAATTATATTACTACTAAATCACTTCAAAATCATCCATTAATTATGATATGTTCTAATTTGGGTTAGTTTAACCACATACTTGAACAATTATATAAATTTATATCATGGATGTAGCATCCCACCTTGGATGACACACAACGGTGCCTCGAGATGGTGGGAAACAAGACCTCAAGTGCGTCTCCCCAAATTCCAGAGGCTACCGACCATCAGCTAGGGCCTAGGGTGTATCCATGGAAAGATTATGCCCTCATTGATCAGAGTGGAGTACATCAATATATATATATATATATATATATATTATAATATAATAAGAGACATTAAAAACAGTACTAATTAGAAGGAAACATCGGAAAAAATTATAATAAAGCGTGCAGGCTAAGTAAATAATAAGAGGAAGCTAAATAATAACCAGATACAAGTAGTGATGATTCTATATCATGGTAATGTAACTATACAAAAATGAATATGTTGGGGCAGGGGATACAAGCATATACAACAAGCTCAAAAAATATACAGAAAGGAAAAAATTGTTAGCATCTCGAGCATAGGCTCAGTCCTATGCTCCCAAACTCCATCCTAGATAAGCAAGTCAATCAAGCATTGGAAGTTGGCTACTTCCCTTTATCTATACCTGCAAGCATAAAGTCTACTCGGGTACCAAAGGTGCCCGAGCAAGGTGTGAGATACAATCTCAGTAGGCCGACACCCACGGTGTCTAGGCCAATCCATAATGTGTATTATAAATTAAACAGCATCCCATGTCAATTAAATGCAATACAGAAATAACTAAATAAAATCATTGGATCGGGTTCCATTTGGACACCCATCCAATTTACCTGCTTCAGACTAAGCCAGTGAGTCTGAACCAAAGGATCCTATAATGGTAAAATGGGTGAGACAATTTTTTATAAGGTGGACTATCCCCAAGCATGTGATTGGGATTATAGGACACGCCCCTGCGTTTCTTTCAATACCAAAGGATCAATTCTCTTTTAAAACATTCATTTACTTTTTCTTCAATTCAATTTTAACCCACTTTATAAAATATAGAAGATGCCCTGATCCCATCTGTGCCAATCTGGAGATACTTTCCAAGTATCTGGAAGAAGTCCCACATGTCACTCCAAGCATGGTGTGAAAAGTTAAGTACTAACAAAACCTCTGAGTTCGTACCTAGTATTAAACATAGGGGCCTGAGTCTCTCTCGTGGCATGGTACAACCAATATTTCTATCAAGCCCATCAAATGGGTCTCCCTTAGGGAACTAGTGTCACTCGTCTAGAGGTAAAAACAAATAACACACATTGATCTCGTATTAGGCACAACTGATATCACCTCCGGTGTGTTCACTAAGCATTAACAAAACAAACTATGGAATGAGAGACTGTCCAAGTGGTCCTTAAATAGGATCCCCTTGTTTCACCCTCGACACTAAGGTTAAGTAGCTAAACATACATTTCATATATATATATATATATAACATGTCTAACAAGAGGGACTATTTAATTTATTCAAGAATTTATAAAATGAAGGTTATACTGGTCAAGAATTATCATTTAAGGGACCATGTATAGAATAAGTTATAAGTACCACATCATTTTATCAACTCATTTGATTCAAAAATTTCATTAGGCATGGTATAGGGGTATTATCATATTTCCCATTCCCTAATTCAAACCAACTTAACAATTCAAGGTGTTAATTATTAACCAACACTCTCAAGGGGTTTTTATCCATCAAAAGCAAGGGAAAAATAAGGCTCGACACTACTAGAAATATAATATATACCAACGGTTTCAAACCGTTGGTATAGGCATCAAAACCATTGGTATAATATATACCAACAGTTTTGCAAACCGTTGGTTAGTAAGCCATTGAAAAAGGCCTATACCAACGGTTTTTCTCTAACCGTTGGTATATGGCAGTGTAACCTTCAGTATGCCAACAATTTTATAGAAACCGCTGGTATATATTTATATCAATGGTTGATAAACCATTAGGATATATAGTTTACATATAGTTTAACAACGGTTTAGAAACCGTTGGTATATAGTATTACCAATGGTTCTTTAAAATCATTGGTAAAAATATTCTGTAAATACACTTTACCAACAGTTTTGAACCATTGGTATAGTGTATTACCAATGGTTTATTCAAACCATTGGTAAAAATATTCTCAAAATACACTTTACCAATGGTTTAAAACCATTGGTATAGTGTATTTCCAAAAAACAACATAGCATCCAACACAACAGCCACCCATCCCCTCCATTGCATACACCTGAAAACACACCTGCAAACAACACTTAAAATAGAACAAAAAAACACCTGCAATAGCACATAAAAAATAGTAGACTCTTCCAACCATGACATGTACCGCAACATAGTTTTCCCCATATCAATCTTCACATGACAACCACTCTTCCAACTAACCCATTTCAATTTCTTTGGTGCAAAAATCTCATAATAGTGAGAGGACACTCACATTTCAGAGAACCCATGATATTCAGAGTTACATACACCATTAACAGAATTAACACATAATTCATAAGTTAATTACAGCAAGTATACCCATACAACAAGTATACCCATACAAAAAGTATACCCATACAACAAGTATACCCATACATTATTAACACATAATTCATAAGTTAATTAAATACATAAAGAATTCAATTCAGAATTCAGGGTGTTGGGGAGCTGTTCAGGGGTTTGGGGTGGCTATCCAAGAGGGGTAGGGGGTGTCCAGGGGGTGGGGGTGTCCGGGGGGATAGGGGTGTCCAGAGGGGGCTATCCAGGATGGGGGGGCTATCCATGGGGGTGTCCAGGGGGTGGGGTGGTGTCCAGGGGGAGTGGGGTGGTGTCCAGGGGGTTGGGGGGATTTCCAAGGGTGGGGGTGTCCAAGGGGTGGGGGTGTCCAGGGGGTGTCCAGGGGGTGGGGTGGTGTCCAGGGGGTGGGGGTGACTGTCCATGGGGGTGGGGTGTCCAAGGGGGGTGGGGGTGTCCAGGTGGTGGGGTGGTGTTTAGGAGGGGTGGGGGCGTCTAGGGGGTGGGGGTGTCCAGGGGGCTGTCTAGGGGGGTGTCCATGGGGGTGTCTAGGGGGTGGGGTGGTGTCCAGGGGGGTGGGTGGTGTCCAGGGGGTGGGGGGTTTCCAGGGGTGGGGGTGTCCAGGGGGTGGGGGTGTCCAGGGATAGGGGTGTCTAGGGGGTGGGGGTGGGGGTGTCCAGGGGGTGGGGGTAGTCCAGGGGGTTGGGGGTTGTCCAGGGGGGTGGGTGGTGTCTAGGGGGTAGGGGTGGCTGTCCATAGGGGTGGGGGTGTCCAGGGGTGGGGGTGTCCAGGTGGGGGTGGTGTCTAGGAGGTGTGGGGGGTCATCTAAGGGGTTGGGAGTTGTCTAGGGGGTAGGGGGGCTGTCCAGAGGGTGGGGGTGTCCAGGGGTGGGGGTGTCCAAGGGGGGTGGGGGTGTCTAGGGGGTGTGGTGGTGTCCATGGGGGGTGGGGGACGATCCAGGGGGTTAGAGGGCTATCCAAGGGGGTGGGTGGTGTCCAGGGGGGTGGGGGTGATCCAGGGGTTGGGGGGCTATCTAAGGGGGGTGGGGTGGTGTCCAGAGGGTGGGGATGGCTATCCATGGCAGTGGGGGTGTCCAAGTGGGGTGGGGGTGTCCAAGGGGGGTGGGGGTGTCCAGGTGGTGGGGTGGTATCTAGGAGGGGTGGGGGCTGTAATGGTTTTAATGGAATGAATTTCATGGATTTTAAGATCATTGGTATTTTTAAAATGTTTTTGGAATAGTGTTTATTTCAATAGTATGTGTTTCTTTAGGAAAAAATGAATGATTTTGGTGTGTATGGTAGGAAGGGGGATTTGGTTATTAGGAAAATGATTACATTTTTATTGTGGGACAAAAATACTATATGATTTTTGAAATGGAACCTTAAAAGGCATTTTTATAAACCATTGGGGGGTTTAAATAGAAAGAAGTCTCTATTATGTGATTTTGAAATGGTTTTATGAAGAATTATTTATGATGTATCATTATGGGATTTGTGATTTTGTGTCCCTTGTTTTAGAACATCAGATTATTTTACTAAAGGTTTTGTTTGTGATAATTCTTTAGAATGTTATCACTATAAATGAATCAAAAATTCTATAAGGGGATATCTCAGGTAGTCATTTTTGTGTCTTGGTCTCTACTCAAACTCTTGTGGAAGTGGAATAACCATGTTCTTCTCAGATCATTTATTATGAATTGGAGTTTCTAAAATACCATCCACTATTTTTTACTGGTGATCAAGGATTCCAGGAGGCAACCAACTGGGTATCTATGATTAATGGGATCTTCAAGTTGTTAGAAACCCTATAATCCACGGGGGTGGGGGCTGTCCAGGGGGGTGGGGGCTTTCCAGGGGGTGGGGTCGGTCCACGGGGGTGGCGGGGCTGTCCAGGGGGTAGGGGGTGTCCAGGGGGGTGAGCGGGGCTGTCCACGGGGGTGGGGTGCTGTCCAGGGGGGTAGGGGGTGTCCAGGGGTGGGTGGGGTTGTCCAGGGGGTACTGGGTGTCCAGGGGGTGGGTGGGTTGTCCACGAGGGTGGTAGGACTGTCTAGGGGGGTAGGGGGTGTCTAGGGGGTGGGTGGGTGGGTTGTCCACGAGGGTGGTAGGGGTGTCTAGGGGGGTAGGGGGTGTCTAGGGGGTGGGTGGGCTGTCCACGGGGGGTAGGGGTGTCCAAGGGACTGGGCTGGCTATCCATGGGGGTGGGGTGTCCACGCGGGGAGGGGGTGTCCAGGGGGTGGGTGGGCTGTCCATGGGGGTGGCAGGGCTATCGAGGGGAGTAGGGGTGTCCAGGGGGTGGGTGGGCTGTCCACAGGGTGGGCGGGCTGTCCACGGGGGTGGGGGAGAGGGGTTGTCCAGGGGGGTACGAGGTGTCCAGGGGGGTGGGTGGGTTGTCCATGAGGGTGGCAGGGCTGTCCAAGGGGGGTACGGGGTGGTTAGGCTGTTCACAGGGGTGGGGGTTGTCCACGTGGGTGGGGGCTATTCAGGGGGCACAGGGTGTCTGGGGGGTGGGCGGGGCTGTCCAGGGGGTACGAGGTGTCCGAGGGGGTGGGCGGGCTCTCCAATGGGGTGGCGAGGCTGTCCAAGGGGGTGGGCGGGCTGTCCACGGGGCTGGGGGGCTATCCACGGGGGTGGGGGCTGTCCAGGGGGCACGGGGTGTTCAGGGTGGGTGGGCGGGGCTGTCTAGGGGGGTATGGGGTGTCCAGGGGGTGGGCGGGCTGTCCATGGGGGTGGCGGGGCTGTCCAGAGGGTACGGGGTGTCCAAGGGGGTGGGCGGGCTGTCCACGGGGGTGGGTGGGCAGTCCACGGGGGTGGGGTTGTCTAGGGGGAACAAGCTGTCCAGGGGGTGGGCGGGGCTGTCTAGGGGGTACGAGGTGTCCAGGGGGGTGGGCAGGCTGTCCACGGGGGTGGCGGGGCTGTCCAGGGGGGTAGCGGGTGTCTAGAGGGTGGGCGAGCTTTCCACGGGGGTGGGGGGGGGACTGTCCATGGGGGGAGGGGTTGTCTAGGGGTGTGGGTTGGATGTCCACGGGGGTGGCAGGGCTGTCCAGGGGGGTCGAGGGTGTCCAGGGGTGCAAGGGGTGTCCAAGGGGAGTGGGCGTGCTGTCCACGGGGGTGGGGGCTGTCCACGGGGGGGGGGGGGGGGGGAGGGGCTGTCCAGGGGGTGGGTGGGTTGTCCAAGGGGTGGGTGGGGCTGTCCAGTGGGGTGGGTGGGGCTGTCCAGGGGGGACGGGGTGTCCAGGGGGTGGGCAGGGCTGTCCAGGGGGCACGAGGTGTCGAGGGGGGTGGGTGGGGCTGTCCAGGGGGTACGGGGTGTCCAAGGGGTGGGTCGTCTATCCACGGGGGGTGGCGGGGCTGTCCAGGGGGTAGGGGCTATCCAGGGGGGTGGGCGGGCTGTCCACGGGGGTGGGGGGGGGGGGTTATCCACGGGGGGCGGGGTTGTCCAAGGGGGTGGACAGGGTGTCCATGGGGGTGGCAGGACTGTCCATGGGGGTTAGGGGTGTCCAGGGGGTAGGGGTTTCCAAGGGGGTGGGCGGGCTGTCCACAGGGGTGGGGTGCTGTCCACGGGGGGGGGGGCTATCCAGGGGGTGGGTGGGGCTATCCAGGGGGGTGGGAAGGGCTATCCAGGGGGTACGGGGTGTCCAGGGGGTGGGTGGGGCTATCCAGGGGGTATGAGGTGTCCAGGGGGTGGGAGGGCTATCCACAGGGGTGGGCGGGCTGTCTAGGGGGTGGGCGGGATTGTCCAGGGGGGAAGGGGTGTCTAGTGGGGTGGGGTTGTCTAGGGGGTACGGGGTGTCCAGGGGGGTGGGCGGGTTGTCCACAGGGGTGTGCGGGCTATCCACGGGGGTGGGGAGCTGTCCAGGGGGTGGGGGTGTCCAGGGGGTGGAGGCTGTCCATGGGGGTGGGGGCTGTCCATAGGGGTGGGGCTATCCACGAGGGTGGGTGGGCTGTCCACGGGGGTGGCGGGGCTATCCACGGGGGTACGGGGTGTCCAGGGGGGTTGACGGGCTATCCACGAGGGTGGGGGGCTGTCTTGGGGAGGGGTGAATCAGTCACAGCAAATCATCAAGTCAAGTTTTATTATTTATAGATAAAAAAATAAAGATAATGTGACCTACCTAATCACACATATATTCAGGCACAACAAATCAATAAACATCAAAGGTCAATAATATCAGTCAAAAATGTAACGGATCAATCTGTCCCTCATCACCATCACTATCATCACCGTCATCATCAGCCTCACCCTCGTCCTCATCATCGTACCCATCATCGTCCCCTCCCTCCTCAACGCCCTCATCCTCTCCCTCGTACTCAGCCTCGGCCTCCTCATCACCCTCCTCCTCTGCCTCACCCTCCTCCTTGCCCCCCTCCTCCGCCTCAGCCTCCTCCTCATCCTCCTCCTCCTCCGACTCAGTCTCCTCACCATCGTCTCGACCACCACTAGAACTGCCACCCAGTGCACCATATATAGAACTCATCGACGACATATATTCATCACAAGCTGCTCTGTCCTCTGGTGGAAGTGTTGGACATAAAACTTCCATCAGTTTCATAAATGAAGTGTTTGCCCTAGCAGATTGTTCTTCTATCTCTGTGGCCCTTTTTTCATCCTGTTCTGTCTGTGCCTTAACCTACTGGAACTCGGTGGCACTATAACTTGTACCTGAGGAGGGCCAATACCTCGTCGGAACTATACTCTTCCCAGGTCGGCCGCGTACTCTACCAGGGTGCTCATCTCCCAACACCTGATGTAAGTGATCGTTTGGCCCAAAATTTTCAGGTTCCTGGGAATCAAGGGCCTCTAAAGCAGCCTGTTACAAATATAAATAGATTATTAAGTTACAAAATATAGATTAAAATTTTAAATCTACAAAGTAAAACTTACAATCTGCTGTTGAGTCGGTTCATTAACTGCACTTCCATCTTTCTTCCTTCTACTCAAGCAAAACAGTTTTGCTCGAGGCACACGTCCTTATATATTCAATTTATGCCTCTACAATGACATTAAATGTAAGAAACCATAATTAAAAATAGAATACCAATAATTAATTGCATAACTAAAATTATATAAAAACTGTAGAAATCGAATAAATTATGGAGAAAGCAATAGAAAGTGCAATTCATAAAGAAAAATTATAAACTGTCATACCTGCTGCCTCTCATGATCTGGTATCGTAGTACGTCCCAATGTGTAGACGTATTTTTTAGCATCAGTGTTTTTTTTATTTCTTCTGGATGAATCCTAAATAAAATTCAATAATTAGTATTAACTAAAAACATGAAAATTTTCATTTAAATACCTCTAATGTGATTAATACCTTAAATTGTCTAGTCGTCCAATGAGTAATCATATGTCACTAATGTTCTAACGGACAATCATCCATGATAGGGACCACCTCTAACTCTGTGCCCACTCTAGCACGCCATCCAATGTACAACTCATGCTTATAATCTCTCTAAAGCTCACCTAAATCCTTTAGACGTGCTGGTTGTGAACCCTCACCATCGGGAAAATTAAATCGTAGCTGACACCAAAATATTAATTCATATAAATACAAAAAATAATATATTGCATTAAATACAATAGTTTTTTACCCATATCTCTGCCCAAGATTTATCCTTGACTTCATTTGGCAGCTATCTCCATGAGAGCGGGTTGACAGGAATGATGTCGGAGTATTTGGCAAGCTTCGCCAAAAAACTCCAACATTACTGCCCTGATTTTTCAATCATTTGACTATCTTCATTATAGTCCACCATCAACTGCATGCGGCAGTTCCATACCGCACGCATGCGTGTATGCCTCCACCACCGCCTCTTATCAGTAGATGTATCTGTTATGAAAGAAAAACAAATATTTTATCAATACATGTTATAATGAAAATAAATAATGGTGTAAAAATTTGTTAGGGTTGTATAAGTATACCTGCAGTAGTCTGATCAATGGGCGCCGCTGGATCTATAGAAATTGAAGAAACACTCTGTATAGATAGAGTGGGTCCCAATGTATGCTCCGTAGGGACAGACTCTGGCAGAGCAGGAGTCGAAGAAGATGGAATATAAAAGCCCGGAGAGAAGGAAGCAGAAGTAAAAGAAGATGAAATGAATGGCTGGCCGAATACTGGATGGGGAGTGGGAATCATCATTGGATATGGTACAGACGGGTGAGGAGGCTCATATGTAAAGGGTGGTGAAAACATGGGAGGCCTAAATATCCCGTGTGCCCCTAACAACACACCGGGATCAGAATGTGGGATGGATGGTATGTCAGTGGGAGGGGTAAATCAGTTGTCAACATTAAGGAAAAATTTAATTTCTTTAGCCCAGGTAGATGATGCAGGTTTCAATACATGTTTTGCATAAGAATAAAAACCATCATGTTCATTACCTGATAAAATGTTAAAGATAGGTCTTAGAGTTATAGAAAATTTATACAAATCACAGATGAAGCATTGAAATGTTCACCAAGTTAGAAATGTCGGTTTCGTAGGTTTGAATACAGTTCAATTCCAAATTAGAAAATACAATTCAAATAAAATTACAACCAATAAACATTGAAAATTCACATAATGGTCAAGTTGGATACAACATATTTGTAATCAATATTAAATAAATTTGAATAGTATCAACCTTAACAGCCCAAGTTGAGGTAAACCAAAAGAATTGAGAACATGAGTGGATGATTTTATATATTTCCCACCACAACTTTAGGTTCACAGTCAACTCTAGAAATTGAGCTATTGGAGTCATCAAAAGTAATAAATGGATTGTTTCCAATTGTAGTAGGGATGGTGTCAATTCCATCATCACCATCATCAAAAATATGTCTTGGAATTACTTCAATAATGACACCAAATTCAGGTCGAAGATGGTCTTTGACATAAAAAACTTGTTTCGTCATTGATGTCAATACATATGGTTCATCGGTAGCAAGAGTGTGAGTCATATCAATTACTTGAAATCCAAAATCATCAATAAATGTTCCATTCCTCGTCATCGAATCAAACCACCGACATTTCATCACCGTGACTCGTCCATGAGAATAATAATCTAATATTATTATTTTTTCAATGACTCCATAATAACCTACATTTTCAAATTGTGGTCTACTATCTGATGCACTAGCATAACGGTATATTGTGGCAGTAACCATAACACCATCATGTCCTGTTCTCATGTTCTTTGCTCATTCAGTGATAATAAATCTGTACTCATTGATAACAATTGATTTACAGTCACGAACCACGGTATTAGGACCAAAATCCAAAGCTCTTATTTCCTCAGAGACAGAGTCAACAGGAAAACTTAATACCTGAAATATAAATCAATATTAAACTTAATTAATTATTGTTTTAATTATTTTAAATAGTAATATTATTACCTTCAATTTTAACCAAGCAGAAAACTCTTTTCTATGCAAAGTCTCTCTCCTTCTCAAAGATAAAGAACGATGCTTTCTATTTATCATCGCTTTATGTTCCCTATAGATAAAAATATGAATAGTTTAACAGATATATATATATATATATAAGATATACATATTCAATTTACTTACAAGATGTAGTCATCGAACAATTCAGAGTTGAACAAAACTGTGTGATGTGGCATCTCCCGCTCTTCAAGGCTTAGTCGTCAATGTATATGATCCAGGAATTCCTCCCGTTTAAGGAAGTAATGGAAAACTGGGTTCAATTTTCTCATATTGTTCTTCTTCGTTTCTCATTGGTTTGTTCATTCTTGTAGTAAGATCAGACAAATACATAGAGCAGGAATCCATACATTCTTGAGACAACTGTTCACGATAGAACCTTCGGGATGATTCCTGTTACAGACATAAGACTTTAATGTGCACATATTTCTTTCAGTTGGATACATCCAACGAAAATAATTAGGTCCTCCAAGAAGTATTTCAGTTGGAATATGGATAGTCAGATGCAACATGCATGTGAAAAATAGAGGAAATATTTTCTCTAACTCACACAAAATTAATGGGACATCTGCCAACATTTTTTGCTAGAAAGACTTGGACAACTTCTTAGCACAAAGATCTCTAAACAAATGGCACAACCGAATAACATACACCCTTACATTATTGGACAAAAGATGATGAATTTTTATTGGAATCAACTCATGCAGAAGGATGTGATAATCATGAGTCTTCAAAGATTTTAGCTTCAACTCTCTTCTATTGACCCGTTTAGATATATTGCTTGAATAACCATAAGTAACTTTAATAATCTTTAGTAATTCTATAAATTTCTTTTTTTTTCTGTAGGTGTCATCACATAAGAAGCACATGGAACTTGCCATTTATTTTCACTGATATGCACAAGATGCAATTCTGGTCCGATGCCCCAATCCACCAAGTCACACCAAGACTGTAAATCATCTTTTGTCTTTCCCTTAACATTTAGAAGAATCGAAAGCAACATTTCACGTATATTTTTTTCAATATGCATTACGTCTAAGCAATGACATAACAAATTGGTTGAACAATAAGGCAAATCAAAGAAGATACTTCTCTTCTTCCAATTGTAACAGGTTTCAGTGGAAACATTCTTTCTCTTTCCAGATTTCATTTGACCCTTCCCGAATGAAAAACTGAAATATTTCAATTCATTAAGCACATCAGTTCCAAACATACGCTGAGGTGGATCATCGGTCTCCATGGTATTTTCAAATCTTCGATGATTATTTCTATATGCATGGTCCATTGGCAATAATTATTGATGTCCCATAAAACTGAAACTACAACGATGTTTCAGTCTTCTAGATCGTGTATTTTTCATACAAACAGGACATGATAGTTTTCCCTTCGTGCTCCATCCATACATCATTGCATAAGCAGAAAAATCATTGATCATCCACATAAGTTCATCACGCATATGAAATATATCTTTCGAACATGCATCGTATGTGCGCACACCCACATCCCAAAGAAGTTTCAACTCTTTTATTAAAGGTTGCATGTATACGTCTATATCATTGCCGGGATCAGAAGGGCCAGATATGAGTATACTCATGAAAGTGAAAGGTTTTTTCCTACACAACCATGGGGGAAGATTATAAATGTGTATAAAAACCAGTCATGTGTTGTGCGACGTAAGCATCTGCCCAAACAGATTAAAACCATCACATGAAATACTCAACCTCACATTACGCACGTCAGCTACAAAATCAGGATATCGAGCATCAAATCTATGCCATACAAATCCCATCTGCAGGGTGAACCAACTCATCATTAGGATTCTTTCTCTCGGTATCATGTCATCGCATCGCATTTTTATTGATATTTCATGAGACATAAAATTCTAGAGTCTGGGGATCAATGGAAAGTGCCACATTACTTTCTGTGGCACACGGGATGGTGTTCCATCATCTTTTGGCTTCCAGCGAGATGTACCACATTTTATACAATCATTTTGTTCAGCTGTTTCCTCCTAGAATAAACTGCAATATTTCAGGCAAACATGAATTTTGTTTCTTGAAAATCCAAGTTCCTCAACTAACTTCCATGCCATATAGTGGTTTGAGGGAATATCTGCATCATCTGGAAGTAAGTCCTTCAAGAAGGTAAGAATGTAATCGATTGCAGTATTAGAAATCTCATACATAGTTTTCCCTTGAAATAATCGGATTAAGAATTCTAGCTTTTTCATTTTACTGCATTGTCGATATACTGGACTCATGGCAGCATCATTCAATTTTTCACCCTGACAACATCATCATTTTCATTAGATGCATCATGTCTGCTTCATATCAAAATCTTCTTGGGTCGAAATCCTTTCTTTCTCATGAAGACAAATAAATGGAAACCGATCATATAACAAATTCTCTAATCCAGTCCTCTCATTTGCACAGCCCCCCTCCCCCACCCCCACCTGCTAGCCCCCCCCCCACCTGTACACCCCCACCTCACCCCCAACAGACCCCCACCTGCCCAACCCACCCCCCAAACCTACACACTCCCCTCCCCCCCCACCCACTTTCACTCCCCTCCCACCTACACCCCCTCCACTTGCATAGCCCCCCCCCCCCACACCTGGACAGCCCACCCCCACCCCCACCTGTACACCCCCCCCCCACCTCACGCCCAACAGACTCCCCCCCCACTACACACCCCCACCTGCACATCCCCCCCACCCACTGCACACCCCCACCTGCACACCCCCTCCCCCCACCCACTGCACCCCCCCACCACCACCTGCACCCCCCCCCCACTTGCACAACCCCCCTCCGCCCACCCCCATCAGCACAACCCCCCCCCCCCCACCTCACCCCAGCAGACTCCCCCTGCACAACCCCCCCCCCCTCCCCCCCCCCCCCGACCTGCACACCCCCACCTGCACAACCCACCCCCCACCTGCACAGCCCCCCCCCCCCCCCACCTCACCTCCACCTGCACAGCCCCCCCCCCACCTCACCTCCACCTGCACAGCCCCCCCAAATGTTAAATACTTCATATATTAGAATTCTTTATAAAAAAACCTTTTATATGATTAAAAGCATATCCAACAAGAATTTACATGGATTATTCTTAAGAATATCTCAATATGAGTGTTATAGTATGATGGTTTACATGTAAACAACCTTATTAACCTCAGGCATATGATAAATAATTATTATAGGCTCAAAGTAAAACAAATAGGTACAAACTTAAAATTATACATAGTTAAGATAAAGTAAACTAAAGTCCATAGAAAATACCATATCACCCTGCTAAAAAATGAAAAACTACCTACACCACTACCCTAATCGGCCACAATCCCTTCATATGGTTCACTAACTCTACAAAGGAGTGGCTATAAATACTTCAAATAAAGTTGATTCACACAATCATGACAGTTAAAGTGTAGAACAAAACAAAAAACAAATCAAATTGAAATTTTTGGGTATACCATACCGCACAGACCTCGAGTTTAGGCCAAATAAAAAAAAGATGCAAAACATTAAACCTAAGGTATGAATTACAGATTTGAAGTGTAGAACAAAACAATTTTCTGATTGAAGATGGATCTGGTGGAATAATTTTCCAAGCGAGAGAGCTCCATTTTAGGTCTTAGATTTAGGCCTGTAATCGCGCGGATGGGAGATTGGCTTTGTTGACAATTTAGGGGAAAACTTTTCCAACGGTTTTAAAACCCCGTTGGGAAAGCCTTCATAAAACTCACATATCCCAATGGTTTGATAAAACCGTTGGTTAAAAACCATCTAAAACTCACCTATGCCAACAGTTTGATAAAATCGTTGGGTAAAACTCATCTTAAAATTTCTATTCCAACAGTTTAGTGAAATCGTTGGGTAAGGAGCTCTCGACATCCCTATTCCAACGGTTTATGAAAACCGTTAGAAAATTTCCGTTGGTATATCCTCCATTTACAGTAGTGCGAGGGAAAACACACCCACTTGGATGGAATTTAACATGGTTGTAACATCCCGGATTCGGTGCCACTCAACAGGTGTCCCGAACCCAGTTAGTCACATGACCTCAAGCGCATTTCCCCAAACGCCAGAGGCTGCCTACTAACAGCGAGGGCCCAGGTCTGATAGTGGGGAAAACTATGCCCTCATTTGTCAAAGTGTAGCGCAGTGGACAAAATATAAACATACAAAAGTGCGGAAGCAGAAAACAATACTAAGATAAAAGGACAACGGTACTGAAGCAAAAGATAACCAACAGTCATATATAATGATGCAACATGTCCCTATGTCTAAGAAAGCAGCCAAAACAGGATACACTGCAATCTGAAACAATACAGTACAAGGAACAAATACAGCAAAGTAAAACAAAACAGCGTAGCTGGAACTCAGCAGCATCGCAAGCCTAAGCTTGGTCCCATGCTCTTCTACTCCTCTGCAACAATCAAGTACCTGTATAGGGACCCTTTCCCTTATCTAAACTTGCAACAATATAAACTGTTTGGGCCCAAGACATGACCCAAATAGGGTGTGAGAAATAAACCCCAGTAGGCAATCACCAAAGGTTTGTGCCCAACTGTCAGTGAATTTGTGCAATAGCAGTATGCAGTAATGGAAAAATAGTAAACTAGGAAGTACTCAAAAGCAGCTATTCCTACCAATTCCATTCCCATTTAATTATTATTTAACAATTCAATATAATTGAATTATAAGTTCTTGAGACTCAGCATCAGCCGACAATCTCCTAAACAGTGCCGCAACAAAACCACAACAAGCTATCTAACAAGTACAAGGTAAAACAATATCAAGCCTGTGCTTTAGCTTGGTGGGTATTACATGTAAATCACCACAATGAATATACGAAATATACAGTGTCCTTAGACATGCACAACCTTACCCTCAGGTAATAGAATCGAAACCCGCAGGTGACTGCCCGCAGGCATAACGAATATTTCCTCAGGCGTACGAGATAATGCTCTCAGGTACGGAAGCAACTACCCACGGGCATAAGAAAAATTGCCCTCAGGCTAAACAAAACACATGCCCTCAAGCATGAGAAACATTGCCCTCAGGCTAAACAAGCAACCGGGCTGAGCCCAACACATAAGCAAGCAATTACCTACAGTTTCTCTCAAGAAAACTCAAAACATGCTAAAAACATGGTATACCCTCGGATATCCTGGCCAAACAGCTAAACAAGGGAACGCACCCCCGGGGTGGCCCTGGATCCAAGCAATGATCCCAAACAGCAGTTGTACATATTCATTAAATTACCTACGCAATTCTAGGTATTTAATTAATCAACGCCTCCGCCACACGACACCCCAAACATGGGCGCGTAGCACAATGGTACACAAAAACCACATGACAGTTGGAATTAAACATCAGACCACCTACCTCGATCTCCACTGATCGATATATATGAACGACGCCTCCTGAATCAACCGAGAACGGCGTAGATCTGTGATAAGATATTTCCTGTTCAAACTTAAATAACTTCCTCTTGAGAAAGAATTGGTAAAAACAGCTCAATGAGAAGGAAGGTCTTACCCGCACGGTTCAAACAAGATCGACGGCGGAAGAAACGGATTCCCAGAGTGTGATCGGGAGCTCCTCCAAGCTCCGACCTCTCCTTCCGAACTCCAAACGAGTCCACTACCTCCTCTGCCGAATGAGGAGGCTACTGCCCGTTTTAAGTGAAAAAAACAAACTACACGACATGTACTCTAAAGTACACGGCGTGTAATTTTCATCATTTAATTGTTCCACTGGAGGCTACTTTTCACCGCCACACTTTTCATCTTTCGACATGAGTACACGACGTGTATTTCTGAATATACGGTGTGTACTATCACTCAGCTGACGGCTACTCCCACCGCCTTACTGTTCACCTGCCGACTGAGTACACGATGTGTAAATACCCAGTACGCAGCGCGTAGTCAGTTTTTTACACCCTTCATCGCCGACAGGCCCACACGCTCTGTGTACTCATCCCACACGGCCAAAGTACACGACGTGTGGAAAAGTGAACGGCGTGTACCCACAAAATTTGGGATTTTTCCCCATTTTCCTTGTTTTCTCAAAAACACTTAAGGAAAGAGGAAAAGAAGAAACCCGTACCTCAAGAATAAGAACTGGGTTCTTACAAACTTCCCCCTTAAAGTAATTCATACCCGAATTTCCCTTTCAAGGGTGGTGAAGATAAAGCTCAGAACAACTCTTGCCACTGAACACATACGCCAGTCTCCCGCTCCCAGGTTTCATCCTGCACTCGGCCATGCTGCCATAGCACCCGTATGAGAGGAACTGACCGGCCTCGGAGAACATTCATGCTCCTATCAACAATTTGAATCGGATGCTCCTCAAATGATGCATCGGCCTGAAGCTCAACCTCCTCGGGATGAAAAACGCGAGACGAGTCTGAGTGATAACGGCGCGGCTGAGATACATAGAAGACGTCGTGCATAGCCCGATACCTCTATGGTAACTGCAACCGATAGGCAATCGGCCCGACTCTTTCCAGAATCTCAAATGGCCCCACATACCTCGGTGAAAGTTTACCCTGTCTCCTGATCCGTCTGTGTCCCAACCTCGGTGAAACACGCAAGAAAACTTGATCCCCGACCACGAACTCCAAGGGTCGTCTGCCGCGATCAACATAAGATTTCTGACGAGACTGTGCGGTAGCCATCCACTTCTGTATCAACTGGACCTGCTCTGAAGTCTCCTGTATGAGACGTGGTCACAGTAAAGCTGTCTCACCTACCTCCAACCAGCACAAGGGTGATCGGCATGACTTACCATATAAAGCCTCGTAAGGTTTCATCTTAATAGTCGCCTGAAAACTGTTATTGTAGGCAAAATCGACCTGGGGTATGTGTTTCTCCCAAGATCCCCCAAAGTCTAGGACGCATGCATGCATCATGTCCTCTAGCACCTGTATCGTACGCTCTGACTGGTCATCGGTCTGAGGGTGGTAAGTTGTGCTTAGAAACACCTGTGTACCCAGTTCCCTTTGAAAACTCTACCAGAAAGGAGACGTAAAGCGGGCGTCCCTATCTGATACGATAGAATGAGGAACCCCATGAAGACGTACTACCTCTCAGATATATAACTTCCCAAGCTCGTCACCACCAAAGGTTTCCTTGATCGGCAAAAAGTGAGCTACCTTCGTAAGTCTGTCAACAACAACCCACACGACATCACTGCCTCGAGGTGACCTCGGCAACCCGGTCATGAAGTCCATCGCGACATCATCCCATTTACACTCCGGAATGGGTAACTTCTGTAGCAGTCTGGCTGGCCTCTGATGCTCCGCCTTCACCTTCTGACAGGTGGAACATCTCGTAACAAAACCAGCTACTTCTTGTTTCATACCTGGACACCAATACTGACGTCTCAAGTCACAGTACATTTTGGTAACTCCGGGATGCACTGCCCAAGCTGAAGCATGAAACTCCCGCATCAACTCCTCACATATATCCGCTGGAACCCACACTCGTCCATGGACGCGCAATACCTCATCATCGCCTATCGTCCAACCAGGAGGAAGGTCCTCACTTGCCACCGACTCCTGTAGAACTAGGCCTTCCGAATCTGATAGTTGTCTCATCCTCACTCTATCCAGGAGGGTAGAAGTCACAGATAAGGAAGAAAGATAGGCTCGCCCCTGACTATAGTGTACCTCCAAATGCATCTCAAAGAACAAGGCCATAAGTTGCCACTCACCACTGGCCTCCTGTACTGGCTGTAATTGGGTCCTCTTACTCAGTGCATCAGCAACTGCGTTACCCTTACCAGGTGTATAGGCAAGCTCAAAGTCGAAGGGCTGAAGGTATTCAACCCACCTTCGTTGTCTCAGATTCAGGTCACACTGGGTAAAGATATATTTGAGACTTTTGTGGTCCGTAAACACTACAAAATGTTCTCCCAAGAGATAATGTCTCCAACAGCGTAACGCATGAACAACTGCGGCCAACTCGAGATCATGTGTTGGGTAATTTCTTTCATGTGGCCTCAACTGTCGAGACTCCTATGCAACTACTCGATCGCCTTGCATCAACACTGCTCTCAGCCCAATACCTGATGCATCACAGTAAACTGTATAGCTCTTCCCTTTCTCTGGAAGTATCAGGACTGGTGTTGATGTCAACCTTCCTTTCATCTCCTGAAAGGCTGTCTCACAAGCTTCTGACCAAAAAAACTTCACACACTTCTTAATCAAACCCGTCAACGGCGCTGTTAAGCGGGAGAAGTCCTATATAAAGTGCCTGTAGTAACCATCTATCCCCAAGAAACTCCGTATCTCAAACACGTTCTTAGGCTACTCCTAGGAAACTACTGCTCTCACCTTCTATGGGTCTATACTGCAACTCCTGACTCAGAGATGATATGACCCAGGAAGTGAATCTGGCCCATCCAAAAGTGACACTTTGAGAACTTAGCATATAGCTGATGCTCTCTCAGTGTGCTCAGTACGATCTCAAGATGGGTAGCATGGTCGTGTCGAGTGTGAGAGTACAACAAGATATCGTCCACAAAGACTACCACAAAGGAATCCAGATAAGGATGGAACACACGATTCATCAGATCCATGAAAACTGCTGGCGCGTTCATGAGTCCGAATGGAATAACCAAGTACTCATATAGACCATATCTACTCCGAAAAGCTGTAAGCGGTATGTCCGATGGTATAACGCGTAACTGATGATATACGGATCTCAAGTCAATCTTCGAGAACACTCGTGCTCCTCGAAGTTGATAAAAAAGATCATCAATCCTTGGTAAGGGATATTGGTTCTTGGTCGTCAACTGGTTCAGCTTCCGATAATCCACACAAAGTCTGAGGGTACCGTCCGCCTTCTTAGCAAACATGACAGGTGAACCCCAAGGAGAAGTACTGGGTCGGATGAAACCCTTTTCCTGCAGCTCCTCCAACTACCTCTTGAGCTCCTGCAACTCTGGTGTAGCCATCCTATAAGGAGGAATGGACACTGGTGCTGCTCCTGGCACAAGATCAATAGAGAAATCAACCTCTTGCTCCAGAGGAAGACCTGAAAAGTCATCCGGGAAGACATCCCTAAAATGATCAACCACTGGAGGGAAATCCTTCTGACAAGTTCATTGGTCATCCAGATATAAACTCGCAATCTGGATTGTCACTCCACCTCGCCCACGATGCTCGGGTCCATCTCGGCTCGCCTGGACATCCCATTCGCCCTTGTATAGAAACTCTCCGCCCTTTGGTGACGTAAAACGCACCCTGTGACGATAGCAATCTACAAAGGCTCGAAAGGGTACCAACCAGTCCATCCCAAGAATGATATCATAACTCGTCATCTCTAAGACATAGAGGTCCCATAGAAAGTGACACCCACAAACCTCTAGGGGGCACTCCTTGCACTGACACACACCAGCCGTTCTAGTCCCCAACGGAGTGTCTAGTGTCATAACATCAGAATAAGAAGAAACATAGAGCCCAAGGCTCTTCACAACGAGCTTAGATATAAAGCTATGTGTAACACCTGTATCAAAAAGTACAGAAGATAAAACAGAAGGTACTATAATAGTACCTCTGACAGTGGAAGGTCCAGGATCCTACTCCTATTGGGTCTGTTGCACTGCATATGCCTACCCAGTGTTGCGGCCCTGCGACACAGCCTGGCTACCCTGAGCTGACCCGCCCTGCTGTCTCTGAGATCCTGACGTTTGACTACCACGGCCACGACCACCACCTCGGCCTGAACATCCCGACGTATCCCAATTCCCTGACTAGTAAGAAGCTGTTGGCCCTGCTCCCGCATGCGGAGTCTGCACAGAACCCCTCTCACTAGCCACTGGTGGAAACGCCCTGCAAAAGTGTTGCAGATGACCCATCTTGCCGCAAGCTCGGCACTCCACTGGGTCACGTGGACACTGAGCTCTCTTGTGCCTCTCTCCACTGCACTGGTAGCACATGACCTGGCCACCTGAAGAGTTCTTCTGGCTAGTACTTCCACCATGAGAGAAATCCATCTGCTTCTTCCTCTTACCGGTAGAAATAGTACCAGAAACTGGTGTCGAACCACCCTGGCCTGCACCACTAGCTTTCCACAGGTTCCGCTCAGTAATCAGTGTCTGGTTCACAATAGCATGCACTGTAGGCAACCTGAAAACATTCACCAGTGCGCGGATGTCATATCGAAAACCATCCTCAAAGCGTCTAGCCCTCAACGTCTCGTCACCCACCAGAACATGTGCAAAACACTGTAGCTCGATGAAGCGGGAAGAATAATTCATCACTGACATAGCACCCTACTGCAGATTCATAAACTCTCGAGCTCGATCTGCCCTCAGCGTCTCTGGAAAGAAGAAGTCATAGAATACTGTCTGAAAATCTTCCCACGTCATGTCCCTGTGATGCTCTGTCTGGGTGGTAACATCCCACCACCTCTTGGCGGAATCACGCAACATGTAAGTAGCGAGCTTGAACCTTCACCCAGGAGGCATCTCCAGATGCTTGAAAATAGTCTGCATAGAACCCAGCCAAGACTCTATAGCCTGTGGTCCGTCATCCCCTGAAAACGTGGGCAGATGCTGCTGCTGAAATATGCGCGTCAGCTCTGCCATAGATGTGGCAGCTGGCGGTGCTCCTTAGAAGGTCTGCATAAACCGCATGAAGCCTTCACGGAACTGCGCATCAGCGCCTGTGCCTGTTATAACGGCTGGCGCCACATCTGGCTCTGCTGGAGGATCCATCGGTAGCCCATGGCCTGCCGTCTCTGAAGTATACTCATTGCCGCTCTCCTGGCGAACAACTCAAGGTCGTCTCGGTGGCATGACTCTACAAGGTCAAACACACGCCTTAGATTAAGGTCATCAAGGACTGAAAACAAGGAGTGTAAGCAGGGAACAACAGAAAGAAAACATTCAAGTTTTACAAAACAAGACTACACGGCGTGTATAATAACTACACGGCGTGTTCCCTTAAGTCTTTCACATGGGCGTGTACTCTACCAGCACTAGATGTGTAACACCCCAAACACACGGCGTGTTGTCCTCACACACGGCGTCTACATGAATTTTCTCTCCTGCCCGAGTCCCTCTACACGACTTAGCCACACGACTCTCCTTTGAACAAGACTACACGGCGTGTATAATATTGACATGGCGTGTACTGGACGAGCTTCACCGACCCATGTTGTTTGTTACACGACCGGGTACACAGCTCACTCTACACGACGTGTTCCAGATAGACACGGCGTGTACGGCTTAATTCCAACTGCTCGTGTTGTTAGTGACACGACCAGCTACTCGGTTGTCTCTACACGACGTGTTACACCCGCATACGGCGTGTACACCACCCCGTTTTTTTCCTAGCCACACGACCAAGTCCACACGACCTCTCACCGGTCAAGACTACACAGCGTGTCCCTCAGGTACACGACGTGTTTAAGAATAGGTAGCACTGACCCATGTTTGTTAGTTACACGGCCGAATTCCCAGGTCAAACTACACGGCGTGTACGTCATTGACATGGCGTGTATCAGTTCAGATTCCTCCGCCCGTGTTGTTAGTTACACAGCGGACACAGGGTCAACACAACACGGCGTGTACAATCAGTACATGGCGTGTGCCCTCAAAGTTTCCATTATCCCATGTTTCTGCCTACACGGCCTATGACACGGGTAGAAACTACACGGTGTGTACATACGATACACAGCGTGTACTTAAAAAATTTTCTTTTTTCCCAAACAAAAGAGTAAACGGCGTGTAATCATAATTACACGGCGTGTATTCTGGGTTTTTCCGGACAGTAAGCCTCAGAAACTACTATGGAGCCCAGAAAACACTAAAACCAACACCTAAGTGCCAAATTCCGATCTGTGAGGACCCATACTCCCCGCGAATCAAATCTTGGCATCTTATACATGTTATAACAAAATAAACAGGTCAATGATCCACCAAATTCCGGCCAATGAGGGCTCATACTCCTCAAGAACCAAAGTTTGACGTTCATTCTACAATACCTCACATAACAATACCCTATCAAATAGAAGCTATTTATCAAGGCATATATCACAACAACATGCATTTTCTAGCACAACATCTATCACAACAACATGCAATTTCTAATGCACCTATATGGCATGGAAACTATGCATGGCATGTGATTCTAACATGTGTCTAAATGATGCATGTGATGGCGTACCCTCATATCATCGGGTTGCAACTAAATATAACCCAGGTATAAAAATATAAACAGCACACAACAAGTGCGTCACCCAGCGGTGAAAATTAGATCAACCGTAAAATTGCAAAATCAGAAAAATTGCAACACGGGATAAATTGGTTTTTCCCTGTACACGAGTTAGCTACTCTCAGGCACAGCTTATTACCAAGTACATATACCGTCCTATCTCTGGCTAAAGGCTCCAAACAATAAGTCAAAGAGAAGAACACCCTCTGATACCACTTTGTAACGTCTCAGATCTGGGTGCCACTCAACGGGTGCCCCGAACCCGGTTGGTCACATGACCTCAAACACATTTCTCCAAACGCCAAAGGCGGACTAGCAGCGAGGGCCCATTTCTGATAGTGGGGAAACTATGCCCTCATTTGTCAAAGTGTAGCGCATCAGAGAAAATATAAACATACAAAAGTGTGGAAGCAGTAAACAATACTAAGTTGAAAGAACAACGGTACTGAAGAAAAAGATAACCAACAGTCATATATAATGATGCAACATGCCCCTATGTCTAAGAAAGCAGCCAAAACAGGATACACTACAATCTGAAACAATATAGTACAAGGAACAAATATAGCAAAGTAAAACAAAACAGTGCAGCAGGAACTCAGCAGCATCGCAAGCCTAAGCTTGGTCTCATGCTCTCATACTCCTCTCTAACAATCAAGTACCTGTATAGGGACCATTGCCCTTATCTACACCTGCAACAATATAATTTGTTTGGGCCCAAGACATGACCCAAATAGGGTGTGAAAAATAAATCCCAGTAGGCAACCACCAAAAGCCCGTGCCCAACGGTCAGTGAATTTGTTCAACAGCAATATGCAGAAATGGAAAAACAGTAAACTAGGAAGTACTCAAAAGCAGCTACTCCTACCAATTCCATTTCCATTTAATTATTATTTAACAATTCAAGATAATTGAATTATAAGTTCTCGAGACTCAGCCTCAGCTGACAATCTCTTAAACAGTGCTGCAACAAAACCACAACAAGCTATCTAACAAGTACAAGGTAAAACAATATCAAGCATGTGCTTTAGCTTGGCAGGTATAACATGTAAATCACCACAATGAATAAACGAAATATACAGTGTCCTCAGACATGCACAACCTTACCCTCAGGTAATAGAATCAAAACTCGCAGGTGACTGCCCACAGGCATAACGAATATTGCCCTAAGGCGTAAGAGATAATGCCCTCAGGCACAGAAGCAACTGCCTAGTGGCATAAGAAAAAGTGTCCTCAGGCTAAACAAAACACTTGCTCTCAGGCATGAGAAACACTGCCCTCAGGCTAAACAAGCAACCGGGACGAGCCCAACACATAAGCAAGCAATTATCTACAGTTTCTCTCAAGAAAACTCAAAGCATGCTAAAAACATGGTATACCCTCGGGTATCCTGGCCAAACAGCTAAACAAGGGAACACACCCCCGAGGTGGCCCTGGATCCAAGAAATGATCCCAAACAGTAGTTTTACATATTCATTAAATTACCTACGCAATTCTAGGTATTTAATTAATCATGGCCTCCACCACACGACGCCCCAAACATGGGTGCGTAACACAATGGTATACAAAAACCACATGACATTTGGAATTAAACATCAGACCACCTACCTCGATCTCCACTGATCGATATATATGAACGACGCCTCCTGAATCAACCGAGAACGGCTTAGATCTGTGATAAGAGATTTTCCGTTCAAACTTAAATAACTTCCCCTCGAGAAAGAATTGGTAAAAACGGCTCAATGAGAAGGAAGGTCTTACCCGCACGATTCAAACAAGATCGACGGCGGAAGAAACAGATTCCCAGATTGTGATCGGGAGCTCCTCCAAGCTTCGACCTCTCCTTCCAAGCTCTAAACGAGTCCACTGCCTCCTCTGCCGAATGAGGAGGCTACTGCCCGTTTTAAGCGAAAAAAACAAACTACACGGTATGTACTCTAAAGTACACGGCGTGTACTTTTCATAATTTAACTGTTCCTCTGGCGGCTACTTTTCACCGCCACACTGTTCATCTTTCGACATGAGTACACGACGTGTATTTCTGAATACACGGTGTGTACTGTCGCTCAGCTGACGGCTACTCCCACCGCTTTACTGTTCACATGTCGACTGAGTACACGATGTGTAAATACCCAGTACACGGTGTGTAGTCAGTTTTTTACACCCTTTATCGCCGACAGGCCCACACGCTCTGTGTACTCATCCCACACGGCCAAAGTACACGGCGTGTGGGAAAGTACACGGCGTGTACCCACAAAATTTGGGATTTTTCCCCATTTTCCTTGTTTTCTAAAAAACACTTAAGGAAAGAGGAAAAGAAGAAACTCGTACCTCAAGAATAAGAACTGGGTTTTTACAAACTTCCCCCCTTAAAGTAATTCATACCAAAATTTCCCTTTCAAGGGTGGTGAAGATAAAGCTCAGAACAACTCTTGCCACTGAGCACGTACGCCGGTCTCCCGCTCCCAGGTTTCGTCCTGCACTCGGTCATGCTTCCATAGCACCCGTACGAGAGGAACTGACCGGCCTCGGAGAACCTTCATGCTCCTATCAACAATTTGAATCGGATGCTCCTCAAAGGATGCATCGACCTGAAGCTCAACCTCCTCGGGCTGAAAAACGTGAGACGAGTCTGAGTGATAACGGCGCAGCTGAGATACATGGAAGACGTCGTGCATAGCCTGGTACCTCTGTGGTAACTGCAACCGATAGGCAATCGGCCCGACTCTTTCCAGAATCTCAAACAACCCCACATACCTCGGTGAAAGTTTACCCTGTCTCCTGATCCGTCTATGTCCCAACCTCGGTGAAACACGCAAGAAAACTTGATCCCCGACCATGAACTCCAAGGGTCATCTGCAGCGATCAGCATAAGATTTCTGACGATATTGTGTGGTAGTCATCCACTTCTGTATCAACTGGACCTGCTCTGAAGTCTCTTGTATGAGATGTGGTCATAGTAAAGCTGTCTCACCTGCCTCCAACCAGCACAAGGGTGATCGGCATGACTTACCATATAAAGCCTCGTAAGGTGTCATCTTAATAGTCGCCTGAAAACTGTTATTGTAGGCAAAATCGACCAGGGGTATGTGTTTCTCCCAAAAGCCCCCAAAGTCTAGGACGCATGCACGCAGCATGTCCTCTAGCACCTGTATCGTACGCTCTGACTGGACATCGGTCTGAGGGTGGTAAGTTGAGCTCAGAAGCACCTGTATACCCAGTTCCCTTTGAAAACTCTGCTAGAAACGAGACGTAAAGAGGGCATCCCTATCTGATACGATAGAACGAGGAACCCCATGAAGACGTACTACCTCTCGGATATATAACTTCCCGAGATCGTCAACACCAAAGGTCTCCTTTATCGGCAAAAAAGTGAGCTACCTTCGTAAGTCTGTCAACAACAACTCACACGACATCACTATCTCGAGGTGACCTCGGCAACCCAGTCATGAAGTCCATCGCGACATCATCCCATTTACACTCCGGAATGAGTAACTGTTGTAGCAGCCCGGAAGGCCTCTGCCACACGACGCCCCAAACATGGTCGCGTAGCACAATGGTACACAAAAACCACATAACAGTTGGAATTAAACATCAGACCACCTACCTCGATCTCCACTGATCGATATATATGAACGACGCCTCCTGAATCAACCGAGAATAGCGTAGATCTGGGATAAGAGATTTCCCGTTCAAACTTAAATAACTTCCCCTCGGGAAAGAATTGGTAAGAACGGCTCAAGGAGAAGGAAGGTCTTACCCTCACGGTTCAAACAAGATCGACGACAGAAGAAACGGATTCCCAGAGTGCGATCGGGAGCTCCTCCAAGCTCCGGCCTCTCCTTCCGAGCTCCAAACGAGTTCACTGCCTCCTCTGCCGAATGAGGAGGCTACTGCCCGTTTTAAGCGAAAAAAAAACAAACTACACGGCGTGTACTCTAAAGTACATGGTGTGTACTTTTCATCATTTAATTGTTCCTCTGGCATCTACTTTTCACCGTCACACTATTCATCTGTCGACATGAGTACACGACGTGTATTTCTGAATACACGGCGTGTACTGTCGCTCAGCTGGCGGCTACTCCCACCACCTTACTGTTCACCTGCCAACTGAGTACACGACGTATAAATACCCAGTACACGGCGTGTAGTCATTTTTTTACACCCTTCATCGCTGATAGGCCCACACGCCTTGTGTACTCATCCCACACGGTCAAAGTACACGGCGTGTGGAAAAGTACACGGTGTGTACCCACAAAATTTGGGATTTTTTCTCATTTTCCTTTTTTTCTCAAAAACACTTAAGGAAAGAGGAAAAGAAGAAACTCGTACCTCAAGAATAAGAACTGGGTTCTTACAATGGTGATCAACCCAAAGGGTTGATTCGCCGCTCACTCATGTCGCCAATGGCTAGGCAAGGCATTCAATTTATTTTAACTAAAAAATTAGGGGAAAGGCCGAAAGGGTCTGGCTCGCAGCACCATGACATAATTTATTGAATGCAAAAAATATAAGGGAAAGAGTCTAGACCACATACCTCAGCCTCATAAAGCTTCCCTCATCCAGTCTCAACCTTTGATTCGAGCTAGGTTGTAAGAAATCAACGAAACTGTCAAATGCCCTTAATAGAGGAAAAATGAGTTTGCGCCTTAATAGCACAATAGTTGTAATGAAGAACTTGAATTAGATTAGAGTGGATTGAAGAATGTACCACTAGATTCCCAATGGATCCAACATCAAGCAATTCAGACTTTTTATGGAGGGGCTACCTTGATTCCTAGGTAAAAGAGGAGAATAGATCTTACGAGAAGAAGGAGGTGAGGGTTGTTGGAAAAGAGAGGGGGATGAAGAGAGTTATGGTTTAATCATTAAAGGAGGAAAAAACTATAATTACACCCATATTTAACACTACGCATGGTTTGGCCGCATGGTTTTCCAAACTGTGCACCAATCGTGCGCCAGTTACTGCTTGATAGGGGAACACCACAAGGTTAGGTGCATGGTTTATTTAACCATGCACAAGCTATGCAAAACCCACTATTCAAGAGTTGCAGATGGGTCGTAAGACCTTGCACCTCGGGTCGCACAGTTGCAGACAAACCGTGTGGCCCTCAGGTTCCCACTTTCTATAACTGTATGGTTTAGGGAAACCATGTGGGCTGGGTAGCACAGTTTCTTCTATCCATACAGCCTAGTCATTTCTCCCCATTTTGGGGCTCTAATCTCCTAATGATTCCCAGAAGCACCTGAGAACTCATCAAACCTTTTAGGAATTGTTACAAGGGTCGTTATAATGAATTTAAACTAAAAAATAAACTGACTGTACCTTAAGAAAAGCTGAGACGTTACAACATCCCCTCCTTAAGACAACTTGTCCCAGAGTTGCACTTCTGAGGGTAGTAGAATGTCATCTGAGAAGAGTTCTGGCCACTGTGCACATACATCGGCTTTCCGCTCCCAGATCTCATCTTGTATGCATCCATGCTGCCATAACACCCAAACTAATAGAACTGAACTACCTCAAATAGCCTTCATGATGCGACCAATGATACGTATTGTACACTCCTCGAAGGACACATCCGCTTCCAGCTCAATATCATCAGGGTTGAACGAATGAGATGGGTCGGCATGATACTGTTGGAGCTAAGATATGAGGAAGACATCGTGCATGACACGGTACCTTTGAGATAACAACAACCAATAGGCTACCAGACCAACTCTCTCCACTATCTCAAAAGGCTCTACATATCGAAGTGATAACTCTCCCTATCCCTGAATTCATTTGTGACCCAATCTAGGCGATACACATAAAAAGAGCCAATGTCCCACCTCGAAATCCAGAGGATTGCAGAGACAATCAGTATAAGACTTATTTCTAGATTGAGCTATATCCATATGCTTATGAATTAGTTGGATTTGCTCTAAAGTCTCCTAAACAAGACAAGAACCCAGTAGAGTTGCCTCACCTACCTCAAGCTAGCATAGAGGTGAACCACACAGTCTACCATAAAGGACCTCATGTAAAGCCATCTAAATTGTTACCTGAAATTTATTGTTGTAGGAAACCTCAATTAGAGGAATATTCTTTTCTCAGGAACCTCCAAAATCAAGGATACAGTCCCAGAGAATATCCTCTAACACCTAAATCGTTTGATCGGATTGCTCATCGGTCTGAGGGTGATACGTTGTACTCAAGAGCACTTGTGAACTCAATACCTTTTCCAACCCTTGCCAGAACCATGAAGTAAACCGGGAATCTTTGTCTAAAATGATCGAACAAGGCACACCATGAAGTCTCACTATCCCCTGAATGTAAAACCTTCCTAGCTCATCAACAGAGAAGGATTCTCGGATCGGTAGGAAGTGCGCGACTTTGGTCAACCTATCGAAGATCAGCCATACTGCATTGTTTCCTCGAGGGGATCTCAAAAAACCTATCAAGAAATCCATGGTGATGTCATTCCATTTCCATTCAGGAATAGAGAGAGGCAGTAGAAGTCCAGTAGGTCATTGGTACTCTGCCTTCACCTGCTGACAGGTGGAGCACCGAGTGATGAATCCTGTTATCTGCCTCTTCATACCTAGCCACCAATACTGACGATGCATGTCTCAGTACATCTTGGTAAGACCAGGGTGAATTGCCCAAACAAAGGCATGAGACTCCTTCATAAGCTCTTACCATATATCTGAAGGCACCTACACACACCCACAGAAGATAAAGGCCTCGCTTGAATCCAAAACAAAGCCAGAAGGTGGGTTCTCTCCTGCGATGCTCTCCCTCAAAACAAGGCCCTCGGAATTAGAAAGTTTCCTCATATGAACCCACTCCAGAAGGGAGGATGTCACTATTAGAGCTACTAGAACTGGATTCCTATATTGTTCCCAAACCTCTAAATGCATCTGAGAGAACAAATCCATCAATTTCCACTCACTGTTGGCCTCCTTGGAGGCTTGCGTCTGAGTCTTCCAACTCAAAGAATCGGTTATAGCATTTACCTTTCTGGGTGTGTAAGCCAACTCAAATTCGAATAAATGCAGGTATTCAACCCACCTCTACCTCAGATTCAAGTCTCCCTGTGTGGAGATGTATTTGAGACTCTTGTGATATATGTAAACAATGATTTGCTCACCCAATAGATAGTGCCTTCAAAGTGTAGAGCATGAACTACAACTGCTAGATCGAGGTCGTGCATATGGTAATTCTGCTCATGTGGCCTTAGTTGGAGAGACCCATATTCTGAAACCCAATCACTTTGAATCGGCACTACACTCAACCTGATTCCTGAAGCATCACAGCAAATAGTATAGTTTCTGCTCAACTCAGGCAGAATCAGAATTGGTGCTGAAGTGAGTCTTCCCTTTAACTCCTGAAAAGTTGTCCCACAAACTTCATTCCAGTAAAACTTCACACCCTTCTTGGTTAATCCCGTCAGTGGCATTGCCATGTGTGAGAAGTCCTAGATGAATCGCCTATAATAGCCATTTATCCCTAAGAAGCTGCATATATCAAACACATTCTTAGGTTGCTCCTTGGAAACTACGACGCTCACCTTCTCTGGGTAAATTGATACACCTACCTTTGATATGATATGACATAAGAAGTGAACCTTGCTGATCCAAAAGTGGCATTTACTAAGCTTTGCATATATTTGTTTCTATCTCAGTGTACTTAGCACGATCTCAAGACGATTAGCATGGTCGTGTCTGGTGCATGAGTACACTAAGATGTCGTCTATGAAGACTACCATAAAGGAATCAAGATACGGGTGGAAAACATGATTCATCAAAGTCATGAAGACTGTTGGAAAATTATTCAGGCCAAACGATATAACTATATACTCATACAGACTGTACCGGCTTCGGAACGATGTACGTGGTATGTATGATGGCCTCACACGAACCTAATGGTAGCCCAACCTCAAATAGATCTTAGAGAAAACAGTTTCTCCTTGGAGCTGGTTGAAGAGGTCGTCTATCGGAGGAAGTCGATACCAGTTCTTCACCATAAGCTGGTTCAGTTGGTTGTAATCCATGCACAATCTAAGGGCATCATCCACCTTCTTGGTGAAAAGGACGGGTGAACCCCATGGTGATGTGTTGGGTTGTATAAACCCCTTAACCTTCTAACCGCTTCTTGAGTTCTTGGAGCTCTGTAGGAGCTATCCTATAAAGAGTAATGGGCATTGGTACCGCACCTGGCACAAGCTCAATAGTGAACTCAATCTCTCTTTCAGGGGGTAAGCCAGAGAAATTGACTAGGAAGACGTCCATGAAACATTCCACCATAGGAGGGAATTTGATGAGCTATATTCCCTGATCACTCATAAAAAGACTGTCCATCTGAGTTGTTACTCCGCCTAGCCCAGTACGCTTGAGTCCAGCTTGACTGGCCTAGAGATCTCATTCACCCTTATGGATGTACGTGTTTCCCTCTGGTGATGTGAAAGATACCCATTGGTGATAAAAATCCACATGGGCCCGATAAGGCATTATCCAATCCATACCGAGAATGATGTCAAAGCCGGTCATCTCGAGGATGAAGAAACTCCACAAAAAACGGTACCCGCCTATCATAAGGGGGCACTCCTTGCACTAGCGTATACCTTCTACTCGAACTCTTAGAGGCGTATCGAGGGTCATAACTGGAGTATTCCATCACTAATCCCAGACTTCCCATGGTTACAACAGATAGAAATGAGTGTGATTCACCTATATTGAATAAGATACTAAAGTACCAAGGCCAACTCAATAATGCATTTTATTAATAAAGCGAAGAAAAGTGTACAAAGTCAAGGAGGTCTAAAGAAATGGAGACCAAGAACATCCCTAATAACATGTGTCATCATAGCAGAAGGAAAAGAACCAAGGGAGAAAAAATCCAGAAAGGGACATTCCTGGGTAGCCAGAGAAGCCAAGAAGTCCGCCACAAAATTACTTTCATACCAAGTGTGCAAGACGGCCATGTCTCCAGATAAGAGAACCTTGCATTCCCAAATAAAATATATAATGGGCCACGGTGCGGTGGAATCACCAATGAGGGAGCTCGAAATGATCTTGGAGTCTGATTCCACCGAGGACAAAACAATATTCCTTGACTTGTATAGAGACAGACCGTTGAGCATGGCCTTACCCTCAATGAGTTTCCAGGACCACAGAAGGCGCTGAAAGCATAAATCACCGAACCAGATGTGTCTCGAACCATGCCACCGCATTGCATGCACCCAAGGACACAAGAGCCGTCAATGTTGAGCTTGAGGCCGCTGAAAGGGGGAGACCAGCGGACCCAATGCCCCAACAGGTTGGGCCTAGGCACACCCAGGGAAGGACACCCGAAATAAAACCGTCGTGAGGGAGCGTCCCCCCCCCCCCCCCCCCCACCCCCCCACACACACACTTCAAGATACCAGCTAACTCCACAACAACACATCTAGCTCCCACTACCATCACAGTGGAGGAGATCCTAGAGCCATGCCTAGTCTGGTTCCGAACCCGCCATAGGGACCAACACCCAACTGGCAGAATCAGTGCCTGAGCTCTTTCCTCCTGCCTGTTACCAGTACAGCCACAGAAACATGTTTGGAAAAAAGAATCGAAGGATTCCACAGCAGGGGCTGAAGTAAAGAACTCACCTAAACAACTCCAGATGAGACAAGCCCAGCCACTCTGAAAGAATAAATGCATCACCGACTCTTCAGCAGGAGATGAACAACATATACATTTAGAGGCCAGATGAACTCCCTTGCATTTAATAGCCAGATTAGTAGGAAGCGCATGGTACCAAACTCTCCGTAGTAATAAATTATACTTAGATGGGATTTCCTTGCACTAAAGGCGAGTACCCCAGGGATCACTAGCGGGCTGAAAGTTCTAGGACTGTCTATAGGCCTTAGTCAAGAACCTCCCACTTGCAGCACCAGAGAAAACACACAGGTCAGGGGAGCAATCGAGACTAATGCTCTCAAAAGCCTCAAGATGAGTGGAATTAAGGACTACCTGTATAAAGGAGGGATGAGATCTAGCCTCCCTAAAAGATAATGTTGGGGGCGGGGAACCCTGGAAAATCCAAGATCCCACCCCCTAGATACATTGCCAGAAACTAACCTCGCCCCGACCTAAGATCCATTGGGAGTTGTCACTGAGGGTAGGGATATGGACTCACAAAGCCTTCCATAAATGGGAAGGGGGCCTGCCATTCTCCTAAGAACCAAATCCATACTTACCTCTGATGAATCGATCCCACAAGAAATGCCCCTCAATAACTTCCCAAGCAAGCTTACTCTGAAGAAAAAGCATAGCTTTCTCCACATCCCTAGCACCAATGACCCCATGTTCAACTAGTTTAGCAATGTTTCTCCAAGAGGCCCACCAGAATTTCCCCTCCCCTTGATCATCCCATATAAAAGCATTCATAGTGCTCTCAATGCACCTGATAGTAGATTTGGGAACTTGAAAAATGGAAAGGATGTGCATGGGGATCAAGGACAACACGCAGTTGACAAGGGTAATTCTCCCACCAAAGGATAAGAATCTATTCTTTCGATTATTGATGTGGTTCGCAACCTTACCAACCATAACTTCAAAGTGGGAAATACAGATTCTTTCGGGTGATACAGGAGCACCCAAATAGGTCATGGGAAAGCACTTGCACGAGATATCCAGCCTTGATTCAATATTATCCTTTCGCCTATCCATACATGAAGATGGAAGATAAACCCCACTCTTGGCTTGATTAATAATATGTCCACTCCGGAAAGTATTCTCTTACATATTATAGTTAAAACCTCTTATAGAAGAGCTACACTTGTTAAAGAAAAAGATGAGGTCGTCAGCAAAGAGGAGATGAGACACACTAGGGGCACGAGCCCCACAGTGGAAAGGAGTAATCCGCTCACATTGCAAAGAGGCAGTAACAAACCTACTCAAAACATCCTGGGCCATAATAAAAATGCTAGGGGAAATAGAATCACGTTGTCTAAGGCCTCTAAAAGATTTTAGGAAAGCACATTTCCTTACCGTGAAGGACACATTGAACCAGTGGGAGATATAGCATCGGAACAACATGTCAATGACCCTTTCTGAGAAGCCCATACATCTCATAGCACAGATGATAAAGGACTATTGAAGCCTGTCATAGGCTTTATCCATGTCCACCCTAGATGCAATGTTAGACCCATGTACCTTCTTATTTATGTCACCAATCATCTCCTAAGCAAGCCCTATAGCCCCTTGGATAGTTCTTCCCTGAATAAAAGCATGTTGCTCCTATGAAATCCAGCTATGTAAAAATTAATAGATCCGTCTATTGATGATATTATCCAGAACTTTGTAGGTGAAGTTTCACAAACTAATGGTCAGGGAATTTAGGAATGAGGATTAACGTAGTGGCACTGGCAACCTGAGGGAGCTCACCCCCGCCAAAAAAGTATCGGATGGAACTGACAAGGTCATCCTTAACCACAGACCAGGCACTGACAAAAAAGGACCCAGGGAATCCATCAGACCCAGGGACGCTCTCCTGGCTCAGCGAATAAACAGAATCTCACACCTCCTCCTCTAGGACACCCTCAAGGATGATATTAGCATGATCAGAAACAACCCTCAGAATATAGTTGAAGATATCAGCCTAGTATTCCGGGTACCCAGTCTGCCAATGAGGATTGGGAGAGCAAAGCAAGGAATTAAAATGAGAACCAACCATATCACCAATAATACCCATATCGCTAGTGAAGGAGCCATCCTTAAGCTGAATATTCAGAGACCGACGTCGCTGTTTTTCTTTTAAGCATGCATGGAAGAAAGCCATGTTGTGATCCCCTTCCTTTAACCAGGTGGCCCGAGAGCGTTCACGAAGAATCCTCTCTTGCTCAATCAACTTCTCATTGTACAGATGTCTTTTGAGACCCAAGGAGGTGAACACTTCTTCATCCCAAGACTCCTCCAGACTAAGCTTCGCATTGGAAATGTCACTCTTAATGTCCTCCAAGGAAGGCCAATCGGGGGAAAGGAAGTAGACCAAGCATGAATATCGCCTTTCAGACGGCGCAGTTTATTATGCAGGCCAAGACAATATCTTCCATGACAAGGGGCATCCCAAGAATGACGAACAGTACTGAGAAAGTCAAGATGAGAAGCCCAGCACTTGGAAAAGAAGAAACGCTGCTCTCTCGGGACGCTGACCTTCAGGCAGATGAGCAGAGGGGAGTGGTCAGATAAGACTTGGGTCAGGTGAGTGACTTCCAAGCTAGGAAATTCAGAGATAGCATGAAGGTTCCCTAAGCACCGGTCCAATCTACACCAAGTTCTACGAGCTCCACTTTGGTTATTACACCAAGTAAACCTGTCACCCACAAAGCCCAGGTCATAGAGACCTTCCTGGGCTAAGAAACGGACCCTGTCACTATGCGGGAGAGAGCTGCCCCCTTTCTTTTCAAACAGATCCATAATAGAATTAAAGTCGCCCCCTACAATTCTGGGAACTGCCCCAGGGTTGAAAGAACTAAGTTCAAGCCACAGTTGCTCCCAAAACCTGGCATCGCATTTTGCATAGACAAAGGATCAAACACAAGAATGACCACCTGCTTCAACCTTAATTGAAAAATGTTGATTTGTAGCAATAAACTTCACCACCAAAACCACAGGCTTCCAAAAAATCCATATTTGACTATTTTTCAGGCTCGTCGTGCATATAGCAGCGCATACCAGACCGTCTTGCAAGCTCTCTGATTTTAGAAGAACCAAGCTTCATCTCAAGAATAGCCACAAGAGAGTCACCATGTTTGGAACATTCATTAGCAATAAAATCGGACTTCGCCTAGGTGCCGAGACCCCGGGCATTCCAAATCATCAGAGATAACATGAAAACCGAGTCTTCCTCGCCCTGGCCCCAAATGCAAGGATCTTGCTATCATTCTCGCTAGAAGAAGGGGACATGAGTCTAGCCTAGGACCTGGTGCACACCCTGCTTAATGGAGGAGACCCAAAGGTTGGCCACTGGAGGTTGTCGATCTAAGGAATTAATGGGGTTGGAGGCTGAGGTAGTTGAGGAGGAAACCTTCTCCTACAGTTTGAGAAGGAAAAAGGAATAGAGGGAAGATCAGAAGCACGTTCTGAAGAAGACAGCGGGATATCATCACATAAAAACATCCTTCCCTTGGAAAACCAACTGGCTTAGCTAAGAAGAACAGGAGGAAGAGAAGGAGGCAAGGGAGTAAGGGATCTGGGAATATAAGGAATAATGGATTTGCATGGGGAGGAAGGTTTGGGCTTGGGTACCACAGGAGTGGGGAGCATAGGCAGGTGGAGAGGAAAGGGAGGGGTCGAAGGAGGAGGAGGGATCCAGGAGGAGGTAGGCTCAGCAAATCTAGGGCTGGACTCAGGCAAAGCAGCAGCCTGTCTGGACTGAGGAAAACCGTTTGCCATAGGAACATCAAGCATAGGAGCATCTGACTGCGGGTTGGAGCAGGACTCAGGCCTAATCGGACACCTGGACCCAGAGTGTGAATGCTGCCTGGATTTTCTACACACCGCTAGGGAGTTCCCTAGGAGTTGGCACCTAGCACAAAAACTGATCGGGGCCGAGGGAAATAAAGATTTCTACCAAGTGAAGCTATCACCATCCTTGAGGAGAAGGCGGTCAGGAAGGGGGCCAGATAAATCCACCTCGACACAGATTCTGGCCATAAAAGCATCCGTCAACTGAGTTATTTGAGCATCTGCACACAAAAAGGATCTCACCACATCGCCAATCACCCGAAGAAAGGAAGGGTTCTGAAATGGGAGAGGAAAACCCTGCAAGTTGAGCCACACCGCCGCCATGGGAGAATCCCTGCCTGAGTGGACACCTAAAAACCATCTAAACAAGGAGAATCTCACTGTGTTTGGTGAGATTTTAGTAAAATAAAAGAAATGATTTGATAGTCTATAAAATAAAAGAAAAGAAAAGAAATGATTGTGATTTCTCTCCTAGTATTTGGATCAATAACTTAGTAAAAGAAAAGAAATGATTGTCATTTTTTTTCATCTTGTTTGGTGACAATTTTTAAAAGAAAAGAAAAGAAACGGTTTTAGTACAAATGACACAAATAACCTTTGTTAAAAAATAATACATACACACAGGATTAAAGGACATACTTGGCCGAGATAAAAAACGTCATAGATTAGATCCCTATAGACACCACACCTACCACCATGTATGTCCAACGTCAACAATTTATGTCAAATGACACAAATAATTTTTTTAAAAAAAAATGTATTTTCGTTATCATTTTTATAACAAATCAAGAAACAATAATTTTGTTTTCAATCAATCATTATCTTTCATATCACCAAAATTAGGTAAACATTAAACTGCGAACATATATTAATACAAATTTAATTTTTTTTAAATTAAATTAAGATAATCAAAATTATTTATAAATTATTTAAATTATTTATTAATTTAAAATTATTAATTCAAGATAATCAAAAATATCAATTCAAAATAATTATTAATTCAAGATAATCATAATTATTTTATAATCAAAATTATCTATAATAAAAAATATTTATAAATTATTTATGATTATTTATATACACATAATTATTTTTAATCAAAATTATTTATATACAAATTATCGAAATTATTTATATCTAATTGTTATTATTATTTATAAATTATGTTGAACTTATTACTTATATTTGATTGTTATTATTATTTATATACAAAGTATCAAAATTATTTACATTTGATTGTTATTATTATTTATAAATTATTTATATCTGATTGTTATTATTATTATTGTGATTTATAAATTATTTATATTTGATTGTTATTATTAATTTGAAACAGAATGTCATAAATTATTTACATCAGATTGTTATTATTATTTATAAATTATTTGTATCTGATTGTTATCATTATTTATAAATTATGATGAAAAACACAAAGTGGAATGGTGCCCTAACTTGAAATAATATCAGAGGACTGCTACACTAACGGAGGAACTTTCAACTTCAAAGGCGCAGGAGTGTAAAAATAAAAAGCATGAACCTTACTATTTATATAGATAAAAAAAGATAATATGGTAATTTAAAAAAATAACTTAAGAGGGCGTAACATTTCTGTTCAAATCATCCCGATTTGGGGACGATATGTAATCAAAAGAAATCTGAGGCGGGGGAGAAATCAGTTTCTCCCCTTTTCCACGCTTCATATTTCTCTCCCTCTGATTGAGCTTACCAAACGGATGATATCCGTTGCAATCGTCTCGATTCTTTTCTTTTCCTCCCGATTCAGTGCTGCCAAACGAGCCCTCCCAAATGATTGAGGGCAGAAAGCCCATGTAGTCACGAAATCATCTCTGGAAGCCAGGACTGTGCAGAACGCCTTGTGATCAAGGGGCGAGATCCGAGAATGGGGACTTCAAATCCAGGAAGTCAACTAGTCATTTGACTAGTGGAAGAGGGGGAAGATTCCATCCAAAACGAGCCACCAAAGTCCACTGTAGCTGAGCCGAAGCCACTGAGAAATCTGCTTCCAAAAAAATAAACTCCGGAAATCCATCCACCCGATTCTGGGAAAGACCTTCCAGCGGGATTCCCAGGAGAGGGGAAGGAAGAGAAGGCGCTGGAGGGGGTGGACAAAGCAAAACCTCCTTGAGAGAAGTCTGATAGGAGGATGCAACCGCGATACACCCCGAATAAGACCAAGCTGTCGAGGGCAAGGGAGGAGGAGCACTTGAAGACAGCGGCGTCGTTGCACCAGGAGGACCCGAAAGCTCGCAAACGGGCGGAAAAATGGGAACGCAGGGAGGTGCGCAGTGCGCATTCTCGTGGGAAAGGCATTCTATTTTTCCACTTTCGAAAGGTACTGTGCTTCTAACTGTGTATGGTCTTGGACTCTGCTCCTCTAAGGTAGACTAAACGACATTGATATAGTGTGAACCGCAACCCTGAGATGTTTCCTTAGTAGCCTGTGTAGGTCCACTCGTCATAACCACCTGCTCAGCCAAAATGGTCTGTAGATTGTCATCTTCCTTCTAAACGAGGTGTCACTGATCTTTCACCTAAAGATGGTGCTAGCACAGAACCCGTTCGCTTGGCACTGGAGGGAAAGACTGGTAGAAACGCTAAAGGTGACTCATCCCACCGCAAGCCCAGTATTTGATCGGGTTCCTCATACACCGGGGCTTTTGTGGCCCAACCTTCTATGCTGGTGTCATACCACATTGTTTTTAGTACTGCCACCTGGCTAGTACTGTCTCTGCATGTACCCTCAAAGCGTCGCTTCCTACCACTGGATAAACCACTGCTCTGCCTGGAAGCTGAACCTCCCTGCTTTATGTCGCTTGATTCCCTCACTTGGCGGAGTCGCGCAACATGTAGGCCACAAGATTGACCCTCCGCTCTAGAGGCATATTTATATACTCGAAGATGGACACCATAGCCTCCAACCAAGACTCAACATCCTAAGGCCCACCATCCCCTGAGAATGTGGGAGGATGCTGCTACCGAAACTCCCTGGTCAGCTCTGCCATAGAAGGGTAGGTTGAGGAGCACCCTGAATTGATTGCATGAAGCATATAAAACTATCAAAGAACTAGGCATCGACACCTAGTGGAGGATTTGCATGAGGTGCCTTAGGTACATTACAGGAGGTACCATGGGTGGATCAAGTCCCACCACCTCTAGAGTATGCTCATCGCCACTTTCCTGGCATACAACACGAGGGTGTTGCAGTGTCATATCTCTAAAATTTCCAAGCGCATGTCTCAAACAGTATTTATAATGGACAAGGAAAGATGTAAAGAAGGACAGGTACAAAATTTCCTATAAACACGCTACAACCCTTAGCCTTCTCTAGGAGCTAGGTTTGGGTGATCAGAACAAGTCGCAGAAGGAACACAGAAGACACGACCTACTTCCCACTACCAGGTTGGGTCGGGTTAAGGTCTCACACTTCTTATATAAGACATCCATTTTAATTTAAAAGGTTAACTATTTTAATTCATTATGCAATTAGATTTACTCTAAGTGGATGAGTTATATGGAATGCCAACTCCAGTTTATAAGGTCCCATACACCTTATAAATTGGATGGTGGTGTCTATTTAATCCAAACCACAACACGTTCTAGCCCATGCGACTGATAGTTCATGGATCAACGTGCCATAATTGGATGCTTAAGGCATCTTCTTTGACTTATGTAGGAAAACAATGTTAGGTTAAGGAAGATTCTTTAAGTACCAATTGTGTTTTCTGAGTCCTGTAATAAAATAGAAACACATTTCAATCAAGGAGCGTAAGGCATAACAAACAAAACACAACAACAGTCACATGCAATATAGGCAATGCACACAGGAATGTAAATATGGCATGGAATAATGCATGACATTTTAGATCCTATGGCGCCTAGTATGATGCATGATTCTAATATGACCTCATATCATCAGGCTAACGATAAAAGTAATCTCATCAAAATATTAACAATGAAAAACAGGTGATTCACCCGATGATGAAATCCATGAAACTATAACAACGCAAGCAATAACAACATTTACCCATCCCAGGTGATTTGGGTTTCCCCTATATGTGGGGTAGCTACTCACAGGCATAGGCTCATGACCAAATTCTAACATCATAGTCTCCTATCTAAACCCAAACAGTAAGACGAATGAAAAAAGTGCCTCTGATAACACTTTGTATCATCCTGGCTCGGATTCCACTCAACAGTGCCCTGAGACAGTGGGCCACAAGACCTCAAGTGCGCATCCCCGAATGCCATAGGTTGCCGACTAGCAGTGAGGGACTAGGGTGTGTCTGTGGGGAGACTATTCCCTCATTGATCAGAGTGGAGCACATCAATATATACATGTATGTATGTATGTATGTATGTTATAATATAATAAGAGATAACAGAAACAATATTAATCAGAAGGAAACAACAGAAACAATTATAATAAAGCATGAAAGATAAATAAATAATAAGAGGAAGATGAATAATAACTAGATAAAAGTAATGATGATGTTATGTCATGGTAATGTAACTATAAAAAATGAATATGGTGGGGCAGGGGATATAAGCATATACAACAAGCTGAAAAAATATAAAAAAGGGTAAAAATTGCTATGTCTAGAATCTCGAGCATAAGCTCAGTCCTCTGCTCCCAAACTCCATCCTAAAGAATCAAGTCAATCAAGAATTCAAATTTGTCTTCTTCCCTTTGTCTATACCTACAACTATAAAGTCTACTCGAGTACCAATGATGCCCGAGCAGGGTGTGGGATACAATTTCAATAGGCCAGTACCCATGGTGTCTAGGCTAATCCATAACTTGTATTATAAATTAAACAGTGTTCCATAACAATTAAATGTAATACAAAAATAAATAAATAAAAGCATTATACTGGGTTCTACTTGGACACTCATCCAATTTACCCGCTTTAGCCTAAGCTGGTGATTCTGATTCAAAGGATTCTGCAATGGTAAAATGGGTGAGACAATTTGTAAGAAGGTGGACTATCCCCAAGCATGTGGTTGGGCTTGGAGGACACTTCCCTACGTTTCTTTCAATACCAAAGGATTAATTCTCTTTTAAAACATTCATTTACTTTTTTGTTAATTAAATTTGAACCCACTTTATAAAATATAGCTGACACCCTGAGCTCGTATATGGAAATCCATAGAGAATTTTCAAGTGTCACTCAAGGGATCCTCGTATGACCACTACCAAGGAGTACGTATGTGGTGGCCCAAGGATAGAGTCCCACGTGTCACTCTAAGCATGGTGTGAAAATTAAAGTACTAACAAAACCTCCAAGTCTATACCTGGTATTGTATGTAGGGGCTCAAGTCTCTCTCATGGCATGGTGAAACTAATCATTCCATCAAGCTCATCCAAGGGGTATCCCCTAGGGAATTGGTGTAACTCATCTGGACGTAAAAACAGATAACGCATGGTGAGCCCGTCTCAAGAATAACTGATATTACCCCTGGCGTGTTTACCAAGCATTAAAAAACAGACTATGGCATGAGAGTCCGTCCAAGAGGTCCTTAAATCGGAACCCCTTGTTTCACCCTCAATACTAAGGTCAAGCAGCTGAACAACATTTCACATATATATATAACATGTCTAGAAAGAGGGGCCATTTAATTAGTTCAATCATATATAAAATGAAGATTATATTGGTCAAGCATTATCATTTAAGGGACCATGTATAACATAAGGTATAAGTCCCTAAGAATTTTTCCAACTCATTTGATTCAATCATTTAATTAGGCATGGTATAGGGGGCTTATCACATTGTTGATTCCCTAATTCAAACCAACTTAACAATTCGAGGTGTTAATTATGAACCAACACTCTCAAGGGGTGTTTAGACATCAAAAGCAAGGTCCAAATAAGGATAAATGGAAAACACACCCACTTGGATGGAATTTAACATGGTGATAAAACCAAAGGGTTGATTCACCACTCAGTCAAGTCGAAAATGGATAGGTAAGACATTCAATTTAATTTAATTGCCAAATTAGGGGAGAAGTCAGAAGGGTTCAGCTCACATAACCATGACACAATTTATAGAACACAACGAAATGAAGGGAAAGAACCTAGACAGCCTAACTTAGCCTCGTAGAGCTTCCCTCATCTAGTCTCAACCTTTGATTCAAGCTAGGTTGGAAGAAATCAATGAAACCATCAAATTCCCTAAAAAGGGGGAAAATGACCCTACAACCAAATATCACAATATATGGAACAAAAAAATTGAATTAGATTATATAGGATTGAAGAATGTACCTCTAGCTTATCAATGGATCCAACGATTAATGATTCGGACTTCGTATGGAGGGGATACCTTGATTCCTAGGTAGAAGAGGGAGGAGAGCTCTTATGGGAGGAAGGAGGTGGGGGCTACTGGAAAAGAGAGGGGAGGAAGAGAATTAGGGTTAAATCATTAAAGGAGGGAAAATCGTAATTCCGCCAATATTTAACACTGCACACGGTTGGCCAAACTGTGCGTCAACCATGCATCAGTTACTGCTTGAAAGGGGCACATCGCATGGTTAGGCGCATAGTTTTTTTAACCATGTAGAAAATGTACAAAACCCACCATCCAAGAGTTGAAGATGGGTTGCACGGCCGTGCGCCATGGGTCTCACGGTTGCAGACAAACCGCGTGGCCCCCTGTCCATTGTCTGCAACCCCACAGTTTAGGGAAACCATGTGGGCTGGGCTGCATGATTTTTTCTAACCATGTGGCCCAATCATTTCTCCCCATTTTGGGGCTTCTGGCTCCGAATGAGTCCTGGATTCACCCGAGAACTCCTTAAACCTTTTAGGTATCATTACAAGGGTCGTTCTAAGGAATTTAAACCAAAAAGTAAACGGTATGTACCTTAGGAAAAGCTGGGAAATTACAATGGATGACTATATGAATTTAATTTCATGTAATATATGGTGTAATTAAGTAAATAATGAGTTTTTTTTGTAATATAATGGTAATATAAAAATTTAACTTATTATTTAAGAAAACACCCTTTGTTTTCTAAGAATCATTGAAATATACTCATTTCCAAATTCATCTTTAAGGATCATAACCAAAACTCCTATATAAGTAAATTATAACATTATAAATAATTATAAAACATCAATTCTAGTACCTTGTATGATCTGGGAATGATGAACTTTGGTAGAATAATAAAGAACAACATTTTTATTACGAAACTAGTTCAAAACAATCAAGATTACTAACACTCGATATTGAAAATAGATAATAAATAACTAATATACATGAAGTGAATAATTATAAATGAAGTTTATAAAAGGTTATATATATGGAAAAGGTTCTGAAAAGGGTGATTAAGATAGTTACTTTTGTTATACAGGAGGTGTCACGACCCCCTCCTTCCAAAGATACCTTTCCTGGGATGGAAATAAAGAAAGGGAGATAATGACCCCCGAGTCCCACCTACAGTAGGCTCGGGTTGGCGACTAGCAGCAAGGGTACAAAGATCTCACAATATGGGAGGAATTACCCTTTATAAGAAAACAAGATCGATAAATAGGATGTATCAACAAAAATAAACTCCATGACATATAATAAAAGAAATCCAAACCATCCCACAATGCATCTATAAATAAAAAATGATACATATAAAAGTATCCAAATGAAATCCAAAAAGAATAAAAGCTAAGACAATGACATAGAAACATCTCCAAAGTTCTAAACTAGAAATGTCCAACATGGTCCACAAAGTCCTCATGGAAACTTGAAAACAGTTTTTATATACGTAGGGTGAGCATACAAGTATACTCAGTAGGAAAACTAAAGTCTCTCATGCACATGTAAAAGAGGCATACTAATGGACCTGTGAGAAAAAAAAGAACCAAACAATACCTGAGAAGGTATACTAACCATCCCAACTTCACCAAGTCACACTCACCAAATAATGAAAGTCAAGTAATATAACATAAAGAACACCGATGATAGGGTACCCCACACCACTTTGCACTGATTAGCCGCTCTTTCCTAATGGAAAACATCATCATGCTTCCACCTCTATCGAAATAACCACATAACAACATGCCCCCACACATCTGGGCCACACAAACCACATCTTGTCCCATCAACTGGTCCATGAGCCACATCACATCCCACCCACAGACACCTGGGCCACAACCATCTTGTCCTGTCACCTGGGTCATGAGCCACATCACATCCCGCTCATAGAAACCTGGGCCACAACCATATCATCCCATTAACTGGGTCATAAGACACATCACATCCCACCCATAGAAACCTGGGCCCCAACCATCCCGTCTCAAAGACACTTGGGAAAGCATAGGTCATCTCATCTCAAAGACACATGGGAAAGCACAACTCACCCGCACACACCTGGGCCTCACAAACCATAACCTACCCAAATAATCTTAGGATATCGGCACCTGGAAGAGGGAGCAGGGAAGTGTGGGTGGCCAACCATCCATCCTCCCACCAGGATGTTTGGGAAATACATCATCCCCTGTGACGATGGAGATGTTCAACACATAGTGCTTAACTAGGGTGGGGTGAATATAAAAATCAAGAGAACATATAGTGTATATACATATAGAGTTACATAACAAAAACCCATACTATGGGTTTATAATAATAACTAACCATATCACAGAATCCACACAATCACTGCCACCTCTAAATGCATAAACAATCACACAAACAAAACACAAACCATAATTTGTTTTCAATCTTTAAACCATATTCCAGGGTTTCTGCTTTATCAATAATTCCCACTTTACCAACCACTTTGATATGTGTAATCAACATTCATTAGAAATCCCATTTCATTTATAAAGACATCTTATTTCATATTTACAACCCATTTGTTTATACATAAACATTAGCAAGTTAATCAACACAACCCATCATCAATTTCCTCATTAAACATTCCTATTTGAAATTAGTAACATACAGTATTAATTCCATTAATACTTGGGTAGATATAATAGAACCAACCCCATAGCACAATAAAAACACTATACAAGCATAATACAATCCATAAGTCACATTATACTTTTAATCCACATTTAGCTGCTTAACAGATTTCACAAATATCGAATAATCCCATATTAACAACACACTGGTTCATTAAATTTCAGCCTATTATCATTCATTCATTTGTTGTTCACATTCCACATTCCATTTCAAATAAACCATTTTTTCACATTATTCCCAAGAATGGATATTCCACTTTAGTTCCATACCCCCCAGGAAACTAGAATTATTTCACATAATACAATAACCAACACATAGAAGGTATCACCACACAAAAACCCATTAATATCATACCAATAATCCCAAATCATCACCAATTAATAAACACATCCCCCTTTTCACAACCCCGTTGCATAACTATACCACAACCACCATCACATCCTCGTTGAACCATTGTACCATTATAACAATCACAACCCCACTGCATAAGACATCTCATCCACTACCCCCACATATCACAACACAGTCATACTCCATCCATCATATCATCGGAGCCAACCCACATCACATAATCGTGTCCAAAAACACATTACAACACATAACAGAGCGAAACATGCCTTCAGATTTATCATGGCATCCCTTATTCAATTTCACTTAATTTATGGTGTTATCATAGAAACCATATAATCTTGGGGAATCCATTTATTTTAACCAAATTTACATGGTTAACCAATTATATAATAAGTGACATCAAAATCCACATATCATGCATGTATTCCATAACCCAAAAACTAGTGAAAAACCAATGACCCCCAACAACTATGATTTTTAGTGGGTATTTATCCCATACAATTCACAACATTGATCAAAATATCAATAAAATAGTACAATCACACATCACATTCCCTAGATCCTTTATATTGTCTTTAGACCAATTTCATTATCTATATTAATTTGAATGCAGCCATTTTCACAATTGGTGATGATGATAAACCCACATCACATGATACACATAAAGAGAAACAAAGGAAAAACCTACTTGGAAGGAAGAATCCTTTTTCCTAGACTTGCAGCACCAAATAGGGGGTGCGTATAGGAGGGAACTACTTTAGGGGGGACATGAACCAACTGAATCACCTCATTCTATGAATCTTATGGGAAGAAGGATTTGGTACATCCCGTATCAAGATAAGGAAAGACCAAAAGAGAGTAGGAAGGATCTTCTCTTTAGAAGAACTAGATCCTGAATGTTCAGGATTAGATATAGTTTAGAATTTTCACTAATGGTGGATCTCAATAAACCACAAAGTTTGACCATTTAAAAGCCTCCATATTTTTATAAAATCAAATATATGATTTATATCCTTTGAAATGGCTTCAAACCCACTTAAATATGGCATTAAACTCATTTTACGTCAAAAGGGACGTTAAAAGGGAAAAACTAGAAAAATTTGGAAAATTATGGAAATTTGGAAAACTGTTGAAACGAGTCACTACCACCACCAGACAAGTTACCTCCAAACGAGTCACCGCTAGACGAGTCACCGCCAGTGAGTCACCGCCAGACGAGTCACCACCAGGCGAGTCACCACCAAAAGAGTCACCGCCAGTGAGTCACTGCTAGACAAGTCACCGCCAGTGAGTCACCACCTGATGATTTAGTGCCAGAAAGTCACCGCTAGATGAGTCACCACTAGGGTGAGCCACCGCCAGGATGAACTTCCGCCAGAACGAGCTACCTCCAGAATGATCTACCGCCAGAACGAGATACCACCAGAATGAGCCACCACCAGAATGATCTACCGCTAGAATGAGCTACCTTTGGAAAACTGGAAAACTAGAAAATTTTGTAAAGTGATGAAATGAGTCACCTTAACCTCCCAGAACACCTCAAACACTAGATTCCCACAAAGTAATAGACCAAGTAGTTCCATGACATTACATCAGATACCTCTCAAACTATTCTCACCCTTGAGAATTCAAAACCAATCCAGAAGGAAAGAGAGGAAGGGTCTGAACAACCATCCCTCAAGATACCTCTCGAAGATCTCAATATATTTGGAACACAATAGTTTCTAGGGAAATAAGTTAAAATCTACACAATACATTAAACACAATCTCCCAGAGGAGATACCTCTCAAACAAGAACATATTCATGTAAATAGGTATAACAAGTCCAGTATGAAATGTATAAAAATAAAACAACAACATTATCACCAAGGAAGGGAACATATTAAAAAAAACAATTTCTTTGCATTATTTTTAACAGAAGGATTAGATTTCAAATAATAGAAAACATTATTATGCCTTTTTACTTCAATAAATTCACTTAGACATACCATTGAACGAATGTATGTACATGCATTTTCCTCATTTTTTAATCTATAAAATTTAAATTCAAAACATTTAAAACACTTCATTCTTAACAAATAATGAAGAAACAGATTACCATGCTCGAGTAACAATTTATTAACAACATCGACAAGCTATTTATATCACTTCATTGAACCATATTGGGGAAGGAGTCTAAAATATAAGCATGATTCTTCAAATGATCTACTGCTTTTGAGACATGTATGTCAATATTTTGTTTTGGAACTTGCTAAGTTCAAAAAACATGCTTATTAAAACATTTTCATGAAAGATCTTGTTTTTAAAACAATTTTAGTCAGCTAAGAAAATTATTTTGAGTTAAAACCTATTTTGGAATCCATCTTATAGCATGGTACTTATCAAAATACTCTTTGTAAAAATACTTTAAACAAATTTTGTAAAACCAATTTTCTTCAACATGTTTCCCAAGACCACTTACATAAATTGGAAGGGTTCATGCATTCACAATTTTTTTTATGTTCTACTAACATAGCTCTATCATGCTCTTTACCAAGTTAATATTATCACAATTTATCATCAAATTTAGAAAACATGAATTAACAAATGGAATGCATCACAAATAAGACAAGAGTTTTAAACGTACCATCTTATCCAAATTTAAATTTTTTCTAGGTTTTTCATAAAAAAAAATTAATTAATTACCAGGAACATACTTACACAGAAATAGAAAGGGGTTCAACATTTCAAATTTTTATTCTTCATAGGTGCATGTAATTACTTGTAGGAGTTTTAAATGGCATTCCTCTACCAACATGAAAACTTATATTAATATATAAAGAGCTGCCACAAGCATGAAAATAAAGGGAACCCATCCACCAAACCATGGTATTGTTTTATTTGGATGGCACTGAATCGCTTGCACAGTTTTAAAATGTTTCATAATATAATGCGTCTTGATGTAGGGAAAGGGTTTCCCTCTCTTTATATGTTTGTGGTCATACCGTGTTCCATAAATATAAGATCAAACACAACAATCTCAACCAACAAGGTAGTAGTCAAAAATTCTCATCACTTCCTTTATAAAAATATTTCCCATGGAAGATAATCCCATCTTCATTAATTTCAAGATTTCCAAAATAACCATTTTATTTTATTACCAACTTTATGTGATTAATCCTTTTTATGGTTGGTGAGGTATTTCGTCAACCTAATCACAACACATCAAAACAAAATCCATATCACCATAACAATGAAACATCTTTACTGCCGCACATCACAATCACTGCACAAAACAACCATTGGCCAAACATCCCAACCAACAAAATTTCACCAGACATTTCACACAACCACATCATTGCACCACTTTACCATCCACATGAAAATACCCTTTTTACATAACCATTAGCTCCATATAATCCTACACATAGACCCAACCAACTATCACAATTATCATCACACACAAATCCCAAATCACAAAATCAAGGAATTCCCTCTCCCATATCGAGATATTATCCGCTTTGGGGGGCACTGAATGACCCTCACAGTTTTAATCACGTCAAAGTATAATGAGTCTTAGTTAGGGATCAGGTTTCCCCCTCTTTGTATACTTGAAGGTTTTTAAACCTCATGTCACACAAGGAATCACAACAACAAACATCACACATGGTATCAACATGTAGCATCATCCATAATTATCCAGGGGTTTATATTACTTCATCTCATTATTTAGCATGGGTAATTTCACACAATTTTAAATTTCCCTTGGGGAATCGGTTCATTAACCATATATAAGTGTTTATCCTTTTAATACATGGTGAGTTTAAACAATTAGTCATATCAAGGGTCTCATTTTCTACAACAATAACAACACAATAAAGTTTCCAACAACTACTATTTTCAGCGAGGCATATCAACACATCAATACAATGATAACAATGAAACCAGAAACAACACTCAATATTTCTAGATTATTTCTAGTGAAATATTATGCCTTACATTTTAAATAGTTCTAACATGAGTCCCAGTTAAAGAAAAAATTGAACACATGTTATATCACACACCATGTTTAATATGGTTAAATAAGACATTCTGGGTTCATATTATTATCAAGGAAATACACTTCCAACATCATTTTCATGTTATGTTATTGTGTTCAATTCAAATACTAAACTTAATAAAAAATATGTTGTCATAATAATCAAAGTAAAACATGATTTATAACAATAAAATTAGAACTAAACATGTTTTACTACTATGTTTCATGATTTATCATGCTCCAATATTCTATTACATACAAAACATTCTTATAGAATCATCAAAATAAAACATGATTTCTGACCATGAAATTAAGATTGCATGAGTTTTATTGATATATTTTATGCATTATCATGCTCAAGATAAACATTATTTAATCATTTCATAGTTCAATAAAACATTCTTATATACTGAAATAAGGATAACATGATTCTACTTACATATTTGAATGTAACGTATTAAACATGCTACATGTACAGGTCACTCATACTAGAATTTCCCTAGTTACCACACCAATGGTTTTATCTTTAGGAATGCTTCCTATAAAAAACTACTCATGACTTAACATGTGAGGTACGGTTATTTCAGTACTTAAAATTTTCTTATCAGTCATAAAATAATAAGTTTAATCACTTATATAGTTCTAAGTATCAAAAGGTTACCACAAAGCATGATTTTCATTTTCCAAAAATTAGAAAGAAATGTCACATGAATTTATTCCCTAATACAAGCCTAAAAGACATGGTTATATCAATACTGTATAATTTTAATTGAGTAAAAAATAATAATAAAGTTATTCTTTTCAAGGATTCCAAATTCAAAAGAATTATCAATAATTAAGATTGACATTTTCAGAATTTTCTGAATTTAAATGTCTAAAGCCACATTTTAGAATAAGTCAACAACACATGCTTATGAAAAATTACAAATGGGAAGCAACACAAGACATATTAGCTCACATGAAAACTAGAATACTTTTAAGAATGGTTTCAAAGTAATTTATTTTATCATGCCAGTGTGATATCTAATTTGAGGTTACATTCTACATAAGGGTTTTCAAAATTAAATAGTTGGTTTTAACAAAATATACTAAGCATGTTTCTCTAATAGTTTCAAGCATTATAAAAACTAGAAGGCATGTTATATATTTCTAACAATGGAATAAAAACCCAATAATTCTATAATAGGAAAGGAAATAACGCATTCAAACCTCAATATGACTTCAAACAAACAATTCAATCCCGTTAACCATCATATTACACTTTCCTCTTGGTTATACGAATAATTCAAGAAACAATTAATGAATTTTATTAGCAATAAAAGCATGGGAAAAGTTAGATAAACACACATACAAGTTCATGATTCATTTAATTTGTTTTATATTTACAAAATCAACTAATTAAATTAAGAAAACAAGTAATTATGATGCATGTAACTCTCCTAGGTCTCTACCCTACAAGAAGTGCCGCCTCACTTGGTTATTCGGTAGGCTCAGAGTCCATGCAATGGATCATCGGGGGGCCTAAAATCCCATGTCCTAGCCAGTATCCCTAGCCTATATCATTCACCAAGGTCAATTGACATTGTTTCTATACCAACCCATACATTCCTCACTATGCATGACTCTGAACTCCACCCTATCTATCAACCATTATCACTGATACCATTTTTTTTCAGAACCCCCTCCCTCCAAAGATACCCCTCCTGGGATGGAAATGAATAAAGGGAGATAATGACCCCGAGTCCCTCCTTTAGTAGGTCCTGAGTTTGTGACTAACACCAAGGGTACAAAGATCTCACAATATGTGAGGTATTACCCTTTACAAGAAAACAAGAAAACAAGATATGATTTATCAACCAAAATAAAATCCATGACATATAATAAAATAAATCCAAACCATCCCATAATGCCTGTATAAATCAAAACTAATGCATATAAAAGTCTCCAAATGAAAACCTAAAAGAATAAAATCTAAGGCAGTGACACATCAATATCTCCAAAGGTCTGAACTAGAAATATATAGCATGGTCCAAAAAGTCCCAGAAAACTGAAAACAGTTTTTATATACATAGGGTGAGCATACAAGTATACTCAGTAGGAAAACTAAAGTCTCTCATGCACACGTGAAAGAGGCATACTAATGCACCCATGAGAAAATATTAGAACCAAACAACACCTGAGAAGGTATACTAACCACCCCAACCTCACTAAGGCACACTCACTAAATAATTTAATCCAAGTAATATAATATAAATCACATCGATGATAGGGTACCCCACACCACTTCCCACTAATTATTCGCTCTTGCCTAATGGAAAAATTCCTCACGCTTACACCTCTTCTAAAAGAACCATGTAACAACCCTCCCACACACACTTGGTCCACACAAACCACATCTCATCCCATCACCTGGGCCAAGGGACACATCAAATCCTACCCGCAACACCTGGGCCACAACCATCTTGTCTTGAAGACACCTAGGAAAGCACAACTAATCTCATCCTGAAGACACCTAGAAAAGAAAAACTCGCTCGCACACACCAGGGCCTCACAAACCACAACCTTCCTAAAGAATTTGGGCTATCACCACCTAGAAGAGGGAGTAGGGAAGAGTGGGTGGCCATCCATCCATCCTCTCATCGAGATTTTTGGGAAAGACACCCTCCCCTGTGATGATGGGGGTGTTCAGTACATAGTGCTCAACTAGGGTGGGGTGTGTATAGAAATCAAGATAACATAGGGTTACAACACACAATACCATCCTATGGGTTTATAATAATAACTAACCATATCAAAAAATCCACAAAATATTTTCCACCTATAAATGCATAAAAAAAACACAAAAAAATACAAATAATAATTAATTTTCAACCTTTAAGTCTTATTCTAGGGTTTTTGCTTTATCAATAATTACCAATTTATCATCCACTTTGATCTATGTAATCAACATTCATTAGAAATCCCATTTCATTTAGAAAGACATCTTATTTAATATTTCCAACCCATTTGTTTATACATAAACATTAACAAGTTAATCAACACAACCCATCATCAATTTCCTCATTAAACATTCCCATTTTAAATTAGTAACATACAGTATTAATTCCATTAATACTTGGATAGATATAACAGAACCAACCACATAGCATAATCACAATACCATACAAGCAGAATATAATCCATAAGTCACATTATACTTTTAATCCACGTTTAGCTGCTTAACAGATTTCACAAATATTGAATAATCCCATATTAACAACACATTGGTTCATTAAATTCCATCCTATTATCATTCATTCATTTTTTGTTCACATTCCACATTCCATTTAAAATAAACTATTTTTCTAGATTCTTCCAAAGAATGGATATTCCACTTTAGTTCCATACTTCCCAAGAAACTAGAATTGTTTCACACAATACAATAACCAACACAAAGAATGTATCACCACACAACAGAGTATTACTCTCTTACCAATAATCCAAAATAATTACCAATTCATATACACATCTCTTTTTTCACAGCCTCGCTACATAACCATACCACAAACACCATCGCAGCCCTGTTGAACCACTATACCATTAGGGCATTATCATATAAACCATATAATCCTTGGGAATCTATTTATTTTAACCCAATGTATGTGGTTAAACAATTATATAATAAGTGACATCAACAACCACATAACATGCATGTATTCCACAACCCACAAACTAGTTCAAAAACAGGACCCCCAATGGCCATGATTTTTGGTAGGAATTTAGCCAATACAATTAACAACATTGATCAAAATATCAATAAAACTGTAGGATAACACATCACATTCCCTAACCCCTTTATATTGTCTTTAGAACAATTTCATTATCTATATTAATTCAGATAAAACCATGTTCACAAGAGGTAATAATAATAAACCCATCCCGCATGATATACATAAAGAGAAATGAATGAAAAACCTACTTGGAAGGAATAATATTTTTTCCTAGACTTGTTGAACCAAAATAGGGGGTGTGTATAAGAGGGAACTGCTTCAGGGGGGACTCGAACCAACTGTAGCACCTCATTCCTAGAATCCTACAGGAAGAAGGATTTCGTACATCCCACATCAAGAGAAGGAAAGACCAAAAGATAGTAGTAAGGATCTTCGCTTTAGAAGGACTAGATCCTGAACATTCGAGATTAGATATAGTTTAGAATTTCCATTAATAGTAGATCTCAATAAACCATGTAGTTTGACTTTTTAAAAGCCTACAGTTTTTTAGAAAATCAAATATATGATTCATATTCCTTGAAATAGATTAAAACCCACTTAAATATGGCATTAAACTAATTTTATGTCAAAAGGGACATCAAAAGGAAATTTTTTGAAAAATCTGGAAAATTATGGAAATTTAGAAAACTATTGAAATGAGTCACTAACACAACCAGATGAGTTACCTCCAAATGATTCACCACCAAAAAGTCACTGTCAGATGAGTCACTTCTAGATGAGTGACCGCCAGCGAGTCACCGTCAGGCGATTCACCGCTAGAAGAGTCACCGCCAGACAAGTCACCGTCTGCGAGTCACCGTCAAACGAGTAATTTCCGGATGATTCATCACCAGTGAGTCATCTCCAGAAGAGACACCACCAGGGTGAGCCACCACCAGAATGAGATACCGCCAAAATGAGTTACCGTCAGAACGAGATACTGTCAGAACAAGCTATCGCGAGAATGAGTTACCTTTGGAAAACTAGAAAATTGAGAAATTTATAAAACTGATGAAATGAGTCACCATGATCTCCTAGAACACATCAAACACTATATTCCCATAAAGTAATGTACTTGAGAGGTTTGGGCCATTACAGAAGGTTAGGGCGCATTTTTACTAAGAAAAAATTAAGGTAAGGGGTTCTTTGTCTCAAATTTAATTTCTTGAGACAAATATCTTATTGCACACCATGATACCATTAATATGGTGTGGTTACTTCCTAATTAATTTATTTCACCATATTCATAGGGTTTTGAAGAGCCATTTCATTGTATTTTTTAAATGGATTCTGATTCAAAATATACCAAAGTTGAAAAGGGATTTTTGATTAAAAAGTTACTCAAACCATAAGGGTTTCGTGTCTCAAATTTAATTTCTTGGGACATATTTCTTCTTATAAACCATGAAATATTTGATATGGGGTGATTGATACCTAATTAATTTATTTTAACATATTCATTTAATTTATGAGGTTTGAAGATCCATACCATTTTCTTTCTTTAAATGGATTTCAATTCATAGTATACTAATGTCATAAGGTTTTTATTAACTTAACACCATTCGTTGAGTTAAAATGATTCTTCTTAAACTTATTTATTTCAATATTTATTTCTTCCACCATAATATTATATTTAATTATAAATTCTCTTCCTCTATAGAATGTAAATTACTTTTAAATATAATGCTTTTCCTTGATGAATTTCTTTATCAAAAAGTATATCATTGTTAAGAATAATTTTCATCTTCTTTAACAACTATTTCTCTCCCATTTCCATGTTTTCCCTTCCCAAAAATTATTACCTTTATATTTTGAAACCTAATTATGTGTTATCTAATGTGACCTTCATCTTTACCTTATCCTATTTTCAAAAGTAATTTTTATTAACTCTTTTTAAAATGCGAGTTTTCAACAATGGTGTTTCAAAATATTGAAAAGGTTTTTCATCACTTCATATTAAAATGTTATATCTTTCACTCCAAATTAGTTTTGATAACATTTCTATATTTTCAAGGAAATTTCATTGATGTTTACTTTTAAATAATTTTTTTCTAAAGTTTACACTTCACCTTTTCAAATATAACTTTTTAATGTGATCTGAAACTTCTTCTTTTACAATAATGTTTAAAATATTTTATAAAAGCTATTTTAGGGTTTCGCTTCCATTTTACTATTTATCTTAAAAGAATTTATTTACTTGGAAATTATCTTTCATGAATATCCCTCTAAATGTTCTTAGAAATACTCTTTTTGGGTTTCTAGATTTTTGGAATCAATCTTTTTCATCTTTAAGGTTGATTTTGGTGATACCATCAATAAATGTTTGTGAAACCCATTTTTATTTCCATGGGTTCTTTATGATATAATGAATGATTAATTTAAAATGGAACACATATGTATGGATGAATTATGGGTGGGGGCATATATCACCCTCTAATGCATTTATTAAGGATTTATATATCATGAGATAATGATTTTTTTTTCATGGGTGTAATTATAGTTTAGCTATGCTCAGAAGGTTGTGTGTGGGTATAATTGTGGTTTAGTAATGCTCGTGAGGTTGTGCATGGGTATAATTGTGGTTTATCTATATTCAAATGGTTATGTGTAGGTATAATTGTGGCTAATATCATAAGGTTTTTCATAGGTATAATTGTGGTTTATCTATGCTCACAAGATTGTGTGTGGGTATAATTGTGTTTAAGCTATTCCCACAAGGTTGTACATGGGTATAATTGCGGTTTAGCTATGATCAAAAGGTTTTGTGTGGGTAATATTGTGGTTTAGATATGCTCACAAAGTTGTTCTTGGGTATAATTATGGTTTATCTATACTCACAAGTTTGTGTGTGGGTATAATTATGCTTTAGTTATGCTCACAAGGTTGTGCGTGGGTCAAGGATGTACATGAGTATAACTGTGGTTATTCTATACTCACAAGTATGTGCATAAACATAATTGTGGTTAATATATGTTCAAAATGATATATTTTATTATTCCTATGTTTATGTTACACTCTTATTCATATATTATTCCTATGTTATTGATCATGTTTGTTAACTAATGTTTCCACACTCTTTTGATTAACATCTTATGTTATGCCATGACTTATGCCATGAATCATAATTTATGTTCTATGTTTTTTGGGTATGATTTTATTATGTATAGTGATTATACCCATATGATCATATTATGTTCACTTATTATCTTTGATTGTTATTACTTAAGTTTACCCTTACTATGTATCTGAGTTTATCCCTTTCTTATGTTTCCATTCCCCGGGTTATGAAGATGATTGTAACTTTAGATAATTCTAGAAGGGACTTAGTGTGGTTCGATTGTGGAGAAATGTTCACAAGTTTTGTGTAATAAGTTGCCTATGTAACTGGTCTTCAAAGACACTAAACCTTATATTCTTGGGATTGTGTGATTATTTGTGAGATATAATGTTTAGTTTATATAAATGATATAAAATAAGATATGTTTAGCTTGGGTCACTATAATTGGTATCAGAGCATAGTTAAGTTATTTTTTAGGATTATTTTAGTTATTTTTATGAATTATTTTAGTTATTTTTGAGGATTAAGATTAGATAACATTGGTTAAAACCCTAGGGATAAGTCTAAGTATAGGATAAAATCTTAAAATTTTATTAAAGTAGAGATTTTGTGGTTTTCCTGGCAATAATATTCCTTCCTAGATACTATAAATGGATGTAGGCTTTGGCACAAATATAACTAGTTGTAATAATCCTAAAAAGGGTGTATTGGGTATTAAATCAATCTTAACCTAGTGAAAAACAAATAGGTATAACTATACACCTGATTTTACACTCCTAAGGGATATTTTTTGTTCTATCACATTCTCTTTACAAACTATTATGAAGTATTTATTTCCTAATTACTTTAGGTATTAGGTTAATAAGTAAAAGATAACCTAACTTAAAGAAAAATAGATTGAAATAAATGTATCAAATGATTAAATGAATACGTAATTAGAGAATAAATATTATTATTTACTTTTCATATTTATATAATCATTTTCTCTAATTTTATTGATAACCATATTGGGTTTTAGTATTTGGTTAAAATAGGTTCTGAGAAATGAAGCTGAGAAAGGTATGTATATAGAAACCATTATGTATTATAACCAAATAAGATAGAATACTTAAATGGATTATTATCTTGGTATATGCATGTTATAATGGAAAAAGGTGAGTTTCCTAGTATTACCTAAGGATGTGAGGTTGACATCATAATAGAAATTAATTATTGATACTCTTAGTTATTTTTACTAGTGAGTGATATTTGTTGATGATATTCTGGTATATTCTAAAATTTATGAGAATTATGTGAAACGTCTAAGGATTTTTCTTTAATAATTTTACTTTAATGGGTTGGAAAAATATATTAAATGGTATTACTAACCTTGAAAAGTGATTTTTTTGACAAGGTTATATTTTTGGGTATAACTATTGGGGAACACATTATTAATGTACATGTAATGACTCGCATTTTCCTGGTCCTATTTTTAGAAAATTATTGGGAAAATTACGAGAACAAGTGCTAAGATGACATGTGATTCAGAGGCCCAAAGTTCCTGGAATGATCCATCGAAAATTGTTCTATTTTTAAATAGTGTGCATGAGCGGTTTTCCTAAAAAAGTAGAATAACTCTTAAACGGGTGCCTGAATTAGAAATCTGATGGTACCATTATGTTAAAGATAGTGGTTTTACCCTAGGTGTGACTTAACTTTAGTCGGAACGAGTCTCCAGTGAGCAAACCCAAAAATGGAATAACTATAAATAAAATAATTAAATAAAATTATTTTATTTTTCAAATCCTTATAACTCATAAATGTTAACTCGGATTAGAAATATGAGAGTACCATTGAGTTCATGAGAATGTTATTTCCTTCTATGGATCCTAACCTCGATCGGCATGAGTCGAGGGTAAAATTTAATTTTTGGACCTTTTAAAGGATAATAAAATAAAAGTAAAGAAGTTTATTTTATTTCCTTTTTATGTTTCACAGTGTGGTGACACTGTGACGCATCAACGGGGAAACCCATTATCCTTTCATAAATTAGGAAGCATGGAAACTTTGTTTCAAAGAGAAATAGTAACGTGTTAACATGTTTCCTCCTTTAATCGTGGACAGGGTCCAGTGTTAGAATTCATAATGTTGTAGATTTATCTGGAACTCTAGAGTTTCCCTAAGGTAGGGGGGAGGAGGCTGTCTCATCAGCAATGACAGATCAGAGTTCGGGATTCAATCAAGCAGTGATGAATCGAGGAACACCAGCAGAACAAGGATCGACCTGACAATACAACTTCAATCTATGTCTACAAGCGATCCAACTTGAGGTAGGGGTTGTTATTTAAATTTCATCTTTTCCCCATCATTGAATTCATACGACGAATGTGAATCAATTGACGAACAGATCGATTCACGAATCATGCGTATTATTGACCGATGGGTTTCAACATGCAGGGTTTATTAGGAATAGATTATTGTTTGATTGATTTCTGGTTTGCTCATCATTTTCTTGATCCTTCTAACAAATTGGATCTAGGCTAGAACGAACAAATGGTTGTGGTTTGATCCTCGGGTTGCTTATTGTGCTTTTCTCCCACACGTTCTTCGTGTTATTTATGGGTTGAAAAATGATCAATCATTATGAAACTATTTATTGGCACAATGATCCAATGTCTTGGATCTAGAATGGACAAAACACGATGGAGATGCGATGACGAAAGTGGCGAACAGATTGAGGTGGTGTGGGAGATATCGTCGCTCAAACGACATTTCCCCGCAATGGTTCGCAATGAGGATTCAAAACCCATGTGATGATGAATGCGGCAGAGGTGGCACACTCTGGTGGTGCATCTCAGTGGCGGCAGGAGCTGCAACGCCAGAGGAGCTATAGAGGGAGGAGCTAGACCCGTGGCTTAGGCTGAAGGGTGCGTGTGGAAACAGCGGTCGGCTGAGCTAACCATGTGACATAAAGGGACGCAACGGGTTGTTGTGTCCGGGGAGGTTTGGTCGATGTGGATAGAGGCCGTGGTCTAGAATGACCACGAGTGGGATATGACGCCCACTGCGGGGGGACACGGAGCCCGCCGCGGGCGGGATGCGGCACCTGCCGCATCCCAGGTGGAGAAGACTGGCCCGCTCTAGCGGTCCGGGTTGGTCAGGCAGGTCGGTCCTAGGTCAGGGACACCACCTTAGGCTGGACCGCTGCAACAGGCTGGGCTCAATGGATCAGGTCAACGAATCCCAGGTCAGGATGGTTCGGGTTGGTCTGACCGGGTCGTATTGGACCCAAACCCAACCAACCCCTTTTCACTAAAACACCCATATCTTTTAAACTGTAAGTCTGATTGATGAGTCGTATGTGGCATTGATACCCTTGCGATGAGGTGGTCCTTTTGAGATGACTTTTTTTGGCTATTAGTAAGGACTAGTATAGGTGTGTATTCTTCCCTTGGTTCTGGCCTCGAGGGTTCGGTATGAAATTTCATGGCAATACCCTTGAGAGATGAGTCCTGGATAGAGCTATAAATCCTCCTTAGGACTGGAGTGATACTCTACCACCCCAGATGCAGTTTGTTGGGTATTGATGTGACCTCTGAGAATAAGTTTTTAATCCTCCATCTAGTAGGGTATATCGTAGGGTTTGTGTTATTCTTTGGAACCCCCTACGTTACGAGCCACATCGTAGGGTTCATGGTATTCTCTGAGAATCCCCTATGGTTCAAGGTAATACAGATTGGGTTCACGGTATTCTTCAGAATCTCCTATTTTTATTTCATGACCTTTAACCATTGTTTTCTCTTTGGATGGGGCCCAAGTTCAACAGGACCTCTTGTAAGAGTCCCGGACAACATCTAGGCTCGAGGAGTGGGACTCCCAGAATGAGCATGCCTTGAGAAGAATCCTATGACCAAGGATTTGGATGCTATATCGAGACTCATTTTCTCAGTGAGACCAGACGTATTAGAGAAACTTCATGACCTATTGCGACCATATGTTCTCTCAGATACTTTTGGTAGACTTTTTCTATGTGGTTACTTTTAGATAGCTCAAGGAGTGGAATCTCCCGAAATCGAGCATGCTACTAGTAGAACCATGTGGATGGTAGTGGATGATACTTTGAGTCTTGGAATCCTTTAATAGTATACCTGGATATTGTTGTTATATGTGTTGATGAAATATACATGTGTTGCTCTCATCATTTGTTCTTAGTGGTTTTTCCTTTATGGTCTTTTACTTTATGCTTTTGGGTGCCCTACTAAGTATTGTTTTACTCACCCCTGCACGGGCTTTGCCCGCACGTGTCGTGTCTTGTGCAGACAGTCAACTCTTTAATAATGTTCTAGGGAGACCAGGACTAGATGGGGCCTAGTGTGATTAGACAGACCAAGGTGTGTTTCAGTGGCTTATAGACAACAGTCTGGTGTCGTACCTTATAGTTGTATAAGGTGGTTTTTTCTATGGACGAGCTTCATTACTTGTGTTAAAGACTTTCTTTTTTTTGGGATTGTATTCTGGCCTAGTGGTACTTTACTACTTTTCTTTTTTTCGTACTCTATTTTTGGGTTTTAGTGGTATTCATGCATTTTCCTTACTTAGTGTTGTTTACTTCCCAACATCTTTGGCTTAGAGTTGTGTGCGTGTGTAAAGGTTCTTAGGAAAATTTCTCCCATTTGTGGGATATTCCTACTCGGTGCTAGTCATCAGCCCCTATACTATTGAAGGTGGGATTTGGGTAGTCACGAAATGGGCCCTAGGGGACTGGTCATGAATGAGTGGTATCATAGGGGGTCAGTTCTACCTTAAGAACCCAGAGTCTATGAGTTTGGTTTGGGGAAATAGTGTTGAGTGTTTCAAGTTCGGCTTTTAGGTTAAGGAATCTAGTTTTGGTGCGGTAGCCGACGTATCCATACACCAGGACCTTGAATTTTGTTTTTCTACTTGGTACATGAAAACACTAGTTTCAGGAAAAAACAAGGGTACATGCATCATATAGGAATGATTTGTGTTTTCCATGTCCTTCTTGAGTCAGCTCACCCGGTATACTCTATTAACTGTGGTACATCTTGTTTTGTTTCAAGATACTTCCACATAGACAGCTAGTCAAGATTCCACCACGTGATCATGAGGATGATCCATGGGGTGATTAGATATGGGTACATGGTTTCTTACCAGAGACAGCACCACCGGGTGGTGTACTAGCTATAACACCACCCATGGAGTAGCACATGGTACTCATTGTACCAGCGGATGAGATGCGTGGGATGAGCGCACTTCACGAGTTTTAGTGATAGAGACCCCTAAGGTTTCAAGGTGAGCCTAACTCAGAGGTGGATAAGGACTGACTTGAGATGGTGATTGATTTTTTCATCTAGTCAGGAAACCATTAGATCAGATGGTGGTCCTGGCAGTGAGCCTTCTACATGGCTTAGCAGGGCGATGATGGGGTTTAGATTACCCTATCTTATGAAGAGGTGACTCTTCTATGGACAGATCTTGAGAAACTTTCTCATAGAATGGGATCTCTCCATAAAAGATAAGGGTTATACATTACCAATATCTTCTACAGATTCGGTAGGACGACATGTCTATAACTGAGTATTCATCGAGGCGTACTGACCTTTCCAGGTACTTGATGAATATGTTTCAACCAGTGCTTTAGGGCTCGGACCTCCGAGTGAAGTGTGATTAGGTACATCCAAGACAACTCTATTACTCTGTTCACTCCTACTTATTCTAGGGTGATAGAGCAAACCTTAGTGGTTGAAAGTCCCTTGGATGAGCGAATACAGCCAGTGGATGTCAGCATTGGGAAAGCAGAAGTAGAGACCTCAGAAGCAGGAATCCAACATCAGTCTTAGGGACTTGGATATGTGATACATTCTAAGAGGAGGTCCTATAATAGAGGATCTATAACTCAGGGCTCATAGGGTGAGTCCAATCATCCTAGAGAGTGATAATTCTTTTCATGAGACGGCCAAGGGAATATCTCTAGAGATTTTCCAACCCATCGAGGTGCTGATAGGGAAATGGTTGATGGGCCACCGAGGCATAGATAGTGATAGGAACAGATGAATCTGTAGGGAAGTAGACGTGGAAGAGGAGCTGGGGGATCTGAAGGATGTGGTATACATTTCAACATGTTACAACCACCACCCCAAAGTGGTCCACACTAGGCTCAGGGAGCTGGAGGACATGGGAACGGGGTAACTGCATGTGGTCGAGACATATGACCCAAGAGCTCCAGGAATGATTCGAGGTATGATATGTGTCTACTCTTAGCTTCTGTATTAATAGAAATAGGTGATAATCATTTCTTATTATCACAAATATTGTTCAAGACCTAGAGTTTCTGGTTAAACTGTTGACTCAACCCTTACGTATAAAGATACCTATGGGAGGAGACTTGATAATCACACTTATGTCGACAGTGTGATCTAACCCTTGAGATATGAGTTTTTATTGGAACCTCTTGGTGGCAGCATCGAGGCCTTACGAAATTAGTTTGGGTATGGACTGGTCATCTATAGTTCATGATCATATTGAATATTTTAGGGAAAAGGATGTGGTATGTCCACAACGATAGAATTGGGTTTTCCTTGGTCAGCGACAAAGGAAACCCAGGTAGCACAAGATAGACTCATGCATAGAAGGGTGAAACCGATCACTCTTTAGTTGGCTAGCCCGACCCTCAGTGCAGTGGATGTTATGAGTCCTCAAGTTTCTTAGTGGTGGTAGAGTATAAGGATGTCTTCCTTGAAGATGTTCCAGGTTTACCTCTCCGTAGAGATTTAGACTTATGTGTTGGTCTACACCCTGGGGTGGCACTGATATTTACGCTAGTATATCAGATGGATCCCAAAGAGCTCCACGAGCTGAGGGTACAGGTGGGTGACTTGTAGAGGAAGGTCTTAGTATGACTCAAGGTTTCACCCTGGGCATCCCCAGGTGATATTTGTTGATGAAATATTAGTGTACTCGGAATCTGAGGGGGAGCACACGAGACACTTAAGGATGGTCCTAGACCCACTTCAGGAGCACCAGCTACACAAAAAGCTATTGTAGTGTCTATCTTGGATTCGGAAGGTCCCTTTTTCTGGGACAGGGCATCTTAGAGTCTGGAGTTGTAGTGAACCCAGTGATGAGGAACGTAGAACTAGATTCTCCCAATAGGAATCCAGATAGCAGTTACTGAGTGAGGCATCAGAGCGGTTGGCCTCATTGTGGTTATCTAGTCATTGGATGTTACCCATCCACTCTTAAAAGAGTCAGGGAGGCACAACTCAGTGAAAATGATTGTGAGTCTTTATGTGCTCAGTTGTCTGTAGGGAATACCCCTAATGGACATTCAAAATGTGGGGAGCATGTTGTTCTTTTAAGATGATGTGAAGTTGTAGCAGTGGATGCCTAAAGTGGCGAGATGCATTGGGGTATATGCGTGGGTGTCAAGGTAGACACCGGGGATGATAGAACAGATTGAAGTCGTGCTTACCTGTTGAGATAAAAATTTGAATGCTTGTTTGAATCAATTTCTTGGGTTGTTCCTTCTCTTTATTTGGGTACCCAGAAGGAAGTGGTAAGGGATATTGATGGACTTAGTGATGGATTTACCATATACATCCAGGAGACATGATACCGTCAGGGTGATAGTTGCCCGACTCACAGAGTCGACCCACTTCCTAACTACCCAAAAGAAGAATTTATTAGAAGGCCTGGGATGCCTCTATATGTAAAAGGTGTTTTCAAAGGTTTTTCAGGTTATCTAGGAGAGGATGGCCGTCCTAAGTTTTGGTCTGGCAGACGACGGAGACCAGTTCGAGGAAGGAGACTATGTCTTCCTTTGGGTCTCACCTCAATGAGGTTTACAGAGATTTTTCCAGGGCGACACGATATCTCTGAGGTTAATATCCCCCCTTTCAGGTAATAAGTAGAGTTGGAAAGTTAGTTTACTACTTTTCTCTACCCCACAGTGGGAACAGACACACAACGTCTTCCTCATGTCTTAGCTGAGGAGATTTTTGCATAAAGACTTTACACATTATAATCTAGGGCGAGCTGGACATCGACGTTGGAGTGTTTTGGGTTAAATTCCCAATGAATATTTAGGATCCTTCATGGATGATATTTTCCCTTAGTGCATGTCCAGAGGCAACACAAAGATCTTAATAGGAGCACATGGGAGCAGGAGGCTCAGATTTGTTCTCAGTTCTCTCACCTTTTGTTCGAGTAAACCTTGTTTGGTTTTTCAAGGATGTAAATCCTTAAGGTGGGGAGAATATAATGACTTGGATTTTCTCGGTTCTATTTTTAAAAAATTATTGGGAAAATTATGAGACCAGGTGCTGAGATAGTGTGTGATTCTGAGGCCCGAAGTGCCCGGAATGATCTGTCGAAAATTGTTCAGTTTTTAAATAAGGCGTGTGAGCGATTTTCCTAAAAAAGTGGAATAACTCTTAAAATGGTGCCCGAATAAAAAATTTTAGGGCACCGTTGCGTTCATGATGGAAGTTTTACCCTAGGTGTGACTTAACTTTAGTTGGCGTGGGTCTCCAGTGAGAAAACACAAAAATGGAATAACTGTAAATAAAATAATTAAATAAAATTATTTTATTTTTCAAATCCTTATAAGACATAAATGGTAACTCGTATTGGAAATCTGATAGTACTGTTGAGATCATGAGGATGTTCTTTCCTTAGGCAGAGCCTAACCTCAGCCAGTGCAGGTCGAGGGTAAAAGTAATTTTTTTGACCTTTTAAAAGAGAATAAAATAAACTTAAAGAAGTTTATTTTATTTCATTTTTACGTTTTGTAGTGTGGAGACACTACGACGCAACGACTGAGCAACCCATTCTCCTTTCATAAATGAGGCAGCATGGCGATGTTGTTTCAAAATGAAACAGTAGTAATGAAATGTGTTAACGTGTTAACGTGTTTCCTCTATTAATTGGGGACAGGGTCCAGTGTTAGAATTGATAATGCTGGATATTTCTCTGGAACTTTGGAGTTTCCCTAAGGTAAGGGGGGGGGGAGGCTCTCTCGTCAGCGATGAAAGATTAGAGGTTGGGATTCAATCAAGAGGTGATAAATTGACGAACAACCGTGGAAAAAATATCGATGTGGCGATGTGACTTCAATCTACATCTGCAAGCGATCCAAATTGAGGTAGGGGTTGTTATTTAAATTTCATATTTTCCCTGTCTTTGAATTCCTATGACGAACGTGAATCAATCAAAGAATGGATTGATTCATAGATCAAGCGTATTGTTGAGGGATGGGTTTCAACTTGTGGGGTTTATTGGGGATTGATGATCGTTTGATTGATTTCTGGTTTGTTCTCCGTTTTCTTGATCCTTCTAGAAGATTAAATCGATGTCAAAATGAACAAACAACCGAAGTTTGATCCTTGGGTTGCTTATTGTGCTTTTCTCCCACATATTCTTTGCATTCTTCATGGGTTGATGAACGATCGATCGTTACGCAACCGTTTCTTGGTGCAATGTTCCAACATCTTGGATTTGGAATGGACATGACACGACGAAGATGCGACGACGACGGTGGAAAATGGATCGACGCGGTGTAGGAGATATCATCACTTGAACAAAATTTCACCGTAGTGGTTTACAACGAGTATTTGAACCCCATTCAATGAAGAAAGTGGACCAGGGATCCTAGAACCTCTTCAGAATCGAAGAATGGACCACTAGAGTGCATCTGGTGGCCTGCAGAAGGTCTCGCTGACACGACGACGATCGTGTGCCAGTGCGACACACTCCAATGGAGGGAGGATATGGACCTGCGACTCAGGCCACGAGGCGCATGAGGAAACAATGGTTGGCCGAGCTAGCCGCGTGAAATAGAGGGATGTGGCAGGTTTCCACATCTGGGGCAGTTCGGTGGATGCAGCTAGAGGCCACAGTCTAGCTGGACTGCAGTGGGGACCTGTGGAAATGGTCGTGGGTGGGACGCGGCACCCGCCACGGGTGGGACGCGGTGCCCGCCATGGGTGGGACGTGGCGCCCGCCGCGTCCCAGGTAGAGAAGACCGGCCCACTCCAGTGGGCTGGGTTAGTCAGGTGGGCCATCTCCGAGCCGAACCCAGTGCCTCAGGTCGGGCCCGACAGGCCGAGTCAACCCTATGGGTCGGGTCAGCGAATCCCAGGCCAGACTGGGTCAGTCCGACTAGGTTGGACTGGACCGAGACCCAACTGACCCCTTTTCACTAAAACGATCATATCTTTAAATCCCTAAGTCCAATTGATGACCTGTCTGTGGCATTGGGACCCTTGAGACGAGGCATTCCTTTTTGAGAAGTCTTGTTGGGATGTTAGTAAAGACCAGTATAGGTGAGGAGTCTCCCCTTGGTTTTTCCCTTGAGGGTTCAGTATAACATTTCATGGCAATCCCCTCGAGTGACGAGTCCCGAATAGAGTTCTACATCCTCCTTGAGACTGGAGTGATACTTTATCACCCTGGATGGAGTTCATTGGGTATTGATGTGACCTCCGAGAACATGGTGTTAATCCTCCATCTAGTGGGTCGTATCGTAGGGTTCGTTGTATTCTTCGAAATAACCTATGTTATGAGCCACATTGTAGGGTTTTTTGTATTATCTGAGAATCCCCTATGGTATGGGGTAATACAGATGGGGTTAATGATATTCTTCAAAATCCCCTATTTGTATTTCAGGACCTTTGACCATCATTTTCTCTTTGGATGGGGTCCAAGTTCAGTGAGACCTCTTGTAAGAGTCCCGAACAACATCTAGGCTCGAGGAGTGGGACTCCCAAAATGAGCATGCCTTGAGCAGAATCCTGTGACCAAGGATTTGGCTAAAATATCAAGACTCCTTATCTCAGTGAGACCAGATGTCTCTGAGAAACTTTGTGACGTATCGAGACTAGATATTCTCTCAAATACTTTTGGTTGACTTGTTCTATGTAGTTACTTTTAGATAGCTTGAGGAGTGGGATATCCTGGAATCGAGCGTGCTATGAGCATAACCATATGGATAGCAGTGGATGAGACCTTGAGTCTTGGAATTCTTTATAAGTATACCTGGATGTTCTTGTTATATGTGTTGATGACATATACTTGTGTTGCACTGACTATTTCTTCTTAGTGGTTTTTTCCTTTTTAGTTTTTACTTTGTGTTTCAGGGTGCCCTACTGAGTATTGTTTTACTCATCCATGAACGGGATTTTCCCGCACATGTCGTGTCTTGTGCAGATGGTCGACTCTTTGACGGTGTTCTAGGGAGACCAGGACTAGGTGGAGCCTAGTGTGATCAAACAGACTGAGGTGTGTTCCGGTGGCTTACAGACAATAGTCCAATTTCATACCTTTCAGTTGTATAAGGTGGCATTTTCTGTGGATGAGCTTCATTACTTGTGTTAAAGACTCTTTCTTTTTGGTGGGCTTATATTCTGGACCAGTGGTACTTTACTGCTTTGCTTTCTGTCTTACTCTGTTGTTGGGTTGCAGTGGTATGCATGCATTTTCCTTACTTATTGTTTTTTCTTTACATCATCTTTGGCTTGGAGTTGTGTGTGTGTGTACAAGTTCTTAGGAAAATGCCTCCCATTTGTGGGATATTCCTACTCGGTGCTAATCACTAGCCCCTGGCCTATCGGAGGCGGGCTTGGGGTAGTAATGTCATGGGCCCTAGGGGATGGGTCTTTATAGTATATATAACCATTAGGTTTTAAATATGCTTGATGTTAAGGAAATAAAGGGGCTTTCCGAGTTTGAGAAAAGTGATTTAGATAGTATTAATAGCCTTGGAATTGATTATTGGTTTAATGAAAAATCAATCCATGATATTTTTGGTAAGGTTTATCTAATTTTTTGAGATTATGACATGTAACGTCCTGGTATAGATCACTTCTTAATAATATCCGAACTGATTTTTTTCACATGAGCTCAGACACACCTCCCCGTACAATAGAAGTTGTCGATTAGTAGTAAGGGTCTAATGAGAAATATGGGGAGACTATACCCTATTTATCAGAGTAAATAAAAATAGAAATCATAAGAAATAAGATGAAATAATAACTGAAAATTAACTACACATCACATAAAAAATTCCAAAAAAATGGTAAAGTTCCCAAAAGACAATATATAAACATGTCATGTCATGATAGCTTCATGTTCCAAAATAAAACCAAAAGAAAAGACACAACTAATAATCCCAAAAATAGGTCCCTACATCTAGACCATTTCCCTCATCCATGCTTTATCCAATAAGTCCTAAATTAACCATCTATCATCCGGATTTTTCCATTATCTAGATCCACAACCATGAAGTCTGCTCGAGTACCCATGATGACTCAAGCAGGGTGTGAGTACAACTCAGTAAGTCACCACCAATGGTTTCTAAAGCAATATCTAGTCTAAGAAACAATGTATGCAGAAGTCTAATGGAATAATATACAATGAAATAAATGAAAATGTGTTTTAAAAAATAAATATTTATTTATTAACCTCTTGGCCTTGAGTTTTAAGGTGAAACCCAAGTCAACCAAACCTACCTTGACCAACACTATTCATCTGAGACATAAAGGAAAAGATATTTTCATCAAATTAAATTCTTGGTAATTCATAGAATCATGTCTAATATTTACAACCTATGGGTGTGGAGTGTCATGTCCACCATTTCCAACCCATATATATGAAGCGTCATCCATTTCCAACCCATTCTACAATGTACCACTTTTCAAGGTACATACTTGACCTTTTAACACATTAAGATAACAAGGATACACCCTTTAAACATACATTATTCATTAAGGGTTAACATACTAAACAACTTTAAATACAATTTAATAATTTAACCATTTCATCATATAGTCATATGGCATAACCGTTCAATGTCATTTAAAACCATTTAACAACTTAAGCATTCCCCTTTAACAATTTACCATCTCTTCTGTTTATGAAGTCATAAAACATTTAATTCCCAAGTTAATCTAAACTTCCCCTTATGACATGCTAACAATACAAGAAACAATTCTCATCAATTTAAGCTCATAAACCCCCTATTCTACCATTAAACCCCATATTACCATTTATAAGGAATTGTCACACCCCATGGGTGGATATAGGTCTAGTATCATAATAATCAATGGATCCAACATGATCTGTGAAGGTTCTAAGACATCTATTAAATGCCCAATCTATTTTTATTAATTAAGGAAGAAAAAGCACAACATGTTGGTGCCATCACACATACAACATACACTTGAAGAATAACAAGACTATGGGAAAAGCTCTTAGAACGCCTATATTAGGTTCATAGATAACCAGTCATCAAACCCTAAAATTTAATTTGAGTTAATATGGAAACAACCACAAAAGTATACAACTCCCAAGAAAATGGGATTATGATACATAGAATATGAGGGATAACCAAGCAGTTAACTATCTATATAATAGAATGAAATGGGCTCATAGACTTACCCGGGGATTTAAATCACAATAAATGGAACTTCAAATACCTTAGAATCGAAGAAGGTACACCCTTGGAAGAGAAGGAAGAGTTTCGAGTGCACCCTAGGCTATTGGGAGTGAAATGGGGGAGAAAATCATGTGAGTTTGTATAAAATTTGGGAGGGAAAAAAGGTAAAATTTCCACTTTTAATGAGGCATATGGTTTGGTAACCCATGTGGAAGCCATGCGAATGACTCCGGACCCAACCCTCATGGTTTACAGGCCTCCTCACATGGTTTATAAAACTATTCTCCCCCTTAAATCGTGTCTCCACTACTAGAAAAACAGGTATTTGCGACGGGAGATTTGCGACGGGATCCCGTCGCAAATGGCCTTTTGCGACGGGGGCTCGTCGCAAATCGCCCGTTGCGGAAAACGTCGTCGCAACAACAACTATTTGCGACGGGGCCCGTCGCAATTACTATTTTTTAGAAAAAAATAAAAAACTATTATTAAATTATTTTAATGAATATAATAATAATATTTGCGACGGGCATAGTATCCCGTCGCAAATACTATAAAAAAAATAAAAATAAATAAATTATTAATAAATTATTTTAATTAATATAATAATAATCCAATTATAATTCAAAAATAAAAAATAATAAAATATTAATAAATGATTTTAATTAATATAATAATATAATTATAATTCACAAATAAAAATAATAAATTATTAATAAATTATTTTAATTAATATAATAATAATATAATTATAATTCAAAAATAAAAAATAATAGAATATGAATAAATGATTTAATTAATATAATAATATTAGAATTATAATTCATAAATAAAAAAATATTAATAAGTTATTTTAATTAATATAAAAATAATAGAATTATTTTACATTCAAATATTAAAATAATTCAAATATTACAAAAAAATATAATTAAATTATAATATTATAAAATTTTAATATATATATAAAATTTAATATTATAAAATATAAATAATAATATTATTCATATTAATATTGTTATTTCAAAATATAATATTATTACTATTTTATAATGAGACAGAAACTACGAATAGAAAAAAATTCTTATTTGATTTTACAAACTTTATAACATAAAAACAAACTCTAATCTGAAGGAGGGGGGGAGGGGGGGATCTGCAGATGCCGGTGGAGGAAACTCCTTCCCTAAAGCATGAGTGAGTCGGCGCATGTACTCCATCTGCTCATGGTGCTGCTGCTGCCACCGACTCATCTGCTCCTCGTACAGCTGCTGCTGGCGTCGACGCTCCTCCTCATGCTGCTGCTGCTGCTGACGCATCTGCTCCTGCTCCTGTCGGAGACTCTCTATCAGTGCAGTCTGAGATCGCAACTAATCCTCATACTGTGTAGCAGAAGAAGATGCACGAGCTCCTCTCGAGCTGGACGTCGACATCGCAACACTGCCATAATAATCTCCGGGAGTCAGTCGAGAGCTAATACCAACTACCCGGCCCTTCTCGAAGGCATACTGGGTGGCCTGCATCTATGCCGCCTCATCAAACTGACGACCAGTGGTCTGATCTGATGACTCGTCCTGACTCTCAGGCCGGGTCTGTGACGCTGCGGCCTCATATGACTCCTGTAGTTGCAATTTAAAATTAAAATTGTGAATATATTATATGCAGTTAATTTTTAAACTTGAAAACAAATAATACTGACCACGATGTGATGCTGATGATCACCTCTGAGCTCTCCAGTAGCAGGATCACTGTACATCCTCTGATATACGTCGTACTCTGTAATATCGGGGTGCTCGATAGCCTATAAGAATAAAAAATAAACTGTTAATATTTATAGTTATATAAAATATTTATAAATAATGTACGTACTAGATGCTGTCTATGAGTACTAAAAAAACGACTCCCAGCTCGATGAGTCACCTCCTGTCTCCCCCGATTCTGCCTCCCCACCGATGATCTCCTCTGAAAGGCACCACTCAACCAGTACGCACATAATCCATCCCATACATGGGATGAAATGTACTCTAGTCGGTGTGCTCTACATGACTCGTCAAAATCTGACACTCCTGCTTTCTTCGTGGCAGATTTTCTTAAATTGTGAAAAAACTGAAGAAAACGATCACGCATGGCCACCTCCCATGCCTTGTGGATAGCGTCACGCATGGTATCCTCGATCGGATACCATAAACCCTACAAATAAATCAAAATATCAAGTTAGAAATGAAATAATTTTCAAAATAAAAATTATTTATTTACGTACGTACCAACCAATGGCCGAACATGGCCTGCTGCACATCAATGGGAATCTACTCCCATGTGGTCCACGACTGAGAGAAATAGTTGCGCAAAATAGCGCTGCCCTATCCGACTGCTATATGCGGAAAACTGTAAAAATAATAAACATTTATTATGTGAATAGATTAATGAAATCTTAGTCAAATCCACAGATTATCACACAGGTTATCACACCTCCGTGTGCGTGGATCAAACCCAAGACGTGGACGTCGCTCGGGGACGGGGTCAGGAATCATCAATCGTGCAAGACCGCGCCCCTCCGCGTACTCCCTGGAGCGCCTGTAGGCTGAGGGTCATCTGCCAGTAACTCATCCGCATCGAAAGGCAGGTCAGCATCCGCCAAATCACGAAATGTGTCGTCGTCCATCTGAAACAGAAAATGTTAATGTTGTTATCAAATAATTGATAATTACTATTATATATACATATATACATATTATGATTGTATATAAATACCATGGAATTCTATCAGTGTTCATCTTCATCATCATCTTCATATATGTCAATGTCATCTTCATATTCCTCCTCAACATCATCGATATCCATTCGAGTTACAGTTGCTTCATCTCTTACCATTTCAAATTCATATGTGACATCATTAACATCATCGTCATCACTGACTCTTAAATGTGGGGTGTCGTCATCGATACTCATGTCTCTTTGTAAAAAAGATTGATTTTGAGTACTCTCTTGAAAAACTTCAATTCTTTGCACATCAGTGAAAGCACATTCACTTTGACTAAACTGATTGTCTCGAATTTTGATTTTTATTACACTCCACCAATCAGTCAAGTCTCTTGATGTAGCACAATACTTTGTGTAATAAACTTGATGTGCCTGTTGAGCCAATAAGAATGGTTCATTTACTACGAGAACACTTTTACATTTAATATTGATGATTCCATGAGTCGGATGAACATGCACGCCTCTCTCTGTATCCAACCACCGACATTTGAACATGGTTATGTAATGTTGTCCAAGATAACAGAGTTCAATGTTTTCATCAAGTATACCATAAAATTCAACTTCATTTTCTCGATGATGAGATCCTCTCAAGCTAACTCCACTGTTCATTGTTTTTTTCGATTCCCCATATGCATGTGTGTGAAATCGAAATCCATTCACCACATATGCATTATAAGTTTTAACAAGTTTGGAAGGTGGGTTACTCAATATACACAACCGTTTGTCAATTTTATCAGCATGTAGAGACACCTGAAAATTTGTGAAATAATTATCAATATAGTAAACTATACATTGAATGAGTTTCTAAAAGATAAAGAATTTATGTTACCAGTTTTTGAAACCACTGAGAGAAATTTTTCAGTCGACGTTCTTCGAGAGCAGCTGCTGTAATTTGTGGAATTTTTTTCTTGATATGATTACCATACAACCTATAAAAACCAAAGTTATTTACTATAACATAAATGATAGAATAAGTGATATAAACACTTACAGTACAACTGATGTCATCTCTTCACAGTTGAGCAGAACATACGTATGTGCTCTATGATGTTCATCATCCGAAAGCCAGCGTTCATAAACTCCACCAAAACCAAGCTCTAGCTGGTTGAAAACAAATAATTAATTGTCAATTTCATCAATATTTCTCTTGTTCCGTCCCATTCAGTTGTGTTTTTAAGGATACTCAGATTCAAAATAATGAGAGCAGAAAAAAGATATTTCCTCTTACAAATAAGCTTCTGCAATAGATCCTTCAACAGATGCTTTGTTACGTACTTTTCTTTTCAATTTTTGCATGCATCTTTCAAATGGGTACATCCATCAAAACTGTACTGGACCTCCACATTTGGCTTCATATGGCAAATGTAACATCAAATGTTCCATTGAGTTGAAGAAAGACGGCGGAAATATTTTTTCCAGTTTACATATAATTACAACAACATCTTTTTCAAGTTTTCCTAGAGCATCATAATCTGTTGTAGCCGCACAAATTTCCTGAAAAAAATGATACATGTCTGTTATGGAATCCCAAATCATAGAATTCAAAAGACCTCTTAATCCAATGGGTAGAATTCTTTCCATTATAACATGACAATCATGAGTTTTTAATCCAGTAATATGACCATTCTTTACACATCTACCCAAATTGGAAGCACATCCATCTGAAAGTCTAAAATCTTTAATCCACTGACAAAATAATAAATGGTTTTCTTTAGACAGTGTATAAGCTGCTTTTGGTTTCAGTAACCTTTCTGTTCTGACATTCTCAAACAGTTCCAATTCTGGACGCCTGCAAATTTGGGCAAGATCTAAACGTGCATTTACATTGTCTTTGCTCTTTCCTGGCGTATCCAAAACTATATGAAACAAATTATCAAAACAGTTCTTATCAATATGCATGACATCTAACATGTGTCGGACCAACAAATCAGACCAATATGGAAAATCCCAAAATATGCTACGTTTAATCCAATTGTGTTCTTTCCAAAAACTAGAAATTTTCTGTTGGTTTATTGTGGGACCAAAAGTGATGGGAGGTAATGAAAATACAACTGATTTTAACTCCGAACCTGATAGCATTTTTGGAGGTTCATCCCTTTCAACTGTTCCTTTTCTGAAATGAGATCTATTTCTGCGAAAAGGATGATCAGCTGGAAGAAATCTGCGATGACAGTCAAAATAACAAGGTTTCTTTCCATGAATGAGCATATATGCTTTGTTCTCTCCCATACAGTAAGGACATGATTTCTGACCATGTGTACTCCAGCCAGATAACATCCCATAAGCCGGAAAGTCACTAATTGTCCACATCAATGCTGCTCTCAGTATGAAATTCTGTTTCGTTGCAACATCATATGTACTGACACTAGTACTCCACAATAAACTTAATTCATCAATTAATGGTTTCAAATAAACATCAATATTTTTCTTCGGATGTCCTGGAATTAGTAAAGTCAAAAAGATATATAGATCCTTCATCAACATCCATGGAGGTAAATTGTACAGAGTTAAAAAAACAGGTCAACATGAATATTGACTACCATAAGATCCGAACGGACAGAAACCATCAGTGGAAAGGCCCAGTCGAACATTTCTAGCTTCTAAAGCAAAGGATGGATGCACTCTATCAAAATGTTTCCATGAATCACCATCGGTTGTATGATTCAAGCTTTTATCGGTTGAAATATTCTCTTTATTCCATGACATCATTGTCGCTGTATTCTTAGACATGAATAAACGCTGAAGTCTGGATGTAAGCGGAAAATATCTCAACTGTTTTACAGGAATCAAACCAGACTTCCCATGTTGTCCTTCTTTATATCTCAATTTCCCACATGTGGGACAACTATCCAATGACTCATTTTCCCCAGAATATAAAATGCAATCATTTGAACATGCATGAATCTTCTGACAAGTAAGTCCCAAATTTCAACCCAGCCTCTTACTCTCATAGTAATTTGCAGGAAAAACATTTCCATCGGATAATAGTGTTTTAAGCAAAGAAAATATCTGGTCAAAATAGGTGTTTGACATTCCGTTATCTGATTTGATAGCCATAAATTTTGCAACTGCTTCTAATTTGCTCATCTTGCAGCCAGGATATAATGCATCCTCAGCAGACCTCAACAACTCATAAAATTCAGACGGTGCCAACTCAGGATTTGAAGCTATATCAGCCGGAGTTTCTGTATGTTGAACAGATGAACCTGCAACATCATGTACTAAATCTTGAAACCGAGATGGATCCAGAATCAAGTTGGTATCACCTGCTCTGGAACTGCGTTCACCGTGTTGATACCAAAAAACATAATCTGGTTGAAAACCAAAACGCAAGAGATGTCCCCCCACTTTGTCAAACGTGTCAAACGTTCTCAATGCACATTTTCTACAAGGGCATTTTATTTTTCCTTTTGAAAAAAATTCTGGATTTGATGCCGCAAATGATAAAAAAAGTCTCCACACCCTCTACATATACTGGATTTAAACCAGAACCGTTTGGATTTCTACGTTGATTTATCCATATGCGGTCACCTAATAATGATTGTTGACGACCTCGTTGTTCCATATTTTTCTACAAAATATAAAATCATTACTGGTTTTGAATAATTTGTTAGAAAAAACATTCAAGCAAGGATAATTATAGAGTTTACATCATACACGACTCACGCAAACTTTTTATTGAGATAGACCTAAAAATTGACCCTTTAAGAATTAAATATGTTGAGAATAAAGAAAAACCTGTTACAAATATTGATAATTTTAATATTATATAAATTTTTTATTATTTTCATAGTACTAATATTATTGGTAATTATTCCTAATTATTGGTAATTATTCCTAATTATTGGTAATTATTCCTAATTATTGGTAATTATTCCTAATTATTGATAATTATTCCTAATTATTGGTAATTATCGGTAATTATTGGTAATTATTGGTAATTATTACTAATTATTGGTAATTATTACTAATTATTGGAAATTATTACAAATTATCGGTAATTATTACTAATTATTACTAATTATTACTAATTATTGGTAATTATTACTAATTATTACTAATTATTACTAATTATTGGTAATTATTACTAATTATTGGTAATTATTACTAATTATTACTAATTATTACCAATTATTGGTAATTATTACTAATTATTACTAATTATTACTAATTATTATTAATTATTGGTAATTATTACTAATTATTACTAATTATGGGTAATTATTCCTAATTATTACTAATTATTACTAATTATCGGTAATTATTGGTAATTATTGGTAATTATTCCTAATTATTGGTAATTATTACTAATTATTGGTAATTATTACTAATTATTGGTAATTATTACTAATTATTGGTAATTATTACTAATTATTACTAATTATTACTAATTATTGGTAATTATTACTAATTATTTCTAATTATTGGTAATTATTCCTAATTATTACTAATTATTACTAATTATTGGTAATTATTCCTAATTATTGGTAATTATTCCTAATTATTGGTAATTATTCCTAATTATTGGTAATTATCGGTAATTATTGGTAATTATTGGTAATTATTACTAATTATTGGTAATTATTACTAATTATTGGTAAATATTACTAATTATTACTAATTATTGGTAATTATTCCTAATTATTCCTAATTATTACTAATTATCCGAAATTATTGGTAATTATTGGTAATTATTACTAATTATTGGTAATTATTACTAATTATTAGTAATTATTGGTAATTATTCCTAATTATTGGTAATTATTCCTAATTATTGGTAATTATTCCTAATTATTGGTAATTATCGGTAATTATTGGTAATTATTGGTAATTATTACTAATTATTGGTAATTATTACTAATTATTGGTAATTATTACTAATTATTACTAATTATTGGTAATTATTACTAATTATTACTAATTATTACTAATTATTGGTAATTATTGGTAATTATTACTAATTATTGGTAATTATTCCTAATTATTACTAATTATTACTAATTATTGGTAATTATTCCTAATTATTGGTAATTATTCCTAATTATTGGTAATTATCGGTAATTATTGGTAATTATTGGTAATTATTACTAATTATTGGTAATTATTACTAATTATTGGTAAATATTACTAATTATTACTAATTATTGGTAATTATTCCTAATTATTCCTAATTATTACTAATTATCCGAAATTATTGATAATTATTGGTAATTATTACTAATTATTGGTAATTATTACTAATTATTAGTAATTATTGGTAATTATTCCTAATTATTGGTAATTATTCCTAATTATTGGTAATTATTCCTAATTATTGGTAATTATCGGTAATTATTGGTAATTATTGGTAATTATTACTAATTATTGGTAATTATTACTAATTGTTGGTAATTATTTCTAATTATTACTAATTATTGGTAATTATTCCTAATTATCGGTAATTATTACTAATTATCGGTAATTATTGGTAATTATTGGTAATTATTACTAATTATTGGTAATTATTACTAATTATTGGTAATTATTGGTAATTATTCCTAATTATTGGTAATTATTCCTAATTATTGGTAATTATTGGTAATTATTACTAATTATTACTAATTATTCGTAATTATTACTAATTATTACTAATTATTGGTAATTATTCCTAATTATTACTAATTATTACTAATTATCAGTAATTATTGGTAATTATTGGTAATTATTGGTAATTATTTGTAATTATTACTAAATATTGGTAATTATTACTAATTATTACTAATTATTGGTAATTATTCCTAATTATTGGTAATTATCGGTAATTATTGGTAATTATTGGTAATTATTACTAATTATTACTAATTATTACTAATTATTGGTAATTATTACTAATTATTACTAATTATTGGTAATTATTCCTAATTATTACTAATTATAACTAATTATTGGTAATTATTCCTAATTATTGGTAATTATTCCTAATTATTGGTAATTATTACTAATTATTGGTAATTATTACTAATTATTACTAATTATTACTAATTATTGGTAATTATTACTAATTATTACTAATTATTACTAATTATTGGTAATTATTATTAATTATTACTAATTATTACTAATTATTGATAATTATTACTAATTATTACTAATTATTGGTAATTATTCCTAATTATTACTAATTATTACTAATTGTTGGTAATTATTCCTAATTATTGGTAATTATTCCTAATTATTGGTAATTATTCCTAATTATTGGTAATTATTCCTAATTATTGGTAATTATTCCTAAATATTGGTAATTATCGGTAATTATTGATAATTATTGGTAATTATTACTAATTATTGGTAATTATTACTAATTATTGGTAATTATTACTAATTATTCCTAATTATTACTAGTTATTACTAATTATTACTAATTATTGCGAATTATTACAAATTATTGGTAATTATTCCTAATTATTACTAATTATTACTAATTATTGGTAATTATTACTAATTATTGGTAATTTTTACTAATTATTACTAATTATTGCTAATTATTGGTAATTATTCCTAATTATTGGTAATTATATGAATAATTACCAATAATTAGGAATAATTACCAATAATTAGCAATAATAACATTATTAGTATATTTTATTTTTAATATTAAAATAATATAATTTTCTATGTTATATACAATTCTCCTTTCATCTGTGTGTTTTCTGTCTGCACATACAAATATTACATGTGGAGACAGAAAACACACAGATGAAAGGAGAATTGTATATAATATTAAAAATTATATTATTTTAATATTAATAATAAAATATACTAATAATGTAATAATGTTATTATTCCTAATTATTGGTATTTATTACTAATTATTAGCATTTATTCTTAATTATTGAAAATTATTACTAATTATTCCTAATTACCATTAACTATGAACAATACTAATAATTTAAATTTATTAAGTAACAAAACAATGTAAACATAATTAAATTACAACTAATTAAGAATAATTGAAACTAATAAAAAATTTAAAATAAATATTAAATTAAAATGAACATAAATACCTTTAAAATTGATCTGAGGTTGATCTCTGATCGTTCTTGAAAACTTCAATATCAACTCCGGAAAAAAAAATTAAACTTAAGAAACGCTGAACTCTAGAAATAGAATTTTGAGAGAAGGAGAAGATGGAGTTTGAGAATGAATTAAAAAAAACGGATGGGGATATTTATAGGTTAGATTATTTGCGACGGGATACCCGTCGCAAATAATATTATTTGGGACGGTACCCGTCGCAAATACTTTAGCCATCATTTATTACGGTCAACGGTTAAATAGTTATTTGCGACGGGACCCGTCGCAAATAATAACCTGCCGACATACTATTTGCGACGAGGGTATATTCCCGTCGCAAATACCTTTTACCGCCGCCGGTTATTTGCGACGGGTAATAACCGCCCGTCGCAAATACGTTTCCCGCGATTTGGCGCGCAAAGCACGCCGGTTCTTTTGCGACGGGGAAAGCTAGCCCGTCACAAAAGACTACTTATTTGCGACGGGCAAATACCCCCGTCGCAAATAAATTTTTAACGGGGCTATTTGCGACGAGATTTATCCCCGTCGCAAATAACCCGTCGCAAATACCCATTTTCCCCGTAGTGCTCATAGTCATGATGCATGATGTGTTTGTTTTCGATATTTTTGGCCACATCATTTTTCACTTTTTCTTATCTTTTTTTATTAAAATAATGTATTTTGTGTTATAACTAACAATTGTTGTATTTTATGTAACTAATTGTTCAAAATATGTTTTTGTGTTAAAATCATGTATTTTAGTGATTATTTTTGTTGTTTTCAATAATTTTTAAATTAAATAATTAATGCTGCTTTAACTTCCACTTTTTATTCTTTTTTTATTTAAATAATAAATTTTCTTTCTTTTTATTCTTTTATTTTTTTCATTTCTTTTCTTTTTCAAAATAATTGTTTAATTAATTCTTCTATAAATAAATAAATTCTTATTTTTATTTTTGACATTTAAAATAATTAAATTAATTTTAATAATTTAATTCAATTAAGTAAATTCTTTTAATGGTTAGTTTTATTTAATTCTTTGATTTGATTGATTCTTTTATTTAATTAATTAGTTAATTAATTTAAGCAACTAAATTTTAATATTTGTTTGGTTTTAAATTTAACTGTTAACAATTTTCAATCTTAAACAAATTTTTATTGAATAAATTGTAATTAATATTATTTTGTTTTTAACACTCATTTATTAAACTATTTCATTCTTTAAATTGTGTTTAAAATAATTTATTATTGTTTCAAATTAACTAGTTTAATTTATTCATTATTTTGAATTTATTTTGTTGTTTTATAATTTTATAATTTATTTATTTTGTTGTTTTTAATTTATTTATTTTTCAGATTCTTCTTGCCTACGCCGCCCTGTAATGCCGAACCTCCTGCTTAGTCGACGACCACCATGAAGACCCCCTAAATCCAAGTCATTGCACCTAGCTGCCTCCTCCATTAACACTCAATCCCTCCACTACCCTCTCCTCTTGCCCGAACCTGCTGCCTTGCCCCTTTCCTCCCCCTACATCATCCCGACCTCCAGCTACCGCTCGAGCCACCCACACTCCCGCGAACCCCCCTATACCTCCTTCCTTTGCGCGATTCCACCACCTCCTCGTCCCCATTTATCCTATTTTTATTTTTATTTTATATAATATAACATATAACATATAATATATAAAATATAATATATATAATAATAATTATTACTATAATGCATAATAATATATAACAATAATAATATATAATAACCATAAATAGATTGATAATTTTAATTATATATATATGTGTGTGTGTGTTTATTAACACTTATATTTATGTACATATTATTTTATAATTAAATTAAATAATATATATATATATATAATATTAAATATAAATATGTTTTTATATTAATAATAATAATTATAGGTATATATTAGTATTAATAAGTTTCTTGTTTACAAATATTTTTATTTTTCTATAATTAATAATATTAATACATATATCTTAATAATTATTTTTGTTACTTTTTTCGCGTTGCTTGACGTTTGTTTTTTTTCCTTTTTTCTATTGTTTGCAGTAGAGGGAGCAGAACGTGGGTGGAAGGAAAAACTGATAATGTGGTGGTGGTGGTGGGGGGGGGGGGGGTTCATCACATATGCGAAAGGGCGTGAGGTTGTTGCGCGAGGATAGTTGCACTCACTTGGAGTTCATCGGAAGTGGGCGACAAGCGTGTCAAAGGCGCGTTATGTGGATTTTCTACCTATTAGACTATCTCTATTTTTAGTTTTGTTTTTTGAATAAGAGGAACTACCTCTCCTATCTTATTCAGGGGGACACCTCACATCATCCACATCATTCACATCCTGGACTGGGGAACCGTCTTTGACATTGAGATGGAACACCGCTCCTCCATCTTCATCCATCTTCCGCTGCTTGTTTTAATTTATATTCTCTGTAAATACATTGTGTGGCTCTATTTTTAATTTAATTGTGTTTTTGTTTGAATTGTGATGTATGTTCATTACTTCTTAGATGTGTTTTGTGATCTCGTATCTCTAGAAATAGAGATCTAATTTTCAAGTCTAGATTCAGAAATTGAATCCTAATGTGACTTGGAGATCCAATCTCATCATCACCTCTTCTTCATTCTGAGCGGATTGTGAAAGTGATTTGGAGTGTTCTATAACACATTCTTGCACCATATTTGTTCGCTTCTTTCTCGTCTCAATTGTTTTCCCCTTCCTTTCTCAATTTCATGAACTGGGCAATTGAGATGGGGTGTGCAATCTAACGAACTCAACTAGATCATTCTAGTTAGTGACATCCCGGCCATAATGATTCGGCTGAGGAAATTAGTTTGAAATTTGGAGGAATGATCAATCACTGAAGAACTTTCGTGTTTGAGTGTTCATTTTTTAGGTGAGATTGTTGTATGATCTGAGTCATCAGTTATGCATTGAGTAGATATGTGAGTTTTTGATTTAATTATTTAGTTGATAAATGATAGCGATTTGAGGGTGGATTGACCTAAGTCTAGGACATGTTCTTACTAAATCCTCTTCTCTATCATGCTGTCTTTTTTTGTTTTGTGTGTTTTTGTTCTTATTGACTATTGCATCCTTCTTTCTGTCTCTCCTTGTTCTTCGTGGTGTTCTACTTCCTCTTGTTTTCTTTCATTCATTGTCTCACTATCTTTGTTGTGATTTCCATCATTGTTTTGTTGTTTTCTTTGGTTGTTTTCAAAAGATATTATAAAAATGTAAAAATATTTTCAGAACGACCACCTCGGCTCTCGACAATGCTTCCTTGAGAGAAACCCCGAGGTTAGCCATTGTGTTATATTTTGGGTCTTATAAATATAGACTTGACCATCCTTACAACAAGGGTGATGTCAGTGCACGGTTATCACTAATCAGGTTCTATATGCTGTAAGGCCCATTTTCAACATTTTTCAAGTCCCAAATTCCCAAAATTCTCTCGAGACCTTCCCTACTCTTAATAAAGAATTCCACAAACTATTTAAAAAAGAGGTTAACCAAAATTTAAATAAAAATATGCCTATAAAAATGTTGGAATCTTATAATATCCCCACCATATAACAACTTGACCTCGAGTTGCGATCCCCAACATCACTAAGCCTACAAAGTAAAAAAACTTAGGCCACTGGCCTCATATATCAGCTTCCCTCTCTTAAGTTTCATTCTGAACACGACCATGCTACCACAACACTTGAACTAAAGACACAGTCTTACCCCAAAGAGTTTTCTCACTGTGAACCACAACACGAATCTGATGCTCCTCAAAGGACACATCAACCACAAGCTTAAAATCATCAACATCAGTCACATGAGAAGGTATTGGGTGATACTTCCAAATCCATGACACATTAAAAACATCATTCATAACGCTATACCACTGAAAAAGTGCCAATCAATATGATACCAAACCAATCCACTTCATAATATTGAATGGACCGTTATACCTGGGTGACAACTTAACTTGCTTTCAAATCTGACAGTGACCCAACCTCGACAACACACAAAGGAATACACGGTCACCCACTGAAAACTCAAGAGGTTGACAACACCGATCAGTGTATGACTTCTGTCTACTCTGTGTTGTATCCATACATTTTCATATCAAATAAACATGTTATGACGTCTCTTGTACAAGAATTTGTCTAAGGAATTCTGATTCTCTCACTTACATCCAACATAAAGCTGATCTACAAGGTCTACTATATAGTGCCTTGTATGGTTTCATCTGAATAGTAATCTAATAACCATTGTTATAGGAAAAGTCAATAAGCGATGGGTGTTTCTCCCAGGTTTGGATAAAATATAGGATGCATGATTTTAGCATTCCCTCTAACACCTAGATAGTATGCTCTGATTTATCTTTTGTCTTCAGGTGGTAGGCAGTGCTCAAAAACAGCTGAGTATCAAGCAACTTCTTTAATACTTTACATAAGAGTGAGGTAAAACAAGGATCACAATCTAAAATGATACTCCAAGGAACCCCATGAAAATGTACCATCTCCCAAATATATAGGTTACCCAACTCATCAATAGTGAAGGTTTCTAGAATCGGTAAGAAGTGGGCTACCTTTGTCAACCTATCCACAATCACCCATATTTTTTCACTCTTTTGAGGAGTCATGGGTAAACCCACCAAAATTCACAGTAACATCATACCGCTTCCATTTCGGAATGGGAAAGGGCTATAATAGACCAGAAAACCACTGATGCTTAGCCTCTACTTACTAACAGGTGTAGCATCGTATCAAAAAACCTATAATCACCTTTTTCATTCATGGCCACTAACAATGTCTATGAAGATCACAATATATTTTGGTCAAAATAGGGTGCACTGTCCATTTCAAAGTATGAAACTCATGTATAATCTTCTCCCACATACTCATAATCATGTAAAAATTTCCATGAATGTGGATAACCATGTCATCATCAATGGTCCAATGAGGGGGTAGCTCCCCACCATCAAAGTCATCCCTCAACGCCAGGCACTTCAGATTCTCATACCGCCTCCTCTTGATCCAATTCAGAAGAGAGGGTACAATAGATAAAGACATGAATTTCATTAGTTTCCTCTCCTCTTGAACACCTATATTCATCTTAGTGAATAATACCATCATCTTCTACTCAGAACTAGAATCCCAAACTACCTGAGTCTATGTATTCTAACTCAAGGTATCATCAACAATGTTATCTTTTCTCAGTGTATATGCTAGCTCATAATTGAAATATTTCATATACTCAACCCATATCCAATTATAGAGATTTATATCATGTTGAGAATAGATATATTTAAGGCTCTTATAATCCTTATAAATAGTAAACCTTTCAACTAGGAGATAATGTTGCCAACATTTTAAGGCATGAACTGCTTAGGCCAACTCAAGATCGTGTATAGGATATTTTCATTCATGTGGAATCAAATGTCATTATCCATATGCCATGAATAGATCTCCTTAAATTAATACTACCCCAAGCCTGATCTCAGATGCATTATAATATATATTATATTCCTTACCTAGTTCAAGTAAGATCAGAACTGGTGTTGTAGTCAAACGTCTCTTCAGCTCTTGGAAAGAATTCTTGCATGTTCCAGACCACTCAAAATTAATGATCTTCTTGGTCAAGTCGAAGAGTTGTGTTTATAGGAAGGAAATTTCCCTAATAAACCTTTGGTAATAACCTACTAAACCTAAAAAAATGTGGATGTAAAAAACATTCTTATACTACTTTCAATACACAACTTCCTGGACCTTCTTAGGGTCCACCAACACACCTTATTATGATATGATGTAACCCAAGAAATTCACCTTTTCAATCCAAAAAATTATATTTTGATATATTGGAGTATAACTAATTATCTCTCAGTATACTCAGGATAATTTCAAGATGTTGTGCATGATCATCTCTAGAATGAGAGTACACTAAGATATCATAAAAAAATACCACCACAAACTGATCTAAATACTAGTGAAAGTTTTGGTTCATCAAGGTCATGAATATATAAAGGGAATCTATCATCCCAAAAAGAATCACAACAAACACATATAAGTTGTACCGAATTTTTAAAATAGTCCATGGTATATCAGATAGTCTCACCCTCAACTGATAGTACCCTGATATTAAATTAATCATAGTGAATATGAAATCTCCTCTCAACTAGTAGAAAATATCATCAATATAAAGAATAGAGTGTTATTTCTTAATTATCACCCCTTTAATCTTTCAGTAGTCAACACATAATCACAAGTTCCATTCGCCTTCTTTGAAAATAAAACTAAATAATTCTAAGGTGACGTACTTGGTCGAACGAACCCTTTAGTCTCCAAATATTCCAATTGAGTCTTAATCTATTAAAAATATGTTGGGGCCATTCTATAAGGTGAAATAGAAACTAGAATAGACATAGGAACCATATCAATATTAAACTCAATCTCTCTACTAGGTTGCAACCCCGAAGAATCCTTGGGAAACACATCTTGAAACTGATCCACCACGGAAGGGAAGATATCTTGCTATGCTCCCCTATCATCCAACACAAAACTCACAACTTGGGTTGTGGGATCACTTAGATGCTAAAAAATGGCCTTGTATGACCTTCCTGAATATCCCATTCCCCATGATTAACATATTTGTCTCCCTTATGAGACTTGAAATTCACCCTTCTATGGTAATAGTTAATGTGATCCCATTATGAAAACAACCAGTTTATCCACAATATCAAGTCAAATACCATCATCTAAAGCACAAAAAAATCCAAAAGGATATGGTTCCCACTAATCTCAAGGGTACACTTCTTACAATGATAGATAACCTCTGATCTTACCCCTAACGATGTGTCGATAGACATAACACCATACAAGAACTCCAACACCATACCCAAACCATTCAAAAAAAAAAAGATATAAAATAATATAAAGTTCTTGTATCAAATAAATAACTAGAAAGAATAGAATCCACAAGAATCATACCTAGTATAGTCAACGACCCATTCTCTTTTCCAATGGGAGTATGTTGAACTGCATGCAGTTGACCTACCCCACTACTCTGAACTCTTTCCTAAGTCCCATGTGTTTCACTACTCTACTAATACTATCATTATTATTCTAAAGCACCACATCCTCTACCCTGATCAGTATGGCTAGTATAACTCTAAATACCTGACTGATGTAGAGTAGTAGATCCCCTCCCAAATCTCTACATCAACATAGGTCCTCTATTACTAGTCATCATCCAAGGGTTCCTACAGATACTCTATATGTTCCCCATCCTTTCACAAGCTAAACATTCCATCAGTGGTCAAATACATTGACCTTGTATGTGACCAAGATTTACAAACTAATAGTAGACCACTTAACAACTTCCCTTAGAGTTAGATCCACTCCCCTGGCTACTCTGCTTGTCATCTCCATGATGGAAGTTATCATAATGAATTTTCTTACTATCTAAGGATGTACTACTAGATTTACCAGATGAAACTATCTACCTGCCAATGGAGGAATCCTTTATATTACCCTCAGTAATGAGAGCTTGATTTACCACTTCAATGAACTTTTGAAATTGGAAAATATTTACCTGTGACCTAATCTCACACTTGATTCCATCCTAAAAATGGTTTTCCATAATCACCACGTCTCCTGCCAATGTCTGAACAAAACACTATAGGTAAATGAAGTATCTAGAATAATCCATCACTGATATATTCCCCTAGTTCAAATGAATAAACTCAGTGAATATTTTCCATCTCAGGGTATCTAGTTAAAACTATTCCAAGAACTTCTCCTGGAAGTCCTTCCAAACTATTCCCTCGAGCTACTCATCCTAGACATGAATATCCCACTAGAACTTCAATAGTCCTCACAACATGTAAGATTAAAATTTAACTCTCATCTTAGGAGAAGTCTCTAAGTGTTCAAGGATTATTGAGATAGACTCAATACAAAAATCATCTGCCTTAGGACCACCCTCTCTAGCGAACATCAGGGGATGTTGTAGCTAGAACTCCCTAGTCATATTAAACATAATTTGTGTTTCATGCACTGGATATCTCTCTATAAAATGCATAAAGTAGTTGAAATTATCATAGAAATTCTATTCTACCCTGTCACTTGGATCCAATGGAGGCTCTGGTCCCACTACTAGAGGTTCATTCACTTCAACATCCTCCTATCTCCCTATTGGTAAACATCATCATGGAGGCATCCCTCTATAATGCTAAACACACATGTTAGGGAACATAACATATATTTTACATGGTTATAAAAAATATGAAGTAAAAATATCCATAAAAGGCTAATCCACACACACTATCCCAATGGATATGAACACAACACTATCACTACACCCAACCACCCATATCAAGGTTCACTGGCTAACCCAGGGTAAAAATAATCTTCTAAGTTATAATATTTATGTTTAAAACTATTTTAACAAATAAAACTAACATATATCAATTTAAGACTATTGAATCCTATTTATTAAGAATTATTTCTTTAAATAAAAAAAACAGAAAATAATTTTACTTCCCACAACCCAATTTTTTCCTATTTCATAGAAACAAATCATAACATTCTTTTCTGTGTGTTCCTAATATGATACATGTCACATAAATATCTAAGTTACTATAATGATTCATGCATACAAAATCTCATATTGTACCAACACATGAGTAAAATCTCATAAATCAATAACATCACACAACAAGTTTATCACCTGAGGTGAAATAAAATTTCAACTATAAAAAGAGAACCTTAATAACAATAATCCCATCCCTAGAAACATGGGTTTCCCCCACACATGGGTTAGCTACTCTCATACATGATCTCATTACCAAGCCCTGACACATCCTAATCTCTTATCTACCTTCCTTAAATAGTAAATCATAGAAAATACCAACTTTAATACCACTTTGTAACATCCCAACCTACATCACTCCTTAATAGTAGCCAAACTGGTTCACCACATGTCCTCAGGCGTGTCTCCCTGTATGGCAGAGGCCATCGACTAGAAGCGAGAATTTAATGAGAAATGTGGGGAGACTATACCATCTTTATCAGAGTATAACAACAACATAAATCATAATAAATGACCTTAAACAATAAATGGTAAGTAACTAAACATCACATAACAATTTCCCAAAACTGGGTAAGTTCCTAAAAGACAATATATAAACATGTCATGTCATGATAACCTCATTTTCCAAAAGGAAAACAAAAAAAAATATAATTGGAAATCCAAAAAATAGGCCCTGACATCTAGTATTCTCCCCTCATCCATGCCCCATCCCATAAGTCCCAAATCAACCACCTATCATCAGGCCTTTGCCCTTATCCAAACATGCAACCATGAAGTCTAATCGGGCACCCACAGTGGCCTAAGTAGGGTGTGAGTAAAAACCCATAGGCCGCCAACAGTGGTGTCTAAAGTAATATCTAGTCTAAGAAACAATATATGAAAAATTATAATGGAATAATAGACAATGAAATAAATGAAAACATGTTTTAAAAAATAAATAATTATTTATTAACTTCTTAGCATCAGGTTCTAAGGTGACACTTGTTCCAACCAAAACTACATTAGTTAACATTAGTTGTTTAATCCACAATCATAGGGTAATACGTGCATTGAATAAAAGGAAAAGTGATTTTTATAAAATTCAATTCTTAGTACTTTAGAGAATCATGTATGACATTTCCAACCTATGAGTGTGGAGTATCATGTCCACTATTTCCAACCCATATATGTGGAGTATCATTTCCACCATTTCCAACCCATAGATATGGAGAATCATGTCCACTATTTCCAAACCATTCCACCATGTACCACTTTTCAAGGTTCAACATACTTGAATTTTTAACACACTAAGATAATAAGTATACACCCTTTCAAAATTTATTATTCATCAAGGGTTATCATATTCAACAAATTCAAATACAATTTCACAATTAAAACATTTCATCATTTATTCATATGGAATAACTGGTCACTGTACTTTAAAATAATTTAGAAACTTAAACATTCCCCTTTAATCATTTACCATTTATTCCCTTTATAAAATTATAAAACATTTAATTCCTAATTTAATCCAAAACAACCCCTTATTCCATGATAACAATCCAAGAAACAAGTCTAACCAGGTTAATCTCATAAACCCCCTATTTAACCATCAAAACCCCATCATAATATTTCTAAGGAATTGGAACACCCCATGGGTGGTCGTATGTCTAGTATCATAGTCATAAACATACCCAACGAGATTCGTGAAGGTTTTAAGACATCAATTAAAGGCCCAATCTATTTTTATTAATCAAGGAAATAAAATCACAACATGTTGGTTCCATAGAACATACAACATACACATGAATAATAACAAGACTATGGGGAAATATCTTAGAAAACCTACCTTAGGTTTGTAAAAAACCACTCATCCAACCCTGACCTTTGATTCGAGCTAAAATGGATATAACCACTATAAAATCTTGACCCAGGTGCCACATGTCAGTGCCCCAAGCTGGTTGGTAACATGACCCGAGGCACACCTCCCTGTGTGCCAAAGGCTGCCAACTAGTAGCGAGGGTCTAATATTCAGTGTGGGGAGACTATACCCTCTTTATAAAAGTAAATCAATAGCATAAATAAATTAACAATATCCAAATGATAACAATCAATAACTAGGATGATGAAATAATCAATAAATACCAACATCACATGATAATCCAAAAACATAGACAAATGACCATAAACCAAAATAGTAGATTTTTCATGCCATATATGTGTCAAGTGTCAAATGAAAAACCAAAATAAAGACACACTGACAACCCATTAGGAAGGTCCCTAAATCATGTCTAGTTCTCTCATCCATGCTCTATCTCATATCACAACTCGTCCATCTAACACAGAGATCTTTCCCTTATCCTATCCTTCAAACATGAAGTCTATTTGGGTACCGATCAGATAGACCAATTAGGGTGTGAGTACAACTCATTAGAACAACACCAATGATGTCTAAAACAATATCTATTCTATAATCATGTATGTAGTTGAATAAAGAATAAATTATAATTAATAAATTAAATAGTTTTCACATTTAATATTCTTTAATACACCACATATGTCGTTGGGTGCACGGTGACACCTGAACCAAAATACCTACTTTGGCTAGTACCGAAGTCTAAACCATACACCAAAGGGATATCACATTTCATTCAAATCATGGGTTTTCATTAATAATTTCATATTCATACAATGGGGGACTAGAGTTGTAGTCTGGCACCATATAGGTATTTGGAGCAGCAATATCTATCCCACAACTCAGTGATCACATGCAATACATATATATATATCAGGGTCCTAGAGCAAAAGTCTGGCACCCCGTGGGTATTTGGAGTAGTAGTCTCTATCCCATAACTCGTTCACAAATATCACATCTCATGGTTCCACATTCTCAACCCATTTATCATCTATTTACATAAACCATTATTCAACCAATTTCTATAATTTCAATTATAAAACATATTCGCAATATCATTAATCAACCATGAATAATTCATATTTAATCATTTAAATTTTATCGACACACGCCATGGGTTTCCAACAAGTATGGTTTCAAATTCAACAATGGGTCCAGTGGGACTCATGAAGGTTTTCACTATCACATGGAAATAAATTCAATTTAGAATGAAATTTTCCCACATGAAAATTGAAATTTCATAATTACATACATACAATTATAACCAAGGCTATGGTAATTGACAAATATACCACCTACCTTAAGGTCATTGATGGACTTTTGAAAAATTGAAACCCCCAATTTGATATAGAATTATCAATATCACAATGATGGAATAGATTTAGAACCAAAACCTATGAACAAGATCCAACAAAAAAACCATAAAAACCTAGATTTAAACCATTTACAATGGAGGAAAACTAATACCTATTCATCAAGAAAGAGATATGAGAGAGAGAGGAAACCAAAAATGGAAGAAATCACTTACCAATAAGGAGCCAATTCTTTAATCAGATCTCTGATTCATCAAGAAAGGGGTTCGAGGAGCCTTGGAGTCCTCCCAGGAGATTCCAAAATTGAAGGAAATTTCTTAGGGATGAACTAGGGAAATTTGGGGTAGAAACCGGGGTTTTTGGGATTTTCAATAAAAATTTCAGGGGTTTAAAAACCCACATGTATATTTTATATGGATAAGGCTCACAGTTTTCCAAACTATACACCTCGTCTTAGGGGGTGCCTGATTTCTCCTAAGTGGCACACGGTTTGACAAACCGTGCACCCACTATGAAAATCCCCTCTATTTGAGGGTGCATGGTTTGGGGAGGGTGGCCACATGGTTTTTCCAAACCGTGTGCCAATCGTGTGCCCCCTCTTGTGTATCCAAAATAGGTTGCACAATGTCCTGGGGAAAACCACATGGTTTTACCTAACTATGCTCTAACCATAAATAACCCCATGGGCTACCAAATTTCTCTAATTTCACCTAAAAAAACCCAATTAAAAACTCAACCAAGGTATAACCAAAACAAGGTCAAAATAGTACCTAAAAATATGAATGATCCATCTCTAGAAAGGCCAGGATCTTACGATCTACCCACCTTATAATAGCTCATCCTTTATCTTTACTCCCAAGCATCACTAAGATTACAAGGTAAAAATATCAGGCCACTAAGCCTATATATATACTTCCCTCGCCCATGATTCCTTCTAAACACATCCATGCTTCCACAACGCTCAGACTATTGGAACAATCCTTCCTCACAACACTTTCTCATTGAAATCCATAACATGAATTGGATTCTCCTCAAAGGATGAATTTAGCTAAATCTAAACATCATCAACATCGATCACATGAGAAGGATCATCATGATACTTTCGAATATGTGACACATGAAAAACATCGTGCATAGCACCATACCTATGTGGAAGATCCAATCAGTATGCCACTAGTTTGATCCTCTCCATAATCTCAAATGTTCCAAAAAACCTGGGAACCAACTTGCCCTGCCTCTGAACCCTATGATCTCACTATAAACACAAGGGTTCATTGATGTCGATCAACATACAACTTCTGCCTACTCTAATCCATAGTCATACATTTCTGAATCAGCTGAACTAGCTTCGATGTCGCCTTCATGAAACTCGATCCCAAAAACTTATACTTACATGTCTTCATATAGCATAGAGGTGATATGTATGGCCTACTATAAAGTGCCTCATATAGTTCCATATGAATAGTTTCTTGATAACTATTTTTATAGGAGAACTCAATGAGCACTAATTGCTTCTCCCAAGACCCACCAAAGTTTAGGACACACACCCATAGCATATCCTCTAATAGCTTTATAGTATTTTCTAACTTCCCATCTATCCTCATGTGGAAAGATGTACTCATAAATACCTAGGTACCCAAGGCCTTCTGTAAGCCTTACCATAAGTGTGAAGTAAATCACAAATCATGGTCTGAAACAATACTCCACGATACCCTGTGCAAATGGAATATCTCCTGAACACACATGTCCCCCAACTGATCCACTATGAAAGTCTCCCAGATAATCAAGAAATGGTCCACTTTTGTCAATCAGTCCACAATCACCCAAATAACGTCATTCTTTTGAGGCGTCCTCATAAGACCCACCATGAAGTCCATGATAACAATATATCACTTTAATTTTGGAATGGTAAATGATTGTAGTAAACCAAAAGGTTATTGATTCTCAACCTTCACTTGCTAATAGGTGTAGCATCATGCCACGAATCCTAAAATTTACCTTTTCATTCCCATCAACCAACACTATCGATGTAGGTCACAATACATTTTAGTCAAACCAGGATTTACCACCCACTTTGAGGCATGAAACTCATTCATTAGATCTTCTTTCATACACATAGGCACAACAACCTAGATTTGGACATAGATGATCCTTTCCTCATCTATAGTCCAATAAAAAGGTGACTCCCCACCTTTAAGGCTTTCCATCAAGGCCAAACACTATAGATCCTCATATCATCTCTCCCTGATCCATATCAAAAGTGTGTACTCCACTGATACTGATATGAAGGTCATATTATATTCCCCATTTCAAACCACAATATCCATCTCATCCAGCAAGGTCATCATATTCCGCTCAGAATTGGACTCCTAAACCACCCTAGTCTGTGTCTTCCTTCTTAAAGTGTCAGCAACACTTTTTCCCTTCCCTGGTGTATAGGCTAGATCAAAATCAAAATATTTAATATAATAAACCCATATCCACTATTATGTATTAAAATATCTCTATGAAAATATGTACTTTAAACTCTTTTCATCAATATACACAGTAAACTTTTCACCCAATAGATAAGTTCGTCAACACTTCAAGGAATAAACCACCACAGATAAATTGAGTTCACACATAGGGTAATTCTACTCATGTAGCCTCAACTTCCATAACCCATATGACACAACTCTATCTCCACACATCGAAAATTCTCCAAGTCTAATCCCATATGCATAAAAAACACGGTATAATCCTCACCTGGTACAAGTAGGATCAAAATCAGCGTGGTAGTCAAATGCTTATTCAAATCCTAGAAGGCATTTTCACAATATCCAAACCATTCAAACACAATCCACTTCTTGTTCAAGCCTGGAAGTGGTTCTTCCAAATGATAAAAGTCTTATATGAACCTATGATAATAACCCGTCAAACCCAAAAAGATATAGATATCAAAAAAAATCTTGGGATGCTCCCAAGAAACCACTACCTGTACCTTCTTTTGGTATACTGACACACCTTACTCAGAGATTATGTGACTTAAGAAATGTACCATGTCAATTTAGAATTCCCACTTAGATAGCTTCGAATATAGCTGATGTTATCTTAGTGTACTCAGAATGATGTCAAGATGTTGGGCATGATCATCATGAGTTTTGGAGTACACCAAGATTTCATCGACAAAAACAACACAAATTGATCTAGGTATGGGGGAAAGATTCGGTTCATCAAGGCTATAAACATAGCCGACATGTTCGTCAGACTGAATGACATCACAAAAAACTCTAATAGGCCATACCTATTTCTAAAACTAGTTTGTGGTATATCAGATGGTCTAACACTCAACTAATAGAATCCTGATCTCAAGTTGATCTTATAGAAAATACAAGCTACTCTCAAGTGGTAAAAGGGATCATCGATACATGGAAGAAGATACCGGTTTTTCACTATCATCTAGTTCAACTTCTAGTAATCAACACATAAATACAACATCCCGTTAGCAATCTTAGAAAAAAAAAACTGGAGAACCCCAAGGTGACGTACTCGGATGAATAAATCCCTTATACATCAACTCTTCTAACTAAGTCTCAAGTTCCTAAATCTCTGTTGGTTCCATTCTATAAGATGGAATAGAAACTGGATCAGCCCTTGGTATGTGGTCAATTGAAAACTCAACATCCCTCCTAGGTGGAAGCCCTGAGAAGTCTTCAAGAAACACATCATGGAACCAGTCCACTATGGGTGGGAATACATCATACTTCACACCCCATTAATCCAGTAAAAGACTTGAAACCTGGATAGTGAGCTCCCCTAGTTGTTGACGTACTGTCCTTGCATGGCCTACTTGGATATCCCACTATCCACGATGAACATAACTATTACCCTCAAGATATGTAAAGGTCATTCTCATATGGAAAAATCGATATGGGATCAGTATGATACTTTCTAGTCCATAACCAAAATCAAGTCAAAACCTAAAATGTAAAGTATGTATATGTCCCAAAGGAAATGATACTCACCAACCTAGAGAGAACAACTATCGCATAAATAGATGTCCCTCGACTGTACTCCCAATAGTGTTTTGATCATCATAAATCCACTAAAAAACTCCACCGTCAAACTCAAACTGTTCACAAGTTGAGCAGATATAAAAGAACGAGAGGCTCCGGTATCAAAAAAGCACTGTAAAGTGTATAAGATACAATAATAATACATATATGTTTTTATGGTCCATCCTCGCTATCCAAAAGTGTAGGATAAATAACATTTAATTGTCCTTCCCTTCTACCCCATACTATAGTTTGATTCCATCATGTTTCACTACTCTACTGATAGGAGCTCTCTTTCCCTAACGTAACATGTCCACTTCCTTGACCGCCATGGACAAAAGAACTCCAACTGCCAGATTGATATGGGGTATAAGACACCCTTACATTAATTTTAATTGTCTTGGATCCTATGTTACTACCCATCTGTCAAGGGTTTCTTCAATACCTCTGTAAGTGACCCAACCTACCACAGACTCAACAATCCACTGGTGGTCAGGGTCACTCACTATGAGTGTGACCCAACCTACCACACTAGTGGAATTATATTTAATTACTACTCTAAGTAACTGATCCTTCTCCCTGGACACTTTGTTTTCCATTTTCCTGGTTGATATTATCATAGAGACACTTCCTATTCTCAGAATACATGCCTCCTGGTCATCCAACATAAACCACCTTCATTTCACTGGAATCCTCCTTTAGGTTCCCCTCGTAAATGAGAGCATGATTCGCCACCTTAAAAAACTTATTCTTTCAATTGATGTTAACCTAAGACTTAATCTCACATTTAAGTCCTTCCTAAAAATGTTTTTCAGTAGTTGCCTTATCTCCTTCCAATTTTGGGGAAAAGTGATTCAAATTAGTGAAGTGACCATAATAGTCCATCGTGGACATAATCCCTTGGGTAAACCACATAAACTCAGCTTCCCTCTCCTACCTGAGCATATCAGGGTAAAAGTGTTCCAAGAACTTATTCTAAAATTACTTCCATACCATGTTCTCTAGCTAACCATCCCAATTCTGAATTTCCCACCACCACTTCTCTTGACTGCATAACATGTAAGCCACCAACCTGACCCTCTTATCAGTAGGAGTCTCTAAATGGTCAAGGATCATCTGAATATTCTCAACTCAGAACTCAACTACCTTAGATCAAACCTCTCTGTTGAATGTCATAGGGTGTTGCAACTGGAACTCTTGTGTTAGCTTATAAATATTCTATACAACCCACTTTGGGTTTCTTTCCATAAACTACATAAAGTGAGCAAAGTTCTCACAGAACTAGTCTCTAGATCCTTCACCCAAAAGTATCGGAGCCTCTGGCTCCATAATTAGAGGAACATTTCTATCCATGTCCTTCTGTCATCATATCAACAAGCATCGTCATGGAGGCATATCTCTACAATGTCAAACACACATCTTAGGACACATAACATATCATTAACACATTTTAATGATAGGGGTTCACATAAATCCATAACAAGTCATCCCTCATACCCCTCCACATGGTCAAAACCAAGGCACTATCACCACCCTAAACTATCCCCTGTCTGGGTCATGTATAACATAGGGTAAAACACTTTCATATTTCATAGTTTCCCATTAGAAACCCATTTTATCCATTTTAAAATACCACAATTTTGCATCATTTTAACCATTTAAATTCATCATTAGGCACCATTTTAAAAAAAATATCAAATAAAGAAAATCATTTTCATTTCAATAAATCACCCAAAACCTATTTCTATATGCATGCCTAAAACAATGCATGTCACATAAAATCAGGAGTGCCTAAAATGATTCATGTATACTCAACTTTCATTCCATACCAATCCATGAAGAAAAATTCCCAGAAAATAATAACATCACACAACAAGTGCATCACCCAAGGTAAAATAACATCCAAATGTAATAGAAAACATCAATAATAACAATCCCACCATAGGTACTTGGTTTTTCTCCTGTACATGGCTTAGCTACCCCCATGAAAGAGCTTATGAGCAAGGCCTGAATCATCCTAGTATTCTGTATACCTTTTCCAAATAGTAATACAATTGAATAGAAAAGAAAACCCCTCTAATGAAACCTTTTAATGTCCTGACCTGGGTGCCACATGCTGGATCCCCTAGCCGGTTGGTTACATAACCTCAAGCACACCTCCTCGTATGGCAGAGGTTACCGACTAGCAGTGAGGGTCTAATATGAAATGTGGGGAGACTATACCCTCTTTATCAAAACATCACAATAGTGGAAATAAATAAACAATAGACAAATGATAAAAACCAATAAATAGGATAATATCATAATCAATAAAGACCAACATCACATTATAATCCCAAAACATGAAAAAATGACTATAAACCCAAATAGTAGATATGTCATGCCTCATAAGTGTCAATTTTCAAATGTAAACACAAAATTAAGACACATTGAAAACTCCTCAAGAGTTTCCCAACATCATGTTTGGTTCCCACATCCAAGCTTCACCTCGTATCCCAACTCATCCATCTAATATAGGGATCTTTCCCTTCTTCTATACTGCAAATATGAAGTCTATTCGAGTACCGATCAGGCAGCTCGAGTATGGTGTGGGTATAACTTGATAGGCCACCACCACCAATTTCTAAAACAATATACAGTCTATAACAGTTTATATAGTTGAATAAATAATAAATTACAATTAATAAAGTAAACAGTTTTCAAAATTAATATTCCTTAATTCACCACATATTTCCCCAAGTGTAAGGTGACACCCAAACCAAAATACGTACTTTGGCCCATGTTGGAATCTGAACCATCCAAAAAAGGAATATCACATTTCATTAAAATCATGGGTTTTCATTAATCATTTCATATTTATACAATGAGGTCCTAGAGAAGCAATCTAGCACCCCGTGGGTATTTGGAGCAGCAATCCCTATCCTACAACTCAGTGATCGCACGCAATACATACATACATACATACATATATATATATATATATATATATTAGGGGCCTAGATTAGTAGTCTGGAACCTCATGGGTATTTGGAGCAGCAGTCCCTATCCCAAAACTCAGTCACAAATATCACATCTCATGGTTCCACATTCTCAACCCATTTATTATCCATTTCCATAATCATTATTCAACCAATTTCTATAATTTCAATTATATACCGTATTCAAAATATCATTATTCAACCATACATAATTCAAATTTCATCATTTCAATTATATCAACACACCCTATGGGTTTCCACCAAGTCTGGTTTCAAATTCAATAACAGGTCCAGCATGACCTGTGAAGGTTTTCACAATCATATAGAAATCGATTAATCAGTTCAAGTTAGAATAAAATTTCCTAACGTGACAATTGAAATTTCATAATTACATACACATAATTATAATCAATACTATGAGAATTGATAATTATACCACCTACTATAAGATCATTGACAAACATTCGCCAAACCAAAATCCCCAATTTGATGCATAATGATCAATATCACAATGAAATAAGATATTTAGAACCAAAACTAAGAACCAAGATCCAAATAAACAAAACCATAAAAACCTAGATCTAAACCATTTCCAACAGAGGAAAACTCATCCCTATTTATTAGTAAAGAGAGATAAGAGATAGAGGAAACCAAATGGGGAATAAATCACTTAACAACGAGGAGATGATCCTTCAATATGATCTTTTATTCGTCAATAAAGGTGTTTGAGGAGCCTTGGAATTCTCCCATGAGCTTCAAAAATTGAAATAAATTACTTAGGGAAAATATGGGAAAATTTGGAGTAAAAATTGGGGTTTCGGTATTTTTAATAAAAAATTTAGTGGTTTTAGAACTTGTGTGCACAATTTCTTGTTTTGAGGCACACCGTTTCTCCTAAGTGGTGCACAGTTTGACAAATTGTGCTCCCACTATGAAAATACCCTATATTTGAGGGCGTACGTTTTGGGGAGGGTGGCTGCATGGTTTGGCCAAACCATGCACTAACTGTGCACCACCTCCCATGTCTCTAAAATAGGGTGTACGGTGTCCTGGGGGAAACTGCATGATTTTCCCTAACCGTGTGCCAACCGTGCACAACCCCATGGAATAAAAAATTTATCTAATTTCACCCAAAATAACCCCAATTAAAAATAAAACCATGGTATAAAAAAACAAGGGTGAAAGAGTACCTAAAATGTACATGAGGAATCTACAGAAAGGTCAGGATCTTACAACCACAAAAGAATACAAATCCCTGGAAAAAGGACTTATGAGACATAGAAGATGAGGGACAACCAAGTAGTAAAACATACATATAATAGAATTAAATGGACTCTTAGACTTACCTATGTATTTGAATCATAATAAATTAAACTTAAAACTTCCCATAATCGATAAATATACACCCTTGGAAGAGAAGGAAGATTTTGGAGTGAACCACATGCTACTGGGAGTGAAATTGGGGAGAAAATAGGGTGAGTTCATATAGAGGTTGAGAGGGAAAATGGTTTAAAAAATAACTTTTGATGAGGAACATGGTTTTTCCACATGATTTTTTAAACCATGTGTCAATTGTACAAGCTCCTATATCCAAGGCAATAACATGCTGTATGGTTTGGTAAACTGCACAGAAGCCGTGAAAACAACTTGGACCCAACCTGTATGGTTTCCAAGACTCCTTGTATAGTTTTTAAAATGTTCTCCCCCTTAAACTGTGATGTATGGGCATGGTTCTTGGTTGGATCTAACCATGTAACATGTTATGTAAGGCCCATTTTCCACATTTTTCAAGTCCCGAACCCCCTAAATGCTTCTGAGACCTTCCCTATTCCCATTAAAGCATTCTAAAAACTATTTAAAATAGAGGTTAACCAAAATTGAAATAAAAACACACCTAAAAAAAGATCGGGATCTTACATGAAATATATTTCTTAGTTTTTGACTTTATGAACTAGTGATTAATACATTTAAGGGTTAAAGATAAAGTTAATTTTTATAGGAATATATAATCTCACAGTGGTTTAATGTCTTGGAGATTCAAATGGTTTTGAGAGAGGTATTTTAAAGATAATACATGATTAGGATATATATGTAACAACCTGATATTTTAAAATAAGAAAATTATATTCGATATTGTAAAGGAAACACAACACTATGTTTAGCTTTCATTACATGCAACACTCAATTTATCTTGCATTACATGCAACCCTAAGATTTTTATATTTGATAACATATTCAACACGCAACACCGAACTCAAACAACCCAAGATATATATTATCGTTATAACATAGCCATTGGAATGAAGGGTATGAAAAGTATTATATGAATTATGAAAATATAGTTTACATATATTCTTTTGTGACCAATTAATTAGAAATGAAAACAAAACCCTTATCAAAATAAAAGGAAATCTTTTTTCTGAAAAACTATTTTAATGTACATAAGTGTGTTTTATAATAATAAATTAAAAAAATCACTCTTGTTGGATTATATTAATTACATTTATATATTATATATTCAATATAATTTTTAACATTTATCCTATGTGTTTTCTAGACATGAGATAAAAAATAAATCCAATTTTACGCTTAAAACTGTATATTTTTTTTTCAAAAAGAAATTTGTCACCTTTTTATGGTGCACTTATCTTAAAAATAATTTTTGAAAATTTTATAAAATTTATTTGATAAAATTAACTTCATTTTTTTAATCATAATATCAAAATTTAATTTGGGTTATTTTTTTTATTTTGTTGGAAAATATTGATTTTTCAATGAATAGTGAAAAATACTGATTTTTGTAAAAAGTATTGTCTTTTCAAAAAATTAAGTAATTTAAAAGTATCAATATGTTTGAATATTTTTTAAATTAACCTAAGTTATATTTAATCCAATTAATTAATTTTAATCAACTTTATATTGGTTTTTAGTATAATTATGTTATTTGGTTTAAAAATGGGTTATTCTAAAAACTGTTTTAAAATGAAGAATATTTATCTATTTTAATTAATTAAAATAATCCCTAACGACGAATGTTTTAAATGAAATTTTTATACTATATATAAGTAAATATTAATTTATTTTCATAAATTTATTATTATTAGTCATAAATTTAATATAGAATCATCTTTTTCTAAAAAAATACCCTTCTTAAAACCCCCTGTCTCGTCGCGTCTACATAATTAATATTAAATTAAAATTTTCTACTTCTTTGAATTGAATTTGAAAAAATGGATTCCATATTTATAATATTAATAATTTATAATTTCTAATAATTTCAACTTAATTCTTGACCATAATGAATAGTGAATGCAGTAAAAAATCAATTACTGCAGTTAAGGTAAATATTGATTTACCAGGGGTTAAATTAGAATGATAAGAGTGGAAATGACCTACAATATTATCTTGATTTTATTGAATGATTTTATTTTAACCTTTTGAATCAAATTCTATGAAATATGAAAATTACGTGTCAATTTCCTTTGAATATGACCCATATAATAAGTCAAGTAAAGAAAAAGACAAAAAAGATACTTTTCTTCCATTTAATTTCTATAAAACTTTAGGATAAGGGAAAACAACATAGTTTTAGTAAGATATTATTTTGAAATATAAATTATTTTTTGTTATCATAATAATTTATTTTTAATTTTTAGATATAAAATAATTACTTAGAATGCTTAAGAAATCCCAACATGGTAATTATTTAGTTAGCAATTAAACGGAATAAATGATACTAAAAATATTAAAAGTGAAGTAAAATGAGTAAATTATTATGTTAAATTATTTTTTTAGATTAATATATCATGTTAAAAATGTGTGAGCATAATATATTCGAATTACATCATTGAATTGATATTTTTAAATTCAAATTAAATTAAAAATGTCAAAATTGGCATTAATGTTATTTTATAATAAATTATATTTTATTAAGTGATTTAAAATCACTAAAAATACTATATTATTCCAAGTTATTTATAAATGTTAATAAATATAAATTATTTCCCATTAATTGACTAATTTTTTTTATAATGAATATATTGACCCCTAATTAGTGATGTACTCTATTAGTGTGGTTAAGGTTAAAGCAGTGTTTTTGCACGTTACTTGCACTTGTGTTAAAACCAATTTTCAACACACATAAGTTTTTAATTTTATAAATTTGATTTCATATTTATAATTAGTGGGTCTAAATTTTCTAATAATTCTTACTATAATTTAGTCTTAAACGATAAAATACATAGGTTAGAAAACTAATTATCATAGTGAAAATCCAAAATGGTAAAAATAATGAAACTTAAAAGTTATGAAAAAAAATGTTTAAAATGTGTTTAATTATGTGGTAGAGGAATATATAGACCATATCATACCTAAAAAAATTTAACTATCATTTTTTTATCCACTTTAGGTAATATTGACCTCCCAATAGTGAATACTTCTGAGTATTTACAAGAATGTCACTCCTCAACTATAAAAGGGAACTAAATCCCCTCAATTATTCACACCTATCAAGACATTTGGATCATCAAAATCTACCCAAATAAATTCCAAAATCCCCTAAACTCATCCTATAAGCCTTATTTTTTTTCATAAATTCAACTTTTCAAGGATTTAGTGCAAACCTAAGGAGGATACCTGAAAAAGAGATAACGTTCTTCAACAAGCATCTTTATGTTACTTCTTTCTCCACCTATTTAAATTATTCTTATAACATGATGATATAATAACATAAGTATATTATATATAATAATATTTTGTTATGTTAATGGTATGACCTATAACCACACACACTTCCATTAAAAGGGTTATGAAATGATCATTCATTTGTACGGCGGACTACCGCCTCGTGAAACGATGTCATTAATTTTTCCATTACCACCTCTCATGGTTGGGTAAAATGATGGATATAAGGTTTATATATTATATTTATAACAAAATTATACATCTATAGTAATTATATCATATGTAAACTTTTACATTCCATTCCATAAAGGATATGATAACGTCGCTCATGTGTATGGCGGACTACCGCCACATGAAGCGATGTGATTCATTTTTCACTAACACATTACATGGAAGGTAATAAGGGTAAAGATAATAAATATATGTGATATACATGACATATTTATGATATTAATGACATATTTATCTTTTTTTAAATATAATATATCATTTTCTTCTTACCTTTTCACTTACTGAAAAAAATGATAACGTCGTTCGTGGACGTGTAGACTACCGCCTCCTCGAAGCGATATGATTCCATTTTTCATCACCACATAAAAAGAATGATATATATATAAGTAAATTTAATTAAATTATGTGGTATTTATGATATTATTATCATTATGGAAAGATAAATATTATTTACCTTCTTTCCATAATGATCATTGAAAAATGGAAACGTTACTCATGTGTATGTATGCCCTACCATCTCCATGATCGTAATGTTAGTTGATTTTTCATAACCATATTTCATGATGAGTTTAAAACGTATAATTTATGTATAAATATGATAATTATTTCATTATTATTATTCTGTATATGTTTAAATAATTCTTTGACCATAGTCAACCCACCTAAGTCATTTTGACACACAAGCCGAATACGGTCAAAACATCCAACGTAAACTTAATCGATTAAATATATGTATATATAATATTAATAAGTGAAATAAAAGTAATAATAAACTTGAAAAATATTATCAATTAATTAAATAATTAACATAAGTTTATTATTCAGGAAGATAAAGAACAAGCGTGATGAATCAAACTTCGGGTAAGGGTTTTCTCGTATCACTTTTATTTCAGTGAGATATATGCCATATTCACCACTTATTTTTGTTGTGTAGTGTATATAATGACCATGAATGTATTTTATGATTATTTTAATTAAATTTATTTGGATTTACATATCAATTTGAGTATATCTCTTTCATGGGGTTTACAGTTTCAAAGTTACCAAAGCGGTAATGGATTTTTGTCACAATTTGCCTTCTTTGAGACTTTCGTGTTATGCACCTAAATTCTTTGATGAAGTGTATATACATAAAATTTGAAATATAATTTCAATAATTTATTTATTCTCATGTTATTTTAAGTTTCATTTATTTTAATCCTTTCATGGGGCATACGATTCAAAGATACCAAAGTGGTAAGAGTTTTATGTTACAATCTCATCCTTTATCAAGTTTGTTTATGATTATGCTTACGATGATGAGATATTATGATCCATATCTCAATAAACTAATTAAATTTATTATAATATGGTTATTAATGATATTTAAAATTAATATAACATTTTTACCACTCTTTGGTACTTAAAATTATTGAGAATGTTTCTTAATAAAATTTGACTTCATTTATCGCTTCGGTCAAAAATATGTTTTCTTCTAAAACAATGATTTCTAAAAATGTTTTAAAAAATGTTTTAACCTTTTAAAAATGATTTATAAAAGGAATTTTCAACCATTTTTAATATTTAATTTTTTTTAAATTGAATCTTATGTCATTTTCAGAACAATTCTCATATGGATTTTATCGAAAATGTGAAAGGAATCTTCTTGTCATTTTTTGAACAAGTCACTTTCATAAATTTTTATAGTGAAAAAGGAATGTTCTTTTATTTAATGTATATAATGAACCTATTTTATTAAATTAATTTATTTTAATCTTCCTTTTCAATTTTATGAGGTTCTTTTTAAAGAAAATGTTTTTAAAAGTGATTTTCAAAGAAAATTATTTTCAAAATGTTTTATGTTTTAAAAAGTGATTTTCGAAATGAAAAGGATATTTTTCTCAAGAATGTTTTAATTGATATTTTAATGGTATTTTCATTCATCAACATCAAAAAACCTTTTTGTTACTTATCCTCCACTGGGGATATTTGGTATTGATACCATCCTCATTCTTTCTCTGGATGGAATAAGATTATTTCAAAGAGATTGTTATCAAACCTGTTTATCTTCAATGAGTTAATCATGTTTCAAAGAGATTATTATGGAACCCATTTCTTTTAAATGTTTTAATCATGTTTAAAATATATTTACATGAAACCCATTTCTTTTCCATGGTCTAATTAAGTTATAATGGGAATAATGATTGTTTCAATGAGTTTTATGATGAAATTAAATCTCTATGTACTTTATTCATGTATTGGATCTTGGAAATTATATATGATGGGTGCGCTCAGATAGCACCAGGTGAGTCTGTTATAGCTTAAATTATGGGTGTTCCCAAATATTGCTCCAATGAATTAGGTAATGATTATGTTCTCTGGAAAATTATATTGGAAGTCAGTTATATGGTTATTCCAACTATAAGGGTTATGTAAGTGTTCTATAAATATGATGTTCCAAGATACCAATATGTTTTATTTATTCTTTCTATGGGGTTATGATGTTTCATTTTATTAAGATTGGTATCAAATGGATCATTATTATTGATTCTTATGACTCTTTAATTTGTTAAACCCTTATGCCATGTTTCCATGTTTGATGATCTAGGTATTGATGGGTATGAATATTCTTATGTTATACTCATTCACTTTGATTATGTCATCATAACCTTATTCTCTTCTTAAGATCACTGATGAAATTCATTTGTTAATGATTATGTTTTATCTTACCAAGCATTTGAACTCACTCTTATTATGCTTCCTTTTCCCTAGGTTATAAATAATGAGGTTGAATGAATTATTTCTAAAAGGGATTTCATATAGATGATGATGATGATGACTAAATGTGAAATAAGAAAATATGGGTTAAGTGGGAGAAATTCTCATTTAAAACTTGGGTGTTCTTTATGTAAGAATTTTTCCTAATCCTCTAAAACTATAAACTTAAAAGGTCCTCAAGAATAAAAATGATATAATTTTTCCTTTTGATGTTGTAATATTTCTATGGAAAAAAATTGGGTCACAATTATCAGCATCAAATCCGAAAATGTAAAGTTTATGATTTCAGCACCAAATCTAGGAGTGTGGGTTTTGGGTTTTTATAATATATATATTGGGGTAAATGATTATATGAATGAATAATGTTGTTAAAGGAAAGATAAGTAACTTTATATAACCTAAAAGAGTAAGGTAGATGTCATATTATAAGTTATATCCCAAATAATGAATATTTTAAGAATACCCTCACTTACTTTCATTAGTTAGGGATAATTAAAATTATGAGGATAAAATTTATTTATGGGGGTGATAATTCAATGACCCGGTATTTTAATATATGATTTCCTCTAATTAAGTCAAAATTTTCTGATAGTTTCCTCCACAAACAACACCAAACTAAAAAAAACTACAGTATATATAGATAGATTATAAATAATAAATATGGCTATTAATTTTTTTTTTTAAATTATTATGTATAAATAGGAGTAAAAAAATTATGAAATACATTAATATATATTTTTATATATGTGAAGGTTATTTTAAACAAATTTACTTAATTCATTATTGTGTTTAAGAATCTATATTTTTATGCATTGTGAATTTTATTAAAGAAAACTAAGTATATTATTTTTTAAATGATTATGGTAATAAAATATAATATTGTTTTATTAATTCTATATTTATTATTGTTTTTATAGAAATTAAGAATAAGAACAACTAGTATTTTAAAAAAAAATATTCCTATAAAAACAGTTTTTCACTATGCTTTATAGTTTTATTTAAAAGTTAAATTTATATATTTTAGAATGTTAAATTGAAAAAATAAACTTCATTTTTGGATTTATCATAACAATATTATCTTATTATAATTTTTTTTTATTTTTCTAGAAAGATTAATTTTAAAGTGAAAAGTGTAATATACTATTTTCAAAAATACTATGCCTTTTATGGAATAATTAGTTTATAAGTATGATTTTAAATTTTTTGAAAACTATGTTCTTGAAAAAATATTTATTTTATAAGTGAAAATATATATTTAAAAATATCAAATTTTCTTTACAAATCAATAACTAACATTTTAGAACACGTGTGATATTTTTTCTAAAAAAATGTTTTTAATACATTATACATTTAGTATTTCAAAATTGTTTTTTGTCATTTTTAGAAATTGAATAAAATAAAATGGATATAAAATTTGGAATAATTAGGTTCAAAATATTTAATAAGGTCCATTTTATTTTCTGGCATAAATGATAAGTTACCTTATGTAAAAACTAGTTACCATGGTAAAAGCTAAAAGGGTAAAAGTGAAAAATATAATGGAAATGAGTTGAAAATATATTTAAAACATTTATGGGAATGGATGCATGAGGCCTTTATCAACCTTATCCCTTCCCCTCTCTATTAGTTCTCAATTTTTGAGCCACTTTCCTTGATATTGACTTCACATTATTAAAAAATTTGGGTATTTACAAAAATGTCACCCCTTTTCACTTATAAAAGGGGAACTTATATCCTCACTTACACTCACACCAAAACCCACTTAGTTTGAAAAAAATCTACTCAAACCTCTCTTAAACATTACTATCCACCTTAAAGAGGTTCTGTTATTCTTAAAATACCATACCTTAAAGGCTTAACCCTCTTTACAAAGAAGATAATCCAAGAAGTGATGTGTAAATTTATAACCGCCCCTTTATCATTTCAATTTATTTATATGCACTTATTTTTGGGACCACTTTTTGTATAAGGTTGTATTTGTTTTAAACAATTTTCAATGAAGAACAAAATGAAGAAGGAGATGAAGGGATTCATGTTATATAGTGATCATGCAACATCTCACTATTCAAAGAGACCATGCAAGAGCCTACATGAAGAGACATGCCTTATTACTTGAGGGATCATGTGGAGATTTGAATATTTAATAATGATCATAAAAAGATAAGAACACGACACCAGTTATATTCATTTTTGACTAGAAAGACTGGTGTTGATGGATGGCAAGGGAGTTTTCAAAGAATGGGGTCATATGTTCGATACTGAAAGCATTATTGAAGGTCACCGCTCCTAAAGCTTTTAGTCACATAAAATTTTTTATGAAAGTCACCAAAAATCATAAAAAAAGATCTTCCTTCTCAATAGGGTCCCAACGCCACAAACGGATCATCAATAGGGCATGCAATTTGCAAGATACACGTGTTTTTGTAAACTGGGGGCCAGTTACAAAGAACGGTACGCGCTGACGGTAGGAGGTATGTGGAATGGTACGCGGTGAAGATGAACGATACGTGGTGAAAGAAATGTGGTATGTATAAGGTTGTTGAAAATAGTTCACAGTTCGGTACGCGGTGAAGGTGTGCGGTACGTGGAACGGTGCACAGAACTAAAAATAGTTCACAGTGATGGTACGTGGTGAAGGCGTGCGGTACGCGAAATGCTCCCAAAAATAGTTCACATCGATGGTACATGGTGAAGAGATGCAATACACAGGCTGACAGAAATACGGTACATGGAAGGTTAATGGTAAGTGATAATGGTTCATAGTTTAGAGGATTGCAGTACGCAGTGGAGGCTAACAGTATGCGGTGGAGGCTAACATTACGTAGATGGATTTGAGTTTATAGATTGTCCCACATTGAAAATTTGGGTAAATCAGATTACAATTTTTTTTGGATATATGTGAATATTTAAGGAGTAGTAATCCCCTTTGTTAATTAGGGATATTTATGATTAAATTTTTGGGAATAAATTTGGTGAAGTCCAAAGTGGTATGCGGAGGAGAAGACGGTATGCGGAGAGAATCATCCGCGTAAGAAAAATAGTTTGTGGAAGAGAGTGTGGTTCACATAGGAAGCTCACGCAATATGCGGCCGAGAGGTAGTACATGGAGTAGGATGGTACGTGGAGGAGTGGAGCAGTACGCGGTAGAGAAAGGCAGTATGCGGAGTAGGGCAGTTTGCAGATCAATGCAGTACGTAGAGGAGCTACACGGTACGCGGAAAGAGAAGCGGTACATGAAAAAAGCAGTGGTACGTGGAAACAGAAGTAGTGTAAGAGTTGGTGTCCTAGAACCAACTGGTTTTACCTTTATTACATGGATATTTAATGTATTATTACATATTATTCATTGTTCTACATGACTATGATGTAATAATGTCCTAGAGTATTTGTTGCATTGATAAGGTCATGGAAGTTCTCCGCTATGATGAGAACCTTGAAATGCTATAACAATATTCATAAATATAGTTCTGCGGCTGGATGAAATACTATGATGAGACACATATCATGCAAACCGTCAGGTGCGAGTACTCGTAAGCAGATGAGACTTCCTCACATAAAGTTCGCACTTGGTAATCTCCAAGATAGGAGATTATGAGAACAAACCCACTAGTAGGAATTCCACATGTTTTAGTGTCATCAGATATTTATATCTGTGATCATGTGTAATTATCCTTATACTTCAAGATTATCAATAATACATTTCATGACATGCGCACTTTGATTTACTGATGAAAACGATCACGCAGACAGTTGGCAGGAAGTAGGGTACATTGGGTGCGTCACGAGTGGCATGTTATTAATGGATAAGTCAAGGAAAGATTTTCCTCTTCCATTTATGGAAGTTGATATCTCATACCTTTGATTTAAATAGAACCATCACGCAAAATTAAATGGCCATGGTGCAATGATGAGTTTATTTCATGTAGTCAAAGAACGATGTATCACGCATAAAAGTTGATGACACTATCATGAAATCTTCTTGATGAGATATTGAGACAAAGGGATTTGATTAGCCAATGAAAATACATATTTTAATTACATTTTAATGGTATTAATTATTCATTTTTTATCTTATGGTCCTGAGTTAGAGGATTTTAATTTTGAACATCCATTCTCGTCATTCGTGCACTTCATGCCTAATGTACACCAATTTAGGCCCAATGATTCATCTTATTTTAAGGTATGTAATTATCCATATTTTAATTTGATATTTTGGTAAATTTATCTAAACTTTAATATGAACATTTTTCATTTAGGGATCAATGGAGGATTCAAAAAGGAAGATGGTGATATTTGGTGAGGAAAGGAAACAATTCTGGAGAAGGCAGATTGGACATCAGGCCACTGATGAGAATGTGAGGACAAACATACAGGCCCAATTAAGCCCAAATGTTTTGGGATGATAGAAGAAATCTATAGGAACAAATAATTCTCCATGATCCAATGCTAATTATGCCTCCATTGTGTTTATTTAGGTGGTCCAAGTTGAAGATAAAATTCTAGGCCAGATTCTGTGGCCCAGATAAACATCCCACCATTTTACACATATATATCTAACCATAAACTATTGTGGGCTGAAACTTTACATACGGTTAGTGTACATCTTTATATTAATTTTTTTCTTCTATGGGCCACTCCAATTATTCCATATATAAGGTCTTATAGGTGCATCTGTTCGGTAGAAGCAAGTTGGCTGCCACCTCGGGTCAAGGGTGGAAAAGTCTCCTCTCCCTTACTTTCCACCACCCTAGGCCTACCATAATCAAGTGGGATATTTTTTACTATTTTATTCTTGACCCAAGGCTCCCAAAATTCCTATTTAAGGCATTGGTGGTGTAGGGTTTGATCATCTTTGAGCTTTGTTTTCATCTTAATGTTATGTTGTCAATTTGATGTTGTAATCGCATTCCATCAATTGTAAGTTCCTTGATTCACCTTAGTTTCTTAATAAAAGTTCTTCCTTTACTATTATTATGTTATTCTACATATCAATTTGATACCTTTGGTTCAAGGTGTAAATTTATTCGCACCATACTTTTTGATATTTATCGCACAATGGTGGAGTGATCGATTTTTGTTGTCGTTTTTACTTCTTCAATTCCACCCTCATAAGTCCACTTCCTGCTTCCGTTGAAGACATGTCATCAATGGAGGGATAACTATTTTATGGGTTGATCCAAGGGAGTTTCAAGGGGTTGTATTGGATGTTATTTCTCACTCCATTAATGTCTAATAACTTCTTTTAAATGATATTTTTATTTTATGATTTTAAAACCTCTTCATCCTTATTGAATTTAAGGTCACACATTTCCAGTGCTAATACGAACCTTTACCTTGGAGTGCTCAAAAATTTGATCCTTCAAGTTTATAGGTGATTAGTATTAGGGTGTGTAGGCATTAAACCAGTAAGTGATGATTTTTTTTATCTTCTTAAATGAACCCATCTCAAATATAAGAAATTGAAATCATTAAAAAAGGAATTCATCCAATCCACCCCAAGCGATAACCTAGGATCAAATCATTATATTAATTTGAATTAACTTAAATCTGTTAGTGATACTTTAAAACCATCTTAAATCAACCCAATTTGGCCACTTAATAGCCAAAAACAGTCCATATAATGTACATGTCTGTAGGTACTTCTTAGGTCTCTGAGGATTCGACAACCCTAGCTAGACTATAAGGACCGTCCTACCTTCTTCTTTTGGGTAAATTTGAGCGTGAATCAAATTTTGGTGCTGTTTCTGAAGACCCACATAATTCATCTAAACACCCACTATATTCTCCCCCATTTATTATTTTCTAATCCAAATTATCTTATCTTATCCCTTTCTCATTTTTTTTCTTTTGGCGCATGTCCACCTACACCCGCGATCAATCAAACCGTCTAGTTAGGGTGGATAGTCCTGAGGTTGGGGAGTCAAGTACACCAAGGGGACTCTTTCCATTATATCCTAATATTCCTAATACTTTAGATTCCAAAATTGAGCCCATTTCAATGGAAGGTATTCAAATAAACCAACTCATAAACCTGGGTGGAAACCAAAATGGAAACCCAAATGAGACAGCCCCAAACTTGGGGAATATAGTTGATCAAACCATGAATGACTACCTCACACCTTACTAGACCAATTCCCCCTCATGCATTAGACACAACTCCCTAGGAGATTCTAACTACATCTTTAAACCCCATGTCCTAAACCATCTTCCCACATTCCATGGAATGGAGTCCGAGATGCCCTACCTTCACATTAAGGAGTTCAATGACATTGTAGAAACCATGTGTCCCCCACATCAACTAGAATCAGATAAGATGAGGCTATTTCCTTTTTATTTAAAGTATCAAGATAAAAATTAGCTAAACAATTTGATACCATCATCCATCAACTCTTGGGACCAACTACAAATATAATTCTACAAAAAATACTTTCCCCACCATAAAACAATTGCACTTAAAAAGAGTATCCAAATTTTTTTTGAAAAAGAGGGAGAGTCATTCTATGAAACATGGGAGAGGTTCAAAGACACTATAAACATGGTTCCACACCATGGTTTTTCTATTCGTTAACAAGTGAGAATTTTCTATGAAGGGTTGGGTCTAGGTAACAAACAATTCATTGGCATGATGTGTAATGGAACCTTTAAAAAAAAAGCCCCAAATGATGCTTACGAGTATCTAGAAAGCCTTTCTGAACAAAACCAAACATGGGAAACTTCACCTTATTCTGAAAATCCATAAAGAACTACTAGAATTCATACACTTAGAGAAGAGGAAAGCCTTAGGGCTAAACGCGTAACACTCTCTAAGAAGGTTAAAGAGATAGACCTTAGGAAAATCCATGAAATCCAAAATATTGACCTTGTTTGCACAATTTGTGACAAACATGACCATAAGACATAAAACTTCCCAAAAATTCCATCCATCAAGGATGTTCTTTTGGGAGGACCCCCAGTGGAAGTAAATGCTTTGAACTTTCAAAAGCCTCAATACCAAAACAACTTCAACCCAAGGTATAATGACCACCCAGGCTTCCGCTGTAAAGATAACCAACAACCTAGCCAACCACAGGGACAAAATCCTTACCCCCATCAGAACTACCAAACCCATAAACAGTTCCAAACCCAACCTATCCAATACCAATGGCCACTGGTCTATTTTCAAAAAACCATCCCACCTCCAAAATATCCCCCCTGGATAAACCAATCTTATCAAGCACCAACCCAAACTGTTCCACAAAGCCTACTAGAACAAATGTGAAAACAAATGGAAAGGATAAACTTGGAAGTCTCTTCCCTTAAACAAGAACTTCAAACCATCAAAACTAGAAAGACACCCATGCCTACTCAGGCGGTTCCATCCTCAACTTCAAGGGGAGAGTCAAGTTGAACTCAAACAACTCATGAACAACTAAAGGATGTGACTATTTTAAGAAGTGGGAAATCAATTGAGAAACCTAAACAACTAATTTAGAACCCACCTAAAGATTCAAACTTGGATGAAAATTCAAATGAACCAAATCATCAAACTGGAAAACACGATAACAGTGTCAAAGAAACAACTCTTCAACAAACAACCCCACAACCTGCACCATTTCCTCAATGCATGAGGGGGAAAACCAAGCCTGAATTGAGTGAAACATTGAGGGAAATCTTCTCACAAGTCAAGTTGAACATTCCCTTTCTCAATTTCATCCAAACCATACCTTCCTACTCAAAGTACCTTAAGGACTTGTGCACTTTTAAAAGAAAATTTTCACATAAAAACCAAGTCATTTTGTCTGCTAATGTGAGTACCACCATTCAAGAGACCATTCATCCTAAGTTGAAAGACCCGGGTTTCCCTTACATCAATGTTGAACTAGGAGAGAGAAAAGTTTTCAAGGCCTTGTGTGACCTAGGTGCTAGTGTCAATCTCATCCCATATGTTGTGTACTTCCAGTTAGGCCTAGAAGATCTCTAACCCACATCTGTCACACTTCAACTTGCTGATCGTAGCATTAGGGTTCCAAATGGGATTTTAAAGGACATTCTGATAAAGGTTGAAAACTTCATCTACCATACTGACTTTATTGTCCTTGACAACCATCCAAACTTAGGAAATAAGGAACAAACCCCAATCATCCTTGGTCGTCCTTTCCTTGCAACAATCAACTCTGTTATCCGAGTCCAAAATGGGAACATGACCATCACCTTTGGAAACATGAGTCTAGAATTGAACATTTATAATGAAAGCTCACAAATAGGGGGTGATGAGGACATTCATGAAGTAAACATGATAGGAAGCATTGATAATGAATCCATAAAACATAAATGAATATTTGATGGATATTTAAGTCAGGATGAGATTGATTTCCTTTGTTCACATGAAGGAAGTTTATCTCCTTGGCTTGAATAATTTTAAAATTGATCTTATGATGAAGTATTAGGTCCAAAAATCAGTGAAACCTTTCAGAAAATCACATTCATGGAGACCAATCAAACTTCCTTCCCTAAATCTGATCAAACCAATCTTGTAGCTGAAACTTCTATATGTGGGGAATCAATCCTATCTGAAACTCTAAAAAAATAAATTGATATTGATCCAATGTCCCAATATTCTACTGAAATTCTGAACCAACCTGATCTTGAATTGAAGGAACTTCCCGCTACACTCAAGTATGCCTTCGTAGGGGACAATCAAACACATCCTATTGTCATTTCTTCTTCTCTTGAATCCAATCATGAGAGGATGCTTCTAGATGTACTTATAAAACATAAGAAAGCCATTGGTTGGACCATGTATGATATTCCTGGGATTAGCCCACTTATCGATACTCATAGGATTGTTCTGGAATCTGATTCAAATTCATGTCATCAACCTCAACGGCGACTCAATCCTAATATCATGGAAGTAGTGAGGAAGGAACTTCTAAAATTGTTAAAAGCTGGTAGCATATATCCCATAGTTGAGAGTGAGTGGGTGAGCCCAATCCAAGTGGTTCCCAAGAAGGTAGGAATAACAGTGATAACCAATAAGGATGGAGAGATTCTTCCAACTAGGGTGAGTAGTGGATGGAGGGTCTGCATTGACTATAGAAAGATAAACTCATTCACCAAGAGGGACCATTTCCACTTACCATTCATTGACCAAGTCCTTGAGAGAGTGGCAGGTCATGCCTTATACTGTTTATTCTATGGGTACTTGGGGTATAATAAAATTGAGGTCTCCCTAGAAGATCAAGGGAAGACTACATTCACCTGTCCATTCGGCACCTTTGCCTTCAAACACATGCCCTTGGTTTATGCAATGTCCCCAGAACCTTCCAACGGTGCATGATGGGAATATTCTCAGACATGGTAGGGGATTTTCTAGAGGTCTTCATGGATGACTTCTCTATGTTTGGGGATACATTTGAGGGATGTATGAGTAATTTGGAGAGAGTCTTGTCAAGATGTGAAGAAAAGAATCTGGTCCTAAACTGGAAAAAATGCCATTTCATGGTTAAAGAGGGACTAGTTCTAGGCCATCTAGTCTCAGGTAGGGGGATTGAAGTTGATAAATCCAAGGTTTACATCATTCGTCACCTTCCATCACCCAAAACTATCAAGGAAGTGAGGTATTTCTTAGGACATGCTGGTTTCTATAGAAGATTCATCAAGGACTTTAGTTCAATCTCCCGTCCCCTTTGTGCTCTCCTAGTAAAGGATGCTCCATTTGTTTGGACAGAAAGTTGTGAGGGTTCATTCTCAACCCTCAAATAATCTCTCACCTCTCCTACCATTATGAAATCTCAAAATTAGAACCTTACTTTTGAACTTATGTGTGATTCTAGTGACTTTGTTGTAGGATATGTGTTAGGAAAACGTTGTGATAAAACTTCATATGTCATTGCTTATGCAAGAAAATCCTTAAATGATTCCCAAATCAACTACACCACTACTGAAAAGGAGTTACTTGCTATTGTGTTTGCCTTAGAGAAGTTTAGGTCCTACCTCTTAGGATCCCCCATCACTTTGTTCACTAACCATTCTTCACTAAAATACCTCTTCCAAAAACAAGATGCTAAGGATAGACTGATTAGGTGGGTCATTCTCTTACAAGAATTTAACCTCACAATCAAGGATAAAAAGGGTATTGAAAATGTTTTAGCTGGTCACCTCTCTAGGATGGAATTAAAAGACAACTCAAATCACCTTTCTGTGTTTGATTCATTTCCTGATGAACACCTATACGCTGTGAGTGACTGCCCTTGGTACGCTGACATAGCCAAATTATTAGTTACAGGAGTAATTCCAAAATTATTAGGGACTCAAGCTCAAAGGAAATTCCTTTATGATGTTAGACATTATGTGTTTGATGATCCATACCTCTATAAGTTCTTCCCTGACCAAGTCATTAGAAGGTGTGTCCCAGAATCTGAACAAGAGTCCATCCTTAAATTCTGTCATAGTGAGGCATGTGGAGGTCACTTTTCCTCTAAGAAAACTTCTGATAAGGTTCTTCAGTGTGGTCTCTTCTGGCCCACCCTCTCAAGGGACTCCTAAACATTTTTTCAAAGTTTTAATAAGTGTCAACAATTAGGGTCAATCACAAAAAGGAATCAAATTCCACTTACTCCCATCTTAGTGATTGAAATATTTGACTTCTGGGGAATCGATTTCATGGATCCTTTCCCAAACTCTAGGGGATACCTATACATCATCTTATCTGTTGATTATGTCTCAAAATGGGTTGAATCCATTCCCACCAAGTCTAATAACCATCATGTTGTGATCCGATTTCTGAAAGAGCACATATTTTCTTGATTTGGAATTCCTAGGGCTATAATCAGCGATCGGGGAACCCATTTCTGCAACCGTCCAGTCTCTTCAATCATGTCTAAGTATGAGATTTCTCATAAAGTTTATACTACATATCATCCTCAAACCAATGGTCAAGCTGAGTTAGAAAATAGGGAGATTAAGAATATTCTTGAAAAAACTGTCAATCTTTCTAGGAAAGATTGGTCCGAGAAACTCTTAGATGCTCTTTGGGAATATCGTACAGCATACAAAACAATCCTAGGAATGTCACCATATAGGTTGGTTTATGGAAAAGCATGCCATTTACCTGTTGAAATTGAGAATAAGGCCTTTTGGGCTATTAAGAAAATAGATTATGACCTCTCATTGGTCGGAAAAAAAAAGGAAATTAGATCTCAATGAACTTGAGGAACTAAGGATGGGGGCTTATGAAAATTAAAGGATCAATAAAGCTAGAGTTAAAGCCTACCAATCTAGGAATATCAAAGTAAAACATTTTGAACTGAGAAACTTTGTGCTCTTGTGTAGTTCAAAACTTCATTTACACCCAGGAAAGTTAAGGTCTAGATAGTCAGGTCCTTTCATAGTGCATCATGTGTACCCCCATGGGGTAGTAGAGATTAAATATCCCACAAGTGGTTACATTTTCAAGGTCAATGGTCAAAGGTTAAAACCATTCATTGAATCATTAAATAAATAGAAAATAGAGGTTGAGTTAACTAAGACAGCCTATAAACTAGGAAAAAATTGATAGATTTAGGATCCATGTCGGACTAACGACGTTAAAGAAAGCGCTGCATGGGAGGAAACCCGTGGTTTTCATTTTTTCAATCTTTTTGGAATCATTTTTTTATTAATCATTTTGATATTTAAAAAAAATAGACTGTTGACCTGTTCTTCTATTATGATTATGGATGGGTATGAAAGGGGAGCACCATATTCATCTGTGTCACATGGTGTGATCCTTGAGTAATACCTTACCCAGAAATTTAAAAGAAGACAATGTATCATCAGTTTATTTTATTTTTATGTGTTTTTAGGTTAAAATAAAAATAAAAAAAATATCATAAAAAATATTAATAAATAAAAAATGGGGCACATCATAGGTCGTGGGTCAAACCCTGTCACAACTGGTGAATCTGCGGGGATTCGAACCCGGGAACGAAGGGAGACAGGGGCGTGCACTTACCACTAACCTATAGTTTTTTTGTGCTTCCTTATTCTATAATTTATATATATATACTTATATTTTACTTTCTTTATTATATATATATATATAGTTTTTTCCCACTAGGGAATTCTCAGAGTGACATCGAGATCAAGGGACTAAATTGGAGTAGCAAGAACTTCAACTTCAACCACCGGGTGACTTCATTCCATGATCCTAATATTTCAATTTCCTTTTTGAACTTCCCTTATCTGCCTATACTCCTTATAAATTTTCATTTCTTCAAACACTGGGGACATTGTTATTTTAAGTTGTGGGGGAGATAAAATAAAAAATGTTTTTTTGTGAAAAAAATGAATGATTTGAAAAAAAAATTGTAAATGGAAGGGAAAATTCCTTTAACTTTGAACATGGTAATACACATTGCACACTTTGAAACTGAATATTAAATAATTTAGCATGCCCCAATTCTGATTTTAATCCTTGTATAATTTTATGAGAATATATTTTGGAAAGTGTGGCTGTCCAATGTGATATTTCATCATTTATATTTTCATCCAAATAAAAAAAAGATCACAATGCACGTCCTTTGGATAGTGGGGTATCAGTTTGAGTTCATGGGGTCCCCCAAATAAATAGCATAGGTTTTGTGATAATTTTAGTTTTAATATTAGTATTCAATAAAAAAATTAAAAAAACAATAAATTTGCGCGTATAGCAATGAAATGACCTAATGGGTGGCTTTCGGCACTTGGGGATCGTAAATCCATAGTTTTCTGTCCCAGAGTTAGTAATTTTATCTCTATTTTTGGTAATTTGAATTGTTTTTGACTGAGTTAACTTGAGATGATTCCTGAGTATGTGGGCTTCACTTGGTTCCCTAAGTTCTTTGAGCCTTGGAGTCATCGGCAAAGTCTCGCTACAGGGGTTTACTCTTTTGAGTGCAATTTTAATTACCATGGAAAAATTGAAAAAACAAAAAAAAACAAAAAAAAATACAATAAAAAAATTGAATACTCATCTTAATATTGAAATGTGATTCCACCTAACACTTCCATCATTTCCCCCTTGAATAAAGATGAACCCCCATGTCTATTGTGAAGCAACAACACATCCTCATACTTAATTGATATTGGATGAAATATGGAAATGAATTTGAACAAAGGAATGGGATTAGGATTGAGATCTGCTTATGAAACTATCTTTTATTAAAATATTTTTATGGGTTTCATGATTGTTTGGTATAAGGGTTTTGGTGATCATTGTGTATTAAAATGTTTTTGGAAAAGGGAATTCGAATTTCATATTGTTGAGATAAATTTTGCTTGGGACTAGCAAATCTTAAGTTAGGGGGTGTGATTAGACAATAAAAATACATATTTTAATTACATTTTAATGGTATTAAATGTTTATTTTTGATCTTATGGGCCTGAGTTAGTGGATTTTAATTTTGAACATTTATTCTCATCATTCGTGCACTTCATGCCTAATGTACACCAATTTAGGCCCAATGATTAATCTGATTTTAAGGAATGTAATTATCCATATTTTAATTTTATATTTTGGTAAATTTATATACAATTCGATATGAACATTTTTAATTCAGGGATCAATGGAGGATTCATAATGGAAGATGGAGATATTTGGTGATGAAAGGAAACAATTCTGGAGAAGGCAGATTGGACATCAGCCCAATGATGAGAATGTGGGGACCAACATACAAGCCCAATGAAGCCCAAATTTTTTGGGATTCTAGAAGACATATATAGTAACAAATAATTATTCGAGATCCAGTGCTAATTATGCTTCTATTGTGGTTATTCAGGCAGACCAATTTGAAGATAAAATTCTGGGCCAGATTCTGCGGCCCAGAAAAACAGCCCACCATTTTACACATATCTCGTTAAACATAAACTATTTTGGGATAAAACTTTACATACGGTTAGGGGACATCTTTAGATTTATTTTTATCTTCTATGGACCACTCCAATTCTGCCATATAGAAGGTCTTACAGGTTCATCTGTTTGGTGGAAGCAAGATGGCTGCCACCTCAGGTCAAGGGTGGAAAAGTCTCCTCTCCCTTACTTTCCACCACCCTAGGCCTACCATAATCAAATGGGATATTTTGTAATGTTTTAGGATCGACCAAAGTCTCCCAAAATTCCTATTTAAGTCATTTTTGGTGGAAGAGTTTATCATCTTTGAGCTTTGTTTTCATCTTAATGTTATGCTGCCAATTTGATGTTGTAATCACATTCCATCAATTGTAAGTTCCTTGATTCACCTTAGTTTCTTAATAAAAGTTCTTCCTTTACTCTTATTATGTTATTCTACATATCACATTGATACCGTTGGTTCAATGTGTGAATTTATTCACACCATACTTTGTGATATTTATCACACAACGGTGGAGTGATCAATTTTTGTTGTTGTTTTTACTTCTTCAATTCAACCCTCGTAAGTCTACTTCCCGCTTCTGTTGAAGACATTTCATAAATGGAGGGATAAATATTTTATGGTTTGATCCAAGGGAGTATAAAGGGGCTGGATTGGATGTTATTTATCACTCCATTAATGGCTAATCACTTCTTTTAAATGAGATTTTTATTTGATGATTTTAAAACCTCTTCATCCTTATTGAATTTAAGGTCACACATTTCAAGTGCTAATATGAACCTTTACCTTGGAGTACTCAAAAATTTGATCCTTAAATTGTATATGTGATTAGTATTAGGGTGTGTAGGCATTAAACTAATAAGTGATGATTTTTTTGATCTTCTTAAATGAACCCATCTCAAATATAAGAAATTGAAATCATTAAAAAAGGAATTCATCCAATCAACCCCAAGTGATATCCTAGGATCAACTCATTACCTTAATTTGAATTAACTTAAATCTATTAGTGATCCTTTAAAACCATCTTAAATCAACCCAAGTTGGCCACTTCATAACCAAAAACAATCCATAGAATGTATGTGTCTGTAGGTACTTCTTAGGTCTCTGAGGATTCGATAACCCAATCTAGACTACAAGGACCATCCTACCTTATTCTTTTGGGTAAATTTGAGCGTGAATCAGGATTATATTACATAGTGATCATTCGTATGTAGATGTCATTGTTACGAATTTACGTTCTTTCTATTGGGTGCCTTAACTCGTTTCTAGATAGGACTTTAGGCAAGCCCACCTAATGCCAATGAAAAAGAATCCTAGAGGGTCACACACTAAGTGTTTTTGGTGGTATCGGTTAAATTCTATTTGAATTTAATTAATGAAATAAATATTATTCTCAAGACTATGGAATAATTTTATTCAAGTTAAAATGTTCGCATAAATTAAATAAAATTTATTTATTTATTTTATTGAACATTTAATAAATATTTATTTACTAGTTTGTAAATAAAATATTTATTTAAGAGAATAATTTATTTATTTATCTGGGTGTTCAATAAATGGAAGTAGAGTTCGAGTGGACCAAGGTCGGTCTGGTAGTAAAATAATTATTTGCAATATGGTAAATAATTATTTAACTAGTTGGCACAAGTTAAAATAATAATGACACTGCTATTATTTTGTGATGCGGAATTTTATTTTATAATTCTGTTTTGCGTAAGTTGGCACACCATGAATAATGATGCGGTATTATTATTATGAGCATGAGTTTTCTCTAAGTTCATGAATTTATTTAATTGCTTCTATGCAATTAAATATTTTAACTGAAATTCCATGTATATAAATAGAAAAGTAGGCCTATTGTTCCATACACCACACCACATGCCTGGTGAATTGAGAATTGTTGATCCAAACAATTTATCTCTAGAATCATCTTCTCTCCCCTCTCAATAATGAAAGACATTCTTCAAGGCCAAAGAACAAGTGATCAAGAACGACTGACACAAGACACTCGCTTTGCCGCACTAGCACCTGGAGAATGAGCGGTGTCGATCAGAGGTTATCAGAGCATGTGTGGATCATTGCTAGAGGGATTCTAGTTTGGATCCTTACAAGCACAACGAGATAATCCGGAAGGGTCATTCGAAATGATCAATATCATCAACAAATAAAAATACCAAAGATCCAGGTATTATTTTTCTTTATGAAATTAATTAAATTAATTATAAACACTATATGCAATATTCTCTCTAAAGGTTTCGAGCCTCTTTCTTCTTTATCTAAATCTTTGATTATATTCCGTGAAGACTGGCGTTCATCGTTGTATTGATCCCGGAATAATCATCGATCATGTTAAAAATCAAAGTTGGGTGTCATCCCAACCACGCTTCCGCTACGCCCGGAACCTTCAAGTGGTATCAGAGGGAGGTTAAATCATAGTTTATAATTATTTAAATATTTTATTGATGACTTGCGCATTTAATAATTTATTTGTTTCAATTCAAGTTAATCATTCTACAAATCTAAATCTTGATATCTATTCCTCCTATTTAGTTTCTCTTTCACCTTACAAAAACGATCTTTTCTTTTAATTTTGATTAAAATAAAATATAGGATCTCATCTGGAGGTGTCAAAGCTTCCTGGTCGCACAACACCAGAACACACAACGTGAATTCGACAGTACACGCCATGTATTCAAGATTCAATGCATCAGACTGGTCCGCCAAACCAAGCCATGTGTTGGAGTATTTCTAAGTCTTAAATGACTCTATGTGTTGACCAGGAATAGGTGGAATGCGGTTTCTGAATTACACATCATGTGGCCCAAATGGACATGGTGTGTAGTCCCTTCGGGTTAGGGTTGGACTGTGTACCCTGTACACAGCTAGCCCGACTGGAGATCGTGTAACAAGGAATTACACGGTGTGTAGCCAACTGGAGACGCCATGTACTCTGAATATTTCTGAAGTACACTGACACATTATTTCCCCATGTGTGTACTTTGGATGGACAATGAACAATAGTAAACACCATGTAGTTGGAACTACACATCGTGTACTCATCCAAATTATGCAGATTTATTAAAATTTATTATTATATTATACAAACCCTTGAGACGTGTACCACTGTGCAGGCATAAAGCTGAGGCACAACACGTGATAGGTGTTTTATATATATGTGTTTAATTTATCATCTGTTTAATGTTCATTTATACTCATTGGGTAGTTATGAATAGGAATTCATCGGGTTGCCTCCAAGGTACAAGTTACGTACAAAGATCATTTTAAATGAATTTATTTATTTAGAATTATGATGGATGAGAATCTCAAGGAAATTCAGAAAAGGATTTAAGATAAAGGAATGATTAATTAAAGATGATAATTAATTGATTTGAGCATAATTTATCTTAAACAAGAACGATTAAATAATTTAATGATAGTTTTATTTATGCGTAAATATAATTGCATGTATGGATGATCATGAGCTTGACCAATATCTTTGTATGAGGATGGTTTCTTTTAATTTATTTATTTGAATAAAATTTGTTGGCTTATGAGCCTTCTCCTCATTAATATGTAGGGCATGCGTGCCCAAGGTTTCTTTTATATAAAACCCCCCTTTACCCTTCACCCACATGTGATTTAAAAAAAGGGCATATATAATGGATGGAACTCCCAAGCTAGTGGAGGTGGTTCAAGCTGGAGCCAAGACGAAACCAATCCCAGGAGATACAGAGGTGGACAGGTGGAATCTATAAACACGAACCTAAAAGGTTCAATGTGGTTCTCCCCTAGGAAAAGGTTAGTTTATCAACCGATAAATAAACTAACCATTAGAAAATATCATGATCATGCCATTTACTTTATTTTATTTATGTCATTTTCATGGTTTATCTTTATGGATTTGTTGTTACGATCACATAATTAATGAATTAAATAAGCATGTAGGATAGAACTAAAATAAACCAGACTTATGTGTAAATATTATCAAGACATGGTTAATCACTTAATTAAGTTCAACTTAATATTAAAAATCATCTGATAATAATCAATTCATGCATAAGAGATAAAAATCCCTCAAATAAAATATTAAGTCAGACCAAGACTTTCGTTACTTGATTAAGGGAAAAACTCAATAAAACTATGTGTTTGAACAACCCTTTTTGGGACACTTACTTTTATACAGGAAGCCCTTATGAAAGGTTTCAGGTTAACTTAACCATATTACATCAAGAGAAGTAGCCCTTTCTATACTTGTTGTAATATTGGAGGAAAGAGTTGAGGAAATCCAAAGTCATGATTTTAGGATTAGGGAGTCCACTCAACAGATCAAGGAGTTGAAAGCCCATAGTTGGCAAAGACCTGCCTACCTAAATACCTTCTAATAGCTTGAACAACCCTTGTTGGGGTTATGCGGAGGGGAATATTGATCCTTTCCATATAATGTCATGGAAACTAGACATTCCGAGTTCAATGGTGAGGGCCATTGGGACCTGATAAAATAGTGGGAGACTTAATAAAATTTATTATTTATCATAAAATGTAATCAAGAAAGTACTAATGATCTACTCTTTTAATTGTAGAATAAAAATGATGAGCTCGTCAACTACACTATCCCTACGATCAATTCTAGATAAAGACAACATCCTCACCGACAGTAACTTCCAGGAATGGTTTAGATGCCTTCAGGTTATCCTACGCCATGAATGAAAGTCTTACGTGTTGGAGTCAGCATTACCTGATCCGCCTGCCAAAGAGGCGAGTGATGAGTATTTCCTGGTCTATGAGAAACATATGAACGATGCAGTTGAAGTTCAATGTTTGATGTTATCATAAATTTCTAGTGAGCTCATGAAGTCTCATGAAAACATGGATTCTTATAGCATACTTGAGAACCTCTGTGGTCTTTACCAGGAGAGAGCAAGACAGGAAATGTTTGATATCACGAAGGCACTCTTTCAGAGTAATCTTGGAGAAGATGCCCCAACTGGGGTGGGTACTCAAACTTCATAACTTTTACTGATGATTTTAGTAGATATGAATATATCTACTTAATGTGGTATAAGTCGAATTCCCTTGATAAGTTCAAGGAATACAAGAATGAAATTGATAACCAGCTTGGTAAGAAGATTAAGAAACTCCGCTCAGACCGAGGTTGGGAATATCTTAATCAGGACTTCATTGAATACTTACAAGAGTTTGGGATCCTATCCCAACTCACTCCTCCTAACAAACCTCAATGGAATGGTGTAAGAGAAATGAGGAACCATGCCTTGTTGGACATGGTGAGATCAATGATGAGTCGTGAAAGTCTTTTATTATCCTTTTGAGGGTATGTGTTACAAACAATGACACACATACTAAACCAAGTACCAACTAAATTGATAAATTGTATTACATATGAGTTTTGGAGTGGAAGAAAATACATGTTATCGAATTTACATGTTTGGGGGTAGCGAAGCGTTTGTTAAGTCCTCTTTAGGTAACAAACTTGCACCCCGAGGCACAAAGTGTACCTTTATAGGATAACCCAAGGAAACAAGGGAATATTACCTATACAACCCCTCAGACAAAAAGGTTATAGTGGAAATACATTCCATATTCCTTGATAGAGAGCACATATCCAAAAGAGATAGTGGGAGAAAGTTAGACTTCAATGAAGTCGAGGCTCAAGATACACAAGAGTTGGTACATGAATAGATTCCACAAAGCCCCATGGAAGAAGAATATGTTCCAGATACAAAATTATTGTGTGGGAGTACAGGAGAGGTTAGAGAATCAAAACGATACGGTTTTCTAGTTACCGAGGATGGTGACTCATCATTAGTTTATAATAATGATCCTCTAACCTACAAGGAAGCAGTAAGTGGTACAAACATTTCCAAGTGGCAAGAAGCCATGAATTCTGAAATGGATTCCATGTACCAAAACCAATTCTAGATTTTGGTAGATCCTCCAGTTAATGTAAAACATGTTGGTTGAAAATGGGTATTCAAGAAGAAATACATGGAAGGACAAGTTAGTACCTGTAAGGAATGACTGGTTGCAAAAGGGTTTAAACAGCATCAATGAATTGACTATGATGAAACCTTCTCACTAGTTGTAATGATGAAATCCATCTGAATTTTACTTTCCATTGTGGCTTACCATGACTATGATATTTGGAAAATGGATGTCAAAACAACATTCCTTAATAGGGACCTTCATGAAGATGTATACATGACACAACCTGAAGGGTTTGTGACTCTAAAGGATTTCAATAAGGTATGAAAGTTGCAAAAATCCATTTATGGATTAAAGCAAGAATCCAGGTCATGGAACATTTGTTTTGATGAATCCATAAAAGAATTTGGTTTTATCAAGAATGAATGTGAGCCTTATGTCTACAAATGGTTTAGTGGGAGTACAGCTGTTTTCCTAATAGTAGTTGTTGATGACATATTACTTATTGAAAATGAGATACCAATCTTACACTCTATTAAGGCATGGTTGAATAAATACTTATCCATGAAGGAATTGGGAGAGGCAATGTATATTCTTGGGATCAAGATCCATCATGATATATCCAAGAGATTACTGGGCCTAAGTCAAAGTACATACATTGATAATATACTGAAGAGATTCAGTATGGAATAATCCAAGAGGGGATTGTTTCCAGTATCACATGGAATTCATCTTTCCAAGAAAATGTGTCCACATACACATGAGGAAAGAAAGATAATGGCAAGGAATCCATACACATCAGCGATTGGGTCAGTCATGTATGTCATGCTATGTACTAGGCTGGATGTCGCCTACGCATTGAGTGCGGTAGGCAGATATTAAGATAACCCATGTGACTACCATTGGATGGTAGTCAAGACTATCCTAAAGTATCTGAGGCATACTAAGTATATGTTAATGGTTTATAGAGGATATGAGGAACTAGTCATCAGAGGATATACAGATTCTAGTTTCCAGAATGATCAAGATGACATGAAGTCACAAACAGGATACGTCTTCACTTTGAATAGAGGTGTAGTGAGCTAGAAGAGCTCAAAGCATAGTGTGGTTGTAGATTCTACAGTAGAGTCTGAGTATATCTCAGCTTCTGAGGTAGCTAAAGAAGAGGTTTGGATGCAAATCTTCATCCAGGAGCTAGATGTGATACCAAGCAGTAAAGATCCCATCACACTATACTGTGATAATACTACAGCGGTGGCTCTCACAAAAGAGCCAAGGTCACATCAGTGGATAAAGCACATAGTTTGGATGTATCATCTCTTGAGGGATTTTTCTCAGAGATGTGAAGTTGTAGTGAGCAGTATTTCCACGGAAGACAATGTGGTGGAACCCTTAACTAAAGCCTTGACTCAATAGAAACATGATCATCATGTGAGGTCTAGAAAACTGAAAGTCGTAGGCAGTTGGCACTATTCCAAGTGAGAGTTTGTAAGAGTTGGTGTCCTAAAACCAACTATTTTTACTTTGATTACAAGGATATTTAATGTATTATTACATATTGTTCATTTTTCTGCATGACTATGATGTAATAATGTCCTATAGTATTTGTTGCATTGATAAGGTCATGGCAGTTCTCCGCTATGATGAGAACCTTGAAATGCTATAACAATGTTATTAAATATAGTTCTGCGATTGGATGACATACTATGATGGGACACATAGCATGCAGACCGTCAGGTGCGAGTAATCGTAAGCAGATGAGACTTCCTCTCATGAAGTTCGCACTTGGTAATCTCCAAGATATGAGATTATGAGAACATACCTGCTAGTAGGAATTATGCATGTTTTAGTGTCATCGGATATTTATATATGCGAGCATGTGTAATGATTCTTAGACTTTAATATTATCATTAATACGTGTCATGAATCGCACAATTTGATTTACTAATGAAAACCGTCATGAAGACAGTTGGTGGGAAGTAGGGTAAGTTGGGTGCGTCACGAGTGGCATGTTATTAATGGATAAGTCGAGAAAGTATTTGTCCCTTCCATTTACATAAGTTGATATATCATCCCTTTGATTGAAATAGAACCATCATGCAAAATTCCATTGCAATGGTGTAACGATGTGTTTATTTTAAGTAGTCGAAGAATGACGTATCAAGCATAAAAGTTGATGACACTATCATGAAACTTTTTTGATGAAATATTGCGACAAAGGGATTATATTACACAATGAGCGTTCATATGTAGATGTCATTGTTGCTACTTTACATTCTTTCTCTTGGGTGCCTTGACCTATTTCTAGACAGTACTCTTGGAATTTAGGTAAGACCACCTAATGCCAATGAGAAAGAATCCTAGAGGGTCACACACTAAGTATTTTTGGTGGTCTCAGTTAAATTCTATTTGAATTTAATTAATAAAATAAATATTATTCTCAAGATCTTGGAATAATTTTATTCAAGTTAAAATGATCGTATAAATTAAATAAAATATATTTATTTATTTTATTGAACATTTAATAAATATTTATTTACTAGTTTGTAAATAAAATATTTATTTATGAGAATACATTATTTATTTATTTGGGTGTTCAATAAATGGAAGTGGAGTTCAAGCAGACCAATTTCGGTCTGGTAGTAAAATAATTATTTATAGGATGGTAAATAATTATTTAGAAAGTTGACACAAGTAAAAATAATAATGATGTTGCTATTATTTTGTGATGAGAAATTTTATTTTATAATTCCATTTTGCACAAGTTGGCGCACCATGAATAATGATGCAGTATTATTATTATGAGCATGGGTTTTCTCTAAGTTTATGAATGTATTTAATTGTTGCTATGTAATTAAATATTGTAACTGAAATTCCATGTATATAAATAGACAAGTAGTCCTATTGAGCTATACACCACACCACACGCCTTGTGAATTGAGAATTGTTGAGCCAAACAATTTCTCTCTCAAATCCTCTTCTCTCCCCTCTCAAGAACGAGAGACTTTCTTCAAGGATGAAGAACAATCGATCAAGAACGACCGACACAAGACACTCGCTTCACCGTGCTAGCACCCGAAGAACGAGCGGTGTCGATCAGAGGCTATCGGAGCACGTGTGGATCACCACTAGAGGGATTCTAGTTTGTATCCTTACAAGCACAATAAGATAATATGGAAGGGTCATTCTGGACGATCAACATCATCAACAAAGAAAATACCAAAGATCTATGAATTATTTTTCTTTATGAAATTAATTAAATTAATTATAAACATGATGTGTAAGATCCTCTCTAAAGGTTTCAAGTGTTGGAGTTGGTATCCTAGAACCAACTACTTTGTACTTTATTCATTAATAAATACCTTATCCCATCTTGATTGTTCTTCTGCGTGATAATGCATGTGATAATGTCTTCAGGATAGCTGTTTCATTAAAGGGTCATAGCGGATCCCTGTTATGATGAGAACTTGGAAGTTCCATAACACTGTTCTTGAATATATGTTCTATAGCCGAATGATGTTATTGGAAGGACACAAATAATACATGCCGTTATGGGCGAGGACTCATAAAACTTTGAGGCACCTTCTCATGGTGTGCGACCTTGGTAATATCCAGGAGGATATTATGAGAACGAGACTCGCCAGTTGGAAATCGGCATTTCATAGTGTCATTAGATGTTCCTATCTACAGATGTGTGTATTGGTCCTTATACTTTAATATTATTATTAATGGGTATTACAACTCATGCACTTATATGTATTGATGAAAACTGTGATGACACACTGTTCGCAGCGAGGCAGGATATGTTGGGTGCGTCACGAGTGATACTACATTAATAGATAATGCGAGAAAGGATTTGTCCTTTCTGTTCCATAACGGAAGTAGATGTCTTAGGCCCTTTTATGGAATTGATATAGCCTAAATAAATCCATGGACATGGTTAGGAATGGAAAAGTTTAATTCTGGAAAGTCAAAGAAATAATAATCGAACACATGGGTTGATGGCACTAGCATGCAACCCGATTGATTCGAGATATTGAGAAAAAGGGATTATATTACATGGTAAGCGTTCGTAGGAGGTGACACGTCATTTTGGCATTAACTTCTTTCTCTATGGGTTCCTTGGCATGTTTCTAGATACTAACCTTGGACTTTAGGCAGGCTTCATCTAATGACAATGAGAAAGAGGCCTAGAGGGTCACACACTAAGTGTGTCCAAGTATCCCAGTTAAATAAAGATTATTTTTGATTTTGGTTTAATAACTATTTAAGGATGGATGATCGCATTTATTTCAACACTAGTTATTCGAGAAAATATATTTTGGGCGAAATAATATATTTATTAGCGAGTAATTCATTGATATTTATTTTAGAAATAAATATCCATTATTCAAGGTCTAATAAATGTGGTGGACAAAATAAAGAAAAATGGAAAAATAAAAGTACATGCCGTGTATATTAAATGTACACACCGTGTATTTTTTGGGAATTTATGAGAAATAATATTATTTATTTAATTAAATACGCATGTCAAGTAATAATAATATTCAACTATTATTATTAGACATGGGGTATTACTAAGAATTAAACGAAATGAATAAATGATTTCGAGTAATTAATTCATTTTATTATTCTATGTAATTAAAAATCCCAATTATATATTTCTCATTAACCTAGCCATTTTTTTAGGGGTTGTGTACAATGGATTTGGAAAATCTCTCAAGATAGGAGAGAATTCCTTTTCCACCAAGAATGCTCTCAAGCTACGAGAGAGAGATCCACCTCCGCCGAATCAAGGCGATCGAAGGCGAACATCACAAGCGAAGGCTCTTCCGCGCTAGCACTCAGAGATCCCTTTGGAGACATCCAGAGATATGTGGAGCACGTGTGGATCACCACTAGAGGAATCCTATACTTGGATTCTATGATGTAATGATGGATCACATCGGATTGTGATCGGAAACATCAACAAAGAAATAATTCCATCAAGGTAACTCTTATCAATCAATTAAATTAATTATAACCAACATATAATGATCCTATATATGGTTTTAGGACTCCCCTCTTTCTTTTTCGTTCTTCATTTTATTCTGAAGATCCGGCGTTTTATTATCATGACGGATCTTGGATTGATCGTTGTTAACGCTAAAATTAAATTTGGGTACACCCACCAACGCGCTTCCGCTGTGCCCGGAACCTGCAAGTGGTACCAGAGGGGTCATATCATTGGTTATAATTATTTAAGTTTTTGGTTGGTGATTTATGCATTTAATAATTTAGTTGTTTCAATTCAAGTTAATCGTTCTTTAAAATCGGAATCTCAAGATCTATTCTTCCTCTCACATTTCTTGTTCACCTTACAGAAATAAATTTTTATTTTAATTTTGATTAAAATAAAATAGAGGATCTCATCTGGAGGTGTCAAACATTCCTGGTCGTACAACACCAGGATACATGACGTGTATTCATAAGTACATACCGTGTAGTCTAGGTTCAATGCATCGGACTAGTCCGCCAAATTAGGCCATGTGTTGGAGTATTCCTAAGTCATAAATAACAATGTGTGTTGATGAGGAACAGGTGGCACACGGTTTCTGGATTACATGTCGTGTGGTCTACTGAAAATAGCATGTAGTCCCTTTGGGCTAAGGTTGGACCATGTACCCCATACACGGATTTCCCGGTTGGAAACCGTGTAATGCGAATACTACACGGCATGTGTCCCGCTGAACACGCCGTGTAGTCTGAAAATTTCTGAAGTACATCTACACGCCATATCCCCAGGTGTGTACTTCGGATGGATGGTGAACAAAAGTACACACCGTGTAGTCGGAACTACTCGTCGTGTACTCATCCAAATTAGGAAAATTTATTAAAATTTATTATTATATTATAATAACCATTGAGACGTTTACCATAGTGCAGACGTAAAGATGAGGCACAACACGTGATAGGTGTTTTATATATATGTGTTTAATTTAACATCTTTGTAATGTTCATTTCTACTCATTGGGTATTTATGAACGGGAATTCATTAGGTTGCCTCCAAGGTACAAGTTATGTACAAATATAAATTTAGATGAATTTATTTGTTTAAAATTATGATGGATGAGAATCTCAAGGAAATTCAGAAAATAGTTTAAGATAAAAGGATTGATTAATTAAAGAGAATTAATTGATTCGAGCATGATTTATCTTAAACAAGAATGATTAAAGAATTTAATGCTAGTTTTATTTATGCGTAAATATCATTGCATGTATGGATGATCCTGAGCTAAACCAAGACCTTTGTATGTGAATGGTTTATTTTAATTTATTTATTTAAATTAAATTTGTTGGAATGTGAGCCTTCTCCTCATTAATATATAGGGCTTGCGCGCCCAAAGTTTCTTTTATGTAAAACCCTATTTTACCCCTCACCTGCATGTGAGATAAAATCATATGTAATGGATAAAGCTCCCAAGCTAGTGGAGGCGGATCAAGTTAGGAGCCAAGGTGAAACCAATCCAAGGAGATACAAAGGTAGACAGGTGGAAAGCTGTAAACACGAACTCAAAAGGTTCAAGGTGTTTTTACCCTAGGTCTTGGGTTAGTTTATCAAACACTATACAAACTAAACAATAGAACAAGCTCATGATAATACCATTTATTTTATTTCTGTCAATTTTATGGTTTATTTATTGTGGGTGTGTTTTCATGATCACACAATTAATGAATTAAACAAACATGCAAGATGGAACTAAAATAAGACCGTCTTATGCATAAAATATTATCTTAGACATGGTTAATCACTTAAGTATATCCCAATTAATATTAATAGGCATGTAATCAAAGATAATAAAATGGAAATTTACATATAAGGATAAAATCACTCATTGAAATATTAAGTCGGTATAGCCTTCCATAATCTTGGTTAGAATCGAACCATAGTTCAAAGTGATTAACCAACCCTAGTTAGGGTGATTTCAATTATCGGGGAATTCTAATTCAAGATTTTGGGTTGACTTGACTTAGTTCGCATCAAGGGTTGACTACCACAGCAGGACTTGGTGTGACTAAGAGGCAAAGGTTGAGGAAATCCAAAAAAATAAAAGGATTTCAGGATTGGGGAGTCCACTCAGCGGATCAAGGAGTTGTGAGTTAATGTAGTTGGCATTTTGAATGCTTACCTAAAACCCTTCAAGTTTCTTGACCAACCCTAGTTGGGGTAATGTGATGGACAATATGGATCCTTGCCACTAGAATATTCAGGAAACGAAATGTTCCAAATCAAATGGTGAGGGATATTCGATTTCGATAAAATAGTGGAAGACTAATAAGTATTAATTTATTTATTTGTCTTAGTTTTATCATAATAAAGTACTAAAACTTTTCTCATATTAATTTTTAGAAACGAAAAGAAAAATGACTTCAAACATATCATTGAAAACCATACTTGAGAAGGAAAACCTTCTCACCAACACCAATTTCTAAGAGTGGTAGAGGCGTTTGTGTGTCATCCTTTTCCATGAGAGGAAATTGTATGTGTTGGAAGAGCTTATTCCAGTTATGCCTGGAAAAGAGGCATGTGATGAGGAACCATCTCTCTATATGAAACACATGGATGATTCCACAGATGTCCAGTGTTTCATGCTATCTTCCATGTATAATGAGATCTTGAAGCAACATGAAAATATGGACGTGTATAGCATGATGTCTCACCTTAAGGATCTCTATCAAGAGAAGGTGAGACAGGAGAGCTATGAGATCTATAATTCTTTGTTTACAACTAATCTTGGAGAGTCTGCACCAGCTGGGCCTCATATAGTCAAGCTCATTGGCTACATTGTATGCCTGGACATCTTAGGGATTAAGTTACTAGATGAGTTGTGTACAGATCTCATCCTATCATCACTGCCCAAGACCTTATATAGCTTTATTGTCAACTACAACATGAGAAACAATGAGAAGAGTCTATCAGAACTTCTGACATTAATACTCTAGGTAGATAAGGACATGGGGCGTGAAAAACCTGCATTCCTTATGGTGAATAAGAAAAGGAAGGACAATACAAAGGGGCTAAAGACTTATAAATAGTCTGAAGCCCCCGAGTGTTGTCCCACTAAGAAGGGGAAGATCTAGAGGCAAGGAAAGGAATGGGAGGCGGTATGTTTTTCATGTGGCAAGAAAGGCCACTGGAAGAGGAACTGCACCCATAAGCGTGGGTACGTTAAAGGTACATTCGTTGTCGAGTGTAATCTTTCAATTTCTACACATTGGGTATTAGATACAGCTTGTGGGGCTCACATCTGTATTCAAATGTAGAAACTAAGTAGATTTAGAAAGATTTCCAGAGGAGAGGTGGATCTTCGAGCTACCAATGGCGCGAGGTTGGCTACGTTATCCATTGGTAATTACCACCTCTCATTGCCAACTGGGATGATTTTGGTTTTACATAACTGTTATTATGTGCCTAGTGTTACCAAGAACATAATTTTTGTATCTTGTTTGGATATAGATGGATTTATTTTTCAAGTTTAGAAATAAGGTTTGTCTCTTTTATAAGAACAATGTATGTTATGGTATGACACATTTAAATAATGGTTTGTATGTATTAAATTACGAAAACCAAGTGTTGGCAATCGATAACGAAACAAACTCACATGACTCATACATCACCCAGTTGTCTCATCACTGTCTCGGTCATGTAAAAAAGAAGTTCTTGACAAAGCTCTACCTAGATGGCTATTTAGACTCTACCGAGTTAAAACCACTCGATAGATGTCACACTTGTTTACAAGGAAAAATGACCAATCCGTCTTTCGGTGGATAGGGTGAAAGGGCCACAGAGCTTCTAGGATTGGTGCACATGGATGTGTGTGGACCATTTCTAGTAAAAGCTAGAGGTGGATGTTCTTACTTCATTACTTTTACTGACGATTTGAGTAGATATGGCTATGTCTGCTTAATGAGGTATAAGTCAGAATCCTTATAGAAATTTAAGGAATTCAAGAATGAAGTAGAGAATCAACTTGGTAAGAAGATAAATAAGATTCGATCGGATCAAGGTGGAGAATATCTAAACCAAGAGTTCATCGATCTTCTACGGGAGTCTGGGATTCTATCTCAACTCACTCTTCCTTATACAACACAGTGGAATGGTGTTATTGAAAGTAGGAACCACACCTTGTTGGACATGGTGAGGTTGATGATGAGTCATGCAGATCTTCCATTATCCTTTTGGGGATATTCATTATAGACTGTAACATACACATTAAACGGAGTACGAACTAAGGTGGCAAATGGAATTCCCTCCAAGTTATGGGATGGAAAGAAACCCATTTTGTCGCACACACATGTATGGGTATGTGAGGCATTTGTTAAGGCCTTCTCAGGCAACAAACTAGCACCCTGGGTAATGAAGTGTATCTTTGTAGGATATCCCAAGGAAACGAAAGGATATTACTTATATAACCCTTCAGACAAGAAAGTGATTGTCGCCAAACAAGTCATCTTTCTTGAGAGGGAGAACACCCTCAAAAAGGATAGTGGGAGCAAGATTGACTTAAATGAAGTTGATGCTCAAGATACACAGGAGTTGGTACAGGAACAAGTTCCATATGTCCCCATGGAAGAGGTTCCAGAAACACAAGTACTGCATAGGAGCTCAAGAGAGGTAAGGGAACCAGAGAGATTTGGTTTCTTAGTCACTGAGGATGGTGAATCATTATTGTTGGACAATGATGAACCTCTCTCCTACAAGGAAGTATTAGAAAGCTCAGAAACTGCAAGATAGATAGAAATTATGAATTTTGAGATGGATTTCATGTATCAGAACTAAGTCTGGGTTCTGGTCGATGAGTCAGTTGATGTAAAGCCTGTTGGATGCAAATGGGTATTCAAGAGAAAACTGGACATGAAAGGTCAATTTAGCACCTATAAAGAAAGGATAGTGGCTAAAGGATTCATAAAACATCAAGAAATTGACTATAATGAAACCTTATCATCAGTTTCCATGTTTAAATCCATAAGAATCATACTTTCAATAACAGCTTACCATGACAACAAGATTTGGCAAATGGATGTAAAAATAGCATTCCTTAATGGGAACCTTCAGGAAAATGTCTACATGACACAACAGAAGGGTTTGTGACACTAGGTGAAGCCAAATGGGTTTGAAAATGTTAAATATTAGAGGGTAACACTCATGTGAGTGTTGGACCGGTCGTTGGATGGTTGTTTTAGTTTTTGAGTTTCTTGATAACTGGAACTAGCTACTATTGTATTCCACAGTGAATGTCAGGTACTGGTTCAAATACATGCTTGGGAGAAGATTGAGTCTAGGAATTAGGGTTGGGATACATTTTTATTATCTAGGTGCGTTGGATCGGGAATGCACTAGAATTTTTTTTTTGGAATGGTGACATAAATGAGTAAGATTTGGTAAGATCAAGAGATGTCACTGAAATTTGGTTACAAGAAGCTGAGAGAATGATAAAAGTGATATTGGGGTACCTTAGATTTGGTTCTTGTTTTTAATTTCCTCTAGGGATTCTCAGTGATGAGAATTTCTAAGGTGGTATGGTTATAAGATCACGTGTTTTGGAAGGGTTGAAATTTTCAAATGAATTTCGGGTTTTTTGTTTAGTGTATGGGGTAAATATAAAATTTATCTTTAGAATGAAATTATGACAGTTGGAAAACATAAATTTTTTATTTATATATATATTTTTTAGTCTTGATAGGTGTATTGGAATTTTGAATGATTTTTAAGAGCATCATAATTTGAAATCTCATTTTTGGGTGAGATAGCCTTAGGCGCACTATTAGAGCATGGTTAATAATAAAAATGTCATACAAAAATGAAACCAATTTTGATGAAGTACATGGTTTGTAAATAACATGAAAAGGTCCTAAAAAATCATATAGGACTTAAGAGTTTTTCACACGGTTTTTCAAATCATGACCCCATGGTCGCACAACCATGCAAGAACTTTTCAATTTATTGTAGAGGTGTGCACATGAGATCTGCATGTTTTTGTCAAATTGTGTGCCCAACCCATGTAGGGTTTGTGGATGATATAGTTCCAAAGTTACAGTTAGCACACAACTTACATAACAGTTTTAAAATAATACTTGGGATATGGATCTTAAGTAGTGGGAGATGCATGGTTTGTGCACAGTTTGGAAAATTGTGCAGCCAAAATGTGTACCCCTTAAAAAGCGGTGAAACTACATTTTTCCCTCAAGACTTTAAGATTATTTTCTCATAGTTAACAATGTTTCATAGATCTAAATATAAGACTTTAAATTGTATAGAACCAACATCTAAGATGTAAGCCTTCAAACTACATAGCACGAACTCATGATCTATAATACTTTAAACTACCTAGCCTAACATTGACCATATTGGACTAGTATGTAATGAACATGATATTCTATCCCTTTTGTGATAGAACTTTCTATTCTAATGATGGTCATATACCACACTGATTTTCAAAACTACATATGGATGGATTCTAAGTTTCATGGGATACAAAGATATACCAAATATCATATCTTAGTCCCATCCCAAACAATGAACAACCTTAAGGTCTTCCCCTTGATAATGGGGTTGAATATCTCTTATATATAGGCTCACTCAATATGCTCAAGAACATAGTGGTGTAGCTCCCAATTTAGATCTCCATCATCCTCTAAGTATTATTCTCACCTATAGTGATGGCGTGTGGCCAAAATACTAATATACACATCCTAACATAACTCAAATGAAACTATTAAATATCTCCATCTTCCATATGGGACATATATTACTTCATACTTCACCAATTCTAAACTCACTTCCTTACTAAATCATCAAGCCATATCAAATTCCAATGCATTTATCAAAAATAGGGAATCATGAAAATGTTAGGTCATGAAAATGTTAGGTGACTAATCTGTTCCACACATGATACATGATACATGATAGATTATAGATGATAGATGATAGATGATACATGATACATGATAGATGATAGATGATAGATGATAAATGATAGATGATACATGATACATGATACATGATACATGATACACGATACATGATACATGATACATGATACATGATACATGATACATGATACATGATACATGATACATGATACATGATACATGATACATGATACATGATACATGATACATGATACATGATACATGATACATGATACATGATACATGATACATGATACATGATACATGATACATGATACATGATACATGAACAAACCCTCTATTTACATATTTTTTCCAACATATCAACAAGACCACTAATCATTGTCTGATGATGAATAGTACTTGTCACCCTCTCCACCTCCATCTCTACTTCCTGCTATCAGCACCTGTAAGACAATTATATTGAAAATTAAATAATATTGTATATTTATATTTAAACTTAAAACCAATAAATTTTTGTAAACTAAATGATTTTGAAGTTGTGTGATTTACCTGCTCACCACCCATCATCGATACAATATCACCAGGGACAGATATGATCGTCTTCTGATATAAATCGACCAACTTTTTCTGCAAAGCATATATCTAATCTCCCCATTCCTAAATTGTGTTTTTTATAGAAACATAATCTCTCTAAGAATCTTGACTACAACCAGAAGTAGATGCAGCTTCAATCCCTGATGTCATGCTAAATACCTTAGATGATAAGGGTCCCAAACCCATCCCACACACTCGACTAGGATTCTCCTTCCCAAGCACTTTACCAACTGGGTCATCCTAGGAGACTGAGTAGGACTGCACTGGATTATCATCCCATAGTTCTTTAATTTTTACCTATAAATCAAATATCAGCCATATTAGAAGAAATACATATTAAGTTAGTGACAACTGATAATAAGTCATTATAATGAAAAATGAATTCATACCCTAACTTCTTTTGCAGACTTATTAACAAAACTCCCATCAGATTTTTTATAAACATCCAAACACACTTCTGTTCGGGATTCTTGGTGCTCTAAACTTTGTAACTACATGAAAACAAGATAAATATACAATTTAATATATTAAATAGATAATATTATCTTATAAATATTTAAACTAATGAAAATATTACCAGAGTCGATTAGATTCTAGAAAAATTCTTTGACCTCACAATGTGGGGATGATTTTTTTAGCCCCGCTCGATGCATTATTCCTTGAAAGATCCTGAAATAAATAAAATGTAATTTAATAGTAATGTATGCAATTTAATATCCTTTTCATATACATGTATAAATGTAAAATGAGATTAATATAATAATATATATATATTTAAATACCATGTGCTTCTCATCATGATGTCTGTCAATAAAAACTTTACATTGCACTCTAGGTACCCCATTGGGTACCTTTTTATACATATGTTGGGAACTCAATGAAATATCATTGGCATCACCCCATAATATTCATTTAAAGTATTTCTATTTCTTGCCCAGATTTTTCAATGTCCACTTTCATGCTAGCACATCAGCAACTGTAAAGTGGTAAAACATCTGTACACAAAAATTCATTTCGAAAATATTAGAAGTTAATGACATGATGACATTAAATTACACCATAATGTATTAAAATTACCTTTATTTGTGAATAAAAAACTTCATTTTTTCAATATGAAGTCATATGCCTCCAATAATCATACGTAATCGGAAGGGAAACCGACTCTATGGCCAGATGACCTAGAATTTGGCCAAGTAATCTTACCACGTCATCCATAGGGACTCTATAAGAATCAAATGGGACAACTATATTTAGTCCAGTCAGATTCCATACATCTGAACTTTTAATATTTTTTTCATAGTTTCATTATTTCTATCTTTTATGAACAAACAATTAATATAAAAAAAAGTGAAATAAATTTATTCATATTAAAATTTGTACCTATAACAGTAACCCTCCAGTATCCCTGTGAAGAACTAGGAGTGAAACCCTGCTCCCTCACTGCTGAGGTTTCTAAATGGGAAGTCATCAACTAAGCTGCTGATGGGATGCTCACGGAGGGTGTGAGAGATGATGCAAGGGGGAAAAAAGATGGTGTATCAAATGTTTTAGGTAGGGAGACAGATGGATCATCATCTATAGGTGTGGTTGATGGAATAGTATAACGCTTTCTCCTTGTCATTACTATCATTTCATCAAATAAAATTAAATTCAAAACATATATTTCAAAAAAAAATATGCAGAAAAAAATAGAGATGATAACAGATGCACAATACTAACAAAAAAATATACATAATAATGATAAATAATGAATCATTTTAAATAAGGTTTTTTATTTCCTTCTTACTACAATAGGTTTTATAGACTTCTCTTGAGGATGTCATCCAAATATTTTTTGTATTTATAAAATATTCACAAATGACATAAAATGTTTTCTAGGTCTAAAATGAAGCATCAAAGAAGGTTTTGTTCAATATATTGATATATAGTTGAAAAATACTAAAAAATACATGACATCCATGGTAAATGATAAAATGGTTGATAGGTGGAGTATCATATAAAAATGGTCAAATCCAAAAGGAATATTCCTATGGTGTGAGGAACTTTGAAGGCCTAATAGTCAGCTATGCTATATAATGTATATGTAGTGGTGTGAGTATTTCATGCTTGGGTGGGGGATTTGAGAGTTTCTCATTGGATATTCCACAAGGGAAGTGATATCTATAATTGCTTAAAGGACACCAAAGTTGTCTTGGATTGCGGAATGAGTTGTTTTGGAAATGGTATGAACCATAGTAACTTACATGAAGGGATTATAATGGGTTATCCTTTAGAAATATACTAATTAGTGTAGGGACATAGGAATTATATAGGATAAGATATGGAAATAGACTTAGAATCTTGGAACTCCTCGAGTGAGAAGATTGGGATGTGGGAATGGGTCAAATGGCCCATGATAAGTCATTGGTCTTGTGGTATCTATGATGGTGGATCATAGAAGAGAATAGTCACTCTATTTGGGCATGTTTAGTGTAACTAGGTGATTGAAATTTGGGGAATAGTCTCTCTTGAGTGTGGGGATCCAGAGGGAGTGAGGAGAAATCATGATATAAGTAAGAATTCCTAATGAAAGGTTGTGTAAGACTTAGATAGTGTTGAAAGGGGTACGACTTGGAGGAACTAAGTGGATTTTGGTTAGTTCATATATGGACTTGGTTCTTTAAAAATTCATCATTCTTCACTTGATTATCCATTTTAATGAGTTTTTTTTATACTAAAATTTTTTATTTGTACCCATCATACGTAAATCATCATCCCTTCAATAGGTATTGACTTTATTCATCCAAACTAGTTACAAATTATCTTTAATTTTATAATTTTTAGGATGTTATAGTTTTTTTAATCCCTAAAAAATGAAGAAAAATATTCCATATAACATTTTTTATGTTGATATGAGAATGTATCAGTTCATTAGGATTGAATCATAGTACATTCCATGATTATTTCCTGATTTTTGAAGGGTGAAAATGGTGCTATAAATTTTTTTCAACTCAAACTCCATAAGTGAGAAACATTCCATATTCTTCCCATGTTTTTTGGAACCAACATTTCAATGCTGTAATTTTTTTCTATTATCTGTGTGTGAAATTATTTTATTTTTTGAGTGAATAAATATTAAAAAACATTCAATTTCATTATTTTTTTATCTTAGTTATATTGTTTAATCTATCCGAGTTTTATAATATAGAAACTTTACGAGTCATGTTGCTATTCTATGATCATATTTATAATGTAATGGAATTTTTTTTCATAAAAATTACAATGAACAATGTATAAAATGTTTATAATATGTCTATAATCCAAAATAATATATTTCATAACCTATGAATGATCAAGAATCTGCATTTTCTACCAACCTGTTTTTTAGTAAGTGTACAGAAATTAAAATATGTGTATAAAAAATGTTTTACAATTTTTAATCTTTGTATGCAATATAATATATTTATAACCAATGTTTCCTAATATTCAATCTACTTATGATAAACCATTATTTTAATTTACAATCAGTGTATAAACAATATTTTATTTTATTTTTTTTAACCTTCAATCTCAGTATAATCTTAGTTGATGATTCAGTAATCGATCATAACACATGAGTTCATATCTAATATAAACCATAAAATCCACCCAAAACTGTAGTGAAAATAGAAGCTTGTATACTATCTAGTGTAGCATAAATATAGACCATTTTCATATCCTAGATTTACCATGAATTAAAACATCCATAGGTGATAAATAAATCAAATCATATAAGAAAACATCATTTTAAATAATTCTCACATGACATATAAATCCCTAAAAAGAAATTGATCTAATTTCATTATTCATATTAAAATAATAATATATATCCCAATCATGGAACAAAAACCATAAAAATCATTACAGACCATGTAGGATTCACTGGGTAGAACATTCTATGTGAGGGTTATTCACATGGTTTCCACTAATCAATGCATAGTTTTCCCTAAAGTTATGTTATACCCATGAAAATATATCATGTGTGTATAAAAAAACTATATCCCTCCTACACATATGGTCACCCACACAGTTTGGAATAAACCATTTTATTAAACCATCAATATCATTCAATTTTGGAAAAAACTAAAAATAAAATTATTCAGTGCGTTACCTTCACTTACCACTCGACCTTTGAGGGGCGGTGAGCTGGGGTCAGGATCAGTGGCGAGGGGTGGAGAAGTGTGGTGAGGTGAGGTGAGGAGAGGCGAGGTGCAGTGAGGTACAGTAAGGCGAGGCGATATGCGGAGAGGCGAGGTACGTCAAGGTGAGGCACGACGAGGTGAGGGATGGCGATGGGCAGTGACCAGCGGTGATGAGGCTAGGTATTTGGGGAGTCAGCAGGGTGGGGGGGAAGTATCGTGGGTGTTAAAAATTTTAACCGTTTAGTAGCAGTTTATAAAAAACTGTGGTGAAATTATTTAAAAAAAATAGTGGTGGTTTAGTAAATCGTTGTTAAAAAACCTCCACTAAACACTCAGTTTGTTGTAGTGATTCCAGCTCAAAAATTCCACAAAGCACTCATCCGAGTGAACGCACTCCTGAATCTACTCACACTGATGAATTCCATCAAATAGGTACTACTATTTGGGTCTCTTCATGAGAAAGAACATGATGAAGGTCTGAAGAGAATATGATACATAGATGAGGATCATTGTCAGGTTCATGGGGTGATACCAACAACTCAATCTGGATTAACCACCTAAGTAGAGGATTAACGCCCACGTAGTGTTGGTCATGATGATACCAATAACTCTACTTGGGGCATGAATATGAACATAGGATCTTTCTCTGGGCCTATTAAAGGGATTCCAATGACTCTATCCCAGAAGTCATGTTGAAGGGATCATAGTCCTAGGAGTAGGAAATGATTCCACACTAACCTTCAGGGAAAGGATAAGGGGAATGAACCCTAACAAAACATGTCCAAGATATAGAGGATAAGAGATACAAAACATGTATAATAGAGTACATGGAATGTAGTAGGGGTCACATGCCATGTCCCTTGACCCTGGGTCCTACTAGTGTAAATGGAACATGTCATCAAAATATGTTCGTGTAGTACTACATAGTGAGTAGGATGCCTATGTAGTACTACATGGTGTGTAGGATCCCCGTGTAGTCTACCCATGTTCTAGTACATAGCTCTAGACCGTGTATGTGTGCCCATGTACTAGTGCATGACTTAGCCTATGTGGTTGGTCTAGGACGTGTCCCCGTGGGGAAGTGCACGCCATGTAGTCTACCCGTGTAGTCCACTCAGTGTCTGTATACTTCCCAAAGTACACACCAAGTCACCTGGGAGAGACCAAACACTGTTTGATGGGGGTTACATGTCGTGTGACTTTTAATTTTCTCCCAAAAACCTAGCTGCCACAAAGGGACCCCACACAACATGTAGATTTGACTTACATGACATGTAACACAAGATTTTCCAGAATCCCATATCTAGAATCTGTGTAACTTATCCTTCATCCAACCTTTGATCTGGTGATCACCTTTCCGAAGAATCATGAAATAGGTTCCAAAAATCCTTTCCATCAATGATCTATACATTTAGGCCCTTCGATTCATTTGGGGATCAGAATTATGTGTTGTTCTTTGTTGTGCACCGAAGAATGTCAAAGAAAGAGAAACTGAGAATCTATCATTGTCTGAATCACTATGTATCCATTGTCTCACCTCAGTAGTTTTGTGCTAATCCCAAATCTACGATATTAGATTGTTGTGCTAAGAAACAGGTGTGAAATGATTGATCAATCGGGATAATTCGAGTCACGGGCCAAACAAAGAACTCCCACGATGAATGATGAACGAGGGGAGAAAAGCACAAGAATATATTGGAGGAATGAACCTTGATCGATGTTCATATAGATCTAGATATATCTCTATAAGAACAATAATCAAAATAATCAAATCATAAAGAAAATTCTCTCGTCAAAACCCTGAAAAATAATCTCATCCCATAAGATGATCAAACCATGGATCAATTTATTCATTGATTGATTCATGTTCATCATAGAATTAAATAACAAGGAATAATAAAATCAAAACTCATTACCTACCTCAATTTGTATTAATCACTGATGAAGAACGAAGCTGCGTCATTGTCATTGGTGAGATACTTCGAATCCAAGGTGTGTTGATTGTTGACCCATGATCTCATCGTCGTTCTCCTAAGATAATTCTCCAACAGTCTCTCCAAGGTCTCTAGGTTTATGAGGCTAACCCTGGAATTCTAACATAACTATCTATTTAATAATGTTTCAATTGTTGCGTCAACACAAACTGAAATAAAATAATTTATTTAATTATTTTATTCATTTCTGCACCCGTGATGAATTTTCTACAAATAACCCACACCGACTAATGTTAAGTCGCGCATAGGGTAAAACCCACATTATGAAGTTAACAACACCCTTGTATTTTTGATATGATCACCCTTTTAGAAGTTATTCCGCTTTTTCAGGAGAACTACGCACATGTGATTTTTAATATATTTAATATATTTCCAAACATTTATTTCGGGAACACTGGGTCTCAGAATCGCATGTCGTCTCAGCACCTGGTCTAAAAAATAATTCATATAATATTTAAAAATAATACACAGAAAATATGAGACATTACATGTCAGGAGTAGGTACCCGCTCAGGTATATATCTAAAAATTCAGCTAGTTGAATGGATTGGTCGATTTCAGGAATAACCTCCCATCCCCCACTATTGAATGAACCTTCTTCAACCATTTTCCAGTAATAACCTTCTGATCCATGGGATTCCTATGTTGTTAATGCCTTTTATTCTTTATAAAATGTTAAAAACGAACCTTCCTGATAAAGAATGTAACCTATTTCTTGAATGAGATGTCTACCCCCATAGATGGGGCCTTATAAAGGGATTTTTTGGCCAACTTGATTAACTCTTAGCAATGGGAGAGGTATTATATGCATCATTCTAGGCATACTATGTAGAAAGAAAATCATCATACATATCTCTTAATATTGGTGCACCACAGATACACTCAACATCCCAGAGGCTAATTTCGACTTCACCATGCATCAGATGAAACATATCCATGTCCAGACTCCATCAACTGACCAAGTTAATCATGAAGTTCTTGTTGTAATAATAAAGGGTTTGAGATATCCAAAAATCCTCATACATACCAATCTATTTTAGCTCAACAGTTAATTTGGTGGCATTATGCTATAGCCAGAAGGGCTAGCCCCAATCTATTCAAAAACTTCCCCCCAATTGGAGATCCCAACCAGGTAACCACAATTTTTTTTTGACTTGATGCTGAATTCCACATTATTTACTGATATATATTAATTTCATGATCATATTTATGATGAAACCCTTTAAAATATATAATAATTAACTTTAACATATATCCATCTGAGCGCTTTTACTCAGAGAAGAAATTACCCATGTGAGAAATCTTTTCCTTAAAGGTATCACAGGTCTTCATAATCTTAGAAGGGGGTAGATCTATGACTGTTGTTCTAGGATAAGAGTTTTTTTTAGAAGACAAACCCATATAGAGGTAATGAGTCCAACAAAGGGTATTCTGTGAGATTTTTCCCAATCAGGCATGACAGTTTTTCTTGAGATGATTGGATGATGAGACATTGATCAACATCCACATTGGAAACCATAGTGCTTCGATGATCCACTGATATTGTTGCCTCCTTTATTGAAGTCATCTAGATCAAGACATAATAAGTATATGTCAGACTAGTAAATAACCTTTTTCAAAAAGGGTTAAACTGGATGAGAAATTGCATGGACTAGGCGGAATCATGAAAATCACATGATCTATTCTAAGTATTGTGATTGTGTGACCCCTTATGAGTTTTTTGATTGTTTGATCCATATCATATCACATGAATTTCATGACCATTGGAAGTTTAAGAGATCACACGACATCCCCTACAAAACATGTGAGTCATGCGAAGAAACCACATGACCAAGGATGTGAATCACAGTTTAAGTGATTTTTTATTAGTTAGAGAATTGATTGCATGAGCTATTGGGAAAATTTGTTCATATGAAGCAATCACATGGAGAGATCATGTAAAAATATCATGCGAAGCTGTCACATGATTGGTTCTTATTATGAGGTTATGAGAATCAGTCTTGCAAAGTGGTCATGCGGAAGAAATGAAGTTCTAATCACTATGGAGGTTTGATTCAAAGGTGAAATGGTCAGCCCCTTTCACCCTTATTTATAGAACCCCTTATATAGGTATATCAGAATACCAAGAGATTCCTGGAAGACTGACCAATGGAAGGCCAAGGAATTCAGGTGGGAATTTACTTCCTCAAAACCGAGTCTTTGTTCCTTTGAAATTAGCTTCTGAGGGGGGGGGGCATTTTTTGATGCTCACCAAATGAACATTGGAAAATTTGGGTTGAATAAACAACCAAATCAAAAGTATTATTTTATTCAAAAAAGTAAATAAGTAAGAACCATGACCAAATGAGGATCAAGTACCTAGGTCACATGAATCGAATAACTTTCAATAAGACTCATGATCATAAGACCCTAAGAACATCACATGAATGGGTTAAATGATTCACGTGATCTATTAAATGATCACACGAAGCCCCATCATATAAGTCTTTTTTTTATCACATTAAGTCCTTATACAAGTATTTATGATTATGTGACATGTCAGTGGACAAATTCCTGAAAAACATGGAGGAATTCATGTGATAAAATATGGAAATGATGGTATCCTTACCTAAAGTGAGTTGCATTGATCTCCATGGAAAGGAATTACGTTATTCACATGATCATTTCCTAGATCATGAAAGAGTTGTTTGACGTGGTGATTGGATCACACGAAATCCATTTGGCATCCAACCTGATCACACAAATTCCCTCCGACATGGAAACCTCAATCATGTAAAAGACCTTAAACATGTGGCATAATCTCGAAAAATCCCTTTGACATGTCAGATCAATCTTACAAAGGCCCTCACACATTCCAACCTCAATCATGAGGAAGATCTTTGACATGTGGATTGATCTTGCAAAGGTTCTTTTACATGCTAGATCAATCTTAAGAAGGCCCTCAGAAATGTCAGCCTGATCTCATGAAGGCCCTTTGACATATAGATTTGATCTATGAAAGGTTCCCATACATATCGACTTGATCTTGAGAAGCCTCTCAGATATGTTGGTTTGATCACATAAGATCCCTTTTACAATCCATGCATTCATGAAAGCTGGTAATGATAGAGAAGTCACTATTTATATGTGAAAAAAGGGTGATGTTATTGATAACACATGGCTTGATCATGTGAAGCGCAAGACATATCACCGAATTATGCAAATGTTATTCCAACTCAAGACAATATATGAAACTTAATCACCATGAAAAGTGACATAGATATGGTCTTGATATGCCTATAAAATCCTCTTTTGACACATAGATACACACACATAGATATAGAGGCATGAACAGACTTTCCAGAGTATAGGACTATGTGATCTCGAGAGTCTTCCACCTGACAAGTCTGGCGAGTAGCTTAATGGATTACACAAGGGATTTATACACTTCACATGATCAATGAATTGATCATGCAAAGGATCTTTGACATGTCATTCAAATCATGATAAGGACCTTCAATGTGTTGTCTTGATCACGTGATGCTTCATTCAAAAAATATCTGACAAAAATTAAGTCATTTACATGAAGAAGGATGAATATGATGAAAGATTCATGTGAAGAAATATATGCTGATTTTTATATAAAGGGGTCACATGATCCATGTGATCTATTCATTGATCATGTGATGAACTTTAGACCTATCATCCAAATCATGTGAAGGAATTCATACATGTCATCCATATCATGAAAAGACACCCATACATGTCAGCCAGATCATACGATGCCCTTTGGACATGTCAGCAAGATCATGTGATGCCCTTCAGTCATGACAGCCTGGTTTATGTGAATCCCTCATACATGTTAGTAAGATCAAGTAACAACCCTCATACATGTCACATGGTTCAGTCGACATCCCCTAGACATTTCGACTTGATCACATGAAGACCCGTATACATGTCAGGTATACATCCTTAGAAATGTCAGCTTTTTCAGACATGCTTCCTTGAATATGTTAGGAAAACATCCTCAAACATGTCAGCCTTTCCATACTGAAATCCTTAGAAATTTAAGATATACATCCTTAGACATGTCAAACTTGTCAGATAAACATCCTCAAACATGTTAGGAATACACCATCAGACATGTCAACCTCGTCAAGTAGGCATACTTGGGAGATGTACTCTTGAGCCATGTGAACCCTCAACCATGAGTCTTTGGATGAGAATTCCCCCTTTACGAGGAGAGTACCCATAATGGACCAGGGTTATACACTCATGAAATCCCCATGCCCTCAAAAGGGGTCCTCAATCCATATAAACATTATTAGTAGACCTATAATGGATCCCTCTCTTTACCCGTCAGAGGCTAAAGCTGGATATGTGACATGGGAATCCACCTTGGTGTAAGTACATCAACACTCCATTTACTCTGGATCATAGGACCCACCTCCTATGATTCTACCATCTTTCCTCATCCATCAGTGGATTAAGAACCAAAGTGAACTATGAGGACTCTAATTCCTATTATAAATAGGATACATAGGATGCCTTCCTAAGGCCTGAGCTCCATATCAAACATGAGTACCAAAATTCACTTGTGAAGTCATATCATTTACAAGGTTTCTAATCATATCTCATTAGGGTTTCTCCAATGTGTAAGTCTTGTATCCATATATAGTGTGTCTGATCCCTTGTTATCTTTTTTTTTCTCACGCCGAGCATGAACCATGTGAGCTTAGGAATTTTCAATGATCGTACCACTATCATAATGAAAATCCCACAATCAGGTAAACCTCAATGTGTAATCCCAACTCAAATATCTAGGAATTGGTTATGGTATAATTCTTTAGCTTTCCTAAATTTTGGGGAAATAATTCTCACAAGTGTTAATTAAAATTCCTTACCCATCAGTGGGCTGATGAAAAACTGAACTATGAGGACTCTGATTCCTATTATAAGCAGGATACATAGGACACCTTCCTAAGGCTCGAGATCCATACCCAATACTTAAATAACCTCATATAAATCATTTCCACGTGACTTTAAACTATATGACATAGTCCTATACGAACTATGTGTGTTTTTATTCCTGTTTCTCACAGGATATGTAGGACGCCTCCCAAAGATTCAATCTCAATCTTAAAACACCAATCGCCTTCCTGGTTGACAGTAAACTCCAAAGTTCTTAGTCATAAAGATTCAAAACACAAGTATCCCCTCTTTTCTAATAAATAATAGGAAATATATGTATAACCTATGATGCATACAGATCGATTCATTAATAAAACATTGTCTTTCATGTACAAGGATTCAACACCCAATCATTTTATTAGGGTAACCAATCTCAAACCGGATTTGGGAAGGATTCATGAATATATATTAAATATATAATAGAGTCCTAGAGTAGGAAATAATTCACACCGAAAGGTTGAAATGAGTCTGACCTCCCATCCTCTCAACCAATGTGAGTTCCTGAGTGTTATTGGGGTTGAAACCCCAAATGATCATCTACCTTTGGAAAGATGACCCTTTATTCATTACGAATGTGTGTTTCGTTGGGAGTTTTCATTATAGAAAAAAAAAGGTGAACCCAACATGAATGATTATGAAACCACACTCAACCATACACAATTGAACATCATGAGTTATATGCAATTATTTCAATAAACACATTTTCTATAGAAAACATAATCATCATCTATGTGTACGTGTGGAATACCGCCTCCATAGAATGATCGATTTCCATTTTTATTTTCATTGGAACCTTACATGGATGGTAATTATAATGGTTTTAATAGATAAATATGATTTTTATGAAATTATTAAGGTTCTTGGAAGATAAATTTTACAACTTGTTAACCATATGAGAAATAAACAGTTGTGGTAAATTCAACCATCCAAAAGAGTGTTCTAAGAGCAAAAAATGATTTCTTCATATTTTGAAATAAATTCATACAGGTTATATTATTCTTTTAATTATTTCAAATTATGTTATAACACACCAATAAACACTAAATAATATCATTATTCTTTTGATATAATTATATTACAACTAAATAACTTCATAATCATCCATTAATTATAGTACATTCTTGTTTGGGTTGGTTTAACCACCTACTTGAAAATGCTATGAATAAATATCATGGATGACTATGAGAATTTAATTTATTTTAATATATAATATAAATAATTAAATAATTAGTTTTTTTTCTGTAATGGTAATATAAAAATTTAACTCATTATTTTAGAAAACACCCTTCATTCACTAAGAATCATCGAAACATACTCATCGCCAAATTCATCTTTAAGGATCATAACCAAAAATCCAATAGAATGAAATTATAACATTATAAATAATTAAAAAAAATCAATTAATATACATTTTGTGATATGATAATGATGAATTTTGGGAGAAGAATAAATAACAACACTACTATTAAGAAAATAGTTCAAAATGATCAAGATTACTCACACCTGATATCGAAAATAGATAATAAATAACTAATATACATGTAGAGAATAATTATAAATGAAGTTTATAAAATGTTATAGATATGAAAAAGGTTCTAAAATTGGTGATTAAGATAATTAATTTTATTATAAAAGTGGTTAGAGTTCATTTCAACTAAGTAAGAATTAAGGTAAGGTGTTCTTTGTCTCAAATTTAATTTCTTAAGACATATTTCTTAATGTGCACCATGATACCTTTAAAATGGTGTGATTACTAAATAATGAATTAATTTAACCATATTCATGGAATTTTGAATATCCATATCATATTCTCTTTTAAATGTCTTTCGATTTAAAAGATTCCAAAGTTGAAAAGTGTTTTTGATTAAAAAGTTACTCAAACCATAAGGTTTTCTTGTCTTAGATCTAATTTCATGAGACATATTTTTTATTGTGCACCATGACATATTTGATATGGCGTGTTTAATTCCTATTTAATTTATTTTACCATATTCATTTAATTCATTTGGTTTGAAGATCCATATCGTTTTCTTTCTTTAAATGGATTTTGATTCATAGGATAACAAGGTCATAAGGTTATTTGTTTACTAAACTCCCTTTATTGAGTTAAAATGATTCTTATTAAACTTATTTCTTCCAAGATTTATTTCTTCCACCCTAATATTTCATTTTATTATACATTCTCTTCCATTATAGTGGGAAATTATTTTTAAATACAAATCTTTTACCTTGACGAATTTCTTTCTCAAGAAGTATATCATTGTTAAGAATAATTCACATCTTCTTTAACGATGGTTTCTCCTCCAGGACCATGTTTTACCTTCTCACCAATGTTTCCCTTTATATTTTGAAACCTAATTATGTGTTATCTCATGTGACCTTCATCTTTTCCTTCTCCTATTTTCAAAAGTAAGTTTTATTAACTCTTTTTACAATGTGGGTTTTCAACAAAGGTATTTCAAAATATTAAAAAGGTTTTTCATCCTTTCATAATCAAATGTTTTATCTTAATCTCAAATTTTGTTTTGATAACATTTATATCATTTCAAGGAACTTTTATTTATTATTATTTTTAAATAAAATATTTTCCAATTTTTTCACTTCACCTTTTCAAAAATGACTTTTGAATTTGATTTGAAACTTATTCTTTTACTAAAATGTTAAAAACGTTTTATAAAAACTCTTTTATGGTTTTACTATCATTTTAATTTTTATCTTAAAAGGATTTATTTCCTTGTAATTTATTTTTCATGAATCACCTTCTAAATATTCTTATGTAATAATATTTTGGGGTGACAGAATTTTGGGTATCAATTTTTTTTATCCTTAAGGTCAATTTTGGTGATACCATCTGGAAATGTATGTGAAACCCATTTTTATTTACATGGGGTTATTTATGATATAATTAATGATTGATTTCAAATGGAATGAATATGTATAGATGATTAATGTGTGGGGTCCTATATCACCCTCTAATGCATTAGTTAAGATTTTATATCCCAAGAGATAACGATTTTGTGCGTGGGTATAATTACGGTTTACCTAGGATCACAAGGTTGTGTGTGGGTATAATTGCGGTTTAGATATGCTCATAAGGTTGTACACAAGTATAATTCCATTTTATCCATGATCACAAGGTTTTGCATGGATATAATTGCAGTTAAGATATGCTCACAAGGCTATGTGTGGGTATAATTGCGGTTTAGCTATTCTCACAAGGTTGTGTGTGGGTATAATTGTAGTTAAGATATGTTCACAAGGTTGTATGTGGGTATAATTGCATTTTAGTTATGGTCATAGGGTTGTGTGTGGGTATAATTGTGGTTTAGATATGCTCACAAGGTCGTGTGTGGGTATGATTGTAGTTTAGCTATGCCCACAAGGTTGTGCGTGAGTATAATTATGATTAAGCTATGCTTATAAGGTTGTGCATGAGTATAATTGCAGTTATTCTATGCTCACAAGTTTGTGAGTAGAAATAATTGTGGTTAATCTATGTTCAAAATGATATATTTTCTTATGCATGTGTTTATGAAACACTCTTATATGTATGTTATACCTATGTTATGTCTCATGTTTATTGACTAATGTTTCCACACTCTTTTGATTCACATCTTATGCTATTTCAAGCCTTATGTAATGACTCATGATATATGTTATATGCTTTGTTAGGTATGATTTTTCTTATGTATTTTTATTATACCCATATGATCATCCTATTATCACTTATGATCTTCAGTTTTTATTTCTTATCGAAGTTTCAAAGGATATAATAACAACTCAGAAGGGGGGGGGGGTTGAATCAGTTGTTCACTTTTTATAAGTTTCAAAACTTTTAGAAACTTAACCCCTAAAACCTTCTAAGATGTATTTCCTTATCAACTTTTAGTAAATACTCATGCATGCAAAAGTAGAAAATCAAGTAAATCACACAATATTTACAAGGTTCGGCCTCAGTGTGAGAACCAACATCCTTGCCATAGCCACTTCCATGAGTCTGTGGAAATCCACTATTATGAAAAAGTGAAGACAACTTGTGCCAACTCCCATTAGAAACGTTCTATCTCTCGATGGGAGAGATTACACTGACTCCCATCAGTTTAAAATGTTTTCTTATAAAACAATTGATCCAAACAAAAGAATAAAGACTTTGTTGAAACCGCTCCATAATTGATCAGTCTGAATCTTCAGTCTAATTTGGATGGATCTAATTTTCTCAATCTGATGAGTCTGAATCTGATTCTATCAATATGATCAGTCTGGATCTGATTCTCTCAATACAATGAGGCCGGATATGATTCTCTTAATACGATGAGTCTAGATCTGATTCTCTCAATACGATGGATTCAATATGACGAATCAATTCTCAATATGCAAAAAATAAAACTCTGCTCAAAAACTCAATACGATGTACCTCGGTTTGATTGACTCAATCCGATTAACTGAATACAATATTCTCAATAGGATCTTGCTCAATTCAACAAACTTTCAGCTGTCTGATCCTCCTCACAAGGTCTCTAGACGACAATAACTTTCACTTGATTTCTTCAGCACTCTGCCTTTTCCGTTTGCATGAAAAGTCACACATAGAAAATGATATGAGAAAGTATTTATAGGTGACTCAGAAAACAAAAGCAGGAAACTTGAAAACTTTCCCCACTTCCTCTAATTCCAAAAACTCTGAAAATATCTCACATTTAAAACTTCAACTTTCACTTCTTAGATTTCAACTTTTACTTGAAAAATTTCCCCACTTCCTTAGATTTCTCTGAGATTTATGCAAAATTGAATTTCAAGTTTGACCTCCTCAACTCTTCATAAAACTTCTAGAATTTTCTGTTTGAGTCTTTTTTATAATCAACTCAATATGATTTCTATTTCTTTCTCAGTGAATCTGATTTCTGTTTCTTTCTTAGTGAATCTGAATTTTGTTTATTTCTCAATGAATCTGATTTCTATTTCTTTCTTAGTAAATAAAAATTCTATTTTTTTCTCATTGAATCCGATTTCTGCTTCTTTTTCAGTGAATCCAAATTTTTTTATTTCTTAGTGAATCTGATTTCTGTTTCTTTCTCAGTGAATCCGAATTTTATTTCTTTCTCAGTGAATCTGAATTCTGTATCCTTATTGGTGAATTCGAATTCTATATCCTTCTCAATGAATCTGAATTTTGTATCCTTCTTAGTGAATTCGAATTCTGTATCCTTCTCAATGAATCCGAGTTCTGTATCCTTCTCAGTGAATCTGAATGAATTCTCATTATGATGGAATTATCATTACGATGGATATCCCATTATGATGGAATCTCTATAATGAAACTTTGAAATTCTTCAAACCTCTCCACCATTTCTTCAAAAGATTTTATCATGAATGTTTTCATGATTTTTGAGAACTTTATGATCAGAAGAACATCGTATGGATTTGTTGAGAAAGTATGAGAACTTTCTAACTCCTGACTTCACAAAATCCTTTCAAAAATCTTTAGCAGCAATATGACTTCTTCACTCATCAACTTACTTATTTCAAACTCAGCAACTTCTTTCTTTCTCTGATTATGGAAAAGAAAAACTTCCAACAAACAACAAATTCTGCCTCCGATTATTTTGGATCCAATGAGCTGAATATGATGCAGATGGATCCGATTCCTAGATAATAAAAACATTCTTATACAAAAAGGTTAGTTGTCAACAAATGCAAACACTTTGTTAAAAAAAATTATCAGAAAGGTTCTTCACTTATGTTTATCCTTAATGAGCATCTGAGCTCACCCATTTCTTATGTTTCAATTCCCGAGGTTATGAAGATGAGTGTAACTTATGAGAAGTCTAGAAGAGATCTAGTGTGATTTGATTATGGAGAAAAGTTCACAAGTTGTGTAAAATAAGTTACTTATGTAACTGGTCCTCAAAGACACTAAACCTTTTGTTCTTGGGATTGTATGATTATTTGTGAGATGCAATATTTATATTATGGAAATGATGTGAAATAAAGATATGTTCAGCTTGTGTCTCTATAAAAAATACATTTCCACTATCTTTTGTAAGACCAGCCAAAAAAGAATCACATTTTTAGAACAACCCCCTTTAGAAAAAATGGTCTACTAAAATGAAACACTTCATTCAAAATTAACTCCTCATTCTACTTTAAGAAGTCAAATCAATTGTTTATCATAAATAAATAAAATATTATCTTTTCTTTCAAAAGAAAGCATGTGAATGAAATTTCACATCAAAACTCACATTTTACCAACAAAATAATTTTAATATTTAAAATTCATTTAAATCACCCACAACTGGAAAAAAGACCTATTGTCATAGTTCAAAACCGTGGCAATAGGCCCCAAAACCATGGCCCTAGGCTACGGCCACGATTTTGGACAACCGTGGCCGCTATCGTTGTGGCAGTAGGTCCTAGCCTAGTGCCACAGTTTTAACTATGACAATAGCTGCCTATGGCCACAGTTTTGAAAACTGTGGCAGTAGGTCTTAAAAACTGCCACTGTGGCAGTTGACCTATGGCCACAGTTTAAACCGTGGCTATAGGAAGTTATTGCCACGGTTTTAACCGTGGCTATAGCTTTAGTAAACTGTGGCAATAGTCTAAATACAAAATGTCACCAGCAGGTTTTGATCCCTGCACCTTTGCTCTACGAACCAGAGTACTTACCACTACACCAAGCGACATTACGGGTGTATATATATATATATATATATATATATTATGATATATATATTAATATAAACCGTGAAAATATCATCAAAACCGTGGCGGTATGTCTTCCCGCCAATTTTTTGGTGGGAAATTTTTTTCCCGCCAAAGCGCGGGAACCCTATTGCCACAGTTTTGAAAAATCGTAGCAATAGGCCATTGAAAAAAGTGGCCTATAGCCATGGTTCTAAAACCGTGGCTATAGGCCAGAGAACTGTGGCTATAGCCACATCCTATTGCCACGGTTCTGAAAACCGTGGCCATAGTCCACGATAATTGGCCTATTGCCACAGTTTTAAAACTGTGGCAATAGGCCACAAAAACCGTGGTTATAGGTCCGTGGCAGTAGCCCCATTTTCTAGTTGTGACTGTGTTCATATAAAACCACATTTCAATAATTAAAATCCACTTAGTAATATTGAAACACCTCAAACCAATTTATCAATCATACCAAACCATTTCTCAAGATGGATTCTGCACTAACCCGTAAAGTGGACTAGTGATGCTTGACTAACTAAGTTGCCACTAAATGAGCCATTTAGCTGAAGCTATATTGACTTTTAATGGCCTTTAAATTCGTTGAAGTTTTGTCTTATTTTGTAGAACCTTAAACATACAAGACTCAATAATTAGTTTTCAGGGCACTTCACAATATCAACCACGTTTAAATAATAATTAAAAATCACTAAACAAGCCCAATCATAAGACATTTATAAAAAGTAAACATGAAGAGAAATGCCACTTAACACATATAGTATCCATAAATTAATCAACTCACATCCACAATCCTAGAATGGTCATACAACACCTAAGAAACCAAAAGTTCCAATTTTTATCAAAGACATACCTAAAAAATTAACAAATTGCCCTAAATAAATGGAAAACATGTCAAATGACATAAACAAGTGAGGTGGAAAATGTGTTAAGAGACCTTGTTTGGCATCTTTGAGAAAAATCCTTAGGGTTTGGATGAGTTTCACTGTGCTTTGGTAAAACCCTCGCATCTAATCCCTAGATTCATTGAGAAAAATCACAGACAAGTGAGGTGGGGGAGGGAAAAAATAAAAGGGAGGGATCTCGCCATAAATTCGATGAAGAACAGTGAAAAAAATGAAGCACATGTGGCAACTAAATGAAGAAAAAATCTAAAGAGAAGGAGAGAGCTCACAAAGGTCGACCAAGGAAGGAAATGAAGGATGAGGGAGAGAAAAATTAGATATTAAAATATTTGCTCTAGTCACACGATTAGGTTGTATAGTTACAAAACCGTGCAACCATGCATCCTACACTCACTGCCCCATCCAAAGAGTGATACACGATTTGTGGCATAATTTTTTAATCGTGCTTCAAACCATGCACAACTCAACATCTTCTGTTTCACCATCTTTCACCTTCTAACTTCACCTGACAACTCTACAACTAAAAAGAATACATCTCAAAGGTCATTTTAATCATATCTCGGCTTCCAAACTTGTTTAAACGACTCTTTTCCATTTTAAAACAAATCATGGAAAATTCCTTTGCAAAACCACCACTTCAATTTCACTCCAAAATCTAATTTAATTAATTCTAAAAACTCAAGATGTTAGGCGCTGCATGTTGCTTAGTTCAACACCGTCTTCACTCCATGTCGTAAGGGTGATGCTGTTGATGTCGTGGGATATGATTCACAATGCATATATTCAAAATAATTGAGAAAACACAATGTCACATCGCCCTAGACGACATCTTGTTTTAGCATATCAATCTTCGCAGTCTTGTTTTCTATTTTCCTGCTCCAGTCTCCGATCTCTTCGGCGGCCGGACATCGTTGCCGGTCTGCAAAGCTGATGTGAAGATCCACCGATTCCACACTTTTGGGACGTCGGTCTTTGAGCGGTACCAATTCGGTAAGGTTTATTATTACTTTTTAGTTTTATGCCCTTCTTGACAATCATCCTGGTTGCCATGGGCACCGAAAACAATCATCGGGGTCTACAGTTCGTCTTGATTATGCCTTAGTCTCTTTCGGATATTCTTCGCGCCTCTGTTGCTTTCCGAAAGCAATCCAGGTGTCTGCTGTTCGTCCTGACTTTCTCTGATTGCTGGGCATATATGACAAATATACCGTTTTTTAGTTCTCAACTATTATTCAATTTGAACGACTCTTATGGTTCCGATTCCGCCTTCTGTTTTATCCAATATTCAATTTTTTTATTTGTTATTTCCTATGATGCCCATGGTTGATTGGCTGATTTGGAATGGATACAGATATACCGTTAGGGTTTGCAGTGCATTTCAATTTCAACCCCTCATATCTTCGTTTTTTTTACCGTGTTATTTCTTGATGATGCCCCTGGTTGCTTGGCCGATGTTACAAATGGACTTAAAATTTCTGTTTAGATGGAAAGGTTGGAGGTGTTTTTTAGGGTTTTCTATTCAGCTTGATTCTGCCATAAGGGAGTCTCAAGATGTCAAATGTTGTTGGTATTTCTTGGAATGAGAACTGTTGTTTTGAAATGTGTACTTGTTGATCTGATGCAATACAGAGGATCCAAGTCTGTTATCCCTGGGGCCCTTTACAGGCTGAAAAAATGGCATTTATACCTGATTTCCATGGAATGAAGATCCCTAGATGGCTCGCACTGCCTGGCTCCTATGAATTTAGGTGCTTTTCAAGGACATCAGTAGCAGCTACAACGGTGGATTCTGCTGATGTCTTGGCAATGGATGCATCAATTCAATCCAAGGAGGAAGGCAAGCTTTTCAAACTGTTGTCCAAAGGAAATGTGTTACGGGCACTGTGTAAGCACATCAGTGATGGGAAGACAATCATGAAGCATGATCTAATAAACTGTATCAAGGATTTTCGCAAATACAGTAGATTCCAGCATGCTCATGAGGTCCGTTTCCTTTTTCATTTTTTCTTCGAATTCTGATCGCGTCGTCTTATTTCTTCTTAACGGGACTCATTGCTTTTGTTTACTATGTGTACCGACTGCTGTATCTGAATGCATTTGTGCAGATGTTATTCTGGAAATGGATTTTGAGATACTGATTTTGATCCGATGCTTTATTTTGAAAATCACAGATACTGCGATGGATGGAAAAGGGTGAGTTTGCTATGTCGTCTTCCGATTATGCAATACACCTCGACATTATATCAAAGAAGGATGGAATCACCGCTGCGGAGGCTTATTTCGATCGCCTCCCGCCATCGCACAAGAACAAATTTACCTACGGATCATTACTGCACTGCTATTGTGAGAGAAACATGGCGGAAAGTGCATTGACCCTCTTCTGGAACATGGAAGCTGCAGGGTTAGACAATTACATGGCTTATGAGAGCCTCATATCCCTATACATGAGATTGAATGAGCCGGAGAAGGTGCCTCCCCTGGTAAAAGGAATGAAAGCCAAGAGCATCCGCCGCCGACCCTTTACTTACAACTGCTGGATGAGCAGCTGCGCGCAGTTGAACAGAATGGATGCGGTGGAGAAGATAGCTCGGGAGATCGAGATGGACAGGGAAGCATGGCGGGACTGGACCACTCACAGCAATCTTGCGGCTATTTATGTGAAGGCAAAGGCTTTTGATAAAGCTGAGTCGGCTCTCGGGAGGATGGAGCGGCTGGTGCCCAAGGATCGGAGGGCGTACCATTTCATGATCACTCTGTATGCTGGGACGTCGAATTTGGAGGCCGTCAATCGGGTTTGGTTTTACCTCAAGTCATGTTTTCCGATGAACAATAGAAGCAGCCTCATCATGCTGCAGGCCCTTGTGAGCCTGGGCTCGGTTGATGGGTTCAGGAGGTGCTTTCAGGAGTGGGAGTCGGGTTGTGAGAGTTATGACTTGAGGATCGCGTGTGTTGCTACCAAGGCTTTCTTGAGCTGGGGCATGTTGGAGGATGCTGATCAGGTTTTCCAGGTCGCTGCTACGAAGACTTCTGGTCCGTTCTTTAGGGTCCGGGCATTGTTTGCAGAGTTCTTCTTGAAGAGGAAGGAGATGGGCCACGCACTGGAGCACATGGAGGCTGCTGTTCTTCAAGGCAAGGCTCATAAGTGGCTCCCCGATCCGGATTTGGTCGGGAAGTTTTTTGCATGTTTGGAGGAGGAGAAGGATATCGAGGGGGCTGAAAGGCTGAGGCGAGCATTGAACATGGGTCGGCGTAGGGTGCGTTAGCAGCCCGTGATCCCAGGGGCTTGTTCCAAACAGGTTGATCCGAGCAGGGTCTGTTTTGAAGGTTTTTGCTGGTGGCCCAGTGTTCTCAACAGTTTGTTTTCGTTCTGCTGCACAGGTTGATCCAGGTATGGGCTGCTTTTTCTGTGGCACTGGATTCATGGGGCCGGACCTGGTCCCGAGACATGGGATCATTTACCGGAGCCTGAGCTGGAGACATGGGATCAATTAGTGGATAATTGAACTCATTTCGATCAATTCCACTTTAAATGGGTCAAAACTGATTGATTTATATGCTTTGGAAACAGTTTGTTAGTTTAGACAATTGAACTCATTATGATCAATTCTACTTTAAATGGGTCAAAAACTGGTTGATTTATGTGCGTTGGAAACATTTCTTTGTTAGTTTAGATGAGTTTATTTTTCAGATTAATATACAAATTGGTGCTTCGAACAAGAATAGTTTAATCCAAATCAATTTAGTCAAAATCGTTGTTTAATAATTTGTATGAATGTACTTCAACTGTTTTTTTTATTTGAATTAATTGTTCTTTATGCTAGTTATAATTATAAATTAGATGCAGTTGGAGGCTTGTCTGAGTAGTAAAGGCACACCTTAATTCTGCTTATGACCGATGACACAGATTATGACACAAACAGGGGTGCAGATCTAGATGCACGTCGATGCAACGCAGAACGTAAGCAGAGAGCCTTTGGGGCAAGACGAAGGGGCTCATGCCATCATATGGGCTTTCGAGTTATAGAAATTGAAATGAGCTGGCTTTAGAGTTGGTCAATCCTTGGATGATGGTGCAATATGTCTTTGCCGGCTCAGAGGTGGGTGTGTTTCATTTCTTGTAACCTTCAAGACTTCAAATAAATTAATTTTGAATTAGTGATATTATTCTCAAATAATTTTTTATTACATATTATTATTATTATTTTTATTAGCTTTAGTCGTGAATTATGATTATGAAAATATTTTTGAAAGGTTATACAAAATCTCCAAATGACATGATGAATGTTTTGTAATTAAACATGCATATAATGAAAGACCACTTCATGATCCAAATGAAACTCAAAATTGTTACAAGTTCACCAAATAAGAGAGAACCATGATAAAACAACAATCAATGGGAAACCAATCATAATAACGCCCATCGTTTTTTGATATGCTTCTGAATTTAAATTAACCAACAATTATTGAAGTGTAAAGTTATTTGAAAACGGGTTAAAGGGGATTGAGAGTTAGGAAAAACTTAATATTGTAAGTATTTGGATTCAAGGGGCATCAACTCATTAGGAGTGCTATGAGCTTGGTGGTAGCATATTCATTGTGCACTTTCATTGAGATTCTAGTGGCACTCCATTGAGAATTCGATGGTTTACTGAGATTTTGGTGGGGTCATGACCTTTTTTTAAAAAGATAGGAAAATTTTAGCTTATTTTTAATTTATAGAAAAATCACTTCTCCTTTTCTCTTCGGACCCACTGGTTGGTCACCTCCTCCCCTCTTTTCTCTCAAACTCCTTCCTCACTTTTGCCTCATCCATCACTCCATAGAATCATGACATGTCAGTTGCATTGAGATCGAGTGATCGCAACCAATGCAAGTCTCGATATTTCTCTTTCATCTTCCAGTGTTTAAACATCAGGAAATCTAAAATCCTTTTTTCATCGCATTTTCAAAGGTTTAGTGAAATAATTATATTCCAATCAAAATCAGTGGGTGATATTCTCGTAGTAGCATTGTGAATTGTTATAGGTTGGTTCCATAACTTCTATTTTGGTTTAACATGGGATGCATGTGTGAGTGTGCGAGTGAGGTATGAGAAATAAGCACATAAGATCCAAAGGGGAAGCCAAAACACTCAAAATAAATGATAATTTTAAATATGGATTCTTATGAATTGAATGAAGCTTCCACATGAACTAGAACAATTTTATGAGGGTTTTATAATTCATTGCTCTTTGCATTTAATATGATAACAAGAGAAATGATGGTTTTGGTTATATTTTGATTATTAGAAATGAAAGGACCATATTGTGTTTTAATTAAATGGTTTATGTTATTGTTGTTAAATAGTGTCTAAATGGAAGAAGTGGTTATAAATGATTTAACAACATTGAATGAATGAATTTTAATTGAAAAAATGACATGATTAATTCTTGATGTAATGTGATTTCAAGTGAGCCTTAGTTTAAATGGTTCATTCTTGCTAAGTGGGTTATTTTTGTTTATGTTAAATGCTATGTGATTCCTTAGGGAAAGATTTATGACCCACAAGACCTTACAATGTTCTTTTGGTAAGATATGACTTGATTTGTATTTTTCCCCTCCCGACGGGGCTAAAGGAGGAGGTTACAATGATATAAAAGGAGAACATGTACATTACTCTCTTTGCATCATTGAAAGAGGAGATTACCTTGAGACAAGAGAACACAACTTTTATCCTTTTGGCATGAGTGCAAGAGTATGTTATCTTGATAATACATGATGTTTCATGATGAATACTTTACTACTATGACATAACGTAGAAGTAGGCTACCTCACTATGGAATGAGATGCATCTTATCCTTTGAGCATGGTTGTGAGAGGATGTTATCCTTTTATGATATGAAATGCGACATATGATGTACTTTTCCCTCCTGGCATAACCGTGGAAGGAGGTCACCACAATTTGGTATGCGTTGTATTTTTCACTTTCATCTAGACCATACAGGGAGGTTATTTTATAAAATGTATTAAAATCTATATGATTGATTTGGGGATGACTTGAAACATGTAAGGTCAATCCCTATGGTAAGAACATGAGAGCTTGGAATTTTGATATGTGTACTTTATTTTCATTTGCTTTAAGCATGAATGTTAACTATAAATTATTACATAGCATATTGGGGTGCATTGGGGTTTGATATATACCACAACCACAATACTAGAACATGCATGCATGATTACATTATGGTAGACATCTGAGGCTAGTTGCTGGAAACCTATTGGTCATTCATACACACACTCTACATGTACACCTCGCGTGTACCAGTAAACTTTATGTCTCGTGATGTAAGAAAGGGAAAGAGTTCAATGATAGATGGTTAAGGTTGGGGACTATGTAGTAGGGATAATGGTGACATGGATCAAAGGCATGGTTATGTCCCACTTTTGATGGTTTAGGTTTTGTCACGCACCAACCTTGGCTATCCCGACCCAACACCTGAGTTGGTATGTGGTAAGGCCTAAATGACATTCTTGATCCCCATGGGTTGACAACAAGTTTCTGGGCATCAAAGATACACTCTTGGGAATGATTTTTCCCAAATAATATAAACAAACATGCAACAAAATTCTTACCAAAAATCCAGCGTGGCACATCTATATGTTGGACTTCCATGTAAAAACAAATAAGCAGTTAAAAAAAATGAAAACCAAACAAGGAATAACTGACAATAAATACTCATTTCAACCATAAGCATAACAAATCCAAAACAAGATCCCAAAATACAAAAAAGGATGACTTGGCCGATACATGCATGATGCAAAATTAACAAAAGAAATAAAAAAATGCTTAACTGTAATATCTCCTCATGACCCAAGGTCACCCAACATAATCGAACTTGCTCCATGAGCGACTTGAGGGATGGAGTCCATAGAAAGGAGCTTCTCAAGGACTTGAACCCGAACCTATAAAAGACACTTCATCTACAAACATCGATTGGCATAAGTAAGGTGTGAGAAAGAACCCGATAGTTTTCCACTACGAAAGGAGTCTATGAATTTCCTTTAAAATGATATTTTATAAACTCTAGTTTGAAATATAGTTCGAAAATTAAATCTTTTAAAATTTTGGAAAAAAAACTCATGAACTTATCTCAAATTATTTCAAAACCCAAATAATGATTTGAAAAAACACTAATATTTTCTTTAGAAAACTCATTTGAAAACTACCTTCTAAAAACCTTTTCTAAACCAATTTTGAATCACTAAAAGAGTGAACCCAAAAGTAACCAAATAAGGTAGCAAATACAGAAGTGAACATAAATGGGCAATACATGAAAATAAATAACCAAAAAGACAAAATACATCATCACAATAATACTAAGTATTAATGAGCAATACTAATACAAGGAGTACACTTTAAACCATATCATAAGAGGAAATAAAGTTAAGGAACACATATCATAGTAAATAATTGAAAGAGAAGGAAACAAAATAAGTAGTGTAGCATGAGGGCTAGGTAAAGTATAATGTGACTCCTCAGGTCCTAGTGAGACAATCCTAGACATACTCATACGAAACCCTCTACTGGCCCATCAATGAAGTTCTTAGTCAATAACCTCCCAAATTGCACTAATTAGCCTCACTGATGGAATTCCCCATAAACATAGAGGATCATAACTAGAAGATATTAGTTAGTGCATGAACATAACTATCATATAAGGTGTCTCTAAATCTCCCACTTAGATTCATAGGGTTTCCATGAACTTAATTATTAGAGGCGAGGTAACATTTATCTTTTATTGATCATATATCAATAACTATCCACATGGAAAATCATCCTAGTATCCTACACCATTCCACCTATGTACACCCTTTTTATAAAAACCCCCTTTGAAAACACATAAATATCAATAATAAACACACTCAATTCTCGAATTCCATAAGCTCATATATAACATGATATCATGGGGTTTAAATAGTGGGTGTGGCTTATTGTATGAAAATCATTTTATTTAATGTGCCAAATGTGATTATGAATTTAACCATATAATCATATACATAAATCCCTTTCTCTGAAAACCTTTTTAGAAATCAAACATTATTTATAAATTTTCTTGAAAGTAAAGAGTAACCTAGTCTTTAATCCAACAAGTCCAATACATCACATATGCGTACACAAAAATTTTAATAAATAACATAGAAAACATCATAAACATAATTCATCTACAAAAAACTAAAGAACATGTCAAACAAGAGGTTTAAAACAATCCCTCAAACCCATAAAATACCCCAAGTAAAATCACATGAGGTTTAAAACATCATTTTACCGCTTCCTTGAGAAAAGCCGCTTATGAATTTTAGCAAACACACAATATGCATAAACTTTAGTTATAAAAGTATAAGGATATAAATCAATAAAATTTTATTTTTATTTTCAAGCCATGGAACCATAAATATTTCACAAACAATTTATAAATTCATGCAGGTTCACAAACAAAAATAATTTTAAAGGAAAAGGAATTAGACAACTCAAGCATCACATGGTATATAAAGAAAAGGAAATTGCATGGAAATACCTACACCAATCAAGCATGGATGGGAAAAAACATTCAAATATGGGAGGAATAGGACCATAGAAGAATTTCCCACACCCTAGACAATAATAACCATAAGGTCAGGTCAAACCCTCAACATAGGGTTTGACTACCACAAACCCATGATGAGAGGAAGAAAAAGGAACAAGAGGATATGTGGAGACCAATAATCCATGGAAGAAGTAAGGTAAGTATCCCCTATGTATCTCTAGGTCAAGACGATCAAATGAGGTAAAAGGGAAGCCTCAAGTGACTTTAATTCATCAAGGGTGGAAAGGGAAATCATAAATTAAAAAACTACGCTAAAACATCAAACGACATGTCCCTTCTAGTCATAGTGTGATGCCCCTCTCCTGACACCCATCATAGTGTGACCTTTATAGTCACGACACACCGTATTTCCTCTAGACAAAACCAAATATCTTGATCTTGATGATATCATGGCACAACACTTACTCATCATGGCATGTCCAACCTTCCTCTTAAAAATACACAAAGGAAAACATTAGGGGTTTAATACATAAGATTTATCACCATGGTGTGAATATCATCACCACAGAATAATCCTATAATGTAAGAGTCTCCACCATGGAGTGGTACTCCTCATCACAACTTGTTTTCCTCCTCAGTCGAATTTCCCAAAGTCAAGGAATCTTATGCATCACCTGATCCTTACACATGACATGGTTACCATACATATAGAAGGTGACCCTTACCAATAGAATATAAACCAATCTACCATCTACCCAAATACCCATCATTCCATAATGTCCCTTGGACATGACAAGACTTCTTTGACCAGCCTCAACCCAACAAACCACCTATAGCCCTTCACATCATGTTGGACCTTGTCCACAACATTACCTATAGCCAACCCAAAATCAAACCTGCCCACACAACACTCATCACACTATGATGACTTTAGGCCATGGCGTGATATGAAAACAGTCAAAACTAATGAACACCAAAAAAAAAACACTAGGAAATAAATAAATTTATAAATTGAGATAAAAATTAATTGATAAATAAGATAATAATAAAAATCATGGTCAGCATGTGATAATTATCCCCACCATAACACTTTATACCCATAGAAAGTCACTGAATATTAATGAAATGATACAATAATAATAACATAGACTAAAAGGGAAGACAAAACAACAAAAGAATAAATACCAAAGGATAAATGATCCCCACCATCTTAGAATTAGGATAATTGGAACATCAAAACAACCCCCAAAAAAATTCAGAACCAATGGGGCCACCAAATCAAACATCTCTCTAAATCAGAAGATGATACCTAATAATTATAGAAAGATAATTGAAAGGGGGAGACCTATATTAGGTCTCCTCACCATTTAAGTATTATACTAACATGGTGGGACCTAAGGAAAAATACTACAAGTCAGAATCATATCCCTCAACAAAAGAGGCCAAAATGAAATAATAATTTAAAAGGTATATCCATAACCATACCGAACAACAATTACATCCTCAAAAAAGAGTACAATACATCAAATATCCCAAAAGAAAAGGCAAAAAATCAATGGACTAGTAGATTATAAAAGAAAAATAAAAGAAAGAAACAAATGGGATACCTCAAACAGGATCCACTGGTCTACTATCCAAATTTAGGCTAAATTAGGGGTTCCTTCCTTCATCAATAATTCAATTTTTTGAAGATAACCCAATCAACCTCAATTATGATAGATATTTAGAAAATTCAAATAAGAAGGCTTATAATGACCCTTATAAATCAACTCCATCATTAATGCCTGATTGACCACATCCTCAAGCGATGCCAGATTAGATAAAGATAATATGGAGATGAGGTTTGACTGGAGACCACTTTTAAAGAAAAAACTTTTAATGATTCCTTGAATATAAACTCAAGAGATAAAGGAACCAACAAAGAATGGTCAACATACTCCTTCACTATTTTATCTCCCTATCGGCGACTTAAAAGTTCCATCACTTTCTCTATCTTCACCCTTTCAGGGTGGTGCCACTGAATGAATGTGGTCTTAAAGAATTCCCATGTCATGTTATTATAGAGATGAAGCGAAACGACAGTCTCCCACCATTTCTATCTCAGTAATTCAAATAAGTCTGGGGTGGATTTCACTATCGATGCATCAAGTGTTTCATGTGAATTGAAGATTCTTTTATTCTTCTATAGCCACTTTATATCCTCTTGAGGACCTTGATTTCCATGAAAGATAAGCGAATGTTGATAAGAATTCATCTTCACCACTCTATATGTAGTCTAGGAAGAGTCATAAACTAAAAAGGCTACATTCAATCCCTGAGAGATACTAATATGGGGAATGCTCAAAGTTACAAACTTTCGACAATCTATCGAGACTTTTCTAGGAGGCATACTCAAAATAATAAGAAATAAACATGATATTCAATTAGAAACATGACTCACCCTCAACAAAATAAACCACATGTTGAGAGTAAAAACCCATAATAGTAAATCATAAACACCATTTAGAAAATCAAAGCACTGAATAGAATTTGAAAAATAATTTTAAATCCGTCCACAATGTAGTTTTAAACCACCCACATCACTTGAAAAGTTATAAAATTACACTTGAAATCAGGTTTGGAACTCCAAAATTTTATAATTGAAAACACTCACAAGGACTAAAACATTAAATGCATTTCAATTCATTTTGAAATATTCATTTATTAATTTCAAAACTAAGATTTTACCATTAAAACCAAGTTTTCCCTGCAAAACATCAACAAAGTATGATCAAATAACACGAATACATCATAAAACTCATTCATCCCAAATAGTAAGCACCTATAAACCAAGAAACCTAGAAACAAAAGGGGTTCAAAAAAAAAAAAATTAAACAGGGTTAGTGATTGTTCATGATTTTGGCCACATGGTTTGATAGACTATGCACAAACCATGCAACTACCATTGGGATCTACTCAAAACCATATGTACAATCTCTATATAATTTTCTAGACTTTGTGAGCTAACACACATGTTTAGTTCTCCTCCAATCCTCACCCCAAAACATTAGAAACCTTTAAATAACACACACAACTCCAATATAATTTAGAAAATAATTAATCTTGGTTAAAACATGTCCAAACTAATCAAAAATGAAATTCAATTTCAAGACTCAAATCCCGAATACCCATGGAAACTCAAGATTCATCAGTAATAGTGGTGATCAGACTCCTACTAATGACCCACATTTTATGTTTTGACAACCACATATCTTGTCTATCGGACATCCCAAATAAAAAACAGATTGTGATACCATTTTATCATGAACAAACCTGGTCTATACTAAACTAACACTCGAGTTAGTCTATGGAGAGGATTAAAGGGTATTCACAATCCCCACAAGTTGGAAAATGGGTTCTAGGAATCAAGGACACACTCATATGAACTATTTTTCCAAATAATATAAATAAACATGTAGTGGAATTCTTATTAAAAATATGATATAGTGCATCCATACATTGGACTTCCATGAAAAAGAAAATAATAAATTTAAACAAAAATCAAAACCAAATGAGACACATCTAAAACTAAATACTTATTTCAACCATAAACATAATAAATCCAAAAAATATTCCAAAATATAATAAAGGCCGACTTGGCGGATATATACATGATAAAAAATGAAAAAAATAAACCCAAAACACTTGACCAAAGATCTCATCATGGACCAAGGCTACCATTCGACATCATCAAACACACTCCATGATTGACTTGAGGAATGAAGTCCATAAAAAGAAGATTTTCAAGGACTTAAACCTAAACCTACAAAATCTACCCAGTCTACAAAAACCAAGTGGTATAAGTAAGGTTTGAGAAAGGCCTAGTAGGCTTCCACCAAGAAAAGATTCCTTGAATTTCCTTTAATATGACATTAAATAAATTCTAGTTTTAAATTGATGCGCACGACCTATTGTCACCTATCAACCAGTCAAAGTTTCGGTGCTCTGCTAATGTGTATAGTATCACTCGGGTCGAATCCTCGACGATGATACTTTGTAATAGTCATTTGTTTTTAGTTGATTGTATTTTGATTAGGGGGGTTTATTTGCAGAGCTTAATTGAAATGATCGATTGACTATAATTGATTTAACAAATTGATAAATATTGAGATGAGTTCATCATTAGGTAGTTAATCTTGTGATATCCTTGATATTTGCTTTATATTTCATTGAATTAACACACATTTCACAAGTTGACGTTGATTGGAATTTTTAAGTGTTAAGGATTTAATCCAAGCCTTAAATTAACTAGGATTCTAATCTCAATCAGTACTTGATTGTGGTAGTGTATTTATGGTTCCAATAATCCATGGAATCCATATGTTAAACAAAACAAGTTATTAATCTATGACATGTTAAGTCCAACATATACAATGTTAATTTAAAGAACATTCGTCGAGCAAAATCTCTCAATCACTTAACATACCTAAATTATAACTCACCCCAATTAAAGATTTACTCAGCCATTAAAATGATTACTAATCTGGTTATAATGATTATGATGATAAATTAAGAAGATAAGATAAAGAAAGGGATAAGAAAAGATTTGTGCACCGAACACACACACACGAACGATGATGAGAATTAAAAACGAACTTTAGATTGAATTAGAAAGAAAAAGAAGGGAAGGGGATTAAACTGTATTTAAACTATTTTAAGAACATTAATATTAGACTTCATAAGGTGGATGATAATAAGATATATTGAAGAAGAACCTTTCATTAAAACATAATTACAAAGGAAAGGACTTACAAAATTACAACAATGAAGAACATAAAAGTAAATGAAAACAAAGAGAGGAGGAAAGGTATCTCAAGTGAAAACTTGAGTATGGAAGATCCTCCCAAGCCTTTGTAAAGTCTTTGGTCGTGCAAATATTATCTCATCTCTTCTGAAATTCCAACCCCTCTCAAGGAGATAAGGGGAGAGTATTTATAGCCCAAGGAGTGGACTGTTTGCATTCCCAATCTGTCCCTCCACTTTCATTGCCAAGTTTGCTATTCAGACAGCCGAATCTCAAGAAATATCCATCTTCAAAGTTTTAGATAATAAAGTTGGACGACCTATCTCAAAATTTGGATTCATGTGGACCTATGTAGCCAAAGTTATGGTCGGTTGATTAAACAAATTTAATCTGTCCATTTCAATCCAATCTTTTTGATGTCCAAAATGTGAAAGGGTTTTTGAATAGGAATATGCCTTCAAAACCAAATGATGTATTCAAAAAATTATTCTGAATATATCTTCTATTTCACACTGAAAAATATCATCTTGAGTGGATTCTTACATCATGAGATATGTCATGCATACTGTACTGATTTTATTTCTCGTCCAGAATGGTGGGCTGGAATTCAAAGCATATGTTGGGCCCCTTGTTTTTGGATTTGGGCCTTAAAATTTTTATCCAATACTCCTTAAATTGTACCCCGAACCTTTGAGGATAATCAAGGAATTTTAACTTCTATATTGAGCCCAGTAATTCAATCTTCATGACTGGTCTAGTTTCTTCACAGATTCTGTAGGTCATCTTGTGTGGTAAATGTGATCCTTCAAATGGAAGAATTAGCCCATGATACCTTCTAATTAAATGTTCTATATTGCATTAGGAATCCTAAAAAACAAGAATCACACGATTTGGATCATTAGGGTGAGAGTTATAAATAAAATAGTAAACGGACTCAATTGGACTACTTCTAAAAATGCTCAAAAATTGTACTTAATATTAAAACGTTAATATTTCACACAAATTATGCACATTTCATATAAAATATGTAAAGGGAGTATATAATAAGACATGAAAATATTAACAACATCAACTCCCCCACACTTAGTCTTGTTCATGTCTTCATGTGCAACAAATATAAAAACATGACAAAATCATTTTCACTCACCAACAAATATTAAAATTTTGTTTTCTTCAATCAGGGGAGGTTTAGACTATTTCACTCATCCATTTTGAATTCCACCACAAGTTGTTACAGAAACAATGTTCCAAAACTAATTCATTTTTTTCATGCTCAAATTTAGAAATGTAAAACGTGGACACTCAAAACTCACACCTCTCAAGATGATAAAATTCATTTGTGGAGGTTCACTCTTTCACCAACCAAAAGTAAAAATCTTAGAGTTTGAAAGAGATATCAGCTTACAATACCTATCCAAAGTGCACAATAATCAAGAGGTATTTTTAAGGGGGTTTTCTATGGCTATGGGATGGTAGGAATATAATGTCCAAGAGAGAGAAGAAGAGGGTTAAAACACCAATATGAAAAAAGAAATGCACATTTTTTTTGAAATAAAACATGGAAGGAAATGAAAACACATATTTACAAGGGAACGATTGTGTGAAGAAAGACACAATAGAGGAATAAAATTTGAAGGGGATTAGAAGATGAAATATTTACAAACCACAAAACTTATCTTAATTACATAAGAATATAATGCAAGTGTTCTTTTTTTTCTTCTTCTTGTTTCTCTTTTTTCGAAAGTTGAACTTGGAAAAAATCTCACACTCATATCCCAACCCATGTTTTATCTCCTCACGACACTAATTGTAATAGTTATAACAAGATCAAAGGTTGAGGAAGAGTGATTTTTGACCTACCCAAGACACAACCCATTTTTTCAATTTTTTTTTTGATTTTTTTGAACACTTGTCAATAACATTTACAAAATTACATAAATGGAAGTACATTACATTCACCAAAACACACTGAATGAAAACCTCTCCCCCACACTGAAATGGATGCTTTCCCTCAAGCAGATGATAAATCGTTGAAAATCAATAATAGGGTACCCAAACAATGAAATCCATTCCCCCACACTTAAATTTCAAAAAATTATGCAATGAAAATCCATGTTGATATTGGGTGGGAAAAGGTATTGGGCTTATAATGTGGCTATCAAAGTAAAGGTTTTTATAGGCTTGAAGGGGATTTCAAAAGGAGGATTAATGTAAGGGAAATGGGAGGCTATTTGGCTATTGTGATTCTCATGTGGTTTAGAAAATTCCTCTATCATATTAATGCACACTAAAGTAGGAAATTCAGCTTGAAGGTCCACAAAATCAAGACTCACAAATGGGGGTGAAAACACACATTTTGAAAATATGTCCATAGGTGGCCTTGGCATGAAATCAAATGTTGTTCCTCATGGTTTGGGAAAAGCATTTTCCAAATAAAAAATTGAGCATTCAAAATTTGTTAATTTTGATAGAAAATTATTTATCCAAAGTCATGATGAAAATACAAAATTTTTAAAATGAAAACATGTCTGTTAACTCCCCAAAATGGTTGGACAAAATTTCAAAACTCGATGGTGAGTAAGCATGACTCTTGATTTTTTTGTATTTTTTTAAGTGATTGTTTTTTTTTGTTTTTTAGTTTTTTAGGTTTTTTTATAAAGATACACCCACACAAAAGATAAAGTGAAAAAGAAAAGTTTTGATAAAGAAAGTGGTAAAAAAATGAAAGAGAGAGGAAGAAGAAGAAAGAGGTAGAGAGAGGAAGAGATAGAGAGAGAGTTAAAGGGAAAGAAGTTCCCCCGGTTTGGATTTGGAGGGTTTCCATCTCCATATAGTGGTAGGTTGACTGGAGAAGTTGGGGATCCCATGGAAGTCGATGTTGATCCAGGATTGTGCATCCTCTCATGGTGATGCTTTAACTGATGTCCATTAACCGTGAATGTCCTTTTGGAAGAGGGGTCTTGGACTTGCACTGCACCAAATGGGTAAACATTAGTAATAACAAAAGGACCTTCCCAACGAGAATTAAGCTTACCTGGGTGAAGCCAAAATCTAGAATTGAAGAGCATTACCTTTTCACCTTCATGAAATACCTTTCTCAGGATGTGTTTATCATGGAGTGCCTTGGATTTTTCTTTGTAGAGATTAGAATTCTCATAGGAATCAAGTCAAAACTCCTCCAGTTCATCCAATTGCAACAATATTTCTTCACCAAATTTTTCAAGTTCAAAATTACAAGTTTTCACTGGACAAAATGACTTATGTTGGATTTCAACTAGAAAATTACATGCTTTACCAAAAACTAGCCTAAAATGAGACATCCCAATGGGTGTTTTATAGGCAGTTCGATAAGCCCAAAGTGCTTCACCAAGTCTTTCAGGCCAGTATTTTCTGGTGGGTTTTACAATTCTCTCAATCACTATTTTCACTTTTCTATTAGAAAGTTCATCCATGCCATTTTTTTGGGGGTGATATGCAGTTGAAGTTTTATGTACAACCCCATTATTTTTCAAAAGATATTTCATGGTTCTATTACAGAAATGGGTTCCTAAGTCACTTATCAAGGCATGAGGCGTGCCAAATCTATGGAAGATGTGTGTCTTTATGAACTCACTAATATTATGTGAATCATCCTTTCTAGTGGGTTTGGCCTCGAACCACCTAGAAACATAATCAACTGTAAGAAGGATGTATGAGAATCCATTTGAAGGGGGAAATGATCCCATGAAATCGATGCCCCAAACATCGAAGATCTCGCAGAAAATTAAAGGCTTTTGGGGAATTTCATTTCCCCTGGAAATTGTGCCAAACTTTTAGCAAGTGGGACATGATTGATAGAACTTATGTGAGTCCTTGAAGAGTGAAGGATAGAAGAATCCAGAGTCTAGGACCTTTCAGGAGGTCCTTTGTGGTCCAAAGTGTCCACCATCAGGCATTGAGTGACAACATTCTAAGATAGAGGAATGTTCATCTTCATCAACAGATCTCCTAATTACCATGTCTGCCCCAGTTTTACAAAGTTTATTTTCTTCCCAAAAATAGTGTTTTGAATCACTTTTCAACTTCATTTTTTATTATTTTGAAAAATTTTCAGGAAAAACACCAGAAACCAAGTAATTTACAATTGGGGCATACCATGGTATTTTTGGAGTGAGAGATGAAAGGTGCTCAGTGGGGAATTTAGGATCGATGATTTCAGAATGAGAATAATTATAAATTCTACTCAAGTGATCAACCACAGAATTTTCTTTTCCTGGTCTATCTTTTATTTCAAGGTCAAACTCTTGGAGCATTAGGATCCATATTATTAGCCTCAGTTTGGAATCAATTTTCTTGAGTAAGAACTTTATAGCATAATGGTCTGTGAAGATGATGATTTTGGAACCTAAGATATAGGGCCATAATTTATCTAAGGCAAAAACCACTGCTAAAAGTTCATTTTCAGTGACAGTGTAGTGAGATTGAGTTTCATCCAATGTTTTTGAGGAATAATAAATTACATGAGGAATATTTTCTCTTCTTTGACCAAGAACAACCTCAAAAGCTCTATCATAATCATCACACATCAACTCAAAGTGTAAGGACCAATCTGGGGGTTGGATTATTGGGGCAGATGTAAGAGCAGTTTTGAGTTCAATGAAGGCTCTCTTGAAAACCTCATCAAAATGGAAAGTGACATCATTTTGGAGCAAATGAGTAAGTGGGAGGGAAATTTTACTGAAGTTATGGATGAATCTCCGATAGAAACCGGCATGACCAAGAAATGAATGGATGTCTCGAACAGATTTGGGTTCAGGAAGTGATTGGATCACTTCAATTTTGGCAGGATCAACTTCAATACCATCTTTTGAAACTATGTGCCCTAGAACAACCCCATTTGTAACCATGAAGTGACATTTTTTATAATTTAACACAAGGTTACACTTGACACACTTTTTAAGGACTAGAGTGAGTGAATTCAAACAAGATTCAAATGACTCACCATAAATGGTGAAGTCATCCATGAATAATTCCATGCAGTGTTCAATGAATTCAAAAAAGATACTCATCATACACCTATGGAATGTTGCGGGAGCATTGAAAAGGCCATAAGTCATTCTCCTATATGTATATGTTCCAAAGGGGCATGTTAAAGTAGTCTTTTCTTGGTCCTGAGGTGCGATTGGGATTTGGAAATAGCTGGTTTTTCCATCAAGAAAGCAATAACATGACTTTCTGGGTAATATTTCTAGCATTTGATCAAGGAATGGAAGAGGTTAGTGATCTTTTCTTGTTTCAACATTCAATTTACTATAGTCGATGCACACACACCATTTGTTCTTCACTCGATTTGTGACTACCTCTCCATGTTCATTTGTGACAACAATTATCCCACCCTTCTTAGGTACAACTTGAATTGGACTAACCCATTCACTATCAGAAATTAGGTAGATAATACCGGCTTGAAGAATCTTGGTGATATCTTCCCTAACTACCTCAAGGATGAGTGGATTGATTCTTCTTTGTGGTTGTCTAATTATTTTGGATGATTCCTCAAGATGGATATGATGCATGCAAAGGGCAGGGTTGATTCCTGGTATGTCATCTAGGGTCCACCCTAAGGCCTTTTTGTTTTCCTATAACACCAGAACAAGTTTGGACTCCTCAGTTTCGGTAAGTGAAGAAGAGATAATGACAGGATAATAGTGATCATGGAAAAGGAATGCATATTTCAGGTGTTCAGGAAGAGGTTTCAGATCAGTCTCATCTTTTATTTGTGGGTTAGAAAACTCAGGAATGGAGGAAGGGACTTCAGTTGCTTCAAATTCATTCTCCTTAATACTTTCCAAGGTGGAGCAGTAGAGATCAGAGTTGATGTGGGATTCAAGAGAGTTTTCAAGTTCCTCTAGATTGATGGAGTCTATGAATGAGAGGTCCACATCAACTTCACCATTTATGACTTGGTTAATCATAGTGAAAATTTTACAAGATCCTTTTTCATTTGAACTTAAAGAACATGATGGAATGAAGTTCAATTGAATCTCAAAAGTATCCTTAGAAGAATGGATTGAGAATGCAGAGTGATCCTCAGATGGGTATCACATGGCTTGGAAAATGTTGAACTTGAACAGTTGGTCACTGAATTCCATGGATAAGATGCCTGAATGGACATCAATCTTGGTTCTCGCAGTCATGAGGAATGGTCTTCCTAGAATTAGAGGAGATCAAGAAGAGTTTGTCTCACATTCCATGTAAAGGACATAGAAATCAGTAGGGAAGATAAGATCATTGACTCAGACAAGGACATCCTCAATTATTCCCTCAGGACTGGTTGTGCTTCAATTGGCTAACTGAATGATAACACCCGTTGGATGTAAGGTACCTAGACCAAGGTTGGAGAATATATATTTGGGCATGACATTAATTGAGGCTCCTAGGTCTATGAGTGCACCATCAAAGTTGGAACTTCCAATTTGGCATGGAACCGTAAAGGTCCCTGGATGTTTTCACTTTATGGGAATAGACTTCTGGGTGGAAACATTTTCCAAGGTCCTAAGTTGCCTCTTGTGGGTGCACAATTCCTTAAGAAACTTGGAATACTTAGGAATTTGTTTGATGGAATCTAAGAGAGGAATGTTGACTTCAACACGTCTAAACATGTCGAGCATTTCAGGATCTGGTTCAAAGGACTTCTTTGGCTTAGAACCAGCTTGAATAAAAGGAATTGGATTCCTAAGTGGAATGGAAGGAGGTGATGGAATGGATTTAGATTCCTTTTCAATTTTCTTTTTCTTTTCATTTTCTAGGTCAATAATCAAAGGAGGGTTGGAAGACTTATCTTGAGGCATAGAAATTTGCTTTCCAGATCTAAGTGCAATTGCACTTACATTACTCTTGGGCTTGGGTAATGGTTGTGTTGGAAGTTGGGAAGAATTATATGGTTGCTGCTGACTAAGGTGGGATGCAAGTTGACCAATTTGGGTTTCAATGTTCTTGAGGCTGGAACGGGTGAAGGAGGCAAGATCTTCCACTACACTTTCCCATGGTTTCTTAGAAGAAGAGGCTTGTCCCGAATTGGGATTACCTTGATTTTGGTTCTTGGGAAAGCGATTGTATTGGTTTTGGAATTGGGAAGGCTCACTAGGATAATGGAATCTAGGAGGAGGATTGTTCCTTTGAGGTTGAGGAAGAAAATGATAAGGTTGTTGGAAGTTACCAACACCTTGACCATATTGAAACTGGTTTGGGTTTTGAGGAGGGAATTGAGGGGGATGAGATATGGGATTACCATACCTAAGGCCTTGGTTATAGGAAGAAGAGAAGGGATCAAAGTGAGATTGGTTGAAGTTTCTAACAAACTGACCTGATAGTTGAGGATTGGTGTTCCGCTGAGCATATGCTGCATTGAGCTCCATTGGTCCAGATGAATCGTATTGATCCTCTTGAAGTTGTGGACATGTGTCAGTTGGATGAGATGGAGAGTTGCGAATTACACAGTTTTTAACAGGTCCAGGAAACATTGATTGTGAAGAAGATGAGGTTGGGGATTTAGTAGCTATAGCTAGTTGTCGCACAAGACCTGTAAGTTCACTCATCCACTCAGTCATCTTGTTCGATTCAATTGATTGATTATATTGAGATTGTTTGACTTGAGCATGTGGTCAAGTATGGAATTGTTGTGTGTTTGCATCCATGTTACTTATGAGATCTCTTGCAGCTGTAGGAGTTTTATCAACAAGAGCACCGCCACTTTCGGGATCAATGAGAGTTCTATCAATAACCAATAACCCCTCATAGAAGTATTGGATCAAGAGTTGGTCAGAGATTTGGTGGCGTGGGTAGGTTACAACAAGATTTTTGAACCTCTCTCAGTATTCATGGAGTGATTCACTTGGGAACTGACGGATACCACTTATTTCCTTTTGGATAGAAGCATTACGAGAAGCATGAAATAATTTCTCTAAGAAGAGTAGCTTCATGTCATTCCATGTGGTTATGGAACCAGGAGGAAGGTAGTAGAGCCATGACTTGGAGAAGTTGGCTAGGGAGAAAGGGAATGCTCAGAGTTTGATTTGTTCCTCAGAAACCCAGGCTTCATGGTAGAGCACACCACTTGGAACTCTTTAAGGTGGAGATGTGGATCCTCATCGGCTAGCCCGTGGAAATGAGGAAGAAGATGAATGAAACCCGATTTTAGTTCAAAGTCAACCTCTATGTTTGGATATTGAATACCAAGAGGTTGGTAATTCATATCAGGGGCAACAAGTTCTTTAAGGGTTTGTTCCCTAGGATTGGCCTTTTCTAATTCAACTGGTTGGACAAGGACTGGTTCTTAAATTATTTGATTATATCTTATGTTCCTCATAAGTTGGTGAAGTGTTCGCTCAATTTTAGGGTCAAACAAATCCGAGGGATTGTTTGGGAGGCTACGGGGCATTTAGAGAGATTTTTAAAGAAAGAGGAAGATGAGTTTTTCTTTGTTTCTTTTTTGTTTATGATTTTTATGAGAAGATGGGTTTTTCTTTGTGTTTTTTTTCAATTTTTTAAAACTTTTTTTTGGGTTTTCTTTACAATAACCAGAAACTAATGACTACATAAAGCACCATCCCCAGAAACAGATCCATTTGATGCGCACGGCCGATTGTCGCCTATCGACCGGTCAAAGTTCCGGTGCTCTGCTAATGTGTATAGCAGCACTCGGGTCGAATCCTCGGCGATGATACTTTGTAATAGTCGTTTGTTTTTAGTTGATTGTATTTTGATTAAGGGGGTTTGTTTGCAGATCTTAATTTAAATGATTGATTGAATATAATTTATTTAACAAATTGATAAATATTGGGATGAGTTCATCATTAGGTAGTTAAGCTTGTGATATCCTTGAGCTTTGCTTTATATTGCATTGAATTAACACCCATGTCATAAGTTGACGTTGATTGGAATTTCTAAGTGTTAAGGCTTTAATACAAGCCTTAACTTAACTAGTATTCTAATCTCAACTAGTACTTGATTTTGGTAGTGTATTTATGGTTCCAATAATCCATGGAATCCATATGTAAAACAAAACAAGTCATTAATTCATGACATGTTAAGTCCAACATACACAATGTTAATTTAAAGAACATTCGTCGAGCAAAATCTCTCAATCACTTAACATACCTAAATTATAACTCACCCCAATTAAAGATTTACTCATCCATTAAAATTATTACTAATCTGGTTATAATGATTATGATGATAAATTAAGAAGATAAGATAAATAAAGGAATAAGAAAATATTTGTGCGCCGAACACACACACACGAACGATGATGAGAATTAAAAATGAACTTTAGATTGAATTAGAAAGAAAAAGAAGGGAAGAGGATTAAACTGTATTTAAAATATTTTAAGAACATTAATATTAGACTACATAAGGTGGATGGGAATAAGATATATTGAAGAAGAAGCTTTCATTAAAATAGAATTACAAATGAAAGGACTTACAAAATTACAACAATGAAGAACATAAAAGTAAATGAAAACAAAGAGAGGAGGAAAGGTCTCTCAAGTGAAAACTTGAGTATGTAAGATCCTCCCAAGACTTTATAAAGGCTTTTTTCATGCCAATATGATCTCCTCTCTTCTAAAATGCCAACCCCTCTCAAGGAGAGAAGGAGAGAGTATTTATAGCCCAAGGAGTGGACTATTTGCATTCCCAATCTGTCCCTCTACTTTCATCACCAAGTTGTCTATTCAGAAAGACGAATATTGAGAAATATCCATCTTTATATTTGTATATAATAAAGTTTTCCGACCTCTCTCAAAATTTGGAGTCATTTGGACCTATGTAGCCAAAGTTATGGTCGGTTGATTAAACAAATTTAATCTTTCCATTTCAATCCAATCTTTTTGATGTCCAAAATGTGAAAGGGTTTTTGAATAGGAAGATGCCTTCAAAACCGAATGATGTCTTCAAAAAAGTCTATAGCCTATATCTTCTCTTTCACACTGAAAAATATCATCTTGAGTGGATGCTTAAATCATAAGATATGTCATGCATACTATACTGAGTTTATTTATCGGACAGAATGGTGGGCTGGACTTCAAAGCATATTTTGGGCCCCTTGTTTTTGGCGTTGAGACTTGAAATTTTTATCCAAGACTCCTTACATTGTCCCAATAACCTTTGAGGATAATGAAGGAATTTTAACATCTATATTTATCCCAGTAATTCAATCTTCATGACTGGTCTAGTTTCTTCACAGATTCTGTAGGTCATCTTGTGCGGTAAACGTGATCTTTCAAATGGAAGAATTGGCCCATGATCCCTTATAATGAAATTTTGTATTGATAAAAAACTATTTTATTGAATATTTTACTGATAATAAATTATATAATTTCCTCACATTGTGTTAAATATGTTCAATTAGAAAGTATTTGGGATTAGATCATTCATTTGAATATTTGATGAAAATTCAGGTTTTACCCTTTCAAAATCACAGTAGTATTTCAATCATAATTATTTTTATTTGAATTATTTGAACTTAATATTTTGTAACTATGTTCCTTACGTAATGGGATACAACTTTCATTCAGGAAACTAGATCAAAATAATGCATTTGGATGGAGTAATTGGGCCATAAAGTCAAAGGTGGGTTGGACACTCCAGAATGGAGAAGCTTATATATTTAGGACATAACTCCTTAATATGATATTTTATTGAGCCCAAATTGTTATATGAGATAGGGGACCCATATAATCATATATTATACTTATGGAAGGCCGGCCAATTCATGCGTTTTGGTGGTCAAATGGGCGGTGAAAGTTGGCATAAAATATTTGTCCGAGATTTCCCATTCACACTTGAAACCACTTTGAACCTAGACTCCCCACCACTCTATAAATTGGTGTTTTTCTCATTTTGTGGGGTTGGGAAGTTCATTAAGAGATTGGAGGTAGAGGATAATTGGTTTCACCTAAATTATCCAACCATTGTAAGAGGGGTATCTCTTGAAGCAAGGATCCCCTCATCGAAGCCTCCTTCTCTTCTTCATTTTGTAATGTTTTCATTTATGTAATACACTTATTTGATCTTATTTTATTCCTAATATTTTATTCTATTTTGTTTAAATTTATTCTTATATTAATCTTCCTAATTGGGTTGGAATTATTGAGTAGAAACATTATTGGGTTATACCCATTATAAACCTTTGCACATGCAAAACGCTTCTACGATGATTACGCCACCCATGGAAGAGTAGTCTTTTAGTAATCGATCTATCTTCTACCCTCTTCATTTAATTATTTTTAATCATTTAGATACTGTAATTAAATTAATATGATCCATGAATTGTGTTTTTAAATTGTAATAAACTAAGAAATCAATTGAACAATTAACACAAAAACACGTGAGGTCGGGATTTTGTGTAAATTGTGAGAGCGTGATCTTAATCGGTAATACAAGACCATAAGGGATAAATTTGTAGAGTTAAAATATAATCCCTAAAAAAAATTCATCCTAATTTCCAGAATGTAAATGTGCCTTAATTTACCACTGACCATAATCTAATATTATAACATCAATCAAAGCAGGGTGCTGCGATTTCATGTTCCAAAGTTAGCCTAGGGTTAAATTCACACCATCTTCATGGTAAAGTTAATTTTCGTAGGGTTCGTGATTTAAAAAATTAAGGGATCATAATTAAGTGAATATTAATTTAAATTATAATGATTAATAAATGATTTAATAGGTAGAGTTTTATCGATTACGTCTTTTAAATATTGTCTAAAAAAACATCTTTTTGTTGGGTCATTTTAATCGAACTTCATTTCAAAACTAAAAACAAAAAAAAAATACAATATTCTTCCAGAAAAATTATTCTAGATTCATAAACTATAACCAGCCCCCATCCTTTCAAGTAGTGTTTTTATTCTCTTTTATTTTATTTTTAGAATACCTTTAAAAAGTTGTTTTAAATCTACTTCCTCCTTTGAGAGACGACCTTGGTCAGCCACTCTACTGCACCTAAGTACCCCAAAATCACATTAATAATTTGAGGGCGCCCATGAAAGTGCTCTTTCATGTATATTTAATTAGTAATACTAAAAAACAATAATCAAACAATTTGGATCATTAGGGTGAGAGTTATAAATAAAATAGTAAACTGACTCAATTGAACTACTTCTGAAAATGCTCAAAAATTATACTTAGTATTAAAAAATTAATATTTCACACAAATTATGAACATTTCATATAAAATAAGTAAAGGGAGTATATAATAAGACATGAAAATATTAACAACATCAGAAATATAGTTATAAAATTAATTCTTTGAAAATTTTGGAAAAACAACACATGAAATTTTCTCAAATTCTTTCAAAACATGAACAATTCTTTAACAAAACACTAAGATTTTATTTATAAAACTTATTTGAAAAATAATTTCAAAAAATGTTTTATAAATGAATTTTAAAGCACAAAAATATAGAACCCAAAAGTATCCAAATAAGGAAAAAATAATAAAGTGAACATGAATGGGAAATATATAAAAATAAATAATCAAAATAGATAAAATAGAATATCACAATAATACCAAGTATTAATGAGTAAAACAAGGAGCACACTTTAAACCATATCTTAAGAGGAAATAAAGTTAAGGAACACATATCATTTTAAATATGTAAAAGGGAAGGAAAAAAAATAATAAGTATAGAGACAAGGAGAACTAGGTAAAGTGTAATGTAATCATGGAAAAATAGTTAGGTCCCAGTGAGATGATGCTAGATATACTTGGGTATAACCATTTGATAACCTGTCAGTAAAGTTCCTAGTCAATAGCCTCAGAAAATTTCAGGAATTATCCTCACCTATGGAACTCCCCATAGATAAAGAGAATAATTACTAGATGGTAATAGTCACTATATAAACATAACTAACACAAAAACCATCTCTCAATATCCCACTTGGATACCCAAGGTTCCCATGAATTTGGCTACTAGAGGTGAGAAACATTTATCACATATCAAAAAAAATTAATAATAGTCCATATAGAAAAACATATCAATATCATACCTCATACCACCTCCATACACCTTTTTTATAAACCCCTTTTTAATACACATAAACATCAATACTAAACAAACTGAATTATTGAGTTCCACAGGCTCATATACAATAAGATATAATGGGGATTAAATTGAAGGTGTATATTATTGTATGAAAATCTTTTTTATGTAAAGTACCAAACAATATTCTTGCTTTAATCAGATAATAATATATATAAATTTTTTTCTTTGCAAATCATTTTAAAAACTAAGCATTAATTAGAAATTTTCTTTAAAGAAAAGAGTAACCCAATTTTAATCCAAAAATCCCAATACATCACACATATATATAAACATAACCTTAATAAACAACATAATAAACATTATAAACATAATTAATTTATAAGAAACAAAATAAAATATCATAGAAACTCATTAAAATATATTAATAATGAAATTTCAACCAAACTGTCCCTCAAACCCATAAAATAACCCAAGTAAAATCACAGGAGGTTTAAAACATCATTTTAGTTACCTCTTCCTTGAAAAAATCCCTTTTAGTGATTTTAGAAAACACATAGTATGCATAATTTTTAGTTACAAAAGTGTAAGGATATAAATCCATGGAAAACCCCTTTTATTTTAAATCCATAAAACTATAAAACTTTTACAATCAAATCATAAATTCACTCAGGTTCACAAACAAGAATAATTTTAAAGGAAAAGGACTTAGAAAACTCAAGCATCACATTGTCTATCATAAAAATGTGTTCTCATGGAAAAACCTATGACAATAAAGCATGGATGATGAATAACCTTTAAATATAGGAGTAAGAGGACTGATGAAGAATTATACACACCCTAGATAACAAGAACCATAAGGTTAGGTCAAACCCTTAACCTAGGGTTCGACCACCATATCCACAAGATTATAGGAAAAATAAAAAAACTAGAGGAGATGAGGTGTAGAAATAAAATACAAGAAAAATTATCTAACCACTATGTACTCCACTTAGAATCAAAGAGAAGGATAATAATCCATGTAATAAGGAATACAATTTCCCCCTATGATTCTATAGGTTGAGATGATCAAATGAGGGAAAGGGGAGCCTTAAGTGGGTTTAATTCATCAAGTGTAGAAAGGTAAAATAACGAGTTAAAAATATGCACAGAAACACATCACAACATGGCCCTACTAGTCACGGTGTGGAGACCCTCTCAAGACACCCATCACAGTATGGTCCTCTTGGTCACAATGTGGCACATCTCTTCTAAGAAGAACTAAAGGTTGTAAGCTCCAGGACAACATGATAAAATACTCACCCATCACAACATGGCTATCCTTACTCACAAAAATCCACAAATACAAACAAGATGGGTTCAATATGTAAGAGTCATCACCATGATGTGAAGTTATTCACCATGATATGATCCTCTTATATAAGATCCTCCACCATGCTGTAACACTCCTCATCATGAAAAGTACCCCCCTTACCCAAATTTCACAAATTATGGGATTCTTATGCATCAATCAATCCTTTTTTTATATTCATAGTAGAAGAAATATTATTGAAAGAAGAAAATTACATGAGTCTAAAGTACAAGATCATTTTAAAATCTTTATCATGAAGGGGGAGGAGAGCATTAGGGAGGTCTTTGCACCAGGTGATGTCTTGTGTAATACCCATGTTGTCCAAGCCATCTGCAACTGTGTTTGCTTCTCGATAAACATGAGTAATGATGTAGTTAAGATCGATTAGCGAATGGGTGAACTCTATCCAACATGTAGTAATCAGCCAAGCAAGATGGGTTATGCCATTCCAAATCGCTTGAACGATGGTCGTCGAGTCACTTTTAATCCAGTTGTTGTTCCAACTGAAGTGCTTGAAGGAAATAACATGAATCAATCTCAACATTTCATCTTCAAGGGAGGTGGAAATGACACATTTACCCATGAAGCAACCAAGAATCTGACCAAGGTGATTCCTAAAGACAACACCACAACCTACAAGGCCCATATTTCCCTTGGAGGCACCATAAATATTGATTTTGATCCATCTAGGTAGAGGGGCTCTCCAGAATAAATCCATAGTGTGATGCGTCTAATAGTAATTACTACTGATCTGCAAATGCTTCAGGATTTCAAAGTCATGAACAGTGTTGTAGCAGTTCCCCTTTTGCAATAAATAAGCTTCATGTATGGAAATAAGGATCTGAACCCGACCTGAATTAAGATTGAGTGAGTAATTTTTATAAATTATAGCATTCCGATCATACCATATCACATGATGGAGTTCATCAACGACTGTAAGGAAAAGGTTCCTAATTTGTTGGGAGACTTCCATTTCTGCACATTTCATTAGTTGGGACTTGACAGAGTCTATAATCATCAATATATAATAAAAAAATCACCCAATCCTTATTCATCATAGGGTTACACATATGTATGCAGGGTGGACCTTACACATAAGACTTAGCCAATTTCCTATTTACCCAAATATCTATCTCTCCATGATGGCCCTTGGATACAACATAACTTCTTGGAACAAACTCAACCAAACAAACCACCTCTATCCCTTCACGCTATGATGGCCCTTGGCCATGGTGTGACCTACAACTAGTGCAAAATCAAACCTTCCCATAAAACACTCACCATGATGTGACTTGAAGACAACCAAAACCACATAATACTAAAAATAGAAAAGCACTAGGGAAAAAGAAATTAAAAAATTGATAAAAAATAAATATATAAATAAGATAATGAGAAAAAGAGAGGCTAGAGTATGACATGTCTTCTTTTCTTTTGCCTTTATTTTTGGGGATTTTCTTCAATATAAAATCAACCACAGGGCGATCAAGAGTATTGTGTATGTATGATCTTATTAAAACATTACATATAAATATTTTGTGGGTTCCTTTATTATTACTATGGTTAAATCATATTTAACATTTATTCCAAGCATCTGTGATTCAATTTATTCAGTATTTATTTCTTTAATTATTTCTTTAATTATTTCATTATTCAATTATCATTTATTAATGGAATTTAGTATTAAATTACATTAAGGGGAAATAATTCCCCAACTGTGTTTTAGTGACTCTTGGTCCTTGTCATCAGACTTTGGCGATTGAGGAGTGTGTTTGAGTTTTTGTAGCAATTTTATGTGGGTGAATAGGTGGTGATTAGACCGGGTCATTACAAAATGGTAGTAGAGTCCTTATTTTATTTTTTATAGATTTTGGGATATTAGTAGTGATGGTGATAAATAAATTAAAACTTAGGAAATAAAATATAACCATGTTTTACCAATATACTTAAAATTAACTCTCAAGTTTTGAGTGTATTTTGTGATGTGATTTATTAAGGAATTATTTGTTTTATAGATTCAATTATTTTAAAGTGTGTATTTGATTTGGAAGATTATTTATTATTCCTATACCTAATGTGGATGATAGGGTGTGGAGTCTCATGTATCTAGGGGTGAGAATTAACTTGGATAAACTAAATTAACCAAAAAAATCAAATTTATTTGGATAATTTAGTTTTTAAGTTTGTGATAATCCAGTTAATTTGGGTTTTTAAATGATTATTTTGGTTAAATCAACCAGTTTTGGATTTTGTAATTGGAAACCAAAATATCCAATTTAAATTATTACATTATCAAAAAAACCAATCCCTGAATGACTGCATACCCTCACCATTTGAAAAAATAATGTTATTTTTTTTAAAACTCTGATAGTGGAAAGTTGGTAGGGAATCATACCCTTCTTTTAATGCATACACACAGACTCCCATCCCCAAGAAAAGTATTTTCTTCTTCATTCATATCTCATTATCCATCTTGGGAATTCCATTATATTCATCCAAATACCTATATGATGAAGCAACGAGTACCCCACCCATGATTTTACAATGTCAATACCAATATTTTCCACCACTTCATCACTCTAGATCTAGATCAGTGATATCAAATATCCTTATCCCAACATCCTCTCCAAGGGTTAAATTACCTGTTACATTATCTCTTGGGTTCATGTACGCTTGGACCATCTCCACCTCCACTTTATCTTCATGACATAAACCCACTCTAAATGATAATTCTCCTTTGATGCTCGATGTTTATAATCACTCAATCAATGAAATCATCACCATCATACATCATATAACCATCAATTCCTTTACCATCATCCTTTTTTAACTCTCCTTCTCACTTGGTGTCTTGGATTTTATTTTTTCTTCAAACTACATCTATGTATTCCAATAGAAGAAGAAACTATTGTTATAGTTAACTATGTATCAATCTTTTTTTAGTTTAATCTACATTACCATTTTTTCATTTTCAGGCAGTGTAATTAGTTTAGTTATGATCATTGGCATGGTTGGTTTGGTTATACTATAAATAAACCTTGATTAAAACAATTTTGAAAAAGTGGACTAATATACCAAAACCAACCAAATGCTCAACCCTATATGCATCATATAGAGTCACATAACATGTGAATGATTGTGTTTATCACCTAACATGTGTATGATCACGCCTATAAATAATTATGGTATACAAATTTAATTAATCTAGTAACAAGAAAAATGATTACATATTAATTAAGTCACCTATAAATATTTAATTATTTCTTAAACAATTTATCAATGACGAGTTAAACAGAATCATTGGTAAAATTAATGATTTGAAATGATCAATTAATTTAACCTTTAAAGTGAAGGTACTAGGGTCACAATGTAATGACCCAAACATTCATGAATAAAATTCCCTTTATTTTATTTAATTAAATGTATTATGGATATAGAAAACACATGCACTCTTTTTTTATTTATTATTGGGTTTAAATGATAGTTAAGTATCATTACTATTGATAATATAGCTGTTATATAGTGATCACATGACTAGTATAAATTTAATATTTTTAAAAAGAATCATTTCAACAAAGAAAAATGAAAGGATGGCCTCATCCAGTAGACTCGAGCCGTAAGAACCTCATTTTTTGGAGCTCAAAAAGGAGTTAGTGTCACTGGGCTTCGCTCTTGACCAAAACAAAGCCGAGCTTCAACATGTTAAGCCTGAACAGAATCGCCTATGAGAGAAGTGGAAGTTAATAAAGATTACCACCCGAGCAATGTTATTCGAGCCGCCCCAAGAGTCTGTCACCATCGCACACCTTAACCTTAAATATTATATGAGTGTTATAAGGGGTTATGTAACAGGGAATTAGTTAATTTTTGTGTAATACCTTTTATAAATAAAAGTATTATTCCATCAATTCCTATATGAGAATAGTTTCTCTTAAAAATATAATGAATTAGATAAATTGATTTTTCGGGTAAAATGGTTCTTTTTTGAAATATATAAATTATTATAAACTAAGGTTTTATTAATATTGTTATTATAATAGTGTTATAAGAACACTTATTTTAATTATAAGTGGTGATTATATTTCTTATTGTTTTTACTCTATAAATTATTAAGTATTCAGTTTGATAAGAATTATATTTTCATACGATAACACTAAAATTATATTTTTAATTAAATAATTTATTTTGATGAATTAATTAATTTTTGGAATAAATAATATTTTAATAAAATATTATTATTATATAATTTTTAAATATAAATGATCATATAATTTTTATGAAGTCAAATGTAACTTTTATCAAGGCCTGAAAACTATTTTTGTCAAAACCCATCAATTTTCAATAAATGACGGTTTTTGTTTTAAAAATGAAAATTCAAATATTTAGAAAATTATTTAGATAAAATTAATATTATTTTTGGAATCAGGATTTCTAAATTATCCAATTATTATTTTTTCATAATTTTATGAGACAATCAATTTTTTGGGTGAAAATTAAATACCTTATAAATATATAATGTGTTTTATGACATCATAATGAACCAATAGTGATGTAATAAAATACTATAAAAGATATATTCGGCCAATATATGTTTTAAATTTAAAAAAATGTGATTTTATATTTGTTTGATTAATTTTACAATTCCTTAGCAGACCCTCCAAGACTTATAAAATATTTTAACATTTTAAAATGATTTTCTTGAGAGTGTGACTCACCTCCACATAAGCAAGAACAATATTTAAATAAGTTCTACAATTGGACTTATAAAATAATATTTTCCACTCCCATTTGGAAAAAATCATGGGGAAAAACCATGGGATGGTTTGTGGTTTTGAATATTTAATTATATAGATTCCAAAACCTAAGTTTGTGAAATATTAAAGAATTCCCCTCTCATTTCCTATATAAACTCACCAAATATCCAACTTATATTCACTAAAAATCCTTAGATCATGTCCATAATTTTACCTCCTCTCTCTATAATCCTCCCAAGTCACCCCAATCTCTCAATAATCCCCTCCTCAAGCTCTGGAAGTCACACACTCAAGTAAGGGATTTATTCCTTTCTCATTTTTGTCCAAGTTTCTTTATGTTGATATAACCTTTTATTTTTCAATTAAAAATGTTAGGGTATGATTTAAAACCTCCCCCATACTTACCTCCTTATGTTTTAATGATTATATACTTCTTTCTCTCTCATTAATCCCTCCCATGTAGACCCGTTACCTTACTGAAATTTCGTAAGAGTTATTCAATTTCTCCTCTTTCTTCAAGTTTCTTTATTATGTTACACCCTCTATTTACAAATTTCATGTGTTGGGGAATGTATATATATGACACCCTCACTATCCATTTCATGTAAATATGATTATATACCCATTTCTCTCTCATCAATAATTTTTATGACTTTTATGTCACGCCGTTATGCTGCTGAAATTGCACCGCGATTTTCCAAGGCAAAATCATTATTTAGTAAATATCATACCCATTTCTCTATCAAGGGTATTAAACTTTATGAACATATAAATATTTAATGGTACTTACATGTATGTATTCTAAATTCCTTAATTGTGTAATAACTTATGATGTTGAATGATTCCATGTTATATGATCCATGTGGAACACTTTTGCATGAAATGAAATGTTTATAAAGGGTGCACCCTGATAGCGCTCCAATGCATTGGGTAATGTTTAGTATCATGATACTCCATGTACAATGAGGGTTTAATCATGATAATTCAAGTCAAATGAGGTTTTACTCATGCTAATTCAAGTACAATGAGGGTTTACTCATGCTAATTCATGTGCAATGAGCCCTGGCTCATGCTAATATCATGTTGTATGCCATTTCCACATTTCCATGTTATAATAATCATGCTATATCATTCCTTTATGTTCATGTTTCTCTTATTTTCTATTGATATTCCTATTGCTTAACATGTATTTTGTTCTTCATGTTATGCCTTGTTTACTCACTTACTAGGATTTATAGCTCACCCTTTTCTTATGTGTATCATCAGGTTATCCCATGCAATGCTAAGTACAAAGGAATATTGTGGTCATGTAAAAGAAGTTTTAACTAAAGATGTTGTATTTTATGTCTTAAGTTGTCATGTAATGTTCCTAATTTTGTAAGACACTAGACCTCTCGATCCCCAGAGTTGTCTTAAGTGCATGTTTATGTAATAAATCATGTTTAATAAAGAGCAGGGTTTTTATACACAGCAGAAGCCGGTGGGATGGAGTTTTTATAATTTTTCATTATCAACATGATGAGACTTGTTTTCTCTGATGATTCGATCCCCAGTACAATCCAATGATCTCTATAAAATTAAAAAGTTTACAAAACATAAATAAAAAACATACTTGTTTAGATATGAAGCCACACTCAACTTCAACTCATTGATGATGATCATTTCTTGAAGGATCCATAGAAGGATCCCTCTAGATCATCCACACGTGCTTAAAAAATTTTCTGAAGTATCGATCATCAAATTCTGGGTGCTAGCGTAGAGATCTGACGACGCCTTCGATGCCCCCAAAATTTCCGCATCAACATGCCTTCGATGTGTGAGGGAGAAATTGATCCGAATTCATGGTTCAAGAGATTCTCTATCTAGGAAGTGGGAGGAGAGAGAGGCTCTAGAAAATTCATAATGAATAGTAGTGAGTTAGTGCCTCTCTTCACATATTTATAGTGGATGATGAAAATACCTGAATGGGTTTTTCTGACCCCCATTTATTTAACGTCTACTAAATAAATAATTATGAGAAACTAAATTGCTTTAATATTCTTTATTATTTTTATCAAATACTTGTAATATGTATTAAATATATTATGTGATAAAACCTAAGTCATTAAATTGACTCATAATTCCTGCTTAATATTAAACGAACCTGGAATATTAAAATAATATTCATTCGATTAATATTTTCTCATATTTACTTAACTTATAGACACATTTAATATATAAATTCATTACCAATTATTCTTTACTTGAATAATATGAGTTTATTTATTTATTGGATATATTTAACTTAAAAAACACTCAGACCCTATGGCGGGGACCACCATGTCCGATATACCTATTCAACTAAATAGGGTAGATTGTTGAATACACTATTGTGTGTGACCCTCTAGGCCCATATATTTATAATAGTGAATAAAATTTATAGACCAAGAGTCGAGTCTAGCAACCCATCAAGGCCCCAAAAGATATAAGGATTTTCATAGCAATGACAACCAACCTACGAACACATATTGTGTACTATATTCTATTTGTCTTTAGATATATCATAAAGTAGGACACACACTTGTGTCATCACCATTTTATTTCTTTATTATTTTTTGATCTAACCAGATGAATTTACCATTCGACTACCTTGGAAAATTATTTATAAAGGTAATACCATCCAGATCAATAAGGCCTGATATATATAACTTCCTAAACCTAGAAGCAAAAAATCCTTTATTCACCATTCAACCAATGCCATACCACCAGTGACCACCCAATAGAAGCTACCTTAACATGATTTATTTATCATGTTTTTTTCCTTGCATCAAAGTATTCAATCAAATGGAACACATTGATAATGATCTCAATTCAGGAGACCAATACACATTCCTGTAGATAGGAACAACCAATGACACCCAAAACATGTGATGTTTCTATTGGTGGGTCTGTACTCATGATCTCACTACTAGAGATCACCAAGTGTGAACTTCATGAAAATAATTTTCAATGCTTATGATCCCCCATCACCTAATAGTCAAACATAAATTGTGTCCAGTTAGTAATATGTATCTAAACCATATGAACTTTGTTTAAGATTAATGCCATGGTATCTTGAGGTTCTCATTATAGTCTAGGATCTACTATAACCTTTTGATACGATAATTAATATATAGATATTACCATTTCAATAGTGGATTAAAAAATGTATACACTATAATGGTAAGAATACATCATGTATATCTAGCTATACACATGATATGGTAATCTAAAAGTATTGTATAGTTGGGTATAGGGAACCTACTATTACAACACCCCCACTTTCACTAGAGCTAACTTGCTAATGAACCTTGTTGGCTCTCACATGATAAATATTATGTTTCTACTGAGTAACATATTTAGCTGCTGGATCTTCCATGTTTCCGCCACATGACTATTATACTATATGTGGCCTCATATCCTTGAGTAAAACTTATCAAGAGATGGTATCCCCAAGTTTTTACCTTTTTTCCACTGTCAAAACATGACATCTTGGCCAGTACTAGTAATAGAATTATCATAATGATAAATCTTTACTTGATAGGTGTGATTCCATGAACTAGAACAAATTTTTGCATTTAATAACTACTTCTTATTTTCCTTAGAAGCTACAATGTACTTGATATTTATAGGTATGGCTACCACTGGCTTATATGAGCTTGGATCGCTCATCACCCTTAGCCTAACTGTGAATTAGATCAAATTGATCCAAGGAAGGCTAGTTTTTATCCCCTCAAAACTAGTGTTCTTTCCTCTCCACTTACCAGGTATATATCTTTTGTAATTACTGAAGAACGACCAGATAGTTCTAACCACTTCACTTGCAGTACTCCAGGATATAAATGATATTCGCCTACTTTAAAGTATATTTTGGCAATATCATTGCTTGTACATATCATGACATACATGATTGATCCATCATTGAAGAATATGGAACTCAAATCACGACTTTAATCTCCTCCTATACCTTTGTATGTGTACTTGGAGGGATTTATTCCATGAGACATTGGTAGAAATTCTTCTCTTAAATTGTTCCAACTTGTATTTTTCAATACCATGTCACTATATATACGATTGACTAGGTCCAAACAACCATTATATATACCTCAATGGATCCTATTACCTAAAACATAGGTTTCTACTTTAATTCAATCACTGTAGAATTACTTTCAACCTAGTCTTAACTAACTGTAAGACCCATATTCGTTTTCCATATGTTGTCAAACATATTTATCTTGGAAAACTATGGCACTCCCACTAACCTTGAGTAGACACATGATGTCGATTCATTTCAAATGAATATTTTACAATCTTGTCACTTACTTTAATCCTAAATAGGATTTTAGTAACTTGAAACCCTATTGTCATTCTCTGATGTCATCATCCCTTTATGGTTGCATCAAATAGACACCTTCCACGAAAGTTGGTGTTTTCATCTAACTGCCAATTAAATGATCTTATAAATTAGCTATGATAAGTAAAATTATAATGGATTTAGGAATAATGACTTAGTATAACCAATTAATCCTTATTAGTACTTCTATTACACCATCCAAGTATCATTTCACTTGAATACCCCCACAATATTCAACATAACAATCCCCTTTTAATTTTTGATACATGGAATCCATTATTGAATTTTAATTAAACTTGTCAATTTTGGATGATTACCATATACTTCTTACTTGTAGGAATTATTATTCTCAATGAATAATTTATCACCGACTGTGATGAATATAAAACCATCACTATGGTTTTATCCTTCCTACGCAGTATGTGTATTTGGAACATTCCTGTTCCACATGCACTTATGGAACTAGTTCCTATAACAACTACATGTGTATCTCTAGCATTGAATAATCCCAAGTCAATATCACTCCCATAATATATAATAGATATTTTTACACTTACATAGAAATTTAGTCTATCACTTTACAACCAAGTTTCTATATTAGGTATTTATATAATATTCTAAACAACTGTTAGGATAATTACTTAGATGCACAATGTGTTCAACTAGATGCAAGTTTATTTATATCCTAACAAACTCTTTGCATCTAAACACATGTCATATGATATAATGGATTTCCATCATACTATAACTCATATGATATCCATTTTTCATTTTTAGTTTCCATATGATTATGGGATTTCACTGTTATTTTAAAATAACATTATGGAATACAATGAAAGTTTCTGAAAGTTGCAACATTGATACTACTTACATCACGACTCTGATGTATAAAATGCGAGTTTAGGAATTTCTCAATGCTAAATTTTTTTGATCAACATTAACATGTAAGAATCATCATCTATCCTCTATATTGACATCATAACCCTGACGTGTATAAGATAATGTGCATTTAGGAATTACTCCATGCTATATTATGATGATTGATGATCGCTTGGTCAATATATTCTTCAGCATGCTGTCCGAAGCAACTCATATATTTCAACCATGCATACTTCACTTTACCATTACTTAAATAACTTAAAGGAATATAATGAAGTATATTTACCTCTATATTAACCTTGTAATAGTTCATTCTCTCTTGCTAAACTAATTCTGAAAGATTTGTGGCATAACTTTATTTTAAAGGTTTCTTTATCCAAACTAAATACATTGTTAATACCAAAGGTGTTTAGTTGTACTAAGCCTAAATAACATACCGGGTATATCCTTGATGTACATTTTTAGTTTTTCTTGACAAAGAATTATCTTTCCACAATTAGGTAAATAAGTCTTATATTTTATATTCATCACTTATTGCCCATGATTCAAGTACCACTGAACTATTTAGTGAGTATAAATCACCACAAACAAAATTTATTCCTGAACTTGGAATAATGTCTCCTAGTGCTAAATGGACACATGAGATAAATCTTATGGTTATAATCAACAAAAGTTCTATTTGAATCAATCACTTGGCAATTAGAAGTTATGTGTTTCTCATCACTAACTTAGGAATCAACCTTTCTCAGTTGCTTGGAGAATACACCTTACTTCTTATAATTTTTCTATTACTTACTTGATTAATGTATTTCAATATAAATATGTGAAAGGCATATTGTATTAAATACCCAAGAAGTATATTCGAAACATTACATTTTATATTGATGAATATAACTGAAGAAGAAGTAGGTACTTTCTTCTTCAATTCAGTTTATTGTGATTAACTTATATAGTTTTATTTCAAGTTATGCGATGAAAATAAATTCATGTTTAATAACCAACCTAATTTCATTGAAGGAAATTGTGAATGCACCTTTGGAATTTCACTTTCCACTGTCCTTTTTTTGATTTGCATTTTAATCTATTCACTATAATCATTAAAGATCACCCTTTCTTTAAGTTCTTATTTTCTTAGAGAACTTTACCTAAATAGGTAAAGAAGCGTTTACTCAATTCTTTTTTGTTTTGTAACCAAAAATAAAACTATAGTAATCGGGTGTAAGAGTGGGATTCCATGAAAGATTATATCTTTCTTTTATATTTACACAAATCCAGTGTAATTAACACTCACTCTTATTATGCTTCACATTCTCCTTACAAGCTTCTCAGAGATGAGACTACATATTATATCATCCATGTCCTGATGTTATATCTACAACTAACATCAGGCGTTGCTAATACCATAATGAAATAACCATCATATGATATTATACATGATTCTCCTATAATCATCTTTACACCCTCACTTATTGACGTAGTTTTTAATAGTTTTTGGGACACAAACACCATGAAGTTACGATATCGTATTAATGTACGCAAGCACCTGTACTACACTTAGAAATTTATGATGGTTTGGGAATTTACTTTGTATAATATTATTTTAGTATAATTTTGTGGCATTACTTTCCATTTTTTTTACAAAAAGTGAAATTCTATCAGATTGTAATTTTTATCTTGATTACCATTTTAGACATTATTGATTAATTATATCATAAAATTTCTCCCACTATTTTAATGAATTCTAGGAACCCTCTATACTAGAATCAGAATACTCTGTTTCTTGAGTATTTTATTGGAAAGGATCCCTAAACCTCCCCTCATAGTCTATAAGATTTGGTTACATCACTACTTAGAGGGTTCAAGGTAAGATTTTGGCTAACCAACCACATTAACTCTTGGTTCCTTGATCTGTTGAGTGAAGTCCCAACTTCTAAAACCATAAACTTTATTTTCTCAACACTCGCCTCTAAAATTACAAAAATCTAGCTTTGGATACATCTTTACTGCAACTTTAGTTAAGTAAACCCATCACTCTCATAAGAATTCCCTGTTAGTAAGAGGTTCCCCCATCTTTGGCATGACGATCACCCCAAAAACCCAGTTTTGTTCAAATTTGAATGATGGAAGATAATAATGACTTAATATTTCTTTGAGGGTTTTGTGTTTTTATCTCAATGAATGTAATATATTTCTATTAATCTTTTTCATCTATGTTGTCATAGTCACAACTGAACATTAATAAAAAAACATACGTCACTTCTTTATGCATTTTATTATTTATTATTTTATGTATTTTCCCACTATTATAAAAATGAATAAAATAATAAATAAATGTAGAAAGGTAATCAAATTCCTGATTGGTCTTGAGAATATAAAATGAACAAGGGGAATCATACCTGAGTCGTTGCTTGACTCGTGATGCAGCTCACCCCTATCTAGTATGTCTGCTGCTTGTTGGAGTAACGCCTTGACTTGGTGGGGTCCATGTCACTTATAGAGTAATGCCTCATCTTGGCGGGGTCCACATCACGTTATTGCATTATTTTCATCAAAAGTACAATTATACTCGCTCGTAGGCAAGGGGGATTAAGGGTGTAATGTACATTTAATAAATTGGACGTGCATTCCCTTATACAAATTGACTGAAAAATAAAGACAATGCGCATACCATATTATTTAATTAAGTAATTATTACAATAATCATACACAATTAAATATTAATTAATTAAATAAATAAATGTAGACAAAGACAGTTCAGTGCTCAAGACCAGTGAAAGGGTAAAAATAAAGCGCGATAAAATTAAATTGTAATAAATTAATTATGAGAGATTTTTAATTAAATTAAATGAATTAGATCATTCAACTAATTTAATTATTTTTGGTCCACTATTAATTTAATTTTAAGTCCAAAAATTAAATTAATAAAATAATTTAATTTAATTCCAAAAATTAAATCAATTTAATTTTGGGTATTAAAATTAATTAATTAAACCAAAATTAACACTTTAATTAATTTAATTTAAAATTAAAATTAAAATAATTAATTTAAATTAATTTAGGTTACGTGAGGCCCCAAAACCCTACCCAGACCCATTGCGGGTCATGCCAAACTTACGCATACCCATAACAGGTCGATCAAAGCCCATTTAGGGATTTTTTGAGTTTGGTAGGTCTGCCTAGACCTGTACCTGGTCGGGCAGACCCACCCAGACCTATTTTAGGGAAAATTGAGTCTAGAAGAACCTGTTAGGGGTATCTTGTGGATTTATGTTGACTTTTCACCTGGGGAGGTGGAATGTGGTGGTCTAGGAGGTGATGATGACAGTGGGATCACAAGGCATTCTGGGTGGACCTATCCGTAGATCAAAGCAACGGCCGTAGGGAGCTTTGGGTGTGGGGTGACGCTGGTGACTGGGGTTTTGGAGAGGCTGGATCTAGCTGAGGGGAAGACGTTCCAATGAGAAATATGTCGGATGGAGGTTGAAAGCGTTGGCAGGAGAAGCAACATCCCATGGAAGGGAGGCCAACTGTGTGGTCTCCTACGAACAAGAGAGGGAGGCTAGGGCTTCTGGAGGTTAGAGGGAGACTGGAAGGGTGTTCCGCTATAGGGAGAGGTGAACGGAGGGGCCGCATCTTGCTAACGGTTGGGAGCAGCGGGTGGTGCTGCTATGGCTGGCTGGAGTAGCAAGGAGGGATGGAGGCCGAAGGTGTTGCATATTATGGCCAAGACTGGAGGGTCGGTGAGGCTGAGGGGGTTGCCTTCCATGAAGGATGCCTGGTGGAGGAGCTCTCTGGGGAGGCCGACAGGATGGAATCACCCAAGGAGGAGGTGACATGAGGGGTCCAATTCCCTCCTTTTCATTTTTTTATTTTTGTTTGATTTGGAAAATAGGTAGCCCCTTCCCCATTTTGCAAAAGAATCCTCTTTTTTTATTAAATAAAGACCTGTTTTTTTTAAATAGGTCAAGACGCCCGCCACCAAACATGTTTTGTTTGTTGTGTGGATATTTCCACACCCATTTTTATTAAGGATAAAAAATTAGCCTTTAAAAAATATAATAATAATAATAATAATAATTATAATTATAATAAAAACAAAACACCAGTGTAGACTATAATTAGAGGATATCCCTATTCTGGTCACAAGAAACCAACTCTGGCACCACTTAAGAGTAAAATTAACTTATAAAACACATATGTTATTCAATTTTTGATACCCTCAAACCACATTTGATCCATATTAAAAATTTCCAATGGTCATAACTTGGACATCTGAAATAGGATTGACACACGGTTTATTTTATTGGTATCTAAATCAAACCCTCTACTTAAATTTGATGTTAATTTAATTTTCTAGGATCAGAAAATTTACATGCTCACTCTGATACCAATTGAAGGTACAAGGGTCGCAATGGAATCCAATGGGCTGGGGTTTATAAAATTTTTCTTCATCAGGATGACAAATCTTGTCACCTCTGATGATCTGAGCCTCGGTACAGTATGAGGATCTCATGCAAATTAAACAGAGCATAAAATTTAAATTGAAAAATAACTATTTAGTTTTGAATCCATAATCAGATGAAACTATCATTCCTTTAAGTATCCATAGCGGGATCCCTCTAGATTTTCCACACGTGCTTTAAAAATCCAATGGAGCATCAATCATAAAATTCCGGGTGCTAGTGTGGAGATCCGATAATGGATTAGACACCCCGACGATCACCACATAAACATGCCTTTGATGCATGAGGGAGAAATCGATCCGAACGCTTGGATCAAGAGATTATCTCTCTAGGAAGCGAGAGAAGAGAGAGACTATAGAAAATTCTCAATTAATTGTAGTGATCTAGAGCCTCTCTCCACATATTTATAGTGGATGATGAAAATACCCAAATGGGTTCCTCGACCCCTGTTTATTTAACATCCACTAAATAAATAATTACGACAAACTAAACTACATTAATATTATTTATAATTTTTATCACACACTTGTAATATATATTAAATATATTACGTGATAAAACCCAAGTCATTAAATTGACTCATAATTCCAACTTAATATTAAATGAACTTGGAATATTAAAATAATATTATTTTGATTAATATTTTATAATATTTACTTAACTTGTAAATAAATTTAATAAATAAGTTCAATAACATTTATTATTTACTTTAATAATATGAATTTATTTATTCATCTGTGATTGATAACTTGGACAACACTCGAACCCTGTGGTGGGGCCCAACATGTCCAATATACCTATTCAATCAAATAAGGATGATTCTTGAATACACTATTATGTGTGACCCTCTAGGACCTTATCTCAATAGTAGTGAATAAAATTCATAGAACAAAAGTGGAGTCTAACAATACATCAAGGACCCTAAAGATATAATTATTGTTATATCAATGACAACCAACCTACAGACACATACTATGTACTACAATCTCTTTTTCTTTAGATGTCTCATAGAGCAGGATGTACACTTGTGTCATCACCCTTTTCTTTAATTATTATTTGTTGATATAACCAGATGGATTTACCTTTCAAATTCCTCAGACAAGGATTTATAAAGGTACTACCATCCAAATCAATAAGGCCCAAGATATATAACCTCCTAAACCCATAATAGAAAAATTCTTTCTTCACCATTCAACTAATGTCATACCTCCAATGACACACCCAACATAAGATAACTCACCACGATTTCATTATCATGGTTTTTTTCTTGCATCAAAGTACATTATCAAATTACACACATTGATAATGATCTCAAGTCATGAGATCAATACATTTGTTTGTAGATAGGAACAACCAATGACACCCAAAACATGTCGTGTTCCTATTGGCGGGTCTGTCCTCATGATCTCACTACTAGATATCACCAAGTGCGAACTTCATGATAAGAAGTCTCAATTCTTATGATCCCCCAACACATGATAGTCAAACATCAACTTTGTAGAGTCAGTAATATGTATCTATACTATATTACCTTTGTTTAAGATTAATGTCATGGTATCCCTAGGTTCTCATTATATCATGGTATTTGCTATAACATTTTGATACGACAATTAATATATAGAAATTACCATTTCAATAATGGATGTAGAAAATTCTACATTATAATGGTATGAATACATAATATATATCTAACAACACACTTGATATAGTAATCTAAAAGTACTGTATAGTTGGGTCAAGGGAACCCACTATTAAAACATAAAGTGATTAAAATATTTATATGTTGTATGATTGAATAATTTTTTTTTTGTTTCATTATGAAATGATTTTTTTGAAGTGTTTTATTTATTTTTAAATATTACATGAAGTGGAAATATATGTGATATATATATAATTTTAATAATGAAATATTAGTTACTTTTAAAATTATAGCATCATTATAAATGAGTTTTTTTTAAAATTTGATATTGATAGAGATGTGGATGTGTTAAGAATTTATTAAGAATTATTAATTTAAAAACTAGTGGTTATAATTTGATAGTTTGAAACTATAGAGATATGTCACCTTGAAAATGTTTTGAGGTATGTTGGGAGGGTGAGACAGAGCACACCCCACCAATGGAAGTTTTAGTTGAATCACAACTCAAAACAATCTTAGTAGGGTACTTCAGGTGGTGGAGATGGATTTTCATAGAGGTGATGTCATGTTAGTAGATGTTATTTGGTACTTTTAGATGCAAGATATCTAAATTTTTTAGAGGTTATGTTACATTACATGGAATATAGGAGTAGATTGTGTAGACCCATTACATCTTTAATATGATTGGTAGACTTGAGGCCATGGATGTGTAGTTGGATGCCTTTATGTTAGATGGTGAAATATAATGATGGTGTATTGTGTTGGGATAAATAAATAAGCATTATGTATTATAATATTTATACTTGAGGAGTTTTTTTATAGTTATTTTTATCCCATGAGAATATATATGGATAAAAATTAATAATTTATGGAGTTTAGTAGGGAGAAACATTGGTTATTGAGTATATTTATCAATAAATTTTACCGAGGAATGGGAGAGGATTAGGCAGGGTAGATATCCTAAGGAACTCAATAAAGATAAATCAAAGTGGCATAACTTTAAACTTTATATCAATTTATTGAAGTTTGGACCTGCATCGTATAACTTTGATAACTATCTCAAGTTATAAAATTTTATTGCTATCAAGGTTGAGGAATACATCTGATTCCATACTAATTTTTATATTTGAGATTAATCATGGATATATTTGTCCAAACTTGTGGGGTCATCCATTTAGTGCTACTTGTAAGAGGTAGGGTATTTCATGGTGGCTTGTTTTTTATTACTTTATGGATCTCATGATTTTGTGAGGGTTCTCACTTTCTCCCTAAAAGTGTATATTTATCAAAAATAAAAAATTTATTTTAGAGAGAGTATATTTCCAAATATTTTATTTTAGTTTTCATAAACCTTGTATGGAGATGAATTGATGAAGACTCACAAGTTTTAAATGGAGATTTAGGATTTTCTCCTATCTCAAGTGCAAGTCATTTTACTTTTTACCTATTCCATGGTTGTTAAAAAGTTCATCATGGTAGAGGAAGATCCGATGGAAGGGTATCAACAAGGTAAATTATCTTCTTATGGAGGCCTGGTTTTGGTAGAAAAAACTTTAATGGTTAGAAGAGGATACAAGAGGAGTTGTGTTAGGGTGGTGAGTAGAATATTTTTGAAGTGAGGGGATCTTAATTTCCTCCACTCTGGGAGAGAACCTCAGTTTATTCTTATTAGTATAGATGAGTGGGATACATTAGGGATATATATAAAAAATATATGGGGGAGTTCCATATTTATTGTAAGCTGGGCTATCTTCAACATTTCTATAGGAATATCCCCTAGGGTGCTGGTAGTCAAGGATTTACCCAGACTCAAGATTCATGTACCTGATTAGGGAAACTATAACTGAGTAGTAGTTGAGTCTATTTTAAGATATTTATGAATGTAAATAAATAGGGTAAATAAGGGTTTTAGTAGTAGATGGTTCTGAAACCCAGTTTAGGATATCACTATAAGAAAAAAATGGGGATTCTACACATATTTTTGGTATGAAATAGGCACCGAAAAACAATGTTAGAGATACTATCTTGGTGACAACTACCCTCTCTTGAAATCTATTTGACAATATTTCTTTACACTATTTCATATATACTTGTATGTGGTATAGGGTTAAATGTAGAGTGGTTAGTGTGTATGTTGAGTTTTTACACTCCTTTAGAGAAAATGATTGAGCTAATTGGATGATTCCCAACATGTGTTATTATACTGAGATACTATGAAAATTTATGGATTTTTCTTATTCTATAATTGAAATCATTTGATTTAATTTGGGGTATGGATTGAATAAATTTCTTATGGGTGTATATTGATTCTTACTAGTGGTAATCATATTCTTTTTTTCATGGATGTGTTAATTACACATTTGATGGAGAGTGTGATCTACATTCAGATAATATGGGAGTTATATGGGGTAGTTATGGATTATCACCTCTCATATATCTTGTACGATTCTTAGAGAAGGACAAGGGATAAAACATGATGATTCTACCTATCATTGATTTTTTTAAAATTATTTCCCTAGGATTCATATAGGTTACCTCCTAAGAGGGAGGTTAAGTTCACTATAAATTTAGTGTTAGGAATGGATAAAATATCTATTTCAAAATAATATATGTTTCTTATTAAGATACAATACTTAAAGGTTTATCTTGAGGGCCTTGAATTGATTTGGTTTATTTGATAGTGTACCTATCCGGGGGGTGTTTTGGTTTTATTTTCCAAGAAAGGTGGTAAAATATTGATGATGTTTATTGACTAATAAAATCTGAATAATGTCACCAATAAGAATTGATTTCCACTTACTCATATTGATAATATATTTTATATCTTGAGTGGTCCTTAATGGTTCTCCAATATTGACTTGCAATTGGACTATCATCAACTCACAGTATGTGTAAAGGATATTCCATAAACAACTTTTCAAATTTTATATGACATTTTTGAGTTGTTAGTGATCCAGTTTTGGTTAAATAATTCCTATAAAGCCTTTATATATATAATGAATAATATAATCCATATCTACATAGACTCATTCATGGTGGTATTTTTATGACATTTTGGTGTACTCTTGATCATAAGAAGAGTTTTTTAGGCACCTGGATATTGTCTTAGAGACACCATTAGAGTATATGATTTATATCAAACTCTTGAACTATTATTTATAAACTTGGGAGGTAAATTTTCTCATGTATATGGCATCATAAGCTGATATTTAAGTGGCTCTGTATAATCTCAATACCATGAAATCATGGGTGGTACCCAATAATATATTTGAGATCTGAAGCCTATTATATATTCTAAAATATTATTGTTGTTCTATCTTGGTTTTTATAATTTTTAAACATTTATGACTATATTTCCTAGAAATTGGGAGTATTTTTTCAATATGACTGCAGAAACATGAAAATTTAGGAAATAAAGCATAGAATTACTTCAATTCTAGTCTTAGTATTTTCTAAACTAGGAAATAGGCATTTGATTAACTATGATGCATTGCCTATGAGTGTATTATGTGTATTCATGTAAGAATATTGGGAAGTGGAATGAAAATCTTGGTAGCTTACACTATAATACCCTAACTTAGATGATTGACTTGGTACCTATGTTGGGATACTATAAACCCTCAAGAACATTCTCTGATCATCATAGACTGAAAAACTAATGATGAAGGATAACATATAACCACTGGGGAATGATTTTTCATCAAATAAAAAGAAACAATTGTATGAAAATGAAAATTAATATTTCTATAAAACCAAAATAAAATTCAAAACATTTTTAAAGTAAACAAAGTAATGAAAATGTAGTGGAAAAAACAACAAATTTTTTTATAGTTTATGAAAAAACTAAAGCACCAAGTTACACTAATCCATTAAGGATAATACATCTCCATTCATTGGTGAATAAACAAACACTGAAATGTCTCTCTATGAACAAAACTTCTATGAACCATCACTAATAAAAAAGATATATTTCCCCTTTCTTATATAATGATGAATGAAATTTATATGCACATCTAGATGTGTGGTTTATGGTGTGTAACATAATACTTAATAGGATTTCCATAAATCATTCCCATGAATTCTCGTGTATGATTTACTTTAAACCATATAACCAATTCCATTTAAAAACCAATAAAACACTTACAATATAATAATATCGTAAATGGGTTTTATATAATCCATGCAATAACATGGAAAAAATCACACTAGAGTTCCTCAAAATAAAGGAAACCCTTTTTGATTTATCAAAAAATCATAAAAAATGATTAGATATACTAATTATTAGAATCATGATAAATATTAATCAATATACAAAAAAATAACTTCCTTTGATCATAGAACTACCCACCATGTATCATTATCAATTAGTGTGTTTTCCAATAATACCCTCTCATATATATATATTATAACTTCTGGAACTTCCCATCCATGTCAACCCAGATACTACCAATCGTTACCCAACCATTCTATCCATTTTCTAAAACTTTTCAATAGTTTCTTATATCTAAGATTCATTTATTTCATTCAAACCCAATTTCTTCCATAAATGATTCTCCATGTAAATCTACCAATTCAACATATCTTAAATTTAAATTAAATTTATTATATAATCTCATTTTTACAAAAAAATTGAAATCAAATCCCATGATTTTATAATTCAAAAATTTATGTTTTTCATAAAAGACCCATTTTTTAATTTATCAAAAATTTAGAAAATCCATAATTTTGTCAAATAAAATTCAAAAAACTATTTAATAAAATCAAAATAATAATTTAGACATTAAAAATAACATCAATCATATGTTATGGAATTATAATCAATTGACCAAGGCATAAAATCCATCTACTTAATTATATTCTTTATAATCTTTACAATTCCTTAATATAATGATCTTATTGTAAATAATCATTGAGTCCTATCATCATAATTCCTCAATAAATCATAATTCATAAACCAAATGAATAAATCCAACCTTTAATGCATTTTAGAGTGGTTGTTGTATATTATTCATTTCATTGTACTAACTTGGCATAATCCATACCAAAATGACACTACCCTCATGTGAGTCACTAATTTAGAGTATATGATCTACAGTGAGTGGAAAGACCCCCATTCCACCTAGGACTACCCCGTGTTGTTAGTCTAAGAGGATGGAAATGTGAGGTGGGTTTCCTTTGAAAACTTAAAACTATAATTAAAAAACAAAAAAGTGTATACAATAGAAATAAAATAAGAACATGATTTATTAAAAAAATTTGGCCAAAAACTCATTTATATGAGTGTATATTATTGTAACTATATTAGACATTACAATTATTCAAGTTGGGGTGAGGGGTGAACTGTGTCCTTGAATTTACTATTTTCAAAATTTTAATCTCCCCCATTAAAATTAGCTCCTCATTATAACCCTTTTAATTAAATATTCAATGGAAAATAAAATAAAGTATGACCAGAGCACACCAAAATTTCTATAGTTGTTAGGGGTTACCAAGATAATCCTATTATCTACTCCACAAAAACCAAATACAGGTTTAGTGATTTTTATATTCTTTTACTGGGGATCTTTATATTTGAGTACAACAAGTCAACACTTTTTTTCTTTAAGGATCTATACAACAAGACCTTCCCTTGACCTCACAAACTCACAACGAGTACAAGAAGTGTGTACTAATAATGAAATATAAATAATATTATTTTAAAATAATATATAATTAATTATTTTTGTGAAACGAAATTGATATATGATGATCCACTTTAGAAATAAATCTTTAACAGCTTGTAGTAGTTTTGAATTAGTTTTAGAAGCTAAATTGAAATTATTCATAATTCCATAAATTTTATTTAATCATAGAATAAATAGAATAATACTCAAAATATAATTTATTTCATCAATATTTATCATGAATCATAAATTCAAAATACCAAAAATATTTGTCTTAATAGTTCATATGTATATTTTTCTTCAAAAATAACAATATATATTATTAAAATTTTAAACATATTAAAATAATATTAAATACTTCCATGAATTACTCTTAAAAATTAAGTAATTATTATTTATATTAAAAACATCCTATCATTCTTGAAAATAACTTGGTCAGTATCTCTTCCAAACCTTATATAAAATTTTTTCCTTAAAAAACCATTTCAAAGTTGAGTAAATCCTTTCTATAACTAAGCAACCAAAACTCCACACAAATATTTAAAAAAATTTAACATGCATGAATAAAATTATTTTAACTCTTCACATAATATAAATATTCAAAAAAGTATATTTCATAATAATTACTTCATCTTTATTATGTTTACGTATGATTAAATCAATTTTGAACTCACTTAAGAGTAAATAAGTCTTTATGTAATATTAAATTCTGAATAAAACTATCCGTGAAAAATATTTTAGTTTGAAAAAGATCATTTTTAAGATTAAATCTAAACTTAAATCACTTATGTAAGATTAAATTATATTTATGTAAGTTTTTTACTTAGTAATTTTTCTTTTCACGTAAGATCAACTCCGAACTTAACCAAATTTATTATCAAACTAAAAATATTTCTTAGATTTTTTTTAAAATAATCAATAATAATTTTAAAATTTATTCATCTCAAAACTCTTAAAAATATTAATAATTTTCCAATCATATAATTAAATTAATTAGTAAAACAAACATTTACTTTTGTGAAAAAAAACTAAGATATTTTGGATATAAAATAGAGCACAACATTCTCAAATTTTTTAATGCTCACAAAACATATAAAATCTAGACATGAATTTTTATTAATTTAAAAATAATATAACTTATACAACAGAATAATTATAGAATGATCTAGAATATAGGAATACACATACAAATTTGTTTTAATGTTAAAATTTTGTGTTTATAACTCATATCACCATTTTTTGTGATATTAAAATGAATAAATATATATTTAACATAATTAATATAGAAAAATAATGGTAAATTTATTTAATAATGAACTAAAATGAATAGTAATTTGGAATTAGAATATATTATAATAAAATTTTTCAATAAATTTATATAATCATAAACTAAAAATAGTCATCCAAAACATTAAAAAGAAAAAAATCAAATAAATTTATCTTGGTTTCTAAGGACTTGGGACCTGAAGGTCATTTTTTGAGTGAATGAAATGAAAAAAGGTTTAGGAGTAGGTGAAAGTATATTTGGTAGCTTAAATGTAATTAGAGGATTTTTCATAATAACCACATTGTTACACCTTCGACCCTAGTCCCCTAGAGCCTGTGGGTTTTACATTACATGGTGGTCAGATTACATGAGATCAAATTCTCAATATATAATGTTTAACAGTCCTTAAGAGATTAAATACACACATGAACATTATATTGCACTTTTATAAAAAAAATAAATGGTACTTAAAAAAATAATTATTTAAATGTGTCATTATTCCTCCATCAATGCTATCCTTATATTTTTAAATATATTACTCCTCTTCATTGCCTTTGAAAATTGGAAAAAATAAGAAAGGGGTGAGCTCAAATGATCAGTAAGGGATAACATATAATATAAGATAACATGGAACAATAATGAAATAAAAAATACAACAAGTTTAGATAAACGATGATACCACAAACAAGGATAAATAATCAGAATATAATCCATGTATCTATTGATAATAGAAATATATAATCACATGGATAATAATAAATGATCTCATAATGATAGAATACATAATTCTGGGCATCATAACTACATCGTTAAGGCCTCTTGCTAGGACATCATACCATACCATCAAGGACCTATGCCAAGAAATCATGCATAAAAGGGTAGGAATACACTAAATACCCTAGATAATTTGTCTCAATGAACCTACCAATTCATCAAGGGGATATATAATTCTAGACCCCAACCATCACTTAATAAGTCCAATGCATTCATCATATGAAAGAAAAGACAAATCAATATAGTACAAAATGTTCTAAAAGGAACCTATTTTATAAATATGGATGAATAATCAATAATTATTCATATATAATAATGGGTATACAAACTATCAATATTTCCATATTCAAATGAATGGTATGGTTTTCTAGGAGAACACCATTTAATAAAAATAATTATGTTTAGGGTACTCACACTATATAGGATAAATGGATATATAGTCTTGTCAATTAATTCACTAATTCAATTGAATTGTATGACTATCTTAGTGAATACCCCTTAATTATAGTAATTAAGTATATGGTACTCACACTATATAGGATAAATGGGTATATGATCAAGAAAATATATTCTCATAGTTAATTGAATAGTTTAACTATCTAGGTGAATACCCGTTGATTTAAATAAAAATGTATAGGGTATTCAAACTGTATAGAATATAATGATATATAGTCTTGTAAATATATTTTAACAGTTAATAAATTAATAATAATGTAAAGGTGTAATCCCTTGTGCCTTATTAGAATTAATTCTGGAATTAAAATGTTAAAATAATTACCTTTATCAAGTGATGAATATGGAAATATAGTGTTTGTTTACTTATAAATATTAATATAGTCAATGTGTTTAGGATTATGTGATCACACATATTTGATACACATTAGGGATATAAAATTTAATCAATAATAAACCTATAGGTTGGTATGATTTGATGGAAAATGCAAACTTGTTACAAAAATTTATTTTAATCCACTTTGGACCTAGTAGAAGATCCACCAGATACATAACCATCATATTTCCTTAGTCAAGGTTTCCCACTTAGAAATAATACATCCATAATACCACACATATATGGAATATATACGTATTTTTTTATCAAGGTACAATATATAGTGTTATGCCTCTTGGGAGAATTTCAGTATTATAATGGTATATTAAGGGAGTATAATGTGAGTGAAATTGGGTCTCACATGAATAAGACATCATAAGGAAAATACTTACAATGATATTAAAAAAATATTGGAATAATAAATTTGAAATTAAAAAGGATACTTGAGGTTACCCAATCATTTCATACATACCAAATACATCATTTCACATGAATTGTATATCACTTTAAATCACACCCTAGAACCTAAAGGTTTAGTGTCTTTTGAGATTAGATACATAAAAAATTATTTTATAATATCTTAAGAATCTACCATAGATTTATTTCACATATTGTACCCTTATAGACATATAATACTTAATATTCTTCTTCATAACACATGTAATAGAAACATATAAAAGGGTGATCTCAAATTTTTATTAAAGGTAAACATGAATTTCATCAATTGAAGATCATAATTGAGAATAATATAAGGATGTGAGTATGGGAACATAGTCAATGTACATGAACATATCATAAGAAAATAATACCCAATTAAACATAGATCATAAATCAGGGATCAAGACATAAGGCTTTGTGCATAACATAAAACACGAGTCATAAGTAAATAATATATGACCATGATATAGACTCAATGCGTAACATAAGAATATAACATAAATATGACTAGGAAACAAAAATCAAGGTAATAAATAATATAATTCACCATATAAAGGACTATGAATTCCACCTATTGATAATACAATCGGATTGAGCTAACCACTTGTGTAATATATTAGGCTTGGGCTTATCACCTATGTACCCTTGGGATTGGTCTTACTGCTTGTACAACCTTGGGATTTATCTCACCACCTGTGTACCCTAGGGTTTGGGCTGGCCACCCATGCATCCTTTTGATATCATAAGGTATAAAACCTTATCCAATTCATTGGAGGGATATAATGGACTCACCAATAAAATAATGATAAACCATAAATATTTGTGCCATAAGAACTTGAAATCATTCAAAATTCCATCATATCTTAATTAACCCATGAAAAATAATTAATTTTTATGAAAACATCTATAAGAAATTATCATAATCCATATAGAGAATAAAATTGGATGATATCATTAGATCACATTTCCTATGAATCATAACAATAAGTAATGGATTTTTACATAGATGAAAACAAATTTTATATGAGCATTAAAATTTACTTTTAAAAATAATAATAAATACTCTTTTCATTTTTGAATCCTTTTATTTTAAAATAAAATATATAATAAAACAAAGGGAACAAAAATTTATTTAGAAAAACATGAAAAATTTTAGAGGAAGTTTCTTAAATAAATTCAAAAAATAATGTTGTAAAATTCATTAGTACATAAAATGTCTAAAAAGAAGATTCCATCTACATTTAATAAAGAAGGTTAATGTTGGTGGAAAATGAATGTGACAAAAAGGTTTAAAGAAGATTTCATTTTTTAAATAAATTCAATTACATTGAAAAATACCTTAATAAATCATATAATTAGAGTTAATGATGTCTATAAAACAAAATAAATAATATGAACATGAAGGAAAAAGATTTCCAAATAAAAAGTGGTGGTAAGGTTAGTTTCCCTAGAAGAATCATTTTGAATGAATTGTGAACCAAAAAGGGGGAATAAAATGGTAGGAGGACATGAAAAATTCATGAAAAACTAGAGGATAATAAAATATAATTTTTATAGAGAAATATCATACAATTTTATTTTATGGAAACTTAGTCATAACAGTCTTGAATTAAAAATGAGATTGGAAAGAAAACCATTACCTTACCCCCAACTATCATGAAAGTGATTTAACCTATTATATAATAAACATAACTATATTAATCACTTATTTTATAAAATTATTCACATATATATATTAACATTTTATATTCCTCAATTATAATCATTCATTTCAGATACATTAGTTATTTAATGTTTATTTTCATCATCATAAGTAGTAATTTGATTATTTCATACATGTTTCGTAATGGAAATGTTGTTCTCCATTTTTTTGATACCAAGTTCATAACTTAAAAAATATAAATTTATTTAAATAATTTTGTTTCAATTATTCATGTATCCCTATGTTCATTTTATGTAAATTATGAGTATTATTTGCAAGGATGGAATTCATATTGAGTATTTTTCGGGTAATTTACTTATAAACACGAGTTACTTTATAACGATTGTTAATTTCTATTTTATAATTAAAGAATAATATTTATGATATATATTTCTAGTATTATTGTATTGATACTTATTAATGGTAAAAATGGTGATGTTGATACAACAACATTCATATAGGTGGTTGAACTGATCCATATAAGAACATGCTATACTAGTGAATGAGTAAGAATTTATGGTCATATAATATTAGTATAATTTTATCATAAGAATAATGATGTTAATATAACATAATTTAAATGGATAATTCGTTCTAGTAAGAGTGGATTCAATATAGTAAATTAAAATAATAAAGAATAGTTTGTTACCTACTTGGTGAAATCGCTCTTTCTCACGATGACTACCCTCAAAATGAAGGACTTGTGCCTTATTTTTGTGACTAGAGGATTATAAACATAGAATAAGATTATATGAGAAGTAAATTGGGAAGGTATTAAAGATTAATTATAAGTAATATAGTGGTTTTATTTGTTTTAGTGTGATATTATTTTATAGGTGAAAATGAGGGACATATCCTTGGAAACTAAAGTTAGGTGAGGGGTAAAGATGAAATCACATGGGAGTTAGGCGAGTTGGGTGAAAAAAGGTTGGTGAGAAATGTCAGTATGATTTTAAAACCTAAAAATGAAATTTATATGGTATATGTTTATTTTTAATTTATCTAAATTTGAGCTATGGAAGATTACCCATTTTACCCCCTTTTAACTTGCCTATTTGTTTTTACCATTGTACTTATTTTTATTTTATAAAAAATATAAGATGAGCAATATTACCTAATTTAAATGTTTTGATTACAAATATGGAATCTATTTAATATAATTCAAATTCTAAATACATTAAATTTAAGTTTTAAATGAAAATATTATATACATAGGAAAAAATTATTTTATAGAAAAATGAGTTTAAAAACATTAAGTGTTATTATTATTATTTCCTATTAATTTTAAGTAATTGTTAATATATATTTTTATATATAAATATTAAATTACAATAATAATTTAAAATAGATCAATTTAATTTATTTAAATAAAAATACACAATACTTAATAAAAATAGATCATTGAAAAATATCATTTCTTAACATTAGATAATTTTAACTTCATTATATTAAAATTTATTATCCATATTCTAAGAATTTAATTTTATAAATCCATTTGTATGAAAATATTTGTTTTAATTTTATAAATACATTAAATAAATGTTTAATAATAATAATTATTATTATAATAAGGCATAGAAATATATATTATAATAAAATATACTAATTAAATATTATCATTTTATTTCATTCTAGAATTATATATTACTTTTCATCACACAACTTACCCATTGGATATATCTAATGAATATATTTACAACCACTATATTTCTAATGCCCATATATCCAATTACCATATTTTTAATTACTATATATAAAAAATTGATATTTCATTCTTATATATAGCCTTACTAAAATCATTCATTCTATTCATTAACTTCTCTCTCAAAATGTCTACATAAAGACTAATTATTTACCTTACTTCCATAGTTGTAATCAGGGTGATTATCTTAAAGTAAAACCATGAGGATAAATATTTTATGTTCACAATATTTTTATTTACTTGTGGATTTATTCCACTTTTACATTTCTTAATGTTGTTTTATATTCCATTCTCATAATCTATTAATGTTTATGTTATAATAATTTATTTTAATAAAATTTACAGTTTTTCATTTTAGTTTAGTGTTACATGTGAAACTAACTATTAAAAATAGTATTTATTTAAATAAAAAAGGCTCTATAAAATCATGGGGTGTTATAATACTACAATGAAAATGTAAATAGAAACTCGAAAGAGAGATAAAAAGAAGCCTTAACTCGGCATGGTAACTACTTTGGAAAATGGGATTAATGAGAGTGAATACATAATCTCACATGTACAATAAATTATAGGGGTGATAGTATAGTAAAAATAGAAGAATATTATTATATGAAATGAAATCTCAAAATTGATTACCATAAAATAATGATAATTGGAAATGAAGAGAGATAAATAAGAACACTTACCTAACTTAAGCTTCACGGTTTTGAAATGAACCTTTGAACCACTAAAATTATTCAATATTAAAGAGAGAGATATGGGATAGAATCCTTAATATAGATATAAAGAGAGTAATTGACACTTTTTATGGGATAAATTATAAGAGGCGGTGATTATTTATAGTTGTATTGGGTAGAATTTCATAGAATAAAGTATTGAATATTTTATTTTTCCATTATCTTAAGTGTTTCACTACAACCATAGGGCCCTATTAAATCCATTAAGTCTATTTAATATTTAGTGCTAAAATTAGTCTAAGGCAACCAAATTGGTTGATTTCAATCATTCTCACATATATATGATGCTATATTTTCTATATGGTACTCTATTTCATTGGTTTTTTTACCGTATTTTAATTTTTTAATATTTGTTTTTCAGAATTTAACACCTTAAATAATTTATAAATAATTATTCCAAATATGTAATAAATTTTATCAAATTCATTTTACAAATATAGGAAATTTAACTTTTATATAAATACTTATGAAAATAACTTTTGTGTGATGGACATTACTCAAAATAGGTACATTACTATTCCAATGACCATGTTCTTTTTTTATAAAGAATACTTTATATAAATTTGTTATTAATTTTATGATAATTATCTTGTAAATATTTTAAATTCATTTTTAAATAAAAACAAGAAATTCTTTATAAAATATTATTTATATGTAAAATATTTTTCTTAACTGTCTAAAATGATTTTTAGAAAATCAAAACATGCACATAAAATATTATATTAGTTTATAAATATGTAAACACTCATTCATAATTTTTTCATAATATATTATTTTAGTTTTAAATATATTATTTAAACTTTTAAATAAATATTATATTTTATAATCTAATGCAAATGAAACAATATATGACATTAAAATGTATATAATGACTTATTATATTATTTTAAATGGCCACATGCTATCATTATTATCAAAATATTTAAAATACTATACCACTAATTAGATTATTATGAATACATCACTATTAAAATTTCCATATGAAAATAAAACTATAAATATGAGAAATGTAATTATCAAGGAATCATGGATTTGGTAAAAGATATTTTATACAACCATTTTAAGAAATTTTTATTATTACAAGATATATGAATATAACTCTACTATGACATATAAACTAATAAAACTTATCCATTATTATTACTTAAAAATTTACTAATGTATACATATAGATAAATTATAAATATAAAAATATGGGAAATATAATCCATTGAGCATTATAAAATCACGATTTCAAGATGAGTGATATTTTCATACCATTAAAGTAATTTCAAAAGATCTTGTATTTATGTACAACTAATATATAATTTATAATTATGTATAAATATATAAAAAAATGGTTTCACTTAATAATTACATTATGATAATGTATATATATTGAATGAACATGTAACAAACTAAGAACCCATATACCTTAATATTATAATTATAGAATAATGTTTTTTATATAACTTATATATTACATGTCCTATTCTATTTTTCTTGTGAACCATGCCTCTTATAGGTACAATTTTTGTTGGAGACTATGAATAATAATTATTTATTTAATTTTACTTCAAGTATTTATAAACCAATTTTTATTTCACGATTTTATAAATATAAATAAATTTCTATTCCATAAATAATATGTTTCTTTATTTTTATGGAAGATCATGAAATTTACATCCCTTAGTCATGACATTTACTTTTATTAATTTATTCCAAAATTAATATAATATAATATAATTATATATATTTATAATTAGAAATATAATTAAAACATGTTTATCTTATCATATTCATTTATTTATTAGTGATATTATTCTATAAGTTTGTTTCCGTAAAAAAAGTAAAATAAAAATGACCATAATTCAAATATATGATAAAAAATATATATATGAAATTGGTGGTGTCACACACATTCCTTCTCTATATATATGAATGATTACTCATAACCTACTCATGAAAAGATCTATGAGAAACTATAATAGTCTGCACAGTTTGTGATCTTTATGAACTATCAAATCCCAAACTAGCCATATCACAAACTTTTCTTTAACATTATAATACATGATATAATTTTTTAGGATTTAACATTTGATTCTAGAATTTATAGACTAAGATTTATTGTATCCCTTGGTTTATCTAGTTTATTTCCAAATATATCAAACCTTTTCCTAATTTTATCCTCAATATAGGTTAAAATTACTTTATAACCCTACCTCAAAGATAACATATAAAACATTTTGATATGAATCAATTATTTTTTTATTAAGTACGAACAAGGAACCCTTTTTATTTAAAGGAAGGAATGAATATTTTTTACTAGGAAGAGTAGAACCAATTACATGGCCTGTAGGCTTTAACCACTAGGTCCTAATTGATCGTCCCAAAAGCTTAGTGGGCGTGATACCCAAAATACATGGAACGTAGACCCTGAATCATGGTAAATTATGAATATAAAACACTGAATTCACCCATTGTCACACTTCTATGCGCATGCTATCAGATCCATCAGCAACTTGAACTACCTATCGCTCCCTATGCATAATCAACCTATGCACCTACATCAACTGCATCATCCGTGCCCTGCACCTGTGCCACCAGAGTTATCAGATTGAGAATTTGAAATTTTAGGCATGATTTAAATGATTTAAGATATATATCTACTATAAATTATTGGTGAATAATACCTAAAGTGATTTTTTGGGAAATGCATATGTGAGGTGGTGAAGGTGGATATAATAATAGGACACCAGAACCTTAGTTGTGGCCACTGGTGTTTTAATTTCTAAGAAAGTGGATAATATTCACCCCACTATATAGATGTGAGGGTTAGTGTAACCTTGATGGTTCACCAAAATTTTAATGGATAGTATAAAATTTTAGGTGGGGCTACCTGAATCCCAATTTAAGTTGGATAAATTTGGTCTTTTAGGATTTTAAAAAAATACCCTTTAGGGATGGTCATTATTAGTCATCCAAAGTAGGAGGAGAGTTCCTCCTTGGTTTCCCACTCTTCCACCTTTTCTTCCCCTTGATTCATAGTTCTTAGGAATTTTTCTTCCATAAATTAATATTAGTTTCTATTTATTATCCCATATAATACTCTCTCCTTTTCATATCCTCTAATTCAAGTGGCATGGATTAGGGTTCTTGAGTGAAATTTCACTAGATAATGGTAGAATTACATCATTTTTAAGGATATTTAATGCATGGATTGTAGAAGAGGTTTGAGAGAGGTAAAAATATATAGTTTTTTACTATTTTAGTTGAGGTACATTTCCTATAGAATTGTTTTAAAAGTTTGGTTTAATTTAATGAAATTGGAGGATGGTATGATAGTTCAAATTATGGATTTTTCTCATTGTATATTTGAAATAAATTTATAACAGGATCACACTATATAACACCCCGAGATTTTATAAGATATATTCCTTTTAATTTCTTTCATATCTTATGTTGTACGCTACACCAAGATTATCTTTCGCTATACGCAAGACCGTATTAGCTTGCAGTATACGCAATACTATTCTTGGATCGTGTTACACATAATTTCAAGTTCGTTTGATAGTAGTTATTCTACGCAACATTGAGTGTATATATATACAATGTATAAATGAAATATGGTTGGATTCTGTTATAAGCAACAACAAAAGAGTCTTGCACTACACGCAACCCTGACTTGGCTTGCATTACATGCAATCGCGACCTTCCTCGATAGCATGTGTTGTACGCAATACCGGGTTTCACTAAACAACGATATATGGTTATAATATTATTATGAACTAGCTGTTATGAATAGTATTAACTACATTTTTAACTTTATAACATTATTACTCATCTTACACATTTTCTAGAACATGGTATGAGAACAAAATAATTTTTTCAGGTAAAATAATTATTTTTTAAAAAATGCAGTTTTGTCGCCTTTTGATGGCACACCCATTTTAAATATAATTTTTGACAAGTTTATAAGTTCAATTTTAAAAAATAAACTTCTTCTTTGGAACCAGGATATAAAAATTTACTTTGGATAATTTTTTCATATTATTCTCATAACTTTCATATTTTAATGAATAGTAAAAACACGCTATATTTTAATTAAAAACAACTTTTTTCATCGTAATAATTTATATGGTTAAATTATAATATTGAATGGTTTTAAAGTATAAATATAATATATTTTTACCATTTAATATAATGTATGTCATTAGCATTGATTTAACATTGAATTCATAGGTAAAATCATTTCAATTTTTTGCAATGTTGTAACTTTTAAAACTCGTTTTCTTAACAACGAGATTAATTTTAAATTAATTTATGCAACTTCTGTGATTTGAATTTGAAAAAAGGGATTCCATATTTGGAATAATCAGGTCCAAATTATATAAATAAACTAATTTTTATTGTTAGTCATTATGAATAGTAACTAAGGTAAATTTTATTTACCATAGTTAAAGGTAAATCAGGTAATTAAGGGTAAATATAATATTATAAAATTACCCTAACACTTGTCCTAATATAATTGGATGATTATATTTTACCCTAAATCATACTTGTGTCTAAATGGAATTTAATGGAACCCACTTGTATTTGATTAAGACATTTTATTTATTTTATTTAAAGGAAAGTGAAATGTCTCACTCAAACTTTAATAATTAGATTATTTTTAATATATGGTTATAAAAAATATAAATTAGATTATAAATAATAATTTTAAAGGTAAATTTTTTTTATTTATCATGGTAATTTATTTGTAATTTTTAAGAAATATTTAATTACCTTAATAGCTTATACATTAATGATGAAGAAATTATTTATTTAGTGAAAAATCAATAATAGAGTTTTTATTAAAATAAAAATACCTATCAAAAGGACCAGAAATTTGACCAAACATCATTAGTCGAGTATATATATACACTAAACATCCAAGGGTAGATTTTTGGACCATTTGGATTCTTATAAAACTGATTAGGACATTTATATTATTTTATTTTAAATGATGTCAATGATGTCACCTTCATAATTCAATAAATATAACAATTTAAATGTTGTTATTTTAAGATTATAAATTCGAGTACAAATATTATTATGAAATGTATTATATTTATCTTCATCATAGGATTTTATTTTTTATTTTTATGAAATAAATAAGTATATTAAATAATTATACCAAAATGTTGTAGTAATTATTTTATTAAGAGATATACCAAATAAATGGTTTTAAAAATATTAAAATAAATAATATATGAACAAATTAATATGCCCCATGAATTTTTTTGGTGAATATGACATTTTAGGAATATATTATATATTTTTTTTCGAACATATCTTCTGTTTGGTTTTTATTTAAATTTAAATAACGAATAGTGTCAAAATTGACACTATTGATATTTTATAAAACTATCATATTATTAAATTATTTAAAAATCAAAAAAATATTTAAAAACTACAAATTGAAAATTATATGGTCTAAAAGGTTATAAATTATCCAATTATGTAAAATTTACAACATTTAAGTATGTATTTATAATAATTTAAAATTTAGAATTTTATTACCACAAATAAAATAAAATAGATTAAATAATGACAAATGAAGTTGATAAGGTTTAAAATAAACATAAAACATGTCTAAATTTTATTGGTTGATGAGATTACAACCCTATATCATATCATCTTCTAATTGAGTCATTTGTGGAGGTTTTTATGTGGGGTTTCATTTTATTATTAATTAATATTTCTTATAATTCCAAAGGTGCCCCTCTCCTCCCTTATAAAAGGGCACCTCCTCCCTCTCCTCATCACACCACTTTGAGCCTTAAATCTTGGAAAAACCCTGACAATTTATCTTCTCCACTTTCCTAGAAGCATACTAGAGGCCCTGGTCTTCTTCAAAGACCAACTTTAACGCCCTAAGAGGAGGTTAAGAAGAGGCGCGTCAAAGAAGATGTAATATCCTTTACCGATTCTTTCCAACTTATTTCTTCTTATACTTATTTTTATTTATTTTTTTCGTCATAAATTAATAACATAAGTATCAATAATATACTTATATGTTATTATAAATATTAAACAACCCCATTTCACCTTCTATCCATCCTACGGAAAACGAAATCACCGCGCGTGCGTAAGTACGGAATACCGTCTCCACGGTGTGGTGTAATCTATTTTTCCACCACCACCTTACTTGGATTGGTATAATGGTGTAAAGAATAACTATATATAGTTATTATAACATCATACTGATTCTGAGATATTATATCATCCACTCCAATTCAATTCAATAATTATGGGAACAATATCATCGCTCGTGCGTACGTATGGATTACCGTCTCCACGACACGATGAGATTCATTCTCCATGTTAAATATTAAAGAATGATTATAAAGTATATATAACAAATAATAATGAAATATATGACATTATAAATCTAATGGATTTATGTATATATATATTTCATCTACTTACTTCCATTTAAGTCAATAAGGAAAGGAAAACAACGTTCATGCGTACGTACGGCCTACCGTCTCCATAAACGGTGTATTTCATTTCATTTATCCATCTATTATATATATATATACTAAATATATATGATATATAAATCATGATTTACATTCTGGAAGTAAGTGTTGGGCGGAGAAGAAAAGGAAGTGATGGCAAGAGGGGGGGTGAATTGCCTTTTAAAAATTAATTAACAATTTAAAATCAAAGTGAAAGTGCAGCGGAAATAAAAGAGGCAAAACACACAACTTGATAACGGAGTTCGGCTTAAACCCAAGCCTATGTCTCCGCTCCCAACTCAACCGTTGAGAGATTTACTACCGCTTGCTTTTCAATGGTTTTAGCAAGAAACCCACTAGACTTTAAGGTTAGTCTAGAACCTATTACAGCTTGCTTTTATTGGTTGAGCAAGAACCCACTTGCTTTCAATGGTTGAGAAAGAACCCACTAGGCTTCTTACAGGTGAAGGCTAGCTCACCTTTGATTCAAGCCTTTTAAAAGGAAAGGCTTGACTAACCTCTTCACACCTTGAAGGTGGTGTGAAAACCCAAAAGAGAGGATGAGAGAAAGAGATGGGGGTTTGTAGGCACAAACCCAATTTGATGCTCAAAATAAATAAATAATGAAAAACCGTAATGGGGAAGCCTTGGGCGCCAAAGGATTGATTGGAGTTGATGAAGGGCGCTCCCAAGCTTCTTTGATGGTGCTCCTTGGATGTGGAAGTGAGTTGGAGCAAGTGGAGGTTCCTTGGTGGAATCCGCCGGAGGTTCGCCAAATGATGTAAAATGTGTCCCGTGGGCTTCCGTATGTTTCACTAGTGTTCCAGGGCTTCCTAGTCCTTTATTTATAGAGGGGGAACCCTTATATGGCCTTTGGGAGGCTTCAGAGCCGTTGGAGAGGCCTTCGGAGCCGTTGGGAGGCAAGTGGACAGGTCTGGTCAAAGCCCAACGGCTAGTTTGACTGGCTCCACCGGCTGACCGGTGCTAGGCCACCGGTTGGCCGGTGCTTGTAAAATGGAGATCAATTCTGCCCAAGCTCCACCGGCTGGCCGGTGAGGAGGCCACCGGTTGGCCGGTGCTGAGGCCACCGGTTGGCCGGTGCTGAGGCCACCGGTTGGCCGGTGCTGAGGCCACCGGTTGGCCGGTGCTGAGGCCACCGGTTGGCCGGTGCTGAGGCAGTGGCTCAGCCTTCTGTCTGGGTTCCATCGGCTGGCCGGTGGTGAAGCCACCGGTTGGCCGGTGGACTGAGAATCAGTCCACTTTGGCTTCTTGCTTTCTTGGCCCAATTCCTTGGCCACCTGAAATCATTCCTATCATCCAAAAACACTTAAAACAAGATTAGATAAATAATAGAGTGATTGTGATCATGAAAATTAAACCTCGAGGGGTACGAGAGGTACAACAATCTCCCCCTATTTTGATGATCACAATCACCAAAACAATCAATGTAAAAAAGAAATGAAAGTCATGCTTTAAATTTGTTTACTTTTCAATTTATCCTTTAAAGCATGAGAGAAAGATTTCTCCCCCAATCAACCAAGAATTTCTCCCCCTTTGTGATTATCAAAATAGCACGGGGCATAAAACTTGATTGAGGGATACGTTGAAAAATGAGATAGAATTTTAAACCAATTGAAATTTTTGAAATTTGAATTGAAAGTTTTGAATTGAAAGATTTTTGAATTGAAGATTTTGAATTGAAAGTTTTGAATCGAAAATTTTTAATTGAAAGTTTAAAAAGGTTAAAACGATCCTAACTCCCCCTAAATAAAAACAATAAATCACCGGGGAGAGGTTTTTGAAACCGAGACAAATTTTGGTCCGGTAAGACTCACTAAAAGGGATTTTTCAATCCACACTTGTCTAGTGGTGGGTCTTCTTCTATAAAATTCATCGTTAAAGAAAATAGTTTTTGGACTTCCATACCAAGCATTTTTGCAATCGCACTCATAAATTAAGTGCCCGGGTTTTTTTCAATAATTACAAAATTTAAATTGAGAGCTCCCCCTTACAAAAATAGTAGGTGCATGGGAAGAGGAAGCTTGCTTGGAATAGCCAAGCCCTTCGGTGGTTCTAGATATGCGTTGGGAACCTAGGAGTTTGGTCAAATTTTGTTCCCCTTGGGTGAAATTGGCTAGAGATTCCCTTAAATCTTTGATTGTTGATTCCATAGACTCAACATCGGGAAGGTTTTGGATTTTGAGGGACAACTCCTCCTTTTATTTGAGAAGTTGTTCCTTTTTGGAAGAGAGTTTTTTGAAATTCTTTTTTAAAGCAACAAATTTGAAATAAAGTTCGTGAAAACCTTCCTCCAATTGATCTCTAGCATGTTGGAGATCCTCATAAGATAAATGATTAAAAGAATTTGAAGAACAAGAGGATGAGGAGTCGGAAGATGTTACCTCATGAAATGACATTAGGCATTTGTTACCGTTGTCACTTGAGGAGGAGGAGGAGGAGGATGTGGAGCTATCACTCCATGTGGCCTTGAAAGCCTTCTTCTTTTCCTTTTTCTTGGCCTTTTTCTTGTTGAGTGGACAATCGGGCTTGTAATGGCCTTTCTCGCCGCACCCGTAACATGTTACCTTGGGCTCGGATTTTTCGTTGGGTTGAGCCTTGCAGGATTTCTTCTTCTTGTGCTTCTTCAAGAATTTGTGCATCTTGCGGGCAAGGTTATCCATTTCTGAATCGCCGCTTGAAGAGGAAGAAGATGAGGAGGAGGAGCTTTATTCTTGTTGAACTTTGAAGGCGATGTTCTTTGGAGTTTTGATTGGTTTGCCCTCCTTTTCATCTTGCCTCCTCATGGTGATCTCATAGGTCATGAGAGATCCGATGAGCTCTTCGACCGGCATGTTCTTGATGTCTTTTGCTTCTTGGATTGCCGTGACTTTTGGTGCCCATGAGCTTGGTAGGATCCAAAGGATCTTCTTGACCATTGTTTCTGCAGACACATCATCACCAAGGGACTTTCTCCCATTGCAAACATCAGTAAAACGCGTAAACATTTCAGTAATATTTTCAGATGGATGCATGGTAAAAGACTCAAAATCTTGACGGTACATGTCCAATCGAGTATCCTTGACTTTGTTGGTCCCCTCATGGGTAACCTCCAATAGTTTCCAGATTTCATGTGATGAGGTGCATGTGGAAACTCGATTGAACTCATTACGATCAAGGCCGCAATGTAGAGCATTCATGGCTTTGCCATCAAGCTCGAAATTTTTAATATCGTCTTGGGTCCATTTGGATTCACCGGGAGAAGAGAGAGTGTAACCATGCATGACAATTTTATAAATGGGATAACCTATACTTCTAAGAAAAGTGGTAATGCGGGTTTTCCAATAGTTATAGTCGGTTCCATCAAAAAATGGAGCACGACCCAAAGAATATCCTTCGGGGGCGAAAGAAGTTGAATCCATCAAAAAAAAGATCTTGAATTTGAAACCGGTTAGGGTATTACTCAAATTTTCCTCTGATACCAATTGTTGGACGGAGAAGAAAAGGAAGTGTTGGCAAGAGGGGGGGTGAATTGCCTTTTAAAAATTAATTAACAATTTAAAATCAAAGTGAAAGTGCAGCGGAAATAAAAGAGGCAAAACACACAACTTGATAACGGAGTTCGGCTTAAACCCAAGCCTATGTCTCCGCTCCCAACTCAACCGTTGAGAGATTTACTACCACTTGCTTTTCAATGGTTTTAGCAAGAAACCCACTAGACTTTAATGTTAGTCTAGAACATATTACAGCTTTCTTTTATTGGTTGAGCAAGAACCCACTTGCTTTCAATGGTTGAGCAAGAACCCACTAGCCTTCTTACAGGTGAAGGATAGCTCACCTTTGATTCAAGCCTTTTAAAAGGAAAGGCTTGACTAACCTCTTCACACCTTGAAGGTGGTGTGAAAACCCAAAAGAGAGGATGAGAGAAAGAGATGGGGGTTTGTAGGCACAAACCCAATTTGATGCTCAAAATAAATAAATAATGAAAAACCGTAATGGGGAAGCCTTGGGCGCCAAAGGATTGATTGGAGTTGATGAAGGGCGCTCCCAAGCTTCTTTGATGGTTCTCCTTGGATGTGGAAGTGAGTTGGAGCAAGTGGAGGTTCCTTGGTGGAATCCGCCAGAGGTTCTCCAAATGATGTAAAATGTGTCCCGTGGGCTTCCGTATGTTTCGCTAGTGTTCCGGGGCTTCCTAGTCCTTTATTTATAGAGGGAGAACCCTCATATGGCCTTTGGGAGGCTTCGGAGCCGTTGGAGAGGCCTTCGGAGCCGTTGGGAGGCAAGTGGATAGGTCTGGTCAAATCCCAACGGCTAGTTTGACTGGCTCCACCGGCTGACCGGTGCTAGGCCACCGATTGGCCGGTGCTTGTAAAATGGAGATCAATTCTGCCCAAGCTCCACCGGCTGGCCGGTGAGGAGGCCACCAGTTGGCCGGTGCTATGACAGTAGCAAACACTGTTCAGTCTGGGTGCCACCGGCTGGCCGGTGCTGAGGCCACCGGTTGGCCGGTGCTGAGGCAGTGGCTCAACCTTCTGTCTGGGTTCCATCGGCTGGACGGTGGTGAAGCCACCGGTTGGCCGGTAGACTGAAAATCAGTCCACTTTGGCTTCTTGCTTTCTTGGCCCAATTCCTTGGCCACCTGAAATCATGCCTATCATCCAAAAACACTTAAAACAAGATTAGATAAATAAGAGAGTGATTGTGATCATGAAAATTAAACCTCGAGGGGTACGAGAGGTACAACAGTAAGTAAATCATGATATAAGTAATAATAATATCAAGAACAACAAGTCCAAACACGTACGATAAATAAAACGATTTTACCCAAAACGTTGCATTAACTTGGAATTTACAAAATAACGGGTAATATAAAGTCATAAGTGAACCATATATGATATCATAACAATGAATATGATTTTGTAATAATTCAATGACATTATTTAAATCATTATACAGGAGGTTCAGATACGTACGAAGCATATCAGACCTAAGGTAAGGGATAACTTTTCCAATCTTGTTTTTATCTGAGATTGTTTATTCGTAAGTATTTACTGGGGTTATAATTATCATCCATATATCTGTTTTCTAAAAATGGTTTCATGTATTTTTAAAGTAATTTTTACCCATTTTTTACTTTTACTACATGGTATGTAAGGAATCTTTCTTTTGTTTCCATTACGAGGTACTTTTTTGACTTTTCCGGAAAAAGTACGAGAAGAATGTTTTTTTAACTTATACGGAATGAACAGATTTTTACGGTTTAATAACACATTTTCTTCATGAATATTACTCCACAATATTTCATGATTATTTTCAACAAAATTCTTTTCTTTTAAAATTGCATGGCATTTTTTGAAAAGAAAATAATTTTGAAGAAGAAATGATATTTTCCTCAAGAATTCATTTCAAGTGTTTTGTCAAAACTATTTTCCATATAATATGAAATTATTTAGTATGATTATATTTAAAGTATAATGTCTCTATGATTTACATGGTTTCAATTTTCTTATGATGAAATGATATCCATTTTTTTATATGGATTATGTTATGATGGGATGATGTTTATGAAACCCATTTTATTCTTTGAGTTATGATGAATGATTTATGTTTATGTTGTGGCACACATAAGAATAATTTTATTATGAGATGGGTGAGACCTATATCTCCCTCCAATTCATTGGGTAAAGATTTATATCTCATGAGATAGACATGGCTGGAACAGAAAGTTAATCTAGTTCAGTGATACAGGACTGGAACGAGGAGTGGACTCGATTCAGAAAGGGACTTTGTCCACTAAGATGGTCTTGGCAGCAATGCCTTGGATACTATGGAAATCACATCACGTGCTTAATGGTTTTCCACAATTATATGTTTTATTCCCATGATATTTTATCATGATTGATGTTCCATTATGATCTATGCCTTACGCACTGCCATGTTTTATGTCATTGCTCAAGATTTTGATGTTTAAACATTATGTTCATGTTTTTAAGTTCAAATGTATATGGTTTGTTTTATTTTCTCCATGCTTTCCCTTACTGAGCATTTGATCTCACCCTTTATATGTTTTATTTTCCCTAGGATATAAAGAAAGGTTTTAGGTAAGAAAACAAAAGGGGAAGATCTTTATGGGAGATGTTGAAGATATTTCACCATGATTAGAAGATTACGTTCCAAGTTTCAAAAGGCACTAAACTATTACGGTCCTTGAGTGTTGATTTTTCTTATGTATTAATTATTCCTCAAAAGTAATGTAATGTCTTTGTACGTCAGGTTTTGGGTCTTTATAGTTGGTATCAGAGGAAAGGTTTAGTTAACCTTTGGAAACTTGGATGCGAAAACTTTAGTGATATCCCTAGATATATTTCTAAGGTATGTCGAAGGATGTCCCTAAGGTTTCGTATAACTATAGTTTACAGTCCTAGAATTATATTGATGATCATGAATAACCTAGGGTGAACCTAAGGTGTACTGGATTAAATAATGTGTGATAATTTAGAAATCCCATAAGTGACTTTTTATGATTATGTGGTTACCCATTATTTTAACTCTTTCTTACACCATGGATTTTGATTTTAGTCAATGGAGGGAACCAGAAGGAATTAGGTCAACATTGAATACAATGAAAAAATTGGTGATTATGAGCAACGAAATTGCGTAATGCCTAGAAAGAAAGATTTCGTGATTATGCCGAATCAGTCATCACAATATATGATTAACAAGGTTAACTTTAGTGGTATTCCTAATTCATCAAATAATAGGAAGATGGACTTTTATGCATGTTCGCATGTTGAGGAGCATAAATAAAGGAAGATTGATATTTCTAAATAAGTGAAGAAGAACCTTGATGAATACATCAAATGGATGGGAATATGTTATCTGTGTGGAGAGAAGGGTCATAGAGTGACAGACTGTTATGGAGTTCAATGTCTTATCTGTGGAGAACATGGGCATTACGCAACTCAATGACCTGGCTAAGAGGTTACTTCTAAATCAAGGAAGGACTTATTCCATGACAATCATTGAAGAAGATGGATTGAAGTGTTTATGTATTGGTATTCAAGAATAATGTTGTTGAGGTACTTTTATGGTATATTGGAATATCTATGTATTGGTCCATTGTGGTTTTCCATAAGAATATGGCATCGGTAACCATGAAAAGTGATTGAAATATTTTGGAAAAGTAGATGATATGCGCATAATGAAGGGATAAAGAGAAAATAATATGTTTGATAGTATTCATGAGCTCATGATTAATATAAGGACAAAGTGATATCATGGTTTGAGTATATTTTTTTTTGGGATTTTGGTATGTAACTTTTGACAGCATTTATGTTTTCACTAAGGTTATATGGTAATTCATGTTGCAAGAGAATACAAGATTAAGGTATTCACATGTTTGGAATGAGATAAACAAGATATATCTTGTGATATATGAGGGATAAATGATGGTATTCACATGCTCGGTAGATGACATTTCTAGTAATTGTTTTCTTTATACTAAGATCTTGGACAGAAGTATTTTGGATAAGCCTAAAGATTGGAATGAATTAAGTTACACATAAGATAGTATTGTTTAAGGCTATAACTTTTTTTGATATTATTGCAGGAATGTTATAATAATGTAGTTTTAGAAAAAGGGACAACCTGCAGGATGAGCGACAACCCATCGCGTCAGACAAGGCTGTGAGAATCAAACACACAACCGAAGTGCGACATGCCTTTATCACCTACAACTAGCCTACAGGAAGTCCATGGTTATTAGAAACTAGTTTTATTTTATTAAGAGGTATGATAGATGAAGTATAAGTCCACTTTAGGAACCATATATGATTAATTTCAGCATATATGGACTTATGTATATTTAATAACTTGTGATAGAGGCAGATGGAATGCCATATCTTTCGATCGCATGATCTGCTAACACTTCAAGAATGAAAAATTGAACTTCATTTCTTTAAATAAGAGATGAAGTGGAAATTGTTCATAGGATGACCAACAATGATATTACACTAAAATCAAGTAAGTATTTATTCTAATTCAAAATTTTCAACTTTAGGGAAATCATATTGAAAACCAAAAATGTTGTCCTAGTGCTCTTATATCTAATGAATCGGATGGTACCTTAGATCATCACTAATTTATGGCTTTTTTATTGTTGGTTTTTTCATAGCCATGTTCTCTACCACTCTCTATCAGAACTTGATGGTTAGATTTCTCTTCCATATCCATATTTTAACCTATGTTCTCCTATGTGGAAACCCAGTGATGAGTTAATTTCGGTAATCGTTATGTTTCATACTTCACTTTTTAAAATTAAGTTTTAGTATTCCTTTTTCTGATGTGGGTTTCTATGAAAGAAAATTTCAAGTAGTAAACCATTTATAACCTCGATGAATTTCGAGGGCGAAATTCATTTTAAGGGGGGTAGAATGTAACACCCCGAGATTTTATAAGATATATTCTTTTTAATTTCTTTCATATCTTCTACTATATGCTACATTAAGATTATCTTATGCTATATGCAAGACCGTATTATCTTGCAGTATACGCAATACTATTCTTGGATCGTGTTACACACAATTTCAAGTTCATTTGATAGTAGTTATTCTACCCAACATTGAGGGTATATATATATATATATATATATATATATATATATATATATTCAATGTATAAATGAAATATGGTTGGATTCTATAATAAGAAACAAAAAAGGAGTCTTTTACTATACACAACCCTGACTTGGCTTGCATTACATGCAATCACGACCTTCCTCGATAGCATGTGTTGTACGCAATACCGGGTTTCACTAAACAACGATATATGGTTATAATATTATTATGAACTAGCCATTATGAATATTATTAACTACATTTTGAATTTTATAACATTATTAATCATCTTAAATATTTTCTAGAACATGGTATGAGAACAAAATAAAAATTTCGGGTAAAATAATTATTTTAAAAAAAATGCAGTTTTGCCACCTTTGATGGAGCACCCATTTTAAATATAATTTTTGACAAGTTTATAAGTTCAATTTTAAAAAATAAACTTCTTATTTGGAATTAGGATATAAAAATTTACTTTGGATAATTTTTTCATATTATTCTGATAACTTTCATATTTTAATGAATAGTAAAAACACGCTATATTTTAATTAAAAACAAATTTTTTCATCGTAATAATTTATATGGTTAAATTATAATAATGAATGATTTTAAAGTATAAATATAATATATTTTTACCATTTAATATAATGTATGTCAATATCATTGATTTAACATTGAATTCATAGGTAAAATCATTTCAATCTTTTGCAATGTTTTAACTTTTAAAACTTATTTTCTTAACAACAGGATTAATTTTAAATTAATTTCTGAAACTTCTGTGATTTGAATTTGAAAAAATGTATTCCATATTTGGAATAATCAGGTCAAAATTATGTTAATAAACTACTTTTTATTTTTAGTCATTATGAATAGTAACTACGGTAAATTTTATTTACCATAGTTAAAGGTAAATCGGGTAATTAAGGGTAAATATAGTATTATAAAATTACCCTAACACTTTTCCTAATATAATTGGATGATTATATTTTACCTTAAATCATAATTGGGTCGAAATGGAATCTAATGGAACCCACTTGTATTTGATTAAAACCTTTTATTTATTTTATTTAAAGGAAAGTGAAATGTCTCACTCAAACTTTAATAATTAGATTGTTTTTAATATAAGGTTATACAGAATATAAATTAGATTATAAATACTCATTTGAAATATAAAATGTTTTTCTTTATCATGGTAATTTATTTGTAATTTTTAATAAAATATTTAATTACCTTAATAGCTTATACATTAATGATGAAGAAATTATTTATTTTGTGAAAAATCAATAATATAGTTTTTATTAAAATAACAATACCTATCAAAAGGACCAGAAACTTGACCAAAATTCATTGGTCGGGTATATATATAACCTAAGCATCCAAGGGTAGAGTTTTGGACCATTTGGATCCTTATAAAACCGATTAGGACATTTATATTATATTATTTTAAATGATGTCAATGATGTCACCTTCATAATTTAATAAATATAACAATTTAAATGTTGTGATTTTAAGATTATAAATTCGAGTAAAAATATTATTATGAAAGGTATTATATTTATATTCATCATAGGATTTTATTTTTTATTTTTATAAAACAAATAAGAATATTAAATAATTATATAAAAATGTTGTAGTAATTATTTTATTAAGAGATATACCAAATAAATGGTTTTAAAAATATTAAAATAAATAATATATGAACAAATTAATGTGCCCCATGAATTTTTTTAATGAATATGAAATTTTAGGAATATATTATATATTTTGGTTCGAACATATCTTCTGTTTGGTTTTTATTTAAATTTAAATAATGAATAGTGTCAAAATTGACACTATTGATATTTTATAAAAACGACATATTATTAAATTATTTAAAAATCACAAAAATATTTAAAAACTACAAATTGAAAATTATATGGTCTAAATGGTTATAAATTATCCAATTATGGAAAATTTAAAACATTTAAGTATGTATTTATAACAATTTAAAATTTAGAATTTTATTACCACAAATAAAATTAAATAGATTAAATAATGATAAATCAAGTTGATAAGGTTTAAAATAAACTTAAAACATGTATAAATTTTACTGGTTTATGAGATTACAACCCTATATCTTCTCATCTTTGAATTGAGTCATTTTTTGAGGTTTTTATGTTGGGTTTCATTTTATTATTAATTAATATTTCTTATAATTCCAAAGGTGCCCCTCTCCTCTCTTATAAAAGGGCACCTCCTCCCTCTCCTCCTCACACCACTTTGAGCCTTAAAGATCAGAAAAACCTTCCATTTTCTCTTCTCCACTTCCCTAGAATCATTCTAGAGGTATTGGTCTTCTTCGAATACCAACTTTAACACCCTAAGAGGAGGTTAAGAAGAGGTAATATCCTTTACCGATTCTTTCCAATTTATTTCTTCTTCTACTTATTATTATTTATTTTTTTCATCATAAATTAATAAAATCAGTATCACTAATATACTGATATGTTATTATAAATATGAAACAACCCCATTTAACCTTCTATCTATCCTACGGAAAAAGAAATCACCGCGCGTGCGTACGTACGGATTACCGTCTCCACGCTGTGGTGTAATCTGTTTTTCCACAACCACCTTACATGGATTGGTATAATAGTGTAAAGAATAACTATATATAGTTATTATAACATCATACTGATTCTGATATATTATATCATCCACTCCAATTCAATTCAATAATTATTTGAATGATATCATCACTCGTGTGTACGTATAGATTACCGTCTCCACGACGCGATGAGATTCATTCTCCATGTTAACCATTCAAGAATGATTATAAAGTATATATAATGAATAATAATGAAATATATGACCTGATAAATCTAATGGATTTATGTATATATATATATGTCATTTACTTACTTCCATTCAAGTCAATAAGGAAAGGAAAACAATGTTCATGCGTACGTACGACCTACCGTCTCCATGAACGGTGTATTTAATTTCATTTATCCATATATATTATATATATATACTAAATATATATGATATATAAATCATTATTTACATTCTGGAAGTAATTAAATCATGATACAAGTAATAATAATATCAAGAACAACAAGTCCAAACACGTACGATAAATAAAACGATTTTACCCAAAACGTTGCATTAACATGGAATTTACAAAAGAACGTGTAATATAAAGTCATATGTGAACCATATATGATATAATAACAATGAATATGATTCTTTAATAATTAAATTACATTATTTAAATCATTATACAGGAGGTTCAGATACGTACGAAGCATATCGGACCTAAGGTAAGGGATAACTTTTCCAATCTCGTTTTTATCCGAGATTGTTTATTCATAAGTATTTACTGGGGTTATAATTATCATCCATGTCTCTATTTTATAAAAATGGTTTCATGTATGTTTAAATTCATTTTACCCATTTTTGACTTTTACTACATGGTATGTAAGGAATCTTTATTTTGTTTACGTTACGAGGTACTTTTTTGACTTTTCCAGCAAAAGTACGAGAAGAATGTTTTTTTAACTTATACGACATGAACAAATTTTTATGGTTTAATAACACATTTTATTCATGAAGATTACTCCACAAGATTTCATGATTATTTTCAACAGAATCCTTTTATTTTAAAATTTCATGGCATTTTGTGAAAAGAAAATGATTTTGAAGAAGAAATGATATTTTCCTCCAGAATTCATTTCAAGTGTTTTGTCAAAACTATTTTCCATATAAGATGACATTATTTAGTATGATTATGTTTCAAGTATAATGTCTTTTTTATTTACATGGTTTCAATTTTCTTATGATGAAATGATATCCATTTGTTTTATAAGGATTATGTTTTGATGGGATGATGTTTATGAAACCCATTTTATTCTTTGGGAAATGATGCATGATTTATGTTTATGTTGTGGTACACGTAAGAATGATTTCATTATGAGATGGGTGGGACCTATATCTCACTAAAATGCATTGGGTAAATATTTATATCTCATGAGATATACATGGCTGGAATGACAAGTTAATCTGGTTCAGTGATACTGGACTGGAACGAGGAGTGAAATCGATTCAGAAAGGGACTTTGTCCACTAAGATGGTCTTGGAAGCAATGCCTTGGATACTATGGAAATAACATCATGTGATTAATGGTTTTACACAATTACATGTTTTATTCCCATTCTATTTTTTCATGATTTATGTTCCATTATGATCTATTCCTTACGTACTTCCATGTTTTATATCATTTCTCAAGATTTTGATGTTTAAACATTATGTTCATGTTTTTAAGTTCAAATGTATATGGTTTGTTTTATTTTTTCCATTATTTCCCTTACTGAGCATTTGAGCTCACCATTTATATGTTTTATTTTCCCCAGGATATAAAGAAAGGTTTTAGGTAAGAAAACAAAAGGGGAAGATCTTTATGGGAGATGTTGAAGATCTTTCACTATGATTAGAAGATTATGTTATGAGTTTCCAAAGACACTAAACTATTACGGTACTTGAGTGTTGGTTTTTGTTATGTATTAAGTATTCCTAAAAAGTAATTTAATGTCCATGTACGTCAGGTTTGGGGTCTCTACACACTCCATTGCTTTAGGTTTCAGCCATGGGAGGCCACACAATGATTTTTTCCTTGACTATGCCTAAATGTAAAAATGAGGTACTGATTATGTAAATTGATTATAAGTTGATTATAATTGATTATGAAGTCTTTATATTGATATAGGGGTTATGGGTAATGATGGTGATTGATAATGGCTTAGTCTAGGATGGAGAAAATGAATCTCAAGTGGATAACTCCATTTTAAGTTAGGTGGTCCCCAAATGTTTACATCTATTTATATAAGTTTCATATGACATGTGGTGTAATGGTTATACCATTCCAGTGTGTATGAACTAATTGAACCCAAATTGAATATATTTTTTGATTCATGAGTGGATAAAGGATCATTAGGTCCATGAGTGTTCCTTCATGCAAATTGTTTTCATTCCCTAGTAATCGATGATCACGTGCCTAGTAGAAAGTGTTATGAAACATTTAAATTAAAACCAATGGGGGTGTTTCTTTAAAATTTTATGACATAGAGTAACTTTGTAGATTTACTTGAGAATCCTTTATTAAAAGAGATCTTGGTTATGTGAGCGACTATCATGGGGTAGAGTTATGGTGGGATTTCATTTTGGTTATTAACTAGGTGTCCTATTTAAACATTTGAAAGGGGTAAGGGTTGAATACCTTTAAATTAAATGGTTCTAGGAATATTTTACCTTATTTATGTAATTAAGAAAAGTTTTTTTGATTGAGTGACCTAATATAATATAGATTTTAAATTATAATTATATTACTTTATAATTTTTTTTATGATATATTATGTGATATTCTCTGATATATTATTTTTAATTCCTTAATATATTATAATGTGGAATGTGTTATGACTTGGGATATGTGATGTATGTATTTTTAATCATAAGTTCATTGGTTTTGGATATATCTAAGGCATGGGATGGAATTCCCATCAAATTTTCAGTATGACTTCCTTCAATAATATAACAATATTATTCGATGATATACTTATTATTGGATTTATGGAAAGATGAGTTAATGACAAGATTTTCACCAATATTATGGAGAGATGATCTAATAATATGCTTTATATTGGTGATATGTTAAGATAAATTTATGATACAATTTTAATCAGTGATATAGTGAGATGATTAGATGATTAACTTAACACTGGTGATTTAGAGAGTTGAGTTTGATGGTACTCTTCTTACAAGAGATATGCTGAGATGAGTTGATGATATGATATGGGATGATATGACATGTTTATTTATATTATAATAAAGTGTGAAAAAATTTCCATGAACATTTATATAGTTATTATTGGGGAAGATATTCCCATGTACCTTAGTGCCACCTATGGAAAGGGATGATATGCCCTTATATGTTGATTTCATCCATAGTTCAAGACGTTATACCCACTCATACTTGTTATGGATTATGGTATGGGATGCTATGCCCATTTATCCTTGGATTAAATTTATGGAATAGGATTTTATGTTCAAATCATACTTGATATGGAAAAGGGGTTGGATGTTATACCACCTAATAATATATACTTCTATGATTATGTAGAATTGTATAAATTGTCAAATGGATTAATACTTATTGATAGTATAGTGGATAAATATTATATTAACATACAATATATTTTTCAAGAGGGATATATAGACAGATTATATGCTAAACCTTAGTGAAATGGTGTTTTGTGTCCAGACTAAAACTACCATAAACCAAAGTTGGTATGGTCATTTACCAGGTGGCTTGTTAGAATTTGATGGTGCGATGGGTATTATTATTACCATTTTTTATTATTGGATGTTAGTATATCACATTATGAATGAAATTACATGTTTTTTATTTTTTTTAAAGACACCATTAGTAGTGGATTATTGATTTATACTAAAAAAAAACATAAGAACTTTGGTGCACACATAGTACTTATTATTAACATGTGGGTTTGGGACATAGACCTAGTATCGGTGGATGAGTTGAGGGACTCATCTTAGATTTGGAGAGAGGTAATAAGTGAGGAAAAGGAAAGTTTTGTGGGCTTCCTTTCTATTTATTTTCTATTTTTTTATATTATTATTATAATCATTCCATTGGAAAATCATTATTGGAATGTATAAATACATGAATTGAATCTATATCATTTTTTATAACATGTGATTATTACTTTCATAGTTTTCTTAGGCTTTATTGTCCATATTATGCTATTCTTATAGTTAGTGATCTTTTATTATTAATTTTTCTATCATATATGGTTATTTGATATGGAGGGTATAATATACTTACCTTATTAATAGACCCCCATTGCTAACCATATACATTTGGCATACAAAAAGTCATTCTTCAGGCAATTTAGTATCACTAGTTATGTTACTATTTAGGTTGGACATACAAAGAAATTAAAACGTGGCATCTAAGACTTATTTTGATTTTTCTTTCAACCCGGGACATTGTAGAAAGAGATAGCACTAGTTTGAACCTATGATGGAAGATATATTCATGTCTAACCAAAATTAGTATCCATGAAATTTCAAGTTACCTAGGATAAGATTATTGTTCTTGGTTTTTTGATATTACCATTTTTATATTTTCAAGAATGTGATGTGTGATTTATGGTTTTACTCTTTAACTGGGGTGGAAAGATCATTCATGTCCATGCATCATGCTTGATATATGGTATTCACATGGAATTCATGTTCTTGTGTGTGATTGATAACTTGGTTATGATTTAAGGTCTAGTTATTTAAAGATTTGATAATAAGTTATATTTTTTTACCTAAATAATTAGTTGATGACACTCTACTTATCTAGACAAATTATTATTAGTTATTTTGTTACTCATACTTGATTAATTATTATGTGAATCTTATGTGCATTATTTTACTCAACTTAAGAGAAGATAGGTTGGGCTAGAGAGTGTAGTATGCAATTCCTATAATTATTTTTCATAAACCGTGATGATAAGAATTGTGATGGAAGTGTTTTCAGTCATGTGTTATGAATTTTAAGGACATACCATCATAGTGTTTTGATTGATCTGGTTTATGGGTTTTTTATAATACTCATGAGTAAGGTTATATTGTGAGATCCATGTAATATGACTTGTTGATCATCTCATATTTATTTAGGAAATGATGGTGTATTAATTTTCATTGTATGATAGTGGTGTCGTCGACATGTATATGATCATAGAGAGGACCTTGGTAGGAGGTCATGTGGGAATGTATACCCCATAAGGTGGGTTATAGATCCCTAGGATTCTAACAATGGCACATAAAATGCCTTGATAAATTATTGATTTAATTCTGGAAGTTTCTTTGAGGGATGTGACCTATGTGGGATATGACATGAAGACTAGGTTAGAGAGCCAAGTAATGATGAATTTCTTCTCAGGATAGTGGTGAGTCAAGTATTATCCATTTGGTGGGTTGTTTTTCTTATTTATACCTAGGCTAAGTTGTGATATATGGGGGTATATCAAGATATAAAGGGGTGAAATCATGAACATGGATACCTTATAGATAATTATAGTAGACTAAACCAGGTCAACTAGACCAGCCGCCCAAGTCATCCCCTTTCTTGGTGAGGTATAAAAAAGATAAAAAAACAATTATTGAATATAAGAAAAAAAGACATAAAACCAATGTACAAAGTGGAAACAAAGGGAGATACAACTAAGACAAACGGGCTAAACCAGGAATTATGAAAAATATAGACAAACAAGTCTCCATGTGACCAATTTTCACCTCCATAAAGCATCCCAAACCTAAACAGCGACACAAAGAGAAGCCAAAATGCTACATAATACCCTTCCATTTTCCCATGTCCTATAAAACAAGGTCTACATCTACCTAAAGGAAGAAGTAGGTTGTGAGAAAAATATCCTAGTATGAAACCACCAAAAAAATATATACAAGTTATAATAACAAGAATGCATAAGTTATAGCTTTAAAACAAAATAGTTTTACAAGATTTTTTTTATAAATAAACAATTTGAAAACATTTATAAAAAAATCCTTGTGTTTTCCTAAAATTTCATATCATGTTGGAAAAATCCAAAAACATTCCATTCATAAATCAAAGTAGGTAAACATACCAAAATATAAACATACATGTGTTCCAAAATCCATAAAATAACCTATCTTGCAATAAATAACCCAAAACCACAATGCAATTTCCAATTGGGATCTAGACTATGGGAGAATACGTACAAGACAATCATGAGCCAAAAAGTTATATGGTTGGATCCAACTAATATCAAGTCCCTCCATAGTCCATCGATATATAGATGTTACTTCATAGTAGTGTAACACAGACTAAGGCTACCTGTGTCTCTTCCTCAACACACCCAAGGTTCCTGCTATGAAATGTTTGTCAATTTCCATTTTAAAAACCATGCTCAAATTTTTATAAGACCATTTTAAAGACAATCCAATTTGCATTAGGTTTTGAAAATCCATTCTTTTCAAAATTAAGGAAATTCCATTTTCAAAGAAAAAACACCTTTAAAACATGAACCCATGCATTTTTTCAATTTCAACACATGAAATACCTTTTAAAATATCAAGGAATCAATAAGAAAAATAGACAGTTCAAGAAATTAGAACACTTGAATAGATCCACCCAACTCAAGGATTTAGAAAACCTAACTACCTTTGACAACAGGGGCTGAAAACCACTAGATCTACCTTCAGAAGACAAGGCATGACAAGAGAATATAAAGGATTGATATAAAACATAATATAATTACAAATACCTACCAAAAATGGTGCCACTAACCAGAAAAAAGGTTGAAACTGAAAGGAACACTTACCTGAAGAGACGAAATGCCTAGCCCTATTGATGGACCACCAAACATACATATAAATACAAAGGGAAATGAGTCACCCAAAATCACCCAGGGTAAGATCTCTGATGAGAGGAGGAGTTTATAAAATAGAATGAATCCTCAAACACCTGTATGATTCCCTAAAAGTAACAAATTAGATAATTACATGGCATGTAATATTTTACACATATTACAATACTTTACACACCATGAAATTGTTTTATTTTAATTTACACAAAAAATGAATCAACATTTTAATTAAAAAATGATTTTTCACATCACATGACATATAACCCTTACATGATGTGTAAAATTCTCACAATGTGTATTCATTTCATGAGATCTATCCTACAACCATTACACACAATGTAATCCTATTAAATTTCATTTAACTTCACAACGAATAGTATAAACTATAGATTTTTATTTTGAAAATTCCAACAAATCCTTTACTTCACCATTACAGGCATCCTCCCAATTCATGGTTGAAAAAACTCACCCAACAAAAAAATGATACCAAAAGAAAAGACTATAAAACACTTGACTGAAAGTTAATGGGGCATAAAAATCTCCCCACCATAAAATATTTCTATCCCCAGAAAGTGTTCAAGATCATGGATCCAAAAAAAGAGAAGGCCACTGCTACCTCATCAATGATTCTCACTACCACATCCCATGGAAATCCTATCAAAATTTCCACAATACCTAGACTAGGGTTTTTTTTAATGCATAATACCTTATCCTGGAGATCCATAATCTGAACTAGCTACTCAACCAATGTGGTATCGGGATCAAGATCAACATCCTCCCATCTAATCACATGGGAAGGATTTGGTATATAACTCCTCAACTAGGAAACATGAAACACATTGTGGATAGAAGTAAAATTAGACAGTAATACCAACTGGTAGGCCACCCTCCCTAGTCACTCAAAAATCTCAAAGGGCCCCACAAACATCAGTGACAACTTACGCTTCTTACCCAATTGATGATGTACCAAGCAAGGTGAAAATTTTAGGAAAACCCAATCACAAACCACAAACTCTAGCGGCCGCCATCGATGGTTCACTGTGTCATGATCAAATAACTCTATATTAACTACACCATCTCCATCGTCTCCTAAACCAGACTCATCCCAACCAAGGGCTGCTCTCCCAACTTTTCCCAGTAAAAGGGAGATCGACATGGCTGACCATAAAAAGCATCAAAGGGCACCATCCTGACTGATAACTGATAAATATTGTTATAGGAAAACTCAACCAAAGGAAAATTCCTATCCCAAGATCCACTAAAATCAAGAACACAAGCCTGAAGCATATCCTCAAGAACCTGGATATTCCTCTCTATCTATCCATCCTTCTGTGGATGATAATCCATGCTCAATTTCAATTTGGAATCCATTTCCTCCTAAAAAACTTTCCAGAATATGGATGTGAACCTTGAGTCCCTATCGAAAAAAACCATGGAGTAATCCCCATGATGTATCACAATCTATTAAGTATATAAGTCCAAAATCTATTCCAATTTAATCATTTACTTTATTGGTAAGAAATGTGATGATTTGGTGAGTCTATTGATAATTGACTCAATCACATCCTTCTCACTAGGAGTCTTTGGTAAAACAACGATGAAATAAATGTAAATTTAATCCCAAGTCCATACCAGAATAGGTAAAGGATGTAACAAACCTACATGTCTCTACTATACCACCTCAACTCTTTGAAAATTAAGACACCATGTTACAAAATCCGCAACTGACTACCTCATCCTCGACCACCAATACCGACGTCTCAAATCATGGTACATCTTATATCCTCAGGGTTCATGGACCAACATGACCGGTGTCCACTATCTAACAACTCATTTCTCAAAGAAAAAGGAACAACCGACCTACTATGGAAGCACGAAGCTCTACCAGGAGATTGATACCACTCACCCAAAGTATCCCCACCATTTGGGATTTCTTCTAAGCATCGACTCTTGGTGTCTATTGTCTAATAAAGTCAAAACTTATCATCAAAAGATGAGTCAAATTTTTTCAAATCCAAGAACACCTTTTCACCAACCTCCTTCACTCCCAAGATCATCTTGGAAAACAAAATCATCATAGACCACTCTTCAATTGATTCCTTCACTACTTGGATTGGTACTCTTCTGCTCAGCAAATCGGCAACTACATTTCCCTTCTCGAGGGTATATACGATATCAAAATTAAAGGCCCAAAGATACTCAAACCAATGTCTCTATCACAAGTTCAGATCCTTCTAATTGAAAACATACATCAGGATTTTGTGATTAGAATATACTAAAAATATCTCCCTAAAAATATAGTGACACAAAATTTTGAGTGTGTGCATAAACACTTCCATATCAAGATCATGGTTAGGGTAATTCTTCTTAGGAGGGAATAAATGTTGTGATCCATAAAACACCACCTATTTCCCTTGCATCAATACACAACCCAAACCCATACATGAGGCATCATAAAAAACATCATAACCCAAAACTGGTTCAGGGAGAATCAACATTGGTGCTAAAGTCAACCTCACTTTCATCTCCTCAAAAGATATCTGACATTTTTCATCCCACTCAAACTTTACACCCTTATAGGTAAAAGCATTCATTGAAGATTCAAGCTCAGAGATGCCTAAAAAAACTGTATGTAATAACTAGATAACCCTAATAATATTCAAATATCAAACATATTTTTTGGATTTTACAAGGAAATAACTTCGCATACCTTTTTAGGATCCACTAAGACACCCCTCCCAGATATCCCATGCCCCATAAAATTCACCTATCGGATCCAAAACTTGCACTTGGAAAGTTTACCATGAAGACAATACTCTTTCAAGGTTCAAATAAAAACATTCAAATGGTCCACATGTTCCTACTCTAACTTGAAGTGCACCAAGATATCATCTACGAACACAATAAAAAAAGAGTCTAAGTACTGACGAAAGATCTAGTTCATCAAGGCCATAAATACCATGGAATCATTAATTAGTTCTAATTGTATAACCAGAAACTCAAAATTCCCATATCAAATCTAAAATGTTGTCTTGGGTATATCCTCCTCTCGGAACCTCAACTGATAGTACCCTGACTGTAGTTCAATCTTGTAAAACCAATGATCCCCTCTAAGTTGACCAAAGTGAACATCAATTTTGGGTAAAGGATACTTGTTCTTAATGGTCACCCAATTCAACTTTAGATATCCAATATAAATCCAGAGACATACATTTTACTTATTAGAAAAGAGTATAGGAAAATCCCATAATGACATTCTAGGATGAATAAATCCTTTCACCTCCTGGTCCTCGAGATGGACCTTAAGTTCCAGCAACTCAGTAGGTGACATTTTATAGGATGTCATAGAAATGGAAATCATTCCAAGGATTAGGTCAATAGTAAACCTGACCTCCCTATGTGGAAGTAAATCATAAAAATCATTCGAAAAGACATCAAGGTATCTACACACAACAATATTTAGATGACAGATCAAGCAAGGGTTAACTACATCAAGAAATATTTTTTGAAAACTAGCATCAGATTACACCAATATAAGGAACAACATGCCCTGCCCTTCCCGATATAGATTCCCTCTCAACCTAGAAAACATGAGTGAACCCATCATCATATAAGAACTATATCTGATAGACATAAAATTCTACACAGGCCTTTACAATAATAATCTAATCCATGTTGATAATCATGTAAAATATGTTAAGATCAAGTATTAAGCAGTCCCAGACCACCTTAAAGACTGTTATCACCACTCGACACATGGGGAACTTGAAACCTTGTTTGGACCTCTTTCCCAAAGGTGTGAAAAGATCCAATAAGACCAAAATAAGATCTGAATGCAAAAAAAACATTTCAACCAACTTTGATGATATAAAAGAATGATTATCACCTATATCAAACAAATATAGTACCATAAATGAATAAATAAACACCGTACCTCTACTATTAGCTATCCCTGCTCCAAATTCCTCTAGCATGCACTCTACCACATAAATCCATCCAGACTAAGCCATCTAGACATCCCCCTTGCCCTGAGAATGAGACCCACCACCCTTGGGAGAATCATATTGAACCTGTGATCCCTTAGTGAAAGTGGATCCCACTTTACTTACTTAAGGCATCCTCTAATAGAAACATTTCAAATGACTAGATCACCCACAAAGATGAAAAGTCTTAGTATCATCATTAAGATGAGGTCTAGTATGATCATACCTCCCACATTGGTAGAAAATAACCTATTTATTCCTTGAACAAGCCCCTAAAACTAGTCCTGTAGAAAACTGACCACTCTTGTGCTTCCTTTTCTGACCAAAAGAAGCACCTTGGAAAAATATTTCATAAACTAAATCTCCACCCAAGCCTGTCCTTCCAGCTATGTCTACCTTATCCAAAGATGCTTTATCCATTACCTACATAAAGGTTGGAAGGAAAAAAAGAACTAACATCTATTGAATATAAACCCTCAGCTTCATATTGAACCTCATATCCTTCAGGTAATCACTAGTGACAATCTCCAATGCTAGATGAACCAAATCTGCAAAATGGGTGGAGTACTCCAGAATGGTATGCTCCCCTTTCTCTAATTTCATAAAATCCCAGGTATTTTATGCATGGAAATTCTAAATATAAAACTACTAATTAAATATTTTCTTAAAAAAAACCCAAGTAAGACCCTTGTACAAATTATATTGTACCACAAAGTCTGACCATCTTCTTCTTGGCCCCTTGAGAATATATATGGTAAAAACTATCTTAGAATCTTCAATAGTATTCAAAAAGTTGAAGAACCTATAAATACGTTCAAGAAAATATGATTCTTGGGTTCCTTTGTCACCACAAAATACATGTGAATACTATTTGGTAAATTCTAAGCCATAATCCACTACTCGTCTTGGGTTTACGACACCCACTGAACCCAGAGTCTGAATGGTAGGGATATTTTCTTTGACCAAAGAAGGGTCAATGGAGGATTAGCCTGTGGAACCTTCCTCGCGGATTCCCCTCTCATATTTGGAAGAGATATTCTAGGATTCATTGTCTGTTAAACACAAGACAACAACCAATCAATCACGAGGAAATTAAAAAACCATAAAACCAACTTCTAGAATACAAAACAATACTTTAAAATGATAATAATTTAAATAAATTATGAATTATACCACAAAAGGCAACACCTTTTTAAAGGATCATGTCCATATAAATAAAATCCCCACTTAGTTTATTCAAATGATATTACACACACAAATTACCCAAACTTAGTAGATAGGTCAATTTAAATAGATTTATCATAACATTCAATCAAATGAACTTAAATATTAGGTATCTGACTTAGTAAATACTTTCCGACCACCCATGGAAACTCAGATTCATTCATGTGAGTGAGCTGTACAGGACCATCTTCCTCACCTAGTATCTGAATTTTGAATATATTAATCTTTTCTACTCAAGACATAGAACCAACTCTGGCAGTGCTAACACACTTCCGGATGAGTAACTCCTGTGATACAAAATTGTAACCGACCAACCCAGGTCAACCAAACTAGTCACCAAGTCATCCCATTACGAGGTACGGTATAACAAAGACAACAAAACAAGTCTTGAATATAAGAAAAACAAGACATAGAACCAAAGAAAAAATCAGAAACAAAGGGAGATACAACTAATCCAAATGGGCTAAAATAGGAATTATGAAAATCCTAGACAAACATGACTCCATGTAACCAACCGTCACCTCCCAAAATAATCCCAAACCTAAACAGTGACACAAAGAGAATCCAACATCCTATAGAATACCCTTCCCTTTTCCTATGTCCTAAAAAACAAGGTATACGACCACCCAAAGGCAGAAGTAAAGTGTGATCAATAGATTCCAATAAGAAACCACCAAGGAATCTATAAAATTTATAATAACAAGAATGAATAAGTTATACATTTAAAACAAAATAGTTTTACAAGAATTTTTTATAAATAAAACAATTTTAAAACATTTATTAAACAAACATTGAGTTTTAAAAAGATTTCATATCATGTTTTTCAAATCTAGAAACATTCTAGTCATAATGAGAAGTAGGTAAACATTCCAAAAATATAAACATACATATGATCCAACATCCATGAAATAACCTATCATGAAATAAACAATCAAAAACAATAATTCACCTTCTAGTTGAAATCTAGCCTATGGGAAAATACATAATAGACACTCATGATCCAAAAATGTGTAAGGTTAGATCCAACTAATATCAAGTCCTTCCACAATCCATTGATATATAAGAGGTTACCTCCTAGTTGTGTCACACACACTAAGGCTACCTATGTCTCTTTCTCAATGCACCCATGGTTCACACTATGCAATGTTTTCAATTTCTATTTTAAAAACAATGCTTATATTTTTATAAAACCATTTCAAAGACAAGACAATATGCTTTAGGGTTTGAAAATACATTCTTTTCCAAATCAAGTAAATTCATTTTTCAAAGAAAAAACCCCTTTAAAACATGAACCCATTCCCCTTTTCAATTTAAACACATGAAATTCCATATCAAATATCAAGGAATCAATAAGAATAATTAGCAATTAAATAAATAACAATGATTTAATAGATCTACCTACCTCAAGGATATAGAAAACCAAACCGCCTTTGACAAAAAGGAATATAAATCACAAGATCTATCTTCAGAAGACAAGGCCTGATAAGAGAATGTAAAAGATTTATAGAAAACACAATCTGATTAAAAATACATACTAAAAATGGTTTCGTAAACCAGAAATAAGGAAGAAACTGAAAGGAATGCTTACCTGAAGAGACAAAAAACCTAACCCTATTGATCAAACACCAAACAAAGTCATCCAAAGGGAAACAAGTCACCCAAAATCACCTAGGGTAAGAGATATATATGAGAGAATGAGGCTGGAAAAGAGAATGAATCCTTAAAAACCCATATGGTTCCCCTAAAGTAAAAAATCAGGGAATTACATGGTGTTTAATACTTTACACATTGTGAAATTCTTTCATTTTAAGTTAAATTGAAAAATGAATCGCCTTTTTAATTTACAACCATATTTTGACATTACATGACGTGTAACCCTTAAATGAAATGTAAAATTCTCACTATGTGTATTCATTTCATGGGATGTGTCTTTTGTCCATTACATGATGTGTAATACTATTATACATCATGTTACTACCCAAAAAAAAAAACAAAAACTACAGGTTTTTATGTTGAAAATTCCAACAAATCCCTAACTTCACCATTATAGGTATCATTCCAATGCATGTTCATAAAAAATATCCCAATGAAAAATTAAACCAAAAGAAAATATTAGAACACACCCGATAGAAAGGTAATGGGGTGTTACAATAATAATCATTAGTATAAGCTTTATATGATGGTGATAATGCATGAGAAACACATGGTCATTCATTGGTTTAGAAATTATTGATGCCTTATGATATATGTATATTATAGAATGGGTTATGATTAATTCTATGATATGATTGACATGATTATGGGTAATTATTATCTATCAATTAGACGAGTGAGCCTAGGAATCATGGGATATGATGCATAGTAGTATGAGTCAAGTTATAGGAAAAGGGGAAACTAGGGTGTAATTATTCTTAGGTACATGGTTGGATAAAAAATGGTGGAATTCATACAAAATTGTGAGAGTGATTTTTTTTATTCTCTCTTACCTTAATAATAAGAGATTGAGTGATAAATCAACATATCTAGTATGTGGGTTTATGTGACTTAAGATCGACTTGATAATGGTAACCTTAATGATTGGTTATATGTGATTAGACTTAGAATAAATGAGAGAAATATTGATGGGTGGATTTTATAAATCTATAAGGCGAGGGAATTATGTACGATAGTCATATGAATTAATGAAGTGGATCATAATGATTCTTATTGATTCATGTTAGTGACATGTGATCCCTACTAGTGTATGGGTTAGTTTGATTTGGGATGTGTGTTGAACTCTTGTGAGAACCCTAGGGGGGATAAGACCATGAGATGTTCCCATATTCCATTATGGTGGTATAATAATCCTTATCCTCCCTAATTACTTGGAACTAGTTAATGGTATTTCTATGAGACTCAAGGAGTGATCACACTTAGGGTGTGACTGTGTATGAGATGAACCTTAGAAAGGTGTAAGTCACCTTATTATGAATAGGTAATTCCATCCAAATCCTTTTTTTTTGAATTTTATAAATAAACCACTTTTCAGTAAGTGGGAACCTCACATTCAGATTCAAACATAACAAGAACACACAAGAAGAATTCAAAGATAACACATACGTCAAAATGGGGAACAACCTCGAGCCCACCGTAAAATCATATTGAAAATCATCGAACCACGAACCACCTTTCAAGATTCAAAATTCAAATTGAAACTTTCAAATAGACCAATATCACACCGTCTCGGTAAGCAGAACCTCGAACTGCGCGAGCAACATGAACCTTAATCGTCAAACCAAACAGAACATCCATCTAATCACCACCTCCATACAGTTACCAGCCATCGGCTGGCCTCAGCACCTCTAGGACAGAATCACCATCACCCTTCGTGGACCACGCCATCGGAAGAAGATCCCACATACCATTATAATAAATGAGTATAAATATAAGAACCTGGCATTAAACATTACATAATCATAAGTTTTAAGTTAATAATTCATTCTCGTACATTTGAGGATATTTTCAGATTTAGAGTTTTAGAGAATTAGGCCACAACTGATACATAAAAAACCATAAAATACAAAGTGAAAATTTCCAATTAGTATAAATTTTCCCTATAATATAAAACTTTTAAAATAAATCATGTTTTATTTTCATGGAAAATATCAACGACTTTCATATTGTCTTCTTCCTTTCCCTTACCAATCCTTAAACCCCATGAAAAACATTTTAAAATGCGGGATGAGCACAAAAATATTAGCAAGGGACATAGAATGAAAGAAAACCATCAGTCCAGTGAAAAAAAGTAAAACTCATATAACATTTACCTTTACCTTAAATGTTCTTTGAGTGTATAAAGTAAAAAATTTTCACATGAAAAACACACACACATTTTTCTCGAAGAAGGCCTTTAAAACTCATACCAATCAATTAAAAACCATTTTGGTGACTTAGAGAATCATATTCATAAAACCCTTTCAAAAAACATTTAATTGGAATACAATCAATGAATTACTCTAAGGCCTATGGGCCATGTAATACTTATGCCTATGGGCCTTATAAGGGTTCCACATCACCCCTTGAAAGGTGGATTATTAAAAATCAATAAAAATGAAGTCCTTTGGGACATTAGAGGACTAAATTCTAATATAATAATTACCCAATTCATTGGAGATCTATAATGAGGCTCACCCTTCATATAAGTTATATTGGCCTCATCTGTTTTCCATAAGCTATAATGGGGATAAACCCTTCGTATGATCTATATCGGGCTCACCCATGAGATATAATGGGGCTAAACCCTTTGTATAAGCTATATTGAGATCGCCTATTTCATACCATTCTCAAGTACCATATCATGAGTAAAACTCATTCATCATAAACCCTTTGAAAAACTCTTTTAAACCCAAATGAGAAACACTTTCAGATGAAAATACCATTTTCTATTAAAACCCATTTTTAATGCCAAAATACCCAAAAAAAGAGAAATATTGTTTTTCATTGAATAAAACATGAAATATTTCAAATAAATCCAAAAATAAAGTAATGTCCATGATAGAGTAAAAGTCATTGTCGCCGTGTACATTAAGAATATAACATTTATTTTTATGTTTGTTAAAACATTCTATATAAAACACGTAAAACGATTCCTTTTGAAAACCATTGAAAATAAATTAAAAAGATACATAAAATGTACTTTATAAATATTTTATGTACATATAATTTTTTTTCATACAATCATTTTAAAAACATGGACATGTAAATGAAGGAGTTGAAAAGAAAACATTAAAAGAGATTTTTTAAAGAAAAGTATCTTATCACGTTGGAAATATTTTAATCATAAGCCCCATAAACGAATAACATTAAAAAAAATTAATAACACGGGAATAGAGAAATTTTTGATATAAAATGTCAAAGGGTCTCTATATACACCTCTTAATAGAGTATGGGTGTATAATATCAAAATATGCCTCAATGAAAGGAAACTGAGATGAAGTCCCTTACATTGAGTTTGAATTGTCATGTGTGTCTTTATATTACTGAATAATAAACTTATATTAATTATTTAATTACTTTATAAACCTTTTCAAGTTTATTATTACTTTTATTTAACTTATTACAATTTTTTATACAATTAATTAATATATTAGTTTTAAATCATATGTTTTGACCATATTTGGCCCATGTGTCAAAATCAATTTTGGTAGGTTGAATATGGTCAAAGAGGTCATTATTTAAACATATAAATAATAATAATAATTAAATAATTATCATATTTAAGGATAAATTATACTCTTAAAACCAATAATGAAATATGATTATGAAAAATGAACTACGATACAATCATGGAGATGGTAGGTCGTATGTACGCGTGGGCAACGTTTCCATTTTCCAATGATCATTATTGAAAGATGGTAAGTAATATATTATATTTAAATAATGATTATAATATCATATATAACATATTATATACTTATATTTATCATACATGTGTTTTGGTGATGAAAGGAGAGTCACATCACTTCAAGAAGATGGTAGTCCACAGGTACACAGACGACGTTATCACTTTCTCAGTGAGTGAAAAGGTAATAAAAATGATATATTATATTTAAAGAATTATAAATATTTCATTAATATCATAATTATTTCATTTATATCATATATAATCATTAACTTTAACCTTATAACCTTCCATGTGAAGCGTTGGTGAAAGACGAATCACATCCCTTCACGAGACGGTAGTCCGCTGTACACACGAGCGACATTACCATATCTCCTCCAGAATAGAAGGTAATATATATATATATATATATATATATATGATATAATTCCTAAATAGGTATAAATATGTTATAAATATCCTATATATACTTTATATCCATCATCATACCCAACCGTGAAAGGTGATAATGGAAGAACGAATGACATTGGTTCACGAGACAGTAGTCTACCGCACACACAAATGATGATTTCATAACCCATTTGATGGAAGTGGAGATGGTTTTAGGTTATAAATTTATTATAATAACATAATAGTATATATAATATACTTAGGTTATTATATAAAAATGTTTTAATAATAATTTTTGGAGATGGAGAAAGAAATAAAATAAAGTTTTTCATTGAAGAACATTACCTCTTCTTTGGGGATCCTCCTTAGGTTTTCACTAAATCCTTCCTAGGTCAAATTTATGCCAAAAATAAGGCTTATATGATGATATTAGGGAATTTGGGAAGTTATTTTTGTAGTTAGTTTCTGAACCCAAGAGGTTTGAAGGTGTTAATAATAGAGGATAGGGGGTGGCTTTTTATAAGTGGGGTAGAGGATACACTTGGTATTTTTAAAAATAAATGAGTTCTCCCATGTTTTTCATACATTAAAAGGGTAAAAAATAGTTCATTATCGAACCTTATAGGTGTAATGGTCTAAATATGTCTATAAAATAGTTTTATTAAAAGTTTATAAGTCATTTTAACCCTTATATTTTTAGTTTAACCCCTGGGTAAACCCATTTTCACCTTAACCACGATAATTATTTTTTACTGCATTCACTATTCATTTTGGTCAAAAAATTAAGTTAGAATTATTATAAATTACAAATTATTATGATTAAAAATTTTGAATAACTTTTTCTAAATTAAATTAATTTAATTGGAAAATTTTAATTTAAAATTAATCTCGTAGACGTGACGAGAAAACGAGTTTTTAAAGTGAAAATGTTCAAAATTTTACAATGTTTTTTATATTAAAATTCAATATGAAAATGATTAAAATGGACTAAATTGGATTAATTGATATATAATTTAACTAATTTTACTTTAAAACAATTTAAAATATAATTTATATTTATATATAATTTAAATGAAATGACAGTTTTCAATTAAAATTCAGTATTTTTCACTATTCATCAAAAAAATGAAACTTTTCAGAAAAATCCCAAAAATTCACCCTAAGTAATTTTGGTATCCCGATTTCAAAAATGAATTTTATTTTTTCAAATACATTTTATAAAACTGGTAAAAATTAATTTTATATTATGTGTGCAAAGAGTGACTAATCCATCTTTTAGAAAAAATATAGTTTTTTCAGAAAACAATTTTATTCTAAATGATTATTATTTAATTACTAATAAATATATAACCATATTTTTCATAATTTATTTAGTACTATTCATACTCTCAAATTTAATGGCCAATTTATAACTATTATATTAAATAATAATATTTTAATAATATTTCACATTTAATTTAAACTCGCTGTTGCGTGTAACACAAGTTAAACTTAGTGTTGTGTGTAATGAAATCTAAACATAGTGTTTCATGTAATGAAAGATAAACTTGGAGTTGTGTGTAATTAAATCTATTGAAGAGATTGAATTTATTTAAAAATAAATATATCATAAAGTCACAGGGTGTTACATCCTCCACCCTTTAATAAATTTCCTCCACACAATTTTAAACTTGATATTGGTAATCAAGGGTTTGATATTTAGAAATACCATTTTTAAAAAACTTGCATCATAAAAAGGATAATAAATCATACTCTTAATAAGAGATAATTATAAGTATAAAGTTCATATAAAATAATCATATAACTATGTTTCCAAGTAGGAGAACATATGCAGGAAATAAAAACATGTATATAGAAAAAAATACTAACACCTAAGGATTAATATAGAGTGATAGAGATCATTGATCATAAGAAAGTGGGTGATTTAGAGAATTTTAACAAACAAAAAACTATAAACCAAGTACATGTGAAAAAGGTCATTGATATCATTAGAAATTAAGGTAATAGGGAATTTTTTTATTTCAAGATCCTTTTTCCTAAAGTTGATGAATTTTCATGAGAAGATATTCTTAATTGATTTCATTCAATTTTATAAGTACAATCGCATCCTTTGGTTTTGAATTGATTAATTTTTAATTCATCTATTACTCTAACAAAATGATGTCTAAAAATAGATTTTTTATGCCTAAATCACTGAAATTAACTTTTAATGGATCATAAGGACCATAAAAGAGCGACAAGTGTTTTTGTCTATCTCTAAATATTTTTACAAACTAATACGGTTAGAACAAGTTATCCAATATAATAAATTAATCTCTAAACCTCAAAAGTAACACCGCCGGTTTATCATTAATATTTATTTTAAAAAACTTTTAACTAAAAAAATGTCATATTATCCAGGACATCATGTAGGCATGTGGTAGGAACTAAACCCTTATCATCCTTCGATCATGGGTTGAAACCCTGTGGCCTTGACAGATGCAACAGGTTGTCACCGAACACGTGGCTTGTAATTTTTCTAATCTATGTAAATATAATTCATATAACATTCCCAAAAAAATGATCAACATCCTTGAAATAAAATTAATCATTTAATAACCATTTCACTAAGGTTTTCAATACAACATTTTTTTTCATAATATTTAATAATCTTGTTTGGATATTATTAAAATTTCATTAATGATCATATTAACCCTAATGGTTATGAATACCTTTAAATTTATTTCAATAGCATGTAGAAGAATTATTCCTCAAATAACTCTTCCACTAAAATATATACTTCAGATATATATGAAAAATTAATAAATGTATCACAAAGCACTTACATTACTTAAAACATCAAAATAGTGGTGTCTAATTCATTGAGTTTATGATCAATATTTGAAAAATACTAAGATCCTCAGAGCTTTCACCACTTCACTAGATGGACAGACATCAACTGTAGAGGTAGAAAATGATTTTTCCTCCCCATTTACTTCTAATCATGATTATTTCCACCTTGAGTAAGTAACTTTGGACACACATAACATAATTACCAACTCATTACAGCTAAAAAATCTCATTATTGACTAGATATTTGTTATCTCATTATTGTATTGTTCAGGACTCTTTTATTTGTAGTTACAAACCTTGTAACCAAACTTACCATACTGATAACACTTTACAGATCCTAACATACATTCCACGAAATTTATTTTACCATACTTGGAACATATTTGAGATTACCTTAACGATTCTTAGTTGGTTTTTTCTCTATTTACTACCACTTTGATAGTTTCTTACTCTTTTCATATCTTGGCACATAAGTGTCAGAAAACTCCATCTCAAATTTCTCATCACAATGAAGAACATTCTCATAACTTTTAAATTTTCATGTGGCCAAATCTCTTCAAAATATTGGTTTTAATCTTGATTAAAATCTATTAATTTTACTATCAATATCCCAAAAATATTTGGTACATACTTGACCATTCTTACGAATTTTTCTTCATACATGGCCACTGAATATTCATCTTTTTTCCTCAATTCCATGAATTATTTGTCCATACTAATCCAAAAAAACTTAGGAAAATATTTCTCAATGAAAATATTCTTAAATTTGTCCCATTACATATCATCAAGATCCTTTTTATCTCTGGTATTATTAACAAAATACCACCATCAATCACCTTAACCTTCAAAATTATAAATGAAAAGAGTTACCTTTTGATGTTCTGAACATCCCATGACTTGAAATATATTATCCAAGGAATTGATCCATCCTTCAGCTACCACTGGGTTAGATGATCCACTGAATGATGGGGGATGTTTCCTCATGAAATTCTATACTATATATATGTTCCTTCATGGTAGATCAGTTTCATATCTAGCATGGATACCACCACCATTTATAGATTGTTTTGATCTATCACTATAAAAAACTATTTTGTTATAATTCCAACCATCTCAGGATACTGATTTGGAAGGATATTTTCCTCTTGGTGCCTTCCCACTACATCTTTATTATTTTATATATGGAAACCCATTATTAATATACATAGTTTAGATGAATAAATATGGTAATATTTAAATGCTACATCATTTCAACTTAACCATAAATTAAAATCTTCCAAGGGTGTAACAACCTAGCCCGATTTACTATAAAACTTGTAGTTAGACTGATATCCACCTAGCCTCAAGAATGCCTTCCTGTATGCTAGAGGCTACTGATTAGAAACAAGGGTGTAATGGTGGTATGGTGGGTAGAATATATCCTCATTATTAGAGTAGAAAAATGGTACATCAAAAGAAGAAAACATATAATAATAGAAGAAGTATAAATAAAGGAAAGACAGAGCATCGAAATATAAATACAATAAGAGAATAAAAGTACTCAATTCCAAATATACAAACATTCATGCATGACTAGATGATTCTATAATGAAAGTAGGGATAATATAATAGGAAATAAAATATGATACATAAATAAGGAAGGAATTAAAATCCCCAAAAGAGATATACGTGATCATCCTGAGTTCCATCTCGGCCCTATGCCCCTAGGATCCCATGTATAATACACACCATAAGCTATAATCCAAGGACCCATGAACATGAGGTCTTCTTGGGTACCTTATAAAATAGCGGCCTGAGAAGGGTGTGAGATATACTCAGTAGGTCACCACCAATGGTTTCTAAAGCATAATAAAATATAAAAATATAAAGTATAGTCATGTGAAAGTATAATTGATAAATTAGTAAATAAATAAATAAAGGTAAACAAATAAATAAAAATAAATAAATAAATAAATGAATAAGTGGGGCTCAGGTTCCTCAGGGACACCTAGATGACCATACCTTCTTTAGCATAATCCTAAATGTATTTTCCCACAAAGAATCTGTAAATATATGATATAATGTACTAACATGACATCATAACTAAGAAGAAATAATGGACTGAGCCTAGGAATGTGATTTGTCTTGGTGGACACATCCTTAAATTTATTTAATTATCATTTTTCATCAATTTAAAATATAAAACTCTTGTATTCGATTAAATTAAATCCTGGGCCCATCCAAGGTGAACCTTATAATAGAACCCAAGTATTACATGAGGAGCATCACAACTACCCAAATCCAAAATTGTATGTCTATGGTGATCCATAAATGGAATCCCAAGCATCACTCTCAGTATAAAGTAAACATGTCCCCTTAGATCCCTCCACTGGTATCTCACAAAGGGGTTAGATTATCACTCATGTCATGGTGTAACCATCTTTCCACTGAGCCCATATATGGATTATCCCTTGGGAACCGATATCACTCATATAGATGTAATCAACCCACACGGTGATACCATCTAATAAATAACATGTATCACTCCCATCGTATAAAGCCTCAACCACCTATTAGACTATCCTTAGTATTATATAAAAATGAACTCGAGCATCAATCAAGGTTTATAGAATACATTCCTACACTTTCAATTTAAATGTAAAGAGGAAATGTGTTGAACCATTCCATAACTCATTAAAAACATTAAAAGAGGGTCTTGAACATAAACACAATGCTTAATTATTTAAACTTCCCTTTCCATTATTAATAAGTTCTAATCATTTATTAAATATACCAAGGCCATGTGGATTTCCCATAGTAGAAAACACCATACATACAAGAGGTATTAAATAGGCCATGATTACAAGCATACCACACTCAACTCATCAAGTTCATTTAAAAAAAAGGTTCTAACTCCACTTAGGCGATGGTCTAGGAATTAGGAGGTAATATTGTGGGTGTCACACCTTACCACATTCCAATCAAACAAAAATTTACATTTTTGAAGACAACGCACCTCAATGAGGGGTTTTATTAGAAAAGCATCATTTAATTAAAGATATTAGAGGATCACAACTTTAAGGGAAGCTCTGATTTTAGGTTTATGATTATCAAAAAGATAAAAATTTTACACAAGGGCTTCTAGATTCAAGGTGTTAGGTTCTACAAATTAAAATCCACATTTAAGAGGAGTCACATGGAAAATACCAACATGCATTATAACAACTCAATTTATAAAACACTAAAACTTTGATGGAAAATCTATAGAACACCTACCCCATACCAATTATGGTCTACATGTTCAATAATGAGTCTTGATTTGGTCCAGTTCAAGAGAAATCAAAGAAACAGAAAAATGCCATGAAAATAGGGTAAATTAGGTTGCACCAAAATAGCACATAAGGAGAGGAGATAAACGAAGAAAATGGGAAGGAGGATTCCTAGACTTACATAAGTATATACAATTCACTTGAAGATGCTCAAAATGGAGGCTGGATAAAGATATATCTCTATTTAAGGAGAGGATAGGAGGATCTCCCATGGGGGAGGTGTTGTGCGAAGGTGAGAGGAAAAATAAGGGAGGAGGAAGAAATAAGGTTGGAGGAGAAAAATAGTAATTTCCAACATCTTTAATGAGGTTCATGGTTAGACAAACTATGTGATAACTATGAAATTTCCACTATCCATGAAGGGGGGGGGGGGTGTTTCATGGTTCATGTATATGTTTTGGTAAACCATGCACAAACCATGCATTTACCCAATGTAAAAGATCTGTAGCTAGCTGTATGGACGTGAAACTCTTCTCACACAGTTAGAAAAAACTGTGTGAGACCTCCAGATCCATTGTATGGGCCTCATGATTTCACCTAGTGGTCCGCAAAGTTCTAGAAAAACTGTATGCCTGAACTAGTTCCTCCCAATTTTGATGTTTTAGGGATCGACGCTTCTGAAACTTGATGGGACACCCGAGGCACGCCTCGAGCCTTTATCCAATTATATAAACAACATGTTTGAGTGCTCCAAGATCTGATTTGGATTCTGAGTCTCAGTTTAAGTAATGTCTTGTCCCCCAAATGAAAAAATTAAAATTCCTCTAGAATTTCATCTATTCCAAAAACATAGGATGCTACAATCTCCCCAAGTTATAACTTCTCATCCCTGAGAAGCCTTGGGTAAACAATGAAAGAAACACCTGACCTACTCGGTTCATAAGGCACAATCTAAATATCCACATTGTGTTTCCAAATTTTCAATGCACCTCCTACCATCAATTAAGTGTACGACACATAATCCATTAAAACATGAGCCAACGCTCTCTCTCTAAACTTGAAACATCAAAACAGAGCTTACCCGAGCCCATATAACTCAATAAACAATCACATCATCATCTCTTTAAACATATGGACTATGGAACTTCCTTGATATAGGTTCTATCATTTAAAAGGCCAGTTCTGAGTAATGGTACCTCCACCATCAATTTTCTTTTATTTAAACACACCCTTAGAGCTCTAACGATGCTCTTAGAAATAACCTTATCCTTAATGAAGGGTCGATCTAAATTTTCATGAAAATCATCAATCGACTATATTGCACCTACCCCATGCTGACAACATACCAAAAGTAGTTCCCCACCGAACACATATGACAAGAGAGAGAGATATCAAGTAGAACCATCCCTGGTCGACTACCCTCAAAACACTCTGTTTAGATGTACAGTTCATTTCAAAAGTTAGATCCAATTATTTTAGACAAATCCACCTAGAGATTTATCAAAGCACACTCACTGAGGCCTGTAACTAGCTTCCGGTGACGTCTCTATCCAAAACACTCCCTTTAAGCTATCATGATCCAACACAACCATGGGTATATACCTAATCCAACACACTTAGATTGTTACCCCTTTAAACATATCATCTGAGACTGACTGAGGTTTGGAGTAACCTTGAAATCATGAACTATATTCCAAGGAGCTCATACAAGGAATTCCATACTTCGATGATTATAGGTGATATTTCAGTACAAAGACAAAACATCCACGTACCATGAAAACTAACTGAGCCCAATGATAGTCAATTCAAAGAACCAGATGGTGTCCGTGAGTCCGTCCAAAGAATTCCAACTCAGGAACCCAAGTATCACTCAGAACTAACCATGATTCTATAATAACCACAGTTCTTGAACAAAACTCTGATGAAATCTATTTACCGATTCAAAAGGGCATTTTAATTTACCACGTCATATAATCAATAGTCTCTCACTGTACCTGGTCAATGTAAAGATAGGGGACATGAACGCCTCAAAACAAGGGTACACAAAGAGGGAATTAAGGATTAACAAGAAGACCATAAAAACTCCCATCATATGTATAACTATGTGCTCGATGCAGTTTCGTACGAACCATGCCAAACCAAATACAAAAAGGTTAGTGAAGCCTCTAAGACCAACTCCTTTTAGAAGAGCTCAACTTCACCTACCAACATGTCATCATAACTTGTCCATGATGACTTCACTGCCAAGGCATCATGTGATTACTCAAGTACAATAAATGGAGTGCATCCATGAATAATGGTGTTTTCCACGATCTTTGTACTCAACCAACCACATCATAGTTGTGCTACCTTGAAATTACCAACATGATTCAAAACTCACTAGCCTCAAGGGGATTTAAAGAAAGGCCGACCATTTCTAAATGGTTCATCTTGGTTGTGTTCCTTGTACTTGGAAGGACATGCATTACCTGGATTGATGTGATGCTCCCTTCCTTAGGAGTGTCCTAGTCATTAGTTTTACTGAAAACCAAATTCATTCCATAGCACATGCTCCATAAACCACTGTTTGTGGGTGTTAGATGTGGACAACACACTTTCAGAAAGTGTTAAACCAAAATAAGAGATAGAATAGAAACTTAAAAGTGTTCTTGATTGATTTACTCTAGAAGTATGTGTGAAACTCCTCCCGAGTTATATCCACATGTGCTATAACATTCAGTGTATAATCCAAACCTAATGTCCAGTTTAATCTACTTCAGAGGTGACCTACGATTCATCATGTAACAACTTAAGACCTTAAACAAGTATTACTAAACTAATAAGGTTAAATATAACATTTGAGTAACCTGATAGGTATCATATGTGTCAATGCTTACCACCTTGAGGTTTCACTAGAAAATGGTACATCCTTGTTACTATCCATAGGCACATCATCCCTATGAATCCCATATCTAATGGATTATAAAAAGAATCCTCCCCAAGTAGTATTTTACCATATAACTTTCAATTTTTCTGACAACCTCCCAAGTTATCTAACACTAATGAGGAAGAAGAAGAAGGGTCACATGACTTACTAAGCAACCAACCATACCCTAGGCATGTCTATCTCACTGAAACTGAGCATTACATGATGTTGAAGCCTGTAATAAGGGTCAAAACACTGCATGATCACCCATAAAAAAATGTGTCATTTTGGAAACTAAAAATCCTATACGGGACCATGGAACCTGAATGGTACCACATGTCCAAAATGGTCCACAAGCCTTTAGCAAGGTTTTTAAGGATCTAAGGGTGTTACCTACCTCATGCTAGCTTCTTACTGAAACATAAAGCATTGAACCTACAGGGGGGTCATGCTCAAAATATAACTAGGCTTAAGGGCCTATCATTTAAGTTAAAGCTAGAGAAGAATATACCTACGGGTTGTGATCACGTTCTTTTTTCAAGGTAACTAATCAAGGAAAAAATTTTAACTACCATTACACGAGGGTTGAAACTATTAGAACCACTTAAGGTTTCATTTTAAGTTATTAAACTAATTATCATTAATTATTTTAACATTCCAAGGATTATATTTTAAGGAACATATAATAGTAGTCATAGGGAAAAAGCAATTGGTTCCTTATTTTTATAATGTCACAAGGAACACAGAAAAGTTTCATCAACCTCCTTTTAAGTATTTATTTATTTTAATGTCATCCTATCATAGTTAGGTAATTTTTCATATAAAATCCCTTTAATAATTCCATTTATCCATAAGGGTTTTCAATATTAGTCTTAGTTAAAGAAAATTTCAATTCCAATATATAGAGTAAAACACCCTTTAGATTGAATTTGGAATTTTAATTAATGAAAGCCTCATAAATAACAAAGATCAAAAGAAGATGAAGGTATTTTATTAATTAAGAAGGAGACTAGTCAAGTAAGATGCCAATACAAGCTTATATGTAAAACCATAAAATGGATACAAAAAATATAAATACTCATCCCTATTTTGAATAAGTATACCCACTTGGGGTTAGATACTAAGGCATAACAAGATTAGTAAGCCTATGAGGGTCCTGTTAAACTATTCCGAGTTCATCTAAATGAAACCCCATTTTATTTAAAACATTAAAAATTTTATAAGAACCCTTAATAGGTATATATCATAAAAAAAATTCCCCAAAAAACCTACATGGGTCCAATTTTTCATTATGAATTTGGTTATATGGGTTATCATTCCCAAGTGATAGAGGTACTCACCTTTATAAAGGCAACCAATTCATTAAGGTCAAAATTAAACAACCTTTTAATTTACAATAGTCTATGGTATGTAAAGATCAAAAAATGATTCAATTATATGGGTTACCATTTCCCAATTTATAAAGTTCCCATACAATTCATAAATTTCAAATTGGCTCCCATTTAATCGCAACCAATATGTTTCGGCCCATGAAACCAATGGTCCATGGTTTAAACATGTCATGATTGATTAATTAATGCATAACCATAGATCTATGTGTGAAAACACCATTTAGGTTGATGATGGAACTTTAATAACTAATTATATATTTAAAATTATAACTATTCATGCTAGACATAGAAATAATACAAAGAACATGGTAATAATAAACACAAAAGTATGAAAATTATAAATGTAAACTACTACTAAAACAAGGAAAACACCCAATAAAAATAAACAACTACATAAAAAATAACCACATAAGCATGATATTCAGGTGAACATACTAAATAAATCACAAATCATGTTATATATAAAAACATTCTAAAGAAATACTTAAGAATGTATAAAACTAAGAATGCTACTAAAATACCTAATATGGTATATATCAACTATGTTAATAAACACAGAAGGCACATATCACAAGTATAATACAACCTACATGGTGTGGAATATACAAGGAATGTGAATACCTATGTTCTTATAATGAAGTATGTAATGGTACATCCTTTCCATATCGGGCCAAGGGTAAATGACTATAAATATCATAAATTAGTAAGTAGCAGAAGTATGCTAATAAATCAAGGTGAAATTATAATCAATTGTAAAATAAAACATCACGAACAACAATCCCATACCTATACACTTGGTAATTTCCTTATACATGGGTTGATCATTCCTAGGAACAACTATTTATCAAGTGCCGATACATTCCTAATCTCCTATATACCAACTCAAAATAGTAAGATAAAGGAAAAGAAACTTCTTTGATACCACTTTGTAACATTCCGTCCTGACTTACTATAAAATAATTAGCTATACCGGTCACCACATGGTCTCAAGAAAACCTCCCTATATGCTAGAAGATTCTAACTAGAAGCAAGGGGGTAATAGTGGTACGGTGGGGAGACTATACCCTCATGATCAGAGTGGTACAATGATATATCATAAGAAGACAACAAACAATAAAGAAAATAGTATAAATAAAAAGAAAGATAGAGTAGTGGAATATAAATACCATAATAGAATAAAAGTGTCAAATACCAAATATACAACCATGCATGCATGAACAAATGATTCTACAATACAAGTTGGGGAAATACAATAGGCAGTACAATACAATATATAAATAAGAAAGGAATTAAAAGACCAAAAGATGATCACTATGATAATATTGAGTACTAGATCAATCATATTCTCTTAAGATCCCACATACAATGCACACCATAAGAAATAATCCAAGGAACTGTGAACATGAGGTCTGCTCGGGTACCCCAGTGCAATGGTGGACCGAACATGTTGTGATATATACTCAGTAAGACACCACCAATGATGTCTAAATCATAATACAGTCTGCGAATATAATGTACAACCATGTGTAGGTATAAAAAATAAATAAGTAAATAAATAAATAAATGTAAATGAATAAATAAATGAACAAGTCGGGCTCAGGTTCCTCTGGGACACTTGGCTAACCATATCAACTTAACCTAAGTCAGAATGTCTATTCCCATGGTGAATCTGTATAGATAGGATATAATGTACTAACGGATCATCATAACTAAGCAATAATAAAGGACCAATCCTAGGAATATGATTTGGTTTGCTGGACGCATCCTTTAATTTATTTAATTATCATTTTGAATCAATGTAAAATAAGAAACTATTGTATTTGATTAAACAACATCCTAGGCCCATCCAAGGTGAGCCTTATAAAGGAACCCACGTATCGCAACTAGAGTGTCACAATTACCCAAAGTTGAAGGATTTAATCCATACTAATCCATAAATGGAATCTCAAGTATCATTATTAATATAAATTAAACATATCCCCTCTGATCCCATCCCTGGTATCTCACAAAGACGTCTGAGTAGCACTCGTGGCATGGTGTAACCATCTTTCCACTGAGACCATCCATAGGTTCTCCTTTAGGAACCAGTATCACTCATATGGTGGTAATAAAACCACACGGTGAGCCCATCAAAGATAAAACATGTATTTCTATTAGCGTATAAAGTCTCAACCACTTATGAGCCCATCCTTGGGGTTCCGTAAAAAGGAACTCGAGCATTTGTCAAGGTTTACACAATACATTCCTTCATTTTAAATTTAAATACTAAAGAGGGAATGTGCAGAACTATTCCATAACTCAATAAAAACACTAAAATAGGGCCTTTACCATAAACAAAACACTTAATTATTTAAATGTTCCTTTCCATTATTAAGGAGTTATAAGAATTTATTAAATATACCAAGTCCAGGTGGACTACCCATGGTAGAAAACACCATACATGTAAGAGGTATTAAATAGTACATGCTAATAAGAATACCACACCAAACTCCTCAATTTCATTTAAAAATATAAGGTTCCAACTCCACTTAGGTGGTGTTTCAGACACTAGGAGGTAATATAGTGGGTGTCACATCCATCCACATTCCAATTAAAAAAATATTTACATTTTTAAAGATAACACGCCTAAATGAAGGGTTTTATTAGAAAAACCATTATTTAATTAAATATATTAAAGGATTAAACCCTTAAGGGAAGTTTTTATTTGAGGTTCATGAATATCAAAAAGGCAAAATCATTACACAAGGCATACTAGATTCAAGGTTTTAGGTTATACAAATTAAAATCTACATTTAAGGGGTGTCACATGAAAAATACCGGCTTACGACATAAAAACATAATTTATAAAACACTATGACTTTTAGGAAAAATATATATACCACATACCTCATACCAAGGATGGTCCACACATTCAATATCAAGTATTGATTTAGTCTGGTTTTAGAGAAATCAAAGAAATAGATGAACACCATAAAAATAGGGCAAATTAGGTCACACCAAAATAACAAAGAAGGAGAGGAGATAAATAAATAAAAGAGGAAGGATGAGTCTTATAATTATCAAGGTCTATCCTATTCACTTTACGGTGCTCTAAATGAAGTCTAGATTGAGGATATCTCTCCATGGAAGGATATGAGAGGAGGATCTCCCACATGGGTGGTGTTGCGTGTACATAAGAGGAAAAATAAGAGAGGAGGAATAAATAAGGCTAGAGAGGAAAAATGGTAATTATAATCCTCTTTAATGTGGTGCATGGTTTGGATACATGTTTGGACAAACCATTAACCAAAAATGAAAGTGACACTACTGAAGAAGTGGGGTTTCATGGTTCATGAGCACGGTCTGGGAAACCACGCGAAAACTATGTGTTCCCATATGTCTAAGCTCTAGAGCTATCCTCATGGTCGTGTGGTTCCTATCACATGGTTAGACAAAATCATTCAATTCCAATAGAACCATTGGATGGGCCACATGATTTCACCTAGTTGGACACATGGTTTTAGACAAACTGTGCACCCTAACCAGTTCCTCCCAGTTTTGATGTTTCGGGGCCCGATGGACCTAAAACTTAATGGGACACTCGAGGCACCCATCAACCCTTTATCCAATACTAAAAACAAAAAATCTGAGTGTTACAATATTTTATTTAAAATTTTTATCTTACTTTAAATAATGGCACATCCCCCAAATGACAATATTAAAATTCCTTGGAAATTTTATCCATTCCAAAAAACAAGAGACATTGCAAAGGGAATTCTATTAACACTATCCTGACCTCTAAATTTCTCTAAACCATCCTATGATACCAACTATAAGGACCCAGATTTATACATTATATAATCATGTGTTTTATTTCAAGAATTAATTCTCTTATATTTGCGGATCTTTTCAGGTTTAGAGTTTTAGATAATTAAGTCATAACACATACATAAAAAACCATAAAATAAAAAGTGGAAAATTATTATTACTATCCATTTTTCCTATAATATAAAACTTTAAAAATAAATCATTATTTTTTTCATGGAAAATCTCCACAACTTTCATATTGACTTATTGCTTTCTCTTAAAAATCCTTAAAACCTATGTTTTTTTTAAAATGTGGTATGAGCAAAAAATGTTTAGTTGGGGACATAAAAAGAAAAAAAACCATTAGTGTAGTGAAAAACAAGAAAACTCATATAACATTTACCTTTACCTTAAATGTTCTTTGAGTGTATGAATTAAAACATTTTCACTTGAAAAACACACACATTTTTTTGTTAAAAGAAAGACTTTAAAACTCATAGAAAGAAATTAAAAAACATTTTTGGTAACTTAGAGAGAATTATATTCATAAAACCTTATAAAACCCTTTTAATTAAAATAACCATTTGATTGAATTCTAATATAACCATTACCCAATGAATTGGAGAGATATAATGGGGATCAACCTTCATATAAGCTATATCAGGCTCACCCATTTTCCATGAGCTATAATGGGAATCAACCATTTATATAAGCTATATCAGGCTCACCCATAAGATATAATGCGGATCAAACCATTGTATAAGATATATCAGGAACAACCATTTCATATCATTCTCAAGTACCATATCAAGAGTAAAGCACTTTCATTATAATACCCTTTGAAAAACTCTTTTAAATCCATATTAATAACAATTTTGGATAAAAATACCCTCTTCTATTAAAAACCCATTTTAAATATTGAAATTCAAAAAAAAAAAGATCAAGAGGGGTTTTTATTGAATAAAACATGAAATCTTTCAAAGTAATATACAAATAAAATAATGTACATGACAGTGTAAAATTCATTATTGGCGTGCATGTTAAGAATATAACATTCCTTTTACCACTTGTCAAAACGTTCCGTATAAAACACATAAAAAGATTCCTTTTAAAAAACCATTTAAAATAAAGTAAAAATAGACATAAGATGTAATTTATAAATATTTTATATCCATATAAAAATTTTCATGAAATAATTTTAAAAACATGGACATGGAAAATAAGGATTTGGAAGGAAAACATTAAAAGATACTTTTTAAAGAAAAGTCCCTTATCACTTTGGAAATATTTGAATCATAATAAACATTAAATAAAAACATTAAAAAAACTATAAATACCATTAGAATAGATAAATTTATGATATAAAATTTCAAATGGGCTATATATAAACCTCTTAAAAGAGTATGGGTGTATAATATAAAAATACGCCTCAATGAAAGAAAATTGAGATGAAGTCCCTTACCTTATGTATGACTTGCCACATGTGTCTTTATATTCCTAAATAATAAACTTATTTTAATTATTTACTTTCTTGAGAAATTTTTTCAATTTTATTATAATTTTATTTCACTTATTTCAATTATTTTTACTATTACTTAATTAATTATGTTTATTGAAGATGTTTTGACCATATTTGTCTTATGTGTCAAAATTGATTTTGGTAGGTTGACTATAGTCAAATAGGTTATTATTTAAACATATATAGAATAATAATACTGAAATAATTATCATATTTATACATAAATTATACTTTTAAAACAAACCATGAAATATGGTTATGAAAATTGTACTACGATACAATCATGGAGGTCGTAGGCCGCACGTATGTATGAGTAACGTTTCCATTTTCCAATGATCATTATGGAAATATGGTAAGTAATATATTTTATTTAAATAATAATAATAATTATATAAAATATACCATATTATATACTTATATTTATCATTCATGTGGTGTGGTGATGAAATGAGAGTCACATCACTTTGTGAAGGTGGTAGTCTATACGTACACTAACGACATTATCAATTTTTAGTTAGTGAAAAGGAAAGAAAAAAAAGATATATTATATTTATATAATGATATATATTTAATTAATATCATAATTATTTCATTTATATCACATATAATCATTAAATTTATCCTTATCACCTTCCATGTGAAGCATTAGTGAAAGAAGAATCACATCGCTTCGCGAGGCGGTAGTCCTACGTACCCATGAACGATGTTATCATATCTCCTACAGAATGGAAGGTAATATATATATATGATATAATTACTCTAGAGATATATATGTTATAAATATCATATATATAATTTATATCCATCATCATACCCAACCACGAAAGGTGGTAATGGAAGAATGAATGGCATCAGTTCACAAGGCGGTAGTCCACCGTACACACGAATGATGATTTCGTAGCCCATTTGATGGAAGTGGCTATGGTTGTAGGTAATTAACTTATTATAACAACATAAAATTATATATAAGATACTTGTTTTATTATATCATCATGTTTTAATAATAATTGAAGGATGTGGAGAATGATATAAAATGAATACTCTCATTGAAGAACATTACGTCTTCTTTGTGTATCCTCCTTAGGATTAAACTAAAGACTTCCTAGGCTGAATTTATTCCAAAAAAATGGTTTATAGGATGATATTATGGAAGTTGGGAAGTGATTTTTTTGGTATTTTCTGAAATCAAGAGGTTTTAAGGTGTGAAAAAGAGAGGATAGGGGGTGGCCTTTTTTAAGTGGGGGAGAGGACATACTTGGTATTTTTGAAAATAAATGAGTGTTTCCACATATTTCATATGTCAAAAGGATAAAAAATGGGAAATTATCAAACATTATTGGTTTCATGGCAGAATTATGGATATAAAATAATTTTTATACAAGTTTATAGGTTATTTTTACACTATTCTTTTTAGTTTAACCCCTCAATAAACACATTTTACCTTAAATGCAGTAATTAATTTTTACTAAATTCACTATGTATTTTGGTCAAAAAAATAATTTTACCTTATTATAAATTATAAATTATTAAGATTCTAAATATGGAATCCATTTTTTCAAATTAAATTTACAAAATTAGAAAAATTTAATTTAAAATTAATCCCACAGACGTGATGAGAAAGCGGATTTTTAAAGTGAAAATGTTCAAAAGTTTACAATATTTTTATATCAAAATTCAATATTAAAATTATTAAAATGAAATAAATTGGATTAATTGATATATAATTTAAATAAATTTACTTCAAAAACAATTTAAAATATGATTTAACTTCATACATAATTTAAATGAAAAGGTAGTTTTCAATTAAAATTCAGTATTTTTCACTATTCATCAAAAAATGAAACTTTATAGAAAAATATTAAAAATCCACCCTAAGATAATTTTGGTATTCTATTTTCAAAAATAAATTTTATTTTTTCAAATAAATTTATCTAAAAGTGATAAAAATTAATTTTAAATTTTGTGCATAAAGCGTGACTAATCCGTTTTGAGAAAATAAATCATTTTTTCAAAAAAACATTCCTTTCCTTATAAATGATAATTATTTTATTACTAATCAATAGATAAATTTATTTTTCATAAATTATATAGTACTATTTATACCCTCCAATTTAACGTCTTAGTCATAACTATTATATTAAATAATAATATTTTAATAATGTTTCAGATTTCATTTAAACTCGGCGTTGTATGTAATGAAAGCTAAAATAAGTGTTTCTTGTAACACAAGATAAACATATTTTTTCATGTAACATAAGATAAAATCCATGTTTCATGAAATTAAATATATTGAGAAGATATAATTTATTTAAAAATAAATATATCCTAACGTCTCGGGGTGTTATAATAAGCTTCTAGGAGGATGGTCAAGTATGGGTTGATTTTGTCATTGTTGTATAACCAGTGGGTCATGAAAATTATGGTTGAGTAGAGATAATAATCTTGGGGTGAGTAATGAACTATGACCTTTGATATGTTTGATAGGCTAAGTTACCCAACGTTATTTTTATAAAGTTAAAGGGCGCCTTAACTATAAAGAGTTGTTCATTGATAAGTTATAAAATGGTTAGTAGAACTAGGTAGAATCCATAATCAGTTGAACACAAGAGTCATATGATAACAAGTGAGATTTATAATATTTTTATATATCCGTTTGATTTGGATGTTTTAGAAATATATTATTTATTGAATTGGGTAGCGATTTCATACGACACTGTGATATCCTCTGATCCTAGAGTAATGTTTATGGTGATGATCTATCAGAGTTATGAAAGCATGAATCATGAGTATAAAAATTAAATTGAGGCTGGAATGAAGGTGTGTCGGTATGTGTTTATGGAAGATAAGGGAAATCCTATATTGATAAATAAACTAGTGGATGTTATTGGTCATGACTCTTGGTCGGGTGTGATTTTAGTGAGCATTAGTATTGGAGTGTATGATATAGTGAAACCTAGAGTGGTTAAGGTCTCATATTAGATCTTGGATGCAAGTGGAATAGATGTATCTAGTTATTATATGTGCAAAAAATTTGGGTATCAGTTTAAGATTATAAGGATAGGTCATTACATTTAGTAACTGACCAATGAGTAATTTGGAAATTTGACCAGTTAGGGATTGGGTCTCTGAAATGTTGATGATTCTAGGAAAGTACAATGATTGGAACAATGGAACAAATATTTATTAATTAGATTAAGTATCAAGCATGGGGCTATAGACTCATGACTTAAATATTTTACAGGATATTGGTAATAATGATGAGTGAGTAGTGGTTTGGATTAGATTTAAAATGAAAACCATGGGAGTAAGATTTCATCATTTATTGATTATAGAAATACCTCTAAGAGCAAGGAATCATCATGGAGTCGGTAAATTTAGTTAGTATTTCTGTTCATGGGTCATCAAGTTCTTAGTGGTATTCAGTACTATAGGGAACCTTTTAGCATGTATAATATTCAATTGAGTATGGTGAATCAAAACTCTATTATAAAAATTCATTCAGAATATTATTGATGAAAGATATGGACAAAATTATGTGATATCTAGAGTTTTGATAGTTTTGATGATTTTAGTGAAGTAACAACATGAACATAACCACTGGGAGTTTATAATTGGAGAATGAATTGTATTTTAGTGACTGATGCAGTTAATGGGTGATTCATATAGACACTTCATGAGGAAGAGAAGTGTTTTGAATGAGATTATCTAATAAATCGCATTGGTATATGATAGTAGAGTCATAAAAAAATCTCAATTTTAATGGGAGTGGAACTGGGGATGTTTAGAAATTTTTAATTCAAATCAAGATTTTTTTATTTATCTGTATTTTTAAAAATATTCAATAGATATTAATGAGGTGAAATATCAATTAGAGAAGTATTGAAGTGATTTTCAAGCATTTTTTAAATATGGTAGTGAAGGTGGTTATAGCAGTAGGTCATTGAAACCCTGATGGAGGCCACTATAGTTCTAATAGATAAGGTTGTAGCCATTGGCCACCCCACCGTAATGATAGTGTGGTGTCAGTGGAACCCCAATGGGTCACCAAAAATCTGATGGATCCCACTGGAGTTCTGGTGGATCTACCCAACCCCAACTTTAAGTTGAGGAAGTTTGGTATTTTTAGGGGTTTTGTTTTAGAAACCCTTTTTTATTTGGTCTTACTCAACTAGTGAAAATAATTGGATAAATCTGCCTTGGTTCCTCCATCTTACACCTTTTCTCCCCTAGATTCTTGATTTTGAGTGTTGTTTATTTGCTGATTAAGGTTATTTTCTCTCACTTCCCCCAATTTCTTCTTTATATTCCATCTTTGATAATCCCAACAACTTAAATTGGGGTTCTTGAGTGACATTCCACTAGAGTAATGTGGAATTCCATCATTGTCAAGGGTATTTCATGTGCAAATGTTATAAGAGGATTAAAGTAGGTGAAACCATGTTTTTGTTCACTATTTTGGATGAGGTATGCGTATTGAGGATTTTATTTATAAATTATATTGAATTTGATGAAATTAGAGAATTATAGGAGAGAGGAAATTGGGTTTTTTCTTATCATAGTATGGAATGCATTTCAAAATTAAATCAAAATCTGTTTTTGAAGGTTTCGAAAATTAGAGGCTTTATAATTAGTTTTCCATTGGTTATTCTTAAATAAAAAATTATAAATTGATAATATTTTTTTATAATTTATTATGGAGTCCTTGGATTAATGTAGGGGTTCATGAGTGATGATGATGACCAACTATGGGTCAATTAAGGATGAAATGAATGTGGATTAAGGGGTTAACTCCATTTTATGGTATATGGATCTTAAAATTCCACGCCAGTTTATATAAGTTACATGTGATGTATACTATGCAGGTTATAGAGGGTGTGTCTATATAACCCAAATGAACCTAAATTTTATTTATTATTACTTATCGAGTGAAGAAAGGATCATTAGGCCTACAAGTGATCCTCTAAGAAATTTGTTTCTATTACTTAGTTACTGATAATGATTCACCTAAGGTAAAGTTTTATGGGACATTGAACTTAGAACCAATAGGGAATTCCATTAAAATGTAATTAAATATTATACCTTGATAGGTTTCCTTGAGAATCCTTTGATGAATAAGAGATTGGTTATATAAGTGACTAGTATGAGGTTTCCCTATGATGGTATTCCGATTTAGTTATTAATCAGGTGGCTTGTTTCAACATGAAAAATAGGTAAGGGTTTCCTACCTTTAAATTAAATGGTTCTAATTATATTTTACATTAGTTTTTTAATTGGGGGTAAGGGGTTGTGTGTAAGAAGTCCAACCTAATATTTATTTGAAATTGGAATTGTAATCCTTTCCAATTTTTTTTATGATATGTTATGTGATATACTCTGATAGGATATTTGGTATGGTTTAATATGTTGTCATTTGGGAGGTTTTATGCCACGGGATATATTATGTGATGAGTTTATAATTATTAGATCATTGGTATTGGATATTTTTAAGGCATGGGATGATATGCCCATGTAGTTTAATGGTATCATATTCACTAATTTTATGGTGAGATGAGTTGATGATATAGTTATTTTCAATGTTATGATGAGATGAGTTAATGATATACCTTCTACTAAAGTTATGGCCTAATGAGTTGATGGTATAATTTACATCAATGATATGGTGAGCTGGGATAATGATATTCTTATCACTGGTGATATGAATAGATGAGTTGATGGTGCACTTTCCATTGATGATACAGAGATATGAATTTGATGGTATGGTTTCAAATAATAATATGGTGAGATGAGTTGATAATACGATACATGATTTCATTCCATATTTATTGATACTGTTATGAAGCAAAATGGAATGACCCCAAACATTGATATTTTTATGATAAGGGATGATATTACCATGTACCTTAGTGTTATGTATGGTGGGGGATGATTTCCCCATGTACGTTGATGTATCTTATGGTTTGGGTCATTATTCCCATTTATCTTTATTATGGATTATTGTATAAGACATTATTCCCATTTACTCTTGGATTAAATTTATGGAATGAGATACTATTCCCAAATGAAACTTGATATAAAAAAGGGTTTGGATGTTATTCCACCCAATAATATGTACTTATGTGATTATGTGGAATTATATGAATTATAAAATGGATTATCACTTATTGATATTATAATGGATAAATAATATAAGGACTCAATCCTTATTCAACCCATCATTTTATTTTTAAATAATAATTCATTTTCATACATTTTTAAATACTTTTCATGTTTAAATTTTTTGAGAATGAGGTCATAACTCTTATGTAAAAATACCATACATAATAAGTTGGACAATTCCTCTTAGTAACCATTTTTCCCACAATACAAAACTTTTAAAATGAAGCACATTTTATTTTCATGATAAATCTTCATTATTTTCAACTTGACTTCATCATTATTCCTAATCATATTTGAACCCTATTAAAGACATCTGAAAATGTGGAATGATCACAAAAAAGATCATTAAGGCATTGGAAAAAAATCATTTGATTAGAGGGGGTTATTTTTTCATTTAAATGGGTTTAAACCCCCCTCAAAACATAGTATTGGAGATTGTGCAAAACCACTGACAAAGTGGTTTTCCACTCTTATTAGTGGTAGTTTTACGTAAGCAGTTGTAAGGTTAAAAAAATTTGACGCAGTTATTTTAGAGGGGGTTTAAACCCATTATATTTTTTTAATCAAAAAATTCATTGAAACCACCTCTAATTAAGATTTTTTTAAAAATAAAATGTATTTAGAGGTGGTTTTTGAATGTACACTAAATTAGTCGATATTTTAATAAAAAAATACTATAGGAACCTTCTCAATCTGCATATCTCAATGCCCAATGAGGTTTGAACTTGGGTTCCTTCTTTGTTAGCTTACATACCTAACCACTCTACTCCATGATATTTTTAAAAGTTAAATATACATGTATATATTTATATATATGTACACATGTGTTTATATAAATATATTTACAGAAACATGTATACCATACACACAAATGAATGTTTATTTAAATATTTTTTTGTATATACATATTTGTGTGTGTGTGTGTGTATAAATATAATATATTTATATATTTACTATATCAACCGAAATGTGTTTATATAATGTATTTATAAATATATTTGAATAATATGTTTATATAATGTATTCAAATACATATATATAGTTATATATTAAATATATTTATATTATAAATAAATAAATAAATATATATTTATAATATATATATATATATATATATATATATATATTTATACAATATATTATATATCTATGTATAATTAAATCTGTTTATATTATACACAAATATATATAATATATACACACAATACATTATTCATATTATATATACATGTTTTATTACATGTGCGTGTACGTAAGTATTTGTATAATATATTATTATTATTATTAAATATATATTTATATTATAAAAATATTGGTAGTTTTATGGGATGAGTTTATTAAATAAATTATATTATATATTTAGATTATGTATTTATATTATAGTATATATTATAAATTTATGATATTAAATATATTATTATTATAATTTATAATATATTAAATATAATTGAATAAAAATAAAAATATATTATATATTTATGTATCTATATATTTTTATATATAATATATAATATAAAAATTATTAAATACATTCATATAATTTATTTATATAAATATATATCTATATAATATGTGTATATAATGTATTTAAATACATTTATATAATGTGTTTTTATAATATATATAAATATATATGCGTGTATATATATATTATGAAAATTGTTTCTTTAAATAATTTAGAGGTGGTTTAAAACCCCCTCTATTTTTACTAAAAACTGGTCATATTTTAGCAATAGTTATTCTAAAACCACTGATAAATATTAATTTAGCAGAAATTTTGGCATAACGACCCCTAAAATATAACTGTTCTATAAAAAAAATTTAAAAAATTTAAATGGGGTTCAAAACTCCCTATAATAACTTATATTTGGGGGGGTGGGGGTTGAATTGATGTTAATCTCATAAATTATTGATGGTTTTGAACCCCTTCCAATTTTTTTACCTTTTAATAAACTGGTTATATTTTAGTGGCATTTTTTGCATAACCACCACTAATTGATGTAGAAATTAAATTTATAGGGGGTTGTGAATAACCCCATATAAATAACCACTAATAAAAAGTAAGAAAGAAATATGTTATTCCATTTCAAATCCATGAGATCATACAATATATTTTTCCTTTAACATAATAAATTTTGAGCTAAAATAATCATTTACTTACACATGAAATCAACTTTACTGCAAATTTTTTCCATAAAAAAATTTATAAGGAAACATAAAGGAAAAATAATAATCATTAGGGTTTATTAGAAAACATGAAACCCTTGAATTTGTTTTTCTTAAAAACATACATTTTTACCCCAAAAGGGCATAATCATTCCTTTAAAACAAAATATCATTAGCTTGACTTGTGAAATCAAAGTATTTCCATGAAAAATATTTAGAAATAATAGAAAATTAATAAAGGTTCCTTGAGACATAATCTTCATAGAACCCTCAAAAGAACCCTTATAAATGTAATAACCTAAATGATCAACTTTTAATATAATTCTTTAATGAACATAATCATTAACCAATGCATTGGAGAGCTATACCAGGTTCACCTGATCATAAAAAATTTCCAAAGACCATAAAATGTATAGAATAAAAATAATATTTCATTTCCATCATTAAAATCATAAAAATATAATTCTAAACCCATAAGAAAAATATTTTTGGATATTGATATATCTATTTACTTTAAAATCCCATTTTCAAAACTAAAATACCCAGAACAAAGGGAATGCAGGTATTTTTTTAAATGGAAGATTATAAAGTAAGAAAAATATCAAATAATGTATATGGTGGTGGAAAAATCCATTAATTCTGTATAAGTTAAAAAAGAACATTAATTTTTTCTTTTTGTAAATAAATTCAAAACATTATATATAAAATACATAAAAAGATTCATTTTGAAAACCTTTGAAAAAAAGTAAAAAGATACTTGAAATGTAATTTATAATTCATTTAAGTCCATATAAATACATTTATAAAAATTATTTATAATAACATGTACTTGGAAGAAAAATATTTAGAAAATGAATCTTTTAAACATTTTAAACAAGTTTTTAAGTTAAGTGTCCCTTACTCAAGTCTGACTCATTATGTATGTTCTTTATCTTTATAAATAATAAAATTATAAAAATTATTTACTTTATTAATAACATTTTTCATGTTTATTATTTCTTTTACTTTATTTATTACCATGTTATATTCAATACTTAATCAATTAATTTCATGTTGAATGTTTTGATAATATTCAGATTATATGTCCAAAATGACTTCGGTAGGTTAAATATGGTCAAAGTGGAAATTATTACATCATATAAAAAACAAATAATGATGTAATTATCATTTTATACATTAATTATAAATTTAAAACTTATATTGAAATATGGATATGAAAAATAAATTACATTACAATCATGGAGACAACTAGTCGTGCGATGCAAGAGTAACATTTCCATTTTTCAACAAACTAGAGGGAAAGAAGGTAAGTATTATTTTATATTTAAAGGAGGATTATTATATAATAATTATAACATTATCTATTTAAATATAATTTTATATATAATCCATGTGATGTGGTGATTAAAAACAAATCACATCGCTTTGTGGATGTGGTAATCAACAAGTACACACGAATAAAGCTATCATTTTTCAATGGATTGGAAAGTAAGAAAATAGATGATAGATTATCTTTAAATAATTATAATTATGTCATGAATATCATATATATACATTTAATACATAATTATAATCATTTGTGTGAGGTGGTGATGAAAAATCAATTACATTAGCTCGTCAGGTGGTAGCCCGCTGTAAAAACGAATGATGGTTTCATTTCCCATTTCATGGAAGAGGAGATGGATATAGGTTATGAAATAAAAATAATAAAATATAAGGATATTTAAGATAATTATTTTATTATTTTATCATGTTTGAAGAATATTTTAAAGAGGTATAATTAGAAATAAAACAAAAAACAATCGATTAAGAACTATACCTCTTCTCTGAACAACCTCTTTAGGTTTATACCTAAATAATTACTAGGTTGGTTTTATGATAAATCAAGGGACTATAAGATATATGGAGGGATGTTAGGAAGTTATTTGGGTATGTCCTGTACAAGATAAGAGGCTCTTGAAGTGTGTAGAAAAGAGAAGATGGGGTGACCTTTTATAAGTGGGGGAGAGGGCACACTTGGAATTTTTAAAAAGATTAAAATATATTAGTATATTAATCAAGAGAAATGTCTCAATAATGGAACATTTAAGAATATGATATATATGTGGTTAAAATATGTCCATACAACTATATTTAGATAAGTTTTCAGTTCATTTAAACCCATATCACTTTTTCTTAACCCCTGATAAACCTATTTTTACCTTAAGGGTGGTAATAGATTTTTACTATTTTTACTATTCATTATCAACAAAAATTAAGTTAACCTTATTAAATAATATTAATTATACTAATTAAAAATATGTAATGAATTTTATCAAATTAAATTCATATAATTGGTAGAATTTAATTTATAATTAAACCCAAAAAACACAATGAAAAGAGGTTTTCTAGAGAAAATGTCTTCTTAAGTATAAAATGTTTTTAATAACCAATTTTAAATTTGTTTTTAATGGGTTTTCACATAATTTTTTAAAAAACCGATGTGAAATACTATCCGGTTTACAAAAAATGACGTTAAAAAGATATTTTTACATCAGTTTTAAAAAACGATGTGAAATATGTTTATCATATTGTAGATAATTTCCTAAGCTTCGATTTGATATGTCATATAGATCAAATGGAGTTACCGATCAAAATTTATGACCATAGTAAGTTTGATATATTTTTTTTCGAGGAAAGATCGAATGAGACAACCATAGCTTCATCTTAGAAGGAATTTTAGAATTTTAAGGAGGATTGATAGTTTTACCATGATATAAAAAATTATTCATCATTATAATAAAATAAAAATCATTAAATGGTATATAAATTAATAGAACTACTCATAAAAAACATAAATCATGGAAAAATAAATTCAAATACCTTAACGAGATCACATAAAGAAGAAATAGTGGATTTACGTTGAAGATAAAATGAGTCGAGTCGGTGGAATGATGATGGTTGAAAGAAATAATCGTTAAATGGTATATCAATTAAGAAAACTAATACTAAAATACAAAAATCATGGATAAATAATTACAAATACCTTGAAGAGATTTCGAAAAGAGGAAAGAGTGTATTCACATTTAAGATGAAACGAGTCGAGTTGGTGAAATGATGATGGTTGAAAGAAATGATCGTTAAATTATGATATGTGTATAATGAAAACATATAATTGAGATTGTAAAATAAAAAGCGGTATTAAAAATTTTAGGTGGAAATTGAAAATTTTGATGCCATGATTTAAAAAAATTGATATTATGCATTGGTAGGATATTAAAATTATCTTTCATGTTGGTTTTATGATAACTGCCATGAAAAGATATTAAAATTTTCGCTGATTTTTCACATCGGTTATATAAGAACTGACGTGAAAAATCAATTTTCACGACCTTTTTACATATTTTATTAAAAAAAAAGATGTGAAAAATGTTTAAAAACATGTATTTTATTTCCCAAGCTTCGATTTGACTGGTCTCAGAGTTCAAATGGAGTTACGGATCAAAAGTTATGGCCATTGAAAGTTGATAATATCTAAACAAATTCTTAGGGAAGGGTGACTTATGATGACCATATATTTTGATACGTAACTTTGTATTAGCTCCAAGACCAGTCAAATAGAATCTTGGGAAATGAACTACATATTACTAAATTTTTTTCACAATGGTTATTAAATAACTGACATGAAAAATTACTTTTAACATTGGGTAATAAAAAACCAACGTGAAAAATTTATTTTTCACGTTGGTTATTTAATAACTAACATGAAAAAGTCATGAAAATTTATTTTTTATGTTTGTTATATAATAACCTATGTGAAAAATCAATTTTCAGAGATTTTCATGTCGGTTCTAAAAAACCGATGTGACAAAAGGTGATGTTAAAAATAGTTTTTATACTAGTTTATACATAAAAAATTAAACTAATTTTACTTTAAAACCATTTAAAAAAGTTTAACTTTGTAAATGATCAAAACAAAATGTTAGTTTTCAATAAAATCAGTATTTTTTCCTATTCACTTAGAAATTAACTTGTTCAGAAAATTCCCAAAAAATCACTGTAAGATAATTTTGAATTGATGATATAAAAAATGGAGTTCATTTTGTCAAATTAAAATTAAAACATCTTTAAATCAATATTTTAAATAAAACTATATAATATATATAAAAAAATTTAGTAAGAATAAAACTATTTTCTCTTTGATTAGAAAATTACTTAATATTATTATAGTGAATATAACTCTATAAAATATAATTCATGAATATTAATATGTAATGAAATTTATTTACTATTAAAATTACCTAGTTTGTTACATTTATCCCCCCTTTTTTAATTTATATCCTCAAAATTTTATTTATTATTTAAAAAAGAGTGGATATCTTTCCCTCAAATCATTTTTTGATTCCCATGATGCTTTTTTCAATCATATGGTTTTTCAACAAAACCTTAACCAGGTAAATCACTTTATTATGAAACACTTACTGTCTGCATTCAAGAATAGGTACCAGATGTTCCTCATAAGAAAGGTTTTCTTCTAATTAAACTACTTCAAGGATCAAAACATGAGATTCATTCAACACATATTTTCTTAATAATAAAACATGAAGAAAATCATGTACCTTGTATAAACTCAAAGGTAAGGCTAGCTGATAGGAAAATGGTCCAACTTACTCTAGGATTTTATACAGTATAATGAACTATGGACTCAAATTTCCCTTTTTAAGAAAATTCATAACACTTTTCCAGGAATATACTTTTAAAAAATATGACTACCCACATTGAATGAAATACCTCTTCTTTGATTATATGCATAACTTTTCTTCATGCTCTAAGCCATCCTCATATGTTGTTGAATTATCTTCACCTTCTCTACCATTTATAATACCAATTCCAACCCCAACATCCTTATTTCACCTACTTTGTCCCAACAAGCTATAGTCTGAAACTACTCTCCATATAATATCTCAAAAGGTGCAATCTGTATACTAGAATGAAAACTTTTATTATAATAAAATTCAACTAAATAAAGGTATTGATACCAAATTCTCTAGTAACCCATTAAACAAGATTGAATCACATCTTCCATAGTCCTAATATTTCTATTTTTATATCTATCATATTTAGGCTTAAAATCTATACTAAAATTAAATTCATCACCTAACAAATTCTGAAGGATGTTCCAAAAATTAGAAGTAAACATGGGATCACGACCAGATATAATAGAGACAATATTTTCATATAATTTGAATATATACATGAGACATAGTCTAAAAAGATGATATAAATACATACTACCTCTAATAGGAATGAAATTTAAAGATTTAGTTAAACGATCAATAATAACCTATATTGCATTATTATCTCAAGATGTCTTTGGTAATCCAACCACAAAATCCACATATGTATTTTACCTTTTCCAATCTAGCACTGGAAAAGGATGAATCATCCCCTTAGATAATTTTCATTTGATTTAAACCTGTTTACAAGTTAATTATTTCATGGTAAAGATAAAAATATATATTTTCATTCCATACCACAAAAAATATTCCCAAAGGTCTCTATACAACTTACTACTATCAGGATTAAAAAAATAGAGAACTATGAGATTCATTCAACAATTCTCGCTTCAAATGGGAATCAAAAGGTATACATAACCTATTTAAAAATATGATAAAAACTTATTAATAAATATTAAACTCTAAAAAAATACCCTTATTGAATGATTCTACCATTTCTTATAAAACATGATCCTCTTTCTAAGATTTATTTATTATTTCTGACAACGATGGTTACACTGACACTTAAAAAACAATAGAAGTTCCTACATGCACAATTTCTAGACCAACATTCATAAAATCATTTAATTATGGATCATCATAACATTCCACCCATCCTAATTGGATTGAGAATGCGATCTAACACTACTTGGCCTTCAGAGACACCCCCAAGATGCCAAAGGATGGAAATAAATGCCAAGGGATTCATTAACAGGTGGGGGATGATTTTTCTTTTTTAAAAGAAACCAACCAATCAAACAAGCCATAGAAAAATTAACCACTACATGATTCATGTTAACATTGAATAACAACTCAACATTTCATTTATATCAAAACCAACTACAATGATTACCACATTAGAAGACTAAAAAACAACCAAGTACATAGTGGAAGACTACAAAACAAAAAAAAACTTAATGACAACCGTAACTACAAATCTCCATCCTACTCCATGATCCATTCGAAAAAATATCCCAAGTATCACTAAGAACCCCTAGATAAGTGTGATACTCTAACCTTTACATTTTCTTGATAAATAACATCTGAAAAAGCACTAAATTTCTAAATTAGGGGTGAGTAATAAAACTTACTAGGTTTTCCCTAAATGACTTCCCTACACACGCCACTAGGATAGAACATGGCAACACATTTATATAAAATAGTTTATATAAAACAAATTCTAAAAAAACTTTATATTCAAATATAAATAAGTGGAATAGTAACACAATTTTCTAAAAAAAATAAGTTCCAAGGAAAACATCAAAACAATGTTCCAAATCAATTTCATAAACTCTATTTGGCATAACCCATTTCAATCCGCAAACTCACACATCCACACATGCATGCTTCGTTATGATAGTTCCATACTCATTAATGGTTTCTCATTGATCTACCAAGTCATTAAAAGGTAATTAAATCCCATGTTCCATTACACCTCTGGCATGGAGGACAAGTTCATATTTCAACCAGGCCTCATATGCAATATGAACACACACCACCAAGTATTCCAAAAAACCATGCCAATACGATCATTGAAAAACCATTCTGATACCAAATCAATTTCATTGATAAAACAATATCAATAAAACAAACTTTTTATTGAAAACATTTTCCCATAAATTGAACCAATCAAATAATTCAATACCAACATTTTATAATCATTCATTAAAGAACTTTTCATAACAATTCCACAATTTCACTCAAATCCCCAACCCATCACTAAAAAAGGTTTCTACCATGATTTTCACACCAATTTCACAATAAATTTCAATTAATTTGATCAATTTTAAACTAATCATTCAAGTTATAAAAAGAGGATTCAAGGCTGAATCCACCCACCTCAGAAAAATTGGAGAAAACAGAAAATGGAATGAAAACATCCAGGAAACCGGGTTGAAACTACAAAAACCTACATTAGATCTCTTCCCATAACATAAAAAGGCCAAATATAATCATATTTGGAATAAAAACCTTATATATATCCACAAAAGAAGTATATCTAAGAAACTTAGAGAGAGGGAGAAGTATATCTAAGGAAAACCAAACAAAACTTCCATGAATGAATACTTACCATAAGAATCCGTATTCAATGCACTAAGAGAAGCCTTCAGATCACCTTTTGTATTGATGGGAGAAGCCTATAATACCTTTGGGAGGATAAAATATGGAGTTAAGGCCATTTTGGGGATAAAATGAGGGAGTTATAGGAGAAAACTAGTGAAATCGGTAATTTTAGGATCTCACTTTTAAACAGTGCATGGTTAGTCACACGATTAGAAAAACCATGTGCTATCCATGTGCTAGCTTCTGTCTCAAGGGGGACCTCGCACGATTGGACCACATGGTTATAAAAACTGTGTTCTAACCATGGTAAATATCTCTATCACACATTTCATGGGTTCTCCTAGTCAGTTGCATGTTTTGGACAAATTGCGTGCCTTCCCGTGCGCCTTCCCTTTAACCCCTGTCTCATTGTGTATAGTTTCTTTCAAGTGTTACATGATTTCCACAAATCATGCACCGACCGTGCACCCTTATAAAAGTCCCAAATACATTCTAAAATTCTTCCAAACCCTCCCAAACTTCACCCAAACACTTTATATACTTAACAATAAAAAAAAAAGTATTACTTACTTGAAACCGAGGGTGCTATATTATCCCCACCCTTATCTTTTCCATCCCCAGATAGTAGAATACAGCCAGTGTCCCGAAAGAGTTTGTTCCATTACTCAATAATTTCATTCTTGAGTTTCCAAGTATCTTTCTAAATATGACCATGTTTCCACAATACCCATACTAAAATGATGCTTTTTCCATGCAATAATTTATCTTTCCTATCCACAATACGCACTGGCATGTGCACTAATGAAGTATCCAGATCTAGGTCAATGTGATCCCATAAAATCACATTGTTAGGATCGAGCTGATACTTTTTCAACTAAGATATATGAAACACATTATTCACAAAAATAAACCTTGGTGGTAATGCTAATTGATATGCCACCTCTCTGACCCATTCCAGTATCTCAAACGGGGCAATGTATCTAGGAGATAACTTGCCCTGCTTCCCAACATGATGATGTCCAAGCCTTGGAGAGACCCTCAAGAACACATTATCACTCACCTAGAACAACAACGACTATTGATGATGATACAAATATGATTTATGGTGACTTTGTGCCATCTCTATCCATTTTTGGATCAACTAAATATTCTCTGTAGTTTATTGGACAAGGCTCAAACCAACTAGTCAAGTCTCACCTATTTCCACTAAAAAATGTAGAGAATGATAATTATTCCCATACAATGATTCAAAAGGATCGATATGTATTGAGTAATGATAACTATTTTTGTATGTGAACTCCAATAATAGTACATTCTCTTCCCATGAGCCACCAAAATCCATTACACAAGCTTGTAGCATGTATTACAACATTTGTATCATCTTTTCATATTTACCAAATATATTTGGATGATACTCCGTACTCATGGTCATCTGAGTCCCAAGGAATTTTTGTAAGGATTTCCAGAAACAAGATGTAAACCTCAGATCTCTATCTGACACGATCGAAACTGGTACACCATGCCTCTTTACCACTTCTCATATATAGATTTTTGATAAGTCCTCCACCACATGAGATTCACAAATAGGGATAAAATGGGATGACTTTGTGATTTGGTAATCTATCACCCATATGACATCATGTTTCCAAACCTTTATTGGGATACCTATTACAAAATCCATGGCTATCTATTCCCATTTCCAAATAGGGATATGTAAAGATTGTAATATACCTGCTGGTTATTGATGCTTTACCTTAACCTAATAACAAGTTAAGTATCTTGAAATAATCTCAAACACCTTCCTTTTCATACTGACCCACCAAAAATGAACTCTCATCTAGCTTACATACCTCAATGATATCCCCCCTATTGAGTTTTGATCTCATAGAAACACATTATTCATTGGATGTGTATACATATTTAATCATTTTCACTAAATCAGGAACAAACGAAACAAGGAACAAAACTGTAACTTCACCTCAGTCATCACATTCCAAGTGCATGTCGGCAAGGACTGACACCAACTACCACTCATTTGAAGCTTCTTTTTACAACTAAACATATGACTTTATGCTTAAGTAATCTTCCACCAAATTACCCTTTCTAAGTGTATACATCAATTCAAAGTCAAAAATTTGGTGGTACTACATATATATTCTTTATCTTAGGTTCAAATCCCATTGTGGGAAAATATGATTTGAGCTATTACGATCTGCATACACAATATATTTCTCACCAAAGAGATAATGGTGCCAAGTTTTAAAATAATGGACTATGAAATATAACTCTAAATCGTGTTTTGGGTAGTTTTTCTCATGTAACCTTAACTACCTTCATCCATACGCAACAACATAGTCTCCTTGCATGATAACACATCCCAACCCAGATCCTAAAGCATCACAATACACCATGTACCCTTGTCCTAATTCTAGAAAAATAAATATTGGTGCTGATGTAAGGTGAACTTTAATCTCTTGAAAGGAATTATAATATTCTACATTCCATTGGAATTGAAAATTCTTATTTTTCAAAGCTATCATAGGAGAATCTAGTCACGAAAATTCACGAATAAAACATCAGTAAGAACAAGCTTGACCAAAGAAACTCTGTATTTGGAAGACATTATTTGGATGTTTCCAAGAGATAATAGATTATTTATTTTTTGGATCCACAGAAACACATCTTTCAAAAATTACATTTCCAATAAAGCGTACCTATTTTATCCAAAAACCACACTTTAATAATTTGTCATACAAATGATAATCCATCAAGATTACCAACATTGTCGCCAAGTGTTGGTCATGATCATCCCTTTTCCTTGAATACAACAACATGTCATCCACAAACACCGTAATAAATAAATATAGATACCACTAAAATATCTGATTCATCAATTCCATAAATAATACTAGTGCATTTGTATGAATGAAAGGCATACAAACATATTTTTAATGACCATATCTTCTTCTAAAAGCTGTCTTTGGGATATACTCTTTCCGAACTCACAATTGGTGATATTCTGAGTGAAATTTAATCTTATAGAACCACTGAACTCCCCTCAATTGATCGAAAATATCATTAATGTATGGAAGTGGATACTGATTCTTTATTTCGTATTGGTTAAACTTATGATAACCAACACACAACCAAAGAGTTCCATCCACCTTTTTCACAAACAAGACCGGTGTTTCCCACAAAGACATGCTTGGACAAATAAACCCTTTGATTTCTAGATCCTCCAACTATACATTCATTTACCTTAATTTTATTGGTTCCATCTGGTAATATGGAAGGTAAATAGGACTAGTCCCTCAAAGGAGATCAATTATAAAATCCACTTCTCTTATGGGTAGAAAACCTGAGAAATTTTTAGGAAACACATCTGGAAACTGATCAAACACTACTATAACTATATTCATCTTGATCTCTTCCATCTACACCAAATAAAATGTTGCCAACTGGTACGAGATCATTCCAACTGCTGGTGCTAACAAGCCCATTGCACCTGCCTTTACATTTAGGTATCCTCAAAAGATATTCTTGACGCCGTCTTCAGTTGTAAAGATGACCTTTCTAGTATAACAATAGATGCGAGACTTGAAAAATGTTAACCAATACATACCAATAATCATATTATAGACATCCATATTAAGCACATAGAAATACCATATCAGCTCGAATCCATAAAAAAATTATATAACATTCTCTACAGGTAAAGGATCGACGTTATCTTTGACCAAGAGGAGTTTGAAATTTTAACATGGAAGGAATCATCTCAACATTTAAACTTAGAAAATAAAAAACATTGGATTTTCTATCAAAGCATACAACACCTATGAATCTATTGATCTGTCGATATTTTCGTTACTAAAGAATCGTATCTCACACTACAGATGGTTCAGATTGATCATCCATAATAACCTATTTAGCTTCATATAATATCTTGCTCACCGTACTTTGTTCTCTATTGATCTATTGATATTTTCCTTACTAAAGAGTCATGGTATTCCTAGAATCACCATGGATAAATCTATTCTGCTAATAATATTGATTCTGCTGCCCTTCTCCCATCAAAGCATACAACACCTGTGACACTTGATAAGTGTCCTGAACACCCAACCTCAGAGCACTATCATAATAGCGCTGAAGATGACCCATTTTGTTTCAATTGTGGCATGATATTGGTGGTGTCTTACACTCTCACTTCATGTGGTCAAATGAACTACATTGGAAACATCCATCTTTAGTCGTGGGTCTTGGAGAAAGATTCACCGATTCAGTCGTCTAATTTTGAGTTGTACTCCCGCCTTAGAAATAAGTGTCCCTCTTATGCTTACTCCCAATATTAGAGTTCCCACAATTTCCCATGGGTATAAACATAATTCCTCCTCCCATAAATCCTAAGTTATCTTTTTTAGAAACCTCCAGTCTATTGACCATATCTATATAATCCGTAATACATGGCATGATAATAGCTGAATGAATCTCCTTCCTCAGCCCTAATTCAAAGATGTGGGCCTTCAAGGATGCACTAGTAGCAACCTTGTGTGCAAAGCACACCAAATTAATGAATTTATTCACATAGTCTATGATATAACGATTTTACTTCTTCAAATTCAAGAAGTCCATCATTCTTTGAGTTTTGAACGTATGAGGATATAATTGTTTGTTAAAAAATTTATCAAAATCCTATCATTCAAGTTTGTGATCTAATTTATCCTGAATAAATAGATCCCACCACTTTCATGAAATATCTTCTATCATATACATTTCTATCTTGAATTTCAGATCTGATGGTGTTCTGATGAAATCAAAGATACGTTTCATCCTATTCATCCACACCTCTGCCTTTTCTAGTTTAGAATCACCCAAAAATATGGGCATATTCTATTTTTGGAATTGGATGGAATGATCCACTTTCCTTGGCTCATCAATCCTTTTTCCACTATCCACAACCTGAGATGCTTGGAAAATACTCTAAACCAATTTTTGGTTCACTTGTGGCTCAGGTGAAACCATATTCTCAGAAACTTCTTCCAGTTAGTTTCTAAGACACATACTTGGTTCCATTTTCTATACAAACAAAAAATTCCATAAGTATCAATCTCTATTAACTGAAGTCTTAACCTTTCAAATTATACCACAATATACTATCACAATAGTGCTTTCCAAAATTAACTTTTTCCACATTCAACCATTTTTGAAAAAGTTTACTTGCTTTTGAAAATCAAACCATTTTCAAAATATCACAACCATGATATTTTAAAAATAAAAAATTTTAAAAAAATTTCAAAAAATTTAAAAAATCAACACATTGCACCAAATCATTACTCAAAATGAAATATTACATCCTAGTGTGAAGTTATTTCTATAATTCATGTCATTCTCATCTCATTGGTTAAACCCATGACAATGATATTTCAATTCCTATAAGTGTATCCAAAGCACTTATGTACCCAACTCCCTAGTAACTTGAAGTTTAGAATAAAAAGGCTAGCTATGTATTTTTATGATCTACATTTCAATTCCTTACAATCCTACTCCTTTATACCAACTCGACATAAGGAATAAAGCAGAATAAATTTCAACTCCAAGACCAACAAAAATGATGACCACTTGTTCCAAAAAGATTATTTTTTGGAAGGACCAAGACCGATACCACTTGTAACATCCCACCTGTACCTATTATCTTGATAAGGTGGTGGAATGCTACTTGGCATTAAGAGACATTCCCAAGACACCAAAGGATGAAAATAAATGCTAAGGGCTTTATTAATCGGTGGGGAACGATTTTCCCTTTTTAAAAGAAACCAACCAACCAAATAAGATATAACCTAATTAACCACTACATGATGAATGTTAACATTCAAGGACAACTCAAATTTTATTTATATCAAAACCAAATACAAAGAGTACCACAACGGAAGAAAAAAAACCATGTACATAGTGGAAGACTACAAAATTGACAAAACTCAATGATAACCATAACTCCAAAGCTCCATCATGCTCCATGATCCATTCCACAAAATAGACCAAGCATCACTAAGAACCATTAGAGAAGTGTGATAATTTAACTTTTCCCATGTACTGATAAAAAATCATCTAAAAAATCATGAAATATCCAAAGTAGGGGTGAGTAATAAAACTCAATAGGTTTTCCCCAAATGAATTCCCTACTCATGCCACTAGGATAGAACATGTTAACACATTTATATAAAATAGTTTATACAAAACAAATTCTAAAAATAGTTTATATTAAAATATAAAATAGTTCCATAGTAACATAGTCTTCTAAAAAAACAAGTTCCATGTAAAACGACCAAACAATGTTCTAAAACCATTTCATAAACTCCATTTGGTATAACCCATTTCAATCCACAAACCCCCACATCCACCCATGAAAGTTTTTTATGATCATTCCATACTCATGAGTAGTTTTCATCGATATAAAAAGTAATCATAAGGTAATTAAATCTCATCTTCCATTACACCTTTGTCACTGACCACAAGGTCATATTTCAACCAGGCATCATATGCAATATGAACACACACCACCAAGTATGCCCAAAAATCACACCGATAAAATAATGCCAAAAACATTCTGATTAAAAATCCATTTCAATGTAAAAACCATTTTAATAAACCAATATTTTCATGAAAACCATTTTCCATAAATCAAACCAAGCAACTATTTTAAAATCAACATTTTAAAATCATTTATCAAAGCACTTTTCATAATAATTCCACAATTTCACACAATCCCCAACCCACCACTAAAGAAGGTTTATAAGTTGATTTTCACACCAATTGCACAATAAATTTAAATTAATTTAATCAATTTTAAACTAATAATTCAAGTTCTAAATATGGGATTCAATATTTAATCCACCTACCTTAGAAAACTTGGTGAAAATAGAAAATGGCACAAAAACGTCCATAAAAACAGTTTTAAACTCAAAAACCAACCTTAGATCTCTTCCCATAACATAAAAGTCCAAATATAATCATATTTATCATCAAAAACTTTAGATCTATCCAAAATTAAATTATATATAATAAACCGAGAGAGAGGTAGAATTAGATATAAGTAAAACTAAGAAAAACTTCTAAGAACAAAGACTTACCATGAGAATCCGACTTCAACTCACAAAGAGAAGCCTTCATATCACCTCCAGATCGATGGGAGACGCCTATAATTATTTTAGGAGGAGAAATATAGAGTTAGGTTCGTTTTGGGGATAAAAAGAGAGATTTATAGGAGAAAACAAGTGATATCCATAATTTTAGGATCTCACTTTTAAACTGTGCACGGTTAGACAAACTGTGTGCTAGCTTCTGTCTCAAGGGGGACCTTGCATGGTTGGCCTACACGATTATACAAACCATGCACTATAAATACCAAAAATATCTTTCCCAAATTTTATGGTTTCTACTAGGTAGCCGTATGGTTCGGAAAAAAAGTGTGCCTTCCCGCATGCCTTCCCTTTATCCCCTGTCTCATTGTGAACGGTTTCCTGCAAGTGTTGCATAGTTTCCACAAATTGTGCACCAACTATGCACCCTTAGAAAAGTCCCAAAGACATTCCAAACTTATTCCAAACCCTATAAAACTTCACCCTAACACTATATATACTTAAAAATAACAAAGAAAATGGTACTTACTTGAAACCAAGGGTACTAAAATCATGTTTTAGATGTATCATAATTAATGATGCATTATCTTTCCAACTTAAATCATTAACTACTCTATTTGATTTTCTAGGATGGAAATGAATCATGAAGTCACGATCCTTAATTAGTTTCACACATATTATATATCTCATGTTCAACTTTTTTTTGAGTTAATATATAATTCAAACTTTTATGATCAATATATATTTCACACTTTACTCCTTATAAATGATCTTGCTAAGTTTTTAAAGAAAATAATAAAAACATCAGTTCAAGGTCATGATAATGATAATTTATCTAATGAGGTTTCAATTTTCATGAATCATAAGGAATTACTTGATCAAAATGTATTAGAACACAACAAATTCCCTTCAAAGAAGCATCGCTGTAGATAACAAAATCACCATTTCTGGATATAAGGCCAAAATTGGAGCATTCACTAATATTCTTTTCAATTCCTAGAAACATTCATCACATTATTTCATCAAGATAAATGTAACTTATCTTGAGTTAAATTAGTTAGTGGGATACATAACCATGAAAAGTTTTATAAAAATTACTAAATATGCTATTAATTCAATAAAACTATGAATCTCTATGATATTTTTAGGTCTTGGCTACTATTTAACCAATTAATTTTTAACTATATCAATAGTTATTCCATATTTATTTACATTATATCCAAGGAAATAAATCTTCCATAACCAAAATTCTCATTTACTAAATTTTACATATAACTTATTCTCTTTGAAGGTTTGAAAAAAAACTCTCAAATGTTTTTCATGATAATCGTAACTTTTAGAATATATTAGGATGGAATTAATAAACACAACCAGAAATTTTTCAAAGAACTCATGAAAAAATATATCCATAAGGTCTATAAATATAGATGTTTAATTTTTCAACCCAAAGGTAATAACCAAAAACTCATAATTATTATACCTAGTCTGAAATGACATCTTAAAGATGTTATCCTCCTTCAAATTTAGTTGATGGTACCAAAACTTGATATCAATCATAGAAAAATACTGATATACCTAGAATTGATTAAACAAGTCATGAATATGAGGCGACATATAATTATTATTAACAACGATGTTATTCAGTGGTCTATAGTTAATACAAATATTCACAGAACAATCTTTATTTTTAACAAAAAAAATAGGATCACCCCATGGCAAAGTTACAGGATGAATGTCGACCTTATCAAGAAAATTTTGTAACTTTCTTTTCAATTAAAAAATTTCTACATGAACCTTTTGATTATGATGTTTTGATATTATATTATCATTACAAACTAATTAAATATTAAATTCAATCTCTTGGTCAGGTATAATATTAGAAAATACATATAGATATTCATTTAATTTAGGAACATCATTAATTTGAATAGTCTCATTTTTCTCAACAATATGTACATGATAACTTTCATTTATATCCTTTAATATTTTCTCAACTTCTTGATATGATATCAAAGGTATGATTTCATTATTATATATATACTTAAAATAATTTTTGAAAAACAAATTACTTAGCTCAACAATATATATTATCATGATAAACAGAAATCTAATCAACACACCGAATAACATCAAAATCTTTAAGGGGGAAGATAACAGGGTTTGTAGGTAAATCCATTCCACAAAAAAAATTAGGAATATTATTCTAAATTATTTTTTCCTAAACACTACCCCACCCCAAGTGTTTTTACTAAAAGTTATCAATTCATTGGTTGAGGTGAAATTTCTAATTTACCAGAAAATTTATCAGAAATGAAAGAACGTGAAGACCCTAAATAAAAAATGACATTGAAATAATCTAATTTTTTTTAATGTAATTGACACCACATTGCTGGATGGTCTAAAATTTTCCAAATTATTTTCAAATGATTTATCCATATATTTATTCTTGTGATCTCGAAGACTTCTATCATTTATTCCTATGTTTAGATTGGTACTCTCATAATGACCCATTTCATTATAATTTAAAAAAATTACTCCCATCCTTTAATTATTTGAATGATTATTATTGTGATCATTTTGTTTGAATACATGAGCCAAATTTGCAAACTCACCACATAATAATTACTTACTAGATTTCATAATACATTAACTACGGTTCTTTTTACCATAATTATAATAATATAAAAACTTGATTTTCTTACCTTTGAATTTACTTGATGGAAGCTTCCCATTTTCCTTCCACCTAGACCTCTTTTTTACTTGTTTTCATTGGAAACATGATCATCTAAAAGCTCCATTTCTACCTCCTTGTCACATCTAATAAGTTTCTCATAAACTTTAAATTCATGACAATCCAATGAACTTTGATATATGGCTTCGATCCTGAGTAAAACAGAATAATTTTATCATCAATATTACATATACAATTTGGTGTGTACCTTACCTATAATGAGAAGATTGATTTATACAGAAACACTAAATATTTATCTAAATACCTTAATTCTAAGAATTTTTTTCCATCCTAAGTATAAAATCCTTAGTAAAATATTTATCAAGGAAAATATTCTTAAATTCATCCCATTACAAGGCATCTATCTCTTTTATTTATATGATATTCTTAACCATTGGCCACCACTAATTGGATTCACCTTAAAAAAAGGAAATAGAAAGAGTTACCTTTTTATTTTTATAACAACACATGAATTTGAATATCTTCTCCAAGTATTTAATCCATCCTTCAGTTATCAGAAGGTCAAATGATACGCTGAAAGTTGGAGGGTGTTGTTTAATGAAATGATCCACTATAAACATATTCCTCTGTGGTGAATGTGGTTGCTTTCTCATAGTTTAGCTTCCTACTCCAGATTCCCTGTTTCCTTTTTATAAAACCTTTCTAAACAAGGATAGTTTAGATAAAGAAATATTGTAATATTCAAATTATATATCATGGTAACTATAAATTATATTTTATTAAGGGTAATTAATTACATTATACTTACCTTTAAAATTATCTAAACCCTCCCATGATACCAACTATAAGGCCCCGATCCTTATTTAACACATAATTTCATTTTTAAACAATATTTAATTTTCTTGCATTCCTAAAGACATTTTTAGGTTTAGAGTTTTAAAAAACTTTTTTATAAATCTTATGTAAAAATCTCATATATTGAAAGTTGGATGTTTCCTCTTAGTATCCATTTTTCTTATAGTAAAAACCTTTTAAAATGAAACATGTTTTATTTTCGTGGAAAATCTTCATGATTTTCAACTTGACTTTATCATTGTTCCTACTAATCCTTAAAATCTATTAAAAACATTTGAAAATGTGGAATGAACACAAAAAAAATCATTAAGTTAAATATAAAAAGCAATAAAGAAACCCATTTTCCATTTTAAAACCATGAGATCTTAAAAGATATATTTCATTTAACATAATAAATTTTGCGCTCAAATAATAATTTACTTACAAATGAAATTACTTCCCAAAGTTTTTCATAAAACACTTTACAAGAAAACATAAAGGAAAAATCATAACGATGAGTTTTTCTTAGAAAAAATGAGAACCCTTGATTTTTTTCTTAAAAACATACCTTTTTACCCTAAAGGACGAAATCATTCCTTTAAAACAAAAAATAATTAGCATTCATTGTGAAATAAAAATATTTTCATGAAAACTCAATAGAGGTAAATACTAGGCTCAACCAATCATAAATAATGTACAAGGACTATAATATGTATAAAACCCATAAAATATTACAGTTCTATTATCAAACACATTTAAAAATACTTTTTAACCCATAAACAATACATTTTCAGATATTGATATATCCCTTTCCTTTAAAATCACATTTTCAAAACTAAAATAACCATAATAAAGGAAAAGAGGGGGTTTCAATGAAAAAACATGGAATATTATAAAGTAATGAAAACATAAAATAACTATTATGATGGTTGAAAATCCATTTATTTTATATATGTTAAAATATAACATTCCTTTTTTCCTTTTTTAAAGAAACTCAAAAAATTCTGTATAAAATACATAAAAATATTCGTTTTGAAAACCTTTGAAACAAAGTAAAAATTTATAAGTGATTTAATTTTTAATTCATTTATTTTCAAATAAATACATTTATAAAAAGTATATTTAAGAACATATACTTGGAATAAAAATATTTAGAAAATTGAATATTTAAAAATTTAAAACTAAGTTTTATGGTAAAGTGTCCCTTTTCTCAAGTCAAACTCATCATGTATGTTATTTGTATTCATGAATAATTAAATTATGACAATTATTTAATTTATAAATAACAATTTTCAAGTTTATTATTCCTTCTATTTTATTTTTACCATGTCATATTTAATTACTTAATCAATTAAGTTCATATTAGAAATTTTGATGCTATTCAACTCATATGTCCAAAATGAATTCAGTAGGTTGACTATGGTCAAAGAGGTAATTATTTTTATAAATTAATTATACTTTTAAAACTAACCATGAAATATTACTATGAAAAATTAATTATGTTATAATCATGGAGACGACAGGTCGTGTGTACATATGAGTAACATTTTTATTTTTCAATGAACATAAGGTAAAGAAGGTAAGTATTATTGTATATTTATATAAGTATTATTATATCATAAATGTCATATTATCTCTTTAAATATACTTATATACATAATACATATGATATAGAGATGAAATATGAATCACATCATTTTGTAGAGGCGGTAATCCACATATATGCAAGAATGACATTATCATTTTTCACTCGATGGAAAAGTAATAAAATGGATGATATATTATATTTATATAATTATAATTATTTCATGAATATAATATATATACACATTATAATCATCCATGATAGGTGGTGATGGAAAACAAATTACATCGGTTAGCGAGGTGGTAGTCCACCGTACACCCGAACGATGGTTTCACTTTTCATTTTATGGAAGGGGAGATGAATAAAGGTTATTTAATTAACATAATAATATAATAATATATGTAATATAATTATGTTATTATTTTATCATGGTTGAAGTATTTTTGAAATAGAAATAAGAAGAAATAAAACAAAACCTCTTGTTTAAAAACTATTCCTCTTCTTCGAACAACCTATTTTGCTTTATACCTAAATGCATGCTAGGTAAGTATTATGATAAACCATGATATTTAGGAAATGGGGAGGGATGTTAGTAAAGGATTTTTTTAGGTATTGTAAAATATATGAGTCTCTTTAACTATAGAGAAAATATAAGTGTGCATTCCCTTATATAAGTGGGGGAGAGGACACACTTGAAATTTTTAAAATAATTAAAATATATTATTGTCTTAATCAAGAAAAATGGATCTTAAATGAGCCATTTATGAATATGAGATGAGATAAGGTAAAAATATGGCCATAAAATAGGATTTAAAAAAGTTTTTAGTTCATTTTAACCCTTATCACTTTAGTTTATCCCCTGATAAACCCGTTTTAACCTTAATCTCAATAATATATTTTTACTGTTTTTACTAGTCATTATGAAAACAATTAAGTGGACCTTATTAAATAATATTAATTATTTTTATTAAAAATATGGAATCAATTTTATTAAATTTAATTCACATAATTTTAAGAATTTAATTTAAAATTGAACCCACAAAACTCGATGAAAAGTGGTTTTTCAAAGAAAATGTATTCTTAAGTATAAAATATTTTTATACCCAAATCAATCATATAATTGATTAAAAATATATTAATTGGATTATTTATAATATAAATAAAATAATTTTACTTTTTAACTATTTTAAAAAAATATATAACTTTGCTAATTCTTGAAATGAAAAGACAGTTTTCAATAAAAACTAATATTTTTCTACTATTCACCTAAAAATCAACTTGTTTAGAAAATTCCAAAAAAATCACTAAAAGATAACTTCGAATTGATTATATAAAAAATAATATTCATTATTTAAAATTAAAAATATAAAATTTTAAAATCAATCCTTTAAATATAACCATATAATGAATATAAACAAATATAGTAATAATGAAACCATTTTCTTTTTGATTAAAAAATTTCTTAATATTATTATAATGAATATAATTATATAAGATGTAAATTATGAATATTAACATGTCATGAAATTGATTTACTATTAACGTTACCTAGTTTATTACATTCTTCCTCCATTTTTTAAATTGAGTTATCACAATTTTATTTACTATTTATACAAGTGGGGATATATTTCCCTCATAATTTTTTTTGATTCTAATGTTTCTTCTTCAATAATATGGTTTTCCCAAAACACCTTAACCTATTAAATCATTTTATTATGAAAATATTTCTCCCTATTTTCAAGAATCTATATCTTATGTTCCTCATAAGAAATTTTTTCTTCCAATGGAACTAATTCAGGGCTCAAAACATTAGATGCATCTAGCACATATTTTCTTAATAATGAAACATGAAACACATAAATTACTTGGGATAAACTTGGAGTTAAGTCTAGTATATTATAAAATGATCCAAATTTATCTTATATTTTATAAGATCTAATTAATTGTCGAATAAAATTTCTCTATTTAGCAATATGTACAAATTTTTTTCATGGAGATACTTTAAAAAAAACTGACCACCTACCTTGAATGAATGATATTTCTTCCAGTTATCTATATAACTTTTCTTACTACTCTGACACATCCTCAAATATTTCTGAATCATATTTACCTACTCTACTATTTATTCTACCAATTATTGTATTAATATATTACTTTCACCTAGTTTATCCCAACACGCTTCATTTCGACACTGCTTTCCATATAATACTATAAAAGGTGTAATCTATATACTAGAATGAAAGTTGTTATTATCAAAATATAAAACTAAAGAAATATGATGATCCAAAATTCCCTGGTAATCTATTGAACAAGCTTGAATCATGTCTTCCGTAGTATGAATCATTCTCTATGGATGTCTATGAGATTGAGGATGAAAAGATATACTGAAATTTAATTCAGTACCCAATGACTTTTAAAGGCTTTTCCAACAATTAGAAGTAAACCCGGGACCATGTTCAGATACAAAGGTGACAATAACTCCATTTAACTTGAGTATCACCTTGATATATAGTATATAAATATGATCTAAACATATAGTATCTCATATAAGAAGAAAATTCATAGATTTAGTTAAACAATAAAAAATAAGCACCATCGTATTATTACCTTATGATGTATTTGGTAATCCAACCATGAAATCCATAGATATATTTTCTATTTTCCACTCCAGCATTAGAAAAGGATAAAACATTCCCTTCCATAATTTTCATTATACTTTAACCTTTTACAAGTAAAACATTTCATGGTAAAGTCAATAATATCTCTTTTCATTCAATCCCAATAGAAATGTCCCTGAAGGTCTTTATACATCTTAGTGCTTTTTGATTGAACAAAAAATAAAGAATTATGTGCTTCACTCAATAATTATCTCTTCAACTAGGAATCACAATCCACACAAAACTTCTTTAAAATTCTGGTAACACAATATTTATTAATATTAAACTCTAAAAACATACCCTTCTTGACCGATTCTCTATTTTCTTGTAAAACATGACCCCCTTCAAATCTTGCATAATTATTTCTAATAATGACAGCTGCACTGAAACCTAAAATAAAATAGTTTAATTTCTGGTATGCATAATTTATAGACCAAATTTCCTCAAATCATTAACCAATGGATCATGTTCTAGATGTAGCATAGATAATAATGCATTATCTTTCTAACTTAAAGCATCCACTACTCAATTTTATTTTTAGGATGTTAATGAATCATGCATTAATAATCCTTAATTAGTTCCAAACTTCTTATATGTATCATATTCAAATATTTATAAGTGAATATATACTTCAAAATTTTATTATAAGTATATATTTAACAATTTAATCCATATAAATGATGTCTCTATATTTTTAAAGAAAAAACTATAACCGCTTGTTCAAGGTCACGTGGAGTAGAATTTATCTCATGAGGTTTCAATTATCATGAAACATAAGTAATTACTCAATAATTTTGCATTATAACATAACCAAGTCCCTTAAAATAATCACCACTATAGATAAAAAAGTCACCATTTCAAGATGACAGGTCCAAAACTACAGATTCACTAATATTATTTTCAATTCCTAGAAACATTCAATTCATTATTTCATAAAAATTAATTTAAATAATTTTCATGTTAAATTAGCTAGTGGTCTACATAACCATTCAAAATTTTCAACAAACCATTTACAATAGACTTCTAATCTAAGAAAACTATGAATTTATATGACATTTTTAGATCTTGGTCACTATTCAAAAACTTTAGTTTTATATATATAAATAGTTATTCCATATTTATTTATAATATATCAAAGTAAAGAAATAAAGCACAACCAAAATTCACATTTACTAAATTTTACATAAATATTTTTCTCTTTCAAGGATTTAAAAACAAGTCTCAAATTTTTCTCATGATCATCATAACATTTAGAATATATTAGGATTTCATCAATAAACACAACGAGAAATTTATCCAATATCTCATGAAAAAATCTATTCATAAGGTCCATAAATACTTTTGGGGAATTTATAAACTCAAAGGGAATAACCAAAAACTCATAATTCTTATACCTAGTCTGAAATGACATCATTATAATGTCATCTTGCTTTAACTTCAACTGAAGGTACCCGGACATGAGATTAACCTTCCATAAATACTGATGTCCCTAGAGCTAATTAAATAAGTCATAAGTAGAGGAAATATATACTTATTATTAATAGTTATATTATTTAGTGCTATATAATCAATGAAAATCCTCATGGAACGATATTTATTTTTAACAAACAAAATAGGAGCACCCCATGGTGAAGTTATAGGATGAATGAATCAATTATCAAGTAACTATTGTAACTTTTTTTTCAATTCCAAATTTTCTACTTGAGCCACTTGATAAGGATTTTTTGATATTGGATTACTATTAGACACTAATTAAATAGTAAATTAATCCTCCTGATTAGGTATAATATCAAGAAATTCATCAAGAAATATATCCATAATTCATTTACAATAGGAATATCACTAATTTGAATAGTCCCCTTCTTCTTAAAAATATGTGCAAGATAAATTTAATTTCCATCCGTTAACAATTTATCAACTTATTGATATGTTATAAAAGGTATGAATTCATTATAATATTTAAACTAAAACTCATTTCAAAAAACATCTTCTTTATCTCTACAATCTATCTTAGTATGATAAAAAAAGACATTGTATACCCATAATAAGATCAAAATCTACAAGGGATATGACAACAAGATTTCTAGGTAAATCCTTTCCACAAATAAAAACATAAAGATTATTATATATTTCTTTTTCCTTAACACTATCCCAAGTGTTTTTACCAAAAGTCTTGGCTTCATTTATTAAGGTGAAATTTCTAATTTACCAGCAAATTTCTCAGAAATGAAAGAATATGTCTACCCCAAATCCAACAAGACATTTAAATAACCTAAATAAAAAATTAATGCACCTGAAACCACATCTCTAGATATTCCAACATTATAAAAAGTAGTCACAAAGGATTTATCCACAGATTTCTTCTTGTAATATTGATTAATTTCATAATTTATTCCTATCTTCAAGAAAGTGTTCGCATAATGAATCATTTAATTACATTTAAAACATCTTACTCCTAACCTTCTGTTATTTTTATAATTATTATTGTGATACTTTTATTTATATTCATGATCAAAATGTAAAAAAATACCACATAAAAAACGATTCCTAGATTTTATAATACATTCACCATGGTTATTTTTACTACATCTATCATAAGATGAATGTTTTTTTACATTCAGATTTCCTTGACGGATGCTTACATTTTTTCCAGCCATATGAACCTCCATTTCTACTTATTTTCATAGGACACATAATCCTAAAAGAAAATCAATTTACATATCTATATCACATTAAAAAAGTTTCTAATAAATTTTAAATTCATTAGAATATAATTACTTTCCATATCTTAAATTCAATCCTAATTAAAACTGATGAGTTTTAGTATCAAGTTCTAGATACAATATGGTGCATACCTTTCCAATCGAGTGAAGTTTTCTTTATATATAGCCACTTAATGTTTATTAATATACCTCAATTCCAATAATTTATTTTCTATCCTAAGTCAAAAAACCTTAGGAAAATAATTCTCAAGTAAAACATTCTTAAATTCATCCCATTAAAAGGCATCAATATCTTTTTTTTCTATGATATTCTTAACCATTTTCCACCACTGATCAAATTCACCTTCTAAATGGTAAATATAAAGAGTTTCCTTTGTATGTTCTAAACAAAACATGACTTTATATATCTTCTCCAAGGATTTAAACAATCCTTCAACTATCACAAGGTCAGATGATCCACTGAATGCCAGAGGGTGATGTTTATTGAAATACTCCACTATTGAAATATTCCTCTATAATGAACATGGATTATCTCTTGAATAGATAAAAAAATTTATATACTATGTTAAATAAGATATCCTAATAAAAAACTAATTTTTCCAATTGCAACCATTCTTGTTTTCTGATTTGGAAGGATATTGTCCTCTTGTTGCCTTTCTACTTCAGCTTCCCTATTTTCTATATAGAAAACTATTCTAAATAGACATATTTTAGATAAATAAAAATGATATTCTTCAAAATATATTTGATTATAACCATATATTATAATATCTTAAGGGTGATTAATTACATTAACAAAACCACTATAATTATATATACCCTCCTATGATACAAACTATAAGGACCAAATCCTTATTTAACCCATAATTTCATTTTTAAATAATAATTCATTTTCTTACATTCTCAAAGACCCTTTCAAGTTTATAGTTTTAGAGAACTAGGTCAAAAATATTATGTAGAAAACCCATACATTAAAATTTGTATTATTCATATTAGTATCCATTTTCCTTACAATAAACAACTTTTAAAACAAAACACATTTTATTTTTATGAAAAATATTTATGATTTTCTTATTGACTTCATCATTGTTCCTAATCATCCTTAAAACCTATAAAAACATTTGAAAATGTTTAATAAGCGTAAAAAATCTTAGTAAGGTACATATAAAACGTAAAAGAGAAACCCATTAGTCCATTTCAAAACCTTGAGACCATAAAAGATAATTTTCCTTTAAAATAATAAAATTTGAGCTCAAATAATCATTTACTAATACATGAAATTAGATTTACTTCCCAAAGTTTTTAAAAAAAAACTTTATAATAAAACATAAATTTAAATTCATAATCCTGATTTTTTCTTATAAAACATGAAAACCCTTGAAAAACATTTTCTTAAAAAATACTGTTTTACCCTAAAAGGACAAAATAATTCCTTTAAAATAAAATATCATTAGCTTAAATTGTGAAATCAAAAAATTTACATTAAAAATAATTAGTAATCATAGAAAATTTATGTAAGTACCTTGGAAAATTATATTCATATAAATCTTATAAAAACCCTTACAAAGGGATTAACCTACATGGTTAACTTCCAATATAATTTTCCAAAGAAGATAATCATTATCCAATACTTTGGAGAGCTATACCAGGATCAACTGATCATAAAAAAATTTCAAATTTCTATAATTTGTATAAACCACATATAATCTTTCATTCCCATCATCAAACTAATAAAAACTATACTTTTTAACCCATAAGAAAAACAATTTTGGATATTGATATATCGGTTTCCTTTAAAATCCCATTTTCAAAACTATAATACCATGAACAAAGAGGTGGGTTTTTCTTTGAAGAAAACATAAAATATTATAAATAATTAAAAAAAAAATAATTTTTATAGTGGAATAAAAATCCATCGGCATCATGTATGTTAAAATAAAATATTCTTTTTTCTTTTTTATAAATAAATCCAACTATTCCATATAAAATACGTAAAAAGATTACTTTTGATTTTTTTGAAAGAAAGTAAAAAGAAACATGAAATATAAGTTATAATTAATTTATTTTCATATAAATACATTTATAAAATGTTTTTTATTAATATTCTTATAGAATAATATTTTTATAAAATAAATCTTTAAAACATTTTAAATGAGTTTTAATGGAAATTATCTCTTACCTCAAGTCCGACTCACCACGTGTGTTATTTATATTGATGAATAATAAAATTATGTTAATTAATTAATTTATTAATAATTTTTTTCAATTATATTATTATTTTTTATTTTATTTATCACCATGTTATATTCAATTACATAATCAATTAATTTCATGTCATATGTTTTGATGATATTCAGCTCATATGTCTAAAATGAATTTGGTTGGTTGACCATGGTCAATGATATCGATATTACATCATCTCTAGAAAAATAATCATGACATATTTTCATTTTTATACATTAATTATACTTTTAAATGGAACCATGAAATATTTCTATGTGAAATTAATTATGTTACAATCTTGAAGATGGTAGGTTGTACGTACGCATGAGTAATGTTTCTATTTTTCAACGAACATGTGGGAAATAAGGTAAATGTTATTTTATCATTAAATCATGATGATTTTATCATAAATATAATATTATCTCTTTAAATTCATTTTTATATACCATCCTTATGATGTGGTGATGAATATTTAATCACATCACTTATTGGAGGTGGTAATCTACACGTACGTATAAACGACATTATAATTTTTAAATGGATAGAAAAGTAATAAAATTAATGGTATATTATCTTTAAAAAATGATAATTATGTCATGAATATAATATATATACATTAAATCCATCTTTATAATCACTTGTGAGTGGTGGTTATTGATAACAAATTACATCGGTTCGCAAGGCATTAGTCTACCGTACACATGAATGATGGTTTCCTTTCCCTTTTATAGAAGAGGAGATGTATATAGGTTATTATATAAAAATAATAAAATATAAGTATATGGAATATAATTATGTTATTATTTCATCATGGTTGAATAATATTTAAAGGAGTTAAAAGAATAAATAAAACAAAAAAACTCAGTTAAGAACTATACATCATCTTCATACAACCTCTTTAAGTTTATACCTAAATCCTTACTAGGTTGGTTTTATGATTAAACAAGCTAATCTAGGACATGGGAAGGGTTGTTAGTAAAATATTTTAGTAGGTTTTGGATGATTTAAGTAGCTATTTAAGTGTGGATAAAATATATTAGGGGGTATCCTTTTATAAGTAGAGGTGAGGACACACTTTGAATTTTTAAAAAGATTAAAATATATTAATGTCTTACTCAATTCAAATGGATCCAAAATGGAAAATTTAAAAATATGATATGATACAGGGTATAATAATGTCTAGATAATAGTATTTAAACAATTTTTAGGTCATTTTAACGCTTATCACGTTAGTTTAACCCCCAGAAAACCCATTTTAACCTTTACCATTGTAATTAATTTTTATTGTTGTTACTATTCATTATGATAAAAAAATTAAGTTGAAATTATTACCTAAAAATAATAATTATGATTAAAAATATGGAATAAATTTTATCTAATTCAATATATATATATGGAATAATTTAATTTAAAATTAGACCCACTAAATGCGACGAAAATATGTTTTCTGATGAAAATGTATTCTTATGTATAAAATGTTTTTATATCAAAATAGAACGTTAAATTGATTACAATGATCTCAATTAGATTATTAATGATATAAATAAACTAATTTTACTTTGAAACCATTATAAAATAAAATTTAACTATGTAAATTCTTAAAATGAAATTGTAGTTTTCAATAAAATTTTTTATTTTCTACAATTGTCCCAAAAATAATCTTTTTTAGAAAATTATAAAAAAATAATTATAATATAATTTTTACTTGATGATATAACAAAAAGTTAAATTTTTAAAATTAAAATTATATTATTTTAAAATAAATATTTTAAATAAAATCATATAATATATTTCAAACAAATTTAGCAAGGATAAATCTATTTACCTTTTGATTAGAAAATTACTTAATATTATTATAGTGAATATAAATATATAAAATCTAATTTATGAATATTAATAAAGTATAAAATTTATTTAATATTAAAATTACCTAGGTTGTTACAAAGATGAGTCTAACATATATTATTTTTTTGATGAGGGATATATGGTCAAACACTATATTGACCCTTGGGGAAATGTTGTGGGGTGTTAAAACTGATACGAGCACTAGTCAAAGCAAGAATAGTCATTTAATGGATAGTTTTTTAAGACTCTATGATGAAATTATAATCATCATTATTATTTTTTATTATTTTTTATCAACATATCATATTGTGTGTCCACTTATATATTTTGGTTTTTTAGGGACACCATTGGTAGTGGTCTACTAAGTTTTACTCACCCTTTATATTGAAACTTTACCATGTGCATAGTCCTCATGGTTAATATATAGGTTTTAGAAATGGAACTTGTATCAATGGATGAGATGAAGAGATCAATAAGGATTTGGAGAAGGGTCCTTGTAAAAGCCAAAGATAATATAATAGATATTATTTACCTTTATTTTTAGTCTTCATTCCATTTTTATTTTTATTGGTCTATTGGATGATCATTATTGGGATGTATGAATGCTTAAGTTTCATGTGTATCATTTGTTATAACATATTATTGCTACTTTCCTAGTCAGATGTGATATGATTTTCATATTGTGTTCTTGCTGTGGTTGATGAACTTTTATTATTACTTATTCTATAATTTATGGTTATTTTATATAGAGGGTATATTCTCCTCATGTTATCAACAGACAATCATCGCTAGTATACAACCTATGGATTATAATGAGATATGATTGAGTTCATGTTGTATCTATAGTTTGGTTACTGTTTAGGTCGATCAGGTCAAGGTGTTATAACTGAAAAAATTCCCAACCATACTAGCTTCTTTTTCATCCTCAGAAGATTCATTTTTATATTTCAAATTAGTAATTACAACATGGTGAATATTTTTAATACAATGGAAACTTATTAAAAGACAATGAAATTTTTTTATCATCAATTGAACATAACTTTTAAATTTTAAAAAATCAATATTACTCAAAATTCAGTTTTTAAATATTTAAATTCAGAATTGTTTTTTAAAGTTAATTTTTTAATATTTTCATCAAAAGTAGAGTCATTTTATTTTGAAGAGGGAATATTTTACTCTAAAAATTATATTGTTCTATATACAAGCTTATCACCCCCATCATCCCAAATATCATATTCAAAATTTTCATTATGACCAGCCTCATTATATTCCATATTAACCTCTATATTTTTATCAACATAACGACTAGAAAGATAAATATCCCCTTATAAGATCTCAATACCACAACTAACAATATATTATTTAACTCCAAAATAGTTACCAACATTCTCTCCAGCTTCATCAACCAAAATAATATCATTATTGGTTTCTTTCTCAATAACTTTATTTTTTTATCGTTCCTCAACATCTTCAATATTAACATTCAAAAAATCATGTTTATTTTACTTTTTAGATACTTAAATATCTTCTACTCTTTCTTCATCATCATTATCATTAAAAACTTTAGCATCACCAAAAAATATTATAAAATTTATATTTGAATTATACATTTCAATATATACATCACATATATTCTGATCTCTAGCACCAGTTACAATTTTAGAATCAGTATAACCATTTTATCTATCTGGAAATTTTTTAATTTTGGTAGGTTCATTTTCTACAAAAATATCAGCATATATCTCAAAAAATTTAGGTTTAGAGGCTATATCAAAAATCTTACCATCCTTTGATCTAATTACCACATATTTATCATGAACATCCTAACTACAAATAACAGCAAACTCCCCCTTAGATATAGAAGGCATATCTATCTCATCTTCATCATCATTTGTAACTTAATTATTCACAACTAAAAACTTATTTATAAAATCATTCCAACTAAATATAATCTTCCGTAACACTCTAGTAGATAAAGTGCTATGATGATGACATTTTTTTTCATTTCCCCCCTTTAAAGAAATCACTTTCTTCTTAAATAAAATAATTAGAATTATTCTTTATGGATAATATTTAAGGGTTATTTTTTCCTTGGATGTAATGATATATCAAACTCAAAATATACCTTTAAAAATCAATATTCTTATCATTCAAAAACATATATTGAATATAAATATCTTGAAATAAATCATTTTAAAACTCTCCAGAACTTGGTGAAATTATAGTTTAAATAATATTAGTGAGAATCATATGATTATTCTATAGAATCTTAAAATTTTACTTTTGAATCAGACCAATATATAATTATAAAAACATCATATCTATAGATTTAATCTCCCCATATTCCTCTAATGATTTATTGAAAATAAATCTTACTTCATTTGGATAATAGAAAATATTTTAAATCTTAACAAATGTAAATGAAAAATACTTTCCATTTACTATTTATTTCATACTGTCCTTAGTTCTTCCAAACAAAAACTTATAATTCACATAAAACTCCTCCATTTCATTCTCATATAAAAACTTCATTTTTTAATAATTGAATACAAAATCCCACTATTACAAGATTAAAACTTTCTTAAAACCTATATGTATTCAGTTCAGCCAAGAAAAATTTATAAGTTTACCCTATATGTTATTTATAATTGAATTAACTTAATTCAATCACTTAGATGATTCAGATAATGAAAAAAATTCTATTCTATTTATATTCCCCATCTAAAATATTCCAAAAAATCCAATCAAATGCTCAAAATATGAGGTTTAGTTTTGATAGAGAGGGATTGATTATGGTTATAAAATATTCAATCTTAGATTAAAGAAGAAATGATTCATGAAATAAAATAAAAAAATTGGAATACCAAGTATTTTTGAATAATGAAATAGATAAAAAAAGAAATAAATAAATTGAACATACACATAAGAATAAATATATATAAAATCATAAATAATAAATATTAATATAATTTAAATATTATATAATTCTAATTAATGTTATGAAAAATAAGGTTACACATACCTAAAAAATTACATAATATTAAACCAATAAAGTAAAATTCTATGTAAGTTTAAAATAAACATTGCATAGGATTAAAAGAAAAATACAACAATAAAAGAAAGATTAAATATAAATAGTACGACTTACATAATATTAAATACATAGCCTAAAAAATTTAAAAAATAGACTAAACAACTTCATAAGTATATAAAAAATGAATTAATTGACTTAAATCCAAAAAAATACAACTCACTTTTAATAGAATTAAATACATCAGAAGAAAGTGGCTTTGTGAATATATCATAAAAATTTTGTTTAGTATCAATAATCTTAATAGAAATATCTAATTTTAGAGAGTGATCACTTAATAAATTGTTCCTTATATCTATGTATTTTTTTAAGAATAAATTATAATGTTTTTAGAAATTTTGGAAGCACTATTTTTATCATATTTGATAGTCACATGTTCAAATTAAAACCAAAAATATTTCTTGGTGTGTTTCATACATAACGCTTGAGAATAAAAACTCTTAAGTATAATATTTTTATCTTTGGTTGTTGAAAGGTATAAAACAACAAGCTTTCTTTTGAGGTATGAACCTAATTAATTAATGTGGAGCCTTGGGTTTTCCTTTATTTTATTCATGATGGTGTTGGTTATAGGGAGTTGGAGTGGTGCCAGAGGTGTTATGGGTGATAAAAGTAGTTTGGAGTGGGTTTAAAAGTATTAGAGGGTTCCTACAGTCCTTTTGTAGGTCACCAAGCCATGGTCAGAGAGTGACCGCATAGTGGCGATGGTACGAGGGATCCTGGAGAGCCTAGAGGATCACTACGACATCTGCTATATCCTGGTGTCCCTTGGTGGATATTTTTTCTTACCATGGGGATATCAATGTTTGGATATTCCTATGGCGGAGGGGGTTGAAGATGCAGTTTTTGAGAACACACAAATTTAAATTTATAAAAACCTAATTACAACTAGTGTAGTGGAAAGAAGGGCATCATAACACATAAAATTAATGAGTGTGTTCTTGAGTGACAAAAAATAAAAAAATAAAAAAAAGACAAATAGAGAAACAAGAAATAATAGAGGATGGTGGTGAAATTGTGAGGTGACTAATGAAATGGTGAGTGTGTGAAAATGATATTGAGTGAAGACAAGCAATAAAGTAATAGAAACAACAAGAAAAGTTGGAATGATCAAATGATGAGAAAGGGGGAAATCGACTATATTGCTTCAATACTAGTTTCCCCATATTCATACACTGAAATTGAAATATATGGATATGATTGAAATAGGTTAACTAAATTTTTCATTTGGTCAACCTATGATTGATTGACTCCTGCAGTTTATCAATGGTAGAAATCTTACAATCACCAAGTGAGAAAAAAATAAAAAATCATTGAGTTCAAATGGTCAGTTAAACTTAATGTGCCTCCCTCTCTTAAACTTGATTCACCTTTCAGTGGAACCATAAAATTGAAAACAATTTGTATTAAAACCCATTCAAGATCAGTTTTCACTGATTCTTGATGTTTTTTAAAATATTATTGTTCCAAGAGTGAAAGAGAGAGAGAGAGAGAGGCAATCCAATAGAAAATTAATGCACGAATAATGGTAAAATCATATCTAACTAACTATCCTATTCCCAAAAGGATTATTATCCATATATCATAATTTAAATCAACATTTTAATAGAATTTAAAACAATGAAATTCATGTTGAATGAAAATGCAGAAAAAAAGAGTAAGGAGAGAAAAGAGTTCTCTCCCTCCCCACTAAATTTCTGGGTACTTAAAATCTATGATCACTATGTACTAATCCTGCTGATGTTGAATGGAATGGTGTCTCTAGATCTCCCATCATAGGAATTTGGAATTGGTTTTGGGTGCTTCTCTGCTGGTCTCCTACTCTCGAAAGTGGTAATGGGATGGAAGTGGACGTTTGGAATCATCTTCTGCTTCCTGCTTGATGGAATTCATGGGAGTGAGAGGTATCCTCCTACTTGAAGTGGAAGTCCAATCCTGGTATACTTCTTCAGATCAATGGTTAAGTCTCCACTACTCCCTGGATGGTTCTTGAATATGCGGGGAGTGAATGGAATGGGGGTAGTGGTGCCTCACTCCTGCTTCTTCTAAACCCTTCCCATCCACATCATGAACTCATGTCATAGCTCATGAATAATTTATTTGGCCTCTTCATGAAACCTTCAGAGTTTCACTTCCTCTACAACTTTCACTAAAGTAGATATTCCCATAATATAATGAAATTACCCTCCAAACAACATGATCTCTCCCCCTGCTTCAAAGAAATAAAAATTACTTAATAAAAAAAATGAATATGTACTTAAATAAAAAGTTTAAAAATAGTTAAAAAACCTATAATATATTATTCAAAAAAATTATAATATATAAATATAATTACATATATGAAATAATTAAAATAAAATTTTAATCAAAATAAATAAATATTATTTAAATATACTTATTATTACTAAATTTTTAAGATATATATATTTATATAATACGAATAAAATTTTAAAATTAACTTTTACTTAATTTAATTAATTTATTTTCTTATATTATTATAAATATATATGTATTTTAATATATATATACTTATTATAATTAATTATTATTTTTTAATATTAATATCATTATTATTATAGTTATTATTATATTTTATATTATATAAACATAAAAAACAAGAAGAGAATGGGTGGGGGGTTTTGGTGATTAGATGGGGGAAATGGGGGAGGTGTGAGGCAAGAGTAGCTCGTGGTGGTGTGGGCTCACTGAGAGGGGGAGTTCGGCTTGAGAGTGGTCCTCAACCTTCATATATGTTGGCATCAGTTTGAGCGTCAGCTGATAGTGATGCGTGGATTCAAGTGGTGCACAACGATTAGGGTGAGCGGTTGGATAAGAAGGGTTCAACGAAAGGGGTTCAGACTATCTTGGTTCCAACCAGTGGTGACGGGTTCCAGATCTAGTGGTGGGTTCGACTGGAAACACGGTGGGCTGACACAACGACATGGGTTCTAGTTTAGTGCAGCGATCAAGACCTTTATTGGTGGTTTGAGGTCAGTAGATTTGATGTGCTGAATCTGGGTTTTAGGTTCAACAGGTGAGATCTTGAGATCCAATAGAAAGTATTAATTATAAGTTTTATTTTTGTGATTCTACTGTTTGATTTTGTATTCTATTTTCGGTTGTTGTTATTAAATTTCTTATATCGGTGGATTTTTGTTGTGGATTCTATTGTCTAGTTTTATGGTGTTGGCTAGGGGAATGACGATGATGGCAGTTGGTAAGAAGTTGGCACTGAGCGTAAGAGAGGAGTGAAAAACTAAAAAATGAAGCATGTTTAGACTTTTAAAAATAGAGGGAAATGATCAAGGCTAGATTTTCATGAGTGCTAAAAAATGGTACTACTTAGTTTCAATCACACATTGGAAATAAAGGGAAACAAAGACTCATTCACTATTAAATATGTCATGTATCTTATATAAAGTCACCTACCACCCTACTTCAATTCTAGTTCTAGTTCCAAATCAAGGAGTGGTGATAGGTTAAATGAAGTGTAATTAAAACCTTAAGAAAAGGTACCTTCAATTTTCACTTTCTCCTAGGTTCATTTTTTTTAAAATCACCTTATTGATATAACTCAAATGATCTTCATACAAGTCAATTGTATCTTTCTTCATCTGGGTTCAAAATTCCACTCACCTTAATGAAGTAATTTTTGACTATTAGGCACTTTATTATTTTTATTTTTATTTATTTTTTTCTTTATTAAATATTTTTTACCCAACCATGTACTTGTGCATAGAATTATGCAAAAGAACTTATTGATATGTAAAGAGGGATAACACACACCCACTTTCAAGAGTATCGGATATTCAATGTGAGATCCCATTTTCCTATTTTACATTAGTTTCAAATGGATTCAAATATTACCATTTAAGTTTGCCACTTAAAGTGATTATTTTTTTTTATAAAAAGATGAGTCCATAGGTTCCAGTAAAAAATTACAGTTACCTAAAGTCATGATCACAATTCCAAAAAACTATCCCATCTCACTCTATTCCTTAGTTCCTAAAGAGAAAATCCATAGAAATATTTTCTTATTATATGCAACAATTATACAGCCCTAATAGTTTTAGAATCAGTGCAACCCTAAACAACCAGAAAGTGTTATCCACTAGTATGCAAAGAATTGATGTGTACATGAAGCCTAAAAACCCTCAATTGAAGAAATAATTTGAAAATTAATAAAGAATCGGTTTTTTTGTTTTTTTGACAATTTTTACAAATAATTTATGGGGAAATTGGAAGTGTTAATAAAGAACCCTCTCCCCAATCTTAAAACACAAAAATGTACTCATTTTTCACTCTCAAGGTGGGAGATAACATTAAAAGTTTGGTTCAAATAGATTGGATAATCAAAATGAGAATTTTTTATTTTAACAAGTAGTAAGGAAGCTCAAAAAATCATTTTCCACACTAAAAAGAAAATAAAAAAAAAACAAATAAAAAAACAAAGGGAAGACCACTAAAAACCACTAGAAAACAAGTGTATTTTTGTTAAAATTCCATGTATTTAATATTTTAAGAACATAAAAAATATTTTTCATTGAATTTAAAATAGTAACATTCTTATCAATATTGTAGAGAAGAAGTAAAATGAATGTGAATGCAATGGGTTCCAGTAGGGTTTAACAATATAGATATATTTTTTTCAACTCACTAGTAACTAAAAAAGATAGCACCCATGAATGGAAAACATATTCACATTTTAAAAGGCAACAGGAGGACTCCCCCACACTTAGCAATAAGTAGTGGAAAAAAAAACACTAGCATAAAATAAAAAAACTGAAAAAAGAACAACACTTTACTAGATATGAGAGCTTTGACTGTTAATCTTGATTCAAAAGATCATATTTTACAACACTAAGTGAAGTGATTTGGTTACTCCTTTCCATTTCCTCGGTTTTCCTTTGTAGAGTTTCTCGTAGCAATAACACTCTAACAAAAGAAAGTCAAAAGACACCATCAGAAAAAAAAAGATAGTAAGAGAATGGATAATCAAACAACAACAAGAGTTATTTTTGATGAAAAATAGAAATAAAAACAAAACAACAAAGATACCATGGGTTAGTTCCCATGAAACACTAAGTTTAAACTCTCTATTAGACTTGAGACAACTTCATTCTTCCAGAAGATAAATGACAACCAAGACCTATGGCTTCCCTTCAAATAAATGTTTGATACTTTGACCATTGACCAAGAAAGGTATATTTTATTCCCCTACTAACTCCACATCTCCATTAACCAGAACTCTCAAAATGGTGAAGGGTTCTGGCCACTCTGTATTCAACTTTCCTGGAAAATGTTTTAGTCTATAACTGAACAACATGACCCTCTGAAAAATCTTGAAATACCTATTTTGAATTATTGAATCCTGAAAATAATTTTTTCTTTCTTTTTAAATTTCAACATTCTTATAAGATTCCCTCAAAATTTCCTTTAGCTCACTAAAATCTAACATCCTTCTATCACCAGTAGTTTTGAAATCAAAGTTTAGATCCTTCAATGCCCAATAAGACTTATTTTTCAATTCTACTGTAAAATGAAAAGTTTTACCAAAGATTAGCCTACATGGTGAGATCCCTATGATTTTCTTGTAATTCGTTTTGTAGGCACGCAAAGCCTCATTTAACTTCACTGACCAATCTCTCATAGAGTTAGAAACTATTTTCTCTAAAATCTTCTTGATCTCCCTATTTGACACTTCAACTTACCCACTATACTGTGGGTGATAGGTGGTACCTGTTCTATGAGAGAATCCATACTTCTCCATAAAATTATTGATATTATAATTCTTAAAGTGAGTTCCATTGACTGTGATGAATTCTTTAGGCACTCCAAACTGAGAAAAAATATTTTTCTTGATAAACATCACCACACTAGAAGCAGAACTATTGGGAATATCCACTTACTCAACCCACTTTGAAAAATAGTCCACAACAACCAAAATTTACTCAGTCCCATAAGAGGATGGGAAGGGTCCCCCGAAATCCAAGTCCCATACATCAAAAACTTCAACCTTCATAATTCTTTTTTAAGGAAGCTCTTGCCTTCATCCAACATTTCCAAGCATATGACACTTTACATTTCCAGTGAAAAAAATCCTAACATCTTTGAACAATGTTGGCCAATAGAAACCAGCCTGAAAAACCTTCTAAGAATTCCTCTGTCTTAGATAAAAGCCACCCCAAGGCGATGAATGAAAACTATCAAATATGGGTAGCATTTCCTCCTCAAAAATACATCTCCTAAAAATTCCATCAGCACATCTTCTAAAAAGAAGAGAGACATCTCAAAAATAATATTTCAAGTTAGATATAAACCTCTTCCTTTGGTTCTATGAGAGGTTATTGGGAATGACACTGGTAGCCAGAAAATTGGAAAAGTCTGCAAACTAAGAAAACTACTGCACGAAAGAAGCAAATAACAGTTTATCCAGAAATGAGGAGTTAATATCTCTTAGTTCTCCTAGTTGAGTGTTGGATAGCCTAGAAAATTTATATACCACAACATTTTTATCTTCCTATTTATCCTTAATAACCAGATCAAACCCCTTCAATTACAATGCCCACCTCATGAGCCTGGCTTTGAATCCTTCTTAGTTAGAAAGTACTTGAGTCTTGCATGGTCAATGAAAATGATAACCTTGGACTCTATCAAGTATTGTCTAATTTTTTCATAGGAAAACATCATATCATCCAACTCCTTTTCTATGTTGGAATAGTTCTTTTGAGAATCATCCAGAAACATGCTAACATAATATACAAAATCAAGCTTCCTATATTTCCATTTCCATAGAAATACACATACTACTAGATTACTTTCATCAAACATTACCTCAAATGGGAGATTCCAATTAGGGGAAGTGATCAATGTTGAGGTATCCAACTTCTCCTTAAGAAAGTTAAAGGACTCCATGAACTTCTCATAAAAAACAAAGGGAGTTTTCTTAACTAGCAGTGAGCATAGGGTCATAGTAATCTTGGAAAAATACTTAATAAACCTCCTATAAAACCCATCATGTCCCAAGAAACTCCTTATCCGTTTAAATTATTAGGTAGGGGAAGATTTTGGATAACCTCAACCTTGGAATTATCAACCTCCAACCCATTATTATGCACTTTTTGACCTACAATAATTTCCTCAGTATCCAGGAAATGACACTTTTCCTAGTTTAACACCAAATTAGTCTCTTAACATCTTTCAAGAACAACTTTAAGATTCTCAAGACAGTTTTCAAAATTTCTTCCCATAAAAGAAAAATCATCCATGAAGACTTCAATTATCCTTTCAATCATATCTAAGAAACTTTCCATCATGTATCTCTGAAATGTGGCTGGAGCACCACACATGCCAAAGGGAATCCACCAGTAGGTGAATGTCCCAAATGTATAAGTGAAGGTGGTTTTATTTTAATCCTTAGGTGAAATGTTAATTTGGTTGTAACCAAAGTAACCATCATGAAAACAAAAATATTCATTACCAACCAGCCTCTCTAACATTTGGTCTAAAAATGACATGGGTAAGTGATATTTACTTGTGGCAACATTGAGTTTTCTATAATATATACAAACCCTCAATTTATTCAATGATATTGTATAGATTTTCTCATTCTTCCCATTTGTGACCACTTTCACTCCATTATTTTTGGAAAAACTTGGACACGACTTACCTAGGGACTATCAAAAATACGAAAGATGATTCGATAATTAATCAATCTGATAATGTCTTCTATCACCACTTTCTTCATGTTTGGGTTGAGTCTCCTTTGGTCTCCCACTCTTGGTTTAGACTTAGGTTCCATGGGAATTTTTTGCATGAAAAAAGATGGAATTATCCCCTTTATGTCATCAATTTTCTAGACAATTATAGACTTTCACTTCCTCAAAACTCTCATCAGGTTGTCCTCTTGGGTTTCCTTTGTAGGTTCTGGGCATAGTGGAAGCGCGTTGGAAGGTGTACCCAACATGAATTTTTCTGTTAACAATGATCAATCTGAGATCCGTCATGATAATAAAATGCCGGATCTTTGGAATAGAATAAAGAAAAAAAGAAAGAAAGGGAGTCTTAGAACCATAGAGGGGATCATCATATGTTGGTTATAATTAATTTAATTGAAAGACAATAATTACCTTGATGTAATTCCCTCTCCATTGATGTTTCTAGTCATGATCCAATGTGATCCATCATTGCGTCATAGAATCCAAGTGTAGTATTCTTCTAGCAGTGATCCATATGTGCTCCACGTATCTCTGGACGTCGCTAAAGGGATCTCCAGGTGCTAGTGCGGAAGTGCCTTTGCTTGCGGTGTCCACCTTCGATCGCCTTACTCCGGTAGAGAAGAATCTCTCTCTCTTAGCTTGAGAGCGTTCTTGGAAGAAAATAATTCTATCTTGGCTTGAGATATTTCTCTAGATCTATTTTGTACCCTCGAAATTGTTAGGATAATGAGAATTATATAATTGGGATTTTAATTACTTAGAATAATTAAATGAATTAATTACCTGAGAGCATTTATTCATTCCATTTAATTCTTAGTAAGAACCCATGTCTAATAATAACAGTTGAATATTATTATTACTTGACATGAAATCAGTGAATTACACCTAATATTATTTAATTAAATAAATAATATTATTTATCAAAAATTCCCAGAAAAAATACACGGCGTGTATATTAATATACACAGTGTGAACTTTTATTTTTCCATTCTCTTTATTTCCTCCACCACATTTATTAGACCTTTAATAATGGCTATTTATTTCTCAAATAAATATCACTTAATTACTTGCTAATAAATATATTATTTCAACCATAATATATTCTCTTGAATAACTACTATCAAAATAAATGCGATAAGGCATCCTTGAATAATTATTAAACCACAGTCGGGAATAATCTTTATTAAACTTGTTAAATTAATATTTAACTGAGATACTTGGACACACTTAGTGTGTGAACCTCTAGGACTCTTTCTCAGGGGCATTAGGTGGAGCCTACCTAAAGTCCAATGTTAGCATCTAGAAACACACCAATGCACCCATAGAGAGAGAATTTAATGCCACAATGACGTGTCACCTCCTACAAATTCTTACCATGTAATGTAATCCCTTTGTCTCAATATCTCGAATCAAGTGTGGGTTTCATGCTAGTTCCATTAACCCATGTGCTCGATTATTCATTCTTTGACTTTCTAGAATTGAAATTTCCCATTCCTCAGCATGGAAATGGATTTATTTAGGCTATATCAATTCCATAAAATGGCCTAAGATATCTACTTACATTATGGAACAGAAGGGAAAAATCCTTTCTCGCATTATCTATTAATGCAGTATTACTTATGATGCACCCAACATATCCTACCTCACTGCGAACAGTGTGTCATCACAGTATTTTTAAATACATCTAAGTACGTGAGTTGTAATACCCATTAATAATAATCTTAAAGTATAAGGACCAATACACACATATGAAAATAGAAACATCCAACGACACTATGAAATGTGGATTTACTACTAGAAGGTCTCATTATCATAATATTATTCTGGATATTACCAAGGGAACAAACCATGTGAAGGTTCCTCAAAGTTTTATGAGTCCTCACCCCCAATGGCATGTATTATTTGTTTCCTTAAAATAACATCATCCGACCATTGAACATATATTCAAGAACAATTTTATGGAACTTTCGAGTTCTCATCATAGCAGAGATCCACTATCACTCTTTAATGTAACAACTATACTTAGGACATTATCAAATGCATTTTCTTGTAGAAGAACAATCAAGATGTGATAAGGTATTTATTAATGAATAAAGTACAAAGTAGTTGGTTCTAGGCCACCAAATCCAACATACTTTATATTGGATGAGTTGATAACATGTAGTGTGAAAATATATCCTAAAAAGGAATATTTTAAATGGGAAGGGAAGAGTTTGAGATCTAGAATGGGTGGTGCTTGACTCTAGGGAAGACACTTCGGTCTGGGTGGACCAAGGTCTTCATGTGGCCTTTGTAAAAAGGTAGTGTAGAAGTCTTCCTCCTCATCACTATTACTTCCAATTTTTTTATCACACTTAGACACTTATTTTGGGGAAAGAATGTGATACAAAGAAAAATCATCTAGATGTTATAGAAACTCTCTGTCAAACTCATCTACAAGATCCTTCTCCTTACATAAACTAATCCCCATGCAAGTTGCAATAGGGACCTCAAGTTCACCATTGATCTCTTCCATAATCCTTATAAACTCCTATTAATCCTCATAAAAACAACCTTCAAATACTAATAGATCATATTTGGGAAAGATTGGGTGGATGGGTTCTTCAATTTTCTTGAAAATATTGAACTCCTATTTTTTTTACCCAAGTTGAAAATTAATTTTCGCTTAGATATATCTATGAACACTCCCCCTGTGGATAGGAAGGGACTACCAAGGATGATAGGTACCTCATAGTCAGACTCTATATCAAGAATCAAAAATTTATCAGGCAGGAAGAGTCTACCTACTCCCATCAGCAAATCATCTACCCTACTCAATGGATGAGTGATTGATCGATAAAAAAGATGTAACACAATAGGGTGGGTTAGGGAACTACAAATCTAAAGTGTTGAAATAGATACAAAGGGAATATATTGGTTCTAGATCCAAAATCACATAGACAATTAAACTTACCACCTATATCAAAAAAAGGTATAAGGAATAACAAATCTCACTAGGTCTTGAAGGTTATGAGGTATCCCATTTTTCAAAACAACACTACAGTCCTCTATCAGACTATAAGTGGAAAATTCTTCTAGAGTATTTTTTATTTGAGCATATTTTCTTGATGTATTATATGTAAGATGATATTTTTACCATACTTCTAGAAAGGGGATATCAAATTTTATCCTTTTAAATACTTTGGGAATTTTCAGCAACTCAAAATCATGAGTTTTTTAATCTTTTTGTAAAAGGGATCACATGAGAAAAATTTCTTACAATTTTATAAATCCATTACACTTATTCTTAAATATTATTATTGTATTTTTTTTTGTTTCTCATGTTATTTTCTTTTTATTTCATCTAGAACACCAAGAAACATAGGGTTTCCAATGCTATTGTATAGTTTTCCAGTTTCATCATTTTCTAGATTCAAATTTTCAGATTCATCTAGTTTTTAATTTTCAGAAATTTTGGGTTCTTTACTAGGATATTTGTGGTTTTAGTGGTCACTTATGGTGATCAAAACCATTTCATTATCCATGGGGTTGGATTTAGTGGTAATGAGAAACTTACCTTTGTATATACTGCCCACATCCCTAACCAACTGCCCCATTCGAATTTACAAAATTTTCATTCTTGAATCCATTTGGACTTTTCCAAAATCATTTTTAGTCTTATGTTCATCAAATATTCCTATTACATGTTAGAACATACCTCTCACTTTATCTTGTGAGTTGTATGACTCAGTCTCGGGTTATGGTTGGGGTTGGAACTGCTACCTAGGAGGCTACTAGAATCCATGAGGGGTAGTTGGTCGAAGGACTCGCTACTTCCTCCAAGAGAGGTTTGGGTGGTTCCTATACCCCTGATTGTAGTTATTTTAAAATGGTTCTTCCCTATGCTACATCTTAGGAGCATAGCTAGAAAAACTAGCACTCTCAGGAGCTTGGGTTGGAATTTTCAAATTTGGACAACAAGTCTATGAGTGGCCCAACATGCCACAATGGTGTCATTTCTCCCTATGGGTGTTGTGAGTGTTATCATTGAAAATCCCAGAAATTTGGGGTTTAGCTTGTGGATCAGGGGTCATTTCCTTTATAACTATAGTTCTTCTCCAAGATCATTTGTGTTGGGAGTTTTGTGATAGAGTATTAAAGATTTGTTTCAACTCGTCACTAGTCTTATCACTAAAGTCCCCTATAGAAGATTGGTCCACCATGGTTTGGTAGTAAGGGGTAAGGATATTAAAAAGGGTGTCCATGAGAAATTGGGGGGGCGGGAGGGTGTAATGGTGGTTTGAACATTGTCTTAGTAACCCCCTAAATCTATCCCAAGCTACATGAAACAACTCCCCCTCATCTTGAAAGAACCCAATGATTTTGTGCCTAATCTTAGAGGTCTTTCTACTAGGATATTCATGGTGAAATAATTATATACTTGATCCCAGGTGACAAAAATTTATTCCTCTAACTATTGAAACTAAGACCTGGAATTTCCCTTGAGGAAGAAAGGGAACACTCTCAGTTTCAGTTCTTCCTTACTCATGCCCCTAAATCATAGCTACTAGACACTACAATAGAAATCCCTAATGAAGTCAAGGGTGTATTCACTAGGAATTCAATTGAAGGTTGGAAGCTGAGACAACATTGACTATTTGATTTCATAATTTTATGATCTTGGTTATAGACTAACACAAGAAGGGTTACTAGAAACAGTAGGCAATAGAAAATCTCTCAAACTGTATCTCTCTACCATTTCATTACTAGGTGGGTTCACATTTACAACTGGTGGGTTTTTCAGGTTTTGATTATCAATTTCTCTATTAACCCCCATATTGATTTTAACCTTGTTCTTTTTCAAGTCTTTGAGGTGTATTTCAATTTTTAGAATTACAGTTGCAAAGGTCTCAGACTTGGACCAGTGTTTATAGAACATCTTCATAGTTTTTTTTAGTTTTTTTGGATTTTTTTTGTATTTATATTTTTAATAGTTTTTCAAATTTTGAAATTTTTGGTGTTTTATGTTTTTTTAATTTTTTGTTTGTTTTTATGTGTTTTTATGTGTTTTTTTTAAATTAGCCGCACGATAATTTCCTTGAAATGAAGCCAAAATTTGACTACACGGTGATTGAGAGCACACAAATTTAAATTTATAAACACCTAATTACAACCAATGTAGTGGAAAAAAGGGTATCATACCATAGATATAGACTGGGTGTGTGCTTGAGTGACCAAAACAAAACAAAACAAAAATTAAAACAAATAAAAATAGAAAGAAAACAAGAAACAATAGAGGATGGTAGTGAAATTATGAAGTGACTAATGAAATGGTGAGTGTGTAAAAATGAGAGTGAGTGGAGGAAAATAGGAAAACAAGAGAAATAATAAGAAAAGTTGGAATAATCAAATGAAGATAAGGGGGAAATAGATCGGTTGAATTCAATACTAATTTCCCTTATTCATGCACTTAAATTTAAAGATCTGTATCTTATTGAAAGAGGCTAACCAAATTTTTCTTCTAGTCAACATGTGATTTATTGACTCCTATAGTTTATAAACTATAGAAATATTACAATCTCTAAGTGAGAATAAATCAGAAATCACTGAGTATAAATTTTCAGTTGAAATGAGTGTACCTCCCTCTCTCGAGCATGATTCACCTTTTAGTGTAATCCTTAGATTGAAAATAATTTAGATTAAAACCTGTTCAATATCTGTTCTCACTAATTCTTGATGTTTTGTAAAAAAATTATTGTTCCCAGAGTGAAAGAGAGAGAGGCAATCTAGTAGAAAATTAAGGCATAAACAATGGGAAAATAAGATCTAACTGGATATCCTATTCCCATAAGGTATATTAGTGGATATAATCCTTGAAATTAACATTTTAATAGAATTTAAAACAAGAAAATTCACATTGAACAAAAATACAGAATAACCGAGTAGTGATAGAAAAGAGTTCTCTCTCTCACTGCTTGATCTCCAGGTACTATGAATCTTTGATCTCTATGCACTATTCCTATTGATGGTGAATGGAATGGTGTCTCTAGATATCCCACCCTGGGAATATAAAATTGGGCTTGGGTGATTCTCTGCTGATCTCCTTCTCTCATAAGTAGTAGTGGTCTAGAAGTAGAAGTTTGGAATCATCTACTACTTCCTGCCAGATGGAATTTGTGGGAGTAAGATGTCTCCTCCTGCTTGAAGTAGAATTCCAGTCCTAATATCCTAATTCTTATCAATGGCGAAGTCTCCACTACCCCTAGATGGTTCTCGAATATGCGGGGAGTAAATGAAATGGTGGTAGTGGTACCTCTCTCCCACTACTTCTAGATCCTTCTTATCCACATCATAAACTCCTGTTACAACTCAAGAATCATTTCATTGGCCTTTGTGTGGAACCTTCACAGTGCCGCTTACTCTTCAACTATCACCGATGTAGATATTCCCATAAAATAATGAAATTCTCCGCCAAACAACATGCCCCCTCCTTCAAAGAAATAAACATTACTTAATAAAAAATGAATATATACTTAAATAAAAGGTGAAAAAATAGTTAAAAACCCCTATAATATATTATTAAAAAAATTATAATATATAAATATAATTACGTAGGAAACTAGTGGAATGGAAATGCTAGTAGTGGGTGGGAAACCGGTGGTGACTCCCTAATTCACCACTGGTTTGGTGGTGGTGAGTGTAGGAGATGAATGAAAGGTGGGACAGATGGGTATGACTATAATATAGGATCACATTGAGTAGTGGTGAGACAAGATCATAATGAGTGGTAGTGAGACATCCTAGAAATGACTCAGTTGAGTCACCATTGGGCAGAAGCAATAGTTATAATGAGTCACCGATGGGCTAGAGGAAATGGTGGCAATTAGACAAGACTCACCGCCAGATTTTCTGGCAGTGGCTTGTGGAAAAATGGAAAAGGAAATATGGATGGCAGTTGGTAAGAAGAATGGTGGTGATGATGAGTTGGAATATGAGATGAAAATTGGCAAAGGGATTGGAACAAAGACTCAATGAGTCACCATTGGTTGGTCTGGCGGTGAGTCATTGACTCACCATTGGGTGATCTGGCAGTGATTCATCACCTGAAAAACAAAAAAAAGAAAAGAATTAATTATAAGTAAACCAAATAATTAATTAAACGAAAAATTAAATTAAATAAATTAACAAATGAAAATAAAATTCTAATTCAAATTTTAAAATTATTAAAAACAAAATAAAATGAATATTCAATAAAGAATTAATTACATATTGAAATTTATTCACAATTAAAAAAATAAGTTGGATTTCTTTAATTAATTAAAAAATTAATTAATTAAATAATTAGAAAATTAATTAATTAAATAATTAAATAAAAATAAAAATAAGTAATAAAATATTTACTGAATTGAATTAAAAAATGAAATGAAAAATAATTTAATAATTTAAATACATAAATAATAAATGAATTTAACGATTAAAAAATGAAAAATTATTTTTTTAAAAAAAAAATGTTAAACAGAATGAATTAATGAAATTAAAATTATTCAAAATGAAAAATATCCATAAAATACATATTTTATTAATAAATGACAATTTAAACAATTAAATATAAAAATATCAATGGTTGAAAATTATTAAAAAAAATATACTATTTTAATAAAAAAAGAGAAGAAAAAGTGAAAAAGATATGGAAAAGTGAAGAAAAAATCATCCACATCAGGTGTTTCCTCTCTGTGTAATAATGATAAATTCAATCACCATGGTGTTCCCTTGGTTGTTTTTTGAGACGTGGTGGTTTTTCCTCGACCATGGTAAGCTACATGTCATGGATATGGCTGTGGTGCTATAGGGGAGTCCTCTATAGGAAATGGGGAAACTGAAATGATTAGTATGGGAATTTGGATGGATGTGAGAGTGTCTTGGGTGATTGAGGTGCCTGGTATCAAAATTGGGACTAACTATGCTGCAATATCCTTTTGGCTAGTGTTTCATATGAAGCGGTTCCATGAGGGAAACATTGACGAAGTGCATGTTGAGGCTAGTATTCCTTGGGAATGTTTGGGCGAGAAAAAAAAGACTTCCATACTGTGGAGATATATGTGACTGACTATGGTGAAGGGGTTAATCCCATAATGTAAAAGAATGAGTGAGTGGAGGGAACACCATACCATGGTTCTCCTCTGGTCTCCATTTTGGCTGGGCCCAATGGAGGTCCACCACATCATGGCCCCTGTAAGACACTCTATGGTGAAGCCCAATTAACCTTAATAAGAAGTGTGTTTTTTCTATTTTACCCTTACTATATTAAGATGATTTTAGGCCACTTTTTCTCCTCTTTTTCAACTAAAACCCTCCCTCATATTCCCTCCTCCATCTATAAGATTTGGTGTTTTATCCCTTGATTCTTTCCACAATCAACCATCATTTGTTGTGATTGTGAGATAGAGGTAAGGTTATCTTACTATTTATATCATTTACTATTTTCTTTCATAGCCTAGCTATCTCATATCATTTTTTTTATTTTCACCATAGTTTTGGGTGTTCGTCTACTTCTTTAATTTCCATCATTTTAGCTCGAATCAGGGGTAATATCTGATGAGAATACATCTATGAGAATATTTTAGGTTTCTTGAAGCTATCCATTAAAATTATTTATTGCTTTTATAATGTATGTGATGCATGATTGCATCAATATAAATCACACTTGAACTAAATTATAAATAAATGTTGTGTTGTCCTAATTCTCAAAATTGAACATTCCCATAGGTAGATACTAGTCCATTGGAAAGTTTATACAAAAACTTTGGACAAACCATGAGGTGTTATTGACCATAGAAATTAAAAGTGTAAATTAAAAGGTGATCCTAGGGGTGACACAAATTTAAATTAATGATCAAGTGTGCTTAGGTATGCTTAGGATGTATCTTAGGATCCAATTCACACACATTATTATGTGAGACCTCAAGTAATTAAATTAATTAATTGATAAGTGAAGTGATACTATCGATTTGAAATTCCTTGGACATGATTCTTGGATTTTCCATTACGTATATTGTTTTGGAATTCCTTGGAAACATTACATAGATTAAACATTGCACCTATTGATTATAATTATGTTTCTTGGATTTGGTAGTGAGCCTATTGATTTAAAATTCCTTAGGAAAAATTCTTATATTTTTTAGTGATAATAAAGATTGTGAATGCCTTAGATATTCTCCTTGTATTCAACCTCGATCTTATTGATCATGAATTCCTTGGATATGATTCTTGGATTTAGCCCTGAGTCTGTTGACTTCGAATTCCTTAGATATTACCCTTGGATTCAATATTGAGCCCATTGAATAGGAATAAAATAGATATTTTTCTTGAATTTGTATTTGATCCTATTTACATGATATATTGTGATCAAAGACATCCGAAACTAGCCAAAAGTATGGTCACTATTAGATGTCACTATGGAACTTGAGGATCAATGATGGTTTATTTATTTAAATAGTTTCCTTTATTTTAGTATACATATTACCATTCACTATATACTTAGACAAGACATGCTTATAGATGTTGTTAGTGGTGTCCTACTAAGTCATACTCACACCCTACTTGGGCCACCATTGGTACCAGAGTAGACTTCATGGTTATAGGTAAGGACAAGGAAAATGGTCCAATGATCTATGGATGATCTATTTGATTGGTATGGAGCATTGGATGCGGAACTAGGTTAAACATAGGACCAATTTTGTGTTTTTTCTCTTTTCTAGAAATTTTTACCTTTTTGGGTTTTTGATGTATTTGATTCACCCTTGTGGGATCCATTTTGTACATATGACTACTTGGAATTATATATATCATCATTTTGATATCATAGGAGTTATGTTATTATTAGATCCCTCCATATTGTCTATATTCCTTATTCATCAGTTTTATGACATTGGTAGTATTATGATGTTATTGTACTTTGATATAAGGGTATAGTATCCCCAATGTACCACATTAGACCCACATTTCTAGTCGAATTACTTTGGTATACAAGGAGTCTGTCCTGATATCACATATCCAATCGATCTAGTTACCATTGAGTGAGTTAGTCTCGGGATATCACAATGTGGTATCAATACCCATTCTTTTTGTCTAACTATCTAGGTAATGTATAAATTTATATGGTTTTCCCCATATAAATTTATTATTGAATATTACTTAACTAATTATTAATATTGTTGAAATCTCATTGCAAGATTATTCATCTTTATTAATATATGGCATCAGTTAAATAAAGTGCCCATTGAAACTTATAAAGTATTTTCCTATAAAACTTTTAATTGAAATTTAATTGAATTGATCCTCGATTATATAATCCATGGTTAAAATAAAATATAAAATTGTGATAACAAGGGTCCTATATGTATAATTTTAATGTTATGTTTATATGGTGGTGTCTTAGTGTATGGGTAGATGGAGCTAGCGAGAGTGCCTAGGTTACAAGATCTCCATGATATGAGATGTAGATAATAACAAGGTGTTATTCATTTTATCACTTTAATTTAAATATGATATCAATAAATATCATAGTAAATTATTATGAGGAATGTGTTTTTTATTGTAGAAATATTCCTCTATGAAGACCTTGAGTTGAGCTTTAGGATGGTGGTGATGAGAACGCCCTAGAGGTGGTTGGTCCAGATCCTCTTGCGACACTAAGTCTGGATATGGATGTTCAGATCAAGGAGAGTCTATTATGTGTTGTGCAGTAAATGGAGATATAGGATCAATGAGTTATTTTTAAGATGTTTGATCTTAATAGAGAGTTTTAGTTACAACATCGACCTTTATTTTCAGGGGGTAGTCCATGGGTGGCTGAGCTTTGGGTAGAGTCTATAGAGATGATCTTAAACCATTTAGAGACACCTCTAAAAATGAGGATGAATATTTTCATGTATAAGATTCGAGGACTAGTAAAATTATGGTGGAATTTCTTGGTATAGTTATACTAGTATGTAGGGATGACCTAGAATGGATTTTATACAAGGTTTTTGACTATTTCTTTCATGATACCCTAATAGAAGATGGGAATAGGGATTTCATGAACCTTGAGCCAGGGATCATGTAAATAATGGAGCATACCACTTATTTTATGGATTTTAAGTGGTTTTCACAGATGTTGATAGGGGATGAGGTGATGAGGGTGATGTGTTTTTTTAGGATGACCTCAGGTATGCAATATGAGCACAAGTGAATGTTTTCTCCTGCCAAATCATTTATAGGTAATGAATCAATAAATCATTACTGAGAGAAACCTAAAGGAATCCCAATATTCTATTAATGTGGCTTTAGATATAGATACCAGTATTCGGTCATAAGAAAACAAGAAGTTCCATTTCAATAGATTTCTCCAGGACAATAATGGGAATGGTAGTTAGGGCGATGGTTCTATGTGGTTCTATCGTTGTGGTAGGCCTGTCCACATCCATTATCACTACAACTAACCACCACTATATTACTAATCTTTTGGGAGTATAGTACACCTATAGATGTTCAACATGAGATTTTTTTATATTTCCAGTGATTGGGTTTCCAGACAGGTTTAGGGTTCTGGAGTTGGGTCATCTATATCGCAGTAGGTAGGTAGATGGATTTTGACTAAATGCTTTGGTCGGGGTGGAAGACGTGGTGCCCAAGGGTAGGGGAAATAGTTCTAGCTAGGTAGTGTAGCTATGGGGAGTTATACATAGACCTAGGGTTTAGTTACATTCTAGTTACATGTTTTTCATCCTACCTCCATTAACTAGGATGGTAGACCTTCTACAGTCCAAGTTACAATTCTAGTAGTTTTTATGTTAGTTTCTACTTTATTTTACAAAGGATATTCACATTCATTTACATTTGATACTTTATTTTAAGTAAGAGATTAAAATTCATTTATATATTATTATTTTATAGTGGTATTGGGACTAGCTATAGAGTACCTATATGGGTTGATGTATATTAGCATGCCATTAGGGGTGTGATCTGAGGGAATTTTCTGATATAGTGAGTGTTAATTAGTGGATTATGGCTATAGGTTTCTTTGGGATATCTTTGTAATATAAATGAATGGTTTTGATCTGATTCTTGGGCGAGACTGGTTAGTGCTATACTAATACCATATCAATTTTTATCATCGATGAGTATCTTTCAAATTTTCCAAGGGTGGTAGTCATGTTCATTTTGGAGTGTGGAATTTATAGGTAGGTCATACAAAACTACACCATCATCATCTGGATGGGATTACACCCCAAATTTCTATTATTATTATAGATTATGGAGGAATGTGCCAGGTTGTTTTTCCTCTTATGGAAGATCATTTCATGGATGTAATTATTGAATATTTCTCAAGATTTACACCCAAGAGAGAAATAAAGTTTACTATCAAGATCATGCTTTGTGTAGAGCCTATTTTATTCCACATTATAGGATGGTTCCTCAAGAGATATGAGATATTAAGGACTAGTTGGAGGACTTACTGTATAAGGTATTTTTATAGATGAGTACATATCCTTACAGTTCTCTAGTCCTTTTCACTAAGAAGGTGGATGGTTCCTTGAGGATGTGTGTGGATTATTAGAAGATAAAATAAGTGAAAGTTAAAAACTAGAATCCACTTATGCATCTCGATGACCTTTTTTATTAACATAAGGGAGACCTTGTATTATCTAAGATAAATATGGTGTTGGGTTACCACCATTTGAGGGTGAGACATTCATAAATATATTGAAACGATTTTATAATCATGTATGGTACGCACATTTATTTTGTGATATTATTTAGGATGAAGAAATAACAGTGTTTATGGACTTGATGAATTGGGTTTTCCACCCATATCTGGATAACTTCATGGTCATTTTTGAGTATTTTCTTATTTACTCAAAGTCAAAGTAGGAGCACACATAACATCTAGAAATCATCTTGGGCACACTTTGGGATAATTGACTATATGCTAAACATTCTAAGTGTCACTTTTGGATCGATAAGGTACTATTCTTAGGGAATATAAAATATGAGGCTAGTGTATTATTAGACCCCTAGAATGTAAGAGAAGTTTTTCTTAGGGGAAACCCAAGAATGATTTTGATATATATAGCTCTTTGGGATTAACCAGTTATTACTAGAGGTTAATTCATAAATTCTTCCATTTGGCAGCACAAATGATAGGCCCGACCAAAAAGGGTGTGAATTCTTTATGGTATGAATATTATGAGAGATATTATGAGGAAGTTAAAGGGATATTGAATAAAATACTAATCTATGCCTTACCTGGGCTAGGTAAGGAGTATACTATGTATTGTGATGCATTGGGGGTTGGGCTAGGGGTAGTCTTGATGTAATAAAGTCATGTGGTCACCTATGAGTCTAGGCACCTGAGGCCACTTGAGTTTAATTTCCCTATGAAATCCTTGAGTTAATAACAATAGTGAATTCCTCAAGGTATTTGAGACATTACTTATTAGGATAGATATTTTTTATGTATACTGACTATAAGAGTCTAAAATATATCTTCTAACAACATGATCTCAAACTTTGACATTGAATGTGGGATGAGTATCTGTGGTCCATTGATTTTGATTTGGAATACACCCTTGTATGGGGAATGTAGTTAAAAATTCATTGAGTTAGAATAGATAGAATCATGTGGTCTAGGAGTTTAAAAGTGAGTTGTAGTAAATGGTCCTCTTTACTGAGATTCATTTGGATGTTCAAGAGTACCAGGGAAAGGAGACCCTTAAAAACTTATCCATTATTACTTACTTATTAGTATGATAAAGAGGAGGAAACTATCTAATATAGAGTGTTTATCTTCAAGGGACAACATATACGGTGGGGCTCCACTTCCAGAATGGACTCTTGATGATTAATAGATTCTTCACATCCACAGCTATGTCTTGGTTCCCAAGTGAATGTGTGAAGATCTGAGGAGGGATTCATGAACCTCAAAGTGGTTCTTACACCTATGTTTGACTAAGATATATCATGGGATATGTAGGTATATTGGTGTCCTAGGATAAAAAAGGACATAGTGGGTTTTGTTACACAATTATCCACCTATAATATGGTTAAGGCCTAGAACCAATGACCCATTGGTATCCTAAAACCATTACCCATTTCTGAGTGGAAATAGGATGACATGACCATGGATTTCATAATGGGATTTATAAGGAAACCCTAAGGCTATAACACCTCTTAGATTCCTAGGGTGTTACTATTTAATTTCTACCTAAACATATGTATTTTACTTGTTTCGGGTTGCTCGAGGTGTCAAGGTAGTTCAAGAGTGGGTTGAGGAGGAACAAGATGAACCTAAAACTAAAAAAATATTATATGTAGGTATTCTTGGAATGAAGGAATGCTTCAAGATATGAATGGATTCCTAGATAGTTTTTAAAGGGTTTCCACATAATTTCACATTAAACTCCTTTAACTTTTCCCCTACCTACATTAAACCTTGCATGAAATTCATGGGATAATCGACTTCTCCTTGAAGATTTTGGCTCTCCTATCCTTGTTTCTTCAGAATTATAAGTGTTTCTCATCCCAGTGGCCCTATTTCAGTAAATATAATAATGTTCTATCTTTAAATTAAAATTTCACATGGACTCTTCTTTTCCCCTCTTTTATACAACCCTAATATATGATTTTGGGGATGATTTTAGGGATTTGGAGAATTGGAAATGTTTTGGGTGGAGATTATTGGTGATTTGGCTTCACCACACCTTAGGTAAGAAGTCTTTAACATTTTAATTATTTTGTATGAAGTTGTATGTATAATTGTTCACATAGGTGCATGTATATCCCTATAATACTTTTCAATATAGTATTCAATTTATCAGGTAGGTTCATATAGATGTGGTAGACCCTTTACAGGGGGAGCGATGGGTTCATGGGTTGTTGAGGGTGATTTTATACCTTGTTATGTGGGTGATATAGGGTTTATCAACTTGAAAAAGTGGCATTGGGAGATCCTTTTGGGCTCAGTTGGGGTTAGTTTGTCTTGGGAAATTGATGTATGTGTTTGGGTGGTGTTTCCCATTATTTTTTTGGTTTTGATACATGTTATATCTTGATTAATACTATTTGGTGACCACCCTAGAACCTATAGGTTTGGGTTGGCATGTTTAATGACATGCCTAAAACCTGCAGGGATGGTTCAAAATGCTTGGTGACCTTCTTAGAGTAGTGTGGACGGGTTAGTATATTTCATAACCTCCATATAATTCATAAGGAAGGGTTAGGGTTCTTGACAAGGCTATAACCTATGGTAAATGCATGAGTAATGGTTTATACCTTACTTATTGTGGTTATGAAAGACTTTCCTTCCAGTATGGAGCTAAAGAAATTAGGTATGGGGTTTTTGGTAGTCTGAATAGCACACAATAACCCCATGAGTTGAGTATTTACTTATTAATTTATATTATTTTGATATATACACAATTATACACTTGATACATTTATGTTAAGGGCCCGTTGGTGGTGTCCTAGTGATTTTATTCTCACACCCTACATGTTAATATTGATGCACATGTAGAATTCATGATCATGGATATATCCAAGGTAAAGGGCCCTACGATAGACTGATGAGTGGCTGCTGGTGGATAGGGATATAGGTGATACTGTAGACTCCATGTTCTTTTTTATCTAGGACTCATTTATTCTTTTATTATTTTATTCATTTCTGTACATTGATCTACTACTTGCAGGGATTGATTTTAACTACTTGTATGACTCCATATATTGTATTACATTATGTTATAGCATGTTATGTTGGTGTTTTTTATTTTAATATATTATTTAATTACTTAATTTTATTTCTTATTCCACTTCACTTATTACTTATTTGAATTCATTACTCTGATGGACATCTGATACCAAAGAAATAGTCTCCCCATGTCCTGTTTACGCCCTCTATACTAGTCAAAATCCTCTTGGATATGGGGAGGAACTCATGAGGTCACATACCACCTCATTCCAAACTGGGTGATTCAGGTTAGGGTGTTAGAAAATGGTATTAGAGCCTTTTTATTTTAAATTATATTTGGGTCTCGGTAGAATTAAGATAGGATAGATGAGACTCAAGTAGGGGATCTAGCTTGTTCCTAGCCATCACTTGTGTAGTGGACCTTCAAGTTTCTAGGAAAGTGGGTTTGATTTTATTATTTATGATGTTTCAGTTTTATGTTGTTCTTTAGTCTTATTGTGAAATTAATGTTTATGGGTTTTTTTCTCCTAGACTGATTGGAAAGAGTGGTTGAGTTAATGCATCATGGATATGAATGTAGGTTTACATTTAATATTTCTCATCGGTTGTGATTCATATAGGTTTAAATTAATTCAATACCAAGAATTATATATTTAGTGTTTTCCCAAATACATAATTGGTGACATTATATTAATATAACCTTAACATTACAATGTTTCTACTTATTATGACTTTGAATAACATAAAGGTATCATGATATGGGATCAGGCCATGGGTAGGTCATAAAGGGGTTTATGCATAGTGGTTGTGGGTAGCTATAGGGTGTGTTCCATATGATCTATATATATATATATATGACAATACTTATTAATTACTTAATTATTTTTAATATTTTATATTTTAAAGGAATTACTGAGTGCTTCTTGGCATTTAAGATAATTCCACATCATCGACATCCCACAGTTCAACCTAGGGACTAGGGTGAGAATGTTACTGAAGGAGGAAATGCTCTAGTAGTACCTCCAGATGTACAAGATGGTATGGTTGAGAACTATATATTAGATTAACTAGAGGTTGATACTAAGATTTAGGTAGTATATCCTCTTCAGCTAGGATTTTCCCACATTGTGTTAGTGATAGTTGGCGGTTCCCACCGAGGAGGGACAGTAATGGTGGACTTTGATCAAGAATTTCATTTGCAGCATCCCCCAAATTTACAGGGCATGAGTGTTCCTTAGGATCTCAAGGACTATATCATGATCATTAAGGGGATCCTTGACCTTTTATAGATTCATACTAATCATCATGTTAACTTGGTAGTGTTCATGCTACAGGGGCTTTCCAGAAGATGGTGGGGTGTGATGGTCCAGAATTTGAGACATGAGTTTCTTATAATGGGTAGATTTAAAGGAAATATTTCTTGAGGAATTATTTCCTAAAATTCCAAGGTTGGATAGAGAATAGGAGTTTATGGAACTATAGCAAGGAATAATTTCTATGGATGATTACATGACCTATTTTGGGGAGTTAATCTATTTCACATTTTTGTTTTCTAGGAGTAAGGCTCATAAGGATATGAATATTAAGATCAGTATTCATCCAGATGTTAGGAATCATGTATGAAATTTTGACCTAAATTTATATTCAAATGTGTTACATATAGATATTACCATTAAGAATGGATATACAAAGGATAGTGAAGTAGGATTTCCTCCCTCTTTTGGTGGTGTCCTTCTAAGTGGTTATGGTAGTTATTCTTCTAGTAGTAAGTAGAGAAGATTAGAGGATATGTTCCTAGTTAGTGAAATAAAGTCAAGACAAGGTCATATTTAATCTATTTAAGTATTAGGAGGGAGTCTTACCTTTTTATTTTTGTGTGGGAAACCCTGGCATTACTATAGTATGTGTAATAGTTAACTGAATGTGTTCCGTTCATACAGCAAGATGGGAAATATATGGATTCTTTTGATATTCAATATTTAGGTGTGAGAAGAGGTTCAAGATAGATTCAGGACTTTAGGGAATTTTTAGGGGGATCTCATGATGATATTTGGGATTATTTAGAGATTTATGAATATAGATAAGGTTTGGAATCTCAGTAATAATGGTTACATAATCTTAAGGGTTTAGTTCCTCTAGTGAGTCAGGGATCACAAGGGTAGGGCTATAGATATAAGACTAATAGGGTGTATGTATTGGAATATGTCCCATCACATGATAGAGAGGGACCTTCAATGGTTAGATGTGTGGTTTTGGTTATATTGACACTCTCTACTTCCTTATTTGATCTAAGAGTGCCTCACTCAATATTTCTTTTCAAGTTGTTTCCATTTTAGAGTTTCTCATGACGTTTTCCTCTGGTTTTTATTGATTTGTATGCCTTTAAAGAAGAGGGTAGATCATTTTCAGAGGTTCCTAGAGTCACACATAGTGGTTTTAGATTACAAAAATAAGTGGGACTTTCTATTTTCGGAGATGAATAGTTTTGATTTCATTTTCATCATGGACTGATTAGAGTGCTTCCAAGATTGCATTGATTACTATCAGAGGTAGGTGGATTTTAACACCCCTAGGGGAAAATAGTATGTTATTATTGGGTAATAGAGTCTAGAGGTAGGTAGAGTAGAACCATAACTAAGACATATTGGTTCCATTATAACACATGTGCTTGGTATAGTTCACACAAAAGACCATGTGACAATTCCATCCATTTTTCTCTAGTGGTGGATTGTTACCAGGAAATATTTATAAAATATTTCTCAAGAATCACTCTTGATATAGAGATTGAGTTTGAGATCTAACTCAATATGAGTGGTCAACCTATATAAATTTACCTATATTGTATAGCATCAGATGAGTTGTGAGAACTAAAAGTACAACTTGATGACCTGGAGGAAAATGTATTTGTTCACTTGAGAACTTCTCGTTGGGGTGCTTCCCCCTTATTCACTAAGAAAATGAGTGGTAACCTTCAACTATTTATGTTTTATTAGAAGCTGAATATGGTAACTATGAAAAATATGCATTCAATTCCAATGATTTGTGATTTGATTGACCATTTGAGGGGAGACCTATTGTTATCCAAGATTGATTTAATATTATTCTACCATTAGCTATGGATAGGGAATGAGGATATATCAAAGATATATTTATGGAGTAGGTTTGGGTTATATGAGTGTCTCATGATTCTAATAAGTTTGAATAATTCTCTATAAGTGTTCATTGATCTCATGTACTGAGTTTTTCACCCTTATATAAAATACTTAATCATGGTCTTTATTGATGATATTTTGTTATGGTCATAGACCCTAGAGTTACATACCATGCATCTTGAGATGATTCTGAGCACAATTCAAGTGCATAGGATTTATAGAAAGTTCTCTAAGTGTCACTTTTGGATTAAGGAGGTATAATTACTTAGGCATGTGGTTTATGGTATATGAATTTCTATTGATCCAGAGAGGGTAGAGGTAGTTATGTATTTGGAGAGACCCAAGAATGTGTTCAAAATTTGGAGTTTTTTTAAGTTAGTTGGATATTTAAGGCAATTCATCTAGGAATTTTCACACTTGAAAGAACCAATGACAAGTTTTACCATAAAGGGAGTTCAAATTGTATAAATGGATCAGTTTGAGGAATATTTATAGGTTTTAATTAATAACACTAGTGAAGAAATTAGTTTTTCACATCATTTTTTTCTTTTTTTTACATCAGTTAGTAGGAGACTTTATTGTAGGTGACATTTTTAATGTCAGTTAAAAAAACTGTCATTTTAAATGAATTATTTTATTGATTTTTCACATCTCTTATCTCATAATTGATATAAAAAACCCATATTAAGAGTTTTCCACATCGGTTATCACATAAACGACGTGAAAAACCCATGAAGAAAGGTTTTTCACATTAGTTATCAAATAAATGATGTTGAAAACCATTACGATTAAGGGGTTTTCATCTCGGTTGTCTGATAAATGACATGAAAAACCCATTAAGAATGGTTTTTCACATTAGTTATCAAAATATGGATGTGAAAAACCAATTTTTTAAAATAATTTTACTTTTAACTCTCCTATCCACTAGAGACAAGAAGAGAAACAACCAAAAAAAATAGAGTAGAAGAAGTAACAGAAAAATAACCAACAAAACCTAGTTACAATTACAACTATCAAAATTAAAATATATAGTAAAAACAAACTAAAATCCAATAATGAATGTAAAATGTTTTTCCCATCCAAACACATTTATAATTACAACTTTCAATGTAACAATATAGATTAAAAAAAACTAAAATCCAACCAGACCTATAAAATGATTTTCCCTTTAAATTTGTTAGTATCTTATCTCCTATGTGCTATAAGGCTGAGGGTAACAAAAAAATCTAAAAATTAAAATGAAATCATTTAGCATGTATTATGAATAAAATGAATGAAATATTGAGGAAAATTTTATAATTTTTTTAACCTAGTGGAACTTCATAACCATCCTAGTTGAATTTATTTCATACATAAATCTTAACACATAATATCTGCATTATATTACACCTTCTTGTTTATGAAAACACTATTTAAATGAGTTTTCAATTAAAAATATAAATATTAAGTAATATATCAAAAACTTTATAATTATAAATGAAAATTCACCTTTGATTTTACATATTTGATCTTAGCGCTCTTTTTTCTTATGGTCTCTTGAAAGAAATTCCATGCCTTGTTTGAAAATAATATGAATGAAATAAATTAAAAAGTTATAATAATATAAAAAATTATTAAAAAAATTCAAACTTATATATCCAATAAATTATTAAAATTTTGTCTCACTTCGCCATGGATAGAGCATAACCAGTAAAATGATTTATCCCTTAGAAGAAAACACCTAACATCCAGTGAAACTGATATAAAAGAAAATTTAATATTAGTGGTTATTATGTTAAAATATATATAATTATTTGTGAGATATATGTTTCATACTCTTGAAGACAATGAAATATCTGGCACTAAATAATTGCATTCTTTTGAAATATTTTAGCAGTATAAACTTTTCTTTCTACTGTAGTCATTGTCATTGCTATAGGTGAAATAAACCAAGGGCCCATAAATCCATATACATATATCTGTTCTTTATCCTTACACATTGTATATATAAACCTAATACAAAACAAACGTAAGTATAAATTTTCAATAAATTAAATATACAAAAAGATTTATGTTAAGAATTATATAGAAAAAACTAGCATGATGTTGAAGCCCAACCAATCTCTAGTTACAAGCTCCATGATATCATTTTTCAAAACCACCACAATAATTTCACTCCCAAAAAATAGAAGATTCAATTATAATCTCATAATCATCCAAAAAAATTCCATATGTTGAAAATCTATTAGGACTATAAGAATTTGTATCTAAAGTCATTGCACCTTTTATTTATTATTATCTATAATGTATTTATTTGCCTTTAAAGTATTACTGTAAAAAATAGATAAATATATAAACTTTAAAATTTTAAAACAAATCTAATAACAAAATGAAATAAAATATTAAATGCACACATACCTCTATGGTAATATGTCGAAGAAGTATAGATTTCCAAACTAAAAAGTGTCTGATACTTTTTCCAACTGTACTCACCTCATTTGTAGGTAACTTCACTATAGTTGATCTATACATAATATCATGTACAATGACCCTATAAAGCTTTATCTCTATCTATTGATGATAAATGGTATCTATAATGTAAAATATCATCCCATATGTAACAAAATGATAATGGGTATCATTAACATATAACTCATAATAAGTGGGAAGCTTTTGAGGAGGGGGTGTGAGAGTAGGATAAGGAGTGGGGTCTGCAGGTAGAGGTGGGGGAGTGGGAGCTGCTACCATAGGTGTAAGAGTGGGAGCAATAGTTTGAAACTGTCATTGTGTGTCTGAAAACGTTGACTATACTAAATCTATGATCCTATCCTCCACCATCACATGAATATCCTGAAATTGATCCTCTAAATATTCTATTATTTATGAACACCCTCTATTAAAGAAGTTGAAGAATGTGGAAATACTTTTTTCACCATAAAACTTGCATGGTATCTTCATACATGACCTAGGTGTTAGGGATTTACCTATGATATAGATAAAATATCCAACCTACCCTTAGCTAAAAAGACCCCCGGTGTGCTCTTCTTCTCAATATAATCCTGGATAAAATATTTTAAAAAATCTGTAATAAATTAAAATATAAAAATAATTGAATTAACTTAAATAAATAAATAAAGTAAACCTTATATAATCCTCTCAGCTAAAACCCTCGACTCTTCCATAATATATTTTCATTTTTTCCCATCCGATCCCTCTTCTATTTTTCATGTCTATCTTGGGGGGGGGGGGGGGTGGAGGGGAAACCTCTGTAGATCCTTAAGACTCATCTCTTATTTTTTGAAAATTTTCAGCCATCATTTGTTCTTCTAATAACTTATACCCTCCTCGAGATAAAGTATGGGGGAATACATTTCTAGATTGGATATCATGATGAGATCTCCTCAATTACTATAAATTAAGAATAAATAAATCATTAATAAGTTCATTAATATAAAAAAAATTATAAAAGGTAACATTGTACTTACCAAAAATGATTTTTTTTGTACTTTCAATAAATTTATTCCATGTATATTTATATATAAAGGGATATATATCACATGAATTATGATGTTTCCTATGAACAAAAATTAAATCTAATGTGGTGATTGATTTGAAATCCATCCATATCCTAGAAGCCAATGATAAAAATTTCCTCCTAACTCCTCTAGTGACAGGTATATCATATTTCTTCTGATAAGATGGGGGAAAACATACATTAGTATAACATTTCAAGATAAGTAAAATAATAACATACAACCTTACCAAAATGGTCTCCCACAAGTGAGATAGTGTCAATTTTTTAACACATTTCCAATCATCAATCAAAACACTGACATTTCTTTTATCCTGGACCGATATAAAATTCTTGAATTGTTTTTGAATTAGGATCTCTTGGAATATCAGTATCATCAAAGTCTAGTAGTATCTTATGGTCCTGGCTACGGGCAACTGATAATTTTGGTACACTTGTGCTTCCATGTTTACTAACCCTTAAACTCTTATTTGGCCCTATGGGAGTATATGTCTCTTGTAAAGAAGGACGAGGATTATAAAGAGAAGTATTCGTAAATTCCTCCCTAAAGGTATTGGTAAAATCATCTCCAAAATTATGTGGTGGATTAGTTTATTTATATGTCATTCTACCAAAAATAAAAGCTACAAATAATTAGTACACAAATATACAAATTCAACTATTATAATACTAATGTAAATAAAAAATGAAAAATTATAAAAAAAAGTAAACTAAATTAATCTAAACACATTTTTATTCATATTTTTTTATAGTTAACTAAAATGATAAAAATAGTAATGAGATATGAAATTTCATATAAATTAATGAAAAAAACCAAAAAATGGCATGTGAATAGTAAAAATGCTCCAACCTAATAAATAATTTTTATACCAAAAATAATATTTTTTCAATATTCTCTTATAATTTTTTTTTGTTTTTATTTAACATATTAGATTTAAAATAATTATTTTTTAACAAAATCAATTAATAGATAAGTTACGTAAGGGTAAATATAGTAAACTAAACAAAACTAAACCAATATAAACAAACAATTTAACTTATTAGTTATAATACATGTTTTAATAAAGAAATTAAAATTAAAATTTCTAACATTTCATGAAATTTTAAAAAGTCAACGAGAAATAAAAATATGTTACCTATAATATTAGGAATGTAATAAATGATTATTTTCCCAAATTCCTTTATTATAACCATTCAGTATAACACATACTATGTTTATGGCATGCTCATCAATATTATCTTTTAATCTTTCCATGGAAGTAGGGATAACACATAAATTAGAATCTTTATCATGTTTATCATCAACATCATACTATTTTTTACTTATAAAATAATAGAAAATTGCATATTAGACTGATCAAGAACAAAGAGAGTTTGTTTTGTATGTGTTTCCATCACAAAAGGATCAACTGTGTATTTCAATCTATTCATATTAAAAAGTTTCATTCCAAATTCATCTTGCCTGAAACTATTGATATTGATAAACCATTTTCAGTTAAACTTTGGAACTTTGAATTTAATGTAATCAACCTCCCATATTTCTTCAATGATTCCATAATATGTACTTTATGTAGAAATCGGGTTTTTTTCTTTAACGCTCGAAAAATGCATTGCTTCTGCAAACACCAATACACTACGATTCTGAACTACACTTTTTTTGTCCCGATCTTTCATATGAAATATATATCCATTAATGTTTGACCCAGAACATGTTATCAAATTTAAAATTGGATCACCCACTAACCATATAAATGTTTCTGATGCATCTAATCTACCACGAATGGTATCTTTAAACCATGTCAAAAAAGTTTTGTTATGCTCATTCAAAATCCACATATCATTCTTCTTTGGATAAAAATGTTTCAACACATTAATATAAAATGATATATATGGGTGATCATCATCTATGTTATTCAATATGTATAAATGTACATTCTTTATCTTTTTCACCTAACAATGATTTAACTTTTAAGCCACATATCCCCTTTCTTCCATAATTGACTCATTCATGGTGAGATGAAGGCACACCAATGTGCTCCACTACAAACAAGTAGCTTGTACAAAACTCTATAATCTCACCAGAAATATATTTCTCAATAATGGAGGCTTTAGTTCTTTATGGATTCTTAACATACCCATTTAATATATTTATATATCTTTCAAAAGGATACATCCAACATGGATATATAGGTCCAAAAATCTTTATTTCTCACACCAAATAAACCATTAAATACCCCATGATATCAAAAAATATGGAGGAAAATACATTTTCAATTGAAAAATTATAGAAATTTATTCATTATCCAAATTTTTCAAAACATTCAGATCAATCTCCTTATTACAAATTGAATTTAAAAAATAACACACCTTCATGATAGTCATTATAACATGGATGGTCAATATTCCATGAAATGAAACTAGTAGGTGTTGTTGCATCAGGATGTGAAAATCATGAAATTTCATACCTTTCAACTTCAAATCCTTTAATGACACAAAATATTTTACATTTAAAGAATAACCCTGTAACACTTTGATATCATGAAGACACTGAAAAAATATAATTTTCTCCCTCTTGGATAATGTAAGATAAGCTAGGGGCTGGAATATTTTCCTAATATTAGGTGTTGGAGATAACTACATATGTATTCCCATTGAGAGAAAGTCCAATATTTTATTCAACCCATCTTTATAATTTCCTTTAATATCTAATAGTGTTACAATCAATATGTTATAGATAATCTTCTCCATGTGTATGAAATCAATGTTATATTTGACTTCATGATATCTTCAATATGGTATCTCAAAAAATATTGACTATTTATTAAAAAAATTTATATCATTACCATATTTATTTGTCTTTTTTAATATCACATCAAATTTTTTAACCCTCTCAAAATAATGATAAATGGATAAAGGTTTTGGGGAAATATGAAATTATTGTGATCCATTGAATTCCTTTTTTATCTTCTATAAGAGTGATTTGTATAAAAAGTGTTTAACATATTGTAGCTCATTTTTTCACTCAAAATGATCTAGTAATATCATTTAAAAAGAGTTTATAACTAATTTCTATACCACTACTTATGAAAACTTAATTTCCTAGTTCAGTATAGGGACATCATAATTTTCATGTAGAAAAACTAATTCAAATTATTCCTTCAAGATGTCATGAATATTTCCATCCACAAATAGTTTGTCTTATTTAACCAAATATCCTAGATTTGATAATATTTCTTACATCATCTATGTTCCTATAACACCCTTACAACAAAAAAATATTGGGCCCCAAATAATATTATGGATTTTTATTGGATTTTAATCTCACTCGATTAATATATATCTTGAAACAACAATCACATATGTATTCATAATAATATTTTCAAATTTTCATTTGGTTGAATATATTATACAATCATTAAAAGGTGAAAATCAATTGACATTACAATAAATATTATGGAAAATAACATCCTTATTATATCTTGACCCTCATGCATATATGAGTGAACTTGAATTTAAGAAGATTATAAATTTTACAAATTTGGAAAATTAGTTGACAAATGAATTCATTGATTCCAAACATGTAACAATCACACACACACACACACATATATATATATACATGTTATGAATTATCTAGTAATTGTAAATATCCATAGAGTAAAAAATGATGGTTTTATCAACAATGCTTCCAATTTATTTCTAAATCATGGGAGACTACTCAGATCAAGAGACAAAAATACTCATATAAGGAAAAGGAAACAACCATTGTTGGTTGAAATAAATTAACTAGAGGATAATGTAATATAATTTGATCATGAAATTACTTAAGAAATCAATGTACCAAAAGTACCCGATCAAGATCATGCTAAAATTTAATTAAATTTTATTAACAATTTATGATATTGGAACCGAGTATAGACCATTTTTGATGACACATTTTAATATTCTAGAGAACATTAAATTATTGATGAGGATTAAGAATAAATAATGGAAAATGAGTTTTATGATATACTTAATTGGGAGAAATGGAAATATTCAATCTAATATGAATTACACTAACTTTTAAAAATTGAGTTATTTGGGTCTATTATCAAAACCTCTAAAGAACAACTTACTGAACAAGGCTTCCAATAAAGACATAGTATTGATATTAATGAAACATACTCTCCTATAATGTATATGATAACCTTTGGATATCTTGGGAAGTTTTTTATACATGTGTAACTTAAAAAATTCCTAATACATATTTTCACTACAAAACTTTATAGTAATATTGATAATAATTTTTATTTGAAAATCATAGAAGGATTTAAAATGTTTGATATTAGAGCCTTCATGCGATCTAGTTGGAGATGAGAATATCTATTTTTGAATGAATAATGATGAGGCCGATGAAAACCAAGGGTTTATGAATATGGTAATGAAAGAATAGAGTCCACCAAATCAAACAAATAAGGTTTAGGGATTCTGTTCCAAGGAATGGCCTAAAAGAGAGAAATGAAAATGTGTGAGGCTTAAAAGAGAGACTAGTAGATCTATCCTCAATGCACAATGATGAGGAAGATTAAACCTAAGGGTGAATAAAGATAGTAATGAGAGATTAAATTCCTATAGATTAAAGAAATGACAGAGTTAGGGCTTCTATGTGAGAGAAACAAGATCTTCCATCGTGAGAATGAAAGACCTTGAAATGACTTCATCAACAATTCATAAATTTTTTAAGGGTATATAATGTCATTTATTTAATAACCAGTATGATAATGATTTCAAGATTTATTTTTTTACATCGATTATTTAATAACAAACATGAAAACCTGATTTTTCATGTTCGTTATTTAGAAAAGATGTGAAAATTGGTGAAAAATGGGTTTTTACATTATTTCTTATATAACCAATGTGAAAAATCCATGAAAATTTATTTTCTTCATCGATTATATAATAACTAATGTGAAAAATAAATTTTCAAATATTTTCACGTTGGTTCTAAATAACCAAAATATGTTTACATCTGCTTTAATTTTGATTTTGGAAGATCCAAGGATTAGTTATAGAATCAGATATAATTCTTTAAAAGTTAGTTTGGGGACTATGTTGATATAGGGTGATCAGGTAGTCTCTTATTGGTCTCATTAGCTATGAACCCATGAGTAGAACTATCATACTCAAATCATAAATTTTGCTGTGGTGGTATATGATTTTATGTGTTGGAACTATTATATATTTAGTGAGAGGTTCACCATCTACACTGACCAAAAAAGATCATGATACATATTTTATTAGTAAGAATTAAACCTTTGCATGAAATGTTTGGTTGAGAATTGAAGATGTTTGATTTCGAGGTTTCATATTCCCCAAGGAAGGGGAATGTTGTAAAAAATTCCCTCATTGGGAAATCATAGGGACTAAGGACATGGATATTGAAAGAAGAGTGGAAGAGCATGATATTTCTAGAGTATTTGTGAGTTGGTCTATCTATAGATCACGTGGAAATGAACTATTATACCTTAGTCATTAATTCTTCATTATTGGATCGAGTAAAGGCTATTTAGGAAACTGATTTAGATTATTAGGTTATATAAGAGTGATTTATGTAAGATAATCCTATTCCAGGTTGATCCTTGGATGGGAATGATGTACTTGATGGACTCTCAAGCCTCACAGTGGGAAATAAATTAGGGATATAACAATATGTATCTTGATATGAAACTCTATTTTTGGTGTATTTTTATAAAAAAAGATGATGTTTGGTATGCTTATCTTGCCTTACCTATGAGAGGGTAAATGCAGAACACCAATGAAAAAGCGGGTTGATATAGCCTCTTCTAGTGCCATTATGGGAGTGAGATGATGTGATAATGGATTTTATCAAGGTATTACCTAGATCCATGAGGATTCAAGATGTGGTGTGGGTAGTTGTGGACTATTAGATAAAGGCTGTGCACCTTTTTCCTATTTGAGAGACTTAGTTTGTGGATGAGTTAGGTAGAATTTATATGCAAGAAATAGTGTGGTTTCATTATGTTCCTATGAGTATCAAATCAAATCTAGACGTACATTTAAAATCTATGTTTTTAATGACTTATATAAGTCTTTGGGATCACAAATAAAGCTGAGAAAAACATATCACCTAAATATAGAAAAATAGTTGGAAAATACAATTTGAATTCTAGAGGATGTACTCATAACTTGTGTGCTAGATTTTGGTGGGTCATGGCATGACCATCTTGACTTGGTTGAGTTCATGTATAATAACAACTTTTAGGATTAACCCATGATGTATTTTTTTGATTCTCTTTATTATTGACCATGCAGTTCACCGCTGTGTTGGCATTAGGAAAGCCAATCAGTAGTGATCGGGCCAAGCTTAGTATAAGAGACTTTTGAGCGGGTGCAGTCACTATGGAAATGGTTGGGTACCACTCAGAACAGGTAGCATTCATACTATAACTAGAAGAAGTAATCCTTAGTGTTAACCATGGGTGACCAATTATTCTTTTAGGTATTATCTTAGTTTAGGCATCAATGTGTGAGGACGCAGGGGAAGCCATCACCGTAGTTTATTGGGCTATTCAAGATTATTGAAAAGAATGGGACATTGACTTACTAATTGGATCTCCCTCCATGAAATCAAGTAATGCATGATTTTTTTTCATGTATCACAGATCTTTAGGTATGATCCAAACCCTATGAACATGATTGATAGCGGAAATGCAATAATCGAGACCCAATTGGAGTAGGTAAACACAATGTCCTAAAAATTGCCACACAATGCACACTCTATCAGAATAGAAAGATCCATTATTCAGGTTTATAATTTGAATTTATAAATTCTAGAATTTATATTTGATAAAATGGAATTCATTTTTAAATTAATTATGTTAAAATTAGCATAGTGATTTTTTATTTTTTTTTGAAATAGTTGTATTTAGGTAAATAGTGAAAAATACATTTTTTTTACCAAAATATAAATTTATATAAGTAATACCTAGAAGTTTATAATAACTTTTAATTGATAAAATTTGCATGAATTTAAAATATATATTTTAAAAACATTGTTGAATTTATAAAACCTATGATTATCATTTTAGGTAAATAAGTGATAATATCTAATAAACATTGTTTTGTTATTTTATTCTAATTAAAAATTATTTTAGTAAAATTTGGTTTCTAATTGATTTGAAAGACATATAACTTTAATTTTTATTATAATAAATAAATTTATATTAAAAAAATCATTGATAATTTCATTCTATACATAATTTGTTTTCTTAAAAACACACTTCTTTTAAAAAGGTTTTTTACACATTACATGCGCTAATATTAAAACTATTTTTTTTTATCTATTTTATAAATTGTATCAAATAAAATTAATTTCTTAGTATTAATCTTAATTTTAAAATTAGTTAGTAAGATCAATTTAATTTTTTGGAATTAAATTAAGTTACCAAGGTAAATATTAGTTACTAAGGTAAAATATATTTTTTCAAAGAATAATACTTTTCTAAGTATTGTATAATTTTAAATTGATATATTTTAAAAATATGACTCTAATATGAAGTTTATATATATATATATATATAAATAAATAAATAAATTAGCACTCTTTTAATTGATAATTAATGTTAAATAAGATCAATAATACTTAATAATTAATGGAAAAGCAAAATGAGGGGCTTGGGAGATCTCGTATTCATGGAGGCTCCTAGGGTTTTGATTCATCGCACATAAGAATTTTTGATAAATCATCAGCCCCAAAGCCTCATGGTAGGTTTTGATCCCATATGTGAAAATGCTTTCAAAATTCTGGTTACCAAAACTCGTTTTGTGGAAGTCTTACCGATTGAGAGGCCCAAAGTGATCTCCTTTCTAGAAGCGCTTAAAGGCACAAATCTATGTAATGCAACCTCGATGAAGGATCCTCTTTACAAGAAACTAAAGGATGAAAGATTTGCAATTGAGGATGACCCTGAAGCTCTTCAATAAAACTTTCAACTTTTTAATTTCTCTCTTATGGGTCATATTTATTATATCAAAGGTGATAAGACATGGTTGAACTCGGATCTAAAAGCTAGGATAATGAATGTCTGGGGCTTTACAGATTGGAAAATTGTTCCAATTGGAAAAGGTTATTTCCATATGCTGTTAAAATCACAAGATGATCTTTACCGTGTTTGGAAGCTTGGGAACCTTCTACTCAAACCCGGTGTTTTTCGCATCTATGAATGGGACTACACGTTCAATCTTCAAAACACTAGGAACACAATGGTTCAAATCTAGGTTAGGCTTCACAGACTCAGATGGTATTTATGGTATCCAAATATTTTGAATGGCATTGCCTCCTGCATAGGTACACCTATCAAAATTGATCAAATAACCCTCAATGCCGAAATTGGATTATATGTTAGGGTTATTGTAGAGGTATATATTACTACTAAGATCAAGAAGGTCATTCTCTTCAATGAAAATGACTATATAACTGAGGTCCTAATTGACTTTGAATGCATGCCTTCTTATTGTGAGCTTTGTAAAATTGTAGGACACTCTTTTCTTAAATGTAGGATTGTTAAGAGTCAAGTTTCTTAGCCTACTTATGATTGTTGGAAGGAAGTTCGAAGGCACAAAAAGGATAAAACCTCTCCTGCCGATATTCCAGATGCCTCCAAGAAAAAATCAGAGGTCTGGGTGAAGAAGCCCACCTTCCTGGGTGAAAGCTTGGGTATCACATGGGTGGAATTGGTGGAAGATAAGAAGAAATTGAATTCTAATAATTACATTTTTGAGGATATTTAATAGATTGTTATAGATGCCTATAAGCAGTCTCAAGTGGATCCTTCTTTAGGGGATTTAGGTCTAGTTACTTCTGTACAATATGGACATTTTCCCTCTCATGTGGACTCTTCCAATGGAGGTCTCAATGGGGCAACAATGGAAAGTAAAGGCGTATCTAACCTACAAAACGAGCCTCCTAAAGCTCCAAATTGTGGTGAAAAAACCTATAATGGCTGTGAGCCTGTGTGTATGACATAGGATCATGGAAAATGCATGCCTGTAATGGCTGGTCACAAAGTTGAAGTAGGACTGTCCTCCATGGGGGCTGCTACTCTGACTCTTCTAGATGAGAAATTAGCTAATTCTCCTATCAAGACCTTAGGTTATGCTATTAATATCTCACAGGCAGTGGAAACTCACATTTCACTAGGAAAGTGCTTTTCCATTTGTTTTCATTCCCTATATGGTAATTGAAGTAGAGCTCAGCAAATGGTATTTCCCCTAACCAGTAAACCCGTAATGGTAGTGAACACACAGAACTCTCCCAAAAAGCGCACAACCACTTGTAGGGATCCCCGAAATGGAAAATTAGATGTGGTACAACATAATTTTTTGACATTAGACAAGGAACCTGTAGTGGAAGTGGGAACACAACCTCCTGGACATACCACTATCATTCATGCGGTTAACCCCTCTATTGATTCAAGGGTCGATCACATTGACCCCCATGTGATTGTGAAAACACCCAAAAAAATAATTCTACTTCTATTACAGGTGTTGCTAATAAAAAATATGCTTCTTCTACAAGTAAAAAGGTTAGGAAGCCTAGTTAGCCTTCTTCCCAAAATGTTAGAAGATCACAAAAGAGGAAGGTCTCAGGTGGATTCAAAAAGAAAAAATGGGGTTCTATCCCCAACAACAGGATTTAATGGATTATCTTTTTTGGAACTTTTAGGGCATTGCAAGCCCTGACATCTTTTTTGTTCTTAAAATATTTATTTTGAATCATAAGCCTAAAATTTTTGCTATAGCTGAACCAAAAATCAATTTTCTTTGAATTTTAGACATCTGTGTTTTTATGGTTATAATTATCTAGGTGCTTGAAAAACTAGGTCGTCATTTGAATCTCTTTGAGTTTTTTATCATGATTCTTTATAGAATCTTAGTGCTATCAATCCCACTAAACAAATGTTTAATTGTGATTTTTATCTTTATGGCAAGAATAACTTTTGTACTATGATCTTTTTTAAGAATATATATCAGGATCTTAAGACCCTATGGAAAGATCTTGTTGATTTATCTAACATCATACATGATCCCTAGATTGTGTTAGGTGACTAATGCTATTCTTACCTCCAGTGAGAAAATTGGCCCATCCTTCTCTTCCATTTCCTCGAGATAATTTAGAGAAACTATTGAATATTATAACCTTTTAGAGATTAATCTCACTGGTGTCAAGTAGACATGGTATAGAAGGCACTACAATTGGGTAGTTGTCAGAAAACTGGATAGGGATCTCACTAATACCCATGCTCTAGACTATTGGCACACCATCTCTAGAATCACTTTACCCAAACTTAATTCTGACCATCACCCCATCCCTATCTGTCTTATTTCTAAAAAGCTGAAACCCATTCTCCCTTTCATATTTAACAATGCATGGTCTTCTGATTTGGATTTTTCTATCACCATTAAAAATTTATGGGAGTCTATGATGCATCAAAAAGATGCTTTTTCCTATATTACTAAGTTAAAGCACCCTAAACAGTGTCTTAAGGGATGGTGCATTTCTAAATACAAACAAATGGACAATGAAATCCCAGTCCTTGAGAATGATCTTTCCCAAATTCAAAAAAACACCACTTTCATTGACTTATCTTCACATCCTCAAGATGAAATCAACACCTCCCTGAAACTGAATATACTCCTTGTCCTTAAAGATGAAATTTGTAAGAAAATCTTAAAAAAATGGATTTCGGATGGCGATAGAAACACTAAGTTTTATAACTCTATTCAAAGAATAAGAAAATTTTGTTGTCCTCTTTCTTTCCTTAGGGACAATGACACCCTCCTTGACTCTGAGGAGGCTATTTCTTGTCATGTGGTCACCAACATTGATAATATTTTCAACAGACCAGATATCAATAATGACCTTCTTCTTGAGGTCATTCTGGTCTTGGTGAATGAGGAAGTAAATCTTTCTCTTTTAAGCATCCCCCTTGACCATGAAATTAAAGACACATTCTTCAACCTGAATCCTGATAGTGCCCCGGGACCTGATGATTTTAATAATGGTTTTTTCAACATCATTGGGAGATAATCCACATGTGTGTATGCAGACTTATCAAATCCTTTTTTTTCTAATGGGGTTCTCCCTCATGGTCTTAATGCTCAATTCCTTACCTTAATTCCAAAAGTGGCCAATGCTTCTAAAATTTATCTCTTCTGGCCCATTGCTATTATTAACTCTCTTTATAAAACCATCAAAAAACTACTTTCCAATAGACTTTATTCTATATGCCAAAAAATTATTTCATGGAAACAATTTGGTTTTATCAAAGGAAGATCTATACAAGATTTCTTTTTCCTTGCCTCGGAATGCACCAATACTCTGAACAAAGCTAACAGAGGGGGTAATGTCACCATTAAGCTTGATATTAGGAAATACTTTGATACCGTTGACTGGAGCTTTATCTTCAAGGTTCTTCAAGCCTTTGGATTCAATGATATTTTCATCAGTACGATTAATTCCTTGTTCAAATCGGCCTCTATTTCCATACTTATAAATGGAACCCCTAAGGGCTATTTTAAATTCACCAAGGGTTTCAGGAAAGGTGACCCTTTATCTACAATTCTCTTTTCCATAGCGTAAGATTATTTAGTAGACTTCTCACTTTCCTTATTTCTCAAAACAATCTTAAACCCATTCGGGCAGCTAGAAACTTAAGTGTTCCTACACATATTTTTTATGCCAATGATATCATCATGTTTTTACAAGGAGATAAAAGAAATATTCAAAATCATAAAAATGCCTTGGATCATTATGAAGAGATCTCGGGCCAGTTTATAAGATGGAGTAAATATTTTGTTTTCTTTGGATTTTTTTCTCCTAACAGAAAAAATGACATTATCCATAGTCTTGATATCAAAGAAGGATCCTTCCCCTTCACCTACCTAGGGTTCCTGTTTTTTAGGGAAGGCCTAAATCCATATTCTTTTCCACCATTGTTGACCAGGTCGTCAACCAGCTATCCTCCTGTAAGGGTAAATCACTCTCTATGGCTTGAGGTATTTGTTTGGTGAAATATTCTATTATGTCTAAATTGTTCTACTCATTAATGATCTATAAATGTCCTGTTGGTCTTCTTAAGAAAATTAATGTTTACATCAAGAATTTTGTTGGGACTGGCAGCATTCTTGAAAGAAGGCTTGTGACCATTCCCTGGGCTACTTGTTGAAAATCATTAGATAAAGGTGGTCTTGGTATAAAAAACCTTCAGCTCTTTAACGATGACCTTAAAGCTAGACTAACTTGGAGATTAATTAGTATCAACTCTGACTCCATTGATTTTCTTAGAAAAATATTCCTTGAAAAACATATGAAAGTAAATTTGAACTATATTCACTCTTCCATCTGGACCTCTATTAGACAATCCTTTTCAAAAATTATGGTTAACTCTAGATGGATGGTAAGTTCTAATTATTCCATGAATTTTTGGCTGGATAAATGGACTAGTGTCCCTCAAATTTCTATGTTACCTCCTAACTCCTCCATGTTTAACACCAAATGTACTATAATGGATATCATACAATCTTGTAACTTTAACTTTACTGACAACATCATGCATATTATTGATAATTAATCCAATGATAATGATGATGATTTTCTTATATGGGAGCCTACTCACAATGGGGTTCTTGACTCAAAAAGCTTTTACAATCACAATCTCTCAACTCCTGATCTCATCTTTGATTGTTTAAAATCTTTTGATAAGCCCTGGATTAATCCATCGAGAATGAATCTTTTTTGGCATATTTCTCACAACCGTATTCCCACTGAGTTTTGTCTTCAATCTTTTGGAATCCGAATTTTCTCTAAGTGACACTTTTTCCACCATCATAGAGAAGATTATAACCATCTGTTTTTGTCTTGTGCTATGACTTCAGTTCTTTGGAATTATATTAATGAATTTTTTGGATGCATATGGTTTCTCTTTAACTCTATTAGTGCTCAATTAAAACATTGTGTGGAGCTTGATTCTTCATAGAAAATCAAGAAAATCTTCTTAGTGGTGGTTGCATAGATCCTCTACGTGATTTGGTATGATAAAAATTCCATTACCCACAAAAATTACTCATTTAGTATTAATGTAGGTCGGACGCAAATTCTAATTTCCATTATGGATGCCACTTCGATCTAGAAATCTTATTGTGACAACTCTGTTGGTGATTTTGAGATTCTTCGTCGTCTTAGAGTTGATGGCCTCTATAGGAAATCGAGGCACACTTTTGAAGTGTTCTAGAAAACTTTGATTCTAGGATGGATTAAAGTGAATGTGGATGGATCTTACAAATGAAATCCAGGGCTTGATGGTTGTGGTGTTATCTTTAGAGATTTTATTGGGCAGTTCCATGGATGCTTCTTTGGTAGCTATGGTGCTGCCTCATCCATGTAGGCAGAAATGATGGGTGTGATTCATGCTATGGATTTCATTAAGAAAAAGGTATGGAATAACATCTAGATGAGAGTGACTCAACCACTATTTTCTAGGCAATTTGGAATGGCTTAGTCCATCTTTATTGGCCTCTTACTACCCTTTGGATGAGATGTATGACTTCACTTCTAGAGATCTACTACATTGTCACTAATACCTTTTGTGAAGCGAACAGGGTTGCCGATAGTCTTTCCAACATGGGAATCAACCAGGGCATTACTTAGAAGGATAATCTTCCTATTTATCTTATCCTTTTTTATGATAGGGGTTGTAATAAGATTCCTTATTTCAGACTCATGTAATTCCCTTCTTTTTTCAATAAATTGTGTCTTGGTATTTGATCGAGACACCACCTTTGAAAAAAACTTAACAATTAAAACTTCATCTTTGTACAAAAATAGTTTTTCTGCACATTATATGTTTTAATTTTAAAGTTAATTTTATCATACATAGAAATTTAATTAGGTTTAATAGAGAAAAAATTCATATTCATCAAGTTGAAATTTGATAAGAAGGGTATTATTATAATTTTAGTGATAAAATAATAAAACTTATTACTATTTAATCAAGATTAATAAGTGTTAAAGTGGGTAATCTAATATGGATCAAATTTTACTAAATCAATTTTACACTTAGTACTTCTAGAATACTTTGGTGAGTTAAAAAGTAATACCAACATGTCTCACTAAAATTTCCCCACCTAACTCACATAACTCACCAAACCCACCTAATCCCCATGTGATAACATTCTTTCCCCTACCTAACTTTAGTTTCAATGGAAAGCCCCTATTTTTAACCTATAAAAGGAGAGAACTCCCACCCATCCTCTAATACATATCCAAATAAAAGTAATTTATCATGAATTTCCTTTCCTATTCCCTATATAAAACCCTACTAAGGAGTTACTAAGGTTTTATGGAGTCCTCCCAATCATTAAGAATCAACTTTGTAAAGTAATGGTCTCTAATCCTTCCCTTTCCTTTATAGTTGATTTTTTATAATACAATTTACACATATTTCCTTAATTTTAATTTCCTAGTATTATCTCCCATTTGATATTTTGTTAATGAGAGTCTAATTATCTCCTGTCATTATATCATTTTTCCTATGCTGTTATTATTCCAACATAAGGGTTATCATTCCACTACTTCCATTTTAAATTACAAACCTTTATTATAATGTCATTATACTTGTAATTATATATAATTATAACTTATTTGATATATTCACAATGATATTTCCTCTCTTCAAATCCATTTCCCAATCCATCATAATGGACAAAAATACTAAATTTAGGAAAGTAAATAGTGTGCCGTTTTACTAGTAATGACATCCTTGTTTGGATACAAGAAATTGGATGTAGTTATGGCATAGATGCCCCTAGGGGTAATCACCCTAAAAAAGGATGGTAATGTTTCAACTCAATATTCAACCTAGTTCATGATGATTAGGCCTAAGACTATACACTCAGATAGAAACTCCTAGGGGATATGCCTTGGATGATTTACATGCCCTTTAGAAACCATAATGAAGGATTTTTCTACCATTTCTATGGTCTCCTACCAATGTAAAATATTTAACTAAATTAATATATTTTATTGATATCCCATCACTTTAAATTAACCCTTCTCAACTACCTTATATTTTTTTCTTTGATCAGGGTACTTCCCTTTACATTGAAAATACCCGAATCATATATGTTTATTATATATTGTTTAACCATTCACCTTCTATCCATGGATGGATTATGACCATGTTATCCTAGTTATTTATGAGAGAAGTATTAACATTCCATATGTTTTTATTTCAATACAAATGTTTTTTGATTCCTAAGTCAAGTTGATTATGAATTATATTGATATTTATATCTTTTATATGGGAAATTCATTAGAATAAAATAAGTTATGGGTGGATACCAATATTATATAGCCCCTCAATGCATCAGTTAGTATAACGATACAAAAGGTATAGGTATTTGGGGGTATGATAACCCAATATAATAATGATTTACTGGTTACATCCTTGACAACAATAATGTTGTCATGGTTGTGACCATGATGGAAATAATAATGCTATGGATGAGGCCCAGATAGTAAATATCAAGATGTCCAACATTATACATTCCATCGCCATAAATTCATTTATTTTTATCCATGTGATTATTTCCATTGTTATGATTTCCATGTATATTTTTCATGATCAAGATATTAATTATATGACATTTTTATAAATTATTCACTTTTCCATCATTTTTATGAATTTTATAATAGATTCCACTATACTTGTATCCTTACTAATCATTTGAGATCACTATTCTTATGTTTCTATTTTACCAGGGTTATAAGAAGTGATCAATGAATAGATTTAGGGATGCACTAAAAATAATAATACATTTTCAAGAAGTTTTTAGGATTTATTTTGATCTTCCAATGTAATATAGAAATCATGGAAAAATATGGTCTCCTAAGACTGCTAAACTATTTGGTCCTCTGCGATGTGACCCTTCTATATTGTTCTAATGTAATAAAGTAACCACCGACTATGGGTTACTAGAGCCAAGGAATTACAGTTGGTATTAAAAGAAGTTTAGTAGAACCTTTAGAACTATATTTTAGAAAAACATAGCTAACATAAGAATTTTTAAAAACCCTTAGGATTCCCAAGAAATATTACTTGCATTGTGATTTTTATGGATAAATATTCATAATGTTATGAGATAATTAATTATATGAAATTATTTAGAGATGAAAACTAATGAGAGGAAGGAAAATAATATTGGCACCCATAATAAGTGTGGAGATTTACCTCTAGATCTACTCAACATGGATGGTGTGGTAAATGAGCAGATTATGGCTATATTAGGGAAGTTGACTTAGGCTATGACTAATAACCTTACCCGTATGAAGAAAACTACTAATTATAAACATGGTAAAACAATTTTAGACCACTTAATGCGACAAAAACCTCTATTATTCAATGATACCAATAATCTATTAGTATATTAACAATGAATCAAGTACCTATAGAATATATTTATTACATTGGGATGTAATATAAGGGAGAAAGTTTTCAAGGTAGTTTATCATCTAAGGGGAGATACTAATCAATGGTGGTCATTGATTCAAAATACCAAGGACGGGGATAAGATAAAAAACATGGAATAATAGACTTTCAAGGAGATATTCTTTGAGAAATACTTCCCTTAAGGATAGATATAGAAAGGAAATTTCTTAATTTTAAGTAGTTTGAAGAGGAGAGTGTTTTTGATTATGAGGATAATTTTATAAGATTTTATAGAAATTCTATAAACTATGTACATAAACTGGAAAGTAGAATCAATAGTTTATTTAATGGGATTATGCTGATCATTTTAAGGGAACTTGTCCCTAAAATTATTTCATCATACGTTGAAATAATATTTGCAATGACCCAAGTTTTTTAAATGATATTTGTTTCTTGAGAAAATGTGTGTTATATTATTTTATACACAAAAAAACCATATCTATTTAATAATGATTAATAATTTAGTAACCCAAATGGGAAAATATGTATCACTCTAATCTATTAGAATCATCATATGAACACTACAAAAATAAAACAAAATATTAGTAAACCAATCAAAATATTAGAAAATGAAAATATATAACTTTGGAAGGAATTGTAGTGAATATTGAATGAAATAATGAAGTGGTATTTATAGAGTATAATGGGAAATATGATCATTGGTATTTGACTATTATAGGACCATTGGTCAAATATATCTGTTAGTCAATATAATTGTTGGGAAATTTAATTATTGAGAACTATATCCTTTGGTAATAATTCTAACATTATAATTAGGGTTTATAAGTAGTAATGAAAAAGGATAATTAATATAGAAAGGAGAATCAATGGCCTATAATAGTAGATTCATGTTGTATTAATCCCATTTATCAGAACTTGGTAGGGAGTTAGTGTAACTATGGTTCACCCTTGACCAATCCCAACATGAGCTTTAACAAGTGAAGCTTTAATGAAATCTCATATGGGATAATTTCAAGTTAGTGAAAATTACGAATCGGTCGATGTTAGCTGAGCCACCCCATGAATCTATCACCATTGCACACCTTACCCTTAGGTCATACACATGTGTTAAAATGGGTTACATGTACAGGACATAGTCACTTAAAGTGTAATTCCTTTATTAAAATAAAATTTTTATTCCATCAATTCCATTTTAAGAATAGTTTTTCTTAATAAAATATAGGTTTAATTGATACGAAATTTGATAAATTGAATTTTTAGAAAAGGAATAAATGTTTATTATAAACTAAGGTATTCTAAATAATATTTATTTAAATAAAATATTATGTTAAAAATACTCTTATTCAAATATAAATGATTAAGGAATTTTATTATGTCCTAAGAAATTTTTACGTGTCAGAGATTTGACTATGCCTTACAACCCACTATTTTTTAATAAATAAAGTTTTTTATATTAAAAATTAAAAATTATCATATTTATATAATTATTATAATAAAATAATTATCATTTTAAAAATCATCATGTTGAAATTAGGTTTAGGTGAATTTATGATAATGTTCTAAAATACTTTATTTTTCTGTGAATAGTAAAAATATAGTTTGGGTTTTCCAGTATGTTTAATGAATTAATAATTATATAATAATGATGAAATTATTAATTATCTACTATACATGACCTAAGATATTTTATTTTATTAATATCAATTATTTTAATATATTTTAATCAATTTTAAAACCTATAAATGACTTTCCAAAGTCTAAAATTGAAAATTTGATTTTAAAAACATTACTTTGTGGAACATTTACTTTTCCATGCCAAAATAAGTGATAAAAAAATTATATTATGTTATTTTGGATTAAAATAATATAAAATGTGTCCTAAATTTACAAAACCATTGGTTGAAATCATGGGTAATCCAATGGTTTTTTATTTTTGAGAACCTATATTTTCAAGGCCTTTATTTAGAAATTATTAAACAAATCCTCTACTTTTTCTATAAATACCAACCCATTTATCCACTTAATTTTACTCCCAATCCATCCTACATGAATTTATAGTAGTTTTGTCTCTCAAGGAGTCCCCCAAGGTTTCCGCAAGCCTCCAAGGTTCCATTCCTCCAGATTTAGGAATAACTCTTTAAGATAAGGGAATTATCCTTCTTTTCTCTTCAATTAAAGAACCTATTTTTGTATGTGTCTTCTAATTATTATAATTAATGTTTTTTATTAACCGTTTTTATCATAACCTTACTTAAAAATTATGTTTTATCAATGAAATTTCTTTTTCCCCTCTCATTTTACCCTTTAATAACCATGTTTTATACCTGTCATGCTGCCGAATTTACTTCTCAAATATCTCTCTCTACTTAAGAAATTCTATTCTATTCTATTTTTTTAAATACCCCAAACTATTTCTTTTCTAGGGGTATTCACCTATATTTAAAAATCATTTATTTTATTTTGGGATTTACTCATAATAAACCCACATTCCCATTTCATGGGCTGAAAATGATATAATGATCATGTCTTTAAGCACTTTTATTCATCATGATTTGGATAAGAAACCCTTTCTTTATTCTCTATGGGTTATTAATTAAATTACTGATTATGATATATGTTTCTAAAATTAATTAATAAATATTAAGGTTTCCCCCTGATATCACTCCAATGCATTTGGTAATGAATTTATTCTCTAGAGATGACATGTTTTACGATTCCATACTGAATAACCTTGGCATTTTTCATTTATGACACATTGGTGAAAAACCTTGGTGATATGCTTATGAATTTATAATTTAAATATCTTAGACACATTTCCATTTTATGAATCATGTTATTTTTATTATGATATGTCTCATGTTACCTTTCTCATTCCATAATGATATTCCTCATGTTCTTATTGATATTCCTCATGATCACATGTAAACTACTTCCCTTTCTTATTCCTTTACTGGTCATCATGATCACCAATTTACATTAATTAATGTCCTCAGATTATAAGATACAATAAATATAACTTATTATAAACCCATTAATAATCCTTTAAATTGGATTAGAATAATGTTTTATGTTTTCATGTATTATGTTCTTGATTTTCAAGAAACTAAACTTTAAGAGATCCTCTATTTTGTTCTATGTAATGAAAAGTTTATGTAATAAAAAAGCAAGATTACATAGTTGGTATCAATGGAAGGGTTTTTTATTTATAGTAATTAGGAATATAAATTCTTAGTATGAAACCTAGAGTAAAATTTAAATATAAGAAAACATCCATGTATTTTGGTGAAGTATTAAGTAAGTGGTTTCTGAGGAAAAAAATCCCTGTATGGATTTGAACAAGTAGATTTGGATATAAAATAGATGTATATAGGTGTAAAAATTGAAAAAAATTCATTGATCTAGACTCCTTCAGGAACTGGTGCATGATAATGAGCCTTTCTTCACTACTAGTTTGACACTCCAGAGGGATATGTTTGGTTAATCACCAGCTTTTTATGAACCATTATGAAAGACATAGAAAATGTAATTATTGTTAAAGAATAACATATTTAAGAATTATGTTTTAATACATAAAATTAATTTAGAGTTATAAGATTATTAAAAGAATTACATTTCTAACTAATGTTGTATTCTTTTAGAAAATTGAGGGAAATAGTAGGAACACCGTAAATGAGAAGCACAACGAACAATGCACCGACAACCCTCCGATGGAATACAAAATGGAAAAATTCACAATAATGATGAATCAACTATCTCAAGTTATGAATAATAAGTTGAATCAATTTGAGCATCTAGATTCACCTTTAAGGTAACAACTTGAAGTTGAGTCCTTCATGCATCAACTACCACCCTTTTTTGTGGATCTACCGACCCATTGATTGTTGAACAATGGATAATCTCTACAAAAAAGATATTTTCTATAATATATTGTTTAGAAAATGAGAAAGTCACCATAGAAGTATACCACTTAGAAGGAGAAGATAATCAGTGGTGGACACTGATTAAAAACACAAATCTAAGAAGGGAGTTTGATTCTATAGAGTGAGAAGAGTTTAGGGGAATATTTTTCAATAAATATTTTCCCCTTTTGATGTGAAAAAATGGATAATGAATTCCTAGAATTTATGCAGAAAGAAAATGAATCGATGGGATGCTATGAGATGAAATTTATAAGACTTGATCGTTACACCTCTAGATTTTTTATGGATCCTAAGTGAAAGGTTGATATATTCTTCGGTGAATTGAGTCCCCATCTATGTAGGAATTTATCAAATAGTGACTATGAAAGCTATAAGGAGATAGTGTAGAGTGCTATGAAGGTTGAATTGTAGTTTGGAGAAACACAATGGTCAAATAGGTTGAATGAAAATAAGAGATCTATGGATCTAAAATTAGGGAGGAGATTTGATCAGAAAAGATGAGGAAAGCAAGTGAAACCTCCCACATGCAATATTTTTGGGAAGAAGTATTTAGGGAACTGATTTCATAGGAGTGGAAAATGATACAAGTGTAGAAGAGATGACCATATAGATCAGAACTATCATAGTGAGGTGAAGACTAAACTTATAAAAACTAATGTAAAATTGAAGATGGTGTATGCACAACTTGAAGTTCTATGCTTTAAGTGTGGAAATCTTGGGCACTTTACCAATCACTATCCAAATAAGAAGATAATGAAGGTAAATCTCCATCAACCTCAGCATAGGCCAAGGGAGAAAGGTTGGGAATTTTCTATCATGATGGTTGAAGTATAGGATCTAAATGATGTGGTGGTAGGTACTATAATTGTTCTCTCAAAGATATCAAGTACTTTGTTTCATTCTATTTATATGCATTACTTTATTTCTTACAAGTTTGAAAATAATATAGAATCAATCCTCGAGCTTCTAGAAGTATAGTTATCAGTAAAGAATCTTGTAGGGATTATCCAAGAATGAATATGAAAACACCCAATATCTTATCATGCAATCTAATGAAGAAATGTTATAAGAGTCTTTCCTGATCAAGATATCAAATAAGAATTCGCATAGAATGATTGAAAGACCATTTAGAGTTGATTTGAATGAAGAAAAATCCTCATGGATTGAAAAACAGAACATGATATTAATACGTGGTTTCAACAATGGGAAAATAAGCCTGGAGGATCATGTGAATAATTGGTAAAAGATGGATTCTCACTTTGAGGATCACATTAAAGAAAATCCGAATATGGAGTTTACCTCCACTGAATGGCGTCTTTTAAAGGTTAATAATTCTAATCAATTTAATTTTTTCTAGAATATATTTATAATTTATTATGAGGTTTGATTATTTTCTATATTCTAAACTTTATTGGGTTTTCAGCTTTTCCTTAAAAGTGATTCTGAAATATAAAATTTATTTGTGGTGTGGTATAGAAACTCTATTATTGACTTTGGCAAGAACAATCTCATCACAAATCTAGTAGTCATTACCATGATGAAATTCATCACTATATTAGGGATGTAATTGATCTCAAATTATAATGATAAGATAAAATGCATAAGCAATGGAATCTTAGTAGTCTTTAATGGACAACCTACAGTTATTTTAAAAGGAGAGATATCCTGACCTGACCTTTATCCAGAAGCACCTACCATATCCTTCTTCATGGAGATGATTGGTGAAGAAAGAAAAGGAAATGAAAGTATAAAGATATAGAATGTTACTATATATACATTGATGTATTTATCAAGGAGTTACCTAGACCTCCCCTAGAAAGAGAGGTAAAGTTCTCCATTGAACTCATACATGGATCCAAGTTGATATCAAAGTCACCATATATAATTGAAAATGGACAGTTATAAGAATTAAATAAAAAACTTCAAGATCTTTTGGAGAAAAGATTTATCCAACTAAGTGTATCTCTTTGGGAAGCACCTATTATCTTTTTAAAGAATAAGTATAGATAAATTCATATATTCATTGATTATAGAGAACTTAATGGTATCACTGTGAAGAACAAGTACCCTCTCCAAAGGATTGATGATTTATTTGACCAGATTTATGGGGCTCAATTATTCTCTAAGATTGATCTTTGATCTGGTTACCATCAATTTAGGTTTAAGAAAGAATATATTTCAAAGACTTCATTCTGATCAAGATATGGGAATTATGAGTTTGTTGTTATTCCCTTCAGCTTGACTAATTCTCCTGCTATATTTATGGATTTGATGAATAGAGTGTTTAAGTAATACCTTGATAATTTTTCATAGTTTTTATTTATGATATTATGATATATTCCAAAAGGCATGAGGATAATAAGGATCACCTAAGGGTTATATTGAAAACAATGAGAAATGATATGCTCTTTTGAAAATTTATAAAATATGAATTTTGGTTACAAAAAGTTACTTTCTTAGGGAACATTATAACTAATGATGGAATCTTAGTTGACCCTATCAATGCAAAGGTTGTGAAGGAGTGGCCTCATCCTAAAATAGTAATTGAGATTCACAGTTTCCTTAGTTTAGCAGGATATTAAAGGAGGTTTGTGAAAAAAATTTCATGAATTTCTAATCCCTTAACTAAGTTAACACAAAAAGGATCTAAGTTCATCTGGAAAAAAAAGTATGAATAAATTTTCCAAGAACTGAAGAAGAGATTGATTACTTCACCTATGTTAAATCTACCCTCTATCAGAGAAGGATTCATTATTTATAGTGGTGAATCTCTGAAAGGTCTTGGGTATGTCTTCATGAAAAATGATAAAGTGATTTTTTATCCATCTCGACATTTAAAGCCTCATGTGCAGAATTATCCTATGCATGACCTGGAGCTAGTTGTTGTTATATTTGATCTAAAAATATGGAGTAACTATCTTTATTGGGATAAATTTGGTATATATATATAAAAAAAAGTTTAAAGTATATATTTACATAGGAGAAATTTAAAATGAGACAAAGAATATGGTTGTAACTTTTTAAATACTATGGTTTTTCAATTCATTACCACCCTAGAAGAGAAAAAAAAGTCACTAATGCATTAAGTAGGAAAGACCGTGTTGTGATGAAAATTATGTGGATTCAAGGAGATACATTGATCAAGGACTTAGTAATGTAAGACATGTGAATCATGAGGTAAGGGATATCATCAATCCTATCCCAAAATATTTCTTAACCATCATTACTATAGAAGATCAATAAATATCAAACAAACGATCCTTTGTTACAAAAAAAGATAGAATATGTGAAAAATGGGAAGCATATTGAGTTCAATATTGATCAAGAAGGTGCACTGAAATTTTGTACAAGGCTATGTATCCCATCTATTTCAGAAGTAAATAAGAACTGATGGATGGAGCTCATAGCTCTACATTCTCTATACATCCTGAAAGAACTAAAATGTATAGGTACCTTCGTGATCATTAATGCTGGGATAATATGAAAATTGTGATTTCTGAATACACTACAAGGTTCTTGGTATGTCAGCAAGTGAAGGTGGATATATTAATTCCTAAAGGGGTATTGAAACCACTACCCATACCAACATGGAAGTAGGAAAATATCACTATGGACTTCTTCAATGGTCTCCCAAGAATATCGAAATGAAATAATTCAATATGGGTTATAGTGGACTGACTCACCAATACTGCCCATTTTATCACTATTTTGGAATATTTCTCTCTTTACCAACTTTCCAAGATATACATAAAGGAAGTGGTGAGGCTGCATGGGGTGACAATTTCTATTGTTTTTTATTGTAATCCAAGGACTGCATCTAAATTCTAGGGAAGTCTTCAACATGCTCTGAATACGGAATTGAATTTCAGTATGTCCTTTCACCCCGAAACTGATGGACAATCTAAGACACTTGAGGATATTCTAAGAACATACTCAATGGAATTTAAAGGTGTATGGGATCAAGACCTCCCATTAGTAAAGTTATCATACAACAAAAACTTCTATTAGAGTATTTACATGTCACCCTATGAAGCTCTATATGGTAAGCGATGTAGAACCCCTACTTGTTGGGATGAATTTAGTGAGAGAAACATACTTGGGACTAATCTTGTGAAAGAGATGATATAAAATTTTTATTCCCTCCAACAACATATAAAAGTTTCTTAGATTCAGTAGAAGAGCTATGATGAAAACCATCGATGGGACTTAAAGTTTGATGTTGGTGATAAAGTTTTCCTTTGAATATCACCATGAAATAGATTCATCCAGTTTTTGAAGGAATAGAAGCTTATCCCCATGTACATTAGCCCCTATGAAATCTTTGATTTCATAGTAGAAGTGTACTACTGGATAACACTTCCACTAAATTTAGCTCAAGTTCACAATTTACTCCACGTATCTCTATTAAGGAAGTACATACCTAATCCCTCACATGTACAGAATCCGTAGGTGGTATAACTAGAACATGACCTACCTTATGAGGAGCAACCAATGATGATCTTGGACCATAGAGACAAGATTCTATGCAACAATACCACCCACCTTGTCAAAGTGTTGTAAATGAACCATAAGTTTTAAGAGGTGACATGGGTACCTAAGGAAACAATGAAGCATAATTAACCTCACCTTTTATCAACTGAGACAATGATATACAATTTTAGGGAAAAAATTCTAAAGGTGGGAAGATTGTAGTGACCCAAGTTTTCTTAAATGATATTTTTTCCTTGAGAAAATGTGTGTTATATTATTTTATACATAAAAAAAACACATCTCTTTAATAATGATCAATACTTTAGTCATAAAAATGGGAAAATATGGATCACTCTAATCCGTTAGAATCATTTCCCCAACACTAAAGAAGTAAAACAAAATATCAGTAAACCAATAAAAATCTTATAAAATGAAAATATATAACCTTGGATGGAATTGTAGTGAATATTGAATAAAATAATGAAGTGGTGTTTATAGAGTATAAAGGGAAATGTGACCGTTGGGATTTGACCATTTTTGAACCATTGGTCAAATATAACTTTTATTCAATATAAACATTTTAAAATTTGACCATTGAGAACTATACCATTTTGTAATAATTCTAAAATTACAATTAGTGTTTATAAGTAGTAATGATAAAGGATAATTATTTCAAAAAGGAGAAGCGATGACCTCAATCAGTAGAGTTATGATGTATGAAGCCCATTTTCCAGAACTTGGGAGGGAGGTAGCATCACTGGGTTTCAACCTTGACTAAGACCTATATAAGCTTCAACAAGTGAAGCTTGAATTAAATTTCATATGGGAGAAGTTCAAGTTAGTGGAAATTACCACTCGATCGATGTTAGCCGAGCCGCCCCATGAATCTATCACCATCTCACACCTTACCCTTAGGTCATATGTGGGTGTTATAAGGGGTTACATGTCTAATACTTAGTTACTTAAAGTTTAATTACATTGTATAAATAAAATTTTTATTCTATAAATTCCATTTTAAAAATATTCTTTCTTAATAAAATATAGGTTTAATTGAGATGAAATTTGATAAATTGATTTTTCAGACACAAATCATACTTTTCAGAAAAGATATAATTTTTTATAATAAACTAAGGTATTATGAATAATATTTATTTTAATGAAATATTTTTTTTAAAAAATATTATTTAAATATAAATTATAAACTAATTTTATTATGTCCTAGGAAAATTTTAAGTGTGAGAAATTTGACTATGCCTTACAACACACTATTTTATTAATACATAAGGATTTTTATATTTAAAACATAAAATTTTCATATTTTGAGAATTATTCTAATAAAATAAACATAATTTTTGAAATCATCACATTGAAATTAGGTTAGGGTGAATTTATGAAAATTTTCTAAAATAATTTATTTTTTTTATGAATAGTAAAAATATAGTTTGAGTTTTTTGATATGTTTAATGACTTCATAATTATGTTATAATGATGTAATAATTAATTAAAAAAAATCCATGTACTAAAGCATTTATTTTTATTAATATAAATTATTTTAATATATTTTTATCAATTTACATACCTATAAATGACTTTCTAAAGTCTAAAATGGATACTTTGATTTTAGAAATATTACTTTTTTCCCTGCCAAAAGAAGTAAAAAATGATGTTCAGTTCTAGTGGATTAAAATAACATAAAATGTGTCACAAATTTCCAAAACCATGGGCAAGCCAATGGTTTTTCGTATTCCACAACCTAGATTTCCAAGATCTATATTTGGAAATTTTTAAACAAATTCTCTACTTTTTCTATAAATACCCACCAATTTCTCTATTTCCTTTCCCTCCTAATCAATAATCAATGAAATTTTGGCAGTTTTACTCCCATTTAGTCTCCAAGGTGTCCTCAAGACACCAAGGTTCAATTACGCAAGATTTATGGGAAAATCTTCAAGATAAGGGAATTACCCTTCTTTTCTCTCCAATTCAAGAACCCATTTTTATATGTGTCTTATAATTGTTATGATTTATCTATTTTATTACCCTTTTTATCATACCCTTACTGAAAAATTATGTTTTATCAATGGGTGACCCTTGTACCCTCTCATTTTACCCTCTTCTAAAACCACATTTTATATTTGTCATGCTGCCGAATTTACTTCTGGAATTTCTCTCTCTACTTAATAAATTCTCTTTTATTTTCTTTTTATGAATACCCAAACCTCTTTATTTTATAGGGGTATTCACCTATATGTAAAAATAATTTATTTTATTTAGGTATTTACACATAATAAACCTACATTCCCTTTTCTTGGGCTAAAAATGACGTAATGATCATGTCTTTAAGCACTTTTGTTCTTCATGATTTTGATAAAAAAACCATTATTTATTATCCAAAGGTTATTAATGAAATGATTGATTATGATCTTTGTGAATAAAATTAATTAATACTTATTAATGGTTTAACCTGATATTTATCCAATTCATTGGGTAAAGAATTTAATATCTAGAGATGACATGTTTTACGATACCTTGGGAAATAACCTTGGTAATTTTCATTTATAACACCTTTGTGACAAACCTTGGTGATATGATTATGAGTATCTCATTTAAATTATGTAGCCACATTTTCATGTTATGAATCATGTTATTTTTATTATTATATGTCTCATGTTCCATTTCTCATTCTATAATGATAATCCTCATGTTCATATTGATATTCCTCATGATCACATGTAAACTATTTCCCTTGCTTATTCCCTTACTAGGCCTCATGCTCACCCATTTTTTTTATTTATGTCCCAAGGTTATGATATCCACTATATGTAACTTAGGATGAACCCATTAATAATAATTTCAAGTGGATTATAATAATTTTTAATGTTTTCATGTATTATGTTCCTAATTTCCAAGAAACTAAACTTTAAAAAAATCCTGTTTTTGTTCCATGTAATGAAAAGTTTATGTAATAAAAATAAGTGATGCGATAGTATTATGTTAAATAAAGATATATAAATAATTATCTAAGTCTTACATTTTCAAATTAATTAAAGATATTAAGAGGATGATTGAGAACTATGGACAAATAAATGTGGTGATAAGGAAGAAGGGAAAGATGAGTTACCCATTATGTGATAATTTTGGGAAGAAACACTATGGTACTTACATAAAGGGAACACAAGTTTATTATAAGTGTATAGATAAAGAGAATTTGTAACATTAATTCCTTGGAAATAAGAAAAACTTATAATATTCAACGCTTCAACTATAAATATATGGGGAATTACGTAATCAAATTCCCCAAGAGTCAAGGGAATCCACCTTAAAAGAATTATAGGGGGAAAGGTCAATATTATGTGATTACTAAGGGTGAAGTAAAATTTTATAAAGATGTTATAACATGTACATTGATCATAAAAATAAAATCTAGTTAATGGTTTATTTTATTTGGATCTTCGCACTCTTTTATATCATGCTTATTTTCTATGAATATTGAAAAATTTCCTAGCACATTGAGAAAAGAGTTGTCAATAAAGAAACCCAATAAAAATATTATTGAAATGATGAAATTTTAGTCAGTCCCCATTAATATATATAAACACACCCTACTTAAAAACTTGATTACCATACCTATGTCTGAATTTGAAATAATCCTGGATATGGATTGGATTTAAAAGTATAATGAAAAAATTTATTCCCAAGAGAAGGAGATTATGATCTATGTGTGTGTGTGTGTGGGGGATTTATTTGTATTTAGAGGCAATAACTCATTATCTAAGTCATACCTAGATCCTAATCTAGAATCCCACCTTAATGAAATATTTGGAGAGGAAAAGAATATGAAACCTATGGTTATAAAGGAAAATGTAAGAATGGATTATTTACCAATTGTTCATGAATAAACTGATGTGTTTCCTAAAGAATTATCTAGAAATATGCCTGAATGTAAAATAGAGTTTATTATTGAACTCATCTAAGAAGAAACACCTATATCTAAGACTCCATAAAAAATAGACCCAATGGAATTATTGTAGGTGAATAAATAATTATAGGAGTTATGTGATAAGGGATTATTTTTCACCAGTGTTTCTCCTTGGGGAGCCCATATAATTTTATCAAGAAGAAGTATAGGTATATAAGGTTATGAATCGATTACTGGAAGAAAAATTACATTAATATAAAGAATAAGTATCATCTCCAATGCATTGATTACTTATTTGATAAGCTTTAGGTAGATCAATATTTCTCAATTATCAATCTTCTTTGTAGTTATCACTAATTATGGATGAAGAAGGATGATATACCAAATATTACATTTCATATGAGGTATGGATATTATGAGTTTAGAATGAAACATTTTGTATTGAATAATACACCCTTTGTATTTATAGATTTTATTAATAGAGTGTTCATGGATTATGATAATGATTTCTTACTGGTATTCATTGTTGATATATTGATATACTCTAAAATATATAGGGGCCATGAGAATCAACTGCAAATTGTTCTTGAGACTCTCAAGGATAAGAAATTATATAGTAAATTTAGTAAGCATAAATTTTGGCTCTATGGAATTTATTTTATTGGCCATATTATCTATAGGGATGAAATATACAGTAGTTCTTCAAGGACGAATATAGTCAATGAATATCCCACATTGAAGAATATAATCGAGATATGTAGTTTCATTGTCTTAATGGGTTATTATAAATGATTTGTTGAAATTTTTTCTTAATTATATAACCCATTAACAAAGGACACATGAAAAGGGGTAAAATTCACATGGTCAAAGGAATATGAGTAATGTTTTGAGGAGATAAAGAGGATATTGGTCAATGAACTAGTGTTGAATCTATTATCGAGAAATGAAGGATTTTTAATATATAGTGATGAATTAAAGAAAGTATTGGAAATATTTCTTATGAAAAATTATAAAGTGGTTTCTTATGTATTAAGTCCACTTAATATTAATTAATATAACTATCCAACTCATGAAATTGAATTAGATGTTATAATATTTGTCTTGAAGATATTGTGGCACTATATCTACGATGAGAGATGATAGATATATGCAGATCACAAGAGTATGAAATACATTTTCTCACAAAAGGATATCAACATGAGATAAATAATATTGATAGAAATACTCAAGTAATATGATTTCTTGATACACTACCACCCTGGGAAAGAAAAAAAGGTTCCCGATGCCTTAAGTAGTAAAGATCATGGAGGCCTTAACAAGATGAGGATAGATAAGGATCCTATATTCATGAAGTTAGTAATGTTGGACATGGGAATTATGAAGGAATGGGAATCAATAATCCTTTTCGAAATTATTTCCAAACCATCCTTAAAATAGAAGATAAATAAATTCCAACATAAAGATAAGGTTTTTCAAAAGATAATAAAATCCATGAAGGATGATAAATTAATAGACTTCACCTATGAAGATAGTGTGTTACAGTTTGGAAAGAGACTTTGTGTTCTATCCATTCTAAATATAACAATGGAATTACTAGATGAATCACATAGATTAATCTTTTCTATACACATTAGTAGAAAAAAATGTATAGGGATTTATAAGGACATTTATAGTGGGATGTTATGAAGTGACAAATTACAGTCTCTATGTCTATATGCTTGGTATTACAGTAGGTAATAGCTGAAATAAAACATAATAAATTAGTCATGCCACCTCTCTCTATACTAATGTGAAAGTGTGGAAATGTTATAATGAACTTTGTCACTAGACCTACAAATAATCCTAAAAGAAATAATGTTATATGGGTTATTATGGATCACCTTACCAATTATTTACATTTCATACCAATAAGAGAGGAATTACCACTCCAACATCATCTATGACTCTATATCAATGAATTAGTGAGACTTCATGGATAACCCCTATCAATTATATTTGATCAAGACCTTTGGTTCATAAATAAAATTTGGAGGAGCCTTTATGAGGTTCTTAACATTGAGATGTTTTTAAGAACTGCATATCATCTCTAGACTAATGAGTAGTATGAAAGGACTAATCAAACATTAGAAAACTTGCTGAGATCATGTTATCTTTACTTATAAGGTATATGATATAATTATATAACTCTAGTGGAATTCACATATAATAATAGTTTTCATTCGAGCATTCATATAGAACTGTATGAGGCATTGTATGGGTAGAGATGTTATGCTCCAATTTTTTGGGAATACGTTAGGGAAAGGATGCTAGTAGGCCCCAAACTTTTAGAGCATACAACTAGAAAAGTATGGAGTATTCAAAATCATATCAAAGAAACTCAAAGAATATAAAAGATATATTCTGATAATCAAAGGAAAGACTTTGAATTTGAATAGGGGTATCATATATTCTTATATATGTCCCCATATAAGGGATTCGTAAGATATGGTAAAAAAGGTAAGTTAAACCCAAGGTACATTGGGCCTTTCTAAATTCTAGAGGGAATTCAAGTTGTAGTTTACTAATTGGCTATGCCACCCAACATTCCTAAAGTACACAACATATTCCATGTTTAATTATTAAGGAAGTACATATTATATTCAACACAAGTAATCAAATACAAGGAAATATATTTAGATATTGAATTATTTTATAATGAAGATCCTATCCATATCCTCAATATTATAGAGAAAGTGTTTGGAAATTAGTCAAATTAACTACTGAAACTGATTCAAAGAAATCAAAATTTATAAGAGGAAATGATGAAGAATTTCCCACATTTGTTCATGAGATTATGTATATAAAATTTCAAGGAAAAATTATTTAAGGATGAGAGGGGGGGGGGGGTAGAATATAATACCTAAGAACCAATTAACAATAGGTAAACACTATATCATGAAAATTATCGAACAATGTACACTCTATCATAATAGAAAACACCTTTATTCATATTTATAAGTTAAATTTATAAATCCTATAATTTATATTTGATAAAAAAGGAAGTCATTTTTTTCATTGTGTCAAAATTATCTTCGGGTGAATTTTGGGTTTTTTATGTAACAATTGTTTTTATATGAATAGTGAAAAATTTAGTTTTTAACAAAACTATAAATTTTGATAAGAAATACCTATAAATTTATAATTTATTTTAATTGATCGAATTTATAATAAGTAAAAATATATATTTATTAAAAACACTATATTTAATTTATAAAACCTATTATAAACATTTTAAGGACATGAGTAATAATTTCCAATAAAAACTATTTTTGGTATTTTCTTTTAATTAAATATTATTTTGGTAAAATCTGGCTTAAAATTTATTTTTAAGCCATATAACTTTTATATTTTCTATAATAAACCAATTTATTTTTTGAAAATAAAAATCATTGATAATTTTATCATACACATAAAATTTAATCTTAAAAATAGACTTCTTTTAAAAAAGGGATTTTTTACACATTACATGTGTCATTATTAAAGTTAATTTTTTTTATCACCTTTAGAAATTGAATCAAATAATTTTTTTTATTCTTAATCAAAATTTTAAAATTATGTACAAAGGTAAATTTCATTTGTTGGCAAAAAATTATGTTAACAAGGTAAATATTACTTACCACGGTAAAAAATTAACTTTCAAAGAATAATACATTTCTAAATATTGTGTATTTTTATATAGATATATTTTATAATTTTGACTCTAATATGAAGTTAAATATACATAAAAATAAACTAAAACTATTTTAACTTATAATTAATTTTAAATATGATTAATAACACCTAACAATTAAAACATCATCTTTCTACAAAAATGGTTTTTCTACACATTATATGATTTTATTTAAAATTTATTTTTCTCTTATTTAGAAATTTAATTTGGTTAAATATGGCCCAAATTTGGAATCATCCGGTCAAAATTTAGTATGAAGTGCCATTTATATTTTTAGTGATAAAATAAAAACCATTATTAATATTTAATCAGGATTAGTAAGTGTTAATATGGGTAATTGATGAACGCCGGTCGTGGGGCATGTGAAAAAATATTGTAATTACCCTAGTATAGTTTAGTATTTGATCCTTGGTAGTCTTCTGAAGAGGAGTGCACACAAAACAAGGTTGTCACTTTTTAATGGTTTTATGAAAACAATTGGTTTTAATTAATTTGAATGAATTGTTAGAAATAAGAATATTGATTTGATCAATTTTAAACAAATGATAAAGATGGTGATTAGAGTGGGTTTAGATAGAACCAGTTATTTAATATCATGGTTTCCAAAATTTACCCCTTTTCTTTCTTTATGAAGTTAGAGAAAGATTTTTCTACCGAGTCTTCTCTCCCCCTTGGCCAAATGGCTATGATGAGAACATTCCTTATCCAAAACCTTGGATTGTCCTATACTTCTTCCCATTTGTGTAGGATTGTAGATGGTTTTCTCGATTAATTAGAGAAATATATAACCAGGAATTGTTTTTCCCTAATTAACCAATATTCCTCATGAAATCATACACACGTGCTAACAACTGTTGACCACTCACCACCTGACCCTAATCTGTTCCACCGTATACAGATTAGAATTGGGTGGAGGGAGATGTGTTCATCAACCAAAGCAATATAAATTTACAGAATTAAAACCTAACACAACCACATTTGAAGTATAAAACTTATTTTATAATTGAAAAAATATTATGAAAGAAGAAGGGATCTTATTAAATTAAAGCATAAGAACTCAAGCAAGCACATCGGTCCAGCCTTCCCCTTCCCGATCACTCAATGGTACTACCCCTCCTTGGATGGGGAAGTTGAGATGATGCGGGAGAGGGGAGACATTACAATAAAAGAAAAAAAAGAAATAAATCTAAATAATTCCGTCATCCAATGCTTCCCTCGACGGTCGATTAGAGGAATTGAGGATGGAATGGAATGCCTTGAGTGGTGGGAGCTCTTCTCCTTTTATAGAAAGATTATGTCCTTCATAAGTTTTCGTGTCGTATACCCAATTAATAATAAAATAACTCCTTGATCCCTTAATGAAATATCTTCAATATTTCCTTGGTCGTACCCCCTCAAAATTTAGTGTATTTGGACACTTAGTGAGGGAGTTATGGCCTTTATACTCCAATCATTTATTCTTTCCAGGAAGACTCTCCACATTTAACATATCACGTATTAATGACCATGAAAACGGCCTCTTCAAACATTTTCTCCTTCATGAAAGATTTTTATCATCTTACTATTCGGACACCCTCAAATTTTTAATTTAATTGGACACCTCATGCACGAGTTATGATTTTTATATTGGAGTTTTCTTTTGCAGGATGAAATTTCCAAGAAGCTTCCTTCAATTGTGTTCGTTCAAAAGCCACCATAATGAATTCCAAACTCCATGAAATTTAATGTTAGAAGGATCCATTGAGTCCTATTTAATCTCTAAGTGTATTCACTTCAATTGTATGAGTTTAGATCTAGATGTTTTTTCGTTATTATGGTGGGATCCATTTTGTCTGCTCAGAAAAATCTTTAACTTCATTGATTTTTTAAGCCTCCAGATGCTCAAATCATCCCCCAGTCTAGAAGAGACAAATGAAGTAAATAAATCAAGGATTCTAAAAAATATAATCATTCAATTTGGAATTATATTTTTAATTAAATGACCAAACTACCCTTGATGTGATAATCTGTCAAAAATATAGATTTAAGTAACATTCCATTTCTAGCCCAACACACACAAAAAATGATAAAATCATGAAAATTATCTCAAATTGACAAAGTTTATGAGATTAAATCATTGAAAATAATATCATAAAATGATGAAAATATTATCTCTATCAATTCCCCCACACTTAAACCATTCTTGTCCTCAGGCATGGAATATCAAAATTGAAAATCCGAGGGAAATATTTTTACCAATATTTAAATTCCAAAGCAATAAAATCAAACAATTTTCAATGTGAAATCAAATTTTCAAATTTCACATAAAATATCAATTTAATTTCCCAATTTTCAAAGAAACAATCAACTCATGCATTTTACTTTTCCCTTTTGAAAAATGATTAGACTTATCCTTTCATTCATTAATTCTTCTCAATTAATTATTATTAAACTTTCCATATCATGATTTATCTCACGCAAATCTTTTCTCTCATCTCTCATGATACAATTCAATTGGTGTTACTCTCATATCATGATAACATGATCCTTATCCATAGTCTTGTAAATGAACTACTTTCTTCACTTCGTAAGGAAAAAAAATACATAAAATCACGAGGAATTTTAATAAATGTTTAAATGACTCAATGGATTAAGGTTGGTGGGAAAATGATTAAAAACGTTTTAGGCCAAAAAGAGGAGGTTTGACTCTAAACTATAATGTATGATTAATTCAAGTGAAAACACATGAAATACATCTCTCAATACCACTTGACAATGTGAAAAACAACACCACCCCCTTTTATGACATGGTACATGAGCTAAGAAGTGATTAAAAATAATGATATCATCCAAGTTCTCCCACATTTTTTATATTTTTTTGTAAAGATCCAGAAAGGCACAACTTTATTTTCAATTTTTTTCTCTTTTTTAAGGAGAACCAGATGAAATAAAAAAATCATAATGAAATGATTTCTCAAGACCAATTTTATAATAATAAATTTTCCAAAAAATGATGACGCACACCTAACACCACCCAAAAATGATACACATCCCAATGAACACACATGGAAGTCCCTTCCCTTGTACTCAAACGTGAAATATCCATGAAAGAATACTAAAACTGCAGGTAGGTAAGGAAATATTAGCTTGTAATATGGCTTAAAACTATAAATAAATTCAAGGATTTTATGGGCTAATGAAGGATAAATGTAAGGTTGGGTATCAGGTAAATATGTGGCTAGGAAAAGTAGTGCCTCAATCATTTTAAATGTGTTTTTGCACAGTCATAGCTTTGAAAAGTTCCAATACAAGTTTTGGCATGTGGCATGTCCCAATATCACTCAAGAAATATGCTCAAGATAAAATAAGAAATATTTGGTCTAGAAATCCTCTCGGGAATGAGAATATGATTTTGGAAAATCACTCATGGCATGATTAATAATAAAAAATTAATTCACATGAATTTTAGAAATTCATATCATGAAAGATAGTAGGGAAATTTCATTTACATGAATCAAATAATTTATTAAAATCATGAGTCATTATTTCAAAATCCATGCTTTATTTTAACAATTCAATTCTCCATTTTACTCATTCAATATTTATTAACATTAAAATTTAAAACATGGCATCACTGGATTCATAAGAAACTCATATCTCCTAGATAAGTCGAGGAAAATATGAAGTAAAGTGTGGGAATTAAATTTCTATTTAATTTATAAATAACTATTGGAGGGAAAAAATATAGGGAATTCAAATGATATTGAATGTAAAAGAAAACTCCCTTTAGCAATGATGTTTTAGTTGGGTGGTTCTTTTCATGTTTATTCAGTTTTGTTTTGAAGTACCTTCACAACGTGTGTTCTATTATATTCCTTCTATTTTTTCTAACCTGCATCATGGACATGAAATATAAGAATAAAAGAAAATGATAATGTAGGCCTGTTCAATCATGCTGGAAAATGACCGAGGGTAAGGGTGGACTAAGGAAAAAACATGGGTTACCTCCCAGAAGCGCTTTTGTTTAATGTCGTTGGCTCGACTCAAAAAATAATTTTTTTGAAAAATATTTCGAAATCCTTGACTAAAAGACTCCCTCCCCCACACTTAATTTATGTAGTGTCATAAATGAATTTAAATTAGTTTAACATGTATGGAGATTTGAAAATGAATCACACCAATCAATCAAATGTAAAGGAGAGGTACGACCTGACAAGATTTATTAACAAACAGGTTGGAGGAGTCTGATCTTCTATGCTGGCTCTTTCTAATTTCCTTTTAAAGACATTTTGTACAAACAAAGTATGATTTGTTTCCATGGATACCACAACACCAGAAAAACCCTTGAAATCTTGTTCTTCTGGAATAGTTTTCAATCTTTTCTGATATTTGTTTCTTCCTTGTTGTAATGTGAACAAAATTCTTTTTAAGGGGTTGTGGTGTCCTTTGAAAATTCATCTATTCTCTTGATACAGGAGATTGTCACTCAATTTTATTTACCCACATGAACATGGCTTTGGTTTTTTCCTCTGCACATTTAAATAAAACAGGTGTCTTTTGAAATTTATTGAGTATATATTTACCTTTTTTTGTGATCCACTCTTGCCATTTGTTTGAGAATATCCTTTGCATACCTCTTTAGTGTTAATGGGGTTTTTCCTAACATTGTTCAGCTCATGTTCCATTTTAAGGCATATGAAATTCTTCTTAGCTAGTTATTATTCCTTCATAGAAAGTTCCTTCGATAGATCTATGATAATATTTTCACGTTCAACCTCCTTGAGTTTATACTTATTGATCTCAACATCTTCTCCTGATTTTTATTCTCCTGCCTCTTAAAATAAACTATACAAGAATTCTAAGGTTGTATCTTCTAAATTTTTAGTTGGTTCTTTTCCTGCTTTGTGGTAGATTTCATTTAGTGAATGAACATTTGATAGATTCTTCATGGATTCGAGTATATTTAAATGTACTCGACTATCTCTGAGCTCCATTGAGAGTGTTCCCTCGTGCACATTGATGACAGTCTTCACAGTCTTTAAGAATGGTCTCCCCAAGATGATGGGTGAGTGTGATGAACTCCCATCTTCTTCCATTGTCAGCACATAAAAGTCACCTGGGAATAATATATCTTTTACCTTTACAAGAACATATTCTAGAACACCTGTTGGGAAAACCGTGGATCTATTTGCAAACTAGACCACCACTCTAGTAGTCTTCAATTTTCCAATCTGCAAAGATGTAAATACTGAGTGAGGCATAACATTTTTTTGAAGATCCTAGATCACATAGTGCATTAGAAAATTTAATGAACCAATGGTGCTGGGAATAGAGAATATCCCTAGATCTTGACATTTTTGTGGTATCGGTGGTGTGATTAGGGCTGAGACACTTCTTCCCAAGTTGATCCTTTCATTCCCATCTAGCCTCCTTCTTTTAGTGCACAACTCTTTCAAATTTTTTTCATACTTAGGGATTTGTTGAAATGCATAAAGTAGTGGTATGTTAATCTCCACTTTCTGGAATGTTTTTTGTATTTCTCATTGAAGTCATTCTTCTTCACCCTTCTTTAACTCAACTAATGTAGATGATAATGGTGCTGGGATATCCTTTTTCTCCCTTTGTTGTTTTTGCAATGGAGTTTCTGGTCTTTCCTTCCTAAAACTTTTTCTTTATCCTTTGTTGTTATTGAATTCATCTTTTGGTTGGATAGGAAGAACTTTCATAGGTTTCTTGTACTCATCATCCTCACATTGTTCAGGGGGTGTGAGCTTCTTACTGCTTCGGGTGGTGATTGCACTAACATTATCCTTTGGATCGGGAATTGTTTGTACAGGAAGGTTACCTTGGTTCTTTGTGAGAGAATCCATAATGCTTGCAAATTGATTATCTAGCTTGTCAACATTATCTTATATTCTTGAAACTCTTATCTTTAGCAGTTGATCTTTAATTATTGGTGCACTTGTGGATGGTTGATCATAATTCTTCCACTGGAAAGGTGGAAGTTGGAAAGTTTTTTGTTGTTGTAAGGGCTTCTTTTATGGTTGTTGGAATGGTGTTGGGTTCTGATATTTCTATTGAAAAGGTGGTCTAGCTTGATTTTGTTGAAATACATACCCTGGTTGGGTATAAGGATGGAATTGAATTTACTGATAGGATGTAGCACAAATTTTTGTCCCCTGTACTTCTAGAAATTGATCAGTGTAATGAGAAATAGAAGAGCATAAACCAAATACCTGATTTGGTCCTTGTTGTTACTTCACTTGGTTCATAAAAATTTGTCTCATAACACAAGTCATTTCCTTCAATTTTGCTTCAAGTAAGGGCGAGGAATAATCATAAGTATTTACCTCATGGATTCCTCTGGTGCTCATACCTCTGGTACCAAACTGCTGTGAGTTTTGTGCAATCTTTTCGATCAGTCCTCTAGCATATACTATGACTTTTCAATCAAATCCCCTCCAGATGATGCATCTATAAAGTTTAGATCATTGTCAAATAATCCTTGATAGAAGAAAACAATCAAATGGTGTTCTTCCACAGTCTTATGTGGACAACTGACACAGAGATTCTTAAATCGCTCCCAGTACTCATAAAGAGTTTCACCGGTCAATTGACGAATGACATAGATCTCTTTTCAGATAGCTGTGCTCCTTGATGCAGGAAGAAACCTTTTCATGAATCATCTTTTAAGATATTCCCATTATTGAATTTTCCTGGTTGTATACTATACAACCATTCCTTTGCTTCTCCCTCGAGTGAGAAGGGTAATGCCCTAAACTTTACCTGTTCTTCTACAACACCTTGGGGTCTGCAGGTGGAGCACACATTTGTAAATTCCTAGACATGCCTGTTGGGGTCTTCACCTACAAGACCATGGAATTTAGGAAGAATTTGAATAATGTTAATGCACAATTCAAAATCATTTTCTAAGGCTGGAATAGCTAGTTTATTTCATTGGTTAGCGAATTGTGGTGCGCTAAGGTCACACAAAGTTTGGTTGGGATTTCTAGCCATTTGAGGTTCAGAGTGATCACTAGATGTGTCACTTTAATCTATTAGGTGAATTTATTCAAACTCAATTTTCAAATTTTTCTTTCTTAATTGGGTTATTGTTCGCTCAATTTATGGGTCAAATTTAATTAAATTGTTGTTTGAACTACAAGTCATTCAAAATAAAAAAAATTATTTTTAAAGGGTTTTGAGGCACTCCCTCCCCGACAACAGCGCCAAGTTTGATGCACACCAGTCATGGGGTGTGGCAAAACAATATTTTAATTACCCTATTATAGTATAGTAGTTGATCATAGGTAGTCTTCTAAATAGGAGTGCACATAAAAAAAGGTGGTCACTTTTTAATGGTTTTATGAAAACAATTGGTTTTAATTAATTTAAATGAAGTGTGAGAAATAAGAATATTGATTTGATCAGTTTTAAAAAAATGAGAAAGATGGTGATCAGAGTGGGTTTGGCTACACCCAATGCTTTTCTATCATGGTTTCCAAATTTTCCCCCCTTTTCTTTCTTTATCAAGTTAGAGAGAGATTTTCTACCGAGTCCTCTCTCCCCCTTGGCCAAATGGCTGTAATGAGAATATTCCTTATCCAAAACTTTGGATTGTCCTATCCTTCTTCCAATGTGTGTAGGATTGTAGTTATTTTTCTAAATTAATTATAGAAATCTATAACTAGGGATTTTTTTCCCTAATAAACCAATATTCCACATGCAATCATACACACGTGCTGACAACTGTCGAGCACTCACCACCCAACCCTAATATGTTCCACCATATACAAATTAGAATTGGGTGGAGGGATATGTGTTCATAGACCAAAGTAATATAAATTTACAGAATTAAAACCTAACAAAACCACATAAGGAGTATAACATTTATTTTTTAATTGAAGCAAGATTATGAAAGAAGAAATGATCTTATTAAATTAAAGCACAAGAACTCAAGCAAGCACATCGGTCCAGCCTTCCCCTTCCCGATCACTCAATGGTACTACCCCTCCATGGATGGGGAAGTCAAGATGATGTGGGAGAAGAAAGACATTAAAATAAACGAACAAAAAGAAATAAATATAAATAATTCCATCGTCCAATGCTTCCCTCGCCGGTTGATTGGAGGAATTGAGGATGGAATGGAATTCCTTGACAGGTGGGAGCTCATCTCCTTTTATAGGTAGATTCTATCCTTCATAATTTGGCATGTTGTATACCCAATTAATGATCGAATAACATCTTTATCCATTCATGAAATATATTCAATATTTCCTTGGTCTTCTCCCCTAAAAAGTTTTGTGTATTTGGATGCTTGGTGAGGGAGTTATGTCCTTTTTACTCCAATCATTTATTCTGTCCAGGCAGACTCTCCACATTTAAAATATCACATATTAATGATCATGAAAAAGGAATTTTCATGTTTTGGAACCTCATGAAAGATGCTTATCCTGTTCTTGGGTGGACACCCTCCAATGTTTAGTTTAATTGGCTACCTCATGCACGAGTTATGATTTTTATATTGGAGGTTTCTTTTTCAGGATGAAATTTCCAAGAAGCTTCCTTCAATAAATCAAGGATTTGACAAAAAAAAGAATCATTCAATTTGGAATTATATTTTTAATGAAATTACTAAACTACCCTTGATGTGATAATCTGTCAAAAATCCATATTTAAGCAACATTCCATTTTTAGCCCAAAACACACCAAAAATGATAAAATCATGAAAATCTGCTCAAATTGACAATGTTTATGAGATTAAATCATTTAAAATCATATCATAAAATGATGAAAATATTAGCACTATCAGTAATCTAATGTGGATTGAATTTTACTAAATCAATTTTACACTTAGACCTTCTATAATTACTTTTTAAGGTTGTAAAGTCATAATTACATGTCTCACCAATATATCCACACCTAACTCACTAAATCCACCTAACACCAATGTGATACCATTCTTACCCCTTAACTAACTTTATTTTACATGGGAAATCAACTCTTTTTCACCTAAACAATGATCTCACTTCCATAAATTCTCTCATACCTCTCTACCCCAAATGATTTTTTCACTAATTTAACTTCCCTATACATCTCGAAATCACTCTCAAGGTGTTACAAAGGTTGTAAGGATTCCTCCAACTAATTAAAAATCTACTAAGAAAGGTATGTGTTTTAAATCCTTCTCTTTCCTTTTTAATTGGAATTATTTTATTATAATACTATTTACACATATTTACTAGATTGTAATTTCATGGTATTATATACCATTTTATATGTTATTAATGAGAGACTACTTATCCCCTCTCATTATATCCTTTATCAGGCCTTTATTAGGCCTTTATCATACTGACATAAGGGTTCACATTCCACCCCTTCCATTTTACATTACAAACCTTTATTTTAAGGGAAACATGTTTGAAATTCTATGGACTTGTCACCCATTTGATACATAGAAAATTAAATTTACTCTCATCAATACCTTTTCCAAAGCCTTCATAATTCTCAAAATTTGTAAATTTGAGAAAGTAAAAAGTGTATATTTTCCTTAACAATAACGTCCCTTCCTAGATACTAGAAAATGGATGCAGTTATGGCATAGATGTACCTAGGTGTAATCACCTTGAAATTTTTTTCTTGAGTTTCAACACAAAATTTGATCCAGTTCATGATTATTAGGCCTAATATTTCACACCTAGATAGAAACTCCTAGGGGATATTCTTTGGATAATTTACATGCTATTTAAAAACCATAATGAAGGATTTTTTCAACCATTATTATGGTCCCCTACCTATTAAAACTGTTGAAATCAATTACTATATTCTATTGATAACCCAAAACTTTGAAAGTAACATTCATCACTATATTATATTTTTTTATTTGATAAGGTTACTTACTATTACATTGAAACTTCCCATAGTTTTTATATTGATTATGTATTGTTTAACCATCTAAATTCTTTCTCTAGATGGATTATTCCCATGTTATCCCATATATGGGCTGAGAAATTATTAACATTTATATGCTTTTATCTCAATATGGATATTTATTGATTCATAAATCATGTTGATTATGCATTTTATTGATATTAATATGTTTTATATGGTGAATCCATTGGACACAAATAAGTGAAGGGTGGAACTCCATATTATATTTCCCCTCAATGCATCAATTGGTATACTGAGAAAAAAATATTTGGTTATTTTATATATTCCTACCCAATGAAAGAATGATGTCTTGGATACAACCTTGAAGGAAATAATTATGTCTTGGTTGTGACCTTAATGGAAAGAATATATCCTTGGATGAGGCCTTGATAGTAAAGGTCAAGATTTCCGACATTATGAATTCCATCACCATGAATTTAGTTATTGTTATCCATGTGATTATTTTCATTGTTATACCATCATGGATATTTTTAATGCTTAGTATATTTATTATGTGGAATGTTTATAGATTATTCACTCTTCCATAACATGTATACCTATTATTATAGCTTCCACTATACTTGTATCATTACCGATCATTTTAGCTCACCCTTATTATGTTTTCATTTCCCTAGGTTACCAAGAAGTGACGTATGAATAACTTCATGGATACACTAAAAGGAATAATAAATTTTTTAAGAATTTTTATGCTATATTTTGATGTTCTAATGTAATATGTAAATCATGTATATATCTGGTTTCAAAAAACTATTAAACTATTTGGTCCTTTGAAATGTGATCCTTTTATTTTTACCCATTTAATAAAGTAACCAATGAAACTTGTTTATTGGAGTTAGGGAGTTACAGATGATGTTATGTTGTATGTGGATGCTTCTTTTAAAGAGTTTCCAATGCAGATCATTGACTGAAGAGAGAAGTTACTATACAAGATGAAGGTACCTCTTGATTGTGTTTTGTGGTAGTATGAACGGACCCATGATGAAACTTGGGAATGAGAGTAGGATGTTTGGGTGTAGTGGATGGAGTTTTTCAAAGAAGACCCCTAGAGACACTTCTTAGGGACAAGTATTTATAGAGGGATTTTGTAACACCCATTAGATTTCAAGTGTGTTATTGTTTAATTTCTTTCTGAACATGTGTATTTTACATGTTTCAGGATGTTTGAGGTGCTGAGGTAGATCGAGAGTGGGTTTGGGAGTAACTTTCTAGACCTACATTTGATAAAATTTTATAGCTAGGTATTCATGGTGTAAAGGCATGCTTCATGTTAAGAATATTCAAGAAAAAATCCCTGGGGATTCTTTTTGAAGTCATTCAAGTTATAAATAATATTTTCACACCATGAATGACCTATTGGGGAGTTTTTTAAAGGTTATCCCCATAATTTCACATTTGGACATCCTTTAACCTTTACCCTCCATTCCTATGATAATTACGTGACTTTCACAAACCAAGGGGATTATCCTTAAATATTTTGGCTCTAAACTCCTTATTTGTTCACAATTTGAAGTGTTTCTCATCGCATTAGTCCTATTTCACTAAATCCAACATTATTCTAGCTTTATATGCCTGTTTCCCATAGATTATTCCTCTTTCTCATTTCTTAAAATTCCATTGTTCATTTTTTGGCTAATTTTAGGGATTCAAATCATTAGGCTTATTTTGGGTGGTGATTCATGGTGATTTTTATTTGTCATGCCTAAGGTAGGAAGACTTGACCATATTATGGTATTTATATGAATTCATATGTAACTTTTTGTATATGAGTGAATGTATAGACCTATGAGACTTATAATTATAGTATTAAAGTGGTCAGGTAGGTCTGTATAGACATGATAGACCCTTTATAGGATGAGTAATGGGTTCATGGTCTACTTAGGATGATTTTATACCTTACTATACAAGTGACATAGGGTTTTACACTTGAAAAAAGTGACCTTAGAAGACATCCCCATGTTTAATCATAATAAAAAAGGCATGGAATCAATGTTGGATAACTAATTATTAGAATACTCTTAAATAATTTTCCAAATATATATATATATATATATATATATTTTCAGAAAAAACATCTTATATGGTTGAGTGAGAACTTGAACATATGAGTAGTAAAATTAAGAACCGTAGGAAAAAAATTAACCATTATAAAAAAATTTAAATTATTAGAACCATGAACCATTAAAAACTCTAGTCGATTTAGAATTAAATCTTCCATGACTCATATTTAGTGTGATCTATGAAGTAATAGGTCATTTTATACTAGGTTTTTATATACTAGTCTATAAAAAATTTATTATCATTGGAACTACATATCAATATATGATATTGGGTATTGATCCAACCTATCTGTTCCTCATTTATGTCTACTTTAAGTACTTTATAAAATTTTTTATTTAGGATTAATCATTAAATTATGACACTTGTATATCAAACTAGTTACTCAAGGTGAATTTCATTAATCTAGTGCATACATTCCAAAAACGATATTCAATTAAACCCTATTTAATTAAAAGTCAATGCATAGGTACTCTAAATAAGAGATTTTTTTTATTGAGAGTAATTTTTTGTCCTAGAGTTTGATAGAAAGAATACTCTCAATTTTTTTTTACTCACATGCCTAACTCACCACAGACAATATCCTATAATTCATTCTTATCTTATGGTCTATATATACATAAGTATGGAAATGTTGTGAATGAGTCAAAAAATGAAATCATGTATAATGAAAATTAAGATTTAGGGAATATTAGAATACCCTCTTTCCCATAAGGTTCATTATTTTATGTGTGTGTGTTATTATTTCAAACTCCATAATTTTTTACTTTTTTTGATGAAAATGTATCAAAAATCAAATAATACACTCATTAGGGAGAATTGATATATATTATAAAATAAAAATTCTAACAATAATTGAAAATCCCTATGCTTGGGTTGCATCAAAAAAGTAATTGTTTTAAAATTCGTAGCTTGACTTCTTTAACATTAATATTTTAGAATTGTGATGGTGGATTGTGTCACATTTATACCTTCAAACTATGTATTCTTTCCATTCAAATTCAATATTAATATATCCCTTTAGTTTTCAATGATCACTACGAAAAAATTATAATTGGTATTAACCAAATTAAATGGCCCATAAGAACTTGATTTATTTTTCTTAAGAAATCACTTGATTCTTGAATTGAACAATAATATTTCCTTCCCTTCATTGAATCCTATTATCATATAATAGTTTAGTTTTTTCCTTAGTGATGCTTGAATTATCATAGAAGACTATTTTAATTTCCAACTATTTATTTAAATTAAAAAATATCTTATCTCAATACCTATCTTATAATATAAGTTCACTATATTTACTACCCACAATTCCTTATGTTCCATATCAAAAAATAAGTGGTATTCCTTTCTAAATACTATTCCTTTTAGTGAAATTCTAATTTTTATTTTATAGGAAATCCTATATGCCCATAATGAATCATTAAGTTTCAATGCCCAGTTCTTCCTATAATTATATATCATTTTCTCAAGAATTCTCTTCAATGCCTGATTTAACACATCATCTTTCCCACTATTTTTTTGGGTCATATCTTTGTTCCTATCATATGAATATAGACATATTTTTCCATGATTTATACAAAATTATTTTTATGAAAATGTAATCAATTTTTATTAATGATGGCCCTAGGTACCCCATATCTATATAAAATATCCTTCCCCATAAATCTAAGTACAAAAGTACCCATTTTTTTGAAAACTTAATTGTCTACACCCAATTATATTCATATTTAATAACTGAAATTATGTTTTCATTCCCATAATATACTGGAAATGTACCCAATAAATCCATGCACTACACATAAAAAACCTCTACCTTCATTATTCCAATTATATAAAATTCCTTTATTCTTTCTATGTTTCATATCCTTTAGAATTTATCACAAGACTTCATATATTATATAACATCCATGTGAATATTTGACTAGTAAAAATCACTTTTTAATATCTTTTCTCCAGCCTTAACACTCCTATAATTTCTTTCATATTTGTAGTGAATATCAATGATTCAAAATAATGGTCACTTCCTCTTCAAGTAATAACATTATTATAATACCATCAACTCCTTATTTTAATAAAAATGGATCTTCCTAGAGGTATTATTTCACATCATACTTGGAAATCATCCTTTCATTCTATGTGAGTCCCTTTGGAATCCTTATAGTTGCAAGATAGTTTACACACTTCGATTACCAAGGAAGTCCTATAATTGTGATTAAAAAACTATTATAAGGGAATTGCCCTCTTATTAGATCATAATGATCCTTATTTGAGTATTATATTCTATAAAAATGACCCACACATTTATTTTTAGATCCTTTATTTCCATGTATTTTATGATAAAATTATTTCTATATAAAAAACTACCAAATTAACCTTGGACTGTATTCATTAGTTTAGAGTATGAATTTTAGTGATGAATGATATATGTATTTGATAACCTTATTACCAATTAAATATGGATTATAACTCTCTATTTCATAAACTAATGAAAAAATCTATATTTTATAGTGGCATAATTCAATAGATCTCCATTGAGTAACTTACTGTCATGGTAAATCACATATTGTTTCTTCTCTTTTCTCTACCCAATCACTATACATATTGAAAATTCACTTTCATCACACATTATTTCAAATTATAATACCTAATATGGTGATATGATGATTGGATCTGAAATTAAATCCTTAAATCTATCAAAATCTTCTAAAGTGTATTTATTAATGTTTAATTTCACATCCTTCACTAAAAGTGACCATTGTAACCTTGTAATTTTTGAGAAATCCTGGATAAATATTCTATAAAGACCAATATTTACTAATACAATGCTTACTATATTCACTAATTTTTAGGAGCTAGTAAGGATATCATTAATATTTTTAATATATCAACTTCAATTCCATATTTATATATTTTTTTTCTCAATACCATTCTCTCACTAAGCAAAGTAATTTCTCCTAGTCCATCACCCAAATTTTCTGTTCACACATTTCATAAAACATAGAAAAGTTATATAATAATTCTTCAAATGAAAGTCTAAACACCTTGAAATTATCCATGAATATTTTATTTTGTCTTTCCACCATATCAAAAATGATTTATATCATACACTATTAAAATGAGTTTGGATCATCAAACAACCTGAAAGGAATTGTTCGATAAGAAAATGTCCCATATAGATAAGTGAAAGTAGTATTTTATTAGTTTATTAGATAAATTAACACTTTATTATAACCTAATTATCCACCCAAAAAGAAAAATGTGAGTGTCCAGGGAACCTTTAAATAATTATATCAATTAAAGTTTGTGGAAAATTATTTTTCATGTTTTAGTATTGATCTTACTATAATCAATACATAACCTCCATACTATCACTATCCTAATTGAAATATATTCCTTATTTTTTACTATAATAAATGTAATTATATCCTTTTTTGGATCCAAATTAATTGGAATAACCCACGTATGTTTTGATATTAGATATATGATTCCATAATTTAGAAGTTTGATAATTTTATCCTTTAAAACATTTTTATATTTGGATTTAATCTTCTTCATCACTCAATATTAGGCTTTATTTCATCATCCATAAAAATTTTATGCATTCATATTATAAGAATTATTTTCTTAATGTCTAATATTATTTGAGTAATGGAAGTTTTATTTTTCTTTAAAACATACAATATTTTTCTTACCATTATATTATTAAATATCTAAAATAGTGTTTGGAAAAGTGTTTTTGTCTCTATGGTAAGCATACTTTAGCATGGTTATTTTGGTATTTAACTCTAATGAGTATAATTCTTGTAAATATGATTTAAAAACTTTCTTGAATTCATATAATTTCTAGCCTTGATTCATATAAATATTTCCTTTATAACTAATTTGAATAATTAAGTCATGCTCTTTATTCACCAACTGTTTTATTTCTATGTGTTCAATTTTATCTTCTGCATTAAATAGAAACTTCCAAATTTATTTTTCAATTGAAAGTTAATTTTTTTTATCAAAAATATTAGAAGAAAAATAATAATCTAAAAGGTATTTATATTTCATAGACTAAAACACATTAAGAATATCTTTGCCTTCCCCTAATTGAAATGTCAATTTACCTCAAGGAACATCAACGAGATAACCTCATATAAATATGAATGGTTGAACAATTATATCTGGAACCACTTTTTCTATGTCAATGTTGAGAAATATAAAATTTATAGGCAATATACATGTACCAATTTTTACTAATAAATCTTCATTCACACCCATCAGATAAGAGTTGGATCTATTTTTAATTTTTAAATCCACTGTTATTGTCATAAGATCTTATATTTTTATTTATTTATAAACCATCAAAGGAAGGCATTCAAGAATTTCAAAAAAATATATCAAACATCTACAAGTTTTATTTTAAATAAATTCATAATAAATTTTAAATATCTTTATATCCTTTAACTTTTTTGGTATCTTCCTTTAGATCACAACATTGAATTCCTCAGTGAAAGGTACTATGAAAAATTATTTTAGTATCTCATTGTTTTAATTGATGTTTTTTTAAAACTTTTTACATGTAAGAATATTGTTGAATGCTTATATAAATTTCATATTGACTCCAATTTTATAAAACTTTTCAATAATCCTTTTATAGGGTTTGTACCTATTTTTACTTATCTACTTATCATTTTCTAGAAATAGTACGAGTGGTTCATCTGTATTCACTCATAAATCTGGTAACTTCAAAATTAACCGTCCAAAATTTCTTCCCTTACAATTTTTCCTTATTTTAATATTTTCAGTGATCTCTTTATTTTATTCTTAACTATTTCTCCCTTTTTATAGATATTGTTAATCTTAACCTCTAATATATCTTCCAATTTACATTTTTATAGCTTTTCTTCACCCCCTTCACTATTTTTCCTCCTTGAGAAGCTATTTCAATGTATTATTAATTAGGATTATTTTCAAAGGTACTTGGAAACTTACTCTTATCTATAAAATTATTTTTCTTACCAATATACCCAACTTTTATTTCAAAATTATGAATTATAGCTTGGGTACTATAAACAAACTAATCATTTTTATAAATTTTCAATTGATTATTATGAAAAAAAGTAACCCATACACAAAGATAATATCCAATATTCTAAAATTACTCTATAATTGTTCCCTTATTATATTGTGTTTAAGTTGAATCAAGATGCAAATAAACACCTCTTTTCTTCCTTTTTTGATGCCTAGATTGACGTTGTCCTAGAAATTCATAAGTCATATCTTGCTTAAAGTTATTTTTCTCCTTATAAGAGAAGTTAGGATGATTATTAAAATCTAGATTATATGTATTGAGAAATGAATAATTTCTCATTGGCTAATTCCCAAAATTTCCCATATAATTATTATACACTACTTGAGATGGTAAATTTTAAGGTTATGGGTGCTGTAGAAGCACCGGTAGCGCATCCCCAACATGGTTTTTTGTTATAATGGATGATTAATCAAATATGTACATGATGAATAATTCCCCGACCAATAGAATTTAATGAAATGTTAATTGACATGAGATCACCAAAACCAAATGCAGGATCCTCACATAATAAGTTTTAATTAATTTAATCATTTAATGAATTTCCTTATGATTAATTCTTTCTTCCTTTATGGATATGATGTCTCTAAATTGTACCATTATTACATTGAAGGAATCAAGTATAGATTCCCTTTAGTATTGATCCACATTTGTACCAAAAACCTCTGAGCAGCACTAATAGAATCTTTGATGCCAGCGTGGAAGATCCTAATGATTGCACTATTCATCTATAATCACCACAAGAATCGCTTCAAAGAAGGTCACTCATTGATCACTATATAATTAAGAGGGGTTTTGGTGGAGGATCACTCTCTATTGTTGACATTTTTCTTTTAGAGAAGCTCTCTAGGGATTGAGAGGATTCTCTAGATGTTGTTGTGTACAACTAAAACAAATGGCTAGTTTTGGGGTTGGAAATAATATAATTGGTTATAAATAGTTCTAGGGTTAGAAAATAATAATTGAAAATTCACTATTATTATTTTCTTAATCCTCACAGAGTCCCATTTCAATAATTAAAATAATATCATTTTTTGACATGCACAAAACCAATAAATTCATTGAATATTATTTCTCATCAGACCTTCAAAGTTTGTTTTCAATTCCTCCATAGTATTTATCAATCCTTGAATAATGTCTATTTATTTAATAAATTAATATCACCTCATTATTTTCTAATAAATCAATAAATATTACATTCACTAAATAGAAAATAATTATTTGTTAAATATTATTCTAACAAATATTCTATTGAATAAATAGTAACTAAATATATACGATCAAGAAAACATAAAACATTATCAAACCACATAAGATAATAATATTCATTATACATGTTAAATAAAAAAATATATTTAATATTTAACTGAGGTTATAGATATACTTAATGTGTGACCCTCTAGGCCTCTTTCTCAGTGGAATTAGGAAGGGCTTCCCAAGGTCCAACGTTAGCATCTAGAAACATGCTAAAAAACCCATAGAGAATGAAGAAAATGTTACAATAATATAAAAAATCATACAAATAATTACTGTGTAATATATTAATTTTATCATGATATCTCTAATTAAGAATGTTTCATCCTGCCATTATCAACCTATGTACTATATGTCTCTTTCTTTGGATTTTTGGAAAGAAAACTACTCACATATTACCATGGAAATAGATTTATTTAGGCTATTTCACTCCCATAAAAGGGCATGAGATATCAAATTTTATTAAAGAACAAAATATACAAATCATTTCTAGCATTATTAATTAATACAATATCAATTTTGACACACCCAATATATCCTAGTTCATCATAAACATTTGCTGTAATGCACCGACCCCAGAATCTCAATTCCAGTATATTATTTTATTACTTTATCATGATTACAAGGAATTAAATCCCAAATAACTGGTCAGTTTAGTAGTTTTATAAAGTCAAATTACATACATGATCCCCATAATATATTGGGAAATAGAAAATAATGTTGGAGTTGGTGACCTAAAACAAACTTCTATTTAATTTATGATAAACATGTATTCATTTATTTTGAATATTAATTAACTACTTATCACAACATGATTTTTCTGATACATGAAATAGTATATGAGAATGTCCCAAGAGTAGCTGTCACACTAAAGTTCATAATATTTCCCCGCTATGATGAGAACCCAGAAGTGTTGTGACACTATTATTGAATATATGTTCAATGGATGGCTGATATCATTTGAAGGGAAAAAAATAATACAAGATATTAGGGGATAAGTCTCATAGGAATTTGAGGAACCTTCTAATGGTTTACACTTTTGGTAATATCCAGTAGGATATTATGAGAACAAGACCCAATAGTAGGAAATCCACATTTATAAGTGTCATTGGATATTACTATCTACGGACGTGTTTATTTGTCCTTAGACTTTAAGATCATTATTAATGGATATTATGAGTCACGCACTTTGATATTTTTATGAAAACCATGATGATATAGGTTAATGATGAGGTAGGATATGTTGGGTGCGTCATGAGTAATATTTCATTAATGAATAATCAGAGAAAATATTTATCCCTTCTGTTCATCAACAAAAGTTAATATCTCTAGACATTTTATAGAAATGATATAGCCTAAATAAATCCATGTCCATGGTGTTCTATAGGAAATTTATATTTATAAAAATTCAAAGAAAGAGATATCAAGAACATAGGTTGATGGTATGGGAATGAAACCTACTCGATTGGAGATATTGTGATAAAGGGATTATATTACACGATAAGAATTTGTATAAGTTGGAATGTCATGGAGGCATTAAATTATTTCTCTATGGGTTCCTTGGAATGTTTCTAGATTTTAACCTTGGACTTTAAGAAAGTTCTCTTAATTCCACTAAGAAATATTCCTAGAGGGTCACACACTAAGTGTATCCAAAATCTTAGTTAAATAATTTATTATTTAACAAGTTGAATAAATATTATTCCCGGTCGAGGTTTAATAATTATTCATGTATGACTGATTGCATTTATTATGTCACTAGTTATTTGAGATAATATATTGTGGGTGTAATATTTAATAAATATTTATGGGTTATTGTGGTGAATATAATATTTATTTATTTATCAGAAAATAATGCACTAATATTTATTTAATAAATAAATAGTCATTATTAAAGGTGTGATAAATATTGAGGAGGACTGGAGGACCGAGTTTAAAGGTCCTATGGGAAATAATAATATTAAATATTATTTAATTGAGTAATTTTTAATTATAATAATTCACAATACAAGTGTGTGTCAAGAAATAATAAGAAATTAATATTATTATTTGACATGGGGGTTTTTTGGGATTAAATAAAATAATAAATGCATTATGGAATTATTTTTTATTCTAACCCTTGCAATATAAATAAAAAATTATAATATGTCTCTAATATGACAATTTAGTTGTGCACAAAATTTTTGGAGAAAACCTCCCAAACCTAGAGAGTTCTTCATTCTCGAAGAACACTCTCAAGAACGAGAACGATCCTCCTCCACCGGATCAAGGAGAAAGCTTTGGAAGCGGCTGTCATGATGATCGAAGGAGGAAAAATAAAGCATAAGTATATTCCATTCTAGAACTCAGAGACTCATTCAGTGACATCCGGAGATTCGTGGAACACATGCGGATCTCCGCTAGAGGATATCTACCTTTGATCTCTACAATACAATGATGATGCACTACAGACCTGTGGCCAGATGCATCAACAAAGAAAGAATAACATTGGAGGTAATTTTTATTGAATTAAAATACTTATAAAAAATATATTTTGATCTTTTCTCTTAGGTTTCAGGTCTCTATCCATTTGTATTATTTCATTGATTCAATTCTGACGATCACAGTGTTCATCTTCGCATAGATCTCAGATTGATCATCGATTATGGAAAAAAATAAAAGTTTGGCACGAATCCCTTCTGTGATTCCACTATGTCCGGAACCTTAAAGTGGTATCAGAGTGAGCATATTATTTTTTATAATTATTTATATTTTTTGGTGATTTATTCATTCATAATTTAGTTTTTCAATTCATGTTTAATCATTCATTTTAATCTGAATCATGAGATCTATTTTTTCCTCCACCATTTCCCACAGATCCAAAAGAAACAATTAATTTTATGATAAAAATAAAATCGAGGAACTCATTTAGAGGTGCCGAGGATTCTACCTAGATAACAAAGTAGTATACACCGTGAAGCTGTGATTAATGCACTGGGAGTTAATTCAGAAATTACTCAACTATGTGCATTAATGACACAAAATGTAGTTAATTCTTACACTGCTTGTTGACCGGGATATATAGGTATACAGTCATCCATACTACATGCCGTGTGGCCCAATGGACACAGCGTGTAGTCCCTTTGAGTCAGGATTGGTCCGTGTATTCCATACACGAACTCCCCAACTGATGACCGTGTAACATGAATTCAACATGACGTGTGGCCCACTAGACACACTGTGTACTCCAAGATTTACAAAGTAATCCTCACACACAGAGTCCATAGGTGTATACTTAGGATAGATGGTGAAGTGAATGCACACCATGTATATCAGATCTACACACCATGTACTTTTACCAAATTATGTAGATTTAAAACTTTAATATCTTCATAATGTTCTGATTTGCATATCATGTATAACCCATATTACAAGTTGTTACTTTAAGTGCATTGAAACATAACATGTGGAAGAAAAAATCATGTGATTTGTGTAATCATAAGTTAAGTACACATTGTGATAGTAGGTATTAAATCGTTTATTCCATACATCACAAGAGTAAAACAATATACGAGTATAATACCTATTGGGTAGATTTAGACATTTATTCATCGTGTTTTCTCCATGGTACATTAATGTAAAAGGTTAATTTTAAATTAATTAATTCATTCTTTTAAAATTATAATGGATGAGTATCTCAAGTAAATTCAAAAAATAATTAAGATAAAAGGATTGATTAATTAAAGATAATAATTAATCTATTTGAGGGAAATTTATCTTAAATAAGAATGATTAAAGAATTGAATGCTAGTTTTATTAAATGAATAATTTGTTGCATGCATGTGGATGATCATGATCTAGACCATACCTTTATATGTGATTGGTTTTAGTTAATTTATTATTAAATTGATGGAGTGCATTCCTTCTCTCCTCATTAATATGTAGGGCCTATGTTCCCATGGTTTCTTTTATGGAAACCCCTTTTACCCCTCACATGTGTGTGAGTAAAAGCATATGTAATGGATAGATATCCCAATATAGTGGATGTGGTTCAATTTAGGAGTTTAAGAGAAACAAATCCAAGGAGATACAAAGGTTGATAGGTGGAAAACTATAAAAATGAACCTCAGATTGGTTCAAGGTGTTTCTCCCATAGGTCAGCAGTTAGTTAATCAACCACTAGATAAACTAACCATTAGAACAAGATAATGATCATACCCTTTATTTTAGTTTTTTAGTTTAATGGTTATTCATTATGGATGTTTTTTCATGATCACATAATTAATGAATTAATAAGAATGCAATATGGAACTAAAATAAATTGTATTATGAGTAAATATTATCTAAGACATGGTTAATCACTTAAGTAAATCCCACTTAATATTAACAATCATGTGAAAAGATAATAATTGGAAATTTATGCATAAAGGATAAAATCCCTCAATAAAAGACTAAGTCGGTATATCCTTCCATTACATCGATTAGAATCAAACCATAGTTCAAAGTTCTTAACCAGCTAAAGTTGGGGTGATTCCAATTATTAGGGAATTCTAATTTGAGGTTTTGGGTTAAATTAACTTGGTTTAAATCAAGGGTTGACTGCCAATGTAGGACTTGGTATAACTGAGAGGAAAAGATTGAGGAAATCTAATTTTTTTTTCGGAATTAGGGAGTCTACCTAACAGATCAAGGAACTGTGAGTTAATGTAGTTTTCATTTGGAATTCCTAACTAAAGCCATATGAGTTTCTTGAACATACAATGTTTGGGTAATGAGAATGAGAATATGGATTCTTGCCACTAGAATTTCTAAGAAACAGGATATTCCAAATCCAATGTTGAGGGATATTAGGTTTCGATAAAATAGTGGGAGACTAATAAATATAATATTTATTTATTTTCTAAATTTATTAGATAAAGTACTAAATTTATACTCATCTTATTTGTAGAAACAACAATAAAAATTACAACAAACATATCATTGTGATCCATACTTGAGAAGGGAAACCTTCTCACTGACACTAATTCCCAAGAGTGTAAAAGTAGCCTATGGGTCATCCTTCACTATGGAAGGAAACTATATGTGATGGAAGAACCTTTACCAGTTGCACCTGGAAATGAGGTGAGTGATAAAGAGATATCTCTCTATGAGAAACATATGAATTATGCTGCATATGTTTAGTTCTTCAGGCTATCATCCATGTCCAATGATATATTTAATAAACATGAGAAAATGGATGAATATAGCATGATGTCTCACCTTTAGGATCTTTTTCATGAGAAGGAGAGATAAGAGAGGTATGATATCTCCAATTCTTTGTTCATGAGTTAGCTTGGAGAGTCTGTGCTAGCTGAACCTCATGTAGTCCAGATTATTGGCTACATTGAATGCTTAGACATCTTATGGATTAAATTCAAGGATGAGTTGCATACAGATATCATACTTTCATCACTACCCAAGATCTTCAACAACTTTATTGTTAATTAAAATATGAGCAATAACAAGAAGAGTCTATCGGAACATCTGACCTTGATTCACCAAGTGGATAAGGACATGGGGCATGAAAAACCCTCAATCCTTATGGTGAATAAGAAAATAAAGGACAAGAAAAAGGGACCTAAGACCTATAAACAATCTAAATTCCCTGATCAACATCCCACCATGAAGAAGAAGATCCAAAGCCAGGGTAAAGAAAAGGAGGCAATATGTTTTTCATGTGGCAAGTCAGGCCACTAGAAGAGGAACTACACCCAAAGGCAAAAGGAAGCAAAAGGTTCATTCATTATCGAGTGTAATCTTTCCATTTCTACACATCATGTATTATATATAGATTTTTGTGCTCACATATATATCCAAATATAGGAACCAAGTAGATTTTGGAAGATTTATAGAGGAGAGGTGGATCTGCGAGCTACAAATGGTGCAAGGCTAGCTGCTCTTTCCATTGGTGACTACCACCTTTCATTACTGATGAGAATTATTTTGGTTTTATAAAATTTTTATTATATACTTAATGTTACCAAAAAAATAATTTCTATATCAATTTTAGATATATATGGGTTTATTTTCAAGTTCATAAATAAAAGTTGTTTCTTTTATAAGGACAATATATTTTATGGTATGGAACATATAAATAACGGTTTGTATGTATTAAATTATGAAAAACAAGTGTTTTTAATTGATAATGGATCATGTTCACATGACTCATATAACACCCATTTGTGGCATCACTGTCTTGGTCGTGTAAACAAGATGCGTTTGAAAAAGCTCTATCAAGATGGTTATTTAGACTCCCCCGAGCTAAAACCACTTGATAGATGTCATTGTTGTTTATAAGGTAAAATGAAAAAACCACCATTTGGTTGATAGGGAGAAAGGGCCACTGAGATTCTAGGATTGATACACACTAATGTGTGTGGACCATATCTAGTAGAAGCTATAGGTAGATATTCCTTCTTCATAACTTTTGCTGATAACTTGAGTAGATATGACTATATTTACTTAATGAGGTATAAGTCCAAGTCCTTTGAGAAATTCAAGGAATTTAAGAATGGATTAGAGAATCATCTTAGTAAGAAGATAAATAATATTCGATCGGATCAAGGTGGAGAATATCTTAAAGAGGAGTTCATTGACTTTCTACGGGAGTTTGAGATTTTATCTCAACTCACTCCACCTTATACACTATAGTGGAATGGTGTTAGTGAAAGGAGGAACCGTACCTTGTTGGACATGGTAAGGTCAATTATGAGTCATATGGGTATTTTTTTATCCTTTTGGGGATATGTATTAAAAACTGCAACATACACATTAAACCGAGTACCAAATAAAGAGGCAAATAGAATTACCTTCGAGTTATAGAGTGGAAAGAAACCCGTTTTGTCACATACACATGTATGGGGTTGCAAAGCATTTGTTAAGTCTTTCTCAGGAAACAAAATAGCACCCTGGGGCACAAAGTACATCTTTATAGGGTATCCTAAGGAAACAAAGAGATACTAACAATACAACCCCTTAGAAAAGAAACTGACTGTTGCTAGACAAGCTGTTTTTCTTGAGAGGGAGCACATCCTCAAAAGGATAGGGGGATAATGATTGAATTCGATGAAGTTGATTCTCAAGACACACAAGATTTAGTATTGGAACAAGTTCCATAGGTCCCAATGGAAGAATTAGTTCCTGAAACACAAGTACTTTGTAAGATTGTAAGATAGGTAAGGGAACCAGAGAGATATGGTTTTCTAGTCACCAAGGATGGTAACTCATTATTATTGTACAATGATGAACCTATCTTCTACAAGGAGGTAGTGGATATCTTAGAAACTACAAGATGATATAAGCTATGAATATTGAGATGGATTCCATGTATCAGAACCAAGTTTGGGTTCTGGTCGATGTGTCGGTTGATGTAAAGCTTGTTGGGTTTAAATGGGTATTCAAGAGGAAATTAGTCATGTAAGGTAAAGTTAGTACCTATAAAGCAAGGATAGTGACTAAAGGGTTTAACCTATGTCAAGAAATTGACTATGATGAAACATTTTCACAAGTTTTCATGTTTAAATCAATCAGAATCATACTTTCCATAGCAGTATACCATGACTATGATATTTGGAAGATGAATATCAAAACTACATTCCTTAATGGGAAACTTTAGGAATATTTCTATATGAAACAACCAGGAGGGTTTGTGACACCAGGTGATTCAAAAAAGGTTTTCAAGTTGCAGAGATCCATTTATAGATTTAATAAATAATCCAAGTCATGGAACATTAGATTTGATGAAGCCATAAGAGAATTTGGTTTCATTAAAAATGAATGAGAGTTGTGAGTTTACAAATGGTTTAGTCGGAATGAATTATTTATCCTAGTAGTATATGTTGATGACATATTACTTATTAGAAATCATACACTAGTCTTACAGTCAGTTCTGGACTATTTAAACAATTTATTCTCCATGAAAGACTTAGGTGAAACAGCTATATTCTAGGGATTACGATCTTTTGTGATATATCCAAGTGGCTACTTATACTATGTCAAAGTACACATATTGACCAGATACTAAAGGGATTTAGTATTGAACAATCTAATATGGGATTGGTTATAGTGTCACATGGCTTATATATTTCTAATAAAATGTGTCCCCAGACACAAGAAGAGAAATTGATAATGAGTAAGATCCCATACACTTCAGTGATAGGATCAATCATGTATTCCATGTTATATACTAGAATTGACGTTGCCTATGCACTGATCATGATAGGAAGATATCAAGAAGATATAGGAGAACAACATTGGACTACTGTTAAGGCCATCCTTAAGTATCTAAGAATAACTAAGGATATATTCCTAGTGTATGGATGGGACGAGGAGCCTGTTATCAGAGGGTATGCAAATGCTAGTTCTTAGATAGACCAGAATGATATAAAGTCACAATCTGGATATGTTTTCTATCTCAACGGAGGATCTGTGATATAGAAGAGTTAAAATAAGACATTTGTCGCTGTTTCTACAACAGAGTCCAATTATATAGCATCTTATGATGGATTCAATAAATCCATTTGGATTCATAACTTTATCCAGGATCTTGAGTGTTACCTAGAAATAATGACCCTATCACATTGTATTGTGATAATACTATAGTGGTGGCTCTTTCAAAAGAGACAAGGTCACATAAAAATACAAATAACATACTCTAGAAGTATCACATATTGATGGATTTTCATCAGAGGTGTGAAGTTTCAGTGAGAAGAGTACCCATGTAAGAGAAATTTTTGGACCCCTAGACTTAAGGCTTATCTTAAAAGAATAATGAGTATCATGTGAGAGCAAGAAGACTGGAGGTTGTTAGCAGTTGACTCTAGTGAAAGTGGGAGTGTGTTGGAGTTGGTGCCCTAGAAAAAAACTTCTATGTAATTTATGATAAACATGTATTCATTTTTTTAATATTAATCAGATACTTATAAATTCATGATTGTTCTTATGCGTGACATAGTATGTGATAATGTCCCAATAGTACATGTCACACTAAAAGGTTATAGAAGTTCCCCACTATTATGAGAACCCGAAAGTGATATGACACTATTCTTGAATATATGTTCTATGGATGGATGATATTATTTGAAGGAAAAAATGATACAGTCTATCATGGGTGGAGACTCATAGGACTTTGAGGCACCTTATCATGGTGTACGCCCTTGGTAATATCCAGAAAGATATTATGAGAATGAGACCCGACATTAGGAAATACACATTTATAAGTGTCATTTGATGTTCCTATATACGGATGTGTGTATTGGTCCTTGTAATTTAAGATTATTATTAATAAATTTTATGAGTTGGGTACTTTGATGTATTGATGAAAACTGTGATGATAGATGTTCATGGTAAGGTAGGATACATTGGGTGTGTCATGAGTAAAATTACATTAATGAATAATGAGAGAAAGGATTTATCCCTTTTGTATATTAACTTAAGTTAATATCTCAGGAAATTTTTTGTAAATTATATAGCCTAAATAAATTCATGGCCATGGTGTTCTCTAGGCAAGTTTTATTTTCAGAAAGTCAAAGAAAGAGATATCGAGCACATAGGCTGATTGAACTGGCATGCAACCTACTCAATTGGAGATATTGTGATAAAGGGATTGTATTACATTGTAAGCATTCACATGAAGTGTCATTTCATTTTGTAATTAACTTATTTATCTATGGGTTCCTTTTCGTGTTTCTAGATGTTAACCTTAGAATTTAGGTAGGTTCTTCTAATGCCACTGAGAAAGAGGCCTAGAGGGTCATGCACTAAGTGTATCCAGAATCTTAGTTAAATAATTTATTATTTAATAAATTGAATAAATATTATTCCCGGTCATGGTTTAATAATTATTCATGTATGCTTGATCACATTTATTCTGTCATTAGTTATTCAAGAGAATATATTGTGGGCAGAATATTCAATAAATATTTATTTTCTATTTTAGTGAATATAATATTTATTTATTTATCAGAGAATAATGAAATGATATTTATTTAAAAAAAATCATTATTCAAGGAACTATAAATATTGAGGAGGATTGGTGGACCGAGTTTAAGGGTCCAGTGAGAAATTAAAATATTAAATATTATTTAATTGAAGAATATTTAATTATAATAATACACAAGCTAAGCGCGTTTCAAGAAATAATAATAAATTAATATTATTATTTTACATGGTTATTTTTTAGGATTAAATAAAATAATAAATTCCTTGTGCAATTATTTTTTATTCTAACCCTAAAAATATAAATACCCAATTATAATATTTCTCTAATATGCCAATATAGTTGTACACAACAATTTTGGAGAAAATCGCTCAAGCTTAGAGTGTTCTTTATTCTCCAAGAACGCTCTCAAGAATGAGGGCGATCCTCCTCCACCGAATCAAGGAGAATACTTTGGAAGCGGTTCTCAAGGCGATCAAAGGAGGACGACACAAGTGCAAGGATATTCTGTGCCAGCACTCGGAGAATCCTTCGATGATGTATAAAGATTCATTGAACATGTGTGGATCACCACTAGAGAAGATATACCCTTAACCTGTACAATGCAATGATGATGCACTATAGATATATGTCCAGATGAATCAATGATGAAATAATAACCTTATATTCAATTCTTATTTAATTAAATTAATTATGAACAGTATATGGTGATTTTATCTCTTGGGTTCTGGGTCTCTATCACTTTTATATTATTTATTTGATTTAATTTCAACGATCATAGTGTTCATCGTTGCATAGATAATAGATTGATCATCGATTATAGTAAAAATAAAAGTAGGGAACTGCTCCCTCCTACTCTTCCACTGCTCTTGGAACCTTCAAATACAAACATGATACATAATAAAATGAAATAAACAAAATCCTTGAATCTCATTTAAATGATTCATATTCATAACCCGGGGAAGGAAAAAAATAATGGAAATATCAAATTATCAGTAAGAGAAAGAAAAATAGAATAAAAAAAGATTCAATAAGAGAAAATCAACATGGAAAGGTGAATAACTGAAACACATACCATTCAAATAAACTAGATAAAAAATAATCAATATAGACGGGTGAGAAACTAAAACATATGTCATTTAATCAATAAAATGAAATTGAAAAGAATCCATAGATATTTCAACACAATAATATCATGGATAATTATAATAAATTAATTCTAAATAAAGGAAATGCGTAATTATTTTATGTCATGTTTCCTAGGGACATGATACCTTTCTATAAAGAGACAGTTTAAACTACTCTGATTTGGCCAACTGATTAGTCTCATGAGACTACTGATGGATCGAGGTGATTTAATTAACTGGTACCCAACCCATATGTATTTCATTAAATGGTCCCCAACCCATGCATTTCATGTCTAAATAATTCCTCATATATCATATAAACAATGTTCCTTATCCAAATGTATCTGGATTGAATAGAAGTTACAAATTTATCAATAATTCCCAATTAATCGAATAACTATCAAAGTGAAAACCATATGTAAATATGATATATGTTATAGGTAATAAAAATATAAATAACCCAATAATTTTTATAATTAATTAAATATCCAATTAAAAATGATTACAATAATGTGATTGTGTTAGGATAAAGTCAACAATCACAAAATAAAATAAGATTGCAAATGTAACTTTTACTACTTGGAAATTTTCATGCTAGACCCCTTGGAGTAGATAATTCAAAGGAAAGAAACAAATACCATGAAGTATGATTGATTCATGATATTAAATGAAAAAGGGTTAGTATATACACTATAATAAAGTGAATTGGTGTATAGTAACAAAAAATTCTCAATGGAATGTAAATTGAGACGAAAACCCTTACCTTGCATTTCCTTTTGGGTGATCATCCTTTAAACTCTTATATAATTGTTTTAATAGTGTTAATAAATTATTATATAACCATATTAATATTTATTATATCATATATGATCATATTATAACATCTTATGACCCATTTGTTAACATTATTTTTGTTATTTTTCAGTATTTCGGGTGTTAATTGCGTTGTTTCTCAAGTAAGTTTTTAATTATTATTTGTTGATCCTATTAATTAGATCATGGTTTCACCATATCCAAAATGTAAAAAATGATTTAAATATTATATATATTATATATATATTTATTTATAATAAACCATAATATTTGGATATATGAAATGAAATGCATTGTTTATGGAGATAGTAGGACGTACGTACTAATGAATGCTACTTTCATTTCTTTATTGTATTAAAAGAGTGGTAAGTAAATGATAAATATGTATATTATAATTATATTATAATAATATTTTCCTATATTTAACATAGTTTTTTTAAAATTGTCTTTAATATGTTCCATGTATAGTGTGAATGAATCACATCGCTTTGGGGAGGTGGTAGTCCACACTTTCACAAACAATGTTATTGTATCTAAAAAAATGTAAAGTATATAGGTATGAGTTTTAAAATAAGTATATAATAATAAATAAATAATAAGTATATTATATAAATATTTTTTTCACCATAAATCCCAACCATGAATGGTGTTAAAGGGAAAATGAACAATCATCATTTCGTGAGGCGGTAGTTCGCCGTACACATAAACAATATATTCGTTACCTATTAGATGGAAGTGTGTGTAAGTGTATGTAAAATACTCATAATAATTTTTTTTATTATATTTAGGATACTGGTTTTTTATATAATAATGGAATAAGTATATTAGAGGGAGTTTAGAAAGAAATAAAACTAAATAGATTGAGGTAAGATGTTACCACTTCTTTGGGTAACTCCTTTTGGTTTTCACTAAAGGGCTTCCTTGGATGGATTTATGCCTAAGGGAAGGATTATAAGATTAGGGGAGGGATTTTTAGGAGTTATTTTGTTAGATATTGATCGAACCAAATTGGATTAAGAGGTTTGAGGCAGTGGGAGGAGAGATGACCTTTTTATAGTGGAGGAGGAGTGCTACTCTGGTAAATTTTGGAAAAGGGAATTCCACCCACGTTTTCCCATTGAAAGTGGATACGATAATAAAAAACAGTCAATAAAAGGAAGTATATGATCTAAATATGGATATAAAATGAAATTTTTACAAGTTTCTGGGTCATTCTGGATTATAAGTATAAGGTTTAGTCCCTTGTTAAGCTTAATTTTACCTTAATCATTGTAATTAATTTTAATCACATTCACTAATATTTTTGGTCAAAACACTAAGTTGACCTTATTATAAATTAGAAATTATTCTGATTCAAAATAATAAATACAGTTTATCAAATACAAATCAAATAATTGGTAGAAATTAATTTAAAATTAATCCCACAGGTGGGATGACAATACGGGTTTTTAAAGTAAAATTGGTGAAAAGTTTGCTAAGTTTTTATATCCAATATCAAAGTGAAATTAATTAAAATGACTTAAATTGGATTAATTGATGAATAATTGATATAATTTGACTTTAAAACCAATTTAAAATATAATTTAACACTATAAATAAATTAGATGAAAAAGAAGTTTTGAACTAAAATTCAGTATTTTTCATTATTCAATAAAAAATGAAACTTCTCAAAAAAAGACAAAACATTCACACTAACCTGATTTTTATGTTTCAATATAAAATATTATGTTTATTTTGACATATAAAATCTATAAAGGTTCCAAAAATTGGATTTAAAATAGGTTTTCCATTAAAAGGTGGTAAAACACCTTTACAAAAATATAGTATTTTATGTGTAATATTGGGTTTGTTTTTATCTTATTCCAATCAAATATATTGGGTGAGTATAAAAATATTTTTTGGATATATAATATAAAAATTTACTATATAAATTTATAAAAGTGTTAAAATTTAATTGACTATGCAAAATGTGACTAAATAGTGTTTTGTTTAAATCAAGTGTTGCATGCATTGAAAACTAACTCAGTATTACAAGATATCACTGAAATTAATTTTTTTCTAAAGGAAAATTTGGTAATGAATTTAGGTGATATATTATTTCCTCTTAAAAAAATTTCATCCTTAAAATTTTAGGGGTACTACCTTTAAATAGATGTGGGTAGTTCTCCTTCATAGAATCCTCTCATTACCATGTTGCTTCTTACATTTTTGTGATTTCTCCAAAGTACCTTTATAAGACAAGTCATCTTATTCCTCAATACTTTATCTCTGGTACCAAGAATCTAGATGGCTTCTTTAAAGTATGGAAGATAAGGTTCTAAATCTATTTCATCATAGTTCAAGAACATGTGTCGGGTCTGGCATGTACTTCCTTAGAAAAGATATATGGAACACATTGTGTACCTTTGAGAGATTTGGAATCATTGGAAAATGATAAGAAACAAATCCAACCCTTTCAAGAATTTCAAAGGGTCCAATGTACCTGGGACTCAATTTCCCTTTATTACCAAATCTGATAACATCCTTCTATGGAGATACTTTCAAGAAAACGTGATCTCCCACTTGGAACTCTAAATCTTTCCTCTGATTGTCGGCTTAACTATTTTTCCTACAATGAGATGATTTAATATGATCTTGAATATTATTAACCCTTATCATCATCTGTTCAAAAAGTTCTAGGCCTATGAGTTTCTTTTCACCAACTTTATCTCAAAAAGTTGAAGTACGACATCTATTTCCATATAATACTTCATGCGGTGCCATTCGAATAATTGAATGGAAATTATTATTATAGGAAAACTCTACCAAAGGTAAGTACTAAACCCACATACCTTGAAAGTTGAGTGAGAATGAACTCCACAAGTCTTCATTGTTTGAATAGTCCTTTTGGACTGTCCATCGGTTTGAGGATGGTAGACAATGCTCAAATCAAGCTCAGTGTCGAGAGCCTTTTAAAGATTTTTCTATAATTTCAATGTAAAGTAGGGATTTGAATAAGAAAAAATTGACAGAGGTGTTCCATGAAGTCTTACAACTTCATTAATATATAGCCTTGTGAGGCACTCAAGAGTCAGGTCTTCTCTTATGGCAAGGAAATGAGTATATTTGGTTATGTGATCAACAATAACCCATATTGCGTCATTACTTCTAGGAGTCTTTGGTAGTACTATGAAAAATTATATAGTAATTTAATCCCATTTCTATACAAGAATAATATGAGGCTAGAGAGATCCTTTAGGATGCTAGCTCACAACCTTCACTAGTTGAAAAACTAAACATCTGGACACATAGTCACCAATTTCCCGCTTTAGGTTATCCCACAAAAAATGTTTCTTCAAATATCTATACATATTTGTAGTCCCATGGTGTATAGAGAAATTTTATCTATGATAATAATCCAATAAATCTATTTTTAGCTCAGGTATAGATGGAACATATAACCTCTTTCCAAAATTTAGAACACCATATTCACAAACAAATTCTATTAAATTTACTTCATTCACACCTTTAATTTTCTTTGGGAAGTACTCATCATCATATTGATAATTATTTATCATTACTAATAAATATGTTTTGTCAATCATTTAAAAAATGATTTATGTCTCCCTTTCCTTTTAAATTACCATATCTATCTTTACTAGATTCATGAACATAGGATCCTTCTCAATCCTCATTTGGGTTAGAACTCCCTAATCCTTCCTACTCAAAGCATCTGATACCTTATTCACTTTCCCTAGGTGGTAATTTATTGAGAAATCATATTATTTTAGTAGATCATGCCATCTACTTTGTCTTATATGGAGAACTGTTTTTGAGAATATGTATTTCAGGCACTTATGATCCATTTATATCTCACATATTTCTCCATAGAGATAATGTCTCCATATTTTCAAAGAAAATATTATAGCCGCTAACATATGATCATGAGTTGGATAGTTCTATTCATGATACTTTAATTTCCTAGATTCATATTCAATAACTTTATCATTTTTCATTAGTACACAACCAAGTCCCATCTTTAATACATCAATATATATGAAAAACCCATCACTCTTAGATTGTAGAGTTAAAATCAGATTATTGACTAATCTTACCTTAAGTTCATCAAAGAATTATTCACATTACTTTTTCAAGAAAAAATTAACCCATTTATGTGTAAGCTTGGTAAATAGGTTAGACAATTGGGAAAAATTCTAATAAAATCATTGATTGTAACATTCTAAACCAATGAAACCACATACCTCAGTTATGTTTGTTGGCGTATGACATTCACTATCTGACTTTGTCTTTGAAGGATCAACTAATATTCCATCCTTGGAGACAATATGACCAAGAAAAGAAACTTCTTGAATCCAGAAATTGCACTAACTAAATTTCCCATATAACTCGTACCTTATAAGAGTATTAAGAGTGATCTGCAAGTGATTTGCATGGTCCCCATAGAATTTAGAATACACCAGAATATCATCAATGAATACCACAACAAAATCATTAAGATATTAATTGAATAATTTGTTCATTAGTTCTATAAAAATAGAGGGTGCATTAGTAGATCCAAATGGCATTACTGTAAACTCATAATGTCCATATCTCATTTGAAAAGCCATATTCATAATGTATTCCTTCTTCACTCACAATTGGTGATACCCAGAATGTAGATCAATATATGAAAAATATTGAGCTCCATGAATTTGATCAAACAAGTCATCAATGAAATGTAGAGGATACTTTTTATTTATTTTAATATCATTGATTTCCCTATAATCAATGCACAATATCATAGATCCATATTTCTTCTTAATGAATAGGACATGGGATCCCAATAGAGAAACACTAGAATGAATAAATCCCTTATTACCCAAATCCTCTAGTCGTTTCTTCAAATCCACCAATTCTATTGTGTCCATTCTATAGGGAGTCTTTAATATTGGCCTTGTATCGATAATAAAACCAATGGAAAATTAAACCGCATGCTCTGGGGGATGCCTAGGTAATTCTTCAGGAAATACTTCAATGTATTCCTTCATAATAGGTACATACTCAATTTTAAGACTACCTCCTTCATCACTAGGAGATGTTTTCTCTTCTTCTCCAAAAATTTCATTTAGTATATCTACCAGGGGTGAATCTAGATAAGAATGATCTGATGAATCTTCTAATCTAAATATGAGGGATTATACATCTTCCTTATAAATCGTAATTCTTTTCCTCTTGTAAGAAAGTTTTGCATCATATTTTGAGATCTAGTCCATACCATGGATTATATCATAGTTAACCACATATATGATAAAAAGTTTAGTAGGTAAAGCACATTTATGAATCTTGATGGGGACTGCATGAAACATCATTATTTCAATAATACTTCCCTTATGAGTTTTGATGGTCAACTATATTATTAAATAAAAAGGGAAATGTCTAATTTTCTTGGAAAACTGGGTTGATATAAAAGAGTGTGATGATCCAAAATAAAATAAGGAATTGGATAAATTTGAAGATAAAATTAATGTACCTTCCACCACATCATTTTTTACTTCTAACTCTACTGTAGTTATTGTATATGATTTTCCATCTCCCTTGGCCTCTTTTGCTGTAGTTTCTCATGCCTTCTAGGGAATTAATTTGAGTAGTTCCCCATCTTTTTATAGGCGACACATTGAATATCAGTGTTTTCATTATTACCTTTTCAGTCTTTAATATGATGAACCTTTTCTCTACACTTAAAACAAACTGCTAGTCCCTTCAATAATTTCCCAGGGTGATTTTGACTACAGTTCTAACAAGGTGGGAATTGCTTCATTCCCTTATTCTTATTTGAAACATTCCCTTTTTCATGATGTTTAGAAGACCAATTATTCTCTTGGTTTCCCTTTCATATGTAGGATCATGAGAATTAATTCTCTATTTTGATGGAACATAAAACCATCTCTTTGTATTATGAGAAAGTCTGAGAAAACAGCACCCTTAGATGAATTATCTTAAGAACTTCAAAGAAGTGGTCAATATTTCACTTCATGTTTCCTATGTAATCCATAATAAACCTGACTAACCTTGTAAAAGTAGATTTATAATTTTCAACACTTTCTTATTTATTTTTATTTATGCTAAGGAACTTTTTATTCATATTAATTTTTTTTTATCATGAGGGAAGTATGTATCGAATAATGTCTCCATAAATGTTCTCCATTCCATGAGTTCTATTTATTCTTTGTTCCTAGTATTCTGGATCAAGGAACACCGTTGACCATCATCACCTTGGAGACAATAGACTAAAATTGTATCCTTTTCCATTTCACTACATCTCAAGGATATAAACATCTCCTCTAGTGACTTAATTCATTGATCAAATAAAATTATATCATTAGTAACACTAAATGACGGGGGATTCTATCGCAAAAATAAATCCATCATAGGAGATTCTCTCTGTAAAATTGGTTTCTCTATTTGGGAAAGGTTATTTGTCCTAACATGATTAATTTTCCCTAATATTACCATTATTTTCTCCATTAGAATAACATAAGTATTGGTTTACTCAATAGGAAAATCTATACATTTGACATGAGTATTAACACCATTCATCCTTCTAGGTTCTATTTCTAAACAATGAAATATATCAGATTAGATCAAAAATTCATAATGTATAGTTATAAATTTTTTATAGCACATAACATAAATTTCTAAATCATAAATCCTAAAATCATAATCTTTGGTTTCTGTGGGGACATTTTAATTTTAAATCCTTTATGATGGTATGCAAATAAAATGTGAATTATCCTAAGAATATACCCTAGTATTGTCAAAGCTGGTGCATAGTAATGACCATTATCGTGATCAAGTTATGTCGAGTCATGCTTAACACACATTGTCAGAGTTGTTACTACTAGGTAAATCTATTATAGAACCATGTCCACTTGTAGTATCCAAACAGAGATGTATTTCTAGGAATACCCACACAATCTTTACCTTACCAAAATTATCAGATTTTCTTCTATACTTATCCTCAATGTCCATCTTAGGGTTATGTTCTCTAATGGAACTTTTCTAAATCTAGTTTACAAGGTGTATTCTAAACTTTATTTGATACCAACTATAACACACCGACCACATAATATTAGATCCATTTCATTATTTTATTATATTAGAAAGATTAAAAGGAATCAAATCTTGAAGGTGGATTTGGTAAATATTGAACTATTTGAATGATTTTTGGCTGGTTGTTTTGTTCATGGAAGCTCAAGGAGTTTTATTCTGGGAAAGGATCCTGGACCAGCCTATTCCTTCTTGTTTTTTGGTTTGGGTTCTTCATTATCCTTTGAAATGGATTTGTGTTCTGGCGGGTTCTCACTTAACCATAAAGTGTTTTTCAAAAATCAAAAAAATGAATTTTCATTCAGTTGAAGGACTGATCAGTTTATTAGTTTTTTAATTCCATATTATATACATGATACCCATAATAAATTATAAAATAAAAAATATAAACATGTTACGTAATAAAATGAAATAAATAGCATACTTGAATTTCATTCAAAGGATTACTTTTCATAACCTAGGAAAAGGGAAAAAATAAGTGGAATCTAAAATGATCAGTAAGGGAAAGAAAAATGGAAGAAATAATGAATTGATAAGATTAAATCAACATGGAAAAGTGAATTACTAAAAACACATGCCATTCAAATAAACTTGATAAGGAATAACCAATATGGCAAGGTGAGAAACTGAAACATATTCCATTTAATAAAAAAGAGAGAATAAAATGAATCCATAGATATATTAACACGATAATACCATGGATAATAATAAGAAATTAATTCTCAATAAATAAAATTCTTAATTATTGGATGTCATGTTTCCTAGGAACATGATACCTTTATCGTCAAGAGACAATTTAAACTATTTTGATTTGGCTAACGGATTCGTATCATTCGACTACCGATGTATCGAGGGGATTACATTTACCAGTACCCAAAACCTATGGATTTCCTTAAATTGCCCCCAACTCATGTATTGTATGTCCAAATAATTCCTCATATATCTAATAAACAATTATCCTTATAAAAAAGTATCTAATTGAATAGAAGATACAAATTTATCAATAATTCCCTAGTTAATCAAATAACTATAAAAGTGGACACTGTATATAATTATGGTATACAGTTTTGGAAATAATAATATAAATAACCGAATTATGTGGATATTTAAGGAAATATCTAATTAAAATTTATTATAATAAATTTATTATCTTAGGAGAAAGTTAACAACCACAAAATAAAGTAAGATTGCAAAGGTAACTTTTACCACTTAGAAAATTTTAAGCTAAACCCCTTGGGTGATATAATTCAAATGAAAAAAAATAATATGAATTATGAGTGATCCTTGATATTAAATGATAAAGTTTCAGTATATAAACCACAATAAATTGAATTGGTTTATAGTAACAAATAAGTCTCAATAAAATGTAAATTGATACAAAAACGATTACCTTGCATTTAATTTTGGGAGATATTCCTTTAACCTCATGTATAATTATTTTAATAGTTCTTATAACTTATTAAAGAACCATAATAATATTTATAATATCATATATAACCATATTATAATATCATATTACCCATTTTTTAATATTCTTTTGTTATTTTTCAGTATTTTGGGTTTTAATTTCCTAGTTTCTCAAGTAAGTTTTGACTTCTTATTTGTTGTTCCTATTAATTAGATCATGGTTTCATCATCTCCAAAATGTAAAAAATTATTTAAAAATTATATATATTTATTATATATGTATTTATAAAAATCCATAATATATGGAGATAAGAAATGAAATGCATTGTTCAGAGAGGCGATAGGCCGTATATATGCATGAACGCTACTTTCATTTATTTTTCATATTAAAAGAGTGATAAGTAAATTATAGATATGTATATTATATTTCTAGTATAATAATAATTTCCTATATTTAACATAGTTTTATTAAAATTATCCTTAATATGTTCCATGTATAGTGTGAACGAATAACATCACATTGGGGATGTGGTAGTCCACACTTCCACAAACGATGTTATCGTATTTACACAAAATGGAATGTATAAAAATATGTGTTTTAAAATAATTAAAAAAGAATAAATAAATAATAATTATCAATTATATAATTTATAAATAGAATTTCGATCATAATTCCCAACCATTAAAGGTGGTAAAGGGAAAATGAACAATCATCATTTCGTGGGGCGGTGGTTCGCCGTACATATAAACAATATGTTTGTTACCCATTAGATGGAAGTGTGTGTAAGTGTAGATAGAAATATAATAATAATAAAATATTAGTATATTAAGGATAATATTTTTTTATAATCATGGAATAATGGTATTTGATGGAGTGGAGAAAGAAAAAAAAAACTAAAGATCCTGAGGGAAGATGTTACCTCTTTTTTGGGTAACTCATTTTGGTTTTCACCTAATGGATTAATTGGATGGATTTTTACCCAAGGTAAGGATTATAATGTGAGGTGATGGATGTTTATGATCTATTTTGGAAGATATTTTTTGATCCAAATTGGCTTGAGATGTGTGAGAAAGTGGGAGGAGAAGATGCCTTTTTATAGTGGAGGAGGAGTGGCACTCTTGTAAATTTTGAAAAATGGAATTCCACCCATGTTTTTTCCATTGAAATTGGATATAATAATGAAACAAAGTATATAAAAGGGATTATAGGGTCTAAATATGTCTATAAAATGGAGTTTTTACAAGTTTCTAGGTCTTTTTGGCCCTTAAGTATAAGGTTTAATCCCCTATTAAGCTTAATTTTTCTTTAATCATTGCAATTAATTTTAACCACTTTTACTAATCTTTTTGCTAAAAAAATATGTTGAAATTATTATAAATTATAAATTATTTTGATTCCAAATATTTAATCAATTATACCAAATTTAAATCACATATTTGGTAGAAATTAATTTAAAATTATTCCTGCAAACGGGATGACTATGCATGGTTTTAAAGTAAAAATGTTCAAAAGTTTGCTATGTTTTTATACTCAATTTCAATGTGAAATTAATTCCAATGACCTAAATTGGATTAATTGATAAATAAATGATATAAAGTGACTTTAAAACTATTTTAAAATATAATTTAACACTATAAATAAATTATATGAAAAACAATTTTTGAATAAAAATTCAGTATTTTCTATTATTCATTAAAAAATGAAACTTCACAGAAAAATACAAAAAATTCAGCCTAAAGTAATTTTTTGGTTTTAGTTTCAAATATTATGTTTATTTTGACATATAAAATCTATATAGGTTCCAAAAATTGTATTTAAAATAGGTTCTCCATTAAAATTCAGAAAAATTGCCTTTATAAAAATATAGTATTTTATGTGTAGTATTGGGCTTGTTATTCTCTTATGCCTATCCAATATATTGTATGAGTGTAAAAATATTTTTTTTGATATATATTATATAAATATACTATATAGAATCTCTAAAAGTGTTAAAATTTAATTGAATATGCAAAACACAACTAAATAGTCTTTTGTTTATATTAGGTGTTGTGTTCATTGAAAACTAACTCAGTATTGAAAGATGTCAACGAAATTAAATTTTTTCTAAAGGAAAATATGTTAAAGTCTTGGGTTACTAAATTTTTCATCATGGTTTTTTTCAATTCACCCAAGTATGTGACTAATAATATTTTTTAAGAATAATATTAAAGTATAAGGATCAATACACATGTCCACAGATAGGAACATCCAACGAAACATTTAAATTTGGATATCATATTTGCAGGCCGTGTTATCATAATACCATGCACTAAAAATTAAAAAGGGTTTCCACCATGATAAAGCGACTCAAAGTCCTATGCGTATCCATCCCTAATAGAATATGTCATTTTTCTATAAAATGATATCATCTGGCTATAAAACATATATATTTCATGAATACTTTCATGGTGATTATAGGTTTTTTTCATAATAAGGAACTACTATGACATTTAAGAATGATAATTAATCTTATGACATTATCACTTACTATTTAACACAAAAGAAAAATCATGATGTGACAATATATTTATTAATATTAAAAATAATGAATATTGGTAATCTTAAATTATATAGTAATTGGTTCTAGGTAACCAACTTGAGTAGACTCTAACTTGAACTAGTAAAAACTTCTAATAACCTTCAGTTTTCTAGCTTTAATATGATACTCATGCTTCTCCTAAGATACGTATTTAGTTAAGGGTTCTTCCATGTTTTCTTCCATTTAAACTATTCTCACTACAACTTCAACCCTCTAAGAAAAATCTCTCAAGTGGTGATACATCTGAGGCATTTGATTTTTCCTTTGGTGTGACCTTTGATCCTTTACAAGAGACACCACTACAGTACTATCACAATATAATGTGGTAGGGTCTTAAATTCTAGGTACCACATTAAAATCTTGTAAAAATGTGTATAACTAAACAAATTATTTGGATACATTATAATCTTCTATATACTCAACCTTTACTTTATAATCGATACCAATTGGATGATTTGAACTCTTCCATCTCATAGAATCTCTATTAAGACAGAATATATATCCTGAATATGATTTTAGATCATTATAATATGTTTGAAAGATAACATCAGTAAAAACCCTGATGGATAGATCATGATCTCCTCATTACAATAGGAATATATCCTTATTTATTCTCATATATTTAAGGATAACCTTAATAATAGAACAATATTGTTCACTAGGATAAGCTTGATAAATTCTTACCATGATCAAGGTGTAAGAAACATAAATCCTATTACATAACATGGAATACATGATTGATCCCATCACAAAAGAATATGGGATCCTAATCATTCTTTCTTTCTCCTATTGTGTCTAAGGACAAAGTTTCTTAGAAATATGAATACCACATGACACTGTAACTGATCCTATCTTAGATTGTTCCATTATAAATCTATTTAGTATCTAGTCAATATATGTACCTTGACATAGTCCAAGTATCCTCTTGGGTCTACCATGAATGATCTTGATCCCTACAATGTAGGCTTATTCACTTAAGTAATTCATGGAGAAGAAATTATTTAACAAGTCCTTTTGGCTGTATCATATATACATATTCCTAAAGGTTCCTATTAAGGAAATATTTTTTGATATCCACAAGAAATTTTTCATATTAATGGTAAGATGTTATATCTATTAGAATTATAATGAATTTAAACACAGAAATTGGAGAAAAGGTTTCATCATATTCAACACCTTGATGTTATTCAAAACCTTTATCAACTATCCATGCTCTGTAGGTATTTAACTTAAATTCCATGTCCAATTTTTTAGAATACCCATTTACACCCAATATGTTTTACATTAATTAGTGTATTAAAAAGAAAATAAAAATGGTTTTGATACATGGAATATATCTCCGAATTCATGGCTTCTTTATATCTTATAGCCTCTAATCACTCCACTACCTATTTGTAGGATAGTGGTTGATTATTGTTAATCAAGGACTAGTCACCATCTTCAGTGACTAGAAAACCAAATCTTTCTAGTTCTCTTAATTATTTGGTACTTCTATTTAGTACTTGTGTTTGAGGAAAAAATTATTCCACGAGGATTTATGGAATGTATTCCTATAAAAAATCTTATTAATATTAAGCATAAACTTTATCTAAGTAAATATTTCTTCCACTATCCTTCTTCAGGATGTGCTCCTTCTTATAAAAAATATATCGCATTATAACAGTCACATTCTTTTCCATGGAGTTATATTGATAATTTCCCTTGGTTTAATTAGGATATCCCATAAATATAAACTTCATGCCTTGGGGTGGTGGTTTATTCCCAAAGGCAGCCTTAAGAAATTCCTGACATCCTCATACATGTGTATGTGATAAAATTGGTTTCTTTCCCTCCATAACTTGAAGGGAATTATATTTTATGCTTTATTTAGTACTCAATTTAGTGTGTATTCTACATTTTGTAATGAATATCCCCAAAAGGATATAGAAAGATCCATATGACTTATCAATCACCTTAGCATGTATTATAAGGCATGGTTCCTAATTTCACTAATACCATTCCACTACGGTGTATTAGATGGAGTGAGATTATATTAAATCCCAAACTCCCATATAAATTAGAAAAATTATTGGTTAATATATTCACTAACTCAATCAGATCAAATCTTCTTTATCTTCTTACCAACTTTATTATCTACTTAATTCTTGCTCTCATTGAATTTCTCAAAGGTCTTGGAATTATACCCCATCAAGTAGAATTATCTATATATACTCAAGTAATTAGTAAAAGTCATGGAGTAAGAATATATAACTCTATTTTATACTATAAATGGTCCACACGCATCAGTGTATCATTCCTAGGAGCTCTGTGGATCTTCAACCATGTCCACCTAAAGGTGGTTTTTCCATATTTCCTTAAAAATAAGAATGACATCTTTCAAGTGGTCTTAGATCAAAAGAGTCTAAATAACCATATTGATAGATGTTTTCCAAATGATTCTCATTTACATGACCAATAGAATAATTTCAAAACTAGGTGTTATATAATTTGTTTGGACATGATTCGTTCTCTACTACTAATACATAGTTTTCATAATTTAATACATAAAAACCATTATTTAGTTGTGTCATACAATAAAAAATTACATCTTTATAAAATATGTATTCTTTATTTTTAAATTTGAAAATAAATCTATCCTTGTCTAGGAAAGAAATAGATATGATGGTCTTAGTAACACTTAGAACAAAATAGTTGTTCTTTAGAAGTGAAATAATTCTAGTTGAAAATGGTTGAATGTAGTCTCTTATGGCCAAATCAGCAGTTAATGCTCCATTTTATGCTTGAAGATCCACCTATAATCTATAAATATTTTGAAATATACTTGCTTTATATATTTGGATATAAATTTTATCACCAAAAGTTTTTTCTAATGCCCAATTTATAGATATAAAAATATTACACTAGATAATGAGAAAACATTTAAATTATTATTTCTTCTAGGTACAATTATTCTTTGAGTGTCCTAGCTTCCCACATGAAAAAAATACTTCATATTTTTCCTTCATCTTCCTTTGGATCATATTCTTCTTATAAGGATAGTGTTTAGGAGTTTTAAAATTATTATGATTCATGTACCCATTTCCTTATTGTTAGTTTTCCTTTTCATCACAAGGAATGTGGGTTTTTTCATGCTAAATTTCCTTTTCAACTATATGAAAAATATTAATAAGTTAAAAAAGTGTATTCTCGCTATTTATCATGATTCAATTCACAATGAAAATGAAGAATTACTTGGGAAGTGAGAAAAGTATGAGATGTTCTTATAGATCATCAAGGATCTTAAAACCCAAAAATGTCTTTATGATCTGTATATCTAATCATATTGACTAGATGAGACCCATATAGAACTGACTCTCTATGCTTTAACATGGATAATATAATGGAGATCATGTATCTCTCCTATCTCACCTTGTCTTTATGGATATCATTAAGGTGATACATGATTCTATATATATCCATATCCACATGTGTCTTTATAAGATTATTGGACATGGATGATAAAATGAAACTTTGGAAATTAGTGGCATTATCCCAATGTTTCACCATGATATACAATTCATCCTTATTAGATTCTTGGATAGGTGCTTTAGTAATGGGGTTTTCAATTACTATAATTTCCTTTCATGGTGCAGAATAATGTTAAAGTTCTTTTTCCATTCTTGGAAATTAGTTATAGTGAGAAATTTGTCCTTATCAAGTATGGATCACAACAATATGGTTTAATTGATGTAGATTTCCATTTCTACAATTAAAAAGTTCATAATTTTAGTACTTTATTTGATTTATGAAATTGGGTAATACATATTAAATTTATTAATCTCCCACTATTTTATTGAAACCCAATAAACCTACACATTTTTTTTGGAATATCCCATTATAGAGATATTGTAGTGGAAAAGTCTCATATTTCCATTCTCATGACCCAAACTTTTTTCCTAACAATTTATTTGAAGGGTTTTAGGTTGGTATAATTTTTAAAACTGTATTAACTCAAAGTTTCTTGATTTGTTGAGTAAACTCCCCAGTCCTGAGATCCTCGATTTGGATTTTATCATCCCTTGAATCTTTGTTAAACCAAGTCCTAATTTTGTAGTCAAAGTTGTTGTGAACTAAGGTAAGTCAATCCAAAACTCACGTCACTATTCCCTAATCATTGAAATCACCCCAACTTTGACCGGTCAATCACTTTGAACTATAGTTAGATTTTAACTTAAGTTGTGGAAGATTAAAAAAACTTAATATATATAATTTTGGTATCTTTATCTTTATGTATAAATTTACCAGTTTAACTTTATTACATGATTATTAATATATTGATTTATTTAAGTGATTAACCATGGATTAGATAAATTTTAGGCACAATCTAATTTATTTTAGTTCTATATTACATGATTTTTAATTAATTAATTCATGTGATCATTCCAAAACATACATAACGAAATTTACCATGTGACTTGAAAAATATAAAATAATAAGAGTGGTATGACCATGAGATCTTCTTAATGGTTAGTTTATATAGTGGATGATAAACTAACCATCAAACTAGGGGAAAACACCTTAAACCATGACTTGGTTCATGTTACAACTTTCCACCGATCCTATGATGTATCTCTTGGATTGGTTTCTCCTCAACTCCAAACTTGAACGACAACCACTCACATGGGATCTCCATCCATTATATAAGATTTCAATCACATGCTGGTGAGGGGAACCAAAGGATTGGTTTTGGTTTTTACACAAATGGAAACTATGAGCATGTTGGGACCTTACATAATGAGGGTTGAGATGACATAAATACCATCAATTTAATTTCATAATAAATTAACATGAAACCAATCACATACAAAGGTATCATTTATTCTCATGATCATCCACATACTTGCAACAAAATATGCATTTAATATCACAACATTCATTCTCAATCATTATTATTTAAGATAAATCATCCTCAAATCAATTAATTATCTTATTTAATTAATCAATACTTTTATCTTAATTCTCATAAAAATTTCTTGATATTCTCACCCATCATTATTTTAATTTTTTTTATAATTTAATTTAAATTTACTAAGTACAAAACATGTACCTTAGAGGCTACATGACTAGTACCTATCTGAACTACCTAGAATGTATTATATTCATATAATGGTTACTCAAACATCATGTAGCATAAACATTTTTTCATGTAATATCATATAAATTACACATAGACACATTTTATTTACGTAGCATGTTATATTTTAATACGTGTAGAGTAATTTTTATATTATTAATTATACACAAAATGTTGTTCAGAATATTACACATAAATTAATTAGATATTTAATATGTATAAAACCCATCACAAAGCATGTCTGAGTCAAATAAATGACACATTGAATTTTTTTGATAAGGTTTAATACCACTAAAAAATTTATTTTAAATTATATATAATCAAGTAATATACATGGAATACACTATCCATCTACACATCATATATAGTTATTCACTATCTATCTTTGACACATTCCTAGGGACTATGTGTTTCATCCTTCTATAAACGTTAATGGAGTAAAGGATGTGTACCTGGGATACATTTCATGTAGTATCCAAGTAACATGGTTACAAGTCATACATGCCATCTAAAAAAACACACGACTCATATTTGAGTAATGAAATACATGTCATGTATACAATTTACACACCGCATAGCCCAACTAATCATTATCCAGGTTAGAACATGTGAAATAAATGAAAGACACTCCAAATTAATTCATGGGGCATCCTGGTGTATTAAACATGGTTACAAGTTGTGTACCTATGGGTTATGTGTCTTGTATTATTGTGTTACCAGAAAGAATATTTGGAACCTCTAGATGAGTTCTAAAAATGTTATTCATTCATAATTATTAAACTTTTATTATATTTACATGAATGAAAAGGAAGAATAAAAGATATCACAATTCAGATTTAAATAATGATGAAACAAAATTGAAAACTAACGATAAATGTGTAAATCGATCAATAATATTTAAATAGTTATAAATTATTATGTGGCCACTATGATACAATATGAAGGTTCTGAGCATAACAGAAGTGCTATTAGTGTGTGTCCAACTCAGGTTTTTTCATAATCGATGATTAATCAGAGATATAAACTATGAAGAACATTTTGGAAGATAGAATTGAATCAAAGATTGATTTATACGAGAATGCTGGAACCAAATGCCAGGTAATAACCTAATGGATTACAATTAATTTAAGTAGATACAGAATTATTTGGGGAATAATTATTTCTTCATTGATGAATATGATGTCACTACATCATACCATCATTTCATCATAGGTTTCAAGTGTATATTCCCTCCAATAGGGATCCACACAAGCACTATAAGCCTTTGAGTGACACTGTAGGAATCTCTGAGTGATAAAATATAAGATCCTAATGCTTTAACCATTCATCTATGATCTCTATAAGAATATCTTCAAGGGACTATCCTTCATCTCTCTAGAATCTAGAGGGGTTGTTAGATGATGATCACTCTCCATTATTGAGATCATTCTTAGAGAGGATATCTTTAGGGCCTTAGAGGATTCTCTAGATGTCGTTGTGCACAACCAAAAAAAATGGCTAGCATTAAGGTTATAAATAATATAGTTGGGTTTAAATATTTTGAGGTTGGAAAAAAATAATTTCACTTATGCCATTATTTTTTTCTTAATCCCTATATAACCATAAATTTATAATAATAATAATAATATTTCTTGACATGTGAAAAAATAGTGAATTAATTAAATATTATTTCTTGAATAAAATGTTTAAATTTTATTCAAATAATATTTAATATATATTATTTCTCATCAAACCTTTAAAATCGGTCCGCCAAACCTCCAAAATATTTATTGGTCCTTGAATTATAATTATTTATTTAATAAATAAATATCATTTCATTATTCACCAATAAATAAAAAATATTATTTTAAATAAAAATAAAATAAATATTTTCTAAATATTTTTCTCATAAATATTCTCTCAAATAACTAGTGACTGGATATATATAATCAAGTAAATATGAATAATTATTAAACCAAGTACATGGATAATATTTATTTAACATGTTAAATAATAAAAATATTTAATATTTAACCGAGGTTCTTGATACACTTAGTGTATGGCACACTAGCCCACTTTCTTAGTGTCATTATTTATAGCTTCCCAAAGTCCAAGTTTAACATTTTGAAACACACTAAGACACCCATAAAGAAATAAGGTAATGGTGTTAGATCATAATATAGTTGTAAGTGTATATTAGATGACACAATACAATAGGGGGTGGGTGAATTGTAGGTTTAAAAACTTTGTATTTAAAAACTTAAGAAAGAACTTAGTTTAAGAGATCTTAAACTATTACAATTCACAAGCAATACAAATGACCATATAGGTCTTGGATGCAATGCATATGATATAATGTAATACCACAAGTAATGAAAAAAAATTTATTTTGATTGAATACAATGATTAAAGTAATAAAATTGTAAATGATTCTACCATACAATGCATATAATCTATTAATACAATATGTAATGAATGAATCATAATTGAAATAATTACAATAGTAAAAGAATATGAATAGAAAGAAGAAACAAAGTGATTCCCTTTCTATTAAAAATAGCAGCATAAATGAAAATGTATTACAATTCTTTTATCCAAAAAAGTAGGGTATCCTTTCACCTAGGATAAAAGGTCTATCTTACCACCACCTTGGTAAGCCCTCGATACGATGATCAGAATGACTATCTTCCTATCCCTGGAATCCCTATATTAAGAAGGTAATCGACACCTCTTTCTTTAAAACAGTTGAAATCCCTCGATACGATGATCGACAACATGTATTCCTATCCTCAGAAGCCATCAATTGTTATCACAATGATTGGTCACAAAAAAAAACAATGAACTTATAGAAATAATAGAACATGGAACAATCTGTTGGTTTCTTGTATCTTCAAGGCTTTCAAACGAAGCAAGAGAGAAGTTGAACTATCTATCTATAGAACTTGATAGAAGAAAAAGTTACACATTATGGTTCAAATAAACTCTTATTTATAGGTCTCAGGTTCTAATGGTCATATTTTCTCCAACAGTCATATTTATCCAAAAAAGTCAGAGGGACTTGGACATCTAGCATTACAACGGTCAAAACAAACAGAATACATGACATTGTTTTGATTGGTAAGTAACCAAACCAATGACATCATTTTAGTTAGAAAATTGTAAGTACAAAAGTATGAAACACTGAGTATGAGAAACATGCAATTAGTATAGAAGTAAGATAAGAGTACAATGCATTACATGAGTACGATTAATAATATGTTCATAATGTTTGTCATGATTATAATGCATATAGTGATTATGATACAAAACACGATTACAATGATTAACATGGATAAGATTCATATCAGTTATGATATATATTGTGGTTGAAATGCGTGATATATAATCTGATTACAATGCATGATTATGATACATTACTTATCTGGGTAATGATACGTGATTACGAAACATGGTAACGATTTGATACTTCACCTGGTTACGATTCGGTACAATACATAACCAGGTTACAATTCCTAATTACGATACAATACATAACCTGGTTATGATTCCTGATTACGATACAATACATAACCTGGTTATGATTCTTGATTATTATACAATACATAACATGGTTTCAATTCCTGATTACGATATAATATATAACCTAGTTGCGATTCCTAATTATGATACAATACATAACTTGATTATGATTCTGGATTACAATTGTGAAACAATATATGTAATTAGGATTGAAAACAATCAACATATAATTATGATGTAGCATCAAAAGAAAGTGTGGTTATGATGGAAAAAAAAGAGTGTGATTACGATTATAAAACAACAAATCTGGTTACGCTGTAAAACAACATAAATGATAAACCAGAAGTAATTTGTGATTTCCAAAACTAAAATATCAATGGGAAAGTAAAAACATGTTTTGACTCAACAATCTACCCCTTTTTGGAAAGCACAAAACAAAATAAACAATAAAGACTTATGTTCACCTAAGTTTAGTAACATTTCTGGAAGCAATGGTGAATAAAAATAATTCCACCCTAGGTTACAAATTACCATGGATCATATTCTCTTTACTTTTACTTGTGAGTTCTCCCCCTTAATAAGGTATTCATCAAATTATTATTTTCAAAACCATTCTCCCCCTTTTTGATTTTCAAAAAGAATAAGGGAAAGTATTCATTTCCTTCAAAATGGTTAGAGAAATAGTGTACAATAAAAAAGACATTTTATTGAATGAAATATGTTAATATTACAAAAAGAGTTCAAAAATCAATCTTCCCCTTTTATTTTTCCAAAATATTGAACATCACAAGCTTCATCTTTTTGAACTCCTTTATATCCTCCATGAGTTTTTAAAGAGCTTTTAGCTAAGTCTTTAGCTTGGAATCCTGTTCAGTAATATCCATTTATTGCTTCTGGAGCCTTTGTTATAGAAGCTAATTGATTTCTTCCTAAGATTTAATATTTACATCATGAGAATTAAAATCATCCAAACTAAGTCTGTATGCCTTCTCTTGGATTAAAACCCTGTTTGAGAGTGAAACAACCACATTAATCTCATTCTAAAATCTTTCCTTTAGACCATCAATCTCTTTAGAGGCTATTCCTTGTGAGGTATTGGGTATTTGAAAGACTTCAAGTTTTTCATTGAAATCATCAACCATCTTTTGATACATAGAATTGAGATCATTTTCCCGATGTACCAATTCATCCTGATTGTCTAGATGATTCTTGAGACTATCATCAATGTTTTATGACCACTTCACAACCTTATTACAATCCTTACTGTCCTCAGTAACACTTTCCTTGAAAATCTTGAAATCAGATTCAAGACTCAGGAACCTGTCCATAAGAACCTTGATAGAGTCCATTCTATCATTATGATCATTTTAAAGGATTTCTAACCTGGATTCAATCTTTGTAATTAATGGTATAATCTTCTCTAATCTATTTAAATCTTGTTCTATGTAATGAATACACTTTAAGTGATTGTTCTTTCAGAATCAATATCCTCAGTGTATTCAGGGAGATCACCGAAATGAGTTTCATTACCAATCATTTGAGCTGGTAGATTCTGATTCTTATCAAATTCTTACTCTTATTCTTCTTCTTTATCTGAAATATAAATAACTTTCTTTGAGTAAACCTTTTGTTAAATTTTTTTGGAAGGATGAGGATCCGTAGATAGACAAATAAATGATGGAACTTATGGGGATTCTATGATATGACTTCTCTTGTTTGCATCTTCTTTCCCTTCCACTTCTATTTATTATTGTTCTTGTTCTTCTTCCCCTCATTCTTATTGGTGTTGTTCTTCTTTCCTATTTTCTTCTTTTTCTTCTTATTCTTCTTCATATTATTGAACAAGAGATTGGGTAGCCGATTATTCAGAAGCTTGTTTTTCTTCTTCATATTCTTGGTCTTGTTCTTCTTCCCTAAATTAATTTTTAGGTTTTAGTTTCAAGTATTATGTTTATTTTGACATATAAAATCGATATAGGTTCCAAAAATTATAATTAAAATGGTTTCTCCATTAAAATGCAGAAAAATTTCCTTTATAAAAATATAGTATTTTATGCGTAAGATTGGGTTTGTTATTATCATATGCCTATCCAATATATTGTATGAGTGTAAAAATATTTGGTTGGATATATAATATATAAATATACTATATAAAATCTCTAAAAGTGTTAAAATTTAATTGAATATGCAAAACACAAATAAATAGTCTTTTGTTTATATTAGGTGTTGTGTGCATTGAAAACTAACTCAAAATTGAAAGATGTCAATGAAATTATATTTTTCCTAAAGAAAAATATGTTAAAGTCTTGGGTTACTACATTTTTCTTCATGGTTTTTTTCAATTCACCAAAGTATGTGACTAATAATATTTGTTAACAATAATCTTAAAGTATAATGATCAGTACACAAGTCCACAGATAGGAACATCCAATGAAACATTTAAATTTGGATATCATATTTCCAGGCCGTGTTCTCATAATATGCTGCACTAAAAATTAAAAAGGGTGTACACCATGATAAAGCGACTCAAAGTCCTATGAGTATCCATCCCTAATAGAATATTTCATTTTTCTACAAAATGATATCATCTGGCTATAAAACATATATATTTTATGAATACTTTCATGGTGATTATAGGTTTTTTTTCATAATAAGGAACTACTATGACCTTTAAGCATGGAAATTAATCTTAAGACATTATCACTTACTATTTAACACAAAAGAACAATCATGATGTGACAATATATTTATTAATATTAAAAATAATGAATATTGGTAATCATAAATTATATAGTAATTGGTTATAGGTAACCGACTTCAGTATACTCTAACTTGAACTAGTAACAACTGCTAATAACCTTTAGTTTTCTATATTTAATATGATACTCATGATTCTGCTAAAATACATATTTAGTTAAGGGGTATTCCATGTTTTCTTCTATTTAAACTATTCTCACTACAACTTCAACCCTCTAAGAAAAATCTCTCAAGTGGTGATACATCCAAAGCATTTGATTTGTCCTTTGGTGTGACCTTTGATCCTTTAAAAGAGACACCACAACAATATTATCACAATATAATGTGGTAGGGTCTTAAATTCTAGGTACCACATTAAGATATTGTAAAAATGTGTATAACTAAACAAATTATTTGGATACATTAGAAGCTTCTATATACTCAACCTTTACTTTAGAATTGATACCAACTAGATGCTTTTAACTCTTTCAACTCATAGAATCTCTATTAAGACTGAAGATATATCCTGACTATGATTTGATATCATTATAATATGTTTGAAAGCTAACATTAGTAAAAACCCTGATGGATAGATCATGATCTCCTCATTACAATAGGAATAAATCCTTAGTTCTTCTCATATATTTAAGGATAACCTTTATAAAAAAACAATATTGTTCACTAGGATAAGCATGATAAGTTCCTACCATTCTCGAGGTGTAAGAAACATAAATCCTATTACATAACATGGAATACATGATTTATCCCATCACAAAAGAATATGGGATCCTACTCATTCTTTCTTTCTCCTATTGTGTCTGAGGACAAAGTTTCTTAGAAATATGAACACCATGTGACACTGTAACTGATCCTCTCTTAGATTGTTCCATTATAAATATATTTAGTATCTAGTCCTTATATGTACCTTGACATAGTCCAACTATCCTCTTGGGTCTATCATGAATTATCTTGATCCCTACAATGTAGGCTTCTTCACTTAAGTAATTCAGGGAGAATAAATTATTTAACTAGTCCTTTTGGTTGTATCATATATACATATTCCTAAAGGTTCTTATTAAGGAAATATTTTTTGATATCCACAGGAAAATTTTCATATTAATAGTAAGATTATATATCTAGTAGAATTATAATGAATTTAAAAACATAAATTGGAGAAAAGGTTTCATCATAGTCAACACCTTGATGTTATTCAAAACCTTTATCCACTATCCATGCTCTGTAGGTATTTAACATAGATTCAATGTCCAATTTTCTTTAGAATACCCATTTACACCCAATATGTTTTACATCACTGAGTGGATTAAAAAGAACATAAAAATGGTTTTGATACATGGAATATATATCATAATTCATGGATTCTTTCCATCTTGTAGCCTCTGATCACTCCGCTACCTCTTTGTAGAAGAGTGGTTGATTATTGTCAATCAATGACTAGTCACCATCTTCAGTGACTCGAAAACTGAATATTTATATTTCTCTTAACACTTTGGTACTTCTATTTAGTACTTGTGTTTGAGGAAAAAAAATCTTCCATGAGGATTTATGGAATGTATTCCTATAAAAAATATTATGAATATTAAGCATAAACTTTATATAAGTCAATATTTCTTCTACTATCCTTCTTCAGGATGCGATCCTTCTTAAGAAAAATATATTGTATTATAACAGTCACATTATTTTCCATGGCCTTATATAGATAATTTCCCTTGGTTTAATTAGGATATCCTATAAATATAAACTTCATGCCTTGGGGTGGTACTTTATTTCCAAATGTGGCCTTAAGAAATTCCTCACATCCTCATACATGTGTATGTGATAAAATAGGTTTCTTTCCCTCCATAACTTGAAGGTAATTCTGTTTTATGCTTTATTTAGTACTCATTTTAGTGTGTATTATACATTTTGTAATTCATATCCCCAAAAGGATATAAGTAGATCCATATGACTCATCAATAACCTTAGCATGTATAGTAAGGAATGGTTCTTAATTTCACTAATACCATTCTACTATGGTGTATTAGATGGAGTGAGATTATATAGAATCCCAAACTCCCATAGAAATTAGATAAATTATTGGTTAAGCTATTTACCACCTCAATCAAATAAAAGCTTCTTTATCTTCTTACCAAAATTATTCTCTACTTAATTATTGATCTCATTGAATTTATCAAAGGTCTTGGACTTATACCCCATCAAGTATAATTATCTATATATATTCAAGTAATTAGTAAAAGTCATGGAGTAAGAATATACAACTCTATATTATACTATAAATGGTCCACACACATTAGTGTATCATTCCTAGGAGCTCCGTGGACCTTTAACCATGTACACCTAAAGGTGGTTTTGTCATATTTCCTTAAAAATAAGAATGAAATCTTTCAAGTGGTCTTAGATCAAAAGAGTCTAAATAAACATATTGATAGATGTTTTCCAAATTATTCTCATTTACATGACCAATACAATGATTTCACAACTAGGTGTTATATGATTTGTGTGGACATGATTCGTTCTCTACTACTAATACATGGTTTTCATAATCTAATACATAAAGACCATTATTTAGTTGTGTCATACAATAAAGAATTACATCTTTATAAAATATATATTCTTTATTTTCAAATTTGAAAATAAATCCATCCTTGTCTAGGAAATAAATAGATATGATGTTCTTAGTAACACTTGGAACAAAATAGATGTTCTTTAAAAGTGAAATAATTATAGTTGAAAATGGAAGAATGTAGTATGTTATGGCCAAATCAGCAGTTCATGATTCATTATATCCTTGAAGATCCACCTATCATCTATAAATATTTTGAAATATACTTGTCTCCTACAGTTGGATTTAAATTTTAGCACCAAAAGTTTTTTCTAATACCCAATTTTTAGATATATAAATATTACACTAGATAATGAAAAAACATTTAAATTCTTATTTCTTCTAGGTAAAATTATTCTTTGAGTGTCCTAGCTTCCCACATGAAAAAATACTTCATATTTTTCCTTCATCTTCATTTGGATCATATTCTTCTTATAAAGATAATGTTCAAAAGTTTTAAAATTATTATGATTCATGTACCCCATTTCCTTGTTGTTAGTTTTCCTTTTCATCACAAGGAATGTGGGTTTTTTCCTACTAAATGTCATTTTCAACTATATGAATAAGATTAAGAAGTTCTAAAAGATTATTCTTGCTATTTCTCATGATTCAATTCACAATGAAAATGAATAATGATTTGGGTAGTGAGAAAAGTATGAGATGTTCTCATCGATCATCGAGGATCTTAAAACCCAAAATGTCTGTATGATATATATATCTAATCATCTTGACTAGATGATACCCATATATAACTGACTCTCTAAGCTTTTACATGGATAATATAATGAAGATCATGTATCTCTCCTATCTCACCTTGTCTATATGGATATCATTAAGGCGATACATTATTCTATATATATCCATATCCACATGTTTCCTTATAAGATTATTGGACATGGATGATAAAATGAAACTTTGGAAATTAGTGGCATTATACAAATGTTTCACCAATATATAAAATTATTCCTTATTAGATTCTTGGACAGATGCTTTAGGAATGGGGTTTTCAATTACTATAATTTCCTTTCATGGTGTAGAATAATGTGAAAGTTCCTTTTCCATTCTTGGAAATTATTTATAGTGAGAAAGTTGTCCTTATCAAGTATGGATCACAACGATATGGTTTAATTGATGTAGATTTCCATTTCTACAATTAAAAAGATCATAATTTTAGAACTTTATCTGATTTATGAAATTGGGTAATACATATTAAATTTATTAATCTCCCACTATTTTATTGAAACCCAATAAACCTACACATTATTTTTGGAATATCCCATTATAGAGATATTATAGTGGAAAAGTCCCATATTTCCATTCTAATAACCCAAAAGTTTTTTCTAACAATTTATTTTAAGGGTTTTAGGTTGGAATAATTTATAAAACTATATTAACTCAAAGTTTCTTGATTTGTTGAGTGGACTCCCCAATCCTGAGATCCTTGATTTGGATTTTATCAGCCCTTGAATCTATGTTAAACCAAGTCCTACTTTTGTAGTTAAATTTTTTGGGAACTAAGGTAAGTCGATCCAAAACTCAAGTCACTGTACCCTAGTAATTGAAATCACCCCAACTTTGACCGGTCAATCACTTTGAACTATAGTTAGATTTTAACTTAAGTTGTGGAAGGTTATACAAACTTAATATATATAATTTTGGTATTTTTATCTTTATGTATAAATTTCCCAGTTTAACTTTATTACATTCTTATTAATATATTGATTTAGTTAAGTGATTAACCATAACTTGGATAAATTTTTTGCATAATCTAATTTATTTTAGTTATATCTTACATTATTTTTAATTAATTAATTCATGTGATCATTCCAAAACATACATAATGAAATTAACCATGAAACTTGAAAAAATATAATATAATAAGAGTGGTATGATCATGAGATCTTCCTAATGGTGAGTTTATGTAGTGGATGATAAACTAACCATCAAACTAGGGGAAAACACCTTAAACCATGGCTTGGTTCATGTTACAGCATTACACTGATCATATGATGTATCTCTTGGATTGGTTTCTCCTTAACTCCAAACTTGAACCACAACCACTCACATGGGAACTACATCCATTACATAAGCTTTCACTCACATGCTAGCAAGGGGAACCAAAGGATTGGTTTTGGGTTTTACACAAATGGAAACTATGAGCATGTTGGGCCATTACATAATGATGGTTGAGATGACATAAATACCATCAATTGAATTTCATAACAAATTAAAATTAAACCAATCACATACAAAAGTCTGGTTTATTCTCATGATCATCCACATACTTGAAACAAATTATGCATTTAATATCCTAGCATTCCTTCTCAATCATTCTTATTTAAGATAAATCATCCTCAAATCAATTAATTATCTTATTTAATTAATCAATAATTTTATATTAATTCCCATAAAAAATTTCTTGATATTCTCACCCATCATTATTTTATTTTTTTTAATAATTTAATTTAAATTTACTAAGTATAAAACATGTACCTTAGATGCAACATGACTAGTACCTATATGAACTACCTAGAATTTATTATATTCATATAATGGTTACTCATACATCATGTAGCGTAAATTTTTTTTCATGTAATATCATAGCATATAATATCATATAAATGACACATAAACACATTTTATTTACGTAGCATGTTATATTTTAATACGCGCAGAGTAATTTTGATATTATTAATTATACACAAAATGTTGTTCAGAATATTACACATAAATTAATTAGATATTTAATATGTATAAAACCAATCACAAAGCATGTATTAGTCAAATAAATGACACATTGATTTTTTTTGATATGGTTTAATACCTCTAAAAAAATTTATTTTAAATTATATATAATCAAGTAATATACATGGAATACACTATCCATCTACACATCATATATAGTTATTCACTATCTATCTTTGACACATTACTAGGGACTATGTGTTTCATCCTTCCATAAACATTAATGGAGTAAACGATGTGTACCTGGGATACATATCATGTAGTATCCAAGTAACATGGTTACAAGTCATACATGCCATCTAAAAAAACACACGACTCATATTTGACTAATGAAATACATGTCATGTATACAATTTACACACCGCATACCCCAACTAATCATTCTCTAGGTTAGAACATGTGAAATAAATGAAATACACTCCAAATTAATTGATGAGGCATCCTAGTGTATTAAACATGGGTACAAGTTGCTTACATATGGGTTATGTGTCTTGGATTATTGTGTTATCAGAAAGAATATTTGGAACCTCTAGGTGAGTTCTAAATATGTTATTTATTCATAATTATTAAAATTTTATTATATTTATATGAAATAAAAGGAAGAAGAGAAGATATCACAATTAAGATTTAAATAATGATCAAACGAAATTGAAAACTAACGATAGATGTGTAAATCAATCAATAATATTTAAATAGTTATAAATTATTATGTGGACACTGTGAGACAACATGAAGGTTCTTAGCATAATAGAAGTGCTATTAGTGTATTCCCAACTCAGGTTTTGTCATAATCTATGATTAATAAGAGATATAAACTATGGAGAACATTTTGGAAAATAGAATTGAATCAAAGATTGATTTATATGAGAATGATGGAACCAAATGCAAGATAATCACCTAATGAATTACAATTAATTTAAGTAGTTACAGAATTATTTGGGGAATAATTTTTTCTTCATTGATGAATATGATGTCACTACATCATACCATCATTTAATCATAGGTTTCAAGTGTATATTCCCTCCACTGGGGATCCACACAAGCATTATAAACCTTTGAGTGAAACTATAGGAATCTCTGAGTGATAGAATATAAGATCCTAATGATTTAACCATTCATCTATGATCTCTATAAGAATATCTTCAAAGGACTCTCCTTCATCTCTCTAGAATCTAGAGGGGGTGTAAGATGATGATCACTCTCCATTATTGAGAGCATTCTTAGAGAGGATCTCTTTAGGGCTTGACAGGATTCTCTAGATGTTGTTGTGCACTACCAAAACAAATGGCTAGCATTATGTTTATAAATAATATAGTTGGGGTTAAATATTTTGAGGTTGGAAAAAAATAATTTCACCCATGCCCTTATTTTTTCCTTAATCCCTCTATAACCTTAAATTTATAATAATAATAATAATATTTTTTGACATGTGAAAAACTATTGAATTAATTAAATATTATTTCTTTAATAAAATGTTTAAATTTTATTCAAATAATATTTTATATATATTATTACTCATCAAACCTTTAAAATCAGTCCTCCATACCTCCAAAATATTTATTGGGCCTTGAATAATAATAATTTATTTAATAAATAAATATCACTGCATTATTCACCAATAAATAAAAAATATTATATTAAATAAAAATAAAATAAATATTTTCTAAATATTTTTCTCATAAATATTCTCTCAAATAACTAGTGAATGTATATATATAATCAAGTAAATATGAATAATTATTAAAACAAGTACATGAATAATATTTATTTAACATGTTAAATAATAAAAATATTTAATATTTAACCGAGGTTCTTGATACACTTAGTGTATGGCCCACTATCCCTCTTTCTTAGTGGAATTATTTATAGCTTCCCAAAGTCCAAGGTTAACATTTTGAAACACACTAAGACACCCATAAAGAAATAAGGTAATAGTGTTGGATCGTAATATAGATGTAAGTGTATATTAGATGACACAATTCAATGGGGGGGGGGGGGGGGTGAATTGTAGGTTTAAATTTTTTTTATTTAAACACTTAAGAAAGAACTTAGTTTAAGAGATCTTAAACTATTACAATTCACAACCAATAAAAATGACCATATAGATCTTGGATCCAATGCATATGATATAATGTAATACCACAAGTACTGAAAAAAATTGTATTTTGATTGAATACAATGATTAGAGTAATAAAAATGTAAATGATTCTACCATAAAATGTATATAATCTATTAATACAAAATGTAATGAATGAATCATAATTGAAAAAATTAAAATAGTAAAAGAATATGAATAGAAATAAGAAACAAAGTAACTCTTTTTCTATTAAAAATAGTAGCATAAATGAAAAGGTATTACAATTCTTTTTTCCCAAAGAGTTGGGTATCCTTTCACCTAGGATAAAAGGTTTTTCTTACCACCACCTTGGTTAGCCCTCAATACGATGGTGGGAATGATTGTCTTCCTATCCCTGGAATCCCTAGATTAAGAAATTAATTGACACCTCTTTCTTTCAAACACTTGAAAGCCCTCTATACGATGATCGACAACATGTATTACTTTCCTCAGAAGCCCTCAATTGTTATCACAATGATCGGTCGCACAAAGAAAAACAAATAACTTATAGAAATACAAGAACATGGAACAATCTGTTGACTTCTTGTATCTTCAAGGATTTCACACAAAGCAAGAGAGAATTTGAACTATCTATCTCTAGAACTTGATAGAAGAAAAAGTTATGCATTATGGTTCAAATAAACTCTTATTTATAGGCCTAAGGTTCCAATGGTCATATTTACTACAACGGTCATATTTATCCAAAAAAATCAAAGGGACTCGGAAAACTGGCATTACAGCGGTCAAAACAAACAGAATACATGACGTCATTTTGATTGGTAAATAACCAACCCAATGACATAATTTTAGTTAGAAAATTGTAAGTACAAAAGTATGAAACATTGTGTATGAGAAACATGCAATTAGTATTTATGTAAGATAAGTGTACAATGCATTACATGAGTACAATTAATAATATGTTCATAATGTTTTTCATAATTATAATGCATATAGTGGTTATGATACAAAACACGGTTACAATGCTTAACATGGATAAGATTCATTTCGGTTATGATTTATATTGTGGTTAAAATGCACGATATATAATCTGATTATGATACATGATTATGATACACTACTTATCCTGGTTATGATACGTGATTATGAAACATGGCAACAATTCGATACTTCACCTGGTTACGATTCGGTATAATACATAACCTGGTTACAATTCCTGATTATGATACAATACATAACCTGGTTATGATTACTGATTACGATGCAATACATAACCTGGTTATGATTCCTGATTATGATGCAGTACATAACCTGGTTTCAATTCCTGATTACAATATAATACATGACCTAGTTGCGATTCCTAATTATGATACAATACATAACCTGATTACGATTCCTGGTTACAATTTTAAAACAAAATATTTAATTATGATTTAAAACAATCAGCATATGATTATGAGGTAAAATCAAAATAATGTGTGGTTACGATGAAAAAAAAGTGTCTGATTACAATTATAAAACAACATATCTGGTTACGTTGTAAAACAACATAAATGATAAACAAGAAGTAATTTGTGATTTCCAAAACAAAAATATCAATGGGAAAGTAAAAACATGTTTTGACTCAACAATCTCTCCCTTTTTGGAAAGCACAAAACAAAATAAAAAATAAAGGCTTATCTCCCCCTAAGTTTAGTAACTTTCCTGGAAGCAATGGTGAATAAAACTAATTCCACCCTAGGTTACAAATTACTAGGGATCATATTCTCTTTACTTTTACTTGTGAGTTCTCCCCCTTAATAAGGTATTCATAAAATTCTTATTTTCAAAACTATTATCCCCCATTGTGATTTTAAAAAAGAATAAGGGAAAGTAATCATTTCTTACAAAAAGGTTAGAGAATTAGAGTACAATACAAAAGACATTTTATTGAATGAAATAGGTTAATATTACAACAAGAGTTCAAAAATCAATCTTTCCCCTTTTGTTTTTCCAAAATATTGAACATCATAAGCTTCATCTTTTTGAACTCCTTTCTATCCTCAATGAGTTTTTAAAGAGCTTCTTGCTAAGACTTTATCTTGGAATCCTATTCAGAAATATCCATTTATTTCTTCTGGATCCTTTGTTCTAGAAGCCGATTGATTTCTTCATGAGCTTTAATATTTACATCATGAGAATTGATATCATCCAATCTGAGTCTGTATGACTTCGCTTGGATTAAAACCCTATTTAAGAGTGAAAAAAACCCATTAATCTCATTCTAAAATCTTTCCTTTAGACCATCAATCTCTTCAGAGGCTATTCTTTGTGAGGTATTGGGTCTTTGAAAGACTTCAAGTTTTTTATTGAAATCAGCAACCATCTTTTGATACATAGAATTGAGAACATTTACCTGATGTACCAATTCATCCCAATTGTCTAGATGATTCTTAAGACTATCACCAATATTGTATGACCACTTCAAAACCTTATTATAATCATTACTATGCTCAGTAACACTTTCCTTGAAAATCTTGAAATCATATTCAATACGTAGGAACCTGTCCATAAGAACCTTGATAGAGTCTATTCTATCATTATGATCATTTAAAAGGATTTATAACCTGGATTCAATATTTTGAATTAATGGTATAATCTTATCTAATCTATTCAAAGCTTATTCTATGTAATGAATACCCTTTAAAGTGATTGTTCTTTCAGAATTCGTATCCTCAGTGTATTCAGGGAGATCACCGAAATGAGTTTCAGTACCGATCACTTGAGTTGGTAGATTCTGATTCTTATCAGATTCTTACTCTTCTTCTTCTTTATCTGAAATATAAATAACTTTCTTAGAGGAATAATTTTGAGAAAAAATCTTGGAAGGATGAGGATTTAGATATGGAAAAATAAACAATGGAACTTCTGAGGATTCTACGGTATGACTTCTCTTGTTTGCATCTTCTCTATTTTACACTTTTATTTATTCTTGTTCTTCTTCTTCTTCCCTTATTATTTTGGTCTTGTTCTTCTTTCCTATTTTCTTCTTTTTCTTATTATTCTTCTTCATATTATTGAACAAGATATTGTGTAGCTAATTGTTCAGCTATCTTGAGAATGTTATTTAAACTTCCTCATGTTCACCAAATAGTCAAGAACAAACACATATGAAACTTTTAAATTTTTATTATCACCCTTTCTCGCCACTAAAAACCCTTGAATACAGAGGGATATAAGTATATTATCTCTTGATAAATGAACCACCTTTCTCTTGTCCTTATGAATCTCAAAATTTGATTCTTCATCTTTACCCTAATAAAAAGTTCCATCAGATTCTAGTAATTTATGAGAAGTACAAAGAGAATCACCCTCAAATGAAACACTTAGAAACTTAGCTTCTTGTTTTATGGATATTGTATATTTATTATTATACATCATAAAAGAAATATTAAGAGCCCTGTAAATCTCTACTGATTTATAAAATTGTAACACGTCATCATGATACACATAATACCGATTATAATTCAGTCTTTCAACACAAATAGATTCACACCCTTGGAAGATTATTATTATTTTCAGAGACGAATCAAATGTATCGTAAAAGTCCCAGGATACTAGCCTTTCACCTAGAAAGGTCATTACAGTGAAATCTTTAGGAGACATATCCTTTGGATATGAGGTAGTAGAATCAAACATTAAAGACTAACTTGGCCCTGAAGATTTTCCTGGTTACAAAAGTTGAGTAGATATATGATTATAAAAACTAAGGTAACTCTGATTACGAACATTACTGAGTATTTATAGAACATCAGTATTTGAGATAAAAATAGACGAGTTCAATGTGGTATTAGTAAAGAGTTTTTCTTTAAAAAATAAATTGATGAACAATATTAGATCTTAAAATATCCAATTTTTGAGAATGATTTCGAACTCCTAAGGTTTTCCTTAAAAGGAAAACATATTCAAACTAAAACCGATTAGGAATTAAAAGAAAGAATTAAGAAACAACCATTTAAGCAACCAAAACATGGCTTTAGAAATTTTACATGTCGAAGTATCAAGATAGATGTATTAGTTTCATTATATTTTTATTATATAAATACTGAAAGACAAACAATAATGTAAAAATGATAAGAATTCTAAAACTGATAAAATCAAATAGGTTGGTACCGATAATCTAGTACCGATAGAATAATCCAATACCGATAGCACAATACCGATAAATTAATCCAATACCAATAATCTAGTACCGATAAAGTATTTTAATGCCAATAGTTCAGTACCAAAAAGTATCAAAATACCAATAGTCCAGTATTGATAAAGTATTTCAATACGGATAGTCTAATCTAGTACTGATAATTATGAATCCTAATCATGAAACTGATAAAAACATGAACCCGATAAAATCATGAAACCGATAAAAGTAAAACCAATTCCGATTATATTGAAGCTGGTAAACATGTAAATCAACAAAACAAAACTGACAAATGAAAAACTAATACATGAAAAACTGATATATGTAAAAATGTAAAACTGATAAATTTTAAAGTTAATAAGTAAAACAGATAAACTGTAAAACTAATAGGTAAAACTGATAAACTCTAAAACTAATAAGTAATGTATACTTACCCTTTGAAAAAGAGTAACTCAATGTAATAAGATGGTTTAAACAAGAAATAAATGTGAATGATTAATTTATAGAGATCATTCAAAGTTTCTGTTTAATGTATTGAAATCTATCGGAAGATAATGGTTTTGTGAAAATATCAACAAGTTGTTCTTGCATTCCAATGAATTTTAAAATAATATCTCTTTTTTGTGTGTGATATCTAAGAAAGTGATGCCTAATATCTATGTTTTTTTCATGTGAGTGATGTGTAGGGTTATTAATAAGAGCAATGACACTAGTATTATCACATAGTATTTGAGTTTTGAAAAAAATCATGCCATAGTTAGTGAGTGTGTGTTGCATCCACAACACCTGAGCAAAAAAAATTCCAGCTGCTACATATTCAGATTCAGCAGTAGAAAGTGCTACTGAGTGTTTTTTTTCATGACAAGAAACTAATGAATCTCCTAAGAAATAAAATTTTCTGGATGTACTTTTTCTTCTATTCTACAACCACTAAAGTCAGCATCAGAAAAAAGTTTTTCAAATATATCATTTCTAGAATAATAAAATAGTCCTAAATCCATAGTTCCTTTTAAGCTGCAAAAAAATCTTTTTTACTGATTTTAAATTGTATTCTTTAGGATTGGATTGATATCATGAACATAAGCATACCGAAAACATCAAGAATGGATGACTAGATATTAAGTAAAACAAACTTTCTATCATACATCTAAAAGTTTTCTGATCCACTGGTTCTCGATATTCATCAATATCAAGTGTATTTGAGGTACTTATTGGAGTGATTATACTTTTAGTGTTGTCATATACATACTTTTTTTGTAAATATTTGATATAATTATGTTGGGATATTTAGGTTAATTCTAGTTTTTGAGATATTTGAAAACCTAAAAAAAATGTTAACTCACCCATCATACTCATTTTAAACTCATATTTAATTAAATTTACAAAATAATTAGTTAATGATTGTTTAGTTGATCTGAATATAATGTCATCAACATAGATTTCAAAAATAAAATTGTTTTTGTTTTCCATTTTTATGAAAAGAGTTGGATCTGTAGTACCTTTTTCATAATAGTTTTGTAAAATAAATCCTATGAGTATATCATACCAAGATCTAGGGGCTTTTTAAGGCCATAAAAAGGTTTGGTAAGTTTGAAAACATTATTGGGATGTTTTGAATCTATAAATCCAAGAGGTTGTTCTACAAAAACATCTTCTTTTAAAAAACTATTAAGAAAATAACATTTTACATCCATTTGAAAAAGTTTGAAGTTAAAGAATGCTGCAAAGGCAAATAGAATATGAATAGATTCATTTCTAGCTACCAGATCATAGGTTTATTCATAGTATATTCCCTCTTGTTGATTATATCCCTTAGCAATAGTTCTTTATTTATTTCTTATGATGACTCCATTTTCATCACATGTATCTCTAAAAAAGCATTTTACTCTAATTATAGTTTTTTATTTAGGTCTTTCAACCACAGTCCGGACTTGATTCCTTTAAAATTAATTTAGTTCATCTTGTTTTTATTTAATCCATTGTTCATCACCTAATGCCTCATTAGAAGTTTTAGGTTCAAATTGATATAGAAAATCAAGATGTTATATTTCATTTCCAAATGAATTTCTGGTCATTATGGGTTGATTTACATCACCAATGATATTATCACTAGGAAGATTCCAAAGATATAATTGATTTGGCTTTTATAAAACCCATTCATCAACATAGGATAGAAAGTCTCCTGGGGTAAATGTTTCAGAAACATTTTCTGGAGTATTCCACTTTTTAGAATATTTTTCAATCAAAGGTTGATAATTAGGTTTTGAAAACCCATCAGTTAATGTAGGTAAGGGTTGTTTGAAAACAAAGGGGTCAGTTTCATCAAACTTAACATGCACTGTTTCCTCAATAGTACATGAGTTTTTGTTAAAAACACTATATGATTTAGAAGTTGGGGAATAACCTAGAAAGATTCCTTCATTAGATTTGGGTGCGAATTTATATAAATTACCTTTAGTATTCAATATGAATACTTTTCATCCAAATACTCTGAAGTATGAAACTTTAGGTTTTTGGCCAGTCCACAATTCATAAGGTGTTTTATTTAGAAAAGGTCTAATTAAAACACAATTTATAGTATAACATGATGTACAAATAGCTTCATCCCAGAAATTCTTAGAAATTGAGTATTCACTCAACATGGTCCTTATCATTTCCTGAAGAATGCGATTTATTCTTTCAACAACACCATTTTTCTAAGGGGTTTCTATAGCTAAAAATTTATGAGTAATTCCTTTCTTACTACAAAAGGTTTCAAAATACGAATTTTTAAATTCACCACCATAATCACATTGAATAGTTATAAGTGGTAGGTTTTTTCTCATTTTTAACTTGGGATCTAAAAGTTTTGAAATAGAAAAAGGCATCATATTTATATGCTAGAAAATAGACCCATGTAAATCTTGTGTAGTCATCAACTAAAACAAATACATAGTACTTGCCTCCAATGCTTCCATTTTGTATAGGAATGAAAAGATCCAGGTGCACTAACTATAATGCATTAGAAGTTGAAACTTAATTGATTGATTTAAAGATAATATTATGTTGCTTTCCATATTGACAAGGGTTACAAAATTTTTAAGAATCATACCTAGGATCTGGTAGATCCTTAACAAGTCTTTTCTTTGAGAGTTTACAAAGTTTCATAAGGTTATAATGTCATAACATTCTAAGCCATAACCAAGATTGGTCTTCCATTTCACTTAAGCAAGGTAATTCTTGTATCCTAAGGTCTTTTAAATTAAGTGTGTAAACATTCATTTACCTATGGGAATAAAGAATGAATTCATCCAAGGAATTGTGAACTAAACATTTATCATTACAAAAATTCACAAGGTAACCTTCATCACATAATTGAATAATGATTATAATGTTGTGCTTAAGACCTTTGACAAAAAAAATTTGAAATTAAAATTTTTCTTAAAAGAACAATATTACATATACTAATGATCTTTCCCTGAGAATTATCTCTGAAGGTCACTCTTCCACCTTTCATTTCAATAATATTTTCAAAGAAAGTTTTGTTTCCAGTCATATGTCGTGAACAAACACTATCCATGTACCAAATATTGTTTTGGTTGGTACACTTATTGTTTTCTTGAAAATGAAACAATTATTTTTTTGGAACCCAAACTTGTTTGGATCTGGAAATGTTATAAAAAAGAACTTTAGGAATCCACATTTTTTTTCCAAAATAAGATTTATGAAATCCTAATGATTGAGTTTTATTAGGAGAGAAATTTATTTCCCAATGTCAACCATATTAACATTTAGTATAGAAAGTAATATTTTGGGGAACCAAATAGTTATGACTAAAAAATGGTTTTGAATGAGTATAACCAATTCCAGAACTATTCCCTTGAGGAAGAAGTTGTGAACAAATATTATCAAATTATTTCCTTCCAGTAGTAAAGTTTGATAAAAGTTTCTTAAGAGAAAAAATTTCATATTTTATTCTAATGTCTAAATTATCATTCTCACAAGAATTTTTTTGGAATTGTTTTCAAAAACATTTTTCTTTAAAACAAGTTTTTCAAAGTCCTTAGAAATTTTATCCTTCTCAGAATTTACTTCCATAAGGTTTTTCAAATATTTTCAAAATCAATAGTTTTATGATCAAGATCTTTTGAATGATCTGATAATTCTTTTGTAAGAATAGTTATACTATAATTTTCCTTATCAAGCTTCTTCTTGAATTTGGAATTTTCATTCTCGAGTAATTTGTAAAATCTAGACACTTCTTCAAAAGAAGGTAAATTATACTCTACTGAGGAATATTATTCATCTAAAGAGTAAGAATTTTTCTCATTAGGATAATTTTCATTTAAAGATACATTTGTAGGAGATTCTACATTGTGTACCCTGTCTATGAAACAATAATTTTCAATAGGTTTTATAGCTATAAGTCCTATATTGTTATGACCAAAAGATTTGTATTCTGAAGATTCTTCTGATGAATCACCCCCACTTTCACTCCAAGTATCATTTGCTTTCAAGACTTTCTTAGTCTTTGACTTGTAATAATTTTTCTTGTTTCTTTCAGAATGTATATCCTTCCTATTATTTCTTTTTAGAAAAGGATAATCTAGTATAATATGACCTTCTCTTTTACATTCATAACATGTTACTTCTGAATCTTTCTTATCCTTTCTATCTTTATTTTTGAATCTGTACTGAAAGTATTTATTTCCAACAATCTTGTTCATACTTTGATCAAGATTGGCTAATTCATTCTCTAAGTGATCATTTTCACTTGATTCTGATATAAACATAAATTTATTAGCTTTGGATCTTGTTATCCATTATGGAGTCTTGTATTTGGATGTAGTAGTAAAAGATACACTTCAATTACAATTCTTTTTCTTATTGAAATTAGCATCTCTTTTCATTCTTATCTCATGCTGTAAGAGAGTACCAAATAATTCATCAAGAGTGATTTGAGTAACTTTCCCATTCTCATTAATAACAGTCCTTTTTGATTCCCACTCATTGGGAATTATATAAATTATCTTATCAACAGGCGCTTCATCATCAAAACCCTTTTCACCCATGGATTGAAGAATGTTGACAATTGTCATAAATTTCTATTTCACCTTGCATACTGGTTCTCCATATAAAAAAACGAAACCATGATATTCTTCTCAGAGCATGGCTCTTCTTGTTTCTATAACATTGTTTGTACCAAAATGTGTGACTTCTAATTTCTTCCAAATGAAATTGGATGCTTCACATGAAGGTTTCTTAATTTATATATTCCTGGTCATAGAACATAACAAAGTATTGCGTACCTTGTAATTCATTTGATATTATTCTTTGTCTTAATTGGTGAAGGTTTCGACTTCCTTGTCTGGGATTTTGTAATCTCCAGTAAGAATGAAATTTTTTTCCACTCCAGTATTAATAAAAAAGTATTAATTCGATATCTTCAATACTCATAATCATTCCCATAAAAAATAGGTGGTCTATTCAGGTTTATATTATCAATTGATCCAATATTCATTCTTTCCATCTTATAAAACAAAAAATTTCCACTCCACACATTAGTGTAGTAAGTATTTATATACAAAATATTTTTAAAATAAATTCAATTGTATTAAAGAAAGAAATAAAGAAAGTAAAAAATCATTGGAAACCTCCTTTGATACCAATTGTTGGATCGTAATATAGATGTAAGTGTATATTAGATGTAATAATACAAGAGGGGGTTGGGGTGAATTTTTGGTTTAAAAACTTTGTATTCAAACACTTAAGAAAGAACATAGTTTAATAGATCTTAAACTCTTATAATTCATAACCAATACAAATGACCATATAGGTCTTGGATCTGATGGATATGATATTATGTAATACCACAAGTAATGAAAAACAATTGTATTTTAATTGAATAAAATGATCAGAGTAACAAAAATATAAATGATTCTACCATACAACGTATAGAATCTATTAATAAAATATGTAATGAATGAATCGTGATTGAAAAAATTACAATAGTAAAAGAATATGAATATAAATAAGAAACAAAGTGATTACCTTTCTATTACAAATAACAATGTAAATGAAACAGTATTACAATTACTTTATCCCAAAGAGTGGGGTATCCTTTCACCTAGGATAAAAGGTATATCTTACCACCACCTTGGTAAGCCCTCGATATGATAATTGGCATGACTGTCTTTCTATCCCCAGAAGACCTCGATTAAGAAGGTAATCAACACCTCTGTCTTTCAAACACTTGAAAGCCCTCGATACGATGATCGACAACACGTCTTCCTATCCCCGGAAGCCCTTGATCATTATCACAATGATCATTCGCACAAATGAAAACAAATAACTTATAGAAACATAAGAACTTGGATTATGCCATTCACTTCTTGTATCTTCAAGGATTTCACATGAAGTAAGAGAGAAGTCACACTATCTCTATCTAGAAAATGATAGAAGAAAAAGTAGTGTATTCTGGTTTGAATGACCTTCTATTTATAGGCCTCAGGTTCCAATAGTCATATTTCCTCCTACGATCATATTTATCTAAAACAATCGGAGGGACTTAGACACCTGACATTACAAAGGTCAAAACAAACTGAATACATGACATCATTTTTATTGGTAAATTATGAACTCAACAAAATAGTTTTGTGGGTAGTAGTGGTTTAGAGATTTTAGTTACACCATAACCCAATACTATGGTTATAGGATCAGGGTTTGACAGAGGGTTCAATGGAAAGGATACAATGGTGATTGTTTGATGGATATTAGTTCCCAAGGCCTTTTTGACATAAACTCTTATCCTATTCCATAGTTCTTATGGGAAACCTAAATTTTATAGTGTGGAAATTGGTGTTGCATTGTGGCCTCGTTAAAATATAGCATGTATAAATTCTTAAGTAAATTTATAATCTTCTTATTTCATCCCTTATCCCTTAAATCCTAAGATACACGAGGACCTCTTCCAGAGACCTTTGTTCCCAATTTTCTATGATTTATCTCCCAACTTCTAGTGAACGGGTGTCCACCTTTAGGAACTCAACTTCTCCTATCCCTCTTAGGGTTTCACTCTATTCCTGGTAGTGCCCAACCTTCCTACGTCTCTCTGACCTCACCTCTCTTCAGGTTCTCTTCTCTTCCTCTTCCTCTTGGTTTCTCGCTCACTGGGTTTTCTCTCCTGGTTTGTTCTCTCGGGTTCTGCGATTTTACTCTTAGTGACCTCCTCACTTACTTTTTCTCATCTTTGGGTTATTTTAGGGTTTCAATCTTGGATTTATTTTAGGGTTTCAATCCCACTCATTTTATCTTTCAGTGTTTCCTTCGTTCGTTCTAGGGTTTCTCTTTGGGTCTCAAAGTTCTGTTCTATCGAGGAGTTTAGCCGATCATTTCTATTCTCTAGCACCTGGTCTCCACCTCTCTCTCCGAAGAATATTGCGTGGTGGTCTCCCTAGTGCTCTAGGATGTGAGTTTGAGTGGTTCGGTGTCTCATGTCAACTTCATCTTCGTAGGCCTTGTTTTGTAGATGGTTATAGATTCACAGTGCGGCCTGTGGAAGGACCCTTCACTTGTGCTCTACTATGGTTTACAAGTTCTTCACACCCACCTAGTTTGGTTGGTTGCGTTTTATTTCGAGGAGACTTTGGGATGTGTTTGTGCAAGTGGATGGGCGCCCATGGAGCTGTGACTGGTGATTCCTCTCTTTGGTTTATTTCGTCATTGGGGAAGTTCCTTTTTGTGCTTTCTGGGTATTCTGGTGATGCTTCTAGTGATCCGTGTTCATATGATGTGTGTGGAGTGGATGTTGAAGGTGAGTGGTGATTTTGGTGGTATACTTCGGCGAACTAGTTATCATTGTCGAGCATTGTGGACAATGACAATGGTAATGGAAGCTCTGAAGATTACTACGACAATGATGAAGGTGGTGGTTTCGAGAAATGATTATAATAGTGAAGTCTGGATGAATCGAGGTAGGTGACCAAATCAATGTTTATGTAACTCGAGGTGGCTCTTTTGTGATCTTGAGGCAGGCACGTGAATGATGGAAGGTTTTTGAATTTTGAATGTTGTGTTTTTTTTGAAGGCGGAAATGGCGGTACTGATCAGGGTTGGTTTCAGTGTTTTGTTTGAAATTTGAATATTTCATGATGTAATTCCCATGATGGGTTGAATCTGGTGGTTTTTTGAGGGTCTACACTTACCCTTTTAAAGTTTTATTAGAAAATACAAAAATATGGATTGTGGTAGTATCTCCCAACTTCTAGTGGGAGATTCCTCATGATCCAAGGTGATTATATTATTATATTTTGGTCTCATTCTATCCCATCATCTCTCTCTATATCTCTTTATTCTATGGTTATTTGTTCCTTCACTTTTCATAGTCTTTCCTTGGATTATTGATTATGGATTCATGGTGGGATGATGTTCTTAAAGATTATAGATTCTTTGCGAGAGAGGTGATTGAAGATGTGTGTCTGTTCTTCCTTATTACTCAAAGAAAATTAAAAGTACCATATCATGGTAGGGTATTTTTGAATTCTACTTATTTATGACCAAGTGTGGGAATATCATGATTTATGTTATTTAGATAATAGTGTAGCAAACCTAAAGAAATAAAAACTAGAACTTAGAATAAATCAGAATGGTATTGCGATTTCATGTGGTGATTATATATTGATGATTCCCCTTAATATTTTATAGATAGTTTTGTATATATTTTCTTTGAAATTTTTGTTCCCAAGCATGATTTATATTCTTTAAATTTGTTATATAATGTTAATATAGTAAATATGATGTGATTTATGAAATATGTTTGTGAATTTAATTACCATTTTTCCTTGAAAATAGTTGAAATTAAAATTAATGCTTGAAATATATTAATTTTTGATTCCTACCTATTTATAGTTTCTGATGTAGTTTTTTTGTTAGTGAAACCTATGTATAATGAATCATTTAATTCAAAATGGTAATTTAAAGGTTTTTTTGAAGATAATTTTTTTAGGGATGTATGAGAGAATCCTTGTTTGCTATAGGATTTTTTTATATGGAGTCGTGGACTTAGTTATTATTCAAAATTGTGTGTTGAAATAAATATATTTTCTCTCTATGAATGCTATAGGATTTAAGATACCTTGTTAAGATTTTTACAAACCTGGTGTGAATGGTATATTAAGCGAGGGATGGATGGAACAAATTCAGAGATGAAATTTCTAATTGCTTGTTTATTGAGATGAGGTTGATGTTGGTGATGAGGCCAAGACGTATTGAGGTGTTTCTATGATAATAAGAAGCCTTTTAATATACGAAAGAGGATTAATTGATTGTTTTATTTTATTTTTTAAATATAAATAACTTAATATTATTTCCTTTCTTTCAAATATGATCAGAAAAAGTATAATAGACTAATTCTAATGAACAAAGTCTAGTGGATTAATGTAATTAGATGGAGTGTGGGTTGAAATGTTTATCTGATTATGTTCATAGTTTTATTGGACATAGATGTTTGGTAAATAAAATAATTAGATTAGTTGATATTAACAAAGTACCAAACATCATTAATTGTTATAGGTAATTCATTACTCTAGAATAAGTTGGTTGAATAAAAAGAGTATAAAGTGGAACTTGGTTGTTCCTATATAAATGAACGTTTTTTTAAGTTGTGATAGATGAAGAGTTGTATGAAGTATATCAGATGGAATAGTAAAATGATCAAGATGTAAAGTTGTGAAGTTTTGGTTCATGTTATAATGGATTTAATGAAGTATTATTAATGTTATGGGTAAAATGAAGACACATGAACATTCATGAGTTCTTCAGATAGAAGAAAGTTAGCGAAGGAAATGAACATGGATCCATGTGTAAATTCCATTAGTTAGAAATACTTTTATTGTCAGGGATATTCAAGGAAGGTAGATTAATATTTACAAATGATGAACTATTATGTAGTATTCAAAAATATTTTGAGTGATGTCATTTGAATAGTTGTTTCTGTGAACAATCATTGGATGGAAGTTTTTGTGTGATCGATCAGAGGAAGTTTTTTAGTTTTATTGAATAGAAGTCATTGAGAAATTTCATTAGACAAAATACACCAGATGAACCATAATTTTAAAGTGAATTAGAAAGAGGAAAGATTGTGATTGCACCAAATGAATGTTTTAAGGGTATTCAGATAAATGTTCTAAAATGAAGTTCATCGGGCAGAGTTTTCTAAGGAAATGAAATGAATGAAGTTTTTAAAATAATGTTATCAGACAAAGGAAGTGTCTTGAAATTTTTTTCCAAGATATTCCTATGAAGTTTTTAAGGATAATATAATACATTTTCACTATATGGAAGAGTTTCTATGATGTTGTACTAGATGGATGTTTTGAATAACTTTACATAATATTTTGTAATGTTTTTAAATGCGACGATGCTAAATCGGTTATTCAATGTTTCAAAAATCACAATGGAAGGATCATGATTCTCTCTGAGTTTTAAGTATTTTTGATGATGAATTTTGTCTCTAAAATTTAAGGAGATGTTCTGTACTTTTAGGAAGTTTAAAGGTGGACAAATATTTAATGTTTTGAGAAGGATTTCCAAAATATAAGCTGGAAAATTCAAATTCAAATTTTCCAAAGTCAGCAATTTCTCATTGAGTTTTGTAGGATGGGTGCCTATATAAAGGGGATATTGAAAAATAAAAAGTAACACTATTTTTACACATGAGAGAGTGTAAGTGATGGAGGTTTTTTGTTGAGATTTTCCACTGAAGGAATCTCTTGGTTGAAGAAGTGATATCTATTATATTTTTCCAATCTATTGGTATTGGACACATAGTCTGCAGAGAAGTGATCCAATGAATAGTAAAAAAATAATTGATTGGGAGAATTTAGATTTAGTTGTTAATAGATGAATTGATAATTGAAACAAGTTCATTGGACCGAGTATACCATACAGATCAAACCAAACAAACTATTATCATATGAAAGAAATATCTTTCTAACTGATGTGCAAGAAATTAAAGAGGAAGAATAAGTACTTACAAGAATTTAAAGTGTGAAGAAACTTCAATATTCATAGTGAAAATGTACTGAATCCTAATAGTGGAAGTTTTTACTATTATTACAAAACATTGTTATATCATATTTTCAATTCAAGGAGAACATGTACTGTTAGAAGAACTATAGTGCTATGGAAGTGATGGATATTCCCTTCTTACTACAACCACCAAAAAGATTATTTTATAGTTTTTTGTGTAGTCATGAATAATTAGAATCCAAGAAAAGGATAAGTTACCTTATTGAGTTTTAAACCTTGTAAATAACTATGTTCCAATGGTTGTTATTTCTTTTTTGTTATCCAACAGAGTCATTTCTCACAAATTAGGAGGGGGGGGGGTTATTTCTTATATAAGAAAACATAAAAAGAGAAGATCAATGATTCACCCCCTCTTAGTGATTTCATATATCCTGATTAATCATTCCAATTTGTATAAGTGGGGAGATAACCTTCATTGAATATTTTATTAAATTTTAAGAAAAGTAAATCTACCATGGATGCTCAAAACCCTGTAAATAATTAGAGGATTCTGATCTTAAATGGTAATAAATATCATTCATTGGAGGATAAAATGTTACATTTTCTTATTTACATTGGGTATGAAGTTTATGAAACTGTAATATATTGTAAGAACCCGGTCCTTCTCTTTGAGGTATGAGATTCTTTTTTTCTCTTTTCCTTAAGTGTTTTTAATAAAATATGGAAAATTGGAAAAATCCTAAATTTTGGAACTACACGCCATGTACTTTTTCCACACGCTGTGTACTTTTTGCCGTATTGGGATGAGTACATACGGTGTGTAGCCATGTCGGCGACAAAGGGTGTCAGAACTGACTACACGCTGTGTAGTGGTCCTTTACACGCCGTGTAGTCAGTCAGAATTCCAAAATAGTAAGGCGGTGGAGCAGCCGCCAGCTGGGCGGCAGTACACGCCGTGTACTCAGGAGTACATGCCGTGTACTCATGTCGACAGATGAACAGTGCCGCACTGGCGGGAAGCCACCAGAGGAACAATTTAAAATTTGGGAAGTACACACCGTGTACTCGGAAGTACACACCGTGTACTCATAAGTACACACCGTGTACTCGGAAGTACATGCAGTGTATTTTTTTTTGGATTAAAACAGGCAGTATCCTCCTCATTTGGAAGAGGAGGCATTTGAGCCATTTTGGAGCCAAAGGGGGAGGCCAAACCTTTGACGATCCGCCGAGTGTTTGTCTGGAATCAGTTTCCGCCTCAGACGATCTCGTTGGAACTGCACGGGTAAGAGATTCCATCTTTTTGACTGCTTCTTACCAATTCTTCTCCTAATAAGAGTTATTTGAGGATAAGAGAGTTTTTTTCTTCGTCAGATCTACACCATTCTTGGGCATTTTGGGAGTCGGTGTTCAGGTATAACATTCGTTGGCGTTTAAGGTAGGTGGCTTTGTGTTTAGTTTTCCAACTACTGTGCGTTTTGTGCGTTTTTGTGCCACGAACACATGTTGGGGTTTCTTGTGGATGAGGTCGTTGCTATATTAAACACCTAGAATTGATTAGGTATTTAATCATGATATGTAAATTCTGGTTGGGATCGTTGCTTGGATTCAGAACCACCCCGTGGGTGTGTTCCACTATTTAGCCGTTTGGCCAGGATACCCGAGGGTATGCATTAAAAGTAGTGATTGTAGAATTTTCGTGAGATGAATTGCTTGTTTACTGCTTATTTACATGTTGGGCATGGCCCAGTTACCTATTTAGCCTGAGGGCGTTGTTTTGATTAGCCTGTGGGCACTGCACTATCTAGCCTTTGGGCAGTGGTTATTTCGGCCCGAGGGAAACTTCTTCCGTGCCTATGGGAAGCTGACTCTGTGCCTGTGGGCGACACTACCTACGCCTAAGGGCAAACTATGTTATGACTGAGGGAAGATTCTTGTGTTGGATACTCTTTACCTGAGGGTAGGAGTTTACATGTCCAAGGACATTACCTGGTTATTTAGAATATTCAATGTGGTGGTATTTTAAATTTAATGATTTAAATGGATAATAAAATGGTAATATAAATGGTAATTAGTTACTTTTGAGTACTTCTTACTTTATTTCATTTTACTACAGCACACTGTCGTTGCATGATTACACACAATTGGGCACGGGCCTTTGTTGGGTGCCTACTGGGAATTTATTTCTCACACCCTGTTTGGGTCATGCTTTTCGGCCCAAACAGATTACATTTCTGCAGGTGTGGATAGAGGAAAGTGTCCCTATACATGTACTTGACTGTTGCTGAGGAGGAGGAGGGCATGGGACCGAGCCTAGGCTCCCGATGACGCTGCTAGCTTTTTTCCTTTGTTTTGATGTACTCTGATTTTGGGTGTACTGTATTGATGTATAACATGTTCTGGCTGTTTTTTTAGAACTTGAGACATGTAGCATCATTATTTATCTACTGTTGGTTATATCCACTGCTGTTGTTTCTTTCAGTTGTGTATGATTTACTGCTTCCGCTGTTCGTTGTATGTTTTATTTGTATTCCGTTGCACTGCACTTTGACAAATGAGGGCATAGTTTCCCCACTATCAGACTTGGGCCCTCGCTACTTGTTGGAAGCCTCTGGCATTTGGGGAAACGCGCTTGAGGTCACGTGGTGAACCAGGTTCGAGGAACCTGTTGAGTGGCACCCGGAACCGGGACGTTACAAAGTGGTATCAGAGGATTTCTTTTCTTTGACTTACTATTTGGAGACTTAGTTAGGGATAGGACGAACGGTAGTTGGTAATAAGCTGTGCTCGGGCGTAGCTAACCCGTGTACAGGGAAAATCCAATCTACCTCGTATTTTGCAATTTTTCTGATTTTGAAAATTTTACAGTTGATATGTTTTCACCATTGGGTGACGCACTTGAGATTGTGCTATTATAATTTATTTGTGGGTTCTATTTAGTTGCAACTTGAGGAGATAAGGGTATGCCATCTCATGCATCATTTAGGAACATGGTAGAAATCACATGCCATGCATAGTTCCATGCCATATATGTGCATTAGAAATTGCATGCTGTTGTGATAGTAGTTGTGCTAGAAAATCATGATGTTGTGATAGCTTCTTGATAGATACCTGCTATTTGAAAGGATATTTTGTGTAAGCCTATTTATAGAATGGACGCCAAACTTTGGTTTTTGGGGAGTATGGGCCCCCATTGACCGGGATTTGGTGGATCATTGACTGTTTATTAGTTATAACACAGATAAGATGTCAAACATTGATTCGTGGGGAGTATGGGCCCTCACGGGTCAGAATTTGAAACTTAGGTGTTAGTTTTTGGTATTTTCTGGGTTCCAGACAATTTTCTAAGACATACTGTCCGGAAACCCATTATACATGTTGTGTAGTATTTTTATACACGTAGTGTATAGCCTTCTGTTCGGGTAGAAAAATAAACTTTTTAAAGTACACGCCGTGTACTCTGAGTACACGCCGTGTAGTCTCTTCCCGTGTCACAAACTGTGTGGGCAGCGACACGGGGTAGGGAAGAGCTCGGGTAAAACACGCCATGTACCAGATATACACGCCGTGTAGTTTTGAACCGGAGTCCGGCAGTGTAACTAACAACACGGATAGGTGAACTCCTTCACAGAACACGCCGTGTCAATAATGTACATTCCGTGTAGTGTGACCTGGGGAATCGGCTGTGTAACTAACAACATGGGTCGGTGTCACCCCTCCTTGAACACGCCATGTACCTTTGGGACACACCGTGTAGTCTTGTCCGAGGACAGACCGTCTGAACTTAGACGTGTGATGGGGAAATGGGTTGTTGACACGCCGTGTGTGGGTGTAACATACAGTGTAGTGTCAAGCCGAGTAGTCGGCCGTGTCACAGACGACACGGGCAGTTGGAAATAACACCATACACGCCGTGTATATGAAATACATGCCGTGTAGTTTTTTTTCAAATGGGAGACATGTGGCTTAGCCATGCAGAAGGACCCGGGCAGGGGAAGGGAAGTCAAGTACCTGTCGTGTAGTCAGTATATATGCCATGTAGTCTTGTTTTGAAAATTTTGAATTCCTTATTCCTCCTGTCCCCTTCAGGGTTTCTTCGTCTTCGGTCTTTGATAATCTGTTCTAAGGTGTGTTTTTGACCTTGTAGTGTCATGCCGCCTACATGACCGCGCGTTGTTTGCTAGGAGAGCGGAAATGAGAATACCCCAGAGATGGTGGGACATGGGCTACCAGTTGATCCTCCAGCAGAGCCAGATTCGGAACCAGCTACTATACCACAGGCGCTGAGGCGCAGTTCCGTGAAGGCTTATTGTGGTTCATGCAGACCTTTCAGGGAGCACCGCAGGCTGCCACATCTATGGACGAGCTGACACATATCTTCCAGTAGAAGCATCTGCCTATGTTCTCAGGTGATGGCGGACCACAGGCTGCGGAGTCTTGGCTGGGGTCGATGCAGACTATTTTCGAGCATCTTGAGACGTCTCCAGGGTGGAGGGTCATGCTTGCGACTTACATGCTGCATGATTCTGCCAAGAGGTGGTGGGATGTTACCACCCAGTCAGAGCATCACAGGGACATGGCGTGGGAAGACGTTCAGGCATTCTTCTATGACTTTTTCTTCCTAGAGACGCTGAGAGCAAGTAGAGCTCGAGAGTTCATGAATCTGTAGTAGGGCGCTATGTCAGTGATGGACTATTCTACTTGTTTTACAGAGCTTCAGCGCTTTTCACCCATGCTGGTGGGTGACGAGACATTGAGAGACAAACGTTTTGAGGATGGTCTTCGGTATGACATCCGAGCACTGGTGAACATCTTCAGGTTGCCTAATGTACACGCTATTGTAAGCTAGGTGCTGATTACAGAGAGGAACCTTCGAGAATATAGTGGTGTGGGCCAGGGCGGTTCAGCACCAGTTACTGGTACTTTTTCTGTTGGCAAGAGGAAGAGACAGGCAGACTTCTCTCAGGGCGGCAGTACCAGTCAGAAGAATGTTTCAAGTGGCCAGGTTATGTGCTACCAGTGTGGTAGAGAGAGGAACAAGAGGCCACAGTGTCCACGAGACCCAGTGGAGTGCCAAGCTTGCGGTAGGATGGGTCATCTGCAGTGATTTTGCAGGGCGTTTCTACCTGTGGCTAGTGAGAGGGGTTCTGTGCAGACTCCGCGTGCGGGAGCAGGACCAGTGGCTTCTTACCAGTCGGGGAACTGGAATACGTCAGGGTGTGTAGGCAGAGATGGTGGTCATGGCCGAGGTAGCCATACACCAGGATCTTAGAGGCAGCAGGGTGGGATAGCTTAGGGTAGCCAGGCTGTGTCGTAGGGCCGTGGCACTGGGCAGACATATGCGGTGCAATAGACCCAGCAGGAGCAGGATCCCGGACCTTCTACAGTCAGAGGTACTATTTTAGTAGATTCTGTCTTATCTTCAGTACTTTTTGATACGGGTGCTACACATAGTTTTATATTTGCACCCATTTTAGAGAGCCTTGGGCTCCGTGTTTCTCTATATTCTGATGTTATGACACTGGACACTCTGTTGGGGACTAGAACGACTGGTGTGCGTCAGTGCAAGGAGTTCCCCCTTGTGGTTGGTGGGTTTCACTTCATTTGGGACCTCTATGTCCTAGATATTACGAGTTATGACGTCATTCTTGGGATGGACTGGTTGGTTCCCTTTTGAGCCTTTGTAGACTACTATCGTCGTAGGGTGAGTTTCACGTCACCAGAGGGCAGAGAGTTTTTATACAAGGGAGAATGGGATGTTTAGGCGAGTCAAGCTAGACCAGAGTATCATGGGCTAGGTGGAGTCACAACCCAGATTGCGAGCTTATATCTGGATGACCAGGGGACTTTTCAAGAGGATTTCCCTCCTGTTATTGATCATTTTAGGGATGTTTTCCTGGACTACTTTTGGGGTCTACCTCTAGAGTGAGAGGTGGATTTCTCCATTGATCTTGTGCCAGGAGTAGCACCGGTGTCCATTTCTCCATATAGGATGGCTACACCTGAGTTGCAAGAGCTCAAGAGGTAGTTGGAGGAGTAGCAGGCAAAGGGCTTTATCGGACCCAGTACTTCTCCTTGGGGTTTGCCGGTCCTTTTTGCGAAGAAGGCGGACGGTACCCTCAGACTTTGCATGGATTATCGGAAGCTGAACCAATTGATGGTTAAGAACCGATATCCCTTACCGAGGATTGATGATCTTTTTGATCAGCTTCATGGATCACGAGTGTTCTCGAAGATTGACCTGAGATCAGGATATCATCACCTATTCATGAGACCATCTGATATACCTCTCATGGCTTTCAGGAGTAGTTATGGTCTATATGAGTATACGGTTATGCCGTTCGGACTCACGAACGCACCGGCAGTTTTCATGGCTATGATGAATTGTGTGTTCCATCAGTATCTTGATTCTTTTGTGGTAGTATTCGTGGACGACATATTGGTGTACTATCACACTCAACACGACCATGCCACCAATCTTGATATTGTATTGAGTACACTGAGGGAGCATCGACTATATGCGAAGCTCTCAAAGTTCCACTTCTGGATGGAGCAGATTCACTTCCTGGGTCATGTCATCTTAGAGGCAGAAGTTTCAGTAGACCCAGAGAAGGTGAGAGCAGTGATTTTCTAGGATCAGCCTAAGAATGTGTTCGAGATACGGAGTTTCTTAGGGCTAGATGGTTACTACAGATGTTTAATACATGACTTATCCCACTTAGCAGCACCATTGATAGGTCTGACTAAGAAGGGTGTGAAGTTCGTATGGTTGGAAGCTTGCGAGGCAGCTTTTCAAGACCTAAAGGGAAGGTTGGCATCAGCACCGATCCTGATACTCCCGGATCAGGGGAAGAGCTATATAGTTTACTGTGACGCATCAGGTATTGGGCTGGGAGCAGTGTTGATGTAGGGTGATCGAGTTGTTGCGTACAGGTCTCAGCAGTTGAGGCCGCATGAGAGGAATTACCCGACACATGATCTCAAGTTAGTTTCAATTGTACATGCGCTGCGCCGTTGGATACATTATCTACTGGGGGAGCATTTTGTGGTTTTCAATGACCACAAAAGCCTCAAGTATATCTTTACTCAGCATGACTTGAATCTGAGGTAGAGAAGTTGGGTCGAATACCTACAGTCCTTCGATTTTGAGCTTGCCTATACACCTGGTAAAGGTAATGCAGTAGCTGATGCACTGAGCAGGAAGACTCAGATACAGGAATTACAGGAGTCCAGCGGTGAGTGGAAGCTCATGGCCTTGTTCTCTAAGATGCATCTGGAGGTGCATGACAGTCAGGGGAAGACTTATCTTTCATCTTTATCTGTGACTTCTACCCTCCTGGATAGAGTAAGGATGAGACAGCTTTTTGATCCAGAAGGCCTAGTTCTACGGGAGTTGGTGGCAGGTGACGACCCTTCTCCTGGTTGGACGATAGGCGACGATGAGGTTTTTCATTTCCATGGATGAGTATTGGTTCCAGAGGATATACAAGAGGAGCTGATGTGAGAATTTCATGCTTCACCTTGGGAAGTTCATCCCGGGGTTACCAAGATGTACCGCGACTTGAGACGTCAGTACTGGTGGACGGGTATGAAGAGAGATGTAGCTGGTTTTGTTATGAGGTGTTCCACCTATCAGCAGGTGAAGGCAGAGCATCAGAGACCAGCTGGGCTGTTACAGTAGTTATCCATTCCGGAGTGGAAGTGGGACGATGTCGCGATGGATTTTGTGATTGGATTGCCGAGGTCACCTTGTGGCAATGATGCCATGTGGGTTGTTGTGGATAGACTCATGAAGGTAGATCACCTCTTTCCGATCAAGGAGACCTTCGGTGTTGACGAGCTCGAAAGGCTGTATATCCGAGAGATCGTACGTCTCTCTGGGGTCCCTCGTTCTATCGTTTCTGATAGGGACGACCGCTTCACGTCTCGTTTCTGGCAGAGTTTTCAGAGGGCGCTGGGTACACAGGTTCTTCTGAGCACAACCTACCACCCTCAGACCGATGTCCAGTCAGAGTGTATGATGCAGGTGCTAGAGGACATGCTGCGTGCATGCGTCCTAGACTTTGGGGGATCTTGGGAGAAGCATATACCCTTAGTCGAGTTTTCCTATAAGAATAGCTTCTAGGCGACTATTGAGATGGAACCATATGAGGCTTTATATGGTAGGCCGTGCCGATCGCCTTTGTGCTGGTTAGAGGCAGGTGAGGCAGTTTTACTGGGGCCACAGCTCGTACAGGAGATGTCTGAGCAGGTCCAGTTAATTCAGAAGCGGATGACTACCAGACAGTCTCGTCAGAAGTCATATGCTGATCACCACAGACGACCTTTGGAGTTCGTGGTTGGGGATCAGGTTTTCTTGCGTGTTTCGCCGAGGCTGGGACACAAGCGGATCAGGAGATAAGGTAAACTTTCACTACAGTATGTGGGACCATTTTAGGTTCTCGAGAGATTCGGGATGGTTGCTTATCGATTGCGGTTACCGTAGCGGTACCAAGCCATGCACAACGTCTTCCACGTATCTCAGTTGCGTCGCTATCATTCAGACCCGTCTCATGTCTTTCAGCCCGAGGAGGTTTGAGCTGGAGGCAGATGCATCCTTTGAGGAGCATCCGATTTGTATCATTGACAGGAGCACGAAGGTTCTCTGAGGCCAGTCAGTTCCTCTCGTACGGGTGCTATGGAAGCATGGCTGAGTGCAAGATGAGACCTGGGAGCGGGAGGCCGATGTACGTGCTCAGTGGCTGGAGTTGTTCACGACTATAACTTCTCCACCCATGGAAGGGCAATTCAGGGACGAATTGCTATAAGGGGAGAAGTTTGTAAGAACCTGGTTCTTCTCTTTGAGGTATGGGATTCTTCTTTTCTCTTTTCCTTAATTGTTTTTAATAAAATATGGAAAATGGGAAAAATCCTAAATTTTGGAACTACACGCCCTGTACTTTTTCCACAAACAGTGTACTTTTGGCCTTGTTGGGATGAGTACACAGGGCGTGTAGCCATGTCAGTGACAAAGGGTGTAGAAACCGACTACACACTGTGTAGTGGTCCTTTACAAGCCGTGTAGTCAGTCGGCAAGCCAAAATAGTAAGGCGGTGGAGCAGACTCCAGTTGGGCGGCAGTACACGCCGTGTACTCAGGAGTACATGCCGTGTACTCATGTCGACAGATGAATAGTGCCGCGCTAGTGGGAGGCCGCCAGAGAAACTATTTAAAATTTAGGAAGTACACGCTGTGTAATTTTTTTGGGGCTTAAAATAGGCATTAGCCTCCTCATTTGGAAGAGGAGTCATTTGAGCCGTTTTGGAGCCAAAGGGGGAGGCCGAACCTTTGAAGATCTGCCGAGTGTTCGTCTGGAATCGGTTTCTGCCTCAAACGATCTCGTTGGAACCGCACGGGTAAGAGCTTCCATCTCCTTGACTGCTTCTTACCAATTCTTCTCCTAATAATAGTTATTTGAGGATAGTAAAGTTCTGTTCTTCATCAGATCTACGTCGTTCTTGGCCGATTCTGGAGTCGGCGTTCGGGTATAACGTTTGTTGGCGTTTAAGGTAGGTGGCTTGGTGTTTAGTTTTCCAACTGTTGTGTGTTTTGTGCATTTTTGTGCCACGAACCCATGTTGGGGTGTCATGTGGATGAGGCCGTTTCTATATTAAACACCTATAATTGATTAGGTATTTAATCATGATAAGAAAATGCTAGTTGGGATCGTTTCTTAGATACGAAACCACCCTATGGGTGTGTTCCACTGTTTAGCCGTTTGGCCAGGATAACCGAGGGTATGCCTTAAAAGTAGTGATTTTAGAATTTCCTTGAGAGGAATTTCTTTTTTAATGCTTATTTACATGTTGGGAATGGCCCGATTACTTGTTTATCCTGAGGGCGTTGTTGTGATTAGCCTATGGGCACTGCACTATCTAGCCTATGGGCAGTGGTTATTTCGGCCTAAGGGAAACTTCTTCCGTGCCTGTGGGCAGCTGACTCTGGTCCTGTGGAAGACACTACCTACTCCTGAGGGCAAACTATGTTATGCCTGAGGGTAGATTCTTGTGTTGGATACTCTTTACCTGAGGGTAGGAGTTTACATGTCTGAGGACATTAGCTGGTTATTTAGAATATTCACTGTGGTGTTATTTTAAATTTAATGAATTAAATGGATAATAAAATGGTAATATAATAGGTAATTAGTTACTTTTGAGTACTGCTTACTTTATTACATTTTAATACTGCACACTGTCGTTGCATGCTTACACGCAGTTGGGCACAGCCTTTGGTGGGTGCCTACTGGGAATTTATTTCTCACACCCTGTTTGGGTCACGCTTTTCGGCCCAAACAGATTACATTTCTGCAGGTGTGGATAGGGGAAAGAGTCCCTATAGAGGTACTTGACTGAGTAGGAGGGAATGGGACCGAGCCTCGGATCGCGATGCCACTGCCATCTGTTTTCCTTTGTTTTGCTGTACTCTGCTTTTGGGTGTACTGTATTGATGTATAACATGTTCTAGCTATTTTCATAGAACTGGAGATATGTAACATCATTATTTATATATTGTTGGTTATATCCACTGTTGTTGTTTATTTCAGTTGTGTATGATTTACTGCTTCTGCTGTTCGTTGTATGTTTTATTTGTATTCTGTTACGCTGCACTTTGACAAATGAGGGCATAGTTTCCCCACTATCAGACCTGGGCCCTCACTACTAGTTAGCAGCCTCTGGCGTTTGGGGAAACGCGCTTGAGGTCACGTGGAAAACCGGGTTTGAGGCACCCATTTAGTGGTACACGGAACCGGGACGTTACATAGATGGTTTCCATCTTCCCACTGAGGGTGTTCCCCTAATTTCTACTGATAAAGAAGAATTTAAAGATTTATGGGCTTGCAAGAAATGTTATACTTTCCTCACTCTTTGAAATTTAATGTATGATGGTTAATGGTATGAGAATAGCTAAAGTCATCTAAGAAATGTTTTAGAAGATTTATGAGGGAAATAAAAAAGTTAAAAAATCTATCTTATAGATATGGCGATTAAAGTATTAAATCATAATATAGAAAAAGATGAATATGTTGGTGACTTCTTTACAAGAGTTAATTAAATTTTAAGCTTCATAAAATGTTTCAGTGAGAAGTTGGATGATTTATCAATTTTTGAAATGATTTTAAGAATTATTATAGATAAATTTGATACCAAGGTATCATATTTCATATATAGAGATCCTAAAACTCTACCCTTGGATGATATATATATAATTATAATCATATAAGAAATTAGAAAAGAAAATGATTTCAAGAACAATGAAAAACATGAACGGTAAATTTCATTTAAAGGTGATAAGAAAGGAAACTCTAAAAAAGTTATTGAGGAAGAAGTAAATGATTCCAACACTGAATATGATGCATGTAATTTTTTTATGAATTTATTTCTTTGTTTTCTAAAAGGGTGAAAATATCACATCTTAGTACAAAATAAAGTTACCACTAAAGTGATATGGTTTTAGGGCCACTGGAAATTTCACAGTAAAGTATCCATGATGAAAGGAATATGAATACAATGATAATTAAGATAGAATTTCAATAATATCTATATAAAATAAGGTATAAAAAGGCAATGAAAATGAATTTATATAAATAAAAATAGATAGAAACTTTTTGTCTAAGTGTGAGGAAGATGATAAGAGTGAATAGGGAGTTAGAAACTCCAGTGATGATGTTAACAAAAAATTACTTATTTAAAAATTAAATGATAATAAGTTTACCAATGATGAAACCTATATCTTTGAATAAGAAGAAGAGGCAACTCAGATAGAGTCTATTTTTAAAATGGAGTTTGGAGAATGTCTGTCAATAATTTTTAGACATGAAAATGTGAATAATAAGTTGATGAAAGAATATATTTCAGTATACAATACAAAATCTGTTCTTGAATAAAAATCCATGTTTTTAAAAGTTATTGATGATATTAAGAAGTTATGTGATGAAGATAAAAATTTCAACATCATTCTTGAAGAAAATTTAATAGCGAGTAAGAAAGAATCTGATATTGTTCAATTAAATTTTTTTGAAGCTGATTGAGGAATTGTTTTTATCCCAAACTCCATCATAGAATTTGGTTAATGTTATAAGAATGTTAAACCATAATATGATCTAAAATAATAATCCTTATAGGATAATAATGATGTTGAATATGTTTAAGAGAAAATTAAAGTTCATAAGACCATGTATATAACTAAAACAAGAAGAGTTGAATATTATAAAATTTACAAGGTTTAAAAATATGAATCAAAATTTTCTACAAATGGATATTTTATTAAGGCTTAGATGAAATATATGTTGAATAAGAATATTTCTGGATCCTACCAAAAATTTAATTCCCCAAAAAGTGCCTAGGTGGATGGTAAGAAATTTGAAGGAAAGAAGGTTCAAAATTCTAGAAATCATGTATTTATAAAGGAAAATATGCTTTATATAGTTATTATTAGTATTTTGGAGGCTTTGGGAATACAATACAAATGTTATAGTTCAATCATCATCACTAAAATTAATCTAGGAGGAACTGAAGGTAGAGTTTTATGGGGATTCAGCCCCTAAAAAGATGAAAATATTAGAAAGTCTATTTGAAGATTGATAGTAGATTATAATGTCTAGAAACTATTTGAAAAATATGTCATCAACATGGATATATTGCTAAAGGATTTTTTTTATGTTACTATCTCAAAAAATTTTATATAACTAACACCAAAAGTCTCAAGTGAAGGAAGAAAAAGTGAAGCAGAAGGCCTTAGTTATTGAAACTTATCTTAAATCCAAAAAAGGAGAATGAAATTGTATATAGGATAGTGGATGTTCTTTAAATATTATTGTATATTTGAAATTGTTAAATAATGTAAAATATTACAAGGAAGAATGATTTTTGGAATGATGATTCAATCATTATCAAAGGCGATGGATATTCTATCATTAGAAAATAAGAATTGAGATCTATAATCGGTTTGTTTGTTGATAGCTTGAAACAATTTTTTTTGTGTGTTTCAAAACTTTGTGATGCAGGTAAAAAAATATGTTTATAAGATATGGTTTTATTGTTAAATGGTTTAAAGAAGTGAAAGTTGTTATAAGAGGGAAATGAACCAAGGGAAACTTGTTTCAAGTTTCCGATGCACATAGTTCATTCTCTATGAGCATGATGGAAGAAAATTAGTTATGGAATAAGAGGTTTGGAAATATGTGGTAAAGGATTATGAGTAAGCTGAAAAAGAGATAAATTATACATGATATTCTTAACATGACTAGAAGGAGAGATAAATGTTGTATGATATGTTTGAAAGAGAATATTACCATCTCATTTCATATAAAATTTGAGATACATTCAACTCATCCATTGAAGCTTATCAAATTTGATATATAAGGTCCCATGAGAAATAAATAAAAAAATGTTTATAATTAATTAATTTATTTTATTTATGATTTTAATCTTATTATGTTTTTGAAACACAAGTTAGAGGATCTCAAAATGTTTAATAGTTTCAGGAGATGTGCTGAAATAGAATAAAGATATTCTATGGAGATGATTCAAAACTAATAATGGTGATGAATACATAAATGGGATGTTAAAAGATTACCTTGAAAAATATAGTATTAATTATAAATTTAGTACACCATACACACCGTAAAGAAATGGTATTTTTTAAGATGAAATAGAAGTTTGGTTGAGATGGAACATACTATGTTGATTGAAAAAGATACTTATCAATAATTTTAGAGGAAAACTATTGGAGTAGTTTTTCACATTTAGAATCACTATTTCTATAGGTAAAACTCTAATACAACTCCTTAAGAGATTTATTATAAATAAACCCCATGTTTGAAATACCTAAAGGTGTTTAGAAGTCCCTATGTTATCAAAGTCAAAGGTAAAAATCTTAAGAAGTTGGATCAAAGAGGTGTTAATGGAATATTTCTTGGATACCCTCTAAATGGTATAGGATATAGGTGGTATAATAAATAAATAATAAATATTTTTAACTCTATAGATGTGAATGTTCTAGAACATTATGATATAGATTTTTCATATTTAGATACATATATTAGAGAAAGTGAATATGAAGTTGTTATTATTGAACAACATAATAATGTTTCTGAAAAAAGTAAATATATAAAAGTTTTCTTAGATGAATATTATATCTCAAATATTTCAAGTGATGAGGGACAATAATTTTCATCACATCCCAGGCTAATAAAATAATTGGAGGTCCAAAATATCATTGGTGATCAAGGTAAACAGGTTAAAACTAGAAGAATATCAAGGTTATTTTCACATACTTCTTTTTATTCATAGGTTCAAACAAGAGATACCGAATAATATTTAGATCACCAAGAGTGGATTGATGTCATGAATAATGAGTTGGATCAGATTTAAAAAAACAATACATGGGAACTTGTACCCAAACCTAAAAATTAAAATGTGATTGGAATAAAATAGTTTTTAAGAAACAATTTGAATGAAGAATATAAAGTGATAATAAATAAGGCACGATTGGTTTATAAAGGTTACTCATGGGTTGAAGGCCTTGATTTTTATGATACTTTTTCTCCAATAAAAAGCCTTTAATGAATCATAATATTTCTTTCTATTGATACACAATGAAGATACAAGATATTCCATATGAATGTAAAGTCATACTTTTCTAATGTAGAGATTGATAAAGAATTTTATATTGAGAAACTGTGTGGATTCATGATTAGTAACGATGAAATCTAATTGTGAAAATTGAAGAAGGATTTGTATGCGTTGAAGAACGATATGAGAGCTTGATATTTTAAATTGGAAACTCTTTCTAATGAATTTGAATTTCAAGAAAAGAAGAGTTAATTATAACCTCTATATAAAATAAATTCAAGAGGTTTCCCTCATTTAAATTGTTTATTTTGATGATTTCATATTCACAGGGAATGAATAAAAAAAATTTGAGATGTTTACTGAGGAGACAAAGGAGTTGTTTGAAATTTCTATGCTAGGTGAATTTAAATACTTCCTTGGTTTAAAAATCTTCTAAAATAAGAAATAAATTTTCTTATATTAAGAAAATTATGCTAAGGAATTCCTGAAAAAGTTTATCAAGGAAGATTAAAATCCTATTTACACACCGATTTCAGTGGTAAAAAAGTATAAAAAATATGGGAAAGGAAAATAGGTTGATCCAAAAGAGTTTCTAAAGTTGATTGGAAGTTTTTTTATAACTAACGACTTCAACGGAAAATTTGATTTATGCTATTATATTATGATATAGGTATCAAAGTGACTAAAGGAATCTCATTATATGGTCGGAAAATTAATTCTTAGACATATTAAAGGAACATTTGATTTTAGAATAAAATATGATAGATCAAGAAATTTTGATCTATTTGGTTACAAAAATATAGATTGGGTAGGTTGTGTTGTTGATATAATATCCACATCCAATTGAGTTTTCTTCTTAGGATAAAGATGTCTGAGTTAACATACAAAGAAGAAATCTACTATATCTACAAATTCTGGCATTCTTCTAATACACGTGTCAATCTACCATACCTCCACATCACTTTTTTAATACGTGCCTATCCTGCAGTCCTCCACGTCTCCCCTCCGCAAGGATTCTCTACCAAATATCCCTATCCCAATCCCACTATTTCTCGGGTTTTTAGTGTTTTGCGACCCCCGCACCCCACAAACCCCCCCCCTCCGTCGAGCTTCCTCTCCCGGCTGCACTATGTCATCGTCACTTCTTCCTTCTCCCAGTTCCAGCTCACATCTCCACTGCGTTGCATCTCCCAGTCGACCTCAGGTTTCAACTCTTCGCGACCTAGGTTACCACAAAATCCCAATGCCAGTGTGTTACTCCTTCAGTCTCCCTAGTCTAGGGTTTCCTCAGTATCTCGAATTTGGTCTCCCTACTCAACGTTCTCCATTTGGTTTCCCCGGTGTAGGTTTCCCTATGCATCTCGACTTGGTCTCCCGCTCACAGTCGGATTTCACTTCTTCACGACAAAGGGTTTCAGCAAACCCCCGATGCCGGCATCCTCCTACATGCGTTTTTTGTCGCATGTATCTATGGTGAGCCTGAAATTATGATATCGTGACCTCCTCTATGCACCACAAAAGGACCTGGGGCTCGCAAACCCGTTTACGATAACCAACATACATATCAGAAATCCTATAGATCTACATCTTTGAAACAGGTATGATCTTCTAATTTCAAAGAAATTTTCATGATTCTTGTGGATGAATTTTTTTATCTAGACATGATTTCTTCCAGAACATTACCGAGATAAATCATAACTATCATTAGAATATGAGGAAGATAGAGTTGATGGTGTATAATGTAATTGAGGTATATTATCATTCATTATGTAGAGTGAAACTATATTTTTTGATATATATAAACATCAAATTGTTTTATTAACCTTTATCTTTGTGATATATTACATATTTGTTTCAACAGATATATAGGTGATATCATATTTGTTTCATGGTTGAACTTGTGGGAATTGTGGCGATGTCCAGCAGACAAGAGAGACTTTTGACATCTTCGCACTTCAGGTATATGATAAATTTATTGTTTTTCCCTGTGTAGATGAGTTTTTTATAAGATATTACAATTTATCTGATTTGAGTCAGGAATTCGGGCATCTAATTAATTTGGCCATCATGTTTTTGATCATCACTATTTGACCTCACATCAATTTGGCTTCACCTCTATTTGTCTTTATTGTTAGTCTGTTGTATTCACTGTATGTGTTCCAATACTCCCATGTATTATTTGTCTTCACCATTTACCATCTTCTGATGATACTAAATTACTACAATTTGATAGCCAACCATAGCAGTATCTATATGTACATTATAAATATTATTTGTCTTCGATATATAAATTGTCTATACAATGGGTTAAGATTTAGCTTGAATTTTCATGTTTTATTTGTCACTCTTTTTCACTACTGAAACACTATGGTGCCAACATCTAGGATAGGGGCTGTAGTGTAGCAAGTATTGAAAGAACTATTGGATGGATATTATTTAAATGGATTTCCTTCACAATGTCTTTGAAGGAAACAATATGTACTATTTATGCACATGCTCTTCATTTTTATGAAATGTAATATGATATTAGAGGATTTTCTTGTTGTTTTTATGTTCTTTTATAAACCAGAACCTTCTGTGGAATAACTAAACCTTCATTTATGAAACAACCACTTTTCAAGAAGAAGTTTTTATGTACAATTTCAGAATATCAGTACTCAAACTGATTTCAAATTCAAAGATATTCCATGGGAATGACTTCTTCAATCTATCAAAAGTTCTTCCTTCTTGAGATTTTGGGACTGTTTTCTATGCCCAGTGTCTCTACTTTATATAAGATGTTATTACTGGATATGGGATGTCTACTTGTGCTAGCAGGTCCCTGATGGTTGTACAAGTTTTTCTGTGAATTGGATTTCTTCTTGTTTGTGAAGACTTTTGGGGTTTTACCTCTATGATGTTGTGTTACATAATTTCATTGTTTTTTATGGTTTTCTGGATGTCTTAGCTTGCTCGCACTGGATAGTGGCTTTTTCACCCTGTTCAATGATCTGCATTGAGGTCATAATGCTATCCTACAGTTTCTTCCATTTTTTGTTTGATAATAGGTTTTTTTCTCTTTAATGGGATGAGTTCTCCACTATATTTCTGTTTATTTTCTAATTATCAATTTGACAGCATTATGGCAGTGCATGGATGTCTTCTTGAGGTTTCAGTTTTGAAGAATGTAAAGGCTTGGCATGGTCGAATAGCTCCTGGACAAGCTTCCTGGAATTCATTTTCCCCTGGCATGACCTCCATTTTGAGTTTCACTTAATCCTACTGGTAGTGCAAGACTATCATTGGGTAGTCCAATAGACAGGTTTCATTCTCTTGATGGACAAGTTAAACAATTTGCGGGAAAGGTATTATTTTAAATGTTCACTTGGCCGGACATGATATAAAATTTTTATTCAAATTTTATTTTTAATATAATAATTCCATTTGTACATTTTATCCTGTACGTACGTTGCTGTTTTTGTTTCCAGTGTTGCAGGCATTGCATGCACAGTTGGGATTGACTTTGGTGGAAAGATGATGGCTTCTCTTGCCAAATATTTTTATGTGCATTGCAATTTTCATCCATGAAAACCCACTATATCATAATTGTGACAATGTTTTTTATTCTAATAGCCTTCGGCATTTAAATGCATGAATGTATAATTAGAAGTGGTATAATTGATATGTATAATTATCTACATTTTTCCATGTTTTTTTTTTCTGTTTTATATTTTTGTTTTTCCGACCACCAAGTTTATATTTATTTTCTTTGATGCAGGAAGTGTACATGAAAGAAGAAAATTTGTCATTTCAAATTAAGACCCTTCTTCTTGCTTATCTATGCATATTTGGAGTCTGCTCAAGGTTTGTAGAGGCAATCATTATTTAAAAAATAATAATAATAAGAGAAAAAATTTTCATCTTTGATTGTCATAATTATGATTAGTTTATGCCTTGCCTTTTACTCACACATGTAGGGAGTTCTACCTTCAGGTTTTGAGATAGTGATACTACAACAGGTAAGCACCTAAGTGAGCTCCTGGAAGTTACCAAGTGTTGTTAGTAATTGAACAGAGGCATTTTGGTAATTTATGATGAACCGTATCAGATTTATGAAGCTTGAATGTCACATGTCCATGGTTGTTGCATGCTATGTGTACTATAAATATACCCAATTATCAGAACTATGCCTATGACTATTTATGTTTTTCATCTTCCAGAAAATGTAATGATTTATTGTTGTAGTTTTTATGCAACATGTTAATTTTTTTAAGTGCTATTTAGGTTACAACATATTCACTCTTAGTTTGTTCATTGATCATATGTTATATTTCTACTTCATATGTGTTTCCAGGTTTATATTTGTTCTAGAAGTTCATTATCATTATATGTAATGTTTTCAATGTTTTTTCAAAAATAGTATAGAGCCAAAATTTCCATAACTACCTTACATTGTTAATTATATTTTTATATTCATACTTGTACGACCTAAATATGTGTGTTTGGATCTTCTATTTTTCATTACAGTGATGGATAAGATGAAGCGTATTCATTTCAATTGAGAATGATTTGGGGGATGAAAAAAAGAGATCTTATACCATACAATCTCTCTAACTAAATGACTTATTCTCTTGATGGTCAGGTTAAACAATTTGTGGGAAAGGTATTATTTTAAATGTTCACTTGGCTGGACTTTATATAAAATTTTTATTCGAAGTTTATTTTTGATATAATAATTCCCTTTGTACATTTTATCCTGTACGTATGCTGCGGTTTTTGTTGCCTGTGTTGCAGGCATTTCATGCATAGTTGGGATTGACTTTGGTGGAAATATGATGGCTCCTATTGCCAAATATTTTGAGGTTCATTGCAATTTTCATCCATGAAAACCCACTATATCATAATTATGACAATAATATTTGTTCTAATAGCCTTCAGCATTTAGATTCATGAATGTCTAATTAGAGGTGGTATAATTGATATGCAGGATTATTCACTTTTTTCTCTGTTTTTTTTTCTGTTTTATATTTGTGTTTTTCCGACCACAAAGTTTATATTTATTTTCTTTGATGCAGGAAGGGTATATGAAAGAAGAAAACTTGTCATTACAAATTAAGAACCTTCTTCTTGATTGCCTATGCATATTTGGAGTCTGCCCAAGGTGTGTAGATGAAATCATTATTTAAAAAAAAAATAATAACAGAAAACATTTTCATCTTTGATTATCGTAATTATTATTAGTTTATGCCTTGTCTTTTACTCACACATGCAGGGAGTTCTGCCTTCAGGATTTGAGATAGTGATACTACAACAGGTAAGAACCTAAGTGAGCTCCTTCAAGTTACCAACTGTTGTTAGTAATTGAACAGAGGAAATTTGGTAATTTACGATGAACCGTATCAGATTTATGAAGCTTAAATGTCACATGTCCATGGTTGGTGCATGCTATGTGTACTATAAATATACCCAATTATCAGAACTACTCCTATGACTATTTATGGTTTCCAGCTTCCAGAAAATGTAATTATTTATTGTTGTAGTATTTATGCAACATATTAATTATTTTTAAGTGCTATTTAGGTTGAAACATATTCACTCTTAGTTTTTTCATTTATCATATGCTGTATTTTTACTTCATATGTGTTTCCAGATTTATATTTGTTCTAGCAGTTCATTCTCATTATATGTAATGTTTTCAATGTGTTTTCAAAAAAAGTATAGAGACAAAATTTCCATAACCACCTTACATTTTTAATTGTATTTTTATATTCATACTTGTATGAACTAAATCAATGTGTTCGAATCTTCTATTTTTCATTACAGTGATGGATATGATGGAGCGTATTCATTTCAATTGAGAATGAGTTGGGGACATTATCACCGGTATTTTGGTAGGATGTTTTGAGATTTATATGGAATACTGAGGTATGGTATATCAATGATATGGAGAGATAAGAACCTATAGTTTTAGTTTAATTCAAATGAAAAATAGGTACATTTTGAAAGTTCATTAATTTCTTGACCTTTGTAACATTATAAAAAATAATTAATTATGTTATATTATATATATGTTTAATGCCATATATTTTTATATTAGGTGTTGATAAGTGGGGATATCATATCGACCAAATTTACTCAATTTGTCTTATATATTTATTTGGAATTCTAAATAAAATGTACCACATTATACAAATATTCTTCCTCAAAATTTGATAATTCATATACTTTTACTCCAATTTATTTGTCAACTATTTGAATGGTGTATTCATATTCTATGAACTCCTATTTCATTATCATTCACCATTAATTTTTAATTAATTTTTTTTCAATATTAATGTTTCTTCTCAAATTTTATAAATAGTAATCTCTTATTAAAAGAAAAACCAGTAATCGAATGCGCCGTGTAATAGCACGGGTGAGTACTAGTATTTAATAAATCTATGTATGTATAAAGATGAGTATATAGCTACCACTCAATCTACTACAAAGTTAATGTGGACGAATACATAGTTTGAATATTTGATAGTTGATGTGAAAATTCCCTTCCTATTAGGTTGTGATAATCAAAGTGCTAGAAATATCACTAATAATACAATGAAAAATTTTAATTATAAGATTATTGATATTAAATATCACATCATTTAAGTGTATATGGAATGAAATTAACTGAAACTATAGTTTGTTCCTATAATGGATCAAGTTGTTAATATCTTTACTAAACCATTACTGAAGGAAACATTACAGAAGTTGAGGCTGATCTTGGGTGTATAACCTCAATATCTTTAAGGATAAGGTATGTAATATTTTCCCCTATCTCATCTTGTATTTGGATAGTGTTTTCAAAGGGAAAAAATATGTAACATAAATCTATCCATTGGTATGTGCTTCTCCTTTTAAGAATGATCATGTATTTAGGGGGAGTTGTTAAAAAGTGTAAGCTATGATTTTAACATGTGAATTGTTTTAACAGTTTATTAAAGTGTATGCAAGACTTTATTTTTGTATAGTTTCAAGATTTTTTTATGAATATGATGTTGGAATGGAATATATTGTAAAGTTTCTTAATAAAACTTTCTTAATCACTGCATTATGGACAACATTGTATTATTGTTAAATTATTCTTGTTTCTTACACGTATTTTTCTCATGTAGGATTTCAATTGGTTGATAAGTGATCCATTTATTGAGTTATAATGTTTTAGTGATTTATTTTCCTTGGTTTACAATAAAATAAAAAGGGTGATATTATTGAGGAAAATAGATGTTGAGGTGTTTCTATAATAAGAAGAATCTTGCTAATGAATGATGCAGGATTAGTTGAGTGTTTTATTTTTTTGTTCAATGATAAATCACTTAAAATAGTTTCATTCCTTACAGATATGAATGGGAAGAGTCCAAAAAACTAAGTCTAATGGAAAAGGTACGATGGATCAATGTAATTTTACAATGGATGGATCGAAATATTTATCCATTTTCGTTCACAGTTCTATCAGATAGAGATATTAAGTAAAGAAAATCAAGAAATTCTTTTTTATTCTTAAAGTACCAATCATCATGAATCATTCAATGTAATTCATGACTCTATCACAAGTTTTTTGAATAAAAGGATTATGTAGTGGAAATTCGTGGTTCGTGGATAAAGTAAAGTTTTTGTTGAAGATGTGATAGAAAAAGAAATATATAAAGTCTATTGAATGTACTAGTAAAAAGATCATGATATGAAGTGGTGATTTTTTAGTTGAACTAGTACTCACCTGTTCTATTGTACGACGCATTCAATTACAGGTTTTTCTTTTAATAAGAGATTAATATTTATAAAATTTGAGAAGAGACATTAATGTTGAAAAAATTAAATTAGAAAGTAATGGTGTATGATAATGAAATAGGAGTTCATAAAATATGAAGACACCATTCAAATAGTTGACAAACAAATAAGAGAGTAAAATTATATGAATTCTCAAATTTTGAAAATTAATATTTTTATAATGTGGTACATTTTATTTAGAAAGCCAAAGAAATATGTAAAACTGTTTGAGTAAATTAGGTCGATATGATATCCCAACTTTTCAAAAACCTAATATAAAATTTATGTCATTAAACATATATATATATATATATATATATATATATATCAAGGATTTATGGGATTCTCATATGTTGACTATAAATGGATTTATGTAAAAATTTAAATGTGTTTTTGGTTTATAAGTGTTTTACTTGTATCCATATTTCATGAAAGAATATTGTTTAATGTTACATGATAAAATTTCAAGTAAGATAAATGTAAGATAAAATGTGAGGGTAAATAACATCAGTCAATGTGGTACATAACATTAATTACAATACACATTTATAGCTATTTTACTTATATCTTATTCTTCCATAATAACATCTTTTTATATAAGATAACATAATTCCTTACTTTTTATAATGTTACAAAGGTCATAAAAGTAATTAACTTTCAAAATGTACTTGTTTTTTCATTTAAATTGTACTAAAACTATAGGTACTTATCACTCCTAACATTGATTTCAAACACCTCATAGTTCCATATAAATATCAAAACATCCTTCCAAAACATCATAATACTGTCTACGATAATCATAGGAGAAAAAAATTGAAAAGGCATATCCTTTAAATAACTACCCACAAGATGAAATGAAGGAATGGAAAATACAACACCCTCTAGTTGATGAACATCTAAAATATACAATATGAAAAACTCCATCTAGATCCATCATTTGAAATCACCATTTCGAACCACCCTACGGATATCATAATTTGTCTCCAAAATCCATATTCAAAGCATCCAAACACTATACCTGCTAAATAATATTAGCAAAAACATCACCATCTATATCACCAATCCTAACACAACACCATTTCATTTATAACTTTATAAACAAACCCATAATTCTAGAAGCCGCTCCTGGTGAAGTTAAAGGACATCCCAAAATTTTGAAATGAGAGGGAATCTGCAGAAATATAAGGTGAGGCATATCCATAATCCTATAATAAACATAAAAAAATTTGAATGAAACCCTGAAGAAAAAGACTAACCTTCTTTAGAGTAGCACATAGGATGGGAGTTATCACATAAAGCTGCTTCTTTTATGCATCAACGCTTCTTAAAATCCCAATACATTCACACTAAGGCAATTCAGAATAATGAGAGCGCACTGCCAAGCCAAAAATAGATTCATTCATTCTATAGAAATTTTAATACCAAGAGACCTGGAAGTGGATATGTCTAGTAGTAAAACATTCTATAAAAATTCCCCACATGAACTGTGCTTCACTTCAAGATAATAGAATACGAGTTCCTCGAATATGGATAGACCATTTAAATTTTTGACAAAGAAATAGGATAGATTAAAATCATATAAAACTATATATTTTGCGGATGTAAATTTTATTTCATTTTCAACTTCAATCACAAAAACCATAAAACATTCATTGAAATAATACAAGGCAAATAAATTAAAGATAAGGCAATGATTTTAATAATAAAAATAGGAAATTTGAAAATGATTGAATTAAATACCGAATAGAAGAAAGTAAATAATTGCAATATAATGTTTATTTTCTAAATTTGTAGAATATTTTCAAGAACATGAAGTTATACACTCATCCAATAGAGGAAATTTTTTCCAAGATGTCTTCAGCATGAAAAACTTCAAACAGGTACATTTTGTAGGTACAAAATATATAATGTTTTGAATAAAAAAATAAATATTAAGTGATTGGGATGTGACCTTGGATCCACATAATTATCTGATAATTCCAACCATATATCTATTCCATTTTATTTCACATCACCTCTACAGGACCTCATTAAGGTAGTTACAAAGGAAGTTTCATGTTTACACCTGAAAAAAAATGTCAAGAATATTAAAATGCAAATAGGAGTTGCATCAATGAAGGAATGGAAGTTTCTTCAAAAATAATACCAACTCCAGCACGCTCTATAGAATTATAGAGCAGTGCCATTTCTACTTCATCTGAATGTCTACCTTCCTCACAGAAAGTCAAGATCAATGGGTTATTGGTTTTATGTGCATGTGAAGTAGTCTATAGTCATATCATTGTATTGTTATTAATATTTATGATAAATAAGAGGAGTATCAATAAAGAACTGATATTATTAAATTATGGGTGATGAAAAGAGTAATTAATCTAAGAGGCGTTAACTAATCTCATGTATGTTTCTCTAAATATCTTGTTAAGCCAACCCACAAACATGTATATTATAGGATTTCATTCAAATATCACGCTTCAGTAAAACTAATGAAAATTAAAACATAGAGAATTGGAAATATACAATTTAAAAAATGTAAGTAAATGTTTTTTTCATGTAAATTATAAAAGCATGGAATTATAAAGGAATGAATATTTATCCTTTACAGCTGATTGCAAAATAATTGAGTGAATATGGCCATACATGGACTGTGATGCTATTTTAATCATAGGGAGAACATTCTACAATAAGGTCTTGAATGATTACCGCTTGGGCGGTACTCACCAAAACATTGATTTTTTGCAACAGAATTTTCCTTCTCCATATCAATAGCAATGATTTTTTTTCAAATTGTTTTCAGGCCCACTTACATTGGAAGGCTTAGCGCTTGCATCTGCCATCTCATTATGCCTTCAAATTTCTTAGGACAACCTTCACATTCTCTTCACCTGCAACCATCCATGCCAATTTGAAATCATATTCAAGTTATGTTTTATTGCATGCTACAAACAAATTGTGATATGAATTCCTTGATGAAAAATGTTATCGACTTGTACATGAAAAATAAAGTTAAATACCTCTTCTATTCACACTATTTTTTCCTACATTGATTGTATTTGGAAACAAAGAAACTAATTGAGATTTTATGGTAAAATTTTTCCCTTAAAATATAATATTATTTAAATCACGAGGTTTTTCAAACGGATTCCACAATAATGTTAGGGTGAAAAAACAATTCAATGGAGGACCTTATTATCTGCAAAACTGTATGGGTTAGTCATGTACCTAGGAAACCCAAGACTTCCAGTTCAATGGGTGCCTCATATATCAAATATAACATTGATGGTGCAGCCTCAGAGGCTCCTGGACCTACAGGTTGTGGATGCATTTTCACAAACAATAGAGTCTTCATTAAGGGGTTTTATATCAATCTGTTGGGAATTTTATTGCTTTTGAAGAAGAAATATTTTTGCATTTAACCATGCTTGAGACAAACTATAGAATGAAAGTGAACCCATCTAGTATGTCAATGTTCTTAGGATCAAATCAAATTTGGTCCCTTGAAACCTTGGAACCTTTTATAGGGAGTGGGTTGATGGACTTACCTATTTGGATATTATCTAGTTCATGTATTCGAAGAATATTATGAAGCTTCATATAGTACTGCATGATAAAAAATCATAGTTTTCTAGAAAATTTATTGATAAAACAACATCCTTTCTATAAAAAATGCATTCCCTTCATAATTTTTCTAATCTACAGATGAATTTAAGAATCAGCTAGAAATAAAACAAAATAACTTGAAACCAAAGCTAACCCAGTTCCAGAATTTCATTTCTTAATGTATGTTTCACATAAAATGAGAATAAAAAATGAGAATGTTATCCAATACAAAATTGAGTACCATAGAGAAACAATTTACAGCATATTAAAACAACAATTGTAAAAAAGATAGCGTGTATTTATTCAAGGGGTAAAAAGGTTCAACCAATTTTGCATCAATAGAATCCCCTAAACAGACATGTTGTAGTACAGTAAAAAGAACGAAATTAACATTCCAACATGTTACCTTCGAGAAAAGTTGTTCCTTGAGTAATTTGGGTGAATATTTATTTTTCTTCCTAAGACAATATTTTTACTATAATAAACAATGAAACAAAAATCAAAACAAATAAGGAGTAATTTGGTGCAAAATATACAATTGATAAGAAATATATATGTGTTTATGTGCATTCAAACACACATGTATCCTATAAAAATACTACATACATGAACTACAAATAAATGCTTTCTTGGGTGAGCAGTATTTTGTTTTCAATTGCTGATCTATTAGAAATTAGAGTTTAAAACATTTCCATGACCACATAGTCACATACCCAAGATATTAAAATCAATGAGACATACCTTTAGGAAAGAAATGATACCCAGAATCAGATACCTGCATAGATGTTGGAAATAATGTCACTCAGTCATGACACCAAAAAAATTCAAAGCTCTAATCATACATGAGCTCTAAACATTTCCCTGACCACATAGTCACACACCCAAAAAACACCAAAAGGAAAAAGAAATCAATTCTGTATAAAAATCATTACCTCTAATACATTTTTAGCTCTGAATCTTAGTTTTCCATCATAGACGTCATGATTCAGGGCATTGGAATGGTCAAATGACTGTCATTGTATTTCTAACACTGTACTTTTTTAATCAACATGCTCCATTGCAGCAGAATGTTTTTGCATGCTCAGACTATTTAACCAGAGAAAAAAATACATGGGGAAATAATATGGAAGACTGCAATAGTTTACAATGATTTCTTATATTAATTACATGCTCATAAAAGTTATTTTAGCTAAATTGTGACTTATGAAGTTATAGTTTCTATAGGTCATGTAAGACATGAGGGAATGCAATAAAAACCTACTTTGAGTAGTTTCAGTCACAGAAAAAAGTTCATATGGTATGTAGTTTTTTTGACTATAGGATTTCATATTTTTAAAAGTCAGGTGATGGAAATATACCAATTCGGTGTCTCAACTTCCTAGTTCTTAAAAATGTATTCAACTGCATCTAAAAAATACAATAAATAAGTGTGGATCTAGTCAAATTCTGAATGGATGATCCGTCACAAATAAATAAAAAAAAGGAATTGTGAAAATACAAGGTTCACTTAAACATAACTTATGAAAATAGAAACCAGAAGATAATTTTCATAGTAAATGGGTCCCAAGAGATTCAAATCAATGAGAGATACCTTTAGGAAAGAAATGATACCTAGAATCCCATAACTGCATAGTAGTTAGAAATAATGCCACTCAGTCATGACACCAGAAAAATTCGAAGCTCTAATCATACATGAGCTTAAAACATTTCCATGACCACATAGTCACATACCCCAAAAAACACCAAAAGGAAAAAAGAAATCAGTTCTGTATAAAAATCATTACCTATAATACATTTTTGGCTCCGAATCTTAGTTTTCCATCACAGACGTTATGCTTCAGGGAATTGGAATGGTCAAATGAACTGTCACTATATTTCTAACATTGTACTTTTTTAATTAACATTCTCTATTGCAGTAGAATGTTTTTTCATGCTCAGACTCTTTAACCAGAGAACAAAATACATGGGGAAATAATATGGAAGAAGGAAATAGTTTACCATGATTTCTTATATTAATTTCATTCTCATACAAGTTATTTTAGCTAAATTGTGACTTATAAATTAATAGTTTCTGTAGGACATGTAAGACATGAGGGAATGCAATAAAAACCTACTTTTAGTAGTTTCAGTCACAGAAAAAAGTTCATATGGTACATAGTTTTTTTTTTGACTGTAGGTTTTCATATTTTTAAAAGTCAGGTGATGGAAATATACCAATTCGGTGTCTCAACTTCCTAGTTCTTAAAAATTTATTCAACTGCATCTAAAAAATACAATAAATAAGTGTGGATCCAGTCAAATTCTGAATGGATGATCCATCACAAATAAATAAAAAAAGGAATTGTAAAAATATAAGGTTCACTTAAACATTACTTATGAAAATAGAAACTAGAAGATAATTTTCATAGTAAATGGGTCCCAAGAGATTCAAATCAATGAGAGATACCTTTAGAAAAGAAATGATACCTAGAATCCCATACCTGCATAGAAGTTAGAAATAATGGCACTCAGTGATGACACCAGAAAAATTCAAAGCTCTAATCATACATGAGCTTAAACCATTTCCATGACCACATAGTCACATACCCCATAAAACACCAAAAGGAAAAAAGAAATCAATTCTGTATAAAAATCATTACCTATAATACATTTTTGGATCTGAATCTTATTTTTCCATCATAGACGTCATGCTTCAGGGCATTGGAATGGTCAAATGAACTGTCACTATATTTTTAACATTGTACTTTTTTAATTAACATGCTCTATTGTAGCAGAATGTTTTTGCATGCTCAGAATATTTAACCAGAGAAAAAAATACATGGGGAAATAATATGGAAGAAGGCAATAGTTTACCATGATTTCTTATATTAATTACATGCTCATACAAGTTATTTTAGCTAAATTGTGACTTATGAAGTTATAGTTTCTGTAGGACATTTAAGACATGAGGGAATGGAATAAAAACCTACTTTTAGTATTTTCAGTCACAGAAAAAAGTTCATATGGTACATAGTTTTTTGTTGACTATAGGATTTAATATTTTTAAAAGTCAAGTGATGGAAATATACCAATCCAGTGTCTCACCTTCCTATTTATTAAAAATGTATTCAACTACATCTAAAAAATAGTATAAAAGGAACACTAGAATGCTTTGAGACCCTCTAAGTTTACATTCAGACTTGCAAATTAGTAAGGGTTAGACATTTGAATCTAAAAAATTACATGGATTAAAATCCAAAGGTATTGAGTTGTGTAAGTTTATTTATTTGTCATTTTATTTTGGATTATACAGAACACACTTCATGTAGGTAAGAGAAATCTAGTATTTCAGAGATTTAACTCTGCCTCACATAAGGCTCTTCCATGATAGCAAAAGGGTAACCTTGATTTTAATCCATTAATAAAATCAAAATTATGATTCATGTGAGGGTAATGAAACTCAATGATAGGTATTATATGTTCATGTAAGAGTAAGGTTGGTTTTCATCTGCTGCATAAATGATAATCTTGATTCATGTAAGGGTAGTAAAACTCATGTAAGGTTCATTTTATGCCATGAAAATGTCATCTTGAGTTGCATAAAGGTCAATCCGAAACTACGTGAAAGATATCACATCTCACCTAAGGGTAACATGGATCGCATAACAGCTAATCCCCATCTATGTAAGGGTCGCCCAGATCCTGTTAGGGTATTTCCAGGATCATCTGAATGGAAACAAAATTAATACAGTAATGATAAATCTATTAAACTGGTAAATCTATTAAACTGAAAAACAAAATTGACCCTAACATCAGTCAACATAAATTGGAAATTTAGTTGAATGGTAAATCTATTCACCTGTACAGATTTACTCACTTCATTTCAACAGACCTCAACTGCAAACATAAATATGCCATTAATGGTTAATTTGCTGACTAATGGAGAAATTAGTTTTACTGAGAAACAAAAAAATAGAGACATTTCGTAGAAATGTAATTATGTTTAACTGGAAAATGTGTTTACCTGGAAAACAAAAATGACCCGTACATGAGTGGACATCAATTGGAAAATCACTTAATTGGTAAATCTGTTAAATTTTTGAGCTATACTCACTTCATTTCAAAATAAATCAACTATAAACTAAAATATTCCAGTACTGGTAAATCTGTTCACTTGTAGGGAAATGTGTTTCACTGTAAAACTGAAAAAAACAGTGACAATTCCTTGAAATGTAAATCTGGTCAACTAGAGAAAAATATAACAATTCATAATGTAAACAGAATGTGTGTTCCCAAAATGGAGCAGTATTGAAAGGAAAACCTTTAGTCAAGTTTTCCATCAGCCATAATATGGCCATCAAATGAGACACTGCATAAAAAATCCTCAAGATCCACATAAAAGCATTCATCATAATAACGTCGTTAAAAAAATGTCGGTGTAAAACTTTGAAGAAATTAATTGCTATAAGTTAATATAAAAAATAAGGAAACACAAGATTCAATTAAATAACCAAACCATGGTATATAATACATTTAGTTGGTTTCTTTATGTACAAATAAAACCAATGGAAGCAACTGCATAAATGGAAGAAAAAATATTAATCACTGGAAATACATAATTCTAGAGTATCAGCCAAACTAACATATGAGCATGCATGATAATGCATGCTTGCAGAAGGAAATTGTATTCTGCATAAAGAAACATCATGCATGATAATATAATCTAGAAGGGAAATGAAATCTTAATAAATGATAATGCAATATAAACTTTAATATAAACTCCAACATGAATTTATATTGAAACAGCTATAAAAACAGGAATGTAAACTGCAATTTCAGTAGAACATGAACCAATATAAAGTGTAATATAAAGTGCAATATAAAATAAAGTTTAAATGGCTATATAACAAATATAAAACAATATATTCCAGTTTACAAATTTTAAAATAGATTAACAGAGAATTAGAATTAGAATTTGTATATTGAATAAATATGAACAAATAGATCCCTCAAAAAACTTCAATAAAATTACAGAATGATGCTACAAAAACCATTTCATTACTGCTCTAATAGGTTAATTAAAGAGTACCTAAATGGAATGAGGATAACATAACATAATGCGAATGACAACCACTTCATCACCTATGAATCAAAACATATATGGATAAATTGACACAGGGAAGAATAAAACATTGAATGAATTCTAATCTAAAAAACTATGAAATGGAAGAATTTACCTCTTATGTATAGTAGTGAGACCTCATCCACAAATTAACCTAGTATAAATAACCATGAAGGTCAATACGGGTTACTGAAATAACATTCTAGAACAAAACTAAGAGGTATCGATAATTTCATAAAAAATGTAATGATTTTGGTTATAGAAGGAAAACATGACTAAATAATTGGAAAAAAACATACTGTGTAAATCCGAAGGATGGAAACTGACTACGCCTCGCAGGGTATCACAGACAGGGTTTCCCATGGAGGAGATAATGCAGGCGATGGTCAGATCTTGGAAATCCGGAGATAACGGCAACCGAATTTTTGGATGGAGGCAGCATGGGGTTCACGGGAGTTCGGAAAGGTAGATCGGAAGGATGGAAGCTGAACTCAACAATGAGGCACGAAAGTGGTGGACTTGGATGAACATGGGAGCACCGGGATGACGAACTTGTCTAGAGGCTGGGTACGGCGAAGTTATGAGGCTCAGACGGTGGTCAGCAGGGCTCCTCCGTGAGCAGGGTGCAACCACAAATCAGTGTGGGGAAAGTGGCGGTGGTCACTGCTATATAATTGGAGGAGGCAGAGGATCTTGATGCGAAGCATACGATGGAGAAGGTGGAGAATCCGGAGGCACCGAGGGTTGTTGTGGAGAGGGGGCCGATGGGAGAGGAACGAAACCTAGGTCTAAAGGAAGGAACCGATAGTAGGATCACTGAAACCCTAAAAAGATGATGACTGCCGGAGATTGGAGGAATTTATTTTCAGCGGTAAATCTGGGATGGAGGAATCACAGCTGGGGAGGAGATTCTGGAACAGGAGGAGATGATGACTGCCAGATATGGGGAATAGGTGGAGAGAGATATAAGGATCCAAGAGTGAGATGTTCGGGTAGCCAAAAGGTGGTGATGGGGTGACGAGGTGACGATGGTGTTACCAGAGTACCAAGATCGGGGAAGCCGGAGGTGGGAGAAAGAGGGTTATAGACTGTGGGTTGATCAGGAGAGGGAGTATGACAGAGTTGAGGGTCATGGGAAATCTCGGTCGCGACCCCGGAAAATGGCGGTAGGAGCGGGATTGGGAGGCACAACGAATATGAGGGAGCGCGCAGTGGGGCGACGTGGGTAACTGGAGAAATGACACATAGAGAAAATATGACGCGAAGGCATGAGATATGGACACGTGGTAGTGGAGAATACCTAAGATTAGTATATATATAGATTTGAAATAGATGAAAGGAAGTGCTATTAATGTTCCAAATTAAAGGAATCCATATATACATTTATGATATCATCAAATAGACAAATTTTAGTGAAGGAAATAAACAGATATCTATGAGTAAAGTTCATTGGTCAAAAAAAGATTTATAGTTAGTGATATTCAAGGAAGGTATATGAAGATCAATGAAGGATGAAATCTTGTGAAGTATTTTTAAATATTACCAATGAGGCCATAATATAGGTGTTTCCAAGAACTATAATTTGATATGTGTTTCTATGTGATGGATTTGAGGAAGTTTTGTAGTTGTATAAAATATAAGTTACCAAGAAATTTCAATAGATAGAATCTAGTGGATGAACTAGAGTTTTAAAGTGCATCAGACAAAGGAAAAGTTGTGAGACCACTAAATTAAAGTTTATAGGTCCCTCAAAAAATGTTATCAAATGATGTTCATTAGTCAGAGGTTTCTGAGGAATGGAAACAAAATATGTTCTGCGAAGCATGTTATTGAAAATAGTAAGTTTCTTATGAATGATTTATATGTTGTTCCTCAAATTTTTTAAAGGAGAATTGAAGGATGATTCACTAGATGGGAGAGTTACTATGAAGTTGTATTGGATGGAAGGTTTAACAAACATTACAAATATTTTCATAAAGTATTTAAATGTGATTATTCTAAGATGTTTATTCAAATTTTCAACTATCATGAATGAAAGATCATTATTCTCATTGAGTTTTAAATAATTTTGAACAATAATTTTGTCACCAATATGTAAGGAAAATTTTATAAATTTCATGAATTTTAAATGGTTTCAAATGTGGAATTCTTTGATCTGGATTCTGAAAATATGAGAGGGAAAATTCAAATTTAAATTTTTATAAGTTTGTACTTTCTCCTAGAGTTTTATAGGATGGGTGCCTATATAAATAGATTAAGGCACCATATTAAGTAACACTATTGTTATAGATGATATGGAATAAGTGATGGAGGTTTTTTTACACCTGTTTCCAACCATGGAATCTCTTTGTTGGAGAAGAGATACCAGTTAGAGCTTTCCAAAATTTTTGTATCTGACATATAATGTGGAGATAAGTGATTGGAAGAACAATATAAAGGGAAGTGATCAAATGAATAGGGTGTTAATTGGTATCATATGAATAGTACATCATAATGAGTTCATCAGAATGAGTGTATTAGATGAAGAAAATTAAACAGAATACTACCCGATGGAAGAAAAATATTGCTCACTATTATAAATGAAAGCGAAGATTAAGAATAATTACTTACAAGAAAGGAAATTTTGAATAATTTTCAAGTATAATAGTGATAACATATTGAATCATTTCCATTAATGTTATTATTATTATTACAAAATATTATTATATCATATTATCTTTGTGAGGAGCGCATTCACTATCAGAAGGACTATAGTGATATGAAAGTGATGAACATTCCTTGATTTCTATAACTACAAAAATTATTATTTTCTACTGGTTTGTGTGGTCTTGGATTAATTTCAAACAATTTCAAGGAGTAGTTACTCTTATTTAGTATTGAAATTTTTAAATACATATGTTCTTATGGTTGTACTTGTTTCTTTTTTTAGTAGAGTTATTTCTCACTAACCGGAGGTGAATGTTTTTTCTTAAGTAAGAAAAAAAATAAAAAGTGAAGATCACCGATTCACCCCTCCCCTCATAGTGAACACATAAATCATGATTTTTCCTTTTAGTCAGGATGAATGATGTAGGTTGAGAGATGGTATCACCTGTTTTTGGTTTATAGAATTGGTTTGTTGATAATTTGAAAATAATGGGTTGAGAGTTGGGTTTTCCTGTCTTGGTTGATGTTTTATATTGATATATGGTCTTCCAGCCAGTTCTTGTTATAGTTTCCAACTACCTATTTTAGTTGTCTTATGCATGAAAAGTGAATTCCCCTAGGGCGATTTCAGGTCATTTCCTAGAATTTTTAGATAATTGAATGTTAAATTAAATAATAAATGAACCCATGGGATGGGTGTTGGTGATAGTAATGGTAAATTAATTGATAATGAAACCATATAATTGTTGGAATGAATTCTCTGAGAGCATGGAAATAAAATATATAAATTTTAATATGAATTATAAAAGTATGTTGGGTTGTAATGAATTAATTGATTAAACTATGATTTATAATGGGATTAATGAATTAATAGTAACTATTAATTACTAAATTAATATGAATGATGATGTTAAATTTTAATGCTTGTGTACTTATATGAGATCTTATTTCCTAGACCTTAGTAGTGGAAGCTATGTGTCATGTGGTATGATAACTATAGTTGAGTAAAATTATAGGTAATTTCCCTTAGTTATTTTTTGTGATATACTGCTAATTTTATTTTTTTTATTTTATATGCTACATTTCCTATGTCAGGTGGGCAACAAACACCCAATGTTTTAGATTCCAACTATTATCCACAATATCTGGGTTAATGTGTGAATGAATGGATCAATACCACCTATTCCTTTCCCTCCCTTCGATAGTATCATAAAATATTAGGAATTATTGAGTTGTGATGGATTAAGGTATAGGTTATGTTCCTACATGGGTTGTGATGGATCTCATTCATTCTATACATGTTTGTGTAGGCTGTAGTGGCTTGAGGTTTTAGTACATGCTTATATCCATTTATGGTGAATTCGGTTTCTCATGAGTGTAAATACATGGGATATAATATATTGAGGTATAATGTATGATACATGGGATATAGTTTATTCTGAGCTTACTACTAGTTATGAGACGTGGTTGATATTTCTGTGAAAAAAGTGAAATATGAGATATGGCTGTGATATGGTTGCACAAAGTGCATGATGGCTTAAAGAAGAGATTGTTTCATGACACATTTATCAGTGGGGATTAAGAGTAAAAAAATAGTGGGGAAGTGTATATAGGATATATTTCTTATATATATTATTTTGATATGGATATGATTACATATATTAATTACTTGGTGAGCGATCCATGGTGAGGATGAGACAACGTTTTACCTGTTTAGGTGATGAGTTAGTTTCATTTGTTTATTCATTGGGAATTAGTATATTTCATTCAAATTCACATGAGATTTTCCAGGGAAGATCCAAATGAGTACATCTATATTCTCACCTAATATATATATATATATATATATAGATATAAACAATACTTTAAGCTCACAAGATCTAGTTGAGGATCAAGATGGGTGTTACTAGCTTATGGAGTTGTTTAGGAGCAGTAAAAGCTTCATGGTCACTATCTAGGATTTATTTTTTGTAGTTATTATTGTTTCCACTTTTAAGAAATTACATTCATGTATTGAGATTTCTTATTTATTTATTTATTATTTGGAGTTTATTTTAGGATCTCATAAAATATCTTATCTTTAAATTTATATATTGATAGAAATGCCTACTATTTGTATACATTCTATACGCTTAGTACAAGTCACCACCATATGGATTATTGAAGGTGGAATTGAAGAGTAATCATAATCATCACTATTGGACTGGGAGGGGTACTAGTTGGGGGGGGGGGTCAGGAATGAGTTGTTTTAGAGATAATGGTTTGTACATAGGATATATTTTGGAGATAATAATTGGTGAGGATTGTATGGTTTGGTTGTGAAACAAGATCAGCTGGACTTAGTATACAATGTAAGTAAGGGAGACCTACTTTGACATGGGTATTTAGAGACCTATGTAATTAAAAGTAAGTAAATTGATGATTAATGGACATGCTATGTGAATTTATATTACTTTAGGGGTAGATACATAAGAAATTACTATACATATTGATTAATTGGGTAGACAATTGGAATTAGGTTGAAATTGAATTAATTAACCTTAAATATTTAATATTATAAGATTAAGAGTCCATAATGTTTTTTTGAAGGAATGGATCTAGGTCGATGTCCCCATCCAGTTTGTGCTGATGATTCTAAAAAAGATGCACCATAAAATCTCCACAGAGTGGAGTTAAATGATGATGATTCTTGGAGGAAGGTGCTTAAAAGGATTCAGTTCTAGGGTCTATAGAAGTATGAGGCATCTATTTTTTATCTGGAGACTGAGGCTTGGTTAGAGGAGGTGAAGATTTCCTTCAGTTTGATTTGTGATTAGAGAGAGTACTTGTTTTTCGTTGGCTGTGACTATACTACATAGTTCAACTCAATAGTGGTGGATCTTGTTTCTCAAGGATCATGAGGAATCCATTATTTATTGATCAGTTTCATGTTGAGTTTCTTTCATCAACCAAGAAGGTGGATTATCATTAGGATATTATTACACTCTACTAGAGAAATTCAAATTTTCATGAGTTTATAATATAACATAATAAATTTATCAATTGTTCATTAGACCTTATTCTAGATAACTAAGTTAGGGTGGGATATTTTGAGGATGAATTATCTATAGATATCTAACTCTAGGTCACCCTATTCATGTTATCAATATATCTCATAGCGATGGATAAGGAAAATTTTATTGAGATGGTTTTGGTTATGACCATATTGTCATGGAAAGGGAGGGTTTAGTACTCTTCATGGAGTGGATCTATGGATAATTTTTTTTAGTTTCCTGGTCAGTAAAAGATTCAGATAAAAGGATTTAGTCCTAGCCTTCTTCATCCCCTTTCTCTGTGTCTAGTAGTTATAAAATCCTTACCAATATATTTGATGTTATTTCATTCATGGGGGGGGGGTTGTGTCCAATAGAAACATGATTTTTTAACCTTCCTTAGTAGTCATCATGGAGCAGTGAACCCTATTAATGTTCAACATTTGAAATAGAATCTGGTAATAAAGTTTCTATAGTAGTAGTGTATTCTTGATTTTGATTAGTAGAGAGGGAATTAGGTGGTCATAGGACAGATCTGTGATTCACATTATACTTAGATACAATTAATAGATCATGATAGTGTAGGTGGTTACTAGTAGGTTTAGACAAGTCTTGGTTTCACATATGGTCAGATGCGTTCTTTAGAGTTTCTAGCGCCAAACGAGACAAACATCATGCGAGGTGTTATCAGCTTGTATTATACTTGGTTGTATAGTTTTTTTTATTCAAGATCTTTTCACTCCTTTATTACCCCATCTTAGTCCATTCCATGGGAATTTAGATAGAGAGGATTCCATTTCCATTAGCCTTGATTATGCTAGATTGATGTCGAGCTAGCCTGATGATATGTACAGAGATTGTGAGTTGATACCGGGGAAAAATATCTCTTTGTTTTATTTCCTTTGGTAGCAAATAAATCCATATCACATCTTCCTCAACCTGTATTGGCTATATTTAGTGAAATATATTATGTATTTCTATAGAATTCATGTTATATTCTATGATGCTGATTGAGTACATGATATGTTTTTTTATGAGAGAGAACCTTTTATGGGTTGATGGTGAGTTGAGTCGCTATCTTTCTTAATATAAAATCTAATATTGAGTTTAGTAGACGATCAAATGATGGTGTTTCCCAGGGTCATTGAAGAGTAAATTAATGAATTTTTAAAAGAGGTTGTGATGCCATACCCTCACCATGATATCAATTTTGGGATAGAGATTCACTCGGGCATCACTGTGATATTGATGCACCCATATTGGATGTAACCTTCTGAGTTGTGAGATATATTAGTTTAGATTTATGACCTTATATAGTGAGGTTTTATTTGGCCTAGTGTGTCTCCTTGGGGTGATTTGGTTTTATTTGTGAAGAATGAATATAGTAGTATGTATATGTGCATCGATTATCATCACTTGAACTAGGTGATAGTGAAGAACCACTATCCTCTCCATGTATTAAATATTTATTCAATCTATTAAAGGGAGCTAGATAGTTCTCAAATATCAAGTTGTGGTCAGGATATCATCACATACAGGTGAATGATGATGATATCATGAGAATTAATTTTAGATGTCATTATAAGAATTATGAGTTAGTTTTAAATATTTTTGGTTTTACAAATTCTCCAACCATTTTCACGGGACACTAAATATTTTATTGCAAGTATTTATGGACTAGTTCATGGAAATTTTTATTGATGAAATCCTTGTGTATTGGGTGTATGAAGAGGAGCATATAGAGAATCTATGAGATATTTTATGGGTTACTCAATGTCATATTATATTTTTGAAGTTATTGAAGTGTGATTTCTAGGAAAAATAAGTGTATTTCTTGGGTAATTTTGTGTCCGAGTGTGAAGTATCCATGTATCCTTTAAATATTGATGATGTTGTTTCTTGGATAGACCCCAAGAATATTTTAGAGGTGTAGAGTTTCCTTGGTCTTTATTGTTATTTTATAAGGTTTGTACCCAAATTCTCTTGGGCTATAAACTTAATTATAGCTTTGAATTGGAAGGATTAAGTGTATTTTATATTTACTAGTGTTGAGATAATTTTGACTATTTAAAATAGAATCTAGTTAGTGCCCCTGTTCTTCATTTTCTAGAGCAGGTCGATGAATATGATGTTTATTTTGATGCTTTGTGTCCTAGATTAGGTTGTTTTTTGATGCAATAGAGATTATTTATCTCATACATTTCTTTTAAATTTCATCCTCATGAATTTAAATAAACTACCCATAATATTGAGATTGTTGCAATTGTGTTTTATTTTATGTTGTGGTGACATCACCATATTAGAATGTACTTTGTGATCTTTATAGATCACAAAATATTGAGGCATATATTTAACCAACATGATTTGAATTTTTAGAAATTATAGTGGATTTAATTATATTAGGATTATTACTTTTATATTTCTTATAAATCTGGGGCATAGGATATTTGTGGTTGATACTTTGAGTAGGAAGTCACACAGTGATGCTGTGCATGAGTCTGATGATTTTTGTAGGGTGATGGAGGAGTTATCCTTAGTGCACCTTGATATGGGAACTATTGATGGTAGAGGGTGTATTTAGAAAATATTAATTCATTCTTCCTTGGTGTAATAAGTGGAGGTGTCCTAGCTAGGGTATTCTAAGTTAGAGGTTTTGTGAGATTAAGTTTTCTCTAGTGATACTTCCATGGGATGGTCTGAGTATGACTAGGATTAGATGCTATTTTAGGGGACACTCTTAAATCCTTCAATGATTCATGATTTGATTCTCTTTAAGTTCCATACTTTTAATTTTTAAGTACATAATGTTGTTGTAAAGATGTACCATGCCTTGTGAGTGAAGTTTTTGTGTTATGGGATGAAAAGGTATGTTACAAAATTTTCATCTCAGGGTTTGGTATACTAGAGGCTTAAGGATAAGCACTATGTTTCTGGTGGATTGCTTCATTCACTTTATGTTTCCTATTGGAAGTGGGAGGACATTGTAATAGAATAATTCAATAGTTTTTCTTGATCTGAAGTGGCTGTGATTCTATATGGGTGATCGGGGATAGTCTGACAATGTAAACTAACCTCTTAGCGATCATGGAGTAGAAATCAAAGGAATTTTTATTGAGGTTGTATATGAAGGAGGTGGTGAGGATTACTAGGGTTATAAATATGTTCATATTTGATCATGATTCCCATTTCACCACTAGATAATGTAGAGGTATCTAGTGTGTATTTGGTTCCCAGTTATGTCTTAACATCACTTTTCATTCGCTGACTGATGGGAACACTATCTTGAAATTAGAGGACATGTTTCATTCATGCATTCTAGACTTTAGAGGTTTGTGGGTAAAATAACTACCCTTGATAGAGTTTTCCTGAAATAATAGTTATCACTCTATTATTGGTTTGTATTTGTTCAAAGTACGGTATGACTGAACTTTTTGATCTCCATTGTGTTGGATTGAGGTTAGGGAGTTAGTGATTCTTGGACCAAAATTTGTGTAGAGCATAAAAGAGGAGGTTTTGGTGACCCAAAATAGAATGAAGTAAGTTAAGGATCATCATAAGTCCTATTTTGGTTATAGGAAGAGTCCTAGAGAGTATGAAATTAGAGATCAAGTGTTTCTAAAGATATCCATCATCATGGGAAGATAATGTTCAATTATGGGAGTATAATTTCTACTTGATTTGTTAAACCATTTAAGGAGTTCTAATGTGTAAGATATGTTTCATATAAGTTAACACTTAACCACATAAATGATATATTTTCTTGATTTATTTAATATATCATATATTCATCGGTATCTTAAGGTTGATTTTCATGTCATTGAATGGGGTCAAATGAATGTTAAATATGATTCGATCTTCAAGGAATGACCTATTGAGATTCAGTACCATAAAAATAATATTTTATAACCTTTCTATTCTTTTTGTTAATGTTATGTAGTGACATGATGTCTTGTAAGAGTTTACTTGGGATAAATATCCATATATTTTCACTCAATATCCTAAATTGTGTGATGTTTATTTTTTTCTGAGATGATATATATGGTAATTTCTTGATTTTAAGATGATGGATGGTGATTTATGATTATTTTCATTGAAGCATTGATTTTTTGGTTTTATTTTTGATATAAAAATATCCATGATAGGTATCTCATAAGGTGGTTGTTTTGATCCCCTTTCTATCCTTCCCAGGATTTGATTCAAATTCTCATGGATGAGATTGTTTTGAGAGGTATCTAATATAAGGTCCTGGTTTTATTGATCCCTTGTAATTTTTAGGTGGATGAATATGTCTAGTAAGGGATAAAGTATTATATTTGTGTTTTGAGTTAAAATTTCAGCTAGAAAATGATTCTCTTAGTGTGAGTTGGTAGGCTAAAGTGTGGCGTGATTTTGGAGATAGAACTTACAACGCATCTGAGCCTCTTATGGTGCATAGTCTTAGGATGAAGGTTTGATGGTTTTTACTATTTGAAAACCCATATTGTCTGGGTATTGGTTCTATACCATGAAGATCATGGGTCAATTTCTAGGTCTCTACCTTCTCAAGGGCTACTCTAGCATAGGGCATAGGCTGTACCATGGAGTCTTAGAGGTTGATATATTGTCTTTGCTGATTTAAGGGAAACATAAGTGTAGATATTTGGGTTATGATGAAGACCTATCCCAGGGTTGTAGTATTGGGGTTTGGACTAAAATTCAAATGGATTATTTCACAATGGATTTAGGAGATCATGGTTTTTTTTGTGTATCTTCCTATCCCAAACTGTAGTTCTAATGGAAAAACTAAACATTGTAGTGCGAATAGGGGGTTGAGTCATTGTATTGTAAATAAAACATATATAAACTCTTAAGTACATTGAAAATATTTTTATTTACTCTATTATCACTAAAATCCTAGGTTAATAGAGGACCTATTTTAGATACCATTGAGCCCCTTTTTCAAGGATTTATCCCATGACTTCTAAAGGATGATTCATGGAGATACAAGGTGAATCTATTCTTCTATATTAGTCTCATTATCTCTCATTTTCTCTCTACATGATTTGAATATTTGTTTCTTATATTTTTATGGTATTTATTAAGATTATTTATGGTAGATTTATGGTGGTATGATGCTCTTAGGGATTAAATATTCCTTATGGGAGAGGTGATTTGATATTTGAGCTTGTTCTTATAATCTTCCTTCGAGAACATTGAAAGTTCCATCACAAGGAAGGGGATTTATAAAATCTCCTTATATATATGTATGTGTGTTATTATCATGATTTAGTTTTTATGGTTAATGGTGGTATCAAACTAATGAAATAATAACTAGAAATAAGAATGAAATATAAAGGTATTGTGGTCACATGGGGTGATGCTATGTTGATGATTCCAAATGATATTTTCTAGAAAGTGTGATATTTATTTGAAGTGATTTTTGTGTTACCTAAAAATATTGATATGAAATAAATTGGTTTTATAATATAGAGATATTAATGATAATGTGATTAATGAAAAATTCATTTGAATTTAATTACTATTGTTCTTTGAAAATTGTTGAATATGAGAGTAATGATTGAAATATGCTTATTGTTTAATCCTAGATATTGATAAACGATGATAATATGTTATTTTTATTGAACCTATGCATAATTAATTCATTAATTCAATACGGTTATAAAATGGTTGTTTTTAGGAGATTAATGTTTTCTATTGTACAAGACCATCATTGTTTGTTAAAGGATTTTATTACCTGGATTTATACCCTCGATTTCCCCTAGAAATTGTGTGTTGAAATACATTTTGTTTTCATGTATTCATGGTATAGGATTTTAGATCACTTGATGTGATCCTTATGAACCCAGTGAGATTGTGATATTAGGTGAGGTATGGATGGAATAAGTTGAGAACTGGGATTTCTTGTTGTTTATTCATTGAGATAAGTTTTATGTTGATATTGATGGAATAGGTTGAGAGATGAGATTTCATATTGGTGGTTTGTAGTGTTGGTTTTTTGATCGGTTGACTAGTACATGTTGAGAGCTTGGATTTCCTATATTTTGTGACATTGGATTTTGATGTATGGTGTAACACCCCAATATTCCATGGTATTCTTCTTTTTAAATAATTCAATAGCTTGCATTGCATGCAACACCGAGTTCGAACGCACCATGACCTATCAAACTAGCTGTGTAAAAACTGTTTATGAATAGTGTTAAAAAAATTAAAAAAATTATATATTATATAATTAATATTTTTTTTGACATCTATACAAATGATTTTATAGGCATAATATAATAATTAATCAAATCTTACACATAAAAAGATGATTTTTTATTCTAAAAACAATTTTACCGCCTTTAAATGGATAATACTTTTTAAATCCAATATAAGACACTTTTATAAATTAAATTTGAAAAAATGAACCTTTTATTTATAATTGGGACATAATAATTTAGTTTGGATAATTTTTTGGTGTTTTTATGAAAACTTTCATATTTTAGTGAATTGTGAAAAATACTGCATTTTTATTCAAAACTGTTTTTTCATCTCATTTGTTTATATTGTTAGATTATAATTTTAAGTGGTTTTAAAGTCTAATTAGATTATTTTTTTATAATTTAATCCAATTTTGGTCTTCAGAAGTAATTTCACATTGAAATTTTATATAAACACATGCCAATCTTTTGATGGTTTTTACATTTAAAAACCTATTCTCTCGTTTGATCAATGAGATTAATTTTAAATTAATTACTAAAACTTTTGTGTTTTAAATTTTGTAAAATGGATTCCATAATTGAACAAGTGGGTCCAAATTATGTTAATATGTACTTTTAGTTTTTTGAGATTATGAATAGTAACTTTAGTAATTTTTTATTACCGCGGTTAAGGGTAAATCAGGTAATTAAAAGTAAAAATAATATTATAAAATTACTCTAACACCTGTAAAAATATTATTGGATGACTAAATTATACCCTTATAACCTATTTTTAGAAATGGAAACATTTTATGGACCCTTTTCCAGGAATATGACATGAATATTATTAAAATTAATGAACGTGACAAAATGTCACACTCTCATTTATTACAGGTATAATAATTTTAATATAGATATCACGAGGATATAAAAAAGATAATAAATAGTATTTATAAATATAAAATAATTAACCACCTCATATAAATTTATTTATAATTTTTATAGATTAAAAAATTAACATTGATGATGACACAATAGTCAAGTTGAAATTATTTTATTAATATAAATATTAAATAAATGATATTAAAAATATTAAAATAAATATGATTTGGCTTAATTAATGACATAATTTTTTTTATAGAAATAATATACATGCTAATTATAAATTTTAAGTATTTTTTAGAAGTTATAATTTCGGTATGATGCTTTAAAAAATGAAAATACTGATAACATTAGAATTAACATAAATGATATTTTAAAATAAATACAATTTAATTAAATGATATAAAAGTCATAAAAATATAAGGTTTAGAAAAATAACATGGATAGTGTCAAATATGTCATAAATTATCCAATTGTTTTTTATTTGACATTTTATAGTAACTATATTAACCATATAGTGTAAAATGACAAGTTATCACGATAAAGGTTAAATTATTTAACTAATCGTTAAAGACAAAAGATAAGGTTAGTTCTATAAAATAAACATATATAAATTCGTTTTTATGATATATAGACCCATAATCATATTATAATATAATAAACTCACATTGGATTCATTTGTAAATGAAAATTAATTTATATTAATTTAATATTTTAAATTTTTCCAAAAGTGCCCTCCCCTCTCTTATAACAGTCACTTCTCATTATATTTAATTAAAACATCTGAAGCCCTTTTGATAGGTGAAAACCATACCATTTCCTCTAAAAAATTCCCTCAATACATCCTAGAGTCCATAATTTGGGCGTAAATCCATCCGAAGGAGTCCTTTTGTGCAAATCAAAATGAGATACCTGAAAAGAGGAAACTTTTTTATCACCTCTTTAAAAGTTATTTTCTTCTTCTAATTCCTATTTATATGTTGTTTCCATACCAAAGTAATAACTAAAGTATCATACATATACTGAGATTTTATTATAATCATAGGACAACCATATTCTTCATTTTATCCATCCTACGAATAACAATATCACCATGCGTGCGTATGTACGGCTTACCGTCTCCACACCATGGTGTAATTTCTTATTCAACACTAATTAATTGTAATGGATTTGATGATAAATATAATGGATATAGATAATTAATATTACATGATAATTATTATATATAATTAATATATCATCCAATTCCATACCACTTGACCATCAAGGGAATGATGTCGTTGCTCGTGCGCACATATGACCTACCGTCTCCACGTTGTGGTGAGATTCATTCTCCACATTAACCATTAAAGAATGATTATAAAATTTATATGATGAGTAAAAATAATAATTATGAACTAAATATCACTCTGGATATGAATAAAATACATTCTAATCATAACAAACATGACTTACATGACAAAATAGGAATGGGAAAATGAACCAGTTAACACCCAAAACAATGGTAATACTGCAGTAATATTAATAAAACTGTATTTGTTGATCATATATGATATCATAAATATGGATATGGTTCTATTATAATTTAATAACATAATTTTTTCATTATAAAGGAGGTTAACACACCCTCGACTAAAGGAAAGTACAAGGTAAGGGTCAATTTCACAATTTCACAATCTCACTATTATCCATGGTTGTTTATACATAAGTATCTACTGGGACATTTTTATCATCCTTGTACATGTTTCTTAAAATGTTTTTAAAAATATTATCAAAAATTGTTTAAAATCAATTTTAACCATTTTTTATTTTTATAAAATGTTTTGAAATGAATCTTTCCATCATTTTCCAAATGAGGTGCTTTATGACGTTTTCAAAAAATTAAAGAACGAATGTTTTTTAACTTATATGGAGTGAGCATCTATTTTACAACATTTTGATGCCTTAAAATTTTTAATCTTCCCTTATAATATTAAAATATTTTTTACAAAAGAAATATTTTATTTTATAATTGTACATATTTTAAATGATTTCAATGTAAAATTATATATTTCTCTTAAAGTAGTTTTAATGATTTTATTAGATTATTTTTATCTATGTCAAAATCCTTTGTTGGATTTTATGCTTAATTGAGGGTGATTTATTATGATAAAATCTTCCAAATTCTTTTGAAGGGTTTATGATATGTTTGAATGTGTATGTACTATTTTGATACGATTCATAGTGTATGGTTTAAGTATTGACATTTCGTATACTAGTTTTAATACGAATGTTTATGTTGGTTACGTTTTACCCCTTTCAAAAGAGAAATAAATTGGACATTGTAAGTGTCAGGAGGGGCCCACTTTTTCCCCTCGATGCATCAGTAGGTCTCGTGAGACTATTATGTTTGGGTTTTGTCTAATGTTTTACCCAATTATGTATGGTTTCTTGGCCAAAGCCTTAACGGTATGTTTAAGATGTTCCTGCATTATGCATTCCCTCATTATGAGATTAGTTATTGATATTACATGTGATTATTCAACTAGTAGAGTATACATGTGAATGTTTAAATGAAATTATTTAATATATTATTTCCATATTATTATGAAGAGTATATTTAAAAGGATTTTGTTTTACTTTTATACCTTTACTTAAAAGTTTATTCTTATTTATGACAGCTTCCGCTATATTGTTTATCATTGCTGGGCATCTGAGATCACCCCTTTCTTATGTTTCATTTTTTCATGAGTATGTGAAAAAGTATATTATTATTGACCTACAGGGATATTCTAAGGGATATGAGAGTTTTCAAAGGGGATAATATAATATTTTTCATTTCAAGATGTAATGTAAAACTTATGTTTTCATATAGTATTTACAATCCTACTAAATTGATTAGTACATCGAAATTTGATTTCTTGTGATCATGCCAATGTAATAAAATAATGAATCGATGCTGGGAAACTAGGGTTGTGGTGTTACTGTTGGTATTAAAGGATGTTTAATACAAAACTTTGAAATAATATTTAGAAAAACTATGATTAGGGAACATTACCCTAAGATAGACTTTGAGGATAAGTGTAGAAGAACATCCTATAATTTTGGTAAAATAGAGATTATACGGGTATTCCTAGAAATACATCCCTATCTAGATACATTAACTGGAAGTGGTTTTGGCACTGATTTACCTAGGAGTAACAACTCTGACAAGGTGTTCTAGGCCAGACTCAGGGTAACCTGGTACAAGACAACATGCCTTACTATGAACATAGTTTGACACTCCAGGGGGTATTACTAGGACAATTCAAATTTTATTTATGAACCATTATGAAGGATTTATAAGTAAATATTTCGCCAAATAAACCATTTTTATGATTATGGATTAGATATGAATAAATTTTTTAATTTATGTTATGTATTTTACTAGTTTGGAATTATGAATTATGACTCATAACATAATATAGTGTATGACATTGTCTAGAAATAGAACCTAGTGGAAGGAATGAAAACTATATCAATTCATTTAATCCATGTAGGGATTTACCTCATATTCAAGATATTGATAGTGGAGCTAGTGATACAACTGGTATTGAATAGCTTATAACCATATTGGTATGGACGAATCAGGTTATTAATAACAACCTTACCCGTATGGAGTACCCTGATCCACAACGAGGAGAAGAAATGTTTGACCGATTCATGACACAACAACCTCCAAAATTGAATTTTACAACAAATTAATTTTTGGCTGATCAATGGATAAGTTCATTAAACAAATATATCTTTCATTAGGGAGAAATGAAATGGGAAACGTTTTCATGGTAGTTTATCATCTCTCAGGAGATGTAGACCAATGGTTTTCATTAATTGAAAAAATGAAGGAAGAAGAAGTAGAAAATATATAATGAAGAGAGTTTAAATAATTTTTATTAGAAAAATACGTTCCTTGTGAATATAGATGTTAAATGGGAAAAAAATTTTGAGTCTGAGGAAAGAGGAGGATTGGAATTTTTCACAATACGAGGATAACATCACAAGGTTAGCAAGGCATGATGCAAACTACATACATAACCCAAGTAGTAAGATTGATCGAATATTTGATGGGTTAAAACAATTCCTTCGAAGGGTAATGGTCTCCCTAATGTTCTCATCATATGAAAATAAATTCTCTAAGTCTTATGACTTTAAAGGGAAGTAGGAGAAGAAACGGGATACTGAGAATTATAAGAAAAGAAAAAAAGTAAAGGTGAAGAACATAAAGGTCTATTTTCCATCCTTCAATAAATTTGGATAGAAACAACATAGAAAATTATTATTATGGATACAATCCTATTAAAAGTGTGGAGAAAAATGCCACCAAGATTGTGATTGCAAGTGAAAGAAAAAACTAGTAATGTGTAGTGATTCAATTATAACAAGATGGGATGCTATGAACATGAATTTCCTAACTATCAAGGAAATTTACCCCAGAAAAGGCCAATGGAGAAAGGCAAGGGTTATGCGGTCACAACTGTTAAGGTTGTAGTTCTTAATGATGTGGTGGTAGGTACTTTAATCTTTTCCTCAAACTTAGCCAATGATTTATTTGATTCAAGATCATAACATTCTTTTATATCTTCCCAGTTTTCTAATAAAAATAGACATTTACCTTTTGATTTAACGAAGGAGTTAATAGTCAAAACTCCCAAGGGAATTGCCATTGCAATAAATATATGTAGTTCAATTCCCTTTATGATACACAAATATACTTTAGTTTCTGAACTTGTCATAATCACTACGATTGGATTTTATATAGTCATTGGTATAGATTGGGTTTCAAATTATGATGCAAAAATTTATTGCAAGAAGAAGGAAATTATGATCTGTAAGGAAGAATAAGAATCCCTTATCTTTAAAACTGAGACTTCATCACCCAATTATTATTAAAATCCACCCCTAGTATCTTTAATGATTGAGATTCTTGATGAGGAATGGAAAATAACATCTAGTGATGAATAAGGAAATATTCAAATTGATGATATACCTATTATGAAGGAATAAATTGATGTTTTCCTAAATATTTACCTAGAAACCCCTAGATAATGAATTTGAGTTTTCTATTAATTTAATCTCTGATGAAAGACCAATTTCAATGACTCCCTATAGAATGGATATAGTTGAATTATTGGATTTGAAGAAACAACTTGAAGAGTTGGGTAAAAAGGGATTCTTATCCCTATTATTTCTCCATGGGGATCCCCTGTTTTATTTATCAAGAAGAAGGATGGATCCATGAGACTGTATATTTATTATAGGGAAATCAATGCCATTAAAATAAAGAAAAAATATCACCTACCTTCTATTGAGGATTTATTTGATCAAATTCAAGCAGATCAATTCTTTTTAATGATTGACCTTAATTCTATATATCATCAGTTATGACTGAAAAAGGAAGACATTCTGAAGATAAATTTTCATATGAGGTATGGTCATTATGAATTTATAGTAATTCCATTTGGACTGACTAATGTACCCTTAGTTTTTAGGGATCTCATGAATAGAGTGTTCAAGGAATATCTTGATGATTTCATTGTGGTATTCATTGATGATATTTTGATATACTCTAAAATCAATGAAGACCACGAGAATCACTTACAAATCATTCTTGAGAATCTAATAAGGGAAGAATTATATGATAAATTTATCAAGTGTGAATTTTGGAATCATGGAATTTCTTTTCTTGGCCACTTTATCACCAAGGATGGAATCTTTGTTGATTATTCAAAGGAAAAGGAAACCCAATAATGGCTAACCTCGATGAGTATAACTGAGGAACATAGTTTTATTGGTTTAGCAAGTTACTATCAGTGTTTCGTCCATAATATTTTCTGATTGGCTGACCCATTAACCAAGATCACACATAAAGGGGTTAAATTCATTTACAAAAAAGAGTGTGAATTTTTTTTTTAAGAATTTAATAGAAGATTAGTCAATGGTCCAATCATGAATTTACTATTTGGGAGTAATGGGTTTGTGATTTATAGTGATGCATCAAGGAAAGGAATCAGTCATGTACTTATGCAGAATGATAGGGTTATTACATATTCATGAAGGCAATTAAAAATTCATGAAAAAAATCTCCAAATCATATTCTTGAGTTAAATGTAGTAATATTTTCTCTAAATATATGGGTAAAATATCTGTATAGTGAAAAAATGTGAGATATATACTGATCATAAGAGTTTGAAATATATTTTCTAACAACAATAATTGAACACGAGACAAAGGAGATGGTTTAAGCTAATCAAGGATTACGATTGCACAGTAAAATACCACACATGGAAAGAAGATAAGGTGACAGATACTTTAAAAAGGAATGACCATGGAGTTATGAACAAGATGGGAGTTGAATGGGATCCTCTGTTCATGGATCTAGTAAATATAAATATGGTAATTATTATGGAAGGTGATAAATCACTACCTTTTCAAATGGTTACCAAACCATATTTACTAGAAATGATAAAAAGTTATCAGTTTGATTATGAGGAGTTTCAAAATAAAATTAAAGCAATGAATGATGGGATATTGATTGAATTCCATTATTAAGATGTCATTTTGAAAATTTGGAAGAATCTTTTTGTTCCCACTATACCTATGCTAAAAAGGAAATTATTGGATGATTGTCACAGCTCCAGTTTCTCTATGTTAGAGTTCATGTCCTAGAACCAACTATTTTTACATTTATTACATGTATATTTAATGTATTTAAATATTAAACATTTTATTACATATTGTTCATTATTCTTGAGGACTATGATGTAATAATTCCCTAGAGTATTAGTTGCATTGATAAGGTCATGACATTTCCCCACTATGATAAGAACCTTGAAATTCTATAAAAATATTCTTAAATATAGTTATACTGTTTGATGAAATACTATGATGGGACACATAGTATACAAACCATCAGGTGTGAGTACTTATAAGAAGATGGGACTTCCTCTCAGGAAGTTCTCACTTGGTAGTCTCCAAGATGGGAGATTATGAGAACAGACCCACTGGTAGGAATTCCACATGTTTTGGTGTCATTACATATTCATATCTGTGAGCATGTATAATGGTCCTTAAACTTTAATATTATCATTAATACGTGTCATGAATCACGCTCTTTGATTTATTTATGAAAACCGTCATTCCATATGTTGGTGGGAAGTAGGTTACATTGGGTGCGTCTCGAGTGGTATGTTATTAATGGAAAATTTGAGGAAGGATTTATACCTTCAATTTATGGAAGTTGATATCTCGACCCTTTGATTGAAATAGAACCGTCGCGTAAAATTCCATGGCCATGGTGTATTGAAGAGTTTATTTCAGATAGTAAAAGAATGATGTATCAAGCATAAAGGTTGATGACACTATCATGAAGCCTTCTTGATGAGATATTGAGACGAAGGGATTATATTACATAGTGACCATTCATATGTGGATGTCATTGTTGCAAATTTAAGTTGTTTCTCTTAGGTTCCTTGAAGCATTACTGGATATTACTCTTGGACTTTAGGTAATCCCACCTAATTCCAATGAGAGAAAAATACTAGAGGGTTACACACTAAGTGTTTTTGGTGGTCTCAGTTAAATTCTATTTAAATTTAATTATTGAAATAAATATTATTCTCAAGACCGTGGAATAATTTTATTCAGGTTCAAATGATTGCATAAATTAATTAAATATTTATTCATTAAATTGTGAGTAAAATATATATATATATATTTTATTTAACATTTAATAAATATTTATACACTAGTATATAAATAAAATATTTATTTAATAGAATAATTTATTTATTTATTTATTTGGGTGTTCAATAAATGGATGTGGAGTTTGAGTGGACCATGTATGATCTGGTAGTAAAATAATTATTTTCAGGATGGTAAATAATTATTTAACTAGTTGGCACTAGTTAAAATAATAATAACACTGCTATTGTTTTGTAACATGGAATTTTATTTTTAATTATTTTTTGTGAAAGTTGGCACACCATAAATAATAACGTGGTCTTATTATTAAGAGCATGAGTTTTATCAAAGGTTATGAATGTATTTAATTGTTGTTACACAATTAAATATTGTAACCGAAGCCCCATGTCAATAAATAGAAAAGTACGTCTATTATTCCATGTATCGAACTGCACACCTGGGTTATTGAGAATTTTTGAGCCAACCAATTTATCTCTTGAATCCTCTTCCCTCCCCTATCAAGAATGAAAGATATTATTTATGACCAAAAGAACAAGCAATCAAGAATGACTGACACAAGACACTCGCTTCACAGTGCTTGCACCGGGAGAATGTGTGGTGTCGATTAGAGGCCATAAAAAGCACATTTGGATCACCCATAGAGGGATTTTGTTTTGGATCATCGCAAGCACAATGAGATAATCCAGAAAGTTCATTCCGGATGATCAACATCTTCAATGAAGAAAGTAATGAAGACCCATGTATTCTTTTCTTTATGAAATTAATTAAATTAATTATAAACATGATGTGAGAGATCCTTTCTCTCTTGAATCAGGAAAATTTCTTCTTTTTTTCTAAATCTTTGATTTCCATCTGTGGATACTGGAATTCATCATCGTATTGATCCTCGATTGGTCATCGATTACAACAAATGAAAATTTGGGCCCCATCCAACACTGCACTTTTACTATGTCCGAATCTGGTATCAGAGCGAGGTCATCATCATTTATAATTATTTAATTATCTTTGATGATTCATGCTTTAATAATTTAGGTTTTTAATTCATGGTTTAATCATTCATGTAAGATATTTTCTTTATTTTTTCGTTTCTCACAAACTTCCTAGAAATGAATAATTTTTGGATTAAAATTAAAACGAGGAACTCATCAGGAGGTGCAGATGATTCTACCCAGGTGACACGAAAGTACACGCCATGTGTGCGAACTTGCACGTTGTGTTCTCTACCATACAAACTATGTAATCCAAGCTACACACTCTGCAGTCGTGTTCAATGCATCAAGATTAATTCAGAAATTACTCAAATCATGTACATTTATTACACACGGTGTAATTAATTTTACACTGTGTGTTGACTGGGACAGATAGGCACATGCTTACCAGATTACACACTGTGTCCCACTATAGACGGTGTCTAGTCCCTTCGAGTTAGGGGAAAAGCCATGTATCCCATACACAAATTGAGCTGACTGGTAACCATGTAACGTAGAGACAACACGATGTGTATCCCATTGTACATGCTATATAATCTGAAGTTTCCAAAGTACGCATCACACAATGAGTCCCTAGGAATGTACTTCAAGAACAATGGTGAAGGTAATACACACCGTGTTGTTTAAACTGCATGCCATGTACTTTACCAAATTGCACAAAGTTAAAACATTAATGTTTTTGTAATGTTTAGAAATACTTATCATGTATAAATCGTACAACATGTTGTTATCCTATGAATTGAAGCATCATGTATGCCATATTTCATAAGGGTAAAACAATATAAGAATATAATACATGTTGGGTAGATTCAAACAGGTATTAACCAGGTTACCTCCAAGGTGAATTTATGTACATGGATGAGAATCTCAAGAAAATTCAGAAAAGGATTAAGATAAAAGGATTGATTAATTGATGACAATAATTAATTGATTCGAGCATGATTTATCTTAATAAGAATGATTAAATAATTGAATGATAGTTTTATTAAATGCGTAACTCATTTCATGTATGTGGATGATCATTAGCTAGACCCGACCTTGTATGTGATTCTTTCCCTTTTAATTTATTTATTAAATTAATTGTTGGTATGCATGCCATCTCTCCTCATTAATATGTAGGGTATGCATTCCCATGGTTTCTTTTATGTAAACCCATTTTTACACCTCACCTTCATGTGAGATAAAAATCATTTTTAATGGATGGAGCTTATAAGATAGTGGAGGTGGTTCAAGATAGAGCCGAGAAAAAACCAATCCCAGTAGATACAAAGGTGGATAGGTGGAAATCTGTAAACACGAACCCAAAAGGTTCAAGGTGATTCTTCCATAGTCCAGGGTTAGTCTATCAACTGCTGGATAAAATAACCATTAGAAAATATCATGATCATTCATTTATTTTATTTCTGTGAGTTGCATGGTTTTTTTATTACGGATGTGTTGTCGCAATCACATAATTAATGAACTAACAAGAATGCAAGATGGAACTAAAAAAACCAAGCGTATGCGTAAATATTATCAAAACATGGTTAATCACTTAAGTAAGTTATAATTAATATTAACAATCATGTGATAAAGATAATAAGAAATTTACACATTAGAGATAAAAATTCCTCAATAAAATATTAAGTTAGAGTAATCCTTTCGTTACTTGATTAAGGGAAAGACTCAATAAAACTATGTGTTTGAACAACCCTTGTTGGGACACTAAATTTTATACAGGAAGTCCTTATGAAAGTTTTTAGGTTTAATTAACCATATTTCATCAACAGGAGTATCCCTTGATAGACTTGGTGTAATATTGGAGGAAAGAGTTGAGGAAATCCAAGTAAGGATTTCAGGATTGGGGAGTCCACTCAACAGATCAAGGAGCTACAAGCCCGTAGTTGGCAAAGAACTGCCTACCTAAATACTTTCAAATAACTTGACCAACCCTTTTTGGGGTTATGTGAAGGGGAATATAGAACCTTTCCACTAGAATGTCATAGAAACTGGACATTCCAAGTTCAATGGTGAGGGCCATTATGACTTGATAAAATAGTGGGAGACTTAATAAAATTAATTTATTATTTCCCATAAAAATATAATCAAGAAAGTAATAATGATCTGTTATTTTAATTGTAGAATAAAATGACAAGATCATCAACCACACTATCTGTACAATACATTTTAGATAGATACAACATCCTCCCTGGAAGTAACTTCTAGGAATAGTTTAGATTCCTTCGGGTTATTCTACACCATGAACGAATTTCTTACGTGCTGGAGTTAGAATTACTTGATCTACCTTCCCAAGAGGTGAGTGATCATGATTTACTTGTCTACGATTAAAATATGAAAAATGCATTCATCATTCAATGTTTGATGCTATCATCAATGTATAGCGAGATCATGAAGTCTCATGAAAACATAGATACCTGTTGGGAAAAAAATACCTCAAGGCATCATTGAAGCATTTTTGAGGTGATTTTGTTTGTTGAAAAAGTGGGCCTCCATGTTGTGTTTGTTCACAAATCAGACCATGACGTATAATTTGTTGAAAAAGGGGGTTTACATGGTTATTTTTCTGGTTCAAGATATGTTGTTGGATATCCATGTTTGATAGAAGAACCCTGGGAAAGGAATGGACGATCTGGAGGTAGTAAAAAAAGAGAAGATACAAGGTGGTGCCATTTTCCAATGTTTGCCAAATTTTTTGCCTGAAAATTAGAAAATGGAGATTTGTGTTTTTGGAAAAGGAAGGTGCGCACAAAATTATAGTGGTGTGTGAAAAATAAAGTGGTGAGTGAAATATTAGCGTGGTCCGAAATATAGAGGAATAGAGTTTTTCGCGCAAGAGGTGTTTGGAGATCAGAAGCTCAAAAATTGGAAAAGGCATGAGGTGCCCGAAAAATTGGAGCATTGCGCGAAATATGGTGTTGTGTAGAAGATTTGTTTTTTGCGCTCACATATTATTATGCACAGAAGGAGGGTTTTTTCGTGTAGGGGTCGATTTTTCTTATAAATATGAAGTGACCCCCCTCATCCACAGAAGCTCAAGACTTCGAATGTATCCGAGCTCTGACGTGCGAAATTGGAGTACGCAAGGGAGTTGCGCGTAAACAACAAGTTTGCGTGTAAAAGAATTGTTTTCACGTAAAAGAAAAGGATGCATGTAAAATAAAATTATTTCATTTAAAAGTGGTGTCTTCTCATAAAGAAAAGGTTGTGCATAAAAGAAGGATTTTGTGCGTAAAATAATTGGTTGTGTGTAAAAGAGGTTTTTTCAGGAAAAGTGGATTTCACGCAAAAGAAATAAATTACGCGCAAGGCCTAGTGAAGGCTACATGTAAAAATTGGAGTTTCCCGGTACACCTGGTGCAAAGTGAGATTCATCTGCGGGTGAAAGTTGGACGTCAACAGAGCATCTGTAAATAGTTAAGGATGCATATTTCATTAGAGATAATGAAAGGACATACACATCCATAAACTATGAGTGGATCCTTTCCAGAGCAGTGAGAAAAGGAAGAGTAAGAAGCTGATCCTCTCCACTGGCAGTGATCTAGAGAGAGAGAAATTGGGAGTGACCCTTGGGAAAGCTACGAGCTAACCCTAAACTTTTAAAGGTAGTGAGCCTGGGCATAGAAGTGATCTAGCCCAAAAAATTTTGGCAGTGAGATTTAGTAGATTTAATACATCCGAAAACATTGTCATTGTATGCTCCTTGGACATATCCCAGTGAGGGTGAACTAAGTAAAAATCCTTGTGTCTTCCTGTTTGCATTCCCGCATCACATTCGAAGCATCATCATCATCAGATAAATTAGGGTTGAATATTATCAATAGTAACACATAAGTTCAAAAATGTTACCCTTATAATATTGAGGTCAAGATCCAGTGGGGAAGGAAGAATTTTGAAATAGAATATCCATACCCTCATTCATCCCCCTCTCAGTGTATTTAGGCCCCTTTTGGTCCTAACAATTTGTATTAGCAGGAAGGTTTCTTTTATCAGATTTGTTTTCTCTGACTTAGTTCAGTCTATTGATCACGTAAAAGATTCTGTCCAATATTATCTTGGTGTTCCATGGAAAAGGTAATAACTTCAAAGAATAAGCAGAAGTCTTGTGAAATTCTCTAGTGTAGAAGTGTCAATGGAAAGATTGTGATTCCGTTGAAGGAATCAAGTAGTGAACAGAACAATTATTTGGATAAATCATACACTGGAAATACTTACTCATTCAATGATGTAGAAGGAATGAGTGAAGAACCTGATATTCCAAGTGATGTTGGAACTACTGATGATGAATAAACTCCCAGAAGGTGAAAATTGGAAGTTTTCCATGAAACAATGGAATTTGATCAGAAGTTGGATGAAGAGATTAAATATAAATATATCCATATCCAAGAAATTTAAATTGAGTTTAACAAGCTAAGAGGATTAAATCAAAGTCTTATTAATGTGGCCACTGTTCTAAGGGAGAAGAATTATTCTCAAGCTAAAGAACTACAAAAGTTTTCTATAAAGAGAGAAAATATCAAAGCTATTGTTAAGGGAAAGAATATAAACTCAGATGAAATTCAGAATCTAAAATCAAAAAATGATGATCTTGGTACACAACTATATGAACTAGTTCAGAAGAATCAAAGGCTACAATAATAGAATGCATCCTTCTCTAATTCTGCTACTCAAGAAAAAATGAAAATAAAGAAGCAAAGTGATATGGTAGATAAGCTCACATGAGAACTAGAAGATGAGATGAGTAGCCGGAGTAATCTCAAAAGAGAGCTCAATGATCAAGTAGAATCAAACGATAAGAATATTCAGCAACTGTATGAAGATATAGAATCAATCAATAATGAAATGGAGAAATCAAATTACAGAGGAAAGCCTATGGTAAATAACGCAATATACTTACTATTCGACTGTCATTCGGTAGGTGATGATAAAATAAAAAGAAAGTATGCTATTTCTGAGGAGAAGCAAGAACATATTTTCTCATCTTAAAGACCACATAGTATAGGAATGTCTAGAATTAGATACGATGATATCCCTCTTATGAAAGATGTTAAGAGAGCATTGAAGAGTTCCAGAGATAAGAAAAACATTGTAGGTGTTGGAGATAGACCTAAAAAGGCTATTACAGGAAGTAATGATAGCATACGTTATTTTTGTGGGATTCATGGTCATACCTCAAGTTTTTTTCAGAGGCTCAGGAATACATTTCATATTATGAAGATAGAAATTTTACTAAATCTAATAATAAGAAGAATTATCATGAAAAATATGAAAGGAACACTTCTCAGAAGAAATAATTCATCAGATGCTATTAAGGTGGAAGATTGGGACACACTATGAACATGTGTTCGGAAGCTCAAGAGATCAATATTAGAAGAAGAACTCATGCTACATCAATATATTGGCTGATGAATGATGAAATCGGGTATGCCTTTGATGAAAGACATTTTGTATGTTCTGATTATGGGAATTTGGAAAGACAATGTAGTAAGAAGAAAGCAGGAAAGGAAAAGGGACATGAAAGTAGATTCTCGACTCTAGTGGTTCATAATGAGAAATTCTACACTGGAAGACTATTTGGAAAGTTTAAGAATAGGCTTACAACCTTAGAGGAATCATAAGGAGTTGAACGAATGGTGTTTCAATCGCCTCCTCTACCACACTCACAACAAATCTCTTGGATAGAATGTGAACAAACCTAGAAGATTAAGGGGATATCTACTCCAATTGTGAGAAAGAATAATGTAAAATCATTGGAAAAGTCAACACTAATAAGAATGGGTGGCATGATTCAAACAACTAATAAAAGAAAAATGAACAAAGAATACAATGAGAAATTTGCTTATTGCGTGCCACAAAAAAATTTGAAGGAAATAGGAAGATCCTTGAAATGGTGGAAGAAGAAAGGGAAGATGATAAGAAGAGAGATTATTACTCAGAGAAGGGATCAAGGGAAATAGAATTTTGGTGGAACATTAATGAAGGAAATGTGTACTAGTGGGTTTAAACCCCAAATGGTGAGAAAGGAAAGACCTGTAGAATTTACATATCAGAAAAAGACTCAGCATGTGGGTAATGAATGTTTAGTCATATGGCTAGAGAAGTTGAAGTTGGCTAGGTAGCTAGAAGAAGCAAGGAAGGAGTGTGATTCTCTGCAGGAAAGAATCAAAGGGTTGACCCATTAGGACCAACCACAATCCTCATCTAGAGGATTCTAGAAAAACCCCTCTCCTTATATACATAAATTCTATTAACTAATGAGTAATGAGTTTTAGGTTTTAGGGAGAAACGATCCAAGGGGAAGTGGTATCAAGAGATGGAAAGTGGTGAAGTGATGTTCTCCATAATGTCAACTGATTAAAATCATCTATCAGAATTAGAGATGAAAGGAAGTAATTGTGTACAATGGATAGTGATGGTGTTATTAAAACTATATCTTGTTTCCTACACCGAGTTCCAACTCAGTAGGCTCATAGATTCTGTTGATGACTCATTGATACGAGGAGAAGAAGAATGTTTGTGGTTCTAAACAGTGAACCTAAAAACAGAAAGTGTTGAAAAACATAGGGGGATCATTCAATATCATAATCAGATGCAATAGTTATAAAAGAAATATTTGGAAGACCTAGTTTAGGATACCAAGAAGCTGTGAGAGAATATAAATGGTGTTTCAATAAGCAGATGATAAAAATAGTTTATGGAAATGATGTCACTGTTATAGAAAATGAACAGAATCATCAAGCAACACAGTAAAAAACATCCTGATGAAATTGATGAGGAGTTAAGAGACTCAGTTGGAGTAGAAGTAGAAGATGCTAAAACAGAAGAAGATACAGATGATGAGCTTGAAGAAGTAAAATTTGTATCTGTACAGAAGCTGAGAAGTCGAGTAGAAATTGACAGGATGAATATCATTGGTGATCAGTCTGCTCCAGTTTAGATAGGAAGAATGAAATCCTTGCAGCAGACATCTTTCCTATCTCAGGTAGAGCCTAAGAGTTTTTCTGATGTTGCTGAAGATGAAAACTGGGTTCAGGCTATCAATGAAGAGCTAGATCAGATTGAGAAGAATTAGACATGAGAGATTTTTTCAAGGGCAGTAGATAAGAATATCATCGGGACTAAATGGGTCTTTCACAATAAGATGAATGAAGATGGAATATTAATTCGAAACAAATAACGACTAGTGTGAAAAGATACTCCCAAATAGAGGGTATTGATATTGATGAGACATTTTCACCGGTTTCAAGGCAGGAGACAATAAGATTATTCTTAGCCATTGCAGTGCAACAAAAGTTCGAAGTGTTCGAGATCGATGTCAAATCTGCATTCTTGAATGATGTTCTAGAGGAAGAAGTGTATATCGAGCAACCATATATTTTTATCATTCATAAGGATGAGAACAAGGTTTATCAGCTGAAGAAGACATTATATGGGCTAAAACAAGCACCAAGAGCATGATACTCAAGGCTTGATCAGTATTTGAAGAAACAAGGTTTCCAGTGTGGTGGAGTTGATTACAATCTCTATTTCAACAATGATAGTAATCAAAGGATGATGGTGCTGGTTTATGTCAATGACATAATATTTTGCGGATCAGATGAAGCTCAGTGCAAAAAGTTTTCCAAATTCATGAAAAGTGAGTTTGAAATGTCAATGATTAGAGAACTGGCGTTTTTCCTTGGTTTACAGGAGACACAAGGAAGGAATAGAACATTCATTTCTCAATCTAAATATGCTAAAGAGATTCTGAGAATATTTGGATTGGATAATTCCAAGGATATGAAGACTATGATTGCTACCTAGATGAAATTATCAAAATATGATAATGGAAAGGCAGTTAATATCACAGAGTATAGGCAGATTATTGGGAGTTTATTATACTTGACCGCGACAAGGCCAGACATTATATTCGCCACATGCCAAGTAGTGAGATATCAGAGTAATCCCAAGGAAATCCACATGATTATAGTGAAAATAATACTTCGGTATATCAAGGGCACGATGGATTTTGTCTTGATGTATAATGAAAAATCTCAGACATAGTTATTAGGATATACTGATGTAGATTGGGCCAGTTTAGTGGATGACATGAAATCCACATCAGGAGGTGTATTCTATCTTGGTGGAATATGTATTGCTTGGCTAAGAAAGAGGAATGATTTAATTTCATTAAACACTGTAGAAGTTGAGTACATTGAAGCCACTCAAGCCTGCACACAATTATTGTGGATGAAGTAGCAGATTGATGATATGGGAGTTGAAGTGACATATCCGACCAGAATCCAATGTGATAACTCAAATGCTATAAATCTTAGTAAAAATATAGTCCACCACTCAAGGACAAATAACATTGAGATAAAATATCATTTTATCAAGGAGAAAGTGGAGAAAGGTCTAGTGAAGTTGGAGTGTGTGCCTACAGAGATACAGGTTGCTGAAATTATGACAAAGGCCTTACCAAAGCATGAATTTGAGAGGCATCGGTTGGATCTGGAAGTCTAGTCAACTCCCTGCACTTGAAGAAGTGTTTATGTGGGACTAACCCCTCTCCCCGAGGTATGGTGTGTTTTACTTACTGTACTAATATGTGATCTCCACTCTGTTGCAGACCACAAAAGAGTGACCTTTGGTTTCATTGAAAAAGGGAGAGAAAGATTGAATCCTAAAAGGGGGAGAAACTATGAATAAACAAGGGAGACCATGTATTTTTCAAAGACACGGGGAGAAGCTGACAGGTTGAGCAGCGAGATAGGAGGAGTTGAAAGATTATGAGGATTTGAAGCTGTAAACAGATAGGGGGAGTTTAAAAATATGACGATGCTAGAAGTGATCGACCAAAGAGTAGATATCACGATAGTTGAGGATCGTGATAAAATCATAAGAGTGGTGTTGGAATGATTTCAGATGTTTTCCAGCTATCAGCAATTGGTATCAGTTTGGTGTCAATAATTGGAATTAGTTTATAAATTGGTATTATTTTGCTGTTAACAATTGGTTTTCTGAAATGAAGTGATTCATTGATGAAATTTTCATTTACTGTTGTTTCTCACGCCGAGTATTGCTCATGTGGGCTTAGAGTATCTGTTAAGTAAATCCTTTATTGCTATCTAAATCGCAAGAGGCGAATGGTGGTATAGATTAGAAGAATCTTTAATGATGTATCAAAGTGCAGATAATTTTTTTATGAGAAGAGTTGTCAACAAAAACAAAGGGGGAGATTGTTGGGAAAAATCTCTCAAGGTATCATTAAATCATTTTAGGTGATTTTGTTTGTTGAAAAAGAGTACCTCCATGTTGTGTTTGTTCACAAAGCATGCCAAAATGTATAATATTTTGACAAAGGGGGTTTACATGGTGATTTTTTGTGTTCAAGATATGTTGTGGGCTATCCACATTTGATAGAAGAACCCTGAAAAAGGAATAGATGATCTGGAGGTGGTACAAAAAGAGCAGATACAAGGTGGCACCATTTTCTAGTGTTTTCCAAATTTTTGGGTCTGAAAATCAAAAAATGCAGAGATGTGTTTTTGGAAAAGTAAGGTGCATGCAAAATTAGAGTGGTGCATGAAAAATAAAGTGGTGCGTTAAATATTGGCATGGTGCGTGAAATAGAGGAATGGAGGTTTTCACACAAGAGGTGTTTCGAGATCAGAAGCTCAAAAATTGGGAAAGGCATGAGGTGCATGAAAAATTAGAGCATTGCATGAAATATGGTGTAGCATAGAAGATGTGTTTTTCATGCTCAAAGTGGATTACGTGCAGAATGAGGGATTTTCATGCAAGGGTCAATTTTTCCTTTAAATATGAAGTGAACCCCCTCATTCGCAGAAGCTCAAGACTTAGAATGTATCTGATCTCTGGCGAATGAAATTGGAGTACGCAAAGGAGTTGCACATAAATAGAAAGTTTGCGTGTAAAAAAATTGTTTGCGTGTAAAAGAAAAGGTTGCGCGTAAAAGAATATTTTTGTGCGTAAAAGAGGTGTCTTCTCATAAAGAAAAAGTTTCATGTAAAAGAAGGTTGTTGTGCATAAAATAATTTGTTGCATGTTAAAGAGGTGTTGCAAAAAAGTGGATTTCACACAAAATAATGGAATTACATGCAATGCATAGTGATGGCTACACGTAAAAATTGGAGTTGCCTAGTACACCTAGTGCAAAGTGAGACTCATCTATAGGTGAAAGTTGGACATCAACAGAGCATCTATAAATAGTTAAGGATTCATATTTCATTAGAGATAATGAAAGGTCCTACACGTCCATAAACTGCAATTGGATCCTTTCAAGAGCAGTGAGAAAAGGAAGAGTAAGAAGGTGATCCTCTCCACCGACAGTGAGTTAGAGAGAGAGAAATTGAGAGTGACCCTTGGGAAAGCTGTGAGCTAACCCCAAACTTTGTAAAGGCAGTGAGACTAGGCATATAAGTGATCTAGCCTAAACATTATTGGTAGTGAGATTTAGTGGATTTGGTACATTGTCACATTTCCATTGCATGCTCCTTGGATGTAGCCCAGTGATGGTGAAGCAAGTAAAAATCTCTATGTCTGCCTATTTTCATTCCCGCATCACATTAAAAGCATCATCATCATCAGATAAATAAGGGATGAATAAGATCAATAGTAACACATAAGTGAAAAAAGTGACCCTTATAATATTGAGGTCACAATACAGTGAGGCAGGAATAATTTTGAAATAGAATATCAATACCTTGATTCACCCCCTCTCAGGGTATTTAGGCCCCTTTTGGTCCTAACAATACCTATAGCATGCGTCAATACCTCTGTGGTCTTTAACTGGAGAAAGAAAGACATGAAAAGTTTGAGATATCCAAGGAACTATTTTAGAGTAATCTTGGAGAGGGTTCCCCAACTGAGCCTCATGTAGTCAAGTTCATTGGATACATTTTGAGCTTGAAGGTTCTAGGGTTTAAAATCCCTGAAGAACTAGCCACCGATATCATTCTCACATCACTCCCTCATATCTTCTCTAGATTTATTGTTAACTTCAATATGAATAACATTGAGAAGTATGTATCTGATCGTCTTATCCTCATTCTCCAAGTGGACAAAGATATTAAGAACGACAAGCCTTCTTTCCTTATGGTGAATAAGAGGAAAGGGAATGAAAAGAGATTTAATCCTATAGCTTCTTCACACCCTTCCAAGAAAAATAATATAAAAGGGTAGGTGAGGTAATATGAGGTTGTTTGTTTCACATGTGGAAGGAAGGGCCACTGGAATAAAAACTGAACCCAACCAAATAATCATGGGGAATCTTCACATGCGTCTGTTATCGAGTGAAATTTATCTATTTCTACAAATTGGGTATTTGATACATCTTTTGGTTCTCACATGTGATGACCCAAACTTTTATCAATGAAAATTCCTATTGATCTAATTAAATGTATTATTATGTAAAATGGTTATATAACATATGAAATTCTGGTTTTTTTTTATGTTTTTGGATTTTAAAATACCATTAAGAATTGTGACCACTACTAATATAGTCATTAAACAGTGATCACTTGATTAGTATAAATATTGGGCTTTAACAAATCCAATTTAGTCAGATTAAGGAAGTGATGACCTCATCCAGTAGAATTGCTCCATTAGAATCCCATTTTTCAGAGATCGGAAAGGAGGTGGTGTTATTGGGATTCACTCTTGACCAATCCCAATCTGTGATTCAACACTTTAAGCTTGAATGGAATAGCCTATGTGAGAAGTAGAAGTTGATAGAGATTACCACCCGAGCGATGTTATCGGAGCCACACCAATAGTCTGTCACTATCACACACCTTACCCTTTGGTCTTATGCAGGTGTTATAAGGGGTTATGTAACAATACCCTAGCACTATGATTATGTACATTATTTTTGTATAGAGAATATATATTATTTTTATAATTGTTACTTGGTAAATATTTTTTGAAGAAAAAATAGCATTTTTTAGTTAATATTCATTTAAGAAATCTATTTTGATAAATTAATGGATTTTTTTGAAATAAATAATATTTTAATAAAAAATTATTACTAAATTACTTTTTATTAAATATAAATGATCTTATAATTTTTATGAATACAATTGTAAATTTTATTATGGTTTTAAATCTATTTTTGTCAAAACCCATGAATTTTTGAAAAATATCAGTTTTATTTTAAAAGTAAAAATTAAAAAATTTAGAAAATAATTTAGATCAAATGAATATTATTTTTTTAATCAGGACGTCAAAATTATCCAATGATGAATGTTTCATATTTTTCTGAGACAGTCGAATTTTTGGGTAAAAATTAAATACCATTTATTTATATAACGTGTTTTATGAAATCAAAATGACCCAATAGTGACGTAATAAAATACTATAAATCTGATGTTCAGAAAATATATGTTTTACCATTAAAATAATTTTATTTTAGGTTTGTTTGATTTATTTTACAAAGCTTTAGTGAACCCTCTAAGACTTATAAAACATTTTAACCTTTTAAATTGAATTCTTTGAGAGTGTGACTCACCTCCACATAAGAAAGCCTAATATTTTAAAAATTTAGGCCATTGGACTTATAAAATAATTTTTTCCACTCCCCTTTTTCAAAAAACATGGGCAAAAACCATGTGTTGGTTTGTGGTTTTTGATTACTTTAATGTGTGGTGTCCCAAACCTAAATAATAAAGAATTCCCTTCTTTTTCCTATATAAACCCACCCAAGATCCCACTTCCTCTTCACTAAAATACTTTGGATCTTGACCAAACTCTGACCTAATCTCTATATAATCTTCCCAAGTCACCCTAATCTCCTAAGAAGCCTCTCCCAAGCCTTTGGGATCACACTTCCAAGTAAGGGATTTTCTTCCTTTCTCATTTTTGTCCAAATTTCATTATGTTGTTATACCCTTTTGTTTTCAATTACAAACGGCAGGGTATGATTTCTAACATCCCCCATACATCCCTCCTTATGTTTTAATGATGAGATAACTCTTTATCTCTCATTAATTCCTCAAAATTTTACCCGTTACCATGCTGAAATTTTGTAAGGGATTTCTTCCTCTCTCATTTTTGTCCAAGTTTATTTATGTTTATATACCCTTGTCTTTTAAATTAAAAATGTTGGGGTATGATTTATAACCCCCCATACTTACCTACTCATTTTTGAATGATTAGAAACCCCTTTCTCTCTCATTAATTCCTCCCATGTACACCATTTACCTTGCCGAAATTCTGTACAAGATTTCTCTCTCCTCATTTACATTCAAGAAATACTTTTGTCCTATGAATCTAAATTCCATTAAATATGTTGGGATATGTATCTATATGACCCCCTTACTATCCATTTAATTTAAATATGATGAGACACCCCTTTATCTCTCATCAACCATTTTTATGAATTCTTATGCCACGCCATTATGCTGCCGAAATTGCACCGTGACTCTCTAAGCCATAGTCATTGTGTAGTGAATACCATGCCCATTTCTCTATAAAGGGTATTCAACTTTATGAACATTTACTTATTGATGAAATAGTTTCCTATATTATTTCCAAATTCTTTTATGATGGAATAAATGATTATGTTTAATTAATCCATGTTGTATGATCTATGTGGAACACTTATGCATGAAATGAAATGATTAAGAAGGGTGCACCCTAATAGCACTCCAATGCATTGGATAAATATTATTATCATGATACGTTAAGTGAAATGAGGGTTTACTCATGCTAATTTAAGTGTAATGAGGGTTTACTCATGTTCCATGTGAAATGATCCTTGGCTCATGCTAATACCATGTTAAGTGTTGTTGCCACATTTCCATGTTATGATAATCATGCTATACCATGCGTTTATGTTCATGTCTCTCTTATGATCCATTGATATGACTATTTCCTAACATATATTGAATTATTAGTGTTATGCCTTATTTACTCCTTTAATGGGATTTATAGCTCACCGTTTTTTATGCATGTCCTCATGTTACCCCATTCAATATAAGTACGAGGGAATGTAGTGGTCATGTAAAAGATGTTTTCAATAAAGATGTTGTGTTTCTTGTTTTAAGTCATTATGTAATGTTCCTAAGCCCCAAATACACTAGACCTCTCGATCTTCTATGTTGTATAAAGTGAATATTTTATGTAATAAATTATGTTTAAGTGTGAAATAAAGAGGAGTGTTATTATATAATATATGTATTCAAATACATGAACCAAGTAGATTCAGGAAAATTGACCGAGGGAAGGTAGATCTATGAGAAGCCAATGAGCCAGACTTGTTGTAGCAGTTGGGGAATACCACCTCACATTTCCAACTGGGATGATCTTGGAGTTAAATGGTTGTTTTTATGTGCCTTTTGTAACCAAAAACGTTATTTCTATATCTAGACTAGAGAGAGATGGATTTTTTTCAAGTTTGTAAATGAATGTTGCTTCTTTTACAATGATAGAATTTTCTTGGTAGGGTGAATTTCTAAAATGGTGTTTACGTGTTGAATTACACAAACCAAGTAATAGAAATCGATAACAAAGATACTTCGCATGGCTCATACCACACCCAACTTTGGAATCACTGGCTAGGTCATGAAAATGAGAAATTCTTGAAAAAGTTACATCAAGATAGATATTTAGATTCTTCTAAACTAAAACCACTTGGCATTTGTCATGCGTCTTTACAAGAAAAATAACCAAATCCCCATTTAGTGGGAAATGTGAAAGGGCCAAAGAGATTCTTGAATTGGTTCATACCGATGTGTGTGGACCATTTTCAATTGAATAAAGGGGTGGGTACTCATACTTCATAACTTTTACTAATAATTTTAATAGATATATATGTATCTACTTAATGAGGTATAGGTCAGATTATTTTGATAAGTTCAAGGAATACAAGAATGAAGTTGAGAGATATCAATGTAATAAAATTAATAAACTCTGCTCAGACCGAGGTGGACATTATCTTAATCAAGACTTCATTGATTACTTATAGGAGTTTGGGGTCTTATCCCTACTCACTCCTCCATACATGCCTCAGTTGAATGGTGTAAGAAAAAGGATAAACCACACCTTGTTGGACATGGTGAGATCAACGATGAGTCATGAAAGTCTTCCATTATCCTTTTAGGGATATGAATTATAAATAGAGGCACACATACTAAACCAAGTACCAACTAAATAGATAAATGGTATTCCATACAAGCTTTGGAGTGGAAGAAAATCCATGTTATCAAATTTACATGTATGGGGTAGCGAAGTGTTTGTTAAGTCCTATTTAGGTAAAAAACTTTCACCCTGAGGAACAAGGTGTACCTTCATAAGATACCCCAAGGAAAAAGGGTATATTACCAATACAATCCCTCAGAAAAATTATTATAGTGGAAATACACACAATATTCCTTGAGGGGGAACACATCTCCAAAAGTGATAGTGGGAGAGAGATAGACTTTGATGAAGTTGAGGATCAAGGTAGATAAGAGTTGGTACATGAACAGATTCCACAAAACCCCATGGAAGAAGAATCTATTCTAGAGACTCAAGTACTACGTAGGAGTAAAATAGAGGTTAGATAACTAGAACAATATGGTTTTCTAGTCATTGAGGATGGTGACTCACTATTGGTTGATAATAATGATCCTCTAACCTACATGGAAGTAGTAAGTGTCACAGAAGTTGCCAAGTTCCAAGAAGACATGAATTCTGAAATGGATTCCATGTACCAAAACCAAGTCTGGATTTTGGTAGATCCTCCAGTTTATGTAAATAATGTTGGTTGAAAATGGGTAATCAAGCAGAAAATAGACCTATAAGGACAAGTCAATACCTATAAGGCATGACTGGTTGCAAAATGGTTTAAACAGTGTCAAGGATTTGACTGTAATGAAACCTTTTCACAAGTTGTGATGATGAAATCCATCAGAATTATATTGGTCATTGCTTCTTACCATGACTATGAGATCTTAGAAATGGATGTAAAAATAGCCTTCCTTAATGGGAACCTTCAGGAAGATGTCTACATGACACAAACTGAAGGGTTTGTGACTCCAAAGGATTCCAATGAGGTTTGCAAGTTACAAAAATCCATTTATGGATTAAAGAAAGCATCCAGGTCATGGAACATTTGTTTTTATGAATCCGTAACAGAATTTGGTTTTATTAAGAATGAATGTTAGCCTTGTGTCTGCAAATAATTTTGTGAGAGTGTGGTTGTTTTCCTAACAATATACGCAGATGAAATATTACATAATGCAAACAATATACTAGTCTTACAATATGTAAAGGCATGGTTGAATAAATTATTCTCCATGAAGTACTTAAGAAAGGAATGATATATTCTTGGGATAAATAACCATTGTGATAGATCCATGATATTGCTGGGCCTAAGTCAATGTACATACATTGACAAGATACTAAAGAGATTCATTATGGAACAATCCAAGAGGGGATTATTTCTAGAATCACATGGCATTCATCTTTTTATGAAAATGTTTCCTCAAACACATGAGGAAAAAGAGAGAATGGAAAGGACTCTATACACATAAACGATTGGGTCAATCATGTATGTCATACTATGTACTAGGATAAATATTGCCTACGCATTGAGTGCAGTAGGAAGATATCAAGCTAACCCAAGTGACCACCATTGGATGACAATGAAGACTATCCTTAAGTATCTGAGTTTTACTAACAATATATTCCTGGTTTATGGAGGAGATGAGGAACTAGCCATCAGAGGATATGCAGATGCTAGTTTCTAGACTAATAAAGATGGCATGAAGTTGAAAATGAGATACCTCTTCACATTGAATGGAGGTGCTATGAGCTCAAATCAGAGTGTGGTCACATATTCTATAGTGGAGTCCGAGTATATCTTAGCTTTTGAGGTATCTAGAGAAAAAGTTTGGATGCAAAGCTTCATCCAAGAGCTGTATGTGGTACCTAGCAGTAAAGTTCCTATAACACTCTATTGTGATAATACTAAAGTGGTGGAACTTTCAAAATATCCAAGATCACATCAGCAGGAAAAGCACATACTTCAGAAGTATCATCTCTTGAGGATTTTTTATCAGAGAGGTGAAGTTGCAGTGAACACTATTTCCATAGAAGACAATATGGTGGACCCCTTTACTAAGGCCTTAAATTAGCTGAAACATGACCATCATGTGAGGTCTAACAAACTGAAATTCATAGGTAGTTGGATCTAGTCCAAGTGAGAGTTTCTTAGAGATGGTGTCCTAGAACCAGCTTTTTGTACTCGTAAGAAAATTAGACTTCCTATCATGAAATTCAAAATTAGTAATCTCCCATAGGGGGGATTTTGAGAACATACCTGCCGGTAGAAATTCCGCATGTATTTGTGTCATCGAATATTTCTATCTGTGAGCATGTGTAATGGTCCTTAGACTTTAACATTATCATTAATACATGTCATGACTCACACACTTTTATTTACTCATGAAAAACGTCACACCATATGTTAGTGGGAATTAGGGTATGTTGGGTATGTCACAAGTGGCATGTTATTAATGGATAAATCTAGGAAGGATTTGTCCCTTCCATTTATGGAAGTCAATATCTCATCCCTTTGAATGAAATAGAACCTTCGTGCGAAATTCCATGTCCATGGTGTAACAACAAGTTTATTTTAGGTATTCAAATAATGACGTATCAAGCATAAAGGTTGATGACACTATCATGAAACCTAATGGTTGAGATATTGAGACAAATGGATTTTATTACACAGTGAGCATTCATATGTGGATGTTGTTTTTGTGACTTTAAGATTTTTCTCTTGGGTGCCTTGATCCGTTGCAAGAAATTACTCTTAGACTGTAACACCCTGACCCCAGTTACCCAGAGTCAGTGCATTATTGTGTAACATTGGCATGATCGCAAAAGATCAAGTCTCGAAAGACCGATTAGTTTAGTAGCCTTGGAAACACTAGATACATTCATAAATGTTACATTACATCATAAAGTGAAAAATCACAATAACATAGTCACCATAGTCCACACTTCTATCGCCTTTAGACTATCCCTGTAGGTCAGTCATGAAATATTTCTTCACATCTTGGGAAAAATAAAACATTGAAAGGGGTGAGCTCAGATGCTCAATAAGGATAACAATATAGTGTAAGATTTCATAAATAAAAATAAACATTTAAGGCAATGTATAACTAAAACAAAAGCCTTTTAAACTTGAACTTAAGCATAATATGGAAAAAGTAAAATGAGATAAGGCCATTTACTTATTCACATGGATATTCTACTGGTCGAATAATCACATGCAATATCAATAATCACTTTCATAATGATGGAATGCATAATTCCAGAATATCATAACCACGTAGCCAAGGCCTCATGCGAAGACTAAAAATAATATTTTGTCAAGGCCTCGTTCCAAGACACTAGTTAGTCTCATGAGACCTGCCGATGCATCGAGGAGCTATAGCAGGCTCCACCCGTCACTTATTAAGTCCAATGCATTCCTCATATGAACAGGTTTAAACACATCATAAACCATAACATAATCGTATCACATAAAACATGCATAAAGGAAACATAACATTTCCACATTTCAATCACAAGATATCAATACAACACATTTATATAAAAAAACAACACTTTCAAAAACATTTTCAAAACCAAAATAAAAGAAAAGTAAAACATGGTATTTATTTTTCATTTAAAAAAATTATGGCTTGTAGAGGAATCCAAAACTCAAATAATGGTCATGGCGGCAGAGAAGTCATTGCCGCCACATACGTACAACAAGAAAAACTTTCCTTTTTGTCGTTTATTAAAACTCCTCATATAAAAAGATTCCTTTTGAATAAACATAAAAGTCAAAGGGGTTTATACACCGTATAAAAGAAATTTGTGTATAAAACAAAATATGCCTCAATGAATGGAGATTGAGACGAAGTCCCTTTCAAAGATAATTTTAAAATAAAATAGATATATTATGTGTATTCACTATAAGTACACATAAAGAAAGTACAAATACAAGATAGGACATAATAATATCATGACATAATTTGAAATTAGGAGATTAACCCAAAGAATGAAAATTGGGTTAAGAAGTTCCCTTTCCTCGTGTCCAACTTGACTCGATCGTTATTTAATCTCCTGAATAATAAACTAGAGTAAATTTATAATTGCTTAAGAACCTTTTTAAATTTTATTATTCCTTTTATATCACTTATTACCACGTTATGAACATTATGTAATTACTTATTTTAATAACGGTCGTTTTGTCGATCTTTGGTACTTGATTTAAAAATAAACTTCTTATAATTACAAGTTGTTCATGTGGTAAAATATCCATTATATCCAGAATTATATTCATGATTTAGATATCATATATACCATATATATCCAGTATATACATTCATTCATAATATTACGTAACATTTAGAGGTAAGAAATGAAATGCACCGTTCATGGAGAAGGTAAGCCGTACGTACGCATGAACACTACTTTCATTTCTATTTCGTATTTAATGGAATGAAATCATAATGATATAAAGGTTTATTATAATTCCAGTATAATATCGTATATAATATCATTTAATCCATCCTTTATATGTCCCACATATGGCATTAATGATTCAAATCACTTTGAGGGGGCGGTAGTCCGCACTTCCTAAAATGAAATTATCGCGTTTACCCATAATGGAAATCATAAAGTATTCCATAAATGAGAAATAAAAAATCATAAGGAAAAAATAAACATAATATATATATATATATATATATATATCATATATTAAAATATTTTCATCAAAATGGCCACCATTAGAGGTGTTGAAAGAATATTGAACAATCATCGTTTTGTGAGCCAGTATTTTGCCACCCACAGAAACAGTATGTTATTTAACCATTAGATGAAGGTGTGTGTAAGTGTAAATCAAATAATTATCATAAAAACATCCTAGTATATTTAAGATACTGGTGTTGTTACAAAAAAATGTAATAAAAAGAGTTTAAGGTGTTGGAAAAGCAAAATAAAACAAAAGAACATAAGAGAAGACATTACCTTAAAATCGTGTCACACTTTTTGATTTGAGCCAAAGGCTTCCTTGGGAAGAATTCTTCCCAAAGTGAGGCTTATGGGAGTAAGATAGGGAAGTTGAGAGAGTATTTGGGAAGATTTTGGCCGAGCCAAATGGCTTGAAGGTGTGAATAAGGTGGTAGAGGTGGGGGCCTTTTATAAGAGGAGAGGAGGGGCACTCTTGGAAACTCATGAAATGTTACATTATTATGAAGTGCTTTTCAGATTCAAAAGGTCCCACAATTATGTATTTAGAGGATAAGGTGATAAGGGTTCGAAATATACTCATCCAATAGGTTTTTGACAAGTTTAAGTCTTAGATTTTACATTATCTTTTCATTTTATTTAAATAGTTAATTAATGAGGTAATCACTACATCATCATAGTGTCATAAAATATTTAATTTATTTAATGTCTAAAAATTATAAAAAAATATCTTGATGTAGGAAATATATTTAGATTTCCAATGAATATTTATAGTCTAAAATGTAACTTATATAACCCCATTTAATAATTATTTTAGTAAAAAACACATGTTTGTGGCAATTTTATTTTTTACTTTAAATAAAAAGTTATTATTGTCATTTTCTTACCCAAGTGGCTCCATGGGGTCCCCAAGTTGACCCATGGATTATCTTTGTTGGAAATGACTCATCCAATAGAGGTAGGATAAGTTTAAGGGTATTTTTATATTTTTATAATATCATTTTTACCTTAAATTTCACTAATTACCTTTAATCGGGATTAATTAAACTTAAAAGTTACTATTCACCAAAAAATTATTTTAATCCCATTGAACAACATTTTACTTCCTAATTAAAACCATGTATTTCAGATTTTTTAAAATCAAATCACAGAAGTGGTAATGTTACATTTAAACAAAAAATTAGTTTTTTAACTACCACTTAGTGGTTTCACTATTCATCAAAAATTGAAGTTTTTCAGAACAAAGCCAAAATTTCACCCTAAGCTATAATTGATATTCTGAATTCAAAAATGATGTCTATTTTACAAAATTACAAACATATAAGTTGAATTAATTAATTTTATAATTAATTCCCACTGTCACAACAAATAGTGTGTCTTTAAAAAACAATATATATCAAAAGATTGACAATTGTTTATGTCCAATTTCAAAGTGAAATTAATTATAATGAACACCATTGGATAAAATGGTAAAAATATATTCTAATTATACTTTAAAAAAACTCAGTAGTATAATTTATCACTATAAATTATTTTGATTAAAAAAGTTGTTTTTAAGTATTTTTTCACTATTCATAAAAAATTGGAAGTTCTAAAAAAAATACCAAAAATTCAACTTAAGATAATTTAGATATTACAAATACAAAAACGAAGTCCATTTTGAAATATAAAATTTATATAATTTCAAAAAGTGGGTATTACTATTCATAACTGCTACTTTGATTGGTCGCAGTGTGTTAGAATCTCGAACTTGCGTTCAACGCAAGCAATTGCATTATTGAAAGAGAAGCGTATCGTGGAAGCTCGGGGTGTTACATTATCCCCTCCTTCAATAAATTGCATCCTCGCAATTTGAAAATAAAAGGTTGAAAATAGAAAATACCTTTGTGGAAAACCCACATCGAAAATAGGGTTAATAAAAATATAACATTAAAAGAAAGAAAGAGAAGTACAAAGGTCACCTGAGATATCCCATATAAGGATTATATGAAAATATGGATATGGAGGAAAAAAAACCATCAAGGTCTGATGGAGAGTTGTAGAAAACAGGGTTAGGAGAAAGTTAACTACAAGAAAATCACAAACTTGTGATTGGTTAAACGATCATTTATTCCCCAGTTGGAAAAGTTAACCGACAACGTTTTTGTTTTAAGTTACCTTTCATAAAGTTGAGGAATTTATTTAGGAGATTTACTAAGAACGTAAGGAAATATACTTACTTGTCATTTAGACTTTCATTCTTTAATAAATTTTTACCACAAACCCATCTTTCACTCCAAATGGTAAAAGAACTCAAAAATATTCTATTTATCCTAATTTTATAAGGTTCCAAATATTAACACATACCATTTATATTAGGAAAACTATTTGTAATAACCAGGGACTTCCTGTAGGCTAGTGGTAGGTAATAAAGGCCTGTCGCACTATGGTTGTGGCTTCGATTCCTGCAGCTTTGTCTGACGTGATGAGTTATCCCCCAACCTGCAAGTTGTCCTTTTCCTAAAACTATAGTATTATAATATTCCAAAAATAATATTCAGAAATGTTTTAACCTTATACAATAATATAAAAGGTTAAACTTAATCCATTCCAACCTTTATAGTTATCCAAAATACCTCTGTCCAAACTTTCTCTAAAAGGTCTCTAAATTCCAAAATCAATTGTAACATCAGATTCCCCAAACAAGGTAAAGTTTCTCTTATTGTCACATACTAAAAATATGATTACCTTCATCATATTAAAAACTTAATGAAAACAACAAGTACTGTAATACAATCCTTATATATATCACATTATTTTTATAACCAGAATATAATCCTTGAGTCCAAAATCACCAATACATTAATTATTCCACTTCAACTGTAGTAACAGCATAAGCATGGCCTTGATCCCTTGGCCTTTTTGGGGGTAAGTTTCCCTAACGCTTAGGACATTCATTTGCATAATGCCCCATTTATCTACAATTGTAGCATTCAACATTGATAGCCTCTTTCTTTCCCTTGCAGTCACGAGCCTGATGACCTTTTTCTCGAAATTTATAACAAACTCCCATTCCTTTTAGGCATGTACCAGGGTGATTCTTCCCAAAATTATCACATAATGGAAAATCCTTCTTTCCCTTTTCCCTTTATCTGTATCTTGTTCCACCGTTCTCTTCTTCTCTTGCTTTACTTTGTTGTCATAAGACTTAGAGAATTCCTTTTCTGTCTTGATAGCACACGAGACTATATCTTCGTATGTTGAGAAAGATTGTGATACTAATGCTCGACAGAGAAATGGTTTTAACCCATAAAAGAAATGATCAATCTTATTTCTTGGGTTATGTATATAATCTACATCATACCTCGCTAACCTTTTAAAGTTGGCCTCATACTTTGCGACATTCTCATCCTCTTTTTGTCTCAGACTCAGAAATTGACTTTATGTATCTGCTCGATGGTCACGAGGAAAGTATTTTTCTAAGAAAAGATCTTTGAACTCTCTCCATTCCATACTTGATACTTCTACATCTTCCTTTGTATTTTTAATCAATGACCACCATTGATCAGTATCTCCAGTGAGGCGGTAAACTGCCATGATAACCTTTTCCCTTTCACTACTCCCCAAGGCATGGAATATTTTCTCTAAGGAATTTATCTATTGCTCAGCTACTAAGGGATTTGTAATTCCATTGAATGTTGGTGGTTGTTGCCTCATGAAGCATTCTAACATTGTTCCTCCACGTTTTAGATCAGGGTGCTTTATATGAGTAAGGTTATTATTCATAACCTGAGTGAGTTTTACCAGTATGGTGATAAGTTTATCAGCACCAGCTGTATCTCCATCTCCACAATAATTATCTTGAGTAGGAGGAAAATCCCTACATGGAGTGCGTGCATTGATACAGTTTCCATTCCTCCCACTACGTGCCATTTCTAAACAATGGCATAAACTATATTAGTTTATGAATCAAATTATGTAATTCAATACTTGTAAAACACTTAACATAAATTTGAAAGTTTATGGATACAATCCATAATCATAAAAATGTTTTCTTCGAGAAGTATATGCTCATAAACCCTTCATAATGGTTGTTAAAGGAAATGAGAATTATCCTAAGCGTATCCCCCCAGGAGTGTCGTAACCTAGAGTGCAGCAAGGCCCGTTGTCGTGCACCAGTTCCCATTCGAGTCTAGCTCAAAGTGATGTTTTTGGATTTTACCCCTAGGTACATCTGTGCCAGAGCCGCCTCTACTTGCTCGTATCCAGACAGGGATGTATTGCTCAGAAAACTCACAAAATCATTATAATACCAAAATTCTAGGAAGTTATTCTATACTAATCCTCAAAGTCTATTTTAGGGCTATGTGCTCTAATTAGAGTTTATCTAAATCTAGCTTCCAAGGTTAGTACTAAACTGCCTCTAATACCAACTGTAATGCCCCGACCCCAGTTACCTAGAGTCAGTGCATTATTGCATAACATTGGCCTGATCACAAAAGATCAATTCTCGAAAGACCGATTAGTCTAGTAGCCTTGGAAACACTAGATACATTCATAAATGTTACATTACATAATAAAGTAAAAAATCACAATAACATAGTCTCAATAGTCCACACTTCTATCCCCTTAAGACTATCCCTGTAGGTCAGTCATAAAATATTTCTTCACATCCTGGGAAAAATAAAACATTGAAAGGGGTGAGCTCAGATGCCCAGTAAGGATAACAATATAGCGGAAGATTTCATAAATAAACATAAAAATTTAAGGCAATTTATAACTAAAAAAAAGCCTTTTAAACTTGAAATTCAACATAATATGGAAAATGTAAAATGAGATAATTCCATTTACTTATTCACATGGATATTCTACTGGTCGAATAATCACATGCAATATCAATAACCACTTTCATAATGATGGAATGCATAATGCCAGACTATCATAACCACGTAGCCAGGGCCTCGTGCCAAGACTACAAATAATATTTTGTCAAGGCCTCGTTCCAGGACACTAGTTTGACTCATGAGACCTGCCAATGCATCGAGGAGCTATAGCGGGCTCCACCAGTCACTTATTAAGTCCAATGCATTCCTCATATGAACAGGTTTAAACATATCATAAACCATAACAAAATCGTATCACATAAAACATGCATAAAGGAAACATAACATTTCCACATTTCAATCACAAGATATCAATACAACACATTGATATAAAAAAACACTTTCAAAACCATTTTCAAAACCAAAATAAAAGAAAAGTAAAACTTGGTATTTATTTTTCATTTAAAAAAATTATGGCTTGTAGAGGAAGCTGAAACTCAAATAATGTTCACGGCGGCAGAGAAGTCCTTGTCGCAGCATACGTACAACACGAAAAACATTCCTTTTTTTTCATTTAGTAAAACACTTCGTATAAAAATATTCCTTTTTAATAAACGTAAAAGTCAAAGGGGTTTATACACTGTATAAAAGAAATTTGTGTATAAAACAAAATATGCCTCAATGAATGGAGATTGAGATGAAGTCCCTTACAAAGATAATTTTTAATTAAAATAGATCTATTATGTGTATTCACTATAAGTACACATAAATAAAGTACAAATACAAGATAGGACATAATAATATCATGAAATAATTTGAATGTAGGAGATTAACCCAAAGAACGAAAATTGGGTTAAGAAGTTCCCTTACCTCGTGTCCGACTTGACTCGATCGTTCTTTAATCTCATGAATAATAAACTAGAGTTAATTTATAATTTCTTAAGAACCTTTTTAAAGATTATTATTCCATTTATATCACTTATTACCATGTTATGAACATTATGTAATTATTTATGTTAATAACGGTGGTTTTGTCGATCTTTGGTACTTGAGTCAAAAATAAACTTCTTATAATTAAAAGTTGTTCATGTGGTAAAATATACATTATATCCAGAATTATATTCATGATGTAGATATCATATATATCATATATATCCAGTATATAAATTCATTCATAATATTACGTAACATTTAGAGGTAAGAAATGAAATGCACCATTCATGGAGACGGTAATCCGTACGTACGCATGAACGCTACTTTCATTTCTATTTCATATTTAATAGAATGAAATAATAATGATATAATGGTGTATTATAATTCCAGTATAATATCATATATAATATCATTTTATCCATCCTTTATACGTCCCATATATGGAATTAACGATTCAAATAACTTTGAGGGGCGGTAGTCCGCACTTCCTAAAATGAAATTATCACGTTTACCCATAATGGAAATCATAAAGAATGCCATAAACGAGAAATAAATAAGCATAAAGAAAAAATAAAGATAATATATATATCATATATGAAAATAGTGTCATCAAAATGGCCACCATTAGAGGTGTTGAAAGAATATTGAACAATCATCGTTTCGTGAGGCAGTATTTTTCCACCCACATAAACAGTATGTTCTTTAACCATTAGATGAAGGTGTGTGTAAGTGTAAATCAAATAATTATCATAAAAACATCCTAGTATATTGAAGATACTTTTTTTGTTACAAAAAAAAGGAATAAAACGAGTTTATGTGGTTGGAGAAGAAAAATAAAACAAAAGAACATAAGAGAAGACATTACCTTAAAATAGTTTAACACTTTTTGATTTGATCCAAAGGCTTCCTTGGGAAGAATTATGCCCAAAGTGAGGATTCTAGAAGTAATAGAGGGAAGTTGAGAGAGTATTTGGGCAGAGGTTGGCTGAGACAAATGGATTGAAGGTGCGAATAAGGTGGTAGAGGCGAGGGCCTTTTATAAGAGGAGAGGAGGGGCACTCTTGGAAACTCATGAAATGTTACATTATTATGAAGTGATTTTCGGATTCCAAAGGTCCCAAAATTATGTATTTAGAGGATAAGGTGATAAGGGTTCTAAATATACTCATCCAATAGGTTTTTGACAAGTGTAAGTCTTAGATTTTACATTATCTTTTAATTTTATTTAGATCGTTAATTAACGAGGTAATCGCTGCATCATCATGGTGTCATAGAATATTTAATTTATTTAATGTATAAAAATTATAAAAAAAATATCATGATGTATTAAATCTTTTTAGATTTCCAATGAATATTTATAGTCGAAAATTTAACTTATATAACCTCATGTAATAATTTCTTTAGTAAAACAACACATGTTTGTGGCATTTTTATTTTTTACTTTAAATAAAAAGTTATTTTTGTCATTTTCTTACCCAAGTGGCTCCATGGGGTCCCCAAGTTGACCAATGGATTTTCTTGGTCAGAGATGACTCATCCAATAAGGGTAGGACAAGTGTAATGGTATTTTCATATTTTTATAATATCATTTTTACCTTAACTTTCACTAATTACCTTTAATCACGATTAATTAAACTTAAAAGTTACTATTCACAAAAAAAATTATTTTAATCCCATTGAACCAAATTTTACCTCCTAATGACAACCATGTATGTCGGATTTTTGAAAATCAAATCACATAAGTGGTAAAGTTTCATTTAAACCAAAAATCAGTTTTTTAACTACCACTTAGTGGTTTCACTATTCATAAAAAATTGAAGTTTTTCAGAACAATGCCAAAATTTCACCCTAAGCTATAATTGATATTCCGAATTCAAAAATGATTTATATTTTACAAAATTCCAAAAATATAAGTTGAATTCATTAATTTTATAATTAATTCCTGCTGTCACAACAAATAGTGTGTCTTTAAGAAACAATATATATCAAAAGATTGACAATTGTTTATGTCTAATTTCAAAGTGAAATTAATTATAATAAAAACCATTAGATAAAATGGTAAAAATATATTCTAATTATACTTTAAAACCACTCAATAGTATAATTTATCACTATAAATTATTTTGATTAAAAAAGTTGTTTTTAAGTATTTTTTCACTATTCATAAAAAATTAGAAGTTCTCAGAAAAATACCAAAAATTCAACTTAGGATAATTTCGATATTATGAATACCAAAATGAAGCCCATTTTGAAATATAAAATTTATATAATTTCAAAAAGTGGGTATTACTATTCATAACTACTACTTTGATTGGTCGCGGTGTGTTAGAATCTCGAACTTGCGTACAATGCAAACTATTGCATTATTGAAAGAGAAGCGTATCGTGGAAGCTCGGGGTGTTACATAGACTTTAGGCAAGCCTGCCTAATGCCAATGAGAAAGAATCCTAGAGGGTTACACACTATATGTTTATGGTGGTATCAGTTAAATTCTATTTGAATTTAATTAATGAAAAAAATATTATTATGAAGACCCTGGAAAAATTTTATTCAAGTTAAAATAATATCATAAATTAAATAAATATTTATTCACTGGATTGTGAGTAATATATATATATATATATATTTATTTTATCGAGCATTTAATAAATTTTGCTTAACAAGAATGTAAATAAAATATTTATTTAATAGAATAAAATATTTATTTATTTATTCAGGTGTTCAATAAATGGAAGTAAAGTTTTATCAGACATAGGATGATTCGATAGTAAAATAATTATTTGAAAGATGGTAAATAATTATTTAACTAGTTGGCATAGGATAAAATAATAATAACGCTGCTATTATTTTGTGATGAAGAATTTTATTTATAATTGCATTTTGCAGAAGTTAGCCCCCTATAAATAATGACGCAGTATTATTATTAAGAGTATGTGTTTTCTTTAAGGTTATTAATTTATTTAATTTCTATTACACAATTAAATATTTTAACTAAAGCCCAATTTCAATAATTAGACAAGTACATCTATTATTCCATGAACCGAACTGCATGCCCAGTTAATTAATAATTTTTGATCTAGACAATTTCTCTCTCAAATCCTCTTTCCTAACCTCTCAATAATGAGAGACATTATTCAAGACCGAAGAAAAATCAATTAAGAATGGCCGACATAAGACACTCACTTCGTTGTGCTATCACCCGAAGAACGAGTGGTGTCGATCAGAGGCCATCAGTGCACTTGTGGATCACCACTAGAGGGATTCTAGTTTTGATCCTCATAAGAACAATGAGACAATCTATAAGGCCCCTGCCTTATACCTTACTTAATCTTGAGTTATTACAAGATTACACATTGAGGATCTTTTCAGGTTTAGAGTTTTAGAGAATTAGATCATGAAACTTGCATTACATTCCACATTTAGACAAAGTGGTTACATAAAAGACAGTATTCATTCTTCCCATCAACGGAAACATATTTAAAATAAAACATGGATTCTTTCTTGACACATCCTTGACACTATCATCACATCATGTACCCTTCCCTTGACCTGTGAAAAACATTTCAAAAACTTTGGATGAGCATAAAAATCTCAGTAAGGGATATAAATATGTTGAAAGGAAACATGAGTACAAGTATACATAATAATGAAATCATAATTTACCCATAAAACATAATCACTTTAACATACCTCATAAAATCATAGAAATCATATGACATAAAGGTAACTTGAGGCATTCATAACATTCTTACGTAGGGAGTAACCCTCTTGGTTACGTTTGGAATACCCATCATAGTATATTCCCTAAATCTCTTCAGAGAAACCTTAACGTTTCACTCCTTCGCGTTACCCAATACATTGGAGAGCTATATCGGGCTCACCCGCCCTTAGTTTATCATGGAACCACCCGTTTTCATAACAATTCCCAAGAACCATAACATAAATGTATCACATAAAACATGCATAAAGGAAACATAACATTTCCACATTTCAATCACAATATAACATTTTAGTATATTGAAATAATGAATCCATTCAAAAAGAAACCATTTCCAAAACCATTTAAAACATTTAATAAAGAGATTTTTGAATCAAAGTGTCCCATACCACCTTGAAGCTTAAAATTTTAAACCATTAATATCCATACAAATAAATCCTTAAAACCATTTTGAAAACATGGATATTAATAAGAACAAATAATTAAAACATTTAAAATGATATTTTGGTTAAAGGGGTTTTTACCAAAATTAGAGACACTTGAATACAATAATTGAGGAATAACATTTAGTAAGAACTTTATAATATCATGAGAATAAATGGATTCATGATATAATACTCCAAAGGACAGTATATACACCATATAAGAGTGAATTGGTGAATAACAACAATGAACCCTCAATAGAAATGTCAAATGTGATGAAATCCCTTATAAAGAAGGTATCCTTAAATTAAGGACAAATAAATTTCATAAATATGTGTGACAAATATAAATACACCCAATATAAGTGGATATTAAGTATAAAACAATAAAAGGTCATTCAAACATATTCAATGGATGGCATATTCAATGACTACATGTTGAACCCAAAGAAATCGAAATTGGGTTGAAAAGTTCCCTTGACAGCCTAACGGTATCACATCAAAATGAGTTGATGAGAGATAAAAAGTGTATCTAATCACTTGGACATAAAATTTACATCAATAAGGATATATGATAACATATCCCAACATAACAATATGTAAATTAAAAGACCCAACAAAAGAAGTCTTTTAAAAAAGAGGAGGGTGAAAGGTTCCCTTACCAAATTGGGTATCTTTCAAAACATACACCCCATGAAAGAAGGACAATAGATAATTGATATAAATACTCATAAACAAAATTATATTACACAAAGAGTAGAATAATGGTAAGTACATACACCACTCAATGAAATTTGTGGCAAATGTAGCATAAATCTCACGGGAATAAAAGTGAGATGAAAAATCCCTTACGAAAACTCGGCAGCCTAACGGCGCCAAATAAAACTTCCGAATATGGATTGATGAGATAAAATAGGGTATCTCATCACATTACAATAAAATTTACAGCATGAGTAATATAAAATAACATCCCCCAACATTACAAAGAGGAGCTTAAAAGAAGTGACATAAAGGAGAGTACTTAAAAAGAAAGAGAGAGGTTAGATCTCTTACGAAAGTTCGGCAGCCTAACGGCGCCACTCAAAACTTCCAAAATGGATTGATGAGAGAGAATAGGGTCTATCATCACATGAACATAAAAATTACAGTAAGTGTAATATAAAAGATCATCCCAATAACAAGAAAGATGAGATTTAAAAGGAATGACATAAAAGTGTGTACTTAAAAAGAAAGAGAGGAGTAGGATCCCTTACCACGGGTCCGACTTGACTCGATCGTTCTTTAATCTCCTGAATAATAAACTTGAGTTAATTTATACTTCCTTAAGAACCTTTTTCAAGTTCATTATTCCTTTTATATCACTTATTACCATGTCATAAACATTATGTAATCATTTAAGTTAATAATATTTGTTTTGCCGATATTTGGTTCTTAAGTCGAAAGTGGACTTCTTACAATTACATGTTGTTCGTGTGGCCAAATGTTTATTATATACAGAATTGTATTCATGATGTAGATATCATATATGTCATATATATCCAGTACATGCATTCATTTATAACATTACATAATCATTTAGAGGTAAGAAATGAAATGCACCGTTCATGGAGACGGTAAGCCGTACGTACGCATGAACGCTACTTTCATTTCTATTTCGTATTTTATAGAATGGAATAATAATGATATAAAGGTATATTATAATTCCAGTATAATATCATATATAATATCATAGTTCCATCCTTTATACGTCCCACATATGGTATTTAATGAATCAAATCACTTTGAGGGGGCGGTAGTCCGCACTTCCTTAAATGAAGATATCGCGTTTAGCCATAATGGAAACCATAAAGGTATTCCCAAAATGAAAAAAACATAAGATTAAGGAAACCATAAACATATTATATATCATATATAAAAATAGTGACATCATAATGGCCACCTTTGAAGGTGTTAAATGAGTATTGAACAATCATCGTTTCGGGAGGCAGAATTTCGCCATCCACGGAAACCGTATGTTCTTTAACCATTTGATGTAGTTGTGTGAGAGTGTAGCTCGAATAAATATTATAACAACATCCTAGTATATTGAAGATACTGGTGTTATTACAAAATAAGTAAATAAAAAGAGTTTAGGGGGTTGGAGAAGCAAAATAAAACAAATGAACATGAGAGAATGAATTACCTTTAAAAGTGTAACTCCTTTTGATTTGAGCCTAAAGGCTTCCTTTGAAAGGATTCTTCCCAAAGGGAATCCTATAGGATGAGGAGAGGGATGTGGAGAGAGTAAATGGGTAGGGTTTGGCCGAGCCAAAGGCTCGAGGAGTGTGTGAAATGAGGTAGAGGTGGGGGCCTTTTATAAGAGGAGAGGAGGGGCACTTTTGGCAAGTAAGAAATATTACTTTATTTGAAAATGTGTTTCGGTTTTAAAAGGTCCCACATTGATATAATGCGTGTATAAGGTGATAAGGGTTCGAAATAAACCCATCTAATAAGTTTTGGACATGTGTAGGTCATATAGTTTACATTATCTTCTCATTTTATTTAAATCGTCAGATAACGATGTCATCGCTGCATCATTATGATGTCATAAATAATTTAATTTATTTAATGTCTAAAAATTATAAAAAAATTACTATGATATAGGAAATCTTTTTATATTTCCAATTACTATTTATAATAAAAAAATCTGACTTGTATAACCCAACTTAAAAATTGTTTTAGTAAAACATATCATGTTTGTGTCATTTTTACTTTTACATTAAATAAAAAGTTATTTATGTCATTTCCCTACCCAAGTGGATCCATGGGGTCCCCAAGTTGACCCATGGATTGCCTTGGTCGTCCAGTAAACATCCAATGAGGTTAGGACATGTGTCAAGTTCATTTCATATTATTAAAACATTATTTTTACCTTAAACTACACTAATTACATCTAATCGCGATTAAAAACTTAATAAGTTACTATTCACCAAAAAATTATTTTTATGCCATTGAACCAAATTTTACTTCTTAATGAAAACCATGTATGTCGGATTTTTTAAATTCAAAACACAAAGATGGCAAAATTTAATTTAAACAGAAAAATCAGTTTTTATAAGTACCACTTAGTGGTGTCATAATTCATCAAAAATTGATGTTTTTCAGAAAAAATCCCAAAAATTCACCCTAAGCTATATTTGATATTCTGAATTAAAAAATGAAGTCTATTTTACAAAATTAAAAACATATAAGTCACATTAATTAATTTAATAATTAATTCCTGCTGTCAGAGCAAATAGCGTGTTTTTATGAAAGAATAAGTATCAAAAGATTGACACTGGTTTAAGTCTGATTTCAAAGTGAAATTAATTCCAATGACCACTATTGGATTTAATGGTAAAAATATATTCTAATTTCACTTTAAAACCAATTCAAAAGATAATCTAATCATATAAATAAATTAGATTAAAAAGAGGTTTTGAATTAAAATACAACATTTTACACTATTCATTAAAAAAATGAACTTTATCGGAAAGATACAAAAAATTTACACAAAGTAAATTTTGATGTCCCGATTCTTAATAAGAGTTTTATTTGGTCCAAAAGAATGTTTAAGAGTGAAAAAAACTATATTTAATGATGGTTCAACATCAAAAGGTGATAAGTGAACCTTTAGTGAAAACTAGGGAATATACACCTAAAATTGAATTCTTTCCGTATTTTAAGCCTCTATCCTTTATTGGATAAATGTAAAAACATTTAAAAACATATATAATCATATTTTAGTTATTTCTATCCATTCCCGCCATTACAACGGCTACATGTTAACTACCATTTAAAATAATATTATTTTATTATTAGAGTGCAACGTAAGATTCCAAAGAAACTCGTTGTTGTGTGTTGGGTACGCCATCGAGCATAGCGTCCTCTTTAAAGTCATATCAATATTTTATTCACAAATATGAATAAATATGAAAATGTAATATTCTTTATTTACCTGGGGTGTTACATCCTTCCCCCCTTTTGGGAATTGCGTCCTCGCAATTTTTAAAATTGAGCTTGGAAACATCCTTGAAAGTCCCACATCGGAACAAGAGTCGGTAAAACAATCACTTTAAAATAAAGAAAGATAAGCATAGAGGTCACCCGAGTTAACCCATAATAGGATTCCAAGTATGAAAATATAGACATGGAGGAAAAAACAAAGGGTCATGTTCTGATGGAGAGTGATAGAAAACTTGTTTAGGAGAAAGTTAACCACAAGAAAATCACAAACTTGTGATGGGTTAAACGGTATTCGATTCCCCAGTAGGAAAAGTTAATAGACAAAATTTTTGTTTTAAGTTACTTTTTATTGAGGAATTTATTCATAAGGAAACATAATCACTTATCATGTTGACTTTCAACTTTTACTAGATTCCTTAATCAAACTCATATTTTTTCCAAAAGACGAGTATTTAGGGAGACTTGTTCGCATTAAGAGTACTACAATCAAATTCTAGAGAATAACCTAATCCACAAAAAAGAACTACATACTTCCCATGTCTTTAGGCTTTAACCAAAACCAAAACCAAAACCAAAAAGGTTAGTACAAGGTCAGATAATCCAGAAAAGGATAACCCATTAAAAAGAAAATCCATGCTTAATCTCCAGAATTTGTCCAACAAAACCCAAAGTTCAACGAGGACCACCCGATTAACAATTTGTCCATAAAATTCTTCAAAGTAAACCAATATAAGATTGAAACCCAAATATTTGAAGGATTTAGTCACATAGTCTTTCAAGTTAAATCATAACATTTATCTCCAAACAACATCAGTTGCTCCTAAAGTCTCGTATTGAAAAGTAATTAACCTAATCACATATCCTCTATGATAGGTTAATCATTTTCATAAATATCCCAAAATAAACTTACTCTTAAAAAAAGAATCAGTCAAACTAACCAGGGACTTCACGTAGTCCAGTGGTAGGCGATAAATACCAGTTGCACTTTGATTCTGGGTTCGATTCCCGCAGATTTGTCCGACGCGACAGGTAGTCACACGGTCTATGTGTTGTCCTTTTTCCAAAACTATATAATTCTCAAATAATTCCCCAAAAAGGGATAAAATCATCAAAAATAACCATAACATAATTTAACCTCAATTCTATCTCATTCATTTCACTTCAATCATAACATATAGTAACCCATAATTACCTCAAAAGTAAGGATCATATAATCCCAAATGGTTTTTTATAACTATGTCCACAAAAGAAAAGATAACTATTACTTGAATAAAATTTTCCTATATTAAACATCAGGGTTACACATAATATAAAAAGTCTTCTAATGTAACCCCATCATCAAAAGAGACTTAATACTCTTAAGAATTTCACCATGACTCTTGAAGCCCTTATATGTTGACATCTTACTCATTCAACATTCTTCATGATCCATTATCCATTCCTTTCCAACTTATTCCGAAATACCTCTTTCCTACAAACAAAATCATGAATCATATCCAAAGATTCCAAAATAGGAAAACAATAGTCATGAAATAGTACATACCTTTGATTGGTCATTGTCAGTTTCTTCATCCTCAATCGGAATGGCATTAGGTATTGGTAAACAAATATTGGTACGCTCTTGGTGACCCCATTCATGAAACTTCTTCATAGTACATGTGTTTGCATGATGATCATGCACACCACATTTAAAACATTCAATTGATCCCTCAGAAAGAACTTCTTTCCATTTCCTCGATTCAACTGGATGCTTCCTTTTTCCATGGAAGGTTCTTGATTTATGACCTTAATTTCCACATCTATAGCATATTTCTGTCCCTTTGAAACATTTTCCTAGGTGTTTCTTTCCACATCTTTGACACATAGGTTTTTGAACACACTTAACTTTATGATTATTACCTGTACTTCCGTAGGGATTTGTTTCTTGAATATATGATGCCTTAGAGAAATCTCCAAGGTTTAGGTGGTCAATCATGACTCCAGATAGTTGGTTGAGGATAATCACAAGAGTTCTCATTGTAGCTCCCATATCATTCAGTTGCTTGCTCAAAAAACTGTCACAATTTCCTTCACATCCACTGTTACTTTGGTGCCTGCTAGATCCAGCCATTTACTGAAACCAAAAAGGTCAGTGTGAGTATATCAACAAAACCATTATGTACTAATGAGTAAGATAAACACTAATATATACTTACTCATTCAGTTTATCTAAAACTACGACTCTTTCTGAAATCCTAACCATTATGGTAATGTCACTTATGCTTAAAGAATACCCTAACCTCTAAAGTTATCTAAACCGACCTCTAATACCAACTATAAGGCCCCAGCCTTATACCTTACTTAATCTTGAGTTATTACAAGATTACACATTGAGGATCTTTTCAGGTTTAGAGTTTTAGAGAATTAGATATGAAACTTGCATTACATTCCACATTTAGACAATGTGGTTACATAAAAGACAGTATTCATTCTTCCCATCAATGGAAACGTATTTAAAATAAAACATGGATTATTTCTTGACACATCCTTGACACTATCATCACATCATGTACCCTTCCCTTGACCTGTGAAAAACATTTCAAAAACTTGGGATGAGCATAAAAAGCTCAGTAAGGGATATAAAAATATGGAAAGGAAACATGAGTACATGTATACATAAGAATGAAATCATAATTTACCCATAAAACATAAGAACATTAACATACCTCATAAAATCATAGAAATAATATGACATAAAGGTAACTTGAGGCATTCATAACATTCTTACGTAGGGAGTAACCCTCTTGGTTATGTTTGGAATACCCATCACAGTATATTCCCTAAATCTCTTCGGAGAAACCTTAACGTTTCACTCATTCGCGTTACCCAATGCATTGGAGAGCTATATCGGGCTCACCCGCCCTTAGTTTATCACAGAACCACCCGTTTTCATAACAATTCCCAATAACCATAACATAAATGTATCACATAAAACATGCATAAAGGAAACATAACATTTCAACATTTCAATCACAATATAACATTTTAGTATATTGAAATAATGAATCCATTCAAAAAGAAACCATTTCCAAAACCATTTAGAACATTTAATAAAGAGATTTTTGAATCAAAGTGTCCCATACCACCTTGAAGATTAAAATTTTAAACCATTAATATACAAATAAATAAATCCTTAAAACCATTTTGAAAACATGGATATTAATAAGAACAAATAATTAAAACATTTAAAACGATATTTTGGTTAAAGGGGTTTTACCAAAATTAGAGACACTTGAATACAATAATTGAGGAATAACATTTAGTCAGAACTTTATAATATCATGAGAATAAATGGATTCATGATATAATACTCCAAAGGACAGTATATACACCATATAAGAGTGAATTGGTGCATAACAACAATGAACCCTCAATAGAAATGTCAAATGTGATGAAATCCCTTATAAAGAAGGTATCCTTAAATTAAGGACAAATAAATTTCAAAAATATGTGTGACAAATATGAATACACCCAATATAAGTGGATATTAAGTGTAAAATAATAAAAGGTCATTAACACACATTCAATGGATGACATATTCAATGACTACATGTTGAACCCAAATAAATCGAAATTGGGTTAAAAAGTTCCCTTAACAGCCTAACGGCATCACATCAAAATGAGTTGATGAGAGATAAAAAGTGTATCTCATCACTTGGAAATAAAATTTACATCAATAAGGATATATGAGAACATATCCCAACATAACAATATGTTAATTAAAATACCCAAAAAAAGAAGTCTTTTAAAAAAGAGGAGGGTGAAAGGTTCCCTTACCGACTTGGGTATCTTTCAAAACATACACCCCATGAAAGAAGGACAATAGATCATTGATGTAAATACTCATAAATGAAAGTATATTACACAAAGAGTAGAATAATGGAGAGTAAATACACCACTCAATGGAATTTTTGGCAAATGTAGCATAAATCTCACGGGAATAAAAGTGAGATGAAAAATCCCTTACGAAAACTCGGCAGCCTAACGACGCCACATAAAACTTCTGAATATGGATTGATGAGATAAAATAGGGTATCTCATCACATTACAATAAAATGTACATCATGAGGAATATAAAAGAACATCCCCAACATTAAAAATAGGATCTTAAAAGAAGTGACATAAAGGAGAGTACTTAAAAAGAAAGAGAGGGGTTAGATCTCTTATGAAAGTTCGGCAGCCTAACGGCGCCACTCAAAACTTCAAAAATAGATTGATGAGAGAGAATAGGGTCTATCATCACATGAACATAACAATTACAGTAAGTGTAATATAAAAGATCATCCCAATAATAATAAAGATGAGATTTAAAAGGAATGACATAAAAGTGTGTACTTAAAAAGAAAGAGAGGAGTAGGATCCCTTACCTCGGGTCCGACTTGACTCGATCGTTCTTTAATCTCCTGAATAATAAACTTGAGTTAATTTCTACTTCCTTAAGAACCTTTTTAAAGTTCATTATTCCTTTTATATCACTTATTACCATGTCATAAACATTATGTAATCATTTAAGTTAATAATATTTGTTTTGCCGATATTTGGTTCTTAAGTCGAAAGTGGACTTCTTACAATTACATGTTGTTCGTGTGGCCAAGTTTTTATTATATCCAGAATTGTATTCATGATTTAGATATCATATATGTCATATATATCCAGTACATGCATTCATTTATAACATTACATAATCATTTAGAGGTAAGAAATGAAATGCACCGTTCATGGAGACGGTAAGCCGTACGTACGCATGAACGCTACTTTCATTTCTATTTCGTATTTTATAGAATGTAATAATAATGATATAAAGGTATATTATAATTCCAGTATAATATCATATATAATATCATAGTTCCATCCTTTATACGTCCCACATACGGTATATAACGAATCAAATCACTTTGAGGGGGCGGTAGTCCGCACTTCCTTAAATGAAGATATCACGTTTACCCATAATGGAAACCATAAAGGTATGACCAAAATGAAAAAAAAACAGAAGATTAAGGAAAACATAAACATATTATATATCATATATAAAAATAGTGACATCATAATGGCCACCTTTGAAGGTGTTAAATGAGTATTGAACAATCATCGTTTCGGGAGGCAGAATTTCGCCATCCACGGAAACCGTATGTTTTTTAACCATTTGATGTAGTTGTGTGAGAGTGTAGCTCGAATAAAACTTATAACAACATCCTAGTATATTGAAGATACTTGTGTTGTTACAAAAGAAGTAAATAAAAAGAGTTTAGGGGGTTGGAGAAGCAAAATAAAACAAATGAACATGAGAGAATGAATTACCTTTAAAAGTGTAACTCCTTTTGATTTGAGCCTAAAGGCTACCTTTGAAAGGATTCTTCCCAAAGGGAATCATCTAGGATGAGGAGAGGGATTTGGAGAGAGTAAATGGGAAGGGGTTGGCTGAGCCAAAGGCTTGAGGAGTGTGTGAAATGAGGTAGAGGTGGGGGCCTTTTATAAGAGGAGAGGAGGGGCACTTTTGGAAAGTAAGAAATATTACTTTATTTGAAAATGTGTTTCGGTTTTAAAAGGTGCCACATTTATATAATTCGTGGATAAGGTGATAAGGGTTTTAAATACACCCATACAATAAGTTTTGGACATGTGTAGGTCATAGAGTTTACATTATCTTCTCATTTTATTTAAATCGTCAGATAACGATGTCATCGCTGCATCATTATGATGTCATAAATAATTTAATTTATTTAATGTCTAAAAATTATAAAAAATTACTATGATGTAGGAAATCTTTTTAGCTTTCCAATGACTGTTTATAATAAAAAAATCTGACTTTTATAACCCAAATTGAAATTTTTTTAGTAAAACATATCATGTTTGTGTCATTTTTACTTTTACATTAAATAAAAAGTTATTTATGTCATTTCCCAACCAAAGTGGATCCATGGGGTCCCCAAGTTGACCCATGGCTTGTCTGGGTCAGCCATTACATATCCAATTAGGTTAGGACATCTGTCAAGTTCATTTCATATTATTAAAACATTATTTTTACCTTAAACTACACTAATTACCTCTAATCGCGATTAAAAACATAATAAGTTACTATTCACCAAAAAATTATTTTTATCCCATTGAACCACATTTTACTTCTAAATGAAAACCATGTATGTCAGATTTTTGAAATTCAAAACACAAAGATGGAAAAATTTCATTTAAATGGAAAAATCAGTTTTTATAAGTACCACTTAGTGGTGTCACTATTCATAAAAAATTGATGTTTTTTTGAAAAATCCCAAAAATTCACCCTAAGCTATATTTGATATTATGAATTCAAAAATGAAGTCTATTTTACAAAATTCAAAAAATATAAGTCACATTAATTAATTTAATAATTAATTCCCGCTGTCAGAGCAAATAGCGTGTTTTTATGAAACAATAAGTATCAAAAGATTGACACTGGTTTAAGTCTGATTTCAAAGTGAAATTAATTCCAACGACCACTATTAGATTTAATGGTAAAAATATATTCTAATTTCACTTTAAAACCAATTCAAAAGATAATCTAATCATATAAATAAATTAGATTAAAAATAGGTTTTGAATTAAAATACAACATTTTACACTATTCATTAAAAAAATGAACTTTATCGGAAAGATACCAAAAATTTACACAAAGTAAATTTTGATGTCCCGATTATTAATAAGAGTTTTATTTGGTCCAAAAGAATGTTTAAGAGTGAACAAAACTATATTTAATGATGGTTCAACATCAAAAGGTGATAAGTGAACCTTTAGTGAAAACTAGGGCATATACGCCTAAAATTGAATTCTTTCCATATTTTAAGCCTGTATCCTTTATTGGATAAATGTAAAAACATTTAAAAACATATAAAATCATATTTTAGTTATTTCTATCCATTCCCACCATTACAACAGCTACATGTTAACTACCATTTAAAATAATATTATTTTATTATTAGAGTGCAATGTAAGATTCCCAAGAAACTCGTTGTTGCATGTTGGGTACGCCATAGAGCATAACATCCCCTTTAAAGTCATATCAATATTTTATTCACAAATATGGATAAATATGAAAATGTCATATTCTTTATTTACCTAGGGTGTTACATCCTTCCCCCCTTTTGGGAATTGCGTCCTCATAATTTTTAAAATTGAGCTTGGAAACATCCTTGAAAGTCCCACATCGGAACAAGAGTCGGTAAAACAATCACTTTAAAATAAAGAAAGATAAGAACAAAGGTCACCCGAGTTAACCCATACTAGGATTCCAAGTATGAAAATATGGACATGGAGGAAAAAACAAAGGGTCATGTTCTGATGGAGAATGATAGAAAACTTGTTTAGGAGAAAGTTAACCATAAGAAAATCCCAAACTTGTGATGGGTTAAACGATATTCGATTCCCCAGTAGGAAAAGTTAATAGACAACATTTTTGTTTTAAGTTACTTTTTATTGAGGAATTTATTCATAATGAAACATAATCACTTATCATGTTGACTTTCAACTTTTACTAGATTCCTTAATCAAACTCATATTTTTTCCAAAAGACGAGTATTTAGGGAGACTTGTTCGCATTAAGAGTACTATAATCAACTTCTAGAGAATCACCTAATCCACAAAAGAGAACTATATACATCCCATGTCTTTAGGCTTTAACCAAAACCAAAACCAAAATGGTTAGTACAAGGTCAGATAATCCAGAAAAGGATAACCCATTAAAAAGAAAATCCATGCTTAATCTCCAAAATTTGTCCAACAAAACCCAAAGTTCAACAAGGACCATCCGATAAACAATTTGTCCATAAAATTCTTCAAAGTAAACCAATATAAGATTGAAACCCAAATATTTGAAGGATTTAGTCACATAGTCTTCCAAGTTAAATCGTAACATTTATCTCCAAACAACATCAGTTGCTCCTAAAGTCTCGTATTGAAAAGTAATTAACCTAATCACATATCCTCTATGATAGGTTAATCATTTTCATAAATAACCCAAAATCAACATACTCTTAAAAAAAAGAATCAGTCAAACTAACCAGGGACTTCACGTAGTCCAGTGGTAGGCGATAAATACCAGTTTCACTTTGATTGTGGGTTCGATTCCCGCATCTTTGTCCGACGCGACGGGTAGTCACACGGTCTACGTGTTGTCCTTTTTACAAAACTATATAATTCTCAAATAATTCTCCCAAAAGGGATAAAATCATCAAAAATAACCATAACATAATTTAACCTCAATTCTTTCTCATTCCTTTCACTTCAATCATAACATATAGTAACCCATAATTACCTCAAAAGTAAGGATCATATAATCCCAAATGGTTCTTTATAACTATGTCCACAAAAGAAAAGATAACTATTACTTGAATAAAATTTGCCTATATTAAACATCAGGGTTACACATAATATAAAAAGTCTTCTAATGTAACCCCATCATCAAAAGAGACTTAATACTCTTAATAATTTCACCATAACTCTTGAAGCCCTTATATGTTGACATCTTACTCATTCAACATTCTTCATGATCCATTATCCATTCCTTTCCAACTTATTCCGAAATACCTCTTTCCTACAAACAAAATCATGAATCATATCCTAAGATTCCAAAATAGGAAAACAATAGTCCTGAAATAGTACATACCTTTGATTGGTCATTGTTAGTTTCTTCATCCTCAATCGGAATGGCATTAGGTATTGGTAAACGAATATTGGTATGCTCTTGGTGACCCCATTCACGAAACTTCTTCACAGGACATGTGTTTGCATAATGATCATGCCCACCACATTTAAAACATTCAATTGATCCCTCAGAAAGAACTTCTTTCCCTTTCCTCGATTCAACTGGATGCTTCCTTTTTCCACGGCAGGTTCTTGCTTTATGACCTTCATTTCCACATCTATAGCATATTTCTGTCCCTTTGAAACATTTTCCTAGGTGTTTCTTTCCACATCTTTGACACATAGGTTTTTGAACACACTTACCTTTATGATTATTACCTGTACTTCCGTAGGGATTTTGTTTCATGAATATATGATTCCTTAGAGAAATATCCAAGGTTTAGGTGGTCAATAATGACTCCAGATAGTTGGTTGGGGATAATCATGAGAGTTCTCATTACAGCTCCCATATCATTCAGTTTCTTGCTAAAAAAACTGTCACAGTTTCCTTCACATCCACTATTACTTTGGTGCCTGCTAGATCCATCCATTTACTAAAACCAAAAAGGTCAGTGTGAGTATATCAACAAAACCATAATGTAATAATGAGTAAGATAAACACTAAGATATACATACTCATTCACTTTATCTAAAACTACGACTCTTTCTGAAATCCTAACCATTATGGTAATGTAACTTATGCTTAAAGAATACCCTAACCTCTAAAGTTATCTAAACCGACCTCTGATACCAACTATAAGGCCCCAACCTTATACCTTACTTATTCTTGAGTTATTACAAGATTACACATTGAGGATATTTTCAGGTTTAGAGTTTTAGAGAATTAGATCATGAAACTTGCATTACATTCCACTTTTAGACAAAGTGGTTACATAAAAGACAGTATTCATTCTTCCCATCAACAGAAACATATTTAAAATAAAACATGGATTCTTTCTTGACACATCCTTGACACTATCATCACATCATGTAACCTTCCCTTGACCTGTGAAAAACATTTCAAAAACTTGGGATGAGCATAAAAAGCTCAGTAAGGGATATAAAAATATAGAAAGTAAACATGAGTACATGTATACATAAGAATGAAATCATACTTTACCCATAAAACATAAGAACTTTAACATACCTCATAAAATCATAGAAATCATATGACATAAAGGTAACTTGAGGCATTCATAACATTCTTACGTAGGGAGTAACCCTCTTGGTTACGTTTGGAATACCCATCACAGTATATTCCCTAAATCTCTTCGGAGAAACCTTAACGTTTCACTCCTTCGCGTTGCCCAATGCATTGGAGAGCTATATCGGGCTCACCCGCCATTAGTTTATCATGGAACCACCCGTTTTCATAACAATTCCCAAGAACCATAAAAAAAATGTATCACATAAAACATGCATAAAGGAAACATAACATTTCCACATTTCAATCACAATATAACATTTTAGTATATTGAAATAATGAATCCATTCAAAAAGAAACCATTTCCAAAACCATTTAAAACATTTAATAAAGAGATTTTTGAATCAAAGTGTCCCATACCACCTTGAAGATTAAAATTTTAAACCATTAATATCCATATAAATAAATCATTAAAACCATTTTGAAAACATGGATATTAATAATAACAAATAATTAAAACATTTAAAATGATATTTTGGTTAAAGGGGTTTTACCAAAATTAGAGACACTTGAATACAATAATTGAGGAATAACATTTAGTCAGAACTTTATAATATCATGAGAATAAATGGATTCATGATATAATACTCCAAAGGACAGTATATACACCATATAAGAGTGAATTGGTGCATAACAACAATGAACCCTCAATAGAAATGTCAAATGTGATGAAATCCCTTATAAAGAAGGTATCCTTAAATTAAAGAAAAATAAATTAAAAAAATATGCGTGACAAATATAAATACACCAAATATAAGTGGATATTAAGTGTAAAACAATAAAAGGTCATTCACACAGATTCAATTGATGACATATTCAATGACTACATGTTGAACCCAAAGAAATCGAAATTGGGTTAAAAAGTTCCCTTGACAGCCTAACGACATCACATCAAAATGAGTTGATGAGAGATAAAAAGTGTATCTCATCACTTGGACATAAAATTTACATCAATAAGGATATATGAGAACATATCCCAACATAACAATATGTAAATTAAAATACCCAACAAAAGAAGTCTTTTAAAAAAGAGGAGGGTGAAAGGTTCCCTTACCGGCTTGGGTATCTTTCAAAACATACACCCCATGAAAGAAGGACAATAGATCATTGATGTAAATACTCATAAACGAATGTATATTACACAAATAGTAGAATAATGGGCATTACATACACCACTTAATGGAATTTGTGGCAAATGTAGCATAAATCTCACGGTAATAAAAGTGAGATGAAAAATCCCTTACGAAAACTCGACAGCCTAACGGCGCCACATAAAACTTCCGAATATGGATTGATGAGATCAAATAGGGTATCTAATCACATTACAATAAAATGTACAGAATGAGGAATATAAAAGAACATCCCCCAACATTACAAAGAGGAGCTTAAAATAAGTGACATAAAGGAGAGTACTTAAAAAGAAAGAGAGAGGTTAGATCTCTTACGAAAGTTCGGTAGCCTAACGGCGCCACTCAAAACTTCCAAAATGGATTGATGAGAGAGAATAGGGTCTATAATCACATGAACTTAAAAATTACAGTAATTGTAATATAAAATATCATCCCAATAACAAGAAATATGAGCTTTAAAAGGAATGACATAAAAGTGTGTACTTAAAAAGAAAGAGAGGAGTAGGATCCCTTACCTCAGGTCCGACTTGACTCGATCGTTCTTTAATCTCCTGAATAATAAACTTGAGTTAATTTCTAATTCCTTAAGAACCTTTTTAAAGTTCATTAATCCTTTTATATCACTTATTACCATGTCATAAAAATTATGTAATCATTTAAGTTAATAATATTTGTTTTTCCGATATTTGGTTCTTAAGTCGAAAGTGGACTTCTTACAATTACATGTTGTTCGTGTGGCCAAATGTTTATTATATCCAGAATTGTATTCATGATTTAGATATCATATATGTAATATATATCCAGTACATGCATGAATTTATAACATTACATAATCATTTAGAGGTACGAAATGAAATGCACCGTTCATGGAGACGGTAAGCCGTACGTACGCCTGAACACTACTTTCATTTCTATTTCGTATTTTATAGAGTGGAATAATAATGATATAAAGGTATATTATAATTCCAGTATAATATCATATATAATATCATAGTTCCATCCTTTATACGTCCCACATTTGGTATTTAACGAATCAAATCACTTTGAGGGGGCGGTAGTCCGCACTTCCTTAAATGAAGATATCGCATTTACCCATAATGGAAACCATAAAGGTAGGCCCAAAATGAAAAAAACAGAAGATTAAGGAAAACATAAAAATATTATATATCATATATAAAAATAGTGACATCATAATGGCCACCTTTGAAGGTGTTAAATGAGTATTGAACAATCATCGTTTCGGGAGGCAGAATTTCGCCATCCACGGAAACCGTATGTTCTTTAACCATTTGATGTAGTTGTGTGAGAGTGTAGCTCGAATAAATCTTATAACAACATACTAGTATATTTAATATACTGGTGTTGTTACAAAATAAGTAAATAAAAAGAGTTTAGGGGGTTGGAGAAGCAAAATAAAACAAATGAACATGAGAGAATGAATTACCTTTAAAAGTGGAACTCCTTTTGATTTGAGCCTAAAGGCTTCCTTTGAAAGAATTATGCCCAAAGGGAATCCTCTAGGATGAGTATAGGGATGTGGAGAGAGTAAATGGGCAGGGGTTGGCCGATCCAAAGGCTTGAGGAGTGTGTGAAATGAGGTAGAGATGGGGGCCTTTTATAAGAGGAGAGGAGGGGCACTTTTGGCAAGTAAGAAATATTACTTTATTTGAAAATGTGTTTCGGTTTTAAAAGGTCCCACATTGATATAATTCGTGGATAAGGTGATAAGGGTTCGAAATACACCCATACAATAAGTTTTGGACATGTGTAGGTCATAGATTTTACATTATCTTCTCATTTTATTTAAATCGTCAGATAACGATATCATCGCTGCATCATTATGACGTCATAAATAATTTAATTTATTTAATTTCTAAAAATTATAAAAAAATTACTATGATGTAGGAAAGCATTTTATCTTTCCAATTACTATTTATAATAAAAAAATATTAATTTTATAACCCAAATTAAAAATTGTTTTAGTAAAACATATCATGTTTGTGTCATTTTTACTTTTACATTAAATAAAACGTTATTTATGTCATTTCCCAACCAAAGTGGCTCCATGGGGTCCCCAAGTTTACCCATGAATTTTCGTGGTCGGACATTACACATCCAATGAGGTTAGGACATGTGTCAAGTTCATTTCATATTATTAAAACATTATTTTTACCTTAAACTACACTAATTACCTCTAATCGTGATTAAAAACTTAATAAGTTATTATTCACCAAAAAATTATTTTTATCCCATTGAAACACATTTTACTTCTTAATGAAAACCATGTATGTCAGATTTTTGAAATTCAAAACACAAAGATGGCAAAATTTCATTTAAACGGAAAAATCAGTTTTTATAAGTACCACTTAGTGGTGTCACTATTCATCAAAAATTGACGTTTTTCAGAAAAATCCCAAAAATTCACCCTAAGCTATATTTGATATTCCGAATTAAAAAATGAAGTCTATTTTACAAAATTCAAAGCATATAAGTCACATTAATTAATTTAATAATTAATTCTCGCTGTCAGAGCAAATAGCGTGTTTTTATGAAACAATAAGTATCAAAAGATTGACACTGGTTTAAGTCTGATTTCAAAGTGAAATTAATTCCAACGACCACTATTGGATTTAATGGTAAAAATATATTCTAATTTCACTTTAAAACCAATTCAAAAGATAATCTAATAATTTAAATAAATTAGATTAAAAAGAGGTTTTGAATTAAAATACAACATTTTACACTATTCATTAAAAAAATGAACTTTATCGGAAAGATACAAAAAATTTACACAAAGTAAATTTTGATGTCCCGATTCTTAATAAGAGTTTTATTTGGTCCAAAAGAATGTTTAAGAGTGAACAAAACTATATTTAATGATTGTTCAACATCAAAAGGTGATAAGTGAACCTTTAGTGAAAACTAGGGCATATACGCCTAAAATTGAATTCTTTCCATATTTTAAGCCTCTATCCTTTATTGGATAAATGAAAAAACATTTAAAAACATATATAATCATATTTTAGTTATTTCTATCCATTTCCGCCATTACAACAGCTACATGTTAACTACCATTTAAAATAATATTATTTTATTATTAGAGTGCAACGTAAGATTCCCAAGAAACTCGTTGTTGCGTGTTGGGTACGCCATCGAGCATAGCGTCCCCTTTAAAGCCATATCAATATTTTGTTCACAAATATGGATAAATATGAAAATGTCATATTCTTTATTTACCTGGGGTGTTACACAATCCAGAAGGATCATTCTAGAAAATCAACACCATCAATGAAGAAAGTACTGAAGTTCCATGTATTCTTTTCTTTATATAATTAATTAAATTAATTATAAACATGATTTGAAAGATCCTTTCTCTCTTAGATCTGGTTCCATTCTTCTTTGGTCTAAATCTTTGATTTTAATCCTTGGATACTAGAATTCATCATCGTATTGATCCCGGATTGGTCATCGATTATATAAAAAGGGAAAGTTGGTCCCTACCTAATGTTGTGCTTCCTCTGTTTCTGGATCCTCCACTCTATACACCCTGTAGAACAAAGATGTATAGTGATTTGAAAGAACATTTTTGGTGGGATGACATGAATAGGGAGATTGCTGATTATTTGTTGAGATGTTTGGTTTGTCAACTGGTGAAGGATGGAAGTTATCATCCTAGAGGATTCATACAAACAATTCCTATACCTTTGTAGAAATGGGATGGTATTATAATAGAATTTGTCATGGGTCTAGTCAAAGATGGATTGGATATGGATTTGGTAATGATGAATTTGTGTGCTAGATTGAGAGGATAACTCTTTTTAAGTGAAAATGTGTGTTTCTGATCTATGGGTGTCCAGAATATGGCCACCGGTGATGGTTCCCATGTGTTAGTGAAGACATAAGGGCTCTTATAGGTTGGTCCATGTGTCACACCAAGATGGTGATGATGATGGTTTTTCCCATGAAGGATGGTTGGAATTAGAGTTATATCCAACTATGGTGGGTGTTTAACCCAGATCCGAGTGTTTTTGTGTGATTAATAGTAGTTCTAAAGGTAGTGGAAGAATCTTAGTCAAGATGCGTGAATAGAATAGATTTTCTATAAAATATAAAACTGCACTATGTGTAGTTCGGAGAACATACACTGTGTTGTTCTCCCTTTATAGTGGATAGGGTTTAAACGTTGAGTTAAATATCACACACCATGTTATTTACTCATGGATCATGTAATCTATAATTATCCTTCTCAGCATGTATAGGGAGTCCATGCATAGGAATCCATATTGCACAATAAGTCATGTGTTGTACTAAAACAAAATTTAAACCTTGGAGAACTGCATGGTGTGTACATAGATTAAACACCATGTAGGCCATGTGACCCAACATGTTATGTTTTTCTGGGTGCATTTCATTTACATTAGAAATTTCATGATCATGGGAACATGCATGATCACTATTCATTGAAACTACTAGTGTAGATGGGAATTACCATAATACATGATCTTAAAGAGATAACACATGTTGTGTACTGGCTTGACCTCCACATGTATTATAATCTTGTAATATAACATTTATTTAGAGAAATTCATGTCATGGAGATGGCATGGCATGGAAAGTGACAGACTCTGAGAGACAGAAAGTGTACCCCATGGGACATGTTGTGTTGTACTTTAAGAGTAATTTGGAGACTTTGATATTCTTAGACTAGCTGTAGTATGATATTTGGTGTGTTCCCTCAAACATTATCTGTGTGGGTGTGTTTCCTTATTTTGATGTTTCTGGGAGAGCTTATTCAGCTTCTATGGCATCTTATTCAGAATATTTTATAGGATCCCCTCAGTGGACTAGAGTTGGAAACCCTCAATGAGCCCTGAGGGTTGTATCTAAAATCCTATATTCTACTTCCCTATGTAGCATCCTGAATCACGTAACCTACATATTGGGACATTAAATCTCTATCCCATGTGGTTATTATAGTTAAGGTTAGGCATCCCCCATTGTTTGTAGGTGTGATCCCCTATCTCATTATCTACATACGTCTTCTTATAACATGTTATACTAGATGAAGTGAGTATATTAGATGATCCCTTTTAGTTTATTTGGTGCTTCTTCATGGAATGTGTAGTGACCCTAACCCTAGAAGCCCAGACCCATTTCCTGCTACAATTACTTTGGCATAAAATAAATGGAATTGTATCCTGATGGACTGAACAGTTCAGAAGTCTTTGTAAACTAGATGCATGCTTGAGTCTTAGATTACATTTTAATGAAACAATTACAATATATTATTTTTACAAAATGACATTATTCCCTCTAGAACATCCTTTCATATAAATATAGTAAAATTCTAGAAATTATGGGGAAACAAAACAAAATAAGGGTGAGTCAAATGCCCAGTAAGGGTTTGGTATGACAGAACCTATCAAGAATCAATTAACATAATCAATATGGAAAGGTAAATAATTGAACACTCATGTCATTTAAATAACTTGATAAGAATTCTAAGATAAGTCATAATCAATATGGAATGGTAAATAACTAAGAACAAAATCTATTTTAATATCTTGAAAAGACATAATCAACATGGAAATGTAAATAACTGAACAACATGACATTTAATCAATAATATGAGAATGAAATGAATCCAAAGAAAATATCAGTATGAAAATATACTAGATAATAATAATAAATGAAATGAATAGATTTCATACTTATTGGATTCCATGTTTCCCAATTACATGATACCTTTATCGCCATGACTTTTCAAAAGACTCTTTAGTATACTACTACCAAGAAATTTCACAAGATAGTTTAAAACATACTAGTTACAAACACATAGGGATTTTCAAACTAATTTCATCTCATGAGACTACTGATGCATTTAGGGTCTTCCATGAACTGATCCTCAACCCATTTTATACCATTCCTAAGAATTCCTCATATATCAAATAATCTATTTAATTCATAAATAATGTTCCTTATCATCATGTATCCATATTGAGTAAATGATAAAAATTTATCAATATTTTCCCAGTTAATCAAATAATTATCAATGTAGAAACCAAATGTTAAAATGGTATATAGTTCAAGAAAATAATGTATACATGATAAATTATATTTTCATTTAGGAGAAATTTAATTTCCATACAAATTTCAATAATTCAATGTAATTTTAATGTCAAAAAAATGAATCAAATATGTAAATTTCAATACTTTCCTTGGTCTATGTGATCATAAACCATCTAGAGGAATATTATGGATGGTATCAATAAAATATATACTCATTGGAGTAATAATAAAAGGGTTTTATCATTAGTGAAGAGAAATACCATAAAAATACCGTTAAAAACATTCTTAAGGTAAATAACCATTACATATTCAAAAACATTTTGAATATTCTTTTCTTTGAAAAACACTTTTAAAAAAAATATTCAGAAATCATTTTGAAAATAATTATCAATCAAAATAAAAATTAAAACATAAAAAAGAATCTTGAAATAATTTGAGTGGCCATGACAATTGTAAATTTTTTTCATGTCGTACATGTTAAACAATGTTTCCTTTCAATTTGTTGGTAAAAACCAAAGGGAAAGTGTTTTGAAAATGACATAAGGATTCCTTTGAAAAAATTGTGTAAAGAGTAAACAAAATTCCTTTAATAAATCATATTTAAATGGTTAAAAATATTTTTTTGAACATTTTTAGAAAATAATCTTTTGGAAGAAAACACATTTCTGGTAGAAGAAATAAATGAAGATTAATTTTATTAAAAACATTTCATAAAACATTTTAAGTACCAACGAGTGGAAAAAATTGTATCATTGCTTGAAAATATCATTAATAACAAGGGTATTAGAAATTTTAAAGGGTTTATTAATAAATACCCAAATAATATTCTTCAATTTATATTCAAGAATAAATAATCTCTATTAGAATGAAATTATGAAATAAACCCTTATTATGATCATAACTCTGAAGTGAGAATTTATAAATGAATCAATAATTTATATCAAATATAAATCCACATAAAACTACTGTATATAAAAAATATTATAATAAATGGTCATTATAAACATAATTATGTCATGACATAATCAACTAAGTAGATGGTTAACCCAATGAATGGAAATTGAGTTAAGAAATCCCTCACCACTTGGTAATTTTTATGCCCCATACAATTAGATGTAGTACTTAAATTGAACCATAAAATGACATTAATAATGAATTCATCATTATATTAAATGATAATGGGGGAGTATATAAACCATATAAAAATAAATTAGGCACATAAAATTAAAATATACATTATTGAAATGAAATTGAGATGAAATACCTTACCTCATGCTTCATTTTAAATGAAAGTTCATTAATTTCTTTTATAGTGGTTTTAAACGTGTTATTAACTTATTAAATAACCATATTAATATTTATGATATCATATATGATCCTTTTATAAAATCTTTTCACCCATTCATTAATAATCATTCATTATTTTCATCTTTTCGGTTGTTAATTGTCTCATGACTAGTATAGAAAATATTTTCAATATTGGTTTATTTGATTTTTTTATGTCAGTTATAATCTACTGTTATAAAATGGGACATTGTAAATATGTCTTACATATGTCCTTAAAAAATGAACATTGTAAATGTATAATGGAACTTTTTTATGTGGGTTATTAAATAACAGACGTAAAAAATCATAAAACATGTCAGTTATATATAAACCAATGTAAAAAAGCATATAACATGTCAGTTTTTAGCTTGGTTATTTAATAACCAATGTAAAAAACCCTATTCCACATTGGTTATGTATAATATGACATGGAAATCCTCAATATGATGGGTTATTTACGTCGGTTGTTAAATAAACAATGTAAATAACCATTTTTCATATCAGTTATTATGTAACCGACATGGAAAACCATATAAATTGATTTTTAACATCAATTATAAAATAAATGATGTAATTTATTTGTATATAATTTATAACATCCTCTTCACTTCTTACCAAACCAATAAACAAATAAAAACCAGTATAAGCTGGTAGAAAAAAGAAAAAACAATCAGCAAAACTATCATAAAGACATTTATAATTATATAATACAAAATTGAAATATTCACAAAAATTTAACTAAAACCAATCAAACATGTAAAATAATTTTCCCATTCCACTTGTAAGTGATTAAGGTCCTATGAAATATAAGGACTACAATCATAAAAAATATACAAATTAAAAGGAATGTATTTAACATGTGTAATGAATAAAACAAATGAAATATTAAGGAATAGTTTATAAATAAATATTACCTTGTTGAGCTTCATAACTGTTCTAGTAGTAATTATTTCATATATAAATCATAACAAATAATATCCACAATCTTTGACTCCTTTTTGTTTATGAAAATCCTGTTTAAATGAGTTTTTCAATTCAAAATTACATTCTTAAGTAATATATCCAAAATTTAAAAATTATAAATGAAAATTCACCTTTACTTTTATTAATTTTATCTTGGAATGCTTTTTCTTTGTGGTTTCTTGAAATAAAACCCATCCCTTATTATAAATAATAAGAATGAAATAAATTTAAAATTCATATTAATATAAATAACTATTATGAAATAAAAATCATACATTTCCAACATGTTCTAAAAATTTTCTCAAACATCGCCATGGATAGAAAATATAAATAAAATTCTCTAATACATTGGACAAAAAACACATAAAATTTAATGGTCTCTAATATAAAATAATATTTAATGTTAGTGGTTATTATCTAAAAATATAAATACCACTTTTTGAGATATATGTTTCATACCACTCAACATAAGGAAACATTCATCACTATGCAATTATATTCTATTCAAGTCTTATAGAAATATAAACTGATCTTTCTTCTTCAGTTATTGTATGCACTTTAGGTGAAATGAGCTATAGGTCCATGAATCCATATAAATATTTTTTTATTAGGCTCAGACATTTTATAATGATACCTAATATAAAATATACATACATATAAATATTCCACAAATTTAATGCATGGAAAGATTTTTGTTGAGACATACATGGAAAAAATTTGCATCACATTGATTCCTAACTTATCTCTAGTTACAATCTCTATTATATCATTTTTCAATGTCCCCATAGTCAATTCATAGACACATACATTATCTTCTATTTGAATCTGATAAACACCCACCAACAAAATTGAATATCATGACAATCTGTCAAGACTACTAAAATATGTATATGAAGTCATATCCCTTTGTCTTTGTTGTTGGATACACAATATTTCTTTACCTTTAATGTATTCTTGTAAATTAATTGATAAATATATTAACTTTTAAATGTTATAACAAATTTAATACAAAAATAAAATAAAAGATAAAATATTCACATGCCTCATGGTAACATGTCATATAAGTCTAGATTGACAAACAAAAACGTGTCCTACACTTTGTCCAACTATTATCACCTCATCTATAGGTAATGGTACTCAAGCTGATATATCTATAATATCTTTTATAGTGACTCTATGATGCTCTATCTCTTACTATTGATGATGAATGGTATCTATCATATAATATATCAGCCCATATGAAACAATATGATACTCAGAATCATCAATATATAACTCACAGTAACTAGGAATCTATGGAGGATGGGGTGTAGGGTAGGATAAAAAATGGGGTCTTCAGGTGGAGGAGGGGGTGTAAGAGTAAGATAAAAAATGGGGTATGCAAGTGTAGTTGGAGGAGTGGGAGCTTCTAGTGGAGGTAAATGTGTGGGATATGTAGTCTGAAATTGTCTTTGCATGTCTACAAACATAGAATATACCGATGCTCTTATCTTATCCTCCATCATCACATTAATATTCTAAACATCAGCCTCCAAAGTTTCTTTTTTTATAAATAACATCCATCGCAGATGCTGAAGACCATGGTATCACTTTTCTCACCGATACACCCACTGGGTATCCTCTTACATGACCATGGTGTTTGGGATTTCCCAATTCGGCATATAAAATATACTACCTTCTCTCAGTTACAAATACCCCTTGTGTTCTTTACTCCCCAAGATAATCATATATGAATTATTTGAAAAATTCTGTAATGATTCAAAATCAATAAATAATTGAATTAACTTAAATAAATAAATAAAATAAACATCTTACAATCCCATCAGCTACACCCCCTGATTCTTCCATATTATATTTCCCTTTTTTCACATATGATCCCTCTTCCATAATCCATGTATAACTAGGGGGGATGGAGGGGAAACCTCTGTAGATATTGATGACTCAGCTCTCATTTATTTTAACTTTTTAGCCATAATTTTTTCCTCTAATAAAGTATACACTCTCTAAGATAAAATATGAGGGTATACATTTCTAGATTGGATCTCTTGAAGATATCTCCTCGATTTCTATAAATTAATATTTTGAAATCATTATAAAGATCATTAAAATAAGAAAGCTTATAAAATTTTACATCGCACATACCAAAAATGATTTTTTATTCTACTTTAAAAAAATTGTTTCCATGTGTCTTCATTTGTAAATTGATATATATGACATTTATTATTATGTAGCATATCCCCAAAAACAAAATTAGATGTGATGGTTGTTTTGAAATTCCTCCACCTCTTAGCAGCCATTAAAAAATATTTCCCCATGACTCCTACAGTATTGGGTATATCAAAAGTGTTCTGATAAGAAGGGGGGAAACACATGTTACAACAAACATTTAAAGATTAGTAAAAATAAAAATAAAAAACTAACTTATCAAAATGGTCTCCCACAACCAAGATAGTGTTACTTTGTTAACAATTATCCAATAATTAAACAAAATATTAACATTGATTTTACCCTAAACTGATACAAAACTCTTGAATTGTTTTTCAATAGAACCATGTGGAAAATCCTTATCATCAAACTCTAACACTATCATCTACTCCTAGATATGAGCAACTGATATTTTTTGTAAATGTGTACTTCCACATTTACTAACCCTATAACTCTTCTTTAGAGGTTGGGGATCATCAATAGGACCATGTTCACATTCCTCCCTAGAGGTATGGGTACACTCATCTCTAGATGTATGGGTATGATCAGCTGATTGATATGTTATTATACTACAAATCAAAGCAATAAACAATTAGTACACAAATATACAAATTCAACTATTACAATACTAATGTAAAAAAATAAAAAATTTGAAACACAAAAGTAAACTAAAACATAACAAATTATTATTCAAATTTGTAATACTTAACTAAAATTATAATGATAATAATGATATATGCAATGTCATGTAAATGAATGAAAAAAATCTAAAATTTTTATAGGAATATTAAAAATGGTCTAACATATTAAATCATTTTTTACAAAAAAATAATTCAACATTCTCTTATATATATATATATATATATTTTAACATTTTATATTTAAAATAATTGTTTTTAAACAAATCCATAAATATATAAATTACATAATTGTAAACATGGTAAAAGAAACAAAACTAAACTAATATAAACAATAATATTAACTAATTATTTTTAATAGATGTTTTAATAAATAAAAAAATTATCATATTTAATATTTTATGAAATTAATAAGATTAATTAAAGAATAAACATATTTTACTTGTAATATTAGGAATATAATGAAGGATTATTTTCCCAAATTCCATCATCATGATCATTCCTTATGGCACAAACCATATATATAGAGTGATCATCATTATTATATGTTATTCTTTCCATGGTAGAATGGATCTCACGTAAATCATCATCTTCATAAAGTTTTTCATCACCTATATATTTTTTCCTTATAAATCAATAGACCACTGCATGTCATATTGATCAAGAACTTAGAAATTTTTTTGCATGTGTTTCCATTATAAAATGATCATCTGCGTGCCTCAATCCTTTTTAGATCAACAAGTGTAATTCCAAATTCATTAGGTCTGACATTGTTGTTGCCTACAAACCATTTTCACTTAAACACTGGAAAATTAAATTTAATGTAATAAACCTCCCATATTTATTCAAGGACTCTATTATATTCACTCAATGTATAATTTGGGTTATTGACTTTAGAACTCAAAAAATGATTTACTTCTGCAAACACCAATACAACACTATTCTAAACTGCACTTCTATTGTCCTAATTATTTGTTTCAAATGAATATCCATTAATGTCATATATGAACCATGTTATCACATTAAAACATGGAACACTCACCAACCATCTTAATGTTTCTGATGTATCTGATCTACCAATCACTATTTTGTTAATCCATGGAAAAAAATTTGTTATGCTTATTCAAAATCCACATTTCATTCTTATTTGGATGATTTTTTTTCAGCACATTAATATTCAATGTTATATATAGTTGAGAATCATTTATTATATTCATGATATATAAATGTGCCTTATTTATCTATTCACCTGATAAAGATTTGACTTTCATTCCATGGATCCCCTTTCCCCCATAATTAACTCATTCATGGAGAGATGGAGGAAAAAAAATGTGCTCTACCCTAGAAAAGAATCTCATAAAAAACTCCACAACCTCCTCAAAAGTATAATTTTCAAAAATTGAGGTTTCAGGTCAATATAGATTCTTAACATACCCCTTTAATATCTTCATGTAACTTTCAAAATTATACATCCAACGTAGATATACAGGTCCTCATATCTTTATTTATCAAACCAAATAAACCATTAAATGCACAATTATATCAAAAACAATATGAAGGAAAATACATTTCCAATTGCAATGTATAAAAATCGCTTCCTTTTTCCAAAATATTCAAAGCATTCAGATCAGTCATCTTATTACAAATTGAATTGAAAAAATAACACACCATCATGATAGTATTTTTGACATGGTTGGGAAATATTATTCACAATTCAACTGGTATATGTTATTGTATCATGATGTGATAGTCAGTAGATTTCATTATGATCAACTTCAAAAAATTTAATGACACAAAATTTTTTACATTTGAAGAATAACCTTTTGGCACATTGATAACATGAAGACACTGGAAAAATCTAATTTTATCTCTCTTAGATAATGAACAACAAGGTGGGGAATGAATTGATCATATTCCATCAGGAGTGGTAGCTAACTCAAAATGCATTCCAATTAACAGTAAGTCTAATCTTGCATTAAAACCATCTTTAGTTATTCCTTTAATATCTAACAATGTTCCAATCAAGTTTTCACAAATATTATTCTCCACATGAATGACATCAATCTTATGTTTCACCTCATGATATCTCCAATATGGTATCTCAAAAAAATAATGATAATTTCTTCCAAATATTTCTATCATTACAACATTTATGTGTTTTTCCAAATGTCACATCTAGGTTTTTCACCCTCTCAAAATACTAATCAGTTGATAAAGGTTTTTGATAAATTTAAAAATATTATGAACCATTGAATGCATTTTTTAATATTCTATAGTAGTTATCAATAGAAACAAACATTTGATGAACCATGTATACTATTTTTTTTCAGGATGCGATTGATAATATGTAGTTTATTCTTCAAAAATTGGACATGCTTTATGACCCTGAACACCGTATCTAGAAAAACATCAATACCCTGGGATGTCATTTATATTGAACATAATCATTTCATGCACCTAAAAATATTCCACTTTATAAGAATCATACACCCTAACACCATCCTCCCATAAGATTTTCAAATCATCAATTAGTGGTGACCACAAAACATCAATATCATTTTTGGGATGTTTTGATCCAGATATCATTAAAATCAACAAGACATATTTTCACTTCATACAAAACTCATGTGATAAGTTTTAAATTACCAATAAAACAGGCCATGAACTATTTGTGCTACTAATGATTTGATAAGGATTCATTCAATCTATTCATAGTCTAAGTCTAATAATTCTAACTCTATTTTCGAATGTAGGAAGCTGGGGATCAGTTTTCTTCCACTGTGAACAATTAGTTGGCTGTTGAATTTTTCCATCACATATCTACATATCAGAATTCCATCTTAACCTTTTTGTATCATCTGAATTATAAAATAAATGTTTCAAAAATGGAATTATAGGAAGATACCAAATACCTTGGAAGGGGTCTCTATAAGCTCCAATTCATCTTGTGATTTTCTTTCAACTTATACTGTGATGTATCACATTTAGGTTACTCTGATAGAAATTCTTATTCATTCTTATATAGCACATAGTCATTTAGGAAGGCAAGTATTTTTTTGTACCCTAAACCCATTAGGAATAGTATTTTCTTCGATATATAATGTGAATTAAAAAGATCATTATCTTTAGGAATAATATATTTCATCAATTATAGCAATTCATTAAACCTTTTTCCACTCCAACCACATTTAACATGCAAGTTAATCATTCTTAATACTGATGATCAAACCATAAAATCCATAAAACCATGATACAATGGTTTTTTAGCATCACCATATAGACTCTCAATTCTCGGTTCTTTCTCAATTGGCTCTTCTTAAATATCAAAAATCATTTATTGAATTTTATCAATGTTACCATCTTGAAAAGCATTGTTATTAGTAGATATGAATTTCTTCCTAGTTTCACTATAAAAAATCCAAGGGCTATAATTCAGATTAAAACCATGACAAATTAAATGATCTTTTATCTCTCTAATTTTCATCTTCTTCATATTTACATATTGCAGACATTAACAGATAAACATGTCATTGTTTGGAAAATTTCATTTCACAAATTCATATAAAGCATCGACACCTTCCTCATATTCAGTACCAATTAAAGATTCATTATTACGACTTTGATTTATATCTATAAGAAATGTGAAAAATAATTATCAAAAAGGTAGTAATTTATAAAATATTGAGATTAGAAATTACATCAAAAATTATAGAACACCATGAATGGAAACATTAGAAGGAAAATATAATTTTTTTAAGAAAATTCATTCATACAGAAGGAATTAAAAAATTGATTCTTTTAAAAAATTCTCATGTAAAAATAAATGAATATAACCTTATGAGATTATTAAAAAATATATACAATGATATCCATAAAACTATATCCATAAAAAAATATATTGAATGAGAACAACTAATTCATAGTTGAATATTTATAAAAATTAAAAAATATATTCTATATTGTAATTAACTATGTAATAAAATCACCATGGGACATCATATGGTACATAGTATTCCCTAATAGGGGACCTAGTTGGTCTGCTAAATTAAAATGTAGACCCATCACCCATTCAACCCTTTTGCAAGGAAGTCTTTCCAATGGGCATGAAACAAAATTGTATTACGATATGGGATGCAAGTGAATGGTCACTGCCACTTCTTCCCCATAGTTTAACATTGCTTAGGAATTATTAAAATGATTCATTTATGGATTCAAAAACTAATCATGATTCTATCAAGTGTTTAAAAGATAATATTTCCATTGTGAATGTGTAATTGTAAAATATGTCTACTACTATGCCTTGGGAGCTGATGCTCATGTCTATTTTTTTCATTGAAGTGAGAATATATAAAGACAAATGATATCCTTGTCGGTGTAGTGTTACTCATGAATGTTATATCCACATACCTCATCCTACCTATTAATCATTTATCTTCATGAAAAAGTCACAATCATTCCTTTAGTGTTAAAGGGTACTCTCATAGCATATGGGGATCCTAGTGGCCAGTGTACAACCTATAAGAGAAAGGCCTATTTTTTATTACTCAGTTATCTTAATAAACCATACTATAATAAAGATTAGAATACCGATATATAAAAGGGATTATCTGAGAAATTATGATTCAAGAAGCAGTATAGGTAATGTTGTGTCTAATGATGATTGTGAAATTAGTTTTTATGATTATAGAAAGAATGTTCAAATAAAACCTAAATTACCTTTTCTCTAGAATAATTAGAATAATAAAAAATTATTATAAGTAATGGAAAAAATACATAGTAGTTGGATGGAGTTGTATGGAAGATTCTAGTTCATGTTAAAAATATCATTCTAGTAATATTGTGGAAACCCAATGTTTAATTGATTCAATAAAACAAGTAAGTGAATCTAATTATTATTCTTATTCACAGTTATATTCTATGAAACAAAGTGAAGTTCAACTTTATAATTAAATCAAGAGATAAAATATTGAGAATGAAAATAAAAATTTGGTTAAACAATGATGTTAAATGTAAAAATAATGAAATCATTATAAAATAAGTCCATTTATATTGAACATTTAATATTCAAGGAATCTTCTCGCATAGATTAAAATTATTCTCAAAGTGAAATGAAACATGTACATTGTGATATCAAAAAAAAATATTTAAGAAAATGAGAAATGAGAAACAAATACTTAGATATCCAATGATAAATTAAGTGCTAACATGGAAATTGTTGATATTGAAAATATAAAATATAATGATTATAATTCTATGTGTGATAAAGATAAATAAATTAATTTCAATTATATTTTTAAATAATATGATAATCTAATAAGTGAAATTTAATTTTTAATGATAGAACTATCAAAAAATTTCAAGGTAGACAATGATTTTATAAAATCACAAGTTTGAATAAAATAACTAATAATTAAAATCGTGTTGTCTATGATAATCTCTTACATAAAATATATAATACTTTATTTGTAAAATTTTTATGTGGAAATTTTTAAATTGTTACATTATTTATATTTCAAATAAATGTTCTTTATTAAAATGTGTATTCCATTAGATGTCAAAAATACCTTGGTTTTAGCAAGGATATTATACATAGATTTTTTTAGAATTTGAAATACGACCAGAACATATGATGTGAAAAACATAAATGTAATCATACTTTTCTTGAACAATAGCTAACCAAGAAAAATATATTTAATGAACACAACTAATTAATACTATAAATAAAATTTGAAACAACTAATTAACACATTATAAAAGATATTAAAACCCTCAAGTGAGTTAGTTAAATATGAGAATATATTTAACTGAATATGCAATGATAAAGATAAAAGAACCTGAATGTATGAATATGGTAATGTGAGAATGAATAACACTTGATCGGATAATCATCAGTTATAGATTCCAATCTAAAGAATGACTGAAAAAAGAGAAATAATATTTTTTGAGGCTTACTTCAGATCTATCTTTGATGCATAACATGAGGTCGATGAACCCAAAAGCTTGATTGAATATTGTAATGTGAGATTGGATAAAAATATCGAAGAAACCAAAGATTTAGGGTTTGGGAAAGAGAGAAACAATAACTATGTCATATTATTGGAACACCGCCTAATGATCTCTCGGTCGATTCACATATTTTTAAAACATTTTTTACATCAGTTATATTATAATTGAACATAAAAATGGATCTTCGCAGATCTTTCATGTCAGTTTCTCTATAATCGATATACAAAATAGATCCTTCACATTGGTTAATAATTTAACCAATGTGAAAGAGGGGCGAATTGTCATTTGTTACATTGATTTTAGTATAACTGAAGTTAAAAATGCATTTTTCACAATGGTAAATAAAAAATGGATGTAACAAATGCATATTCACATATTTTCATGTCAGTTATAAACAACTGACTTTAAAACTGTGATAAATAAACAATTTTTCTACAAGTGTACTTTCTCATGTGTGTTTCACCATGAAAGATATATTTCTGGCCATATTATATAGTTATATTATCTCTAGAATAATAATCATCAAATAATAATCATAATTTTACATCAATTTTACTTTTAAAAACAATCATGAATGATGTTTATGAAAAATGAAGTATTTTACAATCATGGAGATGGTAGGCCATATAACACTTCCATTATTCAATGATAATTATAGAAACAAGGTAAGTAATATTTTAAATTTACATACTGATATTAATATCACATACACAATATTATATACTCAAATATATAATCTGTTGTTGTGGTTATGAAAATAGAGTCACATCACTTCTTGAAGGTGGTAGTCCACACGTACACAAATGATGTTATCATCATTACATGAGTGAAAATAAAATAAATAAAATGATATATATTATATTAAAATAATTATAAATATTTCATTAATATCATTATTATGACATTTTCATCATATATAATAATTAAATTTATCTTTATCACCTTCCATGTAAAGCATTAGTGAATGACGAGTCACATAACTTCACGAGGTAGTTGTATGCCGTACACATGAGAAGCTTTACCGTATCTCCTACGGAATGGAAGGTAAAAATATATACATGATATAGTGAAATAATAAGTATAAATATTTTTTAAATATCATATATATACTTTAGATCCATCATCACACTCAACCTTTAGATGTGTAAATTGTAAAATGGACAACATTGGTTTGTGAGGTGGTAGACTACCATACACAGAAATGATGATTGCATGATAGATTTGATAGTTGTGGATATAGTTTATAGTCATTAACATATTATAAAAACATCCCAATATATGGATTATATTTCGATTATTATATCATAATTATTTAATGAAAATTGAAGGAGGTGGAGAAGGAATTAATTTAAAGATACTTAATATTACTTTTCTTTGGGTATTCTCCTTGGGTTTTACCTACATCCTTCATATGTTGGATTTAAGACCTAACTAAAGACTATAGGATTAGGGGATGGATTTTGGGAAGTTATGAGGGTAGTAAATTTTAGAACCAATATGGTTTGAATGTGTGAAGAAGATAAGAGAGTGAGTTCCCTTTTATAGTTGAGGAGGACTAACATTCTTTTAAATACCCATAAGTATTAACTATTAGGAGTTCAATATTACCTAAATTGGATCCAAAATTGTGAATTAACAGTTTCTAGGGATGCTATGGTTAGTCCAAAGCTCCAACACCCATTTAAACACCTATTTTAAACATTTATTTCCTTTCCATCTATGTTTCCTTATTTTTACCATTTTGTTTCTTCACTATGCTTACTAGTTTTACTACCCAGGTAATATATCATTTAAAACCAAAATAACATGAGACATATTAGATAATTTACACCCAATTATTATAAATATTAAATAATATTTATAAATTTTAAATCCTTTATGGGTTTATTAAATATTTTAAAAAAATCCCATGATCATGCAAAACCTTAATTTTTACCTTAAATAAGCTAATATAGTTTTTGACTATTTAGGTCTCAATATATTCATTATAAAAGAAAACTTTCCCCATGAATGTAACATATTTGATAATTATTTTAATTTTAAATTCAATTGTCATAATATATGATATTTTTAATATTTTAAATCACTTAATAAAATATAATTTACCATAAAATAACATTAATGTCAATGTTTTCATTATTCATTTAAATTGAATTTAAAAATATCAACTCAATGATGAAATTTGAATATAATTTGTTAAAACCTTTGTAACATGATATATTCATCTAAAAATAATGGAACACAATAATTAAATCAATTTACCTCACTTTTATTATTTTTAGTATCAGTTATTTTATTTTTTATTAACTAAATAATTACTCTGTTAACATTTCTTAAACATTTTAAGTAAATAATCCATATCTAAATATTAAATATAAATTTTAATGATAACAAAATACATTTATATTTTAAAATAATATATATAAAGTAGATAATATTGTATTTTTTCATATCCCAAATCATTATATATATTAAAAGGAAGAACAATATCTTTTCTATATTTCTCTTTACATAACTTATTATATGGGTCATATTCAAAGGAAAGTGGGAATGAATTTCAATATTTCAGAGATATTGTTGTAAAATTTAGAAATAAACCCATTAAATAGAATATAGATAACATTTTTGGATACTGTTACTCTTTTCATTCTCGTTTAATCCTACGGTAAACCATTTTTTACATTAACCATGATAATAAAATTTTACTTATTTAACTATTCAATTTAGTCAAAAATTAAGTTCACCTTCATATAAATTATAAATTATTCAAATTCCAAATATTAAATCGATTTTTCAAAATTTAATTCATAGAAGTTGAATTAATCCTACAGATGTGATGAGGAAGTGAGTTTCAAAATTGAAAATGTTCAAATGTTTACAATGTTTTTATATCTAAATTAAATTTTAAAATGATTAAAATGAAATAAATTATTACAAGATGTAAAATTTATCTAATTTTACTTTAAAACCAATTCAAAATATAATTTAACATTATAAAGTTTTTAAATGAAAAGGAATTGTTCAATTAATATTCAATATTTTCCAATATTCATTAAAAATGTAACTTCTCAAAAAATTCCAAAAAATTAAACCTATGATAATTTTTGTATTAATGTTTTAAAAATGAATTTCATTTTATCAAATTTAGTTTCTATTAGTGAAAAAATTTGTTATAAATTATGTGTGAAAAGGACGACTAAACCATCTTTTAGAAAAAAATACATTTTTTCAGAAGTATTTCTTTTTCTTTTAAATGATAATTATTTTATGAATAATAATTATGTAACTACAAAACATTTAAATTATATATTTTAATAAGTTATGTAGTACTCCCAGTTTGTGGTAAGTAACCCTTTATTTATACTTTTAATGTATTTGAATGTTATGAGTGAATGTTGGGAAAGGTTGGACACTGTTGGAAGTGTTTAATGGGGTTAAAGGGTTTGTGCACGGGCTGCACATAGTTTTTCCACACCGTGAGGAAGATATGCACCTTGAAAATGATTATGGTCATTTTGGGATAGAGGTGACCACACGGTTTGAGCATGGCTTTCCTATCCATACGGTGAGGCTGTGCAGGGTGCCCCTTCAAGCAGTGCCTAATGCACAGTTTGCACACGGTTTGTCTAACCATGTGGACTAACCATGAACATGGTTAAAATTAGATCCTATATTTTAGGATCTCACTCATTATTGAGATTTGACCCCTCAGTTTTACCCCTAAACAACTCTAACTCGAGATTACTCTCTTTTTAAGGTATGAGAACCTCTCCCAAGCATTTTGGAAGCGATCTTGAGGGTTTCCTTGGCATTTAAAAGCCGATTTCTTACGGTAAGTCTTTGTTCATCCTGGATCTTATTGTTCTTCCTAGATCTTCTTCTCCTCTACTTTGGTTTTCTTAGATCTACCATCGATGATGGTAGATCTATGATTATAGATTCCAAATAACTTGATTTTTAGCTTAGTTGTTGATAGGGGAAGAAGTCTAAGGTGGTTTCGTGGAGTTTTTAAACGGTTTTATTTGGTGTTCTTCATCAGGTTTTAGATTTCACCTAATCTTTCAAGGTAGGTGGCTTCACTCTCAATTCCTCTATACTAGAACTTGAAGGCTAGATTTCCAATTGATTAAATTGATTTAATAGTATAAAATGTATTGTGAAATTGGTGTGCAAAGCATGGTAGAAACCATACCTAGTTATAGTTTGTGGACTTGTGGATTTGGTTGTGCAAAGTGATTTGGTTTATCGATTTATAATTCTGATTTTAAAATATGAAATTTCTAGATTTATGAAATGGCTTGTTGGAAAGGTTTTGAATAAAAAGGACGTTTTATTGAAATGGTTTTAAATGGTTTGTTTGGAATGGTTTTAGGATACATGGTTTTGGTGTGAGTTCATGATCGATGTGACCCTGAATAAGGGGCATGTACCATTGGGGTACAAGGGACATGACCCTAAACAAGGGGTGTGTATCATTGTGGCACAAAATGAATGGATGAAAGACCACTCATGAGTATGCAATTGGAAGACAACCATGCATGTGTGGGTGTGTTGTGAACCATGGAATAAGTATTCCAAAATAGAATGTTAAATGATTTAAAGAATTTTTTATGCACTTTCCTTACAAAACGGCTTGATATGCTTTTTTTTTACATTGTGATATAAACTAATTTTGAAATTGTTTTATATAAATTGGTTTATATAAATGTGATAACATGTTTTGTCTTAGAGGCATGAGATGGGAACTCATTGGAAAAAACCTACTGAGTTTTAGTACTCACCCCATACTTTGGCATGTTGGTGTTTTTGCTGATATCATCAATCGAGACACATGAAAACGTATAGTGTCACACATATTTAGCACTACTTCATGATTCTTGGGAGTTTTGGTGGAGTTGGAACGTGGAGCTTATGGAGCCCTGGAGTTCGGTTTTCATCTTGGAGTTTCTTTAGTTATCTTCCGCTATTTGCATTATTATTTTAGTATCTTCTACTATGGTACTCCTTGGTTGGAATTATAAGAATGAGATGTTGGGCAGTATTTATTTTTCACATGTATCATTTAGTTGAATATTTTGGTTGTGATGGTTGATTGGTTTTTCGGTTTCTTAAAGGGTAAATCATCCCACACTCATATTTTGAAACCTTTAAACATTTTTTTCCATCCTTTGGGATCTTGGGGATGTCACTTAAGGCCTAGTAATGACCTGTTGTACTCTCAAGACAATGATAATAGGAGGGAAATTACAAATGGATAGACGATAATTATCATATTTAATAATAATATTAATAATATATTGTTGTTCGGTAAAACTCATCCTTACATGTAGTGTCGGATTTTGAAGAATCACATTGTTTCATGTAACACAAGATAAAATTATTATTGTGTCCAATTCAAGATAAAATCGATGTTACATGTTACAAATGTTATCGAATACAATGTCCCTATTTTATAATTTTGGGGTGTTACATTCTACCCTCCTTAAATAAATTGTATCCTTGAAATTTAAACTTAATATTGGTAATCAATGGTTAATCTTTGAAAATTAATTTATTAAAAAGAAGATATCGTAATAGGGTTAATAAATCATCTTATTAAGATATAAAGATAAGTACAAAGTTATTTTTTTAATAATCACATAACTATGATTCAGATTATGAGAACAAAGGATGGAAATGAAAACATGGACATGAAAGACAAAACAAACACCCAAACACTAACAGAGAGTGATATGGAACATTGATCACAATAAATTGGGTGATCTATATAAGGTTAATAACCAATAAACCATTTACTAAATAAGTCTAAAAAAGTCCATTGATGTTATCTGAAATTAGGGTAGAAGGAAAACATGTCATTCCATGATCCTTTTTCCTAAAGGTGATGAATTATTTTACTGTATAAGAATGTAAGGAAATATACTTACTTGATATGTTTATATTTTATAAGCACAATTACGTACATTGTTTTTACTTTGATTGATTTCCATTTCATCTGTTATTCTATGAAATTAACTTAAAAAAATGATTTTTGTGTGCCCTAATCACGAAATTTACTTTTAATGGTTAGTAAGATCCATAAAATAGGCCTTTACATATGTATTTGACTATTTTCCAAAACCAATAAGGTTGGAAAAATTTATACAGTATAATACATTATTTTCTAAACCTCAATTGAAACACCACTAGTTTATCCTTAATATTTATTCAAAAAATTGTTTAACTAAAAATAAAGACATATTATCCAGGATATCATGTAGGTCAGTGGTAAGCATGAAACCCTTATCCTTCTTCGGTTATGGTTCAAGCACCACTACATTATCGAATGTAACAAGTTTTCACCCAACAAATAATTTTCAATATTTTTAAACTATATTAATATAATCCACATAATCATCCCAAAAAATATTATGGACATAATTGAAATTAAACTAATCATTAAATAAACTTTTAACTATGGTTTTTAATACAACATATTTTTTAGAAAATGTAATAATCTTCTTTTACTATTATTACATTATAATTAATGATAATATTAGCCTTAATGTATGTAAATACCTTAAAAATTTTGTTTATAAAATTTAAATTAATTATTCCTTAAATAATTTTTCCACTAAAACATGTACTTGCCATTAATTTCTACAAAATGACCCTAGACTTGGTATATTAATAAAAATAGAGTATTAAGACATTGAATATATGATTAATATTAAACTCATTAACCCATGATGGTATAAATTACTCTTAAGTTAATGAAGACATGTATGATTCTAATACAATCCAAAGATGTTTCATGATACTTATAACCAAAATACCATTGGTAAAAAATACTATTAAAATTTAATTTTTCTACTAAATTCAATTTCATAAATATAACATCCATTTTATTTCTATGTAAGTCCATCTTGGTCTATATTTTTTCATAGGTCATTATTCTTCATCATGTAATCAAATCCCTTATAATGGTTTGTAATGAAAATGAGAATTATCCTAAGTATATCCCCCAGGAGTGTCAAACCAGGTGTATAGTAAGGCTAATTGTCATGTACCAAGTAATTCTTGATTTAAGAACAATGTGTCCTTTTCAAATTAATTAACACTAATTACATATTTTCAAAAACCACATCTACTTTTAGTATCTAGATAAGGGATTATTTTTTGGAAAAAATGACTTAATCTCTACCGTGCCAAAAAATTTGTATGTTCTTCTAGACATATCCTCAAAGTCTATCATAAGAATATATGTTTTCCAAAATCTTATTTCCAAGGTATCTACTAAAATTACTCTAATATAAACTGTAGTGACCCCGACCCCATTATCCTAGAGCTGCTACCTTCTATAATTACATTAGAATAAGACACAAAGAATCACATCCAAAAAGACTGAATAATTTAATAGTCTTTATAAACAAGATACAGACCTGAGTCTTACATTACATTTGAATGAAAAAATTACAACACAATTGATATTGAGAATAAAATTATTCCCTCTATCATATTCTTTCATATCAAACAGAGTACACTTTATGTAATCCTGAATAAATGAAACAAAATAACGGTGACCTCAAATGTTGAGTATGGGTTAAGTACAACAAAATTTATCATGAATCAATAAGCACAATCAATATGGAAATGTAAACAACTAAAAGACATTCCATTTAAATAAGATGAAAATAATTATAAAATAAGGCATAATCAATATATAAAGGTAAATAACTAATCACACATTCTATTTGAATAAATTGACAAGGAATAATTAATTTGGAATGGTAAATAATTGAAACACATTCCATTTAATCAATTGTCAAAGAATGGAATGCATCTACAAATAATATTATTGTGAAATTATAATTGATAATAATAATAACTGAAATGAAGGGAATGCTTAATTTTTAAATTCATTGTTTCCTAAGTACATAATAACTTTAACATCAATACCTTTCATAAGATGGTGTAGAATATTACTATTTAGACATTTTTTAAGATAGTTTATAGCATTTTGGTTACAAACACATAAGGTTTGTCTAACTGGTTTAATCTCATGAAACTACTGATGTATCGATGGGATTGAATTATTTAGTCCCCATCCCATTTCATAAATGTTCTAATCATTCTTCATATATTGAATAATTTATTAACTTTTTTAAAAATGTTCCTTATCATCAAGTATTTGTGTTGAGTAAAGGATACTGATTTATTAATATTTTTAAGTTAATCAAATTACTAGAAAAGTAAACGTAATATGTAAAAATGGTACATGGTTCTGGAAATAAACATATCATTGATTAAGGATATTGACATTTAGGGGGAATTAAATTTCAATATGAATGTTAATATTTAATTTTAATGTTAATCACAAAAAAATGAATTATGGAAGTGAATGTCAATAATTTTCTTTGGTCAAAATGATTATAAACCATCCAGTGGAAAATTAAGGATGTTATCAATAAAATATATACCCATTGGTGTAAGAATAAAGGGTTTTATTCATTAATGAATAGAAATAACAGAAAAAGATATTTGAAAAAATTCTTGAGGAAAATAATCTTTTCATTTTGAAAAACATTTTAAAAAACCTTTTACTTGAATATCACTTTTAAAAACAAAAATTGAAAAAAAATCGAAAATATATATTTTTTAATTTCCATTGAAAATTATAAAATAATACTTAAATAATTTTATTGGTCATGATGGATGGATATTGTGATCATTCTGTACACATTAAAACAAAGTTCCCTTTCTATTTTTCAATAGATCCCAAATAAGAAGTGTTTTGAAAATGACATAATGATTCCTCTGAAAACAATTGAAGAGTAAAAATGGGTGAAAATTCCTTTGATAAATCATTTTTAAAATTTAAAAAAAATTAAAACATTTTTTGAAATAATTGTTTTTGGGAAGAAGTATATACAACGAAAGGGAGAAATAAAGTCAAATTTTATTAAAAACATTTTCTAAAACATTCTATGCACCAAAGAGTGGAAAAATTCTACTATTTCATGAAAATATAATTAATAAAAAGGTGAGAAGAAAAATAAAAGGTTTTATTTAGAAAATTTAAAGTCATATCCTTTAGTTGATATTCATGAATAAAAAATATTGATTAGAGTGAAATTGTGAAATAAACACATAACATGATCATAACGATGGAGTGAAAATTAATAAATGAATCAATTATGTGTATTAACTCTAAATCGACATTGAAAAACTTGAAATATTTTATAATATAATAAATATTCATTGAAAACATAATCTGAGCATTACATAATCAATGAAGTATAAGTTTAACCCAGTGAGTGGAAATTGAGTTAAGAAATATCTCACCACATGGAAATTTTTATATCCAATACCATTAGATAAAATAATTCCAATAAATAAATAAAATATTAGGTATAATGATTTATTGATTATATTACATGCCAAATGGGGTCTATATACACTATTTAAAAAAAATAGCTGCATAGCATTTCAATATGCATCATTGAAATGAAATTGAGATGAAATCCCTTACCTCATGCATCCTTTTGGAGAAATTTATTTAATCTCTAGTATAGTTGTTTTAAAAATGTTATTAAATTATTACAGAAACATATTAATATTTATTATATCATATTTGATCCTTTTATAACATATTATCACCCATTTGTTAAAAATCATTCATTATTTTCATTATTTAAGGTGTTAATTTCCTTCTTTTCTTATACATGTTTTGTCATGAAAGATCCCATTAATGTACATATTTTATAGCTATATCATCTCCAGAATAATAATACTAAACATATTATGATATTTTTTCATCAATTATATTTTTAATACAAATCATGAATCATGGTTATGAAAAATGAAGTGTGTTACGATCATGGTGATGGTAGGTCATTTGTATACAAGAGTAACACATTAATTTTTCAATGATCATTGTGGAAAGGAGGTAAGTAATATTTTAACTTTACATAAATATCATAATATAATATATATCATATTATATAATTATATTTATCATCCATGTGGTGTGGTGATGAAAATAGATCCACATCTCTTTGTGAAGGTGGTAGACCAGAAGTACACGAATGATGTTATCATCTTTACATGAGTGAAAAAGAAAGAATCAAAATGATATATATTATACATATAAGAAAATAAATATATCATAAATATCATAAATATATAATTTATATCACATCTAATCATTACCATTATCTTTATTTGATTTCATTTGAAGCTTCAGTGAAAGCGAATCACATCGCTTGACAAGGCGGTAGTCTGCTGTAAACACGAGTGACATTACCATATCTCTTATAGAATGGAATGTAAATATATAAATATAGATATGGTATAGTTAATTCATATGTATAAATGTGTTATAAATATCATATATATATTCATTAGATCCATCATCTTACCCAACCTTGAGAGGTGGAAATGGAAAAAATGAATGAATTCGGTTCTGGAGACGGAAGTCTTCCGTACAGGAAAACTATGATTTCATAACCCATTTAAGGGAAGTGGATATATTTTTAGGTGAAAAACTTTTTATAAAAAAATAGTAGTATGTGTAATATAATTATATAATTATATCATCGTGGTTTAATAAAAATTGAATTATGTGGAGAAAGAAGTGAAATAAAGACGCTTGTTAAAGAACATTACCTCTTCTTCTAGTTTTCTCCATAGGTTTACACTAAATAAATTCTAGATTTTATTTAAGTCATAAAAAATATTCTAGGATTAAGGGATGGAAATTGGTAAGTTATTTTGGTATGAATTTTTTAAACCGAAGTGTTTTGATGGTGTGAAGAAGGGAAGAGAGTGATTTCCCTTTTATAGTAGAGGATCCGTGGAAATCTTTTAAATGCCTAATAGTATTCACTATTAGGAGGTTAATATTACCTAAAGTGGACAAAATATTTATTATTAACTTTTTTATGGATGATATGGTTTATCCAAACCAACATCACACATTGAAACACATGTTTCAAACATTTTTTCGTTAACATCTGTGTTTCTTTATTTTTACCTTTTTTTTCTCACTATGCTAACTAGTTTTATAACCTAGGAAATTTATCCTTTAAGAATAAATTAAAGTGAAAATTATTAGATAATTTGGATGCACTTATTCCAAATATGAAATAAAATTTAAAAAATAAAAATGATATTTTTTTTGAAAATTTATTTTAACACAAATACAAGATCATCAAAAAATACCATTTTAACGTTAACTCGGCTAACAAAGTTTTTTTATTTTTGGGTAAGTATATTCATTATAAAATAATACTTGGTCTGTGAATGGAACATAGTTTAAATTGATCTTAATTTAAAAATAACTTTTCAAAATATTGTATTTTTATTAATTTCAAATCATTTAATAAAATATAATTTATCAAAAAAACATTAATATATATTTTTACATTATATACTTAACTTTAATTTAAAAATATCAACATAAAAATTTAATTCAAATATATTATGTTCAAACCTCTTTAAAATGATATATTTATATAGAAAAATAATATTGGACAATAATTCATTCAATTTAAATCACTTTTATTATTTTGAGTATCAATTATATTATTTTTTATTAACTATATAATTACTGTGATGGAATTTCCTAATAATTTTAAGTAAATAATTCATCTCTAAATATTTAATAGAAAATTTTATGATAAAAAATCATTTATATTTTAGAATAATATTTATAACCTAACCAATCTTTTTTTGGTCCCTATTCCAAATCATTATAGATTTTAAAATGAATAACGATAACTTTTTTCCTTTTTCATTACTTAACTTATTATATGGGTCATATTCAAAGGAAAGCGGTAATGAATTAAAATATTTTAGAAATTTTAATGGACATGTTCTTAATAAAATCCTTCATTAAAATTTATATAATACTATAAGTTATTTTCACTCTTATCATTATAGTTTAATCTTAAGGTAAATACATTATTACCTTAATCACGATAAATAATTTTTACTGCTTTCACTATTCACTTGGGTAAAAAAATTAAGATAAAATTATTAGAAATTAGAAATTTTTATGATTCAAAATATTAAATATATATTTTAATTTCCATTCACAGAAGTGGAAGAATTTAATCTAAAATTAATCTTGTAGATGCGATGAGAAAACAAGGTTTTAAAGTGAAAATGTTCAAATGTTTACAATTTTTTTATATCTATATTCAGTATGAAAATGAATCGAATTACATGAATTGATTATATATTTTAAAATTACCAATGTGTTGTTTTTTTCCTTTTTCATTACTTATTTTATTATATGGATCATATTCAAAGGGAAGTGGTAATGAATTTAATATATTTCTGAAATTTTGATGGCCATGTTCTGAATAAAATCATTCAATAAAATTTATATAATGATTTAGGTTATTTTCTCTTATATCATTCTAGTTTAACCCTAGGGTAAATCAATTTTTACCATAATCACAGTAATTAATTTTTACTACTTTCACTATTCATTTTGGTCAAAAATTAAGTTTCCATTATTAGAAATTAGAAATTATTCCGATTCTTTTTATTAAATCCATATTTCTAAATTTAGTTTACATTACAGTATGAATTTAATTAAAAATTAATCCCATATATGCGATGAGAAAGAAGGGTTTTAAAGTGAAAATGTTCAAAAGATTACAATGTTTATATATATATATATATATATTAAATATAAAAATGATAAAAATGATTTAAATGGATTAAGTGATATAAAATTATTCTAATATTACTTTAAAAATAATTAAAAATAAGATTCAACATTAAAAATTATTTAAAATAAAAAAAATTTAAATTTAAATTTAGTATTTGTCTATATTAAACAAAAACTTAAACTGCTCAAAAAATAAATAAAATTCACCATAAGATAATTTTTGTATTATAGTTTCAAAAATTAAGTTAATTTTATAAAAATAATTTAATAAAATTAGTATGAACTAGATATAAATTATGTGTTAAAAGAGGCTAAACTGTGTTTTAGAAAAATATATAGTTTTTGAGATGATATTTCTTTTTTCTTTTAAATGATTATTATTTTATAAATAATAAATAGATAATTAATATACATTAGTAAATAATATATTTTCATAAGTTATTTAATCATATTCATACCCTCCATTTTTAGGGCAAGGTGATAATTGTCATATTAAATAATAATAATAATAATATATTTTTTTGATAAAACTTGACCTTGTGTGTAACACAATCTTTTAAATAAAATGATTATTGAATGTAATGCATGATAAAATTGATGTATTATGTCACATATGCTATCAATTAAAATGTTTTTATTTTAGAATTTTGAGGTAATACAGACAGACCTGATGAGTATGTCCTCTTAGATGAGTTCCATAAGTGATATAAAGAATCATAGAGTAATTTATCTTGGATGAGTGTTATTAATGATCCTCATATATAATCCTATCCTGGTAGTATTTTTGTGACCTTACCTTAACACATTGTTTCTTCCATTGAGCATATATGAGTTATTGTTATTATAATTATTTTCTCATATTTTGAATAAAATGACTCTGTGGTGATGAGAAGACTACTTCCTCTTTCATGATTTTTGTTTGATGATTTTGGAGTTTGATACTAGGTATATATATACTCACCCCTTCATGGGCTCTTCCCACACATGTTGTGTCTTATGTAGACAACATTCCTTTTGGAAGTTTCCTAGGAGGATAAAGAGTAGGTGGAGCTTAGTTGTGCTAGATGGAACCTTAGATGGATCCGATGGTTGTTTTTGGGTAGATTCCATTGTTCTCCCATATTTATAGTTATTTTATAGTTTTTTCGGCTTGTATTTAGCCCCTATCAGTTTTGGTGCACTTATTTTGGTACGCTGATGTGATATAGTGGGTATGTATTCATATACTATCTATGATTTTTATAATTACACACTATAATATATTATAGAGATGTCTTTGTTTGTATAATTACTTTAGGATAAGTCCTCCCATGTGTTTTATATAACTAATCAGTGATACTTTCCAACCCCTTTCATATTGGAGGCGGCATTGGGGTTTTATTCTCACCCTACTGTCAGCCAGATAACCTCCACTAGGTCAAGTCATGACTTGTATTTTAATTAAATCCATTATTTTCAAGGGTGATTTGGTAATGGATTAATTGGAATGCCTCATATCCCTTATTTTTTATAATAAATGAATTTATTTCATTAAAATCAGTATCCAAGATATTTTTATCTCATATATATATTTAATCTTAAAATGGTAATTCCCTAAACATTATTTTTACTTGATTATGTGTATATATTTTAAAATTTACATTTCAAAATATTAGAACTTTTATGCAATAAAATGATTTTAAAATTTGAGGTTTAAAGTATCAAATTAGGTAAAAATTTAAATCCAAAATATTCCCCATTAAAATTAATTACTAAGGTTTGTAATTCACTACCAAGGTAATGGTAAATTACAGAAAAAGATATTTAATTTAAAAAAAACAAAAAAACAATCAATTTTATCTTAAAATGTATCATTTTAGATGATTTTGTACCCACAATCATTTTTCCATCCTATGTTCTCAATTTTTTGACTTTTGAAACTTGAACGGTAACCATACATTATTGAAAATGTAACGGTTACTTACTAATATACCCTTATCCTCACATATAAATGTATAAAATATCCACAACTTGAAGACCAATATATCCTACAAATTAAATCATAAAAATCATCCAATTTTATAATATTATAACCACCTCCCATGTTCCAAAGATTCTGGTAACCATTAGTTAGCATAATGCCATCATTTCCAACGAGGATTCAAAGGAAATTCAAGTCCCAAACATGATAATTATCAATTAATTTGCTTCCCTATAAATCTTATTTATTCAAATTTAATATATCTTTGATAATATTATTATTTTAGTTTAATTTAAACTATAATGTTACGATATAAATTTTATTATAAATGTTTATTCATATACCCCATCTATTAATAAAAAACATCATTGTTCGTGCATTGTGCGGACTACCACCTCCACCATGCATATATTACATTTTCCATAGATGCCTTACAATACAAGATAATAAGATTTTATTAAATGAAAAATATGATTTTTTATATCATTAGGTTTTTGGAATGAAAAATTAGTTAACCTATTAATGATAAGATCAATAAAAAATCATTGTTAATTTAATCATTCTAAATAAGCATATTAGGAGGATAACCATTAATTCAAATTGTGTATTATTTTAATATACATTAAATATTCTTATAATTCCTATTAATTTTAATATATCACACAATAAATAATAAATAATATCATTATGGTTCATTTATAATTATATTATAACTAAAACATCTCATAATCATCCATTAATCATTGTAGGTTCTTGTTTTGGTCTCTTTAACCACCCACTTGAACAATATTATAAATATATGTTATTTATTACTATGAGAGCATAATTATATTATAAAATGATATTAATATAAAAATAATGTTTTTATTGTTATGGTTATATCAATATATAACTCATTAATTTATAAATCACCTTTTGTTTGTTAAGAATTATCCAAACATGATCCTTGTTGAATCAATCTTCATGGTTCATGACCAAAACTGACCTAAAATGAAATTATATCTTTGTAAAATATTGTGGAGAAAATATTATATAACCTTATATGATCTAATAGTGATTTAATTTAAACAATTATTTGATACCAATATGAATTTTGCAAAGCTAGGTCAAGGTGACAAAATATTTTATACACTCAGTGTCAGAAATAAGTAAAAACCAACATATATATATAATGGTTAAAATTAAGAGTATAAGTTGTTATAATTATGATAATTTTTATTGGATGTTTATTTATTTAACTTAATTTAATTATTTATGTTGTTTGGATCAAGTGAAGAAGATATCTGTACAATGTAATGGCTTTCATCTCAAATTCCACTGTTTGAGATATGTTTGGTATTATGCACCTAATTCCATTTTTGGTGTAACTAACTACTATTTGGGAGATCATTTAATCAATTATATTTTTATTAGGGGATTTTATTTTAAACTACAATCTATCTCTCTCATGGGGTTTTGATTAATGTGTTACTCAAGCTGCAAGGGTTTCGATGGTCACAATTCTAATTCGTTGAGACATGTTACATGCTATACACCATGTTTCCATTGTATGGTGTTCTATTGATTTACTATCCCATTAGATTTTTATAATATATTTCCTTGTATTTCATGTGATAAACTATTCCAAATTATGTTCATTTATTTGAATGACTTTTGAACTAAGTGTTACACGAGCTGTAATAGCTTTTCGTGACTCATTTTTCATTCATCGAGTTATGATCTTTATGTTGAAAGTATTTCATATATGATGGGTATATTATGACCATTTATTATATTATATGGTATTATATATTTTTTGTGTGGATATATAATCATACCACATAAACCCTTTGAAAAATATTTCAGACTTCTAGGGTTATGTTCATATGAAAAATCCAATTTCATTATCTAGATGGATTATTATCATGTTATTCATGTTTTGACTTAGTTGTATAATCATTACTATATATTCTGTGAACATAACATTTTATATTAATAATAATATATAATTTTTTACTAGAAAGTATTATATTCTATTAACATTTGTAAAAGTATAGGAATATCTTATTTTTTATTCCACTAAGGATGATTATTGGAAAGTTGTCTATGTAATATTTTACCATCAAAATTCATTCTTTGGATAGGTCATGATCATGCTACATATTTCCTTGAAATCAGAAAAAGTATTCAAATTATTAATTATTATATACTGTTAACATAGGATTATTATTTATTTTATTTATATACTTATCATTATATATATAACCAAGCGTTATTGAGTAAGAAGTTTCTATATGAATGGCATGAAAGTTCTTGATGAATCTTATGGTGAATGCATTTCAAAAAATCGGGTGATGGGTGGGCCCAAAATTATATATTCCCCCAATGAATTGACATGTATCATGTGACATACTATGATTGGTAATTTGATGTTTGTCATAAATTTTTAGCAAGATATATTGACTATGGTCTCAATTGCATGTCAAGTGTTTTATAATAATGACTTGACATTAGGTTTTTTATGTTAGGAAATAAGAATTCCATTGATATTTGATTGGTATTATTGATATATATGTTCTTATTTATTTTCAATGATATATCATTCTATCATTTTCAATTTTATCAAGTATTCATATTTATACCTATTCCATACATATTATTTATTCCATGATTGTTCCAATTATTAGTTTCCCTTAATGAGTATTTGAGCTCACCACTTCTTATGTTTCCATTTCCCAAGGTTCTAAATAAAATTTGTACATGCAATATGTTGATAAGGATAAAAAATGTGAAATAATTTATGGGATATGTTGAAGACACATTATGGATGAAGTAGTTTTATATATAATGAAAAAATTATCAATTTTAAACAATGAACAAGGGCTTTACTAGTTATTATTTTTCCCATATTCACTAAATCTATAAACATGAAAAGATCATTTGGGTGTAATTGCTGAAATACCTTTTTATTATAATGTACATATGGGTGGTTCTATCTAGGAATTTATAACAGGAATCATGGTAAATATGTAATGTATATATATTTTTGCCCCATATTTCGGAGTGCTGGTCTTGGGCATCATAGTTGGTTTCAAAGGAATGGTTTAGATATCTTTAGACATTGATATATTTATTGAAGATAAGTTATGGGTTGATAAGTTATGTTTGATCATAATTTCAATGGAATAGTTAACTAATTTAGATAAGTATAAGATTTAATAATGAAACTTTTATTTAGGGATTAGGATGAGATAAATTTATTAAAAACCAAAGGAATAAGTCTATGCATTATACAACATCATGATATTTTAGTAAGGTGGATATTATTGGGGACTTCATAACAATACATACATATTTGGATATTGGTAAGTGGATGTGGTTGTGGCACAAATTCACCTAGGGGTAATCACCCCAAAAGGATTGGTTGATCATAAACTTAATCATCACTCAGATGCACGATGAACGGTCCCAAGATTATAAACCTAGCTAGAGACTAATGATAGATATTCTTTAGGTAATAGAATTCTCCTTACAAACTATGATAATGTATTTAATAATGACTCTAACTAATTAGGTTAGATAACCTAATTGAAAAATGAACATGGATAACCCAGGATTGAATAAGGATATACATAGGTTTATTTTAATATATCATATGTTAAAAACAAATATTTCACATGGGAAGACATATTCATACTGATGTTTTTATATTTAAATTTTAGATATTATCATAACCATAATTGTTTTAGTATTTGGTTAAAAAGGATCATGAAGATGATGGTGAGAAATATATGTATTCTTAAGACGTCATGTTTTATAACTAAAAAATGGTGCATATGTAAATGGTTAGAAATATTTTTATATCCCCTTAATGATGTAAAAATTGACTTTTTTATTCTTAAATAAGGTAATGAGATTAATATTTTTATAATATTGAAACTCTTATCTATTCTCAATAGTGAGTAATATTTGAATCAACTGGGGTTTTTTCTTTAATTATATCAAAACAAATATAAAATTATATTAATAACCTTGAAAATTGATTTTATAATAAGGATATATTTTTTGGAAAACTGTTAGTGAACATGTAATTATGTTACAAAGAAATCTTAAGTTTAATAGACTAATGATGATGAGTTAATAAAGTGTGGTTTAATTTTGAATAATAATGGTATATAGTATTAGTAAACATGGCATTAATAATAGATCCATGATATTTTTTGGTGAATTTCATCATATTTTTGAGATTATGTTATATGTTATATTGTGTGACCTTATGAACTACATAGTAGTACCATTTGAGGTTAAATGATAGAGTTAATATTTTATGGAATATATATCATTGATGTGGTTTATGTAATTAGAGGTTCATATAGGTTTTGGGGAAGGTATGTTTCTGAGAGTATATTATTAGGATATATACATACATGGGTATTTCATTTTAGGAATGACTAATGTTGTTTATGAAAGGATAAGTTAAATTTTAAGGGCATATATTTCAATAAATAATGAGTTTAGAGTATTTAAAGAAATATCATAGATATTTGGGAACTCTATTTTATGTATTAGGTTGATAAGTATTAGAAAACCCATCTAAAGTAACCTAGGATGAATAAAAATGATATATGTTAAACTAAGAGTGATATAAGCTTTACTGAGTCTAATAAAATTTTAATTTTATTAACTACAGGCTAACATGATAGTATAATAATTTGATACATATTGAGGTAAAATTTTACAATGGTTATATATGATGATTCACTTATAATTATGACCACTCATATTAACTCTTTTGGTTTTAGTAAAGGTTACAACTAGAAAAAACCATAGCGGTGAGGGAAAATGAAAACATTACCTTGAAAAACAACCATTTAGAATGGGATATAGATGGAGAAATAATGAGATAATACCAAGAAATATATCAGGAAATATGATTAAAAATGTGAATAGGTGAAAAATTTGAAACACACTAAGTAATTGGAAGATAGAGTCTCATAAAAGAGAATCTGTTTAAGATGACCAAGGAAAAAAAGATTCCATTCCATATATGTAATGATTGTGTGAAGAACTATGGGGAAAATTTCCATAAATGGACATTAAAATTCCATATTTATGGAGATGAAAGTTATCATAACCACAAGTTTCAGTGAAAGAGATAAGCTACAAAAATCCAATGCTTCAATTTCAAGGTATTTTGGCATTATGTGACTAAATGTCCAAATCCATGGGCCAATGAGAAATATAGACACCAAAAAAATGAAAACAAGGAAAATAATATGCATCTACTAATAAGGAATAAGATATTGAATTTTTACTCAATATTATATAGTTTCCTATGTCATTTATGTTTTCACTATATATTATATATTGAGTTATAGATAAAAACACCCAGTGGTATGGTAATTATATAAATCATTTTCTAGTTTTATGTGATGTTATTCCTTATGTTACAGGATAATCCTCCATAATTTGAATTTTATGTGAATTTAGTAATGTGTTATCTCTATTTATAAAGTGATTATAATAAATCATCTTGTATATATATATATATATATCTCACCCCACATCCTAAATTAACTTATGGTCATCTTGGAATATTTGGTTAATTATAAGTTCCCTATAGAAATTAAACATATATTATTATCCAAATTGTGATAATGAAATTTATTTAATTTGGGTGGATAACATTACACCCCAATATCATAATATAAGATTACCTTTAAATAATTCAATGTGTTATCTATGTTTCTCCATATGAAACTCTGAAATTAAATGAAGCTGCAATATATTTATATAAAACAAATATTCAAGTATGACCATTAAAAAATATAAACTTAATTAGTGGTAATGAATATGAATAATAAATTTATTAATTATATTTATATAGAAAATAAATTCTACTTTTAATATGAATTAAATTCAACTAGTTTACCTAAAATGACTAATAAATTAATTTATGTTTAGAAAACTATTTTTATAAAAAACTTCATTTTATAAGATACACATGTCTATTTCAAGAAATAAGTAATAATAATAAATAGTATTTTATATTAATACTTGGTTAACACTGATTTAGTTGGTATATGTTATGAAATCAGAATAATAACATTTCATATTTGAAAAATTCGTTTTCCAATAAAAATATTTTTTATTATATTTTAATATTTTATTTAAAAATTTAATTTATAATTATTTTAAAATTTAAATTATTCAAAATGATCTTAATTTTTGAATTATTCATGTCCAAATTGACTTATTATGAATTTACGATCTTTTTCTTAAGAGGTTGGTTTTTAGTCAAAAAATACAGTTTTAATGAAACATGTAAATTTTATGACCATATAATTATATAAGAATGGTCATTGAGATTAAAAATACTTTTAGGTGATGAAATATGAATATATGAAATAATATTATTTATTTTAAAAATATTATTTGAGCTTAAAAATCCTATTTCCATCATTTTTAGAAATATTTATAATGTTACAATAATAAAAAACTAATTTTAGTCTTTTCATTAAATTACTAATTTTTGTGGAAGATTATGTTTTAACTAACCTTGGATGCCTCATATACTTTACTAATTTTAAAATAAATCAATTTATTCCATTAAAATCAATATCAAAGACAATATTTTCTTTTATATAAATTTATATATTAAAATGTTAGTTCTCAATAAACTATTTACATATGATTATGGGTATTTATTTTAAAATTAAATTTTTAAAAAACTAGAAAATTATTTTAAAAAATGATTATCATATTTTAAATTTGAATTATCAATTTAGGTAAAATGTTAAATCCTAATCTTTATCATTATTATTAATTTTTAAAGTTAGAAATTAATTACCATTATAAAAGTAAATTAGAGTAATAGATAGAAAGGTAAAATAAAGATCCATAAAACCCTAAAAGTTTTCTACAAATGATGTTATTAGGTTAATCTATTCATAGAATTATTATACTCTCCTATTTTTACCAATTTTCCATTAACACTTGAATATTAACCTTTCATTATTGAAAATTGATGGGTTACTCCAAAGATTATCCTTCTATTCATTAAAAACTTAGTAACATATCTACCACATCAACACTAGACTGCCCTTAATCTTTACTCTTGAAAAACACAAAAAATTATCCTCCTATAACCCTATCCCATTTTCAAAATCTTATGGTCAATATTAGTTTATCAAAGTCCATAATTTTCAAGGATACTTCCACAGAAAATTCAAGTCCCCGATGAAAGTATTATCAACTATTTATCAGTTATGTTTAATTATATTTGTTAAAATTTATACAAGACACACATATAATGATATTAGTTTAATTTATAAACATTAATGTTTCTATAACAATGTTATTATCATTTTGATTTGTATACCCCCTCAAAAAAACTGTTGATTGTGTGTTGTGCGAACTACCTCTTCCACTACACAACATGTATTGTTTTCCATGACCACCTTAAAAGTATGGATATGATGATAGTATAAAAGTAAAATATTATTATTATGATATAATTAAGGATATGGTATGATAAATTAGAGAACTAATTAGTAATCCTATATGGAAATGATCATTATTAATTTAATATTTTTAAATAAGAATACAAAAAGGATAACCATTTATTCAAATTGTTTAAAATTTTTAGATCCATTATTTATTATTATAGTTCATTACACAATTCATACATTAAATTGATAAATTATATATAGGATCATTATTTATATATTAAAATGATATTACAACTACACTATCTCATAATCATCCGGATAGGTTCTTGTTTGTGTCAGTTTAACCACCTACCTGAACAATACATTACATTTATTTCATGGATTAATATGAAATTATTTTCTAGTATAATATTTTATAAATATGTAAATATTTTTTTTAATTTAGTAATTTTAAAAAATAATTAAAATCATAAAAAATAAAACACCTTTTGATCGTCAGGAATCACCAAAACAGAATCCTCATTGATTTCATATTCATGGTTTGTGACCAAAAATAACATTAAATGGTATTATTGATTTATAAAATATCTTTGAAGTTATATTTTAGTACCTTATATGATTAAATTTGATGGAATTTAGAAAAATAATAGACACCAAGATGAATTTTAAGAAACCAATTCAAGGTGATAATAGATTACTTACACTCAATGTTTAAAATAGGTAAACATGAAATAATATATATATATATATATATATATGTAATGATTTTAAACGAGTAGTATAAGTTGTCATAGTTATGAATAAGGTTCTTGGGTATGTATTTATTATGTTAATTTAATTATTATATAGTTTTGGTACAACTACATTTTGGATAAGGACTAGGTAGGGGTTTTCATAGCAAATTCCTCTATATTAGATGTGTTTTGTACTATGCACAAAATTTCATTTTTGTTGTGAATATAATATCTATATTAGAAATCATATCATTAATTATCTTTTAATTATGTTATTTTTGGACTCGTTATTTTAATGATCATAAAATCATGTTTATTATGAAAACTAATGAGTTTCATGTTTTCTATTCAAATTTATAACGAGAGACAGAATGGAGAAATTTTTCCTAAGGTTGAGTCACTATAATAAAATATCTCACCATTGAGGTTGAGTCACTATTAGAGAATAAATCTCCACTGAAGTAAAATTTGGATAAGTGTTGGACACACTAACTACTAGATTTCAGTCACAACTATGGATGCAGCCATGTTGAAAAATTGACTAAGTATGGAATGATTCACTACTAGCAATGACTCATCATTAGATAAAAAAATTGGCTAAGTATGGAATTTACCAACTTCAATATATGAAATATCACTGAACAAGTGTGAAAAATTATAAAGATGAGCTACCATCAAAGGAGTCACCGCTAGAATGGATATTTGGAAACGTGTACAAAAAACCAACTACTGAGAAGACACACTATTAGAAGACTCATTGCTAGACCGAAACACTACCATAGTGTCTCACCCCCAGACTCTGATTCGTGAAAAAACAGAGACACTGCCAGTGTCACCATTCAAAAGACTCACAACCACTATCTATTTTATTTAACTTTTTTAATTAAATATTTCTAATGTCTAGTTTATCAAATTTAATGCTAATGCTTATTTTAACAATAGTGCATTAAATATTTCTGAGTAGAATTAACCTTCATGTTAGAAATGTAGAATGAGGTGTAGAATGGATCCATATATTCTAACCTTCTACTTCTACTACATAAAAAATTGATGTCGACTCCCTCATGCAACTGAGTTCTGATGCGTAAGTAAACACATATAAACATTTTCATGTACATGAGTGCTGGAGCTTATTGAAGATCCTGAGGAGTTCCATTTTTTCAAAAATATAGCTGAATCATACATACCTACACTTGACTATGGAATCCAAATCACAACACACATATAGTTCCTTCCTATATTCAAGAACAAAGAGTTTATAACAATCTTTTTTTTGAAACTTTTTAAACATGACTCAAGGCTCAGTTCAAATCACTTTCACAGAATCAAGAGTTATACAACATACCAAACTGAGAAACCCTATCCCATTAAATCTTTTATTTTCTCAGTCTGCTTAATTTCATTTAAATTATGAGTAATGTGTGTTACTCTATATTTATAGACACATACAGTTTCTACTTATTTAAACTAGAAGATACTCAGATATCATCTCACTCTAATTTTACACTTGCCTCCCACGTGTTGTGGTCGAGGTCTAGTTGTGATATGTTGTTTTTTTCTCCCACAAAAACTATGGAAGGGGTCACTATGTGACTTGGAAAACTTAATTTTTTTAATACATAATCCAATTTATATATCAAAAGGTTGTTTTATATAAAATTCTTAGAAACATGATATTTCTAAGTGGAGAGGACTAAGTTTCAACATGATACTGAACCAATTTTATTCAAATTTAGCTGTGTGTTTTGTTTTAATTTTTTTATTTCCTTTAAAATTGTATTTGTTTTAAAATAGACAAAAGAAAAAACATTGATAATTTGTCATTATTAGTGTTTTTTTATTTACTAAATTTATTTCAAATGTTAAAGTTGTTTTCCCTAATTATTTTTACTGTGAACTAATCAATAATTTGGCAAGTCTTTCAAATGATTAATACATATGTCGATCAACTATTTTGATAAATAGGGTCATATTTAAATTTGTTGGGGGTGTTAGTAAAATATATTTTTAAAAGAAATTATATTGGGTAATTATCCCCCCCCATATTGATATACTCACTATGGAAAACATTTTATATCAGAGGTTTAAGCTTTGGTATTATAGTTTTTCAAAACATTTCAACTGTGATTTTAGTGGTGCTTTAAAGACCTTAAATTTCTATTAGGTCTAAATTTAATTCTTTAAATGGGCAATAAAAAAGAATGTTCTGCTACTTACATACCTTCTTTTCTAATGTAAATAATTATGCTTAGAGAAATATCAAAATGGTAATTCACATTGAGAGTATGGGTTTGGAAATTTGGACTACCATAGAGGATAAATATGAATAACCTAAAACTTCTAGAGTTACATGGGATAAATCTACCAAATATGAATATAATAATAATTGAAAATATATTAATTCCCTATATTGTGCATTAGGATATGATGAATTTAATATAATTTCTTCTTCTAAAACTACCTTTGAGATTTTGGATTAATTTGATATTTCTCATGAGGGAACCACTAATGTCAAAGAAATGAGATTGAATACATATAAAGTTATGTATGATACTTTTAAGATGAATCCTCAAGAATTATTTATGAAATGTATCTTAGATTCAATGAAATTATGAATACCATGACCTCTTTGGGGAATCTAGTATCTGATAAAGATAAAATCATGAGGCTGCTTAGATTCCTTCCAAAAAACATAGATTCATAGATGTTTCAATTAGAGAGTCATGTGACATCAACAAACATACCATCATGAAGTTTATTGGAAAACTAATGATTTATGAAGAAGATTTTAAATTAAACTGAGAAGAGGACGATGATACAAAAATAATGCTACTAGCTTTCAAGTCTAATTTATCCAAACAAGGAAAAAAGAAAGGGGAAAGATACACGTTAAATATTCTTAGGTCAGTGAGTCACCACTAGAATGTGTTGAAGAAATAGATAATCTGTCAAGGATATTTAAGAATATTTATATAAAGAATAATTTTTTTTTTCAGAAATCTTAGTTATAAGGGAATGTATGGCACTAAAGGAATCAAGAAGGAAGATTGGAAAAAGGATTAAAACACTAATGAAATAAGTTGTTATGATTTCAAGTGAAAAGGACATGTTAAAGAAGACTATACAATATTAAAATACAAAAAGAAATATTATAAAAAGGATCAAAGGTATAACAAATCCATTAAATAAAGGTGGAGCGAGTATGAGGATAGCTCCAGTGACTTTTTCTCTAATACTAAATAAATATCTGACCAAGCCATCATGTGCTTCATGACTAATGCCTCTGAGGTACCTGTTGTATCTACTATATCAAATGTTCTTATTTATTATTATTCTGAAGATAAACAAATTGATAGATAATATAACTAAATAATAAATTTCTGAATATTGTAATATGATTTAAAAAACCTTAAACGAACTAAAATAAAAATATGATGTTCTAAAAAGACAACATGATTTATCTACAAATATTAAAACTGATCTAAATGTTGAAAAATAGATGAATTCTTAGATGTTAAAGGAGAATACTAAACATAAAATATTCAATTAAAAACTGAAGAAGGATTTAGAAAATTTTACTAATGTCATAGAAACTCTTACTCGTATTTTTGGAAAAACGTTTCTCTAGAATATGTTACAGGTCTAGGATATCAACCTGGATAGAGAAGAGTAGTTAAAAGCACATTTGTGCCTAAAAATAAATCTAAAATAATAAGAGATATTTATTATTCTAAAAGATAAAATAATTTTTTTATATCAAAAATATTATGGTATATTCATAAGATACTTGTTAAGAATCTGTGGGTTCCTAAAGCCCAGATTACTAACTCATCTTGCCCCAAGAAAATATGGGCATGAAAATCATTTCCTGTATAAATTCTAATTTCTAATATAATTGCATGAATACCTTCTACAAAAGTATATGGTACTTGGATAGTGGTTGTTCAAGGCATATTATAAGGGAATACTCATGTTTTAAGATCCTAATAAAGGTTTATGGTGGTTATTCCATGTTCGGTGATAATGCTAAAGGTAAAATCATCAGCCATGGTCAAATTGGTAACACTAATTTTTTTTTAATTTCCAAATTATTTTTTGTTGATGATTTGATGTATAATTTTCTTAGTATCTCATGATTATTTAATGATGGTTTTCATGTAAAATTTTAAAATAATGATGGTTCTTTTTTTGAATCTATGGTTGTTTTGGTTTTTACTGATTTGATGAATTAAAATGTTTAGGATATTGATCTTAATTCATTAATTTCTCAAAATGTTTCCTACATGAGTGAAATTCATAACAAATCTTGTCTTCAGAAAATGAGACCAGTCCACTATAATGTTCACAGAAATAGGAAGATTTCCAAAAAAGGGTTAGTCAGGGATCTACCAAAACATGATCTCTCAAATGAAAAAGTCTGTAACTCGAGTAAAAAAGTAAAGTACCACGATATTTTATTTAAATTAAAGAAATATGATACAACTTCTAAACCTCTTGAGTTATTTCATATGGATTTATTTGGACCATCTAGATTTTCTAGTCTAAATGGGAAGAAATATTTTTATGTACTAGTTGATGAATTTTCTAGGTATACATGGGTATTATTTTTAAATCACAAAAGTGAATCTTACTCATATTTCACTAATTATTCCAGATCTATAGAAAACATAAGTGTAATTAGGATTAATACTTTAGGAAGTGACCATGGATATGAGTTTGAAAATTTAATACATTCAATAGTTTTTATCAAAAAATTGATACAGTCGTATCTTCTCTGCTCCTATGACCCCTCTACAGAATGGGGTTGTCGGAAGATTGAATATAACCCAACAAGAGATAGCCCAGGCCATGTTTAATGAATATGACATACCAGTCCACTTTTGAGTAGAGGCTGTAAACATAGCCTATAATACAATCAAAAGAGTCTTAATCAGATTTACATTGAAGAAGACCCCTTATGAGATTTGAAATATTAGAAATATTATGGTTAATTACTTTATAGTTTTTGGATTCAAAGTATTTATTCTTAATAATAAGGATAATCTATACAAATTTTCCTCCAAAAGTGATGAATGAATTTTCCTGGGTTATTCAACCTCCAATAAACCCTACAGAGTTTTTAATAAAAGGACCAAGATTGTGGAAGAGTATGTTCATGTAAAATTTGATGATTTGGATGTTCATGAAACTAAGTCCTCTTTATAAAATATTCAAAATGATTTATAATCTCTGAAATTAAATTCCAAAACTTCTGATTCTACTGTATAATATTCAGAAAAATCAACCAGTTCAGAGGAATTTCCAAAACATCCAAGACCCAAAACCTATCCTATAGAAGAACCTAAAATTACTTCCCCCTCTTTTTATAGAGATATTAAGTACCATCCTTTATATTTTGTAGTTGGTGAACAAGATAGAGGATGACAGAAGTGAGCATCTCTTAAAAATCAAGTTGAATATTGAGCTGTTTTGTTACAACTAGAACCAAATAACATCAATGATGTTATCAATGATGAATTATGGGTAATAGAAATGTAAGAAGTAATAAATAAATTTTAAATAAATAAATTGTGGGAACTTTCTGATATACCCAAGGAAACATTTACTTTATGAACTAAAAGGATTCTAGAAATAAGGTAGATGAATCAGGTAGTATTGTAAAATAAGGCCACTCTAGTTTCTTAATGTTATAATCAAGAAGAAATAATAGACTTTAAATAGACATTTCTATTAGTATTCATACTTGAATCCATTATAATACTTCTAGTATTTTCATCTCATATAGATTTAAAAATTTATCAAATGGACGTCAAGAGTGTATTCTTAAATGGGTTTATAGTTGATGATGTTTTTTACAACCCCCTATTTTTCAAAATCCCCATTTTCGAAATCAAGTTTTCATATGAACACAATATTTATATGGTTTAAAACAGGCTATAAGACCATGATATGATAAGCATAAATCTTTTTTTTTATTTCAAAAGGATTTTAAAAATGTATAACTAATTCTACCATTTTTATAAAATGAATTTAAAAAGATGTTTTATTTATTCAAATTTTTGTTAATGACATTATTTTTTGATCTTAAAGAAATATATCATGTACTGATTTTTCAAAAATGATGAAAAATGATTTTTAAATATGTTTTATGGGTGAACTCCAATTCATTCTTGGTTTTCATATTTTTCAAAATAAATATTTAAATATTTTGAATCAAATTAAATATCCTAAGGACCACTTAAAATGTTTTAGTCTAGATACTAGTAAGAGTAGTGATACTACTTTGAGTACTACCTGTAAATTGGATCTTAATGAAACTTAGAAACCAGTGGATCAAACTAGTTATATTGGTATGATTGGAATCCATCTCTACCTTTCTTATAGTTGAATTGATATTATGTTCAGTGTTTGTATATGTGTTCATCTTCATGAAAATACAAAAGTTTCACATCTGGAACCTGCAAAAAGGATTTTCAAATACCTCAAATATACTACCATTTTAAGATTGTTTTACCTAAGAGGAAAAACATTTGATTTAGTTACTTATTCTAATTTTGATTTTGGTGTATGTAAGTTAGATAGAAAACTCACCTCTAGAAAATGACACCTTTTTGGAAACTCTCTAGTTTCGTAGTGTAGTATGAAACAAAATTATATTGAATTGTCTACTACTGAATATGAATACATTTTTTCCATTTTGGTATTGTGCACAAATTTTGTGGATAAAAAAAATTCTAGACTATGGATATGAATTCTGACATGTCTCTATAAACAATAATAATATAAGTACTATTAAAATTTCCAAAAATCCTATGTCACACTCCAAAATACATCATATTGATGTAAGACATCACTTATTAAGAGATCATTTTCAAAAGGGTGATATCACTCTGGAATACATTTTTATAGAATATCATCTTTCTGATATTTTTACTAAGCCTTTGAATTTAGAGTGGATGAATTACCTAAAACATGAGTTAGGTATGATTAATTTTTGGTTGATTTTAATTTTGGGTATGTCATGAAATTGAGTATGTCTCAATGATGGGTATGAATCACTGTTGGGTATGTCTCACTGTTGGGTATGTATCACCATTGGTTATGCCTCACCGATGGGTTTGACTTTCCAGTGGATGTCTCACTATTGAAGTCTCACAACTTTTACATTTTTTTAATATTTTTATTTTCATCATCGTTACTTTTTATGAATTATTTACTTATTTATATTTGATTCAATTATATTTTCATTTTTTATTTTCAAAATTTCAAATTCAAAAAATGAAATAAATCATACTTTTTTATAATTTTAATTTACACTCTCACTCGATCCAAACCTATTGTGATCTCTACCTCCCAACCATTGACCTTACCTTCTCCTTTTCCCAATCTTTGATAGCACACACCATGTAATAACCAAGATAGCTTCTGAGTCTACTTCAGATGAGTCGCATAAATCGAAGAAGCAAAGGGATGAGTCAAGACAATCGACTACTTTTCTAGAACTAGTGATCCCCAAACATTCAAAGAGAATAGTCATTCCAAATAAGGAAATGCAAGACGAGTGGTTATTATCTATTAATTTCTTAGTGTTTCAAGTTTTACAAGACCAAGGATGGGTGGAATGGTTTTCTCATAACCATATATTATTTTATCCAAAATTGGTGTATGAGTTATACCAGTTTATCAAGTATGGATTTGAGGAAAATGAGGACTAGTAATGAACTAGAATAAATGGAAGAAAAGTTATTTTTTCATCAATAAAATGTGTTTTATTTATTACAGTACCTAATTAAGGAGTATCTGAAGAAGATCAAGGATGGATTCTATATGATAGTGATGACATTATTTATAATGATGCATTAGCTGGGATCATAATAGATGGATTTTTAGAAGACCATTATCTCAATATCATGATGGGGAGTGCAAACTACATTTGAGGTAAATACCACACATTCTATGTCCATGAAAATGAGACTTTACTAAAATGAGATATCTGGATGTATATCCCCCCATTTCTATTGAAAAGAATGGTAGGGATCAATCAATGTAGATACTTCATTATTTATATGGTAAAAATGAGTAAGCCTACCTTGAAAACTAATTAATTGATATATCCTATATTTACTTCATTTATATTAGAAAATAAAGGATTATTAGGTGAAAATGAAGAGGCTGAAGTGGATTGTGGTGGTTTCTATCTTACCAAAATTATTTTCAAAAGGATAAGAATATGATGTATCCCATGTAAAAGGAAATTGGTGGTTTCTGATGAAAATTTGTATGTTAAATTCAATCCAGTTGACCATTAATCAAGACTAAGAAACCTTCATAATCTTGTCTTGGAGATAGATAAAGTTTTGTAATATTTAGACAGTGATGAAAAAGTATAAGAATCTACTGCTTATAAAGAAGAAGAGGAATCACATTCCATGGATTAAGGTAGTGAAACTAATTTACCTCGAGAATATCTTGATAATACTTATAGATCTCTTAGTCCACCGATATCTCTCTTGAAAAGTGAAAAAATTTGAAGCAAGTGATAAGGATAAAACTAAAGTTTCTAGAGAAGAATAGTTCAATATTTCTTACAATTCATCCCATGAAATTAAAAATAGTAAAAATGATGATGATGGTGATGATGATGATGATGATGCCGAAGGAGGAGAAAATAGAGAAAATGATAAAGATGGTGGTGATGAAGATGACAATGAATATGAAAATGGTGATGGAGGAGAGGATGAACATGATGATGTTCATTATGGTTCTTGTGGCCGAGGTTATGATAAGGAAGTTACGATACCTCATGATCTTATTACTTCTCCTTATGTATCTGAAGATAAATCTAGTTTATTTGAGAATGGGGATTGATCTCCTATAAAAGAAAAATAAGAATCAATTGAGGGGGACAAATAACTATGTTTGGAAATTCACCATGTCGTTGAGAAGATGATAGCGGTTTCTTTTGTTGTACAGTCAATCACTGAGAACATGGAAGTTGAGTCTTCTCCTGATGATAAAAATATTGATGTCCAGTTGGGTAGTGTTCTTACTACCGTTCATCCTTGAGTTGATGAGAGTATGAATGATTCCCATGCTATTGTTGAGAGGGATGAAGTGGAGTAGAGATATATTGTATTGTTTGCTATTATTACTTCCTCTATTATACCTTCTGGGGATGTGACATTATATAAAAAGAATACTCCTATTAGGAATTCTATTAAATATGTTTTCAAATGAAATATACCAATTGTAGAGGAATTTTAAATGTTTATGGGTTATGTCAAACTTGGTCTTGACTACTCTGACTCTGATGAAGATATAAGTCCATGAATGTGTGGGGGATCTACATCTCAAGTTGTTAAGGATCGAATAAAATCCTCTAGTATGCCTACAATATCTGTTCCTACTCCTATAGTACCAGTAGATAATGTCACTAGAGATGATTTAATGTATTTTAGATATAAGTTGATATCTGATATAATTTTTTTGATATATAACCAACCTACATTGACTATAATGTTATGTGAGAAGGATTCAATATACCTATTTGAGATGTTCAATCATCACATTCAACCAAGAATGATGCATCATATATAGGAAATTGAAAATGAAAATAGAAGGATAGCCAATGAGAGGGAGGGTATGAGAATAACTATGGAAGAAATGAGATTGTATTTGGCTGACTCCATGGGTGATTTTTTATAGAATATAGAAAATCTATCTTTAATTACTTCTTCCACAAGTGTTTCTACAATTTATGCTATGTTAATCAGATCTGTGGTAAGATAGGAACTCAATGGTCTTTCAAATACTACTTCAGGTAGTGCACCATCAATGCCTTATGTTTGAGGAAATTTGAGAACAATGTTGATCATTCCAATATAATGATTCGAAAATAGATGAATGATATGGAATTTTAGTGAGATACTATCACCAAATCCATAATGTACTATCTATCAAGGATTTTCACTAAACATGATCGTAATGAAAATTTCACGTTTTTGGCTAAAAATATGAGGATTCCTCCTATATTATAAGATGTTAAGGAGTAGGTAAACCGACTAAAAGTGGTGACTCTTATGTTGTATCATTTTTTGGAAGAAAATACAGACTTTTTTAATGTTCTGAAGTGAGGTGGAATGCTAATCAAGGATTACATAAACCTTATGAAACCATTACTACATGTCCATGGATTATCTCTTGTAGCTCAATATGCAACCCCTATTATATCTCATCTGAATCCAATATACTATACAACCCAAAGTATTCAGACTTGGGGTGACCAGAGATCTATAATCTCATCTTCTAGCCTGATTCTAGCCTTATTCATTATTTCCCATAGAGGCAATTCAACATTTGAGACCCATCATCATCAGAGAGCCTCATTCTTTGACAAGTGTTCTTACTACCCTTCCTTGATATCCTTTATATTATAATTCTATGCCTTACACCTCAGATAAAGATAAGGTACAAGTTCCATTGGAACCTTCATCCACACCAAAGAAGTGCTGATCATAGACTCAGTCTTTGATATAGATGTTTTTTATACACTTTTTAGCTGCCAGAAATTTTTGATGTATTTCAAATGATCTTTAATGGAAGTCACTTTTTATTCAAATTCTATTTTATTTTTAATTCAACTTTTTTGATAATCCTAGAAGGGTATTAAGATCTAAGAGAAGATCTAGGAGAAGATATAGGAGATGATCTAGGAGATGATCTAGGAAAAGATCTATGGCATTTAGATATTTTATTTCTTACTTTTATCATGATGTTTCTTTGTATCCATATGTGTCTAATATTTTCCTTTGAACATGCCTACCTTTGATACCATGCTTTTATATTAATATTGTTTACTATTTACATAATTTTAATACCTTGTTCCCTTTATTTATCTTGGATACTGTATGTATCATAATTTACCTTTGATAACATTTCTATAAAATTCAATGATTTCTTATCATCAAAAGGGGAAGATTGTTGGCCTCCTTGTTTTAATGGTCATAAAATCATGTTTATTATGATAAATAATGAGTCTCATATTTTCTATTATCATTTTATCATTTGAGACAAAATGGATACATTTTTCCTATGGTTGAGTCACCACCAAAATATTTCTCATCGTTAAGGTTGAGTCACCACCAGAGAATAACTCAGAAATGAAGTTGAATTTTACAAAGTGTTGGAAACACTCACAGCTGTATTTCAGTCCCTGATGTAGATGTCACCAAGTTTTAAATTTGAAATAGTTTGTAAAGTGGCACTACCAAAAATGAATCACCATCAGATCAAAAAATAGGCTATGTATAAAATTTACCTAATACTATCTATGACATACCACTAAACCAAATATTCAGAAAAGTATTGAGATAACCTACCATTAGAGGAGTAATCACTACAATGGATATTTGGTAAAGTGTTGAAAACAACTACCACTGAGAAGACACCGTCAGAACACTCACCACCATCCTAACACACTGTCATAATCTGAGTCACTTCTAGACATAAACACCTCTAGTGTCATCGTTCAAAAGACTCACTGCCACTATCCCTTTTACTTATGGTTTTGAATTAAATATTTCTAATTGATAGTTTGTAAAATTTAATACTGAAGATTATTTTAATGATAATGAATTAAATATTTCAGAGTGAAATTAAACTTCATTTAAAAAATGTAGTACACAGTGTAAAAAGGATCTGGTTATTCTCACCTACTACTATTGTTGTCAAAATTCAAGTAGACTCCCTCGTGTAGTACATTGTTGATGAACAAGAAAACACACATAGATATTTTCATGTACATGAGGTCTAGAGCTTATTGAAGATCCTGAAGAGATCCATTTTTGAAAAAAATGTACATGAAGCATACTTACCTACACTTGAATGAGGAAGCCAAAGCACAACTTACATCCAATGCCATCCAATATTCATGAACAAAGAGTTTATAAAACTATGTTTTCCTGAAACATATGAAATAAGACTTGAACCTCACTTCAAATAACTTTCAAGGAGTCTCAAGTTATAGAGAATACCATATCGATCAACACTAACCCTTAACATCTTTTATTTTCTCAGTATGATTATGTTCATTTATGTTACGAGTAGTCTGTGTTACTTTGTATCTATAAACAGACACACAAACTATCTCTGGTTTTAAACATGAAGATACTCAGATATATTCTCACTCTCTTTTTACACCTATTTCTTACATGTTGTGGTAGAGGTCCTGTTGTGAACTGTTGTTTTTGTTATCCCATGAAATCTTTGGATGGGGTACTTGTGTGACATGGACAACCTAACTTTTTTAATACCCAATCCAGGTTGTCGGTAAAAAGTTTTTTATATATATTTTTTTTGTCTTTAGGTTATTTCCAAGTGGATATGGATATGTTTCAACATGCGACTGATCCTCATGTATTCAAATTAAGTTGTATGTTTCGTTTGACTTTCTTTCATTTCTATAAAACTATATATATTTTAAACTAGAAAAAAACCACTACTTTGATAGATTATAAGTAGTGATTATATAAGTTTTTTATTTGGTAAATTGATTTCAATAATTAATAATTTTTTTTACAATTATTTTAACAAATACATAATCAATCTTTTGAGAAATAATTTTAATGATTAAAACTTATATTGATCCATTTTTTTAATAAGCTATTCCATATTTAAATTAGTTGGGGTATTTTATTTAAATCTATATTTAACAAAAAACTTTTTTGGGTAATCGATTACCCCCCTCCCCTTAAGATACTCACTATGACCGATAGTTATATTATGTTCAATTACAAGCCAACTATTTCTATGGATTTTTTTATTAAAGTGTTACTCAAGTATAAAAGGTTTTCTTGGTCTCAATTCAGACTGTTTGATATATGTAACATGTTATGAACCATGATTCATTTGTATAGTTTTCTTACTATCCCAATAATGTTCTATACAATATTTCCTTCTATTAATCAGATAAACTACACCAAATCATGTTCTTTTCTTTGATTTTATTTTTACTCAACGGTGTCCCCAATCATAGGGTTTTTTGTAAATCCATTTTTATTATTTATGTTATAATTATTGCCTTGGTCATGTCTCATATATGTTGGGTATATTCTTCCGTTTGATTTATATTATGTATAATTATCTCTTTTTTTCAAGGATATATATTCTTACCACATGAACCCTTTGAAAAATAGTTCAAGCTTCGGGTTTTGTTATTTTGAGAACATAAACATTCTTTCTTTTGATATATTATTATCATGTTCTTTTAGTATTGACTAATACATATACAAATTGTTCTATATTGTCTGAATATAAAATTTTATATAACGTGAATAGTATAATTCCCCCATAGAATTAATGAAATTCTATTTAATGGAGAAATATATTGGTGTATTGTATATTAGTATTCTAACACAAAAGATTATTGGAAACTGGTGTAATATCTAAGATAATTATAGAATAATACATTTTCATATCTATTAAAATTTACGAATAAGATATTGGTATTACCTTAATGGGGATTCTTTCTTCAATAGTATACTAGACATGTAACTATGAGTTTCCCCGAAATCTTATATTGCACACATCACTGAATTATACCGAAAAATAATATTATTTAATGAATTCTTGTTGTATTTTCTTGAATGAAAAGAACTAACTATATTATGATTTCAAATTTTGGTTAAATGTTTTTATATTTATCCAATAAAATTTAGAGTCTTGATATGAGAATGAATCCAATTTGATGCATAAAATACTCTAATATTTTTCTAAAGGTCGTTTTACCAGCTTTTGATGGAGAAATATTTTTAAATCTAGTTTTTGTAAATTTTATAAGTTATATTTGTAAAATAAACTTATTATTTAGAATTGGATCATCGAATTTTACTTTGGTTGATTTTTTGGTATTTTCCTGATAATCTTCGTTTTTTAAAGAGTAGTGAAAAATACTACATTTTAAGTCAAAATAGAATTTTCATCTAATTTGTTTATATAAGTAGATTATCTTTTTCATTTTTTTAAAAGTGTAATTGAATTTTTTTATCATTTAATACAATTTTTATCATTTGATGTAATTTCACATTTAAATTTGATATAAAAACAATTCAACCTTTTGATAGTTTTTACTTCTCAAACCCCTCTTTTTTGGTTTTGAAAACATAAATTAATTTTAAATTAATTAATGAAACTTCTATGTTTTTAATTTGGTAACATAGATTCCATTTTTTGAATCATAAGGTCCAAATTATGTAAATATGACACCTATTTTTGAACATTATGAATAGTTACTGCAGTAATTATTTTTATTTACCATGGTTAAGGGGTAAATCGTGTAAATAAGGGTAAAAAATAATATTATAATAATATAAAAATAACCTAACATGTGTACTAATCATATTGGATGAGTCATTACCAGCCATGTGAATTCATGTGTCAATTTAGGGACCCCATAGAGCCACTTGGGTGTAATAATGGCCTTTTATAATATTTATATTAATGGGAATGGAAATATAACATAAACAAGTATCTCCTAAGTAAAACACTTTTAATTTGGATATATGAATGATCTATTCAACCATAAATATTAATAATAAAGAAAAAAATATTTCCTCCATCATGGTATTTTATTTATAATTTTTAGATATTAAATAAATAATTTTTGTATGACACAATGATGATGTAGTGATTACCTTATTAATGAAAGATTTAAATAAATGATATTCTAAATATTAAAATAAATTTATTTTTAAAAATTTTATACCATCCACTACTTTCATGGATCATTTTGAAATAATATCATTGATTCAATGAATTTTCATTGAAGGAATCAAGTTTTAATGACTTTAAAAAAAATCTATTTCTAAATAGTGTCAAAATTGACATAAATGAGTTTTTAAAATAAATAGTATTTAATTAAATTATATAATAGTTGTAAAAATATAATATTTGAAAAAATTACATATATTATGTTATAAATGTCATTAATGATCCACTTGGGGGTATATGGGCATTTTATATTAAGTACTCTAACCATATAATATAAAAATACAAGAAGGCATGTTAAGAGGTAATGTTTTTAACTAAGGGATAAAACTAAAAGATAAGCTTATTTATATGAAATAAACGTTTCTAAAACCTATTTAATTAAATTATTTATACCCCCTATCATATTATATTCCAAATAATTGAATTTGGGACCATTTAGAACCGAAAAGTATTTTATAATAAAATAATATTTCAAGACATTCCTAAAGTACCCCTCTTCCCTCTTATAAAAATCCATCACCTCTACCCACATAATCACACCTCTCAAGCCTCTTGTCTAGTCCAAACTATGATCAAATAATCTCCCAACATCCCAATATACCTCCTATAACCATTACATTGGGAATAAGGCAATTCAAGATAGGCCTTTGGCTAAAATCAAAAGAAGTTACTCGATTTAAGGGTAACATCTCCTCTCTAGTCCCTTTATTTTATTTTCCTTCTTCACATTAATCATTTATTAAATAACAACAAAAATATACTCAATATACTAGGATATGGTTATGGGATTAATTCAACCTAAACTTACACACACATTCATCTAATTGATATAAAACATATTATTTCTGTGGATGGCAAATTACTACCTCACAAAATAATGATTGTTCAATCTTCTCCTACCACATCTCATGGTGGACATTATGAAGGAATTTTATTTATATATGATATATATTATATTTATGTTTTCCCTATTCTTATTTAATTTTTTTTTACAATATACCTTTATGCTTTCCACAATGTGTAAATACGATAATTTCATTTGAGGAAGTGTGGACTACCGCCCCCTCAAAGTGATATGACTCATTCATTCCATACATTTAATGTATAAAAGATGGAATTAATGAAATTATGTAACATATATAACATATATATTATACTAGAATTATAATATATCTATGTATCATTTAGTTTGAATTCCTTTATTATGAAAAGGAAATGAAAGTAGTGTTCATGCATACGTGCGGCCTACTGTCTCCATGAACGGTGGATTTCATTTCTTATCTACAAAGGTTGTGGAATATTATAAAAACATATATACGGGATATATATGATATTTAAAATAATTAATATAATTATGTATATGATGGAATTATGACAACATGGACAATTCTCATCAAAACAAGTTCATTTTTTACTCAAGTACCGAACATTAAAAAATCATCCGATATGAACCCAAATATTTAACGAATTGTTATAACATGGTAATAAGTGATATAAAATGAATAATAAACTTGAAAAGGGTTATAAAGAAAATTTAAATTAACTTAAGTTTTTTATTCAGGAATATAATGAGCAAACGGTACAAATCGGACTCGAGGTAAGAGAATCTCATCTGAATTTACATTCCGTTGAGACTAATTTATCATTATTCACCAGTTCAATTTTATTTGGTGTGTATACTACCTCTTTTACATTATATAATGACTCCCCTTATTATCATGATATTATATGTTTTTTTTAATGTCATACCTTTCAAGATTTTATGATTAAATTGTTCAATGTGGTAAGGGAACTTCTTAAGCCAATTTTCGTTATTTGGGTTGATCTTCTACTTTATGAATAAGTTGTGCTAAGATTGCATGAAAAATGACATTTGATATCTTATCTTGTATTTTTATTTTCTTTATGTGGATTTAAAGTGTATAAAAATAATCTATCTATTTGATTTACAAAATTATCTTTATAAGGGAATTTCTAAACTCAATTTCCACTCATTGGGTTTTACACATACTTCATTGATTATATTAAGCCAAGATTATGTGTCAAATCCCTATTTGTTTATTTATGTTGAAATTTCCAATTATATTTTTTTGGATATACTATATCTACTAAAAATAACCCCATTGATAAATTCTTACATCATTTATATGATCTTCTTAAATCTTAACTCAATCCTTATTAATTGAGTTAAATATCTATGTAATTGGTTTTGTATTTCCAAAAGTATTTGTGAATGTGTTATGATTGTTTTAAACTGAATATCTACTTATATTTAGATTATTTATATTTTTCACACATAATTATGTCATCTATTTATCCTCGCTCTAATTATATGATCTTTGTATGGGATTTCATCTCAATATCTTTTCATTGAGACATTTCTTAATGATATACACTTCTATCCTTTTTATAGTGTACATACAAACCCTTTGATAATACATTTCATTATTATATCTATACGCATGTAATTTAATGTTTTGTAATGAATTATTGTCTTATGTGCCTTTTGATTTAAATGTTCAAATTGTTAAAAGACTCTTTAACTAAAACATCATTTTAAATGTTTTAATGATTTATTCATCCAAATATTTCTCATTAATGTTCATTTTTTGAAAATGTTTTAATGGATTTATTTATATGGACATGAATCTTTTAAAATGACAATTCTTTTCAAATGTTTCAAAGTGGCATGGGACACTTTGATTCAAAAAAAAAATCATATTTTTAAATGTTTTAAATTTATGAGTGTTTGGCTTGTAGAAATGAAATGTGAATTCAAAGTGGAAATGTTATCTTTCCTTTATGCATATTTTATGTGTTATGATTATGTTATGGTTCTTTGGAATGGTTTATGAATATGGGTAGTTCCATGATAAACTAAGGGTAGGTGATCCTGAGATAGCTCTCCAATGCATTGGGTAATGTGAATGAGTTAACCGCTAAGGTTTCTCCGAAGAGATTGACAAAATATATTGTGATGGGGATTCCAAACATAACCATGAAGGTTACTCCAAATTTATGAAATGTTATAGATGTCTCAAGTTACCTTTATGATTTATGATTTCTATGAGTTATTCATAATCCTTATAATTTCATGAGTTATTTTAAAGAGATTATTTTTTATTAGTAAAGTATGGTTTCATTGATTTGTATGTATTCATGGACTAATGATTTATTTCTATATTTTATATCCCTTAGTGAGATTTTTATGCTCATCCCAAGTTTTTGAAATTTTTTTCACAGGTTATAAGGAAGGGTAAGAGAAATAAAGAATTCGAGAAGATTTTTATCAAGAAGATAATTCAAGTTTTATTTAAGGGTTTTTCTTATTGAAAAAAATTGGAAAGAGTGGACGTGTATACTTTTTAATGTTTGAGATGTAATGTAATAGTTATGGCCTAATTCACTAAAACTCTAAACATGAGAAGATCCTCAATTTTAATTCTTTATTTAACTAAATATTATGTAATGTTTATGTTTGGGGCCTTATAGTTCGTATAATAGGTCGGTTTAGATAACTTTAAAGGTTAGGGTGTTATTTAAGCATATGTGACCAGTTATATATAACCAAAATGGTTAGAATGTTATAAAGAGTCATAATTATTTTAGATAAATTGAATGATTTTAAGATAAGATGAATAAGTATATCTTAGTGTTTACCCTCCTAATAATAATGTATATGATGATATTATTGATATACTCATAATAACCTTTTTGGTTTTAATAAATGGCTAGATCTAGAAGGCACCCAAGTAACAATGTGTGTGAAGGAAACTGTGGTGGTTCTTTAATTAAGCGACTGGATGAAATGGGGGATGCAATGAGAACTCTCATGGTTATTCTAAACCAAAAATTAGGAGTCATGAACCTTGGTGAGTTCTTTAATTCATCATATATTAGAGAAACAAATCCTTGCGGAAGTTCAAGTAATAATCATAAAGGTAACCATTATGGTTTATATGTTCCTTGATTTTGAGGTAATTAAGGGTTATTGCATTTTTAGATGAAAAATGAAATCCATGAGATAAACATGAGGTTAAATTATGTTATGGTTATTTTATCTCTTTTTTGGGAAAAGTTTTTAGAATTATATAGTTTTGGAAAAAGGGAAACCTGTAGGAAGGGTGACAACCCATAGCATCGGACAAGGCCATAGGGATCAAACCCACAACCGAAGTATAACAAGGAATTGTCGCCTAACACTATACTACATGATGTCCCTAGTTTGTATGACTTATAATTTTTAGTTTAACAAGATTATGGGATCCGAATAAGGTGATTTTGGGAACTTAGGTTTTATCAAATGGATATCCTCGGTTTTGAAAAAAACTATTTGGGGCTTAAGTGATAAATGTTATTTTGGAAGATGTTCACTATTTTCATAACTCTATATGATTAAGGAAAATAAATACTATAGAATTTTAATTGAGGAGTAATTTTTGAATTATGTTTTGGGAAAAATCTATGATTTTAATTTTCAACTTATGGTGATTTAGGTTATTTATAGAAATGATCAACCTATCATAGAGAACATGTGATTGGTTTATTTAATTTTTGGTTGAAGAAATTAAGAGTGATTTATGTTATTCAGAGATTACTGTTAAAATTTATCTTGGAAGATTATGTGATTAAATCCATTTGAGTTTTGGGTTGAAATCTTAGTTTGTATTAATTTGAGGAATTTTAAGGACAACTATATGTTGAATGGTCTCTATTGAACTTTTGTAATTACTGTTGAATCTTGGAGATTAAAAATAGTCTTTCTTCTTATAAATGATTACCCTTTTTTGGAATTAACTTCTCAAGTACTAACCAATTTGGTTTTGGTTAATGATACAAGACCAGTGAAATAGATAGTTAATGCATGAACCTGGACCTTCATTTTAGGTATGGGTTGTGTTTTCTGGTTATTTTAAAGAAAAAGGAGAAAAGGGAAATTTTCTGAGTACACACCGTGTAATTATATTTATATGCCATATACTAAGATCCCCATGTTCTAGCTATGTAATGGATAAGTACATGCCAGGTGGTGACCTATCTGGATTCTCTTAAGTATGAGGCCACTTAAGGGTACTACATGTCATGTACTTTTAAAGAACACACCATGTACTTTTCTTTTTTGATTTATGTGATCGGACCGGGGTCTCGTCTTATTCCAAATTTTATCTTCTTCTGGATGTTATTTGTAGAGGAGCCATAATAGATTGATGTTTCTTCTCTGAGCCATCGAATCTTCGTCTGTTCTCCGACGCGATCATCGTTAGGTGAAATAGAATCCCCTCGGTGAGCTATCGACTCTTTTTTATTCTCATTTTCTAATTTCTCCTCTTTCGTGAGATATCGTTGATTGAGTGTTTTAGAAATTATTATAGATCTAAATTGTTATAGGTTGTTTCAAGGATCGAGGTTTAGTTATATTGATCTCTTAACATCATGGTTGGTGGTCTGTTGCCTTTTGTATGTTTTCTTTGAGTTATATGTGCAAAAGTGTCGATCACCCATGTTTTGGGTATTTCAGATTGAGAATTTGAATAATGTTGTTGTTCTACCTTAGATTGAATGATAGATTTAGGATTATTGATGTTATTATATGATTGATTTCAGGATTGAGGAACACCCCATGGGTGTGTTTCCCTTGTTTGGTTATTTATGGTCATTTGGCCTAGGTTTCATATGAGGAAATCCTAGGATTCCTTACTATTTGCTTTAGATAAAATTGATTGCATGATTTCCTATGGTTAAATTCTTGTTATATGCATTCTAATTGTTTATACAAGTAGTTGTTGAGCTTAATTTGGAGTTGTTGAGAACTTTTTATGTACGATTTCTCTTACACAGGGCTGTGGGAACCTGGTGTAGCTAAAACTTAGAGGGAATTGACGTTGAGGGCTTCCCTATAGTGTTTGTTAATTTTATACCATTTTGAGACCTTAGGTGGAATGGACGTAAGTGCTTCCTCAGAGAGTCTAGTAGTTATCAAATCATTACCACAAGTGGAATTGGACATTGACGGCTTCCTCAAATAGTCTGTAGTTACCATTTCCAGACAATAGGGTGAATTGATGGCGAGTGCTTCCTCAGAGTGTCTTGGCCTATACAAATGATTGATTTGGTTGGTTGTGATGAGTATACCAATCCCAAGCACAAGAATGGATCTTTTAGTCTTTCATGTTTGTTTAGGTAGTCTTTTGAGAAACCTAGTTTCTATACATGTTTGCCTTACTTCTTTGCCTTGGAAATATAGAGATATTTCTAGATTCCATGGCTGTGTAATTAAATGGATTAATATAAATTGTTAAATGAATGTAAATGGAAATTTTAGGATTTTTTAATTTTTCGTATTCATAGTTTCTTTGTTCCATTTAGCATTAGTACCTGAAATATTACTTACTGACATTTAGGAACAAATCACGTGGTGGTTGCCTACTGGGATTCGTCTCACACCCTATTTGGGTCATGTTTTTCGACCCAAATAGATAATAATGTTGCAGGTTTAGATAAGGTCAAGATCCCTTCACCATCAGGTACATGATTTGCTGGTTGGAGCTAGAGAGTATAAGACCAAGCTTAGGCTAGAGATGATGCGGTAGTTTTTCCTATTTTCTTTTCTTACTTGGGTTTCTCAGTTTTATTCTAGAATATTGTTTTTTTACTACTTTCCTAGATACATGTATCCTGCTGTATCGTCGTTATAAATGCATTTCTTCCACTGTTTATATTCAATTGAATGATTTCTATTGCTTCCACTACTATTTTTTAATTCTTTCCACTGTGTATACTTTCCAATGAGGGAATAGTTTCCCCACTAACAGACTTAGGCCCTCACTGCTAGTCGGCAACCTCTGGCATTTGGGGAAATGCTCTTGAGGACATATGGAGAATCGGGTACAGGGCACTAGTTGAGTGGCTCCTAGACCCGGGTCATTACATTTAATATTTTGTGGATTATGTGATTCTCTAGAAGATGATTGTAATTCTTTAGGTGTGTAAATTATTCTTTAATACTCATCGTTTGGAGAAAATAATGAGTTTGTGGTAGATATTGATTAATGTATGAAACTCTACCTTTAAATTAAGTATATTTCCTTATGTTCAAAGTCTAGAAAGTAAATTAATTCCTTGAAAAGATCTTTAAAAAACATTATTTGTTTACATTTCATACTAAGAGATCAATATCCTGTTAACGTATAACAGATTTTTGGTTTTGTGATAGTTAACTTTTTCCTAACTATGTTATCTACAACTCACCATCAGAACATGATGGATTGTTTTCTCTACCATATCTAGGTCTTTCTATATGGAACCCTATAATGTGTTATTTCAGGTGACCTTTGTACTTAAATTTATTTATTTTAATGTAGAGGTTTTATTGACTCTTTTTATGATGTGGGATTTCATTGAAAATACCAGGACCAATTTAAAATTTCTAGGTCACAATTTCTGAAAGGGGGGTAGGATGTAACATCCCAGATAATTATAGAATAATATTTTTTTAACATATATTAAAATTTATGAATTATATATTTGTTTTTATTTAATGGGGATGCTATCTTCAATAGCGTACCAGACACGCAACAATGTGTTTCTCTGAAATCTTACGTTGCACACAACACTGAATTATACTGAAAAATAATATTATTTAATGTCTAGGAATTGTATTGGAGGGAATTAAAATAACTAACTATATTATTATTTCATATGTCTTCTAAATGTTTTTACATTTATCTAATAAAATTTAGAGCCTTAAAATGAGAATGAATCCAATTTTATGCATAAAATACTCTAATATTTTTTTAAAGGTTTCTTTACCACCTTTTGATGGAGACCACTTTTTAAATACAGTTTTTGAAAATTTTATTAGTTATATTTTCATAAAATAAACTTATTATTTAGAATTTAGACATCAAAATTTACTTTGGTTGATTATTTGGTATTTTCCTGATAATGATCATTTTTAATGAATAGTGGAAAATATTGCATTTTAAGTCAAAATAGCCTTTTCGTCGATTTTTTTATATAATTAGATTATCTTTTTAATTAGTTTTAAAGTTTAATTTAATTAGGTTTTTTACATTTAATACAATGTTGGTCATTATAAGTAATTTCACATTTAAATTGGATATAAAAACAAGTCAGCCTTTTGATAGTTTTTTCTTCTAAAAAGACACTTTTTTGGTTTTGACAATGGGAATTAATTTTAAATTAATTAATTCACATTATGTGTTTTTAATTTGGTAAAATGGATTCCATATTTGGAATCATAAGTTCGAAATTATGTAAATATGACTCTTTTATGTTTAAACATTATGAATAGTTACTATAATAAAAAAAATATTTACCATGGTTAAAGGGTAAATCTGGTAAATAAGGGTAAAAAATAATATTATAATAATATAAAACTACCCTAACACATAACCTAATCCTATTTTATGATTCATGGCCTACCATGGTCATCCATGGGTCGATTTAGGGACCCAATGTTGCCACTTGGGTTTGATAATGACATTTTATAATATTTATTCTAAAGTGAGGGGAAATATAACATAAACATGTATCTCTGAAGTAAAAAAATTTAATTTAGTTTATATAAATGATATATTTAACCATAAATATTAACTTGAAATATAAAATGATTTACTATATCATGTTACTTTATTTATAATTTTTTTACATTATATAAATAAATTTATTTATGAAAAAATGACGATACAATGATTACCTTATTAGTGAATGATTTAAATCGATGATATTATAAATATTAAAATAAAATTATTTTGAAACTTTTTATGCCACACACCAATTTTATGTATTATTATTACATATTAGATTTGATTAAATGAATTGTGTTCAAAGGAATCCAGTTAGTATGAATTTAACAAAAATCACTTTCTAAATATTGTCAAAATTGCCATAAATGGGTTTTTAAAACAAATAGTGGTTTATTAAATGATATAATAGTCCTAAAAATATAAAATTCGGAAAATAGACTTATATTATATTAAAAATGACATTAATGATCCACATGGGAGTCTCTTTCCATTTTATATTAACTATTTGAACCATATATTATAAAAATACAAGAGGGCATGGTAATAGTTAATATTTTTAACTAAGGGTTAAAACTAAAATCTATGGTTATTTATATAACCTAAACTTGTATAAAACCTATTGGATGAAATTATTTACACCCTTTATCATCTTATATTCAAAATAAATGAATTTGGGACCATTTATATCCGAAAATGATTTTATAATAAAATAATATTTGAAGACGTTCCTAAAGTTCCCCTCTTCCATCTTATAAAATGTCATCACCTCAACCCACTTAATAACGCATCTCAAGACTCTTGGTGTCAGGACTCTAACATACCCAGGCTCGAGCCGCAACTACCCAAAGCCCTCCTCCATAGGCCAGGGGCTGGCGGCAAGCGCCGAATGTAAAACAACTCAAGGAGGCCTTTGCCTAAGTACTTGTACACACACACGCAGTCCACTCAATGGAGAAGTGCAGAGTAAAAGGAAAAGTAAAGAACTATATAATATAAACAAACCAAAAATGTGAATCAACCTTTAAATAGAACATGTAAGGTGCTGAAAAGTAGACTAACAAGTAAACTGAAAAGAAAAGGGCAAAACACATGCCCAACCAGAAAGGTTCCACAACCCGGAAATAGGTAGAAAAAGTAAACCACTGGAGAGTCTCGCACCTGAAAACCCCACTGCGAACACTACACGTAGTCCAAGATCCTATGTCTCCTACTCTCCTACGTAGTCATGATCTACCTATTCATCAACTGCAAGGGCACACCAGGTGTGGGAAAATCCCAAGGAGGGGTGAGTATAAAACAAATACTCAGTAGGATGCCCTGAAGGCTCAAGGGAGAAACAAAGGAGGTACTGAGGAGGTGATTAGTAGATATAACAATGAATAGTAAAAGAGTACAACAGAGAGTGATGTAAGAGTACAACTCAACCCAACAAGATAAAGGAAGCATAATCATCCAAACACGAGGTGAAAGAAATGATGAGAAGATGAAATTCTCATCAAGTCGTCACTACCTATAGTAGGAGAGTAGACTCGTCCAACCACAAGAAGCTAGACACAGAAAGAATGTAGTATACCCCACACATCATCGCCTCTCCTGGAAGGAGAGTAACCAAAACCCAAGGAGTGGGTACTGGACCAAGATATACATATATATGCTCTATCAAGAAACCCAAACAAGATCATAAGGGTATATTCATCTCATAGCTCATCCCAAGAAAGTGAGTAGCCAACGGTCTCAGAAGTAAACACCATCGATGCCCTGCATCCCACACGTCTGCCCTGAACTGCAAGTCAGAGGGGCTCAAATCACCGCACCTTGACACTATCCGCTTTGGGTAGCACTGACTTGCCCGCACGGTTTTAGGTCGTTTCACAAGGACACGTCTTGGTGGGGAAAGCACCCCTCTTCCCTAAGAGTTATGGGGTAAGTCAAACTGCACCTCGTCATTGTCACGTACTCGAGAGGTCTTCTCAACGTCAATGGAAACCCACAGCCTAACCCCGCTAGAGGGTAAACCCTGAACTGCTATGGCCATCCCTGCTGGATGGTACCTCATGGGCCAAACCTACTAGATGGTACAACATTAGCCATCCGTGCTGGATGGTACAACACTGGCCGTCCCTGCTGGATAGTACAACACTGGCCATCCCTGCTGGATGGTACAACAATGGCCATCCCTGTGGGATGGTACAACATTGGAAAATGGAACACGGATTGGGAAACATGTCAAGGTAGATCACTAAAGGAAGATATGATTCTTGATAATCAACTAGGGAGTCTGCGCCCAGAGCTCACCGGGGATTCGTACCCTACTGGAAACAACCTCATATGTAGAGGATCGATGCCTGTGTAAAGTGTTGGTCACAATGATTAAAAAAACCTACCAGGGTACACAATGGGATGTGAGGATCACACCGGGCCTCTCAGGGTGATACATGCTCCAATCCGCTAAGTCACTGTCGAAGCGGACTGAGACAACTCACTCCAAAAAGTGGGAACACACCCACACTGTACGAATGCATGTAGCCGTAGACAATGTCGCAGTCCGCTGAAAGGGATGTGACACTGAAATCCCACACGGCTAAAATAACAGGGGAACCCAAACAACTCTTCCGATCAAACCATCGAGAACAGGACCTGGGGGACCCACTCAACATTGCTGGTCTAAACCATCGAGAATTGGAACAGGGGGCCCACTCAACCCTGTGGGTCTAAACTATCACTAACAGAAGGACTCTCTTTGTCGTGAGTGGTCAAAGGTACGTAAAGTGGAACACAGCGTGCACAGGGCACACCCAACGTGTGTCCCTAACTCAACTCCAAGCCAGGTACACAAACATTCTCAGGTACAAACTACAGTATGTACCCCCAAATATTCCTGTATACTCCCATAGTATACCACACCTCTATCCCAAAGGCTATCGAGCACACGACACCCAAGGTTATATTGAAGGGTAAAAACGTAATCGTCAACTTTCTTCTTCCACGGCCCTAGCACAACCAACCACACCTCTTTAACCTTTTACTTCACTCTCACATGATTGAACACGATCACACACCAAGGGTTCCCTATAAACACTACAGGAAGAACCACCACCGGTACCCCTTTCATGATTCCACATTTAATAAGATCTTGAAAGAGGCTCCACACATCCAAACAGATCATACCATTGTAATCATTGTGGGAAAACATGTGAGATAAACTATCTAATCGCCTCAAATGAATATCCGACGAAATAGATACCAACACCTCTTTACGCCCGATTGACATTCCATGGTCCCGAGCCTCTGTCCCGAAAATAGTTGGGCACATCGCGCCATTGCGATCCCCTTTGAAAAACACATAAAATTGACCGCTTACTTGCATGGAATGGATATCTGGAAAAAAATATGCATTTATCCATACCGCACATGAGCAGTACTTCGTGGGACCACATCCTAGTCTCAAAGCACAACAATCGGATCGCACCATTGCGATCTTCTCAGAAAAGCACACTAGATTGACTATTTACCTGTCCAAAACGGAAACCCAGTGAAGAAGCTGAAATTCACTATCAATGCCCAAAACGACCCTCGTGGGGCCTGCTTCACCATGCTTAATTAGAGTGGGAGAATTTATCCATTGCAATTCCCTCACAAAAACACCCCGAATCAACTGCTCGCGTGCCCTGAATGGACGTCCGATGAAAAAGTTGCAAAACGCTGCTTGCAGTTTAAAAGACGGTACGTGGGGCTCACACCTCAACTCCGACTTCAATGCCTAAGACCACCATGGAAAACTCTGCCTCGACGCCAGGGTCTTAACGCCACTGACAATGCCCAAATCGGATTCCGGATGTGTCTGCGCCATCCGAAATAAGAATCTCAGGAAAATCCTTAACACTACTTAGCAGACGTGTCGTGTCTCTAAGCACCCATATCGAGAAGTAAAATTTCTCAAAACCATCTCAAAACCTCTGTCTTGATCCAAGGATCATATTTCTATAGACGGAATGCAAATCTGAGATACGGTTTAGGAGTTATGACCATTTAATAGTCATCAGACACAAGTGGGGGTGGACCGGACCGATCCAGCCGGTCCACACCCCTTAGACTGGTCGGAGCCGATCAACCTGCGGCTCAGATGGCTGAGCCACTGAGACCTGCAGTTTTCCCGCGCAGATCATGGTCTACTGCCCTGGATCGGCCCGAAGGCCGGTCTCTCTTTCAATGTGCGGACTCGCCCTTTGCGGGTCTGATGTCCGCCAGCCGGGGTCTCTGACCTCGGTCCTCCGCTCGTGCCGACTGCCTCTGCTCGCCCGTGCTGAATGCTGACCCCGCTCTCCCTGAACCACCTCCGCTCGTCCGGACTGCCCTGCACCGAGCCGCCGAGGAGTCGCGCCGATGCCTAGGGAGCCCGTGCCGACTGCTGACCCCGCTTTCCCTGAACCACCTCCACTCACACGGAACGCCCTGCGCCGAGCGGCCAAGGAGCCACGCCGATTCCTAGGGAGCCTGTTCCATCATTGTCACCCGCCGGAGGCTCGCCGGACCAGCCAGAACCATCAGAAACCTTCAAAAAAAAAACCCTCTAAAACATTGTCGGAGTGCCCTGGACACCCAGAGACTGGGATTTTCGATCCGAAAGAACCTTTGTAAATCTCAGATCGATCCCTACTCAAATATAGCCTTTTCTAGACAAATAATCAGAATTTCAACACATATATTTGAATTCAATGATGGTGCGGAGGTTTAAAAATGAAAATGCAAGAAGCCTACCTCGTTGGGCATAGCCCGAAGCTTTGTCGTTGATCGCCTTTTCCGTAGCCGAGATCTCCTTGATTGGGGAGGGAGGAGGAGGGATTTTGGAAAGTGGAGGTTATTTGTTGGGATATTCTTCCACCAGAGAAAAATAAGATTGGAGAAGCAGGGGTTATGTGTTTAAGTAGAAGATTAATTAACCTTTTATTAATTATTTAATCTCCCACTAGTAGGCCCGTACCCGAACTCTCAACGGGGAAAAGGTTAAGCCGTTCGTAGGGTAAATTCCACATTTTGAGCATAATGGTGGCCTTCAAATTTTATTCCGAGCCTCCATTGGAAAGTTATAAAATTTAACGCCCAAGGCCGCTAAATTATGAAAACGCCCTTGGTGGCATTTTTCACAGAAGGCCCGCACCTGCGAATGTTACACCCATCCCAGAGTAAACGACACGCTCCGAACTCAACTGTGCCCTCATTTTTCCCATCCAAACCACCGTTTATGAGTAATTACAGTTATTTGGTGCACCTAATGTGAACACACTTAAAATTTAATTTCAGCCACACCGGGGCTCAGAATCGCACGCCGTCTGGAAACGCTACTCCAGAATAACATTAAGAAATATTCCAAAGTCATTTATAGAAAAAACTAGGTTTCTACATAATTACCTCCTTCAAAATTTTTGTCCCCGAAATGTAAAACTAGGGAACAACTCAGGTACTAACCCCACACCTGGCTCTCCCGTACCTAAGAGAACTCTGGCACAATTCTACATCACTACACATGAACCAAAGAATTGATCCATCCATGCGAGGTCTAACCTTGCCGTTGATGTGCATAGGATCACACACACATCTCCTCAGGTGAGTCGCGTGGCAGAAATCATGCACCCACTCCAGCCTTTGGGTTTAGGGAAAGTCGGTAGATAACCTCACCATCCCTTCGCACGGTCTCAAATGACCCGAAGAACCTCGGGGGTAGCTCACCTCCCCGATCGAACCTCTACATCGCACGTCATGACTGGAATCACTATTTGGACCTAGAACTAGGCCCTATGATTCCCTCCTTCAAAATATCCAAATGGGGGAACACCCAAGGATATCTGGTCACTCAAGGTTTCATAGTCGATGTCCCACGACCAAAAATCTCTTACACGCATGAAAAGAGAAGGAGTCGACAAAATTGACTAAAGGAAAAGGTTCCATGCCTTCTACTCTACAGACACAGGGTTACACCGACGCCCTGCGTTACCCTAGTAACACCTCAAGCAAAGAGTAGGGAGAAAAGAGTACTTTACACATAATGTCTACCAATTCTACTTCAAAAAGTAGAAGAGTCATAGAGCGTACCTCTTATCACCTCATGCTATGAAGGATCGTAGACATCTAATGCTCACAGTTGTCCACAGTCCAAAATGTTAGCCCCCGGAGTCTGATGTAGACCGCCTGGTGGTGATGGGAAGACCTCACAATGTCGTCCCTCACTTCCAGCTCCTCCTGCTCCTATGCCAGCACCACATCTCTGGGTACCACTCTGAACACTGCGTCGCCTCTTCCGCGGTGGTCCACTTGCTGCCTGCTCAATATTCTCAGCATTCATGATCAGTCAGTCCCGTTCCAAGTAACCTCGCCCATCGTAAGCATATCACCTGCTTTCTTCGGGCTGCCCTGGTGCCCTCCGACACCACCGTGGTGTACGGACATGGCCCTAAGTCCACTCACGGGAGGGTCTTCCCTGCTGAGGCCCTACTCTCTACCACCACAGTGGTGTACGAACACGTCTCCAAGACCAGTTGGGGGATAGCCCCCCCTGAGTCGAGATCCCGTCATCCGACACCTGCCAGCGATGGCAGACATCTCGGCTCTATCGTGTCTACTGTCGTCACCAAATGTAAAGCATGACAGGAATCTCTCTATCACCAGTTCCTGTTTTAGCACCTCAGCATAAATGGGAAATTCCAAAGGGTACTATGATAGAAAAAATCTCTCTACAGAGACCTTTCTTGAAATTCCATGCTCATAAGTTTCCGTCATGGACCATGTCTGGATAAAATCTTGCACGATCTGTGAAACTAGTCACATACTCAGTCACCATCATCCCTCCTTGCTGAAACTGTAGGAGATCCTAAATCTGAATAGAGTATAAGAAAGAGGGGTAGAACTCCTCAAGAAACAACAGCTGAAAGTCATCCCACAAAAGTGACGAATCCTCGAGTATCTGAGTAACTAGACTCCACCAACGCCCAACTGATCCGTGGAAAAGGTCGGCGGCCAAAGCCACCATAGGATCTGACGGCTTATGCACAAGCCTGAAGAGGCAAACCACTATCTCTAGACAAACCTATGATGCTTGAGGGTCTGGCTCACCACTGAACCTCAGCGGTCTTTGACGCTGGAACTCACGGAGAGAGCTCAAGATCCGTCTGCTCTGCTGGAGCTGTCTGCTGCTCACCAGGTGGGGGTGTTGCTACCGGCCCACCTAGAGAAAGTGGCTCGCATGATGGGTTGTATACCGAGGCCTCATGTATCACATGGTCATTGTCACCAACCAAAGATGGTGTCCTAGATGGATATCTTCGCAGAGACATCCTAAATGTTATCAAGAAGTACCGTGATCAGATGAGCATATATGTATATAGCAGTAACAATAATGGGGAGCTGGCTCAAGAAGGATAATCAAAGACTCAATCTTATGTGATGTACAAACCAATTTCCTGAAATGACTATCTAAGCATTCCATGTTAACAAGTGGGTTATAAGGGTCTTGGTGAATGGATACGTCGGCTTCCGCAGCATCACTATACTCCCCGGCCTGAGAGCAGCTCTCAAGACACATTGAAACTGTTTCCATAAATCCCAACCAATTCCTTTTTAGGGACGTCCGAACAACATCCCAAGTTACAAACCACCTTTGATACCACTTTGTCACGACCCGACCCTACCTGGGCTTGAGGTGAAACTACCCCAAGCCCACCTCCATAGGCCAGTGGCTGGCGACAAGCACCAAAGGCAAAACAACTCGGGGAGTCCTTTGCCTAAGTACCTGTACAAACACACACATCCCACTCAATGCAGAAGTGCAGAGTAAAAAGAAAAGAAAATTACTATCTGCTATAAACAAACCAAAAACTTGAATCGACCTCTAAATAGAATAAATAAGGTGCTAAAAAGTAGACTAACATGTAAACTGAAAAGAAAATGGCAAAACACATGCCTAACCAGAAAGTGACATAACTCGACAACAGGTAAACAAAAGTAAACCACTAGAGAGTCTCTCACCCAGAAACCCCACTGCGACCACTGCATGCGGTCCAAGATCCTGTGTCTCCTATGCTCCTACATTGTCATGATCTACCTATCTGTTAACTGCAAGGGCACACCAGGTGCGGGAAAAGCCCAAGCAGGGGTGAGTATAAAACAAATACTCAGTAGGATGCCCCGAAGGCTCGAGGGAGCAACAAAGGAGGTACTGAAGAGGTGAGCAATAGATAGAACAAGGAATAATAAAATAGTACAATAGAGAGTGATGTAAGAGTACATATCAACCCAACAAGAGAAAAGAAGAAGACTCATCCAAACACAAGGAACTAGAAATAGTGAGATGATGAACTTCTCGTCGAGTCTTCTCTACCTATAGTAGGAGAGTAGACTCGTCCAACCACGAGAAGCTAGACACAGAAATCATGTGTCATACCCCACGCGTCTTCGCCTCTCCTGGAAGGAGAGTAACCAAAACCAAAGGAGTGGTTACTGGAACAAGATATACATATATATATGCTCTGTCAATAAACCCAAACAAGATCGTAAGGGGATCTCTATCTCATAGCTCCACCAAAGAAAGTGAGTAGCCAATAGTCCCAAAAGTAAACACCATCGATACCCTGAATACCACACTTCTGTCCTCAATAGCAAGTCAAAGGGGCTCAAATCACCACAACTTGACACTATCCTCTTTGGGAGGCACTGAATCGCTCGCACAGTTTTAGGTTGCGTCACAAGGACGCGTCTTGGTGGGGAAAGAGCCCCTCTTCCTCAAGAGTTCTGGGGTAATTCAAACTGCACCTCATCACTATCACATAGTCCAGAGGTCTTCTCAATGTCAATGGAAACCCATAACCCAGCCACACTGAAGGGTAAACCCTGAACTGCTCTGGCTATCCTTGCTGGATGGTACCTCACGGGCCATCCCTGCTAGATGGTACAACACTGGCCATCTCTGCTGGATGGTACAACAATGACCATCCCTACTGGATGGTACAACACTGTCCATCCCTACTGGATGGTACAACACTGGCCATCCCTGCTGGATGGTACAACATTGGCCATCCCTACTGAATGGTACAACACTGGCCAACAGAACAAGAAGTGGTAAACACGTCACAGTAGATCGCGGAAACAAGATATGATTCTCGATACTCAGCTAGGGAGTCTGTACCCAGGTCTCACTGGGGCTCTGTACCCTACTAAAAAAAAACCTCCTGGGTAGAGGATTGGTGGCCGCATAAAGGGTTTGTCACACTGATTCCAAAAACCCTACCAGGGTACATGAAGGGACGTGAGGATCGCGCCAGGACTCTCCAGGAAATACTTTCTCCAATCCGCTGAGTCACTGTCAAAGTGGACTGACACAACTCACTCCAGAAAGTGGGAACACACCCACACTGTACAAATGTATATAGCCGCAGATGATGTCACAGTCTACTGATAGGTACGTGATACTGAAAGCCCACACGGCTAAAGGAACATAGGAACCCAAAAAACTCTGCCTGTCAAACCATCGAGAACAAGACCAGGGGTACCCACTCAGCTCTACTGGCCTAAACCATCAAGAACAGGACTAGGGGGACCCCCTCAATTCTGCTGATCTAAACCATCGCTAACAGAAGGGCCCTCTATGTCATGAGAGGTAAAAGGTACGTAAAGTGGAACATAGCACAGATGGGGCCCACACAACGTGTAGCTCTAAATCACCTCCAAACCAGGTACACAATCATTCTTAGGTACAAACTACAGTATGTACCCCCAAACATTCATGTATATTCCCAGAGTATACCACAGATCTAGCCTAAAAGCTATAGAGCACATGACACCCAATGTTATATTGAAGGGTAAAAACGTAATCGCCAACTGGCTTCCTCCACGGTCCTAGCATAGCCAACCACATATCTTTAACCATTTACTTCACTTTCACAGGAGTGAACACGATCACACGCCAAGGGTTCCCTACAGACACCGTTGGAAGAACCTCCACCAGTACACATGTCATGCTTCCACATTTAATAAGATCTTGAAATAGGCTACACACATCCAAACGGATCATACCGTTGTAATCCTCGTGGAAAAAACACGCGAGATAGACTATCGACTCGCCTCAAATAAACATCCGATGGAAAAGATGCCAACACCACTTTACGCCCTAACGGTGTCCCGTGGTCCAGAGCCTCAGTCTAGGAAACAGTTGAGAGCATTGCACCATTGCGATCCCCTCAGAAAAACACGTCAAATTGAATCCTTACATGCGTGGAACAGATATCTGGAGAAAAATATGCATTTCTCCATACCGCACAAGAGCGGTGCTTTGTGGGACCCGCATCCCAGTCCCGAAGCGCAACAATCAGATCCCCCTGTTGCGATCCTCTCAGAGAAGCACATAGGATTGAATATTTACTTGTCTAAAACAGACGCCCGGTGAAGAAGCTGAAATTCACCGTCATTTCCCCAAACAACCCTCATGGGGCCTGCTCCACCATGCTGAATTAAAGCGGGTGAATTGGGCCATTGCAATTCCCTTGAAAAAACACCCTAAATCGACTGCTCGCACGCCCTGAATGGCCGTCCAATGAAGAAGTTTCAAAATGCTGCTCGCAGTTTAAAAGACGGCCCGTGGGGCCCACGCCTCAACTCCAGCTTCAACGCCTAAAACGACCCTAAAAAACTCCATCTTTACGCCAGGGTCTCAATGCCACTAATAGAATCCAAATCAGATTAGGGATGTGCCCGCGCCATCCAAAACAAGAATCTCGAGAAAAGCGCTAACACTACTTAGCAGACGTGTTGTGCCGCCGAGCCCCCATCTCAGGAATTAAAATTTTCCGAAACCATCTCAGAACCTCCGTCTCGATCCGAGGATCATGTTTCCCTAGATGGAACGCAAATCCATGCTATGGTTTAAGAGTTACGACCATTTAACTGCCATCATACATAAGTGGGGGTGGACGGAACCGGTCCGTCTGGTCCACACCCCTTGGACCGGCCCAATCCAACGGGCCCGCGGCTCAGCCAGCTGAGCCGCTGCAGCCCGTGGTTCTCCCGCGCAGAACGTGGTCCACTTCCCTAGATTGGCCCAAAGTCTGGTCTCTCTTTCCACATGGGTAACCACCCTTTGCGGGTCCGCTGTCCACCAGCCGGGGTCGCTGACCCCGGTCCTCCGCTCATGCCGACCGTCTCTGCTCGCCCGTGCGGACCGCCTCTGCTCGCCCGCGCCGACCGCCAACCCCACTCACCCTGAGCTGGCTCCACTCACTCGGACCTCCCTACTCCGAGCCAAATAGGAGCTACGCCGCTGTATGGGGAGCCCACGCCACCGTCGTCGCCCGCCGAAGGCTCGCCAGACCGGCCAGAACCACCAGAAACCATAAAAAAAACCTCTGAAACTTCGTCAGAGCACCCCAAACACTCCGAGACTTAGATTTTCGATCTGAAAGAACCGTTGGAAAGATCAGATCGATCACTACTCAAATATTTCCTTCCTGAAATAAATAATCAGCATATAGAAAAATATATTTGAATTCAAGAAAGGTGCAGAAGTTTAAAAATGAAAATGCACGAAGCCTACAACGTTGGGCGTAGCTCGAAGCTTTATCACAGATCCGCCTTTGCCGTAGCCGAGATCTCCTTGATTGGAAAGGTAGGAGGAGGGATTGAGGAAGGTGGAGGTTATTTTTTGGGAGCTTCTTCCACCAGAGAAAAAAAAGACTGGAGAAGAAGGGTCGGCTATGTGTTTAAGTAGAAGATTAATTAACCTTTTATAGATTTTTTAATCTCCCACCAGTAGGCCCGTACCCAAACTCTCGATGGGGTAGAGGTTAAGCCGTTCCTAGGGTAAATTCCACATTCTGAGCACAATTTTGGCCTCAGAATTTTAATCCGATCCTCAATTTGAAAGTTATAAAATTTAACGCTCGAGCCTGGTAAATTACGAAAACGCCCATTGTGGCATTTTTCACAGAAGGCCCGCACCCGTGCAATTTATACCCCTCCTGGGGTAAACAACACGCTCCGAACTCAATAGTGCCCCCAGTTTTCCTTTATGAGCTACCATTTATGAGTTATTATAGTTATTTGGTGCACCTAATGTGAACGCACTTAAAATTTTATTCCGTCCACACTGGGGCTCGGAATCGCATGCCGTCTGAAAGCGCTTCTCCGGAATAACGCAATGAAATATTACAAACTCTTTTATATAAAAAACTTTGTTTCTACACCCGGATCATCCAAACCCTGATCAAATAATCTCCCAAAATCCCTCCCTTCCTCCTATAATCCTTACATTGGGCATAAGAAAATTCAAGAAAGCCTTTTGGCTCAAATCAAAAAACGTTACCTGATTTAGTGGTAACGTATTTTCTCAAGTCCCTTTATTTTATTTTCTTTCATCACTCCCCATGATCTTAGTACTATTTGATTACATAATAATTCTAGTATCCTAAATATACTAGGATTTTTTTTATGAGATGTATTAAACCTACACTTACACACACCTTCGTCTAATGGATATAGAACATACTGTTTCTGTGGATGGTGAATTCCAGCCTCACGAAACAATGATTGTTCAATCTTCTCCTACCACCTCTCATGGTGGCCACTATGGCGGAACTATATTTATATATGATACATATTATATTTATTTTGTCCCTAGGATTATTTAATTTTTATTTATAATATACCTTTATGCTTTCCATAATGTTTAAATATGATAATTTTATTTGGGGAAGTGTGGACTACCGCCCCCTCAAAGTGATATGAATCGGTCATTCCTTACATGGAATGTATAAAGTATGGAATTAACGAACTTATTTAACCTATATAACATATATATTATAATGTAATTATAATATATCTATGTCTCATTTACTTTTAATTCCTTTAATATGACAATGAAATGAAAGTAATGTTCATACGTACGTATGGACTACCATCACCATGAATGGTGCATTTCATTTCTTATCTCCAAAGGTAATGGAAAATTATAAATACATATATATTTGATATATAAGATAGTTAAAATCATGAATATAATTATGGATATGATGGACTTATGACCACATGGAAAATTCTCATCAATACAAGTTCATTTTTGACTCAAGTATCGAACATCGAAAAATCATCCAATATGAACCGAAATAATTAAAAATTTGTTATAACATGATAATAAGTGATATAAAATGAATAATAAAATTGAAAAAGGTTATGAATAAAATATAAATTAACCTATTTTTATTATTTAGTAATATAAAAAACGAACAGTACAAGTCGGACTCAAGGTAAGAGAATCTCATCTCAATTTACATTCTATTGAGACTTATTTATCATTATGCGCCAATTCAATTTTATTTAGTGTGTATACTACCTTTTTTGTATTATATCATCAATTCCCTTAGTCTTATGATATTAAATTTTTTGTTTAATGTCATACCTTTCTATATTTTTTGATTAAATATTCAAAGTGGTAAGGGAATTTCTTAACCCAATTTCCATTCTTTGGGTTGATCTTCTACTTCTTGAATATATAGTGCTAAGATTATTTGAGAAATAACTTTTGATGTATTATATTGTCTTTGTTTTTGATTTATGTGGATTTATAGTGAATAAAAATAATCTATCCATTTTATTAACAAAATTATATTTATAAGGGAATTTCTAAACTCAATTTCCACTCATTGTGTCTTACGCATACTCCGTTGATTATATAATTACAAGGTTATGTATGGAATCAAAATTTATTTATTTATGTTGTAATTACCACTTAATATTGTGTGGATATACTATTTATACACATAATAACCCCATTAATAAATTCTTACATCATTTATATGAACTTTTTAAATCTTACCTCAATCTCTATTCATTGAGTTAAATATCCATGTCATTTATTTTGTATTTCCAAAAATATGTGTGAATAAACTCTAATTGTTTTACAATAAATATCTACTTATATTTGGTGTATTTATATTTGTCACACATAATTAGTTAACTGATTTATCCACGCTCTAATGATAAGATCTTTGTATGGGATTACATCTCAATCTATTTTCACTGAGGCATTTCTTAATGTTATGAACATTTATTCTTTTTAAAGTGTATATACAACCCCTTTGAAATTCTATATCCATATTGTATCTATACTCATTTCATTTAATGTTTTGTAAAATATTATTCTTTTATGTGGCTATTGATTTAAATGATCAAAGTGTTAAAAGACTCTTTAACTAGAACATCGCTTTAAATGTTCTAAAGATTTATTCATCTACATCTTTCTCATTAATGTTCATGTTTTAAAAATGGTTTAAAAGATTTATTTATATATACATAAATGTTTTAAAATGAAAATTCTTTTCAAATGTTTCAAAGTGGTATGGGACACTTTGATTAAAAAAATCATCTTTTTACATGTTTTAAATTTATGAGTGTGTGGCTTGTGGAAATGAAATGTGAATTAAAAGTGGAAATGTCACCATTACTTTATGCATGTTTTATGTGTGATGATTATGATATGGTTCTTGGGCATGGTTTATGAATATGTGCAGTTTCATGATAAAATAAGGGCAGGTGAGCTCGTGATAACTCTACAATGCATTGGGTAATGTGAATGAGTTAAACACTAAGGTTTCCCTAAAGAGATTTAGGGAATATACTATGATGGGTATTCCAAACGTAACCATGAAGGTTACTTCCTATGTTTGAAATTTTATGGATTCCTCAAGTTACATTTAGGATTTATGATTTCTATGAGTTATTCATAAATCATATGATTTCATGAGGTATGTTAAAGAGATTATGTTTTATGAGTAAAGTATGATTTCATTGATTGGTATGTATTCATGGAAGAATGTTTTCTTTCTATATTTTATATCCCTTACCGAGATTTTTATGCTCATCCCATGTTTTTAAAAAAATTTCACAGGGTATAAGGGTAAGATAAAGAATGAATTTGAGAATATGTTTATCAAGAATAGAATTATTTTTTTATTTAAGGAGTTTTATTACTGAAAAAAATTGGATAGATTAAAAGTGTCTACATTTTAATATTTGAGATATAATTTAATAGTTATGTCCTAATTCTATAAAACTCTAAACCTGAAAAGATCCTCAATGGTAATTCTTGAATTTACTCAAGATTATGTAATGTTTAAGGCTGGGGCCTTATAACTGGACTATTTAATTTCTAGCCATTCAACTTCTTTCTATATATGGTTTATGATCATGTAATAACTTTTTGAAATTGGGAAAAGTATTGGAATTATTTATGATTATTTAATTCTAACATAGATTGATTATGAATTTGATATCCATATTTCTTTATATATGGTTATCCTAGTTGTATTTAGTAAGAGGTTCCTTAAAGAATGGTTTGAAAGGTCTTGATTACGTTTATGGTGAATAAATTACAGATTATAATGGGTGGGTGGTTCATATAATTATATACCCCTAGATTAAATGACAAATATCATGAGTCAAAAAAAGGTTTTTTTATTCTATGCATGTCTACCTAATTTAGCAAGATTTTTTGGATGCAGCCTTGATAAGAAGTAAAATATACTGGCACATGGCCTTGATAGTAGGTTTTTGATTTTCAACATTACACATCCCATAAATATTATATCATTATTATTTATATCCATATTTTCATTTATTTTTTTTGGATATAGCATGATCTCATTTTGACATTGATTATGACTTCATGTTGTTTACCTATTATTGTAGTAATATTAATACTATGTTTATCAATCATTACTTCAGTTATATGTTTCCCTCAATGATCATTTGATCTCACCCCTTATTATGTTTCCATTTCAATAGGTTATGAAGAAATATAGTACACATAAAAAATTTAAAAGTATCACACATGTTAATGAATTTATGAAATACATTGAAAACACATTATGGATTAATTAGTTCCATATATAATGGAAAAAAATAAATTTCATTCAATGAACCTACAATTTTATAGTTATTATTTTCCCCAATTCTCTAAATATCTAATCCTTAAAATATCTTTTAAATGTAATATATGTGATTATATTTAATGGTTTCTTAATTACAGAGTGTTATACCAAAGCTTTTATAGCTAATATCAAAGTGAATATGTAAAGTTTGTGTTTATTGAACTAGATCTAGTAGTGTGGGTCTGGGTTTCACATAAGTATACAATCATTCTCTAAAATATTTTATCCTTTTTAATCAGTTATTCATCCTAGGATTTCTTCACTCAACATTATTTGAATCTACTCATATTTCATGAATACAGTAAATAAATTATCATTAAATTTTTCCACAATATATTGTCTGAACATCACTTGTCAACGTCAATCTTTATCATCAAATTCCGATTAACATAATCTTATTTCAAAGGAACACATCATTCATCAAACATCCATTAAATTTTGATAATAAATTGTCACTTCTATTGAATATCCAAAAAATTTAACTTTGTTTGTTAATCTATTTTACCCTCAATGATTTTTAATCCTTCAATTAATCTATTTTTTTATTGTCCATCAGTATCATTTGATTATTATTTTTAAAATATATAACTATTGGTTTTATCATTATCCCCCATTGTCTATTCTTTAAATTACCTACTACTATAAAATAAAACAACCATAAGATATTTCCTCTCTGTATTTCTCATTCAATCTGTGACTCTTTAATAATAAAGATTTTATGGATTACTCTCCATTTCTACCTTTATCCCCCATTTTCAATAAAATAAAAATATTTTAGTCACTATTGGATTTAAATATTTATTTCCTCCCCCTTTGGGATTCTCTCAATTCTTATATTTGATATATACCACATCATTTAGAATGGTACCGATGTACTATTTCCATCTTTACTCTCCACTTTTTAGAAATATGTTTTCCCCAGATTTTTTCAATATAAATCAATATCCTTTAATTACATGAAGAATTATAAAATTAGATATATAATTCTCATCATTTAACAATAAGGTCCCATCTTATCAACTGGATGGAATTTCCTAAGAAAATTGAATTTTTCAATTGGTGTACAGGTCGAATCATAAATTGAAACTTACACTAGAATTTGAATAGTTAGAATAATTAAAGGCGTTTTTTTATCATGTTAAAGGAATGGGAGGGGTATATAATGTTTTTATAAGTTTAGGAGCAGTGAGGAACTAAAAACTCCATTTTAGGAGAAACAGACAGAGGCACACAGTTGGCGCACAGTTAGTAATAACCATTTTTACCAATCCATATGGCTTATTTTCTATTGTAAAATGTTTTCTGAGACCATATGACCCTCAAGGGGAAATTGTATAGCCTGGTGCATGGGCCTAGATAGTGTCACACTGTTTATCAAACCATGAAATTAAGGCTTCGTAGCCATGTGGGAGGTTTGTAATTAATCCAAAGGTGGGAACACTAGCTATTACTAGTTTGGTAAATCATTAACTTAGGACACTTGGTTTAGTGCCACATAAGTAGTGGAGCCACTTGGTTGGTTTACTTTTAGCCAAATCATGTTGCCAAACCATGTTTCACTTAAAAATGAAAAAAATGGATGACTTTTCCATACCTTTTTAGGGATTTTACCCCTTTTCCTAACAAATTCTCCTTAAAGGTACCTAACACACACATTGATCCTCCTCCTCTTACTTTGGTGGGTTTTACATTATTTCAGTTTTGAATTTCTCACCATCTATCACATTGGAAGACCCTATATGAGTATAATATTCCTCCATCCTCTTTCCCAATTTATCATTCCTTATTTTGGGTTTTTTATATATTCTTTCCATATATATCAAACTGAATAAAATCAATGCTTGATAATGGACTAGTGATTTTTCATTGTTAAAAAGGATGTTGTCTATGAATCTTCCCTTAAATATCATAATTTTATAAAATAATACATTGTGTTGTACAACAGATTCTTTTTTGCATCACCTCTTAAATATAATATTATTTATGTAAATTCTAATTCCTTAAAAAAATTGTTTTTGTGTTTTTAATTTTACAATTTGAGGTTATCATAAAAACATGAACCACCCCTTGGGTGGGTTTCTTGTATTTTGTGACCTATGGTTCATCTAGGTAATTAAATCAAACTTCGGGGTTTTGTTTAAATGCTTTGATTAAAATACCCTAAGTATATTTTTATCACCGTGAGGTGTGTTGATTTAACTCTAGTGTAAGAGATGTTTAAATTGAACTAAATGAATTGGTATGACAACCACGACCCATTTTATAATTAAAAAACCTTTGAGGTGCACTAAATTCTTAAATAAAAATAGGAATTAAATTGAAATGTTTGATGTGAGAATGTAATAAAAATTCCTACATCCTTCTTAATTACTTATAAAAGGTATAGCTTAATTGGTCTCCATGAAATGTGATATGGAATGCTTATGAACCCGTCCTTTTTATTATTCATACATGCATTATGAAATGACATGTTAATATCATGGACTTCTTTATACTTAATTGTAATTATTTAGATAACTTATATCACATCATTAGAGAACCTTGATTTCATAAGTAGGAATTCCTTGAATGGGCACATTGGTAAAGTGAATTGTATTATACCTTAATTGATGCATTGTTTCCTTCTATATAATTCTTTGTACAGGCTCATGGGTTGAATGAAATATGAACACAATGAGTGATACTCAAGTTTGTTATGTGGAATGCCTTGGACGGGATCATAGGCTATTGAGATTATATGTACCCTGAGTGATACTTAGGATCCTTATGTTGAATTCCTAGGATGAGATAATAGGATTCATGAATTTTATTATGAAATAGGTGATACCTGAGTGCTTTATGTAGAATGCCTTGGATAATCTCATTGGTTAAAGAACTATAATAGAATAAGGCGCGATACCTGGGTTCCATATTATAGAATTCATTAGATAGGCTCATTGGTTAAATGATTTAAATTCTGCCTTGAGTGATACATGGGTTCACAGGATGGAATTCTATGAATGTGATCAATGGAAAAATGATGTTTATTACATGATTGATCACTATTATTCATGGAATCCATGGTTTTATAGTGGATCATATATGTCTTTTATACTTCTATGACCTTGGTTATATCCCCTAGTTGGGATGTTTTGGAATATTCCATAATTATGTAAGTACATATTGTCCTACTACTATAAGGATACCCATGTTATGCCTCAATTCCTAGCATATACAATGTGTATATATATATGGATATATATGTTACAACATACAGAGTGAAAATATATACATACATATCTCTATAATTATATATAATCATAGTTTGAAATATTCTTAGAGAAATTCTAGCTTTGGACAAAGCAGGTATGGTTTCCTAGGTGTCCTATGATGTACCTGATCCCAACTTATTTAAATTTATTTATTTTAATAATTTATAGATAGATGTACACACTACTATAATTTAAACTCAAATACATGTTGTCATTAGACACCATTGGTAGTGACATACTAAGTATATATCACACCATGATTGGTATGCAATTGCACTTGTGCACTCGAATAGACATCTTAGTTATAGGATAAGTTTTTTGATTCATCTTTACTACTACTTTTCATTTCATGTTGTTATTCGTGGACATGGGAGAATAGTAGAATAGGACTGATCCAGAGCTCAATATACTCATGGAGATAACACTTGGGGATTTTATTCATTTCATTATCTATTGTTTATGTATTCCTTTTTGTATATATTATGCTTGTATATTATATAATCACTTGGACATGCATGGTTATAGTATTTTGTGTTTCTTGGCTATTTTTTCATTACTTTTTTATTGTTAGTTATTTATCTTACCTTCCACTAATCAAATAATTTATATGTTTATGCATTGTATGATACTGATCCATAGGTTATGGTCTTCCCATGGTACCTCTATTAGACCTTGGCTACTTGTTGAGGGCCTCTGGAATATGGGGAGGCAAGATTAAGGCCATGTTGCTACTGGTTTGACTACTATTTATAGTGTGATCTAGGTTGAGACATTACAATGTGGTATCAGGGCATTATATTTCCTTGGACTTACTATTTGGTGATGGTAGATATGAGACTATGAATGTTCTGATGCTTGGTAAATAGTGACACTTGAGTGTGATCAACCCACGCACGAGGCAAATATCAAGTGGCTAGGGATGGGTTTGTTTTTTGTGTTCTTCCTAATTACAAATAATTATTATTTTACCTTGATTGATTGATTTACTTTCCAATTCCTATTAATTTATGGGAATTATGCTTTTTTCCCATGGCCCGGTATGGAATAGAAGTATTTCTACATGCATCATTATAGGAAGATAGGGATTTACATTACATTACATATAGGATGCATTTCTTAACTACATGATATATGATGGATGTTCCTTGTGTGATTTTGTAGTAGGATTAAATTTTTACCATGTTTAAGGGATTATTTAGCATGTCTGGTTACAATTATGATATTTTATTGGTTATTAAAGTGTTTGAATCAAATAAAATTGGGTTTTCCCAAATAGATTGATGGTGGAACCCTAACTAACCAATCATGACATGTTTTATCCCTAAGCCATTGGTCACAAGAGCTGAAAATTTTATCATTTTAATTAATTGGGTGTCAATAAAAGTTTATAAAGTTTATGACCATTTATAATTTGTGAAGGGTAACCTATATAATTAAACCATTAAATATGGTATTGTTATATTTTGAATTTAATGGTAAAAACCTGGTTGTAGGTACATCCATGAAAATTATAACTTATAAAGTCATGTACCTTTATAAACTGAGAATGGTAATGAATCTAACTGAACCATAATATGCGTTAAATTGAAATTATTTCTATAAATTTATTTGATTTAATAAGTTTAAACCCCCAAATATGTGAGTTATTTATAATCATGAAGGCTATTAACTATATTACTTAAGAATGATGAACCATATGATGAAATTCATAAATGCACAACTATACCCATGTATGTTTATTGGGGCATATTGATTAAGAGATAAAACAATTAATGGTGTAATTAATAATGAATAAAATAACAAGACCTTTTTGGGTTTCCTTTCTCATTGATATTCCCTAGTTCTTAACCACATGGGGTATACTCATACTACATAGGGATTATTATTTAAAGTTCCATCAACCACTTGTATGGGTAATGTATAAATTCTTGGTGGAATTTTACCGAATCTATTCCCTTAAATAAAAAAATATATATAATTGCTTCTTTTGAGCTTTATTATACAAGACTATTGTTAATTAAAATGTCCATTACATCCTAAAGGAGTTTTCCACTATAGATTAGAATTGACATTTTCATTAAATAACCCAGAAATGAGAATCCTTATGATAACAAAAATGGAAAAAAATTAATTATAAGATAAATAGATTAAATTGTTATAAGATGTCAGCTAAATAAACAATTCATGAAAAAAAGTTCAGAATAACTTTCCTATGTTTCCTTATGGAATTATCTAAATGAAGTAAAATTTATTATTGTATTTCCTTAATGGTACATGAATTATATATTTATGAGCCTCTTTAATCATTAAAAATAAAATGTAAATTGATTTAACAACATAAATTAATCCTTTTGTGGGGTTCTTATATCTTAACCTCTTGTTAGAGTAATTTAATATTTATTAGATATGCCTTAATGGGAACATTGATATAACCCATGGATCTCTTTGAACTTCCATTATATTTATCTAGAGATTTGGCCATAAATCCTAGTGACTCACTTTTTGGAATGAATTTGTGTATGATTGATACTTATATTTATATGGGGGGCTAGCCTGGGGTTGGTAGCACCATCAGAAATCCTAAAAACATACAAAATGATGATTTTATTATTCAAATGAGAGGTGTCTCATGGGTGTCATTTGTCTTGAGTGGGACTCTTAGTGATGAAATTACACCCCCAAATAGAAATATGGTTTTTAGTCAGTTGATACTTGATAAGGGAATGAGTATCATGTAATGATCTATTTCATTGGGTTGGACATGTATATGGCATGGTTAGCCACTTAGTAGGTCTTGTGACCTTTCTTTTATAGTGATGGATAACTCCAGGGGTTTTTAGCTAAATTAACAGTGATATAGGATAATATGAATCTAGGATGAATCATTTTTATAGGACATTAGATACTATGATGCATAGGGGTTATAAAAAATGGATAGTATCCTATGATATGTCATTGTGTTGATGAAATATTATGGTAGTATGTGTTGATAGGAACAGTACCCATACAATTGTTAAAATGTTGCAGTGAAACATATGAGTTTGGTGGGAATCATTAAATCCTTGATCTATTATGCTAAATTCTTGGGTTTTCTTTAGAGTAGAATAACTTAGAAATATAGAGAAGATGAGATATCCTGGTGTTGTGGGATGATGTTACAAATGGATTGGGTGTTTTAACACTACTGATTAATTATGTTTTGGCTGATATGTCTGATACTAATGATGTGTGTGAGTATAAATCATGATTAAACCGTCCATACATATTCGGTAAATTTTATCTTCCTCTTATTAAGTGGATGATTCTTTTCTATTTTTGAAATGGTACAAGTTAAAATACTATTGTCTGATATCCATTCTTCCTTACAGGATGGATATGATGAAGTTGCAAGAGCTCAAGAGACTACTCGAGGATTTGGAGGCAAAGTGGTTTATATGACCTAGTACTTCTTCGTGGGGTTCACAGGTCCTTTTTGTGAAAAAGGAGGACAAAACTCTTAGGCTGTGTGTGGACTATCAGAAACTGAACCTGATGACGGTTAAAAACCGATATCCCTTGCCATGGATAGATGACCTGTTTGATCATCTTTGAAGAGCTAGAGTGTTCTCAAAAATTTATTTGAGGTCAGGATATCATCAGGTGCATGTTCGACTTGCAGAAATACCTCGTATATCTTTTTTTAGAAGGTATGGTTTATATGAGTATCTGGTTATGGCGTTTGGTCTCATGAACGCGCCAACGGTTTTTATGGCATTGATGAATCCTGTGTTCCATCCTTTCCTGGACTCATTTGTTGTGGTTTTTTTGATGATATTTTGGTGTATTCGCGGAATCAAAACGACCATGCCAATAATCTTGATGTCATCCTGAATACACCAAGACAACATCAGCTATATGCTAATCTCGCTAAGTGCCACTTTTGGATGGAGAAGATTCACTTTTTGGGCCATATTATCTCTGAGACAGGAGCTTATATAGACCCAGAGAATGTTAGAGCTGTGGTTTCTTGGGAGCAGCCCAAGAATGTTTTTGACATACGGAGTTTCTTGGGGATAGCTGGTTATTATCGGCGTTTCATATAGGATTTATCACGCTTATCAGCGCTGTTGATAGGCTTGACTAAGAAGGGTGTGAAATTTGTATGGACAGATGCTTGTGAGGTAGCCTTTCAGAAGCTAAAAGGAAGGTTGACATCAGCAGACGTCTTGATACTGCTAGAGCAGGGAAAGAGTTACATGGTCTATTATGAAACATTAGGTATTGGGCTGGGTGCAGTGCTGATGCAGGGAGATAGGGTCATGGCGTATGAATCTTGGCAGTTGAGGCCACACGAGAGGAATTATCCGACACACAATCTTAAGCTAGAAGCAGTTGTTCATGCATTGCGCTGTTGGAGAAACTATCTATTGGGAGAGCTTTTTGTGGTGTACATGGACCACAAGAGCCTCAAATACATCTTTACTAAGTGTGATTTAAATCTCAGGTAGCGACGGTGGCTGGAGTACCTACAGTCCTTTTATTTTGAGCTTGCTTATACACTGGGTAAGGGCAATGCAGTGGCCGATGCACTGAGCAGAAGGACCCAGATACAGGCGGTGTAACAGGCCAACGGTGAATGACAGCTTATGTCCTTTCTTTCTGAGATGCATCTTGACATGTAGGACAGTCAGGGGAAGTCTTTTATATCATCATTAGCTGTGACATCTACCCTCCTAGATAGAGTAATGATGAGACAACTATCATATTCGAAAGGCCTAGTTCTACGGGAAGGTGTGTCAGGCGAGGACCGTCCTCCTGGTTGGACAATAGGCGAGGATGAAAATCTTCGTATCCATGGAAATGTGTGGGTTCTAATGGATATTGGAGAGGAGTTGATGCAGGATTTTTTTGCTTCGGTTTGGGCAGTTCATCTCAAAGTCACTAAGATGTACCGTGACCTGCGCCGAAAGTACTAGTGGACAGGTATGAAGAGAGAAGTGTCTAGTTTTATTAAGAGATGCTCCACCTGTCAGAAGGTGAAGGCATAACATCAGCGGCGAGCTGGGCTTTTACAACAATAAACTATCCTGGATTGGAAATGTGATGATGTGGTGATAGACTTTGTGACTGGTTTTCCAAGGTCGCCTCGAGGTAACGATGTTGAGTGGGTTGTGATTGATGGACTCATGAAGGTTTCTCACTTCTTTCCGATCAAGGAGACCTTCAATGTGGATGAGCTGGGAAGGTTGTATATCAGGGAGATAGAACGACTCCACGAGGTCCCATGCACTATCGTTTCAGATAGCGACACCCATTTTATGTCTCGTTTCTGGCAGAGTTTTCAGAGGGTGTTGGGTACACAGGTGCTTCTGAGCACAACATACCACCCTCAGACTGATGGCCAGTCAGAGCATATGATACAGGTGCTTGAGGACATGCTCCGAGCATGAGTCCTAGATTTTGGAGGCTCTTTAGAGAGGAATATTCTCCTGGTTGAGTTTTACTATGACAACAGTTATTAGGTGACTATACAGATAGAACCTTACGAGGATTTTTATGGTAGTCCATGCCGATCACCCCTGTGTTGGTTACAGGTAGGTGAGGAAGCTTTGTTGGGACCTTATATCGTGCAGGAGACTTCTGAGCAGGTTCAGTTGATTCAAAAGCAGATGGCTATCACACAGTCTCGTCAGAAGTCATATGCTGATCGCCGTAGATGAACTCTAGTGTTTGAGGTTGGGGATCAGGTTTTCTTAAGTGTTTCACCGAGGCTGGGACACAGGCGGATCAAGAGACAAGGTAAGATTTCACCACGATATTTTGGGCCGTTCGAGATTCTGGAGAGATTCGGGTTGGTTGCCTATCGTTTGCAGTTACCTCAGAGGTACCGAGCCATGCACGACGTCTTCTACGTATCTCAGCCGCGCCACTATCATTCGGACCTGTCTCACATTTTTCAGCCTGAGGAGGTTGAGTTGCAGGTAGAACCATCCTTCTAGGAGAATCTGATTTGTATTGTTGACAAGAGCACGAAGGTTCTCTGAGGCCGGTCAGTTCCTCTATTGCGGGTTCTATGGAAGCACGACCGTTTACAGGACCAGACTTGTGAGCGGGAGGCCGACATACATGCTCAATGGCCAAAGCTTTTTGCAGATGGATCTTGACTACCCTTTAGAGAGAAATCGGGGACGAATTTCTATAAGGGGGGAAGATTGTACGATCCCAAGTTTTTCATGTGGTACGAATCCTTACTTTTGAGTTAAAAGTTGTTTAATTTCCTTTTTGGAATGTCCCTAGGTCAGGCCATTGGCCGGTTGGTCTGTTTTTGGAAAAAATGGAAAAAATGTTGTCATTGGGTCATGTCACATCGTGATGGGGCTCGTCACAATGTGACGACGTCGAGATAGGCATAATTCACAGGCTGGGTCACGTCGTGACGAGCCATGTCACGAAGTGACGAAACTCAATTTTTTTAAAAAAAAGAGGCAGTAGCCTCCCCACTTCTCAAAAATAGTTTTCCACCCATTTGGACGAACCAAAACCTCTCTAGGACCGATTTTGGGGTATTTTGGCCATCCAGAGTCCATTTCGAGCATGGTTTGGCTCCTTAGAACCGCAATGGTAAGGATTTGATTCCTTTTAATCCTTATTTTATTCCTCTGGTTATAATGACCGAAGATTAGGTTTAGGATCATATGCCCTAATTTCTCGTTTTTCATCTTTTCATCAGATTTCACCTAATTCGGGATGAATCAGAGTCTGATACTGGATGAGAAGTCTACTACCAAGATGAGGTAGATGTTCTATACTTTCTTTCGGATTTTCGGGTGCTTTTGAGGTGTTCGTCCTTTTAGCAGCCCGTTGGACTTTTCGGTGAGGCTTTGTTCTTGAGTGAGTATGTTGCTGCAGACTATGTCGGACCTAGTGAGGATGACCGTAGGTTCCGTTTAGGTGTGTTGACACCCATTACATGATTTAAGGTCACCCCAATTGTGAGACTTATGGAAATAACCTGTTTTTCCCTTGTTCAATCACCCATGGGGTGTGTGCTCGTGCTTGCCTAGTTATAGGAAGCCTGTTAATGCCTCAATAGCTTTGTTTAGCTTCCTTAGGAGATGTTCAACCTCCTTGTTAAATTATTTCCTTGTGATGCCACACCTATGTTGATAGTTTTTCTTGACTTAAATGGATATATGGTTGGGTATAACTATATGGAATTCTAACGGCATGTTAAATGGTTATATAGGTGGGTGTAGCTATGTGAAGTGCTAAGGGAATGTTAAATAGTTATTATGGGAGGGTAGGACCATATGATTTTTATTGAATGAAATGGTTATATAGGTGGGTATACCTATATGGGATGCTAATGGCATGATAAATGGATATTATGGGAGGGTAGGCCCATATGCTTGTTTGGATAAATGGTTTGCATGAGTGGGTACACTTATTGCCTATTACAACTTGTATGCTTGTGATTATATGAGTGGGTATACTCATGTGTTTGAATGGGATTCCTTGGTTCGATACACCTTGGGTCCGACCATTGTGGTCTATATGTTTATAGGGTCACCTTGGTCCGATACACCTTGGGTCCGACCATTGTGGTCTACGTGTTATATAGGATGCCTTGGATATGCTCCTTGGATCAGGCCATTGGGGTCTACAGGCCATTGGGGTCTTCAGGCCATTGGGGTCTACATGCTATACCAGGATTCCTCGGTTCGCTACACCTTGGGTCTGACCATTGTGGTCTATATATTTATAGGGATGCCTTGGTTCGTTACACCTGAGATCCGACCATTGTGGTTAGCTGCTTCCTACATGGATGAATGATTGAACGACAAGGTTGTGTTGTTAGTTTACTTTGTATATAGATGCCTGGTTAGGAGCTGACATTTGTTTTGCAGGGAGCCTTGAGAGGCTAGTTGTACACTTGTAGTGGATTTGTGCCATGGGCACTCACACTTTTCCTACAGTTCCTTTTTCCTGTTTAGCTCTTGTTTTGCTGTTAGAACAGTATAGAACTTTTGGTGGAAACCTACTGGGATGTTATCTCACACCCTGTTTGGGCCTCCTTGGGGACCCAAACAGATTATATGGTTGCAGGTGATCCTATGGGAAAGCACCCTAATACAGGTTGTTGACTGTTGGGGATTGAGCAGGAGAGCACAGGACCAAACTGAGGCTTGTGATGCTGCTGGGGATAATTTTGGTTTCTTTTTGGTTTATTTTTGGTGTTTAGACACTTTTAATGTACTGTACAGACTTGTAACTTCTTTGGTTGTTTTCTAGATACATGTATCATCTACATCATTATACATATGAGATCTTCCTGCTTTGTTTACCTATTCCTGATTTCTTTTTGTTGTCTTCTTGGTTTACTTTATTCCATTGTTGTATGTTTAACTTCACTGTGATACTCTGGTAATAAAGGAATAGTCTCTCCAATGACTCACCTAGGCCCTTGCTGCTAGTCCACAGCCTTTGGCATTTGGGGAGATTCGATTGAGGCCATGTGGCGACCGGTTCAGCTACCGGGTCGGTGGTAAACCGGGTTGGGACGTTACATATCAACTCCTTGTTTTAAATCATAGATATGTTGGATTTCTATTATAAAAATGGTTTAGGATAATATTTCATTACATTCAATCGTGAACCTTTGGATTTATTTTAGAGGGAATAATATATTCATGATTGTTTTATTCCCTCACTACTAGTTACCAATAATGACCCAAACTTTTATTAATGAAATTTAATTTCTTATAATTATGTCATGAAATACATGCATCACTTAGATAACACAATAATAACATTATTCTCATAAATTAAAAATAAAATATGTGGTATTTATTAAAAGTAAAGAACCTATACCGATGGAATAGTAAACTAACCATTGGAATAGTAATATGACTATTAATAATAGTAATCCTAGTGCTAGAATAGTAACCACACCTTGGAATGTATATATAAAATTGAGGTATCTTATAAATTAAAATATGATATATTTGTATCATGGTAAAGTAAATAAATGTTTTAAAAATGATAAATTAAGTGTTAGTTTTTTTATAAAATGTAAATGTTTATTTATAATTTTATAATTAATATAATGATTTATAAGCGAATTTATTTTCATAAAATAGTTTCATATAATAATATTATTTTTTATTATAATGATAAGATAATTTTATGGGACCTTAATTAATTTCTAAAATGGTCATAAAATCGATTATAATATTAAAATAGGTATTTTTGGAATCAATGATGAATTTATTTAAAAGTAATGTTCTCACATATAGAAAATTATTTTCATAAAATGGATTCAATTTTTCGAATAAAAATTTCAGAACATTTTTATGGATATTTTTTTGAATTTAAATGAAATAGATGATTTTTTGGTGAATAGTGAAATACAATACTTTAAGATATAAACTAAATACATAAATATTTATATCATGGATGATGTATGAATAATTTAAGAACCGATATCTTGAACTATCATTCAATATTTTTTATATTTATTCATATCAATCATCAATATCGATAGTTTTGAGCCAAAATAAAAAACTAAAGAATATAATAATTAAAAACACCCTTCTCCTCCCCTTATAATGACCACCCATTACCACTACTTCTCATCACCCCTTATAAGACATGTAAATTGCATAAGTTAATCCAAATTACCTTACCAAGCCTCTTCCCCAAGTCCAAGTTCTACTTTTCTTATAAAAATAACAAATCAAATTTCCTTATGTAGGTTTTCAAGGAGATGTCATTCAACAGGTAAAATCCTCAATTCTTCTCTTTTAATTTATTTTATTTTATTATCCTCTCCTAATCTCCCCTATCCAATGTGGAATGATAACTCTAGTATCATATATATATATAATGAAATTTTATTATGTTAACGTAATATCCATCATCAAATATATTCCCTTCTCCTTTTATTCTAAAATTGAAAACATCATCCGTGATATTTCTGTTCATCACCTTGATGGGAAACGAGTTTTTGATTACCATTATGGCCTTTATGTTTGGTACTAAAATAGTTATTATGGTTCAATAATATTTTAATATGAATATTACAAATTCTGTAATGTTATGGAACTATTATATATATATAATAATAATAAATAAATAAAACCAAAGTAGTTCATGATGGTCAGAAAAACAGCCAAAATAAACTAAACATTTATCATTAATGTTTTATCAGATGAATCATCCTCATAACATAAAACCTAATGATATATTGAACCATAAAACCTCTTTTATATTCATTAATACAATATAATTTAACTTTGATAGAATTATTCTCATTTCAATAGAACTTCCATAATTATACACAATTGAACCGATCATGAAACCATGAAAGTGAACACTCCCATAATGATGAGATTAGATATTATAACTCATAAAATGGCCATAAATGAACATAATATAACTATAATAAATAAAATATATGTATATTGGGTTCTAAATTATGTAATTAATGAATCTAATATGATCATACAAAATATTAAGTTCATGTGCAGAACTCACTAAGGCATAAGGTAAGTGGATACGCAAACCCAACTCCCTTTCTTTGGTTTATACCTCTTTCATACCAAATTTCAATATAGATATTCCATTTATGTTTCTTAAGTATAATTTTATTGTTCCTCCAATTTATTTTCAAGGATATACATGTTTCCAACTTTATTTTGTAACAAATATAGATATTTTTCAAAAGAACTCTTCCTTCAAAAACACATCTTGACACCTATTGATATTGATTCATAATGACTAAAAATTATCTTATAATTATTAAAACTATTTTAGGGGGAAAAGAGTGAACACACATAGCGTAACTAGAACATTAACAAAAATAAACTATGGAATTATAAATGAAATGTTTAAGTCATTTCAAATCATTATCCCTAAATAATTTCTAGGGAATAGAAGCTACCTATGTGCTTAGATCATCCTTTAGGAGGTCTTCAAAATGATATGCCAGATTATCCAAATATTTCATGTATTCGTCTTGGCTTAAATTCCCCACATTGAAGCCTCTTATTAATATATGGTCTCTCTTTTCAATCCAAGCACATTGTTCGCTAGTGGTGTCCACTTGAAGTGTTCTTCCAATCATTTTTTTAGTATCATCCTGTGTGGATTTAATCATTAGAAAGTCCTCCACCATTTCTTCACCCAAATGAATTAGCACCTCTAGATTATTCATTAGAACCATAACTTCCACTTGTTGGTGACCATTAAGGAACCCTTTGAAATTATCTTCTTCCAATACAGTAGCCTGAACCAAGTCAGAGGAACCCAAAACCTTGGGATTATCTGTAATATCATTGGCCTTTTTCCCATTTAAAGGATCTCATCCCCATTGGAAGTGGAAAATACGAATAATCTATCTAACACTTCTTGTTGCCTCTCTGCCCCTTCCTCCTCATTTGACTGGAGTGTCCCTTCTCAAACATGGTCCCCTTAAAAAATTTGATTCCACTGTAAGCCTCTCAAGCTTTTGATATCCCTTTATTTATAGAAAACCTTGTCTCGAAGGTATTGTATCAATATAGGATGTAGACTTAGGAGTCCTTTCACCTCTATCTTTAGCCACGTTTAATGTCCCACTGCCATATCTAAGAACCCTCCATGGTAGTCCTCATTTGATTTAATATGAGGATAATCTAGCACAACATCTACACGAACCTCCTCCATTCATGAAGAACCCAGAACAACACCTATATATGAATCACCTAGGTCTTTCTCCATCCACCTAAAAAAAATCAGAAATGAATGTATTTCCCCCCCTGAGACTCACGGTGAATATTATTAGCAATGTCTGGGTTAATAGAAGTGGACAAATGACTCGATCCCATCATCCCTTCACCAACACCCAACCATGTTCCCTTGAAATTATCTCCTGAAAACTCATTCAGCAATTGATTATAGTTTTTGGGACCTTGTCGAAAGACAAATGTGGAGTTACCCACTATCTTTCATGAATAGAGAAGTCTACCCATGATTATAAAACCACTTCCTGCTTGTATCTTAATCCGTTTTCCATAGTAGAAAAAATTAACTCTGTAGGTATGTTCTATAAATAAACATCCACACAGATGTGAGGTGAAATAGGTTGAGAAACTGACTTAGTCCTACTGTTAGAGCATAAGTCTCGACCAACCAGGTTCCCAATAATGTGTATAATCGCATGATTTTGAAAAAGGTAAAGGTATCTCTAGGAAGATAACCCAAAACACCATCATAGGGATTTCAATCCTCATATGAAAGTCATAAGACCACCTAAAGAGGTAACAATAGAAGTTGTTTCAACTACGAGGGGCACTAGACTAGTCCCTGGCCAGATGATCCTCCGAAGAAAACTGGATCATGATGTGTCTCTTGTTGAGAAAACCTACCATTTATCGGTCTTGTAATACCCAAATATATAATATAAATCTTTCGAAAGAGTCGACCGAGGGGGGAAGATTCTTAAATCATGAAATCAAGGTGATATTCATAAGAGCTGAGGCCATGTTGAACTCCGACATCGAGACCGTATGTTTCCGAATACCATTGAACAGATCTCAGACCTTAGGGTTAAGCTGGATTTGAGGGAAATATAGGAGAATATTGGGGTTCATGAAAGGGGAGAATAACTGAGTAGTTCCCTCAAGGGATGGTGGAGGACCCTACCCCAATGTGGGGGGAGGGACTGGTACATCGACCATCGTCATCACAGGGAAGGGGTCACCATTGCAGAAATACTATTTCTTTGGAAAATTGGTCTTATTTTATTTTATTTCATATTCACTCTAGAATGATGATTCTTATAACTGATATGTTTTCTCCCTTTTCCATTTTGGAAAACAAAATTTTATTCATGAATATATTATTTATGAAATTATTATGAAACCCATTCCATTCCATGGATTATTTTATTAATATGATTGTTATATACGGAAAGCATGGTTATGTGAATGTTATAATGTGATGGGTGGGAATGGAATTATATATACAACCAATTAATTGGGTAATGTAACCTATCTCATGATATAATGTGTATTATCCATGTACATGATACTAGAATTGTTCAAAAATGATTATGGTATGATTATTCACATAGTTTATGTGTAATCATGATTCTAGATTTGTTCGGAACAATGTGTTGTATTTGACTACTATGACATGTTTTTTTATTTTTATACATTGCCACATTCCATAACATTATTTAAACTTTCCCTCATGATGATGATAATTATCATATTACTATATTATTATGATGATGATGATGATTATAGTCACACATGTTATATTGATTCATGTTTCTTATTGATCCTCTTACTGGACTTTTATCTCACCACATTCATTGAGGTATATCCTTAATTGAATACATGAACAAAGAAGAATAAGAGAATACAAGGATAAATAAGGGTTAAATAAATGTTTAGGTTTTATTATTTAATAGTTATGAATGATCATAATTCCTCGAAAGACCCAAAACATTTAGATCATGGTTTTTTAATTCTATTGTGTTGTTTATCTTTTAAATAATTTAATAGTCATGTATGAAAATTAATGGACTCTATAGTTGGTATTGGGGCAGGTTTAGTTAATTTGGAAATTAGGATTAGAGAAAGTTAATGAAAACCCTTAGGATAAGACTAAGTATATGTAAACATCCAAAAATATTCATTTTAGAAAAATGATAAATTTAGGGATCCAATAAGATATGACTTTAGAGTAATTTGATAAAAAAATAAATTATTTATTCACGACTTGTTGACTTTTGGTTTGTTCAAACCTTTTCTATTTCAGAAAATGGTGGGAACCAAGAGAAATGAGGCCAAAAAACCATGTGTGGGATAAGGAAACAATTGCTCGAATTTTATCTCTAATTACGTGAGAGGTGGAGTTAAGAAACTCATGCCAATTCTTAAACAGTTGTATAACAATGTGAATAATTACACGAACCATGTGAAACTTCCACCTTCACCTAATAAGGATCAATAATCCATTGATTCCTTTATGAAAAAATGACCGTTGTCATTTAGCGGATCTTCTGATACACTTGTTATGGAAAAGTGTTTTAACTTAATGGAGAATATCATTTCTATTATCTATTATTATACAAAGGGGAATGTAACCCTATACACTAGTTTTTTAGATAGATAAGACAATTAATGTTTGTAATGGATAGGGAACACCAAAACCAAAGAAGAAATTGAATATATGGAGTGGTAGAATTTAATAAAACATTTCTTAACAAATATTTCCCTTGAAATCTTCATAAAAGGATGGAGAGAGAATTCAAAGAGCTGATGAAGAAGGAATGTGAATCTATCATAGCTTATGAATAAATATTCACATTGATTTCAAGATATGAATGCCATTTTTTATCAATAATGATTGAAAAATAGATATGTTATATAGTGAGTTGAAACCACATCTTCAAATGGCTACAGCTATCTGGGACATCATGTATTATGATGAAATGGTTTGATGATATCTCAATGTGTAGACAAATTTTGGATAATGGTCCCATGGATATGGAGATAAGAAGATAAGAATTGTGTTTCAAGCTGGTGGTTTAAGTGACAATGGATAAAAGGAGATCTATCCACCCATATGTCAAAATGTGGGAAGAATCATTATGAGAATTTCCTTAAAAGGGATAGTGAAATACCTCAAGTGTAGGAGAAAAGACCATCATGATCGTGAATTTCAAAGAGAATTAAAGAAACCATCCATCAATTTGGAGGAAAATAGGGAACCTCCTAATGCACCACATGTGGTTCACTGCTCCGATTTTAGGGAGAAAGGGAAATATTCATGCAAATGAACTAATCATAGAGTCCTTATGGGTAATCAACATCCCCAACCACTAAATCCAAAGGATAAAGGTAAATATTATTCCATAACTATTTCTAAAGTGGAGGAAGAAAACATAGTCAAACAAGGTAAACTTAATATTCAATCAAGAATGTAAAAAGTATTATTTGATTGTGGTTCTATGCATTTATTTATATCATGCATGCTTTCTAGATATATTAAATCAAATAAAAAAAATCATGAAGTGAAGATATCCTTAAAAAACCTAGTGGTACAATCATTTCAACCCATGTGTTGGAATATTCTTTTGTTAGAGTATGATGGAGGATTCAACCATTGAATCTCATAATACTTCCCTTGGTTGAATTTGACACTATATAGGGCATGGATCAGATCTTGTTATATAGATCACATATCAAATGTCACTAAAATTAAATATCTGTTCATATTTTGAACCATCCAATGATCATCTATATATGAAATTAATATCATGAATATCCTTCGAAAAATCCCTCAAATTGTTTGTGTGCTGATACCTAGTGATTAAACATAACTTTCCCAAATGGTTTCATCAAAGGACAACCTCAACCTGGATTAAATTTTCATTTTTAGTGAATACATTGATGTATTTACCAAAGAGTTACCTAGAATTACCCCATATCATGAGGTAGAATTATAAATATAAGTTTAACCAAGGGCTACTCCTTTCTCATTTTGTCTTTATAGTATGTACCCTATCGTCCTGGAGGAGTTATTGAAGTAGTTTGAAGGGAATTTGGTCAAAGGGATCATACTCCCTAGTGCATCAAAATGGGGTGCTGCAATGATATTCGTAATGAAAATGGATGGAAAGATGTGGTAGTTCATTGATTCACATGAGGTTAATATGATCACCATAAATATGAATTATCCTCTTCCAAGTATTGATGAATTTTCTGATCACTACAAGGAGCTCAGTACATGTCAATGGTGGATCTTCATTATGGATATCATCAACTGAATGTGATGATTGAAGATATTAATAAGACTTCTTTCCAAACAAGGTATGCGAATTATGAGTTCCTAGAAATTACCATATGGCTTATTAATTCTCCTTTAATCATTATGGATTTGATAAATAGAGTCTTTGGATACTACCATTGAATTTTTTTGTCGTGTTTATTAATGATATTCTAATGTACCCCATAATAATGGAGGATCATGAAGAACATATAAGGATTGTGTTAGAGACATTACGAAAGGATAAATTGTATGTCAAGTTCAGAAAGTGTGAATTTTGGATACAGTAGGTCACATTCTTTGGGCATTTGATCTCAACTAAGGTAATTTATACGGACCCTTCATAAGTAAAGGTAATTGAGTAATGGCCCATACACACTAGTTTCATGGAAATCCATAATTTTTTAGCATAGTTGGGTACTACTGGTGCCTTGAGATAAACTTGTCATGATTTTCTATCCTTATAACTATGTTAACAAAAAAATGTGTAAAATATGTCTAGATAGAAGAATCTAAGGAAAGATTCAAGGATCTCAGGAAGTGGTTAATCACTACACATGCACTCAAATAACCAATAAGTAGAGAATGTTTTGTGATATACAGATTTTCTTCAACAAAATTCTTGGATTGTGTACTCCAAAATATTCTTAAATTGATATACTATACCTTAAAGAAGTTGATAATACATAAGAAAAATACCCAATGAGTGATCTAGAGCTAGAATCTATGATATTTTACTTGAATATCAAGCGGGACTACCTCTATAGTGAGAAGTGTGACATTTATACTAATCACAAGAGCCTAAAGTATATATTCACACAAAAGGACCTCAACATGAATGAAAATATATTGTTAGAGCTAATAAACGACTATGATTTCTCTATTAACTATAAGGCCCCGACCTTAAACCTTACTTAATATTGAATTAAATGAATAATTCACATTGAGGATCTTTTCAGGTTTAGAGTTTTAGATAATTAGATCATAAAACATGTATTACATTCCACATTTAAGCAAAGTGGTTACATAAAATATAGTATTCATTTTTCCCATCAACGGAAACATATTTAAAATAAAACATGGATTCTTTCTTGACACTTCCTTGACAATATCATCATATCATGTACCTTTTCCTTGACCTGTCAAAAAAATTTCAAAAACATGGGATGAGCATAAAAATTTCAGTAAGGGTTATAAAAATATGGAAACGAAACATGAGTTCATATATACATAAGAATGAAATCATACTTTACCCATAAAACATAGGCACTTTAACATACCTCATCAAATCATGAATAAATCATAGAAATCATAAGACATAAAGGTAACTTGAGGCATTCATAACATTCTTACGTAGGGAGTAACCCTCTTGGTTACGTTTGGAATACCCATCACAGTATATTCCCTAAATATCTCCGTAGAAACCTTAAAGTTTCACTCCTTCGCGTTACCCAATGCATTGGAGAGCTATATCGGGCTCACCCACCCTTAGTTTATCACGAAACCACCCCTCTTCATAATAATGCCCAAGAACCACAACATAATCGTATCACATAAAACATGCATAAAGGAAACATAACATTTCCACCTTTCAATCACAAGATATAAATACAACACATTGATATAAAAAAATTATGAAAACCATTTTCAATACCAAAATAAAAGAAAATTAAAACATGGTATTTATTTTTCTTTAAAAAAAAGTATGGCTTGTAGAGGAAGCCGAAACTCAAATAATGGTCATGGCGGCGGAGAAGTCGCTGTCGCCGCATACGTACGACAAAAAAACTTTCCCTTTTGTCATTTAGTAAACACTTCATATAAAAAGATTCCTTTTGAATAAACGTAAAAGTCAAAGGGTTTTATACACCCTATAAAAGAAGGTTGTGTATAAAACAAAATATGCCTCAATGAAAGGAGATTGAGACGAAGTGCCATACCTCATATCCGACTTGACTTGATCATTCTTTAATCTCCTGAATAATAAACTTGAGTTAATTTCTACTTTCTTAAGAACCTTTTTCAAGTTCATTATTCCTTTTATATCATTTATTACCATGTCATGAACACTATGTAATTATTTTAGTTAATAATGGTCATTTTAACGATCACTGGTACTTGAGTCAAAATATGCTCTTTATAATTAGAAGTTGTTCATGTATACATTATATCCAGAGTTATACGCATGATGTATATATCATATATATCATATATATCCAGTATATACATGCATTTATAATATTACACAACGTTTAGAGGTAAGAAATGAAATGCACTGTTCATGGAGACCGTAAGTCGTACGTACGCATGAACGCTACTTTCATTTATATTTTGTATTTTATGGAATTAAAAAATAATGATACATAATAGTATTCTAATTATAGTATGTTATCATATATAATATCATTAAATATATCCTTTATACGTACCACATATGGTATTAACGAATCAAATCACTTTGAGGGGGCGGTAGTCCGCACTTCCTAAAATGAAGATATCGCATTTACTCATAATGGTAACCATAAAGAAATACCATAAATGAAAAATAAATAAGCTTAAGTAAAACATAAACATAATATATATCATATATAAATATATTGTAATCTTAATGGCCACCTTTGAAGGTTTTAAAAGAATATTGAACAATTATCGTTTCGTGAGGCAGAAATTCGCCATCCACGGAAACAGTATGTTCTTTAACCATTAGCTGTAGGTGTGTGTAAGTGTAGATCAAATCCTTCTTATAAAAACATCCTAGTATATGGAAGATACTAGTGTTGTTACAAAAGAAATGAATAAAAATATTTTAGGGGGTTGGAGAAGCAAAATAAAACATAAGAACACAAGAGAAGACACTACCTTTAAATCAGGTAACTCTTTTTGATTTGAGCTCAAAGGCTTCCTTGGGAAGACTTCTGCCCAAAGTGAGGCATCTAAGAGTTATATAGGTATGCGGAGAGACAAAATGGGCAGGGTTTGGCCGAGCCAAAGGCTTTGGAAGTGTGGGTAAGGAGGTAGAGGTGGGGGCCTTTTATAAGAGGAGAGGTGGGGCACTCTTGGAAAGTAAAGAAATGTTACTTTATTTTAAAATGATTTTAGGATTTAAAAGGTCCCACATTGATATAATTAGAGGATAAGGTGATAAGGGTTAGAAATCGACCCATACAATTGGTTTTCGACATGTGTAGGTCATAGATTTTACAATATCTTTTCATTTTATTTAAATCGTTAAATAATGAGGTAATCACTGCATCATCATGGTGTCATGAATAATTGAATTTATTTAATGTCTAAAAATTATAAAACAAATACTATGATGTAGTAAATCTTTTTAGCTTTCCAATTACTATTTATAGTCAAAGCTCATACTTTTATAACCCCATGTAAAAATTGTTTTAGTAAAACAACTCATGTTTGGGTCATTTTTATTTTAACATTAAATAAAAAGATATTAATGTCATTTTCCTACCAAAGTGGCTCTATGGGGTCCCCAAGTTGACCAATGGATTGTCTTGGTCGGACATGACACATCCAATAAGTTTAGGACATGTGTCAATCTTATCTCATATTATTAAAACATTATTCTTACCTTAAATTACACTAATTACCTCTAATCGCGATTAAAAACTTAAAAGTTACTATTCACCAAAAAATTATTTTAATCCCATTGAACCACATTTTACTTCTTAATGACAACCATGTATGTCAGATTTTTGAAATTCAAATCATAGAGGTGGTAAAATTTCATTTAAACGAAAAATCAGTTTTTATAAGTACCACTTAGTGGTTTCACTATTCATAAAAAATTGATGTTTTCCAGAAAAAAACCAAAACTTCACCCTAAGCTATATTTGATATTCCGAATTCAAAAATGATTTCTATTTTACAAAATTCAAAACATATAAGTTGCATTAATTAATTTAATAATTAATTCCCGCTGTCAGAGTAAATAGCGTGTTTTTATGAAACTATAAGTATCAAAATATTGACACTAGTTTAAGTCTAATTTCAAAGTGAAATTAATTCCAACGACCACTATTGGATTAAATGGTAAAAATATATTATAATTGAACTTTAAAATCAATTCAAAATATAATCTAATCATATAAATAAATTATATTAAAAAGAGGTTTTGAATTAAAATACATCATTTTTCACTATTCATTAAAAAAATGAACTTTATCGGAAAAATACCAAAAATTCACACAAAGTAAATTTTGATGTCCCAATCATAAAGAATAATTTTATTTTGAAAAATAGAGCTTATAAAATTTTCAAAAGATAGATTTAAAATATGGTTTGCCATCAAAAGGCAGTAAAACAATCTTTTAAAAATATTAGTGTATTCCATGCTTAAGATTGGATTTATTCTCATTTTAAGCCTCTAAAACACTATCTAATTCATTAATAGACGTAGATAAAAATATCTATTATTAATTACTTTCTTGGGATGTTACATCCTTCCCCCATTTAGAAAATTTCATCCCCGCAATTCATTTACTTATTGAATAAGTGGGGGTATTTATCCCTCATTGCATTTTCAGATTCCCATGTTGCCTCTTCAATCACATGGTTTTTACACAAAACCTTTACCTGATGAATCACCTTATTCTGTAAAACTTTCTCCCTGTGGTCAAGAATCTAGACCGATTGTTCCTCATATGATAGGTTCTCTTCCAGCTGAACTACCTCTGGACTCAAAACATGAGATGGATCTGGCATATACTTTCTCAACATCGAAACATGAAAAAAATTGTCTACCTAAGATAAACTCAGAGGTAAAGCCACATGGTAAGCAACTGATCCAACTCTCTCGAGAATTTCATATGGTCTAGTGAACCTTGGACTCAGCTTTCCTTTCTTACCAAATCACATCACACTTTTCCATGGTGATACTTTGAAAAAAACATGATCACCAACCTCAAAAGAGAGATCCTTCCTCCTATTGTCTGCATAACTCTTCTGCCCGCTCTGAGCTGTTCTCATGTGTTTCTGTATCAGCTGAACTTTTTCTGCCAACTCTTCTAACAATTCTGGTCCCATCAACTTCCTTTCACCCACTTCATCCCAGAAATCTAGAGTTCGACACCACTTCCCATATAAATCCTCAAATGGTGCCATCTGTACACTGGAATGAAAACTGTTATTATTAGAAAATTCAACCAAAGAAAGATATTGGTCCCAACTTCCCCGATAATCCATCGAACAAGCACGTAGCATATCCTCCAAAGTCTGGATCATTCGTTCTGACTGCCCATCTGATTGAGGATGAAAAGATGTACTAAAATTTAATTCAGTACCCAACGACTTCTGAAGGCCTTTCCAAAAGTTAGAAGTAAACCTAGGATCACGATCAGATACAATGGAGAGAGGAACTCCATGTAACCTGACTATCTCTTTAAGATACAAATGGGAATGTTGATCTAGGGAAAAAGTATCCTGTATATCAAGGAAATGAGCAGATTTGGTCAAGTGATCAACAATAACCCAGATTGCATTATTACCTCGAGATGTCTTCAGTAATCCGACAAGAAATTCCATGGATATATTCTCCCATTTCCACTCCGGAACTGGTAAAGGCTGAAGCATCCCTTTTGGTAACTACCTCTCTGCTTTAACCCGTTGACAAGTCAAACACTTCATAGTGAAATCAACAATATATCTTTTCATTCTGTCCCACCAGTAATACTCCCGAAGATCTCTTTACATCTTAGTACTTCCAGGATGAACTGAAAACAGAGAACTATGAGCTTCACATAACAACTTTCTCTTCAACTATGAATCAAAAGGAACACACAATCTCTTCCCAAATCTCAAAACACAATCATTATCAATGTTGAATTCACGCAACTTACCCTTCTAAACCCGCTCTACCTTTTTCTGCAACTCACTGTCTTACTTCTGTGCTTGCTTGATTCTGTCTGATAGAGATGATCTCATTGATACTTGAAAAAAACAAAAGAACTTCCTGCACCAACAACTTCTATGCCAAAGTTCATCAAATCAAAAACCAAAGGATCTCGTTCCAAACGTAGCATGGTTAATGAAGCATTACTTTTCTGACTCAAAGCATCAGCCACTTTATTTTCTTTTCCCGGATGGTAATGAATTGTACAATAATAATCCTTGATTAATTCCAGCCATCTCCTCTGTCTCATGTTCAACTATTTCTGGGTGAATATATACTTTAAAATTTTGTGATCAGTATATATTTCACACTTTACTCCATACAAATGATGCCTCTAAATTTTTAAAGTTAAAACAACAGCATCTAATTCCAAATCATGTGTAGGGTAATTTACATCATGAATTTTCAACTGTCGTGAAGCATAAGAAATTACCTGATCATTCTGCATTAGGACGCAACCAAGTCCTTTCAATGAAGCATCACTGTATATAACAAACTCACCATTCCTGAAAGGTAGTGCCAAAACTGGAGTATTCACCAATCTTTTTTTCAGTTCCTGAAAACAATCATCACATTCTTTTGTCTAGATAAACTTAACACCCTTCCGAGTTAGCTTCGTCATTGGACTACATAACCATGAAAAATTTCTAACAAACCTTCAGTAATAGCCTTCCAAACCAAGGAAGCTATGAATCTCAGTTACATTTTTGGGTCTTGGCCATTCTTCAACAACCTTTGTTTTTGCAGGATCAACAATTATCCCATCTTTATAAACAATGTGACCAAGGAAAGAAATTTGTTGCAACCAAAACTGACACTTGCTGAATTTCCCATATAATTTATTTTCTTTTAAGGTTTGCAAAATAACACTTAAATTTCTTTCATGCTCTTCTTTACTTTTAGAAAACACCAAAATATCATCAATGAAAATAACCACAAACTTATCTAAGAACTCATGGAAAATTCTATTCATTAAGTCCATGAATACAACAGGTGCATTGGTTAGCCCAAAAGGCATTACTACAAATTCATAATGGCCATATCTTGTACGAAACATAGTCTTCCGAACATCTTCTTCCTTTACCTTCAGCTGATGGTACCCCGATCTCAGGTCAATCTTTGAAAAATACTGAGCTCCCTGGAGCTGATCAAACAAATCATTGATATGTGGAAAAAGATATTTGTTCTTAATAGTGATGTTATTCAAGGCTCTATAATCAATGCAAAGTCTCATAGAACCATCTTTCTTTTTGAAAAATAAAACAGAAGCACCCCATGGTGATGTGCTAGGTCGAATGAAACCTTTCTCTAAAAAATCTTGCAATTGCTCCTTCAACTCTAAAAGTTCAATTTGAGCCATTCGATAAGGGGGTTTAGAAATTGGCTTAGCATCAGGAACTAAGTCAACAGTAAACTCAACTTCCCGATCTGGTATTATTCTAGGAAACTCATCAGGAAAAACATCAAGATACTCATTTACCACTGGTATATAATTAATCTGAACAGTTCCATTGTTTTCAACAATATTTGCAAGGTAAGATTCATTTCCATCTTTTACAAGTTTCTCAGCCTCTTGATATGCTATCAACAGTAAGGGTTCATTCTTGTACACAAACTGAAAGTATTTCTGAAAAGAAACTTCTTTAGCACTACAATAAATCTTAGAATGGTAAATAGAGATCCAATCCATACCCAGGATAACATCAAACTCTACTAGAGGTAAAACAATAAAGTTCACAAGTAGGTTCTTTCCACAGATAAGGATAAGAAGATTCTTATAAATTCTTTTTGCCTCAACATTTCCCCCAGGTGTTTTTACCACAAGTTCACGAGTCATTTCTTGAGATGGTATTCCCATTTTACTAGAAAAGGTTTCAGAGATGAAAGAATGTGTAGACCCCGAATCAAACAACACACTGGCATAATCTGAAAAAACAAACAAAGTACCTGATACAACTTCATTTGATGGCCCGACATCTGATGATGTAGTTGCAGCAGATTTCACCACCCCTTTCTGCTTGTAGTCTAACTGCTTCCCATCACTCAAGCTCTTTGTTGGACAATCGTTTGCATAGTGACCCATCTCATTGCACTTAAAACATTTCACTAACTGTAAATCAAATTTGGTCTTACCATCACCCTGATCTTTTTCAGTGCAGTCACGAGCCTTATGTCCCATCTTACCACATCAGTAGCACTTTCCAGAATTCAGAAGACATTCCCCAGAATGCCTTTTCCCACATTTATCACAAACTGGAAACTTAGTTTTCTTACCATCAGACCTTTTTGAAGAATTCTTCCTTTTCTCCTTCCACCTCAGTCTCTTCTTCTGCTGGTTGTTATAGAACACTTGATCATCAGCAAACTCCATTTCCACCTTCTCAGCACATCGAACAAGCTTTTTATAACTTTTGAACTCACGAGAAGCTAAATCCCTTCGATATTTTGGATTTAATCTTGAGTAAAAACGATTGATTTTACTATCAAGGCCTTAGATAAAATTTGGGGCATACCTTGACAATCGCGTGAACCTTTCTTCATAGGCAGCCACTGAGTCTTCCTCTTTCCTCAATTTCAAGAATTTCTTTTCCATCCTAAGTCGAACAACCTTAGGAAAATACTTCTCAATAAAAATACCTTTAAATTCATCCCAGTCGAGAGTATCAATCTCATCAGCGTCCCTGATATTTCTAACCATCGACCACCACTGATCTACTTCACCCTCCAAATGGTAAATAGAAAGACTAACCTTTTGATTGTCTGAACACCCCATGACATCGAAAATCTTATCTAGTGCTTTAATCCACCCTTCAGCTAGCACATGGTCAGATGATCCTCTAAATGATGGGGGATGTTGCCTCATAAAATATTCCACCACTGACATGTTCCTCTATGGTTGATCTGGCTGATCTCGTGCATGGATACCGCCACCATTTATCGCTTCATTCAACTACGCCATTACTGCAATAAAATATTCAATTTCAATTCCGACCATCTCAGGATGCTGATTCGGATGGTTATTTAATTCTGTATGCCTTCCTAGCACTGCTTCCCTGTTTCCTCTATGGAAAACAATTCTGAACAAACATGTCTTAGATGAAGGAACATGGTAATCTTCAAATGCTATATCATTTCAATTTGACCATCAAAAAATATTTTTGGATAATCATTTAATAAAATTCTAAATCCTAAAGTTATCTAAACCGACCTTTGATACCAACTATAAGGCCCCGACCTTAAACCTTACTTAATATTGAATTAAATGAATAATTCACATTGAGGATCTTTTCAGGTTTTGAGTTTTAGAGAATTAGATCATAAAAAATGTATTACATTCCACATTTAAGAAAAGTGGTTACATAAATGATAGTATTCATTTTTCCCATCAACGAAAACATATTTAAAATAAAACATGGATTTTTTCTTGACACTTTTTTGACACTATCATCATATCATGTACCTTTCCCTTGACCTGTGAAAAACATTTCAAAAAATTGGGATGAGCATAAAAAGCTCATTAAGGGTTATAAAAATATGGAAAGGAAACATGAGTTAATATTTACATAAGAATGAAATCATACTTTACCCATAAAACATAGGCACTTTAACATACCTCATCAAATCATGAATAAATCATAGAAATCATAAGACATAAAGGTAACTTGAGGCATTCATAACATTCTTACGTAGGGAGTAACCCTCTTGTTTATGTTTAGAATACCCATCACAGCATATTCCCTAAATCTATTTAGAGAAACCTTAACATTTCACTCCTTCGCATTACCCAATGCATTGGAGAGCTATATCGGGCTCACCCACCCTTAGTTTATCACGAAACCACACGTCTTCATAATAATGCCCAAGAACCACAACATAATCGTATCACATAAAACATGCATAAAGGAAACATAACATTTCTACCTTTCAATCATAAGATATCAATACAACACATTGATATAAAAACATTATGAAAACCATTTTCAATACCAAAATAAAATAAAAGTAAAACATGGTATTTATTTTTCTTTAAAAAAAAGTATGGCTTGTAGAGGAAGCCGAAACTCAAATAATGGTCATGGCGGCGGAGAAGTCGTTGTCGCCGCATACGTATGACAAAAAAAAACATTCCCTTTTGTCGTTTAGTAAATGCTTCTTATAAAGAAGATTCATTTTGAATAAACGTAAAAGTCAAAGGGGTTTATACACTGTATAAAAGAAGGTTGTGTATAAAATAAAATATGCCTCAATGAAAGGAGATTGAGACGAAGTCCCATACCTCGTATCCGACTTGACTTGGTCGTTCTTTAATCTCTTGAATAATAAGACTGAGTTAATTTCTACTTGATTAAGAACATTTTTCAAGTTCATTATTCATTTTATATCACTTATTACCATGTCATGAACACTATGTAATTATTTTAGTTAATAACGATCATTTTAACGATCATTGGTACTTGAGTCAAAATATGCTCTTTATAATTACAAGTTGTTCATGTATCCATTATATCCAGAGTTATACTCAAGATGTATATATCATATATATCATATATATACAGTATATACATGCATTTATAATATTACACAACGTTTAGAGGTAAGAAATGAAATGCACCATTCATGGAGACGGTAAGCCGTACGTACGCATGAACGCTACTTTCATTTCTATTTCATATTTTATGGATTTAAAACATAATGATACATAATAGTATTTTAATTCCAGTATGTTATCATATATAATATCATTAAATATATCCTTTATACGTACCACATATGGTATTAACGAATCAAATCACTTTGAGGGGGCGGTAGTCCGCACTTCCTAAAATGAAGATATCGCGTTTACTCATAATGGTAACCATAAAGATATGCCATAAATGAAAAATACAGAAGCTTAAGTAAAACATAAAAATATTATATATCATATATAAATATAGTGTCATCTTAATGGCCACCTTTGAAGGTGTTAAAAGAATATTGAACAATCATCATTTCATGAGGCAGAAATTCGCCATCCACGGAAACAGTATGTTCTTTAACCATTAGATGTAGGTTTGTGTAAGTGTATCTCGAATCTTTCTTATTAAAAAATCCTATTATATAGAAGATACTGGTGTTTTTACAAAATAAATGAATAAAAAGAGTTTAGGGGGTTTGAGAATCAAAATATAACATAAGAACACAAGAGAAGACACCACCTTTAAATCAGGTAACTCTTTTTGATTTGAGCTCAAAGGATTCCTTGGGAAGACTTCTGCCCAAAGTGAGGCATCTAAGAGGTATAGTGGGATGTGGAGAGACAAAATGGGTAGGGTTTGGCCGAGCCAAAGGCTTTGGAAGTGTGGGTATGGAGGTAGAGGTGGGGGACTTTTATAAGAGGAGAGGAGGGGCACTCTTGGAAATTAAAGAAATGCTACTTTATTTTAAAATGAGTTTCGGATTTAAAAGGTCCCACATTGATATAATTCTAGGATAAGGTGATAAGAGTTATAAATCTGCCCATCCAATAGATTTTTAACATGTGTAGGTCATAGATTTTACATTATCTTTTCATTTTATTTAAATTGTTAAATAATGAGGTAATCGCTACATCATCATGGTGTCATAAATAATTTACTATATTTAATGTCTAAAAATTATAAAAAAAATAATATGATGTAGGAAATCATTTAATATTTCCAATGATTATTTATAGTCAAAAATCTGACTTGTATAACCCCATGTAACAATTGTTTTAGTAAAACAACTCATGTTTGTGTCATTTTTATTTTAACATTAAATAAAAAAATATTAATGACATTTTCCTAAAAAAGTGGTTACATGGGGTCCCCAAGTTGACCCATGGATTGTCTTGGTCGGCCATGACACATCCAATAAGGTTAGGACATGTGTCAAGATCATATCATGTTATTAAAACTTTATTCTTACCTAAAATTACACTAATTACTTCTAATCGCGATTAAAAAACATAAAAGTTACTATTCACCAAAAAAATATTTTAATCCCATTGAACCACATTTTACTTCTTAATGACAACCATGTATGTCGGATTTTTGAAATTCAAACCACAGAGGTGGTAAAATTTCATTTAAATGAAAAATCAGTTTTTATAAGTACCACTTAGTGGTTTCACTATTCATCAAAAATTGAAGTTTTCCAAAAAAAACCAAAACTTCACCCTAATCTATATATGATATTCCGAATTCAAAAATGAGGTCTATTTTACAAAATTCAAAACATATAAGTTTCATTAATTAATTTAATAATTAATTCCCGCTGTCAGAGCAAATAGTGTGTTTTTATGAAACAATAAGTATCAAAAGATTGACACTAGTTTAAGTCCAATTTCAAAGTGAAATTAATTCCAACGACCCCTATTGGATTAAATGTTAAAAATATATTATAATTTAACTTTAAAACCAATTAAAAATATAATCTAATCATATAAATAAATTAGATTAAAAAGAGGTTTTGAATTTATATACAACATTTTTCACTATTCATTAAAAAAATGAACTTTATCGAAAAAATACCAAAAATTCACAAAAAGTAAATTTTGATGTCCCAATCATAAAGAATAAGTTTATTTTGACAAATAGAGCTTATAAAATTGTCGAAAGATAGATTTAAAAGATGGTTTTCCATCAAAAGGCTGTAAAACAATCTTTTAAAAATATTAGTGTATTCCATGCTTAAGATTGGATTTATTCTCAGTTTAAGCCTCTAAAACACTATATAATTCATTAATAGACATAGATAAAAATATCTATTATTCATTACTTACTTGGGATGTTACATTAACTATCATCATAGAAAGGAAAAAGAAGGTAGATGATGCTATTACCAGAAAGGAAACTACTACTCTATCCATAATTTGAATTGATAAAGACCCTACCTTCATGGATATGAAAAGGATAGATCTGGATATCATAATGGAAGGGAATAAATTCTCCATTTCCCAAATTATTTCCCAACCATCTATCCAAGAGAAGATAAAGGAGGCATAATGAGATTATCTAGAGAAAAAAACACAGGTGAAAGAGGAAAAAGAAGGGAAGACACAAGAGTTCCACATCGATGATGATGGTGTGATTTAGTTTTAGACTAGACCTTGTGAGTCTTTATCACCAGAGATCAATATAAATTTACTAGATAATGAAATATCTCATCATTATCTATAGATCATAGAAGATATAATATGTACCATTATCTTCGACAGAACTTTTGGTGGGACAACATAAAGATGGTGATTGAAGAGTATATCTCAATATTTTTAGAATTTCATCAAATTAACGAAGAATGATAGAAGCCCAGATGGATGATACAACCAATTCTTATACCCATGTAAAAATGGTATATTGTCACTATGGACTTTGTCACTAGTCTCCTAAAAAATTGAAAATAAATGCAATATGGGTTTTAGTGGATCAAATAAAAATGAGTTCCCACTTAATTTCTAATTATGAGGATTTCTTAATTGAAAAACATGATGATATATATGTGAAAGAATTAGTGAGGCTTTTTTGGTTTCACTTTCAATATTATTTAATCCAGATCCATGGTTCACATCAAAACTATATAGAATTATTCAATATTCTTGGAGTACTAAATTGAATTTCAGCATAGGATTATCACCACCAAACTAAGGGCCAAAATGAAAGGACTATTTAGACACTCAAGAAAATGCTGAAAGCCTAATTAATAAAGTTTAAAGGATTATGGGATCATCATCTACCATTGGATTATTTCTCATACAATAGTAGCTTGCACTTGAGTATTCATATGTATCCATATGAAGTTGTGTATAGGAAGTGATGCAGAACTACAACTACTTGGGATTAAGTTGGTGAATGAAAGGTACTTGACCAGATATTGTGAAAAAGGTAATAGAGAATGTTTGTGCCATCAAATAGAATATGATGGATGATCAAATTTTGGAAAATATATATGCTAACAATTGTAAAAGGGGCATGGAGTAAGAAATTAAATACAAATACTACTTCATATATCACCATGGAAGAGATTCATGAAGTTTTCAATGAAAGGGAAGTTTATCCAAAGCTATATTGTCCCCTTTAAGATCATTGATCACATAAGAATAATATATTATCGTCTTACACTTACACCAACCATGTATCAAGTGAATGATATATTCCATGTGTCTCTCTCGAGGAGGTACATACCATATCCCTCACATGTACCAAACTCATAGGGGGAAAAGATAGAAAATGATCTCTCTTATTATGAGTATCTGGATATGATTTTAGAATTCAGGGACAGGGATGTATGTAACAGGACCTCCCACTTAGTCAAGGTACTATAGGGAAACCATAATTATGATAGTCAACATGGAAACTAGAGGAATCAATGAAGGAGAAATACCATCACATATTTTCACTTTAGTATGAAAAGCGAAATTTTAAGGTCTAAATTCTATAAGGGGGAAGAATATAATGACCCATAATTTAAATAATAGAATTTTCCTTCATGTAATTATGTAATGAACCACATTAATCACATAGGTAAAACAATAAAAAAATTCTCATAAATGAAGAATAAAATTAGTGGTATTTATAGAAATTAATGCACCTATATTGATAGAATCATAACCTAGCCATTGGAAAAGTAATTTGACCATTAAAAATATTAATCTAGCCATTGGAATAGTAATTTCACCTATGATAGTATAAATTAAAAATGTGGCATCTTATAAATGAATATATAATATATATTTTATCAATAAATAAATGTTGTAAGAATTAAATTTTATGTGTTGGAATAATTGTAAAATGTAAATGATTATTTAAAATTTTAAAATTAAAATAATGATTTAATAGAAAATTTATTTTCATAAAATAGCATAATAAATTAATATTATGTTGTATTATAATTATATTATAATTTTATGAGACCTTATTTAATTTTTAAATGGGTTGAAAAATGGTTTATAATATTAAAAATTGTGTTTTTGAATAAATGATGATTTTTTAAAAAAATTAAATTTATCATATCAAGAAAATTATTTTCATAAAATGGATTACATGTTTTAAATTTACATATCAATAAATGTTTAGGTTGATGTTTTTGGATTTTTTTAAAATATGCGAATTTTTTGTGAATAGTCAAATACGATAATTTACGATATAAGCTAAATAATTGATTTTTTGATTCAAGGATGATGTATCACTAAAGTAATCAAAATTATATTTTATTATAGTTAAATATATATTTTATTTAGTCATATGAATAAATTTCATTGATATTGTTGATCCAAAATAATAAACTAATGAATATAATAATCGAGAACACCCTTATCCCCCCTACAAATACCACCCATCAACACCGCATATCCTATCACATTCTAAGCCTTGTAGGTTGTCTAAATTATTCTTAATTCCATTACTAAGAATCATAAAAATTTCTAAGAGATTTTATTCTAATAAAAATACAATATCCAAGTTCTTTAAGGAGGTTTATATGGAGATGACATTCACGAGGTAAAATCCTGAATTCATCTCTTTTAAATTATTTTCTTTTCTTATACTATAATCACCCCCCATTAAATGTGGAATAAACTCCAATATTTTATATATAATGTAATTTTATTATTTTAGTGGAATATTCATCATAAAATCTCTTTGTTATCATTTAATTTTGAAAATGAAAATATCTTCTGTGATATGTTGGTTCATCATATTCATGGATAACAAGTTTTTGTTTTGAATTACCACATTCTAGGATGGTCATAAAACCATTATAATGGAAAAATAATATTTTAATAAATATATTATGACTTTTTTAAAGTTTTATAACTAATTTATATTCATCATATTAAAGAAAATGAAACTAGTTTGTGATGGTCAGAAAAACCGCCTAAATAAAATAATCATTTATCATTAATGTTTTATCAAATGAATCATCTTCATTACATAAACCAAAGGGATATATATGACCATAAACTTCCTAGATACTTATTAATTCCATATAATTTTAATTCTGGAGAATTATTCACATTTCACAATAACATACATTATTATACACAAGTGAATCGATCATGATTCAATGTAAACAAAATCACCCAAAATGATTAAATTATACATTATAACTCATAAAATAGATTATAAATGGACATAATTTTTTTAAATAAATAAAAAACATGTAGAATATGTTTTTAATTTTTTATTTAATGAATCTAATTTTGTTATCTTGGATATGAGGTTCAATTACTGAAGGCATTCAATCATATGGTAAGGGGATCTTCGAACTGAACTCCCTCTCACTGGGATATACCTATTTCATGCCAAATTTTTGGGATTATATTCCTTTAATGTTACTTGAATATAATTTAATTGTTCTTCTCTATTCATTTTGCGCATATACATGTTTCAAACATTGTTTTATAATAAATATAATGATTTTCCAAAATTACTCTTCTTTCCAAAATATATCCGGACTCCTATTGATATTGTTTATTCTTCACTCAAAAATGACGATTCCACTAAAAAAATATGTTTTTTTACCTTTTAGAATTGGAAACCCCAATGTTTATTATGAATGTATTATTTATTAAATTATTATAAAACCAATACCTTTCCATGGCTTATTTTATGATTGTGATTCTTATGCCTAGAATTTAGGAATATGTAAATGTTATGATGTGATGAGTAGGCCTAGAATTATACAACCCACCAATATAGTGGGTATTATAATTTATCTCATGAGATAATTTGTGTTATACAAGAACATGATGCTATCTTTTTTTCATAATTTTTATTTTATGACCATGCTCATATTTTATGCATGAACATGACGCTAACTATTTTTAAGACTATATTTGGTATTTGAAAACTAAGATATGATATTTTATTTTTATGCAGTGACACATTCCATAACTATATCCAATGTTTCCCTCTAGATGTTGATAATAATCCTAAACTTTTGTTATGATGATGATGATTATGCTCACTCATTTTATATTGATTAATTTCTCTTATTCATACTCTTTCCAGTATTTTATATCACCCATATATTTGATGTATTTCCTTAGGTGACAATATTTACTGAGGAGAAAGTGAGCATATAAGGATAAATAATAAGGGTTTAAAAGGATGTTTTTTTATTATGTAAATTTTATTCCTGATCCTAAAATTTACCAAGAAACTAAACTTTTTCATCTTGTACTTTTAAAAGTATTATGTTCTTTATCATTAAAATAATGTAATTTTAATGTAATGAAAATCAGGGTATCTATATCAACATATTTTTTTATAAGGGGAATTACACCTGAGGTCATTTGGGAACTCACCCCATGAGTCATTTTTTAAATCCTTATTGTGGAATCATAACATCATTGTTTGTATCCTAATGAGTTGTTCTTCCACCTTACATTGGAATATTAATTCCAAGGAGATTTTATAGTTTAATATCTAGGTAATGAAAAGGGGTCCAATATTGATAGATTATCTATGGTGTTGGTAGATGATTGGAAGTGGGACAATTCATGTGATCTACATTGGTTTCATTGAATTTTATTGCCTTTTTTTATTTTTTATACAATTCCACATGAGGGATATTTTATATATATATAAATATTTTATATTTTATATATTAATTTTGAAATAGAATTTTGGATGTTATTATTGTATATTAATTTTAGTTATAGTGTACATATTTATTTTTCAATTATTTTTGTGATGATGGTTATTATAATTATTCTACCATGATTTAGGGATAACTAATCCAAAGAAGATATATTCTACCCACTCAATAAAAGTCCTAAATTGATGGTTGGAAACTTATGGCATGAAGGGAGGTTCCCCTGATGTATGTGGAACCTGGTTCGGTCACATTGAAGGTAAAACAGACCAGGGATTTTGTAATAAAAATTATAATAAGATAGAAAATTATAAAAATAATATGTTTTAAGAGGTTTATATTTTTAGGGATTGGGATTTAATGTTCAATTTCTATAATTTCAGTAGAGATAGTTTATCCTTGTACAAGTTGATTATTTATCTAATTTTTTTAACATATTTCACATTCAGAAAACAAGAGCTCATCTATGGAAAACATTTTCATGGAATACATATTCTACTCATATGGAGTTCCCAGGAAAATGATTAGTGATTATGGTAATCACTATTAGAATTTTCAAATTCGAACAATAATATAGAATTATGGGTGAAATAATAAGATTGAAATAGTATATCACCACATAAAAAAAAACAAGACATGTTGAAGTAATTAATAAGACTATAGATTCAATTAATGAAAAAATTGTATGTAACTTATGAAACAATTTGAGTTAAAAATTATTCTATACACTATGGGAATATATAAATTATTACAAGACACTAATTTCTATGACATCCTATAGAATATAATTTTGAAATTATTTTATTCTTAAATTATAAATAAATAAATAACCTATATTTTTTAAAGGTAGTAAATATGGATTACATGAGTGTTTCTGTAAAGATGAGGTTTGATGTAAATGATCTAGAGAATATTTGAAGATAATTTTTTGAGAGTTGTAATGCAGTGGATGATATATATAAAATATTATATGATATGTTTATCTAGATAAAGGGTCTCAAAGTAGTACAAATGGTCCTTTTAATTTATTCATGACTGAATTTTTTCCCAAGGAAATATAAATACATGGGTATATACAAGTTAAGGTGTTATAGGTAATACCAAATGGATTTATGATTATAATTATAGAAAATTGATTTCCATTCATTGTGGATGGAAAATATTGAAACCATATATTAAATGGGATAGGTATTGAAATAAACCACCATGAAGCAAAAATTTCATATAAATGATTAATTCTGGTTGGGGATTATAAAATTAATTCTCTTAAGAGGAAGCCCAGGATTAGAAGTTATCATTTTAGATTGTTGATTTTTATTATGAATAAATTCTCAGTAATGAGAGTGATACTTTTAATTTATTAGATATAAAAAACATGAAGTCATATTTAATATTGTGCAAAAAAATAAACAATCCAAAATAGTGGAACCATAATGAATGGGGAGTATTCCACATTCCCTAATATTATTTTTGAACCTCATTATTATATCATTATTATAACCCACATAATCTATATATAATATATTATAAATAATTAATCACATTTGATGTTTCATGCTATTTGAGAAACAATATCTATAATTTTATACATAAAAATTATGTACATATCACATAGAAAACCAAGAATCACTTTTTTGTGAGTTATTTTAGTGAAGTTAAATGAATAATTTTTTGGTAGAACATATCCAGACTTTTATACTTTGTATTTTTGATCTTGAATATTATTGAATTTTCTAATATATATTAACAATGGCTGAAGGAATCAACTAAATTTTGAATTAATTAAGACCATTAAAAAGGAGAAAAATTTATTTTTTGGAGCCAAATTGAAGTTCATTAATATAATTAGGTTTTAGGTTTGTGTGTGAAAATAAAAATACCGAAAAAATAGTAAAAGATATTCTGAGAGTCATATTTAAAACCCCACTCCCATGACCTAGAAATTATAATTATCCTTAGGGAAATCTTGACGTTGTGATGGTATGGTTAAAAACTAGTCTCACTGAATGAATAAGTATACAAAACATGTCATGACTTAGAAAACAAATATTTAGTATTCTTTGCCATCGATGGAGATAAAAATTAACTAGTATATTGATCCTTGATTAATAAGGGTAAATTATAATATACGTTTTTTTATGTTTTTTGAAAGAAGGTTCAAATTGAACATTAGATGATGAATTAAAAGAAGATGTATCATAAAAAATATTTCATGCTTGAATTATAATTCACTTAATTACTGTTCATTTATCAATCAATGACCATATAATTGATCATTATAGTTAATGCGCTCATTTTGAAAAATCATTACCAAAATTAACTAAGTATAAGTAATAAATATATTATAAGGGAATATGATTTTTATATTTTTATCATTGATTTTTCATGATTTGTCAATAATGTTTTATGTGTTATTCTTTTAATTGTAATTTATTACATAATTTTAAATCATAGGAAGGATTTTATAATAATAATTAAATATATAGAATACATTATTTTATTCAAATTTATTTGATCTATAATTTGAAACATTATTTCTTTTAAAATAATTTAGTGTTGTTTAAATTAAATTTGATGCAAGAAATAGTGGTTGCATAATATTAATTAGAGGAAATAAAAATCTATATATGATTGAAATTAATGGTCTCAAATATCATTAAGGGCCAACATATTATTAAAACTTATCTTAAGAGATTGTACCATGGTCAGTGATTCCTAAACCCAGAAAACATAATGAGGTGTCTTCATGGTACTATAGAATATATCCACTCTTAAGTGTATTATAAAGGCAAGATCACCTCTTGTTGTGTCCTAATATTTCATGGTTGTCTCAACACCATGTCGTAGACATCATCACAATGGTATAATAGCCCGATAATAGGGCTATCATTGACAAGTTGAGAAAACATTAGTCTCAATATAGCATATGGAAAAATCTTTATATTATCCCAGATTCGATGAGATTTTTTAGTGTGGCAAAAGAGAGTGTTCTTAGCTCAATGTTAACATTACTATATATGTTAGAATACATAAACATGAGTATGTAATAAGAATTATAATATGTTATTATCATGGAATTTGAAGTTAGGAACTTATGGTTATTTCAATAATTCTAACATTAAATCATCATAACATGAGGTAGTTTTTTTCATAGTGTAATGTGATTATACTATATATGATCCACCAGAGATTCAATAGAGTTGAAGGTATCTAATTTTAACACTATGAAACATCTTCAATATAACTTAACCATCCAACATATACTAAATTTTCACTAATGGATAATTTGGGATCAGAATTATAAAATTATTATAGTTAAATTATTTTAATACTTGATTTAACTTAGTAGAGTTTATGTGGAAAAAAAACACATGATAATTTTCTAAAATTATATATATGGATGGAATGAATTATGATCAACAAATCTGTACCATTAACTAAATTTAGAATTTTGTGAAATGAATTGATAGATTATGGGGACCAAAGTAATACATATTCATCCCTATATATCCAAATTGGGTAATTAATTAATAAAATATTTAGATGGAAGGTAATCCATGAGAAAAAGAATTTAATCACATGGTCCGGGGTTGTGGAGAAAAATGAACAGAATTCAAGTTCTTCTGTTTGTGGAATAATCCTAACACTTTATTCCTATTTGGATTGGTCATTGAAAAAATAGAAATAGCAAAAGATGAATATCTCATGCATATAGAGGGATATTTTTATATATTTCCACTTTAGTAGTGTAGAATATTAGAGAGGAGTTTTTCCTTAATACCAAAATCATGATTTGAGATGATTTTATTACTCTCTTACACTATTATTAATTATCGTGATCATGATTATCTAGAAAGGAAGCATCAGGTGAGTTCCCAATTATGATTTTTCTAGGGATATGAATGGATAATAATTGATGAACATGATGATCACACCCAAAAATCTCTATATAATTTCATACTCATTTAATTTATAATTAATTTTCATATAAAATTACAACATTCTATGTAATCTACTTTACCAATTTATATTTAATATATTTTCATGATGTACATTGATGTGAAGAATAAAAATAAGGATTCCATTGGAAATATATAAACATGTTCCATAGAACTCCAAAATTTGTTATTGAAACTATGGGTGCTAGAGAACTTGAATATATCATTTTAAATAATTAGTCGTTTATTTGAACAATGATCCGTTGTTATATATATATATGTTATTGAGAGAGGGAGGATGGGGATATCACTCTATGTCTTGAGATGATTCTAGAGAATGTGTCAGTATTAGGTCAAAAACCTTATTTGAATAATGATATGATTTTGGAATATATAATAAAGTTATAAGTATTAATAATTACACAATATCCCATTAAAAAATTATTTATACTAAATTATTCCCCATGTAAAATAATAACAATAATATAACTTTTATATCTAGTATATTTAATACCATTTTTCAAATAAATATATATTTATTTATGTACATATTATAAAATTAATATATCATTTTTAACGATTCATTGAACTCGATCCATATTCTGCCATAAAATATTATGGTTACATGAATTATGATTAAATGTTTATTTTATATATTAACATATCCAGAATAAATATTTATTTTAATCTATTCAATAAACTTTTGAATAAATTCTTATTTATTTATTACATTATAAATAATTGAAAAACTAATAAAATTTTTCAAAAATATTGTATTATCTAATATCACATGATTTAGTTTATGTAGCATACTTTACATGTATACATAGTATTTCACAATTCCAGAGTAAATTTATCCATAATATTAAATAAAATAATATTTAATTATAATCTAGATAAAATTATAATATGACCCTCAAGGCCCCTTCCTCAATAGATATAAGTAAACTTACCTAATGTCCATGATCAGTATCTAACAACAAACCATAGAGCCCAAATAGACAGAATTTATTTTATCAACTATAATAACATTCAATTGAATGATACTATGTTATATAATCAATTTGTCTCCTTATATCTCCTCAATAAGGATGTGTACAAATTTTATCACCTTATATGCTTGGTTTATCTTTATTTAGCATTTTGAAATGATCTCATCTATAAACTACTATAGACATGGATTTCTTCAGAAAATTCTATTTCAATATAATAACTAAAGAAACATTTTTCTATTAATATTAAATGTAAAAATCCAATAATAAATTATTCTATTTATGTTATATCACTTTTGAATCACCCAACATATGCTACCTGCACATGAGCATGTATCATCATGGTTTTTTCCAATACATTAATGTACATGGTTTATGTTTAAAATTAATAAATGAAAATCCTAAAGACCAATACACACATTCGTATATAGGGATATCAAATGACACATGAAATATTTGGAATCCCAATTACCTAATCTATTCATAGGTACTCACACCCTGGAGATCAACAATTATGATATTTGTAAAAATAAGTATCGATGTCTTATGAGCCCCTAGAAACTCAGAGACAAACTGCATTTTTTCCCATGAAATAGATGTTATCTAGAACATATGATATATATATTTAACAAAATTATCATGGTATATCAGTACCCTCATTATAGTGGGGAACTATTTGACCCTTAAAAAAGATGAGTATTTTGAGGATATTTTTATATTAATATTGAAAAAATGACTAATAATTATGTGATAATATATTTATTTATATTATAGTAAACAATTTTGTGAATTAATTTTGTTCTAGAGAAGTACATTAAAAGGAATAAAACATTCACTAGGATTAACTGCTAAAAATACTAAAATCAGTAGCTCTCAGATTGTGTTCTTACTTCTACTAAGGTAAGACTTATTCAATGGTTCTTCCATGTTTCCTTTGTAGATACTCTTCTTTCTATGACTTCACCCCATAGAGTAAAATCTATTTAGAGGTGATATATTTTAATATATATATATTTTTTACTCCATCATAATCTATTTATCCTTGCTATTACAACATTTAGAAAGTATCATAATATGTATTGTGATAATAAATTACTATATAGGTAAAAAAACCTTGATCAAGAAAACATTAACTCATATTTTATACTAATATTTTAAATCTATTAAATTACATAATATACTTGGTATATATTAATATGGTTGCAACTAACTTCATGAGTATTTCTAACTAATATTATTAAAATCACACTGATATAATATCTTATCAATATAAATGAAGAATAGTTTTTTATTCCCATGATTACTTGAATTCCTTCATCATTAATCAGGTAGAACTTTTCCCTTGTACTTTCTTGAGTACTATTGGATAGATCAAATTGTTGTCTCGCACAACTCTCCTGGTTCTATTTAAAATTTTCTCACTATGAACAAATCATAATAAATATAAACTCATTGTACATGTCATATAATATTTTATAGATCAGATTTATTAACCATATGGATTTATTATTATTATTATGATATCCTCCTATGCTTAATTACATCATTTTTTGGAGGTTTATATCATGTCATATAGGTAAAAAATTTATCTGGAATTTTTTTGTCATGTATTTTTCAATATTTTACCAATTTATACAATGATTAATTCTAATCAACCCCATATTTTAAATATAGAATATCTTTATCCCTAAAAATCACATCACTACTTCAATTCATTATTAGAGAATAGTTTTTAAAACTAATTCTTAATTAACTATATGACCAATACCTAATTTCCATTTGTTTTCAACCTATTTCCCTTGGAAAACAATGGAGATCCTAGAAACCATTTTTATATTCCTTCAATGATAATTCTACAATTATGTAGTGACTATTGTTATCCATGAATTGATCATTTAAACATTTATAAAACAATAATGATATCTACTATGATAATTCTAAATTAAAAATAGATTTTTTCATGTATGTTGGTGAGAAGGTTCCAAGCTATGAATCTATTGATAGGCATTAGATTATTAGAAACAATTCTGACATTATTTTTAATATATTTGACCATTCATGTATAGAATTATTTTGGACACCCATATAAACCCACTAGGATTTACATCAATTGTAAGTACTTAAATAATATAAACCAAGATTACAAAGATTGATTTGGGCAAATGGAATTCATTTCTAGGTTCATATCTACATTCTAACATTATCTTATTTATATTTACCAATTCTTTACAGGATAATTATTAATTAGATAGAACATGTATTATATATCATGTATCTTGATGATTATGAAACTAAGAAACCTCAGTTTTAGAACTCATATGTAGTATATGTCTCTGAATTAACTCATCCCACTATGTATTATAGAGTTTATGTTCCTATTACAACTCATTTTCTTTTGGATCCTTAACTGTAATGAAGTTTATCTTGATACCATTATCTCAAATAGGTATATGGTCCCATCATATAGAAATGTAATCATTCATAGGAATAATACTTTTATATCTTAGGGGATGTTACATCCTTAGTAATTTAGCATAAAATCATTGATGCACTTTATGATTTTATTGATGTGTGTTTATAGCTAAAATTATCCATTAACATAAGATTTCATTGAAAAAACATGTGTTTGTTACATAACTTAGTTTTCCATATTAAAACTTATATAATATATTTTATTCATTATTTTTATCATATGGATAATTATTTAACACAACTATTTGAAAAACAATTTTTAAAGGTGTGGGGAAAGTTTTTCCATGCATACAAGACTCATCACCATCCCTACTTTTACTAAAATAGTTACAATAATGTGCTGAAGGTAATATGAGTTTATGAATAAATCCACTTTATATTTTAATGATTGATGAATGATTTATTATGATATTATTATTTTCACCTTCTAAAATCTTCTATTTATCTTTTATCAATAATATTCTCTTCATTTTTTACATTCCAAATATATTTTAAGGGAATATAATATAGTAATTGTATTTACCTCTAGCTTCTTAATGGAATAATTCAAATGTATCTTATATAACTATTTAATATTTGTTAGGAAAATATTTAAATTTTAATGTAAAATATTACTTTGTCTTTATACCTAACATGAATGTAATTCAATGCCTTATAGTTTTAACTTGAAAAAGTCCAAACACCATTATAGCTATATACTTGAATATTAATTTTGTTTTTACATGGATAAAAATTATTTTTCCACTAATGGGTATTATTTGTGTATTTTATTTTGTATACATCATTGATTGTCAATATTAAAAATCTTGTGAATCATGTATTATTAAACTATTAATTAAGTATAGTAAAACACATTGAAATTAATTTCACACATGAAATAATGTATCATTGTGTCCATAAAAGACATTTATATAAATATTGTTTTAATTCCCAATGCAAAACAATATTATTTAAAACTAAGAATCGTTCTACTAAATAATATGAAGTTATGATCTTTACTTAACTAACATAGTAATAAATATCCATTAGATACTTTATAATTTACATAATTTATTGTACTTTTTTATTTTCCTAGGTTCTAGTATTTGGATTCATATATGTGCCTCATATATATTATTTAATACCCATGAAAAAATAGCAATATTTTATTCAATGAGTAATGTGATTGAAATAAATACTTCTTTATGATTTATATTCAATTCAATATAATACCTCCTATAGTATCATTTATTTACACATGTGAAGAAAATAGACTCTTGTTTATTTCTCTCCCTATAAATCTTTTATTCGTTTAATGAAAATTTAAAAGGCATTATAAATGTTAATATTTTAATAGGTTTTAAAACTTTTTCCATTAAATAACTCACTATAATTAATTATGAAAAAAACACCAACCAATATTTATCATTATTTAAAATAAAAGATAAAATGTTCTTGAGTGGATTCTCTATACTATTATATTTATAGTTATTAATAAAAATAGAGAATCTCAATTTTAACTGATTATTATACTTTCACATATTGATTACATGATCTACTAGTGCATAAAGGGGTTTTCATGTTGGGTTATCTTGATTTCTCAATTGGTTTTTCGGAAATGTGGTTATAGGGGACGAAGTAAAAAACTTTTTTTATGTTGGATAATTAAAATAGACAATATAAATAATTTATAAAATTGGGTTTTCAAATTGGTTATTGGATAACTGATGTGATAAACACATTTTCACCCTTTATCACATTAGTTATTTTAAATAACTGGCATGATAAAGGGGTTTTCACACCATTTATTCAATAACTGTTCTGAAAAACCGTGTATAATTTGTTTTTCACATCGGTTATCCAATAACCGAAATGAAAAACCAATTATGAACCCTTTATCAAGTGAGTTAAATAAATAAATGACATGATAAATGGGTTTTCATGTCAGTTATTGGATAACTGATGTGAAAAACAATGGGAATGTGTTTTTCATGTTGGTTATTCAATAACCAACATGAAAAATTGTATTTTTTTAAAAGGATGTACATTGATTCATCTCCTCCACAAACAGTAGTAGCCAGAAAACAACACAAGAGGTAGCAAAAAAGGTAGCACAAAATGTATAAAAATACACATACCATTGAACATTAAAATAAACTAAAAACCAATCAAACCTGTAAAATTATTTCCCCATTCAATGTTTAGATGTATCAACTCATCATTACTATATGACTATTTCACATAAAAAAGCTACAAAAATAATAAAGAAATCATTTGAATTGAATTTTCAATAAAACATTTTAAATATTATAGAAATATTTGTAAAGAAATTTTTAATGTATGAATCTTTGTAACTGTCCCAGTATAAATTATTTCATACCTGAATATTAAAATATAATATACACATTCAGTTCAACATTGTTGTTTATGAAACTATTACAAATAGATTTTAATTCAAAATCAAATTTTTAATTAATATTTTGAAAATTAAGTAATTATTATTGATAATTCACCTTATCTTTTATAAATTTGATCTTGGTCCTCTCGATGCTCTTCTTTCTTGTCCTCTATATAAAGAAATATAATGCCCGATTTGAAAATAATATGATTATAATAAATTTTATTCATTATAATATAAAAAATAATTAAAGTAAGTAGACTTACATGTTATTACATTCTTAAAATTTTTTATCACTTCACTATGGATAGAGCATAGTCAATACAATGTCTTCTCTCATGAAAAAAACTCAACATCCAATGACCACTTAAGTAAAAGAAAATTTATAATGAGTTATTAATATGTTAAGTGATATATCACACTTTGTAAGAAAAAATATTTCATAACTTTCAAGATATAGAAATATCCATCACTGAATGATGAAATTCTTAGAAAATCTTTCATCTATATAAATTGTTCTTTTAGTATAGGTCATTGTCAAAGCTATATGAAAAATAAAATGTAGGTCTATAAATCTGTATATATCTTTCTATTCATGATATTTACAAATTTTATATAGATACCTAATACAAAGTAGACATAACTATAATTTTTCAATAAATTAATGGAATATAAAATATTATTAATCGACTTACATGGAAAAAAACTGCATCGTATTGATTCCAAATTTATCTCTAGCTATAAGCTTAATGATTTCATTTTTCAAAAGGATCACAGTAATTTTCCACCCATAAGTAGCAGTATCAATTGGAATGTCATCTACTCCCAATAAAAAATTTGAGTGTGTTGACAACTAACTAAGACCAGTATAATCTGTAACCGAAGTCATGGCACTTCAATTTTTTTGTTATATATACATTATTTCTTTACCTTTAAAGTATTCTTATAAGAAATTATGGAAATGTATAATCCATAAAATGGGAAAACAAATTTACTAAAAAAAATGAAATTAAATATAACATATATACATACCTCTATAGTAATATGTCGAAGTAGTCTAGATGGGAAAACTAAAAAATTACCAATAATTTGTCCAACTATACTCACTTCATCTGTAGGACATGGTATTTTTGCTAATTTATCTATGATATCCTCTACTGTTACCCTCTATCTCAGTCTGGAAATGATGAATGGTATCGTGGATATAATTTATCATCATATATGAAAAAATATGATGAGGATCATCAATGAATAACTCACAGTAACTTGTCAGTTGTGGATGATGGGGTTTTGGGGTAGGAAAATTAGGAGTGGGGCCTGGTAATAGATATTTGTGAGTAAGATAAGGAGGAGTGGGATCCGATAGAGAAGGTGGATGAGTCATATTGGAAGGCCAAAAGTTTCCTTGCATGTATACAAATATCACCTGTACCGAAGCTCTGATCCTATCCTCCATAGTCACTTGATTATCTTTAACATTGGATTCCACATAATCTATTTTTTTATAAACATTCTCATTTGAATATGCTTCTGAATGTGGAATCACTTTTCTTACTAATACACCCATTGGGTATCCACATGCACAAACCGGGTGTTCAAGCATTCACAATGTTGCAACTAAAATATCCTATATACCCTATGTAATAAATATCCCCTGTGTTCTCTTCTCCTTATGGGAATCCTATATGGAATATTTGAAAATATCTGTATTGAATCACAATATATAAATAGCTGATATAACATTGATAAATAAATAAAAATATTACAATCTTATCAGCTACAACTCTTGACTCTTCCGTAAGATATTGTCCCTTTTTCCTATTTGATCCCTCCTCCATTTTTCATGTCTAGTGATGGGGGTACTGGGTAAAACCCTCTAGATCCCGATGAATTAGATCTTAGCTTTTGAAGTTTTTTTCTAGCATGTGTTCCTTAAATAACATATACCCTCCCTGAGGCAACGTAAGTGGGAATACATTTTTAGCTTGATGATCCTAACATGATCTTCTTTATCACTATAAATTAAGAATTAGGAATAATGAAATCATTATCATGGTCATTAATATAAAAAACATCTAAAAAGGTAACAATGATCTTACTAAAAACTCTTCTCATCATCTAATTTCAACAAATTGTTTCCATGTATCTTCATCTATAAGTTCCTATATATCACATTGATTTTCATGATATCTATTCCCCAAAATGATATGTGATGTGAGGGATGATTTAAAATCCATTCATCTCTTATCCGCCATTGAAAAAACATCATTATGACTCATCCAATGTTAGGTATATCATATTTCATTTGATAATAATTGGAAAAACATATATTACTATAAAAATTTCAAGATAAGTAAAATAATAACAAACAAGCTTACCAAAACGGTCTCCCACAATAGTGATATTGTCTCTTTGTCAACAGTTTACCAATCTTCAAACAAAATACTATATTTCTTTTAGCCTGTACTGATACAAAATTCTTGAATTATATTGAATATGGACCTATTGGAGTATCATTATCATCAAATTAGAATTGTTTTTTCTATTCCTGGGTACAGACAATTGATAATTTTTTTAAGCATATGGTTCCATGTTTACCAACCCTCAAACTCTTTCCCCCCCATTGAAGTTGATGTCTCATGTAATGAGGGATGAATAAGGTCATCAATAGGAGAATGGGTAAGTTTCTCCTCAGAGGTATGAGTATGATCATCTCTAGAAATTTGTGGTGGATCTAAGGGTTGATATGTCATTATTATACAAATCAAAGCAACATCAATTAGTACAAAAATATACAAATCAAACAATTATATACTAATAAAAATAAAAAATTAACAATTATCAAACAAAAAAGAAATGTAACTAATTTTAACAAATGTTTATTCATATTTTTTAGAGTTTACTAAAATTCTAAAAATATTAATGAGAGATGAAATGACATAAATTAATGATAACTACACAATATTAACAAGACATGAAATTTTATAGTAAAAATTCACCAAACTAATAAATCATTTTTTCAACCAAAATATTTATTTTATAATATACTCTTATACAATATTTTTTAAAATGTTAAATTAAAAATAGTTGGTTTTAAAAAAAATCAATTAATAGATAAGTTACTTAAGGGTAATCATAAAAAACTAGACAAAACTAAACTAATATAAACAAAAAATTTAACTTATTAGATAAAATACATGTTTTAATAAAGAAAATAAAAATAAAATATATAAATTATGAAATTTTAAAAAGTAAACCATAATTAAACATATGTTACCTGTAATATTTGGAATATACTAAAGACTATTTCCCCAAAATCCCTCATCATGATCATTCCATATGAAACGAACCATGTCATCAACATGTTCATCAAAAATATATGTTAATCATTCCATGGATGTAGTAATCTCACACAAATCAGCATATTTTTCAAGTTTATCATTACCAACATACTATTTTCTCTCTGGTAAAAGAATATCCCACTTCATATTAGTTTGATCAAGAACATGGAAAAATTTTATTTCATGTGTTTCCAGGATAAAATGATCATTTTTGTAATACAATTTATTTTGATTAACAAGTGTCATTCCAAATTCATCATGTCGAATTCTGTTGTTACCGATAAAACATTTACACATAATCAATGGAAATTTAATCAGAAGACTCTGAAGATGGAAATCCCACTCCCAAGAAAATTTTATTAACAAAAAATTATATACATCAAATGAGAAGAAATATGGGGTCAAGAAAAATGCATATACACATCACCACATGCTTCAACATCAACCAAACCACAATAGAAGGTTGGTGTAATGAAGGACTATAAAGACAAAACCTCCTCTATAGCGTGCTTGGACAAAACTTCAGCAACCTGATTTACGTCTCTATAAACATGAGTTACAACCAAACAAATCTGCTCCACAAGTTTGAGACAGTCATCCCAGGAAAAAATCATCCTCCAAGGGACATTCCTTGAATGATTGATAAGAATATAAACTGCCAAAGTTGTGTAAGATTCCATCCATAAGGTTATTCAACCATGAAAAAAAGCATATCGGACATCTGTAATCATATCCCATAATTCTGCCTCAATCACCAAGACATTTCCTAAAAAGTGGTAGAAACAACCTTTAACAAAGCCCCTATAAGTGAAAAAAATGCCACCACAGCCCGAAGGCCCCAGTGCACCAGAAGCCACCACATCTAAATTAACTTTCAGACACCGAGTAATCGGAAGGATCCACTGGATATGCATCATCATAATCGACTTCTTACATCTTCCAGAAACACCCAATGTTCGCAGTACAACTAGATCTGAAACATCATTACACATGACTCCAATTCGAGGCCACGCGACTTCATGAACACCAATATCAAGCTCCCGAATACCAACAGAAATCAGTGTAATTCTGTTCTCAAAGACCAGAGCATTGCAGACCCTCCAGATAAAACAAACCAGTGCTAAGACTGCAGAGAGGAGAAACAGTTTCACTTGAGTGCAGCAATCATCTCAGTAAATAGAATCTATATATTGTACAAAACTCTCTAAGTTCAGATGGCATCCAAAGACACCCTGTAAATAATCCCATAAAATAGATTAAGAACAACAAGATATAAATTGATGATCAACACTTTCATCTGCAGCAAGACAACGAAAGAAAATAGGTGCAAAAGAAAATCCATCTCAATGTGGCATCTGTTGAAAAGGAAGTCTACACTTCCAAGCCCTCAACATAAGCAAGTATTGAGCCGGAGGAATAAAAGGAGAATGGAACATAAGTATCCATGAAGGAACCATCAAAGGATTAGCACACATGGATCTATAATCATTCTTAGTGTTGAAAGTTCAAGTAAGACTAGGCAACCAAATAAAAGTATTTGTCACATAATAATGATAACGTCACAACTCCATTATCAGAGGATCAGAAAGCAACCCCTGAGCCATGATATTTTTTTGAAATTCAGCAATAGAAAGATACTTCAAAGAAGAAGGGATCTTAGTATCCTCACCAATGTCACATGATAACAAAATAGTCTTCTAGAAATTCAAAGAGGAATTTCGACAAACCACCCATTTAGAGGATTGTGAAAGGCTAAAATAAGCATGATTTATCGAGGGCTATATTCAGGAAGGGACATAAAGAGAATACCCATTTAACAGCTTGGATCCAACTCTATTACAAAGAAACTCCAGAGAAAAATCATTGGAAGTCAAAAGTGACCAAGTAATCTTTTTAATGAGAGATTCATTAAAGATCTTAAGATCCTTAAGCTCCATGTCACCCTTGTCAATAGTCCTAATGCTATCACTCTAGGAAACCATAACAAGATTAATTTTATGAATTGAACCAATCCAAATAAAATTCCGAATCATGCTTTGTAAATCCTTAAGAAGAGTTCTAGGCCATCTGTATAAGGAAAAAATGTAGACATGCATGGAAGTGATCACAAAATTAAAAAGACAGACACGCCCTGCCTGAGACATAGATTTACCTTTTCAAGTAACCATTTGATTGAGAATTCTGAGAAAGATATTTTTCAAATGACACCTTTTAACAACACCCCAGAAAAGGGGAACCCCAAGATAATTAAAATGTAGAGACCACCTTTAGACCCCAATCTTCCGGGAAACACTTTTTTGATTTGATACAAAAATCCATTCCCCAAAAAACACAGAGGATTTCTCCCAATAGTTAACATAACCAGAAACTTCCTCATAATTCCCAAATGTCTCCTTAATATATCAGATAGTGATTCGATCATCCTTAGCAAACAACAAAATATCATCCACATAAAATAAATGTGAAGGAGAAAAGAGACCTCTGCCAACAGCCATTTGCTGATACAAACCAGCATGCACAAGATCCAAAAGAAATATACATAAGTAATCCTCAGTGATAGAAAACAAAAGGCCAGATAAGGGATCTCCTTATCTCACTCCCCTGGAACATTGAAAGAAACCTCTAGGAGAGCCATTAACAAGAACATATATCATAGAGCTCTTGTGAATGCAGCTAATCAAATTGATGAAACCATTGGAAAAACCATGCATTCTTAACACTGCAAAACTCCATTTCATCTTATCAAAATCCTTCAAAATGTCAACTTTCATAGCCATATTCCCATACTTCACCTTTTTACTCATAACATTAACACATTCAGACACCGTATACAAACAATTTTGAATGTTTCTTCCAGGCACAAACCCAATTTGATTTTTGGAAATAAACTCCTTAGCAATGCTTCCCAATCTATTCGCCAGGACTTTGCTGATAACTTTTGGAATATTATTCCCTATAGCCACAAGCCTGAAATCCCGAATATCAAGAGCTTTCTCCTTCTTTGGAATCAGAGCAATAAATCTAGCATTGGCCCCAAAAGGAAAAGAAGAATGATAAAAAAATCTCTAACCGCATTAACAAACTCTGTGTGAATAATATCCCAATAATCCATAAAAAACTTATTGGAGAAACTATATGGCCCTGCCACACTATCAACATTCATAGAAAACACCGCCTTACTGACTTCCTCCTACGAGGGTATATTTGTGAACATATCATTCTAGGATGCCTCAACCGAAGGAGAAATATTCCTGAACATTTTATGATTATTATAAGGCCTTGAATTAGTGTAAAGATTTTCAAAATAGCTACAAGAAGCACTAAAAATATCATTTTCAGATTTGAAAAGAACTCCATCAACCATGAGGTCATTCATGCCACGTTTCACCTTATTTTCCCTATGCAAGAAATCAAAAAGTATTGTATTTTTATCCCCATCATTCAACCACCTATCATTATATTGAGTCTGGGAAAGACTTTACTTTATAGCTAGGAGCTCATTAAATTTAGAAAGATCAAGCAAATCCTCTCTCGATATCACTTTCTGACCCTCATTGAGACTTTGATGTGGAGATTGGGTTTTTGTATTTGGCACTTGAAAAATACATTTCTTCTACGAACACCATCACACTACTATTCTGAACCACACATATCATGTCTTGATATTTCATATGAAAATTATATCCATTAATTTCATACCTAGACCATGTTATCAAATTTAAACATAGAACACCCACTAACTATCTCAATTTTTCTGATGCATCTAGTTTCACGATCTCTTTAAACCATGAAAGAAAAGTTCAGTTATGCTCATTCAAAATCCACATATCTTTCTTCTTTGGATAACTTTGTTTTAACTAATTAATATGAAATGTTATATATGGTTAAGAGTCATATATGTTATTCAATATTTATAAATGTACCTCCTTTATCTATTCACCTTTCAACAATTTGACTTTTAATCCATTAATCCCCTTTCCCCCAAAATTAACTCATTCATGGTGAAATATAGGCAAACCGAGGTACTCTACGTCAGAAAAATAGCTTGTACAAAACTCTACAACCTCCATAGAAATATACTTCTCAATAATGGATGATTTAGGTCGGTATGGATTCTTAACATACCCCTTCAATATCATCATATAACTTTCAAAAGTATACATCCAATATAGATATACAAGACTGTAAGGCTTTATTTCTCACACTAAATAAACCATTAAATGCACTATGATTTAAAAAAAAGATAGAATAAAATACATTTCCAATTTACAAAGTATATAAAAAAGTTTATTCTCCAAAATTTTCAAAGCATTCAAATCAATCACATTCTAACAAATTAAATTAAAAAAATAACACTCTTTCATGATATCCATTCTCACATAGGTGGGAAATATTCTACGCAATTCAAATGGTAGGAGTTGTTGCATCATGACGTGATATTCATGAGATTTCATACATGTCAACTTCAAATCCTTTATCAACAATTTTTTTACATTTGAAGAATTTCCATGTGGCACTTTGATATCATGAAGACATTGGAAAACCCTAGCTTTCTACCTCTTGGATAAGGTATGACAAGCTAAGGGTAGGAATGTTCACTATCCATCCGGAGTGGGATCCAACTCTAAACTTATTCGCATTGAGAGTAAATCCATTCTTCCATACAACCCATCTTTAGTCTTTCCTTTAATATCTACAAATTTTCCAATCAAATATTAATAGTTATTCTATTCCACATGCATTAAATAAATGTTATGTTTCACCTCATGATATCTTCAATATGGTATCTCAAAAAAATTGACTATTTATTTCAAATATTTCTTTTATTATTAGCTTTATGTGTCTTTTGGAATGCCACATCAATGTTTTCCCCCTCTTAAAATACAGACCAGTAGATAATGGTTTTGTAGAAATATCAAATTCTTTTGAGCTGTTGAAATCCTTTTTCAATATTCTATAAGAGTGATCCATTGGAAAAAACTTTTGATGACACATTAATACTATTTTACTCACATGATTCTGCTGACAATATGAAGTCTATTGTTTACAAATTGGATAAGAATTATGACCCTCAAAACTATATCCAAAAAAATTTCCATATGTTTAGAAGCCATTAATAGTGAACATAATCATTTCATACAGTTGAAAATATTACATTTTATAAGAATCATACACCCTTATACATTCCTTTCATAACAGTTTCACATCATCAATTAATGGTGACAAAAATTGTCAATATCATTTTTTTGTTCTTTTGGCCCACTGATCATTAAACTCAATATAACATATTTTCACTTCATACAAAATTCTAGAGATAAGGTATAAATTACCAATATAACATGCCATGAACTATGTGTGCTACTAAGGCTTCGATATGAATTCATTCCATCTATGAATAGTCCAAATCTAAGACTTTGAACTTCATTTTTGAATATAGGAAACTGGTGATCAATGTTCTTCCACTGTGGAAAACTTGCTGAATGACATATTTTCCATCACATATCTGTTCATTAGTATGCCATGTTAACCTTTTTACATCATTTGAATTATAAAATAAATGTCCCAAATGAGGAATTATAGGAAGATAACAAAATTCTTTGGTAGAGGTCTCTAAAACTTCTTAATCAGCCTGTGATTTTTTATTCAACATATACTATGATGTCCCACATTTACGACACTCTAATAGGAATTGGTATTCTTTCCTATATAGAACACATTAATTTGGGAAGGATTGTATTTTCTTGTATCCCAATCCCAAAGGGAATAATATTTTATTGGCATTATAATGTGAATACGAAAGATCATTGTCTTTATGAAGAATGTATTTCAATAATTATAGAATATCTGTAAAACACTTTTCACTCCATCAATGTTTCTCCTTCTGGTTTATCAATCTTAACACCATCGATAAAACTGTATATTCCATACAACCCAGATATAATGGTTATTCGGAATCACCATATGAACTCTTCTTTGTAAGTTTTTTTAATTGCCTCTACATTAATATCCTGAATCATTTTATCATGTTTATCAGATTAATGATCTTATAAAGCACCATCATCAATAGATCTCGAATTATTCCCCATTTCACCATGCCAAATCCAAGGGTTGTAACTCGAATTAAAACCATGAAAAATTAAATGATCTTTGATCTCTATATTTTTAAACTTCTTCAAATTTAAACATTTCAGGTATAGATTGAAAAACATGTCATTATTTGGAACATTTCATTTAGAAAATTCAAAAAATACATAGACACTGTCCTCATATTCAGCACTTATTCGAGGTGCATTAATCCAACATCGATTCATTATCTATAAGACATATCAAAAATAAATATCAAAAACAAAGGTAGTAATTTATAAAATATTTATATTAAAATTGACATCGAAAAATATAGAAAACAAATAATTGAAACATTTGAAGGAAAATAGAAAATTTTGATGATAAAAATCATTCTTACAGAAGGAATTACATAATATATTCCTTTAAAAAATATCTCAAGTAAAAATAAATGAATATAACCATATGAAATTATTAAAAAATATGTACAATGATATCCATAAAACAACATCCATAAAATAAAATATCTAATGAGAAAAACTAATTCAAAGTTGATTATTTATTAAAATAAAAAATTTATTCGATATAGTAATTAACCATATAATCTAATCATAAATTGAGTCTTAGTTTTAAAAAATGTAACATTAAATAAAATCAGGAACAAATTAATACATTATAAAATCAGAAGTAGAATATTGAGACTCAAGCAAGTGAGGCATGCACTATGAATTTGACTTTAACTTGTTCCAATAAGCATCTGAACTAAAAAATAGCTATCATGTTTGATTTTATTATTATGATACATTCTTATAATTGAATAAATCAACTACGTAAACAAAAAAAGGAATTATAATTTAATATATAGTTTATATTCCACTGTGAATAATTTAGGGGACACACTATTATACTAAAACATTGAAGCCATAAAAAATCAAAACCATATGATCCCAAACCTAGATAAGAATTTGTCACCTAGATTTATGTTCAATGCATTATCATGTTTGATTCCCAAAAAGAAAGTTTACAAATATGGTAACTATTCCATAATAACACAAAAACAAAACAGTGGTTCTATTTGGTTTATAAAATAGAATAACCAAAAATAAATATTACATAGTCCACCCATTTCAAAGGTATTAACTCATTTATGAAACATTAAGATTTAACAAAATGAAGTTGCATTAAATGGATAGTTCACTAGCCAATAAAAAATTGAATTCCATTCAACATTAAACCAAAAACAGAATCATATTTTTCAACAATCATCAAAACAAAACCATCATCAATTGAAACCCCCATTATTACTACTAAATTGATCTTTCATGTAGAGGGTTGTGAATATTTCTTAGTCTATTGTTGTAACATTGGGAAAAATTAACAAAAACTGCAAAAGAAAATAAACTATCAGTAATTTAGAGTTTTTTAGACTAAAACTTGAATAATTATGGATGCCTCAACATATAGAAACCATTAAATTGTACAACCTTCAACTTCTAACACTATGCATTTATCAACTAGTGATAGATAAAGCAATACATTTCTAACAATACATAAAAATTATCATATCATTATAAACAAATACTTCTCAATCCCTACATAAAATAATAGGAGCTTTAGGAACAACTAATTAACACAATATAAAATATATTCAAACCATTAGAAAAGCTAGTTGGATATGAGAATATCTATAATCAAATACGCAATGATGGACATGAAAAAACCCAAATGTATGAACATGGTAATCCGAGAATGAAGAACACATCATTGAAAAATCTTCAGATAGATATTCAAAGCCAAAGAATGACTAAAAAGAGAGAAACAAAAATGTTTGAGGATTACTTCAAATGTGCAACCCGAGTTTGACAAAAACCTATAGCTCAATTTAGATAGTAAGGTAAGATTGGGACCATCAGATCAAAGAAACCAGAATGTTAGGGCTTTAGCGAGAGATAAATGAGAGCTTCATCATGAATCTGGAAGACCGCATAATAAAACCCTCGATCCATACATAAATTGTTAAAAGGTTTTTTAGGTCGTCTATAATATATCTGATGTCATAAATGGATAAGCAGAGGTATTTCATGTTGGTTATACTAACTGATGTAAAAACGCATTCTTTCACATCAGTTAAATTATAGAACCGATGTGAATGACCGAAGAGTAACCACTTTTTCTCATCATTTTTCATAAAATTGATGTCAAAAAGTAATATGCCCAAATTTTCACTTCTGTTAGAAATAACCGACATGAAAACTGCTCCGTAAAAAATTGTTTTTCTACTAGTGATCACTAGATAGGAATTCATAGTTCATTTTACACATGTAACATGGAGTCAGGAACTCATTTATCTTACCCCCCCACATTATCTTTTTCATGTTATTAAATATGATTCTTCATGGTGTATGAAAACATATACCCATAAATAATATTCAACAATCTGTACATAACTATTAACATGATGCAATGAACATACGAGGCATCCCCAAGTGCATCCTCTAATCATATTTCTCACCCTCACTCACTCACTACAATTTTTCATCAAACATAAGGAAATCTAATACAAAATAATATTATTGTACTATTATAATGAGAATGTACCAAACCTACTCTTAGAAATTTTTGCTTATGAGGACATTCACTATGTCGAAAAATAATCACAGTGATTACACATTTTTCTATTCAATTTTATATAAAAAATTAAAGTGGATTTAGTGGTTTATTATGGTTTTTGGTGATTAAATAATTAATTAGTTAAATATTTCTCTCACTACATTATCGAATAAAAATTTATCCCACCGTTGGATTTAGAATAACTATTTTATTATATATTCTAGTGTCAAGGAACCATATTTTACTTATCATAACCTAATCATAGTCCATTTAAATTTAATTAAATGTTTTTAGGTAACTTATTTGTGAAATATCATTTTTGTATAGCTCCATCATCTTTTTAGTTGAATTTTAAATACTGTAATCCCAAAACCAGACATCCTTACCACTTGTCTCCATGTCACACCATGTATAGGTAAGGTAATTACTCTTCATGCTATCATGTTTATGTAGAACCAAAAAATTCATGATGACTCCTTGATAATTTTAGGTACTCTTATATAGGCTCATATAGTACTCTGAACTATGGTTTTATTCTTACCCAAGTGATGGAGGGTGTTTTTTTAACTTTATACTTTTTTCAGATATTTTTATATAATTTAAATATATATATCCATTATTTTATATTTCCCAAGAATGTTTTTTATGTAAATTTTCAATAAATAATTAACCATGATCAATAAAATATTTTAAAAGTATTAATTTCATTTTTATAATATATATTATTTTTTCTAAATATATTCTTTTGATTACTTAGTTAGAAATATTCATCAGAAAATTTTAATTACTAATCAAATTTATATCTTCCTTTTTATTTTCTTTTATAAAATCATTCATAATTATATATTTATATGAGGTGATCATGATTAATTATCCAAATAATCTAAAATCACATAAACAAATAAATAAACATGCACTAAAAATAAAATAAATTTGTGATATGATAATGATATTTTATCTACTTATTTGTTTACTGAGTAATGATTAAATAACCTTGCACCAATGGGAAATAAATTCTTGATACCTAGCTTGGATCAAGTCCCAATATTCATTGTCCTCTTGTGTATCTCCTTGGTTTGATTTATCTTGGATCTAGTCTTTCATTGTGTCCTCCAGCTAACAACTCCATCCTTTATAAATGTTTACACACATATTAGTTTGGGATACTAATGGTTTATGGTCATCTAAATAAACCATAGGCACCCAAACCTATTCAATATAAAGGATAAAGACATGACTTATAGAACATAATATATAATATAATAACAATTAACACATAAAAACACATATTAAATAAATTATTTAAATAAATATCTCTAATACATACACAAGTTGGTCAAAGCACATGATCATTAAGAAAAAGGAAATTCAACTACATTTTTGTATTTATAGCTTCCATTTCATGTCATTTCAATTATGATATATGGTCATGATTTTATAATATAATAATTAAATTAATAAATTAGTTCATTGTCTGAAATTTATCCCTTTTACTATTAATTATGAAATTATAAAAATGCCATCAATTTTGTTAAATTATTTAAATAAATTATTCGAATATATAAAATAATTTAGCACATGATGGGAACATAAAGACTACAAAACATGAACTACAATTATAATATTTATAAATTACTTGAATATAATGTACCATACAATAGATGTGTCATTTATTCCATACTGTATGGAATGTAACTCCATATGGAATGTCGTGATATACTTGGCATGTTTTTAAGTGTGGTAAAACTATGTAGTCTTCACGACATGTATGTCCACTCATCATTATGTTAATATATATGGAACAAAATATGGGAATTCACATGTATTACATAGAGTATAACAGATGGCTAAAAACCATTGATTTTTAGTTTATATGTACAGTTTATTGATAAAATGTTTTTTACCACACGACACAATGAAAATAACTTGGTGGGTACCTTTTGATGAGTGACACATATTACATGTAATGTACATAGTATTTTCATGTCATGTATCCCATATCATGTCATGTTATATATTGTCTATCAATACGTGGTGTGTAATTATGCCATGTATTACACACTCAACTCACCATGAATAATATAGTGTGTCATTCATGTGGTACTACATTGGGTACACATGTCTGATACACATTGTGTAGTCCTAGTCATCCTATATGTTGTGTTGATAGACAATACTCAGTATGTAATTAAATTATCTGCTGGCCTAGAATAAGGATTTTTATTTATGTGTTGTGTTACTTGTATGTTGAAAAACTCAAAACATAGTGTGAAATCTATCTATACTCATCATGTAACTCTGTTTTATAGCCAATGACCTCAAAACCTATAGATGGGATCTACATTTTTTTAAATTTTGGGCCGAAGAATTCTTATTTAAACCAATGAAAATACCCTCATTACATTATCATGGGAATAGGGAACCCAGATCATGACCATGAAGACCTAATAGATAGATTAAATCCCATTACAATTGACCCAAGCCTCATCCAATCAACCTGTCGTACGAGATGATCTGGCTGTAGGTGGAGTTGACGCCTGATGACCCCCAACACATAAGGATCTCATCGACATTCATCTTCAAGGTGATGGAACACCACCAAATGACTTCTGAATCCGCCATCGTCAAGACGACGGGTCGCCACCGAGATCCTACAACCCACATGACAATGCCATTCCTCCGACCATCCCATCATCCCTTAGTCTTATCGTCGCTCGACCCCCACAATAAGCTCCGCCCAAATATCCTACTGATCGCCTCGTCGACCCCCATCATCTGATGCACCGAGCATCCCCCATCCCGCAAAGCTAGCCTTAGTTCTCCATCTGACCCGCCGACCATCATGTCATAAACTGAGTCCCACCTCGTGATGCACCTTTTGATAAATCCCCATGAAACAGGGGATACTAGGATTAGATCCCTTGTTGATGCAAAATTACGGGGTATCCATAACCACTAGGACATGACCCCAACTAAATAGATGGGATCTGCATGAATTCTCAACAAATTTATATTCCATTATTGAACAAAAGAACATAGATTAATTTATTTTCTTGATCATAGTATACCAAAAGAAAACTAAAAAAAGAATTCAACAAAACCAAGTATAAAATTGTTCACAAAAATATAAATAATTATAAAAAATAATGCCATAAATCTGATACCACATGAGGGTTCTAGGGCCTAGAGGAATCATTGTGTGGTACCTAGTTTATATTTTCCCATTAATATGAATAAATATGATCAAAATAACTTGAATAATAAACAGTTAAATCTCTAGTGAGAGATATACAAATTTAATTAAAATTTAATTTGATTTTAGCATTACCTTTCTCTTGGTATTATATATGATTAAATTCTTCTCCCAATAATTTTTTGGTTTTCATTGAGTTTTATAATCAAAATGTGAATTCGTCTAGAATAAATCCATATGTGCTCCATAGATCATTGAATCATCTTTATAAATATTTTCATTCTTCCAAGATTAAATCTAGTGTTTTGTGTCATTTGTCGTCAATAGTAATAATGATCTCTTGTTATCTCTATATGTTCATGACAGAGAGAAATGATGATTTATCTCTAGATCTTAATAGAATTCTAGATGTTACATCTTGGTTGTGTTAACACCACTATTTCAAAAATAATATATTTTTCGAATGTATAAATAGTGTTGAATAATTAATAATTGCGCAATCACAATAATCGAATTATTTATCCTAAGTCCGTCACCATGTAAAATAATGATAATAGTATTATTTTTATATCTCCTGACATGTATAATATTTATATCATTTCATATATAAAAAATAATAATTACTTAATTGGTATAAAATATATATATCATTTTCAACGAATCGTTAAAGTCCATCCATATCTTCTTATAAAATATTATATTCACCAAACATGTGAATAAATATATTTTTTAATATTCATGTATCCTAAATAATTATTATTTTTAATATATTTCATAATATATACAATAAAAAAATATTTATTTATTATATTATGATTAATAAACAAGAAATAAAATTCAACTCTCAAATTCAAATTTTTATATCACATGATTGAATTTCTGTGATTAAATTTACCTGAACACAAACTATTATGAAATCCATGAATAAAATTATTCATAATATTTAATTGTATTGTATTTAATGAGAATTTGGATACACTTTCTTTATGAGACTGTAGGATCCTTATTCAATAGAAATATGTGAACATAAATGAAGTTAAATATCAACATTTAGAATAACATCATGGAACCCATAGATAAATATGTTAATGCAAATAATTCAACAATATTCCAATGAATTCTAAAATATTATATAATACCTTTTTCTATCAATATCTCATCAAGAATGATTCATTATTTTTTAATCACCCTATATACATAATTTATGAATCATTATTTTTTCAAAACTAACTCAAATAAAAACACCAAAGGGCGTGGAATTAACTAGATAGTTCCATTTCAATATGAGGGTTATATATATCATATTTCATTACTATTTAAGGGAAAATACCTTCTTTAATTATTCAATTATTTTCATATCACATATGATGCATCCAATGTCTGAAACCTCACCAAAAGTATATGGAATCTCATTTATCATCCATACATTAATAAATGTTATTCAAGATACTAATGAGCTATAAAATCTGTCCTCATGGCCAATACACATGTTGATAGAAAGGGATATATAATGAAAAATATAACTAGTGTAATCCCTATTGGTTGATTTTCCCCCATGACCTTCCTACATAGATATCACCAAGAATATAATTCCTAAGAAGCAGTCTTAATGTCTAATTATCCCCCGTCAAATAATAACAAACCATCATATATGTCCCATTAGAACAATTTTATATAAACCATATGAAATTTTAATTTAAGAGTATCATCCTACAAATTCTAGATTCTCCTTATAGTGAGGAATTATTATAACACGTTGATTTGATGATACTTAAAAGGTCATTATCACATTGATGTAATGTATAAGAACAACCAATATGTGATAAGATATTTTTGTATCGTATATATTAATGTAAAAAATAAATTTCTTCTAAGGGACCAACTCTGAAAATTGGTGAGTGAGATTTTAGGAGATTGGGTAAATGGAGTAGTGCTACACCCTTTCAGAAACATCTTAATTTTAGTGGATTTTTTTACTATTTTGATCTATTATTTTTTATAATGATTATTCTTGGATAATTTAGTCATTGGTTCTTATATAAATTTCAATTTTTGAATATTTCCATTACTTTAATGAATCTATTTCTTTTTATCTCCCACTTGTGTTCTAAATATAATATTATCATTATCTCTTTGTGTCACATCTGAGTGGTTTTGATGATTTAGTTTGTGTTTATGTCTAAGTAAATAAATTATGATAGGACATAGTACTATGATGAAAAATGGTCTCTTGAGAAGCTATCACATAGATAAATCACAGACTGGTTGAAACAAAATCTTATTAATATAGCTAGAAGAAGAAACCTAATTATGACATTTAACTATAAAATGGAACTGAATAGTGCATTAATATAGAACCTAGAAAAAAAGTGGGTGGGATAGTTTAACAAACCAACCAAGGGTATCATAATTTGATACTTTAGTCAACTTGATATGAGTATTGAGGTTCATTACAAATCACTATGGCATAATAACTAGTGTTAGGTCATCAAACCATATACATTAAGAAGTTATTTTGGATGATCTACTTAGAATTGAAATTCATGTATTTGACATAAAACCAATCATGAAAATTTCTTATGTTGGATTATTCATCCATATGAAATAAATAGTTTTAGAACAACCCTTATATAAAAAAGGAACGCCAATATAATGGAACTCAATAAGCAAGAAAATTTATCCAATCAGTTTACCCACGTGTCCAAATATTCAATAATGAACACTACTAATAAAGGAAATATAATTCAATATGGTTTCTAAGTGTGCATTACCTAGAAAAAATAAATAATACATATATAAAAATTAATCCTCAAAAAATATATCTCTATGTAAATAGTGAACAATATTTACCTTCTAAATATATGGATCCAGAATCGTAAGATAATTATAAACCAGTATTTATAAGAAGTATTTATGCTGAACCTATATAAAAAATAATATAGTCTTCATACACAATAGGAGTGTATATATGGTGTGAGAAATGATTCTTGGTATGTATCCTCTCTATTCCTTATTGATAAACTTTTGTAATAAATCATTGTTATACTATTTTGGAACACACTTATGAATGTATCCTTTTAATTGAAAATAAAACATGAAATAATGGATTTTTATGAAGTCATTTAATTCAATATAAATAATTTATTCACTATGAGAAAAAAATATATTTATCAATTAATAAAAAAAAGATTCTATTAATATAAAAGTGAAAAATTTATAACCATACTTAAAACACCCATGGTTTACCCTTTTAAATAAAATCTATTTACATTTAAAAATTATAAATAATAGATAATAATTTCATTAAGTAAAACATGAAAAAATGATAAAATGTAACAATTAAAATAGAACCTCCCTTATAAATATACTATCTCCATTTTTAAAGTTCATGGTTTCCTTTGAAGAAATATAATTATTTCTTTTATATGCTTATATAAACCATACAATTATGAAAACTATAACTAAAAATGATGATAATAATACTAATTAATATAAATGTTATAACCATAACAATAGCAGTAAAAAATTATTATGAGGAAAACAATAAGACCTTGTGACAATATTGAATAACATAATAATAAATTCTATTTAATTAGAACTCTATATGTGATATAATTTCTTGAAACTATAGTTTTACTAGTCTTGGAGAAACTAAGAGGAAAAATCCCTAATGAGGAAAAAATTCAAAAATTGGGGTAACTATCCAGGGCATGATAGTACACTAGTGGAGAACGCAACCCTTAATGTACCACCTATAACCCTTGGTTTCCCATGACATGTTAGGTGAGGTGAGTCATACAATATAACAAATCTTAATTTATTTGGAATCACTAACATAAAATAATAATGAAATAAAAAATCACCCTCATATCTAAACATTATACAAGGAATAACCCCTTTTATAAAAATATCATTAAAAAATACTATTTTTAATCTATAAGTAACAATCCATATCACTTTATATTAAATTCATCACAATAAAAATATTCATGGATTGTAACATACCATTACGTTTCTTAATAGGTTCACTATAAGATTTTGTGTGGTTTTCATTTCTTTTTTCTGGGTAGGATGGAGAAGGAGTTGGGAGGATGCCCATAATGTTAGAGACACATATTTTTTGGATTCTTAGCATAAAACCTATTGTTTCTACTTCATACTATGGATTTACATGCCTGGTAATGTGGTTACATGATATATAAATCTTACATGCCATGGGATTTGACCATTACAAGAAGTGTAATTGGGTTACACATCATTAAATGTCCTGAGTTTAGTTTTAAAATATATAGTTCGGCTGAAAATTCTTTTTTCTCTTCTCTAGATCTTCATATTGTCAACCTAAGAGCCACCCTAGGATAATTTTGGAGTCTCAAACCCCTCCAGGTCTTTTCATTCGGTGATTGATCATCATTAGGTCATTGTGTGACATATCGAGTAAGAGTTACCTCTATCTCCCCAACTTTTTCTCCTTTTATTCCTAGATTTTGATATATTATTTATAGACTTATGGATATAAAATTAAAATGGTTAAATCTTTTTTCTAGGTTTATTTCCTAGATATTTCGTGCCTTCGATCTTATTGGTGGGTTCCATTGCAGGATTTGTGTTTCTATGGAAAAGGATGGTGATTCTGTTCTTGATGGTCAATTTAATTTCCCCCAAATTTATTATTTTGATTAAATTCCTTTCAATTGAATATATAGAATTTTATTCTTTTGTAATTGAATTTGTTGAAATCCCAATTCTATTGAATTATGGAATTTGGTTTGAAAGTGGTTTTTTTCATGAAATTGGAGAACCCACAATTCCAGTGAATTGGGGGTGTTTATAGGAATTGGTTAAAAATAAATAGTTTAGTTTAAATTGTTGGATGGATTCGATGGAATGACTGGGAACCCCCCCCCCCCCAGTTCTAGTGAATTGTGGTGTGTTTGTGAAATTTATGGAAATTAAATTGCTGAATTATATTGTGAAATCAAATTGTGAATTTATTTTGAATTATTATTTTTAAAAATTTATTAAATTTCTTTGATTTAAACCGGTGTGGTTTTATCTTGGAAAAGTCATATTTTGATTAAAACTCTGTTTTGGTTATTAAATAGAAAATTGGTATTTTTGGGTAATTGAACTAAATTGTATTTTAAGAAATATTAAAATAAATTACCCATCGTTGAATTATACTAGATCACATGTAATCCTAGGTAGTTTGTGAGTTATAGGGACAAGCACATTTGGATGGGTATTCCCTAACACAAGATTGATGGTTTACAACTCTATCATGAACATTATTGAACACATCTTATTTTCCCATGGGGACATAGATGAGTCCTCTCTTTCCATTTTTTAGGGATGTCTGTATACATTGAGGTTATTACTACACGAGTGTGTGAGGATCCCATAACATGGAAATATCAAACCTTTTTTCAAATGACCATGTTTCTCCCTTATTTATATATGAGATATAAATGTATGCCATTGGTGTAAATAATTTTACATGCCTTGTGAGTTTATATAAATTATTTTATATAAAAGTGTTTATTTCTAACATTTGTTTAAATAACCTTTTGTTTAAAGTATTTACATCATTTTGAAATGTGAATCATGATTCAATAAAGTATATCCATCTTTTGAAAGTGAATCATAATCTGTTTAAATACACTTTTGAATTTACAAAACCAATTTATTTAAAATTGAATGATATTTACTTGTTTAATTAAATGTGGCATTATATTGTTGAATATTTGGGTGAAATTTTACTGGGATTTGGATCACACCCTACTTGTGCCTTCAGGTGTCTAATATTATCTCCATTGAGGATTGAGAATGGGTAAAGGAACACTTAAATGTGGTTCTAACTATTGATCTTTGGACTTGGTTAGTTGCATCCATAGGGATATGGGGAATTTTTTCCCTATTTTCTAGTACTTGGTCATAATACTTTGGGTTTTCATATCTATTTTAATTCTGGTACACTTCTCATAGTGGGTTCTCTTTTGTATGAATGCTATTTTTTTAGCTTTTCTTCTGCAATGTTTGTGGAAAAATCATTCCCATTTTAAATTTTTATGATGTAAGGTACTAGTCACCAACCTAGGGGGATCGAGAACACCCTTTAAGATATTTCAAAGTTGTATCGGTTATCGGGATACCAGGGTACTTGGGATGGATCATGATAAAGTGGTATCAAAGCTCTAGGGAGATCTTTTATCTTGAATTCAATATTCAGTTTATGATCTTATCGGGACATAAGAGGTATTTGTGCATGCATGACTGGCCCGCTCTCATCTTAATGAACAATAAGTCCCCATGGGTGGTTTGGGAAAGAATTCTTGAGGATTAGTTATAGTCTTTTCCCCACTTTTGATTTGGATAGGATGAAATCCAAATCCTAAGTTCTTTTCAATTAGGGTTAATTTTCCATTATTTCTCTTTTTGAGTGTTAATCTAATGACTTATTTATTGTCTGATGATGTCATATAGCATCATTATTCAGAGAAGTTGTGTGAATCAGACCAAGAAGGAGGGTGCTGCTAAACCTCAGTGAGCGAATCCTATAGTTGATCAAAACATGGTAGAGTTGATTGTGCCCACTATCCAAGCTCTCAGACAATCACCACCTCAAGTTCCTATTTAGGCTCCGTTTGGGGAACCTCAGAGGGATGTTATAAAAGTTTATTATCAAGAGTTTCTTAGATATAATCTGGCACCATTCAAAGGATCAAATGATCCTCAAGAGGTTGAAGAGTGGTTGACACAATAAATATTTTTTTGGGTTCTTGGACACCCATGATGAATTCAATATAAAGTGGGCCACATTTTTTCTTAAAGGAACGAGCAGGAGATGGTGGGATACTACTGTAGAAACATGAGGGATTGAAGTGGAATGAATTCATAGTTATTTTTACTATACAGTTCTTTCCAGAGTGGATGTTTTTGTCCAAGTATACTAGGTTTTTCAGACCGGAGCAGGATGGTAGGACCATGACAGAATATGCAAATTGTTTTGCCAAGATCATGAATTTTGCACATGATATAGTATCAAATGAGAATATAAATACATGAAAGGTCAAGTTGGGAATTCAATAGGATATTCTATCTCAGGTTTTCTTTCTTAATCCTCATTTTTATGTTGATGTGCTGGATAGAGAATTGATGGTCGAACTGGACCTGGATAGAAAGTTATCTTTATCGGCTATTTCATTCTCTCTCAGTGGAAAAAAAGTTCCATTAAAGGAAAGAGGATGTGTGAGGATTCTTGTGGTGGTTACCAGGATCAATGTTATTTTATACCACCTACATTTCAAGTAATAGGCCCATTGATTCACTACAAGTATGGAAATCATGGCTATTCGAGGAGGGTTTTCACTAAGGCAGCCAAGATTTGTGGTTCATGTAGACATTTGGGTCACTTGTAGAAGTTTTACCACAATTTCACCACTCTGTATAGTGTAATTGGATCATCATCTCATTCTATAATTTCATGTAAATCTAAGAGATCAAGATTAAAAGGGTTTTATTAACAGACATCTGGAACGAAGCTTCTTCAAGTAGTGTAAGAGTCTTCTGAGGAAGCGGATATGAGTCCAATGACTGTGAGAGGTATATTACTATAGCTTCATCATTAGTGAATGATCTATTTGATACTGGTGCATATTATTCATGTATTTCAACCCATATTTTTAATTTTATTAATCTTCCTATGGAGATTTTTTCATATTTTATCGATATCACTACACCACATATAATGAAGAGAGAGTAGGGTCTTTGTAGTCCTACTTGGGTTTTCTCTTTAGTATATTTTTATATTGCTTGGAGTTTTTTGGTTCTCAACATGAAATCTATTGAAATATTTTTCAGAATGGATTGGTTCATTACCAATAAACCCCGAATTGATTGTTATCTTCAAAGTGTCTCCATTACCACACCTAGTGGTGTGTACCGAATCTTTCAAAGAGAATGGGACCTAAGGTTAAGTAGAGTTGGACCTTCTTATAAAGTGTTGGGGAAAGGGATATCTATGTTTTCTTTTGAAATATATTTGGAATATTTGGTTGGTGATCTCCCTCTAGTTTTCATCATGTTTCCTGACATGTTTCCTTCAGATTTATCTAGTTTTCCACTAGTAAGGGAGGTTGAGTTTTACATTGACTTAATTCGTGGAACTCAACTAGTATTTATTCTTTATTACCAAATGGATCCACCATAAATTAATGTTCTAAATTACTAGTTGGATAAAATTTTAAGGAAATGATTTATATTCCTGAGTTTGTCACCTTGGGTGGTGCCAAATCTCTTTTCAAGGAAAGATGATTGTTCTATTCACCTTTGTGTTGATTACCGAAAGCTTAATCGAGTGGTGATAATGAACATGGATTTGTTTCCATAGATTTATCACCTGTTTGATATGTTGAAATGGGAGATGTGGTTTTCAATGATTTACTTTTGATCTAGGTAGCATTAGTTAAGAATAAAGGACTCTAATATTCAGAAAACTACCTCCTAGAGATGGTATAGTCATTATGAGTACCCTTTCTTACCTTCTAGTCTAACCAATGCTTCTTCAGGTTTCATGGATTCAATGGTCAGTATTTTTCATGAGTAACTTGATACCTTTGTAGTGGTATTTGTGGATAACATCCCGGTTTACTATATGTCTGGGGGGGGGGGGGGTCATGCACATATTCTGAGAATGGTTCTGAGTTTGTTGAGAAATCAATAACATTATGCGAATATTTTGAAATGTGATTTCTTGATTGAGAAAATTAAATTCTTGGGACAGGTGGTGTGAGAACAATGTATTATAGTTGACCCTAAAAAGGTAAAGGCAATTATGAAATGGGAGAAACCACATAATGTTTTTGAGATTTAGATCTTATTGGGCCTTATTGGGTATTATTGTCATTTCTTGATGGACTTCTCAAAGTTGGATTCTCTGATGATAGCTCCAACTTAGAAGGGAGTAAATTTTTCTTGTTATGAGAAATGTTAGAGTAATTTTTTTGAGATTAAATGTTTTCTCACTACTGTGCCAGTGTTGACCCTACCAGAGGCTGGGTAGGGTTATGTGGTCTTCTATTATGCATCTAGTTCATGTTTGAGATGCATTCTTCTACAGTCTGATCACATTGTTGCATATGGATCTTGTTAGCTTAGGAAAATTGGGATGAGTTATCCAACCCATGACCTGTATCTTTCAGCTATGATGTATGCAATTAAGGGTTGGTGTAATTGACTTTAGGGATAATGTTTTACCATTTTTTCGGACCACAATATCTTGAGTTATATCATCTCCCAGGAATATCAAAAACACCAAAATAGGTATTGGGTGTAATATCTTTAATCTTTTTAAATTAACATCACCTATATTTAGGGGTTTAAGAGTTTATAGTTATGGGAATTGATCATTAATGAATCATTAATATAACATGGAAATTTTAGTTTTCCTATAAATTATATTGGGAATCAATTCACTATCACATTCATTCATGTGATAGGCCTATGGAATGCATTGGGAGAAATGCCTAATAAATTTGAGATAATGGACCTCTGACCATTATCTCTTATCTTTCTTCCACTATTAGAGAAGAATTGAATGACCCTAATATGGAAACTATTTCTAGTGTAAGGGATAGTCATGGAATTTAGATGAATAAACTGAACTGATGATAAGAAGTTTATTACCATAGAAAAATATTATCTCCATTACATTTGTAACGATCCAGAAAACGATTAATTATATCCTATGAATACATCCATTAAAATTGATTCATGATCTATACTTTTATCATCAACACTTTATCCATTATTTATACATTTATTTTAATTTAAATTGATTATTAACTTAATAATTGAATTCTGTATAATGCATTTCTTGATCTGAAAATGATTTTTAATGATGAACTAGTAGTTGAGAGTTGTCATTGAACTTACCTACTCTTTGTGGAACTGGCCCTATACATTCTCTATTTTACATCCTCACTTCTGTCCACTTTACTAACATTGTATTTTTTTATATTCAATATTTAATACACATCATATCAGTCCTATACTAGATAGACACCAGACTACAGTGAATACCATATTGATCCAATATATGGAAAAACCCATATTATGAAGGTCGGTCAAAAAATGAAGGGGTTGGAGTGATCCATATTCATATGTTCCCGATACATTCTTTCCCAAATAGTTTAATGAAACATTCCATAAAATGTATTTTAAAGGTCTCTACTATGATAATTTTTTAGGATGATCCAATGTTTTTCGGTATAATCAACGAGAGCCATGGTTCTAGGTAGAGTACTAGTTAGATTCAAAAGATAGATTAACATAATTACTCATTATGTACATTGATTTCTTGGATAAGAGGATGGATGATCATCACATTAATTTTATAGAATAAGAAGAGATGATAAATCACGTTATTGATAATATCATAAATTTTAATTTACTTTTGAAAAACCCATGTTTTAATTTTGATGCTAGGCATGAAGATGAAAAAAGAAGAAGATTTGGTTGAATAAATTAATGCCGCTGATATAGGAATGGTAGAAAAAATGAACATGCTTAACAAGGGGGTATCTAGAGTAGGATAAATTATCTAAATTATATAAAACCCCCAACTTATGAATATATATAAGATGAAACTTGGGTATCCCTTTTTCACTTACAAAAAGTAAAAAAAAATTAAAGGCATGCAACTCTTTAGATATTGTAAGAAGATACAAAATGATTATGATAGAATTAATTGAGTAGATTATTTCAAGAATATATGGTAAGTCTAGTGTTGAAGACATTACATGTTTAGAAGAGGTTATATAAAAATACATAGAGAAGGATATTAACTTAAAAAAATTAGTATAATTTATGAATTGGAATGACATCCATAACCTGAAATGGATTAAGAGAGTACTATTTACATGCCTAAATCCCTCAAAATACATAAATGTGGAAGATAAGATGAAGTAAAGGACATTAAATTAAAGTAGAATGTTATTTAAATACTATTACTCATCCAAGAAATCAGTAATGAAGGGGGAAAATGAGATACTAAAAGAGTGGTGTTTGAATATATTTAAATTGTTTAAATAAAGGGATCCTTTAATACATAAAAATAATGAGACATAGGAAGAGTATGCAAAAATATGCCTTGAAATAACTAAAATTCTAAAAGTATAAGAATAATTCGACTCTCAATTTTACATTCTATAGAATGTGGAGAATAATACCTCGCATTTAATAAGATCATCACTAACATAGAACCCTTAATTTTGGAAAAATAGGAAATAAATGCATCTACAATTTGAGAAGTATTTAATGAAGTTAAATATAAAGATGATAAGGATGAAACTATGATGTTGGATGAGAGCTTCAAAATATGGTCAGATTTATATTTCTTAATGTTTCCATTTACTATTTCCTCAATTTTAGGACACCAAAAGATAGTGTCAATAAGGAATAAAAAAATAAAGATCATGTACCTTAGTTGAACAAAATCAAAATTCATCTTTGAAAATGGACTAGGTAACACTACAGTATTTTCTAATTATGTGAAAAAGAGGTAACATTCATAATTAAATTCCATAAAAAAGTTATTTCAAGGGACAACCCACATTTTATTACTTTTTATTATGTATTTTTATTTAGTTAATTAAATTTAGGAACTCTCTTAGTGGCTTATGACCTTTCCTTTTTTATCAAAATTGTATTAAACCTTTTACTTTCACATAGTTATTTCTATCAATAACGTTCAAATGAAATAAAAAATTTCTTAAATTAAAAATATATAGAGGTTGAGAAGATAAGAATAGATAGATAGATGATAGTAACAATGACTAAAATATCTTGGGAATAGGTGTGGTACTATTCTTATATTATTTTATTTATCATTGCATTCCCTTTATTATAATTTTCTTAAAAAATGCAACAATGTTTCATGAACTAAATTGAATTACATTAAACCATTACTTGAACTTTTTGTCTTATATTTATTGATAATGGAGTCATAAACACATAAGAAATGTATTTTTTACATGTTAGAAAATTTTAATTATATTAATAATAAATGTGATAGATATAGGTGGAATGTTTAGTTGTCATGTTCATATTTATTTATTGTTTAAAAATGACTACTAATATAAATTTCATTTTTTTGTGTCAAATTTTCTAGAAATACATTAGTGAAATAATTATTCATGTTAATTCCATGACCTGATTAACCCAATTATATATTCCATATTCCCAAGATTATTCTAAACAAAATAATTCTTCTTCTTTCTGGGTTTTTTTCTTGAGAAATACTTGTGACATGTAAAACTACTAGAAATTTCATTGATTCATTTTCAATGTTGTCATTGACAAAGTCAATTTTAATATAATTGATCTAATTTATTGATTATAACATTATATTTAAGACTCATATTAGTATTTATCCTGCTTAGCTCAATGAATCCATGGATAACCTACTAGCAATGATTCACATTGTAGGACAATATTTTCCCTTCTTAATCTTATATTTTTATTTTTCATGGCCTTCAATTGAAAAAGTGGGGGGGGGGGTTTCATGGTAGAAATGGGATGTTAAATCTTGAGAGTCGTTAAGTTGTTTTTAGGGGTATCTGGAAAGGGCCATGACTACTGGTTATTTTTATTTAATTTTTTTCCCTCATATTGAAAATAAAAGAAAAAGAAAAAGAAAAATAAAAAAAATAATATTTAAAAATCGTTTGTGTCTCGGGTAGCTAAAAAACCATTAAAAACTGAAAAAATTAAAATCATATGGGTTTGGGTGTTATATTGGTATTATTCCCTAGTATATCAGTTGATGAACAAAATAGGAGAAATGATTGTGTATTAGGTGAGTAAAAAATCAACATATCATTTATAATAAATTTATATTGTTTAGTATTGGATAATAAATGTGAGATTTTTTCTAATAATACTCTATGAAAAAATGAAAACCAATAATGAAAAATAGACACACAACAATAGAGTTCCTTCATTCAATGTGATTACATCATTCAAGAGCCTTTACTTTGATTTTTATGGAGTGTGGGTGTTGATATTTTGTTCAGGGGTGGAGTATGTCATTACCATTATATTTTTTATTTCATTCATTGAGCCAAATAATTCAACACACATTTTGTGACTTAGTTATTTTTAAACATAAATACCTACCTACCCTTATCCTTAGATTCATTAGATTCGTATTGATAATCAATCATCATTATTTATAATATTTTAATTTATAGAGTGGATAAAGTAGATTCAATGAAGGAATATGGTTAAGATCATGTACTGGGGAATGAGAATAACTAAAATCATATATATTTTATTTTTAATGGAATTTTATTCCAGGTGAGAAAATCGTAAGTGGAATATATATTAATGAAAGGGTGACTATTTTGAGTGTATGGGGAATGATTTCATGAATTGGGAATTATAAATGATGCATGATATGATATCAATTTTTCAACAAGTTTTTTATTTTAATGTTTCAAATATTAATCTACTTGTTTAGAATCATAATTTTAATTTTTTTTGTTGAATTCTAGACAATTTTTTATGGATTTTTAGATTTTTCTTAGGGATCATGAAAGGTTTGAGTGTGGGGGAGTTTGATATCTCCATAATATATATATATATATTGGATTTAATACATGATTAAATTTTCTTTTTGGATGTCATTTGGATATTCATTCCTATTTAAAGTCATTTATGTGTTTTCATGGAAGGACCAGTATTTTTGTGGAATATAGTTCAATCTGCTAGAAAATGTTTTAATTTATAAAGTAGAAACTTCACATCGTGATGAAATGAATCATGATGTGACACTGGGGGAACAGAGCTGATCACAACTTAAGAAGCTAGTAAAATAGGATTCAGACCATGAATATAAAGTCACAATGTGATTGTTTCATTCTTGAAAGCCAACAAAAATTATGTAAATTCATTGTCCAATGAATGTGCATGTTCATAGTATGACTAAAATACTTTAGGATCAATGAAGAGTTTTGAAAGGGTCATTCACCTCATGCAAAATCTTTCACATCATGAATTTTTCACTTGTAGTAATATTGATGATGATTTTATATTATTCATATTTTAAAATATTATTTCCTAGCTAGAATCCATAGTCAAAAAAAAATTTATTAATTCAAACTTACATGACAATGGGGGAATTTGATACCCATTTCACTAAAAAAATAGGTTCTATTTAGAGATTTTTAAAATGGGGAATTTGGCTACTATTTAGGTGGTCATTAGGCTACTGGTGGTGAGCTACTTATAGGGTTATAAACTAGAGATCTTTCTTAATTGATAGGATTTTGTTTAGGATTTTCTATTTCTACTAAATTTATTGAATAATTTCTAGATTAATGATAGTCTACATCCCTTCATTGTGTTCTATCTAATTAATTATAGGGTTTGTAGTCAATTTTATGGGTATTTAGAAATAATAAATCATTAATCTAATAGGGTAGGTTAATTTTTATTAAGAATTACATTGGAAACCAATTCACAACACATCATATTCAATGATCTGGATGAAGGTATTTCCCAAGGTTGATCCTTAATTTGATTGAGATAATGGATCCGTGAACATTATTTCTTATTAGTCATCCATTGTATGAGTTGAAGTAAACTTTTCTAAATCTAGAATGTATTTTCAAACAAAGGGATAGTCACTGAATTAGGTAGAATAAACAGAATTGAGTAAAGGAATTTGATTACCATAGATCCACTTTGCATCCGATAAGACTTCACTAATCTTTGAATTGGCTGATGATTTCCTAGGAATACATTCCACGAAATTGATTCATGCTCTCTAATTTTATTATCTTGATTTTATTTATTCTATCTTCATTTAGTTTACAGTTTGATAAGTCTTAGATAATTAATTCAATTCATTAAATTTTTTGTTGTGATCTTAATAAGGTTATGATGACCTAAATATTTGTCAATAGTTATCGCCATGCTTCAATGTCCTCTGTGGGATTGACCATGTACTCCATATATTCTATATATTTATAGTTAGTTTGGTTCAAGAACAATATAAATTTCTATTTTGGTCTCTCCCATGGGGAATTAATGATACTCTGTGGGCATATCAATGATACTAGTTGTTTGGAAGATCCATTACATTGACATTTAGTGGTGAAAAGGTTTTAAGGCGGGGATTATATAGTTACCTAGAACTTTATTAATTGTGAATTTTCTCTATTCTGATTTTGTGGTGTCTCAAGACCTCACATGGAGTAAAATAATATATTTACCCAAATAGTTGTTCTTAAATAAAATTAAAATTTCATTATTGATTTCAGGATGTAATTTTTACTCTCGGAAAGGATTAAACAAATTTCTAGGTATGTTGTGCCTTATGAGATATTTTATATTTTATATTTAAATAAATAATTATCCTAAAAGATTGATTGAGATACTAAGTCTAGTTATTCTATGTTTTATCAATGGGGATATTTTTGTGATGCATTTCTAGTACTATTGATGAGTTTTCATGGAAATGTGAGAAATATGGAGCCTCAATAATGATATAGTAAAAATATAATATTATTTTTATTCCAAACATGTGTATCATTTATGAAATGAATATATATCTTATATGGGTCCTTTCATGGGAAAACTAAGATAGTCGTTGTGTCTGAAATGAGATATTTACCAAAGGAGGGATCTTACTATCACTTCTAATGGTACCCTTGGGGGTACACAGTCATACATAAAATTAATTAATAAATAAAATTAATTAAATAATTAATTTTATCATTGGAAAAACCTATCTATAACAACTATATAAACCCAATTATAGTTCCTATCTAGAGGGTTCTCTATTTTCGACAATGTGAACCCTAGTGTGTGTGATATGATAGAGAAGTCAAATCTTACTAGGTATGATCGATCGGAGGAATCAAGATCGGATATGTACCAATATCTTTGGATGAATCATGAAGTTGTGAAAATGAAAATAAATGGATGGTGATTTAACATTTAGGGATGATATATTTTCATATATTATTTATATATTATTCATGTTAGTTAATTATTGTAAACATGTATGTTGATTTATCACTACCCTCTATTTTATATGAATTTACGTGAAGGTTTTTGATGTTATGATTGATGATTATAAATTTCCCATGTTATGAATCTTTGGGATTTACTCCCCAATATGTTATGATGTTTCTATTCAATTCTTATTTTTGTTTTCCCCCTTGATTATTCATATTTTATTGAGCATCATGATCTATGATTTTGGATGCTTTATTTTTTTGATGGTATTCTAATAGACCACTATTCTTCTTTTTACCATCCCCATGAAACAAAAAATACCACCATCCATCTCTTGAGATAGTGGTTAAACAATGGAATGATTGGTATTATGTGTTTCTTATCTTTATTGTTGATTGAACTATGTTTTATATGGAAATTAAAATGGATAAAACCTCAGTTGGAAGGACAGAATCATGGGCATGACAGAATTATACTGGATCCATGATACATACTAGTCTATGAAAAATCGAGCAACAATAATGACATCCATTGGTCATCGAACATGGTGGATAGTGAAATAGCATAAATATAGGTGATTCAAGGAGGTGATGGTATGTTTAGTGATTGATGTGAAATTTTGGGTGAAGTGGCCTAACTACATGGAATGTATTTTTCAAGAACGCATAAATTGTACTACTTGGTATGTAGTAGCTATGGTTTGAGTTAGATACAAATATTACATTACATGTGACATATTATATACATAATATACTCATATCTAGAAGATATTGTGTGCATAACTAATACATACCAAGGATACCTTATAGGTCATGCACAACTTGTGGTATAGGAAAGCATATTGTGTGTTCATCTCAAAAAAGGACTCATATAAGATGGTTGTCTATGTGAAATTGTCATCTATTGATCATATTCCATGTGTTTAGGAATAAAAGTATTGTTTTCTAGGACTATATAAATCAGTTACCAAGAATTAAACACCATGTTCACCAATGAACCCACACTCCATATACCCTATATGACACATCATGTAGTTTTTCTTCACTTGACAAGTGGTGAGGCATTGCATGAGTAAAATATTATTAAGGGGTTACACATTGTGTACCCCCATAATTCAATCTAGATAATTTTTCCATCCTTAATGTATCATCATTACTCATTTCATGTGACTCGAATATGGTCATGACGACAATCTGTCATGGGTGTTTTTTCTTGTAAAAAAGGTTGGTTTCCTCCACTTCAAATTTGAGACATGACATGAGAAAATACAACTAGATTATACCCTCTATATTTCATGAGATCCTACAACATGGGATACACATGATGATTAGAGAATTATTAGGGAATATATCCCTTTTATGTTCTATTATACTTAGGGTCTAGGTCTCTAACTATCACCAGGTAGGTTTTGTATTCCAACTATTGGAGACTGGGAACCAGTTCCTCTAAATATGGTTGGGTCAATGTTTCATCCATATCCATAGTGTTGGGCTTCATTACTTCTAAATCAAATATTATCAAAGTTTCACCCATTTACATAATAATAGGATCCTTTATTCACATATTAGGTATTTAAATCCTCTAATATATCATAGAAAACTAGGATACCCAATTAGTTTAATTAATTTTCACATATTATATAGAATGGGATCTTATATCAGAGTCACCTTTTAATCCCCCAGGGGATTAGATAGTATTAGAATACTCTACTATAGTTCTTAGGAGGATACATGAGTTGCTTATTTATGGTATTCTGATGATTGTTCAGTACTACGGTATGGATTAATCATAGGGTGCGGTATTCCCTTGGCATACGAGCATACATTAGTGATGAGAAGGACTCTTGTCACAAATTTATGTATTCTAATGATTTTTTTAATGTTTGGTTAGTGTGATATTCTTCTACATTAATTATTCCTCACGAGACTCAAGGATGCCTATGAGATATGAGTTTCAGATGGGATATCAACTTCATAGTTTGTTGACTCATTAATGTTTTTATCCCCTTTAATTTCTCATTTTATATTACTTGTGGGATTTGTTTATAAGATACATAGGTCTCATTTATATTCCTTTAATATGTTATTACAGATCATATGAAAATATTTTCTTTTCTTTACCTAGTTATTCTTACCCATAATTGGAGTTTAAGCTGAATTGTTTGGTTGACTTTCCATCTTGGTTTTGGTTAATCGTGTAGTGTATAATTATATTCACCCCTACCCAATCATTGTTCCCACATGTATTGTATTGAAATATTTTATTCGAAGGTTATATATTGACTTAGAGAATATTGAGTTAGTGACACTTTTTGGAACTGATTCATGGTAATTCTTGATAAGTAAGGTTTTAGAATTATGGTTTGTGTCGGTGGAATTGACATTGTGGTTGGAGATCAATCTAGGAGTACCCATAGTAAAGAGGAGAATTCTAGTGTCTTTAGAATGTTAAATTCATATACATATATACTGTATATTTACTTTTTTATTTACATTAGTGAATTTTCATGTATATGATGTCAGGTGAATTGTATATTGTTTGTTCAACTATATATCATTGTCTTGTTATTGTCCATAGTTATTATATGTATTGTGGTTTTATTTTTGGCATGTTGATATAGACTATTTTCTCCCATGTTGTGAGATATTCTTACTCCGTGTTGGTCAATAGCCCTTGGACTATTAGTGGTGGGCTTGGGGTGGAACTCTTAGCTTACGTTTGGTCTAAGTGGGGCCCCTATGGTTCTGGTAGTGTCTTATTCACTATGAGACAAATTAATAATAAAAATTTATTATTATTGAGAGGTTATGGATATAAAGGATATCAATTTCAATCCTAACATAAAAGAACCCATTATATATTCATGTCTAATGAAATTATCTAATTCATTTATAAAAAAAATAAATGATAGATAATTGTAACTTCAATGAAAACCCTAGCCAAGGGTTGATGGTAAACAATAATAATGGCTAGTACCTTCTATTTTTAAAGGTAACCATTTACATTATAAAAATAAAATAATCCATTCCATATGTATATATAAACAATAATTTTATGAAAATTATAACATAAAAGGAAAATAATAATGATGATGAATATAAATAAGATATCTGAAACAACATTCATGAACAATCCTCATAGGGACACCAAAAATCACAGGGGACAATCTAGAATAATTCAATAATATAATTATTCTAATTTTCTTGTCTAATGTGGTTAAATTTTATGAAAACTCATTTTTACCCTTCCTATCCCGATTAAGATATTAAATCTTCAAAGAAAAGGAAATTCCTAAATTAATGTCACTAGTTAGTGGGTGATCATAAAATAATTCACTACTCATCACTATATGTTCCACTTATATATCAAATGTTTCCCACTGTATAAATATAGAGGTTAATGATACAATATATTACATATATATACCAGAATAATAATTAAAAAATAATTTCTAAAACATAAACTCACCAAACCCTCTGAAAACCCATCAATGAATATACCATTTAATAAAAATGTGAATATGAAAATATAATTTTTAATCTAGGAAAAACTATCCACATCACATTATATTACTAATAGTAGAACAAAAATCATCAACGAGATTTTATTTAAGGGATAAAGATTAGTTAAAATTAAATTAATTAAATAAACATTCCCAATAGTGAATATGATTTTAAAAACATATTTAAGGTCATCAAATCCTATCGATAAAATGAAAAAAATAGATTTCTTAAATAATGGAATCACACAAAGAATATCCATCACTAATAAAATAAAAGTATCATAAAAGTACCCAAACATTTATTTATCCATAAAATATATTTATAATAACATTGTGTAAATTATTTATAATTCACAATAAAAAAAATTCATAAATTCGAAATGATTATTTTAAGAAAAATTGAGGTTTATATTTTTTTGAACACCTTATGTGAATGTTTTCCATGAAAATTGGTGTTGGGAATTTAAATATATAAAATCTACATTGGAAACAAAATCACACTGTATAAAAAAATAAATATATAGGATCATGAATGATAGATATTATAATATTTATTTTTCATAAAACCCATTATAAAAATCTTCAAGAACAAATTGCTCAATCAGTAAATAAAATATTATAGAGAAACCAAATGAAAACATGTAGATGGTATGTAAGAGTTCACTCCACTAAATGAAAGTAATATAATCCTATGATTATGGTTTGGGAAACTATAAATGGAAACACAAATGTAAAATCCATCCAAACAAAAAAACAAACCCTGACGGCCTTAGGGAAGAAAGAAAATGGAAAAAAAGAAGAGAAGAATGTAAGTGGAGTGGAGAGGAAGATATTTTTGAGGACATAAATGGAGGGATCACTCTATTTTAGGTGTATCACCAAGGATTTTGGGAGAAACTAAAATGAGGGATATGTGGAGGGGGGCTCATGAATTATGGAGAAATGAGATGAGATCCCCTCAAATATGGGATACAAAATTCCAAAAATATTAGATTTTCAAAATCATCATGGACTCTATGCACAGGGAGGGAGATTATAAATGTTACCCATGCAATACACATCCCTCTAAATGAAAACACCCATGTTCACTATTAACTTTATTGGGTTCATGTATGAGCGTGAACCCAAACTATGAAACCTAGAATCTGACTCAAAACATTATTTTTGATCCAAAACTCAAACTAAAAAGGCGATGAACAATAAATAAACAATAAGTACCTAAAACTGATAGTGTGGGTGTCATAGATATTAAGTAGTATAGTATATAAGTTAATAAAAAGTTAAATAATGAAACCACTCCAAGCATAGAATTCTTATTAGTAGAATTACATAAATAAAAAAATCATGGCTCTGGAAAACATTGTTATAATATACTCTCCTTATAATTTGTGACTCCATTTTTACCTTGAAAACATAAAATAATACAAACACACCCCCCAATATTTAGCAACATTTATTAATAAAATAATGTTAATTATTGGAAGGAACTAAACATTCCCATAAGGATATGACAAAATAAAATTATAAATAATGATTTAACCTCCCAGTCCACTTATAGAATAAGAATTATATAGTTATACTACACAATTATACATCATCAATTTCACCATTTTTTAGTATCAAAAAAATGAATCTTGTTTGAAATTTTCAGTAAATTCATTTTCTATACTAATAAAATTGATATTCATAACTTATATATGTTGTTTTTATAGGTGTTTTTTACAATTTACAATTTATGATAATGGATGTCATGATGTGTTTCTTCAGGGGCCAATGTAATTTTGGATTTTTTCGTTTTATACTAGAATAAATCATAATTAATAAAATGGATTAATATAAATTCATCACATTATTTCCAATATTTTTCTAGTGAAACATGAAAAAAGATATTATTTTTCAATGTAATGAAATAACATTGACAAACTATTTCATTGAAAAGTGAAAAATGGAAAATGGATCATTTTTATTTTATAATAATTGGAAAATAAGGATCTCAAGATCACTATAAATAGAATTTAAAATAGTAAAACATGAAGAACCATTCCATTTCAAGTATATATTTTTTAGAAAATATTGAAATTGTCTATATTAGATACACTTATATAGAGGGAGGAATGTTGATTAATTAGGTATTAAATTACCCGAATTAAACCTATGGAGCCCCCATTGTGCTGGTAGTAAATTGTGTGTGCCACCCCATGTCCACCAATAATAGCTTGGGGGATGTTATCTAGCACTAAGTATGCATAGGATACATAATTTGGATATTTATTCTATATAAAAGAGTAAAAAAATTATTTATATATTGAAAATAATAATTAGAACCAGTACAAGTAAAAATATATGACGAACTAAATAATATAAAAAGAATGAATGTGACATCATGTATACACACTACCCCACATAGTCAAAAAACTGGAATTGTACATTATATTGACAAAAAATTATAGAAATATACTCTTTTATACAAGTACTTATGGATGAGTCTATAGAAAAACAGTCACTATCATGATCCACCATGCTCCACTAAGTGTCACAAAGTGTAACTAGGTATCAGATATGAACAAACCATTACTTATATGTGGCTACAAAACTATCTTTGAACTTGTGAATTATCTTAATAGACATAAAAATTGTGGTAAACAATCCCATGTAAGGGTGAGTATAAACATACTCTTTATGAAGCCCGATAACCATATTGGAAAAATAAAAGTGTTAGCACATAGGCACTAATACATGAGACTAACCATGTGATGAGAAGAATAGATATCAAGATACCCTATTATTCTAAAAGTAGAAGGGATTAAAGTAAATTACCAATCATATAAATTAAAATATTAGCAAGTCATATCACATGATAAAATAAGGATTTCTATATAACCAAAAATTCCACTAGATTGTAGTCAACATCCCAGTTTTGTGAAATATCATGAATGTCTAGGGATTCATGAGGAATATCAAGAACTAAATAAGGATAATATACTAAATTTTTTAACTTTTACATTACCAAAGGATTCCATAAAAGGAAAACCCTTTCTTCACTAAGCATACACATTAGTCAAGGGTCTTCTACCCCAAATTGATAATTTCTCTTGAATCATTGTTCAAGTAAACCCTAGGGGGACCGACACCTTTCTTGAGAATAGAGGTCATAAAATGTGGTATAATCCCATAACAAGGATAACTACCCAACTATGAGAAAACCCATGTCAACTTCATAAAATAATAGTAGAGGGGAAACACCTCAATGGAAGAAACTTCAGTGGATAGATCATCATTTCCATTGATAGAGGACCCACACCTTACTAGAAGACACTTCATTCGAGGGAGTCAAAACTCCTTCAATAGAGGGTTCACACCTTATGAGATGAAAACATAGTTTAGGGAGTACCAATCAATATACATAATGTAAGGGGGACCCACTTATTTTTTATGCCAAGGGATTACCGACACCATGTTGAACTATAGGACCCTTAAACCATGTATTTGAGGAAGTATCGAACTTTGGGGTAACGAATATGATGGACTTGCACATGGACATGACATTCCACAATGGGAGTATAGACCATGTGAATTATCTGATGAACAAACAAGATCCTCATCATCCGTCCGATGAAACTAAATCATGAAACCACATATATGTCTTCATAAATGATCTTGAATGGATAAACAATTCATACAATGAAAATCTATAAATAAAAATACTCATAATAATATATATATATATTTTCCAAAAATGTACACTCGGTTGAGAAAATATGGAAACCACACCACACAAGTTTAGGGATAGCCATGTTTGGGCCTCTTAAGTGTATCACATACCCAATGTGATCCTATACAAATAGACACATGAAATCCACATGTGTGTGAATGTGGATCCATGTTCATGGAATAAAAACCTACCAGGGTTAAGAATACCCATATAGGGAGTGCCCAATCGAAATGTTTTGGATGTGGGTGAGTGTATTTTCCCGTTTTGGGCTAGCCCGAATCACAATACTATGAAACCTTGTTTGATAGGCATACCCACTTACCACATGGAACATGGTCTACTTCCTAACCACTATGAGTGTCCAATGGTGTGAAATGAGTGGAAATGATCAACCCTCTCCTCCTCTATATCATGTGATATGGATGTAGCACCGTAAGAACTGCTTCTATGACACCTCCCCTCTAAGAGCATCATGTGGTGTCTGGTTATCACTGTTGTGACACCCTCCTACAATCGAGTTCTATACAACTCCTTGTCCATCATTTTTCTGTCACCAACCCTTGTCATCACCCATTTTGAACCTGTCTGATCCTCAAGGTCATCATTATTATTAATTCACTCTCACTGTCATTGTCCCCACACAATTCTATCGACAGTGCCGGGACCATCAAATCTACATCCTATATTTCCTCGTTCCACAGATAATGTTGGAGGATTCGATGTAAATGTGTGAATAAAATGGTGATTGAATGGATATGAGATAAAATTAAATAATATGTTAGATAAAATAGGGATTACCTCATACTCACTCTTCATCAACTACTGTTAGTGTCCAACAAATAAAACAGTGTTATGAATATTATATTGAACATTAAATTTAGGACTGAAGGAATGGGATTAATGGGATCTATAAAAATGGTAATACTGTGTATATTAAAATCTAACCATAATATTTTCCATAATGAACACATGTAGTGTTCATGTTTTCCTATAATTTAGGGTAAAGTTAGGAAATAAATTAAAATAAAATATTCAAATTGAATCATACTATGTAAAATAAAAATAATTGAGTAATAATGGAAATAACAATCCCTATCTTAGAAATGGTTCAATATCTTGGCAATATTTTTATGCTTTTGAGTTTTTTGGACCTTCCCCAATGTATGAAGTCATCGTATTTCTGGGTCTCAATACTTCTAATTATATCTTCATTAAAATCCCTCTATCATTCAAGAGTTTCTATTGATTATAGTAGTAATGGGGGTTATGGATGATTAATTAAGTTGTTCTTTTGGTTATAAGGGTAATTGAAAAAAATAATTAATGATTTCAATTAATATAACTAATCATATCACTTGTGATGACTGATCCTAAAGATATCGATGTGAAAAATTTTAACACTTTAATTAGGATAAACCCCCATTCATGATAGAATTTTTGTGTTAATTTCCCCATTTGAAAACCCTTTTAAGGATATATTTGAAAACATTAAAAAATATTTTTGTGGGGAAAAAATAATATAATAATTTTAGTATATTATTTTCAACAACCTACCGCACATACAATCCTACACAGGCTTAGTTTTGGGGTAACCACCAAACCTCAGATTCAATGGAACCATTGGAATTTTTTAAGGTCATTTTTAGGGTATATTTAATACTTGAACCCTGGGGAGGTCTTGTGAATCGAAAACTCAAAACTGGGTTACATCCAAACTAGGGAAATAAGTGGTCACTATATCCTCAACACTTTGAAAATATTATGTACTCAAAAAGGAGATAAAAATATATCCTTCACAAGATGTCTCATAGATAAAACCATATGTAAAAGTGTTAAATCAATAGGAACTTCCTTTTCCTTCAGAGGAATGACATATAAGAGAACATGGTACACAACCATCTTGGAAGGAAACACCCATTTCCCTTCACAAGGATACTAATTATAGGTTTTCATATAGAAAATACTCAACAGGAACACCCATATACTATAGAGGAGTTCTAAAAATATTATAAATTTATAACCTTACCTTATCCTAATGTCATCATACCACCTGGGATATAATGAATCTATAATCCACCATTATCTAAACAAATGATGTTAATTAATATGGTTAATTTTTTTTTGGAAGACCTCACTCCCCGCAAATAAAGTGAATTCCAAATCATTATGGTGTAAGATAAATGCATATATGCAACACACAAATATTGAAAGCCTTATGGTATTTTTCACTAACTTTAGATTGATGCAATAGTTAAATCCATCCAATATTTACATTAGCCCATATGTTGTCTCTAACCAATAATATAAAAGAAATATTATCACAATCATGTATCACAAGTATAATATGTTATTATTCCCAAATCATATACAAAAATCTAAGGAAAACCTCCATCTGTTACGTGATATCCAATATGATCATACCCATTTTTTAAGATAACCTAGTTGTTATATCATTGTTTTTCCCCCAAAACAATAAATGATAACATTAGTCATGAAACCAACCTCCTATAGTTACTCAAAATCACCCCAAAGCTCAATGATTATTCCAATCAACCACAATCCGAAATGGATTGTCCTATGTTCTCAAATGGTTATTTTTATAGGAAATCTAGACCCCAAGGTAGAACCCTCTAAACTATAGTAGTCAAAAACCACAACCTTCAAGAAGATTTCTGCCTCCATTAGATATTAATTATTTCCAAGTCATGGGTAAACCAAAAAAATTCATTTCTCATCATGAAAAGGAACATGATATTCTAGAAAGATCCCCAAGTGGGATGTCCATCATGATATTTAATTTGGGAACTAGGTGTAGACCATTATCCGATAAGGAAATTGTATGACATGCTCCATAGCTTTAATAAAACTATATAAGGTAAATGGTTAAAAATGTTTGGATACACGAGATCATTAACATGACACTTCCACCATGGAATATCTCACACCAGGGAAAAGTGTTGTGTCACAAACATTGAATGAAACTAGGAAAATTATCCCTTTATAATCAAAAATCAACTAGCACAAATCTACATACCCAATAACCTCACTATCACCAAGACACAAGGTCATCTGCTAAGAATCCAAACTCAAAACTACTATATCCCCACTCTAGTATCATCATCCACTATGAAATCAACATTATAATAAATAAACATTTTTACATGATTATACATCTCACACTATAAGAGGTTACTACTCAGCTAAAACTCTTAGGGAAAGGCTATGGAAAACTTCAAACACTCTATAAGCTCCATCTGAAACCATAATATAGGAAAGTTTGACCAATACACTCCATTAACTCCACAAGAATGATCATCATTCCACTAAATAATACTTGAAAATAATACATGGAACACAATCCATATAATAAATAAGCCTCTTATAAAGTATTAAACATGGGTTACACTTTAGAAGAATTCATACATTCTTCTAAATTAAGAAGTGTGAATTTTCACTAAGAACATGGGTGATAACTTCTCATAAAAGAATATGTGGGACACTATTATCTAATCCAGTTCTATAGTAATATTTGGGATAAACAACAACATCTTATACAGATCCTTAAATATGATTATATCACTTTAATAGAGGTGGATGAGTAAATGATGTTCACCTTTAGAGGATGTTCACATTTTGACTATGGTATGGCTATAGGGCTTCACTAAAATCTAAAAAACCAAAATATACCATGCATGATGAATAATTCACAATTATATAAACTAATACAAGGTTTCATGAATAATATAAATGAGTTGTACTAGAATTTACACTTATTTTCACCCTACCATAAGTATAACATATACATGAAATATTGCGACAATGATTTCTAGAAATTCATGCCGAATTGGAATTATCAATGTTTGGTTGTTGTGAGAGAGGATTAATGCATCTTAATACAATAAATAATCTCACTCCACCGTATTCTCTTATCAAATAACACATTGGTATTCAACCTGGCTGATGATAAGTAATTACTTGATCTCATCAATAGCTCCGATAGAGAGATCCATCCAAGGAACTGATCTAGTGATCTTTCGAAGAAAACCTAACATAAAACCATAATTAGGTTCTTCCTTGATAAAAATTAAAATCAAGGCTCACTGTGGGGGATTCAATATAATTGGTTTTTCATGAATTCACTTCCAAATATCATAACCACTTTCTCTTGTGTCTTCTCCTATTCCATTGGTCTTAGTGAATTTTACTACAAAACATACACAAAAAATACCTTGTAGAATCTATGGATCATGTCACATACATGAACATCACTATGTTTTTATATATAGAGTTCATCATCCTCATTAAAACACCATCATAAAAAAATCTCAAACTCTTCCCATGGTAGGTTAGTATCATCATGAGCTTGAGGAAAATAAACATCACCCAAAAATTCCTTAAAATATCGTATTGGGATCCCAATTCATGACTCTTTATATATTTAGTGATTTTATGAACCTGATGAAAACATGATTCCCAAAATCTAGCTAAATCTTTACCACTCAATGATTCAGATTACCTTAAAATGACATGAGGGATATATCATCAGATAATTTTTCAATATTATGTGTATCCTCCTTGGACTAAGAAATAACTAACACCTACTCTATAGAAAAGACAAGACTAAATATAAATGGTATTGAGATTTCCTTTGATCATTGAGCAAGGATATCTCTTAACCAAGTATCTGAAACTATGCATCATTGATCACTAATTTGTGGTGAGAGGTTCAATTATAGGCATGGTATTTTCATGGACCTATCCTCGTATAGAAGCTGGTTATCCATGTGTTTCACTATTCATTTGATAGGATGACTCCATAGGTATTAAAAAATATATGGATGAGATTATATAATGATGACATAAAAGATCATAATCCAAAATTATCTAATTCAAGTACTAAATTACATGTACCCAATAATTATTTCTTAGATCTCTAGGTAAAGTAATAGGTTATCAGAGTCCTGTAGAATGGATACATTAGTGCTTAAGTATGTTGGTCTCTCTTCATTGATAATCAAACTCAATACCTTCTTAACACATATTCCATAATTCTCTCCATCCAATATTTACAAAACCACTAACTGAATACTCTATCCTAAGGAAAACCCCACTCTAATACAACTCTTACCAGACCCAACCCATCTGGACCCTAGCAGGGGTCATCTATAAGCCATGTGTTCCACCTAATCCCACCTCTAATAGCTTAGGGGCCGATGACTATCACTGAGTGATCATAACACAAATAATGGGAGGCATTATCCTAATATTAACATGTAACATATATATCTATCTAGTGTAAATAAAACCTAGAAACACAATCAGGGTGAATATATAAGCAATTATACTGTATAAAAATCATTCATGTGATATCAAGTACAAAAACATCACCACATATGTAAATATAAATGGATTGTACATCTAACAAGAGAAAAACACATGAAAGAATCACTTTGTTTATTGTACCCTTGGATCACCCTCTAGAAAAAAAGGACACCATTTCTATCACAATCCACAATTCTCCACAATGTGGCCCCATGCATCACAAGAATTATCTCCAAGAAAACCACACTAGTTCCATGTCTACCAATACCATCTCTAATCCCATGAATTTTCTGTATAAACATAACCAATGTAAGAGAAAATATTGTTCAAGGTTGAGTATAGAGATAACTTGTAGAATTCTAATGAATGACAGAAAAGTCATCTTAATTTTCTTATTATTAATGAGTAATCAAAGGTAAGAGATGAAATAATTACCGAAATACTTCACAACAAAAATTATCAAAGATACAACAAAGGATCCAACTTTTTCAGATCAAATAATCAAAATCCATATTAAATAATAATCTAAGGATGATTAGATAAAAAAAATTCAAATAGTATAAATTCAATATAGAATTTTTATACCACATATCAATGAAATCCTAATAGTTACCGATGTGTCTCTATCCCTAGAGAAATTCAAACTACCCTACAATGCATCTTCTACAACAACATCATATTCCGTACAGGGAAAACTTAGTCCTTGATATATATATATGTCAGTCAAGGGAGTTCCACACCAAATTAATAACAATTAAAAAACAACAATTTAGGTGAACTATTGGAGGCCCACACCTTTCCTAGAATAGAAGTAATCAATGGGAGTGCCAATCCCTTTGAGCATAACTTCTCAACAATGAGTTAACCTATATTACCTATCCTGGATAATGATGGAGGAACCACACCTCCCTGGAATAAACCTTGGATGAGATAGTACTAAATCAGTGTATAGTGAACCCACACCTCACTAGAAGACACCTCAATCAAGGGTTTACTAACTCCAAGGATTAAGACCCACACATTGCTGGCAGACACCTATGTCAAGGGAGTTCCAAAAAATATCTATAATTTATATGTAACCTATGTCTATTTAGTTCTAATGGAGTACCAAAAATATTCTTATTAAGATAATCTACACCCCATGTATGTGGTGGAGTACCTAAATCCATGTTAAGAAATATAGTGGATCTATTTTATGACTCAACATGATTCCAAAGGAGTAGAAAACCCTTTCATGATCAGAATAACACACTTGATCCTTTTTACTACTCCTAAGGAAACTAAAACCAAACACTACCTATATCTCATTAGTAGATTATTAAGATTACTAAAATGAACCATTTATTTATTATTTATAATAGAAAAAACTATAGTGATCAATTCATTTGTCTAAAATGGATACTTGATGGAAAATATCTGAAAATCGTGACACATAAGAATCTTGCTAGAAACATGCTTCCCCATGGGCATGAAACCATCCCATATTTGGGTGTATGGTTTCATTTTTGTTGTATGTTTAACCACCATGGTTAGGTGATGTAGACTCGAGAGTTCCTATCTTAAATTCTTTCAGTGTGGGATGTGGTATGGGGCTATTTTAGGCCACCCTACATCACCCAGTCCACTAGACCCATCCTCCAAACACATGGTAGGAGGTCCAAAATATAATTCCTATAAAGATTACATAGTGGGGAGTGATGGTTGAAGTTAACCCCCCCGACCCTATGTCTTGTTATATGAATATTTCATCATGGTTGTCACCACCATGACACATCCCTTATATGCACAACAAATGACACAACGACTATTACTGCAATGAAACCCTTTATCCATCGAGCTTGATGTACCACCTTGTCTATCAATGTCATAGTTACCACCTATATTTCATCATTTTTAGGGCCTGCATGAACCTCATTATCATCATGTCTCATGATCTCCTCTTGCGTTCATGCCTCCTTCAAATTCTCTAAAATAGAAACCAATGCCCAACTGTTTATCATTACCTCCTATACTATCAGTAGTCACAAATATCACCAGTGGATTTCTTATCTACACATGACAGAACATTATAGAGAAGGGTGGAGATGGAAAAAAAATATTGTAGATATAAGAGAGATTGGATCTCATAATTATTTTTATTCATCTACTATTGGTATCACACAAATGAAACAATGATATGAATAATTCAGAAAAAATTACACAATGAAACCCATAAATTGTATTTTTTTACTCTATAATAGGAAAAATTTATTATCAATACATAATTCAACCAAAAAAATTTCAAAATAAGAAATAAATTAGGTTTTACATTTTTTCAACTAAGTGGAACAATGTAAGAAATAATTAGAAAATTAAAATTTGATTTATTTTATTCTATGGGAAATATGAATAATAGATCAACTATGGAAATAAAAATCAATACTAATATAATGGATCAATAACAATAGAATAAAACTATACTATTTTCTTCTTTTATCGATCCTCTTTGATTAAAAAATTCATTGTATTACTAGGTCTTGATTTTTAAAAGGCTATCCTCTTCCCACTCCCAATATTAGGATTTGGAATTTACAGATAACCATTTTTAGAGGGTATTTGGTTACTAAATATGTAAAAATTATGATGTGTAGTTTAAAATAAAAATTTAATAGATAATTAATTTAATTTAACTAATACTTCAACATATGATTGTAAATCTTAGAGATCATTCTCTGAATAAATTTAAAGCTTTCTAATGTTAAAACCCTTATCCCGACCACAATAGTAGCATCAATTATGCCATGAAATAATCATATAAATATATATAATTTATTTTTAATAACTACATGTGTGTGGAATAAATTAATATAATATTATTAATATATTATATTTAAGACATCAATGTGCTCAGAATTATACCCTCTCTTATCTCAGGGCTAAACAACACACCATGAATCATCATGACCATAAAAAAGTATTTTAGTGGTCATGTACTACGGTAAATAAACTATTTAAACCTAGGGGTTATCAATAATACAATATTAAATACTAATTTATGTATTGACTGTGAATAGTTTCCTCCACTTCAACATTTGAGACATGACATGAGAACATATAACTAGATTATACCCTCTATAGTTTATGAGATCCTACAACAAGGGATACACATGATGATTAGAGAATTATCAGGGAATATATCCCTTATATGTTCTATTATACGTAGGGCCTGGGTCTCTAACTATCATCAGGTAGGTTTTGTTTTCCAACTATTGGAGACTAGGAACCAGTTCCTCTAAATATGGTTGGGTCAGTGTTTCATCCATATCCATAGAGTTGGGATTCATTACTTCTAAATCAAATATTATCAAAGTTTCACCCATTTACATAATAATAGGATCCTTTATCCACATATTAGGTATTTAACTCCTCTAATATCTCATACAATACTAGGATACCCAATTAGTTTCATTAATTTACACATATTATATAGAATGGGATCCTATATCAGAGTCACCTTTTAATCCTCTAGGGGATTAGACAGTATTTGAATACTCTACTATAGTTCTTAAGAGGATACATGAGTTGCTTATTTATGGTATTCTGATGATTATTCAGTACTACGGTATGGATTAATCATAGGGTGCGATATTCCCTTGGCATACAAACATACCTTGGCGATGAGAAGGACTCTTTTCATAGATTCATGTATTGTAATGATTTTTGGAATGTTTGGTTAGTGTGATATTCTTCTACACTAATTATTCCTTAGGAGACTCAAGGATGCCTATGAGATATGAGTTTCAGATGGGATATCAAATTCATACTTTGTTGACTCTTTAATGTTTTTATCCCCTTTCATTTCTCGTTTTATATTACTTGTGGGATTTATTTATAAGATACCTAGGTCTCATTTATATTCCTTTGATATATTATTACGGAGCATATGAAAATATTTTCTTGTCTTTACCTAGTTATTCTTACCCACAATTGGAGTTTAATCTGAATAGTTTGGTTGACTTTCCATTTTGGATTTGGTTAATCATGCAGTGTATGTTTATATTCACCCCTACCCAATCATTACTCCCACATGTATTGTATTGAAATATTTTATTCGAAGGTTATATAGTGACATAGAGAATATTGAGTTAGTGACACTTTTTGGAAGTGATTCCTGGTAATTCTCGATAAGTAAGGTTTTAGAATTATGGTTTGTGTTGGTGGAGTTGACATTGTGTTTGGAGATCAATCTTGGAGTACCCATAGTAAAGAGGTAAATTCTAGTGTCTTTAGAATGTTAAATTCATATACATATCGAATGTATAGTTACTTTTTTATTTACATTTGTGAATTTTCATGTATATGATGTCAGGTGAATTGTATATTGTCTGTTCAACTATATATCATTATCTTGTTAATGTTCATAGTTATTATATGTATTGTACTTGTATTTTTGGCATGTTTATATAGGCTATTTTCTCCCATGTTGTGAGATATTCTTACTCTGTGTTGGTCAATAGCCCTTGGACTATTAATGGTGGGCTTGGGGTGGAACTCTTAGCTTACTTTTGGTCTAAGTGGGGCCCCTATGGTTCTGGTAGTGTCTTATTCACTATGAGACAAATTAATAATCATAATTTATTATTATTGGGAGGTTATGGATATAAAGGATATCAATTTCAATCCTAACAAAAAAGAACCCATTATATATTCATGTCTAATGAAATTATCTAATTCATTTATAAAAAACATAAATGAAAAATAATTGTAACTTAAATGAATACCCTATCCAAGGGTTGATGGTAAACAATAATGATGGCTAGTACCCTCCATTTTTAAAGGTAACCATTTACATTATAAAAATATAATAATCCATTCCATACGTATATATAAACCATAATTTTATGAAAATTATAACATAAAAGGAAAATAATAATGATGATGAATATAAATAAGATATCTGAAACAACATTCATGAACAATCCTCATAGGGACACCAAAAATCACAGGGGACAATCTCGAATAATTCAGTAAAACAATTATTCTAATTTTCTTGTCTAATGTGGTTAAATTTTATGAAAACTCATTTTTACCCTTCCTATCCCGATTAAGATATTAAATCTTCAAAGAAAAGGAAATTCCTAAATTAATTCCACTAGTTAGTGGGTGATCATAAAATAATACACTACTCATCACTATATGTTCCACCTATATATCAAATGGTTCCCACTGTATAAATATAGAGGTTAAAATTACAATATAACACATATATATACCAAAAGAATAATTAACAAATAATTTCTAAAACAAAAACTCTCTGAACCCTATGAAAACCCATCAATGAATATACCATTTAATAAAAATGTAAATATAAAAATATAATTTTTAATCTGGGAAAAACTATCCATATCACATTATATTACTAATAGTAGAACAAAAATCATCAACAATATTTTATTTAAGGGATAAAGAATAGTTAAAATTCAATTAATTACATAAATATTCCCAATAGTGAATATGATTTTAAAAACATATTGAAGGTCATTAAATCCAATCAATAAAATGCAAAAATAGATTTCGTAAATAATGGAATCACACCAAAAATATCCATCAATAATAAAAGAAAAGTATCATAAAAGTACCCAAACATTTATTTATCCATAAAATATATTTATAATAACATTGTGTAAATTATTTATAATTCATAATAAAAAAATTCATAAATTCCAAATGATTATTTTAAGAAAAAATGAGGTTAATATTTTTTGAACACCTTATGTGAATGTTTTCCATGAAAATTGGTGTTGGGAATTTAAATATATAAAATCTACATTGGAAACAAAATAACACTGGATAATTAAATAAATATATAGGATCATGAATGATAGACATTATAATATTTATTTTTTATATAACCCATTATAAAAATCTTCAAGAACAAATTTCTCAATCAGTAAATAAAATATTATAGAGAAACCAAATGGAAACATGTCGATGGTGTGTAAGAGTTCACTCCACTAAATGGAAGTAATAGAATCCTATGATTATGGTTTGGGAAACTATAAATGGAAACACAAATGTAAAATCCATCCAAACAAAAACCCAAACCATGACGGCCTTAGGGAAGTAAGAAAATGGAAAAATAGAAGAGAAGAATGTAAGTGGAGTGGAGAGGAAGATATTTTTGAGGACATAAATGGAGGGATCACTCTATTTTAGGTGCGTCACCATGGTTATTGGGAGAAAATAAAATGAGGGATATGTGGAGGGGGGCTTATGAATTTTGGAGAAATGAGATGAGATCCCTTCAAATATGGTATACAAAAATAAAAAAATATTAGATTTTCAAAATCATCATGGACTCTATGCACAGGAAGGGAGATTATAAATGTTACCCATGCAATACACATACCTCTAAATGAAAACACCCATGTTGACTATTAACTTTATTAGGTTCATGTATGATCACGCACCCAAACTATAAAACCTAGAATATGACTCAAAACATTATTTTTGATCTAAAACTCAAACTAAAAAGGCGATGAACAATAAATAAACAATAAATACCTAAAACTGATAGTGTGGGTGTCAGAGATATTAGGGATTAGAGTATATAAGTTAATAAAATGTGAAATAATGAAACCTCTCCAAGCATATAATTCTTATTAGTCAAATTAAATAAATCAAAAAATCAAGGCTCTGGTAAACATTGTTATAATATACTCTCCTTATAATTTGTGACTTCATTTTTACCTTGAAAACATAAAATAATACAAACACACCCCCCCAATATTCAGCAACATATTTTATTAAAATAATGTTAATTATTGGAATGAACTAAACATTACCATAAGGATATTACATAATAACATTATAAATAATTATCTAAACCTCCCAGTACACTTATAGAATAAGAATTATATATTTACACTACACAATTATACATCATCAATTTCATCATTTTTTAGTATGAAAAAAATTAATCTTGTTTGAAATTTTCAGTAAATTCATTGTCCATACTAATAAAATTGATATTCATAACTTATCCATGTTGTTTTTATAGGTATTTTTTACAATTTACAATTTATGATAATGGATGTCAGGACATGTTTCTTCAGGGGTCAATGTAATTTTGGATTTTTTTTTGTTTTATACTAGAATAAATCATAATTAATAAAATGGATTAATATAAATTCATCACATTATTTCCAATATTTTTCTACTGAAACATGGAAAAAGATAGTATTTTTCAATGTAATGAAATAACATTGAAAAACTATTTCATTGAAATGTGAAAAAAGGAAAATGGATCATTTTTATTTTATAATAATTGGAAAATAAGGATCTCAAGATCACTATACATAGATTTTAAAATAGTAAAACATGAATAACCATTCCATTTCAAGTATATGTTTTTTATAAAATCTTGAAACTGTCTCTATTAGATACACTTATATAGAGGGAGGAATGTTGCTTAATTAGGTATTAAATTACACCAATTGAACCTCTGGATCCCCCATTATGCTGATAGTAAATTGTGTACGCCACCCCATGTCTACCACTAATAGCTTGGGGGATGTTATCTAGCACTAAGTATGCATAGGATACATAATTTGGATATTTATTCTATATAAAATAGTAAAAAAATTATTTATATATTGAAAATAATAATTAGAACCAGCACAAGTCCGAATATATGATGAACTAAATGATATAAAAGAAACGAATGTGACATCATGTATACACACTACCCCAAATAGTCAAAAAACTGGAATTGTACATTAGATTGACACAAAATGCTAGAAATATACTCTTTTATACAAGTACTTATGGATCAATCTATAGAAAAACAGTCACTATCATGATCCACCATGCTCCACTAAGTGTCACAAAGTGTAACTAGGTATCAGCTCTGAACAAACCATTCCTTCTCTGTGGCTACAAATCTATCTTTGAACTTGTGAATTATCTTCATAGACATAACAGTTGTGGTAAAAAATCCCATGTATGGGTGAGTATAAACATACTCTTTATGAATCCCAATAACCACATTGTAAAAATAAAAGTGTTAGCGCATAGGCACTAATACATGAGACTAACCATGTGATGAGAAGAATAGATATCAAGATACCCTATTATTCTAAAAGTAGAAGGGATTAAAATAAATTCCGAATCATCTAAATTAAAATATTAGCAAGTCATATCACATGATAAAATAAGGATTTCAAGATCACCACAAATTCCACTAGATTGTAGTCAACATCCCAGTTTTGTGAAATATCATGAATGTCTAGGGATTCATGAGGAATATCAAGAACTAAAGAAGGATAATATACTAAATTTTTTAAATTTTACATTACCAAAGAATTCCATAAAAGGAAAACCCTTACTTCACTAAGCATACACATTAGTCAAGGGTCTTCTACCCCAAATTGATAATTTCTCTTGAATCACTGTTCAAGTAAGCCCTAGGGGGACCAACACCTTTCTTGAGAATAGAGGTAATACAATGTGGTATAAGCCCATAACAAGGATAACTACCCAACTATGAGTAAACCCATTTCACCTTCATAAAATAATAGTAGAGGGGAAACACCTCATTGGAAGAAACTTCAGTGGATAGATCATCATTTCCATTGATAGAGGACCTGCACCTTAGTAGAAGACACTTCATTCGAGGGAGTCATAACTCCTTCAATAGAGGGTTCACACCTCTTGATATGAAAACATAGTTTAGGGAGTACCAATCAATATACATAATGTAAGGGGGGAAAACTTCTTTTTGATGTCAAGGGATTACCAACACCATGTTGAACTGTAGGACCCTTACACCGTGTATTTGAGGGAGTATCGAAATTTGGGGTAAAGAATATGATGGAATTGCACATGTACATGACATTACAAAATGGGGGTATAGACCATGTGAATTATATGATGAAAAAACAAGATCCTCATCATCAGTCCGATGAAACTAAATCATGAAACCACATACATGTCTTCATAAATGATCTTGAATGGATAAAAAATTCATATAATGAAACTCTATAAAGAAAAATACTCATAATAATATATATATATATTCCAAAAATGTACACTCGGTTGAGAAAATATGGAAACCACACCACACAAGTTTAGGGACAGCCATGTTTGGGCCTCTTAAGTGTATCACATACCCAATGTGATCCTAAACAAATAGCCACATGAAATCCACATGTGTGTGAATGTGGATCCATGTTCACGGAATGCAAACCTACCAGGGTCAAGAATACCCATATCGAGAGTGCCCAATCGACATGTTTTGGATGTGGGTGAGGTTCTTTTCCTATTTTTGGCTGGCCCGAATCACAATTCCATGAAACCTTGTTTGATAGGCATACCCACTTACCACATGGAACATGGTCCACTTCATAACCGTTATGGGTGTCCAATGTTGTGGAATGAGTGGAAATGATCAACCCTATCCTCCTCTATATCATGTGATATGGATGTAGCACCTTAAGCACTGCTTCTATGACACCTCCCCTCTAGGAGCATCATGTGGTGTCTTGGTTATCACTATTGTGACACCCTCCTACAATCTAGTTCTGCACAACTCCTTGTCCATCATTTTTCTGTCACCCACCCATGTCATCACCCATTTTGAACATGCCTGATCCTCAAGGTCATTGTTATTATTAATACACTCTCACTGTCATTGTACCTACACAATTCTATCGACAGTGCCGGGACCATCAAATCTACATCCTATATTTCCTCGTTCCACAGATAATGTTAGAGGATTCCATGTACATGTGTGAATAAAATGGTGATTGAATGGATATGAGATAAAATTAAATAAGATTTTAGATAATATAAGGATTACATCATAATCACTCTTCATAAACTACTATTAGTGTCTCACAAATAAAATAGTGTTATGAATTTTATATTGAACATTAAATTTAGGACTGAAGGAATGGGATTAATGGGATCTATAAAAATGGTAATACTGTGTATATTAAAATCTAACCATAATATTTTCCATAATGAACACATGTAGTGTTCATGTTTTCCTATAATTTAGGGTACAGTTAGAAATAAATTAAAATAAAATATTCAAATTGAATCATACTATATAAAATAAAAATAATTGAGTAATAATGGAAATAACAATCCATATCTTAGAAATGGTTCAATATCTTGGGAATATTTTTATCCTTTTTGAGTTTTTTGGACCCTCCCCAATGTATGAAGTCATCATATTTCTGGGTCTCAATCCTTCTAATTATCTCTTCATCAAAATCCTTCTATCATGCTAGAGTTTCTATTGATAATAGTAGTAATGGGGGTTATGGATGATTAATTATGTTTTTCTTTTGGTTATAAGGGTAATTGAAAAAATAATAAATGAATTCAATTAATATAACTAATCATATCACTTGTGATGAATAATCCTAAAGATATCGATGTGAGCAATTTTTAAACTTTATTTAGGATAAACCCCGCATTCATGGTAGAATTTTTGTGTTAATTTACCAATTTGAAAACACTTTTAAGGATATATTTGAAAAAATTAAAAAATATTTTTGTGTGGAAGAAAATAATATAATTATTTTAGTATATTATTTTCAATAACCTACCACACTTACAATCCTACACAGGCTCAGTTTAGGGGTAACCACAAAACCTCATATTCAATGGAACCATTGGAATTTTTTTAAGGTCATTTTTAGGGTATATTTAATACTTGAACCCTGGGGAGGTGTTGTGAATCGAAAACTCAAAAATGGGTTACATCCAAACTATGGAAATTAGTGGTCACTATATCCTCAACACATTGAAAATATTATGTACTAAAAAAGGAGATAAGAAGATATCCTTCACAAGATATCTCATAGATAAACCCATATATAAAAGTGTTAAATTAACAGGAACTTCCTTTTCTTTTAGAGGAATGACATATAAGAGAACATGGTACACAACTATCATGGAAGGAAACACCCATTTTCCATCACAAGGATACTTATTATAGTTTTTCATATAGAAAATACTCAACAGGAACACCCATATACTATCGAGGAGTTCTAAAAATCTTATACATTCATAACCTTACCTTATCCTAATGTCATCATACCACCTAGGATATAATGAATCTATAAGCCACCATTATCTATACAAATGATGTTAATTAATATGGTTAAATTTTGTTGTAAGACCTCACTCCCCACAAATAATGTGAATTCCAAATCATTGTAGTGTAAGATAAACCCATATATGCTACACACAAAGATTAAAAGCCTTATGGTATTTTTCACTAACATTAGATTGATGCAATAGTGAAATCCATCGAATATTTACATTTTCCCATATGTTATCTCTAACAAATATTATGAAAGAAATATTATCACAATCATGTATCACAAGTATAATATGTTATTATTCCCATATCATAAACAAAAATATAAGGAAACCCTCCATCTGTTACCTGATATACAATATGATCACACACATTTTTTAAGATAACCTCCACAACCTTCTAGAAGATTTATGCCACCATTAGATATTAATGATTTCCAAGTCATGGGTAAACCAAAAAAAATCATTTCTCATCATGAAAAGGAACTTGCTATTCTAGAAAGATCCTCAAATGGGATGTCCATCATGATATTTAATTTGGGAACTAGGTGGAGACCATTATACACCAAGGAAATTTAATGACATGCTCCACACCTTTAATAAAACTATATAAGGTAAATGGTTAAAAATGTTTGGTTACACGAGATCATTAACATGACACTGCCATCATGGAATCTCTCACACCAGGGAAAAGTGTTGTGTCACAAACATTGAATGAAACTAGGAAAATTATCCCTTTATAATCAAAAATCAACTAGCATAAATCTACATATCCAATAACCTCACTATTTCCAAGACACGAGGTCATATGCTTTGAATACAAACTCAAAACTACTATTTCTGCACTCTAGTATCATCGTCCACTATGAAATCAACATTATAATAAACCAAAATTTTTACATGATTATAAGTCTCACTCTATAAGAGGTTACTACTCAGCTGAAACTCTTAGGGAAAGGCTATGGAAAACATCAAACACTCTATAAGATCCATCTAAAACCATAATATAGGAAAGTTTGACCTATACACTCCATTAAATACACAAGAATGATCATCATTACACTCAATAATACTTGAAAATCATCCATGGAACACAATCCATATAATAAATAAGCCTCTTATAATGTATTAAACATGGGTCACACTTTAGAAGAATTCATACATTCTTCTAAATTAAAAAGTGTGAATTTTAACCAAGAACATGGGTGTTAACTTCTCATAAAAGAATATGTGGGACACTATGATCTAATCTAGTTCTATAGTAATATTTGGGCTAAACAACAGAATCATATACAGATACTTAAATATGATTATATCACTTTAATAGAGGTGGATGGGTAAATGATGTTCAGCTTTTGAGGATGTTCACATTTTGACTATGGTATGGATATAGGGCTTCACTAAAATCTAAAAAAACAAAATATAACATGCATGATGAATAATTCACAATTATATCTACTAATACAAAGTTTCATGAATAATATAAATGATTTGTACTAGAATTTCCACTTATTTTCACCGTACCATAAGTATAACATATACATGAAGTCTTACGACAATGATTTCTAGGAATTCATGTTGAATTGGAATTATCAATGTTTGGTTGTTGCGAGAGAGGATTAATGCATCTTAATACAACAACAAATCTCACTCCACCATATTCTCTTATCAAAAAACAAATTGGTATTCAACATGGTTGATAATAAGTAATTACTTGATCTCATAAATAGCTTCGATATAGAGATCCATCCAAGGAAATGATCTAGTGATCTTTAGAAGAAAACCTAACATAAAACCATAGTTAGGTTCTTCCTTGATAAAAATTAAAATCGAGGCTCACTATGGGGGATTCAATTTAAGTGGTTTTTCATGATTTCACTTCCAAATATCATAACCACTTTCTATTGTGTCTTCTCCTATTCCATTGGTCTTAGTTAATTTTACTACAAAACATACACAAAAAATACCTTGTAGAATCTATGGATCATGTCACATACATGAACATCACTATGTTTTTATATGTAGAGTTCATCATCCTCATTAAAACAACATCATAAAAAAATCTCAAACTCTTCCCATGGTAGGTTGGTATCATCATGAGCTTGAGTAAAATAAAAATCACCCAAAAATGCCTTAAAATATAGTATTGGGAGCCCAATTCATGACTCTTTAAATAGTTAGTGAATTTATGAACCTGATGAAAACATGATTCCCAAAATCTAGCTAAATCCTTACCACTCAATGATTCAGATTACCTTAAAATGACATGATGGATATATCATCAGATAATTTGTCAATCCTATGGGTATCCTCCTTGGACTATGAAATAACTAACACCCACTCTATAGAAAATACAAGACTAAATACAAACGGTACTGAGACTGCCTTTGATCATTGAGAAAGGATATATCTTAACCAAGTATCTGAAACTATGCATCATTGATCACTAATTTGTGGTGAGAGGTTCAATTATAGGCATAGGATTTTCATGGACCTATCTCTATATAGAAGCTGGTTATCCATGTGTTTCACTATTAATTTGATAGGATGACTCCATAAGTATTAAAAAATATTTGGATGAGATTATATAATGATGACATAAAAAATCATAATACAAAATTATCTAATTCAAGTACTAACTTACATGTACCCAATAATTATTTCTTAGATCTCTAGGTAAAGTAATAGGTTATCAGAGTCCTGTAGAATGGATACATTAGTGATTAAGTATGTTGGTCTCTCTTCATTGATAATCAAACTCAAGACCTTCTTAACACATATTCCATAATGATCTCCATCCAATATTTACAAAACCACTAACTGAATACTCTATCCTATGGAAAACCACACTCTAATAGAACTCTTACCAGACCCAACCCATCTGGACCCTAGCAGGGGTGATCTATAAGCCATGTGTGCCACCTAATCCCACCTATAATAGCTTAGGGGCCGATGAATATCAATGAGTGAACATAACACAAATAATGGGAGGCATTATCCTAATATTAACATGTAACATATATATCTCTCTAGTGTAAAAAATACCTAGAAACACAATCAGGGTGAATATATAAGCAATTATACTATATAAAAAACATTCATGTGATATCAAGTATAAAAAAATCACCACATATGTAAATATAAATGGATTTTACATATAACAAGAGAAAAACACATGAAAGACTCACTTTGTTTATTTTACCCTTGGATTGCCCTCTAGACATAATGGACACCATTACTATCACATTCCAAAATTCTCCACAATGTGGTCCCAAGCATCACAAGGAATTATCTCCAAGAAAACCACACTAGATCCATGTCTACCAATACCATCTCTAATACCATGAATTTTCTGTATAAACCTAACCCATGTAAGAGAAAAGATTGTTCAAGGTTGAGTATAGAGATAACTTGTAGAATTCCCTAATGAAATACAGAAAAGTAATCTTAATTTCTTTATTATTAATGAGTAATCAAAGGTAAGAGATGAAATAATTATAGAAATACTTCACAACAAAAATTATCAAAGATACAACAAAGGATCCAACTTTTCAGCTCAAATCATCACAATCCATATTAAATAATAAGCTAAGGGTGATTAGATAAAAAATGTCAAATAGTATAAATTCAATATAGAATTTTTATACCACATATCAATGAAGTCCTAATAGTTACCGATGTGTCTCTATCCCTGGAGAAATTCAAACTACCCTACAATGCATCTTCTACAACAACACCATATTCCATACAATGAAAACTTAGTCCTTGATATATATATATATATGTCAGTCAAAGGAGTTCCACACCAAACTAATAACAATTAAAAAAATAACTATTTAGGTGAAATATAGGAGGCCCACACCTTTCCTAGAATAGAATTAATCGATGGGAGTGCCAATCCCTTTGAGCATAACTTCTCAACGATGAGTTAACCTATATTACCTATCCTGAATAATGATGGAGGAACCACACCTCCTTGGAATAAAACTTGGGTGAGAGAGTACTAAATCAGTGTATAGTGAACCCACACCTCACTAGAAGACACCTCAATCAAGGGTTTACTAACTCCAAGGATTAAGACCCACACATTGCTGGAAGACACCTATGTCAAGGGAGTACCAAAACATTTCTATAAGTTCTATGTAACCTATAGCTATTTATTTCTAATGGAGTACCCAAAATATTCTTATCAAGATAATCTACACCCCATGTATGTGGTGGAGTACCTAAATCCATGTTAAGAAATATGGTGGATCTATTTTATGACTCAACATGCTTCCAAAGGAGTATCAAACCCTTTCATGATCTGAAAAACACAATTGATCCTTTTTATTGCTCCTAAGGAAACTAAATCCAAACACTACCTATATCTCATTAGTAGAAGACTAAGATTACTAAAATGAACCATTTATTTATAATCTATAATAGAAAAAACTATAGTGATCAATTCATTTGTCTAAAATGGATAATTTATGGAAAATATCTGAAAATCGTGACACATAGGAATATTGATAGAAACATGCTGCCCCATGGGCATGAAACCATCCCATATTTGGGTGTATGGTATCATATTTGTTGTATGTTTACCCACCATGGTCAGGTGAAGTAGACTCGAGAGTTCCTATCTTAAATTCTTTCAGTGTGGGATGTGGTATGGGGTTGTTCTAGGCCACCCTACATCACCCAGTCCACTAGACCCATCCTCCAAACACATGGTAGGAGGTCCAAAATCTAATTCCTATAAAGATTACATAGTGGGGAGTGATGGTGGAAGTTAACCCCCTGACCCTATGTCTTGTTATATGAAAATTTGATCATGGTTGTCTCCACCATGACACATCCCTTATATGCACAACAAATAACACAACGACTATTACTGCAATGAAACCCTCTATCCATCGAGCTTGATGTACCACCTTGTCTATCAATGTCATAGTTACCACCTATATTTCATCATTTTTAGAGCCTGCATGAACCTCATTATCATCATGTCTCATGATCACCTCTCACGTTCATGCCTCCTTCAAATTCTCTAAAATAGAAACCAACGCCCAACTGTTTATCATTACCTCCTATACTATCAGTAGTCACAAATATAACCAGCGGATTTCTTATCCACACATGACAGAACATTATAGAGAAGTGTGGAGATGGAAAAATAAATAATAGTAGATATAAGAGAGATAAGATCTCATAATTATTTTTATTCATATACTATTGGTTTCACACAAATGAAACAATGGTATGAATAATTCAGCAAAAATTACACAATAAAACCCATACATTGTATTTTTTTACTCTGTAATAGGAAAAATATATTATCAATACATAATTCTACCAAAAAAATTTCAAAATAAGAAATAAATTAGGTTTTACATTTTTTTCAACTAAGTGGAACAATGGATGAAATAATTAGAAAATTAAAATTTGAATTATTTTTTTCTATGGGAAGTATGAATAATAGATCAACTATGGAAATAAAAATCCATACTAAGATAATGGATCAATAAAAATAGAAGAACATTATACTATTTTCTTCTTTTATCGATCCTCTTTGATTAACAAATTCATTGTATTACTAGGTCTTGATTTTTAAAATGCTCTCCTCCTCCCTGTCCCAATCTTAGGATTTGGAATTTACAGCTAACCATTTTGAGAGGGTATTTGGTTACTAAATGTGTGTAAATTATGATGTCTAGTTTAAAATAAAAAATTAATAGATAATTAATTTAATTTAACTAATACTTTAACCTATGATTGTAAATCGTAGAGGTCATTCTGTGAATAAATTTAAAGCTTTCTAATGGTAAAACCCTTATCCCGACCACAACAGTAGCATTAGTTATGCCATGAAATAATCATATAAATATATATAATTCATTTTTCATAACTACATGTGTGTGGAATAAATTAATATAATATTATTAATATATTATATTTAAGACATCAATGTGCTCACAAGTATACCCTCTCTCATCTCAGGGCTAAACAACACACCATGAATCATCATGACCATAAAAAAGTATTTTAGTGGTCATGTACTATGGTAAATAAACTATTTTATTATGTATGATAACTTTAGCATTGATAAATATTATTTTACCATTATTAAATTAATATTCATCACTAGACATGATCTTGGTCTGCACAAAGACCTCAAAATTTATTAAATACCCAAATAAATATTTTTATTCATAAATAAATATTTTATTCACAATCCAACAAATAAATATTTATTAAATATTAAATAATGAAAATAAATATTTTTCCCACAATCCAGAGAAGAAATATTTATTATATACTCACATAATAAAATTAATCATTTATTAATTGATAAATAATTATTTATTACCTAGTTATTATTATAGAATAATAAAACATGAATAATATTATTATTCGGTAAGGATAATAATGATTATTCTAGTTATTATGTATTATTATAATTTATTAAAGATCAATAAAAACACTTAGTTTGTAACCGGGTAGGATTCTTTCTCATTGTCATTTGGTGGGCTTCCGTAAAGTCAAATATTACTATCTAGCAATGGGTCATGGTATCCAAGAGAAAGAACATATTGTCCCAATGTCATCAACCACATTTGAATGCTCACTATGTAATATAATACCTTTTTCACAATATATCAACAAGTAGGTTTCACATACGTGTCATCAACTAATATTCTAGATATATATTTCTTTGACTATCTAAAATTAATAAATCATTACACTATGTACATGGAATTTAATGAAACTGTTATATTGCAATATAATGGATGAGATATAAACTTTTGTAAATCTAGAAGGTAAAAATCCTACTTCTATTTATTCATTAATAATATGTTACTCACGATGAACCGGAAATATCATAATTTTCCCTAAACTGTATCATCATGGTTTATGAAATACATATAAGTCTGTCAGTTATAACATAAATAAATAATAATATTGAAATATAAGGACCATTACACATTCTTGAATATAATAATATTTGATGAAACCAAAACATTTTGAATTCCTATAGGCGGTTATATTCTCAATATCATCCATATTGGAAAATACCATTTAGAAAATTCAGCAGAAGAAGCCTCATCCACTTATGAGTACCCACACCTGATAGTCTATATACTATGTGCCCTATCACAATATGTTATCTGACTGTATTACTATATTTAAGAGATATAATCATAGCATTTCAAGGTTCTCATCATAGTGGATAACTTTTATGAACTTATCAACATGATAGATACAATAGGATATTATCATATTATTGTTATGCAAAAGAATAGTAAATATTTTATAAGAGATTTAAATTAAAACTCAATTCATTAAATATACAAGTAATATAATGTACATAGTAGTTAGTCCCATAGTACCAACTCCAAAAAATTCCCACTTTCACTAGAGTCATATAATAACGGCTGGTTAGTTTTCAAAGCATAAACAATATTCTACTAATTATGTATATGGTTTCTTATCCTACCATGATTAGGTGGATATGGTTTTTTAATAAACATTCATGTGTGAGGAATCATTTTACTAATACATTAATATCTTATTAAAACCCCTCTTGTAGTGATATAACTAAATATACCCCTCTTATTCCCATGTTAGAATATTAAAATCCTAACTAAATTCATTTTCTAATATTATTAAAAATTAAAATTTTATTTATTTATAAATAACCCAAAACCAGAATAGGAGGTTGCTGAAATTCCTCTTAAGATTTACTAGAAGCCGCAACAAACTATGATTTTATAGATATGGAAACTACTTGTTGTAATAAGATACTCTTTCATATTATTATATCTTTATTATTTATACTACATCAAAACAAACCAAATGAAGGAAATTGTTCAATTAATTTGATCTCTAATATTCTCACTTCCCTAAACACCAAGAAGTCATCTAGTTCTACTTTTTAATGTACTTTATTATATGCCTTGCTGTATGTATATGAGATTTTGTTTGATATGATTTATGTTCACCCATTATTCTTTATAAATAAATAATGTTAAATGTTTTTACATATCATGGATCATGAGATAAATTAATATCACTTATTATTGTGAAATTATTTAAATCTTAATAACCACTTCTTATTACAATGGATGTTTTATTGTAAGGGTTATACAGAAAAAATGTTCTTGAATTATTTTAATATGTATTTTCCAATAATATGTTAATATATATACTATGACTAGATTTAAAAAAATATGATATCTATTTTATAGATCTTGTTACCCAGAACAAGGTTCTTGCTTTATGTCAAACACAAAGACATTTCATTCCTTAGTCTAAACATACTAGTTAGACACAATTTTTTTCATATTTTATTAATATATTTATCTTGAGAAATTATAGTTCTCCCACATACCAGTTAGTGAGACTTGTAACTCATTATTTTCCAAATGAATATTCTATGATCACTATGCATGATTTCATTATAAATGAATTTATGTATTCTATAAACCCTTTTTGAATTTATTAATGACACCAACCCTTTTTAGTAATTCAAAGTAGACATATACCATAGAGTTTTAATTTAGTAACGTCATATAGAATTCCTCCATAAGGATTTCTCTATATGAGGTGTTATTGATAATCAGTCTCCCATTATGCTGATCATAAAAATATGCATTGATAATAAGAATTTTAAAAAAAATTATTAATGATAGTCGGTTAATGCGTTTAGACATTGACTAAACCTTTCAATAATATATCATGCTATATTATTATCCTTATACCATATATGTACAGTTTCTCTTGATTACTCTCCCATAGTTTCATGTCTTGGAAATATACAAAATATGGAATCAAGATTCTGGATACCTATAGTCTATTACATGGATTTATAAATACATTTCAACACTACAACATTTCCATATATTTCTTCTTTATAGTAATCTTTATTTTGGAAGAATAATATATGTATCACCCACTATGGTGAACATAAACATCCTCTTTAGTTATTAATGCCTATGTAGTATATGTCTCTAGAACTAATCCTCTCACTATACTCAGTAGAGTATAGTATTCCTATACAAATTTATGTGCATCTAGATCCTTAACTCATAGAAGTTATTTTTTATCAGACTATCTTCAAATTGGATGGATTATTTTTAAAAAATATAGTAAATCTTGACTAGATAATAATATATTTTCTGTATATTGGAGCATTAACACATATTCACTTCAACGTTATGATTTTTGTGTTTAGCTACAGTCAACATTTAACCAATGGATTTTAGAAAACACTTTTGGTGGTTTCCTAATAGATTTTTGTCATATCACATTTGATTTGATTTATATTAGACAATATAGCTATCATATGGTCATCTTTTTCACATCAATTTTAAAAATAGTTCTTGGAATGAATAATGGAAGATTTTCATTATAAAATAGACTCATCCATGATCTACCATTTAATACCCTCATGACATTAATGTATATTAGAAAATGTCATTTTTCCTATAAACTTTACTTTATATATATAATATATAACTACTTAGATAAGATGTTTTGGGGAAAGCCAGCTCTATGATTCTTCATTAATTATTAGGTTCACAAATTTACTTCACAAAGAATCCCTAAAACTTCTTAAAGGAATCTGATGAAGTACATGAAGTTATATTTATCTTTATAATGTTTCTTGTGTCTATATTGAACCAACACTAAATAGTTTTATGATATATCATTATTTAAAAATGATCTTTTATCTAAGACAAGATATGTAGTTTGTTTGTATATTCAATATCATATATCAATTGATATTAAACCAATTTAATGTGTATAGAGGGAAAAATAATATTATTTTTATATGATAAAGAATTACATTTTTTCAATCTGGTAAGAGTCTAATATTTTATATTTATCATCCAATAAACTGCATATTTGTTATTCATGAGTTATTGAATCATTAGTTTAGTATTAAAGTACAATAACAACATTTATTCCAAAATGTAATAATTTATCACTGTGTTTTTATAGACACATAGATAAATGTTCTGGTAATAATTATTAAAAACATGAATCAATCTATTCTAGGAATGAGAAATAGTTATCTCCACATGAACCATATGGGAATGCCCCTTTTTAGCTCCTTTGGAGTTTACTCTATGACATTTCTATTCTTGCGCATTTCCTATATTTAATTACATATATGTGGTTTAAATATTTAATTAAATACAAATTGGTGAATAGATACAATATAAATATACCTTAAGTGGATGAAACTAACTTATTATTTAATTCATTGCAATTTATTTTCCATTTTCCATTCACTCCACATAAGAATCAAATAGCCTCATTTTCATTCTTTTTTCAGTCAATATTTTCTCTCTTTTAAGAAAGTTGTAAAATATCTTTTTGATTTAGGTTATACATGGGATCTTAATCATTATAATTCCAGAATTCTACCATAAGATGTAGAGAAATAGTTTTCAACCAATCCTTATCCTCTTGGAGGAGTATGGAAAAATTTTCTTTGAGAAATTTATCCATTCTGTTTACTCAGGCTTATAAAATTAAGGATAACCTTGGGGGTATGAAAAATAAGATAAGATTAATGGATAATTTATTATCCAAGTCGAATCCCAATTTCACTAACTGGTCAATATATGCCCTTATTTTTAATGTATTATATATATTTAGATTGAATTCTTCTATTTTACACCGATATAGTTTGCTAACAATCATATTTTTTTCAAGACATCCCGTATCATCATCAATTAAAAGATGATGATATATTATAGTTTAAGTATCCGAATCAATATTTTGTATCATCACATATCATTATATAAGAAAAATTCTCAATGTATCTATAGTACTAATCAGTTTCACATTATGTCACCAGTTTGGATGGCAGACCAATAGTAAGGGATTCAAACACATAACAGAAACATTCGGATAATAATTCCTCACATAAACTATATTTAAATATCTATAAATTTTTAATTTTAAGGACATACACTGAGTTAAAGAATCATCAAACAATTTTTGTGTGTTTTCATGACATTTTCAACAATAATTAAAATAGATGATTAGTAATTTACTTGATTAAAAATTATTTGAGAAATAATAAAAACTTGATTCTATTAATTATCACACTATATTATCAAGTCACAGTGGACCCTCACCATTGAACATAGACAATCACATCACCTATGAAATTTTAGTTTATAGGATCCATATTTCACTTTTCTATGATTCATAATTTGTACATGAATACCATGAGATGGTATTTAAGTAGGTGATCTTCCTAATTGTGGGATTGTAGTTCCGTTATCCCTTGAGTGGACACCCAAATCTAGAATCCTGGACATGTATTTTCTCAACACCAACCTCAAAATATAAATTTAATACAGTTTGTCTGTTAACTTTAATATATTTTTGGTTAGGTCAAACTACAATTTTAATTAATAATTCCTGATAATTAAAAGTTCCCCAAAATTGGATGACCCAACACATTACATATGGTTTCATCATAATATAGAAAATATAAGGCATAATGACATAATTTTAAGGTGAGGGGTTTTGTTTTATTATTCATAAATTTATCTTTTTTTATCCTTTAAATGACTTGTTATTGTTAAGTGTATTTTACTTAATTAATTAACCACGATGGGGAAAAAATTATGCATAGTTCATTTATTTATATTACATCATTACACATTATTTCATTTATTTGTATGATCAAAGTCTTGCATCCATAAAATAAATACGGTATAGAGGGAAATAAATTAAAAAATATCATGAGATTATCTAAAAATTGATTTATTGAGAAGACACTAAATTAGCCTATTTCTTATGGGAATAACTCCTTGTACAAGTGTCGACATGAGTTATAGTATTCCACCATTATACATGTATATCACAGGGGTTGGAATCATCTTGGTACGATCATGAACCACCTACACATGCCTTAATAAACACTATTAATTAAAATAATTTATAAATCACAATAAGGTTATAGGAAAAAAGGGATTTGTTAAATTGAATTACATAAATAAACCTAGACATGTAGGTATGGGTGTTATGTAAATAAATGTCCTAGGGGGGATCCCGAGAGGAGAACCTGTGTTATTGTACGATTAATGGTTTTACTAATGTTGAAGAAGAGACTATAAATGATATAATAATGGAATTATATGTTTTCAAAGTAAGAATAATGATTAAATTAAAGTTGATGAATCATAAAACAAGATTCATATTTCATATGGTCAAAAAGAAGTATTAGGGAGTACGATAATGATGCTCAGTTAATGTTTTTAGAATGATTGAAGTGTATATGTATTTATATTCAATAATTATATTGTATAAGTATTAAAATAATGATAATATGTGTATAAGAATCATGTAAACACACATGAATTAATCCAAGGTATTCTTCATTAACTATTTGAAAACATATATTTAATGGTACCAATAACCAAGAAAAGTGAATGAATGGTAAAATGATAAAAAAAATTTGGATAAATTTATGCTTGACATTGATGAAGTAAATGAGATAGCATTGGTAACATTGAAATTGGATGCTAATTTTCTAAAAAATTAAATTAGTTCGCCAATCATTGAGGATATTTATTTGATTTTGTATTTATGTAATATATTCAATAGCCTATGAACTTAATTAAGGAATAAGTATTGTGTTAATTTTTAGAATATTATATTTTTTCATGTGAGGTTAATATAATAGTTGTGGATACCATCTTTTTTTTATGATTTAATGATTAATAATGAGATCATAGGCTAGTACCCCATTATAAGGATTTATGTAATGGAATTTTGAAGTGATTATTGATATTTTTTGAAAATATTTATTCATTTGGGATATATATAACCCTTATATTTAATGTGAAGTATTATTTTAGAATAATGCTATTATACGTTGGGGATGTAATATGGAATGTATAAGATAAATTTTTTGGTTAAAAAATAAACTAATATTGAGGTTATTAAGACCATTTGTGATATAGGGTTATTTTTGGAATTGGTTATTATATATTGGATATGGGATTTGGTTTTATACATTTTTATTATATAACTTCATAGTCGATGAATGGCGATGGAAAATAAATTTTACATTAATAAAAGAATAATATGTGATCAAATAATTCTAATAGTTGGTTTTTGAACAAGTTTGGTATTATTTTTAAAATATTGAAGGATAGTAATTTATGGAATGATTTAATTAGAACCTTTATTATTATTACTGAATTTAGATTAATGTAGTATTTCTCTATATGAAGGTGTATTCATTATTTTAATTATATTACCTTGTTCCAACTACTTTGGTTTTGGTTAATTTAATAAGACTGGAAGATTATCATATTACCCTTTTATAGAATTTTGTGATCCATTGAAGTTATGTTCTATTCTTTGAGAATAAAACCAATTAATCTTGAATAATAAATATTTGGAGAAAAATAATTTTTTGTGATTGAAATAAATTTAATGTTGAAATTTTTCATATAATTTATATTTCATTATGTTTATATTATCATATGTTAAATAATTACTCAACAGTAATAAAATTATTTTTAATAAAAAAATGTTATTCATTTACATTTCTAATCAAGAAAACACTGGTTTTTAATCACATCACCAATTTATGGTTTTGTGATGGTTAAATGTTTCCTAATTATGTTCTCTACCACTCTCTATAACTCTTTTGAAGTTAGGATTTTATTCCATATACATGTTTTCACATCCCACTAATGTTCTCATATTCAGAAACATAATATTGTCTAATACTGGATGACCCTCATATTTCTCATTCTTTTATATCAAGAAGAAGTTTTATTAACTCATCATACATTGTGCGTTTAATGGATACATTCCAATGAAATGAGTTATATATTATTTAAATCAACAAAAGTCGCAAAATTCCACTCTCTTAGTTATAAATATTTATTATTTTTTTAAAATATGGGAAAATTGGTATGAATGGATAATTATAATTATTTTCTAAATAAAAAAATTATATTAATGATGGAAATTTATTTATACTTTTTATTTATTATATAATTAATGTATATTATTAGATAATGCCAAAAATGTATTTATTCAATTAATGGAAAAATAAAAAATGATTTTTTAAGTTTTAAAAGTTATATAATTTTAGTAAGTTAATGTTTACCTTGAATTTTTATTATTATTGTGGTATACTATTAATTTTTTTAAACGATTATATTCAAATTCGAAAAATTTCATTTATGTATTTTTAGTCAAATTAGTGAATAGTGTCAAAAATAATATCAATGATATTTTCTTAAAATAATATAATATAATATTATTTATAAATAATAAAAAGATTAAATGAGGTAAAATGAAATATATATGGTTTAAAAGTTCATCCCCAGTGCATTTATAGTCAATTGGTAAACTTTTGGATTGAGAATGTCATTATTATGTTTTAATCTTTTAAGAAATTTCAAGTGTGTACTTCCCCTCCCTTATAAAAGAAAACCTTTTAATTCACTTATTTGGACCCCTTTGAGACAACTAGCTCAACCATCCCCTGTAAAATTATTTTCTAAAATTCCTTAAAAAAATTATATAGTCTCAATTCCTCTTAAAATACTTACCCTAGTATCCTTATTGGGATATCTAAAGGAGCTCATTCAAAGAATTGGTAATTGACCTGACTAATACCTTTCTTTGTACTTATTATCCTATCTCATATAAATTCATTATATTTATCATAAAATAAAAACATAAATATAATAAATATTATGAAATTTAATTATGATTATGAAGCACCCATTATCCAACTTATTTCTATTAAATAGGAAGTGAACATATCACTCATGTGTACGTACGACTTAATGTCTCCATATACAATTAAGATTCCTTCACCATTTTTTTGGATGGAAATTATGATGGATTTATAGTTTATATAGGATAATTATGACTTATTTATTCTTATTAAATCATAATATTATATCTTCCTTCTTACCCTATAAATCATTCAAAAATGATACCACCGCTCGCGTGTAAAAGTGGACTACCATGTCCATGAAGTGAGTTGATTTGACTTCCATTATTATTTTAAATTAATGTAAATATGGATGGATATATATGATTTATATTACATATTAATTATTATGTAAATTTAAATTATTATATACCTTTCCTTCATTCCATCTGTAAAAAAAATGAAAATTGCAATCGTGCATCCATACGACATAAAATCTCTATGAAGGGTGTAATTAATTTTCCTAACTCTACCATTATGCATGAAATAATACATGTGTATATAATGAATATATATGATTTAATAATCATTTATTTGATTCTTGTATATAATTATAATAATATTTACATTTATTATATCGGCGGTCAAAACACTTTTGATGAAAATGGAGCTCTAGCTCTGGGATTTTCATCTCACTTGTATTTCCATGGGACACATTCCTTATACACAAGTATTTTCACTATTATGGTGTATATAATTCCCATGAATTTTTTAATGACTAATTTCATGAAAATTATTTGATTTTAATATCCATATAAAGTTATATCTTTCTTGTTTCATACGATTCAAATGATACCAATGTGATAAGGGGTTTATGGTTAAAATCTATTTATATATTGGGATTCCTTATTATTATGGTTTGATGATGAAACCATATGATATATCACTCAATATAATCAAAAAATTTATTATCCTGTGATTTTTTTACTTAAAGTACATGTTATCCTTTAATTTTTCTCACCTTAAGTACTCAAAATACTAAAAATTTATTTTTAAGGAAAATTTACATCTTTTCTCTCTTCGATGGGAAAAACATTTTATTACATATCCATGTTCTTTAAAAATATTTTGAATAAGTTTTTTAATAGTATACTATGATTCTTTATAGTTATTTTACCCATGTTTTACTTTTTATAGTATGGTTTTAAATGAATCATCATGTTATTTTATGAATGAGGTACTTTTTGACTTTTTACCAAAAATGTGAAAGGAATATTTTTAAAGAGTTATACAGAATGGATGGATTTTCCTACCATCATGACTATTTTTTTCTTTGAACATTCATTTATATTTTTATGTGATTATTTTCAAATGAAATTTTTTTATTCATATATACATAGTTTGTTTAAAAACAATCGGTGTCAAAATGGAATGGGTACGTAACACCCCAAGCTTCCACGGTATGCTTCTCTTTGAATAATACAGTAGTGTGTGTTGTACGCAACTTCGAGATTCTAACACGCCGCGACCAATCAAAGTAGCCATTCGGAATAGCAATACCCACTTTTGGAAATTTTATAAATTTTATCTCTCAAAATGGACTTCATTTTTGAATTTGGAATATCTAAATTATCCTAGGATGAAATTTTGGTACTTTTCGGATAACTTTTATATTTTGATGAATAGTGAAAATTACTAAATTTATATTAAAAAAAAAATTTAATCGAAATAATTGATAGTGATAAATTATAAATTTGAGTGGTTTTAAAGTATATTTAGAATATATTTTTACTATTTAATACAATTTTGGTCATTGGACATAATTTCACAATTAAACCGGACATAAAAAAGTATCAATCTTTTGATAGTTATTATTTCTTAAAAACACGCTTTTTGTTTTGACAGCGGGAATTAATTTTAAATTAATTTCTACCACTTATGTGTTTAGAATTTGGAGATATGGATTCCATATTTAGAATTAGGATGTCCAAATTGTGTAAATAGGTAACTTTCATTTTTAGATATTTTGAATAATTACTTCGGTAAATATTTTATTTACCATGGTTAAAGGGTAAATCCGGTAAATAAGGGTAAGAAAATAATAATAATATAATAATAATAATAAATTACCCTAAAACATATCCTAACCTTATTGGTGGATACATTTCCAAAAATGGGCATCTTTGGGTCGATTTTGGGACCCCATGGAGCCACTTCTAGGTGATAGGGACACTTTATATTAATTAAGTTAAAGTAAATACAAAAATGACATAAGCATATATCTTTTAGAAAAACAATTTTTATATAGGGTTATATATGTTATATTTTTTACTATAAATATTCATTATAAAGATAAAACGATTTACTACATAATGGTATTTAATTTATAATTTTTAGACATTAAATAATTTAATTTATTTATGACACAATTATGTTGCACTAATTACCGTATTAATGAAAGATTAAGATAATTGATATTATAATTACCCAAATAAATGTAATTTGAGACTTTTTATAAATTAAAATACTTTTCTATGTTACTATAACATATTAGTATTGTTTATATAAATTTTTTTTGAAGTAATAATGCTGTTATAAATTTATCAAAAACAAAATACCCAATAGTGTCAAAATTGACATAAAAAAGTTTTTAAAACTAATATTATATTATTAATTTATATTCAATTCCTAAAAATCTAAGGTTCAGCCAAGAGTCTTTTATAATGATATTTGTATCATTAATGGACCACTTTGGGGTCTCTTGGAGGTATATAGTAAGTTTATTAACTATATAATATAAAAATACAAAGTGACATGGTAAGTGTCAAACTAATTAACTAAAAGTTAAAACTAAAGGATAAGGTTAATATAATGACCCAAACCTGTCTAAATTATATTTTTTGAGTGGTTTGCGACCCATACTCACCTTAACCTTTAAATAATCTACTTTGGAGCCATTATAAACATAATATTAATTTATTATAAAATAATATTTCTAGATTTTCTTAAGGTGCCCCTCCTCCCCCTTATAAAAGGACACCACTTATAACCAATTCTTTACACATTAAAAGCCTTTTTGTTCATCCAAAACCTACCCAAATTCTCTCTCAACTTCCCTCACTTAAACCTAGAGGCCTTAGTTTGATTATAAAGCCAAAATAAACAGACCTTTTGATCAAATCAAAATGAAGAACCCAAAGAAGAGGTAATCTTTTCACCACCCTCTTTCAAGTTCCATTATTCTTCAACTTCTTCTTTCTTTTTTATTCCCATTCTAAAATAATAACTCCAGTATCTCCTATATACTGTGATATTATTATTAATATGGTACAACCATATTTAGTATTCTATCCATCATTTGAATTTCATGTCACCATACGTTCGTACGTACGACTTACCGTCTCCACGTCGTGGTGTAATTGTTATTCAATATATTATTATTTGGATGGGTATAATAATGATGTCTAATTCATGTAAATAATAAATATAACATGATAATGATTCTGTATATATGATATACCATCCAATTAAATATTATTTTAATATCAAAAGGATGATATTTTCGATCGTGCGTACGTACGGACTACCGTCTCCACGAACGCGATGATATTCATTCCCCATCGTACCCATTCAATAATAATTATCATTTGATGATTAAAAGTAATGTTTAAGAACTTTATATCATTATGGATATGAATAAGATACAACCTATCCATAACAAACACAACTTATATAACAAAACATATAAAAGAAAACAAGTAAGTTAACACCCAAAATGACGATAATACTAAAGTATTATTAACAATGAATTATTAGAAGATCATATATGATATCATAATTATATATATGGTTATTGTATAATTTAATAACAATGTTTTAACTATTATACATGAGTTTAATATACCATCGAATAAGGAAAAGTACAAGGTAATGGTTTATTTCACAATCTCTTCATTATCTGAGGTTGTTTATACATAATTATCTACTGAGACCTATTTATCATCCACATCCATGTTTCTTAAAAATGTATTTCAATCCATTATTACTATTTTACAGACTATGGGTTAAAGTCATTTATACCCTTGTTGACTTCTTATAAGAAGTTTATAAAAGAAATATTTCTGTCGTTTTCCTAACAAGGTCCTTTTTAACCTTTTCAACAGAATTAAGGTAAGAATGTTTTTTTTAACTTATACAGCGGGTGAGACTATTTTCTAGCATTATAAAATCTTAAAATATCCCCTTACAATATTATAAGAATATTTTCAATGTAAATGTTTTATTTTCTAATTATGTGACTTTTAAATGATTTAAGAAAAGAGATATTTTTCTCAAATAGTTTTGATTTCCTCTATGTCAACATCCTTTGATGGATTTTAAGCTTATTTGAAGTTTATTTATTATGATACAAAACTTCCATATTGTATTGAAGGTTTTGTGTTATGTTTGAGTGTGGATGTGTTATTTTTATACCATTCATGGTTTATGGAGAAAGTATTTACATTTTGTATGCTATTTTTAATACGAATGTTTATGTTATGTTTTAACCTGTTCATATGAGGAATGCATTGGACTTAATAAGTGACAGGTGGAGCCCGCTATAGCTCCTCGATGCATTATTAGGTCTCATAAGACAAAATAGTGTCTTGGCACGAGTCCTTGACAAAATCTTATTTGTAGTCTTGGCATGAGGCCTTGGTTATGTGGTTATGATAGTCTGGAATTATGTATTCCATCATTATGAAAGTGGTTATTGATATTGCATGTGATTATTCAACTAGTATAATATCCATGTGAATAAGTAAATTGAATTATTTCATTTTATCTTTACCATATTATGATGTAGTTCATGTTTAAAAGGCTTTTTTTAGTTATACATTGCCTTAAATGTTTATGTTTATTTATGAAAGTTTCTGCTATATTGTTATCCTTACTGAGCATCTAAGATCACCCCTTTCAATGTTTTATTTTTACCAGGATGTGAAGAAGTAATTTATGAATGAACTTTAGGGAAAGTATGTGGGGATATGAGTGTGGACTATGGAGACTATGTTGTTGTAGTTTTCATTTTTATGATGTAATGTAAGACTTATGAATATATCTAGTGTTTCCAAGGCTACTAAACTAATCGGGTTTTCAAGACATGATCTTTCTTGTGATCATGCCAATGTTAAGTAATAATGCACTGACTCTGGGCAACTGGGGTCGGGGTGTTACATTTGGTATCAGAGGAAGTTTAGTACAAACCTTGGAAGCTAGATTTAGGTACACTCTGATTAGATCACATAGACCTAAGAAAGACTTTGAGGATTAGTATAGAAGAACTTACTAGAATTTTGGTATTGTAGAGATTTTGTGAGTTTTATGAGAAATGCATCCCTATCTCGATACAACCAGGTAGAGGCTGCTCTGGCATATATGTACTTAGGGGTAAAACGCGAAAATACCGCTTTGAGCTAGAGTCTAACGGGAACTGGTGCATGAAAATGGGCCTTGTTTCACTCTTGGTTACGACACTCCCGGGGGATATGTTAGGATAATTCTCATTTTTTTATGAACCATTATGAATGGTTTATGAGTATATACTTCCTCAAAGAAAACATTTTTATGATTATGGATTATATCCATAAAATGTTTAATTTATGTCAAGTGTTTTACAAGTATGGAATTATGTATTTTTATTCATAAACTGATCTAGTTTATGCCAATGTTTATAAATGGTTCCTAGTGGAACAAATGGAAATCGTATCAATGCACGCACTCCATGTAGGGATTTCCCTCTTACTCAAGATAATTATAGTGGAGATGGTGATGTAACTGGTGCTGATCTGCTTATCACCATACTGGAACAACTCACTCAGGTTATGAATAATAACCTTACCCGTATGGAGCACCCTGATCCACAATGTGGAGGATCAATGTTATATCGCTTCATGAGGTAACAACCACCAACATTAAATGGGTGTACAAATCCATTGGTATGTGAGAAATGGATATGTTCCCTAGAGAAAATATTTCAGGCTTTGGGGAGTAGTGAAAGGGAAAAAGTTATCATGGGAGCTTACCGCCTCACTGGAGATGCTGATCAATGGTGGTCATTGATTCCAAACATGAAGGAAGATGATAAAGTATCAAATATGGAATGGAGGGAGTTCAATGATATGTTTTTAGAAAAATACTTTCCTCGTGACCGTCGAGCAGATATGGAAAGGCAATTTATGAGTCTGAGGCAAAAGAAGGATGAGAATGTTGCAAAGTATGAGGCTAACTTTACAAGGTTAGCAAGGAATGTTGGAGATTATATACGTAACCCAATAAGTAAGATTGATCGTTTCTTTGATGGGTTAAAACCATTTCTTTTTCGAGCATTAGTCTCACAATCCTTCTCATCATACGAAGATATTGTCTCACGTGCTATCAAAACAGAAAAGGAATTCTCTAAGTCTTATGACTTTAAAGCAAAGCAAGAGAAGAAGAGATCTACTAATCAATCTGGAAATGGAAATAAGGGGAATAAGGGAAAAGTTGAAAATCCATCCTGCAGTAAATGTGGGAAGAAACACCCCGGTACTTGCTTAAAAGGAATGGGAGTCTGTTACAAGTGTGGTGAAAAAGGCCACCAAGCTTATGATTGCAAGGGAAAGAGAGTTTCTATCATCGTGGAATGCTATAATTGTAGAGAGATGGGACATTATGAAAATTAATGTCCTAAGTGTTAGGGGAACTTGCCTAAGAAAAGGCCAAGGTAACAAGTCCAAGCTTATGCTATCACTACTACTGAGGTAGAAGCTCTGAAAGACATGGTGGCAGGTAACTTAATGGTTTCCTCAAGTTTAGAAAATGGTTTATTTGATTCTGGATCATGGAGTTGTTTCATATCTTCCTAGATTGTTAATAAAATTAGATATTTCCAATTTTATTTAACAAAGGAGTTTTCAGTTAAAACTAAAAGGGAAGTATCATTGCAACAAAGTTTTGTGAGTCAGTACCCATTAGAGCACATAAATGTTCTTTATCTGCTGATCTCATTATCATAACTATGATTGAGTTTGATATAATACTCGGTATGGATTGGGTTTCAGACCATGATGAGAAGATTTATTTTAAGAAGAAGTAGGTTAGGATTTTTTATGATGATGATAAAGAACACCTTATTTTTAGAGAAGAATCGTCACGACCTAATTCATATCTAGATCCACCCCCAGTAGCTCAACTAAATTCAATAATCGAGGAGGAAGAGAATGAAATAACTATGGGTGAGTAAAGGAATGTTCAAATAGAGGATGTACCTATTGTGAGAGAATATGTAGATGTGTTTCCAGAAGATTTACCTGGACATCCTCCAGAACGAGAAGTTGATTTTTTTATTGATTTAATTCCTGGATCAAGGCCTATATCGAAGACCCCTTATAGAATGTCCACTGTAGAATTAGTGTAACTAAGGAAACAACTAGATTAATTGAGGAATACAGTATTTATTTTCCCTAGTGTTTCTCCATGGAGAGCCCCTGTTCTTTTTGTTGAAAATAAACATGGATATATGAAGTTATGTATCGACTACAGGGATATCAATGCTATAACAATAAAGAAAAAGTATCCCCTACCTTGCATTGATGATTTATTTGACCAACTGCATGGAGCTCAATACATTTCAAAGATTGACCTTTGATCTGGATACCATCAATTGTTTGTGAAGAAGGAAGACATTCCGAAGACAGCATTTCGAACCAGGTACGGTCTTTACGAGTTTACATTAATGCCTTTTGGGTTGACTAATGCACCCTCTATATTCATGGATCTAATGAATAGAGTTTTCAAGGAATATCTCAATGATTTTGTGGTGGTATTTATTGATGATATCTTGGTATAATCCAAAATCTATGAAGTTCAAGAAAATCACTTGCGCATTATCCTGAAGACTCTGAGAAGAAATGGATTATATGGGAAGTTTAGCAAGTTTGAATTCTGGCTTCAGGAGATTTCTTTTCTTGTCCAAATTGTCTCTAAAGATGGAATCTCTGTTGATCCTTCTATGACCAAGGCAATCCAAGAATGGCCAACACCTACGAGTATAACTGAGGTACGCAGTTTTATTAGTTTAGCAGGTTATTATCGATGTTTCGTCCAGAATTTTTCCCGACTGGCTAACCCATTAACAAAGCTAACACGTAAAAGGGTTAAATTTTTTTGGATAAAATAGTCTGAATAATTTTTTTAACAACTGAAGAGAAGATTAGTCAATTCTTCTATATTGACTCTACCATCGGGGAATGATGGGTTCATTATTTATAGTGATTCATCGAAGAAAGGACTTGGTTTTGTCCTTATGCATAATGATTGGGTTATTTATTATGCATCATGATAGTTGAAAATTCATGAGAAAAACTATCCTACTCATGATTTCGAGTCAGCAGATGTGATCTTTGCTTTGAAGATATGGAGACACTACCTCTATGGTGAAAAATGTGAGATTTATACTGATCACAAGAGTTTGAAGTATATTTTCTCACAAAAAGAACTCAACATGAGGCAAAATATATGGCTTGAATTACTCAAGGATTATGATTGTATGATACAATACAACATGGGGAAGGAAAATAAGGTGGAAGATGCTTTGAGAATAAAATATCATGGAGTTTTGAAAAATATGAGAATTGAAAGGGATCCAATTTTCATGGATCTAGTGAAGATGGACATGGGAATAACCATGAAGGTGAAACATCAGTGCTTTTTCAAATAGTTTCCAAACCATATTTACTAGAAAGGATTAAGAGTTCTCAGACTGACAATGAAGAATTTAAAAACAAGATTAAAGCTGTGAATGATGGGAGATTGAGATACTTTGTGTATTAAGAAGGAATTTTGAAATTTGGGAAGAGACTTTGTGTTCCCGATATACCTGATTTTAAAAGGGAATTGTTGGATGATGCTCATAGTTCCAATTTCTCTATACACCCTGGGAGCACCAAAATGTATAGATATTTGAAGGAACATTTTTTGTGGGACAACATGAAGAGGGAGATTTCTGATTTTGTGTCAAGATGTATGGTTTGTCAACAAGTGAAAGCTGGAAGGCAACGGCCTGGAAGAGTATTGCAACTTCTTCCCATACCTGAGTGGAAATGGGATAATATCACGATGGAATTTGTCATGGGACTACCAAAGACTCCTAGAAGGAACGATGCAATATGGGTCATTGTTGATCGTCTTACCAAGTCATCACATTTCCTTGCTATAAGGGAGGATTTACCACTTGAACATCTAACGAGAATATATATTAATGAATTTGTGAGACTTCATGGAGTACCCATATCGATTGTCTCGGATCGTGATCCTCGTTTTACATCAAGATTTTGGAAAATTCTTCAGAAGGCATTGGATATTGAACTTCGTTTGAGCACTGATTAACACCCTCAAACAGACAGACAATCAAAACGAACTATTCAAACCTTAGAAGACATCTTGAGATCATGCTCACGTGACTTTCAGGTTATGTGGGATCAATATTTACCTCTGGTAAAATTTTCCTTTAACAATAGTTTCCATTCAAGTATTCAGATGGAACCATATGAAGCGTTGTATGGAAAGAGATGTCGCACACCAACCTATTGGGATGATGTTTGTGAAAGAAAACTTGTTGGCCCAGAACTAGTGGAGGAAACGATGGAAAAGGTAAAGGTATTCCAAAACCACATCAAAGCAGCTCAAAGTAGGCAGAAGATCTATGCCGATAATCGAAGGAAGGATTTGGAATTTCATGTAGGAGATCATGTTTTCTTGAAGGTATCTCCATGGAAGGGAGTCATACGTTTCGGTAAGAAAGGAAAATTGAGTCCTAGGTACATTAGACCTTTCGAAATTCTAGAACGAATTGGGGTTTTAGCTTACCATTTGGCAATGCCTCCAAATCTCTCCAAAGTTCACGATGTGTTCCACGTATCACTGTTGAGAAAATACATGCATGACCCAACGCATGTACTCACCTATGAGGAATTATAATTGGAACCCGATCTCTCTTATTGAAAAGAACCCGTCAGGATTCTTGATACGAGAGAACAAGTGCTGAGAAACCGGACGACTCGTCTGGTAAAAGTTCTATGGAGAAACCATAAAATGGAAGAGGCAATGTGGGAACCTGAGGAACTTATGATGAAGAACCACCCAAGTCTTTTTATGCGGTAATATTCTAGAAATTTAGAGGACAAAATTATTTGAATTAGGGGAGAATGTAACACTCCAAGGTTCCATGGTACGCTTTTTTTTGAATAATACAGTAGCGTGCGTTATATGCAACTTTAAGATTCTAACACGCCACGACCAATCAAAATAGCTGTTATGAATAGTAATACCCAATTTTTGAAATTTTATAAATTTTATCTCTCAAAATGGACTTCATGTTTGGATTCATAATATCGAAATTATCCTAGGATGAAATTTTGGTACTTTTCGGATAACTTTTATATTTTGATGAATAGTGAAAATTACTATATTTTTATTAAAAACAAAATTTTTAATCGAAATAATTAATAGTGATAAATTATGAATTTGAGTGGTTTTAAAGTATATTTAGAATATATTTTTACCATTTAATACAATGTTGTTCATTGGACAGAATTTCACAATTAAACCGGACATAAACAAGTATCAATCTTTTGATATTTATTATTTCTTAAAAACACGATTTTTGTTTTGACAGCGGGAATTAATTTGAAATTAATTTCTACCACTTCTGTGATTTGAATTTGGAAAAATGGATTCCATATTTTGAATCAGGATGTCCAAATTGTGTAAATAGGTAACTTTCATTTTTAGACATTTTGAATAATTACTTCGGTAAATATTTTATTTACCATGGTTAAAGGGTAAATCCGATAAATAAGGGTAAAAAATAATATTCTAATAATAATAAATTACCCTAAAACGGGTCCTAACCTTATTGGTGGATACATGTCCGACCATGGGCATCTTTGGGTCGATTTTGGGACCCCATGGAGCCACTTGTAGGTGATAGGGACACTTTATATTAATTAAGTTAAAGTAAATACAAAAATGACATAAGCATATATCTTTTAGAAAAACAATTTTTAAATTGGGTTATATATGTTATATTTTTGACTATAAGTATTACTTAGTAAGCTAAAACGATTTCCTACATAATGGTATTTTAATTACAATTTTTAGACATTAAATAATATAATTTATTTATGACACAATGATGATGCAGTAATTACCATATTAATGAAAGATTAAGATAATTCATATTATAAATACCCAAATAAATGTAATTTGATACTTTTTATAAATTAAAATAATTTTCTAGGTTACTATGACATATTATAATTCTTTATATAAATTTTTTTCGAAGTAATAATGCTGTTATAAATTTATCAAGAACAACCCAATAGTGTCAAAATTGACATAAAAGAGTTTTTAAAACAAATATTATATTATTAATTTATATTCAATTCCTAAAAATCTATGTTTCGTCCAGGAGACTTATATCATGATAGGCGTATCATTAATGGACCACTTGGGGGTCTCTTTGAGGTATATAGTATGTTTATTAACTATATAATATAAAAATACAAAGTGACATATTAAGTGTCAAACTAATTATTTAAGAGTTAAAACTAAAAGATAAGGTTAATATAATGACCCAAACCTATCTAAATTCTATTGGTTGAGTGTTTTTAGACCCATACCACCTTAACCTATAACTAATCCACTTTGGATCCATTAGAAACAGAATATGATTTTATTATAAAATAATATTTCTAGATTTTCCTAAGGTGGCCCTCCTCCCCCTCATAAAAGGACACCACTTCTAACCAATTATTCACACCTTCAAATCCTTTTGGTTTGGCCAAAACCTACTCATATACTCTCTCAACTTCCCTAAGTTCAACCTAGAGGCCTTATTTTGATTATATATCCAACCTAAGGAGCCCTTTTGATCAAATCAAAAGGAAGAACCTGAAGAAGAGGTAATGTTTTCACCACCCTCTTTCAAGTTCCTTTCTTCTTCAACTTCTTCTTTTTTTGTTATTACCATTATAAAATAATAAATCCAGTATCTCCTATATACTATGATATTATTATAAATATGGTACAACCATATTCAGTATTCTATCCATCCTTTGAATGACATGTCACCATACGTGCGTATGTACGTCTTACCATCTCCACGTCGTGGTATAATTATTATTCAATATATTTTTATTTTCTTGGGTATAATAATGATGTGTAATTCATGTAAATAATAAATATAACATGATAATTATTCTGTTTATATGATATAACATCCAATTATATATTATTTAATATCAAAAGGATGATATTGTCGCTCGTGCGTACGTACAGACTACCGTCTCCACGAACGCGATGAGATTCATTCCCCATCGTATCCATTCAAGAATAATTCTCATTTGATGATTAAAAGTAATTTTTAAGAAATTTATATCATTATATATATGAATAAGATACAACCTATCCATAAAAAACACGACTTATGTAACAAAACATATAAAGTAAAACGAGTAAGTTAACACCCGAAACGATGATAATACTAAAGTATTATTAACAAAGCATTTTTAGAAGATCATATATGATATCATAAATATGTATATGGTTCTTGTATAATTTTAATAACTTTTTTTTAACTATTATACACGAGTTTAACATACCATCGAATAAGTAAAAGTACATGGTAAGGGTTTATTTCACAATATCTTCATTATCCGAGGTTGTTTATACGTAATTATCTACTTGGACCTCTTTATCATCCACATCCATGTTTCTTAAAAATGTATTTCAAACCATTATTACTATTTAAAGACTATGGGATAAAGACATTTATACCCTTTTTGACTTTTTATAAGAAGTTTATAAATTAATCTTTCTGTCATTTTCCAAACAAGGTCCTTTTTATCCTTTTTGACAGAATTAAGGTAAGAATTTTTTTTAACATATACGGCGGGTGTGGCTATTTTCTGCAGTTATAAAATCTTAGAAGCTTCCCTTACAAGATTATATGAATATTTTCAAAGTAAATGTTTTATTTTATAATTATGTGACTTTTAAATGATTCAAAAAAAGAGATATTTCTCTCAAACAGTTTTGATTTCATCTATGTCAACATTTTTTGATGGATTTTAAACTTATTTGAAGTTTATTTATTATGATACAAAACTTCTATATTGTATTGAAGGTTTTGTGATATTTTTGACTTTGGATGTGTTATTTTTATACCATTCATGGTTTATAGAGAAAGTATTGACATTTTGTATGCTATTTTTAAAACGGATGTTTATGTTATGTTTAAACCTATTCATATGAGGAATGCATTGGACTTAATAAGTGACGATTGGAGCCCGCTATAGCTCCTCGATGCATCAGTAGGTCTCATGAGACAAACTAGTGTCTTGGCATGAGGCCTTGACAAAATATTATTTGTAGTCTTAGCATGAGGCCTTGGCTATGTGGTTATGATAGTCTGGAATTATGCATTCCATCATTATGAAAGTGGTTTTTGATATTGCATGTGATTATTCAACTAGTAGAATATCTATGTGAATAAGTAAATGACATTATTTCATTTTATCTTTTCCATATTATGCTGAAGTTCAAGTTTAAAAGGCTTTTGTTTTAGTTATACATTGCTTGAAATGTTTATGTTTATTTATTGTAGTTTCCGCTATATTGTTATCCTTACTGAGCATCTGAGCTCACCCCTTTCAATGTTTTATTTTTTCCAGGATGTGAAGAAGTAATTTATAAATGACCTGCAGGGAAAGTATATGGGAATATGAGTGTGGACTATGGAGACTATGTTGTTGTATTTTTCATTTTTATGTTGTAATGTAAGACTTATGAATATATCTAGTGTTTACAAGGCTGCTAAACTAATCGGTCTTTCGAGACGTGATCTTTCTTGTGATCATGCCAATGTTAAGTAAGAATTCACCGACTCTGGGAAACTAGGGTTGGGGCGTTACAGGGTATTTTCCATAAAAAATCTTCCCAGTCATATTTCAAAATAATTTTTCCTTCTAAGTTGATATCCATTGAGGTTACGTAATCTTTACCAGAGATACGATCTAATCATATCATATTTATTCTTTCTCTATATTTTTAATTATTATTATAAAAATATGTTTATTCAAACAATTTCTTTTTAAAGGTTTATTCTATGATGAAGGGTTTATAAAATCTTTTTCTTTTCAAGGGTTTTGATATGATGACTGTTTTATGATGTCATGACACACATATGTATTATTTTCATTCTATAATTGGTGGGAACTATATCTACCTACGATGATTTGGGTAATAATTAATGTTCTATGTGCTCAAAGGGTATATCAAATGTTATCCCAAGCTTAAGAGATGGTACATGGTATATTAACGTAGGATAAATAGATGGTACATGGAATGTTATCCCAATACCATGAAATGGAATACACGAGTTTATGTGAAGTCCAAATATGATAAATGGGTGGTTACCCCAATATTAACATGTTATGAATGTTCTTTTGGGTATCCTTGGCATAATTTTCTCTAGGATTATGTGTATGCAAAAAATCAATGTCTAAAATTATTATTGTTTTCAATTATGATACATGTCTTACGAACTGCCGTGCTTTATGCCATGACACATAATTATGATCTATGATATGAAAGATATGGTTTCAAATGTTATGATAATGTTCTCATACCATAATTCTAATTTTATGCTTATGTGGTCGTCAATAACTCTCTTGTATACCATTAATGAGCCTTATAGATCACTAAAAACTATGTTTCCTTTCATAAGTTTATGTAAAAAATATTTTTATGATATGTCTAAGAAGGGATTTAGTTATGAAAAACTAAGTGGGAGACATTGTAGTTCATTTATTAATGAGTTTTTTTATGTATCCATGTTTCCAAAGTTAATAGACCTATATGATTTTGGTGTGGATCTTCATGTGATGAAATAATATTCATCTAGTTATGTATGAAAATTATGGGTCTCTATATATTCTATCATATAAGGATTTAGTTAATTTTTTGAAAAAATAATGCAATAAAATTGTAACATCCCATCCTATGATCCCCTTAACCTATTCCCTGAGCTGGTGGGTCACATGGCCTCATATGTGCTTCCCCATTTTTGAGATGTTGCGACTAGTAGTGATGGTGTAAATGTGGTATAGTGCGGAGACTATACCCTCATATCTGAATGGAATAATGGATATAAAAAACAATAAATGGTAGTAGAAGCATATATAAAAAAACTGATTTTATAAACCGCGAAAATGTAAATAAACAACTGAAAAGGAAAGATTAAAAAGATATAGACTAAACAACTGAATATAATAACCAAAAGCCTCAATGGATGAGTCTGATACATAATGAATTACATGTTGTATTACAAAAAGGGGATCAAAGGGGAAGGGAGATACAATAACTAAAAAAAGTACAAAATGTAAAAAAAAAAATCCATGAGCTTGAGCTAAATCCCCATCCTCTACTCATAAACCCCAACTAAAGGTAAGAATTTAATCAAGTTGTAAAAGGGGTATTTTCCACATCCATACCAGCAGACAGATTATCTTCTTAGGTACTAAAGGAATCCCGAGTAGGGTGTGAGATAAAATCTTAGTAATCCTCCCCCAATGGTTTCATCATGCCATCCAAGTAGTGCTCATATCTAAATAGTTTACAATTAATTAAAATAATAACATAACTATGAAATAAATAAATATCCCAATCAGGTTCTATAAAGACACCTAATACATCTACCTACTTCGGCTCATTACCGGAAGGAATGTCTGAACGACCACTAAATATATATATTAGTAATATATATATATATATATTGTATAATCATATATATTGCATCCACCTTTATGAAACAAGTGTGTGTGGATGACTAATGCCCATAAACCTGGAATTTTTATGCTGGCTAGACTGGGGCATAACTTTCATATCCATAACCAGTCTAAAAAGCCTAAAATATCATACAACAGGGCACATGTCTTAAATCCCAAAAGAGTAAGAGACGTCATTCTATAGAACTCAGGAAGGAGAGTGATCTTCCATTGAAACACTCTAATATTTAACATGGCATGTAAATGTCCATCATCCATATAGTATCAATGGTGTGAGATTCAATACTCAACACCCGATGTAAGGGAGTGTGGTGTGACAATACTCAACAAGTCCCTTACCATCAAACACATCCCATATAATGGTGTCATCACATGTATATATGTAACGAATGATGAATAAACCCTTCATGAAACTTAATAACCAATTTCATCTATACATCAGTAGGCATTATCATTTTTATAACATATGACATGAGGCATAACCTCTCATGTAGCTAGATAGCCAAACTCAATCACAATAGGACTTTACAATTCATATTAAGAAATGAATAAATCATTAGAAAGGGACATTGACTAACCATTCCTTGGGGGCATTCCATTTAATTTCAATTGATTCATTATTTTTGAGGAATCCATCATAAATGATCCAACCCAAGGGATCAATTCCATTAAATCAATTCATTTCATTAATAGTGGAAACCAAGTCATAAGGCCCCAAGTGTTAATTGGAAGGTGTCATGGTAAATTCATTACAAAGGATTCCACTATCTAGAATAATCTATCCTATACAAACCATTCACCTTAACTAATTCATTTAATCATGACAAATCCATTTATAAGCTCAAATGGTCGCTTAGGAGGTGACGTGGGAAATAGAGCAAATGCCTCTTTGGGAAATTCCAATTCTAATAGTTATAACCACTTATGAGGTTACTTAGCCTCAATGGATTACAAATTATTCAAGGGTAATTTAATTTAAAATATAATCCATTAGCTAATTAGAAGTTCCGACCATTTTGAACCATTTTGCCAAAATGGCCAATTTGCCTTGGCACACCCATGGGGTAGCCATATAAGGTTTTTGTGATCTATATTCCACTAAAAAAGAACCAATATATAGTAACTAAGGTGAAATGGTCAATTATCTATAATTTAATAATGTAATTTAGATTCTTGGAAAACACCAACATATGACACGATGATGTAATTATGAAAACACCAAAACATGATGGGAAAACAATGTAAACACCTACCTCAAGGACATATATGAATCCTCTCTCTATATCAACCTCAAATTTGCAGTAGGTTAGAAGATATTTGAGAAATAGTCCAATACCCTAAAAATAGGGAATGTAAGTATACATCAGAATAGTGTAATGGATAGAGAGATAAACATTGATATAAGTTGAAAGACTTAGGGAGCATACCTCAAGGGTTCCAATGCTTCTGATAGATTGAAAAATGGTCCCCATATCAAAGTGATACTTGGATTCCTATCCTTAGGAGGATTTGAGAACAAAGGGAGGAGAAACTTCTTTTTCTGCTGTTGGAGGAAGAAGAAAGAAAAAATAATCCTTAAACATAAGTTGGGAGAAATGGTAAATTCACTACAAAATATCAACATGATTAATTTAAGAACATGTTTGTATGTAGATAATGGGAACCCTGAAAGCTTAGGATCATGGTATGACTAACCATGTGAAAACCATATAGAACATATCTGCCCCATGTCTGAAAATGACCACACGACCATGCGCCACGGGTCGCATGGTTGCAAACAAACATTGTGGCCCAGTCTATTTTCCCGTTTTCAGAGCTTCATGCTCTGGATGAGCCTCAGACTCTCCCATGGCCTACATGGATTAATTAGAAATATTTATTAGGGGTTTTTAAGGTATTCATATTAAAAAACTAATGATATGTACCTTCATTGAAAAGATGGGTCATTTAAACCACCCCTTCTTAAAGAAACTCATCGCCATGTTGGTCTTCTGAGGGTAAAGAGGTATTGTCAGCAACGATCTTGGGCTACTGGGATCATATATCAGCTTTCCACTCCCAGGTCTCATCTTGTACTCGGGCATACTTCCATAGTGTCGGTACAAGAGGAATGAACCTACCTCGAAGGGTCTTCATGCTCTGATCCACTATACATATGGGATACTCCTTAAAGGAAGCATCCATATCGATCTCAGCCTCATTAGGATAAAAGAAGTTTGATGGGTCTATATAGTATTGTCCAAGATAAGATGCATGAAAGACATCATGTAAGGACCAGTATTTCTGATGAAGTGCCAATTAGTAATCCTTATCTATGATCCATTTCACAACCTCAAAGTGTCTAACGAGCCTATGTGAGAGATTTCCCTATGTCCAAATATTTATATTACCTAACCTAGGTGAGACTCGCAAGAAAACATAATATCTATCCTCAAACTAAAAAGTTTACTAGTGTCAATTGGTATATAAGTGTTTTTTGGACTAGGCAATCAACAAGAAATTTTTGATCAACTAGTCCTAGTCTGTAGTCTCCTGCACGAGATAAGGACCAAGCATAGATGCTTCCCCTACCACTAGTCAGAACAGAGGTGAGCGAAAAGGCCTAGAATATAAGGCCCCATAATGATATTTATCAATGGTATCCTAAAATATGTTTTTATAAGAAAAAACCATAAGATAAATGTACTTCACTCAAGAACCTATAAAGTCAATGAAACAAACATAGACCATGTCTTATAGCATCTCGATATTACGCTTTGTCTGTCCATCGGTCTATAGGTCATAGGTCATGCTCAGAACCACCTGTGTACCCAAAACCTTCTACAACCCCTACCAAAACCGTGACCTGAAATGAAAATTTCGGTTATAAAAAATTGAATGAGGAGCTCCAGGAAGGCGTATAACCTCTTTAACATACAGGCTTCCTAGATAGTCTACTGGGATGGTCTCTCGCACAGGTAGAAAGTGTATGAACTTCATTAAACGGACAACAACAACCCACACTGTATCACTTACATGAGATTATCTAGGCAAAACAGTCATGAAATCCATCGATACATCATCCCACTTCCACTTAGAAATAGAAAATGGTTGTAAAAGACATTCTGGTTTCTTATGTTCTTCCTTCACATGAAGGAAGGTGGAACACCTAGTAATGGATCCAGAAATCTCATGTTTCATGCTTGGTCACCAATACTAGCATTAAGGATCTTGATACATTCTACTAACCGTGGGGTGAAACTCGTAGGGTGAGGTACGGAATTCCTAGATCATATCCTCTCTTATGTCTTCCAATACCCATACACTCCCCTGAAATAAGGTATCATCCCCAGTCACTGTCTGACATGAAGATGTATCATCATCTAAAACACTTACCCTCAGGATAAGGCCTCCAGGATTAGATATTTATCTCAATCATACAAATTCTAGAAGAGTAGAAGTCACTACTAAGGGTGATAGGATAGTGTAACCATGGTCCTCCAAAACCTCAACATGCATCTCTGAGAATAAGGTCATAAGATTTCATTCATCACTAGATTTCAAAATTTCATGTACTTCAATCCTTCAGTTCATAGCATTGGCTACTAAATTCGCCTTTCCAGGAATGTAGTCAAGCTCGAAATCAAACAATTGTAGGTAGTAAACCCATTGAAACTTCCATAGATTCAGATCCCACTGTGGGAAGATGTACTTGAGGCTTTAATGAATACCATATAACACTCTCCAAGTAGATATTGTCTCTAATAGTGTAGGGAATGAACTAGAGTATCATGATTGAGGTCATGGATCGGGTAATTCCACTCATAAGGCCTCAACGACAAGACTCATATGTGATGACTGCTCATCCTACATCAGAACAACTCCATGCCCAATACATGATGTATCACAGTATATAGTATAGCTTCTTCCAGGATATGGAAGAATTAGTATCGGAACTCAAGACAATATTCCTTTAATCTCCTGAAATAATGATTCCCAAGCCTCTGACCCTATGAATTTTACACAATTCTTTGTCAAGCATGTAAGTAGCACTGAAGGGTGTGATAAATCCTGGATGAAACATCTATAATATCTAGTATTCCCCATGAAACTCTGAATTTCGTAGATGTTCTTGGTATTCTCCTAGTAACCTACAACTCTCACTATCTCTAGTTCTACTTAAACTTCAAATTAAAAGATAAAGTGAACCAGGAAGTGGACATTTTCAATCCCAAAGTGAAATTTGCTGAGGTTATCATAGATTTGATACTGTCCCAGTGTATTTAGCATGATCTCAATATGGGTTGCATGGTAATTTATAGATAATTAATACACCAAGATATCATCAACAAAAACTACCAGAAATGAATCTAGATATGGGTGGAAGACCTGATTCATGTGATCCATGAAGACAACAGGTGAATTTGTGATCTGAATGGTATAACCAAGTACTCATATAGATAGTAAATACTCTGGAAATTTGTGTGAGGTATTTATAATGTTCTGACACACACTTGATGATATCCCAACCTCATATCTGTCTTTGAAAACTCTTTTTCTCCACATATCTAATAAAATAGTCCTTCTATTATAGGAAATGGATATTGATTCATGATAGTGAGTTGATTCAAACAATGATAATCACCACAAAGATTATTGTACCATCCACCTTCTTGGGGAAAAGGACTGGTGAACCCTCAGGAGATGTTTTGGGGTGTATAAAGCCTTTCAACTCCAGATCATCCAATTACTTCTTGAGCTCTAGATTCTCATTTGGTGCCATTATATAATGAGGAATTCTCACTAGTAATTCTCCCAGAACAAGATCAATAGTAAACTCTACCTCTCACACCGGAGGATGGCCAAATAAGTCATCAAGAAAACACATCTATAATTCCCCACTATAGGAGGACAAATAGAAGTTTATTACACTTGTCAATCAATAAAAATAATAGAGATATGAGATGTTACACTACCCAACCTATCCTGATTAGGTACTGATCATGTAACTTGAACATTCCATTCACCATTATGCATATGTGTAATACACTTTAGTGATGTAAACATCACACTCTCATGATAGCAGTAAGTATGGTCTCTATAGGGAACTAACCATTTAGTCTCAATGATTACACCAATGCTCATCATGTTAAGGATGTAGAGATTCCATATGAAATGTTAACCACCTATCTCAAGGAGATAGTCCCTACAACGACGAACGCCCTCTAAATGGATACCTAATGGTGTGTCTAGAACCATAATTCCATGAATGTGCTCAACATCGGGGCCAAGAATCTCAATGATTGCATCATATATAAATGAGTGAGATGCCCTTGTATCAATAAAAGTAGACACTAAAGTGGAGGATACTATAATATCACCTCATGTAGTAGATGGTCATTCACTATGCTCCATTAGCATAGGTTGGACTACATGTAGTTGGCATGTACTATGGCCCGAAGTCACTTCCTGAATTCCCTAAGAAAGACTACTCTGATGGCCCCTATAATCATAATTCTGACTGCCTCTGCCTTGACCACCATCTAGGCTAGAATGGCCTGTGGTATTCCAGCTACTTTCCTATCATGATCCTACTGGCCTCTCACAGGGTCATAGAGTAGGTTTATATCCCCTCTCACTAGGCACTGGAGGGAATGTCCTATAGAAATTCTAAATATAGCCCAACCTATGACAACCTCTACACGTGAATAGATCTCATAAGAACTGTTATTTTGTATATCTCTTCATCCCAAACTGGTCAAATATAAGAGAACTATCAACACAAGGATCCTGACTATTGCTACCTCCACATGTAACCTCAAAGCACCTATTTCACCTAGAAGATGAAGAACTAGAAGCTCTAGGTGTTAAGACACCTTGACTCTCACCTTAAACATCCCTCAAATTATTTTCTGTAATGTGGTCTTGGTTGAAAATTTCAAAAATAGTAGTAAAACTAGAAACACTGACATGTGATCGAATAACATATACTATCCCATCCGCAAATCACCTAATGGTCATAAGATCATCGTTTGCTAGAGAATGAGGTAACTACTGCAACTTAGTGAAATGGGTAGAGTATTCCATAACTAACATACTCTCCTACTGTAGGTTCATGAACTCTCTAACTCTGTTATCCCTCAGAGTCATTGGAATGAAGTAGTCATAGAATATGGTCTATAATTCTGCCAAAACCATGTCTCTATTCTGATCTGTTTATGTGATGACATCCCACCACCACATACCTAAATCATAAATAATATTAGCATCTAGCTTGAACCTGTACTCTAGAGGAATATCTAGATGCTCAAATATAGATAGGATAACCTTGATCCAAGACTCCATATCATGGGGTCCGCCATCCCATGAGAATGTGGGAGGATGCTGCTACCGAAACATGTGAGTCAAATCATTCATACTCAGGGTAGGCCAAACAACACATCTCATGCTCTGAAGAATACATAGAAACCCCTCTCAAAAATAGGAATCATTTCCCATATTAGTAATCGTATGATGTTTCATAGGTGGAATTTCAGGAGTAATGACTTGTGGATCATGTCTCGTCGCCTCAGAAGTATGGTCATCACCGCTTCCAGGGTGTTCGACTAGAGGACATCATGGCAGGATGGCACTAAAATACCATACACACAACTCAAATGTTATTTAAGAAATTTAGAAGATTAAATTTCATAAATTAGGATAGTTATAATTCCTTGCTATATAAAACATCATGCCTCTCTGTCTACTCTAAAAGCTAGGACTAGGTGGTAGAAAGAGACATATAAAGGCCATAAGGATGTAAGAGTCACCCCACTACCCACTATGAAGGATAAGTTTGAGTCTAAGTATATGTGTCAAATATATATATATATGTATGTATGAATATATAATATGTTTTTTCTCAATTTAAATGTCATTTACATTTTGAATTTGTGCTTATTCAAACATCGGAATCACTTAAAAATGGTGGAATCAAATGGTTTTCCATTTTCAAATCCATAAGGTCAAATACTCCTTATAAACCAAAACATGGAATCCATTCAACACACACCATAACACGTTCTAGCTCATGCGACCAATGTTCCATAGCTCAATGTGCCATAATTGACTACTTACGTTGTCTGCTTTAAATTATTCAGGAAATCACAATTACGATAAGGCAGGTACTTTAAGTAAATTTTTTTTTCTAACCCTATAGTGAATGTCAGTGAAATTCATGATAAATTCAAGACATAACCAATATGTAATAGGAAATGTCATGCTGAAAATAGATGTGGTAAGGAAATAATGAATGGCCTATTAATCATATTGTTAATATAGTGATGCATCATCTAATTCAGATCCCTCATTTCAGTGAGTGATGGTAAATAAATCAATATTTCAATTACATCAATATCAATAATATCACAAGTCATGTTTTCCCTCCAATGGTGAAGTCGAATCAATTTTAATAGGCAAAAATAGAACAAGAATTATAATTTAGGAAACTCAAACATTACACCAAACATGGGTTCACAACTGCCAAGCTCGGCTTATGACTAAGTTCCAGGCATTCCAAACCTCCCATAAATTATCACCAAATATTAGGTCAAGAAAGGAATAGCTCTGATACCACTTTGTAATGTCCCAACCTAGGATCCACTTAACCTGTCATGACCCGACCCATGTCGGGGATCAATCCATGACTACCTCAAGCCCACCTCCTTAGTTCAAGGGTTGACGACTAGTGTTGAAGGAAAAAATAACTCAATGAGGCCTTTTACTTTAGTACCTATACGTACACACCCAAAAAGACCTTAATGAAATAGTATAGTGATATAAAAAGTTGGAAACTAAAATGCAGTCATACAACTTTCCAAACCAAGTACAATAAAAGTTATGAAAAAAATGAAAAAATACACACCCACCAAAAGAAAACTATAAAATCATCCAACCTGATCAGAATAAGGGGATCAATACCAAATGTAAATCCCGAAAGATCCTTGGTCCATCTCCAGCAAGTACCTCGGCTAGTCTATCGTTCTAGCTCTCTAAGATCTTCCTCCATCAGGTCCTCTGTGGACTCCGTCTAAAGGCATGTGGCATACACAAGACACTCCATAGGTGAAAAAATCCCATGCATGGGTGAGTATAAGAATACTTAGTAGGCCCCTTAAAAACCCAAAAAGAAAATGAGAATCTAAAATCCATTAGTCTTCTCAACCCATCCAGAGGGAACCCAATCAAGATAAAAACTCCATATCGAACCATCCTCAACTATGCAAGACACGTTAGCTCATTCCCTACGGGGTTTCAACCCAAAACCTGACAACATTGCAAGGTATCCCAAAAAACATACCATGATATACTCAACTAAGACACAAAGTCTAATGAGGTTCCAACCTGATCACATGTAATACATAATTCTACATGAAGATCTTATGCTAATGTAAAACCAAGAGAATAGACTTTACGATCTCAGCCATCCCTGATGGCACCCACCTGAGGGATATGCTCCATTGGGAATAACATACAAATCCCAGATCTAGTGCCTAACACTAGAGGTCCTATCATGAAAAACCTACTCCCAACAAAAATCTAATGAAACCCAATTGGAGAGGCCCTCCCCTCAATAATACATAGTTTATGGAGTGTTTCTTCAAACTATGTACCTTGTGCATCCTCTCTACCAGGAGAGAACAAAGTCTCCACACCTTGACACTTCCCTATAGACGAGGCAGTACTATCTCATAAACCAACCTATGAAAGATATGTTTCCCTTGATGGGAGTGGACCATACCTTAGTCCATCAAGGGAGTATTATATCCAAACCATGTATCATATGTAATTAATGGAGGTCCCACTCCTCTTACTATGATCAATAAAATAGGGATCACTACTTCAATGGAGGACCCACACCCCACTACTACCAATGGATGGGTGAGTACTACTCTGTATATGTGGACCTACACCCTGGTACGAAAGAGGATTACAACACAAATGATAGAGGACCCACAACCAAACATGGTAGGGGACTATAACATCATAGGTGAGGACCCATGCCCTATCACAGTAGGGGCGTACAACTTAACCAGCTCAGTACACTATGGGGGGCTCACACCCTTGTACGATATGCGAGTATCGACCCCAGACTAGATGACCCACTCCCTGGTATGACAGGGGAGTACCAAATTTTCCAGAATAATACATATGGGGGAATAACACCCTGGAACAACAAGGAAGTTCCAACTCCATGGATAAAGGACCCACACCCTAACATGGTAGGGGAGTACTGAATCTATTGTTATGTCACGTCTAGAGGACCAACTCTCTGACACAACAGGGGAGTACCAACTCCACAGATAGAGGACTCGGTCCCTAGTTCCACAGGGGAGTACCAGATCTATATGGAAAATGAGTTATAGAGGTAATATGCCCTAACATGGTAGGAGAGCACTTTCCATCTCTCGAACAATGTGGGGAACCGACGCCCTAATCCTCTAGGGGATTAACAACCCTGAAAGAACTACCCAATGTGAAAAGAACCCGCTCCCATTATGTGGGGATCCCCATCTCTACCAAAGTAGAAGGTAAGGGAAACCCATGCCTAGAAACCTCAATGATGTACTAGAACAACATATCACATGTCTTCCCAGAACACATAAGTCTAAGGGACTCAATCATTGCACTTTTATACGATCTGCTTAGGGTAGCACTGAATCACCTGCAAGGTTCTGGTCGAGTCACAAGAATGTGTCTCAATGAGTTAAGAATTCCCCATCCTCAGGTGTCTATGGCTACATCAAACCACACATCAACACTGTGTCATACAGTAAGGGGCCACAACCTTGAAGAACCACACCAATCTTTAGCATCGTCTAGGAATGGATTCCCAAGATCACTAATTGATCCATACCACCTCATATATTTTAAGAAGAAATGGATTCTAATACAATGTTCTACATAGAAAAATACTTTGGATCAAATCCTAAATCCATGTCCTGTTGAAGGAGATATGGAAGGGGAAGTTTCTCAGAAGATCTCCTAAGAGTACATGATGTGCACTGGGACCCACTTGGCATGTGAGACTGCCTAAGAACTCGGTCGTGTATCATATTTAATGGTCTAGAAACCAATGTTGGTGTATAGGGATTGTTGAGATGGTATACATTGTGTCCTGCTTCACCCATCCCCTAGCCGTGTTTCCCTTCAACACGACTAGCCAACAATGTCACTTTACATGTTGTGCATCCCATACTACATGTTATTTTAGGGTTTCATGGCCATAAGGACAAGTAGTTTTACCCGTTCACATGTCTAGAACCCCATTTCATGTACTCTAGACATGTACTTTTACATAGTCATGTATCCTCACACATCTTCCCCAATACATGTTCCATAGCCACACATAAGGGGAACTACATTGCGTGTAACCCCAGTACACGGTGTGTAGGTCCAAAAATTCATCTCACCAAAAAAAAGAAATATAGGGAGTGTCTCACCGGAATAAATGATCTTAATATGGTCAATCTAATTGGGATTTACTTTCAAAATCAATCAATTCACACCGATTCAACCCAAAATTCATAGATATACCTAGTAGAGATCAGATACAATCAAAATTGGCCTCTAGAACCTTTAAACAAATATTAAACATGGGAATCAGGTGTAAAACTCAAATCTTCATACCTTGAGGATAAAACATTGAAGCTTTGATTAAAGAAAGATGTTTGGATCACTCTTCTTCTCATTTTGACGATGACTTTCTTTAGAAACAGAGATTAAAAACACCTCATTAAATAAATTTGTCTCTTTTTCAATTCATCACAAAAGGGAGAGGAGGAGGAAGAGTGGATATGTGTATCTCTCCTTGTGCTGTGTGAACCAGTATGAGGGGAGGGGTAGATGTATTATTTTTAGGTTAAATTACTTAATTCAATTCTAATTTAATTAAATAAATCCACCACAAATCACCCCACCAACTCACTGCCATCCAAAAATACTGCTTCAGACATATTTATGTCATTCCTAGGGTAAATACAAAGTTTTGAACTCAACTACAGCCTAAAAAATCTGATATGGGACTCTATTTGGGAGTCATTTATGTTTTCAAACTAAATTGTGTGCGTGTGAAAAAAAATATTTAATATTTTTAACATGATCATGTTGAGGATATATGGGCCTCAAATTCCCATGTCGACTCAATGATCAGCATTATAAATATGTTCATAAATATTCCAAAGTATTATAGGTCAAAAATCTGGTCACTACACCACTACCACCTATATATATTTTCATCCTAAAAATGAAAAAATGCTAGGTACAAGGAAAGAGAACCGAGCTCTACACTAGAACTCCCTCGCTAGCGAGCTCTCTAGGGGTTACCATGCTGCTTCCAGGCATGCACTCAAGGAATCCACCAAAACCAAACCACTCTTACAGCCATCTCCAACTAAATTACATCATTTAACAAGTGACATACATCTCATCAGCTAGTATAGGTGAAAAGTAAAAATTTACATGGTTTATCTATAGTCATAGGGCCTAGAGGTATGCCACCTCACTGACATGATCTAAATACTAATGTAACCCCACAGTTCACATCCTCCCATGGATGGACTGTTTCACTACCCCCTCAAGATTTTTGCGTTCAAGGTCAACACCTAGTAGGTGAGGCTACCAATGAACAAACCAAGGCCTCCCAAGTGTAAAAACTTGGTCTTACCAGGCCATTCATCTATGAACCTCCATTTGTAAAACAACTCTCCAAAACAAAAACACCGCTACACCCACTAGTGGCATCCCAATTGAGTATGGATCATTGGGAACCCATCCATGCCGAGGAAACAATGTAGGGTATAACTCTTCCACTATAAAATGGTTCTAAGAAAGTCTATCCCTTCAACAGGGAATCCCAAGAGAAGGGTTAAGTAGAAAATCTCCTCTGGAAAGGCCAGGACCTGCTCTGACACCCCATCACACAAACCACAAGAATGAAATTAAATAAAAAGAGTATAGATTAATAGTAACTAATAATTACTACTACATAAAGTAGAAAGGACATGGAGCGCACCTCTATTAATCCATAGATCTTCTTGGCCAAAGACCTCTATGACCGAATATTGTCCTCACCCACACCCTCCAGCTCCCCGAGCCTAGTGTGGATCACCACGGGGTGGTGGTGAAAACACCTCAAACCTCCTGCCACCTCCTACTGCACCAGCTCTAGTGCCAGCTTTTCTGCCTCATCTGCCACTTTGTAGAACTAATTTCTCTAGACGCTACCTCTGTAAAGGTGGAATATCTGGTATATCCCTCTCAGCAGCATGGCAGGTTGGAAAATATCTAGAAAGATGTCCCCAACCGTCACAATCATTGCATCACCTATCTTGTTGTTTTCCTAGTCCCCGGATCTTCTCCTACGCTACAGGACCACGTGCCTGAGCCTGGGCATGGGTATTCCTCCTACACTATGATCCAATCATCTGTCATCTTTTAGAAACTACAAACACCTACACCTAGAAACTAACACCTTTAGAGGTCACATCCGCCTATCCCTCCCCCATGAATCTCTAAACAACTAGAGATGTCTCCAACACTCCATTATAAGTGGCAATGAATAACATTATTATTGACACCCTGATCTCACAATGCAAGCCCTTCTAAAATGTACGAGATCTAAAAAATGGATCTCGAACTGTATCTAGGGAGTAGCATGAAAAGTCTGTGAACCACGATGAAAACTCATCCACCACCATGATACTCTATCAAAGCTATAGAAGCTCTTGGATATTCTCTAACCTCATTATGGCTAGTTAGAACTCTTCCCCAATGAGTCGCTTGAAATCTAACAAAGTGATCACCTCCTCATCATGGGACTATTTCACTAAGCTCCATCATCACCTGGCTGAACCTTGAAGAAGGATTTCCACTTGGACAACCATATGATTTAGAGGTGTCCTCACCAGGAAGAAAACACGTTTGACTACCTCAGGGCAGTAATCAGCTGCCCGGGGTTCTGGATCACCTTAGTACCTTACATGACGCTGCCTATAGAACTTTTTTAGTGCACTCAACCTATACGTATACATAGCATAATATTTTAGCACACCTATATGTTCAATGGGTTGTGGTAAAACTAGTAGAACACTCAAAGGAACTTCCTCAGAACCAATTCCCTACAATGAAATATCATCATGGGGTATATTTTCATCATAGTCATCCTATAAAACCCTGTCAAGATGTCATTGCAGAGGCATCCTAAAATATAAATCACGAAGTACCATGGTCAATGGGTTTATGTAGAGACATGAATCAATAAGGAAAAAGAAAAAACCCAATCCTATATCATGCATGTACCATTTATTTCCCCTACGACTAGTGTCTTAATGTGTCAAATCAAAAATAAGGTTATCAGAGTTCCATTGGATAGATACACTGGCCACCACACCAACAATGAAACCTCAATCTTATGAGTCAAACTCAAAACATTTTAACACCATCACTCTACAACCTAATCAAATCCTCTTAAGGGAAAATTTCTGAACAATATCTCACGAAATAAACATGATTTGATAGAATTCTTTCACCACCAAACTGATGTCAGGGCTCAAGCCATTAATACCCCAAGGGTTCCTCCTTTGTCCAGGAGATGTCGACTAGCGCTGAATCCATAACTAATGTAGGGAGGCCTTTGACTTAAGTACACGTGCACATGCACCTACAAACACGTCGATGCAATAGTGTAGTGATATAAAAACTAGAAACTAAAATGCATGTATACAACTATCCCAACCAAGTACAACATAAGTATTAGAATAAAAAAAAGGAAAAAACCAACACCCACAAAATTAAAATTGTAAAAGAATCCAACCTACTTAGAAGGAGGGGATTGATTCCAAAATTAAATCCGAAAAACTCTTATGTACAACTCTAGTAAGTTCCTCAGTCGATCAGTCAGTTTAGATCGCTAAGCTCTCCCTTCCTCGAGTCCTCCATGGACTCCATCAAAAGGCATGTGATCTTCATGAGAAAAAACATGTGCGGGAAAACCCTATGTATGGTTGAGTATAGGAATACTCAGTAGGCACCCCAAAAACCCAAAAATAAATAGAGAAACTGAAAGGCATTAGTCTGCTTGACCCAGCCCGAGGGAACCCAATCAAGAGAGAAACTCCATCTTCAACCACCCTATGCTATGAAAGATAGATCAGCTCAGTCTATAAGGGAACTAAACCCAAAAAGTGACAACACCAAAAGGAAATCCATAAAATTCACCTAGATATACTCAACATAAAAAAAAGTCTGAAGATGTTTAGACCTCATCACTAGCAATATAGAATTCTACTCGAAGCTCTAAAGGTAACACAAAACCAGGATAGCATGATCCATATGATTATCCATCTCCGATGGCACCCGTCTAAGAAATATTCTCTATTACGAACTACTCACAAAGACCATATCTAGTGCCCTACACTAGAGGTCCTGTCATGATAAATATGCTCCCAACACAAAGTTAAAGAAACCCAAGTGGAGAGGCATGCCCCTCAACACTGCACAGTTGAGGGAGCACTTCTCTAAACTATGAAACATATGAATCATCTATATCAAGAGGGAAATTAGGAACCCACACCTATCCTCTTACCTACATATGAGAGAGTATTATCTCTTAAACCAACATGTGAATCCTCTATCTCTCATAATGGGAGTATCCTGCACCTCAGTCCATTGATGGAGAACTTGTTCCTAACCAGGTATTGCTTGTAATTAATAGAGGGCCTACTCTGTGTACTATACTCAATAGACGAGTGAGAAAAACTTCAACAGAGGACCCACACTCTACTGATACCCCAGGATGGGGGAGTAATATGCCGTATGTCAGGACCCACACACTGATACAACCGGGGAGTACAACTCAAACGATGGAGGACCCACACCCTAACACAGTAGGGTAGTACAACTCCGTAGGTGGAGACCCACACCCTAACATGGTAGGGGAGTACAACTCAACCATCTTGGTCAACTGTGGGGGGCCTGAAATGGAGTAAGATATGGGAGTAACGACCCTATGCTAGAGGACCCTCTCCCTGGTTTGAAAGGGGAGTAACGACTCTTCCAGAACAATACATATGGATGAGCTGAACCCAAGAACAATAAGGGAGTTCTGACTCCAAGGATAGAGGACCCGCACCCTAACACTTTAGGAGAGTACCAACTCTATCGATACTTTGCATCTAGAGGACTTGTGCCCTAACATGAAAGCGGTGTACTGACTCCATAGATAGAGGACCCGCTCCTTGGTCCAACAGGGGAGTACCCATTCTCTATAGAAAATGGGTAATGGAGGGTCTGCACCCTCACATAGTTGGGGAGAAATTTCCAGCTCTCGAAGGATATGGGGAACCCATGCCTTAATCCATCAAAGGAGTACCAACCCCAATAGAACTACCCAAGGTTAAAAGAATCCACACCCATGAAGTGGGGAGTCAAATATCTACTAAAGAATAAGGTAAGGTAATATCACACACTAAAAACATAGGGGCTACTATCCCAACATCTCTCACATCTACCTTGAACACATAGGTCTAAGGGACTCAATCATCACACTTTGATACTATCCATTTTGGGCAGCAATGAATTTCCAGCACATTTTTGTTTGCGTTAGAAAAATGCATGTCAATGGAAAAAATCATCCCACTTCCCCAGGTGTCCAAATCTATATCAAACCCCACCTCATCACTGAGTCACACAGTAAGGGTCCACAACCTTGAAGAACAAAACTAATCCTCAGAAACTTATAAGCATCACTTCCCAAGTTCCCTACTCAATCCATACCACCTATTTTCTCATAGGCCAAAACAAATTCCACCATAATTTTCTATATGGAACACTACCCAGGATAGACTACCCAGAATACTAAATTTGATTCCCAGTGATGGAGATACAAAAGGAGGAAATATCTTAGAAGATCCTCTAGGAGTACACGATATGCACTGGGGACCACACTGTGTTTGAGACTACCCAAGAACAAAGTTGTGTATCATATTTACATGGTCCAGAAAACCATTTAGGGATACACAATGTGTAGAGATGATACACATCGTGCCCCACTTCACCTGGACCCTAGTCGTGTTTCCCTTCTATATGGTCATCCAAACATGTCTATTTACACATCGTGCATCCCATACTACATGGAATGTATGGGTTGCACAACTATATGTACATGTGGTTTTACTTATGCACATGTCCAGAACCCCATGTTGTTTACTCTGGCTATATACTTTTACACAACTATGTATCATCACATGGCTTCCCCAATCCATGTCCCATAGCCACACAGAAAGGTCCACTACATGGAGTGCAACCCTACTACGTGACAAGTAGGCCCCAAAATCATCTCCACTAGGCATGAATAACTACATAGTGTCACTCACTAGACTACATGCTATGTAGATAGTAAATCCAGTGGGGATTTACCTCCAGAATCACTCGATTCTTCACCAAATTTATATTTCTACTTAGTAATGATCAAATGCAATAAAAAATGTGCTATAGAACCATAAAACAATTCATAAACATAGAAATTGTGACTAAAATTTAAATACACGGACCATGAGGGACAAATTATGAATCATTGATTGATGAAAGATTTCAGGATCACTCTAATTCTTATTATGATGATGATCTACTTCAGAAATGGAGATCAACGAAACCTCAATGCATGGATTCAACATTGGTTTTGTTTTTTTCTAAAGGGAGTGGAGGAGGAGAGGTGAGGTAAATGTCTCCTTGTGTTGGGCACAACAACATGAGGGGAGAAGAGAGGCATTAGTTTTATGGTAAATTAATTTATTGAATTATAATTTAATTAAATAAATCCACCATAAATCACCCTACCATATCACCTCCATCTAAAACTCCTAGTGCTGACAACTTTATGTCATGCCTAGGGTAAAACTAACATTCTGAACACAAACACAACCTTAGAAATTTGATCTGATATTCCTCTCGGGTGTTATTTAAGTTTTTAGGTGAAATTGTGCATGTGTGACAAAGTATATTTAATATTTCTAGAATCATCACGTTGAGGCTCTCTAGGCATTGAATTGCCATGCCGACTTAGCACTTGGCTTCAAAAATATTTTCAGAAATATTCCAAAGTATTACAGGTCAAAAACCTGGGTCACTACATAACACATGCCTTAAGTTGGTGGGTCACATGGCCTCAAGTGGACCTCCCAATATGCCAGAGGCTACCAACTAGCAATGAGGGTGTAAAAGTGGTTAAGTGGGGAGACTATACCTTCAAATCAAAATGGAACAGTGGATAAAAATAATAATAAATAGTAATAGAATCATATATTAATATATAGATTCAATAAACTATTGAAATGTAAACAAAAAACTAAAAAAAGTAAGCAGTCAAGGATACTGAATAAAAAACTGAATATAATAACCAAAATCCGCAATGGAAATGACTAATAAACGATGCATGACCTGAAGTAATACAAAAATGGAGACAAAGGGGTAGGAAAATATAGTAAATATAAAAATTAAAAAGAGGAAAAAAGCTACCCCATGCGAATATTGAGAAAAATCTTGATCATATTCCCCTAATCTCCAACTAATGGTTAGTATATCATCAACCATTAAAAGGGAACTATACCTTATCCATACCTAAAAATAGATAATCTTCCCAGGTACTAAAGGCATCCTAAGTTGGGTGTGAGATATAATCTCAGTAGGCAACCACCAATGGTGTCTATGTGTAATCCAAGAAATTATCATAACTAAATAGTATGAAGGTAAGCAGAATAATAAAGAAATTATTAAATAAATACCTAGGACAACCATGTTCTTGAAAGACACCCGATGGCTCTACCTACTTCCGCCCATTTCCAGAAGAAATGTGGGAATAATTACTATATATATATAATATTAATTTATATATATAGTATAATAATATATATTTAATCCACTTATATGAACCATGTTTGTGTGGATTCTTAATGGACATATACCTGGAATACATATGTCGGCTGCAATGGGGCATAACTCACTTACCTATCACCAGTCTAAAGAGCCTAAAATATCATGGAATAGGGTAAATTACCTATATCCCAATGGAGTGAGGGACGTCATGATAAAACACTCGATATAGAGAGTGATCCACCATGGAAACACTCTAATACGGAATGTGGAATATAAAATAATATTGCCCATATTGTATCAATGGTGTGAAATTCCATACTAAACACCTGATGTAAAGGATTGTGGTATCACCATACTCAATATGTCCCTTATCATCGTACACAACCCATATAAAGGCATCATCACATGCATATATATAATGTATGAGGTATAAACCTCTCATGCAACTTAATATCTTATTTCATCTCTATATAAGTAAGCATGATAATTTTTATAGCATATTACATGAGGCATAAGATCCCATATAACTAGAAATCCAAGCTTAATCATAACATTGCTTTAAAATTAATATTAAGTAATGAATAGTTCATAATAATGTATAATGGCCTTACCATTCCTTGGGGGCATTCCATTTAACATCAATTTTTTTATTATATGTGGAGAATCCTTCATACATGACACAACCCAAGTGATCAATTACATTAATTTCATTAAAAAATGGAAAACAGGTCATAAGGCCCCAAGTGTCAATTAGAATGTTTCATGGTCAATTAATTAAAAAGGATTCCACTATCTAGCATAATCCATCCTATACAAACCATTCACCATAAACATATCATTAAAACATGAAAAATCTATTTATAAGATCAAAAGGTCACTTAGAAGGTGACATGGGCAACAAGGTAAAAGACCGTTTGGGAAATTCAAATTCTAAGAGGATTAAACACCTATGAGGTTCCTTGGTTTCAGTTAATTACACATATGTAAATGGAAATTGCGTTTAAAATATAATCCATTATTAAATGAATATTTCCAAGCATTTTTAACCATTTGGAAAAAATGGCCAATTTGCCTTGGCACACCCATGGGGGTGGACATATAAGGTATGTGTGATCTCTAAACCACTAAACAAGGACATATAGGTACTATCTAAGGTGAAATGGTTAATTGTAAATGAAGGAATCAATGTCATTGAGATGATCAACAAAGAGCGTCATATGGAACAATGACACAATTATAGAAACACCAAAACATAACAGGCAAAAAATGTGACCACCTACCTCAAGGGTGTAGATGACTCCTTGATCAATATCAGCCTCAGATTTGGAGTAGGTTGAAAAAGATATGAGAAACAGACCAATGCCCTAAAAATAGGGCATATGATCCTACATCTAAATTTCACAATGGATGACAAGATAACCTTTTATAGGAGTTAAGAGACTAGGTGACCAAATCTAAAGGGATCCAATTCTTCTAATGGATAAATAAATGAACCCTAGATCAAGGGGATACTTGGATGCCTAGACTTATGAGTATTTAAGCTCAAAGGGAGGAGGAGATTCTATTTTGGCTGCTGAAGGATGAATGAAAGGAAAAATAATATTTAAAATTAATTTAGGGGGAAATGGTAAATTCAACCCAAAATATCATTGTGCTCAGTTTAGGCACATTGTTTCACAAACTGTTGGCCAAGTGTGCATCATTTTCTATAGATAAGGGTCACCCCCACATAGTTTGGTGAAAAATTCGACTAACCCTCTATAAACCATGAAAAATTTCTATGTCACATGTCTAAAACCGACCACATAGCCATGCGCCCAGGGTCGCATGATTACAGAAATACCATACAACCCATTCTTTTTTCCATTTTTTAGATTTATGGTCTTTGAACATGCCTTGGACACTCTCGTGAACTCTTTTTCGTGATTATACATATTTATTAGGGTCATTTAAGGTATTTAAATTGAAAAACTAATGATCCATACCTTCGTTGAAATGAAGGTTCATTACAAACTTGTATGAGAAATCTAGGGATATGTATAAGTATAGGTTAAAATCCTAATGTTTTGGTAATGATCATGAATAGAATGGGTTAGGAAAAAGGTGTAATAGAAGAAGGTGTCTCAATTTAGACATAGTACAAATGATTTTTTGTGATTATGTTTAGTTCCACTATGATTAGTTTTTCTCACACTATTATTTTTTGGTTTTATTCAATGGATCATACTAGGAGAATTGGTATTAATAGTAAAAACACAACATAATTATTTTCCACATGAGGAGCTAATTTAAATGAGAGTTGGAATGAAAAAACATGTGATTATTTCTAATTATCTATCTCATTATATTAATAAAAATATTGACTTTTGTGGGTTTCCTAACTCTCACAATAATAAATGATGGAGTTTAATAAAGACCTTGAAGGAAATTAGATTCAACTTCCAACATGTGAACAATCTAAGGGGAAGCACTCATGTGAATTTTTCAAAGGAACAAAATGATGTTTTAGTGTGTAATAGAAGGAAATAAAGAAAGTAATTTATGTCGAAAAATGAAATGTTTAGTAAATGAAATAGATAATAATAATTCCCCCTATGGTATTCTATATTTTTGAATGATTTAAATGTGGATAGAATGGGAAATATTGAAATTGATGTCTTGGTGGGAATTATCTAAATGATAATCTTCAACGTTATATGAGTAGTGGTTTTACTAATAATGGTGAAGAGACTAAGAATTACATATAAATGGTATGGGGTGTTTTAAATATATTTCTTATGTTAAAGTTAAGAAGCATGATTCAATTGAGGTTTATGAATATTAATATATGATTCATATACCATTTTAATCAAAACAATATTTAGTGAATATGATAGTGGGGCCTGGTTAATGGTTGTGGAATGATTCAGTTTTTTTTCTATTTTTTCACATCAATTACATTTTATAATTATAAAACAAATGATATTATGGTTATAAAAAGCATGAAAACATTTAAGTGTTTTTCTAATGTATTTTTCTTTATGAATTTGAATACATATGTTGAAAGGTACCAATAACCAAGAAATGTGATTTCACTGTAAGGTGATAATTTTTTATTGGGTTAAAGTGATCATTGGCGCTGATGATGTAAATGGCATTGTATTGGTTACCTTGAAATAGCTTGGTAATTTGATAACAAAATGATTTAGGTCATCTATCTTTGATAATTTTTATTGGATTCTATATTTATAAAATATATTTAATAGTGTATGAACTTAAATAAAGAATAAGGATTGTGTTAATTTTAGGAAGAATATATTTTTTCATATGTGGTTAACATATGTGTTATGGATAAAATCATGGGTTTATGGGTTTGAGGACGATTATTAGTTCAATGGATTATACCCCCTTATGAGGATATATGTAATGTACTTTTGATGTGATTGATAATATTTTGGGAAAAAATTATTCGATCAAGGTATATAAAACCCTTCATTTTAATGTGAATTATTATTTTAGAATAACTCTATTACACATTTTGGTTGTAAGATGAATGGTATAAGATAACCTTTGAGGTTAAAAATTTTATTAATATTGAGGTTATTAATATAATTTGGAATATAGTGTTATTTATTGATATGATTATTATATATTAAAAACTATGTGATTAGGTCATTTACATTTTTGGTATATGACTTTATAAGTTACTAATGGTGATTGGAAATTATGTAAAATTAATTTTAAAAGATTATGTTATCAAATCCTTTTGAATTATGGCTTCTAAACATAATTAGTAGATTTTAGATGATTTTGAGGATAGTTATTTATAAAATAATTATTTGAACATTGAGTATTACTATTGAATTTTGACTAATGTAATATTTCATTGTATGATGGTTTATTCATTTTTGGAATTATCATACATTGTGCCAAATGTTTTTGGTTTTGGTTAATTTATATAGAATTTAGGAACATATTTTTATAATTTTATAGAATTATGTGTTGCATGAAAGTTGATTTTAGAAAATCAGTCATGAAAAACATAAATCTGGAATACTCATTGTTTGGAGAAAAAGATTTGTCTGTGATAGAAATATATTGATTGATGGAATTCTTCTTGATAAGTAAGTATATTTCATTATTTTCTTAGTCTAGGTAGTAAAATAATTCCTCAACGATAGGAAAAGGATATTTAAAAAAATTTTATTTTATAAATTTTATTATTGAAAAATCAATGGTATTTTAAAACATCACAAGTTTATGGTTTTTTTATGGTTAAGGTTCTCCTAATACTGATATTTATCACTCCTTATCAGTACATGGGTGTTAGTTTCTTCTTCCATATCCATGTTTTCACTTCCTAGTAGTGTTCCCCTACCTGGAAACCTAGTATTGGGTTATTCTGGATGACCAATGTTATTCAAATTATCACTAATAAAGAAGACGTTTTATTAACCCTTATAAAAATGTGGGTTTCCATAATAAAATTTTCAATACTCAATCCTTTTATTACCAAGAAAAAAACCAAAGTACAGGGGGCACAATTTATTAAATTGTAAAAAATGTAACACCCTGGTATTTTAGGAATTATTTTAAAATTAAATATAATTCTTCAATAGCTTGGATTACATGAAACACTGACCTTAAACAAGCACTGATATATTATTATTAAAATGTGACTGTTATAAACTAGCCCTTAAATTTGTGGGAATTAATAATATTAACCAAATTATTAAATATATAATATTCCAACTCATTTATAATGTATTAATTAATTCATTTTGAATAAGATGTTGATTTTATTTTGTAATGTTATATTACTCTTAAAAAAATGTTTTTTTCAAAAATTGATTTTCATTCTTTTTATGAGTGAATATTATAAAATATGAAAATTTTAAAAAATATATTTTAAAAATATATTTCATTTTTTAATTCACAAATTTAAATATTATTTTAGGATGAAGGTATGATATTTTTTGGGAAAGGGTGATTTTTCAATGGATAGATGAAGATAATGATTTTTATTGAAAAGAATATTTTATTTTAATTATTTACAAATTAAAATTCTATATTGGATCAGTATTAAAATTCAATTAGTTATTTTTTTATTTAAAATAATCCAATTATGTTTTTTTAAAATTAATTTATAATAAATTTTATTAAAAAAATATTTTACATTTTAAAAGGAATTTTTTTTGAAAAACGGTTTTTCATTGTGTTTTAGTGGTTTGACTCTATAATAAATTATTCTACTAATGTGTTTTAATTTTTTTAAAAATGGATTCCATATTTGTAATCATAAGGCCCAAATATTTTTTAATATGTCACATTTATATTTAGTCAAAATGAATAGTATCCGTAGAGAAAAAAATTTGATGGTAAATGATAAACTCAGTGATTAAGGGATAAAAACAATATGATAATTACTATAAAGTTACCCCAAAACATCCTTAGATTTTAACGGTTAATCCCATTTCATCGAAACTCATAAAATATTTGATTATAGGGCCTTTTGTTACCATTTTTATGTGATTATTTACATTATAATATTTGATGTCAGGAAAAGTTAAAAATATCACACTGTTGTTTTTAATAACTATAATATTTTTAATAATGAAAAAATATAGGATATTTTTAGTTATAGATATTAATTTAAACTATATATGTTTTTTTATTATGGTAATTAAATTTATATTTTTATTAAATATATAATTTCCTTAAATTCTTATACAGTGAGGTCGTAGTAATTATTAAATGGATGGTAATACAACAATTTGATATTAAAATTTTTAAAAGTATTATACTTTGACATAATTAATGTGATCGATGATTTTTATAGATGAACATGACATATTAGTAATGTATTAAAATATGTTTTTTGAATTTTCCATGTTATTGTTATGTTATTAAATTCAATGAAATGAATAGTACTAAGAATTGACATTAATGATATTCTAAAATAATTAATACTTTATTAAGTGATATAAAATTCATAAATATCATAAATTCATCTAAGTGATTAATATATGGTTATCAATATCAAACATCTTCCATTTATATCCAATTTTTTAATTTATAGTAATTATATTGACCCTAAATGAGTAAAAAAACTTATTCACACATGTCCATGGAAATTACTTATATATTATTTAAATCAATGAATGTTAAAAAATTTCAACCTATTAGTTTTAAATATTCATTATGTGCTCACATATGGAAAAAGATTAATTACAAATGAAATTTAATAGTCAATTTTTTAATAATGAAATTAATTTCATGATGGGAGTTTATTTCTAAGATTTAGGTATTATATAATTATATTTATTTCTTACAAAATGCCCAAATAGTGTTAATTTGATTAATAGAAAAATAAAATAATTGATTTTTAAATAACAAAAGTGATATAATTAGAGAATGTAAATGTTTACCAAGAATTTTGTGGATAAATATGACATATTTGTGATATGTTAAATAATAATATTCTAATTAAAACAGTGAATTTATGTCTTTTTAGTAAAATTAATTGAATAGGGTCAAAAATTTAATTAATGATATTTTATCAAAATATTATTTTATAAAATTATTTAAAAATTATGAAAATATTAAGTACGGTCAAAAGAAATAAGATACAGTCAGAAATTTCATACCCAATTCATTTATAGGCCATTTGGTACCATTTTTATTGAGAATGGAATTATTATATTTTAATATTTTAATACATTAAAAGTTTTCCCTTATCATACCTTATAAAAGGAAACTCATTCATTCACTTCGTCACACCCCTTAGAGCTGACTAGTATGACTGTTCCCTATATAAATCTCTTTAAAACTTAAATATCAAAATTGATGAGATTGTAGTTGTTGGTCAGAGTGAGTAACTCAAGTGGGGGGGGGGGGGGGGGCGGGTAATTGAGTTCCCAATGAATTTTTTGTTAAAACCATGTTAAGAAAAACTCCAATAATTTAAATAAGTTCTTCCAGTTAATCAAAATAGCAGTTTTATATAAATTTGGTCTTTCAAAATATTTCTCAATGTGTGACTAGGTCTTAGTTAAAAAAATATTTGAAATTACCTTATATTTTGAAATTTATTTATTTAATAAAATATTTATTTAAAAATTGGTTTAGATTAACTAACAAAGTAAATAGATCGGTATCAATTGGAGACCTAATCTTTTCTACTTGGAAATCACCCACTGCCAAGAAGATTATTATAACCATAAATCTGATCCATAACATAGATCTGGTACACAAACAACAACACAAGATTTCTTTGATTGAATCCTCTTTCATAGTTATATGTAAGAATAAAAATAACACAGGCCATACTAGAACACTTCCAGATTTTTTGTTTGTATACAAAAAAATGAGGTGATAGAATATTGGGTATTCTCCAATTTAATTACTATGGTCAGTGTGAGTAATTATAAATAGAAAAAATCACATTGCTCTAAGGTGAAGAAAAATAAATGAGATAGAATAAAATGAAATGAAGAAATGAAGTGGTGGTTTTTTTAATACTTGAGATGCTCAGGGATCTTTATATTTGACTTGGCGAGGAGCTCAAACATATTTCACTGAAAGCACTAAAAAATAAAGTGTCATGGGGTACTATTTTCTAAATTAAGAAGAATCTAAAAGCCTTCTCTTGATTCAGTTTTAGAAATGAACTTTTTCTTAGATATGACCCAAAAATTATCACTCATATTTCAGTATGCATGTAGCATGTAATTTATCATTATTTCAGCATTATTCAACTCTCGATCTTGACAAACATATACTGAAATATATAATGCTACAGATTTTTATCTGTTGAAGAACAATCAATTGGATTTCCTGGATCCTCACACTGAACATATTACTATGTCTTCAGTGAATTTTTTCAATGATTTCTGAATAATAATTAAATAAACCCACTTCATTTACTCTCATAAACTATCCTTTGGAAGTATTAAAGTAAATGTAGCAGAATAGAAATGATAGCAAGTTTGAAATTAGATTATTTCAAATGAAACAAAGATAAATAGTAGTAAGCTGACCGTGGAATAGTCCAGCAGTAGCATGAGCCAATGGGAGTACACCAAGTGGTACTTTGTTTGGAGGTAGCATGAATCCGACGGTAGAATGAATCTGGTGGTATCATGAGTCTGGAATTAGGAGATTCTAGTGGAGGTATGAGTTTGGAAATGGCATGCCTAAAGGTAGCAGGATGATGGTGGTGGAATGTCTCTAACGGTAGCATGTTACTAGTGGTGGAAGATCTCCAGTGGTGGAATAAGCCTGGAAGTGGACTGCTTAATAATAATAGGATCCTGATGGTGGAATGGATCTAGCAGTATCATGACCCTAATAGTATTAAACTTCTAATAGTATAAAATTTTGAAATAACTGGGGCACTCTGGATGTGCCAGAGTTGACAATGGCAGAGCTGGAGGTGAAAAAATTTCACTAATGGTAATAATTTTCAATACTTATCTAATTTTCATCAAAACAATTAATTATATAATAATATACTATCATAAATCATTAATCCCATTAAAACCCTGATAATCATGATTTGTGAGCCTTAAAATAAGTAGGTTCTAAAAATCTCCCCCTTTTAATGATCATAAAGTATGGAATTTCATAAACCATGTATGAAACAAACATAGCAATAAATAGAAGAATTTGAAGGGTAACCATATTTTTAGCATTTCAAAAATCTAATGTGATATTTTAATATTAAATTTCGAATCCAAATTACCTGAAATATATTTAATGAAATAAAAACCTAATGAAATTAGACTTATAACATGAAACAAGAAAGGTTAATTCCATCCAAATAATTTTACTATCAAAGGAAAATGAAATCCAAATAATCTCCCCCTTTTGGGATTATCAAATAGATAATACTAGAACCAGTAAAAATAAAGAAGGTTGGCATGAATAAGAATTAAGAAACATCATTATGAAAAAAGTAATTGGATTAAAGTCAAATAATAATTACAAGGTAATATAGAATCTATATCAAAGAGTATGTTTAATTTGAATCACTCTCAACCAGGGAGGTAGGATCAAATGGTCCCATTCCTTTTCTATATGCAGGAGGAACTAATTTAGATGTTGACGGTGATGAGGTAGTCTGGGAGAGATCATGAACCATAGTTTTTTTGAGATGATTGAATAGTTCATCTGGAGACATACTAAATAACTGATATTGAGGAGTTAGTGGATTAAAAAATAGGACAGTCTTGAAGTCTAACAAGGGAATCACTTGAAGTGTAATATCTATTGTACCAGATACATATAATAAAGTCTTCATGATGTTCAAAAAATCCATATTTATGTTTCTTCCTCTATCCATGGAACTAAAAATTCCATCATCTCTTCCCTGAATAACTTGAGCATAGGGGTGGTAGTCTTGAGCTAGTCTACCTATTCGTTGAAGTACCTAGTAACAAGTGTCACTAGATAATTAATAAAATATGGTAATTTATCCATTCTCTCTGATATAGCATCCTGACTAGTATCAAAGGAAGACCTCATCACCTCATTCATAGATCCCATGGTTTCCCTTTCATTATCCATCCTTATATTTTAAATACCAACCTCTTGAGTCATTTATATCATCTTGGGAAGATTATGTCTAATAATAAACTCAAAAAAATGTCTAGAATCTGCTTCACCATGTTAAGTAACTAGATGTGCCTGAGATCTCAAAATACTAGTGATTTATAAAATCAACCTCTCTTTGAAAACATTGAAGTCATATATAGACAGAAAATTGTAGGGTATTGAGGTAGAATCAAGAAAAGGAGAAGAAACTCGCTTAGTACTAGGAATAACAACTTCAACAAGATTTGGTCTAGGTGTATTAAAAGGAAATCCATGAATCTCACCATCTTGAAAAATTTACTCCACTAAAGATCCCTTAGGATCTATCCCAACACCTACTAAGACAGTAGGTCCACAACACTCTGGTTGACTAATGTGACATTTTCATTTCTATCTTCTTTATCTGAATTAGCATAATATATAGCATGTAGTTTAAAACCATGTGATGGATCTCCCTTATATGATACCTCGTCCCCTTTTAAGTCAGAATTAGTCTATGATTATTCAATAACATCCTTATAGGAATTATAAGAACTTTTAATCTATTTATCTTTAGAGGCATCAGTCTCATTATCATCACATTAACTCAAAAGTGTCTCTTTGTAAGGGAGTGAGATAGGTAGACTTGAAAATCCATATGACCTGACAGAGCTTTAAAGAATATCTGGATCACTATCCCATTCACAACATGTATCCACATCCTCTTCTTGTACTACAACAACATCAATATATTCTTCTTCATATGAATAAACAACAATCTCATATTGCTCAAAGATAGGATCCTCTATGATATTGAGTCTAGTATGATTTCACATTAGATTAAAATCCTCAAAGATCTTATCATTATCTTTTGCTCACATTTTCATCCAGGTATTCCAATTCACTTTCATCTATTTACAAGTAACATTACTTAATTAAAAACCACCACATTTCATTTCCCCCTCCACCTCCTCATCTATGAATCATATGGATTCTAGCATAGTAGAAATAATATTAGGTAAAATAAATAATATTTTATTTAGATGATTACTTTCAAATCTCCATCATCTGTGTCATAAGGTATCTATAAATATTAACACTATCTCATCTTTTCAAAAGAAATTAGAAATATATATCCAAATACCTCATAGTACTAAAATCTAATTTTCTGGGTGGCACTATATTTTGAATAAACACGAATATTAGTTTCAATTCTCTATCTAATTCAGAATGAGAAGACCTTAAAATAGTACCACTTCTAGTCATCTCTATCTGCGTATTCTCATAATCAAACCACTCACTTTCACTTAAAATAAAACGTTGATATTCATCATTGTAACACCCCGAGATTTTGTGAAATATATTTTGTCAAATTAATTTAATCTTTTTGATATTTTTCATTTCACATAATGATGAATATATATTTTTTATATGAAAAAAACTATGTTTGTCTTGTGTTATACATGACTCCAAGTCAAGATTGTGCTAAATGCAACACTTGGAATAGCATGCGGTATTCACAACACTATACTTGGCTTGTGTTACACACAACACTGAGTTATTTTGATATCATGCATTGAACTAAGTCAAACATTCCTTTAACATGACACCAACATGGCTTTCATTACATGAAACACCAATTTGGTTTGGGCTACACACAACACCGATTTGGCATACGTTACACACAACACCAGGTTTCTACAAACCATCATTCAATTGGTATAATTATTTTAAATAAATAGTTATAAAATGGACATTAAACATATAAATATGAATATTATTAACTACTTTTCAAATAATTTTTATAATGGTTTTATATAAATAAAACATATTGATAATGAAAAATATAATTTGTCGTAAAGTCTCTATATGTTTAAAAATACTATTTTCTAAAATAAACTACCCTTCATATCATTATATAAAAATAATAGTATTACTTTTAAACACATTTATAAATTTAATTTTATAAAATAAACATTATTTTTGAGTTTAGAATGTCGAAATTAGCTTAGGGTTAATTTTTGTGATTTTTTCGTGAAACTTCAATTTTGGATGAATAGTGAAAAATACTATATTTTAATCTAGAACATATTTTACCTCTAATTTATTTATAAAGTTCAATTATATTTTAAATTGGTTTAAATGTTACATTAAATAATATTTTTATCAATTAATCCAATTTAGGTCATTTTAATCCATTTCACTTTGAAATTGGATATAAAAAAACCTAGCAGACTAATGAGTTTTTTACGTCAAAAACCTGCTATATTGTCTCATCTCTAGGGTTAGAATTAATCTTAATTTTTCTGTTCATATGAGTTGAATTTCAAAAAATGGACATAAATGGTTTTAAAATTCATTTTATTTAGATTTTAATATGACCAACTTAATTTTTGACCAAAAATATTAGTAAAAGTTATTAATGTAAATTACGGTGATTAACTTAAAATTAAGCATTACAAGGGAACAAACCTTAATCTTAAAGGCCCAAATTTTAAGAACCTATATCTTCAGTCTCAGGTATGGATCTTGTTTTTTGGTTGTTTAAGGAAAAATGATGAAAATGGAAGTTTTCTGAGTACACACCGTGTACTTTTATATACACACCATGTACTTGGTCTCACTGTGTTCTGGCCGTGTAACGGCAAAGTACATGTCATGTGTTCTTTAGCTGGCTCCGCTTAAGTAGGAGGCTAGTAAAGTGTACTAAAACTCATGTAATTATAAACAACACACATTTTACTTTGGTTTTTATTTCATTAAACGGACCGGGGTCACATCTAATCCTCAAAAACATCTTCTTTTGGCCATGTTCTTGTCCAGAGCCATACGAAGACGCTGAATATCCCCCAAGCCACAGATCCATTGTCTGTTTTCTGATTCGATCGTCATTGCGTGAAATAGAACTCCCTCAGTAAACTCTTGGTTCTTCCTAAGCCTTGTTTCTTGATTCCTCTTCTTTCATGAGTCATTAGAGGCTGGGCGTTTAAGACATTTTTGCAGATCTACATTGTTCTAAGCCGATTCAAGGGACCTGGTTCAAGTACATCAATCTCCTAGGATCTAGGTAGGTGGTTTGTTGCCTTTAATCATTTTCCTTTGAGATTTATATGAAAAAGTACCAATTGTCCATATATCAGGTATTTCAGGTTAGGGATTTTGACCTTGTTGCTTATCTTCCTTATATTTCTTGATAGCTTGAAGTTATTAGATAATGATAATTGCTTGTTTTCTTGTTTGAGGATCACCCCATGGGTGTTTTCCCTTGTTTGGTTATTTATCACCATTTTATTAGGTTTCCTATGAGGCATACCTTGTGGTATTTCTTGTTAGCTTTGATATACCGGTTTCATGTGTTGCCAATTATTTAAATGCTTATTTATGCATTATAGCTATTGTCTAAGTAGTTGTCAAACATAATTTGTGGTGCTAAGAAATTGTTTATGTACGATTGAACTACTCAGGGCTATGAATACCTGGGGTGGTAGACCATAGAGGGAATAGAAGTTCAGGGCTTCGCTATAGGGTCTGTTTAATAATTACTATTTGTGGGACCGAAGGGGGAATTGGACATTGTGCTTCCTCAGGGTGTCCACTAGTTTACGAATCGAGACCACATGGGGAATTAGACATAAGTGCTTCCTTAGAGAGTCTATATCTATCATTCCAATACCACAAGGGGAATTGACAGTGAGAGCTTCCTCAGAGTGTTTGTGCCTTTTTTGACTACTTGACCATAGGGGTTTTCCAGTATGAGCCACCTAGAGGGTTAATGTGAATAATTGTTAGGTTGGTTAAGATGTTTCTACCAAGACAAATCACAAGATTTGATCTTTTAGTCTTTCTTGTTAGTTTAGGTAGTCTTTTGATATACCTTCTGTGTTACTTGTTTTCCTTTTGAATAGTGAGTTTTTTCTAGATTCGATGGTTGCATAATTAATTGGTTAATGAATAAATTGTTAAATGAATATGAATGATAATAGTAGGATTGTTTACTTTGTGTACTCATAGTTCATTGCTTCATTTACTTTTACTTTATCTATATATTACTCACTGATAGTAGGGCAGAGATCTTTTGGTGGTTTCCTTCTGTGATTAGTCACACACCCTGTTTGGGTCATGCTTTTCGACCCAAACAGGTTATATGGGTGAAGGTGTGGATAGGGATTGTCTCCCTTCTACTTCAGGTACATGATTCCTAGTTGAATATGAAGAGCATAGAACCAATATTAGGCTTTTGATGCTGGTGGAGTTTATAATTTTCCTTTCATACTTTGGTTTCAGTGTATTTCAACATGTTGCATTTTTTTGTTGTTCCCCATAGATACTTGTATTTTGTTGCATCATTATTATATATAAGTTGCTTCTGCTATTAGTTTTAGTTGTTGTTGGATGTTTAATTATTTTTCTATTATTTATTATTTCCTTCCACTGTATACTTTATCAAATGAGGGCATAGTATCCCCAACAACTCACCAAGTCCCTCACTTCTAGTCAATAGCCACTGGCGTTTGGGGAAATGTGCTTAAGGTCATGTGGCGAACCGGGTACGGGGCACCAGTTGAGTGGATCCGGATTCGGGTCGTTACAAAGTGGTATTAGATGAGGTTTTTCTTTTCTTTTCTATTGCCTTACTATTTAGCAACAATAGAAAGGGATATGAAGGAATATGTGATTGGTACTTAACAATGCCCGAGAGATATAAACCCGTGTACAGTGAAAAGCCAAGTTTCCTCGAATTGCAATTTCCAGGTTTATGAAAATTATTATAGTTTATTGATTTCACTGTTGGGTGGTGCACTTGTGTTTTGATGTTACCGTTTAGGAACTTTTTAGAAAAATCATGCATCATATAGGCACTCGTTAGAAAAATCACATGTCATACATTTTTTCATGCCATTTCGAGTGCATTATAATTTTCATGTTGTTGTGTTGTATATTTTTTTTAGATTAGGCATGATGTTGTGATAGGTTGTGTGATAGAAATACCTACTATTCTGAAAGGGAATTGTTTATTTTAAAAGCTTCTTTAGCATGAACGCCAAACTTTGGTCTTTGAGGTGTTATGGACCCTTGAGGATCAGAATTTGGTGTATCATGAATTGTTGTGCTGTTTGACTTGTTATATGCATGTGTATGATGTCAAGCATTGATTCGCAGAGAGTATGGGCCCCCAAGGATCGGAATTTTGAACATAGATGCCAGTTTTTAGCGTCTTTAGTGGTTTGGGAGTTTTTACATGCTTTCTGCCTAGAAACCCAGACAACATGGCGTGTAGTTTTATGAAAAGATGCCCTGTGTTCTTCTCTGTGGCTAGAACCAGTTTTCTTGACTATAGGCTATATACCTTATGTACCTGTAGTGTACTTGTTATCTGTGTGGCCAGTCGTGTAGTCAAAATACATGGGTTGGAAAATCTTAAGGGTAACACACCGTGTAAGTTTAGTACACATCGTGTAGTGAGTATCTGTGTGTTCGTCCGTGTGACTAACGAACATTGTGTGTGTATACTAAAAACGTAGTGTAGTTGTCTACTAGGAAATTCCATGTTCCTAGCCATGTAGGAGTAACCGAGAAGGAGGTAGAAGGCTAGTACACACTGTGTATTTGGAGAACACATCGTGTAGCTGGGTTGATTACACAACCAAGATGGCTTGTGTACACACCTATGTTAAAAACTTCAGGGAACACACCATGTAGTCCGAGTACATGTCGTGTATCCATGTTTTACTATATTTAAGAGTTTTATTCTCCTATTTCGTTTTTTCTCCTCTATGTTGAAAACTGTGTTCATCGTTAATGAAGGTTTGCTTTTTGCCTTGTAGAGTCATGCCACCAAGACGTCCTCCAATTGTATGTCAGGAACCTAGTAGTGACCGTACACCAGATATGGATGATCAGACACTTCCTTTAGTTCCACCCGTCGTTCCGGACATGGCACCAGCAGTGATTCTAGACAGTAGTGCTGATGCTCAGTTAAGAGAGGGTTTCATGCGGTTCATGCAGACCTTTCATGGAGCACAACATCCATCCCCTTCTATGGTATAATTGATGTGAGTTTTTTTGTATTATCATCCTCCCACATTCTCAGGGGAAGGAGGACCTCAGGCTTCTGAGTCATGGTTTGAAGCCATGTTATCTCTCTTAGAGCATCTGGAGATGCCTCCGAAGAGGAGGGTGAAACTCGCTACCTATATGCTTCACGATTCGACCAAGAGATTGTGGGACGTTGTTTCATAGGAATGAGAACCAATGAGATATTAATTGGGATGAGTTCCAACAGACATTATATGATTATTTCAATCTGGCGACGATGAGGGCCGACAAAGCCAGAGAGTTTATGAACCTGGAGCAGGGTGTTCTTTCTGTCATGGTGTATTTCTCTCGCTTCACCGAGCTACATCGGTTCACTCCTGTTCTAGGTAATGATGAGTTGTTCTTAGCAAGGAAGTTTGTGGAAGGTATCAGACCTGATATCATATCCCAGTTGAACGTCTTCCGGTTGACTTCCTTCACTTTTATTATCAACCAGGTGCTGATCACGGAGCAGAATCTAAGGGTGACTGTAGCTATGAGCCAGTGCGGTTTGGCATCCAGAGTTATCACCTTTTCGGATGTCAGCTGGAAGCACCTCATAGAGTCTACACGTGGTTATCTAGGTAGTTGGGTTATTCCTTCAGGTAGTAGGGTTGTATTCTATTAGTGTGGGGAAAATAGGCATAAGAATCCTCAGTGACTGAGAGACCCAGTAGAGTGCCAATCTTGCGGCAAGATGGGTCATCTTCAGTGTTTTTGAAAGGTTCCCCTTCTAGTAGTCAGTGAAGAAAGATTAGTTTCGACTCCTCGTGCAGGAGAAAAACTACAAGTTCCACATCAAATTGGGAGCTGGAGTTCTTCGGGCCATTCAGGTTGAGGAGGAGGCCATGGACGCAGTGGTCTGGCTCAGGGTGGATCAGATTAGGGATCTCAGAATGCTTCTTAGGGCTGCAATACAGGCCAGACTTTTGTAGTAGAATAGATTCTTTAGGAGCAGGATCTCAGACCCTCTATAGTTAGAGGTACTATTTTTTTTTGCCTCAGTCTTATCTTCTGTACTTTTCGATACAATAACTTCCCATAGCTTTATTTCTGTGCACACTGTGGAGAGTCTTAGAATCATTGTATTTACTTATGAGGATATGATGACAGTAGACACTCCATTGGGAATTATAACTGCTAGTGTACGTCAGTGCAAGGACTGCCCCTTGAGGTTGGTGGGTGTCACTTCTTGTGGGATCTTCATATCCTAGAGATGACAGGTTATGATGTCATTCTCAAAATGGACTGGATAGTTTATTCTCAGGACTTTGTCGATTGCTATCGTCCCAGGGTGGGTTTTACATCACTAGAGGGCGAATCTATTATACATAACGGTGAATGCGATGTCCAGGCAACCAGAGTTGGACCAGAGCATCATGGGTTGGGCGGTGTTACAACCCAAATAGATAGCTTATATCTTGATGACCAGGGGACTTCCCAGATATATTTTCCTCTAGTCATTGATACTTTTCTAGATATCTTTCCAGAAGACTTTTCAGTTTTACCTCTAGAGCGAGAGGTAGAATTCTCTATTGAGCTTGTGCCAGGAGTCGCACCGATGTCTATACCTCATTATAGGATGGATACACATGAGTTGCAGGAGCTCAAGAAGCAGTTGGAGGAGTTCTAAGCAAAGGGTTTTATCCGGTCCAGTACTTCTTCTTTGGGTTCACTCATTCTTTTTGCAAAGATGGTAGACATTACTCTACGACTTTGGGTGGATTATCAGAAGCTGAACCAGTTGACAGTCAAGAACTGATATTTCTTTCCAAGGATAGATGATCTTTTTGATCAGCTTTGAAGATCCTGAGTGTTCTTGAAGATCGACTTTAGATCCGGCTACCATCAATTGTGAGTCAGACCATCTGATATACCCTTTACATAATTTCAGAGAAGGTATGGTCTGTATGAGTATTTGGTTATTCCGTTCAGTCTCACAAATTCCCCAGCAGTTTTCATGGAACTAATGAGTATTGTTTTCCATCCTTACTTGGATTCTTTCATGGTGGTTTTTGTGGACGATATCTTGGTTTACTCTCACACTCGACGTGACCATGCTACCTATCATGAGATCATACAGAGTACACTGAGAGAGCATCAGTTATATGCTAAGCTCTCAAAGTGCCACTTTTTTATGGAAAAAATCCACTTCCTGGGTCATGTTATCTCAGAGACAACAGTTTCAGCAGACCCAGAGAAGGTGAGAGCAGTAGTTACCTGGGAGTAGCAAAAGAATTTCTTTGAGGTTCGGAGTTTCTTAGGGCTGGTTGGTTACTACAGACGCTTTATACAGGACTTGTCATGCTTATAAGCGTCGTTGATAGGATTGACTAAGAAGGGTGTGAAGTATGTTTGGTCAGAATCCTACGTTCATCTTTTCATGAGATGAAGGGGATATTGAATTCAGCACTGATTCTAGTTTTTCCAGAGCCGGGCAAGAGTTATGTAGTTTTTTGTGATGCATCTGGGATCAGGCTTGGAGTAGTGCTTATGCAGGAGGATCGTGTTGTTGCGTACGGATCTCGGAAGTTGAAGACACATGAGAGGAACCACCCTACACATGATTTGGAGTTAGAAGCAGTTGTTCATTCTTTTCATTGTTGGATATATTATCTTCTAGGAGATAATTTTATGGTATACACTAACCACAAAAGCCTCAAGTATATCTTCACGTAGCGTGACATGAATCTGAGACAGCGGAGGTGAGTCAAGTACTTATAGTATTTTGATTTTTTACTCGCTTATACGCCTGAGAAAGTTATGTTGTGGCAGATGCACTAAGTAAGAAGACTTAGATATAGGCAGTTCAAGAGGCCAGCAGTGAGTGGCAGCTCATGGCTCTATTCTATGAGATGTATTTGGAGGTTCACAACAGACAAGGAAAAACATTTCATTCTTCTATAGTTGTTACCTCTACTCTTTTGGATCGAGTGCGAATGATGAAGCTATCATATTCTGAAGGACTAGACCTATGGGAGTGTGTGTTAGGTGAAGACCCTACTCCTAGGTGGACCATAGGTGAGGAAGAAGTGTTACGATTTCATGGATGCATATGGGTTTCAGCAGACATACGTTTGGGGTTGATGCGGGAGCTTCATGCTTCAGCTTGGGCAGTTCATCCTAGTGTCACCAAGATGTATCGGGACATACGGCATCAGTATTGGTGGCCAGGTATGAAGAAGGATGTAGTTGGTTTTGTAATGTGGTGTTCCACCTGTCAGCAGGTGAAGGCAGATCATCAGCAACAAGCAGGGATTTTGCAGTAGTTACCCATTCCCAAGTGGAAATTGAATGATGTCTCGATGGACTTTCTGATGGAGTTACCAAGATCGCCTCGATGGAATGATGCGATTTGGGTTGTTATCGACAGGGTCGCGAAGGTTGCACATTTCTTGCTAATCAAGGAGACATTCTGTGTTAATGAGATTGGGGGGATATATATTCAGGAGGTGGTTTGATTTCATGGGGTTCCGAAGACTATAGTTTCTAATAGGGACACGCATTTTACTTCACATTTCTAGAAAGGGATACAAAGGGCTTTGGGTACACATGTACTTCTGAATACAACATACCATCCCCAGAAATATGACCAGTCAGAGCGCACGATTCAAGTACTAGAGGACATGCTACGAGCATACTCCCTAGAGGTTGGAGGTTCTTGGGAAAAACATATACCTCTAGTGGATCTTTACAACAATAATAGTTTTCAAGTGGCTATACAGATGGAACCTTATGAGGCTTTGTACAGTTGGTCATGCCGATCACCTTTGTGTTTGCTGGAGGTAGGAGAGGTAGCTATGTTGGGACCTCGGCTTGTCCCGGAGACCACAGAGCAGGTGGAGTTGATTCGGTAGAGGATGTCTATTGCATAGTCTCGGCAGAAATATTATGCTGATCAGCGGAGATGACCTCCATATTTCAAGGTTGGAGATCAGGTTTTCCTACGTGTTACCCTGAGGTTGGGACACAGGAGGATTAAGAGAGAGGGAAAGATTTCATCGATATAGGTCAAGCCATTTGAGGATTTGGAGAGAGTTGGGCTAGTTGCCTATTGGTTACAGTTACATTAGATGTATCAGGATATGCACGACATTTTCCATGTTTCTCAGCTTCGACATTACGTTTTGGACATGTCTCATGTCTTTCAACCCGAGGAGATTGAGTTAGAGAAAGATGCATCATTCTAGGAACATCCTATCAGAATTGTTGATCACAGTGCGAAGGTACTCTGTGGCCAGTCTATTTCTTTGGTACGAGTGCTTTGGCAGCACGGTCATGTGTAGGATGAGACTTGGGATAGGGAGGCCGATATGCGATCACAATTTCCAGAGTTGTTCAAGGTTTCTTCTTTGCCACATTTTTAGGGATATTTATGGACGAATTTCTTTAAGGAGGGAAGTTTGTAAAAACACGGATCATCAGTCTCCCGTACGAATCTTTCTGTTGGGATGTTTAAAGAAAAATGAATAAAATGGATGTTTTCTGAGTACACACCGTGTACTTTTATATACACATCATGTACTTGGTCTCGCCGTGTTCTGGATGTTTAAAGACAAAGTACATTCCGTGTGTACTCCAAATGACTGCACTTAAGTAGGAGTCCTCTAAAGGGTACTACACGGCATGTAATTATAAACAACATGCTGTGTAATTTTGTTTTTATTTCATTAAACGGACTGGGGTCGCGTCTAATCCACAAAACATCTTCTTCTGGCACTGTTCTCGTCTAGAGACATATGAAGACGCTGAATCTCCCCCAAGCTGTAGATCCATTATCTTTTTTCTGAATTGATCGTCATTGGGTGCAATAGAACCCCCTAGGTATACTCTTGGTTCTTCTTAAGCCTCATTTCATGATTCCTCTTCTTTCATGAGTTATCATAGGTTGAGAATTTTAGAAATTTTGGAAGATCTACTTTTTTCTAGGCTTATTCAAGGGACTAGGTTCAAGTATATTTATCTCCTAGGATTGAGGTAGGTGGTTTGTTGCCTTTCTTCATTTGTATTTGAGTTTTATATGCAAGTACCAATTACCTATATATCAGGTATTTTGGGTTAAGGATTTTGACCTTGTTCCTTATCTTCCTTAGATTTCTTGATAGCTTGAGGTTATTAGATAATGATAATTTCTTATTTGCAGGTTTGAGGATCACGCCATGGGTGTTTTCCCTTGTTTGGCTATTTATAATCATTTGGCTTAGGTTTCCTATGAGGTAGACCTTGTGGTATTTCTTTATAGCTTTGATATACCAATTTCATGTGATGCCAATTGTTTAAATGATTATTTTTGCATTGTAGCTATTGGCCGAGTAGTTGTTGAAAGTACTTTGTGCTTCTAGGAAATATTTTTCATACGATTAAACTACTCAGGGTTGTGAGAACCTAGTGTGGTAGACCATAGATGGAATAGATGTTGAGGGATTCCCTAGAGGGTCTGTTTAATAATTACCATTCGCAGGACCAAAGGGGGAATATGACTTCCTGCTTCCTCAGGGTGCCCACTAGTTTACGAATCGAGACCAAAAGGGGAATTAGATGTAAGTTCTTCCTCAGAGAGTTTGTAGCTATCAATGCAAGAACACATGGGGAATTGACAGTGAGATCTTCCTCAGAGTGTATGTGTCTTTGTTGATTATTTGACCACAGGGGTTTGCCAGTATGAGCCAGCTAGAGGGTTAATGTGATTAATTGTTTTGTTGGTTAAGATGTTTCTACAAATCTAAAGCATAAGCTTGGATATTTTATTCTTTTTTGTTTCTTTAGGTAGTCTTCTGAGATACCTGTTGTGTTACATGTTTGCCTTTGGAATAGTGAGCTTTTTCCAGATTCCATGGTTGCGTAATTAATTGGTTAATGAATAAATTGTTAAATGAATGTGAATGAGAATAGAAGGACTATTTACATTGTGTATTCCTAGTTCATTGTTCATTTACATTTACTTATTTGATATATTACTCACTCATAGCAGGGCACAAATCTTGTGGTGGTTGCCTACTGGGATTAGTCTCACACCCTATTTCGGTCATGCTTTTCGACCCAAATGGGGTATATGGTTGCAAGTGTGGATAGGGATTGCCTCCCTTCTACTTCAGGTACATGATTGCTGGTTGGATTTGGAGATAATAGGACCAAGGTTAGGCTTTCGATGTTGCTATAGTTTACTATTTTCCTTTAATACATTGGTTTCAGTGTATTTCACCATGTTGCTTTGTGTTTCTATTTTCCTTAGATACATGTATTCTACTGCATCATTATTATATATAGATTACTTTTGTTGTCAGTTTTAGTTGTTGTGTGTTGTTTACTGTTTCCTCTATTTTTTATTATTTCCTTCCACTATATACTTACCAAATGAGGGCATAGTTTCCCCAATGACTCACCAAGGCCCTTGCTGCTAGTCGACAGCCTCTGGCATTTGGAGAAATGCGCCTGAGGTCATGTGGCGAACCGGGTACGGGGCACCAGTTGAGTGGATCCAGATTCGCATCGTTACACAATTGACTTAGCCACTTTTCCAACACCCATTGGCCAAGCATATTTCGACCCCATAAAAGGCCACCAACTCTCTATATTTTTTACACATCTCAAACCACATAGGTTTGGATAAAATCTACCCAAATAGTCTTTATAAATCATTATCCTCCTCTTTGATGCCTCCCTTTTGGCAGAAAGCCTCGCATGGAAGCCCTTTGGTGAAAACCAAAAGGAGTTACCCGATTAAGAGGTAACACCCTCCTTTAAGCTCCTTTATTTTACTTTATTCTCCACCACCTCAACAATTATTATTCTGTTATTACATAGAAACCTTAGTATCCTCAATATGGTAAGATGTTTTTAATAAAAGGGTTCATCCTACACATACAAACACATCCATCTAATGGGTAACAAACAAACTATTTATGTGTACGACGAACTACCGCCTCGCAAAATGATGATTGTTCATTCTTCCTTTATCGCCTTTCATGGTGGGAATTATGATGGAAAATATATTTATATAAGATATATATATATATATTATACATATTTTTTTATTTATGATTATATATATATCTTATAACACAATCCTTTATACTTTACATCTTGTGTAAATATGATAATATCATTTAAAAAAGTGTTGACTACCGCCCCTCAAAGCGATGTGATGCATTCACACACTACATAGAATGTATAAAGGGAGAATCTAGTGAACATATATGATATATATGAGATAATAATTCTACTTTAATTATGATATATATATACATAAATATACATTTATTTCATATACTTTATTTCTTTCAATACAACAATAAAAAAAACCATGTTCCTGTGTACATATGGATTACCAACTCCTTGAACGATTTATTCCATTCCATACATATATATTCTATACATTATTATAATACACATATAATGAATATAAAAGATATTTATATCATTTTATTCATTCTATAAATCATGATATAAGTATTAGGGCCAAAGATATAACAAATTATGACACATGCAAAGAACAAATCGGACATCAACCAAAGTAAAACCTTAACATACATCTGATAACAAGAGGGTAATATAAAGTCATAATAATAAAATAAATGATATTAGATATAATAATATGGTTCTTAGATTTATGTATAATAAAATTACATTTATTATACAGGAGTTATGAATGAGTACAATGAGATTCATGACACAAGGTAAGGGGATTTCTTCTCACATTTTTTTTCATGAGCAATATTCCTTAATCACCACTAATTTATTTTTGGTGGTGTACATACTAAACATGAATGTATTTTAGGATTATTATAATTATTTTTATGATTATTCATCTATCTATAATTCTATCTCTACATCATGGGGTTTTATGGTTCAAAAGATACCAAATCTGTAGGGTAGTTTTATCACAATATGCCTTCATTGTGACACATGTTTTATTATGCACCTAGGTTCCTTTACAAGGTTTATATATAAAAATTTGACATGTCATATCATGAATCTAATTATTTTCATGATATTCCAAAATTCGTTTAATTTCATTTTCTTACATGGGTAGTCTGATTCAAAGTTACCAAGCAGTAAGAGTTTATTGGAAACAATCTCATCATTTATCAAGATTGTTTATGATTATGCTTCAATTGTTGAAATCATATGATCCATATATCAAGAGAATTATGAATAATATTATCATATACATATTCATGATATCCTAATGTATTGGTACCATTTCTTCACTCTTTGGTATATACGATGATTAAGAAAGTTTTTCTAAGAAAATATGACTTTACCTCTCTAATCCGTCATAAAACTTTATTTTTTAAACCATATTTCTGAAAATGATTTCATGTATTCATCATATGTTTTCAATTTATTTTCAATCAAAAATGTTTTCAATAGGTTTTCAAGAACTATTTATAAGTATTCAACATATTTTCAAAGAAATGGTTTTCAAAATGCTTTCAAACTTATTTTATACGTTTTCAAGGAAAATGGTTTTCAAAACATTTTATAAATTTATTTATTATATTTCAAAGTATGTTCAAAGAAATGGTTTTCAAAATGTTTTAAATATTTTTTTATAAAGTTTCAATTTATTTTCCAATAAATTGTTATCAAAACATTTTCATGCTTTCTTTATATGTTTTCAAAGTATTTTCAATGAAATGGTTTTCAAAATGCTTTAAAGATTATTTTATATGTCTTCAAGGAAAATGGTTTTAAAAATGTTTTCAAACTCTATTTATATGTTTTGAAAGAAAAAGTTTTCCAAAAAGTTTTCAAATATTTGTTTATAAGCATTCAATTTTATTTTCTTGAAAATGGTTTTTAAATAGTTTTATGTTTTAGAGAGCCTTTTTCAAAAAATAAAGGATACTTTTCTCAAGAAATGTTTTTAAAAGATCCTTCAAGATTATATCCCATATAATATGAAATTCATTGTTGTTAATCATACCATTATAGATAAATTATTCAATGTTTCCTTTTATATTATTTCTCTGAATAGATTATGTTTTTATTATGAAACTCGTTTCTCTTTCAGGGGTTATATGCCTTTGAAACCCATGTTATATGCCTTTGAAACCCCTCTTCTTTTCATGGGTTATACTTTTGATGAAATGAATATGAAATGTGTATCTCTTTCTATAGGTTATCATATTATTACATGTTTATGATACCCATTTCATTTCAAGGGTTATTGTATTATTTTTAATGATCTTAGGGAATGTGTGTGAATGATTTCACAATGATATGGGTGGGACCTATATCTACCTCCAATGAATTGGGTAAAGATTTACATATCATGAGATAGACATGGGATGAATGTGAAATGGACATGGTTCAGTAATACAGGGATGGAATAAGAAATGAATCTCGGTTCAGTAATATAGAGCTAGAATTGGAAATGAACTCGGTTCAGTAATATAGGGATGGAACAGGAAATGAACTCGGCTCAGTAATACAAGGCTGGAATGGGAAATGAACTCAGTTCAATTATACAAGGCTGGAATAGAGAATGTACTTAATTGAATAACACAGGTCTGAAATGTTTAGTGAACCCATATCAGTAAAGAAATCTATCCACTAAGATATCTTAGAAGCAGTGCTTTAACAACTTTGTAAATCATTATATATGATTATGTGTTTGCAACAATTCCATGTTTTTTCCTATGTTATGCTGTAATTTCTTATGAACTACCAATATTTAATCAATTATTCATGCATATGATCTTTTATATGTTGGGTATGATCTTCTATTTTCATGATCATGTTCTCATACCCTTATGCTCTTGTTTATGCTTACATGTCTCCATTGTTTACTCTTAATGGGCATCTGACCTCACCCCTTTTTATGTTTCCTTCCCCAAGTTATGAAGATATATTTATTATATGATATGTCTAAGAGGGGTTCTAGTCTTAGAGAACTTAGTATGAGATAGCGTATCTCATTCATGTACCGGTGTTTATGTTTCCATGCTTACAAAGGAGAAAAATATATTACAGTCTTTGGGCATCTGTGTTTTTATTATTTTAAGTATTCCATAAAAGTAATGTAATGTCTTTTTATGTTATGACTGGGTTGTTATAGTTGTTATCAAAGGGAAGGTTTAGTTAACGTACTAAAATTGGGAAGATAAAACTTTATTTTGATACCTTGGTATTTTTCTAAGGATATGTCTGGAAATTTCCCTAAGGATAAGTATAAGGATAAGTTAATGTTTAGGAAAACATCCTCAAATTTTTGTAAAGGATAGAGTGATTCGTTTTTTAGAAATACATCCCTGTCTGGATACTATAAGTGGATGTGACTCTAGAACATATATACCTAGGGGTAACAACTCTTATAAGATGCTCCATGCCTGACTCGGGGTAATTCGGTACATGAAAACTATCCTTAAAGCACATCTAATTTGATACTCCTAGAGGATATGCTTTGGGAATGCACAAAATCTTCATGAACCATCATGAATGATTTAAATAGAAGTTGGATATGAATATATTAGTATAAACCTATGGTGTCATAGTTTAAGAATAGTGTCATGATTTAGACATCCTATATGTAATTTTTCGGGATTATGTTGTTTTCTTCTATGATATGTGTTTGTCGTCCCCATTCTTTGTGGTTTTAGTCATTGGAGAGAACTAAAGGAACATGGATAACATTAAATGGTTTATGTATATAAATTATGGTCATTATGAATATCAATTTCCCAAGTGGAAATGTCATAATGAACATCATGACGGTGTCATGAGTATTGGTAGTACTTCTGAACATGAAGAGACTGTAAAAAACATATGAACGATATGTGATGTTCTTCTGGTATTGTTTACATTAAACAAAATAATAATTGTCAGATTGAGGTTGATGAACCTTAAACCATGATTCATATTTCATATTCAATAAAAGAACTATTAAGGAATAAAATGATGAAGCCTGAGTAGTGGTCTAAGAAGAAAGTTGAGAGAATAATGTACTTAGGTTTTGGAATTTAAATATTATGTTATATGATTCATGAGATATGTAAGTTTTTTAGTATAATTTTTCATTAAGGATTAAAAAGGATATGTTGAATGGTGATGAAGACTCAGAAATGTGAAATTTTTAACTAAGGTAAGGTAACCCTGAATGAGTTCAAGATATTGAAACAATTGTTTTTATCTTGGATATAGAAATTATTGATTTGGATAAATTAAACTGTATAACACTGATTACCTTAGATCATATTACTGATTTGTTGAAAAATTGGTCTATGTCATCATGAATGAAGTTTACAACATCCAATATTTAAGGAATATATTCAATAATGTTTATAATAAGTAATCATGTAGGTTTTCCCAAAATATTTTAGGTAATTCTTGTTATTACCATGTTTTAAGAGAATATATGATGAGGGAATTCAAATGTTAGGCATGTGACAACTAATAGCTATATTCTAATATATGTGGGATCAATGTTAAGCTGATTTAATTTAATTCTTTTTTATGTTTTGGATTTTGATCATTCGGAAGGGTTATAAGGTTAACCATTTATGTGAAATTTAAGTTAAACATTAGATGATATTTGTTAGATAAAACTATTATCTCACCACGTGAGGACTTATGCATATTGGATAACCCGTTCGAATAACATGGTGTTGATGATAAAAAATTATATATGGGATGGAATATCATGGATCTTATGGTCTTTTTATTCTTTGAGAATGAATAAATGAACTTCTTTTTTGCAGAAATAGGTTATGGGGATCATGGAACAAGAAAGGGTAAGGTTGTCTTGAAATCATGCAAGTATATATTTTCATGAAAATTCCTCAACTTTAGAAAAATGATCTAGGATTAAATTTTTTTCCTAATACCATAATTTTTATTGAATCAATTTCCTTTTAAATCATCACAGATTTATGACATTGAGGAACTCAACATCCCATTGATCATCCACTTGTTTGTGATTGATGATCTCAATAACTCCCTATAAATATTTACGCTTTTCTATCTTATCCAATATTCACTCCCAACCTATGTTCTATTATGTGGAAACATAGTTATATGTTTCTTTAGGAAACTATAATAGTTACAACCTTCCATTTTTAATGTATGTTTTATTATTAATTATTATTATGTGGGATTCTATTAAATGAACTTTCAATTATTAAACCTTTGAAAACCTAGATTAATTTTGAGGGAGAAATTTATTTTAAGAGGGTTAAAATGTAACACCCAGTGATTTTGTGAAATATATTTTTTCAAATTTATTTATCCTTTTTGATATTTTTCATTTCACATAATACTGAATATAGCTTTTTTATATGATAAAAACTATTTATTTCTTATGTTATATACAACTCCAAGTCAATATTGCACTACAAGAAACACTTGGATTAACATACAGTATTCACAACACTATGCTTAGATTATTTTACACACTAAAAAAAGTTTTTTTTGATATCATGAATTTCACTATGTCAAATATTCCTTTCAAAAGGCACCAACTTGGATTTAATTACACACAACACCAACCTTGCTTGCGCTACACACAACCTCGATTTGGCATACATTACATGCAACGCCGGGTTTCTACGAACCATCATTCTATTATTATAATTATTTAAACAAGATAGTTATAGACTAGCGATTAAACATAATAATATTTAAATTAATAACTACATTTCAAATAATGTTTATAATGGATTTAAATAAATAAAACATATTGATAAGGAAAACTATAATTTTTGGAAAAGTCTCTATATGTTTAAAAATATTATTTTCTCAAATAAACTACTTTTCATATCATTCGATGATAGAAAATAAAATTAACTATAGAAACATTTAGAAATTGAATTTAAATAAATAATCCTTATTTTTTATCTTAGAATATTGATATTATAATCGGGTGAATTTTTGGATTTTTTTGAGAAACTTCAATTTTTTGGATGAATAGTGAAAATACTGAATTTTAATCCAAAACTATTTTTTCCTCTAATTTATTTATAAGTCTAAATTATATTTTAAATTGATTTAAAATTTTAATTAAATAATATTTTTTATCAATCAATCCAATTTAGTTAATTGGAATCAGTTTAACTTAGAAATTGGATATAAAAAGACCTAGGAAACTATTGACCTTTTTTACTGTAAAAATCTACTATGTCGTCCCATCTCTAGGATGAGAATTGATATTAATATTAATACTTCATTTAGTTGAATTTATAAAAATAAAAATACATAGTTGTAATCATTATGTTATTTATAGTATAATTATATCAACTTAATTTTTCACCAAAGAGATTAGTAAATGTGATTAATGCTATTTATGGTGATTAAAGTAAAATTAAGCTTGACAAGTGAATAATCTTTAAACATAAAGGCACAAATGACTTAGCCACTTTTCCAAAAACAATTTTATAGAAATATTTAGACCTTAGCATCTCTTAGATCATATTTGGAAAAAAAATTTATCCACTTGAAATGGGAAAAATGTTGGTGGAATTCCTTTTCCAATGATTTAAAAGAATGTCACTCCTCCTCCACTGTAAAGGGCCACCAAATCTCCCTCTTCGTAACACCTCTCAAACAAGATAGTTTTGGACAAGATCTTCAAAAATAGTCTTCTGACATCCCTATACCCCTCTTTGATGACTTCATTTGGGTAAAAATCTTCCCAAGGAATTCTTTTGGTGCAAACCAAAAGGAGTTACCCGATTAAGAGGTAACATCCTCCCTTAAGATCCTTTTTTTTACTTTCTTTCTCCACCACCTAAATTCTTATTATTATATGATTACGGAGAAAACTTATTATCTGATATATAATGAAGTTTTTTTATGAAATTGTATTTTACCTAAACTTAAACACACCACCATCTAATGGATAATGAACATACTATTTATGCGTACAGTGAACTACTGCCTCAAAAAATGATGATTGTTTATTCTTCCTTTACCACATTTCATGCTGAGAATTATGATGTAAACTCTATTTATATATGATATATATGTGATAAATATTATTACTTTAAGCTTCTGTAATTATTTTATAACACATTCCTTTAAACTTTCCATCTTCTGTAAATATGATAATTTCGTTTGAAGAAGTGTGGACTACTGCCCCCTCAAAGCGATCTGATTCATTCACACACTATATGAAATTTATCAAGGGTGTAACTAGTGAAATTATATTATATATATGAGAAAATATTTCTAATGGAATTATGATATATATATATATATACATATATATATATCATGTATTTTCTTTCTTTCCATACTATAATAAAAAATTAAAACAACATTCATGTGTACTTACAGATTACCATCTCTAGGAATGGTATATTCCATTTCATAGTTGTATATTAAATAAATTATTATAATAAACATATAATGAATATAAATGATTTTTATATCATTTTTTACATTCTTAGAATCATGATATAACTATAAGGACAAAAGATATAACAAATTAAGACACATGCGAAGAACAAAGCGGATATTACCCAAAGTGAAACCTTAAAATGGAATTGTTAACAAGAAGGTAATATAATGTCATAATCAAAACATACATGATATTAGATATAATAATATGGTTCTTAAATTTATTTATAATAATATTATATTTACTATAAAGTAGGTATTAATGAGTATGATGAGATTCAAAACACAAGGTAAGTGGATTTCATCTCACTTTTTATTTTTATGAGAAAATGCTTTAATCACCACTCATTTCATTGCTGTGGTGTACATACTAACCATGAATGTATTATATGATTATTATAACTATGTTTATGTATATTTACCTGTCCATAATATTATCTCTACATCATGTTATTTTACATTCAAAATTTACCAAATCAGTAGGGCAGTTTTATCACAATTTTTCTTCTTTGAGGCACATGTTTTATTATAAACTTAAATTTGTATAAGTGGTGTATATAAATCCATTTGAAATGTAATATCCTAAATCTAATTATTTTCATAATATTCCAAGATTCATGTAATTTCATTTACTTACATGGGGAGTATGATTCAAAGTTACCAAGCGGTAAAAGTTTATAGGAAACAATCTCATTGTTCATCGAGATTATGTATGATTATGCTTCCATTGATGAAATATTATGATCCATATCTCAAGAGAATTCATGGATTTTTATATCCTATGTCTATTAATGAAATATTCATGTATTAGTACCATTTTTTCAATCATTTTTACATACAATGATTAAAGAAGTGTTTCTAAGATAGTCGAACTTTACCTCTCTCTTCTGTCAGAAATCTGTGTTCTTTAGAACCATGTTTTATAAAAAATAATTTAGCTATTAATCATATTTTATCAATTTATTTTCAATAAAAACCATTTTCTAATGGTTTTCAAGATTTCTTTATATGATTATAATTATTTTCAACGAAATGGTTTCCAAAATTTGTTCAAGCTTATTTTATGTGTTTTCAAGGAAAATGGATTTAAATATGTTTTCAAGATTTATTTATAATATTTCAAAGTTTTTTCAAAGAAACAGTTTTCAAAATGTTCTCAATATTTCTTTATAAGTTTTCAATTTATTTTCAAATAATTTTTTTTTCAATATATTTTTAAGCTTTCTTTATATGTTTTCAAAGTATTTTCAATTAAATGATTTTCAAAATGCTTTCAAACTTCGTTTATATGTTTTCAAGGAAAATGGTTTTCCAAATGTTTTAAAACAATCTTTATATGTATTAAAAGAAAAATATTACCAAAATGTTTTCAAAGGTTTATTTATAGGCATTCACGTTTATTTTCAAGAAAATGGTTCCAAAAGGTTTTATGTTTTAAATAGCCCTTTTCAAAGAATAAAGTACTTTCTCTTCAAGAAATGTTTTCAAAAGATCATTCAAGATTATTTCCCATCTAAGATGGCATCCATTAGTGTTACTCATACCTTTATAGGGAAATTATTGACTATTTCCAATCACATTCATTATACGAATGGATTATGTTTTTATTATGAAACATGTTTCTCTTTCATGGGTTATATGCTTTTGAAACCCACTTCTTTTAACAGTTTATATTCTTGATGAAATAAAGATGAAACCTATATATTTTTCCATAGGTTATGATATTATAACATTTTTATGATACCCATTTCATTTCATGGGTTTGGATATGATTTTTAATGATATTGGGGAACGTGTATCTATGATTTCACTATGATATTGGTGGAACCTATAACTCCCTCCAATGGATTGTTTAAAGATTTATATCTCATGAGATAGACATGGATAGAATGAAAAATGAACTCAGTACATTAATAGAGGTCGGTAACAGGAAATGAAACTCAGTTTAGTAATACATGGTTAGAACATGAAATAAACTCGATTCAGTAATATAGGGCTAGAATGTGAAATTCACTCGGTTCGGTAATACAGGACAAGAATGGGAAATGAAAATGGTTTAGTATTATAGTTCTGGAATAGGGAATGGACTTGGTTCCGTAAAATGGGGTTTTAATGGGGAGTAAACCCAGTTTAGTAAAGGAATTTTTTCAGTAAGATAGCCTTAGTAGTAATGCCTTGACTACTATGGAAATCATTATATATGATTCTATGTTTCCAAGAATACCATGTTTTACTCCAATGTTCTACTTTCATGTATTATGTTTTTATTTCCTTATGATTCATATCTTATGAACTTCCAATCTTTATTCCATGAACCAAGATTACGATCTTTGATATGCAACGTATGATCTTCTATGTTCACGATCATGTTCTCATACCCTAATTCTCTTGTTTATTCTTACATGTATCCCTTGTTTAACCTTAATGAGCATATGATCTCAACCCTTTTTATGTTTCCTTCTCCTGGTTATGAAGATATATTTCTTGTATGATATGTCCTAGAGGGGTTTTATTCATGGATAACTAACTGTAAGATAGTGTAACTCGCTCATGTACCAGTGTTTGTGTTTCCAAGTTTCCAAAGTCACTAAACTATTATGGTGTTCGGATGTCTGTTTTTGTATTGTTTTATGTATTCCTAAAAAGTTTTATAATGTATTTTTATGTTAAGACTGGGTAATTATAATAGTAAACTACTTGATGAAGAACATTGATAAATATTCCCCATTTTTTTGAAGAAAATGTTAACTCTTTTACATCATTCATACTTCGAATAGAATTTAATTTTCACCAAAACTAAACTCTGTGTACTAATAGAACTGATGAACCAACCTTTGAGAATCCCTTTTACACAATTACCATGATCACCAAATACTTTCTAAATAACAAATATTAAGGGTAAACTTCTTTTTCAACAACAATCTCACAGTTTTAAAGCTGGGGGTTTCTCAATAGAACTGAAGCATGAATTGATTCTCCTCTATATTTCATAATATGTATCGATCCATATGAATATGACAATAAAGGGAGCATAAATATAACCAGTACAGTTAAACAAAGTTTGAATCAATGGTGTGATAATATTGAATTTCAGGAGAGAGTTAGATGAAGAAACGGTTCAGAGGGAGAAAACGCGAGTGTGAAAGTGACTCAAATTTTGATTTTAAATAGTATATATATAATTTACGGTTTTGAATTTGGAAAATATAATAAAATATAAACATTTAAATAAAATAAAAAAATTAATATCGAATAATAGGAAATGTAGAAAAACAAAACAAATACCATCAACATCCCAAAAATGGCTCCTTCCAATTGTGTATTATTTTAATGGTGGATCACCAATGGTTGATCGCTACAATTATATATTACCAAAATTAGATCTTCCCAATAGTTTATTACCAATTTTTGATATTTCCAATGGTGGATTACCAATGGTGGATTACCATTGTTGGATTACCAATTGTGGCATGTCTAATTCGTGGCTTATCCAATAATGGATTGTCTCCCAGAGGATTTTCCAATGGAGCCCTATCCAATAGTGGATTTTCAATCTATGGATTTTCCAATTGTGGATCCTCCAAGATTAATGACTACAAAAACTTATACTTCATATTTTTTGTTTGATGTAGATTAATATCTAGGAATTATAGGTCTTTGTAAAAATATAAATAATCTAATGTTCAGTTCTTATGATTTCAAGAGTTATATCACCGTTTTGGAAATTATATCTCAAAAAGTAATGTCTTAAATCAACATTCTTTTTTCTATAATGATAAATAGGATTATTAGAAATATTTATGACACTTTTTATGTAACAATTTATAAGAACATGTCTGAACTGATATATGTAATCTAGCAAAGTGTGTTTCATCCACAATATTTGTGCACAATGATTTTCTACAGCTATGTACATAGCTTAAAAAATAGATAGTGAAATAGAATTTTTCTAGTTACTACACCAAGATACTACTAACATTCCTGAAAGATGACATGTTCTAAAGGTGATTTATTTTTATTACTTACAACCACCAATATCCACATCTGAATAACATACTAAGTCAAATACTTTTCCTATAGGATAGAACAACCCTTAATTGGTTTTATGTATTCAGTATTTAAAAATCATCTTAATAGTGATTAAATGATACTCTTTGGGATTTTCATAAAAATGGGCATATACACACACACACACTAAACATAATATATGGTAGGTTTGAAGTTATGTATAGAATGATTCCAATAATACCTCTATAATTTGATAGATCCACTAGCTTTCTAGGTTCATCAAGATCCAACTTACCGGTAGTACTCATGGGAGTGTTAATACTATTAGTACTGTCCAAACCAAAATGTTTTAGAAGGTATTTGGTGACCATTGTTTGACTTAAAATAATTTTATATTTATTAGGAAAAATTTCATAACTTAGAAAGAAATTATGTTCACCCATTAAATGTATTTGAAATTCACATTGCAACATCTTTGAAAAATAAATATACTAATAATTTTTAGAAGATTCAAAAATAATATCATCAACAAAAAATTGAACCAATAATACATCTTTTGGAATTATATTTTAAAAAATAGTACAGTCAGCAATACCTTCTTAAAAACTTTTAGCAATCCAAAAAGATGTGATCATATCTTACCATGCTCTAGGAACCCATTTTAGTCCATATAAATAATTGACTAATTTGAATATATGATTTTGAAAATGAGTATTTTTCAACCTAAGGGGTTGTTTGAAAAAAACTTCCTCAACTATATAACCATTTATGAATGCACTTTTGACATTCATTTGATGTAGTTTGAGATCCAGATTTTCTCCACAAGAAAGAAGTATTATAATGGATTCAAGTATGTCCTATATTGAATAGTTTTCCTCATAGTAAATAACTTCTTCCTGAATATATCCTTGTGCAACCAATCAATTTTTATATCTTATTATAGTTCCCAAGCAATCAACTTTGTTTCTAAACACCAACTATGTTCCAATAGTCATAGATTCTATAGGTCTAACTAGTAGTTCCACAACTCTATTACTTTCATACTGATTAACTTCATGTTGTATTTCCATCACCCAGAATTTATCATTAATCACATCATAGATGTTCTTAGGTTCAAACTATGATAATAATTCATGATGTTCATCCTGATTTCTAAGTTAATCTCTAGTCTGTGTACCTATATCTAGGTCTCAGACAACCACATCTAAATAATGGCACTTATGAGTCCTAATAGATCAATAAAAATAAGGTATAGACATCTCATTGTCTTCTATAAGTTAATGCTCATGTTCAGGATGTCCCACAAAACTATATTTTTTTTCTTATTTCACATAATTTTTAAAATGTTTTCAATTGATATTCAGAATTGAAAGATCATCCTCATGTTTTTCTAATGGGTTCTTATGATCATGTGGATCTATTTCATCAAATTTTAAATGAATAGCTTCTTCCAAAATATGATATGTTTTATTAAACAATCTATATGATTTACTAGAAGTTCAATAACCAATGAGAATTCCTCCCTCACACTTAAAAACAAATTTGTCAATACAATCATTATTATTATTAATAAAGACATTTAAACAAAGAACTCTAAATTAGTTAACCCTTTTCATTCTACCATTCCATAATTAATAAGTGGGTCTCCTAAATAGGGGTATAAATAAAACTATATTATTTATATTACAAGATGTATTCACCACCTCTTCCCAAAAATAAACAGGAAGGTCATATTCATTATTCATCGTTTGGGAACTTTATTGAAGGGTCGTGTTTCTTCTTTATATAAGACCATTCTAATTTGGGGTCCTAGGAGTATTAAAGTTAAGATTATATCCATTTTATGAGAAATAATATTCAAATTCATGATTTACTAACTCACTTCTATTATCAATATTTATGGTCTTAATCCTATATCCACTATGATTTTCTATAGATTTAGAATACTTAGAAAAAGAAGAATTCGCTCCACTTTTGTGAGCATGAAAGAATACTCAAATATACCTATAAATTTCATCTAAGAAAATATAATCATAGATGTTAAAATTTAAAATATAAAATCTTTAAGTTCCAATGATGTCTGTGTGATCCAACTCTAGGGGTTGAGAAGTTGAAACAATTTTCCATTATTTGAAAGAGGTCTTGTACTGATTCCATTTTTTACATGGGTTGTAGACATTATCTATTGGGAATTATAGTTTAGGTAGATCATTTAAAATATATTTTCTAGTTAGAATTATTAGTGAGTGAACATAACAATGGCGTATTCTCCTATGTCAATGCCAAGATTCATTATGTAAGGCACATAGTTGGGATTTTTTTAAAAATTGTGATTCTAAATTAATATAATAGATATTTCAATTTATTGAAGAAATATAAAATAAATCATTTTTGAACAAAAAATATTTCAGACATTATTTTCAAACTGCACATGAAAACCATCATCACATGGTTCTGAGATGCTAAGCAGATTGTATATTAAACCATATACAAATAAAGCATTTTAAAATAAAGTAGTATTATAATTACTAATTTGGACAAGCCCAATAATTTTACATTTTTAATTTTTCACCAAAAGTGACACATACACCATCCACCTATATCAAATTCTTGTAACATGAATAATTGACAGACATGATTTTGGAACAACTGTTTTCTAGGTACCATAAATTTTTACTTGATATTTTTAAGCAGGTTTCCTACAAAAAATAATTTTAAATTAAAAATGACTTCAGTACCCAAATCCTTTTGGGTCAATAAATGTTAGTTATCAAAGATTTAGGAAAACATATTTGATTAAATGGTGTGATATATAATGTATTTAAACATTTATTAATAAACACTTTTTTGGTCAAGATGAAGAGAAACTAGTTTCAAAACATGAACTATGAATGAATTTTTTTAACAATCATTATATGTCCATGATGCTACCATATATCAGAAGTTTACTTAGGTGTTATCAGTTTTACAAACATGTGGTTAATATTATTTCTATAATTTGTGAGTCTCTCTAGATCTTTCTTTAGTTTCTCATTAGAAAATTTTAATTTGTTGTTCTATTTTAAAAGGTCGGCATTTTTCTCTTTCTCAATAGAATGATTAGATTTACAATTAGCAATAAAGGCATGATGCTTATTTAAAATATTATATTTCTCCTTAATCTCATTAAATTAATATTACATCATATTACTGTACTCATACATTTCATCATTATAAATTTTTTCATTATTTTCTTTATCTCGATAATGATTAGAAATATGAATAGGGGAAGCAGTACAAACATTGGATACCTTAGATGTATTTTTAATCAAGCAGATGTTAGCTTTATTGGGATTATCCTCTTGGGTTGTGTATGAATCACTCGATATGTGTTTGGAAGCACTCTATATTGCTTTCATCTATTTATTCTATCTACTATCCATATCATCATATTTCAATTTTTAGTTTACCTTAGGATGGTCTTCTTTGACATTCCCATTCCTTTTACAATCATAGAATGTCATTTTATTTGATGCATCATCCTTCTTCAAATCCTTTATAATGTTTTAATTATTATAAAATTTACCTTTATATATGGGTTCTATAAACAATATCTTCTTATTTTAATTTTTTTGATTCTTTTATCCATGTGGCCCATCTCTTCATCACAGTAAGAAGTTGATTCTTCATCACATGAACTATCAGCTTGAATTATCATGTTTTGTTTTGAGGTAGTGGTTTTTAAGGCTTCTATTTTTATTTTTGGTTCATCCGCCTCTTCTATGTTACATTTGAGTTCTTCCTCATACATCATCATTATTCTTATCTTATTCTAGGAAGATAACCTTCTATCATCATAGAATTATTTAATTGACATTGAGGTTTCTTACCATCAATATAGTAGACACCTCAACAGTCACATCACATGGTGTTTTTTATAAATATGTATCCCTAAGGTGTTTAATGTATTCAAAATCTCATTGAACATGAGATACATATCAAAAATAGTTGTAGTAAGATTAATTTTAAAAGTATCTTATTTAATAGAAAATGTGTTTAAGTGCAATATTTTTAAATTAGACGTTCCCTTATATGAAACATTTAATGTGTCCCATGTTGAGAAATAAGTTTTACATATAGATATTATATTAAATTCATCACCACCCAAAGCACATTATAGAGTATTCATGGATTTACCATTATTATAATAATTTGTTTTATTAGAATCACTCCATGTAACTATAGCATTTTGAGGTAATCCATATAGATCTTCAATTCCTATCCAGATATTAAAATCCATAATCTCAAGATACATTACCATTTTAATTGTCCATTGGGTATAATTAGATTCATTAAAATAATGAGGTTTGTTGGTTGAAAAAACCTCTTGTATATTATCAATAAAGAAATTGATTTTGAAATAATAGAAATTTGAAATCATTAAAAGATAACTAAATCACAGTTGAAACAATCTTAAAAATCATTCGATATGAAATTTTTATTTGAGTGAGTAAATCAAGAAGGGGGTGAATTGACATCCCAATAAAAATTATTTTAAAAACATTTTATGAAGAAATCCCACAATTTAAATAAATTCTCCCAATTAATCAAAATAGTATTTTAATATAAGTCTAACATTTAAAAGTATTTCTCAATGTCTTATTAGGTCTCAGTTAAAAAAATGAAATTAGTTTAACATTTGAAATAGATTTACATAAAAAAATACTTATATAAACACTAGTTATGATTAACTATAAAATTATATGTTTTGTTTAATGATTTAAAAATATTGCAGTTTAAGATTTGAAACAATGGAAACAAAAAACAAAAACACAATGGAATAAACAAGGCATTAATTATTGATCCAAAACCCAGTCCCCTCGACCTAGAAATCACCTATTGAGAAGTAGATTATTTTAACTAATAATTAAATCCACAATATGGATCAGGTATACAAACAACAGCACAATAAGTCCAGGATCAAATCCAATTCCGTGATTATATGTGAGAAGAAAAACGATGTGGGTCATGTAGGACCTCTTCCACATTTTACATGGGTGTACAGAAAAAAGGGTAAACACAATATCATGTATTCTCCAATTAAAATGCAGGACTTGAAGTGTGTAAATTAACAAAAAAACCATACTTCTAGATAATAAAGAAGTAAATTGAGAAAATAAATAAAAATGAATAAATGATGTGAAATTTGGTATTTACTGCTTAAGATGCCTGAAGAACCTTGGATTTGAATTAGTTAGGATATTGATCTAAATTTTCTTAATGTGCTGAAAAATAATTTTCATGGATTATTTTTTCAGTATAAAGATGTTTCTGAATGTTTTATCTTGATTTAGTGTGAGAAATGAGCTTTATCTTTGATATATTTCATACATTCGCACTCCTATTTCTATATGCATGCAGTAAGTAATTTTTTATTCTTTCAGAGTTCAGTAACTATTGATCATGACAAGTAGCTTCTTAAATATATAGTGATGTAGATTATTATCCATTGAATAATAATCAAGAAGATTTCATAGATCCTCATATTAGACATCTAGTCAGGTATTCAATGCATCTATGAAATTATTTAGGAATATACATTGAATAATCCCACTACAGTAACTCCCAAAAACTAGCTATCAAAAGAATAAAATTTTAATTCATTAGAGCAATAATGGTAGTATTTCTTTTCTTGGATAATTTCATATTGTAGTAAAGATCAACGGTAGCAAGCTAACGGTGGTCCAGCGGTATCATGAGCCAACGATGGTACTCCTAAAGGTAGAATGTTTGGTGATAGAATGAATCTGATGGTAGCATTACTCTAGTGGTAGAACGACTATAGTAGTAGCAGATTATGGTAGTGGAATGATTCTGGTGGTGGCAATCCTACTGGTAGAAAGTGTTTGATGGTAGCTTGGATCCAGCAGTAGCATTACTCTAGTGATGGCAGAACTCCGGCGGTGGCATGAGTCTAGAGGTGGAATGCCTAACGGTAGTAGGTTTATGATGTTGTAATGTATTTAGTTGTAAAACAACTCAAACATAATCACACTTATGGGGGTAAAAAAATTTGAACTAATAGTGGCACTCTAGTAGTGACAATATTGGTGGTGGCACAATTGTACTAACGGAAGTACTTTTCAATATGTTGCCAATTTTATTCAAAACTATGATTTATAAAATAATACACTATTATAAAACATTAATATCACTAAAAAAATTATTATTATTATTTTTGAGAATTAATATAAGGGTTTTCCAACACTAGTCTTCACAAAATACTGACCCTAGGATCCTTAAGATGATATCAAAAAGAGTTATTTCAAAGAAGAGGTAATTCCCTTAACCGATCACTTTCTTATTTACTTCATATCTTATTTACTATTAACATATGGTATTTAACATAAAATAATAGCTTAATTGTCATTAATATACTTAAATGTTGTTATGATTATGAACCCACCATTATCCACCCTATTTCTATCAATTGGAAAGCAAATGTATCACTCGTGCATATGTGCAGTTTACCATCTCCACGTGCTGATACAATTAATTTTACATCACTATTTTTTTAGGTATGGTTATTATGATGGTTTTAAAGTTTATATATGTTATTTATGAATTAATTATGATTCTAAAATGACAATACCATATCTACCTTCTTTTCATACAAACTGTTGGAAAACGATAACGTCACTCATGTGTGCGTGTGGACTACCACCTACATGAAATAATGTGACTCTTATTCAATTTTTATTTTTCATGGATGGTAATAAGTAAGGATATATATTTTTTATATTATATATGAATTATTCTAGAAATTATAATTATTATTTACCATTCTTTTGATCAATCTGTCGAAAAATTAAAACAAGTTTCATTCATATGTACGGTCTACCATCTCCATTAATAGTGTAATTAATTTTTTGTATCTTCCATTAAGGATGACTCTAAATTTAGGAATACAATGAATATATATGATATAATTATAATTTATATGATTATAGTTTAAATTTATCATAATATTTAAATTTATTATTCAAGAGGATATAACACTTTCGAAGAAAGTGGAACTCGACGTAGGGGATTCTCATCTAAATTTTATTTTTGTGGGATACATGCCATATACACCATTTGATTCTATTGTTGGGTGTATATACTAAACCTGAATTTATTCTATGATTATTATCATGAAAATTAGGTTATTTAATTATATATCTTAGTTTATTTCTTTCATGGGTGTTATGATTTGAATGATACCAAAGTAGTAATGGGTTCTATGTTAAAATATAATTTTTTATCATTTTCATTTTTTATTAAGTTATAATGACAAAGTATTATGATATATCTCTAAAGATACACATGAATTTTCTTCTCATATTGTTTTTTCTTGAATTTTAATATTTTCCCTTTAATTTTCCTCACCTTATGAACTCAATAGACTAAAAATATGTTTTTATAGGAAAATCAACTTCATTATCTCTTTATTTGAAAAACATTCTTCTCCCATATACATGTTTTCTAAAAAAATTAATTAAGGTTATTACTATTCTACTATGATTTTTTAAATTCATTTTTACCCATATTTTAATTTATAAAAATTATTTTAAAGGAATCTTTATGTCATTTTCTGAATGAGATACATTATGAATTTTAACCAAAAATTTGAAAGGAATATTTTTTGACATATATTACTTGACTAGATTTTCGCAATATTAAGACTAATTTCTTATTTGATGATTCCTCTATAAGTTTACATGTTTATTTAAAAAGAAAATATTTCCCTTTATACATGAATAGTTTTTAATACATAAGTGATTTTAAAATTTAAAGGTTATTTTTCATAAGATATGTTCGCAGTGAACATTCAAAATAATTTTTCCATATGTGATGAAATATATTGATGTTACTTAAGAATTTTTGGGATATAATCCAATGATAAAATTTTTATTACTTGTCTACTTGGTTTATGTTTATGATGAAAGTATGTTTATGTAACCCATTTCATTTCCATGGGTTATACTGTGATGAAATGTTTCTAAAATCCATTTCTTTTCATGGGTTACGATATAATGATTGTTCTATGATGATATGCCACACATATATATGATATTAATTATATGATGGGTGGGACCTATATTTCAAAATTAATTGGGTAATTAATAATGATCTGTGAGCACAAAGGGTATATGAGTGGTTATCCTGATACCAATAGATGGTACACAGAAGGTTATCCTAATCCCATGAGAGGTTATGCGAGAGGTTATTTCCAGCCTGAGAGAGGCTGCCCATGAGGTTATCCAAATCTCGAAGTGGTCACATGGGTGGCTATCTATAGCCTAAATTTTTTATGAATGTATTAAGAAATAAGTATTTCTATGATTATGAGTAAATAGGAAATCCATGTTTTATACAATTATTATTTTCCTTTATGATTCATGTCTTATGAGATTCCATGTTTTATGCCATGAATTAATATTATAATCTATTATTTTTAGGGTATAGTGTTCAAATGGTATGCTCATTTTATTAAACCCTTATTCTCATGTTATGATTTTGTGATCATAAAAAATTCTCATTTTTACCCTTATTGAGTAGTAGAACTCACCCATTCTTATATTTTCATTTCCCATGTCATGACGAAATGTATTTGTATGATATTTCTAAGAAGGGTTCTTATTATGAAGAACTAACTGAGATACAATGTAAATCATTTATAAACTAGTTTTTTATGTATCCATGTTTCTATTAACAATAGACATATATAATTATGGCATGGGTTGTCATGTTATGAAAATAATATTAATCTAATGTTAAATTATATTTATGGATGAAATACATGGTTTAATATAGTAGAGACCTCATTATGGAATGAAAATAATAGAAAATGAAGAAAACAATGAGAGAATAAGTCTAGAATATGATTGCATTGAAAAATTATAATCATATAATGAACAAATAAATTAGGTTATCTTTAATGGAAGAGGAGATATAAAGGTAGAATCTGGGGGTTGAGCTTTCTAAATAAGTAAAAAAAGACCCCCATGATGAATTTAATCAATGTGTGAGAAAAAAATGATATTTTCTAAAATTAAGAGTCTATACCAGAAAAACCTTGGGTAAAACATTTCACCATAGTGTGAAGGTTTCCAAAACCCACACGGTCTTCATGTGGTTTCCTGTGTCACAGAATGAAGTCTACAATCCAAAACTATAGACTTATGGAAAATACCAATCATTGCATGATGACCTCATTCATGGTTTTGATTGGAATATAGTAAAAAACTATGAAAAAATAGAAAACTCAGTAATGGTGTGACAAACCATAGTGGTATCATGACAATTCTATAGTTTATAAAGTAAATCAAAATTCTAATACCATGAAAATCACAAAATTCCATAAATGTAAAATTCAAATGTTGACCATTAATGAAATAAAATTATGCAAGAAAGTGAGGTCATGTTGTGATAGTTCTCACCACCATTACACTTTCAACACCCATAAAATCTAAATGGGAGTGGATGTTCATGAAATGGGTGAAATTAAATCATATACTCATCGATAATAATAAAGTAACTATGAAAGAAAAGGAAGATGAAAAAATCACCACGAACCAATTTCATTATTAAGAATCACAGTTATATAAAAAGAACATGAACTATTAGATAACATCAATCATAATGGAATCCATATTAAAAATACAATGATCTAAATATAATAAGATAACAACTCATCAAATAAAATGGAATAGTTTAATTACAAAAATACAATCCCAAAATCTATGGAACACACTAAGTCGGTGACTTACCGAAAAAATACCCATGGCACATTTGATAACCTAAAACAAGTGATATCTATATGGGTGGGATTAGGTTAGGTTAAAACCACTAAATATTATATATTAATAAAAAACTAGAAAAAATAAAAAATAATTAAGAAAACTATTATCCCAAATGAGACATCATTTCACTACAAGAAGCCTTTTCTAGAGGTCTCCCCTTAATTTAAAGACCCTCGTCAAACCTAAACACATGGTGTTTAGAAAAACTCTCTGAATACATCAAAATACATGGATTAGAACAATTTTTTTTATTTTAATATCCACATAAAAAAGTTTTTTATAACACATAAAGTAAATAAATCCATGATATTAATTATTTTTGAATGTTGACATCATAATTTTGAGCTGACCATAATAAAACACTATCATTCACTAGTAATAACAAATAAAGATGATTAACTAGGAAATGATTTAATTATTAATCATATCAATATTAGTTTAAGCTGGTTAATCTTGAAAATATTCTAATGATAAAGGTTTTTATCCAACTCTCTTACTAGAAACTCCTATGTAGAACATTTACATATGATCTAGGAAGCAACAATTTTCATAGGATTTAGGAGTCTCCTAACATGATGAATTATTATCCCTTATCTTTTGGAACTAATGGAACACAAAGTGATTACTTTAGAAGAAGATGGTGTAATGAAATAAGGTGTAATTTTAATACTAGCACTCATCTTGTTAAACTTAGAATAAATCCCATTTCATCTATTAGAAATCCATTATCTACATTCAGGATTAGGAGAAATATCAACTGATTTTGGATATCCATACAATAATATTTCAGACATAACATTACACTTGATTGTATCTTTATAATTTTTAAGTCTAACTGAGGACATAAGTAATATAAGATATGAGTGCATACCTCTTTCATAATAATGAACTATCATGCAATCAGTCATGGAGAGATCGAGAATATATGACAGTAGTGCAAAAATAATTAGTGATCATAATCAAACACCAAAAAATCACATTATTATGAGATTTAAGAAACCATTTATTTTGAAACCTCCACTACTTTTTACAATCAATAATAGATAAAAAATGCTTTAAAATCCAATAATGAATGATTCTCATATTTATTTAACTAGATGATTAACTTACACAACTTATATATAAAACCTTTTAGTATAAAGATCATAAACATGATCCTAAGAAACTTAAGGATCTCAGTATGGGGGAAATTTCTCAAAACTCCTAAAAACATGCTTCCACTTCTCAAGGATTAAGATGTCGATGAAAATTAAGAGGTTTAAAGGCATGGAAATTCTGATTGAAGTCTCTAGGATGAAAATTAATGGGATATCTATAATGATCCTCATCAAGTGTTCATTAAAAAATCTGCTCAGTTATACATTGATCAACCAAATTGTACACTTGCTGGGAACCACCCAAGGAATCCTTAAAATATTACATTAAGTCTTAGTTGGTGCATACTATATAAAAAATGAAAACAAAATAAAATATATATAAAGTTACCTACGAATAAAAATCTTATTGACCAATAAAATTCATAATTACACGCTTATTAGAGAAATGATCATGAGAACCGTGATATTACCAGACTAAGTCCAATAAAATATTCTAGGATTTGTCTATATTATATTTACCAGGGTTCCCTTGACCTTCACAGTTACATTTTGATGCAAGGTCTTTTCCAAAATTTCACTTATAAATAAATGTGGTATCTATATAACTTATAAATCCTAAAATTTTTACTATAATAATGACTAGAAATCATTAAAAAAATGAGAACCAATACTGATTTCCAAGACACACATGCATCCTAGATAGGCCTAGACACTCATGATATTGTTTGAGTAGGTGGTGGTCAATATCCTACCTTTGAACTACCTCTTAAGTTATCAAAATCCAATCTCAAATCTACCATAACATACCAAATAACATGGTATGTCTGATATAAATCATTCATGAACCAACATTGTCTACCCCTTATCTAGGTCATCAAGCTAGCCCACGACATGGTCTGAAAGACATTCCTAATCCATATGGGGTGGAAACTAGTGTCGAGGAATCATGAAATCTTTATTGTGAACAATTTCACTTGAAATATGAATTATTGAACAATGGATTTACCACCTATAAATGCATCATTACGACTATTTAATTTTTAAATACACCCATCATAATAAGAAGTTTTAGATTTCAATAGAAAAAATGGTATCTAAAAAACAATGATTAGTTTCACATAGTAAATTGAACTAGAAAAACATCTGATAGAACCATATAATGATATAATAGGATTAGGTAAATTAATAGAAGGATGAGTAGGGCAATAAATCAATGATACAATAATGAAATAACAAAAAAACATATTTCCCATCTCTTTGTGAAATTAGAACATATCTAGTTTACACCACCATTAAATCTAAACCAAATAGATCTTCTGACACATCAAAGTAGAACATGTACAATTGATAATAAGATAATATTGAGAAATACAAGCATGATAGGTATCTTCCACACACCTGATGAATAACATTTAAAAATAAACCATTTCATTCTAGTTTTTAATACAATTAGAATATATGCATTACATTTAAAAAACCTAGAATCAAATAACATTCATAAGAAAAAACATTATTCATGAAAATAGAGAAACCATTTTAAAAATTAGATAAATCTATTTTTTCAAAACAATATTGAGGAAAATGGGATAATTTAATGAGAATGTTAATCATTCTCCAAATAGATTTCAGATTGCTCCATCAAGAAGGGAGATTAAAAACAATTATAGTAAATATATATCATTCATGATAAATATAAAGTATAAAATTTTAAAAATAAACAAGAATCAGTGTGATATGATCAAGTGAATCATGGGAATCTAAAGGCCTTGAGAAATATTCTAGTAAATAATTAACATAATATTAATTTGTATGGACCTAAACTATATTCAAATAAACCTACCTTGAACCTCGATATTTCCCTACTTTACTAAGGGGTGAATACCATAAACATAATGATGTCTAAATTGAGAGACATTATTTTGATAATTATACTAACTAGAATTGTAAATGACCCAAAATTTTACTACTCGCTACATTAGATTTCCAAGGACATATAAATAGAGACGATTCAATCAATCCCCACGAAACAATAATAATAACAAAAATATTATTATTATTATTATCATATCAATTAATAAAATCACCCTCACCTATAAAAAACCTCCATGGAAACATACCATTTTCATCAAGAGTAAATTAAATAATTTATGTATTATTACCTCTATGATGGAAAACAACACATATATTACAACATTTTATTTTCCATAAATTTACGCCATATAATATGTGAAGGATTCAAGGGTATTATCTTTGGAATATTATTTTTGAAGTTTTTAGGAAATATCATGCTATGAAAAAACATAATTTTGTATGAAGGATTTTAGAACCTACATAGTTATTGCATGACTCCATTCTTCATAAAATGGAGGCAAGTAATCTTGATCTACTATCTTTGGGGAAAACTGAGCCACAACAGAATGATCCAAGGCACAACTTCGAATGGATTATAGTAAACAAATATAGAACTAGAGACTGCCTAGTCATAGAATAAATAACCTTTGTCACGACATGGATCATCTTTAATAAATATCCGCGCACCTCTTCTAGAAAATAGATACCCCAAAGATCCCATAAACTTGTAAAATTAAAATAATGACAAATAATAAAATATGAAAACATGGGAAAGGGAGGTCGAGGTATGACATATTGGAAGTTAACACATGTGATCTATGTATACAAAGTGGTTTAGTTCTAAAATTATAAATCTATTACTATAATCAATCCATAAATAGAAATTTAATATTTTATCTTATTTAGAGATTCATGGACTTTCTTTTATGATTAACAAAATGAGTTAGAGTATGATAATGAATGAAATGTTGTGGTGCATTGAGAATATAGTGAATAGTTTATACATTCTAGATATGGATAATCTAATATATAACATTCAGGAAAAAAAAATTTCACATTCTTTTTCAAACACTATATATCATTTTCATTGTCTTTTTCATTACATGAATGTGAAATACATCCAATGAAATCATATAGATGGATATTTTAAATAATTCAATTTTTTTTAAAAAAAAATATGAATCATGTTTTTTTAGGAAAAATAGAAAAATTACATTTTAATTTAAAAGGATGTATGTATTAAAAACATTCAATTATTTGTAGAATATAATTAATTTTCATAATCACCGATAAAATAGTATTTATATTGTATGATCATATTATGGAGGTGAATAATTGATCAAGTATTTTACTAATAATTATAAGTATTTTCTCTATAAACTAATGGAATTTTACTTAATCACATTACATCTAATGTAGTCATAATAGCACCATATGTTATATGGACAAATATGTGTCCCAATTTGTCCTATATGAGAATTTATGGTAGTAAGACATATGTAAAATGTTTGGATTTAAAGAAGATATTAAATCAGAATAAATGATTATTTGTTGGTTATCCTTAATAAATTATGGGATATTATTTCTATAATACTGTTAAAAAAATATCTATGTGTGAAGATGGTGCTTTCCAGAGGACCACATTAATTGAATAGTTCATGGGAGGAAAATAGAAAATATATATGTTTAAAATCAACAATCCAAATTTTCTCTTGATATGGAAAGTGGGATAGTTTCAAAAGATTTTTGAAAGAATAATTGACTCATGTTACAAAATAACGTTGAAGTTCTATTATGATTAATCTATATCATCAGAGATATAAATTTATTATAGTATATGATAATGAATTAATGTTCATGGATGCTGAATCTAATACCACATTAGAGGCCACTAAGAGTTTTGATTTCACAAAATTGATGTTGTCTATGGGAACTGAGATTCACCCTCTGTATACTAATAATATTTAATCATGGTAAATACATGTGAAATTGTGAGATCCATATGGTGAAATTGTTTTTTCCATAATAAAAAATATATGAACCGTAAAGTATCAACCTATAATGATTTTTCTGTGGAGAAAGTTATAAAATAATTCTTAGTATTGACTAAAATGAATACTCATTAAAAGGTATGATGATAAATTCTATTTTAATATTGAATTCCATATCAAGGAATTATAATTATGAGATATCAAATAGATATAAAAACTTCTTTCCATAATGAGAACTTATTAGAGGGAATGTATAAGGTACTACCTGAAGAATTTAAAGGGCTAAATAATACTACTAATATTTTTATTCTATAGTTTCCAATTTATGGATTGAGGTATGAATTTTGTGGAAAGAAAATATAACATGAAATTAAAATCAAAGAGTTATATTTCATAAAAAATATAGATGAATATTTTGTATCCATTGAGGTCATTCATATTAGTGTGGTATTTATTTCTTTATATATGGCTAAATATTATTTGTCAGAAATATGTTCCAAAATTATATTATATAATGTTATGATTGGGAATGTTTTTCTAATTGAATTACATGGGTCAATTACCATACATACAAGGTATGAAGTCACTAGATATTGATCTATGAGGTTTCATGGGATGATTTAACACAAACATATTAATAAATTGAAAATGATTTTTAGAATAAAGGACCCTAAAAGGGGTAATTAATAATAATTCATTGAATTTTTCAAATAAAAACACATTTTCCTTCTATGATGTCCAAAATAATAAACATATAAAATATTTATTATTTTTCCCCGATATGATATATCATGTATACCATGTAATTTACTCAACTCGATGACTCTTATGATTTTATTTTGACAGGTATATATTTATCCATTATTTTTGAGAGTCATGGTATTTCATTAAATAAGATTATAGATTACTTGTGAATAATTATTGGTATATTATTAGTTTTTGGTGGTGAGGATATTCACATTGTGTGGGTTTAAATTGATTCTAGTTTCCAAATTAAAAAAAAATTATATATTATCTAAATAAATTTTTTCCATCAATAGTGGAGAAATCTATTGAATGAATTCAAAATAAACCATCACGGTGGAATTTTGTGGGTCATATTGATTAGGAGTGACCCCCTCTTTACTAAATTTAGATCTTCATTGCTTCATGGGTACAAGATTCTCTAGAAAGGGCCTCAATTTTAAATTGAAAGTTGTTCTGCGTGGTTGTCTCTTATAGGGAGGATTTAGAGAAATAATAGTCGCGTTGATCTAGTTCATGTTCTAAATGGGTTTTTAATCTATTCTAGAGGTCCTAGGGATTCAATCTATATGTGAATCTCCTCATACTATCAATTGGTTCAATCTTCCAAGATACTCCCTCCTCTTCTACAATGTCTCCATTATTCATTCATTAAGAGATGTCATGGGATATTTCATGTGTATGGATGAATGCACTACCCAGCTACTTAATGCCTTTGTTTTTAGAAATTTCATAGAAGTGGATCACTCCTCCCCCATTATTTAAAACATACTCCTCATAATGAGATACTCTATTTCTTGTTGGAATAAGAAATACCCTTCATCTCTAAAATTCTTCTACTCGGGATGTTAGTCTCAAGGTCTCTCGTCTTCATCTTGAAGGGATAATGGCTTTTCTTCCCATGTTTCATGTTTTGGTGATGCTTATTCGAGTTTACACCATTCACATACCATAGATAATTTCCCTCTAGTCATCAAAACCCCGTCTTCTAACCCCCTCCCTACACCCCGTCTCTAGTGTTCCTTATCTATCATTGTTAGTTTCCCACCCGCTAATCAATCCCTCTATAGAATGTGCTTTCCCTCCCTGATCAACTCACTCTTCCCACACTCCCCCTATTCACCATCTAAAATGGGCCTAATGAACTAAAATCTACCTGTGGTATCCTTGGATGCCTTTTCCTAGCCTATTTTCCTGTCTTCCCAAAGGAGTGGCAAGGAAGTGGCTATCCCAGTTTTACTAGTTACTTACTAAGAAGGTGTATCTATCCCTAATAGTCTATGTCCCCTATTTCTATCCAATATATTCTACATGCTTTCCACCCCCCCAACTTCTCTTATAACTAGAAGTATTAGCTCCAAATAACATCCCTGTAACACCGCAAACATTCTAAAAGAGTTACTTTTTATTCGATAGCATATATAAAATGTAAAACCAAACCTAGAAAGGAATATAACCTATTAAGGAATTATGGAATAATTAATATTTTTAATAAATTTAATATATTTTATATCTTTCAAGGCACACATTACTAAGTTAGCATTTATCATACGTAACAATGAGTTTCTTCGATAACATGCGTTACATGAATGGCCGAGTTTTACTGAACATTAATATATTATTTAAATATTATTCTTTAATATAATAAGATATAAACTAGCTATTAATTTCATTGTTATGAATAGGATGAAGTAAACTATAAAAATATATGGTGAAGTTCAATGGCTACCCATTAATAAGAAATTAATATAAAAACTAATATAATATAAAGTAAATATTTTTGTGCTTACAATGGTGTTATTTATTAATAAATTAAGTTAATTTCAATTAAATAATGATCCTAATTAAATTTATATATTGTATATTCAATAAATTATTGTTTACATTAATACAATAAATTTTATAGGCATAAAATAATAACAAACCTTATACTATGCGCTGAAAGAAATATTTTTATAAAGTTTGTTTTACTACATTTTTATGGAGAAACTATTTTAAAACTAAATTTTTTACATGTTTTGAATTTAATATGTAATAATAAACCTCATTTTAAAATTTTAACATCAAAATTTTTTTAGGGTAAATTTTTTGTTTTTTTCCGGGAAATTTTAATTTTGGATGAATAGTAAAAAATACTAAATTTTAATTGAAAACATGTTTTTCTCATATGTAATTTTTAATTTAAAATTATATTTTGAATTGGTTTTAAAGTATAAATAGTTAAATTATACATCAATTAATTCAATTAAGTTCATTTTAACAAGTTTCACATTGATAATGGATATAAAAACATTTCATTCTTTTGAACATGTTTACTTTAAAATCCTGCTTTATCAGTACGTCTATGGGATTAATTTTAAATAAATTTATTCCACTTATTTGAGTGCAATTATAAAGAATGAATACCATATTTTTAATTAGAATATTTTCTACTTTCTTGTGAGGCCTTTTTATTTTTTGACCAAAAATATTAGTTAATGTAATTAAAAATAATTATAGTGATTAAGGAAAAAATGAGTTTACATTGTGGTTAAACATTATCTTAAGGGGAAAAATGAGCTAGAAACTAGTAAAAAATGTATTTTATTGAAATTATAAACCATTTAATCCATTTTATATAAATTGGTTCATTATTTGAATCAAGTGGTGTAATGGATACCTCCCAACAATGTTTTTCTTTTTATATTTCTAAGATTGTCACTCCTCCTCCACTATAAAATGGAAATCAACCCTCACACTTATTCTCACCTCTAAAGCCATTTGAATCCTCCAAAACCTTCCCAAATAATCTCCATATATCCCTTATCTCATTTTGGAAGCCTAATTTTGGAAAAAATTAAACCAAGAAAGTCTTTTTTTATAAACCAAAAAGGAGTTTCCTGAATAAGAGGTAACATTCTTCAACAATCACTTTTGATTCATTTACTTCTACACCCCTTCAATTTTTTTATATCATGATTATATAATAAAATCAGTATAATAAATATAATTATATTAGTTTTATGATAATGGTTATACCTAAACTCACACACACTACCATCAAATGGGATACACAATCATCTTTCGTGTGTATGATGGACTACCACCTAAGGAAATGATGTCATTCATTCTTCGATTACCACATTTAAAGGATGTGAATAATGTAATATTAATAGTATATATATGATATATATGGTATTTATAATTTATTCATACTTTATTAATAATTTTATAACACTTACCTTCATTACATCCACATTGTGGGAATATGATAACATCGTTTGTGAATATGTGGACTACCACCTGCTGAAAGTGATGTGATTAATTCACGCTATATGTGGAAAATATTAAGTATAGTTAAAATAAAAATATTTGACATATATGAAATAAATATTATACTTTAAATATAGTATATATCATTTAATTTTCATTCTTTAAGTATGATATGAAAATGAAAACAATGTTTATGTCTACACACGACCTACCTTCTCCATGAACAGTGTATTTCATTTCCTATATGAAAAATTATATGGATAATAATATATATATATATATTGAATATATATTATATTAAAATAATGTTTTACCTTCTATAGATAAATAAATTATGCTCTTTTTAATAGGAATTAAAAATTACAATTCCAAACATACTTGAAAAAGTAGGCAATTAACATCTGAAATAGTGAAAATAATGAGAGATTATTGAAAAAATGGGATTTAAAATATTATAATAATATGATATATAATATTAAAAATACGAGTATGGTTATTTAAAAGTTAGGAACATGATTAAAACAATTATAAATGAGGTAAAATACCATTCACCCAAAATGCGATACAAGGTAAGTGGTTCTTATCATACTTTTACTTTCATTAGGCATATTCCATATGCACCACTTATTTCTTTATTTTTGGTGTATTTAATACCACTATTATGTTTTATATCATGAATAAATTTTTATTCTTTATATTTAAAGTTTAATTTGATGTTATTTATTTTATGGGGATTCTGATTCAAAAGTTACCAAGTGGTAAGAGATTTCATCTCGATTTCATTTCATTGAGGAATATTGTAATGTTATACATATAGTTTCTTTAATATGGTGTATAAACTACCCCATTAATATTTAATATAAAGAATATTTCATTATTAATTGAATTTTGTGTTCAAATTATGATTATTTCATCTAATTAGATTTAAATATAATGCTACCAAGTGGTAAATAATTTCATGACCTGATTCATTTTCAATGTGTTATATTACTATTCTTGTTGTCATTAATATAATTTGGTTATGTGTGTGACCAATATTTAATATCTAATGATATATTTTTACCTTTATTATTTTATTTTAAGTTTGATACACGTTATATATTCAAGGATTAATTCTCACTTCAACAGTAATATCATTTTAAGGGTTTACTTTATAATCTTATTCTAGTCCAGATTACTTATTCATATAAACTCATTAAAGGAAATTATATAATAATTTTCAAATAAAACCTTTCATTTTCTTCTCCTCTGGTTATTAATGACATTTTTCATGTAATAGTACCATTTTCCCACTCATTGTTGCAAAAAATGTTGTAGAAAATATATTTATAAAAACCCAACATTATTTATCTCTTCGGTGGAAATCGAATTAATTTTAAAACCATGTTTTCTTCCCAAAACCAGTTTTTTCTAAAAAAAATTTCAAAATATTAAAAATCATTTATTAGAGTTTGTCTTATAAATTTTTTTCAAGGTAATATTTTTTTGTACTCCAAAAAAGGCACCATTCAAATTTGTTTCCATTGAAAGATGAATAAACTTTTTATGTTGGACAACATGTATGGATTTTCCCACCATCATTTCATTGAAGCTTCCATTAGAAGATTAAAATTATACATAAAAATATCATAAATGTGATTTTAAAACAAAATTATTTTCAAACTATTTTCCAAATCAAAACAAATATTTTCCTCAAGAATGTTTTTCGAAGATTTTTTATAGTATTTCTATTCATTAATGACAAAAACCCATTATTGTTACTAAAATTGGGATATGTTGAATTGATACCATCCTTATTCTTCCTATGGATTATTTTTGATTGATTTTTCCAAAGATATTATTGACCCTCACTTCCTTGATTCATTTTTATTCCCCTTGAAATATTCACTTTCCTATTATCATTGAACATTATATTTACCCTAATTATCCATATCATTTATCAGGGATATATTCATTAAATAATATATATACCATTTTTACCTGTACTGATTTCTTTGATACTTATTTCATTATATATGGAAATAATGATAAATATGATTTCATTTCTCAGTAAAAATATTTGATAAGGCATGTTTTTATTTAATTAAATCAATTATTCGATATATGGGGAATGCTTTGGACATGCACTACATGGGTTAGAGACCATTGGATATAATCCCCTCGATGCATCAGTAGTCTCATGAGACAAAATCAGTTGGTGAAAAACCCTTCATGATTATTTCCAAGAAGAGTCAGACATGTTTCTAACCATATACATAAAATATATTGAGGATATATCTTAATCATATTATTGTTCATGTACCTAATACATGACATCCAATAATTTTTAATTGCCTTAATTTTTATTCAGTTATTATTATCCATGAGATTTTAACTATGGAAAATATATGGATGCATTTCATTCTTAGTTTATGGAATAAATGGAATGGTTTTTAGTTATTTATTTTTCCATATTGATTATTCCTTATCTAGTAATTTAAATGATAGGTTTTTTCAGTTAATTACCACTACATATTGTTATTTCACTTTCTTCTTAGTTTATTGACTATATGAAATGTGTGTTCAGTCATTTACCTTTCTGTATTTATCATGATCATTGAGTGATTATTTCTTCTACTGTACATTACCCTTACTGAGCATTTAAGCTTTCCAATATTTTATTTCCATTCTCTAGGATTCCCTTATGTGTTCTAATAATGATATGTAAGTATAAAATATATGGAATACAATTATTATCAAAAAAATGTTTTCATTTCTCTGTTCAATTGTAATACAATACTCATGTATGTAACTAGTTTAACAAAACTACTAAATTATTCATTCCTTTGGGATATTATTTACTTGTATCTTATTCCAATGTAATGGTATCAGAACACTAAATCTGGGATTTCTAGGGTTGGTTCACTATACTTGGTATCAGAGAAAGTTTATTAAAAACAATGGGAACTAGATTTATGAAAACATAAATTACTAAACACATTACTATGATATAATTTGAGGATCAGTATATAATAACATAATTTTGTTTGGTTAAGGTAGAGATTATGTGGGTCTTCTTAAAAATAAATATTTTTCTAGATAAAATCATGGATTTATGTAATTATGGTTGAAGATATGTTCAATGCCTTTAAACCTCGTTTTGGGTTTTATGTGATGAGAGTCTACAATGATTAATGAGATTTTGGGAAAAAAATTATGGAAATACAACCCATTAGTTTACTATATTTTTTCGTGGAATTTTTATATGAGGAATAATGGATTTACACTATATAGAGAAAAGTTTAATGGTATTGATAAACATTACGGTTGATATACAAATTTGATTATTACACTTTGTATGAAAAAATAGATTGTATTGAAAACCCTAGTAAAAACATTATTTAATAATTTAAATTATTTCACGAATTTCCATAAAACGTTTCAAAAACTTTCTATAAATTATATTACTATAGTTTAGAAAAAGGAAAACCCACATGAAGGGTGACAACCCATCTCATTCGAAAAGGTAGTGGGGCTTGAATCCCTGACTGAAGGATGGTAAGGGTTTTGGGCCTACCACGAGTTTATGCGATGTCTTGGTTAGTATGTCATTGTTAATAAATTTGATGAGTAAATATTAAGGATGAAATGCTAGTGTAACTTTTTATGTATTGAGATTAATGTATTAATAATATTGTCTTTTTATAATTGTTAGAGACATGTGTAATGACATTTCACTCTTTTATGGGCCTTATGATATGTTAAATGTGTAATTTATTGTATCGGGAATCAATATTAATTTTTTTATATCCATTTCATAAAGTAGTGGATGAGTTTGAAATTTATCAAAGTATGAAAAATGGATAAAAATGGTTTTTATGAAATAGAAATTTCTCAAGTAAGTATATTTCCTTATATTCATAGGCCATAAAATAATTACCCAACATTAGAAAATTGATCAAGAAATAAAATGTACCCGTAATATCTTAATTTTTATTAACCATTTGTATTTTAAATCATCATAGATTTATGACCTTGAGCACATCAACCTTCCATTGATCATTCACTTGTTTATGATCAATAACATCAATATCCCTCTATAATTTTATACTCTTTTCCACAAAGTCTATATCTTCACTTTCCATCGATGTTCTCCTACTTTGAAACATTGTTTCATATTTTTCCATATGATTCTTGTACTTCCCTTTATCTCTTATTAAGAGTATATTTTATTAGCCCTTTCATGATGTGGGATTTTCAAAAAATTAGTTTACAAATATAATATCTTTGAATACCAATATCAAGTTTAAATTTCTAGGACACAATTTATTTAATGTTGGTAGAATGTAACAACCTGAAAATTCAAAAATAATATCTTTTTATTAGATAGCATGCATGAAAAGAAGAAACAAATATAGAAAGTAATATAACCACTCAAGAAATTATGGTATATTTAATATTTTAAATATAATCAATATATTCTATAGATTATAATTCATTTTGTACTGAGTTAGTTTCTATCACACGCAACAATGAGTTTCTTCTATAGCTTGCAATACATGCAAAACCGAGTTTTATCAAACAAAAATATATTATTAAAATATTATTTTTTAATAAAATAAGATATAACTTATCCATTTAATTTGAATTTATGAATAGGTTTAACTAACCTATAAAAATATATGGTGGAATTCAATGGTTACCAATTAACTAGAAATGAATATAAATCCTAATTGAATATAAAGTAAATGTATTTATGCTCAAAAAGGTGTTTTATATTAATAAATTATGTTAATTACTATTATGGAATGATCATATTGATTTTTATATATATTAGACATTCAATAAAATATTTTTTAAATTCATCAAATATAATTGATATGCCTAAGATAAGAACAAACCCAATATTACACATAGAAAGCTATAATTTTATAAATGCAGTTTTATGACCATTTATTCGCACACCCATTTCAAAAATAAATATAGGAAATTTAATAAATTTTATATGAAAAAACAAACTTCATTTTTAAATTACAAATTTTTAAAATAGCATAGGGTTAATTATTTGTATTTTTCTGTGAGGATTAATTTTTTGATGAATAGTAAAAAAAATATTGAATTTTAATTTTAGACAACTTTTTCACATAAATAATTTATAATGTTAAATTATATTGTAATATATTTTCATAGTATAATTATTTTAATTATACATAAATTAATATAATTAATTCCATTATAATCAATTTAACATTGATATTGGATATAAAAACATTTCAAACATTTCATCATTTTTACTTTATAAACCAGCTTTATCGTCCCGTCGATTAGATTAATTTTAAATTATTTTCTTCAAATTATGTGAGTGGAATTTTGAAAAATGGTTTCCATATTTTTAATGAGAATAATTTATAATGACTATGAACCTCAACCTATTTTTTGATAAAAAAAATTAGTGAAAGTAATTAAAATTAATTACAACGATTATGGTAAAAATGAGTTTACATATGTAAGGGTCCAGATCCATGTGGATTGACCCATTTCATTTCCTGAATACTGAGGTTCTTGGAGGAGGCTTGGAGGAAGTTAAAATGGATTTAACTGCTAGTTGTTGGAAGTAGGGGAGGACTTCATGTTGTGAATAATTACACGACATGAATGAGTGTTTCACACCGTGTAATGTTTTATGGTTTGAAAAATGAATAAAAAAAGGCCCTAGTTTTTTTTGGAAAAATACAACCTAGAGGAATTACATGATGTGAAAGGGGAATATACATCATGTAATCCCCCAACATTTTAATGTTTTAAGTGTTTTTTCAGCTGCTCGGGTTGTCAAACCCTAAGGCTGTAGCTTCCCTCTCTCTCATCCCAGGTGACTCAATAGTCCCCTCTTCAGCATTTTTAATAAATCTTAAATGAGAATCAATCATAGACATCCATGTTCAATCTGTGGTGACCTAGCTTGATCCAAGGTGTGTTTTTCCTTCATTTTCTAGTGGTTTCTTTCAGTTTGATCTCTTTTACCTCCTATTATTCTTATCATACAATGGCAGATGATTTATTATGGTTCTAATGGAGTTTCTCTTAGTTGTTTTTGGTGTGGTGATTTCGTAGCTTCATTGTATGGATGCAGTTCTTTTGGGAGAAGTGATTGGAGATCCATTGCATTGATCCATTATCATGCGAAGAACATCGACAACCTTTTAATTTATGGGATTCATTACTTCTCTATTTATTTCTATTCAATCATAGAGATAGAATGTTTTATCACTTTTGATCGTAATGAAATTAAACTAATAATTATATGAACTATATTAAATAATTTGCATCAATCATGAAAAAATGGTTTTTCTTTGCACAATGATAACTATTTACCTCTAGATTTTCTATATAGTTTTATATATATTCTTTTCTTAGTTTAGCATGTTGTTATTGATGTTGAAATGGTTAAATAAACTGATGAAAGTTGATTCGTATTGAAAAATGAATTAAATGCATGTTGATTTATTGTTTAATTAAATTTTGATAGCTATAGATAACATATTGATTTAGTTTCTTGTAGTTTGAACATATGAATAATGAATCCTTTTATTCAAGATAGAACAAGAATCGGTTGTGTAATAGAATATAATGATTTTGTAGGGATTGTGTTGCCCACTTTCTTGTAAAGTCTGAGTGCCTTGTGCTTTGGATCCATGAGATCTCATTGTGTGTAATGCTTGGATTCCTTTATTTGGGCTGAGAGCCTAGTTTCTCTATTTGATCCTACTTCTTGTGGTGTGCTTTGGATCTGATCCTTGTGGTACTTGGGGTGGGGAGGCCTGGATGCGATGTAAGCTTGGGATGGCTGATCCTAGAGGCCTGTTCTGGTATGTAGGGAAGAGAGGCCCGCGTTTTGTGGTATTAGTTGATCATGTGATGGTGGGATGCATTCGGATATGCAAATGGGTGTTAGGGAGGACACTAGAGATGACAGAATGGGTTGAAGTTGGGCTTACTCATTGGTATGTAAGCTGGATATTTATTGGATCTGGTGTTTGTTTATCTTCTTTAAATTCCCTACTTTTTAAGGCATATGGTTCTAGTTACTCTCCTTCCAATAGGGTTGAATACGCATGGGTTATTCCATGTTCTTTCCTTGTTTAGCTTCTTGAGGTTGGATGAGTCTACACTCCTACTATAGGTGTCAAAGACACGACGAATAGTTCAGCTACTCACGGTATTGAGTCCCTTGTGTTTGGTATCATTGATGTTTTCCCAAAATAACTGATAATATATAAATTAATAATTTTAATATTGTGAATAAATTTTTAACCCTTGGAGGTGGAGCTTGGTGGGATGCAATGTCAAGGTTTTAAATTATGAGAAGATGTGGACTCAGTTTGATTATCCCGGGAGGGCATAGAACTTGTTGTATTTATAATGAAATGATTTCTAGAAAATCATATTGGTTAATTAACTATTAAATAATTAATTAATTTAAAGTGAAACTGGTGAAAAGGGAATAAAATAACTTAATTTACCTCTATAAATGATTGTATTCTTATTGCATATATAGTCTTAGCAGTGGTTTCCAGGAGTTCGAGAGATTTAGCTACAGTTGCGTCTGAGACTAGGTTATTCTCATAGAGTGGTTTTAAACTATATTATATCATGTACTTTTTTATGTTTTGATACGCTAATCCACCCAGTCAGTTAGGGCGACTAACACCCTGAGGATTCTGATCCCTGGGAGGGTGTTTTCCCCAACATTCTGGTGGGAGAATTGATGGATGACTACCCCCTTTGGCCACACACTCTTCTCTTGGTAGTTACTTTTTCTAGTATTCATGGTCATTAGTTTTCACCATATATGTTTGTATAGGGATGTAATGGCTTGTGATTATTTCACACACATGTATTCTAGATATAGTTTCCCTACAAAATACTATAGGTATAATGTTTATCAGTTATGATGGCATGATGATCTTTACTCAATGTATGGGTTGTAATGGCTAGAGGTATAATACCCAATTTATGATACACATTATGCAGGTTTTTGTGGCTCTTAGAAACTCCCCAGATTCTTTTGGTTATGTGGACATGGTGGTGTATTGCACGAGGTGCACGTTGTGGTGCTTCGATCAACTGTCTATGGGTTATCCTTTTTGGAGAGAGATGCTCAGGTCGTGCGATGTTGGGGAAAAGTGGTAAACCATTGGGAATTTAGTAGCGGTGTACCCTTGATATTGATTATTATATTATATAGTCTTGTATGAGATACTTGGTGAGATTAACCATGGTGAGGCTAGGAATGTGATATACCTATTTAGGGGATGAGTTAATTTTACATGTTGTTCACTATGATTTAGCATTCTTTCTTTACATTTACAAAAGAGGCTCCAGGAAGGATCCTACTAAGTATAATATTATACTCACCCTCTATATATATATATAAACTTTTTTTCAAGTCACATGGAGAAGGTTGGAGATCAAGCTGGTTAATGCTAGCTTGTGGGTTTTGCAGGAGTTGTTTGGCCTTCATGGTCACTATCATCTTTACCTTTATTTTGGTACTTTCAGTTTCCCTTTCAGTTGTAGTAGTTCTTGAATGACATTGCATATGTTCATTTTGGATTTATTTTATAGGTCTGAGCTGTTGTTGGTTGGTTTATATAGAGACCCTATCCTTTTACACATAACATTACATGATATTAAGCATAATTATTCGTTAGAATACAATCCAAGGATCGTGATGTCTAGCGTCTTTGAATACTAGGTACATAACACTGATAACATGAAAAAAACAACTTTATTTATTCTCCATAAAGAGCTCCTAACATCCTTCGATCCCTTACATCTTCATAGGGTGCCTGGGGAACACATTAACAAAGGGATGAGCTAAAAAGCCCAGTAAGGGAAATAACATTAGAATAAATCTTAATCACATGCATTGGGAGGCTTGACAAAATGATATCGAAAACATGAAACATATGGAATCATAACATATAAACATGGGATCATGTAAACATGGGATCTTAAAAACATGGGATCATATAAAAGTGGGATCAAATAAAAATTAAATCATATAAACATGGGATCATATAAACATTGATTCATAGAAATGTGGTAGCAACATTAAACATGACTTTAGTACGAGTTGAGGCTAACTTCCAATCTTGTTTTCCATGGTAGCACAAGCCAAGGCTAACCGCCAGGACCGTTGCACTTAACATCTCATGAGACTTAACTTTACCCAATGAATTAGAGAACATCTGGGTGCACCCATCTGAAATTTTTCATTAATATCCTTGCCGCATAATGAATCATACATAAGGAATCAAATGTAAACAAAAGGATTACCCATGGAAAGAATTGGGTACCATAATCATGTCATAAAACATAAAAAATGGGCGTATCATAAAAGTGTACATGAAAGAAAGGAACTAAAATTTACATGGACATTCATAAAGCAAAATATTCATGTTTCATGGTTATTGGTGTCAAGTATAAGTTACACCATGAATGAAAATTATTTACGAAATTTTAGCATTAAAACATTTTTGAACGGTTTTAAGGAAAACACTATAGAGCCTTTAAAATAGAAAGGGATAAATCCTTTATACAAACTAGAAGTGAACCAAAATGGTTTTCAAAATAAAAAGGATGATTTTATAAATTCAATGGTGGGTTAAAATAGAATAGAGAGTACAGTTGAAATTTGGTAAGAGTTTAGGAAGTTCCCTTAAAACAGGTTTGCTTATCGGGAAGTATTGGGGAGGGAATCACAAAATGTATATCCACAAAAGATAATGATGAAAGGGTATTGATAATAGAATTTAGTACAAATACACAAAATTTATAATATACACATAAATTAAAAAGATAACTTCATTTTGGTAGAAGAATGATAAGGCATCCCAAAGGAAAAAAGTAGTTTTGGGTAGAATTCATTACGGATTATCTGCATGGAATTGGGTGTACCCAAAAGGGGCATGGTAAGAGAAAAAGGGACTTATAATTACTTATAAATCATGATGGAAGTATTATGGAGGTGAAATATTATATCCTTTCATTAGGAATGACACACAAAATGGCATAACTATAACACCCCAAGCTTCCACGGTACGTTTCTCTTTGAATAATACAGTATCATGTGTTGTACGCAACTTCGAGATTCTAACACGCCGCAACCAATCAAAGTAGCCGTTATGAATAGTAATACCCACTTTTTGAAATTTTATAAATTATATCTATCAAAATGGACTTCATTTTTGGATTCGGAATATCGAAATTATCCTAGGATGAAATTTTGGTACTTTTCAGATAACTTTTATATTTTGATGAATAGTGAAAATTACTAAATTTTTATTAAAAACAACTTTTTTAATCGAAATAATTAATAGTGATAAATTATAAATTTGAGTGGTTTTAAAGTATATTTAGAATATATTTTTATCATTTAATACAATGTTGGTCATTGTACATAATTTCACAATTAAACTGGACATAAACAAGTATTAATCTTTTGATAGTTATTATTTATTAAAAACACGCTTTTTGTTTTGACAGTGGGAATTAATTTTAAATTAATTTCTTCCAATTTTGTGTTTTAAATTTAGAAAAATGTATTCCATATTTGGAATCAAGATTTACAAATTGTATAAATAGGTAACTTTCATTTTTAGACATTTTGACTAATTACTTCGGTAAATATTTAATTTATCATGGTAAAGGGTAAATCCGGTAAATAATGGTAAACAAATAATATTACAATAATAATAAATTACCCTAAAACGTGTCCTAACATTATTGGTGGATACATGTCCGACCATGGGCATCTTTGGGTCGATTTTGGGACCCCATGGAACCACTTGTAGGTGATAGGGACACTTTATATTAATTAAGTTAATGTAAATACAAAAATGACATAAGAAAATATCTTTTAGAAAACCCATTTTTACATAGGGTTATATATGTTATATTTTAGTCTATAAATATTCATTAGAAATATAAAAAGATTTCATACATAATGGTATTTTATTTATAATTTTTAGACATTAAATAATTTAATTTATTTATGACACAATGATGATGTAATAATTACTGTATTAATGAAAGATTAAAATAATTCATAATATAAATACCCAAATAAAAGTAATTTGATACTTTTTATAAATTAAAACAATTTTATAGGTTTCTATGATATATTAGTATTGTTTATATAAGTTTTTTTCGAAGTAATAATGCTGTTATAAATTTATCAAGAACAAAATACCCAGTAGTGTCAAAATTGACATAAAAGAGTTTTTAAAATGAATATTATATTATTAATTTATATTCAATTCCAAAAAATCAAAGGTTTGGACACGAGACTTATATATTTTGTTTATCATTAATGTACCACTTGGTGGTCTCTTAGAGGTATATATTATGTTTATTAACTATATAATAAAAAAATACAAAGTGACATGGTAAGTGTCAAACTAGTTAATTAAGAGTTATAACTAAACGATAAGGTTAATATAATGACACAAACCTATATAAATTCTATTGGTTGAGTGGTGTTCGACCCATACCCACCTTAAGCTTTAAATAATCTACTTTAGAGCCATTAGAAACCGAATATGAATTTATTATAAAATAATATTTCTAGATTTTCCTAAGGTGCCCCTCCCCCCCCCCTACAAAAGGACACCAATTATAACCAATTCTTCACACTTTCAAAGCCATTTGGTTCGGCCAAAACCTACCCAAATACTCTCTAAACTTCCCTCACTTCAACCTAGAGGCCTTATTTTGATTAGAAATCCAACCTAAGGAGACCTTTTGATCAAATAAAAAGGAAGAACCCGAAGAAGAGGTAATGTTTTCACCACCCTCTTTCAAGTTCCTTTCTTCTTCAACTTATTCTTTATTTGTTATTCCCATTATAAAATAATAACTCCAATATCTCCTATATATTGTGATATTATTATAAATATGTTACAACCATATTCAGTATTCTATCCATCCTTTGAATGACATGTCACCATACGTGCGTAGGTACGGCTTACCGTCTCCACTTCGTGGTGTAATTGTTATTCAATATATTATTATTTGGATGGGTATAATAATGATGTGTAATTCATGTAAATAATAAATATAACATTATAATGATTCTTTATATATGATATACCATCCAATTATATATTATTTTAATTTCAAAAGGATGATATTGTCACTCGTGCGTACGTACGGACTACCATCTCCACGAACGTGATGAGATTCATTCCCCATCGTATCCATTCAAGAATAATTCTGATTTGATGATTAAAATGAATGTTTAAGAACTTTATATCATTATGGATATGAATAAGATACAACCTATATATAACAAACATGACTTATGTAACAAAACATATAAAATAAAATGAGTAAGTTAACACCTGAAACGACGATAATACAAAAGTATTATTAAGAAAGCATTATTAGAAGATCATATATGATATCATAATTATGTATATGTTTTTTTATAATTTAATAAAAATGTTATAATTATTATATAGGAGTTTAACATACCATATACTAAGGAAAAGTATATGGTAAGGGTTTATTTCACAATATCTTCATTATCCGAGGTTGTTTATATGTAATTATCTACTGGGACCTCTCGATCATCCACATCCATGTTTCTTAAAAATGAATTTCAAACCATTATTACTATTTTACAGACTATGGGTTAAAGTCATTTATACCCTTTTTTACTTTTTATAATATTTTTATAAAGGAATCTTTCTGTCGTTTTCCAAACAAGGTCCTTTTTAACCTTTTTGACAGAATTAAGGTAAGAATGTTTTTTTAACTTATACGGCGGGTGCAGCTATTTTCAGCTGTTGTAAAATCTTAGAAGCTTCCCTTACAAGATTATAAGAATATTTTCAAAGTAAATGTTCTATTTTAAAATTATGTGACTTTTAAATTATTTCAAAAAAAAAGAAATATTTCTCTCAAATAGTTTTTATTTCATCTATGTCAACATCCTTTGATGAATTTTAAACTTATTTGAAGTTTATTTATTATGATACGAAACATTCATATTGTATTGAAGGTTTTGTTTTATGTTTGAATGTGGATGTGTTATTTTTATACCATTCATATTATTGAAATTTTGTATGCTATTTTAAATAAGAATGTTTATGTTATGTTTAAACCTGTTCAAATGAGGAATGCATTGGACTTAATAAGTTACGGGTGGAGCCCGCTATAGCTCCTCGATGCATCGGTAGGTCTCATGAGACAAACTAGTGTCTTGGCATGAGGCCTTGACAAAATCTTATTTGTAGTCTTGGCACGAGGCCTTGGCTACGTGGTTATGATAGTCTGGCATTATGCATTCCATCATTATGAAAGTGGTTATTGATATTGCATGTGATTATTCGAATAGTAGAATATCCATGTGAATAAGTAAATGGAATTATTTCATTTTATCTTTGCCATATTATGGTGAAGTTCAAGTATAAAAGGCTTTTTTTTAGTTATACATTGCCTTAAATGTTTATGTTTATTTATAAAAGTTTCTGCTATATTTTTATCCTTACTGAGCATCTCAACTCACCCCTTTCAATGTTTTATTTTTTCTAGGATGTAAAGAAGTAATTTATGAATGACCTACAGGGAAAGTATGTGGGGATATGAGTGTGGACTATAGAGACTATGTTTTTTTAGTTTTCATTTTTATGATGTAATGTAAGACTTATTAATATATCTAGTGTTTCAAAGGCTACTAAACTAATCGGTCTTTCAAAACTTGATCTTTCTTGTGATCATGCCAATGTTAAGTAATAATGCACCAACTCTGGGCAACTGGGGTCGGGGATTACATTTGGTATCAGAGGAAGTTTAGTAAAAATCTTGGAAACTAGATTTAGGTAAACTCTATTTAGAGCACATAGAACTAAGATAGACTTTGAGGATTAGTATAGAAGAACTTCCTAGAATTTCGGTATTGTATAGATTTTGTGAGTTTTATGAGAAATAAATCCCGGTTTTGATACGAGCAGGTAGAGGCGGCTCTGGCACAGATGTACCTAGGGGTAAAACCTGAAAACACCGCTTTGAGCTAGTCTCGAATGGGAACTGATGCATGACAATGGGCCTTGCTGCATTCTTGGTTACGACACTCCCGTGGTATATGCTTAAGATAATTCTCATTTTCTTTACGAACCATTATGAAGGGTTTATGAGTATATACTTTCTCAAAGAAAATATTTTTATGATTATGGATTATATCCATAAACTGTTCAATTTATGTTAAGTGTTTTACAAGTATGGAATTATGTATTTTAATTCATAAACTGATCTAGTTTATGTCATTGTTTAAAAATGGCACCTAGTGGAACAAATGGAAATCATATCAATGCACACAGTCCATTTAGGGATTGACCTCCTGATCAAGATAAATATTTTGGAGCTGGTGATGTAACAGGTGATGATCATCTTATCACCATACTGGGACAACTCACTTAGGTTATGAATAATAACCTTACCCGTATGGATCAACCTGATCCACAACGTGGAGGATCAATGTTAGATATCTTCATGAGGCAAAAACCACCAATATTTAATGGCTTTAAAAATCCATTGGTAGCTGAGCAATGGATAAGTTCCCTAGAGAAAATATTTCAGGCTTTGGGGAGTAGTGAAAGGGAAAAAGTTATCATGGAAGTTTACCTCCTCACTGGAGATGCTGATCAATGGTGTCCATTGATTCAAAACATGAAAGAAGATGATGAAGTATCAAATATGGAAAGGAGGGAGTTCAAAGATCGGTTTTTAGAAAAATACTTTCCTCGTGACCATCGAGCAGATATGGAAAGGTAATTTCTAAGTCTGGGGAAAAAGAAGGATGAGAATATCGCAAAGTATGAGGCTAACTTTACAAGGTTAGAAAGGTATACTGGAGATTATATACGTAACCCAAGAAGTAATATTGATCGTTTCTTTGATGGGTTAAAACTATTTCTTCATCGGGCATTAGTCTCACAATCATTCTCATCGTATGAAGACATTGTCTCATGTGCTATCAAAACAGAAAAGGAATTCTCTAAATCTTATAACATTAAAGCATAACAAGAGAAGAAGAGATCTGATGATCAATCTGGAAATGGAAATAAGGGGAATAAGGGAAAATTTGAAAATCCATCCTGCAACAAATGTGGGAAGAAACACCCCAGTACTTGCTTAAAAGGAATGGGATTCTGTAACAAGTGTGGTGAAAAAGGCCACCAAGATCATGATTTCAAGGGAAAGAGAGTTGTTGTCAATGTGGAATTCTATAATTGTAGAGATATTGGAAATTATACAAATTAATGTCCCAAGAGTCAGGGGAATTTGCCTCAGAAAAGTCCAAGGGATCAGGGCCAAGCTTATGCTATCACTACTGTTGAGGTAGAAGCTCCAAAAGACGTGGTGGCAGGTAATTTAATGTTTTCCTGAGGTTTAGAAAATTCTTTATTTGATTCTAGATCATCACATTGTTTCATATCTTCCCATTTTGCTAAGAAAATTAGATATTTCCAATTTGATTTAACAAAGGAGTTGTCAGTTAAAACTCCCAAGGGAAGTATCATTGCAACAAATTTTTATGAATCATTCCCCATTAGAGCACATAAATGTTCTTTATCCCCTGATCTCATTGTCATACCTATGATTGAGTTTGATATAATACTCTGTATGGATTTTCTTTCAGACCATGATGCGAAGATTTATTTTAAGAAGAATGACGTTACGATTTTTGATGATGATTATAAAGAACACCTTATTTTTAGAGAAGAATCATAACCACCTAATTCTTATCTAGATCCACCCCCAGTAGCTCAACTAAAATTAATTATCAGGGAAGAAGAGAATGAAATAACTTTGGGTGAGCAAAGGAATGTTCAAATAGAGGATGTACCTATTGTGAGAGAACATGTAGATGTGTTTCCAGAAGATTTACCTGGACATCCTCCAGAATGAGAAGTTGAGTTTTCCATTGATTTTATTCCTGGATCAAGGCCTATATCGAAGACCCCATATTGAATGGCCACTGTGGAATTAGTGGAACTAAATAAAAAACTTGAGGAATTGAGTAATAAGGGATTTATTCACCCTAGTGTTTCTCCATGGGGAGTCCCTTTTCTTTTTGTTAAAAAGAAAGATGGATCTACGAGGTTATGTATCGACTACAGGGAGATCAATTCTATAACAATAAAGAAAAAGTATCCCATACCTCACATTGATGATTTATTTGACCAACTGCATGGATCTCAGTACTTTTCAAAGATTGAACTTTGATCTGGATACCATCAGTTGTGTGTGAAGAAGGAATACATTTTGAAGACAGCATTTCAAACCAGGTACGGGCATTACGAGTTTACAGTAATGCCTTTTGGGCTAACTAATTCACCCTCTGTATTCATGGATCTAATGAATAGAGCATTCAAAGAATATCTCGATGATTTTTTGGTGGTATTTATTGATGATATCATGGTATACTCCAAAAGCTACTAAGATCATGAAAATAACTTGTGCATTATACTGAAGACTCTGAGAAGACATGAATTATATGGTAAGTTTAGCAAGTGTGAATTCTGGATTCATGATATTTCATTTCTTGGTCATATTCTCTCTAAAGAAGGAATCTCTGTTGATCCTTCTAAGAACAATGAAATCCAATAATGGCCACCACCTACGAGTATAACCGAGTTATGCCGTTTTATTGGTTTAGTAGGTTATTATCGACGTTTCGTCCAGAATTTTTCCCGATTGGCTAACCTATTAAAAAAGCTCACACATAAATGGGTAAAATTTGTTTGGACAAAAGAGTGTGAAGAATGTTTAGAAGAACCGAAGAGAAGATTATTCAATGCTCCTATATTGACTCTTCCATCGGGGAATGATGGGTTCATTATTTATAGTGATGCGTCGATGAAAGGACTTGGTTGTGTCCTTTTGCAGAATGATAGGGTTATTGATTATGAATCACGACTGTTGAAAATTCATGAGAAAAACTATCCTACTCATGATCTCGAGTTAGCAGCTGTGATCATTTCTTTGAAGATATGGAGACACTACCTCTATGGTGAAAAATGTGAAATTTATACTGATCACAAGAGTATGAAGTATATTTTCTCACAAAAATAACTCAACATATGGAAAAGGATATGACTTAAATTACTCAAGTATTATGATTGTATGATACACTACCACCCGGGGAAGGCAAATAAGGTGGCAGATGCTTTGATCAGAAAAGATCATGGAGTTTTGAACAATATGAGAATTGAAAGAGATCCAATTTTCATTGATCTAGTGAAGATAGACATGGGAATAACCATGGAAGGTGAAACATCAGTGCTTTTTCAAACGGTTTCCAAACCATATTTACTAGAAAGGATTAAGATTTCTCAGACCGATGATGAAGAATTTCAAAAGAAGATAAAAGCTGTGAATGATGGGAGATTGAGAGACTTTGTGTATGAAGAAGGAATATTGAAATTCAGGAAGAGAATTTGTGTTCTCGATATACCTCATTTAAAAAGGGATTTGTTGGATGATTCCCATAGTTCCAATTTCCCTATAAACCCTGGGAGCACCAAAATGTATAGAGATTTGAAGGAGCATTTTTGATGGGACACCATCAAGAGAGAGATTGCTGATTTTGTGTCAAGATGTATGGTTTTTCAACAAGTAAAAGCTGGAAGGAAACTTCCTGGAGGAGTATTGCAACCTCTTCCCATACCTAAGTGGAAATGGGATAATATCATGATGGACTTTGTCATGGGACTACCAAAGACTCCTAGAAGGAACGATGCAATATGGGTCATTGTTGATCGTCTTACCAAGTCATCACATTTCCTTACTATAAGGGAGGATTTTCCAGTTGAACGTCTAGCGAGAATATATATTAATGAAGTTGTGAGACTTCATGGATAACCCCTATCGATTGTCTCGGATCACGATCCCCATTTTACATCAAGATTCTGTAAAAGTCTTCAGAAGTCCTTGGATACTGAACTTTGTTTGAGCACTGCTTACCACCCTCAAACAGATGGACAATCAGAATGAACTATTCAAGCCTTACAAGACATGTTGAGATCATGCTCACATGACTTTTAGGGTATGTGGGATCAATATTTACCTCTGGTAGAATTTTCCTATAACAATAGTTTCCACTCAAGTATTCAGATGACACCATATGAAGCGTTGTATAGAAAGAGGCGTCGCACACCAACCTGTTGGGATGATGTTGGTGAAAGAAAACCTGTTGGCCCGGATCTAGTGGAGGAAACGATGGAAAAGGTAAAGGTAATCCAAAACCACATCAAAGCTGCTCAAAGTAGGCAGAAGAGCTATACCGATAATCGAAGGAAGGATTCGGAATTTCATGTAGGAGATCATGTTTTCTTGAAGGTATCTCCATGGAAGGGAGTCATACTTTTTGGTAAGAAAGGTAAATTGAGTCCCAGGTACATCGGACCTTTTGAAATTCTAGAACGAATTGGGGCTTTAGCTTACATTCCGCCCAATCTCTCCAAAGTTCACGATGTGTTCCACGTATCAGAATTGAGAAAATACATGCATGACCCAACACATGTACTCACCTATGAGGAATTAGAACTGGAACTCGATCTCTCTCATTGCGAAGAGCCCGTCAGGATTCTTGATATGAGAGAACAAGTGCTGAGAAACCGGACGACTCGTCTGGTAAAAGTTCTATGGAGAAACCATAAAATGGAAGAGGCAGCGTGGGAACCTGAGGAACTTATGATGAAGAACCACCCAATTCTTTTTATGCAGTAATATTCTAGAAATTTATAGGATGAAATTATTTGAAGGAGGGGAGAATGTAACACCCCAAGCTTCCATGGTATGCTTCTCTTTGAATAATACAGTAGTGTGTGTTGTACGCAACTTCGAGATTCTAACACACCGCGGCCAATCAAAGTAGTCATTATGAATAGTAATACCCACTTTTTAAAATTTTATAAATTTTATCTCTCAAAATGGACTTCATTTTTGGATTCGGAATATCGAAATTATCCTAGGATGAAATTTTGGTACTTTTCGGATAACTTTTATATTTTGATGAATAGTGAAAATTATTAATTTATTATTAAAAACAACTTTTTTAATCGAAATAATTAATAGTGATAAATTATGAATTTGAGTGGTTTTAAAGTATATTTATAATATATTTTTACCATTTAATACAATTTTGTTCATTGGACATAATTTCACCATTAAACCGGATATAAACAAGTATCAATCTTTTGATAGTAATTATTTCTTAAAAACGCGTTTTTTGTTTTGACAGCAGGAATTAATTTTAAATTAATTTCTGCCACTTCTGTGTTTTGAATTTGGAAAAATGGATTCCATATTTTTATCAGGATGTCCAAATTGGTAAAATATGTAACTTTTATTTTTAGACATTTTGAATAATTACCTCGGTTAATATTTTATTTACCATGGTTAAAGGGTAAATCCGGTAAATAAGGGTAAATAAATAATATTATAATAATAATAAATTACCCTAAAACGTATCCAAACCTTATTGGTGGATACATGTCCGACCATGGGCATATTTAGGTCGATTTTGGGACCCCATTGAGCCACTAGTAAGTGATACCAAAACTTTATATTAATTAAGTTAAAATAAATACAAAAATGGCATAAGCATATATCTTTTAGAAAAACAATTTTTACATGCGGTTATATATGTTATATTTTCGACTTTAAATATTAAATAGAAATCTAAAAATATTTACTACATAATGGAATTTTATTTATAATTTTTAGACATTAAATAATTGAATTTATTTAGGACACAATAATGATGCAGTAATTACCATATTAATGAGAGATGAAAATAATTGATATTATAAATACCCAAATAAATGTAATTTGAGACTTTTTATAAATTCCAATAATTTTCTAGGTTACTATTACATATTTTTATTGTTTATATAAATTATTTTCTAAGTAATAATGTTATTATAAATTTATCAAGAACAAAATACCCAATAGTGTCAAAATTGACATAAAAGTGTTTTTAAAACAAATATTATATTATTAATTTATATTCAATTCCTAAAAATCTAATGTTCAGCCAAGAGACTTATATAATTATAAGTGTGTCATTAATAGACCACTTGGGGGTCTCTTGGAGGTATATAGTAAGTTTATTAACTATATAATATAAAAATACAAAGTGACATGGTAAGTGTCAAACTAATTAACTAAGAGTTAAAACTAAAAGATAAGGTTAATATAATGACCCAAAACTATCTAAATTCTATTTGTTGAGTGTTTTCGACCCATACCCACCTTAAAATTTAAATAATCCACTTTGGATCCATTATAAACTGAATATGAATTTATTATAAAATAATATTTCTAGATTTTCCTAAGGTGCCCCTCCTCCGCCTTATAAAAAGACACAACTTCTAACCAATTCATTACACTTTAAAAGCCTTTTGGTTCGGACAACCCCTACCCAAATACTCTCTCAACTTTACTCACTTCAACTTAGAGGACTTATATTGATTATAAAGCCAACCTAAGGAGCCCTTTTGATCAAATCAAAAGGAAGAACTTGAAGAAGAGGTAATGTTTTCACCACCCTATTTCAAGTTCCTTTCTTCTTAGACTTCTTATTTCTTTGTTTTTAACATTCTAAAATAATAAATCCATTTTCTCTTATATACTTTGATATTATTATAAATATGGTACAACCATATTCAGTATTCTATCCATCCTTTGAATGACATGTCACCATACGTGCGTACGTACGGCTTACCGTCTCCACGTCATGGTGTAATTGTTATTCAATATATTATTATTTGGATGGGTATAATAATGATGTGTAATTAATGTAAATAATATATATAACATGATAATGATTATGTATATATGATATACCATCCAATTATATATTATTTTAATATCAAAAGGATGATATTGTCGCTTGTGCGTACGTACGGACTACCGTCTCCACGAACATGATGAGATTCAATCCCCATCGTATCCATTGAAGACTAATTATCATTTGATGATTAAAAGTAATGTTTAAGAACTTTATATAATTCTATATATGAATAAGATACAACCTATCCATAACAAACATGACTTATGTAACCAAACATATAAAAGAAAACGAGTAAGTTAACACCCGAAACGACGATAATACAAAAGTATTATTAACAAAGCATTATTAGAAGATCATATATGATATCATAATTATGTATATGGTTCTTTTATAATTTAATAAAAATGTTTTAACTATTATACAGGAGGTTAACATACCATTTACTAAGGAAAAGTACAAGGTAAGAGTTTATTTCACAATCTCTTCATTATTCGAGGTTGTTTATACGTAATTATCTACTGGGACCTCTTTATCATCCACATCCATATTTCTTAAAAATGTATTTCAAACCATTCTTACTATTTTACAGACTATGGGTTAAATTCATTTATACCCTTGTTTAATTTTTATAAGAAGTTTATAAAGGAATATTTCTGTCGTTTTCCAAACAAGGTCCTTTTTAACCTTTTCGACAAAATTAAGGTAAGAATGTTTTTTTAACTTATACGATGGGTCCGGCTATTTTCTGAAGTTATAAAATCTTATAATCTTCCCTTACAAGATTATAAGAATTTTTTAAAAGTAAATGTTTTATTTTATAATTATGTGACTTTTACATGATTTCAAAAAAAGAGATATTTCTCTCAAATAGTTTTGATTTCATCTATGTCAACATCCTTAGATGGATTTTAAGCTTATTTGAAGTTTATTTTTTATGATACAAAACTTCCATATTGTATTGAAGTTTTTTTGATATTTTTGACTGTGGATGTGTTATTTTTATACCATTCATGGTTTATGGATAAATTATTGACATTTCATATGCTATTTTTAATACGAATGTTTATATTATGTTTAAAATGTTCATATGAGGAATGCATTAGACTTAATAAGTGACGGGTGGAGCTCGCTATAGCTTCTAAATGCATCAGTAGGTCTCATGAGACAAACTAGTGTCTTGGAATGAGGCCTTGACAAAATCTTATTTGTAGTCTTGGCACGAGGCCTTGGCTATGTGGTTATGATAGTCTGGCATTATGCATTCCATCATTATGAAAGTGGTTATTGATATTGCATGTGATTATTTGACTAGTAGAATATCCATGTGAATAAGTAAATTGAATTATTTCATTTTATCTTTTCCATATTATGTTAAAGTTGAAGTTTAAAAGGCTTTTGTTTTAGTTATACATTGCCTTAAATGTTTATTTTTATTTATGAAAGTTTCACTATATTGTTATCCTTACTAAGCATCTGATCTCCCCCTTTTAATGTTTTATTTTTCTCAGGATTTGAAGAAGTAATTTATGAATGACCTGCAGGGAAAGTATATGGGGATATGAGTGTGGAATATGGAGACTATGTTGTTGTAGTTTTCATTTTTATGATGTAATGTAAGACTTATGAATATATCTAGTGTTTCCAAGGATACTTAACTAATCGGTATTTCCAGACTTGATATTTCTTGTGATCATGCCAATGTTAAGTAATAATGCATCGACTCTGGGCAACTGGGGTCAGGGTGTTACAATAACATATGGGACATTCTTGAATAAGAGTGAAATAGCGAGGATACCTTACCTTAAGTCTGTTGGTGTTCTCCACTTGATATTAATGACATGAATAATCAAATTAGGTTTATTAATAAATATTTCCATAACCTAATATATATTTAAATCAATTTAGAATAACCTTTTTATGTTCATTCATGTCCCTTTTATGGGTTATATAGTTCAATTTCATTGTTTGTGTCCTTTGTTTTCATGGTTTTCACGATCAGTTTACTTATTTTCATAAATGGAGAATCATGTAAAATGGGGATGGTTATAAATAATTGGAGTTATATTTTATTATTCAAAATCCATAGGGTTACATGGTTGTAAATTTAATTTGGTTACTTGGAGTGAATATGAATTATTATATATAACCTTAATGACAACCCTTTTGGTTAATTGGTGAGTTTCGATTACAAAGAAGTCAATATTCATCATAACTTAATACCATTTGTACAAAAGTATTACTGAAACATAAATAGGGTATATAAAATATATAAAAATCTGGTTCAACAATAACAAAAATGGTTTCACGATCAGAAATAATGATGATAATAGAAATTGAAACCCATCATCCTTGAATGTGGTAAATTGACACACCTCGAATGGTGTTTTTACTACGATTATAAAAGAAGGGAATGAAGATATGATGATGAAATATTAACTTATAACAACAGAATATTAGTACATGTATTTTTATGAAGTTATCATGACATGTGGATGAAATGAGGTGATGATATAAAAGAAAAGAATGAAACTTGAAAAGAAAACAAAAGAGGAATTTACCTCTTGAAGTTATCTCCCTTGAGAGCCTCTTTAGGGAAGAGGTTTTGGTTTTTTATGAGACCAAGGGATACTGGATGTGGGGGAGAGGTTTGTGAAGATATTTTAGTAAAATTTGGAGGATTCTCAAGGCTTTATAGGTGTGAAGAGAAGAGTTAAGGAGAGGTGGTATTTATAGTGGAGGAGGGGAGGATTTTCCAATTATTTTATACATTATTTTATCATTTAAGATCAAGAATATGAATAATTCAATAAAATTAATCAACTATATTAAATACTCAAGGAGGGTTCGATATTATCATCTTACATCACCAGGACACCACACATTACTCAATAATTAATGTATTTTTCTTATTTTGTGAATTATCATATTTCATTATTCATAAAAAATTCTAAAAAATCACCATCAACATTTTTCAATGTGTAGAATCCAAAAATGAACTCCATTTTTGAAAAATAATTTAATGAATATGAGTAATTTAATTTCAAATTAAAATCATTATTTACTTGGAAAATATAGATTTTAAAATTATAACTTCTTTTATAACACTTTTAATAATTACTTATGGTCTCTTAAAGTTACCATCAAATAATCAGACATAAAGATATTAATATATGACTACATTTTATAAAAATAAAATTTCTTTTAAATTATTAAATTAATCATAAAATCGTAATTAAATATACATTATTTAAAAAAATACTAACACTTTACTAGTAATTTTTTAAAATATATAATTACTTTTACTAGTATATAATTATATTATATTGTCACTTCTAAGATTGATAAATTTTATTCATACTTTCATTGGTGAGGTTACTATTACATTGTTGGTTTACTATTCATAAGGTTCACATTACTATTCCAAATGTCAATTTACTATTTCATTGGTATGTGTTCCTTAACTTCTAGAGATACCTTTTATTTCACTTATTCATTATTTATAAGGTCTTTATTGTGTTTTATAAGAAATATAATGTGATTATGCTATAAGACATAATTAATATAAGGAAATACCCATTGATAATTTCAGGTCATTACATTCTTCCTCCCTTATGAAATTTCACCCTCGAAATTTTGTTTTACATTATAGGCCATAAATAGGTGCATGGAATTTTCCTTCATTACTTCCTCCAGTTCCCATGTTCCCTCTTCATGCTTATGATTCCTCCATAGCACTTTACCCAGGTGTGTGTTCTTGTTACGTAGAACTTTATCTCTATGGTACAAGATATCCACTGGATGCTCCTCATAAGAAAGATCATCCTCCAACTGTACTACCTCTAATGAGAGTATATGTAAAGGATCTAGTATGTATTTACTTAAGAGGGATTCAAGGAAAACATCATGTACTTTAGACATTGTCGGTGGAAGTGCTAGTCGATATACCCTAGCTCCGACTCAATCAAGGCTCTCAAAGGGGCCAATATACCTAGGACATAGCTTCCCTTTGATCCCAAATATCATGACATTATTCCATAGAGATATACAGAGAAATAATATGCCTCCAACATTGAATTGAAGGTCTCATCGATGATTGTATTCATAAATTTTTTGTCGACATTGGGATGCCTTGATGTGATGCTAAATGGTTTTCAACTTCTCCACCATTTCTTCGACCATTTCCGGTCTTATCTGCTTAGGCTCACCGACTTCATCTTCACACACCAGTGTTCTACACCTTTTCCCATAAAGGGAATCATATGGTTCCATTCAGATACTCTAGTGGAATCTATTATTGTAATGGAATTAGACCAAAGTAAGTTATTGGTCCAATCCTCCTTTAAAGTCCATAGAACATTCTCTCAACATATCTTCCAATGTATAAATAGTTCGCTCATACTATCCATCATTTTGAGGGTGATCAGTAGTGATGAAGTTAAATTTAGGGCTTTGAACTTGTAGGAGACTTTTCTAGAACTTTGCGGTGAATCTTGGATCTTGATCGGATATAATAGATTGTGGTACTCTATTGAGACTTAAAACATATTTTATGTATATATGTGGAAGTTGGTCTAATGAGAAGTCCTCTCAAATTGTGATAAAGTGAGATATCTTTATAAGATGATCCTCAATGACCCATATATAATTGTTTCCTCTGTATTTCCTTAGAAGTTCAATAACAATGTCCATGGTAATGTTCTCCCACTTCCATGTTGTTATGGGTAGTGGTTACATCATCACCTTAGACATTTTTCCTCTCATCCTTCACTTGTTGACAAAACAGGAACTTTGATGTATATTCATCAATCTCCCTCTTCATATTGTCCCACCAAATGTTCTCTCGGAGATCTTGGTACATATTTGTGCTCCCTAGGTTAATAGAGAATATTGAGCTATGTGTGTCATTCAGAAGATCTTTCTTTATCTCTAGATCAGATGGTACACATAGTCGTGATCCAAATCTTACAAATCCTTCCTCATCAATCTTGAACTATGAGGATTTCCCATTTCTAATAGCGTCCACCCTCTTATGAATATCCACATATTCTCTTTGAGAATACTTTATTTTCTCCATGAGTGGTGGTTGAGAAATATTTTGAGAAAAGATTGATGAGGTTCCTCCCTTAATGATTCTCATGTCCATCCTCTATAAATCTAAGAAGATTGGATCCTTTTCAACTCTCATCATTGATAAAGATGCAGTATTCTTTCTAATTAGAGCATCTGCCACTTTATTTTCCTTACCAGGATTGTAGTGGATTGAGCAGTCATAATCCTTGATAAGCTCTAACCATCTTCACTGGAAAATATTAAGCTCCTTTAGTATGAATATATATTTGAGACTTTTGTGATCAGTATATATCTCACACTTCTCCCCATAGAGATAATGTCACCAGATTTTTAACACAAAGATCTCATCTTCCAACTCCAGATCATGTGTGGGATAGTTTTTCTCATGGATTTTCCACTATCACAAGGAATAGGCTATCAATTTATCATTTTTCATTAGTATACAACCTAAGAATTTCTTTGAAGCGTCTCTATACACCACAAAGAGTTCTCCACTTGTTGGGAGTGTGAGTATTGGCACAGTGATAATCCTCTTTTTGAACTCCTTAAAGCTTTCCTCACATTATTGAATCCAGAAAAACATCACCCCCTTCCAAATCAGCATTTTCATTGGGTTTTAAAACTATACAAATTTCTTCAAAAATTGTCGGTAATACCCAGTTAGACCACGGATGCTACGGATCTCCATTAAAGATGTCGGTATGGGCCAATCTTCAATTGCCTTTGTCTTGGAAGGGTCCACAGATATCCCTTTTTTGTTGATAACATTCCCCATGAATTATACTTCCTTCATCCAGAACACACATTTACTATACTTTTCATATAGGTTCTCCCTTCGCAATGTCTTTAGCATAGTATTCAAATTCTCCTCATATTCCTCCTTTCTCTTGGAGTATATCCGAATATCATCGATAAATACTACCAAAAACATGTCGAGTTAACCTATAAAGACTCTATTCATTAAGTCCATGAATATTGCAGGAGAATTAGTGATTTTAAAGGGCATCAATATGAATTCATAGTGTCCATACTTCATTCTAAAGGCTGTATTGGGAATATCTTCCTTCCTCATATTTAATTGGTGATATCCCGACCGAATATCCACCTTATAGAAATAAAAGGCCCCACACAGCTGGTCGAACAAGTAATCTATCCAAGGAATGGGATACTTGTTATTTATTGTGATTTTATTGAGTTTATGATAATCAATGTAGAGGTGCATCGATCCATACTTCTTCTTGACAAAGAGGACTAGTGCTCCCCATTGTGAAGCACTCGAGCATATAAAACCCTTCTCCATATTCTCTTGCAACTGCTCCTTTATCTCCTAAATCTCTACAATGGCCATTCTATAAGGTGTCTTTAATATAGGTAGAGAACCAGGAATAAGTTCTATTGAGAACTCAACCTCTCGATCAGGAGGAAGATTAGGAAGCTCCATAAGGAATACATCAGTGTAATACCTTGCGATGGGAATGTCTTCGAGCATGATTATCTTTTTTTTATCAATCATTTGTTCTAGACATGCTCGCTCATAAAGAATTAATATCCACACTTGAGATAATGATTCGAAAGGAGGTTCATCGTCTTCCTTACACTTGTAAAGAATTGGAGGATGCTTTGGGATGTCAAGAGTGATCTCCCTTTTTCGACAGTTGATGTTGGATTTGTATAAATATATCCAATCCATGCCCAAGATAGCATCAAACTCTACCAAATGGAGTATGACAAGATTTTCTTGGGAGGTTCAGTCCACAAACATTAACCAGCGAGGAGTTATAAACTTTGGATCTGATAAATTCATCATTCTCTTTTATCACCAATAACACAACCTCTAGATTTTGAGGTGGTGTTTTAATAGTTCTACTATACTTGTAAAATATGAAAGAATGTGTATAACCAGAATCAAATAGTATGTTTTCTATTGTTTAATGAATTACTAGTGTACCTTTCCCCACATTGTTTTCTGGATCCACCTCAACTTTAGTGATAGAATAATCCCTTCCTTGTAACCTTGTAGGTTTTTGTTTATTGCCTCCGACAACCCTCAGCTTATGGAAATTGTTCACATAATGTCCATTCTTTTGGAAGTTGTAAAAAATGCACTATAGGATGAGTGTTTATCTAATCCTTCCTTTATTCTTCTATATTAGTGGGATTCTTCATACCCCTTCAGTAGTTTTTATCTAGATGTCCAAACTTTCCACATTTGAAGCAATTCTAGGTTCCCTTTATATAGTTCCCAGGATTATTCTTCCCACAAATTTTACACGTGGGATGATCGGGCTTCATTCCATTTGAAGGACCACACACATTAGATTCCATTTTCCCCTTCCTATGACAGAGCCCATGAGACCATTGAGAGTATCCAATCTCCATTTCAACCTTGAGGGAACAACGGACAATTTCCTCATAACTATCGAAGTCTCTAATTTCCAACACCTTTCATATACTTGGATTTAGTTCACTAAAGAAGCAATATATCTTGATTTAGGTGTTCATGAAAAATCTAGAGACGTACCTTGCAAGCCTTGTAAAGTATTCTTCATATGCCCCAATGGACTCATCTTCCTTCTGCTTGAGTCCGGGGAATTTTCTTTTCATATTGAGATGGAGGGTTTGGGGAAAATATTTATCAAAAAACATTTTCTTGAATCCCTCCCAATCCATGGAATCAATTTCCTCTTAGGACTTCATATTCTTGATTAGTGTCCACCACCGATTAGCTTCCCCACCAAAATTATAGACAGCTAGCATGGATTTGTCTTTTTCTGGGCATTGGAGGATGGAGAATATCTTTTCAATGTAGTTAATCCATTGTTCCGCGAGGAAGGGATCATGAGATACACTAAACATGGGAGGCCTTTGCCGCATGAATGATTCTATGGAAACTTGATCTTTCCTTGAAGTGTGAGGGTGTTCCACTTGATTCAATTACTATTCATAACTTTATCCAGTTGATCTTGCACTATCATGATGTTTTGAGCACATTTTCCCATCATATGAGGCATATCATTAGGGTGGTCGTCACATTGCCTATCACTTTGATTATTATAATGTGTTCTTCTATTTCCCACCATTAACTAAGAAACGAATGTACCATTAGGGGGATTCAATACTTAGATAATAAGCATGAAAATAAAAATTTAAGCATATAAGGATAAACTTATAAAAGAAAAGTATATCCTAACATGTGACTCCCTAGGTTTCAATATAGGGTATCCATAATCATATATTCGTATGGGATTATTTTTTTCCCTTAATAATGGTTCATACTAAGCTTATGAATTTACCAAATCATATCCCCTTGGCATGTCGAACCAAGAGTACGGAAAGGCACATTGTCGTGCACGAGTTCCAGTTCGAGTTTAGCTCAAAGCGGTGTTTTTGGGTTTTACCCCTAGATACATCTATGCCAGAGCCACCTCTACCTATTTGTATCAAGATAGAGATGTATTTTCTTTATAAACCACTTACTCTATACTTAAAAAAATTTAAAGATGTTTTCATATAATTAGTCTAATTCGTAATGTTTTTACTAAAGTCCTCTATTCCTAATGTTCAAAAATTACTAGACCATCCTCTGATACCAACTATAGCAACCCTAAATTTTTACAAATAACATTACATGATTTTGAGCATAATTATTTATCAGTTTAAAAGTGAAGGATTTTGAATTCTAGCATCTTTAAATACTAGGTACATAACACTGATAACATGGGACTAAAAAAACACCTTTATTTAATCTTCATAAAGAGCTCCTTACTTCCTTTGAGACCTAACATCCACATAGGGTTCCTTTGGGGAACATGTGATCAAATGGATGATCTAAAAACACCAGTAAGGGAATGAACGTAAGAATAAATCTTAATCACAAGAGTTTGGAGGCTAGACATAATGATATCGAAAACATGGAACATATGGAATCATAACATATAAACATGGGATCATATAAACATGGGATCTTATAAACATGGATCATATAAACAGAGGATCATATAGAAATTGGGTCATATAAACATGAGATCATATAAACATTGATTCATAGAAATGTGGAAACAACATTAAACACGACTTTAGTACGAGTCAAGGCTAACCACCAGTCTCGTTTCCCACAGCAGCACAAGCCCATGATAACCGCCAGGACTGTTTCACATAACATATCATGAGACATAACTTTACACAATGAATTGGAGAAATATCTGGGTACACCCATATTAAAATTTTCATGAATAGGTTTTAAACATAATTAATCATACATAATGAATCAAATGTAAACATAAGGATTACCCATGGAAAGAATTGGGTACCATAATCATGTCATAAAGCATAACAAATGGGTGTATCATAAATGTGTCCATTAAAGAAAGGAAATAAAATTTACAAAGACATTAATAAATTAATATAGGAATATATAATTGTGATTTCTATCATGTATAAGTGACAAAGTTAAAGAAATGTATTTATGAAATTTTAGCATTAAAATATTTTTGAGCAGTTTGAAGGAAAACAGTATAGATCCTTTAAAATAGAAGGGATAAATCCTTTATAAAAAACTAGTAGTGATCCAGAAAGGGTTTCACAATAAAAATGCTGATTTTATAAAGACAATGGTGGCTTAAAACAGAAGATAGAGTACACTTGAAATCAGGTAGGAGTTTGAGAAGTTCCCTTAAAACATATTTTCTTATCGAGATGTATTGGGGAGGGAATCACATAAAAAAATGTATATCCCCAAAAAAGAATGATGAAATGGTCATGATAAAGGAATTTTTTACAAATAAACGGAATTTAGAATATTCAAATAAATAGATAAGATAACATAATTTTGGTAGAAAGAAATATAAGAAAACCCGCAGGAACAAGGGGGTTTAGGTAGAATTAATTATGAATTATAGGCATGGCATCGGGTGTACCTGAAAGGGGATTGATGAGAGAAAAATGGGCTTATCATTACTTTTACATCATTAGGGATGTATGGGGGAGGTTAAAAATTATACCCCATCATTAGGAATTAAACACAAAATGGAATAACATAGGGTACATTCTTGAATAAGAGTGAAATAGTGATGTTCCCTTACCATAAGTCTGTTGGTGTTCTCCACTTGATATTAATGACCTGAATAATAAAATTAGGTTTAATAATAAATATGTAAATAACCTTATATATATATTTAAATCAATTTAGTATAACCTTTTTTAAGTTCATTCATGGCCCATTTGTGTGTTATATTGTTCAATTTCATTATTTGGGTCCGTTTGTTTTCTTGGTTTTCACGATCGTTTTACTTATTTTCATAAATGTAGAATCATGTAAATTTGGGATGGTTATCTATAATTGGAGTTATATTTTATTATTTAACATACAGAAGTTTACATGATTGTAAATTTATTTTGGTTACTTTGAGTGATGATTAATTATTATATAGAACCTTAATAATAACCATTTTGGTAAATTGGTGAGTTTTGATTACAACGAACTCAATTTTATTTATAACTTAATACCATTTTTAGAAAGGGATTATAGAACTATAAATAGGTTGTATTAAATATATAACAATCTGGTTAAACCATAACAAAAATGGTTTCATGCCCAGAAATAAATATGATAATATAAATTGAAACCCATCATCCCTGAATATGGTAAATTGACACATCTCAGATGGTGTTTTTACTACTTTTATAAATGAAGGGAAAGAAGATATGATTATAAAATATTAACTTATAACAAAAACATCCCAGTACATGTATGGTACTATATTTATCATTACATATGGATGAAAGGAGGAGAGGATATAAAAGAAAATAAAGAAACTTGAAAATAAATCTAAAGAGGAATTTACATCTTGAAGTTATCTCCCTTCGGAGCATCTTTAAGGAAGAGGTTTTGGTCTTTTTATAAGACTGAGGTCTACTGGACGTGGGGTATAGGATTGGGAATATATTTTAGCAGAATTTGGAGGAGTATCATGGCTTTAGAGGAGTGAAGAGAAGAGGTAAGGATAAATGGTATTTATAGTGGAGGAGGGGAGGATTTCCCATTATTTTAAGCATTATTTTATCATTTAAGCTAAATACTATGAATAATTAAAGAAAAGTCATTAAATATCTTAAAATACTGAAGGAGGATTTGATATTATTATCTTAGATCAGCATGACATCACACATGACTCTATAATTAATATATTTTGATTATTTTGTGAATTATCGTATTTCACTATTCATAAAAATTCAAGTATTTCAGAAAAATCCCAAAAATTCACCCTTACCATTTTTCAACATGTAGAATAGAAAAATGAAATAAATTTTTCAAAAATAATTTTATAAATATGAGTCATATAATTTTTAATTAAAATCATCATTTACTTGGAAAATACAGATTTTAAAATTATAACTGCTTTTATAATACTTTTAATAATTACTTAAGTTCTCTTAAAATTATAATAAAATAATAAGAAAAAAAGATATTAATTTATGAATACATTTTATGAAAATACATTTCCTTTTAAATTATTAAATTAGTCATAAAATCGTAATTAAATATACATTACTTACAAAAATACCAACACTTTACTGGTAATTTTTTAAAATATTTAATTACATTGACTAGTATATAATTATTCTATATTGTCACTTCTAAGATTGATATATTTTATTCATACTTTCATTGGTGAGGATACTATTACGTTGGTTGTTTTACTATTCATAAGGGTCACATTACTATTCTAAAGTTCAATTTACTATTGCATTGGTATATGTTCCTTAACTTCTAGTGATACCTTTTATTTCCCTTATTATTAATTTATAAGGTTTTTATTGTGTTCTATAAGTAATCTTATGTGATTATGCTATAATACATAATTAATAGAAGGGAATTTGCATTGATAATTTCTGGTCGTTACGTTGTATTTTTCTTGTATCTCTCTTTCTTGTCTTATTAGAGGGTAATGCCTCCAATCTACATGTTTATTATGCCCTCGATTCCAGTTGCCAACCTGGGGCTTACTGGAGGTGGGACTCAGGGGTCACTATCTACCTTTCTTTAATGTCGGCCTAGGAGGGGTACACTTTGGAGTTAGGGGTTCTTGACAGAGAGGTATCAATTCTCCGGTATGAGGGATTGGATGTAGTTTGGAAATAGGCATAAGTGAGGTTGCATGGGTTGGTAGGGAAATTTTGTCAGCTATATCTAGCAAGCACTGTAAACATGAGAGACTGGCTGAGATATAGGTATTTGGGTGCCCCTGTGATATGATGCATGGATGTTTATACTTACAATAGCTATTAAACGAAGTGATTCCGATTAGAGGGTAGAGACCAAGGAAAGGACCATGCATCATTCTTCTTTGTGCCTGTTTTTGAATGGGTGGAACATGGGATAGGTTATCCTAAAAAGAATAAAAGAAAACAATTAATTAATGTTAAAGTCTTCCATATTCCATGTTTATAATCTCTAAATGTTTATTATTTCATAAGTATGGCTCTAGGTCGATGTCCTCATCAGTTTCACGTAGAAGATGTTTAGAAGTTTTGTCTAGATGAGGAGACTAGGGTGAGAGTTTGGAATCCATTTCAGGAACTAACTATGATATGCTTTGGACTTGTTTCCAGATGTGGAGACCATGGTAAGGCATTTTGAGGAGGCTTTGCATCCATATATGAAGTTCTATGACACCCTATTTATGCTGAATATTTATCTCGAGGTGTTGGTTGTTGAATAGGTCATAGAAGTGTGTTATCCAGAACCAGATCATCACGAGAGGGGAGTCGACAGGATTCCACATGAAGTAGAGTTGTGTACTGGGGTTCCCAGTTTTCAAGACAAGAGATCTTCTGATTAGTCAAGGGTCGGTCCTAGCCCTGGATATCTCATTTCTCCAGGAGTCACGACTCTCTATCCTATGTCAAGGGATCAAGTGTTTTATTTTATTATGGAGGCTAATGTCATCAGCGGTGAGAGTTTCTAGCCTTCATGGGCAGTCATCATGCACCAGGTGTTCTGCTTCATGTTCTTTCATTGAGGTAGTTTCAGTCGAGGTAGTAGCATCAGGTTACTTCAATTTGGGGTCAGCAGAGAGTAGATAGGGAAAGAAGAGGAAATCCCTAAGATGCACCTCATCCTCATATAATAGAGTGTTTGCATGGAGGTGTTCATCATCTGGGTCAAAGAGGCTATGGAGTAGGTGATGGTCAGCTTCATGCTCTAGCATTGCCAACATCAGACGAGCCGAACATCGTTTTAGGAACCATCTTCTTGTTTTTTACATGGGTGTATATATTTTTTGATCTAGGAGTGATGCAATCTTTGATATCACCTTCCCTAGTTCATTATTTGGGAGGTGAGGTAGAGTGGATTCTAGTGACCTTGGTATTGACTACACCAGTAAGACGTTGAGCTGACTTGTTAGATATATGTAGAGACTATGATATAGTGCTAGAGAAGCACGACTCTTGGAGAGATTTCCTATTTTTAAAGATGCAACCATATGATGTCATCCTCAGCATGGATTAGTTGTATTTGGTGCAGTTTATCATGGATTTCTTCAGGAGGCAGGTTGTGTTCTTCAATGTTGACGGAGAGCCAACAGTGTTTGTTGGTGAGCGATACCCCCAGATGGGTAAAAGGCGTGTTCCATCCATGTCATCCTTGATGGCTGAGATGATGCTGATTTCGTTGGAGGTTCAACATACAGTGTTTCCCAGGGTCGTAGAAGAGTACCTCAATGTCTTTATAGAGGATGTTTTAGCATTACCCCCCCCCCCTAATGAGAGGTTGAGTTCTGGATCTAACTACAGCCATGCCTATCTTTTATCTGGATGTCTCTATATAGGATGAAACCTTCTAAGTTTCAGGATCTATGGGTACTACTTAATGGACTATTGTGGTGTGGTTTTTTTCGACCTAGCGTGTCAGCATGGGGTGCACCTGTTTTTTTTGGGAAAAAGGTTGATAGAATTTTATAGTTTGTATCGATTATCATTACTTTAAGTATGTGATAGTGAAGAACCACTATCCTCTTCCATGGATTTATTATTTATTAGATCAACTGAAGGGTGAAAGTTGGTTCTCAAAGATCGACTTGCGATCAGGATATCATCTGACGTGAGTAAAGGATAAGGATATTCCGAAGACTGCTTTCTGTTTTTGTCATGGGCATTATGAGTTTTTGTGATGTCGTTCAGTGCAACGAATAATCTAGTTATGTTCATGGGGGTAATGAACATTTTGTTTCATTTGTTTTTGGATAAGTTTGTGGTGGTTTTCATTGATTAAATCCTTGAGTACATCATGCCCGAGGAAAAGCATGCAGAGAATATTCATGTTATTTTGGGAGTTCTTCGTCGTGATAGGTTTATTCGGAAGTCGCAAAAGTGTGAGTTTTTTGCTATAGAATTCCACTTCTTGGGGAAAATTATATCCCAGTAGGTAATAGTTGTGGATCTGTCAAAGATAAAATCATTTGTGTCTTAGAAAACCCCCAAGACAGTGGTAGCGGTAAAAAGATTCCTTGGTCTTTCAAGATATTATAGGAGGTTCATTCCTAACATCTCTTGGTTTGTGACACCTCTTACAGTGCTAACTATAAAGGATTAGGATTTCTTGTGGACTAATATGTTTCAAGCATATTTTGAGTATCTAAATGATAAGTTGGTCAGTGATTTACTTCTTTTTCTACTAATAGAAGGAGTTTAGTTTGAGGTTTTCTGTGATGCTTTACATCTTTGGTTTAGTTGTGTTATGATACAACTGAGATCAGTTTATTCTTATGGTTCTCAATAGTTACGCCCCCATGAGCATAACTCTTCCACCCACAGTTATGAGTTGGTGGTGGTAGTGTTTTACCTAAAGTTGTGGTGACATTACCTCATCGGTGAATGTTTTGTGGTCTTCACCAATCATAAGAGCATGGGGTATGTTTTCTCCAAGTGTGACATGAACTTATGTCAGCTTCGGTGGATAGAGTTCTTATAGGATTATGACTTTGAGATTTCATATACTCTTGGAATGGGGAATGTTGTAGTCTATGCGCCGAGAAGGAAGTCGCATAGTGATGCAGTGTGTTAATCTGGTTATTCCTCGAGAGTGGTGGAAGAACATTCATCATTACATAAAGATATGGGATAAGTTAAGGGAAAAGGTTGTCATTTTCAGATAATGGTGCAGTTAACTTTGGTACTATAGGTTGAGGATTCCTAGTTAGGGGATCTTGAGGTAGAGGTCTGGAGTGATCAAGTTGTTTTTAGCGAGGCCCATGATGGTTGTTCTGATGATGAATGACAATGAGTATTGTTTCAATGAAGGCATTTCATTCCTTTGGTGATGTGTGAGATATTTCTCGGTGAGTTCCATAGTTCCCCTTTGGCGGTACATCCTAGCATTACAAAGATGTACCGAGCCTTGAGAATTCAGTTTTAGTGGCCTAGATTGTAGAATGTAGTTCCAGAGTTTGTTTCACATTGTTTGGTCTGTCAGAATGTAAAGGTCAAGCATCATGTTTTCAGTGGTTTTGTCCAGCTATTATATGTTACTTAGTGGAAGTGGGAAGACATCTTGATGGACTTTTTTACTGGTTTACCTTGAGATCAGTGAGTGTATGATGTTGTATGGGTGTTATTGGATCATTTGAACAAATCATCCCACTTTATAGTGATTAAGAAGTTGAGCTCAGTGGATGTTTTATCAAGGAAGTATCTGGAGGAGGAGTTAGTAAGACTCCACAGAGTCCCAAGGATGGTCAATTATGATTGTGATCCATGTTTCACCTCCAGGATGTGGAGAGAACTTCAGCATGATTTTTATTCTCAACATTGTCTTATCACTGTTATTTATCAACAAGCAGACAATCAAATAGAGTGGACCATCAAAACTCTTGAAGACATGTTTCACTTTTGTGTCCCAGATTTTGGAGGCTCATGGATGAGGCATCTACCCTTGGTAGAGTTTTCTTACAGAAATATTTTTCACACCACCATCGTCATGGAGCCATTTGAAGCCTTGTATGACCAACCTTTTCATCCTCCATTATACTGGACTACGTTCAGAGAGTTAGTAATTCTCAGGAAAGAACTGGAATATAATATGACATAGATGGTTCAGGTTATTCACAAGAGGATCAAGGCAACACATAATCATCATAAATCTTTTTTTGATCATAGTAGGAGAGCTTTGGAGTTTGAAATTGGGTATCATGTGTTCCTAAAAGTGACCCCCCTTCATTTTCAGTGAAGGTTTGGTCCTAGAAGTAAGCTTTTACCCTGATTTTGTGGGCCTTTCAAGGTGTTGTCTTTTGTTGGAACTGTGGAAAATCGGATAGCACTTCCCCCATCGATGAGATGGATACACAATGTTTTTCACATTTTGTAGCTCTGCCATTATCTTCATGGCGACTCTCATATAATCGATTGGGGTGATATCAATGTCGATGATGACATGACCTTTAAGGAGATGCTTGTAGTGATCCAGGACCTCCAAGAGAAGAGGTTTTACAGGCGATCAATCCCCTTGGTTTGTGTCTTATGGTGGAACAATGTTATGTAGGAGAGTACTTGGAAATGTGATTCATATATACAAACTCGGTACCTTGAGCTATTTGATGTTTATCTCCTCTTATAACATTCTTTATTTTATGGTTGTACCCCTTTCCTACTTTATGAGATGAATTTTTCTTATTTATTGTTGTTCTTACTTTCTTTTGATAGGTATCTCCCCCATGAGAGTGTTTAGGAGTTGGTTGTGGTTGTTTCATGGTTTCGTGTTGTTCCTATGATGAGGTGGTTGAGCTCTTATGGTGGAGAGATCCTTGTGAGGTATCTCACAGGGTATCTATTCGAACAACCCCTTTTCTATTTTATATCTGGGTTGGATTTGGATTCTCAAGGATGATAATTGTTTTAGAGGTATCTAATTTAAGGTCCTAGATTCACATGGATTAACGCTTTTCATTTTCCTGAAGACTGGGGTGCTCGAAGGAGAATCAGAGGAAGTCAAAAGGGACTCAGTTGCTAGTTTCTAGAAGCAGGGGAGGACTTAATGTCACAAAGAGTTACATAACATGAAAGAGGGTTTCGTTCCGTGTAATGTTTCAAGGTTGGAAAAATAAATAAAATCTTAAGGCGATAGGTTTTTTGTTGAAAACCAACCATGATACATTACAAGACGTGAAAGGGGAATGCACGACATATAATCCATTGATGATAAAATGTTTTAAGTGTTTTTCCAACCACTAGGATTATCAAACCCTATGGCTATACCTTACCTCTCTCTTATACCAAGAGACTTGGGAGTTCCCTCTTCAACGTTTTAGAGATCACATTGACGAGAATCAATCTCGGGCATCCATCTTCTATCCTTGCTGACATGACTTGATCTAAGGTGTGTTTTCCTTTGTATTCTAGCAGTGTCTACCAATTTGATCTCTTTTTCCTCTCATTATCATTTTCATATGATGGTGGATGATCTATCATGGTTCTAATGGGGTTTCTCTCGATTGTTGTTGGTGCGATGATGTTGCAGAATTCTTGGATGGATGCAGTTCTTGTGGGATAGGTGATCAGAGATCCGTTGCATTGATCTTTTCTCGTGCGAAAAACATTGATGACCTTTTGATATAAGGGATTCATTGCTTCTCTATTTATTTTCTTGAAATCATAGTTCTAGTATGTTTTATCCCTTTATATCACTATGAAATTGGCTTAATAATTCTTTGAAGTTGATAAAATAATTGGTGTCAATCGTGTAGAGATATTGTTGCTTTGTACTATGATAACAGATTGCCTCATGATTTTCTAGATAGTGTGATATCTATGATTTTATTGGTTTGGAATGTTTTTCATGATGTAAAATTGGATAAATAACCTGAAGCATATTTATGCTTATTGAAAAATGAATTAGAGTCATGCTAACTAATTATTTTATTAAATTGTGATAGAATGAGATAGCTTATTTATTTGGTTGCAAGTAGTTGGAACCTATGGATAATGAATCAGTTAATTCAAGATGGAATAAGAAATGGTTTTGTAATAAAAGATAGTGCCTTTATAGGGACTATGTATCCCACTTGCTTGTAAAGGCCGAGTGCATTGGGATTTGGAGCCATTATTGCTCATTGTATATAAAGGTTGGATGCCTTGTTTAGGGTTGAGATCCAAGTTTCTTTGTATGATCCTACTGCTTGTGATGTGCATTGGATACGACCCCTATGGTACATGTATCATGGAGACCTGGATGTGATGTGAGCCTGTGATAGCTAATCCTAGAGGTTCGTTGTTGTATGTAGGGTAGATATGCCTAGTTTTTGTGGCAATAGTTGATGCATGTGATGGTGGGATGCATTAGGATATGCATATTGGTAACGAGAAGCACATCAGAGATGACTAAATGGGTTGCAACTGAGCATACTCATTAGGATGTAAGTTGGATGCTCGTTTGATCTATTTTTTAATCTAATTTAATTTCCCTGCTTCTTGCGGAAGATGGTTCTGGTTACTCTATATCCAAGAGAGACAAAGACACGTAAGGTATGCCACATGCTTTCGGTGCTTATCTTTTTTAGGTTGGATGATTATCTGATCCTGCCATAGGTGGAAAAGACTCAATGGGTAATTCATATACTCACCATGTTGATCCCATTCTGTTTGGTAGCTTAGATGTTTTCCTAGAATACTTGGTAATATAGAAAGTAATAATTTGAATAATGTGAATAAATGTTTAAACCATGAGGGTGGAGCTTGCTGGGATGCAATGCTAAGGTTGAAAATTATGAGAAGCTATGGAATCAGTTTCCTTATGCCTAGAGGGTATGGAACTTATTTTATTGCTATGTAAATGAGTTGGGAAAAATTCTAATGGTTATTTAATAGTAATATTATTAATTAACATAAAGTAAAACTGGTGAAATGGGAATAAAATAACATAATGTAGCTCTTTAAATGGTTGTGTTCTTATAGGCTATCTAGTTTTAGCCATATCATATGGGAGTCTGGGGGTGATTAGCTATTGTGGATTCCCAGACTAAGTTATGCCCATAGTGTGGTTTTGAGAAATATTATATCATTTACTTTTTTGTTTAGATACGCTACTTAACCTATTCGGTTAGGGAGACTGACACCCCAAGGATTCTGAGCCCTAGGAGGATGTTATTCCCAATATCCAAGTGGGAGGATGGATGGATGACTGCCCCCCTTTGGCCCCACTCTCTTCCCTGGTAGTTACTTTTGCTGGTATGAAAGCCGTTTCGTTTTACCCATATATGTGTGTAGAGAGTTGTAATGGATTTTTCTTATTTCACACACATGTATTCTAGGTATATTTTCCCTACTAAATACTATAGGTATAATGTGTATGTGCTATGATGGATTAAGGATCCTTACTCGGTGTATGGGATGTGATGGATTGAGGTATAATAAATGATTTATGATACATGTTATGTAGGTTATGGTGGCTCCAAGAAACTCTCTGGTTACTTTTGGTTATGTGGACGTGGTGGTCTATTGCATGAGGTTCATGTTTTGGTTATTCTCTCAGGTGTCTATAGGCTATCCTTTTTAGAGGGATATTCTTAGGACATGAAACATTAGAGAAAACCGGGAAAATAGTGGGAATGTAGTAGTGAGTTACCCTTGATATTCATTAATATATTATATACGCTTGTATTTGATACATGGTGAGAGAATCCATGGTGAGGTTTGGAACTTATTATACATGTTTAGGTGACGAGTTTTTTTTCACTTTTTGTTCACTGTTCTTTAGAATGATTTCTTTACATTTTCATGAGAGGCTCATAGAAGGATCCTAGTGAGTATAGGATTTTTCTCACCTTGAATATATATATATTTACTGTTTTTTAGGACACATGGAGAAGTTTGGAGACCTGGCTCGTTAGTACTAGCTTGTGGGGTTTTCATGAGCTATTTGGGATTTGTGGTCACTATTTTCTTTACAATTCTTTTTTTACTTTCAATTTTCCTTTTAGTTGTTTTAGTTCTTGCATGAAAAAACATATGTGTATTTGGGATTTATTTTATATGTCTGAGTTGGTGTTGGTTGGCGTATCCTTCTCATCTGTAACACCCTGAGCTTCCACAATACGCTTCTCATTCAATAATGCAATAGCTTGCATTGTACGCAACTTCGAGTTCTAAAACACCGCGACTAATCAAAGAAGCCATTATGAATAGTAATAACCACTTTTTAAAATTATAGAAATTTTATATTTCAAAATGGACTTCATTTTTGGATTCGGAATATCGAAATTAGCCTATGTTGAATTTTTGATATTTTTCTGAGAACTTCTAATTTTTTATGAATAGTGAAAAATAATTAAAACAACTTTTTTAATCAAAATAATTTATAGTGATAAATTATACTATTTAGTGGTTTTAAAGTATAATTATAATATATTTTTACCATTTTATCCAATGGTGGTCATTAGAATTAATTTAACATTGAAATTGGACATAAACAATTGCCAATCTTTTGATATAAATTGTTTCTTATTAACACACTATTTGTTGTGACAGCGGGAATTAATTATAAAATTAATTAATTAAACTTATATGTTTGTAATTTTGTAAAATATACATCATTTTTGAATTCGGAATATCAATTATATCTTAGGGTGAAATTTTGGAATTGTTCTGAAAAACTTCAATTTTTGATGAATAGTGAAACCACTAAGTGGTAGTTAAATAACTGATTTTTCGTTTAAATGAAATATTACCACTTCTGTGATTTGATTTTCAAAAATCCGACATACATGGTTGTCATTAAGAAGTAAAATGTGGTTCAATGAGATTAAAATAATTTTTGATGAATAGTAACTTTTAAGTTCTTAATCGTGATTAGAGGTAATTAGTGTAGTTTAAGGTAAAAATAATGTTTTAATAATATGAGATGAGCTTGACACATGTCCTACCCTCATTTTATGTGCCATGGCCGGCCAAGACAATACATGGGTCAACTTGGGGACCCCATGGAGCCACTTTAGTTATAAAATGACATAAATACCTTTTATTTAATGTTAAAGTAAAAAATGACACAAACATGAAATGTTTTACTAAAAAAATTTTTACATGGGGTTATACAAGTCATATTTTTGACTATAAATAGTCATTGGAATGATAAAAATATTTCCTACATCATAGTATTTGTTTTATAATTTTTAGACATTAAATAAATTAAATTATTAATGACATCATTATGATGCAGCGATGACCTCATTATTTAACGATTTTAATAAAATGAAAAGATAATGTACAATCCAAGGCTTACACTTGTCCAAAGACTATTGGATGGGTAGATTTAGAACCCGTATCACCTTAGACACTAATTATATAAGTGTGGGACCTTTAGAATCCGAAAATCATTGTATAATAATGTAAAATTTCCTTACTTTCCAAGAGTGCCCCTCCTCTCCTCTTATAAATGGCCCCCAACTCTACCACCTCATTCACACTTTAAAGCCATTTGGCTCGGCCAACCTCTGCCCAAATACTCTCCTAACTTCCCCCTATTACTCCTAGAAGCCTCATTTTGGGCAGAACGCTTCCCAAGGAATCCTTTGGCTCAAATCAAAAAGAGTTACCCGATTTTGAGGTAATGTCTTCTCTAATGTTGTTTTGTTTTATTTTTCTTCTCCAACCCCCTAAACTCTTTTTATTCATTTATTTTGTAACAACACCAGTATCCTAAATATACTAGGATTTTGTTATAATAAGGATTAGAGATACACTTACACACACCTACATCTAATAGTTAAAGAACATACGGTTTCTATGGATGGCGAATTTCTGCCTCACGAAACGATTATTGTTCAACACTCATATAACACCTTCAAAGGTGGCCATTAAGATGTCACTATATTTATATAGGATATATAATATGTTTATGTTTTACTTATGCTTCTTTATTTCTCATTTATGGCATACTTTATGATTTCCATTATGGGTAAACGCGATAATTTTATTTTAGGAAGTGCGGACTACCGCCCCCTCAAAGTGATTTGAATCGTTAATACCATATGTGGGATGTATAAAGGATGGAGTAAATGATATTATATATGATTTTATACTGGAATTATAATATACCTTTATATCATTATGATTCCATTAAATACGAAATATAAATGAAAGTAGCGTTCATGCGTACGTACGGCTTACCGTCTCCATGAACGGTGCATTTCATTTATTACCTCTAAACGTTATGGAATATTATAAATGAATGTATATACTGGATATATATGAGATATATGATATCTATATAATGAATATAATTCTGGATATAATGGATATATCACCACATGAACAACTTGTAATTATAAGAATGTTATTTTTGACTCAAGTACCTAAGATCGACAAAATGACCGTTATAAAGTTAAATAATTACATAATGTTCATAACATGGTAATAAGGGATATAAAAGGAATAATGAACATGAAAAAGGTTCTTAAGTAAATAGTAATTAACTCTAGTTTATTATTCAGGAGGTTAAATAACGGTCGAGTCAGGACAGGACGAAAGGTAAGGGAATTTCTTAACCCAACTTCCATTCTTTGGGTTAATCTCCTATTTTCAAATTATGTCATGATATTATTATGTCCTATCTTGTATTTGTACTTTAATTATGTGTACTTATAGTGAATACACATAATAGATCTATTTTATTTTAAAAATGATCTTTTTATGGACTTCGTCTCAATCTCCTTTCATTGAGGCATATTTGGTTTTATACACAACTTTCTTTTATACGGTGTATAAACCCCTTTGACTTTGACTTTTATACAAAAAGGAATCTTTTTTTACAAAGAGTTTTACTAAACGACCAAAGGAATGTTTTTGTCTTACGTATGCGGTGACAACGACTTCCCCATCGCCGTGACCATTATTTGAGTTTCGGCTTCCTCTACAAGCCATCATTTTTTTTAATGAAAAATAAATACAAAGTTTTAACTTTCTTTTATTTTGGTATTGAAAATGGTTTTGAAAGAATTTTTATTATATCAATGTGTTGTATTGATATCTTTTGATTGAAATGTGGAAATGTTATGTTTCCTTTATGCATGTTTTATGTGATACGATTATGTTATGGTTTATGATATGTTTAAACCTATTCATATGAGGAATACATTGGACTTAATAAGTGATGGGTGGAGCCCGCTATAGCTCCTTGATGCATCAGCAGGTCTCATGAGACAAACTAGTGTCTTGGCACGAGGCCTTGACAAAATCTTATTTGTGGTCTTGGCATGAGGCCTTGGCTATGTGGTTATGATAGTCTGGCATTATGCATTCCATCATTATGAAAGTGGTTATTGATATTGCATGTGATTATTCGACCAGTAGAATATCCATGTGAAGAAGTGAATGTCATTTTCTCATTTTACATTTGCCATATTATGTTGAAGATAAAGTTTAAAAGGCTTTTGTTTTAGTTAGACATTGCCTTAAATGTTTATGTTTATTTATGAAAGCTTCCGCTATATTGTTATCCTTACTGAGCATCTGATCTCACCCCTTTCAATGTTTTAATATTTTCCAGGATGTGAAGAAGTATTTTATGAATGACCTACAGGGATAGTCAGAAGAGGATATGAGTGTGGACTATGAAGACTTTGTTATTAGTTTTTCACTTTATGATGAATGTAAGACTTATTAATGTATCTAGTGTTTCCAAGGCTACTAAACTAATCGGTCTTTCGAGACTTGATCTTTTGTGATCATGCCAATGTTACGAAGTAATGCACCGACTCTGGGTAGCTGGGGTCGGGGCGTTACAGTTTGTATCAGAGGGAGGTTAGTACTAACCTTGGAAGATAGATTTATATAAACTCTAATTAGAGCACATAGCCCAAAGATAGACTTTGAGGATTAGTATAGAAGAACTTCCTAGAATTTTGTTATTGTAGGGATTTTGTGAGTTTTCCGAGCAATACATCCCTGTCTGGATACGAGCAGGTAGAGGTGGCTTTGGCGCAGATGTACCTAGGGGTAAAACCCGAAAACACCGCTTTGAGCTAGACTCGAACGAGAACTGGTGCACGACAACGGGCCTTGCTGCACTCTTGGATATGACACTCCCGGGGGATATGCTTAGGATAATTCTCGTTTTCTTTACAAACCACTATGAACGGTTATGATTATATACTTCCTCAAAGAAAACCTTTTTATGATTATGGATTATATCCATAAATAGTTCAATGTATGTTAAGTATTTTATAAGTATGGAATTATGTATTTTGATTCATAAACTAATATAGTTTATGTCATTGTATAGAAATGGCGCCCAGTAGAAGGAATGTGAACTCCATCAATACGTATGATCCAAAGAGTAAGAAGGATCATATCTTTCATGGTATTAAGCCAACATTTAGAAGGGAAATATTCTCCCATGTGTTATCAACATATGATGAAATAGTATCATGTGTTAACAAGATAAGTAGATAATTCTATGAGTCTTATGGATTTGAAGGGATGAAAGAGAAGAAAAGGATGGAAGAGAGAATGATGGATAAAGGGACGAGGGAAAAGAAGAATTTTCCAATATGTGATAACTGTGGGAAGAAACACCTTGGAATTTTTCCTAAAGGGGATGGGAGTTTGTTATAAGTGTGGAGAAAAAGGACACCAAGTGTCTGAATGCAAGGGTAAGAAAAAGGTTTCAAATGTACAATGCTTCATCTGCAAGGAGTGGGGACACTACGCAAACCAATGTTTAAATCATCAGAGTATGACCCAAATGATGTTATTGGATAATAATCAAGTTATGATACTACCACAGATGAGGAGGAATGATTAGAGTTCTTATGTTGTTATTAAATAATTCTGTAATTTGAGTGTTGTATCAATGATGTACTAGTTATAATAATTATGTAGTATATAAGGATTGTACTGCAGTACTATTTCATCTATGACTTGAGATTGTGTGGAACCACGAAAAGTGACTCCACAGTAGGTTAAATTTTTGGAAAATATATGGTTAATAGAAAGATAAACCATAATATGGTTCTGATACTGAGATAGTGATTTTGGAATAAGACATGATTGATTCAGATAAATTATGTTGGATATTCTTAACATCCTTGAAACTGATTAATGATTTGTATACATTTTTGGATAGAAGGAGTATATATAGTTTTCTATAAGGAATAAGGGATCATGAATGTAATCAATAAGGATTTATGGTAATTCAGTATGTTGTAGTGTTTTAAAAGAATACATGATGAAGGTGTTCACATGTTGTTACGCAGAAAAAAAAAGGAGCTTCATTATGTTTACCTTCCTCATAAAATTTGGAATGTGAGTTGGACAGAAGTATTTTGGATAACTATAAAGGTTGGAATGGATTATATTTTACATTGGATACTATTGTTAAGGTTATTTTTTGATATTTATAAAAAGGACAACACACAGACCGAGTGACAACCCATCGCGTCGGACAAAGCTGTGGGAATCGAACCCACAACCATAGTGCGATTGGGATTAATCGCCTACCACTGGACTACGTGAAGTCCTTGGTTATTAAAAAATAGTTTTTCTAATCTAAATGGTATGTGTTAATATTTGGAACCTTATACAATTAGGATAAATTGAATATTTTTGAGTTCTATTACCTTTTAGAGTGAAAGATGGGTTTTTGGTAAAAATTTATTAAAGAATGAAAGTCTACATGACAAGTATGTATATTCCCTTACGTTCTTAGTAAACCTCCTAAATAAATTCTTTAACTTTATAAAAGGTAACTTAAAACAAAAACGTTGCTGGTTAACTTTTCCAACTGGGGATTCAATGACCGTTTAACCAATCACAAGTTTGTGATTTTCGTATTGTTAACTTTCTCCTAATCCAGTTTTCTACAACTCTCCATCAGACCTTGATGGTTTGTTTTTCTTCCATATCCATATTTTCATAGAATCCTAGTATGGGCTATCTCGGTTGACCTTTGTACTTATATTTCTTTCTTTTAAAGTTATATTTTTATTAACCTTATTTCCGATGTGGGTTTTCTACAAAGGTATTTTCTATTTTCAACCTTTTATTTTCCAAGAAAAATTTCAAATTGCGAGGACGCAATTTATTGAAGGAGGGGAGAATGTAACACCCCGAGCTTCCACAATACGCTTCTCATTCAATAATGCAATAGCTTTCATTGTACGCAACTTCGAGTTCTAAAACACTGCGACTAATCAAAGTAGACGTTATGAATAGTAATAACCACTTTTTAAAATTATTGAAATTTTATATTTCAAAATGGACTTCATTTTTGGATTCAGAATATCGAAATTAGCCTATGTTGAATTTTTGGTATTTTTCTGAGAACTTCTAATTTTTTATGAATAGTGAAAAATACTTAAAAACTTTTTTAATCAAAATAATTTATAGTGATAAATTATACTATTTATTGGTTTTAAAGTATAATTAAAATATATTTTTACCATTTTATCCAATGGTGGTCATTAGAATTAATTTAACATTGAAATTGGACATAAACAATTGCCAATCTTTTGATATAAATTGTTTCTTATTAACACGCTATTTGTTGTGACAGCGGGAATTAATTATAAAATTAATTAATGAAACTTATATGTTTGTAATTTTGTAAAATAGACATCATTTTTGAATTCATAATATCAATTATAGCTTAGGGTGAAATTTTGGCATTGTTCTGAAAAACATCAATTTTTGATGAATAGTGAAACCACTAAGTGGTAGTTAAATAACTGATTTTTCGTTTAAATGAAATATTACCACTTCTGTGATTTGTTTTTCAAAAATCCGACATACATGGTTGTCATTAAGAAGTAAAATTTTGTTCAATGAGATTAAAATAATTTTTGGTGAATAGAAACTTTTAAGTTCTTAATCGCGATTAGAGGTAATTAGTGTAGTTTAAGGTAAAAATAATGTTTTAATAATATGAGATGAGCTTGACACATGTCCTACCCTCATTGGATGTGCCATGGCCGATCAAGACAGTACATGGGTCAACTTGGGGACCCCATGGAGACACTTTAGTTAGAAAATGACATAAATACCTTTTATTTAATGTTAAAGTAAAAAATGACACAAACATGAAATGTTTTACTAAAACAATTTTTACATGGGGTTATACAAGTCATATTTTTTACTATAAATAGTCATTGGAAATATAAAACGATTTCCTACATCATAGTATTTTTTTATAATTTTTAGACATTAAATAAATTAAATTATTTATGACATCATTATGATGCAGCGATGACCTCATTATTTAACGATTTTAATAAAATGAAAAGATAATGTACAATCCAAGGCTTAAACTTGTCCAAAGACTATTGGATGGGTATCTTTCGAACCCTTATCACCTTATCCACGAATTATATAAGTGTGAGACCTTTAGAATCCGAAAAGAATTGTATAATAATGTAAAATTTCCTTACTTTCCAAGAGTGCCCCTCCTCTCCTCTTATAAAAGGCTCCCACCTCTACCACTGCATTCACACTTTCAAGCCATTTGGCTCGGCCAACCTCTGCCCAAATACTCTCCCAACTTCCCCCTCTTACTCCTAGAAGCCTCACTTTGGGCAGAACGCTTCCCAAGGAAGCCTTTGGCTCAAATCAAAAAGAGTTACCCGATTTTGAGGTAATGTCTTCTCTAATGTTGTTTTGTTTTATTTTTCTTCTCCAAGCCCCTAAACTCTTTTTATTCATTTCTTTTGTAACAAACCCAGTATCCTCAATATACTAGGATGTTGTTATAAGAAGGATTCGAGCTACACTTACACACACCTACATCTAATGGTTAAAGAACATACGGTTTCTGTGGATGGCGAATTTCTGCCTCACGAAACGATGATTGTTCAACACTCATATAACACCTTCAAAGGTGTCCATTAAGATGTCACTATATTTATATAGGATATATAATATGTTTATGTTTTACTTATACTTCTTTATTTCTCATTTATGGCATACTTTATGATTTCCATTATGGGTAAACACGATAATTTTATTTTAGGAAGTGCGGACTACCGCCCCCTCAAAGTGATTTGAATCGTTAATACCATATGTGGGATGTATAAAGGATGGAGTAAATGATATTATATATGATGTTATACTGGAATTATAATATACCTTTATATCATTATGATTTCATTAAATATGAAATAGAAATGAAAGTAGCGTTCATGCGTACGTACGGCTTACCGTCTCCATGAATGGTGCATTTCATTTCTTACCTCTAAACGTTATGGAATATTATAAATGCATGTATATACTGGATATATATATGAGATATATGATATCTATATCATGAATATAATTCTGGATATAATGGATATATCACCACATGAACAACTTGTAATTATAAGAATGTTATTTTTGACTCAAGTACCTAAGATCGACAAAATGACCGTTATAAACTTAAATAATTACATAATGTTCATAAAATGGTAATAAGGGATATAAAAGGAATAATGAACATGAAAAAGGTTCTTAATTAAATAGGAATTAACTCTAGTTTATTATTCAGGAGGTTAAAGAACGGTCGAGTCAGGACAGGAGGCAAGGTAAGGGAATTTCTTAACCCAACTTCCATTCTTTGGGTTAATCTCCTACTTTCAAATTATGTCATGATATTATTATGTCCTATCTTGTATTTGTACTTTCATTATGTGTACTTATAGTGAATACACATAATAGATCTATTTTATTTTAAAAAATGATCTTTTTAAGGACTTCGTCTCAATCTACTTTCATTTAGGCATATTTGGTTTTATACACAACTTTCTTTTATATGGTGTATAAACCCCTTTGACTTTGACTTTTATTCAAAAAGGAATCTTTTTTTACAAAGCATTTTACTAAATGAAAAAAGGAATGTTTTTGTCTTAAGTATGCAGCGACAACGACTTCCCCGCCGCCATGACCATTATTTGAGTTTCGGCTTCCTCTACAAGCCATCATTTTTTTTAATGAAAAATAAATACAAAGTTTTAACTTTCTTTTATTTTGGTATTGAAAATGGTTTTGAAAGCGTTTTTATTATATCAATGTGTTGTATTGATATCTTGTGATTGAAATGTGGAAATGTTATGTTTCTTTTATGCATGTTTTATGTGATACGATTATGTTATGGTTTATGATAAGCTTAAACCTATTTATATGAGGAATGCATTGGACTTAATAAGTGACGGGTGGAGCCCGCTATAGCTCCTCGATGCATCGGCAGGTCTCATGAGACAAACTAGTGTCTTGGAAAGAGGCCTTGAAAAAATCTTATTTGTGGTCTTGGCACGAGGCCTTGGCTACGTGGTTATGATAGTCTGGCATTATGCATTCAATCATTATGAAAGTGGTTATTGATATTGCATGTGATTATTCGATCAGTAGAATATCCATGTGAAGAAGTGAATGGCATTATCTCATTTTACTTTTTCCATATTATGTTGAAGTTAACGTTTAAAAGGCTTTTGTTTTAGTTAGACATTGCCTTAAATGTTTATGTTTATTGATGAAAGCTTCCGCTATATTTTTATCCTTACCGAGCATCTGATCTCACCCCTTTCAATGTTTTAATATTTTCCATGATGTGAAGAAGTATTTTATGAATGACCTACAGGGATAGTCAGAAGAGGATATGAGTGTGGACTATGAAGACATTGTTATTAGTTTTCACTTTATGATGTAATGTAAGACTTATGAATGTATCTAGTGTTTCCAAGGCTACTAAACTAATCAGTCTTTCGAGACTTGATCTTTTGTGATCATGCCAATGTTACGAAGTAATGCACTGACTCTGGGTAGCTGGGGTCGGGGCGTTACATCATCTCTCCCTTTCTTGTTTTCATAGATGGTATTGCATCCCTTGTTCATGTTTATTATTCCCTTAGTTCCAGTCACAAACTAGAGGCCTACTAGAGGTGGTACTCATAGGTCACTATCTCCCTTTCATTATTTCCATCTCGGGATGGGTACACTTTGGAGGGAGGGGGTCATCAAATTTGGGTTGTCAAACTTTAGCTTAAGGGACCAAATGACCTTGAAAATGGTACAAAACCTATTATCTTTATATAATTCAACTATATCCTCCCATTTTTTAATTTGGGTTCATTATCTAAATCACGTTATTTAAGGGATACTTCCCAATAGCATTTTCCTTCTTATATTTTAAAGAATTCCACTTGCCCTCCTCTATAAAAGAGAACTCACCCCTCTAACTTATTTACACCTCTCAAGCCACTTGGTTCATCCTACACCTTCCCAAATAAGCTCCCAACATCCCTCCCCACATCCTAAGAGCATCACTTCTATCATAAAGAAAACCAAGGATGTCTTTTGGTATAAACCCAAAAGAGTTATCCAAATAAGAGGTAACATTCTTCAATGATCACTTTTATTTTATTTACTTCTCCAACCCTTAAATTAATTTTAAATAATTATTATATAATAAATTTAGTATCATAATTATACTGATATATTTTTTTTCTATGTTTTATTTCTAGAATCACACAAACACCCATCAAAAGGGATATGCAATCATCATTCGTGCATATGGAGGACTACCACATCGCGAACTAGTGTTGTTAATTAATCCATTTCCACCATTCATGGTAAGGAACAATGATGGATTTATAGTTTATATATGATATATGTGATATATATAATGTCTTTATACTTTTGTAATTAATATATAACACATAACTTCATGTTTTTTATTTTTTTTGGAATATGATAACACCATTTGTAGACGTGTGGACTAGCACCACCTCAAAGTGATGTGATTCATTGACACTATATATGGAATGTATTAAAGATATTTTTAATAAAAATATATGAAATATATAACATAAATATGATACTGTAATTATAATTAATATCATTTTCATTTTATTATTTAAACAAGACAAGAAAATGGAAACAATGTTCAAGTGTATGTAAGACCTACAATCTCCATGAATGGTATATTTCATTTCCTATCTTAAAAATTTTATGGATAACTCTAAATACATACATATAGAATATATAAGATATTTTCATCATGGTTTACCTTTTTCAAATAATAAAATCATTATTTATGTATTAGTAATGAAATATAACAAGTCAAAACAAACTTGGAAAACTAGGAAATTAACACCCAAAATATTGAAAATAATGAATTATTATTAACAAATGGCTAACAAGATATGATAAAAAGTTCATTTATGATATTATAAATAATATTTTGGTTCTTTTATAATTTATTTACATTATTAAAAACATTATACAATAGTTAAAAGTATGTTCACCTTAAAGGAAATGCATGGTATGAGATTCTTTTCTCACTTTTACTTTTGTGAGGAATACACCATATTCACCACTTATTTCTTTTTGTGTGGTGTATATACTGAACCTATCATATTTTATATAATGAATAAATTTATCTTCATGGTATTTGAAGTTTTATTTGATGTTTTTTACTTCATGGGGCATATGATTCAAAAGTTACCATGTGGTTAAGGATTTCGACTCAATTTCATTTCATTGGGGCATATTGTAATGTTATGAACCTAGTTTTATTTATATGATGTATACATTACCCCTCTGAAATTTAATATCATGAATACATCATTATTCATGGTATTTTTTGTTTCAATTTGAATTATTTCATCTATGGGTATTTGAACATATTGTTACCAATTGGTATAGAATTTCATAACCTGATTCCTTTTCATTGGGTTATATTATTTCTTCACTAATGTTAATATTCTAAGATTATGTGTGTAATAAGTATTTACAATTTTTTTTATATTTCCCCTTATTTTATTTGGATTTATAGTTCATATAGATAATCTATTCAGTTATTAGTTCTCACTTAAACATTATGATAATTTTAAGGGTTTATTTCACAATCTCATTCTAATCAAGATTCTTGTTATTGAAATTACATTAATGGAATTTATGTGATTATTTATTGATAAAATATTTCATTTTAAAATTCAATTTTTATTCATGATCATTTTCAAGTAATAGTACCATTTTTGAACTCTGGTACATAATATGTTTTAGAAAATGTTATTATGAAAACATGAATTTATTTCTCACATGGGTTAGAAATATGTTTCCTTTTAAAAGGATGTTACCTTTTTAAAACCATGTTTTCTAAAAAAAATTAAAAACATAAAAATGATTTATTAAAGGATGTTTTTTTAAAAAATCTATGGAATATTTTTGTTGTATTCATTACTAGGAGCCATTTAAACCTTTTGAAATTTCAAAAAGAATGGCTTTATTACCTTGTACAACATGTAAGGATTTACCCTCCATCATTTAATTGAAGCCTCATTTAATTGATTAAAAGGTTAGTTTTTAAAAACAAAATTAAAAAGTGGTTTTCAATGGAATGGATTTTCAAACTATTTTTCCAAACAAAAAATATATTTTCTAATTCAATTTCATTAAATGATATTTTTATCGTATTTCTATTCATCAATGACAAAAACCCTTTATGTTTACTCCACTTTGGATATGTTGTATTGATATAATCCTTATTCTTCATTTGGATGGTTTTTGATTGATTTTTCTAAGGATAGTATGGATATTCACTTCCTTGATTCACTTTTGTATTCCCTTGAAGTATTCACTTTATTATGATCATTGAAAAGTAAATTTCTATTAATTATCCATATCATTTATCATGTATATGTTCATTTCCTAATATGTATACCATTTTTACATATATTAATTACATTATTATTTATTAGATTATCTGGGGAAATGTTGATAAAAACATATTATTTACTCAATATGGATATTTGATAAGGAACATTATTCATTAATTAAATTTATTATTCAATATATGAGGAATGCTTTGGACATAAACTACATAGGTTGGGGACCATTAGAAATAATCCCTTTAATGCATCAGTAGTGTCATGATATAAAATTAGTTGGTAAAAAACCTTCACGTTTGTTTCTAAGGAGAATCAGATGGGTTTCTACCAAAAAAAACATAAACTATCTTGATGATAGATCTTGACAGTGTAGTGGTTCATATCCTAGATACATGACGTCCAATAATTAATCATTACCTTGATTTTTATTTAGTTATTATTATCCATGATATTCTCACTATAAAAAAAAATATGGATGTATTTCATTATCAGTTTATGGATTAAATGGAATGGTTTTCAGTTATTTATTTTTCCATATTTATTATGCCTAATGTGGTTATTTAAATGGAATGTGTTTTTGAGTTATTTACCTTTTCATATTGTTTATGAACTTCCTTATGAGTTTATTTTATATATGGAATGTGTGTCATGTCATTTACCTTTATTTATTGATCATGATCATTGAGTCATTATTGATTCCATTCTACTTTACCCTTAGTGAGTATTTGCGATCACCCATATTTTGTTTCCGTTCCCCTATTCCCTGAAGTGTAATAAGACAGATATGCAAGGATACGCTACATGGAGTAATGTTATTATCAAAAAACAATATGTTGTATTTTTTATATTCATTTTTTATGAAACACTCATGTATGTATCTATATTACCATGACTAATAAAATATTCAGTCCTTTATGATGCTATTTAATTATATCTTATGCCTATGTAATGGTAGAAGGACACCAGCTCCGAGAATTCTTGGGTCGGGTCAGTATATTCACCGCTCCCCCCCAATGTAGGGTCTGAACCAGGTTGAAACTAAGCTTCAATCCTCCATGGACTTTAACCCTAATATATACTCTTTAGTAGAAGTGAAATCCAACAATTCCCACAATTAATGAAATCCTTTTTTATATTGAATGCCCATAGTTTGGGATCCAGGTCAAAAATAGGCTCCATATCAAACAATCTTCATAATAGAAACTCCTCAATTATGGCATTTATCAAAACAAAGAAATATTCAAATATTATTTCAAAAGTCAAGAATATAATGAGAGTGTGTTCCTTCATGCATGATGACAATCATAATTATCATATATAGATTTTTTAGAAACCCAATGTTTTAGTGGATCTCATGGGTGCTTTTGATTAGTTTGTTACAACAAAAATCAGTATCGGAGTTCACTATTTCCTTATCACTTTCATCATTTACAAGTGTGATTCAAAAGCTTGTGAATTAATGTGGAATGATCTATCATACTTCATCCTAGAGAACTCAACATTGATAATGGGAGTTAATTTCAACATTATCTTGGATATAATTGAAAATAATGGATGAGATGCTTACTCATGGAAGGACTTATAGGATTTCTATATGTTTATATCTAACAATTTATTTTTGAATTTGGGATACAAGGGATGAAAATTAAAATGGTGAAACAACCATAAGGGGAGTGGTTACATATGCTGTTATCATGATAGTTTCATTGCAAATATCCATGACATCTCCTCATTCAAAGATGCAACGGTAACCCATCTTGTTTAGGATATTTTGGAACAATATCTATTTCCCATTGATCTATTATCCAAGAATGAAATAGGATGTCTCTTTATCTTCTCAAAATGATGGACCTATAACCCTGGTTATCATCATGTAGTGGAAGCATCATGGGCCAAAACATCACAGGGATGTTTGTGGATTCATATCCACAAAGAGATGAGGTATCTCAAAGGTGATCTCCAAACCTAGATTTGGAACCATCCTCCTTTATTTAAAGATATGTAGTCATTAAAAATGTAGATATAATAGATTTAATCTATGCATCAGAATGGATATGATGTGATTCTATTTATTTCTCATGATCAAAAAAAGAACACCCGGGAAAAACTTCTCTGGGAACATGAATGTTTGGCTCATGAGAAATCTTTAATACAATGTTATAGGGAAAGAGATAAATACATGTAATATTTCTATGATAGAATAAAGGAAAAGAAGTTTATTATTAGGCAAAATATTCTCTTAAAAAATGGTAATATCATTAATGGTTATATTAGGTGGTAGTTATGGACACATAAAACTGTAAGTCTCTTCAAACAGGTATGAAAAATCACATGAAAGAAGGATATGCAAGGGGCAATATTAATCTCTTCACTATAATTATTCTTATGGTGTCGGGTAATGATAATTCCTTCCTAGAATCAATTCTATAAGAACATGAGATTTATGAGGCTATGAATTCTCTCAATAATACCATTTTACATAGACAATATGGTTTTACAAGATCCTTTTATGCCACCTCTTCGGAGTTGGTTAGGAGTAATCTCATGGAAGTGGTGAAGGATTCCTTTCATGGTTGAAGCATCTCTAGTGAGTGCAACATCCCTAGTTCTCATTTTCAATAATAAATACCCTTATTAGTTAAAACATTATAGACCTATAAGCATGTTTAATTTACCTTATAAGGTGTTGAATAGTGTGTTCAATATGTTCTTTTCCCACCACCTTCACTAATAGGTATCCAATAATATTAATGATTTTTTCAAGTGTAGATTGATCTAGGGTGACATCAGTTTGGTGAAAGAGATAATCAGTTTGATAAAACATAGTTTTCTTGGCTCTAATATTGAATTCATAATGTACATTGAAGAATCTTATGATTATCTTGAGTGGCCCTTCAACATAAAGGTACTCTCTTGAATGGGTTTATCTGAATGGAAATCTAATAATTTTTTAGGTGTTATAGCTCTCTGTGGTTGTTCAATTCATTTATAGGGAAGGGTAGTGGTTTCATTAATTCTTTTACAGGGTTAAGGAAAGGAGATCCAGTATCTCCAACCCTATTCGTCTTGACGGTGGATACTCTTAGTAAATATTTCAATAAGAGCCTCCATGATGGCGGTGTTATTCTATTTTGGTGTAGAACTCGTTTTCATATCATATCTTCACTCATATTTTTGGATTCCATGATCATTCTTCCCATGGAAGCTAGAGTTCCACCGATGGAGTCAACAAGTTCATCAAATATTATTGAAATCAAATTCAAAATCTCATGTACTAGGATAAGATTAGTATTTTTATTTTAGATAGGATTCTGGAAAGGTAGGAATGTGCTGTAGAATCCAGATAATGTATCCTAGGAAGAGTTTTCCGATGGAATACCTATACAAAACGATATCCTTGAGAAGTATTCTTATCATAAACTTTCACATAGTGGTTGACCGGATCACCAACCACATCACTAATTGGAATATCTACTTATTATATTTTAAAAGATGAATTATCTCGGTTAACAGAATCCTTGCCTCTATTCTTATACATGTTTTTCAACTCTCAAAATTTTTTTGTCCATCATCTTGTGCATTAAAAACATAATGGATTAATTTATTTTTGATGACCACTCTTATGGATGAAGTCACTGGGTTTCATGCTCAATGATAGCTAGGACATTGAGGGAGGGAGGCATCAACAATTGAGATATTATTATGAATGATGCAAGGTGTGCATAAAAAATTGGCATGAGAAGTTATCAAGGGATGGTCCATATGAGGAAATTTCATTGGAGATATTTATGGTACTAATCTTGGGTCACAAAATGGAAGATATTATCCATTATGGGGAATAACTCAACCCTGAATCTCTTTTCATGAATTACATGTGTGTTGGATTGTCAGTCGGGGATATATTAGCATCTACCGCCATAATTGGGATGCTAACATGCTCAATTTTCTAGGTTTTCCAACACCAGATTTTACCTTTTGGAAAACAAGAAGATACCCTGATTTTATCCAGGCCATCGTGAAAAAGGATCGGTGTGGCATCAATAATATTATTGTTTCATCATTCTACCTATATAAATATGTTTCTACTAGTTCATTGTTGGGGGTTTTATCTCTTAAGAACTATCAAAGGTTATCACAAACACCTATCAAGCATGAATAATTGGGTGAGTTTCTATAGTGTAAAGATATCACTGCCAAGAAAACGTTACATGTATAGAACATCAAGAACCATGATTTATCCACTGATGATAATGTCAAGTGCACTTGTATCACCCTTGAGTCCATGTGAAACTATTGTAGTGAACCCTAATGTAAATCCTCAAAGAACCTCTTCTTTGAGGGATAATAAAAAATATTAAGGTGGAACTACATTGGGGTGTTCACTTGGGTGTCTTCCCAGGATCCTATAGAAATCAACATCGTTGATATTTTATTTTCAAAGCGTGGAAAACAACAAAAAAGTGAAAAAGGAGAGATCTCTTACACTTATAATAGGACATAAGTACATCAAGAAGGAAATGAATATAACAAAGATCAATGGGATCACTTTCTCAAAGAATGTTATTATTTTAAGAACTAGGATCTTATTCATCAACTGGGTATGATAATTCTAGAACTGGAAAGCTGCCCCCAATACCATATCTCTCAAGGCCATGATGATTTCCCTTCCTACATCCTACACCCCCTGGATTGTGGATTTACTAGCATCCCTAAAGTACTAGACTCAAGCTTAGCATGGATGGTTTCTATAGTGTAGGTTTCATGTGGAGTAGTGGAACTGATCACGACCAAAGTGGCTCCATCATCATTGCTTTTATGTCTATCTTTGGGGATGGGAACTCTCTCTAGTCTAAAGTTAAAGCCTTGGAAATGGGCCTTGAGTTATGTAGTAAGAGAAAACATCATGCTTGTTGCATTAAAAATGGACTCCCAAACAATCCATAATTACTTACATGGGCACAGTCCCACCCCTTGTACCATATAATATAAAATTCCTAATTCTAGGATCCGTATTAATTATATAATGGACATCATCCACACATGGGACAATGGGAACAAGCCTGCTGACTATTTTTCTTCCATGTCCCCCAAGATATTCTTATTACATTATTTTCTAGATATTGATCCCTTCCCTTGAAAGGCGTGTATATTTTTAGATGAGATTCTCTCAGATTCCACTATCTTAGACCCTCATAACACTTTTTTTCTATGTTTTATTTTTTCCATGTTTTGGGTTTTTTGGCTTGGTCCATTCTCTAATAATAAAAATATCAATTATGTTACCAATAAAATATCCCATGAATATGACTTTAATTGTCCCTATTGACTATAATTATGGATTATAAGTGTTTTTTAATATATGTAATTATTAGAATGGGTAGAATATTGTATATAATATAGAGTATAATTAAGAGATTATAAGATAGGAATTATTATTTGGAGTCACTAATGAAAGTATATCATATGGAATTTTATGGAATAATTGGTATTCATAGGGTTGTAGGATTTATATGAATCTCTATTACATATGGATTAAAAGAGACATAGTATGTTAACCATCATACATTTATACATTCATTATTCTAGAATTTAGTTTGAGATAACTCGGAGGAGATTGGGTTATTTTTAATCACATCATCTATTGTATTTTACTAAGATTATATTTTTCCTCATTGATATTGATTATAAAATTTGGTACCTCTATTAAATTAATCTATGGAAATGGATTTCCATACTAAGATGTGTGACATGTGATGTGCTCAACTACTTGGAAAATTGACATATGATATATTAGTTCAAAACCATCATTTTTTTATGAATCACTACCATATCATATGGTTAATAATATATTTGAATGTTCTATGTCAAGTGGTCACATGATTTCAAGGAAAAAGTGATTATATAAACATGCATATAATGAATTGAGATACACCATGTAGAGGGAATCTTCATATTATGATATAAATGTGTTTGGTCGAGATTCCATCAGATCCCGTTATAGCTCTACTAACAATGATGATTTTCTAGAGGCTAAATTTTTCATACATCTTTGTATTGAAGAATTCATAATTTTTTTCAATGATATAATGGATCATCAGGTCCCAAAGTAGGTCATATAATAAGTATTAATTTTAATAAAAAGTATCTTCCTAAATTCCGATTCAATTTTTATGATAATCAATTCCAATGGACTATGGATAGAAGTTGGTGTTGGAAAGTTTGATTTTTTTTGTTTTAATGTTTTTTTAAATTTAAATACCTCAAAATTAATTATTTAGTAAATTATAGGTTATCATAGTAATATTAACTAATCTTTATTGTTTTAATATTTTATGTATTACATATAATTTTTTTGTTTTTATGTTTCGAATTTTATTCAATTGAAATATATTTATCAAGATTGTGAATTAATATTTTCATACTTATACAAAAATATTTTAATTATTATATTGAAATCATTTTCATGCTTAAAAGAAAACTATTTTTATTCCTAGGAAGTCATAATTTTTGTATACATATATTTTTTCAATTACATATATTTTTTAAATGATGGTTATGGAAAAAAAATTAAAGTTGACAAAAACAATATTTGTATTCTCACACAGTGTTAAAGAAGGATGTTTGTTTATTGTAATGATTCTTCTATAAATAATATGTCTTTTACAAAGGAATTTTTTATTTTTTATTTAATTTTTTAAGGCTATACATGCTTTATAAATGATGTATAAAAAGGGATTAAAATTGATTTTTATGTGCTCTTTTTAATTTATATTTTCATAGTGTCTTTAAATGTTTATATAGAATTTTACAAATGACAAATATCATGTTTTTATCCTTACCATTTTTATTCTTATGTATATAATTATGATTATGGTTTATTTTTCCCTTTATAGTGGTACATACATTTACATAGAGTACAGTAGGGTCTTGTCTTACAATACTATATTCTACCACCACCCATGCATCTGAAATTATTAATTCCATGGACCATAAAGATAATAGCTGCAATTCACACCCTTCCATATTTTTTGATTTTAGTATCACATATTTTGGGGTCCACTCCCAATTAGTAGATAAATCAATGGAGGTTATTTTTGACAGCACGCTCATATAGGTTTCTCACATGTGGAATCCATCCAAACTAGCCTTAGACTAACGATATAGCCTACGATGGAAAAAGTTTTTCAAGTCTAGATGATCTACCCAAACAAATATTGAAAAATTTATTTTTCCTTCATCTATAAAAAATTATTTAGTCCGTAGTTTTTTGTAACCCACTATAACCCTATGTGTATCCTATAACATTTCATCCAGATAGAAAATAATAAAGGTCCCCTTTTATTATAGAAATATGAACAATTTCAACTCATGTAAGTTTATACATTCGTAAATTTTCCCTTCTGTTCTTTGTATTCTTTGTCTCCTAGAACATTAGTTACCCCCACAATATAGTTCTAAAGGCATATGGTCAAAATGGTAATGTCAGAGAGATAATTTACATTGACTGAAAAATTGAAGGTCATCAGAATCAATTTTTGAAACCAAATTGATGAAGTTCTCATGGAGATTATTCCTGCAGAAAAAGGGGTGTTCAAAATAGTGATGAAATAATGTTGGTAGAGGTGGTAAATGTTTTGGTTGAATCTGGGTGATATTATAACCATTTCTAGAGAATAAATTAATGTTCAAATTGATAGAATTTATCCACATGATTTTATAATGATTATTTCAGTGATCCACATATGCACCACCTCATCAGTTTATCTGGACTGTTGAAACTATTTTGGTAATAACATCGTCAATTAGGGTGTTTTATAAATTATCTAGTAGTTATTTATAGGTATTTTTAAATTTATAAACACATCCTTACTGTTATATTTTTTAGATTCTCATAACATCAATGGGAAAATATCGATAACATGATTACACTCTCCTCATTTAATGATTTCATCTAGAAACCAAAATGGAAGAACATTTCTACATTAAATATTTTTGGAATCCCATAGTGGATTATTAGAAGCCTATTTCAGATCCATCAAAGAAACTAATTGAAAGTGGTCAATTCGGTTAGTAAATGTCTACCATTACCTCACCTGTGGATGTGAATATTCTCATTCTCAACAGGATGTGTGTTGGAAAAATAAAAAATTTGAAAGACAAAAGTATCTTCAATAATTCTTTCAATTAACATGATTATTTTATTCAATATCAAAAATTATAAAATATTTATGTAAAGAAAAATGTATTACATAATGTTGACCAAATATTTTAACATGTTAAATTAAATTACAAATATGGGAAAAAACTATCAGAACACATGAGTGAGTTCCATTTTTGTTTTATCAGTTGAATTATAGGAAAATAAAATTTTATGATGAGTTGCAGACACTATTTATGATGAGTTATTTGTTGAAGAAGTTAGAAACAATAGTTTTTTCAATCAGCAATACAGCTCTATATGTAATTCACAATTTGGAAATAGTAAAAAGTAGAATTTAGAATGAAGATTCTGAAAATATTAATGAGGGATGTACACAAGAATTACATTATATTATCAGTGAAATAAAATGAAAATATAAATGGTAGGGAAGAATCAGAGAAATAAAACCCAATACCTAATTTTAAAAAGGAGGAAGTGATTGAAATATTGATCGAGATATGACATGAAGTTCCACCACACTAGAAATACCAGAAATTTTATCCAATACTGTAAGTAGATGAAGGTTTATTAGATTTATTTTTAAGGTAAAACTAAAATTAACGATGTTGTAGGTTTTAATGAAGTGATCATTATTGTTCAGGATGATAATCAGGTCAATCTTGCAAGTTAAAACTCAATAAGGGTGATTTATTCTGGCACCACCTTCCATGTCACTTCTAGAAGAGATTTCTTATCATCATACATTTTAGGGAGTTTTGGACATCTAAAGACGAGAAATGATGGTGCATTCAAATGCATAGGTATTGTAAATATTTTTCTGGTGACTAATATTGGATGTATGTTAACATTGAATGATGTGAGGCATATTCCTGATATTAGCCTCAATAAGATATCCACTAAAATGATTGAATATTATTGGCATGTAAGTTCCTTTTTTGATGGGGAATGGATGTTTACCAAATTTATCATGGTAATTTATAATGGTATGAAAGATACATATATTAATATTATAGATGCTAGACCATATGAAGGAGATGTAAATATATCTAGAAATGATATTCCTATAGTTTTTTAGAACAAATAGAATCGCCACATGAGTGAGAGAGTAATCATATTTCTCTCTAGGAAGGATCTCTTACCAAGAAATAAATGTAAAAATTTGGATATTTGTGTTGATTGTAGCATGCAAAAACAAAATAAATTATCAACGCATGGTTATCAACATCTGAAGAAGTGAATGTGTAAGATTTGATTCCCACCAATGTTTTCATGATGAGAACAAAGTTGATTGGTGGTTCTGTTTATTTTGTGACCTTCATTGATGATCCTTGTAGAAAATCGTGGTTAATTTCTTTGAAAATTAAAGATCAAGTGAAATATGTTTTCAAGAAATTTCATGTGAAGGTGGAAAGAGAAGTTTAAATATAGTTAAAGTCTGTGTGATAAGAGAGTTGTATTGAGTATCATGGTCCTTTTGAGACATAATTCATGTGTTTTGGAATCATGGTAGAAAAACTAATAATGCTGATGACTCATCATGTTGGTGTTAATGAGAGTATTAACAGAACAATTTTCAAGAGTTTCAGGTGTATTATCCCAAAATGAAAGCCTACAATCATTTTTTGGTTTAGGCAATGAGGATTGCATTTAATCTTATCAAAATTTCACCATCAATTACACTAAATTATGAAATTAAAGAAATGGTTTATATAAGTAATGATGTTTCATACAAACAATTTAGATTATTTGGATGTAGGGAATTATTTACATCTTAAATGCTCAGCATGCATAGATTGATGGAAAAGGGAAGTAGTGTATCTTTTTTTGAGAAACTCATATAGAGTTAATATACTAAATATAAGTTTATATTAGTAGAATTTTTTTCATAATCATATATGTGGTGTTTTTTAGGACTGGACAATTGAAGGTTTTGAGAAACCAAAAAATGAAAAGAAGATAAATCTATTGAAATTTCCACCAATCTTGAACCAGTATCACAATAATCATTTCCATCTTGTACGAGGGAGATACATGACACTGATGATTCATCGCAACCAAGTAATATGTCTCTATTTCATGATATGTCTCCATCATATCATATTATGGAAAATATTCCCCCCAAAGAATAGTTTAAGTGATCTACTATAGAATGATAAATGTTTTATAGATGCTGACAACATGAGTATGTTATTCTTATCAATAGGGGATAACTAGATAGTTATGATCATGTGATTTGGGGTCTATAGATGATGGAATGGAAAAAAGGACTTGTAATAGGAGATGTGATCTTTACGCACTAACTTTACTTTTGATTTGGTGCATTTACCACATAGAAATATGGAACTCAAGAAAAATTGGATCTACATAATCACGGAATAATATTTCAACTCACAAAAATGATATAAATCTAGAGTATTTGTGTAGGGAATTAGTTAGAAGAATGGTATAGATGTCAATTATTATTTGTATTATTTGGTAAAAAAAATTATCAATGTTTTTATTGTATTTTTAGTTAGTATAATCTGGGAGACACTGGATGTAAAAATTACATTCATACATAGTGATCTTGATGAGGATATTTACTTTGAAAACTAGAGGGATTCTAGGTCAATGGTAAAGAATACCCGGTATGTAAACTTGGGACAAAAATTTATAGTTTGAAATAAGCACTGAGGTAATGGTATAAGATGTTGGACTCATTCAAAGAGAAAATGTGCATAGTAGGATGACTGTTGGTCACGTTGTTTTCATCAAATAGATTTCCAATGGTTATTTTATTACCACATTGATTTATTTTGATGATATTATAATTATTGTAAGAGATATAAATATGACTAATATTTTTAAGAAGAAGTTTAATAAGTCTTTTAAAATGAATAACATGGGAGATGCTACTAGGATTCTTGGAATAATGATTACTCTTTACTAGAGCAATAACAAGTTTTAACTATTTCTAGAATGATACATTGATAAGGTAATTGAATGTTTCAACATGAGAAAGGTGAAACCAGTTGGTACCCTAATTTAAAGTCATTTGAATCTCACAATAAGTTAGGGTCCATCAGTTGAAGAGGAAAAAGAGGAAATTGAAAAAGTTCCTTATCAGTCAGTAGTTAGATATCTCATGTATGCCATGGTGTGCACGTGAACAATCATTTTTCATTATACTGAAATTGTGGGAATATTATTATCAAATCCTAAAAAGGATAATTAAACAGTGGAAAAATGGATATTTAGTTACCTCTGATGTACATCCCATCATTAATTATGTTTTGGAAATGGTATACCTTGTTTGGAAGGATACAAAGACATTGATATCACTGGATATTTTGAGATAAGGAATTCATATCTGAGTATCTGATATCATTTACAGGGTCAGTAGTCTCATGTAAATCACGATTTCATAATTTTGTGACCATTTCAATAATATAAGAGAAATGTATAGAGGTCACTAAATCCTACACTAAGATGTTGTGAATGAATATGTTTTAACATGAGGTGGGATAGAGTCTGGAGAATTACATTCTCTTCTATGATTGTAATAGAATTATTCAACTCATAAAAACCTAAAAATTCATTCTAGGTCCAAATAAAATGATTTATGATATTATTGGAACCAAAATATGTTGGATGTAATTTTTTTTAATATTGAGGAAATCCACAACAATGATAATGGAAATACATGATGATAAATATTCAACCTAAGGAGAATGTAGAAACCTGTAAGACTACTAAAGGTCTATTTTTACCCCAAAATGGTCATTAGGGTGATATGTTTTGGGTGATACACTGTATTTGTGGATAAATCATTGGAGGATATTTGTTGAAAATAGCCTTTTGAATGATTCTCATTGGTTGATAACCAACTAGTCTAGCATTGGACCGTGGATGCAATGAGTGATAACATGAGTTCATTAAAGGTAGATGATCTACCAAGAAAAACATTTGTAAAATATTTTTTCCATTAATCAATAATATGGTATTCGTTATTAGGTTTTTGTAACACATAGTATCCCTCTATGTGTCCTTAGATGTTTCATCCAGATGGTAAATAAAGAAGAGGCCCCCATTCTCTAATGGATGTAGTCATAGAGCCAAACCATGTAAATTCTTATGTTTTTCCATTTTTATTTTCTATTTTGTGATTACATAATCTTCATGAACATAAACAACCCCAACAAAGATGATGGGGTCTCACACTAAAACCTATTTTTATGAACTGACTTTCTATATCCCCACACCTCAATGAAAATGGACTCTCTATGAACAAAAGACATGTAGTCCATGTATTTTAGTGAAGAAGAAACATCCTCATGTCAATTTGTGTACCCAAGATCCCTTTATATAGATCATTTCTCCACTGAAAGCATAGGTTTTTATAATGATAGTGACTAAATAAAATGTAAAACAAACAAAAAATGAAATCCCACATATGAAATAATTTTTATTTCCCTTTTAATGACACCATAGATTTTTAACCTGGAAACCCCAATGGGGAAAAACTATAAAACCTAGTCCAGAAAAGAAGAATTTTTTATAATCAATGATTTTATAACAATGATTCAAATAAATGATGGGATATCAAATGTAATAATATGTAAAATAAGATCAAAGTTATAAACCAATTAAACCCAAATGTAGTCTAAAGGTTAAGAAAATGTTTAAAGAACGTGTGTTTTCTAATCGAATATGCCAAATCCTTAAATTTATTCATTGAAAATTATAATAAAAAATACAAACTACAATTCCTAGATATAATTCACCAGAGTAAATGAGATTCTCCCTAACCAAAATTTTCTTCCATATATCTGAAAGGATATTCCACCACTCCTTTAAAAAAACATAAGTTCAAAAGATATGTAACCCATTTCACATCTCATATCTATTTTGTTTTTTCATTTTTCCTTTTTTTTAAAGAGGATGGGTCATCCCCAATTAAGGATAATGCTAAAAAAACTCCCCCGCAAACTCAATTTTTGATCCCCATGAACCCTGCAATCAGTTAGAAAGTCTCATATTTAACTTTTGGTAAAATATTAGTCGAAATGTATAACCAATTATCATCCATGTAAATCTTCTCAAACTCTAACTATCACAAATCAATGATGTCTTAGATGCAATACTGTAGAACATTGATATTCTTCAATGTTCTATGAAAATATTTATTCTTTCCCCATCAAATATCACATCGACTATCAAAAAATAAAACATATATAACCTGAGGAAAATTGGGCTCTCGAGTAAAATTCCTCACCCAAAGTAATTATTTTCATGACTCTGTAACTGTTAAAAACTTAGACTCAGTGGTAAATAATGCAACACATCTCAATAATATAGACTTCCAATAAAGAGTTCCTTTTTTAAAAGAGATCAAATAGCCTAAAGTTGACTTCCTAAAATCCATATATCATTGAATATATGAATCTTTAATGCCACAAATCATTGGTTTCCCACTGGAAAAATACAATCTCAGGTCATTAATTGCATGAAGTTATTGAAAGATATATTTCATTAAACTCTAATGTTTTCTACCAGGATTTGATATAAAAGAACTGATCATTCCAACTACATGATCCATATTGGGTCTAGTACAAGCCATCACATATATAAAACAACCAACAACAGATAAATATGGTATGTGTTGAAAATCATGTCTCTCTTCTTCAGTAGAAGGTCACTGGCTAGAACTGAACTTAATAATTATAGAGGAGTACTAACCACATTGGATCTATCCATCGAAAATATTTAAATAACCTTCTAAATATTTATCTCTAGAGATAACCACAATTTTTAGCATTTCTATAATAAGATGTTGTCATACCTAGAATTTATCTCACTGGCCCCATGACATTCATCACAAAATAAAAAAAACATTCCTTCCTAAATACAAATATTATAGAAAAATCATGACCAATAATGATCATATCATCTGCATAAATTAGTTTTATAGTAAAATCATCATTATTAAATCTCTAAACACAATCACTATGATCATAGGAGGTCTTCCTAAAACCCTAAGGAAAAATGATAGTTTCAAACATTTCATACCACCTACTATTAGAAATTTTACCTATACCAACAAACCTATACCAAAAATTTTGGATAACCATTGGTATAGGTATTACATAGGTACCTTATTCAAATGGTTTAATAATTTCATTGTTATACATCCTAAAAATTATGGTACCTATACCAATGGCTTTTTATAACCGTTGGTATAGGTACCCTAATTATTTATGAATTATTTACTAAAATAACACTAAATACTAATAAATTAATTACATTTCAATAATCATATACATATTTATCTAATTATGTTTATAAATGTCATTATAGTTGATTGGTTAAGTCTTTTAAATATAAGTGGTCAGTGTTGGGATCAAAACTTTCAAAACCTTCTTTTATATTACCAATACCAACTGCTTTCCCAAACCATTGGTATAGGTATTTTATATTCATTAAATTTATAAATGGTTTATAAATCCCACATATACCAATGTAAAATCACCCAAAATCCCCTCAAATCATAGGTATAGGATATATCAATAGTCTGTGGGTTCTTCCAATAGTTCCAAATAGCATATATAGCCTTTTTTATAGTAGTGACTACAGTTGAAATGGCTTCATACAATATAAACATTTATTTAACCTGAAGACATAATCCTATTTACATTTTTCAATAAAACCCTCATGATTCTTTATATAAATGTCCCAGTCTATATCTCCATAGGGGGAATCTCTCTTCACAATCAGTTGCTTAAACATAAGATACAACCAATTAGCTAAACCAAGAACAACATGAATGGGATACATTTTAAAAATAGGGCAGAAAATATCATCAAAATCAATAACAAGTTTTTATCAGAATCCATTAATAATTATCCTTTACTTGTATCATGTAGCAGAACTAAATTTATCATTTTTAATCTAATAGAACCACCAATTGTCTAAAAATATCTTACCAATAGGTAACATCACCATGTCAATATTTTAGTTTTCATGAAATAACCTCATCTCATCATCAATTAACACAATCCATTTTTCCATCTTATAATTTTTTATCTCCTCAACAAAGGATTATGTTTCTCCCCCTTCAGCGAGGATCACATACCCATCAGGTAAATAATGAGTAAAAATGATATGATGTTGAGATGGTCTCTGTATTGGAACTATAGGTTCAATAATAACCCTTGGAACCAGATCATCAAAAATAATAGGTACATTAGAAACATCAACTCCAAACATTCCACTAAGAAAATAATTTTTCACATCTACATGATCATAAAAATAAAAAACATATAGTTACACTGACTCAAAACTATCTCAAGACTATGAAAACCATGATAATTTTGAGAAGTGTACTTTTCTCCCAAATCAATATCTTCCATAGTATTATCCTCCATAAATATTGTATCATGTATTCTAAAAATAATTCAAATCTAGTTCATAAAAACTATATCCAAACTCATAATTTCCATAACCAATTGAAATACATTATTGTGACATGCAAACCAAATTGGAACTGTCATACCAATCCATCAGAAAAAAATGCATGCAACTAGAAAGATATAACTTATCATGCATGATCACTTTCAATAAAAAAACATGTCATGAGTATCTTCCTAAAATTAAACCATGGGTCATAAATTGATAATAATTATAGAAGTAAATAAATAATATCCCCAAAAACAATTAGGATAAATTTGATTCTAAAAATATACATATTACTATTTTTAATAAAATATGCTCCATCCACTCAATAACAACATTTACTTGAGGTATCTTAGGTGGTGTATTTCGATTCCAAATACATTTCTTATTTCAATAATAATAAAAATTACTATAATAATCACATTTTATTTCATTATTAATAATTTTTTCTTCTTATGAGTTTCCCTCTCAAATAAAACCTGATATTGCCTAAAATCATAGAGCACTTGACATTAAAAATTCAAAACATAAACCAAAATATTACATGAGTTTTAATCAATAAATATCACAAAAATGAATAATTCCACTAATGTTCTTAGACAATAAAGAACAAGAAAATGTCAAAATGTGCCAATTCAAGTGGATGTGACTTCATGTGAAAAGGATGACTAATGAAACTCACCCTACTCTATTTTAACACCATTCAGTGACCACACATGTCCAATTTATGTATCTTAAAAAGGGACCAAAATATCTCTTGGATAAGAAATCAATATTTTAGTCACAAATGTTGTTGAGCCTATTATATCATAACATGGAAGAAACACAACACAGAAGAACACATGTAGAATAATAAGAAATGGAAGCTCTGGTCTAGTACAATCTTGAATGACTCTTAGCTGAAACCACTATCAAGGAAAACATTAAATGCTTCCATTATCCATCACCAAAAGTATTTATAAATATTCAATCCTAAAGAAAACTAGTATAAATAAGATTTATATAACTCTCATGATCATGCCAATCATTCTATAAAATTAGTATAATTTTCATGGTAGTATCTAAAAAAATAGTTCATATGACTACAAGATCATCATGACCATCATTACCCTTATTAAATATCCCAAAATTAACATTGATATAAAATATAAAAAATTCATTCCTCACTGTCACTTAAAATTAGGAACCAATGACTATAACCTTGAAAGAATCATCATACAAAATGTTAGTAGAGACATAAATAATAACAAGATCACCCCCATTATGGAGGTGACACAATCGTATCCCTTTCCATTCTAATTCTATTGGGTTACCATCATTCTACTTTCCCTTTTTAACATCTTGCAAAACTTCTTATCATATCCATTCATTTAACAATAATGATACTCAAACTCCATATCCTCTGACCTAGATTTTATTCTACCATTAATGTTTCCTCATATACATTGTCATTGATTCCTTAAATGCCTTATCCCATATTTATTGTGACTAAAATCTCTGATGAATATCATTCCTAGGTATGACTCCTAACTTATTCATTCAATACACTAGACATGAAAAAACTAAATGTCACAACACCATTAGGTGAAAAACTAGATAAAATAACATTAAAATTCTCTCATGAATCATGTAATGTATTAAGACGCCAAAGCGCTTAAACCATGTCATCAAATTTAATACCCATTTTAGTAAACTGATCAAACTATCCCCAATATTCACTCAAATAATCATAAATTGATGTGCTTTATTTATTCCTCTTATTTGGGACATTTTGTAGAATAAAATTTTATTTTTTCCTATCTTGGAAGAATATGTGGTCACAAGCTTCTCCCACAATGTTCTGAGTGGGATATTTTGACAATATAGTTCATCACATTTTATTCATCCCACTAAAAAATTAAACCATGAACCATCTAACGATAAAACACTCATTTTTAATCAGACATTATTTCACTTTTGGTTACTAAACTCTAGATGATGCATTATCATAAAAAAAAGATCCTTTGTTTTTAATCTCCACATATGATAATTGGTTTTATTCAATAAAAAATTCCAACTGTAATTCACAACTATGGTGTATCTTAATAAAAATCGAATTTCATATAAAATGTGTTGTCAAAGATAATGATCCATGAATGAGTGAAATGAAAAATAATTTGAAAACAAAGAGGTAATAATTTTTTCCATACCAAACAAGATAGAAAAATAAATTGATTTGAAAAGGATAGAACAATTTGTGAAAAAACAGAAATTTTCACATCATATATTTTTAACAAGGAAAAAATATAAAGGCTAAAACAAAAGGACCTTGTCCAGAAAAGAATAATCCACTATAATCAATCTTCACATGGTATAGACTCCAAAAAAATTATGGGATCTCAAAATAAATATTTAGTAATATAGGATAAAAGGTAGAAACTAGATGAATCTTGAATGTATTCTGAAATAATATAGAAAACCATGCATAGATAACATGTTCTTTCCAATATAATGTGTCAAATATCAAAAAAAAATCATTGAAAATGACCACAAAACATCAAACTCCCAAACCAAATAATAATTCACCAATGGATGAAGAGAGAGTCACCCCATCCAAATCCATTATCCAAACATTTGAAAGTATAAGTCCCACATCCATTAATTAACATCCACAAAAAAGCAAAACCCATCTCATATATCATATCTATTTCATTTTTTCATTATTTGTTTCTAAAGAGAACATGACATTCCAACTTAAGGAGGATAACCAAAAATGTGTATGTTGTACCCTTCATAACTGGACTATACAAGAATACTAATATGTACCTCGTGACTCTCACATCATACAAGAACTACAATAGAGAGTCCCACAATTAGCACTATAAATATCCATGTTCAGTACTAAAACGTGCTGACAATCTAGGAGAATTAAAAATCATATGGCCTTTATAATCACTAAAAAAAGTAATCATAAAGGCCTCCTTTATCAGTGCTAGAATAAATCACTGATAAAGGACACTTTGGGGTGCTTTTTTCAGCGATGATAAAGTTTACCTTTATCTATGCTTTATTTTAGTGATAATAAAAGGAATACCAACTGATATAGTGCCATAGACCTATAACTACCCTATAAAAATCCAAAATTCTCAATCAATGGAAAAAAATTCAATATAAAAATTTGATATAGTTGAAATAAAAATAATACATTTCACAATCATTTGAATTCAAATTTTACATTAAATAATTTAATACAAATAGATTTCATTAACATAGTATTTACAATTAATCAAAAAGTTACTACCACATGAAAAAACAAAACTCTTATAGTAGGCTTTTTCAAATGATCAAATGAACTCTATACAAGAGTGTATCCCTATAAAAACCAATTATTATTTTAGTAACATTATATAAAAATGAACAACTTATAACTGTAATAATATAAAATATATATATATATATATAATAAATTATATAAAAAATTATTGAATATATTAAGGTTATTATGAATTATATAATTAATTATATTATTAATGAATATTTTTTATTATATTACTAATTATTAATTATACTATTATTTAATAATTATGTTATAAATTATTATATACATTTTTATTTAATAATCCATGTAAATCATATTTTTCATCACTGAATATATTAATGATATTATTAGTTATTAATTAATTTAATTACTTAAATAGTTGTTGATAATTATAAAATTAATTTCCAATATTTTAATTACATTATTAAATATATATTTAATTGTAATATTATTTATTAATTATATTAATTCATCATTATTTATTTTTAGTTGTTGATATAATTAATTATATTAATTATATTATTAGTTATTAACCTTTACATATTATTCATGAATATGGTTCATGCCATCTGCTGGTGATATCTGTCCATGAATCCTGAAATGCATTTTGAAAAATATGGATCATTTTCATAAATGATGAAAATACCACGATTGTTTTATTTATTTTTACAATTTGATACACTTTTTAAACTAAAATGACTCTTATACATTCAAAACACACAATATGAGTTATGTCTACCATATCATGTGTCCAAATTTGTGTTCGTTCAATTACCTCATCCCACAAATGAATTTTGTATAATTTTAAAAATGTTTCTTGAAAATTGGAACTAATTTGATTTGTTTTTTCTAGTTAAGTCCCATTTTAGACTAAAATGACACCTTTATATTTAAATCATGCACTATGAGTAATCTTGGACATATTGTGTGTTAGATTTATGTATGGGAATTTATATACTTTAAAAGTAAATTATGGATCATTTTAATAATGTATAAAGATAATAAGATATCAATTTATTTTTTTTTGGCTATGTGAATTGCATTTTGTACAAAAATATAAATTTCATATTAAAAATCACTTTTTGGTTATTTTATCCATGTTGTGTTTCAGATTAATGGGAAACCATTTCCTACATGTGACCAATGAATTATGGGTTATTTTCCTAAAGTATTAAGAAAAATCAAGCTGAATTTCATGGTTTTGGATATCTGATTCTCATTTTATAATTATATGAAATTAATATATTAAACACATACACTTTGAGTCATACTTGGCACATCTTTTTTTAAATTAATGCCGGTTCGATTCTATTCCATCAAAAATTAATTATGGATCATTTCCCTAATGTATCAATACAATGTGACCTCATTTTCTTGGTTTCAGAAATATGAATTATTTTTTAGACTAAAATGTAACATTTATATTCAAAACATGAACTTTATTTCATACCATCTACACCATGTATAATATTGATGTTTGGATGATTATTATATGTCCAAAATGAATTATGGACTATTTGAATAAAGTATCAAGATAATACATTCTCATTTTGGTAGTTTTATCTTTATGAATCATTTTTTAGACTAAAATGATACTATTATTTTCAATTGGCATGCATTGAGTGATACCAACCACATTGTGTGTTAGATTGATGTTTGTTCAATTCATACATGTCACTAATGATTTAAGGATTCTTTCCTAAATTATCTGGACAATATGATATTTCTTTCCTTGATTTTGGATATGTGTATCACTATTTTGAATAAATTGAAAATTCTAAATTGAAAAGACACCATTTGAGTCATACCAGCAACATCATGCATTTAACTGATGTGTGGTATTTTTCTTCATGTAATCAATGATTTATGGATCATTTTCTCAAAGTATCATGACAACTACAGATCATTTTCTCATTTTTCACTCTATGAATAACATTTTTGACTCGAATAAAACTTTTATATTGAAAACAAGAACTTTGAGTCATACTTTCCACTTTAACCTCTTGTAATTTTAAGAATAAAACCATGTTTGATATCATATTTGACACACAACACCTAGCCTAGAAAACATGAAATGTATTATTTAAATATGATTATTATAACCTAACCATTAATTTGGGGAGTATTAATTGGATTAAACAAAATATTAAATATATATATATATATATTTTATACTCAATAAAAATTTATTGATTAACAATTAGGAAATAAGAAATCAAATTCTAGTAAGGTTATTTTATACTTCAAAAATACATTTTCTTCAAAAATTATTTGTATTTATTTTTGTGAAAAATTAATATAATTAATTTAAAAAATATATAAAATGTAATTACTTTTTATATAAACATATAAAAAATAGTTTAGGGTGAAATTTTTGGATTTTCTGAAAATAGTTCTTTTTCAATGCATTGTGAAAAATAATGATTTTTATTCAAAATAGTATTTTCTTTTAAAGTTTTTATAAAGTAAAATTATATTTTAGGTTAGTTATATAATTTAATTAGTTTTTTAATTAAACCTAATTTTTTTTCTTTTTAATGAATTTTATTAATTAATTTGGTTTCAAATCATTTTTATGTATAAGGAGATTTTGTTTGGAAAAAAATTGTTATATTTTTCAATTTAATTTTAAATGAAATTATTCCACTTCATTGAATTGATTATTGAATAATAAATTACAAATTTGTAATCATGGGATTAAAATTTAATAAATAGGTTCATTTTATTTTTAGTCATTATGAATAGTAATATTAGTAATTTTTATTACCATAGTAAAGATATAATAGTTTAACTAAGGTTAAAAATAATAATATAAAGACAAAAACATAACCCAAACACTTTAATTAGTTTAATTGGATAGGTATATATCATTTATAATCATAAAAAATTCGAATATATGACCTTATTGGTTTATTTGTCAACGATTTGGACCATTTTAACATTTTATATAACAAAAAGTCAAAAATGTCATTCTTTTTGTTTTATTATCTCTAAATTTTTGACATATGGATAAATAGAGTCTAGGTTCGGTTGTAAATGATTATTTTAAATAAAATTGATTCTATTAGGGTAATTTATTTCTAGTTTTTATCGAGGAAAAAATTACCTTAAATTCGTATGCAACATCTGCATAATATTTAATCAATTGATGTAAAAATTAAATAAATTATTTTAAAAAATAAAAAATAATATAATTTGAATTTATTTTTGTGTTCCATTAATTTTATAGATAAATATTAGATTTTAGTAGTGTATGAAATTATTACAATTGAATTCCTTTGTTGTATTATTATTTTCAATATTAAATTAAATGAATAGTTCCAAAAATGACATTAATGTTATTTTAAGATAAAAAATATTTTTTTAAATGATTCAAAAATTCCTAAAAACCTATAGTCATCCAATGGATTTGTAAATGTTCTAAAAATTCAAATATGATCCAATAATGGTCCAATTATCCTTTTATAATAACTATATTGACCCTTAAAATAATAGCATTTTCATTATAATGGTAATTGTCAAAAAGGGTTATTGCGGGTTAAATAAAAAGATATGATAAAAATAATAATATGAACGTTTCCAAATTTCATTATATGAAATTATTTCAAATAAAACTCATCCTATAATACAAATATTTTATTTTGGGTTATTGTTTCAATGAAAACTAATTTATATTGGTTTTATATTTTAAGTAATTCTAAGAGATCCCCTCCCCTCACCTAGTAAAGTGGACCTCCTCTCCTCTTTTTCATAATTATAATGCCTTTTAGTTTTTAAAAACCCATACTAAATCCCTTCCTAACGTCCCCCCTTTAATTAAATAGTTATTATTTTGGGATGAATACCATCCCTAGATTGCTTATGGTGAAAATCAAAGGAGGTTTCCCAAAGAAGAGCTATGACATTTATCCTAATGTTTTAATTTTATTTATTCTTATAGATCATTCGAATATTATCCAACCATGCATTGATAATATTATTAGTATCCTCAGTATACTATTATTTTATTATGTTTATGGAGTAATCTATATCCATATACTCTTCCATAAAATGGGAAAGGACCCCATCGTTCGTGTCTAAATTGGACTACCGCCTCAAAAAATGATGTAATTATGTTTCCATCACCACCACTCACAACTGGTAGTAATTGTAACATCCCAGGTAAGTAAATAATAATAAATTTTCATAACTATATCTATTTATGAATTATATAGTGTTTTAGAGGCTTAAAATAAGGATAAAACCCATTTTAAGCATAAAATACACTAATATTTTGAAAAGTATGTTTTACCACCTTTTGATGGTAAACCATTTTTAGATATAATTTTTGACAATTTTCTAAGTTATACTTTCAAAATGTATATATTCTTTATAATTGGGATATAAAAATTTACTTTGGTTGAAATATTTGTATTTTTCTGATAAAATTCATATGTTAATGAATAGTGAAAAATACTGCATTTTAAGTCAAAAATGTATTTTCCTCAAATTTATTTAGATAGATATATTGTTCTATTAATTGGGTTTAAAGTGTGATTGAATTAAGTTTTCATCATGTACTACAATTTTTTTCATTGGAAGTAATTTTACATATAAAATGGACATAAAAACAAGTTGACCTTTTGATAGTTTTTACTCCTTAAAACCCCGTTTTATAGTATTAACCACGAGATTTAATTTAGAATTAATTATTGCAATTTCTGTGATTTTAATTTGACAAAATGGATTCCATATTTGGAATTATAAGGTACAAATTATGTAAATAAGACTCTTTTTATGGACATTATGAATAGTAACCTTAGTAAATATTTTTTATTTACCATGATTAAATGGTAAATCGGGTAAATAAAGGTAAAAAATAGTATTCAAATAATGTAAAACTACCCTAACATGTGTCCTAACACTATTTTATGAGTCAAGGCCGACCATGGTCATCATTGGGTAAATTGTTTGACCCCATGAGTCCACTTGGGTGTGAAAGTGACCATTTATAATATTATTTTTAAGAAAAGAGAAATATAAAAAAAATATGAATTTCCTAAGTAATTAAAAAGATAAAATAATTTCATACATCATGGTATTTAATTTATAATTTTTATATATTAAATAAATAAATTTAATTATGACACAATGATGATGTAGTGTTTACCCTATTAATGGAGAATTTGAATAAATAGTATTATAAATATTAAAATAAATTTTTTTGGGACTTTTTATTCTATAAAACTATTTTTTTTATAATTATGAAATATTAAATTTTCTTTAATGTATTTTCTTCGAAGGAATGAACTTTTTATTACTTTAAGAAAAAAACATATGATAAATAGTGTCAAAATTGACATAAATGAGTTTTTAAAACAAATGTTATTTTATTAAATGATATAACAGTATTAAAAATATATGATTCATAAAAATGGTATATATTATAATAAATATGTCATTAATGATCCAAATTTGGGTCTATTTTCATTTTATAGTAACTAATTTAACCATGTTGTATGAAAATACAAAAAGAGATGGTAAGAGTTAATGTTTGTAACTAAGGGTTAATACTAAAAGATAAGGTTAATTATATTCCCTACACTTGCCTAAAACCTATTGGATGAACTTATTTTGACCCCTTATCATTGTATCTTCAAAATAATTGAATTTGGGACCATTTAGAAAGGAAAAAATAATAATAATAAAATAATATTTCAAAACATTCCTAAAATTCCCTTCTCCCCTCTTATAAAAACCCATCACCTCTACCCACATAATCACACATTTCAAGCCTCTTGTATCATCCACAATATACTAAAATAATCTCTCCAAATCCCTAACCTCCTCCTAGAATCTTTACATTAGGAAAAAGGGAATTCTAGATAGCCTTTTGGCTCAAATCTTATGGAGTTACTCGATTTTGAGGTAACGTCCTCTCTCAAGTTTCTTTCTCTTATTTTCCTTCTTCAATCCCCCTGATCTTTTTAATTTTTGAATACATAAAAACACCAGCATAATAAAGATACTAGGATTTTTTTTATGAGAATTATTTGATCTGTACGTATACACACCTCCGTCTAATGGATAAAGAACATACTGTTTCTGTGGACGACGAATTACTGTCTCACAAAATGATGATTGTTCGAGTTTCTCATACCACCTCTCAGGGTGGACATTATGATGAAACTATATTTATCTATGATATTTATTTTTTCTCTATGATTCTAAAATTTATATTTAAATCATACCTTTGTTCTTTTCATGATATGTAACTACGATAATTTCATTTGAGGAAGTGCGGACTACCACCCCCACAAAGTGATATTACTCGTTTCCTGCTATATATAGAACATATAAATGATATAATTAATTAATATATGTAACCTATATAACATATATATTATAATTTAATTATAATATATCAATGTATCAATATGTTTTAAATTCATTTAAATGACAAATTAATGAAAGTAATGTTCATGCGTACGTACGACTTATCATCTCCATGAACAGTACATTTAATTTCTTATCCCCAAAAGTTATGTAATATTATAAATAAATATATACAAGTTATATATGATATTTAAATCATTAATACCATTCTGGATATGATGGACCTATGACCACATGGACAATTCTCATCAAAACAAGTTCCTTTTTTGACTAATGAACCGAACATCGACAAATCATTCGATATAAACCCAAATAATTAACAAATTTTTATAATATGGTAATAAGTGATATAAAATGAATAAATAACATGAATAAGGTTCTGAAACAAGTCTATCTTAAGTTTATTATTCAGGACATAAAAGAACAAATGGGACAAGTCATACTCGAGGTGTGGGACTACGTCTCAATCTTCTTTCATTGAGGCATACTTAGATTTATAAAAGACCTTATTCTATACGTTATATAATAAACCCATTTGACTTTTCATTTCATTTAAAAGGAATAATTTTCAATGAAGTATTTTACTAAATGAAAAAATGAAAGTTTTTAACATATGCAGCGGCAACGACTTCTCCACCGCCGTAACTATTATTCAATATTTAGGTTCCTCTAAAAGTCGTAATGTTTTTAAAAGAAAAATAAATACCTTATTTTTCTTTTAGGGTATTTTGATATTGAAAATGTTTTTGATAAGGATTTGATATCTTGTAATGATATGTTGTGATTATATGTGGAAATATTATTTTTCTGTTATACATGTTTTAGGTGTTATGATTATGTTATGGTTCTTGGGAATTGTTTACGAATTCAGGTGGTTATGTGATAAACTATGAGTGGGTGAGGCCGAGATAGCTCTCCAATGCGTTGGGTAACATGAAGGAGTTAAACCCTAAGGTTTCTCTGAAGAGATTTAAGTAATATACTATGATGGTTATTCCAAACATAACCATGACGGTTACTCTCTACGTAAGAATGTTATGAATGCCTCAAGTTACCTTTATGATTTATGATACCTATTTTTTATTCATAAGTATTATGATTTCATGAGGTATATTAAAGAGCTTATGGTTTATGATTAAAGTATTATTTCTTTGATTTGTATGTATTCATGGGATAATGTTTTCTTTCCATATTTTTATATCCCTTACTATGATTTTTATCCTCATCCCAAGTTTTTGAAATGTTTTTTACATGTCAAGGGAAAAGTACATAATATGATGAATTTTTTGAGAAAGTGTAAAGAAAGAAACCATGTTTTATTTTAAATATGATCCTTTTATGGAAAAAATGTATACTGATTTTTTTGTAACCACTTAGTTTCTATGTGTAATGTTAAGCATGATTTATGATATAATTCTATAAAACTCTAAACCTGAAAATATCCTCAATGTTAATTCTTGAAATAACTCAATATTATGTAATGTTTAAGGATGGGGCCTTATAGTTCGTATTAAAGGTCGGTTTAGATATCATTATGAGTTTGAATTTTGATAAACTAATATCCATAAACTTTTTTTTACATTACATTCAAATTGAAATGATATAGCATTTGAAGATTACCATGTTGCGTCGTCTATTAGATGTTTATTTAGTATGGTTTTCCATAGAGGAAATAGGGCATCTATGTTGGGATGAAATCAAGAGGAAAACAACCTACCAAATCAAGAAACTAGAGATGGTTGGGATCAGAACTGAATAGTTTGTTGTAGTAATGGAATAGTTGACTCAGGCTATCAACGGTGGTGTTATCCATGCACAAGATCTTCCAGATCAACCATAGAGGAACATGTCAGTAGTAGAGAATTTCATGAGGCAACATCCCCCATCATTCAGAGGATCATCTGATCACGTGCAAGCTGAATGGTGGATTAAAGCACTGGAAAAGATTTTCGATGTCATGGAGTGCTCAGACAATCAAAAGGTTAGTCTTGTTTTTTATCATTTTGAAGGTGAGGCATATCAGTGGTGGTCGATGCATAAAAATATCAGGGATAGTGATGAGATTGATGCTCTTGATTGGGATGAATTCAAAGGTATGTTTCTTGAGAAATATTATCTTAAGGTTGTTAGACTTATGATGGAAAAAAATTCTTGGAATTGAGGTAGGATGAAGACTTGGTGGCTACATAATAAGAAAAGTTCACTCGATTGGAAAGGTGTAACGTCCCAACCTTAACCAAGTATGGACCATTTTTAATTATTTTTGTCTAATTAATTAAGAGACCTGAGGAATGCACCTACACACATCACTGCGGGTCCCAGGTAGCTTTTTATTTAATTTAAATAATTGCATACGTTTAAGGAAAAATGAAATGTCACGCCTTAGCATGATGTTCGGGTTTAAATAAATAATTAAAGATTGAAAAAGATTAATAAGAGATTTATAGAAGATTTAAGGGAAACAAATAAAGGATAAAAAGAAAATTTGAAATAAAATTAGAAGGGGGCTACGAGAAAAATGAAAATAATTAAAATGGGGGACTTCCTTTTTTAATTATTTTTATATTTTATTTCCCTTCCATCCTTTTTATTTTATTTTATTATTTCCTTTTATTTCTTTTTTTCCTTATCTTTTATTTTTCTCTTATTTTTTATTTCTTTTCCTTTGCTTTCCTTTCTTTCTTTTTTCCTCTCCTCTCTCCCTCTCCCCCTCATCACGTCGCACCCATCATTCCCATCACAGTAACCAGAAGCCCCTTCGGAAGGTCGCTGCTTCTCTGTCCGGCATCAGATTCCATCACCGTTAGTTTCGAAGTAAACCTTTGGGAATGTCTAACATTCCGCAAATGGAATCATTCGATTCCATTGAGTATTCTGCACGTAGTTTGTCAGGGGATATTTTTACCCTATTTTGGGGTTTTTCTAAAATTCCTTGTTTTCAACTATTTTAGGTCAAATAAAAGTCTACCATGGATCTAAGAGTCATCTATGACTACAAGGTAGGGTTCCTACTCTCTTTCCCTCCGTTTCGTTATGATTTATAAAAAATGCACTGTTGGGCCGTTAGTCGGTGCCTACCGGCTTTGCACAATTTTACCCAATTTAATTACTTTTATGGTTTTTCTTAATTGTTGCAGCCTTAATAATCTTAAATTAATTTTTTTGAATGGTTGAAACAAGATCAGACACCCCTTTGGGTGTTTCGACATAGTGGGTGTATTTTTTCTGTTATCTGGGTTATTAATTTAATTAACTACAGGTATTGTGCAACCCCTTTTTATTGTTTTTAAATTAAATAAATAGTTATTTGAATTGTTTCAACAAAGTCGGACACCCCTTTGTGCGTTCTGATATGATCGGTGTATTATTACATTAGCCAAGTTTATTGTTTAATTAATTTAATGTGTTGTAAAGCCCCTCTTTATTATAATTAAATTAAATAAATAGTTTTGTGAAAGTGAACTTGAATTGTTGGATCATTGAAACTTCTTTTGTTGAACTATTTATTATTTTAAAAACTGAATTATCCAATTATGTTGATACGATAGGTATATTGCCTTGCAAGTTGTTATGTTGTGTTGTTAAATTTATACCTTGTGATGCACGGGTGTTTCTGGTTAGTTTTCAAGCTGCGGGTTTATATGCTGATTATGTCATATCTGTTGCTGTGAAAACATTAATTAAATTCATGGTGGGGAAAGGAGGTGGGTCCCGTATTAAGGGTCACGCTTAGACCCTATGTTCCTGACTATTATAGTTATGTGCCGGGGATGGTGTCATTGGCTTTGTCGGACCGAGACATCCCTGGATGTTCAAATGCTTATGAGTGATACCAATTCCAAAAGGGCTCATCAAGATGGATATGTTGGCAATGTTGGTAATATAGACTTGGAGGACACTCGACCCCTTTTTGCGAGAGCGGTATAGACTCAGGGTAAAGCCATGCCTCGAGCGATACTCGGTCTTTCGAAAGATTGCCTTGGATGGGCTTAGTGGTATTGGATAAATTGACGAATGTTCTATAGCGATACCTTCAGGATAGGATCGGACTCCAACTCTCAACTTGAACCTTAATAATGATTCACTTAAGGTTTATATTATTGCCATTTGAGTTTTCTTGAGAATTGAGATATCCTTCTAATATGTGAAAGTGCACCTGGTTGACACTTGAGTTAGACCACAAGCCAATGCATAAGCTTGCGGTTTACCTCTTTCATGTTTACCTTGCTTTTCTAGGTTATATATATACACATGTTCATGCATTCTACTGACAGGTACCTTTTCAGACTACCATCTTAGGCTGAAACAGGTTATTAGGCACGGGTGTTGTTTGGGACCCGACCAGACATATTTATTTCATTTCACTCAATTTAATTATCTGGAATTTTTATATAATGGAACGCTTAATTTTTATCATTGCATTAAATGGAATGGTTTAGACACCATGGGTGTCAGTCTATTGGTATTTTTATCTCACACCCTGCTCAGGCATCATTGACACCCGAGTAGATTACCTGCTCACAGGTATTGACAAGGGGAAGCGTGCTGCTTCTGATGTTTGACTATTCATTACTTCTTAGGATGAAGACTGGGGCAAAGGATCAGGCCTTTATCATGATGCAGTTACTTCTTGTGTCTTTCATTTAGTTGACTGTGTGTTTGTGTTCTATTTTTTCGTACATTCAGTTTGGTCCTACATCATGGCATGCCATCTTTTGTTAGATTTTTTACTTGGTTATTATTGTTTAGTTGGAATTTTTACATTGCTTATGCTGCAGTTTATTCATTCACATGCTTCCGCAACTTACTACTTCTTGTTTTTACTTCTGCTATGATATTATCTATTACCTATGAGGTCATAGCCTCCCCCACATACACAAAAAGGGCCCTCGCTGCTAGTCAGCAACCTATGGCATTCGGGGAGGTGCGCTTGAGGTTATGTGACTCACTGGTCCAGACACCATCTTAGAGGTGAGCCAGTTCGGGATGTTACAAAGTGGTATTAGAGGTGGTTTTTCTTTTTTTCTTACTGTTTGGGCTAGACAGGAGACTAGGATATAGGAATTTTGGATGTACTCTATTCTAGGACATAACTAACCCATGTACAAGAGAAAACTAAAATTCTTGGGTTGGAATTGTAGTTATTAATTATGCCAGTTACTGTTGATATGATTTAACCTTGGGTGAATCACATGTATTGTGTTGTTATTGTGCTGGTATTATTGTAATAATGGGTTTACCTTTGCAGCCCAATGATATGAGGGAAAAACATCCCATGCATCATAATAGGCACTATAGGATTTAAATACCATGCATATTGCCATGACATATATACTTTCAGCGTGCATCTTCCTGTTTTCATGTGAGTGTTGTTGTGCCTAGTGGTAAAATTTTAAAATACTTTTTGTTAAAGATAAAGTTGTGATATTCGGTTAGATGTTACCCTGAGTTAACTGAGGAGTGGACTGTAGAACCAGTTTAGTAATCCTTTTTAGTTGTCTCTTCTATATTGAATCCCAACCCTTGAGGCGGGTTGTATGCCATTTAGTGTTTATAGGAAGGCTATTTACCTAACATCTTTTTATGACTTGTTTTTCTCACCTTCCTTACTCCTCGTCTAAAGGTGTGTTTGGAAGTTATTGAAAAATGTTGCCACGATGTCTTCGTGTCGTGCCTCAGGATAGTGGGAATAGCACATTCCAAAGATGGTGGGTCTTAAACCACCAGTGGTACCTCTCGTAGAGCCTCCTGTGGAACTACATCTTATTGACCTTCCGAGGGACCCTGATGCTCAGTTCTGGGATACTCTCCTCAGTTTTATGCAGTCGGTTCAAAATATCCCCAAACTTGCCCCGTCTATGGAAAACCTAATGTGGGACTTTCTACAGCAGCACCCTCCCACCTTCTCGGGGAGTAGCAGCCCTCATGCTGAAGAGTCTTGGATAGAAGCTATAAGGTCTATCTTTGACCACCTTGAGACACTTCCTAAGCAAAGGGTCAAGCTTGCAGTCTATATGCTCTCTGACTCCGCCAAGTACAGGTGGGATGTTGTTTCTCAGGCTGAGAAGATTAGCGACATGGCTTGGGCCAATTTCAAAGCAGCCTTCTACAATCACTTTTTCCAACAAACTCTAAGAGATGATTGTGTGAAGGAGTTCCTACATCTTCATCAGGGCTCTATGTATGTGTTAGAGTATTCTACTCGATTCATAGAGCTTCAGTGTTTTGCCCCATGTCTGACTGGCGATGCGCAGACTACTGCGAGGCGTTTTGAGAACGAAATTGAGTATAATATCCTCTCATAGATGAACATCTTCCGTTTGAACATTGTTATAGAGATCATGAATCAGGATTTGATCTCAGAGCGAAATGTTAGGGAAGCTAAACCAGTGAGCCAGGGTGGTTCAGTTTCAAGATAGGGCGATGACTCTTTTAGCACAAGAAACGCTATTTTGAAAGTGCACGTGGGGGAAATCCTAGCCAAATAGCATGTCTTGATATCTCTTTTACATGTTATCAATGCACCAGGGATGATCCCAAGAAGCCAAAGTGCACAAGAGATCTAAAGGTGTGCCAAGATTGTGGCAGGATGGGTCACCTTCAGCGTTTCTATCATTCCTTATCTTCATCATCCAGTGGTAGAGGATCCGCACCTGCACCTCCATCAGGTATGGGATCTATGAATCCATAGCAGGTTGGATGTTCTTTTTCCACCGTTCGATCAGGCCGAGGTATTGGTGGAGGTCGTGGTCAAGGAAATCAAGCTCCAAATTATCAGCGTTATCAAAGTGGACCTGCTCAGGCCAACCAGGTAGCGTATCGGGGTCATGGATCAGGTCTCATGTATTCAGTGAAATCTGTACCATAGTAACACAGTGCAGAAATGTATACAATGAGAGGTACTATTCTAGTAGCCTCTACTTTAGTTTCTTCCCTTTTTGATACTGGCGCATCACACTCCTTTATATCTTCTATTGTTTCTGAATGTATTGGTTTTACAATTGAGTATCATTGCGACGTCATGTCTCTCGACACTCCACATGGGGTCAGGACAGAGGGCATAAACCTATTCCAAGAGTTCCCCCTCGAGATAGGTGGGTACCATTTTGTTTGGAATTTCTATAGCCTCGATATGTCTACTATCGAAGCCATTCTTGGTATGAACTGGCTTTCTCCTTACCGTGCCCAAGTGGATTGATATCACTGTCAGGTGTCCTTTACATCCCATTAGGATGACACATATCTTTACAAAGGAGAATGGGATATGCAGGAAAACCAAGCTAAGCCTAAATACGCAGGGTTGGGCAGAGTGAAAACTCAGTTGGCAAGTCTCTTCATGAGTGACTATGGAACGCAGCTTAGTTGAATTCCCTCCAGTGGTGGATCTTTTAAGGGATTTCTTCCCTGATGATTTCTATGGCTTACCACCTATGAGAGACTTGGAGTTCACTATTGACCTCTCACCAGGTGCGGCAGCAGTGTCTATTCCTCCTTATAAGATGGCACCAATAGAGCTACATGAACTAAAAAATAAGCTTGAAGATCATGAGGCTAGGGGTTTCATCACACTTAGCACATCACTGTGGAGTTCACCTGTCCTTTTTTCCATGAAGTCAGATGGTACCCTTTGGTTGTGCGTGGATTATCGTCGACTCAACCAGCTCACGGTAAAGAATCTCTATCCATTTCCTTGTATAGATGATCTCTTTGACCATCTCTAGGGAGCAACTGTTTTCTCCAAGACTTATATGAGGTCGGGATACCAGCAGGTGCATGTGCGACCATCTGATATACCACGTACGGCTTTCCGAAGTAGGTACGACTTGTACGAGTACATGGTTATGTCTTTTGGCCTCACGAATGCGCCAACTATCTTCATGGCTCTGATGAAATAGGTTTTTCATCCGTATCTTGGTTCCTTTGTGGTAGTCTTTGTGGATGACATCTTAGTGTATTCACGTTACATACACAACCATGAAACCCATATTGAGATCGTACTGAGTACTCGGAGAGAGCACCAGCTATACACTAAGCTCAGTAAATGCCACTTCTGGATTAATAAGGTACACTTCTTGGGTCATATTATTTCTGAATCAGGGGTATCAGTTGACCTAGAAAAGGTGAGATTCGTGGTTTCATGGGAGCATCCCAATAGTGTCTCCGACATCCGTAGTTTGTTTGGGATTTCTGGCTATTACAGGCAATTCATCTAGGATTTCTCCTGCTTAGTAGCGCCTCCCACGACCTTGACTAATAAAGGTGTACAGTTCATCTGGTCAAAATCTTCTGAGAAGTCTTTTCAGGAGTTGAACGGAAGACTGACCTCAACCCCAATCTTGATTCTGCCTGAACCTGGTAAGAGCTATACAATTTATTATGATGCTTTAGGAATCAGACTGGGTACAGTTTTAATATAGGGTGATCGAGTCGTGGCTTATGGATCCCACCAGCTGAGACTTCACGAGCGGAACTATCCTACCCACGACCTTCAGTTGGAAGCTGTGGTTCATGAACTACGTTGTTGGAGACAATATTTTTTGGGTGATAGATTTATTGTTTACATTAATCATAAAATCTTGAAATATATCTCCACTCAACAAGACTTGAACTTAAGGCAACATAGGTGGGTCTAATAATTGTAGTCATTCGATTTTGAGCTTTCTTATACCCCTGGGAAGGGAAATTCTCTGGCAGACGCTTTAAGCCGCAAGACATAGACACAGGTCGTGCAGGTAGCCAGTAGTGAGTGGAAGATGATGGCCTTGTTTTTAGAGATGCATCTGGAGGTTCTAGAGCAGAGTGGAAAACCACTTCTAGAAGCTCTTACAGTGAAATACTCTCTTCTACAGCAAGTCCTAAGGCAACATTTGATTGACGACTTTTTTTTAGGGAAAGTGTTGCATGAGAGAACCCACCTCTTGGTTGGGTTATTAATGGCAGTGAAACTCTCCTTTACCGTGGTCGTGTATGGGTACCTTCAGGTATGAGGGAAGAGCTGATTAAGGAATATCACACCTCTATTTGGGTAGTTCACCCTAGGATGGCCAAGATGTATAGAGACATGTGTCGATAGTATTGGTGTCCTGGTATGAAAACATAGATAGCAGGTTTCATCACTCGGTGCTCCACCTACCAACAGGTTAAGGCAGAGCACCAGCCACCTGCTGGACTCCTACAGCCTCTATCCATTCGTGAATGGAAATGGAATGACATCACCATGGATTTTGTTACAGGCTTTCTAAGATCTCCTTGAGGCAGCGATGTAGTATGGGTGGTTGTCGATAGGTTGACCAAGGTTGCGTACTTCTTGCCTACTCGAGAGACCTTTACAATTGATGATTTGGGAAGGCTGTATATTCGATAGATTGTCTGACTTCATGGAGTGCCTCATTCTATTGTGTTGGATAGGGATTCTCGTTTTACATCATGGTTCTAGCAAGGGTTTCAAAAGGCCCTTGGTTCACAAGTACTTCTGAGTACTGCATATCACCCTCAGACCGATGGATAGTCCGAGATAACTATATGAGTGTTAGAGGAAATGTTACGGGATTGTATCCTTGATTTTGGATGTTATTTGGAGAAGAATTTACCTCTTGTTGAGTTTACCTATAATAACAGCTTCCATGAGACAATCCAAATGGCTCTGTATGAGGCTCTTTATGGTAGACCGTTCTGTTCACCTCTGTGCGGGCTTGAAGCAGGTGAGGCAGCTCTGTTGGGTCCTAATCTCATTCAGGAGATTTCTGAGCAAGTTTAGCTAATTCAAAAATGTATGACTACATCTCAGTCCAGAAAAAATTCTTATACCTATCGCCACTGAAGACCTCTGGAGTTTGAGGTGGGACATTGAGTCTCTCTACGTGTTTCCCCATGGTTGGGTCATAGGCGGATCAGGAGGCAGGATAAGTTAACATCGAGATATGTTGGGTCGTTTAAGATAGTGGAGAGAGTTGGGTCGGTAGTCTATCGGTTACTACTACCTCAGAAGTACCGTGCCATGCACGGCATTTTACATGTATCTCAGCTTTGACAATATCACCCAGAACCGTATCATTCTATTGACCCCAAAGACATCGAGCTTGACGCTGATGCATCCTTTGCGGAGAATCCGATCTGTATCGTCGATCATAGCATGAAAGTCATTTGAGCCAAGTTAGTCCCATTAGTCCAGGTGTTGTGGTAACACGGACACGTTCAGGACGAGACATGGGAGCGAGAAACGGATATACGCGTGCAGTGGCCAGAACGTTTCTCTAGCAACGTTCCACTACCCTTGGAAGGGAAACTCGGGGACGAGTTTTGTTAAGGAGGGGAGGTTGTAATGTACCAACCTTAACTAGGTACGGGCCATTATGAATTATTGCAGTCTAATTAATTAAGCAACCCAGGGCGCGTGCCTGCACACCTCGTTGCGGGTCTTGGGAAGCTTTTTATTTAATTTAAATAATTGAAGGCATTTAATGAAAAATGAAATGTCACGCCTTAGCGCGATGTTTGTGTTTAAATAATTAATTAAATATTGAAAAAGAATAATAAGGTATTTAGAGAAGATTTAAGAGAAAGAAATAAAGGATGAAAATAAAATTTGAAATAAAATAAGAAGGGTGCTACGGGAAAAATGAAAAATAATTAAAATGGGGGATTTCCATTTTTAATTATTTTTATCTTTTATTTCCATTCCATCCATTTTATATTATTTTATTCTTTTCTTTTATTTCCTTTTTCCTTATTTTTATTTTTCTCTTATTTTTTCATTCTTTTCTTTTTCTTTCCTTTCTTTCTTTTTTCCTCTCCTCTCTCCCTCTCCCCCTCATCACGTCACACCCCTCATTCCCGTCACACCAACCAGCATCCCTTTAGGAAGGCCGCTCCTTCTCCATCCGGTGTTTGATTTCTTTTTCTGTCAGGTGTGCAGTAAATCTTAGGGAAAGGCTAACATTGCACATGTGGAATCGTTCGATTCTGTTGAGTATTCTACGCGCAGTTCGTCGTGGAAGAGTTTTATCTTATTTTGGGGTTTCTCTAAATTTTTTCATTTTCATCCATTTAAGGTAAAATCAAAGTATACCGTGGATCTTAGATTCATCTACAACTACAAGGTACGGTGAATACTCTCTTTCTCTCTGTTTCGTTGTGATTTATAAAAACGCACTGGTGTGCCGTTAGTCGGTGCCTACAGGCTTTATGCAATTTTACCCAATATAATTACTTTAATGGTTTTGCTTAATTTTTGCAGCCTTAATCATATTAAATTAATTTTTTTGAATGGTTGAAACAAGATCGGACACCCCTTTTGGTGTACCGACATAGTTGGTGTATTTTTTCCATTAGCCGGGTTATTAATTTAATTAACTACAGGTATTGCACAACCCGTTTTTTATTATTTTTAAATAAAATAAATAGTTGTTTGAATTGTTGAAACAAAGTAGAACACCCCTTTGGGAGTTCCTATATGATCGGTGTATTCTTCCATTAGTCGAGTTTATTGTTTAATTAATTGCATTTGTTACGAAGCCCCTCTTTATTGTAATTAAATTAAATAAATAGTCGTTTGAACATGAACTTGAATTGTTGGATCATTGGAACTTGTTTTGATGAACTGTTTTTTATTTTAAAATTTTTATTATCCAATGATGTTGATACGATAGGTATATTTCCTTTCAAGTTGTTATGTTGTGCTGTTAAATTTATATCGTGTGATGCACGGGTGTTTCTGGTTAGTTTTTTGGCTGCGAGTTTAAATGCTGATTATGTCATATCTGCTTCTATGAAAACATTAATTATATTCAGGGTGGGGAAAGGAGGTGGGTCCCATATTAATGGTAATGCTTAGACCCTCAGTTCCTGACATTTAATATTATGTGCTGGGGGCGATGTCATTCGCTTTGTCAGACCGAGACTGCCCTGGACTTTCTAATGCTTATGAGTGATAACGGTTCCAAAAGGGCCCATCGGGAGGGATCCGTTGTCAATGTGGCTAATCCAGCCTCGGATGACACTCGACCCCTTTTTGAGATATTGGGAGGGACTCAGGGAAAAGCCATGCCTCGAGCGATACTCATTCTTTCGAAAGATTGCCTTGGATGGGCTCGGTGGTATTGGATAAATTGACGGATGTTTTGTAGTGATACCATCGGCATGGGCTCGGACTCCAACTCTCAACTTGAACCTTAATAATAATTCACTTAAAGTTTATATTATTTCAATTTTATTTTTCTTCAGAATTGAGATATCCTTCTAATATGTGAAAGTGCACCTGGTTGACACTTGACTTAGACACCAAGCCAACGCACAAGCTTGGGGTATACCTCTTTCTTTTTTACCTTTCTTTTTTGGGTTATATATAAATATATACCTGTTCATGCATTCTCCTGACAGTTACCTTTTCAGACTACTAGCTTGGGCTGAAACAGGTGATTAGGCACGAGTGCTGTTTGGGACCAAGGATGATATATTTATTTCATTTCACTATAAATTAATTATCTGAAATTGTTATGTAATGGCACACTGTATTTTTATCATTGCACGAAATGTAAAGGTTTTGACGCCGTCGGTTCTGACCTACTGGAGTTTTTATCTAACACCCTGCTCGGGCGTCATTGACACCCGAGTAGATTACATGCTCGCAGGTATTGACAGGTGGAAGTGTTCTTCTTCCGTTTCTTGAATGTTCATTACTGCTTAGGATGGAGACTGGGGCAGAGGACTGGGCCTTTCTCATGATGCAGTTGCTGCTTGTGTCTTTTCTTTTAGTTGATTGTGTGTTTGGGTTTGGTTTTTTTGTACTTTCAGTTTAGACCTACATCATGGCATGACATCTTTTGTGAGCTTCCGCACTTGGTTATTATAATTCAGTTGGATTGTTTACATTGCTTCTACTGCAGTTTATTCATTCACATGCTTCCGCTACTTATTTTTTGTTGATGTTTACTTCCGCTATGATATTATATGTTACCTATGAGGGCATAGTCTCCCCCATAGACCCAAAAAGGGACCTCACTGCTAGTCGGAATCCTATGGCTTTTGGGGAGATTCACTTGAGGTTATGTGACCCACCGGTCCGGCCACCTTATTAGAGGTGAGCCGGTTTGAGACATTACACAAGGTATTCTACAAATTTAGTCTGAGAACATGATAGTAAAATAAACCGTTTTTACTCAGGATTAAAGCCAAAGTATCAAAGGTAATTAGATTCTCGTGAGTTCAAAAGTTATAAAAATCTTGTTTGATGTGCTGAGAAGGTGGAAATGGAGTTTACTGATGATCAGGTGTTCTTGGACAAACAATAGAAGAAGAGATTGATGTGGAAAGTGAAAGGGAAAAATCCTTCAAAATGGTTTGATGGTAAGAAAAGAAAGTTTACAGTTTGTGATAATTATGGTAAAAATCACATTGTGGAATGTCTTTTAAATTATGGAAAGTGATTCCGATGTGGTAAAATGGTATATAAGGCTCATGATTTCACTGAAAATGATTAGGTTACTGGTAAGACAAAATCTTATTTGCAGTTAGTAAAATGTATTAAGTGCACTGAAATTCGTCATTATGAAAATTAGTGTCCTACAAAGAACTTGAATGATGGGAATCAGTCAGACTACAAGCAGAAAGGTATGGTGAAATCCTTTGCAACTACTTAGGCAGATGTTGGTTCATCAAATGAAGTGGTATCAGGTACTTTGTTTTTTTTTCATATTATGCCAATGTTTTTTTTTGATTCAGGGTCTACACATTCTTTAATTTTTGAGAAAGTTTCTAGTAAATTGGGAATTCCATCTCAATAAATGAATCATGAACTTTTGGTAAAAACACCTAGGGGAAATGTTAACGAAACAATAATTTATAAGTATCTTCCTATCCTTATTTGTGGAAAGAATCTACTAGAAAACCTTGTTGTTTTACCTCAAGTAGAGTTTGATGTTATCCTGTGTATGGATTGCCTCTCTGTTTACCTTGCTAAGAATGACTATAGAGCTAAAGAAGTTTCTTTTCAGAAAGAAAATCACTTTTTAACAAGAATGAACACTTACTTTTGATAACATATCAGGAGGCTGAGAAACTAGTAAAAGATAGAAATGAGTGTTACCTTGAAAATATTGTTGAAAATAAAGTAAATGTTCATATTAATGATGTGGTAGTGGTAAATGAGTATCTTAATTTTTTTCCTGAAGAGTTTTCTGGTATAATACCTAATCAGGAAGTTGAATTTACTATTGACTTAGTTCCTCCTGCCAAGCCAATTTCAAAACCCCCTTATCGAATGGTTCAAATTGAACTTTTAGAGTTAAAGAAGAAATTGCAAGATTTATTAGAGAAATGTTTCATTTGACCTTGCACATCACCATGGGGTGATCCTACCTTGTTTTTTAAAAATAAATATGGTTCAATGAGACTTTTCATTGATTATAGTGCCTTGAATAACATCACTGTTAAGAAAAAATATCATTTGCCTCATATAGATGATTTGTTTGATCATCTCTAGGGAGACGAGTATTTTTTGAAGGTTGAATTCAGGTCATGGTACTATCAGTTAAAAGTAAAATAAGCAGACATTCCAAAGACTACGTTTCGTACTATATATGGCCATTATGAATTTATTGTTATGCCATTTGGGATAACTAATGCACTTGCGGTATTCATGAATCTTATGAATAGAATTTTCCATTAATTCTTGGATATGTTTATGGTTGTATTCATTGATGATATTTTGGTGTTTTCTAAAGAAAAGAGGAGCATTAAAGACTTCTAAGGGTTGTATTGAAAACCTTAAAAGAAAAGAAATTGTATGGGAAATTCTACAACTGTTAGTTTTTGTTGCAAAAAAATTCTTTCCTTGGTCACATTGTTTATAAATGTGGAATGGCTATTGATACGGCACAAAAGAGTTCTTGAAGAATGGCCAAGACCCACAAATATAACTGAGATTCATAGTTTTCTTGGTTTTTAAGTCTATTATCGAAGGTTTGTTAAAAAAATTTCATGATTATCTAGCCCACTGACTAAGTTAACTTGAAAAGGTGTTAAATTTATTTGGACAAAAGAATGTGATTATTGTTTTCAGGAATTGATAATAAGATTGTTAAATGCTCCAGTTTTGGAACAAACTTCTAGAAATGGTGAGTTTGTTATCTATAGTGATGCTTAGTTGAAAGGACTTGGTTGTGTCCTAATACAGAATGATCAGGTAATTGCTTATGCTTCACGTCAGTTGATAACCCATGAGTTAAATTACCCTACACATGATTTGGAATTAGCTGCTGTTGTTTTTGCTTTAAAAATTTGAAGGCATCATTTTTATGGTGTTAAGTGAGAAATATATACTAATCACAAAAGTTTTAAGTATATATTCACTTATAAATAATTGAACATGATACAAAGGATATGGTTGGAATTAATCAAGGATTATGATTGCACAATTCATTGCCATCCAGGAAAAAAAATAAAGTATCAGATGCTTTGAGTCGAAAAAGTAATGCTTCTTTAACCATGATACATTTGGAACATGACCCTTTGATTAATGATTTGATAATCTTTGTAATGGACGTTTCTGGTATAGGAAGGTCCTCGGTTTTGTTTCAGGTATCAGTGAAATCATCTCTATCACCCAGAATTAAGAAGGTGTAGAAGCAAGGTAGTGAGTTCCAGAAAAAGGTACATTTGGTTTAGAAGGGTATGTTTCCGGAGTTTAACATTGAAAATGATTGTATTTTAAGATTTGGGAGGAGATTTTGTGTTCCTTGTGATTCAAATTTGAAGAAATAATTGTTATGTGAAGCTCATAGTTCTTCGTTTTCAGTTCATCCAGGCAGTACTGAGATGTACATAAATCTTCAGGAGTATTACTAGTGGAATGGAATGAAAAGAGATATTGGTGACATTACTATGAAGTGTTTGACTTGTCAAAAGGTTAAAAAAGAGCAGCAGTTACCGAAAGGGATGATTCAACCTTTTCCAATGCCAGAGTGGAAATGGGAAGATATATCCATGAGCTTCGTTCTGTTATTACCAAAGATAACTCGATGTAATAATGCAATCTGGGTTGTTGTTGATCAATTGACTAAATCTGCTCATTTCCTTCTAATACAAGATACTTTGTCTCTAGATAAACTTTCTCGATTGTATATTAAAGAGATATTTAGGTTTCATAGAGTTCCCCTCTCCATTGTATTTGATCATGATCCCAGGATCAATTCTAACATTTGGAAAGGCGTTTAGAACTCGTTGAGTACTGAATTTAATTTTAGCACAACTTTTCACCCTAAATCAAATGGGTAGTCAAAATGAAAAATTAAGAACTTAGAAGATATGCTACATGATTGTTAAATGGATTATCAGGGAAGATGAGAGAAACAACTTTCTTTGGATGAGTTTTCTTATAATAACAATTTCCATTCCAGTATACAAATGGCGGCATTTGAGTAATTATATGGAAAGTGGTGTCGAACTCTAGCTTTCAGGATGAAGTAGGTGAAAGGAGGTTGATGGGACCAAAATTGGTAGTAGATATGGTAGAAAAAGTTTAGTTGATTCAGAATCACATGAGGACAGCTTAGAGTAGGTAGAAACGTTATACGGAGAACCTGAGGATGGATCTCTCTTTTGAGATAGGTGATCTTGTTTTTCTCAAAGTTTCGACATGGAATAGTGTTATGAATTTTAGTAAGATAGAAAAGCTGAGTCCATGGTTCATTGGACCTTACAAAATTCTGGATAAATTTGGATCAGTTGCATACTGAGTGTATTTTCCTTAGAGTTTATCTCAGGTACACAATGTTTTTCATGTTTCAATGTTGAGAAAGTATATGCTAGATCCATCTCATGTTTTGAGTCCAGAGGTAGTTCAATTGGAAGAGAATATATCTTATGAGGAATAGCTAGTCCAGATTCTTGACCATAGAGAGAAAGTATTGAAGAATAAGGTAATTCATCAATTATTGGTTTTGTGGAAAAACTATATGGTTGAAGTGGCAACATGAGAATCTAAAAATGCTGTGAGGGATAAATACCCCCACTTATCTGATAAGTAAATAAAAGTACGGGGATGAAATTTTCAAAAGGGGGGAAGAATGTAACATCACAGGTAAGTAAAGAATAATGCATTTTCATATATGTATCTATTTATGAATTAGATAGTGTTTTAGAGGCTTAAAACAAGGATAAAACCAATTTTAATCATAATATACACCAATATTTTTAAAAAGACGTTTTACAGCCTTTTGATGGAAAAATCATTTGAAATATAATTTTTGACAATTTTATAAGTTCTATTTGTGAAAATATACATATTATTTAGATGTGGGACATCAAAATCTACTTTGGTTGAAATATTTGTATTTTTCTTATAAAATTCAACTGTTAATGAATAGTGAAAAATACTGCATTTTAAGTCAAAAATGCATTTTCATTTAATTTATTTAGATAGTTATATTTTCACTTTAATTGGTTTTAAAGTTTAATAGAATTAATTTTTTATCATTTACTAAAAACAATTTCATTGGAAGTAATTGTACATTTAAAATGGACATAAAAACAAGTCGATCTTTTGATAGTTTTTACTACTTAAAAACTCGTTTTGTAGTTTTAACAACGAGATTTAATTTAAATTAATTATTGCAATTTATGTTATTGTAATTTGGTAATATGGATTCCATATTTGAAATAATAAGGTCCAAATTATTGAAATAATACTCTTGTTTTTGGACATTATGAATAGTAACCCCAGTAAATATTTTATATTTACCGTGATTAAATGGAAAATCTGGTAAATAAGGGTAAAACAATAATATTAAAATAATGTACAACTACACTAAAACCCATCCTAACCCTATTGTATGAGTCAAGGAAGACCTTGGGAATCCTTGTGTCAAATGTTGGACCCCATGGAGCCTCTTGGGTGTGAAAGTGACCATTTATAATATAATTTTTATGAAAAGAGAAATATAAAAAAAATATGAATTTGATAAGAATTTTTTTTAATTTAGTCTATGTAAATGATATATTTGACTGTAAATAGTCATTGGAAAGCTAAAAATATTTCTTAAATCATGTTATATTATTTATAATTTTAATACATTATATAAATAAATCTATTTATGTCACAATGATGATATAGTGTTTACCCTATTAATGAAAAATTTGAATAAATGGAAATATAAATGTGAAAATAAATTTGTTTTGGGACTTTTTATGCCATCCATGAATTTTGTGTATAAGTATGAAATATTATATTTGTTTTAATGTATTTTATTCGATGTAATCAACTTTTTATTACTTTACAAAAAATCAAAAACCTAATAGTTTCAAAATTGACATAAATGAGTTTTTAAAACAAATGTTGTTTTAATAAATGATATAATAGTCCTAAAAATCTAGGATTCAAAAAAATGGTATATATTATATTAAATATTTCATTAATGATTCACATCTGGGTCTATTTTAATTTTATAGTAACTAATTCAACAATGTAGTATGAAAATACAAAAAGACATGGTAAGAGTTAATGTTTGTAACTAAGGGTTAATACTAAATGATAAGGTTAATTATATTCCCTAAACTTGTCTAAAACCAAATGGATGAATTTATTTCGTCCCCTTATCATCATATCTTGAAAATAATTTAATTTGGAACCATTTAGAACCAACAAATATTTAATAATAAAATAATATTTCAAGGCTTCATAAAATGCCCTTCCTCCCTTTTATAAAAACACATCACCTCTACCCACATAATCACACCTCTCAAGCCTCTTGGATCATCTGAAATCTACTACAATAAGCTCTAAAAATCCCTCCCCTCCACCTAGAATCCCTACATTAGGTAAAATAAAACTCAAGATAGCCTTTTGGCTCAAATCTTAAGGAGTTACCCGATTTTGAGGTAACGTCCACTCTCAAGTTTCTTTCTCTTATTTTCCTTCTTAACTCCCCACGATCTTTTTAATTTTTAATTAAATAACAATATAAATATCCTAAATATACTAGGTTTTTGTTATGAGAATTATTTGACATACACTTATACACAACTCCATCTAATGGATAAAGAACCTATTTTTTTTGTGGACTGCGAATTGATGCCTCACGAAATGATGATTGTTCGAGTTTCTCCTACCACCGCTCATGGGGGCCATTATGATGAAACTGTATTTATATATTATATTTCTGATATTTATGTTTTTCCTATTAATTTTAATTTATATTTAAATAATACCTTAGTGCTTTTCTGATATGTAACTACGATAATTTCATTTGAGGAAGTGCGGACTACCGCCCCCTGAAAGTGATATGACTCATTCATGCCATACATGAAACATGTAAAGGATGGAATTAATGAAAATATGTTACCTATATAACATATATATTTTACTTTAATTATATTATATCTATGTATAATTATGTTTTAAATTCCTTTAAATGACAAAGAAATGAAAGTAGCATCCATGTGTACATATGACATACCGTCTCCGTGAACGGTTCATTTCATTTCTTATCTCCAAAAGTTATGGAATATTATGAATACATATATACTGGTTATATATGATATTTCAATCATGAATACCATTCTGTATATGATGGACCTATGACCACATGGACAATTCTCATCAAAACAAGTTCCTTTTGGACTCATGAACCGAACATCGATAAATCGTCTGATATAAACCCAAATAATTAATGAATTGTTATAATATGGTTATAAGTGATATAAAATTAATAAATAACATGAATAAGGTTCTGAAACTAGTAGAAACTAACCTATGTTTGTTATTCAGGACATAAAGAACAAACAGGACAAGTCGGACTCAAGGTAAGGGACTACGACTCAATATCCTTTAATTGAGGCATACTACAATTTATACATGAACTTCTCTTATAAGTTATATAATAAACCACTTTTACATTTAATTTAATTCAAAATAAATCTTTTTTTCTGAATCGTTTTACTAAATGACGAAAGGAATGTTTTCAACATATGCGGCGACAACGACTTCTCCACCGCCGTAACTTTTATTCGATATTTAGATTCCTCTACAAGCCAAAATATTTTCAAAAGAAAAATAAATACCTTATTTTCCATTTAGGTTAATTTGGAATTGAAAATGGTTTTGATAATGCTTTTATATCTTGTAATGATATGTTGTGATTAGATGTGGAAAAATTATTTTTCCTTTTATAAATATTTTATGCGTTATGATTATGTTATGGTTCTTGGACATTATTTACGAATTCAGGTGGTTCTGTGATAAACTAAGGGAGGTTCATCCAGAGATTTCTCTCCAATGCATTGGGTAACATGAAGGAGTTAAGCTCTAAGGTTTCTCCGAAGAAATTTAGGAAATATACTGTGATGGGTAGTCCAAAAGTAACCATGAAGGTTACTCCCTACGTAAGAATGTTATGAATGCCCTAAGTTACCTTTATGATTTATAATATCTATGATTTGTTCATAAGTATTATGATTTCATGAGGTATATTAAATAGCTTATGTTTTATGATTAAAGTATGACTTCATTTATTTTTATTTATTCAAGGACTAATGTTTTCTTTTCGTGTTTTTATATCCCTTACTGAGCTTTTTATGATCATCCCAAGTTTTTGAAAGGTTTTTTTTTCAGGTCAAGGTAAAAGTACATAATATTATAAAATTGTTGAGGATGTGTCATGAAAGAAACCATGTTTTATTTTAAACAAGTTTTCTTTGATGGAAAAAATGTATATTGGTTTTGTTGTAACCACTTAGTTTCTATATGGAATGTTAATCTTGATTAATGATCTAATTCTCTAAAACTCTAAATCTAAAAAGATCCTCAATGTGTATTGTTGAAATGACTCAAAATTTAATAAAGTTTAATGATAGGGACTTATAGTAATGATTCATTAACTATAATTATATTATATTCATGAAATATTTATTATTATTTAAATATAATATATCATTTAATTTCCTACCATTCCATTCCTTTAAAAATGATAACGTCATATATGCGTATGTGTGGTTTACAACCTCCACGATGAAATTTTATTTTTTTTCATAACTAAATCACACTAATACTATATATACATGTATTTAAATAATTTAAATTATATTTATGGTATAATGATAATTTTGTAAATATAAAACAATACTTACCTCCTTTCCATAATGATCACTGAAAAATAGAAATGTTACTCATGCGTTTGTATGGCCTACTGTATTCGTGATTGTAACATAGTTCATTTTTCATAACCATATTTCATGATTGGTTTTAATATTTTAATTTATGTATAAAAATTATAATTATTCCATTTTTACTATTCTATAGATGATCGACAAATTATCTCATTAATTATAGTCAAACTACAGAAGTCATTTTGGAAATATAAGTCAAATGTTTTCAAATGGTTTCATGATAACTTAAGTGATTTTATAATATAAAAAGAATATTAAAAATTAAAAAAAAATAATAAACTAAATAATTAAAATATATTTATTTTTCAGGAATATATAGAATGTACGTGATGAGTTAGACTTAAAGTAATGGATCTCTCCGAACCACCTTTTTTCTTAGGTTATGACCTTTCTCTCTCTACATAATGTTATGGGAGGCCTCTAAATTATGTATATATGTCTCCAAAATATATACATAGCTTATTCACCCCTAATTTGATAGGAAAATTCATGGATTATGTTTATTTATCACAATCCTTCTTTATGAAATTTCCTTTGATTATGATATGTGGAAAGATTATACAACTCATTTATTTCCATGGGTAATTCTTATGATTTTTCATTATTATTTGCTTCATTTTATGGAAGACTTAATCACAAAGAAGTTATTATGGTTGTTTCGGGATTGTGATTTAATGTATTGGCTAATTATTTTGTCTTATGGGGAATTATGCGTTGGATTAGGGAGTAAATCTAATTCACTATGGGACTTTTTCTACCATGTGATGTTCTCTTAAAAGTTTTCCTTGACTTATGCTTATGTCATATTTTGTGTTTCTGAATAAGTTTCTATGATTCCATGCTATTATTATATTGTGCTCCTATTTTTACACTCTCATTTGATTACTCATGATCCATCTCTTTTATGATATCTTGTTATACTTTTGGATCAAATGTTCTACTTCTTTAACATATTTATACACATACGGGGATTTTTAGCTCATCCATTTTATCAATATATTCCCCTAGTTATCCCATGAATATTTATGTTATAAAATGGATTTATTATCTCATTATGAAGACTAAGAAATGGTTATTTTCATGTTGATGTTTTATGTAACTACTCTTCCAATGACACAAGGTCCCTTAGAACATTGTTGGAATTTAATTAGTATTTATGTTAAAAATAATATAATAATATGTGTGAAGGGATATGTAGCTACAGTTGGTATCAGAGTAAAGTCTAGTTATTTAAAGGTTTTTGGACTAGAATAAATTATTAATAACTCTATGTAGAAGTCTTGGTATAGGAAAATATCCTTGAATAATGGTAAAGTATGGAGAAAGTAATTTCCATGAAATTACATCACTGTATAGATTTTGCAAGTGGATGTGGATATGGAGTACCAACAATAAATAAATCCAAAAAGTATTCATGTGGATTTAAATTGATTTTCACCTAGTGCATGAATGAGATACCTTAATGCACACCTAGTTTGAAACACTCAATTGATATTAATTAGAAAATTAACAAACTCTTTATGAACCATTACGATGGATGTGAATAGGTTGTTAGGTTAGAAAATCAAATAGGAAACATTACCATGGATAAAAATGACTAAAACCTATATATTAATTAGTTGGGATTTATGTGTCATTTATTCCATATATGTTCATTTTTTTATTTTTTTATGATTTATAGTTTAGTTATTCACATCCCCAATTTTATTTTTGTTATTTTAGTTAATTGAAGGACTATGCCAATAACCAACATGATAAGAAATGTGATAATTTTCCTAATGGGATGCCCTACCTTATGGTATAGGATGTTGGGATATTCCTTAGTATACTAGCTTTGGTGACTCATGCTCTCAATAGTAACTTGAATAAGGTGGAATTCCCACTTTCTCTTAAGAAAAGTCTTGTTTTAGTTGATTCTAGTCTATGATAAAGGCCTCATATCTTTAGTGGATCTTTTGATCCCCTTGTATAAGAATAATGGATTAAGTACTTTGAGAGAATATTTCCTCTCCTCTAATTATCATAACAAGAGAAAGACATTGATCATGTGGAGGGTGAAGAAGATCAGTGGTGGATGTTGATCAAGAGGATGGATTCTAAAGAGTATATTGATTCCATGGAATAGTAAGAATTCATGAAAATAATTTTTAATTCATATTTTCCTAGAACTACCTATCTTAAAATGGATAGTCATTTCCATAAACTGATGTAAAATTATTATAATATATCAGGGTGTATGTGGAAGAATTAACATGGATTTCACGATTCACCACTAGATTTTTAATCAGCACTAAATGTAGTCTAGAGTATTTATTTAGTTGAATAAATTCATATTGATGGAACAAATTGGTGATTTGAGATTTTGATAGCTATGAAAAGATTTTCAATTGTACCCTCAAGGATGAAAAAGATTGGAGAATCTCAATTGTATCATGGACCAGGAGATAAAATGTGTAAAATGGAGTCTTCTTCTCGAGGATCAATGGATAAATATCATGGTGTAAAGAAAACCAAACATCCTACATATCAAAAGTGTGGTAGGAAGCATCTAAAAACTCTCTCATGGGAATTGGGATATTTTTCAAATTTGGAAAAGAGGATAATCTAGATAATAACTTCCAAAGTTAAATGAAGAACCACACTAATGAAAAAAGAAAATAAGGTTTAGATAAAGAATATTCATGTTTTACAGTGATTTATCTCTAATAAACATGGGAATTTCCAGGAAAATTATCCAAGACAATGGTTTTTGGACACAATCAATGTCAACAACTTCCAAGACAGTTTGGAATGGAATGTACCAACAATATTGCGGAGGTGGATCAAAAAGAATGTTGTAGTGATAGGTATGCTAGTAATTCATTCAATAATATTGAAATTATTTTCTGGTTCTAGTTCTACACATTCTTTCATATCATATAATTTTAGTTGAACTATTCAAACACCACCTCAAAACATGGGGATTGGGGTATCTTTGAAAATCAAAAATAGTGAAATTATTTCATCTCATGTATATAAATCATCCTAGGTCTATGTTTTTGGACTAAACCTCCCATTAAATCATGTATTACTTCAATTAGTGTAGTTTGATGCTATAATGTCCTCTGATTGGATATCCTTATATAATTACCACAACAGCTATTGGGAGAGGTGCATTAGTCTTCCCATCTCAAGTCATCCTCTGATTTTTTACAATTATAGGGAGAAGGATGAATTTACTTTGGAATATTTATCTCAATAGTGGATATTATTTCTTTATGAGAAATCATATCTTGAAAAAATGATTGATTCAAAGGGGAGAATCATACTTGGAGATAATAACATTGTGATGGATTATACTAATGTATTCCCCAAAGAGTTTCCTAGACTTCCTCTCAATTTAGAGGTTTGTGTTCTCAGTCAATCTTATACCTGGATCACTTCCCATATTCATGACTCCATACATAATAGCCTACATTATGTTGGAAGAACTAGAAAATTAGTTACAAAATAATCAAGAAAAGGGATTTAATCACCTGAGTGTTTCATAGTGTGGTGCACTAGTCCTCTTAATCAATAAAAAGGATGGGTAAATGTTCCACTGTATTGATTTCTTTAAACTCACAAAATCACAATAAATAAAATGTATCCCATTCCAAGGGTCAAAGTATTTTTGATCAACAATTTGCCTCCAGTATTTATTTATGGTTGACCTTGGGTCGGGATATCACTAACTAATGGTGAAGAAGGAAGATATTTCAATAACCATCTTTAAAACAAGGTATGGGCAGTGTGAGTTCATTCTTATTCAATTCAAACTCACTAATGCCCTTGAAATCATTATGGGAATAATTAATAGTTTATTTAGGGATTACCTTGAATTTTTTTTGGTATTCTTTATAGTTGATATTCTAATATGCTCCAAATTTAATGAAGATCATGATAAGTATTTGAATACTATGAAAAATACCTTTCAAAAGGATGTTTTATTTCAAAAATATAGTAAATGTGAGTTTCAGATGAAAGAATTGTCATTCTTAGGGCACGTTATCCCAATCAAGAGGATACCTCTGGACCATTCTATAATAAAGGAAGTTGAGGAGTAGCCCTAACCAGCATCTATAACAATGATATATAGATTACATCAAAATTATTGTTATTATCGACCTCTGATGATAAGTTTCTCATGATTGTGAAACCCAATAACATAGGTGACATGGAAGGGGATGCAGTTTTTCTATACCATTGATTCTGAGGAGAGCCTCAATGAGTTGAAAACAGGACTTATTATTTCACTAATACTTACACTAACAACAATTGGAGATAATTTCATGGAATACAGTAGTACAAAAATAATTTATTAGGTTTTTTATTAACATAAAATGATAAAGTGATATCTTATTCCTTAAAAAGATTGAATGTTCATGCATAGAACTATCCAACATGATATGGAGTAAGTTTTAGTGATCTTTGAATTAAAAATATATTGGAATTATTTATATGCATCAATGTGTGAATTATATATGTATCATAATTGCCTAAAATATATATTAAAATAGAAGAAAATTATTATGTGTAGGTGAATATAGTTAGAGATTATCATAAATTATGAATTCTCAATTCATTATCATCCTGGGAAAGAAAACAAATTGGTAGATTCCATATGTATAAAGGATCCGAAAAATATATCAATGATGAGAAATGAGAAGAATCCAATATTCATATACATAAAAAGTTTAGTCATGAGGATTAAAGAGGAAGGAACATCTTCAGTCCTTTCTGAAATGATTACTCAATAATCCCTTATGAAGAATATAATGGATGATCATAGAGATGATGTGAAAATATAGAATAATATGGATACTATTAAAGAAGGGAAATACATAGAGAACAAAATTGATCAATAATGAGTTGTTATATTGTGTTCATGACTATTTGTGTTTTAATATCCTAAGATTATGGAGTTGTTGATTTATGCACATAACCAAACCTTCTCTATCCACCTGGGAGGATGGAGATGTATCATGATTCCTAAGATCACTATCAGGGGGACAATATGAAGAAGGTGATCAAGTAATATATATCTAAGTGCATGTTTTTTCATCAATTACATGATGAATTGAAATATTATAAGGGGATAGCACAACCATTATCCATACCATCATGGAAATTGGAATACATCACCATGGATATTGTCACTCATGTTTTGAATAAAACTACAATAAAAATTCTATATAGGTTGTGGTGGATTATATTATGAAGACTGCTCACCTCATTGAAATTTAAGAGGAATTATGAGTCAATTGGATTTTAAGGATATAAATCAACGATGTGGAGATGTTCACTAGTGCAGAAAACGTTTTTTACATCGGTTATTTTTAATTTTTTACGTCGGTTTCTAGCCGACGTTAATACGTGAGACGTTATAAATAAGGTTTTTGACGTCAGTTATTTAAAAACCGACTTCAAAAACATAAAATCGCGATGTTTATCACGTCGGTTATTTTAGAACCGACGTGATAAACTGGGGGTGAGGGCGGTTTATCACGTCCGTTCGATAAGAACCGACGTGATAAACCGGGCTGAGCGTGGTTTATCACGTCGGTTCATATAAAAACGATGTGAAAAACCGGGGGAGGGGGGTTTATCACGTCGGTTATTGTATAACCGCCGTGATAAACTGGAGGGAGGCGGTTTGTCACGTCGGTTATTAAATAACCGACGTGCTAAACCATTCTCCTGGAACTTTATCACGTCGGTTATTAAATAACCGATGTGATAAACCATTCTCCAGGCCTTTTATCACGTCGGTTATTAAATAACCGACGTGATAAACCATTCTGTAGGCCTTTTATCACGTCGGTTATTAAATAACCGACGTGATAAACCCAATTTTTTTTAAACAGAATGCAGTGATCTTCTCTCCACCAGAATCAACTAGAAAACAAATCAAGAAATCGTACCACAAAAACAGAAGTACGTCGAAATTAAGCATGTACATAGATAACATATAAAACTTACCCACTAGACAGCATCCACCCTCATTTATACCCCATGGACAGCCCTCCCCCACCCCGTTGGAGCCCTCACCCTCATGTATACCCCCTGGACAGCCCTCCCCCACCCCATTGGAGCACCCACCCTAATGTATACCCCTTGGACAACCCTCCCCCACCCCATTGGAGCCCCCACCACACTCCTGGACTGCCCCCGACCCTCGGACACCCCCAAACACCCCTCGACAACCCCCCACCCGCCTGAACAACACCTCCTCATCCCCTCACCCCACTTGACAACCCCCACCACACCCATGGACAACCCCCCCCCCCCCCACCCCTGGACAACACTCCCACAGCCCTGGACCGGCTTCCCACACCCCTGGACATCCCTGCCACCCCCAGGACTGTCCCCCCACCCCACCGGACAGCCCTCCCAGACCGCTGGACACCCCCAACCCCACTGAACACACCCCCACACCCTTGGAACCCCTCCCCCACAGACCCAAATCCATACCAGAAGAACCATCAAAAGTAGACCAAAACAAGAAGTAGAGAAAAATTAAACATTCACTTATATAACATTCAAAACTTACACTGTCAACTTCAAAAAAAAACTAAATCAAACTTAAACAACTACCAAATACACAATTAAAACGACAATATTCAAAATTACATTTTACATTACAAACAACTAAAATTCAATCAAACCTGTAAAATAATTTGACCACTCCACTTGTACGTGTTTGATGTCTTCAGCAGTATAGGGTTGAGAGTCATCAAAAAGATACAAATGAAAAAGAAGATAGTTAACATGTATAATGAATAAATCAAATTGAAATATTATGGCAAAGTTTAAGAGGAAATCGTACCAGGTCAAAATTCACAACTGTCCCAGTTGTTATTATTTCATACATAAATCTTAACATATAATATCCGCATTCGATGAGCCCTTGCTGTTCATGACAATTCTGTTTTGAATGAGTGTAAATTCAATATATTATTTTTATGTAATAAATCAAAAAGTACAAATTTTAAATTGAAATTTACCTTCGCATTTACATATTTTATCTTTGCATTTCTTTTCTTTGTGTTTTTTCGAAAGTAGACCCATACACTGTTAGAAAATAATACGAATGAGGTAAATTTAAAATTCATTATAATATATAAAACTATTGAGAAATTGAAACTTACTTTTCCAATATATTCTTAAAACTTGCCTGCACATCACCATGAACAGAGCATATCCAATAAAGAGATTTCTCCCTTGGGCAAAAAATCCCTAACATCCAATGATTACTGATAAAAGGAAATTTAATGTTAGTGGTTTTTTATGTTAAAAGATAATTAACTCTTTGAGAGAAATGTGTTTCATACCTCTCACAAAAAGGCATCATCCAACATTGTTGGATTATATTCTTTTCAAATCTTTCAGCAATATAAACCATTCTTTGTTCCTCAGTCAATGCACATGCTTCAGGGGAAATCAATTGCGGGTCCATGAATCCATATACTTCTGTCAGTTCATTCCTCTCACAAATTTTATAAAGATACCTAATACAAAACATATGTAAGTATACATTTTTAATAAATATAACACAGGGAAAAGGTGTTAAGACTTACATGGAAAAAAATTTCACCACGTTGATGCCCAACTTATCTCCAGTAACAAGATCCATGATATCAGATTTTTTTAATCCCCACACTTATTTCACGTCCACAAACATGAGATTCCATTGGAAAATCATAAAAACCCAACAACAAATGTGAATATCTTGACAATCTACCAAGACCACTAGAATCTGTATCTGATCTCATAGCCTGTTGCCTTTGTTGTTGTCTATACAATATTTCTTTACCTTTGAAGTATTCCTGTGAAAAAAAAATTGAGAATTATAGTAGTTTTCAAATGATAAAACAACTTTAATAAAAAAATAAAATAAAAGATATAAGATTCATACCCCTATGGTAATGAGTTGAAGAAGTCTGGATGGCCAAACTAAAAAATGGCCGATACTCTGTCCAACTGTCGCCACCTCATCTGTAGGTATTGGTACCCTAGCTGATCTATCTATAATATCCTGTAGAGTGACCCTCTGATTCTCTACCTCTAATTGTTGATGATGAACTGTATCTCCTATACAATATACCAACCCGTATGCTACTATATAATGTTGAGAATCATCAACATACAACTCGCAATATGTAGGAAGCTGCGGCAGTGGCGTAGGATAAAGAATGGGGTCCGCAGGCTGAGGTGGGGGAGTGGGAGCTACTGGCGGAGGTGGAGGATAAATAATGGGGTCTGCAGGGGGAGGTGGAGGAGTGGGAGCTGCAGTCTGAAATTGTCTTTGTATTTCTGCAAACATAGACTGCACCGAATCTCTAATCTTGTCTTCCATTGTCGCATTAATATTTTGAACTTCAGCCTCCAAGGATTCTATTTTTTTATAAACCCCCTCAATGTTAGAATTTGAAGAACGTGGAAACAATTTTCTTACCGATACACCTGTCGGATATCCTCTTACACGACCAGGATGTTCGGGCCTTCCCATTGCTGCAAATAAAATATCTTCCCTCCCAGTAGCTCAAAATGTCCCCTCTGAACTTTGCTCCTCAAGAGAGTCCTGTATTAATTAATTGAACATTTTTGTAATGATTAAAACTTATATGAAGAAAAAAGTTAACTTAAATAAATTAAATAGATATATTACAATCCTCTCAGCTACGATTCTCGATTCTTCCGAAAGATATTGCCCTTTTTTTCCCTTCCGAGCTCTCTTCCATTTTTCATGTCTAGATGGAGGGGATGGAGGGGCCACCTCTCCAGAGCTTGAAGACTCAACTCTTAGTTGTTGAAATTTTTCCGCTATCATTTTTTCTTCCAATAATGTATACCCTCCCTGAGATAAACTATGAGGGTATACATTTTTAGATTGGATCTCCTGATGAGCTTTCCTTGTTTGCTGTAATTTAAGAATAAGAAATCATTAACAAAACATTAATAAAATCATTTATATAAGAAAGTATATAAAAGTCTACATTGCCCTTACCAGAAATGACTCTTTTTTTCTACTTTCAAAAAACGGTCTCCATGTGTCTTCATCTATAAAAGGATATATACGACATGGATTGTCATGACTCTTATGACCATAAATGAAATCAGATGTGAGGGTTGATTTGAAATCCCTCCATCTCCTGGCAGCCAACGATAAGCATTTCTTCCTGACTCCTCCAGTGTCAGGAATATCAAATTTCATCTGATAAAGAGGTTAAACATATTATATATACCAGAAACATTAAAAGAATGCTCAAACAATGACAAAAGATCTTACCAAAATCGTCTCCCACAACTGAGAGATAATCGCTTTATCCACACCTCTCCAATCATCATACAGAATGCTTACTTTGGTCTTAGCCTGAGTTGCAACAAAACTCTTAAAATCTTTGGCATTCGGACCTCTAGGAATATCATCATCATCAAACTCAACTACTATCCTCTGATCCTGCGTACGGGCAAGTGATAATTTTGGTAAACATGTGCAACCACGTTTACCAACCTTTGAACTCTTTGTCGTAATAGGAGCATGTGAATGTTCATCCCCAGAGGTATGAACAGCAAAATCCTCCTCCCCAGAATCATGTGGTTATTCATCTGAACGATCTGTCATTATCCTTCAAATCAAAAAAAAAACAAACGTTAGTTCACAAATATACAAATTCAAATATTTTAATACTACTGTAATCAGAAAATAGAAAAGTGTACTAGGTTACATAATAGTAAATATTGGTAATATGATAAGCATGTTAAACAATGGTAAAGATGACAAAGATGGTCAAGATGGTCAAGATGGTCAAGATGGTAAAAAATGGAAAAAAATGGTAAACATGGGTCCTCCGGCTGGCCGGTGGGCAAGAACCGGTTGGCCGGTGCCCATACCGGCTGGCCGGTGCGCTAACACCGGATGGCCGGTGGCTCTGGCAGAAAGCAATGCTTCTTCCAGAGACCACCGGCTGGCCGGTGGTCATCCACCGGTTGGCCGGTGTCACCAGGCAGTGGGCAAGCCTACTGCCTGGGGCCTCTAGCTGGCTGGTGGGCAAGAACCGGTAGGCCGGTGCCCATACCGGCTGGCCGGTGCGCTAACACCGGCTGGCCGGTGGCTCTGGCAGAAAGCAATGCTTCTTCCAGAGACCACCGGCTGGCCGGTGGGCAAGAACCGGTTTGCCGGTGCGCTAACACCGGCTGGCCGGTGGGAATCCACCGGTTGGCCGATAGACTCAGAAATATACTTATTTTTTTTAAAACATGTTTTAATAAATAAAAAACTTAAAATATCTAACATTTATGGAAAAAATAAATGTAAACAAGAAATAAACATATGTTACCTGTAATTTTAGGAATGTACAGATGGATTGTTTTCCCAAATTCCTTCGTCGGGATCGTTCCTTATGGCACAAACTATGTCTTCAACATGATCGTCATTATGTTATGTTAATATTTCCATTGAAGTAGGGATCTCACATAAATCAGCATATTCATCAAGTTCATCCTCACCAACATATTGTTTTTTCCCTTGTAAAACAACAGCCCACTGCATATCTGATTGATCTATTACATAAAAAATTTGTTTTCCATGTGTTGCCATTATAAAAGAATCAGCTGTGTCTTCCAATCTATTCAGATTAACAAGTGTCATTCCAAATTCATCGTGTCTGACACTGTTGTTACCGTTAAACCATTTACAATTAAAAACGGGAACTTTAATTTTAAAGTAATCAACCTCCCATATGTCTTCAATCACTCCATAATATGCATTTGATGCAGAAATTGGGTTTTTTTCCTTAGCACTCGAAAAATTCATTGCTTCTGCAAACACCAATACACCACTATTCTGAACTGCACTTCTGTTGTCCTGAGCTTTTGTATGAAATGTATAACCATTAATGTCATAACCAGACCATGTTATCACATTTAAACATGGACCACCCACTATCCATTTTAATGTCTCTGATACATCTGATCTACCAAGCAAAGTCTTTTTAATCCATGACAAAAACGTTTTGTTGTGCTCATTCAAAATCCACATTTCTTTCTTCTTTGGATGACATTTTTTCAACTCATTAATGTGAAATGTGATATATGGTTGAGCATTAGCTATGTTCTTCAAGATGTATGATTCTAACTTCTTCATCTGTTCAGCAGACAATGATTTGACTTTCAAGCCGCGAATACCCTTTCCCTCATTATTAACTCATTCATGGCGAGATGGAGGCAAACCTATGTGTTGCGCCGCAGCCAAGTAGCTCGTACAAAACTCTGCTACCTCCTCAGAAATATACTTTTCAATAATGGAGGCTTCAGGTCGATATAGATTTTTAACATACCCCTTTAATATTTTCATATACCTTTCAAAAGGATACATCCAACGAAGATATACAGGTCCACAAAGCTTTATTTCTCGAACCAGATGAATCATTAAATGCACCATTATATCAAAAAAAGTTGGAGGAAAATACATTTCCAATTGACAAAGTATTAAAATTGCATCCTTTTCCAAAATGTTCAAATCATTCACATCAATCGCCTTGTTACAAATTGAATTGAAAAAATAACACAACTTCATTATAGTCTTTCTGACACGAATGGGAAATATTCCACGCAATTCAACTGGTAGAATTTGTTGCATCATGACGTGACAATCATGTGATTTCATACCTATCAAGTTCAAGTCCTTCATTGAGACAAAAAATTTTACATTAGAAGAATAACCTTGAGGCACTTTGGTATAATTAAGACACTGACAGAAGCTAATTTTCTCCCTCTTCGATAATGTATGACAAGCCGGGGGAAGAAATGTTCATCTTCCTTTAGGAGTGGGAGCTAACTCCAAACGTATTCCCATTGATATTAAGTCTAATCTTGCATTCAACCCATCTTTAGTCTTTCCTTTAATGTCTAACAATGTTCCAATCAAAGAATCATAGATATTCTTCTCCACGTGCATGACATCAATATTATGTTTAACTTCATGATACCTCCAATATGGTAGCTCAAAAAATATTGACCTTTTCTTCCAAATATGTCTATCATTACCAGATTTCTGTGTCTTTCCCAATGTCACGTCAAGGTTTTTCCCCTCTCAAAATACAGATCATGGGATAAAGGTTTTGGAGCAGTATCAAATTCTTGTGAGCCATTAAATGCCTTTTTTAGTATTCTATAAGGGTGTTCCATAGACAAAAACTTTCGATGACCCATGTACACTGTTTTCCTCCCATGATGCAATTGACAATAGGACGTCTGTTGTTCGCAAATTGGACATGCCTTATGCCCTTTAACACTGTATCCAGACAAATTTCCATACGCTGGGAAGTCATTTATAGTGAACAGAAGCACTGCATGCAGTTGAAAATATTCCATTTTATAAGAATCATACACCCTAATACCATCAGCCCATAACAGTTTCAAATCATCAATCAACGGTGACAAGTAAACATCAATATCATTACCGGGTTGCTTTGGACCAGAGATCATTGTACTCAACATGACATATTTGCGCTTCATACAAACTTCAGGAGAGAGGTTGTAAATTACCAATAAAACAGGCCATGAACTATGTGTGCTACTGAGTGTTCGGTATGGATTCATTCCAACTGTGCACAACCCTAGTCTGAGATTTCTTATTTCATTTCCAAATGTAGAATACTGCGCATCAATTTTCTTCCATTGTGGACAATCAGCTGGATGAAGTATTTTTCCATAACATACCTGCTCTTCAGCATTCCATCTTAACCTTTTTGCATCATGTGAATTAGCAAATAAACGTTTGAAACGATTAATTATAGGAAGATACCAAAATACCTTTGAAGGGAGCTTTGTAATCTCTACATCACCCTGTGATTTTTCTTTCACCTTATACCGTGATGTCCCACATTTTGGACACTCTGACAGAAATTCATATTCCTTCCTATATATAATGCAGTCATTCGGACAGGCATGTATTTTCTTGTATCCCAATCCCATCGGGAATAATATTTTCTTGGCTTTGTAATGTGAATCTGGAAGATCGTTATCTTTTGGAAGAATGTCTTTCATCAATTGTAGCAGCTCTGTAAAACTTATGTCACTCCATCCATGCTTCTCTTTTAGGTTAATCAATCTTAACACCGCCGACAGAACCGTAAAATCTGTACAACCGGGATATAATGGTTTTTCAGCATCACCATATAGACGTGCAACTGTCGGTTCTATCTCAATTTGTTCTGCTACAATATCGCGAATCATTTCTTCAATTCCATCGGAGTTACCATCTTGCGAATCATCATCATCAGTGACATTCTGTCCAGTTTCACCATGCCAAATCCAAGGGCTATAACTCGGATTAAAACCATGACATATCAGATGATCTTTTATCTCTCTACTTTTCAACTTTTTCATATTCAAACATTTCAGGCATGGACAGAAAAAAATGTCACTACTTGGAACATTTCGTTTTGCAAATTCCAAAAAGGCATCAACACCTTCCTAAAATTCATTGCTCATTCGATGTGCCGTAATCCAACTTCGACTCATTATTACCTATAACAAATATCAACAAAAAATATATATTTTTAAGATAAGACAAATCATCTTTATATGAAAAAAATCATAATTTGAATGTAAAACAATTTAAAATATAAAACAAATCTTGAAAGTAGTAGTTGTTTTCATAATTACCCAACACCAAATAGCTATACATCGTAAGTGTCATGTTAAAAATATGAATATAGACCATTTGTTTTATGTTTAATAATATTTTCATATTATCTGATCATTCTGATTATATATTAGAATTACTATATCCTTTTGATCCGATATATAATCTACGGACATTAATATTTCTTTAGAAAAAGTAATGTTAATATCATGGTAATGTAAAAAAAAGTATATGTCGAACTATATATATGTAATACCAATAAAAAAATACATATGTGTTTGGCCTGGGTTTCACACATAAATCAACTCATCTCACAGATTAAATTTTTGAATCATCCTACATAATACTTATTTTTATAACTTAGGGAATGAAAATAATAAAAGTTTTGATTTATGATACTCATTATGGGTAAACATGATATATATAAATATAATATCTAATCTCATAAAAAGATATCCATGGGGGTATAAGAGCATACACAAAGCACATGATCAAAAAGATAAGTGAAACAGTTCTATATAATCATAGATCATAAAACCTGAGTCCATGTATAACAATTTTAGCATAACATAAGACATGATTTATATGATGGTGGGAACATGAGTTAAAAAACCTTATTCACAAGATCACAACATTGGTATGTGGAATAACATAAGAGTGTGGCACAAACATAATCATCTAATTCATAACATATGTCAAGGGAAAACATAGTTTCATTCACCTCATATTGGGATATGTTAATCAGCTTTCCTATAATTTATTATAATATTTCTTACCAGGAACATCACATAACACATTGGAGATGACTGAAAGAAGAAATGTATTATCAGACTCACCATGAGTCCAGAATGAAATATTTGATTGTAATAGGTATGAATTGATATTTTTATGAATGCAGATGAAAACAGATGATGGTTTTCTGATCTAGGAGTTCTAAAAATCATAATTTTTTGAAAAAATATTATGATGTAAGAATGTTGAATGAAATTTTAAGGATAGGTATTACCGATTGTACCTGGTCCAATTTCATTCATGAAAATAATTTTCTGGACAATCATATTGAAAATATGATTTTAAGAAAACAAGTACTACCAATCTTCATCCAGAAAGACACATTCCAGCTAAGTAGGAAATAATAATGTTTCTAGAAGAATGGAACGTTATAGTACCACCCATTATTTTTCAGATTTTTTTGAAGCTAATCCACAATGTTTTAATAATCATTTGCGAGTTGAATGTTGCGAGTTGAATGAACATAATAACCATTTGCAATAAAAAAATTCCACGAGATTCAAAAACGAACGAAAAGCACATCAAGAATCGAAACAAAAATGAACGAAATAAATTCGTGGAAGGCTTACTTGAATGTCGCGAGTTGAGATGATAGATCCGAGAGCAGTGAAGAAGATAAACAATGAAGCCAAAATGAGTGTAATGCAGGCGATCGACGAGCCGATTACGGTTTACCGCGCGAGAGAGAGACGAGCCGGCGACTGTCAATTGAAAAAATCGTAAATGACAAAACACGGGCTTTAATTTTTTTAAATGCTTTATAACGTCGGTTATTATATAACCGACGTTATAAACTATTTTTTAGCTTTTTTACGTCGGTTATCCTAAAACCGACGTAAAAAGGCTCCCGCCATTTTCTTTTTTACGTCGGTTATTTTATAACCGACGTAAAAAACACGTAGATATCGGATTTTTTTACGTCGGTTATTTGGAAACCGACGTAAAAAAACCCCCCGGGGCTTTGGTTTTTTACGTCGGTTTCCAAATAACCGACGTAAAAAACCCGACATCGACACGTTTTTTACGTCGGTTATCAAATAACCGACCTAAAAAACCCCCCGCTCATTGGTTTTTTACGTTGGTTATCAAATAACCGACGTAAAAACCCAACAGGCGCGATTTGTAACGTCGGTTATTAAAATAACTGACGTGAAAAATCTACTCGCCACATTGTTACGTCGGTTATATATAACCCAGATCTGAGATTTACCTCCAAGTTCTGGAAGAGTCTGCAAAATTCTCTAAATATTGAGATTCACTTTAGTACATCTTATCACCCCAAAATGGTTTTCAATATGATTGGACTATCTTGAAACTAGGTGAAATTTTGAAAACATGCTTGATTGAATTAAAAGGGGGTGGGATCAACATCTTCTTCTAGTTGAGTTCTTGTATAATAAAAGCTTACAATAAACCATCCAAATATATCCTTATTAAGCCCATTATAAGTAAATATGTAGAACACTAACACTCATGGATTAAGATAGTGAACAAAAGATGTTGGTACTTGGACTTGTTGTGGAGATTATAAGAAATCTCAAGACCATTCAACAACATATTCGGGTTACACCGAGTTAATAGAAGATATAGGCCGACAGTCATCGATGATACCTAGAGTTTGAGGTCATGGATAACATGTTTCATTGAATAAATCCATTTAATAGGTTCATGACACTTGGGATAATGGGTAACATAACCCCCATATTCATTTCCCCATTTTAGATTCTTAATTGCATTGGAGTCATGGATTACCGACTAGAACTGCCACCAACCTTGCCTCATGTATATGACATATTCCACATATCACTCTTAAGGAAGTACATAACAGATCCCTCACATTTACTAAATTCATAGGTGGTGAGATTTAAAATAAACTCTCTTTTGAGGAGCATCCATTTCATATCCCAGATCATAGAGATTGTGTTTCACAGAACAGGACAAGTCGCCTAATAAAAGTACAATGGTGAAACCATAAATATGAGGAGGAAACATGGGAACTAGAGGAAGACATGGTGAATAAGTACCCTCGTCGTTTTTCAACTTATTAAGAAATATGAAATTTTAATGGTGGAAATTATTAAGGGGGGAAGAATGAAAAACCATGATACTTTAAGAATAATACCATTTTTGATAGCTTATACAGCATGCAACACCAAGCCTAAATGAACCATGAAATATATTATTTAAATATAATTGTTACAACCTATCCATTAATTTGGTTTGTATGAATAGGATTAACCACACTATGAAATATATATAATGTTCATACTCAATACATATTTATAAATTAATGTATAGTAAATCAGATTTTAATTTTCTGTAATGTTGTTTTATATTTAAAAAATACTATTTCTTCTAAAATGTTTTTTATTTCTTATAGGGAGAAAATATGATAATTTTTTAAAATATAAAAATGTACTTCATTTTTTAAATCAAAATATAAATGAAAATTATGTTAAATTTTTTGTGATTTTTTCATAAAATAATTATTTTTTAATGAATAGAGAAAAATACTAATTTTTTAGGAGAACAATAATTTCATTTTATGTAATTAGAAAGTAAAATTATAGTTTGGATTATTTATAAAATTTAATTAGTTAAATTTTATTAAACCTAATACAATTATGTTCTTTGGAATGAATTTTATAAATTAATTTGTTATAAAAAATAATACTTAAAAGGTATTTTTCAGAAAAACCATTTTGATTTTGTTTTTCTTTTTTATTTCAAATTAAATTCTACCAATTATATGAATTGAATATTTAAAATGGAATATATATTTGGAATTATAAGGTCTTAATTTATAGAATACTTTCCTTCTATTTTTAGTCATTATGAATAATATTATTAGTAAATTATCGTTACCGCGGTAAAGGTAAAATGAGCTAATTATTGTCAAACATAATATGATATGGAATAGAAATAACCATAAAACTTGTAATAATTCAATTTTATTGATCCATTTCATTAAAAATTATCTAAACATTGAATATATGACTATTGTTTCCATTTAGAAATGATTTATACCTTTATAATATTTTATATAAGGATAAGTCAAAAAATTGTTTTTGTTTCTTTTATTAACTCTAATTTCTTGACAGAGGGATAAACGAATGATAGGTTTGGTTACAAATTTTTATTGAAATATAAATTATTATTTTTTATTTAATTTTTTTTGTTAATTTTTAGTGATGAAATAATTAACATAAATGTTTACTCAGCACTGACACTTTATTTATTCAATTAGTGGAAAGAATAAATAAATGAATTTAAAAATACGAAACGTAATATAATTTGACTGATTTTTTGTATTAAACAACTTTATTATATTTTTATAACTAGTTTTAATTGTTTTTAATGAGTATATTTTAATTCCTTTGTTGTATTGTTATTTTCAATTCCAAATTCAATGCATAGTTCCAAAAATGACATTAATGTTATTTTATAATATATAATATTTTATTGAATAATTAAAATCTCTTATAAATCATATATTTATCCATGTTATTTGTATAAGATTAAAAATATAAACTATAATACAATTATTGGAAACTTTTACTTTTACAGTAACTATACTAGCCCTTAAATGTTTAGAAATTCATTATTGTGTCAATTGTAAAAAAGTGTTAACATAGGCTAAAACAAAGAGATAATGGTAAAAAAATAATCTAAACTTGCCCTAATTTTATTTTATGATATTATTTAGACTTATCCACTTCTTTTATTGAAATCATTTCAATTTTACTAATTTTTTCCAGGGGAATTAATTTTTACTAGTTTAATATATTTTGTAATTCTAAGAGAGCCTCCCGCTCACTTATAAAAGGGCCCCACCTCTTCTCTTTGTATAACACTTAAAAATACTTTTAGATTATCCAAATCTTATAAAAATACATTAAAAATTCTTCCTAAAATTATAGAGGACGTATTTTTATCATAATACCATCATTAGAGTCATTAATCTGAAATGAAGAGGTTGTCCAAATAACATCAATAGTTTTAACTAAATGTTTTAGTTTTATTTCTTTCTACACCACCGTGAAATAATATCTAACCCTTAAGAGATAATAAAATAAGTATATTAAATATACGGGTACATTATTATGTTAATTTAATAAGCTATATCTATCCCATCTTCCCTAAAATGGATAAATAATCCATCATTCATGTGAATGGCAGACTACCGCCTCGCGAACTAATGTACTTTGCTTTCCATAACCACCACTCATGGTCAGTTGTAATGATGGGTTTACCATATATATATATATATATTTATATAATATTAAGGACATATTTATAATTCTATAATGATAATATATCATCTAACTTTTTACCTTTCGAATCAATTAAAAATGATAATGTCATTCATTAATACGTGTGGATTACCATCTTCATATAGCGATGTGATTTTTTAATTGTAACCACATCACACAAATACTATATATAATTGGATTTAAAAAAATTAAATGATATTTATGATCTAATTATCAATATGGAAATATTAAATGACACTTACCTTATTTATGTAATGATCTTTTGAAATGGAAAGTTTACTCATGCATATGTACATCCTAACGTCTCCAATATTGTAATGTAGTTCATTTTTCATAATCGTCATTAATGGGTTGTATTATAATTATAATATATGTATAGAAAATATAATTTTGTCGTGGTTATGTTTTGGATATGATCAATTAATGATCACATCAACCATAGCTAACCTATCGAAGTCATTTTGGGCATATTAGTCAAATATTGGAAAAATGTGCACCGAGAATAAAAGTGATTGTACAAAATGAAAGTAAAAAAAAACATTAAAAATTTTCTTAAGAAATTAAAAAAATAACCTAATTTTATTATCTAATAAGATAAATAATGCATGTGATGAGTTAGACAAAAGTTAATGGATCTCTCTAAACCACCAATATTGTTTGGGTTATGACCTTTATCTCTCTAACATACTTTATCTCTCCCTTTTATGTTATGAAATGCTTATAAATTTTGTATATATGTCTAACAAATATCTAAATATATTTCTATCCCATCCAATAAATGTGTAATACATGTTGTATATGTATTTGTGAAATTTATTATTTATGAAATATCTTTTGATTATGATATGTAGAAATATTATGCATCCCATTATATTCCATGGGTAATTATTAAGATTAAGACATATGATTGAATTTCTTTTTATAGAACACATAATCAAGAACATGATTTGATGGGTGCACCCAGATAGTGCTCCAATGCATTGGTAGAATATTATTTCACCTAATATGTTATCAACTGGATTATGGATTATAACTAATCCACTACAAGACTCTGTCAACCATGTGATATTATTTTGGAAGATGGAATTTACTTGTATTTATATCATGTTTTGTTTGACTTCCACATTTTCTATGTTATCAAAATCTTATGATACTATGTTTCTATTTTTATTCTCCCATGTGATTTCTTATGAACATTCTCCATTATGATATCAAGTTATACATTTAGATCACATGTCATTCTTCCTAATCATGTTTATTTCCGTACTGGATTTTTAGTATACCCCTTTTGTCTATGTATTCCATAGTATATCCCATACAGATTTAGAAGATCAAAGTGATTTAGAATCTTAATATAGTGTTTAAAATAATGATGTTTCATTTTCATATTGATATTTTACATACCTATTCTTCCAAATAAACTATTCCTCTCAATCCTTTGGTTTTATTTTCTAGATATTTATATTAAAAAACATGTAATAATATGTTTAAAAGGATGGGGTCACTATAACCAATTCATTTTCAGATTGATTTTTAGTGATTTCCTACACATCCTTAAAGAATTATGGATCATTTTCCTATAGTAATAGGAAAATTTTAACTCATTTTATATTTTTTTACTATGTGAATCACATTTTAGACAAAAATAGCACCTTTATATTGAAATCATACCTAATGAGACTTTTTATAATCTTCATGAGTTAGATTGATGTTTGGCTAATTCCTACACAACATAAATGAATTATGGATCATTTTCACAATGTATCAAGATAATCCAAAATTGTTTGACCAATTTTTTCTATGTGTTGCATGTTTTAGAGTAAAATGACACTTCTTTATTGTGAAAACATGCACTTTGATTTATATCAGCCACATCCTATTCCTAATTGATATATAATGGATTCCCAAAAATAATTAAATAATTATGTATTATCTTCCTAATGTATCAAGATAATATAATATCTTTTAGTCTGTTTTGACTATGTGGATCATGTATTAGACTAAAATGATGGTTTTTTTGTAAACCTGTACTTAGAGTCCTACGATCATGTCGGGTGTTAGATTGACATAATTTCAATTCTCACAAATCAAATATAAATTATATAGCATTTTACTAAAGTATAAATACAATATAAGCCCATTTTATCAGTTTTGGCTATGTGAAACATGTTTTATACTAAAATTATACTTTTATTGATAACGTGACAATTGATTCAAACATGACATGTGATATTTTGAACTAACGTACGGTCAATTCCTACACATCAAAAATAAAAAATGAGTCGTTATTCTAAAGAATCCATTCAATTTAATATCTTATTCTCAGTTTTGGCTATGTGAATTTTTTTATAGACGAAAATGATGTTTTTATGTAGAAAAGAAACACTTTGAGTCATGTCGACTATGCCATGTTTTGGATTGATGTGCAGTCAGTTACTAAATATTAAAAATCAATTATGTCTCATTTTACTAAATTATAAAGAAAATGTGACCACATTTTCATTATTTTGTCTATGTGAATCATTTTTTAAAATGAAATGATACTTTTATATTGAAAACACACACATTGAGTCATTTCAGATAACTCGTGAGACAGACTGACATGTGGTCGACTCCTACATATCAAAAATGAATTATGGATCATTTTACCTATCTATCATGACAATCAAAGATGGATTTCATTGTTTTGACTATGAGAAACATGTTTTAATGAAAAATGACACTTCATTAATCTTAATACATCTACATTGTGACATACCAACAAAAAAATTTGTTGGATTGATGTGCAATAATTTACCATGTGTTAGAAATGAATTATAGATCATTTTCTAAATGTATTAACACAATATGCACTTTTTTGATTGGTTTTGGATTTTTGAATGATGTTTTAGAATAAAATGACACTTTTTTATTGTGAACACAAATATAGGTTATAATTAGTCAAAAAATGTATCAAATTGATATAATTTTCATTCCCAAAAATCTAAAATGAATTATGGATCTTTTTCTAAATGTTTCAAGACAATATGTGCTAATTTGATTAGTTTTTGCAATGTGAATGGTGTTTTAGACTATAATGGAACATTTATATTGAAAATATACACTTTGAGTCATAATAGAATCATATTGTGCCAGATTTATGTGAGGTCTATTCCAATATGTCAATAATAAATTATGGATCAATGTCCTAAATTATAAGGATTATCCAATATTATTTAATTGTTTCAGGATATGTGAATCATATTCTAGTCTAAAATGACATTTTATATTGTGAACGTGCACTTGGATTCCTACCTTTTTCATCATTTTTAGAATTGATTTTTTTTCATATCATTATGATCTTAAATAAATAAAATAATTATTTGTAGTTTAACTATAAAATTTTTATTATAGAGCATTAAAACTTTATAATGGACATCATGTGGTGACAATTTTTTGAAAATACATGCTTTGAATCCAAAAAATAATCATTCCAATTATACAAATTTAGTGCAACAATAATCCAATGCTTTTAAAAAAATTAATGAAAAAAAGAAAAATATTTTTTATATGATTAGAATTTATTATTTTACCCCTTTATTAGAGGCATCAAGAAGATTCTATAGTCAACTTTTTTTAAACATATTGTTTAGTACTTATTTTTATAAAATTTATTTCATTTAATAATTAAATTATTTAACAAAAATGATCGTAGGATTAATGAGTCCAAATTTTTCATTGTATTATTTTCAATTTATATAATGGTAACATATACACTATATAAAATAAAAATGAATATTAACTATATCAAACATAGTAGATCCTTTTTTTTGATAAATTAATTATAAAATTTACCTCATCTGTGCATTCACAACTGACACTCCCGCATATTAAAACATGATAAATTCATTTATACTCTTGAGATGAATAAAATATGTAATCAAACCTCCAAATATTTATTCTCCATGTTCATTATAGGGAAAATTTGAATCTTTGAATTTCATATCTGCAAGACCTTGTAATATTAATATATATGGTAGTGGGACTAGTTGGGTGAATGTACTCTCAGATGGCCTTTTTGATTTCTTGGTAGATCCAATATTTTTTTTTAAAATTTTGGGGCCGAAGCCACATTTTATTATTTAAATCAAAGACCTCTTTAGACTGGGTAGAGGGAGACCCATTACATAGCCTGAAGTCCCAAGGCCAAGTGGCCTGAATACTAGGCTTGAAATCCCATTTTGTTGGCCCAAAGAGCCCCTATGTGAATAGTACTACTACATTACCTAGGCTGCTACAGTATCTGCTATAGTACCACCACCGCTATAGTCCCTGCTATAGTGACTCTGCCTCTACAGTGTCGTCGCCGCTACAGTCCCACCGCTGCTACAGTCCCACCGCTGCTACAGTACTACAACAGTGCCCTACTACAATACCCTAGAAAATTAGTCCTTACCCGGATTTGATCCTGGGTCTTTTGGATGCTGATCAGGAGCCTGTACCACTAGGGTATAGGCTCATTGACATTGGTTGATCCAATATATTGTTTGTATTAAACCTTTAGTTTTCTCTATATGTTGTCTATATTTAATAGCATACCTAATTTCACACTTTATTTATTTATTATTATTGGTTTTTCATTTGAATTTTTTTTAAATGACATACCTCATAATAATCATGTGTCATTATAAGATTAGATAACCATTATATGAAAGTTCTAATAGCATTACCAACCATGTTGACATCCAGATCATCAAGAGAAACATGAAAATCAATACATGGATCATGAACTACTTTAACCCAAATATCATGAGTTATTTTTTGGTTTTTTATTGTGTTTCATGTCTCCTTGTATATTGTATGTTTAACCCCTCACAACAAGGTGATAGGTGGTTGTTGACATATATAAATCGCATATAATTTCACCCTTATAAAATTATATTAATGTATTGATATCATTTGTTTACTAATTCACTGTTAGTAAAAAGTGTCATGACAAAGTTGATTACCTTGGGTAAGGTAGTATTTCAATGGGAAATGCTAGCAACAAATCTAGAGAGGTAAGGTGGAACTTCCTATATGAATCATTTCTTTTCACTTGGTTCCCTATTACCCTTTTGTGTATACTGGTTCACCAAACTAGAAAAAATAATAATACCTTTAAAACCATCTGTTTTTTCTATATGTATTTCATTATCTCATATATATCACCTATTGACTTTTTTCTCTCAAAGTATTCTTAAGGTGACACTCCAACAACTACACCTCTAATGATGCTATGTTTTTTGGCCACATTAAATCTATTAAATGTAGTTGTTCTACAAGAAAAACTGATAAATATTCTTGTATCTAAACTATATAAAAATATTACAATTTAAATAAATATTTTTATGTAATATTGTTATACAGAATAATAAATTTACATTACTTCATGAATACAATTGATTCTTATACTTATTGAATTTTTTCATCTAGTATTTCTCTTTTTTTATTTACATGATCCTCATACCATAGTAAATGACATGGGATGGAAGTGGTATTAGATTCTAATTCATCAATCTTTATATAAATAAAGGGACATATATTGTATCATATCATATGAAACATTAACTATTGTTTTAAAATATATGTTACCTTACCTTCAAGTGAATCGTAACCCATTTTTTATTTGTGTTAGGTGTACATTTGTTTTGAATCGCGCTATTTATTTTTATCAATCCTTTATTGTTTCATAAATTAACAATTTTGAATTGTAATGAATGTTTCTTATTTTTTTAAGGACTCGACCTTAAACATTAAATAATATTTAGTTTTATTTAAGAATTTACATTCATTCACACTGAGTATATTTTCAGTTTTAGAGTTTTAGAGAATTAGTCAATAAAAACTCAAATATTTCAAAGTAGACACTTCTACTCAATATCTATTTTTTCACAAAATATAACTCTTTAAAATAAAACATGGATTCCTTTTCATGAAAATTCTTCATAACATTCATCTTTACTTCATTATTTCCCTTACCCATCCTTATACCCTTTGAAAAACATATTTAAACTTGGGATGAGCATTGAAAGCTCAGTAAGGGACATAAAAAAGAAATAATGAAACCATTAGTCCATGAGAACTTATAAACCCATGAAAACAATTTTAAAAATATGTATTTTCACCCATGAACGATGATCTATTCATCTTACCTAATGAAATAATAAGTTTCCTATAAAAATACATACAAAACATAAAACATAAAGGTTTGTAATGTCATAATTTCCACATAACTCTGACATTTACTATAGTTATCATAGCTACAGGGGGAGTAACCTTCAATGTTACATTTGGAATAACTATCACAGTATATTCCCTAAATCTCTTAAGAGAAACCCCACCGGTTAACTCCATCTCATTAGAAACTACATTGGAGAGCTATAACGGTCTCACCCACCCTAGGTTAATTATAGAACCACCAATACTCATAAATAATTCTAAAGAACCAAAACATCACATAAATCATGAAAAACAAAAAATAACTTTTCCACTTTGAATTCACTTTTTAATAATTTTCAAAGTAACACAATCATAAATGAAAACACATTATATGAAAATAAAATTATAAACATGTAAAGGAAACATAAAAATATAAAATATATATGATAGCAGGAAATTATGATTTTGTCATATGTTAAAAAATATTCTTTTTGGGTTTTGTAAAAATAGTTGAATGAATAACCTTAATGGAGGTTTTTAAAACAAAGTTCCTTACATAAAACATTAAAAGGATTCCTTTTGAAATTTTTTAAGAGAATTAGAAAATACCATTTTTAAAAAATTCATCTTCATATAAATTCATTCATAAATACCATTTTGAAATGATTGATATGAAATAGAAATATTTTTAAGAATAAATCCATAAAATATTGAAAATGATGTTTTAGTTAAAGAGTCTCTTTCCTTGAGTCTGAATCTTCATGTACAATATTTATCATTACGAATAATAATAATATGTTATTTATTTACTTTCTTTAGAAACTTTTTAAAGACTATTAGTCCTTTTATATAACTTATTATCATGTTATAATAATTACTTAATTATTTAATTTTCTGTGATATATTTTGAAGATATTTGGTTCTTGAGTCCAAAATGACTTTGGTATAATGACTATAGTCAAAGTCATCATTATTCCATTATCTCAAGAATAATATTAATGAAATAATGATCAATTTTATATAAAAATTATACTTTTAAATTACACCATTATGATGGTTATAACAAATGAACTACATTATAATCATGGAGACGGTAGTTCGTATGTACGCATGAGTAACGTTTCCAATTTTCAATGATCATTATGGAAAAAATATAATTGTTATTTTATCAGTAAATAATGATAATAATATAATCAATATAATATTAATAAATTAAATATACCTATATATATAATCCATGTGAAGTGTTAATGAAAAAAAATCACATCGCTTCATGGAGGTGATAATTCACACGTACACATGAATGACGTTATCATTTTTATGTTCTTGGAAAGGTAGGAACATAAATGATATGTTATTATTTAATAATTATAAATATTTAATTAATATAATAAATTGACACTAATTAAATCATTATAAATATTCTTTACGGATGGTGATAAAAACAAATTATATCGGTTCGTTAGGTAGTAATCTACCGTACACACAAAGGAATAATTCTTTTCCCATTTCATGGAAATGAAGATGGATATTAGTGATGATATTAACATAATAACATGTTAGTATATTTAGGATACTATAGTTTTTTTCATCATGGTTGAAGGATATTTGAAGGAAGTTGAAGAAGAAATAATATAGAAACCCTTAATTAAAAATGATTCCTCTTCTTCGAACGATCTCCTTTTATCAATAACTTAACACCTTCAAGGATGGTGTAATTCCTAAAATAAGGCCACTAGAATGTATGGAGGTATTTTATGAATGGATTTGGGTAGATTTTTTTCATACCAAATATGTTTTTAAGTGTGAATAAATGAGAAGAATGGTTTCCCTTTTATAATTGAGGTGGGGGGCACTTTTGGAAGTCCAAAAATATTAAAATATAATATGGCTATTATAGAGACAAAAACTTCAAAATTATATATAAATGAATATGGTATGTGATTTTATACCATTAAATATCCAAGTTTTCATTTATTTAATTTTTTATGATTTTTAAATATTTTAAAAAATTAATAATTCAATAAAATTTTATTTTTGTAAAATTTGATACTATTCATTTAATTTGACATTAAATACATCAAGGAAAAGTGGAAATTCAAATATAAATCTTTCTCACATATCTAATAAATCTTATAAATATATAAAATTATTTATTCATATTAACTCATACCAAATAAATCAAAATTAACATTATTAAAAAAAATTATTTTATTTTTCTATTAATTAAATAAATATTCTTTCAGCATTAAAGAAGATTTTAAGGTAATTATATGATTTATAAAAATTAAATGTAAAATTATATAATGAAACTAATTTAATTTAGATAATAATATATAATTAGGTTCATTCATATCTTGATTTAGTCTTTATGTGGATACATAAAAGATATTAAATACAAAGAGAATGTCATTTTGTAACTATCTTCAAGGATAAGTGTCCATTAAAAAACTCCAATTAAATATAAAGGTGATATGGGTTGAATACTATTTATACAATAATTTTTATATGAGTTTAGGTCACATTCATACCCTTATCTTTTCGTTATAACCTTTATTTAAAACCATTAATTATTACCATGGGAACATGTGGTTTTACTCTATAAAGGTTAATATAGGTACAATAAAATAACAAAAAACCATAAATATATAATGGGTGAAATTTTATCCCTTATAATAATTGTTTTTTCAAATTTTAGTTTTTTAAATATTTTATATCAACTAATAAAATATTATTATTTTTCTAAAATATAATTAATGTTAATTTTGACACTATCAATTATTTTGAATTATAAAAAATTCCAAACAATAAGAAAATTTGAACCAGGGCTTATAAAAAAATTACAAACTTTCAAATTCAGCCCTGAAATTAGGGTATAAAATTAACTTTATGAAATTACATTTATTTTAATATTTTAATATTATTTATTTGATATTTTATTTAGTTAAACAAAAACTACATCATCATTGTGTAAGCCATTAATTTAATTATTTCCTCCCCAAAAATTAAAAATAAATTATCATGTTGAATATAAACATTTTAGATTTTAAAATACTACTTATTTTCAAAGATATATTCTAAATAACCCTATATAAAAAAACACTTGTTTAAAATAAAAGTATGACAAAATTGAATTTTCTTGTAAAAAAATACTATAAATGGATTAAAGTAATCTAATTGGCTCCAAGAGCTCAATAAAATCAGTACAAGGATGGTTTTGGTTTAAAATCACCCATTCAATAATTTTTTGAAAAGCGTTAAGAGTAATTTTATAAAATTTATAATATTCTTTTTACCCTTAATTACCTTATTTACAATTAACCATGGAAATAAAAATTACCAAAATTACTATTCATATTTTGTCTAAAAATAAAAGAAACCTAATTAGTAAATATAGACCTTATGATCCCAAATAAGGAAAATATTTTTCAAAATTCAAAAAAGAGAAGTGGCAAAAATTTATTTAAAATTAATCTCTTTGATGAGGTGAGAAAACAGGTTATTCAAGTAAAAACATTCAAAATGTCACACTATTTTTGTATCCAATTTCAATGTGAAATTGATTACAGTGTCCTAAATTATATTAAAGTATAACAATTTTATCTCACTACACTTTAAAACAAATCAATATTATAGTTTAATACTATAAATTATTTGGATGAATGGTTGTTTCCAGTTAAAATAAAGTATTTTTCACTATTAATCAAAACATAAAACTTATCACAAAAATAACAATAATTAAACCAAAGTTAATTTTGATAATCCTCTTGAAAATAAGAGATTTATTTTTTCAAATGTAATTTATAAAAGTGTCAAAAATAAATTTAAAACAAGTGTGCCATCAAAATGTGGTAAAATCACTTTCGTAGAAAAGACTTATTTTATGTGTACAATTGAAAGTTTTTCTTATATCATGTCTAGAAAACATATAAGATGAATTTTAAAACTTATATTGAATATATTATATATGTATTTCATTAATATAATAAAAAAAGAGTGATTTTTTTATTTTTGGTATAAAAAACACTTTTACACATTTAATTAGTTTCTCAAAAAATATTTCCTTTTATTTTTAAAAGAATTTTACAATAATTTATAATTAATTGGTCACTAAATAATTAATTATATAAAAATGTGCCAAATATATTTTCATAATTTAGTTAATCTTTTTCATACAACTCATTCTAACGGCTATGTTTTAATGATAAAATTTAAATAATTATATCTAGTTATTCATTTAATCATGATGTGGTGTATCTTGTACACTATCAAACATAGTATTTATTTTTTTTTAAATTGTGATGTTACATTCTCCCACCCCCACCCCCATTTGAAATTTCATCATTATAATTTTTACATTGGTCTTGGTAACTAATGTATGACTTTTATAAATAACTATTGAAATCTAACATCCGAAAAAAGAATTAATAAGAGCATTCACATTAAAATAAATAAAGGGAAGTACTAAGGTCACTTGAGGTAACATATATGTTGGGAAAAAATCCCTCAAGGTATCATTGAAGCATTTTTGAGGTGATTGTGTATAACGACCCACACTTTACATACATTGTTAATACTTCAAAATTGAATCACACTTATTACAACATATGACAAAACCACAAAGGACCGTATAGGTATAGTGTCTTTAGAAACTGGGAAACATAAACAACTGGTTCATAAATATTCTATAGTGTCTCCCATTTATTTCATCATATCTAGGGTCCCTTTTAGCATATTCTACTTAATATCCATCTTCCTGGCCTGGGGAAAAGAAAACATAAAAGGGTGAGCTCAAATGCTCAGCAAGGGAAAATAAAGGAAATAAAAATCATATCATATCTTTTTGAAAATTAAAACCTGCAAAAGAGATCATAATATCTTAACATGGAATAAATCATAGAAGTGAAAATGAGATCCCCATAATCATAACATAAAACTTGAATCTTTGTGGCATGCACACATAATCATGGAAAATCATTTCTTGTTAGTCATGACTCATTGCCAAGACTATCTTAGTGGACAAAGTCCCTTTCTGAACCGAGTTCACTCCTCGTTTCAGTCCTGTATCACTGAACCGAAATAACCTTCCGTTCCAGCCATGTCTATCTCATGAGATATAAAATCATTACCCAATGCATTGGATGGAGATATAGGTCCCACCCATCTTATAATGAATCCTTTCTTATGTGTGCCACATAATCATAAAACATACATCATCGCATAACACATATAACAAAAATGGGATTCTTGAAACATCATGACATCATAAATCAATTCATATATGATAAAGGAATTCATAAACATAATTCCATCACAACATAGTCAAACCAATGTAAAAATATGGATAGAAACAGAACCCTTTATTATCTTAGATGGAAAATAATTTTGATAAAACACTTGAATTGAATTCTTGAGGAAAATATCCTTTCTTCTTCAAAAACATTTTTCCTTTCATAACATGTCATACAACTTTGAAATAAAAGAAGTTGATTAAAAATAAACTTGAAAACTTGTAAAGGAAGCTTCTTTGAAGTAATGTTTTAAAAATCCATTCATGCCGTATAAGTTAAAAAAAACATTCTTCGTACTATTGTCGGAAAAGTCAAAAAGTACCTCGTACGGAAAAACGACAAAAGATTCCTTTCATATTCTTTACTAAAAACTCACCTAAGGGTAAAATTGGATTTAAACTATTTCAAGTGGATGGAAACAATATTACATATTGAGGGAACATGGATGTGGATGATAAAATACACCCCAGTAAATACTTACGAATAAACAATCTCGGATAAAAATGAGATTGTGATATTTCCCTTACCTTAGGTCCGATTTGCTTTGTTCGTGTCCGAAGCTCCTGTATAATGGTTTAAATAATGTTATTGACTTATTCCAGAATCATACATATTGATATGAGATCATATATGGTCATATTATTAGCTTCTTGTTAGTAATATTTCATTGTTACTTGTTACTCGGGTCTTTATAACTTTTTGTTCTTATGCGTGTTTTGTCGAATAAATTCTTATTCTTATCTTTAGGTTATAGATAATTCATTTACAGAATGGTATTAGTGTAGTATATACCATATTAATTCATTCAATTCATTTATACAATCATTATGAAATGAAGATCATGTAGAACGAGTCGCATCACATCGTGGAGACGGTATTCCGTACGTACGCACGAGTGATGATATCGTTCCTATGATCGTGGAATTGTATTGGAGTATATATATATATAATTTCAGTATCAATATTACTTAATAATAATCATATATAGTTACTCATTACACCATTATACCCATCCTTGTAAGGTGATGGTGGAAAATAGATTACACCACGGCGTGGAGACGGTATTCCGTACGTACGCACGCGCGGTGATTTCATTTTTCCGTAGGATGGATAGAAGGTGAATTAGGGTTGTTTCATATTTATAATAACATATCAGTATGTAAGTAATACTGATGTTATTACTTTATCAGGAAACAACTAAATAAGAAGAAGTTGAAGAAGAAAGAAATTGAAAAGATCGGTAATGGATATTACCTCTTCTTTGGAACGCCTCTTTGAATCCTCCACTTAAGGAACTAAGATTGGTCTTTGGAGAAGACCAGGACCTCTAGGATTATTCTAGGGAAGTGTAGAGGAGAAAATGGAAGGGGTTGGCCGAGCTTGAGTGCTCAAATTGGTGTGAGGAGGAGGGGGAGGAGGTGCCCTTTTATAAGGGAGGAGAGGGGCACCTTAGGAATATCTCAAAATATTATTTTATATTAAAGTCAAAATCGGTTTATAATGGTTCCAAAGGGTCTTATTTCGAAGCTAAAGTGGGTATGGGTCGAAATCCTATCAACCAATAGGATTTAGACAAGTTTAGGGTATTATTTTAACCTTTTCAATTAGATTTAACTCTAAGTTAATTAATTTAACTTTTACCGTGTCTTTTTGTTTTCTTTCACTATATGGTTAATACACTTACTATAACATGCCAAACGAACCCCAAATTGTTTATTATTAATATATATATCCTTATCTAAGTCATTTGGCCGAACCTTAGATTTTTAGGAATAAAATAACAATTAATAATATAATATTTGATTTAAAAACTATTTTGTGTCAATTTTGACACTATTTGATATATGATTTTTGTGAAAGTCATAACAGAATTATATGTTCGAACCAAGTCTATTAAATCAACATTAATATATCACAGTAACCTAGAAAATTAGTGGAATTCATAAAAAGTCTCAAATTACATTTATTTTGGTGTTTATAACATCAATTATGTCAATATTTCATTAATAAGATAATTACTACATCATCATTGTGTCATAAATAAATTAAATTATTTAATGTCTAAAAATTACAAATAAAATACCCTTATGTAGGAAATCGTTTTAGCTTTCTAATGAATATTTATAGTCGAATTAATCTTATGTATAACCCCATATTAAAAATAATTTACTTATTAAACTTTGATTTTAACTATTTTAACCCTTCTTTAAATAAATTAATAATAAATGTCCTAATCTAATCCAAGTGGGCCTAAATGGTCATATTTTATTCCTAAGTTTGTTTTTGGTCGAATTACACTTTTCCAATAGAATTAGGACATGTGTTAGGGTAATATTAATATCATATTTACCCTTAGTTACCCTATTTACTATTAACCGCGGTAAAAAAAGTAAAAAGTTACTATTCACCAAAAAATTATTTCCATCTCATTGAACCACATTTTAGTCCTTGATATTAACCGTGTCTCTCGGATTTTTGAAATTCCAATCACAGAAGCGGTTAAATTAAGTTTTATGCAAAATTCAGTTTTTAACCTACCACTTAGTGGTTTCACTATTCATCAAAAATTGAAAGTTTTCAGAAAAATACCAAAATTTCACCCTAGGCTAATTTCGATATTCTGAGTCCAAAAATGAAGTCCATTTTGAAAAATAAAATTTATAAAATTTCAAAAAGTGGTTATTACTATTCATAACGGCTAGTTTTAATAGCATATTGTTGTTTAGTGAAACTCGGTATTGCGTACGACGCAAGCTATCGAGGAAGGTCGTGATTGCGTGTAAAGCAAGCCAAGAAAGTGTTGTGTAGAAAAAGATTCCTTTGATGATTTATATAACATAAAAGTCTCGGGTGTTACATTCTACCCCCCTTAAAAAGAATTTCGCCCTCGAAATTCGTCACTTTGCAACAAACAAATGAGGATACTTCTCCCTCATCATATCCTCAAGCTCCCATGTAGCTTCTTCAAGTTGGTGGTTTCTCCATAAAACTTTCACCAAGCGAGTGGTCTTGTTTCGTAGGACTTTTTCGCTACGATCCAGAATCTCTATCGGCTGTTCTTCATAAGAAAGATCTTGCTCCAGCGGTACAACTTCTGAGCTGAGTAAATGTGAAGGATCTGGTATGTACTTTCTCAGGAGAGATACATGGAACACATCGTGAACTTGAGAGAGATTCGGTGGAAGCGCCAATCGGTAAGCTACCTTCCCAACACGATCCAGTATTTCAAAAGGACCGATATATCTAGGGCTCAACTTCCCCTTCTTTCCAAATCTCATAACCCTCTTCCAGGGAGATATTCGTAAGAACACTTTATCACCCACTTCAAACTCTAGGTCTTTTCTTCGGTTGTCGGCATAACTTTTCTGTCGACTCTGAGCTGCTCTTATGTGTTGTTGAATAGATCTGACCTTTTCTGCCATTTCATCAACGAGATCAGGTCCTAATAGCTTTCTTTCCCCAACTTCATCCCAGCAAGTTGGAGTCCTGCATTTCTTTACATAGAGAGCTTCATAAGGAGCCATCTGAATACTGGAGTGAAAGCTATTATTATAAGAAAATTCCACCAAATGTAGGTGTTGATCCCAACCTCCTTTGAAATCCATAGAGCAAGCTCTCAACATATCTTCTAGGGTTTGAATTGTTCTCTCAGACTGACCGTCTGTCTGGGGATGATAAGCAGTGCTGAAACTCAACTCTGTATCCAGAGTATGCTGAAGACTTCGCCAGAACTTCGAGGTAAATCTCGGATCTCGATCAGATATAATATAAAGTGGTACTCCATGCAATCTTACCACTTCCTTTACATATATCCTGGCAAGCTGATCTAGAGAGAAATCCTCTCTAATAGCAATGAAGTGTGCAGACTTTGTAAGACGATCAACTATGACCCAGATATCATTATTGCCTTTGGATGTTTTAGGATGTCCTGTGACAAAGTCCATAGTGATGTTTTCCCATTTCCATTCGGGTATGGGTAATGGTTGTAACATCCCCTTAGACTTCTGTCTCTCAGCTTTAACTTGTTGACAAACCAAGCATCAAGAGACATATTCAGCAACATCTCTTTTCATGCCATCCCACCAGAAGTACTCTTTCAGGTCCCTATACATCTTAGTGCTTCCAGGATGAATAGAGAATGAAGAACTATGAGCCTCATCCAGCAGCTCTTTCTTTAATTCGGGGATGGGAGGAACACAAACCCGATTCCTGAACATTATTATCCCATCACAATCAAGGTTGAATTCAGGAACATTTCTCACCTTCTTTTGTAACTCGACATCTTCTTTCTGTGCCTCTTTAATCTTCACATGTATAGATGGTTGAACATTCATTTGAGAAAGATAAGATTTTTCCCCTTCCATTATAATTCCACGATCCATCCTTTGTAAATCCATAAATATTGGATCTTTTGTGATCCTCATCATGGATAAACTAGCATGGTCTTGTCGACTTAATGCATCTGCCACCTTGTTTGCTTTCCCAGGGTGGTAATGGATTGAGCAGTCATAATCCTTAATCAGCTCCAACCATCTTCTTTGATGCATATTCAACTCCTTTTGTGTGAAAATATACTTTAAACTTTTATGATCAGTATAAATATCACACCTTTCACCATAAAGGTAATGCCTCCAAATCTTTAATGCAAATATTACCGCAGCCAACTCCAAATCATGTGTTGGGTAATTTTGCTCATGGATTTTCAACTGTCGTGAGGCATAAGCTATCACCATATCATTTTGCATAAGAACACACCCCAATCCCTTCTTAGATGCATCACTGTAGATCACAAACCTTTCTCCACTACAAGGCAGTGTGAGCACAGGTGCACTGGATAACCTTCTTTTCAACTCCTTGAAATTCTCTTCACATTCCTCTGTCCAGACAAACTTAACTCCTTTCCGAGTCAACTTGGTGAGTGGATTAGATAATCGTGAAAAATCTTTTACAAAACGTCGATAATATCCAGCCAAACCAAGAAAACTTCGGATCTCAGTTACTGTTGTTGGTCTTGACCATCTTTCGATAACCTCTGTTTTTGCTGGATCCACAGATATCCCCTCTTTTGAGATTATATGACCCAAAAATGCAACTTTTTGAAGCCAAAATTCACACTTGGTAAATTTGGCATAAAGCTTCTCCTTTCTCAGGGTCTTCAATATAATTCTCAAGTGATCTTCATGCTCTTCCTTGCTCTTTGAATAGACAAGAATATCGTCTATAAAGACTACCACAAATTGATCAAGATAGTCTCTAAAGACTCTATTCATTAGATCCATGAAGATAGCAGGGGCATTAGTAAGACCAAATGGCATCACTATAAATTCATAGTGTCCATACCTTGTACGGAAAGCCGTCTTTGGTATATCCTCCCTTTTGACCCTTAATTGATGATACCCTGAACGAAGATCAATCTTGGAAAAGTATTGAGCTCCGCGTAGTTGGTCAAATAAGTCATCAATGCGTGGGAGAGGATATTTGTTCTTGATAGTGATCTTTTTATGTTCTCGATAATCAATGCAGAGTCTCATTGATCCATCTTTCTTCTTAACAAATAGAACAGGTGCTCCCCAAGGTGACGCACTAGGGCATATGAATCCCTTATCAAGATTCTCTTGGAGTTGCTTCTTCAATTCCTGCAACTCAATTGGGGCCATTCTATAAGGTGTCTTTGAAATTGGAAAAGCGCCCGGTACGAGTTCTATTGAAAACTCAACTTCACGATTTGGTGGAAGACCCGGTAATTCCTCCGGAAAGACATCATCAAACTCCCGTACAATGGGCATATTCTTAATCGTGAGTTTCTCACCAACTATTTGAGATAAATAACCTTCATTTAGTGGAATCAATACCCATAAGATGGAAGAAATTTCCACTGGAAGGTTATGTTCATCCCTGCATTGATAGACGATCGTAGGTTGATCTGGAATATGAAATGTGACTTCCCTTATTTGGCAATTGATATGAGCTCCATGTAGAGAAAGCCAATCCATTCCAATAATCACATCAAATTCCACTAAAGGAAGGATCACAAGATTTGCAGGAAGCACTTTCCCACAAACTTCGATCGGAGAAGAATTATAAACTTCTGATGCGATTGATGTGCCATTAGGTGTTGTCACAGCTAACTCAACATCTAATTGTTGAGGTAATACGGTGATACCCTTAGAAAATTTTTCAGAAATAAAAGAGTGGGTGGATCCAGAATCAAATAAAACATTTTCTACTTTAGAGTGGATGGTAAGTGTACCTTTCACCACATCGTTATCGTACTCCACATCGCTGATATAAATTGCATGTGACTTTCCTTTGTATTTAGCCTTAAGAGTTTGTTGACGTCGACCATCATCATCAACCCTTGGATTTGGGCATTGATTGGCATAATGCCCCATCTCCTTGCACTTGAAACATTGAAGTGTAGTAGGTTCATTCTGTGTATCCCTTACTTTGTTTGCATCATTAGACATCTTCTTCCCATTATCACGGCATTCAAATGCCCGATGACCTTCTTTTCCACATTTAAAACATTTACTTGTCCCTTTAAGACAACTCCCTCCATGTTTCATTCCACACTTTGAGCATAATGGAAAGTTCATATTCTTTTCAGTGTGCTCTTTAGAGTTTCCTTTGAATTCCATCTTCCTCTTCTTATCAAACCCATGTGACTGATGGGTTACTCCAATCTCCATCTCGACTTTGAGAGCACATCGAACGATTTCCTCGTAGCTATTGAAGTACCTTATGGCTAACGCCCTTCGAAGACTTGGTTTTAAGCCACTAAAGAATCGATCGATCTTACTCTCAGGTTGGATAATAATACCAGAAGCGTACCTTGCAAGTCTTGTAAAATTTGCTTCATAGGTACCAATAGATTCATCATCCCTTTTCTTCAGTTCAAGGAACTCTTTCTCCATCTTTGTTCGGAGAATACGAGGGAAGTACTTATTGAAAAATAAGTTCTTGAACTCGTTCCATTCCATAGACTCAATTTCATCCCTTTTCCTCGTATTCTTAACAAGATTCCACCATTGATCCGCATCTCCTTCCAAACGATACACTGCTAGGATGACTTTATCATGCTCAGAACATTGAAGAACTGAAAATATCTTTTCAGTAGTACTAATCCATTGTTCAGCAACTAATGGATCAGTAGACCCGCTGAAAGATGGTGGACGCTGCCTCATGAAGGATTCAACAGAATGTTGCTCCCTCCTTTGTTCGTTTGGAAATCCTGCATGATTCATAGCTTGAGAAAGTTGTGTGAGCATGGCTACAAGATTTTGCATTCCAGCTCCCATATCGTTTGGTTGCTCAGGGGGACAATCATTGCATTGCCCATCGCATTCCGCATTAACACGGTTCCTTCGGGTTCCAGCCATTGACTAAAACCAAGAAGAATAGTGTGAGCAACACTAATTATAATAGGAAACCACATAATTCAAGAATAAAATTTTCATGCTTATGGTCTTATCCTAGGTTATTCAAGGCCATTTCTAAAACACTAAGATTGTGTTCTATGCTTAGACTTATCCTTAGGGTTCTTACTAAGGCTTTCACATCCTAGTTTCCAAAGGTTGACTATACCTTTCCTCTGATACCAACTATAACGACCCACACTTTACATACATTGTTAATACTTCAAAATTGAATCACACTTATTACAACATATGACAAAACCACAAAGGACCGTATAGGTATAGTGTCTTTAGAAACTGGGAAACATAAACAACTGGTTCATAAATCTTCTACAGTGTCTCCCATTTATTTCATCATATCTAGGGTCCCTTTTAGCATATTCTACTTAATATCCATCTTCCTGGCCTGGGGAAAAGAAAACATAAAAGGGTGAGCTCAAATGCTCAGCAAGGGCAAATAAAGGAAATAAAAATCATATCATATCTTTTTGAAAATTAAAACCTGCAAAAGAGATCATAATATCTTAACATGGAATAAATCATAGAAGTGAAAATGAGATCCCCATAATCATAACATAAAACTTGAATCTTTGTGGCATGCACACATAATCATGGAAAATCATTTCTTGTTAGTCATGACTCATTGCCAAGACTATCTTAGTGGACAATGTCCCTTTCTGAACCGAGTTCACTCCTCGTTTCAGTCCTGTATCACTGAACCGAAATAACCTTCCGTTCCAGCCATGTCTATCTCATGAGATATAAAATCATTACCCAATGCATTGGAGGGAGATATAGGTCCCACCCATCTTATAATGAATCCTTTCTTATGTGTGCCACATAATCATAAAACATACATCATCGCATAACACATATAACAAAAATGGGATTCTTGAAACATCATGACATCATAAATAAATTCATATATGATAAAGGAATTCATAAAAATAATTCCATCACAACATAGTCAAACAAATGTAAAAATATGGATAGAAACAGAACCCGTTATTATCTTAGATGGAAAATAATTTTGATAAAACACTTGAATTGAATTCTTGAGGAAAATATCCTTTCTTCTTCAAAAACATTTTTCCTTTCATAACATGTCATACAACTTTGAAATAAAAGAAGTTGATTAAAAATAAACTTGAAAACTTGTAAAGGAAGCTTCTTTGAAGTAATGTTTTAAAAATCCATTCATGCCGTATAAGTTAAAAAAAACATTCTTCGTACTTTTGTCGGAAAAGTCAAAAAGTACCTCGTACGGAAAAACGACAAAAGATTCCTTTCATATTCTTTACTAAAAACTCACCTAAGGGTAAAATTGGATTTAAACTATTTCAAGTGGATGGAAACAATATTACATATTGAGGGAACATGGATGTGGATGATAAAATACACCCCAGTAAATACTTACGAATAAACAATCTCGGATAAAAATGAGATTGTGATATTTCCCTTACCTTAGGTCCGATTTGATTTGTTCGTGTCCGAAGCTCCTGTATAATGGTTTAAATAATGTTATTGACTTATTCCAGAATCATACATATTGATATGAGATCATATATGGTCATATTATTAGCTTCTTGTTAGTAATATTTCATTGTTACTTGTTACTCGGGTCTTTATAACTTTTTGTTCTTATGCGTGTTTTGTCGAATAAATTCTTATTCTTATCTTTAGGTTATAGATAATTCATTTACAGAATGGTATTAGTGTAGTATATACCATATTAATTCATTCAATTCATTTATATAATCATTATTAAATGAAGATCATGTAGAACGAGTCGCATCACATCGTGGAGACGGTATTCCGTACGTACGCACGAGTGATGATATCGTTCCTATGATCGTGGAATTGTATTGGAGTATATATATATATAATTTCAGTATCAATATTACTTAATAATAATCATATATAGTTACTCATTACACCATTATACCCATCCTTGTAAGGTGATGGTGGAAAATAGATTACACCACGGCGTGGAGACGGTATTCCGTACGTACGCATGCGCGGTGATTTCATTTTTCCGTAGGATGGATAGAAGGTGAATTAGGGTTGTTTCGTATTTATAATAACATATCAGTATGTAAGTAATACTGATGTTATTACTTTATCAGGAAACAACTAAAGAAGAAGAAGTTGAAGAAGAAAGAAATTGAAAAGATCGGTAATGGATATTACCTCTTCTTTGGAACGCCTCTTTGAATCCTCCACTTAAGGAACTAAGATTGGTCTTTGGAGAAGACCAGTACCTCTAGGATTATTCTAGGGAAGTGGAGAGGAGAAAATGGCAGGGGTTGGCCGAGCTTGAGTGCTCAAATTGGTGTGAGGAGGAGGGGGAGGAGGTGCCCTTTTATAAGGGAGGAGAGGGGCACCTTAGGAATATCTCAAAATATTATTTTATATTAAAGTCAAAATCGGTTTATAATGGTTCCAAAGGGTCTTATTTCGAATCTAAAGTGGGGATGGGTCTAAATCATATCAACCAATAGGATTTAGACAAGTTTAGGTTATTATTTTAACCTTATCAATTAGATTTAACTCTAAGTTAATTAATTTAACTTTTACCGTGTCTTTTTGTTTTCTTTCACTATATGGTTAATACACTTACTATAACATGCCAAAAGAACCCCAAATTGTTTATTATTAATATATATATCCTTATCTAAGTCATTTGGCCGAACCTTAGATTTTTAGGAATAAAATAACAATTAATAATATAATATTTGACTTAAAAACTATTTTGTGTCAATTTTGACACTATTTGATATATGATTTTTGTGAAAGTCATAACAGAATTATATGTTCGAACCAAGTCGATTAAATCAACATTAATATATCATAGTAACCTAGAAAATTAGTGGAATTCATAAAAAGTCTCAAATTACATTTATTTTGGTGTTTATAACATCAATTATGTCAATATTTCATTAATAAGATAATTACTGCATCATCATTGTGTCATAAATAAATTAAATTATTTAATGTCTAAAAATTACAAATAAAATACCATTATGTAGGAAATCTTTTTAGCTTTCTAATGAATATTTATAGTCGAATTTATCTTATGTATAACCCCATATTAAAAATAATTTACTTATTAAACTTTGATTTTAACTATTTTAACCCTTCTTTAAATAAATTAATAATAAATATCCTAATCTAATCCAAGTGGGCCTAAATGGTCATATTGTATTCCTAAGTTTGTTTTTGGTCGAATTACACTTGTCCAATAGAATTAGGACATATGTTAGGGTAATATTAATATCATATTTACCCTTAGTTACCCTATTTACTATTAACCGCGGTAAAAAAAAGTAAAAAGATACTATTCACCAAAAAATTATTTTCATCTCATTGAACCACATTTTAGTCCTTGATATTAACCGTGTCTCTCGGATTTTCGAAATTCCAATCACAGAAGCGGTTAAATTAAGTTTTATGCAAAATTCAGTTTTTAACCTACCACTTAGTGGTTTCACTATTCATCAAAAATTGAAAGTTTTCAGAAAAATACCAAAATTTCACCCTAGGCTAATTTCGATATTCTGAGTCCAAAAATGAAGTCCATTTTGAAAAATAAAATTTATAAAATTTCAAAAAGTTGTTATTACTATTCATAACGGCTAGTTTTAATAGCATATTGTTGTTTAGTGAAACTCGGTATTGCGTACGACGCAAGCTATCGAGGAAGGTCGCAATTGCGTGTAAAGCAAGCCAAGAAAGTGTTGTGTAGAAAAAGATTCCTTTGATGATTTATATAACATAAAAGTCTCGGGTGTTACATTGTGTTTGTTGACAAAGCAGACATCTATGTTGTGTTTGTTGACAAAGCAATCCATGGAGAATTGTCGAGTTCTCGAGAATTTGTTGACATTCCATGTTGACAAAGAACTATGACAAAGGAAAGGACGATCTGGAGGCGGTACAAAAGAGCAGTACAAGGTGGCGCCGTTTCCCAGTGTTTGCCAATTTATGGGCCTGAAAATCGCCAATGGAAAATGGAGTGATATGTTGTTGGCAAAGGTTGAGGAGAGATAAATGAAGGAGGTGCGCGGAAACATTAAGCGTGGCGCGCAAAATTAGCGGGTTGTGCGAAATCTTGAAGTGTGGCGCGCAAAACAGTGGGTTGCGCGAAATTGTATTTCGCGCAAAAGATGCTTCAAGGCCGAAAGCTTGAAAATCGGTAAAGGCATGAGGCGCGCGAAATTTTGGAGGCGTGCGCGAAAAATTGAAGTGGCGCGCGAAATAGCGGATGAAGTATTTCGCGCAAAAGATGTTTCGAGGTCCGAAGCTCGTAAAATGGCAAAGGCATGAGGTGCGCGAAATTATGGAGCAGTGCGCGGAAAATGGTTGTGCGCGGAAGATTTGTATTTCGCGATCAAAGCGTATTACGCGCTCAAGGAGGGTTTTTTGCGCGGGGTCGATTTTGCCTATAAATATCAAGTGACCCTCCTCCATTCAACAGAGTTCAAGACATAGAAAATACCCGAGCTCTGGTGCGCGAAATTGAAGTTAGAAAGGGTGTTGCGCGTAAACTTAAAGTTTGCGCGTAAAGTCAGATTGCGCGAAAAGAAAAGGATGCGCAGAAAGTTGGTGATTGGCGTGTAAAAGGAAGATTGCGCGAAAAGTGGATTTCGCGCAAAAGTAGTGGATTGCGCACAAAGCAGTTTCCAGGCTGCGCGTAATATTTGGAGGTTGCGCGAAAAAGGAATTTCGCGCAAACCATAGAAATTGCGCGCAAGGCACCGTAAGGGTTGCGCGTAAAAACTGAGGTTGCCCCGTACATCCGGTGCAAAGTGAGATTCATCTGCGGGTGAAAGTTGGACTTCAACAGAGCATCTACATACAGAGGAAGATTCATTCCTTAATGAAAAGGAAGAGACCTACAGGTCTATAAACTGTGAGTGAATCCCTTCTGGAGCAGTGAGCTTAGGAAGAGGAAAAGGTGATCCTCTCCACCGGCAGTGAGCCAGAGAGAGAGAAGCAGGGAGTGACCCTTGGGAAAGCAGTGAGCTGACCCTAAACATTGTATAGGCAGTGAGCCTGGGCATAGAAGTGATCTAGCCCGAACATTGTAATCCACAGCTAGTGAAGTTTAGTGGACTTGGTACGACCGGCAACCTGTCGGCGTATGCTCCTTGGATGTAGCCCTTAGCGGTGAACCAAGTAAAATTGTTGTGTCCTGTGCTTGCTTTACTTTCTGTTTATATTGTGCAGCAGGAAAGAGAGAGAAGACTGTTTTTCTTAACAGCGAAACAAGATCAGAACGGGCTTTAATTTTTAATTATTCATACCCTGATTCACCCCCCCCTCTCAGGGTATTCAGCCTAGTGGACCTAACAATATACTAGGGTTCCATGTAATAAAACATGGACATAGAAGAGAAAATTAACTATCAATTTCTTATAGAGAGTGATATAGAATAGAATAATGAGAAAGTTAACAATCACAAAACAAAAAATTTGTGATGGGTTCAAAGGTCATTGATTTATTAGTAAGAAAAGTGAACAAATAATGTTTTTGTTTTAAGATCCTTTTTAGAGAGTTGAGAAATTATTTTACATCATGGACTAAGAACATATGGAAACATACTCACTTAGAAAGTAGATTTTCATAACTTAATCAATTTCCACTACAAACACATATTTTCTCCAAATGATGAGTATTTAAGGTGAATTTTTTACATCTAAAGTACTAGAATCATCTTCTAGAGAATCACATAATCCAAAAAAGATTAAATACTGATTTCTATTATCATTAGACATTATGAAATACCAAAATGGAAAGTTTAGTATAAGATAATTCCTTAAAAAGAATAAACCTTATATGATGAAATATTACTTTGATCACCCAAATTCAATAGTAATACCCAAAGTTCAACAGAATCCATTCAACAAATTACTCTCCTTTACATTAATCAAAATAATACAAACAAATTTTGAAACCCAAAATTCAGAAGGATTTATAACATGGTCTTCCAATATAAATTTTAACATTTGTCTCCAAATAACAACAATCGCTATTAATGTCTCGTAAGAAAAATGTAATTTTCTAAATCACCAAATCTCCACGATATGCTAATTATCTCCAAAAATAATCTAAATCACCCGAAGTCCAAAATAAAATCATACATTAAACCAAGATATAATTTGGCCTTTACTTTTCAGAAGAAGAAAAAACCATAGTATTATGTTTACCTTGTTCATATAGAGGTCCCAAAATAGTGAATGTCTATTGAAATAACCTCAATCAATTAATCACTAAATAATTTTCCAATCTCAAGGTTAACTATTTGATAAAACATATGTTTTCAAAATCAATGTTTTCCTTATCCATAATGATGTTTAACTAAAAAGATAAATAGGTACTAAATGAGACTTCACGTAGGCTAGGGTTAGGAAATGCACCCTTATCGCCCTTCGGTTATGGGTTCATTTCATGTGGCCTTTCCGGACGTGATGGGTTGTCACCCATCCTGTGTGTTATTCTTTTACTAAAACTATCTAATTATTATAACATTCCTAAAATATTTTAAAGTCCTCAAAAATAACCACAACATGTTTTAACCAAAAGGTTATCTTATACCTATATAATTATATCCACATAAAAAAAAGATAATTCTTCCTCAAATAACATTTTTACATAAAATACTTCAGGGTTACATATAAAAAAATCTAAAAAATCCTTCCAATGTACTCCCGTAATCAAAAGAGTATTAATACTTTTAAACATTTCATCATCCTCAGATCTAACATAGCTCTCAAATTCCTTATATATAGACATATTAATCATTATACATTCTTCATAATACTTTAAACATGCTTTTCAACCATATTCTTTGATACATATTTCCTACAAACAAAAATATGAATTGTATCCTAAGATTTAATACTACTAAAACATGAACCATGAAATAATCCAAACCATACATATGTCATTTTCATTTTCCCCATATTTAATTTTAATGGAATTTGGTATTCCAAAATAGATATATGTATGGTCTTGTTGATCCAATTCATGAGCCTTCTTACTAAGACCTTGATTTGCATAATGAAAATACACCCCACATTTAAATCATTCAATTTCTAACTCAAGAAGAAATTTATTCCCTTTCATGGAGTTAGACAAATGATTCCTTTTTTCCTTGGAATATTATTTCTTTATGAAATATTCTACCACATTTAAATCATCTTCCCATCCATTTAAGACATTTTTCTAGGTGTTTATTCCACATCCTTAACACAAATGTCATTGAATATATTTATCTTTATGATCATTATTCCCTGAACTTCCACAAGGATTAATTTCTCACATATATGATGCATTAGAAGAGTCACCACGGTTCAAGTAGAAAATAATTAATCTTAATAGTTGGTTTAGAATAACCAAAATAGTTCTCAACGCAGCTCCCATTTCATTCAGTTTCATATTTAAATAACCACCACATTTTTCTTCACATCCATTGTTACTTTGATTCCTACTGAATCCATCAATTTTCTAAAGTTATTTAAACAATCCTTTGATACCAAAAATAAGGAGCCGACCATAAACATTACTTAATCTTGATTTTTATTCAAGAATTTACTTTCTTTCACATTGATGATATTTTTAGGTTTAGTGTCTAAGATAATTAGTCCAAAAGAACTCAAATATTTCAAAATATAAACTTCTACTCAATATCAATTTTTTCACAAAATATAACACTTTAAAATAAAACATGTATTATTTTCATTAAAAATATTCATTAAATTCAAATTGAAATTATTGTTTCTATTAAAAAACATTATACCCTATGAAAAACATTTTACAACTTGGTATGAGAAAAAAACGATCATTAAGGAACATAAAAAGAAATAAAGAAATTGTAAGTTCATGAATACTTATAAACCCATGAAATCATTTTTTAAAAATCTATACTTTTCACCCATAAAACATAATGTATTTAGCTTACCTCCGGAAATATTAAGCTTTCTGTAAAACTATATAGAAAACATAAATCATAAAGGTCACTTATGGAATCATTTCCCTATCACTCTTACGTTTTATTTATCTATCATTGTTGCAAGGGGAGTAACATTCATGGTTACATTTAGAATAAATACAATAGTATATTCACTAAATCTCTTTAGAGAAATCCAAATGGTAAACTCTATCTCATTTCCTAATTCATTGGAATGATATAGTGGGATCACCCACCCTAAGTTTATCATGGAACCACCTGTACTCATAAACAATTTTCATTAACTAAAACATCACTTAAATCATGAATAAATTAAAAATAACATTACAACATTGAAATTAATTTTCATTTATTTTCAAATTTTCACTGCTTTTTTTAATATTCTCACGTCTTATTATATACCCCCTTTATTAATTTCATATGAAATGTGCATAATTTGTGTAAAATATTAATGTTTTAATACTAAGTATAATTTTTGAGCATTTTTAGAAGTAGTCCAATTGAGTCAGTTTACTATTTTATTTAGAACTCTCACCCTAATGATCCAACTTGTGTAGTTCTTGTTTTGTTGGATTCCTAATTCAATATAAATCATTTCATTAGAAGACATCATGGGCCAATTCTACCATTTGAAGGATCACATTTACCACACAAGATGACCTACAGAATCTGTGAAGAAACTAGACCAGTCATGAAGATTGAATTACTGGGCTCAATCTAGAATTTAAAATTCCTTCATTATCCTAAAAGGTTCTGGGGACAATTTTAGGCGTCTTGGATAAAAATTTCAATGCCCAACTCCCAAAACAAGGGGCCCAACATATGCTTTGAAGTCCAGCTCACCATTCTGGCCGAGATATAAAATCAGTAAAGTATACATGACATATCTCATGATGTAAGAATCCAATAAATATGAGAGCTTTCATTGTGAAATAGGAGATATAGGCGGTTGACTTTGTTGAAGAAATCATTCGGCTTTGAAGGCATCTTCCTATTCAAAAACCATTTCACATTTTTAACTTTAAAAAGACAGGATTGAAATGGATAGATAAACATTGTTTAATCATCCGGCCATAACTTTGGCTAAATAGGTAAAAATTCCTCCAAATTTTGAGATTAGTCGGAAAAATATTGTATATAAAACTTTGAAGAAGGAGATATCTCGAGATTCAGCTGTCTGAATATCCAACTTGGCAATGCAAGTGGAGGGACATATTGGAAATTCAAACAGTCCACTCCTTGGGCTATATATACTCTCCCCTTCTCTCCTTGAGAGGGGTTGGCATTTCAGAATACAGGAGAACATATTGGAATGACCAAAGCCTAGACAAAAGCTTGGGAGGACATAACATACTCAAGTTTTTACTTGAGAGACCTTTCCTCCTCTATTTGTTTTCACTTACTTTCATGTTCTTCATTTTTGTAATCTTGTAAGTCTCTTTCTTTGTAATTCTGTTTTAATGAAAGTTACTTCTTCAATATATCTTATTCTCATACACCTTTAGTTTCATGTTAATGTTCTTAAAATAGTTTAAATATAGTTGAATACAATTTACTTCTTTTTCTTCCTCATTCAATCGAAATTCATTTTTTTAACTCTCTTCAACGATTGTGTGTGTTTGACGCACTACTCTTTTCTTATATCGTTATTTTTGTTTTATTTATAATTTTTCATCATAATAATTTCAACCAGATTATTAATAATTTCAATGGATGAGTAAATCTTTAATTGTGGTGAGTTATAATTTATGTATGTTAATTGATTGAGAGATTTTTCTCGACGAATGTTTTAAATTAACATTGTGTATGTTGGACTTAACATGTCATGGATTAATGACTTGTTTTGTTTAACATATGGATTCCATGGATTATTGGAACCAAAAATACACTACCAAAATCAAGTACTGATTGAGATTAGAATCCTCGTTAAGTTAAGTCTTGGATTAAATCCTTAACACTTAGGAATTCCAATCAACATCAAATTGTGACATGGGTGTTAATTCAATGAAATATAAAGCAAAGCTCAAGGATATCACAAGATTAACTACCTATTGATGAACTCATCCCAATATTTAACAAATTATTAAATCAATCTTAATCAATCAACCATTTCAATTAAGCACTGCAAACAAACCCCCCAATCAAAATACAATTTACTAAAAACAAACGACTATTACAAAGTATCATCACCAAGGATTTGACCCGAGTGTTGATATATACATTAGCAGAGCACCGGAACTTTGACTGGTCGATAGGCGATAATCAGACATATGTTTCAAATGGAACCATTTCCGGGGTTGGTACTTTAATTAGTCATTAGTTTTTGGTTATTGTAATAAAAAACCAAAAAAATTAAAAAAATTGAAAAAAAAACAAAAGAAAAACTCATATTCTCATAATAATCATAAATGGAAAACAGACAAAGAAAAACTCATCTTCCTCTTTCTTTCAAAATCTCAATGAATTCCCCGTAGCATTCCAAACAATCCGTCAGATTTTTTTGACCCTGAAATTGAGAGAACACTTCGCTAACTTAGGAGGAACATAAGACATAATCAAATAAATTAAGAACCAGTCCTTGTCCAACCAATTGAATTAGATATAGCCAATCCTGGGGAACAAACACTTAAAGAACTTGTTTCCCCTGATATGAATTACCAACCTCTTGGTATTCAATATCCAAACATAGAAGCTGGATTCAAACTCCAATCGGGTTGGATTCATCTTTTCCCTCATTTCCACGGGATAGCAGGTGAGGATACACATCTTCACCTTAAAGAGTTTCAAGTAGTGTGCTCTACCATGAAGCCTCAAGGGGTTTCTGAAGAACAAATCAAACTTTTAGCATTCCCTTTATCTCTAGCTGACACTGCTAATTCATGGCTCTACTACCTTCCTCCTAGATCCATAACCACATGGAATGACATGAAGAGACTCTTCTTAGAGAAATTCTTTCCTGCTTCTCGTACTGCTTCTATAAGAAATGAAATAAGTGGCATCTGTCAGTTCCAAAGTGAATCACTCCATGAGTACTGAGATAGGTTCAAAAAGATTGTGGAAACCTGTCCACACCATCAAAACCCTGACCAACTCTTGATCCAATACTTCTATGAGGGGTTATTGGCTATGGAGAGAACTCTCATTGATGCTGCAAGTGGTGGTTCTCTTGTTGATAAAACTCCTGTAGCTGCAAGAGATCTCATAAGCAACATGGATGCAAACACACAACAATTACATACTCTAGCACATGCTCAAGTAAAACAATCCCAAGATAATCAATCCATAGAGCTGAACAAGATGACTGAGTGGATGAGTGAACTTATAAGTCTTGTTCAATAACTAGCTATGGCATCCAAATCCCCAACCTCGTCTTCTTCACAATCACTATTTCCTCGACCTGTCAAAAACTATGGAATCTGCAACTCTTCATCACATCCAATAGACACATGTCCACAACTTCAAGAGGATCAATCTGATTCATCTAGACCAATGGAGCTCAGTCCAGCATATGCTCATCAGAACACCAACCCTCAACTCTCAGGTGAGTTTTTTAGAAACTTCAACCAACCTCACTCTGATCCCTTATCTTCTTCCTATAACCAAGGCCTTAGGTATGGTAATCCCATATCTTATCCCCCTCAATTCCCACCACAATACCCAAACTTGTTTCAATATGATCAAGGTGTTAGTAACTTCCAACAACCTTATCCTTTTATTCCTCAACCACAAAGGAACCATCCTCCTCCTGGATTCCATTATCCTAGTGAGCCTTCCCAATTCCAAAACCAATACAATCACTTTCCCAAGAACCAAAATCTAGGTAATACCAATATGGGACAAGCCTCTTCTTCCAAGAAACCATGGGAAAGTGAAGTAGAATATCTTCTGTCCTTCACTTGTTCATGCCTCAAGAACATTTAAACCCAAATTGGTCAACTTTCATCCCACCTTAGTCAACAGCAACCATCCAATTCTTCCCAACATCTAGCTCAACCATTACCCAACCCCAAGGGTAATTTAAGTGAAATTGCACTTAGATCAGGAAAGAAAATTTCTATGCCTCAAGATAAGTACTCAAACCCTCTTTTTAATGTTGACCTAGAAAATGAATAGAAAACAAATCTTGAAAAGGAACCTAAAACAATTCCCTCATCTCCTTTAATTCCACTTAAGAATCCAATTCCTTCTCCTCAATCTATTTCTAAACCAAGGAATTACTTTGAACCTGATCCTAAAATTCTTGACATTTTTAGACATGTTGAAGTGAACATTACTCTCTTAGATTCCATCAAACAAATTCCTAAGTATTCTAAGTTTCTTAAGGAATTGTGTACCCACAAGGGGAAACTTAGGACCTTAAAAAATGTTGCAACCCAATAGTCCATACCCATTAAGTCCAAAGATCCAGGGACCTTTACGGTTCCATTCCAAATTGGAAGTTCCAACATTGATGATTCACTCATAGACCTAGGAGCCTCAATTAATGTCATTCCTAAATCCATCTTATCCTACATTGTTCTAGGTCCCTTGCACCCAATGGGTGTTTTCATTTAGTTATCCAATCAAAGCACAGCCAGTCCTGAGGGAATAATTGAGGATGTCCTTGTTCTTGTGAATGATCTTATCTTCCCTACTGATTTCTATATCCTTGACGTGGAAGGTGATATGAACTGTTCTCGATCTCCCCTAATTCTCAGAAGACCATTCCTCATGACTGCTAGAACCAATATTGATGTCCATTCAAGCATCTTATCCACGGAATTTGGTGACCAACTAGTTAAGTTCAACATTTTCCAAGTCATGCGATACCCATCTGAGGATCACTCTGCATTCTCAATCCATGCTTCTGAGGACACTTCTAAGAGTCAATCGAACCCCAATCCACCATGTTCTTCATGTTCTAATGAAAAGAAATCTTATGAAATCTGCACCATTATTAACAAAGCCATAAATGGTGAAGTTGATGTGGAACTCTCATTCATAGACTCTATCAATCTAGAGGAACTTGAAAACTCTCTTGAATCCCACATCAACTCTGATCTCTACTAGTCCACCTTGGAAAGTATTAAAGAGAATGAATTTGAAGAAACTGAATTCCCTTCCTCCATTCCTGAGTTTTATAACCCAAAAATAAAAGATTAGACTGATCTGAAACCTCTTCCTGAACACCTGAAATATGCATTCATTTTCCATGATCACTCTTATCCTATCATTATCTCTTATTCACTAACTGAAACTAAGGATTCCAAACTTTTACAAGTGTTAGAGGAAAACAAAAAGGCCTTTGGGTGGACCCTAGATGACATACCAGGAATCAACCCTACCGTTTTCATGAATCACATCCATCTTGAGGAGTCATCCAAACCAATTAGACAACCACAAAGAAGACTCAATCCACTCATACTTGAGATAGTTAGGGAAGAGATCACCAAGCTTTTTCAAGATGGTATTATCTACCCAATTTCTGATAGTGAATGGGTTAGTCTAATTCAAGTTGTACCTAAGAAGGGTGGGATAACTATTGTCACAAATGAAGACGGAGAGGTAGTCTCAACTCAAGTAAAGAAAAAATGGCGTGTGTGCATCGACTATAGGAAATTGAATGTTGAAACAAGAAAAGATCACTACCATCTTCCATTACTTGATCAAATTTTGGAACTATTACCCAGAAAGTCACACTATTAATTTCTTGATGGATACACCAGCTACTTCCAAATCCCAATCACACCTCATGAACATGAAAAGACTACTTTCACATGCCCCTTTGTAACATATTCATATAGAAGAATGTAATTTGGCCTTTGCAATGCTCCTGAAACATTCCAGAGGTGTATGATGAGTATCTTTTTCAAATTCATTGAACACCGCATGGGTGTATTCATGGATGACTTCACCATTTATGGTGAGTCATCTGAATATTGTTTGTATTCACTCTCTCTAGTCCTCCAAAAGTGTGTCAAGTGTAACATTGTGTTAAATTTTGAAACATTTCACTTGATGGTTGCAAATGGGATTGTTCTAGGGCACATAGTTTCAAAAGATGGTATTGAAGTTGATCCTTCTAGAATTAAAGTGATCCAATAAATTCCTGAACCCACTTCTATTCGATACATCTGTTCATTCCTCAACCATGATAGTTTCTATCGGAGATTCATCCATAACTTTAGTAGGATTTCCCTCCCACTGACTCGGTTACTACAAAAAGATGTAACTTTCCATTTCGATGAGGTTTACAAGAGATCCATTGTTGAACTCAAAACTACTCTAACATCCGCCCCAATAATCCAACCCCCAGATTAGTCCTTACTCTTTGAATTGATGTGTGATTATTATGATAGAGATGTTGGGGTTGTTCTTGGTAAAAGAAGAGAAAAGATTCCTCATGTCATCTATTATGCCTCAAAAACATTGGATGAAACTCAATCTCACTACACTATCACTGAAAATGATCTTTTAGCAGTGGTTTTTGTCTTAGATAAATTCCGGCCCTATCTCTTAGGTGCCAAAATCATCATCTTCACAGACCATTTTTATATAATGTTCTTACTCAAGAAAAGTGATTCCAAAATGAGGATAATAAGATGGATCCTGATGCTCCAAGAGTTTGACCTTGAAATCAAAGATATACCAAGAAAAGAAAACCATGTGGCTGATCACTTGAGTATAATTTCTAATTCTTCTCATTTTGAAATCATCGATCCTGAATTCCCCACTAAGAACCTTTCATCTCTCACTCCAAAGTTACCATGGTATGCCCCAATTGTAAATTACTTGGTTTCTGGTGTTTTTCCTGAAATTGTTTCAAAAGAACAAAAAATAAAGTTGAAAAGTAATTCAAAATACTATTTTTGGGAAGAAAATAAACTTTGGAAAAATAGGACTTACATGGTAATAAGGAGATGTATCGATGAAAATGAACATTCTTCCATATTAGAATTTTATCACTCACTTCCCAGAGGTGGCCACTTTGGACCACAAAGGACCTCCCGAAAGGTCCTAGACTCTGGATTCTTCTGGCCTTCACTCTTAAAGGACACACATGAGGTCTTTCAATCATGTCCCACTTTCCAAAAGTTTGGCACAATTTCCAAGAGAAATGAAATCCCCCAAAAGCCTTTAATTTTTTGTGAGATCTTCGATGTTTGGGGCATCGATTTTATGGGACCATTTCCCCCTTCCAATGGATTCTCATACATCATTCTTGCAGTTTATTATGTTTCTAGGTGGGTTGAGGATAAACCCACTAGAAATGATGATTCACATACTGTTAGTGAGTTCTTAAAGACACACATCTTCGATAGATTTGGCATGCCTCGTGCCTTGATAAGTGACTTAGGAACCCATTTCTGTAATAGAACCATGGAATCACTTTTGAAAATAATGGGGTTGTACATAAAACTTAAACTGCATATCACCCCCAAACAAATGGAATGGCTGAACTTTCTAATAGAGAATTGAAAAGAGTGCTTGAGAGAATTGTAAAACACACCAGAAAAGACTGGCCAGAAAGAATTGGTGAAGCACTTTGGGCTTATCGAACTGCCTATAAAACACTCATTGGGATGTCTCCTTTTAGGATAGTTTTTGGTAAAGCATATCAATTGCAAGTTGAAATCCAAAATAAGTCATTTTGGGAAGTGAAAACTTGTAATTTTGATCTTGAAAAATTGGGTGAAGAAAGATTGTTGTAATTGGATGAACTGGAGGAACATCGACTTGAATTCAATGAGAATTCCACTCTATACAAAGAAAAGGCTAAGGTACTCCCTGAAAAACACATCCTATGAAAGGTATTCCATGAAGGTGAAATGGTATTTCTTTTCAACTCTCGATTTCATCTTCACCCAGGTAAGCATAATTCCCATTGGGAAGGTCCTTTTTTTATTACTAATGTTTACCTGTTTGGTGCAGTGCAAGTCCAATACCCCTCTTCCAAAAGGACATTCACGGTTAATGGACATGGGTTAAAGAATCACCCTAAGAGGATGAATAATTCTGGATTAACATTGACTTCCATTGGATCTCCAACTTTTGTAGTCGACCCACCACTAGATGGAGATGGAGACCTGCCAAAACCAAACCAGGGGCACCTCTTTCCCTTTAACTCTCTCTATCTCTTCCTCTCTCTACCTATTTCTTCTTCTTCCTCTCTCCTTCATTTTGTTACCACTTTCTTTATCAAAACCTTTATTTTTCACTTTCTCTTTCATGTGGGTGTATCTTTATCAAAAGAAAAAATAATAAAAACCTAAAAAACTAAAAAAAACAAACAAAAAATAATCATAACAAAATAATAATAATAATAATAATAAACAAGAGTCATGATTACTCACCAATAAGTTTTGAAATTTTGTACAACCTTTCTGGGGAGTCAACAAGCATGTTTTCATCTCAAAAATTTTGTATTTTCATCGTGTGTTTGGATAAATAATTTTGTTTAAAATTAACAAATTTTGAATGCTCAATTTTTGATTTGGATAATGATTTTCCCAAACCGTGAGGAACAAAATTTTCTTTCATGCCAAGGCCACCTATGGACATCTTTTAAAAGTGTGCATTTTCACCCCTATTTGTGAGTCTTGAGTTTTTGGACCTTCGAGCTGAATTTCCTAATTTAGTGTGTATTAATATGATAGAGGCATTTTCTTAACCACATGAGAATCACCATGGCGAAATAGCCTCCCATTTCCCATACATTAATCCTCATTTTGAAATCCCCTTAAAGACTATCCAACATTTTCCTTGATAGCCATATTTCAAGCCCAATACCTTTTCCCACCCAATATCAACATGGATTTTCATTGCATTTTTTTAAAATTTAAGGGTGGTGGGAATGGATTTCATTATTTGGGGACCCTATTATTGATTTTCAACGAGTTATCATCTACTTGAGGTCAAGAATCCATTTCACTTTTGGGGAGAGTTTGTCATTAAGTGTTTTTTGGGGAATTTAAAGCACTTCCATTTATGTAATTTTGTAAATGATATTGAAAAGTGTTAAAAAACTGATGAAAAAAAATCAAAAAAAATTGAAAAAATGGGTTGTGTCTTGGGTAGGTCAAAAATAAAAATTTCTCAGCCTTTGATCTTATTATAACTATTACAATTAGTGTCGTGAGGAGATCAATCATGGGTTGTGATATGAGTGTGAGATCTTTTCCAAGTTCAACTTTTGATAATCAAATAAAAAAGGAAAAGAAAAAAAGAACACTTGAATTATACTCTTATTGGGAGAAGTTTTTGGTTTTTTAATTATTCAATCTTTTCATTACCTTCATATTTTCTTCCTATATTGTGTCTTTCTTCACACAATCATTCCCTTGTAAGTATGTGTTTTCATTTCCTTCCATGTTTTATTTCAAAAAAAATGTGCATTGCTTTTTCCATATTGGTGTTTTAACCCACTTCTTCTCTCTCTTGGACATTATATTCCCACAGTCCCATAGCCACAGAAAAACCCCTTAAAAATAAATCTTGATTCTTGTGAACTTTGGATAGGGATTTTAAGCTTAGATCTCTTTCAAACTCTATGATTTTTACTTGTGGTTGTTGAGAGAGTGAACCTCCACAAATGAATTTTATCATCTTGAGAGGTGTGAGTTTTGAGTGTCCACATCTTCCATTTCTAAATTTGAGCATGAAAAAAATGAATTAGTTTTGGAACATTTTTTCTGTAACAACATGTGGTGGAATTCAAAATGGATGAGTGAAATAGTCTAAATCTCCCCTGATTGTAGAAAACAAAATTTTAATATCTGTTGGTGAGTGAAAATGATTTTGTTATGTTTTTATATTTGTTGAACAAGAGGACATGAACAAGACTAAGTGTGGGGGAGTTGATTTTGTTAATATTTTCATGTCGTATTATATACTACCTTTACTAATTTCATATGAAATATGCATAATTTGTGTAAAATATTAATGTTTTAATACTAAGTATAATTTTTGAGCATTTTTAGAAGTAGTCCAATTCAGTCAGTTTACTATGTTATTTAGACCTCTCACCCTAATGATCCAAATTCTGTGATTATTGTTTTTTAGGATTCCTAATTCAATATAAAACATTTCATTAGAAGGGATCATGGGCCAATTCTTCAATTTTAAGGATCACATTTACCACACAAAATGACCTACATAATCTGTGAAGAAACTAGACCAGTCATAAAGATTGAATTACTGGGCTCAATATAGAAGTTAAAATTCCTTCATTCTCCTCAAAGGTTTTTGTGACAATGTATGGAGTCTTGAACAAAAATTTCAAGGCCCAAATCCAATAAAAAGGGTCCCAACATATGCTTTCAATTCTATACCACCATTCTGGCCGAGAAATAAAATCATTACAGTATTCATGACATATCACATGATGTAAGTATCCAATCAAGCTGAGATTATTCAGTGTAAAAGAGGAGATATAGATGTCCGACTTTGTTGAATAAATAATTCATCTTTGAAAGAATATTACTATTCAAAAACCCTTTCACATTTTGGACTTCAAAAAGACTGGATTGAAATGGACAGATTTAAATTGTTTAATCATCCGGACCTAAAATTGGCTACATAGGTCCAAATTCCTCCAACATTTATGAGTTTTCGTAAAGATTTATTATCTAAAACTTTTAAGAAGGATATGTCTCTATATTCGTCTGTATGAATAGCCAAATTATCGATGTAAGTGGAGGGAAAGATAGGGAATGCAAACAGTCCACTCCTTGGGATATAAATACTCTCCCCTTGTCTCCTTGAGAGGGGTTGGCATTTCAGAAGAGAGGAGAACATATTGACACTACCAAATCCTAGAAAAAGTCTTGGGAGGACCTTCCATACTCAATTTTTCACTTGAGAGACCTTTCCTCCTCTCTTTGTTTTCACTTACTTTTGTGTTCTTCGTTTTTGTAATCTTGTAAGTCTCTTTCTTGGAATTTATTTTTTAATGAAAGTTACTTCTTCAATATCTCTTCTACTCATAAACATTCTTTAGTTTCATATTAATGTTCTTAAAATAGTTTAAATACAATTGAATCCACTTCAATTATTTTTCTTCCTCATTCAATCGAAATTTGTTTTTTAACTCTCTTCAACGATCGTGTGTGTTCGACACACTACTCTTTTCTTATCCCATTTTTTTTGTTTTATTTATAATTTATCATCATAATAATTTTAACCAGATTATTAATCATTTAAATGGATGAGTAAATCCTTAATTGGGGTGAGTTATAATTTAGGTATGTTAAGTGATTTAGAGCTTTTGCTCGATGAATGTTCTTTAAATTAACATCGTGTATGTTGGACTTAACATGTCATGGATTAATGACTTGTTTTGTTTAACATATAAATTCCATGGATTATTAGAACCATAAATACACTACCACAATCAAGTAATGATTGAGATTAGAATCCTAGTTAAGTTAAGGCTTGGATTAATGCCTTAACACTTAGAAATTCCAATCAATGTCAACTTGTGACATGGGTGTTAATTCAATGAAATATAAAGCAAAGCTCAAGTACATCACAAGATTAACTATCTAATGATGCACTAATACCAATATTTATCAAATTATTAAATAAATATTAATCAATAAACCATTTCAATTAAGATTTGAAAACAAACCCCTCAATCAAAATACAATTAATTAAAAACAAATGACTATTACAAAGTATCATCGCTGAGGATTCGACCTGAGTGCTTCTATACACATTAGCAGAGCACCAGAACCTTGACCGGTCGATAGGCGACAATCGGTTGTGCGTTTCATGAACAATCATAAATGAAAAACATTATTTGAAAATGAAATTGTAAACTTGTAAAAGAACTATAAAACATTAAAGATACATGAAATCAAGATATTTCCTTTATGCTATATATTTTTAAAAACATACCTTTTAGGCTTTGAAAAAAATATTCCCAAGAGTAAATTTAAAAGAGGTATTTAAAAGAATGTCCCTTACATAAAACTTTAAAAAGATTCATTTTGAATAAAATTAGGGAATTTGAAAATTACAATTTTAAAACATTCATTTCCCAATAAATGAATTTAGAAAAAACCATTTTGGAATCATGGAACATAAATTAAGGATTTTAGAATAATAAATCTTTAAAACATTTAAAATGATGTTTTAGTTAATGTGTCTCTTACCTTGAATTTGACTCATCACATACATTAATTATCTTCCTGAATAATTAACATAGGTTAATTTTTTACTTTCTTTGGAACCTTTTTAAAGATTATTATTCAGTTTATATCACTTATTATCATGTTATAACAATTTCTTAATTATTCTTGTTCATGTTAGACGTTTTGATGATATTTGGTATTTGAGTCTAAAATGACTTTCGTATGATGTTTATAGTCAAAGTTATCATTAGTCCATAATATCCAAAATAATACTCATGATATAAAAATCACTCTTATATATTAATTATAATTTTAAATCAAAAAATTATGTATGGTTATGAAAAACGAACTATGTTTTAATCATGAAGATACTAGGTTATATGTACACATGAGTAACATTTCCATTTTTCAGTGATCATTATTGAAAGAAGGTAATAATTATTTTATTTTTGTAGAATGATAACCATATAATAAATATCATATTAATAATTTAATTATACTTATATATATATATATATATGTATAATCCATTTGATGTGACGATGGAAAATGAATCACATCACTTAATGGAGGTTATAATTCACACATACGCACGAACAACATTATCCTTATTATGTTCTTAGAAAGGTGAGAATTTAAATAAATATTATTATTTTTTAATGATAAATATTTCATTAAAATTATATCAAACATTAATTCCATCATTATAACCAGTCTTGAGAGATGTCGATGAAAAATGAATTATATCGGTTCACAAGGTGGTAGTCTTCTATACACACGAACATATAATTCTTTTCCAATTTTATGGAAAATGATAAGGATATTTGTTATGATATTAACATAATAACATCTTAGTATATTTAGGATACTAGAGTTATTATTTCATCATGGTTGAAGGAGATTTTAAGGAAGTATAAGAAGAAATAAAATATAAACACTTAATTTAAAATGATACCTTATCTTCGAATGATCTCTTTTGATCAACAACGTTACACTTCAAAAGAGGTTCTTATGCCTAAACTAAGGCCTATAGATTTTAAGGAGGGGTTCTAGTAATGGATGTTTCTATATTTTGGAAAAAACAAATAGGTTTTTATGTGTGATGAAAAGGGAATACAGGGTTCCCTTTTATAATTGAGGTGATGGGTAATTTTGGAAATCCAAAAATATTAAAATATAGTAAGGCTATTATAAAGCCAAATACCTAAAAAATAGTATATAAATGAATAGGGGAAGACATTTTATACCATATAACAAATAATTTTTAATTTATTTAATATTTTTATGATTTTTAAATAATTTAATAAATTATTAATTAAATAAAATATGATTATTGTCATATTTGGTACTATTCGTTTAATTTGACTTTAAATACTTCATGAAAAAGTATGAATTCGAATATAAAGATTTCAATAATTACTAATAAATCATATAGATCTATAAAGTTCATTATACAAATTAACTAATCCATAATATATAAAAATTAATATTATTAGAATCAATTATTTTATTATTCTGTAAATTAGATAAATATTGTTTTACCATTGAAGAATATTTTTAGGTAATTATATAATTTATAAAAATTTAATAAAATATATAATTTGATTAATTACATTTAGACCAAAAGATACATTTATGTTCCTTCATATCTTGATTTTGTCCCCATGTGGGCACATAAAATATATTAAATAAAAATAGAGTGACATTTTGGAACAATCTTTAACATAAATAATATATAAGTTATTTTCATGGAAAAATTTCTATTAAACAACTCCAATATTATGGTGATAAGTTTCGAATATTCTTCATCCCATAATTTTTAGACGAGTTTAGGTCACATTTTTACCCGTGTCTTTTTCGTTTTAAACCTTATTTAAAATCTTTAACTCTTACTATGATAATATGTGTTTTTACACAATGATGGTGGATATAGTTATAATAAAATGCCAAACAAACTATAAATGAGTAATGAATGAAATATTACTCCTTAACATAACCATTTTTCTGAATTTTAATATTTTATATATTTTATATCATTTAATAAAATATTATTTAATTTAAAATATTATTAATGTCAATTTTGACACTATCCATTATTTTGTCTTATAAAAATAAAAATAAAAACAAGATAAATTCAAACCATGACTTATAAAACAATAATAAAATTTCAAATTAATAAATATAATTCTTATATTACATTAATTCTTACAAATTATATTTAATTTAATATTTTTAATATCATTTATTTGATATTTCCATTAATTAAACAATTATTCCATTATCATTGTGTAAGCCTTTAAATTTATTATTTCTTCCCTAAAATAATAAATAATTTATAATTATGAAAATAAATATTCTATCATTCCAAATACTATTTATAGTTGATTATATCTTCTAAATTAACTTTTATTAAAACAATTACTTTTTAAAATCAAAAGTATGAAAAAATTGACTTTTCCATAGATAAAATACTATAAATGTCTTAAATTCATCCATGTGGCTACAAGAACTCAAAATAAATCATCCCAAGGATGATTTTGGTTGAAAATAAGTCATATAATAAAATTTGTACAAGTGTTAAGGTAATTTTCTAATATTTATAATATTATATTTATCCTTAATTACCTGATTTACTCTTAACCGTGGTAATAAAAATTACCAATGTTACTATTCATATTTTGTACAAAAATTAAAGGAAACTATTTTCTAATTTTCGACAATATTATTTCAAATATTGAATCCATTTTTCAAAATTATAAACCTATAAGGGTATAAGATTTATTTAAAATTAATCCAGTTGACGGGGTGAGAAAATGAGTTATTAAAGTGAAAATATTAAAGAGATCAATAGTTTTTATACCCAATTTCAACTTGAAGTTGATTACAATGAAATAAATTGTATTAAATGATAAATATAATATCTAATTACACTTTAAAACCTACCAAATGTATAGTTTAACATTATAAATTATTTAGAAAAAAACTTGATTCCAAATAAAATGCAGTATTTTTCATTATTCATCAATTCATGAATCTTATTAGAAAAATAAAAAAATCATTCAAAGTAAATTTTCATACTCCTATTTCAAAGAATAATTTTATTGTTTAAATAATAATTTATAAAAGGTTAAAAACTATATTTAAAAAAAGTGCACCATTAAAAGGTGAAAACCCGCCTTTTTAAAAAATACTTCTTTTATTCGTAAAGATGGAATTTTTCTTATAACATGTATACAAAACATATAAGAAGAATTTTAAACATTAGATTGAAAATATTATATATAAATTTCATTAATATAATACAAAAAGAGTGATTTGTTTATTTATTGGAGTAAAATATACTTCTTCTTATTTAAATAGTTTCTCAAAAAACATTTTTTTTAAATGTTTTACATTCTTTTATAATTAATTGGTAACAAAATTAATAATTATATATACAAGTTTAAACCATATTTTTACAATTCAGTTAATCATGTTCATACATTCCATTCTAATGGCTATGTTATAATGATAACATTTAATAAATAATATTTATTTATTCATTTGAGAATGATGTGGTTTATCATGTATGCCATGGAAAATAGTATTTATTTTCTTTTAAATTATATTTTAAGTTTTTTCTTGGGCAAGAATCATCTAGTTACAACAGATAGTTGTTTCTCCACATTCCTTCTTTCTAATGGCGGATGACTTTCATCACTATATTTTGGTGAGGTAGACCCCTCGATCGAAATGGGATGATGAGATATCAGTTACTCCTGCCATGGATTCCTACATAGATTTCATCACCTTGTTTGGGTCTCCCTCGTAGATTTCAACCATGTTCATGAAACTCGTTCTAGGCACCATCTCTAGGTTAACACTGGTTAATTATACTACTTCTTTTTCAAAACTGAAGCAACATTCAGATAGTAAAAAAAGTATTATTAGACATGTATAAGCATTGCTGGACATTGGTCAGGTTGGGAATCTATAAATTCTTTGGATTTTGGCGTCAGAGTCTTCTCACATATGAGGAATCATAGGTATGTAACGTAAGGAACTTATATCAGCCACAAGGTTGTTGAGACCAAGGGTGTAAGAGTTCCAATGTTATTTACCCTAGGAATCCCATTTTTGTTATATAGTGAAAGGATTTTGGGTCATGTCACATGTTTAATGTATTGTGGGGATGGAATGGTCACATTTTTAACATCCTGTGGCAATAGGTTGGCCACATATTTAACATCTTGTGGGGGAAGTTTGGTTATAGTTTTAATGGCTTGTGGTAAAACGTATTTGGATGGTAAGAGGGAAAGTGTGTTCCCATAAGGTAATATGACCACGCATTGTGGTTTTGGAGTATTTTTGTGTTCCCTTGGAGAAGATGATCATAATTCAGGGTTTCAGAATATAATAATGTTACTAGGGTGATGAAGATCAATATTTAGCGTATCATATATTATGTGTGTTACTAGGGGAAGATTATCACACTTTAAGGTTTGAGATTTTAGGTGTATCCCATGGGATATGATGATCACACATTGGGGTTTGATATTTTATGTGTGTTCTCATAGATAAGATAATCACACATTAGGGTTTGAGACTATTTGTGTGTGTCTATTTGGAAGATAATCACACATATCGGTTATCATACTTCTATTATAAAAAATAAAGATTTTATGGGAGTCCCGGGATCAGGATTGTGTTGTAATACTGGGTTCAATAGACCCAACTTTATCAGTAATTTTTTATTACCATACCATGTATATAGTGAGTTATACAAGACATACACTTACCATCATATTGTATATATTTCTTCATCCACTATTTAAATGGTAATTTATATAGATTATTTATTGTAAGAAATAGTTATAGTAGTTCATATACTATAATTCAAAACTCAAGATACTATAACATAAATATTAAACTTATTTCATATGGTCTAGTTACATCTAAAAGCTGGAAATCATTTATGTATGACTGTCAGCTTCTAGATCCTCATAAGAATTGAGACTTATTTTCATAAAGTTCTTACAGGGTTGTCTCCGGTAGGTGAGATCATGAGGACATACCCACTAATAGGAACCCCACATGAATTGGGTTTCATTATATTTTCCAATCAATAAAAATTTGTATTGATCTCTTAACATGAGATAATTATTAATGTGTTCCATTTTATCATGTATTTGATGAAAGAAAAATACCATGACAATGCTGTCATGGTGATCTTGCTTGTGTTGGGTGTGTCATTGGTGGTAGAACATTAGATGAATGGTCAATATAGAATTTTTCACTTTTGAGATAAGGAATTAATATCTTGGGTCTAGTTGATCAAGGTAATAATACCATTATAAATCCTTGTCCAATTTAGTGAAATTTAATTCTGTCCAGTTACATCAATAAATAATAAATCATGAAAGGATGATGACACAAGTGTCTATCCTTGATTATGTGATGTCATTAGAAAAAGAGATTATATTACACAGTACGAGTTCATAGGATGGTTATTATTGATATGACTACTCCTTACATCATTACAGGTTTTGATGGGTTGCTTGAATCTACTCTTTGTATGTGAATATTATTCACTGTTATCGATATAAGTTCTTAGAGGTTCACACACAATAATTATTGAATAATCTTCCATATTCTTGTGAAAAGGTATATAGGACATGGAGGGGCCCACTACAGGGTTTGAGAGTTGTCCATGTAATCAATCACCAATGAATAAAAAAATTCATTATTATCTAAATATAGAATAATTGGGTGGAATTTATTTATAAATAGTATTCTTGAGTTATTTAGTGAATATATGAAAAAATATTATATGAATGGATATTATTTTCATTTTCAAGGTTCTTTTAATATTATTAGTAATTAAGAGTCCAGTTAATAACTTAGTTTTATCATGTAATATATTTTTATATAAATTAAAATTTTGTTATAAAATATAAATAATATCTATGAAATTTATATTTTTTAATAAATATTTTTTTATTTCTAATTTAGTGGGTATTTTTATCGAAGTTCAAGGAACCCTTTCTGAGTATATGATCCACTCAACAGATAAGAAGAAGAGGGATGCAATTCTATAGACTATTCATTCCAATGAAATGTATAACAGCCTTTCATTTTATTACTCATTAATACATGATTTATTACAAGATACTACAGTTGATACAACCCCAAAGATCGATATTTATAGTGTATTTGGGAATTAGTAACATCACATGGAAAACATATAACATGGGATACAATAACATTATTGGAAACTTCCTTGACATGATCATGATAATCTACCATACTTAAAAATACATGGGATATCCTGAGGACATATATAAGAGAAGGGTGAGCAATAAATCCTGGTAAGGGAATAAACATGGAATAAGTGAAATAGGTTATACAATAGGCATATCAATGAGGAATGATAGGAACATGAATAATAAGGCATTATGTATCATGATATTCATAACATGGGAATTGTGGCAACAATTTAAAACACTGAATCGTGAATATAGGTCAAGGATAATGGCCAAAACCTCATCATGAACAAAATTCTCATAAAGGAATCAGGTAATAACTTCTCCCAACATGATGTATCCTGATAATAAACATTACCCAATGCATTGGAGAGCTATCAAAGTGTACCCTTCAGAATCATTTCATTCTCATGATTAAGAGTGCCACATAGATCATAAAATTGAATCCCTTCATCAACATAATTTATTCCATGATCAATAAATATAGAATATATACTTTTATGTCCAAAATAAATATGTATACGTGAATAATGTTTAATACACTTGACAAAAAATGGGCTTGGTATTCACTACACATTTATTTTGGAATGGAAAATTGTGATGTAATTTTTCTAGCATAACGGCATCAAATAAGAATTTAGTAAACGGGTTGTTGAGAGTAAAATGGGTAACTGACCATTTAAATAGCATATGGAAAGTATGGGGAGGTGAAAAAACATACCCTGATATAAGGAACTGAAAATAAAATGGCATATTATGAAGAAGAATCTTGAATAAAGAGATAAAGGGTGGATCCCTTACAAAATTTTGGCATGGTAAGAGGTTTAAATAAAGGATCATGAAAGGATTAATGAGGGTGAAAGGAATATCTCATTATTTATAAATAAAATGTAAATTAATTGGAGTCTGTAAGAATATATCCTAATCATAATCAATTTGAACTTAAAAGACATTACATAAATGAAGTGCTTGATAAAAAGGTGGAGTGGAAGATCCCTTGTAGAATTTTAGTATAGTAACGGGTGTACATAAAGTATTGTGGGAGGTATTAATGAACTTTTAGGGGGTCTCTCATATCATGTAAATAAATATGATAGTGTAAGGTATGTATAAAAAAATATTCCAAAATAAAAAAATATGAATTAAGAGTCATAGGATAAATGAGGCACTAGAATAAAAAAAGAAAGGGCTAGATCCCTTACCTGAATGTGTGACTACAGAGGCTTGGTAAGGGCTTTGTGAGAGCTTGGGGGAACCTTTGGGGGAAACTAGGGAGTATATAGTAGATTTTGGATGTTATCCAAGGGTTTTTATTTAAGATAAGTGGGATCTTAGGTGGGTTTATATAGGAAATGAAAGGAGAATTCTTTAAAATATCACAAACTTATGTTTTTGGACTCTATACAATAAAATATCCAATACCCCAAATCATCCCATGGTTTTTACCAATGGTTTATACCAAATTGGAGTGGTATACATTATTTTATGTGTCAAAGGGATGGTCTAATAAAAAAATTACCCATGGTGATGAGAAGGTGAGTCACACACTTGATTAAATGATTTTAAAATCCTAAGATATATTATAAGTCATGAAGGATTCATAATGGATATATAAAATTAATTTAAATAAAAATTATTTTAAATTTATAGCATTTATTTTTTGTTTATCTCTTATATCTTAATTATTACAACACATTTGGGTCATTATGTTGTCATAAAACACAAAGTATAATTATACAGTATTTAATTTTTTCCAGAAAATTTGTCAGTTTCAGGAAATTATGAAAAATTAAACAATAGATAATTTTGAGATCATGATTCCAAAAATAATATTCTTATTATCAAAATAATTTTATAAATATTTGAATTTTCACTTTTAAAATAAATAATGGCATTTGTTGAAAATTATTGGTTTTTGACAATAATAGTATTCGAACCTTAATAAAAATTACATTTTACATCATAAAAATTATATGATCATTTATATTTTATAAATAATAATATTCCATTAAAATATTTTTTATTTAAAAAATCCCTTAATTCATAAATTCATTAATTGATTTTGAAAATTAAGCAAAAATACAATTTGTTCTTTAAAGTGTCCAAATAAAAATCATATATAAATTAATAGTAATTGGATGTAAATATATCCATTAATATACAAAAAACTAATTTACATATTCATATTATTAATTTCATGTTACATATCCCTTTAATACACTAGTATACATCCTAAGAGTAAGGTGCATGATGGTGGGGCGTTCATAGGGTTGTTTGGTGAACATGGTTTGGGCAGTGATCTCAATGAGCTTGAACTTCTCCCATAAACGGATTAACTCATGCTTAAGTTGTTGGATCTATTCTTGGGATTGGTCAAGGGAAAATCCCATAAATGATATATCCCTTAGAAGCACTAACAAATGGGATTCAAAGGCTATGATCCTACTGGTTGAGGTCATAACTTCCTTTGTCTTTGTTAGTTGGGAATGCTAAAAACCTATATTTATACTAATCACGTGATCATTGTTAAATTGATATATTATCAATGGTAAGGATACTTAATGTTCTTATAAATCCAAATGGATATAATAATTAAAAATAAGTGCAAGTGTTTTCTAAAACCATATTACATAATAATAAATTTAATCCAAAAGGGGTATTTTATTTATAAATTCATGGGTCATTACATTCTTCCCCCATTTATAAATTTCACCCATGAGATTTTCTATTCCCACACTAAAATAGATGAGGATAACTCTGTCTCATTGCCTCCTTTGGTTCCCACATTTCTTATTCAAACTTTTGGTTTCTCCATAACACTTTGACAAAGGGCATTGACTTATTTTGTATAACCTTTTCTCTACAATCTAAGATCATCACTAACTGCTCCTCATAAAAAAGGTCATTCTCTAATGATACCACCTCTAGGTTGGTTATATGTGAGGGGTCTGTTATGTACTTACTCATGAGAGATACATGGAATACATCATGTACTTGAGATAGGTTTGGTGGGAGTGCTAGTCGGTAATCCACTGCTCGGAAGTGATCAAGGATCTCAAAGGGGCTGATAATTCTTGGAATAAACATTCCCTTTTTCCAAAATCTCATTACATTCTTCCATGGAGATATGTAGAGGAATACCATGTCTCTAAAATAGAAATCTAGGTCACGTCAATGATTATCAGTATAAGTCTTTGGTCGACTCTGAGTAGTCTTGATGTGCTGCTAAATGGTCTTAATCTTCTCTACCATTTTCTTAACCATTTTAGGACCTAGAAGTTTTTGTTCCCCAACTTAATCCTAGCGTGTAGGTGTTACGTACCTCTTCTCATAAAGGGCTTCATAGGGGGCCATTTGGATGCTCGATTATAAACTTTTTTTGTAAGAGAACATGACCAAAGAGATATGTTGATCTTGTTCTCCATTGAGGTCTATAGAACATGATTACAACAAGTCTTCTAGTGTCTGAATAGTCCACTAAGATTGGTCATCAGTTTGAGGATGATAGACCATACTAAACTTTAGCTCGGTTTTGAGAACATTTTGGGGACTTTTACAGAACATGGAGGTGAAACTTGGATCTCAATCAGATACAATCGATAGTGGTAATCCATGAATCCTTACTACTTATCTGATATATATCCATGTAAGATGATCTAGTGAGAACTCCTATTGAATTGCGATAAAGTGAGCTGTCTTTGTAAGAAGATCCACCATAACCCATATAGAAATGTGTCCCCTGGATGACTTTGAAATTCCAATGACCAAGTACATGGTGATGTTCTCCCATTTCCATGTTGGTATTGGTAATGGTTTCATCATCCCCTTAGACTTCAGTATCTCAGACTTCACTTGTTGGAATACCATGCAATTTGATGTATATTTTTTGACCTCCTTCTTCATATTGTCACACCAATAGTTCCCATGGATATCTTGATACATCTTTGTTCTTCTTTATTGAATGGATAAAGTCTAACTATGTGCATCCTCCAATAGTTCCTTCTTTAACTCAATATTTGAGGGAACACGTAGTCGTGACCCAAGTCTCACAATTCCTTCTTCATCAACATTTGACTCTAAAGAATTCCCTTTTATTATAGTTTCTACTTTCTTCTGAATTCCCACATCATTTCTTTGAGCATCATTTATCCTTTCCAAAAGAGATGGTTGAGTAATAATTTGTGAAAGGATTTATAATTTCCCTTTTTTTATGATTCCCATGTTCAAACCCTTCAAATACAATAATATCAGGTCCTTCTTAATTATCATCAATGATAGAATTGTTGGGTCCTTTCTACTTATAACATCTACCACCTTATTTTGTTTCTCAGGATAGTAATTAATTGAGCAGTCATAGTCCTTGATTATCTCTAACCATCTTCATTGGTACAAATTCAACTCTTTTTGTGTGAATATATATTTGAGGCTCTTGAGATCGGTATATATCTAACCTTTCTACACATAGAGATAATGCTGCTTGATTTTGAATGAAAATATCATAGTTTCCAACTACAAATCACGTGTGGGTTAGTTTTGATCATGAATTTTCCATTGCCTTGAGGCGCCGACAATGAATTTATCATTTTTCATTAACAGATAGAATAAGCCTTTCTTTGAAGTGTCACTAAATATCACAAAAATCTATCCACTTGTGTGTAGTGTGAGCATAGGGGAACTGATAAGCCTTCTCTGCAACTCAGCGAATCTCTCTTCAAATTTATCATTCCATGAAATCATGACTCCCTTCTGAGTTTTCTTGGTAATAGGGTTTTACAATTGTGAGAAATTTCTCACAAATCGGCAATAATACCTAGCTAACCCAAGTAAACTACAGATATATATAAAATATGTTGGCCTCATAAATCCTTCAATTGATTTTTTAAGGGTCCATAGATATCTCATTTGTTATTATGATATTCCCCAAGAAAGAGACTTCCTTCAACCAGAACTCACATTTTTTGTACTTCTCATAAATCTTATCATTTCACGTGGTCTTTAGTTTAGTACTCATATACTCCTCATTACTTTTGGATTATATTATAATATCATTTATAATGACTATTGTGAATTTGATGAGGTAATATATAAGGACCCTATTCATCAAATCCATGAATATTGTTGGAGAATTAGTGAGACTGAATGGCATCACTATGAACTAATAGTACCCGTACCTTGTACGAAAAGTAGTAAGGGGGATAACTTCTTTATTCACTCTTACATGATAATATCCTAACCATGGATCCACCTTGGAGAAGTATTTTGATCCACATAGCTGATGGAACAAGTCATTAATTTGAGGTAGAGGATAATTGTTCTTTATCATGATCTTGTTGAGCTTATGACAATCAATGCAAAGGCGCATTGATCCATACTTCTTCTTGAGGAAGAGGACTCATGCACCCCATGGTGAAGCACTTGGGCGTATGAACCCTTTATCCAGATTCAATTATAGTTTTTTATTTAGCTCCTTAAGTTCCATAGTAGCCATTATATATTAAGTTTTGGATATTGGTAATTCCCCTGGTATACGCTCGATGGAAAATTCAACCTCCCAGCTAGGAGGAAGAACATGAAATTTCTCAGGAAACACATCGGCATATTTCCTCAGAATGGGAATGTCTTTAAGGATGATTCCATCCGTAGACACAATCATTTGGGTGAGATAAGGTTGCTCATAGGTCAATAATATCCATGCCTAAGAAGATGGTGTTATTGACAATTCATCCATCTCCTTGTATTTGCACAATGACATCTCTAAATATAATACAACGAGGAATCAATAAAAAATGTGCAACGGTTGGGTTCTCTCGCCGCCTGCGCCGTGTCCGCTAGGGTTTCCCAGATCCGACGAGACCACCGGCTTCGATTTGATCCAATAGTTTTGTTTCGACGCATGGTTTTGATCCAGAAGTTGAATTTTCTTTCAAACCTAAAATCTTGGTTCAATAGGATGATATACCGGTGGAGGATAAACTAAAATGTGTCTCCTTCGTCGAGGCTCTCAATGGCATCGAACTTTGAAAATCTGCTGAGATGAGTCTGTCTCACTATAAGAAGCTTGAAGATGGTACATTCATAGTTGAGGCTGATCCATACGCGCTTCAACAGAGATCACTGCTCTATAAGTTCTCAGTCCTGGCCTATATTTCATATCTCAAGGGCGAAAAACCCTGGTCGAACCCGGAGCTCAATGCAATAATTGCTAACATTTGGGGTTTCTCTGACTGGAAGCTCGTCCCACTCGGTAAGGGTAATTTTCATCTCTTACTAAAATCGCAAGACGAACTGTATATTGTCTATAAATTTGGAAACATGAAACTTAAGTCGGGTGCTATTCGTATCTCTAACTGGGATCTCACATTCAACCCATATAACACAAATAATTCTTCAGTTCAAATCTGAGTGTGTTTGCATGGTCTGAATTGGTATTTTTGACACCTGTGGATCCTCAATGACATTACTTAATGTATCGACACACCACTGAAGATAGATCAATGGAAGATTAATACAGAACTTGGTATGTACTCTCGTGTTATGGTGGAAGTCAACATAGCTGAAAAAATAGCAGTCACCAACTTCTTCACCGTCGACGATTATCGAACTGAAGTTCGCATTGAAAGGGAGAGTATACCTCTCTACTGTGAACTTTGTAAAATCGTTGGTTACTCGCTACTAAAATGTTGAGTGATAAAAAATCAGGTGACTCAACCTTTAGACGGTGAGTGGAATGAAGTGAAGAAGAAAAAATATGGTAAGGTTGTGACTCATGCTATCCCCGAGCCCTAAAAGAAGAAAATTGATGTCTGGGTGGAAAAACCATCAATCCTGGGAGAAAGTTATGGAGTCACTTGGGATGATCAAGTGGAAGTGGAGGAGCTTGAGGAGCTTGATCATGACATTCTGGTCGACATTGGACGGGTTGTTCTGGACACATGTACATCTAATCCCAGTCTCTGTGAGGGGAAGAATATTGCTTCCTTCTCTTCAGCATTGGCTGCATCCGCCTCTACTCCAATGGATACTTCACATAAAGGAATTAGTAAGACGACCTTCTAGGTTGATATCTATGACAATGCTCGGGCTCCTCAACAAGGCATTGCAGCTCCAAATCAATCTTGTGCTATGGGTGTTCCACATCCGGCTCAGAATGACCCGTCTCATGCCATTGCAGCTAAGGCATGTTCCTCTGGTATGCTTTCATCTAATCATGTGGTTACAATTGTTGATAGCACTGCAGTGAGCACTTTGGTTCATTTAACTCCCAACACAGTAGACACACTGGTCTCCCTAGTGAAGGCTACTGTCCACCAGACCTTAAACTCAAAAGAAATATCTTATGATGGTCAGATAGTCACCCATATTGCGATTAAATAACTTGATTACACTAAAGACTTGAATGTTTCAGGTGACACTAGCATCCTGTCTGCCTCTCCTATGAGCAAATAGGTTATGAAGACACCTTTATCCTCATCCTCAAACTTTAGAAGATCTCAAAGGAACAAGAGCTCGAAGGGTTCCGGAAAAAAGGAGCCCGGGCTCCAAAAACAGGTTTTAATTGGATGTATTTTTTTTTGGAATTGTCAAGGTATAGCCAACTCTAACACTCTCTTGGTTTTTAAAAGACTCATTGTGACTCATAAACCCAAAATTTTATCTCTTGATGAACCCAAAACTAACTTCACAATGAATTTTATGCATCCTTCTACTATTGGTTATAATTTTTTTGGTGCTTGTATTAATGGTAGTAATGCTAAATCTCTTTGGATCATTTATCACAACTATTTGCAAGATGTTAATATATGCATTTTTCCTGGAAAAATGTTCACTTGTGATTTTAACTATGATAGAAATCACTTTTTTCACCTTTTTCTATTCTAAAAATAGATATCAAGATCATAGGCCTCTTTGGAACAATCTCTCTTCCTTAGCTAACTTCATCCATGACCCTTGGTTGGTGTTGGGAGACTTCAATGCCATTCTCTCTCCGAGTGGGAAGCTGGGTCCTTCTTATTCACCCATATCTTCTAGTGAATTTAGAGCCTTGATTGAATAATGTAATCTGTTTGAAGTCAATATTATAGGTGCTAAATTCACCAAGTATCGAAGACAATATAATTGGGTTGTCTCTAGGAAACTTGATAGGGCCCTAGTGAATGTCCTGACTCTTGATGTGTGGGACACTATTTCTAGCATCACCTTACCTAAAATAAATTCTGATCATCAAACTATTCTTGTTACCTTCCACTGAAAAAGAACCAAGCCTAGTATCCCTTTCAAATTCAGCAATGGTTGGTCCAATGATCTGGACTGCTCTCAGCTCATTCAATGTTGTTTGAATTCTATGAGCCACATTTCCGATGCTTTTGCTTGTATCACAAAGCTCAATCACCTTAATCATTGTCTCAAAGTTAAGTGTAGTGCTAAATCCAAACATATTGACCAAGACATCTCCAACCTAGATAATGAACTTAACCAAATTCAAATCAACTCCACTAACATTGATTTTTCCTCTAACCCCCATACCAAAATTCACATTACTGTTAAGCTCAGCTCCCTTTTAGTTCTCAAAGATAACATTCAAAAACAAGTCTTCAAAACAAAATGGATCACAGATGGGGATAGAAACACCAAATTTTACACTTCCCTTCAATGGATTAGAAAATTAAACCGACCGCTTTACTCTCTTAAAGATAATGTCAATATCCTATCCTCTGAAGCTTCCATTACTAATCATGTTGTCACTTATTTTGAAAAAAAAATTAATGGTCATCATATTAACAATAAGATTCTCCCGGGGATCATTCCGACATTGATCAATGATGATGACAATATTTTTATATTGACTGCTACCCCGGACCATGAAATCAAAGACACTGTCTTTAGTCTGAACCCCGACAGTGCTCCTGGTCCTGATGACTTCAATAATGGTTTTTTTTCAACATCACTAGGAGGTTGTCCACACAGACATCTGTAAAATTGTTAAATACTTTTTTAATACTAGATATCTTCCTTATGGGTTAAATGCTCAATTTCCTACTTTAATTCCAAAGGTGGCTAATGCCTCAGAAATTCACTTATTTAGGCCCATTGCTCTAATCAACTCTATTTATAAAATCATTACCAATCCCCTTGCTAATAGACTTTCATCTCATTGTAAAAAAATTATTTCTTGGGATCAATTTGGATTCACCAATGGTAGATCTATCCAATATTTCATTTTCCTTGCCTTAGAATGCAACAAAACTCTGAACAAAGACCCTCTAGGGGGAAACATTGCCATTAAGCTTGATGTTATGAAGGCTTTTGATACTATTGATTGGTATTTTATTTTCAAAGTCCTCCATGATTTTGGATTTAATGATATCTTCATTAGTAGGATTCACTCTCTCTTTATCCCAGCCTCAATATCTATACTTGTCAATGCCTATCCCAGAGGCTATTTTAAATGCTCAAAGGGATTTTGACAAGGTGATCCTCTTTCTGTCATCCTCTTTGCCATTCCGGAAGACTGCCTTATTAGATAGATCAACTCTCTTGTTAATAAAGGTAATATTAAACCCATTTCGGTGACCAAAAATCTTACTGTCCCGACCCATCTCTTTTATGCCGAGGACATAATTCTTTTCCTCAATGGTAGTAAACAGAATGTCCTTAACCTTAAAAAAGCTTTATCCCACTATAAAGAGGTTTCAGGTCAATCAATCAGTTAGAATAAGTCCTTTATCTTCTTTGGGAAATTCTTCCCCCTCTCTAGGATAGGTCAGCTTATAGAAAATCTAGGCATCAAGGAAGGTTCCTTTCCCTTTACCTATCTGGGAGTACCCATTTTTTGGGTAAGGCCTAAATCTATTTATTTTAATGCTATTTTTGATCAGGTGATTAATCAACTTTCTTCTTGGATAGGGAAATACATGTCCATGGATGGAAGGATTTTCCTTGTGAAATCGACCATTATCTATAAATTGGTTTATTCCCTCCTGGTCTACAAATGGCCTCTTGGTCTCCTCAAGAGAATAAATACCTATATTAAAAATTTTGTCTGGACTGGTAGCATCATTGAACAGAAACTTGTTACCATTCCCTGGATGACCTGCTACACTACTCTTGAGAAAGGTGGCCTTGGTATAAAAAATCTCAAACTGTTCAACGAGGCCCTCCAAGCTAGACTCACTTGGAGACTGATCAATAAAAAATTTGACTCCCTTTATTTCCTTAGAAACAAATTTTTCGTCAGACTAAAAAATGTGAATTTGAACTATGTCCAATCCTCTCTTTGGACCTCCTTAAGAAACCTGTTTGTCTGCATCATGAATAACTCGAGATGGCTGGTTATCCTAGACTCCGCCATTCATTTTTGGCTGGACAACTGGACTGGCTCTTCTCTTATCTCCATGGTTCCTCCTAATTCTTCTCCAGATTGCATTAACTGCACCATAAAGGAAGTGATGCATTCTAGAACTTTGGATCTCCCTGATTCTATCATGCAGGTAGTTGATGGTTAACCTTTCTCTAATGTTGATGATTTTCTAGTTTGGGAACCTGCTAGCAATGTTATTCTTGACTCAAATTTTTTTACAATCATTTTTTCTCGGATGCTGATTCTGTCTTATCCTGGTGGAAGTCTTTTAAAACACCTTGAATCAAACCTAATAGGCTAAATTTTATTTGTCATATTGTGAACAATTGTATTCCTACTGATATTTTACTTCAAGCCTTTTCCATTCATCTCTGTTCTCAATGTCCGCTCTGTCACCAATATATAGAGGATATCAATCATCTGTTATTATCTTGTGCTATGACCTCTGATCTTTGGAATTTTATTGCTGAAATTTTTTATTGTAGATGGTCCTATTCTGACAATATCCTCCTCTAGCTAAAGCAATGTGTGGAGTTTGACTACTCACCACCAGTTAAGATCCTCTTCTTAACTACTGTGGTGGAGCTTCTACACATTATCTAGTATGATAGAAATGCCATTATTCACAATAATCACTCACCCAATGTCATTGCATGTCATTCTAGGATCTTAATTGCTATTAAAGATGCCACTACGATCCAGAAAGCTAACTGTGACAACTCTATTGGTGACTTCATGATCCAGCGACGTCTTAAGATTGATGGCATTTTTCCTTATCCGAAACGCTTTCTCGAGGTTTTTTGGAAAGCCCCACTTTCTAGATGGATCAAGATCAATGTGGATGGAGCTTCAAAAGGAAATATGGACCCTGAGGGCTGTGGAGAAATCTTCAGAGACTCCCAAGGACACTACCATGGATGTTTCTATGGCAGTTGTGGTGTCACCTCTTCCCTTGAAGCTATGATGTTGGCTCTCATCCATTCTATGCATTTTGTTAAGAAAAAAGGTTAGAACAACATCGGGATTGAAAGAGACTTTACCACCATTATTCAGGTGATTTGGAATGGGGTAGTTCATCTTTCTTGGCCTCTTACTGTGAGTTGGAAGAACTGCCTGAACTCGCTCCTAGAGCTTACATACATTTCCACCCATGCCTACCATGAATCTAATATGGTGGTAGATGGTCTTTTCAACAAGGGGATCAGCCAGACCATTACATGGACCAATGATTTGCAGAATGATCTTGTCCCTCTTCTTGTTAAAGATTGTAATAAAATTCCTTTTTTCAGTCTTTTGTAATTTTGTTGCCTTATTTTAAAAAATTGTGTCTTGGTCTTTGACCAGGGCATTTCCCTTTAAAAAAATCTCATTGTATTTGTACAAAATCGAAGGATGATTCCCAATACACAGAGTTGCATCCTTCTCATGGCAGTTTATTTTGGCTCCATACAGGGAAAGCCAATCAATGACTATAATTGCATCAAATTCTACCAAAGGAAGTACGAAAAGGTTCTTTAGGAAGTTTATCCTAAAAACATTTATAGGTTAGGAGTTATATACTTGAGATTCAATAATTTACCCATTTTTTGGTTTCACAGATATGACTACTTCCATGCTTTGTGGTGGTGTTTGAATTGTTCTACTAAACATTAGTGACATGAAGAAATGTGTAGAACTATAATCAAGATGTACATTCTCTATCCTTGAATGAATAACTAGAATAACTGTAACCACTTCTTTGTCCAGATTCACCTCAGTGGTAGTGATGGAAAGAGATTTCCTTTACTACCTTATAGGATTTTGGTTGCCTCTAAAAACACTTATCTTAGGGAATTGATTTGTAAAGTGCTCGGGTTCCTTATAGTTGTAGAAATGAACAATGCATTGAGGGTTGGCTGGAACGTTCTTTTCCTCCATTGAAATAGAGGGTTTCTCCTATCAGTAATTATTAGTTAGGTGTCCTTCCTTCCCACACCTAAATCATTTCTTTATCCCCCTTAAAAATTATATGGTGTGCTTCTTCCCACACCTTTGAAAAGTGGGATAATGAAATTTCTTAGCACCGTTAGATCTCTCTATTGAGAAAAAAATATTAATCTCCACTTTCCACTTCTTATCCCCATGATATCCCTATGATTCTACAATCTCTATTTCCTCTATGAGGGCACATCAGACAATTTCCTCATATCTATCAAAGTCACTGACCGCCATAGACTTTCGTAGACTATGATTTATCCCACCAAAGATGTCGCCAACCATGCATTCAGGTTTAATGACAAAACTGGAGTTGTATCATGAAATTATCGTGATGTTTTCTTTGTATTCTTGGATAGATTCATCAAATTTTATATTTAGTGCAAGGAAATCTATTTCTATTTTAAGATGGAGGGTGTAGAGAAAATATTTATCAAAAAAAAATTTTGGAATTCCTTTCACTCCATTGCTTCGATCTCTTTCTCAGGATTTGTATTCTTGATCATTTCCAACCACTTATCAACTTCTTCCTCCATATAACAAATTGCCAGTAAAAATTTCTTTTTTTTGGAACATTGAAGGATGGATAAGATCATCTCAAGGGAGTTGATTCATTGTTCCACTATTAAGGGATCAGTTGATCCATTTAATGTAAGAGGCCTTTGTTGCATAAAAAAAATTATAACTTGTTCTCTCTTAGCGGGATTTAGATACTCCTTCTGATCCAGGTTTATATTCAAAACCTAATTCCGGTGAGATATTATCTTCATGAATTTTGTGATTCCCACTACCATTGGGTTGGGAATCTCTTTGTGGTAGTCATCAAATTTCTCATCACATCAGTTGTTAACCTAATTCCACCTATTAACCACCATTGGCTAGAATAAAGAGAAAATCAGGGATGGGTATTTTGAAACTATTAAAAGATAAAGGGGGAATCCAATGAAATGCGAGGGATAACATAAAAAACTAAACTTATTTCTTTAACTTATCAATTTATAGGCTTTAATCTATGTTATCCATGAAATTTTCCTCACACAAACTATCATGGGAATTTTTATTATTCCCATAATAATGGTTCATAATGATCTTATGACTTTACCAAATTATATCACCCAAGAGTGTAAAAATAGGTGTACATTAAGGCCCATTTTCATGTACAATATTACCCCAAGATAGGCCTAGAACATTCCTAGGTACATATGTGTCAGATCTACATCCACTTATAGTATCCAGATAGGTATGTATTTTCTTGATAAACCAATTAATCTATACTAACAAAAATTTATGGATATTTTTTTATACCTAGTCTTATCCATAAGTCATTATCTATATTTTCCTAATCATAATCCCAAAAATAATTATACCTTTCTCTAATACCTACTATAACAACCTGGATTTTTATTACACATTAATATATGATTTATTACATGAGACTAAACTTGATACAACCCAAAATATCAATAAGTATAGTGTCTTTAGTAATTACATGCATCACATGACAAACTTATAACATGGGATACAATAACACTATTGAAAAAATCCTTTACATTGTCATGATAATCCACCGTACATAAAAATGTATGAGATATCCTGGGGACATACATACGAAAAGGGTGAGATATAAATCCCATTAATGGAATATACTTGGAATAACATATACATGTTAGACAATATTCATATAAATTAGGAATGAAAGAAACATTAATAATAAGACAGGGTATAACATGATAATCATAACATGGGAATTGTGGAACCAACTTAAAACATTGCATCGTGAACATATGTCAAGGATAAACCGCTAAAACCTCATGGTCAACAAAATTCCCATAAAGGAATCAGGTAAAACCATATCCCAACATGATGTATCATGATACTAAACATTATCCAATGCATTAGAGCGCTATCAGGGTGACCCTTCATAATCTTTTCATTCTCATTCTAAAGTGTGCCACATAGATCATACAACATGAATTCATTCATTAACATAATTTATTCCATGATCACGAAATATGTAATAAATACTTTTAATTACCCAATAAATAAATTTATGTTCATAAATTTGAGTACCCTTTATAGAAAATGGGCATGGTATTCACTACACAATTGTTTTAGAGTGGAAAATCATAGTGCAATTTTGATGCATAACGGTGTCAAATAAAAATTCATATAGTGGGATGATGAGAAAAAAGGAGTATCTCACAATATATAAATCATAAATATAGTATGGGGAGGTGTGAATACATACCCCATCATTAATAATTGAAAATAAAATGTCATTAGATGAAGAAGAATCTTGAATAGAGAGATAAAGAGAGTATCTCTTATAAACTTTCAGCATGGTAATGGGTGTAAATAAAGGATCATTGTAGGTTTGATGAGAGTTAAAGGAAGATATAATTATTTATACATCAAATTGAAACTAAGGGGAGTATGTAAGAACATATATCAATCATAATAAATTTTAAATTGAAAGACATTACATAAATGAAGTGCCTGATAAAAAGGGGAGAGTGGAAGATCCCTTACAGAATTTCGGCATAGTAACAGGTGTACATAAAATCTTGTGGGAGGGATTAATGAGAGTTAAGGGGTTTTATAATATCATGTAAATAAATAAGATAGTATAAGGTATGTATAATAACATCTCCCAATAAGAACAAATATGAATTAAGAGTAATATCATAAAAGAGGCGCTTGAATAAAAAAAGAGTGAGACCCCTTACTTGAATGTGTGAGTCCAAAGGCATGGGAAGGGATTCTTGAGAGCTTGGGGGAACCTTGGGAGAACAATATGGAGTATATAGAAGTTTTTTAAAATTATAAAAGGGTCTGAGTTAATATAAGTGGGAGATTGTGTGTTTTTATATAGGAAATGGGAGGGGAATTCTTTAATATTTCACAAAGTTGGGTTTTTAGACTTTATACAATAAAATATCCAATACCACAAATCGTATCACTATTTTTGCCTATAGTTTCTAACAAATTGGAGTGATATATATTATTTTATAAGTCTAAGGGCCTAACTAATTAAAATTTTAACCTTAGTGATGAGGAGGTGAGTCACACTCTTGATGAAATGATTTTAAAATCTAAAGATATAGTATATGTCTTGTAGGATTCATAATGACTTTATAAAATAAATAAAATGAACATAAAATCACATTATATTAAAGTCAAAACATTTATTTGTTTGTGGATCCCTTATATATTAATTATTACATCACATTTTGGTCATTATGATGTCATAAAAGACAAAGTATATTAATACGATATTTAATTTTTACTCAAAAATTCAACCGTTTCAGAAAATTATGAAAAATTAACTGTTGGATAATTTTGATGTCCTGATTCCAAAAATAATATTCATTTTATCTAAATAATATTTTAAATATGTGAATTTTCACTTTTAAAATAAAAATTAACATTTATTAGAAATGATTGGTTTTTGACAATAACAGTTTTCGAACCATAATAACAACTACATTTGACATCATAAAAATTTTATGATAACATATATTTTATAAATAATAATATTCCATTAAAATATTAATTATTTAAAAATCAATTAATTGATAAGTTATTTAATTGAATTTTAAAATTAAGAAAAAATACAATTTGTGTTTTAAAGTATTAAAATAAAAATCATATATAATGTAATAATAATATGAAGAAAATATATCAATTAATCGATACATAATAGTGTATATATTCATATTACTAGGGTCTTGTTACATATAACATTAAAACAAAAACATATTCCCTGTGGGTAAGTGTCTAATGGTTGGGATTTCATGGGGTTGTTCAGTGAACATGATCTGGGTCGTGATCACGATGAGTTTGAACATCTCCTGTAAATTGTTTCGCGCATACTTATGATTTTGGAACTAAGCTTGGGATTTTTCAAGTGAAAATATCCAAAATGATATCTCCCATGGACTCTTTGAAAAATGGGCTTCAAAGAGGACGATCCTACTAGTTGAGGCCATCACTTCCTTTGTCTGTATCAATTGGGATTGTTAAAAACCTATATTTATACTAATTATGTGATCATTGTTCAACAGCTATATTATCAACAGTAATGATACATAATGATCAATTAAATCAAATTAGATATAATAATTCAAAATAAATACATGTGTTTTATAAAACTGTATTACATAATAAGACATTTAATCAAAAGGGGGTATTTTCTTTATAAAATCTTATGTCATTATAGAAGGGGAACCTCCCTACTCCCACTTCCTAAAGAAAGAAAATTGAGTTCTGAATGTTCAATCCTAGAACTCCTTCACATAATGAAGGTACAAGAACAATGTGATCATGATGATGCTGAAGGATTCATATGATCTCTATTCAAGCACCCAAGATTCGATGAATGGAAATCACATAGATTCATGAAGTGTGTATGGATGATCTAGAGGGGTTTGGATTTAGATCCTTTAAGAAATGGTCACTGTTGATGAGATACTTTCTTGAGCGCTTCATTTTTGAACTATGAATTTATTTAGTTTTAATTATAATGATTATTACATACATGTGATATCCTCAAACCTCTATCGGTGATTGAATAATTAGAGAGGACATAGTTTCCTCAATCTAACGATGAAAAACATTAAATCCCCAGCCCACCGGCTTCCCCTGCATTCCCATGTACCTTAAATTGGTATCAAATGGATCCTTTGAGTATTCTAAGCCAATAAAATTTTTAAAAATTATAAAATAATTAAAGGGATTTAATTCAGTCCAAATGGCTCTGACTGTGCTTCAATTAAAAATGAGATGACCAAGATACAGCTATCTGAATTTTTTATATATACCATTTGTGGTTTATTTTTATGTATTAAAATTTTATGAATACATGAATATGTTGAGTATATTTGACGATAGTTAAATGTAATATTTTTTTTCTAACCTCGAGTTTTATGGATGAATTTTGATATGGCCTAAATAATTATTTCTATCCTGGAAATTTATATCCGAACAAGGAATATTTTTTTTAAATGTACAAAGGATACTACAAATGTCTTTGGTATTTCATAATAAAATTAAAACATTTAAAGGATGAAGGGTGGATGGAGGGTCTTTTATAACTTAAAGGGGGATGTAGAAAATTGTGTTTTGTTGGACCCAATATTGTGTGGAAAAAATCTATAATAGAAATACCTATATATAATTTATAAAGAAATAATTATAAAAAATTATATTTAAAGAAAATTTTGTGTGGCGGACATGAAAAATCTTCTTACCTCGTTCCCTAGAAGAACCTAAGGTCCCCAAACTCTACATCATTCTATGTGAGGCATCCAACTAACAAAGCTAAACCACCCTCCTCTGGCCCTCCCTGGTGGCCGCCTGTATCAGGATGCACCCACCAGTTACCAAGGGTCGTCCTCCCCCTCTCCACCCCATCTGATCCACTCCCCAACTCTTTAGAATTACCCTCTTAGATGTAGCACCACTGGCCATGTCTCTGTTATCCTATGGCACCATGTACATTTCCTCCCTCCTGTGATCTTTTCGAACCCAGAGCCCCACTAAGGTAGATTTCATTTGACCACCACAGTGTGATCGAAATCCCCTGTGCAGCTAAAAAACATTGGATTATAAAATCAAAACTTTAATATTCTAAATAATTAATTTAATATTGGGCCAAAAACTAAAATATTTAGTTAATTTAATTTTAGTATAAAATATTAAATTAAAAGTTATGCCGAATTAAATTAAATTATATTAATTTAAATAATTCATTATAATTATTTAAATTCCCTTGTAAAAAATTTAATTGTATTTTAATTTTTATCACTGTTTTAATTTACCCATAGACTAGTCTTGAGTATTTACCAACATTGTATGTCTATTTTATCTATTTTATTATTTATTACAAATATTGTGATACTTGTAATAATTAATTAGTTTTATTGAAAGTCTATGAAACATTGTTTTTTATAAATTATGTATAAGATTTTGTGAATCCATCTGTGTTTCTGTAAGTACATCGTGCTTCCACATACCCCCATGCATGTGTGCAAGTACATTTTTATTTTCATGATGATTATATATGTTATGGAACATGACAAGTACTGGTGAAATCCATGTGGGAATTGGACACATGCTACTGTAAAACAAACCTATACACATGTTTTGGAACTAGGGGTATAGCCTCTAGAACCGTGGGTATAATCTATACCCATGGCTCCATAAACTGTGGGCTACCGAGGCATCAATATAGAGCTATACCCATGGTTCTACAGAAAATATGGGTATTGCCTTGTAAAATTCCATAATTTCCATTGTTTTAGTTAAACCATAAGTATATATCTATACCCATGGTTTACAAAATCGTGGTTATAGATTATCAAACAAGACATACTATACTTATGATTTTAGTTAAAGAATAGGTATATGGGACATCAAACATAGTACCCATGGTTCATTAAACCGTGGTATAAATTCTTCTCCCGAACAAGCCCTAACCTACCTTCTTGCCATCCTTCACCTGTGAAAAAAAAAGAAACCAACAAATCAAAAAAATGATCAAAGGGTAGAATATGGGAAAAAATAGAAACCCGAAACAATCCAGTTAAATAAAAAAGAAAAAAATGAAATGGATAGTTCAATAAATGATTGAAATTGATCATATTCCAAACCAATTATGGAAAATCCAATAAAAAAACTCAAAGTGATGAATATGGATACCTTGAGTAAAACTTGTTATGGGCAATCCAAGCAGTTGAGGATCATATTCCTAAAACTAATTAAATAACAAATCACAAAAAATGATTGAAATGGATAATTCAAATTCTAGAAATGAAGAAATCAAAGGGATGAATATGGATACCTTGAGGCATAAAATGATTTATATAAAACCATTAATTCCAAAGATGAATAATTTCATTGGAAGAATATCAATATAGAAACAATTTCATGATGGATCACTCCAACAAATGTTAAAACATACCAATAGAAAAAGAAGTCAAGGGGAAACCATCCCAATTAAATTAATCATATATTGAAATATTCTTTTTAGTTGGATTTCATTTATCAATATAGTGGCCTCCTTTGATGCCCCAACTCCAATATTAGGGCATTTATAAAATCAGAGAGGCTAAGTTCAATTATTCTCCACTTATACTACTTCAACAACCTCAATAGATTACTATTTAACACTAATCTGTTGAAATATGTAGTATAAACTGAAATAAGAACTACGTAAACTAAAATGTATGATAAAGAAATGTTGAAATAAAATCTGTGTAAACTGAAATGTATAATGTTGTGGTTAATGAAAAGAAAAATTCAAATATATAATCAAAGATAAGATAAAAAATCATAATTAAATATTACCTTGTTGTAGCATCATGAAATGTCATTGATTTTTTCATACTTATTTTTTAATTTTTTGTTTATAGATGGTTGTAGTCCATTGTTATGGTTTCTTCTGCCCATGGAGTCTTCACACATTACAATATCACATTTCACCATAATCCAACCATTAAAATTGCACAATAAGGTTTTCAAAAATGAGAATGGAGTTCAAATAATAACAAGAAAATATTATTCAGATAATTATAAATTAAAATGTAAACAATAACCCATTGAGAAGAACAATTGAACTATATATTTTAGACATAGCATTTATGGAAATGATTTCAAAAAAATGCATATTTTTAAATGGAATTTATATGATTATCTATAAATTTCATGAGAATAATATGGATAATTTTTAAATGAATTACTAATTAAATACATGATTACATCATAGAAAAGTAATTAAATATTTCGCATCAAATGGAGATATAATTCATGGTATTGATTTCATATTTTAAAAATGGCATTGAATATGTATGAAAATAATGCATTTATAATAGTAAGTTTAATGTATACGAAGATTTAATATGACATAGAGTTTGATTATAACAAAGTGCATACATAAGAGAGATCTATTAATATAATGAAGGATGTATTTACTGAAAAAATGAAATTTCTATCGAATATATAGTGAAGAATCTCTATCAATTTCAATATATGAATTTCCCCTTTCTTCAGATACATCCTACAGTGTAACTTTGTGTAGTGTGTATGAAATATAAATGAGAAACTAAAAAACAATGAAAATGAACTATGTAAATAATGCCAATGTTCAAACACACAGAGTTTTCATTTGATTCACATCCTGTACCACTATATAGAAATGAACTGGGATGGATACAACTGACTATCAAGACACTTCTTGGTCATCTATTATTTATACAAGTGGAAATCATCAATCTCAAAATCCCCACCCCCTCATTTTCATATTTTATCTGCTTCCTGGGAATTAGGATGGGAAAATCTATTCAGAACATAGTTAGATTTAGATACATAATATGAATAATAGATATGATTTACACCATACCTATTGAATTAATGCCTATTCCAGTAGAGTAATATTGCTCTAAAAGAAATTGAGGATTACACCAACCCGATTACATGAAACTAAAGAGTGGTTTGTTTTAGTTAGTCTAGGTTCTTTGATCACAAAGCATGACATTCAAGTATTTCTCTCATACTTCATGGAATCCAAAATATAAATAATATTAAACGGATATGGAAAATTAATTATCGTACATCACCATTTGTCATTTTCCAATGTAAATAACATAAATAATTCATCCTACAAAAGAAATTATTGAAATCTATTAATATTATTATGATCGGATTCATATGGGATCCACACGCACAAAAAATATGCCACTAAAAATCATTTTAAAATATTTGCAAGGTTAGTTAGTGAGGGAGGGGTAAATATCAAAAGTGTAAACAATTACATGAATATCCTCTAGGAGAAGATCATGTGGGAGGTTTGGGAATGAGCATCACTTTGGGGTATGTTCATTGTGTCCATATGTGGTCAGTAGGTGGATCATTCAAAATAGAATGCCTACAGGAATTGAATGATTCTCCAAAGTAATCTTTACTAGTTCTAATGGCACTCTGACTTGATCATCAGATGATATGACATTAATTTTTGGATGCACAACAAGGTGGAAATTACACTCACCTTCCTTGGTTTCCAAACTCTAGGTCTCACGTTCGCATAGGCATATAAAAATCTATTATTCATTATTTCCATCATAGACCACCACAAACAAGAGATCTTAAATAATATATTCTTTCTAATGAGAATGAATGGTTTATATTCATTAGATCCCCTTTGGGGTTTTTGTTGGGGATGAGATGTCGTCTTATGATTTATAATAACCAGATAGTCCACAATTCTTGGGGGGGACTCTCTAGTGTAAGTAAATTACATTGAAATTTAATGTCCTTGTTTGTTGAATAAATGACCAAAATATTTTGACTGATGAATCCGTCCAATGTAAAGGAATTAACATGGACACATAGCATTTTTGTTTCCAAGCTCCAAGAGATGAATCTACTATGTATATATTATTTAATGGTGGTTGGTCCACAATTTTATGTCTCTCACATATTGATTTCACCAAACTCTATATTTGGGATCACTCAAAAACTAATTTTATTCACATGTGCTTCTAATAAATGGGATTTAATGAGCAGGAAAAGAAGGTGAGATCAATTATCCCTATGGATGGATTCTGGTGCATTAGGAATGCAAGGAAGAAAGATAGGCTTGAAGGATCCTCCACCTCAAGGGAATCAATTTTTTCAAGATCCATATGCTTTGAGAAAAAATTGGAATCCCTGTTAAAACATTGGGATCCCTCCCACTCTATCAAAAACATCACGGACGAAAGAAGAACCCTTCCATCATTCCAACCATAGGGGAATTTTTAGATGACTTGTTTCATTAACATTTTTGGTTTTTCTACACTAAACCGGATTTTTTTATTCATAACTAAATCAATTGATGTCACTGCAATTTTATCTCATATGCATTCATTAATAGTGATAATCAGTTTGAAAAATAAATGGTTTTCAAACACAGCATTATCATGTTTGGTACAATGGCATTCCATTCCATCATGAATCTTTCAAATAATTAAATATTTAATTCTATTTCATTCCATTTGAAACAAGAGAATTACATTAATAACCATTCCATTCCATCTTAAAAAAATAAAAAACAATTAATCTATAGATGAAAGGAAGATTATTGAATTGGTGAAACCATAACACTCAGTACATGTTATTCAGACATAATCAGTAACAGATATAAGGCCTGATTCCTGAAGTAAAATAAATTTTAGTAACAAAACATGTCCTTAAGAAACTCAAGAAATTCATAAAAATAAGAAATGTGAAGACATTGATTTCATACCACCATTATATCCCAAACCAGGTGCATCCTCTCTTCAGAACCTACAATTCCATGTATTAACTAATAAGTCCATAAGATTTTAAGAGGAAATTAATACCAAATACATACTTTTATTTATATTCTTGGTGTCTAATTTTTTTCAGAAAAAACTACCATTGACACCATTTGGGATTTTTTAAAAATCATGATTCCCTAAATATTTCAATGTAGAATTTATGCCATAATGATCCATTCAAACAATATATGACATTTATAAAAATAACATCATAAAAAGAAACAATGATCATGGTACAATGAAAATAATGAATTACACATATTAGGTTATCCAAATGGAAAACAATATTTAATTAAAAAGATATAATACTAATAGAGCCCGAAATCAGCAAGCATATTATTGTACATGGAAAAAAAATTAAGGTTGCCTTTGATTTTAAAAAAAATAAATGACTAACATATTTTAAAATATGAAAATGAAAATGGAATAATTTTTGAAGAAAAAATTCTTTTTCATGTTTTCAAGAAAATGAAAATTCTTGGATAGGTAACCCTTACACTTTCTGGTTTATCTTTCCTTTTAAAAACATTTTGTGTATACTTAATAATTTTTTGTTAGAGAAAAAAATAGAAAATGTTTTCCAAAACCAAAAAAGGCCTAATATGGTTCCATTTTTTCTATATGGTCTTGAAGAAAACCAGCTGTGTGTTTTTCAGTTGTGAGAAAGAAACCTACAGGACACCTCCTAGAAGGGAAGATTGGAGAGCCTTTCTATATCTCGATTCCCTAATCGGAGAGCTCTTTATATACCTAAAACAGGGAAAAGATCATTAAATAGGAATAATTAGAAGGAAGATAATGTGAGATAAGTTTGTATGAGAGGTGATCCTTGATTTGCTACACTAGTGAAGTCAGGATCCCAAAGCCCATGAAGTCAGGATCCCAAAGCCCAAAGTCATCAAGGAACAACCCAAAAAACCATTGGCTCTCCAATTACCCTCCTCCCTGAAGTATGAGATAAACCAACTTAGGACTTGTTAGGTATGAAATAAGATAAGCAAGAAAACAATTTGATGTGTTTCATTTAATAATAAAATTAGAAATTGTACTGGACATTATAAAAAGTCATAATAGTAAATTCCAAACAACTATTAAAAAGAAAGAACACATAAAATCCAAGAAAATTAAGATTATAATTGAGTCTATTTTCCTCTTTGAAGCAATTGAACAAGCATAAAACTTGATTTAAAAACATTTTTCAAATTCCTAGACAAGGTATCTCAAATAACAATCCAATGTTTCCACTTGCATAAGATTACCAGGATCATCTTTTCCAAGTCTTTCAATGTATTCAAGCTTGTCATCCTTATCGACACCATGAAAACCCTGGGGATAGTATTTAAGAACATGATTCAACTTTTCAAACTCAAAATCCTGGAGGCAAAAAAACAAGAAGAAAAAAATCAATGGAATGATAAGAGTATCAAATTTACCACCCAATCATTAGAGAGATTCCAGAAACATGATTTAAACATAATTGGTATTTTTGTCAATAATGAAAATAAGTAGCCAATACAACCTTCAAAATAGTGTCTGTACCAAAGTCTTTTCTCTATTGAATCATGTAATCCCACATCTCATTGGTTTTCTCATGATCAAACCTCTTTGATTTCAAAAATATATAGGAATGAAACTGCATGGAATTAAAAGATATTATTTCAAGAAAGATGTATGTTGAAGTGGAGGAAATGTATGTATAAGCTTAAGGAATGTACTGTTGTTATTATGGAATACTTGGTTATAAATATTATTTATAGTATCCCTTTTAATGAGATGATTTTGGAGTAGATCTTCAAGGAAAACAACATCAAGTGCTTACGAAAGGTGAATACCTTGACTTTTAAATATTTAAAATTACCTAATTAATTCCCATTTAACACCCCTATGGAACAAAAATGTGTGAGATATGATTATAGATTGATACTAACTATACAATATAGACAATAGAAACACTATAAAAATATAAAAAAAGGTAAACTAAAAAAAGATGAAAATGGTTTGTTGGGGTAGAGATAAGAAAATTCAAACATTGTGTATTGGTGTAAAATAATTAGACAGAAACAATCCTTTAATTCCTCACAAATCCAAATTTGTATGGAGTGAAACAATTCAGGTTTCCCATATAGTATCACTTCCTTATCCAGAATATAAATGATTTTCCTCTCATTATCTTATTACTTATGGCCATATTTATAGAAAACGGTAATGGTTAATTACTTCAACACAATCTATAAAATATTCATCTTGTTGGTGTGACCTAAATACACTTCACAAACATTATGCAAAATATTTAGATATAAATAAGGAAATATAATTGTTACTTGTATATTGAAATATGATGAGTATTCTTATTATCACAACCCCATGAATCTATTCCATATAGTGTTCTCAAATTTAATGTTATCTCAGTAATAATTTAATATTACGTTCTCCTTATTGTATCCGTATAAAAATTCATTATATAGTTCTCTTTATGTGATCTCTTGATCATGAATTCTATATCAGCGTCTACAAATCTAACATGTTTCATAGTCGGGATTTTTAGATATATAGCTAATGTAACTTTTGATCTTCAAGATTATAATTTTTGATAATATAATAATCATAACATATGATACTCTATATATCACATTGTTAGATGAACTAACCTCCATGTAATTCATGGTGAAAGTGAAGGTTCACATCATGAGTCTTTAATCTAAGAAGATGTATAATATAATTTTCTCTAAACTGAAATTCATAATATTCTGAATTTTTTAAATTCTTGCATCTAGTGAATAAAAAACAGATTTTTTGATATGCTGATAATGTAATGTAACCATTATACAAAAAGTGTAACATTTTCAGGTAATGAATAATATATTTTTCTTTTCCGAAAATCAATATATAAGAAATATATTTGATGAGTAAGAAATAAAAAATATGAATTAAATTTTTCCCTTGGAAATAAATCTAAAAACATTTATATGTTAGAGATTAATCATAAATAAGATATTTATGACTATATAAAATCTAATACATAACATTTTTTCAAATAGGTGGTATTTTAAATACATAAGAGGAATCCTATTTAATTTAAAATACATTGAAAAAATTCATCATAATAGAATTAATGGCAAAATAATAACAATATTAATAATGAATAAATAACTCAAGAGTATGTTGTGGAATATATAATTATCCAAACACAATAAAAAATATTTGAGGATACACTATAAAAAATCACCCATTTTGATAATTACAAAACTGAAAAAATTACACAATACTCTCCCTCTTCTTTTATTTGATCAAAAAGACCAACCATAATAGATCATGTTCTAAATAAATAGAAATCTAAAACAAATGTGTGAATCAAAAATTAAGAAATATATCCTCTAAATTTATAATATAAATCAGCCTTAGATCATGTATACTAAACAAACCTGTGTAAAATATATCCAAATAAAGTATAATAAATAAAACTGTTTTTAATATAACCAATTGGAAAAAAATCAAAATCAATCAGATATCAAAGATAAATGAAAAAATATAAAATGATACAAATCGAATAAAAAAAAACCCAAACTAAACAAGAATCAATTAACCATACCAGAAGAAGGATTAGAGACTCAATATCAAATAAGAACTAAATTAAAAAAACACCCAATATTAGAAGAATTAGTAATCAGGTGAGGGAAACATTGCTCGACCTAGGGGGATGCACATCCGGTGATGGAAACACCGCTCGACCTAGGGGGTGCGTGTTGGGTGAGGTAACCACCGCTCGACCAAGGTGAGATGTGCGACCTAGGAGGGGTTTCTTGACCAGACGAGGAGGGGGGATGTGCATCAACTAGAGGAGGATGAGGGGTGATGCATGTCAACTAGAGGATGAGGAGGAGTGGAGATGTGAATCCACTATAGGAGGAGAAATAGTTTCAGGTGAGGGAAACACGGGGGAGGGAAAAGGACAGGGGGTAGCCAGGCGAATGAAGGGGGGAGCATGGGTTTGGAAAAAATATTCTCCCCTCCGTACCAATGATTTAATAAAAACCATTGGTATAGAGTGTTTATACCCACGGATTATTTAAAACTGTGGGTATAGAATAACTTTATTTCAGGTATACTTATGGTTTAAAAAACCATGGGTGTAGCTCTTTGGGGTTATCCCCTCTTTAAAGTAGTGACACTATACTGAGGATGAGATGCATCTTGAGTTAAGAACCGACACTGGTATGATTCCTCAAGGTCATGGTTGATTAATTAAGTTTAAATAAATCATCCAATATTAGATGCTCAAGACCAGTCAGGTAATTTTATTTCAATTATGCATTGTTTATTATATTATGAATTTTTATCATAGTGGAAAACAAATAAAATAATAAAAAGAAAATTTAATAACTAAGAAATGAATGTATTCTATTACTGAATGTTCGGTTGTGAGTATGAGAACATAGTATTAAAATTTTTAATAAAAAAAGATTACATTCATTGAAAAAATATTTAAATCAAAAAATGAAATTTTAGGTTAAATACATCTTCCATCATTTTAATTTGAACCAATCCAGGTTTATGGGGTGCTCATCCGCTATAGTTGAGGGTGCATTCTACTAATAAAGAGTTATTATGAGAGAGATGGGTTAACTTAAAAGAATTTTGAATCAAAGGAGTATCCATCACTATATTTTTGACACGTTATATTCATGCATTGATTAAATTATATTTCTGATTTTAGAAGTCAGGATGTCACTCAACAGTTCAAGGATCCATAATATAATGTGGTTAGCCAGTCAAACACCTACCTCGAACTCTTTGATTAGTGGAATGGTTATAGATTTTAGACTATGATGATAGGTTTCAAGGATCCTTTCTCATAGAATACTCATGTAACAGAGTATTGTATTTCTAGTACAGAAGGTTTCTAGAGTTCGATAAAATAGAGAGATACATTTAACAATTTAAATAATTTGTATTGTCTAATATCTAATAATGATAAAAGTACAATTTACTAGATTTTATTTTTGTAGAAGATGGAAAATAATAGAACAAGTACACTGGGATAATATTGGTCAAAGAAATTTTGCAAATAGGAATGAGTTTCCTAAGAGTAGTTCAAGTGCTTGAAAAAACTACTGTAATATTGGTAATTCGAGGTGTTGGTGTCCCCAATACCCATTAAGCCACCTCAGTAGGTGAAGGTGTAAAATGATTATTGGAGACTCATGTAAGATGCATATGATGGTTATTTAATAATGATATCATGAGTATCTTATATGAGTTTTGGATGCAACATCTGGAAATGGATGATTTCACATATTGTCTCTTCTCTAAGAAGCTTACAAGGAGAATGTGAAGAAAGATACAAATAAGTTGATTTTATACAGGAGATGTGTAAATTCAAATTTGGATCACTACCATTCAATGGATACCTTTATCATGTAATTTTCACCCATTTACTCTAGTTTTTTTTAGATTATAGAATGTACAATGTGAAGAAGTCTCTTTATTTCCTTTTAGGTATGGTTGACAAAGTCAATATGAACTTACAGAATGTTTTAGTTAATATGGTGAGTAACATGAAAGTCAAGGTGAAAATCCCAATAAAAAGTGTATCATCAAAGTAACCTTCATAACTTTTTTCAAAGAAAATAGTTTGGTTATCATAGAGGAGGTTATTTTATATGAAAATCATGAAATAAATATTTGGTTTTTTAAATGCAATGAACTAAATTTAAGAAGAAAGTAAATGTATCATCTTTAGGTATTTTCATCAATTGTAATTAATGGTTCTTTCATACTTCTCGAGTTTTAAATAAAATATTCTTAACACACTTGTGTATTAAAATACATTAACCATGTATGTAATAGAAATGTTATAAGAAGTAAGGTGTGTTCACTAAGTAGATAAAAATGGTGGTTCCTAAGTCAATGGTGAGATGTGAACAAATTATATATTCAAGGATTAATGGTTCTAGTTGAAATTTTGGTAAGTATTACTAAAAAAATTCTCACACATCCTTTGTACATATGGAGACAATATTCTAATTTAGAAATTTTTTTGTGTTTAATACTCAAATGATAGTTTTATAAGGATTAAATCATTAAAAATACCTAATGAATATTAAATTTATGACCCTGTTATACCTAGTTGTGGTAAGAGAAAACTTTTTTAAGAAACAAAAATTAGTTTTCAAGGATATAAGAAGTATGGTTTTATAATCATTGATGTTGAAGACCTTAGTTATTACTGACACACTTATGTACACAGTTTTCGACATATAAATATTTAAAAAATAAAGGTAAAACACAAATCATTTAGAACTAGTTCACCTAGAGAGACTAAATTATTAAAAGGATAATCTAGTGGTAGATATAAATCATAAGATTCCATTAAGTGCTTATTAATGAATTTGAAGGTGAAGTTTATTATATGCGTTCTCAAAAGTTATGAGTAACTTTCGACTGTCATTTTTAAAACTCTCTTGACCAATAATTTATTGATCTTCATATTGTAGCATTGAGAAATTCATAAATACACATTACCTTATCCATATCAATGCTATGATTCTAATAACGAGGATTGATGTCATGTCCTACATGTTAACATTGATCAAACAAATATAGCATGGTGTAATTAAAATATTTCATTTTCTTATACACATCAGAGTCATGATGTATGTAAAAGGAGTATCAATATTTTTACTTATATCCATTGCTAAACCATCCATTGTTTTTCAGAATTGCATTATAAATAATGGCATGATCCCATAACTATATTCCAAATATAATGAAAAATGGATACCATTTCAGTTATAGAATGATCAAATAAATTATTTTATAATAACATGTGTTTAGATGAAAATTGTTTGTTAAGGATATAAACAAACGTGCATCATCTAAAACACAATGTGCATCTAATGTAGTTATCCTTATGTTTTATAATCTTGTCACTTAAATCCCAGTGATATAAAAGAGATAATTAAGATATATATAATAATTATAAAAAAGGGTATAGATATCTATTTTTGATATTGGGAGAAATATATACTTAGGTTTAGTCAATGCCATGTATGCATAAGTAGTTGGATAAGGAAAGAGTTCTATAAGAGGTATGGAAGAGGAATGTTTTAGAGACGCATACTATATAGGAAGTATAAAACCATAATTATGGTTTTAAACACACTATGTCTAGTGTTATATTATTCACTGAGAATATTAATTCATATAAGTAGGCAGTATATGAAAATTAGACAAAATTGAAAAGATTAATTAAAAGTACATAATGGATTCTATGTATCAATATACCATAGGATTATTATCTTCTATACTATGGTGGTTATTCAAGTGATATTATGCATTGTTGGTATAGGCATGGTACCATTAAGGATTTATTGGTACCAACAAGTTGTTCTGTCTAAATCCAGAAGAATTTTACTTATCATAGCTACTATTAATAATCATTAATTTGATAATTGTTTGTCAAGGCCACCATTTAAGGAAGATTCATATATGATACAACCAAAATGTAATGACGACATCATAGATTTCCAATAAGGGTGCAAGTTAGTGAAATCCAATTCAGGATTAAATTATGCAACTCGATCATAGAATATTCATTTTGGAATGAATCATTGATATGTGTCTACAAATGGTTAGTGAGAGTGGCATGGTTTTCTATGTAAAATATATTTTGCAACATATGGAAAACAATTATTAGTCTTATAATTTGTAAATACCATAATAGAAGTACCTCCCTAGAGATTGACAGAAGGTAGAAACAAACATTTTAGGGGATGCCACCTACTTTAGTAAATATAAGGGTTTCTTAGACCAAGTTAATTTACATATATTATCAAGGTATTGATAAATACTAGTTGAAAAAATTTGAGATAAAATTGATATCAATGACACATGGAATAAATCTCACCAAGAAGACATGCTTTTGGTATAGGAGGAGATTAAAGTGGTGAGTTGAGTTCCATATTATTAATTGATGGTACAATCATGTATTATATGTTATATAATATATATATTTATATTGGAATTATATATTTAATGGTAGGGAAAATCTGTTATATCTAGGAGAACTACAAGGGAGGAATTCAGAATAATCTCAGTGTACTTGAGAAAGTACAAAAGTTATGTACTTGGATTTAGAGAAGAAATGATACTAGTTTTTTAGAGGATATAAAATATTATTTCTTTAGATAAATATGATCTTATATCACAGTTTGGATAATGTAATTAATAGGATATTCTCATTTATCCAGTGGTATCTATATGTACACGTACCAAGTACACTATAGATTTCAATGAAGCTAATGAATAAGTGTAAAATAAATAATGATTTTTTCATGTTCATGGAATATTACCTAGTAAGTGATGTTAAATCATAATGATAATTATTTTACTATTACTAGAATTGATGTAAATTTTAGACAGTATAAAAAGTAATACACTTGGTATATCATCACTTCATAAGTATTACTCAAGGTGGTAAATTCATAGATAACTGAATATCCTTACAGTGGAGATATTTCAGGTCCCATGACTAAAGCCATAACTCAATATAAAGATGATCATTTCATGTGAGAGCTAACATGGATAGTTATAGTTTTTTATCTAGTTGAAGAGGGAGTGAAATAATAGTAGGATCACTAGACCCAAATTTATTAGTACTTATCGATTACCATACCATGTACATAGTTAGTTAATCATGATATAAACTTACCATTATTGTGTATATATTTTTTCATCCACTATTAAAATGGTGATATATATATATTGTTTTTTGTATCAAGAAGTTATAGTAGTTCCCATGATATAATATGAAACTCAATATACTATAACAATAATCTTACACATATGTCATATTGGATAGATACATCATATCGACTGGACATGGTTTATTTCTAAATATCATGTGTTGGAGGATCCAAATAATTTAGACTTCATCTCATGAAGTTTTTACTTGGTGATCCCAAGTAGGTGAGATCATGAGTATATAATTTTTAATAGGGACACGACATGTTTTTGGTGCCATTGGATGTTTCTATCTATAAACATGTGTGTTGGTCTCATTACTTAATATCATTATCAATGCATAAAAATTGATAATGTACATTAATGTAATGAAAAAACCATGACAATGAATCCATGGTGAGGTATCTTGTTTTGCATGTATCATTAGTGAAATGTAATTAGTTTGACAGTCAAGATTAAATCTGTTGCTTCCATGTTAAGGAAGTGATATCTCAAGACTGGTTAATTAGGATAGTAGAAGCATCATAAATTCTTGGACAAGGTTGTTTAAGGTACTTTTTTTAGTTATAACAATAAATAATAAAGCACAAAAGGACGATAGAACAAATGTGTACCCTTATTTATTAGATATTATGAGACAAAGAGATTGTATTACATAGTATATGTTCATAGGATGGTTTTCGTTTTCTTGAATATTCCTTATCTATTTATGGGTTATGATGTGTTGCTTGGCTATGTTCTTAGTTTATAAATAGTATTTACTATTGTAGAGAGAAGGGACAATAGGGTCACACACAATATTTTATTTAGGAATATTCTATATCGTTATTAATAGATATATAGGACATGGAGGGATCCACTAGGGGGTCTAAGAGTTTTCCAAGTAATATATCACCAAAAAATAAATAAATTCATTATTATTAAAGTATAGAATAATTATGTTGGATTTATTTATTAATAATATTCAAGGGGTATTTGTGAATACCCGAAAAAAAATATTATATGAACAAATATTATTTTATTATCCAACGTTCATCTAATATTAGAGGGAATCATGAGTTGATTTAATGACTCAAGTTTATCACGTAATTTATTTAATATATATTATATGTATTTGATAGAATATAAATAATATTAATGTTGCAGTTATTTTTTCATAACTAATTATTTATTACTTATTTAGTGGGTGTTTTTATTTCTTGGGGCTGGGGAACCCTTTCCATTTATTTGAGATTCCCACTATATAAGAATGAGAGAGACCCTATTTTAGAGACTATTCATTCAACTAGAATGACATCCTCTCTCCCATCCCCCTTCCTAATGAAAAAATTGATATTGGAGTATTTGATCCAATAACACATTCAAAAATCAATGGGATGAGATTGAGGTGATTGTCGTGATGCCAAAGGATTCATCAGAGCTCTTTGCTAGAAACTAGAATATAATTAATGGTGATTTGACATATTCATGAAGATTTTGTGGGTGATCTAGAGGGGTTCAACTTTGAATCCTTCAAGTAACATTCATCAATGTTGAGATAAAATCATGTGTGATTCTTTTCATAAAAGGTGTTTGTTAGTTTTTAATTATAGACCTTATAAAATTGATGTGTGATCCCCAAACCTCTATCGAGTCTTAGATCATAGGATATTATGTATTTTCTTAACTTTAGTGAAGAAGAATTATAAATCACCAGCCCAATGAATTTTGATTCCCATCCTGGTACCATCAGATCGACCCTTCAGGAGGTATCCAGAGTATATTTGAAAGTCAAGATGGAACCCTTGGGAGGTATCTTGTGTATGCCAAGATTTGACCTCAGGGGGAAATCCTATGTACCATATTAAGAAATAGGGATCAAAAACCATGAAGTTTGATGCCAGAGTTTGAGGTTGTGTGATAGTACTCATCCAATCAGTTTAATGTTGCGTGTTAAGGATTCTCTCATCATAGAAGAAGCATCAACAAGGGATGGTGTGGGGCTTACACACATGGATTTCCTGAAGTAGGAGGATCATACCATGTTAGGAAAGGATGGCGTTGGTCTAATTCATTTCATATGATCAAATATGGATGATCATCTCATGGTGGGGAAGTATGTGTTATCCCATGATAATTGTACATGGGGCATCCTGTGTTCATCGCATGGGGGAAGACTATAGTTTAGCATTATGTGATCTGGATGTTTTTTATGGTTTAATGTTACAAAAAACGAACATGGGACTATAAACTTTCACATCATCAATCTTAGATTGTTAGGGGTTTTTCACCTAGGGATTATATTTTTAAGTAGTTTAGGATGATCCGTTATAAGGTTTCTCTACTATGAAAGGTGGGAGGTCTCCCTTGATGATGCCACCTTTGGGGCTTTTGTGTCTACTGGGCATATGCATCTTGATAGCATGTGGTGCAAACACTTTCATGGTGGAGTTGAATTAAGGGGTCCCCATGTTAGGGTTCCAATGATTAATATAAAGAGGCATAATATTTCCTACACATTGAATAAAATGGTGGTACAACTGTCTAGGTTTTTCTTGAACGAAAGAGGGTGGACAAGAGGGCAGATGATACTGGTCGCACAGAAGATTGATGCATGGATGGACCAGGTTGAAATGGTAATGGGGTACCTTGGAGCACAAATTTTTTGAATGTATATATGATAAAATTATGAACCATGGAGAGTCATATTTAATTTTTTTCATGAATAATAAATTTGTAAAGGTTAGGCATCTCAAAAACTCAGGCGCTCATGAAATAGGACCTTCATGAAACTTTCACTAGTAGAGAAATGGTCTTTAACATCATAATTTTAATGTTGGTTATTTACTAATAATGATAAAAGTCCTCATAAATTAATTTTAATTACATTTAATTAGTAATCGACATTAAAAACTAACCTTTAACAGTTGGTTCTTGACAAATCGATGTTAAAAGACCTCATTAAAGACTTTTAACATCAGTTTTTTCAAGAACTAACATTAAAATACCACTATTAATATATTTTATCAAAATTTGATTAAAATGTTTTATTTATTTTCTCATTATTCTATTTGACTAGCCATAAAGATAAAATAGGATTACAGATCAAAAGTTATGGCTGTCAAAAGTTTCACATCTCTAAGAAAAGTGTTAGAGAAGTCCAACTTTTGACCACCATAATTATTGATCTATAAGTTTGTTTAAGATTCAAGACCTATAAAATCAAATTATAATAAACCAAAAATACAATTTTATTCATTTCAACCATTTTTTAAAATCAATATATACTCAAAATGTTGTTAAATATATTTTTTTACATGTAACATCAGTAATTACAAAAAATGAATGTCAGAAATATTTTTTAAATTTGATGTTAATTTTTTTATAAAATTGATGTGAACTTTGATGTGGTGATATTTTATGGTCTATTATTTTATAATATAGATGTTAAAATAATTATAAAATAAGGTTTTTAACTTTGGTTATATATTTTTCCAATTTTAAAATTAAAATTTCAATTATGTAGGTTCGATATTTCATTTTTTTCACAACAGAAATTTCAATTATTAAAATATCACATGAATTTAAATACATCTCCATAACAAATATTTCCATTTATAGTATATAAATCCTCATTTTAATTCATTTAAATTGATAATCCTCTTCGATCCAATCAATTTTTCAATGCTTCTTCAATTGATGAATTGAACATGCAATTTATTATGATCATTTATTTTCTTTATTATTATTTTACATCATTTCTAAACTTACTAAAACAATTTCTTATGGCAGTGAAGAATTACTCCAATCAAATTATTAAGATAATGCTTCCACATAAGATTCTCCAATAGAAGTGAAAAATTCCTTATTGATAACCATTTTCATTGTTGTGTCAGTTATTCCCGAAAAAGAAGATAAATAATGAAAACCAACATATTGATTAAAAGGAAACAACCAAATGTATTGAAATTAGGTAAAAACATTGAGTTTATTTTTTTTATCAAATGGTGTCTGCAATTTTAAGTTCATTTTTCTCGAGTATTATTTGAAGTGAGTAGTATCTATCAAGACATAGACATGTCTAACTTCCGACAACCATAACTTTTGACCCTTAAGTATGTATTAGCTTTAAGACTTGTCAAATTAAATTCCTATGAAAAAAATATATGCTTTAGTCTATATAGTTTCAATGTTTTAATGTTGGTTTTTAATAAAACTAATGTGATAGTTATTATTTTTTATATGATGTTGGTTTTTTTGAAAAACTATTATTGAAAAAAATACTTTTGATGTTAGATTATATCAAAAATGGACACTAAAATTCTTGTAGAATAAGATTTTTGAATTATTTTTTCAAAAAAATGATATTTATAGTTTAATTTTTTAATTTTTGACATTGGATAATAATAATAAACATCATAATTCACACTTTATATATCACGAGTAATAAATCCCAATGCTACAATACAAAACAATTGATGTGAAAACACTATTGTATACTAGTGTTGGATTTCTAGATTTGGGGAAATGGCTTGGTTCCCATGGTGATGGTTACATGAAGGATAATTATTTCATGAAATCCTATGATCCACAAATGGAATTCCATTTTTTTTTTAATAAAAACAAGCTTTTTGAAAGGCATCTCTACCATGGTTTGAATTACTCTAAAACCCGTGGGAGGCTAGCTCGTAAAAATAGCTATCATTTGAAATTAATCTCCTCTTTTTCTCATGAAGGATATAGTTCCATGAATCTAAATCTTTTACATGAATTCCAAAGGTCACATCCCCTAAAAATTCAAATTAACAGAGGTATTTATAGGCTTGTAAGAAGTTAGGGGATTAGTTTCATGAAAGATATAGAATCTAGTGAAGATTCTAACATTTGTAAGTGATAAAGAATTCTGAGAACAAACATAATATGAACATAGGTTACCACCTCACACCTCCATGTTAGTCAGTGACTTTCATGAATCAATATATGTTCCATGATGGTAACCATGTCAAAACTCCATGGTAGCCAGTGACTTCCACGATGGTTAGGATTTGTGAAGGTTATTGTTCTTCACAAATCCAGACCCTTCGACCAATTTTGTGTTGTTTTTGGCCTAAAATAAACTTAAAATTTCTGATTATTCCTTTATGTCTCCAATATAATGTATTTTTTAGCAATAAGAAATTCCCCCAATAGAATAGTAGCTGACACGGGGGAGAAGGTCCAGATTCTGAGGGAAAACCATTGAAAATTTGATATTCATGATCCCTATTTGTGAAACTTAGTCTAACCCTGTGCATATAAATAGTGGTGGGGATCCTAATGGGGGTAATGATCTTCTCTCAAATGAAAGGATATATCTATCTTTTTATGAAACTCTTGACCTTCATGACTATTATTTGATATATATTCTTACCAATCACAAAACATAGTCTTATCCATGAATAGTTATTTCGAAAATAAACCTCTATGAACCAAAAAACATCCGCAAACCCAACCTTAATGAACTAAGTTTATCAAACTAGACCCTTAAAACTTAATATAAATTGGATAATGGATATTTAAGGTGTTTATATTTTCTCTAATAAATGGATGGAAAATGCTGGAAACCCCATTTTTTGGGAGATATTGATAACAATATTAGATTATAACACCCTAACCAAATTTATAATAGAGGAACAACCATAGTATCAATTATGTAAGAGGATTTAATTGTATAGATATAGTTTGAGTGTGGAGGTATTCATCCATGTTTCCAACCAAGATACACAAGTTTACTAGTTTTGAAGCTCTCGTGGCCTTTACTGGTGGTGTAGTGCTACTGGGGGTCATATTATAAAGGACCACACATTAATCACAATGCATTCACTGTGGAATCTTCTAAAAAACATCAATAGGGAGATATTGGAGGAAAATATGTCCACTCATTTGTATGAAACTATTCCTAATTTCGGATTATCATATAATCTTGAAGTCTGGATTAAAGAATGGTATTTTCACCAGGGCATCAATTTTACAAATTATTGGGCTTTAGAAGAAAGGGTATGACAGTCTTGTGATGTGTTTTAGGTGCAGATGAATATGGTGGGGTTGTACAAAGCGATGTGGTCTTAATTATTTCATTTATACCTTTTTCTGAATATTATTTTGGAGCTATTGATCAAGTGGTCTCTAGGGACTAGCACATTCTATGAACATTATAAGGAGGTAGGTGTTATCTTGTTGGGACTCTACTAGATTTCTAGGATCCACATACTAGGGGACATGTATGATGAATTCTTTCCTATAGATATAATATGGTAGGATCATGGGTTGGTGTTGGTCATCATAAGGCCTCTCCTATGATTGATATAATGGGATATCACAAAAAATTTTGGGACGAAAGATATCCCAATCAAGAAAAAACAATTATATCCTAAATTAACTTGTGGACAAGATGTCGGGGAGGATGAACCAGTTTCCTAAGGTGATTCAGTGAGGCAAATATAAATTATATTGGAGGATTATAGAAGAGTTCTGGTAGCACCTGTGGGGATACAAAATTAATCGTGAGTCCCCATAATCAAACTTATGGTATTCATAGTAGTGCTCATATGATCGTGGATGATCCTAGTCTAGGATTATCATATGGGGGTACAACCAAGAACCCTCATTCTTGGAGGTGATGTTGATAGTAGGGTCGTGTATTAGCATTGTTATATTAGTACTAGAGAAACTATACAATATTATAATCCAAATTATCCATAGTAATACCCCCTTCCATGTGTGTTGGCCCATTCACTTTCTTTATCGACACTACTTCAGTGACCCAAGAGGCTATAGTGATTGAGCTTCAGGGAACTACAACTAAGGTGGTGTTGATTGAAGGGGCATTGGTGGTTGATCCATCCTTAGAGACACCGTATGAGATGTTTTTTGATGCTTTGGAGGTTGTACTTGCCTCCATAGTATTTTAGGTGGTTGGATGGGCTCCTATTGTTGGTCAAGGATCTGACAAGAGTGATTTTCCCCTGGTCATGGGGTTTAGCACACCCATAAAGATGCCTATAGATGACCCTGTCACTGATGTGTATGTGTTATTTAATGAGTATGAACCTATTCCAGTTGATGACATCATGTATTTTGAGTGTTACATAATTGAGGAAAACTAGGTCTTTTGACTCAAGGTGTGGAGTAGTTTATGGAATTTCATCACCCACACCCCAATACTTGATCTACCAAACTAGGTAAGATCTCTCTGCCCATGACTAGTCAGCTTGGGGACTGACAAAGTAAACTCTAGTGGACTCCATGCCTTGGATCAAGATTTTTTCATTGATTTGGTGCATTCTTAGTGTTAAGAATTCTACTCCAGTTGGTACATAAGGAATTTTGATGGAACTTATGCTCTCCAGGTGATTGAGGAAGATTTTTCGTGACTGGAGAGGTAGGTACCATAGTATGAAGTATCTTCCATCTCTAAAGCAGATACATTCAAACTACTAAAGTTTTAGTTGGTGTCAGATGAAGTGTGGGACCAATAGGTAGACTCTTTGGCTGCATAGTACAATGATGGAAAACGTCAAGCACTAATATGAGCTGATAAATTTCAGGTTATTTCTGAGTTAGAAGTAGTAGATCTAGTTGAGAGGAAGTGAGACTTAGAGGCCACATTCCATATGATGGTTGGGATAGAGAAATATTTTTTCCAAGAAGAGCATTAAGGTTCTTTATTTTTTTTGAAATAAAGGATAGTATCCAGTGTGTAGATGTCCCTCCCCAAAACTTTTGATGTTTTTCCTTGTTAAATTCGCTATAATGGTTTTTTTACATATCGATCATATTAACAAGAAAACCAATAGAAAATATCTAATACCATGTAAATCATGATCGGTGTAGTAAACAAGGGAGAAATAGTTGATTTTATATTTAAATGGGATCTCCAAACAAGTGGAAAACACTAAGGATCTAAATTATTAATTGATCACCCGGAGTATCCAGACTGAGAAAGCTTTGGTCAGAGAGTAGGACACCTTGCACAATCAGTTTTCTTTATCAATGTGTGTAGGTTAAAAAATCAGGTAAATCTAATAGATGTTAATTCTACATGAACAAAGTTAATATTAGGGATATGAATCAACAATTATTAGATCTTGAACACAATGGTGTGGCAAGAAGAATAGAGATTACTGTCGACCATGTTAGATACACATATTCCAAAATTATTCCATTATGGATATGAAAAAGCACATGGGTATCGATATTTGAACATGTTCAAAACATTCGGCTGGCCTATTTTTTTTAGAAGTATTTCATAACATGTTCCTAGGATGGTAGGTTATCCAATGTGGACAACCACCATTTCTGTTAAGGGTGACCATTTAGATGTGGGTGCTCATTTAGACGTGGAAGATGGTGGGTGTCAAATTCATGGAGGACGTGAAGAGTGGGGATGAATTGAGGGGATATTAACATGGATCTCAAGAGTCTTGGGATTATTCCACTATGGTTATGAGAACATTGGGTGGGTGTATTAGTCTGAAAAAATATAAAACCGGTATTTTAAGGGGGGATTCATCTATTATGTTAGGTGATGGTCAAGGAACATTAATATAGTGGTTGAAGACTATCATTGTAGGGGGAAAATGTTTCCTTGAGTAAGGTCCATGGATACTTCATAGTTTTACATCATGTAATGTGGATGAAAAGAATAAAGTCTAACATATTATGGAATGAACATCAAATATGAAGTTTAGTGTCTTGTTTTGAGGAAGAAACAAAATACCTTTTAACTTTATGTGAACAAGATGTTCATCGAAAAATGTAATGTCTTGTGACTAGGATGTTCATAGAATAGTTTAATATCTTGTGACAAAGACATTCATAACATCATTTAATATCTTGTAACAATGATATAATAATCGACGAGAATAAATCCAGCATAGAAAAGGTAATGAAAAGTAATAAAATGAAACAAAAATGGAAGCACCTCAAAGAGGATCTCATGAAGTAAAGGGAGTTAAGATTTCTCTCTAACTACATCCTGATATGATGGTTTCCACTGAGAACTTCTTAGTTTTTTATCAAGGATTGGTCATGAGTCTCATAAGCTTTGTACCTTTTTCATTCATTCTCTTGAAATTTCCCAAATTATATGGGGGGCTTGGTGAGTTAATGTCAGACCATTGTTCATATTTCCCCACTGATTTTTCATCTAAAAAGGAATTTGTGGATTTTTTCTTAGGTAGTTTAGGATAAATTCATTTAGGATAAGAATATACAAGTTTTTTTAATTTTGAAATTCTTGGACCAAAATAAGTAATTACACCTTGGAAGATTCAATGGTATGAGAGTGGTGAAACCTAAAGTGAAAGGAGGGATAAAGAGGCCATAAACCATACCAAACATTCTTTATTCCAGTCATTGGAGTTGGTCTAGGTAGACCACCTTCTAACAAGTATGGAATCAACTGATGGGGAATTAAAAATAGGTATAGAGATAAAGGTTTATGCATCATTATATATCCCACATGTTGGGAATCAATCTATACATAATTATGGAATATGGAATAGTAGGAGACAAATTTCAAAATGGGAAAGTATTCTAGATTGAGGATGATGGGTGGGGAATTAGTTTTCCAAAACTAGAGGTCATTCAATTCAAATTAATTTTGGGTTCCATAGGAGGGAAATTTTCACATAGTTTAAGGTCATAAAGTTTGGACTAGTGGTTGTTGTAGTTTAAGGTCTGGTGGAACTGTCCAAGGTTAACTGGAATTTGTGGTAGTGTATCTTTTATCATGGGTGAAAGATGTGTCTCGGGGGATGTTTTTTTGAAATAGAAGGAAATGAAACCTGATGTGAAGATAAGCCCAAGGACACCTAGTGTCATATTAAACCTCTCTAAGATAATATTCACATAGTTTAAAGTCATGATACTTAGACAAGGTTTATGAATTCCATCCAAGGAGTGCCTTTTCATTTCATCCATGCATGAAGAAAGTACTAACATATCTCCTTATTCCATGTGATCCATGATCTATGTGATAAATATGGATCAGTAGGGAGTTCAATAGTTCTATGTAAAATCACAGTAAGATGAAAAATTAATCCATCATGGGGATCCTCTAATGATGAAAAATTTCATAGACATCATACCCAAAAACATGGGGAAATGACAGCAAGGCTTTTAAAACTCTACTAGAACAAAGAGAGGTGGAATGGTAGTAAAATCATGACATCCAAAAACTATATCATGAAAGGGGTTGTCAAATGATCATGGAATGATAGTTTACTATGTTTCAAATAGAGGATCCAAAACCACACCAATCATATATGGGGGAAACAAATTGTGAGGTCATCTATTGACCACATTCAAAACACATAATCTACCAAATGTCTTAAAATATCCTTCAAGGAATATGCCCTTGATGGTATGCGAGCTATTATAGCTAGGAACCATTTTCATTAGGGGGCCTTTTTAGAGTAGTTGGATGATAATGATTCAAATTGAATAAATTCTTATGTGTGGAGAATGGAAGTGGGGAATGTCTTGAGTGAAATTGAGTACCCTTGGAACTACTCCTCCATATATTCAAATTCCCAGGAAAAATGAATTTATAGGAAATCATTGATCTTTTCTATGAGGGTGAAGGCCCTAAAATTTGGTAGCAGTTGGGAAGGACCCAAGATATGAGATCCGAGTGTCACTACATATCCCATGGGTAGGGAATCTAGCCACACGTAGTTCATGAACATAGAATGGTAGAATAACAATATTGGAAGGGTGTAATCCTCACCAATGAGGGTGTTGATTCATCACACCTTTATCATGATCCATAATATGTTTAGCACTCATGGTAAGGATATTGGTTAAGATCATGTGTTGAAGATGTTTTTTCCATAACAAATTTAATATATGAGGCATCTTGTTTTTATCAAACAGGGTAAGGATACTATTAATCACCATGTGATAAGGATGTTTGTGGAAATATCATATTTAGCATATGCTTCATCATGTATTTATTACACTGGTTAAGGTTACAGTTTAATGTATTCTATTGAGGATGTTTTTGATAATCACATATTTAACATATGATTCATCTTGTGTATGTTATATAGGTTATGTCTATAGTTTAACACCGTCTTCCGAATACCTTTGTGATGATACCAAATTTGAATTATGAGGAATATTATGATTATTTCATAGTTTAAAGTTATATTTTAACATAATGTGTTGAGAATGTTTTTGGTTGTCTCATATTTAACATATGTGTCATCCTATGTTTATTAAAAAGGGTATGAATATGGTTTAATTTCAAGAGCTGAGGATGTTTTTGGTCATCTCATATTTGGAATATGAGACTTCCAATGTTTTTAAAACAAGGTAACACTACAGTTTAACATAATGGGATGAGGATATTTTTAGCCATCTCATGTTTAAAATATGTGGAATCTTGTTTTTATTACATAGGCTAAGCCTAAAATATTAACATCATGTTCTGAGGACATTTTTGGTCATCTAATATTTGACATAGGAGGCATCCTATATTTGTTACATAGGGTAAGGATATAGTTTAATGTTGTCTTCTTAGGATGATTATGGTCATATCATATTTTAAATATGAGGACTCATGTGTTTGTCACACAGGGTAAGGTTAGAATTTGACATCGTGTTCTAAGGATCTTTATGGTTGTCTCACATTTAACATATGAGGCATCCTATATTTATATAGTTGGTATGTCTATAGTTTAACAGCATGTTCTCAGTAATTTTTTTTCATCTTATATTTGAAATTTGTCGAATCCTGTGTTTTTCAAACAAGGTAAGTCTATAGATTAAAAACTTGTGATGAGAACATTTGTGGTCGTATCATATTTAACATATGAGGCATCCTATTTTTATTACATAGTACAAGTCTTCAGTTTAACTACATGTGTTGAGGACATTGGGATTCATAGTTTAAATTAATAAATCTCATACAAAAGTTGCTAGTAGTTTATGGTCATATGGCATGGACTGTAATGTATATATCACATGAAGTACTTCTTAAGAACTATTGAATTGGTGGGAGGTGTGATACAGTCCCCTTCAATGATGATTAATGATTTTACACCATTGGAGTAAACCTTATGGATTATATAAAGTAACTCTATAATGGGAACAAACTTCAACTGCTTCTTATCAATAATCATTACCATCCTATGATCCAATACCTTTTATCATTGAAGGAAGGATCAAAGGAATATAATTATGGTGAACACCCATGAAACTCTATTCGGGTACCTCTCCAAGTTATAAATCACTAGGAGTCTATTTTCCTCAAGAGAATCTAACTCAACAAGATGGACTTGCGCTATTTCTTATAGTAACTACTTGTTATAAATGACCATTCAGAGTGACAGGAACATAACCTATATAAGTAAAATTTACTTTTTTATATATAATAGTGAATATAGGGTCACTTGTGTGTAACTTCAAGTCATCATCTAACATAAACCCAAGGAATTATGGAGATTATCTGGAAAACTTCTTTATTTTTATCCTCCTATATTTTGAGGGATATTAGAGGGGGGTTTTGAATGCCGCAATCTATCCATTTTCTAGAACCTAATAGTGTAAAGTGTGGTTATACCATAGGTTGTACATGATATATAATTTTTTCAACTCAGTAGCACAAAAGATAGTTCTATTGTCTTTAAGAATATTTTAAGCAACCTCAAACAAATAGATGATGTTGGGGTTCAATAATATATTTGTGTATTGGGTTTTGGATTCCTTGAGGGGGTCTTCTTCTACCCATATTGGGAATAAGACTATAGCAGTTAGAATAAACCTAAACTATCATGTCATTGTTGGAGTGTAAGGGCCCGTAATGTTGAGTCCCCAAACTAAAAAGTCCATGAATACATGCTGGTGTTAAGAAGATTGAGCAGCTGGTGAAAAAAATTGGAATGTTCCTATAATGCTTGACACCACTTGGTGAATCCAATGCAATAATAAAGAATAATGGTCCAAAAGTAATTTATCCTTCAGATGTGGTGGGACTATTCCATTCCATCTTAACGATCCCCATAGGTTCAATCCATGAACTCTTACTTAACCTGAGGTATCTCCTTTCCAATAATGTAATGGAGGATAATCCCATCAAAACCATTCCTATAAAGAGTATGCTCAGGGTGAGAGCAACTCTGGAGGGTGAACAGTACTGCATGTCAGAGGATTTTCTTATTCTTGGATCAGCCTAGTGGGAGAGAACCATACTGGAGATACTACATGAAGGGAGTTATTCAATTAGTTTCTTATACAACTATCAGAGAATTTGAGTGCCTTGGTGCTAATGTATAGGAATAAAACTAATTAAATTGTAGGTCATCACCTTCTAAATCAGCAGGGGTGATGACCTTCAGATGTGCCACATGAATGACTAGTTCATCTTGGTCAGGTTCTGAAAGAGGTGTGGCCACTATTTCTATAGTCCTTCTTCATTCATTCTATAACCGCGAAACACAGTTCACATTCATCTGAGATTTGAATTGATTCATTACCTGATGAGTCCACTCCAGTATGGGTACATTCTTTTATTTTTTGATAACATAGTCATCGTTGATATGCTTGATGACCAGTATGGAGTCTCACTTCACATGAAAATGGGGAACATCAATCTTTAGGTCTATATTGAGACCAGTTTTAAGGTCCTGATACTCAGCTTCATTGTTGGTGTAGCCCTATTTCAATAGGGATGAGTACAGATGGAAGGATCTCAAATAAGTTATGAAAACACTCCCTAGGCCTAACCTACTGAGTTTGGGATCACGAATCCTTCTACTAATTGGACACCATGAGGCACCATAAAACTGATTCATATATCTTAGTACAAACCGTTCTACTAAGAGGATAGATTCATTATTGAAATAATCATCTAAAGGTAGTTCCTCAATGTTAGGTGTCCCAACCAGAAAGTATATCAGCATTTAGACCTTGACATATTTCTTTAGGACAAACATAATGTCAAAATAATAAAGAATTACTAACCAACATACTATTCATTGTATGATTATGGGGAAGTTGAGAATGTATTTTTTTGGATCAACATGAGACGCGAGATGCATCTCATGATGCTAAGAATAATGATGAAACTTCTACACAGTGATGACCAGTATGAGGAAACTTTTCTCGATAAGGTATTTTTTAGTAACCAAATCAAGGAGCATGTTGATGTGATGATATGGGTTTTTATTTCTACCTTCATTTTTCTTATAGGAAGGAAGGGTTCTAAGGTACCATTCTAGGGTAGTCACATAAAGGACCAAGGGATTTCCCCAAAGGGGTGACATCATAATCGGATGATCAAATAGAAACTGGATAATTTCCTTGAAGTCAGTTTTCTAATCCTTATCCCACTTGTAGGTGGCATCACTATTCATGAGACTTAACTTGGGATTACACTTCAAATAATGACATATAATAAATTTCATAATATAGGCTAAGTGTCCATATATCCCTCTCAACTCCCAGAGGTTCTGTGTGGGAGGAATATGGTTGAGAGTTGTAATTTTCCCTGTGTTGTTCTCAATTCCTCTATATCTGATGATGACAACAAGAAATTTTCTAGAGGTAACCTTGAATGCACAAACAAGGGTTAAATAATTATGTGATGAGAGTTTATGAATTCAAACTCTTTTTTAAGGTCATTGTAATGGTCCTGGTAGTTTCAGGATTTGACCAACAAATCAATCATTTAACATTCAACCAACATTCTATGGATTGGCATGATGATATAGTGAAAAGATCACTAAAAATTTACTCCATCATTCTTCAAACTAAAGGGAATTACTCTATAGAAGAAATTTTCCTAGGATCTCCTAAAAACAGTGGAATATTCATCATTGAGGGGTATCTGGATTAGATTGTACACGAAATATCCATCCATGATAGAGAGATCTGGAAAACTAGTCATTGTTTCAATAATCAATTCTATCACTAGAAAGAGAAAATCGTCCATTAGGTAATAGAGGTTGAGGTTTTGAAATTCAATGTTGAATCTAATCTGCTAATTTTTCTTATTGATTGGTATAATGGTGGCTATCCATTTATGATATTGGACCTCTCTTATGAAGTTTTCGTTAATAAGTTCATCAACATCTGCCTCGCCCATGTCACCATGGGAGGGGTAAATCCATCAGGGAGGCTCACTGAACTCACGGTGACCCACTGGGAGTCCTAGGTGATGAATGAAAACCTAAGGATTGAGTCCTGACATCTCACTATAGCTTGAGGAGCTCACAATGTGGTTTTGTTTTAGGAAGTCCACATACCGCTGGTGATATTATGATGACATAGATGTGTTAATCTATGTTGGCCTCATATCTTGATCAATATCAATGTCTACCTATATTAAATACTCGATGGTGGTAGAGAAACCATCATTAATGGTAGGAAATGAATTATCCCAGTCCTCTTCATCATCTGACATATGGGAAATTGAAGGTGGTGACTCTTATAGATTAGTATATCCAGGGTGCCTATAGAGTCCTTTTTGGTAGATGCAATATCCTTGGAAAGGGGTTCTAGCTTCATGGAAACTGTGTAAATGAATAATTCCTAGCCTATCCCACATTGTTTCTTATTGCGAGATCCAATTTTTATATCAATGTCCCGATGTTGGGTTGACTTTTACTAGGTTAACCCTATATTTTAAAATATGAGGTGGTGCCATGGGTCAACATCCATATGGTGGAGCCCTTCGTATTCCATAGTGGTAAGGTATTATAGTGTTGTATGAGCGTGTCCCATGTAAGAGTGAAAGGTAACCTATGAGATCTATTTTTTAGTGATGATTAAATGGATACCAAGGTTTTGGGTCATGGGTTTCACTTAGTAGATTGGGAGGATGTAGTTTTCATTTAGGTTTATCAATAGATCCACTAAAGTGGTTATCAGATCCTTTGAGTTGGTGATATGTTTGACCCCATTGATCTAAAGATATTTTACATCCCTTTTGTAGCACAAAACATCAGAATAGATTATATCACAAGTGATTAAATGGAATACATCACCCTAGAATACCAATAATCAACCAAAAATGGATTATTTTATGAACTAGTGGTATGAATACCAGACCACTACAAGCATATGGAACCAACGCCTTTCTATGAGGTAATTGAACACATTATCCCATGAGACTACCAAAAATTTAGTTGTTTCCACCTGGGAAATAAAATTGAGTCTTTAGTTGAATCATTCCTTGTGTCTTTTTTATGATCTTATCATAACCCTAAATTATCAGTTTGGAAATAGTTAGATCTTCTTCTATGGGTGTAAAATTATAGAGTGTTTGGAATGGGATGAGATTGATCCCAGATCCAGTACCCACTAGGAAGTGGTGTATTTAGATACCATTAAACTATCCTATGATGTACTGTAGGCGTATTTTACCATGAATATTAGCACAATCATATTTATCAAAAAAGAAAATTATTTATTTTCACTCCTCCATCACTAACACCTCTACATGATATTCCTCAACTGCATCTACCTCAGTCTCAAACTAAAGGGGTAACTTAATGGATTTGATAAAATTTCATTCATCTATTTCGAGTGGCACAGTACCTTGGCGATAGAGATCCTTGATGGTATGTCAGTGGGGCGCCTTATCACATCATATTCCTGTCCAAGGGTAATGTTCTTAACTTCATGGGGGTTATTATTTTGTAGGGAGTGAAGCAGGGGTCGTTGGATGAGGCATTGGGTCCTGACTAATACAGCCAAATTCTACATTTGGATAGCTAGTTTGGAATTAACACATGATGATTGAGAAATAGATGGATGAGGTTGGGCACTGGATAGATGTGGTTGATCATGGAATGGTTGTGACTAAGGTTCTCAGTCGACCAATACAGTCAGTTGCAGAGGCATTCCTGATGGAGTGTCATGGGATGGATGTGCATGTTGATCCCTAAATGAGGCATGTTGTCTCTTCTTAGTAGCATGAAAGTCTATTCTAAGATTTTATCCCATAGATTATGTCTTTCATTACATCCCTTACCTATCCTTTGATGGAATCGGTGAGGGGTTCTTCAGGGGTTTCAATGGAGCCATCCATCATTGTATATCATTAAGTGATCTACTAGTTTGATAGTGTTCACAAAGGTGTACTCTTTCTTCTCATTAGTGGAATATTCCATGGTTGGACGAACCCTAGTCATAGTTACCAATTAAATAGGTATGAAATCATGAGGATGTTAGCTAGTTTTGGCACTATAGGGGAACTACATATGCCTTTTCTCTATTGGTGCATGCTCTTCTAAGACTAGGATGTTTGTGACATAGATACAGATGTGGGTGTTGGAGGAGACTTATAATACAAAGGAGGGTATGTTAGGTTAATGTTTCAATTAATAATCCCATGGGTGAGTGTGACTATATTGTGATATAAATAGATGTTGTAATTGTATTTTCCCGGGTAGAGAGGAGTGTTTCTGCTCACTAGATTCTTTTTTTGTCACTATCGGGGCTAGCAGAGACATGTGTTACTAATGTCAAGATGTCATCCAATTTTACTAGGCTCTAGAACACTTCATCCTAAATACAATCTTTAAATACAAAGAATTATTTGATATTATTTCTAAGTATCTTGTGGTATAGGTAGCTATTTTCACAATCAAGGAGTTTGGCCTCCTATGGCCTTTTTCTTTCGGGAATCTTTGGTATTCACTTCTCTAGGGTGTAGATGAAATACCCCAAGTCCTATGCATATTTAAAATAGTAGTGATAATTATTCTTATCTATGAAATTAGCAATGGGTACCACTCTTTGATGGGGAGGTAGTGCAACATTCTCCCTATGAGGTGGAACCTAAGGAATTTTCTCTTGGTGAGGCAGTGCTTGTAAAGATTTCTCTCAGCAAGGTTCATCCCATAAAGGGGCATGTAGGTGAGTAGTCTCAAGAGACTTGGCATGTATATAATAAGTTATCTCTTCTTTCATATCCCTTCACACAAGAGATATAAGGGGTAATGGGAGAAACAATTTTATGGTCTGCTGCAAGGATTTTTCCAAACACTAGGATATTTCAATTATATGACGGTAGGGTATGGATCATATTTGAAATTCTCCACACACATTTATAGTAGATATACCTAGGAAAGATAAATATCATTAGTGTTTGTGATCCCCTTACCTCAGGTGATAAAGTCAAAAATTCTCTCATCAAATCTCTTCTTGAACTGTGAAAAGTTTTTGATGATAGTCTTGCACATAGTAGAGTTGAATTGTTAGAGTAACTTACTATAGATATCATATCAAATAGGGAATTATCCTAGAGGAAACTCACTAAAATAGTTTAAAATGGGACTATCTATAGTCATGAAGAGACATTGGAGTGTGGCAGATTCTTTCTGCTCTAGTGTTCCTAGAATTAGGCCTCATTGGGTGGCAATATTGGTCAGGCGAAGCACCAGATAACCCTTACAATTGAATGGGGTAAAAATCATGTTCCCAAATTGTTTGGGTAGAAAAATATGATCTAAACACACCAGATATGGATTTCTTACATGTGGGATATCAATCTATGGCTTTTTTAGTGCCTTATGTTGGGTGATGAGAGAAGCTATCATATCATCATGGTGAGGATTTGTGGTCACCAATACTTTGATAGTCTATTCAGCTCATATGGCAGGGTGGTATTGACATCAAGGCAGATAGTCTCATGACTCAAGAAGAGTGAGTAACTCATATCATGATCATTTTTCATATTCCCCAGCTTCTACCCTGATAGGATGGGTGGGTAAACCTAGTTCAAATCTAGTAGCCTGGATAATGAGGACTTGGTATCCAACTGGTGTAGAGACCAGATCCCATTTTATATTTTCATGACTCAGGAACTATTCAAAAATACACTTAGAAGTGAACTATTTATATCTTTCTAGATTGTGGAGCATTGTGGCTATCTTGGCATCTGTTTCAATCTTTGGTGCAGTCATGGATACTCCAAATGGCTCAGTGGGTCCCTTTCCATTCATGAGAAGTCAGCAGGAGGGTGGGAACATTTCATTATAGCGAATCCAGAGGCCTAGAAAATTTCTCTGCTACCGAGTGTAGCTACCCATTTGAGGATCAGTCTAATACTCCATTTCTCCCTAGGGATAATTCTACCTAGTGTTCTCTTTCTTAGTGGTCCAATTTCCTAGGTTCTCTATGGAATAATTGGTAATGACGTTCATAGTTGTGGTCAGCATAGTATAACTTTTAGTTCTTACTAAAATACCAGACTGATGATTCCATTATTTTTGTTGTATGGGGATAAAGTGGAGGATACTCTATTGTGATAATCTTCTAATCTTCATGTATTGGGATAACTCATCGATAAATTGTTGAAGCGCAATGAATCTCATGATGCAATTTTGTCAACATGTATGTCATTATATGTATACTTTAGGGAGAAGATCTATCAGGAGAACTACAATTTCAACCCTCCCTCATTGTTGTAGGATTGTATTGAGATGTTTATGGCATCCCGGTTGGGTCAGGTAATGGTCCTGAAGGTGGTTGACCATTTCCCATATATTCTAGAAAAAGAATTCAACCTGGTCCTCAATGAGGCACTCTGTGATGAAAAAATTCAATATTGTAGGTGAAAGAATTATGACTGGAAGCTAGTCGATCTCTATGATCCCCCACAGGTATGCTTTATCATTATCCAGAGGGTTATCCTTCTCCTGGTCAACCTAAGATCCAATTTTCACAGTCAAGGAAATCAGTGGTAGCACTAATGAAGACCTAGTTTGTTGTTGATTTTCCAGGGGAGTTGATTCCACACAAGGGTCTGTGTAGGACATCCGTCCTATAAATATTTGTGTGTCTTCTTGTAGGAGAATCCCATTTCTAGACCATGTCCATGTAAGATGGTGTTTTTATAACATTCTAATGGGAATGTGGGGAAACATATTTTTTGCTATCAATGGAGTATTATCTATTATATAAGGTCATAATTCTAGACCCTAACATCTCTCCATCTTCTAATGTAGAGGATAAGAGGTGGGGTGTTTATTTCTATAGAGATGGATGCGCTGCAAACCCTTGGGGGAGGCCAGAACATCCTCCACCTATAGGTACTTATGGAGGGATTTTGGTATTTTATGGACCTCAGCTTTAGGGATAGTCAATCTTAGTTAATGGGCTTCCACCCCTAGTATTGTTAATGTGGGAGAGAGTTCAATAATTGATTTTTTTTCTTTAATAAAAAACTGAGTGGTTGATAGTGACATGGATCCTTCCCTATTCTGGTATTCGTTGACATTGAATTTACCCATGAACATGCCTATGGGGTTATGAAAGTTTTCAATGCATGTAATGTGGCTAGAAATACAAGACGGTCCCCTTTAGTGGTTGTTTATCCTCATATCCTATAACATATCTTCAAGACAGTGACATTATTCAACATGAGGGGGGTCTCCATGTTAGTTATTGTAATTAAAGGAGGGCCTCCATGGTAATATTCTTCATTATGGTATGACCCATGAATACTTATGGCGGCTCCCATAACTGGGAGATTCAACCCATCCTACCTTGAAGGTGGATGGGGTCTTGATCCCAAGCGGGTGAAAAAATACCCTCACTCAGTATTTGTAGGAATATAATTATATACATGGACAATGGTGGGGGATACAACACCTAATGAAGAAGTCTCATGTTGGGAAGGGTTCTTAACATTCCCCTGATATCAGCGCTAGTTATTCTAGACTAGGGCTAGCACAGTGGGATAGGATCAACCCACACATTTACTAGTGGGGTCCGTTGGTGTTGGTGTTAATTCCGTCAGGTTGGTGCCCTCTTGTGCATCTCTCAGTCAGTGGATGTAATGGGTATGACTCGAAAATCACTTAAATCCTCAGCATAGTGAAGTGATATATCATAAAGTTCAAGTGGCAGACTCTTGAAGTGGTTTTTTATTTGAATAATGGGTGTTCCCCCCTGCACATGATACCACCCAATATTTTATGAATTATTATTTTTCAAATAAATTAAATTTAATTGAAGGATTTTATTAAATGTTTTACCAAATTAAGAAACCACTACATGAAATACTGAAATTATCTAGTGGTAAATGCAAAACAATTTTTTTATTATGGTACACACACTGTCGAGTTCCTTTGATATCATGTGTTTCATGCAACACTACGTTTTACCAAACTAAAATATAATATTAATATGATTATTAAAATATAATTATACTTAACACCTAACTATTGGGATGGAAGTTACTAATAAGATTAAATAACTTTCCAAAATATTATTTACACAAGTATATAAAATTAATCAATTTTTAGCAATTAGTTATAATTGAATGTATGAAATTTCTAAAAATAATGAAATTCCTTTTATAAGAAAAATACTTTTCTATGTACAAAACGTATTTTAACTCTATAAATTAAACAGACCACCTTTGATGAATATTTTTAATAAAATTTATATATTATATATTCAATAAATTATTTTACACTCATTCAACAGATATTATAGGTATAAGATAACAATAAATCAAATTTTATGAATACAAAGTTGTATTTTTTAAAAGATAATTTTACCGCCTTTTAATGGAGAACATATTATAAATTTATTTTTTTACACTTTTATTATTTGAAAGAATAAACTATATTCTTGAATGAATAATATAGATATTTACATTGGGGGAATATTTGGTATTTTTCTGAGAATATTCATTTTTTACGAATAATGAAAAACACTGAATTTTAATTGAAAACAATTTTCTCATATAATTTATTTATATAGTAAAATTATATTTTAAATTAGTTTAAAAGTATAACTATTTCAATAATATAACAATAAATCCTATTTAGGTCATTAGAATCAATTTTACACTTAAATTGGATATAAAATATTTTGATGTTTTTAAATATTTTCTTCAAAAACACTCTTTCCCATCATGGTTGTGGGATTAATTTTAAATTTATTACATCTTCTTATGTGTGTAGAATTTGAAAAAAAGGATTCCATATTCTTAATCATAATAATTAATAATTTATATTAAGGTCAACTTAATTTTTTACCTAAAAGGATAATGAATGTAATTAAAATTATTTAAAGCAATTAAGGTAAAAATGAGTTTACTTAGTGGTAAAACATTAACATAATGGAACAAATACAATAAAAATATGTTCAAACTCCATTTTATGGACATATTTCAACCATTTACTCCCTTATCTCCAAAATAGATTTTAATTGGAGGCGCATGATGTAAGCAAACAATACAATAAAAATATGTTCAAACTCCATTTTATGGACATATTTCAACCATTTACTCCCTTATCTCAAAAAAAGATTTTAATGGGAGGCTCATGATGTAAGGAAGACCTCCCAATAGAGTTTACCATTTTATTTTTACAAGAATTTCCCTCCTTGACTATAAAATGGCACTCAATCCCCCCCCCCCCCCACTTCTTCACACCTCTAAAACAATCTACCTTGTCCAACCCCTAACAAAATAAGATCTGTACTACATCCTATTAACCAATAACTCCCCCATCCCTTTGGGTAGAAATCCAAATAAGGAATCCCTTTTGTAATGACCGTTATTTTGATTTAATTAAATGTCTTATGAATATTGAAAAAAATGCACTTATTTTGATTTATTATTTCTTATTGGATTTAAATGAATATTAAGTATCATTACTATTGATAATATATTTATTGAACAGTGATCAAATGACTTGTATAATTATAGGATTTCGAAAAATCATTTTAACTCAGAAAAATGAAGTTTTCACCTCAACCAGTAGGATCGTACCCTATGAATCCCATCTATTGGAGATTCTGAGGGTGATAGCATTTCTGGGATGTTCCCTAGACCAATCCCAATCCACGATTCAATAACTTAATCATAATGGAAACCATTTATGGATGAAGTATAAGCTCATCAAGATCACTGCCCAAACCATGTTCACTGAACGACCCCGTTAAATCCCCATTGTCGCGCACCTTACTCTTAGGGTGTATGCTAGTGTAATAAATGGATATGTATCAAGAACCTATAAATAATAATATGTACATTTATTTTTGTATATAATAATGAATATATTTTCATTCTATTTTTTTTACATTGTAAATTATTTTTATATCATAAATATTATTTTTGGTTAATGTTCAAATTCAACTAAGAGATCTGTTTTAAATGAATTATTGGATTTTTGGAATAAATAATATTTTAATAAAATATTATTATTAAATATACTTTATTTAATATAAATGATCATATAAGTTTTATGAAGACAAATGAAATTTTTATTAGGGTTCGAAAACTGTCATTGTCAAATCCCATCATTTTAAATAAATATCAGTTTTTATTCTAAAAGTGAAAATTAAAATATTTAGAAATTCATTTAGATAAAATTAATATTATTTTTTGAATCATAATGTCAAAATTATCCAACAGTGTGTTTTTCATAATTTTCTGACACAGCCAAATTTTTGGGTAAAAAATAAATACCATATAAATATATGGTGTGCTTTATGACATCATAATGGCCCAATAGTGATGTAATAAATACTATAAAAGTTATCATCAAACTAATATATTTTATCCATTAAAATAATGTGATTCTAACTTTATTTTATTTATTTTATAACGTTATAGTGAAACCTCAAAGACTTATAATGTATTTTAAGATTTTCAAATCATTACTTTGAGAGTGTGAATCAACTCCACGTAAGCAAGGGAATTATTTTTAATATCTTCATCCCTTATCCTTATAAAATTTTGTAATACACTACCCTTTTCAATAAACCATAGAAAAAAACATGGGATGGTTTGAGGTTTTGAATATTTTATTATGTAGTGTTCAAAACCAAAATAATAATGAAATCCCCCTCAATTCCAATATAAACCCACCCAAGCTCTCATTTCTCGTCACTTGAACTCCTTGAATCTCATCCACGCTCTTCCCTATTCTCCTTATAGTCCTCCCAAGTCACCCTAAATCTCTTAAGAAGCCTCTCCCAATCCTTTGGAGTCACAACACCAGGTAAGGTATATGATGTTCCATTATCTCCTTACTTTACATTCGAATTATAATTGATGAGAGATCCTTACAATCTCATTTATCCCCCCAATGATCCTTTAAGTACACTCATTACTATGCCTAAATTCCATAAGGTATCTTCCATTTTCCACTTTTATCAATAATCCCATTTATGTTATGTCTCCTAATTTACTTTTTTCTTATGTTGGGATATGTTCTTAAATATCCCTCATACTATCCATTTAAGTTTTTAAATGTTAAGAGACCTATTTCGCTCTCATCAACCCATTTTATAAATTTCTATATTATGTCATTATACTTCTGAAATTTCACCATGATTTCCCATGCCATAATCATAATGTAGTGGATACCTTACCCATTTCAATATAAAGGGTATTCACCATTATGCACATACACTTATTGATTATTGACTTACATGTATGTATTACACATTCCTTGATCATGGAATAACTTATGATGTTGATTGAATCCATGTTATATGATCTATGTGTCACACTTAAGCATGATATTGAAATGAGTATGAAGGGTTCATCCTAATAGTGCTCCAATGCATTGGGTAATTTTTAGTATCATGATATGTCTTATTGGGAAGGGGGTTTACCAGATTATGTTATGGGACCTTTTTCCACTATGAAATCTTGGCAGTTTATCTTTGACTTATGTTAATAATGTAGTGTTTTAAGGTGTTTCCACATTTCCCATGTTATGATTATCATGATAAATCATACCTTATTATTCAAGATCTTTTATGCCTCATTAAAATGCATTTTCTAACATCTCTTATTACCCTCATATTATTGTAAAGACGTTGACCTCATTTTCCTAGAGAAACTGACTTATTTTATTACATTGGCATAATTAGAAGAAATTCATATCCTGAAGGACTAAAAAATTTAGTAGTTTTGGAAAACGAGATGCATACATAAGTTAAACATTACAACTTGAAATGAAATATGACACATGAATCCCATTGGGAACATCCACAACTCTAAGATTATCCCAGAAAGTCATTCATAATATACTTCTTCATATCCTAGGGAAAAATAAAACATAAGAAAGGGGTGATCTCAAATTCTCATTATGGGTAAATAATACAACAGAAACATAAATATTAAGGTAGGTTGAATAACTAAAAATACACGTCCATTAAAAAATAAACTTGAACATAATATGGAATGACTAAGATCTAAATAAATAATTCCATAATAAAACCAAACCATGGGTATTCTACTAGTTAAATAATTAAAATGACTATCAATTACTAGTTTCAAAATTAGTTAATTCATAATGTGGGACATCATTATCATTCTGTCAAGGCCTTATCCCAAGACCATACATAAACGGGAAAAAACTTAAACTAGTTTGTCTCATGAGACCTATTTATCTATTGAGGGGATATAGGGGTCCCCACCCATAACTTAATAAGTCCACTCCATTCCTCATGCGAATGGGTATGAGGATAAAAATAATATGCATTTGTACTGAAACTAACATATGAAATGTAAATAACATTCCCCAAACATTAAACATAAACACTATTATTCGGAGTAATATGCTGAATGGTACCAATATTGTAAATCCACCATCAATATAACGATAAAAAAATTAACAAAATATGGTGTATGGTATTATAAAACATTAACCTCATTTAAGCATAAGAATCAACCAGAGTGTTGAAATAGGTGAAAATACTCTTATAAAATCGTTGAGTAATTCTTTAGATAAATACTCTTTTACTTTTAAAAGAAGTATTATTTTGAAAAAGTATTTGAAAAAAACAATAAGTGAATTATTTTCCTTTTTCATAATAAAATTAGTGACTTATAAAAATAATTTTTACTGAAAACATATTATAAAGTTTCCTTGAAAGTTGGTAAGAATTCGAGAAATTCACTTGAATTGGGCTTGTATTTCGAGAATAAGTTTTGAAAGACCTGTTTAAAACATGTAAATCACTATAAAAGAAAGAAATATTCTTGTTGGTAAACATATATATAACTTTAAAACAGAATTTATGAGGAGTAAATAATAATAAATAAGAATTTCATTGAGGTTAGTAGAGAATAAGAGTAACCCGATTGAAAATGGAGGTTCAGGTAGAAAACCATTACCTTATGTTTGAATGTTTTCTACTCATTGCATTAATGTCCTGGATAATAAAATTAAATCCATTAATTATTTAATATAGAGTAATATATATATATATATATATATATTTGATTCATTATTGTTTTTTTAAGTTCATTTATGTCATTATTTATAAATTATAAGATTGAATTATGTCGTTTTGGAGTGTTTGTTTTCTTGGTTTTCATAATCGGTTTGCCTGTTTATAAGTAATGAAGTTCGTGTGGAATGGGTATAATTCACCAGAATTGATTTTATATGATACTAAATAACATTAAAGAGATTAAATGGTTATATAATTCATTGTTTTATATGGTATGAGGATGAGTTATTAGATGAAATATTAATGAAAATCCTTTTGGCGATATTTCGATTATTACGAACTAGTTTTGTCATATGAATTAATATTATGTATATATATTGGTTACAGAACATTATATGGGTTATAATAAATATAATATAGTTTTTTTAAACCATATAAATGGTTTCATTACCATACTTGAAGGATAATTTGAAGAACAAATGTTTGTCATTCCCGAAGGTTGTAAATTAGCACCTCTCAGACGATGATTTCGTTTTTAAAATAAAAGAGAGAGAGTAAGGTGATTGGTGATGGATGTTCCATTAAAATAATGTAATTAAAATATATAAATGATATTGGAGTTATCATGATAATTTTTATAGATAAGGTGAGGAGATAATAATAAATGAAGGAACTTAAAAGAAATTAAAAGGCAAAAAGGAAGAGGATTTTACCTCTTGAGTACTCCTCCTTGAGAATCTCCTTAAGGGAAGGGGTTTTTATCTTTTGGAAAGACCAAGAGCTCTTGGATATGGGGAGATACTAGGGAAGAGTATTTGGGAAGAACATTAAAGGGTTTTGAGGCTTAGAGGAGTGAGGAGAAGGGGGGTGAGGGGTTTTTTTATAGTGAAAAAGAGGGGTGATTTTTGAATATCTTGTTCATTATTTTATTATTTTAGTTAAGACAAGAAATAGTGTTGCTTAATGTGAATAGAAATAGTATTAAGTGAATGTGAGTTCGATCCATGTGTGCTTACATTATCCATGATTCAAGGAATATTGTATTTATCTTATAATGTATTGATACCATAAATTACCGTATTTTACTACTCACTAAAAATTCAAGTATTTCAGAAAAATTACAAAAAACAGGCAAACCATTTTTTGACATTTAGAATCAAAAAATGGACTCCAGTTTTTTTAAATAATTTTAAAAATATCAGAAATTTAATTTTTAATTAAAATCATCATTTATTCAAAAATTACAGTTTTTACATTTAAAACTGATTTTATAACACCCTGAAAAAATTAACTAAGGTATTATTAAATTATCTTAAAATCATAAGACAAAAAAATATTTATTTATGAATACATTATATAAAAATAAATTTTCATTTAATTCAATTTATTAATTAAAAATCTCCAATTAAATATTTATTACTCACAAAAATGCCAACACTTTACTATATTTTAAAATATTCACTTACTTATACCATTATATCATACTTCCATTTATACGGTTCTTAAATTTTATTTATACTTACATGGGCATGGTTACTATTCATAAGGGTCATATTAATATTAATAAGGGTACAATACTATTCATAAGGGTCAAGTTACTATTCACCAAAAATGGATGTTGATCCTACCAGTCTCTAAATATCTTATTGATCATAACTGTCTATGTCCATTTTTCAAAATACAAAACACAAAAGTGGAAAAATTATGTTTAAGGGATTGGTTATAAAAATCTCCTATAAATAATAAATTTTTTATTTCAAAGAGACTCAGTGGTACATGAATTCTATATTAAATTTATTTATAAATCCTCAGGGTGTTACATTCTTCCCCCCTTACAAAAATTTCATACCCAAAATTACCAGTATGTTACCCATAAAATGATTTGGGTAGTTCTTCATCATAAGATCCTCTAGCTCCCCCATCACCTCTTCAATTTTATGAATTTCCCAAAGTACCTTTTCCAGTCGAGTCATCTGATTCCTCTACACCTGCTATTTAGTGTCCAGGATCCGTATTGGTTCTTCACAGTAAGACATGTCAGGTTCCAATTATATACCTTCAAAAGTGAGTACATGTGTTGGGTCTGGTTTGTAATTTCTAACAAATGGGACATGTAACTCATTGTGTACCATAGAAAGGATAGGTGGCATCTCCAAACGATAATCCAGAGCTCCAACTCTCTCTAGAATTTCATAAGGACCAATGTACCTGGGGATTAGTTTCCCTTTCTTCCCAAATTTTATAACACTCTTCCACGAAGATGCTTTCAAGATATCATAATCTCCAACTTGAAATTCCAAATCCTTCCTTCGAGTATCGGCATAGCTATTTTTTCCTTATTTGAGAATCTTTGTTATGGGTTTGAATACTCTTTACCTTTTCTATTGTTTCCTCTACAAGCTCTAAGCCCACAAGCTTCCTTTCACCAACTTCATCCCATCATGTTGGTGTGCGACATATCTTTCCATACAATGCTTCATATAGTGTCATTTTAATACTTGAATGGAAACTATTACTATAAGAAAACTCTACTAAAGGTAAATACTGATAACACATACCCTAAAAGTAAAGTAAACATGATATCAACATATCTTCTAATGTTTGGATCATTCTTTCTGATTTCCCATCAGTTTGAGGGTGATAAGTTGTACTCAAACAAAGTTCATTATCCAAATCTTTCTGGTAATGTTTATTGAATTTTGATGTAAATTGTGGTTCACGATCAGAAACAATTGATATAGGTTCTCTATGATGTCTCACAACTTCATTTATATAGTTTCATACAAGGCTCCCAGGTGGAAAATCCTCCATTATAGAGAGGAAATGTTCATATTTTGTAAGTTGATCAACAATTACCCATATTGCATCACTCTTTATTGTATTTTTGGGTAATCCATTGAAACAATGCATAGTGATATCATCCCATTTCCATCTAGGAATAGGTAGAGGTTTCATGACTCCTCTAGGATGTTATCGTTTGGCCTTGACTGGTTGACAGGATAAACATCTTGATACATAATCAACAATTTCCTGCTTTATGTTGTCCCACCAGAATTTTTCCTTCAAATCTATATACATTTTAGTGATTCCAGGATGTATCGAGAAAATATAGCTATGGGAATCATCCAATAACTATCTTTTTATCTCTGGTATAGAGGTAACACATATACTCTTCCCAAATATTAGAATTTCATCTTCACACACGAAGTCATCCAACTTCCCAGAATTCACACATTTAATTTTCTTTTGAAGATTCTCATCATCAGGCTGAGAGGTTTTATCTCTTTCCAATAAAGATGATTGGGAAACCAATTGAAAAAGTAGTTATGTTTCACCTTCTTTAATAATTCCCATATCCATCATCTATAGTTCCATGTACATAGGATCCTGGGCAGTTCTCATTTTCTTTAAAACTCCATGATCCTTCCTGCTCAATGCATCAACTACCGTAGTTTCCTTTCCTGTGTTGTTGTGTATGGAACAATCATAATCTTTGAGTATCTTGAGCCATCAACATTGCCTCATGTTGAGTTATTTTGGTGAAATATATATTTTAAACTCTTATGATCCATACATATCTCACAAATTTTGACATAGAGATAGTGTCTCCATATATTCAGAGCAAAAATTACCACTTCTAACTCAAGATCATGAGCTAGATAGTTATGCTCATGAATTTATAACTACCTTGATACATAGGATATAAATTATCAATATGCATAAGGACACATCCATGCCCTTTATTTGATACATCACTATAGATCACAAATCCACCATTTCTTGATGGTAGAGTTAGGATTAGAGCATTCACTAATCTCTTCTTTAATTCTTCAAAACATTCTACACATTCTTTTTTCCATATGAACATAACCACTTTGTGAGTAATCCTAGTTAATGGGTTGGCTAAATGGGAAATTTTCTATAATAAACACCAATAATAACCTATTCAATGAATAAAATTGCATACCTCAGTTATGTTCATTGGAGTGGGTCATTCTTGAACCGCCCTTGTATTTATAGGGTCAACTGAGATTCCATCCTTAGAGACAACATGGCCAATAAAAGGAACTAATTGAATTCAAAATTCACAGTTTCTAAGCTTCCCATATAATTTATTTCTTCTAAGTGTTTTCAGAATAATACGCAAGTGATCCTCATGGTCTTCATATATTTTAGAGTATACCATGATATCATCTATAAATACCACAAAAAAGACATCATTATATTCCTTGAAAACTCTATTCATTAAATCCATGAAAAGTGAGGGTGTATTAGTCAGTTCGAAAGCCGTTACTATAAACATGTGATGCCCATACCAGGTTCTAAATACCTTTTTGGAATATCTTCCTTCCCCGCATGCAACTGATGATATACAGATCAAAGGTCAATATTTGAAAAATATTGGGCTCAGTGAAGTCAGTTAAATAAGTCATCAATGCGAGGAAGATGATACTTGTTCTTTATCGTAATAGCATTGATCTCTCTATAGTCAATGTACAGCCTCATAGATCCATCTTTATTCTTAATGAAAAGAATAGGGTCTCCCCATAGAGAACCACTAGGGTGAATAAATCCTTTATCACTCAATTCCTCTTGTTTTTTCATTCATTCTACTAATTCGATAGTGGCCATTCTATAAGGATTCTTTGATATAGGTCTTGAACAAAAAATTAATTCAATAGAGAACTCAACTTCCCGATAAGGAGGATGTCCAGGTAAATCCCCTAGAAAACATCAATATATTCTTGAAAAATAGGTACATCCTCAGTTTAAATATTTCCTTCATCACCCATAAATATTGTGTTCTCATCCTTCAAAAAAATTTCATTGGGTAGAGCTACTAGGGGTGGATCTAAATAAGAATCAAATTATGATTTTTCTTCTCTAAAGATAAGGTATTCTACATTGTTCTAAAAAAATTTAACATATATCTTATTACAATAGTTTTTTAAATCATAATTTTTAAGCCAATCCATGTCTAGGATTATATCAAAGTCAATCATAGGTATGATAACATGATCAACAACTAAAGAATGTTTGTGTGTCGTAAGGGGACTGGTTGACACATATTTGTTGCAATGATACTTTCCTTTGTAGTTTTTACTACCAAATCCTTTATTAAATCAAAATGGAAATATCTAATTCTCTCAACAAAATGGGAAGATATAAAATAATGTGGTGATCCAGAATCAAATAAATCATTGGCTATGTTTGAGGAAACAATTAAAGTACCTACCACCACATCATTACAAACTTCAATCTCAGCAGTTGTGACCACATAAGCTTGCTCTTACTCCCTTGGCCTTTTTCGGGTTATGTTTCCTTGACACCTAGGACAATTATTTTCATAATATCCTTTCTGCTTGAAATTGTAGTACTTGACATTGGTGGATTCTTTCTTCCCCTAGAAATCACGAGAGTGGTGGCCTTTTGTCCACACTTGCAAAAAACACTCATACCCTTCAGGAAAGTACAATGGTGTTTCTTCCCATAATTACCAAAGGGTTGAATGTCAACTCTTCCCTTATTCCCCATTTACTTTTTTTCAGAGTCATCAGCAGACCTCTTCTTCTCTTTCCCTCCTTTAAAGTCATAAGACTTAGAGAATTCATTTAATGTCTTGATATCACCCCATACTATATGTTCGTATGATGAGATTGTTTGGAAGATGAGTGCCCATCAGGGGAAAGTATTTAGAGCATCAAATAATTGAACAATCATGATCCTTGGATTACATATGTAGTCTTTAGCATGCCTTTCTAATCTTCTGTAGTTAGATTCATACTTTTCAACATTCTCAACTTCTATTTACCTCAGACACCGAAAATTCCTTTCCATATCCACTCATTGTTCAAGAGGAAGGTATTTTTCTATGAAAAGTTATTTAATTTCACTTCATTAGATATTTTCTATTTCTTCCTCATCCTTCATGTTTTGAATCAATGACCACCATTGATATGCATCTCCTGAAAGATGATAAATTGCCATAAAAACATTCACCCTTTCATTACATCCTAATGCAAGAAATATCTTCTCTAAAGAACTTATCCACTGCTTCACTACAAATGGGTTCGTAGTCCCATTGAATGATGGAGGTAGTTGTTGTATATAGTGTTATAATATTGATCATCCATGTTGTTGATTAGGATTCTCCATACGAGTAAGGTTATTCTTTATAACCAGAGTCAATTGTCCCAGTATAATTATAAGTTTCTCAACACCAGTCGCAGCTCTAGAGACAACATCATTATCTTGCATAGGAGGGCAATTCCTATATGGGTTATGTGTGTTCATTCAGTTTCCATTCCTTCCACTAGGTGCCATTTCTAAAAAATGGAATACACAATATTAGGTTATGAATCATAAGGTATAATGCCAACTAAAAAAATACTTAACATAAATTGAAATCGTATGCATAGCTAATCTCATAATCATAAACATGCTTTCTTTGAAGAAAAATTTTATTTTAAATCCTTTATAATGGTTTTTAATGAAAATATGAATTATCCTAAGAATATCCCATGGGAGTGTCAAACCAGGTGTGTAGTAAGGCAGTTTTCATATATTTGGTTACCCCAGGTCAAGCCCGAAACACCTTGTTGGAGGTATTACTCATAGGTACATATGTGGCAGAGCCACATTCACTTGTAGTATCCAAATAGGGATGTATTTTCTAGAAAGATCCACATAATATACTCCTTACCAAAATTCTAGGATGTTCTTATATGTTTATCCTCAAATTCTATATAAGGACCCCAACAACAGTTTCCTAGAGCTGGTGCATTAAACATGTAGTGTAATTTTCTTGATAAAAGAAAATGAATAATTAAACAATATATTATTTAATAGAGGACCTTTACTAGTCTAGGTTTTTTGTAGAACTAGATACAATTGTTACATCTCATCATATCTATTCAAAATGAACTTAAATAAACAAAATATTATTTAGTGTGCTACCTCTACAAAATAAATACATTGCAATAATATTTCTAAACCTGTAAAGATGATTATAATATGCAGGGTGAGCAGTAAATATACCCAGTACGGGGGTTTTAAAAAATTATTATGAAAAACCTTTCAAGAATAATTTCTTGAAATAATATTTTGTTTGAAAATATATTTAAATAAATAAAATTCAAAGTAGATTTCAAAATCATTGAAAATCTATATAATTTATTAAATATAGATTTCAAAAAATAATTATATTTGTAAAATCATTCGAGAATTCTCCTTTGAATATAAAAATTTTCTATTGTATTATTCCCTAATACTTGGTAGTCCATAATTAAAAACCATAATGTATGGCCACTAGACATAACTCCTATGGAAAAACATTTTGTTAATTCTTATGGTTTCACTCCCCATATCAAAACGTTCATCATACTAGTGCCATTTTCTAAAAGATTTTGTATAGAACTACCTTTCTCAGTTATAACCCAAAAAATTCTAAATCACTTAAATAAAATTATTTTCCTTTTAAGAAAATAATTTTGCTCATAACATTTCATGAAATTTTCATTAAAAGAGTTTTCTAAATCCATTTAAAGGGAATCCCACTATTGCAATAAACATTTCTATTTGAAAACTATAATTGTATGAAAAATGAAATAAGTGTGTGTATAATCTCATAATGAGTATAATGTCACATATGAGCTAGATGATGGCCATAACTATTCATGCATGAAATATCAGGGGATACAGATGTAGTTTTGAACATAAAGTGATAGCTTTTCTCATAATTTCACATAAAATGATAAGAATTATAAAAGAAAACATGTAATTTCATAAACAAGGTGATTATAGGAAATAAACTTTTACATAAATTTTAAATATTAAATTTATGGTTGAAAATACCATTTATAACTTCTAAAAATAAATAAGGAATATCAGCTATTATAATGAACCTACCCAGGTTGCCCTCAAATTCGGCACCTGATCCAATATTTCACATACCCAAAGGGTGTTCCTGATCCCCAAAGGCTGACGACGAGCACCCGGGCATCGACTAACAAACTAGAGGGAACAATTTTTTCCTACCCATAACAAACACATGGCATATACACATATAAATCGAGAAGAAAATAATAGAAGACTAAGAAATATATATGCCACAACTATAAAAAAATATCAGAAACAAAAATAAAAATTGGAAATTTATCAAAAATCCACAAGACTAGTCCAACTAAAACTAAGTAAGAACCAACAACTACTCCAAGTGATGGCATGGACGTACTCTAACCATATCACCACCAGCTAAACAACTTAGCTGACACGAAATATCACTACCTCACTATGGTGCCTTGCCTTTCCCTGAACTGGAAGGCATACAAAGGTTTATGAACCACCGAAGAGGTGCGCAGGGTGTGAGATAATAGGACGAGTAGGATCCCACCTTGGTGTTCCATAATAAGTCTCTATATAAAAATTCTTGTATTCTCATTTTAAATAAAAACATGGAATGATTTCAATAAAGTAGTTTTAAATAAAACATGGTAAATATTTTCATTTTCCACAGTTCTAAAACCAAAATAAGGTATATCAATTTTTAAACAATATTTTCCATATCACATTTCCACAATCATCAACATGTATATCAAGGCTAGATAGTTCAAAGACAAGCAAATACAAACACCATAGCATCACAAGCATCACATAACCAGGGAATAAAAATGGTCAGCAACAAACTACCATTGCCCATAAGAAACCACTATGGGTACCGGAAGCTAATAATATACACTCCAGTACCGGGGAGACACCCCAGAAAGTGAAACCCCAAATCATAACCGCATCTAGAGACAATTAATCTATACTATAGTATGAGAGGAAGATCCAAGAAAATGAACCCCCACTATGGACGATGTCCAAATACAACCTAATAACCAAGGTAAACCATGTGATCTTTTTTCACAGACCATTTAAATGTTTTTAACAAACCATTTCAAAACCCTTTCACAAACCATTTCACAAATCATTACAATAGATTAAAAATACCCTTTTCTTTTCCATTTATCAGCAACCAAGGAAAATACCATTTCTCTTTCAAAACCCCTTTTCAACACAGACAAATCAATCATTCTGAATCAAAGTATAAATACTTTATAAAGATAGAACAATCAGGTTCAATAAACCTAGGCTAGAAATGGAACTTCCTATCTTAAAACTCAGGTCGTACAAGCCCATAATTGGATCCACCAATAATTAAGAAACCAACGATGAAAAAAAAAGTCCCTAGAATCCATTCCTCACACCTTAGGATCAATTAAATTTAGAAAGAGGGTCAGTGGAGAAGAGGAAACCTACATACCTCAAGGATGAACATCGGATGCACCATGACCAGAAAAGGAAAAGGCCCTTGGGGTGAGATCGCACAATGGATCTAGATGAAACCAAGAAGAAGAACCATCTTAGATAAAAAAAATCTTGATATTGAAATAAAAATATGATAAAATGATCAATAGAAATGATGAAAAAGAAATACTGCTTACCCGAAGAGATGCCCTATAGCTGCAATAAGGATATGATGCCAAACGGATCAATCTAGAAGGGACAATGTCTCTAAAAATCACCGTAGAAGAACTTTGGGTTGAGTGGTAAGATTTTTGGAGGTAGAAGACCAAGTAAAGAGTCCAAATAAGTGTTTTAAAAACTAAAAGCGTGCTGATTCACAACATTTAATAGGGTTTCATGTCGTGACAGCTCAACGATACCACAAACGCCAAAAAACCAATCACCCCACAATTAATTTTTCATTAAAATTCATGGTGTGAATCCTTCATTCATTAAATGTAACCATTCATACTATGAATACATTCATGACTTATATCCAACAACAATTACACGATGCATAAGCGAGTTACACATCGTGAAATCCCTCAACACCCAGCAGAAAAAGTCAGATAATCATGAGAATCCAAAAAATCACTAACTCCACCATTATATGAATCCTCCCAATTCCTTCTTGGCCATCCATGGATGGATAGAAAAGGAAAACCATTCCAAGAATAAGAGTGTACCTGATTTATGGGTAACCTAATGTTACAAACACCCCACCATAAATACTTTCTGTCCCCGAGAAGTCAAGTTGAAGATGTAATCCGTAGAAAAAGAAGAGTCCACTGCTCCCTCACAAATGAATCGTGTTCCCAAGTCTCATGAGAATCTGAACTTTATTTCTTTAGAACTTTGAATAATGGAATCAAATTAACATGAACAACCTTTACTTGAGTTTCAATGAGCTTAAATAATCCTTTAAAAATAGAAACATCTGGGTCTAGCTCAATTTATTCCAAACTCAGAATGTGTGCGGCATTAGGGTGATACTCCCTTAGATGTGATATATTGAAAACATCTTGAATACCTATCAATTGAACACGAAATTCCAACTGATAAGAAAACTTCCCAAGCAACTCAGTGACCTCAAATGGTCCAACATATCTTGAAACAAAATTTCCCTATTTTCAAAGTCAATTGTTACCCAAATAAGTAGAAACATTTATGAAAACCCATTCACCAATGGATAACTAGATTAGAAAATTCCATTGATTATCTTGTTATTTATATCGACTCTAATCCATGACCAGATGTCGTCGCACATCCTGTATATTTTTTGATGTTTTCTGAACCAAACTTGGTCCAATCAAAGCTGTTTTCCCACCTCAGGCCAACAACTAGGTGATCGGCATAGGTGACCATACAAATCCTCAAAGGGATCCATTCTGATTGATGGCTGATAACTATTGTTATAAATAAATTCAAGTAGTTCCATATAGATATCCCATGATCCACTAAAATCCAAGACATAGGCATGAAACATATCTTCCAGTATTTGAATCACATGCTCTGTTTGACCTTCTTTCTTTGGATGGAAAGTTGTGATTACATGACCTAAGTTCCCATTGCCTCTTAGAGACTCCTCTAGAACCTGAAGGTAAACCTAGGATCCCTATCCAAAAAAATATGAAGGAAGATCGTGAAACCTCACATTCTCCTTAACATATAGCTTACCTAGATCTTCAAACATAGTGGTATCCTTGATCGGAATGAAATGATTAGAATTTATCAACTAATCAATGATAACCCTGATAGCATTCCTCCCTCAGGGAGTCCATGGTAATCCAATAAAAAAATCCATGGATACATCATCCCATTTTCAAACCGGTACAAAAAAAAGGCTTAACCAAACCATAGGGATTCAAGTGCTTTTCCTTTGTCCATTGGTAGGTGTAACAGTGGGACACAAACTCTGCGATGTTACGCTTCATACCTGGCCACCAAAATCATCATCTCATGTCATAATACCTCTTCGTAGAGCATAGATGAATGGACAATGATTGTGATAGTTAACCAAGATGAAACTCCTCACAGATGCAGGGATGATAACTCTCTTTCCAAAGTGGAGTATACCATATGAAGAAAGAGACCAACCAAAAATGGTATCCCCACTCTAATGTCTTTTTGGAACATTACTAAACTCATCATCCTGTTTTTTACTCTTCGAGAAAGACTCTAGGATATATAATGGAAACTGAACACTGGTAAGAACCATTCCTAAAACATCCTCTTGAGTATCCAAGTGCAACTGAGTGAAAAGACCCATAAGGTTCTACTCCTTTGATTCCAGAATAGCCTACAAAGGTACTTTCCTAGTAACAGCACCTAAAACAACATTCTCCTTCCCCAAGGTTTAGGCAATATAAAAGTCAAAAATTTAAGGTATTACAACCATTGTCTTTGAATGGGATTCAAGTCTTTCTGGGAGAAGATATAACTCAAACTCAAATGATTAGAAAAGACTATGAACTTTTCCCCAAAAAGATGGTTCCACCAACACTTAAGCACATGCATAACTACAAAGAGATCTAGATCATGAGTGGGGTAATTCTTATCATGCAACCTAAGATGACAAGAGTTTTAAGCTACCTCATAGTAATTTGGAATAAGAACACATCCCAAACCATCCCCTAAAGCTTCGCAAAACACCACATACCCCTTACCGAGCTCAGGTAAAACCAGAATAGGAGCTGACATCAGAAGTCATTTTAGTTCATCCAAGGAAGACTGACACTTCACATCCCAAGTGAATTTCATTGCTTTCCTAGTAATATCAGTCAAAGGAGATTCTAGATTTTATAAATCCTTTACAAACCATCAGTAGTATCCATCAAGACCAAGGAATCTCCATGTATCAATGACATTATGTGATTATTTCCATGTAAAGACACTCTTTACCTTCTTTAGATCAACTAATAATCCATGTTCATAAATATTTTTCCCCATGAACATCACTTGTTGAATCCAAAAAACAACATTTCAAAATCATTCTATAAAAATGGTGAATTCTCAGTATTTCTAGAACCAAACTTAGATGGTGCTCATTCTCAAGCTCAGATATCGAATAAACCAAAATATCATATGTGAACACTACATCTAATTTGTCATGATGATGATGGAATATCTGATTCATCAAATCCAAGAAAACTATAGGATCATTGGTTAGTCCAAAAGGAATCACAAGATATTCATAATGTCTATACCTACTTCTGAAAACCATCTTCTGTATATCAGACTCCCAAACTCAGAGATGATGATAACCTGACCGGAGATCGATCTTTGGGAACCACTTTTCCCCCTTTAACTGATCCAACAAATAATCTACATGAGGAAATGAATAATTATTCTTAACTGTCACATAGTTTAACTTCTGATAGTCTACACATAACTGAAGTGAACTATCTGACTTATTGGCAAAGAGCACATGGGCTACCCAAGGCAAACCACTAGGGTGAACAAAACCTTTCTCCAACAGGTCATCCAACTGAATCTTGAGCTCTTTGAGCTCCATTGGGGCCATAAGATAAGAAGGTATTGATAGTGGATACGTACCTAACACCAATTCAATCATAAAATATTCCTCCCACTTTGGAGGAAGGCCATAGATGTCTTCTGGGAAGATGTCAGGAAATTCCAAAACAACAATGGGAAGATCAACAATAGAAGAAATGTTATCAGGCTCAAACACGACTGCAGATAAAAAAACTTCTGAGCTATGGGCGGTAAGGTCCTACATGAACAGACCTTGCGTAACACTCTCTTTGACACACACGAGAGCTCCCATCGGTAGTAAAAAATAAAACATGCCGATGATAAAAATCATTCACAGCTCGATGAGATACAAGCCCATTCATACCAATAATGATGTCAAACAAATAGAGATCAAGAAAGAGAAAATCCCAAACTAACTCCATATCAGCTATCGTGAATGAATAAGGACACTGAAACCCCTACTCTTTTCTCTTACCAAGAGGTGTTTCTAACTCCATTTCAAAGTTCATGAGTTCCATTGGATGTTTAAGAACATAAATAAAACATGCATATATAAATGAGTGGGAGGCACTAGTATCAAATAAATCAATTTCTACTAATGATGTAATAAGAATAGTACCTATCACCATTGATGGACCTATGTCGAATTCCACTGGACACTCATCTACTAAGTGAAAGTTCTTTATTCTTAAGGCCTATGGCTAGAGACCTATAGTCATTGAAGAATATGAATTCCCCATAGTTGCATTTAGAGCTGACAAACTCTAACCATGATGAGGTGTAGTCAATGCTTGATAGAAACATTGTATGTTTCCAACACATCCATAGTTGTTGTAATTCTACATGGGCATAGGTAAAAAAAGGTTTGGTGTTTCTGGCCCTTCCACAATGATAGAAATTCAGAGGCCCACTACTAGATATAGCAGGTGGTGCAGAGGAGGCTCGTTGCAGACACCCTCCTCCACCACTACTAAAATCATATTGACACTTCCTCTTCCTCCCACGCGTTCCACCAAAGATGACACCAGATAGAAGAGAGGGGTTGGGAAAACCAACATTGCCTTCCATATTCTTCTCTATCATCAAAGCTCCATCTATCGTCTCCACATAGGTAGAATGGTTTAGCATAAACACTGAAAATATGATGCTTGGTCCCAAACACTATAGGTATTTCTAAGCCTTCAACTGATCATCCTTTTCCATGTATGGAGAAAAACTGACCAGCTCAGCCAACCGGTTGTTTTATGCTGACACCAAACACTCTCATTGTTGCAAGGATAGAAACTCTAGGGACATTTCTGGAATCAGCATCTCTGGAAAAAACTACTTGTATAATAGTGTTTTGGAACCCTTCCAATCCAAGACCACGTGTATGTTTTTCTGGACCATAGAATCCCACCATTTCTTTTCGAAACCCTAGAGTTTGAATGCTTCAAACTTCCCCTTGATTTTATCAGGTGTCATTAGGAATTTGAATATTTGATAGATTCTGTCTAGCCAGTCCTCAGCCTCTTGAGGTTTATTCATTCCTTTAATGGATGGTGGATTCTCATGCAAGAACTCCAACGATCGATCTCTTTCTCCTCCAATCTCTGGCTGTACATCAGAAATTTTATTCTGAAGCCATGATACACTATGATCAATAGCATGAACTACTTGTACTATAGCCCATATGATATTATGATCTATAGGTGGATTCTTGTGAGGAGAATTAGTTGCTCCCACCTGAGGAACTCATGGAAGATGTCTTAGAGGCATACTATTGCATACCAAAACACAAGAACAACCAAACGATAGAACAAATCCTAGATCGAACCAAAAAACCAATAAGAAAAAACTGAGATTTAAAAAAAACCCAACACTAGAGACACATATCCCAACTTACCATTGAAACTTGAGTTTCGTCATGATAAGAGCTGGCCAGCAACTCATTGTAACATACCTCTTAAGTCCTGAAAATCCAATATCTAGTCTAACAGATTCCCCAAGACAAAGATTCATGAGGATATACCTCATTTTATACCAATTATAGAGAACTGACCTGGGTTTCCCTCAAATCCAGCTCCTGAACCGATTCATCATGTACCCGAAGGGCATTCCCGATCCCCACGGGCTGGCGAAAAGCACCCTGGCATCAAATAGAAAACCAGAGGGAACAATTTTTTCCCAACCAAAAAAAACATGGAATAAAAGTATATAAAGGGAGAAGGAGACAGTGGAAGAATGAGAAATATATGTATGCCACAACTTTAAGAAAAACAGTGAAAACAACAACAATAACTAAAAAGTAATCGAAACTCCACAAGGCAAGTCCAACTACAAAGGACTAAGAACCAATAGCTACTCCATGCGATGGCATGGACGAAATCCCACTATCTCACCACTAGATACATAACTCATCTAACACAAAACCTCACCACTTCACTACAACGCCTTGCTTTTTCTACAATGGAAGACATAAAAAGGTCTACCCACCATCGAAGAGGTGCGCATGGTGTGATCTAATAGTCCCTCCACGATCCCACATACACCGAAAAACACAATGCCTAGGATTAATTATCTGTTATTAAAAACATACAAAACATGAATCCTTTATTTGTGATGTGTAACCTTTCACAGTGTCATTGAATTCATGAATTATATCCAAGAACCATTACACAATGTGTAAGGGAGTTACATGTCATGAAATCCCTTGGCAGCCTGCAGAAAATGTCAGATAATTGTGAGAATCCAAAAAATCTCTAACTCCACCATTATAGTTTTCATATCAATTCCTTCTTGTCCATCCATTGATGACTATAAAAGAAAAATCATACCATGGTTAAGGGTGTACCGAATAGATGGGTAATGGGATGTTACAAACTCCCCAATATAAATACTTTATGTCCCCGGGAAGTCATGTGGAAGAAGTATCCCTAGAAAAAGATGAGGCCACTAATCCCTCACCAATGATCCACGTTCCCAGGTCTCATGAGAATATGATACATGTTTCTATTGAACTCTAACTAATGAAATTGACTTTACATACAAGAATTTTACTTGAGTATAAATGAACTTAACTGGTACCTCCAAAACTAAAACATCTAGCTCTATCTCAATTTCTTCCCTACTCAAAACATGAGTGAGATCAGGGTGATACTCTCTGACCTGTGATATATGGAAAACATCATGAATACCTATCAAATGAATTGACAGTTCCAAAAAATAAGAAACCTACACAAGCTGCTCAGTGACCTCAAATGGTCCAATGTATCTTGGATCCAACATTCCATGTTTTCCATGCCGACAGTGACCCAAATGAGGAGAAACTTTCAAGAAAATTCAGTCACCAATAGAAAACTCCAAAGGAAAATTCCATTGATCCTCATTTGATTTTTATCGACTCTGAGCCATGACCCAACATCATCGCACATTCTGAATCTTCATTGATGTTTCCTAAACCAAACTTGGTCCAACCAAAGTTTTTTCACCAACCTTATCCCAACAAAGAGGTAATTTTTATAGGTGATCATACAATGACTCAATGGGATCCATTCTGATTGATGACTGATAACTATTGTTATAAAAAAATTCAAGAAGTCCCATATATATATCCCACGATCCCCTGAAATCCAAGACATGAGTACAAAGCATATCTTCTAGCATCTCAATCACATACTATGTCTGACCATTTATCTTTGGATAGTAAGTCATGTCCAACTTTACCAGAGATCCCATTGCCTCTTGGAGACTCATCCAGAACATCAAGGTAAACCTAGGATCCCTATCCAAAACAATGGATGAAAGAATCCCATGCAATATCAAAATCTCCTACACATATATCTTACCCAGATCTTCAAACTTAGTGGTATCCTTTATCAGAATGAAATGAGTAGACTTTGTCAACCGATCAATGACTACCCAGATAGCATTCCCCCCTCAGAGATTCCATGTAAATCCAACAAAAAAAATCCATGGATACCTCTTTCCATTTCCAAACCAGCACTAAAAGAGGCTAAAGAAAACCATAGAGCTTCATGTGATCCACCTTTATCCATTGGCATGTGTAACAGCGGGACACATACTCTGTGATGTCCCACTTCATACCCAGACACCAGAATCATCGTCTCATATCAAAATACATCTTATTAGTGCCTGGATGAATGGAACAAGAAGAGTTGTGATAGTTAAACAAGACTAAACTCCTCACAGATGTTTTGAAGGTAACCTACTTTCCAAAGTGGAGCGTACTATCCAATGAAAGAGACCTACTCGAAACTGTCTCCCCACCATAAAGGCTTTTTTGAACATTAATAAAATCATCATCATATTGTTAACTTTGCAAGATAGACTCCAAGAGAGATGATGACAGCTGAACACTGATCAAAACCATTCTTGAAACATCCTTTTTAGTATCCAAGTGAAACTGAGGGAAATACCCATAAGGATATACTTTTCCTTCGAATCCAGAACAGCCTATGAAGGTACATTCCTACTAATAGAGTCTCCAATGACATTCCCCTTCCCCAGGGTGTTGGTGATATCAAAGTCATATGTCTGAAGATATTACACCCATTGTATATGTCTGTGATTCGATCCACTCTAAGAAAAGATATAACTCCAAATCTTATGATTATAAAGGAATGTAATCATTTCCCCAAAAAGACAGTGCCTCCAAATTTTAAGTGCATGCATAACTACAAAAAGCTATATAATATGAGTGGGGTAGTTCTTATCATTTGGCCTAAGATTAATAGAGTCGCAAGTTATGACATGGTCATCTTGCATAAGAACACATCCCAAACCAGCTCCAAAAGCATCGCAAAACACCACATACCCCTTACCAGGCTCGGTTAAATCCATAATTGGAGATGACATCCAAAGTCGATTTAGTTCATCAAAGGAAGACTAAAACATCACATCCCGGGGGAATATCACTACTCTCCTGGTAAGAGTAGTCCAAGGTGATGCTATCTTTGAGAAATCTGTTAAAAACAATTGGTACTATCTAGCAGGAACAAGTAAGATTTGTATCTCAAAGACATTCTACAGTTCTTTCCATGTCAAGACACCCTCCACCTTCTCAAGATCAAACTATAAGCAATTTTCATAAATCTTGTTCCCTAAGAACTTCACTTATTGGATCCAGAAACTACTTTTAAAAAGATTCCCATAAAAACTGTGACTTCTCATAATTTCAAGAACCAAAATTAGATGGTTCTCATTCTCACGCTCGTATTTCGAATAATCATAAATATCATCCATTAGCACTACCACCAAAGTTTCAAGATGATGATGAAATATCTGATTCATCAAATCCATGAAAACTGTAGGAGAGTTAGTTATTCCAATAATCCTCAAAAAATATTCATAATTTCTATACCTTCAATTGAAATCTTTCTTCGGTATATCAGATTCTTGAACTCTGAGTTGATGGTAACACGATCTAAGTACAATCATTGATAACCACTTTGCCCCCATTAACTGATCAAACAAATCATTTACACAAGGAAAAGGATACTTGTTCTTCACTGTTACCTAGTTCAACTTCGGATGGTCTACACACAACTGAAGTGAACCATCTGACTTCTTGGAAAAGAGCACAGAGGATTCCCAAGGTGAAATTCTAGGGAGAACAAAACTTTTTCCAAACAGTTCATCCAATTTAATCTTGATCTCTTTTTGCTCTGTTAGTGTTATATTATAAGAAGGTACCAATATTGGCTGCGTACCTGGCACCAAGTCAATGGTAAAATGTACCTCTCTATATGGAGGAAGACTAGAGAAGTCGTCTGGGAAAATGTCAAGAAGGCCCCAAATAACAATGGGAAGATCAAAAATAGAAGAAACATTATCAGGATCAAACACATCTACAGAAAAAAACCCTTGAGATATAGGAGGGAAGGTCCTACACGACCATAATTGGAGTCCCACTCACCCTGAAACACACGAGAGCTCTCATTGGTAGTAGGAAATGAAACATGTTAATGATAACAATCATGCTCAGATCAATGAGCTACAAGACAATCCGTACTGATGAAAACATCAAACAAATTAAGTTCAAGAACAAGAAAATCCATGACCAACTCTATATCGGATATCGTCAACGAACAAAAATGACACTAAACCCCTGCTCTTTTATCTTAACAAGAGGTGTCGCTAACTCCATTTAAAAGGATATCAGTTCAATTGGAAGTTTAAGAACACCAATAAAACGTGAAAATATAAATGAGTGGGAGGCACCAGTATCAAATATTGAAATTTCTATTGAAGATGAAATAAGAATAATACCTCTCACTGTCGTAGGACCTTATTTTAATTCCACTAGACACTCATATAATACATGAAAGTGCCTCACTTATGAGGCGTGTGGCAAGTTCCCTATAGTCTTTGAAGCATCTGAGTACCCCATAGTAGCCTTTGGAGTCAAAGAACTATGACCACGATGAGGGGTAGTCAAAGCCTGACAGAAACGTTGTATGGATCCAACACATCCATAAGAGTTGCAAGTCTTCATGGGTTCATGAAAAAAAATGTTTGGTGTGTCTGGTCATGCCACACTGATATCGAGTCAGAAGCCTACTACTAGCTGTAGCTGGTGGTGTTTTGGAGGCTCTCTATTGAGACCCTCCTCTACCACGTCTACGATGATCCTGTAACTTCCTCTTCCTCCCATGCGCACCACCAACGCTACCACCAGATGGAAGAGAGGGGTTGGGAAAACCAATATTGCCTACCATATTTATCTCTTCCATCATATCTATGTCTACCATCTCCACATAGGTGGAAAGAATCAGCAAAAACACTTGCAATCTGATATCTGACTGTAAACCCTGTAGGTATTTCTAATCCTTCAACTGGTCATCCTTTACCATGTCTAGAGAAAAAATGAAAAAGCTCAGCTAACTAGTTGGTGTACGCCACCACTGAACGCTCTCCCTATTACAAGGACAGGAACCCTAGATACATTTCCAACATCAACGACTCTATACAAAACTGCTGGTATAATAGGGTTTTAAAACCCTTTCGATCCAATCCCACATGTTCATCTTCCAAGACCATAGATTCCCACCATTGCTTGTTGGAGCCCTCGAGTTTAAATGCTGCACACATTACCTTGATATTCTCAGGAGTCATCAGGAAGTCAAAGATTTGATCTATTCAGTCTAGCTAGTCCTCCACCTCTTGAGGTTCATTAATTTCATTAAGGGATGGTGGCTTCTCGCATAAGAACTTTCGTGATCGATCTCTTTCTTCTCCAGATTCTAGTTGTATCTTGGCTACTGCATTTTAAACCCATGGTACACTCTAATCAACAACACAAACTGCCTATACTATAGCCTCGATGATATTCTGATATATATGCAGATTCACTTGAGAATCATCAGCTACGCCCTCCTGAGGAACTCATAGATGACGCCTCAGAGGTATACTGATGCATTTCGAAACACAAGAACGATCATATAATAGAAAAAATATCATCTGAAACCAAAAAACCCATAAGAAAAAATTTATATTCAAAAAAACCAACCCTAGAGACACATATCCCAACATCCCATGGCAACATGAGTTTCATCACGACAAGAGATGACCGGGAACTCATCACAACATACCTCTCAAGTCCCAAAAATTATATCTCTAGTCTAAAAAATTCCCCAAGATAAGAATTGTTGAGGGTAAACCTCCTTTGATACCAATTGTAATGAACTGACCTGGGTTGCCCTCAAATTCAGCACCTGGCCCGATCTGTCACATATCCGAAGGGGATTTCCAATCCCCATGGGTTGGCGATAAGCACTTGGGAATCAAATAACAAACCATAGGGAACACTTTTTTCCCAACCAGAACAAACACATGGAATATACATATATAAAGAGAGAAGTAAACAACATAAGATTAATAAATATATATGCCACAACTATAAGGAAAATAGATGAAACAACACAATAACTAAAAAGTAATCGAAACTCCACAAGACAAGTCCAACTTTAAAGTACAAAGAACCAATAGCTACTCCAACTGATGGTATGGACGAACTCACACCATCTCACCACCATCTACCCAACTCAATTAACACAAAACCACAATGCCTCACTATGGCCCATTGCCTTTTTCTGTACTGGAAGACATTCAAAGGTCTACGTAGCATAGAAGCGGTGCATATGGTGTGAGCTAACTTGTCCAATAGAATCCCACCCAAGTGTTTCATAACAAGTCTCTGTATAAAAATTCATGTATGCTCATTTTAAATAAAAAACCTGGCATGATAAGAAGTAAAGTATTTTTATAGAAAACATGGTAAATATTTCCCTTTTCCACAGTTTTAAAACCAAAAGCAGGTATATCAATTTTCAAAGAATATTTTCCATATCAAATTTCCACAAGAGTCAGAATGTATATCAAGGATAAAGAGTTTAAATCCACAAAAATACAAAAAACATAGCAGCGCAAGAATCACATTACCAGGGAATACAAAAGGTCGACAATAGCCTACTTGTGCCCATAAGAAGCTAGTGTGGGTACCTGAAGACAATAATCTACACTCCAGTACTAGGGTGGCACCCCAGAAAGTGAAACACCAAATACTAACCGCACCTATATCCAATTAATCTACGCTCTTACACAATAGGGACATCCCAGAAAATGAACCCCCACTATGGACGATGACCAACTACAACCTAGTAACCACAGTAAAACATGTACTCTTTTTCAGAAACCATTTCAATGTTTTGAACAAACCATTTTAAAACCCTTTCACAAACCATTTCACAAATCATTCCAATACATTCAAAATACCCCTATCATTTCCATTTATTATCAACCAAGGAAAATGCCATTTTTTATAAAACCCCTTTTCAACACACTAAAATAAATCAAGCCAAATCCAAGTATAAAATAATTTATAAATCTAGAACAATTCAGTTCAATTAACATAGGTGAGAGAAAGAACCACCTACCTCAAAACTCAGATCGTACATGCCCCCAATGGGATCCACCAATAATGAAGAACCCAACAATGACAACGAAGGCCCTAGAATCCAATATGCACACCTTTGGATCGATTCAATTTAGAAATAGGGTCCTCTAAGAAGAGGAAACCTGTATACCTCAAGGACAAACACCCGCCACACTATGACCAACAAAGGAAAAGGCCTCTATAGCAAGATCACACAATGGATATAGAGGAAACAAATATGAAACACCATATTAGATCAACAGATCTTGATAACAAAAGCGAAAGATGATACCACGATCCATGGTAATGAAGAATTTGAAGGACCTCTTACCTGGAGAGATTCCCTACAGCTGCAGTGAAGATCTTATGGCATATAGATTGATCCAAAATGGAGATAATCTATCAAAATTTCCTAGAACGAGCTTTGGATTGAGTGGGAATAATTTTGGTGGGTAGGGACCGGGTAAAGATTCCAAAGATGTGTTTTAAAAACTAGATGTGTACCTATTCATGACATTTAATTGGATTTTACATTGTGACACCCCCACGATCCCACATACGCCAAAAAAACCATCACCTCTGGTTAATTATACATTATTAAAAACATTCATGACGTGAATCCTTTATTTATAATGTGTAACCTTTCACAGCGCGACTGCTTTCACGTCGTATATCTAGCAACCATTACACGACATGTAAGGGAGTTACACATTGTAAAATCCCTCGGTAGCCTATAAAAAAATTCGGATAATCATGAGAATCCAACAGATCACTGACTCCACCATTATAGGTGTCCTCCAATTTCCTTCTTGGCCATCCACAGATGACTAGAAAAGGAAAACCATACCATGGTTAAAGGTGTACCTGATTAATGGGTAACCAGATGTTACAGCTATACATAAACATATTTATATATATTCATATATATATGTATATGAATATATTTATACATATATATATATGGATTGAAAACATTTAAAACATAAATCCCTTACAACCGTAGGTTTTGGGAATTAGGTTTTTAAAACAATACCCTAATCTCATATATTCTAAAAATTGATGGTTATATATGTGTATATAGACACATACACACACACATACACACACACACACACACACACATATATATATATAACTTTGTAAAACAAAAATACTTTGATAAGATAAAATAAACCCTTACAAAACATCGGTCTTAGAAATTAAGTTTAAAAAACCCTTTATATATATACATGTATATACTGAAATGGATTGATATATATATATATATGAGTATATATGCATGTATATAAACACACACAGAAATATATATCACCTTTTTAAAATAATTAGAAAATTGAAGAACTAGAATGAACCAAAAAATATAGGTTTAAGGATAGAATATAAAACATATCCCTTAACTTATAACATCTGAAAATATTAAGTTATTTAGATAGCTAAAAATTAATATATAAATATGTATATATGTATATATCTAGTAAAATAGCATAGTTTGATTTAAAATAATTAAAACATTACCTGTTTGAAGAAACTGAAGGGGGAGGAAATCTCCTTCCCACTGCTGACATGAACCGAAGAATGGGTTTGCTCGGGTCTTTTATACCATGGAGGATGGGTTCTCTCTGAGTCTCGTATTTATATAAACTTTTAGGATACTTAACCCATTAAGATAGGATGAGTTTCTTTTTTTAAAACAAAAAAAATACACCCAAAAAACACGAACAAGGATAATCTTTTTTTTAATTTTTATATTGCTTTTCTATCTCTCTTTAAAAGTCACGGGTTTCCCTATTTTCATTCTTATCTTAATTTTTTCAAAGTATCATTATCGTTATAATTATATAGTAATATATTATAATGTTGAGGATCACTTTTTCCCCCAATCGTTATTCTCCCTTGGTCACACCTCCTATATATTATTATCATTATTTTTATATCATTTTATTTACTTTTATTAAACCAAAAACATTCCATTTTTTTTATATATCATGTTAGCATCCATATATATATATATAATTTGTTTTATTAATATAAATAATTCAAATTTCATTTTTTATTTAAAACATAAATATAATATACATTCTTTCATAATATAATAATTATCTATATTTATAATGTATAAATTTTATAAAACAAAAACATAATATATTTTATATATTTATAAAATAGATTATCTTTCAAATAAATATATATATATATAATTTTTTTTCTTAATATAAATAATTCAAATTACATTTTTTATTTATAACATCAATATAATATGTGTTTTTTCATAATATAATAATTATATTTTTAAAAAATTTATTAATTTTATAAAACAAAAACTTAATATATTTCATATATTTATAAAATATATTATCTTAAAAATAATAATACTAAATTTCAAAAACAATTATCCTTTATTAATATTATTATCATTGAAATATTCTATTAAATAAACTTTTTGAAAAAAATATTTGTTACTTTACAAAAATAATAAAAATATTTATTTTAAAATGTTCTCTTAATCAAATAAAAACCTTATTTTTCATTAGAATATTAATATGAAAACTATAAATAATAGGTATAATTAATTATAATCATTGTAATTAAATTAATTAAAACACTTGATTTCACATATTATTCTCAATGAAAATTGTCTCAAAAATATTATTAGTTGGTTTTAATTATAACTAAATTAATTTAATAAAATATTTATATAATAAAAATAAGTTTAGAAATCTTAGGATGTTACAGTCTATCTTAGGGTATTGTTCCCTAAACTACATTTTCTAAATCTAGTTTTCAAGTTATCTACTAAATTTCCATTGATACCAAATGTAAAGTCCCTAACCCCAGTTGGCCAAAGTAGGTGCCTTATTTTATTACATTGGCATAATTACAAGAAATTTGTATCCTGAAGGACCAAATAGTTTAGTAGTTTTGGAAAACCAGATGCATACATAAGTTCAACATTACAACTTGAAATGACATACGACATATGAATCCCATTGGGAACATCCACAACTCTAAAATTATCCCTCAATGCTATTCATATTATATTTCTTCGTATCATGTGGAAAAATAGAACATAATATAGGGGTGATCTTAGATGTTAAGCATGGGTAAACAATTCTGAAGAAACATAAATAATATTTTATGGTGAACAACTAAAAGTACACATGCCATTAAAAAATAATCTTGAACATAATATGATAGGAATAAGAGATGAATAAATAATTCCATAATAAAACACAACCATAGGTATTCTATGTAACATCCCAGATCTGGGTGCCACTCATATGGTGCCCCATACTCGGTTCTCCATATCACCTCTAGCGCATTTCCCTAAACGCCAGAGGCTACTGACTAGCAGCGAGGCCCCAGGTCTGATAGTGGGGAAACTATGCCCCCATTGGCTGAGTATACACGGAGGAATATAAATAATAATAAAAGTGAAAGAAGTAAACACCAAAAAGTAAGGTAAACAACATAAGGATGAATGTAAAATCATATGAAGCCAATATATAAAAATGATGCATTTCATATATATCTAAGAAAACAACCAAACAAGTCACAATGCTAGAAATACAACTGAATCCAATGCATGAAAGAAAACATGTAAACTCCATAGCATCGCAAGCCTAAGCTTGGTCCCATGCTCTCCAGCTCCAACTGCAAATCAATTACCTGATAAAAGGCTCACTTTCCCTTATCTACACATGCAATCATATAATCTTCTTGGGTATAAAGCATGACCCAAACATGGTGTGAGATGAATCCTAGTAGGCAACCACAAATAGATCTGTTCCAAACTCTCAGTGAAAATATATAGCAGGTAATAACCAAATGAAGCAAATAATGAGGAGTGCACAATAGTGAAAAATCATATAATTTCAATTATATTCATTTAACATTTAATATTTAAAAGCAGAATCAGGTGACCCCAGTGCAAAGAAAGTATAATAAACATCTCATAAGACTAATAAGAAAGACCGAATCCAAGCTTGTGCTTTGGATTGGCAGACGTTTCACAACCATTCAATTTTTCAAAATGACCCTCTGGGTTGCTCACACAATATAACCCCTATTTTCAAGCATTCCAATAATATAAAAGACACTATGAGGAAGCACTCGCCATTAATTACCCTTGTGGTCTTGCAACTATATACTAAAGAGTCTCTAAAGAAGCACTCACATCCATTCCCCCTATGGTCTGGAATCGATATATAATAGACACTATGAGAAACCACACAACATCCATTCCCTATGTGGTCTCGTAACGGTAAATGACAAACACTCTGGGGAATCCCTGAATGTCAATTCCCACTATGGTCTAACTGCACCAAGGTTCTCATAGGCCTATGTAATGAAATTGTGCACATATGATATCAAGCAGTCCAATGTAGTCTGAAACTACTACATGGATAAACATTTACAATTCATATCACAAGAATTTCATATAATCAATTAAATAACCAACTCCATTATAATCAAACAAGTCATGGAAACAAGGTATGCCTTCTAGGAAACCTAGACCAAACGACCATAATAAGAAAATAAGGGATAACACAAATTTTGGTGTCCCATATACAAGCAATATAGCAATCCACAATTAACAACAACCCTTAATCAAACAATTTACAATAGTAGGTAATAACAGGGTTAATTTCCAAATCATGCAATACCCAAAACATGAATATGTAGAAATTTTAGCCTATATAATCCAAAGACAATCTAAAAGAGGCACAAACCACCTACCTCAATGTTGTACGATCGATATAGTTGAACATCGGCCCTTGAATTGTCTTAAAACGAGGAAGATCTAAAAAAAATAGAAAATTCTCAACCTCAGATATCTCATGAGAGAGGAAGAATCAGAAAGAGAGGTTCAAGAAGAATTGAGGACTCACCGGGGGGTTCCAGCATAGCCATAGTGTTTGATTTAGAGAATGGATGAAGAAATGGTGGCTTGGGATCCGATCACTAATTCCGCATGTTCTTGTACAACACAAAGAATGAAAAAGCCGTTTTTTTGAATGAGATGCACCCCCTTCCAATTTAAAGAATAAAAATAAAAGTACAAAGTGCGTTCTTTGATCTATACATTGTGTAGTAACCTTAAATTTCCTTCTACTAAAGTAGAGTCATCCAGTTCATCACACCTCATGTACTTGGTTGTTACATGGATAGAACACGGTGAGTTAGGTACACGACATGTACAAAAAATTTAACAGCATGTACTTAGAAAAAACTCATTTTCCTTTTTCGTCAAAAACAACCCAAAATCAAGATTTATACTTGAAATGAAGATGTGGGTTCTTAAAAACTTCCCCCTTAAATAAATTCTTTCCCGAATTTCCCTTACAACGGTGGAAAAGAAGAATCTGTGAACATCTCTGGCCACTGTGATCGCACATCGATCTCACTCCCCTAAGTCACATCTTCCACTCTGCCGTACTACCATAGAACCCATGCCAAAGGAACAGACCGACCATGGAGAACATTCGTGTTGCACTCCACAATCCAAATACGATGCTCCTTGAATGATGCATCTACCTCCAGCTCATCCTCCTTGGGTTGAAAAACATGAGACAGGTCTGAAATGTAACATCGCAACTGAGAAACGTGGAAGACTTCATGCATTTCCCTGTACCTTTGAGGTAACTGCAACCTATAGGAAGTTGTCCTAACTCTCTCCAACACCTCAAACGGCCTGGTATTTCTTGGTGATAGTTTCCTCTCTCTTCTAATCCTCTTGTGTCCCAATATCGAGGTAACATGTAGGAAAACCTGATCTCTGACCTCAAAATCTAGATGTTGTCTTCATCAATCAACATAATATTTCTTCTGAGACTGTGAAGTAGCCATCCTTTTCCAAATTAACTCCACCTAATCTATGGTCTCCTGGACAAGATGATGTCCTAGCATATCTGCCTATCCTGCCTCCAGCCGACATAGGGGTGATCGGCATGGCCTACCATACAATGCTTCATAAGGGTCCATCTGAATTGTTTCCTAAAAAATTTTATTGTAGGAAAACTCCACCAAGGGTATATGTTCTACCAAGAACCCCCAAAATCTAGGACGAATGCTTGAAGCATGTCCTCAAGCACCTGAATTGTGCACTCTGACTGGAAATCTGTCTGAGGATGGTAACTTGTACTCTGAAGTACTTGTGTACCCAAATCCCTCTGTATCGCTTTCCAGAAATGAGGAGTAAAGTGGAAATCCATATCTGAAATGATATTACTCGGTACCCCATGCTGGCGTACAATCTCTTGGATGTAAAACCTTCCATGATCATGAACACTGAAGGTTTCCATAATCGGCAATAAATGAGAAACCTTCATAAGCCTGTCAATAACAACCCATAATTCATCATTCCCTCAAGGTGACCGCAGTAAACCTGTCACAAAATCCATTGCGACATCATTCCACTTCCATTATAGAAGGGTTAACTGTTGTAAAATCCTGAAAGGTCACTAATTCTCCGCCTTCACCTATGGAGAGGTGGAACAACACAAGAAAAAACCGGCTACATCTCTTTTCATACCTATCCACCAATACATATGATGCAAATCTCGATACATCATAGTAAAACCAGGATGAGTTTTCCAAGCCAAACAATTAAAATTCTGCATCAGATCCTCACACATATCGGAAGAAACCCATACATGACCATGGAAATGTAAAAACTCATCATCGCTAACGGTCTACCTAGGAGTGGGGTCCTCTCCAAACACACCCTCTCATTGGACTAGGCCCTCAGAATCTGACACCTTCCTCATTCGCACACTATCCAGTAGGGTAGAGGTAAAAGCTAACGAAGAATGAAAATTCTTCACATATCTGTTGTGAACCTCCAAATGCATCTTAGAGAATAGATCCACGAGCTACCACTCACTACTAGCCTCCAGAACTGCCTGTATCTGAGTCCTCATGCTCAAAATATCATCCACTCCATTACCTTTTCTAGGTGTGTAGGTAAGCACAAAATCAAAGGACTGAAGGTATTCCACCCACCTTCGCTGTCTCAAATATAGATCACACAGTGTAAAGATATACTTGAGGCTTGTATGGTCTATGTACACCACAAAATGCTCTCCCAAAAGATAATGTCTCTAATAGCACAAGGCATGAACAAATTCAACCAACTACAGATCATGGGTCGGGAAATTCATATCATGTGGCCTCAACTGCTGAGACACATACGCAATGACTTGATCCTCCTACATAATCACTACTCCCAAACTGATACCTGATGCATCACAGAAGATAGTATAACTCTTTCCCAGCTCTGGAAAAATCAGTATCGGTGTTGAATTCAATCTTCCTTTTAGATTCTGAAAGGCTGTATCGCAGGAATCAAACCAAACATACTTCATACCTTTCTTAGTCAAGCCCATCAATGGTGCTTCTATGTGTGATAAGTGCTATATAAAGCATCTGTAGTAACCATCCAGCCCTAAGTAACTATTCACCTCAAGTATGTTCTTTGTATTTTCCTAGGTAACTACTTCTCTCACCATCTCTGGGTCCACTGATACTCCTGTATATGACATAACATAACCCAGGAAGTGAATTTGTAGCATATAATTGATGCTTTCTCAGTCTACTCAATACGATCTCAAGATGGATGGCATGGTCATGTCGAGTGTGAGAGTACACCAAGAAATCAGCCACAAATACCACCATGAAAGAATCCAAGTAAGGATAGAAAACTCAGTTCATCAGTGCCATGAAAACTATTTGTATGTTCATGAGACCGAACAGTATAACCAAATACTCAAATGGGACATTCCTGCTCTAAAATGTTGTAAGAGTTATATCAGATGGCCTAACTCGCATCTAATGGTAACCAGATCTCAATTCAATCTTTGATAACACTCTGGCTCCTCGAAACTGATCAAATATATCATCAATCCTTGGTAAGGGATAATGTTTCTTGACCATCAACCAGTTCAAATTCTGATAATCCACACAAATTAAAATAGGTCCATATGCCTTCTTCATGAAAAGAACAGGAGAACCCCAAGAATAAGTATTTGGTTGGATGAAACCCTTTTCCTACAACTCCTCCAACTACATATTTAGCTCATGTAACTTTGTTGTATCCATCCTATAAGGAGGAATTGACACCGTTGTCGCTCCTGGAACAAGCTCAGGGGAGAAATCTACCTCTGACTCTAGAGGTAAACCTAAAAAGTCCTCTGGAAAGACATCCACAAAATGATCGACCACTAGAGGAAAATCCTTCTATGAAGTTCCCTAGTCATCAATATACAAAATAGAAATATGGGTTGTGACACCTCTTAACCCATGATGCTCGTGTCCATCTCTTCTCACATAAACATCCCATTTTGCCTTGTATAGAAAATATCCACCCTCTGGTGATGTGAAACTCACCCTGTAGTGATAGGAATCAGAAAAGGCCTAGAATGAAACTAAACAATTAATTCCGAGAATGACATCATAGCCTGCCATCTCTAAGACATAGAGGTCCCATAAGAACTGCCACTCACCATCCTCAAGAGGTCACTCCTTGCACTGATGTACGCTAGCCATCCTAATCCCCAACAAAGGTTGTAGCATCATAACATCATTAGAAGTAAAGATACTGAGACCAAGGCCCTCCACAATATGCATATATATAAATCTATGGGAAGAATCAGTATCAAAAAGGGAAGAAGCTAAAACATAGGCAACTAGAATCATACCTCTAACTGTAGAGGGTCTAAGATCTTGATCCTGCTAGGTCTGCTCTATCGTAGAATTCTAACATGTATTGTGGCCCTGCAACCCTGTCTGAGATCCCTGAGCTGATCCACCCTATTGTTGGTGAAAACCCTGTGTCTAACTACTATGGCCATGTCCACCACCTCGGATTGAAAAACTCTATTTCCCAGTCTGATAATGAACTAGTAGTCCTATTCATATCTGAGGAGTCAAAAAAGATCCTCCCTCACTAGCTTCTGGAGGAAATACCTTGTAGAAACACTGAATATGACCCATTTTTCTGCAATATCAGCACTCAACTATGTCTTTCAGGAACTATAGTATCTTATGTCTTCTCTTTACACACTTTTATCACACCACTAGGCTATCTGAAGGAACATCCCATCTACTCAGATCCCCATGTATAGACTCTCTGTGCTTCTTCCTACCATCGGTTGAAAAAGTACCCACTATGGATGCAGAACTGCCCTAGCTCATAGCTCCAGACTCCCTCATATTACACTCATAAATCAGCACCTAATTCACTATATAATATATGGAAGTCAACCAAAAAATGTTCACCTACGATCAGATGTCATTTCTGAGACTATTCTCAAACTGCATAACCAAAAACAACTCAGCACCCCCCAGAACAGGTGTGAAGCATTGCAGCTCCATAAAGTGAGAAGAAAACTCCATGAATGAAATAGTTCCCTTTTATATATTGATTAACTCTCGGGATTGATCGGCCCTCAACATCTCAGTGTAGAAGTAATCATACAAGGTATTCTTAAACTCTTCCAATTTCATGACCCGTTGGCATCCTGCCTCTGAAATAACATCCCACCATCTCATGGAGGAATCACGTAACATGTAGGTCACGAGAATCACCCTCCTCTTAGGAGGAATCTCTAGATTCCCGAAGATAGAATGCATGGACTCCAACCATGAATTTGCAGCCGGTGGTCCTCCATCCTCTGAAAAAGTGGGAGGATGTTGCTACTGAAACACCTGTGTCAACTCTACCATAGATGGGGCAGGATGTGGTGCTCCCTAGAAGATCTGCATAAACTTAATGAAGCCTTCTTGGAAGATTACATCATCACTTATGTCTGGAATAATGGTTGGTTCCATGACATGCATATCAGGTGGAGCTACTGGAAGTCCCTGATCTGTTATTTTCAGTGTATGGTTACCACCTTGTTCATGGCGTATGACCAGAGGAAATCTTGCAGGCATGACTCTACAAGGTCAAACGCACAACATAGTTCAAGTCTACTAATTTTTGAAACTCAGAATAGAAAAAATGGGATAGGATATGAAAATCATTTGAGTACCACAAAATAGGTTTATATGGCATGTATAACCACTACACGGTGTGTTCCCTTAAGCCCTTACATGGGTGTGTACCCCTACCAACCTGGCTGTGTAACACCTATACACATGATATATTCCTCTCAAGAAATAGTAGGTACTTGAATATTCTCTCCTTCCTAGGTACTCCTACACAGCTATAACTACACATTTTCTTCTGTTGAATCTCTACATGGTGTGTACCATCTAGACACGGAGTGTATATCCAAAGTTCCATCTATCTATGTCGTTAGTCACATAGATGGGAACAGTGTTTAACCCACATGGAATGTAATCAGAAGTACATGGAGTGTACTCACTAAAATATTTCTTCTTCCCAAATAGAAGAACACATTCCTTGTGTTCATGTCACCACATGCCATGTTTTCTGGGTTTCCAAACAGTAAGCCCAGAAAACTCCCCAAAACCCCCAAAACACTGAAAATAAAACAATGTTGTGCCAAATTTTGATCCATGAGGGGCCATACTGTAAAGACCCGTAAATTTCAAGGAATTTTTTTTCTTAATTTTCTTTGGAATTTTACAAGAATGCAGTTTCTGACGGCACCTGATTCCGAGGCCCGGTGTGCCCGGAATCATTTTCCGAAGGTTGGCTCGGGTACGTTCAGTGAACAGACGAGCGAGTTTTTTTAACTTTTGAACTGGTGCCCGGAATCAAATTCTGAGGGCACTGATGGAATTGCAGTGCTGGTAATTGCTTAGAAACGCCTCTTCCGGAGTTGCGTTTTCTCGGGTGTGGTTTTTAATTTTTGGGTTTAAAGTTATGAAATAAAATAAAGTTTTGCAACAATTTTATTTTAATTTCACTTTAAGCCACATGAAAGCCACTTAAAGCTGCTTAAGAGGAGTTGTTACGGATAGGGTGCTATCCAAAATATTCTACCCACTTGGTAGGATATTTGTGTGGTGTGGCCCGCATGAGCCCCACCGTTTCTTTTCCGCTAAGTAACGCACTCGCGAAAACCCGTCATTATGAAAGTCAACTGACGCGTTTTCTTAAATTCATAATGCACCATTTAATTGGGCGGTTTTATTCGTTGAATTAAATGAGCAGTTTAGTCGTTGAAATTAATTCTATGAATTAATTTCATTCTTTTCTTAACACATTTTCATTTTTTTGGCATGTTAATAAAATAAGGCCAACACACCCTCCTTTTGAAATGATGTGTTAAACCTTTGAAGAACCTCTAAGAATTCTTCATCCTCCATTGCAAAGAACGCGAAGAACGTGAAGAACACGAAGAACACGAAGAACGCCGGCCTCCGACGAAGAACGCCGAACCCGCGGAAATCAACGACGCGACGTCGTGTGCTGCGACACCAACGTTTCCTCTCCCGCGACGTTCTTCGGCGATGTTCTTTAATCCACAACAAAATCTTCGATCATACGTTGAGGTGAGGGATTGCGGTTCATTAAATTTCTTTGTAGATTAAAACAACAATATGGATTTAATTATTATTAATTAAATCTATATGTTCTTTAACCTTGGAGTTTGTCGATGCGACACCCTTCCGCGATGACGCGACGCCTTCCGCGACGCGACGATCGCCTCCTTCCGCGGCGATCAATTCCGCGAAGAACGCGCGTGCGACACTTGACGAGGTAGGGATTTTATTTTGGAAATACCTTTTTATATCCTCGTGATTGTTTCTTTTAAAACAAGAACCTAGATCAAGTGCAATTTTAAATTATTAAAATTGTTTTGATACGTTTTTCATGTGTTGATTTATCCTCCTGATTGATACCGTCTAACGCGGAGGGTGCGGGCCAAACGAACACGGCCAGACAACCCTCTGTCGTTCTTCGTTGTTGTGCGGATTTGGAGGGTGATGAAAAAACGTGATACAAGGGCGTTTTGATGATCCCGAAGTGAAGAATGGAATTCGGGAGGAATAGCGGTGCAGACGGGAAGGAAAACGGACCACCAGAGCAACTCCGGTGGCCCGCGGAAGTCTCCGGCAGCGCCGGCGGCCGGTGGACCCGCGGCTGCGCGGGTCCGGTGCACACGCGGGACACGGCCTTTGCCGCATCCGTTGACCACGGCGGCCCCTTGCGGGGGTCACGGTGCTGTCACGCGGGGGCAGCGAGCCCCCCGCGCTGGTCGGCCGCTCGGCCGAGCCGAGCCGGACCGGGTCCCGCCGGGTTGGACCGGGTCAGGTCGACCCGGTTCGGGTCGGACCAGTTCGGCCGACCCAGGGGGGGTCGGGCAGGGTCGGCCCGGGCCCAGACCCCCGTCTTCGGACCATTTTCGGTCTTTTGCTCGTAACATGACCTATGTGCCTCTGAACGACGCGCCGTCAGAGGAAACACGATCCTTGGATCGAGGCGGTCGTTTCGGTATATTACACTCAAGGTTTCAGATTACTTTGGGTTCGGCCAGGTTGGTTCGTACACGAAACCAACCGGGCCCTCGGAGCGGAAACACTCATATCTTGAGCTTCGGACATCTGATTGACGTGTCGTCGACTTGGTTTAATTCCTCTAAGTGAGGTGGATCTTTTGGATCACTCTGCCCGAGGTTTGGACGCAGGTGGAGTACGGTCGGGTTGGTTTTTCCTTAAAAACCAACCGGGCCCCTGGGACAAAAAAGCCAATAACTCTCAGACCGGGCGTCCGATTGACGCACCGTCTGCGACGTTGAGTTCCTGTTGACGATACGGAACATTTGGATACATCAACTTCGGACTTTGTGTCAGTTGATGTATCAGACTCTCGACTCGTGGAGCGGACCCTCCCGAACGAGCTTGCTATGTGCGGGAAACCTAGAGCTGGCTGCGACTTCTACTTCGACAGCAACGACTGTGCAGAGATCCTCAGTGGACTGCAGCGACGACTATGCAGAGATCCTCAGTGGACTGCGACGACTACTGTGCTGAGATCCTCAGTGGACTGTGACGACTACTGCACTCAGCTATCCTACGTGGATCAGTGCTATAGATCCTGTGTGGATCTGATCCTGTGTGGGTCAGCGCTCAGCGGTTCTGTGTGAGTCAGCGCCTACAGGTCCTGTGTGGGCCCGATCCTGTGTGGGTCTTTGCGGGGGTTAGTTACCTATTGATCTTGTGTGGGTACGATCCTGTGTGGGTCATTGCGGGGGTTAGTACCTTTCGATCCTTTGTGGGTCCGACGACTTAGATGGATCAGTGATCATCTTTATCGTCATAGAAGAAGTATACCTGTGTGAGCTGAATCTTGTGTTACTCTCCTTTGTGGATTGTGTTGAACTATCCTGTGTGGATTTACTGTTTACTCTCCTTTGTGGATTGTGTTGAGCTATCCTATTTGGATTACTTTGCTCTCCTTCATGGATTGTGTTGTGCTATCCAGTGTGGGAATACGTTTTGTTTTCCTGTGTGGACTGGGTTGTGCTTGGGCGCGAATGTTGGAGCCGAACAGGAATTGATGACTTAGGTATATGTATGGGCATATACCTAAGCCGTGTCAGATGTTATTTCGTGATTGTATATTTCTTTTGTGGATTATCCTTTGTGGATTCTGGGAGACCTTCGGGGGTCTCGGGGTCCCTACTGAGTAGCATATACTCACCCTTGCATGGGCTATGCCCGCACTTCGTTGTGTTGGTTGCAGATGACGGACAACACTGATCGTGGTGGAGGCTTGTGGAGCAGGACGGTACCTGGAGGTGGACCATTGGGCGGGACGTACTCGGAGCGGACGGCTGGACCGAAGAGCTGTGAAGGCTATCTGTACCCACCCTTCAGGTGGGACTTCCATAGGATGGCTCGACGCTGCGACTTTTCTTTTCAGTTGTTGTTTTTCCCTTCAGTTCTACTTTACAGTTGGGATTGTATTTCCGGCCCCTTTACTTTCAGCATAGCTTGTTACAGTTTTTACTTAGTGTTTACTTTTCCGCTTTCTTACTCTGTGGTGCTTGTTTACTTTACAAAGGCAATGTCTTCCCTGTTTATCAGGATCTACGCCTTGGTGCTAGTCGCCAGCCCCTGGCCTATGGAAGGCGGGCTTGGGGTAGTCACGACACGGGCCCCGAGGACGGGTCGTGACAAATTGGTATCAGAGGTGGTCGGTTCTACCGCAGTCTCTGATCTTTCTTCTATGTGAAGCAATAGTGTTTAGCATATTGGGTGTGGTTATCAGTCCAGGGAGTCCAGTGTTGGTGTGGCGGCCGACGTATCTGTACACCAGGACCCTGACTTCTGATTTCCGACTTAATGCACGAAAACATTGATTGCATGTGTGTTTTTAAGTTCTCTTCGTGATTACTTTGTATCAGCTCACCAGGTATACTGTTCTGACCGTGGCGCACTTGTTTCCTTTTCAGGATGGCCCCACGATGGCAGCCATCTAGGGTTCCGAGAGTAGAGCGCGACGACAGCCCGCTGAGCGACGTGGCCTCGGTACAGGGCCCGTTGACAGCAGAGGCACCGGCGGTACCTTTACCCGCCGAGCCCCTGATGCTTCCAGCACCGACCGCTGACGATGCATGTCGCCTCGGAGCTCTACACGAGTTCCAGTGCCAGCGACCACCCAGTTTTCATGGGGAGACGGACCCCCAGGCAGCCGAGGACTGGCTGGAGGCGGTCGTACGAGTTTTCAGGCTATTGAGGACACCAGCAGACCTCATGGTGATCCTCGCGGCGAGCCTACTGCACGCAGTAGCGGGCCGATGGTGTAGCTTGATGCTCCAGGTGCACGATGAGGCATCTCTTCTCTGGATGGACTTCGAGAGCCTCTTCCGCTTAGAGTTCGTCCCGGCCACCCTCCGTGCGGTGGGCATTCAGGAGCTTCTTCAGCTGTGGCAGGCCAGCTTGACGGTCTCCTAGTACGCGGCGAGGTTTACCGATCTTTCTCGCTACTCGATAGATATGGTACGGGACCCCTTCTTCTGGGCTCGGACCTTTGAGCAGGGTTTGAGACATGAGATCAGGGCATCGCTGATCTCCCTCAGCATCCCGACCCAGGCAGGAGTACTGGAGCGAGCCCTTCTGATCGAGAGCTTTCTTGTTGAGTCTACTTTAGCAGCGAGACCTACCGCAGGGCGGCAGGTAGTGGAGTCTTGAGCAGCAGGTAGCCGACGGATGACTCAGGGTTCCAGGCAGACCAGACCTTCTGGCAAACGACCTCGAGACACTGGCTCAGCAGTGCGGGGCACACATCGTGGAGCCAATCTTTCGAGAGGCAGGCAGTGCTACGCATGCGGCGGGCAGGGCCACATGGATTGTGACTGCCCAACCCGCCGTGCCGAGGAGCAGCAGACGGTGGAGGGGCCACCCAGGCAGAGGCAGAGATTCCACCGTGGCGGTCCGTAGGGAGGAGGCGGACGAGGTAGAGGAGATGGCCGATCAGCAGGTGGTGGGTGACGCTTTGAGGCTCTACCACCACCACCACCGGGAGGTCCGCCCCGACCACAGGGAGCTGGCGGGCAGAGATAGGCACAGCTCCAGGAAGCGGAGGCCTACGACCACGGCGCGCCAGAGATGATTCGAGGTACGATCTGTGTCTATTCCACCCTTATTGCAGTGCTTATAGACACATGAGCGAGTCACTCTTTCATAGTCGCTGCCCTTGTTCAGAGCTCGGAGATTCCGACAGAGCCGTTGGCTCGATCCTTACGGCTAGAGACTCTTACGGGAGCAGACTCGACGATTACACACAGGTGCCGACAGTGTGAGCTTACTCTAGGAGGCGAGAGCTTCGGATGGGATCTTCTTGTAGCAGCGTCGAGGCCTTAAGACGTCATCTTGGGCATGGATTGGTTATCTTCAGTCCATGAACAGATTGATTGTATTAGGCGCAAGGTGCGATGTGTGCGCACCGACGGGAGTAGGTTCACCTTCACCGGAGAGAAGGGAGCCTTTGCAGCACAGGAGGGACTCTCGCAGAGGAGGGGATAGCCCATCACTCATCAGTTGGCTAGCCTCATCCTTGGAGCAGTTGACGTGTAGAGTCCTATTTTTCCTGCAGTGGTGGATCAGTATGCGGACGTCTTCCCCGACGACGTTCCAGGACTACCTCCTCGCAGAGAGGTAGACTTTTACATTGACATGTACCCTGGGACAGGCCCGATATCCACTCCAGCGTATCGGATGGCCCCCGCTGAGCTTTGAGAGTTGCGGGTACAGTTGGAGGACTTGCAGGGCAAGGGGTTCATCCGACCCAGTGTTTCACCCTGGGCTTCCCCGATTTTGTTCGCCAAGAAGGCGGACGGGAGCTTGCGACTGTGTGTCGACTATCATCGCTTGAAACAGGTGACAGTGAGGAACAAGTATCCTCTACCGAGGATTGATGACCTCTTCGATCAGCTCAAGGGAGCACGGTGGTTCTCGAAGATAGACCTCAGGTCAGGCTATCATCAGCTTAGAGTTCGAGATGAGGACGTGCAGAAGACGGCCTTCAGGTGTCGGTATGGCCATTATGAGTTCTTGGTTATGCCATTCAGCGTAACCAATGCTCCAGCAGTGTTCATGAGCCTCATGAACAGGATCTTCTAGCCATACCTCGATCGATTTTTCATGGTCTTCATCGACGACATTTTGGTGTACTCAACCACGGAGGAGGAGCACGCCTACCACTTGCGGGTTGTACTAGACACACTCCGAGAGCACCAGCTTTATGGAAAGCTCTCGAAGTGCCAGTTCTGGTTACGTGAGGTCCACTTCTTGGGGCATGTCATTTCTGAGGCGGGAGTTGCAGTGGATCCCACGAAGATCGAGGCAGTGCTAGCTTGGGATCCACCCAGCAGCGTGACGGAGGTGCAGAGTTTCTTGGGCCTAGACGGATACTGTCGGAGATTTGTGCCAGACATCTCTAGAGTTGAGGAGCCACTCTCAGCTTTGACGAAGAAGGGGAAACCCTTTGTGTGGTCAGACAGATGTCAGCAGAGCTTTCAGGAGCTGAGACAGAGATTGACCAGCGCACCTATCTTGAGGTTCCCTGAGGAGGGAGTTGGATACGTAGTCTACTACGATGCATCAGGGATTGGACTCAGATGTGTCCTGATGCAGGAGTGTGCCGTGATTGCCTATGGATCACGTCAGTTGAGGCCTCATAAGCAGATCTACTCTACCCATGACCTGGAGTTAGCAGAAGTGGTCTTCGCTCTGAAGACATGGCGGCACTATCTGATGGGCGAGCGCTTTACAGTCTTTTCTGACCACCAGAGTCTCAGGTACATCTTCTCTCAGAATGACCTGAACCTGAGACAGCGGCGATGGCTCGAGTTTCTCCAGGACTATGACTTTTAGATAGTCGATACTCCTAGGAAGGGGAACGTAGTAGCCGATGCCCTCAGCGGGAGGACGGTCATTCAGCTACATGAGGAGGCGACAGAGCAGCTAGCCGCCTTGAAGATATCCTTCGTGGATAGGGACGGAGTAGCCTTCCTTCAGTCTCTCACAGTCTCTCCTCCGCTTCTACAGCGGGTCAGAGAGGCACAGCATGGGGATGCTGACTGTGAGACATGGCATGCACAGATATCCTCGGGACAGGCACCTGATGGTTTCTCCCTTGGAGCAGAGCACGACGTCCTTTTCAGAGGACGTACCTTGGTACCCGTCTCTTTACGAGAGGAGGTGCTGAGAGAGTTTCACATTTCTCCTTTGGCGGTACATCCTGGAGTGGCGAAGATGTACCAGGACCTCAGACGACAACACTGGTGGCCGGGCATGAAGAAGGTTGTGGCAGAGTTCGTTTCACGATGCCTCACCTGCCAGTAGGTGAAGGCAGAGCATTAGGTACCAGCAGGCTTGGTACAACCCTTGGAGGTCCCGAGTGGAAGTGGTACGGGAAAGCTATGGACTTCGTGACTGGAATTCCACACACTTCCAGAGGTCACGACTCCATTTGGGTGATTGTTGACCGACTCACCAAGTCGGCACACTTCTTTCCCATCAGAGAGCATGGCTCAGTGGAGAGCTTGGGGAGTCTCTATGTTCAGGAGATTGTATGGCTTCACGGTGTGCCATCGTCTATCGTCTCTGATCGGGACGCTCGTTTTACTTCCTGGCTTTGTAAGGGGTTGTAGGAGGCATTCGGGACGCGGCTACATTTGAGCACCGCCTTTCACCCTCAGACGGATGGTCAGACGGAGAGGACCATTCAGACTCTCAAGGACATGCTCCGCGCATGTGTCCTCGACTTTGGTCGCAACTGGGAGGACCACCTACCCTTGGTGGAGTTCGCATACAACAACAGCTACCACTCCACTATCGGGATGGCACCATACGAGGCGTTGTACGACAGACCTTGCAGATCTCTTTTGTGCTAGACAGACCCTGGGGAGTCAGCACTTGTGGGACCAGAGATGGTCCGGCCCATGACAGAGAAGGTCCAGGTCATCCAGGAGCGGATGAGTACATCTCAGAGCCGGCAGAAGTCTTATGCTGACAGGAGACGGAGGCCACTAGAGTTCGAGGATGGCGACCACATCTTCTTGCGTGTCTCACCTCGACGTGGATTACAGAGATTTGGCTGAGGCGGCAAGTTGTCTCCACGCTTCATCGGACCTTTCCAGGTCCTAAGCAGCATTGGTGAGGTGGCTTATTTCATGGCTCTACCACCTCAGTTGCACCGAGTGTACGATGTATTCCACGTATCTCAACAGAGGAGATACGTGCACGACCCGACGCACATCATTGACCATGGGGAGATAGACGTGGATGATGGGGAGACTTTTGCGGAGGTCCCAGTAGAGATTGAGGATCGACAGGAGTGGGTCCTACGTGGACGATCGATTCCTCTAGTGCGAATCAGATGGAAGCACGGGAACCTCCAAGAGAGAACTTGGGAGCGGGAGGCTCAGATGCGTGCTCAGTACCCACATTTGTTTCCCTAGTTTATGATATATCTTTACGGGGAAGTAAAGCCCTGAGGTGGGAGTAATTTAGAGACCCGTAAATTTCAAGGAAATTTTTTTCTTAATTTTCTTTGTAATTTTACAAGAACGCAGTTTCTGATGGCACCTGATTATGAGGCCCGGTGTGCCCGGAATCATTTTCTGAAGTTTGGCTCGGGTACGTTCTGTGAACGAACGAGCGGGTTTTTCTAACTTTTGAACTGGTGCCCGAAATCGAATTCTGAGGGCGCCGATGGAATCGCAGCGCCAGTAATTGCTTAGAAACACCTCTTACGGAGTTGTGTTTGCTCGGGTGTGGTTTTTAATTTTTGGGTTTAAAGTTATGAAATAAAATAAAGTTGTGTGACAATTTTATTTTAATTTCACATTAAACCACTTGAAAGCCACTTAAAGCTGCTTAAGAGGAGTTGTTACGGATAGGGTGCTATCCAAAATATCCTACCCACTTGGTAGGATATTTGTGGGGTGTGGCCCGCATGAGCCCCACCGTTTCTTTTCCACTAAGTAACGCACCCGCAAAAACCCGTCATTCTGAAAGTCAACTAATGCGTTTTCTTAAATTCTTAACGCACCATTTAATTGGGTGGTTTTATTAGTTGAATTAAATGGGCGGTTTATTCGTTGAAATTAATTCTATGAATTAATTTCATTCATTTCTTAACACGTTTTCGTTTTGTTGGCATGTTAATAAAATAAGGCCAACACACCCTCCTTTTGAAATGATGTGTTAAACCTTTGAAGAACCTCTAATAATTCTTCATCCTCCTTCGCGAAAAACGCGAAGAATGCGAAGAACGCGAAGAACGCCGACCTCCGACGAAGAACGTCGAACCCGCGTAAATCGACGACGCGACGCTGTGTGCCGCCACACCGACATTTCCTCTCCTGTGACGTTCTTCGGCGACGTTCCTTAATCCGCAACAAAATCTTCGATCATCCGTTGAGGTGAGGGATTGCATTTCTTCAAATTTCTTTGTAGATTAAAACAACAATATGGATTTAATTATTAGTAACTAAATCTATATGTTCTTGAACCTCGGAGTTCATTGATGCGACACCCTTCCACGACGACGCGACGCCTTCCACGACACGATGATCGCCTCCTTCCGCGGCGATCAATTCCGCGAAGAACGCGCGTGTGACACTTGACGAGGTAGGGATTTTATTTTAGAAATACCTTTTTATATCCCCGTGATTGTTTATTTTAAAACAAGAACCTGGATCAAGTGCAATTTTAAATTATTAAAAAAAATTTGTTACGTTTGTCATGTGTTGATTTATACTCCCGATTGATACCATCTAAAGCGGAGGGTGCGGGACAAATGAACACGGCCCGACAACCCTCAGCTGTTCTTCGTTGTTGTGCGGATTTGGTGGGTGACGACAAAACGTGACGCAAGGGCGTTTTGATGATCCCTCAGTGAAGAACGGAACCCGGGAGGAACAGCAGCACAGACGGGAAGGAAAACGGACCACCGGAGCAACTCTGGTGGCCCGTGGAAGTCTCTGGCGGATCCACGGCCGCGCGGGTCCGGCGCACACGCGGGACGCGACCTTTGCCACGTCTGTTGACCAGGGCGCCCCCACCCCCCCCCCCCCCCCGCGGGGGCCGCGGTGCTGTCACGCGGGGGCAGCGAGCCCCCCGCGCTGCTCGGCCGAGCCGGGCCGCGCCCTGGCCTGTCCGGACCGGGTCCATCCGGGTCGACCGGGTCGGGTCGACCCGGTTTGGGTCGACCCGGTTCAACCGACCCAGGGGGGGTCGGGCCGGGTCGGCCCAGGACCAGACCCCTGTCTTCGGACCGTTTTTGGTCTTTTGCCTGTAACATGAGCTACGGACCTCCGAACGATGCGCCGTCAGCGGAAACACGATCCTTGGATCGAGACAGTCGTTTCGGTATATTACACTCAAGGTTTCAGATTACTTTGGTTTCGGCCGAGTTGGTTCGTACACGAAACCAATCGGGCCCTCGGAGCGGAAACACTCCTATCTTGAGCTTCGGACGTCTGATTGACGTGCCTTCGACTTTGTTGAATTCATCTAAGTGAGAAGGATATTTTGGCTCACTCCACCCGAGGTTTGGATGCAGGTGGAGTACGGTCAGGTTGGTTTTGCCTTAAAAACCAACCGGGCCCCTGGGACGAAAAAGCCAATAACTCTCAGACCGGGCGTCCGATTGACGCACCATCTGGGACGATGAGTTCCTATTGACGATACACAACTTTTGGATACATCAAATTCGGAATTTGTGTCAATTGATGTATCAGCCTCTCGGATCATGGAGCGGACCCTCCCGAACGAGCTTGCTGTGTGCGGGAACTCTAGAGCTTGCTACGACTGCTACTTCGACAGCGAGGACTGTGCAGAGATCCTCAGTGGACTACAGCGACGACTGTGCAGAGATCCTCAGTGGACTGCGACGACGACTGTGCTGAGATCCTCAGTGGACTGCGACGACTACTGCACTCAGCGATCCTATGTGGATCAGTGCTACAGATCCTTTGTGGATCCGATCCTGTGTGGGTCAGCGCTCAGCGGTTCTGTGTGAGCCAGCGCCTATAGGTCCTGTGTGGGCCCGATCCTATGTGGGTCTTTGCGGGGGTTATTTACCTATTGATCATGTGTGGGTCCGATCCTATGTGGGTCATTGCGGGGGTTAGTACCTTTCGATCCTTTGTGGGTCCGACGACTTAGATGGATCAGTGATCATCTTTATCGTCATACAAGAAGTATACCTATGTGAGTTGAATCTTGTGTTACTCTACTTTGTGAATTGTGTTGAACTATCCTGTGTGGATTTACTGTTTACTCTCCTTTGTGGATTGTGTTGAGCTATCCTATGTGGATTACTTTTCTCTCCTTCGTGGATTGTGTTGTGCTATCTTGTGTGGGTATACGTTTTGTTTTCCTGTGTGGACAGGGTTGTTCTTGGGCTCGGATGTTGGATCCGAATGCGAATTGATGACTTAGGTATATGTATGGGCATATACCTAAGCCGTGTCGGATATTACTTCGTTGTTGTATTTTTCCTTTGTGGATTATCCTTTGTGGATTCTGGGAGACCTTCGGGGGTCTCGAGGTCCCTACTGAGGAGCTTATACTCACCCCTGCTTGGGCTATGCCCGCACTTCGTCGTGTTGGTTGCAGACGACGGACAACGCTAATCATGGTGGAGGCTTGTGGAGTAGGATGGTACCTGGAGGTGGACCATGGGCGGGACGTACTCGGAGCGGACGACTGTACCGAGGAGCTGTGGAGGCTATCTGTACCCACCCTTCAGGTGGGACTTCCAGAGAACGGCTCGATGCTGCAGCTTTTCTTTTCAATTTCTGTTTTTCCCTTCAGTTGTACTTTATAGTTGGGCTTGTATTTCTGGCCCCTTTACTTTCAGCACAACTTGTTACAGTTTTTACTTAGTGTTTACTTTTCTGCTTGTTTACTCTGTGGTGCTTGTTTACTTTACAAAGGCAATGCCTTCCCTGTTTATCGGGATCTACACCTTAGTGACAGTCGCCAGCCCCTGGCCTATGGAAGGCGGGCTTGGGGTAGTCACGGAACGGGCCCCGAGGACGGGTCATGACACATACTCCCTGAAAATCATTGTTTGGATATCCTTTTTTACATAACAATACAAAACAGCGTAATCAATTACATGATCCACCAAATTTTGATCCAAGAAGGCCCATAACACCTCAGTGACCAAATCTTGGAATCCATCTAGAAGAAACTTTTCAATTAAAAATAACCTATCAAAATAAAAGGCATTTTATCATGGAATCTATCATAGCAGTATGCATATTTAGCACAACAACCATCATAACAACATGCAATCATTAATTCTCTCTAAATGGCATGGAACGAATGCATAAAAGGTTATTTCTAACAAGTGCCTATATGATGCATGAGATGGCATACCCTCATCTCATCGGGTTTCAACAGAATAAAACCGAAATAATATATATCATAACAGCACAATCCATGTGTATCACCCAATGGTGAAATCAAATAAACAATAAAAATTTCCAAACCCATAAAATGAAAATTTCATGGTAACATGGTTTTTCCTTGTACATGGGTTACCTACTTCTGAGAACATATTATTACTAACTACATATTCTTTCTTATCCGAATCTATTGTTGCTAAAAATTAAAGAAAACAGAAAAGAAAAAAACCTCCTCTGATACAACTTTATAATGTCCTAGATCCAGGTTCCACTAAACTGGTGCCCCATACCTGGTACGCCACATCACCTCAATCACATTTCCCCAAATTCCAAAGGTTTCCGACTAGCAGTGAGGGCCCATATCTGATAGTGGGGAAACTATGCCCTCATTGGCTGAGTATACATTGCGGAATATAAATAATAACCAAAGAGGAATCATTAAATACCCACAAGTAAGGTAAACAATGGAAGGCTGAAAGTAAAACCAATGAATCCAATATATATAAATGATGTGTGTCATATGTATCTAAGAAAATAGACAAAAAAAGTCACAATGCTATAAATACAACTTAATCCAAAGTATGAAATAAAACATGTAAACTCCAAATCATTGCAAGCATAAGTTTAGTCTCATTCTCTCCAGCTCCAACTGAAAATCATGTACCTGAGGAAAAAGGGTGCTTTCTATTATCTACACTGCAATAATATAATCTTCTTGGGTCCAAAGCATGACCCAAACTGGGTGTGAGACAAATCCCAGTAGGAAACCACCAAATTATCTGTGCCTAACTGTCAGTGATTATATATAGTAGGTAATAAAAAATGATGCAAAGAAATAGGATTACACATAATTAAAAAATCATACAATTTCATTTATATTCATTTAACATTTAATATTTAATAGTTGAATCACGTGACCCTAGTGCAAAGAAAGTATAAAAAACATCTCAGAAAACTGACAAGAAAGACTAAATCCAAGATTGTGCTTTGGCTTGGCAGATGCATCACAAACATTAAATTATTCACAACGACCCTTTGGGTGGCTCACATAGTCTAACCACTATGGTAAAACATTCCAATGATATAAAAGACACTATGAGAAAGAACTTTCCATAAATTCCCCATGTGGTCTTGCAATGATATACTATAGACAATCTAAGGAAGCACTCACATCCATTCTCCATATGGTCTCGAATCGATATATAACAGACACTCTGAGGAAGAACTCAATGTTCATTCCCCTTGTGGTCTCACAACGGTAAACAACAGACACTCTTGGGAGGCCCTCAACATTAATTCCCCCTATGGTTTAACTACACCAAGGTTCTCACAGCCCTATATAAAACTATCATGCACATACGATATCAAGGAGACCAAAGTAATCTGAATCTACTGCATGGCTAAATATTTACAGTGCATATCACAGTCATTTCATATAATCAATTAAACAACTAACTCTGTTGTAATCAATCAAGGCATGGAGACAAGGTATGTCTCCTAGGAAACCTAGACCAAATGACCATAACAAGAAAACAAGGGATAACACACCCATGGGTGTCCCATATACAAGAAATCTAGAAATCTACATTTAACAACAACCCTTAATCAAACAATTTACAATAGGAGGTAATATCAGGGTTAATTTCCAAATCACGCAATACCCAAAACATGGTTATGTGGCACTCTTAGCCTATCTAATCAAATGACAATCTAAAAAAGGCACAAAACACCAACCTCGATGTCGTACGATCGATATAGTTGAACATCAGTTCTTTTATCAACTTAAAACGAGGTAGATCTACAAAAAAAATAAAAAATTATCAACCTTGGATATCTCACGAGAGAGGAAGAATTAGGAAGATATGTTCAAGAAGAATTGAGGACTCATTGGAGGGATTCCAATGCAACCAACGGTGTTCTATTCGGACAACGGATGGAGAAATAGTGGCTTGGGATTCGATCACCAAATCCATATGCTCCTGTACAAAACAAAGAATGAAGAAGACGTTTATGTGAATGAGATTTGACCCCATTCGGATTAATCGAATAAAAATAAAAGTACATGGGGTGTTCTTTGAAATACACGTAGTCTAGTACCCTTAAATATCCTCCTACTAAAGAGGAGTCATCCAGGTCATCGCACATAATTTACTCAGCCATTACTCATCTAGAACACGGTGAGTTAGGTACACGACATGTACTTAGAAAAACCTTTTTGCCCTTTTTCTACAAAAACAACATGGAATCAAGATCCATACCTAAAATGAAGATTCGAGATCTTACGTTATACTAGTTGAATGACTACATGGACTATAAATTACTTTTAAAATTAGGGAATTCATATTGTGGGACATCATAACAATTCTGCCAAAGCCTTGTGCGAAGACCATACATAAACGTGTAAAAACTCAAACTAGTTTGCCTCTTCAGACCTACTGATGCATCGAGGGGATATAAAAGGCTCCACGCATCACATAATAATACCAATGCATTCTTCATGTTAATAGGGATAAACATAAACAACATATAAATTTATATTGAAACTAACCTATTTAATGTAAATAACTTTCCCCAAACATTAAACATAAACACTACCATTCAGAATAATATGGTGAATGGTTTTAAGATAGTACATCCACCATCAAACTAAACATAAACCATTATATAAAATATGGTGGATGATATAAAAAAACATTAACCCCATTTAAATATAAGAATCAACAAGAGTGTTGAAATAGGTGAAAATACTATTTTAAAATCATCGAGTAATTCTTGAGAGAAATACTATTTTACATTAAAAAAACAAGTTCTTTTGGAAAAATATTTGTGTAAACCCATTACTGAATTAATGTATTTTTTTCTAAATAAAATGTGTGATTTTTGAAAAATAATGGTTTCTAAAAAAATTATAGAGTGCCCTTTGAAATTAGGTTAGAATTTGTGAAATTCCCTCGAATTAGGCTTGTATTTTGGGAAGAATTTTTGAAATACCCTTTTAAAACATGTAACTATCCATAGAATAATGAATAATTCTTGTTGGTAAAAATATATAGAACATTCAAATAGATTTTATGAGTACTACATAAGAATAAAAAATAATTTTATTTAGGTAAGTAGATAACAATAGTTACCCAAATGAAAATGAAGGTTCGGGTAGAAAACCCTTACCTTATGTTTGAATGTATTCTTATCTTGACCTTAATGTCCTAGATAATCAAATTAAATCCCTTAATTAATTAATACAGAACCTTATATGAATATATTTGATTTATTATAGTTTTTTGAAGTTCATTTATGTCTTTATTGATAAGTTATAAGATTTAATTCCTTCATTCCGGAGTGTTTGTTTTCTTGGTTTTCATAATCGGTTCGCTTGTTTGTAAGTAATGATTTTCATGTGTAATGGGTATAATTTTCCAGAATTGATTTTATATGATACTAATGATAATTGAAGAGATTAAATGGTTATATAATTAATTTGGTTATTGATGCACCCAATTTGTGTATACATTTTCATATATATAATTGAAGATAAAAACATGTTTTCAGAAAATATCTGTTGTTTTATGAACATATTCTTTGATTTTGGTGAATCTGTTTAATTTCAGGAGTTTTCTGGCTAAATACATGAATCAAGGGAAGTCTGTGAAATTTTTGAAACTACACGGCATGTACTTTTATATACATCGTGTACATCCAGACAAGGACACAGACCGTAGCAAGGAGTACACACCCATGCCACTTGGTAGAAGATACGTGCCATGTGAGGCGGTGTTACATGCCATATACCACTTTCTAGAAGCGGTGGTTGCTGAGAAAAAAGTCTACACGCCCCTGTGGAGGTTGAAGGAGACATGACATGTTTGAATTTCTACACGCCGTGTCTGCTATTCTAGAAGGGGTTTGCGGCCAAACTTATGACACTAAACGCCATGTATGGCGGCACTACACGCCGTGTACAGCCATCCACCAGGCGGCGCCATGTTCAATAGTCAAATACGGCGTGTTAGGCCACCTGCCAGCGGAGAAATTGGCGCCAAAGCGCGTTGACAAAAAGTACACAGCGTGTACTTTCTATACACGTCGTGTACTTTATTTTTCTATAAAAAGAGGCCTTGGCCTATGGATTTCAGAGTTCAGAACCATTTAGAGGAGAGAGAATCTCTGCTATCACCATTACCGAAGCTATCGAGGTGTCGTCATTCCGCCATCCAACACCCTACCTCAACACCTACACGATGAATCCGTCAGGTATCACGTGTAACGTTTCTCTCCCACTTTCGATGTGTAACTAAACCCCTCTTGTTGGGGCTGTGGATGATGAGATCATAATTTGTGTGTTGTTTTATATAATTGTGTTTGCTCATTGTAATTCATCTTACTCTTCTTAAACCACTGTCTAATATAACTAAGAATTCTGAGCCGGACCAAGGAAAGAATTCTCAGCGATACAAAAGAAAAGTAATGGTGAAAGAATCCATGACCATTGGAAGGATTTCACCGATTCAAATAATGGACTGAACTTAATAAACAATTAAGAACACTGACTACCGGACCAAGGAGTCAACTGATCTAACTCCAAACAAGAGGAACCGAACCAAGGAAATCTTGTAACAAAACGAAATCCAGAATGATTGAATTATTATGAACAACACAACTATTTAAACAACCTACCAAAGTAATACTTAATCACCACAGCCCTGACACGTCTTTTCTTCCTATTTTAAAATCTTTAAATTTACCCGTTGTTTTATTTAAAACCGTTAATCATTTCTTCAAAGTAAAACAATTTACTTTCAATTAAAAAACCAAAATCAACTCAATCAACTCTAAATTCTGCATACTTTACCACATTAAGTATTAACTCAATTTAATTTATGCACGCCATTGTTCCCTGTGGATCGACCCTGAACTTATGCTATACTAAAGCTTTAAAAACAAGTAATTAATTTGGGACGCATATAACTTCAACCAATAACAAGCGGGACCAAATTTTGGCACTGTTACCAGGGAACATCTTTGGTTTTAGTGCTAATATTTAAATTGTGTTAATAATTGATTTAAGTGAAAATAAAAAAATCAAAAAAATCATCAAAAATATCTTTTCTAATCCCATTTCAAATTTTCTCTTTTACTTTTCCATTGTTACAACTGGTATTTGTGTTTTGTTGTGCAGAGCTTAAAGTGTATTTTTAGACGTCTTACATGATCCAGAAACATTGAGTCTTCGGAATTAGTTCCACTTGACCCGGAAATCGAACGGACCTTGATTCATCATCGGCGTACACGGACAGAAACTCATGACCATCAACCACAAACCATAGAGAACAAGGAAGAGGGAGCACCAGCCGTAGATGCTACAGCTGAGCATCAGTACCAGGATCAGCAGCCTCCCGCTGCTGGTTTACCGGAGCAGGATCCCAAAGCATTCATGGAATTCCCCCCAAGGGATTACCAATGGCCGCCGCAACAACTCTTCCCACGGCTATACTTCTCCCATCAGTAGCAGTTCATGCAAGCTCCACCCCTTCAGCAATAACCTCCAAGACGTACCCTTATGGAGTATGGTCTTCCTTAAATCCACGGAGCTGATACGGGCATTGTCTGTCCCCCGATCCAGGCTCCACACTTTGAGATCAAGCCTTCTATCATGCAGCTAATCCAAAAAACAATCCAATTTGGAGGCCTAGACAGCGTGTACCCGAACACTCATCTCTCCAACTTTCTGGAGATTTGCGACACCTTTCGGTACACCAGCGTGTCCGAAGACGCCATCTGTCTTCGCTTATTCCCCTTTTCTCTACGGGACAGGGCAAAAGACTGGATCAAGGGGCTACCACAATGATCTATCCTCACATGGGAGGAGCTAGCCCAGGCGTTCTTGTCCAAGTACTTTCCACCATCAAAGACGGTGACACTCCAGAATGAGATCCATAATTTCCAGCAGCACGACTCTGAGTCATTGTATGAGTCCTGAGAGCGCTTCAAAGAAATGTTACGAAAATGCCCCCACCACGGACTCCCACTCTGGATGCAAGTCCATACCTTCTACGGAGGACTTACCACGAATACCAAATCCAAGGTGGATGCTGCTGCTAGAGGTACGGTGATGTGGAAATCCCCCGAAGAACTATTCGATCTACTGGAAGACATGTCAGCCAACAGCTTCCAGTGGCACTCCGAGCGGGGGACTCAAAAGCGAGGTATGCACAATATTGATGCTACCACTATGTTAGCTGCTCAGTTGGACGATGTGTCCTAGAAAATCGACGCATTGAATCTCAAAGGATCATCTCAATTTCATGCGGAAAACCATCCAGTATGTGGTGACTGTGGTGATAACCACATCATGGGATAATGCTTGGGTTCGACTGGAGGCCCTTTCACGAGCGAAGTGAGTTATGTTGCCCAAAATTGAGGGCCCAACCAGTACCAGCAGTACCAGAACCCGGAATGGCGAGATCAACATAATACAGGCTGGGGCCAAAAACAGAAAAATCTTCTGCCCCAAAGACCGCCCAGCTACAACCAACCTTCATACCAGAACCAATACCAAAGGCCTCAACAACCCCAGCAGGGTCCTTATCAGCAACAAGGGTATCAAAACCCTCGTCCATAGTAGCCACGAAAACCACCTCCTCCACTGGCTCAACAACCACCTCAGCAGGAGAACACTTCAAGGTTAGAGGATCTGATGACTAAATTCATATCTACTGCTGAGACTCGGTTCCAAAATCAGGAAGCTTCGATTCGAGGCTTGGAGAATCAGATTGGCCAGCTAGCAAACCAACTTTCAGGAAGGCAACCCGGTACACTGCTGGGAAACACAGAAAAGAACCCAAGGGAGGAAGCCAATGCTATCACCTTGCGGAGCAGAAAAGAATTTCCACAGAAGGAGCCACCTGCACAGCTAGGTGTACCCACACCCCCTAATGATGAAGAACGTACCAATACTAACCCATCCTCTTCCAAAATCCCTTAGAAGGAGGCTTTCCAGAATAAAGGAAAGGAAGTAATCCAACCATTCAAGTCTGCCTTAACCTTTCCGGAGAGATTGAAGCAGAGGAAGCTGGACCACTAGTTCAGAAAATTCATGGATGTGTTCAGGAAGCTACATATCAACATCCAATTTGCAGAGGCCCTGACTCAGATGGCCACATACGCAAAATTCATGATGGAAATCCTCTCGAATAAGAGGAAGATGGAGGATTTGGGCGTTATTGCACTAATAAAGGAGTGCTCTTCATTGGTTCAACATTCTATTCCTCCCAAAATCCAAGATCCAGGTAGTTTCACCATTCCTTGTACTATTGGATCCTATGAGTTTGGGAAGGCCCTATGTGACTTAGGGGCCAGCGTGAACCTCATGCCCCTTGGATTTTTCAAGAATCTAGGACTCAACTAGCTCAATCCTACCCGTGTATCCCTTCAACCTGTTGATCAATCCATCAAACACCCGAAGGGACTACTGGAGGACGTACTGGTCAAGGTGGGTAGGCTGATCCTTCCTGCTGATTTCATTATCCTAGACATGGGGGATGACCAGGAAGTACCTCTTATACTTGGAAGACCTTTCTTGTAAACTGGGAAGGTGCTGATCGATGTGCACCAAGGAGAGATTATTTTTCAGGTAGGTGATGAAAGAGTATCCTATAACGTCCCCAAGGCCGTCAAACATGCTTCCTTATTAGAGCATGAGGACTGTTATGAAGTGTCTACCATGGTTAATCATTTTAGCGACAAAGTGTATGATCTGGTATGTTCTTTTACTTTGAATAGTTTAACTATTCCAGATATTCTATTAGAAGAAGCGCCAGAAGAATTAAAATTCATAGAAGGCCAGGGAGGCCACTATTGGTAGTGTGCAGTTTTTCCTAATAGTTTGGAATGGTAAAAGGTGAAACCACTTGTGCCTTCGATTTTAAAGGTCCCTGAACTCGAACTGAACCCTATTCCATCTTCTCTCAAGTATGGGTATTTAGGACCCAATCAAACTTTGACTGTTATAATTAATGCAAAACTATCACAAGAGTAGGAAGATGCACTTTTTCAGGTTCTCAAACAACGGAAGCATGCTATTGGGTGGACAGTTGCTGATCTGAAGGGCATCATCCCTACCATTTTCACTCACTAGGTTCTACTTGAAGTAGGTTCCAAGAAATCTCGGCAACCACAATGGCGCTTAAATCCTCCTATGAAGGAAGTTGTAAAAAATTAGTTGATCAAATTATTGGATGTAGGAATCATCTATCCCATCTCGGATAGTCTGTGGGTGAGTCCTCTCCAAGTGGTACCCAAAAAGGGGGGTATCACCGTGATTTCAAATGAAAAGAACGAACTCATCCCTACACACACTATCACAGGCTGGCGAGTCTGTGTGGATTACCGGAAGTTAAACGATGCCACAAGAAAGGATAACTTCCCCTTACCATTCATGGATCAAATGCTAGAGCGACTAGCACGACACATCTTCTATTGCTTCCTCGACGATTTTTCCGGTTACAACCAAATCTCCATTGCTCCGGAGGATCAGGAAAAGGGCACAGTCACTTGCCCATATGGCACATTTTCTTATCGAAGGATGTATTTCGGCATGTGCAATTCCCCCGCCACCATCTAGCGTTGTATACTGGCCATCATCCACGACATTGTGGAATGAATCCTGGAGGTATTCATGGATGATTTTTTCGTTTACAGAAAATCATTCACCATTTGTTTACGACACCTAGAGCTTGCTTTGGAACGATGTGAGCACACTAACCTAGTCTTGAACTGGGAAAAGTGTCATTTCATGGTACAAAGTGGCACAGTCCATGGACACAAAATTTTGGCTAAGGGGATAGTGGTGGACCCGGTGAAGATCGAAGTAATTTCATGACTACCTATACCGACATCCGTCTGAGCCATCCGCAGTTTCCTGGGGCATGCAGGTTTTTATAGGCGGTTTGTCAACGACTTCTCCAAAATAGCCCAGCCCCTCACCAATATTTTAACCAAGGATTCCATATTTGATTTCGATGAGACATGTGTCAGATCTTTTAAGTAGCTAAAGCAGCACCTGGTAGAAGCTCCAGTTATGATTTCTCCCAACTGGGAGGAATAATTTGAGTTGATGTGCGATGCGAGAGACTACGCAGTGGAAGCAGTCATGGGCCAGCGACTTGACCGGATTTTCCGACCTATCTATTATTCCAAAAAGACGCTCAATGAGGCACATATCAACTACACCACCACAGAAAAGGAGATGCTTGCAGTGATTTTCTCATTTGACAGGTTTCGTTATAACTTAGTGTTGTCTAAAGTTATTTTTTATACTGACCATGCAGCACTAAAGTACCTACTCAACAAGAAAGATGTGAAGCCCCAATTGATCCGCTGGGTACTCCTCCTACAAGAATTCGATCTTGAGATACGAGATAAGAAAGGGAGTGAGAACTTCATTACTGATCATCTCTCCCGCCTCGAGCTGCCTCATTTGGAGAAGGAAGAAGATCAGGAGATCAGGGAGGATTTCCTTGATGAGTACCTCTTTTCGATCAACAAAACACCTAGACCATGGTATGCTGGTATCACTAATTTTCTCGTTACAGGTATCATTCACCCCGACCTCTCCTTCCAGCAAAGGAAAAGATTTTTCATTGATGTGAAAAGGTTCTTCTGGGAGGATCCTCTGCTATTCTGATCCTGTGCGGATGGATTGATCCGTCGTTGCATCCCAGAGAATGAAGTTCATGGTGTCCTGGAGTTTTGTCATGCCTCACCAGTAAGAGGAAATCATGGTCCAGACCGTACCATAACAAAGATCATGCAATCTGGATTTTTCTGGCCCACCATGCATAGAGATGCCCGGGCCTTTGTTTCCTGTTGCGATCGGTGCTAGAGGGCCGGTAATGTGGGATGTAGAGACGAGATGCTCCATCACCCCATCTTGGAGGTCTAGATTTTTGACGTCCGATGCATAGATTCCATGGGTCCCTTTCCCCCATCTTTTGGGAACACTTACATCCTCGTCTGCGTCGACTACGTCTCCAAATGGGTGGAAGCCACTACTACAGTTCACGAAACAGCCAAGGTAGTCATAAATTTCTTAAAGAAAAATATTTTTAGTAGTTTTGGAGTTCCACGAGTACTGATCAGTGATAGAGGGACCCACTTCGACAACACACTGATGAGAGGAATATTGTCGAAGTATGGAGTAAAGCATCAGATGGGGACATCATATCATCCCCAGTCCAGTGAACAGGTAGATCTCTCCAATCGTGAGCTCAAGCAGATCCTGGAGAAAATAGTGAAACTTCGCGGAAGGACTGGTCCAAGAAGTTAGATGATGCCTTGTGGGCATATCAGACTTCTTTCAAAACACCACTGGGAATGTCCCCATTCCGCCTCGTCTATGGAAAGCCCTGCCATCTGCCAGTAGAATTGGAACACAAATCCTATTGGGCCATCAAAGCCCTAAATTTTTATCTAAAGACAGCAGAAGAGAAACGGAAGTTCCAACTATCGGAACTAGATGAGATCTGATTAGAGGCATATGAGAACGCCAAGTTATACAAGGAGAAGACAAGATCCATTCGTGACCGGATGATTTCACGAAAATCTTTCCAACCCGGTGATTAGGTACTACTCTTTAATTCTCGTCTTCGCTTATTCCCAGAGATGTTAAAGTCACGATGGTCGGGACCATTCCATGTTGTCCGCGTATTCCATCATGGAGCGGTAGAAATTTCTGGAGAAGATAGTCAACCATTCAAGGTAAATGGGCAGTGGTTGAAAGCTTACCATCCTACAGACAACATGGTGGGATCGTTGTCCACCATACTCCTTGGGTAAGCAAGGTAAGTAGGTCGAGCCAATGACCTAAAACAAAGGCGCTTTATGGGAGGCAACCCAGAGGTTACATGCCGTGTCTCACTTATATACACGGAGTGTACGTATCTTTTTAATATATAAATCTTAATAGTATAAATCTATAGAATAACAAATAAATAACTAGGGATGATGCCGGTGTCGATGGTTAAGTCACTGGAGTTTAGTCAAGCCATCCCCGGTTCAAATCCTCCTGATCTACCTTGGGCACAGGGTTCCTCCTTTTATTTACACGGCATGTGTGGTATTTTCCATATATGTATATATATAAATGTGTTTAATAAAACCCATTATGGGTATGGACCGGTTGGCTAAAATCGTAATCCGGTTTCAAAAGAACCGAGTTTGAACCCAGACAACCGGCCCATTTCCATCGTTTGTTCTTTTAATAAAACCACATGACGTGTACTCCGATATACGTAGTGTGCCCCATAATTTTTCAAATATAAATTAAAAAACATTTTTGAAATAAGAAATTACATGCAGGTGAAGTTGGTGGATTGGCAAAGTCTCGGCACCAGGTTCAAAAGACCCGGTTTTGAATCGCGCTAATCTCCCCGCTTCACCCCCATACTTTCCTAAATAAAAACCACACATCGTGCTTTTCTTTCTTTCCGTGTGTATAGGCCATATAGAATAAATATATATATAAAATAAATCTGAACAGCAGAACAACCTTTGCTCCAGTGGTTGAGGGCTTTCATTCGGAACGACCGATCGCCAGTTCGAATCCCGCCCCAAGAACCTGACTAAGGGTTGTACTACTCTTTTTCTAATTTTAAAATACACAGCATGTATTTCCCGATATACGTCATGTATAGGTTTATTTATAATATAATTTGTAGATATATCTATTTTATTTTAATCATAAATAATAATTCTTATATAGTTCACTATAATAATTATATATGTATGTGTGTTTTAAAAAAAATTGGGATACACGGCGTGTAGTCCAAACCTACATGTCGTGTACTGCGACTATATAAGCCGCGGTCCACCCGCCTTGAGGTCGTGTCGCGCAGCCTCCCCATTTCCTCCCCTCTTCCCATTTTCTTCTCCTGAACACCACCCGAACCCCCCTTCTCAAGATCCGTTGATTTGGGGAGTTTCAAGTTTTGATTCATCTCACATTGTGATCCTCGATCCAGGTACACCATTCTACACCCTCTATTTCAAGTTTTTAGAATCTTTTAGGGTGTTTTTCGAATCGGCCGCCCGTTCGGCTTCTGGAAGTACACAGCCACGAAATGAAGAACACACGCCGTGTACTTCTGTACATAGCCACACAATAAATATTTCAAAATTTGAATATACATGGTGTGTATGTTCGGTACACACAGTGTCCTTTTCATCGTGCCCGAGTACACCTTTGCACACGACCTCACACACCATTTTCATTTACACGGTGTGTGTGTGTTAGGTACATGCCGTGTAGATCATTTCTGTTGGCCCCTCCATGTGTGCCACATAACACAACCTCCTACCCCATGTTCTAGAACACGGCGTGTATGTTCGATACACGTCGTTGCCTTTATATATTCAGCCAGCCCGTGTCTACCCTTTGCACATGGCCTCTCACCCCATGTTCCTATACACGGTGTGTGTGTTCGGTACATGCCGTGTCTTTTAGATGTTTAGCCGGCCCGTGTCTCACCTTCTACACAGCCATGTTCTTCGTGTGCAGTACACGTCGTGTCCTGTACCTACACGGCATGTATTTTTTTATGAACTGATAAAAACATGGCTGTGTCATTTTTACCACACGACCACCAACACTTTGAGTGAACACGACGTGTATGTTCGATACACGCTGTGTACTTTTCCATGGTCTGTTATTCACCCTCAACGTGTCTGTCTAGCGAACACGGGATACTCTCCATTTTTTACTACACGTCGTGTACACTGGAGTACACGCCGTGTACTTTTCATTTCTAGTTTTCTCACATTTTCTTTGTTTTGTTTTATATCCTTTTTTTTATTTTGTTTTGTTTTCAATTTCTTTCTATTTCAGGCTATGGAAGATCACTATCCTTCACACTAGAAGTGGCTAGCCTCCACCACTGAGGGCGAGGAGTCCAGTTATCGTCGGATCTGACTCCGAACTCCTACGTAGCCAGACCCAGATGCTCCTGTCTTTGTGCTCCCTCCATTGGCCATTCTTCCACCACTCACTCCCTAAGAGGAGGCCAGGACTACTTCTGCTGCTCCAGCTACCACTTTCCCTACGCTATCTTCATCAGCAGCTGGTCCCTCTTTGATCACACATTCCACTGAGCCACCCTCCACTTCGGCCGATCCACCTACAGAGCCTTCTACTACTGCTGGACCAGCACCTAGGCCGAACCTGCAGGATCTCCTTATCCATGCACGGTATTACCAGCCACCGACCTCGCCTACGACAGGGTCTAATGCTTCTCTCGTCGGCTGATCCCATTGAGTGACCGGTACCTGGACAGCAGCATTCCTTAGCAGCTCAGTATTTGGGAGGAGTTGGAGGCACTTCTCGGGCACACCTCGCTCCTCGATATTTTCTAGTCTTCTTTTTCCTAGCTAGTCACAGGTATCATGGAGCACATTGGGCATCACTTTTCATGAGGGGATTATTTTTCCATTTCTATTTTCTTTGTTTTTTGGATTTACTTCTTCCACTCCTTTCCATCATTTTATCCCCCATTTCTCCCCATTTCCCACCCTTTACCTTAGTATTGCACTTGGTGGACCATGTGCAGTATTAAGTGTGGGGGAGCATCTATATCTTTCACCTTAGTCTTTTCCCTTAAAATAATCTAGGAGACATCATTATTAGATTCTATATTTGAAAATGTAAAGAAATTGTGGTTAATCATTCTTAAAAATTCTAGAGTTATCAGTAGGAACTTTTGGAAAGGTTCCATGATTATTTTAGTTATTAAGTATTTTAAAATGATTTCTGATATAGTTTCAATTGAAATTTTTCATCCTTGATTAAATTACATTGATTAGGCTAATCATTTATATGCATGTCATGACCTGATTGTCCCTTTATTATTTTTCCACTCCTGAGAGGTATTCTAAACCTTTTTTTTCATATTTCTTTTCTAATACCCTCTTTCTTGAGAGATTCTTAGGATATGAATCACTACCAGAATTTGCAAGATTTCATTTCAAAACATGAAGAAATTTTTGAATTACATTAAAATGATTTAGGCATTAGATTGTTTCAACCCCTTTATCTTGAGACCTACCCTACATTTAATCTTCGTTAAGCTCATAGAATCCATGAACATCCTTTATAAGAAGCCACATTATAAGCCTATTTCCCTTCCTACCCTATTTCTTTTTAAACTTTGCATGATTATTCATTTGAGCTTTAAAGAGGGAGTTGGCAATACATGGAATATTTTGTCCACATCCATGAAATAATGTATGGGGGAGTGCCTCTTGATTATTTGAGGCAGAATGGGTTCCAAACATCTACTAATTTTATTCATAAGTGTTTCCCTTGTGTTTTGATATATATTTATATATATATATAATTCTAAAAAACAAACAATAAACAACAAGGGGACCTTATGCTTATTTGCCCCTGAACCCTACTTGCCTAAGGAAGATGGTGACAATTACAAAAGCATTTGACTGAGCTTGTGAAGGATTCATTTTCAGTGAGCATTACTCTGAATATCATGAAATGTTGTTTAAAGGAATTAGCCTTCCTTTTTCAAGCCTCAGAATTTATTTTCACATCTGAACCTACCAACCCTTAGCCACAAAAACATCTGAACCTTATTGATAAATCCCTCATGATTTTTTTAATTCAATTTTTTTGAAGTAGAGAACAAGATATCTTGCAATCCTATCGATAGAGTGCATATACCTTATATTGATCACAACTTTGATTAAAAACATCTTAAGTGTGAATTGTGATTTTAATTGGTAAGGTAAATCATCAAGTGGCATGCTTATTTTGGAAAGGTTGAGAAATGTGTTGAAAGAGGATGAGAGTAGTTAATTGCATTATATATGATGCATGATTTTAATATATTATGAATTTAATTTGTTTGTGACTTTTAGAAATCTTCCTCAGTAACTATATCAGTTAGACGTTTGATTACTTAAATGCCTTCCTTTTTAAAGTATATGCTCTTTTAATTAGATGTTGAGATTTTTCTTGAGGGCAAGCAAACGACTAAGTGTGGAGGAATTTGATGCACCCAATTTGTGTATACATTTTCATATATATAATTGAATATAAAAACATGTTTTCAGAAAATATCTGTTGTTTTATGAAAATATTCTTGGATTTTGGTGAATATGTTTACTTTCAAGAGTTTTCTGGATAAATACACGAATCAAGGGAAGTCTGTGAAAATTTTGAAACTACACGGCGTGTACTTTTATACACGTCGTGTACATCCAGACAAGGACACAGACCGAAGAATGGAGTACACGCCCATGTCACCAGTCATAAGAAACACACAGTGTGAGGTGGCGTTACACGCCGTGTCACACTTTCTAGAAATGGTGGTTGCTGAGAAAAGTCTACATGCCCATGTGGCCGTTGAAGGAGACACGGCGTGTTTGAATTTATACACTCTGTGTCTGCTATTCTAGAAGGGGTTGGCGACCAAATTTATGACACTACATGCCATGTATGGAGGCGCTACATGCCGTGTAAACCCAACCACCAGGTGGCGCCATGTTCAACAGTCAAAGATGGCGTGTTAGGCCACTTTCCAGCGGAGAAATTGGCACCAAAGCGCATTGACAAAAAGTACACGGCGTGTACTGCCTATACACGCCGTGTACTTTATTTTTCTATAAAAAGAGGCCTTGGCCTATGGATTTCAGAGTTCAGAACCATTGAGAGGAGAGAGAAGCTCTGCTATCACCATTCCCGAAGCTATCTAGGTGTCATCATTCCGCCATTCCACCTTCCAACACCCTACCTCAACACCTACACGATGAATCCGTCAGGTATCACGTGTGATGTTTCTCTCCCACTTTCTATGTATAACTAAACCCCTCTTGTTGGGGATATGGATTATGTGATCATAATTTTTGTGTTGTTTTATATAATTGTGTTTGCTCGTTGTAATTCATCTTACTCTTATTAAACCACTATCTAATATAACTGAGAATTCTGAGTTGAACCAAGGAAAGAATTCTCAGCGATACAAAAGAAAAGTAATGGTGAAAGCATCCATGACCATTGGAAGGATTTCACCGATTCAAATAATGGACTAAACTTAATAAATAATTAAGAACACTGACTATCAGACCAAGGAGTCAACTACTCTAATTCCAAAAAAGAGGAACTGGACCAAGGAAATCTTGTAACAAAACGAAATCCAGAATGATTGAATTATTATTAACAACACAACCATTTAAAAAACCTGCAAAAGTACTCCTTAATCACCATAGCCCGACACGTCTTTTCTTCCTATTTTAAACTCTTTAAATTTACCCGTTGTTTTATTTAAAACTGTTAATCATTTCTTCAAAGTAAAACAATTTAGTTTCAATTAAAAAACTAAAATCAACTCAATCAACTCTAAATTCTGCATATTTCATCTAATTAAGTATTAACTCAATTGAATTTATGCACGCCATTGTTCCCTGTGGATCGACCCCGAACTTATGCTATACTAAAGTTTTAAGAATGGGTAATTAATTTTGGATGCATATAACTTCAACCAACGACAAGCGAGACCAGTTATATGGTATGATGATGAGTTATTATATGAAACATTAATGGAAATCATTTTGGTGATATTTTGATTATTACGAACTAGTTTTGTCGTATGAATTAATGTTATGTATATATACCAGTTCCAAAACCTTAAATGGGTTATAATACATATAATATAGTTTTTTTAAACCATAAAAATGGTTACATTACCATAATATAAGGACAATATGAAGAATGAAGGTTCGTTTTCCACGAAGGTTGTAAATCAACAACTCCTGGACAATGATTTCATTTTTAAAATAAAAGAGAGAGAGTAATGAGATTGTTGATGGATGTTCCATTAAAATGATTTAATTCCAATATATAGGTGATACTAGAGTTAACATGATCATTTTTACAGAGGAGGTGAGGAGATAATAATAAAATAAGAAACTTAAAAGAAATTAAAAGGAAAAAGGAATAGGATTTTACCTCTTGAGTAATCCTCCTTGAGAATCTCCTTAAGAGAAAGGGTTTTGGTCTTTTAGAAAGACCAAGAGCTCCTGGATGTGGGGAGATACTAGGAAAGATTATTTGGGAAGAATATTGATGAGATTCAAGGATTAGAGGTGTGAGGAGAAGAGGAAGCGAGGGGTGGTTTTATAGTGGAGGAGCGGGGTGATTTTTAAATATTTTATTCATTATTTAATTATTTTTCTCAAGAAAAGAAATAGTGTTGATTTTTATGAAAAAAATAGTAATAATTGTATGTGAGTTTGAACAAAGTGTTCTTATATCATCCATGGTTCAAGGAATAGTTTATTAATCTTATAATGTATTTATACCGTAAATTGTCATATTTTACTATTCACAAAAAATTCAAGCATTTCAGAAAAATTCCAAAAATTAACCCTAACCGTTTCTCAATATGTAGAATCAAAAATAGGCTCCATTTTTCAAAATAATTTTAAAAATATGGGAAATTTAATTTTTAATTAAAATCACCATTTACTCAAAAAATGGGGTTTTTAAATTTAAATTTTTTTTATAATGCCCTAAAAATTAACTAAGGTCTTATTAAACTATCCTAAAACCATAGGACAACAAAATATTGATTTATAAATACAATATATAAAATTTATTTTTCTTTTTAAAAAAATTATTAATTTAAATGTTGTAATTAAATATTTATTACTCACAAAAAAACCAACACTTATTTATTTTTAAAATATTCACTTACTAATACTATTATATCATACATCCATTTATAAGGATCCTAAATTTTATTTATAGTTAAATTGGTGAGGTTAGTATTCATAATGGTCATATTACTGTTAATAATGATGCAATACTATTCATAAAGGTCAAGTTACTATTCACCAAAAATGTAAGCTGATCCTATCAGTCTCTAAATATCCTACTGATCATAACCATGTATGTCCATTTTTCAAAATTTAAAACACATAATAATAAAAATTATATCTAATGGCTAGGTTATAACTATATCCAATACATAGAAACATTTTTATTTCACAGAGACTTAGTGTTGCATGTATTCAATATTAAATTTATTTTTAAATCCTTGGTGTATTACATTCTTACCCCATTAAAAGGATTTCATCCTCAAAATTACAAGAATGTTTCCCCATAAAAAGATTTGGGTAGTTCTTCATCAGAAGTTCCCCAGACTCCCATGTCACCTCTTCAATTTTATGATTTTTCCAAAGTAACTTTACTAGCCGGGTCATCTAATTCCTCAAAACATGTTCTTTAGTGTCCAGTATCTGATAGGCTCTTCATAGTAAGACAAGTTAGGTTCCAATTATATTCCTTCAAAAGTGAGTAAATGTGTTGGGTCTAGCATGTACATTCTCAACAATAAGACATGGAACATATTGTGTACCTTATAAAGGCTGGGTGGCATCACCAAATGATAAGCCAGATCTCTAACTCTCTCCAGAATTTCAAAAGTACCAACATATCTAGGGCTCAGTTTCCCTTTCTCCCAAAATCTTATAACACCCTTTCATGTATATACTTTCATGAAAACAAGATCCCCAACTTGAAATTCTAAATCCTTCCTTCGATTATCAGCATATCTCTTTTTCCTTCTTTGAGTATCTTTGATATAGGTTTGGATAGTTTTTACCAACGTTGTTATTTTATCCATAAGATCTAGTCCCACAGGATTCCTTTCACCAACTTCATCCCAACATGTTGGTGTATGACATCTCTATCCATATAATGCATCATATGGAGCCATTTCAATACTTGAATGGAAAACATTATTGTAGGAAAACTCCACTAAAGGTAAATATTGATCCCACATACCCTGCAAGTCAAGTGAACATGATCTCAACATGTCTTCTGATGATTGGATCATTATTTCTTATTTCCAATTAGTTTGAGGGTGACAAGCTATACTCAAACAAAGTTCAGTATCCAAAGCATTCTGATGACTTTTTTAGAATTTTTATTTAAATCATGGATCACAGTTAGAAACAATTGGTAGAGATATTCCATTAAGTCTCATAGCTTCATTGATATAGAGTCATTCATGGCGCTCCAGTGTCAAATCCTCCCTTTTAGCGAGGAAATGTAAAGATTTTGAAAGAAGGTAAAAAATTACCCATATTGTATCATTCCTTCTTTGAGTTTTGAGTAATCGAGTAACAAAATCCATGACGATGTCATCCCATTTTTATATAGAAATAAGTAGAGGTTTCATGACTCCTCAAGGATATTGTCTTTCTTCCTTCACTTGTTGAAAGAATAAACATCTTGATATATAATCAGCAATTTCTCACATCATGTTGTCCCACCAGAAATGTTCCTTTAAATCACTATACATTTTATTGCTAAAATGGTGTGTATAAGAATTCGAGCTAGGGGAATCATCCAATAACTCCATTTTATCTCGGGTATAGAAGGAACACATAGCTTCTTCCCAAATTTCATAATTACATCTTCACACACAATGTCATTCAACTTCCCATCATTCACACCTTTAATATTCTTTTGAATATTCACAACATCAGAATAAGAAGTTTAAACTCTTTCCAATAAAGATGGTTGGGAAACCAATTGAAAAGGTAGTGATGTTTCACCTTCTTTAATAATTCCCATATCTATCCTCGCTAGTTCCATGTACATAGGATCCTTGTCAATTTTTATTTTGTTAAAACTTCATGATCCTTCCTACTCAATGCATCAGCTACCTTATTTGCCTTTCCTAGGTGGTAGTGTATGGAATAATCGTAATCCTTGATTAGCTCGATCCATGTCCTTTTCCTCTTGTTGAGTTCTTTCTATGATAAGATATATTTTAAACTCTTGTGATCCATATATATCTCACACATTTATCCATAAAGATAGTGACTCAACATCTTTAGGGAAAAGATTATAGATTCTAACTCAAGATCATGAGTTGGATAGTTCTGTTCACTAATTTTTAACTGTCTTGATGCATAAGAAATAACTCTATCATTCTGCATGAGGACACTTCCAAGTCCTTTCATTAATGTGTTACTATAGATCACAAATCCACCATTTCCTGATGGCAGATTTAGGATCAGAGAATTTACTAATATCCTCTTCAATTATTCAAAAAATTCTTAACATTCTTTTTTCCATATGAACTTACCCCCTTTACGAGAAAGCTTGGTTAACGGGTTGGGTAAATGAGTGAAGTTATATACAAAATGTCGATAATAACCTACTAAACTAATAAAACTACATACCTTGGGTATGTTCCTTGGAGTAGGGCATTCTGGAACCACCTCTGTCTTTATATGATCAACTAAGATTCCATCCTTAGAGACAATATGTCCAAGAAAACAAAATAATTGAAGCCAAAATTCACACTAGTTAAACTTCCCATATAATTCATTTCTTCTAAGAGTTTTTAGAATAATAAAAAAGTGATTCTCATGGTCTTGATAGAATTTGAAGTATACTAGGATATCATCAATAAATACCACAAAAAATACATCAAGATATTCCTTGAATACTCTATTCATTAAATCCATGAAAACAGAGGGTGCATTAGTCATTCCAAAAGGTATTACCATAAACTTGTAATGCCCATACCAGGTTCGAAATGCTGTTTTGGAATAACTTCCTTCATCACATGCAACTGATGATATCCAGATCAGAGGTCAATCTTCAAAAGATATTTGGATCCATGATGTTGGTCAAATAAATCATCAATGCAAGGAAGATGATATTTTCTCCTTATCTAAATAACATTGATCTCCCTTTAGTCAATGCACAGTCTCCTAGACCCATCTTTCATCTTAACAAAAAGAGCAGGGGCTCCCCATGGAGAAACAGTAGGGTGAATAAATCATTTATCACTCAATTCCTCTTGTTTTTTTATTATTTCTACCAGGTCCATAGTGGCCATTATATAAGGAGTCTTTCATATTGGTATTGAATAAGGAATTAAATCAATAGAAAACTCAACTTCCCACTGTGGAGGATGTCTAGGTAAATCCTCTAGAAAAAAATCAATATATTCTTGCACATTAGGTACATCCTCAATTTAAAGATTCCATTCCTCACCCATAGATATTGTGCTCTCATCCTCCCCAAGAAATGAATTGGGTAGATCTACTGGGGGTGGATCTATATAATAATAAGATGATGATGTTTCTACTCTAAAGATAAGGGATTCTACATTGTTCTGAAAAATTGTAACATCCTTCTTCTTGCAATAGATTTTTGCATCATAATTTGAAATCCAATCCATGTCAAGGATTACATCAAACTCTATCATTGTTATAATAACAAGATTAGCAACTGAAGCATGTTTATGTGTCATAAGGGGGACTGATTGATACATCTTTGTTGCAATGATACTTACCTTAGTAGTATTGACTGACAACACCTTTATTAAATCAAATTAGAAATTTCTAATTTTCTTGGGAAACTAGGAATATATAAAAGAATGCAATGATCAAGGATCAAATAAAGCATTGGATGAGTTTGATGAAATGATTAAAGTTCCTTCCACTACATCATTAGGAACTTCAACCTTAGTAGTTGTGACCACATAAGCTTGGCCTTGATCTCTTGACCTTCTTTAGGGAATGTTTCCTTGATTCCTAGGAAAATCATTTGTATAATGTCCCCTCTCCTTGAAATTATAGCATTGAACATTGGTAACTTCATTCTTCCCCTTACCATCACAGGAGTGGTGGAATTTTTGTCCACAGATGTAACAAACACCCATACCCTTTAGGCAAGTACTAGGGTGTTTCTTTCCCAAATTACCATAGGTTCGAAAATCAAATCTTCCATTATTCCCCATTTACTTATTTCTTTGTCCAGAGTTTTTAGTATCCCTCTTATTCTAATTCTTTCCATTAAAGCCATAATACATAGAGAATTCATTTTCTATCTTGATATCACATCAGACTATATCTTCATATGATGAGAACATTTGGCAGACTAGTGCCTATTAGAGGAATGACTTTAGACCATCAAAGAATTGAAAAATATTTCTCCTTAGATTAATTATATTTTCCACAGAATGCCTTTTTAATTTATTAAAGTTATCTTCATACTTTTCAACATTCTTGTATTCTATTTTACCTAGACTCAGGAACTACATTTCCATATCCGATCATTGTACACGATGAAAGTGTTTTTCTAAGAAAACTTCTTTAAATTCACTCCATTCCGTGTTTTCTATTTCTTCCTCCTCCTTCATGTTTTGAATCAATGACCAAAATTGATTTGTATCTCCAAAAATATGATAAGTTTCCATAACAACGTTCTCTCTTTCGTTAAATCATAAATCAATAAATATCATCTCTAAAGAACTTATCCACCACTTTGCTACAAATGGGTACATATTCCCATTGAATGATAAAGGTAGTTGTCATATAAAGAGGTCTATCATTGATCCTCCACATTGTCGATCAGGATGCTCTATAAGGGTAAGGTTATTATTCATAACCTAAGTCAATTGTCCTAGTATAGTTATAAGTTTCTTATCACCAATCACAGCTCCAGAGCCAATATTATTATCTTACATAGGAGGGAAATCCCTACATGTGATATGCATGATAATGTGGTTTCCATTCCTTCCACTAGGCACCATTTCTAAATATGCTCATACAATAGATTAGGATATAAATCATAATGTATAATCTCAACTAGAAAAATACTTAACATAATTCAAAATCCTATGCATAACTAATCTCATTATGATAAACATGGTTTCTTTGAGGAAAAATTTACTTTTAAATCCATCATAATGGTTTGTAATGAAAATATGAATTATCCTAAGAATATCTCTCGAGAGTGTCAAACGAGATGCGCAGTAAGGCTAGTTGTTGTGTACCAGGTTACCTCGGGTCAAGCCCAAAACACCTTGTCGGAGTTATTACTCCTAGGTACATCTATGTCAGAACCACATCCACTTATAGTATCCATAAAGTGATATATTTTTTTTGAAATGTCCACATAATATATTCCTTACCAAAATTCTACAATGTTTTTTATGTTTATCCACAAAGTCTATGTAAATACCCCAACCCCAGTTACCTATTTCCAGTGCATTAAACACGCTGTTTAATTTTTTTTTTAAATAAACTGAATAATTACGCAACATATTATTCAATAGAGGACATTTACCAGTCCAGGTTTTGGATAATTAGATACAACTATTACATCTCATAATATCTGAACAAAATGAATATAAATACACATAATATTATTTAGTGAACAACCTCCACAAAATAATTACATTACAAAAACATTTCTAAACATGTAAAATGAGTATAATATGCATGGTGAGCATTAAATATTCCCAGTAAGGGCATTTTGAAAAATGATTATGAAAAACCATTCAAGAATATTTTCTTGGAATAATATTTTTTTTGAAAATATATTTAAATACTTAAAGTTAAAAGTATATTTCTAAATCATTAAAAATCCATATAATTTCTGAAATATAGATTTCGAAAAATAATTATATTTGTAAAATCATTCGGGAATTCTTCTTTGAAAATAACAATTTTATGGAGGATTATTCCCTAATACTTGAATGATAATGAATAAAAACCATAATGTAAGGCCACTAGACATAACTCATGTGGGATAAAGTTCCTTTAATTCTTAAGGTTTCACTCCTCATATCATAGAATTCATCATACTAGTGCCATTTTCTAAGAAAATCTATGGAACTATCTTTCTCAGTTCTAACCCAAAACATTTATAAATTACATACATATAATTATTTTCCTTTCATGAAAATAATTTTTCTTATAACATGTCATAAAATTTACATTAATAGTGTTTTCTAAATCCATTTAAGATAATCCCATGCTTGTAATAACCATTTCTATTTGAAAACTCTAATTGTATGAAAAAAGAAATAAGTGTGTGCTTAATCTCATAATGTGTGGAATGTCACATATGAGCTAGATGATGGCCATAACTATTAATGCATGACATGTCAGGGGATGAAGATTCATGTTTGCACATAAAATAATAGATTGTCTCATAATTTCACATAAAATTATAAGAATTATCAAGGAACACATGTAATTTTGTAAACAAGGTGATTATTGGAAATAAACTTTTACATAAATTTTAAACAATAATTAGATGGTTGAAAATACCATTTATAACTTCTACTAATAAATAAGGAATATTAGCTATTGTAAAAAACTGATCGGTGTTGCCCTCAAATCCGGCACCCGACTCGATCTATCATGTACTCGAAGGGTGTTCCTGATCCCTACGGGTTGACGACAAGCATCCAGACCTCAAAAAACAAACCAGAGGGACCCATTTTTTCCCAACCAGAACAAACACATGGCATATACATATATAAATCGAGAAGGAAATAGTTGATGGCTGAGAAACATATATGCCACAACTGTATGAAAAATAGAAAAAACACCAACAATAATTTAAAAGTAATTTAAACTCTATAAGACATGTCAAAATGAAAAGTACTATGAACCAATAGTTACTCCAAGTGATGGCATAGATGAAATCCTACCATCTCACCCCCAGCCACCCAACCTAGCTGACACGAAACCTCACTGCCTCACTGTGGCGCCTTCCCTTTCCCTACACTAGAAGACATACAAAGGTATATGAACCACTGAAGAGGTGCGCAGGGTGTGAGATAACAGGACCAGTAGGATCCCACTCTGGTGTTCCATAACAAATCTCTGTATAACAATTCTTATATGATTATTTTAAATAAAAACATGTCATGATAAGAAGTAAAGAAGTTTTAAAGAAAGAATGGTAAATATTTCCCTTTTCCAGAGATCTATAAACAAAATTAGGTATATCAATTTTCAAGAAATATTTTCCATATCACATTTCCACAAGCATTAACATGTATATAAAGGCTAAATAGTTCAATGCCAAGAACATAAAAACAACAGAGAAGCACAAGAATCACATGACCAGGGAATACAAAATGTCTGCAGTAGACTACCCGTGCTCATAAGAAACCAGTGTGGGTACCTAAAGCCAATAATCTACTCTCAAGTACTAGGGAGACACCCTAGAAAGTGACAACCCAAATCATAACTGTGCCTAGATATAATTAATCTACGCTCTAGTATGAGAGGAAAATCCCAGAAAATGAACCCTCACTATGGATGATGGCCAACTACAACCTAGCACCCCAAGTAAACCATGTGCTCTTTTTCAAAAACCATTTCAATGTTTTGAACAAACCATTTCAAAACACTTTCACAAACCTTTTGAAAAATCATTCCAATACTTTAAAAATACCCTTTTATTTTCCATTTAAAAAAAACAAAGGAAAATACCATTTTTCTATCAAAACCCCTTTTCAACACACACAAATCAAACATTCCAAATAAATGTATAAAATAGTTTATAAAGCGGGGAAAATCTTTTATATTTAACATAGGCTAGAAACAGAACCACCTACCTCAAAAATCAGGTCATACAAGCCCATAGCAGGATCCACCAACAACGAAGAATCAAATGATGAAAATGAAGGGCTTAAAATTAAATTTGTACACCTTAGGATCGATTCAATTTAGATATAGGGTTAGAAAAGAAGAGGAAACCTACATACCTAATGGATGAACACCCATCGTATCACGACCAATAAAGGAAAAGGCCTATGGAGTGAGATCACATAATAGATCTAGAAGAAACCAAGAAGAAACACCATCTTTGATCAATGGATCTTGATAATGAATGCCAAAGATGATACCATATTCCCTGGAAATGAATAAGTATAAAGAAAGATTACTCCAAGAGACACCATGCAGCTTCAATGAGGATCTAATGCCAAACAAATTGATCTGGAAGGGGGAGTGTCTCTCAAAATCTCCTAGGAAGAACTTTGGGTCGAGTAGAAAGAAGACTGGAGGGAGAGCACTGAGTAATGAGTCCAAATGTGTGTTTTAAATGCTAGACATGTGCTGATTCAGAACGTGTAATAGGGTTCAGGTCGTGACACCTCCATGATCCCACATACTCCCAAAAACCCATCGCCTCTAATTAATTATCCATTATTAAAAACATTCAAAATGTGGATCCTTCATTCGTGACATGTAACCATTCACAAAATGACTAAATTCATGACTTATATCCCGCAACCATTACACAATGTGTAAGGGAGCTATACGTTGTGAAATCCCTTGGCATCCTACAGAAAAAGTTGGATGATCGTGAGAATCAAAAAAATCTCTGACTCCACCATTATAGGTATCCTCCCAGTTCCTTCTTTCCCTTCCATGGATTACTAGAAAAGGAAAACCATACCAAGGTGAGGGGTGTACCAGATTTATGGGTAATGGGATGCTACAAACTCCCCACCATAATGTCTTTCTGTCCCCAAGAATTCATGTAGAATATGTAATCCCTAAAAAAAGATGAGTCCACTGCCCCATCAAAAATGATTCACAATCCCAGGTCTCATGAGAATTTGATCCATGTTTCCATAGAACTGTGACTAATGGAATCAACTTCCCATGAAATACCTTTACTTGACTATCAATGACCTCAACTGGTCCCTCCAAAACAGAAACATCTGGCTCTAGATCAAATTCTTCCTAACTCAGAATGTGAGAAGGATCAGGGTGATACTCCCTAAGATATGATTTATGGAAAACATCATGAATACCTATCAACTGAACCAGAAATGCCAACCGATATGCAACCTACCCAAGCCACTCAGTGACCTCAAATGGTCCAACATATTTTGAAGCCAACATTTCTGGTTTTCCAAGTGGACGGTGACCCAAACAAGGAGAAACATTCAGGAAAACCTAGTCACCAATGGGATACTACAAATGAAAATGTTTTTTTATCCACATACGATTTCTATCGAATTTGACCCATGACCAAACATCATTGCGCATCCTGAATATTCACTGACATCTCATGAACCAAACATGGACCAAACATAGTTGTTTCTCCCACCTCATCCCAAAAAAGAGGTGATCATCATGGGTGAACGTACAACACCTCAAAGGGATCCATTTTTATTGATGACTAATAACTATTGTAATAATCAAATTCAAGCAGTCCCAGATGGTTATCCCACGATCCATTTAAATCCAAGACATAGTCACAATGTATATCTTTCTGGATCGGAATCACACACTTTATCTGGTCGTCTGTCTGTGGATGGTAAGTCATTCTCAACTTGAACTGAGTTCCCATTACAACATGTAGACTCCTCCAAAACCATGAGGTAATCCTAGGATCCCGATCTAAAATAATAAGTTACGTAATCCCGTGTAACCTAACAATATCTTGCACAAATAGCTTACCCAGATCTTCAACATTAGTGGTATACTTGATCAGAATGAACTGAGAAGAATTTTTCAAATGATCAACGACTTCCTAGATATCATTTCTCCCTTGGGGAGTCCATGGTAATCCAAAAACAAAATCCATGGATACCTTGTCTCATTTCCAAATCGGCACTAAAATAGGATGAAGCAAACCATAGGGATTTAAGTGATACGCCTTTATCTATTGGAAAGTGTAACAGTGGGACACATACTCTATGATGTCAAGATTCATACTCGGCCATAATAATTATTGCTCATTTCATAATACATCTTCATACGTGCCTAGATGAATTGACCATGAAGATTTTTGATTTTTAAAAAAGACTAAACTCATCACAGATGTAGGGAAAAACACCCACTTTACCAAGTGGATCATACCATTTGATGAAAGAGACATACAAGAAATTGTCTCCCCAACATAAAGGATTTGTCGAACATTAGTAAAATCAACATTCTATTGTTGAATCTTCAAGATAGACTTTAGGAGAGATAATGACAACTGAAATCGGGTTAGAACCATTCCTAAAATATCCTTCCGAGTATCCAAGAGAAACTGAGTGAAAATCCCTATATGGTTTCACTCCACCTTTGATTCCAGAATAGCCTATGAAGGTACTATCCTAGAAAGATAATATGCAATGAGATTCCACTTCCCTATGGTGTAGGGGATATCAAAGTCAAATGTTTGAATATATTCCCAAGAAATTTTAATTATGAAAGAATGTTTTGGTCATGTCAAGGAAGTTTTCAATAAAGATGTTGTATTTCATGTTTTAATTTGTTATGTAATATTCCTAAATCCCACAGACACTAGACCTCTCAATATTCTAAGATATATTAAGGTAAATTTTATTTAATAAATCATGATTAATAAAAAAATAAAAAATGAGAGTTTTTATAGTTGGTATCAAAGGATAGGTTTAGTTATTTTTGGGATTGGGATTAGAAAACCCTGGTAAAAACCCTTAGGGATAAGACTAAGTGTATGAAAACATCCCAAAATTCTGGTAAGTAAAATGTTATTGGTTAATCATGAAAATAAATCCATGTTGAGATACTATATGGGGATGTGGTCCTGGCACAGATGTTCCAAGGAGTAACAACTCCGACAAGGTGTTTCGGGCATGACTCGGTGTAACCTTGTACATAACCAGAAGCCTTTCTGTGCACCTGGTTTTACACTCACATGGGATATGCTTTGCTAAATGCATAAGCTCATTACAAACCATTATTAAGAGAACATAAATTTCTATAAAAATTTATTTTAGGAAGTAAATCATGGATAACATAGACTGAAGCCTAGAAACTCATAAGTTAAGGAGATAAATGTAATTTAAAATTTATCCCTTTAATATTGTTGGATTTACCTTTATGCATTTAACTATTCAAGAGACTCATCCCTAATTTTACTTTTATTCTATCCAATAGATTAAAACATGAGGAATTGTGCTAACAACCGATGCAAAGTGAAGTGTAATGATTTCCCCAATGAGATGACCAACCCGATGAGAGTGGGAATCAAAAACATTGTCATGATACTGTCTCAGTTAACTCAATTTATAAATAGAAACCTGGACCATAAGAAGTGACCAGCCCCCCCCCCCTAAGAGAGAGAAACTTACAGTTGAGATCTTGATGTGACAAAGGCCTCCTACTTTTAGTGGATCATCTAATCCCTTAATCTTAGTGCAATGGATAATTTCCATTGATGTTATATTATCTATCCTTCAACATTCAGAACAAGAGAAGGTTCATCTACATGTTTATCCTATAAAGGGTGAAGCTGATCAGTTGTGGAAATTGACCATGAATATGAACCCTGATGAAGAGATCAAAGTAATGGAGTGGAATAATTCTAGAAAAAAATTGATAAATATTTTCCCAGCACCCTCTGTCTTAAGATGGATTGATATTTACTTGTACTCAAGAAAAAGGATGATGAAAATGTTGGGGTGTATAAGGAAAGATTCACAAGGCATGCATGATTTGCCTACAGTTTTTTCATTACCACTAAATGCATGGTTGAGCACTTCTTTGGTGGGAAAAAACCTATCCTAAGAAAAGACTTGGAAATCTATGACTTTTATAGCTATAAGCAAATTGTCTGATGTGCCCTCATTATTGAGATGGAGTTTGGTGAATCTCAGGGGTATCATGGGGATAAAGAAGAGGAAATAAAACATTAATTTTGGAGGTCTGATTGATAAATCCAATGGTGCAAAGAAATTATAGCACACCACTTGTAAAAGGTGTAGAAAGAAGCACCCTAGAAATTGCCTAAAGGGAACAAGGAAATGTTTTAGGTGTTAAAGAGAAGGGAACTTGGCCAATTATTTATGACATGAGAATCCTTAAAATGTTATAGGGGAAAGAAATTCTTGGGTTGAACTTCAATTCCTTGTTCATTGCTACAACTTCAAGGAACTAGGGATCTTTTCAAACTAATGCCCTAATCCTAGGGTTTTAAGAGGAAACCAACAACCTCCAAGGCAGAAAGCATGATCTTTTTTCATCACTACCACTGAAGTGAATCCCAACAATGAAGTGGTCATATGTATTCTATTTATTCATTTAAGAATAGTGAATGAACTTCTTTATTCTTGTTCTATGCATTCTTTTACATCACAAAAGTTTAGTAGAATATTCTAAACACCACCACAAAGCATGGAAGTAGAGATATCAGTGAGGATGGAAATGGGGAAATTATTGCATCCCATGTATATAAATCCTCCCCTATCAACAGTTTTGGGATGAGATTCCCAAAAAATCTCATCATACTCCCTTTGGTGGAATTTTATGCAATTCTGTGCATGGATTTTCTTTCCCTATATAGAGCCAACATAAATTTTTGTGAAAAGGAAATCATCCTCCATATAGAGAATCAACCTCTAATTCTATACAATTTGAAGAAGGAGGATGAATATTATTTAGTACCATCATCCCAAGATTGGATATTACTTCCATTTAAGCATGTGTATCTTGCACAGATGATTGAGTCTAAAGAAAGAACCATCATTGGGGACATGCCTATTGTGAGGGAATTCAATGATGTGTTTCCCGAGAAATTGCATGGTCTTCCTCCTATCATGGATGTTGAATTTTCAATCAATATTATACCTAGGGAATTTCTAATATCCAAGACATTGTATAGGATTTCTATTTTGAAACTTGAGGAACTAAAGGAACAACTACCGGAGAATCTTGAGAAAAGGTTTATACACCCAAGTGTTTCACCATGGGGTGTTCCAGTCCTCTTCACCAAGAAGAAATATGGGTCAATGCACATTTTCATTGATTATCGTGAGCTCAGAAAAATAACAGTAAAGAATAAGTATCATTTTCCACGAATTGATGACTTTTTTGATTAGCTACATGGAAAACAATACTTCTCCAAGTTGGATCTACGGTCAAGATATTACCAATTAAGGGTGAAGAAGGAGGGTATCCTGAAGATTGATTTTCGTACAAGGTATAGGCACCATGAGTTCATAGTGATGCCATTAAGACTCACTAATGCTCTAGAAATCTTAATGGACTTGATGAATATAGTCTTTATAGATTACCATGAAAATTTTGGGGTAGTCTTTATAGATGATATTATAATATACTCCAAAACCAAGGAGGAGCATAAAGAGAATCTGAGCACTGTGCTAGAGACCTTGCGAAAGGACAAGCTCTATGAAATGTACAAAGAGTGGGAGTATTGGTTGTAAGAAGTCTCATTCTTGGGGAATATCATCATAAGAAATGGTATATCTGTGGATCCATCAAATACAAAAGCAATTGAGGTATGGCCATGGAAAACATTCATCATATATATCTGTTGTTTCCTTGGGTTATCTAGATATTATCACCGATTTGTGAGAAATTTCTCATGATTTCCAACCCCTCTTACCAAGATAACTCAAAAGAGATTAAAATTTTCATGGAATGTTGAATGCGAAGAAAGCTTTATGGAGTTTAAAAGGAGGCTTATCACTACCCCTCTTCTCACACTACCAACAAGTGGGGATATTTTCATAATTTTTTGCTATAACTCAAAGAAGGGATTGGTATGTTTGTTGATTCAAAATGACAAAATTATCGCATATGTGTCAAGGAAGTTGAAATTACATGATAAAAACTATCCCACACAAGATCAGGAGTTATCAGCTATGATCTTTGCGTTGAAAATCTAGTGGCATTACCTTGTGGGGGAAAAGTGAAAAATATATATAGATCACAAAAGTATCAAATATATATTCACACAAAATGAGTTAAATATGTTCCAATGAAGATGGTTAGAGCTTATCAGGGATTAGGACTTCCCAACCCACTACCATCTTGGGAAATCGAACAAGGTGGAAGATGCTATAAGAAGAAAGGACCCAACAATTCTATCATTGATAAGAATTGATAAGGATCTGATCTTACTATACTTGAAGAATATGTACATGGGAATCATAAAGTAAAGAACATCATCAATCCTTTTAAAAATGATTTCTCAACAATCTCTTTTGTAAATGTTAAAGGATGATAAAAAATATAATGTTGGAATTTAAAAAAACGTGGAAACTATAAAGAAAGGGAAATCCATAGAGTTAAATGTTAATGAAGAAGGAATTGTGATATTTGGGTCAAGACTACGTGTTCCATCAAATCATGAGTTAAAGAAAGAACTTTTGGATGATGCAAATAGTTTGACTTTCTCCATTCACCTATAAAACACAAAGATGTATCAAGATATCTAAGAGCACTATTTGTGGAATAACATGAAAAAGGAGATTAAAGAATATACATCAAATTTTCTGGTACATCAGCAAGTGAATGCTAAAATGTAGAATCCTAAGTGATCAACTCAACCATTACCCATACCAACATGGAAATTGGAAAACATCACCATGCACTTTGTCACTGGACTTTGGAAGACATCCAAAGGAAACAAAGATATCTGGGTTTTTTTTGGATTGTCCTAATGAAGAATGCACACTTCTTTACAATTTAAGAGGATTTTTCACTGGATTAATTAGCATGGATATACATCACAGAATTGGTAAGGCTTCATATAGTATCACTATATATTGTGTCTGATCAAGATCTAAGATTCACCTCTAAGTTTTGGAAAAGTATCTGGCATGCTGTAAACACTAAGCTGAACATTAGTATGGATCATCACCCTCAAAATGATGTCCAATCTGAGTAGATTATCCATACACTTTAAGACATGTTGGGAGATTTCTCAATGAACTTCAAAGGCGGATGGGACATGTTGGGAGATTTCTCAATGAACTTCAAAGGCGGATGGGACCAATATCTTATTTTGGTGGAGTTGTCTTTCAACAACAACATCCACTGAGCATCCAAATGGCTTCTTATAAAGCCATATATGGGAAGATGTGAAGAACACCGGCATGTTGGGATGAATTTGGGGAATAAAAACTTCTAGGTCATGAAATGGTTATGGAAATGGCGAAAAAGGTTAAAACCATTCAGTAGCACATCAAAGCTACTCAGATTCGAGAAAATAGATATGTTAATAATCATCGATGAGGCCTAGAGTTTGATGTTGGAGACATGGTATTCCTATTAATATCTCCATAGAAGAGAGTGGTTGGATTTTGGAAGAATGGAAAGCTTAGTCTAAGGTATAATGACCCTTTTGAGATCCTTGATTTCATCAGAGTAGTGTTCTATCAACTAGCACTACCACAGAACCTATCTCAAGTACATGATGGATTTCATGTATCCCTCTTAGGAAAGTACATACCAAACCCATCACATGTACTAAATCGAAAGGTGGTACCATTAAAGAATGGTCATTCCTATGATGATCGGTCAGTGAAGATCTTAGACCATATAGAAAAGGATCATTTAAATAATACAATGCCCCTCATCAATGTATTGTGGAGAAACAAAATGTTTGAAGAAGTAATGTGGGAACAAGAGGAGGTGATGAAGCAGAGTTACCGTCATTTATTTTTTTGTGAGAAATACAAATTTTGAGGGTGAAATTTCTTTAGGGGAAAATATTGTAATGACCCAAAAATTTATGAATAAAATTCCCTTTTTTATTTAATTAAATATCTTGTGGATATAGAAAACAAATGCACTCATTTTGTTTTATTATATACAATTGGAAATAAATGACCATTAAGTATCATTACCATTGATAATATAGTCATTGGATAGTGATCACATGACTAGTATAAGTATAGGGTTTTAACTAATCCTTTTGACTTAGAAAAAGGAAGTAATGGCCTCAACCGGTAGGATCATACCCTATGAAGCCCATAGATTAGAGCTTCTAAGGGAGATTTCATTTCTGGGATTTTCCCTAGACCAAGCCCAAGCCGAGATTTAAAAACTTAAGCATGAGTGAAAATGTTTACAAGAGAAGTTCATGATCATCGAGATCACAGCCAAAACCATGTTCACTGAACGGCCCCATGAATGCCCCACAATCTCGCACCTTACTCTTAGGGTGTATTCGGGTGTAATAATGGATATATATCAATACCATAGCAATAAAAATATGTACATTTATTTTTGTTTATAATGATGAATATATTTTCATCCTATTGTTTTTTCTACTTTGTAAATGATTTTTAAAGCATAAATAGTATTTTTGGTTAATATTCAATTTTAAAAAAGAGATATATTTTAAATGAATTATTGGAATTTTGGAATAAATTATATTTTAATAAAATATTATCATTAAATAAATTTTATTGAATATAAATGTTCATATAATTTTTATGAAGTCGAAAGTAATTTTTAGTAGGGTTTGAACAATGTCATTGTCAAAACCCGTCATTTTTAATAAATGCCAGTTTTTATTTTAAAACTGAAAAGATACATATTTAAAAAATAAATTAGATAAAATGAATAATAATTTTGGAATTAGGTCATCATAATTATCTGGCAAATTTTTTTTCATAATTTTCTAAGATAGATGAATTTTTTTGTTAAAATTAACTATCGTATAAATATACAATGTGTTTTATGATATCATAATGGCCCAATAGTGATTTAATAAATACTATAAAACGTATCCTTGTAAATATTTTTTTCTATTAAAATAATGTTATTTTAAGTTTATTTAATTTATTTTATAAATCTAGAGTCAAACCTCCAAGACTTATAATATATTTTAAGATTTTAAAATCATTTCCTTGAGGTTGTGACTCACCTCCACATAAGCAAGGGAAATATTTTTATATGTTAGTCCCTTTTAATTATAAAATAATGTAAGACACTCTTATTTTATAGAAAACATGTGAAAAACCATGGGTTGGTTTGTAGTTTTGAATATTTTATTATGTAGTCTCCAAAATCAAAATAATAAAGGAATCCCCCTCCGTTCCTATATAAATCCACACAAGTTCCCATTTCACTTAACTCAAACCCCTTAAATCTCATATAAACTATTAATTATACTCCCTAGATTCCTCCATAGGCAACCTCAATCCCCCAATAAGCCTCTCCCAAGCCTTTGGTGTCACACATTCAAGTATTGGAATTCTCTCTTCTCATTTCCATTCAAGCACTTCATTTTTATTATTGTTTTTAAATTCCATTTTAATATGTTGGGATATGATGTTACATGATCCATTTACTGTATATTTGAATTAAAAATGATGAAATATTATTTCACTCTCACTAAGCCTCCCTATGATCCTTTATGTGTACCCATTACTATGTCGAAATTTCTTAAAGGATCTTCCCCCCGCCACTTTTATCAAGAATCCCATTTATGTTATATCTCTCAATATCCTTTTTTCATATGTTAAGATATGGTCTTAAATATACTTCATACTATCCATTTAATGTCTATATGGTGAGATACATCTTTTTCTCTCATCAACCCATTTTAATAATTTCAATATGATGTTGTTATGTTACTGAAATTGCACCATGATTTTCCATGCCAAAATCATCGTGTAGTGAATACCTTACCCATTTCTCTATAAAGGATATTCACCTTTATGAACATACACTTATTTATTGATGACTTACATGTATGTATTAAACATTCATTGTTCATGTAATAACTTATGATGTTGAATGAATCCATGTTATATTATATATGTGTTACACTTAAGCATGAGATTGAAATGATTATGAATTGTGTGCCCTGATAGCGCTCTAATGCATTGGGTAATTTTTTGTATCATGATACATCATGTTGGGATGGGGTTATACCTGATATATTTATTGGACTTTTTTCCACCATGAATTCTTGGTGGTTTATTTTTGACTTATGTTAATGGTGCAGTGTTTTAGGTTATTGCCACATTTCCCATGTTATGATTATCATGCTAAATAATTCCTTATTATTCATGTTCCTTTATGCCTCATTGGTATTTCTTGTCTAACATGTACTATTATCCTCATGTTATTCCATATTTACTCCCTTACTGGACTTTTTAGATCACCCATTTCTTATGTACGTCCTTAGGTAATCCCATGTAGTCTTAAGTATGAAGGAATGTTTTGGTCATGTCAAGGAAGTTTTCAATAAAGATGTTATATTTCATGTTTTAAGTTGTTAATTTAAATTTCCTATACCACAAAGACACTAGACCTATAAATCTTCTAAGTTTTATTAGGTACAATTTTATGTAATAAATCATGATTAAATATGAAATAAAGAGCAGGGTTGTTACACCTTTTCTAAAAACCAAAGGACCAAAAGAAGAGGTAACATATTTCAATAGGAACTTTTGTTTTATTTATTTGTCCATAACCCTAAATTATTCTTATTAAATTATTAAATAATAACATTAGTATCCAAAATATACTAACATTTTGTTGTGTTTTAAGAAATACCTACTATAGAGACCTAGGTTTTTCTTTTTAAGCCTTTGAAATGTACATAAATATATTTCTAGAGTTAGGCAGTGAGACAACTTGCCATTTCAAGGCCCGGTGTGATCTGAATTAATTTTTTTAAAAAATTAAATATATTTTATATTATGTGTGAAGTTAATTAATGAAAGTGGGGTAACTATTATATGGTTGATTGAATCAGAAATCAAAAACCATGGTTGATTCCAGAATGTGGTGTTTACCCTAAGCTCAATATAAAATTAGTTGTTATGGGATGTTTAGACCTCTTTCTTGTTAGCAGTGCATTTAAGTTGATTATTTAATAAATTTAAATAATTAATTAATTAAACCTTGACCTAAAAATATGTTTATAAATATATCTCTAAGGATAATTAATAGGTTTGGCTCATAATTTTCCCGCACCTAAAAAATTTCTTCTCCCCTCCTCCATTGGTGAACCATTTAATGAACTACAAAAAACCTCTGGATCATGGCGAATCAAAGCATGATGAATGCATTATATTCATACAATCTTTACACAAGCGTATTATTCAAAAAAGATCAATACAAAATCGATGTAAAACTCATCAATTATGGTTTATGACCCTTTTGATTAAAATATTGAGCATGATCAATTCTCTCCCATTGATCTGCATTAATTTGAGCCATTTGATGAGCTCGTGTATCAAAATAAATTATTCTTTCATATTTCTTGTTATTCCAAGTTTCATACCCTGATTTCCCCCGCTATTAAATCATTGGACAGGAATTATTGGCCAATGATGCATATCATTTTTGTTATTAGTGCTTTTCCCCCCACTATTCATTGTATTCTTCATCGTTGGACCATAGGGTTATGATTCGACATTGTTGGGGAGGATTCGAACACAGTTGAACCCTCATATTCATTGTGGTGGAATGAGTGACATGTGAATCAATGGTTTGGGTATGAATAGATAATCAAGTGGGACATTGTTTGGTGAACAGATTAGATCGGAACCATGGGTATTTAATTTGGGCTCGTGGCTCAGACCCACAAAGCACCATTTGTGCTTGATGTGGTGAAATGAGACTTTTTCACATGATGTTTGATTGAGTCATGTAAATATTCAATCCTGAGAATTTTTACACAAAGATTGTAGTAGTCTGATATGTTTGTCAATACTGGGCTATTTAAAGATTCATATTAGTGAAATTATATTTTTTCCCTTGGATTGGAGATGAGCCTCATGCGTTTATCATGATTATGGTCGAGACACATTGTGTAGTACACATAAATGTCATGTAGTGCTACATGGATAGCATCCCATGTTCTATCAAGGAAACAACTAGACTGAAGAGTAAGACTACACGTCATGTGGGTCCTCGACATATCATGTACCTATTTTTGAGAAAACTTGAATGCTCCATATCTCTTTTGTTTGAACTCAGATTGTTTTCCGCAAGTAGCCAATCCTAATTATTTTTTCATGTAGAACATGATGGTGTCCTTTGTAGTGGATTTTGAAATGTACTTATCAGGTGGGTCTTACACATTTCTTATCAAGGTAAACATGGTACTATGATGTTGTATCATCACGTGGGTCCTTTATCCATGGATATGGTACCTCATTATCGTATCAGCATGTAGGTACTCCACATTTCTTATTGAGTTAGACAAGGTACTCTATTTTCGTTTCAGTGTGAAGGTCCTCTATCCATGGATATGATACTCCCCGATCACATCAAAGAATGGGTCCTCCATACTCGTTGTGTGGATAGACATAGTACTCCCCTATCACACTAGGGCATGGGTCCTCTATCCATGGAGATGGTACTCCCCTATACAATCAGGGTGCATGTCCTCTATAATTTTTATATAGATATAGACCGTACTCCCCTCTCACACCAGGGTTCAGGTCCTCTATTATGGAGATGGTACTCCCCTATCATACCAGGGTGTGGGTCCTCCATGCTTGGCGTACATAAACAGAGTGGAATCCCCCTATCTGTATAGGGCATGGGTCCTTTATTTGTTCATTCTACCCCCCCCCCCTTGACTACACGACATAGTGATGAGACGTGGTTTTAAATACCTTTAGACTCATGAGAAATAGGGCTGATTTCTCCACTGAGATGCATCCTTGTGATGCAACTTAAAACTGTATGGGTGAGTCAGTTCCACCCAGAGCAGATAGTATCAACGTGTGGTGATTGATTCCCTTATACTTTTGTGTTTAGGGAAGACGTATGAGGTGATGGACATCATAGATGGACCTTGGGACTGTTGCATACTCTTCTTCTTGGACTGAGATGGGAGATCATAGATAGACCATGGATCTGTTGATTACTCTTCTTCTTGAACTAATATGGGAGAAGGAAATCCCCTTACTCTTTTGTTTAGGCAACTTTGACTAAGAATATATATATATATATATATCCTTCTTCAGTACCCACTATTTGGGTTTTGGTTACTCTCCTTCCATGAGAGGTGAAGATGTGTATTGTATTCCATGTTCTTTACATGTCTAGCTTCACATGGTTGGATGAGTCTACTCTCTTGGTATAGGTAGAAAACACTCGATGATAAGTTTATATTTTCTCCGTGTCAATCTCCTTATGTTTGGATGAGTTTACTTTCACTCTCTTTTTGGGTTGGGTTATACTCTTTCACTATACCTTATTCTATCAATTGTTTTCCTCTTTAGTTGTATCTCGTATTGCTCCCCATTCACACTTTTGGGGAGTTCTTCTAGGTATGTTTATAATCACACACGTATGGTCATTTCCCACATGTGTTGTGTCTTATGTAGATGATGGACAGGTTGATCATGACTTCATAGGAGCTCAGTGATAGGGGTTCTTGGACTACATACAGTGGTCATAACATGGGATCCAAGAGTGGGTTCTCTTATTACTTTTTTTCCAATTTTTGTTAGGTTGGGAACATTTTCTTATTGTGAATTTAATTTTTCCATTTTCTTTTCATTTTACACTACAATATGTTGTACTTTTTAGAGGTTCATGCATGTTTGGTTCATCTATAAAAGTGTTGCAACTTTTATTCATTTGCATCTACATTTTTTCATTGGGTTGGTTGTGTACATGTGTACAGGTACTTAGGAAAAGGCCTCCTCAAGTTAATTATGCCTTTAGTGCTTGTCTCCATACCCCGGCCTAAGGATGCATGCTTGGAATATTTTTGGCTCAAGCCCTATCTTGGGTCTGGTTGTAACAGATTGGTATCAGAGTAAGTTAATTCCATAGGACATTGTTTGGAAATTTCCCCTTAAGATAATTGGTTGGGATTAGGGAAAAAGTTTCAAAGTGTCTTAACAGGGGATCTTAGGCCAGGGCGTCCAGTGATGGTACGGGCGACTGACATATCCATTCACCCTGAACTTGACTGCCTTCTTGTCGACTTAGCATGTTGAGTCATTTTTTGGAGGGTTTAATTTTACATGTATCATATAGTATTGAGTCTTAGACTAACTTTATTGAGTCATCTCCACATTTTTGTTGTAATATATCTATACATTCTCATCTAACCATGTAACACATTGAAAACATTCAGGATACTTCCACAATGACAACCATCTAGGATATTAGCTCCGGTTAATGATAACGACCCTATGAGCGATGGGGAATCAGTCCAAGGTATATAACATGACCTCCTAACTCTAGGTGGGAAGGTATTAGCACCTCCCCCTATTTAGTAGTAGATCACTCCTACTGAGCAGGCTGAGGAAGTGCATAGGCATAGTGCACTCCATGAGTTCCAGCGTCAGGGACCGCTGAGGTTCTGTGGTGAGCTAGATATTCAGGCAGTAGAGGATTGGCTAGAGTCTTTGGTCCATATCATTAGAATTATTCGGATCCTGATGGATTAGGTGGTGGCCCTGATGGCTGGACCTTTCTATAGATTAGCTAGGCATTGGTGGAGCCTGGTTATGCAGATGCATAATGAGTCGACACTCATATGGGGGGACTTTCATTGACTATTCCATGAAGTGCACTACCACTCTTTACTACAATCAGTCTTAATCCAAGAGATTCTAGAGCATCATTGGGTATGGATGATGGTTGATGAGTATGTGGTGAGATTCATTGACCATACATTCTACTCCATCGACATGATCTAAGATGGCTACTTACAAGAACGGAATTTTGAGTATGGATTTCATAGAGAGACTTGAACCTGAGATAGTGACACCTGTGGGATTTCATGTAGGTCTTTGAATTTGAAATAGTCTATACTCTATGGAAGGGAAATGTTCTAGTAGATTCCCTAAGTAGGAAGTCCCAAGTTTACCTAGTGCAGGATTCTTTGGAGTAGTTAGCTTCCCTGCAGTTGACCCTATTGAAGTAGGAGGGTACAACTTTTCTTCAGTCGATGGTGTGTCCTTCTTCTCTCCTCAAGAATATGAGGGATTCCTAGCTGGGATACATCAACTTTGAGGTCTTACATGATCAGATATCCACAAGTGATGCAACCGATGAACATTCTGAAGGATGGAATCACGTCATCATGTTCCAGGTGCAGACTTTACATGGATGGACTATTCATTTGGTTCATGTTTTGTGGTAGAAAGGAATATGAAAGAGAGTTCCTAAGAGTGGGATAGCCAGATGCGGTCTCACTATCCTGAATTGTTTTCCTAGTTTTTCTGTTCAAGGATGAAAATCATGACGGAGGAAATGATATAGATTCCTGGTTTTTTCCTTATAATATTTTGAAAAACTTTTAAATATATTTCCAAGGCTATGTGCTAATACAGTGTCCAATTATGAGGTCTGTTGTTCCTGGAATTAATTTTATAAAATTATTAAAATATATTTTATATTTTATACACATTTAATTAAAGAAAGTGAGATAAATCTTAAATAGTTGATCAGATCAAAAATATAAGACCACAGTTGAGTCCTAAATGTTGTGTTTACCCTAAGAGCAACATAAAATGAGTTGCTACAGAAAGTTCAGACCCCTCCCTCATTAGTGGTGCGTTTAAGTGGATTAATTAATTAATTTAAATAATTAATTAATTAATCCTTAACTTTAAAATATGTTCATAAAGAAGTTGTTATGGAGAATTTGGAGGATTGGCTCAAAATTCTCCCAATGTGTGCAAACCTCTCCTCGCCTCCTTCATTGGAGAACACTTCGAAAAATGAAAATAAACCTATTGATCAAGGAAACTCGAAGCACTATGAATGAATTATCTTCTACCAATCGTTATAAAATCATTTTCTTCACCAATGATCAATCTAAAATAGAGGTAGGACTCTTCAATTTCAGTTTCCTCCCCTATTGGTTAAAATATTGAGCACTATCAATTTTCTCTCTTTGATCTGTGTTAATTTGATCCATTTCCGGAGCCCATGTATCAAAATAAATTATTCTTTCAATTTATCTCTTAGTATTCCATGTTTTTCACCCTGATATTCCATTCTATGAAATCTTTGGCCAAGAATGTTTGGTTAATGATTCTTATCACCTTTGTTATTAGTGCTTTTCCCTCTCCATTTTTCATGTTTTTCATCATTAGACCACAGGGTCATGATTTGACTTTGTTGGGGCATGTTCAAATGCGGTTGAACTCCCAGATTCATTGTGGTGGCATGAACAACATGAGAATAAATAGTTTCAGGAAAGATTGACAAACAAGCGGGATGGTGTTTGGTGAATGGATTAGATTGGCACTAAGAGTGTGTGTTTGTGATTGGAGGTGGTTCGGGATCGGGACAGTAAACCTCATTTTCCCAATTGGGGCACAACGATGACATGCATGGTAGACAGGGTTGGTTTCAAGTAGAGGCTATCCATGGGATCTCATAGCAGAGGTTGTTTGTCATGGATGTGATGATGGATGGACTAACATATTTGATGAGGTGGTCGGATGTGTTCAACATTACGTGCATTAATAAATTATTATTAATAACAAAAATAATGGTGACGAGTTGATAAAAAATAAAGGAGGATTTGTTATTATTATTAAAATAAATAATAATATAAATGGTGGAATAAAAAATATGTGGTTGATTAAATTAAATGATTTTAATTTAATAAAGAAAACCCAATTTAAATTAAATGTTTTTAATTTAATAGGATTTATATTATTAATATTGTTCATAATATTAATGATTTGAAGAATATTGAATATTGGCTTAACATAATAAATGATATAATTATTTTTTTAAATAATTGAATAAAAATATAGGAGAGTTGAGAGGAGGCATGAACCCCCTTAGTGAGCTCCACATGTGAAATTAATAATAAAAATAAATAATAATATAAAAATGTTTTTATTTATTGTGGTTATCGAACTGAAATTCAGTTGAAACGTCTTCATGTGATGTCATATTGATGCACCGTCAGTGACAACATGATCCTTGAATTGACATGGTCATTTTAAGATCGATGTTGGATACCTTTTTTATACTCATTCCTCAGGACAACAAAACACCCAATAATAATAAAAATTTTATTATTGTGAGATCTTGTATCCAATATATCTCCCTCATACGGTATCTGAATGAAAAATAGTCTATGATGCTATGAACTTGAAATTAAGGTGGACATTTCATGACCAATTTTGGGTATTTAATTCAGGATCATGGACTGGGCCCATGAAGTACCGTTCATGTGTTATGCGGTGAAATGAAACTTTTCCATCGGGTGTCTGATTAAGGAAATTGAATAGTCTATCCCGATCATTTTTCTGTGAAGATCACAATGGTGCAATCCATTTGGAAATCATGGTTTGTTTGAAGATGAATATCAATTAAATTACATATTTTCCCTTATATCGGTGATGAGGCTTGTGCGTTCATTAGGAATTTCACCGAGAAATTCCATGTAGTACTCTTACACATTGTATAGTGCTTTATGACCAAAAATTTGTATTCTAGCGAGGAAAAAACCAAGAAATAGAGCAGGACCACACACCATGTGGGTCCCCAACATGCATTGTTCCTCTTTTTAAGGAAAATTCAATGTTTCTCATATACTTTTTTTGAACTAATATTTTGGCCCACGAGTAGCCTATCATAAGTGTTTTTTCACCTAGAACGTGATGGTTTTCTTTTAGAGTGGATTTTGAGATATGATGTGATATGTTTTGGGTGTGATGGTTCTTTAGGAGGCACTTGATGATGGCAGTGATCAGGAAGGATTTTCATAGAATTTAGATAGAGACGTTACTCCACTGTGATATCAGCGGGTGGGTCCTCTATTTATAGATATGGTTCTCCTCTATTGTATCAACGTGCAGTTCCTCCACATTTCTTATCAAGGTAGAGACGGTACTCCACTATCGCATCAGCATAAAGATAATCTATCAATGGAGATAGTACTCTGCTATCATATCAGAGTGTTGGTCCTCCACATTTCTTATCTAGGTAGAGATGATACTCTTCTACCATATCAACATGCAGGTCCTCTATCCATGGAGGAAATACTCCACTATCATATCAGCATGCATGTCCTCCACATTTCTTATCATGGTGGAGATAGTAATCCATTGTAGTATCAGCATATGAGTCCTCTATCCATAGAGATGGTACCCCCTATCACATCAGGGCATGGGTCCTCCATACTCATTTTGTAGATAAAGACGGTACTTACTTGTCAAACCAGGGTATGGGTCCTCTATCCATGGATAATGTGTTGCCCTATCGCATCAGGTCATGGGTCCTCCATACTCATTTTATAGAGAGAGACGACACTCCCCTATCACACCAGTGTGTGGGTCCTCTATCCATGGAGACTGTACTCACCTATCATACCAGGGTGTGGGTCATCCATACTTGTTGTATAGACATAGACTTGAATCCCCCTATTGTTATAGGTTGTGGGTCCTCTACTAGACAATTGTACCCCCTCAAATTTGAAGCATAGTGACGAGACATGGTTTGACACACATTTGGACTCATGAGAATGAGGAACACTTTCCCCATCGAGATGCATCCTTGGGACACGACCTAAATCTGTGCAGGTGAGACAGTGCCTCCCAAAGAGGATAGTATCAAGGTGTGGTGGTTGATTACCTTAGACTTGTGTTTTTAGGGTAGGCATATGAGGTGTTGGGAATCGTAGATGGGCCTTGGATATGTTGGCTATGCTTCTTCTTGGAAAAAGCTGTGAGATGGAGATACCATTTCTCTCTCATTTAGGATTCTTTGACTAAGAATATATATATATATATATATATATATATATATATATATCCTTCTTCAGTACTCATTCCTTGGGTTTTTTGTTACTCTCTTTCGAGGAGAGGCAAAGACGCAAGGGTTATACCACGTTCTTTCTATCTCTATCTTCTCGTGGTTAGATGAGTCTTATCTCCTTCTATAGGTAGTGATGACTCAATGAGAAGTTCATCTTCTCACTAGGTCGAGAACATTGTGTTTGGATGAGTTTACTTTTACTATCTCATTGGTTCAAGCTGTACTCTTTCTGTATACCTTGTGCTATATACTATTTTTCTCTTCAGTTGTATCTCTTACTGATCCCCCTTCACCCTTTCAAGGTATTCTACTGGGTATTATTATACTCACCCCTATATGGGATTTTCCCGCATGTGTCGTGTCTTATGTAGACAGAAGACAAGTTTATCATGACTTCAGAGGAGCTTAGAGATATGGGGTTCTTGGACTTTGTATAGTGGTCGTAGCTTGGGATCTAGGAGCGGGTCTCTCTTAGTAGTTTTAATTTTCTAGTTTTTTTTTGGTTGGGAAACTATTCTGGTTGGGAGTATATTTTTACCCTTTTCTTTTCACTTTACACTATGAGAAATTGTACTATTTAGAGGTATATGCATGTTTGGTTCATTTATAGCAATGTTGCATCTTTTAATACATTCCATCTATACTTTTTAATTGAGTTGGTTGTGTGTGTGTGTGTGTGTGTGCTGGTACTTAGGCAAAGGGAAGTTAGTTGTGCCTTCGACACTTGTTGCCACCCCCTGGCCTATGGAGGCAGGCTTGGGGTAGTTGTGGCTTGAGCCCTAGCTTGGGTTGGATCATGAAACCTACACTCACACACACTTACATCAAATGGGATACAAAATCATTTTTTATGTGTATGACGGACTTCTGCCTCGTGAACTGATGTCATTAATTCTTCCATTACCACCTCTTAAGGTTGGGAGTAAAGATGGACATAATATATTTATATGATATATATGATTTTTATGATTTATTTATACTTTTGGATTTATTATATAACACATATATTCATGCTTTCCATTTTTTTAGAATATGATAACATAATTTGTGGATGTGTCGATTACCACCTCCTTAAAGTGATGTGATTCGTTCATGCTCAACATGGAATGTATTAAGGATGGTTTTATTAAACTTATTATATATATATGAGATAAAAATTATATATAAATGATAATATATATATCATTTACTTCTCCTTCTTTTAATAAGATAAGAAAATGGAAACATTGTTCATTCCTATGTATTGTCCACCGTCTCCATGAATAGTGTATTTCATTTCACATTTCTATCTTTTATAGATTATTATAAATAAATACAAACTGAATATATATATGATAATTATATCATGTTTTAGATTCTATAAATAAGGAAATCGTGAGCTAAATAAGTGAACCAAGAATCAAAAGTCAAAACATTTTAGAAAAACAAAGTGGTTATTACCCGAAACATAACCTTAATATGGAATTGTTAATAAACAAGTAATATAAGGTCCTAATAAACTAATATATGTTATGATAAATAATAATATGGGTTTTTGGTAGATGTATAATATAATTATATTTATTATAAAGGATTTTTTAACTTGTATGAAGAAATTCAAGACTTGGGGAAAGGGTTTTCTTGTCTCACTTTTATTTTCGTGTGATATATGTTACATTAACCACATATTCATTTATGTAATGTATATAAATACCTATAAATTATTTTATAATTAATTTAATTTTTTATCATGATATGAAATGTTTAAAATGATGTTGTTCTTTCTCGGGGATCAATGTTCAAAAAATGTTCAAGTTGTAAAGCATTTTTTAGTGTCACTTTTATTTCTATTAGACTTATGCCTTATTCACCACTCATTTCACATTTATTGTGGTGTATATTCTTAACTTGAATGTATTATATGATATTTATCGATAAAATTATGGTTATTTACATATCCATTAGATGATATCTATTTCATATGGTTTTATGGTTCAAATGTTACCAAATTGGTAATGTAATTCTATCTCCATTTTCCTTCTTTAGGTCACATTCCATATTATGAACCTTTATTCTTCTACAAGGTTTATATACTAACATTAGACATGTTATATCATGAATATAATTCTTTTAGTGTTGATTTAATATTCTTTTAATGTCATTATTTCATGGGGATTATGATTCAATGTTCCCAAAGTGGTAACAGTTTATTGCTACAATCTCATCGTTTATCGAGATTGTTTTTTTATTATGATTCCATTAATGAAATATAATAATTCATCTCATGAAATACCACGAATTTTATTATCCTATTTTTTCATATGTCTTCTTGTAATGGTTTCATTCTTCCACTCTTTGTTTCTTATGATAATTAAGAAAGTATTTTTAAGAAAATCTTACTTTATCTATCTCTTCGATTAGAAATGTGTGTTCATTCAAAACCATGTTTTCTATAAATGTATTAAAAAAATTTCTACTATTCTCATATGAATATTAAAATATATTTTTACAATTGTCTTACATTTATTATAAAATATATTTTAATAAGGAATCTTCTTATTATTTTCTAATCATGAAACATTTCAAAATGTTTTTTGACGTAAAAGGAATGTTTGACATATATGGATTTATCTGCTATCATGGTGGTCATTTACATGAATATTCCTTGAGAAGTTTACAAGGTTTTTTTATAAATATTTGTTCCTAATATTCTAGGCATTCATTTTTTTAACATGGTTTCAAATGAATATGGATTAAAAAAATATTTTATGTTTAAAAAGTTTTTTAAATGATTTTCAGGCTTCCATTATAAGTTTTCAAGGAAAAAGGTTTTCAAAATGATTTTCATGCTTCCATTATAGGTTTTAAAAGAAAAAGGTTTTAAAAATTTTATCATCCTTCCATTATATGTTTTTAAGGAAGATGTTTTTCAAAAAAAAATTCAGGATTCCTTTATATGTTTCCAAAGCAAATTTCAAAGAAAAATGTTTTTGAAAAAAAATTTATGCTTAATGATTATTTAAAATTATTTTCAACCTTCCTTTATATTATTTCAGGGAAAAGGTTTTCTAATTTATATTCATGATTTATTCATAATTTTTAAAGGTTATTTTCAAGGAAAAATATTTTTAAAAAAAATTATGTTTTAAAAGGAATTTTTCAAAGATAAAAGGTTATTTTCCTAAATAAATGTTTTTAAAATATCTTTTAAAATTAAATCTATCTAAGATGATATCCATTTGAATTACTCTTTACTTACTAGGGATATGATCCAAGGGTTCCAATCATTTATTTCATTGAATGGTTTATGTTTTGATGGCATAATTTTTATAAAACCAATTTCTTCTTCATAGGATATATGTTTATGAAACCCATTTCTCTTTCATGGGTTATCTTTTTATGAAACCCTTTTCAATTTCATGGGTTAAATTCTTATGAAACCCACTTATTTTTAGGGGTTATTATTTGATGAAATTATTATGATACCTGTCTCTTTTCCACAAGTTATGATATGATGACATGTTTATCATACCCATTTCATTTCATGGGTTATGATATAATCATTTATGATCATGTAGCACACATATGTATGATTTCATTATGAGATGGGTGGGACCTATATCTCCCTACAATGTATTCAGCAATGATTTATATCTCATGATATTGACATGGCTAGAACAATGAGTGAACTTGGATCAGTAAAGGATGTTTTCCTCTAAGATGGTCATGGGAGTGATCTTTGACTACTAAGATAGTCTTGGGAGTGAACCATGGCTACTAAAATGGTATTGAGAGTGAACCTTGAATAATAAGATGGTTTGGAGAGTGAAATTATTACAGTATAAGGAAAGGGTTGTGACTTGGGATGGTGGTGTGTCCCACCCAGTAGGTGTATCCAATATAAATTTCCCTAGTATGTTATAGAAATGAGCCTTGACTTATAAGGAATGATTTTACATGGTTATGTGTATGCCACAAATTCCATGTATTTTTACCATGTTATTATTTCATGGATTATTCACTTGATTCCCTTATAATTCATGTCTTATGAAATACTAATCATTATTACATGATTTATGTTTATGTTTCCAGGTACAAAGGGTATGATTTTCAAACATTTTCCTCATGTTCTAATACACTTATGATTATTTTATGCATACATATCTCTTTTATTTACCCTTACTGAGCATCTAAACTCACCCTTTATTTTTTTTCCTTTCCCCGAGATATGAATAAATGTTTTAAGAAGGATTAATAAATGGGTAGTTCATTGTGGGAAACATTTAAGATCATTTAAAAAGTTAAAATATTGCATTCCATGTTTCCAAGGATACTCAACTATTAAGTTCCTCGAGCATGTAATTTTGTAATTTGATGAATATTCTCCTAAAATAATGTAATCTCCATGTATGTTAAGCCAAGGTAACTATAGTTGGCATCAATGGAAAGGTTTAGTCATCCTTTAGAATCTCAGATGAAAAAACTTTTGTGAGATCCCTAGGGATATTTCTAAGGATATGTCTAGGGATGACTCTATGGATAAGACTAATTTTTCATCGATTAATGAATGTTTCATAATTTATACATCATATAAGATATTTTTGAAGATTATGTGGTTTTATACTATGATAAGTATTGGCCATACTATGCTTTCTAGCTTTAGTCAATGGTGGTAACTAGAACGAACTGGGTTAACATTGAATGTGAAAAAAAAACATTATCGATGAGCAGTCAAATGGGATGATCACTAGAGTGAGGGACGTTTTGGTCATGCCTAATCAGTTGTCATAGAACATGATTAACAATGTTTAACTAAATAAACTCTCATACTCATTAAATAAGAGAATGGAAGAGTTCATTGAGAATTTAGGTAATGTATACCATATAATAAAGAAGATTTAGTTTCCTACATGTCAAGAATGTTACAAGAAGCACCCAAGTGAATGACTTAGTTGAACAGTAAGATGTTTTGACTATCGGAAAGAAGGACACAATGAATGTAAATGCAAGGGGAAAATGAAATGTTCAGTTAACACAATGAATGAGGAAAATGTACTCCCTAAGACATCATTTATAGTTAAATTCATTAAATGTGGAATTGATGGGCATTATGAAGATCGATGTCCTAAGTGGAAATATCACAAATACAATCTGTAAGGTGGTGCGATTAATGCTTATATTGTTATTGATGGTGATATTAAAAGTGAAATGTGAACGTAAAGAGTTATTAAGTAGTAGGATTAGGCATCCTTTGTAATGGATTATGGATAAAGAGTAATAATCGATTTTTTATGTATTTGGTTTCAAGGATTATGTTATATGAATTGTTAAATATATAATGATTTTTCAGTTTATGTCTTTTCACTAAGTAATTAGAAGAATATGTTGAATGGTTCTGATGGACTAGAAATTCGATTTTCTGGAAATTTGATATTCATGGGAAAACATGATCATAGGAATGGTAACCCTTAATATCTTCCTCATGGTAAGAAAATTATGTTTGGATAAAGAAAATTTTATGGTACTGATTATCTTGGAACTGATTAATGATTTGTTGACAAAGTGATTTAAACTATCATTGATGAGTTTTATAACATGTTTTTGGATTTTTGGAATATATCCAATAACGTCTATTTTATATAAATAATGAAGAAGCATGTGTGTTTTTAATAATGATTTATGGTAATTTAGGTTATTACCATGTTTCAAGAGAATACACGATGAAGGTATTCACATGTATGGTATATGACAACCAAGATCTACTTTATGATATATAGGGGATTAATGTTAAGAAAATTTAGACAAATTTTCTGACCTTCACTCTAATGAATTAGACTTTCATATTTTGGAAGGGTTATAATGTATACCATTTTTGGAATGGTTTATGTTAAGCTTCAGATGAGGTTTTAGATATTATGGTATTATCTCACCGTGTAAGGATTTATGCATATTGGATAACTTGTTCTAACCATGTTTTTTGATAAAGATAGGTGGAATGACCTATCATTCTATTGATGAATATATTGATCTACTAATGCTTATAGAATGAGAAATCAACCTTAATTTCGTTGAATAAGAGACGAATTGGAAATTGATCAATTCATAACAAAGGGGGAGGTTCTCCTGCAATCGTGTAAGTATTTCTTCTCAAGAAAATTCTTTAACTTTATGAAAAAGGGTCTTGAAATTCGATTTTTCTCATGTTATCATCATTTCTTAGGATATCAATGACCTTTTTAAAGCCACTTTAGGTTTTGGATTTGATATATTTAAATTCCTTATAACCTTATTCCCTATCACTCTCCATCAAAACATGTTAGTTATATTTCTCTTCCATGTCCATAATTCCATTTTCCACCTATGTTCTTCTGTGTGGAAACCAAGTTGTTAGTTAATTTGGGTAACTGTGATGTTCCCATATTTCCCTTTTGATGTTAAGTTACATTATTCAATTTAATTATGTGGGTTTATATGATAATAACTTTCAAGTATTAAACTATTAATGAACTATATGAATTTCATGGGTGAAATTTATTTTAAGGGTGTAGAATGTAACACCCTGAGTTTTTATGAATTAATTTTTTATTGAATAAATTCAATTTCATTGATGGAATGAATTTCATGTAACACCAATTTAACCTTTCACTAAACAAAACACTTATATTATCTTATATTACACACAAAATTATGTTTGTCTTGGGTTATACACATTGTCGAGTTCCTTCAATAACATGTGTTACATATAACTCCATGTTTTACCAAACTAAAATATACTATTAATATTGTTATTAAAATTTTATTATAGTCACCACCTATATGTTGTAATGGAAGTTATGAATAAGATTAACATAAATTGTGAAAATATGATTTACACACATTTATAAAATGAATCATTTGGTTATTAATTAGTTAAATATGAAAGTAGGAACTATCTGAAAATAAAGATATTTTTTTCTCAGAAAACTATTTTTCTATGTATAAAAAATTATCTCAATAAATTAAAAAAATATTTTGATGAATATTTTTAATAAAATATGTAAATTATATATTCAATAATTTTTTTTATACTCATCCAATAGATTTTAAAGGTATAATGTAAGTGAAAATCAAATTTTACAAATAAAAGGATATATATTTCTAAAAGGTAATTTTACGGCCTTTTAATAGAGAACCTATTTTAAAACTTAATTTTTACATTTTTAAAAAAAATATTTTAAAAACTAAACTTCATCATTGAAATAGGAATATCAAAATTTACTTTTTGTGAATTCATGGTATTTTTCTAAGAAATTTCATTTTCTGATGAATAGTAAAAAATATTGAATTTTAATAGAAAACTAATTTTTTATCTTATTTATTTATATAGATAGATTATATTTTAGAGTAGTTTTAACGTTTAATTAGTTAAATTATAAAAAAATAAATCCAATTTTTTTCATTTGAATAAATATCACATTGAAATTAGATATAAAAACATTTGATTCTTTTGAACTGTTTACGTCAAACACTCGCTTTCCTGTTACCTCTGTGGGATTAATATTAAATTAATTTCTACCACATCTGTGTTTTGAATTTGTAAAAATGGATTTAATATTTTTAATCTATATAATATATAATTTCTATTAAGTTAAAAAATCATTTTTTACCAAATATATTATTAAAAGTAATTAAATTTAATTACAAAGATAAACGTAAGAACGATTTTACTTAGTGGTTAAATGTTAACATAAGGGGACAAATTCCATAGAAAGATGTGGAAAAGTACTTTTATGCCCATATTTCTACCATATACTCCCTTTTCTTAAAAATTGAAAATTAATGGAGGCATATTATATAAGGAAGACCTTTCAATAGTGTTTACCTTATCATATTTACAAGTATGTCACTCCTACTCCACTATAAAAGGACATTACCCCCCCACCCCCACTTCTTCACCCCTATAAAACCATTTGGATCATCCATTTCCTACCCAAGTAATATAAAACACAATTACTGTCAACATAGAATCCCCTTTTTAGGCATAAATCTAGCTAAGGAATCACTTTAGTGAAAACCAAAAGGAGTTGCCCAAAGAAGAAGTAACATCCATCAACAAGAACTTTTTTTTATTTCTACAGCCCTTAGATTCTTGTTATTAAATTATTATGTAATAACCTAGGTATACTCAAAATTATTAGATTTTTTTTGTTATGGGTAAGACCTACACTCACAAAAACATCAATCAAATGGGATATACAATCATCACTTGTGTGTATGGCGAACTACCCCCTTGCAAAACAATGTCATTCGTTTATCCATTACCACCTATTATGGTTAATAATTATGATTTAATTAATATTTATATATGATATATAAGATATTTATTATTAATTTATACTTATTGGATTATTATATAACACATACCTTTATGATTTTCATTTTGTGGGAATACGATAACATCATTTGTGGGAGTGTGGATTACCGCCTCCTCAAAGTGATATGATTCCTTCGCACATTAGATGGAATGTATTAAGTATGGGTTTATTAGAAATATTTTATATTTATGAAATATTAATTCTACTAGAATGATAATTTATATAGATACATCATTTACTTCTCATTCATTGAAAACTTCAAGAAAATGGAAACAACATTCATGTGTTCATACAACCTACCATCACCATGAATGGTGTATTTCATTCACTACTTATATCATTTATATATTATTATAAATACATATATAATGAATATATATGACATATATATCATGTTTTACATTTTTTAAATAATTAAATCATGTTCTATGTATAAGGACCAAGAATAACAACTGAAAACATGTTTGAGAAACAAATCAGTTATTACCCAAAACATAACCTTGACATGGAATTATTAATAAAAATGTAATATACACAAGTAAAAAAATTTAATGTATCTTTTTGAATGTTGGTTATTTAGAATCAACATTAATATCTTTTAAATTTTCTTTTCCATGTTGGTTCTTATATAACCGATGTGGAAAAGTAATTTTCGCATGTTTCTCGCATAGATTATAAAATAACTGATGTTAAAAACAAGTTTTCACTAGTTTTTAATGTCAGTTCGAAATAAATAACAATAAAACCCACTTTTTCATGTTGGTTATTAAATAACCATCATGAAAAATCAATTTATACATCTTTATAACATAGTTTAATAAATAACTGATAGTATAAACCTTTTAAAATTTTATGATTTCTCAATTGAGTCATTTCTCAGTCTACCATTCTTGTGATGAAAGATCTCATTTCTCTCACACAGAATCCCTAACATGATCATTTATTAGATTTAGACGACTTCAATCTTTCATTATGATCTTCATAAAACCTAAGGTTTCATAAACCTCATCATTGTGCGTCAAATATTTATATCCTCGTCTCTCTGGTAAGCCTAACACATTATCGTTTCTCTCTTTTCGATCATTCCATGGTGTGGAATCCCTAACCCCTGTTTGTTCTATTTGGTGGACTCCATTTTCCAATTACTATATTCATATACCCTCGAGTTTCACTGGCCTCATCATTTTTTGTTTGAATACAGATTTTTTCGTCACCAACTAGTTTTCCCAATGGTATGTCATCACAATATCTATTAGGAATTATTTATATTTCAGCATGGTCTTGATTAGGTACTTTTTGTACATTGATTTTTTGAGTAATTAGATGATCAAATTATTTTACATTATTCTATGGTTAATTTATTTTTACCAACAAAGGTTGTTTTCCTTTCTATATATGATTATTTTTTTCTCTTGATCTGAGTGGTCTCCAATGCTTAAATAATGAATTAGAAGCATTGTTTATAAACCATCATTTTGTCCTGTATGGATATTTTGACTTTCTATATAATTCACATTAGGTATATATATGATATTATGACATGTTTTGAATCAGTGAATTCAACTTTTAACTAATTTTCCAAATTTGAAAAATTTATAATCTTCTGAACATCAAGTTTACTCATATGTGTATGAGGATCAAGATGTAACAAGGAAGTTATTTTCCATAATATTTATTATAATTTTAATTGATTTTCTCTTTTTAATGATTGTAGAATATATTTAAAAAATGAAAAAATGGAAATCTAGTTATTAATACATCTCTGATTTTTTTTCAAGATATATATTAATTAAATGCAGTGAAAATCTAATAAAAATCCCTAATATTAATTGGTATCTAATATTTTTTCAGTGTGAGGGTGTTAAAGGAATATATATGATGTATGAAATATTATCAAATATGAGATATTTGGTTATAGGAAACAAGATAATTATGGAGGTAAATATTTATGAAAGCTTGAATTACATTAGGTTATATATTTTTTAGATAATATAAGGTAATAATTTACATTTTTATATAATCAAATAATGTTATATTCATTAATTTTTACTTTAGAAATGTTTGAAAGGAATCTATTTTTTAATTCATTCCACACAAATTAATTTTCTAATCAAAATTTTCTATTTTCCTTGTAATGTTTCCCTTTTTTGTTTTCTATATTTTTCAAAGTCATTTTTAATCTCAATATTCTATAAATTACTATATATATGTAATAAAGGTTTAAAAAATTTAAATGTAATATCTTCTTAATTTTCAATGTAAATATATAATGCTATTATAATGTAATTTTCATCTACATCAACACCCTTTAATGATTCTTATTCTCCACATGATATATACTCTAATGACACCAACCAACTTATTTTTTGTATATATTATGATCAAATTTTTTGAAATCCCTTTTAATTAAATTATTTATCCAGTTTTAACTATGATATGTTCCGATTATGATTATTTTCTCAATTATGTTTTAGAAAAATGTAACTTTAATCATTATTTGATCAGTGAATTTATTATATCCCTCCAAAGTATTGGAAATATATTAGTGTATTTGACACCCTATTTTCATTAATGGGGTTTGGAAATTTTAAATTCTATTAATTTACAAACATGATTATCAGTGAAATAATATACTATTTTCCCCTCTAACTCACTTTTATCACCACAATATTCTTTTGATAAGATATTTTTATTGATATTTTTTATAGATAATATTGAGTCGAAGTTGGATTATGGAACTTCGAATAAGTGATGAATATGAGTAAGGTGTTAGTGATTTCTTGGAATTTTCTAAATGAAATGTTCCAAATAATGACATGTTTTTGTCCATTCCTGAAATTTTTAAACATGAAGAAGTTGAAAAGAAGAGAGATCAATGATTATTTAATTTTTCATGGTTTTAATCCATGTTATAGCAGTTGGATTTTTCACTATGAAACTGGGAAAAATTTTAGATCTATTGATGATAATGATTTACAAGATGATAACTCTGATAAAACTGAAGAAATGATTCGTGATATTGAAGTAGAGACAATTGATAAAGAACCAACAATTGAGAGTCAATATGGTGATGCTAAAAAACCATTGTATCTGAGATGTATGGAATTTATGGTTTTATCATTAGTTTTAAGATTGATTAACTTGAAGGAAAAACTTTCATGGAGTGACAAAAGTTTTACTAATTTTCTACAATTGCCGAAAGATATTATTCCTGATGATAATGATCATCCTGATTCACATTAAAATGTAAATGAAATATTATGCCCCATGAGATTAGGGTATAAAAATACATATCTTCCTAAATGAATGTGTGATATATAGGAAGGAATATTAATTTCTATCAAAGTGTCCTAAATATTGGATGACACGATATAAGTTAAAAGAAAAATTGCATTCTTATTTAGTAGTTACATAGGCCCATTCTAAAGAATTTTGGTATCTTCTAATAATTCCTCATTTGAAATGTTTATTTGAATATTCACATAATGAAAAAAGGTTAATATGACATATATATTAGCATATATATGATGGAAATTTTATTTATGCATCTAATTTTCCACAGTGTGATAAACTTGATCAGTAGTTTCCTACATTCAGAAATCAATTTAGAAATCTCAAATTTTGACTATGCATGGATAGAATGAATACATATTAAATCATTAGTAGCGCGCATAGTTCATGTACTATTTTAATGGTAATTTACAACTTATCTACTAGATTTTGTATGAAGCACAAATATGTCATGTTTAGTTTAATGATCACTGGACCAAAATAGCCCAGAAATGAAATTGATGTTTTCTTATAACCATTAATTGATGATTTGAAACTCGTATTGGAGGATGGTGTTAGGGTGTATGATTGTTATAAAATGGAATTTTTTCAACTACATGCAATGATTATGTTTATTATTAATGACTTTCTACAATATTGAAATTTTTCTGGATACAGTGTTAAGGAGAATAAAACAAGACTAATTTTTGAACAATAAACTTCATATTATCAACTACATCATGGGAGTCAAACAATAAAGATGGGTCATAAAAAGTTTCTTTATATGGATCACTCTTATAAAAGATTAAAAAATAATTCAATGGATTATAAGAATTTGGTATTGATCCAAAACCTTTATCCACTGATCAGTATTTTGAGAGGGTAAAAACCCTTGATGTGACATTTGAAAAGATACATAAATCTAGTAATGATAGAAATATTTGGAAGAAATGGTTAATATATTTTGAGCTACCATATTGGAGATATCATGAGGCCAAACAAAAAAATTTATTTCATGAATGTGGAGAATAATATTTGTGATATCTTTATTGGAACATTGTTAGATATTAAAGGAATGAATAAAGAAGGTTTGCATGCTAGTTTAGACTTACTCTCAATGGGAATATGTTTAAAGTTATCTCCCACTCATAATGGAATGTGAACATTCCTTCCACTGGCATTTCATAAATTATCCATGAGGGATAAAATTGTATTTTTTCAGTGTATTCATGATATCAAAGTGCCTTAGGGTTATTCTTAAAATGTAAAAAAAAATTGTAACTTTAAACGATTTGAATATGATAGGTATAAAATTTCATGATTTTAATTTCATGATGAAATAACTCCTACAGGTTTCATTGCATGAAATATGTCCCATCCATGTCAAAATGACTATCAAGAAGGTGTATTATTTTTTCAATTCAATTTTTAATAAGGTGATTGATCTAAATGCTTTGAACAATTTGGTAAACAAAGGAATTTTTATACTCTATCAATTGGAAATGTAATTTCCTCTATCTTTTTTTGATATCATGGTGTATTTAATGGTTAATTTTGATTAAGAAATAAATATTTATGGACCTGTATATCTACGTTGGATGTATCTTTTTGAAAGGTATGTGTAGGTATTTAAGGTGTATGTTAAAAATCCAAATCATCCTGAAGCCTCCATTATTGAAAATTATATTTCCGAGGAGGCTTCGTAGTTTTGTGAATTCTATTTTTCTACAGTGGAGTACATTGGTTTTCCTCCATCTCACTATGAACGAGTTAATTACAAGGGGAAAGGTATCCATGGCTTAAAAGTCACATCTTTGATAGGTGAATAGATAAAGAAGGTATATTTAAACATCTTTAATAACTTAGATGATGTTAAACCATATATAACATTTCCTATTGATGTGTTAAAACAATTTTATGCAAAGAATAAAGATATGTGGATTTTGAATGAGAACAAAAAAACATTTTCTCCATGGTTTAATGTGATCATGCTTGATAGATTAGCGAAATTAGAAACATTGAGATGGTTAGTGGGTGGTCCATGTTTAAATTTGATGACATGGTTTGGGTATGAAATTAATGGCTATACATTTCATATGAGATATCAGGACAATATAAGCGAAGTTCAAAATAGTAGTGTATTGGTGTTTGGAGAAGTAATGCATTTTTCAAGTGCTGAAGACAAAAACAAAATTTCTGCATCAAGTGCATATTATGGAGTCATTGAAGAAATATGGGAGGTTGATTACATTAAATTTCAAGTTCCAGTATTTAATTACAAATGGTTTATCAGTATAAACAGTGTTAGATATGATGAACTTGGAATGACACTTATTAATCTGAATAGATTGGAATATACAACTGATAATTTTATAATGGAATCACATGGAAAACAAATTTTATATTTTCCTAATCAAAATAATATGTAGTGGAATGTTGTTTTACAAGGTAAAAAAGTATATTGGTGATGAAAATATTGGTCAAGATTTTTATTTATGTGAGATCCCCACTTCCATGGAATGATTAACATATAATATTGATGAGCATGTTGTAAACATGGTTTGTGCACTACAAAATGATCATGATGAAAGAATTTGGGAAAATAAAACTTTACTAAATTCCTAATATTATAGGTCTTAAGATGTTATTATTTCTCGAACACTTTTTTAAATTTCATAAAATGTTAGATATTTTAATTTTATTTTATTTTATTTATTTAAACATATACATTAACTAATAAGTTAAATTGTATGTTTATATTAGTTTAGTTTTGTTTAGTTTACCATGTTTACCCTTATGTAACTTATCTGATAATTTAATATTTTGAAATACAATTATTTTAAATCTAATATGGTTAATAGAAACAAAAATATTTTATAATGGTATACTGAAAAAATATTTTTTTTGTGTAAAAAATGATTTTTTAAGTTTGAGAATTTTTAATATTCACACACCATTTTTGGATTTGATTTCATTCATTTATATGAAATTTCTTATCTCATTATTGTTTCTAGAATTTTATTGATCTTTAAAAAATATGAATAAAAATGTGTTATGTTTAATTTAGTTTACTTTATTGTATTATAATTTTTCGTTTTTATTTATATTAGTATTGTAATAGTTGAATTTGTATATTTTGTGTACAAATTGATTGAATTGATTTATAGGATAATGATATATCAATAAACCGATCAATAATATTACTCTAAAGATGATCGTACTCATCCCTCTAGGGAGGAACATGCATATGATCCTCCTGATCATCCCCATCCTTCTTTATTAAAGAGATCTACTCACACTATACCAAAAAAGAGTTCGATGGTTGGTAAATGTGGAAGCACATGTTTACAAAAATTATCAGTTAGCCATAGCCAGGACAAGAGGATACTGGTAGAATTTTATGATAATGATATTCGAAGAGGTCCTCATTTAAAACGATTCAAGAGTTTTACATTAGTTCTGGATAAAAGAAAAGTCGGTATTTTGATTGATTATTGGTTAAGTGTTGAAAAATTGGAACTATCTCAATTGAGTGTGACCATTTTGGTAATCTCATTTGTTATTATTTTATGTAATTTGAAATTTTTATATTATCATAGGTTTTCTCCCTTCTTATCAGATGAAATATGATATACGTAACATTGAAGGAGTCAGAAGGAAATGTTTATGAATGGATTATAAGAGATAGATGGATTTCGAATCAACCCTCGCATCAGATTTCATTTTTTGGTATAGGAAACATCATAATCATTGTGATATATATCCCTTCATAGATGAAGATACATGGAAGTTATTTTCTTAAAGTAGAATACAAGAAGCATTTTGGTAAGTTCAATGTTACCTTTTATAATGTTTTTTTATATTAATGAACTTCTTAATGATTTATTATGGATTTATTTATTCTTAATTTATAACAATTGAGGAGATCTCATCAGGAGATCTAATCTAGAAACATGTACCTTTATATTTTATCTCAATAAGGGTATACATTATTGGAAGAACAAATGATGGAAGAAAATTTTCAAAAACCTAGAGCTGAGTCGTCAAGCTCTACAAAGGTTGCCACTGCACCCCCAGCTAGACTTGAAATGTGGAAGAGGGCTCAGATGAGAAAAAAAGGACAATATCTTATAAAAGAGTTGAGGGTTGTAGCTGAGATGATGGTAAAATTTTTACTTTATTTATTTATTTATGTTAAATCAATTCTTTATATATTTTGATTCATTACAGAATGTTTCAAATAATTCATACAAGATTCTCCTGAGGATCAGAGCACATAGGGGTAATTTTTAGCTGAGGGTGGGCAGTATATTTTAGATACAACATTAGGAAAGCCCGAACACATGGATCATATATGAGGATACCCTATAGGTTTATCAGTAGAAAAAGTATTTTCACATTATTTCGATTTTGAAATGGAGGGTGTTTATAAAAAAATGGAATCTTTGGAGGATAAATTTTAAGATATTTATGTGAAGATGGAGGATAAGATCATATTTTTGATACAGTTTATGTCTGTAGATATGCAAAGACAGTTTCAGACTGCTCATCCACCTCCGGCTGTTGACCCCACTACTTATCCTACTCCTGCACCCCCTCCTCCATAGCTTCCTCATTATTTTGAGTTATATGTTGATGATCCACAGTATCATATTGTTGCATATGAGATGATATTTTATATTAGAGATACCATTCATCATCAAATGTTAGAGATGTATTATTATAGGGTCACTATACGATATATTATAGATATATTAGTAGGATTACCATTACTTACAGATGAGGTGAGTATAGTTGGAAAAAGTATTGGCCACTTTTTACTTTGGCCACCTAGTCTTCTGTGACATATTACCATAGTGGTATGTGTATATTTTATATTTTATTTCACCTTTTTATTAAATTTGTTTTTACATTTTAAAGTTTATTTATTTATTTTTTTACAAGAATTTTTTAATGTTAAAGAAATACTATATAGAAAACAACAAATACAAAGAGCTATGACTTCAGATACAGATTCTAGTAGTCTTGATAGATTATCAAGAGATTAAAATTTGTTGATAGGTGTTTATGTGATTCCAATTGAATTTTTGTTTGTGGGAATGTAATGATTTTGGAACTTTTGAAAAATGATATCATGGAGCTTGTAACTGGATAGCAGTTGGGCATCAACGAGGTGTAATTTTTTCCATGTAAGTCTTACCATAAGTATTTCTATGCATTTAATTTATTAAAAATTTATACATATGTTTGTTTTTTATTAGGTGTCTTTATACAATGTTTAAGGAGAATGAACAAGATTGATGTATATGGATTTATGGACCCACATTTCATTTCACCTCTAATGAGGACATTGACTGAAGTAGAAAGAACATTTTATATTGCTGTAAGAATTCAAAAGGATGTAATTATTTAGTGTTGGATGTTTCTATACCTTAAATAATATGAAACATATATTTCAATGTGTTTTATAAATATTTTAATTTAATAACCGCTAACATTAAACGTTCTTTTATATTAGTGGATGTTGGATGTTAGGTGTTTTATGTCTAAGGGAGAGGAAACTTTACTGGTTATGCTCTATCCATGGATACATGTGACAAAATTTTAAGGATGTATTGGAAATATATGTTTGAAAATATTAATACTTTTTTATATTATAATAAATTTTAAATTTATTTCATTCTTATTATTTTCTAATACGGCATAGAATTTATTTCGAGCGACCATAAAGAAAAAGAGCATCAAGATCAAATATGTAAAAGAAAAGGTGAATTACCATTTATAATTAGTGTATTTTGGATATATTACTGAATAATATTATTTTGAATAGAAAAACTCATTTAAACAACATTGTAATAAATAAGAACATGGAAAAGAGTGTGGATAATATGTGTTAAGATTTATGTATGAAATAATTTCAACTAGGACAATTACAAAGTACCACCATGTTAGATTTCTTTATAAACTTTTCCATAACTTTTTCATTTTATTCATAATACTTCTAAAATGATTTCCTTTTAATTTTTATCTTTTCGATGAACCTCAGACTTATAGTCACAAGATCTAATTCACTTACAAGTTTAATGGGAAAATCATTTTACAGGTTTGGTTGGATTTTAGTTTGTTTGTACTCTATATTGTAACATTTAAAGTTGTAATTGTAAATGTGTTTGGATTGGAAAATAATTTTACATGTTTGGTTTGATTATTGTTTTTTTGTAGTCAATATTATAAATTTTATTATTGTAATTGTAAATGTTTTTTGTTGGTCGGTTTTCTTCTCTTTCTATTTATCTGTTTCTTCTTTCTTTTCTAATGTTTCTGTTATTATCTTTAGTTGAGAGGTGAGTTAAAGGTAAAATTATTTAAAAAATTTGGTTTTTCACATCGGTTTTTTGACAACCAACATAAAAAACATTATTAATGGGTTTTTCATGTTTTTATCAAATAACTGATGTGAAAAAACCTTAATCGCGATGGTTTCCATGTTGGTTATTCTATAACCAACCTGAATAATTGCTTTTTCACATCGGTAATCTAATAGTCAATGTAGAAAACCAATTTTTCACATCCTTTATTAATTAACTAACCTGAAAAAACACCTAAATAATTCATTTTCAATGTCAAATTTTTTAACCAATGTTATAAATTAATTTACAATGTCTCCTATAATAATGTTTCCTTATAACTAACATTAAAATCAAGAAAAACTGATGTTAAAAACCCTTTCTGCACTAGTGATAAGGTCATAATAAAATAATAAATAGTATTATATATAAGAATATGGTTATTTGGTAGATTTATAATAAACATATATTTATTATACAAGAGGATTTAATGTGTAAAGTTAAATTCATGACTTATGGTATGGGTCTTTTGTTTCAGTTTTATTTTTGTGAGATATACGATATATTCACCAATTATTCTTTTGTGTGGTGTCTATACTTCCCTAAGAAATGTTTTACTATTTATTTAATTCATTTAATTATACTAAATTTTCAATTGATGTTATTCTTACATAGGTCACATGATTAAAAAGTTACTAAAGTATTAAGGGGTTTCTAATGTTACATTTATTTCTTGTGAGACATATGCCTTATTCACCACTCATTTATTTTTTGTCATGTATATACATAACATAAATGTATTATATGATAATTATAATTACATTTATGATTATTTACATATATATTTTATGATCTCTATTTTATGTGGTTTTATGGTTAAAATGTTACCAAATCGGTAAAGTAATTTTTCCTCAATTTCCCTTATTTGAGACACATGGCATGTTATGTACCTATAATATTATATAAGGTGTACATACTGCCATTTGACATGTTATATCATGAATATACTATTTTCATGATATTTCAAGATTCATGTAATGTTAATCATTCATGGGAATTTTGATTCAAAGTTACCAAAGTGGTAACAGTTTATTAATACAATCTCATCATTTATCGGGATTGTTTATGATTATGATTTCATTGATGAAATATTAAAATCCATCTCCCAAGAACCCTCATGGACTTTATTCTCCTCTTCTAATTCATGGTATATTAATATAATAGTAATATTCTAACACACTTTGGTACTTACGATAATTAAGAAAGTGTTTTTATAAAAATTCAACTTTATCCCTCTCTCAGGTCAGAAATATGTGTTCATTCAAAACCATATTTTCTAAACATGTTTTCAAAAATATTATTAAATTCTCATAAGACCATTAAAATACATTAATACCCATGTTTTACCTTTTTGACAAAAAAAATTAAAAAGTAATCTTCTTTTCATATTTCTCTTGAGGCACTTTTCTAATTTTTTTACAGGGAAAAATGAATGTACAGAATGTAAGGATTTATCAATAAGCATGATCTTCATTTAAATGAGGCTTACTTTTCAAGTTTACAAGATTAATTTTTTATGAAAAATATTTTTCTGAATATTCTGGACAATCATTTTTTTAAAGTGGTTTTAAAAGTTAAGTTTTTTCAAAAAAAAAATATGTTTAAAAGGGGATTTAAATGATTATTAAGCCTCCTTGATAAGTTCTCAAGGATAATGGTTTTCAAAATTATTTTCAAGCTTTATTAATATTTTTTCAATAAAAAATATTTTCAAAAAAAATTCAAGCTTCCTTTTTAATTTTTTAATGAAAAGGGATTTAAAAATATTTTTAAGCTTACCTTATAAGTCCTCACATCTATTTTCAAAGAAAAAGTTTTTCAGTTTTTTTTTATTTTTAAAAATAATTTTAAATTTTTTTCAAGTATCATTTATAATTTTCATGTAAAATTGTTTTAAAAATGATTTCAAATCTTCCATTGTAATTTTACAGGTTATTTTCAAAGAGAGTAGTTTTCGAAAGGTTCTATTTTTAAAAAATCATTTTTAAAAGAAGAAAGAACATTTTCCTAAATAAATGGTTTTAAAAGAGCATTCAAGAATATCTTCCATCTAAGATTAAATATTTTGGTGTTACTCATGGATTACTAGGGATATTATTGATGGGTTCAATTCATATTCTTGTTCTGAATGGTTTATGTTTCGATGGAATTATGTTTATGCAACTCGTTTCTCTTTCACGGGTTATATTTTTATAAAACCTATTTCCCTTTCATGGGTTATATTTTTAGGAAACCTTTTTCAATTTCATGGGTTATATTCTTATTAATCCTTCTTCTTTTAATGGGTTATGATTTAATGAAATTATTTTGAAACCTGTCTCTTTTGCACAAGTTATAATTTGATTACATGTTTTTAATACCCATTTCATTCCATGGGTTATAGTATGATTTCTTATGATCTTGTGGAACATGTATGTTTTATTTCATTATGTGATGTTTGGGACCTATATCTCCCTTCGGTTCATTAGGTAACTATTTATATCTCATGATATAGGGATGGCTGGAATCGGGAGTGAACTCGGTTTGGTAAAGGACGTTTTTCTCTAGGATGGTCTTGGGAGTGAACCTTTACCACTAAGATGGTCTTGGGAGTGGACCTTGACTAATAATATGGTCTTAAGAGTGATCCTTGACTTCTAATATGGTTTGGTAGTGAACCCATTCTACTATAAAGAAAGGGTTGTGACTAGGGATAGTGGTGTGTCACGCTTAATCGGTGTAGCCCCCATGAAGTTCCCTGATAAGTTGTGGCAATGAGACCTGATTTATAGGGGATGATTTTACAAGAATATGTGTGTGCCAAAAATTCCATGACATATTCCTATGTTCTTATTTCATGTGTTATTCTCTATATTCCCTTATGATTCATGTCTTATGAACTTCTAATCTTTATTCGATTATTCGTATTTATATTGTTTGATATGTAGGGTATGATTTTCCAATGTTATTATCCTATTTTAATACCCTTATGCTTTTCTTTTTCTTACTTATCTCTTATATTAACCCTTACTTAGAATATGATCTCAACCTTTCTTATGTTTCATTTTCCCAAGTCATGATGAATGGTTTTAAGTATGAGTACTAAATGGGATGATATTTGTGTGAAACATTAAAGATCTTTCACAAAGTTAGAAGATTGTGTTCCAGGTTTTCAAAGACACTAAACTATTATGGTCCTCAGTCATGAACTTTTATAATGTGCTGAGTATTCATCTAAAATGATGTGATATCCATGTATGTTAATCCTAGGTCTCTATATGTCATCCCTTGGGGATGGCTGTGTCAATGAGGTACCAATTCTTCATGTTATTTTGATTCTATATCCCAAATAATAATAACACCCTTTCTTTGATATCAATAAACAAGGGCATAGATCAACCTCCTTTGGATGATCATTGATATTGAAATGGGACATGAGCACCCATTAATTTACGATGTGGTGGTTTCGATAGAAGAGACATAGTTGTATAGGATTTCAACGCCAACATTCCTCTCAACCTAAGCCTGTTAGCATTTGGACATCTATCTCCTATAGCGTTAGTCATGTAAGGTATATGGAATCATCTGTCTGTATAGATCTAATGAATGTGATTCTCAATGCACCATCACCATCCATTACCTCTAAGTCAATGAAAGTAACCACTTTAATGATTTCATAGACCAAGGATGCCTAACTTTATCTACCCAAAGTCACATGAGAGTTTCATGTTGAGGCTAATGCTTATTTGGAGGGACCTGGTGTTGAATATATAGATTCAATGAAATAAAAATGTGAGAGTTTCTTAACTTTATGAATCCTCATATTTAAAGGATAATAGAATCATGTTGGGTTCACCATTTTTTTTTCTGAAACCATTCCATCAGTGTGCACATCGTCTGGTGTCGACATGCTGTTGTATCCCTTCATTCCTGCATTCCAAAGGAAAGTGGCTTCCATCATCATAATTTGGTGTTTTAGTCTCCTTAGTCAAAATAGGATGACAATATTTAATTTCCTCCTTTAATGGATTCCAACATTAACTATGTCTCCTAGTCTATTCCACCCTGGTATATTTGATTCATGTTCATGAAACCCATTCCCAGTAACATATCGAGGCTGACACATATTAATTATGTTTCATATACCTCGATAGGGAATCATCCTTTGGTTAGTGTAGATAGTAACTTACCAGGTATGTTTGGAAGCTATTATTGAAACTTAGATAGTTATACTAGTTATGGTTGGAACTTATGGAGGCATACTATATTACCTATTAATAAACATGGTTCAAATCCCATATAGTTAGATGCCAAAATTTGAGGTCATATGAATGGAATAATCCATACCATTTAACATCATGCGGTAAGGATGCTCGCATCATGGAAGAATAATTAATGTGGTATGGGGTTGGGATATGCCTATGGGATGCCCAAAGTAGTAGGATCATTCCATTTTTGGGGAAGGACGGTGTAGATGCATGTGAGTTGCTCAAATTAGGTGGATCATCCCATGGTGGGGAAGGATGGTGTGACACATATGAATGTGAACTTATCATTAAAAGAGGATCATCCCTTGATTATGTCTCCTTTAAGGATTATGATTCCACTGCACAGATTCCTCTAGTTGGTGTTTGGTGTAAACAATACCATAGAGAAGTGGAAATCATGGTTCTTGATGTTCAAGTTACTTTGCTTAGAAGAAAGATGAATTATAGTGCTTATGGTTATAAGAATAATTATGAACAATTGTTTAGTTTATTCATGAGGTAAAGAGGTCGGGCATGAGGGCTAACGATACTAGTCACACCGAACATTGATGTGTGTATTGACTGGGTTTGAATGGGCATGGGGTACTTGTGATCTCAATATTCATGAAATTATATATGATGAAATGAGGCACCATTGATAGGCTTGATAGATGGGTTTCATGAAGGAAAATTTTTTAAAGGTCAAGGATGTCACCAAATGCAAGATCTTCCAAAAAAAGGCCCTTCATGAAACATAGATTATTTGATTTAGTGTAAAGAATTATTTCTTCGGGGGATGCTTTTATAAAGAATAATTATCTCAGGAAACCCCAAGAATCGTGAAGGTTTATCTTCTTTATTGAAGGCCAAGGGGCTTCATGAAAGGTATCTCTACCATGGTTTGAAGTACTCTAGAACCTATGGGAGGCTGGTTTCCAAAATATAGCTACATTGGTAAATACATATCCTCTTTGGCTCATAAAGGTTTAAGTTTTGTAAATTTAAGTATTTTACTGGAATTTTAAAGATCATTTAACCTAAAAATTAAGATGGTTGGAGGTATTTACAGGCTCATTGAAGGTGAGGAGATTGGTTTTGTAAGTGACAGTGACTTTAATAGAATATTATAAATTCCACAATGGTTGGAGAGTTCCGTGAACATATATACACTATGTGGAGGATCCCACCTCAAACCACTATGGAGCCCGGTGACATACATGAATGGACATACTCTATGCTGAGGATACCACCTCAATCATACATGGTGTGTGGTGACTTTCGAAAATTCCAATTTTAACGAATATTATTGACCATTGCGAACTAAGACCCATAGATGGATTTTCAAATCATTTTAGCCCCGAAAAAAATTGAAATTCTAGTTTATTCCTTAAAATATCTTATAACACATATTTTTCATCATCAATAGTGGATAAAATATATAATGTAAAATAAAATATTATCAATTATAATCCACCTGAAAGGATTCTTCATTATGGAAACTAATTAAAGATTTTCATGTTTCGTGGTCTATAATGTGTACGAACATAGCTGGTTGGTGGGGGTTTACTTTTCCCCCAGTATCCCTGAGTTACCACTTTGTCAAAAGTGTTTGAAATGATTTATGATATTTTTAAGAAACCATTAATACAAATTTCTTATGGAAATAATCTAAAATAAATGATCTCTATAAGGTACAATGAAAATTAAATCAATATTTCATTATATAATTTTCTTGTAAAATGGGGAAATTATCTCATGGAATTACCCTAATATCATCCCAAATGACTATTCTTAATGAATGCATGGAATTGTTTAATTTATCTATATCAATTTGTATATTCATTAGAACTATGATTCTAAAGTTACTAATGAACATTTGCTTGTTAGGTTCAACAGGATAGCCACGTTGATTCCATCAAACCCCAAAATTTTAACCATTGCTTCTTCACTTAATAAATTTAGTTACCATGATGATGCAAAACTTATCATAATATTTTAATCCACATTCTTTTATCTACTAACAATTCCTCAGTTTTAGTGTTAATATTGTCCTCTTACTTGGGATTGGTAACATCGATGTGTGGAGAAGTCATTATCTACATGACTAGTAAAAATATTAATTTATATTTATTAAATATAGTATATCTCAAATAATTTTATGTGTAAAATCATAGTATAATTAAAACCAAATTAACAAATTCATTAAACTCCCATTTTTCTTTAAATGTTAAAGGGTTTTGGATTCTCTATCGAGTATCAAAATCCCCTCTATGTATTCCCCTATTACATAAAATGCTATGTTTTTATTGGGAAAATTGTGAGATGAATTTGATCTCAAAATAAAAAAGTCATCCACAATTAAATTTTCATCTGTATTTTCAGTTGTTTTAGTCTCCAATAAAACAATTGACCAATTTCTTTTTGTATGATATGGGACATAAAATACTTTCACATCTTGTGATTCCATTTTAAATGGAACATCATTACACCATTCCATACTAAAATTCATCTTTACTAAGCCCAAGTCATTGACTTTAACTACAAACCTGTTATCAACCCATTTTCAATTTAAAATTGGCACTTGAAATTCTCTATAATCTAACACATATATATTTTAGATGATACCAATGTATGAAATATTCACACAATATGGATTTTTACCCATGGAACCAAATACAGATATCACTTATGGCATGGAAATAACTATTCTATTATTCATCTTATTGTTTTTATATTATTCCTTCATATGGAACATATGGCCATTAATTACATAACCATTGCATGATAATACTTTTAAAATTGGTCCTATGGATAGTAATCAAAGTAATTAAACAATTGAAATCATATTTTCAGATAGATAATTATAAATATGATCTCAAAATAATCCTATAAAATGATGATTATGTATATTTGAAATCCATATTTCAGTTCTTTATGGGTTCCAAGGTATAAGAATTAATTTTTGAGCTTTAACAGCTTGTGAAAAATATTCTCTAATATTTAAAATTTAAAGGCGTTATTGCTCCTTCTCTATAATGGTAATTGTTTCAAAATAACTTCCAAAAATCCTTTCACCGAAAATACTTACATCCTAAGGAGATTTTGGGAGGAAAATGCTATAAAAATCTGACAGGTAATAAGTACATAATTGTACAACTTCTTCAAAAATAATCCACTTTGAATTGAAATCTTCAAGGAAACTTTAATTCTTGATGTACCCTTTCAAAATCATCATATACCATTCATTGTGGTGCAACCATATATGATGTACAAGACCACATAGTTGAATTTCATTAACAATGTGAACCATCAGGTAGACTATCATATCAAAGAATATTTGTGGTAAAAATATTTCCAATTCACATAATATGACTATAAATTCCTTATTCATGACTAAAACCTTCACCAGGTCTCTAATACTACAACATGTGGCTTTGGAAAAGAAAAAAAGTCTACCTAATGTATGTCATATAATTTTCAGTAGAATCCAATGTAAAGCCACATGTATTAAATCCATCATCTAAACATGAAAAACATATGAATTTATACCCTTTAACTTTAATTTAGTCATCAACATGCCATTATCGAACTTTGATTAATACCCCTCTAAAATTTTTATAATTTTAAGGAAGATAAAAAAATTGCAAATTTTCTTTCTGGATAGAGTGTAAGATACAGGTGGAAGAAAAGTTCATATTTAACCCTTCAATGGTGCCAAATCATCCCTTATCCCTAAATTAATCAAGTCAAATATATCCTTAATTCTATCCTTCATTTTTAGGGTATATTTAATAACATTAAAAAAATGATATCACATACATTTTTTCTACATGCATGGGATCGAGACAATTTATCATGCACAAACAGAACTAGTACGATAATTCAAAGAAAATTGATCACTTTTTTCAACCTAATTTTGTATGGTTTTTCGTATTTTTTACTAAAAATAGTGTCAATATCATTTACATTCCTTAACTACTGATCACCAATTAGTAGAGATGGTGTTGTACAATGATTTTTATTACTATTTAATGATGTCATATAAACTCTGCATTTATATCATTGGGGTAAAATAATCTAAAAAACAAAGTCTTCAAGGAATGTTTCATCCTACTTGACTGTATACATTTTTCACAAATGGGACACCCAAATATTACTTTAATGTTATATCCTGAAAAATTTCAATAACCTAGAAATTCATTTATTATCCTGTACACCATGGATCTCTATATGAGATCTTCACATCTATGAGAATCATATAATGTAACAATTGTATCTCATGTTAATTTTAGATCTTTAATCAATGAAGCCAAATAGTCTTCAATTTCATTAATATGTTGTTTTTTTCAAATATAAGCATAGACAAAATAATTTATTTGTGCTTTATGCATAACCATGGTGGAAATTTATTTTTTACTAACATAACTGGCCATATACTATTACTATATCTTTATACAGAAAAATGATTCATTCCATCTATAGATAACACAAGAAAAGGTGTCTCTACTCATTTCCAAATTTAGGATACTCATAATAAATTTTTTTCCACTGAGGAGTGTCTTTTGAGTGATATTTGTTCCCATAATTAATTCTTGTATATGAGTTCCATGTCAATTTCTTGTCGTTATCTTGAAATATATATAGTTTTCTAAACCTTGAAAATATAGTAATGTACCATTCAACTTTCTAAGGAGTTGTTTAATCTTTTTTTGTATCGATCCACACCACATTTAGGGAATTTTATGAGTGATTCATGGTCCTTGTGAAGCAATATACAACCATTTGGATACACATTTATTTTTTATTTGAAGATAATATAAAGACATTGAAAAATGTTATTGATTAACAAAGGGGACCCTATAGATCCAAATTGAAAACCCCAAGGATCAAAGAAAAAAATTCCTCAACACACATTTCAAAATACTATTGAAAAAGGGGATTGAAATATAGGGATTCAGAGATCAATTATCGGATAAGAAGAACATAAAAACATGAAACAATACAACATCGATTAAAAAGGAGTACAACAAAGCACATACCTTTAGTTACGGGAGGCTCTATTCATCTAAAAAATTAAAGGGAGAGCGGTAGTAGAGGTCAAGCGCCGCGAGACCTTGAATTGAATGAGCGAGTGGTCTTTCAATTTGGGTTGATTTTAAAATACTAGAAGGAGTTTTATCATTGCTTTCAGTAAAGTGATTATAAAAGAATATTTTAGGAGTGAATTTTTAAAGCAATGATAAAACCTATATAAATTTATTTACCAAAATATTAAATGAATTATAATTTTAAATGAATATATTATAAAAAAAATTCAAATATAATAATTAACTGTATAATTGAATAAATCATTTTAAATGCATTATTGTTAAAAATGAATGAAATTTAATCATTAACAATGAATATAAAAATATAAAAATTATGAGTAAGTGTTATCAAATTTATAAATTATTAAAAAAAATTAAAATGATTATATATTAAATTGAAATTGAATACATATTAATTGTGTACATTACGACCATATTAAAAACAAAAAAATTTAGTGAATTAATATATATATATATATATATATTGAAGATGAATAACATACAAAAACATTAAACAAATCAATATAAAAAATAAAAAAAAGTAAAAAAATTTACATTATAAAAGAATATATAATATTAAATAAATGATTGTTAAAAAAGAGGGAACATTAATAATTTAAAAAATTAATAGATTACAAAAATATTAAAAAAAATTAATATGTGTTATTAATTATATAGATATAAAAAAATAAACTTGAATATATCTTAAAATGAAAATGAACACAAATTAATTATATAAATTACTATAATATTAAAATCATTAAATATTAAGGAATTAGTATGTATAAATAATTAATAAAAAACAATAAAACATAAAACAAATTAACATATATACATTAAAATAGATAAATTGCTACAATATTAAAAAATAATTAATATTATTAATGAATAAATAATATTACAAATCAATAAATTAGAAAACATATTTTAAATTTAATAAATAGAATGAATTAAATAAAAATATAAAAATTTATAAAAATTAATTTCCAAATGAAAACATAATATATTAAATATTAAATAAAAAAATTAAATTAATTTTTACAATTAATTAAATTATCAAAATATTATGTGTGTGTGTTTCTATATAAAATTAAATTATTTATGTATAGGTGTGTGTGAATGAGTGTGTATATATATTACAAAAAATTTATTTTTTTTAAATAGAAAAAAAAACAAATTACATTTATATTATATGTTATTAAATGTCTATTACTCGATACAAATTAGTCAATATTTTTTATTAATATAAATTTTTAATTATTTTATAACTCATTGTTCACTAAATATATAAATAATAAATTATGAATCCATATTTTATTATATATAAATCAAGTCTATGGAAATATTATTTATATATATATATCAATATTAGAAATATTAAATTTATTAATGAATTAATGTGTATAAAAAATAATAAAAAGGACTAAATTAAAAAAATTTTAAACAAAAAATATTTATAATGAATAAATTATAAAAAAAGTAATAAATAATTTTATTAGTGAATAAATAATATTAAATGAGTGAATTTTAAAAATGAGTGAAAATTATTTATTGAAAATAGATTTAAAAAATATTAAAAAATGAATAAGATTTATTAGTTATATAAATTTAAAAGAATAAAAATTGAATATATTTTAAAATGAAAATGAATACATATATTAATTATGTAATTTACACCCATATTAAAAATATAAAATGTTAATCAATAATAATGTATAAATATATATTACTAATGCATACAATTGTAAAAATAATAACAAAATAAAAATTATAAATTATAAATTATTATATAAATATATTTATATTAAAAAGTAAAAAATAGTTTTTATTAAATTAAAATATAAAAAATGAATACAATTTAGTAATTATAAATAGAATATATGAACTATTAAATATTAATAACTAAAAATCTAAAATGATAATATTAAAAATTAATTAATTATGCATGTCTGTTTCTATATAAAATTGAATTAATTCTGTATATGTACTTTTGAATATAATCATGTGTTTATACACAAGTTATATATATTTTAAATTTAAAAACACAATTGGAAATGATATAATAAGATGTTATTAAATGTCTATTATTGTAAATTAGTAAATATTTTAAATTAATATTAATTTTTATTTAACTTGAAACCCATTTTTCACTAAATATATGAAATTATAAGTGTAAATACATATTTATTGTTATATAAATCATATTTAAGAAATATATATATATATATATATATATATTAATATAAATATATATGAATTTTAAATATAATTTTAATAATAATTTTTTTGAGTAGATCACCATTTATCAGTGCTAAAACACATGCTGATAAAGGGGGTAATTTTGTTAGTGCTTGTTTTTATGCCAATAAAGATACCCTTTATTAGTGTTTTTTTCTAGCGCTAACAAAACGGCCTCGTTATCATCATTTTTTTGTGCTAATAAAGGGTACCATAAATATTCATGATTTTATAGCTGTGAATATTTCCCACTGGGTAACTCTAGCTATATTGTGTTGTATATGACTTACATCTTCCTAAAATTAAGGATGTTGACCCAAAATGTAGCATTGTAGATGAGCTCATGCATACGACCTCATACACCATTATAGAAGAAAATAAATTCATGATAATCATACTGCTTATATGGTAGTTAGAGAATCATGATACTATACTCTTCATAATGTTATGTGAAGAGTGCTTGACGATTTCAAAATTTAGAATTTTCATTATTTAAAATCAATACTTTTTAGGATCTTGAAATATTATAATTCTTAAGTATTATTCATCGTTGTAATGTTTTTGAAATATTCTGTTGATTAATTTTTTTAAAAAATTTGTTTTATTCATAATTTTATATATCTTTTTCTATAATTATATGTCGTTAATATAATTTTTTATCTATTTAATAATTAATTTTAATTCTTTTAAATATTGAAAATCATTGAAAAATATTTTATTTATTTTAATTTTTTAAAAAATGAAAATTTATTATTGAATATATTATTAGTGATTTATATTTCTTGTGATACAATATTTTATCAATATTTTGTTAATTCTAATTACTAAAATTATATTCGAATTGTTTTTGTTGTTTTATTGAATTTTAAAATAATTATAATTTGTGAAAAATATATTATAATTGTTTTTGAAGTAGTCTAATGCTTGAGTAAGAACATTAATTATGTCCACATAATTTAAATTACTATTTCGGTTGTATTTTCAAGTGTATTGTTTCAAACCATTGTCTTCGAGGTGTATGGAGGTTTTAGGAAAATATAAACAACCAATGAAAATCATGGAGATATAATTAAATATAAGTAGTCATTGTATAATTCAATCTATAAATTGAGTATGAGAAAAAGTAATAAGAGAAACAAGTTATAAAGAAATCCATTTGATGTGCTGCAAAGTTTGAGAGATCATAGTCATTTAAGAAATTTTGTGCTAATGATATAAGATATTATTTTTTGACTGGAACATCATAATTTTACATCATCTTTCTTGAACGGCTAAATCAACTCATTTTACACTAGCATGATTCTTTAACATCTTTCAACTTGTTCTTTTGGTTTATTTTTTCTTGGAAGAGACTGTGATTATTTATATCACATACATTGTTACACCTCCAATAAAAATATTTTTATTTTTAATGTACACTGGATAAAAATATATTACAATGCAAGTTATTCATTTGCTAAGTAAAAGGTGTTCATCAGATTATTCGACCCTTAAAATAGACTAGGGTTCTCTTGAAATTGATTAAAAACATGGATTGGGGATTCTCTTTGGAAAATTTTGGGTTTTTCTTGAACCAATAAATGAAAATGGTATGGTATGTACTATAATAGACTAGTTTGAGTCTAAAACTATAATAAACCTCATATTTAGTGGGTACTAATGCTCTTAATAAGAAGATGGGATTGAAGAGTTGATGTCTGTTTAGTTTAAACTGAACCATTATAAAAATAAAGTGTTCATATTTGTTATTTTTGATTTCATTATCCTCTAAATACCACTTCACTTGCATTAAACATTTTAAATATACATTGATAATAAAAGAATTTACTAAAAGTTTTAAATTTACTATTCACTCAACCCCCTCTAGTCCACTATTTCCATCAATCTTAGACCAACAATTGGTATCAATGTAATCGACCTTGTAAGGATATATTTGTTATCATCTCTGATAGTTTTAGTATAATACTTAAAATTTGTATTAGAGCTTGTATTCATTATACAAGTTAAAGATCTAGTTTTTTTGTACTATCATTATTCTAGACCTACTAGCCTATGGAATGATTTTAAAGATGACATGCCAACAAAAGAATTTTAATTGTTTGAATCCTATACTCACACTATATAATAATGGATATAATTATATTTAGGGGAATACTATCATAGAAGATTACCTTAAAAATATTAATATTATATATTAGGATATTTTTATAAATCCATATGATTTACCTAAATCTGATGCTAGTAACCTAAATGGTTTGAATGATTTAAGATATGTAGTTAATTTAAAAGTTATGAATATAATTTATTACTCCATTTATGTAAATAATTTTGGAATGAATTTTTAGATGCAATACTTCTTATAAAATCTTGAAACATATTCAAATATTCTATTTTGAGAAAAATAATTCAACGAAACATGTTTCTATTAGTTGTATGAAGTATGTAAAAGTGAATTTGGAGTGTCCAATTAAGAAAATGGAAAAATAATGCAATCCAAAAAAGTATAGAAACTAGTAGAAATAATATGTCCAATCAAATGGTATTTCAAATGTGAAATTAATTAATTGAAATCTAATCTGATATGTGTTTATGAATAAAGGAATCATTAGGTAAGACTATCCTAAACTCAATCATTCAAATAATTATGTGGATAACATGATAACATAGAGGAAATCATTCTTTAGAGTATAGTATTGTTTAGATACTTCAAAATTGAGTAGTCAGTTAGGAAGTTAACGAAAGATATCGAACCATTATTTAATGGATACACACTGTGAGGTGCCTTATTCATTCATTATATAGTTTGAAAACATGTTAATATTTGTGTAATGTCTAATCATTTTCAGTAGCATGACTCTCTTTTTACATTATCACTTGCAAATATTGATAATTGTTCAATTTATTATGATAGAAAAGAAACAAATTCTGAGTACAACTCTAGATACGATTCTGATTGTTTGACTTCTAAAGTAAAAAAACTACATAAAGAAAAAAGTAAATTAAGGAAATATAGTATCAAAATGATTGAAAAATATTGATATTTAAAATGTAAGAATATTAAATTTATAAAATATAATGAAAATATTAAAGAGGAAAATGAAAATATGAAGATTCTTATTTCCCATAATGATTAATACTAAAGGAAATTTGAATCTAGGTTATTTAAATTTAAAGAAGAAAATGATAGATTAAATCATATAGTTTTATCTACATGTGAAAATGTCTATGAGGATTTAAAATATATTCCAAATGAAAATTAAACATTGAAAAATGACATAGTTTAGTTCACAAAGGAAAGAAATAGTTTAAAAAATGTAGTTATTGATAAAACTTTTTCAAATGTTAACATTGGTAGACCTCTTTGTTTTTAAAAATGTTATTATAATATAAATAATAGGAATGTTGGGTATTCATTTTTCACTTGCATTAGATGCAGTTTACATGGACATTATTCTTCATATTGCTATTTATGTATTATATGGATTCTTAGGTAGAAGTAGTCAATATTTTATGCAACATCATCGATGAGTTATACGGTTACTATGTAGTATGAAACACCTACACACAAATGTGGTTACAAAAATCCTATACTATCTTAGATATTTTCTCTACCCAAGTGAGTATTTAATTTATTGAGCATTAATATAAACTTTTGTATCTAATTTTTTTAATAGAATAGGTTTTTCATTTGTGTTATGAGTTTATTTTATCCATTTTTCATGTATTTTTGAACTATGAATTGATTAGGGTGATTTTCGGTGTTTTATGGTTGATTTAGATAGTCTTAAGGGCCACAAAGGGTGTTCATGATAGGTGAAAGGTCAAGGTAAAATATAAATTTCATTCCAGGAAACTGTGTAGCTTGTTTGAAAGAAGAAAGTGGGTGCACACGGTTAGTGCACCATTACATACACCAAAAACCTTGTAACTTAGGATAGAGGATAAAATCATGGTTGGTGTATGCTTTACTAAAACATGTACCCAAACCACAAGATAGCCTAGAAGAGGCATAAATCCTCATACAGTTGGGGAATAGTTTGGAAAACTACATGACAAAACCATGTACTCGTGATTTAATGACCTAATAATCCAATTTAATTCATACAATTAATCATAATTTTCTCAATAATTTTCTTAATTGTATCCCTATCAATCCTAGAGACTCTGGAGGATCTCTTTATCAATTTCCTTCCTGTATGAGATAAATTCTAGTGGATCCAAGTGTGTTGGTGATTTGGGAATTATGGTGTATGATTTTTGAACCTCCATTCTTCTTGTTTTGTCTAGATCGACCCTTACTCCCTTGATAAAAATCAGAGATAAAGAATATCATTTATAGATCTATGGATTATGAATCAATATAATGATTAATTCTTAAATCATTGTTAGATTAGTGATGGATCTATTATGTTGGTGGCCTTCCACTGATCAATCCCAAATCTAGATATTTTAGCCAATCCTCACTGATATATTGGTTTAGATCCAATCCTAGTAAATAGAATCTTCTTAAATATCATTCTATAACATGGTATGGGATTTAATTGGGATAATTTCTACGTTTCCATATCATGTTGGCATGATCTGGTTGGAGCATAGGTGGGACTTAGGTATTGTCTCTCAACAGGTCTCAAATATTGTTATCAATGAGCTAATGGTTATAAATCCTTAAAATATAGGGACTTGATCTTATGTTTTGCTTCATGTATTTTTCTTATTCATGAATATCAATAAGTTCCCTGAACAACATGATATATTAGTCTTTGTATAGACATAGCACTTAGAACCATTATGTGCCATTAAATGGTTGTGTGTGTTCATATAACCCATGAGATCCATTGTAGTTTTTATATTCATATGCATATATGTGTATGGTATAATGAAATGTTTTCCATGTAATGTATTTTTTATATTCTATATTTCTATTTCTCCATCCTTTGTAAAAAATGGACAGGGAGACACATCATAGATCGGTGGCCCTAGAAGGGAATCATATTCATACACTGCATGGGACGTGATTATAGGACTGAGTTAATCAATATTGTATAATGAAATATTGTTCCTTGACTTGGGGGGATTATGGATTTTAGTGACCATACCTGAGTGAAACTAGTGCTGATGGGGCATTATAACCTTCTGTGGAAGAACCTATTGTCATGGTCCTAGAGATGGGTCATGATAGCCATATGTGGATTGAATTATGGCCTTGGTTCTATACCACTACTAAGTATCCTTGTGTCTAGCTCCTCAACTTATAAATTTCACATGACCATTCAGTTATTATTCAATCCTAGATCTGAATTGGGTACAATTGGGTCCTTTGCATCTTGGAAAGTGCATTAATGCTCAATATGGTACTATTTTCTAATATGTGTATTTATTTATTATCTTGGAATATTTCTCTATATATATCTATACTTGTTAAAGATTCATTGGTGGTGTCTTACTAGGTTATACTCGCACCCTTCCTAGGAATCTCGATTCATGTATAGATTTCATGATCATGGATCTAGTGAAGGGAAAGGCCCTGTGATAGGGAGTTGAAGAGATGGAGGCTTGGATTTGGAGGAAATGTCAAGACATACTTCAGACAATTACTACTTCATTTATTAACTTTTATATTTCTTTATACTTGGTTTTAGCTACAACATTTGGTGTCTATTTTAGCCAACATTTTTTGTTAGGGTGACATGGTGTTTCTGAATATTAGTTACCTTACACAATAATTTTTTTATTTTATTACTATGTTAACATAGTTTTTCAAATTTTTTATTTAGGTTATAGTCTCTATGCTACACATATAGTCCCTTTCCACTAGTTGGTTTACCCCTTATTAATGGGAGGCATATATGAGGTCTTGTAACATCTCCATTTGTTTGTTATTTGAGAGATCCAGGTAGGGGTGGTACAGAATGGTATCAATGACTAAGGTTTTATTTTCGTTCATCTCTTTTGAGGATATGGTAGAAAGGATATAGGCTATGTGGAGATTGGGTTGGGAAGTTTTCATGTGCTCTTCTAGCTCACATTCCACATTCCTCTAAGTTACCTATGATTGGATTCTTGTTAGAGTTGTTAGGGATTTGGGTTCATTCATTAATCATATATAAGAACAGAGGTTCAGAATCAATATATATACTTGTTGAGTTTTGTATGGAAATTCTTTAATTAAATTTCATGGGTTTTTATAACATTTTATAAATATATCTATGGTCTCTTATAATATTATATACTTGTATGGATTTTCATATTTTAACATTAACATGTTGTTATGTGTATATTTGATTATGACTAACTTGAAAGTATAGAGGACAAGGATAATACCTTGGGTAGAACATAGAGGGTTATACCATATTTGTGTGTATCTCTTAGGAATGATATTCTAATATAAATATCTTAGTTGTTACTTAAATAAACATAAGATGATCTATTAATCAACCACTTATAGGTGATCGAAACATTATTTTGAAATTTTAAAAAATGATACCTCAAAGACTTCTGAAGGGACCACCTGTAAAAGTGGACCAAAATTATCTTGTAAGGGAGAACTCACCTATGCTACCACAAAATATATAGGAATATTAATATGATTATCTAATTAAAACTTATCTCATGATTCGATAGGAAGATCCAATAAATCCATTAGTTTTTTGGATTTTTCTTATTCATGGAGAGGGTACACAGAGGACCATGGTTGATAATGCCTAAGATTTTTTGGTCTAGAACCCCTTATATTCTGGGTAACTAATGGTCCCATGGATGTCATGGTTTGATTGACGTTATTGATGGAATATTCTATATGGTAGAGACTTCTACGGACTGGAAGGTTATGTTAGTTGCCTTTATGTTTCAAAGAACCTTGGGAAGATGGAGGAGTATCATGAACCAAAATAGAAGATATTAGTGTTTCACATGGGATTACTGTATGGATTTATTCTTTGAGAAGTTCTTTCCAAACTCAGTGAATTTGGACTAAATGTAGGAGTTCATGGTGTTTTTTGTAGTGATGATGTCAGTATCTTTCAATTCAGCTTATTTCAAAAATTTTATTCAGTTTTATCATCTCCTTTCTAGGAATGAACCACAAAAGGTGAGAATGTTTGAGATTGGTCTTCATTCATATCTTATAGGGTAGGTGAGGAATGTCGAACTGACTACTTAACCAGAGGGTTTTCCCAAGGATCTCAACATTAATAAGGGGTTGAAGCAGGACTATGTAGTATGTATTCGTTAAGTTCCCAATGGATCGACTAGTAGACTACCTAGTGATACTATGAGTACTTCTTCTAGTGGTATGTAAATTTCAAGGAGGAAATGAATTATTATTAGGATGATAATTAATTTGTGACAAAGTATTTTACAAATATCAAATGAAAATAGAATATTATAAATAAATATTAGGAAATAAATTTTGATGTTTATTTTAATGTGGAAAACCCCTCCAATGTAGAGGATTAAAAATCCACTTATTTTTTTAGAAAAGTACACTAATAATCAAAAAATAAAAAATCCAAGTAATATCCCAAAACATGAATTGATAATATAGTGTAGAAAACTGTGTGATAATCTACACCCTCATATTCTTCCATATTATTTATAAAAAAATTCTCATTAAAAAACATCACCTCCTAGAAATCAAAATCGAACACGTGGTGTCATTGTGGCACCTTCACTAAGTCAATCAATAACCTGAATTCTCACCACTCCTTGCTTCACACACCCCTAAAAAGAATCAAACACATAATAATATTTTTACATTACTTTTTTCTCTATTTTATAATCCCATGTAATCCATTAAAAACTGATATAAAAATTATATGTCAAAGAATAAAAGATATCATATGATGGAAATACGGGAGTTTCAAAAATTCAAAATCATATTATCTTCTTTTTTATCTTTAATAAATATATTGTTTGATCTTGAAAAATATCCACCTTCAATCCATAAAAGAAAGATATATTATATAATATACTCATATGGATTGAAAATTGGTTGGCATTACAACAACTATCATTCTTTACAGAGAATATGATGATGATCTTTTACAACATTGATAGAAACCTGAAACATCACCATGTAAAAGAAATAAAAATGTTGAAGTATTTTTCATACCTATCTTTAAACATCTCTATTGAACAAGACTGGAGCCAACAATAGTAGATTCCCCCATAATAGTGATGGTCACATAATCAACAGTACCTTTAAAAACTAATTTCTCCCTCTACTCAACATTCCATTAGTAGTCTATAACTCTCAGTGAATCACCTCATTCTTTGATTTCAATTCCTTATTTACTATGTTAACTCTCTGAAGAAATGGAATTAACTATAAGAACTAAAATACTGACCTGACTAGCTTCATCTTCCAAACATTCATCATTTTTTTCGATGGTGTTCAACTCATGAAAAATGATCATTTGTTCCATAAATCAAAAAAATCATCATCGCAGCTGCATTCTTCACTTCAAAACACACCTTTAAATTGGTCCTATATACATTTTTAACCATTCTACATCATTTATATACCATCAATCCTCTGTATAATGTCCAAATTTCATTTATAAATTTACTCCTAACCCTATAATTATCAAAAGTTCATGTAGATAAAATATTAGTGTATAACCGAAACATGTCACACATCCCACAACAATGGAACACGACCAACATTCATAGTGATAAAAATATTACCAACCCAAATGAAATCAGTAGAATCTCTATTTCCCATCTTCAATCTTCTAATCTCACCTTATTCATATGAATAGAACATTTTCCTCTTTGGTAAAATATGGAACAACTATATGAAATCAACCAGCCAATTTTTTATAGATCTGACTAGATACAATCAATGACAACTCAAAGATTATTTCCCTCACTCTATATAATATATTTTCCATTATCCTCAAATGATTTTCCATGTTTCTTTTTTTCTTCCATAATCTTATTTATAGTGTAGTGGTTTCTCTACACATGGACCTCCTTTTCACAAAAGATTAAGTTGAATTATCTTTTTCAATTTGACTGGCCTCTTTGATTATCACATCCGTGTATCAAATCTAAAATACCACTATTACATAAACAATTATCATCATTTTTCTTTCTCCATGTCTCACTCAAAAACAATGATGAAATCATGTCATCCAAAATTACGGTGTCTTTTCTAAATATAAATTTAGTGATGATATTATCATATGAATATGGTAATGAACCCAATTGGAGAAAATATTTATTATCTTCACCTATTTCAACATGTACTAAATTTCCATTATCATCAATCATCACTGCCACTGAAAAAATCTCCATTGAATGTTTGGTGAACTCATCTATATAGTTACCTGATTTTCCATTCTTAGAAACTTACAAATGATACAATCATTTTTTAGATAAAAAATATTTTAGAGGAAGTTTTATTTATAACTAATTTCACAATTTTCTCAGATCTCATCTGGATCCATCAAATTCCCCATCCCTACAGAGTATTATCATCCAAATACATCTGGAATGTGCTGATCACAAAATATCTTATATCATTCCAATCAAAAATGCTCATGGTCTCTGTCTTCATATAGTTTTTATTTTGGACCTTCGTTGTCTTATCATAGACCAAAATAATCTTTAATCATTGTTTCCATAGAGTAAAATCATTTTTCCTTCTAGATAGTTTGATATTGGAAGAAATACCATGGTATGAATCAACCATATCCAATCTAAAAGAAACATGAATAACCTTCTCTAATACCAGTTGTTGGGGAGGAAATATATCGACCTTAGGATAATAACTTAGATGTGACAAAATATTTTTTGAATCTCCCCTGAAAATAGATGAAAAATAATAAATATTAAAAAATAAATTGAGATGTATGTTTTAATGTGGAAACCCATCCAATGTGGAGGATTAAAAAACCATGGGAAAAATATAAAATATTCTATTTATAATCTGAGAGAACAAAATCTATATAAAATCCCATAACCTGTACTGCAAATACCACATAAAGACCTATGTGAAAAGACACACACTGATACATCATCATTTTCTCTCTAAAAATTGTCCCATGGAAAAACATCACCTCTCATAGATCAAAACTAAAAACATGGTGTCATTGTGAAACATTCAATGAGCCATTGTGTAACCCAGGTTTTCACTAATCCTTATTACACACACCCTAATAACTATTTCCCACATATCTATTTTCTACCATTCATTTTTTCTATCTTCTAAATTCCCTTGGAATCACTTCCAAAAATATATAAAAATTATATCTAAAACACAAAAAGATATCACATTATTCTGAGATGGGAGTTTTAACAAATTCAAACACCAATTATATAATTTTTATCTCCTAGTGTTATACAGTAGTATCATTAACAAAAAAGGAGGGATGAGGAGCAGTATCATGGTAGTGAAAGATAGATGGTTTATGACAGGTCTTCTCAATTTTCTTTCTAGGGGAGACATTTTTTCCCAATGTTATAATTATGGGTAGAGTGGACATTTTTGTTAGGATTTCCTAGATCCCTAAAGGAAGATCCATGTATGTGGAAATACAGGGCATCTGTAGAGTTTTACTTGAAGGCATTGAGGAAGAGGCATCAAAACAGATTGATCCAGATATAGGAATCGAGACATGTGACTATAGGGGGTTCTTAGTAGTAAGTTATACACCCTTGAAAAATAATAACTCAATAAATTTAGGCATATCAAGGATAAGTTTGTGGATTAGGGGAAGGTCAAGTGTATGCATTGGACCAATTTTTGGATGATAGTGGAGGGGGACCATCGATAGTATAAGTTATACTCTTGATCACCTCTACCCTTTTTATTTATCTTTTTAATATTAGTTTTCCCCATTAATTTATATATAATCATGTTGTTTCATTATATAATATACTATTTAAGTTTTCTTATATGTTTCCTTCTCTCGACACACCCTTGGTAAAGAAGGTTGATCATCTCTAGAGGTTCCCAAAGTGACCAATAGTTGTTACTGACTATGTAAATCTATGAAATTTTATAATCCATGATATGATTAACTCTGATGTGATATTAAGGATGGAATAGATTAAATGATATCATGATCACATCGAATATTATCAGATACTAGTTTCCATCATTTCTTATAAGGGAGAAGAGTAGTATTTGATCAGTGAGTGGGATGTAGATGCTAGAAAAGTGGAACTAGATTTTAGGCTATTTGGAGTTATCATAGCTAAAGTTGTAGGCTTGTCTCGTGATGAAGATTTAGCAGTAACTACTTTTATTATCCCTATAGTTTTGGATCATTATTATGACATCTTCCCAGATGAGTTCTTAGGTCATCCACCAGATATGGGTGTTGATCTCGATATAAAACTCATGTTGGTAGTGTAGTATATTTTGGTTCCCGCTTATCATATAGTTCAAACCATGTTGATGGAACTCAAGGAGAAACATAAATATTTTTAAATTAATGAATTTATTATCGCGGTAAAATCATTTTGGGGTTCTCAAATATTATTTCACAAGAAGACGAACAATTTTATATGGATATATATTGAATATATAAAGATGAACATGGAGATGGTGAATAAAATGTAGTCATTAACCCTAACTCATGATCACTTTGATTAGTTACAGGGAGCCCAATGGTTCACTAAAATTGACTTTCATTTAGGCTACCATCAGTTTCAATTTAGGGAGGAGGATATTCATAAGATATTGTTTATAAGTATATATAGTATGTATGAGTACCTTAACATGCCTTTTAATTTGATGAACTCCATTTCAGTGTTCATGGATCTCATGAACATAATATTCCACAAATATCTAGACTCATTCATCATTTCATTCATGTTTGGTATATTGATATATTCCATTGTGTTGAACATGAAATCTAGGAACATTGTGATTTTATTGAGTACACATTATGAGCATCAACTTTATTCCAAATTATCAAAGTGTGATATATGGTTTCTCTAGGTGTAGTTACATGGGAATGAGATTTCTATGATCATGATTTCAGTGGACCCAAAGAAGGTAGATTTCATGAGGAATTATTTATGAATAATCCAACATGGAAACACTAATGACATAGATAACCCAAAATTGGTTAATTTTGAGTGTTCTAGTATGTGTAGAGTGGTCTTCGAAGAGATAAATATGAGATTGATGATATCCCCAATAATATCCCTTCTGGAACATAATAATGGGCAAATAATGTATTATAATTCCTTTGGAATTTAGTTGGGGGTTTTCTGATGTTGGTGGATCATGTTTTCACTTATGGGTCATGTCAGTTATGACCCCATGAGCGGAATTTACCAATGCAATACTTAGAGTTGGCAGTTATGGTCTATATCCCGAGGTCTTGGAAGCACTATCTCCTTATTGAGAGGTTTTTTGTTTAAACATACCAATATATGTTTTAATATATATTCTACATGTAGGTTCTTAATCATAGGTAATTACATTGGGTGGGGTGTCTACTAAAATTCAACTATGAAATAGATTATTCCCCTAGGAAAGGTAATGACATTGTAGATTCTCTTAGTGGGAATATGTTGTAAATTCAAGAACAAAGAAAATAGCCATCAGATTAGGAATGTTATCTGATGAGTTTGATGGTGGAGTGGCTAGTGGATTCATTAGAGGATCATAGTAATGTTGCATGTGGGCCTTTGTAATTAGGACTTCTTTGGTGGTCTATGTGAATGTGATCCAAGATTTATATCTCAAGTGTGTGGTGGTGAAAGAACACTTGGCTAGAGATGATTCATTTCTAGGGTGGTCCTTATATGATGATGATGTGATCTATGCCCTTGGGAGGGTAGTTGTACGAGTTTCCTTGACATAGGGGCTGATGAGATACAATCATGCTTTAAAATAGAAAGTGCATCTATGGGAGATGAAGATGTACTATGATATATGAATATAGTCATGGTGGATTGGTATGAAGAGAGTCATCATCAGGTTTGTCTTATTATGCATCTCCAACCAAAGGATAATGAATAAGCATAATCATCCTTTTGGTTTGCTTTAGACACTTCCAGTGCCTATGTGGATGTAGGGCAACTTTATTATGGAATTCTTGATGGGGTTATGCAGAACCCTGAGGAATCATGATTCCTTCTAGGTTATTATCGATTAGTTGAAGAAATTGTCTCATTTAATGTTGATTTGAGAGACCCTATTAGTTGATGAGTTGGTGAAGATATATGTATGGTAAGTCAAATGATTATTTGGAGCTCATGTGAGAATCATATTAGTTAAAGGAATGAATTTCATGTTGTGTTTTTGGAGTAGATTATTTAAGTCTATGAGTTCCTAGTAAAAGCTGAGTATATCATATCTTTTATAGACTAATGTATCATCATATAGGGAAATCCAAATTTTAGAGGTTATATTGTGGGAATGAATTTTTAAATTTTATGAAGCATAATATTATCACCAAGACATTTTTTATTTTTATTACAATAACAGTTTCAAGGCTTCTACACTGATGGAACCTTTTGAGGATCTTTTTGGGTAGTCTTTTTAGTCACTTGTATGTTGGAATGTGGTAGTTGATGTTGTTTTTATGGGTTAAACCAAGGTACAAGAGACATTTAAATGAGTGTAGTGGATTTGTAAGTGACTATTCACGACTCGATATAGGTAGAAATTACATGATAATAGTAGGAGGATTCCATTGGAGTTCAATATGGGAGGTCAATTTTTCTTGCAGGTGACTCCTTGACTAGGGAATTGATGATTGTGGAAGAAAAGAAATCTAGAATCACGATTTTTTGTATTATACAAGATTACTGAGTGAGTTAGTATAGTGTAAAATTGTTTGAATCTTCCTACGTGGTTCCATGTTAAGCATTATTTATTCAATGTTTCTCAGATTCATATATGCATGCATGATCCTATGCATGTGATCCACTACAAGAATGTTGGGCTAGAGCCTAATCCATTATTTGTGTAGAATCTAGTGTATTTCTCAAACCGATGAAAGAATTATTTTTTTTGGGGGGGGGATTATGACACTTTTTTAGATCATATGGAAGTATGGCTAGATCCAGGAGGAATCATCAAAGTGGGAGTAAGATATTATGTCCCATTGGAATGAGTTTTAAAAAAAATAAATCTCAGAGCTTCTTATTAAGGATGAGGGGACATTATAGGGGATTATGAAATGAAATAAAAACATTTCATGTTCATTATGAGATAATTTCAGCCTTTATTATTGAATTTTTGAACAATAAATCAATTTGGATGAGTTTCATAGGTTATTAGTTGGTTTTGAAGTAGTTTAGGGGCATTAATGGGGTTTATGATTGGAGCATAGTTTGGGAAACAATTCAGTTCTTCCCAAGAAACATTGTAGCTTGATTGGAGAAAGATAGTTGGGTGAACATGGTTAGCACCCAATTTGAGAAAACTATGAAACATTCCCTATAATCTATGTAGATTAGGAAAGAGGAGAAAAGAAATGTTGGCACAGGGTTTACCAAACTATATAACTAGACCATATAGGTTCCATAAAGAGTTAAAAAGACTTGTAATATTGGCACATGGATTGTAATACCGTCCGAGAAAACCATTTTCATGTGATTTAATTATCTAAAAATAAAATTTAATGGTGAAAACTCATTCCAATACAATCATTATTCTCCCAAATTCTATCCATCTTGAACTTATAGACTCTATAGGTTCTCGTTAGTAATTTCATTCCTTTCAAATCACGATTCTTGTGGATCCAAGAATGTTGGTGAATTGGTTAAGATATGTGATCTATAAACCATCATTCGTTAGGTTTATATATTCCCTTATTCTATTGATATTACTAATATATTTCTCATTTTAGTGATGGATCTATGAATTTTAATTCCATATAATGATGATTTATTTGATCGTTGATAGATTGATGACGGATCTGGTGTGTTGGTAGTTTTCGTCTAATCATTCCTAGATCTAGAGACATTGGCAGATCCTGAGAAGTATGTTGGTATAGATACAATCACATGGACATATAATCTTATTGAATCTAATTCAATAAACCAAAATTTTATTGAAATGTTATTTTTTCTTGGAGACCTTAGTGAGTAGGACTGATCGAGTTAGTGCATGGGTGTGACTCAGGTATTGTCTCTTGATGGGTCTCGGATATTGTATTCAACAATCTAAAGTTATGAATTCCCTACCATAGAGGGATTTTATAATTAGTTGGTTTCTATATTATTATGTATTTTCCTAAATAGCCACAGGTTCCTTGTGTTACATGACTTTTTGGCTCGGGTGTATTCATAATATAGATAACCATTATGTGATATGTTTTTCATTTGTGTGCATGTGTATAGGATGAGACCCATTGTCATTGTGTTATTCCTTTGGATATATGAAAATGATATGATGAAATTTTTTCCATGTGATATATTTAGTATTTTCTATATTTTTGTTATTCAATGTATGGTACCAGTGTGACATGGGTCCCATCATAGCTTGGTGGCCCAAGAAGGGGATTGTATTTAGAAACATCATATAAAACGATGACATAACCGGGTTAGTCGATAGGGCATGATGTCCTTGTGTATCCTGAACTGAGGGAATAATGGTCTTTGGTGTACTTTCCTAAGAGACAGCAGTCAAGAAGGGGTGTGATAGCCTTTTGTATCTTGACATGTGGAATTGTGCATTAATTTGGTGAATAATAACCTTTAGTTCATTGATTTTTTGACCATAGGCATGTATTTCTACTGAGAATCCTTGTGTATGGATCCTCCGCTTTGAATGTTTCCAAAACCATTTAGATAATCATTTTTCATGTAGCCAATGTGGGTATGGTCAGTGTCTGTGTTGTTTTAGTTAGCACATGGATTGTTAGTATGGTATTGTTTTATTCTGTGTGAATTTATTAATTAACATGGAATACACCTCTATATACATGTGCACTAATGTAAGGAATGAATTTTTTGTTTCCAATTGGGCTATACTCACACCTAGAATGGGAATCTTGATGTTCTTATAGATTTCATGACCACAAATCTGGTGAAGGGTAAGGGTCCCATGACTGGGAGACGATGAGACATGGGCTAGGAGTCCAAAGTGATGTTAGGAAATACTCTAAACTATTGTTGTTGCATTTATTCAATTTTTCATTTTTTAATACTTGGTTTGACCCACCACATTTGGGGTATATGTTACGTAATATTGTATGTTTCAGTGACATGGATTTTTGGCATATTTTTTACCTTCCATTTTATTTTATTTGTTTTTTTTACTTTTGTTATGTTGTTTCTATATTTTATTTCCAAGGGTATAATATCACCACTACATTATTAGAACCATGCTGGTAGTTGATAGCCTCCTACGTATGAGGAGGCATGAATGAGTTCTTATAGAATCTCTACTTGGTTGTTGTCTAGGAAATCTAGTTTCAAGTGTTACAATTGGTATTCTTTCATTCATAAGATCGGTTAGTGTATTATGGTCTATAAGTTTTTTGGATGATTTATTTTCTATATTACAAGAATAAACATTAATTATAGATAATATTTTTTTGTCCAATGAATTTATTTAAATACTATTTTAATTGTTTATTATGATAATAAACCTAAATTTTTAATTTTTAATTTCCTAAAAATCTTATTCAAATTCCTTCAATAAAGGATTGAATGGATTCTTTCATTTTTGGGGGGTATTTTTTTCTTAATTTCGGTCAAAAATAATGTTTTTTCTAGGTTTAAAAACCTACCAAGTAATGTTGTAACTTATTTAGTTTTAATTGTTAGTTTCATATGTTTAGATTATGTGTTTATATAATATATACAGAATGATTTAATGTTTTTTGTATCTATCTTTAGAAATGAATGAATTATGGAGGAGTTATCCCATGTTTGTTTAAACTTTTAATCGTTTAAAAATTTATGATAGGATTGTCCAATAGAAAAGAAATGATTATAGAATGTATTAATGTTATATACTTAAATATTTTTTTTATAATATACATTTTTGGAATTACTCACTAACAATATTCGCATTTGACACATAATTTTTGATGATTCATTCATTCCTAAATCACTTCAATACATACACTTCATAAGAGTTTACTTCATTTAGTAGCTTCTTAGAATACATTCATTGAATACTTCTATTTAAGGGAAGTATTCATCAACTTATAACTATACTTTTATGAATTTTAATTCATTTTATCTTAGTTTAAAATTAGGATGAATTTTCCAAATCTATTTGAACTTCTAAATCAAGACTAGATGGTTTATTTATATGGAAACTAGTTTGATTGTTTGAAAATTGAACTTAATTTTTTTTTTCATTTATTTTAACCTAATCCAACTTGATTAATTATTATTTTTAGTCTAAATACATTTTGATATCATATCATATACTTATTGGTATCTTCTTTTCATTAGTGTTTAATTTAAGAGAATTTATAATTTCAAAGCATGATGATTTCATAGTTTTAAATTCTGGTTAGTGTTTGTTATAATTTTTGTTCTTGAAATCTGGCTTAAGATTATAAAATATTATATCTTATTTCTAAAATATATTTAGTTTTGAGTTTTCAAATTCCATTTATAATATAATTTATACTGATGTTTATATTTTGAAAACTAAAATTTATTATATTTATATTTTATTAATAATTGTTAATTTTTTAATATAGTTTTTTATGTTTTATAAAAATGGACATAGTTTTTTGTTTTTCAATACTATATCTTCTCAAACATGTGGGATCTTATTATATTTATATATTTTCTAAAAATTATATATATAATTAGTTTTTGATATTTAAATTTATAATTTCAATCATGATTGATGCCCTTAAATGTTTCCATATTGATTAAATATTCTAAATTAGTATATACTATATTAGGAGAGAATTCATGTTTTGAAACATTTACTAAATGATTAGACATGTTTAAAATTTACAATTATTAGAACAAAACTGAATTTTTTTTTAATTTTTATAGAATTATTAATATATATTTAAATTTTAATGTTAATTACTAGTCAACACAATCCTCATCGGGTGGCTATCTCAAAAGAGAGATGGGTGTGCTTACAACTATAATCTATCCATCATTAAAAACATTATATGGAGGGTTTCCCTACCATGATGTGTTTGTCATTGTGAAACATTTTATGGTATGGGGAGACACATATATCAGATAAGGTTTAGGGTTTGATTTACATTTTCCGTAATCAGAGTAACATTTTGTCTAGTGTCTTGGCATGATTTAGTCTCCTCTTTTTAGGAATTTTGATCTCATCTAGCCTTCAGGCTATAAGACTTTTAGGTCATTCTGATTTTGGATTTTTACCCACTAGGCCTTTGTTTCATGTTCGGATAACCTCTCGACCAAGTTTAAAAGAGGGATTTCACTTTTTATTAAATAAAAGGGCCCTCATATACTTGCTATTTAAAAGAAGAAATTTTTATGCCCACACAATGTTAAAAAAGAATGTTTAAACACTTTAATGACCCTTTCATAAATGAGATAATTTTTATGTGAGAACATTTTATTTGTAGTTTCATTTTTTATAGTTACACATGATTTATTAAAGATCTATATGCAGGTCTTAAAATTAATTTTTACACAGAATATTTAATTAATGTTTTTTAACAATGTTTAAAAAAGATAGTGATACTTTTTTATCATCTTTAAAATGTTTTATGCTTATGCATAAAATGGTTCTTAAGGATAATTTTTTCCCTTACAATGATACATGATAAATTTTATCATAATAGGATATTTTATTTCAATTTTTAATGAAACCTTTTTATTCCTTTTTTAATATATACTAGAATAAAAAGTGCCAAATGATTTGATGCTCGAGTGTTTATGATGAGAGTGAAATATGATTTGGTGCTCTTATCTGGAAAAATTAGAGCCCCAAATAAATTGGTACTCAAATAATTCGGTTTGAGAGAATTTTACTAAATCATCTAGGGCTCTTCTCCCAAATCCACAATAGAGAACACTTATTAGTGCTCTTTTTTAGAACTGATAAAAGAAAACTTTATTATCTCTTTTTTATGTGATGATATAGGATGATTTTATTTATTCTTTTGATATCCCTACTAAAGTCCATAATATATACTATGAAACTACATCCCTGAAGCATCCCTACAATAGAAAATAATATTAAAAACATAACCATGTTGAGATAAAAATATTATAGAAATCCATATTGGAATTCAAATATTACAATGCACCATCATTTCAATTCAAAATTTATATATATAATATTTACATTCATTTAATATTTAATATTAATAAAAAAAATTAAAATGAAATATAAAAAGAAACTATAGTATCATGATTTTTCAAATGATCAACCTCTCTTCAAAAGCATGTCCATGTAATAAAATAATATTGATTTTAGTAACAGTGCATAAAAATATACAAATTTCTATTCTAATTCTATATAATCCACATATAAAAGATTATATTAGTAATTATGGAATATATTAATGATAAAATTGGTTATACTATTAGTTAAATTATTAATGATCCTAGAGGCATAGCCTGGGGGTTATGCTTTTGAGGGGCTCAGAGAGGTCATAGGGTTGAGTCTCCCTAAGTAATTTGTAAGAATTAATAAATTTTCACTGTATTCCCCCCTAAACTAATGTAAATATATTATTAATTATTATATTGTTAATTATATATAAATTATTAATTATAGTATTAATTAATAATTATATTATAAATTACTAATTACAATGATCATCTATAATCTGTATAAATTATGTTGCTAATTATTGGAAATATTAATGATATTATAAGTTATTAGTTATCTTAATTTGATAAATAGATGCAAATAATTATATCATTGAACTAAAATGATACTTATATTGAAAACATGTAATATATTTCATATTACAACCATGTCATCTGTTACACTGATGTTTGGAAAATTCCTAAACACCCCAAATTAATTCTATATCATTTTCCAAATGATTCAAAAAATCTAATCTCATTTACTCGATTTTGGATATGTGACATGTTTCTTAGAGTAAAATGACCCTTTTAATATAAAAAAACACTTTGATTCATACCAGCCACATCATGTGTCATCTTTACATGCATTCAATCCTTAAATTCCACACTAAAATTATAGATCATTGTCATAATGTTTCAAAACAATCCAAGCTTGTTTTATTGGTTTTGACAATGTGACATGTGTTTTAAACTAAAATGAAATGTTTATATTGAAAATGTGGACATTGGATCATAACTATCACATCGTATGTTACATTGAAATTCATTATATCCCTACACATCACAAATAAATTATAGTGCATTTTCCTTGTGTTTCAAGACAATGTAAACATGGTTTATTAGTTTTTTCTATGTTAAACATGATTTACAGTGAAATAAAACTTTTAATGTGAAAACATTCAATTTGATTCATACCAACCACATCATGTGTTTTACTTACATATAGTTGATTCTTAAACATCCCAAATTTTTTATGGAACATTTTTTTAATGTTTCAAGAAAATTTGAGCTTGTTTTCTTTTTTTCATAATGTGACATACCTTTAAAACAAATCGACACTTCTATATTTAAAACACACACTTTGAGTCATATCGGACACATCATGTATTGTATTGGAATGAAATCAATTCATATTGATCAAAAATGAATTTTAGATCATTTTCCAAGTGTTTCAAGACAATCTGAGATCATTTTCTAGGTTTTGGATTTGTAATGCTTGTTTTTGACTAATGAAACTTTTAATGTGAAAAAATGAACCTTGAGTTGTACCAGTCACATCATATATCAGAATGGAATATGGTTGATTCCCCCATATCAAACATGAATTATGGATCATTTTTCTTATCTTTTGAAAATAATTTGAGATAATTTTCTTGTTTTTTACAATGTAAAATGTGTTTTAAATTAAAATCATACTTTTATACTGAATACATTCACATTGAGTCATATTGGCCACATTGTGTGTAAGATCTACGTACGGTCAGTTATTCCACATCACAATTGAATTATGAATTGTTTTCCTAATTTTTTAGGATAATCTAATCTCATTTAATTAATTTTTTCTATGTGTCTCCTATTTTAGAGTAAAATTGAATGTTTATTTTAAAAACATTTACTTTGAGTCATACCAGACACATTATGTGTTAAATTGATGTGTTCTCAATTCATACATTTCCCAAATAAATTAATGATCATTATACTAAAGTTTCAATATAATATGTTCTCATTCACTCATTTTTTTCCATGTGACACTTGTTTGAATATAAAATGACACTTTTATATTTAAAACATGCACTTTGAGTCATATTAGCCACATCGTGTGTTGGATTGGTGCACCGTAAATTACTAAAAATAAAAAATGAATTATGGATAAATTTATAAAACATTGAAAAAAATCTGATATCATTTTATTAATTTTGAAAATATCTTGTTCTTTTTAAAGTAAATTGACATGTTTATAATGAAAACATGGATTTTGAGTTATACCAAACAAATAGTGGGTTGGATTGATGTGTGGTTGATTCCTACAAATAACATAGAATTTATTGACCATTATCATAAATCTTGAAAACAATATTATCCCTTTATCTTAGTTTTGAAAATGTAATTCACATTATAAACTAAAATGATAGTTTTATATTGAAAACATGTAAATTGAATCATACTAGCCACATCATTTGTCTGATTGACATTGTGTCAATCCCAACACAACATAAATTAATTATGGATCATTTTACCAAAGTATCATGACAATATGATCTCATTTACTTGGTCATAGATACGTGATGCATAATTTAGAGTAAAATGAGACATTTATATATAATACATGCACATTGAGTCATACAATCTGCTTCATGTGTGAAATTGACATGTTGTCAATTAGTACATGTGATAAATGGATTATGGGTCATTTTTTAAAATCTATTAAACAATCTAGCCTCTTTTTCTATGTTTCTAAAACTTTATGTATGTTCTAAACTAAAATTACAATTTTATATTGAAAATATGCACTTTGAGTCATACATTACACATCATCTATCATATTCATGTGAGGTCAATTCATACACACCACACATGAGGTTTTGATCATATCCCAAATGTTTGAACGTAATTAGATATCATTATATTTGTTTTATTAGTGTTTTTGTATCAATCTATGAAAACAATTCTCAAGACTGGATTAATTTGGGTCCATAACATTTATTGTATAAAGATAAATTTACTATTGGAGATATTTATCTCAAGATTAGCAGAGGAGTTTTCCCTCAACATAAATATAGAGTTGATTCTTAATATTAATGGATGTAAAAATTAATGATCAACATATTTATTTAGTATATGGACTTTGTATATATAAAAATAGATGTATTTATATTTTTTGAGTAAATATGATGATATCTAACAGGGATTGAAAAAGTAATAGGTGGATCCCCTTTTGTGGAATTCAACCTAAGGATAGAAAGTTCCAGAGGCACCAGATCCATTGGCAGAGGCCTGGACTCATAAGGGATGATACCAAAACGAGGGATCCAGAAGATACAATGACCAAAAGGTTTTGGTCGATCATCCTCAGGTTATCTAGTATGAGTCCTAAAAGTAGAAAATTCTTTTAACCCAGATGTTTCTCCACATTGAATTAAATTTATTTTTTCATTAAACATTTGATGAAAGATAAAACTACAAACCATGTAATCATATTATGAATTGTTTTATACATTTTTCGTTCATGTTTGTTTTCTTTCCATGTTGTTTTTTCTCCTGTAGTTCATTACTCAAAATAAAGACCTTGTTATGACTAGATCCAGATAAAGGGATTGCTTAGTGTGGTGGATAGGGTGCCTGAAATTCGTAGTTCAAGGAACCATATTCATGGGGTATTTTAGGGAGTATTGTTCCAAATATTTTTCATCCATCCCTAATTCACAACATGTGGTATCTTTTTTTTTTAAAGGTTGGGGTTGAAGCCTCAATTTATTATTAAAGAAAAGACCTCTTTAGACTGAGTAGAGGGAGACCCATTACATATCCCAAAGGCCCAAGGCCAAGTGGCCTGAATACAAGGCTTGAAAGCCCTTTTTCCAAAAGGACGTCTCGGTGGACAGTACTACTATAGTACCTGCGCTGCTATAGTTCATGCTATAGTACCCCCGCTGCTACAGTGCATGCTACAGTCCCTCCACTGCTACAGTACCATCACTGCTATAGTTCCACAGCTGCTACAATACTGCTACAGTGCCCTGCTACAGTATTGCTATAGTAACCCCAGAAAATCACCCCTTCCCCACTACAGTACTACTACAGGAGCTTGTACAACATGTGGTATCAAAGGTAGTTTGAAGTGTTCAATTGTAAAAACAGTGGTAGTCATTTGGTGAAAAAAAAATTCAAGGAATCAAAGGAAATTACTAGAAGGCAATGTTGGTTCTATATGTGTTTCTAGGATATCAAAAGTATGGTTGACTAGAATATGTCATGAGTCATGTTACATTGTTAGAAACATTTAGTGCTTGTAGGAAGACTAATGGACTTCCTCATGTGAGTTGGTCTATCATGAATATGATATAATTTCACTAAAAGATGGTGGTGGTATCAGTAGTGTTTCCAGAATAGTAAATGTATTTATGGATACAAGGGTCGTGTGGAATGTTCCATTCATTAGGTGGAATTTGGATCTTGATGGACAAATACTAAAATTCTGGAAGGCAAACTAACTAGATTATTATGATAGAAATCATAAATGTATTGTTAGAGAAGTTGATTTATGGTGAAAGCTGAATGACATTCCATAAAGGATATATTAGAAGAATCCATGATTTTTTAGTTCAAGTTGATGGGATATTTGGATGGTGTTTCTATTCAGCATGAATTAAGAGTGGAGAAGGAAGATTTAAACTTTTGACTATATAGAAATGATCTTATGGAAGATCAATAGGTAAATAGAAGGATTCTCTATGATGAGGGTTGTCTCTCAAAGAGTCAAAATTAGATGGATGAATTGGAATAAAATGACCATGTTTTCATTATCAAACTAAAGGAAATTTTAGTGGGATTTTTTCATGCTCATAACATTATAATTTATAAAATATGTGGTAATCTAATGTATTTTGATTCTAATGTAATTAAAAAAACTTCAAACAAAAAATATCTTAGGTGGTATAGAATCATGGTAGTGAAGACTTTATAAATGCATTGAGGTCTGATAGAGTAAGGTCATGGACATGGTGCATGCAACATAATGTTTTTTATAAATTCAATAAAATAAGAGTATGATAACTTGATCCTAATTAATTGGGAAATAGTTTCCATGGAGGAATTCATATGAGTTTCACATAATAGTTAAATTGATCGTATAAAGGATCCAGAAGACTAAGGAGGGACTACATCATTGGGATCCTAGACTGTTAATGCAACATGGAGTGTAGACCGATACAAGAACCACAAAATAATAGTGAATAGTTGTTAGACAATTTTTGACATTGGTTTGATCATGAAAATTGTATTTGAGTGGGAGATAATTGACTCAGCCTAAAAAATCAATTCTCATTTCAGAATTGATTTGGTTCTATCTCATTTACGAGGGAAAGATAAATTTATAAATGGAAATATTTTTCTTAACATTAATAGAGGATATTTCTCTTGTCGTTAATGGAGATTTAATTCTCAAAATTAATTTTGATTATAATTATTAAAGTTATATACATTGTTTCTATATAGATTTATATAGTGACATTATTTGATAATGGATAATGAGTGTTGATATGGCCTCACAAAGACGGAGGTGGATCACCTTATGGGGAATCCATCCTGGGATCACACAAAGTGTCGGAGGCACCAGATCCAAAGGCATAGGTCAAGCCCCACAAGGGTGGAGATCATAAGGATGAAGGTGGAATATGTGATTATCAAACTATGTTGGTGGAAAATCTTCCAATAATCTTGGTAGAGTTCTAGATGATATAAATTCTTGAAACCTTTTTGTTTATCCTCATTGAATGAGAGATATTTTTTCATTCTCCCATGAATATAGGATAAATGTAAAATCCATGTAATCATATTTGGAAATGTTTTTTACTTTTCTCTTGCATGTATATTTTCTTATTGTGATCCTTTTTCTCCTTTTGTTCATTGCTCATAATGAAGATGTTGGGAGGAATGTAACCAAATGAAGGGATGACTCCGTATAGTTTCTGGGGTTCTTAATTTTCCCAGTTTTGAGCACCAAAGTTTCACGGGATCATCCATTGCAATTTTCTACATTTCTTTCTTTTGTCCTTGGTACCCAACAAAGGTAACATGTGTTTTAAAATAAAATGACACTTATGTTGAAAAAAAACACTTTGATTCATACCAGCTACATCATCTGTCATATTTATATGAAGATGATTCATAATCATCACAAATTAATTATGGATCATTTTCATAAATATTCAAGACAATCTAACCACATTTTATTTATATTGAAAATGTGATACATGTTTTAAACTAAATTGACACTTTTACATTGAAACACATACTTTGAGTCATACCGACCACATCATGTGGCATATTGATGAGTGGATTATTCCAACACCTCAAAAGTAAATTATGAAATATTTTACTAAATGTTTAAGACAATTTGATATGGTTTCCTCGGTTTTGTCTATGTGATACATGTTTTAGAGTTAAATGACACATTTAATGTGAAAACATACACCTTGATTCATACCAGCAACATCATATGTGTGAATGATGTGGGGTTAATTACTCTATATATCATATAAATTATGGATTTTTTAATATAATTTTAACACAATCTGAGTTCATTCTCATGGTTTTCAAATTGTAACACACATTTAAAATAAAATGTAACTATTATTTTGAAAATACACACTTTGAGTCAAATTGGACACATCAAGTGTCAGATTGATGTGTTAGTGATTCCTATATGTTAAAAATATATTATAAACCATTTTTATAATGTTTCCAAATAATTAAATCTTGTTTTCTCGGTTTTGGCTATGTGATGCTTGTTTTAAAGTAAATAACACTATTACATTAAGTACACACACATTGAGTCATAAAGGCCATATCATATGTTTTATTGACATGCGATCAATTATAATTGGTAACAAATTAATTATGGTTTGTTTTCTTAATTTTTAAAGATAGTATGAGATCGTTTACTTAGTTTTTAATATGTGACACATGTTTTAGAGTAAAATAACGCATTTATATTAAATTCCTACACTTTGAGTCACACCAGCCACATCATGTGTCAGATTGATGATAGATCAATTATTATATATCAAAAATGAATTCTTTATTGTCTTTCTAATGTTTTAAGTTATATGAGTTTGTTTACATGGTTTTTTCTATTAGATTCATGTTTTAAAGTAAATTGACACTTTTCTTTTGAAAACATATACATTGAGTCATACCAAGCATATCATGTGTCAATGTAACATGTGGTGGATTCTTATAGGTCACATATGAATTATGGATCATTTTCCAAATATTCTAAAATAATTGAATTTCATTCTTAATTTTGATTTTTTGATACCCATTTTAAACTAAATTACCATATAGTGATCAACTAGCCTCTCAATATTTTCAACTTCCACCCCCAATTCAAAATTATTCATAGTTAATTCCTTATTTATATTTTTATAATTGGTTTGGGATATGGGAGGGGAATCTCTATTATTATTTAGAATATATTTCATTATCATGTCTTTTGAATATTCAAATGAAAATTTAAAATAGTATTTCTTTCTTGGTCATCGTGGATTTGAAAGTGACTATAATAGGTCCAATACCATTTTTACAAACTCATAAAATGATAGAGAGACACAAAATATAAATGATGATTCTAGAATCAATGATGTATCTTCCCTATATAAGTGTCACTAATATCAAGGTGCCTATATAAAATAGTGAAAGAATATATTAAAACTCCTCCCATTTTGGTTAAGTTCTCTTCATTGAGAATTATTCACCCTTGTCAACCTATAGTGCTTAGACGCATGTAAATTCTAGCTTTAATACAATAATAAAATTAAGACACAAAATGCACAAAATTTACTTAAAATATATAAATAAACCCTAATTAACACAATACTACACTATCGGGGTTAAACTACATCCTAGTAGTTGGTAATATGTATTTTGATTTATGGGTGAAATAATCTTTTCCCCATTTAACTATTTCCATTATCTAATTTGTAGCCTCAATTTTAAATCTATCATGAGCACGATAATCTTTAGAGATGTTACTAGATCTTCCAAAATCCGTAGATCATAACACTCCATGATACTTCACATTGATAAATAGATCAAATATTTGATGCTTTACAAGGCCATCACCAAATGTTTTTACCATTTCTAGAAACTCATTCTAACCCCATGTTGAATAAAATTAGTGAAAATTTGAAAATAAATTCATGGTCAATTGTGGAATGATCATATAGACATTATAATCAATTAAAATTAGAGTAAAAATATTAATATTGATGTAATCAATTGAGTTACATGTGTACTAAATATATTAAAAAGGTTTAATTGATGTTGGATTGAATCGGAAAAATAAGTGACTGGATTTGAATATTTAACAGTTCTTTCATGAGTTTGTTCCAATAGTATTATAGAATAACTCTCTACAATCAACTATTTCATATTTTGAAATGATTTCTCATCATACTGTGGATTTTTATAAGGATTATTTTTGTGCTACTCATCAAGATTCCTTACATAATAATCATGTTCATCTCCCTCAGTATGAAATTTTAATTAAGGGTTTTACATTTGTTTCTCCCAGGACTATTCCTCAAATAGTTTAACGCAATGAGATGCTAAAGTTTCAACACTCTAAATTAAAATTTTCATTCTATTATCATTGGGAAGAGGTGTCATGGGTAGAGGAGAATCATTAAATTTATGGCCTCACTCACAAGGGGAAACAACTTATGGAAGGGTTTAAATTCCTTTGGTATGATAGGAGGATCAAATCTATAAAAATGATTAGATGGTAATTTTAAATGTGGGATTAGAAAAAAAAAATTCCCAACAAATTTCCAAAACTACATGAATTTTATTTTAAGAATGATAATATCTAAGAATTATTATACTAATTCTTTACTTCCCAAATATATATTTAATTTTACAACCTGTACTTGATCAAAAACATAATTTTTAATCTTATAAAAATATTGTTGGAAAACATTCTAACACAAGGTACCCTTCCCACTATTATCTAAACAAATTTACTTCTTATTTTGAGTATTAAACTATCAAAAATCCTGGTTTTATTGAAAAAATATATAGAAACAAATTATTACAAGATATTTTAAATGAAATTATAATTCTTTTAGAAAACAATATTTCAAGGATACTTGTTTTTATGGTATATGATATCAATACTAATTTTAAAAATTTAATATCCACAATAGTTGTCATTATGTTTTTCAAAATATATAGAAACATTGACCAAAATAAGAAAAAAAATTGAAATATGTTTGGATAATTAATTCTTATTATATATACCATAATTTTTCTTGATTTTAAGAAATCCATAAGCTTCTTGAATTTAGTCAATGACATCATTACATGATTTAAATGATATTTACAAGTCACCCTATACAATTAAAATTCGTGTTAAAACATAAAATAAAATGTATAATTTGACTCGTATTGACAAAATGTTTGTTTTCATGGTGTTCTATGTGGTGTTTGTTTCGTCTACCTATATGAAAGGAGTAGGCCCACTCTGCCAATGGTGGTGTTTGAAGTTATTCATGGTTGAAAGGTTGTGCAGCAAGACAAAAAAGGAAAAGGATAAGAACCATGCATGTGGTCTTTCAAGCCATAGTTGAAGGTGTTTTTCAAGGAAAAATAACTAGACCTCGAAGGACTACACCTGTAGTGCAAGGAATTTTTAAGGAAAAACTATTAAACATTACACACCAAGTCGTGGTGCATGAATTTTTGGGGAGATTGTTTTAGTTACACGTAGTTTTTATGATATAGAACCTTGGGTGACTAAATAGACCTCTAAATAGATCTATAAGATATTTTTTTTGTATCTTCATAGGAATCTAAAAGAACATACAAGATCCAATGCATAGAAATAATTCTTGAGTATTTGAGTTGGTTGAAGGAATTTCTTGGGTTGAATTCAAACTTAAAATTTTGAATTGGCTCTGGATTTTTTTATTACTGTTTTACAAACCATATTATATTTGTTATATATAAGAATAAGAGTTGAAGAGAGGAGATGATAATGTGATGTGAATGAAGAAGTGGTTCCTTAAATTTTAACTAAGTGAATAGATTGTACCTGAGTTTCTATAGGTTGATGATGTATAGGAAGTTCATTATTGTATCAAAAAATGAAGGTAATGTGTGAAAGAATTTCTAATAGTTTATATAATGTTCATTATCATTATAACCATTTAGGAAGTGGTATCATGGTCAATTGGTTTTTTGTAACAAAATTATAATTATAAACCCTCCTTCTTGTACTGACATTTTGAAATTAGTGACTCGTATGGTCTTGATGAAATCAAGATCATGCCAAGGACTGGCCTAATCATTTTGAGAGGTGATGTAACACCCCGAGACTTTAAAATCTTATCCTTTTAGAATAAATTTAATTCCATTGCTATATTTTATTATACACAACAAAATATTATTCTTATGTTATACACAACACTGAGTTAGCTTTTGTTACAAGCAATAATGCCTTTTTTTGATAACATCCATTATATGCAAGACCCATCTTTACCGATAAACAATATATTATAAAAATATTATTCATTAATATAATAAGTTATAACCTAGCCATTAAATTTAAATTTATTAATATAATTAAATAACTTATAAAAATAAATGTTTGAATTCAATGGTTTCCTATTAATTTGAAATTAATATAAAACCCAATTGAATATAAAGGAAATGTTTCTATAAAAAATGTTTTTATGCCCACCCAGGTGTTTTATGATAATAAATTAAATTAATTACTATTAGTTAATGATATAAATGAAATCCATTAATAATATATTCAATAAAATATTTTTTATATTCATCCAATAGTTTAGATAGTCATAATATAAGAATAAATCCAGTGTTACACTTAAGAATTGTATTTTTCTAAAAAGGAAATTTTGCCGCTTTTTAATAGAGATCCTATATTAATAATAAATTTTGGAATTTTTATAAATTTTATATGTAAGAATAAAATTTTATTTTAAAATAATAACATAAAAATTAGATTATCTTGAATTTTTTTATTTTTCTGTGAAGATTAATTTTTTGACGAATAGTGGAAAATAATCAATTTTAATTGAAAACTGTTTTTTCGTCTAAATAATTTATATTGTTAAATTATATTTTGAATTGGTTTTAAAGTATAAATAGATCAATTGTACCAAAATGTATCCAATTTATCTAATTCTAATCAATTCTACAAAGAAATTTTATATAAAAACATTTCAAACTTTTAAACATTTTAACATTAAAATCTGTTTTGTCGTCCCATCTGGGGGATTAATTTTTAATTAATTTCTGCCACTTCTATGTGTAGAATTTTTAAAAATGGATTAAATATATTTATTAATAATAATTTATAATATATATTAATTTAAACTTTGTTTTTTACCAAAACTTTTAGTGAAAGCGATTAAAATTAATTACAGTGATTAAGGTTAAAATGAGTTTACTTAGTGGGTAAACATTAATCATAAGGGTCCAAATGACCTAGAAACTAGTCAAAAACCTATTTACCCACCATATTTAGACCATATTCTCCATTATATGTAATTTAGTTCATTATTTTATGCACATGATGTAAGGGAGACCTCTCAATAGTGTGTGCCTTTTTATATTTACAAAAATGTCACTCCTCCTTCACTACTAAAAGACACTCATCCATCCAACTTATTCACACCTATCAAGAATTTTTTTTCTCAAAAAAACCCTGAACAAATAATATTCTAAAATTCCTAACCTCATAATTATAGTTAAAGTTCTTAAATAAAATCGATGAAGAATTTTGGTATAAACCAAAAATAGTTTCCCAATGAAGAGGTAACATTCTTAAACGATCAATTTAGTTTTATTTCATTCTTCATCCATTAAATTATTATTATATACTATTTATATAATAACATCATTATATTTTATATAATTATATTTTTTATGATAATAGTATGAATTACACTTTCACACAGTTCCATCAAATGGGATACACAGCCATCGTTCGTGTGTATAGAGAATTAACGCCACGCGAACCGATGTCGTTTGTTCTTCCATTATCACCTTTAACAGTTTGAAATATTGATAGATTTATTGTTTATATATGATATATATGATATTTATAATATATTTAGGCTTCTATAATTATTTTATATCACATACCTTCATACATTTCTATTTTTTGGAATATGATAACATCGTTTGTGGTCATATAGACTACCGCCTCCTCAAAGCGATGTGATTTGTTCACAATGGAATTGGAATGTATAAAGGATGGTTTTAATAAAACTATGTGATAAATAAGATACAATATTTATACTATAATTATAATATACATATATATTATTTACTTTTCATTCTTTTAATATGAAATGAAAATGAAAATATCATTCATGTGTGTGTACAACCTATCATATCCATGAACGGTGCATTTCATTTATATATCCAAGTATTAGGGATTGTTATAAATTCATATACACTGAATATATATGATAATTAAATAATATTTTTTGATTTTTGGGTTTATGAAATCATGATCTAATTAGTAGGAACAACAAATAATAAGTCAAAACATACTCGAGAAACTAGGTAAACAACACCCAAAATAGTGAAAATAATGAAAGATTACTAATAAACAAGTAATAAGATATTATTAGAAGATCATACGTGATATAATAAAAAATAATATAGTTTTTTTGAATAAGTTATTAACATGCTTAAAAACACTATGTTGGAGTTTTAAGAGCATTCGACCAAAAGGAAGCATAAGGTGTGTGATTTCTTCTCAATTTACATTCCATTGAGATTTATTTTTTATTAAAAACAAATTGAAATTAATGTGGTGTACATAATTCTCCTATGTAATTTAATATCATGATTCACTCATAATTCATGGTATTTTATATTTCACCTTGAACTATCTCATCCAAGGGTCTTTGACTTGAAAATTACCAAGTGGTAAGAATTTTCATTGCAATATCACTTTCTGTTGTGGTTGTTGACATTCTATTGAAACAATAACTTCCTTATGATAATTTTTATTATAAAATATATTTATCATAAATATCCATATTTTCATAAAATGTATATTATTATTTCCTAAAACATAGTATTATAGAAAGCATTTATTTTATAAACACATATATATAATATAATATAAACAAATATATATATGTCAATATATGTATATTAATATATATATATATATATATTAATTATTAAGTACTGAAATCTATTTGAATATATATAAATATAAAATAATATAATTAAATATTGTCAATTTAGTCATGTTTTTAAGAAAACATGACTATTTTAGTGATAATATTACCAATGTTTTAAAATGTGCTTAATTATATATATATATATATAAATAATTATAATTATATATATGTATACATGCACATATATATTTTTACACACACACACACACACATATATATATAAACATATATATATATTAATATAAACATATAATATATATATATATATAAACACACACACACACATAGAAATATATATATATACAATCTAAACAAATATATATATATATATAATGTAACCATATAAATAAAAATAAAATAAAAACATATATACAGATATATATATATTATATATATAATATAAAAACATATACACATAAAATAAAAAACATATAAATATAATGAAATGTAAACATATATGTAAAATATATATATATATACATATATATATATATAATGTAGAATATAAACATATATATACATATTAATATATGTATATTAATATATATATATATATATATAATCTTAGTTTTTTAGATACATAAATCTATATATATATATATAACATAATAAAATTCAATATTTAAAATATTAATAGGTGAGTTGGTCCGCTTCATCTTTTGAACACCAAAGGTGCAAGGATCAACTTTTGTTGGAGGCATATTTTCTACATTTCCATATGAAGGCTCTTTTCAGGGAGTGGTTGGGAATAAAGGAGGGGGGAGTTCACAGGTGTACAGGAGAGGCAACTTGGGGGCTTATGGGAGGGAGCACGGAAGGTATGTGAGGGGGATAAGTTAACAGTGGTGTGGGAGAGGAACCACAGGGCCTTACGTGAGGGAGTACATAGAGTATGGTAGTGGGAGTAGTTTGCAGCGGTATGTGGTAGGTGGCTTGGGGGGATTATGATGCACACCTTTCATGGGGTGTGGAAAAAACTTCTATTTACTAATTTAAAATATAATATAGTGGTTAACCTAGGTTGTCTCCTGATGAGGAGTGCACACAAAATAGTTTGTCACTTTTTATTTAGAGAAAACGTTGGGTGTTTTTGAAATTGTTTGGTTTTAAAATCAAAGAGAGAAATGAAAAAAGGAATAAATTGAGGAAGTAATTTAAGACAAATATTGAATTCAAGTAATTTAAAAACTATTTTATGAGATGGGTGATCAGGTCGGGGTTGGTTTTATAATTGCAATATTATCCTTGTTCTATTTAATTCAATCCTCTTCTGCTAAGTTGATTTAAGTGAGAATTCCATAATTACTTCAACTCACTTATTCGGTTAAATGGTTTAACAAAATTCTATTTTGGTATACACTTCTTCCGTTTTGTGATATTGTTGTAGTGAACACCCCCAATTATATAAAGCAATTCCCAATCGGGTATTGTTTATCCTAAATAATCTGGAATATTCACCACCCATCCCACACGTACTAGCGATCGCTAGGTACTTCGACACTAAGCCCTGATATTTATTATTTATAATATAGACCATAACCTAATGGAGGGAGAAAAATGATCATTTTTCAAAGCAATAATAACAACAGAATAGAAAATCGAATACGATCGCATAAGATAATAAATTCTGTTTTTAGAATTTGAAAACAACTTCGCAGAAGAGAGAGAGATTTTATTCCATCAAATGTAAGAACTCAAAGAATTACAAATATAAAACCTTCCCTCCCCCAATCACCTAATATGTTTACCCCACCATGGTAAGGGTAATTGAGATTAAAGGGTAAGAATAAATAATTATGAAACTTTAAGAACAAAAGAGAGAAATGTAGAACTCAAAAATAAATCCTCCAGAATCTGTCTTCGAGAAGTTATCTTCGGTTCTGCCCTCCCATAGCCGAATTAGTCCAAGTTACCTTCTTATAGGAGGTTATTAATGGATTTGTCAATCCACCCATGAAGTATTAATGCATTTGGAGCTGTGTGGAAGGAGTTATGGCCGCTTAAATGGAAGATACTTTTCCAGGCCGCCAAACACTATTCCACCAACCCTTCTTTGACCGTTGAATTGGCGGCCTTAAGGAATGAATTTATTTCTGATATTTTGTGGTAATCTGACACTTCTATTAGTATTTAGAACCCATCTAGAACCACTACATTTGGATGTTGGTTGTTTGAGATATGATTCTTTAAATGAGTGATGGTCCATTCTACCGGCCAGAATAACTTTCCACATTGACCGAAATATTTGGGCATGTAGACATTATAATTGGAACTTGGTCCAGAAGAATAATATGTATCCAAAGAACCATTTCATCCTAAAAAATGAATCAGGTGGATTGGATGAATCTTTTGTGAGTTTTGCTCGAAATATAGAGGAATCATAAAACTGTTAAATGTCCAGAATTAACCAATTTTCACACTTAAGCTCAAAAGTCACCAAAAATCATGAAATGATGAAAATAAGATCAAATTTATTAATGGGAAGGGATTAAATCATTTAAAAACATATAATTAATTATGAAAATATTATATTTTTCAATTCCCCTGCACTTAGCACTTGGACTCCGGGACAAGTAAACATAGATATTGAATCAAAGAAAATTTAAAACACATAATCATGAGATCTAACAATTTAATACCAGGAAACAAAATATATCATGCCTCATAAAAAATCATTATTTAAAGTTCTCAATTCAGTTCATCAAATATATTTCCTCTTCATTTCTTCTCCCATGCACACAAAATACTTACCTCACTTGCATTTTCTCTCATCACACAAATTTCAATTTTTTAGCATTGTCTTTCTCATCCAATACTCATGCAAGGGTCACCATAGGTTTGGTAAATTCCTAAATCTCCACCCGATGTGAGTCAAGGACATAATTTTATCATGAGGACTTAAGAGGTTTGTTCTGTGGATTCCTCTTGGTAGGATTAATATGTGAAAAATTTTGAGGCTGAATAAGGAGGGTTTGTCTATTTTCGAAGAAAAATTGCATTATTCTAATTTTTAGTTAAATATGGTATCCTACTCACTCCCCTTAGTAGTAAATCAGATCCACTACCATAAAAAATAAGTGAAATTTCACACCATTCATCATTTCAGCAGCAATATTTTCAATCATCTCAAACATGATTTTTCTTGAAAGCTATAGATAGGCACAACTTTTTTTCTCCATTAGAATCTCCAGAAAGGAACAGTTTCTCATACATGAAAGCTCTAGAAAAGGCACAGCTTTCAACTAAATGATTTTTTTCTGAAATAATAACATCTCTTAAACATTTTAGTTTCCACCCAAAGTATCTCCAAATGATGTATCACAACACAAGTCAACCTCCCCCCACACTTAAGTTCAACTAGATTATGCAATTTCACTTCAAGAGCAGGTTGGATAGGGAAAATTGGCTTGTAATCTGGCTAACCTAACAGGTTGTTCATGGCTTCTATGGGATACAAGGATTAAATGTATAAGGTGGGCCATTTTAAAAATTATTATCTTGAAAAGGGGTCTTTAAAATCAAAGAAATTCCTCAATCATTTAAAACACATGTACATCAAACCCTCAAGTTTTGATAGGAATAAATCAAATTCTGGTTAAATCAATCATGGTATGGTTCTCTCAAGAAGTGAGGAAAAATAAAAGAGTATGAAAAATAGGTTTAGAAGCCTCACAGTAAAGTCATTTCAAATATAAGGACAGTGAGATGTGGCATGAGATTCAAAATTATGAGTACATTTCATGAAATTCATAAAGAATTGAACTTGAAACAAAGTCATTTTCCGCATTCATTTAAGCTCAGTTTCACGGAATAAATTATCTCACTCAAGTAAATGGGTTCTAAAAATAGAAATGAGATTCATTTTAGCTCAATAGTTTTATAAAAACACAAAAATTTGAAAAAGAAACACAAATATTGACTAAAAAAGTTTTTTTTAAATAAGAAAACAGACAACAAATGAAAATCCTAACTACAATGGTTCCCTCCCCCACACTTAAATGATGCAATGTCCTCAATGCATTAAATTGGATTAAACATGTAATATGATTTTAAATTGAATCACAATAAGAAATAAAGTGTTAAGGAGAGGTACAACCTGATGGATTTATTGATAAACGGGTTAGAGGAGTGTTATATCCTCCACTGGATCTGATGGCATGGTCCCAAGAAATTTCTTCAACCGATGTCCATTAACAGTGAATGGATTCTTCTCTTGATCCTTCATAATCTGCACAGCACCAAAAGGATATACATGAGTAACTATAAATGGACCTTCCCATCTGGAACGAAGTTTACCTAGCATCAGCTTGAGTCTTGAGTTGAATAACAACACTATGTCTCCAGGATGGAAGTTTTTCAGTTAGATCAGTTTGTCATGAGCCAATCTTGTTCTCTATTTGTAAATCCTAGATTTTTCAAAATCTTCCTTTCGAATCTTTTCCATCTCCTGAAACTATAATCGTCTCTTCTTCCCAGCACTTTCAAGATCCAAATTTATCTTCCTTACAACCCAGTATGCCTTATGTTCCAATTCCATAGGTAGGTGGCAGATTTTCTGATAAATCAACCTTTATGGACTCATTCCAATTGGGGTTTTGTAGGATATCTTGTAAGCCCATAATGTGTCTTCCAACCTTTGTCTCCAATCCTTCCAATTTGGATTAACAGTCTTTTCCAAAATTCCTTTGATTTCCCTATTGGACACTTCAGTTTGTCCATTCGTCTGTGGATGATAGGGAGTTGATGTTTTATGATGCACCCCATATTTCTTAAGAAAAGCCTCCATTCTCATATTGAAAAAGTGAGTCCCTTGATCACTAATTATTTCTCTAGGCACTCCAAACCTACAAAATATGTTAGTCCTTAGAAAATCACAAACCACTTTAGCATTGTCAGTCCTGGTGGATTTTGCTTCCACCCATTTGGAAACATAATCAACAGCAAGAAAGATATAATAATTTCCAAATGACATTGGGAAAGACCCCATAAAGAATATTCTGAAAACTTCAAATATTTCAAAAAAATTAAGTGGTTGTTGGGGCATTTCTTTTCTCTTTGAAATATTTCCAGAAAACTGACATTTTTTCACACCTTTTACAAAATTCATGAGCATCTTTAAAAAGGGTGGGCCAATAAAGTTCAGATTCTAAAACCTTCCTTGCTGTCCTTTGCTGTCCAAAGTGGCCTCCACAAGATAATGTGTGGGAAAACTCAATGACAGAATTAATTTCACTTTTAGGAAAACATCTTCTTATTACTTGGTCATTACAAATCTTCCAAAGAAATAAATCATCCCAGATATAATATCTAGATTCAGATTTCATCTTTAGAATTTAGTGGGAATTTAAATGAGATGGTACTGGAGATGTTACCAGATAATTGACCATATTGGCATACCATGGAACTTCATTGTTGATGGTGTAGAGTTGTTCTCTAGGAAGCTCATCATTAAGTGGGTTTTGGTTTGGGATTTCGCCTTCAGCGGTGTGGGGTAGTCGACTTAGATGACCATACACCTGATTTTCACTTCCCTTTTTATCTTTAATTTCTAAATTGAACACTTGTAAGAGTATCATCCATCTTACTAGCCATGGATTTGCATCCGCCTTCATCATTAAATACGTGAGAGCTACATGATCAGAAGAAAAAGAACAACTTTAGTACCATGAAGATATGATCGAAATTTATCTAGTGCAAAGACAACTGCAAGGAACTCCTTCTTGGTGGTTGTGTAGTTGATTTCTGTAGCATCCAAGGTCCTTGATGCATATGATATTACTTAAGGCTTTTTGTCAATTCTTTGTGATAGAGCTGCTCCCACTGCTTAGTTGGATGCATCACAAAGCATCTCAAAAGGATAATCCTAGTTCGGTGGTTGCATTATTGGAGGTGTGATCAACCTTTTCTTCAGTTCATCAAATGACTTATTGAATGCATAATCAATATTAAATTCATATTCCTTAAGTAGTAATCTTTAGAGAGGGAGGGAAATCTTACTAAAATCTTTGATGAATCTTCTGTAAAATCATGCTTGTCTTAAAATTGATCTAACATGTTTTAAACAAGTTGGATAGGGTAAGGAATTTATTAATTCAAATTTTGATTTATCAAAATCAATCCCTTTTTGTGAAATTATGTGTCCCAGAACTATTCCCTTTTCAACCATGAAATGAAATTTTTCAAAATTTAAGACAAGATTCTTTTGAATGCATTTTTTCAAAACAAATTCCAAATTTCTTAAGCAATGATCAAATGAATTACCAAAAACTTTGAAATAATCAAGAAATACCTCTAGGCAGACCTCAATATGATCTGAGAAAATACTCACCATACACTATTGAAATGTACCTGGGGCGTTGCATATCCCTAAAGGCATCCTTTTGTTGGAGAATGTACCAAATGGACAGGTGAAGGTTGTCTTCTCCTGGTCTTTTGGTGCGATTGGTACCTGAAAGTATCCTGAGAATCCATCTAAAAACAGTAATGGGTTTTTCCAGATAACCTTTCTAGCATTTGATCGATGAACGGAATAGGGAAGTGGTCTTTTCGGGTAACTTGATTAAGCTTCCTATAATCTATACACACTCTCCAGCTATTTTTTACTCTCATGGGGATCAATTCATTTCTTTCATTTTTGACAGTTGTTAGGCTGGTTTTCATTGGGACTACATGAATGGGGCTAACCCAATGAGAATAAGAGATTGGGTAAATGATGTCAACTGCTAGAAATTTCTCTATCTCTTTCTTGACAACCTCCATGATTGTGGGATTGAGTCTTCTCTGAGGTTGTCTAACTGGTCAAGAATAACTTTCTAAAAATATTCTATGAGAACAGACCTTGGGATTGATTCCAGGTATATCACCTAAACTCCATCCTACATCTTGGAAATTTATTTTGATTAGGTCAATTAGAGTTTACTCTTGTGAATGGAATTGGTTATTGGAAATTATTACTAGAAATTTATATCCTTCCATTAGGTGAGCATACTTCAAATCACTTGGAAATGGCTTAAGTTCAAGACATGGGGGTTGTTTGAGGGATGACAATGAATTATGGTTTCATGTTCCTAAGGCTGGAATCTCTAGTATCATCTCATTGTCATTTAACAAATCATCAGAAAAAATCATATTTTACCTCATCCTCTAACATGAGATTAGGATTTTTAGGTTCTTGGTAATTGAAATTTTCAAATGAAGAATGTTCTCCTAATGATAAGAAGTCAAGAAGCATACCTGAATCTTAAATTGGTTCTATAACTTCTTCATGGGAGGTCGCTTAAAGTGAGTGATTATTGGAAGGATGCTTCATTGCATTAAGAATATTGAAGTGTATTGTACTATCTAAAACTTCCATTGTGAGTGTTCCTTCATGTACATTAATGATAGTCCTTTCTATTTTAAGGAAGGGTCACCCTAGGATGATGGGAGAGGGGCCTAGAGCTATGTCTTCTTCCATGGTAAGGACATAAAAGTCTTCTGAAAAGATCAATCCACTTACTCCAACGAGTACATATTCTATAACTCCAGCTGGGAAAACGGTGGATCTGTTTGCTAATTGGACCACCACTCAAGTTGGTTTTAGTTCTCCGATCTGCAAGGATGAAAATATTGAGTGAGGTATAAAATCTATTGAAGCTCCTAGATAACATAATGCATCAGTAAAATTTAAAGAACCAATAGTGCAGGGAATAGAGAATGTCCGTAGAACTTGAAATTTTTTTGGTATCATTGGTGTGATCAGTGCTGAGACACTTCTTCCTAATCTAATTCTCTCATTTCCATCCAACCGCCTTCTTTTTGTGCATAACTCCTTCAAAAAATTTGCATGCTTAGGGATTTTTTTGATTGCATCTAGTAGTGGGATATTGATCTCAACTTTTTGTAAAGTTTCCTGGATTTATTTTTGAAGTCACCCTTCTTCAATCTTCTTTGACTCAACTAATGTATATGGGAATGGTGCTTGGATATCCTTTCTCTCCCTTTGTTGTTTTTGCAGCGGTGTTTCTGGACTTTCCTTTCTAAACCTGATTCTTTATATTTTGTTGTTTTGGTCTAATTATTTTGGAAGGATGTGTTGTTCTTCACTAGGTTTCTTATAATCCTCATCTTCACTTTGTTCAGGTGACATTAGCTCTTTTCCACTTCGCGTTGTAATGATTCTCACGCTTTCTTTGGGATTTCGAACTATTTGTTCTGGGAGTTTTCCTTGACTTTTTGTTAGAATATCCATAAGGTTGTCAAATTTATTATCTAAATTTTTCACTGTCTTCATTAGATATTCAATCTCCATTTCTTGGTGGTTCTTATAAGAACTTGTTGAAGGTTTTTCATATGTTTTTTGCTGGTATGACTGTTTATTAGGTTGCTGGAATGGTGGAGGATTCTGGTGTTGATGTTGTTGGAATGGAGGTTCATTTTGGTATTGATTTTGAAATGGAGGCCTATCCTGGTTGTATCAGAATACATATCCTTGTTAGGGTTGATGTGGTTGATTTGACTGGATTTTCTTTTCTTGATAGGCAGCTGCACAATTTTCAGTCCCCTGCACTTATGTACATTGATCAGTGTAATGATAACTAGAAGAGCATAAACCACATACCTGATTCAGGCCTTGTTGTTCCTACACTTTGTTCACAGAAAGTTGTCTCATCACACTAGTCATTTACTTAAGTGTTGATTCAAGTAACGGTGAGGATGAATCAGAATTTCTTACCTCATGGATGCCTCTAGTGCTCGTACCTCTAGTTCCAAATTGCTTTGAGTTTTGCGCAATCTTCTCAATCAGGCCTCTGACATCTGCTGGTGACTTGTCGATCAAGGCTCTTACAGATGAGGCATCTAGTAAATTACTATCATTGTCAAGAAATCCTTGGTATAAGAACACAATAAATTGGTTCTCTTCCATATCTTGGTGTGGGAAGCTTGAACAAAGTTTCTTGAAACGTTCCCAGTATTCGTAGAGAGTCTCTCCAGTCGATTGATTTATGACATAAATTTCTTTTTTTATTGTTGTAATTATGGATGTAGGGAAGAATCTCTGCAAGAAGCTTCTTTTGAGATCTTCCCAATCATTTATCTCCCCTAGTTGGAGATTGTACATCCATTCTTTTGTTGCTCCCTCAATTGAGAAAGGGAATGCCCTCCACTTTACTTGCTCTTCTGCGACTCCTCAGGGTTTGAAGCTGGAGCAGACATAGGTGAACTCTTAGATGTGTCTATTTGGGTCTTCACCTACAAGACCATGAAATTTTTGTGGCACTTTAATCATATTAATGTGTTGTTAAAAATCATTTTCTCTGTCAGGGATAGTTAGTTGGCTATTTTGATTAGCAAATTGAGGTGTGCAAAGATCACACATAGTTTGATTGGGATTATCAGCCATTATTGTAGGTTCAGAGTGATCACTTGAATTATCACTTGAATCCATGAGGTGTATTTATTAAAACTCTTTGAATTTTTTTTTCTCAATTGGGTTATTGTATGATCAATTTCGGGATCAAATTCAATTAAAGGGATATTTGAACTACGGGTCATTCAAGAAAGTTTTTTTAGTTTTTTATATTTTGACGCACTTCCTCCCTGGAAACGATACCAATTTTGATGCACACTTATCTTGGTGTGTAGAAAAAACTTCTATTTACTAATTTAAAATATAATATAGTGGTTAACCTAGGTTGTCTCCCGATGAGGAGTGCACACAAAATATTTTGTCACTTTTTATTTAGAGAAAACGTTGGGTGTTTTTGAAAATGTTTCGTTTTAAAATCAAAGAGAGAAACAAAACAAAAGTAAGAAATTGAGGAAGTGATTTAAGACAAATATTGAATTCAAGTGATTTAAAAACTATTTTATGAGATGGGTGATCAAGTCGGGGTTTGTTTTATAATTGCAATACTATCCTTGTTCCATTTAATTCAATCCTCTTCTGCTAAGTAGATTTAAGTGAGATTCCATAATTACTTCAACTCACTTCTTAGGTTAAATGGTTTAAAAAATTATATTTTGGTATACACTTCTTCCGTTGTGTGATAGAGTAGTAGTGAACACCCCCAATTAAATAAGGCAATTCCCAATCGGGTATTGTTTATCCTAAATAATCCTAAATATTCACCACCCCTCACACACGTACTAGCGATCGCTAGGTACTTCACCGCTAAGACCTGATATTTATTCTATTGAATATAGAACATAACCTAATGGAGGGAGAAAAATTATCATTTATCAAAGCAATAATAACAACATAATAGAAAATTGAATACGATCACATAAGATAATAAATTCTGTTTTTAGAATTTGAAAACAACTTCGCAGAAGAGAGAGATATTTTATTCCATCAAATGTAAGAAATAAAAGCATTAAAAATATAAAACCATACCTCCCCCAATCACCTAATATGTTTACCCCACCATGTTAAGGGTAATTGAGATGAAAGAGGAAGAAGAAAGCATTATGGAACTTGAAGAACAAAAGAGAGAAATGAAGAACTCAAAAATAAATCCTCCAGAATATGTCTTCCAGAAGATCGCTTCAGTTCTTCCCTCCCCTGGACGAATGAGTCTGAGGTCCCTTCTTATAGGAGGTGAGGAATAGAGTTATCCATCCACCCACGAAGTTTGAATTCATTTAGTTCTATGTGGAAGGAGTTATGGCCGCCTAAATGGAAGATACTTTTCCTGGCCGCCAAACACTATTCCACCAGCCCTTCTTTGACCATTTAATTGGTGGCCTTAATGAATGAATTTATTTTTGATATTTTGTGTTAATCTGACTATTATAGTAATATTTCGAACCCAGCTAGAAACACTTAATTTGGAGGTTTTCTGTTCTAGATATGATTCTTTGAATGAGTGATGGTCCATTCTTCCGTCCAGAATAACTTTTCACATTGACCGAAATATTTGGGCATGTAGACATTCGAATTTGAACTTGGTCCAGAGGAATAATATGTAGCTAACGAACCATGTCATCCTAAAAAAAATGAATCAGGTGGATTGGATGAATATTTTGGGAGTTATTATCTAGATACAATGGAATCATAAAACTGTTAAATGTCCAGAATTAACCAATTTTCACACTGAAGCTCAAAACTCACCGAAAATCATGAAATGATGCAAATAAGATCAAATTTATTAATGGGAAGGGATTAAATAATTTAAAAACATATAAATAATTATGAAAATATTTTCTTTTTCAGCTTACGTGTGGAAGAGTACATATTTTTAAGGGTCCGTACGGGAGGGGGTTGGTCGGGAAGCCTGTGTGAACTTTTTAATTATAAAAAAACTTCCTGGGTAATAAAATTATGAAGTTCAAAAAAAATCTACGTTTTTAAAAACAATGGTGAATGAATTAGTGCCATTTTAAAATGCCTTTAATGAAGAAAAAAATGTCTCTAATTAATGTTTTTTTAGTGGTACTGGAGACATTTTATAGGTGTGTGCAATACTTTATTGAGCATCCCCAACATGCCTATCAGAGGATGAAAAATGGAAAATGTTTTGGTCAGAATTTCCAAATTTTAATTGATTAGGTAATTCTTGATGTATCATCATTGTGTGCTCAAACCATTGACCGGGTAAAAAGATGCTTTCAGGTATGAGATTTCAATGACCCGCTAATAAGAAACTGTGGCTGATTGCTGGTGGTCATGTTGGAAAACAAGTACTGTGATTACGGTAAATTATAAGAATTGTGATGTCCATGTGCACTTGTTGTTGCATATTATGCCTCAGTGAACCTATTATGGGCACCCTATGCTAACTCAGTGTATCATTTGAGCACTCAGGATAACTATTATTGTGCACCTTGGATGCATGTTGGTGATTTTCATTCCATTACCTTTCCTCCTGATTGGCCGACTATCATCCCTGATATTTCTAGGATTCATATTATGGATTTTTCGCTTATGAATTATTTCATTTATGGGTTTTGTCATTAATGGATTGTAAAATTTCTAGTTTTAAATAGAAATATCTTTGAGATATTTCATAATTTTACTTTTCCCACTCATTAACAAACTATGGTGGATGATATGACCAGTTTGCACCCTCGGGGATGACCAAAGTCTACTAATATCAGAAATGAGATGCACTAGCCTTAGAAATATGAAGGGAACTACGATATATTATTTTTAAAAGATAAGGGAATACTCATAAGAGATTTCCTTAAGTCGTGGGACAGAGCTCCATTTTACATTATCATTGACCGAGTCTATGTATTTTATCATGAATGAGTAAATTTTTTTCATATGAGAATTTTCATTAATAGATCCTTTTCATTTTGACATGCTTAATTTTTTCCATGTTTATTCTCTGGTTTATTAAATTAATTGATTCAATCAGAATGAATTTTTTTTATTTTTAAACAATTAAAAAAATAAACACATGATGAGAGTGAATAAAAAAAGGTCCAGCCTATAAATGAATTATCTTCAAATTTTTCCTTTAAATCACATGGTCGATTGAATATATCATACAACCACATTTCTATGTGGGACTTTCACCATGGATGATATACATTGAAATTTTTATAAATAGATTACACATTATTGGAGATCATTAAAACAAGAAATTGATATACTAATCAATCAACATCATTCAACTATATTTTTTACCTCATTTTTTATCAGAATTCTTAATTATTAATGTTAATTGTAAAACTCGTTTTGTTTATTTTAATTTTAAAAAAATAGTTTAGAAACATTATTAAATTAACTATAAAAATGTAACAATGATATCACATGTAGATATGACTGGTTCTCCATTTCTCACATTCTGAGATAGGCATGTTTCATGTCTGGTTATAGAGGGATGTCTAGTTCCTACTTTGAGGGTATAGAGATCTCTTCATTTTCATCATATTGAACCACCTCCTTCCATCATCCATTATCATCATTATTTTGGGATATATGGTTTAGCGATGTGTAACTTTATATTTTTCAATCATTATCTCATTGTTTTGTTGGTAGAGATATAGAGTTCATAGAAACATGCATTCCATTTTCCATACAGAGAGATGACTTTTACACTCGAGGATGTGTCCATTATATTTGGTCTCCCCATCGACAGTGTGGCATTGTTAGGTCGACTGGGTGATGATTGGTTTGATCTTGTTTATAAATTACAAGGAATTGATGTCCACGAAGATTGCAGGTCCTTCATCAATAGTAGATTACACATTCCATGGATAGATGATCACTTAACTCATCTAGATGGTGATTTTGATGAGATAATTGTGTTGTTATTTTCATGTGAATAAATTTTGAGGCATATTGGTAGCATGATATGCATTGATAATTCAACTATATTTGTACATTTTATGTATTTACCATTATTAGAGGACATAGACAAAAGAAGGAATTATTTTTGGAGGTCTACATGTATTTCATATACATTAAGGGCGTTTTTCAGTGTTTTTCGCATCAATAAATGAAGATCAGGGGATGTGTTATTCTGATACAAATGTTTATTGGTAGTGTATCTGTCGATTAACTCCACATGTACATGTGATATTTCATGTTGATATTTTATGAGAGTATCTGCATGGAAAATGGTATGATTTTCCTTCTTACTAATGTCAAAATAAAATTTATAATGTTTTATTAGGAAATTTACGTATAAAAATGTTATCTTTAGGTGGAGTCAGGCACATTGATATTCAGATACATCCCAGCATGATTCCAACACTTACAGACATATTCAAGATATTCATTGACATGACGACATACATGGATATTAATTATATAGTTAAATTATTGTTGTGTACATTAAATGTCTTCATTTATTAATTGAATTATTAATTTTTTGTATTTTTTAGATTTCAAGGATGTTATGTAGTGAGGCTATCATCCAAATACTCCCCCATACTATACAGTGATGTTTTCTGTTATCCCATGCGTTATTCCAATAATTAACTTTAATATTGTGGAGTGGAAACACATTTATAGATTTATGAGGCAGTTTAGCTTCAATTAGCCCATTCCTGCACTTCCAAGTCAATTACCTTCACTCTATTCCATGAATATGTTAGTGAAGTGATACTTGGAATAGAGGAGACATCATGAAAGATATATTGAGATATGAGATAGAAGACATGGGTCCCAATTATGAGAAGAAAACATAGTACATATGCATTTATCAGATCAGCTAGATTATGGGCCCTGGTACCACAAATCCCCAGTGAGACATCATATATGATATGGGTGGGGCTATCATGACTTGGTAATAATTATTCCAATGTTGAACGGTTTTTTATTAACATTAGCTAACTGCATGGTTTTTTTTTCACAGGATTCTCATATCACACATCTCCTTCATATCTCTGAACTTGATGAGGGTGGCACCTTTGACCAGAATTAATTTAATAGAGTGGTGACAGAGCTACTTACTCATATAGATGAGATTTACAATGGGATTCTTTTTTATGTTTCAGGAAATGATGAGGGTGAAGATCCTGATATAGATGTGTCCTGGGGTGATGACCTTGATAAGGATGTAGATGTGGCATAAGAGGAGGGTGTTCATTATGATCAACCAGAGGATCCTCCAGTTCCTATTGCGTATGAGTCACAACCACAACTACTGGCATAGGCATGAACAAGGTCTGTCAATATGTCAGATTTTCATGAAAAAGTATACTCCAACTGGTTTGTGTTTCATTCTTTGTTATCCTCTAATCCACATATATTCACTGCACAACATCCATCTTCTTCACATGTTGGGGAGAGTTTCGGCCAGCAGCTACTATTCTTGGAGGTAGGATAGGGTACAGGCGACGAGATTGTAGATTCACTGCCTGTCACATAGGATAATGTGGAGGTATGTGTCATGAATGATACACATGATCTATGTACTCTAAATCATAAACATAGATAGACACTACATGAATGCATTATGTATACACCTTGGTCTAACATGGAGGAGAATCCAAGACACCAGTGTATATTAGATTGATACAAGTTATATGTTTTTTAAATCATTACATATACATTATTTAAAAACATACAAATATATTATATTTTGTTGCCTAAATCAATAAATTGATATAATTGTAAATTCATAAAAAATATTTTGAAGAATTAAGAAACATTATAATTAATAACTACATTGGTGATAATAATAATTACTATTTGTTAATTATATAAACAGATCTTAGTATTAGTATCCATATTAAGTATAATAAATAATAATCTTAAATTTATTATTATATATTAATAATTTTATTCTTTTTATTTCTATAAATATTGTTAATATTAATAATAAATATTAACTTATTTCTTATATAATTAATTATATTTTAATACAATATAATATATTAAGAATAATATCATTAATAACTACTAAATATTGTTTTAAATACCAAATATTTTATTTATATTATTATACAATTAATATTCACTATAATACTATTAATTATATTGATAACATAATTATATATTATTAATTAATAATACATAATAATATTGATAATTATTAAATATTTTATGTATTAATAAAATTATAATAATTATATCAAGAAAAATATAAAAAATATTTATAATTGAAATCTTATAAATATTAGTTTTTATACTGTTTATTTTTTAATAACATAATAATATAATAATATAATAATAGTTAATAATGAATAATATGATTTATTATTAATAAATATATTACTTATTAATAAATTGGTTATATTTTATATCATCAAAAAATTCAAATATATTTATAAATAATAATCTTATAAATATTATTAATATTAATAATAAATATTATATTATTAAATAAATAAAATATCTAATAAGACATATATATTGTTGAAAAAAATTGAGGATAAAAGGACTCTTTATTAAAAATTAAATTGTGAAGTCAGAGGAACATACAAAACCGCAAAGGTCCACAGAAAACCTGTAAAAAAAGTCATCAACCCACTCGAGAACGAGTGCTCATACAATGTTGAGTGATGTGTCCACCACTTCCATGAGGATGTCGTCCCCTCCTCCAAGTCTGGACAAGCATCCATGGACATCCACCGTCATCTTATAGCTCAGCAACAACATCGGCCTTCATGATTTAGACCCCAGATATAGCATCTCTTTTTTCCCATCATCATTGCTGCTGGCCGAATCAAGTATATCAAAAGAATTATGAGTACTCACATTCCTATTTACCATACAATTCAAAGTTTGAGTAGAGACACTACTTATTGGAAAAATAGATTCCCCCAACTTGGCTTCATCTAATCTCACTGCCAATGGTTCAGTAACAACATGTTCAACTAAACCTTGATCATGTGAAAACTCACTGGATCCATCATGATCATTAGTACCACCTGTGTATAAAATAGAGACCTTAATATCCATTGTAGCCTAATTCCCAGAGGTTTTCATTCCACTAGATGCATGTCCAAATCCAATATGGGAGTTATAAGAGACCAACCATGCCTTTATAGCTTCCACATTCCCTAGAAGAGAGTGAAAAGAAGCTTCAGTAGGTAATATAGAAGAGATAAAATGAGCCCCCATCTCACTGTGGTAATTTCCAGATGTCTAGATCTTATTAACATCCACCATACCTGAACAAAAGGGTAACATTTTTATGGAAGGAAGAAAGTCCTTTTTATTAACAGACTTGACATTCATTCCCGGATCTAGGTGGTATATATTACCATTGAAGGAAATATCAATAGATGTATCTTGGGTGTTTTTTATTGAGGTATTCTCCATGTGAGGTGAATAAGAAGTAGAAAACTCATGAATAAGTTCCATGTACATAGCTCCAAATTGGTCACCAGGGTGCTTTAAATAAAGGGAGTGAGTAGAAAAGTTAACCTTCTCATTGAATTTCTCAGGATCAGATATGCAGGAAGCTTAAAAAACCCTTTTGGATTTAGTCTTATTTTATATTGTAGCATCCCACTTTTCTTTACCCTTTCTACTTTTGGCATCGACCGTAGTTTTCTCCCACTACAAGATGATGTGAACTTCCATTTGAGCAGAATGTTCCATGATCTCTTCTCTATCATCTAAAACCTCCAAATCTTCCCCCTACAATTACCCTCGATAGGACATATTAAAGTCGATCCCATTTAAGACATCATTTCAAGTAGTCCCATAAACTTCTGATTGACTATATTTTACAAGATTAGACCAACATAAGTGGGTTTGTCCATTCATTCGAATAGAAGAAACAAGACCAGAAGATTCATGAACAATTCACCCATCCTTAAGGAATGTGTCTTTAGAATCAAGCCTATGAGATACTTGGTGGGGACAATATTCTATCCTATAGATGTGTTTAGAATTTTAGAAACACCATGATTGTTATTAGAAAGATTCTCTTGATTAAACTTTCACTTGGAATATTACAGATCATGACCTTTTGACTGAAAATTATAACAAACTAAATCTCTTATACATGTTTTGGTTGAATGTAAAACAATTTGACAATGTGTGAAAAATGGAGGTGTTTTTTCAAAGTCATTCATAAGAAAAATATCATCCTATGGTATGGATAGAACCACCCTATCTATTAATGTAGAGGGTAAATCAACTCCCACCAAAATATGTGCATAATGACCCTAACTAACTATTTCAGTATCATGATCCATCCTTATTGGGATTCCAATTATGGAAGCTATATCATATAAGATCTCAGCATTCCATAAAACCCAATTAAGACCATGTATTTTGATCCATAACTATGCGCAAGTATCCTAGACATTATTCAAGATGAAGTTTAATTTCCAATCATCAATCTAAAGCATTCCATAACTAAGATTGACAGAGTTGATACTCCATGAATTCCCTTTGAGCTCCGCAGAAGAAAATATATTGTGGAAAAAATCCCTAGCCTAGGGAGAAGCATTTGAAATATGTGAATCCCAAAATATCTTCTAAATTAGAAATGAAATCCATATATTTCCAAGGTTTCATACCTTTCATCATAGAAATCCGAGCAATTATTGAATGTTTACACTAATCAATGCGAGTCTAAATAGCATCATCTGATGTTGATACATGTGCATTTGAGCCTTTCTTGATGATGTGATGTGAAGCACGATTTTCAAGAGGGGCAAAGGAACCCCCCGAGAAACCGTAGAAAGAAGAAAGGTGCTTTGAAACGTGCTTGTCTCGATCCTTTTTTGTCTCTAATGTGGACGATCCCAGCAGATTAAAACAATGATTCGAAGCAAAGGAGTAGAGATTCACACATCTTGGATGAGGTAGGGAAAACAATTTTTCTAATGGTGATAAATATTTAATAATATAATTAGTATAATAAAAAATATATAATGAATATAATTACATATAAATATAAATGTAGACAATTATAAATAAATAATTATTTATATAAGTATAAATATAATAAATGGATTGTAAATATTTATTTTAAAATATAATTATATATATATATATATATATTTATAATTATATTTATAAAAAAAATCTATTAAATATCTTTTTATGTGATTATAAATATATTTTTGTAATTATATATATATATATTAATATATAAATATATATATTTATCAATATAAAAAATATCCTTTTATATTTTAATAAATTTTTAAATATATGATTATTTATTCATAATTATATAAATAGTTTTTAAAAAAATTATATATATTTATTTATAATTATAAAAATATAATTTTATAAATATATTAAATAAAAATTAATAAATTAATAAATATATATACATATATAAAAATATATTTATATAAAAATATTTATTTACAAATATTAAATATATATTTATAATTTAATAATTGTTTATATAATTAGAAATATGTTAAACGAATTGTAAATATGTATTTATAAATATAATTATAAATATATATTTGTAATTATAATTATAAATAAATTTATATATAAATAAATTTATATGAATATAAATATATTTATATAATTATCTATATATTTATTAATATATAGATATATATAATTATAAATATTTTAAATATATTTGTTATAATTTTAGAATTATTTTAATATATAATTATTTATCTATAATTATATAAATATATCTATAAATATATGTATATAATTATAAATATATTAATATAATTATAAAAATTTATTAATATATATTAATATATTATTATAAATATAAGACATATATGTATTATAGTTTTATAATTAATTAAATATATTTGATTAATTATAATTATAGAAATACATTTTAAAATATATATATATATATATTACTTTGTAATTATAAGCTTCTTTTGATTCCAACATTCTTACTAAACCCCCCAAAGGCCCTGTCAATAATTGGGGTCTTTGGATGGAGCTATGAAATCTCTTTGGGTTGAGTCCCAAATTCCTTTGAATTGCTTCCAAACAAAAGTGATGCTTTTACAACCTACGATCAGCAGAGTACATCCAATGCATTTGTTTTCATACCTATTGGTGCTAACCAAATGAATGAGACCACTATAATGCTTCATTTTCTATTGGTAAAAGATCCTAAGGATCGAGGAGTAAAAACTCAGGCAAGTCAACTGAGAAGGGATAGTGGCTCTGGGTAGGTTGTTTGTCCTGTTCAAAGCTAGCAATATGCTTCTCATTTTTTTAACATTTTGAAACCTATATGAGACAATTTTGGAAAGACTATGTTTCATGAATGTGAATAGTCAAAGAAGATTAATACAGAATGTAAAATCCTTCCAGATGAGATTGGGGGTGAAAGGCCACCTCATGTTCTCACTAAGGATGTAGAATGGTTTGATCTAAAAGTTGAAGTGATCCTTAAAATTTTGGATTGAAGGGAAATTATTATTCATTACTACCTTGATATTTTTAAATTTCTATCTATCAAAATTGAAGAAATAATTCATCATAATCTCAAGATTGACATTAGGGACCTCTCTTGAAAAAATTAATCTTGGATCTCAAGTGATGAAAGTGAAACATCTACACCATCCTCTGATGAGGATCAAGAGCCTTGGTAAAGGGAGAAGTCATAGAGGCTTGGTCGAGATACTTATTGATCCTGATGGGGATAAAAACCACTCTATTGTTTGTTTTTTGTTTTTTGTTTTCGTTATGCCCTAATGGGTTGACCTGGTTATGTTTTACCATCCTTTGTTTTCTGATTTTAATTATAGTAAATGGAAATGGCCTTTGGGTCCTTTTGACCTGTTTCAAAAAATTATAATTATAATTATATAATTTTATAAATATAGTAAATAGACATTTTTAAATATTTTTAAATATATATATATATATATATATTTATTTATAGATATTTATTGAAAAATATATTTTTATAAATATATTTTTACCATTATTAATGAATATATAATAATAAATGAATTGATATTAAAAATGAATTAATAAAATTAAATAAATTACAAAAAAAATTCAAAAGTAAATTCATATCATTTATGTGAATTACATACACATAAAAATGGTGGAAAGTGAATAAATATATGATATTATTTATATAAATAACAAAATTATTAAAAATAAATTATATTAACTATAATAAATATTATTATTAAAATTAAATAACATTATATTAAATAAAATTAAAATAAACACACACATGTATTCATGATGAAAAAATTAAAATAAATATATATTAAACATGAATAAATATTAAAAATGAATAAATATAGAAAATAAAAAATGGAGAGATATTATTAAAGAATAACTAATATAAAATAAAAAAATAGAATTTTCACACACATACATGGGCACGTGAAAGACATACATATGTACAGATATACATTCACACACACACATACAAATACACACATATACACATATATGCATAAATACGTACAGTTATACATGTACCAATATTTCAAATTATGTAAATAAAATATTAATATATTATATTTATTTTAATTATATAAATTTTTTTAATTGATTTATATAAAGGGTACACCATTATTAGTGTTTTTTAGTGCTGATAAAAGTTTACTTTATATCATCATTTTTCAAGAGAGCTCATAAACATTCCCATTTATCAGCACTTTTTATCTAGCACGGATAAAGGTCAACACCAAATATCACAAAATCTTTAGTAGTTACCATGATACATACACTCGCATACTATATAGTAGGATCATGTCTTACTATGCTCCACCCTACCACCACTTGTTCATTTAAAATCATCCATACTATGATTTTATTTCCATATAAAGGTTCCCTTTATTTATTATTCCTTTCATTGTTTGTATACACATGCACACAGTATTACCTGTGATTTATTTTTTATGCTTAAATATCTTTGTTGGATGGGATTTTCCATCTTTTCTTCATGTTTATTCCACATGGTATTTTTCTTTGGGCATCTTAAATTGGGTCTTGTTGATTTATTGGCCCATGCACTGCGTATTTTCTTTTTTCCTTCGTGATCTCTACAACTGGCTTTTGTCAACTCAATATTCCCACACGAGAATATTCTCATCTATTTATTAGCCTAACTACCCCTTGAATATAGGTCATCCACATATCCCATGCTTTGTACTGGTTCTGTCCATCTCTATCACACGTCTCTTGTTGGATTGTCGAGGACATTTCACTGCATATGCCTTTCAGGGTAATTCATCACCCCACAGGCTATTGCTTCATCACTCGCTCGATTTAGATTCCTAGCTTCATGTGGCGGGCTGAGAATCTTAGAATAATAGTTCACTCATGTAGAACCCCAATCCCCTTTTTAGTGGGTCGGTTTTTTCCGTCTAGCTCATCAAATGATGTGAGGCTCACCAGTTTCATCCTGCCATGGACTCATCAAGAGAGTGGCCCTAACTCCCAACTAGGGTGGTATCGATACTGACATGCACCATCCTCCACATTGTTGGGGCAACTTCCATATCTTTGATAAGGACAAACCACATTAACCATAGACTTTATGTTCTTATTGTCATGTGATAAGACACCCAGGATTGGGTCTTGACATTCTCCCACGACCATTCAATGCATGCCCCCATGCATGCAGGATCGTGGCCTTGAGTGTGTATGTGAAATGGATTTCATCCAACCAACTGAATTCCATGTGTATCTAAGGGGATGCTCTTTTCATGTCATTGGCACTATAGTCCACCCACTCTCTCTGGGTCGAAAACCACCAGTGGTCCACCCACTCTATCTAGGTCGCAAACCACCTCCATAATACCCACCCTTCATAGTGTCATTTATACCTCTTAAATTCACATGAGCATGACCATCTCTTTCGTGTCACCTCTGAATGACACCCTGGGACTCTTCTCCCACCACTAGGGTCCAACCATCATCATTCCACAAACAACACGATGCACACCTGCTAGGATACAACTTGTCACAAGATGATCATCTAAGCATATTGGTTCACTCATGCGGCACCCTATCCCCTGGTCAGTGGGTGCGGTTCAGCCGTCCAACTCTTCAAATTATGTGAGGTTCACTAGTTTCATCTTACCTTGGACTCGTCAGGGATGTGGCCTCAACTCCCACCCAAGATGGTGTCAAGACTAATACACACCATCTTCCACATTATCAGGGTGAATTCCACATCTTCGATAAGGAAAACCCACATAAACCAAAACCTTTATGTTCATACTATCATGGGATAAGACCCCAATGATTGGGTCATGACTTTCAAATCTCTTTTAGTTTTGTGAAATGCTGGAGATTGTAGTACAAAATCCTTGAGATTATTAGGATGAGAAGGTGTTTTTTCTTTTGAGCTACTTGTGCTCCTCTTGTGGAGAACTCTAATGAGGTCTTCTCGTAATTAAGATCCATGGAGACTCCCAATATAGGCATCATACACCCCACTAGTGCATGAATTCATATCAAGAATCTTCCTCATCATCCTATTGAAGATTTTGTGATAACTTTCTGGATTGTGGAAATCTGAAAAGATTTGTAACTATTAATTAATTATTTTATAGTTTTGAGTTTTACATCCCAAAGTTCTTCTCTTCTTAGTATGTAGTACCGTAGTTGTAATATGTAATCGGTATGTTCTGAGCATTAGTAAAGTGTGTGAGTGGGTGGTGTTCTTGGCTGCATGTATGTTTCAAATGAGTCTAAAATAGGTTAATATTGTTCCTAACACTACATAGTATTCATATCCAAATTATATGTATTATTATTTAGACAATATTCTTATAGTGATAATAAAAATTGTCAACTTATTGACAAATTGTTCAAAATTCTCGTCTGATCAACATGAAACACAAGCTAATGACTTGGAAGGATGAAGGAAAATACACTATAACACAAAAGATGTTTTCTGCACTGCCAAGTAGGATGCTTTTTTGTAGAGGTTTTTATTGCTTTATATACACAAAAAAATTAAATACATACTTATAAAGTAATTAAAACCAAAGGTCAGTATTAATGAGTTAAAACAATGTTGATCCATAAATGATGGAAGAATAATGAGTGGTGATGAAAATAACGGTAGAATAAATCCCCATTATTGAAATTAGTCCCCAATAACCCCCTCATTTTTTCATTTTCCCTGGTTCTCAATGACACCAATTTTCATGCACAACTCTTGAAACCTAGCATGCCCAAGTGAATTCATGAGAATTTCTGCAAGCTGATCCTCAGTGCGGGTGTGCTTAAGAATGTTTTTTCCTCTATTAATGCACTCTTGAATGAAATTGAATTAGGTATCGATGTGCTTGATCCATTCATGTAAGATGTTGTTCGTTCTTAAGGTTATGGTGGACTTGATTTCCACTTTGAGAACCTATGTTTTGAGGTCTGAGCATAGAAATTCTCCTAACAGTTGAACCCTACCAGATTCCTTGGCATGCCACGGTCATTCTAGAAATCTACTCCACTTCACATGAAGAAAACACTACATCCTTTTGATTTTGTGATTTCCAAGTGATGGGCTTGACTCCAAGGGTGAAGAACACCCCAGTGGTGCTATTGAGATTTTCAATTTCATCGACCATGTTGATATCGGTAAATCCCAATAGGATTGACCAGCTATTTACCTTCCTTGCATATTAGAGACCATTGTTGTGTGTCCCGGTGAAATAGCGCAATAGGTTCTTGACTGCGGAAATGTGTTCATTGTGTGGTTCCTATATGAATAAGATTGTGTAACCTAAATTTTAGGTAATGTCTAGCCATGTGTTCACTTGGTTCTGAAGGTTGTCGTCGATGCTTCAGTACTGAGTAGCATCGACCAATGGGAATGTTCTAGACTTGATCATCTTCGCTCAGACCTCCATCGGCACTTGACAGGGGTTACACTCTCCCATTAATCTCTTCTTCAATATCTTAGTCACATAGGTATATTGACACAAGTAAATGCTGCTTGACCCATGGTTCACTTCAATTTCTAGGTAATAGGAGAGAAATCACAAGCCACTCATCTGAAAGTTCTTTTTCATCTCAACCTTGAACATGTTAATGTTGGTGACATTAGTGTTGGTGATGATCAACTCTTCTACACAAACCCAAATGATTATATGAGATATGTCATTGTAGTGAGTGAAAATAGCATGCCTTGATCCACTCTTGTAAAACCCTAGCATCATAAGTCTAGATTCGAGCTTGGTGTTCCATGCCCTTGGTTCTTGGTGGAGGCCATAGAGTGATTTTTTGAATTGGAGCACCTTGTTCTCTTGGTTTTCGATGATGATTCTGGGTGGTTTCTCAACATATACCTCCTCTTGTAGCTCTCCATTTAGGATTTCTAATTTGACATCCATTCAATAGAACTCGCACCCTCCTTGCACTACCACTATTACAAGGATTTATACTAATTCCATGCATGCAATAGGGGAAAAGACCTCCTCAAAGTCAATCCCCAACTACTAGACATATACCTTTGAAATGAGTGTTAACTTTGTCTTTGCTACCGAGCCATGATCAATGCACTTCACCTTGAAGACACACTTTAAAAATGGCCAATGGGGAGATCAACGAGCTCCCATGTGTTGTTTTCCTCAATTGACTTCATCTCCTCAATCATCGCCTTGCTCTAACACTGGTGTTGTTTTGGTTCACCAAAAGAAGTTGAATCATTGGTCGTAGTGAAATGAAGCTCACCAGGGTTGAGCTCATGTAGTACAAACCCAAGCAGCATTATCGTTCTGATGATGTTCTTGATGGTGCGGAACCGAAGTGGGGTGTCGTTGTGATCAACTTCAAGTGATTCTACCATGTTGGATGTAAATGAGGAAAAATCCAATGTCACTGACGGTGTGGGATCACATTGACCAAATCTAGTGTTGTAGCATCTATAGAGCACAAGCTTGTGGGTGTGGGTGATGATCTCTGGTCTTTGCCAATTTTTTCAGTCTCTGTCATCCATGGTATACATGTTGTAGTGTACTTGATAGTGAATGGCTCATCACTACTCAACATACCTTGTTTTTCATGAGCACTCTAGTCACACTACTCTTCATCATCAAAGATGATTTCACATGTTACGTGCACTTGCTTGTTAGTGGGATCTTACACAGGATGTTCCTTGGATCCGAACTCATACCCAATGAAAATCATTGGCATACTCCAGTCATCCACAATTTCTTTAGGTGAGACTTCATAATCTTGACATGTGTAATGTAGCCAAAGGTGTGGAGAAAGTCCATCATCAGTTTTTTCCAATCCAGGCCTTATACAACATCATCTCATCAAAGATTTATGTCGGCACTCAGTTGAGGATAAAGACGGTAGTGGAGACATCATCACCCTAGAACATCCCAGGAAATCCCATTTCCTAAAAAATGCTTTGATATATGGAAAAGACTATCTGGTTGCATCATTAAATGACTCTATTCTGCTATAGGGAATAGTGGGTCATGATTTTTCGTTTTATTCCATGCTCAAAACAATATTCACCAAATTCTACAAAAGTGATCTCACCACCCTGGTTCGTGTAGAGAATCTTCAGCTTGCACCCTCTCTCTACCTCCACCATGTCCGGAAAGTGTTTGATTTCCATCAGAGCTTGGTTCTTTCTTTCTATTATATTGATCCACATGTAGTGGCTATTATCATCAACAAGTAGTAGAAAGTAGAGGTTCTCACTTGGCGTTGTCAGCATGATTAGCCCACAGAGGTCACCTTGTACAAGGTTGAGGACTTGATTCTCAAAATGCTTCACTTGTTTAGGGAAAGACACTCATCACTGCTTCCCAAAAAGTTATTTTTCACACACATGATCCACCTTATCAATCTATTGAAGCCCTTGCACCATATCACATTGAGCGAGATTTCACAAATCTTGGAAATTCTGGTGGTCGTGCCTCATTTTCCATTGTCATCCATTCTCTGAACCCCTTGCAGAAAAGCATATTGGTTATGCAATACTGATTTAGAGCTTGTACAACTATGCAGGTAAGTGCTTCACCTTGGCCAGGAGGCACCACTACTAGTCATGGATCCTCAGGATGACCTCTTCAATTAGTATCTGGAAACCATTCTCATCAAGTATTCTATTACTAATGATGTTGGTGGTGAGCCTCAAGAAAAATTACACCCTCATGAGAATGCGGTGATCACCAGTTTTTCATGTGAGAAAGATATTCTCGCACCCCTTGATGTTGACGATAGACCCATCTCCAAAGTTCATAGTGTTGCGGATCCCAGAGTCAAACTAGGAGAAGGCATTACAGAACCCAGTCATGTGGTTTGGGACATTGGTGTCAAGGTACCAGAAGCCATCATCGCATGCCTTCTCTTGATCTATCTATGTGAATATATTAACCCCAACCATCCATAGAGGATGAAATTATAGTTGTAGAATATTGGGGGTTGTAGATTATGGTAGTGGGGGATCCAGTACCATGGTACATGTTGTTTTCATAAGAGGCACAGGCTCATCGTCGTCACCTTGGGTTAGAACAGCCTCATCCCTTTTGTCCTACTGTGATAATCATTGGCCCAATGGACCATTTCTGCATAGTTGTGGAATTTATCCCTTGACACTTCATAGATTCGACCATATCATAAGTCATCCTTTCTATTTGTGTTGTCTCCAGCATCAATAATTTTTCACGGTCCTCGGTGATGCCAATTATTGGACTTGGAGTCAATGAAGTATGCCTCCTTTATCTACCAATTCTTCATCCATGAAACCCACGCCTCCTCGGTGAGGATTAGCTTCCCTTCAGTGTTGGTGGTGGGTTCTGGCTCAAAACATTCCTACTCCACTTTTAGTCTCCCTATTACCTCCTCCACAAAGAGTTTCAAGATGTCAAGTAGTGTAAAAATTGTAACAATAATTTGGGCGAACCTAGAGGGGATTATGCGCATTTAATTCTCAACAACCTTGTCTTAAGGTTATGGATCATAGATGATTGTGAGTTAGTTAACCTGATCTGCATCGCAAAGTCTTCTACTAATTCACTATTACAAAAAATAATGCATGAGTACTCTTTATGAAGATTTTGAGCATTGGATTCACATACGTGATCAATGTCGATGTGCATGGTCTTTATGGTGTCATATTATTCCTTAGCAATTTCCTCGATAGCGAGTATAGAGATCGTCTCTAGCGTGGCAGCGTATAGGATGGCCTCCAGCTCCATCTGATCTTCTTGGAGTTCGGCCCCACTAGTGTTGATGGAATCCAAAAGTCCATGTGCTTAGAGAATGGCCTTCATCATTAAGTACCAATCATTGTAGTTTTTCTTTGTGAGGATCGGATATTTTTTCGATCCTCCGACCTCCTTCACCAAACGATGAACCGCCTGAGGGAAACTACAACCACAAACAAGGACTAGTGATGTGAAGATTATGTTTGGGAGAGTCACAGAAATGAGGGCTCAGATTGAGGAATTGGTGATCAAGTCAACCTTTCTCTAATACCAAATGATGGAAATTCTTGATTGATCAACATGAAGCTCAAGAAAAATTCATGGAAGGATGAAGTGAAATTTTCTAGAACACAAAATTAGTTTTGTGTACCACCAAAGTGGGATGCTTTTTTTGGAAAGGTTTTCATTGTTTTATAAACACAAATAAAAGTGAGATGTATTTACAACATAATTACCACATGTAAGCCTTAATGTGGTCAAACCACATTGATCCATAAATAAGGGGAAAATAATGAAGGGGAGGAAAATAATGGCAGAATAAATCACCATTATTGATATTAATCAACACACATAATGCCAAAATGTTTAGATTGATTATTTAATATTAGAAATTTAGAAATCAATTAATGAATGAGTTATTTTTTGTAAGAGTTATAATGATGGAGAGAAAAATCATGGTTATTTCATAATGGATAACAAGTCATGACTCTAATAAGATCTCTATTCAATGAAGTAGGCCTATAATATAGAGTTAATTGACCTCATTCAAATAAACAAATTATTTTATATAAAGCTGAAACATTCACAAATCCCTTCTCTTCCATTTTCTTTATATAAGAGGTACCATCACACTATTCCAAGAGAAGGGATGATACTTAATCATTTGACGATTCCAATTGTCAATGGATTCCTTTTGAGGTTAGACGCCATTTGTTTTTGTTGTAAATAATCAAAAAATATATTATTGGTGAGGATTCATCGTGGATTGTGAGATATACTAATTTTAAGCTTTTAATTTATTCTTATTGATTCCCCTTATAGGTCTTTTTTTGGATTTGTTTTCTTTATATATAATACTTAGGGATATACATATGCTACACATGAAACATCATGATTCCATGAACAATAGAATCCATGCTTCTTAGTAGAGATTATGTTGTGTCAAGTCCCACATTGGACTGGAAATATCATGTAATATCTATTATTCATTATAAAATAACCCCAAGGCCTCCCTTAGAGAGGAATCTTGGGGATTCGGTTTCGCTATTCTATTGTTTTATATGGTATCAGAGTGGGTTCTCCTACCCTAAATCATCCTCTATGTCTCTCTCCCTAATTTTTTGAGAGACTCTTGGGCGATCCTCCCTGGTATTCCCCTCGTGTGTGACGCCCCCCTCCTATGCAATGCTCCCTGGTGGTCAACCCCTATCAAACAGGATGACCCCTGCACACCCCATATTTGGTGTGATGTCTCCTGTTATGCCCCCCCCCCCCCTCGTACATGAAACGACCCCCTACACACCCTATGTGTGGTGAGATGGCCCCCTGTGGCCCCACCCTATGTATGTGATGGCCACCTATATCCCCATGTGCATGCAATGAACCATTTCACCCAGTTCTCTTCGCGCCCCTATGGACACCCATATGAGTTCCCCTGTGTGATACCCACATCATCATCCTTGCACCCCTGCACCGCTGCGATGCCCCCCCCCCCTCGTGTGTGACGAAACACCTGCAACAAACCCCTTACATGTGACGGACCTCCCACATTGTGTGACCATGCTCCGATTTCATCCATGTTGATATTTTTTCAATAAAAAAATTAATATCTGCATTGTCTAGCCTTGAAATTTCAGCACTATACTCTATCAACTGCGAACCTTCATCACCTTGTCTCTGTGCATTTTCAACACACTCTATCACATCATTAAGTGCCACTATTTCCCATAGAAATACTCTAGCATCATGTCTACCCCGATAGTGAACCTCCTAGGTTGTTGACAATGGTGCCTCAAACCACATCACTAGAGATGCAGGTATTCTTCGGTCCTATAGAGAGACCTTATCTGGAGGTAATATCATTGTGGCTGATGGTCAGACAATATAGATAGTTGGTTATAGAATTTTTAAAATTATTCTAGGATTGAATCTATCCATTTTTGACTTTGTTTTCTATTGTCCCTTTAATTTACTATCAATTAGTAAACTAATAGTTTACTTAAAGTGTTAGTTCATCTTCTCACATACATCGATTATATATTAGTATCATTCGATGACTCGGGTGCCGGGTATGGGATGACTTCAGGGTGGTGTGCATGTGCTTGGCTTGATCCCCACTCTCACCTTTCTTGGGACCTCTAATAATTCCCTCTAGCTTCATTATCACTTTGGTTATTGAAATACCCCCATTCTTCAAATAAAAATTTCAGGATTGGGCACTCTTCTTCTTTTTGAATGTGAGTCTTGTCACTATGAAAAACATCATCTAGTCACCACACAATTTTCTTCTAAACTTCACTGATTTCATTCTTACAATAGTTGTGAATATTTATCTAGACCCTTCCAGTATTTTCTCAATGACCGTGGAATTATCCCATCAGGCCTCTTGTACAAATACACCTCAAAAAATGGTGTTACTCTATAAAAAAGCCACCATCTATTAGAATTTTCTCAGAATCATTTATTTCAGAAAAAAAAGTTCCAACCACTTTTAGAGGTGATTCCATTCTCATAGCCCCATATCGTATCAACAGACTTCCCTCATCTATTCTTCAGCAGAAGACACCCTTCCATTCCTTATTCCCAACAACACCCCATCATTCCCTACCCCTCCGTATATTTTTGTGTGTGTGTTATGTTTGAGATATTCCCCCCCTCTATTACAATGTTTGATGCACATGCTCTAAAATGAATCTTTTGTTTCTATTCCCACACCTAGTGCAGATATCGATGCTTCTCTCCATATTTTAATCACTATGTTGTCTTAGATGAGGTTTCCTTTATTGAATCATCAGTTATTTCTATTCTCTAGTTCACACCACCATATACTCTTCCTGATTCTAAAATTATTTTTCCATATTCTCTCAATACACCATCACCCCTGTCTCTTCCAAGTGATATTGTTGGATCACAATTTGGAGAGATATGCAATCACCACCCTATAATATCTGCCACCACATCACCTACTATCAATACAACACCTTAAAACTCACCTACTTTTGATGATCCATCACTAGAGTTTCATATTTCCCTCTTCAAATGGTTACATTATTGTTAGTATTATCAGGGATTATATGCATCTGCCTCCTGAGTTATTGAGACACTGGTAGATTACTCAACACTAAGAACTATTCCCCAGTATATATCTCATCCTAGTTGGTTACATGCTATGTAGGATGAACTTCATTCATTGGAAATCCACCACTCTTGGGATCTTTTCCCTCTCCCTATGGATAAACAAGTTTCCAGGTGCAAGTAGATCTATATCATATGTGTCAATACCGATGGTTCTAATAATTGACTCAAAGAATGGATTTTTTCCAAGGGTTATGCACAGACATATGCCATTGATTACTTTGACACCTTCTCTCCAATAGCCAAAATGGCCTCAGTACGCTTATTTTTCTCTCTTGTCATTTCTTTCCACTAGCCTTTCCATCAGCTAGATTTGAAAATGTTTTTTTCATGGTTTTCTTGATGAAGAAGTTTATATGGAGCAACCATTGAGATTTTTTAGTCAGGGGGATTGTTGTGAGGTTTCTTGCCTTCGTTAATCATTTTATAGCCTCAAGTAGGCACCTTGTTCCTGGTTCGAGTGCTTTTACACCGTTGTGCTTAGTTGTGACATGTATCAAAGCATAAAAGATTCCTCCATTTTCTATCACCAATCTACAGCATGCAGTATTCTCTTGATTTTCTATGTGGATTAAATTTTCATTACTAGAAGTGAAACTAATGGAATTGATCTACTCAGATCCTTCCTTTATCAACATTTTCATGTGAAGGATTTGTGTCCACCACGATATTTCTTGGGGATTGAGGTCTCCAGATGTGCCAAATGAATTTTTCTATCTCAAAAGAAGTATGTTCTTGATTTTCTATAAGAGGTTGGAATGAATTAAGCTAACTCGGTTGACTCGCCCCTCGAACCAAGATAAATGTCACTAAAATCTAATATTTATATGTCTTCATCACCTGAAAGATATATATGACTTGTTGGAAATCTCAACTACATGATGATGACTCAACCCGATATTGCTTGTGCAATTAGAAAATTGAGTCAATTTTTGGAATCTCTAACAAAAATTCAGTGTGAGGTTGTTCTTCACATTGTTAGATATGTGAAAAAGGAACCATATTTAGGTTTTATATATTATGATAAAGGGAATACAAACATTGTGCCATTTTTTTATGAAAATTATGTTGGATGTATCTCTACTAAGAGATCTACTTCTGGTTTTTCAGTTTTTGTTGGAGTAAATTTTTTCTCCAGGTGAATAAAAAATCAAAATGTTATCTCTCTCTCAAATGCAGAGTCAAAGAATAGTGCCATGGAATATGTGACTGCAATGATTATTTGGGAACAAAAAATTCTTCATGAGGTTGGGAATACGACCAAGAAACCAGTGCATATCTAGTGTGATAATCAATCTACTACTAAGATTTCCACAAAACTAGTCTTTCATGAATGGATAAAGCATATTGAATTTGATTATCATTTCATTCAAGAAAACCTTGAAAATTAGAAGATTGCCTTCAGCCACATTCACACCATTGATTAACTTGTTAATGTTCTTACAAAAGGTTTTTATAGACCACGAGTCAAATTTTTGTGTAACAAGTTGGACATGATAAATATATATGTCTCATCTTGAGGAGTATTGTTCATTTTTTTTGTTTTATTATGTATCCAATCTAGGAACACCTTACTTGAGGGGGAGTTTTTTAGATTAGATTGTGTCAAGTCCCACATCGGTCTGGATGTATCATGTAATCTCTATTATTCAATATAAAATAACCATAAGGACTCCCTTAAAGAGGTGTTCGGGTATTGGGTTCACTCTTCTATCATTCTAGAGTTCCCAATTAGTTTTTTATAGAAATATATTCATTATTATTAACTTCCATAAGGATAAAAACCACACCATTAGTTATTATATTATGTTATTGTTATAAATATATATTCATGGTTCATAGAGTTTTGAAGTAGTTAGTTTTAGAAGACCTCTGAACATTATGGGATAATCAAACCTTATAATTTTAATAAATGGGGTGGTGTGGGGAATTTTTTTTGCAAAAAAAATTTCTGGTGGAATAATTATCAGGGTTTGAAAACTATTTTTCTTGTATAATATATTAAAAATTAATATAGAAACAATGATATAAAAATAAATTAACAACATCATTATGAGATACGTTTTGAATTTAGAAAATTAGAAAGAAACCCCACCTTAATTCACCCATCCGCCCACTCTTATAATGTTTGGGATCTAAATCATTTAAACATGTGGTTTCAATGATGAAAGGTTTAATATAAGTAATTTATCTCAAATATTTTTTAATAAAGGCAATTTTATTATTTGAAGGGATTTTAATATTTGATAAAAATATTATTTAATATAAATGAGTCATACCAGATATCAAATACAATCTCTAAACATTGAAATATTGTCTTCTATAATTAAGGGAATTTATATATAATATTCCATGGAGATGTCTTTGAATAATTTTTAATAAAAATTAAACAATAATGTAATGAAAAAAAATACCTTCTATAGAGAACTTGAAAATTCAATTTTAAAGGTGATAAGTCCCACTTTCTCCAAATCCATATGGGAAAAAAATTATAATATCTTTTAAGAATACAATAAGGTAATGGATGATGGGATTAAAGTTATGCATAATTATGTTTCTGATATAGTGATATGCATCAATGATTGTATTAAAGGATCCTTCAAAAGAGACATAGGGGTTTTTGGATCTATGCGGGAACTTTTTAAAGAGATAAAGGATATAGAGATCAAGTTATGCATGCTTATGTTTTTGATATGGTGACATGTAGCAATGATTGTATCAAAGGATCCTTTAAAAGATTCATAGGGGTTTTTAGATCTATGTGAGAACTTTTTATGGAGAGAAAGGATATGGAGATAATAAATAAGATCACGAGAATAAATTCTCCATATAGTGTAATTCCATCATTTCTTAAATAATAGAAGCATATTGATTTATCTCATGATCTATATAAAATATTTTGTTAGTATATGAGGTGTGGGTGAAGTTGGATGGAATAATATGTCACTCATATAAATATATGACTTTTAGGGAGCTGTAAAATCATTATATCAATCAAGAAAAAGGTGAATAATTGGATAATAATAATTTATCCCATATGTGGAAAGAAAATTCAAATTTGGTTAAGGTAGGCCTAAGGTAAACCAATAATTGGATTAATTCCATTGTATAATGGTTATTAATATCACTAAATTATGACCAAGAAAACAATATATAGTAGATGGGGAGATTTATTTCTTAAAAAAACAAAAAACAATTACGGTTCCTATAAGAATAAGTATGAAATATGGATTGTGAAATAGTTTTAAAATGAGGTTTTAGAAGAATAGAAATGTGAGTAAGAAAAAAGAAATTGGTAAACATTTTCTTGGTAATAGGGTAATAGAATTCAAAACTTATTTGAATGATTCTATAACAAAAATGGATGAAATGAATCAAAATAAAAAGATATGAAAAGATCAACCAAAATTAGTAGTTAATATAAAAGTATAAATTGATGGATTAAATAGTGAGAAAGATATTCCATGGAAGAAAAATAGTGTTCTTTATGGACTAGACAAACAATACTTTCAGTATGTTGATCAACTAAAAGAAAAAATTATCCAATTAAAGAGATTAGTGTAGGAATAAACTATTGTTCAAGTGGAATGAGATGGAAAAATATATTTAAAGGATAAAATTATGGAACAGGTGAAGGTATATAAGGATATTAGAGATTTAATTGAAGAGAAAAAATGAATTATTGAATAAATTAATAAATAAGTGGTTTCTTTAAAAAAAATAAACATTCAGATGAAATCTAAAAATTCCATGGGTAAATTAAAATTTGAAAAATTTACTGATGAGTTAATAAAATAAAGTGTTATGAACGGTACAATAAAATTTGAGGATTGTTTTAGTGATCAATAAACCATTTATATGGGTACTATTGATGTTACCAAAATGAATAGGCATCCAAATATTAAAAAGAACTAGCAATTATTTTTAGAAAAATGATAAATTTAATGTAATAGTATAGAGGAAACTCTTAATTGAAAAGATAATTTAAAAAATCTAAAAGTTACTCGGATTCCCTAGAAAGGAAAATTTATTTTTCATTCCTATTATAAGCTTCTGTTCTTGGGATACATTGGTGATTCAAAGACCAATTATGAGGAGGAGAGATTCTACCAAGGTGGAGAGGCTCCTAGAAGAATTTAATAAAGAAAGAGAACATATCCATCATGATAAAGGAGATAATATCTCCATATTTAAGGTTTTAACTAATCCATCTTTTTCTAAAAAATCATTTGATTATAATACAATGAGAGGATAAATTATATCTTAGGATGTTTCCAGAATATTTGAAATAGATTCTATAAACAATAACCAATCTGGGAATATGTTCTCTATTCTTAATGATGAAGAAGATTTTGTCACTGATCATATATTAATAATTAAAGAGGGAACCACTAACAACCTAAGTAATATTGGAATCTATTAGAAAGAAAAATAATGGCAAAGATATATTGGTTTATATCACTCTCAAACATTACATGAACAACAGAACATTGATACATGATAGATGGGGTTTTCCAAAAAAAAATAGGAAATTTGATTTTATGAAAAAAAGATAATAATCATTTGGATGGAACTGCTTTGTTTTTCAATAATGGTGCATTGATTTCATACAAATTAATTAAAATTGGAATCTTTTAGAAGAAAAAATAATGACAAAGATATATTGGTTGAAGTCACTCTAAAAAATTACATGAACAATAGAACATCAATACATGAAATATGGTGTTTTCCCAAAAAAAATAGGAAATGTGTGTTTATATAAAAAATATAATAATCATGTGGATGGAACTTCTTTATTTTTCAATTATGGGGAATTTGTTATATAGACTAGTATAAAGGAATTGTAAGCTAGGGAAGATATGAGAAACACACATTTACTATTTTAGGATATACCACACAGAATATAATAAGTCTGATTTAATTTTTTTTGATTTGGGGATTAATGTTTCAATTAATTAAATGGGTTTCTCAATAAAATAAATGTATAGTAACATGTTGATGTAAAATGCAAAAAAAATAACCACCAAGTGGATTACAAGGGAAGACCATGTTTCCTTATAAGGGAAGGGGAAATTTGTAACATCTAAACCCCAACTTATTGTCTTGGGAAGGAATATAATTCCTCTAACCATATGTGTACACCCTGGACACCAAATGGAAAAAATAAATTCTAAGTGTGTACTCAATCATTGGGGGATGATTTACCATTAGATAAAATATAACCTGTAGTAAAAAATGATAATGAAAAAATCTAAAAATTATTCATAAATAAAAAAACCATACTCTTATAAAAAAAATGATTAGAGTCACAACCTGTAAAAACATCAACCAAGTTGGAAAACAAGAACAAGACACAATGGAAAAAAAATGTTCCAACGTTGCATACTCCCAATTTTTATAATTAAAATACCTCTAATATCCATGGTCAATTATTAAATACCACTATAGAAATATCTTCATCTGGTAATGTAAGAGGTCCCTTATTACTTGAATCATGTCTAATAACATCTACATATGGACAAATATTCATATTCAAGGGGTGAGTATAAAAACATAGTAGTTAATCCCCAAAAGAATCCCTAGACACGCCACTTAAAGAAGAATAAGTTAGGTATGTTTTTTAATATAAAATATAAGAGAATCCTAAAACAAACAAATTACTCTAAATAAACCCATGTAAATAACTCAAATCAAGAAATTACCTATCATAGAATCCATAATTTTCACAACCATCACACACCACAACTCATGAACCTGGGTCTTCTTCACACACACTCAATATAATTCACTCAAACAAATGGATCTTTTATCATAGTGATCCCTCTTATATAGTCCAACTAGTGAGATAAATCCCATTCCCCTTAACCTAAGTCATCACATATCTATAAAAATAAATTTCCCACCTAAATAGTTCTGGCAGCCAAGTATAAACTATGAAGGACCCATCTATATGCTTCATGGAAACACACCACCCATACCTAATTCAGACCAATGTTCCCACCAAATTAAAATTGGATGGAAAGTAAATACAAATAGGGTTTTAATCAACTCAATATTAATGTCCCCCAACACATGCTCATGCCTAATTTTCACACATCAAAAACATTTCCCTTAAAACTGAAACATAGATTTTGTATTTTCCAAAAAATGTTGTGGGTGTTTCCCATAACCATTATTATCAAAACTATCAAGAAACATGTTAATAATTAAAAAAGTATCCATCAAAAAAATATCTAAAATAAATTTAATCTTAAATATTCATAAAAAACACCTCAATTTTCCAGGGATAATGGAGTGAGAGAATCCACCAACCCTACATAGGGTTTCCCAATAGAATCCAAAAGAAGAAGCTTAAAAAAATAATTTTCCAATCACTTTCCTATAAGAGAGTTTGATTAGATAACCATATAAAATATTATGTTAGTTTAATTCCATCATTACATAAATAATAGAATCATGTTTATTTATCTCATGATATATAAAATATTATGTCAGTATATGAGGTGAGGGTGACACTGGATGGAATGATATGTCACTCATATAAAAATATAACTTTTAGGGAGATGTAAAACCCTTAGATCAATCAAGAAAAAGGTGAATACAATGTAAGTGATTAATTTCCACCACATATGGAAAGAAAATTAAAATTTGGTAAACTTAGGTTTGAGGAAAACCAATAATTGGATTCTTTCCATTATGTAATGGTTATCCATATCACTAAAAGATGACCAAGAAAACAAAATATAGTAGATAGGGAGATTGATTTCTTAAAAAATCGGAAAATAAGTATTCCTATAAGATTAAGTATGAAATATAGATTGTGAAATAGTTTTAAAAAGAGGTTTTATAAGAATATAAATTCTTATAAGACAAATGAAAATGGAAAACATTTTCTTTATAAAAAGGAAATATAATTTAAATCATATTTGAATGATGCTATAAAAAAATAGTAGAAATGACTCAAAATAAAAGGTTATTCAAATATCAACCAAAATTACTAGTTAATATCAATGTATAACTTGAAGGATAAAATGATGATCTAGATATTAAAAGGAAGAAAAATATTGTTCCTAATAGACTAGTCGAAGAAACCTTTCAGTATGTTGATCAACTCAAACACGAAATTATCTGATTAGAGATAGTTGTGTGGGAATAAACTATTGTTCGACTGAAATGAGATGAAAAAATAGATTTAAATATTAGAATTATAGAATAAGATATAGTATATAATGATATTAAAGATTTCATTGAATAGAAAATATGAATTAATGAATCACTTAATAAATAAGTTTTTTTATTAAACAAAATAAATTTTTTCATGAATTCCAAAAATTTCATGGGTAAATTACAATTTAAAAAATTTACTAATGAGTTAATAATAGAAAGTGTTGAGAATATAACAATAAAATTTGAGGAGTGTTTTAGTGATAAAAAACCTTTTCTATGGGTACTATTGATGTTACAAAAATTAAGACACATCAAAATATAAAATGAAAATAGAAGTTCTTTTCGAATCAATGATAAAGGTAGTGTAATAATATAGAGAAACTCTTAATCATTAAGAGATTTCAAAAAATCTAAAAGTTACTCGGATTCCCTATAAAAGAAGAGTGATAGTTCATTCATATATATGAAGTGCATGTTCTATGGTTACATTCAGGATTCAAAGACCAATTATGAGGAAGCAAGATTCTACCTAGGTGGAGAGGCTCCCAGAAGCATGTAATGAAGAATGAGAACATATACATCATGATAAATGAGATAATATTTCTATGTTAAATGTTTTAATTTATCCATATTTTTTCAAAAATAATTTTATTATAGGAAAATGAGAGAATAAATTATATTTAAGGATGTTTCAAGAGGATTTGAAAGAAAATATATAAACACTAACAAATCTCGAAATAGGTTCTATCTTCTTAATGATGATGAAGATTTCATCACCGATAATATTGTAAGAATTAAAGAGACACCCTCATACAACTTAATTAAAATTGGAATCTCTTAGAAGGAAAAATAATGACAAGGATATATTGGTTGAAATCACTCTCAAACATTACATGAACAATAAAACATAGATACTTAATAGATGGTGTTTTCCAAACAAAATAGGAGATGTGAGTTTATGGAAAAAAGTGAATAATAATGTGCATGGAACTTCTTTGTTTTTCAATTATGGTGTATTTATTATATAGATAGGTAGAAATGAATGGTTATCTAGGGAAGAGATAAAAAATACAAATTTGCTATTTTTGGATAGACTCACACATAATATAATAAGTGTGGTTTTATTTTTGTATTTGGGGATTGATGTTTCATTTAATAAAATGGGTTTCTCGATAAGATAATTGTATAGTAATATATTTATGTAAAATACCAAAACAATAACAACCAAGTTGATTGAAAAGGAAGACCATGTTTTCATAGGGAAGAGTAAAATTGTAACATCTCAACCCCAAACTATTGGCTTGGGAAGGACTAGAATTCCACTAACCATAGGTGTACACCCTGGACACCAAATGATGAGAATAAGTTCTAAGGGTGTACTCTATCGTTGGGGAATGATTTACACTTACATAATATATTACCTATAGTAACAAATAATAGTAAAAAAATCTAAAAATTATGCATGAATAAAAAAACCAAACTGTTGTACAAAAAAATTATATGATTAGATTCATAACCCATAAAACATTAACCAAGTTGGAAAACAAGTACAAGACACAAAAGATGAGAAAATTTCCAATGTCGCATGCTCCCAATCTATATAATTAAAATTCATCCAATCTCTAAGGTCTATTATTGAATACCACTATAGAAATTTCTTCATCTAGTAAGGTAAAAGGTCCCCCCATACCCATGTCTAATAACATCTACATATGCACAAAGAGTATTATTCAAGGGGTGAGTATAAAAACATAGTAGGTAATACCCAAATGACACCCAGTACACACCACTTAAACAAGAATAAATTAGCTCACATTTTTAAAATGAAACATAAGAGAAACATAAAACAAACAAATGACTCTAGATAAACCCATGTAAATAAATCACACTAAGAAATAACCTTTTATAGAATCCATGATTTTCACATCCATCTCATACCACAATTCATACACCTGGGTCTTCTTCACACACACTCAATAAAATTCACACAAACCAATGCATCTTCGACCATAGTGAGTCATCCTATATAGACCAACTAATGAAACAAAATCCATTACCCCAAACCCAAGTCATCACTTATCTATAAAAATAAATTTCCCAACCTAAATATTTATAGAATATGAGTATAAACCAAGAATGCACCATCTATATGCATCATGAACACACACCACCCATGCCTAATTCAGACCAATGTTCCCACAAAACTAAAATTGGATGGAAATTTTGTACCAAAAGGGACCTAAAAGATTCAATATTAATGTACACCAATATATTCTCATGCCTAATTTTCACACATCAAAAACATTTCCCTTGAAACTGAAACATAGATTTTGTATTTTACAAAAACTTTTGTGTGTGTTTCGCATAACTATTATAATCAAAACTATCAAGAATCATGTTAATAATTATAAAGGATCGATCAAGAAAATATCTAATATAAATATAATCTTAAATATTCAAAAAAAATCGTAACTTTTCCAGGGATGGTGGAGTGTGAGATAATCCACCAACATTAAATAGAGTTATCCAACAAAATCTAAAAGAAGAAGCTTCAAAAAATAATTATCATTCACTTTCCCATATGAGAGTTTGGATTGAGAAACATTTAAAATGTTAGGTTAGTGTAATTCCATCATTACTTAAAGTATAAAATCATGTTGATTTATATCTTAGTCTAAAAATATTATGTTATTACATAAGGTGTGGGTGAAGTTGGATGGAATAATATGTCACTCATATAAAGAGATGAATTTCAGGGAGATATAAAATCTTTAGATCAATGAAGAAAACTTTTAATACAATGTGAGTGATTAATTTATCCCATATATGGAACGAAAATTAAAATTTGGTTGAGGTAGGTTTGAGGGAATCCAATAATTGGATTCTATCCATTGTGTAATGGTTATCCATATCACTAAAAGATGAAGAAAGAAAAATATAGTAGATGGGGAGATTGATTTCTTAAAAAATCAAAAAATAAGGGTTCCTATAAGAATAAGTATAAAATATGGATTGAAAATAGTTTTAAAAGAATGTTTTATAAGAATATATATTTGATTAAGGAAAATAAAAATGGAGAAACTTTTCTTGATAATAGGGAATTATAATTCAAATCTTATTTGAATGATTCTATAATGAAAATATTATAAATGACTCAAAATAAAAAGATATGCAATGATCAACCAAAATTAGTAGTTAATATAAATGTATATCTTGAAGGATTAAATGATGATTAAGATATTATAAGGATGAAAAAAAGAATGCTTGATGGACTAGTCAAAGAAACCTTTCAGTATGTTGATCAAAACAAAGAGAAAAATACCTGATTAGAGAGAGTGTTGTAGGAATAAACTATTGTTCAACTAAAATGAGATAAAAAAAATAGATTTCTGAATTAAAATTATATAACAAGATAAGTAATATAATGATATTAAAGATTTTATTGAATAATGAAGTTTAATTATTGAATGAATTAATAAATAAGTGGTTTCTTTAAAAAAAGTAAACATTGTGATGAAATCTAAAGATTCCATGGGTAAATTACAGTTTGGAAAATATTATAATGAGTTAATAAAAGAAAGTGATGATAATGGTACATGAAAATTTGAGGAGTGTTTTATTTATCAAAAAACATTTTCTATAGGTAATATTGATTTTACAAAAATGAATACACGTCCAAATATAAAATAAAAATAGTAATTCTTGTCAGATCAATGATAAAGGTAATTTAATAGTATACTGGAAACTCTTAGTCATAAAGAGAATTCCAAAAATCTAAAAGTTACATGTATTATCTATAAAAGAAGAGTAAGATTTCATTCTTATTTATGAAGTGTCTATTCTATGTTTACATTGGTGATTCAAAGACCAACTATGAGGAGGTAAGATTCTACCAAGGTGGAGAGGCCCCTAGAAGAATGTAATGAAGAATGAGAACATATCTATCATGATAAATGAGATAATATTTATATGTTTATTATTTTAACAGATCAAAATTTTTGTAAAAAATGATTTGACTATAAGAAAATGAGAGAATAAATTATCTTTAAGGATGTTTCATAAAGATTTGAAAGGGAATCTATAAACCCTAACCAATCTCAGAATATGTTCTCTTTTCTTAATGATGAAGAATATTTGATCACTGATCATATAGTAAGAATTGTGGAGAGACCCACATACAACTTAATTAAAATTGGAATCTCACTTAAGGAAAATTAATAACAAATCTATATTGGTTGAAATCACTCTCAAACATTACATAAATAATAGAATTTCGATAGTTAATAGATAGTGTTTTCTAAACAAAATAAGAAATGTGAGTTTACGGGAAAAAAAGATAATAATCTAGTAAATGGAACTACTTTATTTTTCAATTATGGTGCATTGATTATATAGATTAGTATGAAGGAATGGATAGCTTGGGGAGAGATGAAAAATACACATTTACTATATATGGATAGACTCACACATAATATAATAAGTGTGACTTAATTTTTTTTATTTGGGGATTGGTTTATCATTTAATTAAATGGGTTGCTCGATAAAATAAATATATAGTAATATATAGATGTAAAATACAAAAAAACAAAAACCAAGTGGATTACAAGGGAAGACCATGTTTTGGTATGGAAGAGGAAATCTATAACATCTCAACCCCAAACTATTGTCTTGGGAAGGACTAGAATTACACTAACCATAGTTGTACACCATGGACACCAAATGATGATAAACAATTTAAAGAGTCTACTCTATCTTTGGGGGATGATTAACCCTTAGATAATATATAACCTATACTAAAAAATGATAGTGAAAAAATCAAGAAATAATGAATGAATGAAAAAACCAAACTCTTATACAGAAAAATAATATTATGATTAGAGTCACAACCCCTAAAAACATCAACCAAGTTGTAAAACAAGAACACGAAACAAAGTAGGATAAATGTTCCAACGGTGTATGCTCCCCATATATATAATTAAAATACCTCTAATCTCCAAGGTCCATTATTAAATACCACTATAGAAATGTATTCATATATTAATGTAAGAGGTCCCCCCTTACCCATGTCGAATAACATATACATATGCACAAAGATTCATATTCAATGGGTGAGAATAAAAACATAGTACCTAATCCCCAAAAGAAACCCTAGACACACCACTTATACAAGAATAAGTTAGCTCACTTTTTTAATATAAAATATAATAGAATCGTAAAACAAAAAAATGAATCCAATGAATCCCATGTAAATAACTCACACAAATAAATTACCTTTCATAGAATCAATAATTTTCACATCCATATCATACCACAACTCATTCACCTCGGTCTTCTTCACACACTCAATATAATTCAAATAAACCAATGCATCTTATTTCATAGTGAGCCCTCCTATATAGGACAACTAATCAGAGAAAATCCATTCCCCTTATCCCAAGTCATCATATATCTATAAAAATCAATGTCCCCACCCAAATAGTTATGGAATACAATTATAAACCAAGAAGTCCTCATCCATATAGATCATGAACACACACTACCCATGCCAAATTCGACCCAGTTTCCCACTAAACTAAAGTAGTATAGATATTTAGTACCAATAGGGACCTAATCAATTCAATATTAATGTACACCAAAACATGATCATGCCTAGTTATTACTCATCAAAAACATATCTCTTAAAATGAAATCATAGATTTTGTATTTTCTAAAAAATGTTTTGGGTGTTTTACAATAAGGATTAATGTCAAAACTATCAAGGAAATTGTGAATAATTAAAAAAATATCAATCAAGAAAATATCTAAAATAAATGTAATCATTTAATTTTCAAAACACACTCCTCATTTTTTCAAGGATAGTGGAGTGAGAGAGAAGCCACCAACCTTAAATAGGGTTTTCCAATAGAGTCCCAAAGAAGAATCTTAAAAAAAAGAATTTCCCAATAACTTGCCTATATGAGAGTTTGGTTAGGGAAACATATACAACAGAGGCAGAATGATGATTTTCAAGGAGAATATAATGTCAAAAACACATTTTTACCCCCCCCCCCCAAATATCACACATGGATCCCCCTTAGCAAATATCTTCTTTGAAAAAAGTGGAGGTATTTTAATTTATTTAAAAAATGAGTTTCATTGTAACCAAATCTTGGGCCACTGTAAAGAAGGAGAACATTCACTATTTTCATACCACCATTCCTTATACCATTGTAGGGTGGGTTTGACCAATATATTTTCCAATATACCTACTCAACCTAATATTTATATGCCATAGGGCCACCAATCCTTCCCACATAACATGTTTTCACTCCTTGCTTCTCATAGGGTGAATACCAGTGCACCACAACACAAAAAAATTCCCAAACACTCACCATTTAAATTTCCCCAACACATGGTTGAACTCCCCTTGGCATGGACCCCTCAAACACTACTATTCCATGTTATTTCTCTTGTTTCCCACAAGTAGACACCCCATGACCCACACCAAACTAAACTCCATTTTGAACCCTATAATTCACCCAATAGAAAATTTCCTAATGACTATTCCTACAAAAGAAGCATTATAGGAACCACAGTTCCCCCACAGCTACCTCAATGTCATGGGGATTCCAAGAGATCCCCTATATCTATTCTCATACTATGAACCCATCCTAAAATTCCTGAAAACAAATAAAAACAGACCATAATAGAAAAAATAAACAATAAAATATAGGAATACCATAAAATAGGAGATTTTCGTTCTCCTTATCATTAGGCTTTACATTCTATATATGTTATTGGTCGGTAGTTTCTATACGGAAACGTAGGCCACTAGTTTGGAAAAACAATATCCCACTTCCAAAACTCTTTATAAACCCAAGGATGAAACTAGAATAGCCAAACCAATGGTATCTTCTATCCACACAAAATATTCTCTTTACCATTAAATTTTATGAATTGTAGGGTGAATTCAATGGAACTTATAGTTTGAAAGGAATAAGATCCTAAATGGTTGCCCAAATAGAACCTAACTCAAACTTATACCATTATAATATATATAAATTTCATTCAATTTATTGATTAGGAAAGCAAATTCTACCCAAAAACAACCCCACTAATGTTCTCAATATCCTCATATGGTCCCACACACCAATGAACTGACTTTTGTTACATATCTAGAAGATTACTCTTTAACCCTGAGAATACCTGAATAAAACACAATTATCATAATTAATTATAATGAAAAAAAACTTTGAAATTGGAAAACATAAGATCATATGGATGGTCATACAATGATCTAATTTGGGATATATAAAACATTTCATGACAAATCCATGATTAAAAAACTAAGGCATCTATGAGAGATAATGAATATTTCTATACTATGAGATTTTAGCACTTCCTTGATATAAAACATATCAAAATATTCAATAGACTTAACACCTCTTGAATTAGAATGAAATTCACCGACTCAGTGAGTCAGTGAACTACCGTCATAGTGATGACATAGTAATAAAACAACTCAGGTAAACCAAAATCAATGCCTAGGGAAATCCTATCTCACTACACTAATGTTATTGGATTGAAGCAACTATCATGACACAAGAATGAACCAGAACCATATTTGGATCCCAAAACACAAGCAAGAATTCACATCACCTTCTTATCCTGTAATGTCTACCAACCGTTAAGATTTAACATAGTGGAAAGTATTTAAGAATTATACCATTGAATATACTATGAATTGTTCTCCCATGAATGTAATGAGATCCACCTAATAGAAAACCAAATGTATATTCTGTCCTTTACAACACAAGTGAATTCTAACAATTTTACCCATGAATCATCATCAATTCAACGCTTCATTTATCTCCACCTACATACATGTTAGTTGAACACATCCATTAACTAATTAATAAACAATTAGATATAGTATGAGTAATCCTTGATGATAGAATACATTAGAAGATAAATTAAACTATTATATATATTCAGAGTTCATTCTAGCACTCTATCGTCCTTATTCTTATACCCAAGATGTCTATTTATAAGGTAATTAATTTCCATAAATGCATGACTATGTCAGTAGTAATGGATCGTGTTAGCCAGTGTAAATCCCATGATATCCTACTCTTTTTAGGATCATTGATCATCATAATAAGAGACATCCCACCATATGAAATACCTATTACTGATTCCATATATCATTTCTATCACAAAACAATGTTTCCACAATGCCCACCCTTCACCAGCGGCTTCCCCGGATCCATGGGTAGATTGGTAAATGGGTTTCCAATTTATTTATATTGATATTTTTTAGGGATAAATAGGAAAATTGTCCAACTTTAGAGGGTCTCATTAGTACATTATAAAGTGAAAATATTTTGAATACAACTATTACATGGCAATGGACCACTCCACCAGCACCCATATAAGCACCTCTCTTCCTGTAGATATGGAATCGTGATGCCACTAGACACTACCAGCACCTGCAATAGGTTCCTATGAGGAAGCTCCATGAGGATCAGAAATCTTCACAAAGTAGGTAATTGTCTATATGGAAGCAGTCATCTTTGTAGGCATTATTAGAAAGGATGAGGTTGGTGAGGTGGGTATTGAGATGGAACCTTTGTTTCTCTCTAGATATGATGGGGGAGAAAGAACTATAATGAAAGTCTGGGTATGTGTCTACCATGTCACTAATTTCATCACCATCCAAATTTTATGTGATCATGCCCTGGTGGATTATTGACATTCCATGTATCATAGTCATCTTTTCCTTGTAATGGATGAATTACTGGAGTGTGAGCCGGGTGATAAATGTATATGAAGATTGTGTGTAGTTCTATTAAATAGTAAATTGGGGAGTGGATGGGTGCAAGATGAGGAATGATGGTCTAAAAGACTTTTCATGGTCATATTTTTTCTATTTTGTGATAAAATGACAAATGTCCCTCTATGGAATAAGTGACATCGAAAATGATCAGGTACCATGAGATGATTGACCTATATTTGATCCTGAACATGCTTTTTCGGGAGACATGGTGTCAGGAGTTGGGTAAAGGCAGGTTAGCCTATTTTTTGTGAGAATGGATCAAGAGTGATATACATGACCTTTTATAGATGATCCTTCTCTATCTTGGAATCATCCTGATTATATTGAGAGGGCTTCATCCTTATGTAGATCACTTTTTCTTTTCAAATTTATTTCCTGATTTGGAAAAGGAACCCATTGAGGTTGTGGTCAAGGAGTAGTATATGATTATCCTTATGTTGGGGAGTAAATCATTGGATGTTTGAGGTGGTTGAACCTCGTATTCATTTGAAATCTAGTGCTTGAAACGGGTTGTTTGGCTAGACGTTTGGTTTAGGATGATGATAATAGTATTCCTATGGTGGAGAGTACTAGATAGTTCGTAGTTAAGTATCTCCCACGTAGGAGACAATTTTTAATGATATTATACTGGTCATTGGATAGTTCAGATAGCTTTTTGTGGAGATTATTAGGGTGAGAGCACAACTTCTAGTCCAAACTCCAGATTTCTTTGGAATTAGATGGTTTATGGTGCATAGATTTTATGGTCCTATGTTTTTCTGAATGTAAATTTTGTTTAAAAATTTTAATTTTTTCTATCAGATTCCTATAAGGGGTAAAATGGTATTTTCCCCTTAAATATGATCTCCGATAATTTTCATGACCACTTCATTGGTCCCGGAATAGGGTTCTTACCCAAGGATAAGAGTTTGGTGTAAATTTGAGCCATATGAATTTTAGCGGAATAATTAATATTTAATAACTAATAAATTAAATGTTAAATTGTTCACGTAGGTTCATCCAGATATATATTTTGAACAGAGTTTCAGATTGATATTTTTTCTTCTTTATTTATTCTATAATGAGGGTTTTTTCCTATGTTGGTCATAAACACATGTTGGGCATCTAGGCCAATTGGGGCCCCACTTTTTTATTTTCTTTTCATTTTCTTTTCATTATCTTATTTTTATTTTATTTACTTTATTTCCACGTCATTTATTCAGACGAATTACCCCTATGGGTTCCTCCTTCATGTAACAGAGAGATAAGAGGGAGAGGGAGATATGGAGAGATATAATGGAAGAAGGGTACCGCTGTAGAGCTCGGGATGTGCCAAATCATTGTGCATTAACCGTGGATTATGGAAAGGGGCGAAGCATCGATGGATTAATCCCAAAGGATTGATTTTTATGTTTTGTTGTAAAACTTTATAGATTTACCATTTTGTAGTTTTAATCTCCCTTTATGCTTTTTTATGACCCACCGTGATTTGATCTGTTTTTTTTGGAGAAAATGGGGGTTTGGGGCATTTCAGAGGGTTTTTTTTAGGGAAAACATGTCTACAAGGTGTGCGGTTCAAGGAACACACACTTTCTATTCTTACCATTTGGGGGAGATGAAATTTTTAATGTACACACCATGTATAATCTATACACGTTTTGTACTGGGACATAGCCATGTAGCCGAGTACCTGGACCGACTCCCTATGTAAGGGGTACGTGTTGTGTAAAGTACATGGCCAGACCCTATATGGATTGCACACCATGTTGATGTACACGTCCATGTGATATTCATGTCCAGGACATGTGAGGTATGCGGGAAATGTACCCTACGTACAGTACACACCATTAATAAGACCAACACATGGTATAATTTTTGTTTACATGCCATGTATGGCTATAATACATGCCCAGGTGAGACCTTGAGGGTACATGCTGAGGATACCCTTGATTTGGGATGATACATAAGATATCTATTGGGATTGATTCCTTTTAGCCTTCATTTGATGAAATATCCCTTGGAAGATTTTCCCTTATGGACGAAAAGGCCATGAGACTAGTTGTTTTCAAGGATCCCTTATAGGATTCCTTTTCTTACGTTTCAACTTAGAGAATCTCACAAAGCCCTTATACGGTGCCTCTGTTGACTTAACATTCACGGATCTTATGTAGGATTTATCATTCACCTTCTTAGATGAGAATCCTGAGGAGGATTAATTCTCATATGTGTAGACCCCAAGGATCCCAAGAGGATGAATCTCAGTGTTTGACTTAAAGAACCTAGTGGGTGCCCCGATGTTTGACTGATAATGAGCTAGTACGTCGGGTTTTGGTAGAGATAGTCGTGGGTATAACCTTAGAACCCATACTGAACTTGTAATCCCTTGAGGCTAAGGCAGTAGTGGTGGGTTTATCCATTCAACCACCCTCACTCTTCTATTTATACTTTCTCCTATTTACTACTGATGCAACACAGATTACCAAAGGTGCTTCCTAGTTGGTGGTTGTTGTGCCAAACATGAGGCATCTTCTTTATCTTTGGGATTCCCATAAATTTTTCCTGGGATCTGTATTTTGATACATTTTATCTTCTATGATTATATGTAAACACATAGGTACTACCTGGGAATTGGATATTGAGCCTATAGTATTTGATTATTATATTATTGGTATTTCCATTGGTGTTTCCTAGTATCTAGATGTTGAGCCTACTACTATGATATATGGTCATGGAGTCTCTAGTAACGATTCTCGTGGATGATTACACTCTCCCAAGTGATGGAGATGATTCTTCACTCCTTGGGTTATTATATGATGAATATGATTTTGCTTTTCTCGGATAATAGGTTAAATGAGGATGATTATTCTCTCCTCAAACAGGGGTGTCGATGGATGATTATGCTCTCCCTGACTTGTGGCCAATAGAGGATGATTAAACTCTCCTCGACCGGTGGATTTTGGAAGATGATTATGTTAGTGCTCTTGATATGGAAGAGTTGACTAGAGGGGGGTGAATAGTCATTTTTGAATTAATGTTATAGATTCTTAATTTTCTCAGAGTTATAAAACACTGTTAAATGTTGTAGTATAAATAAAACAGAAAACACAGTAGATTTTTATTGAGGTTCGGATCTTAAGATCCTAGTCCCCTCTTCAACCTCTTCTACTCCTCGAGGAGATCGGTATGCACTAAACCTTACTTTTTACTGGGAGTGATAACCCAATTAAAATAATTACAGAACTACCTTTTTACCCTGGAGGTATAACCCTGACTTTTAAAGAGTCACAACCGTACTACCTTTTGTGTGGGAGGAATAACCCAACCTTCCTTTTAGATGTGTGGAATAACGCAGTGATAGCTTTTTATTGGGAAATGGTTAAACCAACTCTAAAACACAAACAAATGATTGGATGAATTAAAATAAATAAAAATACAAGTTTAGAAAAATTATACAAAGACCCCAGAACTTGAGCAGAAGTCGAAGAAACATGATGATGTTCTTGTTCTTTGATCACACCAGGTATGAAAGATGGAGACGATGAAGATATTTAGTGATCGTGGATAGAAAAATTATGTCGAAGAAACTTGATGTTTTTCTTGTTCTTTAATCACACCAAGTATGCAATATGTAGACGATGGAGTTCTTCGGTGATCGTGGCAAGACAAATTATGTCAAAGACGTTTCTTGATCAGACTTTTAGAATAGTAGAACTTCATATCTGATGAATTATCAAATTTCTCAATTCTTTGATCTACATGGGTACACTTGTATTTATATTTATAGCAATCTCCCGAACGATTTTATCCAAGATCTAGGAGTGTTTTTGTATCCAATAACTTCATGAAACTTTTCAAAAGATATTAATAATATAATACGACCGTTGCATTATTCTATTGAAGCCAATATGACTGTTACATTAGTTTGTTAAAGCCATACTGAATATATAATCACAATTGGACTAATGTATGTCTATGAAATATTAAAAGGAATATTTAATATGATAAGAGTCATATAATTAAAATTTATTCTAAGGAAAATCAAATGAAATAATGATAGAATTCAAGATGATGGACTTTCAGTAGAATATAGTGAAAAAAAGAGTATCATAAAGCAATATTATGCAAGTATATATAACACTAAGAAATATGCTAAAAACACTTTTAAACAAATTATTTTATCATAAAATATCAAACAATTAATAATGTAATTAATTTTAACCATTTTTACCCAAAATAAGAAAATAGAAATATTTAGATAAAAATGAAACAGGAAAGGGATGGTATAGCGAAGTAGAAAAAGTGAAACTGGTATACAATATAAGCAGTGCCACCATTATGAAACAGTTCCACTGTAAACAAAAAAATGAATGTGCCACTGTAAACAAAAAATAAAACTGTGCCATTGCTTGAAACAGTTCCGCAGGTGTTGGCTCAAAACTGGAACTAGTGCCACCGGTGTTGTCTGGTGCTACCGTTTAAAATGGTGATGCTTTTTAAAACAGTGTTGGTGCCATAGTTTGAAACCCGTACTGAGACTTAAAAGAAAAAGTGTCAATATATTAAAATAAACTTAATAAAAATATGAATAATAGAAATAAAAGCAATAATAAAAAAAATTAATTTTACTAAAAAATAATAAAAACTATTAATGATTATAATAAAGTGTAAATAAGAAATTTATAAATTTAAAATAACATTTGAATTTAACTAAATATAATATAATAGTGATTTATCAATACATAGCATAACTAAATTTATAATACCCAATTCTAAAAAATCTCCCACTTTTTGTAAATCACAAAATATAATATATATTAAATTTTAAATAACACACATAGAAAACTTATTAAGTCTTCAAAAAAAACTCTCCCCCCTTTTGAAATTTATCAAAAATTGTACTATTTATAAATAGTGAAATAGTGTAAACTATTACTTTTAAATGAAATATATTAAACAAATGTTACGGTTTTAACAGTGCAATTCTTTAACACAAAGATTGTGACTGATATATAATGAAAACATTAAGAAAATTTGAAAAAAATAACATTATGAAAATAACACTTTTATTAATTAATAATGCATTTTTTTAAACATGAACTAGTAAAGGCATGTAGACCTGTGAAGAAATGTCTTGATAAAAATATTTTTGGATTAATAAAAACTAATCATTATAATGAGTTTTCAATTAAAAAATATATAGAGCAAATATTATGGTTTATTTATCAAAACATAAAATATATTAAATATAAATTAACTTTCCAGCATACCCAATTCAAAATTCAATGTTTCAAATTTAATGAAATCCAGCGGTTTGGTAAATATATCAGCTAAATGATTTTCAGTTGGGATAAATTCTAAACAGGTATCTCCTTTATTTACATGATCTCTAAGAAAATGGAATCTAACATCAATACATTTAGTTCTTGAATATTGAAGAGGATTTTTAGAAATATAGATCAAACTAGTTTTATCACAAAAAATAATAATTTTATCAAAATTAATATTGAAATCATATAAGGTTTGTTTTATCCAAATACATTGAGAGAAACAACTAGCAGCTACAACGTACTCAGCCTCAGCTATAGATAGTGATACTGACAGTTGTTTTTTAGAACTCCTAGATATTAAAATTTTTCCTAAAAAGTGACACATACATGAAGTGATTTTCCTATCAATTCCACAACCTCCGAAGTCAAAATCAAAGTAAGATAGTAAATCAAAGTAGTTCTCATTAGAATAAAACAATCCAGTACATGCAGTGCCTTTGATATATCTTATTACTCTTTTAACAGCTTTAAGGTGACTTTTTGGGGTTATATTGGTATCTAGCACACATACAAATAGTAAACATAATATCTAGTCTCGAAGCAGTAAGATACAAAAGACTACCTATCATGATTCTATACAATTTTTCACAAACAAATTTTTCAGATTCAACTGCATCCAATTTAGATTTTGTACTCATAGGGGTTCTCATAGTTTTACAGGAATCAAGTCCAAATTTTTTAACAAGTTCTTTGGCATATTTGGATTGATTTAAGAAAATACCATTTTTTCTTTGACAAAATTGCAAACCCATGAATAATTTTAATTCCCCCATTAGGCTCTTTTCAAACTCATTTGTCATCAGTTTTGAAAACTCATTGCTTAGTTTATCATTTGTATAACCAAAGATGATGTCATCAACATAAATCTATATTATTATTATAGCATTAAAATTCTTTTTATGAATAAAATTGGATCTACTTTACCCTTAACAAAATCATTTTGAATAAAAAATTGAGTTAGTCCTTCATACCAAGCTCAAGGAGCTTGCTTAAGACCATATAAAGCTTTAAACAATTTGAAAGCATTATTTGGAAATTCATTATTTTCGAAACTTGGTGGTTGTTTAACATACACTTCTTTTGAAATAAAACCATTTAAAAATTAACTTTTTACATCCATTTGAAAAGGTTTAAATTTTTTAAAACTTGCAAAGGCTAATAGAACTCGAAAGGCTTCTAATCTTGAAATGGGTGCAAATGAATCCTCAAAATCAATACTTTCTTCTTGAAGATATCCTTGGAAAACTAATCTTTCCTTATTTCTAACTATATTACCATATTCATCCAATTTATTTCAAAAAATCCATTTAGTTCCAATAGCCATTGTATCTTTAGGTAACTCAACTAAATTCTACAATTTATTTCTATCAAACTGTTCAATTTCTCCATGAATATCATTAACCCAACTTGAATCTTTCAATGCATCCTTAATATTAACAGGAACAAAATAATCTAGAAATTCAGAATTGGCACAGAAATGTAAAATATAATTTCTAGTTCTAATTCCAGATTCAACATTTCCTATAAAATTTTCAAGAGAATGATCTTTATGAGTTTTCTAATCTAAAGGATCAGATTGAGATGATACATGCTCCCCCTCAATTTATGCATCATTACTTTCAAGAATTTCTTCAACAACGTCGAATTCTTTAAATTCTTCAGCATGATAAATAGAATCAATACATTGTTTATCATTATTTTCAGTGAATTTAACACGCACATATTCTTCCATTTTCATAGTTCATTTATTGTATACCCTAAAATCCTTACTATTATTAGAGTATCCCAAGAAGATACCTGCATCACTTTTTGAATCAAACTTGTCCAGATTATCTTTAGTATTTAAGATATATATAGTGCAACCAAAAACTTTAAAATAACTGATTTTGGGCTTTTTATCTTTAATAATTTCATAAGGAGTTTTCTTTAGTAATGGTATGATATAAACTCTATTTATGATATAACAAGAAGTGTTAATAGATTTATCCCAAACATATTTTGGAAGGTTGAATTCATTAAGCATTTTTCTTTTCATTTCATGAATAGTTTTATTTTTCTTTTCTACAACAACATTTTGTTCTGGTGTTCTAAGGGAAGAAAAATTATGAAAATATCCATTAGTTTCACAAAATTTTTCAAATTCATAGTTTAAAATTTCTCCACCTATATCACATCTAATAGAAGATATTAAGTGGCCTTTCTGATTTTGAATTTTCTTACTGAAGGAAATAAATTTATTTAAAGTTTCACTTTTATGGGCTAAGAAAATAGTCCAAGTAAATATACTGAAATCATCAACTATTGCAAATACATATCTTTTAGAACCTAGACTAGCAGTTCTCATGGGTCCAAAAAGATTAAGATGTAACAGTTCTAGATATCTTATAGTATTAACCATGTTAATAGATCTAAAAGATTCTTTTTCTACTTACCTTTTAAGAAGGAATCACACACATAGTACTTCATGAACTAATCATTGGATGTTCCAGAACCTATTCATGTTTTTCCAGCTTATACAACTGTAGAATATGAACATGTCCTAATATTCTGTGCCATAATATATGATCTGTATCTACAAAATTTAATCACCTTACATTTTGTTGGTTTAGTTCTGAAAAATCAATAGAGTATATATTTTCATTTCTATTTTCATAAAATAACACTTTATTATCTTTATAAACAATACATTTATTATCTTTGAGTTTAACATACATGCCATCATCACATAGTTGTGATATGCTAATTAGATTATGTTTTAAACCTTCTACAAATAGTACTTTAGAAATTATAAGAGATTTTAACATTACAACTTCTCCAAAACCTTTAACCATACCTTTAGAGTTATCACCAAAGGTGATAGTACCTCCAACACAAGAATTAAAAGATAAGAAATTAGAAAATTCACCAGTCATGTGCCTTGAACACCCACTGTCCATGTACCATGTGACTTTGGAACTCTTCAGGAAATTTTCCTACAAAACATATTAAGTAGAGGGTTGTTTTGGTTCCTAGACTAGTTTAAATACAACTGCATTAGTAGAAACTGATTTAACTACCCATAAAGAAGTAAAACATTTATTGTATGGTATCCTGGAAGATATATTTTTAGAAATAAATGTCTTAGTGTGACCTAAAGACTGTGTCAACTTCAAAGAACATTTGTTTGAATAATTTTCTTTCATGTTATATTTAAATATTCCCATTTATTGCTTTAACAAAATTAGTTCTATACATCTGTGGAACCTTATTATTATAACCAAAACCTTGTTTCTAATAATTAGGTTTATTCAGAACCATTAATTTATAATACTTCTCTTGGAATTGAACAAAAATAGATAAATTTTCCTTTAGAATAATGATTTCCTTTTTAATGTTTTCATTCTCATTCTAAATAACTTCTATATCATCACTTGTTTTAGTATTAGAAAATGATCCATAAATTTTCAGTTTCTTATTTTCACATTTGAGATGCTTACATTCATTTTCAATTTTATCTAAATCATCACAAACTGATTTAAATATTCTATGTTGATCTTCCTCATTTTTAGATAGAAAATATTTTATTTTTACCCTCTCATCTTTAACCTTGAATAGTTCATCATCTATAACCTTTTTCTATTCTATTTTAATTAAAATAGAATCATTCAGTTTATTATTTTCTTCTTTATATTTCTTATTTTCCCTTTGCAATTCCCTGTGCAGTTCAGCCATTCTTAAAATGTCACTTTGAAATTTTTCATTTTGAGAAGTTAATTCTTTAAATTCATTTTCAATGTTAGATTCATATTCAGAATTGTAATAGTCATCAGAGCATACCTCTTCACTCATAGCATGTTAATTATGAATTATCATATTCACTAGTCTTACCTCTTTTGTTGTTTCTTCTGTCATCCTTTGGATAATCTCTTCTATTATGCTTCTTAAAATCTCTCTTATTCTTCATGTACTTGTACACTCCTTTGGTGAAATATTCTTTTTCATCCTTCTCATTTTTCTCTAATTCAGATTCAGAAGAGTTGGCAATATCATTTATATGTTATTTAAATGTTATACCTTTTTTCTTGGCATGATCATCGGTATTGTCATTATTCATTTCCAATTCATATTAAAGTAATGATCTTATCATCTCATCCATGTAATATTCAATAATTTACTTTCTTTCTTTTATAGCCACTTTCTTTGAATGCCACATTTTGGATAGAGCTCGTAGTAGTCTTTCAATGAGGGCTTCATTCTTCAAGGTTTCTCTTATGTAAATCATGTTGTTGACAATATTAGTAAATCTATTGTACATATCATTTATACTTTCTTATTCTATCATTCTGAACTCTTGAAACTCAACTCGATGTATACCTAACTTAGTTCTCTGTGATTTTTTAGTACCTTGATGAGTGAATTTTAAATTCCTCCAAATGTCAGATGCAATTTTACAAGATGAAATATGACTCTACATATTTCTACATAATGAAAAATATAAGAAATTCATGACTTTGTAATTTAGAACATATTTAGTGGTTTCATTGCTAGTAAGGGTTTCCAGATCAACATCAGAAAATCTATATCTTTTAGACATCACCAATACTCAAGACCACTTTTTTTAAGAAATAACTCCATTTGATATTTCCAGTGCATAATCACTTCCGTTGAAGTGAGGAGGTCTAACTGGATTCAACATTTCTAATTCTTGATTAACCATTATAGAGCAGTGGATCTTTTCCTTAGATGGTTAAATCTAAGAATATAGTTATTTCAGAAATATATAATTAAATTAATTAAAACCAAATCATTTAAAAATGAAACCCTCCTCAGATTCCAATTGTTAGTGCTCTTGATATGGCAGAGTTAACTAGAGGGGGTGAATAGTCTTTTTTGAATTAATGTTACAGATTCTTAATTTTTTCAGAGTTATAAAACACTGTTAAATGTAGCAATGAAAATAAAATATAAAACATAGGAGATTTTTATAGTGGTTCGAATATCAAGATCCTAGTCCTCTCTTCAACCTCCTCTACTCCTCAAGGAGATCTGTATTCACTAAACCTTACTTTTAACTGGGAGTAACAACCCAATTACAAGATTTAAAGAACTACCTTTTCACCCTGGAGGTATAAACCCTGACATTTATGGAGTCACAACCATACTGCCTTTTTCCTAGGGAGAATAAACTGACCTTCCTTTTAGATAGTTTGAATAACCTAGTGACAACTTTTGATTGTGAAATGCTTAAAAAAACTCTAAACCAAAAAAAGAGGATTGGAAGAATTACAATAGAGAAAAATACAAGTTTAAAAAAATGATACAATGACCCAAGAACATGAGCATATTTCAAAGAAACTTGATGTTGTTCTTGTTCATTGGTCACATCAGGTATACAATATATAGACGATGAAGATCTCCAGTGATCATGGAAAGACAAATGATATCAAAAAAACTTAATATTGTTCTTGTTCTTTGATCACACTAGGTATGCATGATGTAGACGATGAAGATCTTCAGTGATCATGACAAGACAAATGATGTTGAAGACATTTCTTGATCAGACTTTAAGAATAGCAGAACTTCATATCCGATGAATTATTGAATTTCACAATTCTTTGATCTGTATGGGTACACTTGTATTTATAGTTGTAGAAATATATTAAATGATTTAATCTGAGATCTAGGAGTGTTTTTGTATCCAATCATTGCATGACACTTTTCAAAATATATTAATAAAATAATATGATTGTTTCATTATTCTATTGAAGCCAATATGACTGTTACATTAGTTTGTTAAAGTCCTACTAAAAATATAATAACAATTTGAATAATGTATGTTTATGAAATATTAAAAGGAATATTTAATATGATAAGATTCATATTATTAAACATTATTCTAAAGAGAATCAAATTAAATAATGATAGAATTCAAGATGATGGACTTGGAGTAGAATATAGTGAAAATAGAGTATTGTAAAGCAATATTCTACAAGTATATATAATAATAAAAAATATTATAAAAATACTTTTAAACAAAGTGTTTTTTCAGAAAATATAAAACAGTTAATGACACAGTTAATTTTAAATATTTTAACCAAAAATAAGAAAATAAAAATTTTGAGTTAAAAAATTTATTAACAGAGTCATAACTCACTATTTGGTACCTGAACAACATTTTTCTTAAAATAACAAAGTTCTATAAAATGTATATAAAGATAAATAGTGCCTTAAAATAAAAACTTTTATAAGAATATATGTATATGTATAAATAGTGAAAAGAACAATATATATATATAAATGAGGAAACAAAAAACAAAATAACCAAGACAAAAAAATTAAAATTTGTGTTAAAAAAAGGCATTTAAAAATTAGAAAGTATAGGATAAAATTTTATAATATATATAAACATATAACTAGTTATATAAAAATTAAATAGCAATAAACGATGAAAGCAAGGCATGCATGGATGAATGCATGAGGTAATGGAAGAAAGCATGGAATGCATGGATGAATGCATGAGGGAATGTAAGAAAGCATGGAATGCATGTGGGAAGAAAAGAAGACATTAACATGGGATGAAAAAATGAAGAAAAAGACAAGCGGGAGAACACACATACATGCTATGTGTTGGAAACGAGCAGAGAAAGAGAGAAATAAAGAGTGGCCTGGTTTGAGTGATAGACTTTGGAATTTCGGTCGGACGATCGAAGTGTTGTAATTTCCAAAAGGAGAATGGTTGTATAAGGGAGACCATGCCTGGATATGTATGTTGAGATGAGAAAAGAGAAAGAGATATGATATGAGTGTGGGAAGAATATGAGATGCGGATAGTTGAGCAATGTTGTGCATGAGAAGAAGAATAAAATGTTGTGGCATGAGAGGTCGTGGATGAGTGAACAGAGGACATGGCTAGGTTGAGCACTGGGATAGATAATGCCTAGCCAAACAGCCATGCGAAGGTAGAGAGCTGATTTCACGATGAAGATGTCGGGGAGGAGTAGTTTCAAGTAGTTAATCTGGGTTGTATGTAATGTTTGAAAGCCTACGGGCAAATGAATGCCTCTAAGGCCTATGGGTCATGTAATACTTATGCCTACAGGCCTTGTAAGGGTTCCACCTCACCCCTTGAAAGGTTTATTATCAAAAATCAAAAAAAATGAAGACCTTTCGTCCATTGGATGGATGGGAGTTGTTGTAAGAGAAACAGGACTGATGCGGTGCAAGTGAGAAACCGGTCGCATACACGCAGAGCAGCAAGGTGAAACATGAGGTATCACTGGTCGCATGAAAAAACTGGTGGAGAGATGTGTGGTAGGAGGACTGGTGATGTTTTCATTTGTACGAATATAAGATATAGAGAGAGAGATGGAGAGAGATATGAGCAAGAGAAGGTGATGAAATGCAATAAAAAAGAAACAAGTTAGGGATGGTCTAGTGGAGCATCAAAAGTGAAACCAGTATACAGTATAAGAAGTTACACCATTATGAAATGGTGCCACCGATATGAAAAATGAATCAAAAAAATGAATGTGCCACCAGAAACAATAAATGAAACTGTTTCACTGTTTAAAATAGTTACACAGGTGTTGGATCAAAACTGGAACTGGTGCCACCAGTGTTGGTTAGTGCTACCTTTTAAAATGGTGTTTCTGTTTAAAACAGTGTCGGTGCCATAGTTTGAAACTGGTAAAGATACTTAAAAGAAAAAGTTTTATTGCATTAAAATAAACTTAATAAAAATATGAATGATAAAAATAAAAGCAATAATAAAAATAAAATTTTAATTAAACTAAAAAAATAAAAACTATTAACGATTATATTAAAGTGTAAATAAGAAATTTATAATTTTTAAAATAACATTTGAATTTAACTAAATATTAGATAAGAGTGATTTATCAAAACATAACATAACTATATATATAAAACCCAATTCCAAACAGATTATGCTCCCCTTGATTTTTCATATGATGAGGTTCTCCAAATGTGCTCTCTAGGACCAGGATTACGAGCCATTTTTCTTTATCAAGGCAGTCAAGCATGGAATCTCACACCTCTGATTGATGTTGGGCCTAACATCCACATCTAGATCTTGAGGGGTGGGCATGGAATCTAACTGGTGAGATCTCCCTGAAAATCACCTAGGGGTCAGACCATTGGGTTCATCTGAGTCGTAATGTTGTGACTGCCTATGAGCTCAGGCCTAGGGCTCATACATTAGACTTGATTTACATGGAATGAGTACCATGGCATCTATATCAATGACTATTTATAGGATATCTGGATGTACTTCCCTGGAATCCTTTGTTATAGAGATTAGAGGCGAGTATGGGTGAACCCATAATTTGGAAGAGTATCCCCCTATAGTGACGTAGATCTCTTAGAGAAATTTCTAGTGCTAGATGAAGTAGGTATATGTTGGGGGGGATTATAGACCCATAAATCGACTTAATGATACATGGATTGAGTGCCAATATGTCTAGCTCAATTCCCTTTTCACAAGATGTCTAGGTGACTAGGATTATGGACCCAAGGATTGATTGTTGATGGTTTTTATGTTATTTCATTCACCTTAATCATGCACATTCATATTTACTTATATATGTATAGGTGTGGGACTATACTTATATACACATATAAGTAAGGAAATATATGATATCAATTTTACCAATTGACTGGGATTACACACCCAGGGTTCGACTATGGCCTCAGGTTGTTGACCCTAATTATATTTCAGGTGCATTTCGGCTAGACATATCATATTGCATGAGCATTCACTTATGGAAGCATATTTTATATGTTCATCATTGGGGAGACCTACTAGGATTATATTCTCACCCCTATATATTCTCCTTGGTGTGTGTACATACTATGTATGATTTTTTGGTAGAGCATAGTTTCATGGTGGATATTTCTAAGGACCATAGTTTCCTGATCGAGTTGAGATTCTCGTGTGGGATCTTCTATTTAGGTTGGTGCAGTTTGACAGTGTCTGGAGACCGGGTATGTGGTCTGTCTCATAGTTAGTAGTTGATCCCTATACTTTTATTTCATTTTCTTTTTGTATTCCTATATCTATATGGTTGGACCAGTGGGTAAACAATGTTATATGTATGACATGTTCTGGATTTTTTAGAATTTTCATTTATTATTACATCATGTTGTATTTCAGTTTTTTTTTACTTCCTTTGCACTCTATTTATTCACTATTGTGTACGATACATAGCTATTTTTATTTTTTTATTACTCTAATATGAGGGTATATTCTCTCCATTGTCCCACCCTATACCATCACTGTTAGTCAACATACTCTAGTGTATAGGGAGGCATGTTTGAGGCCTCATAACAAACCCACTCAGAGCACCAGTTTAGTGGAATCTGGGTCGATACTTTACATTGTTCAATTCCTTAATTCATTTATAACTCACATGTCCCAGCTACCTATGCCAAATCATAGTGTTTTCATTATTAGTGACGTAGATGTTTCCCAACTAATTTATATGTATTCTTCCATCCAAAACATATAATCCATTCAATAAAGAGACATTAAGAATTGTATGATATCCCTTGGAGATTCAAAGATAGAACATATAAGATTTAAAAGTGAAACCTCACTGATCTAAGTCACCCAATGAGATCATATACTTATGTAAAGTTGACAACTATCTCACATCAAATAAGATTAAAATATAATTTTCTAAGAGATCTAGCATAACAGAACCTCTACCCATGACATGAAATCTCTTTTTGTTTGCTAAAACTACCTCTCTTTCAACTCATTTTGTCAAAATAGAAAAATAACTCTTATCTGAGAAAATAAGGAATGAACATCCTCAGTATAAGACCCAATCAATATGAAGTGTATATTAGGACACACACAACACCTCAACACTTTCATATCCTTGGTTGAAAAATGGAGAATTATTACTAGATTCTTTATAAGGTTTACCATATTTTAAATCGGGTTATTTGGGTATAATATTCATAGGTTTCCAATAATCATATAAGGTAACCTCTATCGGTATAGACGTAGACAGATATTCCCTGGATTGGGTATGGTTTTTTTCACCATTATTACTATTACCTTTCTTCTTCCGTCAAAACTCTAAATTACCCCTCACATTTAGACCATTAACTTCAGGTTTTACCTTAGCCTTCCCACATAAATCAAGATAAATCAAGGAATACTTGACATCCTATAAAGTCAAGGAATCTATTATATACATAATAACATCAATAATATGTTAATATTAACTATCTAAAGAAATTAAAAGTATAATGGATTAATCCCCATTTTCAATGCTAACATTTATGTTTCCTAACTTTAAGAATAATTTACTAAACTCATCAATGTGTTCCTGAATGGTAGTTCCATGACCCATGTTAAAGATATATAATTTGTGCCTATTTTGTAAACGACCAATTAAAGATGTTTTTATATAATGTTTTTTATGTTTAGACCAAATACCAGCTATGGAAGTTTCATAAGAAACCTACCATTGGAATTCATCTCCTAAAGACAATGTTAAAGACCTATGTGATTTCATCAAAACATCAGGAAGGACATATAAATAGGTCGTCACTATCTGAACACCAGCAGACTGACTTACATGGTGTTACCTAGGCCTAAAAATGGAATATTTCATCCCTTACTATACTAACTAGACTCACATATTCAATCACTACATATTAAAGTCATTTCTACCATTAAAAGTTTCAATATTAGAATTCATAGAAGCCCTTGTTTATCTAAGAATCTCGGATACCACTTTATTATAGGCTATGTTGAATGGTATGTCCCCAAGAAATTCCCAAGGACCATTGAATATACAATTAGGATCAATTATGTATTTGAATAATAAAATAAAATTTGATGGTGATGAAAATAGACCAAAATACAAAGTTGACATGGCAAATAGATACGTGACAAAACCATAGACTATGCAACAAGAGAAGATGGGTAGAAGAAGAAATGAAAATAGAAGAGGGACACCATAATTTAACTTGGTTTGAAACCAATTTGGTTATACTCTATTGAATTAACAACACCCAATCCTATCCTATTTGTAAATATCAAAATAAAAAAATTACAAAAAATAGAATATGATAAACATCTCAAGAACAATAATGGGATAGAAGTGTAAATTGAAGAAATTAGATGATACCAAATAAAACATACATGGAAGACATGTTTTAAGGAATCTGGGGAACATCAAAAGAATGAAAAAAGATGCAATTTAAATTTTGGGTTTGGATTCATGTTAAAAACACAGAATCCACTTAACCCCTTTCTCATATTTCTAAAGGAATCACATGAAATTCAATTTAAGCTCGAAAAATAAAACCAAATGAAATATTAAATCATACCCCATTAATTTTAAGTCACTAGTTTATTCGCTCACTATTGATGTGTCATGGATATAAGATTCCAAACAAGACATCCTCTAGATTGTTAACACATGCTCCATAATTCCAAGATCTTCGATCTACGTTTCTTGGGTGCTACAGTGGGAAATCAAAGAGCTTTATGGAATCCCTTTGATTGCCTGAAGAATGAATACTCAATCATGAAAGTGCGATTGATCTGACATTGTTCTTCCTTTAGAATATATCTCTTAGAACTTGAGAAGAGAGGATAACTTCTCTCACTAAAATCTTGAAAATGGTGGAGCTGCAAATTCAAGAGGAAAAAATGAACTTTTATACTTAAGTTATACTTTCCAAAATTTCACTTTGGTCCCTAGAAAGTAATAACCTACATTTTAGACCTTTATGCAAATATATGACTTAATAAACTTGTTATAAATGTTAAAAATATTTTATCACTCACTTGTAACATAATAAAATGTAATGTGATAAAATACAAACTATAAACTCATCCCATAAAATCTCCAAATAATTAAATGAACCTTGAACACCCAATGTCCATTCAAAAAATTATATTTTTCTCATATTCACTTTTATGATCAATCAACTTGTGAATACATTGAGAAATAAGTTCAATCATCATTATTCTAAACTGGAATAATATAATTGAATTAGTTTTATTTTAAATCAGTTATACTTGGACATTCACCGGCCTCCAAATGTAGGGCCCACTTCATTTTAAACTCATATTCATTAGAATGGGTGGAACTTGTGGATACACTTAGTGTGTAACCCTCTAATTCCTTATCTCAAAAGTAGTGAGTATGACCTATAGACTAGGAGTGGATTCTAGAAACCCATCATGGTCCCTAAGAAGATAATGAATGTCATAGCTACAATTCCTCCTATGAACACTTACTGTGTAATATAATCTCTTTGTCTAGTGATATCTAAAAAAGAAGTATTCAAACTTGTGTCATCATCCTTTTGATGCTTTATATATTTCATTGTCTTATGAGATGGACTTACCTTCTTGTACCATGGCCATAGATTTATTAAGGCACTACCATTATGGTCAAGTTGGGCCCATGATATATCTCTTTCTCCAATCATAAGTGAAAAAATATATCTTGATCATTCAACCAATTCTATATCACTAATGACACACCCAACAAAAACAACCTCATCATGATTTCATTATAATGGTTCTTGCCTCACATCAATGTACATGATCAAATGACACACACTGATAATTATCTCAAGTTCAAAGACCAATACACATGTTCATCGATAAAAACAACCAATGACACCCTAAACATGTGGTGTTCCTATTGGAGGGTTTGTCCTCATGATTTCACTACTAGAGATCAACAAGTGAGATATTCCTGAGAAGAAGTTTCAATGCTTATGAGCCCCCATCACCTTATAGTCAACCATCATATGTGTCCTATCAGTATGATGTATCTAGACTATATGAGGTATATATTTAAGATTACTATCATAGTATCTTGAGGTTCTCCTTATAACTAGGAACTGTTATAACCTTTTTATATGAAACATAATCTAAGTACATTACCATGTAAATAGTGTATGTATAAATATCTACACTAATATGGCAAGAATAAATAAACAAATGTATATATCAATCCTTATACATGTAATGGTAATCAGATGTAATGTTCATGTTGGCTTTAGGGAAGCCATTATTACAACACTCTCACATTCACTAGATCCTTCTTTCTAACTATACTTTTTATCTCTCACATTATTAAGATTATTTTTCTGCAGAGATTTCCCTTTAGTCAGCGGCCTACCACATTTCCACTGCCTAGATATTCTATTATGTGTGACCTCATCTCCTTGACTAAAAAACCTCATGAGATGTTATCCAAGAGTATATCCATTTTTTCCACTATATTAACTTGACATATTTTCTAGTACTAGTAATAGAATTATCATAATTATAAAACATTACTTACTACGTGTGATTCCAAGAACTTGAACAAATCGCTATGTATTTTACACTGCTTCTTAGCTGCCTAAGAAGCTGCAACATAATTGGTATTTATAAATATGGATACCACTATCTTGAATGGTCTTGTCTTGATCATTACCATAGCTTAACTATGATATTATATCACACTAATCCAAGAAAGACTAGTTTTTGTCCCCTCAAAACTAGCATCCTTTCTTATCCATTTACCAGGTACATATCCATTGTACTTTCTCGAGTACAATCAGATATTTATGACTGATTCTCTTGAAGTTCTCCTAGATACAACTAATATTTCCAATTATAAATTATATCTTGGTACAATAAATTCCTGTATATATCATGGCATATGTGATTTATCCATCACTAAATCATATGGAATTCAAATGACCACATTAATCTCCTCCTATGTCCTAGACATGTATACTTGGAGAGATAAATACCATGTGACATTGGTAAAAATTCTCTCTGGAATTATTCCAACTTGTATTTTTCAATAATATGACAGTATATATAAGATTGACTAGGTCTAAGAAATTGTTAGATCTGTCATAGTAAATCTCATTCCTTAGATCTAAGGTTGCTAATTTTAGTCAATCTCTGGAGATATATTTTATCTTGGTATTAACTAACTATAAGACTAATAGCTACTTTCCATATGTTAACAAACATATTTTACTTGGAAAACAATGACACTTCCACTAACCCCTGACAGACACATGGAAAATATTCATTATAAATGAATATTCTATGACCTAGTTTCATACTTTAATCCTAAACTAGATTTTAGTAACTCACACAATTATTGGCATTCTATGACATCACCATCCCTTTTTGGCTACATATTATAGATATCTTCCATTATTGGTGGTCTTGACATCCAATTCTCAATAAAATAATCATAGAAATTATCTATGCTAGTAAAATTCTAATTGATTTGGGAAAAATAGCTTGGTATAACAAATCAAGCCTTATTGGTACCATGCTTGTACCATCCATATATAGTCTCACTTGAATACCCACCATAGTATTCAAAATATTAAGCCTCTTGTGCTTTGATAAATGGAATCCATTATTGATTTTTAATTGATCTTGTCAATCTTAGCTAACTTCCATCTATTGCTTACATGTATGAATCCTTATTCTCAATGAATAATGTATCACCAACCACGGTGAATATAAAATCATCACCATGGTTTTCTCCATACTACATAGTATGTGTCTCTGGAATATACCTTTTCCACACCTCGTATGAAACTTTTTCCTATGTCAACTATTTGTGCATCTCTAGCATTAACTAAACCCAATTCAATCTTGCTCCCACAATCTCAAATAGATATGTGAACTCTTTTATAGAAATATAGTCTATAACATGACTATATCTTTTCTATCATAGTGATTTTTTTAATATCTTTAAAAAACGTTTAGGATGATTACTATAGATGGACATTGCGTTTTTTCTTGATGAAATTTTGTTTATATCCTCAACAAACTCTTTGAATCTAAACATATTTTCTTATGATGTAGTGTATTTTTATCATTAAATTACTCATATGATATCCATTTTTCAAGATAGTTGACATATTATTATGGGATAATGTCGTTATTTTCGAAGCATGTCTTTAAAAATGGAATTACCTGCAATGCATGAGTTTTAACATTGATTCTCCTTTTACTTACATTATGACTCTAATGTGTGTAATGAAATGTGCATTTAGGAATTTCTACACCCTACATTTTATTGATCGATATTAACTTGTAATACTCTTCATCAATCCTCCTTATTAGAATCATAACTTTGATGTGTATAAGGTAATGTGTGTTTAGGTATAGCTCAATGATAGAGTATATTGATCAGTGAATGCTTGGTCATGATATTCTTCAGCATTCTGGCCCAAAGAACCTTATATATTTTGGCCATGCATATACCATACTCACTCTCATTCCTTAAGGACTTTAAGGAATCTTATGAAGTTTATACACACACACACATACACACCACTAGCATACCCTTGGAATAGCTCATGCGCTCTTACAGAAATAATTATGAAAAAATTGTGGATTACCTTTACTTCTAAAGGTTTATTTGTCCAAAAATAAATATATAAGTATTTTGATAGTACCTAAGGACTTAAACTCCAAATGGTCTAAATCCATAATGGGTATATCCTTCAAAACTATTTAGTATTTCTTGAAAAAGTTGTTTCTTGCGACAAGTGTGTATATTAGTCTTAAATTTTTATATTCATCACGCATTGAAAATGATTCATGTATCACTAAACTATGACTTCGTTATTCAACACCACAAAAAACATTCATTTTAAAACTAGAACAATGTATTCTTACGTCCAATGGACACATGATATTAATTTTTTGGTGTTACTCCAATTGTTCATTTAGAATCAATAAACATGGAAATATATAATTTGTGTACTTCTCACCATTGATTTAGGAACCACCTTTTCACAGCTTCTTGGAGAACACACCTTACTTCTAGTAAAGTTTCTTTACATACTTGGTTATTGCATATAAATAATGATATGTGATAAGAATATTGTATTTAATACCAAATAAGTTAAACATAAACCTTACTTACATTTGATGAATATGCCTGAAGAAGATGTGTTTACTTAATTCTTCAATTTAGTTAATTGTATTTAAACTTCTATATATATATATCATGATATGTGAAGAAAATAACCTCCTACTTAATACCTCCTTCTTTGAAGGACACTATGAAGGTGCCTTTACCATGATGGTTTCCATTGGCCTTTTCACCTTGTCTTTCATCTTTTTCACCATAAGAACTAAAGATTAAACTGTCTTGAAGTTTTTATTTCTTGGAAATCCTTACAAAAAGGTAATGAAGCATTTTTCTACATACTGTTCATTTTGTTATCTTAAACAAAACTGAGGTTGATGGGTGAAAATTATATAAGAATGGGATGTACTAAAAGATCAGGACTTTTCTTTCAATTTACGTGTATCCAGTGTAATCATCATCAATTCATATCATGATTCTCTATTTTCTCACTAGATTCTCAAATATGAGACAACATGTGAAATCATTCATGTCTTGATGTTATATCTATAACGCACATTGAATGTTGATGATATCATTATGAAATAACAATTTTATACGTCATAAATGAGTCTCATGTAAGAATTTTTACACCCTTGCTTATTATGGTAGCTTATTAGATATTGGGGACACCAACACCTTTAATTTTTTATGTTTCAGTACTTTATGCAAGTGTATGTACTACTCTTTAGAAACTCGATCCATTTTGGACATGTTTTTTGTCCAATAATTATCATATTATGTCTTGTGGTATTACTTGCTATTTTCTTCAAAAATAAAATCTATCATATTAGTACTTTTATTTTGATTAATATTATACATTTTCAAATCATTAATTTTAAATATCTCCCACTATTTTATCAAATTCCAGGAACCCTCTGTACTAGAATCGGTATAATTTTTCTCTTGAGTATTCTAGTGATAATGATCCTTGAATCCACTCCTTGTAGTCTACAATATTTGGCAATAACACTACTCAGAGAGTCCTAAGTAGGCACTAATCTTGAAAACCACCTTAACTCGTGTCTCCGTGATTAGTTGAGTTGTCACGAACCAGCCCGAGTCGACCCTGAACCGGTCACCCAGGCCAACCCACGACAAGTCCCGAGAGGCGTTCCCGATCCTCCCGGGATGGTGACAAGCACCAAGGGCATCAATAGAGTAAAAAAGGGAACGAATTATCCCATATATAAACAATCAAACAAACAGTGGAAATAAACGGACAGGCCAAAATGAATTTATATATAAATTGAACAAAATATTATTTGTACAAGAAACTAAAATTAGAACAAAACCAACAACTCAACTGAACAATCCCGATGAACAACTAACTCCATGTGACACTTCTGTTCACTCTCCAACACAATGATAAAATGTCGCCCAAGGTGATCGAACTAAGGATGAAACCTGTACAAGGGCTAAAAAAAGAAGAAGACTATAGGCGTGAGTATTAAAACTCAGTAGGTTAGCCCGATATTCTATTCCCAATGCACATTAATTTAAAATAACAGAAACATCAATTTGTAGTTTTAAATTCAAGATTTGAAAGTATGGTTTTCAAATGAGGTTCCATGCTATAATAATTATCAGACAAAAACATGCATGTTTAATAAACAAAAATGCACGTAACAATTATTTTCAAAGAGGTGAAACTTCAAAATGAAAATAGTTTTCAAGAGGGATGCTTTAAATAATTTTAAAATTCAAATAAATAACACATACTACTGAATTTACCAACCAAACACACCGTATGCCGACAGTGAGTACAAAATAGCCAATGAGCACTAGTCACAGGAATACCCCTAGGCACTAGTTAGTTGTGAGCCCCAGGTACCTCGTATCTCGGTGAAAGTAACCATAATAAATATCCGTTCTCGTGCACGAGCCACTAGTAGGGAACATACCCATAACCTAGTGGTCCCCAATCATCATCATCATCATAGTTTAGTTAGTGTTGTCATCGTCAAACTTGCTACGTGAAACAGGGGCCAACCCCCACAGAATCACTAGCATACTAGTACACGTCCGCCCACCTAGATACCCGGGATTCCCTTTAGTGCTCAATCAAGTTACACATATTATCAAATACACATTTCACATCCCCATTCCATTACAAAACCATAAAAAAACAAACATCCCATAATCATTCTTCACATTTCTTACACTAATCAACAAACCGCTAAATATTTCGGCAAAACAATTTTATGAAGTGTATTGAGGCTTTGCACATAAAAATCTTTCAAAAACACTCTTTAAATTATAAACACACATCATAACCAAACCAAATCATATTTTTCACCCCAATAAACATTTAATAAAATCATTTAATGGACCATAAAACAATCCTAATTGCACAAATTGTTATATACAAGTAAAACACTCCTTCATTTCTAGGAAATGCCAAACGGGCCTTTAATTATTTTCTCAAAACTATCCTTTGAAGAAGGTATGACTTTAATTCTATTAAGGATCTATATAAACACAATTTACAACAGAAAACCACATTAATAAATCTCTTATAATACTCAGGTTACATATTCAAAACACAACCATTTTCATAAAGATGTGAAACAGTCCATTTTTGGGCAACTCGGGCCAAAATATGTTGTAAATCAAAACCCACTTGATTGTAAAAACAAATACAAATAGGAAATTCATATAAGTACCCAAAAATACCATTTATCATTATTCCAATTCTTTATAAATCCAAACAAATAACTTTTAAATCACACATCACGCATAAAAGCAAACCGGGCAATTTACCGAACACATAACATGCCCTTTTTTAAACAAAACAATTTATTTTAAGTACATTAAAAGGAATAAAACACCAATTGAAAGCCATATTTTCATTAAAGATACTATAACATGTTAAAAATACCATAGACCAAATTATAAACCTCACAAAATATTTGCAAAAGATAACGGAACATTTAAACAAACACTTGTTGAGAATTTTCATGACAAAACAACACTACCGTTCACAAACCAATGATTAAACAACCACTTTGAACACCAATAAAATTATCCAAAGGATGAAAAACAATAATAAACATATATATCTGGTGTTAAATATAATAAAATGATGAAACTTAAATAATAAAGTCATGTGCAAGGGGTATCCTACCTCAAATCTTTGGCGTAATTGAAACGCACACCCGAAATCACCCGCCGCGGGTTTATAAACCATAAAACTATAAAGATCAGACCAAAACAAATAGAAAACCCATCAAAAAACATGGTATAAAAAAACCCTATGTCGATCAATACTAGGGGATAAAATAAATCCACTAAATAATGAAAGGAGGGGGAAGAGGAAGGAGAAAGGAGAAGGAATCTCACCTTTCACCCTAGAAAACTCTTCGTCTTCCATTAGATCTGCAACCCTATAGAGAATGGAATGGCATGAAAATTTTTGGAGAGCCTCCTAAGGTCTTTATGAACAAGGGGAAGAAAAATGGTGGCCAAACGAATAGTAATTGAATGAGTTATGGGGGAAACAATTTACCTTATCAATTCTGGAAGTTTTGAGGAAACCAGAGAACAATCGCCCTAATACGCGACCCATATGAGCTCCAAAGAGGTAAAATATAATATGAGGGCTAAGCTAGGGTTATTGGCTTCGAGGGGGAGGTGGAATCACCGAAAAAGAGTAAAAAATGAAAAAGATATAAATGAAACAAATTAGTTTTTTTTTTAAACAGGAAATGGGCCTGTGGGCTGGCCCAATACCTAAATAAGTAACCCAAATTCACCCATCTTATGAATTTATAATGGGTCAAAAAGGATAAATAAATTTTAATTTATCAGTATAGGACAAGTTGTAATTTTAATGGGTGAAAAAGGATGAAAAAAATGAGTTATAAAAGAAACAAATTCAGTTTTTAAAACTGGGAATGAGCTCACGGTTGGCCCAAATCATGAAGTAACCACCCTTTCTTCATAAACTACTAAAAAAACAATGGGGATCCCAAATTAGGGTGGTTATACATATATGAAACTTCAAAACTCAAGATTCATCTCATAAAATACCCATGAAAAGGATCTGGATTTCTAATGGGCCAGATCAATACAAAGACAGGAAAAAAAACCGTGTGTGACAATTCTCCCCACCATTAAAGCTTTCCGCCCCCGGAAAGCCATAACACTTTCCGGCTGAAAAAAAAACAACACATATGGATTCCAGAATGTACTCCCCACCATTAAGAATCAACTATAACTTGAAATGTTCATAGGATGAAAATCCAGGAGACCCATGGTGGGTCTCCCCACCATTGGAAACCAACTAGCAATGAGTAGACAAGAATTGAACATGAGCTAGAGTTGGGACTCACTCACACAAACCCAAAAAAACCCTCCTACAAAAACCTACTATACCAAGTTAATAGAGTTACAACATGAACATATAAACCACCCACTCCCGAATGGAGGGGAAAATAACTTGGTTGACACATTCAGCACAATTCTGGACCCTCGTCACTTGGGGATGGGAGGGAAGGGGACCCAATAATTTGGCCACTGAAACAACAAAAGAAACAAAGAAACTACCTAAAACTCTCCCCCCCTATGAATAGGTAACACCACGACTGCACCTGATTTTTATAGGCGGTCCATATAGGTACATTGATTGAAAACCCACATCCATGAAGGAATAACCATAGACATTGTGTGAGGGGTTAAGTCCACCACGCTTGTTGCGACAAAGGGAAATTCATAGAAATGAGGAACCAAAACATTGACATAGTAACTAACTTACCAAAACAGAGGAGTAAGGATCTTAATCTAGCACTCCACACCTCTGATGATTTTCTGACTGCGTGAAAAGCTTCACTCCGAGGCCTATGGTTGGAGCCCTGATTCTTGAAGCATTTGCTGCACCGCAGTTAGGTGATAAGGATCACAACACTCAAAAAAAACCACACTTGATCACCAAACAAAAACCTTCATCTAAATAGGAACTCATAGATACATATCAAAATTCCTTATCACTCCAAATGAGGGGCATAATAGACGAGGAATTAGACGAAACACATCAACATCACCGAAAACAACTGCTCTGTCCAAAAGAATTATCACGACCTAGAAGAAATTTTAATAGATCCCAAACTTCTCTCTATTCCAACAAATAGGTTGAGGAATCATCAAAAGAGGTGGATTAATCATTTGAAATGAATCCTTAGGTTGATCAGTAATAATTATTTCCAACGGAGAACTATCCCTGGCCACATCACAACATCAAACACATCTTTAGAAACCCAATGAAAATTTCTCCAAAACCAAGACACCAATAAGATATCATCTCAAGATATAACAAGAGTATGAATTTCAGATCACAAGGGAGCTTACTAAATAAACAACTCTTCTACAACATAGAAAAAAAACGGGCCACATAACCAATGGTTTATAGAAAAAGGACAACATTTTTCAACTCAAAACTCTTTTGAAAAACAAACTAACTTGTTGGGTTTCAACATTCACCAATGGTGTTTCATCAAGTCTCACCCACATGCACATTTCCATGCCACCCCAGGCACCCAACCACCATACCATATATTTCATCCTTCTAGATATAAATAAAACCATGCATGTGATCACTCATGAAAACACCAAAGGCTAAAACAAAACAACATCATTCCAAAAATCATGTACCTTCAAAAGGAACACCAACCACCAAGTGAAAAACCCTTTTCATATTCCACAAAACAAAAACCACAATTAATTAAGAACCATTTTCTTAAAAACCTACCCCTTTTCATTTTAAAAAAAAAACTTTTTAAATAACCAAGCCACTCCAAACAACCCCTTCCCATTTTTTTAAAAAAAAATCAGCAAGGTATATTTTCATAATCCGAGGTCCATTGAGACCAATACTGTTTGTAGTAAAACACCAACCGATCAAAACCAATTGCCAAAACTAATTTATCCAATTCAAAAACTTTTTAACATCCTAAAATACCCCATTTAAAAAAATATTCAGAATCACTTTAATATTATTCAAAATTTCAAAACATTTTATTTCAACAAACCACAAGTTTAGATTATGGATAATCCAATCCCTATAAATCGTTTCTACTTCCCTCCATTTTTTTCACAAAAACACAACCTTCCTAAACCATTATTATATTTAATTATTGAAACCCACTTTTTTCACTTTTCAAAATCTAATCCTTACATTAAAACCCATTTCCACAATTCTCACACAAGGATTTTAAAAACAAAAATTCAGAATTCAAGAAAGGTTCAAGAGACCCAAGAAAAAGGGAACTAGTGTCGGTGGGTGACTTGACCATATGGTTGGCGGCCATATGCCAAACACAACACCAACACAGAGAGACTTATTAGGACCATTCCCTAGCTCCACATGGCTTGCCAGGCCCTGTGAGCTCATGAAGGCCATTGGTCAGACTCCCCTTGTCATATCCCAATACCAAATAATCAACTAGAACAAAGGACACTAATAAAACCAGACTTCCATGGAAACCTGAGGATTAGAACAAGAAAGAGTTCGCGACGCTCTTCTTTCACTTACCCCACAAGTCCCAACAATCCTACTCCATCTACCTTGAGATCCCCAAAATAACAAGGGCGCTCTAAAAAGAAAGGTTTGCTAATAGCCGACCTCCTCTGATACCATTTTGTCACGAACCAGCCCGAGTCGACCCTGAACCGGTCACCCAGGCCAACCCACGACAAGTCCCGAGAGGCGTTCCCGATCCTCCCGGGATGGTGACAAGCACCAAGGACATCAATAGAGTAAAAAAGGGAACGAATTTTCCCATATATAAACAATCAAACAAACAGTGGAAATAAACGGACAGTCCAAAATGAATTTATATATAAATTGAACAAAATATTATTTGTACAAGAAACTAAAATTAGAACAAAACCAACAACTCAACTGAACAATCCCGATGAACAACTAAATCCATGTGACACTTCTGTTCACTCTCCAACACAATGATAAAATGTCACCCAAGGTGATCGAACTAAAGATGAAACCTGTACAAGGGCTAAAAAAAGAAGAAGACTATAGGCGTGAGTATTAAAACTCAGTAGGTTAGCCCGATATTCTATTCCCAATGCACATTAATTTAAAATAACAGAAACATCAATTTGTAGTTTTAAATTCAAGATTTGAAAGTATGGTTTTCAAATGAGGTTCCATGCTATAATAATTATCAGACAAAAACATGCATGTTTAATAAACAAAAATGCACGTAACAATTATTTTCAAAGAGGTGAAACTTCAAAATGAAAATAGTTTTCAAGAGGGCTGCTTTAAATAATTTTAACATTCAAATAAATAACACATACTACTGAATTTACCAACCAAACACACCGTATGCCGACGGTGAGTACAAAATAGCCAATGAGCACTAGTCACAGGAATACCCCTAGGCACTAGTTAGTTGTGAGCCCCAGGTACCTCGTATCTCGGTGAAAGTAACCATAATAAATATATGTTCTCGTGCACGAGCCACTAGTAGGGAACATAACCATAACCTAGTGGTCCCCAATCATCATCATCATCATAGTTTAGTTAGTGTTGTCATCGTCAAACTTGCTACGTGAAACAGGGGCCAACCCCCACAGAATCACTAGCATACTAGTACACGTCCGCCCACCTAGATACTCGGGATTCCCTTTAGTGCTCAATCAAGTTACACATATTATCAAATACACATTTCACATCCCCATTCCATTACAAAACCATAAAAAAACAAACATCCCATAATCATTCTTCACATTTCTTACACTAATCAACAAACCGCTAAATATTTCGGCAAAACAATTTTATGAAGTGTATTGAGGCTTTGCACATAAAACTCTTTCAAAAACACTCTTTAAATTATAAACACACATAATAACCAAACCAAATCATATTTTTCATCCCAATAAACATTTAATAAAATCATTTAATGGACCATAAAACAATCCTAATTGCACAAATTGTTATATACAAGTAAAACACTCCTTCATTTCTAGGAAATGCCAAACGGGCCTTTAATTATTTTCTCAAAACTATCCTTTGAAGAAGGTATGAATTTTAATTATATTAAGGATATATATAAACACAATTTACAGTAGAAAACCACATTCATAAATCTCTTATAATACTCAGGTTACATATTCAAAACACAACCATTTTCATAAAGATGTGAAACAGTCCATTTTTGGGCAACTCGGGCCAAAATATGTTGTAAACCAAAACCCACTTGATTGTAAAAACAAATACAAATAGGAAATTCATATAAGTACCCAAAAATACCATTTATCATTATTCCAATTCTTTATAAATCCAAACAAATAACTTTTAAATCACACATCACGCATAAAAGCAAACCGGGCAATTTACCGAACACATAACATGCCCTTTTTTAAACAAAACAATTTATTTTAAGTACATTAAAAGGAATAAAACACCAATTGAAAGCCATATTTTCATTAAAGATACTATAACATGTTAAAAATACCATAGACCAAATTATAAACCTCACAAAATATTTGCAAAAGATAACGGAACATTTAAACAAACACTTGTTGAGAATTTTCATGACAAAACAACACTACCGTTCACAAACCAATGATTAAACAACCACTTTGAACACCAATAAAATTATCCAAAGGATGAAAAACAATAATAAACATATATATCTGGTGTTAAATATAATAAAATGATGAAAATTAAATAATAAAGTCATGTGCAAGGGGTATCCTACCTCAAATCTTTGGCGTAATTGAAACGCACACCCGAAATCACCCGCCGCGGGTTTATAAACCATAAAACTATAAATATCAGACCAAAACAAATAGAAACCCCATCAAAAAACATGGTATAAAAAACCCTATGTCGATCAATACTAGGGGATAAAATAAATCCACTAAATAATGAAAGGAGGGGGAAGAGGAAGGAGAAAAGAGAAGGAATCTCACCTTTCACCCTAGAAAACTCTTCTTCTTCCATTAGATCTGCAACCCTATAGAGAATGGAATGGCTTGAAATTTTTTGGAGATCCTCCTAAGGTCATTATGAACCATGGGAAGAAAAATGGTGGCCAAACGAATAGGAATTGAATGAGTTATGTGGGAAACAATTTACCTTATCAATTCTGGACGTTTTGAGGAAACCAGAGAAATATCTCCCTAATACGCGACACATATGAGCTCCAAATAGGTAAAATATAATATTAGGGATAATTTAGGGTTATTGGCTTCGAGGGGGAGGTGGAATCACCGAAAAAGAGTAAAAAACGAAAAAGATATAAATGACACAAATTATTTTTTTTAAAACAGGAAATGGGCCTGTGGGCTGGCCCAATACCTAAATAAGTAACCCAAATTCACCCATCTTATGAATTTCTAATGGGTCAAAAAGGATACATAAATTTTAATGTATCAGTATAGTACAAGTGGTAAGTTTAATGGGTGAAAAATGATGAAAAAAAAGAGTTATAAAAGAAACAAATTCAGTTTTTAAAACTGGGAATGAGCTCACGGTTGGCCCAAATCATGAAGTAACCACCCTTTCTTCATAAACTACTAAAAAAACAATGGGGATCCCAAATTAGGGTGGTTAGACATATATGAAACTTCAAAACTCAAGATTCATCTCATCAAATACCCATGAAAAGGATCTGGATTTCTAATGGGCCGGATCAATACAAAGACAGGAAAAAAAACCGTGTGTGACATGAGTGGAGTCTCATCTTCTAAAAATAATTACTTTTCATTGCTCAACGTTTTTCCTCTAAAGTCGAAAAAAAACTATCTTAGGCTACCCCCTCCTTAAAAATTTAGTTAATTCAACCCATCACTCTCATAATAACACCCTGGTAGTAAGTGGCACCCTCAACTTTGGCTGGTCAAGCACCTTGTACACCCGGTTTTTCTCAAATTTGAGTGAGGGAAGAAATTTAATGACTTAATATTTTTTGAGGGATTTGGTAATTTAATATCAGTGAATGTAATCATTTTCTATATAACTTGCTTGTTGTATGGGATCGCACTCAAAACTTAAGCATGATTTTAAATAGAAAATATTCACCATACGTGTTCATTTTATCTTTGCATGCTTGTTTATTATTATACTATGTGATCGCACGTAGTAAATACACATTCAAAAAATAATAAAACATGCACATGATAAAATAAATAAATAATGACATGGTCATGAGCTGTTTACTATTGGTTAATCCATCGAGTGAATAATGTATTAACTGACACCCTAGGGGAATTCCTTAAGTCAATACTTGAATTGAATTGCAAAGCCCACAACTCCCATGCATTCCACTTATTTGGTCTATGTCAGAACTCAACTCAAACTGTGTCTCTAGGAACTCCTCTCTTCATTACAACGTATACTCACATGTGGGTGAGGGGGACTTAGGGAGTGAACTTATATTTTTATCACTTAAATGTTGACATGCATGCCCTTATACAAATTAAATATGGAAGGACGATGTGCAGATCATCAAAATAAAATAATCATTACATTTTATAAAACTCAAATTCTATAATTAAATTAAATAAATAATAAACCAAGCATGCACGGGTCAGTCTTAGTTCATGATTAGAAAACATGCAAGTATATTCTAGAAGAAAAATAAAATTTTCTAAAATTCAATTTGAGGGTATTTTTAATGCATTAACTTGCATTAAAATAATTTTACTTAATTATCGATATGTCCCACAACACCTGAAATAATTTTATTAAATCTCATACAATTAAATTTAATTTCAAAATTTTTTAAAAACATTTGGGTCTATTTGGACCTAAAAAAGATCCACATAAATTAATTTAGGACTAGTGATGGGTAAATGGGTCGAGCCAGTCAGACCTGGATGGAATTGGTTCAGCCTGAGATGAGGTATCCATTTAAAAGACATATATATATATATAATATTAAAAATATTCAAAAGAAGGTTTTTTCCTTTTATTATATATATTTTAATAAAAGTTCCCATGGGAATCTTGGAATAAGATTCCAAGGGAAACATTTTCCATTTAATTAAGAAAGATTCCATGAGAAACTTTAAACTAGATTCCATTAGAAGATTTGCCTTTTTAATTAAAGAATATTCTATGAGAAACTTAAAACTAGCTTCTATGAGAAGATTTATCCTTTTAATAAAAAAAGATTTCATGGGAAGCTTTAAACTAGCTTCCAAGGGGAGCTTTATCTATTTAATTAAACAAGCTTCTCAGGAAAGCTTGTATTACCAATAGACTACCGCAACTAGATTTTGGTATATCCAACTACCTCTAAACATACTTACATTGTGCTTCAGCTAAAATCTATCACAATAGTATCCATTAAAATGAATCAAAGATTAAAACATTAATTTTCATAGCAACCTTTACGCAAAACTCATCGATCTTCGATCGACCATATATTGGCGATAAAAAATCAGATCGATGTGCTTATGGTTATATTGGTACCATATCAAAACCCTTTTTCCAAATCATAGAAAATTTAATTGAAATTTTAACATTTTAAACTTAAATAATTACAGGTTCCCTCTGGTACCAATTCAAGGAAATCGGGGCGTAGCAGAAGCATGTAAAAAGATGCAATATAAATTTTCGTTTTGGATTCATGTTAAAAACATATAATACACTAAACCCATAGCATAGATTTATAAAAGGATCAAATTTAATTTAATTTAAGCATGAAAAATAAAAACAAACAAAATCTTAACAGGTGCCTCATTTATTTGAAGTCATCGATTTGATTCGCTCACTGTTGATGTGTTGTGTCTATTAGACACCAAAATAGATGCCCTATAGATCATCCACACATGATCCACAATTCTAGGATCATCGATCTATGTTTCATGGGTGCTAGAATGGTAAATTGAATAGATTTATGATTTTCCTTCAATAACTTAATGAACGCAGACTCAATCGAGAAAGCGGGATCGATCCAACCTTGTTCGTCCTTCATAATCTCTCTCTCTAAGAACTTAATAATAGAGGAGAGGAGAACTTCTCTCAATAAATTGGTGAAAATGGTGGAGCATCAAATTCAAGAGGTTAAAATGAGATTTTATATTTAGGTTATACTTTCTTAAATTACACTTTGGTCCTTGGAAAGTAATATGCTTCATTTTAGAACTTTGTGCACATATATGACTTAACAAAGTTGTCATAAATGTCACCACTATTTTTTCAATAACTTATAAAAAAATAAAATATTAAATGATAAAATATAAACCATTAACTCAGCCTTTAATCTCTTCAAATAATTTAACAAACCTTGAACATCCAATTTTTGTTCGAAAAAATATATTTTTCTCGTATTCACTTTTATGATCAAACAACTCATGAATACATTGAGAAACAAATTCAATCATCATTATTCTAAACATGAATAATATAATTGAATTAGTTTTAATTGTGATCAGTTATAATCATTCATTCACCGGCCCTCGTAGGTGTGGCCCACTTCATCCTAAACACATATTTATTAGAATAGGTGGAACTTGTGGATACACATAGTGTGTAACCCTCTAGGCCATTATCTCAATAGCAGTGAGTACAACCCATGGACCAAAAGTGGAGTCCAGTAACCCATCCTGGCCCCTAAGGATATAAGGAATGTCATAGTTATGACTTCAATCTACAAACACTTACTGTGTAATATAATCTCTTTGTCTATAAATATATCATAAAGCAGGATGCACACTTATGTCATCATAATTTTGTAGCTTTATATATTTCATGACCATACTAGATGGAATTACCTTCTTGTACCATGGAAATGGATTTATGAAGGTACTACCATCGTGGTCAACCTGGGCCCACAAGATATCTCTTTCTCAACTCAAAAGTGACAAAATCTTTCTTGATCATTCAACCAATGTCATACCACTAATGATGCACCCAATACAAACTAACCCACCACAATTTCATTATGTTTTTCGACTCGTATAAAAGTACACAATCAAATTCCACACACTGATAATGATCTCAAGTCCAAAAACCAATACACATGTTCATAGATAGAAACAACCAATGGAACCCTAAACATATATATATATATATATATCAATATTTATACCTGTAATGGTAATCAAAAGAACTATTCAAGTTAGGTCTGGGGCACCCACTATTAAAACAATGTTACCACTATCCGATGATCCTTTCACACTTAGTAATATGAGAATTCTTATATGGATCTGCAAGCACCCTCACGCCGATGGCCCTTGGGGAAAATAAATTTTTTATCTCCACTAGAGATACACACCAAGATCGATTATCATTTAGGAAAATAGTATAGGACTGTATGTAATCCAATAAATCCATGAAAACTCTCAAAATCAAGTTAGGAATCCTCTGAAACTCATAAGTAGTGTAGCACCTAATGGGAATCACGTCTGGGAGGATCTAAGGGTGGGATAATGAAAAATAAATATCCACTCATTTATGTCTATGATTCTTCTCCGCATTTCCTTCTTGGGGGTTTCACATTGAAAATCGAAAGGATCTATATAGGGGAAGATCTTTATAAAATCCAGTTCAAACTGAAATCCTGTAGGGGAATAAATGATCTTCTAGAAAATTTAACAGATGATAAAATCGATAAACAACTCAAGATAATGATTGGGAGCTATGTGGAACTAATGAAAGAGAACTAGTAGTACCATCGCATTGGGTAGACAAATAATATGAGTCCCATGAGCAATTAAGAGGCCTAGCAGAAAACTAATTATAGAAAAAAAAACAAAACCTTGAAATAATTTGAGTAAAAAAAATGCATAAGTAATTTGAACAATTTTATATGGAAATAAAAATTCACAATCCCCATTGTCGGGAATCACCATAGAAAGAGGGAGGGGAGTATGAGTGTTGGTACATGATCAGACGAAAGAATTAGTAAGCTGTCAGTTCTTAGTGTCTAATTATCTAGTATAGATGTGAAAGTTATGAACAAAATGACAACCACATACCAAATAATAGGTTTTTTATGTCAATATATGTTATCAATGCTAACTTAACTGAAAAAATGGTATCTTTTTCTAATGAAACAATAAACTGAATCCCCTATGGAATGGTGTCAAGAGCACGTTGAGAGAAATGATAGACAAAGAATTGGTAAGTGGGAGACTTGTGCATATTTCTTCACAAATAATCACTAGCTAGTAATTATGATTAATCTTGGCATAGTGGTGGGTATTGGTAATCAACATAAAAAATATAAAATCCAGAAATCACGATAGAAAAAATAAATAAATAAAATAACCACATATATTTTTTAACATGGAAATCAATGAAGCATGACATAAAAATATATATTGATATTCAGAACTGGACACTTTGTGAAGGGGGATTAGATCACTATTCAAAAGGGTTTGATCCTCCCCCACTAAGATGTTGTAAGATCAAAACAGAAATATCTCTCTTAAATAATGTCAATGTGGTGACTAATCTGGTCATTAATCATTTTTATTAACATAACATTTTATTTTTATTTTTTATTTTTATTTTTGTGTTTGTATGTATATATATATATATATGTAAAAGTTTTACTGAAAGAATATTTCTTATATACTTATTACAAAATCATTTACTCTAATATATTTTTTATGAAAAATCCACTCCTCGAGGACCTTATTTATAAGAATGGAGCTTACATAGTTTTATCCCACTTATAATGTGAGAATCCATAATCTAATGATACTTCCTCATTCCATCCCCTCCATTTTTATCCACCTCATCACTCCACAAATCTAAGGAAATAAACTCCAACTCCATGGTCAAATTTAAAATACATATTTCTTTTTTACTATTAAAAAAACAACATAGCCTCAAAGTATAAACAACCATCTAGATGTGAATAGATTATCTCTAACACTAGTAATCCAACATGCATCGATGTATCTATATAAAACAATCAGATAATCATGGTTTTATAAACATAAAGTATTTAGAGTATCCAAAGATTCTTTTTATACATTTATAGTGATCCACAATAGGTTTTATAGTATATCTAAAAATTTTACACAGTGAAAAAGGAATATAATTTCTAGTATAATGCATTTCATACTTTATGGAACCTATTAAACTAGAAAATTAAATTGGTGAAATGGATCTTCCCATATTCATAAATAGATTAACAGTAGAATCAAATAGACTATTGGTATCTTTGAAAACATAGTGATTAAATTTATTTAACATTCTTTCAGTGCCATGTGAGTGACTTAAAGAGTAACCCCAACCATGTTTTCTAAAATTAATACCTAGAATAGTATCAACTATTATAGGAACCATTTTTTTAACTATAGAGGATAAATAATTCTATGACTCATTTACACAAATCATATTGGCTCAAAAATTAACATATCATATTCATATAGACACACAAAAACATGATATTATTTTGTAGATTTTGAATAAATACATTTGTCTACATTTTTGTTAAAAGAAATATTAGATAGAACTATAGAATCAAATATTTTATGCCATTGTTTCAGAGCTTGTTTATGGACATATAGATATTTATCAAGTTTATATACATTCTTTTAATTTCCTCATAAAATAGACCCATCTGGTTGTCTCATGTAAATATTCTCCTCTAAATAACCATAAAAAAATTTAACACCCATTTAATGGACATATAAATGATTAATTGATGTTAATTAAACCAATATTATTATTGAAGTTATTCAATATATGTGAGCATAAGTATCAAAATACTAATTTCATACTTTTTGCCTAACACCCTTGACATCAAATATTTATTTACAATCTTTACTGTTACTATTGGAATCATACTTCTTTCTAAATACCCATTAACAAACAATAGTTTCTAACTATTTTTTGAAAGTCTGTAATGATCCAATCATTATTCCCTATAAAAAATCCATTTTATCATTAGTTTTGTCTTTTCTGAAAATTAAATCCCTAGAATATATAGATTATTTATTTATCTTTGGGTCATCCTATATAGTTAAAACCTTTGGATATTTTTTTAGACGTTGATTATTTTGATCTCCCTCAATAAGGAAAAATATGGAATTATTATAAATAAAATATAGATATTTATTTTTCTCCCTCATTAGTCTTGTACGTGGTTTTGGTTCAACACAAAATCATCATTATTCACTATTATTTATTTTGAACTAGATGTAGTACAAGAGATAGGGATATGTGGAGTAACCTCCTATATATTATCATTAAGAAATTTATTTTAATATGACTTGACATCCCTTCATTCAATAATGAAATTGGATTCAAAATTTTTAACTTTATATGGTATACCATTTTACTCATAACCTAATCTAAATTATCTTTAACCTTGATTTTCCATATTATTCCTTAATACATGCTTACTAAAATAAAGAATATGAATAATTTCCTAATATTCATCAATATCAAATAATATAACAATATATTATACATACCTTTCATATATCATTTGTAGTTTCCTCTTCTATAATTGTAATTACATTAGGCATTGTTGAACATTTATCTACACTATCTTACAGATAATGTTCTTGAGATTATCCCATAGGACATAAATTTTCATAATTCCTATACTCGTAATATTTAAAACATACAATTGTACCTTGGGAATAACTTTATCCATCTTCATGATGTTAAGAGAAATATTCCTTTTTCCATGGAATATTATTGGTTTATAACCTCATTTTCCACATAAAAAACATCTTACAATTCTTTTAATACATTTCAAATGCTATATATTCTCACATTATGCATACCATACTTTTTTGTTTGTGTTATATTTGTTTTTATTAAGTATATTAATATGTCTTGAAGAAGAAGACTAAATTGGAAGTTCATTTGTATTCCCAAGTATGTTTTTTGAAGATTGAGTTCCATCCATGAGAGATTGAAGATCATATCTTGAGATAAAGAGACTGTTCATAGATAATTATTATGGACTTATATAATGGAATTGGATTACATACATAAACAATTATTCATGTAATTCTAATGATTTTTGAACTGATCTTAATATGTTAGACATGTGCAAATGGAATTTTAGAATTTCACATTGTCTAATAAAAAAAATAATGAAAAATATCCATCCAATAATGATTCTTGATTTGATGAAGTTTAAGGAAGCTAAGAAGAATCATGAAAATCATTATTTTCATAAAGAGATCCTAAAGACCATGAAAATGTTAATTTTCATAAAGAAATTATTTGAGAACTGAAATTATAAAGGTCGTGAAAAATATATTCTCATTTTGAATAAGAAAATGTTGATGAATAATTCTTGCTTTATGAAAAATATTATACTTAATTAGTTTCATTGTATATATTATGATGGTACTTAATAAAAAAATTTGGGCCAACCAAATCCACCCACATGAGCCAACTCAACCACATTTGGGAGCCTATGGCTCAACCACATGGTATTCAGTCTAAACATGGGATAATATATTGGCATAGAGGGGTGATAATAGTACTAGAAGTGCATATTAGTGAAAAAAGGTGGAGCCACTATATGGGGTGGCATGGGTCGTTGCATATGGAGGTTCTAGAGAGGACCCCTATACTTATTTCTATTCATCTATAGAGACATATATTTTTCAATGTACCGTAAATAAAAAACAAATTCTCGATCAACCATTCACGGGAAACAATTTCCCTAAGAAACATCACTATAAGGGGGTGGGTTTTTGTGGAAGAAGGCGCCAACTAATATAATTCCTTCAGTGAGAAATATTTTAATAAGGTGAAAAATAATTAAGCACCTTCTTTAATAAATTTTTTAAGAAGGTTATAAATCAATAAGAGCCTTATTTAATAAATTGTTAAAGAAGGTGCTAAATCAAAAAGCACCTTCTTTGATAAAAACTTTTAAGAAGGTGATAAATCCGTAGGTTCCTTCTTTAATAAATTATGGTTAAAGAAAAGAAAAAACCAAAAAAAAGAATAACACAGGACATGGATATTTAAGTGGTTTGGGAAATGATCTCTATATCCACAAAGAGATAGAATTTCACCACAATTTGAGAGCACAAATACAGGGAGTATCTTAGAGTTTCTCACACAGAAACCTTTGCCTGAAAATGGGAAAATAAAGAGGATGAAGAAATATTCCCCCAAACACATAGTAAGTCTATTATGTTGTAGTGAAAAGTGATTAGAAGTCCACATCACAACAGTGTTGTGACCACCCAAGTCTAAAGTGCTACAACGGCTGGTGACTAGAAGTATGTGTTGCTACAGTAGTCATGCCAAAAGTACATAGTATGGGCCGGAAGAATTCCTCCAAATCATCATCCAGAATGAATCAGGCTACACCAATCTAGAAATCTCTCACTTGGAGCATGGTTTTCTACACTGACCTACTTTGATTCCACTGACTTAGACAACTTACTTAATTTTAGCTCTTCCTTTTCTTCACTCACAAGTGTGTGCTCTCCATTCACAACTTCAATTTCAAGATAATGATTCATGAAATTCCAATCATTTTTCTCTTATTACCACATGATGTTCACCCATATTCTTCCTCTCATCCTACATTCATCAGTGGATACTAATAGAGGCACAACAGTGCCTCAAATTTTGTATCACCATCGGCTTTCTCAACATGTCTTATGGATTTTTTGTTCCAAAAATATTCTTCAATGTCAGCATCCCAACTTGTATCAAGCCTCTGATAAAATGGTACTTGAACTGAATTTGATTCATCTTGGCATGAAACAATGGGTTCTTTGCTAGATGTATAGCACTCCGAATGTCATAGTAAAATAAATTTTCCTCTCACTTTCTACCCAGCTCATCCAAGAAGTTCTTTAGCCAAACCATCTCGTTTACAGATTCTATTATAATAATATATTTTGCTTATATGGTGGATAAAGCCACCACTTTCTATAATTGTGATATACAGCTTACTACAGTTCCTCCATATATAAACACATAACCTATGGTACTCCTCCTAGTGTTGACGTCACCTCCAAGGTCAGTATCCACATACCCCTACAATGAAGTTTCTTTCCCAAAGCATAGTGATTTCTCCTTACTACCCTTCAGATACCTCAGTATCTACTTCATAGCTTCTCAATGTTGTTTTCTAGGGTTAGACATGTACCTACTCACAACTCCCACCACATGAGCAATGTCAGGTTGAGTTCAGACCATGGCATACATCAAGATTCCAATAGCTGACAAGTGTGGAACCTTTTCCATGTACTCAACCTCTTCTTTCATTTACAGTGATTGCTCCATTGATAGTTTGAAATAGCCTACTAGGGGGATAGAGACTGAATTTTCTTCTAGTATACTGAATCTTATTAGAACCTTCCCAATGTAGTCAGCTTGTGATAACATTAAGGTTCTAGCTACATGATCTCTCTTGTCCTTCATCCCCTAAATCTTGTTCACTTCTCCAAGATCCTTCATTTTGAAATCCTCAGCCAACTGCCCCTTCAGCTTATCAATACTATGCATACATGATCTTTCAATGAGCATGTAACCCAAATAAAAAAAGAAATATAATATATTCATCACCGAAATACTTGATGTACCAACATTGATCCTTGCCAAAATGTTTTTATTCATTTTCATATATAAATGAATCAAAAATTTTGTTCCACTGCCTGGGTGCCTGCTTCAACCCATATAAGCTCTTCTGGAGTTTTCACACATGGTCTTCCTTCCCATATTGAATATATCCCTCTGGCAGTTGTATATATATTTCCTCCTTTGGATATCTATGAAGGAAATATGTCTTTATATAAAGCTAATCAAGATACAGATATTCTGATTCCACAATGGTGAGAACCACCCGAATGGTTGTAAGATTCAATACAAGTGAGAAAATATTAGTGAAATCCACTCCCTCCTTCTGTTGAAATCCTTTCACCACTATCCTTGACTTGACCCTCCTCTTACCATCATGTTCTTCCTTGACCTAGTGCACCCATTTTTTCTTCAATGCTTTCTCTCTTCTTGGTATAGGTTTCAACTCCCAAGTGTTGTTATCATGCAATGAAAAAATCACCTCTTTCATAGCCAACACCCACTTGATTGACTCCATCAGCTACATTGCCTCTTTAAAGCATTCAGGTTTTCCACCGTTAATCAATAATAGATAATTTAAGAATGGTGAGTACCTCTGCATGGGCCTTCTCACCCTTTTTGATCTCCTCATCTTCACTTGAAGAACATGATCCACTAGTTATATTATCTCATGCCCAGGTACACCTTCAAGCTCTACTTTCTCTTTGCACTCTGATTCATTATTCCAATTTTCATCTTCAAATACATGATGATCCTTGTACATGACACCTTCATTAAATACCATGTTCTGTCTCTTGATGACCATCTTATTGAGACCATCCCAAAAGTGGTAACCAAACTCCTTGGCACCATAGCCAATAAAGAAACAAGGCTTGGACTTAGCATCAAGCTTGTCCCTTGCATTAGCATCAATATGTACTCAAGAAAAACTGCCAAGGGATCATAAATGTGAAAGTCTTTCCTCCTTAATAGAATTTATCTCCTCTAGTAGGAATTCTACCATTGGTAAAGATGGACTCCTGTTCATGAGATATGATTCCATGTTTATTGTAGCCTCCCAGATGTTATTGGGTAACTCTGAATATATCCTCATGATCCTGGAACATTAATTCAGCATCATATCCATCCTTTCTGCTACATGATTCTATTGTGGTGTTCCTAGAATTGTCTTCTCCAATCATATTTAATTATTAGAAATTAATTCACTAAACTCTCTATTGCTGTACTCTCCACTGTAGTCCAACCTCAAGAGTTTTAGCTTTCTTCCTGACTCATTATCTAACATGACTTTCCACTTCAAAAAAATCTTAAACACATCAAATTTTCTTTTCAAAAAGTAAACCCATACCATCCTTATTGATTCGTCTATAAATGCCAAGTAATATAGTGACCCTCCAAGGGAACGTACTAGTGTGGGCCCCCAAACATCAATGTGAACCAGGTCAAGCTTCCCAACTGTCAGTGTTCTATATCCTTTTTCAAAAGACACCTTCCTCTGCTTTCTAAAGATTCAATCTTCACATAGGAAAATATCCAATGACTTCAGCTCTAGTATCAGCCCTTTTGTTGCCAGCACCTTAATCCCCTTATCGATCATGTAGACTAGCCTGTGGTGCCATTGTTTTGAATTCACGACAACATTTACTAACACAGCCATGTCTATATAAGTCTCTATCATGTTGTACAGGGTACCAGTCTTTACTCCTTGGGCTATAACCATAACTCCCTTGGTAATCTTCCTGGAACCACCAATAAATGTGGTACTGAAGCCTGCATTATCAGGCTACACAATAGAAATAATATTTCTTCTTAAAATATGGATATACCTCACATTTTCTAGAATCAGGATACACCCGCTATTGGTCTTGATCTGTGCATCACCTTTCCCCATGATCTATAAGGTTCCATCATCATCAAGATGTACCTTTCAGAAATTTCTAGAAACATAATTGTTAAGGAAACCCTTCTCTAATGTGGAATGGAAAGATTCCCCATAGTCTAAAATCCAAGACTCCATTGGGATATCCATACTCAGCAGAAGAATATCATCAGTTCCTTTCGCCATTGTGTTTTATCCACTAGTTTCAGGTCCCATTCATTTTTCTTTACACTCTTTCTTGATGATCCCTTTCTTCCCACAAGTCTCATAGGTAGAACCAGCCCCCTTTTCCTTGTCTCAGCTCATTCCTCTTGACTTCGATAATCCTCTTTGATAGTCTTCTATGTATATCTTCATCTTACATTAATTTTAAGAGAATGACTAGATAATATACCTGGATCGCTTCTTTGGATATCCTCACTGAGGATCAGTTCCCTTACATCATTCAGAACTATCTTGGTATTCCATGAAGAACTGCTCACCACTATTACAGTCACTTCCCAACTATCAGGTAATGAATACAGAATAACCAATGCACATACCTCATCACCATTCACAATATCCACCAATGTTAGCTGACTTATGATGGTGTTGAATTCGTTGATTTGATCTGTTACAATTCTCCCTTCAACCATTTTTTGGTTGAACAATCATCACATCAATTGCACTTTATTTTCCATAGAAGGATTCTCATATATCCCAATCATTTTCTTCTCCTCTCGGATGATGAACGCCATTTTTTTCAACATAAGGTGCACAACTCCCAAAACATTTCAATCCATAAACTCCCACTGTGTTTTATCCATATCGGTTGGATTTAAACCCAAAAGTGGAAAATGTATCTTTTTATGATAAAGATAATCCTTGGTCTGATCCTACAGTAGCTAAAATCAATTCCATCAAAGTGATTGACCTTCCCCTTTCCTTCTTCTATAACCATCATTTAAAACTAAGAAATCCAAACTCAACCTTTCATACAAGTTGATGCAAAAACTTTGGGAGTCGCAAAGATAAAATATGTTTGCAAATAAAAGAAGAATGAATCACACAGAAAATAGAGATTTACATGGTACAGTAAATGATCATTGCATCCACAGAGAGGAAGAATTTCTCTATAATTTGAGAGCACAAATATAGGCAATTTCTCTGAGCTTCTCACACAGGAACCATAGCCCAGAAATGGGAAAATAAAGAGGATGAAGCAATATTCCACCAATCGCACAGTAAGTCCATTATGCTATAATGAAAGGTGGATATAAGTACACATCGAAATATAGGCCAAAATAATTTGGACCAATCATCATCCAAAATAGATTGGGCTACACAAATCCAACATATAAAATGGATAAAAGTTTAATGTGGTAAGAATTCAACCCATACAGATTCACCCTCTCTGAGTTTGTTCATCCATATAGTGATCTTAATAGTCAGTATCAATGTAGGGACACACCTCTGGTTGGATTCTCTAATTAGAAGCAGAATATATAGTGGTACAATATACTACCATCTTAAAGGACAACAATTCTATATCATGTATTGTTTCATCCCTACATGAAGAAGAGAAAATTAAAATCTCTTTCCAAAACTAGCATCATAATGATATAATCATTAGTAAAAGTGATCATATATATGATGATTTCAATGATAAATCAATCGCTACTTTGAATGATATGTTACAAAATTGTACCAAATAAATAGTCACATTTATTTTTGGATAATTAAAAATAATACAAGAAGAGATTAATGAGCTTGATTAAAACCTAGAGAACTTATAGAGATGTTTTGAATAAATAATTCAAGCCAATATCAAACTCTCCATGAAAATTAGTGCCAAAGAACTAGAGAAAGTTGAACTTGAAGAAAGGTGCTCAAGATTTTACGATCATTGGTTGAATAAAACTCATGAATAGGATAATTCAACTAAGTAATTTAAAAAAAATAAACTCATTATAAGAAAAGAAAATTATATCATTGATGTTAAGAATTATCAACTAGAAATTAATACAAACAAGGTCATGGTATTTTAAACTTTGATACAGGAGAGACATAAAATTCCTGATGAGGAAGTTATGAAGATAAAAAGAGAAAGTGAAGGTATATTGAGATTTGTGGAGGATGATAAAAACTTCCTAAATCTAAAATTTCTTGAACTTGGAGACAAACTAAGACATTATGAGAATGTTAGAGCTGAGTCTTCACAACAAGATGAAAGAAGAGTAGTTATTTCAAGAGTTGTTACCACAAAAAATTATAAGTGGGGTTCTTATTCTAAAATAGATTAATATGGTTACAAGAATAGATTTAAATAATCCAATGTTCAATCTTATGTATTCTAAAAGAAATAGGTACAATCCATCCTTGAAAATAATGTTTGTGCTACTTCTGGTTCTATACATTGTTCGTGTTCAAAATCAGAATTTTTGTAAACATATATGAAGAAAGGTGATGAAGTGTTTTATAATTTTAATATAGTGAATAATGGAAATACTAGAAGATGTTATTCAACTATAGAAGCCCAATTGAAAAAATAAAACATCACATAGACAACTAGCATGTCAATCTATCTTGACAGCCACTCAAAAGAAGAGATAAATATTTGTTGGTTATTATTGGTTCTTTTAATGATTTGGGCATAGTGCATCTGAATATTGGTATAACAACATAGTTTAGAAGAATAAAAGGATGCATACATCAAGGGTGAGAAAATCAGTAATAATGAAATATCCATGGAAGGAAAGAAATAATCTTCCTATTCTAAATAGATTTCAATGTTTTAAGAACCTATATGGATTTGTAGTGGAAGTGGTCACAGTGAAGAAGAATATAGGTATAAATCATTCAAGCATGCCACTAAAACAGTTCATTTTTAAATTAAATAGAAGATATAGATTGGAAATAAGCCTACCTAGGTCAAGAATTAGGATAAAATATTTATAAGTAACATCCCCTATAAGTTTTCAGTGAACATAGGCAAGTTATCCTTGGGTGGAAATAATAAGAATATTGATGATAAAAATAAACCCAAGAAGATCAAGAAGGGTTCTACATAAAAAGGAATAAGCTTCTTATTTTTTGTAAGAAAACATGACACCATGGATCACTATAAGCATGACATGGTTATCATAATTGATGGAATAAAGCATATTAAATAAAGGGTAAGGCCATTCCAAGAACAAAATAAATTGGCATAAGTGGTATAAAGCACACCTAAGAATTCATGTGGATCTACCAAGTATGTTGTGGATATTCCGAATGACATAAGGGTGATTTTTTCAAATGATGTAGAAATAGAAAGGAAAATTCTAGAAGAATGGGATAAATCAAAAGCCAAATGAAAATATGATATTCCATATAATGATATCAAATTTCATCATAGGTTTTTAACAAAAGAAACCCCTTGTGTTAATAACTAGTTTTGTCTAGAAGGTGAAAGAAGGTAGGACACATCTCAAAAAATTGTGTATTCATATTTCTAGCCCAGGGAAAAATATGTAAGAAGATTCATAAAGCGCCAAGTGATGAATGTGCCTTAATGGAATGTGTGAAAATGAAAATTATGAAAAAAGTTGTTACTGAAGAAATTAGAGATTCCATGATGGTAAAAACTGACTGGAAATTCAAAAAAAGTCACCATGAATATTTCACCCTCACATAGAGAAGGGAATAAGGGAGTTTCATAGTTAATAAACAATTCTTTTCCTTGTTCATCTCACTGAAAAACAATATATATCCACCATATTTCTATATTCTTTTTTTTATTTATTATTTGTAGTTAATTGAAGGTTGTACACATAATAAGGGGGAGAACTAATTAAAAGTATCCATGTTTCCAAATTTATAAGTTTGAATATTTATTCCAAGATTTATATAAAATTTCCATCCTTGTTATATCTATATATTCTTGTCTTGAAGCTTATTTTTTTCAAAATATTAGAGATTAACCTTGATGAAGATGATCAAGATACTATAGTTGGTCAGTGAATTTGAAGACACCATCATGGATGAGATCACAATAATTGTTACTTACATCAATTGGAATTCATAATAACAACTTATGATAAGATTTATCTTAATTAAGTGAAGCTGGAGGTGGTCCCTTGAGGGGGAGTTTCCAAATTAGTTTTCAGAAACATATATTTCATCCACATCTGAAATTTCTAGAAGGTACTCAGTCAAGAATTAATTGATGAGGTATGTTGGAAAACTATCATATCCTTATCAACAAATATAATGAAATAAAGTCTAATATTAATGGATAGAACTAAAATGAAATAATGAAATGAAAGAAAATATTGAAAATGTTCCAGGATTGAATTCAATAACATAACCTTCCAAGTATGCATGAATGTTTTTAATCTTTGTGCTGAGATGAATGGAGTAATTTCAAGTTGATAGTTTTCTTGAGAATATTCTTTTCAACAAGTGGAATTATACAAGTTACACATACTTTGTATAATTGGTATCAACCAATGATTATCAACCTATAAAAAACTAAACAATCTTTGAAGAAACAATTTCTGAAATATCAATTAGTATCATATTCTGAATTGATAATGGATAACTTTGTGTCAAAATTTGACACACATATTTTATAAACTAGGTTATCCTAGGTAGACTTAGTGTGGAATAATTTATGGGACATTGATTATGAAAGAAATGATACCATCCCCCTAGGTACTTTGTATTTTTCATAAATAAGGGGTGGAGACGAAAGTGAAAATGAAAAGAAGAAATCATAAGAAAAGAACGATATCCTATGTGCAAATTATATGTTCATATTTAAATGGTAATTATCTATTGTTTTTACAACAAGTACAAAAGGGGAGATTAAGGATAATACTATTTGTTTGTGTTATATTTTTTATTAATGAGTATGTCAATATTCCTTGAAGAATAAGAACAACTTTGAGGTTCATTTGTGTTCCCAATCATGTTTTTTAATATTGAATTCCATCTATGTAAGAGAAAATATATTATCTTGAGATGAAGTGTTGATTCTTAGAGAATTGTTATAGACTAATTTCATGACATTATATGACATGTTTGAACAATTAACCTTGTAAATTTGATTATATTTGAACCGATATTAATACCTTAGACATGTTGAAATGGAATTTTAGGAGTGAACATTTTATATAACAGTAAAGAATGAATAAGATCCATCCAATGATGTTTCTTGATTATATAAATCATAAGGAATCTGAGAAGAGTCATGAAAATATAAATTTTCATAAAGAGATACTAAAATCCATGAAAATGTAAATTTAAATGAATAAATGATTGGATAAGTGGAATCATAATGGTTATGAAAATATATTTCTATTTTGAATGAACAAAATTATGAGGAAGTGGAAATATGGAGTCATGGAGGTGAAATAAAAGAACTTGAAGAATGCATTGGAGCAAGGTGGTGGTGCTACTATGTGGGGCAGAATGACAGTGGGGGAGCTGGCATGGGTCGGTGATAGTGTGAGTTCAGGAGAGATCCTGGTTACTCTCTTTTGTCCTACTACAGAGATGGATTTACTTATTAAGCAGCTGGATAACTTGGAGAAATTAAATTTGGGACAGGAAACCTGCAGGAGGTGTTCACACACTAAAAATATATAGAAATGATCTTCGCCATTCGATTTTAATTATTCTATCCATATGATCAAATAAACCATGTCATCTTTATAATCCAACAACCCTATCCCAATAATGAAAATTTGGTTCAAAATAAAAATTTCATACCATGACATCCACTGATATAACCGATACATGAATGAGGTATTCTCAACATCATGTACACCACTTCATCTTGCATGCATGTCGTCATTCGAAGAACATGATACGACTAAGGGGTGAAAACAAAGATATTGTAAGGAATTTGTATATCTAAATTCCTGTGATATGATCATTTTTACATGACCATTCTCTCATAAATGGAGAAGAATCCAATATATTTGAAGATTCCACCTTTCTTAGCATTGAAAAATTTTCAATATATAAGATTGTCGTTGGAACATAAAAACTATGTGGGATTCCAACTATTTTAATAAACAATATATTTTTTGGAGGCCTTTTAATGGGTATTGACACAACATGAAATGCGTATATGAGGTGGTGCAATGTTATCAAACCTCATCTGTTAATATCATAGAACCGAGCAGAGATATGTGAGATATAAATCCATGAGTGTTCTCATTTTTTCCTAAAATATAGATAATTGTTCGATCCTTTGAGAATCCCATTACATGAAGAAGGTTCCATAGACTCTTCCTCAATATATAAGTAACTATGAAAAATTATTGAGTTTGTGAAAAATATCCTCGTGATCCACTTTCCTTCATGAGGAAGGTTCTATGCACATCTTCCGTGATTTTTTTCTATATACCCTAACCGATTAAAATAACATGAGAAGGTTTCATGAAGAAGGAACATTATCTCATATATTTACATGAAGATAGTGTTATATCGGTCTTACTCCTCATCATGAACTATATCAGGCTCACCCATCATCATGAGCTATATTAGGATCACACATCATCATAAAAAATGTTTGAGTACCTTATCATGAATAAAACATTTTAATATTTCACATTTTTATCATAAATCCCTTGATAGACTCTTTTAAAAAAACACTTTTAGATATCAAAATTCCCTTTAACTTTAAAAAACAATTTTTCAAAACTAAAATACCCAAAACAAAGGGAAGTAGGGTTTTTATTTAATGAAAACATGGAATCTTTTAATGTAATTAAAACATAAAATAGTGGTTTTGGAGGTCATAAAAGAAGTTGACATTGCATAGGTTAAAATAAAACATTCATTTCTTGTTTTCTAAAGAAAGTAAAAATGTTCAAAAAAATTCTTTTTAAAAAATTTGTAAGAAAGTAAAAAATTATTATTTGTAATTCATTCATGTCTATATAAATACATCAATAAAATAATTTATATAATATGGAAATGGAAGAAAAATATTTTGAAAATAAATCATTAAAATATTTAATAGTGTTTTATGGTAAAGTGTCCCTTACCTTGAGTCTAAATTGTCATATATGTTATTTATCATCCTAATGAATAAATTAATGTTGATTATTTACTTTATTATGAAACTTTTTCATCTTTATTATTCATTTTATTTTATTTATTGTGATGTTAAATCTAATTATTTAATCAATGAATTTCACATCAGAATTTTTTTATGAATTTTTTAGTTTCACTATTGTCAAAGTGGTCATTATTCTCTAATATCCAGAAAAATAATCCTACTATAATTATCATTATAATATATCAATTATATAATTACCCATGATTTTCATACATAAATATTACATCGTAGTATATTAATATTCAATACATGTCCAATGACTGTAAAGGTTTAGTGTTTTCAGATACTAGATACGAAATATTTTTATTTCATGAAATATGTTCAACATCCCTCATAATGATCTCCCAATTTAGTACTCTTTATAGGCATACCAAATATAAAACATTTCTTCATAACCTTGGAAAATGAAACATAAGAAAGGGTGAGCTAGATGCTCAGTAAGGGTAAACATGGAATATATCAATCGATGATCCTATGAAAGAATATTTTCATTATAAGAGTATGAAAATAACTTATAATGTTCATAACCAATGTAGAATGGATAAAAAACAAGATCCATAGCATAAAGGTTCAACATTTCAAAAGTCATAAATCATAAGTGTGAGGAATCATCATGAATCAATGATAAACCATAACCCCATGTCATAAACATGTGGCATCATCATAAGTATAGAAACCATTTCATATTTCATGTTTATATACCAAGACCATTCAATCATAATAGATTACGCATCAACACATATTTCCTATATTGGATCGAGCACATTGACTTGTTTCCCATAGTGAATCAAGAAAATTGACATGTTTCCCATCATTTCACATGAGATATGATACCTTACCCAATGCATTGGAGGGAGAAATAGGTCCACAAATCACATAATGAAAACCATAAATATTTTTTCCACAAGACCATAATTTATTCATCATATCATAAACCGTGAAAAGAAAATGTGTTTTATAATCATTTAATCAATCCATTATCTCATAACCCAAAGAAAATAAATGGGTTTTATAAACATGTTATCATCAATAATCATAAACCACATAGAGATATAATAAATATGGAATCATTGGATTATATTCATAAAAACTCAAAATCGACGTTGAAGGTTGTTATTAATGGTGTATAGAAATTTCATAAAGAGATCATTAAAAACTTCTTAAAGAATATAACCATTCCATTTTGAAATATCATCTTTAAATTATAAAAGTATACAAAATATTTTGAAACAAAATATTTGAAAATAACCATTAAAACATATAATGGAAGCTTCAAGTTATTGAGAATCCAGTATGGATAAAATTTTATTATTACTATATAAGTTAGAAGAAAACATTCATTCCATACATTTTTAGAAAAAAAGAACCTTGTTTGGAAAATGGAAAGAAGATACCTCATAAAAAAATTAGAAGTCAAAAATGTGTAAAACATTCTTTAATAAATCCTTTTAGTTTATTAAAAATATCATTGAAAACATTTTGAGAAAAAATGGATATAGAAGAGAAATAAATCTTGAACAAATGAGGAAATAAATTCATATTTCATTAAAAACATACTTTTGGTATATTAAGTACTTAAAGTGATCAAAATGGGAGGAAATAATGTATTATCCAGAAATAAATATATGAGAATAAAATTAATTATTTTATTGAGAGTTACATTATAATATTTCATCATCAAAAACTTAATCATAAACAACCCTGATAAATAATGACATTGCAACATAAAACCCTTAACCTGAGTTTGTATAACTTAAATATATATCTAAAATTATGTGGTATAAATTTAAATTTATTAAACATATATACCTGAATAATATAGATTATTATTACAACATTTATATTCATTATATACATATATTTAGATTCATTCATAATGGTAGAGATAGAAACTGAATTACATCATTCATGGAGATGGTAGGTCGTACAAATGCATGAACACTGTCTTCTTTTGAAAATAGATGGAACAAAAGAAACTAAACAAATAATTCAACTTTAAAAAATTATTATTATATCATATAAATAATATATATTCATTAGATATATACTCCTTTCCATCCAAGTAAAATATAAATTAAAATCAAATCACATCACTTTGTGGAGGTGATAGTCCATATGTACACACGAGCAACATTATCGTTTCCCAATAGATTCAAAGATAAGAAGATAGATATAATATTATCATTATAGAATAATAATTGTTTCATAAATATCATATATAATCCTTAAATGTATCATAATGACCATATATTAAAGATGGTTATGGAAAATTAATTGCATCGTTATATGGAGATGGTAAACCGTACGTACGCACGAGCGATACTTTCACTTCCCTTTTGATAAAAATAGGGTAAGTAATGGTGATTTCATAATGAAAATAACATTTTATAATATTGAGGGTAATAAATTTATTATTTTATTATAAATAACATATACTTATTTATGAGAAAAGAGGTAAAAATATGGTGATCAGTTATATCGATTACCTCTTCTCTAGAATAATTCATTTGGATATACTCTTAAGGATCATAGGGTTGATCTTTTTGGAATAAAAAACACTAAAATGTGTCTAGGGGGTTTGGGAGGTGAACTTTTTTGGGTTTTGTTGAGATTTAAGGCTCAATGTGGTGTGAAGGAGTGAATGGAGGGGTGTCCTTTTATATGGGAGGGAGAGGACACACTTAAAATTTCTTAATAGATTAAATTATAATTAAGCCATTCTCAATCTAAATAGTTAAAAATGACCTATAAATGGATAGGATATGAAATTTTAGACTATATATTATCCCCCATGTATCCTTTAATGATTTTTATAATTTCTAAATAACTTAATAAAATATTATTTTCATCAAATTTCATTATTTTTAATTTTAACACTATTCATTTAATTTGACTTAAAAGACATAAAGAACATGTATGAATTCAAGTATAACCTTTTAAAATAACCCTAATATTCTATATATATCCAAAAAAAATCATGTAACCCTATAAATCAATAAAATTATATTACTTTTAATATTTTTTAAAATTATTTATTCTATTTTTCTGTTGATTGAAAAAACTGAGTGGCAAAATTGTATAAGAATTTAAGGTACATATATAATTTCAAAAAATTATAATTAAATAACCATCATGTATATAATTTAATTATTAATAAAATAGACATTTATATTCGTTCATAGATTTATTTTATCCCCATGCAGACACATAAATTATATTTAAAACTAAGAGAGTGGAACTTTTAACATTATTTGTGTTAAATATTATAAAGTTCATGTGCATGGAAAAGTGTAAATTAAAAACATTTTGACCCAAAATCAACTAAATGGTGTCCCAATATAATCTTTCACATGACCTTAATCAAACCGCCCCATAAGATAGAGGCTACTAAATAGAATAAAAGATATAATGTGTTATAGTGGAGAGATTATACCCTCATGATCATAATTTTATAGTAGTGAAATAAATAAATAAATAGAGAAAGTGTATTAAATGAAAACTAAATAGTGGAAGTTAATCACTTAGATGATAATAATAAAGGGGTTGTCAATAGTAACATCTAATATCATATTCAAAATGATTCAGTGTCATGTATCTATCAAAAGGAAATAGAAAGTCATGATAGTAGGCATCTAATATAATACATGTATCAAACGAACAAAAAGGAAAAAAAACTCTATCTAGAATAAAATCATGAGCCATATCTCAGTCATGTTATTCCTCAATCCTATTCTATAATCACTCAGGCATAAACAATTTTTCACTTTCCCCTTTCCCTACCAGCATCCACATAATCTTCTCGGGTACCATCGATGGCCCGGATAGTGTGTGAGATAAACTTAGTAGGACAACACCAATAGTGTCAATAAATATCCATTTAGTACATATAATATAAGTAATGTTCAGATATATCAATGGTAAGAAGTAATAAAAACTGTAAAGGGGTCAACTCATGTTCATGAACGACACCAGGATGACACTACCTGATTCAGACCGTATCAGATAATATATAAATAATTAACCATATGTATACAAATATATGGGTTGTATACATAGTGAGGTATAAATGCATATATATGGATACTGCTACTAGTCTGGAATCGAGGTGCGATTGAAGCATCCATGAGTAGTAGAATGAGTCTTTCAAATTTCAAGGGATTCCAGGCCTAGTCTCATGAGAGTAGGGATTCCATGCTTGTGTATCGTATCATTATGAATATCATGCTCATGTATCATATAAATAGGGTCTCCATGCTCATTTGTCTTAATCCACAAGGGTATTTATTCCCATTCATCATAATCTGTATGGTTCACTATGCCCATTCGTCATAATTCATAAGGGTCACCATTCCCATTCATTATAATTCATAATGGTTTCCATGCCCATTCTTCATAAGATATAAGGGTCTCCATGAACATGTGTCATAGATGTAAGGGATGACATTCCAATGTATCACAATATAGGAAGGCCATGCTCGAGTATCAAAATATAGGGACTCCATGCTTGTATCTAATAAAATTAGGGATTCCATGCCCATATATCATAAGTTTATGGGACACCAAGCCCGTATCTCATAAGAGTAGGGTCTCTATTCCCAAATATCAAACAATAAGTAAGCAGTCAGAGGCTTTAAAAAGATCCAATATACAGTTCATAGTTCATTGGCATTTCATGTTAATAAGGGTGTAACCATTTTCCTATTTATGAATGTGACATGGTTATACCACTCAATTCTATTCAATTCATTATAGTCATCATGATCAGGAGTCATTCCAAAAGCATATAGAAGATAGTTTTTCCATTTAGACATATATAATAAATAAAAAAATATCTATAGGTACACATCACGGGGTGTAAACAATCGAAAGGGACCTATCAGAATAAGGATAAAGGGTTATTAGGTTATATCTAATAGGGATATTAAATTAAACATTGTTTATGTGTATTTTTAGGGAAAACATAGAGAATATAGTGTGTGGAATAATGACACATAGTATAAGGCAACAAGACATAAGGGATAAATGCTATACCACCTAACTTATGCTTTTGGAGGAACTCTCATCAAGTATTTTCCCCTGGCTTTATCCAAATTGAAAGAAAATAACAAAATAGATGAACACACAGAGAATAGGGCATATGATCTTTAACCAAAATAGAACCATCAATAGAAAGAAGAATGATGAAAGGAACCTAAGGATTGAATCAAATAATGGTTGGAATCTAACGAGATGATCAGAAGTCGAATTGAAGTATGAATAGAAGAGTTTTCTAAGAACCTAGGTGGATATTAGGGGGAGATTAAATGGGAGAAAGAAGATCCTCTAGTCCATCAGATGAATAAAATAAGAAATTATTTTAAACATGTAATCCCCTAAGGGAAAAATGGTCATTTTATCCCCCTTATGGGGATCACACGGTTCTTCCACGTGGTTGCGAAAAAAGTGCTTCAACCATGCATGGATTACTATCCAAAGAGGTATCTCACATGGTTCATGAACATGATCTAGGAAACTATGTAAAAAATTTACAATTTTACTTCGTTAAAAATTATATTGACATTGCATGGTCGTGTGACCTAGGTCTCACAGTTAGGGAAAATGGTGTACCCCACTTCTTCTCACTGAAACACCCTCAATGTTAGGTAAAAACTGTGTGGAATGGGTTCCATGATTTTCACTAACCATGAGACCAGGATTTCTATTCCACCAAAAGGGATTCTAGGCTTTGAAAAAGCCCTGAAAACCCTTGTTTCCTCTATATCCTTAATAGGAATTAACATTAGGTCAAAACTGAGGAATTAAACCAAAAAGTAAAGGATCTATACCTCATGAAATATATTTGTTCTTACTATCTTCCCCCCCCCCCCCACCCTAAAAGAACTCGTACCTAAGTTACCCTTTAATGGGTTGTGAAACACCATATGAGAACAAATCTAGTCACTGAGCATTTATGTTAGCCTCCCACTCCCAAGTCAAATCTTGTACATGGTTGTACTTATATAACACCCACAATAGAGGGATAAACTTTTTTCATAGATTTGTCATGCTTCGATCAATGATTTGTATGAAATAGTCCACAAAATAATCATCAACATCTAACTAAATATCTTTGGGATTAAAAGTGTGAGATGGGTCTGCATTATAATGGTGATGTTGTGAAACTTGGAAGGTGTCATGCATGGATCACTACCTATGAGGTAATAATAATCGATAGGATACCATCCTGACTCTATCCAAGATTTCAAAAGGCATGAAAAAATGTGGCAATAGATTTATTTTCCTATGCATACACCTGTGCCCAATTCTAGGTGATACCAGCAAGAAAACATGATCCCCAACCATGAACTCCAGAGGTTTTTGGTGATGACCAGAAAATTATTTCTATCTAGACTGAGCAGTACCCATATGATTTCTGATCAACTACACCTACTCTGAAGTTTCCTTCACAAGATGAGGACCAAGTAGCACTACCTCACCTACCTCTATCCACCATAGAGATAAACAACATGGCCTAAAATATAATGCCTCATATGAAGCCGTCTAAATCATTTCATGAAATCTATTATTGTATGAAATATCAATGAGATTGATATACTTATACCAGGAACTATCGAGATTAAGGATATATTCTCAGAGTATGTCCACTAACATCTATATGGTTTATTCTAGCTGGCCATCGTTCTTAGGGTGAAAGGCTATGATCTGAAGAATTAATGTACACCAATCCCTCTGTATCCCCTTATAGAACCTCAATGTGGAATGAGTTTATATTTCTAAAATAATATTTTAAGTTACCCTATGTAGGTGGATAATCTCATAGATATATAGTCTTCCTAGCTCATCAATTGATAACTTCTCCTAGATGGGAAGGAAGTGATCTACCATCATTAGTGGAACCATGACCACCCAAACCATGTTTCTACCACAAGCTGACCTCAGTAATCCAACTAGAAAATACATCATGACATCAACCCATTTTCATTTTGGGACTGGTAACATCTGTAACAAGCTAACAGGATGATGGTGTTTTTCATTCACCTACTGATATGTGGAACACTGGTTGCGCCCAAATTTACTCTACAGGTATGCAGTCGTTGTAGTACAGGTAGGGGTCGAATCCACAGGGACCGAAGAAGAAACCAAGAGACACTCTGATTTTGGAAGGATTTGGCTATGGAGTGGCCAGCTATTTGGATTGATTTTAATTGAAAAACTACTGATTTAATTTAAAAAAAATAAATTAAAACATACACTTACTTAGTCTAAAACAATTAATGGAGATGAGTTGATCCTAAGTTGTTACTAGGGTTAGATTGGATGTATTTATTATCTCATAATGTTCGTTTCACTAATTCAAGACGTATCCACAAAATGATATAATTCCTAAACATCATTCACCAATTTAATCCCTACACAATTTTAAGGCTAATCACCAATGCACTTAGAGGATAAATTTAATGATCACTCCAAGGAATTGGATCGTACTAGCACTCGAAATGTGTTATTGTTAAAGTTGGCGAAGATGAAGAAGAAATTAATCATCAAATGGAAATCTTAAATAAATGAAATGATTACAGAATTTTAGATCATAAAATAACATCCAATATTCCCCATGAAACTCCCTAGGATCAAGCCATAAGGGTTTAGCCCTCCATTTATGCTATTAAATAAATGGAAGTGGGAAGTCGGCTTAAAGAAGTGGAATTGGAGAAGAAAAATAAAACAATGAAACGATCACTCCACCGTTGTGTGAATAAATTCACAAGTGCTGGTGTGAATAAATTCACAACTTAAAGCAACGGTATCAAAGTGATAAGAATAGGAAAAGAAAAAGAGGAAATGAAGAACTTTTATTGATAACTAATGTGATTCAAATAACTAACATGATAATGAAGAACAATTACAACATCAAATGGACAGCAAAACATTACAATGAAACAAAGCATCCAAGATGATAAGAAAAATTTACACCCCCATTCCATTCACCACTAGCTCCTTATATAGGAATATTAGGAGCCATAGGTACATCCCCCAATAATTAATTCACCCCCCAACAATTAATAGAGTCAAATGGAGGGTGAATAATAAAAAGGAAATTGATGTTTCGAATTTGACCCGGAAAACTGTCCAGATTCGTCCACCATATTGACGTGTGAATTATAAATTGAATAAGGCCGAATCCGGAGGGGTTGTAGAAGAGTAATGTCTTCGTTAATGTGTCTTCTAGAATATCGAAAAATTTCAGGACATTTGGCTCATCCGTTTGGAAGTTATGGTCGAAATGGTGGGACGGATTTCTGTGCATTAATGACGAGTCCACCATTTAAATCTCAACTTCAGATCCCTTTATCATCATGAAAACATCAGAATTAGCTCCGGACACAGTTGAATAAAATCATCCTCATATTTTTATCTTTCTATTGTATAAATTTGAGCTTCATTGGGCTGGGTTTCTGGGCCCCACATTTGTTTGATGGGCCTTAGGCCCATTATGCTTTTTCCAGCAAGTTTCTGCCTTCAGGCGCAAAATTCTCCATCTTCCTTTGGGATTAATCCATCGGACCTAAAAGATAAAATGTTCCAAACAAAGTGATAAATCATATCCCAAAATTTAAAATTAAAATGATGAATATTGTAATTTCCACAAGCAAATTATTGAGTGGGCCCAAATTGACATTTTAAGCATGAATTGCACAATGATGGGAAATGAAGTTCAATTTCTGAATTGGACTAAAATTGATATTTATGAACATTTAAACACATTAATATTAAGATATTAACAATTAATATTAGCCACTTTCAGTGACTAATCAAACACCTTCTGATAAAAACCGCCATATGTTATTTCATGCTAGGTCACCAATACTGGCAGCACATATCAAGAGACATCATGGATATACTAGGGTGCACTTCCCACTGAGAAGCATGTTATTCTCAATTCAGATCTTGTCACATGTTTGTAAGAAACTAGATATTCTTATTTACATGCATTATGTTGTTTCCATCAATAGACTAATCTAGAGGCGGGTCCTCTCCTAAATTACTCTTCCATATGTCCAAACCTTCAGGTTCTGAACACTATATTCTATTCACCCTATCCAAGAGTGAATTGGTAACTACTAAGGCTATAAGAAAAGGCCATTTGTGACTCACTTGAAACTCTATATTCATCTAATAAAAGTGTTACATCAACTTACATTCATCATTGGCTTCCTGAATGGCTTGTGTTAGAGTTTGAAGGGTCAGAACATCAACCACCACATTGTCCATTCTAGGCATATAGGCAAGGACAAGGTCAAAATATTGAAGGTAGACGAACCATATTCACTATCTAAGATTCAATTAATGATTTTTAAATATATATTTCAGACTCTTTTGGTTCTTATACAACACAAAGTGATCACCCATCAGATAATGCCTCCAAAAACTCAAGGCATAAATGACTGTTACAAGCTCGTTGTCATGCACTAGGTAATTACTCTTGTGAGGTCTCAATTAGAGAGACCTGTACAAAATGACTTGATCCTCCTACATCAATAATACACTCAAACCGATGCTCGAGGCATCAAAAAAGACTACATATCCTCTTCTAATCTCTATAAGAATCAATGTTGGTGTTGAAGTATGTTTTTTCGGCTCCTGAAAGGCCTTATCGCATGCTTCAGACCATAATAACTTCACACCCTTATTAGTAAAATTGGTAAGAGGTTTTTCAAGGCATAGTATGTACTATATAAAACTTCTATAATGACCAGCCATGCCTAAGAAGCTACATATGTGAAAAAATATCTTATGATGCTCGCAGGTAACTACAATACTCACTTTCTCTAGGTCAAATGATACTTCTTCCTCTGAGACAACATGACCCACGAAGTGCACCTTATCGATACAAAAGTGGCATTTATTGAGATAATTATACAAATGGTGTTATCTATGTGTATTCAGAATGATCTAAAGATTTTTTGAATGGTTTCTTTCAGTATGATAATACACCAAGAAGTAATTTACGAAGACCACCAGGAATGAATCCAAAAATAGCTGGAAAACTACATTCATCAAATCCGTGAAAATAGTGGGAAAATTTGTAAGAATAAACATCATAACAAGATACTCATAAATACTATAATATCTATAAAGTGTTATATAAGGTATGTATGAAGGTCTAAAACGCACCTTGTGATGTCCTGAACTCAAATCGATCTTCGAGAAAACCCTCAATCCCCTTAGTTGGTCAAAGAGGTCATCTATACATGTTAAGGGATATTGGTTATTCATAGTATGCTAATTCAACTTCTGGTAATCCACACAAATCCTAAGGGTTCCATTCTCCTTATTAGTGAAAGGGACTGATGAACCCTGGGGAGAGGTACTGGGTCATATAAAACACTTTTCTTCTAAATCCTCTAGCTGCCTCTTGAGATTCTGAAACTTAGTATTAGATATCATAAAAGGAGGAATGGATACCAGTGAAGTTCTAGGAACTACATTGATAATAAATTCTACCTCTCTCTTATCAGTTAGTCAGGAGAAGTTTTATGGGATTAAATTGTCACTACCCATCATCAGGGCCCATGTTGTGACTACCCCAAGCCCGCCATCCATAGGCAAGGGGTTGGCGACTAGCACCAAAGGCATAAATCCCTATACTGGGAAGGTGTTGCCTTTAAAGAAGTAAAAAAACACAACAGAGTATGCAATTGAAGTTAGAAAAAGTAAAATAGTATAAAAAAGTAAGTGCTGAAAAGAAAGGGTCCAGAAATACAAGCCCAATAGTAAGTACAGTACAACTGAAAGACTAGTTAACAACATTAAAGTAAAAAGCAACCACTGAGTCGTCCTCCGGGAATCAAACCTGAAGGGTTGGTACATATGGTCTGGTCGATACCTCGGGTCCGTTCGTCCACTCCGTGTACATTCCACCAAGTGGTCCAGCTCTAGGTACCGTCTAGATCTACAAGTCTCTACCACGATCAGTGATGTCCGTCATCTGTATCCAACACAACCTAGTGCGGGCATTGCCCGTGCAGGGGTGAGTATAATGATACTCAGTAGGGACCCCGAGACCCCCAAAGGTCTCCTAGAATCCACGAAGGATAAACTACCAAGAAAATATACAAACACAAAGTATTAACCAACTAAACTTAGGTATATTCCCATACATATACCTAAGTCATCAATTCCAGTTCAGCTCCAACTCTCGAGGCCAAGAACAACCAAGTACACACAGGAAAGAAGTCAATCACATCGATGATGATGATTGAAAGTCAAGACTCTCCTCACACAGGTATACAACTCACAAAGAGGGGCGGAGATGATTAGATGTAGCCTCTGAATCATCTCCTCTTTCGAAACCACGTAGGATCCTAGTAGAGAAGTCGTTGTTGCCAAACCCACAGAGGATCCAAGTACATTTGTCATCGTTGTCGAACCCATAGAGGATCCAAGTACAGTAGTCATCGGTGCCGAACCCACGGAGGATCCAAGTACAGAAGTCATCACTACCAAACCCAGGAAGGATCCAAGTACAGTATTCATCGTCGTTGAACCTACGAAGGATCCCAGTATGGTAGTCGTCGCAGTCGCAGCCAGCTCTAGGGTTCCGCACACAGCACGCTCGATTCTAGGAGGGTCCGCTCCTCGAGCCAAGGGGTTGTTACATCAATTATCAAGAAGTCCATATTTGATGTATCCTGAAGTTCTTTCTCGTCAAAAGTAACCCAAATCGATAGATGGAGTGTCAATGAGACACCCGGTCTGAGTGATATTGGCTTTTCCGTTCCAGGGGCCTGGTTGGAAATATGCTCATTCCAAAACCCGGCCGTTTTCCAAAGTTGTCCAAAACTCACTTATAGTATCGAAAAAGGACCTCTACATTGCGAGGGTCCCAATGCTATAGACGGCGCGTCAATCAGACGCACGGTCTCAAAGTTATTCGCTTTTAAGCATAATGGGCCCGACCCGTCAAGCCCAGTGGGCTGGCGGGTCGGCCCAACCTGGTTCAGCGGGTCCAACCCGGCAGAGGGTCGGACCGGCCCAGTGAAGTGCATAGCCCGGCCCGGTGGGGCACGGCCCGGCCCGTGAGGGTGCAGCCCGGCCCGAGAGGGTATGTCCCGAACCGGCGGGGCGTGGCACAACACGGCATGGTGCGGCCCGACCCGGAAGGGTGCGGTTAGGCCCGGGTGGCCGAGTGGTCTGGGGGGGGCGGGGGCGGCCCCCCACTTTTCCAAACCGGTCGGATTCTCCAGCGCGAATGGCCTTCTTGGGTGAGCCCTTGTCTTCCACACATGATGCCAGGCGATGCTGCGGAATTCTCCAACCCGGTCGGTTTGCCCACCGAAGAAGCCCGCAGAATGAGGGTCACTGTCCTCCGCAGTGGGGCACCCTCATGGTGCCGCAGTCTCTTTGGTCCGACCAGCTTAGTCGGCCTATTCTTCATCGGCTGAGTGGCCCACAGTTGTGGGCTGTGGTTCTTCACACACAGCCGGCACGCAGCCGCCGCCTTTTCTCACCACCACCTCCATTCGCCACCACCTCTCTTTTCGAATTAATTAAACAAGAAATGACGGAGGTTCGTTGGGCCGTGTTTATTCGACCCACACCCTCCACGTTAGGCGGTAACAATCGGCCATAGACAATCCAAAACTTTGAACGAAGAACAAGGACTATTTTAATCAATTAAAATTGATCATAAACCTCTTACCTCGCAAAAGACGTCGCACGTCGACAATCTGCGGAAGACGAGCGTCACGGTAGATGGCGTCGCGGAGAACGGTGTCATCCCATCAAGGATAGAGGAAGAATCCTTGATGTAGATGACACTTCTCATGAGCGGTGTCTCCTTCCTTGTCACAAAGAAGATGAAAGGATAAGTCATGGATCGTTCTTCCCTGGGAGAGTATGGCATTCTTCTTGGAAGAATAAATATCTCCTCTACTTCTCCAAAGTTTTCCCCAAAATATTTTCCAAGGAAATATTATATTAAGCCTCTCCATTTTTTAAAAGATCATCCATGCAATTCAAATTGTTTCAAAAAGAGATGTGTCAATTAATTAATGATGTAATTAATTGGTTGGGGTGGCATATTCAATGGTTGGAAGGTGATAAATAATTAAGGGAGAAGGTGGAGAGTTATAAGGATTAATAAATGGGGTTTCATGGGGGTTTAAGGGAGTTAAAGGAGGAGTTGAAGGGTTGGGGGTTCATCCGGGCCCCACCACCCTTAGTCATATCCTCCCATGGGAAGTTAGGGGGGTGTGGGCCCCACCTCCAACTTCCCTTTGGAGGAATTAACTTCCACTTAAAATAAATTTTAATACAACAATTTATTTAAGTCTTAACGAATCCCCAAATTTTAACTACCACATACGACAAAATGCAACTGTGGTAAAGGTCCCCCTAAGTGAATACTGGCGCTGCGAGTTCATAAGTGCCATCAGATTTAAATTCTGATCACCGGTTCAAAAGATAGAAAAACTCGCACGTACGTTTACTGAACGTACCCAAACAAATCTTCAAAAATTGATTCTGGGAACACCGGACCTTGGAATCGAGTTCTGTCAGAAACCACAGACTTGTAAAATTCCAAAGTATTTAATAAAAAAAAATCCTTGAAATTTCTGAGTCTTTACATTACTCCCACCTCAAGGCTTTACGTCCCCGTAAAGCTACAACACACACTAGGGGAAAATGGGGGTATTGTACATGCATCTGAGCCTCCCGCTCCCAAGTGCTCTCTTGGAGGTTCCCATGCTGCCAGAAAATGCACACTAGAGGAATCAACCACCCATGTCGGACCTGCTCCTGTTGATCCTCGATCTCCACCGGGACCTCCAAGAATGTTTCCCCATTATCGATGTCTAGCTCCCCGTGGTCGATGATGTGGGACGGGTCATGCATGCATCTCCTCTACTGAGATACACGGAAGACGTCAAGCACCCGGTGCAACTGAGGTGGAATGGCCATGTGGTAAGCCACCTCGCCTACTCTGCTAAGGACCTGGAAAGGTCTGATGAAATGTGGAGATAACTTTCCGCCCTGTCCAAATCTCCATAGACCTCATCGAGGTGAGACCCGTAGGAAGATGTGGTCTCCATCCTCAAACTCCAGTGGTCTTCGTCTCCTATCAGCATAGGAATTATGTCTGCTCTATGTAGTCTTCATCCGCTCCTGGATGATCTGCACCTTCTCCGTCATAGCCTGAACCATATTTAGTCCTACAAGTGTTGACTCCCTAGGGTCAGTCTAGCACAAAGGTGATCTGCAAAGTCAGTCATACAGTGCCTCATAAGGTGCCATCCCGATGCTGGAGTGGTAGCTATTTTTTTACGCAAACTCCACCAAGGATAGGTGACCCTACCAGTTGTGACCAAAGTCAAGGAAACATGCACGAAGCATGTCCTCGAGAGTTTGAACAGTCCTCTCAGTCTGGCTGTCCGTCATAGGATGGAAGGTGGTGATCAGACGTAGTTGCATCCCAAAAGCCTCCTGTAACCCCTTCCATAGCAGGGAAGTGAAATGAGCATCTCAATCGGAAACGATAGATGATGTCACTCCATGAAGTCGTACGATCTCCCGAACGTAAATGTGTCCCATGCTCTCTACTAAGCCCTGCTCTCTAATCGATAGGAAGTGGGCCGACTTGGTGAGTCGGTCTATGATCTCCCAAATAGAGTCGTGTCCTCTGGATGTACATGGAATCCCCATTACGAAATCCATAGATATCCCATCCCACTTCCACTATGGGGGCATCTAAGGGTTGTACCAAGCCTGCTGGTACCTGGTGCTCCACCTTCACTTGCTGACAAGTGAGGCATCGTGAAATGAACTCTACTATAGCCTTCTGCATACCCAGCCACCAGTGCTGGCGTATGAGGTCCTGGTACATCTTCGCCACTCCTGGATGTACCGCTAGAGGGGAAGTTTTAAAATCCCTCATCACTTCCTCCTACAGTGCAACTGGTACCATAGTATGTCCCCTGAAGAGGATGGCATGCTCCCCTCCTTCAGAAAACCCAGCAGGTGCCTACCCTGTGTATATTTGAGCACATCATGTCTCATAGTCAACATCCCCACACTGTGCCTCTCTAACTTGCTAAAGGAGTGGAGGAGTGACTGTGAGTGACTGTAGAAAGGCTGCTTCATCTCTATCCACAAAGGATATCTGCAACGTGACTAGCTTCTCTGTCGCCTCTCCTAGTAGCTGAATGTCCGATCTCCTGCTGAGAGCATCAGCTACAACATTCCCCTTCCCAGGATTATAGACTATCTCAAAGTCATAGTCCTAGAGGAACTTGATCCATCACCACTATCTCAGGTTCAGGTCCTTCTGCAAGAAGATTTACCTGAGACTCTAGTGGTCAGAGTAGACTGTAAAGCACTCGCCCATCAAATAGTGTCGCCACATCTTCAAAGCGAAGACCACAGCTACTAACTCCAGGTCATGGGTAGCGTAGTTCTGCTCATGCTGTCTCAAATTTCGTGAACCATAAGTGATCATTGCTCACTCTTGCATCAGGACACACCCGAGTCTGGTCCCTGATGCATCGCAGTATACTACGTACCCAACGCCCTCCTCTGGTAGCCTCAAGATGGGCACACTGGTCAATCTCTGTCTCAGCTTCTAAAAGCTCTGCTGACATATATTTGACCACAGGAAGGGTTTCCCCTTCTTTTTCAAAGCTGAAAGCGGTGATGCAACTCTGGAGAAGTCTAGAACAAATATCTGATAGTATCCAGCCAGACCCAAGAAACTCTGCACCTCCGTCAAGCTCCTGGGTGGCTCCCATGAAAGTAATGCCTCGATCTTCGCTGAATCCACTACTACTCCCACCTCCAAGATGGCGTGTCCTATAAAGTGAACCTATCTAATCCAGAACTGGAACTTTGAGAGATTACCATAAAGTTGGTGCTCTCGGAGTGTATCGAGTACAACCCACAAGTGGTAGGCGTGCTCCTCCTCAGTAGTCGAGTAAATCAGAATGTCATCGATGAAAACTACGACAAATCGATCGAGGTAAGGCTGGAAGATCCTTTTCATGAGACTCATGAACACTACTGAAGCATTGGTTACACCGAAGGGCATAACCAAGAACTCATAGTGGCCATACCGACACCTGAAGGATGTCTTCTGCACATCCTCGTCTCGAACTCTAAGCTGGTGATAGCCTAACCTGATGTCTATCTTTGAGAACCATCATGCTCCCTTGAGCTGATCAAAGAGGTCGTCAATCCTCAGGAGTGGGTACTTGTTCTTCATGGTCACCTGATTCAGGCGACAGTAGTCGACACACAGTCACAAGCTCCCATCCACCTTCTTGGTGAACAAAATTGGAGATTCCCAGGGTGATACACTGGGTCAGATGAATCCCTTTCCATGCAAATCCTCCAGCTGTACCCGCAGCTTGCGAAGCTCGGTGGGAGCCATCTGATATGCTGGAGTAGATATTGGTGATGTCATAGGGTACAGTTCAAGGTAAAATTCTACCTCTCTGTGAAAAGGTAGTCATGGAACATTGTCGGGAAAAACGCCTGCATACTAATCCACCACAACAGGAAATCTCGGACTCCGCACATCAACTACTCCAAGGATGAGACTAGCCAACTGATGTGTGATCGGCTGCCCTCTCCTCTGTGAAAGTACATCCTGTGCTGCAAAGGCTCCCTTCTCACCGGTGAATGTGAACTTGCTCCCATCCGTGCGGATACACCACACCTTGCACCTAATACAATCAATCTGAGCATGGACAGTAGACAACCAGTCCATACCCAATATGACATCGTAAGGCCTCGACATCGCTACAAGAAGATCCTAGCCGAAGATCTCACCTCCTAGAGTAATCTCACACTGTCGGTACCAGTGCGTAATCATCGAGTCTGATCCCGTGGGAGTCTCTAGCCGTAAGGATCGAGCCAACGGCTCCGTCAGAATCTCTGAGCCCTGAAAAAGGGTAGGGTAAATAAAATAATAACTTTCTCATGTGTCTATAATTACAGCAACAAGGGTAGAGTAGACACATATAGTACCTTGAATCATCTCAGGTGTGCCGTGGTCATAATCCTTGACTACCTGGAGCTGATCCTGCCTCTGCTTGCCAGCTCCCTATGGTCGGGGTGGACCTCCTGGTGGTGGTGGTGGTAGAGACTTGAAATGTTTTCCACCACTCGTTGTTCGACCAGCTCCTCTGCCTCATCCGCCTACTCCATGAAGACCTCCACGGTCGAACCTCTGCCTCTTCCTGGGAGGTCCCTCCACTATCTACTGCTCATCTTCATGGTGGGTCAGGCATTCTCATGCCATGTGACCCTGCCCGCCGCATGCATATCATTGCATGCCCCTTGTATGGCTAGCTCGGTTTCGTGTGCCCTGCACATCCGAACCAGTATCCTAAGGTCGTCCACCTAATGGCCTGGTCCACTTGGACCTCTGTGACATCTGTCTACTACCAGCTACAGAAGACTCCGCTACGTGTCGCCCAGTGGTGGGTCTCACTACTGGAGACTGCTCAGCGAGGAATCTCTCCACTAGAAGGGCTCGCTCCAGCACCCCCGCCTGCCTCAGGATGCTGAGGGGAATCGTCGAAGCCCTGATCTCATGCCTCAGTCCCTGCTTGAAGTTCTAGGCCCTGAAGAATGGGTCTCGTACCATTTCTATGGAGTAGAGTGAGAGGTTCGTAAACCTCGCTGAGTACTGAGCTACTATCATGCTGCCCTTCTATAGATGAAGTAACTCCTGGATCTGTACCGCACGAAGGGTGGCAGGAACAAACTCCGAGTGGAAGAGACTCTCGAAGTCTGTCCAAAGTAGAGATGCCTCATCGTGCACCTGGAGCATCAAGCTCCACCATCTACCTATTCCTGCATGCATGAGACACTCATCAAGGATCACCATAGGATCAGCTGGTGTCCCTACTAATTTGAAAACCCTGACGACAGCCTCCAACCAATCCTCGGCTTCCTGTGGGTCCATCTCTACATGGAACATGGGCGGCCTCTATCATTGAAACTCGTGAAACTCACTCAGGCAGCGTGCACTCTCCACTGCTAGGGCCTGTAGTATCGGTGGCTCAGTAGGTAGTGGTACCGCTGGTGCCTCCGCTATGATGGGGCCCTACACCGATGCCTCATCGCTCGGTGGGCTACCATCCCGCACATAACTCGAAACCCTAGATAGCTGCCTTCGTGGGGCCATCTTGAAAAGAAAGAGGTGCGCCATGGTCAAAACAGTATACTTGGTGAGATGAAACAAAGTAATAACAAAGAAAACTTTTGAAACACACATGCAATCAGTGTTTCGTGCACTGAGTCGGAAATCAGAAGTCAGGGTCCTGGTGTATGGATACATCGGTCACCGCACCAACACTGGACTCCTTGGACTAATCACCACACTCAATACTCTTAACACTATTTCTTTAAAGAGAAGAAAAAATCAGAGTCCTGAGTTCTACGGTAGAACCAACTCCTCTGACACCAATTTGTCACAACCCGTCCTCAGGACACGTGTCGTGACTACCCAAAATCCCACCTTCCATAGGCGAGGGGTTAGTGACCAGCACAAAAGGCGTAAATCCCTATACTGGGAAGGTGTTTCCTTTAAATAATTAAACAAACACAACAGAGTACGTAACTGAAGTAAGAACAAGTAAAACTGTATACAAAAGTATGTGCTGAAAAGAAAGGGTCCGGAAATACAAGGCCAACAGTGAGTATAGTACAACTGAAAGACTAGTACAACAGTAGTAAAGTAAGCAGCAACCACTGAGTTTTCCTCCAGGAATCCCACCTGAAGGGTGGGTACATATGGTCTCCTCGGCACCTCGGGTCCATCCATCCGCTCCGTGTATGTCCCTCCAAGTGGTCCACCTCTGGGTATTGTCTAGCTCTATAAGTCTCTAACACGATCAATGATGTTCGTCGTCTTCATCCAACACAACGTAGTGTGGGCATTGACCATGCAGGGGTGAGTATAATGATACTTAGTAGGGACCCCAAGACCCCCGAAGGTCTCCCAGAATCCAAGAAGGATAAACTACCAAGAAAAGATACAAACACGGAGTATCAACCAACTCAACTTAGGTATATTCCCATACATATAACTAGTTCATCAATTCCAGTTCGGCTCCAACTCTTGAGCCTAAGCACAACCCAGTCCACACAGGAAAGAAGTCAATCACATCGATGATAATGATTGAAAGTCAAGACTCATCTCACACAGGTATACAACTCACGAAGAGGGGTGGAGATGATTAGATGTAGCCTCTGATTCATCTCCTCTGTCGAACCCACATAGGATCCTAGTACAGAAGTCATCGTTGCCGAACCCACGGAGGATCCAAGTACAGTAGTCATCGTTGTCGAACCCACAGAGGATCCAAGTACAGTAGTCATCATTGTCGAACCCACAGAGGATCCAAGTACAGTAGTCATCACGGTCGAACCCAAGGAGGATCAAAGTACAGTACTCATCGTCGTCGAACCCACGGAGGATCCCAGTACGGTAGTCGTCACAGTCGCAGCCAACACTAGGGTTCCGCACACAGCACGCTCGATTCCAGGAGGGTCTACTCCTCGAGCCAAGGGGTCGATACATAAACTATCACGAAGTCCAGATTTGATGTATCTCAATGTTCTATATCGTCAAAAGGAACCCAAAGCGACAGACGGAGCATCAGTCGGATGCCCGGTCTGAGAGATATTGGCTTTTCCATTCAAGGGGCCCGGTTGGAAATATGCTCGTTCCAAAACACGGAAATTTTACAATGTGGTCCAAAACTCACTTAGAGTATCGCAAAAGGACCGCTTCATTGCGAGGGTCCCAATGATGAATACGGTGCGTCAATCGGATGCGCGGTCTCAAAGTTATTCACTTTTAAGCATAACAGGCCTGGCCCGTCAAGCCCAGTGGGCTGGCGGGTCGGACCGACCTAGTTTGGCTGGTCCAACCCGAAGAGGGTTGGACCGGCCCGGTGAAGCGCGTGGCCCGACCCTGTGGGGCACGGCCCGGCCCGTGAGGAAGTGGCCCGGCACAGCACAGCCCGACAGGGCACGACCTGGCTGGCCGCGGCTCGCCCGGTGGGCCGCGGCTCAGCCAGCTGGTCGAGCGTTCCAAGGGGGGGTGTGGGGGGTCGCCCCCCACATTCCCGAACCGGTAGTGCCAAGCGGCGCCGCCATCCAATCAGGTCGGCCGAAGCCAGCAGGCTTCTCCAGTGCGACCATCCCGCTTGGTCGGGCTGCTGTCTTCTGCACGAGGCACCAGGCAGCACCATGGCCTTCTCCAACCCAGCCGGCCGATGAGCCGGCCGGTTCTCCCACCAAAGCAGCCCGCAGAATGCGGGTCACGATCCTCTATAGTGCAACGCCCTCATGGCTCCGCAGTCTCTTTAGTCCGTCCGGTTCTTCTTCGGCCGAGCAGCCCGCATTTGCGGGCCGCGGTTCTTCGCACTTAGCTGAAACGCGATCTCCACCTTCACTCACCATCACCTCCATTTGCCACTGCCTCTCTTTGCGAATTAATTAAACAAGAAGCGATGGAGGGTCGTTGAGTCGTGTTTGTTTATCCCGTGCCCTCCAAGTTAGGCGTTAACAATCGGCCATAGACAATCCAAAACTTTTAACGAAGAACAAGAACAATTTTAATAAATTAAAATTGAACATAAACCCCCTACCTCGCAAAAGACGTCGCACGTCGACAAGCTGCAGAAGACAAGCATCGCGGTAGATGGCGTCGCGGAGAATGGTGTTGTCCCGTCAATGTTGGAGGAAGAATCCTTGATGTAGACGATGCTTCTCGCGAGCAATGTCTCCTTCCTTGTCGTGGAGAATAATAAAGGTGAAGTCATGGAGCGTTCTTCGTCGAGAGAGTATGGAATTCTTCTTGGAAGAATAAATCTCTCCTCTAATTCTCCAAAGTTTTCCCCAAAATATTTTCCAAGTAAATATTATATTAAGCCTCTCCATTTTTTAAAAGATCTTTCATGCAATTCAAATAGTTTCAAAAGTAGATGTGCCAATTAATTAATGATGTAATTAATTGGTTGGGGTGGCATATTCAATGGGTGGAAGGTGATAAATAATTAAGGGAGAAGGGGAGAGTTATAAGGATTAATAAGGGGGGTTTCATGGGGGTTTAAGGGAGTTAAAGTAGGAGTTGAAGGGTTAGGGGTTCGTGCGGGCCCCACCACCCTTAGTCATATCCTCCCATGGGAAGTTAGGTGGGGTGTGGGCCCCACATCCAACTTCCCTTTGGAAGAATTAACTTCCACTTAAAATAAATTGTAACACAACAATTTATTTAAGTCTTAACAAATCCCCAAATTTTAACTACCACATACGACAAAACACAACTGGGGTAAAGGTCCCCCTAAGAGAATACCGGCACTGCGAGTTCATTGGTGCCCTCAGATTTCAATTTCATGCACTAGTTTAAAATATAGTAAAACTCGCACGTATTTTTACTGAACATACCTGAACAAAACTTCAGAAATTGATTCTGGGCACACCTGGCCTCGGAATCAAGTGTCGTTAGAAACCGCAGACTCGTAAAATTTTAACATATTTAAGAAAAAAATTCCTTGAAATTTCTGGGTCTTTACAGAAATCCATGAAACAATGTAATATAGGAGGAGAATTAGCTTGTTTTAATGCTTCATCACCCATAAAAAGGCTAGTAATGTAGGAAGACACTCCACCTAGCCCAAGGTACTCTTGTCTAGCTCTACCTTCGTGGACATTCCAATCCCCCTTGTGAATATAAGTACCACCATTGGATGATAAAAATGACACCCTATAGTGATAAAAATCTCTCTATTCTTGATAAGGGACTAACCAATCCATCTCAAGAATGAAATCAAAGCTCTTCATGTTTTGGAAAAAGAGGTACCTTAAGAAATGATGGTTTCCTACCTCAATGGGTCATTCCTTGCACTGGAATAAAAATTCTAATCGAATTCCCAATGGAATATCAAGTGCCATTTCTCCACAAAAGTACTCAATATCAAAATAAATGATTTCCACAATAGAAAAAAAGATAAATTATTGTGAACCAACCATGTAAAATAAGGAAGAAACAATAGTAGAGGATACTATAATAGTACCTCGAACAGTAGATGTATCAATACCATGCTCCCCTAGTATAGGCTGTAATGAATAAATATGGCTTGATCTATAGCCTTGTACTATAACCTGACTACCCTAATTGGGTCCTCTCTACTAAAACTGTGTATCTAAAGCTTGGATACCTTGACCATGACCTCTTCCTATGAATGTACGACTGATAGTACTATGGATACCTTTCTGTTGAGGTTCTCTAGATTCTGCTCCAGAATGTGGAACTGATATGGATCCTCTCACACTAGGCATAGATGTGAAGGTCCTTCAAAAGTTCAGGAGATGCCCCAATATGCCACAGCCTTGGTACTCAATTTGGTCTCTACAACACTGGGGCTTCTTATGCCCCAGCTGCATGCATTGGTGTCAAACAACATAACTTTCAGTGGGTTTCATCTGGTTGTCATTGCTCCTATGTAAAGTCTCAAAGTTTCACTTCTGACCGCTAGTCGAACCACTTTCTTATCTTAGTTCTGAATAGCCATGGACCACATTATTAGATTATATCAGGTTTATCATGGTGATGAGAGATTGGTTTATTATATAAGATGTTGTAGTCAACTGGAAATTTTTAACCAAATATCAAATAGGATGCATAATATTATCCTCAAATCATATCATTTTCACTAGATCATCAGTAGTATAGATAGGTGTAAAGTGAAAAAAATCTATAAAATGATCTGAGTGTTTCATAACAGACATAAAAACCTACTAATAGTTCATAAAATCATTGGAATGATCAGCCCTCATAGTCATAGGGAAGAAGTATTCATAGAATATAGATTAAAAATCCCTCCAAATAACATCTCAATACTAACCTTCCTAGTTCAGTATATCCCACCAAAGTTCGGATAATCCTTGAATAATATATCTAGCAAGCCTCACTATCATCTTAGAAAGAGTCTCTAGGTGCGCAAAGATAGAGAAAATTATATCAAGACATAACTCTATATCATGGGGTCCAGTATACCCTAAAAAGAAGGTGAATGATGCTGGTAAAAATCCCATGTCATATCTCCCATAGAAGAAGAAGGTCATGGAGATCCCTGCATAGTTTTCCTAAGTCACAGAAACACCACTCAAAACTATACATCATCACCCACATTAGGGGTAGTAGGTGGTGCCACATGTGGAACTATTGGAGGTATCACTAGTGGCTCAAGGACCACCACCTCTGGAGTATTGTTGTCACCACCCTCCTAGCACACAACTATAGTACGTCATGGTGGAATCTCTCTAAAAATCCCAAGCACACATCTCATATAGTTTTTTTATAATGGTAAAGATCATAGATACACGAATATGATAGGTAGAATCCTTCCTATATAAAATTCACACCCCTCTAACTTATCTTAAATCTAGGTTTGGGTAATAAGAATGATAAAAAAGAACATTAGAGACACTATCTATTTTCCACTATTAAGGTTAGGTCTAGGTCAGTCACAATGTTTCACTATAAAGGTCCCGATATTTGGACTACAAATTGCACATTAGAGAGGAAAAAATCATTTAATTTTCACTTGGAATCCCCATTTAATGCAGAAGATATTTAAGTTAGATATTTATAAATTCTTGAATTTACACATTCAGCTATTTATCTAAAGTACCATTCAAAAATTTATACTTGCTCATGAATTAAAAATTGAAATTGGTTGTTTATTTAACTCTATAAAAAACCATATATTTAATTAAATAATGTGATAGGGAATTTGAGATGATTTTAATATATGGATCATCATTCCTAAACTATAGAGGTATATGTACTCTTTAGATTACAAATGACATTCATGTATTTCAAATCAACTAGTGTTCTAATCTATGTAGCAATTGTTACATAACTCAAACATGTGTTATTGGGTTATTTAAGGTTCGATATTCAATCTATATAGAGAAACACCATTTAGGTTGACATAGAAATTTTAATAACCTATCATATAATATATTTTTTCCTATAGAAATGTTATATCCATGATAGATATCTCATTCAAGGAATATATCACATATATCATGCATTCAGGAAATGCATCCAATATGGACCGGCATAATGCATGAGATATTAGTCCTATAAGGTTCCTAAAATGATGAATGATCAATCCTTCTTTTCCATATCAGTACAAGAATAAAATATAATCCAATATCATAACAATAATATGGAAGGGTTGGTGTCCTGAGAACCAATTGTTTTATACTTTGATTACATGAATGTTCTCTTATTATATATTGTTCATTGTTCTGCATGACTATAATATAATAATGTCCTAGAATATTTGTTGCATTAATAAGGTCATGGCAGATCCCTGCTATGATGAGAACCTTGAAATGCTATAACAATATTCTTAAATAAAGTGTGGTGGTTGGATGACATACTATGATAAGACACATAGTATACAGACCGTCATGTGAGAGTACTCGTAAGAAAACAAGACTCTCTCTCATGGAGTTCACACTTGGTAATCTCCAAGATGGGAGATTATGAGAAAACACCCACTAGTAGTAATTCCACATGTTTTGGTGTCATCAAACATTACTATCTACGAGCGTGTGTAATGGTCCTTAGACTGGAAGATTATCATTAACTCATGTCATGACTCACGAACCTAGATTTGCTGACGAAAACCATCACGAAGACAGTTGGCGGGAAGTAGGGTACGTTGGGTGTGTCATGAATGACATGTTGTTAATGGATAAGTCGAGGAAGGATTTTTTTCCTTCCATATTTATATAAGTAGATATCTCAGGCCCTTTGATTGAAATAGAATTTTCAAACAAATTCCATGGCCATGGTGACACGACGAGTTTATTTCTGGAAGTCAAAGAATGACAGATCAAGCATATAGGTTTATGATAATACCAGGAAACCTGCATGATGAGATAATGAGACAAAGGGATTAAATTACACAGTAAACGTTCATATGAGGTGATACGTCAATGAGGCATCAAATTCTTTCTCTTGGGTGCCTTGACCCGTTGCTAGACAGTAATCTTGGACTTTAGGCAAGCCTGCCTAATGCCAACGAGAAAGAGGCCTAGAGGGTCACACACTAAGTGTATTCAAGTATCTCAAGTAGAATAAAGATTATTCCCGTACGTAGTTTAATAATTATTCAAGGAAGCCTAAATCGTTTTAATGTTGGAGGAAGAATAAAATAAAATAAGTACACGCCATTTATCAATGATTACATGCCGTGTAGTTTTATTTTGAAAACAAGTACACGCCGTGTATTATTAAATGTACACGCCTTATAGTTTTCATTTTGGAAAAGAAATGAATAAATTAAAACAAGATATACATGCCGTGTGCATTGAATGTAGACATTGTGTGGTTTTCAATGAAAAACAAGTACATGAAATGTATTTTTTAATACACGCCATGTAGTTTTTCTAGTCAGGATTTTGAGGAAATATCGTTTTATTAAATGATATTTATTATAATCAGTGTGGGTGCATGTCAAGGAATTAATGACTCGACATGGGGTTTTCAAAAGAGTTAATGAAATAAATAAAACGCACAACACGTTTATTTATTGTCATAACTCTACAACCTCAAGCTCGATTATAAATATCCTCACAACCCAAACTCTTTTCCTAAGATAAGAGAATCATTGTACTAAACAATTCTGAAGAATTCTTTCAAGGGAAAAAGAACCTCTTCCTCCAAGAACGCTCTAAAGACCGAGAGAGATCCTCTTCCATCGGATCAAGACGATCTAAGGTGGACAACTCAAGCAAAGGTTTCTTCATGATAGCACCCGAAGACTCCTTTGGTGACATCCAGAGATATGAGGTGCACATATGGATCACCGCTAGAGGAAGTCTACACTTGGCTTATTCCACGCGATGACGAATCACATCGGAACGTGATCAAAAATATCAACGAAGAAAGAACACCCAAAAGGTAATTCTTTTCAATTGATTAAATTAATTATAATCAACCTGTAACGATCCTAATTTGTGGTTCTGTGACATTCCTTTTCTTTGTCTATTTCTGTGATTTGATCTGTGGAGACTGGAATTTATTGTCATATTGATCCCGGATTGATAATTGTTAATGACAAAAATCCAAGTGGGCACATCCACCCACGCGCTTTTACTACAATCAGAACCTTCAATTGGTATTAGAGGGAGGTTACAACATTGATTATAGTTATTTAATTTTCGTTGATAATTTATGCATTTATATTTGATTCAATTCGAAATAAATTGTTCTATAAATCTGAATAAACAAGATCTATTCTTCCTCCTTCGTTTCTCGATTCATATCATAGAAATGACCTTTTAATTTTAATTTTTGATTAAAATAAAAAATGAGGAACTCATCCAGAGGAGCCGCTCTTTCTGTCTGTACAACACAGAAATACATGGCGTGTAATGAAAACTACACACCATGTACTTAGGTTCAACGAACCCGCACTGGTTTGCCAAACCATGTCATGTGAATTGATTACACCTAAGCATTTAACACCCCGTGTTGACTAGAAATGAACGGTGTGTGGGAACAGGAATACACGGTGTGTATGTTGGAGCAACATGCCATGTAGTCCGATCCGGCTCAAGTGAAACCATGTACAAAGGAGAAGTCGCGAACCAAGTACACGGGATTGCCAGGCTGGTTGCCGCGTAACAAGGAAGTACACGCTGGGTATGATTTATCTACACACCCTGTACTCCAAAATTTCCAAAGTACAGAAAACACAGCAAAGCCCCTGGCGTGTACTTTGGATAAAAGGTGAAAGAAATACATGCTGTGTAAAAATAAAGTACACGCCATGTACTTTCTAGAAATGGAATTTCACCAGGTTTCCTCCAAATGTAAAAATACAGCATACAAGGAATATGGATGATAAGAGTCTCAAGGAAATTCAGAAAGGAATTTAAGATAAAGACTTTATTAATTATAAGATCATAATTAATTGAATTCAAGTGCGACTTATCTTGAATAATATAACAATTAAAATAATTTAAATTCTAAATATACATAAATGTCGTTGCATGCTATGGATGATCATGAGCTAGACCAAAGACCCTTTGTATGTGTGTATGGTTTCATTTAAATTTGTTTAATTTATATTTGTTGTCCTGTGATCCTTCTTCAAATAAAATGTAGGGCCATCATTCCCATGGTTTCTATAATGTAAACCCCATGTAATGGAGGATCTCCCAAGCTATAGGAGACTGTTCGAAATCTGAATTTGAGGCGAAACCAACCCAAGAAGATACAAAGGTGGATAGGTGGAGCTGCAAAACACGAACCATCAGGTTCAAGGTGTTTTCCCTAGGTTAGGGTTAACTTATCAAAACTGCTAGATAAGCTAAACAATAGAATCTCATGATCATGCTATCTTATTTTAATTCTGTCTTATTGCATGTTTTATTTATTATGTATGTGTTGTCGCGATCACATAATTAATAAAAAATCATGCAAAGATGGAATAAAATAAAAGTTGTACTATGCATAAACATTATTAGAACATGGTTAATCACTTAGGCAAGCATCACTTAATATTAAAAAGAATGTGATAATGAAAAACTATGCATAAATAATAAAATCCCTCAAATACCATATTAAGTTAGACTAAGCCTTCTGTTGCTTGATTAAGGGAAAGACTCAATAAAACTATGTGTTTTACCAACCCTTGTTAGGACACTTACTTTTTATAAAGTAAGACCTTATGAAATGTTTCAGGTTGACTTAACCATATTACATCAAGAGGAGTATCCCTTTATATACTTGATGTAATATTAGAGGCAAGAGTTGAGAAAATCCAAGTCTGGATTTCAGGATTGGGGAGTCCACTCAACAGATCAAGGAAGTGTAAGCTCACAGTTGGCAAAGACCGGCCTACCTAAATACCTTCAAATTTCTTGACCAACCCTTGTTGGGTTTATGCGAAGGGGAATATAGATCCTTTCCACTATAATGCCAAAGCAACTGGACATTATGAGTTCAATGGTGAGGGGAATTGGGACTTGATAAAATAGTAGGAGAATTAATAAATTCATTTATTATTTTTTATAAAATATAATCAAAAGGTACTGATAAATTTTAACTTTAAATTTGTAGAATTGAAATGAAAAACTCTTCAACCACATTTTCTCTACAATAAATTCTGGATAAAGACAATATCCTCACCGGCAGTATCTTTCAGGAATGGTTTAGGAACTTTTGGGTTATCCTACGCCATGAACTAAAGTTTTACGTGCTGGAGTCCTCACTTCCTGATCCGCCTGCCCAAGTGGTGAGTGATGAAGATTCCCTGGTCTATGATCAATATTTTAGTGATGCACTCGACGTTAAATGTTTGATGTTTTCATAAATTTCTAGTGAGCTCATGAAGTCTCATGAAGACATGGATTCCTACAGCATACTCGAGCACCTCCGTGGTTTATACTAGGAGAGAGAAAGATAGGAAAGGTTTGAGATCTCCAAGGCTCTATTTTAGAGCAATCATAAAGAGGGTTCCCCAGTCAGGCTTCATGTAGTCAAGATCATTGGCTACATTGAGCGCTTGGAGGTTCTAGGGTTTAAACTCCCTGAAGAACTGGGTACGAATCTCATTCTTGCATCACTTCCCCAGAGCTTCTCAAAATTTGTTGTGAACTTCAACATGAACAACATTGAGAAGTATCTGTCTAATATTCTTATCCTCATTCACCAAGTGGATAATGACATGAAGCATGAAAAACCTTCTGTCCTTATGGTGAATAAAATTAAAGGGAAGGAGAAGAGATTTAAGCCCAAATCTTCTTCTGGGCCTTCCAGGAAAAGAAAGATCAAAGGGGAGGCAAGGGAACAGGATTCTATTTGTATCGTATATGGCAAGAAGGGCCACTGAAAGAAAACCTGCACCTAGCCAAGGAATCAAGGGGATGCTTCAGGTGTGTTTGTTATCGAATGAAATCTATCTGTTTCTACTAATTGGGTATTAGATACTACTTGTGGTGCTCACATCTGTATCCAAATATAGGAATCAAGTAGATTCAGAAAGATTGACTGAGGTGAGGTGGATCTACGAGTAGCTAATGAAGCCAAACTCACTATTGTAGCTGTCGGAGACTACCATCTCACATTGCCTACTGAGATGGTATTGGTTTTGAAAGGATGTTATTATGTACCCTCTGTAACCAAAAACATTATTTCAGTATCTATATTAGATACTGATGGATTCATATTCAATTTTGGAAGTGGATGTTTCTAATTTTATAAAGATAGCATTTTTTTTGGTAGGACACATTTATATAATGGCCTTTATGTGTTAGACTACACAAACCAAGTAATGGAAATCAATGACAAAGTTAATTCACATGACTCATACCACACCCAACTTTGGAATCACCGGATAGGTCATGTCAATGAGAAACGTTTGACAAAATTACATCAAGATGGGTATTTAGATTCCTTCAAACTAAAACCAATTGGTGTATGTCATGTGTGTCTACAAGGAAAAATGACCAAAGCCCCATTTAGTGGGAAAGGTGAAAGGGATAAAGAGCTTCTTGAATTAGTTCACACAGATGTGTGTGGACCATTTCCAGTTGAATCAAGGGGTGGGTTCTCATACTTCATAACTTTTACTGATGATTTTAGTAGATATAGATATATTTAATTAATGAGGTATAAGTCAGATTATTTTGATCGGTTCAAATAATACATGAATGAAGCTGAGAACCATCTTGATAAGAAGATTAAGAAACTCCACTCAGATAGAGGAGGAGAATATCTTAATCAAGACTTCATTGATTTATTACGGGGGTTTGGGATTCTATCTCAACTCACTCCTCCTTACACACCTCAGTGGAATGGTGTAAGTGAAAGGGGGAACCGCACCCTGTTGGACATGGTGAGATCAATGATGAGTCATGTGAATCTTCCATTATCCTTTTGGGGATATTCATTACAAAAAGCAGCACACATACTAAACCAAGTACCAACTAAATTGATAAATGGCATTCCATATGAGTTATGGAGTGGACGCAAAGCCATGTTATCGAATTTACATGTGTGGGGTAGTAAAGCATTTTTTAAGGCCTATTCAGGTAACAAACTTTCACCCCAAGGCACAAAGTGTATCTTTATAGGATATCCCAAGGAAACAAGGGGATATTACCTATACAACCCCTCAGACAAAAAGGTTACAGTGGCAGGACACGCTATATTCCTTGAGAGGGATCAAATATCCAAAAGAGATAGTGGGATCGAGATAGACTTTGATGAAGTCGAGGCTCAAGATATACAGGAGTTGGTACAATAACAGATTCCACAAAGCCCTATGGAAGAAAAATATATTCTAGAGACACAAGAACTACATAGGATCATGAAAGAGGTAAGAGAACCAGAACAATATGGTTTTCTTGTCACCGAGGATGGTGTCTCATTATTGGTTGAAAATGATGAACTTATTACCTAAAAGGAAGCATTTGAAGGCACAGACGTTGCCAAGTGGAAAGAATCCATGAATTCTGAAATGGATTCCATGTACCAAAACCAAGTCTGGAATTTGGTAGATCCTCCAGTTGATGTAAAGCCTATTGGTAATAAATGGGTATTCAAGAAGAAACTGGACATGTTGGGGCAAGTCAGCACCTATAAGGCATGACTAGTTGCAAAAGGTTTTAGACAGCGTCAAGGAATTGACTATGATGAAACCTTTTCACCAGTTGTGATGTTTAAATCCATCAGAATCCTATTGGCCATTGCCGCTTACCATGACTATGAAATTTGGAAAATGGATGTCAAAACAGCATTCCTTAATGGGAACCTCCAGAAAGATATCTACATGACACAACCTGAAGGTTTTGTTACTCCAAAGGATGACAACAAGGTATGCAAGTTGAAGAAATCCATTTATGGATTAAATCAAGCATCAATATCATGGAACATTCATTTTGATGAAGCCGTAACATAATTTGGCTCTGTTAAGAACGAATGTGAGCCTTATGTCTATAAGAGGTTTAGTGGGAGTACAGTTGTTTTCCTAATAGTATATATTGATGACATATTACTAATTGGAAACGAAGTACCTATCTTACAATCAGTTAAGGCATGGTTAGATAAATGCTTCTCCATGAAATACTTGGGCGAGGCCGCATATATTCATGGGATCAAGATCCATTGTGATAGATCCAAGAGAATTCTGGGTCTGAGTCAAAGTACATACATTGACAAGATACTAAAGAGATTCTTTATGGAATAGTCCAAGAGGGGATTATTTCCAGTGTCACATGGCATTCATCTTTCCAAGAAAATGTGTCCTCAGACACATGAGGAAAGAAAGATAATGGAAAGGATCCCTTACACATCTGCGATTGGGTCAGTCATGTATGTTATGCTATGTACGAGGCTAGATGTTGCTTACTCATTAAGTATGGTAGGCAGATATCAAGCTGATCCAGGAGACCGCCATTGGATGAAAGTCAAGATTATCCTTAAGTATCTGAGGTGTACTAAGGATATATTCCTGGTTTATGGAGGATATGAGGAATTAGTCATCAGAGGACATATAGATGCTAGTTTCCAGAATGATCAAGATGACATGAAGTCGTAGACTGGATACATATTCAGTTTGAATGGAGGTTCAGGGAGCTGGAAGAGATCAAAGAAAAGTGTGGTGGAAGATTCTACAGTAGAGTCTGAGTATATCACAGCTTCTGAGGTAGCTAAAGAAGCATTATGGATGTGAAGCTTTGTCCAAGAGTTGGATGTATTACTGAGCAGTAAAGATCATATCACACTCTATTGTGATAATACTGCATTTGTGGCACTTGAAAAAGAGCCAAGGTCACATGATCTGAAAAAGCACATACTTCGGAAGTATAATCTCTTGAGGGATTTTTCTCAGAGAGGTGAAGTTGCAGTGGGAAGTATTTCCACAGAAGACAAAATGGAGGACCCCTTGACTAAATCCTTGACACAGCAGAAACATTATAATTATGTGAGGTCTAGTGAACTAAAACTTGTAGGCGGTTGGCTCTAGTACAAGTGGGAGTTTTTAAGGGTTGGTGTCTTAAGAACCAATTGTTTTTTAATTTGAGTACATTAATTTTCTCTTATTATATATTTTTCATTGTTCTACATGACTATAATATAATAATGTCCTAGAATATTTGTTGCATTAATAAGGTCATGAAAGATCCCTGCTATGATGAGAACCATGAAATTCTATAACAATATTCTTAAATAATGTTCTTCGGTTGGATGACATACTATGATAGGACACATAGTATACAGACTGTCATGTGCGAGTACTTGTAAGAAAACGAGACACTCTCTCATGGAGTTTACACTTGTTAATCTCGAAGATGGGATATTATGAGAATAGACCCGCCAGTAGTAATTCTGCATGTTTTGGTGTCATCGGACATTACTATCTATGAGCGTGTGTAATGGTCCTTAGACTGGAAGATTATCATTAACTCATGTAATGACTCGCACACTTAGATTTGCTGACAAAAACCATCACGAAGACAGTTGGCGGGAAGTAGGGTACGTTGGGTGCGTCGTGAATGACATGTTGTTAATGGATAAGTCGAGGAAGGATTTGTCCCTTCCATATTTATGGAAGTAGATATCTCGGGCCCTTTTATTGAAATAGAACTATCGAACAAATTCCATGTCCATGGTGACATGATGAGTTTATTTCTGGAAGTCAAAGAATGACAGATCAAGCATATAGGTTTATGACACTACCATGAAACCTGCTTGATAAGATAATGGGAAAAAGGGATTAAATTACATAGTAAGCATTCGTATGAGGTGATACGTCAATGCGGCATCAACTTCTTTCTCTTGGGTGCCTTGAACTGTTGCTAGACAGTAATCTTGGACTTTAGGCAATCCCGCCTAATGCCAATGATAAATAGGCCTAGAGGGTCAAACACTAAGTGTATTCAAGTATATCAAGTAGAAAAAATATTATTACCGTACATGGTTTAATAATTATTCAAGGAAGCCTATATCATTTTAATATTGGTGGAAGAATAAAATAAAACAAGTACATGTCATGTATCAATGATTACACATCGTGGAGTTTTATTTTGAAAACAAGTACACACTGTGTATTATTAAATGTACACGCCGTGTAGTTTTCATTTTAGAAAGGAAATGAATAAATGAAAACAAGATATACACGCCGTGTACATTGAATGTACACGCTGTGTGGTTTTCAATGAAAAACAAGTACACGCCGTGTATTTATTAATACACGTCGTGTAGTTTTTCCAGTCGGGATTTTGAGGAAATATCGTTTTATTAAATGATATTTATTATAATCAGTGTGAGTGCATGTCAAGGAATTAATGACTCGACATGGGGTTTTCAAAATATTTAATGAAATAAATAAAATGTGTAACGCGTTTATTTATTGTCATGACTCTGCAACCTCAAACCCGATTATAAATATCCTCACAACCCCAAATGTTTTTCTGAGATAAGAGAATCATTGTGCACAACAATTCTGGATAATTCTTTCAAGGCTGAAAGAAACTCTTCCTCCAAGAACGCTCTCAAGACCGAGAGAGATCCTCTTCCATCAGATTAAGATGATCTATGGCGGACAACGCAAGCAAAGGTTTCTCCATGTTAGCACCACACTACTACAAAAACGGGCAATAACAGCGCTAAAATCGGGTTTTAACAGCGCTAGAAAAGCGCTGTAAAGCTCAGCGCTGATAAAGGAGGGGTCCTTTAACAGCGCTTTTTTAGCGCTGTTAAATGTCACCTTTAACAGCGCTAAAAAAGCGCTGTTAAATGTCACCTTTAATGGCGCTAAAAAAGCGCTGTTAAAGGATACCTTTAATGGCGCTAAAAAAGCGCTGTTATATGTTTCCTTTAACAGCGCTTTTTTAGCGCTGTTAAAGGCGACATTTAACAGCGCTAAAAAAGCGCTGTTAAATCCCTGCCTGCTGCTAATAAAAAACCTGCACTAGTACAGCCAGCCGAGCAGACCAGCACAAAAACCAGTATATCAACCACAGACCTGCACAAAAACCAGTATATCAACCACACGCATGTCATCAACCGATCACAACCCAACCAAACAGTGTTCTTACCATGAGTTAGATACCATCTACCCAGAAAGCAAAACTACCTCATTACATAGTATCACAAAATATTCCTACACAACTCAGAAGATAAATACTAGAACATTCCACTATGCATTGTTTCTCCTTGGATTGCCACTTGGTTTTGACAAATCGTGCAGAGCCCGTGCTCCTTGAATCATTCTGCAATACATAAAAAGGATATCCTAACTCTCCCAACCATCACCCTTAGTAATTATGTATATTAATACAAAAAAGGTAACATATCATAAATTGGGGTACTGTAATGAGACATCAAGATTAACATTCTATATATAGGATCAATGTCTGGTAGGATTGGTTGCGTTGATACATGACTCTACCTGGACCTCAAAAATAGATATATGATCTCACTCCAGGACTTTCAGAGAGACTCCAACTATGTCTAGGACGTCCTGCTGAAGCGATCGTACTACCGTAAGTCGGAAAAGATACCAAAACCATCCTAGGAAGGATCATGGGAGCCAACCCTAATGAAATATGTCCTTGATATAGTGTTCAAAGAGATCAATCATGGTACATAAAATTATGTGTCATTTAAAGGGTCACATGCCTTGTCGCTTTACCCTGGGTAACTCCAATGTTCAGCTGCCTGTGTGAATATACATGTCATATCAATAGGAAATTACATGGCATGTTAAAAAACATATACGTGTTACCCTTTGACCTTGTGTCCTCTTATGCACCCTTGCCCTATGTTAGTACATGACGTCGATCTCGTGTGATTCTTCCTGTGTATCTGTACAAGGGATAAACTGCGTAGCTGGCTCATTAAAGACGTGTAGTGGGATATATTCCATGTAGGAAAGCCATGTAATCCACCCCAGGTTTGACTCGTACACGTCACATATGACCCATGGATCATTGTACTAAAGTGTTAACACAATCCTAAGGCGTTTGGTCGGTTTCCCGTATGTCAGTTGTTGATTTCACTTAAAAATAAATCCATTTTGAACAAAATAGAGGCACTTTGAGTGGTGTCGGCCACACCGGGCCTCGGATTGAGTCGGGGTTGACTCTTACACGTCAAATTTGACCCATGGATCATTGTCCTTAAGTTTCAACAGAATCCAAATGCGTTTGGTCGGTTTGCCGCATGTCAGTTGTTGATTTCACTTAAAAATAAGTCCATTTTGAACAAAAGAGAGGCACTGTGAGTGGTGTCGGCCACACCGGGCCTCGGATTGATGCGATGTTATGTCACACATGAGTCATTGATCATTGTGAAAAAGTATCAACACAATCAGAAGCCGTTAGATTGATTTGGCGTATGTACGTAAAATATTGTCCATTTTAAACTAAATACATACACTTGGAGTGATACCGGTCTCACCGCGCCTCTGATTGAGGCGGGGTTGACTCGTACACGTCACATTTGACCCATGGATCATTGTCCTTAAGTTTCAATAGAATCCCAATGCGTTTGGTCGGTTTGTCGTATGTCAGTTGTTGATTTCACTTAAAATTAAGTCCATTTTTAACAAAACAGTGACACTGTGAGTGGTGTCGGCCACACCGGGCCTCAGATTGATGCGGTGTTGAATCGTACACGTCACACATGAGTCATTGATTGTTGTGAAAAAGTATCAACGCAATCAGAAGCCGTTAGATCGGTTTGGCGTATGTACGTAAAATATTGTCCATTTTAAACTAAATACATACACTTGGAGTGATACCGGTCACACCGCGCCTCTGATTGAGGCGGGGTTGAATCTTACACGTCACATTTGACCCATGGATAGTTGTCCTTAAGTTTCAATAGAATACCAATGTGTTTGGTCGGTTTGCCGTATGTCAGTTGTTGATTTCACTTAAAATTAAGTCCATTTTTAACAAAACAGTGACACTGTGAGTGGTGTCGGCCACACCGGGCCTCGGATTGATGCGGTGTTGAATCGTACACGTCACACATGAGTCATTGATCATTGTGAAAAAGTATCAATGCAATCAGAAGCCGTTAGATCAGTTTGGCGTATGTACGTAAAATATTGTCCATTTTAAACTAAATACATACACTTGGAGTGATACCGGTCACACCGCGTCTCGGATTGAGGCGGGGTTGAGTCGTGCACGTCACATATAACCCATGAATCGTTGTCCTAAAGTGTCAACACAATCCGAAGGCGTTTGGTCGGTTTCCCGTATGTCAGTTGTTGATTTCTCACTTAAAAATAAGTCCATTTTGAACAAAACAGAGGCACTTGGAGTTGTGTCAGCCACAACAGGCCTCAGATTGAGGCGGGGTTGACTCGTACACGTCACATTTGAAGGTGAGTATGCATAAACGATAGTTGACCTTCTTAGAGAAGGGTTTCTGGAAGAGTATAAAAGACATGAAGCAATGAAGATCATTAGAGTGTTGGAGCAAATGTGGTTGCTACAAACAATGTGGAAATCGGCTTGTGCAAAGCGACCTAAGTTACAACTTGCAAGTATTCTACTCTATTTTTTTCTGGAAGGTTTCAGTTTAAATGCATTTTGGAATGATCATTGCTAGCCATGGTCTTTTAGGTTTTTTTGACAGCCGAGGGGAAAGGGTGGGGTCTGAAGACATTGTAGGATATGTCGAAGGGTGATTTTGTGTGTGAATATGTTGGAGAAATGTTAACTCCCGCAGTTCTGAAAAGAGTCACTATTTGAAAGAAAGTCACAAGTTTAGATACATCTCAAGATGGTCAGTTTAAAGACATTTTGAGGGACACTACTAAAGACATGCTCAGATATGCACTCATCCCCCACTTTTAGATCGTTGTCTACTACAATGATCTTCCAAACAAGATATGCATTAGAACGCTCATGATACATAGAGAAATTCACTGGCCACCTTCGAGAATGATCTGAAGCACAAACCATGACAGCATTATGTTTTTAACTTCAGCACCTCAATTGAGAATGTGACACCTTTCAGGACTTGGCGCCATTGTATGTCGTTTCGTCCACTGAATGGGTCTATCCTTTTATTTAATTTTTTTAACTTCAGTCAAATATTCTAGAAAGATGTCGCGGCAGATCCTTCACCATTTTGTTTTGCTGAACATCTCATTACATTGTTAAAAAAAAGCAGGGTGTCTTGCATGGGCAATACGTTCGTGTATTGAAGATGATGCACTCCCATTTTAATGGACTAGGTTTACTCCCTAATCTCATACATAACATCTCATGAGACAATAGATTTAACCAATGAATTGGAGTCCTATCTGGGTACAACCATCATACGATTTTCATGATTATGTGTTCCACAATAATTAAATCAATCATTAGGCTTAAACAAAATAATTAACCATGTGGGTTCGAATAAATGGGAGTGCATCATCTTCAATACAAGAACGTATTGCCCATGCAAGACACCCTGCTTTTTTTTAACAATGTAATGAGATGTTCAGCAAAACAAAATGGTGAAGGATCTGCCGCGACATCTTTCTAGAATATTTGACTGAAGTTAAAAAAATTAAATAAAAGGATAGACCCATTCAGTGGACGAAACGACATACAATGGCGCCAAGTCCTGAAAGGTGTCACATTCTCAATTGAGGTGCTGAAGTTAAAAACATAATGCTGTCATGGTTTGTGCTTCAGATCATTCTCGAAGGTGGCCAGTGAATTTCTCTATGTATCATGAGTCATTGATTGTTGTGAAAAAGTATCAATGCAATCAGAAGCCGTTAGATCGGTTTGGCGTATGTACGTAAAATATTGTCCATTTTAAACTAAATACATACACTTGGAGTGATACCGGTCACACTGCGCCTCTGATTGAGGCGGGGTTGAATCTTACACGTCACATTTGACCCATGGATAGTTGTCCTTAAGTTTCAATAGAATCCCAATGTGTTTGGTCGGTTTGCCGTATGTCAGTTGTTGATTTCACTTAAAATTAAGTCCATTTTTAACAAAACAGTGACACTGTGAGTGGTGTCGGCCACACCGGGCCTCGGATTGATGCGGTGTTGAATCGTACACGTCACACAGGAGTCATTGATCATTGTGAAAAAGTATCAATGCAATCAGAAGCCGTTAGATCAGTTTGGCGTATGTACGTAAAATATTGTCCATTTTAAACTAAATACATACACTTGGAGTGATACCAGTCACACACAAAATCACCCTTCGACATATCCTACAATGTCTTCAGACCCCACCCTTTCCCCTCGGCTGTCAAAATCACCCTTCGACAATCTGGTTATGATTTTTGACAGCCGAGGGGAAAGGGTGGGGTCTCAATCCAAGGCGCGGTGTGACCTGTATCACTCCAAGTGTATGTATTTAGTTTAAAATGGACAATATTTTACGTACATATGCCAAATCGATCTAACGGCTTCTGATTGCGTTGATACTTTTTCACAATGATCAATGACTCATGTGTGACGTGTACGATTCAACACCGCATCAATCCGAGGCCCGGTGTGGCCGACACCACTCACAGTGTCACTGTTTTGTTAAAAATGGACTTAATTTTAAGTGAAATCAACAACTGACCATCTCGAGATGTATCTAAATTTGTGACTTTCTTTTAAATAGTGACTCTTTTCAGAACTGCGTGATATGAAGGTATTTTGGAGATTTTACTGGTTCATGCATGATATGAAGGTATTTTGGAGATTTTACTGGTTTTTTTGTCCAAAGGCCAAAGAAATGTGGTCCATCATTCTTGCATGTTACTCGTACACGTCACCAAGGACCCGTGGATCCTTCTCCTAAAGGATGAAGGCAATCCGGATGCGTCTGGTCAGATTTACGTAGGTCAGTTGTTGTTTCCAATTAAAGTGGTGTCCATTTTAAACAAGAGAGCGACCCTTTGGGTGGTAGCGGTCACACCGTGCCTCGGATTGAGGCGGGGTTGACTCGTACACGTCACCAAGGACCCGTGGATCCTTCTCCTAAAGGATGAAGGCAATCCAGATGCGTCTGGTCGGATTTCCGTAGGTCAGTTATTGTTTTCAATTAAAGTGGTGTCCATTTTAAACAAGAGAGCGACCATTTTAGTGGTTCAACATTCTTGCATGTTGCTGGTGCATATCATCTGTTAAAATGGAAAAATGACTCATTGGAGAAAGAATGTTTTATTTAATAACAATTACAATTTTGCTACGAACATTTACATACAACAATATTTTATCTTTTGATCCCCTTAACCCCTCTCAAAAATGACCACCAATTGTACATGTCCCCAAGTCAGATCATCATTGTATTTGTGTACAATCTGTCATCAGGTATGCGGCCCACTCGTTTCTGAACACATCTATATCGTCTTGTGAGTATGAGGCTTTTCGGCAGTCATAGTAGTACTGCAAAATAAAAAAATAAAGAATTAATAAATAACTTAAACGAACTAGTAATTTTTTTTGAAAATACCTCTTTAGGGATTCTAGTTTGCTGATGAAAAACGATCTCTTTCATAAATTTACAAACATAATAACCGCAATCATTATCGTTTGTTTGTTTTGGACACTGCAAAAAAATTGATCATTAGGAGAATAAATAACTTGTGTTGAGGTGTGTTTGGATAGTGAAATTTTATTATATATACCCTGATATTTGTCCAGACGTAGTACTTGCTCGGCTCCTTATGCTTAGCCCCTGTCCTCATACCATGATTTAGACGATATTGGTACACCGCCCTATCATAACAGAATCCTCAGTAAAAGATAATATATATTATATAAATTGATTTTTAGACCTAAAACGTAAGATGTAGTGTCTTACAGATTCACAAACTCCATCATGTATGGTCGGTTTGATGGATATCCTAGCTTTGAATCCAGAAAGTAAATCTTCGGAGTATCCAAGTTCACTGCAATTAGCAACCAATGTTGCCTAAAAACACAAAAAGGAATAAGTAATAAAAAAAGTGAAAATATAATTGATATGCTTTAATCGTAGAGTATTACCCCTGCATGGTTGGTATTAGGAAAAGTCTGTCATCTGTAATCTTGCGTTCAAATGTTTTCAGCAAGTCCTTCACTATTGCATCCCTTTTTGATGACTCTATTTTTGTTTGGTGTGTTGATGTGATATGAGGACTAACCAGTCCAAATCTTGGCTCATGGGAAAATCCCTTCAACTGTTTTTCATAAATGCGTCTGTCAACAATATAAAATGCATTTAGTCATAATTTGCACATTAGATCAGCTTTTAGAAAATCAATTCATGGAAACATACCTCATATATACATTTACAACAGTGACGCCTAACCAACCGTTTTCAAGGATTTCATTTACATTTTCAGCAGCAACGAAATCTTGACTTTCCTCTCCGTATATATTATCTTCGAAAATCACTATATGACTATTACCATCTTTTAGCTTCGTATCCACATGAGTCTTCAATGCTAGTAAATGTGGAAAGAGAACAGGTGGTGTTATTGTGCTTTCAGTAGCTCCTTGGGATCGATTGGTCGATCCTTTAGATGGTTTCGAGCCGATGTTAGTCACCCCCTTTCCTTTCTCCGTCTATAACAACAATCATTGATTCAGACACTCTTTTCATTAATTGTTAAGGGTTTAGCTTGAAAATAAAAGGAAATAAATACCTCTTTGTCTGCATGTACTCTTACAAGTTCTGTCGGCCATGCAATGAATGTCCCAATAGCCTTTTCAACCGTATGAATATCATCGTCATCAAGTGGAATAGGTAGCATTGCATTTGGCTCATGAGCTACAGTAATCGTCACTTTCAGATGATCTTTTGAAAGTGGTCTATTATGCAGTGTGGCATCTGGGATATTGAACACTGTAGCCCTCGCTACAAGGTGATAGGTGGGTGTTGACAGATATAAATCACAATCATTATCACCCTGTAGAAGATCAGTACAGATAAATTATCAGTGTTTGTCTGATTCATATTTAATGGGAACCGTTATTAGAATATTTATTACCACGGCTAAGACATTTTTTTTAGGTGAATGGCTCGCCTCAAAGCTGGTGGGGGGTGGGGCAGGATGTTCATGCGGTGGTTCTTCCTGAGTTGTGTCCTCCCTTTGCTTCCCACCCATAAAAGTTGCTAGCAACTCTCCCTGCCATTGCAATTTTTCTTCAAGGGTTGCTATTTTTTCGCTCATTTGTTCCAATTTTTTCTCTGTATCATCTATTTTTTTCTTCTTCTCAAAATATACTCGGGGTGTCACCCCAAACCCTGCACCTATGACACGACCGTATTTTTCCGGCTGCTTCAAAGCCGTCGATAATAGGTCTGTATCAGCTACAGGAGTAGCTGATTCCTGTGACTGTCAGATATAGGAAAAAAACTAATTATTTTTATGTAATAGCAATTTTAAACAAATCTTTTTATCATCGTGTCATACTTACACATATTTCCCACACTTTTTGTGTGTTCTCATCTATTAACTTCCCTTCTTTGTTCACACGTGCCTCCTTCCATAGCACATGACGTGGGATAGAAGTGCATTTGGTTTTAGATTCATCAATCTACATATAAACATAGAAAGATAATTATGATGTTGTTTATTGGCACCTAACAATATTACTGTAAATTTACAATACGTACCATTTTCTTTTCTAATGAAGTGTACCCCATCCTTGCTTTACGATAGGGGTATGTTGGATTTGATGCACGTTCCTTATTTTCAGTACAGAGTTTCTGTTTCATAAATGAAATATTGACAATCAAAGTGATGAATACAGGTATCCTCAAACAACGTATTATCACTCACAATGTACCTGAAACTTCTCATCCCCACGACGGCCAATAAATGCATCCCATGCTTCTTGGGATATCAGGTGCGCATAGACAATGGGTGGGTGCGGGTTTATTTTACCTTTAGAATCTTTCAGGTGACATCTTGTTAAAATAGTACGAAAACCTCGATGAATCTTTCCTGCAAGCCTTAGTACATAATCCTTGTGTGAGTCGTCTACTATAAATGTACTCTGCAAGAGATTGAGAAGAGTAAGACACTGTTTCATCATTTTATTTGCTAGTTAATTAAAAAAATAAATTCATAATGTTACCGTACTTTCTTCCCAGATCACAGCCTTCAACCCGAACACAACATGGTGCCATGAATCTACGTCAATCGGCACGCGTTGCCGAGTGACAACTCCAATGTAACTGCTAAACATAGCCTTGTTGGGATTCACATGTTGGCCTCGTGCATTCCATCCGACTTCAAATTTGATGCCTTTGCTTTTCGCCTTAAGAATTTTGGCTAACACTGTCAAACTACGACGCACCTGTGATTTCTGCGACTTCGGTCCTTCATTCCCGACCATTTCATCGATATCAACATCATCTATATGTTCATCTACTATGATATCAACGGCATGTGCTGATGGTTGTTGGACCTCAACACTAAGAGAAGGAGCCGCAACAGCAAGAGCAGCAGCAGGAGCAGCAGTAGGAGCAGCAGGAGCAGCAGCAGGAGCCGCATCAGGAGCACCAGGAGCCACAGCAGGAGGAGGAGTATGAGTCACAGCAGTAGGAGCAGCAGGAGCCGCATCAGGAGCAACAGTAGCAGCAGAATGAGCTGCAGGAGCAGCAGGAGCAGCAGCAGACGCAGCAGCAGCTGCTTGAGAGACTTGTTCAGTCTCAAGGTTAGGAGCACCAGAATGTGCAGAAGTCATTATCTGCAAAAGTGGTTGAACAGTTCATTCAAATTACATAAATTCTGTAATGATAAGATAATAACATGAGATAACAAGATCTATATTACAAACAAAATATAACCTGTTTACTGAACTCTCTTTCTTTTTTTCAAAGGTTGAAGAGATTTGACACATCTATCGACAATCCAAATCCCTTCATTGTGGTCTCCTCTAACATACAAAACATCATCTGCATTGGGACCGCTCTGAATTGATTGTGACGTACCACTAAAAGGATCGTCCTCAACTGAATTTTCATCGGAACCCTCAATAGTTTTGGACGATAACAGAACAATCGACCACTTTCGGTTTGCGGGATCTGGAACATAAAAAACTTGTACCGCTTGTGATGCCATTATAAACTGTTCGTCTTTGTACCCTTCTTTACTAAAATCAACTTTCACAAATCCCCATTCATCTATTTTAACACCACTATTGTTATCAATCCATTTGCATTGAAAAATCGGCAATTGAAATGTCGTATAATCCAACTCCCATATTAGTTTGATAATGCCAAAGTATGACATATTTGCATAAATTGGATTTATATCCTTACTACCAGAAACATGCATCGCTTCAGCCACTAGTGTAACTCCACTATTTTGCATGGTACTCTCTTCATCATGTTCATCCGTATAGAATGTATAACCATTAATTACATACCCACTGTAAGATAATACATACACACTTGGTCCAGCGGCTAGCCATCGAAGTCGTTCTGAAATTGAATTCGGATTTTCATCCAACTGCTTAAAAATATGGTCCTGAAACCATCCTATAAACTGGTGATTATGTGTATCTGCTAACCATTTTTCAGCCCTCGATGGATTCAACTGCCTAAGAATTTCTTTGTGAGTTTCAATATATGGAGCAACCTCCCAACTATTATGCAAAACATAAAGATGAGCCTGCTCCCGATCTGTAATACTGATTGTTACAACTTCTCTTCCATAAATTCCCTCACCCTCAATGCGTCCAGTGTGACGAGATTTCGGGAGACCAATGCTTTCCACATCAGATAGGTATTCAATACAAAATTCAATGGCTTCCTCAACAATATATCGCTCCACTATAAAACCCTCTGGCCGACTTCGATTTTTGACATATCCTTTCAAAATCTTCATATACCGTTCAACAGGATACATCCATCTATAGTGCACAGGACCACAAAGTCGAATCTCTCTCACCAAGTGAATCATCAAATGAACCATCATATCAAAGAATGTTGGCGGGAAGAACATTTCTAATTCACATAATATGATGACAATTTCTTTTTCCATAGCTGGCAATTTCCCCGGGTCTAAAACTTTGCTACATATAGCTTTGAAAAAGAAACAAAGTTTGGTTAACGTATGACGAACATTCTTGGGTAAAATGCAACGTAAAGCTATAGGAATTAGATCTTGCATCAAAACATGGCAATCATGTGATTTCAAACCTTTTAACTTCAAATCATTCATTGACACAATGTTCTTGATATTTGATGTGTACCCCTCTGGAACCTTTACATCATTAAAGAAGTTGCAAAACTGATATCTCTCTGCCCTAGAAAGAGTATAAGCAGCAGGAGGAAGAAACATTCGATTTTCACCTTTCACGGGAGCCAACTCTTCTCGTATTCCCATGTCAACCATGTCCAACCTTGCCTTAATTCCATCTTTTGTTTTGCCAGGGGCATTTAGCAACGTTCCAATAACACTATCACATACATTTTTTTCCACATGCATCACATCAAGAAAATGTCTGACGTACAAACAATTCCAGTATGGTAATTCAAAAAAAACTGATCTCTTTTTCCAACCGATTTTCGTAAGGTTTTTCGAAAATGGTTTACCAAAAACAGGGTTCATATCTTTTACTTTCTCAAACAGCTGATCACCTGTTAGTGGAGACGGTGTTGTGCGTTTTTCTGAACTTCCATTGAATGATGTCATCCAAGATCGGTACTTATGCCGACGAGGTAGAAATCTACGATGTCCTAGAAACACAGATTTCGATGAATGTTTCAACCTAATTGATTCTGTATCTTCTTCGCACACGGGACACCCTTGAGTTCCTTTAATGCTATAGCCTGACAAATTTCCATAAGCAGGGAAATCATTTATTGTCCCATACAGCATCGCTCTCAATGTGAAGTATTCACTTTTATAAGCATCATACAACATTACACCTGAGTCCCACAATAACTTCAAATCCTCAATCAAAGGAGTCAGATAAACATCAATATCGTTACCTGGTTGTTTTGGTCCTGATATAAGCATAGATAACATGATGAATTTTCGCTTCATGCATAACCAGGGTGGCAAGTTATAATTTAGCAACATAACAGGCCATGTACTATGAGTGCTGCTTTGAAAACCAAAAGGATTCACTCCATCTGTAGATAACGCAAGACGAAGGTTTCTCGGCTCTTTTCCAAATTCAGGATACTCATGATCAATTTTCTTCCATTGAGGAGAGTCGGCCGGATGACGTAATAACCCATCTTTATTTCTTTTATCTGCATGCCACGACAATTGTCTTGCTGTTTCTTTACTTCCATATAAACGCCTAAACCTTGGAATGATTGGAAAGTACCATACAACTTTCGTAGGATTGGATTTATCTTTCTTGTATCGAGAAGCACCACACTTTGGGCATTCTGTAAGTGATTTGTTCTCCTTTCGAAACAATATACAGTCTTTCGGGCAGGCATGTATTCTTTCAGAAATCATTCCCATCGAGCGTAGCATTCGTCTAGCTTCATATGTCCGGCTTGGGAGCTCATTATCTTCCGGAAGCATGTCATTCAAGAGAGCAAGTAGTTCCGTAAAACTGACATCACTCCATCCATTGCCTGCTTTCAATTTATACAACTTCATTACAGCTGACAATGTTGTATACTTAGTGCAAGCAGCATACAATGGCGTCTTTGCACAACTCTTTAACTTCTCAAACAATTTTGGGCAATCACGGGGTTCATCTTGAATTGTCTTTGTCATTTCCTCAATACGATCTTCATCATCATTGACATCTGTAATCACATCCTCCATACGGTCTTCTTCATTATCTATATTTGTATTCATATATGACGATCCATAAAACGCAGTTTTATCCCAGCCAGTAGCTACATTCGCTTTTTCTCCGTGTTTATTCCAACATTTATAACTCCGATCTATTCCGTGACATATCAAATGTTCTTCCAACTCCTCTGGAGTAAGTAGTCTAGAATAACAACAACGTAAACACGGACAAAGGATTTGAGAAGGATCCTTTGTGTGATCCTTTGCAAACTTGATGAACTCTTTCACTCCGTTCTCGTACTCTATTGTTAAACGATTAGAATCCATCCAATCTTTATTCATCTTCATCCTATTTGAATCTCAAATATTAGTATTTATGGTTCAAGTACACAAAAGAAGACTTCCAAATACAGTAGAAGGGAACCACTTCCTTGGAAGGAGATCAAGTAGTCTAACCTATAATCAAGATTCATAAAAAAGAATATTAGATTCACTAAAAAGATGATTATCTATCACTCTATTAGGAGAAAAAGATACGTATGCACCTAATGTGACATCAAACATGGTTTTACACACTTTGGGATAAACATATGTTCATGTTCAGAAACGATTATAAATAATAGGATACCCCCTTAATTTAGTATCTCAACTTTTATAGAAAATATGAGGCTTTGAATCGCGTAGAATTGCATTCAATAGGAGTTTGTAAAGAGAGTTGCGTGCATGGTAAAAAGTTGCGTGCATGGACTTATTCTTATCGATTCGAGAATCCCTGGTGTCATAGTCTACACCTTTCTCCACCTTCATGTCCAGCGCATGTCAAATTATCTTAGACTGATTTTCCATTAAGTTACTCAGGATTTTCAAGGAATCAGTCCCCACAATATGACACTAAAAAGTTCTACCATAGTTCTAATTGCATGATTCTAAAATGCATGATTTCAAGTACTATAGTTGGTTTGATTCTATAGTAATGCCTAAGTCATTATGTTCTAGTCCAGACACCCCAAAAACTAAACATTCCCCCTCCCTTTGTGTGGGTTAGACCCATGCATGTAGTTTTAACTTAAAATATCTATGTACATCTTGATTCTTTCCATCACAAGAAACATGGTGATACATAAACATCATATTTAGGGTCTATTCATGAGACATAAATTTCCCCATTGTCACTATGTCGGAGCCAAAAAGGTCTCTTCCTTTCAAAAACCATACACTATGCACAAAAAGGTCTTAATCCTCATATCCTTCCATGGCCATCAGAAATGAGCGGTCATCGTCCTAAGGTCACCTTTATTTGACTAATCACAATATGCACTGGTGGATCTGCATATGTTTCCCACTAAAAAGGCATGTCAACCAAAGACAATTTCGTCCTCAATAATGGATTTTACTACCATCAAACACCCTATGACATTTAAGTACCATATCAATCCTTGGATTCATGAACCCCTGGGTTAAAATTTACATCTACCACCCCCCCCCTCATGCATGATTATGGTAGAACATTCTTGGTTATACTATAGTGAAAAGGGTGAATCATTTCCCCTCCTTATCAGAACAAAATGGAAACCTGCACAAAGGTCCTGGTTTTAGGACATTAAACTACACCATGCCTCAACTCTCCATTACATAAGACAAATTCTAGTAGGTTTTATACATTCCATAACAACTTGAAGGGATTCCATGAATGTTTGAAACAAATAAATAAAACTAGAATAGAATTCATACCCTTAGTTGGTCGAGGGCGTTGCGGGTTGCGGAAGGCGGCCGCGGAGGGCGACCGAGGGCGGCCGAGTGAGGTGGAGGGCGACGGAGGCGGCGGAGAGCGGCCGAGGGCGGCGGAGGGCGGCCGAGGGCGGCAGAGAACGGCGGCCGAGGGCGTTGCGGGCAGCCGAGGGCGGCAGGCGGTGGAGGTCGGCCGAGGGTGTTGCGGGCGGCGGAGGACGGCGACTGTACCGAGGGCGGCAAGCTCCGGCGAAGCGAACATAGCAGCGGTATTCGGGAGAAGAGTAGCAGGGTTACGGTTCCGCGAGAGCTTTAGCTGCGATAAAACGAGGGCACTGTGCGACCGACTTTATAAAAAAGTCGACTAAGGTTTTATCAGCGCTAAAAAAGCGCTGATAAAGGCTACCTTTATCAGCGCTAAAATTATAGCGCTGATAAAATCTAGCTTTATCAGCGCTTTTATAGCGCTGATAATATTATGATTTATCAGCGCTAGAAAAGCGCTGATAAAGATTCCCCGTATCAGCGCTACAATTATAGCGCTGATACCGGGTCTCTTTAACAGCGCTTTTTTAGCGCTGATAAAGATAATTTTTATCAGCGCTTTTTGAGCGCTGATAAAGGATACCCTATATCAGCGCTGAAATTTGAGCACTGATAGAGGTGTTCTGTATCAGCGCTTTTTTAGCGCTTATATAGGAAACCTTTATCAGCGCTCAAAAAGCGCTGATAAAGACCAACTGTATCAGCGCTAATATTTTAGCGCTGATACAGATCATATTTATCAGCGCTTTTCTAGCGCTGATAAATATTTATATTATCAGCGCTAAGAAAGCGCTGATAAAAATTAGCTTTTTCAGCGCTGTAATATTAGCGCTGATATAGGGTATCCTTTATCAGCGTTTTTGCTTAGCGCTGTTATAAGGGCGCGCTTCCCTTGCCCGTTTTTGTAGTAGTGCCAGGAGACTCCTTTGGCGACATCCAGAGATACGAGGTGCACGTGTGGATCACCCCTAGAGGAAGTATACACTTGGCTTCTACAATGCGAAGAAGAATCACATCAGAACATGATCAAGAATATCAACAAAGAAAGAACACCCAAAAGTTACTTCTTTTCAATTGATTAAATTAATTATAATCAACCTCTAGCAATCCTAATTTGTGGTTCCAGTAATTTCCTTTTATTTGTCTATTTCTGTGATTTGATCCATGTAGACTAGAGTTTATCGTCATATTGATCCCAGATTGATCATTGTTAATGAAAAAAAGCCAAGTGGGTACATACACCCACGCGCTTCCACTACGCCCAGAACCTTCATAATAAACATCACATATCATGTGTGTCACCCAATATTGGGATTAGATCAACAATAAAAATCATAAACCAGAACATGTTATTCCATCCCAGACAATGTCAGTTTTTCCCCATATGTGGGTTTGTTACTCCCAGGAAGAAGAACATTACTAAATTCTAAATCTTCATAGTCTACATTCTACCATCCCAAATTATAAGGAAATGAAATGAAATCTCTAATACCACTATTTATCATCCTGACCCTGAATCCTCTAAATAGTGCCCTGAACTGGTGGGTCACATGGCCTCAAATGTGCCACCATATTCACCAAAAGCTACCTAAAAGCAGCGAGGGTCCAAGTTGGTATTGTGTGGAGACTAAACCCTCATGATCAGAGTATCACCATGGTGAAATAAATAGATAAATAGTGGAATCATAACAAATGGAAACTAAAAAATGGAATATAATCACTCAGTTGATAATAATAAATAGATCATCAATAGTAACATTCGATATCAAATACAAAATGATACAATTTCATGTATCTATCAAAAGTAAATAGGAAGTCATGGATGTTTTCATCCAATACAATTCATCTATCAAAATAACAAAATGGCCAAAAACTCCATCTCCTATAGCATTACGAGCTATAGCTCGGTCCTGTGCTTCCCTACTTCCATGCTATAATAACTCAAACGTCAACAACAAGGCACTTTCCCCTATCCCTACCTACATCCACATAATCTTTTTGAGTACCATCATCATCAAGGATAGGGTGTGAGATAAACTCAGTAGTTCACCACAAATGGTGTCTATAAATATCCAGTAAATGCATATAATATGTCCAGTGTGCAGATATATCAATGGTGGGAAGTAATAAAAACTATAAAGGGGATATATCTTGTTCCTGATGGACACTAGGCTTCGTCTGATGCCAGATAACCTCTGAAATAGTGACCATATGTGTACATATATATGGTCTATATATATAGTGACGTCTAAATCAATATATATGATATTACTTCCAATTTGGACCTAATGCATTACTCAAGGGTGCATGAGTAGTAGTATGAGTCTTTCAACTGTTAAGGGATGTTATACCCAGTCTCATAATAGTAGGGACATCATGTCCGTGTATCATAATAGTATAGACATCATGCCCATGTAATATATCAGTAGGGTCTCCATGCCCAATTATCATAATCCATAAGGGTCTCCATGCCCATTCATCATACTCTGTAAGGGTCACCATTCCCATTCATCATAACTCATAAGGGTCACCATGCCTATTCATCACAATTCATAAGTGTTTCCATGCCCATTCATTACAAGCTATAATGGTCACCATGCACAAGTGTCACAAATACAAGGGACACCATGCCCAAGTATCACAATATAGGGATTCCATGCTCGAGTATCATGATATAGGGATTCCATTCCCAAATCTAATTAAATTTGGGATTCCATGCCCATATATGACAAGTGTAATGGAAACCATTCCCATATATCATAAGAGTACGATCTTCATGCCGGTATATCACAATAGTAGTAAGAGGTCAAAGGATTTAAGAAGAACCAATAAATAGTTCTTAGTTAGTTATCATTTAACATTAACAAGGGCGTAACCATTGTCCTATTTAAGTAATTTATGAGGTCTTGCCACTAACTTCTATTTAATTCACTATAGTCATACCAATTAGAAGTCCTTCCAAATCCATATAGAAGATGGTTTGGAAATTTAGACATTTATAATAAAAAAGGAAAACCCATAGGCACACCTCAAGGGGTGTAAACAATCGAATGGGATATATCCCAATAAGGATAAAGGGGTGCTAGGTTATCTCTATCAAGGATATTGAATTAAAAATGTTTTTTGTGTTATTTTAGGGTTGAACATGGAGAATCCAGTGTGAGTAATCCAAACACATATTATAAGGCAAAAAAACTTAAGATATAAATACTAGACCACCTACCCTATGCCTATGGAGGAACACTCATCTAGTATCGGCCACTGATTTGGTCTAGACCGGATGAAAATAGAAAAACAAAAAACTGTCCATAGAATAGGGCATATGAGATTGTACCAAAAGAACATATTCAATTAAAGGAATAATGGAAAAATGAGCCTAAGGATTGAAGTACATATCATTAGAAATACAATGAGATGATCAGAAGTTTAATTCGATTCTATATGGAAGAATTATCCAAGAACCAAGGCGAAGCATAGAGGGGAGCTCAAATTGGAGAAAGAAGAGCATCATGTCTGATGGAGGAAGAAAATGAGAAAGGGGTTTAAACAAATAGGACCTTAATGGAAAAATGGTCATTTACCATTTATACAGGGGGCACACAGTTTGGAAACATGGTTGGTGTAACACCACAAGATTTTATAGTATGTATATTCCTAAATAAATAAAATTTCTTTAATATCTTACATTTCACACAACACTGAGCTTAAACGAACCGCGTTATACTATTAAATATTATTTTTTAAACACTAGCTGTTAAGTTTGAGGTTTTCAATAATATTAACCACATTATGAAATTTATGTATATTTTAAATAATTATAAAATTCACCTTATGTGTTTTCTATATAATTATATAAGAAAAAAAATCCAATTTTATGCATAAAAAACTATATTCTTCAAAAGGGAAATTTTACCACTATATAATGGCGCACCTATTTTAAAACTAAATTTTATAAATGTTATTTTTTAAAATATACTTCATTTTTGAATTTGGAATATCAAAATTAGATTAGACTGTATTTATTGTATTTTTCTGTTAAATTTCATTTTTTGATGAATGGTGAAAAATACAGCATTTTAGTTTACAACTGTGTTTTCATATAAATAATTATTAATGATAAATTATATTTTAAAACTAGTTTAATTTCAAAATAGATCAATAATATATATATTAATCCAATTTATTTCATTGTAATAATTTTTATAATAAAATTAGATATAAAAACTTATTGAACTTTTGAAAGTCTCTTTTACCCGCTTTCTCACCACATCTGTGGGATTAGTGTTAATATTAATTTATCCACTCCTGTTAATAGAATTTGGAAAAAACAAACATACACAGTTGTAATCAGTATGAAATTTAGAGTCTAATAGGATAAAATTAATTTTTTATTTTGGATTTGGTGAATATTAACTTTAGTAAATTTTTATTCAACACAATTAAGGGTAAATCAGGGAATTAAAGGTAAAAATAATATTATAATGTTATAAAATTATCCCCAAACTTGTTATAATTAAGTTGTATGAGTGAGGTTCGTCCCTAATCAGCCTTATGATGAAATTATAAACTTTTCATGCCACTTGGGTATGAATATGAAAATTATTATATTTTATTTTAAGATAAGTTAATAATATCATACTCAAACTTCTAATAAATAAATATTTTTTAATTTTGGGTTACACAAAAGATAAATTTGACTATAAATATTTATTTCAAGTCTAATAAATTTTTATTCATCATTGTAATTTATTTTCAATTTTTAGTGAATAAATAATTCAATTAAAGGCTTGCATAATAATGATGCAGTAATTGTTTAATCAATGGAAATATTAAATAAATGATATTAAAAATATTAAAATAAATATAAATTGACATAATTAATGAAATCAAAAAACTTTTTAGATAACTTATACATGTTAATGATATATTATAAGTGTTGGAAAAAAGTTATTATGTTGTTATGATATTTATAAAAAGATAAATATTGAATAGTATCAAAATTGACGTAAATGATACTTTAAAATAAATAATATTTAATAAAATTATATAAAATTATATAAATATATAATTCATCCAAATATCTAAGATAATTTTAAATATGTCATAAATGATCCATTTGGGGTTCTTTTGGCATTTTATAGTGACTATATTAACCCTGTAGTGTAAAAAGACAAGTTGTCACGGTAAGTGTTAAAGAGTTTAACTAAGGGTTAAATCCAAAAGATAAGGGTAAGAATATAACCTAAACTTGTATAAAAATTATTTTTTGAGAATATTTCAACATATATGTATCTTATCATTGAAAAAACTAAATTCTAATCCATTTATAACTGAAAACTAATTTATATTAATTTAATATTTTGAGAGTTTCCTAGAGTGGCCCTCCCCTATCTTATAAAAAGGAACCTATCCTTATATTTTATTCACACCTATAAATCCCTTTGTATCAACCAATTCCTGGAAATTTCTCCCCCAATATTCCCTCACTTTATCCTAAGGCCATACTTTGGGCAGAAATCCAACCTACGAAGTCCTTTTATGAAAATAAAAAGGAGATACCTGAAGAAGAGGTAGTTGTTTTACCAACCCTTTCAAAGTTATTTTCTTATTCTACTTCCTATTCCTATTTTGTTTGTCATGACCCATCCCCAGGGGCCTGTTCTGTGACTACTCCAAGCCCACCTCCCATAGGCCAGGGGCTGGCGACTAGCGTCAAAGGGGTAAACTTACAAGTGGGTGGCATTTGCCTGAACCTGTACACACACACACACCAAACCAAAACCCACAATTGGAAAAGGGGAAACGAAATCTACAAAAATTAAAGAGTACTAGTACAATAGAAAAAATGGTATAGAATAAAAACCCAACAAAAAGTACCAAAATCCGTAAAGTACAAAAGTAGCTCTAATGTCATCTATAGTAACCCCACCTAATGGCGTGAGTAGTGAAGCTACTGGGAGTCGATATAGTGCATCTGGAATATCTGATCTCAGTGGCCTCCGCCTGGTCCTAGTCCGTTGAGTCCACCATCGAGGTGTCGGGCGGTCATGTCTTACTAAACACCTCTGAGTCCCGGTCCACCGAAGCCTCCGTCGTAATGTCGATTGTCTGCACGGGACACAACACACATGGGCGGGGGCCATGCAGGGGTGAGTTACACGAATCTCAGAAGGAACCCCCAAAAAAAGGAAAGATGGACAGCAATCCTTAAACATAGCATGAAGCAATATTAGAAAACATAAGACATATCACACCAGGTATATTCTAGGGTAATGACAGTCGCGCCCTCAGTCTCACTCTTGAACGCCTCAACTGCTGGGAAACTACTGCCCCCATCAAGTTTAGTGGGCCTGCCAAGTCACACAGAGGTTCTTCCCACTATCCCTAGATAGCTTAGGTACACCACAATAGCGCATACCAAGGGTCTGCCAAGTTAGAAAAAGGTGCTCCCCACTAGTGCTAGCCAACTGAGGTACACCACCACACCGCTTACCATGGGTCTTCCAATTCACATATAATTTCTTCCCATCATGGGTCTGCTAAGTCAAAGAGAGGTGCTTCCCACTGGGTCATATTCGAGTCAAAAGTCAGCAGTCTTCAGGTTCCAGTAAACCATAGGGTTCCGTATGTAGCGCACTTGGGAGAACTGCTCCTCAAAACATTTATCATGTCTCAACAACCAAGAATGACTCCTTGGGGAATTTCAAAAGTTTTTCCCCGTCAAAAGGGTCTCAACGCAGAAAACAAATCATCAATCGGATGCCCGGTTTGCGAGTTATGGGTGTTTTAGTATCATGGGGCCTGGTTGGATTCTAGCATGATCCAACTCGGCCATAAACCAAACCCTGAAAAAACTCACTTAGATTATGTCTAAAGGACCTCCTTATAAATTGGTTCATAGTTCCGCAGACGGATCTTCAATCGGATGCCCAGTCTGCGAGTTACAGGAAAAAAATGTGAAACGGGGGCCGGTTGGGCCCGGGTCTGGTTCGACCCAGTCGGACCGACCCAGACCGACCCAAAGTGGGTCCCACCCAGTTCGTGGGTCCCGCTCAATTGGGTGGGTCCGGCCCGGCTGGGCGGGTCCGGCCCGATTCGTGGGTCCGGCCCGGCCGGGTTCGCCCGACCCTCCTGGAGACCAGCTGCCAAATGAGGTCGATCGGATCACCTGGGATGCAACATTGAGTCGTTGTGTCCCTTCCGTCATAAGTGGCCCACCAAACGGGCCGCAGTTCCTCACGTGGCACGGGTGTGCCGCGTCGCCACCAGTCGCGGCTCACCGCTTCGACCGGGTGGCCCGGACATGGGCTGCCACCTTCTCTTGAGAGGCCGGTGAGGCAGGCCGCCACTGCCCACCACCATCGCCACCGTCGGTCACCGGCGACCCCTTCCGCAGTCCACCAGGTCTACTCCGGTGGTCCGATTCCAGATTTTTCTGCGCCCAAGGCCCTCCCGGGATGCCTCCATCAGCGCTGGATCCTCCAAGTCGCGCTGTCTGCAACTTCATATGTTGCCCATGAAGAACGCATCAAGAATAACATCTATGGAGGGTTTGTGCCTTGTTTGTGTTGGGCCGCACCCTCCATGTTAGAGTTTATAAATTGGGGAACATCACCCAGATATTACAATCATTAATCTATCTGATTAAAACCCGCATCAAATCCATCCTGCAAGAATGCTCTAAATACGGATTGGCCTGTTCGTTGGCTAGTCCACGTTCGTCATTGGATCTAATAAAACAAAGGAGGAAAGCCAAGAAAAAAAATTCCTACCTCATTATCAGTCATTTCTGTAGCGTTTCTCCCTATGGGTTCAGGGTATCATCTTCGATCTGTGATCGTTGGTGTTCGTCACCGTTCGTCAGCCTCCGGATCCGATCTTCGAGGGGGTGTCGAAGGATCCGTCGACGTTGGACTTCTGTCGTTGGAGAGGGAGTTCATCAGAGGTTCATGGGAGAAGCAACCTTTCATCCAAACCCCGATATCTAAGCATCAACAAAATAAAGAGGACGGAAAGCGTTAACACGCTGCTTCATGAAGCAGCGTCGTCATTATGGTGTCTTTACACTTACAGAGATATGGGTCATAAATGAGCCCGGTCGCCACCTCGTCGCCAGTTTGAAGCGTCGCTATCCATTGCTGAATGGACAGAAAGAATAAAAATAACTTTTTTAATTTATTTTTATTATTTTATTTATTTTATTTATTGCCCGAAAATTCTGAAACATAACTCTTCCTCTCAGCCCTTGCCGGCCAATGTTAAGTCTCCCTTAAGCGAATCTCGGCATTTTGAAATCAATTGTGCCCTCAGATTTCTAATTCAGGCACCGGTTCAAAATTTAGAAATTCTCGCTCATGCTTTCACTTAAGAGTACTTAAAGAAAGTTCAAAATTCAATTCTGGGCTCACCGAGCCTCAAAATCGCATGTCATCAACATGTGTGGTCTTATAAAATTCGCAACTAACCACGAAATTTTTTTACTGAAAATTACGATTTATTACATTCTCCCCACCTTGGGGATTCATGTCCCTAAAAGCCCAAAACAAAAGCTATACAGATTGATGTGGGTACCGAGCATGAATCCGAGCCTTCTGCTCCCATGTGCTCTCTTGGAGGTTCTTGTGCTGCCAACGAACATGCACTAGAGGGATCGATCATCCACACAGGACCCCCTCCTGTTGATCCTCTATCTCCACCAGGAACTCCGCAAAAGTTTCCCCATCGTCTATCTCGAGCTCAACATGGTCAATGATGTGGAAAGGGTCATTCACGTATTTCCTCAGTTGAGATACGTGGAATACGTCATGCACCTTCTCAATCTGGGGCAGTAGATCTAAGCGGTACGCCACCTTGCCTACTCTCCACAAGGTCAGGAAGGGTCCGATGAACCTCAGTGATAGCTTGTCACCCCAGCCAAATCTCTATATTCACCATCGAGGGGAGACCTGTAAGACCACATGGTCCCCCTCCTGGAACTCGAGAGGTCTCTATCGCCTATCTGCATAAGACTTCTGTCAGCTCTGTGCAGCCACTATTGGATGACCTGCCCCTTTTCAGTGGTAGCCTGTACCAACTCCGGACCAATGAGTGCCGACTCCCCAGGGTCCATCTAGCATAAGGGTAATCTACAAGGCCACCTATACAGGGCCTCAAATGGTGTCATTCCAATGTTGGAGTGATAGATGTTATTGTAAAAGAATTATACCAGTGGTAGTTGGTCCTCCCAAATACAACCAAAGTCTAGGACATAGGCATGCATCATGTACTCCATGGTCTGAATTGTCCTCTTTGTCTAACCATCGGTCTGCAGGTGAAAGGTTGTACTCAGGTGCAGCTGAGTCCCGAAAGCCTCCTATAATCCATTCCATATCCGGGATGTAAAATGTGTGTCACGATCCGAGATGATCGTCGAAGGCACCCCATGGAGCCGCACTATCTCCTGGACATAGAGCCATCCCAATCCCTCTACTCGTACCTTCTCCCGAATGGGTAAGAATTGAGCCGACTTAGTGAGTCAGTCAATGATCCCCCAGATGGATTCATGGCCTCTGGATATCTGTGGAAATCCCATCACAAATTCCATCGATATACCATCCCATTTCCACTCTAGCACCTTGATCGGTTGGGTCAAGCTCGCTGAAATCTGATGCTCGGTCTTCACTCGTTAGCAAGTGAGGCATCATGAAACAAACTTGGATACTAATTTCTTCATCCCGGACCACCAGTACTGATGTAGGAGGTCCTAGTACATCTTCACCACTCCATGATGTACCACTAAAGGGGACGTATGAAACTCCCTCAACACCTCCTCTTGTAATGTCACAGGTACCACTGTGCACCCTCTAAAAAGGATGACATGCTCCCCACCTATTAAAAATCCATCAGGATCCTCTACTAAGGATATCTAAGCACGTAGGGTCATGCAGTCACCATCTGCTCACTGTGCTTCCCTGACTCACTGTAAGAGTTGGTAAGTAATAGTCATCTACTAAAGGTAGGCAACTCTACCATCATTCACGAAGGATATCTTCATCGCTGCTAACTGCTCTGACGCCTCACCCAGTAGCTGCAATCCATTCCTCCTACTGAGTGTGTCTTCCACCACGTTCCCCTTCCCAAGAGTATAGACTATCTCAAACTCATAGTCCTGGAGGAACTCGAGCCATAATCACTGCCTCAGGTTCAATTCCTTCTGTGAGAAGATATACCTGAGACTCTTGTGGTCGGAGTAAATCGTAAACTGCTCACCCATTAGGTAGTGCCTCCACATCTTCAAGGAAAAGACCACTGCTTCTAACTCCAGGTCATGGTTCGCGTAGTTATGTTCATTCTACCTTAACTTCTGGGAGACAAGGGAGATTACTGCATGCTCCTGCAACAGGACACAACCTATCTTGGTTCCTAATGCGTCGTAGTAAACTACATACGCAACACCCTCCTCTGGTAGTCTCAAGATGGGGGGAACTAGTCGACCTCTGCCTCAACTCCTGGAAGCTATCCTGAAATCTCTCTATCCATACGTAGGGTTTTCCCTTCCATGTCAAAGCTCATAGAGGTGCTACTACCCTGGATAAATCGGGCACGAACCTCCGATAGTATCCTTCCAACCCCAAGAAGCTCTACACCACATTCACCCTCCTGGGTGGATCCCAAGAAATAATTGCCTCTATCTTAGATAGATCCACTACAACTCCAGTATCTGAGATAAAATGTCCTAGAAATTGGACTTCCCGTATCCAGAACTGGCACATCGAGAGCTTACCATAAAGATGGTGCTCTCGGAGTGTATCCAGGACTATCTGCAGGTGTGTAGCGTGCTCCTCCTCTGATGCTGAGTACACCAAGATTTCGTCAATGAAGACCACTACAAATTGATCAAGGTATGTCTGGAAGATCCTATTCATGAGGGACATGATCACTACTGGGGTGTTGGTCACACTGAAAGTCATCAATAAGAACTCACAGTGGTTGTATCGGCACCTGAAGGTTGTCTTCGGTATGTCCTCATCCCGCACTCGAAGCTGGTGATAGCCTGATGTGAGGTCTATCTTTGAGAACCACCTCACTCCCTTTAGCTGGTCAATGTGGTCATCAATTCTCAGCATTGGATACTTATTCTTCATGGTCACCCGGTTCTGGCACCGAAAGTCCATGCACAACCTCAAACTCTCGTATTTCTTCTTGACAAACAAAACTGGCGCTACCCATGGTGAAATGTTGGGCCTTACAAACCCCTTCTATTTCAATCCCCCAACTATACCCTCATCTTTTGAAGCTCTGCAAGAGCCGTCTGATATTCCAGTTTGGATATCGGTGTCATCCCGGGGTACAGGTCGATGCAAAAGTCTACCTCTCTACGAGGAGGTTGTCCCGGAACTTCTTCAAGAAAAACATCTTCATACTCATCCACCACTACAAGAAAGATAGGAATCTACTCATCCACTACATTGAGGGTGAGGCTATCCAACTGATGAGTGTGATCGAATGAACCCTCCTCCAAGAAAGTCTGTCATGTGTTGTGAGAGTTTCCTTCTTTTCAGTGAAGGAAAACTTGGTTCCATCCATGCGGACACACTGCACTGTTCACCTAAAATACTATATCTGAGCATCGAATGTAGATAACTAGTCCATTCCTGATATGACATCATAAGGCCTCGACGCCACTACTATAAGATACCTACCGAAGCTCTCACCTCCTAGAGTGAGCTCACACTACTGAAACCAATGAGTAATCGTCGAATCATCTCTCGTAGGAGTCTCTAGCCGTAAGAATCGAGCCAACGGATCCACCGGAATCTCCGAGCTATGAAAAAGGTTTGTAGCAAGGCAAGTTTGACTGATACCTGTGTCTATCAAAACTGCAGCTAGGGTGGAGAAGACACATATCACACCTCTATCATCTCGGGAGCACCAGGGTTATAAGATTTCATCGCCTGGAGCTAGCCCCATCCCTGTCCACTAGCTTTGGGAGCCTGTATTGGACCACCTGGGGGTGGTGGAGTTAGTGCCTTGAACCTCCACTCACCTCTTGATGCTCTACGTGCTTCCCTGCTATGTCCACCACCCTGTGGAACACCCTGCTCAAACCTCTGTCGAGTACTGAGCCACAGTCAGGCTTCCCTGCTGTGAGTGCAGTAGCTCCTAGATACACACTGTGTGTATGGTCACTAGAAAGAACTCTGATTTACTGATGATCTCAAGGTACGACTACTCAAGAGTCGTCTCCTCTCGATTCTGGAGCGTCAAGCTCCACCATCTTTCTGCCATGCCCGGAAGAAGGCTAGTAGCTAGTACTGTCAACTGGTCTATCGGTGTCCCCACTAAGCAGAACACCCTCGTAACTACCCCAGCCAAACCTCAGTTGCCTGGGGATCTATATCGCCTCTAAACCTCAGAGGTCTCTTTCTCTGGAACTCATGCACCACACTAAGTCAGTGTGCATCGTTCGCTGGTAAGGCTGGTAGCAACTACTTCTCTACGGGTGGTGGTGTTGATGGTACACCACCCGGAGGTGCTATCTCTAAAAGCGGTCCCTACACTGATACCTCATCGCTCAGTGGACCATCATCCTGATTCCACACTGGAATCCTGGTTGACTATCTTCGTGGAGGCATGTTGAAAGGGAACAAGATGTTCCATAATCAAAAGTTATACCTGGTGAGCTGACTCTTTTTCAATAAATAAAGTAGACACTTATGCAATTATTGTTTTCATGTATTGAGTCAAAAAACAGAATTCAAGGTCCTAGTGTATGGATGCGTCGGCCACCGCACCAACACTGGACCCCCAAATTTGAAATTTGGACTCGCAACATTTAACATTGTTGCTCCAAAAAAAATCATAGACCTCTGGTCTTTGAGGGGGTACCGACCGCCCTCTGATACCACTTTGTCATGACCAATCCCCTGGGGCCTATGTCGTGACTACCCCAAGCCCACCTCCCATAGGCTAGGGGCTGGCGACTAGCACCGAAGGCGTAAACCTGTAAGTGGGAGGCATTTTCCTGAACCTGTACACACACACATGCCCAACCAAAACCCAAAACTGGAAAAAGGGGAAACAAGATCTATTGAATGTAAAGAGTACTAGTACAACAGAACAAATGGGACAGAATACAAACCCAAAAAAAGTACCAAAATCCGTAAAGTAAAAATGTATCTCTGATTTCTTCTGTAGTAACCCCACCTAATGGTGTGAGTAGGGAATCTAATGGGAGTCGATTTAGAGCATCTTTCATGTCTGATCTTAGTGGCCTCTGCCTAGTCCAAGGTCGTTGAGTCCACCATCAAGGTTTCGGATGGTCCTGTCTCACTGAGCACCTCCGGGTCCCGGTCCACCGAAGCCTCCATCATAATGTCAATCATCTGCACGGAACACGACACACATGGTCGGGGCTCATGAAGGGGGTGAGTAACATGAAACTTAGTAGGGACCCCTAAAACAAAAAGGAAAGAACACACAACAATCCTTGAACATAGCACAAAGCAATAGCAGAAAACATAAGACAGCTCACACCAGGTATATTCTAGGGTAATGATAGTGGCACCCTCAGTCTCACTTTCGAATGCCTCGACTGCTGGGGAACTCCTGCCCCATCGAGTTCAGTGGGCCTGCCAAGTCACAGAGAGGTTCTTCCCATTATCCCTAGACTACTTAGGTACACCACCACACTGCGTATCGTGGGTCTTCCAAGTCACACAAAGGTGCTCCCCACTAGTCCTATCCAACTGAGGTACACCACCACACCACGTACCATGGGTTTGCCAAGTCACGCAAAAGTGATCCCCACTGTGGGCCTGCTAAGTTGCACAGAGGTGCTTCCCACTGGGCCGTAGTCGAGTCAAAAGTCAGCAGTCTTTGGGTTCCAGCGAACCGTAGGGTTTTGTACGTATCGCGTTTGGGAGAACCGCTCCTAAAGCCATCTTTCATGTCTCAAAACCACGAATGGCTCCTTGGGGCATGTAAAAAGGTCTGACTCATCAAGGGGGTCTCAACGCCACAAACAGCTCGTCAATCGGACGCCCAGTTTGTGAGTTATGGGTGTTTTAGTATCCAGGGGCCCGGTTGGATTCTACATAAATCCAACCCAACCATATGCCAAACCCAACCAAAACTCACTTAGAGTATCTCAAAAGGACCTCCTCATCAAGAGGGTAACTGTGCCACAGACGGCACGTCAATCGGACACCTGATCTGCGAGTTATAGGCAAAAACGTGAAAAGGGGGCCGGTTGGGCCCGGGTCCAGTCCGACCTGGTCGGACCGACTCGGTTTGCAGGTCTGGACAAACTCATAGATCCGGCCCAATTGGGCGGGTCTGGTCCGGCTGGGTAGGTATGGCCCGACTCGCGAGTCCAGCTCGGCCGGGTTCGCCCGGCCCGCCTAGAAACCAGCCGCCAAATGCGGCTGGTTGGTTCACCTGGGATGCAGCATTGAGTTGCCATGTCCCTTCGGTCCAAAGCATCCCATCGAGCGGGCTGCGGTTCCTCATGCGGTGCGGGTGCGCCTCATCGCCACTAGCCACGGATGATGGGCCGCAGCTCGCCTCTTCGACCAGGAGGCCTGGATGCAGGCCGCCGCCTTCTCCTGAGCGACCGGTGAGGCAGGCCATTGGCAGCCCCTTCCGCGGGCCACTGGGTCTGCTTTGGTGTTATGATTCCATATCTGTCTGCACCTGGGGTCCTCCCAGGATGCCACCGTCAACTCTGGATCCTCTAATTCGCATTGTCGGCAACTCCATCCATTGGTCGTGAAGAACGCATCAAGTACCACATCTGTGGAGGGTTCGGGCCTTTTTTGTGTAGGCCCATGCCCTCGGCATTAGAGTTTATAAATTGGGGGAACATAAACTAGATATTACAATCATTAATCTACCTGATTAAAACCTGCATCAAATCCCTCCCGCAAGAACGCTCGAACCGCAGATCAGCATGTTTGTTGCTTGGTCCTCATTCATCATTGGATCTATGAAAACAAGGGAAGAAACACAGGGAAAAAATCCCTACCTCGTTAGTGGTCGCTGGCATAGAATTCTTCCTCATGGGTTTGGGATGTCGTCGTCAATCCGCTATCATTGGTGTTTGTCGTCATTCATCAGCCTCTAGATCCGATCTTCAAGGGGGCGTCGAAGGATCCGCCGGCGTTGGACGTCCGTTATTGGAGAGGGAGTTCATCAGAGGTTCATGGGAGAAACAAACTTTCGTCCAAACCCCAAGCTCTTAGGCTCAACGAAATAAATAGGAGGTAAAGAGTTTACATGCTGCTTCATTAAAGAAGTAGCATCGTCATTATGGTTTTGTTACGCTTGCGAAGATACAAGTCATAAATGAGCCTGGTCGCTGCCTCGTCGCCACCTTGCAGCATATCCATCCATTTCTCAATGTACAGAAAGAATAAAAATAACTTTTTAAATTTATTTTTATTATTTTATTTATTTTATTTATTTTATTTATTTTATTTATTTCTCGAAAATTCCGAAACATAAATCTTCTGCCCGGCCCTTGTCGGTCGATGTTAAGTCTCCCTTAAGAGAATCTCGAAGTTCTGAACTCAACGGTGCCCTCATATTTCTAATCTTGGAACCAGTTCAAAAGTTAGAAATTCCCGCTCACGCTTTCACTTGAGCGTACTTAAAGAAAGTTCGAAATTCAATTTCGGGCTCACCGGGCCTCGAAATCGCATGTCGTTAACGTGTGTGGTCCTAGAAAATTCCCAATTAACCGCGAAATTTTTTTCCTGAAAATTCCTGGTTATTACATTGTTTTCATACTAAAGTAATCACTCCATTGTAATATATATGATAATATTTTATTATGATTATTGTACAACCATATTCCTCTTTTTATCCATCCTATGAAAAACAATCTCACAATGTGTGCGTACGTATGACTTACCATCTCCATGCTATCATGTAATTTTATTTTCATCACTACTTTATTTGGAGGGGTGTAATGATGAATATAATGGAGATAAATAATAAATATGACATGATATTGATTCTGTATAATTAATATACCATCCAATTCCTAACCCCTTTTACCATTATGGAATGATATTGTCGCTCGTGCGTACGTACATCTTACCGTCTCCATGACGCGATGAGATTCATCTTCAACATTAACCATTCCAGAATGAATATAAAAATGTATTTAAATAATAAATATGAAGGATATGAAATAATAATTCTACTAGAATTATCTATATATATATGTACATATATCTCATTTACCTTTTTCTATTCAATATGATAAGAAAATGGAAACAACATTCATGCATACGTACGACCTACCATCTCCATGAATGGTGTATTCCATTTCATATATATATTTTATATATACATATACTGAATATATATTATATATAAATCATTTTTTACATTTTGGAAGTAATTAAATGATGGTCTAAGTAATAGTATCATGAATAATAAGTCAAAACACATACAATACACAAAGTGATTATTACCCGAGACATTGGTTAAACATGGAATTATTAATAAATGGGTCATAAATAAATCATATATGGTTTCATAAATATTATTATGATTCTTTTATAAGTTAATAATATATTAAAAACCACTATACATGAGTTTTGGACATGTACGGAGGGAATCAGACCTTAAGTAAGGGGATTTCGTCTCACTTTTTATATCTGGGAGTTAATTTCCATATTCACCACTTATTTATCTTATGTGGTGTATATACTAACATATGACATTTCATATCATGAATTTCATTTATTTCATGATATTATACATTTTCAATTGATGTGATTCTTTCATGGATCTCATTATTTAAATGTTACTCAATTAATAAGGGAATTCGCACTCTTACTTTTATTTATATAAGATTTTTGCAATATTCATTAATAATTTATTTTGTGTGGTGAATATAATTCCCATTAATTTATTCTATGATCATTATCCCTAATTTTATGGTTCTTTACATATCCACTTGATTAATCTCTCTTTCTTGAGGTTTACAGTTCAAAAATTACCAAAGTGATACTGGACACTTTTATTCAAAAATCTCTTTTTAAAATGTTTTCTTTAATAAATGTATGTGTTTTGAATAAATGATTTCAAAGTAAAAAAGGGGTATTTCTCTAAAGAAATTTCAAAGTATTTTATTATAGTATTATCATCTATTTCAACATACTTTTTTGAATCTTATGTTTGATTAAGTTTGATTTCTTATTATACAATCTATCATATTATATTGAAGGGTTTATGATTAGCTTGATTGTGGATGTGTTATTTTGATACCATTATTGGTTTATTGTTAAAGTATTCACATTTTGTATGCTAGTTTTTCAATAAAAATTCTTAGGTTGTCTATGTTTCAACCATTTCACATGAGGAATGCATTAGACTTAGTAAGAATCAGTCGGGGCCCACTATAGCCCCTTGATGAATTGGTAGGTCTCATGAGACAAACTAGACTGGGCTTTTAAACATTTATTAGATTCTGGGAATGAATCCTTGATAGTACTCGATTCTTGGCATGAATCCTCAATGGTACATTTTAAATGTCCAGAATTATGAATTCCCCCATTATGAGATCAGTTATTGATATTCCATGTGATTATTCAACTAGTAAAATATCCATGGTTATTATTTCAAGCTCATGTGATTATTTCATATGGTGTTATTTGTTATTTCCATATTATGCTCATGATTATGCTTAAAAGTCTTGTGTTTCGGTTATACAACGTCCCTTAAATTTTTATTATTATTTATGATAGATTTTGTTGTATGTTTACCCTTACAGAGTATCTGAGATCACCCATTTCTTATGTTTTATTTTCCTAGGATCCCAATATGTGTATTATGATTGATATTCAGGGTTAATCTAGGAGAATAATGGAATTATCAAAGGATTATCTATGTTGTATTTTATGTTTTGAATTGTAATGTAAGGATCATGTATGTAATCTATTTTCCAAGACTGCTAAATTGATTGGTCCTTTGGGATTCAAATCTTTTATCGATGCTAATGTAATAAAGTAACGCAGTAGCTCTGGGCTTTTGGGGATGAGGCATTACAGTTGGTATCAGAGCGAGTTTAGAATCAACCTTGCAAATTAGATTTAGAAAACCTAGATTAAGGAACAAAACCCTAGGATAGACTTTGAGGATAATTATAGAAGAGCATCCTAGAATTTTGGTAAGGTATAGATTATGTGGATCTTCCTAGCAATACATCCTTGTTTGGATACTACAAGAAAAAATTGTTCTATCACATATGTACCTAGAAGTAACAACTCTGACAATGTGCATTAGGCCTGACTTGGCATAACCTGATACATGACAATGGGTCTTACTATGCACTTGGTTTGACACTCCCTGAGGATATTCTCAGAATAATTCATATTTTCATTATAAACTGTTATAATGGATTTGAATATAAGATGAAAATGAATAACGTAGGTTAAACCTAAGCTGTTTTAGATTGAAAATGAGGTGTCATGATATTATTTAAATTATTAATGTTATTTTAGAAGACGCTCACTATTTTCAGAATCCTAATTAAGAATATTATGAGGAATAAAGGATGAATTGTATTTTGGAGTCAAATATGATTTTATTATATACTTATTATGGTTCAAGTTATTTATGGAAATGGTTAGAAAACCTTAGAGATTATGATATTTAAGAAATTAGATTTTTAGTATAATACATTACAACTGATTGATGTTATTTAGAAGACTATATGATCAAATCCTTCTGATTTTTTGATTTTAATCTTAGTCTAGAATATTTTTGAGCAATGATAGTTATTTTCTGAATAATATATATTGAAATTTGGGGTTTACTATTGATTTTTAGAGATTATTTTTGGGAATTATCTTATCTTGTACTAACATTTTTATTTTTTTTAATGTCTAAAGATAGTAGAAATAGATAGTTAATATTTTTTGGATTCTGTGATTTTGAAAAGGTTGAATCTAGTGCTTCATGCATGAAAAAATCATATTGAACACACATAATTTGAAAAAAAATATGACTTTGTGGTAGAAATTGAATAAATAATGAAACTCTACCTATCAAGTAAGTATGTCTCTTTATGTTCCTAGTCTATGAAGAAAATGAATTTTTCAACTCTAGGGAAAAGATCTTAAAACCAAAAATGTTACCCTAGTACTTTCTTTTCCGATGAATCAAATGGTCCCTCAGATCATCGTATATTTATTACTATGATTGTTAAATTTCTCTTGATCATGTTCTCTATCACTCTCCATCAGAACTTGATGGTTATATTTATCTTCCATTTCAATGTTTTCCTACATGGAACCCTATTATGTCTTATCTTGGGTGACCTTCATACTTCCTTTTTCTATATTTTAATATGGATGTCTCATTAACCCTATTTCTGATGTGGATTTCCCAAAAAATAATTTTCTAGTATCAACCATTGATTTTCAAGTGATATTTCAAATTACAAGGATGAAATTTATTGAAGGCGGGGGAAATGTAATACCTTGAGATTTTACAGTATGTCTATTCTTAAATAAATACAATTTCTTCGATATCCTACATTGCACACAACACATAGCTTAAATGAACTACACTATACTATTAAATATTATTATTTTAACACTAGTCATTAAGTTGAAGGTTTGGAATAGTATTCACCACATTATGAAATTTATGTTTATTTGAAATAATTTTAACATTCACCTTATGTGTTTTGTAGATAATTATATAATAACAAATCTAATTTTATGCATAAAAACTATATCATGGGAAGGATGCATCCTCTCTCTCCTAGATCGCTCGCTCTCTATAGAGATTCTTCTCCTATGTCATCTTCCTCCTCATGTTAGAGAATCCTCCTTCCAATTTTGATCCTCTCTACTCTTATTTCCGTTGTTGCAGCTTCTTGCTCAGTCTTCTTCATTCTAGTCTTATTGTTGCGGGATTTCATCCGCTACTATTTTGGTCTTCTCCATCTTTCTTGACTCTATTATTGGTTAGACACGATGGTAAGTAAGACCACATGGGAGGTGTTAGTGGTTTCTCTGAGGGGAAATCCTTCGATCTCCTTGGTTCCAACTTCTTCAATTCATTCTTTTAGGGTTTCAGCCCTAGTTTCCCCTTTCTTGTTACTTGGTCATTCTTTCAATGGATCTAATTCAACCCCTTTGTTCTGGTTTCCCTTAGGTTTTCATCCCCAGATATCCACTTTCTCATTTCATGGTAGTTTATTTTCTCCCTTTCCCCTTCTCTTCCACTCCTCCCTGCTCTGGTTTCCTGGTCCTTTGATCCCTTCTTGGTCGGTCAAGAGCGACGGATACCAAAGAGGCTTTGGGATGTGTTTGGGGAGCAGTAGAAGTTTCTAGAATGCATGACCTATAGTGACATTCTCTAGTTTCAATGTTATTTAAATTTTTCCTGTGAATATATCTCTAATACTCTTTATCTTTGTAGATGGTGACTTTTAATTGTGGATACGGCAATAATAATGGGGATTGATTTTTCTTCAACGGATTTTGTTCAGTTTTTCTTCCTTAATGTTATCAGTGAAGCTGTGTGTATCTCTAGTTGTTGGTGTTATTCATTTCTGATTATGATGGCTACCGACTGTGTTGTTCATGACGGTGGAATTATTTCCTGATGGATGTCAATGGTGATGATGTTGTTGTTCATAGGTTTTCCAGTTGTGGTGGTGGACATGGATGAAGAGGACGTTGATGCGGAAGGTCTAGCGATGAGAATGGTGATTATGATGATACCACTGATGGTGTAACATTGTGATGTGACCGACTGACGTATATGGTCTTAGTTTGAGTTTTCCGCATGATGGGTGATGGTTTGTGGATTGTGGTTGGTACACGAATTGAGGTTTGTGGCTCAAGGTTGATGATGGCGGTTGATTTGAATTTTGTTTTTTGAATTTTGAATGCTGAATTTTGTATTTTGAATGTGTAATTTCATGGTTATCAGGGTTGGATATGTGTGATGATGTGAATCCTCTATTTGGTTCCCACTTAACCAAAAATTATCTTTTTAAAAAATACCCAAAAAAATGTTAGTAGTGTAAAAAAGTAATTTTACCGTTATTTAACGGCACACCTATTTTAAAACTAAATTATAGAAATTTTATTGCTCAAAATACACTTCATTTTTGAATTTGGAATATCAAAATTATCTTAGAGTGAATTTTTGGTATTTTTCTAATAAGTTTTATTTTTTTGATGAAAAGTGAAAAATACAACATTTTTGTTAAATACTGCATTTTTGTCTAAATAATTATTAATGTTAAATTATATTTTAAAATTGTTTTAAAGTCATAATAGATCAATAATACATATATTAATCCAATTTAGGTCATTGGAATTATTTTTATATTAAAATTATATATAAAAACATATTGAACTTTTGAAAGTCTCTTTTACTGGATTTCTCGCCACATCTGCAAGATTAGTGTTAAACTTATTTTAGTCACTTATGTAAATTGAATTTGGAAAAAATAGAAATACATTGTTGTAATCAGTATTAAATTTATAGTTTAATAGGATCAACTAAATTTTTATTTTGGATGTGGTGAATATAAACTTTTATATATTTTTAGTCACCACGGTTAAGTGTAAATCGGGTAATTAAAGGTAAAAATAATATTATAATACTATAAAATTAACCTAACACTTGTTCTAATTTTATTGTATGATTTCGACCATAGTAAACCTTTTCTTTAAATTATAACCTTTTTAAACCACTTGGGTAATAATATGACAATTATTATATTTTATTTAAGGATAAATTAAAAATGTCATAATCAAACTTTTAATAACTAAATCACTTTTAATATAGGGTTATACAAAAGAAAAATTCAACTATAAATAGTCATTTTAAAGATAATAAATTTATATTCATCATGATAATTTATTTAAAATTTTAATTGAAGAAACAGTTTAACTAAAGGCTTTCATAATAATGATGTAGTGATTGTTTAATCAATTGAAATATCAAATAAATGAGATTAAAAATATTAAAATAAATATAAATTGACATAATTAATTAAATAAAATAATTTTATAGAAAACTTATACATGTTATTTATATGTTAGAAGTGTTGATGAAAAGCTATTATGTTGTTATGATATTTAAAAAAAAAAATTCAATAGTATCAAAATTGACATAAATGACACTTTAAAATAAATAATATTTTATTAAATGATATAAAATTAATAAAAATATATAATTCATCCAAATAACTATAATAATGTTAAATATGTCATAACTTATCCATTTGGGGTTAGTTTGGCATTTTATAGTAACTGTATTAACCCAATAGTGTAAAAAAGACAAGTTGCCATCGTAAGAGTTAAAGGGTTTAACTAAGGGTTAAATACAAAAGATAAGGGAAAAAATGTGACCTAAAATTGTCTAGAAATTATTGGTTTAGAGGATATATAAATTTATTAATATTATAATATAAATTACTGACTTTAGATCCATTTTTAAATAAAAATTAATTGATATTAATTCAATATTTTGATAGTTTCTTAAAGTGTCCCTCCCCTCTCATTTAAAAGGGAACCTCTCCTTCTCTTTTATTCACACCTATAAAGACCTTTGGGTCAGAAAACCCCTTTCCCATTTCTCCTAAAAAATTCACTCAATTCAACCTAGAGGCCATAATTTGGTCAGAAATCCAACCTATGAAGTCCTTTTGTGAAAATCAAAAGGAGATACCCGAAGAAGAGGTAATTGTTTTACCAACTCTTTCCAAGTTCTTTTCTTCTTCTACTTCCTATTCCTATTTTGTTTCCATACTAAAGAAATAAATATAGTATCATATATATTCTCATATTTCATTATGATTATGAGAAAACCATATTCCTCTTTTATCCATACTATGAAAAATAATATCACCATGTGGGTGTGTGTGCCTTTCTGTCTCCACATTGTGGTGTAATATATTTTTCATCACTACTTTATTTGGATGGGTATAATGATGAATATAATGGAGGTAAATAATAAATATGACATGATATTTACTCTTTATAATTAATATATCATCCAATTTCTTACCCCTTTTACCATTATGGACTGATATTGTCGCTCATACGTACATATGGCTTACCATCTTCAGGACGTGATGAGATTCATGTTCCACATTAACCATTCAATAATGAATATAAAAATGTATATAATAAATAAATATTATGTATATGACATATTAATTATAATATAATGATATATATATATACACACATATATTTCATTTACCTTCTTACATTCAATATGATAAGAAAACAGAAATAGTGTTCATGCACACGTACGGCCTATCGTCTCTATGAACGGTGTATTCCATTTCATATATCTATATTATATATATATATTTAATATATATGATATATAAATAATTTTTTTAAAATTATGGAATTATGTGAAACGTGATCTAAGTAATATGATCAAGAAAAATATGTCAAACCACATACGATAAACAAAGTGATTATTACCCAAGACATTGATTAAATATGTAATTATTAATAAGAGGGTCATAAATAAATAATATATGATATTATAAATATTATTATGATTCTGTTATAAGTTAATAATATATTTAAAACCATTATATAAAAGTTTCATACATGTACGGAGGGAATCATACCTAAGGTAAGGGGATTTCATCTCACTTTTTATATTTGGGAGATAATTTCCATATTCACCACTCATTTATCTTATGTGGTGTATATACTGAACTATGACATGTTATATGATGAATTTAATTTATTTAATGATATTATAAATTTTCAATTGATTTAATTCTTTTATGGATCTCATGATTCAAAATTTACTCAAGTAGTAAGGGAATTTTCGATCTCACTTTTATTTCTGTGAGACTTATGAAATATTCACCAATCGTTTATTTTGTGTGGTGAATATAATGCCATGAATGTAATCTATGATAATTATACTTAATGTTATGGGTCTTTAAATATCCACTTGATGAATCTCTCTTTCATGGTTTTTACATTTCAAAAATTACCAAATCAATAATGGACTTCGTCTCAATCTACTTTCGTTGAGTCATAGTTTGATGTTATACACCCACCTTATTTTATGAGGTGTATATACATACCATTTGAAAAATCCTATAATTTATTTATTTATTATCAAGTTTTTTAATGTTTTGATAAATATTATTCTGTTAATTGGATTATGATTTAAATGTTAAAATTGGTATGGGACACTTTGAATGTTTAAAGAATTAATCTTTTCTCCATTTCAATATTCTTGGTATTATTTTACATATTTATTTATATGGATATAAAAGGATTATAAAGGACATTTTTTGTATATTTTGAAGTTAATTAAATTTTTTCAAAAGGAATCCTTTTAAGGTTTTATTTAAGGGACTCTTTGACTAAAACATTAATTTACATTTTTTTAATATTTATTCTTTTAAACCATTATCATACATGTCCATGTTTTCAAGATGGGTTTCATGGATTTATTTATAAGGACATGAATTTTTTAAAATGTTAATTTTAGAATTTACCTCAAGTTTTTAAAAGTGTTATGGGACACATTGATTCAAAAATAACTTTTTAAATTTTTTCTTTTAGAAATGAATGTATTTTGAGTAAATGATTTCAAAGTAAAAAAGGGGAATTTATCTACTAAAATTTCTATAGATATTTCTAAGGATTTTATTAAAGTATTATAACCTATGTTGAAATCCTTTGTTGAATATTATGTTTGATTAAGTTTTATTTCTTATGGTATAATCTCTCATATTATATTTGAGGGTTTATAATTATTTTAACTATGGATGTGCTATTTTGATACCATTATTGGTTTATTGTCAAATTATTCACATTTTTTGTGCTAATTTTTCAATAAGAATGTTTATTTTGTTTATGATTCACCCATCTCAAATGAGGAATGCATTGAACTTAGTAAGTATCAGGTGGGGCCCTCTATAGCCCCTTGATGCATCATAAGGTCTCATGAGACAAACTAGATAAGGTTTTTACCAATTTATTATATTCTTGGTGTGAATCCTTGAGAGTATTAGATTCTTGGAATAAATCTTAGATGGTATGTTTCAAATGTACAACATTATGTATTCCCTCATTATGAGATGAGTTATTGATATTCAATTTGATTATTTGACTAGTAGTATATCTATGGTTATTCTTTCTAGATCATGTAATTATTTTATATGGGATTATTTATAATTACCATATTATGCTCGTGGTTATTTTTAAAAGGCTTGTATTTCAATTATACAACATGCCTTAAAATTTTACGACTGTTTTTTATAGCTTTTGTTGCAGTCTTACCCTTACTAAGCATATGAGCTACCCCCTTTCTTATGTTTTATTTTCCTAGGATTATAAGATGTGTATTATGATTGATATTCAATGTTAAGCTAGGAGAATAATGGAATTCTCAAAGTGTTGTCTATAATGTATTTTATGTTTTGAATTGTAATGTAAGAATCATGTATGTAATCAATTTTCCAAGACTACTAAACTTATTATCCCTTTGGGATTCCAATATTTTATCTATGCCAATGTAATAAATTAATGCACTGGATCCGAGCTTCTAGGGTTAGGGTATTATGGTTGTAAAAATTGTAGGCCAACTATGTGTGTTCTACCGTCCAAAGAGGGAGCTCATAAAGGTCATGTTCAATGTACAAGAAACTATGCACAAACAGTGATACTTGGATCTATTAAAAATTATAGTGACATCACATGGTCATGCATCCTGGGTCACATGGTTAGGGAAATCCATGTGGCCCACTTATGCTCACTGAAACACCCTTCATGGTTACTAGAAACTATGAAAACTAGGTGGAATAGTTTCTAAAAAACATTTGGCCCAACTATTTATTCCACCAGCTGAGGTTTTGGTCTCTTAACAAGCCATGGACACCCTAGTTTCCTATATTTCCTTACTAGGAATTCATATTAGGTCAAATCCAAAGAATTAAACCGAAATTTAAAGGGTTTGTACCTCATAAACACATAGTGTTATTAAAATCAAACATATAAATGAAGAGAATAAGGTGATCAGGGTAGAATTACATTAATCCAATAAGAATTAAGATGAAAAATTATGGTTATATCACTTAGTTTTTAACCTAGATTTACCTTATTTACCCTTTACTACGGTGATAAAGTTTACTACAATTACTATTCATATTGACCAAAAATAAAAGGGGCCTATTTACCAAATTTGAACCTCTTAATTAGAAATATGTAATCCATTTTATCAAATAAAATACTTATAATTAGGTGAAATTAATTTTAAAATAAGATTGACAAACATGGTGAAATTTATTTTTTAGATAAATACATTTCTTAATGCAAAACATGATTTATTATTATTCCATGCATAGTAAAAATATTAGATGAATGTTAATACATTTTATTGAATATATAATATAGAAATTTCTTTAAAATAATTCTCCAATAGTGATCCATTTAATTTATTAAGGTAAATGCACATTTCACACATAAAAAAAGTTTTTTGAGAAATATATACTTTATTCTCAATCGATTTTTACTTTCATTTTAAAACTATTTAATAACCAATGAATTAATTTTTTAATTATGTAAGTCATAAATTTCCATAATTTAATTAGTCTTATTCACACTCTCCAATGTAATGGATATGTTATAACATTAAATAATAATAATATCATATCATATCACAGTTCACTTAAACTTATTGTTTCATGTATCAAAAGCTACTAAAGAAGTTAAATTTATTTGGAAAAAATCATAAAATATCAAGGTGTTACATTCTACCCCTATTAAAAATATGTTTTCCCTATAAATTCACCACTTTGATATAAGAAAATGAGGAGATCTCTATTTCATTATATCCTTGGGTTCCCATATGGCTTTCTAAAATTGGAGGTTTCACTAAAAAACATTGACCAGCTGAGCGGTCTTGTTTCATAGAACTTTATCTCTATGATCTACAATCCCTACAAGTTGTTCCTCATAAATGAGATATTTCTCCATCAGTATGACCTATGAGTTTAGTAATATAAAAGATCAAGTATTTAATTTCTCACAATATTTACATCGAATGCATCATGAACTTGAGAGTTATCCTGTAAAAGTGTGAATTGATAAGCTTCCATCCCAACATGATCAAGAATTTTGAAGGGACCAATATACCTAGGAATCATCTTTCCCTTCATTAAAAATATCATCACCCTATTACAGGGAGATATTCATAGGAAAAACTTTTCACTAACTCCAAACTCTAGATATTTTCAATGATTTCATCATAACACTTTTATTAATTATGATCTACCCTTAAATACTGATGAATGGATATAAAATTCTACACCATTTCCTCAGCTAGGTCAAGTCTCAATAGATTTCATTCTCTAACTTCATTCCATCATGTTGGCGTTCTTAAATTCCTACAATAGAGGGATTCATATATAGGCATTAAAATGCTGGGCTGAAATCTATTTTTATAAGAAAATTCAACTAAAGGAATGTGATGATACCAACCACCTTTGAAATGCACAGATAAATCTGTTAATATGTCTTCTAGAGTTTGAATGTTCCTCTCAAACTGATCATCTTTCTGAGGATGATAAGTTGTTCTAAAAATTTTCTCTATATCCTGATTTTTCTAACGACATCATTAGAAAAAGAAGATAAACCTCAGATCCATATCAGATACAATGGAATATCTTATGCCATGAAACCTTACCACATTCTTAATATATATCATGTCAAGTTGATCCAGAGATAAATCTCCTATAAGGGTGATGAAGTGTGATGGATTTTTAAGGAGGTTGACTTAAACCCAAACACCATTATTCATATTAGACATTTTGGGGAGTCATATATAAAAATACATGGTGATTTTTTCCCATTTTCATTCTAGTATGGGAAATGGTTTTATCATCCACTTGGACATATATTTCTCAGCCTTAACTTTTTGACATAGTAAGAACTGATAACTATACTATGAAATATCTCTCTTCATGCCTTTCCTAAATAAATACTCTTTCAGATCTATATACATCTTCATGCTTCTAGGATGAATAGATAATGAAGAACAATGCCCATCCTCTATTATATCCTTCCTCTAAATATGGTATTGATGGGACACAAACATAATTCCTGAACCTCATCATTCCATCATAATCAAGGTTCAACTTAGGAATATTTCTCACCTTATTTTTATGTTCTATATCATCCTTATATTCCACTTTTTCACACATGGATAGATGTATGAACACTTATTTGAGAAAGATAATATTTCTCCCCTTCCTTTAAAATTTTGAGATTCATCATTTTAAAATACATAAATATTGGGTCTTTTGTGATCCTCATCATAAATAATCTAGCAAGATCCTTTCTACTCAAAGAATAAAACACCTTGTTCACTTTCTTAGGGTGTAACTATATTAATAAGTTACAATCTTTAATCATCTCCACCCATATTCTATAACACATATTAAAACATTTTTGTGTGAATATATACTTTAAAAAATTTTGATTATAACATATATTACACCTTTCTCGGTGAAGATAATTCCTTCATATATTTAATGAAAAAAGATCATAGTTAATTCCAAATCATGATTTGGGTAATTTTTTCATGTAATTTAAATTTTAGTGAGTCATAAGATATCATCATATTATCCCGCATGAGAAAACATCCAAATACTTTATTCAATGAATCATTATATATTAAAAACCTTCTCTATTGTACGGTAATGTAAGAATAAGTGCACTGACTAACCTTCTCTCCATCTCCTAGAAATTTTCCTCACATTCATTTATCCAAATAAACTTCACTCCCTTACAAGTTACTTGGTGATTGTATTTTTTATCCATACAAAATTATCCACAAACGATTGATCATATCCATCCAAACCAAGAAAACTATAGATCTCAGTCACCAAGGTTCATCAAGGAAAATGTTCAATAACTTCTGTCTTTGACGGATCAATAGATATACCCTCTCTTGAGATTATATAACCCAAAAATGAAACTTTACATAGGAAAAATTGAAAATTGGTAAATTTTTCATAAAGTGTATCATCCCATAGGGTCTTCAGTACAATCCTCAAGTGATCTTCATCCTCTTCCTTTATATTTTAATATATAATAATATCATCTATTAAGACTACCGTAAACTCATCAAGGTAATCTCTAAATAATATATTCATTAAATCTATAAAATAGTGGGGCATTAGTAAGACCAAAAAGCATCAATATATATTCGTAGTGTTCACACCTTGTACGGAATTATGTCTTGGTTATACCCCCCTTCTTGAACCTCAATTACTGATATCCAAAATGAAAATAAAAATTAGAAAATTATTGAGCTCTTTACAATTGAACAATCAATTCCCCAATATAGAAAAGGGGATAATTGTTTATGATATTGATTTTGTTAAGTTATCAATATTCAATACATAGGAAAATTAATGTATCTTTATTATTAACAACAAGAAAAAGTTGAACCCTATGTGATATAATTGACTAAATAAATCCCCTTTCAAAATTCTCCTAGATTTTCTTCTTCAAATCCTGTAACTTAGTTGGGTCTATTCTATATAAAGTTATTAAGATAGGTGTAGCACCAAGTATGAGTTATATTGAAAAATCAATATCATGATTTGGTGAAAGACTAGGAAACTCTTCTGGAAAGACAAAAACAAACTCCCATACACTAGGCATATCATCGATGTTAATTTTATACCCAAACAACTATGATAAATAGCCTTAATGGATAGGAATCATGACCCACAAGATAAAATTAATTTCCATTGGAAGTTTTTATTCATTCTCACACCGGTAAATAAGCATGGGATCATTTGGAATATGAAATGTGACTTTTCTTCCTCATAAATTTATATGGGTGTCATATAATGAAAGTTAACTCATTCATAGAATCACATCAAATTCAACTAAAGGGAGAATCACAAGATTTGTAGGAAGCATATTCCTATAAACATCAATCAAAGATGAATTTTAGATTTGAGATATAACTATCATACCATTTTGAGTTTTTACCACTAACTCAATATCTAATAAATGAGCTAGAATTTCAATACCCTTTGAAAATCACTTAGATATAAAATAGTTTCTTTATCCAGAACCAAATAATACATTGGGTTTTATAGAGTGGATAATAAGTGTACTTCTCACCATTTCATTCTCATAACCCAATTCAATAGTCTTGATTGCATGAAATTTCCCTTCTTCTTTGAGCTTATGATGTTACTGACGCTGATTATCATCATAAACATTTGGGTTCATGAACTCATTTCCATAATTTTCATAATAATTTCATTTGAAGCAATGGAGCATGGATGGTGCATTAGCTGGTGTCTTCTTCTTTTCCATTGCATTAACTAGCCCATTCTTTGCCTTTTACATTAACAAGCCTTTTGAAAAATCATCCCACATTTAAAGAACCTCTCAATTCATTTTATGAAATTTCCATGATGTTTCTTCTCTCATTTTTGGATTATATATAGCTGGAATTTATTTACACCATTTGATTTATTCATGTTTTCATGAGGGATAATCTTCATTTTCTTGTCCAACCCATGAGAATAGTGGGAATCTCCAATTTCCATTACTATTTTTAGTTCACATAGAATTATTTATTCATATCTACCAAACACTTTTATAGCTAACACCTTTGAGATACTTAGTTTTAATCCACCATGGAATCGATCATTTTTTTTTCAAGGCTAATGATTAAACAAGAAGTATACCATGCATGTCTTATAAAATTTTCCTCATAAGTAACAGTGATTCATCCTCCTATTTCATAAGCTCAAGGAATTCCTTCTCCATCCTTATACATAGAATATGAGTGAATCACTGACTAAAAAATATCCTCTTAAACTCATGACATTCCGCAGAGACAATTTCTTTCTCTTGACTTGTATTATTAATAAGGTTCCACCATTGATCTTCTTGTCCTTATAAATGATAAAAATCTTGGAAAATATTTTCATGAACCAAGCACTGAAGAGAAGATAATATCTTTTCAATTTTACTAATCCATTTCTTGGAAACTAGTGGATCATCAGAAACACTAAAAGAATATGGACATTGCCACATGAAGGACTCAACAAAACATTATTCCTTCCTTTTCTCATATGGATGTTTGGAATGGTTCATGTTCTAAGAATGTTGTGTGAGAATAGGATATTTTTTCTTATTAACATTCTGTTGGTTTATATTCCCATTGAAGGAAATATCAATAGATGTATATTGGGTGTTTTTTATTGAGGCATCCTCCATGTGAGGTGAAAAAGAAGTAAAAATCTCACAAATAAGTGCCATTTTCACAACTCTAAAATGGCCACCAGGGTGCTTCAAAGAAAGGGAGTGAGCAGAAAAGTTACCCTTCTCATCGAATTTCTTAGGAGAAGATATACAGGATGCTTGAACAACCCTTTTTTATTTAGTATTATTGACCCTTTCTACTTTTGGCATTAACCATTGTCTGCTCATACTACAAGCTGGAGTGAACTTCAATTTTATCAGAATGTTCCCTGATCCCTTCCCTGTCATCTGAAACCTCCAAATCATAACCTACTATAACCTTGGATATGACATATTTAAATGAGACCCCATTTAATGAATCATTTCAAGTAGTTCCATCAATTATCAGTTGACTATCTTTAACAAGAATATCCCAAGATAAGTGTGTCTTACCATTCATTAGAATAGGAGAAAAAAGACTAGAATATTCATGAACAATTCACCCAACCTTTAGGAAGGGGTATTCAGAATCAAGCCTATGAGATACCTCGGCAGGGCCAATATTCTTTCCTATAGATGTGTTTAGAATTTTAGAAACACCATGATTGGTTTTTGTAGGATTCTCTTGATTAAACTTCCACTGGAAATATTGTAGATCATGACCTTTGGTCTGACAATTAGAATTAACTAAATCTCTTCTAATTTTTTTTAATATACAACAATTTGAAAATGAGGAAAAAATGGATGTGTTTTCTCAAATTCAATCCTAAGAAAAATCTAATCATGTTGTATGGATAGAACCACCCTATCTATCAATATAGAACATAAATCAACCTCCACCAAAACCTGTGCATAATGACCATAAATAACTATTTCAGTAGCATGGTCCATCCTTATTGGGATGCCAATTGCGGAATCTATATCATATAAGATCTCAACATTCCATAAAAACCAATTAAGAACATGTATTTCGATCCATAACTATGCACAAGTATCCTTGAAATCATTCAGGTTGAAGTTTAATTTCCAGTCATGAATCTGAAGCATTCCGGACCAAAGATTGATAGAGCTAATACTCCATGCATTCCCCTTGAGCTCTGTAGAAGGGAATAAATTGTGGAAAATCCATGGCCTAGGGAGAAGCATTTAAAATCTGTGAATCTGAAAATATCTGCTAAACGAGAAACGAAACCCACAAATTTCCAAGGTTTCATATCTTTCATCGTTGAAATCTAAGTGATTATTGAATGTTTACACTAATCAATGAGAGTCAATATAGCATCATATAAGGTTGATACATGTGCAGTTGAGGCTTTCTTGATGATGTGATATGGTGCACGATTTGCAAGAGGGACAAAGTAACACCCCACGAAACTAGAGAAAGAAGAAAGGTGCTTCGAAACATCTTTCTCTAAATCCTTTTTCCTCTCTAATGTGGACGATCCCAGCCGATTAGCACAATGATTCGAAACAAAGGAGTGAAGATTCACACATCTTGGATAAAGTAGAGAAAACAAGTTTTCTAATGGTGATAAATATTTAATAATATAATTATATAATAAAAAACATTAAATGTATATAATTACATATAAATATAAATTTATATATTTATAAATAAATAATTATTTATATATTTATAAATAAATAATTATTTATATATGTATAAATATAATAAATGAATTGTGAAAATTTATTTTAAAATATAATTATAGATATATATTTATAATTATATTTATAATTATATTTATAAATAAATTTATTTAAATATGTTTTTATGTAATTATAAATATATTTTTGTAATTATATATATATATATATATATATATTTATCAATATAAGAAATATCCTATTATATTTTTATAACTTTTTTAATATATGATTATTTCTTCATAATTACATAAATAGTTTTTAGAAAATCTTATATATTTAGCAATAATTATAAATATATAATTTTATAAATATAGTAAATATACATTTATAAATTAAAAAATATATATATACATATATGCAAATATATTTACATATATATATTTATTTATAAATATTATATATATATTTATATGTTAATAATTATTTATATATTTATAAATATATTAAAATAATTGTAAATATGTATTTATAAATATATATATATTTATATTTATATAAATATAAATATATTTATATAAATATATTTATATTTATATAATTATATGTATATTTATTAATATATAATTATATATAATTATAAATATATGAAATATATTTGTTATAATTTTAGATTTATTTGAATATATAATTATTTATTTATAATTATAAAAATATATCTATAAATATATGTATATAATTATAAATATATTTATGTAATTATAAATATTTATTAATATATAATTATATATTATTATAAATATAAGACATGTATTTATTATAATTTTATAATTAATTAATTATAATTATATAAATACTTTTTAAAAAATATATATATTACTCTGTAATTATAAACTGCTTCTGATTCCAACATTCTTATTAAACCCCCCAAAGGCCCTGCCAATAATGGTGGTCTTTGGATGGAGCTATGAAATCTCCTTAGGTTGAGTCCAAAATTCATTTGAATTGCTTTCAAACAAAAGTGATGCTTTCACAACCTACGATCAGTAGGGGACTTCCAATGCATTTTCTATCATACCTGTTGGTGATAACCAAATGAATGAGACCACTATAATTCTTTAGTTTCAATTGGTAAAATATCTTAAGGCTCGGGCAGTAAAAACCCTGGAAAGTCAACTAGAAAAGGCCAGTGGCTCTAGGTAGGTTGTTTGTCCGATTCAATGCTTGCAATATGCTTCTCATTTTTTGACATTATGAAATCTATATGAGACAATTTTCGAAAGACTATTATTGATGAATGTGAATATTCAAAGGAGATTAATATAGAAAGTAAAATCCTTCCAGAGGAGATTGAGGGTGAAAGGTCACCTCAGGTTCTCACTAAGGATATCGAATGGTTTGAGCTACAAGTTGAAGTGATCTTTATAAATTTCAATTGTAGTGAAATTATTATTCACGACTACCTTAAATTTTTTGAATTTCTATCTATCAAAATTAAAGAAATAATTCGTCTTAATCCTGAGATTGACATCAAGGACCTCTCTTGAAAAAATTAACCATGGATCTCGAGTGCTGAAAGTGAAACATCCACATCATCCTCTGATAAGGATCAAGATCCTTGGTAGAGGGAGAAGTCATAGAGGCATGGTCAAGATACTTATCAAGGCCAATGGGGATGACAACCACTCTAATGTTTTTTTTTGTTTTTTTTGTCATTCCCTTGTGGGTTGACCTGGTTCTGTTTTACCATCCTTTTTCTATGATTTTAATTATAGTAAACGGAAAGGGCCTTTGGGTCCTTCTGAATTGTTTTAAAAAATTATAATTATAATTATATACTTTTATAAATATAGTAAATATACATTTATAAATATTTTTATATATTTATATTTATTTATATATATAGTTATATTTATTGACATATATTTATTGAAAATATATTTTTTAAATATATTTTTACAATTATTAATGAATATATAATAATAAATGAATTGATATTAAAAATGAATTAATAAAATTAAATAAATTTTAATTTTAATTTTTATCATTTACATGAATTACAAACACATAAAAATTGATTAAAAATGAATAAATAGATGATATTAATTATATAAATAACAAAAATTATTAAAAAAAATATATTAACTATACAAAAATATAAATATTTAAATTAAATCTAATTACATTAAATAAAATTAAAATAAACACAAACATGTATTCATGATGAAAATATTAAAATAAATATATATTATACATGAATAAATATTAAAAATGAATAAACATAGAAAATAAAAAAATCGAGTGATATTATAAAAGAATAAATAGTATTAAATAAAAATAGACTTTTACACACACATACATGATCACATGATAGACATGCATATGTACATATATATATTCAAACACACACATATAGATACACACATATACATATATATGAATACATACTTACAGTTATACATGTACCTATTTTTATAATTATTTAAATAAAATATTAATATATTATATTAATTTTAATTATATAAAATTTTGTCATTGATGTATATAAAGGTTACACTTTTATCAGTGTTTTTAGTACTATTAAAAGTTTACTTTATATCAGCATTTTTCATGAGAGCTCATAAACATCTCCCATTTATCAGTGCATTATATCTTGCACATATAAAGGTCAACACTGAATATCACATAATCTATAGTAGTTACCATGATACTTACACTCATGTACTATATAGTAGGATCATGTCTTACTATACTCCACTAAACCACAACTCGTGCATTTGAAATCATCGATACTGTTATTTTATTTTTATATAAACGTTCCCTTTATTTATTTTTTCAATTCGTTTTTTGTATACCAATGCACGCGGTATTACTTGTGGATTATTTTTTATGCTTAAATATCTTTGCTGGAAGGTATTTTCCATCTTTTATTGATGTTATTTCTACATATAATTTTTCTTTGGGCCTCTTCAATTGGGTCTTGTTGATTTATTAGCCCGTGCACTGCGAATTTTGTTTTTTTCTGTCTTGAGATCTACAGTTAGTTTTTTCCACCTCAATATTCCCACATGGGAATCTACTCATCCATTTATTATCCTATCTACCCATTGCATCTAGGTCATCCACATATCCCATGATTTTTTTGTTCTATCACTCTCTATCACATGTCTCTTGTTAGTTCAACGAGGTCATTTCACCACCTGTGCCTTTTAGAGGAATTCATCACCCCACAGGATGTCGCTTCATCACTCACTTGATTTGGTTTCCCAACTTCATTTTACGGGATGAGTGTCTCATAACAATGTTTCACTAGTGCATCACCCAAATCCTCTTCTTAGTGGGTGGGTTTCAGTCGTCTAACTCTTCAAATGATATGAGGTTCATTGGTTTCATTCTTCAATGGACTCATCTAGAGAGTGGCCCCAACTCCCAACTAGGGTGGTATCGAGACCGATACGCACTATCCTCCACATTGTTGGGGTAATTTCCATATCTTTGATGAGTACAACCCACATGAACCACAGCCTTGATGTTCATACTATCATGTGATGAGGCCCCCATGATTGGGTCATGAAATTCTCCCACTACCATTCCATGCATGCCCTCATGCATACAAGATTGTGGCCTTGAGTGTGTCTATGAAATGGATTGCATCCAACCAACCGAATGCCATGTGTGGCCAAGGGGACTCTCTTTCCTTGTCATTGGCACTATGGTCCACCCACTATCTCTGGGTCACAAACCACACATGGTCCACCCACTCTCTATGGGTCACAAACCACCTCCACAATACCCACCCTTCGTAGTGGAATTTCAACCTCTGACATTCCCACAAGCGTGACCATCTCTATCAAGTCACCTCTGAATGACACTTTGGGACTCTTCTCCCAACACCAAGATCCACCAGTCATTATTCTACAAACATCACAAGGCACGCCTGCTCTAATACAAATTTTCATGCGATGAGCATCTCAGCACAGTGGTTCACCCATGCGGCACCCCAGTCCCCTGGTCAGTGGGTAAGGTTCAGCCGTTCAACTCTTCAAATGATGTGAGGTTCACTGGTTTAATCCTGCCATGGACTCTTCAGGAATGTGGCCCCAAATCCCATCCAAGGTGGTGTCGATATTGACACGCACCATATTCCACGTTGTCGTGGTGACTTCCACATCTTCGATAAGAAAAAACCACATAAAACACAACCTTGATGTTCTTACTTTCATGGTAAGATACCCCCTTGATTGGGTCATGACTTTCAACTCTCTTCTAGTTTTGTGAAATGTTGGAGATTGTAGTATGAAATCCTTGATATGATTAGTATGAGAAGGTGTTTATTTTCCCAAGATACTCATAATAATCTTATAAAGTTATCTAATGATGTATACTCCTTATTAAGATCCCTGTGGATTCTCGATCTAGGCATTCTACACCCCACTGGTGCATGAATTTAGATAAAGAATCTTCCTCATCGTCCTATTGATTCTTTTGTGAAAACTTTCTGGATAGTGTAAATTCGAATGTATTTGTAACTATTTCTTCATTATTTTATATTTTTGAAGTTTACATCCAAAAGTTCATCTTTTCTTGATATGTATTACCTTATTTTTAATATGTAATCAGTCTATTTTGAGATTTAATAAAGTGTGTGAGTGCGTGGTGTTCTCGGCTGCATGTAAGTATCAAACGGGTCTGAAACAGGTTAACATTGTCCCTAACACTGCATAGTGTTCATATTACAATGATAATAATTTTCATTTAGACAATATTCATATAGTGATTATCATGCTTATTCAACTTATTGACACATTTTCGGAAATGCCTGATTGATCAACATGAAAAACAAGCTAAAGACATGGAAGGATGAAGGAAAATATGCTATAACACAAAAAAAATTCTGCACCGCCAAGTGGGATGCCTTTCTGGATAGGTTTTCATTCCTTTATATACACAAATAAAAGAAATGAATATTTATAACATAATTGAAATCACATTGTAGACTTAATGAGGTCAAATCGGGTTGATCCATAAATAATGGAAAAATAATGAGTGGGGATGAAAATCATGGCAGAATAAATCCCCATTATCGAAATTAGTCAGTAGTCACCCCCTTATTTTTTTTGTTTTCACTGGATCTCAACAACACCAATCTTCACACATAGCCCCTGAAACCTATCATGCCCAAGTAACTTCATGAGAATGTCTGCAAGCTGCTTCTCGATACGAGGGTGCTCGAGAATTACTTTTCCTTTATCAACACACTCTCGAATGAAATGGAATTGGGTGTCGATGTGATTTCTTCAGTCGTGGAATATGGGGTTATTTATTAAGGTAATGGTGGACTTGTTTTCCACTTTGTGTACCAACATACTGAGGTATGAGAAGAGAAATTCTTCTAACAGTCATTCCAACCATATGCCTTGGCATGCCACAGATATTATGGAAATGTACTCTGCTTCACATGAAGACAATATTGTATCCTTTTTCTTTTGTGATTTACAAGTGATGGGCTTGTATCCAAGGTTGAAGAACACCCCAGTGGTTTTCTTGTGGTTGTTGACATCATCGTCCATGTCTCTAGAACTAAATCCTAATAGGATCAACCAATTATTTACCTTCCTTGTGTAGTGGACACCATAGTTGTGTGTCCTGGTGATATAGTGAAATAGGTTCTTGACTATGGCCAAGTGGTCTTCATGTGGTTCATCTATGAGTTGGATTATGTAACTTAATATGTAGGTAATGTCTAGCCATTTTGGCACTAGGTATCAAAGGCTATCGATGATGCTTCGATGCTGAGTAGCATTGGCCAATGGGCAGGTGCTAGACTTTCTCATCTTCACATGAACCTCCAACAGAACTTGATAGGGGTTTCACTCTCCCATTTCGGTCTTCTCTAATATATTAGTCACATAAGAAGATTGACATATGGAAATTATTCTTGACCCTTGGTTCACTTCGATGTCGATGTAGTAGGAGAGAAATCCCAAGTAACTCATTCGAAAGATATTTTTCATCTCGACCTTGAACATGATGATGTTGGTGACGTCAATTTCAATGATGAGCAGGTCATCTATACACACCCCAATGATTAGATGAGATATTTCATTGCAATGAGTGCCTACAGAATTCTTATATCACCTCTTGTAAAACCCTTGTGTCATAAGGCTAGCGTCTAGCTTGGCGTTCCATGCCCTTGGTGCTTGGTGGAGGCCATAGAGTACTTTACGGAGTTAGAGCACCTTGTTATCATGGTTTTCGATGATGAATCTATGTGGGTTTTATATGTATACATCCTCTTGGAGTTCACCATTTAGGATTTATAATTTGACATCCATGTGATGGACCTCCCACCCTTCTTACACTGCCACTGTGACAAGGATACGTACCTATTCCATGTGTGCAATAGGGAAAAATAACTCCTTGAAATTGATCCCCTACTGCTGGATGTATTTCAATGATCCTTAACTTGTTCTTTGCTACTGATCCATGCTCATCGTGCTTCACCATGAATACCCACTTGGATAATGGCCAATGGGTATATCTATGAGCTCCCATGTGTTGTTATCCTCAATCGACTTCATCTCCTCAAGCATCACCTTCTTCCAACACTGGTGTTGTTCTGGTTCACCAAAAGAGGTTGGATCGTCAGCCATAGTGAAATGTAGCTCACTATGGTTGAGATCATGTTGTGAAAACCCAAGAAATGTTGTGGTTCCGATGATGTTGTTGATGGTGCGGAACCAAAGCAGGGTGTCGTTGTGATTGACTTCAAGTGCTTCTGCCATGTGGGATGGTAGTGAGGCAAAATACAATGTGGCTGATGGTGCGGGAATCACCATGACCACATCTGGTGTTGTAGCATCTATAGAGCACATGCTAGTGGGTGTGGGTGATGATCTCTGTTCTTCGATAATTTTTTCGATCTCCATCGTCCCTGGTATATACGTTGTAATGTACTTGACAATGAACGTATCATCACTAATCAACATACCTTATTCATCATGAGCACTCTAGTCCCACTACTCTTCCTCATCGAAGATGACATCATGTGTTATGTGCATGTTCTTGTTGGAGGGATCATACACACGATGTTCCTTGGATCCAAACTCATACCCTATGAAAATCATTGGCATACTCTGGTCATCGATAGTTTCTTCAGGTGAGCCTTCATGATATTAACATGTGTAATGAAGGCAAAGGTGCGAAGAAATTGCATTGTTAGTTGTTTTCTATACCAGACCTCGTACGAAATCATCTTGTCAAGGCTTCATACTGGAACTTGGTTGAGGATGAAGACAGGAGTGGAGATATCCTCACCCTAGAACATCCTAGGAAGTCCCTTTTCCTATAGAATTCTTCGAGATATAGAAACAACTATCTAGTTGCATCATTCAATGACCCCATTTTGTTGTGGTGAATAGTGGGCCATGAGTTGTCATTGTATGCCAAGCTCGAAACAATATTCACCAAATTCTACTAAAGTGATCTCACCACCCCAGTCTGTGTGAAGGACCTTTAGCTTGTTCCCTCTCTCCACCTCCACCGTGGCCTGAAAGTGTTTGATTTCCATCAGATCTTGGTCCCTTCTTGCAAGTATATTGAGCCACATGTAGTGGATGTGGTCATCCATGAGTAGTAGAAAGTAGTGGTTCTCACTTGGTGTTGTCGGCATGATCAGTCCGTAGAGGTCACTTTGTACAAGGTTGGGGACTTTATTTTCACAATGGTTCACTTTTTCAGGGAAAGTCACTCGTCACTATTTCCCAAAAAAGATAGTTGTCAAAGAATTGATCCACCTGATCAATCTATGAAATCCCTTGTGTACAATCATAATAGTTGTGCAATGTTGAGTTTGATCTTGAACAACCATGAAGATAATCACTTCACCTTGTCTAGTAGGTTCCACTACTAGTCATGGATCCTCAAGATGACCTCTTAAATTTGTATCTGGAAACCATTCACATCAATTTTTATGATGCTAATGATGTTGGTGATGATATTTGTGATAAATTACACCCCTATTAGAATACGGTGCTCCCCATTTATTCAGGTGAGGAAGATGGTCCTCCACCCCTTCATGTTGATGACATATCCATCTTCAAAGTTTACAGTGTCGTGGATCCCAGAGTCAAACTAGGACAAGGTAGTTTCAGAACTAGTCATGTGGGTTGTGTCACTGGTGTCGAGGTACCAGAATCCATCATCACATGCATCCTCTTAGTCTAGATATGTTAATACATTCACCTCAACCAGCCATAGAGGGCTACATTGTGGTTATAGAATATTGGGGGTGGTGTATTGTGGCGGTGGGGGATTAATCACTATGGTACACAAACTTTCCATAAGGATCATGGGCTCATCGATGTCACCTTGGGTTAGAAAGTCCTTAGCCCTTTTTGGCCTACTAGGATAATATTTGGTCCAATGGCCCATTTTTTGTAGTTGTGGAATTTATCCCTTGAGAATTCATGGCTTCCACCATATCCCAATCCACCCTTTTCGTTTTTTGTTTCCACCATCAATCTTTTTTCATTGTCCTCGGTGATGCCCATTGCTGGACTTGTAGTCGATTATGGATGCCTCCTTCTTCTGCCACTCCATCTATTCAACCCACTCTTTCTTGGTGAGGAGTATCTTCCCTTTAGTATTGGTGGAGGGTACTTTCTCAAAACGGTCCTACGCCACTTTTAGACTCCCTATTATCTCCACCACAAAGAGAATCAAGATATCGAAAAGCATATCAATTAAAATAAAAATTTGGGAGAACCTAGAGTAGAATACGCACAGATAATTCTCAATGACCATGTTTTGAGGCTCTAGATCATTGATGATTGTCAGTTGGTTAACCAACCTAGTGAGCCACATTGCAAAGTCTTCCACTGATTCACAATTGAAAAAATCAATGGATTTTTACCCCATGTGGAGCTTTTGAGAATTGTCCTTACATATGTGATCACATCGATGTGCATGGTATTGATGGTGTCATATGCTTCCATGATAGTTTCATTGACAGTGAGTATGGAGATCATCTATGATAAGATAACACAGAGGATGGCCTCTAGCTCCATCTGATATTCTTGGAGTTTGGCACCACCAGTGTTTATGGCATCCAAAATTCAGCATGCTTGGAGAATGGCCTTTATCATCAAGGACTAGTCATTGTAGTTTGTCTTTGTGAGGTTCACATACCTCGCTGATCCTCCGACCTCCTTCACAACTTGATGTACCACCAGAGGGAAGCTACCGCCACCAACAAGGAATCTAGGATTTGCAGATGATGTCTGGGATAGTTGGGGCGATGAGGGCTTGGAGTGCATAATTGTGGATCAAGTCAACCATGCTCTAATACCAAATATTGAAAATTCCTAATTGATCAACATGAAACACAAGTGAAATAATTGGAAGGATAATGTAAAATACTCTATAACACAAAGGATGATTTGTGAACCACTAAAGTGGGATACTTTTTTGGAGAGGTTTTCATTGATTTATATACACACATCAAAGCAAGACATATTTACAATGTAATTAAAACCATGTGGAAGCCTTAATGAGGTCAAACCACATTGAACCGTAAATGAGGGGAAAAGAATGAAGTGGGGTAGTAATGGCGGAATAAATCCCCATTACTGAAATTAATCAACAGACATAATGTGGAAATGTTTAGATTGATTATTTAATATTGAAGGTGTTTAAAAAACAATTATTAAATTAGTTTTTTTTGTAAGAGTTATAATGCTGGAAAGAAAAATCATGGATATTTCATAATGGATAATAATTCATGACCCTAACAATATCTCAATTCAATGAATTAGGACTGTAATATGGAGTTTATTGACCTCATTTGATTAAAACAATGATTTTATATGAAGTTGAAACATTCCGACATTTCTTATCTTTATTTTTCTTAATATAGAAGGTACCATCATCCCATTCCAAGAGAAGGGATGCTACTAAATCATTTGATGATTCTAGTTGTCAGTGGATGACTTTTGAGGTAAGACCCCATTTGTTATTATTGTAAGTATTCAAAAATATTATTATTGGTGAGGATTCCTCATGGATTGTGAGATATACTAATTTTATTTTTTTCATTTCTTTTTATTGATTCCCCTTCTAGGTCTTTTTTTGGATTTTTTTCTTTATATATAATACTTACGAATATAGAGATGTTACACATGAAACATCATGATCCCATGAACAATGGAAGTCACGGTTCTTGATAGAGATTAGGTTGTGTGAAGTCCCACATTGGTCTGGACGTATCGTTTAATATCTATTATTCATTTTAAAATAACTCCAAGGCCTCCATTAGTGAGGCATCTTGGGGATTGTGTTTCACACACCTATCATTCTATATAGTATTAGAGATGGTTCTCCAACCCTAACCCATCCCCTCTCTCTCACTCAATTATTTCTTGAGAGAGTCTCAGGCGAACCTCCCTACTATGCCCCTCATGTGTGACGCCCCCCTCCTATGCAATGCTCCCTAGAAGTCCACCCCTGTCTAGTCTGACTACTCCCTCTGCGGCATGATGGCTCCTGCTGTGCACCCCCCCCCCCTCTTGTATGTGCAATGGCCCCTGCGCTCCCCCTATGTGGTGTAATGGCCCCCTACTGGCCCACCATATGCATGTGACGACCACCTATACCGCATTTTACGTGCAATGACCCCCTTTCCCCAGTGCTCTCCATACCCTTACATGACACCCACATTAGTGCCCCTATGCGACACCCACATCAACATCTCTGCACCCCTACACTGCTATGATGCCCCCCTGTGTGCGACAAAACACCTGCAACAGACACCTTACACGTGACGTACCCCCCACATTGTACCACCACACCCCGAATCCATCCATTTTGATCTTTCCTCAATAGCTAAATTAATATTTGGATGGTCTAGAGTTGAAATTTCATCACCTATACTCTATCAACTTTGCACCTTCATCACCCTGTCTCTGTGCATTTTCAACACACTCAATGGCATCATCAAGCGCCACTATTTCCCATAGAAATACTCTAGCAGCTTGTCTCTCCCAATGGTGAACCTATTTGGTTGTTTACTTTGGGGCCTCAAAGCACATAACTGTAGATTCAGCTATTCTTTGGTGCTATAGAGCGACCTCATCTGGAGGTAATATCACTATGGTCAATGTTCAGACAGTGTAGATAGGAGCCTATGGAATTTGTACAATTATGCATGGATTGACACTATATATTGTTTACATTATTCCCCATTGTCCCTTTAACTTACTATCAATTAGTTAACTGATAGTTTACTTAAAGTGTTAGAAAATATTCTCAGCTACTTCAGTTATATATTTGAAGAATTACATGACTTGGGTGCCTGGTATGGGATGACTTCAGGGTGGTGTGCATGTGCTTGACTCAGCCCCCACTATAGCCTTTCATGTCACCACTAATCATGCCATCTAGCTTCACTACTTATTTGGTCATCCAACTAACCCCATTCTTAAAAAACGTTTTCCAGGATTGGGACCTCTTCTTCCTTTTGAATGTGAGTTTTGTCACTATGCAGACCATCATTGAGTCACCACCCAATTTTCTGCTAAAGGTCATTGCTTTTGTTCTGAAAATGGTTGTGAATATTTATCTAGACCCTTACAGTATTTTCTCAATGACCATGGAATTATCCCATTAGGCCACTTGTGCTGACACACCTCAACAAAATAGTGTTATTGAACAAAAAAAACCACCATCTGTTAGAATTTTCTTGGACACATTTATTTTAGAAAAAAATTCCAACCAATTTTTGAGGTGATTCCATTATCATAGCCACCTATCTTATCAACAGACTTCCCTCATCTATTATTCAAGGTGAGACACCCTTCCATTCCTTATTTCCAACAACACCCCATCATTTCCTACCTCTCTATATAACTGGTTGTGTGTGTTATGTTTGAGATATTCACCCCTCGGTTACCAAGTTTGATGCACGTGCTCTAAAATGAATCTTTCTTGGATAATCTCACACCCAATGCGGATGTCAATGCTTCTATCAAGATTTACATTGATATACTATCTCAGATAAAATTTCCTTTGTTGAATCATCAGTTATTTCTATTCCTGAGTTCCCACCACTATCTACTCTTCCTAGTTCTGCAATTATTTTTCCACATTCTCATGATACACCACTACCACTATCTCTTCCTAGTGATATTGTTGGATCATAATTTCAATAGATATATACTCTCCATACTTGCACATATGCCACCCCACCACTTAATTCTATGACAACACCTAAAAACTCACCTTCTTTTGATGTTCCATCAATAGAGTTTCCTATTTCCATCCTCAAAGGGTCACACAGTTGTTAGTCTTATTAGGGATTATCTGCATCTACCTCCCATTTTATTGAGACACTGGCAAATTACTCGACACCAAGCACTATTTTTTGAGGAAATATCTCATCCCAATTGGTTACATGATATGTAAAATGAACTTTAGGCCTTTGAAATCCACCAAAATTGGGATCTTGTCACTCTCCCTTTGGATAAACAGGTTGTCGGGTGCAAGTGGATCTATAATATGTGTGTCCACACCGATGGTTCTGTAAATCCTCTCAAAGAATAGCTTGTTTCCAAAGGTTATGTGCATATGTATGGAAATTATTACTTTGAAAACTTATCTCCAATGTCCATAATGGAATCAGTGCACTTATTTATCTCTCTTGTCATTTCTTACCACTGACCCTTCCATCTGTTGGATTTGAAAATGTTTTATTTCATGGTTTTCTTGAAAAATGAGTTTATATGTAGAAACCATCAAGTTTTGTTACTCATGGGGGGACTTATGATATTTCTCTCCTTTTTCGATCATTGTATAGCCTCAAGAAGTCACCATGTGCCTGGTTTGAGTGCTTTTAGACCGTTGTGATTAGCTTTGGCATGTGTCAAAGCATAAAAAATTCCACCATTTTCTATCACTAATCTACAGAAAATAGTATTCTCTTGATTTTCTATGTGGATGACATTGTCATTATTGGAAGTGAAACTGACGACGTTGTTCGACTCAAATACATCCTTCATCAACATTTTCATATGAAGGATTTGGGTCCACTGTGATATTTCTTGGGTATTGAGGTATCCAGATGTGCCAAATGAATTTTTCTATCTCAAAGGAATTATGTTCTTGATCTTCCATAAGAGTCTAGAATGACTTAATCTGACTCAGTAGACTCACCCCTCGAACCTGGAGAAAGGTCACTACATTCTAATATTGAGATGTTTTCATCACCTGATAGATACAGATGATTTGTTGGGAAGTTCAACTACTTGATGATGACTTAACCCGGTATTACTTGTGTGGTTAGAAAAGTGAGTCAATTTTTGGAATCTATAACAAAAATTAAGTGGTAGGCTATTCTTCACATTGCTAGATATGTGAAAAAATGAACCATATATAGGTCTACTATATTCTGGTCATGGGTATACAAACATTGAGTCATTTTGTGATACAGATTACGCTGGATGTCTCTCTTCTAAGAGATCTACATCTGGTTTTGCAGTTTTTGTGGGAGGAAATATGATCCCATGGTGAAGAAAAAAATCAAACCATTATCTCTCACTCAAGTGAAGAGTTATATTATTGTTCCATGTAATATGTGACTATAGAGATTATTTGGGCACAACAAATTCTTTATGAGGTTGGGTATACGACCAAAAAAACTAGCACATATCTAGTGTGGAAATCAACATGCTACTAAGATTGATACAAATCTAGTCATTCATGAGCAGATAAAACATATTGAATTTGATTATCATTTCATTCAAGAAAACTTTTAAAAGAATAAGATCTCTTTTTTCCACATTCACAACTCTGATCAATTTGTCGATGTTCTCACAAAAGGTGTGTGTGAACCATGAGTCCAATTTTTGTGTAACAAGATGGGCATGATAAATATATATGTCTCTCCTTGAGGGGGAGTGTTTTTCTTTGTTTTTTTTTTTGTTTTTTTATCTAATCTAGGAACACCTTGCTTGAGGGGGAGTGTTAGAGATTAGACTATGTCAAGTCCCACATCGGACTGGATGTATCATGTAATTTGTATTATTCATTATAAAATAACACTAAGGCCTCCCTTGGAGAGGCATCTTGGGTATTGGGTTCACTCTTCTATCATTCTAAAGTTCTCAATTAGTTTTATATAAAAATGTATTCATTTTCATTAACTTCCATAAGGATAAAAACCACACCATTAGTTATTATATTATGTTATTGTTTTAAATCTATAGTCATGGTTCTTATATCTTTGAAGTAGTTAGTTTGAGAAGATATATGAACACCATGGGGTGATCAAACCATATAATGGTTAAAACGGGGTGGTGTGGCAAATTGTTTTTTCCAAAATATTGTATGGTGGAATAATTATAATGGTTTGAAAACTGTTTTTCTTGGGGAATATATTAAAAAATGCATATAGAAATAATGCTATAAAAATAAAATAACAACATCAATATGAGATATATTTTGAATTTAGAAAATTAGAAATAAATCCCACCTTAATTCACCCATCCCCCCACTCTTATAATTTTTGGGACCTCAATCATTGCAACATTTGGTGTCAATGCTGAAAGGTTTAATCTAAGTAATTTTTCTCAAATAAGTCTTAATAAAAGTAATTTTTTCAATTTAAAGGGATTTGATATTTGATCAAAATATTATTTAATATAAATGAGTTATATCAGATTTCATATACAATCTCTAAACATTGAAATATTCTCAGTTGTAATTAAGGGAATTTAGATATGTTATTCCATGGAGATGTATTTGAATAATTTTGAATAATAATTCAACATAAAATACCTTTTATTGAGCACTTGAAAATTCAATTTTAAATGTGACGAGTCCCGCTTTCTCCAAATCCATATGGGGTAAAATTTATAATATCTGTGAAGGGAATAATAAGGTGGTGTATGTTGGTATTAAGGTTATTCATAATTATTTTTTTGATATGGTGATATGCACCAATGATTTTATCAAAGGATCCTTCAAAATAGACATAGGGGTTGCTGGATCTATGTGAGAACTTTTAAAGGATATAAAGGATATGGAGACCAAGTTATGCATAATTAATTTTTTGATATGGTGATATGAACCAATGATTATATCAAAGGATCCTTCAAAAGATACATAGGGGTTTTTGGATCTATGTGAGAAATTTTTAGGGAGATAAAGGGTATGGAGATCATAAATAAGATCATTAGAAGAAATTATTTATATAGTGTAATGCCATCATATCTTAAAGAATAGAAGCATGTTGATTTACCTCTAGATCTATATAAAATATTATGTTAGCATGTGAGGTGAGGAAGAAGTTGGATGGAATAATATGTCACTCATATAAAAATATGACTTTCAAGGAGATGTAAACTCTTTAGATCAATTAAGAAAAAGATGAATTATCCATATCACTAAAATATGACCAAGAAAACAAAATATAGTAAATGGTGATATTTATTTCTTAAAAAACAAAAACTAAGGGTTCATATAAGAATAAGTATGAAATATGGATTGTGAAATAGTTTTAAAATAAGGTTTTATAAGAATATAAATTTCAATAAGACAAACAAAAATGGTGAACATTCTCTTGGTAATAGGGAAATAGAGTTAGAAACTTATTTGAATGATGCTATAATGAAAATGGTAAAAATGAATGAAAATAAAAAGATATGAAAAGAACAACCAAAATTAGTGGTTAATATAACAGTATATCTTTAAGGATTAAATGATGAGAAAGATATTCCACAGAAGAAAAATAGTGTTCTTGATGGAATAGTCAAATAATCCTTTCAGTATGTTGATCAAATCAAATCCAAAATTATCTAATTAGATAGAGTAGTGTAGGAATAAACTATTGTTCAAGTGAAACAAGATGAAAAAATATATTTCAAGATTAAAATTATGGAACAAGATAAGGTATATAATGATATTAGAGTTTTCATTGAAGATAAAAGATGAATTAATGAATCGCTTAATGAATATGTGGTTTCTTTAAAAAAAATAAACGTTCTAATGAAATCTAAAAAATCCATGGGTAAATTACAATTTGAAAAATTTACTGATGAGTTAATAAAAGAAAGTGCTGAGAATGGTAAAACAAAATATGAGGAGTGTTTTAGTGATCAAAAAACCTTTTCTATTCATATTATTAATGTTACAAAATTGAAGACACATCCAAATATAAAATAAAAATAGTGATTCTTGTTTGATCAACGATAAAGGTAATGTTATAGTATAGAGTAAACTCTTAACCATAAAGATAATTCCAAAAATATAAAAGTTACTCAGATTCCCTAGAAAAGAAGAGTGAGAGTATTCCTATTTATAAAGTGTGTGTTCTTTGTTTACCTTGGTAATTCAAAGATCAATTATGAGGAGGCAAGATTCTACTAAGGTGGAGAGGCTCCCAAAAGCATATAATAAAGAATGTGAACATATCCATCATGATAAAGGAGATAATATTTCTATGTTTAATGTTTAAACTGATCCAAATTTTTCTAAAAAACATTTTATTATATGAAAATGAGACGATAAATTATATCTAAGGATGTTTCAAGAATATTTTAAATGGAATCTATAAAGACTAACCAATATGGTAATATGTTCTCTCTTCTTAATGATGAAGAATATTTCATCACTGATCACGTAGAAATAATTGAGGAGAGACCCACTAACAACTTAATTAAGAATGGAATATCATAGAAGGAAAAAAAAATGACAAAGCTATATTGGTTGAAATCACTCTCAAACATTACAGGAACAATAGAACATTGATACTTCATAGATGGTGTTTTCCAAACAAAATATGAAATGTGAGTTTATGGAAAAAAAGAGGATAATAATGTGAATGAAAATGATTTGTTTTTTCAATTATGGTGCACTGATTACATACACCTTAATTAAAATTTGAATCTATTAGAAGGAAAAATAATGACAAAGCTATATTGGTTAAATCACTCTTAAACATTACATGAAAAATAGAACATAGATACATGATATGTGGTGTTTTCCCAAAAAATAAGCAATGCGAGTTTATATAAAAAATGAGAATAATCATGTGGATGGAACTACTTTCTTTTTAAATTATGTTACATTGATTATATAGATTAGTAGAAAGGAATGGATATCTAGGGAATATATGAGAAATACACATTTACTATTTGTGGATAGAATCACACATAATATAATAAGTACAATTTAATTTTTTTGATTTGGGGATTGATGGTTCATTTAATTAAACGGGTTTCTAAATAAAATAAATGTATAGTAATAAGTTGATGTAAAATACCAAACAAATAACCCCCAAGTGGATCACAAGGGAAGACCATGATTCCTTATAAGGGAAAGAGAAATTTGTAACATTTGAACCCCGACCAATTGGCTTGGGAAGGACTATAATTCCACTAACCATAGGTGTACACCCTGAACACCAAATGATGAAAATAATTTCTAAGGGTGTACTCTATCATTTGGGGATGATTTACCCTTAGATAACATATGACTTGTAGTAAAAAATTATAGTGAAATTATCTAAAAACTATTCATAAAAAAAAAGAAACTCTTATACAACAAAAATGATTAGAGTCACGCCCTATAAAAACATCAACCAAGTTGGAAAACAAAAACAAGACATAAAGGAGAAAAAATATGCTGACATTGAAGCTCCTAATATATATAATTAAAATACCTCTATTATCCAAGTTCAATTATTAAATACCACTATATAAATTTCTCCATCCAATAAGGTAAGAGGTACCTCCTTTCCTACATCATTTTGAATAACATCTACATATGCACAAAGATTCATATTCAAGGGGTGAGTATAAAAACATAGTAGGTAATCCCAAAAAGAAACCCTCGACACACCATTTAAATAAGAATATGTTAACTCAAATTTTTAATATAAAATATAAGAGTCATAAAACAAACAAATGACTCTAAATGAACCCATGTAAATAACTCACACCAAGAAATTACCTATCATAGAATCCATTTTTACATCCATCTCACACCAAAACTCATGCACATGGGTCTTATTCACACATACTCAATATAAATCACACAAACCAATGGATCTTATATCATAGTGATCACTCCTATATAGGCCAAATAGTGAGATAAATTCTATTCCCCTTGACCCAAGTCATCACACGTCTATAAAAATCAATGTCCCAACCTAAACAGTACTGGGAATCAAGTATAAACTAAGAATGGACGATCTATATGCATCATGAACACACACAAACCATTCCTAATTCAAACCAATGTTCCCACAAAACTAAAATTGGATGGAAAGTCCATAAAAATAGTGACCTAATAAATTCAATATTTATGTATACCAACACATTCTCATGCCTAATTTTCACACATAAAAATCATTTTCGTTGAAACAAAAACATAGATTTTGTATTTTCCAAAAAAAAGTTGTGGGTGTTTCCCCTAACCATTATTATGAAAAATATCAAGAAATGTGTTAATAATTAAAAATATATTTATCAATAAAATATTGAAAATAAATGTAATATTAAATATTCAAAAAAACTCCTCACTTTTCTAGGGATAGTGGAGTGAGAGAGAAGCTACCAACCTTAAACAGGTTTGTCCAATGGAATCCAAAATAAGAAGCTTAAAAAAATAATTTCTTAAGAAATAGAAACATGTTGATTTGTCTATTGATCTATAAAATTTTATGTTAGTATATGAAGTGAGGGTGAAGTTGGAAGGAATAATATGTCACTCATATAAAAATATGAATTTCAGAGAGATGTAAAATCTTTATATCAATCAAGGAAAATGTGAATATGATGTGAGTGGTGAATTTCTCCCACATATAGAAAGAAAATTAAAATTTGGTTAAGGTAGGTTTGAGGGAAACCAATAACTGGATTCTTTCCATTGTGTAATGGTTAACCATATCACAAAAAGATGACCAAGAAAACATAATATAGTAGATAGGAGGATTTATTTATTAAAAAATCAAAAAACAAGGGTTCCTACAAGAAAAATTATAAAATATGGATTGTGAAATAGTTTTAAATTGATGTTTTAGAAGAATAGAAATTCGAGTAAGGAAAAAAATGGTGAACATTTTCTTGATAATAGGGAATTAGAATTCAAATCTTATTTAAATGATGCTATAATGAAAATGGTAGAAATGACACAAAATAAGAAGATATGCAAAGATGAACCAAAATTAGTAGTTAATAACAATGTATAACATGAAGGATTAAATGACGAGCTAGATATTTTAAGGATGAAAAATAGTGTGCATGATGGACTAGTAAAAGAAACATTTCAGCATGTTGATAAACTCAGAGACAGAATTACCTAATTAGGAATAAATTATTTTTTGAGTGAAATAAGATGAAAAAATAGATTTCAGGATTAAAATTATGGAATAAGCTAAGGTATATAATGATATTAGATATCTAATTTAAGAGAAAAGATGAATTATTGAATCTCTCAATAAATACGTTGTTTCTTTAAAATAAATAAATTTTGTGATGAAATCTAAAAATTCCATGGGTAAAATACAATTTAGAAAATTTACTAATGAGTTATAAAAGAAAGTGTTGAGAGTGGTACAAGAAAATTTGGGGAGTATTTTAGTGATCAAAAAATATTTTCTATGGGTACTATTGAGGTTACAAAAATGAAGAAACATCCAAATATATAATAAAAATAGTAATTCTTGTTGATTTGGTCAATAAATAAGTGGTTTCTTTAAAGAAAATAATTTTTTTGATGAAATCTAAAAATTCCATGGGTAAAATACAATTTTGAAAATTTACTACAGAGTTAATAAAAGAAAGTGTTGGGAATGGTACAAGAAAATTTGGGGAGTATTTTAGTGGTCAAAAAATATTTTATATGGGTACTATTGATGTTAAAAAAATGAAGAGACATCCAAATATATAATAAAATAGTATTTCTTGTTGGATCAAGGACAAAGGTAATGTAATTGTATAGAGGAAACTCTTAATCATAAAGAGAATTCCAAAAATATTAAAGTTACTCAAATTCCCTAGAAAAGCTGAGTGAGAGTTCATTCCTATATATGAAGTGTCTGTTCTATGGTTACATTGGTGATTCAAAGACCAATAATGAGGAGGAAAGATTCTACCAAGGTGGAGAGGCTCCCAGAAGCATGTAATGAAGAATGAGAACATATCCATCATAATAAAGGAGATAATATTTCTATGTTTAATATTTTAACTAATCCAACATTTTCTAAAAATCAATTGATTATAGGAAAATGAGAGAATAAATTATATCTAAGGATTTTTCAAGAAGATTTGAAATGGAATCTATAAACATTGCCCAATCTAGGATTATGTTATATCTTCTTAATGATGAAGAAGATTTCATCATTGGTCATATAGTAATAATTGAGGATAGACCCACATATAACTTAATTAAAATTAGAATCTCTTAGAAGGAAAAATAATGACAAAGCTATATTGGCTGAAATAACTCTAAAACATTACACGAACAATATAATATCGATACTTGATAGATCACATTTTCCAAAAAAAAATAGAAAATGTGAGTTTATGGGAAAAAAGAGAATAATCACTTGGATGGAATTGCTTTGTTTTTAAATTATGGTGCATTGATTATATAGATTAGTAGAAAGGAATGGATAGCTAGGTAAGATATTAAAAGGACACCATCCAAATTCATTTTTTATTAATTTTCATGTAAAACAACTTTAGGATAAGTGGGACCCATACAACATACCAAATCAAAGACCACAACTAATCACCACATTCCTTTGCAGACCACATTCCTTCAAAGCCCACAGATTCAGAACAAACAGAAAAACAATTAAAATTTCAAATTTTCAAAAATTGGATGAGATAGCAGGAGAAACCCGAGAAAGTTCCTTTAGAATAGCATCGATGCGACCCATGTCTCCCTCGACTGTCATCATCCGCAGACTATCCGTCATCACTACTGGAAAAACCAAATCATCGGAAAACCAGAGCCATGATGAACAATTGTTGGGACAAACACCAAAGCTCCAACCCCCACATCCAAATCCAACACCTCAACCATGAAACAGCCAAACAAAACTGAAAATTGAAAACAAATGAACACCACACCAACAAGAATAAACATAGATGCGGAAAAAATCATCATCGAATCCACATCATCTACTTCGGGATGAAACCCCATGAGCCTCTTTCACCAAACCATCAAGAACATTGGAGCCTGTCAAAGTTGTTGAAAACCCCCAAAACTGTGTCATCGCGAGCTAGAAAAAGACAAACCACCACCCCAAAAAATGAAAAATACTCAAAAGTCACTGTCAAGAATAGCACCGCCAGCTGGATTTCCATTAGCACCTCAGAAAGAGGAATAGAAACCAAAAAATTATCAAAGATACAAACCAAATCAGATCGTGCTAAGAGAACCATTGGCCGCAGCATCCTAACTCCCAAAACCTCTGAGGAATCGCCTCTCCTGATCCGACTCAGAGAGGAGAGGAGGGTCCTGGGGTCAGGGAAGAGATTTGAACATCCTAGGGCTCTGAACAATGGCATCACAGCGAGGCTGAAACCATCATCCAAAGACAAGAAAGAGCCAGTAAAGGAGCTCCTGAAAAAACCACGATGGTCAAACCACTTAACCCAAAACCACAGTGTATCCATTGATCCAGATTCATCCTAGAGAGGTGCGGTGGAATATTCCATCAAAGCAGGGTAGAAGCAGTTGAGGCCTTCAATAGAGAACCTTTTTTGGAACCAACAAATCCACACTATGAGACAAATTCTAAGAAAAACGCACTATCATGAAGGAAGAGATCTGGAGGAGTCGAAAAGAGTTGAAGAAAAGGAGGACGGGAGGATGCAACGGTGCTCAGACGCGCTGCCAACCCCAGATCATAGGGTTTTCGAAGGAAACCCTAGGTGGTGAAGCTGAGAGCAAGAGGAGGAGAGACCATGTTTCCTTATAAGGGAAGAGGAAAATTGTAACATCTAAACCCCAACATATTGTCCTGTGAAGGACTAGATTTCCACTAACCATTACACCCTAGACACCAAATGATGAAAATAAATTCTAAGGGTGCACTCTATCATTGGGGGATGATTTAACCTTATATTACATATGACCTCTTGTATCAAATGATAGTGAAAAAATATAAAAATTATCCATGAATAAAAAAACCAAACTATTATACAAAAAAATATGATTAGACTCACAACCCATAATAACATCAACCAAGTTGGAAAACAAGAACAAGACACAAAATAGGATAAATGTGCCAACACCACATTCTCCCAATCTATATAATTAAAATACCTCCAATCTCCAAGATCGATTATTAAATACCACTGTATAATCCTCTTCATCTAACATGGTAAGAGGTCCCCCCCTACCTACATCATGTCAGATAACATCTTCATATGCCCAAAGATTCATATTCAAGGGGTGAGTATAAAAACATAGTAGGTAATCCCCAAAAGACACCTTGAACATGCCACTTAAACAAGAATAAGATAGATCACATTTTTAATAAAAAAATATAATAGAATCATAAAACAAAAAAATGACTCCAAGGAAACCCATGTAAATAACTCACACTAAGAAATCAACTTTCATTGAATCCGTAATTTTCACATCCATCTCACATCACAACTCATGAACCTGGGCCTGCTTCACACACACTCAATATAATTCAGACAAACCAATGCATCTCTCTCATAGTGATCCCTCCTATATTGGCCAACTAATGAGAGAAAATCCTTTCCCCCAAACACAATTTATCACATATATATAAAAATCAATGTCCCCACCTAAAATATTCTGTCTTCCAAGTATAAACAAAGAATGCCTCAACTATATGCATCATGAACACACACCACCCATGCCTAATTTAAACCAATGTTCCCACAAAACTAAAATTGGATGGAGCATCCGTACCAACAGGGACATAATCAATTCAATATTAATGTACACCAAAACATGCTCATGCCTAATTTTCTAACATCAAAAACATTTCCCTTAAAACTGAACCATAGATTTTGTATTTTCCAAAAACTGTTCTGGGTGTTTCCCATAACCATTATTATCAAAACTATCAAGAAACAAGTTAATAATTGAAATAGGATCCATCAAGAAAATCTCTAAAATAAATGTAATCTTAAATATCCTTAACAAACTCCTCACTTTTATGATGATAATGGAGTGAGAGAGAAGACACCAATCTTAAACATGGTTGTTTAATATAATCTAAAATAAGAAGCTTAAAAAATGAATTTCCCAATCACTTTCCTATAAGAGAGTTTGGTTAGAGAATAATATAAAATATTATGTTAGTGTAATTCCATCATTTCTTAAAGAATATAAGAATGTTGATTTATCTCTTGATCTATAAAATATTATGTTAGTATAGTAGGTGAGGGTGAATCTGGATGGAATAATATATCACTCATATAAAAAGATAACTTTCAGAGAGATTTAAAATCTTTAGATCAATCAAGAAAAAGGTTAATACAATTTGAGTGATGAATTTATTCCACATATGGAAAGAAAATTAAAATTTGGTTAAGGTAGGTTTTAGGGAAACCAATAATTGGATTCTTTCCATTATTTAATAGTTATCTATATCACTAAAAGATGGCCAAGAAAACAAAATATAGTAGATAGGGAGATTGATTTCTTAAAAAATCAAAAAATAAGGGTTCCTATAAGAATAATTATGAAATATAGATTGTGAAATACTTTTAAATGGATGTTTTATAAGAATATAAATTCAAGTAAGAAAAATGAAAATGGTGAACATTTTCTTTTTAGTAGGGAAATAGAATTCAAATCTTATTTGAATGATGCTATAAAAAAAATGGTAGAAATGACTCATAATAAAATGATATGAAAAGATCAACCAAAATTAGTATTTAATATCAAATTATAACTTGAAGTATAAAATTATGAGCTAGATATCCCAAGGAAGAAAAATAGTTTTCTTGATGGACTAGTCAAAGAAACCTTTCAGTATGTTGATCGACTCAAACCTGAAATTATCTTATTAGAGTGAGTAGTGTAAGAATAAACTATTGTTTGACTGAAAAGAGATGAAAAAATAGATTTCAATATTAGAATTATGGAACAATATAAGGTATATAATGATATAAGAGATTTCATTGAAGATAAAAGATGAATTATTGAATCACTTAATAAATAAGTGGTTTCTTTAAACAAATAAATGTTGTCATGAAATCTAAAAATTCCATGGGTAAATTGCAATTTGGAAAATTTACTGATGAGTTAATAAAAAAAAGTGTTGATAATGGAATAAGGAAATTCAAGGAGTGTTTTAGTGATCAAAAAACCATTTCTATGGATACTATTGATGTTACAAAAATTAAGACACATCAAAATATAAAATAAAAATAGTAATTCTTATTGGATCAATGATTAAGGTAGTGTAATAGTATAGAGAAACTCTTAATCATAAAGAGAATTCCAAAAATCTAAAAGTTACATGGATTATCTAGAAAATAAGTGTGAGGGTTCATTCCTGTTTATGAAGTGTATGTTCTATGGTTAAATTTGGGATTCAAAGACCAGTTATGGGAGGCAAGATTTTACCAAGGTGGAGAGGCTCCCCGAAGCATGTAATGAAGAATGAGAACATATCCATCATGATAAAGGAGATAATATTTCTATGTTTAATGTTTTACCTGATCCATATTTTTCTAAAAATCATTTGATTATAGAAAAATGATAGAATAAATTATTTTTATGGATTTTTCAAGAATAATTGAAAGGGAATCTATAAACGCTAACTAATCTAGGAATATGTTCTATCTTCTTAATGATGAAGAAGATTTCATCACTGATCATATAGTAAGAATTGAGGAGAGACACACATTAAAATTAATTAAAATTGGAATCTCATAGATGGAAAAATAATGGAAAGTCTGTATTGGTTGAAATTACTCTCAAACATTACACGAGCAATAGAAAATCGATACTTAATAGATGGTGTTTTTCAAACAAAATAGGAAAGGTGAGTTTATGGCCAAAAATAGAGAATAATCATGTGTATAGAACTTCTTTGTTTTTAAATTATGGTGAATTGATTATATAGATTAGTATAATGGAATGTATATCTAGGGAAGAGATGAAAAATAAACATTTACTATTTGTGGATAGACTCACACATAATATAATAAGTGAGATTTATTTATTTTTTGTTTGGGGATTGATGTTTCATTTAATAAAATGGGTTGCTCGATAAAATAAATGTATAATAATATATTGATGTAAAACACCAAAAAAAATAACAACCAAGTGGATTGCAAGGGAAGACAATGTTTTCTTAGGGAAGAGGAAAACTATAACATCTCAACCCCAACCTATTTTCTTGGGAAGGACTATAATTCTATTAACCATAGGTGTACACCATGGACACCAAATGACGAGAATAAATTATAAGGGTGTACTCTGTCATTGTGGGCTGATTTACCCATAGATAATATATTACATGCAGTAATAAATAATAGAAAAAAATATTAAAATTATACATGAATAAAATAATCAAAATCTTATACAAAAAAATTATATGATTAGAGTCACAACCCATAAAAACATCAACCAAGTTGGAAAACAAGAACAATACACAAATGTGTAAAAATGTGCCAACGTTTCATGATCCCAGGCTATATAACTAAAATACCTCCAATATCTAAGGTCCATTATTAAATACCACTATAAAAATGTCTTCATCAAGTAATGTAAGAGGTCATCCTTACCCATATCGAATAACATCTACATATGCACAAAGATTCCAATTCAGGGGGTGAGTATGAAAACATATTAGGTAATCCCAAAAGGACACCGAGTACACACCACTTAAACAAGAATAAGTTAGCTCACATTTTTAATATATAAAATAAAATAACCATAAAACAAAAAAATGACTGCAAAGAAACCCATATAAATAACTCACACCAAGAAATTAACTTTTATAGATTCCATGATTTTAATATCCATCTCATACCAAAACTCATGCACCTGGGTCTTCTTCACACATACTCAATATAATTCACACAAACCAATGAATATTATATCATAGTGAGTCATCATATATAGGCCAACTAATGAGAGAAAATCCATTCGCCCTAAACCAAGTCATCACATATCCATAAAAATTAATGTCCCGGTAAAAACAGTTCTAGCATCCAATTATAAACCAATAAGTTCCATTCTATATGCATCATGAACACACACCACCCATTCCAAATTCAAAATAATGTTCCCACCAAACTAAAATTGGATGGAAATTTTGTACCAAAAGGTACCTGATCAACTAAATATTAATGTACACCAATACATTCTCATGGATAATTTTCATACATCAAAAATATTTCCCTTGAAACTAAAACATAGATTTTGTATTTTCCAAAAAATTTTGTGGGTGTGTCTCATAGCCGTTATTATCTACACTGTTAAGAAACATGTTAATAATTAAAAAAGGATCAATCAAGAAAATATCTAAAATAAATTTTATCTTAAATATTCAAAAAAAATCCTAACATTTCCAGGGATAGTTGAGTGAGAGAGAAGCCACCAACCTTAAAGAGTTTTGTCCAATAGAATCGAAAAGAAGAAACTTAAAAAAAATAATTTCCCAGTCACATGCCCATAGGAGATTTTAGATTGAGAATCATATAAAATATTATGTTAGTGTAATTCCATAATTTCTTAAAGAACAGAATAATGTTGATTTATCTCTTGATCAATAAAATATTATGTAATTACACACGGTGTGGGTGAAGTTGGATGGAATAATATGCCACTCATATAAAGAGATGACTTTTAGGGAGATATAAAATCTTTAGATCAATCAAGAAAAAGTTAAATACAATGTAAGTGATGAATTTCTCCCACATATGGAAAGAAAAATCAAATTTGGTTGAGGTAGGTTTGAGGGAAACCAATAATTGGATTCTATCAATTTTATAATGGTTATCCATGTCACTAAAAGATAACCAAGAAAACAAAATATAGTAGATGGGGAGATTGATTTCTTAAAAAATCAAAAAATAAGGGTTCCTATAAAAATAAATATGAATTATGGATCGAGAAATAGTTTTAAAAGGAATTTTTATAAGAATATAAATTCAATTAAGTTAAAAAAATTGTGAACAATTTCTTGATAATAGGGAAATAGAATTCAACTCTTATTTGAATGATGCTATAACAAAAATGGTAGAAATGACTCAAAATAAAAATATATGCAAAGATCAACCAAAATATGTTATTAATATAAAAGTATAACTTAAAGGATTAAATGATGGGATAGATATTCGATAGAATAAAAATAGCTTTCTTGATGGACTAGTCAAAGAAACCTTTTAGTATGTTGATCAAATCAAAGCAGAAATTGCCCGATTAGAGAGAGTAGTGTAGGAATAAACTATTGTTCGAGTGAAATGAGATGAAAAAATAGACTACTGGATTAAAATTATAGAAAAATCCAAGGTATATAATGATATTAAAGATTTTATTGAATAGTGAAGTTGAATTATTGAATCTATTAATAGATAGGAGGTTTCTTTAAACAAAGTAAACATTGTGATCCATAGGTAAATTACAATTTGGAAAATTTACTAATGATTTAACAAAAGAAAGTGTTGGGAATGGTACAAGAAAATTTTATGAGTGTTTTAGTTATCAAAAAACCTTTTCTATAGGTACTATTGATGTTACAAAAATGAATACAAGTCCAAATATAAAATAAAAATAGTAATTCTTGTTCGATAAATGATAAAGGTAATGTAATAGTATATTGGAAACACTTAATCATAACGAGAATTTCAAAAATCTAAAAGTTACATGTATTCCTTAGAAAATAAGTGTGGGAGTTCATTCCTATTTATGAAGTGTTCATTCTATGTTTACATTGGTGATTCAAAGACCAATTATGAGGAGTTATGATTCTACCAAGGTGGAGAGGCCCCCAGAAGCATGTAATGAAGAATGAGAACATATCCATCATGATAAAAGAGATAATATATATATATTTAATGTTTTAACTAATCCAATGTTTTATAAAAATCATTTGATTATAGTAAAATGAGAGAAAAAATTATATTTAAGGATGTTTCAAGAAGATTTAAAATGGAATCTATAATCACTAACCAATCTCGGAATATGTTCTCTCAACTTAATGATGAAGAAGATTTCATCACTGATCATATAGTAAGAATTTAGGAGAGACCCACATACAACTTAATTAAAAATGGAATCTCTTAGAAGTAAAAATAATGAAAAATCTATATTAGTTGAAATCATTCTCAAACATTACATGAATAATAGAATGTCGATAGTTAATAGATGGTGTTTTCTAAACAAAATAAGAAATGTGAGTTTATGGAAAAAAAGAGAATAATCACCTGGATGTAACTACTTTGTTTTTAAATTATGGTGAATTGATTATATAGATTAGTATAAATGAATGGATAGCTATGGAAGAGATGAAAATTACACATTTACTATTTGTGGATAGACTCACACATAATATAATAAGTGTGACTTAATTTTTTTGATTTTCTTATTGATGTTTCATTTAATTAAATGGATTTCTTGATAAAATAAATATATAGTAATATATTGATGTAAAATACCAAAAAAATAACAACCAAGTGGATTGCAAGGGAATACCATGTTTTCTTAGGGAATAGGAAAAGTGTAACATCTCAACCCCAAAATATTGGCTTGGGAGGAGTAGAATTCCACTAACTATAGGTGTATACCCTGGACAAAAAATGAGGATAATATATTCTAAGGGTGTACTATATCATTCGGGAATGATTCACCCTTATATAATATATAACATATAGTAACAAATGATAGTTAAAAAATCTAAAAATTATGCATGAATAAAAAAACCAAACTCTTATAAAATAATAACAATATGATTAGATTCACAACCAATAAAAACATCAACCAAGTTTGAAAACAAGAACAAGAAAAAAAGTAGAAAAATGTGCCAAATGGAGCATACTCCCAAGATATATAAATAAAATACCTCCAATATTCAAGGTCAGTTATTAAATACCACTATAGAAATGTATTTATCTAGTAAGGTAAGAGGCCCCCCCCCCTTAACCATGTCGAATAACATCTGCATATGCATAAAGATTCATATTCAATGGGAGAGTATAAAAACATATTATGTAATCCCTGAAAGAAACCCTGGACACGCCACTTAAACAAGAATAAGTTAGATCTCTTTTTAATATAAAATATAAGAGAATGATAAAACAAAAAAATGAATCCAAATAATCCAATTAAAATAACTCACACTAAGAAATTGCCTTTCATAGAATCAATAATTTTCACATCCTTCTCACACCACAAATCATTTACCTGGGTCTTCTTCACACACACTCAATATAATTCATATAAACCAATGCATCTTCTGTCATAGTGAGACCTCCTATATAGGCCAACTAATTATAGAAAATCCATTCTCCCTGACCCAAGTCATCACATATCTATAAAAATCAATGTCCCCACTTAAATAGTTTTAGTATCCAAGTATAAACCAAGAATCCCCCATCTATATACATCAATAGCACACACCACCCATACCTATTTCAAACCAATGTTCCCACCAAACTAAAATTATATAGAAAGTCAGTACCAATAGGTACCTAATCAATTCAATATTAATGTACACCAAAACATTACCATTCCTAATTATGACACATCAAAAATATTTCCCTTAAAATGAAAAAATAGATTCTTTATTTTCCAAAAACTTTTGTGGGTGTTTCCCATAACGATTATTGTCAAAACTATTAATAAAAATGTTAATAATTAAAAAAATATCGATCAAGAAAATATCTAAAATAAATGTAATCATTTAAAATTAAAAAAAAAATCCTCACTTTTTGGGGGATAGTGGAGTGAGATAGAATCTACCAACCTTAAATAGGGTATTATAATAGAATCCAAAATAATAAGCTTAAAAAAATAATTTCCCAATCAATTTCATATAGGAGAGTTTGGTTAGAGAATCATAAAAAATAGAGGTAGAAGGAATATTTTCAGGTAGAATATTAGTTCAAAAACACATTTATGACCCCCCCCCCCAAATCACACATGGTTTCCCCTTAGAACATATCTTCCCCAAAAAACATGGAGGTCTATTAGGTTATTTAAAAAATGAGTTTGATTGCAACCAAATATTGGACCACTATAAAGAAGGAGAACATTCACTATTTTCAGACCACCATTCCTTGTACCATGGTAGGTTGGGTCTGACCAATCCATTTTCCAATATACCTACCCAACCTAGTATTTTCATGCCATAGGGTCACCACTCCTTCCCATATAACATTTTTTTCACTCCTTGTTTCTCATAGGGTGAATCTCATTGCACCATAACCCACAAAATTCCCAAACCCTCACCATTTAAATTTCCCCAACACATGGTCGAACTCCCCTTCACATGGTCCCCGCACACATTATTATTGCATGTTAGTTCTGCCATTTCTCACAAGAAGACATCCCATGCCCCACACCCAATTAAACTCCATTTTTAACCCTATAATTTACCCTATAAAAAAATTCCCAATGACTATTCCAACAAAAGCATCATGATAGGAACCACAGTTTCCACCAAAGCTACATCAATGTCATGGTGATTTCCAAAGGTCCCCAAAATCCATTCTTAGACTATGAACTGGTCCTAAAATTATTGAAACCAAATAAAAACAAACCATAAAAGAAAAAGTACTCAATAAAATATAGGAATACCAAAAAATAGGAGTGTTACATTCTCCCAACCATTAAGCTTTACATACTCTATATGCTAGAGGATGGTAGTTTCTATATTGAAATGTGGTCCACTGGTTCAGAAAAACACTATACCACTCCCAAAACTCCTCATAAACCTAAGGATGAAACTACAATAGTCAAACTAATTGTATCGTTCATCCACACAGAAGTTTCTCTTTCCCATTCCAGTGTATGAAATATAGTGTGAATTCAATGGAACTTCTATATTGAAAGAAATAAAATCCAAAATGAATACCCAAATAGAACCTATCTCAAACTTATACCATTATAATATATATAAATTTCATTCAATTTATTGATCAGGAAAGGTAATTCTACCCAACAACAACCCCATCGATGTGGTCAATAACCTCATATGGTCCCACACACCATTCAACTGACTTATGTTACATATACAGGAGATTACTCTTTAACCCTAAGAATACCTGAATAAAACAAAAGTACCACAAGTAATGATAATGAAAAAAAAAATACATTGAAACTGGAAAACCAAAGATCATATAGATGGTCGTACAATGCTCTAATTTGAGATATATGAAACATTTCATGATAAATCCATGATTAGAAAACTAAGGCCACTATGAGAGACAATGATGATTAGTATACTATGAGAGTTTAACACTTCCTTCATAGAAAACGTAGCCAAATATTCTATAGACTTCACCCCCCCTTGAATTGGAATGAAATTCACCAAATTGGTGAGTCAGTGAACTATCAACATAGTGATCACATGGTAATCAAACAACTCAGGTAAACCAATATCAATTCTAAGAGAAATCCCCTCTCACTACACTAAGGTCATTGGTTTGAAGCAACAATCCTTACACAAGAATGAACCAGAACCATAATTGCATACCAAAAAACAATTTAGAATTTACATAACCTACTCACCCCTTAATGTCTACCAACCATTTAGATTTAACCTAATGGAAAGGATTTAAGAAGTCTACCATTGAATATACTGTGACTTGGTCACCCAAGATTGTAATGAGGTCCAGTTGATAGAAAATGAAATCTATATTCTATCCTATACACCACAAGTGAATTTTAACAAACTAACCCATAAATAATAATCAATTCAATGCTTCATTGATCTTCCACCTACATACATGTTAGCTGAACACATCCATTAATTAATTGATAAACTATTATATATAGTCATAGTAATCCTTGATGATAGCATACATTAGAATATCAATAAAACAATTAGATATAGTCAGAGTGAATTCTAGAACTCCAGCATCCATATTCTAATACCCAATATGTCTATTATAAGGTAATGAATTTCCCTAAAAACATGACTATGTCAATAGTAATTGATCATGTTAACCAGGGTAAATCCCAATATATCCTACTCTTTCTAGGATAATTTATACTCATCATAAGAGACATAATCATAATATATAACCCAAATTTCTGATTCCATCTATCATGTTTATCATAAAACAATGTGTGGACAATGCCCACCCTTTAGTAGTGGATTCCTTAGATCCATGGGTAGATTGGATAATGGGCTTCCAATTTATTTATATTGAGATTTTTTTTAGGGTTAGATAGGAAAATTTTCCAACTCTAGAGGTTTTCATTAGTACATTAAAAGTGCAGATATTTCAAATAAAACTATTACATGGAAACTTCCCACTCCACTAGCACCCATGAGAGTGACTCTCTTCCTGTAGCTATGGAATCGTGACACCCCCGTCCACCGCCAGCTCCAACAATAAGTTTCTATGAGGTATCTCCATGAGGATATGAAAACTTCATAGAGTAGGGAATCTTTTATATGGAAGTAGCCATATTTGTAGGCCTCATTATAATGGATGAGGTTGGTGAGGTGAGTATTGAGACAGAACCTCTATTTTCTCTAGATATAATAGGGGAGAAGGAACGGTAAAGAAATTCAGGGTATGTTCCCACCATGTAACTGATTTCATCACTAGAAAACTTTTTTGCAATCATGCCCAGGTGGATTATCAACATGCCATGTAGCACAGTTAGTTTATCCTTGTAATGGATGAATTATTGGAGTGTGATTTGGGTGATAAATGTATACGATGGTTGCACATAGTGCTGTTAAATCATAAATTAGTGAGTGGTTGGGCGTGAGATGAGGAATGATGGTCTAAAAGACTTTTTGTGGGAATATTTTCTTTGAGTTGTGATAAAATGACAAATTTCCCTCTATGGAAGAGGTGACATCGAAAATGATTGGGTACCATAAGATAGTTTACCTATGTTTGAACATGGACACGCTTTGTTAGGAGACATGGTTCCAAAATTTGGGTAAAGGAAGGTTAGCCTATTTGTTTAAATCATGTATTGAGAGAGATTTGTATACCTTTTTATAGAATCATAGTGTACTTCTATTTAGAGATGATCCTTATCTATCTTGAAATCATCCCGAGTATATCGAGAGGGCGTCGACCCTACGCAGTTCACCTTTTCTTTTCAAATTTCTTTCATGGTTTGGAAAAGAAACTCGTTGAGGTTTCGTTCAAGGAGTGGTATAACATAATACTTATGGTGAGGAGTGCACTGTTGGCTATTTCAGGGTGGTTCCCTGAGTATATTGAGAGGGTGTCGGCCCTATGCAGTTCACCTTTTATTTTCAAATGTATTTCCTGGTTTGGAAAAGGAACCCATTGGTGTTTCGTTCACGGAGTGGTATAACATAATACTTATGGTGAGGAGTGCACCGTTGGCTATTTGAGGGTCGGAGCTGACCAGGGCCCCACTTTTTTTATTTTCTTTTTATTTTCTTTTCATTTTCTTATTTTTCTTTTATTTCATTTCTTTCTTCCTCATTGATTCTCATGAATCCCCCCCCTGTGGGTTCCTCCTCCATGAGATAGTGAGAAAAGAGGGATATAGGGATAGAGATAATGGAAGATGGGTGTCTCCACAAAGCTTGGGATGCGCCAAATCATCATGCATCAATTGTGGACTATGGAAATAGAAGAGGATTCGATGGATTCATCCCAAATGTAGGATTTTTTAGGTTTTGTTATAGAACCCTGTATATTTTCCATTTTTTAGTTTTAATCTCCCTTTATGCTTGCTTATGACCCATTGTGGTCCGATCTATTGTTTTTGGGGAGAAATGTGGGGTTTTGGTTATTTCAAAGGGTTTTCGTTAAGGAAAACTTGTCTACATGGTGTGTGGTTCAAAGAAAACACACTATGTGTTCTTCCCATCTCAAGAATATGACCTTTTCAAAGTACACACCATACGCTATGTACTGGGGCTTAGTCGTGTAGCTGAGTACCTAGCCATGCTACCTATGTAAGGGGGATATGTCATGTAAAGTAAATGGATAGACCCTGTATGAATCACACACTATGTAGATGTACATGGCCATGTGAGGTACATGGGGCAGGTACCCCATGTATGATACACACCATTTATAGGACCAACACACCGTATACCTGGTGTTTTCATTCCATTTTTGGCTGGAATACACGCCTAAGAAAGTCCTTGAGGGTACATGTTGGGGATACCCTTGATCTAAGATGATCCATGAGATATCTATTGTGGATGATTCCGTTTATCCTTTATTTAAGGATGTCTCCCTTGAGAGATGTTCCCTTATTGACTAAGATGTTGTGAGACCAGTTGTTTTTGAGGATCCCCTATAGGATTCCTTTTCTTACATTTTAACTTAGAGAATATAATATAGGATAGCTCTATATTCTCCATGTTACTAGGGGTCCCCTATGGGATTACTTTTCTTACATGTTGACCTAATTAATAAATATTATGATTCTTTTACCATTTTACTATTCTCAGGATTCCTTATAGGGTGCCTCTTTTGACTTTCCATTCATGGATCCTATGTAGAATTCCTCATTTACCTTCTTAGCTAATGATCTCGGGTAGGATGACTTTACATATGTATATACCTCAAAGATCCCACGTAGGATGACTCTCAGTGTTTGACTTAAGGGACCTAGTGGGTGCCCCAATGTTTGGCCGACAATGAGACAGTGTGTTGGGATTGGGTAGATATAGTAGCAGTTTTTACCTTAGAACCCATACTGAACATGTAATCCCTTGAGGCTGAGGTAGTAGTGGTGGGTTTATGTGTTCAACCACCCTCACTCATCTGTTTATACTTTCACTTGTTTACTACTGATATAGCACAGATTAGAAAAGGTGATTCCTAGTTGGTGGTTGTTGATCCTAACATGAGGCGTCTTAATTCTCTTTGGTATGTCTAGAATTTCTTCCAGGGATAAGTCTTTTGATACATGTTATCTCTTATGATTATATATATACCTAGAAGTACCGCCTGGGAATTGGATTTTGAGCCTGTATTATTTGATTATTATATTATTGGGATTTCTATAGGTGTTTTGTAGTATCTAGTTATTGAGCTTACTACTATGATATATGGTCATGGAGTCCCTAGTAATGATGCTCATGGATTATTACACTCTCATGAGTGATGGATATGATTCTTCTCTCCTTGAGTTATTATATGATGAGGATGATTATGATTTCCTCGGATCATGGGTTAAATGAGGATGATTATTCTATCCTCAAATTGGGGTTGTCAGTGGATGTTTATTCTCTCCTCAACATGTGGCCAATAGAAGATGATTAAACTCTCCTCGACTGGTGGATTTTGAAGGATGATTATGTTCCCCTTGATTTTTCATATGATGAGGTTCTACAAACATACTCTCTAGGACCAGGATAATGAGCCATTTTTCTGTATCAAGGTGGTAGATCATGGCACCTCACACCTATGATTGATGTTGGGAAAGATGTCTACATCTAGATCTTGAGGGGTGGGCATGGCACCTCACCAATGAGCTCTCCTTGAAAATCGCCTATGGTCCAGACCCTTGGTTTTATCCAAGTCATAATGTTGTGACTGTCTATGAGCTCAGACCTAGGGCTCATATATTTGGCTTGATTTACAGGGCATGAGTAGCCTGGCATCTAGCTCAGTGACTATTTACAGGATATCTGGATGTACTTCCCTATAATTATTCATTATAGTGATTGGAGGCGAGTACATGTGAACCCATAGTTAGGATGAGTATCCCCCTATGGTGACATAGATTACTTAGAGACATTTCTGGTGCTGGCTAAGGTAGGTATATGTCGGGTGAGATTATGGACCCAGAAATCGACTTAATGATACATGGATTGAGTGGAAAGTTTTCCAGCTCAATCCCTTTTCACAATATGTCCAGGTAACCAGGATTATGGACCCAAGGATCGACTGCTAGTGGTTTTAATGTTATTTCATTCACCTTACTCATGTACATTATTATTTATTTATATATGTATAGGTATGGTACTATACATATATACACATATAATTCAGGACATTCATGATATCACATTACCCAGTTGACTAGAATTATGCACCCAGGGGTCAACTATGGCCTTGTTTTAATTACCTTAATTATATTTCAGTTAAGTTTTAGCTAGGCAGATCATATTGCACGAAAATTCACTTGTGGAAGCATATTTTATAGGTTCATCATTGGGGTGACCAACTGAGATTATATTTTTATCCTTATACATGCTCCTTGGTGTGTGTACAAACCTTATGTATACTTTTTAGGTTATGCATAGTTTCATGGTGGATAATTCTGAGTCCTAGAGTTGCATGATCGAGGGGATCTACTCATGTGGGTTATTTTGTTCAAGCCAGTGCAGTTTGATAGTGTCTGGAGACCAGGTATTTGGTCTAGATCAGAGTTAGTAGTAGAGCCCTATACTTTTATTTCATTTTCTCTTTGTATTCTTGTATATAAATGCTTGGTCAAGTGGATGAACAATGTTGTATGTAAGACATGTTTGGAATTTTATAGAATTTTCATTTATTATTACAACATGCTTTATTTCAGTTTATTTACTTCCTTTTCACTCCATTTATTCACTATTGTGTATGATAATTAGATATTTTTGTTGTTTTCTTACTCTAATATGAGGGTATATCCTCTCCATTGTCCCACCCTAGACCCTCACTGATAGTTAATAAACTATAGTGTACGGGGAGGTGCACTTGAGGCCTCATAACAAACCTTCTTGAAGCACTAGTTTAGTGGAATCTGGGTTGATACATTACATTGTTCAATTCATCAATTAATTTATAACTCTCTTTTCCTAGCTACCTATGCCAAATCATAGTCTATCATTGTTAGTGACATAGGTGTTTCCCAACTACTTCTCAGGTGTTATTCTATCCAAAAAATATAATCCATTCAACAACAAGACATTAATAATTGTACGAGATCCCTAGGAGATTCAAAGATAATGCATATAAGATTTAAAAGTGAAACTTCTCTAATCTAAGACACCCAATGAGATCATATTCCTATGTAAAGTTGAAAACTATATCACATCCAATAAGGTGACAATATAATTGTCTAAGAGATATAGCATAACTGAACCTCTACCCATGACACAAAATCTCTTTTTCTTTGCTAAAACTACCTCTCTTTCAAATCATTCAGTCAAACTAGAAAAGTAACTCTTATCTGAGAAAATAAGGAATGAACATCTTGAGTATAATACCTAATCAATATGAAGAGTATCTTAGGACACACAAAACACCTGAACACTTTCATATCCTTGGTTGAAAAAGGGATAATGATCACTATATTCATTAAAATGATTACCAGATTTTAAATAGATTCATTTGGGTCTAATATGCAAAGGTTTCCCTCATTGGTAGAAGGTAACCTCCATATGTATAGACGTAGACCAATATTCCCTAGATTGGGTACAGTTTTTGTCACCCTTATTACTATTACCTTTCTTCTCCCTCAAAACTCTAAATGACCCCTCACATTTAGACCATCTTCTTTAGATTTTATCATAGCCTTCCCTCCTAACTCAAGAGAAAGAAAGGAAGACTTGACATCCTCTAAAGTTTAAGAATCTCTTCCATATATCATAACATCAATAAGATGTTAATATGGAATATCTAATTAAATTAAAAGTATAATGTATTGATCCTCATATTTAATGCTAGCATTTATGTTGGCTAACATTAATAATAATTTACTAAACTCATCAAGGTGTTCCTGAATATCAGTTCCATGACCCATGTTGAAGGTATATAATCTGTGCCTATTTTGTAGATGACCCATTAAGGAAGTTTTTATATAATTTGTTTTTATTTTTAGACCAAATACCAGCTATGGAAGTTTCATAAGCAACCTAACTTAGAAATTTATCTCCGAAGGACAATGTTAAATACCAATGTTCTTTCATCAAAACATCAAGAAGGACATCTGAATAGGTCATCACTATCAGAACATTAGTAGACTGACTTACATGGTGTTTCCTAGGCCAGTAAAGGGAATATTTCATCCCTTACTGAACTAACAAGACTTTCATATTTAATCACTACATATTAAAGTCATTATTACCATTAAAAGTTTTAATTTCATACCTCATAAAATCAATTGTTTGTCTAGGAATCTCTAATACAACTTTATTGTAGGCTATGCTAAAGGGAAATTCCCCCAAGAAATTCCCAAGGACCATTGAATATAAAATTAGGATCAATTAAGTATTCTATGAGGAAAATAAAATGAGATGATGATGAAAATGGACCCAAATACAAAGCTGATATGTCAAATAGAGACATGACAAAACCATAGGCTAAGAAACAAGAGAAAATGGGTAGAAGATGAAATGAAAACAATAGAGGGACACCATAATTTAACTTGGTTTGAAACTAATTTAGGCATACTAAATTGAAATAACACCACCCTATGATTTCCTTTTTATAAAGATCAAAGTAAAACATTACAAAAACAAAATAGACAGAACATATCAAGAATAATAATGGGCTTGAATTTTAAAATGAAGAAATTAGATGATGAAAAATAAAACATACGTGGTAGACACGTTTAAAGGAACCTGGGGCACAGTGAAAGTGTGAAAAAATATTCAATTTAAATTTTTTGGTTTGGAATCATGTTAAAAACATAGAATACACTTAACCATTTTCTCGTATTTCTAAAAGGACCGTGTGTGATTCAATTTAAGCCTGAAAATTAAAACCAAATGAACTCTTAAATGATACCTCATTCATTTGAAGTCATCGGTTTATTCACTCACTATCGATGTGTCATGGTTTTCAGAAACCAAACTAGACATCCTATAGATTATTCACACATGCTCCACAATTCCAGGATCTTTGATCTACATTTCTCGGGTGCTGTTGCGGGAAATCAAATAGCATTATGACGTCCCGTTGATCACCTGAAGAATTCAGAATCAATCTAGAAAGAGGGATCAATCTGGCCTTGTTCTTCCTTCATAATCTCTCTATTATAACTTGAGAGGAGAGTAGAGGATAACGTCTCTCACTAAATTCATGAAAATGTTGGAGCTCCAAATTCAAGAGGCTAAAATGAAATTTTATATTTAGGTTATACTTTCCAAAATTTCACTTTGGTCTCTGGAAAGTAATAACCTTCATTTTAGACCATTGTGCACATATATAACTTAATAAACTTGTCATAAATGTAAAAAATATTTTATCACTCACTTGTAACAAAATAATATGTTACATGATAAAATAAGAACCGTTAACTCGGCCCATAAGCGCTCCAAATAATTTAATGACCCTTGAACATCCAATGTCCATTTGAAAAATTATATTTTTCTCGTATTCACTTTTATGATCAAACAACTTGTGAATACCTGGAGAAATAAGTTCAATCATTATTATTCTAAACTTGAATAATATAATTAGATTAGATTTAATTGCAACTATTTATACTTAGACATTCACCATCCCCCAAAGGTGGGGCCCACTTCACTCTAATCTCATATTCATTAGAGTAGGTGGAACTTGTGGATACAGTTAGCGTGTAACCCTCTAGTTCCTTATATCAATAGTAGTGATTCCAGCCTATCAACCAAGAGTGGAGTCTAGCAACCCATCATGGTCCCTAAGAAGATATGGATTTTTATAGCTACAACTTCCTCCTATGAACACTTATTGTGTAATATAATCTTTTTGTCTAGCGATATCTGATAATGAAGGATTCACACTTGTGTCATCATCCTTTTGTTACTTTATATATTTTATGACCTTACTAGATGGACTTACCTTCTTAACCATAGACATAGATTTATGAAGGTACTTCCATCTAGGTCAACATGGTCCCATGATATATCTATTTCTCAAATAGAAAGGGACAAAATCTATCTTGATCATTCAACCAATGGAATACCACCAATGACGCACCTAACACAAACTACCTCACCATGATTTCATTATCATTGTTTTCACCTCACATCAAAGTACATGATCAAATAGAACACACTGATAATGATCTCAATTAAAAAGACCAATACACATGTTCATATATATAAACAACCAATGACACCCTAAACATGTCATGTTTCTATTGGATGGTTAGTCCTCATGATCTCACTACTTGAGATAACCAAGTGCAAAATTCATGAGAATAAGTCTCAATGATTCTGAGCCCCCAGCACCTGATAGTAAAACATCATATGTGTCCTATCAGTATGATGTATCTAGAATATAGGACATATGTATTTACGATTACTATCATGGTATCTTGAGGTTCTGATTATAGTTGGGAACTGCTATAACCTTTTGATACGACACATAATTTAAGCACATTACCATGTAAATAGTGGATGTATAAATATCAACACTATTATGGTAAGATTAAATAAACACATGTATATATCAATCCTTATACATGTAATGGTAATCAAAAGTATGGTTCATGTTGGGTCTAGGGAACCCACTATTACAACACTTTCACTTTCACAAGATATAACTTTATAACTATCCTGTTTAGATCTCACATAATTAAGCTCATGTTTTTTATAACATTTGGCATTAGTTATGGGCCTGCAACATTTCCAATTCCTGGCTATTCTGCTATGTGCAACCTCATCTCCTTGAGTAAAACTCCTCATGATATGTAATCCAAGAGTATATCCATTTTTTTCACTATCTTAACTTGACATCTTGTTTAGTACTAGTAATGTAATTATCATAATTATAAAACATTACTTACTTGATGTGATTCCAAGAACTGGAACAAATCATTGTTTGTTTTACACTGCTTCTTAACTACCTAAGAAGTTGCAACGTGATCAGTATTTGTAAATATTGATACCACTATCTTGAATGAGCTTGTCGTTATCATTACCTTAACCTAAATATGATATTAGATAACACTAATCCAAGGAACAATAGTTTGTGTCCCCTCAAAACTAGTATCCCTTCTCCTCCACTTATAAGGTACATATCCTTTGTACTTTATCAAGTACAATTATATTGTTCTGACTGCTTCTCTTGTAGTTCTCCTGGATACAACAGATATTTTCCTATAATAAATTATATCTTGGTAATATCAATTCTTATACATATCATGGCATATTTTACTGATCCATTTTTAAAGCATATGGAATTCAAATGACCACATTAGTCTCCTCCTATGTCTTAGACTTGTCTACCTAGAGAGAGATATACCATGTGATGCTGGTAACAATTCTCTATCGAATTGTTTCAACTTGTATTTTTTAATACTATATCAATATATATAAGATTGACTAGGTCTAAGAAATCATTAGATCAATCACAATAAATCTCATTCCCAAGAACTATGGTTATTACTTTATGTCAATCTCTAGAGAGTTATTTTATCTTTGTCTTAACTAACTATAAGACTAATAGATACTTTCCATATGTTAACAAACATATTTTACTTCGAAAAAAACGGAGTTCCCACTAACCCCTAGCAGACACATGGAAAATATTCATTCCAAATGAATATTCTATGATCTAGTTTCTTACTTTAATCCTGAACTGAATTTCAGTAACTCACACCATTATTAGCATTCTATGATGTCACCATCCCTTTCTGGTTGCATCTTATATACATATTCTATGATTTGTGGTCTTGGCATCCAATTATCAATAAAATTATCAAATAAATTATCTATGAAAGTAAAATTATAATGGATTTAGGAAAAAAAATTGGTGTAACCAATTGAACATTATTGGAACCATGCTTGTGCCATCCATGTATAGTCTCACTTGAATACCCACCACAGTATTCAAAATAATAATCCTATTGTACTTTGATAAATGGAATCCATTATTTAATTTTAATTGATCTTGTCAATCTTAGCTAACTACCATCTATTTCTTACATGTAGGAATAATTATTCTCAAAGAATAATGTATCACTAACCATGGTGAATATAAAATCATCACCATGGTTTTATCCATCCTACACAGTATGTTTCTATGGAACATACCTCTTCCACATCTATTGTAGAACTTGTTCTTATGTCAACTTTTTGTGCATCTCAAGCATTGACTAAACCCAAGTCAATCTTACTCACACTATCTCAAATAGAGATGCGAACCCATTTATAGAAATATAGTCTATAACTTGACTATATATTTTCTATCATTGGGATTTCTGTAATATCCTAATAAAAATTTTAGGATGATTACTATAGATTCACATTGTGTTTTTCCTTGATGAAGTTTTGTTTATATCCTCAACATAATATTTTAATATAAACATATTTTCTTGTGACATAATGTATTTCTATCATACCATAAATCATTTGATATCCATTTTCCATGATAGTTGACGTATGATTATGGGATAATGCCATTATTTGTGAATCATGTCTCTAAAAATGGAAGTACTTGCAGTTTATGAGTTTCAACATTGATTGTCCATTTACGTACATCATGACTCTAATGTGTGTAAAGAAATGTGCATTTAGAAATTTCTCCACCCTACATTTTATTGATTTATGTTAAATTGTAAGACTCATCATAAATACTGATTATTAGAATCAAAACTTTGATGTGCATAAGGTAATGTGTGTTTTGGTATAACTCAACACTATAGTATATTGATCAATGAATTCTTGGTCAAGATATTCTACGGAATTCCAGACCAAAGCACCGTATATATTTTGACCAAGCATATACTATACTTAACTATCACTCCTTAATAAATTTAGGAAAAATTATAAAGTATAAATAAATAAATAAATATATATATATAAGAACACACCACGAGCTTACCCTTGGAATAGATCACGCTCTCTTGCTGAAAAAATTCTGAGTTCTTTGTGGATTACCTTTATTTCTAAAGGTTTCTTTGTCCAAAACTAAATACATAATAATTTCGATAGTACCTAAGGAATTTAAATTCTGAAGAGTCTAAAACCATACAAGGTATATCCTTGAAATCTATTTAGTTTTTCTTGAAAAAGTATTTTATTGCAACAACTTGGTATATTAGTCTTAAATTTTTATATTCATCATGTATTTCCAATGATTCATGTATCACTGAACTATGACTTGAGTAATCAACACCACAAAAAACATTCATTCTAAAACTATAACAATGTCTATTTATGTCCAATGGAAATATGAGATTAATGTTTTGGTGATACTTCAAATTTTTAACTAGAATCAATAAACTTGGCAATATATAATTTGTGTACTTCTCACTATTGATTTAGGAACCACATTTTCTCAGCTACTTGGAGAACACGCATTACTTCTAGTAATGTCTCTTTACTTACTTGGTTATTGTATATAAATTAACATATGTGATAATCATATTGTATTTAATACACAATAAGTAAAATTGAAACATTACTTACATTTGATGAATACTCCTTAAGAAGAAGCATTTACTGTCTTCTTTAATTCAGTTCATTTCATTTAAACTTCCATATATATATTTCATGATATACAAAGCAAATAACCTCCTAATTAATACCTTCTTCTTTGAAAGACAATGTGAAGGTGCCTTTAGCATGATACTTACCATTGGACTTTTCACCTTGTCTTTCATCTTGTTCACCATAAGAACTAAAGATTAAAATCTCTTGAAGATCTTATTGCTTGGAAAACCTTACCCAAAAGGTAATGTAGCATTTTTATCCATACTGTTCATTTTTTAATTTAAAAAAAAACTAAAGTATATGGGTGAAAATTATATAAGAATGGCATGTAATGAAAGATCATGACCCATCTTTCAATTTCTGCATATCCAGTGTAATCATCATACATTCATATCTTGCTTCTCTTTCTCCTCACTAGCTTATCAAAGATGAGAAAACATGTGAAATCATCTATGTCCTAATGTTGTATCTGCAATGCAGATTTTATGTTGATGGTATCATTATGAAATAACCATCATATGCATCATACATGAGTCTCATGTAATAATTTTTACACCATCACTTCATATGGCTACTTAACAGATATTGGGGACACCAATACCATGAATTTATGATGTTGTAGTACTTTATGCAAGCATCTATACTACTCTTTGGAAACTTGTTCTAGTTTGGACATGTTCTTTTTCCTATAATTATCGCAGTATGTATTATGGTATTACTTTTTATTTTCTACAATAATAAAATCTAGTAGATTAGTAATTTTATCTTCATTTCTAGTAGACATTTTCAAATCATTAATTTTAAATGTCTCCCACTATTTTATCAAATTCTAGGAACCCTCTGTACTGGAATCAGAATACATTATCTCTTGAGTATTCTAGTGATCAGGATAATTGAAACACCTACTCATAGTCTGCAATCTTTGGTTTTTCCACTACTCAGAGAGTCCAAGGTAGGAACTAATCTGGACAACCATATTAACTTATGGCTCCCTGATCTGTTGAGTGGAGTCCCATATCCTACAAATAATTTCTTTTCATTGATCAAAATTTTTCCTCTAAAGTTGAAAAAAAATATCTTTGGCTACCCCTTTTCTACCAACATTAGTTAATTCAACCCACCACACTCAATGAACTCCCTGTTAGTTAGAGGCACCTTCAACTTTGGTTGTCCAGGCACCTCGTACACTTGGTTTTGCTCAAATTTAAGCGATGGAAGGTATTTAAGGACTTAATATTTTATTTTAGGGATTTGGTAATTTAATATCATTGAATGTAATCATTTTCTATATAACATTCTTGTTCTATGTGACCGCACACACAACATAAAAATTCTTCTAAATAGAAAATATTCACCGCACATGTTCATTTTATCATTTCATGCTTGTTTATTATTATACTATGTGATAATGTGTAGTAAATACACATTCACAAAATAATAAACCATGCACATGATAAAATAAATAAATAATGACATCACCACGAGCTATTTACTATTTATTGATCTATCGAGTGTATTATGAATTAACTGAGACCCTATAATAATTCCTTAAGTCAATACCTGACCTGAATTGCAGCACTCACAACTCCAATGCATTCCACTTGTTTGTTTTATGCTGGCTCTCAACTCAAACCGCATCTCCATGAACTCATTTTTTCTTTAAAATGTATGCTCACACATAGGTGAGGGGGAATAAGTGTGCGAAATTGTATTTTTCCACTTAAATGTGGACACACAGGCCCATATACAAATTAAAGATTGAGGGATGCGCATATCATCAAAAGAAAATAATTATTACATTTTATAAAACTCAAATTCTATAATTAAATTAAATAAATAATAAACCAAACATGAACAGGTTAGTCTCAACTCATGATCAGTCAACATGAATGTATATTGTAGAAGAAAAATTAAATTTTATAAAATTCAAGTTGAGGGTATTTCCATTGTGTTAACATGATTTAGAATAATTTTTATTAATTATCGATACATCCCACAATACTTGAAATACTTTTATTAAATCTCAGACAATTAAATTTAATTTCTGATTTTTTTTAAAAAAATTGGGCTTATTCAGACCAAAAGCAGATCCCTAAAAATTAATTTAGGACTAGTGACAGGTAAATGGGTCAAGCTGGTTGGACCTAGACAGAATTGGTTCGGACCCAGATGAGGTATCCATTTAAAGGATATATATATATGTATATATTATAAAATGATAAAAATATTCCAATGAAAGTTTTTTACCTTTTATATATATATATTTTTAACAATCTTCCATGTGAAGATTTGAATAAGCTTTCAGGGGAAGCTTTGTCCATTTAATTAAACAAGATTCTATGAGAAGATTTAAACTATCTTTCATAAGAAGATTTATCTTTTTAATTAAGGAATATTCTATATGAAAATTTAAACTACCTTCCATGAGAAGCATTATCCTTTTTATTAAACAAGCTTCCATGGGAAGATTTAAACTAGCTTCCAATAGAAGCTTTATCTATTTAATTAAACAATATTCCCAGGAAAGCTTGTATTTACAATGGACTACCCCAACTAGCTTCCAGTATATCTGACTACCATGCAATATACTTACATTACGCTCTGGCTAAAATTCGCCACAATAGTTTCCATTAAAATGAAGCAAATATTATAACTTTAATTTTTGTAGGAACCTTTACCCAAAACTCATAAATCTTCGATTGGCCATATATTAGCAATAGGAACTCAAATTGATGTGTTTTCAGTTGCATTGGGACCATATCAAAACCCTCCTTCTAAATCATAGAAAATTTAATTGAAATTCCAATGTTTTTAACTTAAATAATTACACATTCCCTCCGATGTCAATTGAAGGAGCCCGTGGTGCAGTGGAAGCGTGAAAAAAGATGCAATTTAAATTTTGGTTTTGGATTCATGTTAAAAACATATAATCCACTAAACCCCTTTCATATATTTCTAAATGCATCACATGTAATTCAATTTAAGCATGAAAAATAAAAACAAACAAATGATTAAAAGGTGTGTCGTTTGTTTGAGGTCACCGGTTTGATTTGCTCACTGTCGACATGTCGTGGATATAAGACACCAGAATAGATTCCCTCTATATCATCCACACATGATCCATGGTTCCAGGACCATTGATCTATGTTTATTGGGTGCTATCTTTTTAAATTAAAGAGCTTTATGATGTTCCTTCGATCACCTAAAGAATGCAGACTCAATCGAGAAAGCGGGATCGATCTGACCTTGTTATTCCTTCAGAATCTATCTCTAAGAACTTGATAGGAGAGGAGAGGAAAACTTCTCTCAATAAATTTGTTAAAATGGAGTATCTTCAAATTGAAGAGGCTAAAATGAGCTTTTATATTAAGGTTATACTTTCTAAAATTACACTTTGGTACTTGGAAAGTACTATCCTTCATTTTAGACCATTATGCACATTTATGACTTAATAAACTTTTCATAAATGTAACAAATATTTTCTCACTCACTTGTAACAAAATAAAATGTTGCATGATAAAATATAAACCATTAAATCATCCTGTCATCTCTCCAAATAATTTAACGAACCTTGAACATCCAATTTCCATTCGAAAAATTATATTTTTCGCATATTCACTTTTATGATCAAACAACTCATGAATAACTTGAGAAATAAATTCAATTATCATTATTCTAAACCTCAATAATATAATTGAATTGATTTTAACTATGATCAGTTATACTTGTTCATTCACAGGCCCCCGCAGGTGGGGCCCACTTCATCCTAAACTCTTATTCATTAGAATAGGTGGAACTTGTGGATACACATAGTGTATGACCCTCTAAGTATTTATCACAATATTAATGATTCCAACCCAGAGACCAAGAGAGGAGTCTAGTAACCATCATGTCCCCTATGGAGATAAGGAGTGTCACAACTATGACTTCCTCCAATGAACACTTACTGTGAAATATAATCTCTTTGCCTAGCGATATATCATAAAGTAGGATGCACACTTATGTCATCATCATTTTGTTGCATTGTATATTTCATGACCTTACGAGATGGACTTACCTTCTTGTACCATGAACAAGGATTTATAAAGGTACTACCACCCTGGTCAACCTAGTCCCAATAGATATCTCTTTCTCAACTTGAAAGTGACAAAATATATCTTGATCATTCAACCAATGTCATACCACCAATGATTCACCCAACACAAACTACCTCACCACGATTTCATTATGATTTTTGACTCGCATGAAGGTACGCAATCAAATACCACACACTGATAATGATCTCAAGTCAAAATACTAATACACATGTTCAAAGATAGAAACAACCAATGGAACCCTAAATATCTAGTGTTCCTATTGGTGTGTCAATCCTCATGGTCTCACTACTAAAGATCACCAAGTGAAAACTTCATGAGAATAAGTATCAATTTTTATGAGCTCCCAGCACCTGATAGTCAAATATTATATGTGTCCTATCAGTATGATGTATCTAGACTATAGTACATATATATTTAAGATTACTAACATAGTTGTTGGAGTTTGTGGTCTATATCCAACTACTTTGTACTTTATTCATTAATAAAAGCCTTATCACATCTTGATTGATCTTCTGCGTGAAAATGCATGTGATAATGTCCTAAGAACAGCTGTTGCATTAATGGGTCATAGCATATCCCTACTATGATGAGAACCCAGAGGTTCCAAAACACTGTTCTTGAATATATGTTCTACGGCTGGATGATATTATTTGAGGGACACAAATAATACGGGTCATTAGGGGTGAGGACTCATAAAACATTGAGGAACCTTCTCATGGTGTGCGCCCTTGGTAATATCCAGGAGGATATTATGAGAACGAGACCCGCCAGTAGGAAATCCATATTTCATAGTGTCATTGGATGTTCCTATCTACATACGTGTGTATTGGTCCTTAGACTTTAAGATTATTATTAATGGGTATTACAACTCGTGTACTTAGATGTATTGATGAAAACTGTGACGACACACTGTTCGCAGTGAGGTAGGATACGTTGGGTGCATCACAAGTAATACTGCATTAATATATAATGCGAGAAAGGATTTGTCCCGTCTGTTCCATAATGGAAGTAGATATCTCAGGCCCTTTGATGGAATTGATATAGCCTAAATAAATCCATGGCCATGGTAAGGTATGGGAAAGTTCAATTTCAGGAAGTCAAAGAAAGAATAATCAAGAACATGGGTTGATGGCACTATCATGCAACCCGCTTGATTGGAGATATCGAGACAAAGGGATTATATTACACGGTAAACGTTCGTAGGAGGTGACACGTCATTGCGACGTTAACTTATTTCTCTATGGGTGACTTGGCGTGTTTCTAGATGAAAACCTTGGACATTAGGAAGGCTCCTCCTAATTCCACTGAGAAAGAGGCCTAGAGGGTCACACACTAAGTGTGTCCATGTATCTCAGTTAAATATTAATTTAACAAGTTAAATAAAAATTATTCCTGACTGTGGTTTAATAATTATTTAAGGATACCTGGTCGCATTTATTTCGACACTGGTTATTCGAGAGAATATATTGTGGGTTAAATAATATATATTTATTAGCGAGTAATGCAGTTACATTTATTTAAGAAATAAATATCCATTACTTAAGGTCTAATAAATATGTTGGAGGAAATAAATAAAATAAAAAATAAAAGTACACGCTGTGTATATTTATATACACGCCGTGTAGTTTGTTTTTTTGGGATTCATGAGAAAATATTGTATATTTAATTAAATGATATTAAATGTAATATGTTGGGCACATGTTAAGTAATAATTATGGTCAACTGTCATTATTAAGACATGGGGTATTACTAATAATTAAATGAAATGATTAAATGCTTTTGGGAAATTAATTCATTTTTATTATTCTACGTATTATAATCCCAATTACATTATTCTCATGGAGAAGATCCATTGTTGTGCACAATGGATTTGGAAATACTCTCAAGCCAATAGGGAATTCCCTTTCCACTAAGAACACCCTCAAGTTACAAGAGCGAGATCCTCCACCGGATCAAGGCGGTCGAAGGCAGACATCGCAAGCGAATTTTCTTCCACGCTAGCACCCAGAGATCCCTTCGGTGACATCCAGAGATACGTGGAGCACGTGTGGATCACCGCTAGAGGAATCCTGTACTTGGATTCTACGATGTAACGACGGATCACATGATCGTGACCGGAGACTCCAACGAAGAAATAATTCCATCGAGGTAATTATTATGAATTAATTAAATTAATTATAACCAACATATGATGATCCTATCTCAACGGTTTCGAGACTCTTCTTTTCTTTTCCGTTCTTCACTCTATTCCAAAGATCCGGCGTTTTAAATTGTGATGGATCTCTAATTGAACGTTGTTAAAGTTAAAATTAAAGTTGGGAAAACCTCACCAACGCACTTCCACTGCGCCCGGAACCTATAAGTGGTGTAAGAGGGGTTATATCATTGATTATAATTATTTAGTTTTTCATTGGTGATTTACGCATTTAATAATTTAGTTATTTCAATTCATGTTTAATTGTTCTGGAAATCTAAATCTCGAGATCTGTTCCTCCTCCCTCGTTTCTCATTCACCTCACAGAAATGAATTTTTCTTTTAATTTTTATTAAAATAAAATAGAGTAACTCATCTGGATGATCCAAACGTTTCTAGCCGTACAACACCAGAATACACGACGTGTATTCGGAAGTACACGCCGTGTAGTCTAGGTACAATGCATTGACTAATCCACCAAATCAGGCCGTGTATTGGATTCTTTCTAAGAATTTAAGACACCGTGTGTTGACCAGAGACAGGTGGTACACGGTTTCCGGATTACACGTTGTGTGGTCCAATGAACACGGCGTGTAGTCCCTTTGGGTTAGGGTTGGGTCGTGTACCCCGTACACGGCATGCCCATTTGGAAACCATGTAATGCGGAAACTACATGGCGTGTGTCCCACAGAACATGCCGTGTACTCCGAAAATTTCTGAAGTACATTAACAAGCCCTGTCCCCGGGCGTGTACTTCGAATGGATGGTGAAGAAAAGTACATGTCGTGTAGTCGGAACTACATGTCGTGTACTCACCCAAATTACGCAGATTTATTAAAATTTATTATTATATTATACAAACCCTTGATACATGTACCATGGTGCAGGTGTAAAGATAAGGCACAACATGTGATAGGTGTTTTATATATATGTGTTTAATTTAACATCTGCGTAATAAATGGGAATTCACCGGGTTTCCTCCAAGGTACAAGTTACGTACAATGATAATTTTAAATGAATTTATCTGTTTAAAATTATGATGGATGAGAATCTCAAGGAAGTTCAGAAAAGTGTTTAAGATAAAAGGATTGATTAATTAAAGATAATTAATTAATTCGAGCATGATTTATCTTAAAAAACGATTAAAGAATTGAATGCTGGTTTTATTTATGTGTAAATATCGTTGCATGTATGTATGATCATGAGCTAGACCGAGACCTTTGTCTGTGAATGGTTTATTTTAATTTATTTATTTAAATTAAATTTTTTGGCCTGTGAGCCGTCTCCTCATTAATATGTAGGGCCTGCACACCCAAGGATTCTTTTATGTAAAACCCCTTTTACCCCTCACCTGTGTGTGAGATAAATGCATATGTAATAGATGGAGCTCCCAAGCTAGTGGAGGAGGCTCAAGTCAGAATCCAAGGTGAAACCGATCCAAGGAGATACAAAGTTAGATAGGTGGAAAGCTGTAAACACGAACCTAAAAGGTTCAAGGTGTTTTCTCCCCTAGGTCTTGGGTTAGTTTATCAACCGCTAGATAAACTAAACAATAGAAAAAGCTCATGATCATACCATTTATTTTATTTTTGTCAGTTTTATGGTTTATTTATTATGGGTGTGTTGTCACGATCACACAATTAATGAATTAAACGAGCATGTAAGATGGAACTAAAATAAAACCAGCTTATACGTAAATATTATCTTAGACATGGTTAATCACTTAAGTATATCCCACTTAATATTAACAAGCATGTAATCAAAGATAATAAAATGGAAATTTATGTATAAGGATAAAATCCCTCAAAAGAAATATTAAGTCGGTATAGCCTTCCATAATCTTGGTTAGAATCGAAACATAGTTCAAAGTGCATGACCAACCCTAGTTGGGGTGCTTTCAATTATCGGGGAATTCTAATTCAATGTTTGGGGTTGAATTGACTTGGTTCGCATTAAGGGTTGACTGTCATAGTAGGACTTGGTGTTACCAAGAGGCAAAGGTTGAGGAAATCCAAAATAAAAGGATTTTTGGATTGGGAAGTCCACTCAGCGGATCAAGGAGCTGTGAGTTAATGAAGTTGGCATTTGGAATGCCTACCTAAAACCCTTCAAGTTTCTTGACCAAACCTAGTTGGGGTAACGCGAAGGGTAATATGGATCCTTGCCAATAGAATATTCAGGCAACAGAATATTCTGAAATCAATGGCGAGGGCTATTAGATTTCGATAAAATAGTGGGAGACTAATAAGTATTAATTTATTTATTTTTCACAGTTTTGTAATAAAGTACTAAACCTTTGATCATCTTAATTTGTTGAAACGGAAAGAAAATGACTTCAAACATATCATTTCGCACCATACTCGAGAAGGAAAACCTTCTCACCGGCACCAATTTCCAAGAGTGGCAGAGGCGTTTACGCGTCGTCCTTCAGCACGAAAGGAAATTGTATGTGCTGGAAGAGCCTATTCCAGTTGCGCCTGTGAAAGAGTCTAGTGATGAGTAATTATATCTCTACATGAAACACATGGATGATGCCAAAAATGTCCATTTTTTCATGCTATCATCCATGTCTAATGAGCTCTTAAAGAAACATGAAAACATGGACGCGTATAGCATGGTGTCTCACCTTAAAGATCTCTATGAAAAGAAGGCGAGATAGGAGAGGTATAAGATCTCCAATGCTTTGTTACCATGAATAATGGAGATTCTGCGCCAGTTGGGCCTCATGTAGTCAAGATTATTGGCTACATTGAATTCCTAGACATCTTAGGGATTAAATTTTCGGATGAGTTGCATACAGATCTCATCCTATTATCACTGCCCAAGACCTTCTCTAGCTTCATTGTCAACTATAATATGATCGGCAATGTGAAGAGTCTATCGGAGCTTATGACCTTGATTTTCCAAGTAGATAAGGACATGGGGCATGACAAACCCGCGGTCCTTATGGAGAACAAGAAAAGGAAGGACAAGGCAAAGGGGGCAAAGACTTATAAATGGTCTAAAGCCCCCGAGCATCGTCCCTCCAAGAAGGGTAAGATCCAGAGGCAGGGCAAGGAATGAGAGGTAGTGTGTTTTTCATGTGGAAAGCAGGGCCACTGGAAGAGGAACTGCACCCAGAAGCATGGGGATGCTAAAGGTGCGTTCGTTATCGAGTGAAATCTTTCCATTTCTACACATTGGGTATTAGATATAGCTTGTGGGGATCACATCTATATTCAAATGTAGGAACCAAGTAGATTTAGAAAGATTGCCAGAGGATGGGTGGATCTTCGAGCTACCAATGGCGCAAGGCTGGCTGCATTGGCAATTGGCGACTACCACCTCTCATTACCGACTGGTATGATTTTGGTTTTACATAACTGTTATTATATTCCTAGTGTTACCAAGAACATAATTTATGTATCTTGTTTGGATATGGATGGATTTATTTTCAAGTTTGGAAATAAGGGTTGTCTCTTTAAAAAGAAAAACGTATGTTATGGTATGGCACATTTAAATAATGGTTTGTATGTATTAAATTATGAAAACCAAGTGTTGGAAATCGATAACGAAACAAACTCACATGATTCATACATCACCGAGTTGTGGAATCATCATCTCGGTCATGTAAACAAGAAGTGATTAGCCACTAAATGAGGCTAATATTCATTGTTAATATACATAATATTCATGTTCTTTATTATTCATAAACACCATTTTAGTGCATTTTACACTTTAAACATCATTTCACATTATGATTGTAATACCTTCTTAAAATGAACAATTATGTGGTACATTTTTTAACATCATTTGAAGTACCCAATGATTCATATAATTTTAAGGAATCTAATTAAGAAGCACTTGACAAATATCTACCAAGATGGTTATATAGACTCTACTGATCTAAAACCACTTGATAGATGTCACGCTTGTTTACAAGGTAAAATGACCAAGCTGCCTTTCGGTGGACAGGGTGAAAGGGCCATAGAGCTTCTAGGATTGGTACACACAGATGTATGTGGACCATTTCCAGTAGAAGCTAGAGGTGGATATTCTTACTTCATTACTTTTACTGATGATTTGAGTAAATACATATTTTTCTAGTTAATGAAGTATAAGTCAGAAGCCTTAGAGAAATTTAAGGAATTCAAGAATGAAGTAGAGAATCATCTTGGTAAGAAGATAAAGAAACTTCCATTGGATCGAGGTGGAGAATATCTGAACCAAGAGTTCATCGATCTTCTACGAGAGTCTGGGATTCTATCTCAGGTCACTCCTCCTTAAACACCACTGTGGAATAGTGTTAGTGAAAGGAGGAACCGCGCCTTGTTGGACATGGTGAGGTCGATGATGAGTCATGAGGATCTTCCATTATCCTTTTGGGGATATGAATTACAAACTGCAACATACACATTAAACCGAGTACCAACTAAGGCGGCAAATGGAATTCCTTCCGAGTAATGGAATGAAAAGAAACCCATTTTGTCGTATACACGTGTATGGGGATGCGAGGCATTTGTTAAGGCCTCTTTAGGCAACAAACTAGCACCCCAGGGCACAAAGTGTATCTTTATAGTATATCCTAAGGAAACGAAAGGATATTACCTATATAACCCCCAGGACAAGAAAGTGATTGTCGCCAGACAATCTGTCTTTCTTGAGAGGGAGCACATCCTAAAAAAGTATAGTGGGAGCAAGATTGACTTCGACGAAGTTGATGCTCAAGATACACAGGAGTTGGTATAGGAACAAGTTCAACAGGTCCCCGTGGAAGAGGTTCCAGAAACACAAGTACTGTGTAGGAGCTCAAGAGAGGTAAGGGAACCAGAGAGATTTGGTTTCCTAGTCACCGAGGATGGTGAATCATTATTGTTGGACAATGATGAATTTATCTCCTACAAGGAAGTAGTAGAAAGCTCAGAAGCTACAAGATGGAAAGAAGCTATGAATTCTGAGATAGATTCCATGTATCAAAACCAAGTCTGGGTTTTGGTCGATGAGCCAGTTGATGTAAATCCTGTTGGATGAAAATGGGTATTCAAGAGAAAACTGGACATGGAAGGTCAAGTTAGCACCTATAAAGCAAGACTAGTGTCTAAAGGATTCAGAAAGCGTCAAGTAATTGACTATGATGAAACCTTCTCGCCAGTTGCAATGTTTAAATCCATAAGAATCATACTTTCCATTGTAGCTTACCATGACTATGAGATTTGGCAGATGGATGTCAAAATAGCATTCCTTAATGAGAACCTTCAGGAAGATGTCTATATGACACAACCAGAAGGGTTTGTGACACCAGGTGAATCCAAATGGGTTTTAAAGTTACAGAAATCCATTTATGGATTGAAGCAAGCATCCAGGTCATGGAACATTTGATTTGATGAGGCCATAAAAGAATTTGGTTTCATTAAGAATTAATGTTAGCCATGTGTTTATAAGCAGTTTAATGGGAATGCGGTCGTTATCCTAGTAGTATATGTTGATGACATATTGATTATTGGAAATGACGTACCATCCTTACAATCAGTTAAGGACTGGTTGAACAAGTGCTTCTCCATGACATATTTAGGTGAAGCAGCCTACATTCTAGGGATCAAGATCATTCGTGATAGATCCAAGATGCTACATGGACTACGTCAGGGTACACATTGACCAGATACTAAATAGATTTAGTATGGAACAATCCAAGAGAGGATTGGTTCTAGTGTCACATGGCTTACATCTTTCTAAGAAAATGTGTCCTCAGACGCAGCAAGAGAAAGATAGGATGAACAAGATCCCATACGCCTCGGCTATAGGATCCATCATGTATGTCATGTTATGTACCAGGCTTGATGTTGCCTATGCACTGAGCATGGTAGGCAGATATCAAGTAGATCCAGGGGAATAGCATTGGACTACTATTAAGACTATCCTTAAGTATCTGAGAAGAACTAAGGATGTGTTCCTGGTGTATGGAGGAGACGAGGAGCTTGTCATCAGAGGGTATGCTGATGCTGGTTTTCAGACAGATCAGAATGATCTGAAGTCGCAATATGGATATTTTTTATGTCTCAATGGAGGAGCTGTGAGCTGGAAGAGTTCAAAGCAGCCAGTTGTCACCGATTCTACAGTGGAGTCCGAGTATATAGCGGCTTCTGATGCAGCCAAGGAAGCCGTCTGGATTCCGAACTTTGTCCAGGAGCTTGATGTGGTGCCTAGAAGTAAATATTCCATTACATTGTATTGTGATAATACTGCAGCGGTGGATCTTGAAAAAGAACCAAGGTCACATCAACGGACAAATAACATACTCCATAAGTATCACCTCTTTAGGGATTTCTATCAAAGGGGTGAAGTTACAGTGAGCAGAGTGTCCACGGAATAGAACATGGCAGATCCCATGACTAAAGGCCTATCTCAGCAAAAGCATGAATATCACGTGAGAGCTAGCGGGTTAAAGGTTGTTAGCAGTTGGCTCTAGTCCAAGTGGGAGTCAGTTGGAGTTGGTGGTCTAGAACCAACTACATTGTACTTTATTCATTAATAAAAGCCTTATCACATCTTGATTGTTCTTCTGTGTGACAATACATATGATAATGTCCAAAGGACAGCTGTTGCATTAATGAGTCATATGGGATCCCTGGTATGATGAGAACCCAGAGGTGCCATAACACTATTCTTGAATATATGTTCTATGACCGGATGATATTATTTGAGGGACTCAAATAATATAGGTCATTAGGGGTGAGGACTCATAAAACTTTGAGGCACCTTCTCATGGTGTGCACCCTTGGTAATATCCAGGAGGATATTATGAGAACGAGACCCGCCAGTAGGAAATCCACATTTCATAATGTCATTGGACATTCCTATCTACGGACGTGTGAATTGGTCCTTAGACTTTAAAATTTTTATTAATGGGTATTACAAATCGTGCACTTAGATTTATTGATGAAAACTGTGACGACACACTGTTCGCAGTGAGGTAGGATACGTTGGTTGTGTCACGAGAAATACTGCATTAATAGATAATGCGAGAAAGGATTTGTCCCTTCTGTTCCATAACGGAATTAGATATCTCAGGCCCTTTGATGGAATTGATATGGCCTAAATAAATCCATGGCCATGGTAAGGTATGGGAAAGTTCAATTCCGGGAAGTCAAAGAAAGAATAATCGAGCACATGAGTTGATGGCACTAGCATGCAACCCGCTTGATTGGAGATATCGAGACAAAGGGATTATATTACACGGTAAACATTCGTAGGAGGAGAAACATCATTGTGGTATTAACTTATTTCTATATGGGTGCCTTGGTGTGTTGCTAGACACTAACCTTGGACTTTAGGCAAGCTCTGCCTAATGCCACTGAGAAAGAGGCCTAAAGGGTCACACACTAAGTGTGTCCATGTATCTCAGTTAAATATTAATTTAACAAGTTAAATAAAGATTATTCCCGACTGCGGTTTAATAATTATTTAAGGATACTTGATTGAATTTATTTCGACACTGGTTATTCAAGAGAATTATTGTGGGTGAAATAATATATATTTTTAGTGAGTAATGAAGTTACATTTATTTAAGAAATAAATAGTCATTACTCAAGGTCTAATAAATTTGGTGGAGGAAATAAATAAAATGAAAAATAAAAGTAAACATCGTGTATATTTATATACACATTGTGTAGTTTGTTTTTTCGGGATTCGGGAGAAAATATTGTTTTTTTATTAAATGATATTAAATGTAATACGTTGGGTACATGTTAAGTAATAATGATGGTCAATTGTCATTATTAAGACAAGTGGTATTACTAAGAATTAAATGAAATGATTAAATGATTTCGGGCAATTAATTCATTTTTATTATTCTAAGTATTATAATCCCAATTACATTATTCTCATGGAGAAGAGCCATTTTTGTGCACAAAGGCTTTTGAAATACTCTCAATCCAAGAGAGAATTCCCTTTCCACCAAGAACGCCCTCAAGTTACAAGAGCAAGATCCTCCACCAGATCAAGGCGGTCAAAGGCGGACATCGCAAGCGAAGGTTCTTCCATGCTAGCACCCAGAGATCACTTCGGTGACGTCCAGAGATATGTGGAGCATGTGTTGATCACCACTAGAGAAATCTTGTACTTGGATTCTACGACGCAATGACGGATCATAGGATCGTGACCGGAGACTCCAACGAATAAATAATTCCATCGAGGTAACTCTTATGAATTAATTAAATTAATTATAACCAACATATGATGATCCCATCTCAATGGTTCAGGGACTCTTGTTTTCTTTTCCATTCTTCATTCTATTCTGAAGATCCGGCATTTTAAATCGTGATGGATCTCAGATTGAATATTGTTAAAGTTAAAATAAAAGTTTGGAAAACCTCACCAACATGCTTCCGCTGTGCCCGGAACCTACAATAGTATCTCGAGGTTCTCATTATAGCTGGGAACTGCTATAAAATTTTGATAAAATGTGTAATCTAAGAACATTACCATGTAAATAGTTGTTGCTGAAATATCAACACGGTTATGGTAAAAATAAATAAACACATGTATATATCAATATTTATACATGTAATAGTAATCAAAATCCATATTAAAGTTGGGCCTCGGGCACCCACTATTAAACCAATGTTACCACTATCTGATGATCCTTTCACACATCGCAAGATGAGAATTTTGATCTGGATCTCTGAGATCCCTAATGCTGATGACCCTTAGTGAAAATAAAATTTGTATCTCTACTAGATATGGACACCAAGATCGATTCTCCTTCAAGAAAATAGTACAATACTTGATGTAACCCAATAACTCCATGAATTCTCTCAAATTTGAGTTAGGGATCCTCTGAAACTCAAGAGTAGTGTAGCATCTAATGGGAATCACATCTTGGAGGAGCTAGTGGCAAGATAACGAACAAAAATATATACTCATGTATGTCTAAGATTCTTCTTTATATTTCTTTCTTTAGGGTTTCACATTGAAAATCAAAAGAGCTGTGTATGGGAAGATCTTAATAAAATCCCGTTCAAACTGAAATCCTATAGGGGAGTAAATGATCTTCTGTAAAATGTAACAGATGATACAATCGAGCAATAACTCAAGAGAATGAGTAGGAGATGTGTGGTGCCACTGAAAGAGAACGAGTAGTACCATTGAATTGGGTGGACAAATAATATGAGTCCCATGAGAAAGTAAGAGGCCCAACAGAAAACCAATTATAGACAAAAACAAAACCTTGAAATAATTTGAGTAAAAATAAAATGCATAATTAATTTGAAATTTTTTATATGGAAATAAAAATTCACAATCCCCACTGTCGAGAATCACCATAGAAAGAGGGAGGGGATTATGAGTGTTGGTACCCAATCAGACAAAAGAAGTAAAAAGGTGTCAGTTCTTATTGATTCTAGTATAGACGTCAAATTTATGAATAAAATGACAAAAACATACCAAAGATTAGGTTTTTATGTCAATATATGTTATCAAATCTAACTTAACTGAAAAAATGGTATATTTTTCTAATGAAACAATAGACTAAATCCCCTATGAAATGGTGTCAAGAGCAATTTGAGAACAATGATAGATATAGAATTGGTAAGTGGGAGAATTTTTCATATTTCATTACAAATGATCACCAGCTACCAATTATGATCAGGCTTGGCATGGTGGTGGGTATTGATAATCAATTAAAAAAATATAAAATCCCGAAATCATGATAGAAAAAATAAATAAATATAATAACCACATAAAATTTTTAACATGGAAATTTATGAAGTATGTAATAACAATATATATTTAAATTTATAATTGGACACTTTGTGAAGCATGATTAGATCACTATTAAAAAGGGTTTGATCCTCCCCCACTGAGATGTTGTAATATAAAAATAGAAATATCTCTCTTATATAAGGTCAAAGTGGTGACTAATCTGGTCATTAAACATTTTTATTAACATAAAATTTTATTATATATATTTTTTTTGTTTTTTTTTTGTATATATATTTGTGTGTGTGTAAAATTTTCACTAAAAAATATTTCTCATATACTTATTCAAAATTCATTTACTCTAATATAATTTTTATGAAAAATACACTCCTCGGGTACCTTATTTATAAGAACGGATCTTAGATAGTTTTATCCCACTTGTAATGTGAGATTATACAAACTAATGATACTTCCTCATTCCACCCCCTTCATTTTTATCCACCTCATTATTCCAAAAATATAAGAAAATAAACTCTGAATCTATGGTCCAATTTTAAATACATATTTCTTTGTTCCTCTTGAAATAAAATACATATCCTCAAAGTATAAATAGCCATCTAGTTGTGCATAGATTATCTCTGACACTAGTAATCCAACATACATCTATGTATCCATATAAAACAGTCAGATAAGCATGCTTGTATAAACAAAAAATATTTAGAGTATTCAAAGATTATTTTTATACATTTATAATGATCCATACTAATATTTTTAGTGTATCTACAAATTTTACATAGTGGAAAAGGAATAAATTTTCTAGTATAATGAATTTCATACTTTAAAGAACCTATTACACTAGAATATTAAATGGGTACAATGGATATACCCATATTCATAAATAGATTAACAATAGAATCAAATAGACTATTAGTATCTTTGAAACCATAGTGATTAAATTTATTTAACATTATTTCAATGTAATGTGAGTGACTTAAAGTGTGACCCCCACCATGTATTCTAACTTTAATACCTAGGATAGTATCAACTATTACAAGATCCGTCATTTTATCCATAGAGGATAAATAATTCTTTGTCTCATTTACACAAGTCATATTGGCTCCAAAAATTAACATATCATCTACATATGGACACACAAAAAAATCAATATTATTTTATAGATTTTTAATAAATACATTTGTCTTAATTTCCATTAAAATAACTATTAGATAAGACTATAGAATCAAATATTTTATTCCATGTTTCAGAGCTTGTTTAGGGACATATATATATTTATCTTGTTTATATACTTTCTTTTCAATTATTTATAAAAAACCATCTAGTTGTCCCATGTAAATATTCTCATCTAAATATCCATAAAAACAATTTTAACACCCATTTAATGGATATATAAATGATTAATTGAAGTTAATACAACCGATATTCTTATTGAAGTTATTCAAGCTACATGATCATAAGTATAAAAATAACCATTTCCTACTTTTTTTGTAATACCTTTGACTTCTAATATTTATTTACAAGCTTGACTATTACTATAGGAATCATAATTCTTTCTAAATACCCATTAAAAACCAATAGGTTTTGACTATTTTTTAAAGTCTATAATGACCCAATCATTATTCCCTATAACAAAATCTATTTTATCATTATTTTTTTCTTTCCTGGAAACAAAATCCCAAGAATATATAGCTTCTTTATATATCTTTGGGTCATCCTATATAGTTAAAACCTTTGGATATTTTTTTAGAAGTTTTTTATCTTAATCTCTCTTAATAATGAAATATATGGAATTAGAAGAAATAAAATATAGATATAGATGTTTCTCCTTCATTGGGATTATACTTGGTTTTGGTTCAACATAAGAATCATCATTATTCTCTACTATTTAATTTGAACTAGATGTAGTGTAAGAGATAGGGATGTGTCGAGTAACCTACTCTATATTATGTTTCATAAATTTATTTTAATACAACTTGACATCCCTTCATTAAATAATGAAATTTGATTCAAAATTTGTAACTTTATACGGTGTAACATTTTACTCATAACCTCATCTAAATTATCTTTAACCTTAATTTTTCATCTTATTTCTTTAATACATGCTTCCTATAATAAAAAATATGAATCATGTCCTAAGATTCATCAATATAAAAATATATAACAAAATATTATACATACCTTTCATATATCATTCGTAGTTTCCTCTTCTTTAACTATAATGACATTGGGTATTGTTGAACATTTATCTATATTGTCTTACTAATACCATTCTTGAGAGTATCCCATAGGAAAACAATTTTCATAATTTCTATACTCCTAATATTTAAAACATGCAATTGCTACCTTGGGAATAACTATATCCCTATTCATGGTGTTAAGATAAATATTCCTTTTTCCATGGAAGATTGTTTTTTTATGACCTCCATTTCCACATACAAAACATCTTCTCATTCTTCTAATACATTTCCTAGGGTGTTTCTTCTCACAATATGAAGACCCTACTGTGTGTTTGTGTTATATCTTTTATTACTAAGTAAGTTAATATGTATTAAAGAAGAAGACTAAATTTTAAGTCCATTCGTATTCCTAAGTATGTTTGATGAAGATTGAGTTCCATTCATGGAAGATCTAAGATCATATATTGAGATAAAGAGACGATTCTTGGAGAATTGTTATGGACTAATATAATGGAATTGGATTACATGCACGAAAAATTCTCCATGTAATTATAACGACTTTTGAACTACGCTTAATATGTTAGACGTGTGAAAATGGAATTTGATAACTGTACATTGTCTAATACAATAAAGAATGAATAAGATCCATCCAATAATGATTCTTGATTAGATGACGTCTAAGGAAGCTGAAAAGAATCATGAAAGTGTTTGTTTTCATAAAGAGATATTGAAGACCGTGAAAATATTAATTTTCATAAAGAAATTATTAGAGAAGTTAAATTATAAAGGTCGTGTAAAATATATTCATATCTTTCATAAGAAAATGTTGAGGAATAATTCTTGGTTTGTTGGAAATATTATACTTAATTAGTTTCATTGTATATATTATGATGGGACTTAATAAAAAAATTTGGGCCAACCAAAGCCACCCACATGGGCCAACTCAACCACATTTGGGAGCCTATGGCTCAACCATGTGGGATTTAGCCCAAACATGGGTGAATATAGAGGCATTATGGGGCGATAATAGTGCTGGAAGAGCGTATTACTGAAAAAAGGTGGTGCCACCATATGGGGCAGCACAGGTCGGTGCTAGTGGGGGTTCAGGAGAGGACACTGGTACTGGTTTCTATTCAGCTATAGAGACATATATTTTCCAATGTAACATAAATAAAAAAACAATTCTTGATCTTCCATTCACATGAAATAATTTCACAAAGCAACATCACTCTCAGGTGTGGATTTTTGCGGATGAAGGCACCAACTAATATGATTCCTTTAGTGAGAAATATTTTAAAAAGGTGAAAAGTAATTAATCACCTTATTTAATAATTTTTTTATGAAGGTTCTAAATCTATAATTTCCTTCTTTAATAAATTATTAAAGATGACACTAAATCAAAAAGCACCTTCTTTGATAAAAATTTTAATAAGGCACTAAATCAGTAGGTGCCTTATTTAATAAATTGTGGATGATGAAAAGACAGAAACAAAAGAACAAAGAATCACATAGGAAATTGAAATTTAAGTGATTCAAGAAATGTTCTTTTCATCCACAGAGAGATAGAATTTCACCATGATTTGAGAGTATAAATACAGGGAGTATCTCAGATATTCTCACAAAGAAACCCTAGCCTAAAATTGGGAAAATAAAGAGGAAGAAGAACTATTCCACCAACCACATAGTATGTCTATTATGCTATAGTGAAAAGAGGCTGGAAGTCCACATTGCAATAGTACCACGACTACCCAAGTCTAAAGTGATAAAGTGGCCAGCGACTGGAAGTCTGCATCACTACAGTAGTCAGGCCAAAATTTCGTAGTATAGGTGAGAAGCATTCAGCCCAATCGTCATCTAGAACAGATCGGGAAACACCAATCCAAAAATCTCCCACTTGGAGCCTAATCTGCTACACTGACCTGCTTCAATGCCACTGACTTAGACAACTTACTTAATTTGACTTCCTTCTTTGCTTCACTCACCAGTTTGTTCTCTCCATTCACAACTTTAATTTCAAGATATTGATTCATGAAATACTAGTTATTTTCCTCTTGGTCTCCCATTATGTTCACCCATATTATGGATCTCATCCTCCATTCATTAGTGGAGACCAATGTAGGCACAAAAATACCCCCAATTTTTTATTACCATCTGCTTTATCAACATGTATGTTGGATTTTTTGTTCCACAAATCTTCTATAATGTCAAAAACCCAACTTGTATCAAGCCTCTGATAAAATGGTACTTCAACTGAATTTGATTTATCTTGGAAAGAAACATTGGGTTCTTTTCTAGATGTATATCACTCTGACTATCACAGTTCAATAATTTTTCCTCTCGCTTTCTACCCAACTCATCCAAGAATTTCTTTATCAAAATCATCTTCTTTGTAGCATCTATTACAATAATTTATTTTGCATCTATGGAGGATAAAGCCACCACCTTTTTTAATTGTGAAATCTAGCTTACTAAAGTTCTTCCACAGGTAAATACATAACCTATGGTACTCCTCCTAGTGTCGAAATCACCTCCAAGGTCAGCATCCACATACCCCTACAATGAATTTCCTTTCCCAAATCCTAGTGATGCATTCTTTCTACCCTTAAAATACCTCAGTATCCACTTCACATCTTCCCAATGTTGTTTTCTAGGTTTATCCATGTACCTACTCACAACTCCCACCACATGAGCAATTTCAGGTCGAGTGCAGACCATGGAATACATCAAGCTTCCAATAGATGATACGTGTGGAACCTTTGACATGTACTCAACCTCTTCTGTCATTTTTTGTGATTACTCCTTTGATAGTTTGAAATAGCCTTCCATGGGAATAGAGACTGTATTTTCTTCTAGCATTTTGAATCTTCTTAGAACCTTCCCAATGTAGTCATCTTGTGATAACATTAAGGTTCTAGTGCATGATCTCTCTTGATCTTCATCCCTAAAATATTGTTAGCTTCTTCAAAATACTTCATTTTGAACTCCTCATCCAACTCCCCTTTCTTCTCATCAATCCTATGCATACATGATCCTTAAATGAGCATGGAATCCACATAGAGAAGCAATTACTCACCAAAATAATTGATGTATCAACATTGATCCATGCCACAAAGTTTGTATTCATTTTTAGACATAAATGAATCAAAAACAAATTCCACTACCTGGGTGCCTACTTCAACCCATATAAGCTCTTATGGAGTTTTCACATCAGGTCTTCCTTCCCAGACTCAACATATCCCTCTAGATACTTCATGTAGATTTCCTCCTCTAGATCTCCATGAATTAAATCCATCTTCACATCTAGATACTCAATATATAGATATTCTAATTCCACAATACTAAGAGCCACCCAGATGATTCTAAGCTTCACTATAGGTGAGAAATTTTCAGTGAAATAAACTCCCTCCTTCTGTTGAAATCCTTTCACCACCATCCTTTCCTTGAACCTCCTCTTACCATCATGTTATTCCTTGACCCAATACACCCATTTTTTCATCAATTATTTCTTTACTCTTGGTATAAGTGTTAACTCCCAAGTGTTGTTATCATGAAATGAGGAAATCTTCACCTTCATAGCATGCTCCTACTTTCTTGACTCCTTTAGTTGCATTGCCTCTTTAAATCATTTTGGTTCTCCACCATTAGTCAATAATAGATAATCTATGGATGGTTAGTACCACTACATGGGCCTTCTCACCCTTTTTGATCTCCTCAACTCCACTTGAGGAACAAGATCCACTGGTTACGACGTCTCATGACCTGGTACACCTTCAAGCTTCACATGTTCTTTGCACTCTAATTCTTTGTTCCCATATTCATCTTCAACTATATGGTGATCCTTGTACATAACACCTTCATTAAATTCCATGTTCTAGATCTTGATGACCATGTTGTTGATATCATCCCAAAAAAAGTAACCAAACTCCTTAACACCATATCCAATAAAGAAGCTTGGATTGGACTTAGAATCAAGATTTTCCCTTGTGTTAGCATCAATATTTACATGAGCCAAACTACCAAGGAATCATAAATGTGAGATTCTTACCTCCTTACCAAAATAGAGCTCCTCATGTAGACATTCTTCCATTGGTACAAATGGACTCCTGTTAATGAGATATGTTTTCAAGTTCACTACAGCATCCCAGAAGTTCTTGGGTAACCCTGAATGTATCCTCATGATCCTGGAACATTAATTCAGAATAATATTCATCTTTTACCTACACTATTTGGTTGTGGTGTTCTTGGAATAGTCTTCTCCGATAAAATTTAATTATTAGAACAGAATTACCTGAACTCACTATTGTCGTACTCTCCACCATTATCCAATATCAAGCATTTTAGTTTTTCTCCCCACTCATTATCCACCATGACTTTCCACTTCTGAAACATCTTAAACAAATAAAATTTTATTTTCAGAAAATAAACCCATACCTTCCTTGTTGAGTCATCCATATATGACATCCCGCCTTTTTATAACATAAACTTTCATTACATTACACAACACTGAGAATCTTTAAGGTTTAGTGTCTTGGAAACCAGGAACATAATACATGAAAACAACATAAAACATTATTCTTAAACACTTGAAAGGCTTCTCCTTAAGTTCATCCTAGGTTCATTACTGCATCTCATAACCTGGTACATACATCAAAAGAAGGGGTGAGCAGAAGGCCCAGTAAGGGAAACAAGAGAAACATTTTACATGTGAACTTGAGATACTTCAATAAGGTCAAGAAAAGAACTTTAAGGCATGAGAAAGGAATCATGAGGCATTTCATAATAAAAATAACATTTTTCATAACTTGATGATATGGATACATCATTTAACATAGAAAATCATGAACATATCACCAAGGTCCATCCCCAAGGTGTCATTTGAAAATTACCAAGGTTATTCACCAAGGTATCGTGAAAATTGTAATCTCTAGTGGTTACATAATTACCCAATGCATTGGAGCGCTATCAGGGAGAAACCTTAAATTTTCCTTTATTTTCATGTGAGCCACATATATCATCATCAAACATTTCATAAATAACCCATATAGCATAAAATAAATGGGTTTCATTTCATAATCATAATGCTTTAAAAACTTCTTTAAAGACATGATCTTAATGTCACTTTAAACCCACAGAAAGGGAAAGCAGGTCTCATGTATGTAAATAAAAGAATTTAAAATAGAACATTTTGATATATATGTTAATACCCTTTTATAAATAAGAGCTTTGAGTATTAACTTTATAACATAAAATAATTTTTAAAAAAGAGAGAGAGGAGTTTTGAGATGAAAATTCTGCAGCACAACGGCTATGTTACAAGGTTTTAGAAAACATTGAAAAGAGAGGGGACATGTGTCACCCACTCATAAATGACTCATAAAACATTATGGGGACAGAATATAAGGTATTTAAGAACATGGTAATGAAATTTGAAAGATATACCATATGAAATGAAAAACATGGAAGTGAGAAAAAAATAAGATTTCTCTTATGAAAATTCGGCAGCCTAACGGCGTCACTTAAACTTCAATAAAAAATGATTTGACAAGATCAAATAGGGTCTCTCATCATATGATTATAAGAGATCAGTATGATAGATATAGATATCATACCCCAACATAATAAAAAGGAACTTGAAAGACTTGACATGAAAATCGAACTTGAAAAATGAGAAGGGTGAAAGAATCCCTTAAAATTTCGGCAGCCTAACGGTGTCACTTAAACTTTCATAAAATGAAATGATGAGAGTAAGAGGGGATATCTCATCATATAAACATGAAAAGGGAAGTATAAAAGAACATCCTCTCACATAATAACATGGATCATAAAAGGAATGACATAAAAGAGATTACATGAAAAGAAAGAGAGAGGTCGAATCCCTTACCTTAAAACGTAACTCTTAAAACTCAATGATTTAGACCTTGAGGGCTTGGGGGAACCTTGGGAGGACTCCTTGGGAGGTAAAGAGACCATAAATTTGTTTGGGGAGAGTTGGGAGTGAAAACTAAAGGAGGAAAGGGTGGGTATTTATAGGGAAAGTGAGGGGACAAGGCATTAATGGCCAAGGGACACCTCACAAGTTCTTTTCTCAAAACTATGTGCTCTCCCATGGCATTTACCATGGAGTTAGGCCACATGGGGCCCCCAAAACAATAATTCATCACCTTTGGCCGGCCAACCCTTAAAATATCTTATGACATCATCATGAAACAGTTATGATGTCATTAAACATACTGAAACCCTAAAACTGCATTTTTACTATTCACTGAAAAATTCATCTTTCTCAGAAAAATCCCAAAATTTCACCTTAACCAAATATTGATGCTCTAATTACATTTATGAACTCCATTTTATAAAAATAATTTTCTAAATATTTTTAATTTAATTTTTAAATAAAAACACTATTCATCAAGAATTCATTTTTTTCAGAAAAATCCCCAAAAATTACCATAACATAATATCAATGCTCTGAGTTCAAAAATAAAGTCATTTTTATAAAAATAATTTTCTATTTATTTTTAATTAAATTTTTAATTAAAAACACTATTCACCCGAAAAAACTAATGCTTGACTAATAATTTATGAAACCGTTATTTACCCATTTTATTGAATCACATTACTTAATCTAGGTGTCTAAATTATATTAACACTTTCTTTGAGTGAAATTACTAATCCATTTGGTCACATTACTAATCCTAAGTGTAAAATCACTATTCATAATTTACTATTCATCAAAAATTAAGTTGATCTTATTAGACTCCAAATTCCTTACTGAACACTTTTGTAGAAGACCATTTTTTGAAAATCATTACACATCATTAATTATTTAGGGTTTACATAAATATTTTAAAATATCCATTTTTTCAAAATTCATCAATAAAATACATCCTAAAATTATCCGGACATTTGAAGTTTCACAAACAACACTAAAGGAAGAAATCTTAATTCATTCATCCCAAAGGATTACACAAAGAAGCTAGGGTCTCATCGCATAGCCCCTTATAACACCGGCATATGACCTAAGTGTAAGGTGTGCTATGGTGAGAGAATCTGAGGGAGGCTCAGATAACATTACCCTAGTAGTAATCTCTACTAACTTGAACTTCTCCCGCAGGAGTTTCCGTTCAAGCTTAAAACGCTGGAGTTCGGCTTGGGCTTAGGTCCAAAGCGAAGCCCACAGATGCTACCTCCTTCCCAAGCTCTGATAAGTGGGATTCATAAGGTTTGAGTCTACTGGATGAAGCCATTGACTCCTATTTCTGTATTAACCATTAACATCTCTATTAAATCGTTAAGAGTAAGTTAATATACTATTTAAAAGGTTTGGGTTGTTACATTCTTCCCCCCTTAAGAAATTTCGTCCCCTAAATTTTATACTTGAGGCCTAGTCAAAAAGGTGAGGGTACTTTTGCTTCATTGTTTCCTCAGGCTCCCAAGTCGCTTCTTCATATTTATGATTCTTCCACAACACTTTCACAAGGTGGGTAGTCTTGTTTCGAAGAACCTTGTCTCTATAGTCCAAGATCTACACTGGATGCTCCTCAAAAGAGAGGTCATGTTCCATTTGTACCACCTATGGGTTCAGTACATGCGAAGGGTCGGGTATGTACTTCCTCAAGAGAGATACATGGAAGGCATCATGAACTTCCGCTAGGTTCGGTGGAAGTGCTAGACGATAGGCCACTACTCCTAGGTGATCAAGGATTTCATAGGGTCCAATGTACCTAGGGCTGAGCTTCCCTTTCTTCCCAAACCGCATGACTCTATTCCATGGAGAAATTCGAAGGAAGACTTTGTCACCAACACCGAACACCAAGTCCCTTCGACGGTTGTCAGCATTGCTCTTCTGCCGACTCTGAGTAGCCTTTATGTGTTGTTGGATGGAATGAACCTGTTCTGTTATCTCTTGCACAAGATCAGGCCCAAGAAGCTTTCTCTCACCAGCTTCATCCCAACAAGTAGGAGTTCTACATCGGTTTCCATATAGAACTTCACAGGGTGCCATCTGATTACTCGAATGGAAGCTGTTGTTATAGGAGAACTCAACTAATGGGAGGTGTTGATCCCATCCACCTTTAAATTCCATTGAGCATAATCTCAGCATGTCTTCGATTGTATGAATAGTCCTTTCAGATTGGCCATCATTTTGAGGATGATAGGCCGTACTAAAATTCAATTCAGTATTCAGAGCATGTTGAAGACTTCTCCGGAATTTTGATGTGAATCTTGGATCACGATCAGACATGATGGATAGTGGTACCCCATGCAGCCTCACCACTTCCTTTACGTATATCTTGGCAAGTTGATCTAGAGATAAATCTTCCCGAATAGAGATAAAATGGGCGGTCTTGGTGAGACGGTCCACAATAACCCATATCGCATTATTTCCTTTGGATGTTTTCGAGAGACCAGTTACAAAGTCCATGGTGATATTATCCCACATCCATACTGGTATGGGTAGCGGTTGTAATACCCCCTTGGGAAGTTGTCGTTCTTCCTTTACTTGCTGACACACCAGGAACCTTGTAGTGAAATCAGCAATCTCCCTCTTCATATTATCCCACCAATAATGATTACAAAGGTCTCTATAAATTTTAGTACTTCCCGGATGTATAGAGAAGGTAGAGCTATGAGCTTCATCCATCAATTCTTTCTTTATCTCCGGAATAGATGGAACACATAGTCTTGTATAAAGTTTCAATACACCTTCTTGATCAATATTGAAATCAGGGAACTTCCCATCCTTTACAGCCTCAAACTTCTCCTGCAGCAAAGGATCTTCTTTTTGATCCTTCCTGATCTTCTCTAGTAATGAAGGTTGAGAAATCATTTGGGATAAGGTTGATGATGTCCCTTCCCTTACAATTCCCATGTCCAGTTTTACTAGATCTTTAATCAAGGGATCTCCTAGGATCCTCATTGTTGCCAGAACAATAGGATCTTTCTTTCTTAATGCATCTGTGACTTTGTTTGCTCTTCCAGGGTGATAATGAATTGAACAATCATAGTCTTTAATAAGCTCCAACCATCTCCTTTGTCTCATGTTCAATTATTTCTGCGTGAAGATATACTTTAAACTTTGGTGGTCGGTGTATATATCACATTTCTCCCCATAAAGATAGTACCTCCATATCTTTAGAGCAAAAACAACTATCGATAGCTCTAGATCATGCGTAGGATAATTCTGATCATGAATCTTCAACTGTCGAGATGCATAAGCAATTACCTTGTCATTTTTCACGAGGACACACCCAAGCCCTTTCAGAGATGCATCTCTAAAAATAACGAATCCTTCTCCGATAGACGGTAGTGTTAACACAGGTGCAGTAACCAATCTCTTCTTCAGCTCTTGGAAACTTTCCTAGCATTCCTTTGTCCAGATGAACTTAACCCCTTTTCGAGTCAACTTGGTTAGTGGATTAGAAATCCATGAAAAGATTTTCACAAACCTCCTATAATATCCTGCTAAACCAAGGAAACTAAGAATCTCAGTTACTGTTGTGGGTTGAGGTCACTCATCCACAACCATTGTCTTTGCAGGGTCAACCAAGATTCCTTCATTGGTTATGATGTGCCCCAAGAAAGCCACTTTTTGTAACCAAAACTAACACTTGCTGAACTTTCCAAAGAGCCTCCCCTTCCACAGAGTTTTCAAAATAACCCTCAGATGATCTTCATGCTCCTCACGAATTTTTGAATATATCAAAATATCATCAATAAAAACTACCACAAAGTTATCAAGGTAGTCCTTAAAGACTATATTCATCAAATCCATGAAAATAGCAGGAGCATTAATCAAGGTGAAGGGCATAACAGTAAACTCATAATGCCCATATCTTGATCGGAAGGCATTCTTTGGAATATCTTCCTTCTTCACCCTCAGTTGATGATAACCATATCGAAGGTCAATCTTGGAGAAGAATTGAGCCCCACGAAGTTGGTCAAATAAATCATCAATTCTTGGAAGTGGGTATTTGTTCTTCACTGTGATCCCATTCAGTTCTCTATAATCAATGCATAGCCACATTGATCCATCCTTCTTCTTCACAAAGAGAACTGGTGCTCCCCAAGGAGACACACTCAGACGGATAAACCCCTTTCTCCAACAAGTCTTGGAGTTGTTTATTTAACTCTTATAGCTCCACATTTTCCATTCTATACAGATTCTTTGATATTGGTTGAGACCCAGGTACGAGTTCAATGGAGAACTCTACCTCTCTTTCTGGGGGAGGTCCAGGTAACTCCTCAGGAAATACATCCATATATTCCTGAACAATCGGAACATCTTCTATTTGTATGCTCCCTTTTCCTTCTTCATCATCATCGATTAACTCCATAAAGAAAGATATAGGAGGTGCTTCTAGATAGGGATCAGTTCGGGATATCTCTTCTTGGAAGATATCTGTAGGTCATTCATTCAAGACTACTGGGATTTCCTTACTTCTGCATTTTATCTTAGCATTATACTTTGAGAGCCAGTCCATCCCTAGTATAATGTCAAATTCCATCATGGGAATGACTACTAGATTTGCGATAAGATTGTGCTCACCAAAGTAAACACTAGAGTCTCTAAATATTGTTGATACAAGGATAATCCCACTTGGATTCCTGACTGACAACTCTACCTCTAGCAGTTCGGGGATTGATTCTATATTTCGTGCAAACTTGGAGGAAATAAAGGAATGTGTAGAACCAGAATGAAATAAAGTACTTTGTAGTTTTGAGAGGATGAAAAGAGTACCTGCTACCACATCATTCGGAACTTCAACTTCAGTTGTTGTGATAGCGAAAGCACGACCTTGCTCCCTTGTCCTCTGCTGAGGTTGATGGTGATTCCCCTCCACCACCCTCGGATTTGGAAAATGATTAGCAAAGATCCCAAGCTGTCCACACTTGAACCATGTGACTTCAGGTAGGGCCAGAACCATATTTCCTCTATCGTTAGTGTTGGGAAGTTGAGGCTTCACACCACTACAACAATTCCAAGAAATATTGCCTTCTCTTCCACACCTATAGCACTTACCACTTCCAATCAAGCAGTTCCATGAATGCTTCTTACCATATTTATTGCATGAGGCATGTTGCATATTCTTTCCACCTCTTTCCTGATCAAAATTTCCTCCCAGTCTTGGTTCTAGAGTTCTCTTCTTCTCATTAGATTTTTGAGACCACTGTGTCTCCCCAAACTCTAGTTCAACTTTCATAGCACTTCGAACTATTTCTTCATAGCTATCATAGTCCCTGTTGGCTAGATTCTTCCATAGATGAGGTCGTAGTCCACCAAAGAATCTATCAACCTTCCCATTAGGTTCCATGACGAAGCTTGAGGTATAATGGGAAAGCCTTTTGAAGTTCATCTCATAGGTTCCAACTGATTCATTCTCCTTTTGCTTCAGCTCGAGAAATTCTTTCTCCATTCTCGTTCTCATTGAACGAGGGAAATACTTATTAAAGAATATTCCCCGGAACTCTTCCCACTCCATAGCTTCCATCTCTCCTTGTGGCTTCGTGTTTTTGATTAGTGACCACCACTGATCAGCTTCTCCCTCTAGGCGGTAAACAGCAAGGGTGACTTTTTCTTGTTCCGAACAATGAAGTACAGAAAAGATCTTTTCAATGGAGCTTATCCATTGTTCCGCAACCAACGGGTCAGTAGATCCACTGAATGTTGGTGGTCGTTGACGCATGAAGGACTCAACAGAATGTTGTTCCCTTCGTGGTGAGATCGACCTCTCAGCTTGATTCAAGTTATTACTCATAACTTGAGTCATTTGGTTCATCATTCGCATGAATGTTTCCATTCCAGCTTCCATCGGAGGGCTGTCAGCACATGGTGAATTGCGGTCACCATATGCATGGTTCATCCTATTACCCGCCATTTTCTAAAAGAATGAAACCTTAGTGAGAAACTTATTTCATTTATGAATCTTTTAACTAAGACTTCATTCTTAGACAATTACATTTCTCTATAATTCCTTCATAATGATTCGTAAAAATCTTGTGATTAACCAAACATATCCCCCGGGAGTGTCGTAACCAAGAGTGGAGTAAGGACCGTTATCGTGCACCAGTTCCCATTTGAGTCTAGCTCAAAGCGGTGTTTTCGGGTTTTACCCCTATATACATCTGTGCCAGAGCCGCCTCTACCTGCTTGTATCCAGATAGGGATGTATTTGTTTGATAAACAACTTACTCAGTACTTACCAAAATACCAGGAAGTCTTCTTATATTTAAACTTTTCTATAGGGTTATTCCTAAAGTTTTTATATCCTAATTTCCACAAATAACTAAACCTCCCTTTGATACCAACTATGACATCCTGCCTTTTTATAACATAAACTTTCATTACATTACACAACACTGAGGATATTTAAGGTTTAGTGTCTTGGAAACCAGGAACATAACACAAGAAAACAACATAAAACATTCTTCTTAAACACTTGAAAGGAATCTCATTAAGTTCATCCTAGGTTCATTACTACATCTCATAACCTGGGGTCATACATCAAAAGAAGGGGTGAGCAGAAGGCCCAGTAAGGGAAACAAGAGAAACATTTTACATGTGAACTTGAGATACTTCAATAAGGTCAAGAAAAGAACTTTAAGGCATGAGAAGGGAATCATGAAGCATTTCATAATAAAAATAACATTTTTAATAACTTGAAGATGTGGCTACATCATTTAACATAGAAAATCAGGAAAATATCACCAAGGTCCATCCCCAAGGTGTCATTTGAAAATTACCAAGTTTATTCACCAAGGTATCGTGAAAATTGTAATCTCTAGTGGTTACATCATTACCCAATGAATTGGAGCGCTATCAGGTAGCACCCTTAAATTTTCCTTTATTTTCATGTGATCCACATATATCATCATCAAAAATTTCATAAATAACCCATATTATATAAAATAAATGGGTTTCATTTGATAATCATAATGTTTTAAAAACTGTTTTAAAGACATGATCTTAATGTCACTTTAAACCCACAGAAAGGGAAAGCGGGTCTCATGTATGTAATTCCGAGAATTTAAAATAGAAAATTTTGATATATATGTGAATAACCTTGAAGAAATAAGAGCTTTGAGTATTCACTTTATAACATAAAATAATTTTGAGAAAAGAGAGAGAGGCGTTTTGAGACGAAAATTCTGCAGCATAACGACTATGTTACAAGGTTTTAGAAAACATTGAAAAGAGAGGGGACATGGGTCACCCACTCATAAATGATCCATAAAACAGTAGGGGGAAAGAATATAAGGGATTTAAGAACATGGTAATTAAATTTGAAAGATATACCATATGAAATGAAAAACATGGAAGTGATACAAAAATAATAGTTTTCTTATGAAAATTCGGCAGCCTAACGGCGTCACTTAAACTTCAATAAAAAATGATTTGACAAGATCAAATAGGGTCTCTCATCATATAATTATAAGAGATCGTTATGATAGATATAGATATCATACCCCAACATAATAAAAAGGAACTTGAAAGATTTGACATGAAAATCAAACTTGAAAAATGAGAAGGGTGAAAGAATCCCTTAAAATTTCGGCAGCCTAATGGCGTCACTTAAACTTTCATAAAACGAAATGATGAGAGTAGGAGGGGATATCTCATAATATAAAAATGAAATGGTTGGTATAAAAGAACATCCTCTCACATAAGAACATGGAGCATAAAAGGAATGACATAAAAGAGATTACATGAAAAGAAAGAGAGAGGTCAGATCCCTTACCTTAAAACGTAACTCTTAAAACTCAAAGGTTTGGACCTTGAGGGTTTGGCGGAACCTTGGGAGGAATCCTTGGGAGGTAAGGAGACCAGAACTTATTTGGGGAGAGTTGGGAGTGAAAACTAAAGGAGGAAAGGGTGGGTATTTATAGGGAAAGTGAGGGGACAAGGCATTAATGGCCAAGGGACACCTCACAAGTTCTTTTCTCAAAACCATGTGCTCTCCCATGGAATTTACCATGGAGTTAGGCCACATGGGGCCCCCAAAACAATAATTCATCAACTTTGGCCGGAAAACCCGTAAAATATCTCATGACATCATCATGACACAGTTATGATGTCATTAAACATACCGAAACCCTAAAACTACATTTTTACTATTCACTGAAAATTTCATCTTTCTCAGAAAAATCCCAAAATTTCACCTTAACCAAATATCGATGCTCTAATTACATTTATGAACACCATTTTATAAAAATAATTTTCTAAATATTTTTAATTTAATTTTTAAATAAAAACACTATTCATCGAGAATTCATTTTTTTCAGAAAAATCCCCAAAAATTACCATAACATAATATCGATGCTCTGAGTTCAAAAATAAAGTCCTTTTTATAAAAGTAATTTTCTAATTATTTTTAGTTAAATTTTTAATTAAAAAACACTATTCAAATGAAAAAACTAATACTTGACTAATAATTTATGAAACTGTTATTTACCCATTTTATTGAATCACATTACTTAATCTAGGTGTCTAAATTATATTAAAACTTTATTTGAGTGAAATTACTAATCCATTTAGTCACATTACTAATCCTAAGCGTAAAATCACTTTTCATAATTTACTATTCATCAAAAAATAAGTTGATCTTATTAGACTCCAAATTTCTTTACTGAACACTTTTGTAGAAGACCATTTTTTGAAAATCATTACACAACATTAATTATTTAGGGTTTACATAAATATTTTAAAATATCCTTTTTTCAAAATTCATCAATAAAATACATCCTAAAATTATCCGGACATTTGAAGTTTCACAAATAACACTAAAGGAAGAACTCTTAATTCATTCATCCCAAAGGATTACACAAAGAAGCTAGGGTCTCATCACATAGCCCCTTATAACACCGGCATATGACCTAAGTGTAAGGTGTGCTATGGTGAGAGAATCTGAGGGAGGCTCAGATAACATCGCCCTAGTAGTAATCTCTACTAACTTGAACTTCTCCCGCAGGCATTTCCGTTCAAGATTGACACACTGGAGTTCGGCTTGGGCTTGGTCCAAAGTGAAGTCCACAGATGCTACCTCCTTCCCAAGCTCTGATAAGTGGGCTTCATAAGGTTCGAGTCTACTGGATGAAGGCATCGACTCCTCTTTCTGCATTAACCATTAACATCTCTATTAAATTGTTATGAGTAAGTTAATATACTATTTAAAAAGTTGGGGTCGTTACACATAAATGTCACATAATATTGTGACCCTCCAAGGGAATGTACTGGTGTGGGCCCCCAAACATCAATGTGCACCAGGTCCAGCTTTCTAACCTTCAGTATTCTTTATCCTTTTTCAAAAGACACCTTCTTCTAATTTCTAAAGATACAATCCTCACATAGGCCAACATCCACTAACATCAGTTCTAGTATCAGCCCTTTTTTTGACGTCACCTTTCTCCCCTTCTCGATCATGTGTCCTAGCCTATAGTTCTACTATTTTGAATCCTCAACAGAATTTATTGATGCAACCATGTCTATATAAGTCTATGTCATGTTGTACAGGGTACTAGTCTTTACTCCTTGAGTTATGACCATAACTCCCTTAGTAATCATCTAGGAACCACTAGTAAATGTGGTATTAAAGCTTACATCATCAAGATACCCAATATAAATAATATTTCTTCTTAAACCAGTGATATACCTCACATTTTCTAGAATCAAGATACTCCCACTGTTGGTCTTGATCTGTGAATCACCCATCCCCATGATCTATAAGGGTTCATCATCGGCAAGATGTACCTTGCCGAAATTTCCAAAAAAATAATTGTTTAGGAATCCCGCCTCGAATGTGGAATGGAAAGACACACTAGAGTCTAAAAATCAAGACTCCATTGGGATATCCATACTCAGCAACAACAAATCATCAGTTCCTTCAGTTCTTGTGTTCTCTCTACTATTTTCAGGTCCCTTTCGTTTTTCTTTGCACTCTTTCTTAACATTCCCTTTCTTCCCGCAAGTCTCACAGGTAGGGACATCCCCCTTTGCCTTGTCTTGGCTATTTCCTCTTAACATTGATCATCCTCTATGATTTCCTTACTGTGTATATCTCCCTCTTACTTCAATGTTCATATCATAACTAGATAATCTTCCTGATAATCTTCTTTGCATATCCTCACTGAGGATCAGGTCCGATACATTCTTCAGAACCAGCTTGGTATTCCCTGATGAGTTGTTCACCATTTTTACGATTGATTCCCAACATTCAGGTAATGAAGACAGAAAAGCCAATGCACATACCGCATCACCAAGCACAATATCCCCTAATGTCAACTGACTTATGATAGTGTTGAATTCATTAATGTGATCTGCGACAATTCTACCTTCAACTATTTTCAGGTTGAACAATCTTCGCATCAAGTGCACTTTATTTTCCCTAGAAGTCTTCTCATATATCCAAATAATCATCTTCTCCTCTCTGATGTTGAACACCATTTTTTTGGCCAACTTAAGGTTCACAACTCCCAAAACTTGTTGATCCATAAACTCCCACTCTGTTTACTCCATGTCAATCAGATTTAAACCCAAAAGTGGAAAATGTAACTTTTTATGATAAAGATAATCATTTATTTTCATCCTCTAGTAGCTAAAATAAATTACATAAAAGTGATTGATCTTCCCCTTTCCTTCTTCCATAGCCATCAATTAAAATTGAGAAATCTAAAATCAGCCTTTGATACTAGTTGATGCGGAAAATTCAGGAGTCACAGTGACAGAATAGGTTTATGAATGAAGAAAAGACAGAAACAAAAGAAAAATGAATCACCCAGAACATAGATATTTACATGGTCTAGAAAATTATCCTTGCATCCATAGAGAGGAAAATGTTTAACATGATTTTAAATCACAAATATAGGGAGTATCTCAGAGCTTCTCACACATGAACCCTATCCCGGAAATGGGAATATAAAGAAGATGAAGCACTATTCCACCAACCGCACAGTAAGTCTGTTGTGCTACAATGAAAGGTAGATAGAAGTCCACATTGTAATATGGGTATAAATAATTTGAACCAATCTTCATCCAGAACAGATTGTCCTACACCAATCCAACATGTCAAATTGATAAAATTTTAATGTGGTAAGAATTCGACTCATACTGATTCACCCCCTCTAAGTTTAGTCATCCATGAAGTGATCCTAATAGTCAGTATCAATGTGGGGTCACACTTCTGATTGAATTATCTAATTAGAAGAACAGTATATAGTTGTACAATCTACTACCATCTTAAAGGACAAAAATTATATATCATGTATTATTTCATCCCTACCTGAAGAAGAGGAAATCAAAATCTATTTCCAAAACTGGCCTCATAAAGATCCAAGCATTAGTAAAATTGATCATATATCTAAGGATTTCAATGCTGAATCAATCACTACTTTGAAATATATGTTTCAAAATTGTACCAAATAAATAGTCACTTATATTTTTGGATCATTCAAAATAATACAGGAAGATATTACTGAGTTTGAAGAAAACTTGGAGAACTTAGAGAAAGGTTTTGAAGAAATGATACAAGAAAATATCAAGCTCTCCAAGAAAATTACTGCCAAAGAACTAGAGAAAGTTGAACTTTAAGAAGGATGCTCTTGATTTTAATATCGGGGGTTGAATAAAACTCATGAATTAGAGAATTCCACTATGCAATTTTAAAAAAAATACATTCATTATAAGAAAAGAAAAGTATATCATTGATGTCAATAATTCTTAATTTGAAATCAATTCAAATAAGGTCATAGAACTTGAAACTTTGATATAGGAGAGACATGAAATGCATAATGAGGAAGTTATGAAGATCAAAATAGAAAGTGAAGGTAGATTGAGATATGTGGAGGATGAGAAAAAATTCCTAAATCTGAAATGTCTTAAACTTGGATTCAAAAAAAGAAATTATGATAATGTTTGAGCTGAGTCTTCACAACAAGATGAACGAAGAGTAGTTATTTCAAGAGTTTTAGCCACAAAAAAATTATAAGTGGGGATATTATCCTAAAATACCTTCATATGGTAACAAGAATAGATTGAAATCATCTAATGTCCAGTCTTACGTATTCTCAAAGAAATAGGTACCATCTATATTTGAAAATAATGTCTTAACTAATTCAGTTTTTATATGTAGTACACATTCAAAATAAAAATCTGTGTAAACATGGATGAAGAAAGGTGATGAAGTGCTTTCTACTATAACTATAGTGAAGAATTGAAAGACTAAAAGAAGTTATTCCACTATAGAATCCCAATTGAAAAAATAAAACATCACATAGACAGTTGGTATGCCAATCTAGCCTGAAAGCCACTCAAAATAAGAGATAAAGATTTGTTGGTTATTTTGGGTCATTTAATGATTTGGGAATAGTGCATCTAATTATTGGTATAACAATGGAGTTTAGAAGAATTAAACGATGCTCGTGTCAAGGATGAGAAAATCAGCATTAAAGAAATATCCATAGAAGTAAAGGAAGAATATTCCTATTATAAATAGATATGAATGTTTGAAGAGAACGTATGGTATCTGCAATGGAAGTGGTCACAATGAAGAGGAATGTAGGTATAAATCATTCAAGCATGCCAATAAAACAATTTAGTTTAAAATAAAATAGAAGTTGAATATTAGAAATAATACTACCTAGGTAAAGAATTATGATAAATTTTTTATAAAGAACATTCCCTAGAAGTTTTCAATGAACATAGGCAAGTTATCCTTGGGTGGAAATCCAAAGAATAACGATGATAAAAAAAACCAATAAGTTCAAGAAGGTATCTACACCAAAAGAAATAAGCTTCTTTTTTATAAGAATATGTCACACCATGGTTACCTATACGCATGACATAGATATCACAATTGATCTAAGAAATCATAATAAACAAAGGTGAAGATCATCCCAAGAACAAAAATAAATGGGAATAAGTGGTATAAAGCACACCTAAGAATCATTGTGGATCTACCAAGCATGTTATGGATATTCCAAATGACATACGTGTGATTTTTTTAAATGATGTGGAAATAGAACGGAAAAATCTAGAAGAATATGAGAAATCAGAAGCTAAATGAAAATAGGATATTCCATATAATGATATCAAATTTCATCATAGGTTTTCAACAAAATACAACCCTTGTGTCAGAGAACTAGTTTTTTGTGGAAGGTTCAAGAAGAATGGAAACATCTCAAATAATTATGTATTCATATTTCTAACCTAGATAGAAATATGTAAGAAGATTTAGAAAGCACCAACAGATGAATGTGCCTTCATGGAAAGTGTGAAAATTAAAATTACAAACAAAGTTGTTACTGAAGGTTCCGGGCGCAGCGGAAGCGCGTTGGAGGGTTTGCCCAACTTAATTTTTCGTTAAACAATGCTCAATCCGAGATCCGTCACGATATAAAACGCCGAATCTTCAGAATAGAACGAAGAACGAAAAGAAAAGAAGAGTCCCAGAACCCTTGAGGAGGATCATCATATGTTGGTTATAATTAATTTAATTATAATGCATAAGAATTACCTCATTGGAATTATTTATTCGTTGATTTGTCCGGTCACGATTCGGTGATCCGTCGTTGCGTCGTAGAATCCAAGTGTAGGATTCCTCTAGCGGTGATCCACACATGTGTCACGTATCTCCGGACGTCACCGAAGAGATCTTTGGGTGCTAGCGCGGAAGAACCTTCGCTTGCGATGTCCGCCTTCGACCGCCTTGATCCGGTGGAGGATCTTGCTCTCATAACTTGAGGGCGTTCTTGGTGGAAAGGTAATTCTCTCTTGGCTTGAGAGTATTTCCAAATCCGTTGTGCACAACAATGGATCTTTAAAATGTTGGGGTTGTGAGGATATTTATAATCATTTTTGAGGTTAATAGAGTTATGACAATAAACAAACGCGTTACGCGTTTTATTTATTTCATTAACTCTTATTGAAAACCCCCCCATGTCGAATTATTAATTCCTTGACATGCGCCCACGCTGATTATAATAAATATCATTTAATAAAATAATATTAAATCCTCAAAATCCCAACTGAAAAACTACACGGCGTGTAATAATTAATACACGGAGTGTACTTTTTTTCCATAAAACTACACGGTGTGTATATTTAATATACACGGCGTGTACTTTTATTTTCCATTTTTTTTCTCCACCACATTTATTAGACCTTGAGTAATGACTATTTATTTCTTAAATAAATTTAACTGCATCACTCGCTAATAAATATATTATTTCATCCACAATATATTCTCTCGAATAACTAGTGTCAAAATAAATTCAATCAGACATCCTTAAATAATTATTAAACCACATTCAGGAATAATATTTATTTAACTTGTTAAATTAACATTTAACTGAGATACATGGACACACTTAGTGTGTGACCCTCTAGGCCTCTTTCTCAGTGGCGTTAGGCTGAGGCTGCCTAAAGTCCAAGGTTAGCGTCTAGCAACACACCAAGGCACCCATAGAGAAAGAAGTTAACGCCGCAATGACGTGTTACCTCCTACGAACGCTTACCATGTAATATAATCCCTTTGTCTCAATATCTCCAATCAAGAGGGTTGCATGCTAGTTCCATCAACCCATGTGCTTGATTATTATTTCTTTGACTTCCTGGAATTGAACTTGACCATACCTTACCATGGCCATGGATTTATTTAGGCTATATCAATTCCATCAAAGGGCCTGAGATATCTACTTCCATTATGGAATGGAAGGGACAAATCCTTTCTCGCATTATCTATTAATTCAGTATTACTCGTGACGCACCCAACGTATCCTACCTCACTGCGAACAGTGTGTCGTCATAGTTTTCGTCAATACATCTAAGTGCGCGAGTTGTAATACCCATTAATAATAATCTTAAAGTCTAAGGATCAATACACACGTCCGTAGATAGGAACATCCAATGACACTATGAAATGTGGATTTCCTACTGGCGGGTCTCATTCTCATAATATCCTCCTGGATATTACCAAGGGAGCACACCATGAGAAGGTGCCTCAAATTTTTATGAGTCCTCACCCCTAATGACCTGTATTATTTGTGTCCCTCAAATAATATCATACAGCCATAGAACATATATTCAAGAACAGTGTTATGGCACTTCTGGGTTCTCATCATAGCAGGGATCCGCGACGACCCTTTAATGCAATAGCTATCCTTAGGACATTATCACATGACATGTCACGCAGAAGAACAATCAAGATTTGATAAGGCTTTTATTTAAGGAATAAAGTACAAAGTAGTTGGTTCTAGACCACCAACTCCAACAGACTCCCACTTGGACTAGAGCCAACTGCTAACAACCTTTAACCCGCTAGCTCTCACATGATATTCATTCTTCTGCTGAGATAGGCCTTTAGTCATGGGGTCCACCACGTTCTCTTCTGTGGACACTCTGCTCACTGCAACTTCACCCCTTTGATATAAATCCCTCAAGAGGTGATACTTCTGGAGTATGTGCTTTGTCCATTGATGTGACCTTGGTTCTTTTGCAAGAGCCACCACTGCAGTATTACCACAATACAATGTAATGGGATCTTTACTTCTAGGCACCACATCAAGATCTTGGACAAAGTTCTGAATCCAAACGGCTTCTTTGGCTACATTAGAAGCCGCTGTATACTCGGACTCTGCTGTAGAATCAGTGACAACTGGCTGCTTTGAACTCTTCCAGCTCACAGTTCCTCAATTGAGACAGAAAACATATCCAGATTGCGACTTCAGATCATTCTGATCTGTTTGAAAACCAGCATCAGCATACCCTCTGATGACAAGCTCCTCGTATCCTCCATACACTAGTAACATATCCTTAGTTCTTCTCAGATACTTAATGATAGTCTTAACAGCAATCCAATGCTGTTCTCCTGGATCTGCTTGATATCTGCCTACCATGCTCAGTGCATAGGCAACATCAAGCCTGGTACAGAACATGGCATACATGATGGATCCTATAGAAGAAGCGTATGGGATCGTGCTCATCCTATCTTTCTCCTATTGTGTCTGGGGACACATTTTCTTAGAAAGATGTAAGCCATGTGACACTGGAACCAATCCCCTCTTGGATTTTTCCATACTAAATCTCTTTAGTATCTGGTCAATGTATGTACCCTGACTTAGTCCAAGCAGCCTCTTGGATCTATCACGAATGATCTTGATCCCTAGAATGTAGGTTGCTTCTCCTAAGTCCTTCATGGAGAAACACTTGTTCAACCAGTACTTAACTGACTGTAAGGCTGGTACGTCGTTTCCAATAAGCAATATGTCATCAACATATACCACTAGAATGACGACCGCATTCCCATTAAACCGCTTATAAACACATGGCTCACATTCGTTCTTAATGAAACCAAACTCCTTTATGGCTTCATCAAATCGAATGTTCCATGACCTTGATGCTTGATTCAATCCATAAATGGATTTCTGCAACTTGCAAACTCATTTGGCTTCACCTGGTGTCACAAACCCTTCTGGTTGTGTCATATAGACATCTTCCTGAAGGTTCCCGTTAAGGAATGCTGTTTTGACATCCATCTGCCAAATCTCGTAGTCATGGTAAGCTGCTATGGAAAGTATGATTCTTATGGATTTAAACATGGCAACTGGCGAGAAGGTATCATCATAGTCAATTCCTTGACGCTGCCTGAATCCTTTAGCCACTAGCCTTGATTTATAGGTGCTAACTTGACCTTCCATGTCCAACTTTCTTTTGAATACCCATTTGCATCCAACAGGCTTTACATCAACTGGCTCATCGACCAGAACCCAGACTTGGTTCTGATACATGGAATCCATCTCAGAATTCATAGCTTCTAGCCATCTTGCAGCTTCTGAGATTTCTACTACTTCCTTGTAAGAGAGAGGTTCATCATTGTCCAACAATAATGATTCACCATCCTCGGTGACTAGGAAACCAAATCTCTCTGGTTCCCTTACCTCTCTTGAGCTCCTACGCAGTACTTGTGTTTCTGGAACCTCTTCCACGGGGACCTATGGAACTTGTTCCTGTACCAACTCATGTGTATCTTGAGCATCAAACTTCGTCGAAGTCAATCTTGCTCCCACGATCCTTCTTGACGATGTGATCCCTCTCAAGAAAGATGACTTGTCTGGCGACAATCACTTTCTTGTCTTGGGGGTTATATAGGTAATATCCTTTCGTTTCCTTGGGATATCCTATAAGGATACACTTCATGCCCCGGGGTGCTATTTTGTTTCCTAACAAGGCCTTAACAAATGCCTTGCATCCCCATACACGTGTGTGCGACAAAGTGGGTTTCCTTCCATTCCATAACTCGGATGGAATTCCATTTTCCGCCTTAGTTGGTACTCAGTTTAATGTGTACGCTGCAATTTGTAATGCATATCCCCAAAAGGATAATGGAAGATCCGCATGACTCATCATCGACCTCACCATGTCCAACAAGGTGTGGTTCCTCCTTTCACTAACACCATTCCACTATGGTGTATAAGGAGGAGTGAGCTGAGATAGAATCCCAGACTCCCGTAGAAGATCGATGAACTCTTGGTTTAGATATTCTCCACCTCGATCCGATCGAAGCTTCTTTATCTTCTTACCAAGTTGATTCTCTACTTCATTCTTGAATTCCTTAAATTTCTCTAAGGACTCTGACTTATACCTCATTAAGTAGACATATCAATATCTACTCAAATCATCAGTAAAAGAAATAAATTAAGAATATCCACCTCTAGCTTCTACTGGAAATGGTCCACACACATCTGTGTGTACCAATCCTAGAAGCTCTATGGACCTTTCACCTTGTCCACCAAAAGGAGGCTTGGTCATTTTTCCTTGAAAACAAGCGTGACATCTATCAAGTGGTTTTAGCTTAGTAGAGTCTAAATAGCCATCTTGGCAGAGCTTTGTCAAGCGCTTCTCATTCACATGACCAAGGCGGTGATGCCATAACTGGGTGATGTATGAGTCATGTGAGTTTGTTTTGTTATCGATTGCCAACACTTGGTTTTCGTAATTTAATACATACAAACCATTATTCAAATGTGCCATACCATAACATACGTTGTTCTTATAAAAGAGACAACCATTATTTCCAAACTTGAAAATAAATCCATCCATATCCAAACAAGATACAGATATTATGTTCTTGGTAACACTAGGCACAAAATAACAGTTTTGTAAAACCAAAATCATGCCAGTTGGCAATGAGAGGTGATAGTCGCCAATAGCCAACGCAGCCAGCCTTGCGCCATTGGTAGCTCGAAGATCCACCTCTCCTCTGGCGATCTTTCTAAATCTAATTGGTTATGGAATTTGAATACAGATGTGAGCCCCACAAGCTGTATCTAATACCCAATGTGTAGAAATAGAAAGATTGCACTCAATAACGAACTCACCTTTAGCATCCCCATGCTTCTGGGTGCAGTTCCTCTTCCAGTGGCCCTGCTTGCCACATGCAAAACACACTACTTCCCGTTCCTTGCGCTGCCTCTGGATCTTCCCCTTCTTGGAGGGACGGTGCTCTGGGGCTTCAGACCGTTTATAAGTCTTTGGCCCCTTTTCCTTGTTCTTCCTTTTCTTGTTCACTATAAGGACCGTGGGTTTGTCACGCCCTATGTCCTTATCTACCTGGAGAATCAAGGTTAGAAGCTCCGATAGACTCTTCTCATTACCGCTCATGTTATAGTTGACAATGAAGCTAGAGAAGGTCTTGTGCAATGATGATAGGATGAGATCTGTACGCAACTCATCTGGGAATTTAATCCCTAAGATGTCCAGGCGTTCAATGTAGCCAATAAGCTTGACTACATGAGGCCCAGCTGGTGCAGACTCTCTAAGATTCGTGGTAAACAAAGAATTGGAGATCTCATACCTCTCCTGTCTCGCCTTCTCTTGGTAGAGATCTTTAAGGTGAGACATCATGCTATACGTGTCCATGTTTTCATGTTGCTTCAAGAGCTCATTAGACATGGACGATAGCATGAAACACTGGACATCTGTGGCATCATCCATGTGTTTCATATAGAGAGATAATTCCTCATCACTAGCCTCTTTCCCAGGCGCAACTGGAATAGGCTCTTCCAGCACATATAATTTCCTTTCGTGGCGAAGGACGACGCGTAAACGCCTCTGCCACTCTTGGAAATTGGTGCCGGTGAGAAGGTTTTCTTTTTCGAGTATGGAGCGCAATGATATGTTTGAATTCATTTTCTTGCCATTTCTACAAATTAAGATGAGCAAAGATTTAGTACATTATTAAAAAATTTGAGACAAATAAATAAATTAATACTTATTAGTCTCTCACTATTTTATCAAAATCCAATAGCCCTCACCATTGACTTTGGAATATTCTATTGCGTGAATATTCTAGTGGCAAGGATCCATATTTCCCTTCGCATTACCCCAACTAGGGTTGGTCAAGCAACTTGAAGGGTTTTAGGTAGGCATTCCAAATGCCAACTGCATTAACTCGCAGCTCCTTGATCCGCTGAGTGGACTCCCCAATCCCGAAATCCTTTTGGATTTCCTCAACCTTTGCCTCTTGGTCACACCAAGTCCTGCTTTGGTAGTCAACCCTTGATGCGAACCAAGTCAAGTCAACCCAAAACCCTGAATTAGAATTCCCCGATAATTGAAAGCACCCCAACTAGGGTTGGTCAAGCACTTTGAACTATGGTTCGATTCTAACCAAGATTATGGAAGGCTATGCGGACTTAATATTTGTTTTGAGGGATTTTATCCTTATACATAAATTGCCATTTTATTATCTTTGATTACATTCTTGTCAATATTAAGTGGGATATACTTAAGTGATTAACCATGTATAATATAATATTTACGTATAAGCCAGTTTTATTTTAGTTCCATCTTTCATGCTCGTTTAATTCATTAATTGTGTGATCATGACAACACACCCACAATAAATAAACCATGCAACTGATAGAAATAAAATAAATGGTATAATCATGAGCTTTTCTATTGGTTAGTTTATCTAGCGGTTGATAAACTAACCCAAGACCTAGGGGAGAAACACCTTGAACCTTTCGGGTTCGTGTTTACAGCTTTCCACCTGTCCACCTTTGTATCTCCTTGGATTGGTTTCACCTTGGCTCCTGACTTGAGCCGCCTCCACTAGCTTGGGAGCTCCATCCATTACATATGCATTTATCTCACATGCAGGTGAGGGGTAAAAGGGGTTTTTACATAAAAGAATCCTTGGGCGCACAGGCCCTACATATTAATGAGGAGATGGCTCGCAGGACAACAAATTTAATTTAAATAAATTAATTAAAAGAAACCATTCACATACAAAGGTCTCGGTCTAGCTCATGATCATCCATACATGCAATGATATTTACGCATAAATAAAACTAGCATTCAATTCTTTAATCGTTCTTGTTTAAGATAAATCACGCTCGAATCAATTAATTATCTTTAATTAATCAATCCTTTTATCATAAATCCCTTTTCTGAATTTCCTTGAGATTCTCATCCATCATAATTTTAAACAAATAAATTCATTTAAAATTATCCTTGTACGTAACTTGTAGCTTGGAGGAAACCCGGTGAATTCCCATTTATTACGCAGATGTTAAATTAAACACATATATATAAAACACCTATCATGTGTTGTGCCTCAGCTTTACGCCTGCACCATGGTACACGTCTCAAGGGTTTGTATAATATAATAATAAATTTTAATAAATCTGCGTAATTTGGGTGAGTACACGGCGTGTATTTCCGACTACACGGCGTGTACTTTTCATCACCGTCCATCCGAAGTACACGCCCGGGGATAAGGCGTGTTAATGTACTTCAGAAATTTTCGGAGTACACGGCGTGTACAGTGGGACACACGCCGTGTAGTTTCTGCGTTACACGGTTTCCAGCCAGGCAGGCCGTGTACGGAGTACATGACCCAACCCTAACCCGAAGGGACTACACGCCATGTTCATTGGACCACACAGCGTGTATTCTGGAAACCGTGTGCCACCTGTTTCTGGTCAACACACGGTGTCTTAAATTCTTAGAAAGAATCCAATACACGACCTGATTTGGCAGATCCGTCAATGCATTGAACCTAGACTACATGGCGTGTACTTCCGAATACACACCGTGTATTCTGGTGTTATATGGCCAGAAACGTTTGTCTCCTCCGGATGAGTTCCTCTATTTTAGTTTAATCAAAATTAAAAGAAAAAAACGGTTTCTGTGATGTGAATGAGAAACGAGGGAGGAGGAACAGATCTCGAGATTCAGATTTCCAGAACGATTAAACATGAATTGAAATAACTAAATTATTAAATGCGTAAATCACCAACGAAAAACTAAATAATTAAAACCAACGATATGACCCCCTCTGATACCACTTTAAGGTTCCGGCCGCAGTGGAAGCACGTTGGTGGGTTTTCCCAACTTAATTTTTCGTTAAACAATGTTCAATCCGAGATCCGTCACGATATAAAACTCCGAATCATTGGAATAGAACGAAGAACGAAAAGAAAAGAAGACTCCCGGAACCCTTGAGGAGGATCATCATATGTTGGTTATAATTAATTTAATTTTAATGCATAAGAATTACCTCATTGTAATTCTTTCTTCGTTGATGTGTCCGGTCACGATTCGGTGATCCGTCGTTGCGTCGTAGAATCTAAGTGTAGGATTCCTCTAGCGGTGATCCACACATGTGTCACGTATCTCCGGATGTCGCCGAAGAGATCTCCGGGTGCTAGCACGGAAGAACCTTCGCTTGCGATGTCCGCCTTCGACCGCCTTGATCCGGTGGAGGATCTTGCTCTCGTAACTTGAGGGCATTCTTGGTGGAAAGGGAATTCTCTCTTGGCTTGAGAGTATTTCCAAATCCGTTGTGCACACCAATGGCTCTTTAAAATGTTGGGGTTGTGAGGATATTTATAATCATGTTTGAGGTTAATAGAGTTATGACAATAAATAAACGCGTTACGCGTTTTATTTATTTAATTAACTCTTATTGAAAACCCCCCCATGTCGAATTATTAATTCCTTGACATGCGCCCATGCTGATTATAATAAATATAATTTAATAAAATAATATTAAATCCTCAAAATCCCAACTGAAAAACTACACGGCGTGTAATAATTAATACACGGAATGTACTTATTTTCCATAAAACTACACGGCGTGTATATTTAATATACACGGCGTGTACTTTTATTTTCCATTTTTTTTCTCCACCACATTTATTAGACCTTGAGTAATGACTATTTATTTCTTAAATAAATTTAACTGCATTACTCGCTAATAAATATATTATTTCATCCACAATATATTCTCTCAAATAACTAGTGTCAAAATAAATGCGATCAGACATCCTTAAATAATTATTAAACCACAGTCGGGAATAATATTTATTTAACTTGTTAAATTAATATTTAACTGAGATACATGGACACACTTAGTGTGTTACCCTCTAGGCCTCTTTCTCAGCGGCATTAGGCTGAGCCTGCCTAAAGTCCAAGGTTAGCATCTAGAAACATGCCAAGGCACCCATAGAGAAAGAAGTTAACGCTGCAATGACGTGTTACCTCCTATGAACGCTTACCGTGTAATATAATCCCTTTGTCTCGATATCTCCAATCAAGCGGGTTGCATGCTAGTGCCATCAACCCATGTGCTTGATTATTCTTTCTTTGACTTCCCGGAATTGAACTTTCCCATACCTTACCATGGCCATGGATTTGTTTAGGCTATATCAATTCCATCAAAGGGCCTGAGATATCTACTTTCGTAATGGAATGGAAGGGAAAAATCCTTTATCGCATTATCTATTAATGCGGTATTACTCGTGACGCACCCAACGTATCCTACCTCACTGCGAACTGTGTGTCGTCACAGTTTTCGTCAATACATCTAAGTGCGCGAGTTGTAATACCCATTAATAATAATCTTAAAGTCTAAGGATCAATACACACATCTGTAGATAGGAACATCCAATGACACTATGAAATGTGGATTTCCTACTGGCGGGTCTCGTTCTCATAATGTCCTCCTGGATATTACCAGGGGCGCACACCATGAGAAGGTGCCTCAAATTTTTATGAGTCCTCACCCTTAATGACCCGTATTATTTGTGTCCCTCAAATAATATCATCCGGCCATAGAACATACATTCAAGAACAGTGTTATGGAACTTCCGGGTTCTCATCATAGCAGGGATTCGCTACGACCCTTTAATGCAAAAGCTGTCCTTAGGACATTATCACATGACATGTCACGCAGAAGAAAAATCAAGATGTGATAAGGCTTTTATTTAATGAATAAAGTACAAAGTAGTTGGTTCTAGACCACCAACTCTAACAGTTATTAAATAAATTAGAGATTCTATTGTGGTAAAACTGACTGGAAATTCAAAAAATTCACCATGAATATTTCACCCTCACATATAGAAGGGAATAAGGGAGTTTCATGTCTGAGAAATAATTCTTTGCCTTGTTCATCTCACTAAAAAACAATATAGATCCACCATATTCCCATATTATTATTATTTTTTATTTATATATAATTGAAGCTTATGCACATAATAAGGGGGAGAACTACGTATATTTAGCCATATTTCAAAATTTAAAAGGTTAAATATCCATTCCAAGATGTATAGAAAATCACCATCCTTGATTTATTTATCTATTATTGTCTTGAAGTTTATTTTTTTCAAAATATCAGATATTAACCATAATGAAGATGATCAAGATACTCTAGTTGGTCGGTGAATTTGAATTCACCGTCATGGATGAGATCACAATAATTAGTACTTACATCAATTGGAATTCATAATAACAACTGATGTGAAGATTCATCTTAATGAAGTTAAGATATAGATGGTCCCTTCAGGGGGAGTTTCCAAATTAGTTTTCAGAAACATATATTTCATCCACATATGATATTTCTAGAAGGTACTTGTTCATGAATTCATTGATGAGGTATGTTGGAAAACTATCCTATCCTTATTCAAAAATATAATTAAATGAAGTGTAATATTAATAGAGAAAACTAAAATGAAACAAAGAAATGAACAACAAATTATTGAAAATGTTACAAGACTAAATTCAATAACATAACCTTCCAAGTATGCATAAATTTTTTTAATCATTTTGATAAGATGAATATAGGAATTTCAAGTTGACAGTTTTCTTGAGAATCTTCTTATCAACAAGTGGAATCAAACAAGTTACACTTACTTTGTATCTTTGGTATCAACCAATGACTATCAACCTATAAAAACTGAACAATATATGATAAAAGAAACAATTTATGTAATATCAGTTGGTATCATATTCTGAATTCATAATGGATAACGTTTTTGTCTAAATTAGACAATCTTGTTTTCTATACTGGGTTAGCCCAGGTAGACATAGTGCAGAATAATTGACGGTATGTTGATTATGAAATAAATGATACCATTCTATTAGGTACATTGTATTTTTCATAAATAAGGGGAAGAGAATAAAATGAAAATGAAAATAAGAAATTCTAAGAAAAGAACAATATCCTATGTGGAAAATCATATGAAGATATTGACATGGGAATTATCTATTGTATTTAAAACAAGTACAAAATTAGAGATTGAAGATAATACTTTTTTGTGTTATATTTTTTGTTAATGAGTATTTCAATATGACTTGAAGAATAAGAACAACTTGGAAGTTCATTTGTGTTCCCAAGCATGTTTTTTAATATTGAAGTACATCTATGGAAGACCGAAGATCATATCTTGAGATGTAGTGGTGATTCTTAGATAATTGTTATGGACTAATTTAATGACATTTTATGACATGCTTGAACAATTCACCATGTAAATTTGATGATATTTGAACCGATATTAATACCTTAGACATGTTAAAATGGAATTTTAGGAGTTTACATTGTCTATTACAATAATTAATTATGAATATCCATTCAATGATGTTTATTGATTGGATAAAGCATAAGGAATCTGAGAAGAGTCATGAAAATATTAATTTTCATAAAGAGATACTAAAATCCATGAAAATGTTAATTTGAATGAAGAAATGATTGGATAAGTGGAATCATAATGGTCATGGAAATATATTTATATTTTGATTAAAGAAAATGTTGAGGAAGTTCAATTATGGAGGTATGTAGGAGAAAGAATATAACTTGAAGAATGCATTGCAGTAGAGTGGTGGTGCTACTATGTGGGGTAGAACAATGGTGGAGGAGCTGGCATGGGTTGGTTCCAGTGGGGGTTTGGGAGAGAACCCTATTACTCTCTTTTGTCCTACTACAGAGATGGATTTACTTATTAAGCAGCTGAATAACTTGGCAAAATTAAATGTGGGATGGGAAACCTGCTGGTGATGTTCACCTGCTAAAAATATATAAATGGGCTTTGCCATTCGATCTGAATTATTCTTCGCATATGATCAAATAAACCATGTCTTATTTTAACTCCAAAAACCCTATCCCAATGAAAAAAATTTGGTTAATAATAAAAATTTCCTACCATGAAATCCATTGATATAACAGATACATGAATGAGGTATGCTCGACATCATGTACACAACTTCATCTTTCATGCATGTCGTCATTGGAAGAACATGATACAACTGAGGGATGAAATCAACGATATAGTAAAGAATTTTTATATCTAAATTCATGTGATATGATCATTTTTACATGATCATTCTCTCCTAAATGCGGAATAATCCAATCTATTTGAAGATTCCACCTTTCTCACCATCAAAAAAATTTCAATATCCAAGATCATTGAAGGAACATAAAACATATGTGGGATTTCCACTATTATCAGAAACAATACATTTTTTGGTGGCCTTTGAATGGGTATTGACACAGCATGAAATGCACATCTAAGGGGGTGAAATGGAATCAAACCTCATCAATTAATATCAAATAATTGAGCTGAGATATGTGAACTATAAATCCTTGAGTGATCTCATTTTTTCCTAAAAGATAGATCACCATTTGATCCTTTGAAAATCCAATTACATGAAAAAGGTTCCACAGACCCTTCCTCAATAAGTAAGGAACTATGAAACATTATTGAGTTTGTGAAGAAATATCCTTGTGATCCACTTTGCTTCATGAGTAAGGTTCTACACACATCTTCCATGAAGATGTTCTACGTACCCTAACATATTCAAAGCACATGAGAGGGTTTCATGAATAAGGAACATTGTATCATATATTTTCCCATAGACAGTGTTATATCAGGCTCACACAGCATCATGAACTATATTAGGTTCACCCATCATCATGATCTATATTAGGATCACATATCATCATAAACAATGTTTTAGTACCTTATCATGAATAAAAAATTTAATATTTCACCTTTTTATCATAAAGACCTTGATAGACTCTTTTAAAAAAACACTTTCAGATATCGAAATGCCCTTTACCTTTTAAAATCCATTTTTCAAAACTAAAATACCTAGAACAAAGGGAAGTATGGTTTTTATTTAATAAAAACATGGAATCTTTTAATGTAATTAAAACATCAAATAATGTTTTTGGAGGTAAAAAAGAAGTTGGCATTGTATAGGTTAAAATAAAACATTCATTTTGTCTTTTGTAAGGAAAGTAAAAATGTTCCAAAAAATTCCTTTGAAAACCTTTGTAAGAAAGTAAAAAAATATTCTTTATAATTCATTCATGTATATTTAAATACATCAATAAAATAATTTATATAATATAGACATGGAAGAAAAATATTTTGAAAATAAATCATTAAAATAAGTAAAAAAAATAGTGCTTTATGGTAAATTATCCCTTACTTTGAGTCTGGATTGTGATATACATCATTTAACATCCTAAAGAATAAACTAATGTTGATTGTTTACTTTATTAAGAAACTTTTCATGTTTATTATTAATTTTATTATATTTATAATGATGTTAAATTTAATTATTTAATCAATTAATTTCACATCAAACGTTTTTTTATGAATTTTTTTGTTTGACTATGGTCAAAGTGGTCATTATTTCATAATATCTAGAAAAATAATCCTGATATAACTATCATTATCATAAATCAAATATATAATGACACGTGATTTTCATACATAAATATTACATCATAATAGATTAATATTCAATACATGGACAAGGACTATAAAGGTTTAGTGTCTTCAGAGACTAGATATAAAATATTCTTATTTCATGAAAGATATTAAACATCTCTTATAATGATCTCCCAATTTAGTACTCTTTGTAGTCATACCCAACATAAAACATTTCTTCATAACTTGGGGAAAGTAAACATATGAAAAGTTGAGCTCAAATGCTTAGTGAAAGTAAACATGGAATATATCAATTGATGATCATATGAAAGAATAAGTTAATCATAAGGGTATGAAAATAACTTATAATGATGATACCCAATGTTTAATGGATAAAAACAATATCTATAGCATAATTGTTCAATATTTCAAAAGTCATGAATCATAAGAGGAAGGAATTATCATGAATCAATCATGAACCATAAGTCTATGTCATAAACATGTGGCACTAATGTAATTATATAAACCATTTCATATGTCAATTCTATCTACTCGGACCATCCAATCATAACGGATCCGGCATCAACACATGTTTCCCATATTGGATTAATCACATCGACTTGTTTCCCATAGTGAATCAAGAAAATCGACTCGTTTCCCATTATTTCACATGAGATATGGTACTTTACCCAATTCATTGGAGGGAGAAATAGGTCCAACCAATCACATAATGAAAATCATAAATATTTGTTCCACAAGATCATAATACATTCATCATATCATAAATCATGAAAATAAAATGTGTTTCATAATCATTTTATCAATACATCAAATCATAACCCAAAAAAATAAATGGGTTTCATAAAAATATTATCATCAATATTCATAAACCATATAGATAAATAATAATTATGGAATCATTGGATCATATCCCCAAAAAGTAATAATTGACATTGAAGGTTTTTATTATTGGTGTATAGAAATTTCATAAAGAGATCATTAAAAATTATTGAAGAATATAACCATTCCATTTTGAAATATAATTTTTCAAATCTAAAAGTATAAAAAATATTTTGAAATTGTTTTTTGAGAATAACCATTAAAACATATAATATAAGCTTCAAATTATTTAGAATCCATTATGGCTGAAATTTTGTTATTATCGTATAAGTTAAAATAAAACATTCCTTCCGTACTTTTTTCAAAAAATTAAAAAATCACCCCATTTGGAAAAAGGTATGAAGATCCCTCTTAAAAAAATTATAATTAAAATATGGGTAAGAAAATGTTTAATAAATCCTTTTAGTTTATTAAAAATATCCTTGAATTTTTTTTAGAAAAAATGGATATGCAAAAGAAAGAAATATTGAACGAATGAGGAAATAATTTCATATTTCCTTAAAAACATAATTTTTGGTATCTTGAGTACTTAAAGTGATAAAAATGGGAGGAAAGAAAGTATTATCCATAAATAACTAGTGGAGAATAAAATTATTTATTTTATTGAGAGTTGCATAATAATATTTCATCATCCAAAACTTAATCATAAACAACCCTGATAAACTATTATATTGTAACATAAAACCCTTAACCTAAGTTTGTATTACTTCAAAATATATATATAATTATGTGGGATAAATTTAAATTTATTATACATATATACCTAAATAATATAGATTCTTATTACAACATATATATTCATTATATACATATATTTAGAGTCATTCATAATGGTAGAGATAGAAAATTAATTACACCATTCATAGAGATGGTAGATCGTATGAATGTACGAACATTGTCTTCATTTTATAATAGATGGAACAAAAGAAAGGTAACTTATAATTCAAAATTAAAAAATTATTATTATATCATATAAATAATATATATTCCTTAGATCCATCCTCCTTTTTATCCAAGTAAAATATAAATTAAAATCAAATCACATCACTTTGTGGAGGTGATAGTCCATACGTATGCATAAGCGACATTATCATTTCCCAACAGATTCAAAGATAAGAATATTGATATAATATTATCAATATAGAATCATAATTTTTTCATAAATATCATATATAAACTTTAAATTCATCATAATTACCATCTATAAAAGATGGTTATGGAAAATGAATTGTATCGTTATGTGGATATGGTAAACTGTACGTATGCATGAGTGATACTTTCACTTACCTTTTTATGGAAATAGGGTTATTAGTGGTGATTTAATAATGATAATAAAATTTTATTATATTGAGGATAATTAATTTATAACTTTATGATAAATAACATATACTTAAGGGTGATAAAAGTAGTAAAAAGATGGTGATCAGTTATGTCGATTACCTCTTCATTGAAATAATTCCTTTGGATATCCTCTTATGGATCCCATGGTTGGTATTTTTGGAATAAAAAACACTAAAATGTGTCTAATGGGTTTTGGGAGAGAACTTTTTAGGGTTTTTTTGAGATTGAAGGCTCAATGTGGTGTGAAGGAGTGAAAGGAGGGGTGTCCTTTTATATGGGAGGGAGAGGACAAACTTGAAATTTCATAATATAGTAAATTATAATAAAGTAATTCTCAATATAAATGGTTCAAAATGACCTATAAGTGGATAGGGTATGAAATTTTAGACTATATCTTATCCCCCTTGTAACCTTTCAAGATTTTAATAATTTATAAATAACTTAATAAAATATTATTTTTATAAAATATTATTATTGTCAATTTTGACACTATTCATTTAATTTGAATTAAAAGACATAAAGACCATCTTTGAATTCAAATATAACCTTTTAAAATAACCCTAATATTATATATATATCCAAAACGTTCATGGAGCCCTATAAATCATTATATTACATTTAATATTTTTTAAAATCATTTGTTCTATTTTTCTATTATTTGAAAAAAATGAGTGTCGAAATTTTATAAGCATTTAAAGTACTTATATAATTTCTAAAACTTATAAATAAATAACCATCATGCATATAATATCATTATAAACCAAATATAAATTTATATCATAAATTTTTTATCCCCATGAAGACACATAAAATATATTTAAAACTAAGAGAGTGGAACTTTTATCTTTATTTATGTTAAATATTATTAAGGTTATGTTCATGGAAAAGTGTACATTAAAAACATATTGACACAAAAGCTACTAGATGGTGTCCCGATCTAATCTATCGCATGGACTCAACAACACCTCCCCATATTCTAGAGGCTACTGACTAGCAGCAAATATCTGAGGTGGTACAGTGGGGAGATTATACCCTCATGATCATAATAGCATAGCAGTGAAATAAATAAATAAATAGAAAAAGTGTATTAATTGAAAACTAAATAGTGTAAGATAATAACTCATATGATAATAATAAATAGGTCATCAATAGTTACATCTGATATCATATACATAATAATTCGGTGTCATGTATCTATCAAAATGAAATAGGCAGTCATGAGAGCAGGCATCCGATATAATACATGTATGAAAAGAACAAAAAGAAAAAAAGTATATCTCAGGTATCATCATGAGCCATAGCTCAGTTATGTGATTCTTCGATCCTATTTTATAATCACTCAAGAATAAACAATAGGTCACTTTCCCCAATCCCTACCAGCATCCACATAATCTTCCCAGGTACCATCGGTATCCTGAATAGTGTGTGAGATAAACCCTATAGGCCACCACCAATGGTGTCCATAAATATCCAGTCAGTGCATATAATATAAGTAGTTTGTAGATATATCAATGGTAAGATGTAATAAAAATTGTAAGGGGGGAAACTCACGTTCTTGACGGACACCAGGACGACACTAACTAATTCATACCATGCCGGATAATCTCTGAATAAGTAACCATATGTATATAAATATATGGATTGTATTCATAGTGAGGTCTAAATCCATATATATAGATATTGCTACTAGTCTAGAATCGAGGTGTGAATCAAGAATCCATGAGTAGTAGCATGAGTCTTTCAAGTGTCAAGGGATTATATTCCTAGTCTCATGAGAGTATGGATTCTATACTCATGTATCATATCAGTATGGACATCATGCTCGTGTATCATATAAATAGGGTCTCCATGGCCATTTATCATAATCCACAAGGGTTTCTATTCCCATTCATCATAATCTTTAAGGGTCACTATTCCCATTCATTATAATTCATAAGGGTCACTATTTCCATTCATCACAATTCATACTGGTTTCTATGCCCATTCATCATAAGATATAAGGGTCTCCATGAACATGTGTCATATATGTAAGGGACAACATGCCCATGTATCACAATATAGGGATTCCATGCTCAGGTATCAAAATATAGGGACTCTATGCTCGTATCTAATAAAATTAGGGATTCTGTAACGCCCCGACCCCAGCTACCCAGAGTCGGTGCATTACTTCGTAACATTGGCATGATCACAAGAAAGATCAAATCTCGAAAGACCGATTGGTTTAGTAGCCTTGGAAACACTAGATATATTCATAAGTTTTACATTACATCATAAAATGAAAAACTACTACAACAACATAATGTTTCCACAGTCCATACTATAATCCCCTCATAAAATCCCTGCAGGTCATTCATAACTTACTTCTTCACATCCTGGGAAAAATAAAACATAGAAAAGGGGTGAGCTCAAATGCCCAGTAAGGATAACAATATAGCGGAAACTTTCATAAATAAGAATAAACATTTAAGGCAATGTATAACTAAAACAAAAGCCTTTTAAAATTGAACTTCAACATAGTATGGCAAAAGTAAAATGAAATAATGCCATTTACTTGTTCACATGGATATTCTACTAATCGAATAATCACATGCAATATCAATAACCACTTTCATAATGTTGGAATGCATAATGCCAGACTATCATAACCACATGGCCAAGGCCTCGTGCCAAGACTACAAATAAGATTTTGTCAAGGCCTTGTGCCAAGACACTAGTTTGTCTCATGAGACCTACCGATGCATCGAGGAGCTATAGCGGGCTCCACCCGTCACTTATTAAGTCCAATGCATTCCCATATGAAAAGGTTTAAACATAACATAAACATTCGTATTAAAACTAGCATACGAAATGTCAATAATTTCACCATAAACTATGAATGGTATAAAAATAGCACATCCACAGTCAAACATATCAAAAAACCTTCAATAAAATATAGAAGTTTTGTATCATAATAAATCAACTTCAAATAATCTTAAAATCCATCAAAGGATGTTGACATAGATGAAATCAAAATTCTTTTTAAAGAAGTATCTCCTTTTATTTTGAAATCATTTAAGGTCCATATAAAATAAAACATTTTCTTTGAAAATATTCTTATAAGATTGTATGTAAAGCTTCGACGATTTTATAACGGCGGAAAATAACCGCACCCGCCGTATAAGTTAAAAAAAACATTCTTACCTCAATTCAGTCAAAAAGGTTAAAAAGGACCTTGTTTTGAAAACGACGGAAAGATTCCTTTATAAACCTCTTATAAAAAGTCAAACAAGGGTATAAATGACTTTAACTCATATTCTTGTAAATAGTAAAAAATGTTTTGAAATACATCTTTAAGAAACATGGATGTGGATGATAAAGATATCCCAGTAGATTATTACGTATAAACAACCTCGGATAATGAAGAGATTGTGAAATAACCCTTACCTTGTACTTTTCCTTTGTTGGGGTCGGTTAACCTCATGTATAATGGTGAAATAATTGTTATTAATTTATACAAGAATCATATACATTAATATGATATCATATATGATCTTTTAACATTGCTTTATTAATAATATCTTAGTATTGTCGTCGTTTCAGGTGATAATCGATTCGTTCTTCTTAAATGTTTGGTTACGTAAGACATGTTTGTAATGGATAGATTAAATCTTATTCATAATCAGAATGATATTAACATTATTTTTAACCCTAAAATGAGAATAAGACTTGAATGGATATGATGGAGGGTGGATCTCACCGCGTTCGTGGAGACGGTAGTCCGTACGTACGCACGAACGCTACTTCCATTTAATTTTTATTTTAAAAGAATTGAATCCAAATGATACATAGGTATATTACTATTACAGTATAATATAATATTTTATATATGTTACTTAAGTTCATTAACACCATCCTTTATACGTTCCATGTGTGGTATGAACGAGTCATATCATTTTAAGGGGGCTGTAGTCCGCACTTCCTCAAATGAAATTATCGTATGTATATACAACATGAAACGAATAATGGTATGAAATAAAATGGAATTACAGAAGATTATATATAAAATATATATCATTAATATCATATTTAATTACAGTGCCATCATAATGGCCACCATTAGAGGCGGTAAGATGTATTTGAACAATCATCGTTTCGTGAGGCGTTAGTTTGCCATCCACAGAAACATTATGTTCATCATCCATTAGATGGAGTTGTGTGTATGTGTAGTTTGAATCCTTCTTATAACAACATCCTAGTATATTGAGGATACTGGTGTTGTTACAAAAGAAAGGAAATAAAAAGAGTTTGGTGGTTGGAGAAGCAAAATAAAGGAAAATAATTTAAGAGAAATCGTTACCTTTAATTTAGGTAACTCACTTTGGTTGGAACCAAAGGACTTCTTGAAATGATTTCTGCCTAAGGGGAAGCTTCAAGGAGGAGGAGAGGGATGTGGGGAGCTTAGTTGGGTAGAGTTTGGACGAGCCAAGTGGCTTGAGAGGTGTGAGGAATGAGTAGAAGGAGTGCCTTTTTATAAGAGCGGTGAGGGGCACCTTTGGAAAAGCTAGAAATATTAATTTATAATAAATTCATATTCGGTTTCTAATGGCTCAAAAATTGACTATTCAAAGGTTAAGGTGGGGATAGGTCGAAAACAACTCAACCAATATAATTTAGACAGGTTTGGGTACTTATATTAACCTTATCTTTAAGTATTAACTCTAAGTTAATTAGTTTCACTTTTACAATGTCTCTTTGTATTTTTATATTATATGGTTAATAGAATTACCATATACATACAAGAGACCCCCAAGTGGTCCATTAATGATGATCCTATAATTATATAAGTCTCTTGGCCGAAACGTAGATTTTTAAAAATTTAATATCAATTAATAATATAATATTTGTTTTAAGAACTCTTTTATGTCAATTTTGACACTATTCAATAGTTGATTTTTGTGAAACTCATAACAGATTGATTACTTCGAACAAAGTCAATTAAATCACTCCTAATATATCATATTATCCTATAAAATTATTTTAATTCATTAAAAGTTTCATATTATATTTATTTGGGTATTTATAATATCAATTATTTTAATTTTTCACTATTTTAGAAATTACTGCATCATCATTGTGTCATAAATAAAATAAATTATTTAATGTCTAAAAATTATAAATAAAATATTATTATGTAGGAAATATTTTTATCTTTATAATGAATATTTATAATCTAAAATCCAACATATATAACCCTATGTAACAATTGTTTTGCTAAAAGATATATGCTTATGTCATTTTTGTATTCATTTTAACTTAATTAAAATAAAGTGTCATTATCACTTACAAGTGGATCCATGGGGTCCCAAAATAGACCCAAAGATTCCCATGGTCGACCATGTATCAACCAATAGGGTTAGGACACGTTTTAGGGTAATTTAGTATTATTATAATATTATTTTTTTAACCCTTATTTACCGGATTTACCCTTAACCATGGTAAATAAAATATTTACCGCAGTAATTATTCAAAATGTGTAAAAATGAAAGTTACCTATTTACATAATTTGGACATCATGATTCCAAATATGTAATCCATTTTTCCAAATTCAAAACACAGAAGTGGCAGAAATTAATTTAAAATTAATTCCCGCTGTCAAAACAAAAAGCGTGTTTTTAAGAGATAATAACTATCAAAAGATTGACACTTGTTTATGTTCGGTTTAATTGTAAAATTATGTCCAATGACAAACATTAAATTGAATGGTAAAAATATATTCTAAATATAATTTAAAACCACTCAAATTCATAATTTATCAATATTAATTATTTTGATTAAAAAAGTTGTTTTTAATTAAAATTTAGTAATGTTCACTATTCATCAAAATATAAAAGTTATCCGAAAAGTACCAAAATTTCACCCTAGGCTAATTTCGATATTCCGAATCCAAAAATGAAGTCCATTTTGAAATATAAAATATATATGATTTCAAAAAGTAGGTATTACTATTCACAACGGCTAGTTTAATTAGTTGTGGTGTGTGTTAGAACTCGAGGTTGCGTACAACACACGCTATCGCATTATTCGAAGGGAAACGTACCGTAGAAGCTTGGGGTGTTACATTCTCCCCTCCTTCAAATAATTGCGTCCTCACAATTTCTAGGGTATTACTGCATAAAAAGACTCGGGTGGTTCTTCATCATAAGTTCCTCGGGTTCCCACATTGCCTCTTCCATCTTATGGTTTCTCCACAAAACTTTTACCAGACGCGTCGTCCGGTTTCTCAGTACTTGTTCTCTTGTATCAAGAATCTTGACGGGCTCTTCACAATAAGACAGATCGGGTTCCAGTTCTAATTCCTCATAGGTGAGTACATGCGTTGTATCAGGCATGTATTTCCTCAATAGAGATACGTGGAACACATCGTGAACTTTGGAGAGACTTGGCGGCATTGCCAATCGGTAAGCTACAGCCCCAATTCGTTCTAGAATTTCGAAAGGTCCGATGTACCTGGGACTCAATTTACATTTCTTTCCAAAACGTATGACTCCCTTCCATGGAGATACCTTTAGGAAAACATGATCACCGACTTGAAATTCCAAATCCTTCCTTCAATTATCGGCATAGCTCTTCTGCCTACTTTGAGCTGCTTTGATGTGATTTTGGATTACTTTCACCTTTTCCACCGTTTCCTCCACCAGTTCTGGGCCTACAAGTTTTCTTTCACCAACGTCATCCCAACAGGTTGGTGTACGACATCTCTTTCCGTATAACGCTTCATATGGTGCCATCTGAATACTCGAATGGAAGCTATTATTATAGGAAAATTCTACCAGAGGTAAATATTGATCCCACATACCCTGAAAGTCAAGTGAGCAAGATATCAACATGTCTTCTAAGGTTTGAATAGTCCGTTCTGATTGTCCGTCTGTCTGAGGGTGGTAAGCAGTGCTCAAATGAAGTTCAGTATCCAGGGATTTCTGAAGACTTTTCCAGAATCTTGAAGTAAAACGGGGATCACGATCAGAAACAATCGATAGGGGTACTCCATGAAGTCTCACAACTTCATTAATATATAGTCTTGCTAGACGTTCCAGGGGTAGATCTTCTCTTATAGCAAGAAAATGTGCTGTCTTGGTAAGACGATCAATAATAACCCATATTGCATCATTCCTTCTAGGAGTCTTTGGTAGCCCCATGACAAAGTCTATCGTAACATTGTCCCATTTCCACTCCGGTATGGGAAGAGGTTGCATGACTCCTCCAGGATGTTGCCTTCCAGCTTTCACTTGTTGACAAACCATACATCTTGACACAAAATCAGCAATCTCCCTCTTCATGTTGTCCCACCAAAAATGTTCCTTCAAATCTCTATACATTTTGGTGCTCCCAGGGTGTATAGAGAAATTGGAACTATGAGCATCATCCAGCAATTCCCTTTTTAGATCAGGTATATTGGGAACACAAAGTCTCTTCCCGAATTTCAAAATTCCATCTTCATACACAAAGTCTCTCAATCTCCCATCATTCACAGCTTTAATCTTCTTTTTGAATTCTTCATCATCGGTCTGAGAACTCTTAATCCTTTCTAGTAAAGATGGTTTGGCAACCATTTGAAAAAGCATTGATGTTTCACCTTCCCTGGTTATTCCCATTCCCATCTTCACTAGATCCATGAAAATTGGATCCCTTTCAATTCTCATATTGTTCAAAACTCCATGGTATTTTCTAATCAAAGCATCTGCCACCTTGTTTGCCTTCCCTGGGTGGTAGTGTATCGTAAAATCATAATCCTTGAGTAATTCAAGCCATCTCCTTTGCCTCATGTTGAGTTCTTTTTGTGAGAAAATATACTTCAAACTCTTGTGATCAGTATAAATCTCACATTTTTCACCATAGAGGTAGTGCCTCCATATCTTCAAAGCAAAGATCACTGCTGCTAACTCGAGATCATGAGTAGGATAGTTTTTTTCATGAATTTTCAACTATCGTGATGCATAGGCAATAACTCTATCATTCTGCATAAGGACACAGCCAAGTCCTTTCTTCGATGCATCACTATAAATAACGAACCCATCATTCCCCGATGGTAGAGTCAATATAGGAGCATTGACTAATCTTCTCTTCAGTTCTTCGAAACATTCTTCACACTCTTTTGTCCAAACAAATTTAACCCCTTTACATGTGAGCTTCGTTAATGGGTTAGCCAATCGGGAAAAATTCTGGACGAAACGTCGATAATAACCTCCCAAACCAATAAAACTACGTACCTCAGTTATACTCGTAGGTGCTGGACATTCTTGGATTGCCTTGGTCTTAGAAGGATCAACAGAGATTCCATCTTTGGAGACAATATGGCCAAGAAAATAAATCTCATGAAGCCAGAATTCACACTTGCTAAACTTCCCATATAATTCATGCCTCCTCAGAGTCTTCAAGATAATGCGCAAGTGATTTTCATGATCTTCGTAGGTTTTGGAGTATACCAAGATATCATCAATAAATACCACCACAAATTCATCGAGATACTCCTTGAAAACTCTATTCATCAGATCCATGAATACAGAGGGTGCATTAGTCAATCCAAACGGCATTACAGTAAACTCGTAATGCCCGTACCTGGTTCGAAATGCTGTCTTCGGAATGTCTTCCTTCTTCACACACAACTGATGGTATCCAGATCGAAGGTCAATCTTTGAAAAGTATTGAGATCCATGCAGTTGGTCAAATAAATCATCAATACGAGGTAGGGGATACTTGTTCTTTATCGTTATAGCATTGATCTCCCTGTAGTCGATACATAACCTCATAGATCCATCTTTCTTTTTAACAAAAAGAACAGGGGCTCCCCATGGAGAAACACTAGGGCGAATAAATCCCTTATTACTCAATTCCTCTAGTTGTTTCTTTAGTTCGACTAACTCTACAGTGGCCATTCTATAAGGGGTCTTCGATATAGGCCTTGATCCAGGAATCAAATCAATGGAAAACTCAACTTCTCGTTCTGGAGGATGTCCAGGTAAATCTTCCGGAAATACATCTACAAATTCTTTCACAACAGGTACATCCTCTATTTGAACATTCCTTTCCTCACCGACAGTTATTTCATTCTCTTCCTCCCCAATAATTGAATTAAGTTGAGCTACTGGGGGTGGATCTAAATAAGAATTAGGTGGTGACGATTCTGCTCTAAAAATAAGGTGCTCCTTATCATTATCATCAAGAATCGTAACCTCTTTCTTCTTACAATAAATCTTCGCATCATAGTCCGAAAGCCAGTCCATACCGAGGATTATATCAAACTCAATCACAGGTATGACGATGAGATCAGCAGATAAAGAAAATTTATGTGCTCTAATGGGGACTGATTCACAAAACTTTGTTGCAATGATACTTCCCTTAGGAGTTTTAACTGACAACTCCCTTATTAAATCAAATTGGAAATATCTAATTTTCTTAGAAAACTGGGAAGATATGAAACAATGCGATGATCCAGAATCAAATAATGCATTTGCTAAACTTGAGGAAACCATTAAATTACCTGCCACCACGTCTTTCGGAGCTTCTACCTCAGCAGTAGTGATAGCATATGCCTGGCCTTGATCCCTTGGCCTTTTATGAGGTAAGTTCTCCTGACGCTTAGGACATGAATTTGCATAATTCCCCATCTCCCTACAATTGTAGCACTGAACGTTGGTAGCTTCCTTCTTCCCCTTGCAATTATGAGCTTGGTGGCCTTTTTCACCACACTTGTAACAGACTCCCATTCCCTTCAAGCATGTACCAGGGTGTTTCTTCCCGCATTTACCACAGGATGGATATTCAACCTTTCCCTTCTTTCCCTTATTTCCATTCCCAGATTGTTCAGCAGGTCTCTTCTTCTCTTGCTTTGCTTTAAAGTCATAAGACTTAGAGAATTCCTTTTCGGTCTTGATGGCACATGAGACAATGTCTTCGTATGATGAAAAGGATTGTGAGACTAATGCTCGACGGAGAAATGGTTTTAACCCATCAAAGAAACGATCAATCTTACTTCTTGGGTTGCGTATATAATCTCCAGCATACCTCGCTAACCTTGTAAAGCTAGCCTCATACTTTGCGACATTCTCATCCTCCTTCTGTCTCAGACTTAGAAATTGCCTTTCCATATCTGCTCGATGGTCGCGAGGGAAGTATTTTTCTAAAAACAGATCTTTGAACTCCCTCCATTCCATATTTGATACTTCATCATCTTCCTTCATGTTTTGAATCAATGACCACCATTGATCAGCATCTCCAGTGAGGCGGTAAACTGCCATGATAACTTTCTCCCTTTCACTGCTCCCCAAAGCCTGAAATATTTTCTCTAGGGAATTTATCCATTGCTCAGCTACTAAGGGATTTGTACTCCCATTGAACGTTGGTGGTTGTTGCCTCATGAATCGATCTAACATTGATCCTCCACGTTGCGGATCAGGGTGCTCCATACGGGTAAGGTTATTATTCATAACCTGAGTAAGTTGTCCCAGTATGGTGATTAGCTGATCGGCACCAGTTGCATCACCAGCCCCACTATAATTATCTTGAGCAGGAGGGCAATCCCTACATGGAGTGCGCGCATTGATACGTTTTCCATTTCTTCCACTAGGCACCATTTCTAAACAATGGCATAAACTAGATCAGTTTATGAATCAAAATACATAATCCCATACTTATAAAACTCTTAACATAAATTGAACTATTTATGGATATAATCCATAATCATAAAAATGTTTTCTTTGAGAAAGTATATACTCATAAACCCTTCATAATGATTTGTAAAGATAGTGAGAGTTATCCTAAGCATATCCCCCGGGAGTGTCGTAACCAAGAGTGCAGCAAGGCCCGTTGTCGTGCACCAGTTCCCGTTCGAGTCTAGCTCAAAGCGGTGTTTTCAGGTTTTACCCCTAGGTACATCTGTGCCAGAGCCGCCTCTACCTGCTCGTATCCAGACAGGGATGTATTGCTCGGAAAACTCATAAAATCTCTACAATACCAAAATTCTAGGAAGTTCTTCCATACTAATCCTCAAAGTTCATCTTAGGTCTACGTGCTCTAATCAGAGTTTATCTAAATCTAGCTTCCAAGGTTTGTACTAAACTTCCTCTGATACCAACTATAACACCCCGACCCCAGCTACCCAGAGTCGGTGCATTACTTCGTAACATTGGCATGATCACAAGAAAGATCAAATCTCGAAAGACCGATTGGTTTATTAGCCTTGGAAACACTAGATATATTCATAAGTTTTACATTACATCATAAAATGAAAAACTACAACAACAACATAATGTTTCCACAGTCCATACTATAATCCCCTCATAAAATCCCTGCAGGTCATTCATAACTTACTTCTTCACATCCTGGGAAAAATAAAACATAGAAAAGGGGTGAGCTCAAATGCCCAGTAAGGATAACAATATAGCGGAAACTTTCATAAATAAGAATAAACATTTAAGGCAATGTATAACTAAAACAAAAGCCTTTTAAAATTGAACTTCAACATAGTATGGCAAAAGTAAAATGAAATAATGCCATTTACTTGTTCACATGGATATTCTACTAATCGAATAATCACATGCAATATCAATAACCACTTTCATAATGTTGGAATGCATAATGCCAGACTATCATAACCACATAGCCAAGGCCTCGTGCCAAGACTACAAATAAGATTTTTTCAAGGCCTTGTGCCAAGACACTAGTTTGTCTCATGAGACCTACCTATGCATCGAGGAGCTATAGTGGGCTCCACCCGTCACTTATTAAGTCCAATGCATTCCCATATGAAAAGGTTTAAACATAACATAAACATTCGTATTAAAACTAGCATACGAAATGTCAATAATTTCACCATAAACTATGAATGGTATAAAAATAGCACATCCACAGTCAAACATATCACAAAACCTTCAATACAATATAGAAGTTTTGTATCATAATAAATCAACTTCAAATAATCTTAAAATCCATCAAAGGATGTTGACATAGATGAAATCAAAATTCTTTTTAAAGAAGTATCTCCTTTTATTTTGAAATCATTTAAGGTCCATATAAAATAAAACATTTTCTTTGAAAATATTCTTATAATCTTGTATGTAAAGCTTCGACGATTTTATAACGGCGGAAAATAACCGCACCCGCCGTATAAGTTAAAAAAAACATTCTTACCTCAATTCAGTCGAAAAGGTTAAAAAGGACCTTGTTTTGAAAACGACGGAAAGATTCCTTTATAAACCTCTTATAAAAAGTCAAACAAGGGTATAAATGACTTTAACTCATATTCTTGTAAATAGTAAAAAATGTTTTGAAATACATCTTTAAGAAACATGGATGTGGATGATAAAGATATCCCAGTAGATTATTACGTATAAACAACCTCGGATAATGAAGAGATTGTGAAATAACCCTTACCTTGTACTTTTCCTTTGTTGGGGTCGGTTAACCTCCTGTATAATGGTTAAATAATTGTTATTAATTTATACAAGAATCATATACATTAATATGATATCATATATGATCTTTTAACATTGCTTTATTAATAATATCTTAGTATTATCGTCGTTTCAGGTGATAATCGATTCGTTCTTCTTAAATGTTTGGTTACGTAAGACATGTTTGTAATGGATAGATTAAATCTTATTCATAATCAGAATGATATTAACATTATTTTTAACCCTAAAATGAGAATAAGACTTGAATGGATATGATGGAGGATGGATCTCACCGCGTTCGTGGAGACGGTAGTCCGTACGTACGCACGAACGCTACTTCCATTTAATTTTTATTTTAAAAGAATTGAATCCAAATGATACATAGGTATATTACTATTCCAGTATAATATAATATTTTATATATGTTACTTAAGTTCATTAACACCATCCTTTATACGTTCCATGTGTGGTATGAACGAGTCATATCATTTTAAGGGGGTGGTAGTCCGCACTTCCTCAAATGAAATTATCGTATGTATATACAACATGAAACGAATAATGGTATGAAATAAAATGGAATTACAGAAGATTATATATAAAATATATATCATTAATATCATATTTAATTACAGTTCCATCATAATGGCCACCATGAGAGGCGGTAAGATGTATTTGAACAATCATCGTTTCGTGAGGCGTTAGTTTTCCATCCACAGAAACATTATGTTCATCATCCATTAGATGGAGTTGTGTGTATGTGTAGTTTGAATCCTTCTTATAACAACATCCTAGTATATTGAGGATACTGGTGTTGTTACAAAAGAAAGGAAATAAAAAGAGTTTGTGGGTTGGAGAAGCAAAATAAAGGAAAATAATTTAAGAGAAATCGTTACCTTTAATTTAGGTAACTCACTTTGGTTGGAACCAAAGGACTTCTTGAAATGATTTCTGCCTAAGGGGAAGCTTCAAGGAGGAGGAGAGGGATGTGGAGAGCTTAGTTGTGCAGAGTTTGGACGAGCCAAGTGGCTTGAGAGGTGTGAGGAATGAGTAGAAGGAGTGCCTTTTTATAAGAGGGGTGAGGGGCACCTTTGGAAAAGCTAGAAATATTAATTTATAATAAATTCATATTCGGTTTCTAATGGCTCAAAAATTGACTATTCAAAGGTTAAGGTGGGGATAGGTCGAAAACAACTCAACCAATAGAATTTAGACAGGTTTGGGTACTTATATTAACCTTATCTTTAAGTATTAACTCTAAGTTAATTAGTTTCACTTTTACAATGTCTCTTTGTATTTTTATATTATATGGTTAATAGACTTACCATATACATACAAGAGACCCCCAAGTGGTCCATTAATGATGATCCTATCATTATATAAGTCTCTTGGCCGAACCTTAGATTTTTAAAAATTTAATATCAATTAATAATATAATATTTGTTTTAAGAACTCTTTTATGTCAATTTTGACACTATTCAATAGTTGATTTTTGTGAAACTCATAAAAGATTTATTACTTCTAAAAAGTCAATTAAATCACTCCTAATATATCATATTATCCTATAAAATTAGTTTAATTCATTAAAAGTTTCATATTATATTTATTTGGGTATTTATAATATCAATTATTTTAATTTTTCACTATTTTAGAAATTACTGCATCATCATTGTGTCATAAATAAAATAAATTATTTAACGTCTAAAAATTATAAATAAAATATCATTATGTAGGAAATCTTTTTATCTTTATAATGAATATTTATAATCTAAAATCCAACATATATAACCCTATGTAACAATTGTTTTGCTAAAAGATATATGCTTATGTCATTTTTGTATTCATTTTAACTTAATTAAAATAAAGTGTCATTATCACTTACAAGTGGATCCATGGGGTCCCAAAATCGACCCAAAGATGCCCATGGTCGACCATGTATCAACCAATAGGGTTAGGACACGTTTTAGGGTAATTTAGTATTATTATAATATTATTTTTTTAACCCTTATTTACCGGATTTACCCTTAACCATGGTAAATAAAATATTTACCGCAGTAATTATTCAAAATGTGTAAAAATGAAAGTTACCTATTTACATAATTTGGACATCCTGATTCCAAATATGTAATCCATTTTTCCAAATTCAAATCACAGAAGTGTCAGAAATTAATTTAAAATTAATTCCCGCTGTCAAAACAAAAAGCGTGTTTTTAAGAGATAATAACTATCAAAAGATTGACACTTGTTTATGTTCGGTTTAATTGTAAAATTATGTCCAATGACAAACATTAAATTGAATGGTAAAAATATATTCTAAATATACTTTAAAACCACTCAAATTCATAATTTATCAATATTAATTATTTTGATTAAAAAAGTTGTTTTTAATTAAAATTTAGTAATTTTCACTATTCATCAAAATATAAAAGTTATCCGAAAAGTACCAAAATTTCACCCTAGGCTAATTTCGATATTCCGAATCCAAAAATGAAGTCCATTTTGAAATATAAAATATATATGATTTCAAAAAGTAGGTATTACTATTCACAACGGCTAGTTTAATTAGTTGTGGTGTGTGTTAGAACTCGAGGTTGCGTACAACACACGCTATCGCATTATTCGAAGGGAAACGTACCGTAGAAGCTTGGGGTGTTACAGATTCCATGCCCATATATCATAGGTTTATGGGACACCAATCCCGTATCTCATAATATTAGGGTCTCTATTCCCAAATATCAAAAAAGAATTAAGCAGTCAAAGGCTTTTGGAAGAGGCAATAGATAGTTCGTAGTTCGTTGGAATTTCACATTAATAAGGGTGTAACCATTTTTCTATTTATGAAAGTGACATGGTTTTACCACTCAATTCAATTCAATTCATTATACTCATCACAATCAGAAGTCACACCAAAATCATATAGAAGATGGTTTTTCCATTTAGACATTTATAATAAAACAATGAATATCCATAGGCACACATCATGGGGTGGAAATAATAAAAAGGGATCTATACCAACAAGGATAAAGGGGTACTAGGACACATCTAATAAGGATAGTGAATTGAACATGGTTTATGTGTATTTTTAAGAAAAAGCATGGAGAATATGGTTTGCAGCATCAGGACACATAGTATAATAAAACAAGACATAAGGGATAAATACTAGACCACCTACCTTATACCTATAGAGGAAATCTCATCATGTATTTTCCCCTAGATTAATCTAGATTAAAATAAAAAAAAATAAACAAACACCTAGAGAATATGGAATATGTTATTGAACCAAAATATCATCATCGATAGAAAGAATAATGATGAAAGGAGCCTAAGGATTGAATCACATAATGGTAGGAATCTAACAAGATGATCAGAAGTCAAATTAGAGTCTGGACAGAGGAATTTTCTAAGAACCTGGGAAAATCATTGAGGGGGGATCAAATGAGAGAAAGAAGAGTCTCCGGTCCATGAGATGAATAAAATAAGAAATTATTTTAAACACATAATCCCTTAAGGAAAAAATGGCCATTTTATCCAACTTACAGGGATCACATGGTTTGGCCACATGGCTGTGAAAATAGTTCTCCAACCATGCATGGATTACTATTCAAAGAGGTATCTCACATGGTTCATGATCACAATCTTGGAAACCATGTAAAAAATTTACAACTTGGCTTCACTAAAAATTGTAGTGAAATCGCACGGCTGTGTGACCTCGGTCTCACAGTTAGGGAAAACCATGTGGCCCACTTCTTCTAACTGAAACACCCTGAACGGTAACTAGAAACCATGTGGTCTAGGTTCCACAATTTCCACTAACCATGATACCATGCTTTCTATTCCACCAAAAGGTATTCAAGGATCTAAAAAGGCCCTAAAAACCCTTGTTTCCTCTATATCATTACTCAGAAATTATATTAGGTCAAAACCGAGGAATTAAACAAAACAAATAAATAAAGGATCCATACCTCATAGAAAATATGTGTTCTTACTATCTTCCCCCTAAAGGAACTCGTACCTAAGTTACCCTTTAATTGGTTGTGAAACCTCATCTGAGAACAACTCTAGCCACTGAGCATGTACGTCGGCCTCCCACTCCCAACTCTAATCTTGTACATGGTTTTATTTCTATAACACTCGCACTAGAGGGATAGACTTGGCTTGGAGATATATCATTCTCCAGTAAATGATGTGTATGGGATACTCCACAAAAGAAGAATAGATATCCAATTCAACATCCTTTGGGTAAAAAGTATGAGATGGGTCAGAATTATAATGGTGATGTTGTGAAGCATGGAAGGCATCATGCATGGATCAGTACCTCTAAGGTAATAACAACTGATAGGCTACCATCCTGACTCAATCCAAGATTTCAAAAGGCCTAGAAAAATGAGGCAATATATTTTCTTTCCTCTATATGCACTTGTTCCCAATTATGGGTGATACCAACAAGAAAACATGGTCCCCAACCTTGAACTCCATAGGTTATCAGTGATGATCAGTAAATGATTTCTATCTATACTGAGCAGTAGCCATATCATTTTTGATCAACTGCACCTACTCTGAAGTCTCATTCACAAGATTAGGACCTAGTAGCACTACCTCCCCTGCCTCTATCCACCATAGAGATAAATGACATAGACTGCAATATAAGGCCTCAAATGAATCCATCTAAATCATTTCTTAAAAGCTATTATTGTATGAAAATTCAATGAGATTGATATGATTATCCTAAGAACCTCCATGATTAAGGATTCATTCTTAGAGCATGTCCACTAACATCTATATTGTTTATTTTGTTTGGTCCTCAGTCTTAGGGTGAAAGGTTGTGATCTGAAGAACTAATGTACACCAAGCCGTTTATAACCCCTACCAGAACCTCAATGTGAAATGAGTGTCCATTTCTAAAATAATAGTATGAGGGACCCTATATAAGTAGATAATCTCTCAGACATATAGTCCTTCCACCTCATCAATTGAGAAATTCTCCAAGATGGGAAGGAGGTGTGCTACCTTCATCGGTTGATCCATGACCACCAAACCCTATTTCTACCTCAAGGAGACCTCAGTAATCCAACTATAAAATCCATCATGACATCATCCCATTTCCATTCTGGGACTGGTAATGTCTATAACAAGCTAACAGGATATTGGTGTTCCACCTTCACCTGCAGACAGGTGGAACACCTTGTGATAAAACCCACCATATGATATTCCATGACAGGTCACCAATACTGAAAGCGCATATTAAGAGACATCATGGAGATACCAGGGTGCACTTCCCACTTAGAATCATGGTATTATCAATTCAAATATTGTCACATGTCTGTATAAAACTAGATATGCCTATTTATATGCATGATTTTGACTCTATGAAAAGAATAATCTGGAGGCGGGTCCTCTCCTAAAATCCTCTCCCATGGGTTCGAGCCTTCAGGGTCTAAAAACTACATTCTCTTCCCCCTATCCAGAGTGAAGAGATAACTACTAAGGCTACAAAAAAAATTCCACTCATGACTCTCTTAAAACTCCATGTGCATCTAATAAAAGAGGTACATCAACTTACATTATCATTGGATTCATGAATGGCATGTGTCTGAGTTTGAAGGCTCAGAACATCAGCCACCACATTATCCTTTCTAGGAATATAGGCAAGGTCAAAGTTAAAATATTTAAGGTAGATGACCCATATTCACTATCTAAGATTCAATTAATGTTGTGTAAAGATATATTTGAGTCTCTTTTGGTTCGTATACACCACAAAGTGATCACCCATCATATAATGCCTCTAATAACTCAAGGCATAAATGACTATTACAAGATCATTATCATGCACTAGGTAATTATGCTTGTGAGGTATCAATTGGAGAGACCTGTAAAAAATCATGTGATCTTTCTACATTAATACTATACCCAGAATCATGGTCAAGACATCAAAAACCACTGTATATCCTCTGCTAAGCTTTATAAAAATCAAAATTGGTGTTTAAGTATGTTTTTTAGGCTCCTGAAAGTCCTTCTCGCATGCTTTAGACCATAATAACTTCACACCCTTGTTTTTCAAATTGTTAAGAGGTTTTTCAAGTCTTGGTAATTCCTATATAAAACTTCTGTAATAACCAACCATCCCTAAGAAACTATGTATGTCAAAAATAATCTTATGATTCTCCCAGGTAACTACAACACTCACCTTCTCTAGGTCAATTGATACTCCTTCCTCTGATATAACATGACCTAAGAAGTGCACCTTATCAATTCAAAATTGGAATTTATTGAGATTATTATAAAAATGGTCCTCTCTAAGTGTATTCAGAATGATCTAAAGATTTTTGGAATGGTTTCTTTGAGTATGATAATACACCAAGAATTCATCTACGAAGACCACCACAAATGAATCCAAAAATAGGTGGAAAACCTCATTCATCAAAGCCGTGAAAATAGTGGGCACATTTGTAAGACTAAAATTCATAACCAGATACTTGTAAATATTGTAATTTCTATAGAATATTATACAAGGTATGTTTGAAGATCTAACATGCACCTGGTGATAGCCTGAAGTCAAATCAATCTTTGAGAAAACCCTCAATCCTCTCAGTTGGTCAAAGAGGTCATCTATACAAGTTAAGGGATATTGGTTCTTCACAGTTTGCTGATTCAACTTCTGGTAATCTACGTAAAGCCTAAGGGTTCCATCTACCTTCTCGGTGAAAAAAACTGATGAACCCCAGGGAAACGTATTAGGTCATATAAATCCCTTATCTTATAAATCCTCTAGCTACCTCTTGAGATTCTGAAACTCAGTATTAGATATCATACAAGGAGGAATGTGTAATGACCCGAACTGTTATTAATAAAATTTGTGTTTCATTGTTTCTGTTCTTTGCTTAATAAAAAATATGTTTATTGAGAAAAATTTGATAAATTGATTTTAGAAGTAAAAATGGTTCTTTTTTCTTACATAGAGAGTTTTTATGGTAAAATAAACATCATTTTTGAATTTGAAATATCAAAATTAATCTATACTAAATGTTTTAAAAATTTCTAAGAGGTTTCATTTTTTTTAATATTTTCTGAATAGTATTTAATGAATAGTGTTTTTATTGTGAATAGTTTTTTATGAATAGTTTTTTTAATGAATAGTAAAAATTACTTTATTATTTCATAACTTTTTCTATGAAATGATTTTCGAAAATCAGATATACACGGTTGTAATCAAGGTGAAAAATATGACTCAATAAGATCAAAATAAATTTTTGGTGAATAGTAACGTTACCCTTTGGAATAGTAATTTTACTTTTATGAATGGTAATTTTACCAATGGAATAGTAAAATCACCTAATTAATTATTAATATGTTTTAGTCATCTTAAGTAGTAATGTGATATAATTATATCATAGTGGAAGTAAATTAATGTTTTGGAAATTATTAGTTAAATATTAATATTTTATTTATTTAATAAATTTAAAATGAAAATCACTTTTATAAAATGGAGTTCACTTTTGAATTCTACATGTTGAAAAATAGTTAGGGTGAATTTTTGGGATTATCCTGAAACAGTTGAATTTTCAATGAATAGTAAAAATACAGTTTTGAGTTTTTAGTGTGTTTAATGATATCATAACTGCATCATAATGATGTAATGAGTATGAGAAGATGCTGGTAGACTCAAGAGGATTAAAATATTATATGATGTGTCCCATGTTTCCTAAACCATGGGCAACTACCTTGGGCAAGCCAATGGTTTTTCCAATACCACTGATGAGGTGTCCTTTGAAAATAATAAAATATTACCTCACATTTCTTATATAAACCTAGTCAAACCCCCACTTTTCTTCACTAAAACTCTCTGAATCATGTCTCACCTCTTCACTCATCTCTCTATAGTCCTCTAAAGGTGCCTCCAAGCTCCCAAGAAGCATCTCCCAAGCCTTTGGGATCACACTTTCAAGTAAAGGCTTCTACCACTTTCCTCTTTTTCAAGTACTATCTTTTAAGTCATTTCTTTGAAGTTCAATTATATTATGTTGGGGTTTTTACTTATGCATCCCTATTACTATAATTTTTTTTATTAAAATTATAATATACCCTTTTCACTCTCATCGATTCATTTTTGTAAGTTTCAAGTGACGCCGTTAGGCTGCCGAATTTTCATAAAATAAAACCCATCTTCTCTTTTCTTTTCAAATTATCTTTTCATGTGGTATGCCTTTCAAATTACATACCATTATCTATGTTTCCATTTTATTCTGTACCTATACTATATTATGAGTTATGTTTGTGTGGTTTACCATTGTCCCTTATCATTTTAATGTTTTCTAAAAGCATGATTTATACCTATTATGCTGCTGAAATTGCACTGCGATTTTCCTTTTCAAATCAATTCTGCGGTGAATACCATATCCAATTCCTATCAAGGGTGTTAACTTTTATGCACATATAAATTTTTATTGGGGATTTACATGAATTTATTCCACACTCCTTGATCATGGAATGAATTATGATAATGAATGAATCCATGTTTTATGATCTCTGTGGAACACATAAGCATGAGAAACAAATGAAAGTGACGGGTGTGCTCAGAATTATATAGCACTCCAATGCATTGGGTAATGTTTAGTATCATGATACATCATGTTGGGATAGGGGTTTACCTTATTCCTTTATGGGAATTTTTCTACCAATAATTCTTGGCAGTTTATTCTTGACCTATGATGAAGTGTTTAAAGTTATTGACACATTTCCATGTTATGATTTTCATGTTATTTCATGCCCTGTTATTAGTGTTCCTTTATGCATCATTGATATGCCTTGCCTAACATGTGTTATTGTCTTCATTTTATTCCATGTTTACTCCCTTACTAGTCTTTATAAATCACCTCTTTCTTATGTATTTTCCCCAGGATATCCCATGCAATTTTAAGATCGAGCTTGTTGAAGGAGTTTTCAATAAAGATGTTGTATTTTTATATTGAAAGTTGTAATGCAATGTACCCAATTCCCAATGACACTAGACTTATCTATCTTCTAGGTGTATTAAGTGTTGTTTTATTTAAATAAATCATGTATTAATGTAATAAAAGAACAGGGTTGTTATAGTTGGTATCAAAGAAAAGTTTGGTTATTTTTGGGATTAGGATTAGAAAAAACTAGTGAAACCCATAGGGAAAAGACTAAGTGTAAGAAATCATCCCTAAATTTTTGGGTAAGTATAGAGAAAGTGTTCTATCGAGAAAATAAATCCATGTCTGGATATGAACAAGTAGAGGTGGCTTTGGCACAGTTGTTTCTAGGGGGGAAACCCGAAAACACCACTTTGAGATGGACTCAAACGAGAACCAGTGCATGACAATGGGCCTTGCTGCACTTTTGGTTGACACTCTCGGGGGATATGCTTTGGTAAATTAATAATCTCATTACGAACCATTATTAAGGAAAAAGAAATTCCCATAAGAATATATGTTAGAAAATAGATCATGGATAACATAGATTGAATCCTAGAAACTCATAAGTTATAGAGATAAATGTAAATTATACGTTATCCATTTATTATCATTCAATTACCCTTTATGTGTTTAACTATTTAAGATAATCATACCTAATTTTCTTTTTATTCTAGGAAATGGCTAGTAATATAAGGAATTGTGTTAACAACCAATGTGAAGAGCAGTGTAATGACTTCCCTAATGAGATGCCCAATCCGATGGGATCGGGAATCGTAAACTTTTTCATGATACTCTCTCAATTAAATCAAGTTTGGAATAGAAACCTGAATCAAGAGGAACGTCCAACACCCCCTAAGAATGAAAAGGTCGCAATTGAGAGCTTAATGAGACAAAGACCTCCTACTTTCAATGAATCATCTGATCTGTCAATCACCGAACAATGGATCAACTCTATTGAAAAGATCTTATCCATCCTTAAATTCTCCAAAAAAGAGAAGGTTCTTCTGGCTGCATACCATATGGAGGGTGAAGCTGATCAATGGTGGACATTGATTAAAAATATGAAGTCTGAGGAAGAGATTGAGTCAATGGGATGGAGGGATTTATGGAAAATGTTTTTTGATAAATATTTTCTCCGGACCCTCAAACTTAAAATAGAAAGGGACTTCCTTGCCCCCAAACAAAAAGAAAAAGAATCCATCAGAGTGTATGAGAAAAATTTCACAAGGATTGCACGATATGGCCCCATCTTTGTTGTTACCCCGAAAGCAAGGTTAACCACTTGTTTGGTGGGCTAAAACCTAGCCTACGGAAAGCTCTGGCGATCCGTGACATTGATAGATATGAAGAGATTGTATGATGTGCCATAAAAGTTGAAATGTAGATAGGTGAATGTCAGGGGTAACAAGGGGATAAGAAGCGGAGAGTGCAGACCAATTATGGTTGTCCGATAGAGAGATATAACAATGCCAAAAAAATTCAGCATTCCACTTCCAAAAATTGTTGAAGGAAGCATCCTGAAAATTTCTTAAGGTGATGAGGAAATGATTTAGTTGTATGAAGGAAGGGCACCTAGCCAGTGATTACCGGCAAGAAAAACCTGCTACTACGACGGAGGAAAGTAATGCTCTAGTAGACCCTCAACACATTGTTCATTGCTATAACTGCAAGGAACCAGGGCACTTTGCAAACCAGTGCACTTAGCCAAGTGTTTTCAAAGGCAACCAACAACCTCTAAGGAAGCAAGGGAGATCTTTTTCCACCACTACCACAGAAGTGAATCCCAACAACAAGTGGTGACAGTTACGCTGGTTATTCATTCAAGAGTAGCTAATGTACTTTTTGATTCTTCTTCTATGCATTCCTTCATATCATGAAAGTTTAGTATAACTATTCAATCACCACCAAAATTCTTGGAAGTGGAGTTATCGTTGTTAACGGAAAATGGGGAAATTATTACATCCAAAGTATATAACTCCTCCCCTGTCACAATTTGTGGACTAAACTTCCTGGTGAATCTTTTAATACTCCCTCTGGTGGAATTTGATGAAATTCTGAGCATGGATTGGCTTTCCCTATATAGAGCCAGCATAAATTGTCGAGAGAGAGAAATCACTCTTTGTATCACAAATCATCCACCGATTCTGTACAAATGCAAGGATAATGATGAATCTTCTTTGCCACCATCATCTCAAGAATGGATATTATTGCCCTTTGAGAAAGCGTATCTAGCTCAAATGATTGGATCTAAGGAAAGAATAACCCTTAAAGACATGCCTATTGTGAGGGAATATGTTGATGTGTTTCCCAAGGAGCTTCTTGGTCTTCCTCCAAGTCGATAGGTTGAATTTTCAATCGAGCTTATTCCTGGGGTGTTTCCATTGTCCAAAACTCTATATAGAATGGTTTTTGTTGATCTTGAAGAGATGAAGAAACAACTATAGGAGAATCTGGATAAATGTTTCATATGATAAATTGCTTCACCTTGGGGTTCACCATTCCTCTTTGTCAGGAAGAAGGATGGTTTATTGCGCCTTTGTATCAATTATCGTGAGCTAAACAATATCATGATAAAGAACAAATATCCTCTGTCATGGATTGATGACCAATTCGATCAGCTACATGAAGCACAATACTTTTCCAAGGTGGATCTACGGTCAGGATATTACCAAGTTTGGTTGAAGAAAGAAGATATCCCGAAGACTACTTTTCATACAAGGTACGGGTACTATGAATTCATAGTAATGCCTTTTGGACTCACAATGCTCCATCAAACTTCGTGGACCTGATGAATAGAGTCTTTAGAGATTATATTGACAAATTTGTGGTAGTCTTTATAGATGATATTCTAATATACTCCAAAAGTAAGGAGGACCATGAGGAGCATTTAAGTACTGTTCTAAAGGCCTTGCAAAAGGAAAAGCTTTTAGCCAAGTACAGCAAATGTGAGTTTTGGTTAAAGGAAGTCTCTTTTATGGGGCATATCATCACAAGCAATGGGATATCTGTGGACCCTTCAAAGACTGAGGTAATTTAAGGATGGTCGAGGCCAACATATGTGATAGATATTTGTAGTTTCCTTGTATTAGATGGGTATTGTCGTCAATTTGTGAGAAATTTCTCACGATTGTCAATCCCTCAAACCAAGATAACTCAGAAGGGGGTCATGTTTTCATGGAATGATGAATGTGAAGAATTCATCAAGGAGTTGAAAAGGAGGCTAATCACTGCACCCATGCTCACATTACCCACAAGTGGAGAGCTTTTCGTGGTATTTAGTGATGCTTCAAAGAAGGGTTTGGGTTGTGTTTTGATGAAAAATGAAAAAGTCATTGCCTATGTCTCAAGGCATTTGAATGTTCATGAACAGAACTATCCAACACATGATCTGGAGTTTTCTAAAGTGATATTCGATTTGAAAATTTGGCGGCATTATCTCTTTGGAGAGAAGTGTGAAATTTATACAAATCACAAAATCCTTAAGTATATATCCACACAGAAAGAGTTGAATATGCGCCAATGGAGATGGTTAGAGCTGATCAAAGACTATGACTTCTCAATTCACTACCATCTTGGGAAATCGAATAAAGTGGTAGACGCTCTAACAAGAAAGGATCCAGAAACTATATCATTGATGAGAATTGAGAAGGATCCAATCTTCTTATACTTGAAGAGGATAGACATGGGAATCATAAATAAAGGAACATCATCAATCCTTTCACAAATTATTGCTCAACCATATCTTCTTGAGAGGTTGAAGGATGCTCAAAAAGATGATGTGGAGATTCAAGAGAAGGTGGAAAGTATGAGAAAAGGAAAATCCTTGGATTTTAATGTCAATGAAGAAGGTGTTGTAAGATATGGGTCAAGACTATGTGTACCATAAAATCCTATTTTAAAGAAGGATTTGTTGGATGATTCACATTTCTTAACCTTCTTTATCCATCCTAGAAGCACAAAGGTGTATCGTGATCTTAGAGAACATTATTGGTGGGATAATATAATGAAAGAGATCATGGAATATATATCAAGATGTCTTGTATGTCATAAGGTGAAGGCGGCAAGGAAAAAATCTAATGGGATGATGGAACCATTACCCATACCTACATGGAAATGGGAAAACATCACCATGGACTTTGTCACTGTGATTCTTAAGACATCTAGAGGAAAAAATTCTATCTAGATGGTGGTGGATCATCTTATGAAGACTGCACACTTCATTTCCATACAAGAGGAATTTTCAATGGATCTACTTGCAAGGATATACATAAACAAAGTGGTCCGGCTGTATGGTGTACCACTATCAATTGTATCTGATCGGGATCCAATATACACCTCTAAGTTCTGGAAAAGTCTTCAGTGTGCTCTGAATACTAAGTTGAACTTTAGCAGAGCCTATCACCCCCAAACTGATGGCCAATATGAGCAGACTATCAAAATACTTGAGGATATGTTGAGGGATTGATCAATGGACTTTAAAGGTGTATGGGAACAAAATCTTCCTTTGATAGACTTCCCTTACAAAAAAAGTTTCCATTCGAGCATCCAAATGTATCCCTATGAAGCACTTTATGGGAATAGGTTTAGAACACCTACATGCTGGGATGAAGTTGGGGAACGAAAACTGCTAGGTCCTGAAATGGTCGAAGAAATGGTGGAGAAGGTCAAGACCATTCAGCAGCACATCAAGGCTGCTCAGAGCTGACAGAAGTGCTATGTTGACAATCGTCGATGAGACCTTGAGTTTTATATTAGAGACATGGTATTCCTCTGCATATCTCCATGGAAGAAAGTGGTGAGATTTGGGAATAAGGGAAAGCTTAGTCCAAGATACATGGGTCCCTTTGAGATCCTTGATCGCATCGGAGTGGTGGCCTACCGACTAGCACTCCCACCTAACCTATCTCAAGTAAATAATGTATTCCATGTATTCCTCTTGAGAAAGTACATACCATACCCCTCACATGTACTCAATACAGAGGTGATACCATTGGAGAATGATCTTTCTTATGAGGAACAACCAGTGAAGATCTTAGATCATAGAGACAAAGTTCTACGAAATAAGACAATGAACCTGGTCAAAGTGTTGTGGAGAAACCAAAAGTTTGAAGAAGCAACATGGGAACCAGAGGAGCAATGAAACAAAGTTACCCCCATATGTTCTAATGTGGGAAATGAAAATTTGGAGGGCAAAATTTCTAAAGGGGGGAAAATGTAATGACCTGAACTATTATTAATAAAATTGAAGTTTCATCATTTATGTTCTTTGCTTAATAAAATATATGTTTATTGAGTCAAATTTGATAAATTTATTTTAGAAGTAAAAAATGGTACCTTTTTATTACATAGAGAGTTGTTATGGTAAAATAAACATCATTTTTTAATTTGAAATATCAAAATTAATCTATGCTGAATTTTTAGAAATTTTCTAAGAGGTTTCATTTTTCTTAATATTTTCTGAATAATATTTAATGAATAGTGTTTTTATTATGAATAGTATTTGATGAATATTGTTTTCTAATGAATAGTAAAAATTACTTTATTATTAAATAAATTTTTCTGTGAAATAATTTTCGAAAATCGGACATCCACAGTTGTAATCAATGTGAAAAATGTGATTCAATAAGATCAAAATAAATTTTTGGTGAATAGTAACTTTACCCTTTGGAATAGTAATTTTACTTTTGTGAATGGTAATTTTATCAATGGAATAGTAAAATCACCTTAGAAAGTATAAATATGTTTTAGTCATCATAAGTAGTAATGTGATATAATTATATCATAGTAGAAGTAAATTAATGTTTTGGAAATTATTAGTTAAATATTAATATTTTATATATTTATTTATTTTAAAATTAAATTCACTTTTATAAAATAGAGTTCACTTTTGAATTCTACATGTTTAAAAATGATTATGGTGAATTTTTGGGATTTTTCTGAAATAGTTAAATTTTCATTGAATAGTAAAAATACAGTTTTGAGTTTTCAGTGTGTTTAATGACATCATAACTACATAATAATGATGTAATTAGTATGATAAGATTCTGGTCGACACAAGGGGATTAAAATATTATATTAGGTGTCCCAAGTGGTCTAAACCATGGGAAAATACCATGGGGAAGCCAACGGTTTTTCCAATACCACTGATGAGGTGTCCTTTGGAAATAATAAAATATAACCTCATTTTTCCTCTATAAACCAACTCAATCCCCCACTTATATTCACTCAAACTCTTTGAATAACATCCCACCTCTTCCCTAATCTCTCTAGAGTCCTCCCAATGTGCCTCCAAGCTCCCATTAAGCCTCTCCCAAGCTGTTGGGATCACACTTTCAAGTAAGGGATTCTACCACTTTCCTCTTTTTCAAATACTATATTTTAATTCATTTATTTGAAGTTCTTTTCTCTTATGTTGGTGTTTTAATTATACATTCATATTACTATAATTTTTTTGTTCAAATGATGATATACCATTTTCTATCTCATCGATTCATTTTCTGAAGTTTCAAGTGACATCGTTAGGCTGCCGAATTTCCATAAAAGAAAACTCATCTTCTCTTTTCTTTTCAAGTTATCTTTTCATGTGGTATGACTTCAAAATTACATACCATTATCTATTTTTCCATTTTATTATATCCTTATACTTTATTATGAGTTATTTATGTGTGGGTGGCCTTTTCCCCTCTCTTTTTAATTTTTTCTAAATGCATGATTTATACCTGTTATGCTGTCAAAATTGCACCACGATTTTCCTTTTCAAATCAATTATATGGTGAATACCATATCCAATTACTATCAAGGGTGTTCACTTTTATGCACATATAAATTTTGATTGGGGATTTACATGAATTTATTCCACACTCCTTGATCATGGAGTAAATTATGATAATGAATGAATCCATGTTTTATGATCTATGTGGCACACTTAAGAATGAGAAAGAAATGAAAGTGACGGGTGTTCTTCGAATTATATAGCACTATAATGAATTGGGTAATGTTTATAATCATGATATGTCATGTTGGGATAGGGTTTTACCTGATTCATTTATGGTACTTTGTCTACCAAGAAGTCTTGGTGATTTAACCTTGACCTATGATGCAATGTTTAAAGTTGTTTCCATATTTCCATGTTATGATTATCATGCTATGTCATGCCTTGTTATTCATGTTTCTTTATGCCTCATTGATATTCCTTGACTAAAATTTGTTGTTATATTCATGTTATTACATGTTTACTCCCTTACTATGTTTTATAGCTCATCCCTTTCTTATTTATTTTCCCTAGGATATCCCATGCAGTTTTAAGCTCGAGCTTGTTTAAAAAGTTTTCAATAAAGATGCTATATTTTTATGTTGAAAGTTGTAATGCAATGTACCTAATTCCAAAATACACAAGACTTATTGATCTTCTGGGTGTAATAAGTGTTTTTTATGTAAATAAATCATGTATTAATGTAATAAAATAATAGGGTTTTTATAGTTGGTATCAAACAAAAGTTTGGTTATTTTTGGGATCAGGATTAGAAAAACCTAGTGAAACCCTTAGGTAAAAGACTACGTGTAAGAAATCTTCCCTAAATTTTTGGGTAAGTATGGAGAAAGTGGTCTATCGAGAAAATACATCCCTATTAGGATATGAACATGTATAGGTGGCTCTGGCATAGATGTATCTAGGGGTAAAACCTGAAAACACTGCTTTGAGCCAGACTCGAACGGGAATGGTTGAACGACAATGGGCATTGCTGCACTCTTGGTTTGACACTCACAGGGGATATGCTCTGGTAAATTCATAATCTCATTACTAACCATTATTAAGGAAAAATAAATGCCCATAATAATATATGTTAGAAAATTGATCATGGATAACATAGATTGACGCCTACCAACTCATAAGTTAAAGAGATAAATGTAATTTATATGTTATCCCTTTATTATCATTGGATTTCCCTTTATGTGTTTTACTGTTTAAGATACTCATCCCTAATTTTCATTGTATTCTAGCCAATGGTTAGTAATAGGAGGAATTGTGTTAACAACCAATGCGAAGAGCAGTGTAATGACTTCCTTAACGAGATGTGCAATCCGATGGGAGCAGGAATCGCAAACTTTGTCATGATACTCTCTCAGTTAACTGAAGTTCTAAATAGAATCCTGGATCAAGAGGAATTCCCAACACCCCCTAAGAAAGAAAAATTCGCAATCAAGATCTTCATGAGGCAAATACCTCTTACTTTCAATGGATCATCTGATCCCTCCATCACCGAACAATGGATCAACTCCATTGAAAAGATCTTCTCCATCCATCAATGCTTCGAACAAGTGAATGTTATTTTGGTTACTCATTGTTTGGATGGTGAATCTGATCAATTGTGGACATTGATTAAAAATACGATTCCTGATGAAGAGATCGAGGCAATGGGATGGAGGGATTTTTGGAAAATGTTTTTCGATAAATATTTTCCCCGCACCCTCCAACTTAAAATGGAAAGGGACTTCCTTTCCCTCAAACAAAAAGATGATGAATCCATCAGATCATACGAAGAAAACTTCACAAGGCTTGCACGATATGCCTGTAGATTTTTCATTACCTCAGAATTCAAGGATGACCATTTCTTTTGTGGGAAAAAACCTAGCCTACGGAAATCTCTGGTGATCCGTGACTTTGATACCTATGGAGAGATTGTCTGATGTTCCCTCAAAGATGAAATGGAGATCGGTGAATGTTAGGGGTATCAAGGGGATAAGAAGTGGAGAGTAGAGACTAATTCTGGCAGTCTAATAGAGAGATCTAATAGTGCCAAGAAATTTCATCATTCCACTTGCAAAAGGTTTGGAAAGAAGCATCTTGGAAATTTCCTGAGGGGGACAACGAAATGCTTTAGGTGTGGGAAGGAAGGGAACCTAGCCAGCGATTGGTAGAAAGAAAAACCCGTTACTGTGATGTAGGAAAGGAATGCTCCATTCAACCCTCAATGCATTTTTCATTGCTTAAACAATAAGGAACCATGGCACTTTGTGAACCAGTGCACTAATCCAAGGGTTTTTGGAGGCAACAAACAACCTCCAAGGAAATAAGGGAGATCTTTTTCCATAACTACCGTCAAAGTGAATCCCAACAACGAAGTGGTGACAGGTATGCTGGTTATTTATTCAAGAGTAGCTAACGTACTTTTTGATTATGGTTCTATGAATTCCTTCATATCACGAAAGTATATTAGAACTATTCAGTCACCACCAAAATTCTTGGAAGTGGAGTTATTGGTGGTAACAAAAAATGGGGAAACTATTGTATCCCAAGTATATAACTCCTCCCCTATCACAATTTGTTGAATAAACTCCCCAGAGAATCTTATCATACTCCCTCTAGTGGAATTTGATGCAATTATGGGCATGGATTAGCTTTCCCTATACAAAGCCAACATAAATTTCCGAGAGAGGGAAATCCCTCTTTGTATCACAAATCGTCCATCGATTCTGTACAAATGCAAGGAGATGGATGAATCTTCTTTGGAACCATCATCTCAATCATGGATATTATTTCCCTTTGAGCAAGCATATCTAGATTAAATGATTGGTTCTAAAGAAATAATAATCCTTTAAGACATGCCTATTGTGAGGGAATACACTGATGTGTTTCCATAGGAGCTTCCTGGTCTTCCTCCTAGTTGAGAGGATGAATTTTCAATCGATCTTATGCCTGGGGAATTTCAATTGTCCAAAACTCTGTATAGAATGGTTTTTGTTGAACTTGAAGAGATAAAGAAACAACTATAAGAGAACTTGGATAAAGGTTTCATATGCCCAAGTGCTTCACTATGGGGTGAACCAGTCCTCTTCATTAAGAATAAGGATGGTTCAATGCGTCTTTGTATCGATTATCGTGAGATAAACAAGATCATGATAAAGAACAAGTATCCTCTGTCGTGGATTGATGACCTATTTGATCAGCTACGCAGATCGAAATACTTTTCCAAGGTGGATCTGCGATCAGGATATTACCAATTTAGGGTAAAGAATGATGATATCCCCAAGACTATTTTCATACAAGGTACGAGAACTATAGATTCATAGTAATGCCTTTCGGACTCACAATGCTCCAGTAACCTTCATGGACTTGATGAATAGAATCTTTATAGATTATCTTGAAAAATATTTGGTTGTCTTTATAGATGATATTATACTCCAAAAGTAAGGAGGATCATGAGGAGCATTTAAGTACTATGCTAAAGGCCTTGTGAAAGGAAAAGATTTATTCCAAGTATAGAAAATGTGATTTTTGGTTGAAGGAAGTCTCTTTCTTGGGGAATATCAACACAAGCAATGGGATATCTGTGGACCCTTCAAATACTGAGGCAATTAAAGGATGGATGAGGCCAACATCTATGACAGATATCTGTAGTTTCCTTGGATTAGGTGCATATTATTATCTATTTCTGAGAAATTTCTCACGATTTTCAAACCCTCTAACCAAGCTAACTCGGAAGGGGGTCAAGTTTTCATGGATTGATTAATACCAAGAAAGATTCAAGGAGTTGAAAATGAGACTAATCACTGCACTCGTTCTCACATTACCCTCAAGTGGAGATCTTTTTGTGGTATTCAGTGATGCTTCGAAGAAGGGTTTGGGTTGTGTTTTGATGAAAAATGACAAAGTCATTACCTATGCTTCAAGGGAGTTGAAATTTCATGAAAAAAAATATCCAACACATGATCTATAGTTAGCTACAATGATATTCGCTTTGAAAATTTGGTGGAATTATCTCTTTGGGGAGAAGTGTGAAATTTATATAGATCACAAAAGCTTCAAGTATATATTCACATATAAAGAGTTGAATATGAGCCAACGGAGATGGCTAGAGCTGATCAAAGACTATGACTGCTCAATTCACTACCATTCTAGGAAAGTGAATAAAGTGGTAGATTCTCTAAGTAAAAAGGATTCAGAAACTCTATCATTGATGAGAATTGAGAAGGATCTGATCTTCTTAGAATTGAAGAGGATGGAAATCATAAGGAAAGGAACATCATCAATCCTTTCACAAATGATTCCTCAACCATCTCTTCTTGAGAGGTTAAAGGATGCTCAAAAATATTATGTGGAGATTCAAGAGAAGGTGGAAAATATAAGAAAAGGAAAATCATTGGATTTCAATGTCAATGAAGAAGGTGTTGTAAGATATGGGTCCATACTATGTGTACCATCAAATCCTATGTTAAAGAAGGAGTTGTTGGATGATTCGCATAGATCAACCTTCTCTATCCATCCTGGAAGCACAAAGATGTATCGTGATCTTCGAGAACATTATTGGTGGGACAATATGAAGAAGGAGATCATGGAATATACATCAAGAAGTCTTGTATGTCAGCAAGTGAAGGCAGAAAGGCAGAAATCTAAGGGGATGATGCAACCATTACCCATACCTACATGGAAATAGGAAAACATAACCATGGACTTTGTCATCAGGCTTCTTAAGACATCTAGAGGAAACAATTATATCTAGGTGGTGGTGGATCGTCTTATGAATACTGCACACTTAATTTATATACGAGAATAATTTTCATTGGATCTACTTGCAAGGATATACATAAAATAATTTTCCAGGCTGCATGGTGTACCACTATCAATTTTATCTGATCAGGATCTGAGATACACCTCTAAGTTCTGGAAAAGTCTCCAACGTGCTCTGAATATTTAGTTGAACTTTAGCACAACCTATCACCCTCAAACTGATGGTCAATATGAGCGAACTATCCAAATGCTTGAGGATATGTTGAGGGCTTTCTCAATGGAATTGAAAGGTGGATTGGACCAACATCTTCCTTTGGAAAAGTTCTCCTACAACAACAATTTCCATTCGAGCATCCAAATGGATCCCTATGAAGCCCTTTACGAGAAAAGGTGCAGAACACCTACATGTTGGGATGAAGTTGGGGAACGAAAACTGCTAGGTCCTGAAATGGTCAAAGAAATGGTAGAGAAGGTTAAGACCATTCAGCAGCACATCAAGGCTGGTCAGAGCCGACAGAAGAGCTATGATGATAATCATCGAAGAGACCATGAGTTTGATGTTGTAGAAATGGTATTACTCCGTATATATCCATGGAAGAAAGTGATGAGATTTGGGAAGAAGGTAAAGCTTAGTCCAAGATACACCGGTCCCTTTGAGATCCATGATCCCATCAGAGTGGTGGCCTACCAACTAGCACTCCAACCTAACCTATCTCAAGTAAATAATGTATTCCATGTATCCCTCTTGAGAAATTACATACCAGACCCCTCACATGTACTCAATACAGAGGTGGTGCCATTGTAGAATGATCTTTCTTATGAGGAACAACCAGTAAAGATCTTTGATCATAGAGACAAAGTTCTACAAAATAAGAAAATTCACCTGGTCAAAGTGTTGTGGAGAAACCACAAGTTTGAAGAAGCAACATGGGAACCAGAGGAGGCGATGAAACAAAGTTACCCCCATCTGTTATAATGTGGGAAATGAAAATTTTGAGGGTGAAATTTCTAAAGGGGGAAGAATGTAATGACCCGAACTGTTATTAATAAAATTGTTGTTTCATCATTTATGTTCTTTGCTTAATAAAATATATGTTTATTGAGAAAAATTTGATAAATTGATTTTAGAAGTAAAATTTTTTCTTTTTTCTTACATAGAGAGTTTTTATGGTAAAATAAACATCATTTTTGAATTTGAAATATCAAAATTAATCAATGCTGAATTTTTAGAAATTTTCTAAGAGGTTTCATTTTTGATAATATTTTCTGAATAGCGTTTAATGAATAGTGTTTTTATTATGAATAGTGTTTTTTAATGAATAGTAAAAATTACTTTATTATTAAATAACTTTTTCTGTGAAATGATTTTTTAAAATCAGACATGCACGGTTGTAATCAAGGTGAAAAACGTGATTCAATAAGATCAAAATAAATTTTTGGTGAATAGTAAATTTACCCTTTGGAATAGTAATTTTTCTTTTATGAATGGTAATTTTACCAATGGAATAGTAAAATCATCTAAGGAATTATAAATATGTTTTAGTCATATTAAGTAGTAATGTGATATAATTATATCATAGTAAAAGTAAATTAATGTTTTGGAAATTATGAGTTAAATATTAATATTTTATTTTTTTTATTTAATTTAAAATGAAATTCAATTTTATAAAATGGAGTTCACTTTTTAATTCTACACATTGAAAAATGGTATGGGTGAATTTTTGGGATTTTTCTAAAATAGTTGAATTTTTAGTGAATAGTAAAAATATAGTTTTGAGTTTTCAGTGTGTTTAATGCCATCATAACTGCATCATAATGATGTAATGAGTATGAGAATATTCAGGTCGACTCAAGGGGATTAAAATATTATATGAGGTGTCCCAAGTGGCCTAAACTATGGAAAAATACCATGGGCAAGCCAACGGTTTTTCTAATGCCACTAATGAGGTGTCCTTTGAAAATAAAAAAATATTACCTCACTTTTCCTATATAAACCTACTCAAGACGCCACTTCTCTTCACTAAAACTCTTTTAATCCCGTCTCAACTCTGCCCTCATCTATCTAGAGTCCTCCCAAGGTGCCTCCAAGCTCCTAATAAGCCTCTCCCAAGCTGTTGGGATCACACTTTCAAGTAAGGGATTCTACCACTTTCCTCTTCTTCAAGTATTGTCGTTTAAGTCATTTCTTTGAAGTTACATTATCTATTGTTGGGGTTTGTACTTATACATCCCTATTACTATACTTTATGTGGTAAAATTATGAGAGACCCTTTTTTCTCTCATTGATTCATTTTTTGAATTTTCAAGTGGCGTTGTTAGGCTACCGAATTTTCATAAAAGAAAACTCATCTTCTCTTTTCTTTTTAAGTTATCTTTTCATGTGGCATGCCTTTAAAATTATAAACCATGATCCATGTTTCCATTTTATTCTATCCCTATACTATATTATGAGTGATTTATTTATGATTTACCCTTTTCCCCTCTCTTTTTAAGGTTTTCTAAAAGCATTATTTATACCCGTTATGCTGCCAAAATTGCACCATGGTTTTTCTTTTCAAATCAATTGTGCGGTGATTAACAAATCTAATTCCTATCAAGGGTGTTCACTTTTATGAACATATAAATTTTTATTGGGTATTTACATGATTTTTTTCCACACTCCTTGATCATGGAATAAATTATGATAATGAATGAATCCATGTTTTATAATATTTGTGGAACACTTAAGCATGAGAAATAAATGAAAGTGAAAGGTGCTCCTGGAATTATATAGTGCTTCAAAGCATTGGGTAATGTTTAGTATCATGATACATTATGTTGGGACAGGGGTTTACCTAATTCATTTATGGGACTTTGTCTACTAAGAAGTATTGGAGGTTTAGACTTGACCTATGATGTGGTGTTTAAAGTTGTTTCCACATTTCCATGTTATGATTATCATGCTATGTCATGCCTTGTTATTCATGTTCCTTTATGAATCATTGATATTCCTTACCTAACATGTGTTATTATCTCCATGTTATTCCATTTTTACTCCCTTACTAGTCTTTATAGCTCACTCATTTCTTATGTATTTTCTCCAGGATATCCCATGCAGTTTTAAGCTCGAGCTTGTTTAAGGAGTTATCAATAAAGATGTTGTATTTTTATGTTGAAAGTTGTAATCCAATGTACCTAATTTTAAAATACACTATACTTATCAATATTCTGGGTGTATTAAGTGTTGTTTTATGTAAATAAATCATGTATTAATGTAATAAAAGAACAGGGTTGTTATAGAATGGATACTAGTGGATCTCCATGAACTAGGTTGATATTAAATTCTACCTCCCTCTTAGGAGGTAGTTTAGAGGAGTTTTATGGGATGGCATCCATGAAGAATTCTAATACAATAGGGAAATTAGCTTGATGTAATGCTTGATAATCCATACAAAGGCTATAAAATCTAGGAAGACACTCCACCTAGCCCAATATGCTCTTGTCTAGCTCTACCTACCTGGACATTCCAATCCCCCATTGTGAATATAAGTACCATAATTTGTTGATACAAATGATACCATCTGGCGATAAAAACTATGTAGTATTTATAAGGGACTAACCAATACATCTTAGGAATGAAATCAAATATCTTCATGTTGAGTAAAAGGAGGTACTATAAGAAATGATGGTTGCCTACCTCAATGGGTTATTCCTTTCACTAGAATAAAGATTCTATTTGAATTCCCAATGGAATATCAAGTGCCATTACTCCACATAAGTACTCAATATAAAGATAAATGATTTCCACATTAGACACAAATATAAAGGATAGTGAATCAACCTTGTAAAATAAGTAATAAACAATAGTAGAGGATACTAGAATAGTACCATAAACAGTAGATGGCTCAACAACATACTCCCCTGGTATAGGCTGCAATGAATAAATATAGCATAATATATAGCCTTGTACTGCAACCTGACTACCCTGTGTGGGTCCTCTCTACTGGAACTATGTATCTGAAGCTTGGATACCTCAACCACGACCTCCTCCTATGAATGTATGACTGATAGTAATATAGCTACCTATCTTGTGAGGTGCTCTAGATTCTGCTCCTAAATTTGGAGCTAATATGGATCCTCTCACACTAGGAATAGATGTGAAGTTCCTTCAAAAGTTCTAGAGATTCCCCAATATGCCACAGCCTTAGTACTCAATGTGGTCTCTGCAATACTGGGGCTTCTTAAACCTCGGCTTCTTGCATTGGTGATAAACAATATAACTATCAGTGGGTGTCATCTGGTTTTCACTGATCTTATGTAAAGTCTCAAAGTGTCACTTCTGACTGCTAGTCGAACCACTTCCGTATATCAATTCTGAATAGACTTGGATCACACCGTTAGCTTATATCCAGTTTCTATTAGTGATGATATCCTGGTTTACTATATCAAACATGGTAGTTAACTAGAAAATGTTTACCTAATATCAAATAGGATGCCTAATACTATCATCAAATCATCCCACTTTAACTGGCTCATAATTAGTATAGATAGGTGAAAAGTGATAAACATATATAAAATGAGCTGAGTGGTTCATAACAGACATAAAAACATACTACTAGTTCATAAACTCCTTGGAATTACCAGCCCTCAGAGTCTTAGGGAAGAATTATTCGTAGAAGATAGATTGGAAATCCCTCCAAATAACAACTCAGTACTAACCTTCCTTGTTCAGAATATCCCACCAAAGTTTGGAGGATCCTTGAAGAATATATGTAGTAAGCTTCACTCTCATCTTATAAGGAGTATCTAGGTGCTCTAAGATTGATAAGACTATCTCAATACATAACTCTATATCATGGGGTTCACTGTACCCTAAAAAGAAGGTGAATTATGCTACTGAAAATCCCATGTCATCTCTCACGTAGAAGGGGAAGGTCATGGATCTCCCTGCATAGTTTTCATAAGTCACAGAAACACCCCTCAAAACTAGACATCATCACCTGCATCTGGGATAACAGGTGGTGCCACAGGTGGCACTACTGGAGGTATCACTAGTGGCTCAAGGCCCACTACATCTAGAATATTGTCATCACCACCCTCCTAGCACGCAACTAGAGGACGTCATGGTGAAATCACTCTACAAATCCCAAGAACAAACCTCATATAGTTTTTTATAACGGTAAAGATCACAGATACATGAATATGATAGGTAGAAGCCTTCATTTGTAAAATTCACACCCCTATACCTTATTGTAAATCTAGGTCTCGGTAATAAGAAAGATCAAAAAGAACATTACAGACACTGTCTACTATCTACTATTAAGGTCAGGTCTGGTTCAGTCTCAATGTTTCACTATAAAGGTCCTGATATTTTCACTGTAAATTGAAAGTTATAAAGGAATAAATACTTTAATTTTAACTTGGAATCCCCCATTTAATGGAAACCATTTTTATGTTATATATTTATAAATTATTTAATTTACACATTAAACTATTTATCAAAAGTACCATTCACAATTTATACGTGCTCATGATTTATAAATTGAAATTGGTTGTTTATTTAACTCCATCAAAAACTTTACATTTAATTATAGAATGTGATAGGGAATTTGAGATGATTTTAATATATGGATCATCATTCCCAATATATAGAGGTATATGTACTCTTTAGATTACAAATGACATTCATGTATTTCAAATCAACTAACATTTCAATCTATGTAACCACTGTTACATAACTCAAACATGTGTTATTGGGTTATTTAATGTTACATCTTCAATATATATAGAAAAACATCATTTCAGTTGATGTATACACTTTAATAACCTATCATATAATATATATTTTCCAATAGAAATGTTATCTACATAATAGATATCTCATTAACGGCACATACAACAAATATCATGTAGTCAGGAAATGTATCCTACATAGAGCATCATAATGCATGACATATTCGTATTATAAGGTTCCTAAAATGATGCATGATCAATCATTCCTTTCCATATCAGACCAAGAATAAAATATAATCCAACATCATAACAATAATAGACCTCACATATCATGTTCATTACCTAATGGTGGAATTAGATCAATTGTAATAAGCATAAACCAAAGCATGATATTCTATCCCAGACAATTCGAGTTTTTTTCCCATACAAGGGTTTACTACTCTCAGGCACAGGCACATTACTAAATTCTAGATCTTTATAATCTCCTTTCTATCATCCCAAATTATAAGGAAAATAAATAAAAGCCCTGATACCACTATGTAACATCCTAACCCTGAATCTACTAAATAGTGCTTTGAACCGGTGGGTCACATGGCCTCAAACGTGCCACCTCATTTTCCAGAGGCTACCAAAAAGAGGTGAGGGTTCAATGTGGTATAATGGGGAGACTAAACCCTCATGATCAGAGTAGCACCATACTGAGACAAATAAATAAATAGTGGAATCATAATAAATGGAAACTAAACAACATATGGTAATCACTCATTTGATAATAATAAATAGATCATCAATAGTAACATTTAGTATCATATACAAAATGATGCAATGTCATGTATCTATCAAATGGAAATATGGAGTCATGGAAGTATTCATACAATACAATTAATCTATCAAAATAACAAAATGGCCAAAAACTCCATCTATTATAGCATCACGAGCCATAGCTCGGTCATGTGATTCCCTACTCCCATGCTATAATAACTCAAACATCAACAACAGGGTGCTTTCCCTTGTCCCTACCTACATCCACATAATATTTTTGAGTACCATCGACAACTAGGATAGGGTGTGATATAAACTCAGTAGGCCCCCAAAAATGGTGTCTATAAATATCCAGTTAGTGCATATAATATGATCAGTGTGCAGATATATCAATGGTGGGAAGTAATAAAACTATAAATGGGCCATATCTAGTTCCTGAAGGACACTAGGTTAACACTACTTTCTTCGGCCCATGCCGGATAATCTCTGAAATAGTGACCATATGTATACATATATATGGTCTAGATATATATATTGACGTCTAAATACATATATATGATACAACTACTAATTTGGACCTAAGGAGTTACTCAGGGGTCCATGAGTAGTAGTATGAGTCTTTCAACTGTTAAGGGATTTAATACCTAGTCTCATAGTAGTAGGGACATCATGCATGTGTGTCATAATGGTATGGATGTCATTCCCATGTAACATATTCGTAGGGTCTCCAAGACCATTTATCATAATCCATATGGGTCTCCATTCCCATTCATCATAATCTGTAAGGGTCACCATGCCCATTTATCATAACTCATAAGGGTCACCGTGCCTATTCAATATAATTTATAAGTGCTTTTATGCCCATTCATTACAAGCTATAATGGCCACCATGAACAATTTTCACAAATGTAAGGGATACCATGCCCATGTATCACAATATAGGGATTCCATGATCGAGTATCATGATATAGGGATTTCATGTCCATATCTAATAAAAGTAGGGATTCTATGCCCATATATGACAAGTGTAATGGACACCCTGCCCATATCTCATAAGAGTATAGTCTCCATGCTAGTAAATCACAAACTTAGTAAGAGGTCAAAGAATTTATGAAGAACCAATATATAGTTCTTTTTTAATTATCATTTCACATTAACAAGGGCATAACCATTGTCCTATTTAAGAAAGTGATGTGGTCTTTCCACTCACTTTTATTTAATTCATTATAGTCATACCAATTAGGAGTCATTCGAAATCCATATAGAAGATGTCTTGGAAATTTAGACATTTATAATAAAAAAGGAAAATCCATAGGCACACATTTAGGGGTGGAAACAATTTAAAGGGACCTATCTCAATAAGGGTAAAGGGGTTCTAGGTTATATCTATCAAGAATATTGAATTAAACATGTTTTGTGTGTATTTTTATGGAAGAACATGGAGAATCCAACGCGAGGCATCAAAACACATATTATGAGGCAACAAGGCTTAAGGAATAAATACTAAACCACCTACCTTATGCTTTTGGAGGAACACTCATCCAATATCGGCCTCTAGTCTGGTCTATATTGGATGAAAATATAAAAACAAAAAACATCCCTTAGAATAGGGCATATGATCTTGCACCAAAATAACATCTCTAATTAAAAGAAGAACGACAAAAGGAGCCTAAGGATTGAAGTGTATATCGGTAAGAATCCAACGAGATGATCAAAACTTGAATTGGAGTTTTTATGGAATAATTATCCAAGAACCAAGGTGGAGCATAAAGGGGAGCTCAAATGGGAGAAAGAAGAGCCTCATGTCTGATGGAGGAAGAAACTGAGAAAGGGGTTTGAACAAATAGGCCCTTAAAGGAAAAATGGTCATTTTCACTATATAAAGGGGGCACACAGTTTGGAAACTTGGTTGGTGTAACACCTCAATATTTTACAGTATGTATATTCTTAAATAAATACAATTTCTTAGATATTTTACATTTCACGCAACACCGAGCTTAAACGAACTGCGTTTTACTATTAAATATTATTATTTTAACACTAGCCATTAATTTTGAGGTTTTGAATAGTATTAACAACATTATGAAATTTATATATATTTAAAATAATTATAACATTCACCTTATGTGTTTTCTAGATAATTATATAAAAAAATATCCAATTTTACGCATCAAAATCTATATTCTTCAAAAATGTAATTTTACTGCTATTTAATGTTACACTTATTTTAAAACTAAAATTTATAAATTTTATAAATTTTGTTTTTCAAAATATAATTCTTTTTTGAATTTGGAAAATAAAAATTATATTAGAGGGTATTTTTGGTATTTTTTTGATAAGTTTCATTTTTTTAAGAATAGTGAAAAATACAACATTTTAGTTAAAAATCGAGCTTTTGTGTAAATAATTATTAATGTTAAATTATATTTTAAAAAAGTTTTAATGTCAAAATAGATCAAAAATACATATATTAATCCAATTGAGTTCATTGGAATCATTTTTATATTGAAATTAGATATAAAAATTTATCGACCTTTTGAAAGTCTCTTTTACCTGCTTTCTCGCCACATCTGCAGGATTAGTGTTAAACTTAATTTAGCCACTCTTGTTGTAACACCCGAGACTTTTATAAGAAATATTTTGTTTTTATGTTATATAAATCATCAAAGTAATCTTTCACTAAACACAACACTATCTTGGATTGCTTTACATGCAAACACGGCCTTCCTCGATAGCTTGCATTGTACGCAATACCGAGTTTCACTAAACAACAATATGCTATTAAAATATTATTAAAACTAGCCGTTATGAATAGTAATACCCACTTTTTGAAATTTTGTAAATTTTATTTTTTAAAATTGACTTCATTTTTGGATTCGGAATATCGAAATTATCCTAGGGTGAAATTTTGGTATTTTTCTGAAAACTTTCAATTTTTGATGAATAGTGAAAACACTGGGTTACTATTTAAAAACCGAATTTTTATTTAAATAATTATTTATTTTATTTTTATTTTAGGTCAAAATTGATACAGAATACCTATATAAGTTCAATGTAATTCATTGGAGTAAATTTATAATAATTTTAGATATATTGAACTTTTCACCGTCTTTTACCCACCTCCTAGGAGAATTTGCAAATTTACATAAAACATAATTTTACCGCTTATGTGAGTGGAATTTCAAAAATCCAAGAGACACAGTTGATGTCAGTACATAAAATGTGGTTCAATGAGATGAAAATAATTTTTGGTGAATAGTAACTTTTTACTTTTATTTACCACGGTTAAAAGTAAATAGGGTAATTAAGAGTAAAAATGATATTATTATTACCCTAACACATGTCCTAATTCTATTGGATAAGTGTAATTCGACCAAAAACAACTTTAGGAATACAATATGACCATTTAGGCCCACATGTATTAGATTAGGACATTTATTATTAATTTATTTAAAGGGTTAAAATAGTTAAAATCAAAGTTTAATAAGTAAATCATTTTTAATATAGGGTTATACATAAGATAAATTCGACTATAAATATTCATTAGAAAGATAAAAATATTTCCTACATAATGATATTTTATTTTTAATTTTTAGACATTATGTAATTTAATTTATTTATGACACAATGATGATGCAGTAATTATCTTATTAATAAAAGATTGACATAATTGATGTTATAAATACCCAAATAAATGTAATTTGAGACTTTTTATGAATTAAAATAATTTTATATGTTAATATTAAATGCTAGTATTTATTTAATTCAGTTTTTTAGAACTAATATTTCTGTTATGATTTTCACAAAAATCAATTACTAAATAGTGTCAAAATTGACATAAAATAGTTTTTTTAAATATTATATTATTAATTGTTATTTTATTCCTAAAAATATAAGGTTCAGACAAATGACTTAGATAATGTTATATATATTAATAATAAACAACTTGGGGTTCTTTTGGCTTGTTATAGTAAGTTTATTAACCTTATAGTGTAAGAACACAAAAAGACACGGTAAAAGTAAAATTATTTAACTTAAAGTTAAATCTAAATGATAAGGTTAAAATAGGAACCTAAACTTGTCTAAATTCTATTAGATGAGATTATTTCGACCCATACCCACCTTATATTCAAAATAAATCAATTTGGAGCTATTTAAAACCAAATATGACTTTATAATAAAATAATATGTTTAGTTTTTCCAAAGGTGCCCCTCTCCCCCCTTATAAAAGGGCACATCCTCCCTCTCTTCCTCACACCACTTTGAGCCTTCAATATCAGCCAACCCCTAACAAATTATCTTCTCCACTTCCCTAGAAACATCCTAGAGGTCCTGGTCTTCTTCAAAGACCAATTTTAGTTCCCTAAAAGGAGGTCTCAAAGAAGCGCTTCAAAGAAGAGGTAATGTCTGTTACCGATTCTTTCAACTTTATTTCTTCTTACGCTTCTTATTATTTAGTTGTTTCATTATGAATTAATAACATCAGTATCAATAATATACTGATATTTTATTATAAGTATGAAACAACCCTATTTCGCCATATATCCATCCTATGGAAAACGAAATCACCGCGCGTGCGTACGTACAGAATACCGTCTCCACGCCGTGGTGTAATCTATTTTCCAACACCACCTTACTTGGATGGGTATAATGGTGTAAATAATAACTATAAATTATTATTGTAAAGTGATATTGATTCTGAAATAGTATACATACACTCCATTACAATTTCACGATCATGGGAACGATACCATCGCTCGTGCGTGCGTACGGAATACCGTCTCCACGATGTGATGTGACTCATTCTACATGATCTTAATTGCATAATGATTATATAAATGAATTGAATGAATGAATATGATATATATTACACTAATAGAATTCTGGAAATGAGGTATCTATAACCCAAAAAGAAGAATAATAATTTATTCGACAAAACACGCATAAGAACAAAAAGCAATAAACAACCGAATAACAAGTAACAATGAAATATTACTAATAAGATGCTAAGAATATGACCATATATGATATCATAACAATGATTATGATTCTGGAATAAGTAAATGACATTATTTAAATCATTATACAGGAGGTTTAGACACTTACGAAGCAAATCAGACCTAAGGTAAGGGAAAATCTTGCAATCTCAATTTTTATCTGAGATTGTTTATACTTCAGAATTTACTGGGGAATATTTATCATACACATCCATGTTTCCTCAATATGTAATATTTATATCATTATACAATAGTTTATATCCAATTTTACCCTTCGGTGAGTTTTTAGTAAAATATATGAAAGTAATCTTTTGTCGTTTTTCGTACAAGGTACTTTTTGACTTTTCCAACAAAAGTACGAGAAGAATGTTTTTTTTAACTTATACGACATGAATGGATTTTTAAAACATTATTTCCAATAATATTCCTTTACATGTATCAAGTTTATTTTTAATCAACTTCTTTTAGTTTAAAATTTTATGACATGTTAAGAAAGGAAAAATGTTTTTTAAGTAGAAAGGATATTTTCCTCAAGAATGGAGTTCAAGTGTTTTATCAAAATTATTTTCCATCTAAGATAATATAGGGTTTTGTTTCTATCCCTATTATTACATTAATTTGACTATGTTTTGATGGAAATATTTTTATGAATTCCTTTATCTTATATGAATTGTTTTATGATGTCACGATGTTTAAGATTCCCATTTTTATTACATGGGTTATGCTATGATGTATGGTTTATGATTTTGTGGAACTCATAAGAATGGTATCATTATGAGAATGGTGGGAACTATATCTCCCTCTAATGCATTGGGTAAAGATTTTATATCTCATGAGATAGACATGGCTGGAATGGCAAGTTAAATCGGTTCAGTGAAACAGCACTGAAACGAGGAATGAACTCGGTTCAAAAATGGACTTTGTCCACTAAGATAGTCTTGGAAATGAGTCTTGACTAATAAGAAATGATTCTCTATGATTATGTGTGTATGTCACAAAGCATCATGTTTTAAGTTATGATTATTGTGATTACATTTCACTACCATGAATTATCTCATGTTTTGAAATTATTATCTCTTTTGTAGGGTAAGATTTCCAAATTGTTAAGTTCTTATGAATATGATGTGATTGATATTTATTTTGTTTACCCTTACTGAGCATTTGAGCTCACCCTTTTGTATGTTTTATTTCCCCAGGTCAGGAAGAAGGTTATTAAGTAAGATATTCCAAAAGGGACTATAGATATGATGAAATAAATGGGAGACAATGTACACACTTTATGAACCAATTTTTTATGTTTCCCAGTTTGTAAAGACGCTATACCTATACGGTCCTTTCATGGTTTTGTTATACGTTGTAATAAGTGTGATTCAATTTTAAAGTATTAACAATGTATGTAAAATATGGTTCATTATACTTGTTAATTGAATTTGGAAAAATGACATACAAAATTGTAATTAGTATGATATTTAGAGTCTAATAGGATAAAATTAATTTTTTATTTTTCATTTGGTGAATATTAACTTTAGTAAATTTTTATTTACCACGTTTAAGGGTAAATCTGGTAATTAAAGGTAAAAATAATATTATAATACTATAAAATTACCCTAAAACTTGTTATAATTTAGTTGGATGAGTGAGTTTTGACTATAATCAACCTTAGGATGAAATTATAACCCTTTAAAACCACTTGGGTATGAATATGACAATTATTATATTTTATTTAAAGATAAGTTAAAAATATCATACTCAGAGTTCTAATAACTAAATATTTTTTAATATAGGGTTACACAAAATAAAAATTTGACTATAAATATTCATTTAAAATATAATAAATTTATCTTCATCATTATAATTTATTTTTAATTTTTAGATAATAAATAATTTAATTAAAGGCTTGCATAATAATGATGCAGTAATTTTTTAATCAATGGAAGTATTAAATAAATGATATTATAAATATTATAATAAATATAAATTGACATAATTAATGACATCCAAAAAATTTATAGATAACATGGACATGTTAGTGATATATTATAAGGGTTTTCTAAAATGTATTATGTTTTATGATATTTCTAAAAAGATAAATATTGAATACTATCAAAATTGACATAAATGATACTTTAAAATAAATAATATTTTATTAAATTATATAAAATTCATTAAAATATATAATTTTTCACGAACCAACCCAGGTCGCCATCTGACCCGGTGCCCGAGCTGATTCGCGGAATAACCTGAAGGGCGTCCCTGATCCCCATGGGCTGGCAACTAGTGTCGGGCATCAAAAAATGCAGTTGGGAATGATTTATCCTAGAAAATAAAAGACAGATAAACAGAAATAAATAGGACAAAACAGGTAAACACTAACAGCAGGAAATAAAATAAGGATAACCATCTATACATACCTCCAAGTGACCCCATGGTCCACCACCAAACATAGAACCACGCTCGCTCCAAGAGAGATCCAAGTCTATAACCTGAAAATAAAAATTGAAGTAGGCGTGAGCACTGACATGCTCAGTAGGAAAGCCAAGGAGTAACAACACCCTATGCCGTTACCTTTAAAAAAAATCCAATTATGCTAGTTTGAAAATAAGACATAATAAAGTAATGTTTTTCATTATTTTCAAATTCAAGTCACAAGTTGACATTTTTAAGAAAATCATTTCTGTTCCACTATATTTTTAAAATAGATTCCAAGAGTGCATTAACATTTCAAAATGGAAAGAAATCAGTTTAGTTTGAAATGGGGTTTTTTACAAATGAGACAATAAGTATGAAACAACTGAAATGAAAATCAGATCATAAACACCATGGGAAATCCTTAATCAGCTAGTGTTAGTTGGGGACCTAGGACCTCGTACCTCAGTGAAAAAGTAACCACATCAATATATGTTCTCATGCACGAGCCACTAGTAGGGAGCATACCCTTAACCTAGTGGTACCCAATCATCATCCAAAATTTTAGTTAGTGTTATAGTGTCAATACTACTAGATGAAGTCAGGATGAACCATTGTCAAAACATCTAGCGTACTAGTCCTAGTCCTCCCACCTAGGTACCCAGGGTTTCCCATGTGGTTTATTTCAAATAGTGGTGAGGTTTTATCAAAAGCACATAAATGGACATGGCACTTTCTTTATCCAAAATTCATTTATCTTCTCACCACTGTTCTCCCTCCTTGAGCGCATTCCCCTTTTTATTTCACATAACATCTCATAAGCCTCTTCATTAGGCACATATCACAAATCACACATTTAACACACACATCATGTTTCTAGAACAAGGTGCCAAACGGGGCTCATTACTCCACTAGAATGACTTTGTTTTAGAAAACATGTTCACCCAAAACTCATTTTGGAAATCATCATGAAACTCTCTGGAAATCAATAGGTCATTAACCTTTTAAAACAAAATTGGTCGAAAGGCCACACATCTTTGGAAACACCCGTTTCACATTAAAAACATCTAAAAACACTTTTAATGAACCACAACCAAATATGTGTACATATATATATATATAGCATATAAATTTCTTATAAAAGCAGACAACTCATTTTCAAAAGAACATTAAGCAATAATAGATATTCTAATTAAAGATTAGGGCATCGGGAACCTACCTCAAGACACGCAGCTTTTGAAGATGGAATCCCAAGACCACTTCACCTACACACATATATATTTTCATATATATATGTTGATCCAGGAACATATTCCTCGCACCATGAGGGAACATATGCAAGGAGGATATGTTTATATACATGCCTACCCATGTATATATATGTAGGCATTTATTTTCAACTACTCGAACTCACACTATGATGACCAAAACATACTAAAACAATAAAAAGGAGTCTAATAATAAAAAAAATGCTTCAAATAAAACTAAATTAAACAAGGCAGCAAGAGAAATCTCACCTCAAGTGGTGACCGATGAACCGAGATAGACCAAAAACACAAATCATGGACCAACACACTACAAGATAATTTAATAAATCAATCAAAACATAATAATACATTCCCAATATGAAAAACCAGACCTCACCCAAAAAACAAACTCAATTTCAAGTAGGATAATCCACTTTAAAAATAAAATTCACACTTAATATTTTTGAAGACCACTTTCGCACCACACATGAAATTGAATAAATCAATAAAATAATTTATGAAACACTTCCAAATTAGAACCATAAAATTTACACTAAAAACTCACATGATTTCATATCAAAGCACCACTTTAAAACCATTCTCACGTCATAACCATGGAAAAACATGATTCTCATGAAATTAAATACCAAAAATCCACCCGAAACTTCTTTTACGGAAAAACACATATTGACGCTACACCAAAACATAGACTGCACAATTTATAAAATACTAGTAAACATCTCAACATGTGTTTTCATCGAAAATTTCACACATATTGCATCACATGCTACTAACAAATCAAATGTATATCAAATCTCAAACAAAACCAAATTCGCAGCACACAAACTAATAAATAAACAAGATAAATTAATTAAACTTACAAAATAATTCATCAAATAATATCCATGCATATAATCACCTACCAGTGTGTAGAAAACTTCGCAACCAAGGTGTGCACAAACCACTACATGCCTATCACACCTCAAACAACGCGATTAAATCCTAAAATCAAAACATCGAACCAATTACACCAAATTTGACCAAAACATCAAAATAGAACCCCAAACCACATGGAATACCACACTGAAACCATAAGATAAGAGGGAAAACTCACCTAGGGTAAAACGCAGTTGCGGCGAAGGAGAAGAAGGCCGACATAACAGTTCTGGAGGCTCGCCAAAAACCGCGGGTAAGGGGAGGTGCATGCTGAACAAGGGATGTGCCAAAGGGGCGCGTGGCAGATGGCTTGTCCAAGAGGGAACGTGGTGGGAAACTCGACCAGGAGGGTGTGTGGCCGGAGGTCATGCGGCTGATGGGAGGTCTAGCACCGACAGGGAGGGTCGGTCGAGGAGGGTTGCACCTCCAGTCGAGAGGGAGAGGGGGGATGCGCAGACGAGAGAGGGGGTGCGCCTGTGGTCGAGCAAGAGGGGGAAAATACAGGGGGGTTGCACGTGAGGGTTAAGGGGGAAGGGGGTTCTCTGCTTTTTTTATTAAAACCATAATAATAATTTTAATCATAATAATAAAATTATTATTATTATTATTATTATTATTGAGTTGTTTTCCATTTATTTTATTTTATTTTATTATGGTTTTAATTTAATAATAAAATTAAACTAAAAAAACAAAAGACTAGAATATAAATAAAAAATAATTGTGACTGCCAGATACCGGGTCATGGTGTGACAATTATCCCCACCAAAAAGACTTTATTCCCCCTGAAAGTCACCAAGCCATATAAGGAATCAAACTCAAGTTCGAAACTAAATGAGGTCAATGAAATTACGAACTCAGTGTGACCTTTCACTCTAACCATCACACCCAACCAAATCTAAGGGATAATGCAATGAGTAAAACCATGAGAAAGAAGGAGGGTTCTCCCCACCACAAGAACCCGACTTGTATGGCCATCATTGAGACTCTCAGCACAGGATAACTCTAGAAATACCCATGCAGAACTCCCAACACTGACCAACTCTCGAAAGAGGCGTAACAAGATCCATGGTAGGTATCCCCACCATTTATGAACCAACCAGTTTAGGCCAACCAGTATAGACTGACATGGAAACTTCCAACCCAAACCTCTGACGCATGGAGAAACCTATGGAAGGATCTCAAACCAACTAATGAACTAAACCATGATTTATCATTTCTACAAAAAAAGAGCATCTCCAAAATGAGAATGACCCAAAACTAAAACCAATTCATAAAGAGACCAACATTCAGGGGTTCACATTCATAAGCCACAATCACAACTATAAAAGTTTACAAGGATACAAGGACACCAAGCAATTTATAGCTAGAAAGGAAACTTTCAAGAACCAAGAGGACTACAGCAGAGGAGCCTTCTGAACAGAGAAGGTTTCCAGAAAGAAACAAGGCCTTTATACCTTTTACAATATAAAGGAAACTCTAAAAACAAAGAATCTACAAAATAGGAAATTAAATCATCCTTATTCCGCCATTAGAAATAAATGTTGGACTGAGGTTCCCCACACCCACGATCCATGACCGCGTGAAAAGCTTCACTCTGAGGCCTATGGATAGAGCTATGATGTCTTGAAGCATCTACTAACATACAGTTAAAAGCTGACATCCTCCAACCGAGACTCCTTCTGATGATGTTGTTAGAAGAACATCTCCACATATCCCCAAACGGCCACACCAATGGAAAGCCTTTGGATGATGCCGACAAGGAGACTCAAAGTACCCAAACCGGCCACACTAGAGGCAAACAATGGGGTGGCCCAACTAATAAAAGATGAAATTGTCAAGAAGTCTTGTCAGAAATAGGTTTCTCTAGTTCACTCTCTTCTTCAAATGGGGAACCTTCCTGAACACTAAAAGAGTCGATCCTTGAACCATGGATGGAGACCCCATACAAGAGGAACTTTCAATTGGTTATGCGATGCTACCACTGAAGAAATAGGAACCAACTCATTGAAATGTCCAATTTCAGCCTTCACTGTTCGTTGGTCTTGTTGGACACTCATGAACTCTCATAGATTTGGGAGTTCCCAATAACTTGAAAACACCAAATGTTTCACCAAAACCAGTCTATTAACTTCAATAGATCACGATCACCACAGAAGGTGGACAACAACTGAAAATAACTCAATTTCACCACTCTGCTAAGATTTTGGGTAGAGCCAACAACTAGAAGAGACTCACTAGAAACCTATGAGACTTTCCTGGGAGGCATACTCAAAAACAAGAGGCACAAATCCAAATCAAAACTCATCATAAATCAAAATTCCACACATCAATCACAAACTAAAACTAAAACTCAAATCACCATTCAGTATGTCAAAACCAAGATTCCATGAAAAATATACCAAAAACAAAAGGATAACATCAAACAATTGCTCACTCACTTTTCAAAACATTTAAATTACCCTTTTTGAAAACCATTTTTTTAGAAAACAAAACAACCTAAATATCCACCATTGGTATTCCATGAAGTCTCACTTATACATATACCCTTGTGCTATCTCATGCACACATCCACACATACCACCAATTATCCTTGTGCCACATGTATACCCATGTATATGTGATCCCTCATAGGAGTACCAAGGGACAATTCAAAACACATCTCATTTTCAAAATGGATCATTCAACGTAAAGAACAAATTCTCAACCAATTTGAAAATGTCACTTATCATTAAATAAATACATTTCCAAATTCCTAAAAACTTTCCAATTCACATTCCAAAAGTGTTACCAAGATCCCAAAACAACTTCCAAAACACCTCCCACTTTTTTTTCCTTTTGAAACCCCCTTTTTCTATGAACCATTTTCATTTTTGAAATCCACTCAAGTCTGCCAAAACTAATCCCAAACATAAATCACACCAAAACTTTCAAAAATAAGGGACTAGTGGCAATTCCAACCCAGTAACATGGCTTAAAAGACCATGATCCAAGCGATCATCCACCACAGGAAGTATCTTGAACTACGCACCTAGGTTGTACATGGGTCGCTACTCTATGAAAGCCCGTGGTGTAACACCAGGTCACTTTATTTGTCATCCCTTATCCACACAAACCAAGAAAAAGAAAATTTTAAATCCCAGACTACCCCTGGTGACTCAAGGCTCGAGATGGGTAAGGGTTCATGATGTCCTTCCCGCACCTACCTCTTGAGTCTCAATAGTACTGATATCCAAGCTACCTAACACCCCCAAATAATAAGGGCCACCTCTGATACCATTTTGTCATGAACCAACCCGGGTATCCATCCGACCCGACGCCCGAGCTGATCCACGACATAACTCGAAGGGCGTCCCTGATCCCTATGGGCTGGCAACTAGTGTTAGGCATCAAAACATGTAGTTGGGAATGATTTAGCCTAAAAAATAAAAGATAGATAAACTGAAATAAATAGGAAAAAATAGGTAAACATAATAGTGGGAAATAAAATAAAGATAACCAGCTATACATACCTCTAAGTGGCCCCATGGGCCACTACTAAACATAGAACCACACTCGCTCCAAGATCAATCCAAGTCTATAACCTGAAACTGAAAAGTGAAGTAGGTGTCATCACCAAGATGCTCAGTAGAGAATCCAAGGAGTAACAATGCCCTATGCCCTTACCTTTAAAAAAGAAATCCAATTATGCATGTTTGAAAATAAGACAAAATAAAGTAATTTTTTTCATTCTTTTCAAATTCAAGTCACAAGTTGACATTTCTATGAAAATCATTTCTATTCCACTATATTTTCAAAATAGATTCCAAGAGTGCATTAACCTTTAGAAATGGAAAGAAAGCAGTTTAGTTTGAAATGGGGTTTTTCACAAATGATACAATTAGTATGAAACAACTAAAATGAAAATCAGATCAAGCACCATGGGAAAACCCTAAGTATCTAGTGTTAGTTAAGGACCTAGGACCTCGTACCTCAGTGAAAAAGTAACCAGATCAATATCTGTTCTCGTGCACGATCCACTAGTTGGGAGCATACCCATAACCTAGTGGTCCCCAATCATCATTCAAAAGTTTAGTTAGTGTTATATCATCAATCCTACTAGAAAAAGTCAAGATGAACCACTGTCGAAACATCTACCATACTAGTCCTAGTCTACCCACCTAAGTACCCAGGGTTTCCCATGTGCTCTATTTCAAATGGTGGTGATGTTTTATCAAAAACACATAAATTAACATGGAAATTTCTTTATACAAAATTCATTTAACCTCTCACCACTATCCTCCCTCTTTGAGCGCATTCCCCTTTTTATGTCACATAACATCTCATAAGCATTTTCATTAGGCACATATCACAATTCACACATTTAACACACACATCATGTTTCTAGAACAATGGGGATGCCTTAAGAGGGGTTCTTCACTTTCACAAATCATTTTCAAGGTGCCAAACGGGGCTCATTACTCCACAATAATGACTTTGTTTTAAAAAACATGTTCACCCAAAACTCATTTTGGAAATCATCATGAAACTCTTTAGAAATCAACAGGTCATTACACTTTTAAAACAAAATTGGCCGAAAGGCCACACATCTTTGGAAACACCCATTTCACATTCAAAACATCTAAAAAACACTTTTCAAGAAACATATACAATTATATGTAAATATATATATAGCATATTCATTTCATATAAAAGCATAAAAATCATTTTCAAAAGAACACTAAGAAACAATAGAAATTCTAATTAAAGATTAGGGCATAGGGAACCTACTTCATGACATGCAGCTTTTGACGATGGAAGCCCAAGACCACTTCACCTAAACACATATTAATTTTCATATATATATATATATATATATATATATATCCTTTGATCTAGGCACATATTCCCCGCTCCATGAGAGAACATGCGCAAGGATGATATGTTTATATACATTCCTACCAATGTATATATATGTAGGCGTTTGTTTTCAACCACTCAAACTCACACTGCGATGACCACAACATACTACAACAGTAAAAATTAGTCTAATAATAAAAAAAGGATTCAAATAAAACTAAATTAAACAAGGAAGTAATAGAAACCTCACCTCAAGTGGTGACCGATGAACCGAGATGGACCGAAAACCCAAAGCAGCGACCAACGCACTATAACATAATTTAATAAATCAATAAAAACATAATAAAACATTCTCAAGATGAAAAACCAGACCTCCCCACAAAAATCCACTCAATTTAAAGGAGAAAATGCCAATTTAAAAATCAAACACACGCTTAATCTTTTTAAAGACCACTTTTGCACCACAAATGCAATCGAATAAATCAATAAAACAATTTATGAAACACTTCCAAATTAGAACCATAAAATTTACACTAAAAACTTGCCTGATTTCATATCAAAGCACTACTTTAAAACCATTCTCACATTATAACCATGGAAAAAAATGATTCGCATGAAATTAAATACCAAAAATCCACCAAAAGATTCTTTTATGAAAAAATGCATATCGATGCTCACCAAAACTCAAACTACACAATTTATAAAGTACTAGTAAACAACTCACCATGGATCTTCACAGAAAATTGCACACATATTTCATCACATGATACTAAAAAATCAAATTTATATCAAATCTCAAACAGAACCAAATTTGCAGCATGCAAACTAATAAATAAACAATATGAATTAATTAAACTTAAAAAGAATTCATTAAATAATATCCATATGCAGAATCACCTACAGGTGTGTAGAAAACTTTGAATCCATGGTGCACACAAACCAATGCACACCAATCGCACCTCAAACAATGTGATTAAATCCTAAAATCAAAACAACGAACCAATTACACCAAATTTGAACCAAAACATCAAAATAAACCCCCAAACCACATGGAATCCCACACTAAAACCCTAAGAGGAGAGGGAAAACTCACCCAGGGTAAAACACTGTTGTAGAGAATGAGAAGAAGGTCGAAACAACGGTTATGGAGGCTCACTAGAGGTTGCGGGTCAGGGGAGGTGCATGCTGAATAGGGGATGTGCCAGAGGGGCGTACAGCGGACGGCTTGGCCAAGAGGGCACGCAGTGGGCGACTCGGTCAGAAGGGTGCGCGACCGGAGGTCGTGCGGCCAGTGGGAGGTCTGGCACCGACAGGGAGGGTTGGCCAAGGAGGGTTGCACCACCAGTCGAGCGGGAGAGGGGGGATACACAACCGAGAGAGGGGGTGCGCATGTGGTCAATCAAGAGGGGGAAAATATAGGGGGGTCATGCATGAGGGTTAAGGGGGAAGGGGGTTCTCTCCTTTTTTTATTAAAACCATAATAATAATAATAATCATAATCATAATAAAAAAATTAATAATATTATTATTATTAACCAAAATAATGTTTTTGTTGTTATTATTGAGTTGTTTTCCATTTATTTTGTTTTATTTCATTCTGGTTTTAATTTAATAAAAAAAATTAAACTAAAATAACAAAAGATTAGAATATAAATAAAAAATAATTGTGACCGCTGGATACCAGGTTAAGATGTGACATAATTCATCAAAATAACTAATATAATTTTAAATTTTTTCATAAATTATCAATTTGGGGTTCTTTTGGCATTTTATAGTAACTATATTAACCCTATATTGTAAAAAGACAAGTTGTCACAGTAAGAGTTAAAGAGCTTAACTAAGGGTTAAATCCAAAAGATAAGGGTAAGAATGTGACCTAAAATATTCTAAAAAATATTGTTTGAGAGGATTTAGACATATATTTATCTTATCTTTGAAATAACTAAACATTGATCTATTTATAATTGAAAATTAATTTATATTAATTTAATATTTTGAGAGTTTCTTAGAGTGGCCCTCCCCACTCTTATAAAATTGAACCTATCCTTATATTTTATTCACACCTATAAAGCCCTTTGTATCGACCAATACATGGAAATTTCTCCTACAAACTTTACTCACATCATCTTTGAGTCCATAATTTGGGCAGAAATCCAACCTATGAAGTCCTTTTGTGAAAATCAAAACAAGGTACCTGAAGAAGAGGTAATTGTTTTACCAACCCTTTCAAAGTTCTTTTATTCTTCTACTTCCTATTCCTATGTTGTTTCCATTATAAAATAATAAATCCAATATAATCTATATGATGAGATTTTATTATGATTATAGTCTAACCATATTCCTCCTTTTATCCATCCTATGAAAAACCATCTCACCATGTGTGGGTACGTATGACTTACTATAACGACCCGAAATTTTGAATAAATCTTGTTTCCTAATTTTATGTGTTATTTTATTTTATTTTTATACTCAAAAAAATGTTTCATTTGATAACATGAGTATAATTAAAATGAGACCATTGGGTTTTGACTGGTATATGAACATTGGTCAATATGACCGCTGGAAACTAAACGTTTTGATTATTGTCTCTAAATACAAGTAATCTTGGTTAATTATTATAGAAAGAAAATTTGATGGCCTCACCCATTAGTCTTGGACCGATCGAAGCCCATATAACAGAACTTGGGAAGGAGGTAGAACCACTGGGCTTTGCTCTGAACCAAACCCAAGCCGAACTTCATCGTGTAAAGCTAGAACGGAATCGCCTTCGCGAGAAGTTCAACCTGATAGAAATTACTACTCGTGCGATGTTGGCCGAGCCTACCTCGTATTCTCTCACCTTAGAACACCTTACACTTAGGTCCTATGCTGGTGTGATAAGGGGCTATGTAAGGAGACCATAACTTCCTTGTGTAACCCTTTGTTTTAAATAAAAATTTTGATTTCTTCTTATGATGAAGTTTATGAATTTTCAAATGTCTGGATAAATATAGTATGCATATTTTTGATGAATTTTAGAAAAAGGATATTTTAAAAATGTTTAGGTAAACCTTAAATAATTAAAAATGTGTAATGATTTTCAAAAAATGGTCTTCTACAATTATGTTCAGTACGAAATTTAGAGTCTAATAAGATCAACTTGATTTTTGATGAATAGTAAATTATGAATAGTGATTTTATGCTTAGGATTAGTAATGTGACCAAATGGATTAGTAATCTCACTTAATTAAAGTATTAATATAATCTAGGCAACTTGATTAAGTAATGTGATTCAATGAAATGGTTAAATAACAGTTTCATAAATTATTATTCAAGTATTAGTTTTTTCGGTAGAATAGTGTGTTTTTTAATTAAAAATTTAGTTAAAAATATTTAGAAAATTATTTTTATAAAATGGATTTCATTTTGAACTCAGAGCATAGATATTATGTGAAGATAATTTTTGGGGATTTTTCTGAGAAAGTTGAATTTTCAGTGAATAGTAAAAATACAGTTTTAGGGTTTCAGTATGTTTAATGACATCATGACTGTGTCATGATGATGTCATGAGATATTTTATGGGTTGGCCGACCAAAGGTGATGAATTATTGTATGGGGGGACCCATGTGGCCTATATCCATGGGAAATACCATGGGAGAGCACATGGTTTTGAGAAAACCACATTTGAGGTGTCCCTTGGCCATTAATGCCTTGTCCCCTCACTTTCCCTATAAATACCAAGTCATCATCTCATCCATTTAGACTCCCCACTCTCCCCAAACTAATTTATGGTATCATTACCTCCCAAGGAGTCATCCCAAGGTTCCCCCAAGCCCTCAAGGTCCCAACCTTTGAGTTTTAAGAGTTACGTTTTAAGGTAAGGGATCCGACCTCTCTCTTTCTTTTCAAGAAATATATTTTATGTAATTTCTTTTATGATCCATGTTATTATGTTAAAGGATGTTATTTTATACTACTATTACTGCCCTTTTCATGTTCATATAATGAGATATCCCCTCTTACTCTCATTATTTCATTTTATGAAGTTTTAAGTGGCGCCGTTAGGCTGCCGAAATTTTTGTAATGGATTCTTTCTCCCTTCTCATTTTTCAAGATCTATTTTCATGTAAAGTATTTAAAGTTCCTTTTTATTATGTTGGGGTATTATATCTAAATTTATCATACTGATATTTTATGATCATATGATGAGAGACCCCATTTGATCTCTTCAATTCAGTATTTTGAAGTTTTAAGTGGCGTCGTTAGGCTGCCGAATTTTTAAGTGGTTCTTTCACCTTTCTCCTTTTTCAAAGTTGTAATTCCATGTCATGTCTTGAAAGTTCCTTTTTATTATGTTGGGGTATGATCTCTAAATCTATCATGCCAATATTTTATGTTCATATGATGAGAGACCCTATTTGATCTCATCAATTCATTTTTGTTGAAGTTTAAGTGGCGCCGTTAGGCTGCCAAATTTCTAAGGGGTTCTTTCACCCTTCTCGTTTTCAAGATCTACTTTCATGTCAAGTATTTTAAGTTACTTTTTATTATGTTGGGGTATGATCTCTATATATATCATACTGACCATTTATGTTCATATGATGAGAGACCCTATTTGATCTCGTCAATCCATTTTTGGAAGTTTTAAGTGACGCAGTTAAGCTGCCGAATTCTCATAAGAGAAATCTTATTTTTGTCTTCCTTTCAAGTTCTTCGTTTCATATGGTATATCATTAAAATTTCATTACCATGTTCTTAAATATTATATATTCTGTTCCCCTACTGTTTTATGTATCATTTTTGAGTGGGTGACCCATGTCCCCTCTCTTTTCAATGTTTTCTAAAACCATGTATCGTAGACGTTATGCTGCATAGTTTTCGTCTCAAAATGCCTCCCTCTTTATTTCAAAATTATTTTATGTTATTAAGTGAATACTCAAAGCTCTTATTTCTACAGGGGTATTCACATATATATCAAAATTTTCTATTTTAAATTCTGGTATTTACATACATGAAACCCGCTTTCCCTTTTCCGTGGGTTTAAAGTGACATAATGATCATGTCATTAAAGCAATTTTTAAAACGTTATGATTATGAAATGAAACCCATTTATTTTATTCTATATGGGTTTTTTATGAAATGATTGATGATTATATATGTGGCTCACATGATAATAAATACATGTCAAGGGTGCGCCCAGATAGCGCTCCAATTCATTGGGTAAAGACTTAATATCTAGATATGACCTTTTAGACTGATACCTTGGTGAATAACCTTGGTAATTTTTAATGACACCTTGGGGATGGACCTTGGTGAAATGAAATGATTGTCAATATTAAATGTTGGAGCCACATCTTAAAGTTATGAAAAATGTTATTTTTATTATGATATATCTCATGGTTTCTTTCTCATGCCTTAAATTTCTTTTCATGTCCTTATTGAAATATCTCAAGTTCACATGTAAATTTTTTTTCTTGTTTCCCTTACTGGGCCTTCTGCTCACCCTTTCTTTTGATGTATGTCCCCAGGTTATGAGATGCAGTAATGAACCTAGGATGAACTTAAGGAGAATCCTTTCAAGTGTTTAAGAAGAATGTTTTATGTTTTTTTCATGTATTATGTTCCTTGTTTCCAAGACACTAAACCTTAATGATCCTCAGTTCCGTGTAATGAAATGAAAGTTTATGTTATAAAAAGATGGGATGCTATACTTACCATCTCTACACTATCGTGTAATTTGTTTTTCATTAATACATTAGTTGGATGGGTATAACGATGAATATAATGGAGATAAATAATAAATATGACATGATATTGTTTTTGTATAATTAATATACCATCCAATTCCTTACCCCTTTTACCATTATGGAATGATACCATCGCTCGTGCGTATGTACATCTTACTGTCTCTACAACAAGATGAGATTCACCTTCCATGTTAACCATTAAAGAATGAATATAAAAATGTATATAAAGAATAAATATGAAGAATATGACATGATAATTCTACTGTTATGATATATATATATATACATATATATATATATGTCATTTACCTTCTTCTATTCAATACGATAAGAAAATGGAAACAACATTCAGGCATATGTACGGTGTACCACCTCCATGAATGGTGTATTTCATTTCATATATATATATTATACATATATATATATATACTGAATATATATTATATATAAATCATTTTTTTACATTATAAAATTAATTAAATGATGATCTAAGTAATATGATCAAGAATAACAAGTCAAAACACATTCGATAAACAAAGCGATTATTACCAGAGACATTGCTTAAACATGGAATTATTAATAAAAAGGTCATAAATAAATAATATATGATATCATAAATATTATTATGATTCTATTATAAGTTAATAATATATTAAAAACCACTATAGATGAGTTTTGGACATGTACGGAGGGAATCATACATAAGGTAAGGGGATTTCATCTCACTTTTTATATCCGGGAGAACATTTTCATATTCACCACTAATTTATCATATGTGGTGTATATACTAACCTATGACATGTTATATCATGAATTTCATTTATTTCATGATATTAAAATTTTTCAATTGATGTAATTCTTTCATGGATCTCATGATTCAAAAGTTACTCAAGTAGTAAGGGAATTTCCTATAAGAACCCGGTCTTAAACATTATATAATCTTGACTTTTTAGTAAAAAAATCACATTCTTATACATTGAGGATATTTTCAAGTTTATAGTCTTAGTGAGTTAGGACATAACCATACATACCAAAATCTTACAAATAGGATACTATTAAAACAATATTCATTTTTTTCAAAATGTAAAACATTAAAAAGAAAACATGATTTCTTTGAAACATATTCAAAATATTCCTCATGACTTCCTTATTTCTCTTAATCATCCTTATAACCTGTAAAAACATTTTAAAAATCTTGGGATGAGCACAAAATCTTAGTAAGGGATATAAAAAGAAGAAGAGAAACCATTAGTTCATAATCACATAAAAATCATTTTCACAAAGGCATACTTTTCAACCATAGAGTATCAAACACTTACTTTGTTAAACATAATATTTCCATAAATAATAAGGAAAAAATAATAATAATAAAGGAATATTAGGGAATTACTTACTAAAAAATTTAACCCTTACCGCTAAATTATCATTTGTAAACCTCACGGCTACCTTACTATGTAACCCTCATGGCTACCTTAATGTGTACCCATCGCAGCTACACTTGGAGTAACCATATGGCCGACCTCCAACATACACATACCCAATGCATTGGAGGGAAACATATACCCCACCTTTCATCATAAACAATTCCCAAGAACCATAACATAATAATAAAACATCAATACATACACCATAAAAAAATTCCTTTTGAGTAGAATTTTAAGAGAGGATTTTTAAAGAGAAGTCTCTTAAAACACATATCACTGAAGCAAGAATTGGTAAAATGAAATGAATATGTATACATACTGTAAATAAACATAATACAACATAATATAATCAAAATTAATTTCATAAATCATTTTATAATGATAAAATCATTAAAGTTGAAGGTTACCCCAAAGAATGAAAATCGGGTTAAGAATTCCTTTATGAAATTTCAGCATGGTAATGGCTTAAGTAAGGGCTCAAATGAGGGAGGATAAATGATACCTTACTGAAATAACATAGAATGGAAAATAATGGTATGATTATAAATGTAAGACATTGTATCCATTTGAAATTACAAGAACCATTATCAAATAAGATGCTTGAATTTTGAAAATACGAGTGGAAAGTGAGGATCCCTTGGATCGGGTTCGTCTTACTTAAATTGTGTTTAAACCTCCTGTATAATGGTTAAAAGAGTGTTATTAATATTTTAAAGAAAAATTTTCATGTTCATAATACCTTATATGATCATTTTATATCATAGTTCCATCAATTAGTTGTTAAAAAGTTTTTAATTCTGTTGTTTTGGGTGTGTTCTTTACATGGGTTCCATGGGTAATTCGGAATGGATTTCCTTGTTGGATAGAAATGAAACTCTAGAAGTGGAATGAAATGGAAATAAAAAGTCTCCAGAATATTAAATGATACCATAATCCATTTAGTTTCTAGAAATTCTGATAGTTCATTAGTTATAACATTAATGGTATTTCTTTAGATCATTTTTTCGGTTCTTTGATAATAACAAACCTACTTTGTTTCATAAATCAATAACATGAGTAAAAAATGATTCCAGAACCTTAAAAAGGATATAATACATATATTATAATCTTTTTCAACCATAAAAAATTGTTTCATGACCATAATTGAAGGAAGTAAAGGAAATTGAAAACATATCGTCCACGATGTTGGTAAATCGACACATCATGAATGATGTTTTAATTTTAGAACGCAAGGGAGAGGAGGAGAAGCATGATGCTTGAATTTTTCCATAAACATAATTAACATCCAGAATATATGATAGTAAAGAGCTTCCATTCCTTTTGTATAATGGAAGGGGAAGAGGGTATAAGAAAATAAAGGAATTGAAAACAAAACACATGAAAATGAAAGAGGATTCTTACCCTTTGATCTCCTCTCTTTGAGATCTCTCTTAAGGCCTTTGATTTTGGTCTTTTGGTGAGACCAGAAATCCTTGGACGTGGGGAAGTAGCTTGGGGAGGGATTTTGGCCAAACTTAGGCAATTCTTAAGGCTTGAGAGGTGTGGGAGTAAGAGGGGAAGGAGGGTGGTATTTATAGTGGAGGAGGGGATGTATTTTACATTATTTTAATCATTAATTTCTTATTTTTGTCAAAGACTATGGATAATGTTCATTAATGTGACCCTAAATAGTAAAATGTGCATGTGAGTTTGAATCATGTGGTCTTAAATAATCCTTGAATCACACATGATGCAGTAAAACAAGTATTTTCCATTTATCATAAAATACCATATTTTACTATTCATCAAAAATTCAAGTTTTTCAAAAAAATCCCAAAAATTCACCCTAAACATTTTTTGATTTGTAAAATTCAAAAATGAACTTCATTTTGTCAAAATAATTTTCTAAATATGTGATATTTAATTTTAAAATTAAATAAAATTTTATTTAAAAAGGTAACAGTATAAAAACTATAGCTCATTGTATAACACCTTGAAAATTTAACCAAGATCTCATTATCTTAAAACCACAATAACAAAAGATTTATAAGGTTCATATTACTATTCATAAGGGTATGTTACTATTCACAAGGTTATGTTACTATTCACCAAAAATTAAGTTTGTCTTATCAGACTCCAAAAATCACCATGAACGCAACTATATAAGTCAGATTTTCAAAAATCAAAACATAGAAGAATGAAATTCGGTATATTGGTAATTACTTATAAGTACCTGGGTTGTCACATTCTCCCCACCTTCTAAAATTGCATCCTCTCAATTTTTGTTACTTATTAAACAAGCAAGGATACTTTTCTCTAATAGAGTTTTCAGATTCCCATGTTGCTTCTTCAACCATGTGGTTTCTCCACAAAACCTTTACCTAGTGGATTACATTATTCCGCAATACTTTCTCTCTACGATCAAGAATCTGAACAGGTTTCTCTTCCTAAGAAAGGTTCTCTTCCAACTCAACAACCTCTGGGCTCAAAATGTGAGATGAATCTGGCAAATACTTTTTCAACATCAAAACATGAAAAACATTATGTACCTGAGATAAACTCAGAGGTAAAGCTACTTGATAGTCCACTGGTCCAACTTTATTAAAGATTTCATAAGGTCCAATGAATCGTGAACTCAACTTTACTTTCTTACCAAAACACATAACACCTTTCCAAGGAGATATTTTAAGGAAAACATGATCACCTACCTCAAAAGAAAAGTTTTTCCTCCTGTTATCTGCATAACTTCGCTGCCTGCTCTAAGCTATTCTCTTGTGTTGCAGGATCACCTTCACTTTCTCAACCACATCCTCTACTAATTCTTGTCTCATATACTTCATTTCCTTGACTTCATCCCAAAATGCTAGAATTTGACACCGCTTCCCATACAAAGCCTCAAAAGGTGACATATATATACTGGAATGAAAACTGTTATTATAAGAAAACTCAACCAAAGAAAGATGTTGGCCCCAACTTCCCTGATAATCCATCGAACAAGAACGTAACATATCCTACAAAGTCTGAATTGTTCATTCTGACTTCCCATATGATTGAGGATGAAAAGCTATACTAAAATTTAATTCAGTACCAAACGACTTCTGAAGGCCTTTCGAAAAGTTATAAGTGAAACTGGGATCTCGATCAGATACAATGGAGAGGGGAACTCTATGTAACCTGACTATCTCTTTAATATACAATCGAGAAAGATCATCTAGAGAAAACTTATCTCGTATAGGAAGGAAATGATCAGATTTAGTCAATCGATCAACAATAACCCAGATTTCATTATTACCTCGAGATGTCTTCGGTAATCCCACAACGAAGTCCATGAATATATTTTTCCATTTCCACTCTGGCACTGGTAAAGGCTGAAGCATTCCCTTTGGTAACTTCCTCTCTACTTTAACCTGTTGATAAGTCAAACATTTCACAGTATAATCAACAATATCTCTTTTCATTCCATCCCACCAATAATACTCCCGAATATATTTGTACATCTTAGTACTACTTTGATAAACTGAAAACAGAGAACTATGAGTTTTACGTAACAACTCTTTATTCAACTATAAATCACAAGGAACGCACAATCTCTTGTCAAATATCGAAACACAATCTTTATCAAAGTTAAATTATGGAAACTTAGCCATTTTAACCAACTCTACCTTTTTTTGTATCTCACAGTCTTCCTTTTGGGATTTCTTAATTCTGTTTGATAGATATGAATTCACTAACACCTGAAACAAAGTAGAGGGATTTCCTACACGAACAACTTACAAGACAAATTTCATCAAATCATGAATCAAGGGGTCATGTTCCAAACATAACATGGTTAATGATGAATGGTGTTTCTAACTCAGGGCATATGCCACATTTTTTTCTTTTCTTAGATGGTAATTGATTGTGCAATAATAATCCTTTATCAGTTCAAACCATCTTCTCTACCTCATGTTCAATTCCTTATGAGTAAATATATACTTCAAACTTTTATAGTCAGTATATATTTCACATTTTTCTCCATAAAAATGATGCCTCCAAATTTTTAAAGCAAAAACAACAGCTGCTAATTCCAAATCATGTGTAGGGTAATTTAACTCATGAGGTTTCAATTGACGTGAAGCATAAGCAATTACCTGACCATTTTGCATCAAAAAAAACCAAGTCCCTTCAAAAAAGAATCACTGTAGATGAAAAATTCTCCATTTCAGGAAGGCAGGGTCAGAACTTGAGCATTCACTAATATTCTCTTCAATTCCTGAAAATAATCATCACATTATTTTGTCCAGAAAAACTTCACACCTTTTCGAGTTAATTTAGTTAGTGGGGTAGAAAACCATGAAATGTTTTCAACAAACCTTAGGTAATAACCTACTAATCCAAGAAAACTTTGAATCTTTGTAACATTTGTAGGTCCTGGCCATTCATCAAAAACTTTTGTTTTAGAAGGATCAATAGTTATTCCATCTTTGGAAACAATATGACCAATGAAAGAAATTTTCGCAACCAAAATTCACACATTCTAAATTTTCCATATAGTTTATTTTCTTTTAAAGTTTTCCAAACAAACCATAGATTTCTTTCATGATTCTCTTTACTTTTGGAAAATATCAAAATTGTAAGAACCCAGTTCTTATTTTTGAGGTATGGGTTTCATCTTTTCTCTTTTCCTTAAGTTTTTTTTAGAAAATAAGGAAAATGGGGGAAAATCATAAATTTTGGGACCACACACTGTGTACTATTCCTCACGCCATGTACTTTGGTCATGTGGAATGATTACACAGGGTGTGTAGCCATGTTGGAAAAGAAGGGTGTAAAAACCGACTATACACCGTGTAGTGGTATTTACATGTCATGTATTCAGTCAGCAGGGGAAATAGTAAGGTGGTGGAAGCAGCCACCAGCTGGGTGATAGTACACACCGTGTAGTCAAGAATACATGTTGTTTACTCATGTCGACGGATGAACAGTTTGGCGGTGCCGCTAGAGGAATAGTTAAATGAAGGAAGTACACGCCGTGTAGTCAAAAGTACATGCCATGTACTTTGTTTTTTTGCTTAAAATGGGAAATACCCAACCCTATTCATAGGATTGGCTTAGAATCGGATGGGAGCTTGGGAGAGGATGGTCGAACCTTCGTGGATCTCCAGATCGAGCGTCGGGAATCCGTTTCCACTTCCGTCGATCACGTTGGAACCGCGCGGACAATCCCTCCCATCTCCTTGCGTAGTTCTTGAAAATTCTTCCTCTGATGAAAGTTACTTGAGTTTCAATGGGTTTTCTTTTACCTCAGATCTACGACGTTCTTGGACGTTTCAGAAGGCTTCGTTCGCGTATACTGTTCTTAGGTGTTTAAGGTAGGTGGCTTGGTGTTTAATTTCCAACTGTTGTGTGTTTTGGTGTATTTTTGTGCCACGAACCCATGTTGGGGTGTCGTGTGGATGAGGCCTTAGCTACTTAAATACCTATAATTTTATAGAAAACTAAATGTGATAAATAACCTGTTGTTTGGGATCACTGCATGGATCCAGGACCACCCTGGGGGTGCATTCCTCTATTTAGTCGTTTGGCCAGGATACCTGAGGGTATGCCTTGTTTATATTTTGCATTACTTTTGCCTCGAGAGGAATTGTATGTGAATTGGTTATTTACATGTTGGGAATGGCCCGGTTACTTGCTCCTGAGGGTAGTTTTCTTTTAGCCTGAGGGCACTATTTGTTTAGCCTGAGGGCAAGGTACTGCATAGCCTGAGGGAAACATCCTATTTATTTTGAGGGAAACATTTCATATGCCTGAGGGCTGTGACTTTTGTGCCTAAAGGGGACACTTCTTACTCCTGAGGGAAAATTCTGTTATTCCTGAGGGTAATGCCTGAGGGAAAGATTTTGATTACCTACGGGTTGGATTCTGATTACCTGAGGGGAAGGGTTTGCGTGTTTGAGGACACTGACTGTTTACATAGAAATTCACTGTGGTGGTTTCTTTATAATGAATGATTAAATGAATAATAAAATAGAAATATAACTGGTAAAGTTAGTTACTTTTGAGTACTTCTTTGTTTATTGCATTTTACTACTGCACACTGTTGTTGCATATTTCCACACAGTTGAGCACAAGCCTTTGGTGGGTGCCTACTGGGATTCATTTCTCACACCCTGTTTGGGTCATTCTTTTCATCCCAAACAGATTATGTTTCTGCAGGTGTAGATTAGGGTAAGGGTCCTTATACAGGTACTTGATTGCTGGTGAGGAGTAGGGGAGCATGGGACCGGGCTTAGGCTCGTGATGCTACCGGCTGATTTGTTTCGCTTTGTTGCACTTTGTATTGTATTGTACTGATATGTAACATGTTCTGGATGTTTTCTTAGAACTTAAGACATGTTGCATCATATCTATATAACTATTTGGTTATCTTTCACTACAGTTGTTCATATTAAATATGTATGGTTTATTTCTTCAGTTGTTGTTGTATGCATGTTATTTTATTCTGTTGTGCTACACTTTGACAAATGAGGGCATAGTTTCCCCACTATCAGACCTAGGCCCTCGCTGCTAGTCGGTAGCCTCTGGTATTTGGGGAAATTCACTTGAGGTCGTGTGACCAACTGGGTTCGGCGCACCCGTTGAGTGGCACATAGATCTGGGACGTTACAAAGTGGTATCAGAGGAGTTCTTTTCTTTAACTTACTATTTGGAGCCTTAGTCAGGGATAGGATGGAAATGTGGTTGGTGATAAGTTGTGCCCGAGCATATATAACCCGTGTACAGGGAAAAAACAGTCTACCTCGTATTTTTTCAATTATTTTGATTTTTCAAATTTTATAGTTGATTTGATTTCACTATTGGGTGATTCACTTGTGATTGTGTTGTTTATATTTTATCAATGGGTTCTATTTAGTTGAAACCCGATGAGATGAGGGTATTCCATCTCATGAATCATTTAGGCACATGTTAGAAATCACATTCCATGCATAGTTCCATGCCATGTAAGTGCATTAGAAATTTCATGTTGTTGTGATAGTTGTTGTGCTAGAAAAGCATGTTGTTGTGATAGCTGCTTTGATAAAAATACCTGCTGTGTGATAGGGTATTATTGTATGATTCTGTTGAAATAATAGATTCCAAACTTTGGTTTTTTGGGAGTATGGGCCCCCATTGACCAGAATTTGGTGGATCATTAGCTGTTTATTTTTATATAACACAGATAAGATGTGAAACTTTGATTCGTGGGGAGTATGGTCCCTCACGGATTGGAATTTGACACTTAGGTGTTGTTTTTCAGTATTTTCTGGGTTTCAGAATAGTATCTGAGCCTTACTATCTGGAGAAACCTAGTATACACTCCATGTAGTATCTTAAACACTCCGTGTATGGTCTTTTATTCGGGAAGAAAAGAAAACTTTTTGAGTACACGCCATGTAGTCTCTTCCCGTGTCACAAACCGTGTGGGTGGCGACACGGGGAAGGGAAGAGCTTGGGGCGAACATTCCATGTAGCTGCTATACACGCTGTGTAGTGTTGACCCGGAGTCCGCCTGTGTAACAAACAACACGGACGGAGAAGACCTTAAGACATACACGCAGTGTCCACTATGGAACACACCGTGTAGTCTGACCTGGGGACCCGGCCATGTAACTAACAACACGGGTTGGTGTAATCCTTTTGAGTACACACCGTGTATATATAGAACACGCCGTGTAGTGTGAGCCATGTGTCTGGCCAGGCAACTAACAACACAGGTCGGCGGAGTTCATCTAGTACACTCCCTGTACCTATAGGACACGTCGTGTAGTCTTGTCCAAGGACAGACCGTGGGGACTTAGCCGTGTGGCAGGAAAACCAGGTGGTGTACACACTGTGTGCGAGTGTAACACGCCGTGTAGTGTTAATCTGAGTAGTCGGCCGTGTCACAAATGACACGGGCAGTTGTAAAATTACACCATACACACCTTTTAGATTATATACATGACATGTAGTTTTGTTCAATGGGATTCATGTAGCTTAGTCGTGTAGAAGGACCTGGGTAGGGGAAGAGAAGTCAAGTACACACCGTGTAGTCATCATACACGCCATGTAGTTTTGTTTTAAAAATATTGAATGCCTTCTTCCTCCTGTTCCTTTTTTGGGTTCCTTCGCATCAGTATTTGATAATCTTGTTCTAAGGTGTGTGTTTGACCTCGTAGAGTCATGCCTCCTAGACGACCATGCGTTGTTCTCCAGGAGAGTGGCAAAAACTATACTCCAAAGATAGTGGGACGTGGGCTACCAGTTGATCCTCCAGCTGAGCCAAATGCGGTGCCAGCCGTTATACCGGACACAGGCGTGGAGGCGCAGTTCTGTGAAGGCTTTATGCGGTTCATGTAGACCTTTCAGGGAGCACCTCCGGCTTCCACATCTATGGATGAGCTGACTTGTATCTTCCAGTAGTAGTATCCACCGACGTTCTCCGGGGATGGCGGACCATAGGTTGCAGAATCTTGGCTGGGGTCTATGCAGACTATCTTCGATCATCTTGAGATGCCTCCAGGGCAGAGGTTCAAGCTCGCGACATATATGCTGCATGATTCCGCCAAGAGGTGGTGGGATGTTACCACCCAGTCAGATCATCATAGAGACATGGCGTGGGAATAGTTTCAGGCAGTCTTCTCTGACTTCTTCTTTCTAGAGACGCTGAGAGCAGATAAAGCTCGATAGTTCATGAATCTACTACACAGAGCTATGTCGGTGATGGATTATTCTGATCATTTCACCAAGCTTTAGCGTTTTGCACCCGTTCTGGTGGGTGATGAGACGTTGATGGCCAGACGCTACGAGGATGGTCTTCGGTATGAAATCCGAGCACTGGTGAATGTTTTTAGGTTGCCTTCAGTACATGCTATTGTGAACCAGGAAGTGATTACAGAGAGGAACCTACGGGAAGCTAGTGGTGTGGGCCAGGATGGTTCAGTATCAGTTTCTAGTACTATGTCTACCGAGAAGAGGAAGTGATGGATTAGTTTCTCTCACGGTGGTAGTATTAGCCAGCAATTTTCTTTAGGTGGCCTGATCATGTGCTACCAGTGTGGTAAAGAGGGGCACAAGCGACCTCAGTGTCTCCGAGAACCAGTGGAGTGTCGAGCTTGCATCAAGATGGGTCATCTGCAACACTTTTGCAGAGCTTTCCTACCAGTGGCTAGTGAGAGGGGTTCTATGAAGACTCCGCGTGCGGGAGCAGGACCAACAGCTTCATACCAGTCGGGAAACTTGAATACGTCAGGGCGTACAGGAAGAGATGGTGGTCATGGCCGCGGTAGCCAAACACCAGGATCTCAGAGGCAGTAGGGCAGGACAGCTCAGGGTAGCCAGGCTGTGTTGCAGGGCCGTAGCACTGGGCAGGCATATGCAGTGCAACAGACCCAGTAGGAGCAGGATCCCAGACCTTCTACCGTCAGAGGTACTATTATAGTAGCTTCTTTCTTATCTTCAGTACTTTTTTATACGGGTTTTACACATAGTTTCATATCTGTACCCGTTGTGGAGAGCCTTGGGCTCTGTGATTCTACTTATTCTGATATCATGATTCTAGACACTCCGTTGGGGACTAGAATGGATGGTGTGCGTCAGTGCAAGGAGTTCCCCCTTGAGATTGGTAGGTGTCACTTTCTTTGGGACCTCTATATCTTAGATATGATAGCTTATGACGTCATTCTCAGGATGGACTGGTTGGTTCCCTTTCGAGCCTTTGTAGACTACTATCGTCGCAGGGTGAGTTTCACATCACCAGAGGGCGGAGAGTTTCTATACAAGGGAGAATGGGATGTTCAGGCGAGTCGAGCTGGACCAGAACATCCTGGGAAAGTTGGAGTCACAACCCAGATTGCGAGTTTATATCTGGATGATCAGGGGACTTGTCAGAAGGATTTCCCTCCGGTGGTTGATCGTTTCAGGGATATCTTCCCGAACGACATTTTAGGTCTACCTCTGGAGCGAGAGGTGGATTTATCTATTTAGCTTGTTCCAGGAGCAGCATCGGTGTCCATTCCTCCTTATAGGATGACCACACTTGAGTTTCAGGAGCTCAAGAGGCAGTTAGAGGAGTTACAGGAAAAGGGTTTTATCCGACCTAGTACTTCTCCTTGGGGTTCTCTGGTCCTTTTTGCGAAGAAGGCGGATGGTACCCTCAGACTCTGTGTGGATTATCGAAAGTTGAACCAGCTGACGGTCAAGAACCGATATCCCTTGCCAAGAATTGATGATCTTTTTGATCAAATTCATGGAGCACGAGTGTTCTCAAAGATTTACCTGAGGTCAGGATATCATCAGTTGCGCGTGAGACCATCGGACATACCACTTACAGCTTTTCAGAGCATATATGGTCTGTACGAGTACTTGGTTATGCCGTTCGGACTCATGAACGTGCTAGCAGTTTTCATGGATCTGATTAATCATGTGTTCCATCCGTATCTGGATTATTTTGTGGTAGTATTCATGGACAAAATCTTGTTGTACTCTTACAATCGACACTACCATTCCACCCATCTTGAGATCATATTGAGTACACTGAGAGCGCATAATCTATATTCTAAGCTCTCAAAGTGCCACTTTTGGATGGACTAGATTCACTTCCTGGGTTATATCATCTCAGAGGTAGGAGTTGCAGTAGACCCAGAGAAGGTGAGAGCAGTAGTTTCCTAGGAGCGGCCTAAGAACGTGTTTGAGATATGGAGTTTCTTAGGGCTGTCTGGTTACTACAGATGCTTCATCCAGGACTTCTCCCACTTAGAATCACCATTGATGGGCCTGACTAAGAAGAGTGTAAAGTTCGTTTGGTCGAAAGCTTGCAAGACAGTCTTTCAGGACCTGAAATGAAGGTTAACATCAACACCAGTCCTGATACTTCCAGAGTAAGGTAAGAGCTATACATTTTACTATGATGTATCAGGTATTGGGCCGGGAGTAGTGTTGATACAGGTTGATCAAGTTGTTGAGTATGGTTCTCAGTAGTTGAGGCCACATGAGAGGAATTACCCGACGCATGATCTCGAGTTGGCTGTAGTTGTTCATGTGTTGTGTTGTTGGAGACATTATCTCTTGGGAGATCATTTTGTGGTTTTTACTGATCACAAGAGTCTCAAGTATATCTTTACTCATCATGACTTGAATCTGAGGCAGCAAAGGTGGGTCGAATACCTTCAGTCCTTTGATTTTGAGCTTGCCTATACACCTGGTAAAGGTAATGTAGCAGCTGATGCACAGAGCAGGAGGACTCAGATACAGATAGTTCATGAGGCCAGTGGTGAATGGCAGCTTATGGGTTTGTTTTCTAAGATGCATTTGGAGGTGCACTATAGTCAGGGGAAGACCTATCTTTCTTCTTTAGCTGTGACTTCTACCCTCCTGGATAGAGTGAGGATGAGGCTACTATCTGATTCAGAAGGCCTAGTTCTACTGGAGTTAGTGGCAAGTGAGGACCCTCCTCCTGGTTGGATGATAGGCAATGATGAGGTTCTGTGTTTCCATGGACGAGTATGGGTTCCAGGGGATATATGCGAGGAGATGATGTTGGAGTTTCATGCTTCAGCTTGGGCAGTTCATCCCGGAGTTACCAATATGTACCGTGACTTGAGACGTCAGTACTGGTGGACGAGTATAAAGAGAGATATAGCTGGTTTTGTTATGAGGTGTTCCACTTGTCAGTAGGTGAAGGTGGAGCATCAGAGGTCAGCCGGACTATTACAGCAGTTACCCATCCCGGAGTGGAAATGGGATGATGTCATGATGGATTTTGTGACTGGTTTTCTGAGGTCGCCTCGAGGCAATGATGTCGTGTGGGTTGTTGTAGACATAATCACAAAGTTATCTCACTTTTTTCGATCAAGGAGACCTTCGGAGTTGACGAGCTTGGGAAGTTGTATATCTGAGAGATTATACGTCTTCATGGGGTCCCTCATTCTATCATTTCAGATAGGGATGCCCATTTTACGTCTCGTTTTTGGCAGAGTTTTCAGAGGATACTGGGTACACAGGTGCTTCTCAGCACAGCTTACCACCCTCAGACCGATGGCCAGTTAGAGCATACGATACAGGTGCTTGAGGACATGTTGCGTGCATGCGTCCTAGACTTTGGGGGCTCTTGGGAGAAGCATATACCCCTAGTCGAGTTTTCCTATAACAATAGTTTTCAGGAAACTATAGAGATGGCACCATATGAGGATTTATATGATAGGTCATGTCGTTCACCTTTGTGCTGGTCAGAGGTAGGTGAGGAAGCTTTACTATAATCACAACTCATGCAGGAGACTTCTAAGTAGGTCCAGTTGATTCAGAAGCGAATGGCTACCGTGCAGTCTCATCAGAAGTCTTATGCTGATCACCGCAGATGACCTTTGGAGTTCGTGGTCATGGATTAGGTTTTCTTGCATGTTTCTCCGAGGTTAGGACACAGGAGGATCAGTAGACAGGGTAAACTTTCACCGAGGTATGTGGGGACATTTGAGATTCTGGAGAGTTGGTCCGGTTACCTATCGGTTGCAGTTACCATAGAGGTACCGGGCCATGGACGATGTCTTCCATGTATCTCAGTTGTGCCACTATCATTCAGACCCATCTCACGTCTTTCAGCCAGATTAGGTTGAGCTTCAGGTTGATACGTCTTTTGAGGAGCATCTAATTCATATCATTGATAGGAGAACGAAGGTTCTCCAAGGCCGATCAGTTCCTCTCGTATGGGTGCTATGGCAGTATGGCCGAGTGCAGGAAGAAACCTGGGAGCGGGAGACTGACATACGTGCTCAGTGGCCAGAGCTGTTCTGAGATTTATATTCGCCACCCTTTGGAGGGAAATTCGAGGACGAATTATTTTAAGGGGGGAAGTTTGTAAGAACTTGGTTCTTATTTTTTAGGTACGGATTTCTTCTTTTCTCTTTTCCTTAATTGTTTTTGAAAAAATAAGGAAAATGGGGAAAAATCCTACATTTTGGGACTACACACCATGTACTATTCCACACGCCATGTACTTTGTCCGCGTGGAATGAGTACACAGGGTGTGTAGCCATGTCGGCGATGAAGGGTGTAAAAACCGACTACACGGTGTGTAGTGGTATTTACACGTTGTGTAGTCAGTCAGCAGGGGAAACAGTAAGGCAGTGGAAGCAGCCGCCAGCAGAGCGACAATACACACCGTGTAGTCAAGAATACACGTCGTGTACTCATGTCGATGGATGAACAGTTTGGTGGTGCCGCCAGAGGAATAGTTAAATGAAGGAAGTATACGCCATGTAGTCAAAAGTGCACACCGTGTACTTTGTTTTTTTCACTTAAAATGGGTAGTAGCCAACCCTGTTCATAGGATTGGATTAGAATCAGACGGGAGCTCAAGAGAGGATGGCCGAACCATTGTGGATCTCCAAATCAAGCATCAAGAATCCGTTTCTACTTCCGTCGATCACATTGGAACCTCGCGGGTAAGACCTCTCATCTTCTTACGTAGTTATTTCCAATTCTTTCTCTGATGGATGTTATTTGAGTTTCAACAGGTTTTTTATTACCTCATATCTACAAAATTCTTGGACGTTTCAGAAGGCGTCGTTCGCGTATACCGTTCTTAGGTATTTAAGGCAGGTGGCTTGGTGTTTAATTTCCAACTGTTGTGTGTTCTTTTGTATTTTTGTGCTACGAACCCATGTTGGGGTGTCATGTGGTTGAGGCCTTAGCTGCTTAAATACCTAGAATTGTATAGAAAATTTAATGTGATAGATAACCTGCTGTTTGGGATCACTGCATGGATCCAGGACCACCCCGAGGGTGCGTTCCTCTGTTTAGCCATTTGGCCAAGATACCTGAGGGTATGCCTTGTTTATATTTTGCATTACTTTTTCCTCAAGAGGAATTGTATGTGAATTTCTTATTTACTTGTTGGTAATGACCCAGTTACTTGCGCCTGAGGTTAGTGTTCTTTTAGCCTGAGGGAATTTTTTGTTTAGCCTGAGGGCAAGGTACTGCATAGCCTAAGGGCAACATCATTTTTCACCTGAGGTTAACTTTTCATATGCCTAAGGGATGTGACTTATGTGCCTAAGGGTGACACTTCGTACGCCTAAGGGAAATTTCTGTTATGCCTGAGGGAAATGCCTGAGGGCAAGATTCTGATTACCTGCAGGTTGGATTCTGATTACTTGATGGGAAGGGTTTGCGTGTCTATGGACACTGACTGTTTACATAGAAATTCACTATGGTGGTTTCTTTATAATGAATGATTAATTGAATAATAAAATGGAAATATAATTGGTAAAGTTGGTTACTTTTGAGTACTGCTTTGTTTATTGTATTTTACTACTGCACACTGTTGTTGCATATTTCCACACAGTTGGGCACGAGCCTTTGGTGGGTGCCTACTGGGATTCATTTCTCACACCCTATTTGGGTCATGATTTTCGTCCCAAACAGATTACGTTTCTAAAGGTGTAGATAAGGGAAAGGGTCCTTATATAGGTACTTGATTACTGCTGAGGAGTAGGGGAGCATGGGACCGGGCTTAGGCTCGCGATGCTACCGGATGATTTGTTTCTCTTTGTTGTACTTTGTATTGTATTGTACCGCTATATAACATGTTTTGGATGTTTTCTTAGAACATAATACATGTTGCATCATATCTATATAACTGGTTGGTTATCTTTCACTGCATTTGTTCATATTAAATATGTATGGTTTATTGCTTCCACTGTTGTTGTATGCTTGTTATTTTATTCCGCTGCGCTACACTTTGAAAAATGAGGGCATAGTTTCCCCACTATCAGACCTGGGCCCTTTCTTCTAGTCGGCAGTCTTTAGAATTTGGGGAAATGCTCTTTAGGTCATGTGACCAACCGGGTTTAGGGCACCCATTGAGTGGCACCTGGATCCGGGACGTTACAAAAATCTCATCAATAAAAACAACCACAAACTTATCCAATAACTCATGAAATATTCTATTCATAAGATCCATGAATACAGCAGGTGCATTAGTTAACCCAAACGGCATAAATACAAATTCATAATGCTCATATCTAGTACGAAATGCGGTGTTTGCGGTGTCTTCTTCCTTTACTTTCAACTGATGGTACCCCGACCTCAGGTTAACCTTCAAAAAATTCTATGCTCCCTAGAGCTGATCAAACAAATCATTAATATGAGGCAATGGATACTTTTTTTTCATAGTTATGTTATTTAGGACTCTATAATCAATTCAAAGTCTCATTAAACCATCTTTATTTTTAACAAACAAGACAGGAGCACCCCATGGTGAAGTGCTAGGTCAGATGAAGCCTTTATCAAGAAACTCTTGCAACTTCTTTTTTAATTCAAGAAGTTCAAATTGTGTCATTCGATAAGGGGGTTTTGAAATCGGCTTAGAATCAAGAACTAAGTCAATTGTAAATTCAACTTCTCGGTCTGGTATTACTCCGGGCAACTCATCAGGAAAAACATTCAGGTATTCATTTACCACAGGCACATAATTTATCTGAAAAATTCCCTTGTTTTCAATAATGTGAGCAAGATAACCTTCATTTCCATCTTTTAACAATTTTTATGCTTCTTGATATGTTATCATCAATATAGGTTCATTATTGTATACAAACTGAAACTCTTTCTAAAAAATAGATTCTTTAGATCTACAATCAATCTTTGCATGATAAACAGGAAACCAATCCATGCCCAGGATAACATCAAACTCTTCCAAGGGAAGTACAACCATGTTTGCAGGTAATGTATTTCAATATATAATAACAGAAATATTCCCATAATACCATTTTGCCTTAATATTTCCCCCTGGTGTTTTAACAATAATATCTTATTTCATTTCATGAGGTTTAATTCCCAAATTATTAGAAAATTTCTCAGAAATAAAGGACTTTGTAGACCCCGTATCAAACAAGACATCAGCAAAATCTGAATCAACAAACAAAGTACCTGATACCACTTCATTGGATGGCCCAACTTCTACTCATGTAGTCACAAAGGATCTCACCACACCTTTCTGCTTATAATATGGTTGCTTCCCATCATTCAAATCTTTCTTTAGGTAGGTATTTGCAAAATGACCCATCTCTCCACATTTAAAACACCTTAAAGTCTGCTTATCAGAAGTAATCATGGAATCATTTTCTTTGAAATATCAAGCCATATGGACAAACTTGCCACATCGAAAACACTTCCCCATTTTGGAAAGACATTCCCCAAGGTTATTTTTACCACACTTTTCACAAACTGAAAACTCAACATTCTTCCCTTCAGGATTCTTTGATTGATTCTTACCCATCACTTTCCATCTAGACCTCTTCTTCTGTTTGTTTTCAAAGGACATGTGTTCATCAGCAAACTCCATCTCTACCCTCTCAGCACATCAGATAAGTTTCTCATAACTTTTGAATTCTTGAGAATCCAAAGCCCTTAGATATCTTGGATTCAATCCTGCGTAAAAATAATTGATTTTTTTTATCAATATCCCAAACAAGATTTGGATCATACCTTTCCAGTCTGGTGAAGTTTTCTTCATAAATGGCCACAGAATCGTTCTCCTTTTGTTTAAATTCAAGGAATTTCTTTTCCATCCTAAGTCGAACCACCTTAGGAAAATATTTCTCAAAAAAAATATTCTTAAATTCATCCCATTCCAAAGCATCAATGTCCTCGTTATCCCTGATATTCTTGACCTTTGACCACCACTGGTAAGCTTCACCTTCAAGATGATAAATGGAAAGACTAAACTTTTAATTATTTGAACATCCCATGACATTGAATATCCTTTCAAGAGATTTGATCCATCCTTCAGCCGCCACTAGGTCAGAATATCCATTGAATGCAGGATGGCGTTGCCTCATAAAATGTTCCACTATCATCATGTTCCTTTTTGGTAACTCCGGTTTTTCTCTTTCATGTATTCCACCTACATTTATAGCCTGTGTCAACTGATCCATCACTGTCACAAACTGGTCGGTTTCAATGCCCACCATTCCAGGTTGCGGATTCGAAAACATATCAGCCTCACGGTGCCTTTCTACTTCAGAATCCCTGTTTCCTCTACAGAAAACCATTCTGAACATACCTTAGAAGAATCAACAAGGTAATCCTCAATTTCTATATCATTTTAAATTAACCATAGAGTAAAAATCTTTTATGGTATCCAATTAACTTTATCCTAACCCATAAGGTTATCTAAACCATCCTCTGATACCAACTATAAGGACCCGGCCTTAAACATTACATAATCTTGATTTTTTAGTCAAAAACTCACATTCTTATACATTGAGGATCTTTTCAAGTTTAGATTCTTAGTGAGTTAGTATAGCATCCCTCCTTTTTATCACATAAACTTTCATTACATTATACAAACTGAGGATATTTAAGGTTTGGTGTCTTGGAAACCAGGAACTTAATACATGACAACATAAAACATTCTTCTTAAACACTTGAAAGGATTCTTCATTTGTTCATCCTAAGTTCATTACTGCATCTCATAACCTGGGAACATACATCAATGGAAAGGGTGAGAAGAAGACTCAGTAAGGGAAATAAGGGAAACATTTTACATGTGAACTTGAGATACATAAATAAAGTCATGATAAATAACTTTAAGGCATGAGAAAGAGATCATGAGGCATATCATAATGAAAATAACATGATTCATAACTTTAATATGTGGTTACAACATTTAACTTATACAATCATGAACATATCACCAAGGTCCATCCCAAAGGTGTCATTTAAAAAAATTATCGAGGTTATTCACCAAGGTATCGTTAAAATTTTCATCTCTAGAGATTAAATCTTTACCCAGTGCATTGGAGCACTATCAGGGAGCACCCTTGATTTGTCTTAATTATCATGTCAGCCATATATATCATCATCAAAATTTTCATAAATAACCTATATATCATAAAATAAATGGGTTTCATTTCATAATCATAACATTTTAAAACTGATTTAAAGACATGATCTTTATGTCACTTTAAACCCACGGAAAAAGGAAAGAGGGTTTCATGTATGTAAATCCCAAAATTAAAATAGAACATTTTGATATATATGTGAATACCCCTATAGAAGAAATATATTTGAGTATTAACTTAATAAAATAAAATAATTTGAGAAAAATAGAGAGATTTTGAGACGAAAATTCTACAGCATAACAGCTATGTTGCAGGGTTTTAGAAAACATTAAAAAGAGAGGGGACATGAGTCACCCACTCATAAATGATAAATAAAACAGTAGGGGGACAGAATATAAAGGATATAAGAACATGGTAATGAAATTTTGAATACATACCATATGAAATGAAGATCTTGAAAGGAAGACAAAAATAGTATTTATCTTATGAAAATTCGACAGCCTAATAGCATCATTTAAAACTTCAAAAAAAGAATCGATGACATCAAATAGGGTATCTCATCATATGAATATAAAAATGAAAGTATGATGAATGTATAAGATCATACCCCAACTTAAGAAAAGTAACTTGAAAGGCATGATAAGAAAATAGAACTTGAAAATAAGAAGGGTGAAAGAATCCCTCACAAAAATTCAGCAGCCTAACGACACCACTTAAACATTCATAAAATGAAATGATGAGAGTAAGAGAGGATATCTCATCATATAAAAATGAAAAGAAAAGTAAGAGGAATGTAAAAGAACATCCCCCAACATAAGAACATGGAGTTTAAAATAAATTACATAAAATAGAATACTTGAAAAGAAAGAGAGAGGTAGGATCCCTTACAAAAATTCGGCAGCCTAATGGTGCTACTTAAAAATTCTTAAAATGAATTGATGAGAGAAAGAGGGAGTATCTCATCATATGAACATGAAAAGGAAAGTAGGATGAATATAAAAGAACATCCCAAAACATAAGAACATGGACCTTAAAATAAATGACATAAACGAGAATAATTGAAAATAAAGAGAGAGGTATGATCCCTTACAAAAATTCGGCAGCCTAACGACGCCACTTAAACATTATTAAAATGAATTGATGAGAGAAAGAGAGGGTATCTCATCATATGAACATGAAGAGTACAGCAGGATGAATATAAAATAACATCCCACAACATAAGAACATGTATCTTAAAATAAATGACATAAACTAGAATACTTGAAAAGAAAGAGAGAGGTAGGATCCCTTACCTTAGAACATAACTTCTAAAACTCGAAGTTCGGGACCTTGAGAGATTGGGGCACCTTGGGAGGACTACTTGGTAGGTAATGAGACCATATATTCATTTAAGGAGAGTTGGGAGTGAAAACTAATGAAAGAAATGGTGGGTATTTATAGGGAAAGTGATTTGATATTTCAATAATTTCAAAGGACGCCTCACAAGTGGTTTTGGTAAAACCATGGGCTTGCCCATGGTATTTGCCCATGGTTTTGGTCACATGGGACCCCTAATACAATTATTCAACCCATTTAGCCAAACAGATCTCAAAATATTTCATGATGTCATCATGATGTAGTTATGATGTCATTAAACATACCGAAACCCTAAAACTATATTTTTACTATTCATTAAAAATTCTACTGTTTCAGAAAAATCCAAAAAATTCACCCTAACCCTTTTTCAACATGTAGAATTCAAAAACAAACTCCATTTTTTGAAAACAATTTTCTAAATATTTTTAATTTAATTATTAATTAAAAACATAATTTATTCAAAAATTATAATTTAAAATCTATAACTCATTTTTAACACCTTGAAAATTAGTCAACATTTCATAACCTTATAACCTTATGAAAATAAAATAATGATATGGTTTACTAATTATAATGGTTACATTAATATTCATATTACTATTCATAAGGGTAAAGTTACTATTCACCAAAAATTATTTTGATCTCAATGAACCACATTTTTCACCTTAATTACAACCATGTCTGTCAGATTTTTGAAAATCATATCACAAAAAAAGTTATTTAATAACTAAACATATTTTTACTATTCATCATAAAAACACTATTCATAGAGCACTATTCATCAAAAATGAAACTTTTTAGAAAAACTTCTAAAAATTCAGCCTAAATTAATTTTGATAGCTCCAATTCAGAAATGATGTTTATTTTTCCATAAAAATTCTCTATGTAAGGGAAATCTTTAAAATACCATTTTTACTTCTAAAATCAATTTATCAAAATTGTCTTAATAAACTTATATTTTATTAATAAAATCTATTTATAACATAGAAATGATGCAACGACAATTTTATTAAAATTATGGGATTACATATTATGGCTTTGAAACATATCCCCTTAAAACACCTGCATACGACTTAAGGGTAAGGTGTGCGATGGTGAGAGAATCTTGGGGAGGCTTGAATAACATTGCCCTAGTAGTAATCTCCACTAACTTGAACTTCTCCTGTAGGCAGTTTCGTTCAAGCTTAATACATTGAAGTTCGGCTTGGGCTTGGTCCAGAGCGAAGCCCAGTGGTGCCACCTCCTTCCCAAGCTCAGACAAATGGGCTTCATAAAGTTCGAGTCTACAGGATGAGGCCATCAATTCTTCTTTCTGCATTCACCATTATCATCTCTAATTAATCATTAATATATCATAATATTCAAAAAATTTGGGTTATTACATTCTACCCTCCTTCAAAAAATTGTATCCTCACAATTTGAACTCGGGGTTAGAAACTAAGGGTTTGACTTTTCAAAATATCTTTATTGAAATCCCACATCGAAAGAAGGATTAATGATACCTCCATTTTAAAATACAGAAAGGGTATTTCAAAGGTCACCCGAGATAACACCTACTAGGGTTCCATCTAAGAAAATTTATACATGGAAGAAAAGACACACCATCCAATTCTGATGGAGTGTGATATAGAACATGATTAGAAGAAAGTTTTTAACCATAGAGCTATTAATCTGCAATGATCTAAGGGACCATTTGATTTATCGGAAAAAAGTACTAGGATGGTACTTTATTATTATTATTATTATTATTATTTTGGTTTCAAGATCCTTTCCCTAGAGTTGAAAAAACTTAAGTTACTTTATAGACTAAGAACATAATGAAACATACTTACTTAATTAACATTTAGAGTTTACATCTTTAATAAATTCCACTGTAAACTCATCTTTTCCTCCAAATGATGAGTGTTCAAGATGAATTTTTTTTTGTACCTAAAGCACTAGATTCAACTTCAAGACAACTTATAGAGAATCACATAATCCACAAAAGATTAACTATCTATTTATTTTGTCTTTAAACATTATCCCAAAAACAAAAAGGGTAAGATAAGACAATTCTTCAAAAAGAAAGAACCCCATAGGAGAAAAACTACTTTTAATCTTCAAAATGCCACAGTATTACCCAAAGTTCAACATAGACCATTCCCTAAATAACTATCCTTAAAATTTCTAAAAAAAAACCAAACTAAGATTTAAACCCAAATATATGAAGTACTTGATAACATAGTATTCCAAGATAAACTTTATAGTTTATCTCCAAACATCATCAACCACTCTTAATGTCTTATAACAAAAGTAACTAACCTAATCACATTTTCCCCAAGATAGGTTAATAATTTTTATAAGTAACCTAAATTACTATAAGTTTATAATAAATTCATCATTTTTTTAAAATATAATTCTACCTTTACTTCTCAAAGAAAATACCGTAGTAATCTATTTACCTTGATCATATAGGTTTCCCGGATTAGTGAAAATATTCTAAAATAATATTCATCTCTTAATTCCCTAATCATTTTTTTAAAGAAGAATAGATTCACAACATCAACATGTGATACATAACAATAGATTTTTTCCCTAATGATATAAAACAATAGTAGGTAGTGACTCGATGTTCTTAGAAAACATTAAATACATGCTCATAGAGCACGAACTAAAATACAACATGACATAAACAATTATTGCGAAGAGGTTACATGTACTTCAATCATCATGATCCATCCCAGTATAGGACTTTCATTATTCCCTTATCCTTGGATATTTTTTATGCTCATCATGCTTCTCATACCTTCTAAGATATCATTTCCTTGGATAATGTACAACTTCTCCACAATCACGAAATTGAACAGTATAAGGTACATTATAATGAACCTTATATCCATTCATCACATTATCCATTTTTCTAAAGCAATTGGCTACTTTATGCCCCATCTTCCCACACTTAAAACATCTCCTGGTTCCTTTGTGACATTTTCCTTGGTGTATCTTTCTACACTTTTTGCAAAAAGGAAATTGGGTCTTCTTTCCCTTATCACCTTCATCATATGAACATCCTTGAGACTTTGTCTTCTTATTCCTTGATAAATTTGGGTATTCAACTAGGTACCAATTGTTAATTGTGATCTTTGATAACTGGTTTGGCATAATCACAATATGTTCGACTTGATCTCTCATCATCTCTCTCATATTAATAGGGAAATCATCACATTTCCTATCACATTGGTTGTTGGGACATGTTCTTCGATTTCCCACCATTAACTAAGAAAAATAAAGTATAATTAGGTGGGCTTAAATACTTAGCCAATACTCATGAAAATGAAACTTTAAGAATAGAAGGATAAACTTGTAAAAGAAAAGTATATCCTAACTTATTATTCCCTAGGTTACAATATATGTTATCCATGATCATATATTCTTATGTTATTCTTTATTTTATTTTATCTTTGTTACTTTAATAATGGTTCATACTAAGCTTGTGAATTTACCAAAGTATATCCCTTGGGGGTGTCAAACCAAGAGTGCAGCAATGCCCGTTTTTATGCACCAGGTTACCCCAGGTTAATCCCAAAACACCTTTTCAGAGTTTTCACTCCTAGGTACATCTGTGCCAGAGCCACCTCTACTTGCTCGTATCCAGATAGGGATTTATTTTTTCAGAAACCACTTACACAATACTTCACCAAAATACCAGGATGTTTTCCTATATTTAATCTTTTCATTAAGAATATTTATAAAGTTTTCAAATAATAATTTCCACAATTCCTAATTTACATAAATAACTAAACCATCCTTTGATACCAACTATAGCATCCCTCCTTTTTATCACATAAACTTTCATTACATTATACAAAACCGAGGATCTTTAAGGTTTAGTGTCTTGGAAACTAGGAACTTAATACGTGAAAACATAAAACATTCTTCTTAAACACTTGAAAGACTTCTTAATTTTTTCATCCTATGTTCATTATTGCATCTCATAACTTGGGAACATACATCGAAGGAAAGGGTGATCATAAGGCCCGGTAAGGGAAACATGGGAAACATTTTACATGTGAACTTGAGATACATCAATAAAGTCATGATAAATAACATTAAGTCATGAGAAAGAGATCATGAGGCATATCATAATGAAAAGAACATGATTCATAAATTGAATATGTGGATACAACATTTAACTTATACAATCATGAACATATCATCAAGGTCCATCCTCAAGGTTTCATTTAAAAAAATTACCGAGGTTTTTCACCAAGGTATCGTTAAAATTGTCATCTCTAGAGATTAAATCTTTACCAAATGCATTGGAGATCTATTAGGGTGCGCCCTTAATTTTTATTTATTATCATGTGAGCCATATATATCATCATCAAACATTTCATAAATAACCTTTATAGCATAAAATAAATGGGTTTCATTTCATAATCATAACGTTTTAAAAACTGCTTTAAAGACATGATCTTTATGTCACTTTAAACCCACGAAAAAAGGAAAGATGGTTTCATGTATGTAAATCCCAGAATTAAAATATAACATTTTGATATATATGTGAATAAACATATATAAGAAAGATATTTGAGTATTTACTTAATAAAATAAAATAATTTCAGAAAAATAGAGAGACATTTTGAGACAAAAATTTTGCAGCATAACGGCTATGTTGTAGGTTTTTAGAAAACATTGAAAAGAGAGGGGACATGGGTCACCCACTCATAAATGATTTATAAAATAGTAGGGGGAAAGAATATAAAGGATATAAGAACATGGTAATGAAATATAAAAGACATACCATATGAAATGAAGAGCTTGAAAGGAAGATAAAAATAATATTTCTCTTATGAAAATTCGGCAGCCTAACGACATTACTTAAAACTTCAAAAAAATAATCGATGAGATAAAATAGGGTCTCTAATCATATGAACATAAAAAGGAAATTATGATGAATGTGTAATATCATACCCCAAATTAAGAAAAGTAACTTGAAAGTCATGATAAGAAAATAGAACTTGAAAATGAAAAGGGTGATCAAATCCCTCACAAAAATTCGACAGCCTAATGGTGCCACTTAAACATTCATAAAATGAAATGATGAGAGTAAGAGGGCATATATCATAATATGAACATGAAAAGGGTATTAAAAGGAATGTAAAATAACATCCCCGAACATAAGAACATGGATCTTAAAATAAATGACATAAAAGATAATACTTGAAAAGAAAGAGAGAGGTATGATCCCTTAACAAAAATTTGGCAGCCTAACAGCGCCACTTAAACATTCTTAAAATGAATTGATGAGAGAAAGAGGGGGTCTCTCATCAGGTGAAAATTAAAATTAAATTATGATGAATATAAAATAACATCCCACAACATAATAACATGGATTTTAAAATAAATGACATAAATGAGAATACTTGAAAAGACAGAGAGAGGTAGGATCCCTTACAAAAATTTGGCATCCTAACAGTGCCAATTAAACATTATTAAAATGAATTGATGAGAGAAATAGGGGGTCTCTCATCATATTAAAATAAAAATTACATTAGGATTAATTTAAAATAACATCCCACAACATAAGAATATGGAGCTTAAAATAAATTACATAAATGAGAATACTTAAAAAGAAAGAGAGAGGTAGGATCCTTTACCTTAAAACGTAACTCCTAAAACTCGAAGGTTGGGACCTTGAGACCATGGGGGAACCTTGGGAGGACTCCTTGGGAGGTAATGAGACCAGATATTTGTTTAGGGAGAGTTGTGAGTGAAAACTAATGAAGTAAATGGTGGGTATTTATAGGGAAAGGGAGGTGATATTTCAATAATTTCAAAGGACACCTCACAAGTGGTTTTGGAAAAACCATGGGCTTGCCCATGGTATTTGCCCATGGTTTTGGCCACATGGGACCCCTCATACAATAATTCAACCCCTTTAGTCGACCATCTCTCAAAATATCTCATCAAACCATCATTATGCAGTCATGATGTCATTAAACATACCGAAACCCTAAAACTATATTTTTACTATTTTCTGAAAATTCAACTATTTCAGAAAAATCCCAAAAATTCACCCTAACCCTTTTTCGACGTGTATAATTCAAAAATAAAATACATTTTTTTAAAACAATTTTCTAAATATTTTTAATTTAATATTAATTAAAATCATAATTTATTCAAAAATTATAATTTAAAATCTATAACTCATTTTTAACACCTTGAAAATTAGTCAGCATTCCATAACTTTATAACCTTATGAAAATAAAATAATGATATGGTTTACTAATTATAATGGTCACATTAATATTAATATTACTATTCATAAGGGTAAAGTTACTATTCACCAAAAATTATTTTGATCTCAATGAACCACATTTTCACCTTAATTACAACCATGTCTCTCAGATTGTTGAAAATCATATCATAAAAAAAAGTTATTTAATAATTAAACATCTTTTTACTATTCATTATAAAAACACTATTCATCAAGCACAATTCATAAAAAATGAAACTTTTTAGAAAAACTTCTAAAAATTCAGCCTAGCTTAATTTTGATATTTCCAATTCAAAAATGATGTTTATTTTTCAATAAAAATTCTCTATGTAAGGGAAATCTTTAAAATACCATTTTTACTTCTAAAATAAATTTATCAAAATTGTCTTAATAAACATATATTTTATTAATAAAAGCTAGTTATAACACAGAAATGATGAAACAACAATTTTATTAAAACTATGGGATTACATATTAGGGCTTTGAAACATATCCCCTTAAAACACATGCATACGACCTAAGGGTAAGGTGTGTGATGGTGAGAGAATCTTGGGGAGGCTTGGATAACATTTCCCTAGTAGTAATCTCTGATAACTTGAACTTCTATCATAGGCGGTTTCGTTCAAGCTTAACACGTTGAAGTTCGGCTTGGGCTTGGTCTAGAGCAAACCCCAATGATACCACCTCCTTCCCTAGCTCAGACAAATGGGCTTCCTAAGGTTCGAGTCTACTGGATGAGGCCATAAATTCTTCTTTATACATTTACCATTATCATCTCTAATTAATCATTAATATATCATACTATTCAAAAAGTTCGAGTCGTTACAGTTAGGACATAACCATACATACCAAAATCTTACAAAGAGAATACTATTAAAACAACATTCATTTTTTCAAAATATAAAACATTAAAAAGAAAACATGATTTCTTTAACACATCTTCAAAATATTCATCATGAATTCCTTATTTATCCCAATCATCCTTATAACCTGTAAAAACATTTTAAAAATCTTGGGATGAGCACAACATCTCAGTAAGTGATATAAAAAGAAGGAGAGAAACCATTAGTTCATAATCACATAAAAAACATTTTCACAAAGGCATACTTTTCAACCATCGAGTATCAAACACTTACTTTGTGAAATATAATATTTCCATAAATAATAATAAATAAAACATAATAATAAAGTAATCTTAGGGAATTACTTACTGAACATTTTAACCCTCGTGGCTACCTTATCATGTGTAACCCTCATGGCTACCTTACAATGTAACCCTCACGGCTACCTTAATGTGTACCCATCGCAGCTACACTTGGAGTAACCATACAGCCTACCTCTAACATACACATACCCAATGCATTGGAGGGAAATATAGGTCCCACCCTTCATCATAAATAATTCCCAATAACCAGAACATAATCATAAAACATCAATACATACATCATAAAAACATTCCTTTTGAGTAGAATTTTAAGAGAGGATTTTTAAAGAGAAGTCTCTTAAAACACATATCACTAAATAAAGAATTGGTAAAATGAAATGAATATGTATACATACTGTAAATACACATAATAAAAAATAATATAATCAAAATTTATTTCATAAATCATTTTATAATGATAAAATCATTAAATTTGAAGGTTAAACCAAAGAATGAAAATTGGGTTAAGAATTCCTTTACGAAATTTCGGCATGGTAATGGCTTGGGTAAGGGCTCAAATGAGGGAGGATCAATGATCCCTTACTGACATAACATATTATGGACAATAATGGTATGATTATAAATGGAAGACATTATATCCATTTGAAATTACAAGAACTATTATCAAATAAGATGTTTGAATTTTGAAAAGAGGAGTGGAAAGTGAGGATCCCTTACCTCGGGTTTTTCTTACTTAAATTGTATTTAAACCTCCTATATAATGGTTAAAATAGTGTTATTAATATTTTTCAGAAACATTTTCATGTTCATAATACCTTATATGATCATTTTATAGCATCGTTACATCAATTAGTTATTAATATTTTGTTAATTCCATTGTTTCGGGTGTGTTCTTTACATGGGTTCCATGGGTAATTCAGAATGGGTTTCCTTGTTGGATGGAAATGAAACTTTAGAAGTGGAATGAAATGGAAATAACAAGTATCCAGAATATTAAATGATACCATAATCCATTTAGTTTCTATAAATGCTGATGGTTCATTAGTTAGAACATTAATGGTATTCCTTTAGATTATTTGTGCGATTCTTTGATAATAACAAACTTACTTTGTTTAATAAATCAATAACTTGAGTAAAAAATGATTATAGAACCTTAAAAAGGATATAATAAATATATTATAATCTGTTTAAACCATAAAAAATGGTTTCATGACCAGAATTGAAATAAGTAAAGGAAATTAAAATCATATCGTCCACGATGTTGGTAAATCGACACATCACAGACGATGTTTTAATTTTGGAACGTGAGGGAGAGGAGGAGAAGCATGATGCTTTAATTCTTCCATAAAAATTATTAACATATAGAATATATGAGATTCTGGAGCTTCCAGGAATTTTTTATTAGGTAAGGGGAAGGGGTATAAGAAAAGAAATGAATTGAAAACAAAACACATGAAAATGAAAGAGGATTCTTACCCTTTGATCTCCTTTCTTTGAGATCTCTCTTAAGGCCTTTGATTTTGGTCTTTTGGTGAGACCATCAAGCCTTGGACGTGGGGAAGGAGATTGGGGAGGTATTGTGGTAGGACTTAGTCAATTCTTAAGGCTTGAGAGGTGTGGGAGGAAGAGGGGAAGGAGGGTGGTATTTATAGTGGAGGAGGGGAGGTATTTTACATTATTTTAATCATTAATTTATTATTTTTGTCAAAGACTATGAATAATGTTCATTAATGTGACCCTAAATAGTAAAATGTTCATTTGAGTTCGAATCAAGTGGGATTACATCATCCTTGAATCACCCATGATGTAGTAAAACAAGTATTTTTCATTTATCGTAAAATACTGTATTATACTATTCATAAAAAATTCAAGTTTTTCAGAAAAATATCAAAAATTCACCCTAACCATTTTTCAATGTATAGAATTAAAAAATGAACTCCATTTTGTCAAAATAATTTTCTAAATATGAGATATTTTATTTTAAAATTAAATAATATTTTATTCAAAAAAGGTAACAATATAAAAACTATAGCTCATTATATAACACCTTCAAAAATTAACCAAGATCTCATTATCTTAAAACCACAATAACAATATATTTATAAGGGTCATCTTAATATTAATAAGGGTAGGTTACTATTCATACGGGTATGTTACTATTCACCAAAAATTAAGTTTGTCTTATCAGACTCCAAAAATCACCATGAACGCAACTATATAAGTCATATTTTCAAAATTCAAAACATAGAAGAAGGAAATTAGGTCTATTGGTAATTACTTATAAGTACCTGGGTTGTCACATTTCCACTCACTTTTATTTCTATAAGACTTTTTCAATATATGTTAATCATTTATTTTTTGTGGGGAATATAATTCTCATGAATGTAATATATGATCATTAACCTTGATTTTATGTGTCTTTACATATCCACTTGATGAATCTCTCTTTCATGGGGTTTACAAGTCAAAAATTACAAAATCCGTAAGGGGATTTGTCTGAATCTTCTTTGGTTGAGGAATAGTTTGATATTATATGCCCAAATTATTTTATGAGGTCTATATAAAACCCCTTTGGCATACCCTATAATTAATAAATTTATTATCAAGTTATTTAATGTTTTGATAAATATTCTTCATTCAATGTTCTTATGATCTAGATGTTCAAAGTGGTATGGGATGATTTAAATGTTTAAGGAATTAATCTTTTCTCCATTTAAATATTCTTGATAATATTTTACATATTTATTTATATGGATATAAAAAAGATTATAAATGTAGAGACTCAGGTTTTTGGCCCTGTCAGGCTTTGGAATATTTCTACAAAGAATTCCAGAGCTAGGCGCGAAGACGGCGTGCGATTCCGAGGCTCGGTGTGCCCAGAATTAATTTTATAAAAATATTAAGTATTTTTATACTATGAACATGGAGGGGGTATGATATCTCCTAAATGGTAGCTCGGAACTGGATTCTGAAGGCACGGTTGCGTCCGGAAAGTGTCGTTTACCCTGGGCAGGGTGTAAACTTTGCGGGTGTGGGTCTGCGGTGGATAGCGCCACTAGGGGCATTTTCATAAATAAATGGAAAAGTTTATTTACGAGCGTCGGCTCGAATAACTTCTGAACGGAGTCTTGGATCACAATTCTTAGTCCGCCGTTGCGTTCAGAACACCGTGTTTACCCTAGGCGTGGCATAATTTTAGTCGGCGCCAGGTGCTGGGTCGGAGGCGAGTTGGCAGGGGAGTTAAAATGAAGTTCTTTTAATTAAAAATAAATAAAAGAAATCAATCACTCCCCCTCCCTCCCCTTGTATGTGCAGGCGCTGGACGAAACCCTCCCCCTCCTCCGTTTCTTCGTCAGATCGAGCTCCGGGCGTCCGTTTCCAGCGCCGATCGTCAACAGATCGAGCTCTGGCGCGTCGCAGGCGTCGTTCTGCACCCGAAGCTTCGGTGTTTCGCCCGCAAGGTAGGAGGTTTCAGTTTTAAAATCCTGGAACCCATTTATGCTTTGTTTTACTTCAAATTGTCATAAGGTTTGTGTAGTTCGGGTCCCGAGCTTTCCGAAACTTTTTTCAGATCTGAATTTTGAGCACCGGGGTGCCCCCGGTGGCTCCTGGACGTTTTCCAGCGAAAACCCGGTTTTCCGGCGAGACCCACGGTGGCCATGGCGGAATCCGGCGAGTTCCGCGGCGACGCGGTGGTTTACGGCTCTGGCACGGTGGAGTCCGGCGGCGGCGCGATGGTTTCCGGCGACTCTGCGGTGGTCCGACCAGATTTTTCTGGGGGTTCTTTAAACCCCCGTAACTCGCAAACCGTAACTCTGATTTGCGAGCCGTTTGTGGAGACGTGTTCCTTGCATTAAGACGGACCTTTTGAACTCACTTTGAGAATTTTGTGAGTCGGGTTTTTGGCCCGGGGGCTTGAAATGTCGAATAAAATAATAATATTTTATTATTTTACGACTTCGGGTTGTTGTAACTTCTACCTGGAGCGTCCGAATGACGTGCCGTCAGTGGCGTTGAGACCCTGATGGTACGGCGGACTTTTTGAGATGGTTTCCGGGTGTTGGGACTGTGAACGGGGTGCAGGCCCCATGAGGCTGGGTTTCTGGCGTTTTCGGAGAAACGCAATTTTCGCACCAGAAGTCCATTTTTGACGGATGTGTAGTCGATCCTGTGTGCCTTTCTGAGAGGATCGAAACAGTGTGATCCATTTGATGAGTTTCAGGATCGAGGTGTGGGCCCCATCCGAGCTGGCTTCGGTGAATAGTACCCTTTTTCACCGGGTGTCCATTTCGGACGAGCGAGTAGTCGATTTCGCTTGTTTTTCCGAGGGGATCGTCGTGGTATGGTCCGCTCGATGGGTTTCGGGATCGTTGTGTGGGTCCCGCATGAGCTAGCTATGGTGAATAGTGCCTTTTTCACCAGTGCTCTGTTTCGAGCAAGTAAACAGTCTATCCTGCGTGTTTTTTCCGCGTGGAACGCGATTGTGGCCTCGGTTTTGGCCTTGGAGGCGCGCAGTGTGGCATTTTTGTGGGTCGCTAGGGTTAGTGATGTTTTAGACCAGCAGTGGTTGAGGGTACTCCCTTAGTTCGTTCCCATGAGGGTTCATGTGGCATCACAACCTTCGTATAGGTTTGTGATCCTCTCGATGGGATGTTTAAACTGTTAGAGTTGTGGCATCCCTCCGGTGGGCCCAGAGCGGGATCCTCTAGCATCTTTTCCCTAGATTGGGTTCTTGGTATCGTTGTGACTGCTTATTCACGGGCGGTGATCCCCTATTTAGCTGGTTAACCCTGTAGGGTTTACGGCATCATCAGGATTATGATCCCCTATGCGGTGGGCCGTGCTCAGTAGGGTTGTGGCATCGTTGGTTATATGATCCCCTAATTAGCGTGTGGTTTCGGTAGGGTTGTGGTATCATTGGTTATATGATCCCCTACTTAGCACATGGGTTTGGTAGGGTTGCAGTATCGTTGGTTATACGATCCCCTTCTTAGCTCGTGGTTTCGGTAGGGTTGCGTCATCGTCGGTTTGATCCCCTACATCGCGAGATATACCAGATAGGGTTCCAGTATCGTCATGAACACCTTTATATGGGCGACGATCCTCTATCTGAGTGACATGCTTCTATCGAGCGCCATATCGGGTTGTGGTATCCCCCAGTGGATCCTGGGAGTGATCCCCTATCTGTGAGATCTACGAATGTCAGATCGGGTCGTGGTATCCCCCAGCGGATCCTGGGAGCGATACCCTATCTGTGAGATCTTCGTCTACCGAAGTGGGTTTTGGTATCCCCTAGCGGACCCTAGGAGTGATCCCCTATCCGAGGAGTTTGGTGGTTATGTTGTTTCGGTGAGTTATCCTCAGTGATGCTATCCGACGAGCGTGATCTCTCAGGTGAGCGTCTGAGAGGTTTGAGAGAAACCCGATGGAGTGTATCTCTCGGACGAGTGTCATCTGGGATGACAGTGATCATGTGGTGTACTCTCCTGGTTGTGGACAGTTGCTGGTGTTGAGGTTGGTACCTCATGTGGCTTGTTGCGTGAGCTGATTATATCTAGATTGTTCAAGGTGTATGTATGGGCATAAACCTGAGCTGATCTGACTAGTTCTGTTTAGCCGAGGATGGTCACGAGATGGAGTTTCTTTCTCGTCTGGGTTCCCTCTGGATGGGATCAGCGGACTGTTTTCTTCCAGTTCCTCTCTTTGGTTTTGTGTTTTTGGGGTGCCTACTGAGTATGTTTATACTCACCCCTACACGGGCTTTGCCCGCGCATGTTTGTGTCTTCTGCAGACCACAAGCCTTTCGACGGAGTCCCAGGAGGACCCGGAGCAGGCGGAGCTGAGTGAGCGAGAATGACTGGGGTGTTTGCCGGTGCGGTGCCGAGGGAGCTTTCCGGCGGTGTTTGTGGCAGCGTTCGCCTTCTTCAGAGCAGGTTGGACGCTCTTCTGTAGTTTACTTTTGGTGGGCCATGTTTTTCCCTTTTTACTTCTGTTGTACTCTGGTTGTGGGATAGTGTATGCATGCATTTACTTTTCAGTTTTATATATCTCTGCACTGTTGCATGGAGGTGTTTTTGGGTGCGTGTGTACAGGTACCTTAGGCTAATGCCTCCCATGTGTGTGATAGCCTACTCAGCGCTAGTCGCCAGCCCCTGGCCTATTGGAGGCGGGCTTGGGAAGTTGCGGCTCAAGCTCCGTTGGGTCGGGTCGGGACAGAGTGGTATCAGAGCAGGTTCCACCTTTGGGATCTCAGAGCGTAGCTGTTCTAGCTGTGAGTTTGGTTTGGGTTGCATAGCGACAGTGTTAGGATGTTTCGAGTTCGGCTTTAAGGGAAGGGATTTCAGTGTTGGTGCGACGGCTGACGTATCCATACACCAGGACTCTAATAACCTGCCTTTCGACTTGAGACATTCGTACACTGGTTGCAGGGACATAATGGTACATGCATCATATAGGACTGGGTTTTTGGGTATTTCCTTTTCCTTCTTGAGTCATCTCTCCAAATATAATTTTTGACTGTGGTGCGTCTTGAATGTTTTTCAGGATGCCTCCACGACGACAGCCAGCGAGGGTTCCGTAGTAGGATTGTGCTGATGACCCACCCCGTGTTGAGGATGTGGAGCAGGGTGCAGGTTCTGAGGGTGAACCTCCAGGTGGTCCGCCAGTTGAGCCACCACCTGTCGAGCAGCCGGTTGTGCCGGAAGTGAAGGACGAGTTTGCGCGCAGGCTGAGTGCGCTGCACGAGTTCCAGAGGCAGCGACCTATGAGGTTCCGGGGTGATCCAGATCCCCAGGCAGCTGATGACTAGCTTGAGGTAGTCACCTGAGTTTTCCGCCTCGAGAGGACACCTCCATATCAGATGGTGGTCCTTGCGGCGAGCCTTCTGCATGGTTCAGTCGGGCGATGGTGGAGCATGGTGACGCAGTCCCATGACGAGAAGACACTCACGTGGGCAGAGTTTGAGCGGCTCTTCAGGGAAGAGTTCTATCCAGTGACGCTGAGGTCAGTGCGGATTCAGGAGCTTCTGTAGCTTCGGCAGGAGGTCCTGACCGTGTCGGAGTACTCAGCAAGGATTACAGACCTGTCGCGCTACTCCCTGGATATAGTTCGAGACCCGTTCTTTAGGGCTCGGACCTTTGAGCAGGGTTTACGCAGGGACATCCGGGTAGGTGTGGTTTCTTTGTGTCTGCCCACCTATGCTGGAGTGCTGGAGCGAGCTTTGGTGGTGGAGAGCTTTCTGGCTGAGCAGATTCTACCTGATAGTGGTGGGCATGAGAGAGCTGAGACTTTGTTAGTCGGATCGGCATCTGGTAGCCGACGACAAACTCAACGGTCTGGACGTGGCCGACGTTTCAGGAGATGACCCCAGGATGGAGGATCTGAGGCTCAGGGCTCGCAGGACAGTTTTGGTCAGCCGTAGGAGAGGCGTTGTTATTCTTGTGACGGTCGGGGACATCTTCCTAGAGATTGTCTGACTTGTCGAGCTGCTGAGAGGGAGCCGGTCGATGGACCACCTTGGCAGAGGCGGCGTCTTGAGCAAGGAGGTCCGCAGGGCGGTGATCGTGGTGGTGGAGCGGGTGCAGCAGGAGGAGGTGGTAGGCGGTACCAGTTGCCACCACCCCCACCCCCAGGTGGTCCACACCAAGCTCAAGGAGCTAGTGGCCGAGGGCGAGGACATCTGCATGTCCTGGAGGCTGTTGACCCAGAGGCTCCGCGGATGGATAGAGGTACGCCTTGTGACCTTTCTACTTCCTTGCTTGCTCGAGTTTTGTTCTGGGCGTTGGTAAGACCCTGAGTGGGTGTTGTTTGGCGTTCTTTGAATGTGTAAGAAAGAGAGATCATTCCCCCACCGAGAGGCGTTTTGTGACGCGATTAAAACTGTGCGGGCGAGTCAGTGCCGCCCAAAGCGGATAGTATCGAGGTGTGATGGATGAGTCCCTCTGACTTATGCATTCGGCCAGGGGTGTTAGTTGGTGAACTCGCTGGTGTGTGAGACCCAGTTGAGAGTCCAGTCACTTTCCTTGTGCTTAGGGCTTTTCGGGGACGAAAAGTTCTAAGGGGGGAGGATGTAGTGACTCGGGTTTTTGGCCTTGTCAGGCTTTGGAATATTTCTACGAATAATTCCAGAGCTAGGCGCGAAAACGGCGTGCGATTCCGAGGCCCGGTGTGCCCGGAATTAATTTTATAAAAATATTAAGTATTTTTATACTATGCATGTAGAGGGGGTATGATATCTCCTAAATGGTAGCTCAGAATGGGATTCTGAGGGCACGGTTGCATCCGGAACGTGTTGTTTACCTTAGGCAGGGTGTAAACTTTGCGGGCGCGGGTCTGCGGTGGATAGCGCCACCAAGGGCGTTTTCATAAATAAATGGAAAAGTTTATTTACGAGCATCGGCTCGAATAACTTCTGAACGGAGTCTTGGATCGCAATTACGAGTCCACCGTTGCGTTCAGAACACCGTGTTTACCCTAGGCATGACATAATTTTAGTCAGCGTCGGGTGCCGGGTCGGAGGCGAGTTGGCGGGAGAGTTAAAATGAAGTTATTTTAATTAAAAAAATAAAAGAAACCAATCACCCCCTCCCTCCCCTTTTATGTGCAGGCGCTGGACGAAACCCTCCCCCTCTTCCGTTTCTTCGTCAGATCGAGCTCCGGGCGTCCGTTTCCAGCGCCGATCGTCAGCAGATCGAGCTCCAGCGCGTCGCAGGCGTCGTTCTGCACCCGAAGCTTCGGCGTTTCGCCCGCAAGGTAGGCGGTTTGAGTTTCGAAATCCCGAACCCCATTTATGCGTTTTTTTACTTCAAATCTCCATAAGTTTTGTGTAGTTCAAATCATGATCTTTCCAAAACTTTTTTCGGATCTGAATTTGGAGCACCGGGGTGCCCCCGGTGGCTCTCGGAAGTTTTCCGGCGAAAACCCGGTTTTCCGGCGAGACCCGCGGTAACCATGTCGGAATCTGGTGAGTTCCGCGGTAGCACGGTAGTTTCCGGCTCCGGCACGGTGGAGTCTGGTGGCGGCGCGGTGGTTTCCGGCGACCCTGCGGTGGTCCGGCCAGATTTTTCCAGGGGTTCTTTAAACCCCCGTAACTCGCAAACCATAACTCCGATTTGCGAGCCGTTTGCGGCGACGTGTTCCTTGCGTCAAGACGGAACTTTTGAACTCTCTTTGAGAATTTTGTGAGATGGGTTTTTGGACCGGGGCCTTGAAATGTCGAATAAAATAATAATATTTTATTATTTTATGACTTCGGGCCGTTATAACTTCTACCCGGAGCGTCCGAATGACGTGCCGTCAGTGGCGTTGAGACCCTGATGGTACGGCGGACTTTTTGAGATGGTTTCTAGGTGTTGGGACTGTGAACGAGGTGCGGGCCCCACGAGGTCGGGTTTCTGGCGTTTTCGGAGAAACGCAACTTTCGCACCAGAAGTCCATTTTTGATGGATGAGTAGTCGATCCTGTGTGCCTTTCTGAGAGGATCGCAACTGTGTGATCCGTTTGTTGAGTTTCGGGATCGAGGCATGGGCCCCAGCCGAGCTGGCTTTGGTGAATAATACCCTTTTTCACCGGGTGTCCGTTTCGGACGAGCGAGTAGTCGATTCCGCTTGTTTTTCCGAGGGGATCACCGTGGTATGGTCCGCTCGATGGGTTTCGGGATCGTTGTGTGGGCCCCACATGAGCTAGTTATGGTGAATAGTGCCTTTTTAACCGGTGATCTGTTTCGGGCGAGTAAATAGCCTATCCTGCGTGTTTTTTCGCGTGGAACGCGATGGTGTCCTCGGTTTTGGCCTTGGAGGTGCGCAGTGTGGCATTATTGTGGGTCGCTCGGGTTAGCGACGTTTTGGACCAGCAGTGGTTGAGGGTAATCCCTTGGTTCGTTCCCACGAGGGTTCATGTGGCATCACAACCTTCGTATAGGTTTGTGATCCTCTCGATGGGATGTTTAAACTATTAGAGTTGTGGCATCCCTCCGAAGGGCCCGGAGCGGGATCCTCTAGCATCTTTTCCCTAGATTGGGTTCTTGGTATCGCTGTGACCGCTTATTCACGGGTGGAAATCCCCTATCTAGATGGTTAACCCCGTAGGGTTTGCGGCATCATCAGGATTATGATCCCCTACGTGGTGGGCCATGCTCAGTAGGGTTGTGGCATCGTGGGTTATATGATCCCCTACTTAGCGTGTGGTTTAGGTAGGGTTGCGGTATCGTTGGTTATACGATCCCCTACTTAGCGCGTGGGTTCGGTAGGGTTGTGGTATCGTTGGTTATATGATCCCCTACTTAGCTTGTGGTTTCGGTAGGGTTGCCGCATCGTCAGTTCGATCCCCTACATCGCGAGTTATACCAGATAGGGTTCCAGTATCGTCGTGACCACCTTTATATGAGCGACGATCCTCTATCTGAGTGACGTGCTTTTGTCGAGCACCAGATCGGGTTGTGGTATCCCCCAATGGATCCTGAGAGTGATACCCTATTTGTGAGATCTACGAATGCCAGATCGGGTAGTGGTATCCCCTAGCAGACTCTGGGAGCAATCCCCTATCTGTGAGATCTTCGTCTACCGAAGTGGGTTTTGGTATCCCCTAACGGACCCTATGAGTGATCCCCCATCCGAGGAGTTTGGTGGTTATGTTTTTTCGGTGCGTTATCCTCAAGGATGCTATCTGACGAGCGTGATCTCTCGGGTGAGCGTCTGAGAGGTTTGAGAGAAACCCGATGGAGTGTATCTCTCGGACGAGTGTCATCTGGGATAACAGTGATCGTGTGGTGTACTCTCCTGGTTGTGGACAGTTGCTGGTGTTGAGGTCGGTACCTCATGTGGCTTATTGCGTGAGCTGATTATATCTGGATTGTTCAAGGTTTATGTATGGGCATACACCTGAGTTGAGCTGGCTAGTTGTGTTTTGCCGAGGATGGTCACGAGATGGAGTTTCTCTCTCATTTGGGTTCCCTCTGGCTGGGATGAGTGGATTGTTGTTTTCCAGTTGCTCTCTTTGGTTTTGGGTTTTTGGGGTACCTACTGAGTATGTTTATACTCACCCCTTCACGGGCTTTACCAGCACATGTTTGTGTCTTGTGCAGACCACAGGCCTTTCGACGGAGTCCCAGGAGGACCCGGAGCAGGCGGAGCTGAGTGAGCGAGACTGACTGGGGTGTTTGTCGGTGCGGTGCCGAGGGAGCTTTCCGGCGGTGTTTGTGGCAGCGTTCTCCTTCTTCAGAGCAGGTTGGACGCGCTTTTGTAGTTTACTTTTGGTGGGCCCTGTTTTTCCCTTTGTACTTCTGCTGTACTCTGGTTGTGAGATAGTGTATGCATGCATTTACTTTTCAGTTTTATATATCTCAACACTGTTGCATGGAGGTGTTTGTGGGTGCGTGTGTACAGGTACCTTAGGATAATGCCTCCCATGTGTGTGATAGCCTACTCGGCGCTAGTCGCCAGCCCCTGGCCTATTGGAGGCGGGCTTGGGGAGTCGCGGCGCAAGCCTTGTTGGGTCGGGTAGTGACAATAAAGGACATTTTAGGTCTATTTTGAAGTTCATTCGAATGTTTTCAAAAGGAATCTTTTTACGATTTTATGTAAGGGACTCTTTAACTAAAACATCATTTTAAATGTTTTTAATATGTATTATTCTAAACCATTATCATTCATGTCTATGTTTTCAAAATGGGTTTTATGAATTTCTTTATAAGGATATGAATGTTTTAAAATGTTATTTTTAAAATTCCTCTCAAATTTTTCAAAGTGGTATAGGACACTTTTATTAAAAAATATCTTTTTTTAATGTTTTATTTTATAAATGTAAGTATTTTCAATAAATTATTTCAATATAAAAAGGGGTATTTTTATTAAGAAATTGCAATGGATTTTATTATAGTATTATCATCTATGCCAACATACTTTGTTGAATATTATGTTTGATTAAGTTTGATATGTTATGATACAATATATAATATCATATTGAAGGGTTTATGATTAGTTTGATTGTGGATATGCTATTTTGACACCATTCTTTGTTTATTGTTAATGTATTCGCATTTCGTATGTTAGTTCTTCAATAAAAATGCTTATGTTGTATATGTTTTTCCCCTTTCATGTGAGGAATGAATTTGACTTAGTAAGTGTTAGGTGGGGCCTGCTATAGCCCCTCGATACACTAATAGGTTTCATGAGACAAACTAGACTGAGATTTTACCCATTTATTAGATTCTTGGCATGAATCCTTAATAGTATTAGATTCTTGGCTTGTAGCCTCGATGGCAAGTTTCATAAGTCTAGAAGTATGTATTCCCTCATTATGAGATTAGTTATTGATATTACATGTGATTATTTGACTAGTAGAATATCCATGGTTATGTTTTCTATCTCATGTGATTATTTCATATGGTATTATTTATTCTTTCCATATTATGCTCATTATTATGCTTAAAAGGCATGTGTTTTAGTTATACAACTTGCCTTAAAAGTTTATGATTGTTTATGATAGCTTTCATTATAATTTTACCCTTACAGAGCATCTGAGTGCACCCATTTCTTATGTTTTATTTTCCCAGGACTCCAAGATGTGTATTATGATTGATATATAGGGTTAAGCTAGTAGAATAATGTAATTATCAAAGGATTATCTATGTTTTATTTTATGTTTTTAATTGTAATGTAAGGATCGTGCATGTAATCTATTTTCAAAGACTGCTAAATTGATTGGTCCTTTGGGATTGGAATATTTTATCTGTGACAATGTAATAAAGTAATGCACCAGCTACAGGCTTCTGGGGTCGAGGTGTTACAGTTGGTATCAGATCAAGTTTAGCAATAACCTTGGAAATTAAATTTAGATAACATAGATTAAGGAACATAACCCTTAGATAGACTTTGAGGATAATTATAGAAGAGAATCCTAGAATTTTGGTAAGGTGTAGATTATGTGGATATTCCTAGAAATACATTCCTGTCTGGATACTATAAGTGGACATGGTTCTATCATAGATGTACTTAGAAGTAAAAACTCTGACAAAGTACATCGGGCCTGACTTGGCATAACCTGATACACGACAATGGGCCTTATTGCACACCTGGTTGGACACTCCCTGGGGATATGCTTAGGATAATTCATATATTCTTTACAAACTGTTATAAAGGATTTGAATATAAGATTAAAATGAATAACCTAAGTTAAACCTATGTTGTTTTAGATTGAAAATTTGGTGTCATTATATTCTTTAAATGATTAATGTTGTTTCAAAATACATTCACTATTTTGGGAATCCTAAACAAGAATATTATGAGGAATAAAGGATTAATTGTATTTTGGAGTCAAATATGATTTTATTGTGGACTTATGAGGATTCAGGTTATTTATGGAAACATTTAGCAAACCTTGTAGATTATGAGATTTAAGAAACTAAATTTCTAGTATAATACATTAACAATGATTGATGTTATTTAGAAGACTATATGATCAAATCCTTTGGATTTTTGTATTTCAATATTAGTCTAGAATATTTTTGAGAAAGGATAGTTATTTGATGAATAATCCATGTTGAATATTGGGGTTTACTATAGAATTTTAGATATTATTTTTGGTAATTATCTTATCTTGTACTAACATTTTGATTTTGGATAATGTCAAAAGATAGTAGAAATTGATAATAAATATTTTGTGGATTATGTGATTTTCTAAAAGTTTAATCTAGTGCTTTAAGCATGAAAAATTCATATTGAACACTCATCATTTGGACAAAAATATGAGTTTGTGGTAGAAATTGAATAAAGGAGGAAACTCTTCCTGTCAAGTAAGTATGTTTCCTTATGTTCTTAGTCTATGAAGTAAATGAATTTTTCAACTCTAAGGAAAATATCTTAAAACCAAAAATGTTACCCTAGTACATTCTTTTTTGATGAATCAAATGGTCCCATAGATCATTGCAGATTTATAACTATGATATTAACTTTCACCTGATCATGTTATCTATCACTGTCCATCATAACTTGATGGTTAGATTTATCTTCCATATTAATTTTTTCCAACATGGAACCCTAGTATCTGTTATCTTGGGTGACCTTCATACTTCCCATTTCTATATTTTAAAATAGAGGTCTCATTAACCCTATTTCTGATTTGAGTTTCCCACAAAAAAATTTTCTAGTATCAACCATTTATTTTAAAGTAATATTTCAAATTATGAGGAATAAATATATTGAAGGAGGGGAGAAGGTAACACCCCCAGATTTTACAGTATGTCTGTTTATAAATAAATACAATTTCTTAGATATCTTACATTGCACGCAACACCGAGCTTAAATAAACCACACTATACTATTAAATATTATTATTTCAATACTAGTCGTTAAGTTGGATATTTTAAATAGTATTCACCACGTTATGAAAGTTATGTATATTCAAAATAATTTTAACATTCACCTTATGTGTTTTCTAGATGATTATATAATAACAAATACAATTTTCCGTATAAAAACTATATCATGGGAAGGATGCATCTGCTCTCTCCCGGAACACACTCTCTCTAGATATTCTCTTCATAGGGATTCTTACTCCTAGCCTCAGAGCATCCTCCTTCCAACTCTAATCCTCTCAGCTCTTATTTTCATTGTTGAAACATCTTTCTCAGTCTTCATTGCTCCGGTCTTGTTGTTGAGGGCTTTCTTCTGCCGCTCTTTCGGTCTTCTCCATCATGCTTGACCCCATTCTTGGTTAGGCATGATGGTAATTAAGACCACTTGGGAGGTGTTGGTGGCTTCTCATAGCGATGAACAATCGATCCTCTTGGTTCCAGCTTCTTTAGTTAATTCTTCTAGGGTTTCATCCATGGTTTCCCCTTTCTCATTACTTGGTGGTTCTTTCAATGGATATACTTCAACCCCTTTGTTCTGGTTTCCCTTAGGGTTTCAAGCCCAGTTATCCTCTTCCTCGTTTCATGGTGGTTTATTTTATCCTTTTCCCCTTCTCTGTTTCTCTTCTCTGCTCTGGCTTCCTGGTCCTTTGGTCTTTTCAATGTTGGTCAGGTGCAACGGATACCAAGGAGGATTTGGGATGTGTTTGGGGAGTGGTAAGAGTTTCTGGGCAGCATGACCTATGGTGGATTTCTCTAGTTTCATTGTTCTTTTGTATTTCTCCTATTAATATGGCTTTGGTGCTCTATCTCTTTGTAGATGATGATGTTTAGTTGTGGATAAAACAATAATAATGGGGATTTATTTTTGGTCAATAGATCTTTTTCAGTTTTTCTTCCTTAATGTTATCAGTGAAGCTGTTATCATCTCTGGTTGTTGGTATTTTTTGTTGTTGATTATGATGGATATTGGTCGTGTTGTTCATGATGGTGGCATGATTTCTCGATGGATGGTGATGGCAATGATGTTGTTATTCAGAGGTTTTCCAGTTGTGGCGGTGGAAATTGATGAAGAGGATGTCGATGCGAAGGTCTAGCGGTGAGGATGATAATGATGATGAGACTGATGATGGTGGAAGGAAGCGATGTGACCGACTGACGCAGATGCTCTTGGTTCTAGGTTTCCACATGATGGATGATGGTTTGTGGATTGTGGTGGGTATGCAACTCGAGGTTCATGGCTTGAGGTTGATAATGGCGGTTGATTTGATTTTTTTTTTTGAATTTTAAATGTTGAATTTTGAATTTTGAATGTGGAATTTCGTGGTTTTCAAAGTTGGATATGTGTGATTACGTGGATCATCTAAATGGTTCCTACTTAACCAAAAAGTGGATTTTTTAAAAACTACACAAAAAAGGGTGTGTAGTGTAAAAAGGTAATTTTACCTCTATTTAATGGCACACCTATTTTAAAACTAAATTTTAGAAATTTTAGAAATTTTATTTTTCAAAATATACTTCATTTTTGAATTTGGAATATCAAAATTATCTTAGAGTGAATTTTTGGTATTTTTCTAATAAGTTTCATTTTTTTGATGAATGGTGAAAAATACAACGTTTTAGTTAAAAATGAATTTTAATATAAATAATTATTAATTTTAGATTAAATTTTAATTTTTTTTAATGTTAAAATAGATAAATAATACATATATTAATGTAATTTAGGTCATTGGAATCAATTTTATATTAAAATTAGATATAAAAACTTATTGATCTTTTGAAAGTCTCTTTTACTGGCTTTATCACCACATCTATGAGATTAGTGTTAAACTTCATTTATTCACTTTTGTAAATTGAATTTGGAAAAAATATACATACACTGTTTTAATAAATATTAAATTTAGAGTCGAATACTATCAACTTAATTTTTATTTTGGATTTTTTGAATAGTAACTTTTATATATTTTTATTTACCATGGTTAAGGGTATATCAGGTAATTAAAGGTAAAAATAATATTATAATATTATAAAATTACCCTTACACTTGTTATAATTTAATTTTATGAGTTACATTAGACCATAATCAAACTTTTGATGAAATTGTAACCTTTTTAAGCCACTTGGTTAAGAATATGACAATTATTTTATTTTATTTAAAGATAAGTTAAAAATTTCATACTAAAACCTTTAATAACTAAATCAATTTTAATATAGAGTTATACAAAAGATAAATTCAACTATAAATAGTCATTTGAAATATAATAAATTTATATTCATCATGATAATTTAATTTTAATTTTAGGATAAGAAATATTTTAATTGAAGGCTCTCATAATAATGATCTGGTGATTGTTTAATCAATTGAAATATCAAATAAATGATGTTAAAAATATTAAAATAAATATAAATTGACATAATTAATGACATAAAAGAATTATATAGATAAATTATACATTTTATTGATATATTATAAGTGTTTATTAAAATTTATTATGTTTTTATGATATTTTTAAAAATCTAAATATTGAGTAGTATCAAAATTGACATTAATGACACTTTAAAATAAATAATAATTTATTAAATTATATAAAATTCAAAAAAAATATATAATTCATCCAAATAACTAGAATAATGTCAAATATTTCATATTTTATCCATTTGGGGTTTTTTGGAATTTTATAGTAACTATATTAACCCTATAGTATAAAAAAGACAAGTTGTCATGGTAAGAGTTAAAGGGTTTAACTAAGGGTTAAATCCAAAAGATAAGGGTAAGAATGTGAGATAAACTTATCTAAAAATTATTGGTTGAGATAATATAGATTTATATTCATCTTATATTCTAAATAAGTGACTTTGGAGACATTTTTAATTGAAAATTAATTTATATTAATTTAATATTTTGAGAGTATCCGAAAGTGGCCCTCCCCTCTCATATAAAAGGGAACCTCTAATTCTATTTTATTCACACCTCTAAATCCCTTTGTCTCAGACAAACCCTTCTAATTTGTCCTTAAAACGTCCCTAAATTCATCATAGAGGCCATAATTTGGGCATAAATCCAACCTACGAAGTCCTTTTGTGAAAATCAAAAAAAGATACCCGAAGAAGAAGTAATTGTTTTACTAACTCTTTCAAAGTTATTTTATTCTTATAATTCCTCTTCCTAGGTTATTTCCATAATAAAGTAATAAATCCAGTATAATATATCTTCTTAGATTTTATTATGATTATGGTACAACCATATTCCTCTTTTATCCATCCTATGAAAAACAATATCACCATGTGTGCGTATGTACGACATTCCGTCTCCACGTTGTGGTGTAATATATTTTCCATAACTAATTTATTTAGATTGGTATAATGATGAATATAATGGAGATAAATAATAAATAATAAATTATATTTATTATTTATTATTAATATACCATCCAATTACTTACCCATTTTACCATTATGGAATGATATTGTCGCTCGTGCGTACATGTGGCTTACCGTCTCCACGATGCGATGAGATTCATCTTCCATGTTAAACATTCAAGAATGAATATAAAAATGTATATAATGAATAAATATTAATTATATGACATAATAATTCTACTATAATGATATATATATATATACATATATGGAATTTACCTTCTTCCATTCAATACGATAAGAAAATAGAAACAATGTTCATGCATACGTACGGCCTATTGTCTCCATGAACAGTGTATTCCATTTCATATATCTATATTATATATATATATATATTTAATATATATGATATATATAAATCATTTTTTTTGCATTATTGAATTAAGTAAATCATGATCTAAGTAATAGGATCAAGAATAATAAGTCAAAACATATACGATAAACAAAGCGATTATTACCCAAGACGTTCCTTAAATATGGAATTATTAATAGATAGGTCATAAATAAATAATATATGATATCATAAATATAATTATGATTCTCATATAAGTTAATAATATATTTAAAACCACTATACATGAGTTTTATACATGTACGGAGGGAATCCGACCTAGGGTAATGGGATTTCATCTCACATTTTATATTTGGGAGATAATTTCCATATTCACCACTCATTTATATTATGTGGTGTATATATTGACCTATGACATGTTATATCATGAATTTCATTAATTTAATGATATTATACATTTTCAATTTATTTAATTCTTTTATGGATCTCATGATTCAAAATTTACTCAAGTAGTAAGGGAATTTTTAGTCTCACTTTTATTTATGCAAGACTTATGAAATATTCACCAATAGCTTATTTTGTGTGGTGAATATAATTCCCATGAATGTAATATATGATCATTGTCCTTAATTTTATGGGTATTTACATATCCACTTGATGAATCTCTCTTTCAAGGGGTTTAAATTTCAAAAATTACCAAATTGGTAAGGGACTTCATCTCAATCTCCTTTCGTTGAGGCATAGTTTTATGTTATACACCCACCTTATTTTATGAGATGTATATAAATACCCTTTGACATATCCTATAATTTATTTATTTATTATCAATTTTTTTAATGTTTTGATAAATATTATTCTTTCAATGGGATTATGATTTAAATTTTCAAAGTTTTATGGGACGCTTTGAATGTTTAATGAATTAATCTTTTCTCTATTTCAATAATATTGATATTATTTTACATATTTATTTATATGGATATAAAAATATTATAAAGGAAATTATTTATATATTTTGAAGTTAATTCAAATGTTTTCAAAAGGAATATTTTTAAGGTTTTATTTAAGGTACTCTTTAATTAAAACATTATTTTAAATGTTTTTAGGATTTATTCTTCTAAACCATTATCATACATGTCCATGTATTTAAGATGGGTTTCATGAATTTATTTATAAGTATGTGAATTTTTTAAAATGTTAATTTCTGAATTTCTCTCAAAATTTTCAAAGTGGTATGGAAAACTTTGATTAAAAAATCTCTCTTTTTAAATTTCTTCTTTTATAAATGTATGTATTTTGGATAAATTATTTCAACGTAAAAAATGGGGAATTTCTCTAAAGAAATTTCTAAGGATTTTATTATAGTATTATCACCCATGTCAACATCCTTTATTGAATATTATGTTTGATTATGTTTTATTTCTTATGATACAATATATTATATTATATTAGAGGTTTTATGATTAGTTTGACTATAGATGTGCTATTTTGATACCATTATTGATTTATTGTTAAAGTATTCACATTTTGAATGCTAGGTTTTTAATACGAATTTTTATGTTGTTTATGCTTCACCGATTTCATATGAGGAATGCATTGGACTTATTAAGTGTCAGGTGGGACCGTTATAGCCCCTCGATGCATCAGTAGGTCTCATGAGACAAACTAGACTAGGTTTTTACCCATTTATTAGATTCCTAGTGTGAAGCCTTGAGAGTATTAGATTATTGAAATAAAGCCTCAATGATATGTTTCAGATGTAAAACATTATGTCTTCCCTCATTATGAGATTAGTTGTTGATATTCAATGTGATTATTTGACTAGTAGCATATATATGGTTATGCTTTCTAGATCATGTAATTAATTTTTATGGTATTATTTAGTATTACCATATTATTGTCGTGATTATTTTTAAAAGGCATGTGTTTCAATTATACAACATGCCTTAAAATTTTATGATTGTTTTTGATAGCTTGCATTATAGTCTTACCCTTACTGAGCATCTGATCTCACCCCTTTATTATGTTTTATTTTCCTAGGATTCCAATATATGTATTATGATTGATCTGCAGGGTTAATCTAGGAGAATAATGGAATTCTCAAAGGGTTATCTATATTGTATTTTATGATTTGAATTGTAATATAAGGATCATGTATGCAGTCTATTTTACAAGACTACTAAATTGATCGGTCCATTGAGATTCAAATATTTTATCTATTCCAACATAATAAATTGATGCACTAGATTTGAGATTCTAGGGTTGGGGCATTATAGTTGGAAAAACTATAGTCCAACCATGTTTGTTCTACTATCAAAAGTGGGAGCTCATAAAGGTCATGTGAAAAGTCTAAAAAACCATTCAAAATCTGTTCTACTTGGATTTATTAAAAACTATAGTGACACCACATGGTCGTGCATCCTGGGTCACATGGTTAGAGAAAACCATTTGGCCCACTTCTTCTCACTAAAACACCCTACACGATTACTAGAAACTGTGCAGACTAAGCAGAATAGTTTCTACCAACCATGTGGCACAACGTTTTATTCCACCGGCCGAGGTTTTGGGCTCTTAACAAGCCTTGAACACCATAATTTCCTATACTTTCTTCTAGGCATTCATATTAGGTCAAATCTAAGGAATTAAACCAAAATTTAAAGGATTTATACCTCATAGAAAAATAGGGTTCTTGAAATAAAACATAATAATGTAGAAAATAAGGTGATAAGGGTATAATTCCATTCATCCAATAAGAATTAAGATGAAAAATTATGGCCTAATCGCTTAGTTTTAACCTAGATTTACCCTATTTACCCTTTACCGTGGTGATAAATTTTACCACAGTTACTATTCATATTGACAAAAAATAAAAGGGCCCTATTTACTAAATTTGAAACTCCTAATTAGAAATATGGAATCCATTTTATCAAATTAAATACCTATAAGTAGCGGAAATTAATTTTAAAATAGGTGTGAAAAACATGGTGATATTTGTTTTTTAGAAATATACATTTCTTAACGCAAAACATGATTTATTATTATTCCATGCATAGAAAAAAATATTAGATGAATGTTAAAAAAATTTATTGAATATATAATATATAAATTTCATTAAAATAAATCCACAAAAGTTATCCATTTGCTTTATTAAGGTAAATTCACATTGCACACAAAAAAAAACGTTTTCTGAAAAACATATCCTTTATTTTCAATTGTTTTTTATTTTCATTTTAAAACTAATTAATAACTAATGAATTGATTTTTTAATTGTATAAGGCATAAATTTTCATAATTTATTTAGTCTTATCTACACTCTCCAATATAATCACAAAGTTATAACATTAAATAGTAATATTTTAATATCATATCATAGTTATTTTAAACTTACTATTTCATGTAACAAAATCTACCAAAGAAGTTAAATTTATTTGGAAAAAAATCATAAAATCTCAAGGTGTTACATTCTACTACTATTAAAAAAAGGTTTTCCCTCTAAATTCATAACATTGATACAAAAAAATGAGGAGATATTTATTTCATTATATCCTTGGGTTCCCATATGGATTCCTAAAATTAGTGTTTTCACTAAAAAACATTGACCGGGTGGGTGGTATTGTTTCATAGAAATTTCTCTCTATGATCTAGAATCCCTAGTAGTTATTCATCATAAAAGAGATATTTATCCAACAACATTACCTATGAGTTTAGTAAATATGAAAGATCAAGTATGTAATTCCTCACAAGAGATACATGGAACACATCATGAACTTGCGAGATATCCTGTAGAAGCGTGAATCGATAAGATTCCATCCCAACATGATCAATAATTTTGAATAGACTGATATACCTAGGACATGGCTTTCCCTTCATTAAAAATATCATGACCCTCTTCTAAGGAGATATTCATAAGAACACCTTTTATCTAACTTCAAACTCTAAATATTTCTGATGATTTTAGCATAACTCTTTTGTAACCTATGATCTACCCTTAAATTCTAATGAATGGATATAAAATTCTAAACCATTTTCTCAGTTAGGTCAAGTCCCAATAGATTTCATTCTCTAACTTCATTCTATCATGATGGTGTTCTGAAATTCCTATAATAGAGGGATTCATATGGAGGCATCTGAATACTGGGGTGAAAGCTATTGTTATATGAAAATTCAACCAAAGGAATGTGATGATCCCAACCACCTTTGAAATCAACAGATAAACCTCTCAACATGTATTATAGAGTTTGAATATTCCTCTCAAACTGGCCACCTTTTTGAGGATGATAAGTTGTGATAAAACATAACTCTGTATCCTGATTTTTTTGATGACATCATCAGAACATGAAGAAAAACCTCAGATCTATATCAGATATAATGGAATGTCTTACTCCATGAAACATTACCACTTCATTAATATATATCATGGTAAGCTGATCCAAAGAGAAAACCCCTCTAATGGCAATGAAGTGTGATGGCTTTGTAAAGTGGTCAACTTCAACCAAAAACCATTATTCCCTTTAGAAATTTTAGGGATTCAAATGCAAAAATCCATGGTGATGTTTTCCCATTTCCATTCCAGTATAGGAAATGGTTTTATCATCAACTTGGACTTATGTTTCTCAGCCTTAACTTTTTGACATAGCAAGAACTGATAACTATACTATAAAATATCTCTCTTTAAGACTTTCCAAAATAAATACTATTTCAGATATATATACATCTTCATGATTCTAGTATGAATAGAGAATGTAGAATAATGAGCCTCCTCTAACATATACTTCTTCAAAATATTATATTGATTGGACACAAACATGATTCATGAACCTTATCATTCCATCATAATCAAGGTTCATCTTAGGAATGTTTCTCACCTTATTTTGAATTTCTATATCATCCTTTTATTCCTCTTTTATCCTCACATAGTTAGAGCTATGGACACTTATTTGAGAAAGATAATATTTCTCCCTTTCCTTTGAAATATTAAGATACATCATTTTAAAATCCATAAATTTTGGGTCTTTTATAATCCTCACTATAAATAATCTAGCATGATCCTTTTTACTCAAAGTATCAAACACCTTGTTCAATTTCATAGGGTGTTAATGTATTAAGAAGTTATAATCTTTAATAATCTCCACCCATATTCTATAATACATATTAAAATTTTTTTGTGTGAATAGATACTTTAAAACATTTTGATCAGTACATATATCACACCTTTATCAGTGAAGATAATCCCTCTATATCATTAATGAGAAAATTTTCATAGTTAATTCTAAATCCTAATTTGGGTAATTTTTCTCATGTAATTTCAATTTTCATGATCCATAAGCTATCATCATATCATCCTACATCAGAACACATCCCAATCCCTTATTCAATGCATCATTATATATTAAAAACAATATCTACTATATGGTAATGTATGAATAGGTGCACTAACTAACCTTCTCTCAATCTCTTAAAATTTTTCCTCACATTCATCTATCAAAATAAACTTGACTCCCTTAAAAGTTAACTTGGTGAGTGTATTTTTTAGCCATGAAAAATTATCCACAAACCATTGATCATATCCATCCAAACCAAGAAAACTATGGATCTCAATCACCATGGTTTTTCTAGGCCAATGTTTAATAACTTCTGTCTTTGACAGATCAATAGATATACCCTCTTTTGAGATTATATGACCCAAAAATGAAACTTTATATAGCCAAAATTGAAACGTGGTAAATTTTTCATAAAGTGTATCTTTCTTTAGGGTCTTTGATATAATCCTCAAGTGATCTTCATGCTCTTACTTTCTATTTTAATATATAATAATATTATCTATTAAGACTACCATAAAATCATCAAGGTAATCTATAGATAATATATTCATTAAATCTATAAATATTGTGGTGAATTAGTAAGACCAAAAGGCATAAATATATATTCATTATGTTGAAACATTGTATGGACATATGTCTTTACCCTCAATTGATGATATCCAAAATGAACATCAAAATTAGAAAATTATTGAGCTCTGAACAATTGATCAATAAAGTCGTCAATAAAAGGAAGAGGATACTTCTTTATGTTTTTTATTTTGTTAAGTTCTTCATATTCAATTCATAGGAAAATTGATCTATCTTTATTCTAAACAACAAGAAAAAGTTTACCCCAAGGTGATTTAATTGACTGAATAAATACCTTCAAGATTCTTCTATACTTTCTTCTTCAAATCTTGTAACATATTAGGGTCTATTCTATATGGAGTTATTGAGATAGGTGTAGCACTAGGTATGAGTTATATTGGAATTTTAACTTCATGATTTGGTGGAAGACTAGGAAACACTTCTAGAAAGACATAAACAAACTCCCATAAAATAGGCATATCATTGATGTTGATTTTATACCCAAAAATCTAAAATAAATAGCCTTAATGGATAGGAATGATGACCCAAAAGATAAAAGTAATTTCCATTGGAAGTTTTTATTTATTCTCACACTAATAAATAATCATGGGATAATTTAGAATATGAAATGTCACTTCCCTTCGTCATTAATTTATATTAGTTCCATATAAAGAAAGCCAACTAATTCATAGAATCACATCAAATTCAACTAAAGGGAGAATCACAATATTTTCAGGAAATATATTCCCATAAGATTCAATCAAAGATGAATTTTAGATTTTAGATACAACTATCATACCATTTAGAGTTTTTACTACTAACTCAATATCTAATCGTTGAGCTGAAATTTCAATACCCTTTAAAAATCACTTAGATATAAAATAGTTTCTTTAGCCATGACCAAATAATACATTGGGTTTTATAGAGTAGATAATAAGTGTACCTTTCACCATGTCATTCTCATAACCCAATTAAATAGTATTTATTGCATGAAATTTCCCTTTTCCTTTGAGTTTAAGATGTTACTAATGATAATCATCATCATAAACCTTTAGGTGCATTAACTTATTTCCATAATGACCATACTCATTTCATATGAAGCAATAGAGCATGGGTGGTGCATTAGTTGGTGTATTCTTCTCTATCATTGCATTAACTAGCCCATTCATTGAATTTTTACATTAACAAGCTGTATGAAAAAATATTCCAAATTTAGAGCACCTCTCAATTCATTTCATGAAATTTCTTTGATGTTTCTTCCCACATTTTTGGATTGTAGATGGCTAGAATTTATTTCCACCATATCATTTATTCATGTTTTCATGAGGCATAATCTTTAATTTCTTGTCAAAACCATGAGAATAGTGGGAATCTCCAATTTCCCTCACTATTTTTAGTTCACATCGAATGATTTACTCATATATACCACAGACTTTTATAGCTAAAACCTTTGAGAGACTTAGTTTTAAGCAACCATGGAATCAATCAATTTTTATTTCAAGGCTAATGATTAAAATAGAAGTATACCTTGTGTGTCTTATAAAATTTTCTTCATAACTAACAATTATTCGTCCTCCTTTTTCTTAAGCTCAAGGAATTTTCTCTCCATCCTTTTACATAGAATATGAGTGAATAACTAACTAAAAAATATCTTCTTAAACTCATCACATTCCATAGAGTCAATTCCTTCCAATTGACTCGTATTATTAATAGGGTTCCACTATTGATCTTCTTGGCCTTATAAATGATAAGAATCATGGAAAATATTTTCATGATTTGAGAACTGAAGAAAAGAAAATATCTTTTTGATTGTATTAATCCATTTCATGGAAACTATTGGATCTTCAGAAGCACTAAAAGAATATGTACATTTCCACATGAAGGACTCAACGGAATGTTATTCTTTACTTTTCTCATATGGATGTTTGGAATGGTTCATTTTCTAAGAAAGTTTTGTGATCATAGCATATATATTATGCATTCTATCACCTGAAACATTTAGTTTCTCAAGTGGACAATCATTGCATTATCTGTCACATTCAACATTTACATGATTCCATCAGGTTCCAACCATTGACTAAAACCAAAAGGCATAGTGTGAGAAATAATAATCACACTGGGAAACCACATAAACATGAAAAATAATTTATTACATATAAATATCATCAAAATTTAATTTCAATCTATGAATACTTAGGTTTTAACCTATGTCATTCATGGTCATCAACTATTGAAATCCTTCATAGTGATTCATAATGAAAATATGAATTAATCGAAGTATATCCACCTGGTGTGTCAAATCAGGTGTACAATAGGGTCTATTACCATGAACCATGTGATGATAGAGTCCATATCAATTCACCCTTTTCTGGTTTATTTCCCCTAGGTAAAATTGTGCCATAGAGATGTCCACTTATTGTATCCAGACATGGTTTTCTTTCTAGGAAAACCATATTTTTTATTTATCATAACATAAGACATTCTCATATGCTTACGATTATCATAAGGGTTATCACTAAATTTTTATCATCCTATTTTCCAAAATTTAACTAAAAATTTCCTCTAATATCAAATATAATGACCCATGTTTTTCATATATAAATATTACATCCTAATAAATGATTATTCAGTAAAATTCACAAATACACGCATTATGACCATAAAGGTTTAGTGTGTTTAGAGACTAGATAAAAAAATATTCTTATTTCATTAATGAACTTAAACATATCCCATAATGATCACCCCATTTAGTAAACTTCATAAACATACCCAACAAAAAATATTTCTTCATAACCTGGGGAATGAAAACATAAGAAAGGGTGAGCTTAAATTCTTAGTAAGGGTAAACATGGGATATATCAATTGATGATCATATGAAAGAATAAGATAAAAATAATGGTATGAACATAATTTAAAATTTACATAACCAATATATCTATGATCTTAAATAAGTATCATGGAATAATTCTTCAACCTTGCAAAAGTCGTGAATCATAAGAGGAAGAAATCATCATGAATCAATCATGAACCACAAGTCTGTGTCATAAAAGTGTGGCACCATTATATGTATAGAAACTATTTCATATGTTAATTTTAACTACCAATACCATAAAATCATAATATATTAGACATCTACACTTGTTTATTATAGTTGATCAATCACATTGACTTGTTTCCAATACCAGATTAATCACATCGAATTGTTTCCAATCATTATCTCATGAGATATAATACTTTACCCAATGCATTAGAGGGAGATATAGGTCCCAAAAATCACATAATTAAAATCATACATATTTATTACACAATATCATAATACATTCATCATATCATAACCCATTGAATGAAAATGGGTTTCATAATCATTTCATCAATCCATCGAAGCATGAACCAATGAAAATAATCAGGTTTCATAAACATCTTATCATACACAATCATAAATAATTTAGAGAAATAATAAGGATGGTATCATTATACCATATAAAAAATAAATATTAAGTGATATTGAAGGATGTTTTTGTTTATGAATAGAAATTTTATAAAGATAACATTAAAACATTATTGAGGAAAATAACCTTTCCCTTTTGAAATCACTTCTTTAAAACCTAAAAATTTACAAAATATTATGAAAAAAAAATTACTTTAAAATAACTAACGCACGCCTATCATGAGGCATGGAAAAGAAGAATTTATATTACCTAAGTATAGTATAGTGGTTGATCCTAGGTAGTCTCCCGAAGAGGAGCACACACAAAACAAAGTTGTCACTTTTTATTGGTTTTTTTGAAAATCAATTTGTTTTAATTACTTTTGAAAATCGTGAGAGAAATAAGCAGTTTGAATTTATTGTTTTAAAATAATGATAAAATGGTGATCGGATCGGGTTTGACTAGACCTTATGTTGTGATATCATAGTTTATATATGCTATCCCTTTTTCCTCTTCTTTCTTGTAAGAGGAAGATTCGTCTACTGAGTCCTCTTCCTCCCTTGGACAGATGTTTATGATGAGAATGTTCCTATCCCAAACCTTAGATTGGTCTATCCTCCTTTCTATGTGTGTAGTAGTGTAGAAGGTCTACTGATTACTTGGAGAAATACCTTAACTAGGAATTATTGTTCCCTAATTAACCAATATTCCAACATACAATAGCACACATGTGTTGACTACCGTCACGCACTCACCACCCAATTCTAACTTGTTCCACCGTATACAGATCAGGATTGGTTGGAGGGAGATATGATCATCGACCAAAGCAATTAAAAATAATAGAATCAAAACCTAATGCTACCGCATTTGTAATCTAAAACTAAATTAAGAATTGAAACTATATTGGAAAGAAGAAAGGGATTTATAAATTTGAAGTGCAATAACTCAAGCAAAACACATGATCTAGTCTCCCCCTTTCCCGATCAGTCAACAGATCTACCCCTCCATGGATGGAGAAGTCGAGATGATTAGAGAGAGGGGAGACATTCTAAATGAAGAAAATAAAAGAACAAAAATTTAAAGATGCAAGAGGAGATCATCCCAGAGTTTCAGTGTCTCATCTTCATCCCAGACCTCTCCAGAATGGCTGTAGAAGGCTTTATTTATCGTCATTTTTCAGCTCTGCCTGACACCGGTCACGTCGTGAATGTTGAAGTCACAACGTGACATCCAGATCTGATTTTTTCCTCTACCTTGTTGACTCTAAAAATATCGCGGTCGTTATTTTGAAATTTGACTTCCGTCACGATGTGACCATTAGTTTCACGACGTGACGACCCTCAATCTGAGTCACTTCGACCAAGATCTCCAGCGTGGCATGCGTATCTTCTGCGGATGAATTTTGACCATGGTTACATCGTGTATATGTTGGTCATGATGTGAACCGGTCAATCATAGATTATTTTCAAGTCACGATGTGTTCTGGTGGTAGCAGACTCAGTTGAAGAAGTCACGACATGAACATAAGGTTCACGACATGAAATTATTCTTCTTCAATACTTCCATCTTTGAAAAATCCTCAAAAATCCAATGTTACGCCGCTTCGCTTCACTCGCAGCGCGAAGTTTCTTTAAGATTGTAATTTCATCCTCTTTTTATTCTGCTTTCATAACTTCATCATTTCCTGCCATAAAACATAAAATATATCAAATTCTTCAAAAATATGGCAATTTTTTTCATTTAAATACCTTCAAAACATTCTAAAATATATGCATAAAATAGAATTGTCAATAACTATGGATAATTTTAAAGTAGTATTGAAATTATTAAGTGATCATGGTAGTGGGATATTCCATTCATCTCATATAATTTGAAAACAAACATTCCTTCTATACCATTGTTAGATGAGTCAAAAAGAACCACGTTTGGAAAAAATAATATATTTCTTCTGAAACATTTCTTAGAAGTAAAAATGGGAACAAATTATTAAATAAATCCACATATAATAGTAAAAATATCATTAAAACATTTATATAAAACATGGATATGCAAGAGAAAGTAATTTTGACTGAAAGGAGAAATAAAGTCATTTTTCCTTAAAAATATTCTTTCAATATCCTTAGTACATAAAGTGAGAAAAATGGGAGGAAATCATTTATTCTATAGAAATAACCAGATGAGAATAAAATTCACGAGTTTCTTGGGAGTTATATTATAATATTTAATCATTGATAACTTGATCATAAACAATCTCTTTTAACAATGAGATTTTTATATAAAACCCTTAGGTCAAGTTTGACTTTCATTAAAATCTCTCTAAACTAATTTATAATAAATTTATATTTATTATAATTATATACCATAATAATATAAATGATTATTATTAAATATATATTAATTATATAAATATATTTTGAGTCATTCATATTGGTATATATAGAAAATTAATTACATCATTCAGGAAGAAGGAAGACCATACTTACGCATAAACGTTGTCTTCATTTTTCGACGGATAAAATGAAAGAAATGTAAATAAAAATTAACGTTTATAGAATTATTATTATATAATATAAATTGTATATATTAATCATATCAATCCTCCTTACCATCCAAGTAAAATAGAAATGAAAAATGAATCATATTGCTTCATGGAGGCAGCAATCTACACGTATGCATGAGCGATGTTATCATTTCCCAACAGATTGGAAGATAAGAAGGAATATATTATATTATCATTAAAAATAATATTTATGTCATAAATATCATATATAAACATTAAATACATCATAATAACCATCCATCAATGATGTTGATGGAATATGGATTGTATCGCTACGTAGAGATGGCAAGCCGTATGAATGCACGAGTGATACTTTCACTTTCCATTTGAAAGAAAGAGGGGGAATAATGGTTCTTTAGTAATAATAATAAAATTTCAGAATATTGAGGATAATTAATTTATTATTTTATGATAAATACCATTTATTTAGGGGAGATTAAAGAATAACTAAAAAAATAAAGTGATCGGTTAAGGCGATTACCTCTTCTTTGAAAGAATTCCTTTGGATCTCCTCTTTAGGATTATAGGATTGGTGTTTCTGGAATATAAAAAAATCTATAATTTTGAGAGGGGAGTTTGGAAGATAATTTGGTAGGTATTTTTTGAGATTTATGGCTTAATATTATGTGAATTAGATAAAGGAAAGGTGTCCTTTTATAAGGGACGGATAAGACACACTTGTAATTTCTTAAAAGATTAAATTATAATTAAGTCATTCTCAAGCCAAATGGCTCTAAATTTTCTATCAATGATCTTGGGATGAAATTTAAGACTATATATTACCCCATTTTCCTATTTTTATATTTTAATAATTTTTAATTAATTTAATAAAATATTTTTTCCCTAAAATATAATCATTATCAACTTTGACACTATTCATTTAATTTAACTTAAAAGAAATAAAGACAAAGGATTTATTTTAAAAAAAACATTTTTACATAATCATAATATATTATATATATCCAAAAAAATTTCATAAAACTATAAATCACTCAAATTATATTACTTTTAATATTTTTATAATCAAATAATTATTTTTTCTGTAAAATGAAGAAATACTATGTCGAAGTTGTATGAGAATTTAAGGTACATCTATAATTTATAAAAATTAGAAATAAATTTACATCATGAATAAAATTTCATTATTCAAAAAATATACATTTATATTCATTTATAAATTGATTTTTCCTCATGTGGATAGAAAAATGATATATAAAACCAAGAGAGTGATACTTTGTAACTTTCTTTATTTTAAATATTATACATAAGATTTTCATGGATAGTTGTATATTAAACATATAAAATTAAAGCCTAAGGTTATAAGTATAAACTTAAATTCATCCTATAATAATTAATATAAATAAATATGGCCTTATTACTTATTTTTAACCTAGGTTTAAATGATTTACACTTTACTGAGGTGATAAATTTTACCATGGTTACTATTCATATTGAATAAAATTAAAGGAACCTATTTAAAAATTTTAATCCTTTTGATTCAAAATATGGAATCCACTTTATAAAATTAAATATTTATAATTGAAAAAAAATTATCTTAAAATATGTGTGCAAAATGTGATAAAAGCCATTTTTTAGAAAAATACATGTTTAAACGTAAAACGATAATTACTATTATTACATGAATAATAAAAATATTGGATAAATTTTAATTTTTTTTATTTAATATATAATGTATAAATTCCATTAAAATCATTCAAAAAAATTTATCAATGTATTTTATTATGATAAACTCAAATTACATGCATAGAAAAATAATTTTTTAGAAAAACAACTCATTTATTTTAAAATGATATTTATTTTGATTTATAACTAATTGAAAACCAATGAATTAATTTTAAAAAAATTTAAGATTTAAATTTTCATAATTTAGTTATTTCTATTCATAATCACCATTTCAATGGAAAAGTAATAACATTAAATTATAATATTCTAATATCACACCATGGTTTGTTTAAACTCACTATTCTGTGTAATACAAGCTACCAAAGATGTTAAATTTATCTGAAAAAATAATAATAAAATATTTGAGTGTTAAAAAATATAATTTTAAAATGAAACCTGAAATATGGGTTTGAAAAATGAACTAGGATATAATCATAGAGATAATAGGTCATACGTATGCATGAGTAACGTTTCTTTTTTTCAACAATCATGATGGGATGAAGTTAAGTATTATTTTATATTTTAATAATGATTATTATATTATAAACATAATGTTATATCTTCAAATACACTTATATTTATAATCCTTGTGATTTGTTTATGAAAAAAAATCACATCAGTTCGTTGAGGTGGTAGTCCACACATACATAGGAATGACGTCATCAGTTCATGTGGCGGTAGTCCACCCTAAACACGAATGATTTTTTCATTTCTCATTTGATGGAAGTAGAAGATGCATATAGGTTATGCCATTAACATAAAAAAAAATCTTAGAATGGAAGATACCATTATTTTAATTTCATCATGTTTGTAGAATGTTTTAAGGAGGCGGTTGTGGGAATATAACTAAAACATTCGGTTAAAGTATATATCTCTTCATTAGAAAACATCCTTTTCATTACACATGAAGAACCTTAAATTTGAAATTATGCCCATAAAAAGAGATCTAGAACACATGCAGGGATGTAATAAAGGTATTTGGTTAGATATTTATAGATATAGAGTGCTAAAATAGTGTAAGGAAGGGAATAGAGTAGTATTCCTCTTATAAGTTAGGGGAGGAGCATTTTTTGAATTTCTTAAAGTATTAAATAAATATAAATTAATATTCATATTCATGTGGATCAAAATTGATACAATTAGAATATATGATGATTATGGGTCTAAATAATCTCATCCAATAAAATTTGGACAATGTTAAACTATGTTTTTACCCCTATCTTTTTTAACCCATCATTATCACTTTTGACAATTACGATGATATTATTGTTTTTTACTCTTTAGGGGTCAAGAGAGTTGAAAATAAAGAAAAAATGACCCATAAATTAACTATAGTTGATTTTTTCAGTAATATCCCATTCACTTGGATGAGGAGAGGGTTTTTATAAATTTTAATTCTATTAATTCATTATTTCTTATTATAAGATATCAGTAATAATAATTTTCAAACTATTAATTTACATTAATTTTAAAGTAATAAAGAAAAAATGTAATTTGAATATAAAAATTTCATATAAATATAACATTTTATATTTATCTATAAAATATTTGGGTCACTATAATGCACCATATAATATTACTTTTATATATTTTAAAACCTCTTTCTTGATTTTTCTACTGCTTAAACACATACTCAATCGGTGTTGCATAAACATTTAAGGTAATGATTTCATCCCTAAAAATTGAAAATAATTTTACATAATAAAAATAAATAAATTAATTTCAAAATAAACCTCTATATTCATTCAGTTTTTATATTTAATCACATATATTTCATGAAAACTTATTTAATATTCCATCATGACATTTCTAGCCTTGCACAAGAATTTGGATAAGTAACTTGTTATATAAATACAAAATTATAATATATTCTTAGAAATCATAAATAATACATAAAATTTCATAACTAAGTAGAGAGATGACTTCTCCCTTCTTGAATATTATCTTCAGGGAACTAGATTTGACTTTTCTAGTATTGTGCATGCATTGTATCAACATTGAAAATGATTTTCATTTTTATCAAGAAATAAATTATAATTTATATACTTGTAATTTTTTTAATAATATTTTTATTATATTATAAAAAATTATTATTTTCATATATTTAATAAATTTTTATGTCACGTTTATATCTTAGTGATATTATAAAATATACATTTTTTCCTTGAAATTATGTTCACAAAACATTTAAATTCTTTAGAAAAATCTCAAAAAACCATTCTAGAATAAATTAAATTTATGAATTAAAATTAATAAAGTAAAATTCATATAATAGAAATAAATTAATTTTAATATAAATGTGTAAAATATAATGAAAAATCGTTTTTAGATAAATGAATTTTTATTCCCAAAAATGAACATATAAAAAATCAAATGTAAATATTATTCCTATATAATTAATTAAATTATATCTAATTGAAGGAGTATTATATTAATTTAATATAAAATTAAAATTATATTGGGAGTCTTTAATGATAGAAATTATATTTTAAAAAATCTGTTTTTTCACTATTTACTAAAAAATCAATCATTTTAGAAAAATACCAAAACATCAGCCTAATATAATTTTGATATACTGATTTCAAAACTTATATCATTTTTATAAAATAAAACTTTGAAATGTGGAAGAAATTAATAATAATATTTTCTCAGAAAAGGAAATTAAAAACATTTTTGAAGAAAATGTATTTTTGAAGAATAAAATGTCTTTACTAAAAATTGAGTACTTAATTCTTAAGAATAATAGATACATTTGTATTGAGTAATACCTTTATATCACTACACATGATTTAATGATCTTAAAATCAACTTTAATGCATAAAACTCATCCAAATTTTATCATTATTCTTTCTATTTCTATCCCTATCAATACTAGAGACTCTATAGGCTCTCTTTATCAATTTCCTTCCCATATGATATCATTTCTAGTGGATCCAAGTGTGTTGGTGGTTTGGGAATTATGGTTTCTAATCTATGAACCTCCATTATTCCAGTTTCAGCTAGATCTACCCTTACTCCCTTGATAAAAATATGAGATAAAGCATATCATGTATAGATCTATGAATTATTATGCAAAATAATGATTAATTCTTGAATCTTTGTTAGATCGGTAATGGATATATTATATTGGTGGCCTTCCACTGATTAATCCCAAATATAGAGATGTTGGCATATCTCAACTGGTATATTGGTTTAGATCCAATCCCTTTATATAGAATCTTCTTAAATATCATTCTATAACACTATATGGAATTGAATTGGGATCATTTCTATGTTTCCATATCATGCTGTCTTGATCTAGGTGATGCATGGGTGAGACTTAGGTATCATCTCTTAACAGGTCTCAGAGATTATTATCAATGAGCTAATGGTTGGAAGTTCTTAAAATATAGGGACTTGATCTTATGTTTTTTTCCATGTCTTTTTTCATATTCATGCATATCAATAGGTTCCCTATGCAACATGATATATTAGTCTATGTATATACATAGCACCAAGAACCATTATGTGACATGGAATGCTTATGTGTGTGCATATAACCCATGAGACCTATGGCAGTTGTTATATACCTTTTTATATATGTGTATGACATAATGAAATTATTTCCAGGAAATGTATTTTTTATATTCTAGATTTTTGTTTCTCCATGCATTGTGAAAAAGAGACAGGGGAACCATCATGGATCAGTGGCCCTAAAAGGGAAGTATATTCAGACACCGCATGTGACATGATTATAGGACTAAGTTAATTGATATTGTATAATGAAATTTTGTTCCTTGACTTGGGGGGTGATAGTTTTTAGTGACCATAACTGAGTGTAAATAGTGATTATGGGGTATGATAAACTTCTGTGGCATGACCTGTTGTCATGGTCTTAGAGAGGGGGCATGATAGCCTTATATGGATTGAACTGTGGCCTTGGGTATGTACTGCTACTAAATATCCTTGTGTCTAGCTCCTCCACTTATGACATTCCCATGACAATTTATTTATTATTCTATCCTAGATCTGAAGTGGGTATAGCTTGTTTTTTTGCATCTTGGCTAGTGCATTGATGCTCAATAGGGTATTGTTTTCTTGTGTGCACATTTATTTATTATCTTGGAATATTCATCTATATATATATCTACACATTTTTTTAGGATCATTGGTGGTGTCTTACTGGTTTGTACTCACACCCTTTATGGGAATATCGATGCATGTATAGATTTCATGATCAAGGATCTAGTGAAGTTAAAGGGCCATGTGGTAGGGAGTTAATGAGATGGAGGCTTGGATTTGGAGGAAATGTCAAAACATAATTTAGACAATTATTACTTCATTTATCAACTTTTCTATTTCTTGATACGTGGTTTGAGATACCACTTTTTATTTCTATTGTACCTAACATTATATGTTAGGGTGACATAGTGTTTTTAAATATTAGTTACCTTCCACTATATTTTTTTATTTTTATACTATTTTTACATAGTTTTTGGATTTTTTTTATTTAGGTCATAATATCCCAATAGCACCTATAGTACCTATCCATTAGTTGGTTTCCCCCTTACTATGGGGAGGCACATATGAGGTCTTATAGCATATTTATTTAGTTTTTGTTTAGGAGATCCTACTAGGGGCCTCCCAAAATAGTATCAATGACTGAGGTTTTATTTCCCTTCATTTATTTTAGGGATATAGTAGAATGGATATAGGATATGTGGAGATTGGGTTGGGATGTTTTCATTTGCTTCACTAGCTCACATGTCGCATACCTCAGAGTTACCGATAATGGGATTGTTGTTAGAGTTTTTTGGGATTTGGGTTCATTCATTAATCATGTATAGGAACACAAGATCAAAATATATATATATATACTTATTGAGTGTTATATAGTCATTATTTAATTAAATTCCTCGGTGTTTTATAACTTCTAATAATTATATCTATGGTCTCTTATAATGTGATATATTTGTGTGGATTTACATAGTTTAATATGAACATGTTGTTATGCATATATATGATTATGATTAACTTGAAAGTAGAGAGGATTACGCTTATGCCTTGGGTATAACTAAGAGGGTTATAACTTATGTGTTTTTATCTCCTAGGATATATATTTTAATAGAAATACCTAATTTTTTACTTAAATGTACTTAAGATTATCTTTTAATCAACTAGTTATAGGTGATATAAATATTTCTTTGGAATTTTAGAAAAGTATACCTCAAAGATTATTGATGGGACCACCTGCAGAAGTGGACCAAAATGGTCCTGTAAGGTAGAACCAACCTATGCTACCACAAAATATAAAATAATGTTCAGATGATTATACAATTAAACCATCTCTCATGTTTCAGGAGGAAGATCCAAACAATCCATTAGTTTTTTGGATTATTATCATTCAAGGAGTGGGTCCACAGAGGACCATGGTTGATAATGCCTAGGATATCCTTCTCTAGCACCCCCAAAATTCTAGGGAACTAAAGGCCCTAAGGATTTCAAGGATTTGATTGAAATTTTTGAGGAAATATTATATATGTTAGACACTCCTAATGATTGTTAGGATATGTTAGCTACCTTTATATTTCAGGGAACCACAGGGAGATGGTGAAGTATCATGAACCAGAATTAAAGATGTTAGTGTTTCACATGGGAACACTTTAGGATTTATTCTTTGAGAGGTTCTTTCCAGACTCAGTGAAGTTGAACTGGGTGTATGAGTTCATGGGGTTTTCTGAATTAGTGATTTCAGTATCTCTCAATTTACCTTATTTCAAAAAAAATCTTTATTTTTCTCCTCTCTTTTATAGGAGTGAACCATAGAATGTGATAATGTTAGAGATAGGTCTTCATTAATATCTTATAGGATAGTTGAGGAATTTTGACTATATAACTTAACCTGAGGTGTTTCCTAAGGATATTTACTTTGAGAAGGAGTTAGAGTAGGACTCTACAGAAGGTATTCTTCAAGTTCCCAGTGGATTGAATAGTAAACTACACAGTGCAACTATGAATACTTCTTCTGGTGGTAAGTAAATTTTGGAGAGGAAATGAATCAGTCTCAGGATAATAATTAATTTTTGAAAAAATATTTTACAAATATAAAATTAAAATAGAATCTTAGGAATAAATATTAGGAAATAAATTGAGATGTTGATTTTAATGTGAAAACCCCCCTGAATGTAGAGTATTAAAAAACACTATTAAAATTTAGAAAATATCACTAATAATCAAAGAGTAAAAAATCCAAGAATAATCTAAATGCATGAATTGGTAATAAAGTGTAGAAAAACTGTGTGAAAATATACACTATCATATGCCTCTATCTTATTTCTAAAAAATTTCTCATGAAAAAACATCACCTCTCAGAAATTAAAAGCAAACACAAGGTGTCATTGTTTCACCTTCACTAAGTCATTCCACCACCTAAATTTTCACCACTCCTTTATTCCCACACCACAAAAATAATAAAACACATAATTATATTTTTCCTTTACTTTTTTCTATCTTTTTATAATCCCATTTAATACCTTCAAAAATTATATAAAAATTATATCTCAAAAAATAAAAGATATCATACAATACAAAGATAGGAGTTTGAAAAATTAAAAATATTATTGTATCCTTTTTTATCTCAAAGAAAGATATTGGTTTATATTTAAAAATACCCCCTTAAACCCATAAAAGAAGGATATATTATATAATATACTCATTTGGATTGAAAACTGATTGGCATCACAAAAACTGACATCCTTTGTAGAAAATATGATGATGATCTTTTGTAGCACTGATAACAACCAGAAACATATCCATGTAAAATAAATACAAATGTCAAGGACTTTTTCATACTTATGTCTAAAATTCTCTACTGAACATGAATGGATCCAACAACAGTATATTCCCCCATAATAGTGATGGTCACATAATTAGCAGTACCTTCAAAAACTAATTTCTCTCTCTATTCAACATTCTTTGAGTAGTCTATAACTCTCATTACATCACCTCATTCTTTAATTTCAATTCCTTCTTCACTAGGGGAAATCTCTGAAGAAAAGAAATTAGTTGTAGGACCTAAAACACTGACCTGAGCAGCTTCATATTCCAAACATTTATCATCTTTTTCGATGGTGTTCAACTCATGCACAATGATTGACTATGTCACAAATCTTACAAATTACTCATCGCATCTACATTCTTTACCTCAACACATGCCTTTACATTGTTCTTAAATGCTGTGTCAACCATTCTACATCATTTATATACCATTTATCCACTGTATAATGTCCAAATTTCATTTCTAAATGAACTCCTAACCCCATAATTATCAAAAGTAAAAATAGATAAAACAAATTATAGTGTATAGCTGGCACATGTCACACGTCCCTCAAAAATGGTACATGACCAACATTCATAGTGATATAAATATCACCAGAACTAATAAAATCAGTAAAATATCCATTTCCCATCATTAATCTTCCAATGATGCCTTTTTCATATGAATAGAATATTTACCTCTGGTGAAATATGGAACAATAGTACTGAATCAACCAGCCATTTTTTACAGATCTAACCAAATACAATAAATTCCAATTAAAAGTAAATTTCCCTAAATCTATATAATATGTTTTTCATTATCCTCATAATATATTTCATGTGTCTTCTTTTCTTCCATAATCCTATTTATAGTGTAGTGGTTTCTCTATACATGGACCTCCTTTTTCCAAAAGATGAAGTTGACTTTTCTTCTTGACTTCAACTAACATCTATAATTACCACATCTATGGATAAAAGACAAAATACCACTATACATAAATTATCATCATCATTTGTCTTTCTCCATGTCTAGCTCAAAAAAAATGATGGAATCACATCATCCAAAATTAGAGTGTCTTTTTTGAATAAAAATTTAGTGATGATATTATCATATGAATCTGGTAATGAACCCAATTAAAGCAACTATTTATCATCTTCATCCATTTCAACATGTACCACATTAACTTTATCATCAATCATCACTTCCACTGAAGATACCTTCCCTAACGTTTTGGTGAACACACCCATATGGTTACCTAAATGTCCATTCATGGAAATTTACAAATGAAACAATCATTTTTTCAGATAAAAATTATTTGAGAGGAATTTAAATTTATAAATACTTTCAAAATTTTCTTGGATCTTATGTGGATCTATTAAATTCACCCCCCCACAGAGTATTATTATCCAAATACATCTGGAATGTGTTTATCAAAAAATATCTTATATCATTCAAATCACCAATGATCATGGTCTCTATCTTCATAGATTTTTTCTTCCAGGACTTAGTTGTCTTATCATACGCCAAAATATTTTTTAATCATTGTTTCCATAGAATAAAATAATTTTTCCTTCTAGATAATTTGATGTGGGAAAAAATCCCATGGTGTGAATCACCCATATTCAATCAGTAAGAAACATGGATAAACTTCTCTAATACCAGTTGTTTGGGGGGAAATAGATTAGTCTCAGGATAATAACATAGATGTGACAAAATATTTTTTTAATCACCCAGGAAAATGGATGAAAAATAATAAATAGTATAAAATAAATTGAGATGTATATTTTAATGTGGAAACCCCCTTCAATGCGGAGGATTAAAAACCATGGGGAAAATCTAAACAATTCCATTAATAATCAGAGAGTACAAAATGTATGTAAAATACTATAACTTGAACTGCAAATACCACATAAAAATCTATGTAAAAAGACACACCCCGATAAACCTGCATTTTCTCTATAAAAATTGTCCCATGGAAAAACATCACCTATCAGAGATCAAAACTAAAAACATGGTGTCATTGTGGAACCTTCACTGAGCCATTGCATAACACAATTTTCCAATTTTCCTTAGTACACACACCCTAAAACTATTACCCATGTATTTTATTTCTACAATGACTCTTTTCTCTCTTTTATAAGCCCCTGGAATCGCTTCCAAAAATATATAAAATTATATCTAAAACATAAAAATATATCATGTTATTCCGAGATGGGATTTTGAAAAATTCAAACTTCTATTATCTATTTTTTATCTTTGAGTGATATACAATATGATCATCAATAGAAAAAGAGGGATGAGGAGTTGTAGCATGGTAGTGAAAGATATAAAGTTCATGATATATCTTCTCTATTTACCTCTAGGGAAGATAGTTTTTTCCAATGTTATAACTATGGGTAGAGTGGACATTGCTGTATAGATTTCCCAGACCCCTATAAGAAATTCCACCTAAGTGGAAATACATGGCATCTATAGAGTTTCTAATTGAAGTCGATATGAAAGAGGTATTGCAAAGGATTTATTCAGATATAGAAATTGATCCATGTGACTATATGGGGTTCTCAGAATCAGGTTCAAACACCTCAAAAAATAATAACTCAATAAATTTAGGCATATCAAGGATAGGGTTGTAGAGTATAGGTAGGTCATGTGTATGCATTGGACCAGTTTTTGGATAACATTAGAGAAGGAACATTGATAGTATAAGGTATACTCTTGATCACCTTTACCATTTATATTTCTCTTTTTAATATTGGTTCTTCTAATTCATTTATATCTTATCATGTTGTTTCATTCTGTAACATACAATTTATGTTGTCTTCTAAGTTTCCTTCTCTCAATACACCCTTGGGAAAGAAAGTTGATCATCTTTAGAGGTTCCCAAAGTGTACAGTAGTTGTTATTGGCTATGTAAATCTATGAAATTTCATAATCCTTGATATGATTAACTCTAATGTGATATTTAGGATTCACTAGATGAAATGATATCATGATCACATTGACTATTATCAGAGACTAGTTTATTTCATTTCTCAAATGGGAGAGGAGTAGTATTTGATTGGTAAGTGGGATGTGGAAGCTAGAAAAGTGGAACTAGATTTGATGCTAGTTGGATTTATCTTAGCTCAAGTAGCATGCTTGACTCTTGTAGCATATTTTGCAGTGACTACTTTTATTATCCCTCTAGTGGTGGATAATTATCTAGACATCTTCCCAGATGATTTCTTAGGTGATCCACCCAATATAGGTTTTGAGTTAGAGATAGATTTCATGTTGGGAGTGTAGTATATTTTGGTTCCCTCTTATCTTATGGTGGAAACCATGTTAATGGAACTCATGGTGAAACTTAATGATTTTTAAATTAATGACTTTATCATAGCAAGAACATCATTTTAGGGTCCTCTAATATTATTTTCCAAAGAAGGAAAATAGTTGCCTATGGATTTGTATTGACTATAGAAATATTAACATGGAGATAGTGAATAATAAGTAGTCATTACCCATGACTCATGATCACTTTGATTAGTTACGGGGATCCCAATAGTTCACTAAAATTGACCTTTATTTAGGCTACCATCAGTTGTGATTTAGGGAGGAGGATATTCATAAGATATTTTTTTGGATTATATATAGTATGTATATATACGTTAACATGCCTTTCAGTTTGATGAATTCCATTTCAGTGTTCATGGATCTCATGAATAGGATATTCCCCATATATCTTTACTCATTCATCATTCTCTTCATGGATGGTATCTTGATATATTCCAAGAATTTGGACATGAAATCCAGGAACCTTATGATTTTATTGAGTACACATTATGTGCATTGGATTTATGCCAAATTGTCAAAGTGTGATTTATGGATTCTCTAGGTGTAGTTCCATGAGTATGTGATTTCTATGATCATGATTTCAGTAGACCCAAATAAATTAGATTTCATAAATAATTATCTATGAATAATCCATCATGGGAAAAACAATTACATAGATAACAAAAAAAGGTTAATTTTGAGTGGTCTGATCTATGTAAAGTGGTCTTCCAAGAGCTAAAGAGGATATTGGTGACAACCCCAGTTGTATCCCTTCTAGAGCATAGGATTGGAAAAATAATGTATTATAATTCATCTGGAATTTAGTTGGGATTTTTGTTGATGTGGGTGGATCATGTTGTCACTTATGGGTCATGTTAGCTATGACCCCATGAGTGGAATTACATGAGTCATGACTTAGAGCTGGTAGTTGTGGTCTATGTCCTGATGTATTGGAAGCACTATCTCTTCATTGAGAAGTTTATTTTTTAAACATACCAAAATATCTTTTGATATATATTCTATTTGTAGGGTCTTTATCAAAGGCAAATACATTGGGTGGAGTGTCTACAGAAATTCAACTATGAAATGGATTATTCCCCTAGGAAAGGTAATGTCATTGTAGATTCCCTTAGTAGGAATATGTTGGAGGTTCAAGGACTTTGAAAGAAACCATTAGAGTAGGAATGGTATTTTATGAGTTTGATGATGGAGTGGCCAGTGGATGCATTAGAGGACAAGGGAAAGGTTTCATGTGGGAATTTGGTTATTAGGACTTCTTTGGTGGTATTTTTGGAAGTGATCCAAGATTCATATCTCGAGTGTGGGGTGATGCATGAACACTTCACTAGAGATGATTCATCTATAGGGTTTTATTTTGATGATGATGACATGATCTATGTCCTTGTGAGGGTATTTGTGCTAGTTTACTTAACATAGGGGCAGATGAGATACTGTCATGATTCAAAATGGAAACTGCATCTAGGGTAGATGAAGATGTCCTATAATATCTGAATATAGTCTTGGTGGCCTAGTATGAAGAGAATCATCCTCAGGTTTGTCATATGATGTATTTCCAACCATAGGATAAAGAATAAACATAATCATCCTTGTGGTATTCTTTAGCCACTTCCCATTCTTATGTGGAAGTAGGATAACTTGATGATGGAATTCTTGATGGGATTACATGGGACCCTTATGAGTCATGATTCCTTCTGGGTTATTGTTGATTAGTTAAAGGAAGTGTCTCATTTCATGTCAATTTGAGAGACCTTATTAGTTGATGAGTTGGGGAAGATATATGTATGGGAAGTCATATTCTTATATAGAGCTCATGTGAGCATCATATCAGATAAAGGCATGCATTTCATGTTGTGATTTTGGAAGGGATTATAGAAGTCTTTGAGTACCCAGCAAAAACTGAGTATATCATAGCATTTATAGACTAATGTACAGTCATATAGAGAAATAAAAATTATAGAGGATATGTTGTGAGAATGAATTTTTAAATTTTGCGAAGCATTGGATGATCACCGAGCCTTTTTTTTAATTTTTATTACAATAACTATTTCATGTCTTCTATAATGATGGAACCTTTTGATGATCTTTTTGGGTGGTCTTTTTGGTCACTTGTATATTGGCATGATGCAGTTGATGTGGTTTTTATGGGGTAAGCCAAGGTACAAGATACCTTCAAATGAGTGAAGTTGATTCAGAAGTGACTAGTCACCACTCAATGTAAGTAGCAATCGCGTGATGTTAGTGGGAGGATTCCATTAGAGATTAATATGGGAGATAAATTTTTCTTGTGGGGGACTCCTTGATTAGGGAATCAATGACTATGGAAGAAAAGAAAGGCAACACCATGATTTTTTGTACTATTCAAGATTACCAAGTGAGTTAGTATAGTGGAAAATTGTTTGGATCTTCCACCATGGTGCCATGTTATACATTATTTATTCAATGTGTCTCATATTTAGATGCACATGCATGATCCTATGCACGTGATCCAGTAAAATAATGTTGAGCTAGAGCCTAATTTCTTATTTGTGGAGTGTCTAGTGTAGATCCCTAAACAATGCAAGAATGTTTTTTGGGTGGAAAATGTGACACTTTTTTAGATCATATGGAAGTATGACTGGATCTAGGAGGAATCATCGAAGTGGGAGTAAGATATTAAGTCCCATTAGTGTGAGTTTTTTTTAAAAATCCTATATTTTCTTCTTGAGGATGAGAAGACTTTATAGGGGAGTATGAAATGAAATCATATTTTCTCAGGTTCATTGTGAGTTAATTTAATCCATTATTATTGAATTTTTGAACAATGAATCAATTAGTATGAGTTTTGGGGGTTTTAGTTGGTTTTGGAGAGTTTTGGGGGAATTAATGGCGGTTCATGATTGGAGAATGGTTTGGGGAAACTGTTTAGTTCTTCTTCGTAAACTATGCAACTTGATCGGAGAAATATAGTTAGTGGAACGCGATTGGAACTTGGTTCGAGAAAACTATGAAACATTTCCTAAAAACTGTGTGGATTAGGAAAGACAAGAAAAGAAAGGTTGGCACATGGTTTACCAAAATGTACAACTAGATTATGCGGGTTCCTTAGAGAGTTATAAATCCTTGCAATATTGGCACATAGATTGGAAAATTATGCGACCTAACCATTTACATGTGATTTAATTATCTAAAAATCATATTTAATTGTCAAAATGCATTCCAATACACCCATTATTCTTCTTAATTATATCCCTCTTGAACTTAGAGACTCTATTGGAACTTTTTAGTAATTTTCTTTCTTTCTAATCTTGATTCTTGTGGATCCAAACATGTTAGTGAATGGGAAATTAATGTATATGATCTATGAACCCTTATTCATTAGTTTTATATATTCCATTATTCTCTTGATATGATTTATGTATTTATAATTTCATGGAAAAATATATGGATTCCAATTCCATCTAATGATAAATTCTTGGATCGTTAATAGATTGATGATGGATCTGGTGCATTGGCAGTTTTCCTCTAATCAATCCTGGATATAGAGACATTGACAGATCCTGATAGGTATGTTGTTGTAGATCCAATCACTTGGACATATATTCTTTTTTAATCTAATTTTATAAACCATAATGTGATTTAATCAGGATTGGTTCTTGGAGACCTTGGTGTGTAGGATTGATCTGGTTGGTGCACTGGTGTGACTCAGGTATTATCTCTTGATGGGTCTCAGATATTGTAGTCAACAAGATAAAGGTAATAATTCCTTACTGTATAGGGATTTTATATTCAATTGGTTTCTATGTTTTTTTGTATTTTCATGAATATACATAGGTTCGTTATATTATATTACATGTTGGACCAAGTGTATACATAGCATAGATAACCATTATGAGATATGGTATGCATTTGTGTGCATTTGTATATCATGAGACCCATGCTCATTGTTCTATTCCTCTACATATATGAAAATGATATGATAAAATTATTTCCATGTGATATATTTGGTATTTTATATATTTTTGTTATTCAATGCATGGTACCAGTGTTACATGTGTCTCGTCATTTCTCGATGGCCCTATAGGTGGAGTGTATTTAGACACTTCATGTGACATGATGGCATAACTAGGATAGTCAATAGGGAATTATTGCCTTGTGTGTCCTAAACTAGGGGAATAATGGTCTTTAGTGCACTATCCTGAGAGACAGTAGTGAATATGTGGCGTGATAGCCTTATGTAGCTTGGCTTGTTGCATTGGGCCTTAAGATGTGGAATAATAGCCATTAGTGGCTTGATTTTGTGGCCTTAGGCCTGTACTTCTATTGTGCATCCTTGTGGATAGCTCCTCCACTTTTGATGTTCTCACAACCATTCATATATTCTTCCAGCATATAGTTAATGTGGGTATGGTCATAGTTGGTGTTAGTTTAGTTAGCACATGGATTCTTAGAGTGGTATTTTTTTCTTGTGTGTGAATTTATTTATTAACATTGAATACACCTCTACATACATGTGCAATAATGTTAGGAATGTTTTTTTGTGTCTTATTGGGTTATAATCACACCTAGAATGGTCGTATTGATGTTCTTATAAATTTCATGACCATGGATCTGGTGAAGGGTGAGGGTCCTATGACTAGGAGATAAGAAGACAGAGGCCTCGAGTTATAAGAGGTGTTAGGAATTACTCTAAACTGTTATTTTCGAATTTATTCAATTTTTCATTTCATGATACTTGGTTTGACCCACCACATCGGGGTTCTATGTTACGCAATATTTTATGTTTTATTGAAATCGAGTTTTGGCATATTGTTTACATTTCACTGTATTTTATTTGGGTTTTTTACTTTTTTTATGTAGTTTATAGATTTTGTTACCTAGGGTATAGTCTCACCACTACACTCTTAGAACCTTACTGCTGATTAATAGACTCCTATATATAAAGAGGCATTAATGAGTTATTATAGCATCTCCACTTGGTTGTTATCTAGGCAATCTAGTTTTGGGTGTTACAACTGGTATGTCATCATTCATAAAATTAGTTAGTATATTATGGTCTGTAAGTTTTTTTTGGTAATTTAATATCTATTTTAAATGAATAAACATTAATACTAGATAACATTTTTTTGTCCAATGACTTTATTTTAATATTATTTTAATTTTTTCTTATGAGATTATACATAAATTTGTATTTTTAATCCCCTAAAAATCTTATTTGAATTCCTTCAATAACTATTTGAATTGATGCTTCCATTTTGGGGGGTATTTTTTCTTAATTTTGTTCAAAACTAATGTGTTTTTCTATTTTTAAAAACCTACCAAGTAATGTTGTAACTTATTTAGTTTTAATTGTTAGTTTCATATGTGTCGATTATGTGTTTATATTATATATAAGGAATGATTTAATGTTTTTATATCTATCTTTCAAAAGGAATGAATTATGGAGGATTTATCCCATGTTTGTTTAAACTTTTAATCATTCTGAAATTTATGATAGGAGTTTTCAATAGAAAAGAAATAATTCTTGAATGTATTAATTTTATATGCTTAAATTTTAATGTTTTTTTGAGAATATACATATTTGGAATTATTCACTAACAATATTCTCCTTTTATACATAAGTGTTGATGATTCTTTCACTGCCAAATCATTTCAATACATACTCTTCATAAGAGTTTACTTCATTTAGTAGCTTCTTATAATACATTCTTTGAATAATTATATTTAAGGGAAGTATTATTTAACTTCTAAATATTATTTTATGAATTTAAATTCATTTTATCTTTGTTTAAAATTGGGATGAATTTTACAAATCTATTTGAACTTCTAAATCCATTTCAGATGGTTTATTTTTATAAAAAATGGTTTGATTCTTTGAAAATTGAACTTATTTTTTTCCATTGGTTATTTATTTTAACCTGATCTAACTTGATTAATTATTTTTTATAGTCTAAATACATTTTGATATCATATATAATACTTATTGGTTTCTTATGTGAATTAGTGTTTAATTTAAGACGATTTATAGTTTCAAAACGTGAAGATTTCATAGTTTTAAATTCAAGATAGTATTTTTTATAATTTTTGTTCTTTAAATCCTGATTAAGCATGAAAAATATTACATCTTATTTCTAAAATATGTTCACTTTTTAGTTTAAAAATTACTTTTATAATATAATTTATACTAATATTTATATTTTAATAACTGACATATATTATATTTATATTTTATTAATAATTGTTAATTTAGTTTATATAATAGTTTATGTTTTAGAATAATGGACAATGTTTTATGTTTTCAAATACTATATATGTTCAAACTTGTGTGTTATTATTATATTTATCTGTTTTTTAGAAATTTTTTATATATAATTAGTTTTTGATATTTAAATTTACAATTTCAATCATGATTGTGGCCCTTAAATGTTTTTATATTGATTTAGTATTCTAAATTAGTATATACTATATTAGGAGAGAAAGCATGTTTTGAGAATTTTACTAAATGATTAAACATGTTTAATATTTAAAATTTTCAGAACAAAACTAAAATTATTTTATTGTAGATTTTATAGAATTATTAATATATATTAAAATTTTGACTGTTAATTACTAGTCAACATAGGCCTCATCAGGTGGCTATCTCGAAAGAGTGATGGGTGTGCTTACAACTATCATTTATCCATACTCACTAATTTTGTATGAAGGGGTTGCCTACCATGTTGGTTTTGTCATTATGAGACATTTCATGGTATGGGGAGACACATCTATAAGATTGGGTTTAGGGTTTGATTTAAATGTTATGTAGGCGGTGTAACATTTTGTCTATTGTCTTGGCATGATTCAGTCTCCTCTCCCTAGGACTATAAGGAACCGACCCCAGTTCCCAAATTCGATGCCTTATTTTAAAACATTGGAATTAAAACAAGGAAAACCATTCTAGAGGACTAAATAGTTTAGTAGTTTTGGAAAACGAGATACATACATAAGTTCAACATTACAACTTGAAATGATATACAACATAGAAATTCCTTTGAAAACATCCAAAACGCCTAGATTATCCCTGCAAGTCATACATATTATACATCTTCACTTCCTGGGAAAGAAATAAAACATAAGAAATGGGTGAGCTCGAATTCTCAATAAAGGTAAAAAAGTACAGAAGAAACTATCATAAATAATAAGGCAATGTGAATAACTCATGCCACTAAGACATAATCTTGAGCATAATATGGCAGGAATAAAAACTGAATGAATAATGAAATATAAATAACCACAGGATAATAAAACATAACCATGGATATTCTACTAGTCAAATAATCACATGGAATATCAATTACTAGTATTATAATGAGGGAATACATAATGATTAACATCATAACCATACTATCAAGGCCTCGTGCCAAGACCATACATAAACGGGTAAAAACCCAAACTAGTTTGTCTCAAGAGACCCACCGATGCATCAATGGACTATAGCGGGCCCCACCCATCACTTACTAAGTCCAATACATTCCTCATATGAAAAGGGTGGAACATAATCAAAATAAAAATTCATATTGAAAAACTAGCATACGAAATGTGAATACTTTAACTATAACCCATGAATGGTATCAAATTAACACATCCACAGTCAAACTGATCATCAACCCTTCAAAAAAATATGGTAGATGATATCATAAGAGATATACATTAATGAATTACAATATTCAACAAATTATATTGACATAGATGAAGATACTTTTAAATGATACCACTGAAAATTTCATGAGGAATTATTCTTTTAATATTCCAAAGTGTCACATACCACTTTGAAACATTCAAAAAATAATCCTATAGAATATCATAAGAATACGAAGACTCTTGATATGATACACCAAAGGAAATTAAATACTCCACAAACAAAGAAGAAGTGGTGAACATTTCAAATATATCATAGAAATTGAAGTGAGATGAGATAAACCCTTTTAACTTTGGAAAGAAGAGTTCTTTTGGAAAATCATTTTTATTTGTCATAAAATCAGATTTTAAACAATTATATCCCAAAAATGAAAATTTAAGGACACTGAAATTATATTTGAGTCATAAATGATGTCTCAATAAATTGAAATAATATAAAGAGAGTTGTTAAGAATATTTTTAAATAATACATTTTAGTACAGTTTAAGGAAAATATTAAAGAGATTTTAAAGAGGAAAGGCATGTTTGATTTAATAAAACCATAAATAAACAAAAATATTTTATAATGATAAAATGGGTTAATATAGAAAGATAATTATGGATTAAAAAATATTTTTGAGTGCACTTGAAAACAAGTAAGAAATCGGGAAGTTCCCCTGAATCGGGCTTGTTCATTAGGAAGAATTGAAAAGGGAACCTTTTAAAACATATCTATTGACATAAAATAAGAATGATATGATCTGGATATGTAACAACCCGAACCTAGTTACCCATAGTCGGTGCATTATTACATAACATTGGCATGATCAAAAGAAAGATCAAATCTCGAAAGACAGATTGGTTTAGTAGCCTTGGAAACACTAGATATATTCATAAGTCTTACATTACATCATAAAATGAAAAACTACTACAACAACATATTGTCTCCATAATCCACACTCATATCCCAACATAATATCCCTGCAGGTCATTCATAATTTACTTCTTCACTTCCTGGAAAAAATAAAACATAGAAAAGGGGTGAGCTCAAATGCCCCGTAAGGATAACAATATAGTGGAAACTTTTATAAATAAGAATAAACATTTAAGGCAATGTATAACTAAAACAAAATCCTTTCAAAATTGAAATTTCAACATAGTATGGCATAAATAAAATGAAATAATTCCATTTACTTATTCACATGGATATTCTACTAATCGAATAATCACATGCAAAATCAATAACCACTTTCATAATGATGGAATGCATAATGCCAGACTATCATAACCACATAGCCAAGGCCTCGTGCCAAGACTACAAATAATATTTTGTCAAGGCCTTGTGCCAAGACACTAGTTTGTCTCATGAGACCTACCGATGCATCGAGGAGCTATAGCGGGCTCCACCCGTCACATATTAAGTCCAATGCATTCCCATATGAAAAGGTTTAAACATAACATAAACATTCGTATTAAAACTAGCATACAAAATGTCAATACTTTCACCATAAACCTTGAATGGTATAAAAATAGCACATCCACAGTCAAACATATCAAAAAACCTTCAATACAATATAGAAGTTTTGTATCATAATAAATCAACTTCAAATAAGCGTAAAATCCATCAAAGGATGTTGACATAGATGAAATCAAAACTCTTTTTAGAGAAATATCTCTTTCTATTTTGAAATCATTTAAGAGTCATATATTTATAAAATAAAACATTTTCTTTGAAAATATTATTATAAGATTGTAAGGGAAGCTTCGACGATTTTATAATGGCGGAAAATAGCCGCACCCGCCGTATAAGTTAAAAAAACATTCTTACCTTAATTTTGTCGAAAAGGTTAAAAAGCACCTTCTTTGGAAAACAAAGGAAAGATTCCTTTATAAAACTCTTATAAAAAGTCAAACAAGGGTATAAATGACTTTAACCCATATTCTTGTGAATAGTAAAAAATGTTTTGAAATACATTTTTAAGAAACATCGATGTGGATGATAAAGAGATCCCAGTAGATTATTACGTATAAACAACCTCGGATAATGAAGAGATTGTGAAATAACCCTTACAAATTTGGTAACTTATGAAAAATACAACCCATGAAAGAGGTATCATACAATTAATATGTAAATACACATAAATTAGGGTTTATTACACAAAGAATATAATTATGGGCAGTACACACACCACACAAAAGGTGATGGTGGCAATATGACATGAATCTCACGGGAATAAGAAGTGAGATGAAAACCCCTTACCTTGTACTTTTCCTTGGTTGGGGTAGGTTAACCTCCTGTATAATGGTGAAATAATTGTTATTAAAATATACAAGAATCATATATATTAATATGATATCATATATGATCTTTTAACATTGATTTGTTAATAATATCTTTGAATTATCGTTGTTTCGGGTGTTAACTTACTTGTTTTCTTTTATATGATTTGTTATGTAAGACATGTTATTCATGGATAGGTTGTATATTATTGATATCCAGAATGATATCAAGTTCTTAGATACTATTATTAATCATAAAATGATAATTATACTTGAATGGATACGATGGAGAATGAATCTCATCGCGTTCGTGGAGACGGTAGTCTGTACGTACGCACGAGTGACAATATCATTATTTTGATATTAAAATAATTTTTAAATGGTTGTTATATCATATATACAGAATCATTAACATGTTATATTTATTATTTACATGAGTTACACATTATTATTATACCCATCCAAATAATAATATATTGAATAACAATTACACCACGACGTGGAGACGGTAAGCCGTACGTACGCTCGTATGGTGACATGTTATTCAAAGGGTGGATAGAATACTGAATATGGTTGTACCATATTTATAATAACATCACAGTATATATATGATACTGGAGTTATTATTTTAGAATGGTAACAACAAAGGAAGAAGAAGTGGAAGAAGAAATGAACTTCGAAAAGGGTGGTGAAATCATTACCTCTTCTTCGGGTTCTTCCTTTTGATTTGATCAAAAGGGCTCCTTAGGATGGCTTTCCGATCAAACTAAGGCCTCTAGGTTGTATTTAGGGAAGTTGGTAGAGTATTTGGGCAGAGTTTGGATGAACCAAAAGGCTTTGAAGGTGTGAAGAATTGGGAAGGAGGAGTTCCCTTTTATAAGAGGGGTGAGGGGCACCTTTGGAAAAGCTAGAGATATTAGTTTATAATAAATTAATATTCAGTTTCTAATGGCTCAAAAGTTGATTATTTAAATTTTAAGGTAGGTATAGGTAGAAAAAAACTCAACAAATAGAATTTAGACAGGTTTGGGTACTTATATTAACCTTATCTTTAAGTATTAACTCTAAATTAATTAGTTTCACTTTTACAATGTCTCTTTGTATTTTCATATAATATGGTTAATAAACTTACTATATACATCCAAGCGACCCACAAGTGGTCCATTAATGATGAAACTATCATGATATAAGTCTCTTGGCCAAAACTTATATTTTTAGGAATTTAATATCAATTAATAATATAATATTGTTTTTAAGAACTCTTTTATGTCAATTTTGACACTATTCAATAGTTGATTTTTGTGAAACTCATAACAGATTGATTACTTCAAAAAAAGTCAATTAAATCAATACTAATATATCATATTATCCTATAAAATTAGTTTAATTCATTAAAAGTTTCATATTATATTTATTTGGGTATTTATAATATCAATTAGTTTAATTTTTCACTATTATAGTAATTAATTCATCATCATTGTGTCATAAATAAATTAAATTATTTAATGTCTAAAAATTATAAATAAAATATAATTATGTATGACATCGTTTTATCTTTCTAATTAATATTTATAATCTAAAATCCAACATATATAACCCTATGTAAAAATTGTTTTTCTAAAAGATATATGCTTGTGTCATTTTTGTATTCATTTTAACTTAATTAAAATAAAGTGTCCCTATCACCTACAAGTGGCACCATGGGGTCCCAAAATCGACCCAAAGATTCCTATGGTCGAACATGTATCAAACAATAAGGCTAGGACACGTTTTAGGGTAATTTATTATTATTATAATATTATTTTTTAACCCTTATTTACCGGATTTACCCTTAACCATGGTAAATAAAATATTTACCGCAGTAATTATTCAAAATGTCTAAAAATAAAAGTTACCTATTTACACAATTTGGAAATCCTGATTCCAAATATGAAATCCATTTTTCTAAATTCAAAACACAGAAGTGGCAGAAATTAATTTAAAATTATTTCCCGTTTTCAAAACAAAAAGCGTGTTTTAAGAGATAATAACTATCAAAAGATTGAAACTTGTTTATGTTCGGTTTAATTGTAAAATTATGTCTAATGAACAACATTATATTAAATGGTAAAAATATATTCTAAATATACTTTAAAACCACTCAAATTCATAATTTATCACTATTAATTATTTTGATTAAAAAAGTTGTTTTTAATTAAAATTTAGTAATTTTCACTATTCATCAAAATATGAAAGTTATCCGAAAAGTACCAAAATTTCACCTTAGGATAAATTCAATATTCTGAATCCAGAAATGAAGTCCATTTTAAAATATAAAATATATATAATTTCAAATATTAGGTATTACTATTCATAACGGCTAGTTTGATTGGTTATGGTGTGTTAGAACTCGGTGTTGCGTACAACACACGCTATCACATTATTCAAAGAGAAGCGTACCGTAGAAGCTTGGGGTGTTACATTCTCCCCTCCTTCAAATAATTTAATCCTCGAAATTTCTATAATACTTATCATATGAAAAGACTCGGGTGGTTCTTCATCATAAGTTCCTAGGGTTCCCACGTTGCCTCTTCCATCTTATGGTTTCTCCACAAAACTTTTACCAGACGCGTCGTCCGGTTTCTCAGTACTTGTTCTCTCGTATCAAGAATCCTGACGGGCTCTTCACAATAAGACAGATCAGGTTCCAGTTCTAATTCTTCATAGGTGAGTACATGCGTTGGGTCAGGCATGTATTTCCTCAACAGAGATACGTGGAACACATCGTGAACTTTTGAGAGACTTGGCGGCATTGCCAATCAGTAAGCTACAACCCCAATTCATTCTCGAATTTCAAAGGGTCCGATGTACCTGAGACTCAATTTACCTTTCTTACCAAAACGTATGACTCCCTTCCATGGAGATACCTTAAGGAAAACATGATCACCGACTTGAAATTTAAAATCCTTCCTTCGATTATCGGCATAGTTCTTCTGCCTACTTTGAGCTGCTTTGATGTGATTTTGGATTACCTTCACCTTTTCCACCGTTTCCTCCACCAGTTCTGGGCCTACAAGTTTTCATTCACCAACGTCATCCCAACAGGTTGGTGTACGACATCTCTTTCCGTATAATGCTTCATATGGTGCCATCTGAATACTCGAATGGAAGCTATTGTTATAGGAAAATTCTACCAGAGGTAAATATTGATCCCACATACCCTGAAAGTCAAGTGAGAAAGATCTCAACATGTCTTCTAAGGTCTGAATAGTCCATTCTGATTGTCTGTTTGTCTGAGGGTGGTAAGCAGTGCTCAAATGAAGTTCAGTATCCAGGGATTTCTGAAGACTTTTCCAAAATCTTGAAGTAAAATGGGGATCATGATCAGAAACAATTGATAGGGGTACTCCATGAAGTCTCACAACTTCATTAATATATAGTCTTGCTAGACGTTCCAGGGGTAGATCTTCTCTTATAGCAAGAAAATGTGCTGACTTGGTAAGACGATCAACAATAACCCATATTGCATTATTCCTTATAGGAGTCTTTGGTATCCCCATGACAAAGTCCATCGTAATATTGTCCCATTTCCACTCCGGTATGGGAAGAGGTTGCATGACTCCTCCAGGCTGTTGCCTTCCAGCTATCACTTGTTGACAAACCATACATCATGACACAAAATCAGCAATCTCCCTCTTCATGTTGTCCCACCAAAAATTTTCCTTCAAATCTCTATACATTTTGGTGCTCCTAGGGTGTATAGAGAAATTGGAACTATGAGCATCATCCAGCAATTCCCTTTTTAGATCAGGTATATCGGGAACACAAAGTCTCTTCCCAAATTTCAAAATTCCATCTTCATACACAAAGTCTCTCAATCTACCATCATTCACAGCTTTAATATTCTTTTGAAATTCTTCATCATCGGTCTGAGAAATCTTAATCCTTTTTAGTAAATATGGTTTGGAAACCATTTGAAAAAGAATTTATGTTTCGCCTTCCCTGGTTATTCCCATGTCCATCTTTACTAGATCCATCAAAATTGGATCCCTTTCAATTCTCATATTGTTCAAAACTCCATGGTCTTTTCTACTCAAAGCATCTGCCACCTTGTTTGCTTTCCCCAGGTGGTAGTGTATCATGCAATCATAATCCTTGAGTAATTCAAGCCATCTCCTTTGCCTCATGTTGAGTTCTTTTTGTGAGAAAATATACTTCAAACTCTTGTGATCAGTATAAATCTCACATTTTTCACCATAGAGGTATTTCCTTCATATCTTCAAAGAAAAGATCACAGCTGCTAACTCGAGATCATGAGTAGGATAGTTTTGTTCATGAATTTTCAACTGTCGTGATGCATAGGCAATAACTCTATCATTCTGCATAAGGACACAACCAAGTCCTTTCTTTGATGCATCACTATAAATAACGAACCCATCATTCCTCGATGGTAGAGTCAATATAGGAGCATTGACTAATCTTCTCTTCAGTTCTTTGAAAAATTCTTCACACTCTTTTGTCCAAACATATTTAACCCCTTTATGTGTGAGCTTCGTTAATGGGTTAGCCAATCGGGCAAAATTCTGGACGAAACGTCGATAATAACCTGCCAAACCAATAAAACTACGTACCTCAGTTATACTCGTAGGTGCTGGCCATTATTGGATTGCCTTGGTCTTAGAAGGATCAACAGAGATTCCATCTTTAGAGACAATATGGACAAGAAAAGAAATCTTCTGAAGCCAGAATTCACACTTGCTAAACTTCCCATAAATTCATGTCTTCTCAGTGTCTTCAGGATAATGCGCAAGTGATTTTCATGATCTTCGTAGTTTTTGGATTATACCAAGATATCATCAATAAATACCAAAAAAAATTCATCGAGATACTCCTTGAAAACTCTATTCATCAGATCCATGAATACAGAGGGTGCATTAGTCAATCCAAAAGGCATTACAGTAAACTCGTAATGCCCGTACCTGGTTCAAAATGCTGTCTTCGGAATGTCTTCCTTCTTTAAACACAACTGATGGTATCCAGATCGAAGGTCAATCTTTGAAAAGTATTGAGCTCCATGTAGTTGGTCAAATAAATCATCAATACGAGGTAGGGGATACTTTTTCTTTATCGTTATAGCATTGATCTCCCTGTAGTCGATACATAACCTCATAGATCCATCTTTCTTTTTAAAAAAAAGAACAGGGGCTCCCCATGGAGAAACACTAGGGAGAATAAATCCTTTATTACTCAATTCCTCTAGTTGTTTCTTTAGTTCGACTAACTCTACAGTGGACATTCTATAAGGGGTCTTCGATATAGGCCTTGATCCAGGAATTAAATCAATGGAAAACTCAACTTCTCGTTCTGGAGGATGTCCAGGTAAATCCTCCGGAAATACATCTACAAATTCTTTCACAATAGGTACATCCTCTATTTGAACATTCCTTTCCTCACCCACAGTTATTTCATTCTCTTCCTCCCCAATAATTGAATTTTGTTGAGCTATTGAGGGTGGATCTAAATAAGAATTATGTGGTGATGATTCTGCTCTAAAGATAAGGTGTTCCTTATCCTTATCATCAAGAATCGTAACCTCTTTCTTCTTACAATAAATCTTCGCATCATAGTCCGAAAGCCAGTCCATACCTAGGATTATATCAAACTCAATCATAGGTATGACGATGAGATCTGTAGATAAAGAACATTTATGTTCTCTAATGGGGACTAATTCACAAAACTTTGTTGCAATGATACATCCCTTAGGAGTTTTAACTGACAACTCCCTTGTTAAATCAAATTGGAAATATCTAATTTTCTTAGAAAACTGGGAAGATATGAAACAATGAGATGATCCAGAATCAAATAATGCATTTGCTAAACTTGAGGAAACCATTAAATTACCTTCCACCACGTCTTTCGGAGCTTCTACCTCAGCAGTAGTGATAGCATAAGCCTGGCATTGATCCCTTGGCCTTTTCTGAGGTAAGTTCTCCTGACGCTTAGGACATTCATTTTCATAATTCCCCATCTCCTTGCAATTGTATCACTGAACGTTGGTAGCTTCCTTCTTCCCCTTAAAATCACGAGCTTGGTGGCCTTTTTCACCACACTTGAAATAGACTCCCATTCCCTTCAAGAAAGTACCAGGATGTTTCTTCCCGCATTTACCACAGGATGGATATTCAACCTTTCCCTTTTTCCCCTTATTTCCATTCCTAGATTGATTAGCAGGTCTCTTCTTCTCTTGCTTTTCTTTAAAGTCATAAGACTTATAGAATTCCTTTTCGGTCTTGATAGCACATGAGACAATGTCTTCGTACGATGAAAAGGATTGTGAGACTAATGCTCGAAGAAGAAATGGTTTTAACCCATCAAATAAACGATCAATCTTACTTCTTGGGTTACGTATATAATCTCCAGCATACCTTGCTAACCTTGTAAAATTAGCCTCATTATTTGCGATATTCCCATCCTCCTTCTGTCTCAGACTCAAAAATTTCCTTTCCATATCTGCTCGACGGTCGCGAGGAAAGTACTTTTCTAAAAACAAATCTTTGAACTCCCTCCATTCCATATTTGATACTTCATCATATTCCTTTATGTTTTGATTCAAAGACCACCATGGATTAGCATCTCCAGTGAGGCGGTAAACTTCCATGATAACTTTTTCCCTTTCACTGCTCCTCAAAGCCTGAAATATTTTCTCTAGGGAATTTATCCATTTCTCAGCTATTAAGGGATTTTTACTCCCATTGAACGTTGGTGGTTGTTGCCTCATGAATCTATCTAACATTGATCCTCCACGCTGTGGATCAGGGTGCTCCATACGGGTAAGGTTATTATTCATAACCTGGGTAAGTTGTCCCAGTATGGTGATTAGCTGATCGGTACCAGTTGCATCACCAGCTCCACTATAATTATCTTGAGCAGGAGGGAAATCCCTACATGGAGTGCATGCATTGATACAGTTTCCATTTCTTCCACTAGGCGCCATTTCTAAACAATGGCATAAACTAGATCAGTTTATGAATCAAAATACATAATCCCATACTTATAAAACACTTAACATAAATTGAACTATTTATGGATATAATCCATAATCATAAAAAATATTTTCTTTGAGGAAGTATATACTCATAAACCGTTCATAATGATTTGTAAATAAAATGAGAGTTATCCTAAGAATATCCCCCAGGAGTGTCGTAACCAAGAGTACAGCAAGGCCCGTTGTCGTGCACCAGTTCTCGTTCGAGTCTAGCTCAAAGCGGTGTTTTCGGGTTTTACCCCTAGGTACATCTGTGCCAGAGCTGCCTCTACCTTCTCGTATCCAGACAGGGATGTATTGCTCGGAAAACTCACAAAATCTCTACAATACCAAAATTCTAGGAAGTTCTTCTATACTAATCCTCAAAGTTCATCTTAGGTCTACGTGCTCTAATCAGAGTTTATCTAAATCTAGCTTCCAAGGTTTGTACTAAACTTCCTCTGATACCAACTGTAATGCCCCGACCCTAGTTACCCAGAGTTAGTGCATTATTACATAACATTGGCATGATCACAAGAAAGATCAAATCTCGAAAGACCGATTGGTTTACTAGCCTTGGAAACACTAGATATATTCATAAGTATTACATTACATCATAAAATGAAAAACTACTACAACAACATATTGTCTCCATAATCCACACTCATATCCCCACATAATATCCCTTCAGGTCATTCATAATTTACTTCTTCACTTCCTAGGAAAAATAAAATATAAAAAAGGGGTGACCTCAAATGCCCCGTAAGGATAACAATATAGTGGAAACTTTCATAAATAAGAATAAACATTTAAGGCAATGTATAACTAAAACAAAAGCCTTTCAAACTTGAACTTTCAACATAGTATGGCATAAATAAAATGAAATAATTCCATTTACTTATTCACATGGATATTCTACTAATCGAATAATCACATGAAAATTTAATAACCACTTTCATAATGATGGAATGCATAATGCCAGACTATCATAACCACATAGCCAAGGCCTCGTGCCAAGACTACAAATAAGATTTTGTCAAGGCCTTGTGCCAAGACACTAGTTTGTCTCATGAGACCTACCGATGCATCGAGGAGCTATAGCGGGCTCCACCCGTCACATATTAAGTCCAATGCATTCCCATATTAAAAGGTTTAAACATAACATAAACATTCGTATTAAAACTAGCATACGAAATGTCAATACTTTCACCATAAACCATGAATTGTATAAAAATAGCACATCCACAGTCAAACATATCACAAAACCTTCAATAAAATATAGAAGTTTTGTATCATAATAAATCAACTTCAAATAAGCATAAAATCCATCAAAGGATGTTGACATAGATGAAATCAAAACTCTTTTTAAAGAAATATCTCTTTCTATTTTGAAATCATTTAAGAGTCATATATTTATAAAATAAAACATTTTCTTTGAAAATATTCTTATAATCTTGTAAGGGAAGCTTCGACGATTTTATAACGGCGGAAAATAGCCTCACCCGCCGTATAAGTTAAAAAAACATTCTTACCTTAATTTTGTCGAAAAGGTTAAAAAGCACCTTCTTTGGAAAACAACGGAAATATTCCTTTATAAACATCTTATAAAAAGTCAAACAAGGGTATAAATGACTTTAACCCATATTCTTGTGAATAGTAAAAAATGTTTTGAAATACATTTTTAAGAAACATGGATGTGGATGATAAAGAGATCCCAGTAGATTATTACGTATAAACAACCTCGGATAATGAAGAGATTGTGAAATAACCCTTAACAATTTGGTATCTTATGAAACATACAACCCATGAAAGAGGTATCATACAATGAATATGTAAATACACATAAATTAGGGTGTATTATATAAAGAATATAATTATGGGCAGTACACACACCACACAAAAGGTGATGGTGGCAATATGGCATGAATCTCACGGGAATAAGGAGTGAGATAAAAACCCCTTACCTTGTACTTTTCCTTGGTTGGGGTAGGTTAACCTCCTATATAATGGTTAAATAATTGTTATTAAAATATAAAATAATCATATATATTAATATGATATCATATATGATCTTTTAACATTGATTTGTTAATAATATCTTTGAATTATCGTTGTTTCGGGTGTTAACTTACTTGTTTTATTTTATATGTTTTGTTACGTAAGACATGTTATTCATGGATAGGTTGTATATTATTGATATACAAAATGATATCAAGTCCTTAGATACTATTATTAATCATAAAATGATAATTATACTTGAATGGATATGATGGAGAATGAATTTCATCGCGTTCGTGGAGACGGTAGTCCGTACGTACGCACGAGCGACAATATCATTATTTTGATATTAAAATAATTTATAAATGGTTGTTATATCATATATACAGAATCATTAACATGTTATATTTATTATTTACATGAGTTACACATTATTATTATACCCATCCAAATAATAATATTGGAATAACAATTACACCACGACGTAGAGAGGGTAAGCCGTACGTACGCACGTATGGTGACATGTTATTCAAAGGGTGGATAGAATACTGAATATGGTTGTACCATATTTATAATAACATCACAGTATATATATGATACTGGAGTTATTATTTTAGAATGGTAACAACAAAAGAAGAAGAAGTGGAAGAAGAAATGAACTTGGAAAAGGGTGGTGAAATCATTACCTCTTCTTCGGGTTCTTCCTTTTGATTTGATCAAAAGGGCTCCATAGGTTGGCTTTCTGATCAAACTAAGGCCTCTAGGTTGTAGTGAGGGAAGTTGGGAGAGTATTTGGCAGAGTTTGGCCGAACCAAAAGGCTTTGAAGGTGTGAAGAAATGGGAAGGAGGAGTGCCCTTTTATAAGAGGGGTGAGGGGCACCTTTGGAAAAGCTAGAGATATTAGTTTATAATAAATTCATATTCGGATTCTAATGGCTCAAAAGTTAATTATTTAAATGGTAATGTGGGGATAGGTCGAAAACAACTCATCCAATAGAATTTAGACAGGTTTGGGTACTTATATTAACCTTATCTTTAAGTATTAACTCTAAATTAATTAGTTTCACTTTTACAATGTCTCTTTGTATTTTTATATAATATGGTTAATAAACATACTATATACATCCAAGAGACCCCCAAGTGGTCCATTAATGATTAAAATATCATTATATAAGTCTCTTGTCCGAAAATTATATTTTTAGTAATTTAATATCAATTAATAATATAATATTTGTCTTAAGAACTCTTTTATGTCAATTTTGACACTATTCAATAGTTGATTTTTGTGAAACTCATAACAGATTGATTACTTCGAACAATGTCAATTAAATCAATCCTAATATATCATATTATCCTATAAAATTAGTTTAATTCATTAAAAGTTTCATATTATATTTATTTGGGTATTTATAATATCAATTATTTTAATTTTTCACTATTATAGTAATTAATTCATCATCATTGTGTCATAAATAAATTAAATTATTTAATGTCTAAAAATTATAAATAAAATATCATTATGTATGAAATATTTTTATATTTCTAATGAATATTTATAATCTAAAATCCAACATATATAACCCTATGTAAAAATTGTTTTTCTAAAAGATATATGCTTGTGTCATTTTTGTATTCATTTTAACTTAATCAAAATAAAGTGTCCCTATCACCTACAAGTGGCACCATGGGGTCCCAAAATCGACCCAAAGATTCCTATGGTCGAACATGTATCAACCAATAAGGCTAGGACACGTTTTAGGGTAATTTAGTATTATTATAATATTATTTTTTAACCCTTATTTACCGGATTTACCCTTAACCATGGTAAATAAAATATTTACCGCAGTAATTATTCAAAATGTCTAAAAATAAAAGTTACCTATTTACACAATTTGTACATCCTGATTCCAAATATGGAATCCATTTTTCTAAATTCAAAACACAGAAGTGGCAGAAATTAATTTAAAATTAATTCCCACTGTCAAAACAAAAAGCGTGTTTTTAAGAGATAATAACTATCAAAAGATTGACACTTGTTTATGTTCGGTTTAATTGTAAAATTATGTCTAATGACCAACATTATATTTAATGGTAAAAATATATTCTAAATATACTTTAAAATCACTCAAATTCATAATTTATCACTATTAATTATTTTGATTAAAAAAGTTGTTTTTAATTAAAATTTAGTAATTTTCACTATTCATCAAAATATGAAAGTTATCCGAAAAGTACCAAAATTTCACCTTAGGCTAAATTCGATATTCTGAATCCAGAAATGAATTCCATTTTAAAATATAATATATACATAATTTCAAATAGTATGTATTACTATTCATAACGGCTAGTTTGATTGGTTATGGTGTGTTAGAACTCGGTGTTGCGTACAACACACGCTATCACATTATTCAAAGAGAAGCGTACCGTAGAAGCTTGGGGTGTTACAGGATATATGAGTTTAAAACATATACACATAATATAGAATATGTACACAAAAATAAATAATCATTACATTTGGGTAAATATAGTGAAAGAATAACCCGAAGGAAAAATGAATGTTCGGGTAAAATCCATTTCCACTTTGTAATCAATCGAATCATATGAACCAAAATTAATAACCAAAAATGATATATTTAATACCATGTGAATAAAGATATTCATGATATGGAACATCAATAGTGTAACACCCCAAGCTTCTACGGTACGCTTCTCTTTGAATAACGTGATAGCGTGTGTTGTACGCAACACCGAGTTCTAACACACCATAACCAATCAAACTAGCCGTTTTGAATAGTAATACCTACTTTTTGAAATTATATATATTTTATATTTTAAAATGGACTTCATTTCTGGATTCAGAATATCGAATTTAGACTAAGGTGAAATTTTGGTACTTTTCGGATAACTTTCATATTTTGATGAATAGTGAAAATTACTAAATTTTAATTAAAAACAACTTTTTTAATCAAAATAATTAGTAGTGATAAATTATGAATTTGAATGGTTTTAAAGTATATTTAGAATATATTTTTACCATTTAATATAATTTTGGTCATTGGATATAATTTTACAATTAAACTGAACATAAACAAGTGTCAATCTTTTGATAGTTATTATCTCTTAAAAACATGCTTATTGTTTTGACAGCGGGAATTAATTTAAAATTAATTTCTGCCACTTCTGTGTTTTGAATTTATAAAAATGGATTCCATATTTGGAATCAGGATTTCCAAATTGTGTAAATAGGTAACTTTTATTTTTAGACATTTTGAATAATTACTGCGGTAAATATTTTATTTACCATGGTTAAGGGTAAATACGGTAAATAAGGGTTAAAAAATAATATTATAATAATACTAAATTCCCATAAAATGTGTCCTAGCCTTATTGGTTGATACATGTTCGACCATAGGAATCTTTGGGTCGATTTTGGGACCCCATGGTGCCACTTGCAGGTGATAGGGACACTTTATTTTAATTAAGTTAAAATGAATACAAAAATAACACAAGCATATATCTTTTAAAAAAATAATTTTTACAGAGGGTTATATATGTTGGATTTTAGATTATAAATATTCATTAGAAAGATAAAAATATTTAATACATAATTATATTTTATTTATAATTTTTAGACATTAAATAATTTAATTTATTTATGACACAATGATGATGAATTAATTACTATAATAGTGAAAAATTAAAATAATTGATCTTATAAATACCCAAATAAATATAATATGAAACTTTTAATGAATTAAAATAATTTTATAGGATAATATGATATATTAGGATTGATTTAATTGACTTTGTTCGAAGTAATCAATCTGTTATGAGTTTCACAAAAATCAACTATTGAATAGTGTAAAAATTGACATAAAAGAGTTCTTAAAGAAAATATTATATTATTAATTGATATTAAATTACTAAAAATATAAGGATCGTCCAAGAGACTTATATCATGATAGGTTCATTATTAATGGACCACTTGGGGGTATCTTGGATGTATATATTACGTTTATTAACCTTATTATGTAAAAATACAAAGAGACATTGTAAAAGTGAAACTAATTAATTTAGAGTTAATACTTAAAGATAAGGTTAATATAAGTACCCAAACCTGTCTAAATTCTATTGGATGATTTGTTTTAGACCTATCCCCACCTTAAAATTTAAATAATCAACTTTTGAGCCATTAGAAACCGAATATGAATTTATTATAAACTAATATCTCTAGCTTTTCCAAAGGTGCCCCTCACCCCTCTTATAAAAGGGCACTCCTCCTTCCCATTTCTTCACACATTCAAAGCTTTTTGGTTCGGCCAAAATCAGCCCAAATACTCTCCCAACTTCCCTCACTACAACCTAGAGTCCTTAGTTTGTTCAGAAAGCCAACTTAAGGATCCCTTTTGATCAAATCAAAAGGAAGAACCCGAAGAAGAGGTAATGATTTCACCACCCTTTTCCATGTTCATTTCTTCTTCCACTTCTTCTTCCTTTGTTGTTACCATTATAAAATAATAACTACATTATCATATATATACTGTGATGTTATTATAAATATGGTACAACCATATTCAGTATTCTATCCACCCTTTGAATAACATGTCACCATACGTGCGTACGTACGGCTTACCGTCTCCACGTCGTGGTGTAATTGTTATTCAATATATTATTATTTGGATGGGTATAATAATAATGTGTAACTCATGTAAATAATAAATATAACATGTTAATGATTTTTTATATATGATATAAAAACCATTTATAAATTATTTGAATATCAAAATAATGATATTGTCGCTCGTACGTACGTACGGACTACCGTCTCCACGAACACGATGAGATTCATTCTCCATCGTATCCATTCAAGTATAATTATCATTTTATGATTAATAATAGTATCTAAGGACTTGATATAATTCTGGATATCAATAATATACAACCTATCCATGAATCACATGTCTTACGTAAAAAAACATATAAAAGAAAACAAGTAAGTTAACACCCGAAACAACGATAATTCAAAGATATTATTAACAAATCAATGTTAAAAGATCATATATGATATCATATTAATATATATTATTCTTTTATATTTTAATAACAATTATTTCACCATTATACAGGAGGTTAACCTACCCCAACCAAGTAAAAGTACAAGGTAAGGGGTTTTCATCTCACTCCTTATTCCCGTGAGATTCATGCCATATTGCCACCATCACCTTTTGTGTGGTGTGTGTACTGCCCATAATTATATTCTTTGTGTAATACACCCTAATTTATGTGTATTTACATATTCATTGTATGATACCTCTTTCATGGGTTGTATGTTTCATAAGTTACCAAATTGGTAAGGGTTATTTCACAGTCTATTCATTATCCGAGGTTGTTTATACGTAATAATCTACTAGGATCTCTTTATCATCCACATCCATGTTTCTTAAAAATGTATTTCAAAACATTTTTTACTATTCACAAGAATATGGGTTAAAGTCATTTATACCCTTGTTTGACATTTTATAAGAGGTTTATAAAGGAATCTTTCCATCGTCTTCCAAACAAGGTGCTTTTTAACCTTTTCGACAAAATTAAGGTAAGAATGTTTTTTTAACTTATACGGCGGGTGCGACTATTTTCCGCCGTTATAAAATCGTCGAAGCATCCCTTAAAAGATTATAAGAATATTTTCAAAGAAAATGTTTTATTTTATAAATATATGACTCTTAAATGATTTCAAAATAGAAAGAGATATTTCTTTAAAAAGAGTTTTGATTTCATCTATGTCAACATCCTTTGATGGATTTTACGCTTATTTGAAGTTGATTTATTATGATACAAAACTTCTATATTGTATTGAAGGTTTTGTGATATGTTTGACTGTGGATGTGCTATTTTTATACCATTCATGGTTTATGGTGAAAGTATTGAAATTTCGTATGCTAGTTTTAATACGAATGTTTATGTTATGTTTAAACCTTTTCATATGGGAATGAATTGGACTTAATATGTGACGGGTGGAGCCCGCTATAGCTCCTCGATGTATCGGTAGGTCTCATGAGACAAACTAGTGTCTTGGCACAAGGCCTTGACAAAATCTTATTTGTAGTCTTGGCACGAGGCCTTGGCTATGTGGTTATGATAGTCTGGCATTATGCATTCCATCATTATGAAAGTGGTTATTGATTTTGCATGTGATTATTCGATTAGTAGAATATCCATGTGAATAAGTAAATGACATTATTTCATTTTATTTATTCCATACTATGTTGAAAGTTAAAGTTTGAAAGGATTTTGTTTTAGTAATACATTTCCTTAAATGTTTATTCTTATTTATGAAAGTTTCCGCTATATTGTTATCCTTACGGGGCATTTGAGCTCACCCCTTTTCTTTGTTTTATTTTTCCCAGGAAGTGAAGAAGTAAATTTTGAATGACCTGCAGGGATATTATGTGGGGATATGAGTGTGGATTATGGAGACAATATGTTGTTGTAGTAGTTTTTCATTTTATGATGTAATGTAAGACTTATGAATATATCTAGTGTTTCCAAGGCTAGTAAACCAATCGGTCTTTCGAGATTTGATCTTTCTTGTGATCATGCCAATGTTATGTAATAATGCACCAACTCTGGGTAACTAGGGTCGGGGCGTTATAGTTGGTATCAGAGGAAGTTTAGTACAAACCATGGAAGCTAGATTTAGATAAACTCTGATTAGAGCACGTAGACCTAAGATGAACTTTGAGGATTAGTATAGAAGAACTTCCTAGAATTTTGGTATTGTAGAGATTTTGTGAGTTTTCCAATCAATACATCCCTGTCTAGATATGAGTAGGTAGAGGCGGCTCTGGAACAGATGTACCTAGGGGTAAAACCCGAAAACACCGCTTTGAGCTAGACTCGAACGGGAACTGGTGCACGACAACGGGCCTTGCTGCACTCTTGGTTACGACACTCCCGGGGGATATTCTTAGGATAACTCTCATTTTCTTTACAAATAATTATGAAGGGTTTATGAGTATATACTTCCTCAAAGAAAATATTTTTTATGATTATGAATTATATCCATAAATAGTTCAATTTATGTTAAGTGTTTTATAAGTATGGGATTATGTATTTTGATTCATAAACTGATCTAGTTTATTCCATTGTTTAGAAATGGCGCCTAATGGAAGAAATGGAAACTTTATCAATGCACGCACTCCATGTAGGAATTTCCCTCTTGCTCAAGATTATTATAGTGGAGCTGGTGATGAAACTGGTACCGATCAGCTAATCACCATACTGGGATAACTTACCCAGATTATGAATAATTACCTTACCCGTATGGAGCACCCTAATCCACAGTATGGAGGCTCAATGTTAGATCGATTCATGAGGCAACAACCACCAATGTTCAATGGGAGTAAAAATCCCTTAGTAGCTGAGCAATGGATAAATTCCCTAGAGAAAATATTTCAGGCTTTGGGGAGCAGTGAAAGGGAAAAAGTTATCATGACAGTTTACCACCTCACTGGAGATGCTGATCAATGGTGGTCTTTGATTAAAAACATGAATGAAGATGATAAATTATCAAATATGGAATGAAGGGAGTTCAAATATTTGTTTTTAGAAAAATACTTTCCTCGCGACCATCGAGTAGATATGGAAAGGTAATTTCTGAGTTTGAGACAGAAGGAGGATGAGAATGTCGCAAAGTATGAGGCTAATTTTACAAGGTTAGAAAGGTATGCTGGAGATTATATACGTAACCCAAGAAGTAATATTGATCGTTTCTTTGATGGGTTAAAACCATTTCTTCGTCGAGCATTAGTCTCACAATCCTTTTCATCGTACGAAGACATTGTCTCATGTGCTATCAAGACCGAAAAGGAATTCTCTAAGTCTTATGACTTTAAAGCAAAGAAAGAGAAGAAGAGACCTGCTGATCAATCTGGGAATGGAAATAAGGGGAAGAAGGGAAAGGTTGAATATCCATCCTGTGGTAAATGCGGGAAGAAACATCCTTGTACTTGCTTGAAGGGAATGGGAGTCTATTACAAGTGTGGTGAAAAAGGCCACCAAGATCGTGATTGTAAGGGGAAGAAGGAATCTACCAACGTTCAGTGCTACAATTGCAGGGAAATGGGGCATTATGAAAATGAATGTCCTAAGCATCAGGAGAACTTACCTCAGAAAAGGCCAAGGGATCAAGGCCAGGCTTATGCTATCACTACTGCTGAGGTAGAAGCTCCGAAAGACGTGGTGGCAGGTAATTTAATGGTTTCCTCAAGTTTAGAAAATGCATTATTTGATTCTGGATCATCGCATTGTTTCATATCTTCCCAGTTTGCTAAGAAAATTAGATATTTCTAATTTGATTTAACAAGGGAGTTGTCAGTTAAAACTCCTAAGGGATGTAGCATTGCAAAAAAGTTTTGTGAATCAGTCCCCATTAGAGCACATAAATGTTCTTTATCTTCAGATCTCATCGTCATACCTATGATTGAGTTTGATATAATCCTCAGTATGGACTGGCTTTCGGACTATGATGAGAAGATTTATTGTAAGAAGAAAGAGGTTACGATTCTTGATGATAATGATAAGGAACACCTTATCTTTAGTGCAGAATCATCACCACCTAATTCTTATTTAGATCCACCCTCAATAGCTCAAATAAATTCAATTATTGGGGAGGAAGAGAATGAAATAACTATGGGTGAGGAAAGGAATGTTCAAATAGAGGATGTACCTATTGTGAAAGAATTTGTAGATGTATTTCCGGAAGATTTACCTGGACATCCTCCAGAACGAGAAGTTGAGTTTTCCATTGATTTAATTCCTGGATCAAGGCCTATATCGAAGACCCCTTATAGAATGGCCACTATAGAGTTAGTCGAACTAAAGAAACAACTAGAGGAATTTAGTAATAAAGGATTTATTTTCCCTAGTGTTTCTCCATGGGGAGCCCCTGTTCTTTTTGTTAAAAAGAAAGATGGATCTATGAGGTTATGTATTGACTACAGGGAGATCAATGCTATAACGATAAAGAACAAGTATCCCCTACCTCGTATTGATGATTTATCTGACCATCTACATGGAGCTCAATACTTTTCAAAGATTGACCTTTGATTTGGATACCATCAGTAGTGTGTAAAGAAGGAAGACATTCCGAAGACAGCATTTCGAACCAGGTACGGACATTACGAGTTTACTGTAATGCCTTTTGGATTGACTAATGCACCCTCTGTATTCATGGATCTGATGAATAGGGTTTTCAAGGAGTATCTCGATGAATTTTTTTTGGTATTTATTGATGATATCTTGGTATACTTCAAAAACTATGAAGATCATGAAAATCACTTGCGCATTATCCTGAAGACTCTGAGAAGACATGAATTATATGGGAAGTTTAGCAAGTGTGAATTCTGGCTTCAGGAGATTTCTTTTCTTGGACATATTGTCTCTAAAGATGGAATCTCTATTGATCCTTCTAAGACCAAGGCAATCCAAGAATGGCCAGCACCTATGAGTATAACTGAGGTACGCAGTTTTATTTGTTTGGCAGGTTATTATCGACGTTTCGTCCAGAATTTTGCCCGATTGGCTAACCCATTAACGAAGCTCACACATAAAGGGGTTAAATTTGTTTGGACAAAAGAGTGTGAAGAATGTTTCGAATAACTGAAGAGAAGATTAGTTAATGCTCCTATATTGACTCTACCATCGGGGAATGACGGGTTCCTTATTTATAGTGATGCATCAAAGAAAGGACTTGGTTGTGTCCTTATGCAGAATGATAGAGTTATTGCCTATGCATCATGACAGTTGAAAATTCATGAACAAAACTATCCTACTCATGATCTTGAGTTAGCAGCTGTGATCTATGCTTTGAAGATATGGAGGCACTACCTCTATGTTGAAAAATGTGAGATTTATACTGATCACAAGAGTTTGAAGTATATTTTCTCACAAAAAGAACTCAACATGAGGCAAAGGAGATGGCTTGAATTACTCAAGGATTATTATTGCACGATACACTACCACCCGGGGAAAGCAAACAAGGTGGAAGATGCTTTGAGTAGAAAAGACCATGGAGTTTTGAACAATATGAGAATTGAAAGGGATCCAATTTTTATGGATCTAGTGAATATGCACATGGGAATAACCAGGGAAGGCGAAACATCAATTCTTTTTCAAATGGTTGCCAAACCATCTTTACCAGAAAGGATTAAGAGTTCTCAGACCGATGATGAATAATTTCAAAAGAAGATTAAAGCTGTGAATGATGGGAGATTGAGAGACTTTGTGTATGAAGATGGAATTTTGAAATTTTGGAAGAGACTTTGTGTTCCCGATATACCTGATCTAAAAAGGGAATTGCTGGATGATGCTCATAGTTCCAATTTCTCTATACACCCCGGGAGCACCAAAATGTATAGAGATTTGAAGGAACATTTTTGGTGGGACAACATGAAGAGGGAGATTTCTGATTTTTTGTCAAGATGTATGGTTTGTCAACAAGTGAAAGCTGGAAGGCAACAGCCTAGAGGAGTCATGCAACCTCTTCCCATACCGGAGTGGAAATGGGACAATATTACGATGGACTTTGTCATGGGGCTACCAAAGACTCCTAGAAGGAACGATGCAATATGGGTTATTGTTGATCATCTTACCAAGTCAGCACATTTTCTTGCTATAAGAGAAGATCTACCCCTGGAACGTCTAGCAAGAATATATATTAATGAAGTTGTGAGACTTCATGGAGTACCCCTATCAATTGTTTCTGATCGTGATCCCCGTTTTACTTCAAGATTTTGGAAAAGTCTTCAGAAATCCCTAGATACTGAACTTCATTTGAGCACTGCTTACCACCCTCAGATAGACGGACAATCAGAACGGACTATTAAGACCTTAGAAGACATGTTGAGATCTTGCTCACTTGACTTTCAGGGTATGTGGGATCAATATTTACCTCTGGTAGAATTTTCCTATAACAATAGCTTCCATTCGAGTATTCAGATGGCACCATATGAAGCGTTATACGGAAAGAGATGTCGTACACCAACCTGTTGGGATGATGTTGGTGAAAGAAAACTTGTAGGCCCAGAACTGGTGGAGGAAACAGTGGAAAAGGTGAAGGTAATCCAAAATCACATCAAAGCAGCTCAAAGTAGGAAGAAGAGCTATGCCGATAATCGAAGGAAGGATTTGGAATTTCAAGTCGGTGATCATGTTTTCCTGAAGGTATCTCCATGGAAGGGAGTCAAACATTTTGGTAAGAAAGGTAAATTAAGTCCCAGGTACATCAGACCCTTCGAAATTCTAGAACGAATTGGGGTTGTAGCTTACCAATTGGCAATGCCGCCATGTCTCTCCAAAGTTCACGATGTGTTCCACGTATCTCTGTTGAGGAAATACATGCCTGACCCAACACATGTAATCACCTATGAAGAATTAGAACTGGAACCCGATCTGTATTATTGTGAAGAGCCCTTCAGGATTCTTGATACGAGAGAACAAGTACTGAGAAACCGGACGACGCGTCTGGTAAAAGTTTTGTGGAGAAACCATAAGATGGAAGAGGCAACGTGGGAACCCGAGGAACTTATGATGAAGAACCACCTGAGTATTTTCATGTGATAAGTATTCTAGAAATTTCGAGGGCGAAATTATTTGAAGGAGGGGAGAATGTAACACCCCAAGCTTCAACGGTACGCTTCTCTTTGAATAATGTGATAGCGTGTGTTGTACGCAACACCGAGTTCTAACACACCATAACCAATCAAACTAGCCGTTATGAATAGTAATACATACTTTTTGAAATTATATATATATTATATTTTAAAATGGACTTCATTTCTGGATTCATAAAATCGAATTTAGCCTAAGGTGAAATTTTGGTACTTTTCGGATAACTTTCATATTTGGATGAATAGTGAAAATTACTAAATTTTAATTAAAAACAAATTTTTTAATCAAAATAATTAATAGTGATAAATTATGAATTTTAGTAGTTTTAAAGTATATTTAGAATATATTTTTACCATTTAATATAATGTTGGTCATTGGACATAATTTTACAATTAAACCGAACTTAAACAAGTGTCAATCTTTTGATAGTTATTATCTCTTAAAAACACGCTTTTTGTTTTGACAGCGGGAATTAATTTTAAATTAATTTCTGCCACTTCTGTGTTTTGAATTTAGAAAAATGGATTCCATATTTGGAATCAGGATGTCCAAATTGTGTAAATAGGTAACTTTTATTTTTAGACATTTTGAATAATTACTGCGGTAAATATTTTTTTTACCATGGTTAAGGGTAAATCCGGTAAATAAGGGTTAAAAAATAATATTATAATAATACTAAATTACCCTAAAAGGTGTCCTAGACTTATTGGTTGATACATGTTCGACCATAGGAATCTTTGGGTCTATTTTGGGACCCCATGGTGCCACTAGTAGGTGATAGGGACACTTTATTTTAATTAAGTTAAAATGAATACAAAAATGACACAAGCATATATCTTTTAGAAAAACAATTTTTACATAGAGTTATATATGTTGGATTTTAGATTATAAATATTCATTATAAATATAAAAAGATTTCATACATAATGATATTTTATTTATAATTTTTAGACATTAAATAATTTAATTTATTTATGACACAATGATGATGAATTAATTACTATAATAGTGAAAAATTAAAATAATTGATATTATAAATACCCAAATAAATATAATATGAAACTTTTAATGAATTAAAATAATTTTATAGGATAATATGATATATTAGTATTGATTTAATTAACTTTTTTCGAAGTAATCAATCTGTTATGAGTTTCACAAAAATCAACTATTGAATAGTGTCAAAATTGACATAAAAGAGTTCTTAAAACAAATATTATATTATTAATTGATATTAAATTCCTAAAAATCTAAGGTTCGGCCAGGAGACTTATATCATGATAGGTTCATCATTAATGGACCACTTGGTGGTCTCTTGGATGTATATAGTACGTTTATTAACCATATTATATAGAAATACAAAGAGACATTGTAAAAGTGAAACTAATTAATTTAGAGTTAATACTTAAAGATAAGGTTAATATAAGTACCCAAACCTGTCTAAATTCTATTGGTTGAGTTTTTTTCTACTTATACCTACCTTAAAATTTAAATAATAAACTTTGGAGCCATTAGAAACCGAATATGAATTTATTATAAACTAATATCTCTAGCTTTTCCAAAGGTGCCCCTCACCCCTCTTATAAAAGGGAACTCCTCCATCCCATTTCTTCACACCATCAAAGCCTTTTGGATCGGCCAAACTCTGCCCAAATACTCTCCCAACTTCCCTCACTACAACCTAGAGGCCTTATTTTGATCAGAAAGCCAACCTAAGGAGCCATTTTGATCAAATCAAAAGGAAGAACCCGAAGAAGAGGTAATGATTTCACCACCCTTTTCCAAGTTCATTTCTTCTTCCACTTCTTCTTCCTTTGTTGTTACCATTCTAAACTAATAACTACAGTATCATATATATACTGTGATGTTATTATAAATATGTTACAACCATATTCAGTATTCTATCCACCCTTTGAATAACATGTCACCATACGTGCGTACGTACGGCTTACCGTCTCCACGTCGTCGTGTAATTGTTGTTCAATATATTATTATTTGGATGGGTATAATAATAATTTGTAACTCATGTAAATAATAAATATAACATGTTAATGATTCTGTATATATGATATAACAACCATTTATAAATTATTTTAATATCAAAATAATGATATTGTCGCTTGTGCGTATGTACGGACTACCGTCTCCACGAACGCGATGAGATTCATTCTCCATCGTATCCATTCAAGTATAATTATCATTTTATGATTAATAATAGTATCTAAGGACTTGATATCATTCTGGATATCAATAATATATAACCTATCCATGAAGAACATGTCTTACGTAACAAAACATATAAAATAAAACAAGTAAGTTAACACCTGAAACAACGATAATTCAAAGATATTATTAACAAATCAATGTTAAAAGATCATATATGATATCATATTAATATATATGATTCTTTTATATTTTAATAAAAATTATTTCACCATTATACAGGAGGTTAACCTACCCTAACCAAGGAAAAGTACAAGGTAAGGGGTTTTCATCTCACTCCTTATTCCCTTGAGATTCATGCCATATTGCCACCATCACCTTTTGTGTGGTGTGTGAACTGCCCATAATTATATTCTTTGTGTAATACACCCTAATTTATGTGTATTTACATATTAATTGTATGATACCTCTTTCATGGGTTGTATGTTTCATAAGTTACCAAATTGGTAAGGGTTATTTCACAATCTCTTCATTATCCAAGGTTGCTTATACGTAATAATCTACTGGGATCTCTTTATCATCCACATCCATGTTTCTTAAAAATGTATTTCAAATTTTTTTTACTATTCACAAGAATATGATTTAAAGTCATTTATACCCTTTTCTGACTTTTTATAAGAGGTTTATAAAGGAATCTTTCCGTCGTTTTCCAAACAAGGTGCTTTTTAACCTTTTCGAAAAAATTAAGGTAAGAATGTTTTTTTAACTTATACGGCGGGTGCGGCTATTTTCCGCCGTTATAAAATCGTCGAAGCTTCCCTTACAAGATTATAAGAATATTTTCAAAGAAAATGTTTTATTTTATAAATATATGACTCTTAAATGATTTCAAAATAGAAAGATCTATTTCTCTAAAGAGAGTTTTGATTTCATCTATGTCAACATCCTTTGATGGATTTTACGCTTATTTGAAGTTGATTTATTATGATACAAAACTTCTATACTGTATTGATGGTTTTGTGATATGTTTTACTGTGGATGTGCTATTTTTATACCATTCATGGATTATGGTGAAAGTATTGACATTTCGTATGCTAGTTTTAATACGAATGTTTATGTTATGTTTAAACCTTTTCATATGGGAATGCATTGGACTTAATATGTGACGGGTGGAGCCCGCTATAGCTCCTCGATGCATCGGTAGGTCTCATGAGACAAACTAGTGTCTTGGCACAAGGCCTTGAAAAAATCTTATTTGTAGTTTTGGCACGAGGCCTTGGATATGTGGTTATGATAGTCTGGCATTATGCATTCCATCATTATGAAAGTGGTTATTGATTTTGCATGTGATTATTCGATTAGTAGAATATCCATGTGAATAAGTAAATGGAATTATTTAATTTTATTTATGCCATACTATGTTGAAAGTTCAAGTTTGAAAGGCTTTTGTTTTAGTTATACATTGACTTAAATGTTTATTCTTATTTAGGAAAGTTTCCGCTATATTGTTATCCTTACGGGGCATTTGAGCTCACCCCTTTTCTATGTTTTATTTTTCCCAGGAAGTGAAGAAGTAAATTATGAATGACCTGCAGGGATATTATGTGGGGATATGAGTGTGGATTATGGAGACAATATGTTGTTGTAGTAGTTTTTCATTTTATGATGTAATGTAAGACTTATGAATATATCTAGTGTTTCCAAGGCTACTAAACCAATCGGTCTTTCGAGATTTGATCTTTCTTGTGATCATGCCAATGTTATGTAATAATGCACTGACTTTGGGTAACTAGGTTCAGGGCGTTACAAATAGGAAGTATACATACTCCATACATATGAAATAATGGTGAACAAGGAATGTCTCACAAAAATGAACGTGTGATGAGAAAACTCTTACAAAGATCATATCATTAGAGTGAGGAAACTTCAATGACATAATTATGTGTGAAAAATATAAAACCACACAATATAAGTGAATATACATTATAAAACAATCATAAATCATTCACACATATTCATGGAAAAACCTAACCAATGATATAGATGTTTAACTCAATGAGTGGAAATTGGGTTAAGATATCCCTTACCACAAGTCTATAGGTGTTCTTCCCTTGATCTTAATGTCCTGGATAACCAAATTAGATTAATTAATTAATAATTAAATAAACTTTTAAACATTTAATTGATTTATTATAATTTTATTTAGTTCTTTTAGGTTCCTTTTTATGAGTTATAATGTTCAATTTTATCGTTCGTGGGTGCTCGTTTTCTTAATTTTCATGGTCGACTCGCTCCTATAAGAGTATGGATGTTCATGTAAAATGGAAGTTGGAGTCCAGAACTGAAGTTATATGTTATTAATGGTTATATAGAATTTTATGTGATCATATAATCCATTTTTTTTATTTTGGGTGAGAATAAATCATTGGATAAAACTTTAATGTTAAAAGTTTGTATTATTTTGAGCGGTTTTTCTCACAACAAACTTGTTTTGTTTTATTATTTTACATCATGTGTGTATAATGATTACAGAACATTAAAAAAGATATAATACATATATTATGATCTATTTCAACCATAAAAATGTTTTCATGACTAGAATTGAAGATGGTAATATAAATTAAAAACTTGTCATCCTTGAATGTGATAAATTAACACATCTCGGATGATGTTTCATTTTTAGTATAAAAGTAGGGGGAAGTGAATTGATGACGAAATATTCCATTAGAATAATAAAATTCCAGTACATGTAAGGTACTATAGTTATCACAGAAATTTTATGAGAGGAGTTGAGGATAGACAAAGAATAAAAATGAAAATGGAAAGAAATTTGAAAGTGGATTTTTACCTCTTGATCTCTTCTCCTTGAGATCCTCCTTAAGACCTTTGGTTTTGGCCTTTTGGTGAGACCAGAAGGTCATGAACGTGGGGGAGAGGATTGGGATGATTATTTGGAAGAACTTAGGAAAGGATCAATGCTTTAGATGTGTGAGAGGAAGAGGGGGTGGGGAGGGGTTTTATAGTGGAGGAGAGGAGGGTTTTCCCATTATTTTAGTCATTAGTTTATTATTTTTCCATAAGAAAAGTTATAGTGATGGTTACATGACTAAATAAAGTAAATGGTTCATGTGAATTTAAACCAAGGGTTCTAAAAGCATGCATGATGTTTTTAATTCATATATTTGTATTATAATTTAAATACCGTAAATTACCGTATTTTACTATTCATCAAAAATTCAAGTATTTTAAAAAAATCCCAAAAAATTACCTTAACCATTTTTCAACATGTAGAATTTAAAAATTAACTCCATTTTATCAAAATAATTTTCTAAATATGAGAAATTTAATTTTTAAATAAAATAATAATTTATTCGAAAAATAATAATTTTAAATCTAAATCTGATTTTATAACTCTTTTAAAATTTAATTAAGGTCTCATAAAATTTTCATATAACCATAAGATAATACAATAATAATTTATAATTAATTTTTTGGAAAATATATTTTTATTTAAATTATTAAATTAATCATAAAATTTTAATTAAATATTTACAAAAATATGAACACTTATACTATGATCATATTGTCACTTATAAGATATATTCATGTGTGAGGTTACTATTCATTCATCCAATTTTCTATTCATATGGGTTATATTACTATTCATAAGGGTAGGTTACTATTCATAATGATAGGTTACTATTCACAAAAAAAATAGCTGATTCTATAATACTCTAAAAAACTTATTGATCGCAATTGTGTCTGTCCATTTTTTGAAATTCACAATAGAGAAGTGGAAAATTAATTTTAATGTCTACTAAAGTGTTGTTTTGATGAGAATCAGGGTTGTGTGCATTCTAAATTAAATTTATTATAAATTCTTGGGGTGTTACATTCTCCCCCCGTTAAATGAATTGTGTCCTCACAATTCGAACTTGGGATTGGTCAACAGGGGCCAACTAATCAAAATTCCTTGTTGAAAACCCACATCAGTGAAAGTATTAATAAAGATTCTATGTAAATATGATGGTCATCCGAGATGACACATACTAGGATTCCGTGTAGGAAAAGATGGACTTAGAAGAGGAAACTAACTATCACAATCTAATATAGATTTATAGAGAACATGATCATTCTGATGTTAACCATCAAAAACCATAAATCTATGATGGGATAAAATGCTCTTAATTTATCAGTAAGAAAAGTAAATGGATAACATTTTTACTTCAAGTTCCATTTTTTTAATAGAGTTGAGGTATTTCATTGACAATTATACTGAGAACATAAGGATACGTATTGACTTGAAAATTAGAGTTTCATCCATAAATCAATTTTCCACCAAAAACTTATCTTTTATTACACATGATGACCATAAATCGTTCATTCAAGGAGCACTAGAATTAACTTTTATTGATCTCTAAAACCATAAAAGGGAAAAAATTCATTCCTCCTGCTAAAACCAAAAGGATAAGATAAGATATTACCCAAATGAAAAACAAACTCCAAAATTCAATAGAAATTCTAAAAGACCATTATAGATCATTCCCCAAATAAAAGAAATTAAAAATTCTTCAAAATATTCCAAAACTGTGATTAAAACCGAAAAATCAGAAGGATTTGGTCCCATAGACTTCCAACATAGTATTATAATTTGTCACCAAATAACATCAATGACCTAAAACTTTCACTCCACAAAGTATATACCCAAATCATATAATCTACAAGGTATTATAGTCATCATCATAATGCCATAATAAAATCATATCTTCCTCCAAAATATAATTTAATTTTTATTCCTCAAATAATATCTCAAGGAATTCTGTTTACCTTATTCCTATATCGCTTCCCAGAATTATTGTGATATTCAACCAAAATAACATTGCTCGCTAAATGTTTTGATAAATTATATGTTCTCAAGATAAAACATACCATAATTACCTCAAAAGCAAAGATCATATGAACCCTAAAGTTATATGTACCTTTAAAATTCTTTCCATAAATATAAAATAGATATTTTTTCAAAAATATCATTTTTTCACTTGAGAACTTAAGGATTAGATGTAAATCAATCTCAATAAAAGTCTCCAAGGTACTCTCATCATCAAAATAGTAACATTACTTTTAAACATTTCATCAACTTAAGTCTACCACAACTCTTGAATCCTTTATATGAATAAATCATAGTCATTCAACATTCTTCATAATCCATTGACTATGTATTGCCACTTTATTTCTTAATACTTCATTCCTGCAAGTCAAAGATTTGAATTATATCCTCATGGTTCATAAATATCAATATAATAATGTTTCATACTTTATGGATATGAAAAATAATTCATACCTTGAATGCATATTTCAAGATCTTCTTGATGTCCCCTACTTATTTCGGTATGTTTTCTTACTTTCAAAAAGAAAACATTCATTCCAGTTATGGTACTTTTCTCTTTGGTAGAGTTGGAAGAGTTGAGATCTAAAAAATTATGAAAAAGATACCATGACCCATAAAAAAATTTAGAAAAGTGTAGGTGTTGGATAACTCAAACAATTTCTTATAGGTGATTTGAATACTCGAGTAGCTATCAAAGTCATTTGAACAAGATTTTTACATAATAGTGATGATAAAATCATCAAGGATGGATAAGAAGGTTGTGCAAGACCTCTTTCCTTAAATCTTGATAATCAATCCGTAATCTGTAGAAATAACATCACTTAAACATAAAAATGAATTATTAAAAGAAAGATACTATACGGGGTAAAGAAAATACCATAAAAATTTTATAATGCTCTAATCCATCAACACCTTCATATCTCAGTTGATTTAGGTTTATTTTATCCTATCAACCTAAATTACCAAAAATTTGGAACTTAATGCATAGCGAATAATCATAAACATTTTCTCTTTGGGATTTTCTTCTATACAAATCCTTAATGTCTACCTTTGGGTTATGTTCTCTAATCTATGATTTCTAAATCTAGTTTCCCAGGATTTTACTAAACTTCCTTTGATACCAACTATAAGGACCTTACCCCAGTTGCCTAGAGCTGGTGCCTTATTTTAAAACATTGGCATACAAATAAGGAAAAGAATCTGGTAGGAATTAATAGTTTAGTAGTTTTGGGAAACTAGATACATACATAAGTTCAACATTACAACTTGAAATGATATACATCATAGAAATTCCTTTGAAAACATCCATAACTCCATGCTTATCCCTAAAAGTAATTCATATTATATATCTTCACTTCCTGGGAAAAAAATAAAACATAAGAAAGGGGTGAGCTCAAATGTCAAGTAAGGGTAAACAAGTACAGTGGAAACTATCATAGAAAATAATGCAATGTGAATAACCCATGCCACTAAGACATAATCTTGAGCATAATATGGCAGGAATAAAAACTGAATGAATAATTCCATATAAATAATCACATGAGAATAAAAAATAACCATGTATATTCTAATAGTAAAATAATCACATGGAATATCAACTACTAGTATCATAATTAGTGAATGCATAATGTCGAAAATCATAACCATACTATCAAGGCCTTGTTCCCAGACCATACATAAATAGGTAAAAACCCAAACTAGTATGTCACAAGAGACCTAACGATGCATCAAGGGTCTATAGAAGGCCTCACCCATCACTTACTAAGTCCAATACATTCCTCATATGAAAAGGGTGAAACATAATCAACATAAACATTCATATTGAAAAACTAGCATACGAAATGTGAATACTTTAACTATAACCCATGAATGGTATCAAATTAACAAATCCACAGTCAAACTGATCATCAAACCTTCAAAAAAATATGGTAGATGATATCATAAGAGATAGACCTTAATTAAGTACAATATTCAATAATGGATATTGACATAGATGAAGATACTTTTAAATGAGACCATTGAAAAGTTCATGAGGAATGATTCTTTTAACATTCCAAAGTGTCTCATACCACTTTGAAACATTCAAAACATAATCCCATATAATATCATAATAATACAAAGACTCTTGATATGATACATAAAAGGTAATTACATACTCCACACACAAGGAATAATTGGTGAACAAGTCACATATCTCATAGAAATTGAAGTGAGATGAGATAAACCCTTTTTACTTTAGAAAGAATAGTTCTTTTGTAAAGTCATTTTTATTTGTCATAAAATCATATTTCAAAAAATTATATTCTATAAATGAAAATGTAAGGACTTTGAAATTATATTTTTGGCATATATGATGTCCCACTAAAGTGAAATCATGTAAAGAGCGTTTTTAGAAAACTTTTGAAATATTACATTTTAGTGTTGTTTAAGGAAAATATTAAAGAGATTTTAAAGCAGAAAGGCATGTTTGATTTAATAAAACCAAAAATGAACCAAAATATTTTTTCATGATAAAATGGGTGAATTTATAAAGATAATTATGTCTTGTAACATATTTAGTAGTGCACTTGAAAATAGGTAAGAAATCAGGAAGTTCCCTTGAATCAGGCTTGTTAATCAGGAAGAATTGGGAAGGGAACCTTTAAAACATGTATATTCCCATAAAATAAAAATGATATGATATGGATATATGATTTTCAAACATATTCACAGAATATATAATATGTACAAAAAAATCATTACATTTGGGTAAAGATAGTGAAAGAATAACCCGAAGGAAAAATGAAGGTTCGGGTAAAATCCATTACCACTTTGTAATCAACCGAATCATATGCCCCAAAATTAATAACCATAAAATGATAAATTAAATACCATGTGAATAAAGATATTAATGATATGGAATATCAATGGGTAGTATAAATACACCATACACATGAAATAATGGTGAACAGGGAATGTCTCACAAAAATGAAAGTGAGATGAGAAAACTCTTACAAAGATCGTATCATTAGAGTGAGGACAATTCAATGACATAATTATGTGTAAAAAATATAAACCCAGAAAATATAAGTGGATATATATTATAAAAAAATCATAGGTCATTCACACATATTCTTGGAAAAACATAACCAATGGAATAGATGTTTAACTTAATGAGTGGAAATTGAGTTAAGATATCCCTTACCTCAAGTCCGTAGGTGTTCTTCCCTTGATCTTAATATCCTAGATAACCAAATTATATTAATTAATTAATAATTATATAAACTATTAAACATTTAATTGATTTAATATAATTTTATTTAGTTCTTTTATGTCCCTTTTTATTAGTTATAATGTTCAATTTTATCGTTCGTGAGTGCTCGTTTTCTTAATTTTCATGATCGAATAGCTCCTATAAGAGTATGGATGTTCATGTAAAATGGAAGTTGGATTCCAGAACTGAATTTATATTTTATTAATGGTTATATATAATTTTAAGTGATCATATAATCCATTTGGTTATTTTGTGTGAGAATGAATCATTGGATAAAACTTTAATGTTAAATGCTTTGATTATTTTGAGTGGTTTTTCTCACAACAAACTTGTGTTGTTTTATTATTTTAAATCATGTGTGTATAATGATTACAGAACATTAAAAAATATATAATAAATATAGTATGATCTGGTTAAACCATAAAAATGGTTTCATGACTAGAATTTAAGATGGTAATAGAAATTGAAAACCCTTCATCCTTGGATGCGATAAATTAACACATCTCAGGCGGTGTTTCATCTTTAGTATAAAAGGAGGGGGGGAGGGAATTGATGATGAAATATTCCATTAGAATAATAAAATTCCTTTTAAATTTAAGGTACTAGAGTTATCATAGAAATTTGATGAGATGAGGTGAGGATAGAAAAATAATACAAATGAAAATGGAAAGAAATTTGAAATAGGATTTTTACCTCTTGATCTCTTCTCCTTGAGATCGTCCTTAAGGCCTTTGGTTTTGGCCTTTTGGTGAGACCAGAAGGTCTTGGGAGTGGGGGAGGTGATTGGGAAGACTATTTGGAATAACATAGGCAAGGATCAAGGATTGAGGGTGTGAGAGGAAGAAGGGGTGGGGGAGGGGTTTTATATTGGAGGAGAGGAGGGTTTTCCAATTATTTTAGTCATTAGTTTATTATTTTTCCATAGGAAAAGAAATAGTGATGATTCCATGACTAAATATAGTAAATGGGTCATGTGAATTTGAACCGAGGGTGATGACATCATGCATGATGTTTTTAATTCATGTATTTTTATTATTATTTAAATACCATAAATTACCGTATTTCACTATTTATAAAAAATTCAAGTATTTCAGAAAAATCCCAAAAAATTCACCCTAACCATTTTTTGACATGTAGAATTAAAAAATTAACTCTATTTTATAATAATAATTTTCTAAATATGTGAAATTTAACTTTTAAATATAATAATAATTTATTCAAAAAATAACAATTTTAAATCTAAAACTAATTGTATAACTCTTTGAAATTTTAATTAAGGTCTCATAAAATTTTCATATAACCATAATATAATAAACTTATAATTTATAATTTATTTTTTTTAAAATATATTTTTATTTAAATTATTAAATTAATCATAAAATTGTAATTAAATATTTACAAAAATATGAACACTTATACTATGATCATATTGTCACTTAAAAGATACATTCATGTGTGAGGTTACTATTTATTCGGACAATTTTATATTCATAAGGGTTATATTACTATTCATAAGGGTATATTACTATTCATGAGGGTGGTTTACAATTCATAAGGGTATGTTACTATTCACCAAAAATTAAGTTGATTCTATCAGACACTAAATAACTTACTGATCACAACTGTGTCTGTCTTTTTTTTGAAATTCAAAATAGAGAAGCGGAAAAATTAAGTTTAATGTCTACTAAAGTGTTGTTTCGATGAGACTCGGTGTTTTGGGAAATCTAAATTAAATTTATTATAAATTCATGGGGTGTTACAGGGACTTTCGATCTGATCTGGCCTTTGGGAAACTGCGCCTTTGGGTGATTCTGCTTTTGGATTTTTACCCACTAGGCCTTTGTGTCATGTTTGTATAAACTCTTAACCCAATTTAAAATTGGTATTTCTCTTTTTATTTAATAAAATAGCCCCTATATACTTCCTATTTAAAAGAATAAATTTTTATGTGTACTGTTAAAAAAGGATGTTTAAATGTTGTAATGACCCTTTCAAAAATGAGATAATTTTTATGTAAGAATATTTTATTTGTAGTTTCATTTTTTATAGTTACATAGGATTTATAAAGGTTTTATATGTAGGGATAAAAATTGATTTTTACATATTTTATTTAATTGATGTTTTTTTAGTAATGTTTACAATAGATGAAGATATTTTTTATCATATTTATAATGTTTATGCTTATGCATAAAATGATTGTTAAGGATTATTTTTTCAATTAAAATGATACTTGGAAAATTTATCATAATATGATATTTTATTTTAATTTTTAATGAAACTTGTGTATGCTTTTTTTATGTTATCTTAGACTACCAAGCACCAAATGACTTAGCGCTCAACAATTAAGGCTTAGAGTACCATATGATTTTGCGGTCTTGTATGGAAAAGGTAGAGCACCAATTAAATTGGTTCTCTAATCATTTAGTTTGAGAGAATTGTGCCAAATAATCTGGTGCTCTTCTCTCAAACCCAAAATGGAGAGGACTTATTAGTGCTCTATTTTAGCACTGATAAAAGACACCTTTATTAGCTCTTTTTTATGTTATGATAAAGCTTTATTTTATTTTTTCTTTTGTTAGTGATGCTAAATTCCATAACAACTGCTAAAAAACAATATCCTTGAAGTAGCCCTACAATAGAAAATAAAATTACAAACATAACCATGTTGAAATAAAAATATTATAGAAAACCATATTGGAATTCAAATATTACACGGCATCATTATTGATTCAAAATTTACATACAAAATAGTTACATTCATTCTATATTTACAATTAATCAAAAAAATACAATGAAATATAAAAAAAAACTCTTATATCATGATTTTTTCCAATTATCAGCCTCTCTAAAAAAATATGTACATACAATAAAATCAATATTGATTTTAGTAACAATACATAAAAAATATACAAATTCTAATTTTAATTTAATATAATCCACATATAAAAAAATTATATTCTTAATTACTGAATATAATAATGACAATATCAGTTATACTATTAATTAAATTATTAATGTTCCTAGAGGCATAACCTAGGGGTTAGGAATTTGAGGGGTCTTAGGGAGGTCATATGGTTAAGTCGCTTTGAGTAATTTGTAAAAATTAATAGATTTTCATTATATTCCCCCTGGAACTAATGTAAATATATTATTAATGGTTATATTATTAATTATATATCAATTATTAATTATAGTATTAATTAATAATTATATTATGAATTATTAATTACATTTATCATTTATAATCTGTATAAATTATATATTTAATTATTGAAAATATTAATGATGTTATAAGTTATTAATTGTATTAATTTGATAAATGGATGCTAATAATTATATCATTGAACTAAAATGATACTTGTATTGAAAAAATGTAATATGGATCATATTACAAGCCACGTCATGTGTTATATTAATGTGTGAAAAATTCTTAAACACCAAAAATTAATTATGTATCATTATCTAAATGATTCAAAAAAACCAATCTCGTTTACTCAGTTTCGGCTATGTGACATGTGTCTTAGAGTAAAATGACACTTTTAATAAAAAAACACACTTTCAGTCATACAGGCCACATCATGTTTCATATTTACATGCATTCAACCCTTAAATGCAACACAAGAATGATATATCATTTTCATAATGTTTCAGAACAATCTAAGCTTGTTTTCTCAGTTTTGACAATGTGACATGTGTTTTAAACTAAAATGACATGTTTATATTTAAAACACACACTTTAGTTCATACCTATCACATCGTATGTTTCATTGAAATGAAATAGATCCCTACACATTAAAAATATATTATATAGAATTTCCCTAATGTTTCAAGACAATTTGAACTTGTTTTCTTAGTTTTGTCTATGTTAAACATGATTTAGAGTGAAATAACACTTTTAATGTGAAAATAAACAATTTGATTCATACCAACCACATCATGTGTTGGACTGACATGTAGTCAATTATTAAACATCACAAATTAATTATGGATCATTTTTATAATATTTCAAGAAAAATTGAGTTTGTTCTCTTAGTTTTCATAATGTGACATGCCTTTAAAACAAAATTGATGCTTTTATATATAAACAAACACTATAAGTCATACTAGCCACATAGTGTATTATATTGGAATGAAATAAATTATTATATATCAAAAATTAATGATGGATCATTTTCCTAATGTTTCAAGACAATCTGATCTTGTTTTGTTGGTTTTGGATATGTGACGCTTGTTTACAAGTAATGAAACTTTTAATGTGAAAACATGAACCTTGAGTTGTATTGGTCACATAATATGTCTTATTGGAATGTGGTTGATTCCCTCATATCACACATGAATTATGGATCATTTTTATTATATTTTGAAAACAATTTGAGCTAATTTTATTTTTTTGACAATGTAACATTTGTTTTAAATTAAAATGATACTTTTATATTGAATACATTTACATTGAGTCATATTGGCCACATCGTGTGTAAGATCTATATATAGTCAGTTATTCCACATCACAATTAAATTATGAATTGTTTTCCTAATGTTTCAGGACAATCTGAGCTCGTTTACTTAGTTTTTTTGATGTGTCTCCTATTTAGAGTAAAATTACATGTTTATATTAAAAACATTTACTTTGAGTCTTAACGGCCAAATCATGTATCAAATTGATATGTGTTTAATTAATACATTTCCAAAATAATTAATGATAATTATACTAAATGTTCAAGGAAATATGTGCCCATTCACTCATCTTTTTACTTGTGACACTTATTTGAATGTAAAATGACACTTTTATATTGAAAACATACAGTTTGAGTCATACTGGCCACATCATGTGTCAGATTAGTACACCATAAATTCCTAAAAATAAAAAATAAATTATGGATAATTTTCTAAAATATTAAAAACAATATAATCTCATTTTCTCAGTTTTGAAAATCTCTTGTGCATTTTAAAGTAAATTGACATGTTTATACTGAAAACATTCACTTTGATTGATATCAAACACATAGTTTGTTGGATCGATGTGTGGTTTATTCCTACAAATAACATAGAAGTTATTGATCATTTTTATAAATTTTGAAAATAATATTGTCCTGCTATCTTAGTTTTGAAAATGTAATACACATTTTAAACTAAAATGATAGTTTTATATTGAAAACATGCAAATTGAGTCATACTAGCCACATCATGTGTCTGGTTGACATTTTGTCAATCCCTATGCAATGAAAATTAATTGGGGATCATTTTCCCAAATTTTCAAGACAGTATGAGATCATTTACTTGGTCATATATATGTGATGCGTGATTTAGAGTAAAATGACACTTTTATATAGAATACATGCACATTAAGTCATACTATCCACATCATGTGTCAAATTGACATACTGTCAATTAGTACATGTCAAAAATGAATTATGGGTGATTTTTTAAATGTTTGAAAACAATCTGAACTTATTTCCTCAGTTTTCAAAATTTGATGTGTGTTCTAAACTAAAATTACACTTTTATATTGAAAACACACACTTTGAGTCATAATAGCTACATCATCTGTCATATTCATGTTAAGTCAATTCCTACACATCACACATAAGTTTTTGATCATCTCCCTAATGTTTGAAAGTAATCAGAGATCATTAGCTTGGCTTTATCAATTTTTTTGTCTCAATATATGAAAATAATTCTCAAGTATGAAGTAATTTGGGTCCATCCCATTTATTGAAGATAGATAAATTTACTATTGGAGAGATTTTTCTCAAGATTATTAGAGGAGTTTTCCCTCAACATGAATAGAGAGTTGATTCTAAATATTAAGGGATATAAAAATTAATGATCAACATATTTATTGGGGATGTGGACTTTGTGTCTATATAAATAGATGTATTAGTATTTTTTGAGTATAGATGATGATCTATAATAGGGATTGATAAATAAATAGGTGGATCCCCTTTTGAGGAATTCAACCTGGGGATATACAAAGTTCTAAAGGCACCAAATCCATTGGGAATGGCCTAGACCCATATGGGTAGAGACTATAAGGAGGGATCCAGAAGATACAATAATTGAAAAATTTTGGTGGAAAATCCTCAAGTTATCTAGGATGAGTCCAAGATGAAGAAAATTCTTTTAACCTTGATGTTTCTCCTCATTAAATTAAATTTATTTTTTCATTCTACCTTGGATAAAAGATAAAACTACAAACCATGTAATATTACTGTGAATTGTTTTTTACATTGTTCTTTCATGTTTGTTTTCTTACCCTGTTGATTTCTCTCCTATTGTTCATTACTAAAAATAAAGACCTTGTTATGACTAGAACTATATGAAGGGATGACTCAATGTGGTGGATATGGTTCCTGGAATTCCTAGTTCAAGGCCTTAAATTCTTGGGGTATTTTAAGGAGTAATTTTATAAATATTTTTCATCCAGCCCTATTTCCCAACAAGTGGTATCCAAGGTAGGTTGATGTTTTTAATTGTAGAAAATAGTGGCATTCATTTAGTGAAAAAAATTACAAGGAATAAAAGGAAATTACTAGAAGATGGTGGTTGTTCAATATGTGTTTCTGGGATATGAAAATTCTGATTGACTAGCAGAACTCATGAAGAGTGTTTCATTGTTAAAGACAGCCAGAGCTTGGAGGAAGAATAATGGAGTTCCTCATGTCAGTTGATCTATAATGAATATGATAGAATGTCACTGAAAGATGGTGGTTGTATCAGTAGTGTTTCTAAAATAGTAAAAGTCTTTATGGGTATAAGTTTCATGTGGAATGTTCCATTCATTGGGTGGAATTTGGATCTTGATGGAAGGATACTAAAATTATAGAATGTAAGATAACTATATGACTATGACCACAAGAACAAAGGGATTGATCGATAAGTTTCTTTATAGTGAAAGATAAATGAGGTTTCTAAAAAGATATATTAGAAGAATCCCTGATTTTTTTAGTTTAATTTGATGGAATATTTCTTTGATGTAATTTTTTAGCATGAAATTAATATTTGAGAAGGAAGATTTTAACTTTTTACTCCATTAAAATGATTTTTTGGAGGATCATAGGGAAATAAAAGGATTGTATGTGATGAGGGTTGTCTCTCAAAGTGTCAAAACTGGATGGATGAATTCAAATAAAAGGAACATGTTTCAATGGATACACTAAAGGAAATTTTAGTGGGAGTTCTTCATACTGATAACATTATAATTTATCAAAGATATAGAAATCGAATGTGTTTTTATTCCAATGGAATTACAATATATTTTTAAACCAAAAATATCTTAGGTGAAGTAGAATCATGGTAGTAAAGACTTCATAAATTAATGGAGGTCTAATAGAGTAAGGCCATAGACATAGTGCATGACATGTATTTTTGTTTATAAATTCAATAAAATAGGAGGATGATAACATAATTCTGATTAATTGGGAAATAGTTTCTATGGAGGCATTCAAATGAGTTTCATACAGTAGTTAGATTGATCATATCATGGATCTAGAAGACTGAGGAGGGACTACATCATTGGGATCCTAGATGATTAAATCAACATGGAGTATTAAACCATACATTCACCACATAATAATAGTGAATGGTTGTTGGATTATTTTTGACATTGGTGTGATCTTGAGAATTGTATTTGAGTGTGATATTGTTGACTCAACCAACATAATCAATTCTCAAGTCATAATTGATTTGGTTCTATCCCATTTACTATGGTAAGTAAATTTATTAATGGGGATATTTTTCTTCACATTAATAGAGGATATTTCTCTCACCATTAATGGATATTTAATTCTCAAAATTAATGGATGGAAAAATTAATGTTGATCATAATTATTAAAGTTATAGAAATTGTGTCTATATAAATGTATATAGAGAAATTATTTGAGAATGGATGGCGAGTGTTGATAGGGCCTGGAAAAGATGATAGAGGATCACCTTCTAGGGAAGCCAACCTGGGCTCACACAAAGTGTCGGAGGCGCCAGATCCAAAGGCATAGGTTATGGACCACAAGGGTGGAGACCATAAGGATGAAGTTGGAATATGTGATGACCTAACAGTGTTGGTGTAACATCTTATGATAATCTAGGTAGATTTCAAGATGATGGAAATTATTAAAACCTTTTTGTTTATTCTCATTGAATGAAAGATATTTTTTCATTTTCCTATGAATATAGGATGAACTTCTAGTCCATGTGATCAATTTTGGAAATTTTTTTACTTTTTTCTTGCATGTGTGTTTTCTTTTTTTTTTTACTTGTTCTCCTTTTTTTCATTGCTCGAAGGGAAGATATTGGAAGGACCGTAACCAGATGAAGGGATAAATCAGTATAGTTTCGAGGGTTCTTGATTTTCCTAGTTTTGAACACCAAATTTACTAGGGCTCCTCCAATGCAAATTTCTATATTTTTTAATTTTGTCCCTGATCCCAAACAAATGTAATGTTTAAAATAAAAGTACACTTATATTAAAAATGAACACTTTGATTCATACAAGCTAAATCATCTATAATATTTACATGAAGATGATTCATAGTCATAAAAATGAATTATGGATCATTTTCTTAATGATTCAAGACAATCTGATCATATTTTCTTTATATTGATAATGTGATGCATGTTTTAAATTAAATTGACACTTTTACATTGAAAACATCTAATTTGAGTTATACCAAGCACATCAAGTTTCATATTGATGTGTAGTTTACTCAAATTCATTATAATTAAATTATAAACCATCTTACTAAATTTTAAAGATAATATGTGATAATTTTCTCAGTTTTGTCTATGTGACACGTGTTTTAGAGTTAAATGACACTTTTAATGTGAAAACATACACCTTGATTCATACCATCCGCATCATGTGTATGAATTATTTGAGGCCAATTACTCTACATCTCATATAAATTATGGATTGTTTTACAATATTTTTAATACAATCTGAGATCATTATCTTGGTTTTCAAATTGCAACAAATGTTTGAACTAAAATATAGCTTTTATTTTAAAAATATTCCCTTTGAGTCAAACTGGCCCCATCAAGTGTTGAATTGATGTGTTGGTGGTTCATACATGTTAAAAATAGATTATAAACCATTTTATAATGTTTCAATATAATGAAATCTTATTTGCTCATTTTTTGGCTATGTGCTGCTTGTTTTAGAGTAAATAACACTATTACATTAAATACATACACACTGAGTCATACATTCCATATCATATGTTGTGTTGACATGCGGTAAATTCTAATATGTAAAAAATTAACTATGGTTTGTTTTCATAATGTTTTAAAGACAATCTAATATTTTTTACTTGGTTTTGAAAATATGACACATGTTTTAGAGTAAAATAACATGTTTATATTAAATACCTACACTTTGAGTCACACCAACCACATTATGTGTTAGATTAATGTTAGATTAATTCCTATAAATGAAAAATGAATTATTTGTTATCTTCCTAAATTTTCAAGATACTATGAGTTTTTTACATGGTTTTGTCTATATGATGCATGTTTTGGAGTAAATTGACACTTTTATATTGAGAACATATACATTGAGTCATACTGGTCATATCATGTTTCAAAGTGACATGTGGTGGATTCCTACATGTCACATGTGAATTATAGATCATTTTTTGAAATTTCTAAAATAATTGAATTTTTTTCTTAGTTTTGACATTGTGACTCCCATTTTAAACTAAATTACCTTATAGTGATCAACCAACCTCTCAATATTTTCAACTTCCAACCCTGATTAAAAATCATTCAAAGTTAATTCATCATTTTATATTATTAGCATTGGTTTGGGATATGGGAGGGGCATATCTATTATTATTTACAATATCTTTCATTATCATGTATTTAAAAGATTCAAATGAGAATGTAAAAGAGTCCATCTTGCTTGGCCATTTTGGAGGTGGAAGTGACTGTAATAGGGCCTATACCATTTTTAAAAACTCTTAAAAAGACAGAAAGAGACAAAATATAAATGATTATTCTATAATCAAGTATATAATTTCCTTGTATAAGTGTCACTAATATAAAGTCACTTGTATAAAATAGTGAAGGAAGACATTGAAACTACTCTCACTTTGGTTATGTTTTCTTCATTGAAAATTCTTTACCCTTGTCAACCTATAGTGCTTAGACACAAGGGAATGCCATATTGAATAAAATAATAAAATTGAGAAACAAAATGCAAAAAAAAATCTTTAAAAAAATCTAATGCAAACAATTCTACACCTTTAGGGTTCAACTACATCCTAGTAATTGGTAATATGTATTTAGATTTATGGGTGGGAGGATCATTTCCCTATTTACCTCTTTCCATTATCTCATTTATAGACTCAATGTCCAATATATCATGAGCACAAGAATCATAAAATATGTTACTAGATCTTCCAAAATCCATAGATCATAACTCTCCATGATACTTCTTCTTGTAAAATAGATCAAATATTTCATGCTTTACAGGGCTATCGCCAAAAGGTTTTACTATTTCTAGAAACTCATCCTAAACCCAAGTTGAGTAAAATTAGTTAAGAGATTAAAATAAATTCATGGTTAATTGTTTAATGATAATATACCCTTTATAATAATTTAAAATTATAGTAAAAGTATGAATATTTAAGTACTCACTTGATTTTTACATGTACTAAATATATATAAAAGGTTGAATTTAAGTGGGATTGAATCAGCAGAAGAAGTGAGTGGATTTTAATTTTTAACAATTATTTTATGAGTTTGTTCCCATATTTTTCTAGAATAACTCTCTACTATAAACTATGGCATATTTTGAAATGATTTCCCATCAAACTGTGGCTTATTATCAAGATTCTTTTTGTGTTACTCCCAATGATTCCTTACATAATAATCATGTTCATCTTCCTGAGTAAGAAAATATAGTTAAGGGTTTTAGAAGTTTTTTTCCTGTAGTATTCCTCAAATAGTTTAACACAATGAGGTTCTAAAGTTTCAACACTCTCAATTAAAAAATTCATGCTATTATCATCGGGAAGAGGAGCCATGGGTGGGGGAGGATCATCAAATTTGTAGCCTCACTCACGAGGGGAAAGAATATATGGAAGGGTTTAAATTCCTTTGGTAATATTGGAGAATAAAATCTAGAAAAATTATTAGTTGGTAATTTTAAATGTGGCATTAGAATAAAAATATGCCCCACACATTTCAAAAACTACATGAATTTTATTTTAGGAATGAAAATATCTAAGAATTATGATATTACTTTTTCACTTCCCAAATGTATTTTTTATTATATATCCTCTACTTGATCACAAACATAATTTTTAATCACATAAACTTATTGTTAGATAACATTATGACACAATATACCCTTCCCACTATTCTCTAAACAAATTTACTTCTTATTTTGAGTATTTAGACTATCAAAAATATAGGTAGTTTTGATTTAATATATAGAAACAAATTATTACATGATATTTTAAATGAAATTATAATTCTTTTAGAAAAACGTGTTCAAAGATTATTTTTTTATGGTATATGATATCAATACTAAATTTAAAAATATAATATCTTCAATAGTTTTCGTTATTTTGTTTTGAACACTATATAAATGTTGAAAAAAAATAAGAAAATTGTATTGAAATTTTTTTTGATAATTAATTCTTACTATATATACCCCAATTTGTCTCGATTTCAAGAAATCCATAGGATTCTTGTATTGAGTCACTGACATCATTCCATGATTTAAATTATATTTATACATCACCCTATCCTAAGAAAATTCATGTTAAAACATAAACTAAAATGTATAATTTTAATTTTAACTATAAAATGTTGATTATCATGGTGTTCTCTATGGTGTTTTTTGAGTCTTCCTGTGTGAAATAAGCAGCCTCACTATGCCCATGGTGGTGTCTGCAGTTATTCATGGTTGAATGGTTGTGCAGCAAGATAAAAGGGAAAAAGAGAAGGATCACTCATGTGGCCTTACAATCCATGGTTGATAGGTGGGTTTTCAAGGAAAAACAACCATACCTAGAAGGACTACACCCATGGTGTAAGGAATTTTTAAGGAAAAATAGATAACCATTCTGCACCAGGCTGTGGTGGAAGCAATATGGGGGAGATTGTTTTAGTTGCACATAGTTTTTATAATAGGGAATCTTGGGTGAATATATAAACCTCTAACTAGATCTAAGAGATCATTTTTTGTATCATAAATGGAATCTAAAAGAACTAACAAGATCCAATGCATGGGAAGAATTCTTGAGTATTTGAGTTGGTGGAAGGAAGTAATTGGTTTGTATTCAAACATAAAAATTTGAATTGGCTCTAATAATTTTTTATTACTGTTGTACAAAACATATCTTTTTTTTATAGAGAGGAAAAAGAGTTGAAGAGATGAGATGATAATGTGATGTGAAAGAAGAAGTGGTTGTGTAAATTAAAACTAAGTGAAGAGATCATACCTAAGTTTCTATAGGTTGATGAGATATAGGAAGATCTGTACTATATCAAAAAATGAAGGTAATGTGTGTAAGGGTTTCTTCTAGTTTATATCATGTTCTTGATCATTATAACCATTTGCGAAGTAGTATCATGGTCGGGGAATTTTTTAACAAAATTAAAAGGATAAAACCTCCTCGTTGTACTTACATTTTGAAAGTAGTAGTTCGTATGGTCTTGATGAAATTAAGATCATGCTAAGGATTGGAATTATCATTTTGAGAGGTGATGTAACACCCCAAGACTTTACAATCGTCTCCTTTTAGAATAAATTTAATTTCATTTATAGATTCCTTTATACGCGACAACAATTTATTCTTACTCTATACACAACACTGATTTAGCTTTCATTCCATGCAAGAATGACTTTGTTTCATATCTTGCGTTGCACGCAAGACCTAGTATTATCGATAAACAATACATAATGAAAATATAATTATTTGATATAATAAGATATAACCTAGCAGTTGAATTGGAGGTTATGAATAGGATTATCTACTTATAAAAATATATTTTTGAATTAAATGGTTACTAATTAATTATAAATTAATATAAAAAACAATTGAATATAAAAGAAATGTTTCTATAAAATATATTTTTATGCCCACCAAGGAATTTTATGATAATAAATTAAATTATTTACTATTAGTGAATGTAATAAATTAAATATATAAATAATATATTCAATAAAAAAAATTTATATCAATTAAATAGTTTTGATAGGCCGAAAATTTGAATAAATCCAGTTCTATGCTTAAAAATTGTATTTTTCTAAAAAGACAATTTTACCTCTTTTTAATGGAAGGCCTATATTAAAAATAAATTTGGGAAATTTAATAAATTTTATATTTCAAAATAAAATTAATTTTTAAATTAATAACATAAAAATTATCTTATGATGAATTTTTGGTGTTTTTCTATGAAGTTTCATTTTTTGATGAATAATGAAAAATAATGAATTTTAATTGAAAACTGATTTTTTGTCTAAATAATTTATATTGTTAATTTATTTTTTGAATTGGTTATAAAGTATAAATAGATCACGTATACCTAAATTAATCCAATTTATGTCATTCCAATCAATTTTACATTGAAAATTGATATAAAAATATTTCAACCTTTTAAACATTTTAGCATTAAAACCCGCTTTGTTGTCCCGTCTGTGGGATTAATTTTAAATTAATATATATCACTTATGCCTGTGTAATTTATAAAAATGTATTAAATATTTAAAATAATAATAATTTTTAATATTTATTAGTCTCAACTTATTTTTTGACAAAAACTATTAGTGAAAGCGATTAAAATTAATTACAGTGATTAGGGTGAAAATGAGTTTACTTAGTGGGTAAACATTAATCATAAGGGAAAAATGAACTATAAACTTATCAAAAACCTATTTTATTACCATATTTTTACCATATAATCCATTTTATATAATTGGGGTCATTATTGGAAGCATGTGATATGAGGGAGACCTCCCAATAGTGTTTGACTTTTTATTTTTACAAGAATGTCACTCCTCCTTCACTACAAAAAGGCACGCATCCCTCAAACTTATCCACACCTCTCAAGAATTTGTTTTTCCTCATACAACCTCTCAAAAAATAATCTCCCAACATCCCTACCCTTTTCCTAGAATACTATAATTAATAATAAATAAAACCAAGGAGGAATTGTGGTATAAACAGAAAGGAGTTACCCGAATAATAGGTAATGTTCTTAAATGGGTTTTTTAGTTATATTTAATTATTTATCCATTCAATTATTCTTATATCATAATTATATAATAAAATCAGTATCATTAATTTAATTATATATTGTTATTATAAGGGTATGACCAACACTTTCACACACTTCCATCAAATGGGATACACAATCATCATTTGTGTGTTTGACGGACTACCGTCTCGCGAACTGATGTCATTTGTTCTTCCATTAACACATTTTATAGTTGTAAATAATTATGTATAAATATTTTATATGTGATATATATTATATTTATAATGTATTTATTATTTTCTAATTATTTTATAACACATACCTTCATGCATTCTAATTTTGGGGAATACGATAACATTATTTGTGGGTCTATAGACTACCACCTCCTCAAAGCGATGTGATTCCTTCACACTACACTTGGAATGTATAAAGGATGGTTTTAATAAAAATATGTAATATATATGAAATATTAATTATATTGGAATTATAAAATAAATATATACTATTTACTTTTCATTCTTTTAATAGGAAAAGAAAATGTGAACAGTGTTCATGCCTTTGTACGGCCTATCGTCTCCATGAACGGTGCATTTCATTTATATCTCCAAATTTTATGGATTATTATATATACATATACACTTAATATATATATATATATATGATAATTACATAACATTTTACATTCTAGATATTATGAAATCATGATCTAAGTAGTAAGAACAACAAATAATAAGTCAAAACATAATTGAGAAACTAGGAAAATAACACCCAAAATAGTGAAAATAAGGAAGAATTTCTAAAAAATGGGTAATAAGATATTATAATAAGATCCTATATGATATAATAAAAATTAGCATAGTTTTAGAATAAGTTAGTAACATGCTTAAAAACATTATATAGGATTTTAAAGAGTGTTTTACCAAAAGGAAGCATAAGGTATGAGATTTTGTCTCAATTTAGATTCCATTGAGATTTATTTTTTATTATGAACCAATTCAAATTAATGTGGTGTATATAATTCCCCTATGTAATTTAATATCATTATTCACTCATACTTCATGGTATTTTATGTTTCGCCTTGAACTATCTCATCTAATGGGATTTGACTTGAAAATTACCAAGTGGTAAGAGTTTTCTTTGCAATATCACTTTCTTTTGTGATTGTTAACTTTTTATTGAAACAATCACTTCTTTATGATAATTTTTATTTTACATTAGATTTATATTAAATATCCACATTCTCATACAATGGATATTATTATTGTATAAAACATAATATTATAGCAAACATTTATTGTATAAACATATATATATATATATTAAGTTTTAAGTACTAAAATCTATTTATATATATATATATAAATATAACATAATATAATGAAATATTTTCAATTTAGTCATATTTTTAAGAAAACCTGACTATTTTAGTGATATTTTTACCAATGTTTTAAAACGTGTTTAATTATATATATATATATATATATAATTATAATTATAATTATAATTATGTATACATACATATATATATTTATACACACACACACACACAAACACACACACATATATATAAATATAAACATATAATATAATATATATATATATAAACACATGCACATATATATATATATAATCTAAACAGATATATATATATATATATAATGTAACCATATAAATAAAAACAAAATAAAAACATATATATATATATATATAAACACACACACACACACATATATATATGTATATTAATTTTTTAAATGAAAATATATATATATATATATATATATATAACATAATAAAGTTTTATATTTAAAATATGAATAGGTGATCTGGTCCGCTTCTTCTTTTGGATGTTGAAGGTGCAAGGATTGACTTCTATTGAAGCTATATTTTCTATATTTCTGTGTGAAGGCTATTTTCAGGGAGTGTTTGAGAATACAGGAGGGGGAGTTCATAGGGGTATGAGAGAGGAAACTTGGGGGCTTATAGGAGGGAGTATGGAAGGTATGTGAGGGGGAGTAGTTAATAGGGGTGTGGGAGAGGAAGCCTGGGGCCTTATGGGAGGGATTACACAGGGTATGGTAGTGGGAGTAGTTTACAACGGTGTGTGAGAGGCATCTTAGGGGCTTATGGGTGTAAGAGTACACATAGGGATGTGTCCATATGGGAGGGGGTTGGTCGGGAAGACTATGTGAAATTTTTTATTATAAAAAAAATCATGGGTAAAAAAATTATGAATTTCAAAAAAAATATCTATGTTTTTAGAAACATTAGTAAATGAATTAACTTCATTTTAAAATTTCATTAATGAAAAAAATGTCTCTAATTATTGTTTTTTTCGTGGTACTAGAGACATTTTATAAATGTTTACAATACTTTGTTGAACAACCCCGATAGGCCTATCAGAGGATGAGAAATCGAATGTGTTTTGGTCAGCAATTCCAAAGTTTCATTGATTAGGTAGTGTTTGATGTATCATCATTGTGTGCTCGAACCATTGATCGGGTACAGTGCCACTTTCAAGCATGAGAGTGCCACGATCTGCTCACAAACAACCATGGTCAATTGTTGGTTGTCATATTGGAAAATAGGTACTGTGATTATGGTAACTTCCAAGCATTGTGATATCCATGTGCACATGTTGTTGCATCTCATTCATCAATGAACATATCAAGGGATCCCTATATTTACTCTATGTATCATGTGAGCACTCTAGATAACTATTATTATGAATTTTGGATGCATGTTGTTGAATTTTATTCCATTACCTTTCTTACTGATTGGTCGATTGTCATCCTTGATATTTCCAGGTTTCATATTATAGATTTTTTATTTATGACCTATTTCATTTATGTATTTTTTTCATTAATGGATTGTAAAATTTCTGGTTTGAAATTGAAATATCTATGTGATATTTCATATTTTTACCTTTACCACTCATCAATTGACTATGGTGGATGATATTAGGTTGCACCCTCAAGCATGACCAAAGTCTACTAATATCAGAAATAAGATGCACTAACCTCAGAAATAGGGAGGGGGAATATGATGCAGTATTTTTCACATATAAGGGCATACTCATAAGAGATATCCTCAAGTAGTAAGACAGAGCACCATTTCACATTATCCTTGATCAAGTCTATGAATTTTATCATGAATGAGTAAAAAAAATTCATATGCAGAATTTTCATTACTAGATCCTTTTCATTATGACTTGCCTCATTTCCAGTATGTTTCTTCTCTGGTTTGTTTTATTTCTGGATTCAATCAGAATGAATTTTGTGATATTTAAACTATTAAAAAATAAACTCACAGTGTAAGTGAATAAAAAGAGGTTCAAACTCTAAATGAATTGTCTTTAAATGTGTCCTTCAAATCACATGACCGATTGAATATATATCATGCACCCACATTTTCTATGCGGGACTTTCACCACGGATGATATACATTGAAATTTTTAGAAATAAATTAAACATGATTATAGATCATTAAAATAAGAAATTTGTAGTCTAATCAATAAACATAATTCAAATCTATTTTTTTATCTCATTTTTCATTATAATCCTTAATTAAAAATGTTAATTGGATACCTCATTTTTCTTCTTGTACTATTTAAAAAAAATATTTTGGAAACATTATTAAATTAACTATAAAAATATAACAATGATATCAAATGTAGAGATGGAAGGTCCTCCATTTATCAAATTACAAGATAAGAATGTTTCATGACTGTTCATAGAGAGGCACCCAGTTTCTACTTTGAGTGTATGGAGATCTCACTATTTCCATCATGTTGAACCACATCCTTCCATCATCCTTTATATTCATTGTGCTGGGCTCTATGGCGTAGTGATGTGTAACTTTAGATTTTTCAATCATCAACTCATTATTGTGATGGTTTATAGATGGATTTTAGAGACATGTACATTCCATTTTATTGATGGAGAGATGAATATTACACTTGAGGATTTGTCCATTTTGTTGGGCCTCTCCATTGAAGGTGTGACTGTGTTAGGTTGAGTGGGTGAATATTGGTTTGATCTAGTTTACAGATTACAAGTTATTTATGTCCATGATGGTTGCAGGTCCTTCATCAGCAGTAGATTATGCATTCTATGGATAGACGGGCACTTAAATCATCTAGCTGATGATTTCAATGAGATAATTGTGTTGTGATTTGCATGCGCATACATTTTGAGTCTTATTGGTGGCATGATCTGCATTGGTAATTCAACTATATTTGTACATTTGATGTATTTACCATTATTGGAGAACATCGATAAAATAGGGAAGTATTTTCAGGGGTCTTCATGTCTTTCATATACATAAAGGGTGTTATACATAGCATGTTTCATTGATAAATACAGACCACAGGATGTGTTATTTTGATACATATGTGGATATGAGAGTGCATCACTCTCTTAGCTCCACATGTACATGAACTATTTCATGCCAATATTTTAAGAGAGTCTCTACATGGACAATGGTATTATTTTCCTTCCTTCTAATGTCAAAATAAAATGTATAACATCTATTATGAAATATATGTATAGAAATTTTATCTATGAGTGGAGTCAAAAACATTGAAATTCAGATATAGCCAGACATAATGTCCATGCTTACAGACTTATTCTAGATAGTCTTTGGTATGACAACATATGTTGTTATTTATTATATAGTTAAATTATTATTGTGTACATTACATGTATTTATTTTTTAATTGAATTATGTATTTATTTTAAATTTTTTATATTTCATGGATATCATATAGTGAGGCTATCATCCAAAGTCTCCCCTCATACTGTACAGTGATGCTTACTATCATCTCATGCGTCATTCCAATAATTCACTTTCATATTATGGAGTGGCATCACATTTATAGAGTTATGAGATAGTTCGACTTCAATCAGCCCATTCCTACACTGTCAATTCAATTACCTTCACTCCATTCCCTGAAGATGTTAGGGAAGAGAGACTTTGACTAGAGGATACATCATGCATGATATATTGAGATGTGGGATAGAGGACATGAGTCCCAATTACGAGGAGACTACATTGTACATATACATTTATCAGATCAGCTAGATTATGTGCCCTTATATTGCAAAACCCCAGTGAGATATCATATGCAACATGGGAGAGGATATCATGACTTGGTAATAATTCATCCTTCCACTGTTGAAGAGTTTTTTATTAACATTATTTAACTGCATAATTTTTTTTCTTAGGATTATTATATCACACATCTCCTTCACTTCTTTAAACTCGATGAGGGTGGCGCCTTTAATCAGACTTAATTTAATAGAGTATTGAAAGAGTTATTTCCTTATATGGATGAGATTTATCATGGGTTTTTTTGATGTTTCATGAAATTCTGAGGGTAAAGAGCATGATATAGGTGTTTGATGGGGTGATGGCCTTAATATGGATTCATGTGTGGCATAAGAGGAGGGTGTTTGTTATGATCAGTAATATGCTTCTTTGGTTCCTATTTCATATGATCCATAGCCACAGTTAGAGGCAAGGCATGGACAAAATATGTCATCATGTCAGATTTTCTTGAAGAGATATACTCTAACTAGTTAAATGTTGCATTCTTTGTTATCCTCTGATCTGCATATATTCACTACATAGCAAACATATTCTTCACATGTTGGAGAGAGTTTCGGCCAGTAGCTATTATCCTTAGAGGTAGGATAGGGTGATGGCAGTGAGATTGTAGATCCACTGCCTATCACATAGGATGATGTGGAGGTAGGTGTCAGGGATGATATATAGGAGCTACGTATGCCAAAGCATAAACATAGACAGACATGACGTGGATGCATTATATATACGCATGGGTCGGTCATGGAGGAGAATCCAGGAAACCGATGTAGATTAGATTGATACATGTTATATGTTTTTTAAATAATTACATATATATTATTTAAAAACATTCTAATATATTATATTTTGTTTCAAAAATCTATAAATTGATATAATTGGAAATTCATAAAAATATTTTTAGAGAATTAAGAAACATTAATATTAATAACTACATTGGTGATAATAATAATTACTAATTACTAATTATATAAATATATCTTAGTATTAGTATCCATATTATGTATAATAAAAAATCATCTTAAATTTATTATTATATAATAATATTATTATCATTTTGAATTAACTAAATATTATTAATATTAATAATAAATATTGTCTTATTTCTTATAAAAGTAATTATAATATAATATAATATAATATATTAAGAATAATATAATTATTAACTTGGAAATATTGTTCTAAATACAAAATGTTTTATTTATATTATTATATAATAAATATTCTCTATAATACTATTAATTGTATTAATAACATAATTATATATTATTAATTAATAATAAATAATAATATTGATAATTATTAAATATTTTATGTATTAATAAATTACTAATAATTATATCAACAAAAATATAACAAATATTTATGATTAAAATATTTCAAATATTATTTGTTATACTATTTATTATTTAATAAAAAAATAATATAATATTAATTAATAATAAATAATATTATTGATTATTAATAAATATATTACTTATTAATAAATTGGTAATATTTTATATCAGCAAAAAAAATCACAAATATTTATAAATAATAATCCTATAAATATTATTAATACTAAAAAAATAAATATTATATTATTAAATACAAAAATAAATAATTAATAATACATATGTTTTTTAAAAAGATTGAGGCTTAAAGGCCTCTTTATTAAAAATTAAAATGTAAAGTTTGAAGAACACACAAAACTGCAAAGGTCCACATAAAATAGATTAAAAAAAGTCATCAATCCACTCGAGAATGAGTGCTCATATTGTGTTGAGTGGTGTGTCCACCACTCCCATGAGGATTGCATCCCCTCCTCCAAGTCTTGAACTGCATCCATGGGAATTCACCATCATCCGAGTACTCGGCAACAACATCGGCCTTAACGACATCAGCTTCAGAGGTACTATCTCTTTTTTTTTCCACCATCATCGCTACTGGCCGAAGCAAGTATATCAGAAGAATTATGAGTACTCACATTCCTCTTTACCTCACAATTCAAAGTTTGAGTAAAGTCACTGCTGATTGAAAAAATAGATGCCCCTGACTTGGCTTCGTCTAATCTCATTGCTAGCGATTCAGTAAAAAGATGTTCAACCAAACCTTGAGCATGTGAAAACACACCTGAACCAACATGTTCATTAGTACCACTAGTATATAAAATGGGGACCTACATATCCTTTGTATCCAAATTCACTCATTCCAATGGATGCATGTCCAAATCCCAAATGGGAGTTGGGGGAGACCAACCTCACCTTTATAGCTTCCATATTCTCTATAGGAGAGTGAAAAGAATTTGTAGCAGGCAATACAGAAGAGAAAAAATGGGCCCCATACCACTAGGGGAATGTCCAAATGTCTTTATCTCATTAATACCCTCCATACCCGAACAGAAGGGTAACATTTCTATGGGAGGAGGAAAACCCTTCTTATTAACATACTTGACATTCAGTCCAGGATCCAGTTGGTTTGTATCCCCATTGAAGGTAGTATCAACATATGTATCTTGGGTGTTTTTTATTGAGCTAGCCTCCATGTGAGGTTAAGAAGAAGTAGAAAACTCACAAATAAGTGCCATGTCCATGGCTCTAAAATGGCCACCTGAGTGATTCAAATAAAGGGAGTGAGTAGAAAAGTTGACCTTCTCATTGAATTTTTTAGTAGGAGATATACAAGAAGCTTGAATAACCCTTTTGAATTTAGTCTTATTTGATATTGTAGCATCCCACTTTTCTTTACCCTTTCTAATTTTTTCATTGACCATAGTCTACTCCTGATACAAGCTAAATTAAACTTCCACTTGAGCAGAATGTTCCTTGATCTCTTCCCTATCATATGAAACCTCTTCATCTTCACATACTATAACTCTGGATAGTACATATTTAAAGGAGATCCCATTTAAGACATCATTTCAAGTAGTTCTATCAAATGTATGTTGACTATCTTCAACAAGATCAGCCCAAGATAAATGGGTTTAACCATTCATTTGAATAGGAGAAACATGAACATAAGATTCATGAACAATACACCCATTATTTAGGAATGGGTCTTCACTATCAATCTTATGTGATACCTCGATGGGGCCAACATCAATAATGTGATTCTGTTCTATATATGTGTTCAAAATTTTAGAAACATCATGATTGTTTTTAGAAGGATTCTCTTGATTAAACATCCTCTGGAAATGTTGCAGATCATGACCTTTGGTTTGACAATCAGAACAAACTAAATATATTCTACATGTGTCATTTGAATGTACAATAGTTTTACAATGAGCACAAAGTGGAGGTGTTTTCTCAAATTCAATCCTAAGAAAAATCTCATCCTGTAGTGTGGATAGAACCACCCTATCTATAAATGTAGAATATAAATCAACCACCACCAAAACATGTTCATAATGATCATAACTAACTATTTTAGTAGCATGATCCATCCTTATTGGGATGCCAATTGTGGAAGCTATATCATATAAGATATCATCATTCCATAAAACCCAATTAAAACCATGTATGTTGATCCATACCTATGTGCAAGTATCCTTGAAATCATTCAGGTTGAAGTTTAATTTCTAGTTATGAATCTGAAGCATTCCTGACCGAAGATTGACAGAGCCAATACTCCATGCACGCCCTTTGAGCTCCTCAAAAGGGAATAGATTGTGGAAAAATCCATGGCCTATGGAGATGCATTTGAAATCTGTGAATCCTCAAATATCAGCTAAATGAGAAAGGAAATCCACAATTTTTCAGGGTTTTATACCTTCCATCAGAGAAATCTAAACAATTATTGAATGTTTAAACTAATCAATGTGAGCCAAAATAACATCATCTGAGGGTAATACATGTGTAGTTGAGCCTTTCCTAATGATGCGATGTAGATCATGATATGCAAGAGGGACAAAGGAACCCCCTGAGAAACCAGAGAAATAAGAAAGGCGCTTCAAAACATCCTTGTCTCGATCCTTATTCCTCTCTAATGTGGACGATCCCAGCTTATTAGCATAATGATTCAAAGAAAATGAGTGGAGATTCACACTTCTTGGATGAAGTAGGGCAAACGAGTTTTCTATTGGTAATAAATATTTAAAATTTTAATTAATATAATAATAAAAATTAAATGTATATAACTACACATAAATATAAATGTATATAATTATAAAAAAATAATTTTTTATATAAGTATAAATATAATAAATGTATTTTAAATATTTATTTTAAAATATAATTATAGATATATATTTATAATTATAATTATAAATACATAAATTTAAATATATTTTTATGTAATTATAAATATATATATATATAATTATATATATATATATATATTTGTTAATATATAAATATATATATTTATCAATATAAAAAATATATATTAGCTGCTTGGAGGTATAATTATAAACACACACACACGCACACACACACACACCACACACACGGGCTGAAAAGGCAGGCCATAACCCCCTCCAAAAGATACCCCACTCATCAAGCCTTATTTATTTAGTACATGGCCCAAAGGCCCAGTGTGCATGAAGCCCATTACATGGCCCAAAGGCCCACAAATATTATATATATTTATAAGTTAATAATTATTTATATAATTATAAATATATAAAAAGAATTGTAAATATGTATTTATAAATATGATTATAGATATGTATTTATAATTATAATAATAAATAAATATATTTATAAATAGTTGTAGATGACTATAAATATATTTATATAACTATCTATATTTTTTTTGAGGAAATTATATAACTATATATATATTTATTAATATATAAATTATGTATAATTATAAATATAAGAAATGTATTTTATATAATTTTAGAATTATATGAATAGATAATTATTTATTTATAATTATACAAATATATTTATAAATATATGTATATAATTATAATTATATACATATAATTATAGAAATTTATTAATATATAATTATATATTATTATAAATATAAGAAATATAATTATTATAATATTATAATTATTTAAATATATAATTAATTCATTATAATTATATAAATACTTTTCAAAAATAATATATTACTTTGTAATTATAAACTGCTTATGATTCCAACATTCTTACTAAACCCCACAAAGGCACCGCCAATCATAGAGGTCTTTGGATAAAGCTATAAAATCTCCTTAGGTTGAGTCCCAAATTCCAGTAAACTCCTTTCAACCAAAAGTGATTCTTTGATAACCTACGATCAGCAGAGGGCTTCCAATGCATTGAATGTCATACCTGTTGGTGCCAACCAAATGAATGAGACCACTACAATGCTCCAATTTCAATTGGTAAAATATCATAAGGCTTGGGTAGTACAAACACAGTTAAGTCAACTGGAGAAGGCTAGTGGCTCTGGGTAAGTCATGTTCAAATCATGCAATATGCTTCTCATTTTTTCTGACATTATGAAATCTATATGAGACAATTTTGGAATGACTACAATTGATGAATGTGAAAAGTCAAAGAAGATTAATACGGAAAGTAAAATCCTTCCAGAGGAGATTGAGGGTGAAAGGTCACCTCATGTTTTCACTAAGGATGCTGAATGGTCTAATCTACATTTTGAAGTGTTATTTACAAATTTGGATTGGGGAAAAATTATTATTCATGACTACCTTGAGATTATCAAATTTCTATCTATCAAAATTGAAGAAAGAATTTTCCTTAATCTCGAGATTGACATCAGGGGCCTCTCTAGAAAAAATTAACCTTGGATCCTGAGTGCTGAAAGTGAAGCATCCACATCATTCTATGATGAGGATAAAGAGCCTTGGTAGAGGGAGAAGTCATGGAGGCATGGTCAAGGTACTTATCAAGGTTGAGGGGGATGACAACCACTCTAATTTCTGTTTTTTTTATTTATTTTTTCATGCCCTTGTGGGTTGGCCGGGTTATGTTTTACCATCCCTTTTGTTCTGATTTTAATTATAATAAATAGAAAGGGCCTTTGGGTCCTTCTAACTTGTTTAGAAAAATTATAATTATAATTTTATAATTTTATAATTTTATAAATATAGTAAATATAATTTTATATATATTAATATATATATAAATATAGTTATATTTATTTATAAATATTTATTGAAAAATATATTTTCATAAATATATTTTTATCATTCTTAGTGAATATATAATAATAAATGAATTGATATTAAAAATGAATTAATAAAATTAAATAAACTACAAAAAAAATTCAAAAGTGAATTCATATCATTTACATGAATTATAGACACATAAAAAATGATGAAAAATGAATAAATATATGATATTAATTATATAAATAACAAAATTATTAAAAATAAATTATATTAACTATACAAAAATATAAATATTTAAATTGAATTGAATTATATTAAATAAAATTAAAATAAACACACACGTGTATTCACGATGAAAATATTAAAATAAATATATATTAGACATGAATAAATATTAAAAATGAATAAATACAAAAAAAAGGAGTGATATTATAAAAGAATAAATAATATTAAATCTGAAAATAGACTTTCACACACACATACATGAACACATGATAGACATATATATGTACAGATATACATCCACACACACACATATACATACACACATATACATACACACCTATGCACATATACGCATACATACATACAATTATACATGTACCTATATTTTAAATTATTTAAATAAAATATTAATATATTATATTTATTTTAATTATATAAATTTTTTGTAATTGATGTATAACACTTTATCAATGTTTTTTTAGTGTTGATAAAAGTTTACTTTATCATCTTCTTTTATGAGATCTCACAAAAATCCCCCCTTTGTTAGTGCATTCTATCTAGCGTAGATAAAGGTCAATATTGAATAATGCACAATATGTGGTAGTTACAATGATACACTCACATACTATATAGTAGGATCATGCCTTACTATACACCACTCCATCACCACTCATGCATTTGAAATCATACATACTGTGATTTTATTTCCATATAAATGCTTTATTTATTTATTTTTCCATTCGTTATTTGTATACCCATGCACGCAGTAATACTTGTGGTTTATTTTTTATGATTAAATATCTTTTCTGGTTGAGATTTTTTATGATAGAGGTTTGTCGTGAATCACTATTTAATTAAATTCTTATTTACCAAAGAATTCACCATAGTGGCACACCCTAGGGCCGATCTCAAGGAGGTCTCTTACATGCACTATTTGTCTATTGTCACTATTATATTCTATCTAATATAAAACTAAATTAACTAAACTAAAATGGGGGGGGGTTTGAAATGATGCATAAGATATAAATGTAATATATATAAATTCAATGAAAACACAAAATTAAGTTAGATAGAAATAATGAAGGAAAATGTTCTTAAGAGTTTATGGTGATTAATTTCATTGTTTAAGAAGAACCTCAATATTCAATTCAATGTAGTGATCAAAACCTATCACCCTACACCCTCTCATTTTAAATGTGATTAAACCATACTGGAACCTCTACATATGGGGAAATACTCTTATGAACTTTAGCTGGGATACCTCTTCGATGACCATCACCAATCATGCCATGCTCCACCGTATGCACGACACAAATAGTGAAGGGAAGGAAAATGATAAACGAGAAGAACTTGGTGGTAGAGAAAATGGGGAGACCGCTCACCGTAATTGATTTAACTACCACTAAAATTCTCAGGATCAAATAAAGAGATATGAAATTAAAGCATCATAAACTCAATCAAGACACCATTCCCTCCCTCGAACAATCATCGAAGTTATTTCTCCATTTTTAGTGGAGTTGAGAAGGGAAAACGGTGGGAGAAACACATAAAATATAAAAATGGAAGAAAGGGGGTATGAATAAGAATGATAATATATTAATAGAAAACTACTATTACAAAAATTAAAACACTACAAAACTACTGATAATGACCAAAAAAGTCTACCCCCTAGTTTCCAACTCCTTGAAATGAAGAAGATACACTTTTTTATAGGAAAAAGGGAGGAAATTTGTCTCTAAAATCTTCCCTTGAAAGTATCCGCATGGTATACCAATTTAATGGAAGATTTTGGGAATTTTTCATTCTTGAAAGTTCTTAATCCATGTTTCCAAGGTCTACCCAAAACATTTCAGCTTCAATGGTCATTTGTGCAGAGAGATATGTTCAATTTACTCCATACTTTAATTCTGGCCAGGTGACTCTTCATCTTCCAATTATTCAATTTCCCATGCCAGTATGACTTTGAAAAATCTGGATTAAGGCGTGACAATATTCATAAAAGATGTTCATTAAATCATTATCCATCTTTATCCAGAATTTTAGCTTCATTAGACTGGCCCACTTCGAAATAAAATCTCATCTTGATACATGTCCAAATCTGTACACAGTTTCCAAGGCCTAGTGTGTGAGCTAGATTTGGGCCTTCAATTGTTGGATTGTGATTCTGTTTCAGAAGGATAAAATGAGACCCAGGACGTAAGTAATCCTAAAAAAATGAATTTTACAATTTCAATTAGTTTAGAAAACGTTATGGCTAAATTAATGAATAAAAATAAAATAGTTAAATAGAAAAATTAAGCCATTTTTTGCATTTAAGCTCAAAATTCCACAAAAACCTAAAAATGTGACAATTACCCATAAAATAACACAATGGTGGGTTTAATAACATTTAATTAGAGCATAAAATATGTGAAAATGTTAGATTCATCACTTCCCCACACTTAAACATTGCACTCCTGGGCAATCATTATATACCAAGGTCAAAACAAACTTCCCAAAGTATAAATGAAAACACAACTCAATTATCCTATCAAAGAAAATATCATGCCTACTACATGGATAAAAATTCCCTAACTCCTAAAAAATTATATGAATCCATTAAATATCATGTTAATACTCATGTGCATTTTCATACCTACCTCCCCAGGAAAATATTTCTCTCTTCACTCAAGGATGTTTTATTTGGAGTTTTTCTCATCCTCAAAAACATGTGTGATTTCCATAGGCTTGATATACACTTAGTATATCCACTTAAAAGAGTCAAAAATGTGTCAATAATGAGGCCTTTTTCATGGGTTTTTCTGAGGCTGAGGGTTGGTAGGTTTTAAATGTAAAAACATCTGAGGCAGAATGAGAAGGGTTAAGCTCTAAAGTGAAGTAAATGTATGAAAATAGTTTTGCTCAATAATGGTGTGCTGCTCAATCAGATTGAAAATGATTCTCCTCCAAACACCTCTTTATTTGCGAAGTTCACACTTGTAATTTCAACATCAATGAATTTTGTCCATCTTTTCCCCAATTGTAGCATTGTTTCGGCTTGAATTCAGATCTAGATTTCTATTCAGAATCATATTATTAAGGAGAAAGAGATGCATATTTTGGTCTTCAAAAATAGGTGAACACCCAAACCATAAGTATAATGAAATTTTGGGTCACCCATCCATATTTCCATCATGAAATTTATTTCACCCAAGAATCAATAAATATGACAACACTTTCAATTCAGCTCAAACAGATTCTTCAGTAAAGCAAAACACAGATGATCTTCTCCCTCCCCCACACTTCAGTTCAACAATAATCATGAATTTATCTTTTATAGTAGTTTGAAAAGGGATAAATGGCTTGTAATGTGGATGCCTAAAAAGTTGTTTAATGTCTACTAGGGGCTTAATAAATGTTAGATGTAAAGGTGGTCCAAAATAAGCTTTCAATGCAAAAGGGCTTTCAAAGTGATGCCTCATTCATACTTAACACATTTCATGAACTCTAATAGCTTTGAAAAAGAGAAAAAAATAGCAATTTATGGATCACAAACCATGTATCAAGACTCTCAATAAAAAGAGAAATGTTATAAGTTTTCAAAAAGGTTTAGAAATCTCTCATGTTTGGGCAAGATTTTTAATTTGGACATCACTAATTCACATGAGTTTCACAATTAATCAAAATTCATCAAATGAAAATATTGGAAATCAAGAAACAAAATCCATTCGATAAAAATTTAAATCCTTAAAAATTCAAATCAACTAATGTTTCATAAATACCAATATGGATTGAATTTTTCTAATTATTCGATTAAGCTCAAGACACCTAAAAAACACACCAAAAAACCTGAAAAGTTCGGAAAAGAAATGAAAAATAAAATGAAAGCACACACAAAATTCCTAAAAACAGATTTACATCCATCCTCCACACTTATTACATTTACCACCCTCTTTTTATCTCAAATCAGATCATGAAATTTTTCACATAGAATTTAAATTGGGTAGCAAACAAAATAAATAAAAGGAAAGACACAAACTGATTTATTTTTCAGTAGTAGCTTTGAGTTAAGCTCCTATATACTTCCACTTTTAAACTACAAGAAAGAAATGACAAGACATAAGAAAATAAATAAAAATAAATATAAAGATGATAGAAAATGGATAATTATTTGTTTGACCCCCCAAGTGGGTGCTAGGATTTTATTGCCCTTAGTCTATCAGTTGCAGCAGTTTAACCTCAATCTGAAGGTGGATGGGGTTTCTTTCTTAGAAACCACCACATTTTATGTCTCCCAACATCCATCAGTAGATGAGAGAATTGAGAATCCCCAATGAAAATTAAAATTGACCCAACCCCCAGAATAAATGAATGAAAGAATTTGAAATCAAGAGCGGGAGGGAAAATGATAAAGGGGTGCTCCTTATTTTTCTCAGTTGGAGGAGTGGGGTCCACCGATGGTGAAATTATAAGAATGGGATGGGGATTCTCTTCTGGTTCAGGTTCAACAAAGGATTACCTGAGTATTTATTCTTTTGTGGCATCATCCTCATATGTAGTAGTGTACAACTTGACAGGCTCCTCCATCTTCTCTTCAACACAAACAACTTCTTCATCTTCTTCAATTAAGGCCTCCATTATGGGTATTGAATATAAAAAATCAGAACAAGGGAGATTAGTTTTAAATTCATAAATAATGAAATTTGAATGAAAAGAAGTCTCGGAAATTAAATCTCCCTAAAAACATTCAGCTTCAAACTACTCTTATTCAATTAAATTCTTATTTACCTAAGAATTCACCATAGTGGCACACCCTAGGGTCGATATCAAGGAGGCCACTTACACGAACTATTTTCCTATTTTCATTATTATATTCTATCTAATATAAAATTGAATTAACTAAACTATAATGGGGGTGGGGGGTTTAAAATGATGCATACAATATAAATATAATATATATAAATTCAATGCAAACAAAAAATTAAGTTAGATAGAAATAATGAAGGAAAATGTTCTTATGAGTTCATGGTGATTGATTTCATTATTTAAGAAGAACCTCAATATTCAATTCAATGTAGTGATCAAAACATGTCACACTACACCCTCTTGTTTGAAATGTGATTACCCCATACCAAAACCTCTGAATACGGGGTAATACTCTTCCGAACATCATCTTGGAGACCACTTCATTGACCATCACCAATCATTCCATGCTCCCCTGTATGTACAACACAAATAGTGAAGGGAAGGAAAATAATAAACAAGAAGAAGAACTCAGCGGTAGAGAAAATGGGGAGACCTCTCACCGTAATCGATTTAACCACCACCAAAATTATTAGAATAAAATAAAGATTAAATTAAAGCATAATAAACTCAATAAAGTTACCATTCCCTCCCTCAAATAATCACTGAGGTTAGTTCTCCATTTTTAGTAGATTTGAGAAGGGAAAACGGTGGGAGAAACACATAAAATATCAAAAAGGAAGAAAGGGGGTATAAAGAAGAATGATAATATATTAAAAGAAAACTACTAATATAGAAATTAAAACACTACAAAGCTATTGATAATTTACAACAAATGCTACCCCCTAGTTTCCAACTCTTGAAATGAAGAAGAGATGCTTTTTTATAGGCAAAAGGGAGGAAATTTGGATCTCAAAACGTCCCTCGTTTGTATTCGCATGTTATACCAATTTAATGGTATATTTTGGGCAGTGTTCATTCTTTAAAGTTGTTCATAAATGTGTCTTATATCGACCCACAAAATATCAGCTTCATTTCACACGTTTAGAGAGAGATATGTGCGATTTACTCCATACATTTAATTCTTCCCTGGTTACTCTTCATATTCAAATTCTTCAATTTCCCATGCCATTATGACTTTAAAAACTTCAGATTCAGGTATTAACATCTTCATAAAAGATTTTAATTAATTACCTATCCATCTTCATGCCAAATTTTAGCTTCATTGGACAAGCCCACTTTGAAATAAGATCTCATCTTAATACATGTCCAAATCTGTACACAGTTTTTGAGGCCCTGTTTGTGAGATGGATTTGGGACTTCAATTACTGGATTGAGCTTCTGTTACAAAAGGTTAAAATGAGGACCAGGATGTAGGTAATACTAAAAAATGAATTTCAAAATTTTAATTAGTTTAGAAAAAGTTATGGTCTAATTAATGAATAAAAATAAAATAGTTAAATAGCAAAATTAAGCCATTTTGCATTTAAGCTCAAAATTGCACAAAAACCTAAAAATGTGACAATTTCCCATATAATTACACAATGGTGGGTTTAATAACATTTAATTAAAGCATAAAATATGTGAACATGTTAGATTCATCACTCCCCAACACTTAAACATTGCACTCTGGGCAATCATCATATACCAAGGTCAAAACAAACTTCCCAAAGTATAAATGAAAACACAGCTCAATTATCCTATCAAAGAAAATATCATGCCTCCTACATGGATAAAAATTTTCTAACTCCTTAAAAATAAAATGAATCCATTAAATATCATGTTAATACTCATGTGCATGTTGTACCTACATCCTCGGAAAAATATTTCTCTCTTCACTCAAGGATATTTTATTTGGAGTTTTTCACATTCTCAAAAACATGTGTGATTTTCAGAGGCTTGATATACTCCGAGAATCTCCAATTAAAAGAGTAAAAAATATTTCAATCATGAGTTTTTCTTCATGGGTTTTTCTGAGGCTAAGGGTTGGTAGGTTTTAAATGTAAAAACATCTGAGTCAGAATGAGGAGGGTTAAGCTCTAAAGTGAAGTAATTGCATGAAAATAGTTTTTCTCAAGAATGGTGTTCTCTTCAATCAGCTTGAAAATGATTCACCTCCAAACACCTATTTCATTGGGAATTTCTCACTTGTAATTTGAACATCAATGAATTTAGTACCTCTTTTCCCCAATGGTAGCATTGTTTCGACTTGAATTCAGATCTAGATTTCTCTTTAGAATCATATTATTGAGGAAAAAGAGAGGCATCTTTTGGTCTTCAAAAATAGTTGAACACCCAACCCATAAGTATAATGAAATTTTAGGCCACCTATACATCTTTCCATCATGAAATTTATTTCACCAAAGCAGCAATAAATTTGACAACACTTTCAATTCTTCTCAAACAGATTCTTCAGGAAAGAAAAACACAACTCATCTTCTCCCTCCCCCACACTTGAATTCAACAATAATCATGCATTTATCTTCTAGAGAAGGTTAGAAAGGGGTAAATGTCTTGTAATTTGGATTCTTAACAAGGTATTTCAAGGATGATAGGGGCTTAATAATGGTCAGATGTAAAGGTAGTCCAAAATAAGAGTTCAATGCAAAAGGGATTTTAAAGTGATGTCTCAATCATACTTAACACATTTAATGAACTCTAACAGCTTTGAAAAGGAGAAAAAATAGAAAATTATGGATCATATGACATGTCTCAAGACTCTCAAGAAAAATGGAAATGTAATAAGTTGTCAAAAAGGTTTAGAAACCTCTTGGGTTTGGGAAAGATTTTCAATTTGGACAGCACTAATGCACATCAGTTTCACAACCAATCAAACTTCATCAAATGAAAAGATCAGAAATCAAGAAACAAAATCCATTCGGCAATCATTTAAATCCTCAAAAATTAAAATCAAGCAATATTTAATAAATACCAATGTGGTTTGAATTTTCCAATGTATTCTATTAAGCTCAAGACACCTAAAAAACACACCAAAAAACATGAAAATTTTAAGAAAAGACATGAAAAATAAAATTAAAGCATACAAAAAATTCCTAAAAACAGATTGACATCCATCCTCCACACTTATTCCATTTACCACCCTCTTTTTATCTCAAATCATATCAAGGAATTTTTCAAACAGAATTTAAATTTGGTAGAAAATAAAATAATGAAAAGGAAAGACACAGCCTGATTTATTTTTTAGTGGCATCTTTGAGTTAAGATCCTAGATACTGCCACTTTAAAACTACAAGAAAATAATTACAAGACATAATAAAATAAATTAAAATAAAGATAAAGAGGGTAGAAAAATGGATAATGCTTGGTTTGACCCCCCCCCCCCCAAGTGGGTGATAGGTTTTTACTACCCCTAGTCTGATAGTTGTAGAAGTTTAATCTCAATCCGAAGGTGGGTGGGGTTTCTTACTTAGAAAACACCACATTTTATGTTTCCCAGCATCCATAAGTAGATGAGTGGAGTGAGAATCCCCAATTAAAATTAAAATTAACCCACCCCCCAAAATAAATGAATGAAAGAATTTGAAATCAAGAGGGGGGGAATGATAAAGGCGTGCTCCCTATTTTTCTCAGTTTGAGGAGTGGGGTCCATCGATGGTGAAATTAGAAGAATGGGATGGGTATTCTCTTCTAGTTCAGTTTTAACAAAGGATTCCCTAAGTATTTATTCTTTTGTGACATCATACTCATATGCACCAGTGTATAACTTGATAGGATCCTCCATCTTCTCTTCAACACAAACAACTTCTTCATCTTCTTCAATCAGAGCCAACATTAGTTGTGTTGAATATACAAAATCAGAACAAGGGATATTAGTTTTAAATTCATAAATAATGAAATTTGAATGAAAAGAAGGCTCTGAAATTAAATCTCCCTCAAAATATTCACCTTTAAACTCCTTTTCTTCAAGCAGGTAAGCTAGGAAATCATTTGATGGTGAGGGAATTGGATCTTCAAGTATGGCTCATCCTCACCAATCTCTTCATGAAAGGTAGGTGGAATGGTTAATTTATTATCCTTGTATTTTCTTTATTGTTGTTCTATGCATTGGGAATTAACTTCTTCAACTACAGCAGCCAACAATGTAACCATATTTCTTTCTTTTTCAAGAATTTTGAAATTATTTTGAATCATCAGGGAATTTTGTTCAATTTGGTGAGCATTTTCTAGAATTTCAATATTAAAAGATCCCCCCCCACTGGACATGTCATTACTAGGCTATGAATATTAAAAATCACAAAAATAATCCCTGACCTAAATAAAGAAATATATGTAATGAAATTCTTTTTTTTTTTTGATTTTTTTTGATTTTTTTTATGAAAAACAACGTGCATAAGCGCTTGGCCTCCCCGAAAACGGTGAAAAATTGATGAGAGAGTTTTTTCTGTGAACCTCTATTCAATTAAATTCTTATTTACCTAATAATACACCATAGTGGAACACCCTATGGTCCATCTCAAGGAGTCCGCTTACACACACTATTTTTCTATTGTCACTATTATATTGTATCTAATATAAAACTAAATTCACTAAACTAAAATGGGGGGGGGGGGTTGAAATGATGCATAAAATATAAATATAATATATATAAATGAAATTCAAACAAAAAATTATGTTATATATAAATAATGAAGGAAACTATTCTTAGGAGTTCATGGTGATTGATTTCATTGTTTAAGAAGAACCACAATATTCAATTCAATATAGTGATCAAAACCTGTCACACTACACCCTCTTGTTTGAAATGTGATTACCCCATATCGAAACCTCGTCATATAGGGTAATACTCTTCCAAACTTCATCTAGGATACCTCTTCACTAGCCATCACCAATCATGTCATGCTTCACCATATGCATGACACAAATAGTGAAGGGAAGGAAAATGATAAACGAGAAAAAGAACTCGGTGGTAGAGAAAATGGGGAGACCGCTCACCGTAATCAATTTAAACACCACCAAAATTCTCAGAATTGAATAAATAGATATGAAATTAAAGTATAATAAACTCTATCAAGATGCCATTCCCTCCCTCAAACAAGCACTGAGGTTATTTCTCTATTTTTAGTGGAGTTGAGAAGGGAAAACGGTGGGATAAACACATAAAATATAAAAATGGAAGAAAGGGGGTATGAAGAAGAATGATAATACATTAAAAGAAAACTAATATTACAGAAATTAAAACACTAAAAATCTACTGATAATGTATAAAAAGGCTACCACCAAGTTTCCAACTCTATGAAATGAAGAAGAGACTTTTTTATGGGAAAAAGGGAGGAAATTTTGCCCTAAAATCGTCCCTCAAATGTATCCATGTGGTATACCCATTTAATGGCAAATTTTGGGAAGTTTTATTTATTTAAATTTTTTCATCCATATGTCCTCTATATACCCATAAAATTTCAGCTTCATTAGAAATGTGTGGAGAGAGATATGTGTGATTTACTCCATACATTTAATTCTGTCCACGTGGCTCTTCATCTTCCAATTCTTCAATTTCTCATGCCATTATGACTTTTAAAACTCCGAATTCATGCATTAAAATCTTCATAAAAGATTTTAAATAATTCCTTATCCATCTTCATGCCTAATTATAGCTTCATTGGACCATAACACTTCGAAATAAAAGCTCATCTTAATACATTTCCAAATTTGTACACAATTTTCAAGGCCCGGTTTGTGAGTTCGATTTGGGGATTCAATTGTTGGGTTGAGCTTCTATTACAGAAGGATAAAATGAGTCCCAATATGTAAGTAATCATAAAAAAGGAATTTCACAATTTCAATTATTTTAAAAAAAGTTATGGTTGAATTAATGAATAAAAATAAAATAGTTAAATAGAAAAATTAAGCCATTTTTGCATTCAAGCTCAAAATTCCACAAAAACCTAAAAATGTGACAATTTCCCATAAAATAACACAATGGTGAGTTTAATAACATTTAATTACAACATAAAATACGTGAAAATGTTACCTTAATCACTCCCCCACACTTAAACATTGCACTCCTGGGCAATCATCGTATACCAAGGTCAAAAAAAACTTCCCAAAGTATAAATGAAAACACATCTCAATTATCCTATCAAAGAAAATATCATGCCTCCTATATGGATTAAAATTCCCTAACTCATGAAAAATCATATGAATCTATTCAATATCATGTTAATCATCATGTGCATGTCGTACCTACCTCCCCAGCAAAATATTTCTCTCTTCACTCAAGGATGTTTTATTTGGAGTTTTTCTCATTCTCAAAAACATGTGTGATTGCCATAGCCTTGATATACTCCTAGTATCTCCACTTAAAAGTGTAAAAAATGTTTCAATCATGAGGTCTTTTCATGGGGTTTTTGGAGGATAAGGGTTGCTAGGTTTTAAATGTAAAAATATCTAAGGTAGAATGAGGAGGGTTAAGCACTAAAGTGAAGTAAATGCATGAAAATAGTTTTGCTCAAGAATGGTGTTCTCCTCAATCAGATCTAAAATGATTCTCCTCCAAACACCTCTTTCTTTGGGAAGTTAACACTTTGAATTTAAACATCAATGAATTTTGTCCCACTTTTCCCCAATTGTAGCATTGTTTCAGCTTGAATTCAGATCTAGATTTCTCTTCAGAATCATATTATTGAAAAAAAAGATAAGCATCTTTTGGTCTTTAAAAATAGGTGAACACCCAACCCATAAGTATATTTAGATTTTGGGCCACCCATACATCTTTCCATCATAAAATTTATTTCTCCCAAGAAGCAATAAATATGAAAACACTTTTAATTCAGCTCAAACAGATTCTCCAGGAAAGCAAAACACAGCTCATCTTCTCCCTCCCCCACACTTGAGTTCAACAATAATCATGAATTTATCTTCTAGATCATGTCGAAAAGGTTTAAATGGCTTGTAATGTGGTTCCCTAACATTATATTTCATGGCTACTAGGGGCTTATGTAAGAACAAGGAGCTTCAGTTTCAGGTGCGGATCTCCTTTATGGGCTTTTTAAGGAAAAATTGAGAATCTGGAAATTTTCAGAGTACACGCGGTGTACTTTATGAGTACATGTAATGTACTCTTCTACCGCTCGATGTCGTGTGTTGGTCGTGTCCGGGCCACACACACGGTGTGTAGGGGTGACCTGGAGGCCGATTTTGGCAGAGTACGGAAAAACCCACTACACGTCGTTTACTTTAAAAGTACACGTCGTGTACTTTCTTTTTATTTCATTAATCGGATCGGGGTCGCGCCTAATTATCATAAACATCTTCTTCTCCGCCTAATTCCGTCCAGAGCGTCCGAGGAGGCTGATTCTTCTCTGAGCCACCGATCCGTCACCGGTTGTCTGAATCAAACTCTGTTGATTGTAGAAGAATCGTAGCAGTGAGTTCTTGGTTCTTCTTTGGCCTCGTTTTTTGATTCTTTCTCTCATGTGAGTTATCTGAGGTTTAAAGTTTTAGAAATTTTTGTAGATATACTCCATTCTATGTCTTTTCATGGGTCTAGGTTCAAGTATATCAATCTTCGAGGATCGAGGTAGGTGGTTTTTTTCCCTACGTTGAAGTTCTTTGAGTTTTGGTTGTGAAAGTGTCAGATACCCATGTATCGGGTATCCCGGGTTTAGGATTTTGATCCTATTCTTTATTTTCCCTAGATTTCTTGTTAGATTATGATTAATTGTTGCTAATATATGCTTGGTTTCATGTTTGAGGATCACCCCATGGGTTTTTTCTCCCTGTTTGGTTGTTTATCGCCATTCGGCACCGTTTTCCTGTGAGGCAAACCCTATTGCATTGCTAGTTTACTTGTTATAACTATTTGCATGTGTTGCCTGCTGTTTAGATGCTTTTGATGCATGGTAGCTATTATCCAAGTAGTTGTTGAACTTACTTAGGGCTGCTGACAGCCGATTACGCACGACTGGACTGCTCAGGGCTGTGAGAACCTGGTGCGGGAGATCAAAGAGGGAATAGACGATTAAGTACTTCCCTAGAGGGTATTTTGGTTTTAGTTTCGTACGTAGGACCTACGGGAATAGGACTTTGTGCTTCCCAAGAGTGTTCTTAGTTTACACATGCATCGATACCATAGAAGGAATTAGACGTAAGTGCTTCCTCAAAGAGTCTGTAGCTATCGTTGCAAGACCATAGGGGAATTGACGTGAGAGCTTCCCAGAGTGTTTGTGCCTTTTTTGATTACTTTAATATAGGGGTATGCTAGTTTGATCCACCTAGAGAGTCAGTTTGAATTTTGATAGTTGGTTGTAACGAGTCCACCAAGACAAAGAACAAGCTTGGGTTTTGTACTTCTTGTGTTTCGGTAGTCTTTTGAGATACCTATTGTGTTACTTTCTTACCTTGGAATAGAAAGATTTTCTAGTTTTCCATAGTTGTTTAATTAAATGAATGTGAATGGTAATTGGTAGGATCATTTACTGGTATACTCTTAGTCCATTACTGTACTTATTTCCCTTTACTTTTTCTATATTTCTCACTGACAGTAGGGCACAAATCTTGTGGTGATTGCCTACTGGGATTAGTCTCACACCCTGTTTGGGTCCTGCTTTTCGGCCCAAATAGATTATATGGTTGTAGGTGTAGATAGGGATTGTGGTCCTTATACCTCAGGTACTTGATTGCTGGTTGGAGTTGGAGAGCATGGGATCGGGCTTTGGCTCGTGATTTTGTTGGATTTGTTGTTTACGTTTTGTACATTGGTTTCAGTTGTATTTCAGCACGTTGTTTTGCTTACTGCTTTCCATAGATACATGTATCATTCTGCATCATTATTATATCATATATTTCTTCTACTTTTAGTTCAGTTGTTTTATGTTGTTTATTGCTTCCGCTATTGTTTATGTATATTCTTCTACTTTATACTTTACCAAATGAGGGCATAGTTTCTCCACAGACTCACCAAGGCCCTCACTGCTAGTCAGCAGCCTTTGGCGTTTGGGGAAATGCACTTGAGGTCATGTGGTGAACCGGGTACGGGGCACCAGTTATATATCTTTGGATTCGGGTCGTTAAAAAGTGGTATCTGATGAGTTTTCTTCTTTTCTGTTGCCTTACTATTTTGCGACAATAGACAAGGATAGGAAGAAATGGGTAGTTAGTACTTAACTGTGCCCGGGAGCAATTAACCTGTGTACAGGGAAAATCTATATTACCTCGTAATTGCAATTTTTAGTTTTTGCAAGTGTTACAGTTTATTATATTTCACCGTTGGGTGATGCACATGTTTTGTGTTGTTACAGTTTATATGATTGTGGTTCTATTTGGTTGCAACCTGATGAGATGAGGGTGTGCCATCTCATGCATCATATAGGCACTAGGTAGAAAATCACATGTCATGCATTTTACCATGCCATCTAGGGTGCATTAGAATTTCATGTTGTTGTGATAGATTCCGTGATGAATTATGCATGCTGTTGTGATAGTTGCTGTGAAGGACATACTTGTTGTGCTGATAGAGTATTGTTTATTTTACAGCCTATTTATTATGGATGCCAAGATCTGGTCTTAGAGGTGTTATGGGCCCTCGAGGATCATAATTTGGCGGAACATTGGAATGCTATGCTGTTTTACTTGTTATATGCATTTTTATGATGCCAAGCTTTGATTCATGGGTAGTATGGGCCCTCACGGATCGGAATTTGGCACATAGATGTTTGTTTTTCAGTGTTTCTGGCATTCGGTGCAGTTTCTAAGCTACTGCCCGGAAAAACCCAGAATACACGGCATGTACTTTATTAATACATGTCGTGTAGTTTTTAAACCGTGTTAATAACTATGTGAACAGAGACACGGGGTGGTGTAGAGTCTTTGGGGACACATCGTGTACAATAAGTACACGCTGTGTAGTAGTCAACCGTGTATCCGGCCGTGTCACAAACAACACAGGTCGGGGAAACTCGCGTAGTACACGCCGTGTTTTATACGAACACGCCGTGTAGTTTTCTTCTGGGTACCCAGCCCTGTCACGAACAACATGGGTCAGTGTTATCTATTCTTATACACGCCGTGTTTGTTCTGAACACGCTGTTTAGGGGTCAGCCGTGTAGCCGGCCGTGTAACTGCTACACAGGTCACCGAAACCTGTCCAGTACACGCCATGTCTTCAGTGAACATGCCGTGTAGTTTAGGATTAAGAGGACCGTGTAGATTAGCGGTGTAAAGAGACTAGAGAAGGGGAGTGGAGTTCAAGTACACGATGTGTGTTAGGACAACATGTCGTTTAGTCTGGGGTGTTACACGGCCAGTAGTGGTAGAAGTACACACCCATGTGAATGGATTTAACAAACACGTCGTGTAGTTTAAATACACACTGTGTAGTCATGTTTTTAAAACTTAAGTGTTTCTCTATCATGTTCCCGTTTTGTACCCTTTTGTTTTCTGTCCTTGTTAATCCTAAATCTGAGGTGTGCTTTTGACCATTCAGGGCTATGGCACCAAGACGTCCTCCCGTTGCACGCCAGGAACCAGCCAGTGACCGTACGCCTGATACGGAAGACCAGGGACTACCTGTAGTTTCGCCGATCGTTCCGGACATGGCACCTACAGTGATTCCAAACACTAGTACCAATGCTCAGTTCAGAGAGGGTTTTATGAGGTTCATGCAGACCTTCTAGGGAGCTCAGTATCCTGCCATGTCTATGGCAGAGCTGACGCGAGTCTTCCAGTAGCAGCATCCTCTCACTTTCACAGGGGATGGAAGACCTCAGGCTGCAGAGTCATGGCTAGAAACCATGATTTCAATCTTCGAGCATCTGGAGACACCCCCAGATATAAGGGTGAATCTCATGACTTACATGCTGCAAGATTCTTCCAAGAGGTGGTGGGATGTAGTCTCACAGGCAGGGCTCCAACAAACTATGTCTTGGGATGAGTTCCAGCGTACGTTCTACGACTACTTCTATCTGGCGATGCTGAGGGCTGACAGAGCCAGAGAGTTCATGAACCTGTAGTAGGGTACTCTTTCGATTATGGAGTATTCCTCCCGTTCCACTGAGTTACAGCATTTCACTCCCGTTCTGGGAAATGACGAGCTGTTTTTGGCAAGGAATTTTGAGGAAGGCCTCAAACCAAAGATCAAATCACAGGTTAACATCTTCCAGTTGACTTCTATTACCCTAATAGTCAACCAGGTGCTGATCACCGAAGGGAATCCGAGGGATACTGGAGCTGTTGACCAGGGTGGTTCAGCACCCAAGGTTGATTCATTTCATACTGACAGTAGGAAGCGGCACCGAGAGTCTACTCGAGGTGACTCGAGGAAGCGAGGTATTTCTTCTGGTAGACGGGATCTTCCTTTTGGAAACCAGGTGGTGTTCTATCAGTGTGGAAAGAGTGGGCATAAGAAGCCTCAGTGCCCGAGAGATCCAGTGGAGTGTCTAGCTTGCGGAAAAATGGGTCATCTGCAACGTTTTTGTAGGGTTCTTCTTCCAGCATCCAGTGAAGGAGGATCGGTCTCTACTCCTCGTACAGGAGCAGGATTACCAGTTCCACAGTAGACTGGGGGATGGGGTTCTTCAGGTCGTTCAGGCTAGGGTAGTGTTCGTGGACATGGTGTTCAGGCTCAGGGAGAATCATCTCAGGGATATCAGGCTGCTACACAGGGCCGCGGTACTGGCCAGAAGTTTGCAGTAGAGCAGATTCATCGAGAGCAGGATCCTGAACCTTCCACAGTTCGAGGTACGATCTTAGCATCCACAGTTTTATCTTTTGCACTTTTTGATAATGGAGCTTCTCATAGATTTATTTATGTGCACACTGTGGAGAGGCTTAGACTTATTGTATTTATTTTTGAGGATACTTTGGCACTAGACACTCCTTTGGGACATAGAACTACTAGTGTGCGTCAGTGCAAGGAGTTCCCCCTTGAGGTTGGTGGGTGTCACTTCTCATGGGATATTTATGTCCTTGAGATGACGGGTTATGATGTCATTCTCGAAATGGACTGGTTAGTTCCTTTTCAGGCCTTTGTCGATTGTTATCGTCTCAAGGTGAGTTTCATGTCACTATAGGGAAGGTCTTTTCTTCACAAAGGCGAATGGGATGTCCAGGAAAGAAGAGCTCGACCAGAGCATCATGGGTTGGGCAGTGTTACAACCCAGATTGCTAGTTTATATCTGGATGATCAGGGGACTTCTCAGATGGACTTCCCTCCGGTAGTTGACCATTTTTTGGATGTCTTTCCAGAATACTTTTCAGGGTTGCCTTCGGAGAGTGAGGTAGAATTATCTGTTGAGCTTGTGCCAGGAGAAACACCGGTATCCATACCTCCTTATAGGATGGCTACGCCTGAGTTTCAAGAACTCAAGAAGCAGTTGGAGGAGTTGCAGGCGAAGGGTTTTATCCGACCCAGTACTTCCCCTTGGGGTTCGTCTATGTTGTTTGTGAAGAAGGCAGATGCTACCTTACGACTTTGTGTGGACTATCGAAAGTTGAACTAGTTGACGGTCAAGAACCGATATCCATTGCCGAGAATTGACGATCTTTTTGATCAGCTTCGAGGATCCAGGGTATTCTCGAAGATCGACTTGAGATCCGGCTATCATTAGTTGCAGGTCAGACCATCTGATATACCTCTCACCGCTTTCCGAAGTTGGTATGTTCTGTACGAGTATCTGGTTATGCCGTTCGGTCTCACAAATGCACCGACAATTTTCATGGCACTGATGAACAAATTTTTCCATCATTACTTGGACTCTTTCATCGTTGTCTTTGTGGGCGATATCTTGGTGTACTCTCACACTCAAGACGACCATGCTACCCATCTTGAGATCGTATTTAGTACACTAAGAACGAATCATTTATATGCTAATATCTCAAAGTTCCACTTCTGGATGGACGAGATTCACTTCCTGGGCCATGTCATCTCAGAGATAGGAGTATCAGTAGACCCAGAGAAGGTAAGAGCAGTAGTTACCTAGGAGTAGCCAAAGAATGTCTTCGAGGTATGGAGTTTCTTGGGACTGGCTGGTTATTACATGCGGTTTATACAGGACTTCTCATGCTTAGAAGCTCCGTTGACGGGCTTGACTAAGAAGGGTGTAAAGTACGTTTGGTCAGAAGATTGTGATTCAGCCTTCCAGGAGCTGAAGGGGAGATTGACCTCAGCACCAATTATAGCTCTGCCAGAGCCGGGCAAGAGTTATACAGTTTTCTGCAATGCATCCAGCATTGGGCTTGGAGCAATGCTTATGCAGGGGGATCGTGTTGTTTCATACGGATCTCGGCAGTTGAGGCCCCATGAGAAGAACTATCCTACGCACGACCTGGAGTTGGTTGCGGTTGTTCATGCCTTGCATTTTTTGAGGAACTATCTCATAAGAGAGAATTTTGTGGTATATACTAACCACAAGAGCCTCAGGTACATATTCACGCAGTGTTCCTTGAATCTGAGATAGCGGAGGTGGGTCGAGTACCTACAGTCTTTCGACTTCGAGCTTGCTTATACGCCTGGGAAAGACAATGTTGTGGCTGACGCACTGAGCAGGAGGACTCAGTTGCAGGCAGTTTAGGAGGCCAGCAGCGAGTGGAAGCTTATGGATCTATTCTCTGAGATGCATTTGGAGGTGCGCGACAGACAGGGATAGACAGTTCTTTCTTCTATAGCTGTTACCTCTACTCTTTTAGATCGAGTTCAAATGAGGCAGCTATTAGACCCAGAAGGCCTAGTCCAACGGGAGGGTGTGTCAGATGGAGACCCTACACTGGGGTGGACAGTTGTCGATGATGAGGTGCTACGTTTTCATGGTCTCGTATGGGTTTCAGTGGACATACGTGAGGAGCTGATGTGGGAGTTTCATGCTTCAGCTTGGGCAGTTTATCCTGGTGTCACCAAGATGTACCGAGACTTACACCGTCAGTATTGGTGGCCAGGTATAAAGAAGGATGTGGATGGTTTTGTTATGCAGTGTTCCACCTGTCAGCAGGTGAAGGCAGAGCATCAGCGACCAGCAGGTCTTTTACAACAGTTACCCATTCCTGAGTGGAAATAGAATGATGTCGTGATGGACATCGTGACAGGGTTACCGAGATCGCCTTGAGAAAATTATGTGGTTTGGGTTGTAGTGGACAAGATCACGAAGGTTTCACACTTCTTTTCGATCAAGGAGACCTTTAGTGTTGATGATCCGGGATGATTGTACATCTGAAAGATTGTACGTCTGCATGGAGTTCCATACTCCATTGTTTCAGACAGGGATGTGCGTTTTACTTCACACTTCTGGCAGGGGCTACAGAGGGCTTAGGGTACACAGGTACTTTTGAGTATAGCATACCATCCCCTGACCGATGCTCTGTCCGAGCGTAAAATCTAGGTGCTTGAGGATATGATCCAAGCTTGAATTCTAGACTTTGGCGGTACTTGGGAGAAGCATATCCCTCTGGTGGAGTTCGCCTACAACAACAGTTTCCAGGCGACTATTCAGATGGAACCTTACGAGGATTTCTATGGTAGGTTATGACGATCACCTTTATGCTGGCTAGAGGTAGGAGAGGAAGCTTTTTTGGGACCTCATCTTGTTCAGGAGACCATGGAGCAGGTGGAGTTGATTCGGAAGAGGATAGATACTGCACAGTCTCGGTAGAAATCTTATTCTGATCAGTAGAGACGACCTTTGGAGTTCAAGGTTGGCGACCAGGTTTTCCTGCGTGTTACCCCGAGGTTGGGAAATAAGAGGATTAGGAGACAGGGGAAGCTCTCACTGAGATATGTCGGTCCGTTTGAGATTCTGGAGAAAGTCGTTCTGGTTGCTTACAGGTTGTAGTTACCTTAGAGGTACCAGGATATGCACAAAATCTTTCATGTTTCTCAGCTTCGACGGTATTTCTCAGACCCGCCTCATGTTTTTTAACCCGAGGAGTTTGAGCTGGAATAGGATACATCTTTCGAGGAGCATTCTATAAGGATTGTTGATCGTAGTGAAAAGGTACTTCGTGGCTAGTCTGTTCCTCTGGTACGGGTGTTATGGCAGCACAATCATATACAGGATGAGACTTGGAAGAGGGAGGATGATATGCAATCACAGTGGCCGGAGTTGTTCGAGGTTTCTTCTTCTACGCCTTTTTAGGGAAATTCAGGGATTAATTTCTTTAAGGGGGGAAGTTTGTAAGAACCTGGAGCTTCAGTTTCAGGTGTGGATCTCCTTTATGGAATTTTTAAGGAAAAATGGAGAAACTGGAAATTTTCAAAGTACACGCCGTGTACTTTATGAGTACACGCCGTGTACTCTTCTCCTACTCGAAGCCGTGTGCTGTCCATTTCCGGGCCACACACACGGTGTGTAGGGGTGACGTGGAGGCCGATTTTGGAGGAGTACGAAAAAACCCACTACACACCGTGTACTTTAAAAGTACATGCCGTGTACTTTCTTTTTATTTCATTAATCGGACTGGGGTCGCGCCTAATGCTCATAAACATCTTCTTCTCCGCCTAATTTCGTCCAGAGTGTCTGAGGAGGCTGATTATTCTCTGAGACATCGATCCATCACCGGTTGTCCGAATCAAACTTATTCGATTGCAGAAGAATCACAGTGGTGAGTTATTGGTTCTTATTTGGCCTCGTTTTCTGATTCTTTCTCTCGTGTGAGTTATCTGAGGTTGATCGTTTTAGAGGTTTTTTCATATCTACTCTGTTTTAGGTCATTTCACGGGCCGAGGTTCAAGTATATCGATCTTCAAGGATCGAGGTAGGTGGTTTGTTGCCCTACGTTGAAGTTCATTGAGTTTTGGTTGCAAAAGTGTCGGATACCCATGTATCGGGTATCCCGGGTTTAGGATTTTGATCCTATTGTTTATTTTCCCTAGATTTTTTGTTATCTTATGATTAATTGTTGCTAATATATGATTGGTTTCATGTTTTAGGATCACCCCATGGGTGTTTTCTCCATGTTTGGTTGTTTATCACCGTTCGGCACCGTTTTCCTGTGAGGCAAACCCTATTGCATTGCTAGTTTACTTGTTATAACTGTTTTCATGTGTTGTCTGCTATTTAAATGCTTTTGATGCTTAGTAGTTATTATCCAAGTAGTTGTTGAACTTATTTAGGGATCCTGACAGTCGATTACACACGACTGGACTGCTCAGGGCTGTGAGAACCTGGTGTGGGAGATCAAAGAGGGAATAGACAATTAAGAGCTTCCCTAGAGGGTCTGTTGGTTTTAATTCTGTACACAGGACCTAAAGGAATAGGAATTTGTGCTTCCCAAGAGTGTTCTTAGTTTACACACGCATCGAGACCATAGGAGGAATTAGACGTAATTGCTTCCTCAGAGAATCTGTAGTTATCATTGCAAGACCATAGGGGAATTGACGTGAGAGATTCACAGAGTGTTTGTGCCTTGTTTGATTACTGGACTATAGGGGTATGCTAGTTTGAGCCACCCAGAGAGTCAGAGTGAATTTTGATGGTTGGTTGTGAGGAGTCCACCAATCCAAAGAACAAGCTTGGGTTTTGTGCTGCTTGTGTTTCGGTAGTCTTTTGAGATACCTGTTGTGTTACTTGCTTACCTTGGAATAGAAAGCTTTTCTAGTTTTCCCTGGTTGTTTAATTAAATGAATGTGAATGGTAATTGGTAGGATCATTTACTGGTATGATCTTAGTCCATTACTTTACTTATTTCCCTTTACTTTTGTTATATTTCTCACTGACAGTAGGGCACAAATCTTGTGGTGATTGCCTACTGAGATTAGTCTCACACCCTGTTTGGGTTCTGCTTTTCGGCCCAAACAGATTATTTGGTTGCAGGTGTACATAGGGATTGTGGTCCTTCTACCTCAGGTACTTGATTGCTGGTTGGAGCTGGAGAGCATAGGACTGGGCTTTGGCTCACAATGCTGATGGAGTTGTTGTTTACGTTTTGTACTTTGGTTTCAGTTGTATTTCAGCACGTTGTTTTTTTACTGATTTCCATAGATACATGTATCATTCTGCATCATTATTATATCAAACATTGTTTCGACTTTTAGTTCAGTTTTTGTATGTTGTTTACTGCTTCCGCTATTGTTTATGTTTATTCTTCTGCTGTATACTTTACCAAATGAGGGCATAATTTCCCCACAGACTCACTAAGGCCCTCGCTGCTAGTCGGCAGCCTCTGGAGTTTGGGGGAACATGCTTGAGTTCATGTGGTGAACCGGGTATAGGGAACCAGTTATGTGGCTCTGGATTCGAGTCGTTACAGCTTAATAAAGGTCAGATGTAAAGGTAGTCCAAAATAAGAGTTCAATGCAAATGGCCTTTCAAAGTTATGCATCAATCATACTTACCACATTCATGAACTCTAACAGCTTTGAGGAGAAAAAATAGAAAGTTCTGGATAACACAACATGTCTCAAGAATATCAAGAAAAATAGAAATGTAAGAAGTTGTCAAAAAGGTTTAGAAACCTCTCGGGTTTGGGAGAGATTTTCAATTTGGACAGCACTAATGCACATGAGTTTCACAATCAATCAAACTTCATCAAATGAAAAGATTGGAAATCAAGAAACAAAATCAATTTTCCAATCATTTAAATCCTCAAAAATTCAAATCAATCAATGTTTCATAAATACCAATATGGTTTGAGTTTTCTAAAGTATTCGATTAAGCTCAAGACACCTAAAAACACAGCAAAAAAACATGAAATTTTTTGGAAAAGTCGTGAAAAATAAAATGAAAGCACGCAGAAAATTCCTAAAGAAATGAAATACATCCTCCACACTTATTCCATTTACCACCCTTTTTTAGCACAAATCAGATCAAGAAATTTTTCACACAGAATTTAAATTGGGTAGCAAACAAAATAAAGAAAAGGATAGACACAGCCTGATTTATTTTTCAGTAGCATCTTTTAGTTAAGCTCCTAGATACTGACACTTTAAAACTAAAAGAAATAAATGACAAGACATAAGAAAATAAATAAAAAAAAGATAAAGAGGATAGAAAGGGGATAATTCTAGGTTTGACCCCCCTAAGTGGGTTCTAGGTTTTTACTGCCCCTAGTCCGGCAGTTGCAGCAGTTTAACCCTAATCCAAAGGTGGATGGGGTTTCATACTTAGAAACAACCACATTTTATGTCTACCAGCATCCATCAGTAGATGAAAGGAGTGATAATTCCCAATGAAAATTAAAATTGATCCAACCCCCATAAGAAATGATTGGAAGAATTTGAAATCAATAGGGGGTGGGAAAATGATAAAGGGGTAATCAATATTTTTCTCAGTTGGAGGAGTGGGGTCCCCCGATGGTGAAATTAGAAGAATGGGATGGGGATTCTCTTCTGGTTCAGGTTCAACAAAGGATTCCCTCAGTATTTCTTCTTTTGTGACATCATCCTCATATGCACCAGTGTACAACTTGATAGGCTCCTCCATCTTCTCTTCAACACAAATAACTTCTTCATCTTCTTCAATCACGGCCTTTATTAGTGTCGTTGAATATAAAAAAATCAGAACAAGGGATATTAGTTTTTAATTCATAAATATTGAAATTTAAATGAAAAAAAGGCTCGAAAATTAAATCTCCCTCAAAACATTCATCTTAAAACTCCTTTTCTTTAAGCAGGGAAGCTGGGAAATCATTTGATGGTGAGAGAATTGGATCTTCAAGTATAGCTTCAACCTCACAAATCTCTTCATTAAAGGTAGGTGGAATGGTAAATTGATTCTCCTCAGCTTTTCTTTATTGTTGTTTCATCCATATGGCTTTAACTTATTCGGCTTCAGTGGCCAAAAATGCAACCATCTTGTTTTCCTTTTCAATAATTTTGAAATTATTTTGAATCATCAGGGCATTTTTTTTCAATTTGGTGAGCATTTTCTAGCATTTAAATATTAAAATATTTCTCCCCACTGGACATGTTATTACTAGGACATGCATATGAAAAATTACTAAAATAATCCATGACCTAAAGAAAGAAAGATATGCAATGAAATTCTTTTTATTTTTACTTTTTTTTTATGAAAAACAGAGTGAATAAGTGCTTGGCCTCCCTGGAAACGGCACCAAATTGATGAGATAGGTTTGTCACGACCCACTATTCAATTAAATTCGTATTTACCTAAGAATTAACTATAGTGGTACACCCTAGGGTTGATCTCAAGGAGGTCGTTTACAAGCACTATTTTCCTATTATCACTAATATATTCTATCTAATATAAAACTAAATTAACTAAACTAAAGGGGGGTTGAAATGATGCATAAAATATAAACATAATATATATATAAATGCAATGAAAACAAAAAAAATTAAGTTAGATAGAAATAATTAAGGAAAATGTTCTTAGGAGTTTATGGTGATTGATTTCATTGTTTAAGAAGAACCTCAATATTCAATTCAATGAAGTGATCAAAACCTGTTACACTACACCCTCTCATTGGAAATGTGATTACCCATACCAAAACCTTTGTATAAGGGGTAATACTATTCTGAACGTCATCTAAGAGACCTCTTAGCTGACCATCACCAATCATGCCATGCTTTACCATATGCACGACACAAATAGTGAAGGGAAGAAAAATGATAAACGAGAAGAAGAACTCGGTGGTAGAGAAAATGGGGTGACAGATCACCGTAATCGATTTAACCACCACCAAAATTCTCAGAATTGAATAAAGAGATATTAAATTAAAGTATAAGAAACTCAACCAAGACACTATTCCCTCCATCTAACAAGCACCAAGGATAGTTCTCCATTTTTAGTGGAGTTGAGAAGGGAAAACGGTGGGAGAAACACATAAAATATAAAAATGGAAGAAAGGGGGTATGAAGAATAATTCTAATATATTAAAAACAAACTACTATTACAGAAATTAAAATGATAAAATTCTACTAATAATGGCCAAAAAAGGCTACCCCCTAGTTTCCAACTCCTTGAAATGAAGAAGAGACACTTTTTTATAGGCAAAAGGGAGAAAATTGGGCTCTAAAATCGTCCCTTGAATGTATCCGTGTGGTATACCCATTTAATAATAGATTTTGGGAAGGGTTCCTTCTTAAAAGTTGTTCATCCATGTGTCCTATGTCTATCCACAAATTTGAAGCTTCATTGGACGTGTGGAGAGATATATGTGCGATTTACTCCGTACATTTAATTATGTCCAGGTGACTCTTCATCTTCCAATTCTTCAATTTCCCATGCCATTATGACTTTGAAAACTCCAGATTCAGGCATGACCATGTTCATAAAAGATGATCATTAATTTCTTATACATCTTCATGCCGAATTTTAGTTTCATTGGACTAATCCATATTGAAATACAAACTCATCTTAATACATGTCCAAATATGTACATAGTTTTCGAGGCCCGGTTTATGAGATGGATTTGGGCCTTCAATTGTTGGATTGAGATTCTGGTCCAGAATGATAAAATGAGGCCTGGGATGTGAGTAATCCTACAAAAAAGTAATTTCACAATTTAAATTAGTTTATAAAATTTTATGACCAAATTAATGAATAAAAATAAAATAGTTAAATAGGAAAATTAAGCCATTTTTGCATTTAAGCTCAAAATTCCACAAAAACCTCAAAATTTGACAATTTCCCATAAAATAACACAATAGTGGGTTTAATAACATTTAATTACAGCATAAAATATGTGAAAATGTTAGCTTCATCAATTTTACATCATTTATTCATGGGCTTTCCGCATGGGCTTTTACTTTGGGCCTCTTAAATTGGGCCTTGTTGATTTGTTGGTCCGTGCACTGTGACTTTTCTTTTTTCCTTCCTGATATCTGTAGCTATATTTTGTCACCTCATTATTCTCATTCGGGAATATTCTTATCTGTTGATTATCCACTCTTCCCCTTGCATCTAGGTCGTCCACCTATCATGTGATTTGTGTTGGTTCTGTTCATCTCTGCCACACGTCTCCTGTTGGTTCATCGAGGTCGTTTCACCGCCTGCGCCTTTCAAGGGAATTCACCACCCCACAAGTTTTCGTATCATCACTCACTCAATTCGACTTCCCATCTTCAGATCTCTTCTGGTTTTGTGAAACACTAAAGATTGTGGTACGAAATCCTTGAGATGATTAGGATAAGAATGTGTTTGTTTTCTCAAGTTACATGTGCTCCTCTTGGGGAGTTCTCCAACGATGTCTCCTCCTAATTGAGATCCCTAAGTATTCCCGATCTAGGCATCCTACACCCCACTCATCTGTAAATTTAGATCAAGAATCTTCCTCATCATCCTATTGAAGCTTCTGCGATAACTTTCTGGATAGAGGTAAGATGAATGGATTTGTAACTATTTCTTCATTATTTTATACTTTTGAAGTTTACATCCCAAAGTTTTTATGATCTTGATATTTATTTCCTTAGTTGTAACATGTAATTGGCATGTTTTGAGTTTTAATAAAGTGTGCGAGTGGGTGGTGTTATAGGCTAGCATGTAGGTTTCAAAAAGGTCTGAAATAGGTTAAATTTTTCTATAACACTGCATAGTGTTCATACCAAAATGATATGAATTATCATTTAAACAATATTATTATAGTGATTATCATGCTTATTCAACTTATTGACACATTGATGGAAATGCCCGATTGATCAACATGAAACACAAGTGAAATACTTGGATGGATGATGGAAAATATGCTAGAACACAAAAGATGTTTTGTGCACCATCAAGTGGGATGTTTTTTGGGAGATGTTTTCATTGCTTTATATACAAAAATAAAATCAAGATGTATTTACAACATAATTACCCCATGTGGTAGCGTTAATGGGGTTAAACCATGTTGAACCATAAATGAGGGTAAAATAATGAGGGGGAGGAAAATAATGATAGAATACATCCCCATTATTGAAATTAATCAACAATCACCCCCCCCCCAATTTATGTTGTGCTCATTGGATCTCAATTATTCCTATCTTTACACATAGCTCCTAAAACCCGGCATGCCCAAGTGACTTTGTGAGAATGTTTTCAAGCTTCTCCTTAGTGCGAGTGTGCTCAAGAATTATTTTTCCTCCATCAACTCACTCCCTAATGAAATGGAATCGGGTGTCGATGTGCTTGTTATGGTCATGGAAGATGGGGTTCTTTCTTAAGTTAATGGTGGACTTGTTGTCCACTTTGAGCATTGGTGTACTAAGGTCTGAGTAGAGAAAATCTCCAAACAGTCAAGCCAACCAGATGCCTTGGAATGCCATGGTCGTTGGGATAATGTACTTCACTTCACATGAAGACAATGCCACAACCTTTTGCTTTTTTGATTTCCAAGTGATGGTCTTGTCTTCAAGGGAGAATAACACTCCAATGGGGCTCTTGCAGTTGTCAATGTCACTGAACATGTTGCTATCGCTATAGCCCAACATGATCAACTAACTATTTACCTTCCTTGCATAGTGAACACCACAGTTGTGTGTCCCGACGATGTAGCACAATAGGTGTTTGACTGCGGCCAAGTGATCTTCATGTGGTTCCTTCATAAACCAGCTTACGTAACCTACCACATAGGTAATGTCTGGTTGTGTATGCACTAGGTACTGGAGGCTGTCAATGACACTTTGGTACTGAGTTAGATCAACCAACATGCAAGTTATAGACTTGCTCATCTTCAGAAGGACCTTCATCGGCACTTGACAGGGGTTGCACTCTCTCATTTCAATCTTCTCCAATAGCATAGTCACATAGGCATATTGGCACAGGGAAATGCCACTTGACCCTTGGTTCACTTCAATGTCGAGGTAGTAGGAGAGCAATCCTAAGGCACTAATTTGAAAGAGATTCTTCATCTCGACGTTGAATATGCTAATGTTGGTGATGTCGGTGCCGGTGATGATCAAGTTTTCTACGCACACCCCAACGATTAAATGATATATGTCATGTCCACGAGTGTACACAGCATTCTCATAGCTTCTCTTGTGAAACCCCATCATCATATGACTGGTGTTGAGCTTGGAGTTCCATGCCCTTGGTGCTTGGTAGAGGCCATAGAGTGATTTCCAAAGTTAGAGCACCTTGTGCTCATGGTTTTCGATGATGAGGCCAGGTGGTTGCTTGACGTATACCTCCTCTTGGAGGTCACCATTCAGGAATTCCAATTTGACATCCATACGATGGACCTCCCACCCTTCTTGCACCGCCACCGCAATGAGGAGTCACACTGATTCTATGCATACAATAGGGGTAAATACCTCCTCGAAGTCGATCCCTTATTTTGGAGTGTATCCCTTTTCAATGAGCGTCACCTTGTTCCTTGATACTACGCCATGCTCATCGCGCTTCACCTTGAAGTCCCACTTGAGACCTATTAGACAGTGGCCAATGGGGAGATTAACAAGCTCCCATGTGTCGTTGCCCTCAATCGACTTCATCTCCTCAAGAATCGCCTTGCACCAACACTGTTGTTGTTCTGCTTCGTCAAAGGAAGTTGGCTCGTCGGCCGTAGTGAAATGTAGCTCACCATGGTCGAGCTCACATAGTGAAAACCCAGGCGGATTTGTGGCTATGATGATGTTGTTGATGGTGTGAAACCGAAGCGGGGCATTTTCATGATATACATTAAGTGCTTCCACCATGTTGGATCGCAGTGAGGCAAACTCAACTATGGATGATGGTGTGGGACTCACATTGACCATGTCTGGTGTTGCAGCATCTGCAGAGTGCACGCTAGTGGGTGCGGGTGATGATCTTTGGTCTCCGACAATATTATCAGTCTCCGCCATCCCTAGTATACATGTTATAGTGTACTAGATAGTGAATTACTCATCACTGCACAACATAACTTGTTCGTCATGATAACTCTAGTCCCACTGCTTCGCCTCATCAAAGATGACATTGCGTGTTATGTGAATGCGCTTGCTGGCAGGATCATACACATGATATGCCTTGGATCAGCCCTCATACCCGATGAAAATAATTAATGGAATCTGGTATTCCAGTTTCTTCAGGTGAGCCTTCATGATCTTGGCATGTGCAATGCAGCCAAAGATGTAGAGAAAGTGCACCATCGGTTGTTTTCCATACCAAGCCTCATAAGAATCCATCCCATTAAGGCTTTGTGTCGGTGCTCGGTTGAGGATGAAGATGACAGTGTGTTGGCCAAAAATACCTCAAGGTTTCATTTTGATGTTTTTGGGGTGATTGTGTTTGTTGACAAAGCTGGACGATCGTGAATCAGTATGGATGGTGATTTCCAAAACAGGTTTTTAAGGTGACGTAGTTTCCCAGTGTTTGCGGCATTTTTAGGCCTTAAAATGGGGAGTCTATTTTTGGAAATGGAAGGTTTTCTGCAAAGGAGTTCACGATTCGTGGGCCGTGAAGTAAAGTTCATAGACTGCAAAGGAGGTACACGAAACGACAAAGAAAAATTAGCGAAGGAAGGATTTCAGCATAACAGCGCTATGCTGACCATGAATCACACTACGAGGACCACATATAGAAAACAGTTTGTGAGAGGCTCACAGTTCACATGAGACTTTTTATTTGTGGAATGGAGATGGTGATTTGTGAAGCCACAAAGGGTTTTCATTCACAGAATACAATGGTCGCCACAAAGGATAATAGCGTTATGCGGAATGCATAGCATAGTTCGCAGTGAAGGCTGTATCACATCAAAGTTTTGGGTAAATTGGATTAACAGGTTTTGTAGATTTATTTCCCTATATAAAGACCCCTGATTAGATCATTAGGAAGAGCGAAGTTCGTTAGAGAAAATCATTGCTGCTAGAAAAATTTAGTGAACTTCGAAGAGTTTGTGAAGTAGGATTCTACGAAGGAGGAAGTAGTTCGCAAAAACTATTTGTGAAAGTTTTTTACAGGGCTCTACATTCCGCAAAGGAAAATGGACCGCATAGAAGTGGTTGTCTGTGAGGAATCAACCATCTACGGAGCGGAGGCGATCTGTAGAATAAGAGGTGACCCATAAAGCACTCATGCCACACTGTGAAAGATAGTTTATAGAGGAAGAAGGGTAGTTTGCAGAGGATTCAAGATAGTTCATAAAGGGACTAAAATAGTTCATGAAAGATATTTATGAAAACTAAAAGTATGCGGAAAAGTGATACTTAAATAGAGGATCTACCTATAGGTAATGATGCATTCATTAGTGATAATGAAGGGACCCCCAAGTTCATAAATTGTGTGTGGGTCCCTTTATGAGTAGTGATCAAAGGAAGAGGAAGACGATGATCCTTTCCATCGGCAGTGAGCCAAAGAAAGTGACATAGGGAGTGACCCTTGGGACAATAAGGATCTGACCCTAAACCTTGTAAAGGCAGTGAGCCTAGGTATAGAAGTGATCTAGCCCAAACATCATTATTGGCAGTGAGCCTTAATTAATTTGGTACAATCACCACATTATTGTTGTATGTTCCTTGGATGTTGCCCAGTGAGGGTGAACCAAGTAAAAATATTTGTTTCCTTGTGCTTGCTTTATTACTTTACTTTCAATGCATTATCATCAAATAAAATTGGAAATGAGAAGATCAACATTAACATTAAAGAGCATAAGAAGTTACCCTTATGATAAAGAGTTTAAGATATAGTGGGGAAGGAAGAAGTTTAAAAAGAATATCCATACCCTGATTCACCCCCCCCCCCTCTCAGGTTATCTTAGCCCCATTTAGACCAAACAATTGGTATCCGAGCATTAGTTTATTTTATTATATTTGCATTCTCTAACTTTGTTCAGTCGAGTGTTGACATTAATGTATCAGTTTTCCCTTGTCACAATGTTCCATGGAAAAGGGAATAATGTCAAAGAATAATAAGAAGTCTGGTGGTATTTCTCAATGTGGAAGTGTATATGGAAAGAGTGTAATTTAGTTGAAGGAAGAAAATGGTGTACTGAAGAATTGTTTTGATGAATCATACATTGAAAATATTTTCTCATTCAACGATGGTGATGGTATAAGTTAAGGACCTGATATTCCAAGTGATATTTGAACTACTAATGATAAAGAAATTGTAAGAAGACAAAAAGTGGAAGTTATCCACAAATCAATGTAACTGGATCAGAAATTAGATGATGAAATTAAATCTAATGGTATCTAGATCCGCGTATAATAAATTGAGGTCAGCAAGTTAAGAGTTTTAAATAAGTTGCTTATTGATGTGGTTACTGATCTGAGGGATAAGAATGATTCCCAAGCTGAAAAGCTGAAAAACTGAAAAAGATGTTTACAAAGATAGAGAAACTCAAAGTTGATGAAAAGGGAAAGAATATGAACTCATAAGAAATTCAGAATCTAGAATCAATAAATTATTATCTTGCTACACGTCTATCAGAACTTGTTCAGAAGATCTAAAGGCTATAGAAAGAGAGTGCATGCTATAATGATTTTGTTTCTCATAAAGATTCTAAATTAAAGGAGATCATGATAGATAAGATCTCCCGATAATTGGAAGTTGAGATAACTACTGGGAAAACTCTCATAAGAAAATATAATTCTCAACTTGAATCTAGGGATAAGAAGATTCAAAAATTGGGAGAAGATCTAGAATCAGTGAAGAAAGAAGTTGAGAAAACTAATGCCAAAGGAAAGCCCAAATTAAAGGATGCTTTGCATTTACTATTTGACTATCCTTTGGAAGGTGACAATGAAATGAAAAATAAAATATGATATTTATGAGGTGAAACAAGAAAGTATTTTCTCATCTAAAAGGCTATACAGTTTGGGAAAATATGTTATTGGATATGATGAACCATCTCCCATGCATGACAGGAAGAGAGATGTGAACAGTTTTGAAAATAGGAAAAATCTTATGAATACTGTAGACAGAACTAAAAAGGATTTTACAGGAAGGAATGACAACATGTTCTATTTCTGTGGGATGCATGGTTATACTTCAGGTTTTTTTTAAGACATGGAAATACATTTCATGATATGGAAATAGAAATATTTCTAAATCTGTGAACAAGATGAAGTGTCTTGATAAATATGAAAGAATAGTCTCTTAGAAGAAAGTATCCATGAAATTCTACTATTGTCGAAGACAGGGACACACCATGAGTATGTGTCAACAATCCCAGGAGATCAATGTCAGGATAAAAACTCAAATTTTATCAACATCTCAATTGAGAAATTATGACACGAGGTATATCTTTAATGGGAGATGCTTTATATGTTCTAATCATGAGCATTTGGCAAGATATCGCAGTTGGAATAAATAAAGGAAGGAACATGAACTCAAAATGAGATACCAAACTCTAGTGGTGTATAATGAGAAAGACTATATTGAAAGACAACATGATAAGTTGAAAAATAGGTTTACCACATTAGGGGAAACACAAGGAGCCCAAAGAAATGAGTGCCTCACATTCTCTATTACACTCACAAAAGATATATTAGAAATAATGTGAATGAACCTGGAAGAAAAAGGGAGGAGATACTCCAGTTGTAAGTAAGAAGATTGCATGTTCATTGAAGGACCCACCACCAGAAATAAACAATGTGGTGACTAAGATAACTGATAAAAGAATAATGAATAAATAATGCCTTGACAAACCCATATGTCATGCCACAAGGCAGGATTTGGATTCAAGAGAAAGAACCTTCCAATGGAGTAATAAGCAAGAGCAGATAAAAGGTGGAGAGATTCATACTCAGAGAAAGAATCATCAGAAATGGCATTTTGGTGGATTGTCAAAGAAGAAAATTTGTACTGGTGGGTTTAACCCCCAAATTGTGAAAAAGATCAAACATATAGAAGATACATATCTGTTTCCAACACTTTCCATAGGGGCGCGCGCGCGCGTTCCGCTCTGTATTCGTGGAGGAGGACGCACGGCGCTTTTGTTTCCCTGCATTCCCACTTTCCAAAGGCGGGCAGAATTCACTCCTTATTCAGGGATGTCTGCTCCTTGATCGAAATGGGATGATGGGATGTCGGTTCTTCCTCCTGCGGATTCCTCCTCAGAACTCGTCACCTAGTCCGGGTCTCCCTCATAGATTTAATACGTAGTTCGTGAAACTCTTCCCAGTGCCATGTTTCCATGGACGCCGGTTAATTACACTGCTTCTGTCGAGACATTCCAAAGGGTCCAGTCAGGGTAGCAACCTTCAGTCAAGGGAGTAGTCACGTTGAGGCATCAGTAGCGTGTCTGGATGCTGGGGTACCTGGCATGTCTGTCTGTTATCCTTGGAAACAAGGCTTCTCGAGGGCATGGAGGCCCGAGGCATCCCACATCGAGCGCGGGGAATTATATTTCATAGACACATATCTGATGTTTTCATCAGCTTCCTGTGTTTAACATAGGGTACGCCACGAGTTTAACGTCTAGCGGAGACGGATCAACCCAACCAGAGCATTAGCTAGGGTAGATCAGATTGAGGGATCCTCCTTGAAGGGATGTCGATACCGGGGCCAACCCATGGATGGCTGCGAAGAAGAGCGTATCGACATGGTCTCACCAGGATAAGACAGTCTGGGCGAGAATCAGGATGGGTGATAGGTTGACGGATGGAGTGGAGGGAGAGTGAAATGGGACCATCGCAAGGGCGACGGTGAAGTTGGGATTGAGCCTTGACGAGGCTTCCTACGTATCCCTGTGGCAGGGAATCAAAGTCCGCGTAGTTCGGGATGGTGCCGGTAAACCGACGTGAAGCTGGTCCTTGGCCCGATGAATGTCGTCAGCAAACCAACGTGAAAGTGGACCTTGGTTCGATGGGCATCGTCAGCGTACTGACGTGAAAGTAGACCCGTGGGTCCACTAATGGTGGGCTTGAACCTTTGGAAGGTTTCCTACGTACCATGCCTTGACATGGATCAAAGTCCTCGTAGTTCAGGGAATACAGTTTAACATCATGTGGGACGATAGTGAACCCTGACGTGAATAAACGACGAGCGATGGGTGTCGGAGAACCGACGTAAATGAGGGACCTTGGTCCGATGGGAGTTGGGATTAAACCTCTGGGAGGATTCCTACATACCATTCCTTGACATGGATCAATGAACTCATAGTTCAAATGGGAATAGGTGGTCAGTTTAATGTCATGCAGGACAAGGGGGGCATACAGTTTAACGTCATGCTGGACGAGGGAGAAACTCGACGTGAATGAACGACCGAGCAATGTGGCTTGAACCTCATGGAGGCTTCTTACGTACCATGACTTGACATGGATCAAAGACCTCGTAGTTCATATGGGAATGGGTCGCAGCGGCTTACCACTGGACCAGAATGCAGTTTAACGTCATGCTGGACCGGGGTGAGACCCTACGTGAAATGACAGGTGGGCTTGAACCTCATGGAGGCTTCCTACGTACCATGCCTTGACATGGATCAAAGACCTCGTAGTTCTCTATGGATTCGCCAGTGAACCGACGTGAAAGTAGACCCGGGGGTCCACTATTGGTGGGCTTGAACCTCGTGAAGGCTTCCTATGTACCATGCCTTGACATGGATCAAAGTCACTGTAGTTCGCTAGGAATGCGCAGTTTAACGTCATGCTGGACGGGAATGAGACCTGATGTGGAAGAACGACAGGTGGTCTTGAACCTCATGGAGGCTTCCTACGTACCATGCCTTGACATGGATCAAAGACCTCGTAGTTCATAAGGGTGAGGGGTCGGGGTCGGTGCTCACTCTAAGCCCACGTGAGTCATGCTTGGTGTGAGAAACAAGAGGTTGCAAGGACCTGACGATCACGTCACGAGGGGTGTGTCCGTGAGAAGCGAAAAGGGGCTTACGCGTTGGGCGGCCCATGGTGTTGGGACTTACTCCAGGATGGAGGCCCAGAGGGGGGTTCCTCGTTCCCTATCACGCCCTCCACTGACCTTGGTAGTGGGGAAGTACGGAGATGCACAGGTGGAATCATCCGTACGAAAGGTTAGGTGCTTACGCTCTGAGGCAGCCCTTCCCCTACGAACATACACCACTCCGACAAGGAGGATCTCATTCCATGTGCAGAAGAGTTCCATTCCCGTGGAGACGAGTGGTGTAAAAAATGTTCGACCTGGGGGGACCCTTCGTGAGGGAGACGAGGTTGTGTCACAGTTTAACGTCATGTGTTGAGGACGTGGTGCTTGGCAGTTTAACGTCCTGCAGCTCGGACGAGGTGGGTTCACTCCACACCCCTAGGACTTACATAATAGGTACCCTCTGGTACTTGGGGAAGGGAAGGTACCAGTAAGGCCATGGTTAAGGGGGGTCGTGGAACAAACCATCGAGGGGTCCACGTTAGCGTGGCTATGCGAAGAAGCAATAGTCGTTAGCGTGCATATGCGACGAATCATTAGGCGAAGCAACGCTACGGGTGGTATTGTCTATGGGACTTTGAAATCACATCGTGTAAACCTAGAGGGTCACACGGGAAGAGGAATTGCTAAGCAGAGGAGTGTGCTTCGCGAAGTGGAGTGCCTTAGCCTTAGCATGGGGCATAGGTGTGAGTGGAAGGTGCTTCGTGAAGTGGAACAGTGTTCGTGGAGCACTGCCTCGCGAAGAAGGGGTGGCGAAGAAGGGGTGCCTCATGAAGCAGGGTCCTGCGGAGCAGTGTGCTTCGCGATGTGTAGCGATCCTGCCTTAGCATAGGGATCACTATCATGGGTTGGGTGTTTCGCGAAGCATAAACGCTCTGCGACTGCCCGGGTTCCCTTGGGAATCCCCTTCCTTCGCGAACACCCTTGAGCTTCGCGAAGGGCATCCCTCTCGGAAGAGGGGCTCAAAACGAGACAAAGAAGAGGCGTCTCGCGAAGTAGAAATACCTCGCGGAGCTCATGATTCCTGGGGCAAAGAGTGCTTCGTGATTCGGGAGAGGAGAAGCCAAAAGGTCGGATTGTTCGTCCTCTGGGACTCAGGGGGTGTCCAGTATTTATAGGGAAGGGGCGCCGCGAAGCAGGATTCGCGCGCCGCCTTCGGTGCTTCGCGGCGGCTCGCGAACGTCAAATGGGTTCGCGGAGCATTACCGCCTCTGGAGCTTCGCGGTGGCTCGCGAACGTCAATTGGGTTTGCGGAGCATTACCGCCTCGGGAGCTTCGCGGCGGCTCGCGAACATCAAATGCGTTCGCGGAGCATTATCGCCTCCGGAGCTTCGCGGTGGCTCGCGAACGTCAAATTCGTTCGTGGAGCATTACCGCCTTCGGAGCTTCGCGACGCCGCCATGGTCGGGCACTTCGCGGCGGGGCTTCGCGTGGGCGCTTCGCGGCGGTGCTTCGCGAGGCAGCGTGCCAGCCTTTTTTCGTTCCGTTCTTTCGGGCCATATTTTTGGCGCTAACAAATGCCTCCCCTCAGACTTGGAGCCGCGGAGGGAGAAGGGTCGAAGTCTGAGGGAAAATCGCCAAAATTGTCGGTGGTTCGCGAAGCTGCTTCGCGAAGGGGGCCGCGGTGCTGACCGGGGCCACAGATCCGGACGCGCCGCGATGCTCCGCGCGGGTGAGGCGCGCCGCGATGCTCCGGGGTCGCCGCCTATAAATAGGGGGGGCCGACCTCTTTTTTCTTCACGTTCCTTGTCTTTTTGTGCTCTCGATTTCGCGATGCTCCGCGTACTCCGCGACAGCGCTCTGCGAATCGAGCTTCGCGGCGAACCGCGGGTCTCCGACTCCGCGTCTGTGCCAAGTGAACCTCTGGTTGTCGGCCTTGGCCACACTTCATGGCTTGATCTCGCGACCGATCTTTGTGATCCGGCTTCACGATCGAGCTTCGTGATCGAGCTTCGCGATCCAGCGGGAAGAATTCTTTTCTGAGGGCCAGAGTTAAAATGGCCCATCAAGAGGCTGTATTGGGGGTACTTGCAGATGCTGATCGTCGGGATGAGATGGCCAACCGTCTAGGCCTGGGGGAGATGATCCGGAGCCACTTGGACCACACTTCTTTGACAGATCTGCTCTCGGAGGGTCAGAAAGATTATCCGCAGTGCAAGAAACTTCCGTTGTATGACTTCGGGCTGAGGGATGACGTCTTCATCCCTGAGGCGAGTAGGGATGAACCAGCTTGCTGGTTCAGGAGCACACCGTGTCAGCACCAATGGTTCAGGGCGGCCGATGGTCACGCGCGGGAGGACTTCACACCCGTCACCGCTGATTGTCTCTACAACCATGTGAATGATATTGATGGGAGGCCATTACAATCGGAGACGTCCCCTCCTCTCTACCGTACCATGTTGAAGGCGGCCTTGCAGGATTCAAAGAAGGGATGGTCCGATGAGTGGGACCTGCGCCAGGGTGGAAACTTTACTGATGAATGGGCCTGGGCCTACTGGGTAGGTGCCTCATGCGAGGAGTTTGGGGCCGATCTGAGGAGAGTGGGGTTGTATGAGGCGGCGTGGGCCTCCCAATTCCACATTTACCAACCGAAGCAGCTAATGCCGGAATTGCTGAGTAGATGGTCATCTAGGACCAATACTTTTCACCTGCATCACGGGGAGGTGGGCATCAGCATGTGGGATGTCCACCAGATTTCTGGGGTCCCAGTCTTGGGGGCCATGTATGAAGAATTCCTCCCCGTTTCCAGCGTGTGGGGGGATGCAGAGCAAATGCCGCGACTGGCATCGGCGATGATGGCACTTGTCCCCGGAGAGGACAAGGAGGCAGTGAGGGATGTCCATTTTAGGAGATGGTTCAAATGCTTCCTGAATTTCTCAGAGAATCGAGAGTTCCCTCCGAGGCCTTGAACTTGTCCAAGGGCGACCCAACGGGGCAAGGGGCACTCGTATTGGCGGGTCTTGGTGGACAGCCAATGGAAGACTTGGGGTTTCAGTGTCAGCACTGAACAACAGCCGATAGTCAGGCTGGCAGCATTCATCGCGGCTCTCATCTGTGGCTGGATCCTACCGGTGAGAGATACAAGCATGGGGGTATGGCCCAACTCGTTTATCATGGCGTCGATGTTGGCCATGGGGTAGCGGATCAACCTGGGGATCCCGATGCTCACCAAACTGTACAGAATGCTGCGGCATATTAGCGAGGGCAAGAAGCCGCCAAGGATATGTGGGCCCTTCCACCTCCTGTACGGGTGGATCGCAGCGCATATCAGAGGGATTTACGAGTATCCAAACCCCATTTCGCCACCGGGATCGAACTTCCGCCCCTCCATCCTAAACGCGGTTGGGAGCTTCCCGTTCAAACTGGCCGTTCCGATGGTGCTGAATAGGCTGTGGAGGGCGGATGAGTTCAACTTTCATCTCTTCCCATTGCCGACGGGGATGCTTACTGATGACGGACGGGGAACAGAAGAACATCGGGCTTACCTCCTGGCCTTTCGAGGTGGAGTTTTGGTGGCACGGATAGATCGTGAGCCGCTCTGCGAACCGTACACCCCACATCGGTTTGCGAGGCAGTTTCGGTGCCTCCAGCAGCTAACCCTGCAGGTCTACTGGGAGGTGCTTCACGAGGAGAACCCGTGTGTGATGAGGCAGCTGTGGCTCATGTTCACATGGGAAGATGGAAGGATGCGGATTGCATTGCCTCCATCCACCACCGCCTTCGGATTAGTGAAGGAGTACGCCATCAGTTGGGAGGCCGCTTATCCAGGGGAGATTCTGAAGCAACCAACAATCCGGGTTAGTGACGGTGGGCCTCCTCTATCTCGAGGTCGGGGTCGGAGGGTAGCTAGGGCCGCTCGCGGTAGTGGGGCTGCTATAGCTGCGAGACCCGCACCGGCTGAGGGAATGGCAGCAGCGGTGGATCCGGTAATTCCGGGAGAGCAGGGTCATCCAGAGGGGCAGCCACCGAGGGGATTTCGTAGAATATCCACTCAGGCTCTGGGGAAGCGTCTGCGTCATATTGACATGGCAGAGGATGCCGTCTTCCTGGAAGATTGGGACATTTGGGATGTCAACCGGCAATTCCTCAGCCCATCCGAGATATGGGCCCACCTGAACCGCCTTGGGATGGAATTACCGGGTATAGGCCCAGTTTGGGATGGATTCATGGCGTCTCCTGCAGAGGCAGAATAGTACCTGGAAGAGCTGGAGGATTACGTCCACTCCAGTGGTGTCCTTCTCCCAATGACAGACCGGGTGAGGGTACTGTTGAATCAAACGGTCCCTCCACAGTTATCGGCTGCCGATCTGAGGGAGCGCTTCCCCTTGTCGGAGGAATCAGAGGACTCCTCTCGGGAGGATGAGGCTGGAGGAGGGAGCCCGCTTGAGGAGGGCGAGGTCGGAGACCGAGGCTCAGAATCTGACGATTTCGCGGAAGCTCTCGAGGTAGCATTCCGAACTTCTCTCCTTACGATCTGTTCTTGGGTCCCTATGGACTTCTCACCAATGTTTGATCCATGTAGGAGGAACTTGTTCGTAGGCCTCGTTCTCTCTCCTTGGCGGGTGATGATGCGGGACCTTCAGAACCCGCGCCTATGGCTGCGTCCAGTTCCGCGTCTGGGGGGACCAGGGCATCCGAGGTGGCTCCTCCGGAATCTCCAGACCTTCCAACAGTATACGGGGGGCCTCGTCTCAGGGTCCCGTCAGTAACGGCTCAGGAGAAGCGCTCAAAGGTCGATCTCCGTGAGTCTCCTCCACCGGTCTCCTCGTTGTCACATGTAGACCATGCCAACTAATGTTTATGTCCCTCTTTGTTGTGCAGTTATTTGACTGGCGTGGGCTGCTGCGGCAAGGCTGGTCGGGATGTCTGGTGGCGTCCCTCCTAGGGGAATGCCAGTAATAGTGGTGATAGTCCCGCCATCTCCTCAAGCCACGACACACACCATCACTGGCGGGACCACCAGCAGGGTCGTACCTGAAATCATTGAGGTGGACTCCGAGGAAGAGGATCAACCGGTCGGTCCCAGTTCTGTCGCGCCCGCTTCGGCGCCAGGTGTCGCACTGGATTTAACACCGGACTTTGATCCTGCCAAGGATTTCCTTCGGGCGTATCCCGCGTATGAGCCTGCCAATCGCGCAGACTGGGACGAAACGGCCTCCGACGAGGAAGACAACAGCATAGTCCGCTGCCGGTCGTGGAAGCTGATCGCGCGCTTTATCAAGGACACTCCCCAAGCACAATGGCTGGCCTAAATGGATAGTCTTCGCTCGCGGTTGCGCGAACTGTGCGCTGGGGGAGTGGATTCCCAACATCCTCATGCACTCATCCGAGATCTTATGGCTGAGAAGTTCTGGGAGCATGATCGTGGGCTCAGTGTGGGCTGGCAGCGGAGGAAGGCGACCAGCATTAAGAAGATCCAGGAGGCTGAAGGCGAGGTTCAACGGATGCAGACCCGGGCAGACGAGCTTTCAGCCTCTCTTGATGCACAATTTGAGCTGGTCTCACGGTTGAAGGCCCAGCTGGCAGAGGCAGAAGAGCACATGAGGCAGACCTCTGAAAACATGGCTACCATTCAAGATGATGTAGAGAGGGCCAAAGCCAGAACTGAAGAACTACGCCCCACCGCTGCTGAGGAGGAGCGAGAGCTAATTCAGCGGCAGCAAGTCTTGGATGCCGCAAGTCAACGGGTGGCGGAGCTGCAACGCTCTTTTGACGGGGTCAACCCGTCCATGGGGGAAGTCAACCCCCGAGTATTGTAACAAACCCAAAACCCTTTTATCGGTACTTTCGTGCTTTCAAATTTTACCTTTGTTTTGAATGACGTAGGATGCATGATTTCCACTGTTGAATTGCCTTGTTACATCCCTACAATGTTTATGGGACGTTTGATGACAATTCCCCAAGCCAGTCCAGATTCCCGAAAGATGGGGAAGGCTTGATCAGAGGAGGAACTTCCAGGATAGCCGAATTACCATTTCTTCAACGTGCTCTTATGCACGAACGGGGAAACACCAGGGGTGCTGAAATCGGTCCAAACAGATGAAAATGGGAAGTGTGAATCACGATACCCAAGATTCAGAACACTGTGTGGATGGCGTGACAATAAGGGACAACCGTTAACCTTGGGGGAGAAACGGTACCCTTACTGCGTTAGCCTGAAATGGGGACAACAAATGAGGGTCGACCGTTGACCATGTTCGAAACACGGGACCATGTCACAAATGTTGTTGATCAATCCTTCGGGACGTTGGCCCAGGACAGTAGGCGGACCATAGGTTGAACATCCATACTATTAGGGGGTCCTTCCAAACATGACCAGTCTTCCAGAACGTTGGCCCAGGACGGTAGGTGAGCCGATGCGGCATGAGACCAGGCCGTTAGAGGGATCCTTTAGACACGAAAGAGGACGAGGGTCCGAATAAGGGGCACGCAAAGCGTGGAATACAGAGGGATGGTTTGTCCAAACAGAATCCAATGCTTAGGTAGTTACACCACCGTGGTGGGAGTACGTCCGATGGGCGTATCGGTTTGATCATGGATCATTCCTTCTTTGGGACAGGGCTTCTCTGGCAAGGGGATCTATCACTTCCCAGTGGGGTCTTGGGGCATCCTGAACTTGTTCAGGGTAGAACCGCAGTTTATTGTCATGCGTTGAGGACACATAGACTCCTTTAGTTTAACGTCATACGATAGGACGTGGAATAAAAGGGAAGCGTGTGGCGCGGTTGATATAAAGCCGACGTGAATGTGGACTTGGAGTCCAAATCACACCACATACCCCCGGAGGAAACTCTTCAGGTCGAGGGACCAAGAGAGAGGATTGGGATGGGCCCGAAGCAAAGTGGCCGGGCATTCCTACGTACCCCATGAGGATGGGAATCAATCCATATGTAGTTCTGGAAGCGCATTTTAATGTCATGCAGGACGATGAGCAGCCCGACCGTGTTGGTATACATCCTGCCAAAACTACTAAGCCCACGTGAGTCGTGCTCGGTGTGGGAAACAAGCAGTAGTGGTGGGAATTTCCCTACACAGAGAGGGGCAGGTTAGGGAAAAGGTACGCTCGGTGAATCCCGGCCCAGTGACACTAACACGTTCTTGTGGCGCACCTAGATGCGCGAAGAGAAAGAGACGAGTATGATGGAATTCCACTTGAACATGGGGAAGTGGAAATGTGTGAATCATGGTGCTCGAGATTTAGATCACAATGATGGAGGTGTGACGAAGGAGGGTAACTGCTGACCTTATTCACAACGTAGTATCCTGTCGCGTTAGCCTAGAATGGGGACAGACAAATGAGCATCGACCGCTGACCATATTCGCAATGCGAGATTTTATCGATTTGTTGTCCAATATCCGTAGGGACGTTGGCCCGAAACGATTGAAGGGCCCTTAGGTCCAGCATTCATGGAGAGCCCTTAAGCTTAGTATCCACGTCGTCCGAGGGTCCTTTTGGATGTGGAAGAGGATGAGGATCCAAATTGCGGGCTCACGAAGCTTGGTCATGGGACGAGGGGAATGTCCCTGTGAAAATCCCACACTTCGGGCTCTTTGTCAAAACACATCTAAATATGGCAACGAAATGTATTAGAGAGAGGGAGAAGATTCCTTTCCCTTGGGGGGATCTTAGTTTAGGGTCGTAGAATTCAGACCATGGGTGAGAGGAAACATAAGAGGCACATGGTGGAGTAACTCAAACACCTGGCGTGAATGGGAATAGGAGGTGTGTACGGTGCGGTGAACAACCTGACGTGAATGAGGGCACAACCCCATATCACACCGCGCAGCCTCCTTAGGAGAGGTTCTTTTTGGTCAAGGGACCGAAAGAGAAAGTTGGGCTGGGCCCGTGGGGAAGTGCCCGGGCGCTCCTACATATCTCATGAGGATGAGAATCAATCCATACATAGTTCTGAAGGGTTCCTTTGACCATAAATGGGTTAAGGGAGCAGGGGACGCATGGCGTCAAGACCCGACGCGAAGGAGGACCTAAGCCCTACTTACCACACGTTATCTGGGGAAATGTTCGAGTCGAGGGACTGAACACAAAGGTTAGGCTGGACCCACGGGGAAGTGCCCGGGCGCTCCTACGTATCTCATAAGGATGAGAATCAATCCATACGTAGTTCTGGATGGTGAAATGGTAAAATACCAGTGCCAGGGGAAAAGGGGAGTGCGGGCATGGCCCTTGCACTAAAAGAAGCGGAATTTGATGTATCTTGTTTGTTCTTTAAGGTGAATGGTTTTTTTTTGTGAAGCGACAGGCCTAGAACAGTAGGTCGTGATGTCGCCATAAGAATCAAGCCATGATGGGCGTTGACAAATGGCATGACACGTGACCAATACCCAACGTGATGTCCTCTACAACGAGGTCACCACAATGTGGTGCCGTTTTTCGTCGTGCGGCCAGGATGATAATGTCACAGTTTAGGGTCATATGATAGGACCAAGCATGAATTTTATCATCATGCAGCGCAGACGTAGCAGAGACGATGCTAGGAGGGAAATGTGCACAGTGTTATAAAACACAATTGACAGAGACATGATATCACATCAAATTGTACGCCATTCGGAGAGGGAAACCTTAGGCCGAGGGGCCTATACAGAGGTGAAACAGGGGGAGAGACTAGCTCTCTAAATGGGCTGTACCCGGAGACAGGGCGTCTGGGCAGTCCTACGTATCCCATGAGGATGGGAATCAAGTTGAACGTAGTCCCGAATGGATCTTAGTTTATGGTCTTAGAGCTCGGACCATGGGAGCCCCAAAGGACGCCAGATTGCAGCTATGTCCCCCTGACATGCAAAGGTGCACTGAGGGATAGCGCCAAAAGTGTCGAGATTCCACCTGGACATGATGGGGTGGAAAATGATGTGAATCATGCAACCAACATTCAAGGACTGAAGGGGATGGCGTGACGACAGAGGATTACTGCTGACCATGTTCGCAACACAGCATCCTATCGCGTTAGCCTGAAATGAGGACTAACAAATGAGCATCGACCGCTGACCATATTCGCAACGCGGGATTTTATCGATTTGTTGTCCGAAACCCTTGGGGGCGTTGGCCCATAACGGTAGGATAGCCCTTGGGCATTGTATCCAGGCCGTTCTTGGGGGTCCCTCTGGGTGTGAAAGGTGATGGAATCCCGAATGGAGGGGAACACGAAGCTTGACAAGTGGAAGGAACTTGATCAAGTTGAATCTGACACTCTTGGTCCTAGACTAGAGTGCTCTTAATACATGGGTGAACCACTGCAAGGAGTCAAGGGACTCAACTTTGAGGGTGATCGAGAGATGGCAGGTTCCCGGGGGAGGGGGGAACGGTGCCCAAAACCTTGTATCATACCTACACATCCCCCTTCTGGAGAGGGATAGACCAAGTGGCCTAGGTGACCGGGAGATCAGGAGATCACTAAGAGGTGGGACTGGACCCGAATCTTAGACATTTAGGTGGTCCTACGTATCCCATGAGGATGGGAATCAAGCCACAAGTAGTTCTGAAGGGTGCCTTTTAATGTCATGCAGGACAAGGAATAGGAGGGCCAACTCTCAGAACGGGGTGCGCGTGGTGAAACTATTGCAAACCTGACATGAATGAGGACGTAATCCTACACTACACCACGCGGTCCAGTGGTCGGGGTCCCAATGGTAGGACCCGAGAGAGGTGAACTTGCTGAACTCAAGCTGGACCCAAAGGCAAGGGGTCTTGAATGTAGTTCCAGATGAGAGTCTTAGTTTATGGTCTTAGAGCTCGGACCGTGGATGGTGACAACTCCCGAGTAAGCACAAATGTCAACCCAATCCCTAATCCCACGTGAGATAAACTCGGTGTGGGAAACAAGGGGGGAAGATACTTATTGCAATACTTGGGGCGTCCATCAAAGGGGAGTCAGCGGAGAGTTTCGAAGGACCCCTTTGATGCAACTTGTTCTCCCAAAGTGCAGACGTGCACAGAGGAAAAGTACCAAGAGTTCTGAGACTCTACTTGGACATGATGAAGTGATGAAGGGTGTGAATCGTGTACCCAGCATTTGGGCTTAATGGGTTGGCGTGGCGATAGAGGAAGACTGTTAACCATGGTGGAAACACAGCGTCCATATCATGTTAGCCTGAGGTGGGAACAACAAATGAGCATCGACCGCTGACCATATTTGCAACGCGGGATTTTATCAATTTGTTGTCCGAAACCCTCGGGGGCGTTGGCCCGTAACGGTAGGAGATCCCTTGGGCGTAGTATCCAGGCCGTTATTGGGGGTCCCTCCGGGTGTGAGAGATGATGAAAGCCCTGATGCAGGGATACGCAAAGCCTGGAAAGCAGGTGCGGACGTGTCCGAGTAAATCTTGGCATTCCAGGTAATAAACCAAAGTACTCTTAAGCACATTGGTGAACCGCCGAAAAAGGGATCGACGAAACAGATCAGTAGGGGGGGGGGAACATGGCGTGGTTATTACGAGACCGTCGTGAATGAGGACATAATCCCACACCACACCATATGATCCTCTCATGGAGGAAGGATAGGCCAAGGGGCCAAGATGGGATGAGGATTCCCGAGAGATGGGGCTGGACCCGAATCTTGGACATTCAGGTGGTCCTACGTATCCCATTAGGATGGGAATCAAGCCACACGTAGTTCTCTATATGTAGTTTAACGTCATACTGGACGAGAAGGAGAGAAATATACCCCTAAACAAGTGAGGTGTGCGGTATGGCGAAGAAGCCGACGTGAATGAGGACGTAGTCCCACACCACACCGTACACTCCTATAAGAGAGGATCTGGGTCATGGCCCGGAAAGGCCAAGGGGCCTGATGGTTAGGCATTGGTCAGGAAGGCCTGACCTGCTTGTAGTTTAACGTCTTACATGAGGACGAGGGTCGGGGACCCGAGGAGGCCAAGGGGCCTGAGGCTGGGCCTCGTAAGGGGAGTCGTACGGCATGGTACATGATCCCGACGTGAATGAGGACATAGTCCCACATCACACCGTACACTCCGGGTAAGAAGGGACTTGGGCTGTGGCCCGGAAAGGCCAAGGGGCCTAAGGTCAGGCATCAGTCAGGAAGGCCTGACTGGTTTACAGTTTAACGTCTTACATGAGGACGAGGGTCGGGGACCCGAGAAGGCCAAGGGGCCTGAGGCTGGGCATTGGTCAGGAAGGCCTGACCTGCTTGTAGTTTAACGTCTTACGGGACGAGGGTCGGGGACCCGAGGAGGCCAAGGAGCCTGAGGCTGGGCCTCGTAAGGGGAGTCGTACGGCATGGTACATGATCCCGACATGAATTAGGACATAGTCCCACATCACACCGTACACCCCTATGAGGAATCCTGGGCCGTGGCCCGATCGCTACCACCACCTGGGGGAAGTTTGTCACCTCGGAATGGGGCAGAGTGAATCAATACACTCGATGTCTGGGACATCTCGGGGTGGACCCGAAGATCCAGGACACTGTTGACCATGTTCGAAACACAACGTTCCTATGGTGACCCGTTGTGGGAGCAGAAAATGAGCATCGACCGCTAACCAAATTCGCAACGGGGGACTTGTATCGATTTGTTGCTTGAAAAACCCTCAGGGGCGTTGGCCCGTATCGGTAGGAGAGCCCTTGGGCATTGTATCCAGGCCATTCATGGGGGTCCCTCGGGGTGTGAAAAAATGATGGAATCCCAGTCAAGGAGTGGGTGAAGCATAGCTATATCCATCCACGAAAGGGGAAAACACCTCCAGGGGGGATGTGCATCCGGGTCGAGGCTTGCTCGATGTGAGTTGGGGCACAAGTGTGTACCCTGCCATGTCTTGACCCGAGGGGCAGATTTTGGCTCTTGGGCTGGGCCAACAGACGAAATGTCCCGGCGTTCCTACGTATCTCATGTGGATGAGAATCAAGCCATACGTAGTTCTTGAAGGCCATGCAGTTTAGCGTCATGCGGTGAGGACGTGGGAGGATAGAAGAACGGGAGTGGGCACATGGTGCGACCCTTACAATCCTTGTGCGAGCGGGGTTGCATGAGCGGGGCCAAGAAAGCCTACTCCCTGCTACACAAAGATCCTCCAAGGAAACTATTCCCAGGGGGAATAGCGGAAGAGAAAAGCTTGGGGCTGGGCTCAAGACGAGGCGTCCAAGAATTCGTACGTATCCCATGAAGATGGGAATCAAGCCACACGTAGTTCTAGAAATGCAGTTTAACGTCATGCGGGATGATGAGAAGCACCTCATTTGGGGATATGTACGGTACAACAAGTAATCCGACGTGAATGAGGACGTAGTCCTACACCATACCGTACAATCCTGCAAGAGGGTAAGTCGGGGAAAAACCAAGGGGGGCCTGGGGCCAAACCGCGGTGAAGACGGGGGCTAGGGGCCCAAGGAGGCCAAGGGGCCTGAGGCTGAGCCTCGGTCAGGAAGGCCTGACCGGCTTGTAGTTTAACGTCTTGCGGGACGAATATACAGTTTATGGTCATGCAGTACTTTACAGTTTAGAGTCATGTTGGACCATAGTGTCCAGTTTAAGGTCATGTGGGACCATTTCACAGATTATCATCTTGCAGGACGAAGATGCAGTTTATGGTCGTGCGGGACCATTTTGCAGTTTAGGGTCATACAGGACCTTCTCGCAGTTTAGGGTCGTGCTGGACCTTCTCGTAGTTTAGGTTCGTGCTGGACCTTCTCACAGTTTAGGGTCGTGTTGGACCGTCTCGCAGTTTAGGGTCATGCTGGACCCTCTCGCAGTTTAGGGTCGTGCTGGACCCTCTCGAAGTTTAGGGTCGTACTGGACCCTCTCACAATTTAGGGTCGTGATGGACCCTCTCACAGTTTAGGGTCGTGCTGGACCCTCTCGCAGTTTAGGGTCGTGCTGGACCGTCTCGCAGTTTAGGGTCATGTTGGAACCTCTCGCAGTTTTGGGTCGTGCTGGACCCTCTCGCAGTTTAGGGTCGTGCTGGACCCTCTCGCAGTTTAGGGTCGTGCTGGACCTTCTCGTAGTTTAGGGTCGTGCTGGACCCTTTTTTCCCTAGGCAAAGTATCGCTTGAGGAACTTGGCATTGGTGGGAGGGGTTATACGCTCTCCATCCATGGTCACCAAGGAGTATGCTCCATTGGGGTAAACCTTATGGATGATATAAGGCCCTTACCATTTGGGTTCTAACTTGGGCGGTTTCCTACCGTGAATCATTGGCGCTCGAAGGGCCAGTACCAGGTCACCTTGTAGAAAAGAGTGGAGACGAACCTTCTTGTCAAAGGCTCTCGCTATCTTGTCTTGATGCCCTTCCAGATTGTGCAGGGAACGAAGGCGGTTCTCGTCCAGTGCTTCTAATTCAGCTAGACGGATCTCGGCTACCTCATCTGATGTCTGGTGATCATAAACTGCAGTGCGTAGCAACGGCAGCTGGATCTCAATGGGTAGGACGGCCTCAGCTCCATACACCAGGGAATATGGGGTCACCCGGGTAGAGTTGTGAGTCGTCGTCCGGTAAGCCCAGAGGGCGTTGGGGAGCTTGTCCGGCCAACTTTTCTTGTTCTGACCAACCATCTTCTGCAGAATGTTAGAGAGGGTCTTGTTGAACTCCTTGATCTGTCCATTCGCCTGCGTGTGGTAGCGGGAGGTATGGTTCGACCGGATGTTGTACTTCGCGTATAATTTCTTTAATTCAGTTGCTTAGAAGTTGGTGCCGTTATCGGTGAGGACGGCGTGAGGGACTCCAAAATGGTGGATAATATTGGAGCTCACAAAGTCAACGATGGAACGGGCCTTGACCTCTTTGAGCGGAACTGCCTCTTTCCACTTGGAGAAGAAATCTGTAGCAGTCAGGATAAACCTACACTGGAGGGCTGTTGCCGTTGGATACTGTCCCACTACATCAAGTCCCCATACCGCAAACGGCCAAGAGTACTTGGTGGGGTGGAGGGGCTCCGGCGGCCGATGCAAGAAGTTGGCGTGTACTTGGCACGCATGGCATCTCTTGGCATATACAATACAATCGTGGATCATAGAGGGCCAAAAGTACCCTAACCACCGAATTTGATGGGGCAGCTTCGGCCCAGCTTGATGGGCACCACAGGAACCGGCGTGAACCTCTTGCATAACTTGAGATATCTACCCTCCTTGGATGAAACGGAGGAGGACACCATCGAAACTCTGCTTATAAAGGATCTGTTCAAGACTAGGGCCGCTCCGGAGGGTAAATTGCAGCGCGCAGCGTCGGATTCGCTTGTGTTCGGCCCGGTCGTCCGGGAGCTGACCATTTTGGAGATACTCGACAAAAGGTTCTCTCTAGTTGGGGTTGGTTTCAACCACTGCATCTGACGAACCCGGGACTCCTGTTATGGAGGGTCCGGCAGTGAGATGAATTACCCGCAGGATATCACGGTCCTCTTGGGTGACGGGGGAAATGACTCTCCGGTGGGCCACGTGTATGACCAAATCATCTTGCTCGGGTTCTGCGAGCGACGCGGCTAAGCCGGCCAGGGCGTCTGCTTGGCCGTTCTGCGACCGTGGGACATGGGTAACCTTTGGTCGAGAAGAGAACTAGGCCATTAGGAGGAGGGTGTACTCCAGCAACGGTGCAAGCTCTGGCTTCCTGACGACATAGTCGCCATTAACCTGTTTGATTACCAACTCGGAATCTCCCTTCACATGTAGGTGGGGAACATGGATCTCAAGGGCCAACTCGAGGCCGGTGATGAGAGCCTGGTACTCTTCCTCGTTGTTCGTACAACCTTCTGACAATAGGAACGAGTATGGAAGGACGACCTGCACCGTGGTAATGAAGACAATACCCAGGCCCACTCTGTTGAGCTTGGGATCGTTGAGCCTCCTACCGGTGGGGCTCCGGGAGGCACCGTCGAAATGCATTTTCCAACACGGGACAACATGATCGACTGAGAGGATCGTCTCATCAGGAAAATCCAGGTCCAGGGATTGATCCGCAGAGGTTGTATGGGTAGCTAAAAAGTCTGCTAATGCCTGTCCCTTAATGGCCTTCTGAGGTACAAACCTGATATCAAACTGCTGGAGAATCACTACCCACCATGCTAGTCGGCCAGCCAGCATGGGACGGTTCAGGATGTACTTCAGTGGGTCCACCCGGGAGACCAATTGCACCTCATGGTGCTGCAGGTAATGTCGCAACTTCTGCACGGCGAAAACGAGCGCAAGGAAGCTCTTTTCGATAGGGGAGTATCTGACCTCCGTATCGAGAAGCATGCGGCTGAGATAGTAGAGACTATTCTCAGTACCCTCGTTGTTCTTCTGGGCGAGCAGCGCACCGAGGGATCTCTCCAGGGCGGTCACGTAAAGGACCAGCGGCTTTCCGGAGACGGGTGGCATCAGGACCGGAGGTTGGAGCAGATACTGCTTGATTTCCTCGAAGGCGGTCCGAGACTCCTCATCCCATTCGTAGGAAGCGCCCTTCTTCATGAGCCGGGAAAAGGGCTTACACATGCCGGCCAGATTCGCAATGAATCGACGTATATAGGCTAAATGTCATTGAAGGCCTCAGAGCTCCCGAATGTTGCTCGGGGGAGGCATTTGGCTGATGGCCTTGATCTTCTCCGGGTCGATCTCAATACCTCGGTATCTGACAACAAAGCCCAGAAACTTCCCGAAGGTGACCGCGAAGGCACACTTCAGCGGGTTCATCTTCAGGTGACGGGAACGGAGGAAACCGAACACTTTCTCAAGGTCTTTTAGATGGTCCTGGCGCTGGCATGATTTGACTACGAGGTCATCCATGTAGCATTCCACCAATGTCCCGAGAATCGGTTTGAATATGCGATGCATGGCCCTCTAATAAGTGGCACCTGCATTTTTCAAACCAAATGGAATAACCTGGTAGCAAAAGGTACCTTGGGGAGCCCTGAAGGCAGTGGACTCATCTTCTTCGGGGGCCATCCGGATCTGGTTATACCCGGAATAACCATCCATGAAATAGAGGGCTTGGAACCCGGCCGTGGCGTCAATCAACAGCTCTGTTACTGGGAGTGGGAAGTCATCCTTTGGGCAGTGGCGATTAAGATCGCGAAAGTCGATGCAGACTCTGATTTTCCCATTCTTCTTCCTGACTGGCACAATGTTGTCAAGCCACTTGGGGTACTGGACCTCCTTAACGAAGTTGGCTTTTATTAGCTTATCAACTTCGGCCTCAACCATGGCACCATGAGAAGGGTGCATCTTCCTGGGAGACTCCTTAAACCCACGATGTTTAGCTGGGAGGCCCAGACGGTGGACGACCACTTGGGGATCCAGCCCTGGCATCTCATCGTAACTCCAGGCAAACACATCATGGTGCTTTTTGAGGAAGTCTGCGTACTGCTGCCGCTCCTCGAGGGACATGGCTGCACTGATCAATGTGGGTCTCGGATCTGCCTCGCTACCAAGGATCACCTGTACCAATTCATCAACCATGGTAGAGATGCCTTCTTCAAAGGCGGGGGGAGCATCCTCCAGGTCTTACTCCCCACCTGTGGGGGGACTTCCCGCAACGGAAGGTGCTTCTGGGCTATCAAGATCCACGGGGCAGCTGGTGCTGTCTCGGGCAGCTGGTGCTGGCTCGGGCAGCAGCGGTCATCACATCGAGAGACTTACTTGCCGTCGAGACCATAACAATGAAATCAGTCGACCCTATCCCATCTGGCCTTCGGCCTAAGGGGCCCCGTTTGATGATATCGAAGCAGTGGTGACGTGTCGGACTTAGTCGGTTAATTACAGCCCAGCGGAAGAGAAACGTGTGGCGCACCGACATTGTCATCAGCTTGACGTCCCGGTACCGTATAGGGGTAGGAGATTCCGGGATCACCTGATCCTAGTTGATGTAGGAGTACAAGGTGATTTTTCGCCGTCGCTTGGACACGGGAATGTGCCTTCCTTGCGTACCCGAAACAACAAAACATTGCCCCATGTCGGGGGTCGTGGCCTCCAACCAGTGGATCGGGAAAATGTAGGCGTCATCCATGCTTGCCCAGGGGTCACTTGTGACCGGGGCGGGTTCACCCTCGCTTACCAGGATTTTTTTATCCTTACTTTTGTAATAACCCGCATCCAGATAGCGGGCCTCACAAGAAGCGAAAGGGGACACGTCTCCTTGGAGCACGCCTACTCGACCGTTGAGCGAGTACTTGTGGCACTGGTGATACGACGAAGGGACCGCTGCATGCAGATGGAGCCGTGGCCTACCCATCAATGTGTTTTAGGCGGTGTCCTGAGAAACAACCATGAACTCGGTGCTGGCAATTAAGCCACTGAACTGAGTCTTCAGGCGGATCTTGCCGACTGGGGTTTTCTCTGTCCTGTCGTACCCCTGGATCCTGAGGTCAGAGGGGGTTAAATCACCTTCGGACAGACCCAGCTTTCGTAACGTCCAGGTCGGAATTAGATTGATTCTAGAACCTGTGTCAACGAGGCAGCGGCGGACTTCCACACCGTTGAAGTGGCCAGTGATATACAGTGGGCGAATGTGCCCCTGTATGGGAGGGTCCTCATCTTCACCGGAGAACGAGATAACCGCCTGACATTTGGAGTTTTCAATCGTCTCGGTATGGAAGGATTCTGCAGCTGCTACCTCCGTCTCGAACTAGAGGGGGCTCCTTAGGGCCTCGGCAAGTGCTTCGCGCATTTTAGATGATAGGCGAAGGGCCTCAAGGATGGATAGCCTCGTCGGAATTCCGACCAGGTGCTTCAGAACATCGTACTTTCGTGCCAAACGCGAACCTCTGCTTACAGGAGGTCGTTCGGCATTTGGAGGCACAGCGGGTCCGGCTGGCTGAACTGGCGATTGACTAGTACTGGGTACATCTTGCTGCCTACTAGTAGAAGCCTGAAAAGTAGTCACCAGACTAGGATCGGACAGTGGAGGCTGGCCTGTAGCCAGGCAAGACTGACTGTGATACGAACGAGGAAGCTCCCCCCGATCCAGTAGCACGAACGATGGTGGAGGTAGAGCCGAGGGTGTTGGATGGGTTTGCGCGTGCTGAGATCTGTGCTTAGCCTGCTACCTAGACTCGGTAGCATGCACGGCTTGGCCAAAAGTGCCTGCTGACGTGCCTCGATGACCGGCGCGATTGAGATTCCGCTGACATTGACGTCGGCTGGAAACGTTGGGGAGGTCTGCTTGGCATTCCCCGTCATTGGGGGTCATATAGAGCTTTACCAGCTCCACGGTGTTAACCGAAGCGTACCCTTGGCTATCGCTCGAGGAGTCATCCACCGCTGGGCGGATTTTGGGAGGAATCCCCATTTCTGTGGGCATGAAGTCGCCGAGAGTGCGGGATGACGACGGCACCGGCAGTGCGCGTTGTTTTTTCTTGCATCGCCGCTGCTTGCCTTTTTGGGAAGGGGCCGACTGTGAAGATGATGCGGAGGCACCAGCTACTTCTTCTGAAGGTTACGACTGCTACAGGTGCGCCCGGATGATACCATGGGCACGAACGACGGTTTTTCGAGCCATCCAATCGTCGTATTTATGGGATCCGCGGCTAGGGACCTGCTACCACTCACCTTCACCGTCGCTGCCGATTTCTGATCCTGCAAAGACACCTGCCACTTGCGCTGGTGCTGGGCCCAACTTAACTATGTTGCTGTTGACATGGCCTTGAAGCCAGTCTTTAAACACATAGCATTTCTTGAGGGTGTGCCCCAGGATCCGATGGTAAGGGCAGTAGTTGGGGTGATCGGTGAGATGCGCCTCTGCCGGCCTTTTTCACTCAGGAAGGCGCACAATCCATTGCTCTAGAGCACTTCAGAAGTAGCCAGGGACCTGATTTTCGTTGAACGAATAGGTCTGGTACCTTTTTTCCAGATAGGGGGCCCTGGGGGCCTGGCCCTGACGAGGGGCCGGAGGGGCCTGCCGAGGAGGCGACGCCTGATTGTCTCGCCTAGGTAGCGGTGGCGCGTTGCGTGGGGGAACCTGTCGGTTCTGAGGTGGTCGTTGCTGGGCAGGAGCCTATGCTTGAGGTGGAGGACCTCTGCGGGGTTGCGGAGGTGGTGCCGTCGGCAGCAACTCCAGCTGCCTCGGGGATTCTATTTGAGCCACCGCGGCGGGTTCATCCCTGGCGGTCCTCCTGGCTGGGATCATAGGGGGCAACAAACGTGCCTGACTAGCCTGCTACAGGGCTTCCTCGAGGCGCTGGGCCTTATCCGAGAAGTCTCTGAACCCTCCAGGGTAGTTCTGGGTGATCAGGGAGGGTACCAGCTCTTTCTTGACATTCCCCACACACATTGTCAGTAATTTCTCATGAGTTAGTGGCATATCGAGGGAATACGTAAGTCCATTCCATCGGGCGATGAAATCTGCGACTCGCTCATCGGGCCTCTGTTTGCACTTGAAGAGGTCCGCGATGCTGGTCTTCCGTGTGGTGGAGCTGAACTGGTATAAGAACTTCTGGCGAAGGTCCTCCCAATCGGTCACCGATCCGATAGGGAGATGGATGTACCAAAAAAATGCCGGACCTTCCAATGTCTGTACAAAACATCGGAGTTTGGCGGCTTCTTGCTGAGCCGGGGTCCCCAGCATGGGGACACACCTGGAAGAAAAATGAGCCAAGTGCTGCGGCGGGTCCCCTGTCCTGTTAAAAGGCGAGAAAGTGGGGTTCCCAAAACCCGGAGGCGTGGGAATATCATCCACCCACGCGGGATAAGGCTTTCCATCCGGTGGGACCGCCACCTGCCGCGTTTCCAACGCTTCGAGGCGGGCTGTGAGCGCCGCGATAAGGTCCTCCAGGTGGGGGTCCCTGTCTTGACCGGGATCCCTAACCACAAGTGCATTTCCAGGTTCTTCAACACGGTAGACGGCTTCAGCTGCTCGTGGGTCGACTGGCTGAACGACCTGCGGGGCGACTGAGGGGAACCCGTGTTGGATTCTTCAGATTGCCCCGTCGCTCGGGGGGGTTTGGCGAGACGTATCGCGCCCTCTTTCCGTATGTTCCGGCTTCCGCCCTGTCTGCGGCAGTAGAATGATCAGGGTGGCCCGGAGGCATCTCACCGGGGGGAAATTTTTCCTGCCCCTACTGCCCCGGCCTGGGATTACCATATTCGGGTCGCCGCTCTGCGGCGCGCTCAGCCAAGAGTTCGTCGACCAGCCTCTTCTGCTCAGCAAGCTGCTGGCGTAACGCGGCCTTCTCGGGATCTTCTTCCGTCTTCTGCGCAGAGGTAGACGAGTCGGAGTGCTTGACATCTCCGACGTGCTCCTTACCCTTGCCGGTGTTTCTACTGAGTACCAGCGATTCGGTGGGTACGGGGAGGCCCAGCGGGTTCCTCTGCTGACAGGTAACTCTCCCTGATGGGTCCAGCAGCGGCGGTACGCCCTCAGGTGGTAAGTCTCCATCAAGGAATTCAAGCTCATCTTCCTTATCCATAACGTCAGCCATGTGGACTGCGACCCCTCTTGAGGTCATGTCCTCGATGTCACATAGCGAATCGGTCTGTCGTCGGATAGGGTAGAAGAGGAGAGCGGCATAGTGTCCCCAACCACGGACTTGAACATGGGGGGTGGCTTCCCTGACGATTCTGCGGAGTGCTTTAAGACTCTGAACGCATTTTCGCTGAAGGGAACTCTGGTGGCCTGGCGACTCAGGGTGCTGGGCCACAAGAAGTGCGGCCGCATCGATCAGGCGGCACTGCTCGCCAATTTCTTCGAAGTGCTCTCGACTTCTGGGGTACACCACCCGTTCGTAACGGAGGCAGAAGTGTGTCCCCCATAGGGTTCGACAAAAGCACCCCACTTCTTCAGGGGTAAGAGACTCTGGTATGTGGAAATTCAGCGCCTCCGTCGGCTAGAACTTCTCCGGGAAGTAATCCGCTGCAAGAATACTCCAGAAGCTCCTGAGCTCGGACTCAGGGTATGGCCCTGTGTTTCCCCACTCGTCAACCGGGGGCGGCTGAGGGACCGGTAGCGGTACCGAGTCGGACCTCTGGGATAGTAAGCTCAGCGGTGGAGAATACGGAAAACGAGTTGACTGGCCGCCGAATTCCGGGTCGTCCTCCGAAGAGTGGGGTGACCTGGCCACGATGTCACGATACGATGGGCTGATAACCACAGCTTCCGGAACAGGAGCCGTGGATACCGGTGATAGGTCGTGTCATCGCTCTACCGTCGTTGGCCCCCAAAATAACTCTACGTGATCTCTGGTGGAGGTAGAGGGATCTTCTGGTGACAGAGGCGGTGATTGCGTGGTCGAGACCTGCGGAATTCCCAGGATTTCTTCCTCCTGGATGTACCTGCGGAGAGAGACGGGAATCTGGTGGACCTCAAATTCTAGGAGAATGAGGCTAACGCGTCTGGTTCCTACCCCAGTCCTTGATACGGAGGAGCGGGGAGAAGGTTCCATCGATGAATCGCATTCTGCTTCCGAGTCGGAGAAGCGGGCAGGTTTGATCTCCACATGGGCCTTCCCAGGATTCTTCTTGTGGCGGCGAGGACCCTCTCTTCTTCCCCGGGGAAGCTCTTCAGGACAGGGTTTATCCCTATGAGGTAGCCTCGGGGCGGCGCTGGCGCCGTGGCGGAGAGGGCCCCCACTCGAGATAGCCGGGGTGCGAGGGGCACCGGGGCAAATGTCGAAGGGTACATGGGGAGGACCTCCATGAACAACACCAATGTAGGCGGGGCCTCTGTTGGAATTGGAAGGAGCATGGGGAGGACCTCCATGGTCGCTGCGGGTGGAGAGGGGCTGACCTTCACTCCTCGAGTTGCTGGGGCGAGGAGGACCTTCGCCGGTTGCAGAGAGGACGTAGGGAGGGCCCCCACGCTGGAGAGGGACCGGATAGACGGTGCCTTCAGGTTGGCGGCCGAGGGCAGGAGGATGGACTCCATACCCTGTATAGTGGGCGCGGGAAATGTTTCCGCGCTGAGCATCACTGCCGTGGTGCAGGTCTTCCTGCAGGATGGGGGTAGCATGAGGCATGCCTCCATGAAGAACCTTGGAGCGGGGAAGGACCATGCTCTATGGAGTAGTGGTACGGGGAGGACCTCCGTACGGGGTGACATTACCGCGGGTTAGCTCGCGGCGATCACCACTTGGGCCTGCAACCCGGAGAGTCAACCCAGCCTGCCCGTGGGGCGGTTGGGGTATCGATCCTGGTTGGGTGAAGGAGTGTCCCTGCTCAGTGTATGCAGGGGCTTCACGATGAACGTCGGCGGTGGCTTGTGCCACTGTAGCTGTCGACATTGACGCGCCTAGGCGAGCGTCCTCAGCCCATGCCCGGCGCTGACGTCGGGTCAGGCGAGCTGGTGTAGGTGGTGTAGGGACTTAGTCTACCTGCTCTTCCTACGGGGCCGGACGGCGGCGCTGACGCGGCCGGGCGGGAGCTCTCGCCTGGGGCCCTCGGGTCGGGACCCTGAGCGGGCTGAGCCGAACGGCGCCCGCCTCTTCAGCGTAACGCAAGGAGTCGTCAAGGCATTCCGGAGACAATATCCCGAAACGGTTGAATGTTGGGGTGGGGAGCAGGGGCTCCCTGTGCGGCCTGTTAGGGCGGCGTTGACGGAGGGGCCTGAAGGCCTCCAGGTCCAGGCGGGCCATATCCTGGGTTGGGATGACCCCTTCTTCCTCATACCTGCACACGAGGTTGTTGATCTCCCTTCCCTGGATGACCTCTGATGGGGAAAAGGGACGTGGGCGCCCCGTATTCCGCGATGTGGCAGCCGTTGTGGCGGTAGAGGCGTCGTGTGGGGTGGTTGTGGCAACGTTGCCCCTGCTCTTGTGTAGGCTTGCGGGCGGTGATCGCATCTTTGTAACAGCAACTTGGTTCCTGGCAAACGAAGGGATCAACTCGTCAGTACTGAGAGGAAAAGGATTGACAGCCAGTGCCCCAGCATCCTTCCATTCTCCACGTCTGTAAGAAGGATCCACGCCAACACGCTGCAGAGCGGAGTGCCCCACGTTCTACTGCCCCGACTTCCGGTGAGTTTGACGACAGGCCCGCTATTTGCTTGGCAGGACCAGGCACTGGATATCTGGATCCGGTGACCCTTCAATCTACTGGTGTCTCGAACGCTACTAATCTCCATACTGAGGAGAAGAATTTCACGTCGGGTTCACCATTTCTGTTTCTGACGCTTTCCGCTGGGGCGCGCGCATGCGTTCCGCTCCGTATTCGTGGAGGAGGATGCACGATGCTTCTGTTGCCCCGCATTCCTGCTTTCCAAAGGTGGGCAGTATTCGCTCCTTATTCAGGGACGTCTTCTCCATGATCGAAACAGGATAATGGAATGTCGGTTCTTACTCCTGCGGATTCCTCCTCAGAACTCGTCACCTAGTCCGGGTCTCCCTCATAGATTTAATACATAGTTCGTGAAAATCTTCCCAGTGCCATGTTTCCATGGACGCCGGTTAATTACACTGCTTCTGTCGAGACATTCCAAAGGGTCCAGTCAGGGCAGCAACCTTAAGTCAGGGGAGTAGTCACGTTGAGGCATCAGTAGCATGTCTGGATGCTGGGGTACCTAGCATGTCTTTCTGTTATCCTTGGCAACAAGGCTTCTCGAGGTCATGGAGGCCCGAGGAATCCCACATCGAGCGCGGGGAATTATATGTCATAGACACATATATGAGGTTTTCCTCAGCTTCCTGTGTTTAACACAGGGTACGCCGCGAGTTTAACGTCTAGCGGAGACGGATCAACCCAACCAGAGCATTAGCTAGGGTAGATCGGATTGAGGGATCCTCCTTGAAGGGATGTCGATACCGGGGCCAGCCCATGGATGGCTGCGATGAAGAGCGTATCGACATGGTCTAACCAGGATAAGACGGTCTGGGTGAGAATCAGGATGGGTGATAGGTTGACAAATGGAGTGGAGGGAGAGTGAAATGGGACCATCGCAAGGGAGACGGTGAAGTTGGGCTTGAGCCTTGACGAGGCTTCCTACGTATCCCTGTGGCAGGGAATCAAAGTCCGCGTAGTTCGGGATGGTGCCGGTAAACCGACGTGAAGCTGGACCTTGGCCCGATGAATGTCGTCAGCGAACCAACGTGAAGGTGGACCTTGGTCTGATGGGCATCCTCAACGTACCGACGTGAAAGTAGACACGTGGGTCCACTAATGGTGGGCCTGAACCTTGGGAAGGTTTCCTACATACCATGCCTTGACATGGATCAAAGTCCTCGTAGTTTAGGGAATACAGTTTAACATCATGCGGGATGATAGTGAACCCTGACGTGAATAAACGACGGGCGGTGGGTGTCGGCGAACCGACGTAAATGAGGGACCTTGGTCCGATGGGAGTTGGGATTGAACCTCTAGGAGGATTCCTACGTACCATGCCTTGACATGGATCAAAGACCTCATAGTTCAAATGGGAATAGGTGGGAAGTTTAATGTCATGCAGGAAAAGGGGGGCATACAGTTTAACGTCATGCTGGACGAGGGAGAAACTCGACGTGAATGAACGACCGAGCAATGTGGCTTGAACCTCATGGAGGCATCCTATATACCATGCCTTGACATGGATCAAAGACCTCATAGTTCATATGGGAATGGGTCGCAGCGGCTCACCACTGGACCAGAATGCAGTTTAACGTCATGCTGGACCGGGGTGAGACCCGACATGAAATGATGGGTGGTCTTGAACCTCATGGAGGCTTCCTACGTACCATGCCTTGACATGGATCAAATACCTCATAGTTATCTATCGATTCGCCGGTGAACCGATGTGAAAGTAGACACGAGGGTCCACTATTGGTGGGCTTGAACCTCGTGAAGGCTTCCTACGTACCATGCCTTGACATGGATCAAAGTCCCCGTAGTTCGCTAGGAATGCGCAGTTTAACGTCATGCTGGACGGGAATGAGACCCGACGTGGAAGAACGACGGGTGGGCTTGAACCTCATGGAGGCTTCCTACGTACCATGCCTTGACATGGATCAAAGACCTTGTAGTTCATAAGGGTGAGGGGTCAGGGTCGGTGCTCACTCTAAGCCCACGTGAGTCATGCTCGGTGTGAGAAACAATAGGTTGCAAGGACCTGACGATCATGTCGCGAGGGGTGCGTCCGTGAGAAGCGAAAAGGGGATTACACGTTGGGCGGCCCAGGGTGTTGGGACTTACTCCAGGATGGAGGCCCAGATGGGGGTGCCTCATTCCCTATCATGCCCTCCACTGACCTTGGTAGTGGGGAAGTACGGAGATGCACGGGTGCAATCATCCGTAGGAAAGGTTAGGGGCTTACGCTCTGAGGCGGCCCTTCCCCTACGAACATACGCCACTCCGACAAGGAGGATCTCATTCCATGTGCGGAAGAGTTCCATTCCTATGGAGACGAGTGGTGTAAAAAATGTTCGACCTCGGGGGACCCTTCGTGAGGGAGACGAGGTTGGGTCACAGTTTAAAGTCATGTGTTGAGGACGTGGTGCTTGGCAGTTTAATGTCATGCAGCTCGGACGAGGTGGGTTCACTCCACACCCCTAGGACTTACATAACTCGTACCCTCTGGTCCTTGGGGAAGGGAAGGTACCAGTAAGGCCATGGTTAAGGGGGTCGTGGAACGAACCATCGAGGGGTCCATGTTAGCGTGGCTATGCAAAGAAGCAATAGCCGTCAGCGTGCCTATGTGAAGAAGCATTAGGCGAAGCAATGCTACGGGTGGTATTGTCCATGGGACTTTGAAATCACATCGTGTAAACCTGGAGGGTCACACGGGAAAAGGAATCGCTAAGCAGAGGAGTGTGCTTCGCGAAGTGGAGTGCCTTAGCCTTAGCATGGGGCATAGGTGTGAGTGGAAGGTGCTTCGCGAAGTGGAATATTGTTCGCGGAGCACTACCTCGCGAAGAAGGGGTGCCACGCGAAGCAGGGTCCTGCGGAGCAGCGTGCTTCACGATGTGTAGAGATCCTGCTTTAGCATAGGGATTACTAGTATGGGTTGGGTGTTTCGCGAAGCATAAACGCTCCGCGGCTTCCCGGGTTCCCTTGGGAATCCCCTTCCTTCGCGAACGCCCTTGAGCTTCGCGAAGGGCATCCCTCTCGGAAGAGAGGCTCAAAACGAGACAAAGCAGAGGCGTCTCGCGAAGTAGAAATACCTCACGGAGCTCATGATTCCCGGGGCAAAGAGTGCTTCGTGATTCTGGAGAGGAGAAGCCGAAAGGTCGGATTCACCGTCCTCTGGGACTCAGGGGGAGTCCAGTATTTATAGGGAAGGGGTGCCGCGAAGCAGGATTCGTGCGCTGCCTTCGGTGCTTCGCGGCGGCTCGCGAACGTCAAATGGGTTCGCGGAGCATTACCGCCTCTGGAGCTTCACGGTGGCTCGCGAACGTAAAATGGGTTAGCGGAGCATTACCACCTCGGGAGCTTCGCGGCGGCTCGCGAATGTCAAATGCGTTCGCGGAGAATTACCGCCTCCGGAGCTTCGCAGCGGCTCGCGAACATCAAATGCGTTCGCGGAGCATTACCTCCTCCGGAGCTTCGCGGAGGCTCGCGAACGTCAAATGCGTTCGCGGAGAATTACCGCCTTCGGAGCTTCGCGACGCCGCCATGGTCGGGCGCTTCGCGGCGGGGCTTCGTGTGGGCGCTTCGCGGCGGTGCTTCGCGAGGCAGCGTGCCATCCTTTTTTCGTTCCGTTCTTTCGGGCCATATTTTTGGCGCCAACAATATCAAAAGAAAAATAAGCATGTGGGTAAAGAATGTGTAGTTATATGGCCAGAGCAGTTGAAGTTGGTTGGGCAATTGGAACAAGCTAAAAAATGGTATAGTGATTGGCAAGAAAGTATCAAAGGGTTTATCCATCAGTATCACCCAGAATCCTCTTCTTGAGGATTATAGAGGACCCCCTCTCAATATGTGTTTAAATGCTATTAATTAATGTCCATGTGTTTTAGGTTTTAAGGGAGATATAATCTAAGGGGAGGTTTCCTCAAAAGATGCGATGTGGTAATGTGATGTTCCCTAGAATATCAACTGATTCAAATCAGTTACCAAAGCTGAAGAAGAAATATGGAAGAATTCCATGAAAGGATTTAATAGTCTATGGACGCATGAGATGTATGGAAATAATTGAGTGTAATGGAAAGTAATGAGTTTATTAACTTTATCTATTGTCTTCTACATTGATTTTCGACTCAGTAGGCTTAACGATTTTATTGATGGCTCATTTCAAAGTGGTAAGTTCACTCACTGAATATCTTATTGAAGGCACCTACAATAGTAAAATGTTATTGAGCTGGAGAAGTTTCTCAAACATGTAGTCTCACATGAAGAAATGACATAGGGGAAAAAGAATGTTTTTGGGTCTAAATTATGGGACTAACAGTTGGAAGAGTTTCATATCATAGGGGGAGAATTCTATCTCTTAATCAGATGAAAGGACCTTGTGGACCAAGGAGGATAAGCAACAACATTCATGTATTTCCTGATTATCTATTTTTTTCTAACAATATGGTATCAGCTAACTGTTTTTAGGATACTAAGAAGCTACGAGAGAAGATCAAGAAGAGGTTGAGAAAAGTTTTAGAAAGTAATGATGTGGGTGTGATGACAAATGAGAAAAATACTCATCAAATACATGAGGAGTTTCAAGAGGATAATGATGAAGAGATAAACAGCTCAAGGGGAGTTCCAGTACTTAAGGCAGATTCAAAAGAAGATTTAGATAATAAAAAGGATGAATATAAACCTGTATCTGCACAAAAACTGATGAGTCGATCTAAAATTGATAGATAGAGCATAATTGGTGATCAAACAGTGCCAGTGCAGACAAGGAATTTGAAGACTCTACAGAAAACATCATACTTATCATAGAGCATAAATGTTTTTATGAGTCGATCAAACAGTGCCATTGCAGACAAGGAATTTGAAGACTCTACAGAAAACATCATACTTATCATAGGTATAGCCTAAATGTTTTGATGAAGTAGGTGGAGATGAAAATTGGTTCCATGCTATGAATGAAGAGCTTGACCAAATTGAGAAGAATCAGAAATGGGAGAGTGTTTTGAGGCCCATAGATAAGAATGTGATCAGGACTAAATGGGTCTTTTGAAACAAGATGAATGAAGATGGCACAGTTATTCGAAACAATCCATGACTAGTGTGCAAAAGAAACTCCCAGATAGAGGGTATTGATGTTGATGAAACATTTTCACCTGTTTCAAGGCTATAGATAATCAGATTTTTCTTGGACATAGTAGTGCAAAGAAAGTACAATGTTTTCTAGATGGATGTTTAGTCCACATTTCATAATGGGGTTATAGAATAAGAAGTTTATATTGAGAAACCATATGGTTTTCTCATTCATGAAGATGATAACAAAGTTTATCAGCTGAAGAAGGTGTTATATAGTGTGAAGTAAGCACCAAGAGCATAATATTCAAGGATAGATCAGTTTTTGAAGAATCTCGGTTTTCAGCATGGTGGAGTTGATTACAATCTCAATTTCAACAATGATAGTAGTCGAATGATTATGGTGCTGGTATATGTTGATGACAAAATATTTGGTGGATCAGATGAAGCTCAGTGCACTCAGTTTGTGGAATTCATGAAAAGTGAATTCGAAATGTCAATGATTGGTGAACTAATGTTTTCCCTTGGTTTACGGGTAACATAAGAAAAGAATGACACATTCATTTCTCAATCTAAATATTCAAAGGAGGTTTTGAGAAGATTTTGAATGGATAATTCCAAGGAGAAGATGAATCTGATAGCTACTCGGATGAAACTGTTAAGGGATGATGATGACAAAGCGGTTAATGTCACACAATACAGACAGATCATTAGAAGTTTGTTGTACTTAATAGTTATACAACCAGATATTGTTTTTTCCACATATCAAGAAACAAGATATCAAAGCAATCCCAAGGAATTCTACTTGCTTGCAGTGAAAAGAATAATTTGGTATATCAAGGAAACAGTGGATATTGGTTTTCTATACAATAAAAAATCTCCACACCAATTATTGGGATATATAGATACAGATTGGGCTGGATCAGCAGATGATAGAAAATTAATTTCAGGTGGTGCATTCTATCTTGGTGGATTTATATTTCTTGGCAGAGCAAGAAACAAGATTGCATCTCCTTAAGCACCGCAGAAGTTGAACATATTGTAGCCACTCAAGCTTGCATGCAATTATTATGGATAAAGAAGCAGCTTGATGATATGGGTGTTGAAGTGAAGTATTCAATCGGAATCCATTTTGATAATTCAAGTGTTATAAATCATGGAAAAAATAAAATCCATCACTTAAGGAACAAGCACATTGAAATCAAGTATCATTTTATCAAGTAGAATGTCGAGTAAGGGCTTGTGAAGTTGGAGTATGTGTCTACAGAACATCAAGTTACAGACATTCTGAAAAATCCCTTACCCAAAGAAGTGTTTGAACGACATCGACTGACTATAGTCGACACCCTCCACTTGAAAAAGTGTGTATGTGGGACCCTATATCCCCGAGAAATGGTGTCTTTTTCCCTAATGTTCTTATATGTGTTCTTTACCCTATTGTAGACCATAATGAAGAGACCATCAGATTCATTGAAAAAGGGGGAGAAATTATGGATATAAAGGGGAAATGGATTAATCAGGGGGAGAAGCTTTTAGGGGGAGTAGTGAGATAAAGAGAGTGGGTTTTAAATCTGATGATGCTAAAGGTGATCAATCAAAGTTTATATATCATGACAGATGAGGATTGTGATGTAAGCAGTTTGTGAGAGGCTTGTTGTTTGTGGAATGGAGGTGGTGATTTGTGAAGCCACAAAGGGTTTTTGTTCGCAGATGACAACAGTCGCCACAAAGGATAATGGATCTATGCTAATCACATATCGTAGTTCACGGTTAAGGCTATACCGCATCGAAGTTTTGGGTAAATTGGATTAGCGAGTTTTGTAGATTTATTTTCCTATATAAGGACCCCTAATCAAATCATTAGTCAGAACAAAGTTCATTATAGAAATTCATTGTTGCTAGAAGAATTCGGTGAATCTTAAAGATTTCATGAAGGAGGATTCCACGAAGGAGGAAGTAGTTCATGAAAACAGTTCACGAAAGGTTTTTGCAGGGCTCTACATCCCACAAGGTAAAAGGGACCACATAAAAAAGGCGTTCGGTGAGGCATTAGCCATCCTCAAAGTGGAGGCGGTCCATGAAAGAAGAGGTGATCCACAAACCACTCATGCCACGTGGTGCTAGACGGTTCACAAAGGAAGTAGGGCAGTTCATGGAGGATTTAAGATTGTTTGTGAAGGGACTAAAATAGTTTGTGAAATCAATTTCTGTAAACTAATAGTACGTGGAAAAGTGGGACTTTAATATAGCATCTAATGAAAACTAAGGATGCATTCATTAGTGATAATGAAGGGACTTACAAGTCCATAAACTGTGTGTGGATCCCTTCTAGAGCAGTGAGCAAAGGAAGAGGAATATGGTGATCCTTTCCACCGGCAGTGAGCCATAGAAAGAGACATAGGGAGTGACCCTTGAGAAAGCAGTGAGCTGACCCTAAACCTTGTAAAGGCAGTGAGCCTAGGTGTAGAAGTGATCTATCCCAAACATCATTATTGGAAGTGAGCCTAAGTGAATTTGGTACAATCAGCACATTGTTGTTGTATGCTCCTTGGATGTAGCTCAGTGATAGTGAACCAAATAAAAATCTTTATGTCCTTGTTCTTTTTTTATTACTTTACTTTCAGTGCATTATCATCAGATAAAATTGGAAAGGATAAGATTAAAATTAACTTTAAGGAGTATAAGAAGTGACCCTTCTAATAAAGAGGTCAAGATCCAATAGAGAAGGGAGAAGTTTGAAAAGAATATCCATACCCTGATTCACCCCCCCCCCTCTCAGGGTATCCTAGCCCCATTTTGGCCTAACACAGTGGAGACAGCCTCACCCCAAAACATATCGGGAAGGCCCTTTGCCTTCAGCAGGCTTCGAGCCATGGAAACCATTGTTTGGTTGCATCATTCAATTACCCCATTCCGTGGTGGTGAATACGGTGCCATGAGTTGGCATTATATGCCAAATTTGGCATAATATTCATTGAATTCTATTGATGTGAGCTTTCCACCACACTCTGTGCGGAGGAACTTCAGCTTGCGCCTTATCTCCACCTCCATTATGGCCTGAAAGCATTTGAATTTCCATCAGATCAAGGTCCTTTCTTGCCAGTAGGTTGATCCATATGTAATGGTTATTTTCATCCACGAGCAGCAGAAAGTAGTGGTTCCCGCTTGGAATTGTCGGTGTGATCATCCCTGCAATAAACTGTAAATTTCAAAAACAATCGCGGTTATTTAAGGTTATTCTGAGACCACACGCTCTGACGGCATGTGATTCTGAGGCCTGGTGAGCCCGGAAATGAATTTTGAACATTATTTAAGTACGCTTATGTGAAATCGTGAGCGAGAATTTTTAACTTTTGAACTGGTGCATGAATTGAAAATCTAAGGACACTGTTGGATTCATAAGGTCGGGATTCTCTTAGAAAGGACTTAACTTCGGCCGATAAGGGCCGAGCGGAAAGGTTAATTTTTTTGGATTTTAAAGAAAAAGTAAATAAGAAATAAAAATATCTATTTATTTTTATTTCTGTATTTGTTTTCTTTTTGAATTCCGCTGCAGCGTAACTGAAACGCATTTAATGAATGAGCGTTAATCTGTTACCCTGTTTCATTAATGAAATAGCATAATAGAGAAATGCTCGCCGCGTAATAGACACGTTGCGACGTGGTATTCCGTTTTTAGGAATACCACTGCCAGAGGATCAGGGTTGGAGCCCTGTCACATCGAACCTCTGATGAATCCCCTCCCCAACGAAAGACGTCCAATGCCGACGAATCCTTCGACGCCCCCTCGAAGATCGGATCTGAAGTTTTCCGAACGTCGACGACCGCAGATCAACAACAACGCGGAGCGATCCCTTCATCCTCAAAAGATATTTTTTCTCGGGCAGGGGTTTGTTTGTGATTTGATTGACTTTTCCTTGTTCTTGTTTTGAAAACGACGAACGCGGATCAACCCACGAACAGGTTGATCCGTAGATCGTGCGTTCTTGTGGGAGGATGTTGATGCAGGTTTATTTTCGGGCTTATTTAATTTGTGAGATCTGGATCCAGTGTTTTTCTTTATTAAACGCTAACGCGAACGGCGCGGGCCAACACGAACAAGGCCCAACCCCTCCGCAGATCCTGTTTTTGATGTGTTCATCATGGACAACAGACAAAGATTGCGGCAGCGCGACTTGAGGGATCCAATGCTGACGGCGGCGTCCTGGGAGGGCCACAGGCGTAGACAGATCCAAAAACGGACCACCATAGCGGACCCAGTGGCCTGCAGAAGAGGGTCACCGGCCAGCGGTGCCGGCGACCGGTGGCGGCGATGGTGGTGACGGCCAGCGCACCGGTTGTGTGAGGAGGCAGCGGCGGCCCACCTGGGCCGCATGGATGAACCGACCGGCCATTCTGGCCGGCTTTACTGGACACACACAGCACAGTGCGCCGCGTGAAGGAGGGGTGACCCGCCCCTGTGGGTCGCATGCGATCCGGGAGAACCAGCCGACTTCAGTCGGTCGGGCTGGAGGAGGGCGGCACCAGCAGGCGCCGCCAGGCGATCAGAACGGGATGCGCCGACCGCGTCCGGGAAAGGAGGATCGGCTCGCGTGCGGGCTGGGTCCTCGGATGGGTCGCGCCCCACCGGGTGGGCCGGGTGAACCAGTCAGGTCGGGCCGACCCACCAGTCGGGCCGAACCCACCGACCCATTGGGCCGAACGGGATGGACCCCTACCGGGCCGGGTCAGACCGGAACTGGACCCGACCGGCCCCCGTTTCACTGAAACATGAATATCTTGTGGACCAGGCATCTGAATGGTGCGTCGTCGGCAGCACTGTGACCCTCTCGATGAGACGGTCCTTCAGAAATACTCGAGGTTTGGCATATGGTTGGGTTGGATTGGACTTGAATCCAACTGGGCCCCTGGATACTAAAATGCCCGTATCTCGCAAATCGGGCGTCCGATTGACGATCCCTTTGTGGCGTTGAGACCCTCTCGACGAGGCGAACCTTTTGAAATTACCCTAGGAGGCTTTCGTGGAAGTTGAGATGAGAATGATGACTTGAGGAGCGGTTCTCTCAAGCATGCTACGTACAGAACCCTGCGGTTGGCTGAAACCCGATGACTGCTAACTATCAACTCGACTATGGCCCAATGAAAAGCACTTCTGTGTGACTTAGCAGGCCCATAGTGGAGAGCACTTTTGTGTGACTTGGAAGACCCACGATATGTGACGAGGAGGAGTGCCTCAGTTGGCCAAGATTAGTGTGGAGCACTTCTGTGTGACTTGGCAGACCCACAGTGCGCGATGTGGTGGTGTACCTAAGCAGTCTAGAATTAGTGGGAAGCGCTTCTGTGTGACTTGGCAGGCCCACTGAACTCGATGGAGGAGGAGTTCTCCAGCAGCCGAGGTGTTCGACGATGTGACTAATGACTCTTCTATCTCTACTCTGGAATATACCTGGTATGAGCTGTCTTATGCTTTGTGATATTGCTTCGTGCTATGTTCGAGGATTACTGTGTGGTCTTTCCTTTTTTGTTTTGGGGGTCCCTACTGAGTTTTGTGTTACTCACGCCCTGCATGGGCCCCTCCCATGTGTGTCATGTCCCGTGCAGATGATCGGCATTACGACGGAGAGTTCGATGGACCGGGACCCGGAGGTGCTCAGTGAGACAGGATCGTCCGATGTCTCGACAGTGGACTTAGAAGCCTAGGACTAGGCAGAGGCCAGTGATATCGGACGTGTCGGGCGCACTACATCGACTCCCAATAGCTTCACTACTCACACCATCAGGTGGGGTTACTGTAGACGACATCAAAGTCCCTTTTTGTACATTACTACTTTTATTAATTTTGTTGGGTTTGTATTCTGGACCATTTGTTCAGTTGTACTTGTACTTTTCTCCTTGTTCAGTGATACTTTTTTCCTTTCCAGAGAGTGGGTTTTGGTTGGGCATGTGGGTGTGTACAGTTACTTAGAAAAATGTCTCCCACTTGCAGGTTGACGCCTTCGGCGCTAGTCGTCAGCCCCTGGCCTATGGGAGGCGGGCTTGGGGTAGTCAAGGCATGGGCCCTGGGGGACGGGTCGTGACAATCTCACAGAGGTCACTATGTACAAGGTCGAGGACTTTCCCTGCATAATGCTTCTATTGTTCAGGGAAAGATAGTTGTCATAGACTTGATTCACATGATTAATCCGCGGAATCCCTCACACCATATCACTTTGAGTGAGCTTGAATAGAGTCTGAAAATTCAGGTGGTCGTACCTCGCGTGCCATCTCCAGGCCTTCTATGGTTCTCTTGCAGACAAGCATAGTTGTTGTGTAATGTTGAGTTTGAGTTTTTACATATTTCTAGGGAAGTGCTTCAACTTGGCTAGCAGGAATAGATAATGGTCGCGAATCCTCAGGATGCCCTCTTTGATTAGGTATCTGGTAACTATTCTCATCAAGTTGTCTAATGCTAATGATGTTGCTGGTGAGCCCTGATAGTCCCTTTGGGCATCGTTAATTCCATACAGGTCTATGGAAAAAAATTATAAAAACTCAACTATGCTACTCAATTAGTTAAAATGTAGTAAAGAAGAAGGTCAAGGTCGATCCACAGAGATGGAGAGATTAGTTTATTTAGGTTTTCAAAAGATTTAATTTTAATTAAAAATGGAGAAAGAGATGAGAAAATAATGGTTTGATTCGATTTTAATAAAATGAAGAAAGTAAAGCAGTTTGTTTGATTGGTTTGATTCAAATTTGAAAGTGCTCCAGAGTTTTGTAATTTCAGGGTTTGGATGCAATTAGATTTAAGAAAATAGACTGATTAATTCATGATTGGTGCTGGATTTGAGACGATGACGATCCAATGGTCATGGAATCTTCTCCCTAACGCGGCAATACCCTATTTCCCTTGGTCCGATAATTTAGGGTTTCACTGAATCAAGTTTTTCTCGATATTATATTTAAATTTGATTTCCCCTAAAGTTGACAATTGTAATGCCTCCTTTAGGGTTGTAAGTGGCATAATTTTAAGGTTCCTTTTAGATTTAATTATCAATGTCCATGACAAAAGAAAAAGAGAGGTATTAGAAGTTGAAGATAGAAATCACGCAAGGAAAATACATAAATAATGTAAAAGTAATAAATCCAACAACACCTTACCCCTTCTATTACATCACCCTAGAAAAAGGCAGGTTTACCCATGGTTCACAGCCATGGTTATTATTGTTATTATTATTATTATCGTTGTTATTATTATTATTATTATTATATTAATTACCATATTAATTACCATATTAATATTATTAATATTAGTAATGTTAGTAATAATAATAATAATCATAATAATAATAATAATATTATTATTATTATTATTATTATATTAATTAGCATATTAATATTATTAATATTAGTAATGTTAGTATTAATAATAATAATAATAATAATAATAATAATAAGAACAACAACAATAATAATAATAATAATAACAAAAACAACATTTTTATATTAATTACCATATTAATATTATTAATGTTATTAATATTATTAATGTCAGTATGCCCGAACTGGTTGGTTTACCTCATCCGATCGTCAGGTTGGTTTATTTTGTAGAATCAGATGGAGAATTCAGAGTCTGGTTTTTTTATTAAAAACCATTGTCTCTAAGAACATAAAAGAAAATGATATATGGCCAGTAAGCCTTGTTATCGTTGATGAGGTGGCGGATATGGCTTGGAGACCCATTCTCTGTTCTTCTCTTGATATAGCAGCAAAATGAATGAATTTATGATATTTTACCCACTTTGATATCCATTTCAACGGCCAAAATTTTTGAGATTGATGATAGTTGGATGTCGAGACTCCATCCAACCATCAACAATCTCAGAACTTTTGGCGGTTGAAATGGATATAAAATGAGTGAGTTTGTTTGTTTTAATCTTAAATCCAAGGTTGATTTTTAAGGAATCGGTGTGCTTAGCATCACACCATCCTAGGTTTCTAATTTCCATTCTTCTCTGCTCCGCGTTGCCTCCCACCTTTGGTGCTCTCCTTCTCCTGTCCGGGAGAAGAGGGGGGTGGGGGGTTCGGATGGGGGGGGGGCATAGGCTTCGAGAGGTAAGGGAGGCTCAGCCTCCAGAAAATGGGGTTCGAGTGGTATTCTGCTTCATCCCATCAGCGACACATGGTCGCTTCTCCAGTGTGGTGGCCTTCGGTGGTTCGGCTGGTCTTCTCTGGCGGTGGCTTGGTTTTCATCCAGTGGTTGTGGTTTCGGCTCAGCAAAAATATGGGTTCAACACTCAAGTCTGAACGGGTTTCTTCTCTGGTGGTGCGCAGTGAAGGTTCCTCTTGTTGTGAGTGTTGATGGCTTCAGATCCGATGAGGTGGGCATCAACACCAGATGGTGGCTCAGACTGGGAAGATCTTAATCATTATTGACATTTTATCAATTAGAATTTATGAAATCTTTATTTCTTCTGCATCTTATTTACTCTTGTTTTCTTTTTTCCATCTGGAAATTTTCCTCATGTATATCCTCTTTAGGTATTTCTCTTTGCTCTTTGATATAGCCACTTTCTATTTTAACATCTTCCTTAGACAACCAACTTTCAAAGAATTTTAAACTTGATGTTTTGGTTAGTGATTTCATTTAATCCAGAAAATTGTGTTATGTGAACCTTGGATTCTTTACCTCTTGATAGGAATGAGTATCTTCCTTCCGTTTGTTTGGATTTTATTTCTCAATTATTCACAACTAATTTGGCTATTTTTTTAGCTATAAATGTTTTATAAATCCAGTGCACGTGCCTTGATCTACTTATAAGCTCCATTGACGCATATGAACTGGGGGGTCTAAAGTATTCTATCTCATTCTTAATATCTCTACCTCATTCCAACCTCTTTTTTTCCTTTCTTTTTTAGATTTTAACCCTTCCTGAAATTCAATTTAAGCTTATTTCTTCAGTTATAGAATTTCAACTCCTTTTTCTTCATTTTCTTCTCCAAGAGCAATTGGTTCCAAATCTAGAAATTCAGTGTTCATTTCCTCATTTTCCTCTTCAATGAAATATTTCCCAAAATTAAGAATTTTTATGTGTTTTCCTCACCAAAACAGCTTCTCATGAAGTTCTTATGGCCTGAATTTCCTTGATCCTTTTCCAAGTGTAGATGACATTATTTCTAAATTTTTAGTGGGTTCTTCATCCATAAAAGCTCATAAGCACCATCCAGTGGATTTTCAATTTCAATATCCTTGCCACTGCTTGTTGTGATTTCTATGACACTCCATAAGATGGGTTTTAGTTTGGATTGACATAAATTATTGTTCCCTTTGAAAATTTCATTTCATAAGTATATCCACTTGAGCTTCAAAACCATTTATATAGGCTTGGGTGTTATTAGAGAGCTTGTTAATCCTAGTTTCCATACTTGAGAAGTTTTATTGACTGCCCTTAATGTGGTCCTTAGTGATTTGGATCTTTTTTCTAATATTTAGTGTGCGAAGGTATTCATATAAATATGTTGTTTAGTCTGTGAACCTTCAATAAACATGTCAGAAAAAGTTCAGAAACGAAACCAACTATACATATCAATATAAATATTCTTTATTCATTGTTGGTTATTGAGTAATGTATCATTTGTCATTTACCCTTGACACACTGATCACAAACATATAAGAAGTCATTATATCTCACTTCTTTTTCCATTATTTCCTTACAGGTGGTTTCTTAAGATGCATGTTCATGGAAAAATGACTATTATAATAAGACCAACGATGTCTATTTACTCAATGCTACATATTTCACTGCCCATTATTTTGACTTTTTTTGCTTCATAGCGATTACCAAAGTTTCAAATCTTTTGTGAAGGTACTGCAGCGGTGAAATTTTAAATTTGAGGGAGTCATGCACGTATTCAGATGAATGGAATTGTTTTTTTATTGGGTTTTGTTTCAATGAATTAGTGTGTGTGTGTCTGTGTGTCTATATATATTGTCTTTGGTATTTCCAATGCTTGATGTATGCCTTATTAATGGTTAAAATGCCTTATGATTAGGTACAATCACATTGGGAGACTGAATAACCTTTTGTCAGAGGGAGATATGGATAATAAAATCCAAGATCTTAGCCATAAGGTGGAGTGTGTGACCCACTAGTGTGAGATTTTTCAGTCCAACCAACTTTCAGTTTTGATAGGTATTGAGGAGAATAAACAACATTTATCAATTAAGGTGAAAAACATAAAGCTGGTCATGCAGGACAACCTTCAAGGTTAGTGTCATGTGGTTTTGAGTTGTTGTTTCCTATTTGAGTTTTAGTTGTTGTGACTATAGTTTTTAGTTAAAGTTGTTTCTTTTAGTTATTTGAAAGAAAAAATCATGGGGAGGTAATTTAAGATAAAAGTATATTTGTCAGGTAGAGGTGCATGTGACATTTGTCATGTAATTCTTATGTATTTTGCATATTGTATAAAAGATATGTAGCCATGTTGAATGATCCAATACAATATATTTGTAGAATGTCAAAGGCAGAAAAATCTATACAAGTTTATAGAGTGTGTAGGGTCACTTCATGAGTTGAAGTTGAACCATGATTCCGTATGGTGTTGCTGAATTTTTAGACTAACAAGGTATCATTATAGAAGAACTTGAATGATTTTCCCGGTCAGTGAAACATATTCATGTGAGTGATAGTTTCCCATTTAGACTAATTGCATTATTTTATTTTTTTTCAAATTCTTTTTATGTAATTTATTTGTTTCAACTACAACTAAATACATTTTAAATTTTAATTTGATCGTTATATTTTTTTAATTTATTACACCCTTTTCAGCAGATTATATTGTCTTCAAATGTCTATTATCAAGGATGCTTTTCATAATTTTATAATGGTTTTATATTATACCATGTATATATTAATTCTTCATTTTTTTGTTAATTGTTTATAGTTCAATGATATATTTTAAATATATACTAGTTTCAATTTTTAATAACTAACATTACAATTATTTCAGGTATATTTGCTACTTCAAAACTGTTGCATTCTTCTGATATGATACATTTTGAATTGTTAATATATTAAGGTTTAACTATTTCTCTTTGTTCACTATTTTAGGATTTTAATTTTCCAATACCCAATTAGTTTTTTTTGTTAATTATGACCTTTTGTATTGAGGTTACATGTACTATGGATTTTAGGTTGCTAAGATATTGTAATTTTTAAACATGATACATGATAAAACAAGCCTTACAATTTAAGAAATTCAATTCATTTGGTGGAAAAGGATTACTATGAATTAGAAATTTTATTTGTTTTAGATTTAAAATATATGGCTATCTCTGGTATTCACAACAATGACACCCTTTTCAGCAGATTATTATTTCCAAATGTCTATTATCAATGAGACTTTAGAATTTTATAATGGTTATATATTATACCATGTTTATATTAATTCTTTGTTTTTTTGTTAAATGTTTATTTTTTTTATGATATGTTTTAGATATATGTTAGCTTCAATATAGAATAGCTTACATTACAATTATTTCAGCTATTTTTTATGCTTCAAATTATATCAGATACATTCTACACCACTCTACTGCATTCTTCCGACCTCATACATTTTGAATTGTTAACATCTTAAAGTTTAACTGTTTCTCTTTGTTCACTATTTTAAGATTTTATTTTTCTGATACCCAATTAGCTTTTTGTTAATTTTGACCTTTTATATTGCAATTATAAGCACTATGGCGCATGTGTATGCAATAAACGTATGGTATGCATACATTATATCATTGTTGTTAGTTTATTCAATGGTACACATCTATGTTCTCTATTACATTAGTAACCTTTATATTACATACACAATTCATGAATTATTATTTGATATTCCTTTCCCTTAAACAATGATTACAAATATATCATCACTAACTTTTTTATATTCCTTTCCCTTATACAATTATTGCATTGATTAAAATTATATATACCTTCCATTCCTCTTATAGATTCATACTATATGAAATTAATATAAGCATACATTGTATGTTGTATGTGCACAGGTGTATGCAATACATGTATGGTATGCATACATTATTTTTAAATTACATACACCTGTGTGCATACACTGTCCTGTTTTCAATGTTTTACTGAAATTTTAACTTGGTTGAATGTTTTCAAAGAATTTTCTAAAGTTTCATGTTGATAGAAGCTTGAAATTGGAGGTATTTTCTACAAACTTTCACTTGAAATGTTTGGATAGAACATGATATTTTGATTTTAAGATTGCCTTTATGTTTGATAATGAATCTTTAACGGATGATATCTGACTGTTTGAATATTGTTTGATCTCTACTATGCAATTATTGTACCTGGCCAATTATTTTGCAGAGTTAACCTTGGTAGACTAAACCTTCTTAAACTATCTACCCTCCATCATTGACGTAAGTCATTTTCTTTGCTAGGTGAAAATTGGATCAAATAGGCCACCCATGGAATCCAACATTGGAACACTATACGACCTACACGACATCGGATTAAGAAACGCCAGCTTTTGCACTATAACATCTACAGCTGAACACCAAAGGATGCACGTTGAATGCTGTCTGTGACCTTATAATATCAAGGGATCAAATGAATTAGATTTGATGGTGCATGGATTATTCTCTGGGGCTATGAAGAGAACTTTTCATTATGTCGAGCGCATTTGAAAGTGAGGCTTTAAAATATTTTGAAGTGAGTTTATTTAAGTTTTTAGAATCTCTGGTTGATGAACCACTTATGATTTTAATGTATGCATAAGTCTGTAATGTTTTGATGATATCCAAGAGGTGTTTTTTTATGATCTATATGAGTTTGAGTTTAAGCTGGGAGTAGGGCCTGCTATTTTTTTTTCTGGAAATTAAAGGATATAACCATGGATGTGAACCGTGGGTAAACCTGCATTTTTCTTGGGTGATGTAATAGAAGGGGGAAGGTGTTGTTGGATTTATTACTTTTACATTATTCATGTATTTGCCTTGCGTGATTTCTATCTTCAACTTCTAATCCCTCTATTTTTCTTTTGTCATGACCATTGATAATTAAATCTAAAAGGAACCTTAAAATTATGTCACTTACAACCCTAAAGTAGGCATGACAATTGTCAACTTTAGGGGAAATCAAATTTAAATATAATATCGAGACAAACTTGATTCGGTGAAACCCTAAATTATCGGACCAAGGGAAATAGGGTATTGCCGCGTTAGGGAGAAGATACCATGACCATTGGATCGTCATCGTCTCAAATCCAGCACCAATCACGAATTAATCAATCTATTTTCTTAAATCTGATTGCATCCAAACCCTAAAATTACAAAACTCTGGAGCACTTTCAAATTTGAATCAAACCAATCAAACAAACTGCTTTACTTTCTTCATTTTATTAAAATCGAATCAAACAATTATTTTCTCATTTCTTTCTTCATTTTTAATTAAAATTAAATCTTTTGAAAACCTAAATAAACTAATCTCTCCATCTCTGTGGATCGACCTTGACCTTCTTCTTTACTACATTTTAACTAATTGAGTAGCATAGTTGAGTTTTTATAATTTTTTTTCCATAGACCTGTATGGAATTAACGATGCCTAGAGGGACTATCAGGGCTCACCAGTAACATCATTAGCATCATACAACTTGATGAGAATAGTTACCAGATACCTAATCAAAGAGGGCATCCTGAGGATTCACGACCATTATCTGTTCCTGCTAGCCAAGGTGAAGCGCTTCCCTGGAAAGATGTAAAAACTCAAACTCGACATTACACAACAACTATGCTTGTCTTCAAGAGAACCATAGAAGGCATGGAGATGGCACGCGAGGTACGACCACCTGAATTTTCAGAATCTATTCAAGCTCACTCAATGTGATATGGTGTGAGGGATTCCGTGGATTGATCATGTGAATAAAGTCTATGACAACTATCTTTCCCTGAACAAGAGAAGCATCATGCAGGGAAAGTCCTCGACCTTGTACATAGTGACCTCTGTGAGATTGTCACGACCCGTCCCCCAGGGCCCATGCCTTGACTACCCCAAGCCTGCCTCCCATAGGCCAGGGGCTGACGACTAGCGTCGAAGGCGTCAACCTGCAAGTGGGAGACATTTGTCTGAGTAACTGTACACACCCACATGCCCAACCAAAACCCACTCACTGGAAAGGAAAAAAATATCACTGAACAAGGTGAAAAGTACAAGTACATCTGAACAAATGGGCCAGAATACAAACCCAACAAAATTACTAAAAGTAGTAAAGTACAAAAAGGTACTTTGATGTCGTCTGCAGTAACCCCACCTGATGGTGTGAGTAGTGAAGCTATTGGGAGTCGATGTAGTGCGCCTGACACGTCCGATCTCACTGGCCTCTGCCTAGTCCTAGGCCGCTGAGTCCACCGTCGAGACATCGGACGATCCTGTCTCACTGAGCACCTCCGGGTCCCGGTCCATCGAAGTCTCCGTCGTAATGCCGATCATCTGCACGGGACACGACACACATGGGAGGGGCCCATACATGGGGTGAGTAACACGAAACTCAGTAGGGACCCCCAAAACAAAAAGGAAAGACCACACAGTAATCCTCGAACATAGCACGAAGCAATATCACAAAGCATAAGACAGCTCATACCAGGTATATTCCAGAGTAGAGATAGAAGAGTCATTAGTCACGTCGTCGAACACCTCGGCTGCTGGAGAACTCCTCCTCCATCAAGTTCAGTGGGCCGGCCAAGTCACACAGAAGTGCTTCCCACTAATTCTAGACTGCTTAGGTACACCACCACATCGCGCACTGTGGGTCTGCCAGGTTACACAGAAGTGCTCCCCACTAATCCTGGCCAACTGAGGCACTCCTCCTCGTCATGTACCGTGGGTCTTCCAAGTCACACAAAAGTGATCTCCACCGTGGGCCTGCTAAGTCACACAGAAGTGCTTTCCATTGGGCCATAGTCGAGTTGATAGTTAGCAGTCTTCAGGTTTCAGCCAACCACAGGGTTCTGTACGTAGCGCGCTTGAGAGAACTGCTCCTCAAGTCATCATTCGCGTCTCAACTTCCATGAAAGCCTCCTCGGGGAATTTCAAAAGGTTCTCCTCATCGAGAGGGTCTCAACGCCCACTACCACAAAAACAGTTTTTCGCAGCGCCTCCCCTTTATCAGCGCTAACGAAAAAGCGCTGATAAAGGGGGGGCCTTTATCAGCGCTTTTTTTAAAAGCGCTGATAAAGGGTCGGCTTCAAAAAAAAATTAAAAATATATTAATATATTAATATATAAATATAATATATAATTTTTAAATATATTTTAGATAAGTATAAATGTGCATTTACACTAATTATACTTAATATATAATATATTTAGTGAAAATGACTTATTAAAAAATTAAAAAAATATTTTTAATTAATAATTTGATAATCATTATGGAGTAATAGTCATTTAATAACAATTTGAGGACTAAAAAAATTAAAAAAATTAAAAAAAGATCCAAAATATGTTGAAAACACAACTCAAACTTCAAACGGCCATAACTTTTGATCCAGGTGTCCGTTTGAGCTCTACCACATATAAAATCGAATCCTGCGACGAGCTCTACGTCGCTGTGATAGGGGGGACCCCTAGTCAAGAGCTTTTTGAGGCCAAAAGAGGCCCAGAAGGCCTCCAAAACTGAGTTTTTTGTCGGGGTACCCAGATTTTTTAACATTTTGTGGATTTTCAAACTCGTTTAAGGGGGTATTATTGGATTTTTTTGGCGGGGACTGAATTTATTCCAAGGTATTACATTCATATTGATATTATGTCTTTGAAATTTCATCCTTTTTTATAATGAACTGCTATTTATAATCAAATATATAACTATATGTACATATTTTTTATATATTCACACCTAAAAATTAAATTTTTTAAATAAATAATTAAACATATTTACATATAAAATATATCAGCTTTATCTAAATAATAAATAATATCCATTTTATTTAAAATACCAATATATGAATATTTATATACCTATATATTAATCTAACTATATATATATATTAATCTAACTATATATATATATTAATCTAACTATATATATATATATATTAATCTAATAACTATATATATATTAATATAACTACATATATATATATATTAGTATTACAATAAATATATATATTAATATCACCATAAATATATATATTAATATCACTATATATATATTAATATAACTATATAATTATATAAATATATATTCATATAACTATATATATGTTAATATAACTATATATATGTTAATATAACTATATATATGTTAATATAACTATATATATATATATATTAATATAAATATATATTACTATACGAATAAATATAACTAAATATATATATATATATAGATATAGATATATATTAATACCACTATATATATATTAATATTACTATATATATTATAATATAACTATATATATATATTAATATAAATATATATTACTATACGAATAAATATAACTAAATATATAAATATATATATATATATATATAAAGATATCATGAATTGGAAAGCAAATCAAAATAGAGTAGTGGTAAGGGCTTAGGCGCGCAGGGGGGAGATCTCGAGTTCAAATCCTGGTGGAGGCAGGGGTGCGCGCGCATGAGGAATATTTGAGCAAGCACTGTTAAAGGGTGGAGGGGGGTGCGTGGGGTGCTGTATAGGTGCCGAAAAGCGCTGTAAAAGGGGGTGGGGGGGGGGGTTAAGCGCTATAAAAGCCCCCCCGATTGGTAGTATTTTTTAATTTTTTTTAGTTTTTTTTTAAATTTTTTTAACTTTTATCAGCGCTTTTTTAAAAGCGCTGATAAAAGGATCCTTTATCAGCGCTAAAACGAAAGCGCTGATAAAGGAAGCACTGATAAAGGGGTCCCCCCTTTATCTACGATGGCTTTATCAGTGCTTTTCTAGCGCTGATAAAGGCCATTTTTAGCGCTGATAAAGGCAGTGTTTGTAGTAGTGGCCACAAAGGGCTCGTCAATCGGACGCCCGATTTGCGAGATACAAGCATTTTAGTATCCAGGGGCCCAGTTGGATTCAAGTCCAATCCAACCCAACCATATGCCAAACCTCTCCAAAACTCACTTAGAGTATTTCTGAAGGACCGTCTCATCGAGAGGGTCACAGTGCCGCAGACGACGCGCCATTCGGATGCCTGGTCCACTAGATATTCATGTTTCAGTGAAACGGGGGCCGGTCGGGTTCGGTTCCGGTCCGACCCGACCCGGTAGGGGTCCAGCCCATTCGGCCCAGTGGGTCGGCGGGTCCGGCCCGACTGGTGGGTCCGGCCCGGCCTGACCGGTTCACCCGGCCCACCCGGTGGGGCGCGACCCATCCGAGGACCCGGCCCGCACACGGGCGGTCCTCCTTTCCCGGATGCGGTCGGCATGTAACGGCCCGAAATTTTGAATAAACCACGTTTCCTAATTTCATGTGTTATTTTATTTTATTTTTATACCCAACAAAAATGTTTTATTTGATAAACATGATTATAATTAAAATGAGACCATTAGGTTTTGATTGTTATATGACCATCGGTCAATATGACCACTGTGAACAAAATGTTTTGATTATTGTCTCTAAATACAAGTAATCTTGGTTAATTATTATAGAAAGAAGATTCGATGGCCTCACCTAGTAGTCTTGGACCGATCGAAGCCCATCTAACAGAGCTTGGGAAGGAGGTAGCACCATTGGGCTTTGCTCTGGATCAAATCCAAGCCGAACTTCATCATGTGAACCTAGAACGGAATCGCCTTCGCGAGAAGTTCAAACTGATAGAAATTACTACTCGGGCAATGTTGACCGAGCCGCCCCAAGATTCTATCACCCTAGCACACCTTACTCTTAGGTCCTATGTTGGTATTATAAGGGGCTATGTAACGAGACCGTAATTGCCTTGTGTAATCCTTGTTTTAAATAAAAATTGGGATTTCTTCTTATGATGAAGTTTATGAATTTTGAAATGACCGGATAAATATAGTATGCATATTTTTGATGAATTTTAGAAAAAGGATATTTTAAAAATGGTTGTGTAAACATTAAATAATTAAAAATGTGTAATGATTTTCAAAAAATGGTCTTCTACAATTATGTTCAGTACGAAATTTGGAGTCTAATAAGATCAACTTGATTTTTTGATGAATAGTAAATTATGAATAGTGATTTTATGATTAGGATTAGTAATATGACCAAATGGATTAGTAATCTAACTTAAAGAAAGTTTTAAAATAATCTAGGCACCTTGATTAAGTAATGTGATTCAATAAAATGGTTAAATAATGGTTTCATAAATTATTATTCAAGTATTAGTTTTTTCGGGTGAATAGTGTTTTTTAATTAAAAATTTAATTAAAATTATTTCGAAAATTATTTTTATAAAACATATTTCATTTTTGAACTCAGAGCACCGATATTATGCTATGGTAATTTTTGGGGTTTTTTCTGAAAAAACGAATTTTCGGTGAATAGTGTTTTTATTTAAAAATTAAATTAAAAATATTTAGAAAATTATTTTTATAAAATGGAGTTCATATTTGAAATCAGAGCGTTGGTATTTGTTTATGGTGAAATTTTGGGATCTTTCTGAGAAAGTTGAATTTTCAGTGAATAGTAAAAATGCAGTTTTAGGGTTTCGGTATGTTTAATGACATCATAGCTGTGTCATGATGATGTCATGAGTTATTTTAAGGGTTGGCCGGCCAAGGGTGATGAATTATTGTTTTGGGGGCCCCATGTGGCCTAACTCCATGATAAATGCCAAGGGAGAGCACATGGGTTTGAGAAAAGCACATGTGAGGTGTCCTTTGGCCATTAATGCCTTGTCCCCTCACTTTCCCTATAAATACCAAGCCCTCCTCTCATCCATTCGACTCCTCACTCATTCACAACGAATTTATGGTCTCATTACCTCCCAAGGAGCCCTCCCAAGGTGCACCCAAGCCCTCAAGGTCCCAACCTTTGAGGTTTAAGAGTTACATTTTAAGGTAAGGGATCCGACCACTCTCTTTCATTTCAAGTAATCTCTTTTATGTCATTCCTTTTATGATCCATGTTCTTATGTTGGAGGATGTTATTTTATACTCCTCTTACTGCCCTTTTCATGTTAATATAATGAGAGATCCCCTCTTACTCTCATTATTTCGTTTTATGAAGTTTTAAGTGGCGCCGTTAGGCTGCCGAAATTTTTGTAACGGATTCTTTCTCCCTTCTCATTTTTCAAGATCTATTTCCATGTAAAGTATTTCAAGTTCCTTTTTGTTATATTGGGGTATGATCTCTATATCTATCATACTGGACTCTTATGTTCATATGATGAGAGACCCCATTTGATCTCTTCAATTCAGTATTTTGATGTTTTAAGTGGCGCCGTTAGGCTGCCAAATTTTTAAGTGGTTCTTCACCCTTCTCGTTTTGAAGTTCTACTTTCATGTCAATTATTTCAAGTTCCTTTTTGTTATATTGGTGTATGATCTCTATATATATCATACTGGACTCTTATTTTCATATGATGAGAGACCCAATTTGATCTCTTCAATTCAGTATTTTGATGTTTTAAGTGGCGCCGTTAGGCTGCCGAATTTTTAAGTGGTTCTTCACCCTTCTCGTTTTGAAGTTCTACTTTCATGTCAATTCTTTCAAGTTCCATTTTGTTATGTTGGGGAATTATCTCTATATCTATCATACTGAACTCTTATGTTCACATGATGAGAGATCCTATTTGATCTTTTCAAATCATTGTTTGTTGAGGTTTAAGTAACGACGTTAGGCTGCCGAACTTTCATAAGAGAAATCTAATTTTTTTTCTTCCTTCCATGTTTTTCATTTCAAATGGTATGTCCTTGAAATATCATTACCATGATCATGTATCCTTCTTATTCTGTCCATGTACTATTTTATGGGTCATTTATGAATGTTTGACCCATTTTACCTCTCTTTTAATGTCTTCTAAAACCTCGGAACATTGCCGTTATGCTGCAGAATTTCTGTCTCAAAATGTCTATCTCTTTTTCTAAAGTCCTTTTATTTTATTAAGTGAATACTCAAAGCTCTTTCTTCTAAAGGGTTATTCACATATATACCAAAATGTTCTATTTTAAATTCTGGGATTTACATACATGAGACCCACCTTCCTTTTCTGAGGGTTTTAAAGTGACGTAAAGATCATGTCTTTAAAGCAGTTTTTAAAACGTTATGATTATGAAATGAAACCCATTTATTTTATGCTATATGAGTTATTTATGAAATTTTTGATGATGATATATGTGTCTCACATGATAATAAAGGCAAATTTAAGGGTGCGCCCTGATAGCGCTCCAATGCATTGGGTAAAGACTTAATCTCTAGAGATGACCATTTTAACGACGCCTTGGTGAATAACCTTGGTAATTTTTAACGACACCTTGGGGATGGACCTTGGTGAAACGAAACGATTGTCAATATTAAATGTTGCAGTCACATCTTCAAGTTATGAAAAAGTTTTATTTTTATTATGATATGCCTCATGATTTCATTTTCATGCTTTAAAGTTCTTTTCATGACTTTATTGATGTATCTCAAGTTCATATGTAAAATGTTTCACTTGTTTCCCTTGCTGGGCCTTCTGCTCATCCTTTCTTTTGATGTATGTCCCCAGGTTATGAGATGCAGTAATGAACCTAGGATGAACTTAAGGAGAAGCCTTTCAAGTGTTTAAGAAGAGTGTTTTTGTTCTTTTCATGTTTTATGTTCCTGGTTTCCAAGACACTAAACCTTAAAGATCCTCAGTTTTGTAAAATGTAATGAATGTTTATGTGATAAAAAGGCGGGATGCTATAGTTGGTATCAAAGGATGGTTTAGTTATTTGTGGAAATTAGGATATGAAAACTTTAGGAAGAAGCCTATAGAAAAGTTAAAATATAGGAAATATTCCTGGTATTTTGGTGAGTATTGAGTAAGGGGTTGCCAAGCAAATACATCCCTGTCTGGATACGAGCAGGTAGAGGTGGCTCTGGAACAGATGTACATAGGGGTAAAACCCGAAAACACTGCTTTGAGCTAGACTCGAACGGGAACTGGTACACGACAACGGGCCTTGCTGCACTCTTGGTTACGACACTCCCGGGGGATATGCTTTGGTAAATTCATAAGCTTAGTATGAACCATTGTTAAAGGAACAAAGATAAAATAAAATGAAGATTCACATAAGAATATATGATCATGGATAACCTAGATGGGAACCTAGGGGATCACAAGTTAGGGTATACTTTTCAACGACAAGTTATCCTTATATGCTTTAAGTTTCTTTTCATGATTATTTGCTAAGTATTTAAGCCCCTAATTATAGTTTCTTTTCTTAGTTAATGGCGGGAAATGGAAGAACATGTCTCAACAACCAATGTGATAGGAAATGCTACGATTGCCGTATTAATATGACAGAGATGATTAGGGGATTAAAATATGATTTTTATTTTGGAATACATTCACTATTTTGGGTACCCTATATGATCGAGGTAAATAGATTACAACGGTATTTTCATTGAGGAGTAAGGTTGATTTATATTTGAAGAATCGATGAATTTAAGGTGGATTTATAGTAATTTATGTTACTTTTGGGAATGATTAACCTATCTTGGGTTAAATATGTTTAGATTAGATACTTTTGTTATAAGATGTTAGGAGTGGTTGATGTTGTTTGGAGATGAACAATGAAGTTTATTTTGGAAGACTATGTTATCAAATCCTTCTTGTATTTGGGTTTCAATCTTAGTTTGGTTTATTTTGAGGAATTTTAAGGACCGTTATTTATGGAATGGACTATGATGATCTTTGGGTAGTACCATGGAACTTTGAAGATTTAAAAGTAGTTTCTATTCCAATGGGATTATTTCTTTTTGAAGAGTTGTTTTACCTTACCCTTTCGGTTTTTGGGATAATGTTTAAAGATAGAAGAAATAAATAGTTGATCTTTTGTGGATTATGAGATTCTCTAGAAGATGATTCTTGTGTTTTGATGAGACCAAGTAGTTTTGAATGCTCATCGTTTGGTGAAAAGATTAGTTTTGGTAGAAACTTATTAAAGTATGAAACTCTACATGAAGGCAGATATATTTCCTTATGTTTTTGTTCTATGTTGTAAATGAATTCCTCAAAGTCATTAAAAGGAACGTAAAACAAAAACGTTGTTGGTATATGTTTCCAACAATTTAATCAAAGGCCGCTTACACACATCATAAGTTTGGGATTTTCTTATGGTTAACTTTCTCCTAATCATGTTCTCTATCACTCTCCCTCAGAACGTGACCCTTTGTTTTCTCCTCCATGTCCATGTTTCCTACATGGAATCCTAGTATGAGTAAACTCGGGTGGCCTTTGTACTCCCTTTTATTTCTTTTAAAGTAATAGTGTTACTGACTCTTTTTCCGATGTGGGACTTTCAATGAAATTTCAAAACCCAATTTTAAAAAAATTGCGAGGACGCAATTTCTTAAGGGGGGAAGATTGTAACGGCCCGAAATTTTGAATAAACCTCGTTTCCTAATTTCATGTGTTATTTTATTTTATTTTTATACCCAACAAAAATGTTTTATTTGATAAACATGATTATAATTAAAATGAGACCATTAGGTTTTGATTGTTATATGACCATCGGTCAATATGACCACTGTGAACAAAATGTTTTGATTATTGTCTCTAAATACAAGTAATCTTGGTTAATTATTATAGAAATAAGATTCGATGGCCTCACCTAGTAGTCTTGGACCGATCGAAGCCCATCTAACAGAGCTTGGGAAGGAGGTAGCACCATTGGGCTTTGCTCTGGATCAAATCCAAGCCGAACTTCATCATGTGAAGCTAGAACGGAATCGCCTTCGCGAGAAGTTCAAACTGATAGAAATTACTACTCGGGCAATGTTGACCGAGCCGCCCCAAGATTCTATCACCCTAGCACACCTTACTCTTAGGTCCTATGCTGGTATTATAAGGGGCTATGTAACGAGACCGTAATTGCCTTGTGTAATCCTTGTTTTAAATAAAAATTGGGATTTCTTCTTATGATGAAGTTTATGAATTTTGAAATGACCGGATAAATATAGTATGCATATTTTTGATGAATTTTAGAAAAAGGATATTTTAAAAATGGTTGTGTAAACCTTAAATAATTAAAAATGTGTAATGATTTTCAAAAAATGGTCTTCTACAATTATGTTCAGTACGAAATTTGGAGTCTAATAAGATCAACTTGATTTTTTGATGAATAGTAAATTATGAATAGTGATTTTATGATTAGGATTAGTAATATGACCAAATGGATTAGTAATCTAACTTAAAGAAAGTTTTAAAATAATCTAGGCACCTTGATTAAGTAATGTGATTCAATAAAATGGTTAAATAATGGTTTCATAAATTATTATTCAAGTATTAGTTTTTTCGGGTGAATAGTGTTTTTTAATTAAAAATTTAATTAAAATTATTTCGAAAATTATTTTTATAAAACATATTTCATTTTTGAACTCAGAGCACCGATATTATGCTATGGTAATTTTTGGGGTTTTTTCTGAAAAAACGAATTTTCGGTGAATAGTGTTTTTATTTAAAAATTAAATTAAAAATATTTAGAAAATTATTTTTATAAAATGGAGTTCATATTTGTAATCAGAGCGTTGGTATTTGTTTATGGTGAAATTTTGGGATCTTTCTGAGAAAGTTGAATTTTCAGTGAATAGTAAAAATGCAGTTTTAGGGTTTCGGTATGTTTAATGACATCATAGCTGTGTCATGATGATGTCATGAGTTATTTTAAGGGTTGGCCGGCCAAGGGTGATGAATTATTGTTTTGGGGGCCCCATGTGGCCTAACTCCATGATAAATGCCAAGGGAGAGCACATGGGTTTGAGAAAAGCACATGTGAGGTGTCCTTTGGCCATTAATGCCTTGTCCCCTCACTTTCCCTATAAATACCAAGCCCTCCTCTCATCCATTCGACTCCTCACTCATTCACAACGAATTTATGGTCTCATTACCTCCCAAGGAGCCCTCCCAAGGTGCACCCAAGCCCTCAAGGTCCCAACCTTTGAGGTTTAAGAGTTACATTTTAAGGTAAGGGATCCGACCACTCTCTTTCATTTCAAGTAATCTCTTTTATGTCATTCCTTTTATGATCCATGTTCTTATGTTGGAGGATGTTATTTTATACTCCTCTTACTGCCCTTTTCATGTTAATATAATGAGAGATCCCCTCTTACTCTCATTATTTCGTTTTATGAAGTTTTAAGTGGCGCCGTTAGGCTGCCGAAATTTTTGTAACGGATTCTTTCTCCCTTCTCATTTTTCAAGATCTATTTCCATGTAAAGTATTTCAAGTTCCTTTTTGTTATATTGGGGTATGATCTCTATATCTATCATACTGGACTCTTATGTTCATATGATGAGAGACCCCATTTGATCTCTTCAATTCAGTATTTTGATGTTTTAAGTGGCGCCGTTAGGCTGCCAAATTTTTAAGTGGTTCTTCACCCTTCTCGTTTTGAAGTTCTACTTTCATGTCAATTATTTCAAGTTCCTTTTTGTTATATTGGTGTATGATCTCTATATATATCATACTGGACTCTTATGTTCATATGATGAGAGACCCAATTTGATCTCTTCAATTCAGTATTTTGATGTTTTAAGTGGCGCCGTTAGGCTGCCGAATTTTTAAGTGGTTCTTCACCCTTCTCGTTTTGAAGTTCTACTTTCATGTCAATTCTTTCAAGTTCCATTTTGTTATGTTGGGGAATTATCTCTATATCTATCATACTGAACTCTTATGTTCACATGATGAGAGATCCTATTTGATCTTTTCAAATCATTGTTTGTTGAGGTTTAAGTAACGACGTTAGGCTGCCGAACTTTCATAAGAGAAATCTAATTTTTTTTCTTCCTTCCATGTTTTTCATTTCAAATGGTATGTCCTTGAAATATCATTACCATGATCATGTATCCTTCTTATTCTGTCCATGTACTATTTTATGGGTCATTTATGAATGTTTGACCCATTTTACCTCTCTTTTAATGTCTTCTAAAACCTCGGAACATTGCCGTTATGCTGCAGAATTTCTGTCTCAAAATGTCTATCTCTTTTTCTAAAGTCCTTTTATTTTATTAAGTGAATACTCAAAGCTCTTTCTTCTAAAGGGTTATTCACATATATACCAAAATGTTCTATTTTAAATTCTGGGATTTACATACATGAGACCCACCTTCCTTTTCTGAGGGTTTTAAAGTGACGTAAAGATCATGTCTTTAAAGCAGTTTTTAAAACGTTATGATTATGAAATGAAACCCATTTATTTTATGCTATATGAGTTATTTATGAAATGTTTGATGATGATATATGTGTCTCACATGATAATAAAGGCAAATTTAAGGGTGCGCCCTGATAGCGCTCCAATGCATTGGGTAAAGACTTAATCTCTAGAGATGACCATTTTAACGACGCCTTGGTGAATAACCTTGGTAATTTTTAACGACACCTTGGGGATGGACCTTGGTGAAACGAAACGATTGTCAATATTAAATGTTGCAGTCACATCTTCAAGTTATGAAAAAGTTTTATTTTTATTATGATATGCCTCATGATTTCATTTTCATGCTTTAAAGTTCTTTTCATGACTTTATTGATGTATCTCAAGTTCATATGTAAAATGTTTCACTTGTTTCCCTTGCTGGGCCTTCTGCTCATCCTTTCTTTTGATGTATGTCCCCAGGTTATGAGATGCAGTAATGAACCTAGGATGAACTTAAGGAGAAGCCTTTCAAGTGTTTAAGAAGAGTGTTTTTGTTCTTTTCATGTTTTATGTTCCTGGTTTCCAAGACACTAAACCTTAAAGATCCTCAGTTTTGTAAAATGTAATGAATGTTTATGTGATAAAAAGGCGGGATGCTATAGTTGGTATCAAAGGATGGTTTAGTTATTTGTGGAAATTAGGATATGAAAACTTTAGGAAGAAGCCTATAGAAAAGTTAAAATATAGGAAATATTCCTGGTATTTTGGTGAGTATTGAGTAAGGGGTTGCCAAGCAAATACATCCCTGTCTGGATACGAGCAGGTAGAGGTGGCTCTGGAACAGATGTACATAGGGGTAAAACCCGAAAACACTGCTTTGAGCTAGACTCGAACGGGAACTGGTACACGACAACGGGCCTTGCTGCACTCTTGGTTACGACACTCCCGGGGGATATGCTTTGGTAAATTCATAAGCTTAGTATGAACCATTGTTAAAGGAACAAAGATAAAATAAAATGAAGATTCACATAAGAATATATGATCATGGATAACCTAGATGGGAACCTAGGGGATCACAAGTTAGGGTATACTTTTCAACGACAAGTTATCCTTATATGCTTTAAGTTTCTTTTCATGATTATTTGCTAAGTATTTAAGCCCCTAATTATAGTTTCTTTTCTTAGTTAATGGCGGGAAATGGAAGAACATGTCTGAACAACCAATGTGATAGGAAATGCTACGATTGCCGTATTAATATGACAGAGATGATTAGGGGATTAAAATATGATTTTTATTTTGGAATACATTCACTATTTTGGGTACCCTATATGATCGAGGTAAATAGATTACAACGGTATTTTCATTGAGGAGTAAGGTTGATTTATATTTGAAGAATCGATGAATTTAAGGTGGATTTATAGTAATTTATGTTACTTTTGGGAATGATTAACCTATCTTGGGTTAAATATGTTTAGATTAGATACTTTTGTTATAAGATGTTAGGAGTGGTTGATGTTGTTTGGAGATGAACAATGAAGTTTATTTTGGAAGACTATGTTATCAAATCCTTCTTGTATTTGGGTTTCAATCTTAGTTTGGTTTATTTTGAGGAATTTTAAGGACTGTTATTTATGGAATGGACTATGATGATCTTTGGGTAGTACCATGGAACTTTGAAGATTTAAAAGTAGTTTCTATTCCAATGGGATTCTTTCTTTTTGAAGAGTTGTTTTACCTTACCCTTTCGGTTTTTGGGATAATGTTTAAAGATAGAAGAAATAAATAGTTGATCTTTTGTGGATTATGAGATTCTCTAGAAGATGATTCTTGTGTTTTGATGAGACCAAGTAGTTTTGAATGCTCATCGTTTGGTGAAAAGATTAGTTTTGGTAGAAACTTATTAAAGTATGAAACTCTACATGAAGGCAGATATATTTCCTTATGTTTTTGTTCTATGTTGTAAATGAATTCCTCAAAGTCATTAAAAGGAACGTAAAACAAAAACGTTGTTGGTATATGTTTCCAACAATTTAATCAAAGGCCGCTTACACACATCATAAGTTTGGGATTTTCTTATGGTTAACTTTCTCCTAATCATGTTCTCTATCACTCTCCCTCAGAACGTGACCCTTTGTTTTCTCCTCCATGTCCATGTTTCCTACATGGAATCCTAGTATGAGTAAACTCGGGTGGCCTTTGTACTCCCTTTTATTTCTTTTAAAGTAATAGTGTTACTGACTCTTTTTCCGATGTGGGACTTTCAATGAAATTTCAAAACCCAATTTTAAAAAAATTGCGAGGACGCAATTTCTTAAGGGGGGAAGATTGTAACGGCCCGAAATTTTGAATAAACCTCGTTTCCTAATTTCATGTGTTATTTTATTTTATTTTTATACCCAACAAAAATGTTTTATTTGATAAACATGATTATAATTAAAATGAGACCATTAGGTTTTGATTGTTATATGACCATCGGTCAATATGACCACTGTGAACAAAATGTTTTGATTATTGTCTCTAAATACAAGTAATCTTGGTTAATTATTATAGAAATAAGATTCGATGGCCTCACCTAGTAGTCTTGGACCGATCGAAGCCCATCTAACAGAGCTTGGGAAGGAGGTAGCACCATTGGGTTTTGCTCTGGATCAAATCCAAGCCGAACTTCATCATGTGAAGCTAGAACGGAATCGCCTTCGCGAGAAGTTCAAACTGATAGAAATTACTACTCGGGCAATGTTGACCGAGCCGCCCCAAGATTCTATCACCCTAGCACACCTTACTCTTAGGTCCTATGCTGGTATTATAAGGGGCTATGTAACGAGACCGTAATTGCCTTGTGTAATCCTTGTTTTAAATAAAAATTGGGATTTCTTCTTATGATGAAGTTTATGAATTTTGAAATGACCGGATAAATATAGTATGCATATTTTTGATGAATTTTAGAAAAAGGATATTTTAAAAATGGTTGTGTAAACCTTAAATAATTAAAAATGTGTAATGATTTTCAAAAAATAGTCTTCTACAATTATGTTCAGTACGAAATTTGGAGTCTAATAAGATCAACTTGATTTTTTGATGAATAGTAAATTATGAATAGTGATTTTATGATTAGGATTAGTAATATGACCAAATGGATTAGTAATCTAACTTAAAGAAAGCTTTAAAATAATCTAGGCACCTTGATTAAGTAATGTGATTCAATAAAATGGTTAAATAATGGTTTCATAAATTATTATTCAAGTATTAGTTTTTTCGGGTGAATAGTGTTTTTTAATTAAAAATTTAATTAAAATTATTTAGAAAATTATTTTTATAAAACAGATTTCATTTTTGAACTCAGAGCACCGATATTATGCTATGGTAATTTTTGGGGTTTTTTCTGAAAAAACGAATTTTCGGTGAATAGTGTTTTTATTTAAAAATTAAATTAAAAATATTTATAAAAATATTTTTATAAAATGGAGTTCATATTTTTAATCAGAGCGTTGGTATTTGTTTATGGTGAAATTTTGGGATCTTTCTGAGAAAGTTGAATTTTCAGTGAATAGTAAAAATGCAGTTTTAGGGTTTCGGTATGTTTAATGACATCATAGCTGTGTCATGATGATGTCATGAGTTATTTTAAGGGTTGGCCGGCCAAGGGTGATGAATTATTGTTTTGGGGGCCCCATGTGGCCTAACTCCATGATAAATGCCAAGGGAGAGCACATGGGTTTGAGAAAAGCACATGTGAGGTGTCCTTTGGCCATTAATGCCTTGTCCCCTCACTTTCCCTATAAATACCAAGCCCTCCTCTCATCCATTCGACTCCTCACTCATTCCAAACGAATTTATGGTCTCATTACCTCCCAAGGAGCCCTCCCAAGGTGCACCCAAGCCCTCAAGGTCCCAACCTTTGAGGTTTAAGAGTTACATTTTAAGGTAAGGGATCCGACCTCTCTCTTTCATTTCAAGTAATCTCTTTTATGTCATTCCTTTTATGATCCATGTTCTTATGTTGGAGGATGTTCTTTTATACTCCTCTTACTGCCCTTTTCATGTTAATATAATGAGAGATCCCCTCTTACTCTCATTATTTCGTTTTATGAAGTTTTAAGTGGCGCCGTTAGGCTGCCGAAATTTTTGTAACGGATTCTTTCTCCCTTCTCATTTTTCAAGATCTATTTCCATGTAAAGTATTTCAAGTTCCTTTTTGTTATATTGGGGTATGATCTCTATATCTATCATACTGGACTCTTATGTTCATATGATGAGAGACCCCATTTTATCTCTTCAATTCAGTATTTTGATGTTTTAAGTGGCGCCGTTAGGCTGCCGAATTTTTAAGTGGTTCTTCACCCTTCTCGTTTTGAAGTTCTACTTTCATGTCAATTATTTCAAGTTCCTTTTTGTTATATTGGGGTATGATCTCTATATATATCATACTGGACTCTTATGTTCATATGATGAGAGACCCAATTTGATCTCTTCAATTCTGTATTTTGATGTTTTAATTGGCGCCGTTAGGCTGCCGAATTTTTAAGTGGTTCTTCACCCTTCTCGTTTTGAAGTTATACTTTCATGTCAATTCTTTCAAGTTCCTTTTTGTTATGTTGGGGAATTATCTCTATATCTATCATACTGAACTCTTATGTTCACATGATGAGAGATCCTATTTGATCTTTTCAAATCATTGTTTGTTGAGGTTTAAGTAACACCGTTAGGCTGCCGAACTTTCATAAGAGAAATCTAATTTTTTTTCTTCCTTCCATGTTTTTCATTTCAAATGGTATGTCCTTGAAATCTCATTACCATGATCATGTATCCTTCTTATTCTATCCATGTACTATTTTATGGGTCATTTATGAATGTTTGACCCATTTTACCTCTCTTTTAATGTCTTCTAAAACTTCGGAACATTGCCGTTATGCTGCAGAATTTCTGTCTCAAAATGTCTATCTCTTTTTCTAAAGTCCTTTTATTTTATTAAGTGAATACTCAAAGATCTTTCTTCTAAAGGGGTATTCACATATATACCAAAATGTTCTATTTTAAATTCTGGGATTTACATACATGAGACCCACCTTCCTTTTCTGTGGGTTTTAAAGTGACGTAAAGATCATGTCTTTAAAGCAGTTTTTAAAACGTTATGATTATGAAATGAAACCCATTTATTTTATGCTATATGGGTTATTTATGAAATGTTTGATGATGATATATGTGGCTCACATGATAATAAAGGAAAATTTAAGGGTGCGCCCTGATAGCGCTCCAATGCATTGGGTAAAGACTTAATCTCTAGAGATGACCATTTTAACGACGCCTTGGTGAATAATCTTGGTAATTTTTAACGACACCTTGGGGATGGACCTTGGTGAAACGAAACGATTGCCAATATTAAATGTTGCAGCCACATCTTCAAGTTATGAAAAAGTTTTATTTTTATTATGATATGCCTCATGATTTCATTTTCATGCCTTAAAGTTCTTTTCATGACTTTATTGATGTATCTCAAGTTCATATGTTAAATGTTTCACTTGTTTCCCTTGCTGGGACTTCTGCTCATCCTTTCTTTTGATGTATGTCCCCAGGTTATGAGATGCAGCAATGAACCTAGGATGAACTTAAGGAGAAGCCTTTCAAGTGTTTAAGAAGAGTGTTTTTGTTCTTTTCATGTTTTATGTTCCTGGTTTCCAAGACACTAAACCTTAAAGATCCTCGGTTTTGTAAAATGTAATGAATGTTTATGTGATAAAAAGGCGGGATTCTATACGGCACGTCCCGTTCTGATTGCCCGGCGGCGCCTGCTGGCACCGCCCTCCTCCAGCCCGACCGACCGAAGTCGGCTGGTTCTCCTGGCTCGCATGCGACCCACAGGGGCGGGTCACCCCTCCTTCACGCGGCGCACTGCGCCGTGTGTGTCCAGCAAAGCCGGCTAGAATGGTCGGTCGGTTCATCCATGCGGCCCAGGTGGGCCATCGCTGCCTCCTCGCACGGCCGGTGCGCTGGCCGTCACCACCATCGCCGCCGCCGGTCGCCGGCACCGCTGGCCGGTGACCCTCTTCTGCGGGCCACCAGGTCCGCTATGGTGGTCCGTTTTCGGATCTGTCTACACCTGCGGCCCTCCCGGGACGCCGCCGTCAGCATTGGATCCCTCGGGTCGCACTGCCGCAATCTTTGTCTATTGTCCACAATGAAGACATCAAAAATAGGATCTGCGGAGTGGTCGGGCCTTCATCGTGTTGGCCCGCGCCCTCCGCATTAGCGTTTAATAAGGAAAACACTGGATCCAGATCTCACAGATTAAATAACCCCGAAAATAAACCCGCATCAACATCCTCCCACAAGAACGCACGATCCGCGGATCAACCTGTTCGTGGGTTGATCCGCGTTCGTCGTTTTCAAAACAAGAACAGGGAAAAGTCAATCAAATCACAAACAAACCTCTGCCTGAGAAAAAAGATATTATGAGGACGAAGGGATCGCTCCGCGTTGTTGTTGATCTGCGGTTGTCGACATTCAGAAAACTTCAGATCCGATCTTCGAGGGGGCGTCGAAGGATTCGTCGGCATTGGACGTCTTTCGTTGGAGAGGGGGTTCGTCAGAGGTTCGATGTGACAGGGCTCCAACCCTGATCCTCTGGCGGTGGTATTCCTAAAAAAGGAATACCACATCGCAGCGTGTCTGTTACGTGGCGAGCATTTCACTGTTACACTATTTCATTAATGAAACAGGGTAACAGATTAACGCTCATTCATTAAATGCGTTTCAGTTATGCTCCAGTGGAATTCAAAAAGAAAACAAATACAGAAATAAAAATAAATATATATTTTTATTTCTTATTTACTTTTTCTTTAATGTCCAAAAAAATTAACCTTTCCGCTCGGCCCTTGTCGGCCGAAGTTAAGTCCTTTCTAAGCGAATCCTGACCTTCTGAATCCAATAGTGTCCTCATATTTTCAATTCATGCACCGGTTCAAAAGATAAAAATTCCTCCTCACGATTTCACTTAAGCGTACTTAAATAAAGTTCAAAATTCATTTCCGGGCTCACCAGGCCTCATAATCACATGCCGTCAGAGCATGTGGTCTCAGAATAACCTTAAATAACCGGGATTTTTTTTAAAATTTACAGGTTATTGTAGGGATGATCACACCGACAATTCCAAGAGGGAACCACTACTTTCTGCTGCTCATGGATGACAATAACCGTTACATATGGATCAACCTACTGGAAAGCAAGGACCTTGATCTGATGGAAATTCAAATTCTTTCAGGCCATAATGGAGGTGGAGATAAGGCGCAAGCTGAAGGTCCTCCGCACAGACCGTGGTGGCGAGCTCACATCAATATAATTCAGTGAATATTATGCCAAATGTGGCATATAATGTCAACTCATGGCACCCTGTTCACCACCACAGAATGGGGTAATTGAATGACGCAACCAAACAATGGTTTCCATGGCTCGAAGCTTGCTGAAGGCAAAGGGCCTTCCCGAGATGTTCTGGGGTGAGGCTGTCTCCACTGTGTTTGGACAAAATGGGGCTAAGATACCCTGAGAGGGGGGGGGGGGTGAATCAGGGCATGGATATTATTTTCAAAATTCTCCCTTATCCATTGGATCTTGACCTCTTTATTAGAAGGGTCACTTCTTATACTCCTTAAAGTTAATGTTGATCTTATCCTTTCCAATTTTATCTGATGATAATGCACTGAAAGTAAAGCAATAAAAAAAGCACAAGGACACAAATATGTTTATTTGGTTCACCATCACCGGGCTACATCCAAGGAGCATACAACAAAAATGTGCTGATTGTACCAAATTCACTTAGGCTCACTGCCAATAATGATGTTCGGGATAGATCACTTCTATACCCAGGCTCACTGCCTTTACAAGGTTTAGGGTCAGCTCATTGCTTTCTCAAGGGTCACTCCCTATGTCTCTTTCTATGGCTCACTGCCGATGGAAAGGATCACCATATTCCTCTTCCTTTGCTCACTGCTCTAGAAGGGATCCACACATAGTTTATGGACTTGTAAGTCCCTTCATTATCACTAATGAATGCATCCTCAGTTGTCGTTAGATGCTATATTAAAGTCCCACTTTTCCACGTACTATTAGTTTGCAGAAATTGATTTCACAAACTATTTTAGTCCCTTCACAAACAATCTTGAATCCTCCATGAACTGCCCTACTTCCTTTGTGAATCGTCTAGCACCACGTGGCATGAGTGGTTTGTGGATCACCTCTTCTTTCGCGGACCGCCTCCACTTTGAGGATGGCTAATGCCTCACCGACCGCCTTTGTTATGTGGTTCCTTTTACCTTGTGGGATGTAGATCCCTGCAATAACCTTTAGTGAACTGTTCTCATGAACTACTTCCTCCTTCGCGGAATCCTCCTTCATGAAATCTTTAAGATTCACCGAATTCTTCTAGCAACAATGTTTTTCTCTGATGAACTTTGTTCTGACTAATGATTTGATTAGGGGTCCTTATATAGGAAAATAAATCTACAAAACTCTCTAATCCAATTTACCCAAAACTTCGATGCGGTATAGCCTTAACCGTGAACTACGATATGTGATTAGCATAGAGCCATTATCCTTTGTGGCGACTGTTGTCATCTGCAAACAAAAACCCTTTGTGGCTTCACAAATCACCACCTACATTCCACAAACAACAAGCCTCTCACAAACTGCTTACATCACAATCCTCATCTGTCATGATATATAATCTTTGATTGATCACCTTTAGCATCATCAGATTTAAAACCCACTCTCTTTATCTCACTACTCCCCCTAATAGCTTCTCCCCCTGATTAAGCCATTTCCCCTTTATATCCACAATTTCTCCCCCTTTTTCAATGAATCTGAAGGTCTCTTCATTGTGTTCTACAACAGGGTAAATTACACATATAATCACATTAGGGAAAAAAACACCATTCCTCGGGGATATAGGGTCCCACATACACACTTTTTCAAGTGCAGGGTGTCGACTATAGTCAGTCGATGTCGTTCAAACACTTCTTTGGGTAAGGGATTTTTCAGAATGTCTGTAACCTGATGTTCTGTAGACACATACTCCAACTTTAAAATCCCTTACTCCACCTTCTACATGATAAAATGATACTTGATTTCAATGTTCTTGGTCCTTAAGTGATGGATTGGATTTTTTCCATGATTTATAACACTTGAATTATCAAAATAGATTCCGATTGAATACTTCACTTCAACACCCATATCATCAAGCTGCTTCCTTATCCATAATAACTGCATGCAAGCTTTAGTGGCCGCAATATGTTCAACTTCTGCGGTGCTTAAGGAGATGCAATCTTGTTTCTTGCTCTTCCAAGAAATACAAATCCACCAAGATAGAATGCACCACCTGAAATTGATTTTCTATCATCTGCTGATCCAGCCCAATCTGTATCTATATATCCCAATAATTGGTGTGGAGATTTTTTATTGTATAGAAAACCAATATCCACTGGTTCCTTGATATACCAAATTATTCTTTTCACTGCAAGCAAGTATAATTCCTTGGGATTGCATTGATATATTGTTTCTTGATATGTGGAAAAAACAATATCTGGTTGTATAACTATTAAGTACAACAAACTTCTAATGATCTGTCTGTATTGTGTGACATTAACCGCTTTGTCATCATCATCCCTTAACAGTTTCATCCGAGTAGCTACCAGATTCATCATCTCCTTGGAATTATCCATTAAAAATATTCTCAAAACCTCCTTTGAATATTTAGACTGAGAAATGAATGTGTCATTCTTTCCTTATGTTACCCATAAACCAAGGGAAAACATTAGTTCACCAATCATTGACATTTCTAATTCACTTTTCATGAATTCCACGAACTGAGTGCATTGAGCTTCATCTGATCCACCAAATATTTTGTCATCAACATATACCAGCACCATCATCACTCGACTACTATCATTGTTGACATTGAGATTGTAATCAACTCCACCATGCTGAAAACCGAGCTTCTTCAAAAACTGATCTAGCCTTGAATATTATGCTCTTGGTTCTTACTTCACACTATATAACACCTTCTTCAGCTGATAAACTTTTTTATCATCTTCATGAATGAGAAAACCATATGGTTTCTCAATATAAACTTCTTATTCTATAACCCCATTATGAAATGTTGACTTAAAATCCATCTGGAAAACATTGTACTTTCTTTGCACTACTATGGCCAAGAAAAATCTGATTATCTATAGACTTGAAATAGGTGAAAATGTTTCATCAACATCAATACCCTCTATCTGGGAGTTTCTTTTTCACACTAGTCGTGGATTGTTTCGAATAACTGTGTCATATTCATTCATCTTGTTTCAAAAGACCCATTTAGTCCTGATCACATTCTTATCTATGGGCCTCAAAACACTCTCCCATGTCTGATTCTTCTCAATTTGGTCAAGATCTTCATTCATAGCATGGAACCAATTTTCATCTCCACCTACTTCATCAAAACATTTAGGCTATACCTATGATAAGTATGATGTTTTCTGTAGAGTCTTCAAATTCCTTGTCTGTACTGGCACTGTTTGATCGACTCATCAAAAGATTTATGCTCTATGATAAGTATGATGTTTTCTGTAGAGTCTTCAAATTCCTTGTCTGCACTGGCATTGTTTGATCACCGATTATGCTCTATCTATCAATTTTAGATCGACTCATCAGTTTTTGTGCAGATACAGGTTTATATTCATCCTTTTTATTATCTGAATCTTCTTTTGAATCTGCCATAAGTACTGGAACTCCCCTTGAGCAGTTTATCTCTTCATCATTATCCTATTGAAACTCCTCATGTATTTGATGAAGATTTTTCTCATTTTTCATCACACCCACACCATTACTTTCTAAAACGTTTCTCAACCACTTCTTGATCTTCTCTCGTAGCTTCTTTGTATCCTAAAAATAGTTAGCTGATACCATATTTTTAGAAACAAATAGATAATCAGGAAATACATGAATGTTGTTGCTTATCCTCCTTGGTCCACAAGGTCCTTTCATCTGATTAAGAGATAGAATTCTCCCCCTATGATATGAAACTCTTCCAACTGTTAGTCCCATAATTTAGACCCAAAAACATTCTTTTTCCCCTATGTCATTTCTTCATGTGAGACTACATGTTTGAGAAAATTCTCCAGCTCAATAACATTTTCCTATTGTAGTTGCCTTCAATAAGATATTCAGTGAGTGAACTTACCACTTTGCAATGAGCCATCAATAAAACCGCTAAGCCTACTAATTCGAAACTCAGTGTAGAAAACAATAGATAACGTTAATAAACTCATTACTTTCCATTACACTCAATTATTTCCATACATCTCATGCATCCATAGACTATTAAATCTTTTCATGGAATTCTTCCATATTTCTTCTTCAACTTTGGTAACTGATTTGAATCAGTTGATATTCTAGGGCACATCACATTACCACATTGCATCTTTTGAGGAAACCTCCCCTTGGATTATATCTCCCTTAAAACCTAAAACACATGGACATTAGTTAATATCATTGAAACACATAGTGAGAGGGGGTCCTCTATAATCCTCAAGAAGAAGATTCTGGGTGATACTGATGGATAAACCCTTTGATACTTTCTTGCAAATCACTATACCCTTTTTTAGCTTGTTCAAATTACCCAACCAACTTCAACTACTCTGGCCATATAACTACACATTCTTTAACCATAAGCTCAGTTTTCTTTTGATATGTAGCTTCTATATGTTTGATCTTTTTCACAATTTGGGGTTTAAACCCACCAGTACAAATTTTATTCTTTGATGATCCACCAAAATTCCATTTCGCATGATTCTTTCTCTGAGTATGAATCTCTCCACCTTTCATCTGCTCTAGCTTATTCCTCCATTGGAGGGTTCTTTCTCTTGCCTCCAAATCCTGCCTTGTGGCATGACATATGGGTTTGTCAAGGAATTCTTTATTCATTATTCTTTTATCAGTTACCTTAGTCACCACATTGTTTATTTCTGGTGGTGGGTCCTTCAATGAACATGCAATCTTCTTACTTACAACTGGAGTATCTCCTCCCTTTTTCTTCCAGGATCATTCACATTATTTCTAATATATCTTTTGTGAGTGTAATAGAGAATGTGATTGGCACTCCTATCGTTGGACTCCTTGTGTTTCCCCTAAGGTGGTAAACCTATTTTTCAACTTATCATGTTGTCTTTCAATATAGTCTTTCTCGTTATACACCACTAGAGTTTGGTATCTCATTTTGAGTTCCTGTTCCTTCCTTTCTTTATTCCAGCTGCAATATCTTGCCAAATGCTCATGATTAGAACATATAAAGAATCTCCCATTAAAGATATACCTTGTGTCATAATTTCTCAATTGATATGTTGATACAATTTGAGTTTTTATTCTAACATTGACCTCCTGGGATTGTTGACACATACTCATGGTGTGTCACAGATTTAGAAATATTTCTATTTCCATATCATGAAATGTATTTCAATGTCTTAAAACAGAAACCCAAAGTATAACCATGCATCCCACAGAAATAGAACATGTTGTCATACCTTCATGTAAAATTCTTTTTAGTTATGTCTCCAGTATTCATAAGATTTTTCCTATTTTCAAAACTGTTCACATCTCTCTTCCTGTCATGCATGGGAGACGGTTCATCATATCCAATACCATATTTTCCCAAACTATATAGCCTTTGAGATGAGAAAATCCTTTTTTGTTTCACCTCATAAATAGCATATTTTCTTTTTCATTTCATTATCACCTTCCAAAGGATAGTCAAATAGTAAATGCAAAGCATCCTTTAATTTGGGCTTTCCTTTGGCATTAGTTTTCTCAACTTCTTTCATCACCGATTCTAGATATTCTCCCAATTGTTGAATCTGCTTATCCCTAGATTCAAGTTGAGAATTATATTCTCTTATGAGAGTTTTCCCACTAGTTATCTCAACTTCCAATTCTCGGGAGATATTATCTATCATGTTCTCCTTTAATTTAGAATCTTTATGAGAAATAGAATCATTATAGCATGCACTCTCTTTATATAGCCTTTAGATCTTATGAACAAGTTCTGATAGACATGTAGCAAGATAATCATTTATTGATTCTAGATTCTGAATTTCTTATGAGTTCAGATTCTTTCCCTTTTCATCAACTTTTAGTTTTTCTATCTTTGTAAACATCTTTTTCAGTTTTTTAGCTTGGGAATCATTCTTATCCCTCAGATCAGTGACCACATCAATAAGCCTATTATTTAAAACTCTTAACTTGCTGACCTCAATTTATTATACTTGGATCTGGATACCATTAGATTTAATTTCATCATCTAATTTCTAATCCAGTTCCTTTGATTTGTGGATAACTTCCACTTTTGGTCTTCTTACAATTTCTTTATCATTATTAGTTCAAATATCACTTGGAATATCAGGTCCATAACTTATACCATCACCATCGTTGAATGAGAAAATATTTTCAATGTATGATTCATCAAAACAATTCTTCAGTACACCATTTTCTTCCTTCAGCTAAATTACACTCTTTCCATAGACACTTCCACATTGAGTAATACCACCAAAATTCTTCTTCTTCTTTGACATTATTCCCTTTTCCATGGAACATTGTGAAAAGGGAAAACTGATACATTAATGTCAACACTCGGCTGAACAAAGTTAGAGAATGCAAATCTAATAAAAGAAAATAATGCTTGGATACCAATTGTTTGGTCTAAATGGGGCTAAGATACCCTGAGAGGGGGGTGGGGGGTGAATCAGGGTATGTATATTCTTTTTAAACTTCTTCCCTCCCCACTATATCTGAAACTCTTTATCATAAGGGGAACTTCTTATGCTCTTTAATGTTAATGTTGATCTTCTCATTTCCAATTTTATTTGATGATAATGCATTGAAAGTAAAGTAATAAATCAAGCACAAGGAAACAAAGATTTTTACTTGGTTCACCCTCACTGGGCAACATCCAAGGAACATACAACAATAATTTGATGATTATACCAAATTCATTAAGGCTCACTGCCAATAATGATGTTTGGGATAGATAACTTCTATACCTAGGCTCACTGCCTTTACAAGGTTTAGGGTCAGCTCATTATTGTCCCAAGGGTCACTCCCTATGTCACTTTCTTTGGCTCACTACCGATGGAAAGGATCATCGTCTTCCTCTTCCTCTGATCGCTACTCATAAAGGGATCCACACAGAATTTATGAACTTGGGGCCCCTTCATTATCACTAATGAATGCATCATTACCTATAGGTAGATCCTCTATTTAAGTATCACTTTTCCGCATACTTTTAGTTTGCATAAATATCTTTCATGAACTATTTTAGTCCCATTATGAAATATCTTGAATCCTCTGCAAACTACCCTACTTCCTCTATAAACTGTCATGCACAGTGTGGCATGAGTTCTTCATGGGTCACCTCTTCTTCTACGGATTGCCTCCGCTCTACAGATGGATGATTCCTCACAGACAGCCACTTCTATGTGGTCCATTTTCCTTTGCGGAATGTAGAGCCCTGTAAAAAAATTTCACAAATAGTTTTTGTGAACTACTTCCTCCTTCGCAGAATCCTACTTCGCAAACTCTTCGGACTTCACTAAATTTTTCTAGCAGCAATGATTTTCTCTAAAGAACATCGCTCTTCCTAATGATCTAATCAGGGGTCTTTATATAGGGAAATAAATCTACAAAACCTGTTAATCCAATTTACCCAAAACTTTGATGCGATACAGCCTTCACTGTGAACTATGCTATGCATTCCGCATAACGCTATTATCCTTTGGGGCGACCATTGTCTTATGTGAATGAAAACACTTTGTGGATTCAAAAATCACCATCTCTATTCCACAAATAAAATGTCTCATGTGAACTGTGAGACTCTCACGAACTGTTTTCCAGATGTGTTCCTCGTAGTGTGCTTCATGGTCAGCATAGCACTATTATGCCAAAATCCTTCCTTCGCTGATTTTTCTATGTCGTTTCATGTACCTCCTTTGCAGTCTATGAACTTTACTTCACGGTCTACGAATCGTGAACTCCTTTGCAGAAAACCTTCCATTTCCAAAAATAGACTCCCGATTTTATGGCCTAAAAATGCCACAAACACTGGGAAACTACGTCACCTTAAAAACCTATTTTGGAAATCATCAAGCATACTGATTCACGATCGTCCAGCTTTGTCAACAAACACAATCACCCCAAAAACATCAAAATGAAACCTTGAGGTATTTTTGGCCAACACACTGTCATCTTCATCCTCAACCGAGCACCGACACAAAGCCTTAATGGGATGGCTTCTTATGAGACTTGGTATGGAAAACAACCGATGGTGCACTTTCTCTACATCTTTGGCTGCATTGCACATGCCAAGATCATGAAGGCTCACCTGAAGAAACTGGAATACCAGATTCCATTAATGATTTTCATCGAGTATGAAGGCTGATCCAAGGCATATCAAGTGTATGATCCTGCCAGAAATCGCATGCACATAACACACAATGTCATCTTTGATGAGGCGAAGCAGTGGGACTAGAGTGCTAATGACGAACAAGTTATGTTGAGTAGTGATGAGTAATTCACTATCTAGTACACTATAACATGTATACTAGGGATGGTGGAGACTGATAATATTGTCGGAGACCAAAGATCATCACCCGCACCCACTAGCGTGCACTCTGCAGATGCTGCAACACCAGACGTGGTCAATGTGAGTCCCACACCATCATCCATAGTTGAGTTTGCCTCACTGCGATCCAACATGGTGGAAGCACTTAATGTATATCATGACAATGCCCCTCTTCGGTTTCACACCATCAACAACATCATCATATCCACAACGCCTCCTGGGTTTTCACTTTGTGAGCTCAACCATGGTGATCTACATTTCACTACGGCCGATGATCCAACTTCCTTTGACGAAGCAGAACAACACCAGTGTTGGTGCAAGGCGATTCTTGAGGAGATGAAATCGATTGAGGACAACAACAAATGGGATATTGTTAATCTCCCCATTGGCCATTGTCTAATAGGTATCAAGTGGTAAATCAAGGTGAAGCGCGATGATCATGGAATAGTATCAAGGAATAAAGTGAGGCTCATTGAAAATGGATACACTCCACAACAAGGGATCCACTTCGAGGAGGTCTTTGCCCCTATTGTATGCATAGAATCAGTGTGACTCCTCATTGCGGTGGCGGCGCAAGAACGGTGGGAGGTCTATCGTATGGATTTCAATTGGGTTTCCTGAATTGTGACCTCCAAGAGGAGGTATACGTCAAGAAACCACCTGGCCTCATCATCGAAAACCATGAGCACAAGGTGCTCTGACTCTGGAAATCACTCTATGGCCTCTACCAAGCACCAAGGGCGTGGAACGCCAAGCTCAACACCAGTCATATGACGTTGGGGTTTCACAAGAGAAGCTCTAAGCATGCTGTGTACACTCGTGGAAATGACATATCTCATTTAATCGTTGGGGTGTGCGTAGAAAACTTGATCATCACTGGCACCGACATCACCAACATTAGCATATTCAAGGTCGAGATGAATAATCTCTTTCAAATGAGTGCCTTAGGATTGCTCTCCTAATACCTCGACATTGAAGTGAACCAAGGGTCAAGTGGCATTTCCCTGTGCCAATATGACTACGTGACTATGATATTGGAGAAGATTGAAATGAGAGAGTGCAACCCCTGTCAAGTGCCGATGGAGGTCCTTCTAAAGATGAGAAAGTCTAGAACTTGCATGTTGGTCGATGTAACTCAGTACAAAAGCGTCATTGACAGCCTCCAGTACCTAGTGAATACATAACCAGACATTACCTATGTGGTAGGTTACGTAAGCTGGTTTATGGAGGAACCACATGAAGATCACTTGGCCGAAGTCAAACACCTATTGTGCTACATCGTCGGGACACACAACTGTGGTGTTCACTATGCAAGGAAGGTAAATAGTTAGTTGATCATGTTGGGCTTTAGCGATAGCGACATGTTCAGTGACATTGACAACCGCAAGAGCCCTATTAGAGTGTTATTATCCCTTGAAGATAAGACCATCACTTGGCAATCAAAAAAGCAAAAGGTTGTGGAATTGTCTTCATGTGAAGTGAAGTACATTGTCGCAATGACCATGGAATTCCAAGGCATCTGGTTGGCTTGACTATTTGGAGATTTTATCTGCTCAGACCTTAGTACACCGGTGCTCAAATTGGACAACAAGTCCACCATTACCTTAAGAAAGAACCCCATCTTCCATGACCATAACAAGCACATCAACACCCGATTTCATTTCATTCGGGAGTGCATTAATGGAGGAAAAATAATTCTTGAGCACACTCGCACTAAGGAGAATCTTGAAAACATTCTCACAAAGTCACTTGGGCATGCTGGGTTTTAGGAGCTATGTGTAAAGATAGGAATAATTGAGATCCAATGAACACAACATAAATTGGGGGGGGGGGGGTGATTGTTGATTAATTTCAATAATGGGGATGTATTCTATCATTATTTTCCTCCCCATCATTATTTTCCCCTCATTTATGGTTCAACATGGTTTGACCTCATTAAGGCTACCACATGGGGTAATTACGTTGTAAATACATCTTGATTTTATTTTTGTATATAAAGAAATGAAAACCTCTCCAAAAAAGTATCCAACTTGATGGTGCACAAACATCTTTTGTGTTCTAGCATATTTTCCATCATCCATCCAAGTATTTTACTTGTGTTTCATGTTGATCAATCGGGAATTTCTATCAATGTGTCAATAAGTTGAATAAGCATGATAATCACTATAATAATATTGTTTAAATGATAATTCATATCATTTCGGAATGAACACTATGCAGTGTTATGGACAACTTTAACCTATTTCAGACCTGTTTGAAACCTACATGCTAGCCTATAAAACCACACACTCGCACACTTTATTAAAACTCAAAACATGCTAATTACATGTTACAACTAAGGCAATAAATATCAAGAACATAAAAACTTTGGGATGTAAACTTCAAAAGTATAAAATAATGAAGAAATAGTTACAAATCCATTCATCTTACCTCTATCCAGAAAGTTATCACAGAAGATTCAATAGGATGATGAGGAAGATTCTTGATCTGAATTTACGGATGAGTGGGGTGTAGGATGCCTAGATCGGGAATACCCAGGGATCTCAATCAGGAGGAGACATCGTTGGAGAACTCTACAAGAGGAGCACAAGTAACTTGAGAGAACAAACACCTTCTTATCCTAATCATCTCAAGGATTTCATACCACAATCTTTAGTGTTTCACAAAACCAGAAGAGATCAGAAGATGGGAAGTCGAATTGAGTAAGTGATGATACAAATACTTGTGGGGTGATAAATTCCCTTGAAAGGCGCATGCGGTGAAATGACCTCGACGAACCAACAGGAGACGTGTGGCAGAGATGAACAGAACCAACACAAAGCACATGATAGGTGGACGACCTAGATGCAAGGGGCAGAGTGGATAATCAACAGATAAGAAGATTCCCGAATGAGAATAATGAGGTGACAAAATCCAGCTACAGAGCTCAGGAAGGAAAAAAGAAAATTCACAGTGCACGGGCCAACAAATCAACAAGGCCCAATTTAAGAGGCCCAAAGTAAAAGCCCATGCAGAAAGCCCATGAATAAATGATGGAAAATTGATGAAGCTAACATTTTCACATATTTTATGCTGTAATTAAATGTTATTAAACACACCATTCTGTTATTTTATGGGTAATTGTCACATTTTGAGGTTTTTGTGGAATTTTGAGCTTAAATGCAAAAATGGCTTAATTTTTCCTATTTAACTATTTTATTTTTATCCATTAATTTGGTCATAAAATTTTATAAACTAATTTAAATTGTGAAATTACTTTTTTTTAGGATTACTTACATCCTAGGCCTCATTTTATCATTCTGTACCGGAATCTCAATCCAACAATTGAAGGCCCAAATCCATCTCACAAACCGGGCCTCAAAAACTATGTACAGATTTGGACATGTATTAAGATGAGTTTGTATTTCAAAGTGGATTAGTCCAATGAAACTAAAATTCGGCATGAAGATATATAAGAAATTAATGATCATATTTTATGAAGATGGTCATGCCTGAATCTAGAGTTTTAAAAGTCATAATGGCATGGGAAATTGAAGAATTGGAAGATGAAGAGTCACCTGGACAGAATTAAATGTACGGAGTAAATCACACATATATCTCTCCAAATTTCCAATGAAGCTTCAAATTTTTGGATAGACATAGGACACATGTATGAAAAAATTTTAAGAAGGAACCCTTCCCAAAATCTATTATTAAATGGGTATACCACACAGATACATTCGAGGGACGATTTTAGAGCCAAATTTTCTCCCTTTTGCCTATAAAAAAGTGTCTCTTCTTCATTTCAAGGAGTTGGAAACTAGGGGGTAGCCTTTTTTGGCCATTATCAATAGCATTTTTTCGTTTTAATTTCTGTATTAGTAGTTTGTTTTTAATATATTAGAATTATTCTTCATACCCACTTTCTTCCATTTTTATATTTTATGTGTTTCTCCCACCGTTTTCCCTTCTTAACTCCACTAAAAATGGAGAACTATCCTTGTTGCTTGTTTGATGGAGGTAATAGTGTCTTGGTTGAGTTTCTTATGATTTAATTTCATATCTCTTTATTTAATTATGAGAATTTTGGTGGTGGTTAAATGGATTACGGTGAGCCGTCACCCCATTTTCTCTACCACCAAGTTCTTCTTCTCGTTTATCATTTTCCTTCCCTTCACTATTTGTGTCGTGCATATGGTGGAGAATGGCATGATTGGTGATTTTCAGTGAAGAGGTCTCTTAGATGACGTTCGGAAGAGTATTACCCCTTATACAAAGGTTTCAGTATGGGGTAATCACATTTCCAATGAGAGGGTGTAGTGTGACAGGTTTTGATCACTTCATTGAATTGAATATTGAGGTTCTTCTTAAATAATGAAATCAATCCACATGAACTCCTAAGAACATTTTACTTAATTATTTCTATCTAACTTCATTTTTTTGTTTGCATTTCATTTATATATATATTATGTTTTTATTTTATGCATCATTTCAACCCCCCCTTTAGTTTAGTTAATTTAGTTTTATATTAGATAGAATATATTAGTGATAATAGGAAAATAGTGCTTGTAAACGACCTCCTTGAGATCAACCCTAGGGTGTACCACTATAGTTAATTCTTAGGTAAATATGAATTTAATTGAATAGTGGTTCGCGAAAAACCTCTCTCATCAATTTGGTGCCGTTTCCAGGGAGGCCAAGCACTTATGCACTCTGTTTTTCATAAAAAAATAAAAATAAAAATAATTTCATTGCATATCTTTCTTTCTTTAGGTCATGGATTATTTTAGTGATTTTTCATATGCATGGCCTAGTAATAACATGTCTTGTGGGGATAAATCTTTTAATATTTAAATTCTAGAAAATTCTCACCAAATTGAAAAAAATGCCCTGATGATTCAAAATAATTTCAAAATTCTTGAAAAGGCATACAAGATGGTTGCATTTTTTGGCCGCTGAAGTTGAAGAAGTTAAAGCCATATGGATGAAACAAAAATAAAGAAAAGCCAAGGATAATCAATTTACCATTCCACCTACCTTTAATGAAGAGATTGGTGAGGTTGAAGCTATACTTGAAGATCTAATTCTCTCACCATCAAATGATTTCCCATCTTCCCTGCTTAAAGAAAAGGAGTTTTAAGATGAATGTTTTGAGGGAGATTTAATTTTTGAGCCTTCTTTTCATTTAAAGTTCAATATTTATGAATTAAAAACTAAAATCCCTTGTTCTGATTTTGTATATTCAACAGCACTAATAAAGGCCTTGATTGAAGAAGATGAAGAAGTTATTTGTGTTGAAGAGAAGATGGAGGAGCCTATCAAGTTGTACACTGGTGCATATGAGGATGATGTCACAAAAGAAGAAATACTTAGGGAATACTTTGTTGAACCTGAAACAGAAGAGAATCCCCCTCCAATTCTTCTAATTTCACCATCGGTGGACCCCACTCCTCCAACTGAGAAAAATATTGATTACCCCTTTATCATTTTCCCTCCCCCTCTTGATTTCAAATTCATCCAATCATTTATTAAGGGGGTTGGATAAATTTTAATTTTCATTGGGAATTCTCACTCCTTCCATCTACTGATGGATGATGGGAGACATAAAATGTGGTTGTTTCTAAGTAAGAAACCCCATCCACCTTTGGATTAGGGTTAAACTACTGCAACTGCCGGACTAGGGGCAGTAAAAACCTAGCACCCACTTAGGGGGGTCAAACCTAGCATTATCCCTTTTCTATCCTCTTTATCTTTATTTTTTTTTTTTTTTATGTCTTGTCATTTATTTCTTGTAGATTTAAAGTGGCAGTATCTAGGATCTTAACTCAAAGCTGCTACTGAAAAATAAATCAGGTTGTGCCTATCCTTCTCTTTATTTTGTTTGCTACCCAATTTAAATTCTGTGTGAAAAATTTCTTGATCTGATTTGAGATAAAAAGGGTGGTAAATGGAATAAGTGTGGAGGATGTATTTCATTTTTTTTATGAATTTTCTACTTTCTTTCATTTTATTTTTCACATCTTTTCCTAAATTTTTTATGTTTTTTTGCTGTGTTTCTAGGTGTCTTGAGCTTAATCGAATACTTTGGAAAACTAAAACCATATTGATATTTATGAAACATTGATTGATTTGAATTTTTGAGGATTTAAATGATTGGAAAATTTATTTTTTTTCTTGATTTCTAATCTTTTCATTTGATGAAGTTTGATTGATTGTGAAACTCATGTGCATTAGTGCTGTCCAAATTGAAAATCTTTCCCAAACCCGAGAGGTTTCTAAACCTTTTTGACAACTTCTTACATTTGAATTTTTCTTGAGATTCTTGAGACATGTTGTGTTATCCATAACTTTCTATTTTTTCTCTTTTTCAAAGCTGTTAGAGTTCATGAATGTGGTAAGTATGATTGATGCATCACTTTGAAAGGACATTTGCATTGAACTCTTATTTTGGACTACGTTCACATCTGACCTTTATTAATCTGTAATGACCCAAATCTAGAGCCACATAACTGGTGCCCCATACCCAGTTCACCACATGAACTCAAGCGCGTTTCCCCAAACTCCAGAGGTTGTTGACTAGCAGCGAGGGATTTGGTGAGTCTGTGGGGAAACTATGCCCTCATTTGGTAAAGTATACAGCGGAAGAATAAACATAAACAATAGTGGAAGCAGTAAACAACATACAACAACTGAACTAAAAGTCGAAACAATTTTTGATATAATAATGATGAAAAATGATACATGTATCTATGGAAAGCAGTAAACAAAACAACGTGGTGAAATACAACTGAAACCAAAGTACAAAACGTAAACAACAACTCCAGCAGCATCTTGAGCCAAAGCCCGGTCCTATGCTCTCCAGCTCCAACCAGCAATCAAGTACCTGAGGTAGAAGGACCACAATCCCTATCTACACCTGCAACCATATAATCTGTTTGGGCCAAAAAGTAGGACCCAAACAGTGTGTGAGACTAATCCCAGTAGGCAATCAACACAAGATTTGTGCCCTACTGTCAGTGAGAAATATAACAAAAGTAAAGGGAAATAAGTACAGTAATGGACTAATATCATACCAGTAAATGATCCTACCAATTACCATTCACATTCATTTAATTAAACAACCAGGGAAAACTAGAAAAGGTTTCTATTCCAAGGTAAGTAAGTAACACAACAGGTATCTCAAAAGACTACCGAAACACAAGTAGCACAAAACCCAAGCTTGTTCTTTGGATTGTTGGACTCATCACAACCAACCATCAAAATTCACACTGACTCTATGGGTGGCTCAAACTAGCATACCCCTATAGTCCAGTAATCAAACAAGGCACAAACACTCTGGGAATCTCTCACGTCTATTCCCCTATGGTCTTGCAATGATAACTACAGATTCTCTAAGGAAGCACTTACATCTAATTCCTCCTGTGTTCTCGATGCGTGTGTAAACTAAGAACACTCTTGGGAAGCACAAATTACTATTCCTGTAGGTCCTGTGTACAGAATTAAAACCGACAAACCTTTTAGGGAAGCACTTAATCGTCTATTCCCTCTTTGATCTCCCGCACCAGGTTCTCACAGCCCTGAGCAGTCCAGTCGTGCGTAATCGACTGTCAGGAGCCCTAAGTAAGTTCAACAACTACTTGGCTAATAGCTACTATGCATCAAAAGCATTTAAACAGTAGACAACACATGAAAACAGTTATAACAAGAAAACTAGCAATGCAATAGGGTTTTCCTCATAGGAAAACGGTGCCGAACGGTGATAAACAGCCAAACATGGAGAAAACACCCATGGGGTGATCCTCAAACAGGCAACCAAGCATATATTGGCAACAATTAATCATAAGATAACAAGAAATCTAGGGAAAATAAACAATAGGATCAAAATCCTAAACCCGGGATACCCGATACATGGGTATCCGACACTTTTGCAACCAAAACTCAAAGAACTTCAACGTAGGGAAACAAACCACCTACCTCGATCCTCGAAGATTGATATAATTGAACCTCGGCCCGTGAAACGACCTAGAACAGAGTAGATCTGCAAAAATGTCTAAAACATTCAACCTCAGATAACTCACACGAGAGAAAGAATCAGAAAACGAGGCCAAAGAAGAACCAAGAACTCACCGCTGCGATTCTTCTGCAATCGACGAAGTTTGATTCGGACAACCGGTGACAGATCGATGTCTGATAGAAGAATCGGCCTCCTCGGATTCTCTGGATGGAATTAGGCGGAGAAGAAGACGTTTATGAGCATTAGGTGCGACCCCGGTCCGATTAATGAAATAAAAATAAAGTACAAGGCGTGTACTTTTAAAGTACATGGCGTGTAGTGGGTTTTTCCGTACTCCGCCAAAATCGGCCTCCACATCACCCATACACACCGTGTGTGTAGCCCGGGCACGGCCAGCACACGGCTTCGAGCGGGAGAAGAGTACATGGCGTGTACTCATAAAGTACATGGCGTGTACTTTGAAAATTTCCAAATTCTCCATTTTTCCTTAAAAATCCCATAAAGGAGATATGCACCTGAAACTGAAGCTCCAGGTTCTTAAAAACTTCCCCCCTTAAAGAAATTCTTCCCTGAATTTCCCTAACAAGGCGTAGAAGAAGAAACCTCGAACAACTCTGGCCACTGTGATTGCATATCATCCTCCCTCTTCCAAGTCTCGTCCTATATACGATTGTGCTGCCATAACACCTGTACCAGAGGAACAGACCGGCCACGAAGTACCTTTGCACTACGATTAACAATCCTAATAGGATGCTCCTCGAAAGATGCATCCTATTCCAGCTCAACCTCCTCGGGTTGAAAAACATGAGACAGGTCTGAGAAATACTGTCGATGCTGAGAAACATGAAAGATTTCATGCATGTCCTGGTACCTCTAAGGTAACTGCAACCTATAAGAAACAAGACCGACTTTCTCCAGAATCTCTAACGGCCCGACATATCTCAGTGAGAGTTTCCCCTGTCTCCTAATCCTCTTATTTCCCAACCTCGGGGTAACACGTAGGAAAACCTGGTCGCCAACCTTGAACTCCAAAGGTCATCTCCACTGATCAGCATAAGATTTCTGCCGAGACTGTGCAGTATCTATCCTCTTCCTAATCAACTCCACATGCTCCATGGTCTCCTGAACAAGACGAGGTCCCAAAAAAGTTTCCTCTCCTGCCTCTTGCCAGCATAAAGGTGATCAGTATGGCCTACCGTACAAATCCTCATAAGGTTCCATCTGAATAGTCACATGAAAACTGTTGTTGTAGGAGAACTCCACCAAAAGGATATGCTTCTCCCAAGTACCGCAAAAGTCTAGAATTCAAGCTCGAAGTATATCCTCAAGCACCTAGATTGTACGCTCAGACTGGCCATTGGCTTGGGGATGGTATGCTGTACTCAAAAGTACCTGTGTACCCTAAGCCATCTATAGCCCCTGCCAGAAGTGTGAATTAAAACACACATCCCTGTCTGAAACAATGGAGTATGGAACTCCATGCATACGTACAATCTCTCGTATGTACAACCGTCCCGGTTCATCAACACTGAAGGTCTCCTTGATCGAAAAGAAGTGTGAAACCTTCGTGAGCTTGTCCACTACAACCCAAACCACATCATTTCCTCGAGGAGATCTCGGTAACCCTGTCATGATGTCCATCGCGACATCATTCCATTTCCACTCAGGAATGGGTAACTGCTGTAAAAGCCATACTGGTTGCTGATGCTCTGCCTTCACCTGCTGACAGGTGGAACACCGCATAACAAAACCATCCACATCCTTCTTCATACCTGGCCACCAATACCGACGGTGTAAGTCTCGGTACATCTTGGTGATACCAGGATGAACTGCCCAAGATGAAGCATGAAACTCCCACATCAGCTCCTCACGTATGTCCACTGAAACCCATACGCGAACATGAAAATGTAGCACCTCATCATCGACCACTTTCCACCCTGGAGTAGGGTCTCCATCTGACACACCCTCCTGTATGACTAGGCCTTCTGGGTCTGAGAGCTGCCTCATTAGAACTCGATCTAAAAGAGTAGAGGTAACAGCTATAGAAGAAAGAACTGTTTGTCCCTGTCTGTCACGCACCTCCACCTGATGGACATCCACCAAGGTTCGCACAACTATACATGTATGATACTGCAGATGAGTGTTAGAATAGAGTTCACAGAATTAGGTATTGTTTAAATTCAATGATTTGGACTAAGTTGAAAAACCATTCATCGATTTATATTAACATAAGTAATTTCTACAGCTTTGATGACAGAATTCTACAATCTATTGTTGACCACAATATTATTGAGAACCTACAACAACTACTTCACGAGAACAATTCACTGGCTCGAGAATTTATAAGTACAAGGGATGTTCTTAACCATCATGATGTTCCAACATTAAATCTATGTCTTCTTAAAAGAAGGGAAACAAATTCCGTGACATATAACCTTCCAAATATTTCTGAAATTTCAATGCTGATTGTTAGTGATATTGAAGATCTCAACCAAGAACGAGATATAATCATTCAAACCAAAAGTGTTGATTTACAGTGAATTGATGAGATTTACCCATTGTATCTTCTATTGCAATATCCCTTGATTTTTACAGGTGTCTAAGATGGATATTGCAACAATGTATTGCATCGCGCTACTCCATTTACAATAAGTACTACACTTTAGAAAGTAACAATGAGAGAGTACGTCTCTTTTCAATTGCAGTTCTGTGAAAATGATGCATCAATCTTACTATATTCTAGAAGATTATTGAAACAATTTATTAGAAAATGTTTACTGATTAGTTTTTAATTTTTCTATAGGATTTACAAACCAATTTCATTTTATACACCATTTACCCATTTATCTCTAGGATCCTATAGCATTTGTTTTCCAGAAGTTCGATTGAACACATACATTGTTTAGTTGTTGTACATAAAATGTTTATAGTGTTCTACACACCATAATGGTTGTACTAATGATAATGAACCATTTAATATGAAGCTGAATGAAAATGATCCTTTACCTATTTTAAAAATATATAGAACCAGCTCACATATCTAGATTCATAAAATGTTGTCCTACATTATTTGGGTACTTTTTTAGATATCTCCATATGCCCATAATCTATACATTTTTTGGGTACTTCATTAGATATCTATAGCTTTTGAAGTGCTTAGTGGACCTAAGGAGCTAATTGACTATTTTAAAGGATGTCTGTCATAGACTTTTTCAGAACATAATACAAGGAGTCCCATATTTCCAAAATTCAGAGGCTTGATGTCAAATATAGTCTACCGTTTTACTTTAATATTTATAAAAAAAAATTTATCCCCTTGTGTACAATGACACTATTGTATGGTTATTCTTAAATTTTCATTAAAACAGTAATACAGTTCACATCTCTAGTTTCTCATTAAAATAGTAATGCTAAAATTCTATTTTATCCCCTTGTGTACAACGACACTGCTGTATGGTTTTTCAGCATTTTTCATTCAATATGTAATGCTGTTTAGATATGGTAATCAATATTTTATGGTTGTTTCACATTAAATAATTCTATGTAGAAAACTTAGATTATAAAAATTCATTGATTATTAGTTATAAATATTCATTACTATTATTTCATTTTTTAAGTTTTTGTATTTGCAGACTGTAGCCACTGGAAGATTTTCAAGCTAAATACTTCTTGCAAAATAAGTTTCTGATTGGATGACTATATAACCCAATCTTTCTAAAAATCATTAACAAATTTATACATTAAAAATTATGTTGTAGTTACTTATTATTTCTTAGTTTATACTGAAACCAATCATTTTCACATTTTTCATTCTTATTATTACAACCACTATCATCTCTTTGATTTATATTTCACTTTTTATTTCAGTGGATGCATTATTGTTTTTGTTTTTGAGGTTGAAATTTAATTCTAATTTCCATCCTAAAAATTTTGAAATTAATATACTTTTAATTTATCATGTTTTTTTTCAACACTTCAAATGGTGTCTCCATATTCTATACACTTGTACCCCATTATCATACACCATTAATTTCTAATTAAAATTTAATCAACATTATTTTTTCTTCTCAACTTTTATAAATAGTAATATTCTATTAAAAAACACCAGTAATCAAATACACTGTGAAAAAGCATGGGCGAGTACTAGTTTTGTTTCAATTCTGGATTCAATCAGAATGAATTTTGTGATATTTAAACTATTAAAAAAATAAACACACAGTGAAAGTGAATAAAAAGAGTTTCAGACTCTAAAATAATTGTCTACCTCATTTTACTTCTTGTACTTTTTTTAAAAATAGTTTAGAAACATTATTAAATTTAATATAAAATGTAACAATGATATCAAATCTATAGATGACAGGTCCACCGTTGATCACATTCCATGATAGGCATGTTTCATGACTGGTCATAGAGGGGCATCCAGTTCCTACTTTGAGTGTATGGTGATCTCGCCATTTCCATCATGTTGAACCACCTCCTTACATCATCCCTCATCTTTGCATGTTGGGCTCTATGGCGTATTAATGTGTAACTTTAGATTTGTCAATTATCATCTCATTGTTGTGCTAGTAGAGATATGGAGTCCAGAGACACATACATTGCATTTTCGAGACAGAGAGATGAATACTACACTCGATGATGTGTCCATTATGTTGGGCCTCCCCATCGACGGTGTGAATGTGTTAGGTCAAGTGGGTGAATATTGGTTTTATATTGTTTATAGATTACTAGGAATTGATTTACACAACAATTTCATGTCCTTCATCAGTAGTATATTACGCATTCCATGGACAGAAGATCACTTAACTCATCTAGCTGATGATTTCGATGAGATAATTGTGTTGTGATTTTCATGTGCCTACATATTGAGGATTATTGGAGACATGATCTACATTGATAATTTGACTATATTTATACATTTTATGTATTTACCATTATTGAAGGACATAGAAAAAACATGGAAGTATTGTCGGGGTCTGCATGTCTTGCATATACATAAAGGGTGCTATGCAGTGCATGTCACATCGATAAATGAATATCATGGGATGTGTTATTTTGATACATATGAGGATATGTGTCACAACCTGACCCATGTTGGGGCTCGATCTACAACTACCCCATGCCCGCCTTCATAGGCCATGGGGTGGCGACTTGCAATGAAGGATAAACAAACTTAGGGGAGGGGGATTTTCCTAAGAACCTGTAAACACACACATATCCAACTCAATGAAAAAGTGAAGAGTGAAAGGAACAAAAGATGCAACACTACTATAAATAAACCAAACATGCATGAACCACTAAACAGTACAAGTACGATATAGTAAACTGAAAGAAAAATGGGAAAAAATACACGCCCAACCAGAAAAAGTGCCACAACAAGATAGTAATTGGAAAGTAAAATAGTTGAGAGAGACCTGCTCCTACATCCCAAGCTATGACCACCGTACGCGGTCCAAGCACCCATATCCCTATGATCATATAAATTCATGACCAACCTTTCTGTAATCTTCATAAGGAATGACAGGTTCGGGCAAATCCCATGCATGGGTGAGTATAAAAATACTCAATAGGACGCCCAAAAAAGGAAAAGGGGGAGCTGTAAGAGATACTCTAGAAATTAAAGCAGTAGATAGGACAAGGTACGGTAAAAGGAGTGCAGATCAACCCAAAAAGAGAGTGAAGTAAGCTCATCCAAACACAAGGAGCAAGACACAATGAGAATATGAACTTATCTTTGAGTCTTCTCTACCTATAGTAGGAGAGTAGACTCTTCTAACCATGAGAATATAGACACGAAAAGCACGTGACATACCCCACACATTTTCGCCTCTCCTAGAAGGAGAGTAACCAAAACCCAAGGAGTGGGTACTGGAAATAGAATACATATATGCTCAGTCAAAGAAACCCAAATGAGAGAGTAAGGGGATCTCCATCTCATAGCTCAGCCCAAGAAAGTGAGTAGCCAATAGTCCCAAAAGTAACCACCATCGATGCCCAACATCTCACACGGCTACCCTGAACTGCTTGTCAAAGGGACTCAATCACCTCATCTTGATACTATCTACTTTGGGTGGAACTATCTCACCCTTATAGTTTTAGGTCGCATGACATGGATGTGTCTTGATGGGAAAATCATCCCTCTTCCTCGTGAGTTCAAAGGTACGTCAAAGCACGCCTCATCACTATGTCACACAATCGAGAGGTCGTTTAAAAGTTGAGTACTCATGCCCAACCTAGCTGGAGTATTCCACTCATCATTGCATATCCATGCCCTAGTATATCAGGGAGTAAACATCACCTGGAAGTCGACGGGGGCCCACTCCCCAGCCCCGCTGAAGGGTAACCGCTGGAGGGTACTTCCGGAAAAGCGTCATCGACGGGACCCACTACCCAGCCCCACTGGAGGGAAGCTTGGAACTGCCATAGGGGACCACTTCCCAACCCAGTTGGAGGTAATCCCAGAACTACCATCGAGGACCACTGTCCAGCCCAGTTGGAGGTAATCCCAGAACTGCTCTGGCCATCCCTACTGGATGGTACCTCTCAGAAAGCATCGAGGAACACTGGCCATCCCTACTAGATAGTACCTCTTGGAAAGAATCGAGGAACACTGGGCATCCCTGCTAGATGGTACCTCTTGGAAAGCATCGAGGAACACTGGACATCCCTTCTGGATGGTACCTCTCAGAGGAATTCCACTGCAGTCATCAAGTGCCTCCCCAGATAGGCATCAAACCCAGAACATCTCACATTGTATCGTAAAGTGGTACACAGTGCATGTGGGGCCCATACAACATGTAACCCTGCCTCACCGGCTGACCCTGTACCTAAACATTCTCGGGTAATAAATTGTGAACAAGCACCCCTAGGCATGCCAATGTACTCCTAGAGTACACGGTATGTCTAGTCAGAAAGTCGACGAGCGCACGATGGTCGTTATTGATTCAGAGGGCCAAAAACATAATTTCATTGACACGCCTCCTCAAACGACCCCAAAACATTTGGTCGCATCTCTTCATACATCTTCTCCACTCTCATAGGAGTGGATGAAAATTTAAGATGAGAGATCTCTTCAAACGCAACAAAAGGATCTTCCACTGATATTTTTTTCATGTTTCCACAATTAATGAGATCACAAAAAAGGATTTTCACATCCAAATGAATTTCACCATTGTGATCCTTATGAAAAAATGCACAAGATCAACTATTCATTCACCCCAAACGGACTCCCGGTGGAAAATTCATATAACACCGCATTACGCTCAAATGACGTCCCATAGGGCCCATGCCTCAATCCCAAAAGAAATTATATGGATCACGCTATTGCGATCCCCATGGAAAAACACATGGGATTGACTACCCGTTCATCCAAAATAGATACCCGGTGAAAATGCTACATTTCACCGCAAGACGTGTGAACCGAGCCTCGTGGGGCCCACACCTCATCTTCGGTTTAAGCACCCAAAAGTAGTCTTGAAACATTTTCCCAAATACTAGGGTCGCGTTGCCACTGACAATGTGTTTATCGGACACCGCATGTAGGCGCCACGTCCGAAACAAGAAGCCCGAATAATAATGATAATAATAATAATATTATTATTAGTAAACCCAGGAGTTTTGTGGAACCAAGCCACAAAACCACGTCTTAAAATTCCTAAACCTATCTAAAAAGATCCATTTCAAAGAGAGGAACTCGTGGACACAGACGACACATCAATCGAATGCCCGATTTAGGAGAAATGGGCGTTTAAAGGTGCCTCGGTCCAAATTGGGTCGGCCCGGCCCATTCTGCCCGGACCCCTCTGCCTCGGCCGGCCTAGTCCACTTTACTACCCCACGACCCAGCCATGTCACCCGACCCACCTACCACCGTCCCTCCACCTCACTGGCCAGCCACGCCTCGACTCCCCCGCTATCCCCTCGTCCATGCGTCACGCCCCCGCATCAACAGGATCCTTTCACGGCCTTGGTCGCCTCGCCTGACAACCTCCCTCGTGACCCTGTACTCTATCGTGCTGCCGACCATGCCGGTTGGCTGCATCACCTCGCACGCTAGCCGCACCGGTCATCTGTGCCGTTGTCCCGCCGTCCGGCCGCCTCCGCTTGTGACTCGCGCTCTGTCGTCCTACTGACTCCAGCCGATTACACTGCCGGCCTCCACCCAGCCTTGCTGCTCTGCCTGACACCCCACCTACTCTCGACCAGCTAACCGCTGTCGGTTCATGTAGAACAGGCGAAGTGCAGCGCTGCCATATGCCGCCACCACCGGCAGCTCTCTGATGGTCCCTTCCATGAACCACTGAGCCTCCTCCGGTAGCCCAAACTTGAATCCGTGAATAGACCAGTGATCCTTGTGATGAGACCTTCGCAGTGCCTCCCTCTGCTCGATTATCCGACGATGATTTTATGTGTCCAAAAGTGGATGATGAAAATCCGTGAAGAACAGACAAATTTTTGGATAAAAAGGGGATTTAAAATAGGAATCAGATGATGTCCATGTTTGTTCGAACATCACATAGATGTTCAAGATATCCAATTTAATGATGTATTGAAGGAAAACTTAGGAATTGAAAATAGAGGTGCAAAAATCAATAAGAATCCTACTTCGATTTGATTCCCCATTATTGATGTCACGCCCACTGCGCTGCTACTTCGATCCAACGAGGTTCCATCGAAGAAATCTCCTCGATTAAAAGAAGAACAGAAGAAGAACGATTGAGAGGGATAAAGAGAGAGAGAGAGAGAGAGAGATAATCAGGGGCTAACCCTAATTATATTCTCTTAAGTCCTTATTTAATGAAAAACATTGAAACCCCCGCCAACAGTCGCAGAATCCAAAACATCTTCACCCTCTTATTTTATGTGTTCTTAGGTAAAACATCCCATTTCAAACTCAATGAAGGTCTTGGATTTCCAATCCGAGTTCCCATTCAAGAGTTATTTTATTTCGCATTTGAGATAAAATAATTAAGATTAATTATTTTATTTAATATTTTCCCCTCGGTGACTTTACTCACAGAAGTCCTGATCCGACAAAAGTTATACCCCGCCTAGGGTAAACGCCATGCTCTGGACTCAACCGTGGCCTCAAATTTCTGATTTGAGCTACCTTTTGAGAGATATCCTTTTTCTTCCACATGCATAGTATAAAAACATGTAATATTTTTATAAAATTAATCTCGGGCACATTGGGCCTCATAATTGCATGTCGTCTCAGCGCTTAGCTCTGTAAATATATGTAGAAATATTCCAAAGTATTACAAGGAAAAAATTGGGTCTCTACATCATTCCCTCCTTCAAGATTTCCATCCTCAAAAAACAAAACTAGGGAAACGACTCGGGATACTAAGCTCACACTTGGATCTCCCGCTCCTAGGAGAACTCCTACATGTTTCCGCGCCATAGTATGCAAACCAAAGGGATAATCTGTCCATGTATGGTCCACTCCTATTGATTAGATACAGAGGATTACACATGTATCTCCTCATATGTGACACGTGAGAGATGTCGTGCACCCACTCCAGCTATTGGGGGTAGGGTAAGGTGGTAGGTAACCTCATCATCTCTTCGCACGGTCTCGAACGGGCCAATGTAACTCAAGGGATAATTTTCCTCTCTGTCCAAACCTCTACATCCCGTGTCATGACTGGAATCACTATTTATAACTAGAGAAAGGTCTCATGATTCCCTCCTTTAGAACGTCCATTTGGTGAAACAAACAAGGATATCTGGTCATGCAAGATTTCATAGTCGGTGTTTCACAATTGAGAATCTCTTACACACTTGAGAAGAGAAGGAGTCAATACCATCGACTGAAGAAAAAATGCACCCTCCTACTCCACCAGGGTCATCTGTGGGGAACTTAACTACTCCGAAACTTCCCGCACTAGGAGATCCTGTGTATTACTGCTAAGGGAATATGCTACAACATTTCCCTTTCCTAGAGTAAAGACTATCTCTAAGTCTTAGTCCTGCAAGAATTTCCACCTAACTTCACTGTCTAAAGTTCAAATCTATATGGGGGAAGTCACACTTGAGAATCTGGTGGTTTGAACAAATCCCAAAGTGCTCTCATAAAAGATAATATCTCCATATTCTCAGGGTGAAGACTATCTCTGTTAGTACCAGGTAGTGAGTCGTGTAGTTCTATTCATAGGGTTTCCATCACCTCAACCTATACTTGATAACTACTGTATCAAGGTTAACATTTAGCATACAAAGGTACCAATGAATGGGGAAGGATAGTAAACTCATCTAACCGCAAGAATCTAGACATGAAAAACATGAGGCATACCCCATGTGTCTTTGTTTCCCATGGGAGGAGAGTAATCACCAAAATTGACACTCCTCCACACCCACTAATGGTATTCCCAGCAAAAGTAGGTCAAGCAAAAAAACTACACCGACAATGCCAGGACTTGCTCTAACACTCCACTGCACAACTCCACCATGAATGCACAAGTCAGAGGGACTCTTCCACCACACCTAGATACTATCCTATTTGGGTGGAACTGACTCACCCTCATGGTTTTTCTCGCATCACAAAAAAAATGCATCTCAGTGGGGGAAGGACCCCTCTTCATCGTGCATTCGAAGCTACATCGAAAAACACCGACATAGATTTACACTAATGGCCTGTATCACATTGGTAAAACCTTAAGCAAGGAGAAGGGAGAAAAGAGTACATCATACATAGTGTCTAAAAATTTATACTACAAAAATTAGAAGAGACACATAACATACCTCTTATCATCTCATGCTCTGTAGGATTGTAGACATCCAAAGCTTGTGGCTGTCCACGGTCCCAGCTGCCAGATTCCGGATCCTAACGTGGGATGCCTATTAGTGTTGGAAAGACCTCATAACGTCATCCCCACTTCCATCTCCTCCTGATCCTCTACTAGCACTGGCTCCATGGGGACCACCTTGATCACAATGCTGTCTCTACTATGGTGGTCCACCTGCTGCCTGCCTGGTGTTCTCTGTATGTCTGGTTGAGAAGTCTCATGCCATGTGACCTTGCCCATCACAAGCATAACACTGACCCTCCCCAGGATGTCCTCTCGCTCTGCACTTCCTCATCCCCATACAAATATGTTCCTGATACCGATTATAAGGAGTCCCCATGCATCGAGATCCTGTCATCTAATGCCTGCTAGCTGCAGCAGGCGTCTTAGATCTATTGTGCCTACTACCAAGACCAGCTATATAGCATCCCTCTAATAGAAAACTCTATGTCACCAACACCTGCTCTAGTACCCCATCATAAGTGGGGATACACAAGGGTACTATGATAACATGAATATCTCTATGGAGTCCTTTCTCAAGATTCCATTATTAGATATATCCATCATGGATCATGTCCAGAGAGTAGCATTCAAATTCTATGAACCTAGTCACGTACTCAGTCACCATCATCCCTCCCTGCTGAAACTACAGGAGATCCTGAATCTGAATGGAGTGCAAGTAGGAGGGGTAGTAATCCTCATGAAATAGCTGCTAGAAGTCATTGCACAAGAGTTCCAACTCATCGAGTATCTGAGTAACCAGGCTCTAGCAACACCCAACTACTCCATGGAAAAGGCTAGCTGCCAGAGCCACCATCTGATCCATCAGTGTCCGCACAAGCCCGAAGAGGTGGTCTACTAACTCCAACCAGTCCTCTACTACCTAAGGATCTAGCTCACCATAGAACCTCAGCGGCCTCTAGAACTAGAACTCATGGAGTGCATTCAGCCTGCGCTCATCCTCGGCCTGTGCTGCCAGAACTATCTGCTGCTCCCTAGGTGGAGGTGCTGCTACTGGTCCACGTGGAGGAAGGGGATCAGGTGATGGAACCTGAAATGAGTCCCCAACACTCGTGAGGTCGTCATCACGAACCAGAGCAGGTAACCTAGTTGGCTATCATAAAAAAAGAATCTTGAAATTTATCAAGGAGTATCGTAGTCAGATGAGCACACACACACACACACACATATATAACGGTAAAAACAAAGGGAAGATGACTCAAGAAGAACAGCCAAAGACTCAATCCTATATAATGCATGTTTCATTTTCCCTGAAACAAGTGTCTCTGGGTTCCGAGTCAACAAGTGGTTAATCAAGGCCCTGGTGAATCAATACATCAGCCACTTGTACCATCATTGGACTCCCCGACCTAAGAGCTGATCTCAAGACACTTCGACATTGTTTCCTTAAACCCCAACCAATCCTTTTAAAATGATAAATGCCCGAACAATGTCCCAAGAAATGAACTTGCTTTGATACCACTTTTTCACAACCCGACCCATGCCGAGGCTCAAGCCACAACTACCCCAAGCCCGTCTCCATAGGCCAAGAGGTGTCGACTAGCGCCGAAGGCTAAAAAAACTTGGGGAGGCCTTTGCCTAAAAACTGACACACACACACACATCCAACTCAATGAAAAAGTGAATAGGGAAAGGAAAAAAGATGCAACACTACTATAAATAAACCAAACATGCATGAACCACTAAAAAATACAAGTACGGTACAATAAATTGAAAGGAAAATGGGGATAAATACACACCCAACCAGAAAAAGTGCCACAACCTGGAAGTAACTGGAAAGTAAAATAGCTGAGAGAGCCCTGCTCTTGGATCTTAATCTACGATCATCATACGCGGTCTAAGAACCCGTATCCGCATGCTCCTCTGAAGTCACTGTCAACCTGTCTGTCATCTTCATAAGGCACGACATGTGCAGAAAAATCCCATGCATGAGTGAGTATAAAAATAATCAGTAGGACACCCTAAAAAGGTGAAGGGGAGATATAATAGATACTTTGAAAAGGAAAGTAGTATAATGTACAAGGTACACTAAAATAAGTGCAACTCAACCCAATAAGAGAGTGAAGTAAGCTCATCCGAACATGAGGATCTAGAAACAGTAAGAAGATGAACTTCTCATCGAGTCTTTGCTACATATAATAGGAGAGTAGACCCTTCCAACCACGAGAATATATACATATAAAACATGTGGCATACCCCACACATCTTCACCTCTCCTGGAAGGAGAGTAAACAAAACCTAAGAATTGGGTACTGAAAATAGAATACATATATGCTCAATCAAATAAACTCAAATGAGAGAGTAAGGGGATCTCCATCTTACAACTCATACTAAGAAAGTAATTATCCAACATTACCAGAAGTAACCACCATTGATGCCCAACATCCCACATGTCTGCCCTGAATTGCAAGTCAAAGGGACTCAATCAACACACCTTGATACCATCTGCTTTGGGCGGCACTATCTCGCCCTCACAGTTTTAGTTCGCATCACATTGACACGTCTCGGTGGGAAAATCATCTCTCTTCCTCGTGATTTCAAAGGTATGTCAAAGAAAAACTCATCACTATGTCATACAGTCGAGAGGTTGTTTCAAAGTCTAGGACCCATGCCCAGCCCAACTGGAGGATGTCACTCGTCATCGGGTTTCCATGCCCTAGTACGTCAGGGGGGAAACATCACCCAGAAGTCGACGGGGACCCATTGCCTAGCCCCACTGAAGGGTAACCGCTAGAGGGTACTTCCCAGAAAGCATCATCGACGGGACCCACTACCCATCCCTATTGGAGGGAAGCCCAAAACTGCCATCAGGGACCACTACCCAGCCCAGCTGGTGGTAAGCCCGAAACTACCATCAGGGACAACTGCACAGCCCAGATAGAGGTAAGCCTAGAACTGATCTGGCCATCCCTACTGGATGGTACCTCTCGAAAAGCATAGAGGAACACTGGCCATCCCTTAGAAAGCATCAAGGAACACTGACCATCCCTGCTGGATGGTACCTCTCTAAAATCATCGAGGAACACTGGCCATCCCTACTAGATGGTACCTCTCAGAAAGCATCGATGAACACTGACCATCTCTGCTGGATGGTACCTCTTGGAGGAACGACGCTGCAGTCATCGGTTGCAACCTTAGATAGGCATCACACCCAGAACATCTCACATCATATCATTAATTGGTACACGGTGCATGTGGGGCCCACATGACATGTGACCCCGCCTCATTGCCTGGCTCTATACCTAACCATTATTGGGTATTAAACTATGAACAAGCAACCCTAGGCATGCCAAGGTACTCCTAGAGTACTCAATACATCTAGTCAGAAGGTCGACGAGTGCATGGAGCTCATTGTTGATTTGGAAGGCAAAAAACGTAATTTCACTAACAGACCTCCTTAAACGGCCCCAAAACATTTGACTGTATCTCTTCATAAATCTTCTCCTCTCATAGGAGTGGATGAAAATCTGAGACGAGGTCTCTCTTCAAACACATTAGAGGGATTTTCCACCGATATTCATTTCATGTTTCCCCAATTAATGATATCACAAAAAAGGATTCTCACATCCAAATGTATTTCACCATTACGATCCTTGCAGAAAAATGCACAAGATTGACTATTCTTTCTCCCCAAATGGACACTCGTTGGAAAAGTTTTATAACGCCACATTGAACTTGAATGACATCTCGTGGTGCCCATGCCTCGATCCCAAAATAAATTATATGGATCACGCTATTGCAATCCTCATGTAAAAACACACGAGATCGACTACTCATTCATCCAAAACGGATACCCAATGAAAAAGCTGCATTTCACTGCAACACGTGCGAACCGAGCCTCATGGGAACCACACCATATATTCAGTTTAAACACCATAATGTAGTCTTGAAAAGTTTTTTCCAAAGACTAGGGTCATGCCACCGCTGATGGTTCATTTATCAGACACCGCATGTAGGTGCCACGTCCGAAACAAGAAGACCAAATAATAATAATAATAATATTATTATTATTAAACCCAAGAATTTAATGGAACCAACCTAGGAAAACGAGTCTTAAAATTCATGAACTGGTCTAAAAAGATCCATGTCGAAGAGAGGGACTTGTGGCCGCAGATGACGCGTCGATCAAATGCCCAATTTAGGAGAAATTGGTGTTTAAAGGTGCCTCCACCCAAATTAGGCCGATCCGGCCCATTCTGGCCAGACCCCTCTGCCTGGGATGACCCACCCCGGTTGACCCGGTCTGATTCTCCAGCTCATGGCCCAGCCGCGTAGCCTGGACCCCCTACCGCCGACCCTCCACCTCACTAGCCAGCTGCACCTCGGCTCCCCTGCTGTCCTCTTGTCAACGCAGCACGCCCCCACATCACCAGACTCCTATCACGACCTCGATCTCCCCGCATGACCTCCTCGGTCACAATCCTGCACTGCGCCATGCTTCTGACGTTGTCGCCTATCTACAACTCCTCGCACGCCAGCCGCACCGGCCTTCCACGCTACCGTCCCTCCATCCGGCTGCCTCCACTCGCGACCCGCCCTCCACTGTCCTGCTCACACCAGCCGGCCGCACCACCGGCCTCCACCCGACCTCATTTCTCCACCTGGAACCTCACCAGCTCTCAACTAACCGGCCACTATCAGTTCACACAGCATAGCTGTACCGTAGCGCTGCTACTTACGGTCACCGCCGTACCCCGCCACCGGCCGGCCGCCGCCGGTGGCTCTCGGATGGTCCCTTATGCGGACCACTGGGCCTCCTCCAATAGACCAAACTTGAATCTGCAAATAGATCAATGATCCTCACGACGATACCTTCATAATGCCTACCACTGCTTGATGATTCGATGATGGGTTGATGTGTCTGAAAGTGGACGATGAAAATCCATGAAGAACAGATGAATTTTCAGATAAAAACTAGATTCAAAAAGGGGATCAGATGGTGGCTATGTTCTTTTGTCCATTTCCTTGATGTTAAAGATGTCTAATTTAATGAAGAATTAAAGGAAAACTCAGGAATTAAAAATAGAGGTACAAAAATCAACAAGAATCCTACTTCGATTTGATGGCCCGTAGTTGATGTCATGTCCGCTGCGCTCCTGCCTCGATCCGCTGAGGTTCCATCAAAGAAATATCCTCGATTCGATGAAGAACAGATGAAGAATGGTTTAGAGGGATACAAAGAGGGGGGGGGGGGGGGCGATTAGGGCCTCACCCTATTTCTATTCTCTCAAGTCCTTATTTAAATAAAAACACTGAAACCCCCGACAACGGTCACAGAATCTGAAACTTCCACACTATCTTATTTTTTGTCGCGCCTAGGTAAAACATCTCATTTTGAACTCAACGACGGTCTCAGATTTCCAATCCAAGTCCTTGTTCAAGAGTTATTTGATTTGGCATTCGAGATAAAATAATTACGTTTAATTATTTTATTTATGATTTTCCCCCTTGGTGACATTACTCACAGAAGTCCCGTACCGACAAAAGTTATACCCTACCTTAGGTAAATGCCATACTCGAGACTCAACCATGGCCTCAAATTTCTAATCTGAGATATTTTATAAGAGATATCCTATTTCCTCTACGTGTATAGTATAAAAACACTTAATATTTTATAAAATTAATTCCAGGAACATCGGGCCTCGGAATTACACGCCATCTCAGCGCCTAGCTCGAGAAATATATGTAGAAATATTAAAAAGTATTAAAAGGAAAAAAACTGGATCTCTACAATATGGGAGTGCGTCCCTCACTTAGCTCCACATTTACATGTGCTATTTCATGCTGATATTTTAAGAGAGTCTCTACGTGGGCAATGGTATGATTTTCCTTCCTTCTAATGTCAAAATAAAATGTATAACATTCTATTATGAAATATAAGTATAAAAATGTTATCTATAGGTGGAGTCAGGCACATTGACATTCAGATACAGCCATACATGATGCCCACACTTACAGTCTTATGCTAGATAGTCTTCAGCATGGCAAAATATATTATTATTTATTATATAGTTAAATTTTTATTGAGTACATTACATGTCTTCATTTATTAATTTAATTATTTCTTTTTATATATTTTTTAGATTTCATGGATTCTATATAGCGAGGCTATCATCCAAATTCCCCCCCATACTGTACAGTGATGCTTGCTGTCATCCCATGCGTCATTCCAATAATTCACTTTCATATTATGGAATGGAACCATCTTTATAGAGTTATGAGATAGTTTAGCTTCAATCAGCCCATTCCTACACTGCGAAGTCAATTACCTTCACTCTATTCCTTAAAGATGTCAGGGAAGTGAGAATTTGACTAGAGGATACATCATGCATGATATATTGAGATGTGGGATAGAGGACATGAGTCACAATTACAAGGATATGACATAGTACATATACATTTATCAATTCAACTGGATTATGGTCCCTAGTACCGTAATTCCCCAGGGAGATATCATACGCAACACGGGAGAGGCTATCATGACTTGGTAATAATTCTTCCTTTCGACTGTTGAAGATTTTTTTATTAACATTAGTTAACTGCATAATTTGTTTTTCACAGGATTCGCGTTTCAAACATCTCCTTCACTTCTCTGAACTCGATGAGGGTGGTGCCTTTGATCAGACTTAATATAATAGAGCTGTGATAGAGTTACTTCCTTATAAGGATGATATTTATCATGAGATTTTTAAATGTTTCAAGAAATGATGAGGGTGAAGAGCTATATATAAATGTGTTATGGGGTGACGACCTTAATATGGATGAAAATGTGGCATAGGAGGAGGGTTTTCATTATGATCAGTCATATGCTCCTTCGGTTCCTATTGCATATGAGCCACAACCATATCCAAAGGCACAATCATGAACAAGGTCTATCAGTATGTCAGATTTTCATGAAGAGATATACTCCAACTAGTTTTTGTTTCATTCTTTATTATCCTCTGTTCTGTATATATTTTCTATACAACAACCATCTTCTTCACATGTTGTGGAGAGTTCTGGCCAGCAGCTATTATCCTTGGAGGTAGGATAGGGTGCTGGCAGTGATATTGTAGATCCACTGACTGTCACCTAGGATGATGTGGAGGTAGGTTCCACTGATGATACACAAGAGCTACGTACGCCATAACATAAACATAGATAGACACAATGTGGACGCATTATATATACACCAGGGTCTAGCATGGAGGAGAATCAAAGAAACTGATGTAAATTAGATTGATACATGTTATATGTTTTTTATATCACTACATATACATTATTTAAAAACATTCTAATATATTATATTTTGTTGCATAAATCAATAAATTGATATAATTGGAAATTCATAAAAATATTTTTGAAGAATTAAGAAACATTAATATTAATAACTACATTAGTGATAATAATAATTACTATTTGTTAATTATACAAATAGATCTTAGTTTTAGTATCCATATTATGTATAGTAAATAATCATCTTAAATTTATTATTATATATTAATAATATTATTATTTTTAATTAAATAAATATTAATAATATTAATAATAAATATTATCTTATTTCTTAAATAAGTAATTATATTATAATACAACATAATATATTAAGAATAATAAAATTATTAACTACTAAATATTGTTCTAAATACGCAATATTTTATTTAAATTATTATTATATAAATATTATCTATAATACTATAAATTTTATTAATAACATAATTATATATTATTAATTAATAATAAATAATAATATTAATAATTATTAAATATTTTATGTATTAATAAATTACTAATAATTATATCAACAAAAATATAACAAATAATTATAATTAAATTATTATAAATATTAGTTGTTATACTATTTATTTTTTTATAAAATAATAATATAATATTAATTAATAATAAATAATGAGATTGATTTTTAATAAATATATTACTTATTAATAAATTTGTAATATTTTATATCAACAAAAAATACACAAATATTTATAAATAATTATCCTATAAATACTGTTAGTATTAAAAATAAATATTATATTATTAAATATATAAATATATAATTAATAATACATATATTTTTAAAAGAAGATTGAGGCTCAAAGGGGTCTTTATTGAAAATTAAAATGTAAAGTAGGAGGAACATACAAAAATCGTAAAGGTCCACAGAAGACAGGTTAAAAAAGTCATCAATCCACTCGAGAATGAGTGCTCATATTGTGTTGAGTGATGTGTCCACCACTACCATGAGGATGTCGTCCCCTCCTCCATGTCTTGACTTGCATCCATGGACAACCACCATCATCCGAGAGCTTAGAAACAACATCATCCTTTATGGCTTCAGCTCTCGAAGCACCATATCTTTTTTTTCCGTCATCATCGCTGTTGGCCGAAGCAAGTATATCAATAGAATTATGAGTACTCACATTCCTATTTACCTTACAATTCAATGTTTGAGTAGAGGCACTTCTTATTGGAAAAATAGATTCCCCTGACATGGCTTCATCTAATCTCACTGCCACTGATTCAACAAGAAGATGTTCAACCAAACCTTGAGCATGTGAAAACACACCTAAACGAGCATGTTCATTAGTACCACTAGTGTATAGAATAAAGACCTTTATATCCTTTGTAGCCAAATTCACATAGGTTTTCATTCCACTGTATGCATGTCCAAAGCCCAAATGGGAGCTAGTAGAGACTAACCTCACCTTTATAGCTTCCATATTCCTAAGAGAAGAGTGAATATAAGTTACAACATGCAATACAGAAGAGATAAAATAAGGCCCCATACCACTAGGGGAATGTCCAAATGTCGTGATCTCATTAACATCCACCATACCCAAATAGAAGGGTAACATTGCTATGGCAGGAGGAAAGCCCTTTTTATTAACAGACTTGACATTCAGTCCAGGATCTTGCCAGTTTATATTCCCATTAAAGGAAGCATAAAAAAATGTATCTTGGGTGTTTTTTTATTGAGGTAACCTTCATATGAGGTGGAGAGGAAGTAGAAAACTCACAAATAAGTGCCATTCCTACAACTCCAAAATGGCCACCAGAGTGCTTCAAAGAAAGGGAGTGAGTAGAAAATTTAACCTTCTCATTAAATTTATCAAGAGAAGATACACAAGAATCTTGAACAACCCTTTTGAATTTAGTCTTATTTGACATTGTAGCATCCCAATTTTATTTACCCTTTCTACTTTTGGCATTGACCATACTCTTCTCCTACTACAAGCTGAAGTCAACTTCCACTTGAAAAGAATGTTCCTTGATCTCATCCCTATCATCTGAAACCTCCTCATCTTCACCTAATATAACCCTAGATATGACATATTTAAAGGATACGCCATTTAAGACATCATTGCAAGTAGTTCCATTAACTGAAAATTGACTATCTTCAGCAAGATTAGCCCAAGATAAGTGGGTTTTAGCCTTCATTTGAACAGGAGACGAAAAATAGAAGATTCATGAACAATGAACCCATCCTTTAGGAAGGGGTCTTCAGCATCAAGCCTATGTGATACCTCAATGGGGATAACATCAATAACATGATTATGTCCTATATATGTGTTTAGAATTTTAGAAACACCATGATTATTTTTAGCAAGATTCTCTTGATTAAACTTCCTCTGGAAATGTTGTCGATCATGACCTTTTGTATGACAATTAGAATAGACTAAATCTCTTCTAAATGTGTCATTTAAATGTAAGACAATTTTACAATGAGCAAAAAATGGAGGTGTTTTCTCAAATTCAATCCTAAGAGAAATCTCATATTGCGGCGTGGATAGAACCACCACATCTATCAATGTAGAACATAAATCAACCTCCACCAAAACACATGCATAATGATAATAACGAACTATTTCAGTAGCATGATCCATCCTTATTTGGATTCCAATTATGGAAGCTATATCATATAAGATCTCAGAATTCCTTAATACCCAATTAAGACCATGTATTTTGATCCATTCCTGTGCACAAGTATTCTTGAAATCATTCAGGATAAGTTTAATTTCCAGTCATGAATCCGAAGCATTCCTGACCTAAGATTGACAGAGCCGATACTCCATGCATGACCTTTGAGCTTTGTAGAAGGGAATAGATTGTGAAAAAATCCACGGCCTATGGAGAAGAATTTGAAATATGCAAATCCCTGAATATCCGCTAAACGAGAAAGGAAATCCACAAATTTCTAGGGTTTCTTTCCTTTCATAAGAGAAATCCAAGCAATTATTGAATGTTTACACTAATCAATGCAAGCCAAAATAGCATCATCTGAGGCTGATACATGTGCAGTTGATCCTTTCCTAATGATGTGATGCAAAACATGATTTGCAAGAGGGACAAAGGAACCCCTCGAGAAACCATAGAAATAAGAAAGGTGCATCGAAATATTGTCTCGATCCTTATTCCTCTCTAATGTGGACAATCCTAGCTGATTACCATAATGATTCGAAGCAAAGGAGCGAAGATTCACACTTTTTGGATGAAGTAGGGGAAAAAAGTTTTCTATTGGTAATAAATATTTAATAATATAATTAATATAATAAAAAAATTTAAATGTATATAATTACACATAAATATAAATATATATAATTATAAAAGAACAATTATTTATATAAGTATAAATATAATATGAATTTTAAATATTTATTTTAAAATATAATTATAGATATATATTTATATTTATAATTATAAATTCATATATTTAAATATATTTTTATGTAATTATAAATATATTTATATAATTATATATATATATATAAATAATTTTATCAATATAAGAAATATATATATTAGGTGCTTGGAGGTACAATTACATTAAACACACACACACACACACACCACACACATAGGTTGGAAAGGCAGGCCATATCCCCCTCCAAGAGATACCCCACTCCTTAAGCCTTATTTATTTAGAACATGGCCTGAAGACCCAGTGGACTTGAAGCCCATTACATAGCCCAAAGACCCACAAATATTATATATACTTATAAGTTAATAATTATTTATATAAATATAAATATATTAAAAGAATTGTAAATGTGTATTTATAAATTTGATTATAGATATGTATTTATATTATAATCATAAATAAATATATTTATAAATATTTGTATATGATTGTAAATATATTTATATAATTATCTATATATTTATTAATATATAAAATATATATAATTATAAATATAAGAAATATATTTATTATAATTTTAGAATTATTTGAATAGATAAATATTTATTTCTAATTATACAAATATATTTATAAATGTATGTATATAATTGTAAATATATTTATATAATTATTCAAATTTATTAATATATAATTATATATTACTATAAATATAAGACATATATTTATTATAATATTATAATTATTTAAAAATATAATTAATTAATTATAATTATATAAATACTTTTCAAAATATATATATATTACTTTGTAATTATAAAGTGGTTATGATCCCAAAATTCTTACTAAACCCCCCAAATGCACTGCCAATAATGGAGGTCTTTGGATGGAACTATGAAATATCCTTAGGTTGAGTCCCAAATTAATTTAAATTGCTTTCAAACAAAAGTGATACTTTGACAACCTAAGATCAGCAGAGGACTTCCAATGTATTGGTTGTCGTACCTGTTGCTGCCAACCAAATTAATGATACCACTACAATTCTCTAGTTTCAATAGGTAAAAGATCCTAAGGTTTGGGTAGTATAAACCCATGCACGTCAATTGGAGAAGGCTAGTGGCTCTGGGTAGGTCTTGTTCAAAGCTTGCAATATGCTTCTCATTTTTTCTGACATTATGAAATCTATATGAGATAATTTTGGACAAACTACGCTTGATGAATGTGAAAATTCAAAGGAGATTAATATGAAAAGTAAAATACTTCCAGAGGAGATTGAGGGTGAAAGGTCACCTTATGTTATCACTAAGGATACAGAATGGTCTGATCTACGAGTTGAAGTGATCTTTACAAATTTCTATTGTGGCATAATTATTATTAATGTATACCTTGAAATTATCAAATTTCAATCTATAAATATTGAAAAAAGAATTTGTCTTAATCCCGAGATTGACATCAAGGACCTCTCTTGAAGAAATTAACCTTGGATCCTGAGTGCTGAAAGTGAAGTGTCCACATCATCCTCTATCTTTTCCTTAAAAATACTTGGCCGATTCTTATACTACACTCGTCTCATTCCAATGGAATAAGTGATACAGTTCCTCACCAAACACATCCAACCAAATTATAGAACACAAGTCAAACCACCTTTAGATGTCTATTTTTGAATATGATTTGCTTCTACATCCAACTCATACAAAACTAGATCTCGATGCCTTTATTCCGAAGCACATAGAGATTGTTTTGAGAATGCTCACTGAAGCATTTAACTAACTTCTAATGAAATATCCTATCCAAACCACCTATTACTCATTTCCATTACTGTTCCACATCACTAACACTGATGAAATTCTGATCCAGCATCCTTGGATCATCACAAGCTAACCTAGGCCTGAAGACCACACTTAGTCTCTACCCTAGTCAATATTTGAACTTGTACTAAATATTTACTAAGAAATATATTCATACACAGTTCCATTTATGCAATGTCATTCAAAAACTAAATCGACCATCCAATGATAGGTATCAAGATCCCATGACCCTTCTCATAATAGGGTCATAAACTGGTGACCAATTCCCTACTCCCCACCTTAGGATCATCCATGTTGTCACACCAATAAAATGATTTCATAGTTACCACATCACATGCCTCATCCATACTCATACATAATGAAAAACTTGGATAGGAAACCACTCACTTATAAGTGCTAAAACAAAATCACCCATCACCCATTATCACTTCCCAAGAATGGTTCTCATGGTGTTCATTGAGTTTCAAAATGTACAATGAGGGTCAACATCCTCCAACAACAAATGGTGTAATCACCACCTTATGAATTAATTTAAACCAATCCTCATGTGTATTTCCCACGGAGTCCCTCCATTAAACCATAAAATATATCTAGATAGCATGGCATTTAGCTGACGCTCTTTCAGTATACTTAGGATGATGTCAAGATATTGGACATAACTGCCTTTAAACTAAGAGTGCACTAAGATTCCATTGATAGGAATGTATGACTCTTCCGATCCATGCTCACATCAATCAGGCTATACTTTCCTTAACTAACTCCTAACTCTACATCTCTTGATAATGTATGTCACATTCCTCCCATGAGTCATCCATCTCACAATACCCTTTTTATCTCAAAATTATCACTCATTACAGGGAACTTACCATAATATAACCAAATATCTGGGCCTCCATGTCCTCAAGCATCACATTTTTGAAATCATCGATCCTCAACCTATACCCAGCCAGTCACTGATGTTTCATATTAACCAGTTACCACATAAAACTAGTGAGAACTAAAATTTTCATACAAGGTGGGTGTAAATCCCATACCACCCTATTAAAGACCCAACTCATGATCCCATGAGTCATCCACCAACAAGTCTAAGCTAACCATGCTACATGGAACATTAGTATTAATATGCCAGAATCTCCTGTGGAACTCCTCTTCAAAACTAGGCACCTCACATGTGCCATTATTTATTGAATGAACACCTACCTCATGACATAATTTTTATAAATTAAAGCATCCACCACACTACCAATAGTCAATTGGGACATGCACCAAAAAAGTACTACACATAGAATCCAGTCTTGAAACCCAGCACCCTAGGTGGTTCCTTGAAAACCATATAAATCACTAAGCCTATATCCCAAAACTCGATCTCATTCCATGCATCGATATCAAAATGAGAATACAACTAATCTCACTACATAAATAGAGTCTATAAACCTGGTCTAACCCCACTCATAGGATTCCATCAACTACTTTAACCACTGATTCACTAAGTTCTAATTCAAAACGGAGGGTCTCTACATCTCCCACCTATCCCTATAAATCAAATTTCAAGACAGGTCCACTAGGTCCATATACCTAGCCCTAAGGTCTCTCACACAAGAACCATATCCCATTTAAGTTTCTCTATTATAACAATATCCAACATGCCTAATAACTCTCTGTAAAGAGGTAAAACTGAGGGTACATAAAAATATCATTAACCTACAAGGGTCAAAATCTATCAACATAGTTATAATGACATTACCTTACAAGCATCGGCCTACCATGACCTAATCATCTCCAAGAATCCTCACAGAGGAGTGATCACTGAAGGGATACAATGCCAATGTAAAATAATAAAGAAATAACACACACCAGATATCCACATAAAATAATACCCCCTCGAGGTTCCACTTTTCATACATGCACCCACCTACCTAGGGGTGTCATTTCATCAAAAAGTGTCCTACCCAACTCAAACAATCAAGGAATGAAACTTAATATTCCTAGAAACTAAGCTAAAAGTCTACTAGTTTTCCATCTCCAAGGGTACTACCGAAACTAGGCTAATCCCTAACTTTAACCTAAGGCTTTGACTCTAAAACTAGGCCACACATAAAAGGTAACTAGGCTCTACCACCTATACTTTTGGTCCAACGCAACTAAACAATTCAATATAGGTCTGTGGGAAACATCTACATTCTCATCCAAGGTAACTCTCAAAGTAGCATTAGAACCAACCCCTATATGAGGCTCCAATATATCAATATTACTAAATGATTTTATTTAAACCATTAAATCAATTCACATTTATTATAACATTAGGGAGGCTCAGACATATGAAATGTCAAGTACTAATTATAAATGAAAAGGTTTTATAACTATAATCGGTACTTTATTTAGGTGACATCTCATAGGATTCTAGGAAAATTATCACATAATTTTCTTTTAAATCATTTAATTTATCCATAAGTTTTCACATCTATCCAAGTTAAATAATATGTCACCCAAAATCTATAGAGTAAAACACTATTTAGGTTGTAATTGGAATTTTAAGTAACTAATGCCTCACATCCAAAGAAACTTAAACATCTAAAAGATATTTTATCATTTAAGGGGGGGTCGGTTAAGTAAGATGAAACCATACAAATATATGTGGATATAGACACTTTAAATACCCATCCCATTTAACATAAATATAACCCATGGGGTTTAGTATCACATAAGAATACATGTGACTTAATAGGGTCCCTTCATGCTAATATGGGTTCTGTAATATGGGAAGACATTCCAAATTTAAGGAGTCAATTCTCTATAAATTATAATTTTCATCATATATAGGTGAAACCCATTATATTCAATTTATTACAATTTTTAACACACTCTCAATAGGGCTATCCCATGGACATATGATTCTAAACTGACCTATAAGGACTGAGTGAAGTATATAAGGATTCAGTTATATAGGTCTTCATTCCTAAGTTATGAATGTACAAGCCTTTATAAGTTACAATTGAAACACCATTTAACTAACATCCATCCCTCAATAATTGGATTTTAAGAAAGAAACTTTTAATTAATTTAACTTTTTAAGAGGTTCATTATACAATCATATACTACTATAATCAACTTATATAGAATGAATCAATAATATAAGGGTTCAATTATGTATACATACATTACCAGGTTATGGAGGCAACCACTCCATAAGTTGAAATTGGTATCCTTTTTAATCAATATCCATAACAATGACTTAATTTTTACAAAAAAAAAATATGATTCTTGGACATTTCAAAAACTTCATTTTGGTTAATTCATTTAACATTTCAAAACCATTTCATTTATAAAATTAATTTTAGGTTAATTAAATAGAATTCAACCATCAATCGATGTAGGAAAACACCATTTAGGTTAATTTTGACACATTATTTCACCAAACTTACATCATAACCATAAAAATGAAGTTATCACATTAGTAGAAAATATGGATAGGTATGGAAACAATCATAAAAGCATGGTATATAGATAAGCATGGAACATAATCACACAATCATGGTATACAAATAAGCATGATAATGACATGTGAATTCTATGTTCTTGAAAATGATTCATGAACACACCTCATCTCTTGTCATACCATGTCAAGAGGTAAATCTCATAAATCAATATCTAGTAGAAATACATCAATCAATCAATTAAAAATAATAATCAACTATAATAACAAATAATATGAACAACAATCCCATCCCTAGAAACTTGATCTTTAACCCAGTGTGTCAGTTAGAAATTCCTAGACACAATCTATTTACCAAGTGCTGAAACATTCCTATTCTCTGTACAAACATCCAAAAAAATTAATAAAATGGAAAAGAAATCTCTAATACCACCTTTTGACATCCTAACCTAGTTTACACAATAATTCATAATTGGACTAGTTTGCAATAAGGCCTCTTGCGCGCCTCCCCATACACTAGAAGTTGCTGACTAGAAGATAGGTTCTAAAGGTGGTATAGTGGGGAGACTATAACCTTTGAATATATACTAAATTCAGTGGAATCATAAATAAATGAAATTCTATAAAATATTAAAATAATTAGCAAGTAATAATATATAGATAACCAGGCTAGTGACCAATAAAATCAACAACGCATGAACATTCTATGCCCAAAAATACAAGGTAGTCAACATAAAATATATACATACTATAGGGATAGATAAATAAAAGAATAAATAAATAAAAGACTCCAACTCCAGAGGAAATATGATTACATGCTATTCTGCTACTCCCATGCTACATCCAAGACCATAATAAATCAATAGTAAAGAGCCACAATCCAATATCCTAACCTAAAACCATGTGATCAATCCGAGTACCCAGTAGCAGCCCAAATAGGGTGTGAGTAAAACTTAGTAGGCCACCACCAATGGAATCTAATGAAAATATAGTATGTGAGTAATAAATGTAATAGTGTTCAGGTATATCAAAAGTAAAATAGTAAGTAAATATAAACTGTGTTAGGCTTAGGATCCTTATAGGATCCCTGAACAACTATACTTACTTCATCCTATGCCATAATATCTCTGAGCATTTACATTTTAAATAAATAGACCTAGGAACCATGGTATGTAATAAAGTTGTCCATGTACAAAGGAAAACATATGGGATTCTATATCTAAAAGAGGGAATCAACCTGAGTATCTAACACAAGGGGATGTCGAACATCATCTCCAACGATTTCATATACAAGATAAAGGATACCTTGTCCAATAATAAGGAATTCCATGTCCATGATTTGAAAAAACAATAAGGGACACCATGTCTAATAATTTTCATAAGTAATGATAAAGAACACCATTCCCAATATTTTCCAAAAATTTTAAGGGATACCATATAGAATAATGAGTAACACCATGTCCAATTTTGAGGAACACCATATATGACATTGATCAACCATTTATAATCATACAAATCTACATGCCTTATGAGCCCATCCAAGGAATTCCATATTGGAACCCAAGTATCACTCAAGGTATACTATAATAATTACGCACATTATATTTAATAATTTATCATTGTAGATGATGAGTATCCATGACAATTCACAATTCAAGGCCAAGGAATGTAATCCATTACATTTAACAATTCAATCCAAACAACTAGATCATTTCATTTATAAATAACAAGAAGGCCATGTGAAACATCCATTCCATTTAACAATAATCATGAATCAATCCATTACTTCATTTACCAACCCATTCAATTTAATTATATCAACTAATTAATTTACAATGACAAGGTCCATAGGATGGTATTCAACCATTTAATAACTCATTCAATTCATTTAAGTTATTCAATTCGACCACTCATTAATAAAATTATAGGGGACTAAGTTTTTTTCCATAAAACTTACCTTCCATATAATTCATATGAGGAATACCACTAAAAAATGGAAAGTTCAACACACCCAAGGAGTGGTTTGATAGAATAGAAAAAAATGACCATCATAAGAATTTTATTGAACTCACCTCACATGGTGGTTCATGTTGTTCTCATCAACCTCCAACCATGTTAAGAGGTCTAAGGACCACCATGATTGTGGTATAAGTATTTAATTAAATGAATTTCAAATTTTAGGAGCAATGTCCAAAATTATGGCACACGACACAATGAAAACAATTTATAAACGATGGGAAAAGAAACTACACAACCTACCTCATGCTTAGGAAGCCTCACCCATCCAATATTGTCCTTTGATTTTAGCCGAATCAAGAGAAATCAGAATAATAGACAAACACCCTGAAAATATTTCATATTAGATAACATAGAAATAGTATCCATGATTGTGGGAGAAAACGAGATAAAGAGTAAGAGGAGTTATAGACTTACTAAGTGTGGACCAATGATACTAAAAAAGTTTAATTCTGAGCTCAGATGGTGAAAATTTACCAAAGACTAATGGAGAGGGAGATGTGAGACCCCATGGTCCATTACTACGGAAAATGGGTAAAGAAGAAATGGGTTGAATGTTAAAAGGATAGAAGGGTAAAATGGTTATTTATAGATTCTTTAATGAGCTACATGGTTTTGCAGCATGATTTGGAAAATAATGTGCCAACTGTGGGGGCTACACTATCCACACATCCCACAACTTACATTGCTTTAATGCATGGTTAGACAAACCATGCACCCACCGTGAAAGTCCATCTATAAATTTTAACCATTTAAAATTATTTATTGGGACATTTTCATGGTTAAAACAAATCATGTGCATATATAATTAGGCCTCATGGTTAGTACTACCTGTTCACAAACCGTGCACCCCCATCTACTTATCTTGAAAATGACTTTTCAAAACCCGATGCTTCTAAAACTCATTCGAACTACCGAGACACCTTTAAAACCTTAAAAGCTATCCAAAAACAACAACTTAAAGTGCTCCAACTCTCATAATTACATTTCAAAGCTCATTTTTCAATTTTTCCCATCCACAAAATTAAAATTAAAATTCCTTTATAATTTCAAACCGGTTCAAAACATGGGATCTTATAAAATAATTTTACATTATAACTATGGAACTCCCATTAATCTATTATAAACACGTGACATAATTTCATTACAAATAAATATTATATGGTCATATTGATTTCATTAATCCATAAATGGAACTCTAAAACTTGAATTTATTATTGGAATTCTTTGGTGCGATCAACCCATTCTAGTTGGGTCATATAGACACCTTCAAAAGAAAGGTGGTTTTGAAATATAATGCACAATATATTGATCATAGAAAGTTTCTATGAAAAGTGTAATTAAAATTGATTTAATCATGATGATTTTTTATAACCAATTAAGCCTTATTGGTACCATTCTTACACGTGGAATCCATTTTCCATAATTCATATAAATATCTAATTTTTAACTGATTTCCATTTAATTGTTTCTTATAGGATTTATTATTATTATAAAATAATATATCACCCTCTGGGATGGAATATAAAACCATCTATCTCTATTTTATTTTTCTTACATAGTATGGGTCTCTAGAACATTCCTTTTCCATGATCACTTTTGGAACTTGTTCCTATTCCAACTTCTTGTGCATTTCCAACCTTTATTTTACCTAAGTCAATATTTCTCCTACTATCTAAAATAGTGATGTGCACCCTTTTATAGAAATATTGTTGATAAATTGACTATAAATTTTCTATCTCATGGATTTATGTAATATCCTTAGAAACCTTTAGGATAATTACCTTATATTCACATTGTGTTATTATTGATGCAAGTTTTTTTATTGACTTACTATTAAAAAAATCTTTGAATTTAAACACATGGAGTATGACATAATGAATTTCTTTCAAATTATAACTCATATGAAATCCATTTTTCATAATAATTTGAATATGATTATGGATCAATGCCAAAATTTGTGGTGTATTTATTAAAATATTAATGAAGACTTTGAAAGACATCAAATATGTACCATTGATCCTCCTTTTACTAACATCATGGATTTGATGCATATAAGGAAATGTGTGTTTAGGAGTTTCTCCATGATAAATTTTAATGATAAATGTTTTCATGTAAGACTCATGATTGATCCTAATTTTACTAACATAATAACATTGATGTGTATAAGTAAATGTGATTTTCAGAATAAGTACACTTTATATTTATAATAATCGATGAATGGAGAGTTTATATACTATTCAAATAACTATCCTGAAGATACTCATATCTTCTAATAATTCATATTTATCTCTTCACTCTTACATTTCTTAAAACTCTTAATGGAATCTCATTAATTATATGAATTTATATCTAACTTCTTCTTGGGATAGTTTATACTCTCTAGTTCAACTAATTCTGATAGCTTTGTGGCTTACCTTTATTTCTAAAGGTTTCTGTGTCAAAACATGATAAATAATTGTGTCGATAATATCTATGTTTTTTAGCTACAAAGAGTCTAAAGACTATATTGGATATATCCATGACCATTACTTTTAGTTTTACCCAACAAAGAATCATATTTCCAAAATTAGTTATTTAAGTCATACATTTTATATTCATCAGATATTTTCAATGATTCAAAAATTATTGAACTATTAGTTGAGTATGAGGTACCACAAAAAAAATATCATTCAAAATGGAATAATGTTTTCTTGTTCCCGATGGATTTGTGAGATAATTGTTTTGGTAATACTCAATAAAATTTCAACTAGAATCATTAAACATTGAAATTTAAAGTTGTGTACTTCTCACCACTGACTTTGGAATCACCCTTTCTCAATCACTTGGAGAATTCAGATTACTTATTGTAATTTTTATATAATTACTTGGTTACCATATTTAGATACAAATGTGTGGCACACACTTAGTATATAATACCCAAAAGTAAAATAGAAACATCATGTACAATGATGAATATACACTAAGTCAGATCCTCTACTTGCTTCTACTTTAATTCATTAAATTTTATCTTCCATAGACTTACCTCATGAGATGCAAATCAAAAAGCCTCATGTATGCTATTCTTCATCTTTTATTTAAAGGACATTATGATGGTTCCTTTGGAAACACACTTTCTATTGACCTTTTCACTTTGTCTTCCAAAATTTTCACCATAAAAACTAAATATTAATCATTATTTAAGTTCTTATCATCTTGGAAAACCTTACAAAAAATAAATTGAATTGTTTTCACTATATTGGTCATTTTATTATCCTAAAAGAAACTGGAGTATTTGGATGATAAGGATATTCAAAAGTGATGTATTTAAATATCATGATACATCATTCAATTTACATATGTTTAGTGTAGTTAACATTTGATTTTTTTTATCACTTCACTTTCTACTCACATAATTCTTAGAGTTGAGACTACATGCGAAACCATCCATGTCCTGATGTTGTTTTCACAAAAATCCAAATATTAATGATAACAATATGATAAAAACATAAAATGCATCATCCATGCATGTCTTGTAATATTCCTTTTCACCCTTACTTCCTGAGGTGGCTCAATAGGTAGTGGGGAATCCAACACACAAAATTTTCTTTCACATCATAGTACTTTTCGTAAGAGCATATACTAAACTTGGATAATCATGTTAGTTAGGACATATCATTTATCTAGAATTGATCTCAATGAACTTGTGGTGTTACATGTCATTTTTCTATAAAATAAAACTTAAGTAGATTGGTACTTTATATTGATTACCAGTTACTAGAAATTATATATTTTTTTATCTTAAATTTATCCAACTATTTTATAGAATTCTAGCATACCTCAAACTCTAGATTTAGAATAATATATCGCTTGAGTAGTCTTGTGGAAAGTATCCTTAAAATATCTCATTATATTCCAAGATAGTGCTACACCACTACTTGTAGAGTCTTAAGGTAGGATTTTAGTCATCCAACCACATTAAATCACAGATCCTTTCTTTATTAAGTTGAGTCCCATCTCTTGCAAAGGAAAACTTTTCATTTCTCAACACTTTTCCTCTAAATTTTCAAAAATCTAGACATGGATAATTATTTGATTTCAACTTTATTTAAGTAAAACCACCAGTCTCATAATAACTCTTGAGCATTTGGAGGCACCCTAAAATAGGGTTTAAGACCACCTCTTACAATTGGTTTTTTTCAAAATTAAGAAATTTAAAGAATTATAACTTAATAAGGGGTTTTATTATTCTCAGAGAATGTAATAATTTTTTATTTACACTTTCTTGTTCTATGTGATCACACTCACATCTTTAAAATGTTTTAAATAGAATAAAATTCACTGCACTTATCATTTTATCTACACATGATCGCTTATTATTTTATGTGATCACACATAAAAACTACACATAAATAAAATATTAATCTATACATAAATAAAATCAAAGGAAATGATATTGTTCCAACACTAATGATTGATCCATTATACAAATAATGGATCAACCTATACCCAAGGGGTAACTCCTTCAGTCGTGATGCATGCGACTCAATTTTTAGTAGTCACCCATCCAATGCATTAAAGCCCAGTCCGGTGCCTCACCAAGTCTCAACATGAAAAGATTCACCTTTCATCTTTTCATTTTACAATAATACTCACATGTAGGCAAGAGAATATCAAGTATATGGGATATAGATAAATAATATTTATTATAGATTTGTTGGTCCATATAAAAATTATGATACAAGAGGTTATGCATAGATCACCATTTATTAAATCATTATTACAAAGAAATACATTGTAATAAATAAATAAATAAACAAACAAATAAATAAAACCAGACAAGCATTAGTCGGTCGATGACTTATGATTAGTTGGTACACATTAATCTCACATAAAAAATTAAATTTTCAATGAATTCTTCTTGTGGGTATTTTTCAAGAATTAAAATAAAATAAATTTAAATTTAATTAAAAAAACTGGCCACACAGTCCCATAAATTATTTAATTTAATTCTAAAAACACATATCACATGGTCCTATAAACTATTTTATAAATTCCAATATTATTTTTAAAAAATATTTTCATATTTTTATTCATTTATTCAGGCTCTTGTGAATTTTTAGACTCCCTTAGAGGGGTTTTGTATCATAGGAAAAATAACAAGAAGGGCTGGATAGGTTGGGAAGAACCCAACTCGATCTTCCTAGGGTTGGGCGGACCCGGTAGGAGTACCTAGTCAGTGGTGCATGCACACCCGCTCGCTTAGTGCACAGGTAGGGGGAAAGGCTCCCCTTATGGGGCACCACTTAAAAATAAATAATAAAAAATAGTTTTTTTTTCACATTATAGAGATTTTAAGCACTACAATTTCTTCCCCTCTAATGGGGGGGGGGGGGTTCTTCTATGCATGGGCGAGGCCCATATCTCTCTATTTTTTAATTTTTTTAAATGTGGCGCCTTAGGTGATACACTTTCTCCCCCCTAAAGTGGATGGGGGGGGTGTGATTTTTTTCCATGATGCCATAAGTTCCTATACTTCTAATATATATATATATATATAATATAGATTCAGTTTATATTATACATTATATATATAAATATAATAAAAAAACTATCATGGAAGGTGACTCCCCCACCACCTTTAGAGACAATATATATATATATATATATATATATATATATATATATTTGTGAGTGTGTGTGTGTGTGTGTATCACAATGTGTTATTTCAAATAAACTTCACATCGACTCATACTACCTAATATATAATCTCAGTGGGATAGATCCAGTAGAGGTAGGGTTTCAACCATCACATCCAACACGATGTCATAAGTCTTCGGTGAAATAATACCGTATTGGAAAAGTATATGTAAATATATATTCATTATTGTTTTTAATCCTTGAAAATTATAATTTCTATTTTTAGATAACCATAACTTGGTCATATGATCACTGATCGATGTGTCATTTGTGGTAATGGGACCATAGAGATTAACTCTTTTTGAATACATGAAAATTTAAATTTAAATTTGATTAATTAAATGCACACTCTATCTAGTACTAATTAATGGAATCTGAGGCTTTGTGGAATCATGAAAGTGGTATTTTAAAATTTCTAGGTCCTGATTTATGATGAAACATCAAATCTAATATACGCCAACATAGATTGATCCGCTGATCGTGTTCAAATTAATCAATCATAAAGAACTTGAAATCAAAAATAAAATCTTAATCCCACCTCTTTTGCTTTTGATTGGTATCATATTTCACTCATCATCGATGATTGCTGCTTGAAGGAACCAAAACCATATCCCTCTAGATCATCCACACATATGTTGGAAAATTCCTTGACCATCCACCTTTGAACTCTCATTGCTAGTATAGATAGACGATGTGCTTTCAATACCGAAATGATCATTGGATTTCTATTTCTTTGATATGAGTGGTAGAACATAGATCAGGATGAAACAAACCTCCATCCCTATCTATAAATTGAGAGAGAGGTGAGATAATCTCTCAAATTTATGAGAATTAATAGTCCTAGAAATTTGGACTTAATTTGGAATTTATAGTAAGGTTTAAACTTATTAAAATTTCACTTAAGCACTTTAATAAGATAACCCTTCATTTAATGACAAAAAACACCTATAACCTTGCAAATGTGTTGCAAGGGTCATATAAAATTCATCACATACTTGTAACAATAAAACTATTCTAAATGAAAATTCTGAGTTATTAACTTGACTCCACTTCCCATGAATATTTAACAAACCTTGAATATTAAATATTTAATATTTATTAAAAAATATTTTTCATTATATTCTCGAATGAACTTGTGGATATAATAAATAAATAAATTCAATGTTTATTATTATAAACTCAAATAATATTGAATATATTTATTTTATTTATGATCGTATAAACATGGACGTTACCTAGCCACCGCCACATGACCCATCATATCCTAATTTCCAATTCACTATAATTAGTCAAGATTCTGAATATGCTCTTTGTGAGACCCTAAAGGACCTTATCTCAATAGCAGTGTGTGATACTCAAAAAAAAATGAGTGGAGTCTAGAAACTCATTAAGGCCCCTAAGGAGATAAGGTTTAATCATAACAATGACAACCTTCTACAAACACATGTTGTGTAATACAATCTCCATGTCTTGTGATATCTCATAAAGCATGACACACACTCCATGTTATCACCCTTTATTTCATTGTTAATTTTTGAACTTTATAAATAGAATTACCTTTAATCACCATGGAAATGGATTTAATAAAGGTACTACCAATTTATTCAACAAGGCCTAAGACATATCATACTTTTATAAGCAAAAAAACATTCTTGAATATTCAACCAAATCCATACCATCAAGGAAATTCCCAACAGAAGATACCTTGGAACAACATAAATAGTATGGTTTTTATCATGAATAAAAGTACTCAATAAAATGGTGCAGATTGATAATGATCTCAAGTATATATACCAATACACGTGCTCATAAACAAGAACAACCAATGACACCTAAAACATGTGGTGTTCTAATTGGTGGGTCAGTGATCATGATCTCATCTACTCAAGATCACCAAGTGTGAACTTCATGAGAAGAATTATCAATGGATATGATACCCTAACGGCTGGTAGTAATAAATCATCTATGTACAGTCAGTATGATGTATCTAGACCATAATATATATGTTTTAGATTACTGTCATAGTATCTTGAGGTTCTGATTATACCTGGGAACTACTATAACCTATTGATAAAACAAATAATCTATGAAAATTAACTTGTAAATAATGGATGTAAAAATATCATCCCTAATATGGTATGAATAATTCATACACAAATCACTGTATACATGATATGGTATAACAACCCTTCTCTTTATTTCACATTAATACATGATTTATTACATAAAAATACACTTAGTACAACCCGGAAGAACGAGAGGTCTAGTGTCTTTAAGAATTAGGTAGATTACATCATAACTTATAACATGGGATACAAAAAAATTATTGAAAACTTCCAAGACTTGATCATAATAATCCAACATACTTAAAACTACATGGGACATCCTAGGGAAAACATAAGAAATGGGTGAGTTATAAAGCCCAGTAAGGGAACAGACATGGCATAACATGAGGATAAAAATACATGTTAGAAAATAAATATAAATGAGGCATAAAGGAACATGAACAATAAGGAATGATATATCATTAACATGGTAGAATGTTTTAGCAACATACAACATGATATTAGCATGAGTAAAAATCCATTGCACATGATTTAACATGAGTAAACCCTCATTGCACATGAATTAGCATGAGTAAACCCTCATTGCACATGAATTAGCATGAGTAAACCCTCATTTCACATGAATTATCATGATTAAACTCTAATTTAACATGAAATATCATGATACTAAACATTACTGAATGCATTGGAGTGCTATATATTTCCAGGAGCACCCGTCACATTCATTTCATTGTCATGCTTAAGTGTGCCACATAGAACGTTCAACATGGATTTAATAATCATCATAATTTATTACATGATAAAGGAAATGTAGAATACATACATATAGATACATGATCAATAAGTAAATGTGAATAAAGGTGAATACCCTTTATAGAGAATGTGTATGATATTCACTACAAAATGATTTGGCATGGAAAATCGGGGTGTAATTTTGGTAGCACAACGGCGTCATATAGAGATTCATAAAAGTGGGTTGATGAGAGAAAAAGGTACTCCCATTATTTATACATGAAATTAATAGTAAGTTAATCATGTAACATCATATCACAACATTTGAAAATGGAATTTAAGAATCATAATGTAAAATAAGTTCTTGAATGGAAATGAGATGAGAGAAATACCTTACAGAATTTCGGCATAGTAACGACATAGTAAGAAGTCAAAATGTGAGAGATAAAATGGCCTATCATTAAAATTATAACAATTTGATAGTAATGGAGTCATAATAAATGAATTAAATCATAATAAATTGGAATTATAAAGACAATATTCAAAGAAGGATCTTGAATTGAAAGGAAGAGAGAAAGGTGAGAATCCCTTAGAGAATTTCGGCATGATAATAGGTGTACATTAAATATCATGGGGGTATTAATGAGAGTGGAAGGGGGATATAAACATTTATATATAAAATTTAAAGTAATGGGAAGATGTAAGAACATATCCCAACATAATCAAATGGAAAATAAGAATCACAACACAAAAATAGTGCTTGAATAAAAGAGGAGAGTGGAAGATCCCTTACTTGGATGTGTGATCCCAAAGGCTTGGGAGAGGATTCTTGGGAGCTTGGGAACACCTTTTAAGGACTCTAGAGAGATAGGGGAAGATTTTGTATGAACTTTAATGAGCTTTAGTGAAGATAAATGAGAGCTTGGGTGGGTTTATATAAAAAAGGATGGGGATTTTTTTATTATTTAGGTTTTGGACACTACATAATAAAAAACTCAAAACCAAAAACCATACCATTGTTTTTCCTCTGGTTTCTGGAAAGGGGGAGTGGATTTCATTATTTTATAATTCCAAGGGCCTATGTTTTTAAAATATTTACCTTGCTTATGTGGAGGTTAGTCACACTCTTAAGGAAATGATTTTAATTTCTTAAAATATATTATAAGTCTTGGAGGATTCATTAAGGATTTATAAAAAAAATAAACATAAAATTAAATTATTTTAAATGGAAAACATATATTTGGATAAATATACCTTTTAAAGTATTTATTACATCATTATTGGGCCATTATGATGTCATAAAACACACATTATATTTATATGGTATTTATTTTTTACTAGAAAATTTGACTATCTCAGAAAATTATGAAAAATTCACAATTGGATAATTTAGATATTATAATTTCAAAAATAATATTCATTTTATCTAAATAATTTTATAAATATGTGAATTTTTACTTTTAAAATAATAACCGGTATTTATTGAAAATGATGAGTTTTTGATAATAATAGTTTTTAAACCCTAATAAAATTTACATTTGACTTTATAAATATTACATGAACAATGATATTTAATAAAATTAATTTAATAATAATATTTTATTAAAATATTATTCATTTAAAAAATCCATTAATTTATCAAAATATGTTTCTTAATTGAATTTGAATATTAACCAAAAATACCATTTGCGCTTTAAATATCATTTAAAAAGTAAAAATAATAGAATGAAAATATGTTCACTATTATATAAAAAATAATGTACATATTCATATTTATAGGTTCTTGATACATATACCTTTATTACACAAGAATATTCCCTAAGAGTAAGGTGTTCAATGGTGGGGCTTTCACGGGGTCATTCAGTGAACATGGTTTGGACCGTGATCTCAATGAGATTGAACTTCTCCCATAAACGGTTTTTCTCATGCTTAAGTTTTGGATCTCAAATTGGGCTTGGTCTAGGTAAAATCCTAGTGATGCTATCTACCTTGGAAGCTCTGATAAATGGGCTTCATAGGGTATGATCCTACTGGTTATGGCTATCACTTCCTTTGTCTATGTCAAAAGGACTTTTTTAAACCCTATATTTATACTAATAATGTGATCACTATTCAATGGCTATATTATCAAGGGTAATGATACTAAATGATCATTTACATCCAATTTTATATACGAAAAAATAAATGAATGTGTTTTCTATATCCATAATAATGAATTTAATTGGATCAAAAGAGGAACTTTTATTTATAAAATTTTGGGTCGTTACAACCTTCCCCCCATAAGAAATTTTGCCCTCAAAATTTCCTTTTCCCACACTAAAACAAATGAGGGTAAATCTATTTCATCACCTCCTATAGTTCCCATATTTCTTCTTCAAACTTTTGGTTTTTCCACAACACTTTAATGAAGTGCATTATCTTATTTTGTAGAAGTTTTTCTCTATGATATAATATCTTTACCAGATGCTCATCCTAGGAATGATCATTCTCCAGTGTTACCACATATGGATTGAGTACATGTGATGGGTCAGGTATGTACTTCCTTAGGAGTGATACAAGGAATACATCATGTACTTGATATAGGTTTGGTGGGAGTGTTAGTCGATAGGCCACTGCTCCGATGTGATCAAGGATCTCAAAAGGGTTGATGTACCTTGCACTAAACTTTCCATTCTTCCCAAATATCATCACTCTCTTCCATGGAGATATACAGAGGAATATGATGTCTCCAACATTAAACTCTATGTCTCATCGACGATTATCAGCATAGATCTTTTGTCGACTATGAGAAGATTTGATGTGCTACTGGATGGTCTTGACTTTCTCCACCATTTCTTCATCCATTTCGGGACCTAGAATTTTTCATTCCCCAACTGCATCCCAACATGCATGTGTTCTGCACCTCTTCCCATAAAGGGCTTCATAGGTAGCCATTTGGATGCCTGAGTGGAAACTTTTGTTGTAAGAGAACTCTACCAAAGGAAGATATTGATCCCATCCACCTTTGAAGTCTATTGAGCATGCCCTCAACATGTCTTCAAGTGTCTAGATAGTCCAATCAGATTGGACATCAGTTTGAGGGTGATAAGACGTGCTGAAGTTCAACTCAGTATTCAGAGCATGCTGGAGACTCTTCCGAAACTTAGAGGTGAATCTTGGATCTTGATCGAATACAATCGATAGTGGTACTCCATGTATCCTGACCACTTCTTTGACATAAATCTGTGCAAGTAGATCCAATGATAATTCCACTCATATCACAATGAAGTGTGCAATATTTGTAAGATGATCCACCACATCCCAGATAGCATTATTTTCTATAGATGTCTTAGGATGCCTCGTGACAAATTCCATGATGATGTTTTCCCATTTCCATGTAGGAATGGGTAATAGTTGCATCATACCCTTAGATTTTTTCCTTTCAAACTTCACTTGCTAACATACAAGGCATATTGATGTATATTTTGTGATCTCCTTCTTCATATTGTCCCACAAAAAGTGATCTTAAAAATCTTGATACATATTTTCGCTTCTAGGATGGATAGATAAGGTTGAGATATGTGCATCATCCTTTAGCTCCCTCTTTAACTCGGGATTTTATGGTACACATAGTCTTGACCCTAATCTTATAACACCTTCTTCATTAACATTGAACTCTGAGGGATTTTCTTTTCTTACAGTTTCCAGTTTCTTCATAATTCCTACATCATCTTTTTGATCATCCTTTAACCTCTCCATAAGAGACGATTGAGAAATAATTTGTGAAAGGATTGATGATGTTCCTTTATTTATGATTTCCATGTCCATCTTCTTTAAATATGAGAAGATCATATCCTTCTCAATTATTATTGATGATAGGATTGCTGGATCCTTTCTACTTAGAGCATCCACCACTTTGTTTGATTTACCATGATGGTAGTGAATTTACCAGTCATAGTCTTTGATCATCTCTAACCATCTTCATTGGTACATATTCAACTCCTTCTGTGTGAATATATACTTAAGAATTTTGTGATATGTATATATTTCACACTTCTCCCCAAAGAGATAATGCTACCAAATTTTCAAAGAGAAGATCACATCTGACAACTCTAGATTATGCTGGGATAGTTTTTCTCATGAACATTCAATTTCCTTGAGTCATAGGAAATGACTTTGTCATTTTAAATCAACACACATCCCAATCCCTTTTTTGAAGCATCACTAAAATTTACAAATAGTTCCCCACCTATGGGTTGTGTGAGCACATGGGAAGTGATAAGCCTTTTTTTTCAACTCCATGAGGCCTTTTTCACATTCATAATTACAAGAAAACTTGACTCCCATCTGAGTTATCTTGGTAAGAGGGTTTAAAAATCGTGAGAAATTTCTTATAAATCGATGATAATATCCAGCTAACCCTACGAAAGTACAGATATCTATCATGGATGTTGGACTTGGCCATTCCTCAATTGATTTTTTCTTGGAAGGATCCACAGATATCCCATTACTTGTGATGATATGCCTCAATAAAGTGACTTCCTTCAACTAAAACTCATACTTTCTATACTTCAAAAAAATATTCTCCTTTTTTAAGGTCTTTAGAATGGTACTCAGATGCTCCTCCTTGATTTTGGAGTATATTAGAATATCATCTATAAAGGCTACCAAAAATTTGTCAAGGTAATCTCTAAATACCCTATTCATAAATTCCATGAAGATTTCTGTAGAATTAGTGAGTCTGAAAGGCATTGAAATGAACTCATAGTGCTTATACCTTGTACAAAATGATGTGTTGGGGATATCCTCCTTCACCCTTACTTTGTAATATCCCGATCGCAGATCCAACTTGGAAAAGTATTATGCTCCACATAGCTGATCAAAAAAGTCATCAATTCATGGTAAGGGATACTTTTTCTTTATCGAGATATTTTTGAGCTCAAGATAATCAATACAAAGGCACATTGACCCATCCTTCTTCTTGATAAAGAGGACTGGTGAACCCCATGGTAAAGCACTTGGGCATATGAATCCTTTATCCAGATTTTCCTGTAGTTGTTTCTTAAGCTTCTAAAGTTCCATAACTACCATCCTATATGGATTCTTGGATATTGGAAATGACCCATGTATAAGTTCGATTGAGAATTCAACATATCTTCTATGAGGAAGTACATGAAATTCCTTGGGGAACACATCAGCAAATTCCCTTACAATAGGCATGTCCTCAAGGGTGGTTCTTTCCTTGGAATAAATCATTTGAGCTAGATATGCTTTCTCATAGGGCAATAATATCCATGCTTGATATGATGGTGCCAAATAAGATTCATCCTCCTCCTTGCACTTGTAGAGAATCAGGGGTCAATTTTCCAAATGGAGAGCGATTTACCTATCACAACAATTTATGTTGGCTCTATATAGGGAAAGACAATCCACGCCCATAATTGCATCAAATCCCACTAAGGGAAGAATGCCAAGGTTCATTGGAATGTTCAATCCACAAATTGTGATAGGGGAGGAGTTATATACATGGGATGAAAATTTTTCCCCATTTTCGATTTTCACTGACATCTCTACTTCAATTCTTTGTGGTGGTGTTTGGATTATTCTACTAATATTTGGCATATAAAAGAATTCATAGATCCATAATAAAAAATTATGTTCACTATTCATGAATGAATAACTAGCGTACCCATCACCACTTTGTTTTCAGGATTCAATTCAGAGGTAGTGATGGAAAAATACCCCCTTGCTACCTTGGAGGTTGTTGGTTGCCTCTGGAAACCCTTATCTTGGTGCACTGATTTGAAAAGTGCCCTGGTTCCTTGCAATTGAAGTAGTGAACAACACGTTGAGGGTCAAATGGGGCATTCCTTTACTCCATCGCAATAGTGAGTTTCTCCTATTGGCAATTATTGTCCAGATTCCCTTCTCTTCCAAACCTATAACATCTCTTTGATCCCCTTAGGAAATTTTTGGGGGGCTTCTTTACACACCTTTGACAAGTGGGGTGCTGAAATTTCCTAGCATCGTTAGATCTCCTTATAGGGATGCTAGAATTAAACTTCACTTTATGCTTCTTATCCCTTTGTTACCCCTGAGATTCGATGATCTCCATCTCAACTTTGAGGGCACATTAGAAAATTTACTCATAGCTATCAAATTCACAGATTTCCAAGTCTTTTAATAGGCTAGGATTTAGCCCACCAAAGAGGTAGTAAACCTTGCATTCATAGGTAACGAAAAAACTAGAGGTGTATCATGAAAGTCTTGTGAAGTTTTGGTCATACGCCCCAACATATTCATCATACTTTTTATTGAGTTCAAGGAAATCTCTTTCCATTTTAAGATGGAGGGTGTGGGGAAAATATTTATCGAAAATCATTTTCTTGAATTCCATCCATCCCATTGCTATGATCTCTCCCTCAAGCTTCATATTCTTGATCAATGTCAACCACTGGTAATCTTTTCCATCCATATGATAAACAACCAAAATAACCTTATGTTGTTCATAACATTAAATGACAGAGAAGATATTTTCAATGGAATTGATCCATTGCTCCGTGATTAAGGGGTCAGATGATCCATTGAAAGAAGGAGGCCTTTGTCACATGAAGCTCTCAACTGCGGGTTGATCTCTCTTGGGGGGGGGGGGGGTTGGAAATTCCTCTTGATCTAGGTTTATATTTATAACTTGAGTTAACTAAGAGAGTATCGGGACAAAGTTTGCGATTCCCGCTCCAATTGGATTGGGTATCTCGTTAGTACAATCATCACACTGATCGCTGCATCTGTTGTTAACACGATTCCTCATATTACCAGCCATTGGATAGAATAAAAGTAAAATTATGGATGAGTATCTTAAACAGTTAAACACATAAAGGGGAATCCAATGATAATAAAGGGATAACTTATAAATTACATTTATCTCCTTAACTTATGAGTTACTAAGATTCAATATATGTCATCCATGATCTATTTCCTAACATATATTCCTATGGGCATTTTTTTTGTTCCCTTAATAATGGTTCATAATGAGCTTATGAACCTACCAAATCATATCCCATGGGAGTATCAAACCAAGAGTGCTGAAAGGACCATTTTCATGCACCAGTTACCGTTTGAGTCTATCTCAAAGCGGTGTTTTTGGATTTTACCCCTAGATACATCTGTGTCGAATCCACCTCTACTTGTTTATATCCAGGAAGAGATGTATTTCCTAGATAAAACCCTCAATACATACATACCCAAAATTTATGGATGATTTATTACACATAGTATTTTACCTATGGTTATTAAATAGGGTTTTCTAATCCTAATCCCCAAAATAACTAAACCTATCCTCTGATACCAACTATAACAACCCTGCTCTTTATTTCACATTAATGCATGATTTATTACATAAAAGAACACTTAGTACAACCTAGAAAAATGAGAGGTCTAGTGTCTTTGGGAATTAGGTACATTACATCATAACTTATAACATGGGATACAACAACATTATTGAAAACTTCCACGACTTGATCATAATTATCCAATGTACTTAAAACTGCATGGGATATCATGGAGCAAACATAAGAAAGGGGTATAAAGCCTAGTAAGGTAATAAACATGGAATAACATAAGGATAAAGATACATGTTAGAAAAGGAATATAAATTAGGCATAAAGGAACATGAACAATAAGGCATGATATAAAATTAACATGGGAAAATTTGTCAACAACATACAATATGATATTAACATGAGTAAAAAACCATTGCACATGATTTAGTATGAGTAAACACTCATTGCACATGAATTAACATGATTAAACCCTCATTTCACATGAATTAGAATGATAAAAAACTCATTGAACATGAATTAGAATGATTAAGCCCTCATATCACATGACGTATCATGATACTAAACATTACCCAATGCATTAGAGTGCTATATAATTCTTGGTGCACTCGTCACATTCATTTCATTGTCATGCTTAAGTATGCCACATAGATCGTACAAAATGGATTCAATAATCATCATAATTTATTACTTGATAAAGGTAATTTAGAATACATACATATAGATCCACTATCAACAAATATATGTGAATAAAGGTGAATAACCTTGAGAGAGAAATGGGTATGGTATTCACTATACAATGATTTGGCATGGAAAATCAGGGTGTAATTTTGGCAGCACAATGACATCATATGGATATTCATAAAAGTGGGTTTATTAGAGAAAAAAAGGGACTCTCATTATTTATACATGAAATTTAAATTAAGGAAATCATGTAACATCATATCCCAACATTTGAAAATGGAATTTAAGAAGCATAATGTAATAGAAGTGCTTGAATGTAAATGAGAAGAGAGAAATCCCTTACTGAATTTCGGCATAGTAACGACTTAGTAAGAGGTCAAAATGAGAGAGGTAAAATGGTCTCCCATTACAATTATAACATTTTTATAGTAATATAGTCATAATAAATGAATGACATCATAACCAATTGGAATTACAAAGGCAATATTCAAAGAAGGATCTTGAATTTAAAGAAAGAGATAAAGGTGAGAATCCTTTACAGAATTTCGACATGGTAATAGGTGTACATTAAGGATCAAAAGAGGCTTAATGAGAGTGGAAGAGGGATCTAAACATTTATATGTTAAATTTAAATTAATGGGAAAATGGAAGAACATATCCCAACATAATCAAATGGAACATAATAATCATAACAAAAAAAGAGTGCATGAATAAAAGAGGAGAGTGGAAGATCCCTTACATGGATGTGTGATCCCAAAGGATTGGGAGAAGATTCTTGGGAGCTTGGAAGAACCTTTTAAGGACTATAGATAGATGAGGGAAGAGGTTATAAGAACTTCAATAAGCTTACGTGAAGAGAAATGAGAACTTGGGTGGGTTTATATAGAAAAGAAGGGATATTTCTTTATTATTTAGGTTTTGGACACTACATAATGAAATACTCAAAACCACAAACCATACCATAGTTTTTGCCCATGGTTTTCAGAAACAATTAGTGGATTATATTATTTTATAAGTCCAAGTGAATAACTTATGAAAACATTGTCCTTGATTATGTGGAGGCAAGTCACACTCTTAAGGAAATGATTTTAAATTCTTAAAATATATTATACGTCTTGGAGGATTTATTAAGGCTTTATAAAATAAATCAAAGAAACATAAAATTAAATTATTTTAAAGGGAAAACATATATTTTTTCTAGTAAACCTTTTATAGTATTAATTACATAAATATTGGTCTATTATGATTTCATAAAACACACTATATATTTATACGGTATTTAATTTTTACCCGAAAATTTGACTATCTTGGAAAATTATGAAAATTCACCATTGGATAATTTAGATGTTCTGATTCTAAAAATAATATTAATTTTATCTAAATAATTTTATAAATATGTGAATTTAAACTTTTAAAATAATAATCGACATTTATTGAATATGACAGTTTTTTGATAATAACAGTTTTCAAACCCTAATAAAATTTACATTTGGATTTATAAAGATTACATGATAAATTATATTTAATAAAAAAAATTTATTAAAAAAAATTTATTAAAATATTATTTATTTCAAAAATCCATTAATTCATCAAAACATGTTTCTTAATTGCATTTAAATATTAACCTAATATATCATTTGTGCCTTAAAAATCATTTACAAAGTAAAAATAATAGAATGAAAATACGTTCACTATTATATACAAAATAATGTAAATATTCATATTTATAGGGTCTTGATACATATACCTTTACTACACCAGAATATTCCCTTAGAGAAAGGTGTCCAATGGTGGGGCTTTCTTGGGGCCGTTCGGTGAACATGGTTTGGGCCGTGATCTCGATGAGCTTTAACTTCTCCCGTAAACAGTTTTGATCATACTCAAGTTGTTGGATCTCAGATTAGGATTGGTCTAGTTCAAATCTGAGAGATAGTATCTCCATCAAAAGCTCCAATAAATGGGCTTCATAGGGTACAATCCTACTGTTTGAGGTCATCACTTCCTTTGTCTGTGTCAAAAGGACTTGTTAAAAACCTATATTTATACTAGTCATGTGATCACCATTCAATGGATATATTATCAATGGAAATGATACTTAAAATTAATTTAAATATAATTTGATATATGACAAAATAAATGCATGTGTTTTCTATAACCATAATAAGGCATTTAATTGGATTAAAAGAGGAACTTTTATTTATAACAGTTTGGGTCGTTACATATGGTAATTGAAAAGTTCTATTCATGTTGGGTCTAGGGAACCCACTTTCATAACAAAACCTACATTCCTTACTCTTGGGATTTAAATAATGAAATATGCTATTATGTTATATGAGTGATGTGGCACATTTAAAGTTAGACATATAAAGGTTGAATCCTAATAGCACTCCAATGCTTTGTGTAATGTTTTCATCTCATGAGATACCATGTATGGTTCATGGGTAGTTAGCCTAAACAAACTATATTTTTTCCACATTACTATGATACCATGATGTTATGATTCCATTTTCTAAAGACATTCTTCTATGTGAGTATGTATGATTCATAACTCTTTATGTTATCATGGTATACCTATTGAATCACATGTATTACTTATCATTATGATATTCTTAGATTATCCCCTTACTAGGATTTATAGATCACTCTTTTCTTATGTATATCCCTAGGTTATCCAATGCATTATTAAGTGTTTTATGGAATCTTGGAGCACATTATAGGGTTTTAAATAATGATGTTTTATTTTAATGGTTTATGTATCTAATTTCCCAAAGACACTAGGCCTATCGATTTTCTAGTATTATATTATATAGATATTTAATTTAAAAATAACTAAATAAAATGTATTAGAAATATGGATTATTATAAAAACCCATTGGATTTCCATGAATCAACTGTTATAAGTGGGGGACTAAAGGTTACTTAACCAGTATTCCCATATCACTATGCTTATTTTGTTCTCTTAGAACCCATCCAATTCTTGGCAGTCCTAACACATGGTATATTGCAACACCACAAACTGATAGTATGAATTTCCTATAACCAACAAGCCTTCTCCCCATACACCATGGATTTGTAGGTTCTAGATGCAACAGAAGCACGGAATGGGCAGTGTCTAACTTTTCTTTTTACCAAATCTTGATGATTAATCAAAATTATACACAATGATGAACGCCGTGAGTGATGAAATTAAATCAAAGAGAGAGGAAAACAAAAATATCATCAGAAATTTGATGGAGGATCATCACATATTGATTGTAATTAATTTAATTAAAGACAAGAATTACCTAATGGAATTATTTCTTTGTTTATGCATCCGGCTACAGATCTACAGTGCACTGTCGTTGCATCATAGAATCTAAGTATAGGATTCATCTAGAGGTGATCCACATGTGCTCCACCTATCTTTGGATTTTTCCAGAGGAGTCTTCGGGTTCTAGCGGGGAAGATCCTTGTGCTTGCGATGTCCACCTTCAACCACCTTGAGATCACTTCCAAAGTGTTCTTCTATATTTGGTGGAGGAGGATCGTTCTATTTCTTGAGAGAGTTCTTGGAGAGGGAATATCTATCTAGTCTTGATAGGTTTTTCCAATCCGTTTTCGACAACCACAAGTTTGGATAGGTTATGATAAAAGTGTTATAATTAGGTATTTATATTACTAGGGTTAAAATAATGTAATTTCACAAGTCCCCTTACATATTTTAATAATCCAAATAAAAACCCCATGTCAAATAATAATAGTCTCATTATTATTATATTTTGACATGTGTTGAACCAAAGAATTATAATTAAATTATATCCAATATTATTATTTCTCACCGGACCCTTAAACTTGGTCCGCCAATCCTCCATAATATTTATTGGGCCTTGAATAATTTCTATTTATTTATTAAATAAATTTCACTGCATTATTCACCAATAAATATATAAATATTATATTCACTAAATAGAAAATAAATATTTATCTTTTATTCCACTCACAATATATTCTCTCGAATAACTAGTGCTGGAATAAATAAGATCAGACATACATGAATCGTTATTAAACCACCACCAAGAATAATATCTATTCAGATTTTTAAATAAATAAATATTTAACTTAGATACTGGATACACTTAGTGTGTGACCCTATAGGAATCTTTCTCAGTGGCATTAGGTTAAGCTACCTAAATTCCAATGTTAGCATCTAGAAACACGCCAAGGTACCCATAGAGAAAGAAGTTAATGCCACAAGGACATGTCACCTCATACGAACGCTTACCGTGTAATATAATCCCTTTGTCACGATATCTATAATCAAGCGGGTTGTATGCCAGTGCCATCAAATCATGGGCTCGATGCGTCTTTCTTTGACTTTCTAAGAATTGAACTTACCTATAGATCACCATGGACTTGGATTTATTCAGGTTATATCATTTTCATCAAAGGGCCAAAGATATCAACATCCATTAATGAACAGAAGGGAGAAATCCATTCTCACATTATTTATTAATGTAATATTAATCATGAAACACCCAACATATACTACCTACTTGTGAACATATGTCTTCATGGTTTTTATCAATACATCTAAGTGCGTGAGTCATAATACTCATTAATAATAATCTTAAATTTTAAGGACCAATACACATGTCCACAGATAGGAATATCCAATGACACTTATAGATGTGGATTTCTTACTGTCGGGTCCCATTCTCATAATATCCTCCTAGACATTACCAAGGGAGTACACCATGAGAAGGTGACTCAAAGTCCTATGAGTCTCCACCCTTGATAGCCTGTATCATTTGTGTCCCTCAAATGACATCATATGGATATAGAACATATATTCAAGAATAGTGTCATAGCACTTCTGGGTTCTCATCATAGCAGGGATAAACTGCCACCTTTTAGTGAGACAACTACTCTTAGGAAATTATCACATGCAATTTTACGCATAAGAACAATCATGATGTGATAAGTAGTTTATAAATATTCAAATTCATGAATATAAGTGTAACACCCCGAGATTTTATGAAAAATATTCTTTTTAATTTAATTAATGTCTTGTGTTGTACGCTACACCAAAAGGATCTTGCACAACACGCATCCCTGACTTGGCTTGCATTACACGCAATAAAGACCTTCCTTGATAGCGTATGTAGTACGCAATACCGACTTTCACTAAACGAGATATTATTATAATATTATTATGAACTAGCCGTTAAGAATAGTAATACCCACTTTTTGAAATTTTATAAATTTTATCTTTCAAAATGGACTTCATTTTTGGATTCATAATATCGAAATTAGCTTAGGGTGAAATTTTGGTACTTTTCGAATAAATTTCATATTCTGATGAATAGTGAAAATTACTAAATTTTAATTAAAAACAACTATTTTAATCGAAATAATTAATAGTGATAAATTATAAATTTGAGTGGTTTTAAAGTATATTTAGAATATTTTTTTACCATTTAATACAATGTTGTTCATTGGATGTAATTTCACATTTAAACCAGACATAAACAAGTGTCAATCTTTTGATAGTTATTATATCTTAAAAACACACTATTTGTTTTGACGACGAGAATTAATTTTTAAATTAATTAATGAAACTGATATGTTTTCAATTTGGTAAAATAGACATCATTTTTTAATTCATAATATCAAAAATATCTTAGGCCAAATTTTTGTCATTTTTCTGGAAACTTTTATTTTTTTGATGAATAGTGAAACCACAAAGTGGTAGTTAAAAACTGATTTTTTCATAAAACTTAATTTTACCACTTCTGTGAGTGGAATTTCGAAAATACAAGACACACGATTAATATCAAGGACTAAAATGTGGTTCAATGAGATGAAAATATTTTTTGGTGAATAGTAACTTTTTCCTTTTATTTACCACAGTTAAAAGTAAATAGGATAATGAAGGGTAAAAATGATATTATTATTACCCTAACACGTGTCCTAATTCTATTGGAAAAGTGTTATTCGGCCAAAAACAACCTTAGGAATAAATTATGACCATTTACGCCCACTTGGATTAGATTAGGACATTTAATAATAATTTATTTAAAGAAGGGTTAAAATAGTTAAAATCAAAGTTTAATAAGTAAATAATTTTTAATATAGGGTTATAATAAGATAAATTAGACTATAAATATTCATTAGAAATCTAAAACTATTTCATACATAATGGTATTTTATTTAAAATTTTTAGACATTAAATAATTTAATTTATTTATGACACAAAGATGATGCAGTAATTATCTTATTAATGAAATATTGACATAATTGATGTTATAAATACCCAAATAAATGTAATTTGAGACTTTTTATTAATTATACTAATTTTATAAGTTACTATGACATGATATTATTGATTTAGTTAATTTTTTTCGAACTAACCATTCTGTTATGATTTTCCAAAAAAAAATCAATTATCAAATAGTGTCAAAATTGACATAAAATAGTTTTTAAAACAAATATTATATTATTAATTGTTATTTTATTCCTAAAAATCTAAGGTTTGGCCAAATGACTTATATAATGTTATATATATTAATAATAAACAACTTGGGGTTCGTTTGTCTTGTTATAGTATGTTTATTAACCTTATAGTGTAAGAAAACAAGAAGACACAGAAAAAGTAAAATTATTTAACTTAAGGTTAAATCTAAATGATAAGGTTAAAATAGAAACCTAAACTTGTCTAAATTCTATTGGTTGAGAGGATTTCGACCCATCCCCACCTTATATCCTAAATAACACAATTTGGAGCTATTAAAAACCGAATATGACTTTATAATAAAATAATATTTTTTGTTTTTCCAAAGGCCCCCCTCTCCTCCCTTATAAAAGGGAACCTCCTCCCTCTCTTCCTCACACCACTTTGAGCCTTAAAGCTCGTACAAACCCTGAAACATTATCTTCTCCACTTCTATATAAACATCCTAGAGGTTTTTGTCTTCTTCAAAGACCAATTTTAGTGCCCTAAGAGGAGGTCTCAAAGAGGCGCTTCAAAGAATAGGTAATGTCCGTTACCGATTCTTTCGACTTTATTTCTTCTTCCACTTCTTCTTATTTAGTTGTTTCATTATGAAGTAATAACATCAGTATAACTCATACAATGATATGTTATTATAAGTATGAAACAAACCTATTTCACCATCTATCCATCCTACAGAAAATGAAATCACCACGCGTGCGTACATACAGAATACCGTCTCCACACCGTGGTGAAATCTTTTTTTCCACCAAAACCATACATGGATGGGTATAATGGTGTAAAGAATAACTATATATGGTTATCATAACATCATACGGATTCTTATATATTATACCATCCACTCCAATTCTATTCAATAATTATGGGAACGATATCATTGCTCGTGTGTACGTACAGACTACCGTCTCCACGACGCGATGAGATTCATTCTCTATATTAACCATACATGAATGATCATAAAGTTTATATAATTAATAATAATGAAATATATGAATTCTACTGGATTTATGTATATATATATGTATGTAATATATTTAGTTTCATTCAATTCAAGAAGGAAATGAAAACAGCGTTCATGCGTACGTACGGCCTACCGTCTCCATGAACGATGTATTTCATTCCTTTTATCGATATATAATATATATATATATGTATATGATAAATATATATTATATAAAAATCATGTTTTAAATTCTGGAATTATGTAAATCAGGATATAAGTATTAATATCAATAATGACAAGTCGAAACACATACGATAAATGAAATGATTTTACCCAAAACGCTGCTTTAACATGGAATTTACAAAAGAACGGGTAATATAAAGTCATAAGTGAAACATGTATGATATCATAACAATGAATATTATTCTTTAATAAGTCAATGACATTATTTAAATCATTATAAAGGAGTTTCAGATACATATGAAGCATATCAGACCTAAGGTAAGGGATAATTGTGCAAATCTCATTTTTATCCGAGATTTCTTATTCGTAAGTGTTTACTGGGGTTATTGCTATCATCCATGTCCATGTTTTATAAAAGTGTATTCATGTATGTTTAAATTCCTTTTTACCCATTTGACTTTTACCCCATGGTATGGAAGGAATCTTTCTTTTATTTACCCTACAAGGTACTTTTTGACTTTTCTGACAAAAGTACGAGAAGAATGTTTTTTTAACGTATGAGGAATGAAATGATTTTTACAGTTTTATAAATCCTTATTTTCATGAAGCTACTCCAAAATATTTCATGACTATTTTCAACAAAATATTTTTCTTTTAAAATTTCATGATGTTTTGTGAAAAGAAATTGATTTTGAAGAAGAAAGGATATTTTCCTCAAGAATTCATTTCAAGTGTTTTATCAAAACCATTTTCCATCTAAGATGAAATTATTTCATATTTTTATGTTTCAAGTATAAAGTCTCTATGATTTACATGGTTTCACTTTTCTTATTATGAAATTATATCCATTTCTTTTATATGGATTATGTGATGATGTGATGATGTTTATGAAACACATTTTATTCTTTGGGTTATTATGAATGTTGTATGTTTATTTTGTGGCACAAGAATAATGATTTCATTATGAGATGGGTGGGACCTATATCTCCCTCCAATGCATTGGTTAAAGATTTATATCTCATGAGATAGACATGGATGGAACGGTAAGTTAATCCGGTTCAGTGTTACAGGACTGAAACGAGGAGTGAACTCGATTCAGAAAGGGACTCTATCAACTAAGATGGTCATGGCAGCAATGCATTGGATACTATGGAAATCATAACATGTTCTTAATGGTTTCCACAATTACATGTTTTATTCCCATTATATTTTATCATTATTGATGTTCCATTATGATATATGCCTTACGTACTTCCACGATTTATGTCTTTGCTCATGATTTTTATGTTTAAACATTATGTTCATGTTTTTAAGTTCAATGGTATATGGTATGTTTTATTTTCTCTATGCTTACCCTTACTGAGCATTTGAGCTCACCCTTTACATGTTTTCTTTTCCCCCGGATTTCAAGAAAGGTTTTAGGTAAGAAAAAAAAAGAATATCTTTATGGGAGTTGTTGAAGATCTTTCACCAAGAGTAGAAGATTATGTTCCAAGTTTCCAAAGGCACTAAACTATTACGGTCCTTGTGTATCTGTTTTTGTTATGTATTAAGTATTCTAAAAAAGTAATGTATTATCCATGCACGTCAGGCTTTGGGTCTCTACAGTTGGTATCAAAGGAAAGGTTTAGTCAACCTTTGGAAACTTGGATGCGAGAACTTTAGTGAGATCCCTAGAGATATTTCTAAGGTATGTCTAGGGATGTCTCTAAGGTTAAGTATAAGTATAGGTTATAGTCCTAGAATTATGGTAACGATATTAGATTAAACCTAAGATGTTAGAAATTGAAGTTACTCCCCCCTTATTATGATTTTTTCCTCTCACACTATTCTCTTTGGGTTTTAGAAAATGGCTGGAAACAAGATGATTCACGATAATGGAGGATATGATGGACAATGGAATGATATTCTTCATGAGCAACCAAATGAAATGGGATTTGGAAGTCCAAACATCATTATTATGCCGAATCATCAATCTCATAATATGATCAATAAACTCAAATTTGGTAAGTTTCTTGACTCAGCTAATAAGAGAAAGATAGAGTTTCATGATGATCATAGAGGAAAGAAAGTTCAATTTCCCCTATGTAAATCACGTGGGAAGAGGCATCAAGGAGAATGTTTCAAAGGAACTGGAAGATGCTTTGGGTGTGGAAAAGGACATAAAGCCAGTAAGTGCAAAGGAAAAGGTTCAGTTAACACCATGGATGAGGATAATGGTATTGCTATGACATCAACAATGGTCAAATCTTTTAAATGTGGAATGTACGCGCATTATGAAAACCAATGCCCTAAGGGAAAGTCTCATAAAGAGAATCAGTATGGTCATATGGGTAATATTTATATTGATGATAGTGAAGAGACTACAAATGATATGTGATATGAAAGAATTGTTGAAGCTCGGTCAATGGTTTAAAAAGGTAGTGGAATGATTACATGTTTATCAAGTGTAATGTTGTATAAGTAATCTCATGGTACTATGGAATAAAGAGACATCTAGGGATTGTTACACTATTGTCTTTCCTTATGTTTTGAAAGTGTTTGATGAATGGTACCAGTATTTTTGGAAAGTAGATGATATGCGCATAATGAAGGGATAAGGATAAAATTAAATGTTTGATAGTATTCATGAGCTCATGACTGATATAAGGAGAAGGTTATATCATCGTTTGAGTATATAGAATTTTTGGATTTTGGTATGTGGAAAGAGTTAACTTTTGACAGAATTCATGTTTTCACTAAGGTTTAACGGGTATTCATTTTTCAAGAGAATACATGATTAAGGTATTTACATGATTGGAATGTGACCAACAAGATAATGGGGGATAAATGATGGTTGGTTGATGACATTTCAAGTAATCGTTTTCTTTATACTATGATCTTAGACTAGAGTATTTTAGATAAATATTGGAATGTATTATGTTGGACATAAGATAGTATTGTTTAAGGATAGAAATTTTTTCGATATTATTGATGGGATGTTATAGTAATGTAGTTTTAGAAAAATGACAACCTGCAGGACGGGCGACAACCCATCGCGTCGGACAAGGCTATGGGAATCGAACCCACAACCGAAGTGCGACTGACCTTTATCGCCTACCACTGGCCTACGGGAAGTCCCTATTTAGTAGAAACTAGTTTTATTATATTATGCAGTATGATATATAAAGTATAAGTCCATTTTAGGAACCATATATCATTAATCTTACTATAGATCGACTTATGTATATTTAATAACTTTTGCTAACCTTTTGTTTGAGATAGATGGAATGACCCGTCATTCTATCACATGATCTGCTAAAACTTCATGAATAACAAATTAAACTTCATTTCTTTAAGAGATGAAGTGGAAATTGTTCAAGGCACGAACAACAGTGATATTGTACCAAAATAAGTAAGTATTTATTCTAATTCAAATTCTTCAACTTTAGGGAAATGATCTTGAAAACCAAAAATGTTGTCCTAGTGCCCTTATATCCAATGAATCAGATGGTACCCTAGATAATTACAAATTTATGGCTTTGTGATTATTGGATTTTTCATAGCCATGTTCTCTACCACTCTCCATCAGAACTTGATGGTTAGATTTTTCTTCCATATCCATATTTTCACCTATGTTCTCCTACGTGAAAACCCAGTGATGAGTTAATTTGGGTAACCGTTACATTTCATAATTTAGTTTTTAAAGACATGTTTTGGTATTCCTTTTTACGATGTGGGTTTCTATTAAAGAAACTTTCGAGTAGTAAACCATTTATAACCTCGACGAATTTTGGGGGCGAAATTCATTTTAAGGGGGGTAGAATGTAACACCACGAGATTTTATGAAAAATATTCTTTTTAATTTTATTAATGTCTTGTGTTTTACACTACACCAAGAGGAGATTGCACAACACACATTCCTGACTTGGCTTTTATTACACGCAATAAAGACCGTCGTCGATAGTGTGTGTAGTACGCAATACCGAGTTTCACTAAATGAGATATTATTGTACTATTATTATAAACTAGCTGTTATGAATAGTAATACCCACTTTTTGAAATTTTTTAAATTTTATCTTTCAAAATGGGATTCATTTTTGGATTCGGAATATTGAAATTAGATTAGGGTAAAATTTTGGTACTTTTCGAATAACTTTCATATTCTGATGAATAGTGAAAATTACTAAATTTTAATTAAAAACAAATTTTTTAATCGAAATAATTAATAGTGATAAATTATTAATTTGAGTGGTTTTAAAGTATATTTAGAATATATTTTTACCATTTAATACAATGTTGGTCATTGGATGTAATTTCACATTTAAACCAGACATAAACAAATGTCAATCTTTTGATAGTTATTATCTCTTAAAAACACGCTATTTGTTTTGACGACGAGAATTTATTTTTAAATTAATTAATGAAACTGATATGTTTTTAATTTGGTAAAATAGACATCATTTTTGAATTCATAATATAAAATATAGGTTAGGCCTAATTTTTGGTATTTTTCTGGAAACTTTTATTTTTTTGATAAATAGTGAAACCACTAAGTGGTAGTTAAAAAACTGAATTTTTCATAAAACTTAATTTTATCACTTCTGTGAGTGGAATTTAGAAAATCCGAGAGACACGGTTAATATGAAGGACTAAAATTTGGTTCAATGAGATGAAAATATTTTTTTTTGAATAGTAACTTTTTACTTTTATTTACCACGGTTAAAATTAAATAGGATAATTAAGGGTAAAAATGATATTATTATTACCCTAACACATGTCCTAATTCTATTGGATATTTTTAATTCGACCAAAAACAACCTTAGGAATAAAATATGACCATTTAGGCCCACTTGGATTAGATTAGGACATTTAATATTAATTTATTTAAAGAAGGGTTAAAATAGTTAAAATCAAAGTTTAATAAGTAAATAATTTTTAATATAGGGTTATACATAATATAAATTCGACTATAAATATTAATTAGAAATCTTAAACTATTTCCTACATAATGGTATTTTATTTATAATTTTTAGACATTAAATAATTTAATTTATTTATGACACAAAGATGATGCAGTAATTATCTTATTAATGAAATATTGACATAATTGATGTTATAAATACCCAAATAAATGTAATTTGAGACTTTTTATGAATTACACTAATTTTATAGGTTAATATTACATGTTATTATTGATTTAGTTAATTTTTTTCGAACTAACCATTCTGTTATGATTTTCAAAAAAAAATTCAATTACCAAATAGTGTCAAAATTGACATAAAATAGTTTTTAAAACAAATATTATATTATTAATTGTTATTTTATTCCTAAAAATCTAAGGTTTGGACAAATGACTTAGATAATGTTATATATATTAATAATAAGCAACTTGGGGTTCGTTTGTCTTGTTATAGTATGTTTATTAACCTTATAGTGTAAGAAAACAAGAAGACACAGTAAAAGTAAAAGTATTTAACTTAAGGTTAAATCTAAATGATAAGGTTAAAATAGAAACCTAAACTTGTCTAAATTCTATTGGATGAGAGGATTTCGACCCATCCCCACCTTAGATCCTAAATAACACAATTTGGAGCTATTAAAAACCGAATATGACTTTATAATAAAATAATATTTTTAGTTTTTCCAAAGGTGCCCCTCTCCTCCCTTATAAAAGGGCACCTCCCCTCTCTCTTCCTCACACCACTTTGAGCCTTCAATCTCGTCCAAACCCTGCCAAATTCTATTCTACACTTCCATAGAAACATCCTAAGGGTTTTTGTTTTCTTCAAAGACCAATTTTAGTGCCCTAATAGGAGGTTTTAAAGAGGCACTTCAAAGAAGAGGTAATGTCCGTTACCGATTCTTTCAACTTTATTTCTTCTTCCACTTCTTAATATTTAGTTGTATCCTTATGAAGTAATAACATCAGTATAAATCATAAATTGATCTGTTATTATAAGTATTAAACAACACTATTTCACCATATATCCATCTTACGGAAAACGAAATCACCACGCATGCGTACGTACGAAATACTGTCTCCACGCCGTGGTGAAATCTGTTTTTCCACCAACACCTTACATGGATGGGTATAATGGTGTAAAGAATATCTATATATGGTTATTATAACATCATATGGATTCTTATATATTATACCATCCACTACAATTCTATTCAATAATTATGGGAACGATATCATCGCTCGTGCGTACGTACGGACTACCGTCTCCACGACGCGATGAGATCCATTCTCCATGTTAACCATACATGAATGATCATAAAGTTTATATAATGAATAATAATTAAATATATGAATGCTACTGGATTTATTTATATATATATGTATGTCATCTATTTAGTTTTATTCAATTCAATAAGGAAACGAAAACAACGTTCATGCCTACGTATGACCTACCGTCTCCATGAACGGTGTATTTCATTCCTTTTATCGATCTATAATATATATATGTATATGATAAATATATATTATATATAAATAATTTTTTACATTCTGGAATTATGTAAATCAGTATATAAGTATTAATATCAAGAATGACAAGTCGAAACACATATGACAAATGAAATGATTTTACCCAAAATCCTGCTTTAACATGGAATTTACAAAAGAACGGGTAATATAAAGTCATAAGTGAAACATATATGATATAATAAAAATGAATATGATTCTGTAATAAGTCAATGACATTATTTAAATCATTATACAGGAGATTCAGATACGTACGAAGCATATCGGACCTAAGGTAAGGGATAATTGTGCAAATCTCATTTTTATTCGAGATTGCTTATTCGTAAGTGTTTACTGGGGTTATTGCTATCATCCATGTCCATGTTTTATACAAGTGTATTCATGTATGTTAAAATTCCTTTTTACCCATTTTACTTTTACCCCATGGTATGGAAGTAATCTTTCTTTTATTTACCATACAAGGTACTTTTTGACTTTTCTGACAAAAGTATGAGAAGAATGTTTTTTAACGTATACAACATGAAAGGATTTTTACGGTTTTATAAAGCCTTATTTTCATGAAGCTTACTCCAAAATATTTCATGACTATTTTCAAAAAAATATTTTTCTTTTAAAATTTCATGATGTTTTGTGAAATGAAATTGATTTTGAAGAAGAAAGGATATTTTCCTCAAGAATTCATTTCAAGTGTTTTATCAAAACCATTTTCCATATAAGATGAAATTATTTGATATTTTTATGTTTCAAGTATAAAGTCTCTATGATTTACATGGTTTCAATTTTCTTATTATGAAATTACATCCATTTATTTTATATTGATTATGTGATGATGGGATGATGTTTATGAAACCCATTTTATTCTTTGGGTTATTATGAATGATGTATGTTTATTTTGTGGCACAAGAAGAATGATTTAATTATTAGATGGGTGGGACCTATATCTCCCTCCAATGCATTGCGTAAGGATTTATATCTCATGAGATAGACGTGGATGGAAGGGTAAGTTAATCCAGTTCAGTGTTACAGGACTGAAACGAGGAGTGAACTCGATTCAGAAAGGGACTTTGTCCACTAAGATAGTCTTGGTAGCAATGCATTGGCTACTATGGAAATCATAACATGTGCTGAATGGTTTCCACAATTACATGTTTTATTCCCATTATATTTTATCATTATTGATGTTCCATTATGATACATGCCTTACGTACTTCCACGATTTATGTCTTTTCTCAAGATTTTGATGTTTAAACATTATGTTCATGTTTTTAAGTTCAATGGTATATGGTTTGTTTTATTTTCTCCATGATTACCCTTTCTGAGCATTTGAGCTCACCCTTTACATGTTTTTTTCCCCAGGATTTCAAGAAAGGTTTTAGGTAAGAAAAAAAAAGAAGATCTTTATGGGAGTTGTTGAAGATCTTTCACCATGAGTAGAAGATTATGTTCCAAGTTTCCAAAGGCACTAAACTATTACGGTCCTTTGGTGTTTATTTTTGTTATGTATTAAATATTCCGAAAAAGTAATTTAATGTCCATGTACGTCAGGCTTCAGGTCTCTACAATAAGTTTATCATAAAGTATAAAGAATTTGGTTCTCGGGAACCAACTCAAACAGACTCTCACTTTCACTAGAGCCAACAGCTAAAACCCTTCAGTCTGCTAGCTCTCACATGATACTCATGCTTCTACTGGGATAGGCCGTTAGTCATAGGGTCTGCCATGTTATCTTCCGTGGATACTCTATTTATTGCAACTTCACCCCTCTGATGAGAATCCCTCAAGAGGTGATACTTCTAGAGTATATGATTTTTCCATTGGTGTGACCTTGGCTCTTTTTAAAGATCCACCGCTATAGTATTATCACAATACAGCGTGATATGGTCTTTACTGTTAAGCACCACATCAAGATCTTGGAAAAATTTATGAATCCAAATGGATTCTTTGGCTACATAAAAAGAAACTATATACTCATAATCCACTGTAGAATCAGCGACAACTGGCTACTTTGAACTCTTCAAGATCATAGCTCCTCTGTTGAGACAGAAAGCATATCCTGATTGTGAATTCAGTTCATTCTGATCTGTCTAAAAACCAACATCAGCATACCCTCTAATGATAAGCTCATCGTCTCCTCCATACACCAGGAACATATCTATAGTTCTTCTCAGATACTTAAGGATAGTCTTAACAGTAGACCAATGATGTTCTCCTAGATCTTGTTGATATCTGCCTACCTTGCTCAGTGCATAGGCAATATGAAGTCTAATACATAACATGGCATAAATTATTGATCCTATCACAGAAGCGTATGGGATCCTACTCATTTTATCTTTCTCTTGTTGTGTTTGGGGACACATTTTCATAGAAAGATGTAGGCCATGTGACACTAGAACCAATCCCCTCTTGGATTGTTCCATACTTAATCTCTTTAGTATCTAGTAAATGTATATACTTTGACTTAGTTCAGCCATCCTCTTAGATACATCATGAATGATCTTGATCCATAGAATGTAGGCTTCTTCTCCTAAGTACTTCATGGAGAAACAATTGTTCACCTAGTCCTTAACTAACTATAAGAATGGTATGTCGTTTCCAATAAGTAATATGTTGTTTACATACACTATTAGGATAATGACTGCATTCCCAACAAACCTTTTGTAAACACACATATCACATTCATTCTAAATGAAACAAAATTCCTTTATGGAATCATCAAACCGAATTTTCCATGACCCGGATGCTTGCTTCAATCCGTAAATGGGTCTCTGCAACTTGAAAATCCATTTGGCATCACTTGGAGTCACAAACCCTTCGAGTTGTTTCATATAGACATCTTTCTGAAGGTTCCTGTCAAGGAAAATGGTTTTGACATCCATCTGCTAAATATCATAGACATGGTAAGCTACTATGGAAAGTATGATTCTTATGGATTTAAACATGGAAACTAGATAGAAGGTTTCATCATAGTCAATTCCTTGACGTTGTATAAAACCTTTATCCACTAGCCTTTGTTTATAGGTACTTACTTTACCTTCTATATGTAGTTTCTTCTTGAATACCCATTTTCATCCAACAGGCTTTACATCAACTGGTCCATCAACCATAACCCAAGCTTGGTTATGATACATGGAATCCATATCAGAATTCATAGCTTCTATCCATTTTATAGATTCTGAGCTCTCTACTGCTTTCTTATAGGAGAGAGTTTCATCATTGTCCAACAATAATGAGTCATCGTCCTTGGTGACTAGAAAACCATATTGCTCTTTTTCTCTTACCTCTCTTACGCTCCTATGTAGGACTTGTGTGTTAGGAACTTCTTCTTCCACAGGGACTTGTGGAACTTGTTCCTATACCAACTTCTGTGTATCTTGAGCATCAACTTCATCAAAGTCAATATTACTCCCACTATCCTTTTTAAGGATGTTATCCCTCTCAAGAAAGATGACTTGTTTGGTGACAATCACTTTCTTGTCCAAGGGGTTGTATAGGTAGTATCCCTTTGTTTCCTTGGGATACCCTATAAAGATACACTTTGTTCCCTAGGGTGCTAGTTTGTTTCCTGATAAATCCTTAACATATGCCTCACATCCCCATACACGTGTATGCAATAAAATGGGTTTCTTTCAACTCCATAGATTGAAGGTAATTCCATTTTCTTCTTTAGTTGGTACTCAGTTTAATGTGTATGCCGCAATTTGTAATTCATACCCCCAAAAGGATAATGGAAGATCTGCATGAATCATCATTGACCTTACCATATCCAACAAGGTACAGTTCCTCCTTTCACTAACACCATTCCACTATGGTGTATAAGGTGGAGTGAGTTGAGATAGAATCCCAAACTCTCGTAGAAATTTGATGAACTCTTGGTTAAGATATTCTTTACCTCAATCTGATTAAAGATTCTTTATCTTCTTACCAAGATGATTCTCTACTTCATTCTTGAATTCTTTGAATTTCATAAAGGACTCAGACTTATATCTCATTGAGTAGATATATCCATATCTACTCAAGTCATTAGTAAAAGTTATGAAGTAAGAATATCCACCTCTAGCTTCTACTAGAAATGGTCCACACACATCAGTGTGTACCAATCCTATAATCTATGTGGCCCTTTCACCCTGTACACCAAATGGGGGTTTAGTCATTTTCCCTTCTAAACAAGCATGACATCTATCAAGTGGTTTTAGATCAAAAGAGTCTAAATAACCATCTTGACAGAGCTTTATCAAATGATTATTGTTTACATAAATGAGGTGGTGATGCCACATCTGGGTGTTATATGAGTCATGTAAACTTGATTCGTTATCTATTGAAAACACTTAGTTTTCATAATTTAATACATATAGACCATTATTAAAATGTGGAATACCATAACATATATTGTCTTTATAAAAGAAATAACTTTTATTTATGAACTTGAAAATAAACCCATACGTATATAAACTTGATACAAAAATTATGTTTTGGTAACACTAGATACATAATAATAATCATGTAAAAACAAGATCATTTCCATTGGAAATGAAAGGCGGTAGTCACCAATGGCTAGAGTAGCCAACCTCACTCCATTGGTAGCTTGAAGATCCACCTCTCCTCTGTCAATTTTCCCGAATCTACTTGGTTCCTGAATTTGAATACAGATGTGAGCACCACAAGATATATCTAATGCCCTATGTGTAGAAATGGAAAGATTGTACTTGATAAAGAATACACGTTTAGCTTCCCCATGCTTCTGGGTGTAGTTCCTCTTCTAGTGGCCTTGCTTGCCACATGCAAAGCACACTACCTTATTTTCCTTACCTTGTCTCTGGATCTTCCCTTTCTTGGATGGATGGGGCTCAGAAGATTTAGACTGTTTATAAATCTTGGGCCCCTTTTCCTTGTCCTTCATCTTCCTATTCATCATAAGAACTGCAGGTTTGTCACGCTGAATGTCCTTATCCACTTGGAGAATTAAGGTCATAAGTTCTGACATATTCTTCTCATTATTGCTCATATTATAATTCATAATAAAACTAGAGAAGGTCTTGGGAAGTGATGAAAGTATAAGACCTATATGAAAATCATCTAGGAATTTAATCCCTAAGATGTCCAGGCATTCAATGTATCCAATAATCTTAAATACATGAGGCCCAACTGGAGAAAACTCTCCAAGATTAGTGGTTAGCAATGTGTTGGAGATCTCATACCTCTCTTGTCTTTCCTTCTCTTGATAGAGATCTCAAAGGTGAGACATCATGCTATATGAATCCATTTCCTCATGTTACTTCAACAGCTTATTGGACATGGATGATAGCATGAAGCACTAAACATATGTAGCATCATTAAGATGTTTCTCATGAAAATAGATATCCTCATCACTTGCCTCATTTCCAGCCGCTGTTGGTAAAGGTTCTTCTATCACATATATTTTCCTTTCATGAAGAAGGATAACCCGCATGTGCCTTTTCCACTCCTGAAAATTAGTGTAGGTGAGAAGGTTTTCCTTCTCGAGTATGGATCACAATGATATTTTCAATGTCATTTTTATTGACATTTCTACAAAACAAGTAAAGCAAAGTTTAGTACTTTATCTGAAAAAATTAAGAAAAATAAATAAATTAATATTTATTAGTCTCCCAATATTTTATCGAAACCCAATAACCCTCACCATTGGATTTGGAATATCCTCTTTTTTGGATATTCAAGTGGAAAGGATCCATATTTCCCTTCACATTACACCAACTTTGGCTGGTCAAGAAAATTGAAAGGTTTTAGGTAGGCATTGCAAATTCCAACTGCATTAACTCATAGTTCCTTGATCTACTGAGTGGACTCCCCAATCCTGAAATCTTTTAATTTATATTTCCTCAACCTTTTCTTCTCAGTTACACCAAGTCCTACTTTGGAAGTCAACCCTTAATGTAAACCAAGTCAAGTCAACCCAAAACCTCATGTTAGAATTCCCCAATAATTGAAAGCACCCCAACTTTGGCTGGTCATGCAATTTGAACTATGGTTTAATTCTAACTGAAGTAATGGAAGGTTATACCGACTTAATATTTTATTGAGGGATTTTATCCTTTATGCGTAATTTTCAATTATTATCTTTATTACATGCTTGTTAATATTATGTGGGATTAATTAAGTGATTAACCATGTCTTAGATAATGTTTACACATAATCTGGTTTATTTTAGTTCTATCTTGCATGCTTGTTAATTCATTAATTAGGTGATTGTGACAAGACATACATAATGAAATAACCATACAACTAACATAATTAAAATAAAGGGTATGATCATGAGCTTGTTCTAATGGTTAGTTTATCTAGCAGTTGATAAACTAACTGCTGACCTAGGGGAGAAACACCTTGAACCAATTAGGTTCATGTTTACAACATTCCACCTGTCCACCTTTGTATCTCCTTGGATTGGTTTTGTCTCGGCTCTGTACTTGAACTACCTCCACTTTCTGGGGAGCTCCATCCAATACATATGCTTTTACTCAGACGCAGGTGAGGGGTAAAAGGGGGTTTACAATAAAGAAACCATGGGCATGCAGACCCTATATATTAATGAGGAAAGAAGGCACACGGGCCAACAATTTTAATTTAAATAATAAATTAAAATAAACCAATCACATTCAAAGATCTTGGTATAGCTAATGATCATCCACATTCATGCAACGTATTTACGTATTTAATAAAACTATCATTCAATTCTTAATCATTTTTATTTAAGATAAATTGTGCTCAAATAGATTAATTATTATCTTTAATTAATCAATTATTTTTATCTTAATCATTATCTTAATTTCCTTTAGATTCTCATCCATTATAATTTTAAACAAAATAAATTCTTTTTAAATTAACTGTGTACATAACTTGTACCTTTGGAGGTAACTTGGTGAATACTTGTCACACAGATATCAATTAAACATTTAAATATTTATGTATATTAAAACGCATCACATGGCGTGTCCTATATTTATGACCACATTCAAGAACTTGTCTCAAGGTTTAGATAGTAAAATAAATAAATTTTAAAATCTATGTAACTTGTATAGGTACACGGTGTGTAGATCCGACTACACGGCTTGTACCAACCTCACCGTCCATCCGAGGTACACGCCTAGGGACTCGGCGTGTGATTTGTACCTCATAAATTATAGAGTACACGACATGTCCAATGGGCCACACACCGTGTGGTCTTCTTATTACATAGTCACCAGTTGGGTAAGTCGTGTATGGAATACATGACTCGTCCTGACCAGAAGGGACTACACAGTGTGTAGATATGATCTACATAGTGTGTAATCCTTTAACCATGCGCCAACGATTCTGGTCAACACAAAATCTTGAGACTCAAAAAAAATCTAGATTTGATTTCCAAACAAAATCTTGATCTAAGAATTATAACTACACAACATGTAATTCCGATTACATGGCGTGTAGTCCTATTTCGTATAGCCAGAACCATCGGTACCTCCGGATGAGTTCCTCATTTTTATTTTAAACATAAAATTAATCGAATTCGTTAGATCTACAAGAAATGATTTGAGGAAGAAATAGATCTTGATAATTCAGATTTAAAGAATGATTAAACTCGAATTGAAAACTAAATTATGAATGTGCAAATAATCAATGAAACTAAATAACTATAATCAATGATGTAACTTCTTTGATACCACTTGTAGGTTCCAAACATAGAGGAATCATGAAATGGGTGGTGCCCAACTTTGATTTTTACCAGATCTTGAGGATTAATCAAAATTCTATACAATGATGAATGCCGTGAGTGACATAATTAAATCAAAGAGAGAGGAAAATAGAAATCATGCCCGAAATTTGATGGAGGATAATCACATGATTATAATTAATTTAATTAAAGAAAAGAATTACCTGATGGAATTATTTCTTTGTTGATGTGTCTAGCCACAGATCTGCAGGGCGCTACCATTGCGTCATAGAATCCAAGTATAGGATTCCTCTAGCGGTGATCCACACGTGCTCCATATATCTATGGACGTCGCTGAACGAGTCTATGGGTGATAGAGCGGAATATCCTTGCGCTTGCGATGTCTACCTTGGATCACCTTGAGATCACTTCCAAAACATTCTTCTAGATCTTGTGGAGGATGATCACTCTCATTCTTGAGAGCATTCTTGGAGAGGTAACATCCCTTTAAGCTTGAGATTTTTTCTAATCTATTTCCAACAACCAAAAGTTTGTCTATGTAATGAGAAAAGTGTTATAATTGGGTATTTATATTACTAGGGTTAAAATAATGTAATTTCACAACTGGCCTTACATATTTTAATAATACTAATAAGAACCCCATGTTAAATAACAATAGTCTCATTATTACTATTTCTTAACATGCGCTGAACCATCGAATTATAATTAAATAATATCCATTATTATTATTTCTCACCAGACCCTTGAACTCGGTCCGCCAATCCTCCACAATATTTATTGGGCCTTGAATAACGTCTATTTATTTATTGAATAAATTTCACTGCATTATTCACCAATAAATATATAAATATTATATTCACTAAATAGCAAATAAATATTTATCTTTTATTCCACTCACATTATATTCTCTCGAATAACTAGTGTTGGAATAAATGTGATCAAGCATACATGAATAGTTATTAAACCACAACCGGGAATAATATTCATTCAACTTGTTAAATAAATACATATTAATCGAGATACTAGATACACTTAGCGTGTGACCCTCTAGGCCTCTTTCTCAGTGGAATTAGGCAGAGATGCCTAAATTCCAAGGTTAGCATCTAGCAACACATCAAGGAACCCATAGAGAAAGAAGTTAATAACATAATTACATGTCATTTCATACGAATTCTTACCATGTAATATAATCCCTTTGTCACGATATCTCTAATAAATCGGGTTGCATGACAGTGCCATCAACCCTTGTGCTTGATGTCTCTTTCATTGACTTCCCAGAAATTGAACTTGCCTATAGATCACCATGGACATGGATTTATTTAGGATATATCATTTCCATCAAAGGGTCTAAGATATCAACTTCTGTAAAAGAATAGAAGGGAAAAATCCTTTCTTACGATATTCATTAATGCAGTATTACTCATGACACACCCAACATATCCTACCTCACCGCAACCATATGTCATCACGGTTTTCGTCAATACATCTAAGTGTGTGAGTCATAATACTCATTAAGAATAGTCTTAATGTCTAATGACAAATACATATGTTCGCAGATAGGAACATCCAATGACACTTATAGATGTGGATTTCCTACTGTCGGGTCCCGTTCTCATAATATCATCCTGGACATTACCATGGGCGTACACCATGAGAAGGTGCCTAAAATTCCTATGAGTCTCCACCCCTGATTTCCTGTATCATTTGTGTCCCTTAAATGATATCATTCGGCTATAGAACATATATTCAAGAAAAGTTTCATAACACTTCTAAGTTCTCATCATAGCAGATATCCACTATGACCTTTTAGTGTGACATCTACTATTATGAAATTATTACATGCAATGTTACACATAAGAAAAATCATGATGTGAGAATTAGTTTATTAATATTCAAATCCATGAATACAGGTTTATCATAAAGTACAAAGAAAATGGTTCTAGGGCACCAACTCCTATAGGAATTTCCCTAAAAATTCACATAAACACTCACTTTACCTTTCCTAGGATAAAGTGAACCTATAAAGAATACTCCCATAGGATCCTTACCTCTTTTAAATCCAAATAACATCCTATCCATGAAAAAACATACTCTCACATATTACCTGATCACACATCCCAACCCTTGTTCTATGAGTTGTAGCTCATCACTCTTAGTATCACATGCCTAAACACTATGTATGAATCCCTTTCATATAATAAATATAACCTATAAGAACTATTATTCCTTATTTAAAAGAACCTAAAGCATCTCCCTAATGTTAATACAAAACATAAGATAACACACCACTCATGTGTCTTTTAAAGATATGAAATGTCTTCTGATTCCCTAATCACTATAGACCCAACAATTTAGAATAACACTTCACTATCCAACACAAATCCATACCTAGATCCAATTTGGATTGGAATCAAAATGATCCCATCCTCTTAATATAACCATGTTACCAAAATTACTATAAGTTCTTTACTCCAAAATAGCCAAAGTTATCCCACATAACTTTCTCTACACTGTCAAGGGTATCCAAATATTTAATGAAACTAATGATCATTCTAAATCATTTCCTAGGAATAACCATCCTATAATAATTCATCAATATGAAATCAAATATATGAACCCACTTACTAAGGGTATCATACACCACCTGTACATAGAGAAAATATGTTCATACCAGGTTAACCCGAAGCACCTTGAGGGGGGGGGGTGAATTATGGTGAAACTAATTAAAAATTTTCTCCCCTTTTAATCCCTTAGAATATACATATATTATTCATATGTTAGTAGGAACACACTTAACCCCTAATTCTCTCTCATGCCGCTGATCACACTGAATGATAAACATGGATACAGAAAGTAAAATAAACAAAACATAGGGGTTTTTATTGGTTCACCACTATGAGATAATCCAAGGAGAATACACATGATGATGTGACAGTGTACCAAAATCCATTATACCCACTTTCAGTATATGTGTGGTTTTAGGTCACTCTCACTCTATTCCAAGGCACACTTCCCTTACGAGGTTAAAAAAATCACAATCAATCATATAATGATTCTATATTATTCTCTTACATGTACTACTTTGGTTATGGATTGGTTATTTTATTGGTTTATAGTAATATAAGTATTTCCATGTACAACATAAGGAATTTTTTACATCATAAATGTAGATTTGATGCTCATTTTAAGTACCAATTTTCTACTCTTCCTCCTCTTATGAAAAAAATATTTTCAATATGTTCAGAAAAGATCCCTCTATCTATAAAACTACTACCAGTATTTATATATATATTTCATAGAACCAACCCCTTGATACAAGGATTGATATAAATCCTTATTTTTTCATCCTTCAATATTATTATTTGTGTACCACAAGTTTTTAGTATGTTCATTAAGTTACAATCAAACTGAGTTAATCCCTAAAATATCAAGCTAGAACCTGATTTTAAACTTCAATCAAATCTACCAAAAATTCTAAAAACTACATGTTCATGGAATGAATCCATTCATAATAACATGGTATCCTTATTTCTTATCCTGATATAATCATGAAAAAAATATTCATGGAATGATTCCCAATTCAAAATCAAATCCACAAAATCCGATCTATTTCTTCCTTTTAATTCTTTTGAATATCACGATGTAATTATTCAAACTTTTATTTTTATATAAGCCTATTATGGTGGGTTACTTTACATAATCACACATACACATAATTTAGTACTAAATAGACCATAGATTAACATTCAGGGATCTTCCTATTTTTCAATGACCAAATGTCACTATATAGAGCTTTGAAAACTTATGAGCACTAGAACCAATTGTGACATAGAAATTCTTATAGCAGCTTGACTACCTATTCCTCATAAAATATATCATCTCATCATTCAACCTTGAATTCCACTCGCACAACATGACCACCATGTTATTGTGTGACCCTCCTTTACTTTCGATATGTTGTATCATTCCCTTATTGCATGGAATTGAAATATTAAAAAATCTCGGACCATCGAACTTTTCCTAATCATCCTCATGGAATGACTGGGACATTACAACAAGATTCAAAAATTATTTAAATATGTAAAAGGAATAATCCTTATGATTTAATGGTTGACCATTACATATGATTCTAGTTAACTTTAAGTATTAAAATATTCTTCAACACCTAGCCACATTTTAGAAGTTTTCACTCCATATAATGGCTTTAAATCCCATGATATGGTTGACCATTTTTCTCAAACTTAAAAAGGATAAAACCTTATGAATCAATACAAAACAATACACACTTAAAAAAATAAATATTATGAATATAGGGAAAGGTCCATGCCTTTTTATATTTTTCTACACCACTTCCAAAATTTAATCTCACATATACAATGAATTTCTATTATATTTATCATATTTAACTCAATCTAAAAATTGTACCTTTACTTATCTAGGGACTTGAGATTGTATATCATGGGAATTTTTATGACTTTTCAAAATCATAGAAAATTTCTATCTTCTAGAATAATAATATCCAAGATTCTATCTTTTGAGACACTACCTTCCAAGATTATGACATCTGACCTTTAAAGATTCCAATTTTTCACCTTTCAAAATAACTTATAGAATACTCTAAATATCCAGTAAATTTATAACTATATAAAGGCTTCCATATTATAAGCCTATAACTTCTGAATCAATAGATTATAGAAAATCTATGTCCATATATTTCACTATCAATATATCCAATAACTATTATCAAGAAATCCAACACAAAACCTTCTTGTTAAAAAATTATTCCCTTTTTGATTTTGTTGACAATACTACTAGTGAATTTTGATTACTCAAATTATTCTCATTTTCTTCCCCCTTTTATGTAAAATTAAAATGGTCTTCCTATAAAAAATTTTCTTTTTATAAACTCTCCCTTTCTCATAAAATTCCAGATGAAATAATTCCTCAACTATACTCCCCCTTCATCTATACAACAATTTCTCCAAATATTATCTATGTTCTCACAAAAGTCTTTTTAGGGAAATTATGATTCATTTACACTTCTGAAATCTAGATTGTGATATTTTTTCTCCTTATTTGTCATATAATACATTCATAGCCCACTTGATATTGGGATCTTCCAATGTCTTCTAAAAATATATTTTTCTTCTCAACCCACTTGATACCATTAGGTGATATCCATAAACCCTAGGATCTATCAAATATTTCAAAATATACCTTAAAAAACTTTGAGCTATCTTAACTACATCTAAAATGGCCTCATCTATTCAAATATTGTCTCTATTGTCACATTATGATCATTAGGATCTTCCTCAACCTCTTATTAATGGAACCTTCGACTCTTTTACCACTATTGATATTCTAGATTTTTTCCTTTCAAACTTAATTCCACTTGATACATAAAACAATTCCAAATTTTTGTTTTCTACTATATAAACCATTTCCACTTTCCCGAAATGTTCTACTCAATGTTTTTTAGTATTTATTACTTGGAATTAGTATTTTAGTTTTTTTATTAACCAACTAAGTTTGAAGTAAGTGTAGGAAACAAGAGTTTAAGTCAATAACATTAAATCTATCCATGTCACTCACTCACCTCTATTAAAATATGTAGCTTCATATTTTTATTATCTTTGTCATATCCTGTGATATCAATCACAAACTAAACCATCATAATTAAAAAAATGAAGTACCAAGTTTTTTAGTTGTACCACATGCTAAACCAATTGATTCCACTTGTTTATGATAAACTAGTGATACCACTTGATATAAATGAATATTCCTTTCTTAATAGGGATAATTCATTTTTAGACGTGGCTAAAAGAACTTTTAATACTCATTTATAACTACCATAAATGCCTTAATCTATTTACATTGAGTATTGAGATAATCTTCAATTTGGGGAAATAATTTATTGGTTATGGAACTTCCTTCTCAGTAGATTTTGGGTATCCTGAAAAACAATCTAGTGATATTACATTATTAGTAAAAAAATAAACCCGAAATCCATGATATTTTATGCATCATTCATTAATATATATTCTCCTTATTGACAGTCTATTACAACTTGAAATATAGCCTGATTTCATTTATTTATCACCAAAATTGGCTTGATTCCACTGAATATTTTAGATAAGGATTTGAATCCACTTTAACTTTGGATCAAGATCTTCATCATTTAAGATTCATAATCATAGAATGAAACTCTAGATTTAACTAATAAATCCAAAGTGGTTTCTTGACACAACTTAGTGAGTTTGATCAGGACCTTGATACCATTTTACCAATTACTTTTTTTCTGATACCAATTAGAAATTGTAATAATTTTGACTCCTCTTATTGTATTTATCTTCTTTTAAAATATAAAAATATTATTTTAGATCATAAATATTTCATATTTCTATACATTCACCCCATAGATCGTATCTCCACCTTAATCCTACACTACATCATTAATAGTTAAATACATTTAAATACATGACAAGAGGGGTACCTCATGGACATCATCAAGTTAAGGATTTTTCTTGGTCTTAGTAAAGCTACCATTTACTTCCAACTTCCTAGAAAACCATTTTAGTAGAATATAATTGTATGAAATAACTTTTAAAACCTTTATTATAGATATTTTCTTTAGAGTTCACCATCTTCTTTGGATTGAGTTTCATTGTTAGTGTGTGACTCATCACACTTGTGCATGTTTTTTATTTTGATGCATTACAAGTGCATTTGTATTCATGTTTACTCCACCATAGGATGGATCCTCCACCAACTATAACCTCTTTTCTTGAGGTATGGTTTTTAAAACAACTATGGAATGCCTCATTTCTATATTTTTCAATTTCTATTATAATTACTTCAATCTTATTTTCTATTAGTGAGTCTTTCTTGATATGTTCTTCCATCTTTATTAAAACTAGTGTAGCCTCCTTTCTCTTCCACATATTCCTTATTTATATCTATGAGTGATTTTAAGAGTGTACCATCATCGGTGCTTGGTGAACCCTTTGTTGTGCTCTATTTGTGGTTTCCTTCAAAGTATTAAATATATTTTCCATCACAATATATTTTTTAGTGTGAATTATCTTCCTATTTTTCCTAGGAATGGGGGAATTACTTATGTCACTTTCAATTCCTCTCTTTCTATAATATCTATCCCCATGACCATAAGTAGTATAAATAAATCATTTATTATTAAAATTAGACCTCATATAGTAATGCCTTAGTTGAGATGTTGTTATTGTAGTTCTTCTTTCTACTTTGAGCCCTTATGCTTCCATACACACAATAATTGTATACCCTAGCCTTATATAATAATATAACTTTTAACTACCTTCCTTTGATATCCTTCATTTCCATATTTTTCAAATTTATTAATTTTACTCAATATTTATAGATTTGATTATTTCCACTACCGACTTATTGATTCTTATATGGTAGAGGTCTTCTTATTTTAATTAGAGTTTTTCAAACACTCCTCTAATTACTTGATCTTCTCATACTTCTTCTTTAAATGGGAAACCATCTCCTTCAATCTAGATAAAAATTCATTTCCAAATTACCTTTTCTCTTCATGTTCTATTTTATGAGGGATAATGATAGCTTTAATACCACCTTTAATCTCTACATAATTTTATTCTCTATGATAAAATATTCTATGAATGATAGGTATGCTTTATGAATGATTTACAATTGATCCATCTTCTTATACAAAGATTGGATCTTATCTTGGTAATTGCATGAATAACCTACAGATTAGAAACTTGATGTTATTTAATCATTGGAATATATCATTCTACCTACCTATGGGGGTGAATAAAATTTTTTATATTTTAAATAAACTTACAACAAATTGTTAGAATCAAATTTTATAATATAATTATTGGGAAAAATACCTCTTGATGTATTCTCAAGGTTTTTGGGTTATGGTTTTTATTGAGAAATATGGTTGTAAAAGTTCCATTATGTTTATTGAAAAGGATTTCTAAAAAAATTCCAAGATAATGGATACATTGAAACATTTATTGAGAAGGGTCATGGAATCTCTAGATGAGGTCAGAGGTTTCCTAAGAAGATTCATTTTTATAGTACTGAAGTTTCATAGTGTTTGCAAAATTTTATGGTGCTAAAATTTTAAAGTAATATCAAAGTTGATTTGGGAGATAAGGAAGATTTTTTAAACAAGTGAAAAGTTATGGGAATAGTGTGATTCAAATCCAATTCATTCAAAATTAAAAAAATAAAATAGTTTTTCGTAAGTTTGGAAGAATCACAAAAGTGTATTTTTATGAATATGGTGTATACATAAATGAATTTGCGTGATGACAATGAGTTTTACGAAAAAATAATCAGTAGAGGTGTTAATTTTTTGGGTGAATTTGTTTTGATAAAGTGGTGGAAACAAAAATAATTATAATTCTACCTGATCATTTTAAGAAATAATGACTTAGAGAAGATCTCAAGGCTCTGTTTTCTTAGATGAATTATGAGAATGTACTTCTTACTTGAAATCATTTATGAAAACATCATTTTCATGAAAAAATTAGATTATGCTTTCATGAATTAGTGAGTTTTGAAAATTTTTGTTCATTTTTTAAAAGTTTAGAGTTGTGTGAAAGTTTAGAGTTTCACAAAAGTATGGAGTTTCATGAATTTTTAAAAGTTACATAATAGTTAAGTGAAACTAAAGTTATGAAAACCTTAAGGGAATTGGATATAATTTATATGGTAAATAAAATTTCATCATTTTGATGAAAAGAGATATCATAAAATGAAATTTGTTTTGTAATAAAAGGTGATTCAAAATATAAATGGGTATCTACATAATGAACAATGAGTATACTTCAATAGATAGAGAAATAAGATTTAAATAAGATAGTGGTTGTAATCTTGGAGTCACGATTAGTATGATATGAACATTATAAGAGTGTTCTCTAGTGATTCTAGTATATTAGCACAATTCTTTTGTATTATCAATGGATTATCTCATTTAGGGTGAACCAAGTAATATTTTCACACCTCTTTCATGATTCAATTTTATTTTACATTTTTCTATGATAAGAAGAGATAATAGAGTTTTATTTAATGATGAAAAAAGATCAAATGGGGGAATTGTTTTAATCTATTATACTATGATTCACCCCCCTCTTATGATACTTAACCTAGTGGGGATATAATTAAATTTTATCACCTCAATTGGAGTATTAATCCTCTTAGGGTTCATGTTCATATTTTTTCTTTTTCTTCTTTCTTATTGACAAAAGTTAGTCTTCACAGTTAAGTATAATACCTCAATCTAATTTACTTTCACTGAAATATAATAAATAATATCTAGAGTCATACACATATCAAATAAAGTATCACAATGAGAGGTGTTATTTTTTACCTAATTAGATAATGATTTAGTCAAGATATTATCTGTCCATGCACTACTAATTATTTTACTGTTATTTCTCAAATCAACATCTCAAAGAACGCACCTCATGAACTCCTTTCCACAAGCCTATAGGAACATAATTTTTTTTCTAACCATATAATTTAGTTCCTATGAAAAATGGATGCCCCATCACTAAATCCATGTGAATAATAAATCCAAAATTGATCTATGGATATTTTTACCATATTATTAATAAAATATTCAATCTCTCATTATATCTCTCACCAATGATCACAGTGAATGATTAACATACATATAGAAAGTAAATCTTAAAGAACACAAGGATTTTAGTTTGTTTACCACTAATGGATAATTAAAGGAGTATATACATTATGATGTGTCCCTGTACCATAATCCTCTATATTCACTTCTAGTGGATGAGCATTTTTCGGTCATCTTCACTCTATTCCAAGATGAACTCCCCTTATATGGTTTAGGAAAGACACACTATTGATCCTAGGGATACTCCCTCATCTTCTAATTCACACAATGCTTTGGTGAAGTCTTGGTCGATTTATATACATGAGTGTCTCTTCAACAGTTTATAGATGTGAAGATATTTCTATAAACAACATGAGACCCTACTTGAATCATAATTATAGATTTTATGATTATTTGAAGTCTATGTTTTCTACTCTTATAATCCTTCAAGTCCTAATGATATAAACTCCCTAATTCAATGTTTGAGTATTTTTTTTCATAATTTTAGAAACAAAAATTCTTCCCTAGATGAATATTATTCCAAAACTAGAAATATCTTGTTCCCCTATTTCTTCAATAACCAACTGTAATAGTGTAATACCTCCTTCTTTAATCCTTACTTATCTATTAACTAAACTAGATATAGAAATGGGATATTTTATGGATTTAATTCTTCCTCTCATGAAAAATATATTTTAAATATGTTTAAAAAAACTCCCTATTTCTCCAAAACTACTACCGATTGTTATATAGATCTTCTATGCAAAAAACCCCTTGATCTGAGGGTTGGTATCAATCCTCCTCTTCTCATCCACTGAGATTATTTTATGTATACCACACGGTTTTATGTTGGTTATTAGTTTCCAATCAAACCAAGTCAATCCCTAAAATAAATACTCAAAACCTTATTTTAAACTTTAATTGAATCTTCATGAAATTCTAGAAATGACTCTCTTCATCATAGAGTGGTCTCCTTTTCTCTTATACTAATCAAATATTGATAAGAATATTCATGTCATGATTCCCAATTGATAATAAGATCTATAAAATCTTCTCCAAATATCCCTTTTAATTCTTATGAATATCATTGTGTAATTATTTAAACTCTTTTTAACCTATAAACATGTTGCAGTGTGACTCTTTGATTCACTATTCATAAACATAATCTAGTGATAAATATCATTGGTCTTAACATTCAGGGATATTACTATTTCCCATGACCAAACATCATAGTATGGAACATTAAAAACTTTTCTAGACTCAAACCAGTTGAGGTGTGACCATCCATGTAGCGATATGACTACCTTCTATTCAAAAATACATCTTCTTATCATTTTTCCCTGAATTACCCTCACATAGTGTGACCACCATGTCATGGTATTACCCTCCATTACTCTTTATAGGTTGGGGTGTGCCCTTATTTCATGATGGAGTATCTTCAAAAATATAGAAGTACCAAACTTTACTTAAGAATACTTATGGAGTGATTGAGATTTCATGGAATGATTCATAAAATCTTAAAATATAGAAAATGAAGAATCGTTATGATTTCATAGATTAACTATATATATGTTTCTCAATACAACTATTTATCATAGTATTATTCAACACCTAACCAAATTTTTTACTTTTTTACTTCACAACATGGCCATAAATCCCATGGTCTGGCCGACTCTTCTTATCAAAATGGAATAGAATAAATCCTTATGATTTGATCTAAAAAATATGCACCTACTAAAAAAATATTGCACATACATGTAAAGTTCCATTATTTTCACATTTTTATACACCACTTCATGAATTTAATCTCATATATACAAAAAACTTCTATGGAATTTTTCACATTACACACTTAGTCTAAAAATTATACTTTCACTTATTAAGGGAATCAATATTACATATCAAGGGACTATTCATTACTTTTCTAAATCATAGAAAAATTATATCTTCTAGAACTCTAACATTTAATCTTACCACTTCTGAGCCTCTACCTTCTAAACTTATATCTTCTAAACTTCCAAGATTCCAGTTTCTTTCCTTTCAAGATTACTTCTAGAATACTCTAAATATTTAACAACTTCTGAACTATACCAAGGCTTCCACATTCCAAAGCCTCTAACTTCTATATCATTATATTCCACAAAATCTTAATCCATGTATGTCACTATAAACATATCCTATATCTATTTTGAATAAATCTAGAACAAAACCACATGGTTTTAATATTTCTCTGAAACCATCTGCAGGTCTTTCAATTTATCTATATATGATACTATCTTCTTTGGATAACTACCACAAAACTTTAAAAGGATTAAACAAGGGATAGGAATACTATATGATAGTTATGCATCACATGAATTCCCCCTCACACCATGTGGAACATAGGATTCATCCTCACAACATGACCTATTAGGGTTATAATGTGATGTCTAGTAGCCACACAAGTGGGTGGTTAACCACATGTCACAAACCTAGTGGAGTGATGGAAAACCATGGTTCCAAAAATCTCCCCTCAATATTATCCAAGTGGTTTGATTGCATGCTATATTATTTGATACCATCTATAGGTATTATTATACCTCCATACATGATATTATAAACTTTGAATCACTACCACATGGATTTAAGGACCTTATAAAAGGGAGAGGTCTCCCATTTATAGTTATAAAACACATGAATTTTACCGTGCCCCATATGGGAATCAGAATTCAACCTCACAATGAAACGCGTTAGGGTCCCGATGTGATGTTTAAAAACCAAGAATGTGGGTGGGTAGTCCCATGTCAAGAACCTTGGAGAGTGATAAAAAACCTTATTTACAACACTATATAATCATAGTCAGATGATACATTGCCATACAATACACATATGCAGTCATCAGATAACACAATTAGCTCAAGGAAAATGAAACCAAAACTATAGTTTAATAGGTTATAATTACCCAAACAAATTTTATATAAAAAACTATATAATTTTTTAATGGAACTTCAAATAAATCAACACTATGTCATAACTAGATCATCAATCACAGACAAGAGAAAAAATGTTATTCGAATATTACAAGAAGAATATGATACATATATTTACACCTCTTACCTAATTGGAGTAAGAGTAAAATAATAAATAAAAATCTCAACCCAACACATCATACTCTTATAAATATCTCAACTGTAACAATAACAACTAAGAGAGAAAATCTCACAACCTAGGTAATTTTAACTTTCATTGGACATGTGTTCATAAATCACTAGTCTGATGTCCATCACAAGAGCTAACAGTATATATCTCCATCTACCAAGTCACCAAATAGTAATAAAAAAAGAAATAATTCCTTGATACAATTTTAACACCCTTATCTAGATCCACCTAAATGTCTATTGATCTCAAGACATTACAATACCTCAAGAACACTTCCCCATTTTCTAGAGGGTTCCATCTAGTTGTGAGACTCTATGATAAATAAGGGGAGAATATAATTTCAATTTCATATCTATCAATTTAAATAAATAACCAAAAAATTCCCTTAAAATCATGTCATAATACACATATGTAATTATATCTAAAGGAATTCCATATCAAATAAACATACACCAATGCTATAAAAAATGGGTATTCAACCTATGCTTTGACCTACATATCATAAATATAGTTTTCACATTCATTGGGGTGCTCATTTAGGGTGTAATAAATATATCTCAGTATAGAACCCCCAATGGGGTCCCTAATACATTCCATGATATGACATTATATGCATTAACAAACTAAATAAAATAGGAATAAAAATTGCATACAAGGATACATGTCAGGTCATCATGTGATAACTAAGCCACCATGACACTCAATAATACCTAATAATTTATATCTAGTAAACCTCATTCACCACATCAATTAAGAAAAGGTAAAATAATATATATAATCCTTGAATTAACACTAATATGAGCATATTTTCTAAAGAATACCGAATTCCATAAAGGAGTCATTTCCAATCCGATCATCGACAATAAGAGATGCCGAATAAAATTTTGGGTTCTTAGTTGATCTAAAAATGGGTGATATAATTCTAGATGGCATCTAGGGATATCAATTTCTTTAATAAATGGTGATAAAATTCAATATTGAATCCTAATTTCTCATCTCACAACGATGCCATATTGTGTCCCAAATCTTAGGAAAACTGACTATGGGTGATGACCACCAGATGGAATCCTAGATCATATTCAATTTGGAAATGGGGGATATAATGTTAGATTAAACCCTAGTGTTAGAACCAACTAGGTTAAATACACTAATTATGGGGGGGTGAATCAAGGCATGATAGATTAAAACAACTGCCCATTTGGATCTTGTTTCATTGTTAAACAAAACACTATTCTCTCCCTTTCCCATAACAATGTATGAACAAAATTAAAAGAATGCATGAGAGACAATAATTTTACTTGGTTCAAACTCACTGGGTTACATCCAAGGATCATACAACGACAATGTGCTGATGTACCAATTCCATTAAAAGTTCACTACTATGTATAATGTTCAGAGCAGACTCACTATCCCTACTAGTTTACAACCAATAACAATTTGAAAGCTCACTACTCTCTCAACTGAAGTGTTCTCACTTATTCTTTAGAAGAATCCATTTTTATCTCTTGAATCAATATGTTTTACACCTCATTTAGTTTATCATTAACTTCCACTTTCACCATGTTAATGAATACCACTTTACTATAGTATTACTAGGAAATTTCAATCTTTCATGAAACTTTGGGGTGTCTTGCATGAAAATTTAATGTCTTGAGTGAAGAATTTATTTTTTTCATGGAAAACCTGTTATACAAAACCCCATTCTTGAGTGAAAATCCCTTCTTATGCACAACTCCCTTTGCACACAATTTTTACATGATTCAGAGCCTTGGATTTCTCTAAAGGTTGACCTTCTGAAATGAGGGGGTAGCTGTCTATTTATAGAGTCAGACAAACCTACGTGAAAGATCCTGTCACATTGTCCTCTATGAACTTAACATATTCTCTGAGTATGTAAAACCACATTTAACATTGCATTTGGAATGCAAGTCCCTTTCACGAAAACTCATCTTTCCCACAAATACAAATCTTCCGTGCACTTCTTTCCATTTCCATATTTTGATGTGCTGATCCTAGAACATGTATTGCAGGAAACATTCCAAACCATCTTCAAACTTACATGTGACTTCCTTTTCCAAAAATAGCTTTATCCATTCTCTAGTTTTGGACCCAAAAAATTTGGCAAACACTAGGAAATGATTCCACCTTGTATATGAACTTTTTGTACCACCTGAAAAATGTCCATTCCTTTGTATTGGATATTTTTCAACATTGTTTGTAAATAATATCTCTATAAATCCATAACTTATCATGTAAACCTTCTTCTTCAACAAACAAAATCAACCCAAAAATTCTTCAATGTTACCTTGAGGTATTTTTTCCCAACAATCTCCCCATTTGGGTTTGTTGAAACTCTGCACATTTTGATACCTCGTTAAAGATTCTTCTATATTCTACCACCATTCACTTATTTTAATTTATATCGTTATAAAAGACTTAATAAACACACAATCTATTCCCACATGAGCCATGCTTAGTATGAGAAACAAGAGTAGCATGAAAAGTTTAGCAATGAAACACTTCATTCTGAAACCACTCAACTACTTTCATCACAAACCTCATCTATCATGATATATAACCTTTGATTGATCACTTTTAGCAACATCATATTTAATACCACCTATCTCATTGCTCCCCCTATCAAATTCTCCCCATGTCTTGATTAAGAAATTTTTCCCCTTTAATAGCCACAATTTCTCCCCCTTTGTCAATGAACCGAAAGGTCACTCCTTTGTGGTCTGCAAAAGGGTAAAGAACACAGATCGATACATTAGGGAAAAACACACCATACCTTGAGGAGAGGGGGTCCCACATCCACACCTTTTTAAGTACGGGGAGTCTACTGAACTCCCAAATCCATTCAATGTCATTCAAATTCTTATTTGGGTAAGGCCTTTGTCTAAATGTCTGCAACCTATAGTTCTTTAGGAAAATACTCCAACTTCACAAGACCTTGCTCAACCTTCTCCTTGATAAAATGATACTTGATTTCAGTGTTCTTTTTCCTTGAGTGATGAACTACATTTTTACTAAGATTAATATCACTTGAATTATCACAATGGATTCCGATTAGAGACTTCACTTTAATTCCCATATCATCAAGCTGCTGCTTCTTCCACAATAATTGTGTGCACACTTGAGTAGCTACAATATATTAATCTTATACGGTGCTTAATGAAATGAAATCTTGGTTCTTTCTTAGAAAATAAATATATAATCATCCAAGATAGAATGCACCACCTGATGTTGATTTTTTATCATCAACTGATCTGGACCAATCTGTATCCATCTATCCCAATAACTCTTGTTGAGATTTCTCATTATACAACAAACTGAAATCCACTATTCCCTTGATATACCGAAGTATTATTTTCCTTGTAATAAAATGTATTTCCTTGGGACTAAATTGATATATCATTTATTGGTATGTAGAAAAACAATATCATGTCTTGTCGCTGTCAATTACGATAAACTTCCAATGATTTTCCCATATTCTATGATATTAACTGCCTTGCCTTCATCTTCCCATGACAGTTTCATCTGTGTATCCTCAAGAGTCATAATCTCCTTAGAATTATCCATTCCAAACCTTCTTAAAACCTCCTTGGAATATTTAGATTGATAAATTAATGTTCCACCCTTTCCTTGTGTCACCTATAAACCAAGGAAAAATGTCAGTTCACCAATAATTGACATTTCGAACTTAATTTTTATGAATTCAAAAAACTATCTACACTGTGATTCATCTGATCCACTAAAGATTATGTCATTGAAATACACCAACATCATTATCCTTTGATTACATTCATTGTTGACATAGAGATTGTAATAAACTCCACCTCACTGAAAACTGAACTTCTTCAAAAACTGATCTAGTCTTGAATAACATGCTCTTGGTGCTTGATTCAACCCGTATAATGCCTTATTCAGCTGAAAAACTCTATTATCATCTTCATTAATGAGAAAAACATATGGATTCTCAATATAAAATTATTCTTCCAGAACCCCATTGAGAAATGATGACTAAAAATGTATCTATAAAACTTTGAACTTTTTTTGAACTACTATGACCAAGAATCAAATGATTATCTCTATCCTCACAATAGGTGAAAATGTCTCATCAATATTAATGCCCTCTATTTGGGAATGGCCTTTTCAAAATAGTCATTATTTGTTTCGAATTATCATGACATCTTCATTTATCTAGTTACAAAAAACCCATTTAGTCCTGATTAAATTATTTTCTGTTGGCCACAAAACAATCTCCCAATTATGAATCTTCTCAATTTGGTCAAGCTCATCATTCATAGCCTGAATGCAGTTTTCATCTCTAGTTACTTTATCTAAACATTTAGGTTCTTCCTGAGATTGGAAAGATGCCTACTATAATGACTTCATTCTTCTTGTTTGAAATGGTGTTGAATGATCACCAATGATATTTTTGTCTATCAATTTCAGCTCGACTCTTTGGATTCTATGTAGATATAGACTTTACTTCTTCCTAATCCTCATCAGTATCTTATTCTGAATCATCATCTAACACTTTTTATCCCCATGTATTTCTTACCTCCTCATCACTTTCATTATGAAACTGTTTACTAGATTTTTGAATATTCTGTTCATCATCCACTATAGTGACATCATTGCTTTCAACTACTTTTCCCAGCCTCTTATGAAGCATTTATATGCTTTTATTTTTCCTTAGTTTCCAAGGAATATCCCCTCATCTCCAGGTGACTCAAATTTCTTGTGTTTTTCTTTATTGAGAATAGAGAACTTACTTACAAAGATTCTAAAGTATTTCAATGTTGGGTTCTTTTAGTACCACATCTCATATGAAAAATTTCCTTTCTTTGGACACAACATACCCCTGTTTGAAATCTAGACCGATGTCAAGATTTCTTCCTTATAGAATTTCTCTAGTAGGTCTTTTTCAATAAGCATCATTATGGCCATGTTTTTGATGATCTAATTTCTCCTCTTAACCACTCTATTTTGTTGAGGAGTTCATACTGATGAAACTTGATGTCTTATCCCATGTTTTTAAAGATAATATTCCGCTTCAATGTTTGTGAATTACGTACCATTATCAGTATGAAACTTCAGAATTTTCTATCTAAGCATCCTTTCAAATTCCCTATGATACTATTTTATACATCTGAACACATCAGAATTGTGGGAAATGTTAAATACCCATGAAATCCTTCTAAAACCATCAATGAAAAAAACTTAATACCTCTTCCTATCAATAGATCTCAGTGAAATAGGTCTACATACATATTCATGAACCAATTCAAGAACTCTTGTTGAATTTTTTATTTTTCCTTGTACGTATTTCTAATGATCTTCCCCTATTGACAATCATCACACATATAAGTATGATCACATGATAGCTTAGGGAGGTCTTGAGCTGTATGACACATGACCAGATGTTCCAAGGATGGTTGGCATTGATGGCCAAGCTGTTTATGCCACAACTTTTTTTCTTCCTCTCTAGATAACAAACACATAACTTCTTATTCACTTACAAGGTAGATATTCCCCTTTGTTCTTTTTTCCTATAGATCAACTGCACCATCGCTTCCTTTGAAAATGCACATATTCTTATTAAAACATATAGAATTCCATGAGTCACATAGTTGACTGACACTAAGCATGTTGTGAATGAGACCTTCAATGACTAAGACATCAGCACGTCTCATTTCTTTTTCCCCAAACATGGCTTTTCCTAATCCAATTATCTTCAGGCCTTCATCATTTACAAATTTTACAATACATTCTTTATCATATTTTATGCCTATAAAAATATCCTTATTTCCTATCATATGGGATGTGCATCCACTATTAAGGATCCATACACCAGAACGATATGATGCTTTAAGGGGAATTTCTACAACCACCACCCTGTCAACTCTTTTATTTTTTATCAATGTTTTTGAATTCATACATGGTATAGGTTGATAATCTTGATCTCCATCAGAGTACAATGGACAAGCATCATCTTGAAGAGTATCAAATCAATTTTTTGTTTTCATCTCACTTGATGATTCGTTGAGTTACTACTTGTGATCAACTTGGTTATGCTTTGACACATTTCTCTACATGGTTGATGTACAATATCTGGCCATGTGTCCAAATCATCCACACTAGAAATAATGACTCTTGAAATATATCCTAGAGTATTGGGCTCTGTTTGGATTCCACTGTTTTTTTTGTTCCCTTCAATATTTATTAAATATAGAACACACATTATGTGAATGTCCCATCTTTCCATAGCAATAACACCTGATGCGAGGTGCATTCTTATGTGTCACTTATACACCACTAGTTAGCCATTGGGTTCTCTAAATCTTATGATTCTACTACATACCAAAATCAATCCTCAATCTCGGAGTCAGTGCTTGGGGTCTTACTTCAACCATGAATTCTTTCTGTCTTTGATTAAGCCCCATACTAGACTTATCATTTATATTTGACCATTCCTTATATTCTGATGGAAATCTATGCTCCAGTTCGATCTTTTATATCTTATAAATGATCTTATTTCCTAATTTCATATTGGGAGTCAAGATTTTTTCTTGATCCTTAACTTTTCATCACCGGTAGATGACTTCTTCTTCAAGTTCCTCAATGTGTTTGATTTGTTCTTTAGCTATGTTATTAAAGACATAGATCACCATTTTTTGTTCTTAGACCTTTATCTTGTACTCATAAACTATTCATAAGTCCACTGGTAATGAAGAATTAAGATTTTCAAATTCTTCCATCAACTCCAACATCTCTTCTTCCTACCATTGCCTATATAGATTGTTATCATGAACCACTTTGTTGAATTTCTTCATCTTGGATCTCCAAACATCCATCAACTCAAGAGAATCTTCTAATATAAACTACATATCAACTCTTACTCTGACTTATTATTCATCAATTACACTTTGTTCCTTTTTCTGGGAGTTACCTATGACTGGAACAATATCATTTTCTCCATGATATTTGCAGTTCTCTATCTCTTAAACATCAGATTCCTTTGAAGTATCATTTTCTTGTGAAAGAAGACTATACTTTTTGAAGAAATTTATATTAAAAATTTTATTTCCTTTCACATAGACTGAAGAATTTTTTATAGGGATTTCAACTTCATCCTCATCATCTTCTTGGAACTTCTTAGGGAACCTTGCTCCAAGATGTCAAACCTTTCCACATCTAAAGCATGTAAGTGGTAGTTTCCCTTTGAACTTTCCTTTTTCTCTTTATAGATTTCAAGAAAGGAATGAAATCACCTCATCCATCTCTTCTTCTTCCTGAAAATCTTCAATGGTGATATTTTTCATGGCCTTGAATTCCACCTCTTTCGAATTCCCTTTTTCCATAGACTTAATTTCCTCATTTCTCATCTCATATGTGATAAGAGTACTATGAAATCTATCTAATGTCATATCCTTTGGATATTTTTCCCCCAACACAGAAACTTTAAGATTAAATTGAGCTGGAAGGATTCCCAAGATTCCCTTGAAGATCTTTACATGTTTAATAATTTCTCTAAGACCATGCATGTATTCCATAAAAAAATTCCCTCTATCAAAGAATGCTTCAACAAAATAATTAGAGTGTATTCTCAGATCTTCATACTTGTTCCACAGAACCTACATCTTTTCCTCTCTAACCTTTGATCCACCCTCATAAATATTTAGAAACTTTTCCCACATATCATGTGATGTTTTACATGACATCTTCTTCATATATATTGACTTGGATAGGGCTGCCCCAAAATAATTGATTCCTTTGGCGTCAACATCCAATCCTCTTCATTCAGCTTCTGATAAAGAACCACTATCAATGCTGGCCAAAATACCATGCATCGCTACTGTAAAGACATCCATTACTAAAGATTAGAAGTAGTGTTGCTTAAAATTATTCCATAACTGAAAAATTATTCCCATTGAAGATCAGAAACCCATTGTGATTGATGAAGTCTATTGAGAGAGAAACATATATATTAACCTTTGGATCTGATACTAATTGTTAGGCCCATATAGGTTAAATACCCTAAGAGGTGGGGTGAATCAAGGTATGATAGATTAAAAAAACGTCCCCTTCAGATCTTGTTTTGTTGTTAAACAGAACACTATTCTCTCTCTTTCCCATAGTACTATATAACAAAATTTAAACCATGCACAAGACACAACAATTTTACCTGGTTTACCCTCACTAGGAAACATCCAAGGAGCATGAAACGATAAGATGAAAATGTAAAAAATCCATTGAAAGCACAATGTTGTTTACAAAGTTCAAATAAGACTCATTGTCCCTCCTAGTTTATAATTAATCACAATTTGAAAGCTCACTAATCTCTTAACTAAAGTCTACTCACTACTTTTTCAAAATAATCCACTTTGATCTATTGAATCAATATTTTTTATAGCCCATTTAGTATATCATTAACTTCCACTTTCATCCATTTGATGAATACCACTTTACCACAATATTACTGGGAAATTTCAATCTTTTGCACAAATTTGGGGTGTCCTTATCACAACTTTAATGAATTTAATACAACATTTAGGGGTTTTCAAGGAAAACC